>OX485809.1:25380397-30712902 GCA_950295325.1 Polytrichum commune
GGGCTTGATATAGGCATTTTATTTATTGTGCTCTTCCAATTGGTGTAATAAGTTTATCTTGAATGAATATTGGATTTACATAAATGGATACATACAAATATGCTAGTGTTAGTATTATTTCAATATGTAATAATATTGGTCTTCATTGTCACGTAGTATCATATTTCTCTTGATACTTGCAACATGTTGTGTTGTATATAGGTTGAATTTCACATGAAAATTTAAAGATCATATGAAACATAAGTATTGGTAATTAATTTTTGGAATTAGAAACATGAAATGTCATCCCTCCATTTTCATAGTGTGGTCTCAGTTTCCAACCATATAGAGGTCACCTTTAGATCATTTCCATCGAATCTTGTTTTTGAGGAGATGGATTTAGAAGTCGTTAGCCTTTAACTAAAATTTGAGTATATAGGGACAAACCACTTGTCCGAGAATAATAAGGGATGTGCACTTGTGGGAACAAAAACATCAAGTGACAATAACAAAAGCAACAACACAACAACTACAACTTCAAATGTTTGTATTCCATGTTTGCCAACCACCATGTTTGTGTAATTTTACAATCTAGTGTACGTCATATTGACGGTTAGAAAGATCCAAAGCTCATGCATAGATCCAAATATACTTAGACCCTAGTTCTTTAATCTACGCCATCTTACATTTAGAAAAAAACCTTGGACCTTGGTTAAGGTTTAAAGCCTTGGTTAATTTATTTTTCAAAACCGTTAAAGTTTAAACGTCCCATAATGGGACTCTCAATTCAAAATGAATCGATCGTGTCCAAAAAAAAAGGTATTGAAATATTCTATCATGGTCTCCAAAAGCTTGATCACAATAACAATTCAATGGTTATGTCTCATGAAGTATTCACATATGTAACAAGATGTTCTAACTACCCATCACCCTAGGATATTTATGATTGTAGTCATTCAAATCAAGTTTCATTAACAAGTGTCATACACACTCCATAGGTACTTACGATCATATATTTGTATACATCTTTAGGATATGTCACAAGTCTTCATATGATGAACATGCTTACAAGATATCCATGTTAGCGTCCCCCCCCCCCCCATTTATGCTGATTATTGAATCTAAGACTTATTGGATCCCAAAACAATTTCTTGTTTTTTCTTGCTAGCTTGTAGTTTTATGAATTCATTTATGGCCCCAAAAAGTATTTCCTTGTACAATGAAGATCTAAGGTGAGTACATTGGAGGTAGAAAGGGAAGGTAGGATATTTTATGAATATATGCTCAAGGCAATCCCCGTGCCGTCCGCTCTACAAGCCGATGTCGACAACCCATCAATTTGGAACTTTGAAAAGACAATTGCATGAACGTCCTTGACGATCCAAAATGTATAGAAAATTGGTTTAATTTTGTGCCGTCCTTGTTGTCACACTTGTGCATATGAATTAACATATTCAACCATCCATGCACGTCCGCATCAACACATCATTATCGATGGCCAATTATTTCTTGGAACTTTGAAATGCTGACATTGTCTAACCCCCCATTCCCCCTCACCATTCCAAAGCTCCAAACTCCAAAATGAATACTTGAAGTAAACATCCCTAACTTAATTGCTTATCTTAATCATGCGCCTACATTTGAATGATATGTGGTTAGGTGCGGCTTCAAAAAAGGATATGAAAAAGACACGTGTTCAAGAGAAACTAGATTACATGTTCAAAATATGATAACCATTTAAAGCTCAAATGTGAGCATACTTTGAAACATTGGTATGACCATTTAATGAAGAAGAGACTCTTCACTTTGATGATGCATGAGATATTTGTACGAGCTCCAATGAGGAAAGTGGCTATGGCCTTGATTTGGATTTTGCTAACCATCTCGTGGTAACTGTGTGTTGCATATCCTAGGAGAAGTGGGAAAAAGTGACCATTTAAGACCCATCTACCTTATACTTAGTAGATTGTGAATTAGACACACAAGTGTTAAGTAGGTTAAGTTAGTGACATGCAGGGCTTATCTGAATGTTATTTAGCATGGTGTGTCTAATAGGCGACTCTTCTTCATCTTCAATTTCTTCTTCTCTGTTGCCATGGAAAGCCAATCCACTCCGCCATAGCCACGGGCTCCCATTTTCATTCCTTCATCACCCCCCATGGCCTCTCGCTGTAACACAACACCAAGCTAGCCTGAGCCAATAACATTCAGCTACTGAGAGGGAGGGAGTGGAAATGGCGATGGCGATGGCGGACCTGCTCAGGGCGCCGTCGTCGCCCGCTTCCTTGTGTCTGTTGCGACCTCCAATTTTGGGGAGCAGGATGTTATTGTCTTCGGGGAGAGGAAGAGTTAGAGTTAAAGGGAGGAAGCTGGTTGTGGCTATGGCGGTAGAGGGAGAGCGGAGTGAGGAGCGGGCTGTGCAATCCGAGGTTCAGGATCAGGTATGGTTGAGGGGGAGTTCTGTGGCTGCTGAATTTTGTTGCGTTCTGTTTAGTAAGAGGTGGAGCTTGCGTCTTCACTGTGAGCATTTTCTTTTAAGGTTTTGGAGTTGAATTGGAGCTTCAGCTGCAACGGGGGGTGGTGTTGAAGTGGAGCTTTAGTGTTCAGCCAGAGAGTCAATTCTAGGGTTTAGGGATTTAAGTTTGATCTGAACGAGGGGTAAGGTAATTCCCCGGGGGTACACAATCTGAAATGGTCTCGAATTTCACTGTAATGTTTTGAGAGTAATTGGGTGACTCCAGGGAATAATGATGGCATTGGCAATTGAGCTTGAATTTGAGCAATGCATTGGAGTTGGGGTCTGGAATGTTGCGTTCGGAATTGCACGGGGATTGAATTGAATTGAATTGACTTGAATGGAACCTGGGGTTTATGTTTTAAGCATGCAGTTGTCATGTGGCAAGTCTAGGCTCAATTTTGAAAAATTGTTGGAGGCTTTAAGTCGTGATTGATACTTTTGTGGACATCCTCTGTTTCACGTAGGGACGAATATTCCGATTTGAGCAATGTATTGGAGTTGGGGGCTGGAATTTTGTGTTGGGAAATTGCATGGGATTAATACGAATCAAATTAAATGGAACCTGGGGTTTGTGTTTTAAGCATGTAATTGGCTTGTGGCAAATGTGGGCTCATTTCTTAAAAATTGTTGGAGTTGGAAGGTTTATATGGCGATTGATACTTTTGTAGGAAAGCTCTTCTATCTCGCTTAGGGATGAATGTTCCGAAATTAATGAGGAGGCTTCTTCAAGTAGAAACAGTATCCAAATTGCCAGGCTAGGACGCTTTACAGCCCTTGCCTTGGTCATCCCGGCGGTTATCACCGCACATGCGTCTGCCAAAGTAGCCGAGACAACATCAACAACAAAGAAGAAGAGTAAAGCTCCAAAAGTGGCTCCAACAATGCCGTTGGAGGAGAGGAGGGAATGGGTGAAAGGACTACCAAAGGTTCAAGAAACAATTCCATATACCGAGGTACTGGAGCTTCGGGAAGCAAACAGAGTGAAACACATCATCAAGCATCCGAATAGTCGATTGAAAGAACGACCGGAAAGGGTTTTTGTAGTTTTGGATGATGACCGTGTGGTTCGATGTGTGCTTCCACCCCCTGATAGAGATGAACGGTTCTGGATTGGCTGGGATGACATGGAACTTAATAGTGTTCTAATTGATGCATTCACTCCTTCACCTCCTACTCCAACTGTTGAAGGATGGGCTGCAAGAGGACCCTCCTTGACATTTTTATGGAAAATTCAGCAGTGGCTTAACAAACCAAAAGGTGGAACAAACAAAAGAGGCACAAAAGGGTCATCAGCTACGAGGTCGAGGTTGGAAGAGTTAGCAAGCACAAGGAAGGAAATTGAGCGCGAACGCAAAGAGCAAGAGCTTGAATCTAAGCGGTTTGAAGCTCAAAGATCCCGGGAGGAAAAGGCAGCCAAGGCCAAAGCTCTTGCGGAAAGGGCACAGTGGGAGAAGATGCAGAAAAAGGAAAAACAGCGAGTTCGTGATGAAGAGGCACAGGAATTGAAGATGCAACAGACTGTTCAGGATTCGACCGATTGGAACACTTTTTTCTACAGTGCCTCAAGAAATGAAGGCTTCCGATTCTTGATGGGTGTTTTCTTTTTCTGGTTGTTTTATCAAACAGTTGTTGTGGGAGTTAAGAAACGGAAACAAGATTATGAGGATCGCTTGAAGATTGAGCAGGCCGAGGAGGAGGATCGCCGGAAGATGCGTGAATGGGAGAATGAAATGGAAGCCGCTGAGGTAACACGTTACCCCTGAATTTTTGCAGTTTGAGCAGATGTTGTAGATAAATTTGCAAACCTGTTGTTGGCATTATTTTTTTAGATCTTGCACTGATTTTCTGCACAACTCTTTTTGCATCATCCCAAGCTGTTTATTTGCTGCTAGCAGTTCTATCTTCGACACGTACCATGAACTGACAGAAGAGTGATGTCTTCAGCAGAATAATGTGATTCACATCAATATTCTTTGGAATTCATTTGTCGCTGCCAATTCTATTTTCCTCTTCCCAGTAAACATGATTTATAAACATATATCAACATATTTGTAAACATAAGCTTGCTCTATTAGTGAGCACAGCTGGAAGTCTGCATTGCTCACAAAATAGCTTGCTCTTAGATACTCAATGTGATGCATAAATTTCCTTTGCAAAATCTGTGGTTGATTAAGGCACCAATGTCAGGGCAAAGGCTTTGGCCTTTACAGATTAATTATACTAGGGTCATAATCATTAGACATGTTTCACATGAAATGCATCACCATAGGGTGGGACACGGATTTCTAGAAACTATGGTAGTTATTCTACAAGGTCTTTGGCTTTTTTTTGGAACCCAGGGGACTTTGACTTGAGGGGCATTTTGGGCTGCTATTTCCCAGTGGTTGTTGTTGGCTGTTTTATCTATGTAGTAGTACCTTGAGTTTAAAGAGAGACTGGTTTAGTGCTGGCTGGCTCTATGTGTTATTTGATTGGTTTAGTTCTTGTCTTGCACAGGCCCTTTCGACAACAGAGACCTGGGGCAAGGAAGGTATGAGTGAAGAAGAGAAGAAAAGATTAGAGGAGGTGGAGAACAATCCTCAATTACAAATGGGCATGAAATTTATGAAATCAGGTGGGTCAATAAACAATTGTTTGACTATATTAACTACTACTAGGTGGTTCTGCTGTTTGAAAGACTGTATTTTGACCTTTCAGATCCTTTGCATGTAGTCTTTTATTGAAGAAACTTCCTTCTGTCATGGTATTTGAGAAACTGTTGTAATTTGGCAGGGGCACGAGTAAGACGAGCAAAAGGACGACGACCACCCCAGTTTCTTGATCTTGATGCAGATGTGAAGTTTGCTGATGTAGCTGGATTGGGTGACATCCGGAAGGAGCTGGAGGAAATTGTTGATTTCTTCACCTATGGTGAAAAATACCGTCGTCGGGGTAGCAAAATTCCTGGTATGTTCTTGCAATAAAAACTTACAGCGTCAACTCTAAAATTCATTATCTGTGCCACTTAACATGGTGTAAGGATTACCTGAGACAGTCTCCTGGGGTGGTTTAGAGTGGCAGTAGTGCATCTTGGATTATCATATATGTCATCATTGTTGCTGGTCCCTAAGACTTAGAAATCATGTGTCGAGTGCAGCTGGTATTTTGCTTTGTGGAGAGCCTGGGACAGGAAAGACTCTTTTGGCGAAAGCAGTTGCTGGGGAAGCTGGAGTCAATTTCTTCTCAATCTCAGCATCACAGTTTGTGGAGATTTATGTTGGAGTTGGTGCTTCTCGAGTTCGTGCCCTGTACAATGAGGCTCGAGACAATGTACGTTTCTACTCCAGGGTTTTTATTGATATCTCTCTTGATTTGATAATTCCCTGTGAGAGCTGTGGATGTATATGTCACCTCAAATTGCTTGACCATCCTCACAATTTCTTGTAGACTGCAAATGATAGACTACAGCTGCTAGTGGTATGCATGTTAGTCAGCAAACTAACAAAATTGAACATCTACTTGTGCTGCAGCTGTGTGGTGCCCTTCAGTGATGTTGACACTAAATTTCACAATAAATGACAGTTGTAACATCATCATTTATTTATCTGTCTATTATCTTTTTCAAGTTTATACTGCTTACAATTGATGTTAGGAACATTCTTGTGCTGTACTGGATTTGTACTGGTTATATTTTGCTTGGATTTATCTCAGCATGGGTCACTTGCAGGCTCCAGCCGTCGTCTTCATCGATGAGTTAGATGCAGTTGGCAGGCAGCGTGGTTTGATTGGAGGGTCTGGTGGCCAAGAACGTGACTCAACACTAAATCAGGTGCCTAATCCTGAACTCTTTTGTCCAACCCCTAAGCGTCTGAGAGCCCAGTCCAAGCTTCTTTGAGCACAAAAGCATGTTATTGAGCTACATACTTCCATTTAAAGCTATATGTATTAAAAGTGACCCTATTTAAAAATCACCCATTCTTGAAATGTACTATTCAAATCAGTTTGACACCCAATGTTATTTGGGTTCAAATACACATTTCGGTTGCCCTTGCTCAGTATTTTCATCACCAATGTCACATATGAGTATGTTTCAATTTATCTTTGATATGAGAGAATGTATAAAAAGTAAATATAAAAAGTATGAACATAAGACTTGGTGAGGCTCATAGAAATTGTGTATTTAGGTTGTACATCGAGCCCCTTGGTCCTTTAGGGTTAGTAGGTATAACTTGCAGCTCAGGTTACCTGGCTTGTGAATAGTGCAGGTGTGTTCCTTTATGAATTTAGAACCCATGACAAGCCTCATTGTGTATATATTGACCCTGACATTAGGTATGTTGTTTGAGGTGGCAGCTTCTCACATGTTTGGATGGATTCGAAGGACGTGGGGAGGTTATTACCATTGCTGCCACAAACAGGCCTGACATTCTGGATACTGCACTAGTACGACCTGGTCGTTTTGATCGGAAAATCTACATTCCCAAGCCAGGAACGAAAGGGCGTGCTGAAATTCTCAGGGTAAAAAGTCGACCCATCGTTGATTATGATATTTGTGTCATTCTTATGTCTAGGCTAAGCAGCAAAATTGGGGCTAAGTCAATTAGCAAATGAGGTTAGTTGAGAGCCTACTTGATTATTTTGTTGATACCTTCCTTTTGCATAGAGGAACTAAGGGTCCCTAGCTCCTGACTTGTAGCTCTTGGAACATATTCTTGGTTCCTCTTCCAACATTAAGTGTTGACTACTGTGTGACTTGATAAATATTGGGACAGGTACATGGACGGAACAAACCTATGGCAGAAGAGGTGGACTATGATGCTGTAGCAGAGATGACAGATGGTATGGTGGGAGCCCAACTTGCGAATATTTTGGATGTAGCAGCCCTTGCTGTACTGAGGGATCGACGCCCTGAGGTTGGTCGCAAATTCCTGAGTTGAAGTCTTTGTGAGTTTGGTGAGCCTTGTTCAAAGGTTTAAAATATGATGTGCAAGCTGTAATTTATTTGAGCTTTTGAGATACCGTCATATATTGAGGGAGGTTTGACTCTCCTTTCCTGTAAATACAATAAGTTGGGCACTCTGAGGAGTTGTTTCTAGGTATTCTTCATATGTAATGTTCTACCACAGCTTAACTATAAGTGCCTAAGAGGCCCAATCCAGGTCTCTTTGTCCATGTGTGTGTTTGAGCTATATACTTCCAATTTTAGCCAATTGTGTCAAAATGACCCTGTCTAAAATTAACTCATTCTTCAAGTACACTTTTTAAATTGGTTGAATACTTTAATGTTATTGAAGATTTGGGTTCAAATACACAGCCTGGGTGGCCTTGGATGCAAGTATATACTCAGTATATTCATTGTTAAATTCACATGTGAGTATATTTCGATTTTCTCCTTGACATGAGATGATTTATAAAATAAGTTCAAAACTCATAAATATAAAATGTATGATTTCTAGACTTGACGAAGGCTCGCAGAAATTGTGTATATGGCTGTACATTGAGCCATTTGGTCCTTCAAGGGTTAAGCTACGAGTCATAATGTGACCCAACTTGATCTCTCTAATCTTGTTTTGATTCTGTGAGTATCATTTGTACTGTTCTTACATGTGATTTGTTTGTTGGTGTCATAGATTACCACAGATGACTTGCTGGAGGCTGCCCAGCTGGAGGAAGGAGGTCACCCTGATCCCCGTCCTCGAAGTGACTATCTATTGTGGATGCTTGCTTTGAATGAGGCTTCAATGGCAGCCTTCGCTGCAAACTGCCCAGACTTGAAGCAGATTCAACTGGTTTGTTTCTCGAGTTCTTAACTCAGCACTTTTTTTTGGTATATGTTTTGACACAGAGAGTTATCCTTTAACTCCATGGGACTTTCCGTTGGGAGTTGGTCCCCTCTGATATTTCATTGGCGGTTTTGCACACAATATCCATAATTTCTTTCCACTTTTGGTGCATGCTCAGAGGTAATGTTTGAATTTGAATGAAGAGCAAGCTGTTTCAGTTCATTGAGGGCCAAACTCATTTTAGCATCTCTTGGCATGCCATATTGAGTTTGACCCTTAATGAATCAATATAGAATGTTCACACACTAACTCCAAGCATGCACTGAATACTTACCGAACATGGAAAGTGTTGTATGCAAGACAACGAAGTCCTGACCAGAAGTCCCTTGGAGAAAGGATAGTTATAATGCATCCCTGTAAAGCTTTGTGAAATTCTTCAAACCTCCCTTTGTTTTCTCCTTCCTTTTAGTTGTTATCTGCATTATTAGGGTTGCAATTTATAATATCTATCTATTTTATTAGCATCCTGCTGACTGCACTGGGTATGCCAGGGATTCTAACACCAAAATACTTTTTGCAGGTCACAATTGTGCCCAGGATGGGAGAGGAGAAAGGTGCAGTCAGATTCAGGACTGACCACACCAAATTTGAACTTCAATCTATCAGGTATTTGCAACCTGCTCGGAAACACAGATATATAGAAACAATGTGTTTAGACTGGATCCTAGTTGAGGGGTATAGGATGGCGGAAGTGAAGCATATTTGAATCTTAAATATATCTTATCAGTGAAATCTATCAGGGTTGGGAATAGCCAATGCTTGCAGCCATAGGTTCAGTGATGAACAACATATATATGTCTTCGCATTCTTGGGACAGATCTAAAGATATATCTGCAGGTTATTGATATTAGAAGAAAGACCGCTTTGAAATGATAAATATAGTGCTGCTTGGCAGAGGAACCAAATCATTAAGTATTTGCATGTACTGAAACTTGACTTCAGTCTGAAACAATAGTGTGCTGGAGGTCTTGGCAATGTTTCTACCCAACTTTAAATTGTGTTGTTATTACAGTCGACAGGGAATGCTTGATTACATCACAGTTCAGCTTGCACCTCGAGCAGCGGATGAAATCTGGAATGGTGTTGAAAATGTAATCTTCATTCCATTTTTGTATTCCATAATTTTAATTTGACACTGAAAGGCTGCTTTTGTAGTACAAATAGGACTTATGAGTAGGATTAGCTGACCTTTACCTTTCCAATCCCAGATTGCATTTACTGCTAGAACATTTTAATTGCCGTACATATTCTTCAATTTTTCAATTTCTCAATTCTAAAAGCTGATCAAATATGCTGTGATGATCTCACATTCTGAAAGTTTATGTTTGCAGATGAGCACAATATGGGCCGATACAGTTGATCAAGCCCGTGCTACCGCTCGTGACTTTGTGTTTGCAGGACTTTCCGAAAAAGGAGATCTGTATGGTCTACACGATTGTGTGTACAACTATGAATCTGTCATGGTATGTTCCTCTATTTCTCATGAATCCAAAGCTAGAAAACGTTGTGATGAATTCTGTAGAAGTTGTCTGACAAAACCTGGAAGCCTTTGAAGGTAGGGGTGGAAATTGTTGAAAAACCTTATAGCCTTATATTGGAGAACACCCACTTTTGGCCTATTCCTGAATAAGTAATCTTTCTTTTTCACCATCTAACCCTAAGTGTGTGCTCCTGGTTATTTGCAGTCAGTGGACATTGAGGCATTGAAGGTGATAAAGCAGTGCTATGACCGTGCTATTGAGGTATAGATTTTTTTTCCTGGCCTTTTTATCTGAATTTCTTAATTGTGAAAGATTCAAGAATCTGTGATTTATAGGATCATTGTGGATAACATGATTTGTTGGATGTGTTTGGCAGTACTTGAAGCGGAACGAGAAGTTAGTGAACAAGATAGTTGAGGTGTTGGTAAAAGAAAGAGTTATCCGACAGGCCGAATTTGCAGAGCTTGTGGCAACATATGGGAACCTTGACACACCTCAGCCTACACCACTGGAAGTGAGGAATCGTAACCTTGCATCTTTTCAGGAAGGCATGATTGCTGAGAAGCGAGCCCTCCGAAAGTGAAGGAAACTCATTTTCCAAAAACCAGTTGCTTTACAACATGTATCAAGTGACCCAACTTGTATTAAGATCATCCACAGTATTTTTTCACATGGAATTGATTGATAGGGATGCCTTTACTTCCAGCCAAGGTAGTAGTTGCAGAGAGAGGTATTAGTGTGTTGGAATACTCCGGCAGTTGTCTTGTTCCATGCAGGACTTGAAAATTTAGGTGAGCATATGGTAGTCATAGCATGTACCAACACTGAAACATGTTGGTTTCCCCTGATCCAACTGCAATATCTGTAGAATTAATAGAGCCATTTGGAATTTTGACAAGACTATTCTTCTTGGACACATTTTTTCCTTGGAAGAGAGGTGGTGGCAATCTTTTAGATTGCTGTTGTTAATTTTGAAAAAGCAGTGTGAAGTAACTGTATAGCACTTGGTGTTCCTGTGATTTTTGATTCTGGCAATTAGGATGTTCTTTCTGATGGAAGTGTAGTATAGAAAATGATGTTGGGTTGACAGCATTGAAATAGACTTTGAGATGGAAGTGGAGCAAAAGCACCGACAGTGGAATTGTTCTGGTAATGTGAGCCAATAGTTATCATCTCAAAATGTTAAATGTCAAAATCAATTAATTGGGTTCAATCTCAATTAAGGTTTTTGAAAAACCCTTCACACTAGTGTACGACACGTGGTTGGGAAACTCAAGCTTCTTTTGTCAATACATTTTTGCATATGATCAACCCCTAAATGCTTGAAGCATGTCAATACCAATTGTGTGGTCTCTCTTTATACTGGATGACATGAAATCTTCATCAAACTCCTTTCAAGTTGTCTGGGAGTCGAGAAGAATAACCTTAGAAGTCAACAAGCTATCACTATCTACCAAAAATCTCACATCACAATATATATCCATGTTGTACAATTTCTAAACACCGGATGTATGGAGAGGCCCAGGTTGGGTTCCGAAATTTAGGGGTTATGTTACTCGCAACAATATTCAGCAAGTGAAATATCTTCAAACTAGGCTACTGCTTTGCTCATAGAAAACAACGATGGCGGATCTTCCCTTGCCGGCTTCAAAATTTCCACTTCTCTTTCCTTGGGCCTCTCAACCTCTTTAGACATCGGGGTTAAAGGTTTCAAACTGATTGGAAAAGTGAGCAATGATAATACTCTTTCCTCAGCATCCAAGGGCTCGTCTTTGACCCCACAAAATGGGCAGCACCCCTCCTCCAGCGTGGCGAGGTCCCATTCTTCTTGCTCAAAAAAATGGTGACATGATAGGCACTGTGTCAATGGGAAGCTTGGATCCACCAGAAGGAAATATCGCGGCTTCTCGTACTGCAAATTGCATGTTTGCACCATAACTCTGGAGGGTGGGAGGTTTGTAAGCATGGCCAGAGTGGCTTGGATTAACCCAGGGCTGGAAGACAACAAGAGTTCTTGGCCCAGGTGAAATGGGTTTTCTATATTGTGTGAGTTATCATCTTTTGTGGGTATGGCAGAAATGGCTTCCATTGCCTGCTCATGTGAGACTCCTTTGTCAAGAACAAACTCAACCTGGAATCATCAAGTTCTCATCTTAGATTGCCATTTCATATGCAAAACATTTAGTCAAGTTCCAAAGCAATGTCATTAGGTAGATGGGTTGTAAATGCTTACTTTTCTGATTAGGCCACTTCTCCTAGAATATGAAACATGCAAATAGTAAGTAACAGTTAGCAACTCCAAATTGAGGGTATAGTCACTTTTCTCATAATTGTAGGAGCTCATACGAACATCTTGTTCATTATCAAAGTAAAGCTTGAAGTGCTCATTAATTAGTTATGTAGGTTCCCCCAATTATGTTGCCTATTGAGCTTAGAATACTTATGATCTTTTGAGCACATAGTCCAATCTCTTCTAAACACGTGTCTTTCTGGTATGTGGTCTTGGAGTCACACCTAATCCCATACCACTCAAAATACCCCATTAATTAAGAGAACTAATTCAATAGGGCCATCTACCTCATAGTGGTCAGGCTAAGTGATTTTGTTGACGTGTCCAATCTCGATTAGATAGGAGGAGGCACATTGTTATATGTTACTGAAAACCATGCCATGGCCTGAGCAGTATGTCTTGTATAGACATTTGCCACCTTTTCATCAGTTGTAGTACACACCCACTACCTACCTTGCTGCTACTACAATTTGGTGTTAACATTGAGAGCTCTTATCTTTGTCCTTCCTAGTGCTTAAGCCAAGTGATTTTGTTGATGTGTAGACTGTAGATTGGAATGAGAAGACACATTATCACTTGTGATTGATGACTATGTCATGACTTAACCACTATGTTTTATAATGCACACGAATTGTCATGCCATTGATTGTAGTAGGCACCCAATACCTACCTCACGGCTTGGTAGGATGGGTTTTTATTGCAACCCATGGTAGGGTTCCTCGCATCCATTTGCTAGTTCATAAACTAGTGTTCTTATCCTGGACATTGGTAATGGTTACCAAGTGATTTTATTGATGTGTCTAATCCTAATTGGCTATGAGAAGGCACATTATCACCTTTGATTGATAATCATGACATGGCTTAAATCATTTTATTTGGTAATGGACACATGCTGCCATACCATCATTTAAAGTAGGCACCCAATACCTACCTTGCCACTACCTTGTGGCTCGGTAGAATGGGCGCCTCCTCTAGCTTGTGCCAAGGCTACTCACATCCATTACCTAGTTCATGGTATGCACTTCAACCTATTAATATATGGAAGTGGGTCAAAAGAAAGCAAGGATGATAGGTGTGCGTGAGAAATGTGCATTTGAGGTAGAGTGAGGCAAAGGAATTAAAGGCTTGACATAAATGAAGATTACTAACATGATAATAGAGTTGTGGATATACCAAGGGAAGTTGATCAAATGTGATAAAGGATCGAAATATAGGTTGTGAGCAGATGCCACAAGCATCCTTTGTTATAGATGAAGTCATAGGGAAGGGTGATGAGCAGGCATAGCACACTGGTAAATCCATTTGAGGCTCGTCTGGCTTGTGAGCTTTGCCTCGCATTATCAATGTTGCTACCTCTATTTTATCTCCCCAACTGGTGGGGATTTTATAATTCTGCAAACGATTATACGCATGCGTTGATATCTTGTAAAAACCTGTGCATCAAATATGGCATATCAATTCACTATCTATCAATGTTTCTCATGGAAGCAATATTGTGAAAATGTGAACTTCAAAAACTCACTAAATACAACTAAATAGTCTAGCCAACATTCATGGTGGGTCACTCCCTTGTAGGGATATGCACCACTTGAGTTAAAGGGACATTTATAGAGGGTTTATGAAATAATGTGCATACTCATGGGATATTTCACATAATTGATGATTATTCTTGGAATGAAATCTAATATATTTTCAAAATGAATTTTCAATATTCTAAAATTTTCTAATACTTTCATAATTTTTACTTTGAAACATTAGATAGGATCCTAGCTTTTATCGCACCACAATTCTTAGTGCACCATCGGTATCCCACCCTTGCTAGCCTCAACTGGTGTAATCAAGCAGAGTGTTGACTCAAACAACAACAGGTGAATGTAAAATAGGAAAGGAAAGTTTCAACAATGCAAGCCTCTTCAGTTGGTGAAATTGAAGCCAACAATGTTGAAGACATCCACATAAGTTTTGACATACTGAAGAATATATTGTACTCAGAAGTAACCATCTTATCCGAAATGATAGCAAGGATCATATCTCTTCGTTGACATTTGTATTACATACAAAGTAAAATACCATGAATCTCTTTTGTTCTTTATGAATTGCAATGACATGTAAGTGATAAGAGCTCACCAAGCTGCTCACTATGTTTAGCAAGAGTGACCAAAACGTTGACAATAGAGATGTGCCAAGTTGGCGGGTCACGAGCTATTTGCGCGAGCAAGAAGCGTGAAATATTGAATAGTGTCTCCGGCATTGTTATTCGAAACGGCTCATTGATAGACTGATAAATGAAAGAATATGCATAAAGAACATTTGCAAGCTGCTTTAAGCTACCAAACTCTTCATACTGAAGCTTCTCCATTTCAGTTTTATTCATTTTTGCGAGCTCCGTCACTCGAGTCAAACCTTCCGAGGCCAGTTTGTTGCAAATTTGTGCAGCATCTTTAAACCTCTTCTCCTTTAGCTGTTTCCAAACCCATCAAGTGAGTGAAAATGGATTTATTTAAAACAAAAATCTAAAGTACGCCAGCTGATAAGTCCAAATTGTAGGTTTGTAACAAATCATCCTGCAGGGTTACTGTCACTAAAACTCAACAGCAGTATTGGTTCTTCAAAATGTTACAGTACCTTAGGGGGTCCTAACTATGGAATGAGTCATGACTTATAGATAGCTCTAATTGTTGATCTAACTAAAAATATACCTGCTCATTTGTGGTGATTGGGAAGGGCAGCTTTAACCAACAGCTTTAAACTCCAAGGTTAAGCCGCCTAAGGCAGGGATAGTACTTGGATGGGTAACCTCCCTAGCATTTGATTTCCGGTGCACCCTACCACCTATAATCAACCCAAACATCATGGGGCTATCCAAGTGTACTAGATATTTTCAACTAACCATGTGGGGACCTAGGGCTTGTCCTTGGGGGAGATGGGTGCTAGCCAGGTTGTCGCACCTGGTGAAGGTGCTCACCTTCAAAAGGAGGCAGTAGTCTTCCGGGGCCCTCTAATTCTTGTAGTGCCCATTTCAGGGTTACATATAGACTTAGACCAACTCATCACGGTGGTGGCAACATCGAAGTCGTCTTTCTACTTTCTGGTAATTGGGAACTATTTGGTATGCAATGGTTTCTCTATGTTATTATTGGACAAACAGTGGGAGCGCAACAATTCACCACATAAGATTGACATGCCCCAAAACCATAAATAAGATGTATGCCCATGGAAAAGCCTTAACTAGAGAAATTTCAAATAAAGTTAAAATAGAGCTAAGTTAAAATAATTACTGCATTTTCCAGAAGCTGCTTGAGTAGGTGCTCCGACAAATCAGGTCGGCCTGCATGAGAGTAGGCAATGCGGGCAGCATCAAAACGGTCCTGGCTTATCAGCCACTGTGCATAAGGAAGTGTAACACCATCTTCAATTTCTGGGTGCAACCTTTTCACAGCAAATGCGTCCTCCCACTGCTCCAACTCCACATGCAAGGATATAACAGACCTGCAGTGATAAAGTAATACATAGATGGATTGTCAGATTTACAATAACGTATCTATCAAATTGTATTGTTTCAGTTTTTTTAATGGAAATTTTTGTCTGAATATAATGGTCAATTTAAGAAATTTAAGACCAAAGCTCTCACTGTTTAGTAACCAACCCAATAACGATAAAAATAATGTTCTATTATTGTGAGGTGCATCTGACATATAAATGAGGAATTGGATTTAGGTTGCTTAATTGCCAAGTCTCTACTCATTGGTTGTTAACCCTTAAAGGTCCGAGGCTCCCCCACAGGGCTTTTTGAATATGTTTTTTTGTGTTTTACACCTATACGAGTGTATTTTTTGTCATTCTTCCTGAACTATGACTCTAAATTGAGATAGACATTCTATCTACTGCAGAATACATATACTTTGAGTGACCCGGATCCAAAATAAATATACAAAAATACAAAAATGTTATTATTGGTTTTCTTTCCATACGTAATATATTTGGTCACCATTGTCAGATGTCATCGTATTTTTAGTTGCTTACTGCGACATCTCTTGCTACATATAAGTTCAAGCTCATATGCAAAGTTACACACTACTTTGACATTATGTGAAGTGTTCATAAATCAATGAAATGTGGATTCCTTTTACCTTAGACCATCTTACATTCCCAGAAACACCTCAGGCCTTTTAGGGATAAAGTATCAGCAAGCAATATTTAGGTGATGGAATGAGTGTGGTGAAGGTAGGTATCTTGTAAATTACCGTCAACCATTTCTGTCAACAAGTGTCAACTGTCAGCAAGTGTAACATTTGATGGTGGGATTGTTTTGATGGATGTGATTCCACATTTGATGTGTAACCATGCTGTACTTTCAAAATAGGAGATACAGATTGGAACATGATGCAATCTACTGATAAGGGATAGATTGTACAAAACAAACCTAAAATCAGCAAGTTTTGTGTATGTCTCAAAAGCATGGGCATACTGGCCTCCACGCCGCATCAACATTGCACATAGTGTCAAGTCTTGGATTTGTGTCTTTTTCAGGCGCCTAGCTACCTGAGACAATATATCCACAGGACCATTCCTTCACCAATATTCAACGGTCTTGAAACCACGAAACCTGCTACTATCCTTTTTGTTTTCTAGCATCAGAGTTTCACAGATCTCAGTGTAGTAGGTAGGTTCTGTACATGGGGAGTAGGACACTGCTTAGAACTTCCTAAGCATACAAATGTAAGGCCCAATCTGCACTACAGAGTGCTTGTGATGCTTGAAATCTAAAAAATCTCTTGTTGGTACTGACCAAAACGTATTGACATCTCATGTAGGACTCCACTTCTGGTCTCTATGTCTTCAATTTTCTATGGTCCGGCCTTTGGATGAGTTTCAAGGGCCCTCGCAATTTCAAGGTCATAGACCTTGGTTATAGTGTAAAGTAACCCTTACTTCACTATAGACTAAGATTCTAAATACCAATATTCCTTCAAACATAATGCCTCAAGTTTCCAACCCACTTCAAGTTATGAGTCCAAGCTAGACTAATGTGTAAACAGGCAAGTTGCTTCACCCTCCATTATCTCAAATAAAAGTTTAAAGGTTTTTAGGTGATCAGAAAGTTCACCTCAATGAGCTTGGAAACTGGGCCATGAGCCACGAGGAGAGCAAGAGCTTTTTCTGGTTGGTTCGCAGCAAGATACATGTCAGCAGCAGTTTCATGATCATTTGTCTGTTCAGTCCATTCCGCTTGACGTTGAATAATTTCCTGTACATCGACTTCTCGACAAGCTTTTGTCTCCATCACATCCTGGACTGTTGGGCCTGTCTGCGCAAGTGCTTTCGCTTCTTCAAACATGCGAAGATCAGAATACATTTCCATTGCCATGCCCACCTGCCCAGCCTCGATGTACGCATCCGCTGCTTCTTTGAATTTACCCTGCCGGGTGTTATGGTCCACATTTATCAGGTGTGCAAATCGGAGGAATCCCAGGCCTCTATAGGAAGAAAATGTAATTTCACACAATTATTCTACCCTATGCGCAGGTCAGATAAGGTGCAAAACTTTTATTTTGGCAAAAAGTGCCACATGTCAGCATGGAAATTGTTGGAAAATCTTAACATATGTCTTGGAAATTGAATTTATGCCTAGACGTGCCCAATCAGAATTTAACTTACAGTATCACATGCAGAAAAGCACGTGCTATGAGGAGAATATCTCTACTAGCATTAGCTGTGTATTGAGAATTTTGGTGGTTTCTGGTTCCTTAGAGACACTACATGTTACATGATAGAAGTAAAATCTTGGGGCCATGTGAAGCATAGTGCACCATTATGCTGCATCCTTTATAAAGACCATTAGTAAAATGTCATTCTGTCCCTCAACAATAGATTTTGTGAGGAGTTGGTCAATTTGCATACCTTCCATGTTCAGTGAACTTTTGGTGCATACTTGGAGATATTGTGGAGGTTTTGAACAAAGGCCATATTATATTGGTCATAAGAATCAAACTTATTTTGGCAATGCCAAGAGGTGCTATGATGAGTTTGGCCCTTAATGAACCGAAATAGGTGTTTCTTCATTCAAAGTCAACCACTATCTCCAAGCATGCACCACATGTGGAAAGAAATTATAGATTTTGTAAGCAAAACAACCGATTGGAAATCATAGGGGACCAAATCTGACAAAATGTCCCATTGAGTGGAAGGATAACTGTAATAGATGCAAAAGTTAATTTGCAAGGGTTGGGAAGAGACCTGATAGGCAAGAATAAGAGCACCAAGGGTTGCCTTTTGGATGTCTGAACAATGGCCTTGCTCGAACCGGTGAAGTAAATCAAGGTAACACACATCTCGCAAGCGAATGAAACCCTTCTTTGCCACATCCCAAGCATGACCTTTAAGTGCTGCAAGAGCCAACATGCGCCAATCCACCTCGGTGACCCCAAGACACGCGACCTTGTATGCGTTGTCAAATTGGCATTTCTTCACATAATGGCTCATGCTTGTGGATTGTGGGACTTCAATTGTCTGTTCTAGTTCCCACTCCAATCCAATTCACTGATTACTTTTCATCGAAGATGGACGTTCAATATGCAATAAAGGAACTAATTGTTTACCATTAGAGTTCTCCTTTTATTCAAACAGGACTTTTGGTAGGGAATTGGTCCCTTATGACTTTCTGTTGGTTTTTTTTCATACGATATCAACACTTTCTTTCCACATGTGGTGCATTGTTGGTGGTAGTGTTTGAATTTGAATGAAGAGCAACCTATTTCTGTTCATTGAGGGCCAAACTCCTTTTAGCACCTCTTGGCAGGCCAAAATGAATTTGACTCTCAGTGAACTGATATAGAATTTGCTTCGCTCAAACCTCCTCACTACCTCCAAGCATGCACCAAAAATTTACCGAACATGGAAAGTGTTGTATACAAATCAACCCACTCCCAACCAAAAGTTATGTTGAATTAGAGAATAACTCTACTATGTCAAGTTACTCAGAACTTACTACAGGCTTAAAAATCCTGCACATTTACTTATAAATTGCAGATCTGTTAGTTTTTTTGTAAGTATAGATATGTACCTGCATAGAAAGATGATTCAGACAGAAGATTTTGGATCCTTGGAAGCCGACAACATAGCCTTGAAGTTTCTTTCTGTGCACTGGGAAGTCAGCCGTTTTGATATTCAGCATTCCATTACCTGAATAACAAAGCATGTCTTCCATGTTTGTGTTCCAGGCCACAGAGCTCGCACCTTTTTCCTGAAATGTAATCTCTTTTGTCTACACAGAAGCACCATAGTTATTATTCAAAGCAGTGAACGGCATTAGTGAAAGTTATCTTCTAAGACAAACTGTTGAAAACTTTGTCAGCCTGATTATGGCTTAAGAGGGTTATATAAAAATGGAGAGTGATTTAGCACCGGTGATGGTGCTACACCAAACATTGGATTCAGTGTGGCCCACACTATCCATCATCACAATATCGCACAACTAGAGAGAGTGTCACATGACACTTGGTGCTACATGATCACTTTGATTAGCATGGCACACCAATTTTAATGCCACACTCAATCAGATGCTTAGTATAGTGAATTTTTGTCAGATTTTATATAATAACATGATAACATGAAACAGGTTGCAATCCATCCCCCATTCTAGAATTTTGTCACATCAAAGCACACTCAAACTCAAAGCAAGTAGGAAGATGTGTACCTCAATGTCATAAACAAGGATGTTGGCAGTTTCATCAACAATGGCAAGGTGGACACGCTGGGAGGAGAGGTCGAGGCAGCGTATGCCACTTGTATGCTTATAAAGGATATTCGGAAAATTATTGTTGATCCACACTTTCACAATCAATCCGCTTTTCATCCCAATGAGCAGACATTCACCACCACGAGGACCACCACAAACCTGCCAAAGTCCACAATATTTCAAAGTATCCTTGTGTACTTAATGCAGACTGATGGTTTGGGTAGAAGAATGCTCTGTGGAGGTGGGTATCTCTCAAGCATGAAGTTCCATGCCATCAAGGAGAACTGGTACTTGTATCTGATAGAAACTATGCAATTTGAGATGGCAGACAGGGGGAAACTCTTCAGCTGGAGGTTAATTATATAACCAAAAATAAAAAAGAATTTGTTTTGATAGAGCTTTCACAATCTATAGTGCAAATTTTTGATATAAGAAAATCAGTGCTCTACAAATATCAAAGCTAGTAGACAAGAGCTGAATAAAGAAGTTTTCTTAAGATTTTCCACTAAAACACAGAAGGTCACCAGTATATGGCAATAGATGCTCCGTTATGATTACCTTCAATAGAAGCAAGGGCTGGAAAGTTGAGGGAGATAACCTTGATGTATCTTATTGTTGACTCCAAAACCCATTCCCTTTCTTTGGTTCCAAGTAAGGAAAAAAGTTGTAGCTTCGTCTCCTGAAAAAAAGCCCACAATTGTTTTGTGTCTTATCACTTCTACAGCCTATTGATAATCTCAATAGTTTGTTATGACATGGATACCTTGGTGATATCTAGCACTTAAATTTAAACAAATCAGATGCACAATTATGTCAGTATGAGGATAGCAACTTCTATCCTGTTCATTAATTTCACCACAGTCACTTACAAGTGTGTATCTTTAGTACGGTGATTGCAGGTATGCTTAGGTATTATTCATGGGCATTGTCTTTGAACCCATGAACACTTGTCTCTCTGGGTGGCTTAAACCCAGAGCCTAAAACCAGATCCCATGGGAACAGAGTAGACAATAGTAGGCTGTATAGACTTCCTCAAAGACAGAGCAACACCATAATTCATGCTGGTGGCAACATCAGAGTCAACTGTCTCTCCATCTGATCTCTTGTGTAGCCTGAAATAGTTAGAAGAAGGGTGAATAACAAGCTTAAAAAAGGGCAGGACCTGGCAAAGGGTAATGTGCTCCGACGTGAGAACCAGAAGGTTGCATTCCAAGCAACCGTTGATGCGGGCACACACGCGATATTGACCCTTAGCACCAGCACCCCCTTTGTTCAGCTCATAAACAATAATCTGGTTTGTTACTTGCACTGCAACTCGCTCTTGGTAAACTGCTATTTTCCTAATGTAGTCTCGGCACCGTATTGTCACCTGCAATTCATGATCACTCGTCATAGCAGAGTAAGAATTAACAATTTACATGGCCTTCCAAATAAGGTACAAGATTCTTTCAGACAAAGAATATTTAAATACCTATAGGGGTGACAAGATGGAACATTAACCATTTAAGCTATTGGGTAAATCACATAGAGCACGAGAGGATAGACAATGACAATGATAGAAAATAGATAGAGTAAGATTTCGTTCTAAACCCTAAACCCTAACTACAATAGTGTCTATTAGCATCTTTTCCATGATGCCACAGCTGAATACCTATGCAGAGTAACCTTGCACACATGATACGTGAAAGAAATTTTGGATTGGGTGCACGGAAGCAATTTAAAGCTCTCTGAGCATCGCGATTGGCATTTGACTTAGGATGGCACTTCTCATAAAAATATGTGTACCTTTGCATCAGATATGAGGTGTTGGATAACAACATTTGTCATTGCATCCCTGAATGCATAGCGCTCCAGATACAATCCATGCACCTGGTCTTTCCACCATGTCCAAACCCGGCCCTTATCTCAAGCCGGTTTATACAATGTGAGTGTAACAAGCAAAAATTGAGACAGCAACTGCCACTTGCATATTCAATTTAGCTATATCTCACCTGAAAATCAAGCCATGTCAAACCATTTCTTCAAAAGGAATAGTAAGAATCAGGACTTCGGTAAGAACATTTCCGTAGGAACTTCATGTTAGGGCCAATTTACACTAGCGCTTGAGGGCCCATGACCATTCAATTCTAAAATCTCTCATTGGTGAAATAGGCTGAGACTGTCCCACTTCACTTTACACTAGAGCTAAAGGGCCTCATGACCAAGTTGGAATGGACAAAAAACCTACATGGAGTCCTAAATGGCATGATATGGATATTGTTTGGTGTCAACCCCTCCTCAAAGAGGTGGATCGAACACAAAACCAGGAGCCCATGAAACTTCAAAATCTCACAACCCTTGATTTATTAAAACGTGCTTTGTGGAAGGCTCACATGATTAAGATGATAACGAAATAGCATTTGGTTGAGGACCCAGTCGCGTATGTATATTACGCTACACTTGAAGGCCCATGAGCACACACAATTTAATTTCAATTTTTCAAGGTACAGCCTTGGGATGAATTTCAAGGGCCCTCATTTTCATGGTCATGGCCCTTGGCCATAGTGTAAAGTGGCCCATAGATACTCACAGAAGAAGCTAACAGTGTGCACAAAGAACAAATTGAGCCATGGAAAGATGTCTACAGTTGAAAAGAGGAGCTGGAGCATGGAAATGCTGCCATCATTGCATCCAACGACCACAAAGTCATGCTTAGGTCGTGACTGTATGACCCATATCCAGTCACCCGTTTCACACATCGTTGTGAGCTTTACTCCATCTTTGGAATACAGCATAACCTGCACATCTTAGAAATTATTAAAAACCGGCCTTCAATGTGTTCTTTTTGTTTATCCAGTCAAGAATTTCTGTTAAATTTCCAATATATACGTAAAGTGTTGACATAATAGGACAGTTATCCTTTGAGTCAGTGGGACTTTTGGTTAGGAGTTGGTTGTTTTGCATACAACACTGTCCATTGTTGGTAAGTTCTTGGCACATACTGGAGTTGGTGTGGAGGTTTTAGAACATCTTGGCGTGCCAAAATGAGCTGAGCCCACAATGTACAGGTATAGAATGTTCCTCATTTGAACCAATTGACCAACTACAAGCATGCATTGAAAACTTTTTTGAACATGGAGAGTATTACATGCAATACAACCAACTCCCGACCAAAAGTCCAGTTGAATTAAGGGATGATTCTAATTCCCACCAGCAAGTAAATTCAGATTTGCTGTGTGTCTCTTCCTATCTCTCTACTGCACATATTAATGCACAGAAAAATCTCATGATCACCTTTCTACTGGATCCACCAACACAGAGATATTTGTCATCCTGGTAAGTGACACAGCAGGGATCAAAGCCAAGGTCCTTGTCCTTCCCCACCTGCATATATGATTGGCAGAAAATAAAACAAAAGTCACTTCCCAATACCATAACATCCAAGGTGTGTAAGCTAATTGCATTCTGCATTTGATGCATTTCGAAATTTGGTGACGTATACGTACTCCTTTAGGTAGTGGGTTTTGAAAGACACGTCACATGCATGAATGATGCCCATGAATGAAACTCAACCCTGAAGTAGGTACACTGTCCGACAAATTCATCATTTCTGTTCAGTTTCTGTTCTTGGGTTGTCATGTTTTTCCCTTTACCAGATACTGAAGTCCCCTTGAGCTGTCCAGTGCAACTAAAAAATGGCACTACTGCAGACACTTTCTAGAGGTACTGAATAATCAAACCTGCTTGCCTGTTAAATCATAGAAGGACAGTGTGCCGTCCCAGCAACCTACAGCAAGGGCATCTGAGGTTTTGTTTTGCAGCGAATTCCATTCCAATGTCCACACCGGTCCAGGCCTCTCAATCATAACCTGCTCAAAGATAGGTATATTATTTGAGATTTAGACCAGGCTTCAAAAGCTCGCCATTATGCAACAATGCAAGCTATCAAGCAGAACATGCCATTAAGTCAGCTTCATATAATAGGTTCCTACGACACCCGGAATACAGCCTCAAACCCTGAAATCCCTACACTGTTACTACAATCACTGACATGAGAAGTGATTCTCCAATATTTATATTCCAATCAGATCAGACAAGGAGAAATCCTGCAGGTGTTACTTCCTGGTCCACTTTCTCATTGTCAAAATCTCGTCAAATAATACCTGTTCAATACCACTTTTATCACAAATGGAGATGTGTCCATTATACATTCCCAATGCCAGATGTTGCCCATCCACTGTCCATGCAGCACATAGTACCTGCATGGATTCTCTTCAGTAGGTCTTATTTCTAAAGGCCTCTCGACAATCGATTTCATAATCAAAGCACAATCAGGCATGATCAATATCACAGGACTATATATTCTTGGGAGCACACACATGACCAGGTGTAATAGTTTAAAAATCTGCCCTGCAGGTCAAATGGCAGTTATGAACCTTAGATTGTGCCTTGTGCTTAGAAACGGACTTTTGCTCTGGTGACCAAATCCCAAAGTCAGTTGCAGTTCCACTTGCAAGCTGCAAGAGAAATGAATGTCAGTCTCCATTCCTGAATACTGAGCCTCATTCGCTGGCTCTTGGTAATTGATGAAACCTTCAAGCAAATTGTTCAGGCATGCAGAGCAGAGTTATTATGACCAATTTCGTGCTCCTATCTTTGTAGGCTTGCAAGTTGGTCCGGCCATAATGAAAATTACACACGTTGGTGTTATTGTCCATGATGACAGCCCACATATGGCTGAAAACAGATGATAGATACTTGCTTTGTATTAAGAGCTCTTAGGATACTGTGGCTGGTGAAGAACACTTATTATGATTACCTGTTGCGTAACAGGATTGTAGGCCAAGCACTGAATGGAATCACCATGGCTGTACTTGAGAATACCTTCTGCCTTCATAACCCAAGAATCAAAATTTGATAACAGTCAGTACAAGTTTGAGGCAAATATGACTGCTAATGACCTGGTTTAGAAGACTCGACCATTTTGCATCATAGAAGTACATAATAAAGATCGTGATATGCTTCCTAGGATGTAACTAAAGTTCTGAGATGCAACTTGCTCTTTGGAATCAGACATCTAATGGCCAGATTGATTCACCTTGTGAGTCCAGATTATGATGGTCTTGTCAGCTCCCCCGGAAGCAAAGCGCTTTCCGTCTCGTGAGTATGCCACACAATAGACGGCATCTTTGTGACCTGCACCATAACACTTGAAAGCATCAGGTAAAGAAATCATTGAAAATTACTGCCCCGCTGGCATTTGATCTTTACCCATGTGACTTGCATGTGTCTTTATCGGATACATACATCCAGCATTGCTGAGGTTGAGCACATGCTGAAGTTAGCAACTCCTGTGGTCACTGTCAAATGATTCTCTCAGTAATCCGCTTTCAAAGTTTTTTTGTCCAATGCCGCATGTTCATCTCACAGATAGAGTCCATATATATCATAAACCTTCACTGTCCACCCAATTTTTAGAGAGTGACCACCATTAAAAGACACTTCATCTTTACCAATGTGACTTGCATTGTCTTTCATTGGATACATACACCCACCATACTGAGGTTGATCACATGCTGAAGTTAAAGCAATTCTTATTTTCACTGTAAAACGAATCTCAATAATCTGCTTTCGAAGTTTCTTGGCCAATGCCGTATGCTCATCTCACACATAAAGTTCGTATATCACATAAATCTTCACAACCCACCGATTATTGAGAGAGAGACGACCCTTTTAAGAAAGGTAATCTTTACCCATGTGACTTGCATTGTCTTTTATCGGATACACTCAACACGCTCAGGTTGATCACATGCTAAGTTAGAGCAACTCCTGTGGTCACTGTGAAATGATCCTCTTGATAATCGGCTTTTGAAGTTTCTTGGCCAATGGCGCATACTTGTCCCACACATAAAAGTTCATATATCACATAAATCTTCATTGCTCACTGATTATTCAGAGACAGGTTTGCCTTCTGTCTCAAAAAAAAAAAAAAGATTATTCAGAGAAAGACGATCCTCTAAGAGCACCTGATCTTTACTCATGTGACTTGCATTGTCTTTTATGCGAAACATTCACCCAGCATGCTCAGGTTGATCACATGCTGAAGTTCCACCTCAGGTGGGGAAGACTATAACCTCTCTCAGCCACTGACAAAATGAGTGGCTTTTAACCAAACCCTCTTATTGGACTGATGCTTATCAGACAGATGCCACCGAAGTTAGATCTAATCTAGGTCGGGAGGAGTATAGACATAAAAACCTTTGAGTGAATGTAAAAGGTCGCCATCGGCTGCATCGTACATAAGCACTCGGCTTCCGACCGCTGCTATCAGCTGACTCCCATCTGAGCCAAATTCACTACAAACTATCAATAATAGCCTCCTGGTAGGAGGATCACAACCGTCGTAGTGGCTACACGCAACAAGGTGGAATCACAAAACAAACACAGAAGGTTCGGTTTGCAGAGTACTACCTGGACGGAAGGCAATGTCGAAACACACACTCCTGACTCCATCGTGCTCTGGCTACAGGGGGCACAAACGAAGACCTAAAATCAGGCAAACTCCCAAACTTTTGCAGATCCGAGTGGCCTTCTAGTATGTTTCACATACATCACATACTAAACAGAGACGAAGCAGATCCACCCATTCGTCCCACTCGTGTCCAGCATTTCTCACCACAGTGGTGTGAAGTGGAAATCTCGAATTAGGGTGGAATTAGGATTAAAGAATTCCATGATGACAAGAAAATGCTTGTACTTACCACATAGTCTGTCCAGGCCACCACCGCTCGCATGGTGCGAGGAGGTTGAAGCAGGCAGCTGGATCACATGCACAATTAACCCCAAAACACAGCCGTGTAATTCACAAGTGCATTCTTGAGGCCATGTGGAGCCATTGACATATCAACCCAAATGCACCGGATTGCTTCTCTCGTCGTGAGGCCGGTGGCATGATTCTTGCCCTAACATAGGACTAAGCAAGGTGAGTTTAAACCATCAAAAAGGAAATTCAATAATAATTGTACAGTATTCAATTTCATTGAATCCAGATGCACACATAGGCTACGTCACATATACAGGACCAAGACTCCCATACACGTGGACGAACCCTAACAACTCACTCGGTTAAGAAACTTCGAAAACAGAGACCATGTTTTCTCAACATGATAGTACATAAAAGCACTGCGGACTCACAATTCTTCTGTTGGTGCAAGAATGTGAACCAATAGATTCCTGCAAATCTAAACCCTACAGAAGAGGTTGAAGATCTGAACAACAGCAGAGCAAGGCTCTGTAGAGCAGAGCACACGACCAAATCAGAATTGTGGCCCAAGAACTGTGAGCATTTGTTGAGCTATGGTAATATACATCATGGAAATCCTTCACAAAGCATCAGATCAAGAGATCTCGGGAGCCGGTCACCTTTCAAGTTATACAGAGACCCAATTCCAACCAGGATTGAAGAGCGCCAGGATTTGAGAAAAATGGGAATGGCAGTTGGGGTGTCCTGGGCAAGGGACATGTTCTAATGGAGTACAAGGGATGAAGCTAAACTTCACATTCATCCACTTCGATTGTGACAATAATGGTCAAATTGCAAAATATGAAGGGATGATATGAATTTACTGGTCTAATGGTAAAACGTTTTTACAAGACTGCGTAATTTCAAATGGTATTCCACGCTAGATAATTGAGATCAACAGTGTGATTTGATGTATTGTGTATATCATTGTAGAAGTCTCTTTCAAAGAACCATCGCTTCAGACTAAACCTATCTTTCCTCTAAGCACATGGAGTCTGGATGTTGGTAACATCTGCCTACCAAGTGAAAGTAAAAATCGCCTGTCCACAATTGCTTCACTTTCCACATTCTTCATACTTGTGTACAATAGAGACACAATACGTGGGTCACTTTGGTGGCAACCACATGCCTCGACCACCACACCATAGCCATGACGCCATGGTCAAAAAGTGTGTATTCTTGAAGGCGATGACCATTTAGGCCTTACTTCCCTTATATACCTACTCAATGTTGATAATAGAAGAAATGGATATATAGCATATTGATCAGATATGGACTTTATGTACTGATAGATCAGTCCTGTTCACAAAACATGCACACCTCATGTGGGACAAAAACCATCAAAAATAAAAATAGGACTGGCAGTGTTCTTCGAACTACCAAGATTAAGGCTCATAACTGCATACCAAGCTTCAGAACTTCCCCATCTTTCACCATGTTCAAGATGATCGTTGTGATCTTCCACAAAATTTTAGATATTCAGATATGTTGTATGAGGACACAACAATGATGCAACCTAAATCAAGGAGATCCAAGGCCACTTCAATACTTGATATTCATATCCCTCCCTCTCTTTCTGGCTGTCCCCTGCCAAACTGTAACTAAGTTGAATATGTAACACATGCACCCCAATTCCTTCTACGCTACAACTCTGTCCCTATTAATCAGCCTCAAAAAAAGACCATTTGTAAATTCTGCAACAAAAATTGGAGACTTTCCTAGCCCACATGAATGAGATAACAAGAATTAGCACTCTTAAGAAAAAGTGCTTCAAATTGGCTAAATTGTTGGACAAAATGCTTTTCATGCCAATACAATAATCTGAATCTAAAAAATCATGTCCCTAGTTAACTATCTCTCAAGAACCCGAAGCTCTGCCATGCCTTCCCGACGGGTCGGGGAGTACCATACACACAGCTTCGAGGCGCCCAAGGCCTCCAAAGAGTAGTCAAGGCCATATGTAACCTCTTCTATGTGCGGCTGCTCGTTTGAATTCGATGCATTTAAGCCTACTCGAGAGTCCACCCGGGCACGGAGAGGTCCAACCACCTGATCCAGAAAAAGGTTCAGTACAAGGTAAAGTGGACGTTGCTTCCAGTGTTGGACCAGTATAGGTGACTCCATGGTATATACACAAATTATCAATGATGGTATCAAAGAACCTACCTGACTGATATCAAAATTGTGACATCAGTCAGATATTGATATCACAAAATGAGAGGATTTTTGTGTACCCAAGTCATTATTTGAGTCAATACCATATTGATGTTAAGGTAGTTAATATAGGAGGTAAGCTCCTTGGATGGTCAATAGACCCGAAGGGTATCAAAAACAAAGAAATCCTCAAATACCTGTAACTTACCAATATTAAAAATATTAAAAAATAAATAAAACTGTAAACTTTTTAATATACATACCCAAGTAGTATCAAAAGGCAACACTGGTTGCTTCCCCCAAGATTTGAGGACATCAGTTCCATATTGTGCAGGATGCTTCACATACACTCTAAACTTAGGAGACACAATTTGGCCTTCTAGACTTCTGGAACACGTGAACAACTTGTGTATGTTGAATGACAGTTCCATAGAACAGAAGATATTCTTGTGAGTATTAAGACTATGATCACTTAGGAGAAACAATAATGTAGATACTTGTGCCTCACCCATACGCCCTGGAGGTGGAAGAAAACAAAACAAAACATTGGAAGATTGACAGAACTTATGGCCCAACTTTCGCCCATTTCAATATTTTTTCTTTTAGGGAAGAAATCGGCAAGTGTCAAGGTCAAAGTACCTGCTGTTGTAATGACAAAACCAAAGTTGGATGACCCCCCTCATCCCTCTTATTCAAAATTGGGTATCCAAACAGCTTGGTTTTCTCAGCAACTGCTGACGCCGTTCCAAGATCAATTCGCACTCCCACCTTGGTATAATCAAATACGGGTCGTTGGAAGAGGCCAAATTGTGCACTCAAGCCTAATGAGGCAAACAGGTCAGCTGATGTAGGGCGGTTGCTCAGAGCCTGAGGTTGCACATTCCCGGAGTTGCCGACACCTTGGTCCTGACTAGTGCCAAACTGAGGTTTCAAACTCGCACTTAACAACCCTCCTGTAAGAAACCACAACATCAGACACAGCATGCTTGCCAAATAAACCCTAATTGCACCATGTATTTGGGGACCTGGTACCCTTCCTACTTGCATAATTTGAAGCTCAATGTAGTTAATGATCATAGTTAGAGAAGTTCAATGCAAATTCTTTCATTCGAAAGTGGCAGATGCATCTTGCCACCAAAATACAAAAGGATCTTGCTGCACTGTACTATGCCTCCAGTCATGTAATTAAAGCAGCAACACCCCAAAAACTTAAAAGAAGGGCAATAACCACAACAACTTATTTTCATTTTATACTAGATGCCTGCTTTCATGGAAGATAATGAAAATTAGATGCCAAATCCATCTAAATGATAACCAACCTTACCTGCTATGCCTGAGAGGGAGATATGAGGTCGAGACTCCAGAAGACTATAAGACTTCTGTGATTTGGGTTGTTTTCTTTTTGTGGTACCCTTCCAGATGTCCAGAGATTTCTCTAATGAAGCACCTGCCTGTATTTGTGTCCCGGGCAGTGCACCTAGTGGGATTCTATGAGCTGTGTCTTCCCTCCCACATTCCAAAGGAACGCCAGCACTATGGTGAAGTCCAAGCCTGTAACGGAGGCCTCCCGGGGCACCCTTGGAAGCTACATCGACAGATAAAGCCCGCGGTACTTCCCAATACCGAGCGTGACGATCTACATAGTACTCGTGGAAGGCTGCTTCTGTGAGAATTTGGTGCCGATCCAACTACAATCAACAACCAATCATCAGATCCATGTCGATATACCTGAAGAGGAGGCCTCCCTTAAAAGCAAAAGAGACACACATATTAGAGTTATCCTTAAAGTCTCTCAAGATCTTTGATTTGGTAGGGAGTTCTGCCCCACTTTTGACAATTTATAATGTTTAAGGAGAGTTCAAGTGGTGTTGAAACCCCCAATTTTGATAAATTGAAGTCGAGGCCAAAAGATGGCTATATAAATATGAATTTCATGGCAAACTTTTGAAGGCACCTAAGATGATGCTCTCAAAATTTTGACATGTTCATATTTATGAGATTGTCTATGGCCAAAGTCAAAACCCTCTGCTTCAATTCACCAAAATTGGGGGTTTTGGAACCACTTGAACGCTCCTTAGACATTCTAAATTATCAAGAGTGGGACAAAACTCCCTTCTAAAACATGAGTTTTTTAGAGACTTTAAGGATAACTGTATTAAAAGCACAAAATTGAGCAATTCAGTACCAGGAGTAACTGGTCAATAAGCTCAGATGAAATGCTGACATAGATTACTTTTCACAAGTATCTTTCTCAAGTGATTTTTCTACACATTTGAGGCACTGTATGACTCTAATTCTAATCTCAAGCTTCCACAGTGCTCATTCCTTTTGTTCCCCGTAAATAAGTCACAAATAGACCTCAAATTCACAGCCAAACAAGCAGCGAATTCTACTTCAGCCAGCAGTAAATGCTCCACATCACGATGGCTAAAGATGGACCTTTCTATATCAAGATGGCATCTCCAATACATCAAAAATGCCCTTCAAATTCAATCAGGTCCCACAACAAAAGTATCATATAGTCTTACACCTCTTGAACGTATCATTTTCAGAGTATGAAGATATTGGGCGTTTTGCTAAAGACCAAAGTATTCTTCCAAGTGACATAAGTTAGTCCAGAGATATTAATTTTAATATCTTATGTACAAAAGGAAGCTTCTAATCACCTTATGACGAAGTGCAATGTGGCCTCTCCAAGGGCTCCTCTCATCTCCAGCAGCTTGATTGTTACGCGGCGAGTGACGAGGAAGGGTGTCAAGCTCTGAGGTGCTACTGAGGGAGGTTCTTGATCCTAGTTGAACGCGCGACCGCAAACAGAGGGCATACAAAGAACTGTCCAAGAGACGGTCCACATTTTCTTGCCACTTGCTTTTGGAATCATGAATGGGCAAATCCTGGGTTGCTGCATTGGTTCTATTCGTTTGGTTCTGACCCGATTTTCCAAACAATCGCTGTGCTCGTACACGCCCTGTTAATGTGGTCCACCTGCATCATGTGCTCATACTGAGTTTGACACACTTTAGGGCAACACATGACACCCTTCACACTGACATTAAATGTTCAGCAAACAACTTCACTCTGATCTAACCAAGCTCTTTAGCAAGAGAAAATTATTGGCACACTCTCTTTCCATTGTCGTTCCTCATGGGAATCAGGAATCACGATAAGAGCCCCCTATTGAAGAGCACTGCAAGTAGACTATGACAGAAGATAGAATACTGCACATCAACCTCATAGTGGCTGAATGGACAGACACCTCCTTCTACATCCATTATGTTTTGATTTACAAACTCGAAAAGTAGACAGAGAGGTGTAGTCAAATTGCATTGTCTATATAGCAAGAGTACACCTGGGGAGGAAGTGCAACTTGTGGCACAAGTGAGACCAATGCCCACCAAGTTAAGTCTGGGGAAGAAACCTCACTATTCATAAGAAGCTTCATTCATTTGATAATAGCATAAGGCCTGCATTAGATGTTGAGTTTGACATGATGACTTCAAACAGCCACACTGCTTGTGAAACCCTAATTGTTGACGTATTATCAAAGAACGCAAATCCTCCCAACAGTTCTGACATGTAGTAAAATCGTTTAAATGTCACTCGAGATGATTATGTCATTGCATAGGGATGATAGAATTGCTCACCAATTCTCTCCACCCGTGCTTCCAAGAACACGGTCAAGCACCAATCCACCCTCATTGTCTGCATCCACGGCGTAAGATGGTGTGCAAGGGATCCACAGCATTCTTTGCACCAACAAAAGCTGCTGAGACCTCGACAGGTGCGAACCGGCCACCATTCCTAATGGCGGAGGCTCCCTCGGCAGACTGTGCGATACGGCGTCCAGTGATCTGGACGAACTCACTTCCTCATTCCAGAATTGTGCAGCGAAGATAGGCTTCATGATGATGCAACCACTCCTATTTATTGAGATGTTCGATGTCTTTGTCTATGTCTATGTCTATGCCAATCCTTGAAATGTTCGTGGGCGAATCTCTTCCACTCGCCACAGCCTAAGATTTTGTCGGCATGCCAATTTTGCGAAGGCAGACCCTGGTAACCTAATGTTGCAAAGGTCGAGGTTTCGTTGCAAAACTAATGACAAGTGTGTGTGTGTGTGTGTGTGTGTGTGTGTGTGTGTGAGAGAGAGAGAGAGAGAGAGATTCTTCAACCCTGACAAAATAAATTCAACACAACACAACAATGTGAGGTAAGCTCTGGCTCACGATCGAGGAAATTTTATGCACAGATCGTGCTTTTGTCAATAAGTTATGCTCTTAATGGCCCCCTTTCAGGTGACATTGTTGACCCAAGCATCCTCAACCACCATAATCAAGGATTTCACGTTTTTGGTGCAAAACTATTCACTTTCTTCACAAAGAGGCACAAAACATATGGATGAATGATATTATATATCATCCACTGTTGACGGTCATTTCATCCAACTGGTTGTGGATATGGCTTCTTTTTTTCTTTCCTATTCTTTTTTCTTTTTTCTTTTTTTGTTGGTGTTGAGACAGGTTGTGGATAGGTATGGCTTTGCATTGCCTCTCACGGGAGGCTTCATTGCCTTGGAAGTAATAGGCTGTGTTCCTGTTGTCGGTCTCATCTCAACATAAATTTCAAGTTGTAGTGGTACGTAATAGACTTGCTACTACTCGATTTCGGCATGAGTAATTTCATCCTGGTGGTGTTGTCTACGAGGACCGGGGTTGGGCCCGGAGCTAGGAGAGTGTAGAATTGGAGTCTCTCGAGTGGTTTGGTTGGTTGGAAAAGTTTCACCATGGCTGAAATTGGGCTTGCAAGGACCATCAGTCTAGTTTATTCTTCTCCGCAATTTGTAAGCAATGATTCCTCTGCAGGTAGATTCACTGGAACATGTCCTGGAAGAATTGGGTCCAAGGGTTTAGGGTTTTGGGAGGGGAGGGTAAGGGTAAGGGTTCAGAATGGCAGAATTGGAGGGTTAGGGTATTTTGTGTGTAGAAAAGCCTCCATTCAAGCTGCCGGGTATGCATTTGCAGAGCCAAGTGTTACAGCAGGCGAAGTGGAGAAATATGAGAAGCAATTGACAGAGCAAGAGGCTGTTGTGGAGTATCTCCAATCAGAAGGCATAGACACGGCAGACCTTGAAGGTTTGGAGCTTCCACCTTCGACAGAAGTCATACGGGAGAGGCTTCAGTTCCTTCTAAAAATTGGACTAGTAGTTCAGGACATCAATGATTACCCCCTTCTGCTTGGATGTAGTGTGAAGAAAAATCTTATCCCTGTGCTGGACTATTTGGAATCGCTGGGGGTTACTACAAGCTCACTGCCCATTCTTGTGCGGAAGTATCCCCAAATCCTGCATTCGAGTGTTGTGGTTGATTTGCAGCCAATTGTGCAGTACTTGGAGGGGTTGGGCATACAGCGGGAGGACATGGGAAGTGTACTTACACGATATCCGGATGTGTTTGGGTTCAAGATTGAAGGAACGATGAGCACATCGACAGCATACCTTGTGATGATTGGTGTTAACCCTAGGAAAATAGGGTCAATTTACACACAGATGCCCCAGATAATGGGCATGCGTGTGGGAAACAACTTGAAAAGGAAGGTAGATTTTCTTCAAGGTTTTGGTATACCTCGACCTGCTGTTGCAAAGATGATTGAGAATCGACCGGTTATTTTAGGACTAAGCCTGGAAGATCAAATGCGGCCAGCGGTAGATAGCCTCATAGAAATAGGAATTGGAATGGACGCTGTCGGGCGCGTGATTATGCTGTTTCCAGATATTTTAGGTCTTGATGTGAAAGCCAAATTGGGCGAGAAGTTGCCTTGGCTAACTTCAAAGATAGGTATCAAACAGGAAGATGTAGGAGAGATTCTTATGAAGCTTCCTCAAGTTCTTGTCATCAATGTCGCCATGGGCTCCGCTAGGGTCGAGTATCTGAAGCAGGCAGGATTGTCCCATGAAGACATAGCTTCCATGGTCACCAAGTCCCCGCAACTGCTTGCAGCAAGTATTGAACAAAGCCTGAAACCTAATTTAGAATACTTAGTAGAGAAGATGAAGCGGAGCCTGGAAGAAGTGGTAGAATTCCCAGCCTTTTTGCTGTACAGCCTAGAGGCAAGGATAATGCCACGCCATGAAGAGATTGCTGCCAAAGGGTTGGAGTGCAGCTTGGCGTGGATGTTCAACTGCACTGACCAAGTCTTCCAGGAACGCTTGATCGCTGAGTACGCAGGACAATCGGAGTCGGAAGAAGAACCAGATGTGCCTTACATTGTGTCCCGCCGGAGTCGGCTGGTGGATCAAGATGAGGGAGAGAATGTTGCATCAGATGAGGTAGTAGAAGAAGAGGAAGACGCAGACGAAGAAGAAGACGACGACGACGCTCAGAGGATACAATTTGGTTTTTCTGGAAATGAAGTGTTTTGAATAAGGATATGTGCGTGCCATGCAGTCGTTGTGGGTTCGTTGTTCATGTTCTCCAACTTCTACCCATTAGATTTACATTTGCACTAGCAATTCTACAATCAGCAAAAATTGGATTGAAGATCGGACCTCAGCTGATTTGATGATAGTTATCAGAGAAGTGCATGTTTGTTGATTCAACTGAATACATAAGTCCTCCCAATTTCGTTCATTATCTAAGTGTGGAGCAGTTATTAGTATTTGAAGACGACGTCCGATCTCTGTTAAGCATGCGCCTTTATGCTGTTTGTTCTTTGATCATCACCAAAACCACACACTGCATATTTCGGTAACTTACGTGCTATTTGCCCTAAATACCCAAGTGATCCAGTGGAATCGTCTTCTATCTTTGACTTTGTTCATGAAAGCCCTAGCTTGTGCAAGGGATGGAACCATGGTTAATTCATGGCAAAGTGTTCTTGTGCACTTGACTTTGACAAGTGTTCTGCTCTGAAATGCAGATGCAGGGATGACTCCCACTCATCCTGCATCCCCATCCCCTTCGATTTACCCTCATCGCATTCACTCTTCAAACAATGGCCACAGTGCGTTGGCTTTACAGATTCTTCAACCTTGATTTCACCCCTTTATCATCAGAATGAACATTTCATATTGATTTAGACAATTGAGCTTTGATTTCAAAAGATTTAAGAAACGCACAACTGTGGAGAACCTTTGTAAGTAAATATCAAACTTCAGCGATTTGTCGAGTAGATTCCAAACATATACAGGATAAGTTTTTGTGTTGGATGGATGGGGGGTACGCTTGTATGCAATAGTTACCTCACTCCCATTTATATGTGCAATTAGGTTGCCCCATGCTAATGTTATTGACATTTTACACTATTTTAAATTTTTACTACTATAGTTACAAAATACGAGTGGGTGCTATACATATGAATCAACAAAGTTATAAGCTTTGTACTCTAATTATGGTTGAATGTAATGACCATGGGTAAAGAGATAACCTTTTCACATATGCAACCTAATTGCACATATCAATATACATTTTCTTATTCTTTGGAATAATATTAGTGAGTCTAAATTGGGTCACTTACAAGATTGGAGGCTTGTACCTTACAATTCCACGTAAATCAAATGATGAAATTGACAAAAGAAATGGAAATGGAAATATTAACTTCAAATTCCTTATCAAACACAAGTTCACCCTTGTAAAATTCCAAATTTGATCAAACTAGTACTCAATTTCAATTATTTCCTAAAATACATACAAGTTTGAAGGTTGGCCTCGATGTTTTGCTTTGTTACATACATTTCTGAATTTGAGGTTGATATTTATAATGAATTCGCTAACATGATTGAGATTAACATCTCAGTATTTACTTATAATAAATTTATTAATCATGTATTTATTTCCTTCCAATGTAAGATTTTTTATTTCAACAAAGTCTTTTCAATTAGTATGGACTAATGTGAATTGACATGGTCCTTTTGCTCATAATTACCTCAATACATTGACTAAGGGGAAAGAATAAAGTCAAAGGGTAAAAATTTGATGGTCTTATTATTTATAATCCTCCATGCACATCTCTCACATGTGCATGGAGGTTCATCAATTTGGCCCAGTTTTTCATCTGCCATTTGCAAGTGTGGGATGAGTGGGCTTGCCCTAGGGGTTCAACCTCTGCCATGCCTCCCTCCTTGCATGCAATATTGTAGCAAGGATTGTTGATAGACATCCATCTCCAACTACACATTATGTATGGTGGATGTTTGTGTGTGATTCTTAGGATGCATCAAAGATCTTTTTCATTCACTTTAATATGATGTGTATTAGATATTTCCAGGTTTGGAAATCTCATAGTTAATTTCTAGGTGCAATATTTGTCATTGCTTATGTGGTTGTGTGGTGGTCCAAAAATGAAAGTGTCACTTAGGGTTTATGCATTAGTGTCATTTTATTCTCACCATGGTCATTCAACGTCTTTGAGAATGACAAATGATAAGAGATAATACACGATTTGACCCAACATCCAATTCTAGTAGATTTTCTATTAGTTTTTTAATCTAAATGTGTAGGGTTAGGGATGTGAGTATGTTGAAGATTTGAGTTGTGTGGCTCCTTCCTATGTCTTGGAGTTGTTCATTGCTCACAAAATTAAAGCAAGATTGTGAATTTAGATAACCGAATTTAATGGGTTGTGTTGGATGAACTTTGATGTGTTGAATGTGTTATATGAAAGGAAGAAAATACTTTAGTTGAAAAATGTAATATCCCCGATATCACTATTCTTGAAATGTATTTCAAATATCCATGTTCATATAAGATATATTTAACAACTAAATCACACAAGACTCCACTTTCCACTTTCCACCTTACAAACACACAAACAACAAACCTCACAACAACACTCGATTTTGTATGCCTACTTACAACTGATACGTTGTTTATTATTATTATTATTATTATTACTTTGTACGTTTCATAAAATTTGTTATGACACACACTATCCTAGCAGCCAAACAATGTTAATATGGTGAATGTTCTTTAATACATGTATTTATATTCATTTATATTTCTTGTAACATGTTGTGTAAAAGTTACAATTTTTTCACGTGATAGTTTATGGTTTGAGATACTATTCCTCTATATATGTCATGAGTCACATCATGTGGTTTTTGCAAAAGAGTCTCAGTTATCATTGTCTATTTGTGTATTATATACAACCCTTTCTCAAAGGTTGAATTGTAATTTGAACTAATGAAAATGGATCCAAATTATAACTCTCTAGTATAGTTCATTCTAACAAAACATGCTAGAATATGGTTTCAACGATCAAGGAAGCCCAAATTTGTGGACACTTGTGGATGGGTGTGGACATGTAGGGGTTAACCTACCACTCACAAAGTTTTCACATAAAGCGAGATATGTTTACATCATGGACCATGAAGTTGTCCCACGTCATATAGATTTATTCCATGGTCAAACTTCATGGTCAAATTTATGAAAATGTAAATTTTAAAGCCTTTGGGATCCTCACTGGGTGTAAATTGAACAAGGATCAAGAGGAGTGACCATGCACCAAAATGTGGACGTGTTGATTTTTTAATATATGTCCAAAAAGGGCAGTTTGGAAAATTATTTTCATGATTTATCTTCTCACCTTCTTCTTCCTCTCATTCATCTTTACTACAATAACATTTGGCAAGCCAAAAATCAAAAGTAAAAACGACATTTCGTTGCCATGATTCCTTGACTTTTGTAGCGAGAGAACCTCTTTTGCCTCTCTCACTGCAAACCTAATTGGACAATAATAATGAATAACGTAGGCTTGGAAATAGGCCTTTTGGGGACCTCAAACTCCATGGTCACTCTTCCATTTTTTTTTCTTCGTGTATTGTAGAGGCACCCATAACCAATCACTTAAGAGATTATGTGCTAGAACTGGAGAAGTATAAGTGGTGCAATTTTTTCCCATGTAGGAAGATAAAAATGAGGAGGGTTGGAAATTTTTTGGTGACCTTATTCCTTAAATTGAAAGTATTATAAATTTTTGAAGCTGAAAATTGGCATGAACATATTACCGATGTTTAGAGTCTACCATCACTGCTCATTCACCCTCACTTTAACACCAGGACATGTGTCAGGACACTATTGATTATGACCGATCAAAATTTAGACTGAGTATGATCAAAAATTAGTTCGAGTTCGATGGAAAATTAATCGGAACCTAATCAAGATTCAATGCAAACTTGGTTGAGATTCCAGTACCCTATAAATCGCTAATGGGGTCATGATCGGCAATAGGTGCCTCTACTATAAAACTGAAGTGGTCCCATGACGAGCTCATCGACCAATACATATTTTAGGTGAGCAAGGAACGAGTTCATAGTCCATGATGTAAACAACCCCTTAAAGTTTCAAGACCTCAGATTAGGAAAAATCATCCAGCGAGACGACGAAGAATCGGATGAATGAACCATCAAACGATCCCATCTAAACCAGTTATCGTACCTCACGCTCGTTCCGAACCAGATTCCATACCTCAGGTCTGGCACCCACCCTATTCTAGGGTTTGGGGTTTTTGGGGTTATAGCCGCAGCAGAGCGCAGAAGTTGCTCTTTCAGAGGAGCCAGAGTGGCCTACAGGATCAGCGAAGTCAGTCGCAATGTCGAAGCGCGGTGAGTACATTTTCGTAACTTGTTCCCGGACTTCTGATTTTTCATGTCATCCATGTCACTGTAACGGTCGTTGTGATTCCGTCCCTCAGTGTGGACAAATCACTGCTTTATTCGACTCTGAACCCTAACGATCGCCTCTCCGAGTGTCTCAATCTGGGAAGACGATCTACACACGATTGTCTTTTCTACAGCACTCCGAATTTTCAACCGTGCTTGATGGGGCCCGACGTGGAAATCATGACCTGGATATCGCTAGATACATGAAGCCCATGAGGTTGGTTTAGGTTTTGTGTTCGGCTGGAAGCGCGTGCTACAGCCATGCGCCCCTATTTTTCTATGTGTATCTGTGGGTTTCTGTCTTGGTTTGTAATGTTCAGCTTCCGGTTTCACTATCTACACTTGTTTCCTTTGTCAGCCTCAAAGGGGCATTTGCAATTGGTTGATTGTGGGTAGGGTGTGAAATGCGACCTTACTCCTAATTTTTAATCCTCAATGGGGTCCGACGCCCATCACATGGAAATTATGAGCTTTATTACTCTGGACATATGCAGCTCGGGAATAGGGTTGGCTGATGTTTGGCTGGAAGTGCATGCAAACACCCCTGCAATCCACTTTTGACATGTGTTTATCTAATCTTTTGTCATAGTTTTTTATGTTCGGATTCTGGTATCATTATCTTCGCTTAGTTTATTCGTTCCCTAAAGGGTACGGGCATTTACGTTAGGTTGATTATGGTAGGGTGTGAAGTGAAGTGTGACCTAAAGACTCGGATGCTGTTTGTGCTCATGTCTAGGGAGGGGAGGTTCCTCCGGGAACAAGTTCCGTATGTCACTTGGTCTGCCAGTAGGCGCCGTAGTGAATTGTGCTGACAACACCGGAGCCAAGAATCTTTATGTCATCTCCGTAAAGGGAGTCAAGGGACGCCTTAACAGGCTCCCAGCTGCAGCTGTGGGTGACATGGTCATGGCCACTGTGAAGAAGGGAAAGCCTGATTTACGAAAGAAGGTCATGCCTGCTGTAATTGTTCGCCAGCGCAAGCCCTGGAGGCGAAAAGATGGTGTGTTCATGTACTTTGAAGGTATGTACATTCCTTCAACATATGATGGTTTTCATATATTTGATCTGCACGTCTAGATTCTCTTTTTTGAATGAAAGATTGCCAACTTGGTCTTCTTTGTCAGTACATATTTGGTATCACGGCCGACGGAAGTTGTATGGATATAGAGTTCTCATAAGGAGGGGCTAGTCGACGATTGTGTCTATTTTAGTAGAGCATGATTGTACTGTCTATCACCATACGAGTTTACTCTTTTTCAAACAATAATAATTGTTCAGCTGCATTGTTGCAAAGCCGATTATGGATTGTTGCTGATGTTTCGTATGGTATGTCTAATACAGACAATGCGGGTGTCATTGTCAACCCTAAAGGAGAAATGAAGGGTGAGTAAATTACTCAACTATGGTGTTTGTCTTTCTATTTATGGGAACTGCATTTCAGAAAACTATTGACTACAATATTGTGTTGAAAGGAAGTCCAAGTTCTATGAGGAAAAAGAGGGGATTTTTTTTTATTCTTGCTTTGGTAACATACCGTTTTGTGCGTGACCTGCAGGTTCTGCCATCACCGGCCCTATTGGAAAGGAATGTGCTGATTTGTGGCCCAGGATTGCAAGTGCTGCCAATGCCATTGTTTGAGCTTGAGAACAGTATTTTGTTTGTTCACACTCTGAATGAAGAGGAACAATTTTTGGATATGTATTTGCCAGATGGGTATTCCTCGAGGCACTGAGTCTTACCTTGAGTTAATTTTGTCAGCTCTCTTCAGCTATTTCATTGTATGATGGGGCACTGTGTGGTTGCCAGATGCTATCTGGGTTTCTACGTATGTCTGGGTACTCTACTATTCTATATTGATCGTTTGAAAGCGATTACCAAATACATGAAAGGAAGGGACATGAAATTTTGGTATTCAAGATTCCAATTGTCAATTTATAGAGGGTGTGGTAATGTATTTGGACTCTCGCTAGGTAATCTGGGACCAGGGCATAATTTTGGTACCATATAGATTCATGGCTCCAGTTTATGGCTCGCCGAAGGATCATTTAGTACCGCAGAATCTCATTTAGTACCTTCATTGCCTACAGTCATTATATGTACTGCATTTCACCAGTATAAGTGTAATGATTTGTTCGATTCTATCGAGCAGCATCAATTTTCATTTTGTCTGGTTACCCTGGTTGATACACATGAAGGTGGCCCAATTTTTCCTCATTGCACCTAGTGGGGGGCTGTCCATCAGTTCTGCGGCGTAGTACTAGTCACACATAACTCCCCTTCATATCTACTACACTGTGTATTGGTGCTTACTATGACTATCGCATTCAAGCAGTGGAGTAATGTTTTACCCGTATGGGATTTTCTGCTAATGTCTTATGTTCTACAATGTTGTAACCCTTTATATTTAGGTTGTATATGTTAGCATCATAACAAAGAATCATGAGATCAATTCATAGTTGAATGACACTGAATAACATGAACAGTATATAGTATTTATGGCCCCTCCCACTTTAGCCAAGCCTAAAAGTTGGTTCTAAAACCACGGCCTTCATACCATCGACTATATCTAGTCCCAAGCCTAGTTGGCATATCAAATGATGTGGCATGGGTTAAAAGTGGAGGCACCGATCCTCCCATCGGGACCCCATTTAGGGGCAAGCCACACGGGGGGCAGGCGAGAGAGAGCGGGCACGGCGAGTGGCCGACGCCGTTGCAAGCTTGCCACACAGCAGGAAGTACCTGTGGTGAAACGGGGACGTGGCTTGGCAGCTGGCCGCCGGGAAGTACCAGGGAGTCGACGCTGGTAGCCCGAGTTTGCCGGCCCAGTCAGCAAAGGGCCCCACAAGGGGAGCCCCTTTCACACGCTTCCTGCCTCCCCGCCCGCTCTGCAGCCCAGCAGCGACCAGGTTCGCGCTACCTCCCTCCTCCCAGCTGCACAGCGCGAGCGTCGACGTCGGAGCTCCTGCCTGCGAACATCGACGTCCTTCGCCCTCCACCCCATCCCCCCCTCCACTCCATCGCACTCCTCCGCTCCATCTTGCTCCTCCACTTCATCCCGCTCGCCCCCTCCCCTTGCATCAGCTCGTTCGCACCCAAAGTCATATTTTTTTATATTTTTTTTGTGAAACCAGTTTGCACTTCAACATTTTGTTGCATTCCTGCTTGCGAAGTGCATGGATTCCGAGGGGCCTGTGCCAAACGTGGGCACCAGCAATGCACACGACACCTCCACCACCAATCCTCCCGCGGGGGGCGGTGAATTAAGTGTTCAACGAGGCGGCATGCCTCCCCCGCCATTCTTCAAGGGTTTCCATCCTCTAGGTGGCCAAATGCCTTTCTTGTTCCCTCAGTCCTTCATGCAACCATTTCCTGCAGTAGGGTTCGCACCTCCTTCGCAGAGCGCACCTACACCCACCCTGACGGCAGGGTCACAAAAGCGAGGTTCGCAGGAGTGTGCCACGGAGCCATCAAAAAGCACCAAAAAACGGAGAGGTACGAGGAAGAAACCTGAAATTGTTGAGTTGGATGACGCGAAGGACGAAGTGGATGCCGTGAAGAGTGGAGGGCATTGGAAGGATCACTGGGTCATCCAGTTGATCGCCATTCGCGGAGAGATGCACAACACCTTCTCGGCACCACCGAAGCAAGGTACTCCCCCCAACTCCTTCTTCCTTCTTTTTTGTTTTGATTTTCATTTCAATTTTTTTTTTTTTTTTTTTTTTTTTGGATTGTTTTCCCAGCCACATTCCTGGTATCCTGCCCGATCGTCGACGGACGGGCTCCCCGCATTCTCGCAAATTCGTTTCTGTGTCTGCTCCCAGAGTATTGTTTCCCGCACTGGACCCCAGCGGCCCCTGTGCCGGCTTGCTGGCTGCCGGTTGCAGCCCTGCCGAGGTCCCTGCACTGGATGTACACTGGCCTCCCTTGCTGGCTGCAGCCTGGGCCTCCTGAGGTATATTTTTGCTTTATTCATTGAGGTACATTCTTGTATAGATTTCTCTGAAATGATTGGTAATTCTCCTGAAGTCTCCCACTTCAACCGGTTATTTCTCAAACTCAACCGGTTATATCATCTGTAACTAATAACTGTCTGTTCTCCCCGAGCCTTGGTATGTTACATCCACGCCACCACCCTTCTTCTTTACAATGTAAAGGTAAAATGCAACGGTCTTAGCCGAACACCATTTTTTTCTCTCTCTGTACCAACCTCTCGGAGGATTTGAGATTAAAAATTACTGCAGCCTGGGCCTCCATCGTTGGCTGCAGCCGCCCAGGGCCTTCGTCGCTGCCTGCACCGTCTGCTGCAGCAGCAGTACCCCACTCTACTCCTGATTTTTGCTTTCATAATGGCTCACTCGTGCTCATTTCCTTTTTTTTGATTTTGAAGCATCCTATCGTCCATGCCAATCATTTCTCACATTGTGCCTACATGTGTAGGTGTGGATAACTGGTCACGTGTGCGCACAAAGTTAGTTTCGCTCTGCCCGGACTTCACGAAGGACAGCGAGGCTTGTAGGAAGAAGTGGAGTGCAATCTACAACGACTACAAGGAGGACAAGGCCATGAACTTGAAGTCGGGATCGCAGCGGTCCAAGAAATGCCGGTGGTACCAATTGGTCGATGAGTTCATGTTTGACAAGGCCAATGTTGTTACACATGCACACACGAGTGCAAGGAATGCAGATGGATTGAAGTCGACGGCGACATCAGACACAAACACAACGGAGCAAAGGAGTGGTGAGAGCACATCCAAGTTTCCGGAACTAAAGCGGAAGGAAGACATTTTCATGGAGCGTTGCATAGGTGCGATTAGGGAGAGTAGCAAGACTCTTATGGAAAGCTTGAAGGCTAGTGAGGACATGAAGATGGCTTTACTTATGAGCATACAACAAACAATGCAAAAATTGGTTGACAAGCTCTAGCTAGGCTAACTCTACATGCCGGATGTTTAGTCTTTGTCCTTACCAAACGTTTGTGCAATGCAAGCTTTTGTCTTCGTCGTCCACAAACTCCTTGCAATGCCATTCCTCCTTGCACATAGTTGTTTGGATGTCTTGCCTCCAGTGCTCATTGTAACTTGGTACTCTCTAGCGGCCTCTTGCTTCATGTATTCCAGAGTGTCTCTTGAGTTGTCCTCGGTGTCGGCCAAGCACTGTAGTGCATGATTTGCCACTGCTAGTCTTTCTTGTGTTGATATACAAAACCTTCCTTGGATTTTGTGCACCTTCTTCTCAAATGTGGGTCAAGGATTGAAGCTACTCATTTATCACCCGAAATTTTTAAAATGAATAATCAAGAATTGCCGAAATAACTATAGTTAACTAGATTTCTTCCAATGCATTGAGAGAGAGAGAGAGAGAGAGAGAGAGAGAGAGAGAGAGAGAGAGAGAATCCACATTAAATAAAGTGGACCAAAAATAACAAGATCAAGTAACGTTCAAGTGTGAACGCAAAGTGGTTAGGAAATCTGCTCTTGAAACGAAGAAGTTGATGCATAGTCTCTATCCTACAGGCAGAGCCAACAAAACAATGAACGTGTGTGAAAATTACTTAACTAAAACTCACTCGACAATCTCCGGAGCAAGTTCTTGGGATAGCCGGATGCCTCAACTATAAGTAAGAGTTGTACCCGGTTTTTAGGAAAGACTTTGGATATTTGGTAAAGTCAGGTGGGAAAGGGGCATTAATGGTTCGAAAACAAAAGTTGGCATAGGAGCGGATACCAAGTATCAACAGAATTCTGCCAATCCTTGTGTTCTCCAAACTTCAATGAAATGACCTGTGACCTTTCGCCTCCCTTCAATGGAATAACCTGAGACTTTTGGAGATGTGGAGCTACATTCTTGGTAGGCTTATTCATACAAGACCGTTCGAGGATTCTGAAAAGACACTTGACATGGCTGCTACGAGGTGTTCTTTATGGGCTTTCTTAAGCCTCACTAAACATCTGCAACATCTTATTGATACTATGTATGCTTGAGATAAATTGCATGAGTCGGATTTATATATTGAATTTCATAGAATGTGCAAGAAGTGCAACAATAATGTGAATTCTCATTGCAACAGAATTGAAGCATGATGAAACCTTCAATTCTTTCGTCACAGCCTTTTTTCCCTCATTTTGTTGCTTGCATGCTATTCATAACTAAGATTAGTGAATCATTGCTTTCTTAGCATGCTTGGACACTTCTATCAGTATAGCCTCGTATGCAGGGTACATTGATCAATATGTTGTGGCAGAGAATCGACCCCTTCAAAACCATAATCTACATCATCAACATCACTGGTGAATAAATTCCGCACACGGTAATTGAACGTTTGGCCGCATGGCACCATCTCGAGATGATCCTTTTGCATTGCAGGTTTGGAAATGACCATACTCTAGTTTAAGAATGTCTTTTTACATGTTCAAAAGCAAGTTCGCAATATAAACTTCATGATTAGCTTTTGATTTTGTCCTTTTGTCTTTATGGTGTGAAACACGACACACAATCTTCATGTTGGTGTTTATAGCATAAGTATGGAATTGAAAAAATATCTCTACATTTCATTGCCGTGGAGATTACAACATTTGGGTTGGATGACAGGTGACCTCCGATCTGATGATCAAGCTCACAACAGTGCCAAAGCCAACGACAAATTGCCAAAAACCAAAGCCCAAGCAAACCCAACAACCTCCTACTATATCCCACCCTAAAAACAATTCACAAATGGAACAAAAAGAGGAACAAATAGAGATTCCAACAACCAATGACAAGATTGTGTCCCACGATTCTCATAAGATGCCCAAAATTCCCCCACAAACACGACCTGAAAGTTTATCCAACACTCATACACGAGGACACCAAACCAAACCCCAACCTTCAATTCATTCTAGTCAAACAAAACAAGAAATAGAGAGAAAAAACGAAATACGAACAAAAGATGGACCTCATACAACAAAAGAGAATAAAGTAAAGGAACCAATAGGGGGCAAGAAAACAGAGTTTGCAAAAACAACAGAAAAACAACATGGATTAGATACAAACCAACATAGTGAATGGGAAAGACAAGAAAATATAGAAAGCCCAAACGAGGATCCAACAATGGACCACAAGTTTCAAAAACCAAACATGTCAAAACCAGATTATAAAATTAAACGTCAAGGGGGATTGAAAGATTTGGCAGAACTTGAGGATATGCATAATAAATCAAACTTGCAGAAAAATACTTCTCAAAATGCAAAAAATGAAACAGGGTCACCAAACTCACAACATAAAAATAAACATTCACCTCAAAGAGAAGTAAAACTAGATGGAAATACTAGACAACAAAGCGGACATGTTGGACAACCAACAAATAGTTATGATAGGCGCAAGCTCAACACTAATGCTTGCCGAGAAAATGAACATGAGAAGAAAATGGAGGTGCAAGAGAATTCCAAGATTGAACCAAAAGGATCAACACCTATAGAAAGTTCATCTTCATTAGAATTGGTTGAAGTAGACCTTGGGATGAAAAAAACAGACAAGAACTTGAAGGCACATGATAATAAGGCAATAGAAAATGAACAAAGGTTGGACAAAGGGGGCAACCCTATTCAACAGGTGGCATCAGAAGTGGAACACGAATTGGCAAGACGAGGTATATTACATGCTCCAAAACAATGTGTATATCCAAGTGGACCTCAACTTGAGGCTAAAACAAATGCAAAAAGTGAGGCAAAAACCAACACAGGACAAAATACTCCAAATGCTAGTGGAGAAGGAGAATTTTGGAGGAGGTTAGGACATGGAGATTCAGTAGATTCAAGTCAAAGGGTGCCACAAAATCAACTACAAGAAACGACAAGATCAGAGACTGGAAAACAATTTCTGCAACAAATTGAGTCACACATAAGCAAAGAAAAAAAACTAGATAGAAGGATAGATATTGGAGCAAGCATAATACAACGGGCCACATTGCAAGCAACTATGACGGATCTCGAAGAATTAAGAGAAGAGGAGTCTGAAGTACTTGAATATGAAGCTCTTCCTAGATCACCAAGCCCTAAATTTCCAACTCATCAATTTCCACCAATAATAGCAGACCAACGTTTCACTTGGCCAAGGAAAGAGTCGTTGTTGACCCCCAAAGCCTATGATGAGAGAGTAGGTCATAATCTGTTGACCATCCAAAACATGTCAACAACTTTGGATCTCAGGATGTATCTTTGTAGGTTACTTCATCGTGATCCTTCACTCCAATAGGACTTGTTGCTCATTCTAAAATGGGAACAATTTGCGGAATTGGGAATTAGATGATTACTATCCGGGGAGACAAATTAAACCATGCTTGAATAAACAATCTAGATCAATTATATGAATTGGTGAATACTAAAATTTGAATGGCTTTTGGGACTGATGAAATAATTGCAGGTTAATATGAATCAAAGAGAGAATCACATTCCACAATCAAGGCAAGTTGATAAAAAAGAAACTCCTATTCCCGAATTGAAGAAAGTTGAAATACAGGAGGTCCAAATTCCAAAAACAAAGAAAGTTGATGATAAAGAGATCTATAGTCTAGGTTCAAAGCAAGTTGATCAAAGGCCTCAAGATGGACAATCTAGGTAATTTTTACACTTTGAGCTTAAGGATTTGAGAATTTCACATGGATTAGTTTAAGTGATGACTCTTTCAAGTTTTTATTGGTGAGAAGTATCAACCCATAAGGTTTCATGTGGACACATGCATCAACCCATAAGATTTCATGTGGACACATGCATCAATCCATAACATTCCATGTGGACCCATGCATCAATAGTTTGCATCATTTTCTTTGTATAATATATTTTGGCAATTGAGTCCACAAAGCTTGATCTTTGGTTGCAAAATCATTATCAATCAAGTGCTCGTGAATTGAAATTTTTTCATATTTGAATGGAATGGCAGGGTTCCTCAACAACAAATCTTTTGTTTACATGAAAAGGACGCATGCATAAATTGCTACAAAAAGAATGCTCAGGTGTTGGAATTTGTTCAATATTTTATGATATATTTAATTCAAGTGATTGATTGGATCAACTAGGACCCTAAGTGGCGTGTTCTTTACATGTTTGGCCATTATGTCTCATATAATTTAATATTTTAAAGTTGCATATAATGTTTTTATAACCAATAATAACTTGGTGAATGTATAATGACATTGGAGTTGGTAACTTTTCTTTCTTTTTATTATTAGGTATGTGGTTTTATCTAAATCAAAGGGGACTTTCATTGTATCTTCTACAATTCTTGATTGCATCAATATGTAGAGATTAAGAATAAGCATTAAATGGGATTGTACCACTTCTAAATAGTTGTCATTGTGATAAATTAGAAGCCATTGGAGTGCGCAAATGCAGTAAGGTTGTACAAGGAGTGTTCACAACGCATCCAAAAGGTTGTAATATTTTTGTTCACATGCAACATTTGTTTCTAGGGTCTCAAGAGTAATTGTGAAGCAAATTGTTTATACACACTAGATTTAGCTTGGTGTAGTTGTTGGAAGACATCTAAATTATGATGCTTTGTATATTACATTACAGGTTGCCAAAGATGCCTATGGAGGAACAATTACCACTTCTTCTGAAGCAAAGAATCATGTCACCAAGTGAAACTTATTTAATGATGAGACCCTAATAAAGCACACTTGAATGAAGAGGAATTTATCAGTGGTGTCTTTTATAAGGGCTATTAAACATTGAGGACCTAGAGGTTTGTTTATATCTTTTATTGCATAATGTTTGTCACCAAAATCTAACATGTCTTGGTGTATGACAGTAAAACAATAAGATATAGATGATGTCAACATGCTCCGGTTTAAAATTATTATGATCATTGATGAAAAATGCATCAAGGAACAATTGCACTTGAGATATTAAATTTTGTAGGTTAAAACCAATCTACTTTAAATTATCCTAAGAAGATGTTAGATTTTTTTTGCAAAAGCTAGGGATGTTTATAGTTTATGATTGCTTGAATATGGTTCATATAGCAATTTCCACAAGATTGTGTAAATGTTTGCTAGTAGTTGATTATTGGATTTTAGGTAGAGAAGGAGCTCAACTTGGAGTCAAGATCATACTTCAACTTATCTTCAAAAGAATTTGGGCTAATATGAAATTGCAACACTCTGTACAAAACTTGGTCTATGTCCTCAACATTGGACCTCAATTGCACACAAAGCACGGTATACACTTATTTGGAATTATGTCCAATAGCGAAAAATTAGAAACCGGCTAACAACAAAAGGTTGCCAGTCTAAGTAGGACCAATTAATACTCTACCATACTCTGCATCTAAACCACATGATTTAATTTGGTCATTGTTATAACGTCATTGGCCATCATCCCATAATTTCTTTAACTTTGGTTTTCAGTCTTTTTCTCATTGTCACCTACACTACTAGGAGGTTTTAGAACATTAAGGATGCATTATAACTCCTCACTTTGCAATGTGTATATAATGAGCAAGACTAATCCGGAGTTCTTTTGAAAAACAACTTTGAAGACCATAAGCTTGTTCTGATTGTGGACCCCAAGAATGTTCAAAGGCACAACAAATAGTTTGATCATTCTTGGCATTGAAACTCTTCTCATTGGCTTTTTATTTATTACAAAGACTAAGATGGTTGCCTTGAGCAAACCCTAGGATATTTTCCCAATGTCAAACTCTAGGCAATTCATCAAAGATTTTTTTTTAATTAACTTTTAAAAACCTGTGCTTGATCACATGATGATTTTCCTTATCATACTAGCAAATCTTGTATCCTTGAGAGAATATGAAAGACCCAAATGTGTCTAGAGTGTCCCATCAGATGTGACAATCTACCGTGTCGTGGACTATCTTGTCCAATTTGATGGAATCCAACATGACGTGGATGACAAAATTCAACTTTCAAAAGCGCACTACTCAATTGTCTTTCTTACTTTAAAAATAAGATCAAATAAACAAAAAACCAAATATAAAATTGGGTAGTTTGAGTGGTCGAGTTAGCATGAAGTAATTTGTTTCACAAATGGTTGGCCCAATCAATTAGGTGGATTTGCTTAGTCAATTGGACTTATCAAGTCAAATTAGCCGGTTGGTTTTTTTTGGTTGATTGAGCAATTGATTATTGCAATCAACTTGTTGTGTCAATTGTTGCATCAACTAGTTTGCTTGTTGATTCTAACCCGTGCCTTGAACAAACTATCTCTAGATTCACTCACACCCTCCAATATTCATGTTATGTCAACCATGCTATTTGCTTGAGCATTTAGACACTGCCATAGATGCATTGACACTAACTGAGGCCGTACTATGCACTTGTCCATGAGGTGTTGTCACTATTGATGTAGTTACGGGTGCATTTGTGGTAGTCTATGTTGATAGAGGACTTGTATACCAAGTGTCCTTGAAGTGAGATAAGTAGTGGTTGAACGTGATCAAAACCTTATACTCAAACCACTACCTACACCTCCTATTGTTAAATCTCTTCGAGGTTGCATAACTAGATGACAAGCCGTGTGATTTGGGTTGGAAGATATTAACCATCCCCACTTATGATTTAATAGGTGGAGATTTTAAAGGATTTGGATGCCCCTATACCTTGCACGTTTTAGTGGGTCACATTCATCCATAACACGAAGTATTATGTACTCGAATACTAGGTCATTATAGAGCAGACACTAGCATCGTCAAAGATGTACTTAAGGTGGTGTGAGTTGGCCTCGAGAGGCATAACAAGGTCCCAATCCACGTCCCAATCCAACAAATTGTACCAAAAACCTTTCTATATTTCCACAAATACTTTGCACAATCAAATACATATCATGTAATTTGGGTCACCCAAATTCCAACTACTACCATGTCACATGCAAATAGACAAACATTGCAAGCGGAAACGAGCCACACATGGAGTTGGTTGTGATATCAACACACATCTCATCACATGATAGAACATCAAGATGAGCCACAACTTGAGCTAGTTGTGAGAACAACATACATATATATGCAAAAGGATAAACATCAAAATAAGTGGCACATTGAGATGCAAATGGAGGTCAATCTCATACGAAATAGTGTATATATAACAATCAAAGTCAATCTTCACATGGAGCATCGTACAAGGTGTTCAATTGTATCCATATTCTATGGCATGTGCCTATAATCAAGGCCTAATCTTGGATTGTGAGCACCAATGGTATAGATGCTAGGGTGGACTCCAATCTCTAGATATGTATAGCACAGTTAGTTAGATGGAAAACTACACTAAATATACCAATTAGTGAGGGTGGTACCAATGCAAGTCACATGCATAATCTAGCCAAATCTCAAAGTTACCAAGGACTTAAGTTGCTATTGAGTGACACTAAATTCATGACTACGATATGTTCTATGCTCATCTACCATAGATTTCAAGAAAATTAGTGCGCGCTTGTGATTAAAGCACACCACATGCTTGTCAATGAATAGTGTCAAATGTCGATACATCTAGTGATTAGTGCCAAGGGCCAATACTTTAAGTGAATGCTACCAAGTGCTAAGATACAATGATTCCTAATCTTAACTCCAAGATCATTTGGTGACACTAATTCATAGCATAAAGGAATTTAGTATCTTCTTCACTAAATTCCCATCCTCACTAATTTCCCACATTCACTAATTGGTTTCTTTAGTATAGCAACCTAACAAATTCAAACACTAAATTGAACAAAGCAAAGCATGCAAACCTACCCTAAAAGTCAGTCCAACAAAGAAAACCATTTCCAAGCAAACTAAACCATGGGATCATAATGAGGAGTTGAGCAACCCCTCTGAGAACTAATAAAAATCACCAAATCGAATACTAAATGCTCAAAGAAAATGGGGAATTGACCAACGCTTTGGAGATTTGACCTACCCTTCATTGAGAAACCAGAAAGCACCGAATCCTAGACATGAACCAATGAAGCGTATTAGGAACTTGAGGAGGCCTTCGAGAAAATTCGTGAAATCATCGAAGCCTAAACCCTAAACCTAAGGCATGAAATTAAGAAAAAGAGTAGCCCTTCAGGGAGACTCATGAAAGCACCGAATCTAAGGGCCGGTTTACACTACGGTGGAGAAGGCCTCCGGTTGGTCAAGAATGCTTGGCCAAGACATGGTTATATGAGGCAAATGGTGGATGTGCCGGAGAAGAATTAAAGGCAATAAAATATTGTTATTGAGTTGGGCTTCTCCGGCCTCTTGAGGCCGGACAAGAAACTCCTCCTCCGGAGAAGCCCAACTCCAAAACGTGCCGCCATGTAGGCGGCCATGTCATTTTATCATCCATGAGAAAAGTTCACCACCATTGTTTTCCTCACCTAGTGTAAACACCCACCGGTCAAGAGTTGCATTTTCGACCAATCACAATTGAGAAACGCCCTTTTTTTCATGACTGGTGGACTTCTCCACCGTAGTGTAAACCGGCCCTAAGATAACAAAGCATGAATCAAGAAACTAAGGACTTGAACAGTTATTTGGGGAGACTCATGTGAATTTACCAAATCCAAGATATAACCCAAGATAGGAGACTAAGAAATTGAGCGGCCCTTTGGAACTAGCATGAAAACACTGAATCTAAGACTAACAACGAGAAAAGAAAATGGGGAATTGGCAACCCTTCGTGAAGAGTCAACATGTGGCAACATTGAGTGTCGATCCACCCTTGGCACCTCCCTAATACTGATCCACACTCTCTATCTCACCACAATGATCAACGTCCTCTGCGATCAACCTTCAACATTCTTGGCACATCAACCTTTGCCTTCGCCCATCACTATTAAGCCTCTAATTCAACAACCTTCATTGAATGCCCTCGTCCATACATGCTCCCACACATTCAGATTTCAGGAGTTGAGGTTTCCAAGGGCTGAAGGGGTCACTGCTCGAGGAGAGGTGCATGAATTGGAGGCGATTCGGCAATGAAGAAAGGCTCATATGGCTTCGAACGTTGGACTCAAGATCAAATACAATGGACCACATGTTTTCAGCCCCATTTGCATTCAACCCCGAGTTTATTGAGAGGAGATTCACATGTCATCCGATAAGCACACCAAAATAGAAGCCACAATAAAACCCAGGGTAAAATCGTGTATTTGACCATGACCATGAGTTTTAAAGAATAAATTTAATATCGATGGAGAGTATTGATCTCTTTCATGTTTATAGCCATAATATCTCTTATTGTTGAATAACATATCATGTGTTGCATCTTTTGTTTAGGAGGTTTTGCAAATATTTTTCTCTTTAACCATACTTGTCAATGCAAGTTCCTCATTCGGTGACTAGCCAATGTATGCTTGAACTTCTAGCAATTTAAAGGATAATGAGTGGTTTAGTACTGTTGCCATCCAAATTATGGAGTTCAGGCAAGAAGGAGAAAACCTCAATTGGACAAGTTCATAGAGTAGAATGAGTTAGCCCTTGTATGAATGTATCAAGAAATTAGGTTCCATCAAGTGCTTGAGTATCAAGAGCTTAGGTGGTCACAAACTGGGCAAGCGTACATAGTTATAGAGATAGAAGATTTGCTTAGGATTGTGCAAGTCATTCCTTACATCAAGAAAGATAGTAGCTTCTTTGTGAACACATTCAAGTTCCAATTCCTCAACAACTTCTCCAATACTTTTGGAATCATCTTGGAGGACAAAGGTTCAATTCTCTTGAGACTCTCATCGTGAATTCAACATTTGCATCGACTAAACATTGACTCTACAAAGTTCATTGTTATCATGTTGAATAACCACTACCAACAACATTTATGCTGGTTGGATACGAAAACCACATGGAAATTGATTTACTAATTAACTTTCATTCAATCAATATTGACTCTACACAAAGCATTATTATTTGTTGAGTGGTCACAACCAATAGTGCTCATGTTGAGTGGATACTATTACACCATGTAATCGGACTTATCAACTATCATGCCTTGAGAATTGTTCATATGCAGTCTATGCCAAGTCAATGAAACATGATGCTTCAATGCTTATTCAATGGAGTTCATTGTTGAAGTGTGAAAGAGATGTTTTAACATTAACTAAAACTTAGTGCCTAGTTGATTCCATGTGCATTGTCACAACATAGATTGGACATACATACACTAACAATTTTTTATATATCAAGGCATCATTGGACAACAAAGGGGTTGTTTCAGCATTGAATAGAAGTAAGCTTAGACCCCATGGGTGGAAGGGGGGGGGGGGGGATGGGATCATTGATATGAACAATGGAGACTTCACAACCCTACCTCCCACCTGCACCTTGCCTCAATCAAGTGCATACTATAAACACTACACTATATATATAAGTCATATCAAGTGTAACCTTACTATTTAAACCCTGCCATGTGTCATCGTCTGATTGGTTGGAACCTCTTGAAAGATGACATGAAGCTTGGAATTCCACCTCATCTGCGCTACAGAAACCCCAACGTATGGCATATCATTCACAAGCCGCCATCTTCTGCCTGCAATACTTAACTTATTAGCTGCAAATTGGTTATCGACAGAGGAATCACACATGGCATGACGATAGATGCACTATCCTCACTGTGTCTGAGTGGCTATGGCAATCAATGTCTCCATGGTATGAAGACAAGGAAGAAGCTCAACAAAAGGATCTTGCTTTCGTTTGAATTTGAAGTGCCAGCCAATTGATGAGAACGGACAGTTGAAAAGTAACCTCCTACAGTTTGCACATGATCATGAACCCTACATGATGCCAAAAACTGTCCAAGCTTGTGTTGGCCCGTCAACATTGCCAGTGAAAACTTAGGACTCACATCTTGGGGAATGCCAGTGCTTCTTGAGTTCATAATTATTAAAAGACGAAGACGAAGACGAAGAAGAAGAAGAAGAAGAAGAAGAAGCTACACTGATTGTCCCAATTCGTGCGAGTTGCTATTCGGAGTTACGCGGTGCTATAAGTGTTTCATGCAAATGTTATGTCTTGTGAAGAAAAGTCATTTTGTATGTTCTATTATAATGTCTGAATATCTTATTAAACTTTCGTTGGTAAAAATTGAACTCTCGAGTGAGAAGTTATTGCATTGCGTAACGCCAGATAGTAACAGACACCGATCGGGATAATCACTGTAGCTGCAATTCAATCGCACACAGAACTTGAGAAAGAAAGAAAAAGAACAAGAAATGTTTGTGTTTTAGCATTGACGTGTGATGTCAGTTCACCACCTCCTACCCATGTCGGCGTGTCACGCACAAAACTTGAGAAAGAGGAGACGACTTACCAATTACATTTGTATCTCATGCCAAATGCACTAAAACAATCTCCAAGGTTCTGCAATTCTTGTTTGTGAGGGAAAATACATCTTCAAAACAATGTGAATCCATGGCCAAGAGCACTTATATTTGATACTCCTATTTGTTCATAACTCTTTGTATAGTTTATCACGGAGAGAGGGAATTATGTTTATTCAACAACAAACCTCTATCTTCGCATGGTTGGTACCTCTCATCCATCCAACACCAAAACTTATTCCTTATAGGTTTGTTGTGACCCATTGATCTCAAATGACTTGACACTTTACTAATTTGGAATTTTAGAAGTTAATTATGATGTTAAATCAACTATTGAAAGTAACTTATAGATTGCATACTATTTTAGGCTTTTTATGTTGTAAAAATGAGATATGATCATAAGCGATAATTCCCTCACACAAATTTATTACAAGTATCGACACTTTACATGTCGAATTGCAATTTTTTTGTAGGCAACATCAATTTTGTCATGGGCACATGGCACTTTTCCTTCATAGATGAGTTGATTAGTGTCAAAGTTGTAGGCTTTCCTCTCTACCAACATATCAGTCCTAAGCAATCATGCTTTGTTGGTAAAATAAAATAAAATGGTAAATCTAGCATCATAGTAGATTTACATCTTTTCCAATGATGCATGGCAACTGCCCATGACTCATATGCTTATAATGCCTTTCTTTTTGACAAATATCAACATAAAAAGATCCATTTCCATGTTATCAAGTTGGCAACCTAGCTCCTCTTGGCAATGCCAATCAAATGCGTCACTCAACCCTCCATTGGCCTTATCGACCTTTATGGCACTTACGGCACCTTGGTGGGGACTCGGGCACCCCGGGAGAGCTCTTAATATAAAAAAACATTCTTTTCATTGGGAGACGAGTCTACTATGGATTCTTTTCTAGGTGCATCACATGATGTAAGTGGAGTATTGAGTGTGACTCGTACACTATTGTCTTTTGGTTCATAAAATGGTTTTTGTCAATTGTGTGAGAGAGTCCACACTTACAATTATGGTGTTTGCGGTGTTGGAACTTGGCCTACACTCCATGCCATGCATTTTATGAAAGTTAGTTAGTTGCGTTACATAGGACAAGCATTGAGTGGCGACACAAGACTATCATATCGGCTCATATTATCGAAATCTTGTCAACATCCATGGATGTTTCTTAAGCATTATCATTAGTTGACAAAGTCACTATACTTCAAGAAGGTGATGTTGTTGCATGCGCACTCGACACCAAACATATGATCTTCTATTGATGGTTGACATTGTGTATCAAATAAAAAATGAAGAGCCTCCCATTGTGTCATTTGGTCAAATTTGATTCTCTAGAGAATGTTATTTGCTATTTTGTCATGATGTTGAGATATGCTATGGGTTGAGGACCTAGTACACTCTTGGTACCTTGTGGAAGGCCGCCCCTCCTCCTCTAAGTACAGTCCACCCACATTATGTATTACAATAAGTGTTATAATCGGCTATGTGTTTAAGCGCACAATAGCCGATTATAACACTTATTCACCTTGAAAAGTGTTCATGTTGATGAAAGCGAGGCTATGAAATTTTATGACTCGGATGGAATTGAATTAGGTCCATCATGTATTTGACTTATGTACGTAGAAAGAGAAAGTGGACCCACTATGAATGTACACAAGTTCCTCAGTTATGAGTTGCAAATTGATTTAAACAATCCCTACATACCTATTGAGGAGGAAATTATAAGTATGCTTGATGAAATAGATGATGTAGCTAATATTGAACCTAATGAAGAAATTGATGATGTGCAAATTGATTGATGTGTTGGTAGGTAGAGTGAGATTCAAGGATGTTAAAATTGCATTAGTGACCATAATAACATTTTTTGGAACAAACACCTACTGATGTTACACCTCTCATCCAAAGCAATTGAACACTTCAAGAGGAAATAAGATCTTGGCGTGCACAAGAATCTCATCAAACTTCTTTAAATTCATTCTCCCATTACACTTGAATGTATGGTGACATTCATATCTTGTGTATTTTGATCCTTTATTTATATAAGTGATATTGTTGTTAATTCCAAAGTCATATAAGTTTCATTCATGTAAGTGTTGTGAATTGTCTATGGTACCTCTGATAAGCATTAAAATGTTAACACCACATGAGTGTTACAAGTTCCCTTACTCCAAAGTGTTAACACATTTTGAGGTCCGATTTGGCCTCAAACCTTGATAGTATGACATTTGGATAATACGATAGTTTCTTGCGTGACCAAACATGTCATATTAAAAGGGGAGAACAATACTTAGAAGTGGTACCATGTGAATGCCACTAAAAAACTTCCAAATTCAAATAAAAAACATTAAGAGGCATTATGGATATCCACCTTTCAAAGCGTTTCAGACATAGAGATTTGTAAATAATCATAGGTTTCAACTTGTTAGTGCTCGTCTTGTTTATAACAAGAGCAAGAATGAGATGATCCTTCTAAATTTTGCGCTCACAATTTTTTTCTTTGCACTAGTGTCTTGTTTGGTTGGGCATGACAAAATGAACTAGTCTCATCCATATTGTAAATATCTTTCGGCATCATAACCAATGCGGAGGAGGTCAATGTTTACCAAATTGTGTGCAAGCTGTTTTTGTGTGGAGACGTGGTCATTGACATTGAAATTGTTAAAAATATGATGAAATGAAAAGCATCTGGCACTCAATACTATTTGATATAGGTAACTTAAATAAGTCGTTTGCCCTTCAAACACTATGGCCATGTCCGATGCATGTACCAACCCCCAAGACATGTCGTGGACGGCACAATCTCCAACGTTATGTAGTAATCAATCATGTCCCCTATTACTCCAATTTATGTCTCACTTCTACAACATCTCTTGTCGTGATAGTAGAGAGTCGAGTTCAAAGTTAGTACCCTCATATCTCCACCTCATTCTAATCCAATAACAATTTTTCAAGGGTCATAATACTTCTTAATCCAATTAGGGGCCAATTATAGGATGTGGGAGAAATGATTGGAAATTGACAATCCACCGTGTTAATTTTAAATAAGTCGAGTAAAGTTAAGCTATACGTGTATTGAGGGTTTGTGAGGTTGTGGTCAAATTCACTTATTTTCCCTTAAACAAATTTACGGAAACCCTAAACGTATTAGCAAACTCTACTATGTTATAACCAAATCACTCAAGAACTATGTCTAGTGATAATTGTAAAATGGTTACAAAGTCTTGTTATGACAAGGTCATGACCAAATTTATTCACAACAATAACACGATATTAGATTTCAAAGGTCAAATCACTACAATCATGCATTAAGCAACCTTGTTTTCAAGGAAATCTTGGCCCACAAAGTGAGGGTTATGGTTAAATTATGAGTATTTGTGGAAAGCAAAGGCCTTTATATACATAACACAACCCAAATCATGGACTTTCTTTCAGACTTCTTGGGTGACATGAACTCATCTTAAGATTTGATGTGAAGGTTCCCCCATACCGATGATTTTAAGCTTACCTTTTGCCACTTCACGGATAAATTCATTACCTAGAAACTCAAGGTGAACATAAACCTTAGCAACTTATGCTCTCTATATATGAAATAACACCATTGTGGAATGGATTTAATCATGCATCAAATCTTTAGAAACAATCAATCCCAAAAACTTTCCACATGGTAGTCTCACATTGCTTGAAACCCACTCAAATCCCATGTAAAAATAAAAAAATTGCATCGAAATAGATGAACAATTCAACCTATGCCGAATCTTATTACATGCAACCATGGTCATCGGAAAGGGTGGAGAAGTGGAATCTTACCAAGGGGTGCGGCTTTACATGCAAACACATGAATGAAGCGACTACAAATACGAAAGCAGTGGTGGAGTGCAGCGGCAACGCCGCCGGCGCTAAACGTCCAGGCAGCTAACAAGCGCCGGCACGCTGTATTCGCCGCAGCCGTGGCCGCGGCAGCGGCAACGCAGAACCTCCTCCTCAAGCAAGCGAGCGAGCAACAACGAAACAATCCCTTCATCTCCACCGTCTTCGGTGCTGCAGATCCATCACCAAACCTCATCTCAATACTGTAAACTAAATTTATTCCGATTCAAGTACGCTTCCTCTTTCGATCGCACCCTTTCTCGCCTCTTTTGGTCCACATTCGATCGGGTCCGCAGAGCTCCGGTGATCTGCGAGCTCACGGTTTACGGTGTGGGAATCCGAGATAGCCGCGAGGATAAGCGTCGATGATGCCTCGGTCGCTGTTAATAGAATGACGTAGAAGAGGAATATTATTGTCTGGGGTTGCGGCATTGGCGCTCCGGTTTCTTTGTGGTTCAAAGCAGCAAAACCTCGAACCAGTTTTAGTTCTCACGGTGGCTTAATTAGCTTGGTTTGATTCCCCAGGCAGTGGAGAGCATTTACGGTGCATTGGCGTGTTAAGATATTTTTTAAAATTTTAAAATTTTGCTTCCGTGGTGGGGATGCTGTTGCGGTGGTTTGCTCTTGATCGGAGATTTTTTAAGTGTTGAAGAGTAGGATTTCCTAGGGGTGATCGTTAGCGTTCGGGGCCGCGTGCAGGAGGTCCGTGGTGCATTTTTTCTTTTCCTGCGAGAGATTTTGCTGGAGCTTCACAAAGTTGTCGAGCCTTTCTCGCAAAATTCCTCAAACACGGTTTAACAACATTCGAACATTGAACTCTTTCATCTGAAGTTATCTCAATTTTCAAGATACTCTTTGACCTTTAAGGTGAGACTTCGCAAGACATCAAGTACAGGCCGGCGCTTGAGTGAAGTTGATCAATGAGGGCGAAGAGGAGAAGAAGGGAATTTAGCGAGGATTCCGCGATGATTTTAGAGGCCTCAGTTTTGTAACCTTTGGCGGAAGGAAGAGAAGGAAAAGTAGGAAGGACGCAAGAGTAACTTTGAGCAGGGCGCAGCGTAGGGATTCTTCACTCGTCAAATCCAAGAACCCCTCCGTCCTCTGCGCTTTCTTTCATTCCTTCTCGCACGCGATCGCTTGCTTCCATTCTGCCAGGTGCAAACCTCTCTGCTCTACTGCTGTATGCTACTGGCTCTGCTCTGCATTTCAATTTCATTGTTGCTTTTTGGCTCTGATTTGCTGTAAATGGAAGGTTTATACGTTTCCAAGAGTTTTGTTTAGGTGGGACTGTTTCGAAATTGAAATTGTAGATTGTGTAGGTGAGCTTTTTGGAGTTTGAAGAGTAGGATTGCCCACGGGTGATTGTTTGAGGAGTTTCTTCTAGTGGAGGACGTAGAGCGTGGTGCGTTATTCTTCCTGTGAGATAGTTCGTTGGAGCTTTACATTATTGCCTCGTCTTGCCCCGTAAGTTTTGGCTCCAAATGGTCTCAAACATGGATTCTGGATTTCCTTCTCTTCTACTTTGCTGTGTAGGTGCCGTGTAGATTGTAGATGACGTCCATACGGGTTTCTTTCCTGCGACGGTGGAGTATAGTGACCGTGAGTTTTGAAGCGTGATCTGGTCGTATTACATGCGATGGGAACTTGAATGATAGGGTTTCTTTTACAGAGCGACTGTGTCGCACACGTCTGCTGCCAAGCAAGGAAACATCACGAGAATATTCTTTTTAATCCATCCGATCGGTCTTCAGGATGTGTCAGAGCTCCGTGAATATGAGCTTTCGCACGTGGAAGAATGGCCAACTTGTGACCACAGTTGTACGACGGCCTGCTTCAAAGCCACTTTTATATTCAATATGGTTCAAGAGGTTTTTGGGATAATCGATCAACGAGGAGTCAAGTGCTGGAGATGACGTCCTACTAGACGAGAGTTGAATGCAAATTCGTGCGTCGAGGTCGACTTCATTCCGGGAGAAAATGGACAGGGACAAATGGCTCCTGGAAAATTGTAAGACGAAAAATTTGCAATTTAGGGAGGACGATTTTTTTGCTACAAGCTCGCGGGACTCGCTTTATCTCAATTAAAGGTCTCGGCTACACTCTACCTTCTGGAGGAGCATATTTTGTAAAGTTGCGAGGTGGACGAGAAGATGACTATTTTGCCGTCGGACTTCAGCAATATGTACTTTTATACCCAAACCAAAGCATATAGAATATAAGGGCGACAAGAAAATGTTATCAGCGAGTCAGAGAAAGGAGGTTTCCCGTCCAGCAATTTCACTGGATTCAAAGCTTTACACACGAATATTTTAGGGCTGAGTGGAGCTTTGAGGTTTTCCATGGTTGTGGTTGTTGACAGTTCGTGGGGTTTAAGAAAACATAGCGTTATGACACTGCTTGGCCTATTTTAAAAACGGTACTACCTCAAGTTACCAGAATTTAGTCTTACAGAGCTGGTTCATCGAGATTGACCGCCGAAACTGAGGAACGTCATGGAGACGCTAAAGGATTTGGTGGAGGAAGCCAAACGAAGAACAATCTTGGTTGGAGTATTGGTGCTTATTGTGGCGTACGTTATGTCATGTATGAATTGGCAAGCTCTACCTAATTAGACCTCCATAAATTAGATGTTGGATGACATATTCATAGATAGAGATGTAAAGAGCATGTTAGTCCTTGTAAATTCTTTAGTCCTGGTATCGGGCTTTCATCATGTCCATCATGTCCATCATTCCTCATCATTGTCCTTGCTGCTACTGTTTATAACCATTTTAGTAATTCATAATATACTAACATAAGTACAAGTCTTTTCTCCCACTTAATGCTGCAATTTCTTTACTTTTGTACCGTCCAAAGTTATTCTATGTATCTACTAGATGAGTACTACTATTGGCAAGTGTGCTGTCATATTAGCTTGCGAACCTAACTATGTCTTTTTGGTAAATGGGACTTCATGCAGTGACTAGCAGTTCAGTGTGGATAAACTTGCCTGTTTCCATCATAGTCTTGGCTGCTCTGCGCCGTCTTTCATTTGAAATTGATATTCGTTGGAAGCCTCACACAAGGGATATTCCATCACGCAACCTGCCACACCTTCATCGGCGACAGTTGACCAATTATGATCCTCTTCTCTCTGGACCATCGCAAATGGCACCTAACAGGTTGGTCTTTCCAGAGTGCTGTGGCTTCCAGTCTGAAGATGCTTTCTTCTTTCTATGCGCATAAGTAAACCTGCTCCTGAAATCTTACATTCTGACCTTCAAGTACATCCATGATTCTTGCTGTGTTAGTAGCAGACATCAATTGGTAACAAGCTCCTTTTACTTGCAAAGAGGATCCTGTATGCACATCTTACACTTAGCATTGACAGTCATGGCTGGGTGTTAAGCAGATCCACACATGATTTGTTGGCCTGTGTGTTTCTCCTGTACATGCCAGTTAATATATATGGGACTCTGTGTGGATCTGTTTAACAAGCTGGGTGTCTTGAAAATCTCAGCTTGTTGGAGGTATATAGATTATGCATATTTCTCCAGTAGTCTGCTTGGCTTGTATTGGAAAGTTGAAGTAACATTCACTGAATTCGCTTTTTGGCAGATGGCGCCATAACATAAACTCACCTGTTGTTGAGGCAGCAGTGGATGAATTGACGAGGTGTGTCATTAATGAATGGGTTACCAACCTATGGTACTCTTCCATCACGCCTGATCAAGAAGCTCCAGAAGAGCTACGCATTTTAATAAATGGTGTTATAGCTGAGGTTGCTCAGCGTGCCAAACGAGTGAATCTTATTACTCTTCTATCAAGGTACAGTATATTGATTTACAACATTTTCACCATCTACATTGGCCGTTGGTACTGTTTGATGTCACAAATTCACCGCATGGCTTACATTCAGATGGTAGGTGTTATGCAGCTCTTGCGAGCAACCTAGTTCATTCTTTTTCTTCTTGATTTGACTTTTGACTTTCAAAACATGTGCCTGTTCAAGACCAGCTGGTGAGTGTGCCTATCCTGCTGCAGGGACATGGTGGATTTAGTAGGGACTCAATTTGAGCTTTATCGGAGAATGAAGGCCAAAATTGGACCAGATATAATTGGCTCACTTTCTACAGAAGAAAGGGATGAGAAGCTAAAGCATGCAATGATGTCCTCACGGGAGTTGCACCCAGCACTTGTCTCTCCAGAAGCTGAATACAAGGTAGGTGCAACTTGAGAACTGATTGAAGCTCGTGCAAATTTGTCCTCTACATAGTCTAAAGTTGGAAAGCACAACCCTTAGCAGAATGGCTCATGAGCATCTCATTCTCTCTGACTGTTCTGGGTTACCGTATGGGGCCTGACCTATTGTATGCCTAAATGACCAGGCATAGTCCTTCATGCTCATTTTGTCTGTTAAGTCCTCGTCACCTTTCGAGTTCAGAGCTGCTACACAAATAGCTCTATGTAGCATTATAAGTAACCTTCTATTTTACAGGTCTTGAAGAAGTTAACAGGAGGTGTTGTTGCATTGGTGCTAAAGCGTCAAGATTCTCACTGTCGGCTTTTGAGAACCTTAGCTCGGGAGCTACTGGCTTGTGCAGTGCTCAGACCAGTCCTCAACCTTGCCACCCCTGGGTAGGTATGCTGCAGGCCAGCTGCTCTTTTGTAAAATTCTACCATTACATTTTCCTACATAAATGATCAGGAACATGTTTTCGATTCCTACTTTGGTGTAAAATTTGAGCTATGTGCTCTTGCTGTTGCGATGTGTTGGTTGTTGCAACTGTACAAGGACAAAAATGTGGTCTCTGTGATGTTGTCACCTTCCTCTGTGAGACATCCTTGCTGAGTCGCTTTCAGCAGGTCTTCATTAGTAGACGTTGCTAGTTTCTAGAATCTGTTATTATCTCCTTGGAGTAAGGGTACTTTACAAAACCTGGTTCTGATGTACATTTGCTTAATTACCCAGTATAGACGCATTTCATGGTGCTTTTCAATCTCATCACACAAATGATCTCACTTCATTCACTGCAGATTCATCAATGAGTTAATCGAATCTCTTGCATTAGCTTCAAATGAGAGCGCTACTGATACACCAACTCAACGTATCCCTGACCACATTCATAAAAGGAAATCTTCTGTTACTGGCCTGGAAATGATTCCTTTGGGCACCCCAGAGGCTAAAGAGAGAGGATCAGGATTAAATCCGTTACAGAATGATAGTGTAACAATCTTGGACACTGAAGGAGATGCAGAGGCTTCCACCAAATCTCTTCTATCAGTAGAAGCAAAGTCTTCTAATGAGGTGAGAATATCTTTTGATTCTTTATCTCAAAAGTTCTGCTTGGTAATCTGGTCGAATTATGGCTCCCCTCCAATGAAAATGTATAGAATGGAGGTGACCTGTGCTGGGCAGTACTTAATCTGCTGTAGCAGATCTTGTACACATTGCAAGAGATTCACGTGCCAATGTTTGTATGAATTGTCTGTTGCAAATCACCAGGTGAAGAGCAGTGAACAGATGGAATTTGACAATCAGAGAGTGTGGGGACCCCTTCCCCACGGCGATTGGGCCCAGGTAATTAGATGCTAGATAGCTACACTTCCTGAATGGCAATCAGTTGTTTACCTTGGAAGTAAATTTGTTGTAATCCACATGGATGTGAATCCGTTGTAGAGTTGTTCCTATTTCTTGAGGCCGTGCAGTGATGATTTTTATCAGGCATGTTTTATTTTTGTATCATGTATATGCTGGGTAGTTCAGGGTGTATATGTATAGTTGGACTAGATATTACCAATTTTTAGAAGACTAGTCAAGGTCCCCAGTTGCTGTTAGTGTGTTGCATCCTATGGTGTTCGTTGTGTTCCACTAAATATGTGGTTCAAGTCTTTTGCTGACAACCATCCTGATGAATATTGATGTCATGTGTAGGTTCTCGATGCTGTAGCACAACGGAGAGCACAGGCATTAACTCCAGAGCACCTAGACAATCTGTGGGCCAAAGGTCGGAACTATAAAAAACGAGAAAGTGAAAATGCTGGTACCACAGTTGCAATTGCAAAGAATGGGAAAGACTCAAATGTAATTGCTATTCCGCCAGTTTCAACCAAGACAGAACCACTGACCAAGCCGGTGTCTGCCAAGGAAGTGTCTTCAACTACGGAGTTAGTAAATCCTCCAGTTTCTTTGTCCACTGCTGTGAGCAGTGGTAATCCTGAGCTTACCATGCCGCAGAAAAAACTCAAAACTGTCAGTGAGCAGTATGGGGCTCTATTATTTGGAGACTCAAGAGAAGGAGGAAATGATATACCTGGAATAGGTTTTTCGCCGCTTGCAACTCCCCGGCGAAGTCCAGAGTCATCCGACGCATCAAGTAGTCACCAACAACTGCTCTCTCCAAAAAGTACAGAGATTGGGGAATCTCAGAGCATTGAGAACTTAGTTGACCTTGATAGACACAGTTTACTTAATGCAACAACGAGTGAGCAAGCTTCTGAAAAATCCAAAACTTTTCAAAAGTCAATTTCAGGATCACAGAGGTTAAAGAGAGCTGTGCGAATGATATCACACCGAAAATCAAAGAGTACTGGAGGTGGGTTAGATGGGTCGCATCGTTTAGGACATGATTTATCAACGTTATTGAAGACTGCAGAAGGGCCTTCAGGAGATAGTCTTCTATTAACACCCGAGGAGAGTAAGAAAAATGTGAGGAAACCAAAGAGTGAAGAATTGTGTCGACCCTCTTCACAAGTTCAAAGCTCAAGGGGTGCTGCAGAATTGAGCCCTCGCATGTCCCTTAGCAAGTTGCAATGTCAGGTAAAATTGACATTCTAATTTTCCTGTACTGAGAGTAGGTATCAAAGCTTGAATGAAACACTCATTATCTTCTATGTACTCAGTGGATGTTTGCATCATGCATTTCTACATTTTGATCATGCTGGGTGTAACATTTTGCAAGACTTTCATTCTTAGTCTGCTTATATCAGGATTTTGAGTGAGCACAATGACTCCATTATTGACTTCGTTAAAGGTTCCATGTAAATGTACTCATCAGTTATGGATTGGGCAGGTTATGGGGGGTCATTTTGAAAAGATCGGATCTAAAGCATTTGCAGTTTACACCATCAGTGTGAAGGATATTGAGGATCGAACGTGGCAAGTTCAGAGAAGGTACACTGAATCTTTTCCTCTTTGAGCTTTCACCAAGATAATCATGGTCATAGTTTCTCATGAATCTGATAATAACATCTGGAAGTGTCTCAAAAAGTCTGAATAGTGTGGAGCCGACCGCAGACTTGAGTGCATTAATGACCTTGGTTTTTTGAAACAGGTTTCGAAACTTCGAACAATTACATAGACGCTTAAAGGACATGCCATATTATACCCTGAATCTACCTCCAAAGAGATTTCTTTCTTCTAGCCTTGACAATAGTTTTGTTCGTGAGCGGTGTATCCTTCTCGACAAGTACTTGAAGGTAAGTGTTGGCACCTCAATTTTGACTGGTTTTGACATGTATTCTTTGCCTGCTATCTTTGTTGATGAAAGACAAGAGTTTGTGTCCTCAATGTTTCTGTTGAACTCTTACACAGTGTGCTCTATTGAGGGTTTAAGTTGTTCATGTGTCTGCGTGCTGCTCTTCATTTGATTTGAAGCTCCATCCTTCTGTTCATCCTTATGGTTCTTCTACCAATACAGTGACGATTCTTTGCAGAGCTTGTTAGCAATACCAAGTGTTGCAGAACTACACGAAGTGTGGGACTTCCTGAGCGTCAACTCTCAGGTATTCTATTCTTTATTGTTATGCATGAAAAATGTGAGCCTTACTGTTCAAAAGAGATGTGTTTTATACTGGCTAATGTGGGGACAACTATTCAAAGGTGTGTTCGAGTGTAGAGCTTCGACTAAGAATGCAACTTCTCTCAAGATCGATATATTGTTTTGCGGGGGATACAAATTTCTGGGACTGCTGAGCTTTGATATGTTGAAAGATTGGTGTTTCTATGCATGTGGACATTTTGCAGTGTTAAAAATAATGCTGATTGGGACCTTGTGAAAAGTGGAAGCACAGCATTAATATGTTTTGTTTCTTGTTTACAGCATTATACGTATGGCAATTCGCCTTCAATAATCAAGGCATTAGCAGGTGAAGTGGATGCTTCTTTCTTCAGTATACTTTAATATGGCTAAATTGTCATATTTGTTTAAGGTGACTACAATAAGGTTTGCTAACAACCTTGACTCGTGTCTATCTCAGTGAATGTCGATGATGCAATGGATGACATGATTCGCCAGATTCGTGGAGTATCAGATGACATTTCAGGAGCTTTGAAAACAACAACAAATGGGATCCGGCAAAGGTTTCCAGTAGGTAGTGGGGACTTGAGTCAAGCAGTACCGATTGGCAGCACTGAAGCCACTGGATCTCTGACACCAAAGCTTCCTGGGCCCACTCGGACACTCTCTCTCACTGATAGTGAATTTGGTGAGAAACCACAAGGCACATCAATCTCAGAAGATGAGTTTGGAGGAGTATATGGGGGACATATGGAGGATAGTGCACATGGATATGGATCCGCGGGATGGCAGTCAGATAATGAACTGCCTGTGGATGGTTTGGACTCGGACATTTTGAAGGCAGGAAGACATGCATTTGTATCGGGCAACATAGACAACCGTTTCTTTGGGAGCCGACAGGAGAGGGCATTGTCAGATGGGCACTCGCCAGTTGAATCGTATGCTTCAGATACAGTTGAGGACGACCTGGCCATACCTCAGGAGGTATTTTTCTGTTTGTTGTAACCAGAACGTATTTGACAGTCTATGATATTGAAATTTCTTGTCCCTTTTTCTGCAAGGTGAATATATTTTGCCATGTATTCAGCAGGAAAGACACGTGACTCTTCTGTAGCTTTTGATCTTTTTCAGGGTTGACCAGATACCAGTTGTTGTCTGATAGTGCTTGCTGTGGGGTGGTTTCATGCAGTGGTCTCCACCAAAAGTGAGTGTTCCACTTCTCAATCTTGTTGATCTTATCTTCCAGCTCCAAGGCCGAGGTTGGATCAGGTATGCTCCTATTCCTGATCCTCACTTTGCCCTTATATAACTACTCTTCAGTGTCTTCTTATAGATGTATCTAATATCATTGATCCATGTCTTTGTCACTTTGCTAAAGTTCAGCTATGGGGTAAATCTTTCAGGCGTCAAGTTCTGTGGATGGCCAAGCAAATTCTGCAACTGGGAATGGGTGATGCCATTGATGATTGGCTACTTGGTAGAATCCAATGGTTGCGTAGAGAAGAGGTGGTGGCGTCAGGCATACAGTGGGTTAAAGGGGTACGTCTTGTTTTCTTCACCACCTGTACATCATTTATAAATTCATCAGAGTAGACAATGAAGGTTCCATTCACAACCTCTTCACAAACTCACTATGTCTGTTATTGCTGGAGCTTGATTAGATAATTAGAACTTGGTCACTAGATCGTTGGTCAAAACGAATACTGAGACTTGGGTGCTTTTTCACAGGTGCTCTGGCCAGATGGTGTCTTTGTGACAAAGCACCCAAGAAATTTACCTCCAGCTACCTCAGCAGATCTACAAAAATCAGGCATGGATTTTGCAGATGAAATTCAACAATCACAGCAACGTCCACCAATAAATTCATTTGAGTATCGACTTGAGGCTGCACGGCGAGCTGGAGTTGTGCGGGAAATTATCCTGGGTAAGTAGAAACTGTCGAATTTTTTTTGACAATTAACATTGAAGGTGGAGAAGGGGGGGGGGGGGGTGTGGTGTTGGCGTGTTCTGCTTCAGAGGCTTATTCGATACTCAATGAAAGTCATCTCATTCTGTCTAAAACCTTGAGTATGTGGATATCATGTATGTTTCAGACAAAGCACCAGCCACGTTAGTCAATCTAATTGGCAAGAAACAGTACACAAGATGTGCAAAAGACATTTACTACTTCTCACAGGTAGGTCTTTCATGTCCATTGAGATATCTAGTATCGGGCTAGCAAACTTTTAATTGTCCCATAATTGTACACAATTCAACGAAGGCAACAAATGTCTGGTTTGACTTAGGTCCAATGAAAGTTCTAGTAACATGCACAGCAATCTTCAAGGATTAATTTTGGAGTTCTTTGAATCCTACGCCTTTGATGGTTTAGCTGCCTCAAAGCTTTGCTCACAATGTTTATATCTATTGTCTCCAAAAAATATATTAAGAAGAAAATCTGAATATTTGAACTACTTGGTAGACTTAATAGTACTACTACTATTACTACTATTACTAATAATAATAATACTAATAATACTAATAATAATAATCTGTGCAAGGTTATTTGCAAGAGGTCAAGTTGCCCTATCAATCAGTCTCCAACTGGTGAATATTCTGATCAAATGAGTGACCAATCACAGTGGGGCATATGATACGGAGAATACGACTATCTGTCCAAGCACATCCACTAACGTGATGAGCTGATGGTTGTGTGTGCAGTCTACTGTGTGTGTGAAGCAACTGACTTACAGCCTCCTGGAGATGCTCCTGGGTGCAGCATTCCCGGAGCTTCATGATATGATCCTTGATGTCCGCAGTAGTGTAGCATGATTCGTCACATATGATTGATGGTGTACCACTTGAATTGTACATTGCTGTATGACATGGCTTATCAGTGTGGTACATTGCCTCACTTTTACTTTGGGTGATCAGCTCGGAAGAGCTCACCCATCTTACATGTTAGACTTCCTGTAGTCAGGTGTATGATTCTGTGTCTTAGTCCTAGATGCGGATTCAATCAGTACCATAGTCAGGTCATTCTTTCCCTCCAAAAGGGTGTATTCAATCTTCGGAAGATAATTCTTTGGTGGTAGACCAATCTTCTTCTCTGCTTACAATTCCTTTTCTCTCTGTTGTCTCAGATTGGAGATTCGGTTCATCTCATATTTGTTCTAATTGTACTGTATCTTATTTCTTGAATAGGGTCTTTTGAGTTCCTTTCAATGCTTCACAAAGCACTGGACATCCCTCCTACCACTGCAATGAGTTTTGGGTGTCATGGTGTGTTAATGAAAGTATAAATGAAAGTCTCTACAATATACATTTCCACAATCTCTTAGATTATCATTGACATTGAAGATTCCTAGGAACTACGGTTCACATGTGTTGATAAACACGCCCTAGCAAATTCAGTGTCTTATGCTTTATATCTGTAATCTTTCTGGCGGTTACAATAGTGTTGAAGGTCATTTTTTAATTATTTTTTGGCAGGTTATAAAATCTAGACTGAACCAATCTAAGGAGTTAGGTCCCCATTTTATGGATATGTTCTCCTTCGATAGCAATAGTCATATGGACGGTCTAGATTGTTTGTCACTTCAACAGGTATGTACTTATTGCAATTTGAGTGCCAATCACTTTCACAGGTACTAACTCATTACTGTACCTTGCAATTTGAGATCATGACTCATTGAGATATTCCAATCACTTGCAGTGTTCACGTTGATGGATGTGCCACTATGTTGCAAAAACTCCAGATCTTCATCCACAGATTCTCATATTATAGATTATGAGACCTAAAATCTTTGTCACTCCAACGATTTGAACGATTTCCTAGCTTGAACAGATATTTACTTGCAAATCCTCATCAGCTTCGTATGCTTCTATTACCAGCTTCTTTTCAAAGTATGCAGCTATATTTTGCAAGAGGGGGAGTTGCTGGACAAGCTTGAAACTACGGCTTCTCAACTTGGGTACAAATTGCTGAAAATCTTCATAATTGTGTTTTCCAAGAATTGAAGCCTGTTTTGCTACGTGATGGGCACCTACAATGCCAGTGCACTGGTAAATAGAATACAAAAAATGTGAACAATGTGATAAATCACAAGCTCCAGTCAACTGATTAACACAGTTTATATTGTATACTAGCCGTCAAGCTAAAAAATCCTTTGTTCCCATTGGCAACGACATTAAACATGGTCAAAGCCAAAACTCATAAAAATGTTTCGAGGTACACTAGCTTTCGATGGTGCAGAGAGGGTCAAAAAAATGATGCATGGGAGCATTGTGGAGCAATTCGAGCTGTCCATCCAGTATGAGAGCGACATCGATCTTCAAGCTCATCACATGCAGGTGAGATTCCGATGTAGGCTGATCCATGAAAGTAATTTCAACCTCCTTGAATACCTAAATCCTCATTGACAAGAGAGATCTTGCTAGACAGAATGTACAACTACGGTTACAAAATCCTTGCGGCCTAGTTATCTTTCGAAGGCAGGCAGAGGATGACCTCAAAGTCGTGTTGTCATGAAAGGCTTGCATTGCTGCAGTGATCTAGTGAAGCTTTTGTGTATGTGTGGAGATGAGAGGGTATTGAGCTTGTGGATTCTATCGAGGAGAGGGCATGGAGTAGCGGGAGCCAACTGATTCTTGTGAAGTGTCGGTGAAGAGGTCGCCTCGAATCTCTGACGAACTCGAATTGCGTCCACCCTGCTGACCATCCGAAGCTCGTGGCGGTCGTGCTAATTTCGCGCACCGTTGCTCCTCGATCGCGGCCGCTTCCCGAAGCTCCTGCACGACCTCCTGCATGTTGGGCCGATGGCTGTCCTTGGGCTCCACGCTCGTCATCGCCACCTCGATCACCTTCCACATGCTCTCCAAGCTGTAATCGGATTGCAAACCTGGGTCCACAATCTCCTGCAGGTTTCCCGCTTGCAAATGTGGCCTCACCTGCAAAATGATCCAGGTTGTTTCTTTATCAAAAGTTTCTGGTCCTAAAGAGTCTAAGGTAAGTGGGCCTAAAACTGACTCTATCATCTCTGCACCCACTTCTCTTATGATATTAACCACGAGCACGAGAGCACGATCAGGACCGAATGACATATCCAAATCAAGGCCATAGCCATTTTTCTCATATTAAGTTTTGGAGATCATCTGAATATTATGTTCCTTATCATAGTAAAGATCATTTTTCTATTCAATGATCATATATATAGGTCCCCCAATTAAGTTGACTTTTGAGCCTAGAATGGCTAACAAAGTTTGAGCTGGTTTTCGGATCTCATTTAAACGTATATTAATTTTTTGGTGTCCGTTCTTAGACTCCCACCTAACCACACCATTCAAATATAGATGTTAAGATAAGTAACTGAATTTGGCCTGGTTACCTTATGTGCGACTTGGAACATTTGATTTAAGAATCATGTGACATGGGGAAATTTTGCAAGCAGATGACATACTGTGATGGGGTGCATTTTGTGATTATGAGCTTTCACGGCAATGTTGAGGTCCTACCACTTCAGTGATGCTCAACTTCTGGCTTGGGTTGTTTAGCAACACATTAATAGGTGGTCGGCCGCAAATGAGCTCCAACAACACCACACCGAAGCTATAGACGTCGCTCTTCACCGTCAGCTTTTGCGAGATGTAATACCTGTATAAGGAGGTCAGAAATATAAACATCAATTTTAAAATGTTCTGAAATTCTGAATGTACTTGCATCAGTATTTTAGCACTTCTCTGAGGCATTGGGCACTTGATTATATTCCGGCAACAAAATTGTCAGCACAGATTTGCTAGAGTTAATTATTTCTCGAGGGTGAGGGATCACTTACTCAGGGTCGAGATATCCAGCAGTGCCCTTGACGAGAGTTGAGATGTGTGTGGCGCCTTCCTGCAAAGCAAGTTTGGAGAGTCCAAAGTCTGACACTTTTGCCTCCATCTTTGCCGTCAGCAAAATATTGCTGCTCTTCACATCGCGGTGAATTATGTTTGGGCTGCACGCTATGTGCAAGTACTCTAGACCTATATAAAAATGCACATCTTGTAATCAGTGCTTGGATGAGGAAATCATTCCAAATTTTTACTTACATTGTCCTCGCTCATTTAATGTGGATGTGTACAGTGTAATTTTGACTTTTGAGGTTATTCTGAACTGAGGGAGCAGACAAAACGTGATGAAACTAGTCATACCTTGTGCAGCATCAAGGGCAATCCGAATTCGAGTATTCCAAGTCATAGGAGTCGTCGCAAGTGGCCCTGATAAAATAACAAATAGCAGAATCATTTATGTTAACTTTGCTAGTCTTTTTTTTTGACAAAGCTTCATGTTCTTTTTAGAGTACAAAGTGGAAACGAAACTCGAGTGCACACGCATACCGTATAGATGATCTCGAAGACTTCCCTTCGGAAGGTACTCATAGATTAACATTTGGCGGTCCTTGTCTTGGCAGTAACCGATGAGGGAAACAAGGTTCTTGTGATGAATTCGTGAAAGCAAATCAACCTACGAAACAGAGAATATAATTCTTGTCAGCAATCGCAGAATCATTGGCCAGCATAATTATATCGACTGCATTTGCATTGCAGACTTGCCAGGTGTACAGAAGGGCAAGATTTCCTTGCCCATACATGGCAGTGTGAAAATGTGGTCAACCCGTACCTCGTTAAAAAACTCTAGATGGCCCTGCTTCGAGATCCCACTCGAGACCTTGATTGCAATTTCTTGGCCAGTCGCCAACTTTCCATAAAACACAGGTCCGAATCCACCTTCTCCTATCTTCTTGCTGAAATTTTTGCTTGCACTCCGTAACTCTCGCAGTGTGAAGCTTTGGGTGTGGGTTTGAAAGCTTTGTTGCTTGTCGATTTTCTTCCCTTCAAATACATAGATACATCCAAGTCAAGGTCAGGATATTTGGAGCCCAAACACTAGTTTACCATGTAGCACACAAGACATAGAGGCTTACTGATCAACTTTACCTTGATTGGTTTGAACCAGTGTCGGACTGGTATCACCTTACTTTGATACCACATGGGTCCACATATTGAGGATTTTACATTTGTTCGAGACTAGTAGGAGACGGGTTTTTGAGAATTTTTTTGTGTTTGTTACCATTCAAGTCTGTATTCCAGTCAGAAACCTAATACCTAGGTGCCACCTAGATCAAATGACCGTAGTATAATATGGTACTGGGAAAGAGTTGACCTAAGTAATGACTAGGGTGTACAATGATTTATTCATGTTGCTATACCCACCAAGTATCAACACTTGATTAGTATCACAATTTTGATACCAGTATCTGTGTCTCGTGTGGTACATGGTTTTGTACAACACATCATTACTATTACTATTAATGTTATGTATTGACACGATTCATTCACCTAAATACCAGTCCAGCTTGGTCTGTACCTGGCTTGGCATAATTGTTGCAGTGTTTTCCGACTCTGCGAAAGAAGACGATTAAACCAACCACCAGGAGTAAGACTCCTCCAATGCTCCCTGCCACAGCGGTGAGGATGCGGAACGGCGTTGGTGGGGCGGAGGACTGCTCAGTACGCATCCCACATGAGGTCATGCCTTTGCAAAGTTGTGGATTTCCAGAGATACTGCAACCAACCAGAGAGAGAAGATATATGGAGCGTGATATATATATGACAATTGGTTGACATATTGCGCGCAATCTCTTAAACTTGGCTCAATGTGAGTGTCAGGGGCTTTAAAAATCTTGAAATGTTTTAAGGATAATTGCACATCTTTTCAAAGCACCAGAATTTGGTCATAGATGGTCAGCAGTTTGCTTACTTCATGTAGAAGTGTCTGTTGCCAAGGTCAGGAAGATTCCCCCCCAGATTGTTGTCTTGCAAATCTCTGGAAAGAAAATTTTGTAAGAAAATAAATCAATGATCTGGAAAGCAAGTCTGTGAATAAACTACTTTCACTGACAAAAGCATTCTATCAAACTCCGAAATTGTGCAATCTGAAGTGTGATGGGTTTAGTAATGCACATTCAAAGAGTTGAGCGAACCTGTCTGTCATCGACAGTCTAGCTTTGCAATATATTCATAAACATCCATAAAGGGAAGACTCTGACTAGCAGAATTAAAATTGAGAGAACAGAGGTTTATGTGACACTCACAGCTCTTGCAAGCTCGGTAAGTTGATGAGCGACTGGGGGATGTCACCTGTTAGAGAGTTGTGCTGAAGATACCTGCAAAGTTGGACCCCAATGGAGACAATTTAGCTCAGCATAATCAACTAAGTTCATATACGTCAGCCCGTCGTAAGACTATGTACAAACGTACAAACGTCATGTGGAAGTTGAAAAGCCTGTTAGAGCAAAGTCAGATGAAGAAACATACAAATGTGTAAGGCTTTGGAGCTGGCTCAAATCTGGGATTGACCCGGTTAATAAATTGTTATCCAGTCTCCTGCACATAGCCATCGGAACTCAGAAATTGAAACAATGTGCAACTATTAAAGGCTCAGAATTCTTGATCCTGTCCTGCTATTCTCTATACCTATGTTTCTATGAATAAGAGTACTGTAAGGTGATGGGTTGGATAGCATTCAAGTGTGGTGTTTCTGGATGAAATTGAGTTTGAGAGAAATCACTCACACCAAGGTCAAAGCCGTGAGGTTGCTAATGCCTTGTGCAATTGTGCCTGACAGATTCTTGTTTGATAGATTCCTGCAGACAAACCACCCCAAATGCGTTGGGACAGAGGACAGAAAACTCAAAACACGTATATTGTAATACTCTGCAGCTGATTTGTCAAGAGCATGACTGCAAAAAGTTTGAGGAAGGAGCATGACTCACAATGAGGTAATCCGAGGGCCTGCTGGGTCTACGGAGCACGTGACCCAGTCGAAAGGGTAAGGTGAACAAGGGTCACCAGTCCACTCAGTTAAGTTGTATTGATTTTTGATGTCAATAATTGCCATGGCTGCACCCATTTCCTCATATGTCAGCGCCTAAGTATGAAATTCGCATATATGAGGTTGAACAAAATCTGATGAAAAAATCTATGGAAGGTTGTTGGGAGCCGACAGTTAAGTAGGTTGCTGAGAAGGAATGCAGAGGATGTGCATGATGAACAGCAACAGCACTCTTATGCATAAAGTTATCTTGATCTTGGTGGTGTTGTTGAAGAGATTGCGCAAAGTCTGAGGAGATGATGTCCAATCTGAGAAAACCATGAAGAATATCCCACAATACACTTACCCCGTCTTTACCGAGATGTACTCCAAAGAAATGTGAAGAAAGGCGAATGGGTGTGTGTACTCCAAACATGTTTATTATGTCTTCAGGTATCTCTGCAAGGTTCTTGACTTTAATGAGAAAGCTGGGATGAGCCCAGTTTCCTTGATCTTGGTGAAGTTCTAAAAGAGATTGCACAAAGAGGAGATAATGCCCAACCTGAGAAAGCATGAAGAATATCCCGTAATGCACTTACCCCAACTTCATCAAGATGTGGTCTTGAGCAACGGGGAAGAAAGGCCCATGTTAGCAAACGTGTTTATTACATTCTCCGGTATATACCTTTGCAAGGTTCTTGACTTTAGTGAGCAAAGGATGAGCAGTACACATACCATCTGACCAATACGTAAGTGCCTGTGGATTCTCGAAGACCTGGTAAACTTCATAAGCGTTCAGCAAGGGGTCATCAGTAGCACCCACGCAAGGCGAGAAGGTGAAGTTCGCCGCCCCCGAAACCGTAACGTAAGGTTTGTCAACCTGAACGGCGGCGAAAGCCCCTCCAGGTGCGTCTCTAACAACGCTGAATCCCGGTAGCCATGGCGTCGAGTCGAGAAAGATGTCAAACTCCCGCGAAGTTGCGTTCATGCTTGGGTCGAGCTCGGCAAAGTACATGACGATGTAGTATTTCATGTTTGGGATCCACGGAACGCTATTCCACTGCCCGTTCACGCGTTTCGCTGTGCTCATGACCAGTGTGGGTGGATTGTTTACTGCGGCGCTGGTGTCTATGGTGCGTGTGGTGTTGATTGCACTTGCTTGGCCCAAGTAATTTAACCAGACTCTGTCGTATGGGTCATCCGGATACCTGCAAAACAACAATTTAATGCATCACAGGTACATATGAGAAACGCAGCAAATTGGAGGTCACATCAGAAATGTTCTAACTTTAAGATTTGAAGACAGCCATGGGTAGGTGCAACTCCAGTGCAGCCTGGTGAAAGTGGTCGTTGTTGCAACACAAATTTATCCATCAAGATTGAAATATTGTATGTAGAGAAAGACGAACTTGCAATGTAATACAGAACGATGAGAAACTTAAAGTGTTTAATTGAGATCACATGGCTAAATCATATTCATATGATTAGTGAGGTTATATTTTTGCTGCAATGGCTGGTATACTCAAACCATTGCATTCATATGTTCAGAACACTGATCTTTTCCACGAACCATGACTTCTCTCTCATGTCTCGGGCGCATTGGAAATCTATTTCTCTCTAGATTTGTCCCAATTTGCAGTCTTATTCTTTGAAAAGACTCTGAGCTACAGTACTTCTCCTAGAAAAACCTGATGTGTGGCGAGTGAGTAAGCAAATGATATTAAGCAATCCTGTGCAGAATTCCATTTTTCGAAGCTGTAAGATCATAGGCTTTCTGCACTCACATTGTGGAGATTTTTGAGTTGGTACGGTTGACATATTCTTGGCAAACAAAAGCAATGTCGTATGCGTTTAATCCGATAACATTTCCGGTGGCCTTGTGTTAATTCGCAAGCTACATTGCTTTGTTTCAGCATACGGTGCTCAAGGTAAGCTTCGGTGGTTGAGAATTTGTTTGGGTTAAGTGCAGTGACGAAGTGTTGATAACCTCAAGTATGGGGATATGTCCTATAACAGTTGACAGTTTACGTTGCATTGTTTCAGGAATTGTCGCTTCAGGTTAAGCTTCAACAGTTGAGGATCTGTTTGGCTAAAGTGCATTGACGAAGCTTTGATTACCTCAAGTATGGGAATATGTCCTATTTCAGTTCGCATTTTACATTGCATTCTTTCTGGAATTGTCGCTTACGGTAAGCTTTGTTTTTTCAGATCTGTCTGTCTAAGGTGCAGTGATATCGAAGGTTTGATTACCTCAAGTATGGGGATATCTTTTCATCAGCGCCGAAATTATAGCGTTGGAGCCTAGAGAGATAATTTCCATGCCGCACCAGCGGATACATGCGTGGATCGAGCGGCCGAAGCTCCAAAGCGGAGATGTAAGGGTCATCATTCAGTGAGGTTCGCAACAAGCACACATACGCCGTGTCGCGAGTCGCCGTGAACAGCATCTCCACAAAATCTCCCATCATGGTCTCCACGGTTTTGATCCGGGTGCCCTCCAACACCAAGTCGAACGAGGGCCCGGAGGAGATGGGCAGGAACGAGGCTCGCACAAGGTAAGATGTGTTGCTCACGGTGGGAAGCGCGTAACAGCTCTTGTTGCTTGGGCCTGCTGGAAACCTTCGGATGGTGTTGAGTGCTCGAAATGGGTTGTACACGCTGGTGCCATTGCTGCCCTCGTCCACAGCGTTCACACCCTCGCATGTGTATCGATCATCCGTCGACCATGTCATGTTCAATGCCGCATCGTAGTTCTCAACATTTGCTCCACAATCAATGTTCACAAACCCTGCAGCACCACCACCACATGACGACACAATGACATGAATGTGTATTCAATTTGGGACGTCCAACTCCACATTGCACATGACAAGATGCGTTGTTGCAGTAGGCGATGGAAGGACATGGCGAATGTCGTAGTTCTCAAGTTTTTCTCCACAATCTATGGTCACCAATTCTGAACCACCACCACTACATAAGGAGACAATGACGTCAATATTTGGGCTACATTTCGAAACGCAACTCTACATTGCACATGACAAGATGCAGTGTTGCAGTAGGACATGGCAAATGTCATAGTTCTCAATGTTTGCTACACAATCAAATGTTTTCTCAATTCCTGTACCACCACTATATGACGGCATATTGACGTGAATAGTGGATCACACTGCGAAGACTGGCAACTCCGTGTTGCACATTACAAGAACATGCATTGCTCCAGTGGGCTATGGAATGAACTTGAAGGATATGGAGAATGATGTTGGTACCTGGTTGGGCTTCGGCCTGCAATGCAAGAATGGACATCCAGAGAACTGTAACTACAGCCACCACGGAGTACCGAAATCTTGAGTGATGCAGCTGGCACCGCACCATGTCTACTGTCTGTTCACGCCATTCCTTCACCATCGCCGCCATCTGCAATGTGTCCAGACCCTTCACATTACATTGCATCAAAGCTTCTAGTACGTTGTCCCCTCCATCGCCCGGATACTTTCCTCCTTTTGAACAATAAATCCTTGGACTCGATCTTTTACTGACAAGGAGTCTTGCCCTAGGCCAAAGCACCAACAAATCGAAGCACGAGCCGACCACGACAATCAATGGTGCAACCACGAAGCTGGAAACCTGAGACTCGTGGAACTGAGCACAACGTCTGGGAGGACATGTGGGAAGCAATGTGATATTCTAGGCGATTGGTGGACACTGTGACCAGCTTAGGCACCTACGCTTAGAAAAAGAGAAAATCTAGCTCTTGAAGTAGATAAATAGGCTCCAAAGCATGTACAAAACTTGCTCTCCGTGTGACGGAAGCATCATCAACAATGTATGCAATGTGAGCTGTATGTGTGCCCTAACAATGTAAGCAGGAAACAGGAAGCTGAAATATACTGTAACACGGATTTCTGCTCCAATGTGAGTACATAAGTGGTCCTCAGAGATTTGCGAAAGAAAACGTGGTGCCAAATGCTTGTGCCTGTTTGTGTGTCTGTGTGTGTGTTTCAAACTTGAGAGATAGCCGAACTTGAGTTCCTACCTTTTTCTTCCACAGCGGAGGCTCATCACCATGTGCCGAACAAGCTTCACCTGCCATCCATCCGCTGAGTATTTGCACTCCTCAACCCCGTCAGAACCTGCACCGACTTGGCCATCAAAATTCAGGCAAGCTGCAGCAGCTACACAGACAGAATCCTCTCCAGATCACACCACCTGGCATATTGAGGTCGACACTGGAAGAGAAAAAAATGTGAACGTTGAGCTAGCTGAAGTTAAGAAAGTGTGTGTATAAAGATGCAAGTGAGTGAGGCCGGACAAAAAGCCTACCTACTTCGCTTGCTCCATTATGTCAGGGAGGTGCAGGGCTGCAGAGGTGTTTGGTCAGACGCCCAAAGTCAAGGGAGGGACTCCGACATGCTGACAAACATTTAATGCGCCTCCTAATGGATGTGTCAGGACCAGCAACACCAATCCAGCTTCTTGCATCCATGTCCATGACCTCCGGCGATGAAGTACTTAACCTTCATCTTAAGTAGTGAACCTAACTTCTAAGCTAACTTCTTCATGTAATTCTGACTGGCCTCTGCACGTTATTAATGTCTAACAGCACTTCCTGCCCTTCGAATCCGAAATGAAAGCGTGCACTTGCAACTCATTGATGACAGGGCAGGGGGGCAAGTAAACTCACACTCAGCTGCAGGAGGCATGATTACTTACAGCAAAGACGATGATGTATCAGGATTCAGGACACGGTGACAACCGCCTTCTTTTGCACAAAAGCTGTAAGCTAAGTTATTTACTTTAACATCCATCTAAATCACAAGTACACAGTGGCGACTCCCAAGTTGATTTGGAGCAAGTAAAGTAGGTTAGTCATCTGATCTGCAGGATCCACGGCAAGGAGACTGCATGTGCCACTGCTACGAAATTGTTTTCTCAAGCTGATAAGTAAGTGTTGCATATCTTGATGGCAGATGAAGCTATGCATGCTATTGAGAAAGAAAGCAATCGATTGGCTTGGCTTGATTGCCAAGTAAGAGAGCAAATCGATTGTTGCTGCTCTTGTCTGATATCTCGTGACGCTCGTAAATTATGAGGTTATAATGAGATCAGAGTACATATATCCCAGTATTGACTGATTGCCTGGGGCTAACATACTGATATCTCTAGCCAGTGGCCACAGGGAGTTGGCAGCTTGTGACTCGAGCCAAATGATTTATGAATGAACTACCAGCTATGATCCGCTCGTTACCGTTGTTGGCGTGGTAATCTGACTTGAGATTTGCTAGAGTACATTCGATATTATTTGACCTATTCATGAATTCTAGAATCTGCCATGTTCATTTACATTCATTATTTCATCATCTTCTGGATAATTCACAAGTTCAGCAAATTCACTACATCCAGTGGCAGCAGTGCAGGTTACGCTGCGTGATTTGGAGTGACGAAGGACAAGGTTTCAAATCGATCCTGGAAATCACCGCAGCATCTGGCAGCTCAAAGTCACTCAAGTATATGCTCCCTCAAGTTTTGCAAATTAGGACATTCTTAAGAGCCTCCTCCATCCTCTCTTTCCAGTTTACTCCGAGTTTTTAATTGATAAGCACTGTGCCTCTAAGGTTAGTGGGCCTAATTTCGTTGCTCATCTTCATTGGACACCTATATTTGAGTGGTATGTGGTTAGGTGTGGATCTAAGAAAAAACATATTTTTGCAAGAATGGAGTTTCTTTGCATTTTTTTGGATTGCTTGTTTAAAATTTGTTAACCATCTAGATTTAATGAAATGAAATCGATTTTAGAGTCCAGGAAGTCAGACTTTAAATATAGCCAAGTTTATAATTGGGGATACCTACTCATCATTTTCACTATGACGATTAAAAAGTTGGTCATATGAAATGATTTGGACTTGCCAATCATCTCGCATTCTGATTGCATGTTTTTGTATCCCATGAGAAGTGTGTGTAGAATTAAAAGTGTTTGTTTAAAGCATGGAATACCTTAAAATTGTATTGACCCTAAAGAAGCCACAACATGTTAGTTTGTCTCCACAAAACTCAAATTCAATGGGCCCATTTGCCTAAATGAATTTCACCCAATATTTACTTTCTCCAATGTTGACTTAGGGAAAGCGCTCACTACACCACTTAATAATTTTATATTAGTGCGAGTGTCCATAGTAGGATATATACATACATACATATATATATATATATCATATTTGTTTATTTATATCATATTAAGAAATTATGTTACAGTTTACCCTCCATATTCTGACACTTGATTATACGACACCTTGACTATACAATGCATCTCATGTCGACAAAACTTTCTAGCATTAATTTACATCCATACTACAACGATGACTATGATGTTTGTAATACATAATTTTAAGCCCTAATTTGTCATATAATAGAGATAAGTAATGCACATGCATAGTGGGATGTGCATATTATAATTCAAGGTTGATGTGTTGATATATATTTCAAGGTTGATATATGGAACATGCAAGGGAACCTCGGAGAACATGGGGGAACATTGTGAGCTTATTTCCTCAATACAAATGTTTTTTCATACAAGTATGTATCCTAGTACTTGTGAGTTGAATCATATCTTTGTTAAAATTTGGTGCATCTCAATATATCCTACTCCATTGGTTCAAAGCATGAAGGTAGTACCATAACCATGCACAAACAAAGAATCCTTGCATATTCAGTATGTGTGTGACAATCAATATAACAACATGGTTTAGATTGTTTTGATCTAATTCGGTATGGAAGTTGTTAGTTGGCCCCTTAAAAATGAATGGTGCTTCCGGCACCCATATAAATCAACAAACTTGAAACTTGAAAGGGAAATCATAAAACTTGATGGGGAGTTGAACCCCAAGCCCATAAGGATGTGCCTTGTGCACTCAAATTACTACAAAGTTGACATCACATAGGAATGTGTAACTAACTTTGAACCACAATATTATAAGCAATGTGATGTTCAATGATGTAGTTCTATTGGATAGCACAACTAGCCTTATAAATCAGGGCAACAATAAAATTAACCATAAAGGTCAAAAATTTACTAATTCAAAGCCAAACACGGAGCAGTTAAAAACCACATAGTGCACTACCAATGCACATCAATTGTTAGTCTAGTATGATGAATGACAAAATGGATTAACAATTAAACATGATGGGGAGTTGAACCCCAAACCTAGATGGTTGTGTCCTATGCACTTAAGTTACCTACAAAACCAACACATTACTACGAATCACATCCAAAATAATATGGCATGAACAAAACCAAATTGGTTGCTAATCAATTTTCTTCATTTGAAGAAGATACATCAGTGGAGGACTCTTATGAAGTGGTATCATCCGTTGTCGAGTTAACATCTTTGTCACCGATGAGGTCTGTAATAGTTTGTAGAATGGCATTTGGCAATTCATAGACAATGATACCACCCTTTTGCATTTAAGACTTCTAAACCATAGGAAATTTGGAAAGAATGACTAAATGAAAGTGATTGTAGACAAGCCCTTTAACAATCTCCAACACATATGAAGTCCTCTTATGTTCTAAGTGCTTGAAGTAAACAACTTTGACTATGTCATCACCTAGTCGTACCGGTCCATCATATGCATCCCTTGGCACATCATCCCTATCAATTGTGTGCAAGCAAGTTGAACACATTGAAGTACCCAAAAATTGTCACCTTTTGGGTATCTAGGACTTGGATGCACTTGTACACAAACATCATCACCAACTTCTAAATCTGCAACCAACACCTTACCATCCTCCCTATACCCCACGCCTCATACTCCTTGAAGACTTCTTGGTCACATTCCACATCAGTTGATGCACATGGCTGCAATGTAACAAACTTCCATGTGTCCACATAGGTAAGGTTCACGCAAGTACTTGAGGTGAGACCCAATTTAGGTGAAACATAAATTACAAAAACATGAAAATTTGCACATGTGCAAAATATTTTTTTTGACATATATGAGATAGAGCAAATGGGGTGTTACTCCTTGACCCATGGTTTTGTTATGCAATCAAAGGATTGCTCATGATTGATGTCGCCAAATTTGATTTCTCAAAAGTTTCTATGCACATCACATTGCCTTGCAAACGAATAAGGTGAATGTTGCACTGGATCAATGGACCATTTTTTAAAGAATTCCACAAATGAACATGCACCTGTCAACAAGATCCCTTGAGTTGGTTTGGTGTTGTTCATTTCGAAGAATTTGTTTAAAATAGGCCCCCGCTCCATCATGGGGCCCTTTACCATGACCCATGCCCAATAGTCCCACTTCATTGTGCATCCATGGGGGAGTTGATCACATATTGTAATGGATAGGTATCTAGATACATGGAACCAACTTCTTGCCCCCTTAATTTCAGAAGATCATCTGTTTGACCAAACATAATGCAACATGGGAATCAAATCATTTTCCTTCAAGTATCTCCAGTGTAGCTAAAAACACTTTTGCACAAAGATGTTATCACGCTTAGGGTCATTTGATATATATAATGGTGGTCAATAATCAACTTTGGACAATTCTTGGCTATGGGGTCATAGTTTGGGTTCAATCTGTAACAAATGTGGACCAATATTGTTAGTTGTTGGTTAATCCAATGTTATTCTTGAGTTATGTTTTGTTGTTTGAATGTATAATTCTTTGCAAAATCCACAAGAGACAAGATCTTGCCTTTTTGTAAACTCTCCTTACAAAGCTTGAACTACCTATGTTGCCAAGATGCTGTAATTGATGCATAACAAATTTTTTCAACTTAGGTGCAACAAACTCCAAAATTCTTTGAGGCTTGTGTGTTTTTGCTTTGGATGTACAACGTGTTTAGTTTCACTTTTCTTGGTGAAACTAGCTTTGACCTTGTGAAACCTCCTCCATTTCAAGATTATATCACTACTTGGGGAAGTCTCAAGTGGACATAAACTTAAGGGAGTTTTAAAGCCATAGTTTTTGGAAATATCTTTCAAGCATTTGAGTTGAAACCACTCTGAGCTCACCAAATTTCACACAATAAAGGGACCACAAATCAAAAGACTTTCTAATTCCTTTACCATAAGCCTTACATGTGATAGGTGTGGTAGAACTAGAGGGTATGTTAGGGTCTATACAAACAACACAATTGCATGTACAACTTGACTCCTCACTTCTACCAAGCTATGTAGAATGAAAGCGCAAAGGATTGAAAGCGTCCTTGTTTTTTGACATTTGTTGGTGGTATTTGTAGCATCAAGAGTTGAAGACTCTTTTTTTGGGAAAATGAAGGCTTCAAGTAGCAAGACAAGGGGAATCCAACAACTTCTAGATGCCTTTTACAAAACATGGTGTATAATTCCAGCTACCAATACAACAACCCATACATTAGGTTTAAGCGCATGGGATATCAAAGGATAGCATGAATGAAAGCTTAACACAAGAAAGGACATCAGGATGGACAAATTATTGAAGGATATCAAGATGCCAAGGATCTCAAGAGTCAGGACATGTCATGATGGTGATGATCAACCTTAGTTAAAGGATTGGCCAAGTTTGAAAGGACCTCCAAGTCCTTGTGTTATGAAAATAACTTTGGATATAGGAAATCTACCTCGTAGGACATATCAAGGAAATAACCACATGATCAATAGGTCATGTCCTACACACAATGAAATGAAATTGATTTTAAAGTCAGGGAAGCCAAAAAGGCTAATGGGATTGATAGGACACATGATATATACATCTTAAAATATTTGACAAGCATATGAGTAAGGTCAATGACATCTTTGAGAACCTGACAGGAAAATGAAGCAAGCCAACAAAGGAAACTAAACAAACCAAAATAATACACAAAGCAAATTTGGGGCATGAGATGTACATTCTATGGCAAAACATGTCAAACATAAGCATGCACAACATAAGAGCACAATAATGAGAAAGAAACATAGATTTCTTTATAAGCATACCTTTGATGTTTCCAACATATGACGTGCATGTTGTTTCTACATTCCAGGGCAAGAAGGCATCTTGACATGTTTGGAAGTTGGGGAGACACTTGTCTCCTATATCCACAAAGTTTTAACCAATTGTTTTGTAAATTCATCCAATGCATCACACCTAGTTTTCATTCCACATCCAACATTTATCTACGATGTAACCCTCTTTTTAAGTTTTCTTATTGACATCCACTAATCCACTTGTCACGGTATGCGGCGTCGGTGGCTGCATCTTATCCATGGGATTTCATTCATTTAGATTTAATTGGATGAATTTTAAAAGTTGGAGAGATGCTCCTAAGTGAGGAGCCTCCTCCTTGGCTTGGCATTCTTGCCAAGTTAAGCATTGTGATTGAGTGTGTGGAGAGAGCTTATGTGAGGTGAACATTACATGTTTTTGTAATAAATCTTGAGTTCTTCTCCCCTTATTTACACTCTTGGATTCTCCCATGGTGGAGTGAAAGATAATTTGACTTATTGTATGCATTTAAAGAGAGAATTAAAGCTCTTACAAGGATTTGACTTTCTTCTTTCCCACTTGGCAAGAATGCTTTATTTTTCTTTTTTTCTTCTTCATTCTTGAGATATAACACGCAAGAGAGGGCATGAGGAAAATGGGTGACGAAGTTGTAGAGTGTCAAAGTGAAGAACACCGCGGATTTGCGGACCAAGAAGAAGAAGAATGTTTGCTTGTAAATGACACATCAAGATAAATTGTGCTGATAAATTGTTGAATTTTCAATGGAATTTCTTGTCATTTGGTTGCTTGCAAGCTTGAGATCACACCATTGAGCTGTGAAGAAACATTTTTATTTTAGATTGAAACAAAAAAAAACAAATTAAAGAGGTGTGGGAGAACCGACTCCGGGAGCCGAAGCCTATAGTTGGCTCTGTCCGCAAAGGCAGAGTCCGCGGTAGCCGGTGTCATGTCATTTGTTGTGAGATGTCTGAAAAATATGAAATTTCTAGACATGGTAGTTTGTTGGAGGTTTCATATTATCTGTCCTCTAAACTAATCCTCATCCATTATCAAATATATTTTGAAATTTACATACAAATGAAGTATCCCACCAAACATCTCATTAAATTCTCACATCAAATTTATAATCTAACATGCATAAACCAAGTTAATCAAGTTTCGAAATATGTTCTTTATAAACAAAATGTAGAAATACAACTATGTCTCAAGTGTCTCTCCACACGTCTTCTAATCACCTCATCACCCTCAAGCTCCATAGTGCCTAGAAACACTAAGGAAACTCTCAAACCCTTAAGAAGTTCCAACTCTCTAACTCTAAAGAAGTCCAACTCTCTAACTCTCAAGAAACTCCAACTTTCTAACTCTCAAGAAACTCCCACACTCCAAGCTCCAAAACGAGAACACCTCCAAAAAGAAGAAGAAGAATAATAAGAATAAGGATGCTAATCACCTCAACTTCCCACCCTTAAATACCCTTCCTTTGGACCCCCTTGGCCAATAGAAAGCCTTTGGGGTTAAGGTACAAAGACCCCTTTGCGGCTAAGGCTTGGCCGCCGCCACCGCCGCTAAGCCCTAATCCACCCTAACCTAACTTTATCCTACCCGGTTATTAAACTATGACCGGTCCTCAACTATTACAAACTAGAATATAACCATATCAACATCATTTTACTAACATATAGAAACTCTACCAACTCATCTAATTGCCAAGTTTCGACCCTTATCCGACACACATCACGACACTGACGGCAGCTGGTAGCTGAGCCGGTTGCGGGGCCTGGGCGTGGCCACCTAGCCTTTCCCCCGCGGCCATATGGTTTCACATTATTGGACGAGTTATTGGCATTCATGGGGAATGCTAAGGATCAACGGGAGATGGCACCTAAGGTTGCATTGGTGCGTCATCCCAATAATCTTTTTCCTCCCTAGCGTGATTCCGCTGTGCTATTCCAGAGGTGTGAGGACATTGTTCTTTCTGTCGGTTCTACAACACCACTCATCCGTGATACCCCTTTGGCGTTGGCACATTCCATTTCATGTTGTCTGCCAGATGAGGGAATCACTTTGGTGGAATTGTTTGGGGGCATTGGGACAAAATTGGCGGCCGTGTTGGAAGTTGGTCTTATAGTTCGACAGTACATCTATATGGATGATAGACAGGTGTCCAACCATGTGGTTTGTCACCATTTCCACCAGTTGATGGTGTTGTACCCAGAGCAGTTGGATCCAACTGCCATTCGTGGGTGTTTTGCACGTCTTCCTCATGATGTTACACTTATCAGTGAGGCAGACTTACGCAGGTTGGGTCCCATGGATATGGTCATCGCAAGATGGCCATGCTAAGGCCACTCATATACTGGAGCCGGCCGAGGGTTAAAGGATCACATGTTTAGTATTTTTTGGAACCTCATCCGGCTCATGCAGTGGTGGTTTGCCAACCAACCTTTCTTTCCAGGGTACATATTTGAGAATATACCTCTGTTGGGGGACTTTCAAGACAAGGTATTAGAAAGCAAATATTATGTTTGTCAACACCTTGGTGATCCCATTTTTGTGGATACGGTGTGCCTTGGTTATTATTCTCACCGGCCTCGGTGGTTTTGGATCAATTTCGCACTACTATCCACTTTAGCTGCAACATTTTCTGTAGTGCCTCCACCTTCTGATAAAAAGGTGGATGACATCTTGGATCCTCACCGGACCTTTTTGCCGGTTGTTCAAGATGATTTACCTTTGTTTGGCATTGGTCAACAAAGTAGGGGCACCACGGAGGGCCTTTTCCACAGTCCTTCGCATTCCGCGATCGGGTCCTGACATGGTGTGGGATGATCATACCAAAACCCATACTGAACCTTTGTTTGATAAATGAAAGTATGCCATGGGATTCCGCATGGGCACCATAGCAGCTTTTGGCCTTTCTGAGGGCTAACGGCGCGTCGTGTTGGGCGAAGTCATGGTGTGGACTGTTGGTTTTGCCTTGCATTACAACGGCATCATGGTGACTAGTTGTTGTCTCTAGGGACAGAGGACTCTGATCAGGGGGACACTGCGGTCCACATCCATGGAGGAGGGAATTGAGGCCATGGTTGGAGAAGCCGCATAAATCTCTCGATTCGAGTAACAGGTGATGGAGGAGCTTTGAGCTCAACATGTTTAAACTATTTTAGCTTCTTCGCCTCCAATGGTGTCCTCATCATCACATATTGGTGGTGATGAAGAGAGGCCAAACTTTATTGCAAGTACTGAGGTTGTGGGCATGGTTAATGCCCCTCATCTCAGTAACAATTAGAGTCCGTGCCAAAATCAGGTGGTTCCCCTTTGGTGGAGAAGGAGACCACAAGGTTTGATGATTGGCCATTGGAATTAGACCCTCATCTCACTAGTGTTGAGGCACGGAAGGTACAAACGTTCATTCACTCATATTGTAGGTGTTTTTCTTTTAGCCTTCAAGATCTTGAAGGCTATAAAGAAAACCCCATCCACATTTAGCTAGAAAACGACCATCTGATTTTTTGGAGACCTTATAGGCTTAGTGTTTCCGAGAGGATTGGTGTTCATGCTCATTGCCAAGAGCTCTTTGCAGCAAGGCTGATCGAATTCTCCAACGGGAAATATGCTTGTGCTATGGTTGTGCCATTGAAGAAGGATATCTTTGGCAATTGGGAGTATGTGGATTAAGATGCATCCAAACTGCATAATAAAATTAGGAAAACACAACATTTGGATTGAACCGCTCTCACTAGCAATCTCCAACCGTTTGATTACAAATTGTTGCACTTGTACAGTCTGATTTGATGCCACCTTTAAAATCTATCATCTTGGTCTCAAATCTTAAGGACTTGGAAATAGTCATAATTTCTCCTTCATTGTATCCTTTAGGTACATATATGATGATTCCTCTAAAACTAAGTAATTTTTCAATTCTAAAAGCATGTGCATGTAAGGCATGGGTAGAGCTCTTAAGACATTTTAAATTTTCTAGCATTTGAATTGTTCTTGACATCCTGATCCTTGATGCCTTGAACAGTCCTAGATCTTGGGTACACTTATGAATGTCCTATCAAATAGAAAGCTTAGAATGGACGTGTATTATTGCTTCCAAAAATCTTGAATGAAAAGGGTACCCACTAGTGCAAATTACATAGAATTTTTTATTTTTTATTTTTTTCATGTCCTGACTTGCCCTAGAAAATGTTGATGCCTTCAAGACAAAGTCATATAGAATTTAGAAAACTCCTCTTGACATAACACAATGGTGAAATCCATAATTATATATACATTTTGTTAGCTAAAAGGCTAATAGATCTGAGAATGTAAACAAGACACAAAATAAAAGGCATGTTCATTTTTATGATAAGAAGAGTTTAGGACCTTTGTCCTTGGGATAGTACTTTGGGGTACTTCAAGGATGCATATGCCCACTTGCCCATGGGGGATGCATTCATTTTTGGAACTGGGAACCACGTGTGCGCATGACCATGAAATTAATACCTTAATATACAAAATTACTTCCTTCTTAAAAATTAATATATGTAAAAATATGTAGCTAAAAAATCCCCCAAACACATACACAAGTGAGAAATAAATAAATCATATTGACCCCAATCATATGTATACGCCAAAATTATCATGTGGGAATTATGGCTAAAGTATTGTTAGCAAAGTATAAATATTTATCATTGATGAAATCCTTAAACACTTGATCATCTGTTGGATATATTTTATACAAAACTGTTTCTAGAATATAAGTTATTGTAGCCAATGCAATGAAAGTTTTTAACTCTACTATCCAATGATATGTCAAATTATAGGTCCACGTTGACCCGTTCTTATTTTGATACCAACATAATCCTATTTCCATATTGGAAAGTCATTTGGTTGTCCAAGAGGTCAATGGGTTGTCTATGCTCAATCCACCTATTGCCAAATTTAGAGTGCGTTTCATAGACCCTTCCCAAATACCAAATCTTGGGTTTCAATGTTTTGGCCAACTTGTTTTTTCTCCCTCTTTTCTTCACTCCTTCAAAAACTGCTTGAGAGACAAATAATATTGCACAATCACATCCCAATTTCAATGAATAATCATTATCCCCAGCTCTAGATAGTTGAACTTTAGGAGTTTTATACAAGAAGAGAAGAATAACCACATACAAGCTCTACCCTTGTTCAACATGTGCTTTAGGTTTTCCAAAGGGTGGTCTTTCCCTCTCTCGTCCTAAACCCTGAATTTCAAGATGAATGTAATTTACATATTGGATCAAATATTCCATTTGGACCTCTTGTAAATGACCCCTTTCATTATAATTGACTAGGACCTCATGGTAGGATTACAACTAGGATCCTGTGAATAATACGCGTAGTATATTTACAAAACTTGAATAAAGAACCTATACCTAGGCACAATTAATATTCCTTTTGTACACCCACGTGTCCTATATGGGCCACATTGAGTGCACCCCCTGTGCACTTGCCTCTCCCATCTAAGCAATTCTAAATTTCCTTCATGGAGATGAGCTCCACCTAATCCCAACACCTTGTTTCCCTCATTATTCCACTACATTGGGAAGTTTGGGAAACCTAGGACCCTATTTTTTGAATTTGTTCCCTAGACCTCGGTGAGAGGGCACTCCCTTGGTATCAAAGCAATATAAGTTAGCAAAAATCCACCCTAAACACATTAAAAACACGAGTGTGCCACAAATTGAGCTTGTGGGCTCACCAATTTTGCACTCAACCTTGGTGTCTGCACAACCCCACAAATCGACAAAGAGGGCAAAATTGTAAACCTCAAATGATTTTATTCAACCTCATTTGAGTTTATTTAGTCACCCTTCGCTGAAGCTCGCACAACTCAAGCTCTCCTCCAACGACTTGGTAGAGTGCCTACCGACCGACCAACTGCCTTGCCCATGGACCCCCCCCCCACCCGACCCCAACATCCACCTAGCTATGCCCAGTCTCCTTCCCACCTACCTTTGGGGGCTGGGGCGAACCAACCCGTACACTGGTTCCTTGGAGGCAAGGGTTTAGGCATCCAACAAGGAACGAGTGTATGGGTTGGTTCGCCCAAATCTACCTTTGGGCTACATGCCCACTTATCATTTTAGGCCGGAACAACTGAACTTGTTGCAAGCTTGGGGCATGGAATTATGACTTGGGATATTTTTACCTGAGAGACCAACTTATCGTTAGTGGGAATGAGCTGGAAACCAAAATAAATTGAGTCTTTGAGAATAGCATGAGAACAATTTGAAGGGCTTGAGAAATGTTATGAATGGAGTCCAAGAACTAAACTAGATATCTACTCACTTAGAGCATCTCCACCCTTGGGCAGAAAGGCAGGCTCTCGAAATGCGCTTTGAAGGGCTCCAAGCATGCACTAAATTTTTTTAGGGTGGCACTCCCCCACCGTTACTTGCATACTAGCTCTTCAAGCTGAAAAATTGTCAGGAATATTCCCTGTAATGACGTGTCCGAAACTACAGAACCGCTCCTGATTCCCAAAAGTGGCACGATTCACTGAATCGCAAGTGGATGAGGCCCCGGAATGTGGACGCAGCAAGAGCAACGCTCACCCGCGAGGATAGTGAGTGGAGCCGGAAGTTTGAAGAGCCCTGGCAATCAAGGCCTCGGTGTTGGGGAGGGGTGGGGCAAGTTTTTCTCCAAGGCTGCGTTAAAGGGCTTGCCAAGTCCCTTTAACGCGGCAGGGTGGAGATGCTCTTATGCCACTAAGTGTGTAAACATTCTCCTCAAATGGAATTGGTTAAAGGTAAACTTATTCCCCAAAATGAAGATAAAATATAAGATGGGATTGGACGAAGGGTTGCACATGTCCACGTGTCAGGCAGTTGATATGGCCGAGTTGGTCTAAGGCGCCAGATTAAGGTTCTGGTCCGAAAGGGCGTGGGTTCGAATCCCACTGTCAACATTCCATCCGTAGCAGGAGTGAGTCGCCCAGATGTTTTTGCCCACCATGATGTGGATTGTTGAGTTCAAGAGCTTTGCGGGGTGGGTGTTGCATGTGACTGAAGGGATGGAGGATGACCGACAAATTGAGACATTCATAATTCTACCCATGACGACAGTTTGTAGAATGGTACGTGAGCAGATGTTCATCTCCGTCTCTAATTTTGAAAATAATACACACTGATGTTACATTTGCGGTTACACACACTTTGTTCTGAAGTATCATACACTGAGGGTAGTCCTGTTTTCCTTATGACATTGTGGATGATAAGCATCCTGAAGTGCTTGATAATCCTCGACAAGTGGAAATTCACGTGATCATGCCCAATTGCACATTCTGTACATGTATGCAATTTAAGGTGACCTTCAAAACAAAAAAAGACGATGTTACTGCTTTGCTGCGAGGTCTATGTCACAATGTGGGATGTGATCCATTGGCGGAGTTAAGGGTTGTGGAATGGGGTTTAGAGTTGGCATGGGCACTCGCGGTGTGAGGGGCGGCTTCGGCTAGCTAGAGATGTTGGTGATGATGGGTTTGAAGTAGTTGGGTTTTAAAGCTTCAAAGCACAAAAATACTACTGCTGTGCCGATCATCCTCGACAGTGAGAATGAATGTGATCATGCCCAAATGCACATTCTGTACATGTATGCAAATAAAGCTTCAAAATAAGAAGATGCTACTGCTTTGCTGCGAGGTCGTTGTGGCATTCATGTGGCACAATGTGGGATGTGATTCATTGGCGGGGTTAAGGGTTGTGGAATGGGTTTAGAGTTGGCTTGGGCACTCGCGGTGTGAGGGCGGCTTCGGGTAGCTAGAGACGTTGGTGAGGATGGGTTTGATATAGTTAGGCTTCAAAGGTCTAAAACAAAAAAAGGTACTACAGCTTTGCTGATCATCCTCGACAGTGAGAATGAATGCGATCATGCCCATTTGCCACATTCTGTACATGTATGCAATTTAAAGCTTCAGAACAAGAAGATGCTACTGCTTTGCTGCGAGCTCTACATTACGAAGTAGGATGTGATTCATTGATGGGGTTTAGGGTTGTGGAATGGGGTTTAGAGTTGGCTTGGGGACTCGGAGTGTGAGGGGCAGCTTCGAGTAGCTAGAAATGTTGGTGATGATAGGTTTGAAGTAGTTGGGATTGGTGATCACCGAGTCATCGTCACCCGAGTCTTCACTCGCAGAGGGACAGCTATGGCCAGTGAACAGAAAGATTGGCTCGAACACCGAAGACGCACATGTGGATGTGCGACTCAAGTTCCTGGCATGGTCGGAGCATCTGGAATTGGCTCGTCCCATGCTCAAGGATGTGTATCCACTTTGATCTGTGGACGTTCGACTCAAGTTCCTCCCTGACTGATCGCCATGGCCAGCATCGAAGGTCTCGAACCCTGAAGAGTGACTCGTGGGAGCCATTTCTGGAGTGATCAATGGACGAATGTAGCTGTTGAAGACCTTTTCGACGTAGGTGGGAGTTGATTCATCTTGTTGCGCTACTTTCTTCAAATCTGAAACTGACTTCGGAGAGAATGTTGCCTTCTTCTGGCCGGGATATTGCGAAGAAGGTGATTTCTGGAACCCACTCTTTGCTGGTTCATCATGACGAGGTGATGAGTGCTGTTGTTGATGTTGTTGTTGGTGCGGTCTGGGCGTGCGGTTGAATGCTTCCTTGGACTTACCTTGGTTACAATCATAACTACATTTAGTCTGGAAATTCTTTGAGCTATGGCTCCCTGATGATTCGGCATCCTTGCGGGATTCTGATTTCGTGTGCAGATCCAAATTCGTCGACACGGTTTTTGTGTTTTTTATGTAGCTTGAAGTTCTCCCAGTGTTTCTGTCAGCCCCTGAAAGATGGCTTGGCCTTGGGGAAGAGTTCATCTGCGCCATGTCGAACCTTTTGGTTCTGTAAGCTGGGGAGGGGTTACAGACACCTGGATCCGCATACGAGGGTCCGACGTATGTGGGTACAACATGCTTCCACCTCTGTGTGCCATTTTGAAGACTCGATGATCCTCGAGACATTCGTGGCTCAAAATTTGGTCTGGTGGCTGATGTTGGTGACGAACCTAACCCTCCTCCTCGCACCGTAGTCCAGCTCAGGCCTCTCCCCGGTGCAGGGTTAGGCATGCAATTTGACAGTCCAGGAAAGTTTCTCACTCGGAGGGGTTTGGCTGATCTGATGCGAACCATGCATCCGGAGACAATTCCCTGCGAAGAGGTCCTCATCTCGCAAGCTGGGGCCGCCCTTGTGTGCGTCTTGGTGACCTCAAGAATCATGGCTTTCCAAAATTTCTCACATTCGGCACAACAGACTGGTACTCGTAAGTACTCACCAGCTGGGAGTGACCCATCCGGTAAGGCTTCCCTCCTGCCATCGTTGCCGCTTGACATGCTTTTCGACCGCATTCCTTCAATATTCCTCCCTGCGCCCCTTAAGAGCTGCAAAAATTGCACAATATAAATGGAGTTAGATGTTGTATAATGCACAACGTTGATGAACTTTTGATCGATCACTGTCCTGGGACGATCATCTCCAACGACTCTGCCTTCTTAGTCATGAGGATCGTACAGACAACCCATCTGAATTTTTCCTCCACATGAATCTCTTTTACAACAATTATATCATAGTGAATTCGCCTACTGCTACTTCAAAGGATTGACATCTCACCTCATTTTCCCAAATTCTTGTCATTGACATTGCTGATAAAAAGAGCGAGATGGCCTTTGCTCCTTCACCAATTCACCAATTCAGCTCTAGGAGCTTGGTGGTGACAGAAACCTCCTCAATGTCTCAAAGAACTTATAAATCTCCTATTACACATGTGCAGGTGGTCTCGGAGAATCTGAGGTTCTACATGAATGCTGACCACAAGATGCTAAAGTCCCTACGTGGTGGTGCAACTACAAAAATATTAGCTTGACATTTGATGATGGCTGCAATGTGAGTCACAGGCGGATCTTATTAATTCTCTGTTATAGCCCCATGCGGTGTACTATTCCAAGTGAGGAATTGGAGCCACCAACTTTGGGAGGCTGGAAGTTGATGAGAGGTACTCTTTGCTGCGGTGGTGACAGACATGAGAGTATAGGTATTCGGATTCATGACGTTGCGATTTCAGTTTTGACCCTCAAATCTATATTGAAATGTGGTACTTTCTGCTTCTGACGATCACGTTGAGGAAAACATTTGTGCAAGCAGGGCTGAGTCCGTCTCTATACCTATAAGCAGTAGCTGCTTGTTGGTGGGATATTTTGGGGTCCTCTCTGACTATGAAATTACAACCATCAGCTGCTGTTTGTTGTTGGGATATTTTAAGGTTTTCTTTGACCATGAAGTTACAACAACACTTGTCTCTGCCAGTGTAGTGCATATTGCAAATTTCTTGTTAGTACAAAGCTCAAGTACATACCAGACAAGTACTTTTAGAATTATGTCCTTTTAACCAATATTTTCTGAATTCACGTACTGCAACTTGCATGAGGGCAGAAGCAACCACCAACTTTGTTGCAGCCCGATTATATCTCCATCCACAAACAAAAGTTGTCGGCTTGCAGGAATTCATTTGCTGTTTGAAAATAGAATTGTGAACCACAACATAAGTTTGAGAACCTAACAACCGTCACCCTGGCTTAGAGCAGTTTACAGATTATAGACTAGATATTTAGCAAACCCTAACTCTTAGACCTTATTTGTTGATCTCCATCTCCCAACTATGGATTGGGAAGCAGGATTTTCCCTACTTGACGGTGGTAGCTACTACTGCTTGGCTTCCCCGACTCTCTTCTTTCTTCAGTGATTGCGCATTTCGACTAGGTTACAGATTGATTTATACACAATAGAGTCCTTCAAATTGCAAACAAACTAGACTCTGCAGGTATGTGAGATTAATCACTGTATTTCCCCAGGGAGTGCACTGTTCAAGTACTGTAAATATACACGTGCGTGCACAAAAGGGGTATTATTTAGAACAAGCATGTACAAAATGTATGTACAAGAGACATATTGATATTAAGCAGGAAATAGATATACATGAGGCTGGAGATAAGGCTATAGAAAAATATATGTAAAGTCGGGTTTACGCGTTTACGCGTTCAAGTCAGACTTGGACCAAGAATCATGCGTTTTTTCATCCACTAAGTAACAACCTTATTTGGAGTTATGATCTCATAGATCATATTATGGTAGAATTGGATACGGTTATTGCTTTGGCCAATTTGACGTATGATGCTGAAACAAACACGTACGAACTTCATCCAAGTGATGAAAAAGTCTTTAACGACTTTATAACTAAAAATCCATGATTTGATATTATACATATAATAGGGCCATATTTTTGCATTTCAAAACATTTGTACACATGTTATATACAGTTTCTGTACTTTTTTTTGGACCCTTGTGTACGTATGGAAATGTATTTTGAAGCAATGAGATTTGTAAGTATATTGCTTGATTTTAGCAAAAATAAAATGTATACATGGGTGTTTTAATAAGGGGCATGCACGCACGTGATACTTGGTGATACTTGGTTTTAATAAATAGTGCACTCCCTGAGCTGTATTCTTGAGCTGAAACTTTGGAGTTACAAAACTACCATGGTTTACAATAGGAGAATTTGGTACTGTGCCATCCAGTGGGGCTTAAAATGGAACATCAAGTTGCACCTTCTATGAGTACGGTCGATGTACAAATGATCTGTGGTACAAGTTCTACCTGACTCAGTTGTAGAGAGTGCAGCCGGTAATCCTGTGCCGATCCATGGTGAGGTTAGGGCTGGGATTTGAGGAGCTCAAGAAAAGGTAAAAGGCAGGACCGAAGAGTTGCAGTGCAAGGTGGAAGTTGTTAGCCTCACAAAAAGGGCACTGCTGTGGCCGCTTATGGGTGCTCATGACAATACGGTAGTGAGCACAACGTGCATAAATTGCGCACATGGGGATTATACATGTGGCCAACAAGTATAATACCAAAAGGTCTTAACCCGGGAGTGAAGACCGGGGTGGCATGCAACGTTAACTATCTGTAGCACTCACCGTCTTTAGAACTTGGTTGGAGCTGCTACATCACCAATCCATCAAAGAAGTATTAGAAGTTGTTTAGAAACGTCTTTTTTAAAAGGGAGAGTTGTCTTGAAGTTTGCAGTTCAGCTAAGTCTTGTTTATGGACTATATTGACTATTGAGACATTTCCAATAGCTGTTGTGGTGCAAAGTGATTATCTTCCATTTCGAGGGCCATAAGAGAAATGTGCACGAGCTTGTGTGAATGTGATATTTATGAGCACAAAATCAAATCATGAGATGTGAAGGTTATGATACACCAAAAAACTTACAAGAATAGACTCATAATAATACTTTGGCCAAGAACACATCAAGTGTAGAAGTTGTGACTGCATCTTTATTCCGAGGACCACCGCCAGAGGCGTGAGGTTCAACAGCGGAGTACGGCTATATAACCCTCATGCTTTAAAAAGTGCATGAGCTCACTCTGTTGTGCAGCCAGCATAAGAGATCATGTAGGATGGTTCCCACTTATCTCTATTTCTCTATATTTAAGTTCTATCACTGTGAGAGGTGACCACCTTAAAGCACTAGATTTATACATGGTCAATCTTCATCATTACTTGAAGAGAGATGATATACATATATAGATATATATCCTCACTCCCCCAAATCCTTTCGTCTCTCAACTCTCAACTCTCAACTCTCAACCTGGAGGCATATGCCTAACTATGCTCTCTACAAAGGATATGTACGCTCAAACCGGTGAACTGCGGAGATCAAAATTACATGACTGAATCATCATGTGCTCACTTGATCTCTCCTGTACAAAACTGGTACTCATCATCTGCTGATAACCTTTGGAAAGACTTTCAAAAAATATTGCCTTCCAGATAGCAGGCCACTCGAACAGTACTTAGCTGTATCTCAATCGATGTAACCTGTCTGCACCTTTTGCTGCCTGCTGCCGAACATGGACGATCAATCACCTCGTTCTCAAAAGTAACCAAGTGTCGATTGAAAATTTCATTGTGTTTACCAAAACTGACATCATTGTCTTACTGTTAATATTGTGACTTCGATTTCCAGAAACCTGAATCGACCTCAGTGCGCACTCTAGTAGTACGTGTACAACGGTGTGGATTCCTCCGTTTCGTATGTCTGAGCATACGGTGGCCTGAAGTGGTCGGGGATTGGAGGGAGGCTTGCTGAATCTGTGAAGGAGACTGGGAATGTATCGAAGGAACTACCCTCAGGCCTGTAATAAGGACTTGATGAGTAATCCATTTCTTGCATGTGGTAGATGTCTGGTCGGACCGAACGTCTTCCTGTATACGAGCTGGTCCGCATGTGCATCTCGGGATCCTGTGGGACTCTCCTGGCCGGTAGAGGTGCAGTATCCCTCATGTGGCTTCGAGCTAGTGGAGTTTCTGAGCTTTGAGTAGTACTGTAATGTCGTTCAGCTTTCTGCGAGAGGCTACCAGGAGCTTGAGAGCGCTGTGTAGAAAATTGGCTTTGGTTATAACTTGCTGCAGGGTTAATAGCATGGTTTACGTATTTGATCGGTGTGGTCGATCCTGCAGCTCCCCTCGGCCAGAACTCAGATTTCTTCTTGATGCGCTTCACTCTTTTGAGCAGTCGGAGTGGATCTGCATTGCTGGTCACGGTCACTCTTTGGGTGTGCTGGTCACATGTTACCTCGAAGACACCTGCATCGATCATCACACCGGCCGTGATCAGTCACATTACGCATCTAATGTATCATATCTTGGAGATGAATAGTGAAGTGATAGGATAACATGAAAATTACAAATTCACATCATTGCATGATTTGATCATGTGAAGTAAGTTTGTTACCTTCCATACTTTCCAGCTCTTCTTTCACTTTTTCTTCGCACTTGCTACAGCACATTGGCACCATAAATTCCACAGTCTGCAGAAAGGACAACAAATTTCACACTTATCAGGCGCTTGGCGCCGAGGACTCTGGAAGGCAGTAAGGCAACACCACAGTATAGAAGAGTATTTGTTCAAATGGAACATAGAGCTTGAATATCAAATGCCATCAGAAGTTAATCATGAGATATGTATATTTGAGCTCGAAGAGATGCAGCTTACGGGAATGCTGATTGTAAAGGTTGAAGCGTTTCGTGGGGATGGAGAGTGAGTAACATGAGCAGCTCGAGTAGCGGTCGGCGTTGCCGGGTAATTACTCCGGTCGAGGCTGGCAATTGATCTGGTGTGTGCCATTAATCCATCAGTGCTGGCCGCTGGAGTGTGCACATTTGGGTCGCTCCGGTAGCTGGCTCGCGTTCGTATTTGACGAACACATCCACGACGTTCGATGGGTTCAGCCTCTCTTTGACTCTCAATCATCCAATCAGGTTCACCTCTCCCATAAAACATCTGTCAATCCACAACAACAACAACATCAATAACAAGATCCGTCACCAGAGGATACTCATCAAATTCCGTGCAACATGCTAGCTTAGTAGAAAGTGAATGCGATCGAGTGACTTCCAGCTGGAATTAACTGATCATCATGCATCAAGTTGACCAGTGCCACAGCGTAAACAGTACACATGATCATACCTCGGAGAGATTGTTCGACATGGTGTCTGGTAAATTTGCTTCTGGTCTTGTAAACAATCCCTTGCTTCTGCTGCAGTTTGCAGATTCTTTGACACCTTAACTCTATTTTCAGAATGGGTGGTGGAACCTGATTCGACTCCGTCTTCCGAAGCAAACCAGACAGACAAGTTCTGTGTATGTCAAGTTAGCTGTTTTCCCTCCAGTTTGCAAGAGAAGACAATCAATCGCCCAAATGGATTGTGAGCCAGATTGGATGTGAGATTGCAGGTCCAGAAGAATGAGGAGGAGAGGCGAGGATGGGAAGCTTTAAACAACTTGAAGAGCGGTATGTGTTCAAGTGAACTGGAGGATTTTTGCCAGTTCGGGACACGTGGAAGGCCAGGAGTCTCCGTAACCGCCTCTCGAATGTGAGTGGCTCACGGAGGACTGTAGGGTCCTCCTTGTGTCAGATCCTTCCATGGCTTCAAAGGAATGAATGTTGGCTACTTAATTCCCAATAAGTCTGTCCCCAAATATTGGATGGCACAGTCACTTCCCAAAACAGTGTGACTCACATGGCGAATACACAATACGTTGGAATCTGAACCCTTCATCTAGCCGCAGATTGCAGTCCAAGAATGTGTCTTGGGGTTCGGAACAAGATCTGTCCACCGCTAAAGACAATGCACAGTCTCCAATTTGTTCACCAAAAACGACGAACTTAGCGCTGCTGACACTGACTCGTCCTCCGAGCCGATGAGCAAATTGAGGTCAAGTAATTTAATGAAGTGGAATAATACATAATTACCATTGCTACCAGTAGTCCGTTGATATGTCTGGAAATTTCAGAAATCATTTTCACGACTTTGTGGTGACTTTTTTCAATTTTGTTGCAGTTTTACTGCTTTACATTATTATTTGGTGTGCGAATCAGACACTGAAGTCCAAAATTTTGGCACGGTGCTCTGTGTCAGCGAGCGAGCTGTGGACCCAGCATGGGCAAAAAGCTTACATGAAGTGGCCAAACCAAACCGACCACTGCTGTTTGAGTAAACGTCTTCCTACTTTTTTGTGTCAAGTCCACACTAGATCTTTTGGGCAAGGCGTGATGTGTCAGATGTCCTTTCACCATGTTGAATGCGTGCCAGAGAGCATCCACTTTACCGTGCAGCAGAAATGAGTCGTGTGGCCATGGCAACTTATTAAGCAAATTAGTCGACGTTGCCCAACTCATCAGAATTTGTTAGTCCCAGCCTGTAATCATAAGTCCTTCACTTAGTTGAGCGTCTCTCATTGACATGTGATTATAGTAAAATGTGGACATCGAATATATTGGTAATTAATGGGGTCAATTTCTGAAACTTACAATTGTCTCAAAGTGATTTGCAGGGAAATACCGTGGCAGCATGGTGGCAACACCTTGCAGTATAATTTCCGTGTGCATTATATAAGCTGAGTCATGGTCCCCATCATGGAGTGCAGCACCAGCTAGCTGGCGTCCATTTCATCAGTTTCAAGTTCATGTCAGTGCACACTAAGGGCAGACATCGAGTGCCTGTCTGTAACGGTTGTTAGGCTTGCAATTATCGATCGTAATTCACCGACTCCTCCAGCACTCGTAGACTACACTAAAACTACAATATAACTTCCTCAAGTTCACACTTTAATGCTCACAGTCCTAAGCAGTACAGTAGAATTATTGTATTTGAAAAAACTTGTTGAACCTCTAAATGTTCTTAGCAGTTACATACTAATTGTAAATCTTTCTCAATTACACTAGATGATATGAAATCTTCATCAAATTCTTTTCAAGTTACTTTTTGCGGAAGCCAAGAAGCGTAACCTTCCAACATAACAAGCTATCACTATCTACCCAAAAGTCACGTCACATTGTATGGGATGCAATCAGGGTTGTCTATCGCGACGTCATGACGGGGTCGTGCCGTCATGACGCGTCGTGTCGGGTCGGACCCCTCCGTCACGACACAATAGGCTCCTCGTAGGGTCAAACTAGGGTCAACCTAGTAGGGTGGGTAAAATACTTACCTTCTTGCCAAGGTGGCGTCCTATGTGGCAAAAAATGCCGACGTGGATGTGCATATTTCCCTTGGCATGTAAACCATTTTGCCATTGTGTTTACCATTTTGTTAAAATCAAAGTAATAAAATATTACTAAGGAGGGTGTAGGTCGGACGGGGGGAACGGGTGGGGAGCGCGGGGGAACATGGGGTCGGATGGGGGTGAGGGTCGGGCGGGGGGAAGGGTTGGACGGGGTGGGGAGGGGTCGGACGGGGGGGGGGATGGGTCGGACGGGGGGGAGGACGGGGAGGGAACGCGGGGAGCGTGTGGGAATGTGGGGAGCGGGGGATGGGAGCGGGTTTAGGAGGTTTGGATAGGACGGGATGGATGGGAACGGGATTAGGGGAACGGGAGGGAGGACGGGGGGTCGGACGGGAGGGAACGTAGGGAACGGGTTAGGGAACATGTTAATGGGCTAAGGGAGCGGGGTTAAGGTACGGGGAACGGGGGCGGACGGGAGGGCGGACGGGCGCTAGTAATTTTATTCCCCACTTTACCTCTACTTTGCTGACATGTCATCACACGTGGACATCGTAACTCCTACGTGTCCGCAATGGGGTAATGTAAATACACAAAAAATTCGGTAAAATTCAAGTCCGGCAGGATAAAGACATCATCCGTCATAATGTCGTGACGGATACGTGTCGTGACGGCACGACATTATGTCGGGATTACCCTCCGTCACGACACAATAGACAACCCTGGATGCAATCATGGTAAAGTGGACAGCTCCTAATCCTTGCCTAATGTTAAGTGAAAGTGATTCAAAACTAGATAAATTTTTTGAATTTTGAGATGAAAAAAACTATAGACATTTAAAAACACATTGATCTACAAAGCCAAGCAATTCATGATGACAAAAACAAATACAAGAAAAGTCTACATATTTTAGAAGACAATGCAAGTGGTGTGTAAGGAGGTGATATTGAACAAGCAATTGCCTATAATTTGTTTAAAACTACATTAAATTGATGATTTTCTACACATTTTTGTGATGATGCCCTCAAGTGGATAATGAATTAATGGAATATAAAAAAAAATTCCAACCTCAAATTATTTAAGGTCATGACAACTACATCCAAAACTAGATTCAATCATTTGCTTTTGAGCACCATTTCAATGATAAGTTTTGAAGATCTCAACTTGATATTCTACATTTGAGTATTTTACACAACAATAGAGGTCATTATGAAAAAAAATCAATTTAAACAACACTTTGCTAATACTTTTAGGCCTTTGACCCCAAAAAATATGGTTTTAATATACCAAAACACTATTTTGGTCCACTTTACCATGCTTGCACCCTATATCTAGTTGTATAATTTCAAAATATATTATAAATGAGAGGTCCAAATTCAAAACTATACAAGATAAAGACACCATGATGTGAAATTAGATATATAGACTTAATACTTGTTGTCTTGGGAAGTCTTGCTTCTCAGACACTCATGAAAAGAAAAATGGAATTTTTTTTTATGAAGATTTTATATTGTCTAGTGTAATCAAGAGAGAATTTACATATTGTTTGAAACATCTAGAGCAATAAACCTGGCTTAACTTAAAGGAAGGCTGATACATAAGTTTCTTGAAATGATTTGTAGACGAGGAATTTTCTGTATCATCTCTCAGCCACTAAACTAATGTAGTTCAGGGGTCTAGATTTTCTCCACACCGTTTATGGCATTTGATGTCACATACACTATTTGCAAAGGCCCGCCTAAAGCACATGCCTATAGGTCTCAAACTGTCATGTCCACTAATTGCCAACATGATGTTGTTTGTCAACATAAGTAATTTTTTTAACTGAACCATTATTTACATCATGACATTGAGTGTAGCACATTGAGATACTGGAGAAGATGGTTTTCCGGTTTTAGTATGCGAAGGGAAGATATTATTGAGCATAATGATGGCGAGTGTCATGTGTTTACATTTTAGTAAGTGAGAGGATAATACTCTTGAGCATACTAAGGCCAAGTGTCACTATTGTACACTTTGGTCAGCTTGCACACCATTGTGTAACATAGGCATACACCTCATAACATTATTTAAACATACTCATGCCAAAACATTAGTAAGTGCATTCGAACACCAAGTGTCATGAGGTAACATTAATGATGGAGTTGTTGATCATTAGTGTAACCTAGCATATGCCTCAAAATAAGGTAAGTGTCAATGCAACCCTAAAACCATAAACGGTGTAGAGTGGGAAGTAGGCTTCCCATTCAGTTTCTAGGACCATCTTGGCCAAAGCCTACTTGTCTTTGTCTTCGATAACATGGATAGACCATACCCTAAAGAAAAAAGAGTGAAACCCCACGATCCAAGAATATCCTACATTATAGCCCGCAACTAATTAAGCTCCTAATTCCGGTAAATCTAAAGGAGCTAACGGTGTTGTGGAAAGAGCCTTCCTTCCTTCCCCACCTGAACTCCCATTCAAGGTGTTGAGGTGACATGGCCTAACTAGAAGTGAGGAATTAGCAAATTGTAGTGTAACGGTAACTTTATTCTACATTATAGCCCAAGACTAATTCAGCTCCTGCTTCCGGTAAATCAAAAGAAGCTAATGGTGTTGTGGAAGGAGCCTTCCTTCTTTCCTCACTTGAACTCCCATTCAAGGTGTTGAGGTGACGTGACCCGACTAGAAGTGAGGAATTAGCAAATTGCAGTGTACTGACAACTTTGTTCTACATTATAGCCCGTGGCTAATTCAGCTTCTGGTAAATCAACATGAGCTAACAATGTAGTGGAGGAGACTAGCCTTCCTTCCTTCCTTCCTCACCTGAACTACCATTCAAGTTGGTGAGGTGACATGAGCTAACTAGAAGTGAGGAAATAGCAAATGGCAGTGTAACGGCAACTTTATTCTACATTATAGCCCGCGACTAATTCAGCTTCTGGTAAATCAACAAGAGCTAACAGTGTAGTGGAGGAGACTAGCCTTCCTTGCTTCCTTTCTTCCTCACCTGAATTGCCATTCAAGCTGGTGAGGTGACGTGAGTTGAATAGAAGTGAGGAATTAGCAAATGGTAGTGTAACGGCAACTTTATTCTACATTATAACCTGCGACTAATTCAACTTCTAGTAAATCAACAGGAGCTAACAGTGTAGTGGCGGAGACTAGCCTTCCTTCCTTCCTCACCTGAACTGGCATTCAAGGTGGTGAGGTGACGTGAGGTGAATAGAAGTGAGGAATTAGCAAATGGCAGTGTAACGGCAACTTGGGGCCAATTCCTTGAGAGAGCACGGGCACGCAACCTGGACCTCAACCAGGTAGCTAGCTGGCTAGCTGCTGACTGGGGGGCGGCAAAGGCTGAAAGCAAAGCATAGTAGCCGCCTGCAGTAGCAGTAGCAGCAGCAGCAGCAGCGGTTTTGGGAGGCTGCACTAGTACTCATGCTGTGGTGTCCGTTCTCCACCACCCCCGACCCTTTGGACGCGAGCGAGTGAGTGAGCGAGCGAGCCTGCCTCTGGCGTCTGTGCTCCAGCTTGGTCCACCTTACACAGGGGACACCTGCAGTAAAAAGTAGCACTTGGAAGCAGCAGCAGCAGCAGCAGCATTGGAACAAGCAGCTGTATAGTTAGTCTGAGTGCAGGTGTTGCCGTTCTTCACATGGACAACAACGGTCTTTTGGGCTGCCACATCGGACTGAGGACCACTTTAGAGTAGAGGCGGGTGGGCATCTGTTCTCCCGACCGATCGAGACCCCATCGGCACTCTCGAGGGTACCGGAATTCCGGTCACGTTGGGACTGAGTTTCGATTAGGTTGGGATCAATAGTGCCATCATGACACATGTCCTGGTTTTGAATGCTACAGGGTGGAGGAAGGAGCGAGTATGGCAAACTCTAGACATTCGACGTGATAGGTTCAGGCTGACTTTTGGCTTTGGAAATTTACAAACTTTTTTATTTAAGGAATAAAGATACTGAAGTTTTTTTGCGGTCCTCGTGATTTCTATCTTCCGACACAGGAGAAGTTTGCACTGCCTTATACTTCTCTAAATATAGCACAAAATCATTTAAGTGATTGGTTATGGGTGCCTCTACTCTATCCTTGGGGCCAGATAGATGGGCGACCCAAACTCTAAAAACTTGGTCCAGTGGGATCGCTCAGTTTCACCAATTCTGACCCAAGGGCTTTATACTAGGGTTGGGCCCAAACACTCACACATCCTATGTGGTAATCACCCCCACAACCACACCTTACCCTATCAACACACAAACACACACACACACACACACCAATCTTTGGTGGGGGGGGGGGGGAGGGGGGGGGGTGCAAGGGGTGTTCATGCTCATGTCACGGGGAGGTAACTCCATTGTCAAGTTGAACACCACGTGCGAACAAAGTTTGCTACCCCTATATTACATGCCATAGATAATTTTAAAATTTATGATATTTTCTCTACATATACATGACCATTGATAGAATCTTTTGTATATATTTTTAGAAATTTTTAGTCATCTTCATTTTTTTAGTAATTTTTTAGTTCAATTCTACGTCATTCTAGTTAGAAACAATATTTTTATTTTAAAAAATCATCAAATTTAGTTACTATTTTTTACGATGTAAAAGGGACCGTGTATATCTACTCATGAAAAATAAAGTTTATAAAAGTTTGACCCATTTTGGTGATGCTTTATGCAAAAAGTAGGATTTTTTACATGTAAAGTGTTCGCACGTGGTTGTTCAACTTTACAATGGAGTGGCCTCCATGTGGCTCATGTGTCATCATCAACGATTTAAAGGACCGACCCACAACCACAACCACAACCACCAGGATCCGCACACAACAAATGTGAATGAAACAAAACGTAGGTGTGGTTGATTATTGTGGTTAACCACAACCACCTCTGTATTGTAAACAAACCTTCAGCTCCATCTAACCACAACCCTTGCACCCGGCCATTCCATTGCGCTTCTGTTGTAGCCATGGCTGCTGCTGAATGAGGCCCTTCGAGCATGTTGGCTTTCAGTCAATCAATCACTACACTCCACCCGAGTTGGTTTTCAACCAAAGCTCAAGACAGTAGACTGTTCAAGTATTGTAATAACATTATGCATTCTCCAAGATCCAATTCCCAATTTCCTTGAATTAGGGTGCACATGAACGAGTGGTTTGAGCTGCCGTTTAATCAGACTCTCCTAATCCAACCAATCCGTTCACATGTTTTGCCGAAAAAACTACAGTAGTTGTTGAGAAGAATTTCAGAACTGGCTTGAATTCACAGCTTCATTAGAATCTTTCTCCTGACTGCCAGTGACTGCATTGAGATGACATGGATTACGTTACCTTAGCGCAGGTCCAACGACAATCTGAGACTCGGACCACTGGAACACAACTTTGAAAGGATCAGGCCAGCAAGTGTGAACAAACTCAGGACCTTCGTACACCTGTACCTACAGATGCAATTGGTGCACACGCTTTTACATATTATACCTAGTATGAATGCAGTTTAGTGCAGCGTACCGAAAGCAATTCTTGGATGCCTTTATAATAGTACACCACACTTTACTTGTCAAGTAGTGTGGATAACCAATTACCGTAGGCATCTTTTGCTCAATAATTAATTGGGTTTTGAGAAAAAGTCGGAGGCAGGCTAGGCCTTGGAAAAATTTATGAAAAAGTAGCAAATATTCATATGTATATTTAGTTGTTTAGGTACATAGCACATCCTACATACAAGTTCACGTATTATAACTCATTTTTCATTCATTCATGACGTTAAGTATGCGATGTTATTCTTGAGGGTTTACTAGGTTATTAAGTTGTCTTATAATTGTGCTAATTAGGGTTGTGAACCATGTTTTGTGTCGCTTTGTGCTCATGTTTGGTAGAGGTTGTTGTTCGAGGATTTGCAAACATGGCTAAGAGCCAGAGGCAAATAAGTCATATGTTTCATCTCATTGACAAGGATGAGAGATTATTGAGCGTTGCAAATGATATTGAAGTTTTGAATGCCAAGTTAAAAGGAACCGCCTTGAAAAGATTGGAGAACCATCGGAAACGAGTGTGGGGCGTCCAAGGAAAGTTGTGGAGGCCACCCTTCTCAAGGTTGGAGAAGAAACGCCAACTAAGAAGTTAAAGGTTCGCGGTTCTTATCGGTTTACTCCTTTGCCTTGGGTTCCTATCGATGGTGCAGTTACGAGACATAGTAATCTTACTAATGCCTTGCATAATTTACAAGTAGCTTACAAGAAGCTAGAAAAACGTGATTCAATATATGACGATTTATCATGAGGGACATTGTACTATTGGTCTACTCCAAGAGGAATTCTTAGAGAGAAGTACAAGGCATGTGTAAAAGAAAACACTTACTTCTCAAAGTGTCATTAACACTGTCATATTCTTACCAACTATCCTACGAGTCAAGAAGAGATCGTTACGGTATCTTCCTTATGGGCTCAACGTACTGTTGGTCAACCTTTATATGGCACAACCATGCAACCATTGATCCAAAGCATTGTGCAAAAGAGGATTCCCGAATTGCTTGGCCCGAGTTCAAAATTTGGTTTTGGGGTTTCTATTCAATGGACAAGGAGTTTCATCAAAGACCCTTTGAATTGGAGTTAGGGTTTCTACAACAGTTGCAAGAAAGTACCCTGAGGATTGGAAGGATCAAGGGCTTATATATGGTGATTTAACGTGTAGGATACTTGCTGAAACTCCACAACATTCATCCTTCCATTCTGATTAATACATATCAAACAAGCATTCGTTTGGTGCCTACAGGAGATTCGCAAACTTGGAAGTTGAAGGGATCTAAACATATTTCAGTACATAAAATGGAAGATGAACGACAAATCCTAGTGGTAGTGTTTTTCTCTTCTATTGATGAGCTCTTACCTTTTCAAGTTGTCTTCACTGGAAGTACTGCATGATTTTTACCCCCCTTGAATATAGATCAAAGATTATGTGAATTTAATGGTTGGCACCTTACAACAAATGCCACCCACCCATTGGTCCACTCTTCATACACGTAAGGATTTTGTTCAAAAATCCCGTCAACCCTACTGGGATTCACACTTTTCAAGTTTAAACTTGCCCCAAGATCAAAAACTTTGTTTGGCTCATCGATTGTTGGAGCATACATAAGTTAGAGGAGTTTTTGAATTGGAATAAGGTAAATCATCCCGAGGTTTGTTTTATTTTTATTCCAGTGAGCTGCACCACCGTATTACAATAAATGGACATCATCATACAACGACCACTCAAACATGTATTCCTCTCGGGGGGTTCACTCCCTCTTATATTTTGCATACACGTGCGTTCGGGACCTATTTATTGGGGGGGGGGGGTTATTTACCTTGCAGAAAAGATTATAAGGTGATGGTATTTTACATGTAAAAAGCCTGAAAATATTATATGTGATGGTATTTGACATGTAAACATGTTTCATTATTTAAAAATCTCCTATTTTACATGTACATTTTTTCCAAAATTTATCTACAATGAATATATTGGACCCTATTTTTTATCGCACGTTGTTCTACGATTTTCGCCAATGAACCCCCCGAGGTATTCCTGCTACAATTTAATTCATGGAAAATGAATTCTATCTTAAATCAGATGGATGAGGGACAAACCATTAAGATGGATTTCAAAATATCAACAATCAAGCCTTTATTGTGTGGGTGGTTGAATATAGCATGGCAACATGTGGCAAACAATCAAGATATGATCAAGAAAGGATGGGATAAGTAGGATTTTTACGTGCATTTGACTCTACATTTCATATTTAAGCAATGGAAGATAACATGAAGCCACCTCTATTTATGACAAGTTCAAATGAGCTTGAGAAAAATGAATGAAAGATTTAGAAGAACATGATGACCCACACAAGTCAGTGATAGAGGTTATGGAGCAAATTTTAAACAATGTTGCATATATTCCATTCAAGCATTTGCACGCCAAAAACATAAAGAGCATTTGCTGACAAGAGAAGGTAGAATTTTGGCTAATAGATGAACTCATCCATCATCCATGACAACGTGTGTTCACTTATTCATAAGAGGTGTCATCCAAAAAGTTACCATAGTGACATTAAATACCATATGACATTAAATATCATCTTTAGTGTACTGAATTCACATTTGTTGATAAAATAAGAAATATATAGTAAATAGATATAGCATTACGTGATTTCAAATAGTAGGTCACACCAAATATCATATTTAGTGTAGTTAGTAAGATTACCACTAGGGATTTCAAGGTTTCAAGATTTCGAGGATTTCGAGGTTTCATAATAGTCTACTTCCATCTATAGTGCATAATAGTCTAGTTACGTGCCCATCAAGAGGATTGAGATATAGGAGCATTGAAGAGGCTTTTTGAAGCCTATGTGTGCTTCTGGTTTTTTTTTTTTGTAATAAAGTAGCCATCTCCTTTGGAGATATGACGTGGTTTTTTATGTGCACTCCTTTTTGGTGCGCTATGTTGTCACCCCCCCTTAATAATTGAAACTCCAATTAATATACACCCAATTGGACTTAGTAAATGGTGTTCTAACTTCATGTCATCAAACTTTAGCTATGTTTTTCAATTGTCTAAAGCTAATAAAATAAAAAAAGCTATGTTCCACAGGGTTGTCTATCGCGACGTCATGACGGTGTCGTGTCGTGACGGACCCCTCCGTCACGACACAATAGGGTCCACGTAGGGTCAACATAGGGGGAACGGACTAGGGTGGGTAAAATACTTACCTTCTTGCCAAGGTGGCGTCCTATGTGGCAGAAAACGCCGACGTGGTCGTGGATATGCCTAGCGCCAGGTAAATCATTTTGCCATTTTGTTTACCATTTTGTTAAAATCAAAGTAGTAAAAAACGACTAAGGAGGGTGTGGGGCGGACGGGGGACGAGAGTGGGGCGGACGGGGGTGGGGGGGGGGGGGGAATGGAGCGGACGGGGTCGGGAACGGGGGCGGGAACGGAGCGGACGGGGGGGGGGAACAGAGCGGACGGAGTCGGGAACGGGAGCGGACGGGGGGGGGGGGGGGGAAGAAAAAAAAAAACTGGGGCGGACGGGGGAGCGGACGGAGGGGCGGACGGGGGGGAACGGGGCGCGGACGGGGGGGAACGGGGCACGGACGGGGGGGAACGGGGCGCGGACGGGGGGGAACGGGGCGGACGGGGTTGGGAACGGGGCGGACGGGGGGGAACGGGAGCGGACGGAGGGGGGGGAATTTTTTTTTTAAAAAAATGGGGCGGACGGGGAAGGGAAAAAAAAAAAAAAAAAAAAACTGGGGCGGACGGGGGGGAACGGGGGGGAACGGGGCGGAACGGGGCGGAACGGGGCGGAACGGGGCGGAACGGGGCGGACGGAGGGGGGGGAATTTTTTTTTAAAAAAAATGGGGCGGATGGGGGAGCAGACGGAGGGGCGGACGGGGGAGCGGACGGAGGGGCGGACGGGGGGGAACGGGGCGCGGACGGGGGGGAACGGGGCGGACGGGGTTGGGAACGGGGCGGACGGGGTCGGGAACGGGGGCGGACGGGGGGGAACGGGGGGGAACGGGAGCGGACGGAGGGGGGAGCGGACGGGGGAGCGGACGGGGGAGCGGACGGAGGGGCGGACGGGGGGGAACGGGGCGCGGACGGGGGGGGGAACGGAGCGGACGGGGTTGGGAACAGGGGCGGACGGGGGGGCGGACGGGCTCTAGTAAATTTTTCCCCACTTTACCTTTACTTTGCTGACATGTTATCACACGTGGACATTGTAAATCCTACGTGTCTGAATTGGGTTAATGTAATTACACAAAAAAATCGGTAAAATTCAAGTCCGTCAGGATAAAGACAGCATCCGGCATAATGTCGTGACGGATACGTGTCGTGACGGCACGACATTATGCCGGGATTACCCTCCGTCACGACACAATAGACAACCCTGATGTTCCATGAAGTGCATAATATTTTATATAATTTACTTGCAAATTTATGCATCCTTGATAGAACTATATAACACGATGGAACTTTAAATGGTAATTTGTACTAATTGAAAGCAAAGGACTAGTCACTACAAACATATGAGTCCTTGGCAATTGTCATGTGTCACTAGAAGAACTATGCCAATCTATCTTTGTGATAGATCTCCAAATTTCTCAATGGCATAGGAATTTTTTCCTAGGCATGCAAATCAATTACCCATGACACATGTGCTTGTGATGAGTGTTTGTCATAACAATATTTCTCCATTTGAGATATTTCTAAAATTGATATGGGTTGTTATCTCACACACCAAAAGACTAGTGCACAAAATTGTTGACTCCTTAAAATCTTGCAAACATACATGGCTTTTCACTATCATAAACAAAATATCTATGAGCAATTGTTACAAGATATCACTATCTCTAAAATTGCACGTGCATTATGTCAAGATGTACATGGTTAGCAAGGCTTAGGCAAGATGTCATGTTGATGATCAACACCCCAACAAATAGACAAATGCCTATAATATACCCTTAGTGAAAATATCCGTCCAATTTAATGAATCCCTCGTTTTGTAATGATAGATATCATGAAAATGCTATAGAGAACATTTACAACTCTCTACAAACATGAGTTTCAACTTTCACCAATGCAATCAAAGCTTGAGGGTCCTCTTTTGTTATTGTGGAAACTTAAGAAAGGTATCCATAAGGTTCTTATTGAATACCCAGAAATACCTCATTTCAAATTGAATAGAATTGGATAAAGTATCAAGCCCTAATCGACCCTCTATAGGAGTCTTTCCCATGTTGCCCTTTTGTGTGCCTTTTAGATCCATTGAGTGCTAGAACCCTCCTTGGTAGAGTCTACTTTCCTTATGTTGAACCATGGGAAACATACCCGAAACACAAAACAAACGTACTTTAATTCATGTCAAAGGTTTACACAAATGCTCTTTGTCTTTTTCTCCCCATATACACCACATGCTTCACAAAACACATTATATTGATTTGAATACATCAGAGTGGGCCCAAAGTGTGCAAATTTTTTTGTTGTTAAAGTGTTGGAAGCAAGAAGAGCCAAAAACAAGACACAAAAGCAATTAGTCAAGCATGAGATCTTGGTGGCTTCTTGCGTGCTAGTGTTGGTCTAGCTATTGTTGTTTATTTGTGTACAAGTGGATCCATGTTGTGGACGCTCACTTGAAAGACACTTAGAAAAGGAAGTAAAAGGCGTGATGTTTTAGTTTGATGTGCATCACTTAGGAGGTCACCATGGCATCTGTGGCCCTACAATAACCATCCAACTCACTCTACCCAAAATATCTTTGGCAGCGTATCTTTGACACGGATTCATCAAAACATACATAAATATTACTTTGGGTCTTGAATTTTCAAGACATTTTCATGAGTTAACACATTCAACTAAGTATGAAACAAAATGATGAGAAAATTTTAAACCTAGATGATGTCCAAACCTAATGCAAATCCAAAGTGGGGGGGGGGGAGGAGCGAGGACGGGTAAACTGATGTTCCACTAGAAAACATGGTGTGATCGCCAATAATAGATAGGATCCCATTTGATGTTTCAAAGTCAATTTATTTATTAAAATATCAGACAAATTAGAACACTGAAAATACATTCTGATAATAAAATAAACATACATAAAAAAACATTCATTAAATTATGCAAAATATCCCATGAATCTGAAAATCATGTTATAATCACCTTGAAATTACCCCATTACCACATGTGATTCATACCTCAACAACTGGAGAGTTACACCGGGCCGTGTGCAAACCTAATGCGAATCTGTCAAGAATTCATTCACAGATGATGAGGAGGATTCAGGACGAACTAAGACTGTCCTTTGAATAAATGAATGCCTTGAATGCACAGAAAGGCTGCTGAAATGTGTAACTGCACTCATCTTTGTACGTGGAAACAATTAACATTCATATGGCCTTCACTCACTGACTTGAAACCTTTATGTATTTGTATATATATATATATATACATATATATATATCTTCTTCTTCTTCTTTTCCTGGGCTGACACAACTTCCACCAAGCACACACAAAAAATCTTCCTGGTGGACCTAAAATGTATGGCGTGTCACATGTTTCGGTTGTGCATGCAACCAAGTGTGATGGATCATCTGCCGTTGCTTTTGCTCATGTTTTATGCGGACGGAGCTTCCCTTGAGTCCAAAATGCCCTCACCCGCTTCTTCAAAGAAAGAAGACGTTGCACTCTCACCCACGATTGCTCTCCCCTTTCACCAACAATCACATCAAAAAAGCACCTGGCTGCAGTTGTGTGATCGTGCCACTTGGCACACTCTCACTGGTACTCGACAAATTCCAAGACTGAAAAATCTACTTTTCACATAGTACCCAAAGCTCTCCACTGTGCACCTCATTACAACTCACTATAAACCCCAAAATATGTGTGTGTGTGTGTATATATATGTATATAATTTGCAAACATTGACTCATGTGAAATCTTCAGTTAAAATTTGTCACTTTCACCCAAGCCTAGGTCCATGAAACTACAGTATAAAAAATGATGTTTCAAAATTCAAGGTAGTTTATTTTCTGAACGATATTGAGGTCCCAAACAGTGGGCACCTCATAGCTGGTGTTTGCAGTTGGGGCATGGCCTAGGATGTTCTACGAACATACACTCTATTCACTCTAGCTTCCTTTGGAGACCGGAGTTCTTCTCTCTCTCTGGTGTTTGCAGCCACAAGGTATCATGAAAGCAATCATACAAAATCATTGGGCGCTCACAAGTCCAATCCTATCGCATGAGAGATTAAGTTAACCTTCCCAATTAAAGATCCCTTAGGATGAGGTTTGTATTCTTATTATAGGTATCTAAACAAAGTCCTTTATGTTCTCATCAAGAAATCGTAATAGAACTTAGCACATACATCCATGATTGAGCTCTTCTTTGTAGGGCCACTTCACACATGAGCCAAGAGCCGTGGACAATGAAACTGTGAGAGCCCAAAAGAAAGTGTCCAAACGCTGTCCCTAGACACGTCCAAAATCATGTAGTGTGGTCACGGATCCTAGTGTGAAGTCATATGTGACCGGACCTTGAACCAAATGCTATTTCAATGAATTTCTATACATGCAAGTCCTCACACATGATAAAATAGAATAAATCAACGGTTGTGAACATTCGAAGTGTCATGGTCTCCCAATTTTGAGTTAGGCCTACCTCCAAGAGGAGGTTTTTGAAAATAGTCCAAGTGATCAAGAAACATGATCCATTTGATGCCATGTAGGAATCCATGTAGACTTTACATCCATCTTGCATTCACATACTCCGTTGGTCCCTCAAGCGTAGTGTAAAGTGAACTTAGACCGGCTCCGCCTTTTCCACCAATGAGAGTGCTTCAAGTGTAATGGTCACGGGCTCCCACTCTCGTGTGTGAAGTGGCTCTTTAGCTTCAGTGGGTGGACTAGAAAATAACAATATCTGTGTACTCTATGCGCAAAAATCTAGTTGTAAAGTGTAATCTAGATGAGAAGTACCTAAGTACAACCTAGTATATTCTAAGGAACACTTAAGTTCATTGAAAAATTCAAATTTTTAACCTTGACATCTTATCAAGTAAAACTATAATATTGTCTCCTCATACTTTGGTGGAACCGATTTCATATTAGGTTGACGGAACCGCTTATAATATGTCACATTGGGGACTAAGTTGCATCATGTCCGATGAATACGATATGTTATGTGATCGGGTATTGAATGTGAAATTCCTTGTGTGTCATGAATGATAGGGAGAAAAATCTTGGGCATCATTCCGAATGGAGTGAAACATGTGGTTGTAACTTTCACAAAAATATCCTAAGAAAAAGAAGAAAAACAAATCATATATATTTCTAAACCGAAAAAACTCACTCTTGCAATTAGTGTGTATCATGATATCCCCCTTTCCCTCCCCTTATGCAATGTAGCTAGTTTCACAAAATGGATAGTAAATCGCTACACTATGTTCAAGTCGGGTTCAAGCCTCCCATCCCTTTTGGGGGATTCTATGTATGCACCTATGACATTTGGCACGAAGTGATTGGATTTAAAGGTATCGCCACGTGTCATGCTCACATTGATTAGACCCTTTAGAGTTGATTTCTATAAGTCGACTTCAATTAAAGGCTAAATTGTTTTGATGTGAATTTGCGTAGTGCTAATCTCAATGCTCATGAGCCATGACCATTTACGCTCACCTTGTTGCTTTCTCTTTTGAATAATACCCAATGGCCCGACTTCCAAGGCCCGAAATGATTGCTATTGCTATGGTCACTTTTTGAGGCTCTCCATATCACGTACAATCTAACGTGAGTGAAAAAGGGCTATCATTTGGGACATGATATATAAGGAAGGGGGGGGGGGGTAATTGTTGTTCTCTAGTGCGTACAACAAAAAGGCTCTCAAGAATGTTAAAGTAGATGTAGATGTACGAAAGGGGTTTCTAAATGTTCATAGAAAAAAACCCAGGGAGGGTGGACTCTTTACACCATGTACGAACTAACATGAGTGTAAGCAAGGGTATCAGTTGAGGCATTAGAGTACATAATATACGTATGGGAGAGTTAACATTTTTCTTTCAAGTGTGTATATTTAAAAAGGTTCTGAAGATTTTGGAGTAAAGGTGGATTTACAAGGGGGCCCTAGGATTTAGAGAAAGTTTTGAACATAAGCATGTTAGTTTCATCTTATTCACGTTTTCATTCATTGTTGTTGTTGTTGATAATAGTCCTCAATGACAACCATGTTCATTCTTGTTAGGGTTTACATTTGAGTACCACACTGAATATCGTATTTAAATGTCCTATGGTATTTTACGTCACTATGGTAACTTTTCTAATGACACTTCTCAGGAATAAGTTTACAAGTAATTTCATCCCAATTTACTTTTAGTTCATCCAAATGCCAATTATTGAGAAATATTTTGGTACATTTTGCATCCTAACATTCTTGTAATGAAATATTGTCATGGATGATTGAAATTTGAGTGAAAATTTGCTTAGTAAGTGACAGTTGTTGCAATATTGTAAATCTATTATGCCCAAAATGTTATACAATGAATGACATTTAGGGTTAGATTTACAATCAGTGTTGGTGAGACTACACATGCCGTTTACAATTAGTACCGAGCAAGACAAATAGAATTGGTGACACTAAATACAATATTTATTGTAGACTTTTTTACAAACAATTGAAGGTTCTTGGAGTTTCGCTCTCCGGATTGTGGCTAATTTATTGTGCTCTTGTCTTTTTTTGTTAGATGTGTTGGGTTACATGCTATGTTTGAAAAATGTTCAACGATTTTTATATTGGAAAGTGGAAGTAGATTTCATATGAAATCTACTTTCACTTTATAGTTAGCCTACTGAAGTTATGATTTGTAGTTAGCATAAATGCATGAGTCCATTTTCTAGCCTACTAATAGTCCCGGGGTGCACCTTTCATAACACTTCTGAATACATGTGAGTGCATAGGAGGGGTATTAATTTGAACTGTGTCATATTGTGTCTTTATAGGCTACACAAATTGTAGCTCGTAGTTATGTACATGTATGAAGGACCTCTAGAAAATCTACAACATTTGTACTTATATGGTAGTGTTAGTAGATTCTGTAGGATAAATACTTGATATTGGATGAAACTAGGTTGAATAATTTCATTTCCTTATCTCATCCATGCATGTATGAAAGAGTCAAGGTTTAGGGTTTTGGAAGGGGTCGTTGAGTTGAGAACAAGGCCACACTTCTTTGTGGAGGTTGATCAAAGGGGATGCAGATTGTTATGCGGGTGGTTGATGCAAGTTGTGATTGTAGGTAGTTATTGTAGGTAGTTATTGCACGCATTAGGTGACTTAGAGGTCAGGTCTTGTCACAAAGGCAACAAAAAAGTTCATTGAAATTGTGAAGGTGCTCAAAACTTCTCCTTTCCTCATTAGTTTTGTGTGTTTTGCATTTCCCCTACCTCTTTTAGGAGCTCAACACATTAGTGGTTTTTTGTATTGGATTGTGGGGGCAACAATAGGTGTTCATAGATGAAATTCTTCCATCAATTGAATTCTTGGTTTTGAGTAGAGAGAAAAATGCTTGTCTTGTCTCCAACTTGAGTTGTGGGTATTATTAAAGCATGCATGGTAGAGACCAATTTAAAAGTGGAATAAAATGGGTCAAGTAGGTTTTTTTAGTTCAAGATACTCTAAGTTTTTATTACTATAAGATGCATGCAAGGAAAGTCAAGACAAGAACACCCCTGAAGCTGGAATTGTCAAAATGTGGTAGACCAAATCAAAACAACTCCAATCAACATTTGGTTTGTTGGGAGGGTTATGTGTAGAAAATTTGGTAATTGTTGGGTAGAGTATAAGAATCCAATTGACTTAATGGACCATCCATCAAACATGGACAGTGGCTTATGTTGGTATCAAAAAGGCCTCCATCAAGTGAACTTGCGATCTTACTAATCTTTTAAAACAATAAATGCACGAGCTTCTATGACATATATTGTAGACTTAGATGCTTATAAGTTACATCTAGGGGATGAAAAAATCTTCAATGACTTTATGATGAATGCTAGGGTTCTGCATTTTACATATGATAGTAGGGGTTGATTATTATTCAAAAGTATATTTGTGTACTTATGTTAATGACTATATATGAATGTACTTTTTGTTTATGTATGTATATTTTCACTTGTATTTTTATCATTGGCATTGTATGTGTCTTGCTTGATTTTACATAAAAACAAATCTTGTATATAGGAGGTTTTTAGAGCATGTTTTGAACGCACATGATTCTTGATTCTTAATGAAAGATGCACTCCTTGAGCTGTTAGTACGTGTACACATGTTTTTCTCTATAAATCTCTTGTACATATCGATGGTTTTATTTCATACTCACCCATGCTAATGAAGAGTCCATCTCCTAGGTTTTGAGGCCACACTTCACTATTGCAATTTAATGTAAGGTGCTGGAAGGATTGAAAGTTAGTTGTGGTGGACATTTGAGAGTCTTTTTAAACAAAGGAGGTGTTTTGGGATCTTATTTGAATTCAAAAGAGAAATTTATGATGCATTTGAATATCATAGGCATTGACTTCATATCATCCTAAAGCAAGATGTGGGTCTTGTGGTATGTGGCACAGTCCGGGGAGTTCTATACAAAAATCGGTACATTTCCTACCTTTTATAAAGAGGTTCGGTTTTTTCTTTTCTTTTCACTTGGAAGCTACCAAACCCCCCCCCCCCTTTTGTGGGGGTTAAATTCCAAGATATATCTTTATCATTCAGTAATTTTTCTAGTTTCTAAATTTGAATTTGGTATGTTCCAAATTTATGTATAGTAAGTTGGATTTTTTTTTTAATTTTATTGAATAAAAAAAATGGTGTTATGCTTTTAAGGGGGTGAATTTGTGTTAAAAGATATCCCAACTATTCCTAGAAGGAGCTGAACCTTGCCAAGCCCCCATCATCTTGGGGCCAAGGATGTAGCCTTTGAAAATTTTATGGATCCAAAGAGGGTGCATACATTTTTTTAGAGGTTGGTTAATATAACAATACATGCAACCTTTAAACTAATCGACATCCCTAGAATTGGGAAACCCAACTGAAGTTATTGAACAAGAAGCATCACTTGTAAAAGACATATAACATGAAGGGTTAGCATATAGGAACCAATGCTTAGCTTCATTTTTTCACAAAGGAATTGCCTCTTCAATGATATTATCAAAGTTCTCATCTAGCCCCCCCAAAGCAATTCTAAGCATAGCTTCCAAAATTTTGCCTCCAACCCATTGGGCCTTGAAACACTTACAACCGAGACCCAAATTTGATCCCCTAAATCACTAGAGCACCCACAACTTATAATCAACTCACCCCATTGAAGATCCAACATAAATGTTCCTCAAACCTTCATGCATCTGTGAACAGCTGCATTTGGCATGTAATTGATTTGCCTCCATAATCGAATCTAATGGCATTGTAATGACGTGAGGTTCACCGATTCATATCAAACCCACCAGGCCTTGAATCACTCACAACTGACACCCCAAACCACCAAAAGCACTCACAACATACAATCAACCTAGCAACATGAAAATACAACATAAATGTTCTTCGAACCTCCATGCATCTACGAACAACAACACTTGATCTGCAATTGATTGATTGTCCGGAGGCCACAATCACCATAACTACTACTACCCACAATTGCAAAACCAAAAGGGAAGATGAAGAGAAAACCAACATTTAGAACTACACTCATTATCCCAATTACTGAGGGAGGGCTTATAGTAGGCGTGGGAAATTAGTGAAGGTGATACTAAATCTATGTACGCTACGACATTAGTGCCACCAAAAGATCTAGGAGCATTGTTCATCTCGGCGTTATTCACTGAAAACATTATTCATAGTAGCACCATTCATTAATAAAACCATTACTATCCATCCTAGCACTACTCAATTTTGCATATAATTTGTCTCATCACTCTACAAACACTTTAGAGCAAGCACTAATTTTCTTGAAATGTATGATAAGTGAGCATGTATTCATGAATTAATACCACTAAGTAAAATTTTAGGCCTCACTAATTTTGAGACTTGGAAAAATAATGAGTGTGTCAGGAATTAGTACCACACACACTAATTGGAACAATCAATGTGATAGCAACATTGAACAAAGTTATATAGAATAATCAACTTATGTTGAATTAGAAAGCATGGTGCACACACACTTATATAACCATGCTTTCTAATTCAACATAAGATGATTAATTTTTACATAAGTTTATGAAGAAAACAATGTTTAGGGGATGTTTGGGGGCTGAATTATTCATGCGGATAAATGGATTATGTGCATGTATCAACTCCAAATTAATACCCATGCATATAAATACAAATATAGAGAATCCATATAGTCTTATACATATGTGTTATTCCAAAACATATGCACTCACTCATACTACATGAACTTAATTTTGCATTTGCAATCTAGATGGTGGACCTTGATTGTTATTCTACAAATTAGGAACACCACATATAAATCCAAAGTATATGTATAGACTTTATCCTTGACAATATCCGTCATGTGTGCACAATATACAAAACATGTTCAACTAATACCCCTTTTGTGCACCCATGTGGGTGGCTACTACAATGTAGAGTACACCCTCCTAAAGGGCTAGTTTACACCATGGACCAAAGATGGCCATTTTCCATTGTCTGACTTGATGGCCCAACTTCCATGATCCGATTTCATAAAAATCAATTTACAAAGCCTTAGGCCCCTCATTAGGCCTAAACCGAATGTGGACTACGAAAAATGACCATGCACCAAAAAGTGAATGTGTTGCTTTTTCTTAATACATGCCCAAAAATGGCAGTTTTGAAGAAAAGTAATTAAAGTTTGACCATTCCCTTGTCTTCTCTTGTCTCCATCTTCTCTTCCCCCAAAAAAAAGTTCATCAAAAAATAATCATAACAACATTTCTCTTCCATGGGCCCTGCCTTTTCCTACCAGATCACCTCATTTGCCTCTCCCACTGCAAAACCCGTTGAACCATGTCTATGGGTATTGTAGGCCTTACAATATGTCTTTTGGGGACCTCGAACTCACAGTCACTCCGACATTTTCTTCTTGGTGTAAACCGAACCAGTCCGAGGACGTGTTCAACGACCAATAGCAGATTTTACAGGGTCTTGGGATGACTTCATGGTCCATGGTGTAAACAACCCCTAAATAGTGCCATGTGTGACAACGACAAGATTAATATTTAAGTTGTCTTTGTCACTTGAAGATCCCACCACCGATTCAAAATAACACTAACCATTGACAAATGTTCTCTAGCATGTCATGCTTTTGCTTTGACATTTTTAATATTCATCATTCTTTGTCATATGTCGGATTGTGGATCCATGTGTGGAGCTTTAGATATGGGTTAAGTTAGATATCAAACGTGTGAGACAAATGGTCATTGCCAAGTGGGGGACATTTGATGGCAGAAAATTCTATGACAACCATGTGGAATGTGAACCGCGAATGATTTTAAGATAACATGTGTTGAAATGTGGTAGTATCATGGGTCTTCATTATTGACACGAGACACCGGCCTCAACGAAATGGAGCAACCCTATTGACAAAGCTCCAAAAATCAAGCACAATGAACACTTTAGATATATGCATGTAATTTTAAGCTGCGTTTGAGCCCGAAAGACAAGGAATTAGTTGTCCTCGACGATCATGGGTTCGGAAAATGACGTCAACAAAGACTCGAGCAAAAGGAACGCCACTAGGTCCTAGGGCATTGGACCTCCGACATTCTTCCCGCAACCCAAGAGAGATTGTGATATGATGAAATTTTCCGTAGCTTACAAAACCGAAGAAGGTCTTCAAAAGTAAGGGATGGGCACGGTCTATGTTTATCGGGAGCGCAAGTTGAGGTCTTGAGCTTAGGGCTGCTTCACACTACAGTCCAACCTCGATAATATCACACCATCCGTTTCACCATAAAGTGTGATATAAACAAGGTGTGACATATTTGATAATGTCACATTTTGAAGATTTGTGCATAATGTGATATTATCAAAAAAATAGGTAGAAAATCAAAATAAAACTCCAATGTAAAAAGAAAATAACAACTACAAGACTTGATTGTTTTTAATAGTATAATCCAATCCAAAATTGTGAATGAAAACAAGAGCACGTCATCATGTGTCATTGAGATCAGGTAAAGAACTCTCACTAGAGACAAAGAAGCTTCTAATGTCACATTGTTTTAGTGATGTTAAATGTCCAACACCAATTCCAATGAGTTTGACATGGGATTTTCCCATTCCTAACAACTCATGACCCTTTTGGCTCATACAATCTGTCCATGCAACCATCACGCACAATCCATCCATATTTGATATTATCACATTTACACTACGCATTTTTGAAAAACATAGTGACATTATCAAGGGTGATAGGGACAATAACGAGGGAGTTTTACACCAAGAAAATCGGTTCCAAACTTTTAGGTGACAATATCAAGGTGTTCTATTAAGAAGGGTGACATTATCAAGGTTAGATTGTATGGCTGTCCAAGTCGAGAGGCCGTGGGATTGAATGGTCAAACTTTGCTGAGAGTCCAAAGAAATGGGTTGAAAAAAACCAATAGAATGTAGGAGTTGGAGCCTTCGGCCGGGCACAATGTGAAGTCTCCAAAGGTCAAGCCCAATGTCCAAACCCATATCATTTGTTCGGAGCATCCCACTTTATTCCTTGCCCAAAACAACCCCTCCAATCCAACGGACGACATCTTATCAATTTTTTATTTTATTTTATTTTATTTATGAAAAAAATCGACGGCCTCTCGATTATAGTTTGGGTTTCTAGTCCTGTCTGACCCAAACTTCTTTTGAGAGTCCATTGCCTTGGTCAAAAAGTATTGCCATGTAGGCATTTTGGAGAGCGACGGACTTTGGACTTTGGCCTCTAGTGTGAAGGATCGAGAGGCCGAATTCTTGGTTTCTTGCAATTTGATTGGTGGAAATTGACAACCTCTCGACCTTCGACCATAGTGTGAAGTGACCTTTAGGTCCGAAGTAAAGGCTTGCATAGACAAGGACAAGGTGACAATAAGTTGGGACTAATACCAAAGGATTGACATCCTAGTCCAATCATCATTATCATCTAATCCTATCAAAAGGTACTATATTGGAAAATGTTACTAAAGCTCAACAAATTATGTCAAAGAATATAAGTGTACAAACACATGATATATATCTATCTATATAATATATAAATTAAAAGTGTTTGTTATCTAGTTTTTACCCAAGGTAATGCGCATGATAAAAAAGAGATAACCTATTTTTGAAGGTAACTTAATTGCACATTTCATGGTGGGTTACACTAGTAATGTTCAAGACCAAAGAAGTTTTAAAATTGAGCAATTCTAATGGTTGAGAGTCAAAGTTTGGACCCAAGGAGTTCACACTAGGGTATGGGTTTAAGGTGAAATAACGAAGTAGTAATAAATGCTAATATGGTATCACGTTTTTGCCAAGTCTCAATGGTTCCAACTCAAGAAGGATTTCATCCTAGTTTGAGGAATTGATCTTTGAGTTTGGGTCCACTCTTAAGCCCAAAAGTAAGGCCCATTAATGGGGAGTTTTGTGACCAGAACCTACTATAAACCCACCCCGAGTGTAATATAGGAGTGAGGCTACTTCATCACTAGAGTGACGAAATATTTATTGATTTGGACAAAAGCACTCCATAAAAGCGTACTTAAAAAAGTTTACAATTGATTCATGAAAAGGTATTAAAAACATGAATAGGTCATGTTAAAAAAACGGAGATGGCATGTTTTTCATATAGATTGTTTGCTTCTAGGTCAAGGTTTATTTTTCCAGAAATTCATCGGCATGACTCCAAGATTTTGCATGTTTTCATCCCATTTTCAAATATTTTTGTTTTTTTAATTTCAAATATTTTTTTACGAACGAGGGTCACTGCTAGGGATACTAGTTTCATTGGGTGCATGAGCATGCGAGAAAAAAACATTACAGATTGGAGGGCAATTTGAAGTGGGCTGGTGGAGATGATGTCCCACCCTGATCCCTGGACGCTATAGCTTTCACAGTAGCGAGTCTAATACAGGGTGCCGGTGGGTGTGGGAGCAAGCTCAATCTGGGTCACTGAAGGCATGAAACGATGGCATCGTCTCCGACATCCTTCGGAGCGTCGGAGACATGTCGGAGGAGAAGTCATCAATTAAGGTAGGTCTTACAATGTTGGTAGCAATCAAAGGGATTGCATGTGGAGGAGTAAGATGAACTCACTTGAGTTCTCGTGGTCCTCAAATCCATGCGCCTCTGCTGTAGGCGGCCTGGAGGAGGGAGCACTTGCCGTGTGGGACCATAGGAATCAAATCCGCCATTGGTTCCTGCAATACCAGTTTATGAATCTGGACCAGAGCATTGGATTTGGAATAAACTTTGGTGGAGAATGGAATCTGCATTTTTTGATGGAAGTCGCAGAAATGAAGGAAGTTTGTGCTAAGTTGCTTGGAGACTTCCGTGACTCTTGGCCATGGTAACTCTAACGCATGGCATTCAAGAGTAGTTGGCGGTACACACCGCATTGCCAACATCTTCAAGTAATGGACGCGTTGAGAATTTGGTTTCATAGTTTTCAGTCCCTCTGGCTGCCAGGTTGCAATTCTCAGCTCATGCAATTTGGGCAAACAAGTCGGAACTCTAGGTATTCGCATTGGTGCCTGTTCTGTGATCCTTGGAGCAAGAAGTGTACAAGTTGAACGGGAAAAAACTTCGGAGATCCGATCATCATCATTATGGCAAGCATGACAGAGGTGAGAAACTTCTCTTCCCTTAATTACATGTGAGTATCTCAATGTGCAGTTTCCTACAATGCTACTTTTTTAAGATCACCATCTCCCTTTGTTACCCCTATGGCCCTAAACCTTACTCACAGAATGTGTCTTGGAATATCAGTTGGCAATTTGCAAATTGCGAACTGCACTTGCATTTGCATAGTTTCTAAAGGACTACCTGTCTGAGGTAGTCTGTTGGCCTAATTGCATTTCATTGGTCAAAGATGGCCCCGTGTCCTATGTCTTTGTCGAATCCTATAACCCTGTCTTCATTCCTTGTCAAATCATCGGCATAATGTTTTAGGTCACAATGGTTTTTCTTCACTCTCTTCAAATATCTCCGCAAATCTGGTGCAATGTCATTAACGGTGCTTCTGACCTAGTCTCATTCTGTCGGTTACCAAGTATCCACCAAGACTTGTACGCAAGCTACATGATAGCTTTTTTGGAGAATTCATTGGATTTAAAAAATCTTTGAAACAACTCCGACTGAAATCCAAATATAACGGAGAATTAACTCACTGCTGGTGTTTCTTGCAGCTGACCATCCCCCCACGGGAAGTAGTCCTGTTGTTCTAACGTGTTTTTATCAGCTTTTGCATCTGAATCCTAATACTTGAACACTTTTGCAACATACTCATACACTTCTAATTTGTTAAATGCACAAATGTAAAGTCGAAACAGCCTGTTCAGTACAATCTCTTTCTTCACATTTAACTTACATTTTGCAATTCCTGTCAGTGTTGGAGTTCTTGACGAAATTGGCATTGTTACATGTTGCAGTTGATATATGAAGACGGGGCGACGGCGTGGACATCATGGACATACAGCGCCTTTTACGATCCCACTGACCACAATGACCATCAGGAAGTGGATCCCCAGTATACACAAGCAGCAATAACGCGCTATATGAGCCGTGTAAGTAACAGTTTTCTTGTTCACATTCTTAACACTGAAAAGCTTTGAGGATTATGGGAATTCTGAACCTTTTCTGACTTATAGACGCAAGTCAAATTATCCAGTGCATCTTGTCCCAGGAACAATTGTAATCAGATGTTAAGCACAAAACTCAAATGACTGAAGTTCTTGTGTGAGAGTCCAGAATCTATTCCCCTGAATGCCACTGTGCCAAGGTCATCTATAAGTTTCTGTCATTATCTCCATTGAGCACAGGAACCTTGGTTTGGCTCGATTACTTAGCAGTTATACATCAGGACAATATTCAACATGAAGGCCCCCCTATCTACATCCATCTAGTTTCTTGCATTGGGTGTTCATGGGATACAGGACTTGGAGATCAGATGCTGCAAAAAGTGTGAGCATAAGTTGAGGGCCACTTTGGCCAATGTTCAAGGTCAGTATAATTTGTTACTTCTTCCTTCTTTCTTGTTGCAGTGAAAGGGGCTTTGATTTATGTCCACAAACAAAAAAGAGAATTAAGCATTAAGCCAGTAGCTTGAGTTGTTGGGAGTCATCTCCACCTTGCAAGTGGTCTAAGTAGCCATAGTACACTAAATATGATATTTAGTGTCACCAATTCTAATTGTCTTGCTCAATACTAATTGTAAACCGCAGTATACTGTCACCAACACTAAACGTTAACTGAACATTATTTGTCATTCCTTGTAAATTTTTTGGGGGTTATAGATTTACAGTGTTGCCATTACCGTCACTTACCGAGTGATTTTCATCCAAATTTCAATCATCCGTGACAATATTTCATCACAAGTTGCTGATGGTAGGGTTTTGGCCAATGGATGAACTCATCCATCGTCCATGACAATATTTTGTTCACTTATTCATAAGAAGCGTCATCCGAAAAGTTACCATAGTGACATAAAATACCATATGACACTAAATATCATATTTCTTGTAGTTGTTGCCCAGCATGGTAGGGGTAACCATATTAACTGGTCATCTTAAAAGTTGTGGGTACCAGTAGGGGAGGAACAATGGGAGATTGATTTGCCCCGGTTATGAGGCAGTAACTTGCAGGCTTAAGAGACTCTTTAATTCATGCTAGTGTTGGCAAACATCGAACTAAATTATTTTTCCCACAAACAATCTACACTAAATAGGATATCTAGTGTTTGATTATATTTAGTGTTGTTACCACCCTGCCTTGCTCAACACTAATTTTCAACTCCCCTATGTGTCGCTACCTTCCCTACTGCCACCTCCCTTATTATATCACTTTTTTCATATCCTTACTAACACTAAATTCAAACATGTAACTTTCACATGTTACCATAGTTGATATTTGGTGTTTGAGTTCACATTTAATGTTACTTACTTTCATAGGGTTATTGATATTTAGTGTATGCGTTAGTATTCAGTGTATCAAACACTAAATATACTATAATTTAGTGTAGTGTTACCTACTATGGTCCTCCCAATCATTGTGGGGTCACTGGGTCAGCCAGTCATCTTTAAAAGTTGTAGGTTTTGAGGGGCTTGGTGTGCTTAGTAGGGGAGGGACATTTGGCAATCAAGTTACCCAGGTTATGGCCGTCAAAAAGAGTCCACCTCTTAATTGAGGTTAGCATAAAAGGCGAAGAGACTCTATAGCTCATGCTAGTGTTGGCAAACACAGGTGTTATCCCTTTTCCTCTTCATTTTTTTTTCTTTCCACAAAGAATGAGCAACAAGAAGGCTAAAAGTGAGACATGGTGTGTATGTAAATCTATGGCAGGTGTTGACAGAGTCTTGGGTACACATAACAACAAGAAGTTGGTAGTCTCTGGGAGTGCAGACTATGACACCATCCACAACGCTTTGAAGCATGTCCAAAAGCATCACCACCATTTTACGCCTGGACAGAGGTTCCATAACCCGTTCAGAGGATTGATACATAACCACTTGCGAAGCCGATACACCCCGTCCTGGAACCAACAACAAGCACATACTAGTACTAACAACAGCAATAGTACTCCTTTTGAGAGTGATGGAAAGTATGGGCCTGACTATGGGCAAGCACCCCAACACCATTATCGACCCGGTTCTTTGCGTCACTTACTCTTTGACTCTTGGCGGAGTTCGGATCACAGCAACTCGGGATACACATATTATAACTGATATTATAACCCAATCATCATGCAATGGTGTTGTGCAAAGGGCTCAATTTGAGCGTTTTTCGTTCACTGGAGATTCAATCTGTACATCTGTATGGAAATTCATGTAGGGCTTTCTATTAAAGCTTCGAATGGCCATCAAGTGAGAAAAACAAACCCATGATTGATGGGCTGCAGTCTTGAAGTGCAACAAGTTTAGAAGTCTGGCTGCAACTCCAGATATCAATGTTCGACGTGAGCTATTCACATTCTCTTCAAAAGATAGAAACAATTGGAATGTGATTGAAGACGTATAGAGCTACATAATTATATCTTCAAGAGGTTGCTCTGTAAAGATTGAACTTAGTGCATTATGTTATGAATATTATCATCATTGGGGGACCGACATGGATTATTGATGTAAATGTCTTTTGGCCAAATGTGCAAGTGAGTATCATGTAGCTATAGAGTATATAGTGCAAATTTCGCGGTCTTCCTCTTCTGCAACTCACCATATATTACTTGAAGCTCTTTGTTGAAATAATGTCTGTTTGCTGAAAGTACTAGGTACTCTATCCCTCATTTCCTCAGTATCTGTTTTCTTCAATGTACACTCAATTACATAAACATGCCAAACCGGTCAAATTGAAGACCCAGTAACTTACCTAGTGAAGGATAGTTCTTGCTTACTAAAACAAAACCAGCACACACAGCAAATTTGGTGCACAATGGGGCATGCTTCCAGTGATGTCTGGAACTTTATAATATGGACTACTAATATGCATAAATCAGGAAGAACTTTAATACAACGGAGTTTTTTTTTCATGACTTTTGCATTTCAGAAGGCAGTTTCTGGACAATGTATTAATTTGCATGATCTAAAATCAATATCACCTGTACTTTCAGTAGTTCATCGCACTGTAGACCTACATACTTGAGACTCCTTTTGATTTCCATCAATGCTCACCAATAATTTCAATAGATTTGAGAGAGTAAAGTCAGAAAAATTTGACGAACAAGGACATTGTAGAAAGTGAAACTATGGAGAAAATAAAATAAATTATTTGAGGATAAATTATTTGTTCTGTCAAAATGTCTTCTAAGATATGAACACTGAAGTCATGAAAGATACTGAAACCATTCATGAATTTTTCTGATTAAGCTTTTAGGGACGATAAACAATTTCAGCAGCTATAACATGTGAAAAAACTAATCATTACTCACTAGTTACATGTTTTTGAAGAAAAAAATATCCATTTGAATTTAAGAGTTCCATTTTGAAACGTTTATAAGGTCTTCAAGGGTTATGTGAGACTCTCTAGTTGCCACCCAACAATTGCAAGACAATCAATATGAGTCAATGCTGATCAGTGTGGTTGGGCCTCATGAAATCATATGATTAGAGTATCACATCATTTATGATATTTAGTGTCACATGCATAATAATGTCACATGTGTAATAGTGTCACTTACCCTATCTTGAGACATATGCTAGGATACACTAATGGTCAACAACTTCATCATTTTTGTCACCTCATGACCCTTGACCTTCAAGTATGCTTACTAATATCTTGGCATGAATATGTTCAATAAGAAGCAGAAACAAAAACACACAGGCAGTAGCAGGACCTGAATGTGGGAGGATGGGAGTAGAAAGGAGAAGCATAGGGCACCGCGGCATTGCCGCCTCAAGGATGAGCACATACAAACACGAACAAACACCAAGCACAACAACTCCTGTGCTGCACAAGACCATTGCATCGCACAAACCACAAAAAGGCGAAATGCTCACCAAACCCACCTTCAACATGAGGAAGCTGCACCAACTACCTCAACAGATCCACAGCTGTGCAAATGGAAAAACAAAAACAAGATCTGCAAGGGATAGCAAGGGAGCAAGATGTGCACTCGGGGAGGTGACTATCGGAATTTTAGAAAACCACGTGAGATATAAACTAGGGTCATATAATTCGTTTAGGGCAAAATTTATAATCTCGTTAGATCTACCATAGCATTGGAAATGTGTCCCCTACATGATTATATGTAAAATAGGGTGGTGGATAATTCCTCCATTTGAGTAATTAGTAGAGAATATATAGGGTCAGAGATATAGGATCCCCTTAAAAGTGTGTAGTAGGATTAGTAGAATAATTATGGGTTTGACTACTTGGATGAAGAAGTGTGTAGTTTATGTCCAAATTTGAGTCAAGCGTGTTAGTATGAAGGAAAATATTGTGAGATTTTTTTTGGGGAAGGAATGTGCTTAGGGTTTGGGCAAGCACAATAACTTTTGGCGCAAAGGTGGTGAAGCGTGGAGTTCGGGTAGGAGGTCTTGCGTTGCTCTAGTAGGTAAGACACATTTTCAATTTTTGAGTTTTCTTCTTTACTCCATTGCTTATGTAAAACTTGTAAGCATACATAGGGTGTTTTATGGGCTCTAAAGGCGAACATCTTTTCTATTGCAGAGATCTCCAACACAAAGTTAAAGTAATTGCACTTGATGGCCATCACATCCGATGGCATGCACGACTGCGTTGATAGCACAATATTGACCAAGTTTGACAAATTAGTCTGAAAGTAATTGGACAAATTAGTGATCTTGGCTAGCTTGCCCAGCGCCCGGGTACGCAACTCCCGTATTATATGGTCCTGATTATAATCACTTATAATGCGTTTTAGTCCAATATTGAGTGATACAATTTGTTTTAATGTAGGAAACCCTTGTAGCCCTTCTAACAAGGAATCCAAAAATGTAATTATATATAGGAAATGAATATATTTTGAAGCATATAATTGCATTAAAAACCTAATTATATGATTTTTTTTAATACATGTACCATAGGTCAAACTACCCAACTTTTTGGACTTTTTAATAAAAATTTAACATTGTGAATGAATTATACTTTTAATGGGAGGCAACTATTCGTGGCTTATAATTTTAATGGGAGGCTTAATAAATATGCAAGCCAACTTTTTTTTCATCTCATTTATTTAATTTGGTCTTCACCCAACTTTTTTTTCATCTCATTTTATTTAATTTGGTATTTACCCAACTTTTTTTTCATCTCATTTTATTTAATTTGGTCTTCACCCAACTTTTTGATCATTTTAATTTGATATAATTTGATATAATTTTTATAAAAGCCGTCCTCTAAGCCGTTTTAAGTACGATGCCCCATGCGTATAATATGGGAGTTGCGTACCTGGGGCCCAGCGGCATTATTCAATTGTGGCACACTCATTGACTGATTTGATTAGCATGATGGACATGTGCAGGGCGCCCCCTTCACAAATCACGGTTTGTGCTTGTCTCTGGAGGTGAGGTTTCCGGTTTTTTGTTATGTTGTGGAATGTTTTAGGACAAGGGGTTGTTACATTTGCATGCAATGCATCAAGTTTTGGTGTAGTCACATTAGCTGTGACCACATTCTCGTATTTGACTTCGGCGATTTCATAGATTTTGAAGGTTTTTCATCCGAGGCAAGATCTTGACGATAATTGTGAACTTCTAAATTTCTTGTCAATAATTGTAGCCCTTGTTTGTTTCTAGAGGTTAGGTTTTGGTGTTTGGTACTGTTTTGTAGTGTTTTGGGGCAAGTGTTTGGTGCTTGTCGACATTTGAGGATGCTCAATTTTTGGTGAAATTACTACAATTGTCACCATGTTTCATATTTGACCTCAACATTTGCACCTCATTGTTGGTCATCAGTACGGAATGATTGTGGCGTTGGATTTGCAAATTATTATTCTCTCTCACCTTGTGGTGGATCCTCATGCTCCAACTCTTCCTTGCCTGGTACGCCATGGACCGTGTGGACAAATAATACTTATACCTTGCCAGGTGCAATTTCACATCCCTGCTCTTTGCTTTTTATTTTTATTTTGTAGTCACAACTGATTGTATTTCTTGTTTTGTTCTATCCATGTTTACAACTTGTCTATTTCACCTTGTACATTTTGTTATCTCCACGTTTATTGATATCCCTTTAACTTGTATTCAAGTGTTATGGGTTGTGTTTTGAATGGTACTTTGAATGGTTTAGGATTGGTATTACTAATTGAAACCAAATGAATGACAATTTGAATGGTATGGAGTGTTTGTTGCTCACATAGGCGGTTTTGCAATGCTATAGTATTCCGTTCATTATTTGATACTTGTACGATTTATTTAAAAATAATAATGCCAAAAATTAGCCTCTCTAAACAATTACAAATAAATACAGGGTGCTAAAAATTACGTCAAAGTAGTTTTTTATTTTTTATTTTTTATTTTTTAAATCTACAAATAGGAAGGAAACAAATATTAAGAGGTGCATAAATATCCCCACATTAAATACCCCATTATTGCACGTGGGTACGAAACATAAGGAGTTGTGACCGCCTTGAGGATGTGCATAAATGGCGCTGGAATGCCTTCCTTCTTCACATAACCCTACTGTTCTCTACGACAAAGTGTGCCTCCACACTCCACAAAGTACATCCCTCACAATGTATTCTAGATCAAATTTCACACTACCCCACGGATATCCTACAATCCCTATCTTCAACGCCTATCACAACTACACTACCATGTAAACACCCACAAAGGCAGTCAACCCCAACATCCTCCAAGCCGCCCACCCAGATCCATGCACTACCGCCCTCCCCGATCCTTGCAACGCCGATCCTCCTAATGATTTTGTGTGGATCGAAAAGGTAGACACATTAGCCAATGAAGGAACCTATAAGGACAAAATCACCCCCACACCTCACATACACATCGCCCATAGCACTTCCTACTCACTAGCAAGTTGCTCAACAACTACACATGATGGAGCCATACGTAACCTCCACACATTTATCAACAAAGAACACCAACAACTCGAAAGCACCTCCACTAAACACAAATTCCCCTATGTAGACAAATGGCTATCAAACAACCAAATAAATTACCAATGATCAAATTATTTGTGGGAATCCCCACACATCATCAATGCCCAAATCACACATACTCTGAAATTTTGATACGCCCAATACATGGGCAATCACAAAAACAATATCTTTTGGCCCCTTACCCACCCCAATCCAAATTGCACCCTATGCCCCCATAAATGACAAAGATATGTGGCCCTGCCTCCTATCCACATGCATACATCCTTACTCGAAAGGCCTAAGAACAACCATGCATAATAATGCCGTACACTTTATAGCCCAACCACTACAAGCTATCAAATCCACCTGGTTTTTCACATTAATTAATCCAGGGAACATCCACAACTAACCTCCCGACTTAACAATTCCAAATTGGATATTGAGATGTATATCTTAATATCCACCCACCATGTTAGTGCCTAGCAAAACTAAGACTAGACATCCTATGCAAAATAGAAGCACCCAACACTAGCCAAACACCAATAACCCCCTCCCACTCACACACACTCTAATTTATAGAATTCACATATTGCCATGACAGATACCTAGAGCAAGCCCTCAAACAAAAACACACTAAATATGATCCGTTAATAAATACTCTAAGAAACAACAGATGGAAAGTAAACCCCCTCACAACTGTCACTACTAGAGTAAGAGGTATCATACGCAAACTCCAATAAAAAAAACTCAATGATCTCACCATCCCAAACCCACCATTAAAGCTCTCATGAGAAAAATATACCAAAATGCCACCAAACACCTCACATACCTCATATTCAACAAAAGAAAACCATACATTAGACAAACACCCATCCCCCCCCCCCCCTATAAATGTACAAAGAGCCCACCTTCCCAAAGGAAGGCAAAACACCTTAAACTGCGTCATGGATAACCATGATCAGTTCATGGTCAACGGGCTCAAATTCATGCCGGTACATAAGACCAATGTTCTTTTTCTTTTTCTTTTCTTGAGGTGTATGCCTATGTTACATGATGGTCTACAAGTTGAGTAAAGTGTACAAAATGACACTTGGCATCATTATGCTCAAGAGTATCTTCCCTTGCATACCAAAATGCAAACACATAACACTTGCCATTGGTATGCTCAATAATATCTTCTCCTCGTATATTAAAATCTAAACATACAACAGATAGATAGATAGATAGATAGATAGATAGATAGAAACTCCGGTCCCTTTTTAGCAAGGGGCCGGCGTGAATAAAGTGTCCGTTCGTAATGTCAATGACCCGATGCCCACTGGACAAGGGGAAATTGGGGCAATACTACTCTCCCATTTCGAGGATGGGCACTATAGTGACACACTATACTAGTTCCTAGCTAGCCACTTGTGCCTTGAAGATACCGGACATGGTATCCTCCCAAAGGGCTTTGAGGTACCCATACAACAAGGTCCAAGAACCCCCCACCATAGTTGGGTGGACTAAGGTGGTGAGCACCACGCCGGCATGGGGAATAAAACCCACAACCTCCTCATTGGGGGCCATGAGCCTTAACCACCAAGCCAAGGCCCGTGGTGCCTTAAACATACAACACTTGCCATTTGTATGCTCAATAATATCTTCTCCTCGCACACCGAAATACAAAACTATCATTCAAATATCCCAATGTTCTATGCTAAATGTTATCATGATGTAAATAGTTATTCACTTCAAAAAAATTACTTATGCTAACAAATAGAATCACATTGGCAATTGCTAGGCGTGACACTTTGAAACCTCTAGGCATCTAGTTCAGGCCCTTTACGAATAGTGTACGTCACACTAAATACCATAAATGGTGTAGTCGGATTTCAAAAGTCACCTTGCTCTCTTTTTACTGAATGCTTGAAGGACCCATACAAAAGCGCGTTGCCATTCTTGCTTGGAACCAAGGCATAAGCTCCACAAAATAGGGCAAGTTTCCGTGACGTTGCCTGCAAATTTATGGGAAAGCCGGGAATCAAGCTGCTCCCAGGTGGCAGACACTACAGTATTTAGGGCCGGTTCACATGGGGTCCCAAGTCCCACTCATGTTAGCAAGTCCCACCATGGAGGCAAAGTCCCAACTTTTGACCCTCAAAAAACTATCAAAATATGGTTAATTATCATTCAAGGCGGATTTTGATTATTTTATGACAAAATTTTCACGGGACTTGTGTTGAGTGTTGGGTCTAGCTTTTTGCTCGACCCAACTCTGAACACGTCCCAAGCCTCATCTCCAAACAATGTTATCATGTGGGCATTTATGTCATATTTGGGACATAGGACCCCCTGTGAAGTGGTAAGTCCCAACTTCCATGCTCTCAACGGCTAAGATTGTACAGATTGACCACCCCGTGTGAATTGGACCTTTTTTTATTAAATATTATGTATACACACACACACACACACACACACACAAGGCATGTGGGTGTTACTTGATTAGTTTTTCATGTTCTCCAACTTTCATTGATTGGATTTTGTAGCAAAGTTTGTGTTGCATTACCAAATCTACGACGAACCATCGGCAAATTCGGATTGAAAATCAGACCTCCCTTGATTTGGTTATGATTATCGGAAGTACTTGTGTGTTAATTCTTTAACTAAATATCTAGGTCTCTCCAACTCTGCTAACCACTGAATCTAGCACATCTAATAGATTTTGAGCACATAAGGTCGAGGCATCCATAGTTGACCAGGTCCATTTGACTGCTCACTAGGGTCATGTAATGCTAACATGAATGAGATCTATATTTTTTAGGCGAACGGGGCTAAAGTTTATGTAGTGGCGGCTTGTGATTGATTACCCTCGTAAGAGTTTTGACAATTGTTGTAGCCAATTTGAGCTAACCAACTCTAAGAACTTAGATGAGCGGTTATGGGTCAACCTCCTAATCAACTATGTGTTACCCTAACCTTACCGCTTCAAAATTTATAGCAATTTCCACATTCGTGAAAAAAACTTCATTCCTTTGCGCATTCTCTTTAGAATTTGTTTCTCTTCGCAAGAAAAATAATTCCCTGCTATCACTTCTCCTAATCGGATGCAAAACCCTCTTATTCTATGGGTTATAGATGCCTCAACCTTAGTCCAATCTCTTGTCAACCACATGCCTTATTGGGTGTCCCTACTTAGATCCGCGTAACCATACACCAATCAAATATAGGTGTCCGATTGAGATATACAAATGCTACATGAGGTCCACGTACCTTCATAACATTATTCAGATCCATAAGAATGTTCTCTAAGACTGACACTATTCTACAATAATCCTAGATATTCTCACATTCAGACTGAATGTGGGGAATATTCTATGGAATACTGTCAGTCCCACAGAACATTGTCATGGATCTGAATAATGTTATGTTTAAAAGAGCTTCAATGTAGAGAGAGAAAAAAATGAAAGAAAATAAAAGAACTTGTGTGGAGTGCATAGAAGTGAGCCTAGGATAAGTTATCTTTCATCTCTCGGAATAGCCTCCACGAAGGTGAAGCATGGTGTTGCCAATGTGGTGCCCAAAGAGTCGGGAGAAGCAAGCCAACCACTAAGTGTTCAACATTAGAAGGTTGACCCTCACGGCCTGGTGGGTTCCACTAACCGACCATTACAAATCCGTTTCACACAAGGCAAAGCCGCCGAGGAACCTTAGAGCACGGGACTACACTCTTTCCTCCTTCTATCTAGTGTGGCCTTCGGTATTTCAAAGTTTCGTCACTAAATTAGGGTTTATGATTTCATGCGGTACACACTATGGTTGAACACCACGTTATTGTTTTAAACTAGAGAGGTTTGTGTTGTTTGCAAGGTTTAGATTCTCAAGCACACACTTGACCACAAAAAAATAATTCCTAAAACGCACTACCGATTTCAAGTGTGGCAATATCAAGGCACCACGACAGTCGTCTTGAGAGTTTTAGAGCGATTTTTGGCTTTGAGACTAGTGGTGACCAAGTGCAAAGAGTGGTGGTCAGACAATGGTGGTAGAAGCTCACGCAACGACGCATGTGGATGACAATTGTTTTAATGAGCCACTTTATTTCACAATTTTATTATTATTATTATTATTATTAAGCCGGGCCACTCTGATATGATGGCACATTGTTTAAGTACCCGCATTGGGTAGAGGAAAGAGTGCAGTGCTTGTTAGTAGAAGTTGAGTTGGAACTTTCCTTAGTGTTGGTAGACTATGTGCTTCTCTTATAACCATGCTTTGTAAAACCCAACTCGGGTTTTCCATATGAGTTTAGGACTATGAGCAAGTTGGTTGAATTGTCTCTCATTCACACATTATCTTTTTTCTCCTTCTCTTTCAGTAGACTAGAATAAGCATCTTATTTAGTTCGGCCCACATTATTCATCATTGATCCACATTCATTGTGTTGAAATTGTTGGGTGGCAACCAGAGAAGGTGTCACATGGTGCTTAGTGCTACAAGACAATTCACAAAGACCATTCTAATTAACTTGCCATTGCCCACATAATATTTAATGCCACAATAAATCTTTTTTTTTTATTGTACTGGGGTCTTGTATTGATTTGAGCATTTAGACTATGCAAAATTGTAAATGTTGGAGAGCTACTCACTTCACTATTATAGTTGTCGGACCAAGTGATTTTCCTAACATGTGTAATCAAGATTGGGTATGAATCGTGTTGTCACCCATGATTGATGACATTGCCATGGGTTGACCACTGTGTCAAGTAATGGATACATGTAACCCTACCATTGGTTGTAGTAAGCATCCATCACCTCCCTCATCCTTATCAAGTCTTTGTATGTTGGGCACCTAGTAACTACAAATCATGACATATGCCATGGCTCCTTGCATCCATTACCTAGTTTAAATGCAACCAATTGCTAAAGTAGCAAGATAACAACTCACTATCACAACCACCTTGATTCACAAACATTTCATTACGAACTTTAGTATGAGGCCTCCTAACTTCTATAAGTCATATCGCGCTTCATGGTGAATTTTCTACACATGGAACTAGATTGTACAATTTACCACATGTTTTCCTAGTAGGTACTAAATTGTTCTAATCTCCTTGTATGGCATCGTACTCTTCTGACAATCTACTCAAGTCACATAACATTATTCAAATCCATAACAATGTTATGTGGGATTGACAATACTCCATAGAATAATCCCGGATATTTCCCACATTTAGATTGAAGCGAAAAGTTGGCCTGAACATATCACCAATGTCTAGAGTCTAACATAACCACTCATTTAAATTGTTCATTCCTCCTTACTTTAGCACTCAAAAACCAAGACATGTATCATGGCACTATTGGTTACGGCTTGATCAAAATTCAATCCCAACATGATGAGAATTAGTCCTAGCTTAATTGAAATTCCAATGGGTAGTTTGAAGTCACCTTATAGATTGCCAATGGGGTCCTAATCGGGAATAAACGCCTTTACTATACATTCTAGTGGAAACATAGATTCCACGAGAATCTGGTGAGCGAGAGACCTAGTACATGAAAACCATCCCTTAGGAACCGTGAAACCTCATTCTAACCACCCACAAACAAAATTACTGAAATCAATCCCAACCTGATTGAAATCATGCCACCCTATAGATTCCCGATGGGGCCCTAATCGGGACTTCTAGGTGGCTCTATCAAGGATACATGAATCAATCTCCAATTCTCAATTCCTTCAATATATGTTAGGGCTCATGGCTCCCAATGAGGAGGTTGTGGGTTCTATTCCCCATGCCGACGTGTTGCTCACCACCTAGTCCACCCAACTATGGTGGGGGGTCCTTGGACCTTGTTGTATGGGTACCTCAAAGTCCTTTGGGGGGATTCCATGTCCGGTATCCTCAAGGCACTAGTGGCTAGCTAGGAACTAGTATAGTGTGTCACTATAGTGCCCACCCCGAGAGGGGTTAGTAGTCCTGCACCACTGGTATTATGCCCTGAGGGTTTAATGCCAAGGGTGGGTCGAACGGACATTCCAATCACGCTGATCACATGGTCAACGTTTCTTCTTCTTCTTCTTGGGGCTTGGAACGCAGTGATCCTGCAAGGTACACCCTAACCTTGATAATGTCACACCCTCCGTTTCACCAAAAAGTGTGATATAAACAAGGTGTGACATACTTGATAATGTCACATTTTGTGCATAATGTGATATTATCAAAAAAAATCAAAATATAATTACAATTTTTTTTTAAATTAACAAATACGAGACTTCAATGTTTTTGAATGTAAAATCTAATTCAAAATTGTGAATAACAACAAGACCTTGCACAATATATGGTGGATCAACATAAATTCAAGCTTGTGGATCGGACCACTATTTCCAAGATTCTTCGTTCAAAAGAGAAGTGGATGAACATGGATACATGTGTGCGTGAAGGCAATGTACGACGCGCTCGAGTTGGAAAATGGCCTCAGCTTGAAAAAGCTTTGGTTTTATGGTTTGGACAGGTCAGAGCACGGAGGGGAGTAGTAACTGATGATGTCATTATGCAAAAGGCTAAGGAATTGAGGGATTCATTTGGCATATTTGATACCGAGTTCAAGCTTTCTCATGGGTGGTTGCAAAATTTCAAAACTCGACATGGAATAAAGTGTTATTATCTGCATGGAGAAAGTGGAGATGCAGATGGAGTTGGAGTTGCATTGGCCATGGCAAAGATCCGTGTGTTTGTGAACTTCCACCTTTGGCCTCAACTTACAGAAAACTGCGAGTATGTAGAATTGAGCATTTGGACTCCGAAACACATACCAAATTTGAAATTACACAAGGCATCCCACTATGCCGAAAGCATTGAATGAGAGCACATTCAATGACCCCCAATATGCTTTGCTTAAGCCCATCCTCACCCATGAACAATAATATCGAACCCATGCCCACCCATACAATCCATCCATACTTGATATTATCACATTTACACTACGGATTTTGAAAAAAAATAGTGACATTATCAAGGGTGATAGGGATAATAACGAGGGAGTTTTACACTATGAAAATCGGTTTCAAACTTTTAGGTGACAATATCAAGGTGTTCTATTAACAAGGGTGACATTATCAAGGTTAGACTGTATGTTTTTAATGCAGTGCTTTACCCCATTCATGTCAACCTAGTGTTTACGTTTAATTTAAAGCCGGTGTTTGAAGCAACAGTGACTGTCTGTAAAATGTCTGTAGGATCATGCCTTGTAGGCTGGATGCTTTTATACTTGTCGGTAAGTCGTACTCTAGACGGCGAGGTGTTTCTTCATGAGGACAAATGTACATCTTGCCTTCTTTAACTCAAGAATCTATTTGACGTCACTTTGGTCTGCTACTACTGTAGAACTCCGTGTTTTCTCTCCACTCACCGACTCCTTTAACTGGGAATATACTTACTGCAAGCCTCACCATTTCTCGGAAGGCCGACTTTGTGTGTATCGAATAAGAGTTGTCTGTATTTCTAAATTTGGTTGACATCGGATTGTTTTTAGAAACTTCCACTGTCAGCTCATCACAGAACCTTGCAACACAACAGCTCCTGTGCACACCTGTGCACAGGGAGGTCACTCCATTGTAAAGTTAAACAACCACGTGGGGGGTCACTCCATACAAAAGATACTATCAATGGTTATGTATATGCTGAAAAAATATCATAAATTTTCAAATTATCTATGGCATGTAATATAGGGGTAACAAACTTTATTCACACGTGGTGTTCAACTCGACAATGGAGTGACCTCCCTGTGCTCATGTGACAGTAGTAGAAAGTGGTAGCTAAACAACATACTTTGGCAATATATCTGTGGGGGGTCAAGTTTCAGCGTCTCAACATTTACAAGCATGTTGTGAGATATGGCTTACATGTATTGTTATTTGGAAAAGTTAGTGTAGTGTTAGTGTAGGGAGATAAGGGTTGGAGGCTTGGAATGACACCGTCGACGTGAGAATGGTGCATAAAATCCAAAAATCTAGGTTTTGGGAATATATCTAGATTTACTTAAATGCGTGTTGTTAGGACAAGGTTTCATTGAAATCAAAAGCTTTAGACCCCCTTTAAACCTATTAAAAGGTTCAGCACTTGGTTGAACCCTTTATCGACCCAAGAGATCCATGGGCTCTCGCTCAAAAAGAGAATCCACCATGAAGCCACATCATGTCTTCGTCTAGGCTCCCCTACTCGGCATGGATATCCTCTAATATTTCAAGAATAGATAGGTGCAAGTCTCATTTAACTTTGTTTTTGATTTGAAGATGATTGATTCCCGAAGGTTTTTTTATCGATTGTAGAAGGTCGCTAAGACTTGAAGGAGAAAGCAAATTCTCATGGTCAAGGTCAAAGATCAGTGTGGGCAACACCCTAAACCAAAATTGTCTCATAATTGACATAGAAGTTCATTATGAAAGACACTCACCATCCAGTTAACAAACTTTGACCACTTCTAGAATAAACCTACGAACTTCAACTTTGTAAACTAAAATCTTGATATATTTGTGTATAATATATATGACCATTGTCCATTTATATTGTTATTGAACTTCCTCATCCATCATGTTATCCAAATTTAGAAAATCAAACTATTTGTCTTAACTTGGAAACTTCAACTTTGCGACTGCCAGGTTTTTAGAAAACTTGTTGAAATGGAAAGATATTTCTTCCTACATCTTCATAATGAATTTGATTTCAGCATACAAAGAATCGATTACAAATAATATTGTTGCCAATGGGTTGGATTGCTCTCGACATTAAGGGTGATACGAAAGTTCCAAGCTCATGAAAATTCACATGGGAGCAAGAAACGGTTCAGAAGATTTGGGTAGTGTGATCTTATTTGTTGTGCATTATTTTGGGTGGCTACTATCTATAGCTCTTGCAGGGTTCAATGTCTTTACAACATAGTTTGGAGCTGCTAGTTAATTGTTTAAAACAAGCATTAAGTTGGAGTTGCTTTCGCATTATGATCATTTTGAAGACTTGAAACTCTAGGATATCCTTTAGAAAAAAAAATGTTAAATTAAATTCTTGAGGCTTGACATGGTGATCCTTGTTGTTATTTCCATTAAGAAAAACCTTTAATTAGCTTTAAAAGTGATAGTACACACCTTTTTAATCCTAAGGGGTGCATTGTACCAAACATGTACAATTACACGTGAGTTCACAAAAGGGGTTTTTATTTGAACTTTGTTATACTACATATACACATGCTACATAAACTATATCTCGTAGTAATCGAATACATGTATGGAGGATCATACACAATATTTTAACTTGTATGGTGGTCATGCCACTATGTTAATCTTGGTTGTGTTTGTGAAGTAACATGGTATATGTGAAAACATTACATGGTACGTAAAAGTATCACATATGCCGCTTTCTGAAATACAAGGAAGACCAACTTGAATTGGTCTTTGGAGGCAGTTGTTGCGAACTACACGAGTTTTTGCCAGCTAATTTTCTTTTTGTGAAGTTCAAGTGCACTCCACTAGACTAGAAATTGAGTCGGCCCTGAATGTGACATTTTCACGAATACTCTGTTAAGTGTATCATTCATCACACTTTAAGCTAAAATTGTAAAAAAATGAAGTAGACCAAAAAACAACAGCTCCAAATAAGGTTTGATTTGTTGGGAGGCTTTAATGATGTGTAGAAAGTTTGCTAATTGTTGGGTCATTGGAGTATAAGGATTCAATTGACTTGATGGATTGTCCATCAAACATAGAGATTGGCTTTTGTTGATATTAAAAGGAACCAACACCAAGTGAGCATACAACCATACTAGTCACTTGAAGATATAATTAGAAACAATATTTGCATTAGCTATTTTGACATATACTGCAAACTTAGAGGATTATGAGTCAAATATGGGGCATGAAAAAGTCTTCGACAACTTTTTCGTGGGGGTGCAATGCACTAAAAACGTATGACTATATTGTTCTCCCTCTTTAGTATGACATGTTTGGGAAACACAAAAAAAATCGTCTTCTCATTAATGTGACAAATGAAGTAAAGTTGTTGTATTATTGAGGGAATATGAAAACATAAGTAATATGAGCTTAAACACATATACAACGAGTTTAAGCTATATAGATGGTATGAGTTAATAACTTATAACTCCAAACAAAAACAAATATTCTCAAGAACTCTTGAAATAGGAGTCCAAAGATCTATGGTGTTGCCTACCCAAGTTAGCGACTTCCATCTTATCTAAATTCCCTACTAACTTTTGAAAACTAATAATTTCATTAACACCCAAATATAAAGAATTCTCTAATAAGAAACTAGACAATAATGATGCATGACGTTTAGCATCAAGATACTGGTAATATTATATCACCCATGTACAAGGCAACATTCTAGGCAAGAGGCCACTTTAACCCTAACCATGCCCATTTTCCCTATTAAGTTCCCGAGTTAGTTCCCAAGTGAAAATGGATGTAGTTTAGATGTAAGGATTTTTAGCATTAACGACCTCTTTAATATGACAAAATGAAGATTCTAAATGTTGCATTATTGAGTGTGGTAGTTGTATAAAAGAGGGAGTTTTGAACTACAAAGTTTGGTCACGCAAAAATGTGTTGTAATATCGAGGGTGTCGTATAAATGAGTGTTGTATTAATGAGGTTAGATTGAACCTGAGTGCACAAAAATGGTTAATTTGAACTCTGCCATACTACATATACATATGCTGCACAAATTATAACTTGTAGTTATGTACCTATATGAAGGACCTTTAAACAATGTACAACGTATGTACTTGTATTGTAGTGACACTGTACTTTATAAATGTGTAAACATTTGGTAATCTTTGGGTGGACTGACTTGATGGACCATCCATCAAACATGGAGATTGCTAGCTTATAATACTGGTATAAAAAAAGAATCAATAACAAGTGGACATATGATCTTATTGATCATTTGATGGTAGACTTAGAAACAATAATTGCACTAACTTTTATGATATATATTGTAGACTAGATGCTTATGAGTAGCATCTTGGGAATGAAATAGTCTTTTATCACTTTATTGATGAATGCTAGGATTTTGCATTATACTTATGGTAGGGATTGATTGTTATTCAAAAGTATATTTGTATACTTATGTTTGTGATTATATAATATGAATGTTATTTTCTTTAAGTATACAGGTGCAAGCGTGGTAAAGTGGATAGCTCTTGATCCTTGCACAAGTTTAAGCGAAAGTGATTCCAAACAATATGCTAACTTTGAACTTTGTAAAAAGAAAGATCATTAACATTTTAAAAACACATTGATCTACAAAACCAAGAAGTTTATGTTGATAAAAAACTCTCAAAAGAGTCTACATAGTTTAGAAGACAGTCCCAGTGGGTGTGCAAGTCCTGGGGGCTGGAATCTTCATTGGAAACCTAAATGACGCGCGTGGGTGACTATGAAATTACACCCATAATATACGAGAAGTTTATAGAGAAAACAAATGTAGTACACATACTCATGACATCCTAGGAAATGGACTCATGTATTTATACTAAAGGCTTTTCAATTCAATGTGATAATTGCCTTCACTACATACATAATTTTAATATCATAAATTAAATAAGCCTTCATTATACATGAAAATATTTCCTAATAGTATGAAAAAATCATTTCTTCTATAGCATGTAATTTAATAGTTGTATCAAACAAACAAAGACAAAAGCAAATTACTTAGCCACAAACTGGACAACATAACTCAAGGAAGCTCATAAACGCTTCAAGAGCCTCTAGTTTGTAAAGACCTAGAACCCAAATGCAAGCCCTAACAAGAACATACATGGTAGTCATTGAGGACTTTGACCATATGACAATAATGGATGAAAATGTGAATTGGACGAAACTAGCATATCTATTGTCAAAATTTTCTCTAAATCTCAAGGCCTTTTTTTGTACATCTACCTTTTACTTCAAAACTTTAATAGCTTTTTTAGATGTCCGCACTAGAGAAAGTAATACCTCTCCTTATGTATACTATGGATGATAATGCCTCATATTATATCCCTTACACTCATGTTCGTTCGTATGTGGTATGAAGGGTCCACCCTTGGGGTTGCAAGTGGTGATATTGAACAAGTAATTATCGATTTTTTTAAAATGATAAAATTACATTTAGTTGATGATTTTCTTGAAAATAATTTGATGATGACCTCAAGTATATAATGGATTCAAAGAATATGGACAAAAAAATAAAGCTTAAAATAGTTACGGTTAGGAAATTTATGTCCAAAACCAGATCTAGCCATTTGGATTTGAGCTTTACTTTTAATGATAAGATTTTGAAGATCCCATATTGGTATTTTGTATTGGAGTACTAAACACATTAATAGAGGTCACCTTGAAAAGATATTCAATTTCAATAACATTTTGCTACTACTTTTAGGTGTTTGACCATAAATACTATGATTTTAAGATACTCGAGCATTTTTTTTGGTTTACTTTACCATGTTTGCACCCATACATATTTTCAATTATATTTTTATCATTGAAAAATGTACATGTATGTTTTATTCTATACAAAAAGAATCATGTACATAGGGGGATTTTAAAGTATGTTTTGAACGCATGTGATATTTGGTTTTAATGAGAGGTCCACCCCCTAGGTGACTTTCTTGATGGAGTTTTGCATTGTACTTATGATAGGGGTTCACCTATTGTTAAAATTTGTAGATTCACCAAAGGGGGCTCTAAAATCTAGAGGAAAATTTGACAAAAGATGTGCTATTTTCATTTAATTTACATTTTCATTATTGTTGTCATATGGTGATAGTTCCCAATGGATTTTATGTTTAAAAGAGGCCTATTTATTTCATGATTTTTTATATTTGTGTATGTAGTGGAGGTGGGTGCAAGTATGGTAAGTGGACAACTCTTGATGCCTAATGTTAAGTGAAAGTGATTCAAAACTATACAATAAATTTGAATTTTATGAAGAAAAAGATTATAAACATTTAATTTACAAAGCCAAGTAATTTATGATGATAGAAACAATTCCAAGAAAAGTTTACACATTTTAGAAGACGGTGCAATTGGTGTGCAAATAGGTGATATTGAACAAACAACTGTCTATAATTTGGTTAACATACGATAAAATTACATCAAATTGATGGTTTTGTCATGATGCCCTCAAGTGGATAATGAATACAAGGAATATAAAAAAATTCCAACTTCAAAATAATTTAAGGTCGTGAAATCTACATCCAAAACCAAATCCAACCATTTGCTTTTGAGCATCACTTTTAATGATAGTTTTGAAGATCTCAATTTGACATTCTACATTTGAGTATTTAGCACAACTATAAAGGTCATCATGAAAAAAATCCAATTTAAATAACACTTTGCTACTACTTTTAGGCCTTTAACATAAAAGGAAAAAGGAAAAAGGTTTTAGTTTACTAGAGCACTATTTTGGTCCACTTTACCAAATGCCTAGGTGTGTATATGGTTCATTTTGTGTGAGGGTTGGGAAGGTTTTGGTCTTGTATGTCATGTTTTGTGATTGGATGTATGCTTTGAAGGGGTTGGGTTTGAGTTTCGATTTATTGGGGCATCCTGTGATGGCACATTTTGAGAGGTTGAGGTTCAAATTAGATATTAGATACCTGGAGGTTGCACATGTGATTAAAACTAGGAATCATGTGTGTTCGCATCTGTTACTAACCCTATCCCCAACTAGCCTCAAACAAAAAATTAAAATTCTAAACGCAGTCATAAAACCCCGCATCGCCTACGCATACTACGCGTTACCATTCTCCAAACCTGATATTATGAAATTAGACAAATTAGTCAATAAACTAACCAAAGAAATTTGCAACATACCCAAAAGTATCGCTAACATCCTCACACACCTTCCCCATGAAGTTTTCAACATAAGCATAACCTCCCTCCTACCAGACTACATACACTGCATAGGCCAACGGCTACTACAAGCCCCCAACGACCCAAGATAACTAGGTAATTTATACCAAGGCCTACCCAAATACATATCCACTAAATATGGGGGCTAACTACACCTCCCTAAAACTCAAACAACAAGCATGCACAAGGTCACCCATAGCCAAAACTCTCTTCTTGCTAAAAAGAGAATATGAGAACCACGTCCCCACCGCAAACCGCACATTCCCCCTCAAAAAAACCCCACTAGAACAAGCGTGGATATCCAACCCAACATACACCAACCTCATCAACAACTCCAAAACAAAATCCCAAGAATACCTAAACAAACTATACACACACAGAATCACAACACTAACGCAAATTCAAAATAAAGACACTATGGCCATACTTACCCTTGAGGAATTTCATACCATCTACAAACACACATTCAAAACCATCAAAGAAGCTCTACAACAAGCTACAACAATATTTTCTATCACACCAACACCCACACTCCATATGAACCACCCCCAACCATCAACACAACCACCCACAAACACTATACATGCCCCTAATTCCCCCACAACCCACCATAGGGCGAGCAATCCACATAATAATCAATGAAAAATCCACTTCTTGGAAAAACAAATGGGGTGTGTAAGCTCGATTTTTTGGCAATCGCCTGGCTTCGAAGCCCAACCCACTAATTTAGTGACTATTAGCAGCAATAGTCGCTTAAGGGCAATTAGCCAGTGTGAACAGTGGGCAATAGTCATTTTGAAGACAGTTACAACTAACTTCACCTCCCCCGCTGATGAGGAGGAGGCTGGCCATTGCCGAAGTGGGCTATTTTTCATTGTAGTATCAGACATAGTCTCAAAGTAGAAGCAATTAGGCTGTTAGGAGCGTTCAAGCACTCAGAGATTGAGGCTTAACGATTAGCAATAGGCAATGCCGAGCGAGAGGCCGGCAGTAATGGACAGTGTGGAGAGCTGAGTGATTCAGACTCTCATGAAACTTTGATTTTGAACAGTTTGAGTAAAGTATCTTGGAAGTGCAATAGTCTTTGAAGTGGAAGTTGTTGTTGTATGGAAGTTGTCGATGAATAAAGAAGTGTTTGTCTTATTGTGGCAATAGTCTTGAGTCTGCAATTGGTTATCAACGCCATGAAGGCGAAGAGATGTAGGAGAAAGTCGTGACAGTATATGGCAATAGTCTGAATGTGGCCATGGTCAAGAAAGTGGGTCCTTCAAGTCCAAAGTGAGGACAAAGGGCTATAGACATTGAGCGTAAGTATCTGGGCAATAGCCGTAGGAAGCTACAGGGAGCATTGGCAATTAGGCGAGTGAAAGGTAGAGTCTGGGAAGAGACCAGCAGGGTAGAGACATGATAAAGGCCATAGCCAGCATAGAGAGAGAGAGAGGGAAAGAAGACGGAAGGTCAGAGAAGGTAAGGAGTTCAAGAAAGACCATCGCCTGTGTTATATGGCTATCGCCTACATGGATCCAGAGAGGCCATGAAGAAGAGGAGGTAAGCGATAGTCTTTAGAGCCGTTGAGTGAGACGTAGTGGGAAGAGGAAAAGGCAGACTAGGACGTAGCCTCACAGACGTCAAGTCAGAGAGAACAAGGCTCTTGAGAGGTGCATGTCCTGGAGAAAAAGTCTGAGTGTGGCTACTAGACATTACCTGGCGTAAGGCCGATGTAGGACTGTAAGGATAAAGACATACCTAGTAGCAGGCTATGAGCTGCAAAAAGACATTACCCTCTCATGAGAGAGAAGTTGTTACTTAGTGAAAGACATTACCGAAGGTGCATCCTTTTAAGCTTAAAATGAACTTAAGTATTAATCAAAGAATATCGCCTGAATTGTTGATGCATTGATTATGTATGATCTTGTGTTGTTTGTGGCGATGAGTTGCCAGATAAGTGGGAGATGAAGAGGATGGTTACAGTTTTGAGAAGAATGGCCGAAAGATTGTAAGTTAAACTAAAAAGGATTAATTTGAGATTATTGCAAAAGTTCAATTCTTGTTGTGAAAGACGATGTGGTTACAAAAAGACATTACCCCGGACTTCGGTCCTGACGAATTGCCAAGGACTACTTGCCAAGCTTTTGAGCTTCACGACGGACATATGTCGAAACCATAGAATGATAGAAAATTACCTTTTGATAGGACGGAGTCACTCACTACTGAGGAAGCACAAAAGAACCTTAAGAGTGGGAAAATAAATGGAATTAAGAAGTAATGAAGGAAGAAAGACCCTAATATGTTATTAAAATCCTTAATCCAATGTGACATTAACCCTTATAGACACTATCTCAGTCTTCCTGGAGACTTTGTTCCCTGGGTTTTGTTGTTTTAAAGTCATAGCAAAAACTTACTATAGGGTGCACAAGCCATCAAAACTACATACCTATGCCAATGGCAAACCACGCAAAGAAACAATACTAATGGCGCACAAAAGAGGACCTCCTAAACCCGGATAACATCCTACTAGACCACAACCTCCTACTCATAACACAATACCAAAACATAACAAGGGAACAAAAAGCCACTCAAGCATATGCCAACTATCTCAACTACACCCAAACAAAAGACAAAAAATACATACACCCCCCGCTCAACATTACCAATCTCAAGACCTACACACAAGAATGTAACCTGGACAAAGATATTCTTACCAACAAACCAACCATACAAATACAAGTCTCCAACATATATGATCAAAACGGAAAGTACATAACCACCATCACTAAAGAAAGATTACAATGGTTATGGAAACGTTTCTCCCATAACAACCCCCTACACCTAACCAACTTCCTACAACTGACCCCACAAGACTTTGAGACCGAAATACTATGACTCATACGAAGATACATAACCATACCCCCCAAGAAAAAACCAAAATACATGCAATCAAACAACCGACACCACAAACTACACTCGGAAATTATCAGAATATTAATAGACTCATTTAAAATTACACACTCATACTATTCATCCCCCCTCACCTGCCCCATCCAACTTACACAATAAAACTTGCCACATACCTGAGACACACTATTTGGATCTCTAGGACACGTACAATCCCTCAAATGGAATGGAATAGGCCTAGCTTTCCCCACGGACCACAATACGACCCTAGAAGCCATCCACTGTGCTAGAATGGCCACCAAATTAAAGAAGATGCACAAACAAGCACCGTACTAATCAATCACATCGACTAGACACCACAAAAGCTTCCACTCACTGCAAATGCAGACATACACACAATAGCAACTATCCCACCACACACTATACATTACAACCCCACGCTAGAGTGGTCAAAATACTACCAATACATAGAACCATCACTCACATCCATCATATACATACACAACCAAATAAACCCAACAACGAACCCCACACGAATTACAAAGAGTCCTAAAAAGAATAACGAACACACACATAGACACCTATCCCATCAAACCCACCCCCACACATTACAATGCTAAATTCTCCAAGGCATGGAAAAACAACCCCAAAATAAACACCCCCCCCCCCCCTCCCAACAACATCATTACAACAACTCTACCCCCCACATACAACCATATCCACCCCCTTAAATACCATCCACAACAATGCATATACATGGACGTGTCATTTATCCCACCCTCCAAAAACCCTGAAGGACTAATAAAGGGCAACACTGTAGGCTCATGGGTATACAACCCCAACAACAACACCCAAATGTCAGAATTATTACTTGGATACCAAATTATCCTAAGAGCAGAGCTCAATGCAATACACATCGCTATCAAAACAATACAAACCACCCAACGAGATACACACATATTTATAGATAGCCTTAGCAACATATACTTAATCAACAACCACATACAACACCCAACATCCCAACATCATCACCCAAATAAATTACTCATCGCAACCATCGTACATCAAATACACTAGACCCCACATGTGATCCACATACACAAAGTGCAAGCACACACAAGCTTTAGTGGAAATGAAATAGTGGACACATTAGCCAATGAGGGGACACTAAAAGAAAAACCAAACAATATGCTGCATATACACATAGCCCACCCTACCCCCTATAGGCTAGCAAGTTGCCCAACAACCACACATGATGGAGCCATCTGCAACCTCCACACATTCATAACAATAGAACAGGAAAACCATGAAACGAACTCAACCAAAATAAAATTCCCATATGTAGGCAAATGGCTATCAAACAAACAAATCAACTAGAAGCTCTCTAACCACTTCTGGAAAGACAACAAAGTGTCGGATGTGCAAATTACCCAAACTCTAAAATTTAGATATGCCCAATACATGGGTAAACCATAGGAAAAATATCTTCTGGCCCCTTAAGTACCAAAACCCCAATGTACACTATGTCATAACAACGACAAAGACACATGGCCCCACTTATTATCAACATGCGAACATCCATACTTAAAGGGACTATGAATTGCAAGGCACAACAAAGCAATCCACCTCATCACTCAGACACTACAAGCCAATAAAAACACCCGGTTCTTCACTTTGACCAATGCAAGCAACCTAATCAACCAAACAATCCCATAATGGCTTCTTAAATGCACATGCCAACAAAGAATATGTCAATGCCATGCCAAACTAAGACCAGACATACTGTGCATCATTGGAGCCCCAAAGCGAACACAAACACCTATATCACCTTCCCCCAAACATACAATTCAATTCATCAATTTCACATACTGCCATGACAAATTCCTTGAACAAGCCCTCATGCACAAACACACCAAAAAATACGACCCACTAATCAATATCACACAAAATAATGATTGGAAAACCAACCCCCTCATTACCATCATCGCCAGAGTAAGAGGAGCTATACACGATTATGGTATTTAGTGTCACTTATTATTTGAAGTTACATTGTGCGATAACTTTTTACTATGGATCTCATTTCGTACCAACAAAGGTCAAATTGGTTGTTTGGAAACTATATAACATTAAAATCTTTACTTGATATAAATTACATCAACAATATAATGTTGTAGCACATGCATAACTTCAATTAGTAAGTGACACTAAATACCATAAATGGTGTAAATTGCAACACAAGAATAGTCTTTCCCGAAGATTGTGTAGGATTCAGAGGTAACTTAGTACATGGAAAAATAAACTTTAATCTGAAGAATGGCACTTGATACTTCTGGGAAAACATGGCCAGCCACCAAAGACATGAGCATCAGGGCTTTGTAATCAATAGAAATGAAAGCCCAGATGATAACATTGGCAGTATTCTTTAGCAACGTTTTCTAATCCGTGCTGACTTGTGGACGATAAGTGCTTCACATGGCATACAACATTACGAAACAAAAAACAAGAAAACAAGAAAATTTAATTTAGAAAAATATTGATGCATCATTCCAATTGGCATGCACAACAGAAGAACGGAAGCATTAATTTCCTATCCAGTGCCAAGAGTGAGGTAAATTTGAGTTACTTTCACAAAAGTGTTATCCTGAACAGCAGGATTGAACAAGATATTCACCACAAAGGCCAGCCCAGAATTTACAAAATGTACAGAAGATATATTATAGTGCCGCTCCTATGGGAGTGTATACATAGAGGTCACTCTACTTTACAAGATGCGTCACGAATATATCCTTGTCATTTTTTTCAACTGAAAGCATCAGCACCTGAACCCCGTATACGCCTAAGTCCTGAGACAGAGTAGGGGACGAGAGCTATATATGTGTAACTACAAAAGGGAGGGAAATTCCAATGAATGGACCTAACGTGTCAAATCTTTATTGCACTTCATCTTCAGTGAGTAACTGAGAGATTTCTGTGCCATTTATAGAGTTTCTGAATAAATAAATCTAATGCCTAATGAAAAATGGGTTTCACTACAATTCAGAAATGTCAGGCTTCAATGGTGGACGTTATAAACGTTGAAACTTAATATTCTCGATGACGAGCCGACCAATATTCTGCTCCAGGTTTGTCTCGTTGTACACTACTTAACACAAACTCGGGTCTCACATTTCCCACGACAAGCACCTTCTTCGTCCATTGGTCTGTTGTTATGCTCTCAACTCCTGCATATCACACGTAATCAACATCCACTTTAGAATCCAATTTAGATCGATGGGGTAACTTCCAGCTGCATCATACTGAACATCCTCCTCAAATTAAAAAACCATACTTCCAAATACTACAATGCACAAAAATTTTACTCGCATCTATCAATTAATTATGCTGCCAAGTCAATCATGTGACTCGCTTGTCAGATTCATCATGTGTTTGAAACCCACCTTCTATAACTCCCAAGTGTTTCCTGACTTTACGCTCACACTTATCACAGCACATTGGAACCCACAACTCCACCACCTGCAACACCAAGTCAACTTGCCTAGTGAGTTAAAAGCATCAACACTTCACCTGCAAAGCACACGAAACATTCATAATCAACCAGATTGATATAAGGTGGATGTGCCTAATTCAGATAATTTTCTCTCTGCACCCACTTCTAGTAAGGTATGAAACACACAATTTAAAATGCAAGATGATTAGTAAATCCATATCGTGTGTGTAGCCATTTGCCTCATAATTTGGGGAGCTCATATCAATATCTTATTCATTATCAAAGTGAACTTGCACGTGCAACTTATTAAGTGGTTATGTAGGTTCCTAGGTTTGTTGACTACTGGATTGTTGTTGTGTTCTTAGACCCACACCTAACCACATACCACTCAATTATAGATGCCCAAATTTCTTGCTATGTTGTATAATTAGGCACGTCGACCTCAGTGAGATCGATTTAAGGTCGACCATCAAAATCCAAACGAGAAGACATTGGAGATTACTTCATCACCTTTCTTCTATGATGCTTGTTATGGCTGTCATCATGGTCCGCATCTCGCAGGTAGCCTCTGTGTGGGTATTCCCTGTTTAGCCACCACGGCGCTTCCTGTCTACCATAAACCTGCATTCCAGAATTTCAAACATTCTTCAACAGTCAGGAATCGATCAAAAACTTTGCAGCCACGACTTAACACTGATTTCATGCCATTTACATAACTAATATAATTATTTCCGGAGGAATGAGTGAACTTGAACGGTGGAGTGAGGAAATGCAGGATTTATTACCTCTTCCATGGGGACGATGCCGCCGCGGCCGCGGCCATCGTAGGAGCTGGTGCGGCCATAGTAAGGGCGGTAATCAGTGAAAGGCTCCTGGAAGGAATAGCCACGCCCCGCATCTCGACGCATGTCGTACAACAGACGACCATCCCGATCATTGTAGGCACCGTAGTAATAAGGTGGCCGCGAGTCATTGTATCCCGCCATCGAGTACGTTCGCGGTGGCGCATAGCCCGATGCGGAGTATCCCGGGTAATAATCGTGGCTCTCGTACTGCCCCAGCCTTCCTTCCTTCTTATCCCAAATTTGGCAATGAAGAAGAATCCGATCCGGCTTATTTACAACTCCAATCAAACCCCCCACTTGTATACCTGCTAGTAACAACAATGATCTATGGACAACTGGAATGTGCAGCGGTACTAGGTCCAATAACTAACTAAATTATAATTACGACAAGCTAAGGACTTCACTGGTCACAAGGTTCTACAACTTGTGTAGTTTAAGCATTAGTACTCTGCAGGCACAGTTTGATCTATTCCCAGGTGACAGGAAACTTATAATGACCTTCGGAAGCAAGTACTCCTAGTAGTACTACTGCAATGATCAGGCTGTAAGAACTCACAGATCCTTGTGTACAAGTGAACTACAGCTCTTCGAAGAAAAATACCCAAGGTATAAAGGTCTTCACTCACACAACTAGACGAAGGTTTTCTCTCTAAGATCTCTCTCTCTCTCTCTCTCTCTCTCTCTCTCTCTCAGAATGCAAACTTGGATGATGATTTCAGAGGAAATTTGGAAGTTGGCTGCGGAGTGAAGTAAGAGGGTGAGTATAAGTAGAGATTCGGGCTGTCTGCTACCATATACCTACATACCTATGCCTCGAACTCGGTGCCTTTGAGAGCAAGCTTCGGGGACGTCTCGTCGTCCAAGTGTGCGGGGAGATTTCTGGGAAAAATCGGTCAAAATCTTAGTGTTACCAACTCCAACCGGTTGCATGTCGCGATCTTCCGGTTATTCTTTAAGGATTCGAGGTATATTCCACCAATACCTCTAAAATGATGGGTGCATTTTCCTGAAGTCTTGAACTTCAACCGGTCATTTCTCAAACTCAACCGGTTCATATGTAACTCCCCGTTCATTGTCGTCGTCCCGATTGTCCTGCAGCTAATTGCGGTCCGCGGTAAGTAAGCTTTAATTGTTCAGCCTCCTAAGTATTCTTGAGGATCACGGTTCTCGATGATGATCAACAGTCGAGGCTTCCTTAAAATTAAGAACTGATGGATTCACGGAACGCTGGATCGACGAATGACGAGTCGACTAGTTTGTCGGCAACCGTCTACGTCACCATCATTCTCTCCTCACCATGGAGCTTTTTCATTCTATAATTATAGGTACATAAGTCTTTCGCCTGGATTGCGTTGGCAAGGTGTCGGCCCCACCCAGCATCATCTACGAGCGAACTCGGGCCTCCATCTGCCGCCTTTGGAGCGATTTTCGGTGGATGGATCCTCCGGAGTCATCTTCTAACGTAAGGAATCCTTGCCAGCCTCATGCGCAAGCAGCATCCTTGTCTGTGCTGATACCGCCATTTGTTGATTTGACTCCCTTTGTTTTCTGAGCCAAAACTCTGCTCCTCGTCTCATCAGTCTCTTGATCTCTTCATGTTCCTCATTACATAACAGTGGAACATGCGAGTGCAATGGAAACTGCCACTTGCTCCGAAAGAAAGAAAAACGAAGGCTCTACATTGCAAAGTTTGAAGCTTTAAACCCCATCAAGGATGCAGGGGCTTAATGTACAACATATATAGGTAATCGTTAAATCAACCACATAGATGTGTCATGTGGTCACAAGACTTGTGAAAATTTTGTGTTTTCACGGCACATGTGAAGAAGAGCAAGGTATCAGTTCTGTATTAGAATCAATAAACTTGACTCATTCGAATGACATTTTAGAGCCTAGTCAACGCCTTACATATTGATGGTGCTCATTGTAACCAGTGTGTGGTCGATTTAACAGTTCCTTATATATAACCCATTCTCCATATGTACAAGATTTTTGCAAGTTTCAAATAAGGCTTAATATCCAGAATGTTGAGGGTTTGCAATTCTATTAATTGCATTTGAATCTTATGTGAAGGGTAAAACAGAAACATATTCATACGTTATGATAATGATGACCAAAGTACAAAGTTTGTAACTTTAATATCTAAAGGCACTCGGGCTGTGTGTTTGAACCTACATCTTCAATTAAAATTACTTGATATTTAACCGATTTGAAAAGACTCACATTTTAAGAATAAGTTAAGTTTAGATGGGGTCACTTTTAACACAATTTAGTCAAAATGGAAATATGTTTCTCAATATCAAATAACACATGTAAATTTTGTGTCGCACAATGGAGAGGCCTATTATGGGCTTCTTGAACATTAAGACATATTGCAGGCCTTATGTGGTCAATCTTCTTGTTTATACACATTTCGATTTGTATATGGCAAGGATTGTTGTTAAGTACATACTCTACAAAAACATGTGTTACAATGAGATTTAAGAAAGAAAATCTCAATATATGTTGATTGTTCTAGGTTCAATAATGAACAATGTGGTTTTCTGAAATTGAGAGAATTTTTACATTGGACTTTAAAGTTTTACATCTCAACTTTCATTCTAAATCTTGAAATGACTTGAGTCTTTGTGGTTTGCAATTGCTATTCGGATGAGACAATTTCCAAACTGATCAAACAACTAGAAATGTATTTGAAAGCGGAATGTGCCCACAATCATAAGTCCACATAAAGCGACCAAGTTAACTCACACCAAACTACATCGTTTACGGTATTCGGTGTTCACACTTACTATTCAAAATCACATAATGTTATAACTTTTAACGCTGATTATGTACTAAGCTTTTACGAAGCAAAGCTGTTGGTGTTCTAGGATGTCCAAACAACCAATTTGACCTTGTTGGTAATAAATGAAATCTATAGTGGATAGTTATTATCTATTATTAGCACCACACGTTTCCAAATAGTGAGTGACACTAATGACTGTAAACGGTGTAGCTTCATCCAGTAGCGAGTGGAACACCTTTCAAAGGTCGGTGGCATGCAATTTCTTGATGCCCTGGAATCTAATTCAATGCAAGCCAGCTGCAGTCACTGTGACTCAAGAATTCACTAAGGTTCTACTGACTTCAACTTCTCAACCAAACTACGTACCTTGGGTTAATAATTTCTTACTTGACCACCACATAAATGCCAAATAGTAGTTCTTGCTGTTTCAGGCTAAGAGTGTGTAGTGGGTGTGATGTGGTACCTTCTCTTATTACTCCTAATCTGCTTCCCGGACTTTAAAAGCAATTCAGTTTCATTTCACTTCAATGTAACCGTTTCCCACAAACAGGGCTGATTTCTCACAAAGTTTTTGCCCGTCCACGTCTAAAAACCTTGAATTGAAAGGCAAAAAAAATTGCAACCCGTCCCAAAACCGGTAATTTCTAAACCAACCCGTCCATGGAAAGGTTAAAGAAAAAACAACCTGTTCTAAAACCGGTTTGAAAATGAAAATACCCGTCCCACAAACGGGTATAAATAAGTCTCTTACAATGTTAATAAAAAATTAGAAGAAGAAAAAAAACGAAAAACGAAAAACGAAAGATGTCAACATGTGATTGGTTGCACTTGGAAACAATAGGATCTAGACAAATTATGCCTTCAATGTTCGTCAGTAATCTGTCTTTTGTTGTCGATTCTCATCTTTCCACTACACCCCATTCTAAATTTTGTGGTTGATGAATTAATGTATGCAGGTGAATCAAGCACTTCAAGATTGATATTTTGATTGGGTATTAGTGGTTTGATTGCATTATGCTTATATTCACATGTCCTATATGACATGCTGTAACTGATATTTGTATCATTTATTTATTTATTTTTAAATTATCAAACAAATTTTTATTTTTAGAACCCGTCCAAAGTGAATTTGACACGTCCAAAAATTGGTTCATTTTCTAAGAACCCGTCCACTGGAAATTTTTTTTTTATGAACATGTCCCTGGACATGTTAGGGACCTTGTGAAAAATCACCACTGCCCACAAATGACAACTATATATCCATGTCTGAAATGAACAACGATGGCCTGACACGTGAGATCCAAGTGTCGGTTTGGACACACCTATAATCCTCACTTTGGAATTTTATCATTTATTCATATAGTGTCCAAAAACTACATGCTTTAGCTAATGAAATGTGTTGCAATCCCCTTTCAATTACCAACAAGATCCCTGAATAGGTTTTGAGATCATCTATAATAATATTTGTGTTCTTAACATACTTAAAAGGGTAATTCTAAATGCATTTAACATCCCATAAAATATTTGAGTGATGAAGTCATTGTAGTGTACCTTGCACATTTGATTTAGTGTGACATTGAAGTGGATGTGAAATGTTAATTTGATTGGTTTTTGAGGATTGTGATGTAACCCCAAGTGTCATGTGACAATGAATATGATCTGGTTCGGTGGGCCTCACTGCAATTCAATTTTTTTTATCAAGTTGTTTCAATTTACAGCACAAATTGCATTTAAACAATGATGTTCAGACTTGCTATCTTTCTTTTACAGTTTCCCTAAGATAACTTGTGAGATAACCAGTGGCTTACCACTTGACATTGTACTATTATAGCACAGAAGAATAATATTCAATCTACCAGATTTTCAGTGAATATGAATAAACTCCACGGACAAGAGTCACGCAAGCGAAAATTACCTTCTAGCTCAATATCACTAGTAGAAAACATTGCGAAAAAGAACCGCAGTCGTTTTCCCATTGCGGTTCTTTTGACCACCCTGATCTACAGTCGCTAAATGATTGCAAATTTTGAAATCACACTCGCAAATCAAAAAAGAAAAGTATGCAGTCGTTTAGCGACTGAAGATCATGGTGGTCAAAAGAACCGCGATGGGAAAACAACTGCGGTTCTTTTTCGCAATGCTTCCTACTAATGTATCCAGCGTCCATGACCAAGTTCCAACAATTATACATGAAAATTTGTGAACGCCTGATGCTAGTTGTGCACAGTTTAAGCATTTTGTGGTTGTATTGAGGGGCGGTTTACACTATGGACAATGAAATTGGACCAAGGCTCTGCAAGGCAGTTGATTGGCTCTTGAAGTTGTCCCAGGACAACTTCGGTTTACACTAAGGAAAAAATGGCAGAGGGACCATGGAGGTTGAGGTCCCCAAAATATAATTTTTAAGGCCTAATAAATGCACTGACATGGTCCAACGGGTTTTGCAGTGAGAGAGGCAAGAGAGGTGGTCTAGTAGGAAAAGGCAAGGGCCCATGTCAGAGACATGCCATTTCAAGAATGTTTTAATGAATCTACCTTTTATGTGCCTTAATTATATTATAGCCCACAAAACATACCAGCACTACCTTGCCCTACCCCTTAAACGGGCTTTCACGTGTTTCATCAAACAACGCGGGACATCTAGAACTCAAGAATTCAAGTGCAGATTTGTTTTTTTGGTCTACCAGCTGCAATGTTTGGAATTTGGGGGTGTGTAATATACCGTTGGAAAGGTCTTGAAAATACCTTTCCAACGGTATATTACACGCTCCAAAATGTTTAAAAACTACAGTTTTCAAAACAAAAAACAAAAATACGTAGTCGTTTAGTGACTGTAGATCAGGGTGGTCAAAAGAAGCGCAATGGGAAATCTTCTAACATTAATTATCAAAGAATTGAAATTTAGTGTTGAGCAAGGTTGGGTGGTAACAACATTAGATATAATCAAACACTAAATATCCTATTTAGTGTAGTGACAACACAAGGTACATGTCACATGTAAATTACATTGAACATGTACAAATTGAATCGCTCATTTTTTTTTGTAAAAATTGTTGTGAGAAGATTTGCAAGCCACATCTTTGACACATTTAACAAGAAGTGAAGACAGTTGAAGCCCAAGAGATGACAAGAGAATGATCAAACTTTAAGGCGAAAAGAAGAAAAAACTAAGTGACAAGATAAGTGAAGGCATGTGTAGGCAAGTGAAGGCAAATTGAAGTCAACAAAATGGTCAAACTTCATTTTTTCCCCAAAACTGCCCTTTTTGGGCTTATATTAAAAAAATCAGCACATTCACTTCTTGTCGCATGGTCATTCCTCTTGGTCCACATTCTGTTTACACCTAGTGAGGGGCCCAAGGGCTTTGTAAATCAAATTTTTAAGAACTCGGACCATGAAATGTAGACCATGAACTCGTACCGCGAAATAAGGCATCTTCCGTGGGACGAGTTCATGGTCTATGGTGTAAACCGCCCCTGAGTCAGCTGCAAACTTTGAGGCACCGCACAAAAAAAGGAAAAATCAGGCAATTTTTTTCCCTGAATTATTCACAGTATCAATGCACCACATCTCAAATCGCAGCTCTAGTCCTTCCTAATAAAGTATATGTATTAGGTAATCGTTTTATTGAAAAAGGTTGTTCTGCACTGATGACCGGTTCCAATAAAACGATTACCAGATGTAACCGGTTGGCCGCTTTGTTGAGCCGCGCAGGTGACCTAAATAGTGGATCACCTGTCGTCTTCTTCAACATATCCGATTTAGATGATCATAACCGGCTGGGATGTCGAGGTTATCGTCTGCAAACCTGATGTGCTCAGAGCCAATCGTGTAGTGCCACCTCGGCGAAACAAAGCGGCCAACCGGTTACGTCATGTGGCTCAACGTCAAGGCATTGATGCCTGGCCGGCCAACTACGAAAGCTCATAAGTTAAGTTTTAACTACTATCGTAAAGTGTCAAAAGCTTGATGTCAAAGACTTGAACCTCAGAGTGATTGATTTCTAGCTACCAGCATGTGATCCATCAGACGCTTCTTGTGGTGAAAATAATGGAAACTGGAAGGTAAGGAGCTTTACCACCTAACACCACATTCTTTGTATCGGCTATGTGGTGGCTCGTGGTTTTGTATGTCATTGCATGAACCGCTATCAAAAAAAGGAGCTTAAGTTACACGTCTCTTTCACATTTATAGTAGGGCGTCGTCATGAGAAACTTGTGTAGTAAAGTAAAGAGAAGATAATATAGGTCTTCTCGACGTGAACATGAGCCCCTTCACTCATATATGATCCTCGGTTTGGCTGTTGACATTAGAAGAAAATATGTCTGTTACAACCGTCGCTTGTGACTTGGTCATTGCAACTCATAGGGGGGGGGGGGGGAATGCATAAATAAATCATTTCGGTTGTCGACCAGCCCTGGGGGTGGACTCTTCATAGAACATAGGAACTAATGTGAGTGTAAGAAGGGGTATTATTTGAGGTATGTATGTACATAGTATACATAAGGGAGAGGTGTTTTTTTTTTTTTTCCCTTCCTAGTGAGTAGGCTACTAAGAATTTTGAAGTAAAGGTAAGTGTACAAAAAGAGGCCCTAAGGTTTAGAGAATTTTTTTGACAATAGGTGTGTTAGTTTCATCCAATTCACATTTTCATTCATTGTTGTCACATGATAATAGTCCTTAATGACTACCTTGTCAATTCTTGTTAGGGTTTGCATTTGGGTTTTAGGTTTTACAAACTAGAGACTCTTGGAGTGCTCATGAGCTCCCTTGAGTTTCATTTTTTGGATTGTGGCTAAGGTTTTGTGCTCTTGTCTTTGTTTGTTTGATGCATTCATTGAGTTACATGCTATGGATGAAAGAAAGAAAGAAAAAGCTCAATGACTTTCTCATTATAAAGTGAAAGTGAAACTTATAAGTAATAAAGGCCTAACTAATTCATGATATTTATTTTGTAAATGTAATGGAAGCATTTAGCACATTATATTTAAAAAGCTTAGTATAAATACATGAGTCTAGTTTTTAACCTGCCGATAGTACGTATACATTTATTTTTCTTCATAAACTCCTCGTACAAAGGGGATTTAATTGCATAGTGCCCACACATGTCATTGAGGTTTCCAATAAAAGGTCCACCCCCCGGGTCAACCAGAGGGTTTGGGTTGCTAATTATTTGAAAATTGCACCCAAAAACTTTTGATTGACAACCCAAATGATTTACTTATACATTTTAACGTCACAAATCGCAATGACCAAGTGGCAATAGATGGTTGTGATGGTTAGGTTTTCTTCTAATGTGAGACAAACACATGTCTATTGCCTACATTAGTAAGTGGGTCCATCTAGACTTATTAACATTGCATGCAAGAAGCAAAAGCAAGTCTTCAAATAACTTCAGCCAAGTATCATCCGATTGACACACCAAAGGCAACAAAATTTGGGTGCCATGGTAATAATCATGTCAAATATTCTAGCTCACAATGCACTAATTAATATGGTATTTAGCATCACTTACTAGTTAAATTACACAATGCAAAAAACAAAAAAAAAAGTTATAAATTTCAACTTTACCAAAAATTTAAAAAATGTCAAATATGTTTTCCAATATTAATAGTATCGAATGCAACCAATTTCACTCGATAAAAGCTTAAATTCTAGTAATATCTCAACTGGTTCATATGTAATTACATTGATTATCCTAATTAGTAAGGGAGGGCTAATAGCGCATGGGGGGAATTAGTGAAGGTGATATTAAATTTCTTTACCTTATGAAATTAGTGTCACCAATAGATCTAGGGAGCATTGTTTATCTTGGCATTATTTATTGAAAATAGTATTTATAATAGCACTACTCACTAAAAGTACCAACACTATTCATCCTAGCACCATTCACTTTTGCATATTATTTTTTAATCACTCTACAAGCACCTTAGAGCACGCACTAATTTCTTTGAAATGTATGGTAATTGAGCGAGTAGCCATGAATTGAGTATCACTTAGTGAAAATTTCAGCCCTCACTAATTTGAGACTTGACAAAATAGTGCATGTTTTGGGAATTAGTACCACACACACTAATTAAGATAATTAATGTAGCAATTGATTCTCCCCATCCATTATTATGTGTAGGCTATGTTGAGAAGGAGTCCAGCCACCAATGTCATGATTGTAGGAGTTAGTATCTGCTTAATGTAAGTCTCCCGGGAGTTTGCTAGGAGTTTGCCTCGGCCCATCCCCAAATTACGCCTTCAAAACAATTTAGGGCCACTTTACACCGTGAACCATAGAAGATGGTTTTTTTCCATGGTCCAACTTCCATGGTCTAATTTCTTAAAAAATCAATTCACAAAGCATTTGGGCCCCTCACCATGTGTAAACCGATTGTGGACCAAGAGGAATGACCATGTACAAAAAAAGTGAATGTGCTGATTTTTTTAATATATGACCAAAAAGGGAAATTTTGAAAGAAAGAAAAAATCAATTTTGAAAATTCTCTTGTTTTCTCTTATCTTATCTTCACTTCTCTTCACTTCTCAAAAAACTATTCATCAATATTTTATTATAATAGCATTACTCTACCATGGGCCCTACTACCAGAGCACCTCTTTTGCCTCTCCCACCGCAAAACCCGTTAGACCATGTCAGTGGATAATGTACACCTTAGAATACATCTTTTGAGGACCTTGAACGTCATGGTCACTCTAATATTTTTTTCCCTTGGTGTAAACCAAAGTGATCCCGGACGAGTTGAATAGCCCATCATAGATTTTATAGGGCCTTGGGATGACTTCATGGTCCATGGTGTAAACAACCCCTTTCCAAAACAAGGATATTGAGGAGTTGAGTTATGAACATTATGTGATATGTATTGCCAAGGACCCATTACAAAGATTCTAATTCTTTTAAATGTGTGTTCCAAAATTGACCATTTTGAAAAGTTCAAGATGCGTCATGATCCTTGTGTGAAATAAGGTTGAGGCACCTACCGATAAAATAAGAGAGTTTGTAAGTGTTTAAGATGAGTAATAGCGGGGAACTGCTTCTCTTGTAAAGAGAAAAATATTCTAAGGAGAATGCAATTTTTTATACAAAGTTATGAATAAATAAATTGCTACAAATTCCAAAGCAACAAAGTTTAGGGTGACACATAGTCAATCTATAGTTCACCCATAACCACTCATCTAAATGCTAATACAAGTTGGCTACACCAGTTGTCAAAACTCTGAGGAGGGTAAATCACAAGTTGCCACCACATAAACTTTACCTCAATTGGCTTAAAACATATAGATCTCATTCATGTCAGCATTACATGACCCTAGGTAGCGGGACTTGGTCGACTATGGATGCCTCAACCTTAAGCCATGTCAAAAAGAACTTTTTTCCTTACTACACCTCAATCTTTGTTGTGGTTCACCATAACTTGCTTGTTTGAATTTTGGCTGTAATGGTCATGTGTCTTGTGAGCCACAAAAATATGAGTTCAGTGTTGAATGCATGGTCATTTGTTCCTTTTGGACATGCCTCATGATCTCCAACTACCTCTACAAGCATATGAGTCCTAAGCAATTGACCTACGCCATTGGAAACTTGTCCTATGTGATTGGAAGCTTTGCAAATCTAGCATAGTGGTAGATTTGCATTGCTTTTTTCATCAACGTGGGACAATTGCGTAGGACTCGCATCCTAGTAGTATACCTTACAAATTGACAAAAAAAATTAAGGCTTGGAGCAAATTGGCTTCTTCGTGAGGGAGAGAGGGAAATTTAATTGTATACAAGCATACCCCTCATCCATCCAACAGAAAAACTTGACTTCCCTATGGGCCCCTACAAGTTTGTTGCCGATTCATCTCGAATAACCTAATTCGAGATCTTTGAAACCTACTTAGGTCTTTAAAACTAATTCCAGTGTCAAATCAACAAAAGAAAATAATATCTGAAATACATAATTTTTAGGGATTTTATGTTAAACGAATGAGAGGTATACTCGTATACGATAATTCCAAGCTCTATCCCTTGGTGAGCTTCTTCAGGGTAGGTTGCACATGGCTCATTGTGGGCTAACAATGAGCATGATTTGTTGTTAAGTCTAACCATGATGAGGTGTACCATTAAGGACTAAATAGAAATGAGTCTTTAAATCTTGTAAGGACTCATGTTTGAGGCAATATTGATCAAATATGATGACAATATTTATAATTGTGCTAAGATTTGACTGTAAACCTAAGTAAAGTAGAAAATAAAAAGCATGACTATTCAAATTGGTATCAAGGACTATGGAAAAAAAGGGTGATGGTTGACGCAATTTTGGAACACTTGATCGTGGTTGGACCTTGTTAGGAACTCCAATTGACTCATGCTTAAGTTTCAACCCTTCAAGGTCTAGAGGTGTATAAACATAAGGTAGATGATGCTCAAAATCGACACTTGAAGTGTTGAATGGATGCTATTTACTGTTGTTAGATTGGTAATTGTATAGAGGATTTTTGTTACCATTTGAAGGGATTCTAATGCACCAAATGTACGCGTTAACTGATTGATGCATGCAATCGGATATAAAGGTTCAACATTTTATTTTGCAGATGACTTGAATTAATTAACATGGGAGCCTGATCTTAAGGTGCTGAGCATTCTCAAATTGAATTGAACCTCCTTTGAAGGTTAAGTTATGTGGGTTCTAAGTTGTTAGTCTTGTTTATTGGACACCTATAATTTGAGGAAAATCAAGCATGCTTGAAGATATGAACAGATACTAAAAGATACATGCTGCAATGAGGTTGGACTATGTGTGCTCAAATGATGTCGTAAAACCAAGTTTGTTAGTGGACACAATTGGGAGAATCTTATAGTACGTGATAGGTAACTGAATGAGGATACAAAATATTGACTTTGACCTCCAATAGTTTGCATCTCATCTACAATTTTGAACCTTGTAATCATATATTACCTTGGTGATTGCAATTCGCCCCTAACTTCCCAAGCAACCCATATTATGCTTGATGGAGGATTTTAGCCCTACACTAACCCCACCTACCTCAATCATCTACACTAGAAAGTACTATGAATAGCAAGCCAATATAGATATCTACCCCATATCTACCCATGAACATGCTCCGTGAAATTTGGAGATGATTAGAATGTGAAAATTTTGGTAAAAATAGGAAATGGTCATGTTTTTGTTATGTTGAGAGCTCCCATCAGTGGTTGCCCCTCCAATGCAAACGGTTTATCTTGAACATCAATGGTGTTATTTTTGGTAGAAGTGAATTTATTTCTTTTGATATTCTTGAAAATGTCCTTCATGCTCACATCGACCATTCAATTTAACTTTTGGACATTCTTTGAACTTCAAGAACCTCTTTGCAATTACGTAGCTAGAAATGTGGGACAGTTTGCATACCCCAATTGCAGGGTGGCTGGCTCATTGTGGTGTGCACATTTTGACCTAAGAATTTGTGGAGGTGCTCAGCTTTAAGGTGATCCCCATCTAGTGGATTACACAAGTATTCTACTCATTTTTCAAGATGAATATGATCGGTCAAAGGTTCTTTATTGGAGGTAACACATGACATCTCGTGTGCACCCCTTCCTTCAAATGCTATAATGTGAAAATCACGGCAGTGTTTCATACCTATTCCCCCCAGGAAAATACCTCATCTCCCATATTTCAAGATCCTACAAATACATCCCAATCCATGAAAATCCCACACACAACATGGAGTGAAATGCACTCGAAACAACCCTTTCATAGCCTTGGGAACTTAAGGGCGAATAACCCAATGAGACAATTACCGATCCAATCTTATGGCCAAAATTGTCCCTATGACCCTATTAAACTACTGGCCCGCTTCTCCATCTCAAATCTTATCTGAGGGGGGGATGCCACTGTCTCACTTGATGCTGATCCCATTCAAAGGCTAACCATACCATATCATGGATGAAAGAAAATGGATGAATACTCACAGCCCAACCCTCATCCACCTAGCAATTCATCCGGCTTAAACTACACTCATTATCCTAATTAGTGCGTGTTACTATAATTTGGAGTTATGGAGTGCTATAACTAGTAAATGAGAATGTAATATTTCACCAAGAAAAGTCATATATGTTCTATGATGTCTAAACACCCACTTGAACTTTTGCTTTAAATAAAAATTGACGTTACTGCACTGCATAACTCCAAATAGAAACACGCACTAATTGGGACAATCAGTGTCCACACCAAGCCGGTGTTAAATATGATGAGCATGGAGTTTACCTTTATCATCCACACCATGTCCAAAAACACATTGATATACGACTTCCGTTTTCATATGGTTGTACTAACGAGTGGTTCGATGAATCTATTTTTAAAACTTTGGCAAGTTTGGGTAGTGAAAATGCCAATTAACTTATTGGATTGGCCTGTGAAAAAGGTTTGGAAGCCACGTGACTCATAATATCATTATCACATTTCAACTCTTCAAACGGAAGATTGAAGTTGGAGCACTCCAAAATCATTGGGCTTAGTATAGCCCCAATATTCATGTGCTATGATTCATTTTTTGTTTAGGTTTTATGAACTCAACAAGATACTACACGGCTAGAAGTGTTCACAATATGCCCATCAACTTGCATCATGTCCAACCTTTCACGTGAAATTGTGTGCTTCTTGAGTGACATTAGACATATGATTGTGAAATTTTGGGGTCATAAGTGACACCCAACACTTGCTTCAATAGGTAGACTTTTATTTGATAATTCATGAAAGTGTAAGTTTGGCAAATCCATGGTCCTACATACATCAGATCCTCCACTCACTTGCCTTTGACATAATGGAAGGTGAAAGTGCATGTAACAACCACATTGAGCACTTGAGACCCTTAAACGTGTTCAAAAAGATATCACGATAGACTCACCAAATCGACAAAGATGCTAAGTCAGTTGAGTTATAAAAATTTGACATTGTGTAAGATATCTCAATGAATTCAAGATTCCTTTGCAATTTCAATGTAGGCCACCTTAAAGTGAATATTGTTCGGTGTTGAGTCTTTTCTCTTTGCAACTGATAATTTATTATTATTCTTAGAATAATATCATTAGTATTTTTTTTTTCAAAGAATGTACATGTCCACTTTGGACCACAAAGTAACGGTCCAAATTAGATTGTGGATAGAAATATATGACAATTTTACCTTGTGCTAAATGTGGACATGCTCTCATGGACACGTAGAGTCATGTTGTGCCTCCACTTGATTTTCATGTTTATTACACTCCATCAAACATTTTTTTTAATGTCCTTAATACCCTAAACCATACATGATGGTATTGGGAGACTATCCATTTTAGGTTTGAGTAGCTCATCACGACAATCCTCATAAGGTGTAGTCCTTCTCATTCATTTTCTTCACAACAGTGTTTAGAGCAGTATTGATTCTTTGGGGCCAAGAATTGCCAGTTAACTACATGGATTTCAGTAGATTAATTTACCAAATTGTCCCAGTGATGTAGTATTTAGAAAAAGTGGAATGGAACCCCTCACCACTACTCTGAAGACATTCATGTACATGAACATCAGATTTCATCCATAAATGCAACTTTACCCAATCCAGCACTACAGCCTGCAGCCACACATTTGGGAGCTCCAAATGTGTGAATGTGATAAGGTAGAGCATGCTAAAACCAACACCTCAAACTAGCCTCAAAACATCGCATTTTAACTCTATAGACCTTGAGAATGTCCACATCTTAGCATCAGGCTCCCATGTTGACTTTGAAGTCTACCACCAATACAACTTTGAACCCTTGTAACTTTTGCATACAAAATTCAAATATTTGGTGTGTCGGAATCCCCTTTCAATTGATGCCGAGCAACGTCAAAAACTTTCTCGATCTAATTTACTGATGAACACACTCAGCTCCTGAAGTGATGGGTTTAGCGCCGTCTACCTGACATACGATTCGTTCCGGGTATTCGTATCTTACTATGGATAGAATAGGCTACATCATTCCGATGGTGATCACCACATCAGCTACTTCACAAACATGACAAGTTTGATACTGCTTCAAAGGGTAATAGTGATCCACAACATATACTCTCACCCAATCACAAAGAACATGGGATGCAGTCTATGGCATTTAAGAATACTTTCTAAAGTCAAGAGTAGTGAGTTACTAGTTTACCTCAGTTTTCCAATTCAAAGGTAGCACACATAATAAATGTTCTCTAAAGTTGTAGAAATGGATTCCTTGACCACCATGCATCATGATTTCAAGGATTTTATCTCGCCGTTTCAAAAATGAGCCAAAGAAATATCTGGTCCTTGTCTTGAATGTAACCCATTTAGAGCAAGTCCACCCGTTGCCATATCCAAATTCATAAACATATATTATGAATAAAAGCAAACAATAGGTTGGAAAATATCTTTAGATAGCTCCCACCCTCTTGGTCACTCTACGCTTCTGGCTTAGTGTAAAGTGAACTTGAAGTTGAATCTTGGTGTTAACCTTCCAGCTGCATACTTAACCACAACATCACAAAGATTTTCTACAGCACAAAATGAGATGCAAACTTACAATCTACTTGGACTCCTGAACAAAGTCACGACACTAAACCGATCATCTAGTAGGCCTACTCAGTGGAATCTCAAAAATGATGAGAACTTGATATAAACTTAGATGGAGGAAATTTCATCTGTGTGTGCATATAGCAGATAAATGAGAAATCTGCAAATAGGAAAGGGGTGCTGGTTAAAAACATAATTTAGCCACTAACAATGAGATTCCTTACCATGAGGAATAAATGTGAGGTTCTTCAACGAGAGAATCCTCAGTAATTGTAATTTAGCTATGGTGGACTCTTGAAGGATGGATGTTTTTGGCACCTACACTGATTCCTGAATGCAACAATTTCCAAGATCACAGTTGCTTGCACTCAATGATGCAAAACAACATTTGAGTTTATCTCCTGATGACACACAAGGTGAAATATCAATTAAAAGGCAAAACGTACAACTACCCATGCTACAGCAAATTAGGTCCTTAGTGTAGTTGTGCTTTTGTAAGAGTTTGGCAAATCAATAAGTTGTCTACATTGAGGGATAGTGAAAACAAAATCACCATAACCACAAGTGAGAACATTTCCCTATCTGCTAAGTATTGTTATTTGACCTCTTCTTGGAGGCTACTTGAATATATAATAGGTAGCAGTTCCTTGAACCATAGGTTCCAAGGTTGCAGTATCGAAGTGTCAATTGCAAACACCCTCACACACCTACAATCATCCATCCCAGAGTTGTTTCTAATTTGCCCATTCTGAGTCCCATAGAGTTTACATAAGCAAGACCAATTCCTCACCACCTTCCATTGGTTGATCAGTGACAATGGGGTGCGGTTTAGATTTAAAACCCTCTGATGAGGAAATAACTCCTAATCACCAAAATATGAAGACCCTCAAGTTTTTAGAAAATATTGAAAGGCATTGCAGATAAATCAGGTTCCAATCAGTGTAAAACTGCCAATAGCATGCACTTTAGACACATTTCACCATAATCCATGTGCATGTACTACAAGTGGAGATGCCTGGAGAACCCAATTTTCCTCTCTTTGGTTCCTTTTTATGAATTGCACTCCACAAACTGTATGTTCAGAAATAGAGGACTACATGCACCCCTGTAGTAAACCACAACCATTCTCAAGGTTCTGTGATGCTTTTTCTAGTGCATCATCTTATTTGATGGTAAACCAAGTTGCTCTAACCTTCACAGCCTCATGCTCCTCTGGGCTGTTAATTTTACTACAAGATCTGAGACATGGAAGAAACCTCACCTCAAGGGAGTGATGGATCCTTTTTCACATCTTTCAGAAGCGTTTTAAGCTCCCCAGACTATGTCAGACACAAACACAATTAATCAGACATGTGCAAATCACTTCTCCAGCTAACACCAGTGAAATGCTAACAACAACCATTTAGATCCTCAGTACAGTACTTTGCATTGAAGTTATCCTTTAACTCAACATACGCTTTGGCCTGGAGTAGGTTGGTTTGCATACAACACCTTCCATGTTCAGTAAGTTTGTGCTCCACGCTTTGAGGTAGTGTGGAGGTTTGAAGAGAACACTATATATTTCTTCATTGAGGGACAAACTCATCTTGGCATGCCAAGAGGTGCTAGAATGAGTTTGGCCCTCAATGACCGGAAATAGGTTACTCTTCATTCGAATTTAAACACTACCTCCAAGCATGTACCACAAGAGATTATTGATATTGTGTGCAAAACAACCAATGGAAAACATAAGGGACCAGCTCGCAGCGAAAAGTCCCATTGAGTTTAAGGATAACTCTAATGTGGTGAAACCTTGGAAGGCCAACTTACCCGGTGCATGGAGATGAGGATATCTGACCCTCCCACAAACTCGCCATTGACATATACTTGAGGAACTGTTGGCCATTTACTGCATGCATAAAGAGCAAGTTCAGTGCTTCAAATTCCTATAAAAATAACAAACTGAGCAGAGATTTCAAGTTCAGCCCCTGGAAATATCATTGTACATCTGCTGTGCCTTTGAAAGTATTCATCTCAAATTTTTGAAAGGTAAGGGCCACAGGTTCATTATAATGATTAGACAGGCCTATCTCAATGTTCTGATGCTTGGATGCAGTAACAATATACCTAAAGTCTTTGATGGCTGATCTAAGCTCTGGATCTGCCAAAACATTTCTTGTCTTGTACTCCACACCTGCAGGTGGCCATGCACACACCAAATAAATACTTAAATGTCATACATGATCCCCAAAATTAAGAACATGGAAAAGCCACCACTTTCCTGACATAATCTAGATTCTCTTGATATCTGAGAGCCCTAGGGGTGCTCTACAAGATGTGTTACTTGTGGTGCTTCTCCATAATCAGTGATCCTAGGAAAAGGTATTTTACCCCAACAAGCCAGATCCAATAAACCACAACTGGTGACATGAACCATGTTGCCAATAAGGTAAGTGGGCCTTAATCGGACACTTTTCTTTCTGCACCCACTTCTCTAGGATGTGAAACGCGCAATTAGTGTGAGATGCTTAGCAAATCCAAATCATGCCTATAGCCATTTTCCTCATAATTGATGGAGCTCATATGAATCTCTTATGCATTATAAAAGTGAAGATTCTCGTGCTCATCAAAAGGTCATATGGGTCCCTCCCAGTTAGGTTGACTATTGAACCCTAGAATAATTAACAAATTTGATCACATAGTCCAATCTTTTTAAAACACATGTCTTTTGGTGTGCATTCTTAGATTCACACCTAACCACATACCACTGCAATACAAGTGTCCACATTTGACACCTTGCAAATTCATATGCAACAGAAACTGATGGCTATTGGTGTCTTTACCATATTCATCCAAAATGCGCACAACCATAGCACTAAATCCACATTGAGGTGCTTCAGGGACCCCTTTCATATACACCATCACTTGGTTCTCCTTAATGTCCTGTGTCATCGTACCCACAAATCAGCAAATATTTGTACAATGATTCTAAGAGAAAAGTCTTGACTGACAGATTGTAAAATAGAAAGTAGGTTGAAAACCTGCTCGATATGTTCTGTAACAGAAGGGGCAGCAGACGAGTCTTTCTGGACAGGCTTGAAATCGTCATGTGAGTCTGCACCTTCTCCCGCCACACTTATACCAGCTCGTTGTTGAAACCATGGCACTGCCAATCCAAACCAAAGGAAAATGATGGCTCACATAGGTGCAAAAGGAACCATCCAAAAATGAACCTTATGCTTTTCAACACATATGATGCAACAACCATGCCCTCTTACCTTATAGAGCTCAATTAGCGAATGGTAGCTTAAAAAAAAATTAATACTTCAAAAAATAAAATAAAATAATCTGGCGGGCATGCTCTTAGTATATTGAACTTGGGTCGATGTACCTTAGAAACATTGTTATCTCCTTTCAAATTGTTAATTGTATTTGCATAAGTGGAAAACATGACATAGGTGAATGTGTAACACAGACAAGTCCAGAAATTCACTTGCTCAATGTTGGACAGGACCACAAAATTAGGTTTCACCTAAGGAGTGCACCTCAAATAAAATTTGAATCATATGAAGAATTAACCATTACAATGACATGCACTAGAAATGGAAACTCCTTGGGATAGTTCATATTTATCTCCATCGTCATTTAGAGTGCCAAATTTGAAATCACTACTGAGCAACATACTTATAGCTTGTTTCACAGAAATTCAGATGCACACATCCTTATATGGCATTCACTTGATACAGCCACTATAATTTGAAGTTCCATTTTCCTCTTTAGTGGTGGAATCGAATTGTAAGACGTTTTTATTTACGCATAGTCAAATTGACAATAAACTAATGATGAGAGTGGTGAATTGGCTGATATCAAAATATTGAAAAACCCCGAGGGTAGTAGGTATAAGCAGAAACTCATCTACCAGAAGCTCCAACAAACTCTCTGAAGAATACAAAACCCATTCAAGTAACAATTGTGCATGCTTACCTATGCTAAAGTGATCGCTAGAAACCATGCCACGTGATGGAAGGGCAATAGCTCCCCCATTCTGCAGCATAGACCTTTCGAATGCCTGATTCAGAAAGAATTTCCAACAAATAAATTCAGGCTCATTCAATATGGTTTCATAATATTTCACATCCAACACAACACTCAAAAGGTTCCACACTACGCAGCTCGGTGAGGGAACAAGGTAGAGCAAGCCAAAACCAACACCCTAAAATCTTTCCCAATAAGTACAAATTGATTTTAAGAATGTCCACCAGCCCAACCTCACGCTCTCATGTTGATGGTTTTGGGTCATCAACAATAAAACTTTGAACCCTTATAACTTCTGCATATGGAATTGCAATAAGACATCATTTAGTGCGTTCAACCCCTTTTCAATTACTCACAAGAGAAATCTGAAACTTTATCAATATAATAATAATATGATAATAGATGCACCCCCGTACCATCTAGCTCACATTGCGATCACCCTCAAACTCAAACCCTAAACCCTAAACCAGACTAAACCATCGCAAAATTGAAAGAACTGTTTATAGGCAACTAAAATCCATAAACAAGGTCAGAGTGAGATCTCTTGGATCCGATTAAACCTCGGAGATTCATAATGCACTCACCTGGTAGGAGGCAGCCACGGTGTGCTTCGAGTGTGCCACATCCAATCTACAACGAATCCCTGACCTCAAAACCGCGTTCAAAGCTCGCCTGGACGCCATGGCGAAGTAATTTCGTAACGAAAAGCGATTTTGGCGTGGAGATTGTTCGTAGAAAGGGATGTTGGAGTGAACCCTAGAAGCAAGCTTCAGGGAATCTGGCTGTCGCGAACAAGAAGTAATCAGTGATGAGTCGAAAGACACGAAGAGCCCCTGAAATCTACAAAATCGTCGAAAACAATCAGGACCAGCCGCTTGATTTCTTAGGTCAATTTCAAGAGTGTTACGTAGATGATGGGACCAAATATCTTCCCATGAATTAAGGATATTATCTAGCGCCCCATAAGAGTACACACACCGGAAGGCGTCCAAGTCGCCCTCCAAACCCCACCCCAAAGCTGCGGTAAAAGAGCTCTTAAGCTTAGGGCCGGTTTACATTATAGACCATGAAGTTGTCCCATGGCGATCTAAGAGCGTTGATTGGCTGTTGAAGTCATTCCAAGACAACTTCGGTTTACACTAGAGAAAAAATGGCATAGGGACCATGAAGGTCGAGGTCCCTAAAATATACTTTTTGAAGTCTAATAAATGCACTGACATTGTCCAACGGGTTTTGCGTTGAGAGAGGCAAAAGAGGTGGTCTGGTAAGAAAAGACAAGGGCCCATGGCAGAAAAATGTTATTTTTAAAAAAATTAATGAAAATTTTTTGGGGGGTTGTGCGTGATATGACGGTTGCCCTTCATCATAGAAAAATATTATAATTCAAAAAACCAATATAACAGTGTAATTCAAAACACCAATGTAACGTCCAAATCCGAAAAATTAGGAAAAAGTTAAATTAATTTAAAAACAATAAAATGTTAAACGGAAAATAACACAGTAACATAAAAATAAATTAAATCAAATTAAAAAAATAGAACGTTTAATCAAAAGAAATCATTAGAACGTTAAAGAAGAATAAATAACATAAAGACAGTAAAAAAAAAGGATAATAAACAATGAAAGAATAAAACGACCCCTAAACTTAAATCGGTATATAAGGTTGTTATAGACTACATGCTCTCATTTCTTTTTCAACTTGTTGTGGCATTGTGTAGTAGTCTCAGATTTTCTTGGCAAGAATGGAGGGGTACACTAAATATGAAGAGTCACGTCAAAAAACTCGCAATGAATAGAAGATATGAGACTTCAAATTTTTAGGAGTAAACAATCGTCCATTTCGGAAATGTTGCATAGTCCTAATTTACATTATGCACCTTCTAATGTATTTTGACAACCACCAATGTTCTATTTTTAGAAGGTTGACAAATGAAAGGGCAATTTCAAACAGCATGAACAACAACAACAGTAGCAGCAAGAGGAACAACAACAACAACAACAACAACAACAACAACAACAGTTTCTATTGAAGCAGCAACAACAATATCAACACCAAAACTTGTTTTAGAGAAGAAGAGAAGGAGAGTAACAAAAGAAGGAGTGAAGAAGACAAAGAGAATAAAGAATGATATAATCGAAGTTGGTCAATCAGAAGAGGAAAAAGAAGAAGAGACGGCAAGGATAAAATGGAGAGACTTTGAAGTGCATCATCTCATTACCATTTGAGGCGAGATGGATGAAGAGTTTGCAAAAACTGCAAACAAACAAGGTAAGTTATGTTTCAGTTGAACAGTAATTTTGTTTGAAATAAATAAAAATTTGAATAAAAAATAAGTTGAATGTCGGTGTATAAAGGAATATGATGGAGTATGAGGGCGTATGTGGGCCATATGATGAGGTCATAGAAGGCCTTGGCCTTATGTCCCTATGCCCCTATGTCCCCCCTCCCTCCAAAACAGGGTCGGCCGTTACCGCGGTGGCTTCGAGATTCAGATCTCCCCATATCCGAGCTTGCGCGCGAGAATGGTTTTGAACTCTCAACCTACCAATTCTAAAACACAACCGGCCCAATTTGGAACTCTCACCGAATCTAATGTGAACGGTCATGTTGGAAATGTTTGTATTGATTTTCCGACATTACCTATAAGCCATAGCTCTGAATGCGTTAATGTTTCTTGTCCTTCTATCTTGACTACGTTATCTCAAGAATCTAAAATGCCACAATCCTCCTCTAATGTTCATTCATCATTTGTTGTGCCCAATGTTGATTCTTCACGTGTTGCTCCCAACCTTGTGGATAATGTTCGATCTTTGTTGCGGCAGTCAAGAATACAAGGTCATTCTAATGTTGGTTCTGCCACTACCGTGCGTGTCAAATCTCATGTTGTCCATGACCTTGTTGAAATGCCTAATGGAAATCCACATAATGTTCATGACACCCCTCATGAAATTCACATGACAAATGTATCTACAAGTCATCATGACAATCCTCATGAAATGTATGTGCCGATGGGATCACCATAAATGGTTAGGAGAAGAAGCAATAGACTAAATGATGTAGGGTTAGATGTTCAATACCATGACAATTATGACATGGACATACTAGGGAAGATTGTGAAAATTTTCACAAGAGATCTCCCCGAGTTAGAGTATGTGAATTCATCTATGCGCAAGTTGGTCCATGTGTATGGTGTTGTGGTGTCCAAATTTTGGAATGCAGAGGATGAAGTGCACATGTTGATCATTCAATTATTTGGTGGGGGGGTTACGCATTTTGTTGCAGAAGTTGAGGTTGAATGGGTAAATGATGGAGACCCTAGCATTGTTGACCACATAAATGAACAAATGTATAAATTGAATGAACACATAAATGTTAGTACATCTTCATCTTCAGACTACTGTAGTTCAGCCTATATGTCATATGTGCCAAGTACAAATGTATCTGAAGAGGATCGTTTGGAAAGGGAGAAACTTACCCCTAGCTACATCTCGGAAATGGTTCATTGAAAAAGGGTCACCAAGGATATGATAACCTTGACATGTTGTGTGCTATGAAAGAAGAGGACATGTTTGCGGGTGGCACGTGGAACTCTCCTTTGAGCCAACTAGCCGGATTTGAATGGGAGGGTGTGCAACAAGTTTAGTTGACAACATAAAGAGGTTTATCCAACCATATTGTTGTTTTCAAAAGAATTGGACTCATGATATATTTGTACGGTTGTGTAAGTACACTAACATATATGCATCCACATGTCCGGTAATTAGGAAATGGACACCTATATGTGTGGACGAGATGAGAAGTTTTTTTGGAAGTTTGTTTCATGATGGGATTTAAAAAATTATCCTCTGAGTCATATCGTTTGCATTGGTCCAAATAATTACTATGGAGAACACCAGAAATTACTAGGGCAATGAAAAGAAAACGATATGAAGCAATAGTTAGGTGCTTGCATTTGGTTGATAATGACTTGGTTGTGACTGACAAAATCCAACCTGCGTATAGTCCAATAGCCAAGATAAAATGGTTAGTGAATGAGCACAACTCTTTATACGCCAAATTTTGGCATCTTGAGCAAAACCTAACTGTCGATGAGATGATGGTTAGGTATATGGGGAAGAGGTCTCCCATAAGACAATACTTGAAAATAAAACCTTGCCGGTATGGGCTCAAGTGTTGGGCATTGGCCAATGCCAAATCTAAGTTTGTACAAAAGTTAGAGGTTTATTGTGGAAAAGAAGAGTCATTGAGTGCAAAGGATGAAGCACTAGTTGGCTACAAAGTCGTAATGCGTCTTCTAGAAGGGTTGGAAGATAAAGGCCATATTGTAGCATGTGATAATTTTTTTACCTCACCCAAATTGTTTTGGGATTTGATGTTGAAAGGGATAGGTGCAATGGGCACTACCAAGACCAATAAAAAGGGATGGCCACAAGCATTGACTTTGGCTAAAGAGGGTCCGGAGAGGGGGGACAGACATTGGAGAATGCACGCATCTAATTTACCAACAGCAGTAACTTGGTATGACAATAAGCCAGTTAGTTTCTTAAACATGGCGTTCTCACCTATTAACATGAATGATGATGTGTTTGTGAAAAGGTGGCATAAGACCGCGGAGAAGTCCATTCCTTCTTCCCCAAATCTAGTTCATTACCAAGCTTACATGAGAGGTGTGGATGTGGCAGATCAACTTTGAGGCTACCACACCGTTCAAAACAAAGATCACAAGTGGTGGCATCGTTTATTTATGCACACTCTTGACACGTCATTGGTAAACTCATGGGTCATGTATAGAAGTAACATGCAAGAGAAGGGTGAAAAAAAAATTATCCCATAGGGAATTCAATTATGCAATAGCAAAGAAACTAACGTTGTTTGGTAAACGGCCTACAACTACATGCATGACGGAAAGTGGAGTTAGAAATGCACACATGCTTCATTATAGCATGATGTGGAGTGGGCATAAAGAAAGGAAAAGAAGAAAGTGTGGAACATGTGGTAAAAAAACAACAATATTATTGCCCTACATGTGACGGCTAAGCACTTTGCCTAGGTCAATGTCTTGTGACATGGCATGCAAAATAGTCACAAATTAAATTTGAATGTTTACTACATAAGGGTGAGGGGTGGGTAAGAACTAGTGCTTGTAGGGGGGTTGAAGAGGGTCAATTCCTCCCACTAGCAATTTCTTGATATATATACATTTGTACATGAAATAAAAGAAATTATGCACAATATCATATATACGGGATGTAATATGTGAAGCAATTTGGAGATAATTACACATGAGATGATATTGAGTAGGTGTTGTAGGTAGAAAGGATGAAGTATTGGTAGGGCGGGTAGGAAATTTTTGGCTTTGCCCGAAAGAATCCGAGCATATAAATGGGCAGAACCAAAATTGTATTCACACTGCCTAAGGGGATGGGAGTTTTCCACATGAGGGTGACTAGAAAACAATCAATGGACTTTGACTAACCATAACTTCGCCAAAAATAATCCAAACCAATATTTTTAAAATGGGAGAGTACTCTATTTTGAATGGGGAATATGCGTATATACTTTCTTTGAGAGTCCATAGTCAACCCGTCATTCAACTATAGAAAAAACTAGTATTTTCAAAGTTGCCCCTACATGGGTTATTAAACTTTGACACCGTTGGATTTTATGAGATTTCCATGGATTTTATATTTTCTTGGACCATAGAATGTGTGCTCAACTTATGTAACACACCCAAAAGCAGGATCAAGAAAAAAATTAAAGGCTTGAACTTTGTGTAACAATGGAGGTGGTTTGAAATTTAAGGATCCCATGTAATGGACCCTGGAGCAAGAAAGGGCTAAGCAATTGAGAATATATATATTGGAGTAGCCTCCACATCCTTTTAAGACTGTAATAGTGGAGGCATCGCAAATACAATGCAAATTGTTAATCTATACATTTGTAATAATGTAACCCCAAAATGTGTTAGATAATAATGCATCTACCTTGAGGGTAATAACAACATAGTTTCCATGTAAAGCTTACTTTAAAGCATGATTTGTTTGAAGAGAGCATTTTCTAGTCCATTGATAGAGGGTTTGACATAAGTAGAGGATCCATTAGCTTATTGGTTCAACAAAATAGAGTCCTCTCTTCATTTTGGTGCCATAAGATGGGCTCTAGATCTATGTTGACTAGTGGGACTTGATCATCCAAGTGGGATGCGGTGATGATCATGATGCCTTTGCTCCCTCTAAGGAGTGTTATAGGGAGATGTCGTGATGACAATGGAGATGCTATCACTATTTCTTGCAAACTTGAGTCTACACTACAAGTCACTACAAGGCCTATGAGAGCAAGCATGATCAAGTATATAAAAAAAGTGCTCCGGTACACTAAAACCATAATTTTTTTGGTCAAATGCCTAAAAGTAGTACCAATGTGTTGTTTAAATTGGGGATTTTTTCATGGCGCCCTTTATTGTTGTGTTTGGTACTCAAATATAGAATATGAAGATGAATCTTCAAAACTTAACATTAAAAGTACTACTCAAAAGGTAACGGCTAAATCTGGTTTTGGATGTAGATTTCGTAACCTTGAATATTTTGAAGTTGGATTTTTTCTCATGTTCCTTGGATTCATCTTAAACTTGAAGGTATCATAACATAATTTTGTAGAAAAACATCAATTTAATGTAATCTTATCATGTTTTCAACAAATTTTAGGCAATAATGTGTTCATAATATCAACTTGCACACTACTTGCACTGTCTTCTAAAATATGTAGACCTTTCTTATAAAGTAATTTGTCAACATAAATTACTTGGCTTGGACCAATGTGTTTTTTAAAAAATGTTTATGATTTTTTCCTTCAGAAATTTCAAAGTTAATATATAATTTTGAATCACTTTCACTTTCACTTGTGCACGATAACGGAGTTGTGTACTTGACTGTGCTTGCGCCCCTATGGTAAATAGTTTGGGCATACACCTTATACTGAGGTCCACAATATACAAATCACACAAGAAATAGTGTGCATCCATTTTTACACTTGAATCTTCCATCACTCACTATATTCTCATTCGTTCACTTCTAGTTGTGGGTAAGGTATCAAATGAAAGTATTGAGAATGCAAACCAAAAAGCCTAATCTCCTTTCCTAATGACACCCACAATATTATCCAGGCCATAGTATTTACCTGGTCTTTATTAAATGTGGAAAAAAGCTCAATAGGGTGGCCCACAATAGCTACCGTAATCAATGTAGTGTGGATACGGCTGGGGCAAACCACCCTGTACACTAGTTCCTTGGAGGCAAGGGTTTGGACATCCAACAAGGAACAAGTGTATGGGTTGGTTCGCCCAAACCGTGTTGATACCACTTGGAGTTACATGTGACATGAGTTTTGGATCACAGATCATAGTCCTTAGGGCCGGTTTACACTACGGTGGAGAAGTCCACCGGTCATGAAAAAAAGGGCGTTTCTCAATTGTGATTGGTCGAAAATGCAACTCTTGACCGGTGGGTGTTTACACTAGGTGAGGAAAACAATGGTGGTGAACTTTTCTCATGGATGATAAAATGACATGGCGACCTACATGGCGCCACTTTTTGGAGTTGGGCTTCTCCAGCCTCAAGAGGCCGGACAAGAAACTCCTCCTCCGGAGAAGCCCAACTCAATAAAAATATTTTATTGCCTTTAATTCTTCTCTGGCACATCCACCATTTGCCTCATATAACCATGTCTTGGCCAAGCATTCTTGACCGACCGGAGGCCTTCTCCACCGTAGTGTAAACCGGCCCTTAGTACCACAACCCACTGTGGCAACATCTTGACAGGTATGGAGTACCAAGAATTCTAATGAAATGTAAATCTTCAATGCTTGAAATTTATTCGGGTAAGCGGAGGTCATAGCCTGTTGAACCAAAAACACCAAGTTACCACTCAATGCCTCATCAATGTATGTAATTCACAATTCAAAATCAAATCGTAAGGATTCAATCTTTCACTCATCTTTCATAAACTGAAATCATACATAAGCAGGTAGAGGGTACCAACAGTTTGAGCTATTGCACGTACATATGACTATGTGGTTGATATAAAAAAAAAAAAAACCGATTTGAGACTTTGGGCTAACCATAGGTATAAAAAATATATAGCCTTGATCGATTATTTAATGAATATTCAAATTGAAAACCATTAGCTTCTTTAATCCAGCCCCCATGCCCCGTGTATGATGGCCTTGGATATGATGAGGACCCCTCCCTAGCTTCAACCCAACATAGTTGGGTACTAGACCCAAGCTATATCAAAACCCAACTAGTAGTGGTACGCAAAGTCACATGGCCACCTACATGATCCCATCCGGTTCGGTTGCAGGAACCGTCCCCTTGCATCTCAGGTACCGACCCCCTTGCATACACGGGTACCGGCCCCCATTTATGCCCATAACTAACCCCTTTTGTGCCCACAAATAGGACTGACCCCCCCTCGTGAATACAATGGCTAGAATAGGCATTAACAAGCCACCTTAAACCCATTTTGAACTGACTCGAGATAGAGTGAAACCCGTTACCTGCCCCATATGGAGGCAACGAAGGCCTGGTATGAGGTGAAGCCACAAATGGTACCTAAACCCGTCACTCTGTGGGCCTGGGCACTCCTTTTCCATGGGGAATGGTTCAAGGTAGTAGAATGTTGACGGTTGGGAGACGTTTATAGGTGTCGCTTTTGGATGGGTGTGGGTTTTAGCACCCTCTACCTTGCAAAGTGCCCAAACGACATTTTTGTATAGAGAATTCGTAGGATTCCAACCAGATTTGCAATAACCAACAGGAATAATATTATGTCATGCCAGATAGTCAACTACGGAACAAAATAATATTTTAAGAAAAAAGAAAGAAGAAGAAGGTGCAAATTGACAGAGTTGCAAGAAGATACATACGTACATGAAATGTTGACTTGTGTCGAGATGTCCCTGGATCAATTACCGACAGACTTATCCCCGAGTTCCAATCCAGAATAGTTGTCTTTGTGTTGATCTAGTATCAAGCAAACCCATTTCCAGAAATCACTCCTCACAATCCGGCTGAATGCCAGCAGGAACAAACAATGGTCTGCAAGCCACATGTTTGGAAGAGGTTAGATGTTGGTTTGGATAGTCATCCTTGACTACCTATTATTTTCCTCCATGAAACAAGTGACCCACTTGAAGTTGGACAAGTGGTGGCACTTATTTCAATGCACATGATCATGCAAAGGATCGATTCCACACGCCTCTAAGTTACGTAAGTAACTTGATGGTTCCTCAGGCGATTCCAAAAGAAATTCAGACAAGATTTGTGGACATGCTAAGCTCCCAGGAAAAGATTGCCGGCACCAATTAAATTCTCCACATACATATAAGGCAAGCCATGTCGATGCTATGGTGGGTATTTAAGGCACCATGCGCCACAGTGTCTGAAAGACAGAATTGTATCTCAAGCATGAATTAGGACAAGGAAGACATTTGACCAAACTCCACCTTTTAACTTGAGCCCTTCAAACGTTTACCTTGAAGTGCCTAAGTTAACTTAGCTGGAGTTAGAGGCCAATGTTTCTCCTCTAAAGTCCAAGTAGAAAAAATGTCTCCATCGCGAATCTAGCTACTAAGCAGTGTTGGATCCTTTTGATTCACTAGATATCGTAAAGAATATGATTTCTGGCATCAATACGAGCCTACTCCGTAGGCCCCTGCCCTAATCCTGTGCGTGGCTCTTGTTCCGACTCCCCAGTACAACTTGTGGCCAATCCTGCATCACCTGTGATGCCATCACCAAGAAGTATCCCTAGATACACTTTTCACAAGCAAAAGCATCGAACTTTCCGAAAAAGTTGGAATGTTAACCTTTGCAACTTCAGGAGGAAGTCAAAGCAAATGAAGCTTATATTCCCAGACTAACAAAGTTCTGGCCATGGTACGTGGACAATGATTGTCCTTACGACACTTATGTACTTCAAGAAAACCAAGTCCGGACCAGCTCAGAACCCCTGAAGAATGTCTGAAGACTGTTTGCTTATTAGTAAACTTGTACCTATGTCGGTTGCTTAGGTCAAATGGTGGTGTTACCAAAGCTAAGACAAGATCAACCTAAACTTTGCAAGTTTCAAAACCAGAACCAGTACCCAGTTCCAACATTACGAATCACGAACCAACAGAATAATTATACGCAGGCTTGAGATTATTGTGGCCATTCTGAGATCGACAATTTAAAGAGCACTCTGTTGGAGCATATAGACCTAATCAGTAATTATAGAACTAATAATTTAGCTCCATAAGCTACATCTTCTATTTTTTGTGAAATAATAGTACAGTGATCTTATGTTGGGAGCCCACTTCATTTTTGTGAAACGACATTGCAGCCAATATGATGTAACCTATGCACATGTAATTCTATAAACCAGAATGATTCTATCAACTTGGAATAGTGCAGTTCCTCTTAACTTGACCAAAGCGAAGACAATTCTTGAGCCTTAGCAACAAATAAACACTTTTGACGTACTAGATAGCATAGTTTTATATCTCAAAAATGATGGTGGGAAGTTTGAACACCTGTTGCTCCATTCACAATCGGCTAAATTTACATGCACATAGCTACACACGTAATATAATATACTTGGCTTGAACTCCAACAGAAACTATTTATAAGTTCACTGGTTCGCTCTATATAAGAAGGCAGGAAACATAGCAAGTGGATAATTTGAAATACCCCATATCATAAATAAGTTCTCAATGACTTATGGAAGCACACAGATGAACTCGTCGCTTGTCCAACATTTTAGAAGCCCACTAATGGTGTCCCTCGGCATGTTTCAAACAGCGGGCAAATAGCATAACAATGAATTCCTGTGTTAATCTGAGTCCTTGTCATCATGTTTCCCAATTGGACCTTCATATTCTTGGTATTGGCGCCCACAGCACGCACATGAAACATTTGTGTACTCAAAGCACCAAGGGCAACAAGTCGGGTGCTTGAAGTAGTGCATATTTGTGATGTAGCCTTGGGATGTGCACTCCTTACTTGGAAAATCGGGACTGTAACAGCACACGGCCAGAGTAGTTTCTGTGGGATCGTCGGCCGGATCAGTACAAGCGCTCTCACAATCTGATTTATCTGTTCTCATCTCAGTCCAAATGTGTGGTGGAACCACATATTGCGCACCCCCCTTTGCACATGTTGTCTTGGGTGATTTCTTTTTACAATCGCATTCTGCCGAACATTCACTGGACTGAATGATTTCTGCATTTCGGTCGACCTTCTTTGCTTTTTTCAGCACGGCCGAGCGGAACTTTGGAGTACAGGCTCCTGGAATTGCAACAACGCTAACTCTCTGCGCCGCTCGGTCAGTTTTGACATCAAAAACACCTACAGGAGTCATTGAATGTCCATCAGCAGACATATATGTAGACTCACAAACATTAGACTGCAACTTACTGCACCTTGACGTTAATCACTTAATTAATTAACTCATATGCAGGAAAGTCCTACAACGTACCTTAGTTCTGTAAGTTCAACATTGGCAGATAATTGTACAGCTATTGAATTTCAAGCATCGAAAATAACACCAAATCAAGATCAAGAATTTCAGGGTCCTCAACGCATTTTATTTATGAGGATTTAAAACTGTCAAGTTTCAGAGGTTGAGTATGGACTAGAAGTTGATCTATTGAGACATAAAAATCGGATAGCATGAAACACTCACCATGTACTTTCCGAATGGCGTCAATTATCTTCTCTTCACACTTGAGACAGCATAACCCCTCCACTTCCAGCTCTACCTTCTGTTATCATCAAATATGCCATTAATCAGCCATATTGTGTTATATGGCTATGTATACTATTGCTTTTATTGGCAAGATTGCACATGGGCATGGCTGATGGTATCTATTAACATTACAAAGTTCTGATCATCGCATGGTTGATCTGGAGCCATCAGGTAATGCAAAGGGACATGGCCAAATTAATAACATACCTTCTCCTACTTTCTACGGTCGGTGTAAGAGAAATACATAATACTTTGCATCACATCCCACACAAATGCAATTCTGTATTTATGTACAAATCACACCTACTTTTACATGCAAGTCTGTTTTTCTAGACATGCCACTGTTCAGAGCGACAAGAAACTGCAGGGTGCTGTGGACCTGCAACACTTGATTTCTCATTACCTGCAATTGGTTGACATTGATAATGTTAGTCCCATTGCAATACCCTTTCATCCAGCTGGGTATGTCGCACTCTGATCTTGCATATACCTGCATGGCGCCAAAACAACGTGCAACTATTACCCACTCTCTACCTAGTAAAAAGTGCATAATACAAGACTTGATTATAAGCCGACTCCTGGATTTCACGAATCAATCAGATATTACATGAAAGTGCCAGGAACTAATCAATTAGTGTCATCATCGCATGACATTTATATATATTCAGCCTTGAATCCAAACCAAATTCTCACCAGAGGCCATGCCATTTCCTGCAGGCTGTTAAAGGCAGCAAAGACTTTAGGTTTGTTATTGTAGTTTGGTAGTACTCTGGATTGTGATAATGTTGACAGATGAACTGGAAAACCATGTGAATTCTTCCAGAGTCTAGAGTAGGAAGATGAGTGTCCTGGCTTTGGAGAGATTAATGGGACTCTCGGCAATTTATAATGATCTGCAGGCTATGGACTAGATAACCCCCCAGGGACACCGGGAGGTCGATTCGAGCATGTAGCTTCGATCCCCTTGAATTTAGTTCCCCCAGTTGCATGATCTGAGTGGCCCACATCTGTGCATGTCATCTAGGTTCAAGCCTAGTTCAAGGCGAGTCCCAAGCACCTGGAGAATCAAAGAACCAGCTACAGGAATAACATAAAATGAAATGCAACTATGGTATTCTCAAAGCACTACACTAAATTTTGTATTTAGTGTCACCAAGCCTATTTGACTTGCTCAATACTAAGGGCCACTTCACACACGAGCCAAGAGCCGTGAAGGTGAATTGGGGGAGCCCAAACGAAGTGTACAAAGGCTGTCCCCAAGGCACTTCCAAACTCATGTAGTGTTGCCACATGATGTTAGCAACATACCGCCATCCTTGTTGAACGAGTGGACAGCTAAAGGACCTATGCTCCATGAATTTCATTGATTGCAAGCCATAGTGAGGACAACCTTTATCAATGTCCGCTGAGATTTTCCCGCGCCAATCATTCACTGCCACTACCTTATGGATAACCGACCAAAGAAAGGCACCTTTTTTTGTGCCTTAGCTTTGTGCCAGATTATATTCCACTTAGCTAAGTGGAAGGGAGGATTTCATTTTGCCACTTATGTGGTATTGACTTCTTAAGGACCACTTGCTTAGTAATTTATTTCCTCCCAACTTGGCCGAGTATGCCAAGAAGGGAATGCCCTCTCACAACGAACAAGGTCAAAAAAATAATTGATCAAGCTTTCCAAAGAACAAATTGAATTGGATTTGTTTGTTTCCTTTTGCAAGGCTATCCACCTGATGGGCGTCATCCAACTTGAGAAGGCCATTGGTGGTGTTGCATTCTTAGTAGTTAGTTACTCTTTCGTAAAAGTGAAGTATTATGAGTCAACAATAGATTTGGAGAAAGTGCTCATGAACTCCGGGCTAAATTGAATAGGGCCAGAGCTAAATTCCTCGAGGTAGCCAACGCTAACGACCAATTCAGGTAGTGTATTCTCCATATTTCTATAGAGGCCAACCCAATCCTATGAATTAAATTGAACACTTTGCTAGTTGAGCATCATGTCTCGGAAAGTTCTGTAAAATTCCAACAACTTAATCCAAAAGTCATGATAAATTTCTAGCAAGGGTGAATTAGGTTTAGCGTCCTCCCAGTTCAAAAATTCATATATCCGAGGATCCCAAATATCCCGGAAGTACCTCAATCCTTTCATATACAAGGTAACAACCTTTCCCATAAAAATGCCAAAATACAAACCTTGGTATTCCGTCCTCCAACAAAGATTAAGTTGCATAATGACCACGGAGAGAAGTACGCAACCGTTCTTGCCATTGCCTTCCAAGACTAAGTGATGTGATGCCAAACTTTGGACTCACCTTTGGTAGAGAAATTAGGGGAGAACAACCAAAGAAAAGAAGGACCCGACAACCCATGGTAAAAGGTTGCAACTACGTACGTAATGCGATACCTCAACATAACATGGAGGGTAGTATAGCTTGAATAATCCATTTGCTCACAAGAGCTCTCATAGCATCCTCTGGCGAAGTAAGAATGAAGCCATCACCGTTCTTGGACATCATGCAGTTGTCCCAACTCACTTGTGCTCTTGCCATGTTTTCTGATCCAGACCACAAGTAATTGTGAAGTAAAGCTTTGGTTTTCCCCAAAACTCTCTTAGACCCTACCCAAATTGCGATGAAGTACCATAAGGATGACATCAAAACATGATTCACAATGAGGGTGTGTATTGCAAACAACAAGTTTGTGGAGTTCTTGAGTTTGCTCTTGATTCTATTTACCAAGAATTGGTCAACATCTTGTAGTTTCAATTATAGACCAAACAATGTACCTGGAAGTTTCGATTGGCGCGACTCTTTTGCCCATTGAATTAATTCATGTGTGAGCAAAATATTATCTAAGATGAAATAAGGTGGAAGAAAGGCAATTTGATCACTATCAATTACCTCCACCAACAATGGTTGTAGTCAATGTTATAGGGCTTTGGCAAAGATCTTGTAGGTGGTGTTGAGGAGCGTGGTTGGTTGCTAATTGATCAGTCTTAAATGGTCTCTTTCTTTGCAAAGGAGTGCAATGAGTCCCCGCATTACCCTTTTTGGAAACCATTCATATGCCAAAGATTTCTTCACCATCACTATTTTGTTCATAAAACTTTAGAAAGCTTGGAAGAACTTGGCCATCAACCCATCTAGGCCTGGGTTTTTTCTTTTGCGAGTGCCTGGACCACTTTGGTGAGTTCCTCTTCAGTGAGTGGTGTTTCCAATACCTTCTGAGCAATTGGTGAGAATTTACTTAGTATGTAACTTAGTAATTCTACCCCATATTCCCTTCATAATTTATCTAGGGCCAGGCATTCGTACAATTTGGAGTAGAATGAGTTGCTAACTTTAGCTAAGTTTGCCCTTGAGGACATGACAATATCATCTTCATCATATAGTTCCGTAATAACTGCCGGTTGTTCCCTCACCGAGGAAAATAAATATTTACTCATTTATCCCTAGATTGCATCTATCGGATACGAGACCAGATTTTTCACCCGTCCACTATCCTATCCACTAAGTTTTGTAGTTGAGCTCCGAGTTTCTTAACATTGGCCTTAGTTATTTCCTTGGTTGTATCAGAATGAAGAACAATTTGCCAAAATTCAAGATATTTCCTTAGTCTAGTCTATTCTAGTCTGGTCTCGGTTGCTTTAGCTAGACAAAATTGTTTAAAATACCTGATTATTTTCCTCAATTTGGTGAAGAGAGGCATTTGGGGAGGGGAGGCTACCCATAGTGCTTTAATCGGATTTTTGGCCTCTTGAAGAAATCTGGTACTGACTTTCCATGAGGAGCCAGTTAGAGCACTATTGCTAAGATTGACACGAAAGGAGACTGGATGGTGGTCGGAGAAGGTTGATTCATTCATGATCTTATAGTGCATAATATGAGAAGATGGAATTTTAAGTGAGCTAGAGAAAGAGTAAATCTATCCAGTCTAGCAAGAATATTGGTACCATCCTCCCTGATGTTGTCCCATAAGCAGAGAGGTCCATCATCTTTGCTAAATTAAACCTCAATATTATATTTGCTTTTAATGTATGCCCATGCCAACTCCTCTCTTAATCCCATGAGTTGACTACATGATGACATGGACCTATTTAAAAGATTTTCTACCATACTAAAATCTCCTGTCATAATCCACTTACAATCCATTGGAAGAGATTGGATTACTTCATACCACATGACATATTTTTCTCCCACCATGTTCAATGCATAAACATTAAGAATGCCAAGGTGTCCGCCTTCTAATCCACTGAGTATGATTCTGGATAAATGATCCTTTGCTGGATTGATCCACATTTTGGGTTTCCAAAACACACTCTTCAATCAAGTCTTCACCTTGTCCCTCTCTACTCACTAGGTGTCTAGAATGAATAGGTTGATGAGCCTCCACACTAAAAGGGACCTTGGCTAAAGTGACCTTTGCTTGGGTATTGACATAAGCTAGGATTTATTCTATTGTTGCAGTGGCACGTCTCTTGGTGCCGGAGACTTTATGTGTAGACCATTTCATATTGGTGGGGCCAATACCCTTTGTAGTTAAAGAGGCCTCAAAGTGTTCTACCTCTTTTCCACATGGTTCTGAGCCTATCTGAGGATGCAAGATGTTGGATACGTGCATCATGGGGGTAATTTCTTTATGCCCTATTGTGCTCTTCTAGAGATTCCACCCTAATTTGTCTAAGCTCTTTGCTCACTTTTCCCTCACTTTTCCCATGTTTTGACTTTGTGCAATCTAAGGTGGAAGGTAGAAATCTAGCTTGTTGATGTTGGTGTCCTCTAGCCAAACTTTCCCCTTTGCTCTCATATTAATGACTAAGAAAAACTCATCTTCATCTGGCTCTTGAATATGGGCAAGAATTAATTCTTTGGAGCTCGTCATGAATTGGCTTTGTTCCCAGTCTTGACCTTGTTTCCCTTGCATATAGTCCCTTGTTGTTATGGCAACTTGCTTAATTTTTGTGTTGGGTGTGGACCCCCTTTGGACCCATCTCCCCCTTGGTAACTTTATGTGGACCTAAGGGGTCTGTACCTAGCATCCCGCACAATGGGTTTCCCTTCCCAAGATTCCGGTTGCGGTCCCGCCCACGTACAAGAGTCATATCTCTTGGTGGGGATCTCTCTAGACTCTTTGATGAGGTGCCCAATTGAAAGACAAAACAATACCTATTTGGTAGTAAATCATAATCAATTAATGCTTAAGATAACACTCCAAGTGCTAGAGTAGTAAGTTCCACTTTTGTGACCCATCCTCTTTTTATATTAGTGAATACACAAAATATGGGATCTTTTAAATTGGGATTGTTCAAGTCACTTCCAAAAATAGTTCCAACTTATGCAGGTTCCATATGAGCCATTTGCAAATATTCTAGAGGTAGGCATTTAATTGTGTTCCACGTAGGCAACCTTAGACTTGAGGGGTTAGCGGCATCAAAAGTTGGTACCCATGGATGGAAGACACATGTGCCAAAATCATTACGGAATGGATTTTGCATTGAAACTTACTTGATTGTTTTTTGTGTGTCACATTTTAAAGAGAAGAAGTCATATCCAACTTTGTGGTTGAAAAAAACTTGACCATGCTTAATTGTATTGTTGAGGGATTCAAGCCATTGTTCTAGGAACCCCAATTGTGGTTTAGGACCAATGAAGTTTGCAATCAACAAAGGATCAGAGAGTAATTGGATTTCAACCCCGATGACGCTTAAGTCTAAGGAACTCATTGTTGGGCCAAGTCGTAGGATATATCCACTTGCATATCTGATGTGCCCTTCTGGCAGACTTTCACCAGCCTCCTCCTTAAAAGAGTTGATTTGGTTGTTATAGCTTGGGTTTGTTGGTCTTCCCCTCCTACCTTTGGGAGCGTTGCCAATATTTAGCCTACATCTCTAGACTTAATATCTTACTTTCCTTTCTCCTAAAATCCCCTTGCCGCCCATTGCCCAGTCTGGCTAAACTCTTGCTCTCAACCCTCATCCCCAATATATTCTCTCCATTCATTCCTGCACTCTTCACCTCCCTTCTCCACTCTCCCCACTCCACCTTCCCCTCCTCCATCAATCTATCTTCTTTTCCCCGCACAATTGCTCCTTTTTCTCCCTCTCTACTTTTCTTTTGTTTCCTCGTCTTCACTCCACGTTCCCCACCATCTCTATGCTCCCTCTTTCCTCCCGTGCACTTTCCTCCCCTTCACTCCCTCCAGATCTCCATGCTCCCTTCTCTCCCTCATTCTACCTCCTCCCTCCCGCTCCCCCATTCTCACTTCACACTTCCCCTTTGCACGTATGCTTCCCTCCCTCCTGCTCCCTCGTCCTTGTTGAAACCTGTGTTCGTTCCCTCCTATCTCCGCCCTCTAGATCATCTGCTCGCCCAATTTAATCGTTTTCAACCGTTCTTCCTCAAAGACATCTTGGACAACAATAGAATTGCCTGGCCCAGAAATATCTCTCTTCAAGGATTTGTTCTTCTGCCAGGAGAGTTTCCAAACTTTCACTAGCACCCTTGATCTATCGCACCCTCGCCCTTATTCCACCCTTACAAGTCCTTGCCCTAAATTGATTTTTTGCCTACGTTCACAAGATCTAGCCCTAGTCAATTCTTGCTACCTTCTCTTTGCCTTGATCTAACTTTATCTTCATTTTTTTTTCCTTCCTCCTTTTGATTGTCTTCCGACCTCCTTGGATTTGATCCAAATTCTCCTTACCTTGCCTCTCTCTATTATGTCAATTCTCATAAGCCCAACCTAATACTGCTTCCTAGTGCAATCCCGTAAATAATCTCACACCCTCCTTACTCTCATGCCATTTTGTCATCGCTAACTCTCACATGATCTAATCTAGATCTCCTTACATTCCATGTTCTAACCTTTCAGTTTTTTTGCCCAATTCCCGATCCGATCTATTTTTCCTTTTGGTTCGAGACATTCACCCCAGGGTATTCTCTCATCCCCATCCCACATTTCATCTCCCCACGCCACTGCTAACTCCTAACCCGATCTGATTTACTCTCTGATCTAACCTACCTAATTTGATTCCACTTAACCTCCTTGCTTTTGGGAGCCCTTCCAAACCTAAAAACTACCAAAGATCGCACCCCGTTACATAGATCCTTTAACTACACAAGAGGTCCCTCTAGCATTTCTTCCGCCGTTGCCATCAGCTTTGTCGTAGCATCTATTTGTGAAAAATTATATATCGTTGTGCACCTTGTGTATCATTCACACTTGACTTGGGTGTTGCGCCTAGGAGTCTCATCCAGACTCTACACACCAATGTGCACATTTCTACATGATCCTTGGGATTCAATCAAGAATCTGAGCCGGCCTCTAGTTGCGTTGTGCACCAGAGCTCCACTGGTTGCTCGAGCCATCCCTCCTTTCCACTATATGGTTTATGATCTCGTACAATTGTAGATTTATTATCCATATTTATAGGTTTGATAAGTCTTGAGTGGAAGCGATCATGTGATAAGACTTTCCAATTCTTGTGGGAGTTGAGATGCAAAAATTATAAGGTGTGGAAGAGACGATTTTTTTTTTTTTTTTTTTCCGTTAAATGATAATATAGGTCATCCCAATTTTTGTTCAAACTTTAGCCAAGAATGGCGTCTATATTTTGAGCACTTAGTCCAATCCTATCATGACGCGCTTATCTTTTTGGTGTCCATTCTTAACTACAAACCTTGATAGGTATTCAATTAAGATGGATGGCCACATAAGGGCCTAAGGCACACATGTCGGAAGATGCAATGGGGATGCAAATATTTTAGTAATAGATGCTTGTCACCTTGCAGAGAATCAACAATGAACTTGGCGAACTCAACATTTGTGAGTTCTTGGTTTTTGGACTAACTACAATGATTTGTCTAATTAGTGTGGGTGAAAAATTCATGTGGATTCGAATTTAGTATGGCCCACATCAGTTTCATAGTACTTGCTTTGCCTTGAATTTTCATCCAATATGCAGCCAAAAATCCCACACTAAATTTTTAAATCGAAAATTATAGTGGGCGACTTCAAATTATATTTAAAAAATAGTACATGGGTAATTGGGAATAAGTGTGGCCCGCACTGATTAGACAAACTACTGTACTTCAAATGGTTTTAAGTCTTGAAAGTGTTTCAATCTATTTTGATAAGGTAGATGTGCCTAATTCAGTTACCTACCTTGATCAAACACCTTGAGTGGTATATGGTTATATGTGACTCCAAGAATGGATACCAAAAAGACATGTGTTCAAAAGATATTGGACTACATGTTCAGAATATGATAACCTTTCTAGGTTCCATAGCCAACTTAATTGGAGGAACCTATATGATCATTAAACGAGCACAAGAATCTTCATTTTTCATAATAAATACGATATTCACTTGAGCTCTTCAAATTATGAGAAAAAGTTGCTACGGCCTCAATTTGGATTTGCTAACCATATCATACGAATAGTGTGTTTTGTATCCTAGGAGAAGCGGGCTAATTGGTCAAAGTACCATTTAAGACCCATCTACCTTAGTGAGTTTCCCATCTATAAGTTTTGGATATTGAGATAAGTTTTGCATAATATTTTCATTCAAATTGTAAGTACATGCTGATGATTTCTTCTCATTCAACCATGCAGATAAGGTTACCAAGTATGTCAATGCAGTTTACAAATTTTATTTAGTGTCCTCACAACTTTCTCTACCATTTGCTGATCATATTGTATTTTAATTGCATGACTAATATCCTAGGAGATGTACATTGTTTTGTCCAATTAGTGTGGGTGGGAAATTTATGTGGGTTGGAATTTAGTGTGACCCACATTAAATTTACAGTACTTATCTTGGGCACTTGGTTCACATTTGTAATTGTATAGTACTTGGCTTGCCTTCAATTTTCATCCAAATATGAAAAAAAAAATCACTAATTTTTCACACTAGAAAGTACAGTGGGCCACTTCAAATTATGGTTTAAAAAATAAGTACATGGGTAATTGGGAAATAGTGTGGCCTGCACTAATTATTAGGCAAAATAATGCAATGGTAGAGCTTAAAATGTTTAGTTTAGGTCTAATGAAGTAAGCAACCACAATGACTAAGAATTATCATTGCATATAGAAAGTATCTGTAGCAACTTATGTGGTCACCGGGACATGATTCTCTCAATAATTTGCTTTCTAGGTTTTTTGAGGGCAAGGTTGAATGCTCATTTTGAGGTAAATGCTCACAACACTTACCATGGGGGAGGTGAACCATGGGAAAGGGAGGATGAAAATGTTGATTTTTATTTCTAGTCTAATTAAACATGACAACCCTAGTGAGCTTAAATTAAGATCTATCAGCAACAAACCTATAGGGGACATATTGTTAATATTTCTCCTTGGTAGATGTTTTGAAATGAAAGCTATAAAACCCACAAAGCCTCAATATGTTTTCCAAGTCCTTATTGTCTACCAAAAAAAGTATTAAGAGAGAGGTGAACTTTTAAACCCCTCCCCGTTTTCAAGACTTGAACGTCAAAGAACTTTAGAAAATATTTTCTTCCTTAATAATTTATGGATAATGAAAAAATGAAATATATGAATTTTATGTGAGAGATGAGCACAATGCAAAATCATTGTTGCTTACCTCACCTCGAATCATAGACTTGTCATTGAAACTAGATTGTGGTCAACCATCTCTATTTCTAGAGATAATAAATTATATCACATTTGCTCTTATAATGTAGTTGAATATGAAGCACACTTTGTGTGTAGAATGTCCCCATATAGCTTCACCAGAGATGACTTTCAATCACTATTTGAGAATGTAGTGTTATGGAGTCTTGAGTCTTTCTTTCAACTAGACCAATAAGTTGACCTTAATCTCACAGAGGCTACTACACTCCGCCACTCTAGGGAATTAACATGGCCGGTTTGACACCATCTTGATGTACTTTTTCGTCCCATAACTTAAGCATGTTGGCTTCCTGGACTTTTTAATCAATCTCCTTTCATTTCATTTCAATTCACTGGCCCAAAATCTTTGAAAGCATATTGACCATAGCCTAACATTATTCACATGCATGGGTGTGTTCCATTCTATATTTAGCATTTGACATGGACATCCACTATCTTACCTTCATGGAAAGAATCTTATAGGCCCCCCACACATACTGGTGGTGGGCGGCAGTGAACGGGCGAACACCGTTCGCTGCCACCAGTATGTGTGGGCGTACTACCAACTTAGTTATATCTTCGGTGTGCATACTAACTTCACTAAGTATGATATTTAGTGTTAAATGGTATTTTATGTCACTATGGTAACTTTCTAGATGACACTTTTTATGAAGAAGTGAACAAATATTGTCATGGATGATGGATGAGTTCATCCATTTGCCAAAACCCTACCTTCTCTTATGATGAAATATTGTCTTGGATGATTGAAATTTGGATGAAAGATCACTTGGTAAGTGACAATTTTTGCAACACTATGAATCTATATTCCCCTATAAAAATAACAAGGAATGACAAATAATGTTGGGTTGACATATAGTGTTGGCGACACTACACCACGGTTTACAATTAGTATTGAGCAAGACAATTAGAATTGGTGATACTAAATAACATGTTTAGTGTACTTATAATATTTGGGTAAAAAATGATACTCTTAGTTAAATATTGTAGCACTATGTAACTCCAAATGGTAACCCACACATATTAGACAAAATAGTGTAATTGTAAACCGCCCATGTAGTTTCACCGACACTAAGTGTAAACCAAACATCATTTGTTATTCCTTCTAAAAAAGGAAATTAGACATTATAGGTTTACATTGTTGCAATTATTGTCACTTATTAGGTGAATTTTCATCCAAATTTCAATCATCCATGACGATATTTCATAACATGAATTTTAGGATGCAGAATATACCAAAAGTGGATGAACCAAAAGTAGCTTGTGGTGGTGATATTTGCACTAAACTTATTCATACGAAGTGTCAATAAAAAAGTTACCACATGTGACATAAAATACCATATGATACTAAAATAAAATATTTAGTAGTAGTTGAGATATACTTTTAGTTTTAAAATGTCACTTCATTTTAGGAAAAATGAACCAAGTTTGTTTCATTGTCAAAAACAGACAAGATAATTCGGGCCAACCGGCTACATGTTGACATCCTCCGGTTTTTCTTTTATTAAGTTGGGGTATATTCTATAAATTCCTCTAACATGCTCGGTAATTTTCCTGCAGTCTTGAACTTCCACCGGTTATTTCTCAAAATCATCCGGTAGTTTTGTAACTAAGTGCCGGTTCTCCCCAATCGTAGTTCACGAAACCCTAATAGTCCAGAAAATTTTATCGTGTGCTAGTCCGGCTTTAACAATGAACGGGCAAGCTGGGCGTTCGTTGCGCCCAGTCGCTGCCGTTACCGAGAATTATCCGAAAAGAGGCCCCCTACTGGTGGGAGCCTATGACTGGCCCTCCCACCAGCAGGTGTGGGCGGCCTATTAGGAAATAAGAAGAAATTGGCATTGGTACAAACAATGAATTGTGTCGGTATTTTCAATGATAGTGCTGCTCTGAACAATATTTTCAGTGAATTATACCGGGATGAACAATATTTCCTATGAATAATGTTGAGATAAATAATGATTCCTCTGAAAAAAATGTTGGGAGTATAACCCCACCCAAAATGCCAAGTGTCAACGTAAATAGTAAGTGAATATTCTTAGGACCCCACAGAACATAATTGACATATTCCAGGGTCATGCAATTTATCCACATGACTGAAGAATGTCCGTCTTGAGGATATGCTCTTTGTTACCCGTCCACATTTTCTCACCAGGCCAAAGATTTTGGGACACACTATGCTTTTGGAACATGTGGGAGAAGTTTGAGCAAGTCCCCCAGGCTACTGAAATGGGGGTTCTATATAACCTACTAGCTACTTATAGAATCCTTACAAGATAATACCGCTACGAAATGTGGGATGAAAAGACTCTGAAAGTTGCATGGCACCGGGCACATATCAAACTAAAATTAGCTTTAGTTACACAAGTTTGAGAATAAGTTCATTGTCTGAATTAAGCTTTACTGGGTAGATGATGCTGTTGTGCCAGGTGAAGGTTCTTCTTCCTCCTGCAGTCCAGTGTGAAACAGAAGATTGGAAATCGGGGAGCTTCACATTTTGGGGTGACTGAAGGATTAAGACCAGTTGAAGACTCAAGAGAATCAATGATGGTTTAGAACTCCATCCTCGGTCCTAACCAGGAGGAGGTTAGTAGGTGGACTCAAATTTGGGAAGAAGGGAGTGACTGCACTAACTATGATATGATATTTAGTGTCACCAATTCTAATTATCTTGCTCAATACTAATTGTAAACCGCGGTAGAATATCACCAACACTAAATGTTAACCCAACATTATTTGTCACTCCTTGTAATTTTTTGGGGAACATAGATTGACAGTGTCACAAGAACTATCACTTATCGAGTGATTTTTCATCCAAATGTCAATCATCGGTGACAATATTTCATTACAAGTTGCGGACAAGAGAAGGTAGGGTTTTGGCCAATGGATGAACTCGTCCGTCATCCATGACAAGTATTTGTTCACTTATTCGTAAGAAGTGTCATCTGAAAAGTTACCATAGTGACATTAAATAGCACTTGACACTAAATATCATACTGTCTACTTATCATGAGTTCGATCCCAAGACTTTACATGTAACTCTAACGAGTGCAAACAACCCAAAACTTGATAAAGAATATTGAAGGAATTCGCTCCTTCAAATATGACATGTTAGCTTATAATGTAACCTTTAAGGTAGAAATAACATAACCCGTTAACTACCCTTTAGCCGTGCAGTAGACTGCCGTCATAATGGTGAAGTGCCATTTCCAAAGTGGATCATGGCTCGGCGGCAACTTCAGTGCATGTACACTTAGTGTAGCCAATGGGAGTCAAGTGTTAATGTACTCATGAGGCAACCGATTTAGGCGATGTTCTGTATGGAAGTGCGGATTACTGTGTTCGGTGTAGGGAGAATCTAGTGAACGAGTAGGGGGTTGGACAACTTTCCACTTTGAAACATTATAACATTTTTTATATAGGGCAAAAAAGTATGAAACAACTTGCATTCTTCATGGATCCTTCTCGTCTATCTTGGAAAATTATCTCATGATTGTCAGACCAGATCTTCAATGTGAAAACACCTTAATTTCATGGGTTATGGTATTTCTACCTTATGTCATTCCATTCCATTGCACACTGATGATTGTTAGCAACAAACGCCTTCTAGAAGCATCCCATCATTACTTGCTCTGTTGGTAGATTTTATGTAACCTTTATCTCATTCCTCTTCTTAAATTACAGATCTTGTCGAAGTGGTAAACCATATCATGCATTGTAATGTGAAAACCCTGATTAATTACATTGGCATTGCCCTTCTCTCGTACACACACTGTTATTTGAATCTTCGTGCAGAGAAAATCCTCCAGCACACACATGCCCGAAAGTAATTTAGTCCGATATGCTGGGTGGTGGTGGGGATATGTGTGTAGTAAATTCCTGAAAGGAACAGAATAATCCCAAAAGACTTTTGTAGTCTTTTTGTGTAGTCAAAGTTTATTAAGTCATGTGGGTGAGCTTTGTAATTCTAGAATATATCAATTCGAACAAAGTAAGAATATCCGTTTACTATTCATACTTTCACGTTGACAACTTGAAAATTCGAGTGGAGTTATACATCTGGCACTATTCATAGGAAGCACTGTTCAACTAAGTATTATTCAATAAAAAATACTATTCATAGTAGCACTATCACTAAAAATACAGACACTATTCACAATATTCTTATCATTCATACCGGCATTATTCATTATACGTACCGGCATCAACTTCTTCCTATTTTCTAAGTTTCCTTCCCATATAGGTAAGATAGTGGAGGTCCATGTCACATGCTAAATATAGAATGGAACAAAACCATGTAGTTGAATATTGTTGTGTCAACTTTCAAGGTATCCCTTGAAAAAAGCTATTTTGCAACGCATCCCGGTAATCTTGAATGGTCTTATGATTACGCTATGTATTGTGTGTACTGCTACCTTGAAGAACTACACTACTTCTCCAATTTTGTGTGTGTAACTATGTAGAATTACGCAATGCAATAACGTCTTACTTAGGAGTTCAATCTTTACTAATGAAAGTTCAATAGATTGTTAAGGGGCGGTTTACACTATGGACCAAGAGCCATGACCATGAAATTCTAAAATCTGTGATTGGAGAGTAAAGTGCTCTTGGTCCCATTTGGCTTTACACTACCTTGAAAAAAGGAGAATGACCACTAACTTTGAGGTCCCCCAAAACTACTAAAATCTGCCATTTGGATAATGTGCCATGGTCCAACGGGTTTTCTGTTGAGGCGAGGCAAAATGCTCGACTCAACGGAAATCAAGGGAGCCGTAAGGCTGAAAATCAACCATTGGCCGAATTTTTTTTTAATATTTTTTTTCCTGAATTTTTTTGACGTTACTGTAGATCGTTGGGATAGAAATTTAAAAAATCAGCCCAAAGTTGTCCCGGTCCAAATCCACTTTACACTACAAGAGTGACCAAGCCACTCAAAAATCCATTTTTTATTTTTCATGGTCACGGCTCTTGGCCAAGAGCTGTGACCATGAAAATGATTTAATTTTCTTGGTCACGGCTCTTGGCCAAGAGCTGTGACCATGAAAATGATTTAATTTTCTTGGTCATGGCTCTTGGTCCATAGTGTAAACCGCCCCTAAGACATTATAGAACATAAATGACTTTGCTTGTAAATTTTGACCTTCTCATTAAATAGTTATGACACAGCGTAACTTCAAATAGCCACATGCACAAAACGGGATAATCAGTGCACTTTACATGAGACACCACCCAGGGATTGCAGTAAGTGACCGCCCAGTACACCTCAGGTTTAGTCAAGATTGCAAGGTTGGAGGTTCAATAAACTTTCACGAATCTGCATTCTGTCAAAAACTCATCATCATGTTAACTAGTAGCAACTGGCAATCTCCTCAGGTGCAACCTCATGTGGACATTTTATTATTTTATTCATCTAAGCATTCGATTGGCAAGCTCCGAAGATGCAACCTCGTGTGACCTTTCTTATAATCTGAACTTCAGAAGTACATCCAGTATTCAATTGGCTTCAGCATGCTTTGAAGCAGCAACAAAATGAATGCTCAAGATCCCTCAGTTCCTACGACAGAAAACATTACACTATGAAACAGCCTGGGATATGATCCTCAAGACTTTTGCCCTTTTGTAGCAAATGGCAAGATCCGAAGGTGCAACCTCGTGTGACAGTGTTTTATTATCTCAAACACTTGTGTCCTTTTGTACAGAACGCACATTGGTCAGGAGGGGTACTGGAAACAATCTATTCTTCAATCTGCACATGTCAAGTTCGAATTTGTATTCAATTTTGTTGCATATATATACAAAAATCTGTCAAACTTTGTGCTCTAGTAAGGGCCAGAGTACGAGTAGTATGCATAAGGTCCGCTTGAGGGAGCAGGGTAGGTGGGGTAGAATCCACGGGCAGGATATGACTGACTAGGCCAGTATTCTCCGGGTTTGTGTGTGCAAGCACCGCAGCCACTGCCCCACTTATGTAGAGGGTTTGCCACATACAAGCAGGTGGTGTTTGGTTTACACTTCTTGTCATCCCCCTCAATGAATTTGGTGGTATGCGTGATTCTGGCTTTCCTGTGGATTTTCCTGGCCCTCCTTAAAATTTCGGCACGGTCCGGCCCCTCCTTTGTGCTGCCGACCACGGTCACCTTCTTGTTCACTCTCTCCGTTTTCACATCAAACACACCTGCAAATTTAAACCAAACCAGGAAACGGAAGATTTAGTGACGCCAAATCTGAAAGCCTAAATGTGCACCAACCACCTCCGGTTAGTTTAGGACGAAACAATCGACAATGAACAAAAGAGTCTCGATGTATAGCAGAATGGCAGTAGAAAGCTGACATATCCTAACAAACTTGGTCTATTTTGATAAAACTGTGAGCTTAAACGATAATGTGATGATAAATTCCTACCAGGTACATCCCGAAGCTCTTCAATGATTTTCTCTTCACACTTCAAGCAGCAAATTTTCATCTTAAGCTCCATTTTCTGCAAGTAATCCACATAGACTTATTATGAGTGATGAGACAAATCAACAAGAACTGGTGCAGATGCAGTACCTACTCCCTTGACCTTTAAACTATATGCCACCCTTGTACAATCATTTATTGAAATCAATGTGCTGCTCAATGGCAGTTTATTCAACCACATTAATCGATCAACTGAAGAGATTGCTCACCGGTAGCTTGTTGACATCCATGGCCGCTTGCCAAACGTGGTGAGCCTTCATCCATTCTGGAATATCCTTCCCCTCCTTTGCAAAGATCTGCACAGAAATTCACAATTTGAAAATACCAGCAACACCTCATGCAAACAGTCACATTCCTCCAAATTTCCCCAGCTACCAGAAGTGATACAATCATTTAAACTCGAACTGCATGAAACCCCAGAAGCTACACCTAAAACATTGCAACTTCATCCCCCAAACAGATCGCAGCGCATCAAAGAAAACTTGAACTCTGCAATTTCACCACTGAAATCACAAAGGTGCTTGATTTCAAGTAGCATAATGCAAGACATGAGCGTGAGGATCGAGGGTCTTGGCAAATACCGGACTCGCGACGTAGTAGGAGTGATCCATACTTGTGCGCTACAAGCCCACAGAACAGCACAAGTGCGGTTGCGCAGTTCTCCAACCCTCGAAGACAAGTAGAATATTTTGGTGTGTGTGTTCAACGTGCGGATCGATGAACTCTCCAGGTCTACTTAACAAGCCTGAGCGAGGTGGTCGAGGACTGCAAGGAGCTGGATTAAGTAGCCAAGACTTGTGATGCTTGCCGACTTACTCTCCTGCAAGCATTCCAGAATTCGATGAGCAGATGTAGTAGCTAAGGTGAATATAATAATGAGTGACGACGGCTGGGAGTTGATCAGCTCGGAGAGTGTGATGGGGACATGCAACCTGTTCCCCAAGTTCCTGCAACGTAAACGCGTGCGTCGGCAGGCAATATTTTCCCCCGGAGAAGCTGCAATTCTTAGGTATCAGAACTTGCAGGTGGGGTCGACATTCGATTCCGCCCGAAGTGTAAGCCTAAGTTTCTCGTTGACTCAGAACATCCCAGGCTCCCCGCACCAGGTGAACTGTTTGCTCATTTCCACTTTTGGATCCACCCTGCAGCAATCCAAGATTACATTGCAGCGGCAATCCTGGCCCGGATAGACAGCCATGTCTGGAAGAAGATTATCAGTTCAACACTACTAAGATATGTGCGTTCAACCACACACAGCGTCTTTTGTGTCGAAATAGTCATCACCAAAATGGTCACTTTTACACCAAAGGACTATTGTGTCAATTGCAAGTGTGTGTTTGAACCCACCATCTTATATATAGAAAGATTTGTCCACTCATGCACAATATGTCCTTCACATTATGTGAGCTAAGGATGATAATTGTGCAAGGTGAAACCGGTTGTTGCCAGCTCAACGACCTTGCATGCCCCGCTTGAAAGTCATGTGACGTTTGCAAATCATGTGAGGATGTCAAGAACATGGTCAAAAAGCTTGCTATAAAGACCTACAAAAAGCATCCAAATGATGCGAAACATGTAAAAAAAAGTGAGTAGATGAGAATCAACCAAGTGATTTTTTTCTCCAAGATGAAAACACAAAGGTTTCAGGTGGCTTTAATGGCAAGAATATGATCTTCACGTTGGCATACAAAATTGATTGGCAGAGGGACACAATGGTCAAACATGGCCACATGAGAGGAGTTGCCATAGACGCAACTTTGGCACCAATGAAAACAAAATAACTCCCTACCACTTATTTGGTTGACTACTTTTATATTGCTACTCATCATCCATCTACCATGCACTTATAGTGCAATACGTATCTTCATTCAATCAAACATTGATGTGGGTCTTGATCTTTGTAGTTCCCACTTTACACATTCATGGTCATTGATGGCTGATACATTGTGGTTCCACATTTACACCAAGGTGTCATCAAACCGACGTATCCATGTGGATGTTAGCTCTCAATGACGAACTTAAAGATATAAAATCCAATTAGAGTCCAAATGCCTTTGTTAGCGACTACATTGAGGCAAAAATCAATAGCCTTCAATGAATTGATGTCGTGACCCTTACTAGCTTCTTCTTTTTTTGTTTTTTGAGATAGAAGGCCAACAAAGCTAACGCCGAGTGAATTGAATCAAGAGAAAAATGCGCCCTCACCGAGGGGAGGCGGGGCCCCACACAACCAACAACCACCAAGGATAACCCACCTCCCCCCTCCCCTCACCCCACTAGCCAAGGACAACCCCCAAACCACCAAGTCCCCTCACATGCAAGGGCATTACTACCTATCTACTAAGTATTTTCCAATTTTATTCAATGTGCAGATTGTATCTCCTATAGAAAATGCTTCTCACTCCCCAAGTTTGTCAAAGCCTTGAAACATCGCCGCCGCCAAGAAATAGCTAATATTAATTTGTTCAACTACACGTTTCCATGCCGCCACTATGTTGCATAACATACAAACAAATACGATGTTTTTATCATCGATATTAATTTGTACTGGGTTATTCGATGCACGGAATTGCAACTGACCTCACGCAGGGTTTGGGGGTTATGTCTCATGGCGTGAGTATACTCCATTATGTTTTTCAGAACATAATATCCACAGGCTCAACCATAATTCTGTTGTGGAACAGTTGGCTGGATCCAAACAGTTGGTGATTATGCATTTCGCCACATGACCGATTGTTCAGCGTAGCCATCCCACGTTGTCCACATCTTTGCTAACCGCTTGCGAATCTTTGAATTAGAATTTAGTCCAGCGTTGCTCATATAATCAAAATAAACAAAACCTTGATCCCCTATAACGTACATGGTCCAGTGTTTCCCGCAAATGTAGGGTACTAGGAGAGTTGTAATATCCAACTCCGGAAAAATTGGATATTTCTCATGGACGAACTCTATAAACACTTGTAAGCTCTCGGTCGGATGCAGGCGAAGAAAACCCGTTAAAATTGGAATCAGATACGAACTACAAACATGACACTTAACATCTTCAAGCTGTGGATTCAACCACGTCCTTATACACTCCATCAAGTGGTTGGACACCTCACCGTATCTAACAGTTAATGGTTTTATATCATACATTCAGTCTAATGTACAAAATTCACCCTTAAACGTAAATTCAAATGAAGGACTTACTGCCCCACCTGCATCGGCCACAATTATGTTGATTAGTTTTTCCAACCTGTACACCACAAATATATATCCATTAGAGAACAATAAGATCATATACTATAAGAGCAATTGTGTTTATCCACGAACAACATTGAACATAACAACATTTAATTCTTATCGTCCATCGGACTTCTGAGACGTCGTGGAGATGACATTGTCGATTGTGTTATCCACAAGTTTTTTGCGATGTCCTTCAACTACTTCTGACATGATTGACGTACTCGGTGTTCTTGACATTTGACATGGCGTACACAATAAGTTCGTTCCAAATTCTTTGTTTGACCTTAGATTCGTGTCATTGTTCATATTTGAACACTTTATCATTACGTTCAATCCAAATGGTCCAAATCGCAATGCCCCTAAGGAGGTGCCATACTTTGATCATTTTGCCAAACTTTTTGGGAATTTTTTCTCCAAATACCACTTCTTTCCAATTGAAGTTGTTATAATTGCCCGTCCTAACCCGCATAACATTAAGTAGCAATGCTACGAGGGTCTTCTTTGAGTACCCACAAATTTACCTCAACAAGAAGGAAAAATCTTGCAAAGCAAGGGTGAATTAATGGATAATTAATCAAATATAGAAGTTTCAAAAAGGTATCAAAGAGGTTTCCAATGCGGGTGTCGGGAGACTTTTCTAAAAAATGTAACTACTTTTTTGACCTCACCAACTTTCACATTGCTTTATAGCTATTTAGATTTTTTTTATATCGTAATTTAGCCTAGATTATAACCTTTATCACCACTTGGCATTAATTTTGTCCTAGAAACCGACTTAATTTATTCTAAGCATTGAAAGTAACTATCCAAATAGATTTTAAATAGCCTAAATAAAACTCAAACTTAGTGTTAACTTTGCTCTTGAAAGAGCATCAAACCGGCACGCGCCGGTTTGATGCTCTTTTAAGAAGGTCAATTCGGGCTTGCTACTTAATTTTATGGCAGAGTTCGTGCATGATGAACGTGGCCCATCTCCATGCCCTCCTAGCTTAGATGCAGTCCCAAAATTTATGTTTGACCAATTCGCTAGTGTTAGGGAGGCAAAACATACATTGTTTAAATATTGACGCCAATACAGTGCAAGCCCTCCATTCGTTGACCGCAAGTGCTTTATGCCATATTGACCAGATAAATGCAGATCCTTACCGGCACGGATCGGATCCCAAACTTGGGACCAATAGAACCTATAGTTACCCGGCATGTAGCCCTGCCATTTTTTAACCGCGTGTGTGGTGCCCGGATTCATGTTAATGATAGAGTCAGGACCATCCTTAGTAGTGTAATCAAGAAAGTGGCCTCCATCGATCTAGCGCCACCGGTCCGGGTCCCATCCGAGGGTAGCCAATTTACCATAGAAGAAAATGATCTTCTATTTTTTCCCTTCTTTTTTAGGCCCCCTATTGGTAGGGATAATCTTAATCTTATGAAAGTAGCCTTCCATCTCTCCAAGAGGTCGTTCTCAAACTCTAAGACATCTCGAGTAGGTGCCAAACATGTAAGATTGCACCGGCAGCGGTAAAGTAAGGTTATGCCATTGCAAGCATTCTGGTGCAAAATCCGATTCGCATTGAAAGACAAAGGTTGGGTCTTCTTCGCCAGCTACATAGTAACCAAGACATTGTCCGGGGTATGCATTGTTCCGAAATCTTATTGGTCAATTCTTCCCAATCACCAAGATTTGTATTAGCAAGCCTTAATTTTTCTTGCGCTCTCACCCATGCAAGATTTTTTTTTATTATTATTGTCCCAGATACCATTAAGACATCGTATTCCATAGCGGTAGAAATGGAGGCCTCTGTGATAGGCAAACCCTTTGTTTAGAAGTTCCACTCCATCCGACCACCAGATATTTGAGTGTAGTAATTCCATCCGCGTACGTGGCAGGATTTGATAAAGTCCTTTAACCATGATCTTCCATGCTTTACTTATATGTCCCCAAATTTTGGACCTTGGAAATCCTTGGTGTTTTCTGCAAGTAAACCAATCGAGACTTACCCCCCCATCTACTACCTCTTTGTGGATTGAACCTTGCTAGCATGTATCATAGCATAAGTTGGAGGTTAGATTCTCCTAGTTTCATAGCCTTGACAATCCACTTCCATGAGAGGTTGGTCTTGGCCGCCTCTGGGTCAACAAGCCCTAATTCAGGCCATAAATTTGACACCCTAGCCAAATTTCCAGGGGACACCCTGACCCAAATTTTGGGTGTCCCAAGGACACCCTGCTCCAATTTTTGGGTGTCCTCATAAATTTCTCTTAAATTTTTTTTTTGTCAAAATAGGTACAATTTTGAAAAATATATAATATCATTTCAAAATCTCAATTAAAAATCAAAAAAATCACTACATATCATAACTTGCAATGCAAATCAAACCTACGAGCAGCGGCCTTTCATAGCACACCACTTTACCCATACTTTTCAAAGTCAATGGCCTCTATGGGGATTTTTGCCATTGTAACTCTCATTTGTGCTTCCAAAGTCTCTAATACCACACTACACCGTAAAGTAGATTTAATATGATTTTGAGTAGAAAATCCTCTCTCACAAGAAGCTGTACTAGCATGAATTACAAGAACACTTGCCACAACTTTGTCATATGAGGATATCTTCCAACATAGTCCAAATTGGAAGAATAAATCATCCAAGCTTGGTGCATTTTAAGACCACCACATGAAATATGAAGTGTATCCAAAAAACCTCGAAGCTCTGATTTTAAACCACGCTCATCAAAAAGATTCCCTCCATTAGTGCAGAAGTGGTCAATGAAACTCTGAAGCCATAAACAAGCATTTCGATGAAGAAGTGTCAAGTCTGTTGAAAAACAGACAAGGCTAAATAGCTTAGCTACATTGAAGAGCTTCAAATCAGGAAATCGTTGTTGCAATGATTCTATCACCTTAACCACATAGGCCTATGCAATCACCTTGCACCCATGGAGGGTACCATCACCACCAAACTCAATTGCATGAGGCAATGGTGCATAATGCAATATATGTGAATGCACCACTCCTGTAGAGTCTTGAAAATGGATCTCACCACCTCTAGAAATGTCCAAAAAGTGTGCCACAAATTTGGTATCCGCACCAAACTCCTCATATTCATACACCAGGAATTTTCTTGACAAAAACCATGTCGTAATCTCTATGGCATCTCCAATCTCAGTTAGATCCAAGTTTTCCTTTTGGAAAATCTTGTTTAACGTATTCAACTACAAGTACAGGGGACACCCTGAATTTTTTTGGGGTGTAAAAAGGACACCCTTGTAGGATTTTTGGGTGTCCTCGGGGACACCCTGTTTGAGATTTGGGTGTCCTAGGACACTCTAGGAAGCAAAATACACCCCCCAGGGTGTCAATTTTATGCCCTGCCCTAATTCTTCATATTTCTTCTTCAAACAACACTCTCTCCAACTTACTGTAGTGCGTGTAAGTTGCTCCTTCCCTGACCACAGGTAGTTACGAATTGCTCCTCTAATTTTATTTAAAATCTTGTTTGACCCTCCCCAAACCGTGATGACTTACTAGCTCTTGTCGCACACCTCTCCATGAGTAGTGCCCGCAACAGCATTGGCACAAGGGGGACCATGGAATGACGCCCATGACTTGTGGTGCCATAGGTGAGAGGGCCCAAGTGATTCTAGTGTGGATGACGGCCCCCGGCGTTGAGAATGCCTCTCATCCACAAAAACTAGAAGTGACAAGGGTAATGCCATGAGTTATGAATAGCTTATGGCGTCCGGATTCTAGAATGCTCAAAAACTCCCCAATCGGAGGTGTGAGCTAGGAGATATGGCAATTTGAGTGGGGCGTTGCCTAGGGATAATGTCCTGGACAGCAGTGATCAGAGAGTGGCACCTGGGACTGCCGAGGTTAGAACAACCATAACTTCCTCATTACTTGCCGGAATGGGGCAAGTGAGGAGTCCATCGGCATCTACGTGAGGAGAAGATGTCGATGAAGTGGTATTTTCATCAAAGATGAGATTATACAACGAAGTTATGGAGGTCTAAAGTTGTTGAAGGCTTCTTGTCCCATTGGCTAAGGGAAAATGTGTACCTGGGCCCAATTATTAGGAGAGAGACAAAAGGTTTCTTGATTGCGGGGTAAGGGCCCTACACAAAATCCTAGAAGCTTATATGGATGAGGTGACGTTGCCGACTGACCCCACCCAAAGTATATTTGGCAACTATGTTGTTGTAATGTTGTAATGTTATAATCATTGTAATGTTGTTTTGGCAACAAGATGATCAGTTCAAGAGTGGACTTCCATGAATGAAAAATTCTACATTTAATAATTGGCTATCTACTAAGGAGAACATTCCAAATGCATATGTATGAAGATTGGTTACCAAGCCATGTGAACTTGGAGGTCCGCGGTATAAGGAACTAACCATATAAGTGTCTAGAATGTGCAAGTTAGCAATCGTGACACTTGCTAGAGTTAGGAAGCGGTCAAAATAAGTTAACGGGCACTAAGGTAAGTGCGCCAATGATCGCACGATCAATCTTCAAATCCTTGTAAGTACAAATTTACAAGCTTAAATTGTTTCAAATTTTGAAGGATTGTTAATTGTGAAGTGAGGATTCTCTTACAAAAAAATAAAAAATGAAAGATATTTTGATTTGTGAAAGCTATCACAAATTGAATCCAAACATACACAGGTGGATCTCAAGAGCTTAGTGAGCCCTTCACCGCACAGTGTGCGGTACCTATACATTCACATTCTCTCCAAAATTCCCTGAACGTTCCCGAAGTTCCCGCGAGAGTTCTCAAGATTGAAAACTGTGCGGTGGATGTGCGGTGGCTGTGCGGTCCGTGGGCCGCGTTCGGTCAATGGCGCACTTACCCTACCAATGGTTGCAACAAATTCCAACCGCTTCCGACCTCAATCAACATTATTATTGATCTTAGTTACTTGGTACTTTTAAAATTTAGTGTTTCTTAAGAGGAACTCAAGTTACTGTCTTCGTTCAATGAAAAAAAAATCTTATATTTTATTGAATTATTGTTTTTTGTATTAAGGTTGCACTTTAATTAATATTTCTTTTTTAGAAAATTATAATTAGTTTCTATAAAATATCGCATTTGTTGTTGATTTTGGGCCAAAAATTTAGAAAAATAGAAAAATTCACCACATTTTTTTTCTAAATCTAATTTTAACCCATCTTTTATGCATATGTATTTATTGAATGTTTTTAGAAAATATAATTATATACAACTATATAACTCTCTTTAGTTGTTGTAAGCATTTCCGTAAGATAGCCTCCGTTTTAGTATTGCTGACTTTCTAGCTTACTATGGTTTGCTAAAATATTCATTTTCTATGAGTTTTATATTATTAAATAATATGAAATTTTGTCTAATTATTCTTAATCCATTTTTTAAATTTGATTAGAAGTTTTGAGCATTTTCATGAGGCAGCTTACAAAACCTCCTATCATCTTCTTTTCACATAATTAGAATTTTTTAAATGTCATATTAACTTTTAGGCCATATTTTATTTTATTATATTAGTAAAAATACATTAAAAGACTCCAAATTTTCTATTCCACAGCAACTAAGTTTGTGTTGGACTAATTATTTTAGTCCATACAATGAAGAGACTGTCTAGAAATCTTGGACTAAGTAGGATATTTTAAGTCACAAAGACCTTCAAATCTAATAATTATTTATTTATGAACTAAAATGTAAGTGCAAATCCATTTTTAGTTTGGAAATCTAAGGAGTGTTACTTTATCTTTTATTTGTATGCGTCCGCCAAAAGTTTAAAGAGTGAATTTGAATATAGTATAATAGTTTTAGTATTTTGATGTCTATAGATGATGATGATATATGTATTGTAGAGAATTTATAGAAATAGAGGTTTATTGTGGTTATTACAACCAAAGCCTAGGTTGTCCAAATTAATACAACCATGGCCTAGCCAAATACGGAGGCTCACTACATCTACCTAAACTCAAACAATAAGATCACATGTAGCCAAAATACTCTTTCTGTTAGAAAAGAGTATATGAAATACACGCCACCACCTCAATCCGCATTTTCCCCATAAAATAAGTAATCATTATATATATATATATATACATACATAATTTTTAAAATCACTTCAACAAGTATGACGATCCAACCCAATATACGTAAACCATACAACCAATATAAAAGCCAAATCTCATTAATACCTTGACAAACTTTACAAGTATGGTATCTCGACATTACCGCAAATCTGGAGGAAAAAAATTAAAAAAAAAAATTAAAAAAAAATGACCATACTAACCCGTGAAGAATTTCGTACCACATACAAACATGCGCCCAAAACCATCAAAGATGCCTGACTATAAGTCCACTCACTCTTCCACACACCCCCTTCTACCCCTATCCCATATGTCCCACCTACAATTACGACAACAAACACCTCCAAACACCGCATACACCTAAATTCCGCCCCACAACTTATCTTAGGGAGAGAAAAAAATCCACGCCATAATCAGTGCCAAAACCATCACCCAAAAAGATAAATGAGGGGTACAAGCCATCAAAAGAACACAAAAGGAATCACAACAATTGTGCACATAATAATAACTCCTCCACCCATACAACATCCTACTAGATCACAACCTAGTCCTCCGAACACAATACCATAAGAATTCCCATGAACAAAAAAAACCATCCAAATATATGTAAAATGCCTCAACCACACCCAAACAGAGGACAACAAATATATACACCCACCTCTAAAACTCACCAACCTCAAGATATCCACACAGGAATGCAACCCCACAAAAACACATCCTCACAAACATACCAACCATACAAATGCAAGCCTTAGAATCCAACTTATACGACCAAAATGGAAAATACATAGCTACCATTACTATTGAAAACCCATTGGTTATAGAATTGATTCTCCCACAACAACCTCCCACAACTAGCCAACTTCTTACAACCTCCACCACAAGACTTTGCCACCGAAATACTTTCGCTCATACAAAGATACATAACCATACCCCCCAAGATAAAACCAAAAAATATCCAACCCATCAACCAACACCGCACACTACACCCTAAAATCACAAAATTGTTAATAAAACTTTTTAAATCACACACTCATACTACCCATCCCCCCTTACCCCCCCCCCCCCCCCCCCACGCAACTCATGCACTAAAACTCACCCCATAGTTGAGACATCCTATTTGGTTCTATAGGACATGCCAAATCCTCCAAATGGTATGGTGTAGGCCAAGCAAACCCCATTGATCACAACACAACCCTATAAGTTATCACTAGGCTAGAATGATAGTCAAAGAAGACGCCCACACAATAACCATCCTAATAGTCAACCACAAAGATTGGACACCACAACAACTCCCAATCACCAAACATGCCAACATACACACAATAGCGACCATCCCACCACACACTATAAACTATGATCCCACACCAGAATGGCCAAAATACTACCAATACACAAAGCAATCATTCACATCCAATATGCATACATAACCAATCAAACCCCACAAGGATTCTAATATGTCATAACAATAATACATAATATCCACGTAGATACCCACTCTATCAAACCTACCCCCACACATTACCACATCCAATTCTCCAAGACATGAAAAAACGACCCCAAAACAGACACACCCCCAAAAATACCTCCACGACACACATACCAACCAAATACAACCCACATCCATCATTTTGAATTCCATCCACAACAATGCATATACACAGACGGATCGTTTATCTCACCCACCAAAAGCTTTGAAGACCAAATTAAAGGCAATACTATAGGATCAAGGATCTATAGCCCTAACAACAATACCCAAATATCATAAAGACTACCATGGTACCAAAACATCCTAAGAGCATAACTTAATGCAATGAGTAGCGCATTATCAAAACCATACAAACCATCCAACTAAATATGCACATATTCACAAACAACCTTAATAGCATATTTATCATGAACAACCACATACAACACCCATCATCACAACACCACCACCCGGATAAATTACTTAGAGCAACAATTGTACATCAAATATATTGGACCCCACACAAAATCCACATACACAAAGTGAGAGCACATTTAGGCATCATTGGGAACAAAATAGCTTACATGCTAGCAAATGAAGGAACACACAAAGAAATACGATCCATTACACCTCACATACACATAGCCCACCCCACCCCATATTGGCTAGCAAGTTGCCCTCGGGGAGTTCACTACGATAATATTAGAAAACAACGTGTGGGAAAATATAGGGTAATTTATATTCACAAAAGGAAAAACTTAGAATTTTCTTAGAAGTAATATAGGTGAGTATGTATGATAAAATTTGTATTATAAATAATATAGGCTTCATACAAATAACGCAATTTTTTTAAATATTTGTAAAAATATATTGTAGGATTTAAGGATCCTAGGTTTTTTTTGAAATAAGGTGTCCTTTAATTTGTGTTCAGAGACAGGAGGATTTTGGATGAAAATCTACGTCGATTCAATTGAAAAAAATGGGATGAAAGAGTGATGAGGGCGGATGACGGATTAGGGTTTAGGAAAAATTGGGGGAGAACGTTGCTAGAGGATTAGGTTTTGAGAGTTTTTTTCACTGTTCTGAGAGGTGGGGTTTGCAGTTCAGTGTTGGCGAGAGTTTTTTCTTCGATGTTGTTGACTTTGTGAGAGGTGGGGTTTGCAGGCAGCCTGTGCAGGCATGTGCCTATGTTGATTATATACTAGTGTTCTTAAAAGCTAGGAATTGTTTTGCAAGATGAACATGACATCTTTCATTTGCTATGAACATTTTTGCTAGTGTTTTTTAATGCTAGAAACAATTTCTCAAGATAAATTAGAGGAGTTTTGGTTGGTCTTGTGTCTGTCTGCTTCAAGCAGGATGTTGTAGTATTAACTCTATACCCTTCTACATTATTGCATGGACCCTATTTTTGCTTGCTTTGTTGTTGGTGTTTTAATTGTATTTTTTTACACTCAGTACCGTTGTGTTTAATTGTGTGTGTAACTTGATTGAGGAACATGGGCTGATTTTGTTGTTTGAAATTGTTTATGAACACTCTTAATGTAAAACCTTGTTGTGCCTTGGATTTTGGTGACTTAGTACTTTGAATGCTCTTAAACCCTTTGGAGCAAAATCAAATAATTATAATGAACATACCTAGCTTAAAATTAGAGCTTCATCAAATTTAAAAGTAATTATAGGGTCATTTAAGAAACAAAAATATATATAATTATATAATAATACGGTACAAAAAATTAAGGATGGATAATTAAATACCCCTTGAATAAATACCCTTGTCACGCACGTGTATACATATATACATGTCTAGTGAACTCCCCGAGAAGTTGCCTGACTATCATATATGACGAAGCCATCCATAACCTTCATACATTCATAGAAAAAAGAACACAAGATTTGAGAATCGTTTGCAGCCAAAAACAAATTCCCATATGTTGACAAATGGTTATCAAACAACCAATTAGACCATAAACTCTCTAATCACCTCCGAAAAGCCAAGGGTGTAACCAACGCCCAAATTACCCAAACTCTAAAATTCAGATATGCCCAATACATGGGAAACCATTAAAAATTTATATATATAATTAAAAAAACTTTTGGCCCCTCACATATTAAAACCCCAACTACACCTTGTGCCCTAATAATGACGGAGACATATGGCCACACCTCCTATCAATATGTGAGACCCACACATAAAAGAATAAGAATATCATGCCACAACAAAGCAATATACCTCATTGCCCAAACACTACAAGCCAACAAATCTAATATCACCCACACTGACCAATGCAAGTAACTTCAACAACAAACCACCTGACTCAACAGTCCCGGAATGGCTCCTCAAATGCACATGTACACACACAACATGCCGATGCCAAGCAAAACTAAGACCGGACATCCTATGCATAGTAGGAGCCCCAAATCAAATACAAATACCAATATCACCCTCCCCTACACTCACAATCCAACTCATAGAATTTACATATTGTCACAATAGATTCCCCGACCAAGCCCTCGCACAAAAACACACCAAATACAACGCACTAATTAACACCATACAATATAACAAATAGAAAATCAACCCCCTCCTTACCATCACAGCCAGGGCGAGAGGAGCCATACACGAACACTCCATCAAAAACTCACCAACCTAAACATCCCAATATCAAATATTCAACCCCACCTGAAAACATACACCCAAACGCCATCATATATCTCACATATCTAGTCTTAAACAAAAGAAAACTCGACAACAAACAAGCACACATCCAACCCCCCCCCCCCCCTCTCCCCCTCCCCCTCAATGAACATGTGACAACTCCTCTACTACCAGAGCCCACCTCCCAAAGGAGGCATAAACACCCTACGTCTCATCATGGTTAACCATGATCGACATACAACTACCTGACTCACATTCATGATGGTACCTGGATACGGACGTTACTTTTATTTATTATTTGTACAATATACATCAACATGATTATATAGATATGGCATCGGGTGGTGCTTCATGACCATACGCTTTAATGCTTTTTGCAATCACTTTAAGTCACCGACTACGGTTTTGACGTGAAGATGATGACAAGAGAGGAGATGGTCACTAGATTCCTGGAGGGATTGTGTCACTGGCAGAGCTGCTAGGGCACCATTTCTCCCGACAACCTATTACTACAACCTTCGAATAGCTACTTTTATCGAGTCAAGTAGATCTAAAACCGACAGAATGAGGGCTGCGTTTTTTTTGTCTTGGGAAAAAAACAAAAACAAAACAAAACACCCTATGTTTCTTGTTTGTAAGGTGAAGAGGATTCCAATGAGTGGTGATTTTTCACAAGGTCCCTAACATGTCTAGGGACATGTTCATAAAAAAAAACATTTCCAGTGGACAGGTTCTTAGAAAATGAACCGGTTTTGGGACGTGTCAAATTCACTTTGGACGGGTTCTAAAAATAACATTTTAAAAATAAAAACATTTCCAAAAATAAAATGGTACAAATATCAATTACATTATGTCATATATGACGTGTGAATATAAGCATAATGCAATCAAACCACTAATACCCAATCAAAATATCAATCTTGAAGTGCTTGATTCACCTGCATACATTAATTCATCAACCACAAAATTTAGAACCTTTTTAACATAATGTCAAAGATTATAATTGAAGGTAAACTTAGTAATTGAATATGAATTAGTATATATAAACATGTTCAAAATTTTAAAAACAAAGAGCTACCTACCCTTCAAAGAAGTGGATGAATTCTCATATCCTTCATGTTTCTCCAAACAAGCATCACTGCATTCCAATTGATGTTTTCAACTGGAATATTCACAGGATTGGACTCTTCTAAGGACACCCCACCAAAGGCGAATGCATTCACTTGAATTTTTAAATTGCAAACACTAGGATCTCAACTCACTTAACTTACTTAGCTGGCATGGTTGATGAGTCTTATTGGAGCTGCTTCAAGTTCATGAATCCTCATCATTGATCAGTGTGCTGCTTGAGTCACCGGAGTGCCATTTGTTTATTGAAGGTGGAACAGCCAGGGGAAAGGATGAACTTAAAGACCATGTTAGAAAGTGCAACTTAGGAAAAAAAAAAAGGGAAAGGAAATGACACTCATCACCGTAGCCGGTTCAAACCACGACAGAGAAAAAAGAATTGGAAGATATGATCGGTATCTTCGGAAGCATATACAGTCCCGAGAGAAAAGGATGAAGGAGACAACAAGCTGCTGTGAAGGATCTAAGTCTATTTCTCTGAATTAGTCTATGTGGACGAAATGAGGCAGGTGGCAGCTAAAATAGATAAAGCATAATTGAAGGAAGATACTATTGTTTCCAAGTGCAACCAATCACATGCCGACATCTTTCGGGTTATTTTTATCAATTTGTTTTTTTCTTTAACATTTTCATGGACGGGTTGGTTTAGAAATTGCCGGTTTTGGGACGGGTTGTTTTTTCTTTAACCTTTCCATGGACGGGTTGGTTTTGAAATTACCGGTTTTGGGACGGGTTGCAATTTTTTTTGCCTTTCAATTCGAGGTTTTTGGACGTGGACGGGTAAAAACTTTGTGAAAAAACACCCCTGATTCCAATGCACTATGAAACACGTCGTTTGAACACCATATGCAGTAGATATAAGGGTTTAAAGTTTTCAGTTGTAGGCAACGTGAAACCAACACTTATATCGGGTGTTCAAGTGGTGTACATTTTCATAATCAGTATGTTTCTATTGTGGAAAAAAAAATTGTAGGTGTTGGTTTTGGGTATGCTTACCTTATACGCGCATCTTCATTAACTATAGTAAATAATTTAGGGTTTCTATTTGGAGTTACATGGTGCTCTAATTTTTCGTTCAAGTCATCAATTTTTACTAACATCACACAAACATGATATTGTACATATTTGAGAACCAAAAGATACTTACTTGGAATCTAAAATGATTTGTCCTAAGTAACATTAATCCCTCTGGGTTGACAACTCTTCTTTGAAAACCTAGATGATGTCCAACCCCCGAACATTTTGAACCCACGTTTTAGTGCACTCTTTCCTCTCTTTAGTGTGGGTTTACTATTTCAAACTTTTGTTGCTATTTTGGCAAGCTTGATTTGATGTGGTGGCAAATTTGAGTAGAACACCACAATATTCTATAAAAACAAGGAATTAGTGCGGTGTGAAAGGTACTACATTTCACAATTTAACATGGGCTTGAACTTACGTTACATCCTTTAATGTGGATTTATAAACTTGCTCACTTTGAGAGCAGTGCATGAAGTCCCAAGATCTTTACAAAGCCTAGAGCTATTATTGCACACATTGCTCACTTTACAATGATAGCAAAAGCTCACACATGCCACATGATGGGACAATTTTACAATGGCAACCACTTTATTTCACACAAAAAACTTTGGTGTAAAAGTCCACCCTAATTTGATGGCCCTTTATTCAAGTTCCTAGACTAAAGGCAAGAAAGATTGTAATAGTAAATGTATTCATGTTTAGTAAGAGAATGGGTATTTTAAACACAACCATTCGACACATTGTCATCTAGGACATGTGTTAAACTCATCAATTTGATACACCTTTTACACAAATATATGATCTTTTGGAAGGGACCTAAATAATCATTGACACAAACAAGTTGCGTTGAAAATTCCTTTTCCTACTACAGTCCACCCTCTATAAATGTTAGGCTCTGGAGTAAAATTTTCCTAACATTCATAGTGAGTTAACATTGTAACAGATATAAAGGGAGCTTTTTGAATGCTTAACAAATATAAATTCATTACAATTATGGAGGGAGAGTTTTGCAAAATTTTCATATATAAAATATGTGTATCAAATCAATCTTTTATTTTTATGAAACAAAATAAGAATCAATATAGTCTAGATGACTAAATTTGATCACAAAAGTCAAATTTGGTGGCTTTTGCCACTTTGAAAGGTTGTGAGTCAATGTAATGGATGTCATCGCACAATATTGGATGTATTTTGTAGGTTAACATTTATAAGTGGCAAATTAACAAAGAGGGGAGCAAATTATTGTTAACATTTAACATAGTTAACATTCTAGTTAGCAATATGAGGGGAGTACGATTTTGTTAACAAATATAATGAGTTAACGTTTATAAGTGTAACATTTATCGAGGGTGGACTGTAGTGGGTTAACTAAGCCTCAAAGGACAAGGGGAACATCAATTGCAGATCCAAATATGTGTTCCTAAAAGCATGTTTCTAGAGGTTTTTTTTAAGTATTATCACATGCATTTTTTTGTATTCCAATTATTGGATTTATGAAATAGACAATCTCAGTAATGGCTAAGAATCATCCGTTCTGAAAGAAGATCCATTCATTTGAGATTGAGAATCCCATTTTGGAATATTTAGTCTTTTGAAAGTTAAGCTTATCTCACAATATAAGTATCAAATTCCAAAATGATACGATGAAACATAGACGGCCATCTTGAAAGTAATACACTATATCAATCCAAGGTTTTTGTATTGTTACTTTAGAAATAAAATATAGTGTAATTTCAAATTCAGAATCACAAATAGTAGGCACCCACAAACTATAAATATGATATTTAGTGGTGTCATGTGGTATCTTATGTCACTATGGTACCTTTTTGGATGACACATCTCATGAATAAGCGAGAAACATTATAATGCATCATAGATGAGTTCATCCATCGGCCAAAACCCTACCTTCTCTTGTCAACAACTTGTGATGAAATATTGTCACGGATGATTGAAATTTGGATGAAAAATCCCTCCGTAAGTGGTAGTGATTGCCACACTGTAAATCTATAATCCCCCAGCAAGTTTACAAGCAATGACAAATAGTATTAGGTTAACATTTAGTGTTGGTGACGCTACACCATGGTTTACAATTAGTATCGAGGAAGACAATTAGACCTGGTGACACTAAATATCTTATTTAGTGTAATCAAAGGTGGTGCTTGAAGCCATGTTAACCGGTAGCTCAACTTACCATCGTGCTTACCACCAAACCTATGACAAGGGGGGCATGCTTTTTCTTTAAACAAAATCTAGGATATCCAAAGATATCTCCTTAATGAGCCTTGCCAAGCGTAACCTAGTGATTGCAAGATAATTAACTAGTAATTAACGAGGGCTGATGATGAATAGTGTGAGCCATAAGAGCATCCCCACTAGATCGGGTACACGCCAAATAGAGTATATAATATTTTATACCTTTGGGGAGCCCTCCATCTTGGGCGGGGCAGCTCATCTTGAGTCAGAGCCCACCAAAGTCTAGGCATACCCCCGGTATAATTAGGAAGCAATCAATAAGACAACGACACCTATTATCTGACATGGGATAAAGTAGGATATCGGAGTATCTGATATTAAAGTAATCTCTTGGCGGGCCAGAGGAGGGCCGCCATATGAATCATTTAGGGCATCGCCAGCCCAGGGCCGGCAAGGGCTCCCGGCAGGGCGGGATGCAGGGAGCCCTGCCAATGGAGGGAGGGTTTGGCGGGAGGGGGGTCCAGCCCATTGCCCGGCAAGGGCCCCCCGGGTGGACCCCGACACACAGATCCCCCGGCTTGTGGATAAGGCAGGGTGGAGCCCGGGTTAGGGTTTAGGGTAGGGTTCTCTAGGAGCGTTTGCTCCAAATTCTTCCTCCAAGAGTTAGCAAGAGCTTCCTCCAAGTTCTAGGGTTTAGGTTCCTCTAAGTTCTTTTTTTCTTTCATAGTTGGTTTCCTTTGTGTTGTAGTTGTGATTCTCATAGTAGTGGGTACGTATGGAGGCATGGAGGAAGGAGGTCTAGGCGTCTATTGACATGGCATTACAAAGTGATGAAGATGAAGAGGAGTATGAGGAGGGATTTTTCTCAGCTATGGTTGCAGCAGTTGTGGAGGAGGTAGAAGGTGAGGCGCTGGTGAGACGGAAGCCTGGTGGGAGTACAATGGGGAGGCAGAACATTTTTCGTGACAGGGAAGCATACCATATTAACCTCTTGTATCAGGATTACTTTGCGGAGAATCCTACCTATGGTCCTGTTCATTTCCGTAGGCGATTTAGAATGAGACGGGAATTGTACGTTTCCATTATGGATGCAGTGGTGACATTTGATCCATGGTTTGTCCAAGGTGTTGATGTTGTTGGTAGGTTGGGATTGAGCACATTGCAAAAATGCACCGCAGCATTGAGGATGCTTGCGTATGGATTGCCTGCAGACGCGTGCGATGAGTATTGTAGATTGGGGGAGTCCACAGCCCATGAGAGCTTGCACCGGTTTGTTAAGGCAGTGCGGGGATGTTTTGAGTCCACTTACTTGAGGCAGCCCACACGTCAAGATTTTGAGCACCAAATGGCTATCAATGAGGCCCGAGGCTTCCCCGGTATGTTTGGGAGTATTGATTGTATGCACTGGATTTGGAAGAATTGCCCAGTTGCGTGGCAAGGGCAATTCCAGGACAAGGACAAGAACCGCTCTATTATCCTCGAGGCCATAGCTGATCAAAGCTTGTGGATATGGCATGCATTCTTTGGACTCCCCGGGGGAAATAATGATATCAATGTTCTAGATAGATCGCCTCTTGTTTCCAACCTGCTTCGAGGAGAAGGCCGCGATCTCAGCTTCCAAGTAAATGAACATGTCTACCCTCGATTCTACCTTCTTGCAGATGGCATTTACCCCCCGTGGGCGTGCTTCGTGCAACCGATCCATGAGCCAATTGGGGAGATGAAAGAGCACTTCACTATGTGCCAAGAGAGTGCCCGAAAGGATGTCGAGCGTGCCTTTGGCGTATTGCAGGCGAGGTTTGAGATTCTGAAAAACCCCGTCCGACAATGGGATCTTGGCACAATTGAAGACATCATGATCGCATGTATAATCTTGCACAACATGATCATAGAAGATGAGCAAGGTTTGTCACTAGAGGCTTTTGGTGATTGGGGCCTTCCGGTTGAGCGGGTGAGGCATCCGCTATCATTTCGAGAGTTGCGATCAGGCACTAGGGAACTTGAGAATGTTGAGGCACACTTTGCTTTGCGCAATGATCTCATTCAACACTTGTGGACGGTGAAAGGAGGGTTGCAGACTTAGATTTACACCATAGGGCTGCAAATTTGAATTCTGATAATATGAGACTCTCTTTATTGTGAAAAAAATTGGGCATTGAGGTTAAGACCAGTCCCACCATTTCTGTAACCCATCATGTGATTCTCATTAAAGGCACCTTGATTTTGACTTAAACCTACACTATGCAAACCATACATAACATTTGTATGTCCAAATGCACTAGGCTGGGAGCACACATAATCAGTTTGTGGCACTTCTACACTTAACCCTGCTCTAAAAGTTCTACACTGGCTTGGTCCTTCGAGTCTTCTGTCTTGGCTGCCACCGAGCGTCTCGTCGGGTTGTGACTCCCCTGCAGCAGCTTGGGTGTCCGGGATTGCCTCCGTGTCGCCCCAGTTCGAGTCCTCTTGATCTCCTGCAATCACATGCAAGTTACACAAATGTCAAACACCACTCTGTAACCAGAACAGAGCTCAGATGCTGTGCTTTCCCTTGTTGTCAGAAAGAGTGGTTTCCTTTTCCTGAATTGCCAAATCCTCGAAAGTCAATCTTCAAATGCGCTCTTCATTGTGTTGGTCTGTAACACAATACAGTGATGTCATTATTTTCGTGTTTATCGAGACACATAGAATTCTCATATTGACAGGCTCAAAACAGTATAATGAGACAAAAATATTGGGGCATCAAATATGTCTCCATCCCCATGATCGCCATGATCTTAAGTTCTGCAACTAGCTGACACATTTAAGTTATAAACAAATTAAGTCCTTCCTAATTGGTTCTTCAAATATGGACTGTCCCTGTTGTTACTTTCAGCTTGAACCAAAACTTTCAAAGGGAGATGTTGCTCATCGTAACTGCATGGTCAGATGAGGATCAAAGAACAAACACCATAAAGACGCATATTTAAGAGAGATTAAACTACATCGTCACTTTTTATTAACTACTCCACACTGAATATTGAACACAATTGGAGGACTTATGAATTCAGTTAAGAATCAACAAACATACACTTCCAATAACCATAACTAAATCAGCGGAGGCCCAATTTTTAAACCGGTTTTGTTGATGTTTCATCATAGACTTGCTCATACAACACGAGTTTCGTTGTGTAAATAATCAATAGAAGTTAAAGAACATGAAAAACAAACCGAATAACACCCCACATACGTTATCATGTGAGATGAAAACAGAAGAAAATTCCTAAGTGGATAGAGGGGAGAGAACCAAAAAAAACAAAACTGGAGAACTTACAGCAGGAATATTTATGGCCACTTTCTGGCCCTGTAGGCAGTGTCCGACAATGCTGCACGCAAAGTAGAGTGTTGGCGAGTCTGATTCTTTCACCATGTACTGTGCAGTCAAGCATTGAAAGAACAATTCATTTATAAGACCAATTTTACACCACTATGAGCAGAGAAGAAAGTTACAAATCAAGAGCATCATCAACATTAAGAAATCTTCTGGAGTTTCCTCACCCTGGGTCAAACAGACACCAATGGAATCAACATAGGAAAAAAACCAAGTACAAGGCTGGTGGCACTCCACATAACCACTCTATTCTTCAGATTTGCCAATGACGATGAAGGAGATCAAAAAACTTACAGTAGTGGGGCTTCCATCAGTCACTTGCAAGGCATTGCTGCCTATTGAGCAGCTGGTATATTCATCTAAGGTCTTCACAATGTACACCGTGTGTGCACCTCTTTCGTAATTGAAAACTGTTCAGAAAATAGAACAAACTGTAAGTATCCACTTGACTGAAACATTAAAAAAGCATCCAGGGGAAACGGATGCTCGTTCAGAAACATCTAGTTCAAACAGAATTAATATTGTACAAGATCGAATGTGAAACTTCTGAAGATTGAAGAGAGGGACATACTTAGCGAATCTCCCACAGTGACATTCACAGAATCTGACCAGTTCTTGTATGCATTCTCCAGGGCGGTTGCATTCACAACTCCATTCAAAGTGTTGATCCACAAGGAACCATTTATGTAACCACTCCCTACAATGTATTGCCTCGCTGTTTCAGCTTGGACGTGCATTCCCATGTTTATGCACAATCCTAGAATTGCCGCCAGACGAATTATGGAAGGAACAAATGCTCTGCTGCATGATTGTGAAGTCATATTTGTCATTCTTGGAATCATGATTGGTGTGACTTCTGAAAAATGAAGAGAAAAAAAACGCAACAACTATTATTATGCTCGTGTTTTGCAACAAAGATTAGCTTCTCTACTCACTCTTTAAGCACACTAAAGCTCACCAGGCTTGCGAAAAATGTGACTACAAGCCCGTATAACCTAGTCGGAACTCTGTTTCTAGAGAACTTTACCAGAATCTTGATATCGAAGCAACTCAAGACCGGCTGAGAGAGTTTTAGAATTCACAAACCGGCACTAGTTCTGACCTCTGTTCTCCAATACATACATTCGACTCTTGTTGGTGATCGTGGATACGATCACTCCCAAGGTTTGGCAAAACTTACCTCCATTCTCCATCCACTTAGTTCACCATAGGCACATCACGGAGGGCAGGCAAAGGAATGTGAATAATAACGATTTGAAGTTCAAATGATTTAGAGGCTTCATATTCGATATTCACATATGATTCTCCACCAGATACTGATGGCCAGCAATTGACTGCAACATGAAAACATATAAGTATTTATCATCAGCACAAAGTTATCTGCTGTCATTCTAAACAAGCAACAATCTTTGTGCTGAAAGAAAATCACTCAATAATATCAAGAAATACCATTCTTGATCCTCTTAGACAGAGCAGCACACAATATTTGTAACATGAAATACACATACATCCTTGTAGAATCATATAACAGTTTCCAGACTTCGTTGAGACACTAGGTTGAAAACAAAAAAGTAGAAATAGGCATGAATAAGCCACTCTACACATTCATGATCACGTACTGCTCAGAGGAACCAGAGAATCTTTTTTGCTTTGCATACGCCACTTTAAGATACCAAGAGGATTTCCTGTGGGGAATGGTCGGCTGGGATCCTTTAACCCCAGAATATTTTTGTCAGAATATAAGTTCTTGTCGATGTTGGGATGTGTCTTGAAAACAAATGCTCTGTTAGCACTTGACTCAACCTGTAGACAAGCCATAATAATTTAGACCACAGCAGCATTACACATCTATTTATGCAATCTTTTAAAGACTGCATGACCATACAAGAATTCTCCTCAGATACAAATACATGCAGTTTTGAAGTATGTACATCCTAACTGTATATTCTTCTGATCTATCTCAACAAAGGGAGCACTCTCTCACCACAAAGTCACATCCATCAGAGTGTACAGAAATTGTTTCATCATTACTAAGATGACGTAAAACAAAAATCAAAGATGTCATAATGAAGATGTACCTGCACTCGAATGTAAGCATCCTCTTCGTTCTGCACAACAAGAGACATACTACCCTGTACTTCCAGATTCTCAACACCACCATCCTTCTTCAATTGAACTACAAGCTTCTCCTCCACTCCCACTGTTATGGGATCTGAGCTCACAGGCACAGCAGCTGCTCGTGCTGGACCAGGAGCCACATCTTCAACTATAACCTCGCCTTCAGCTTTGAGTGACTCCAGGAATTGATTTGTCTTGGTCGACTTGCCCAATTGCATGCCAGATCCCTTGGCAGGAGCTGAGGCAGAGGTGGGACGAGCTGTTGCAAAAGTCACAAAACACAGTTCTCAGCAAACCCAGAATCCCCTAAGATACAGACTGGAACAAAATTTTAAGCTGACAGCTTGAAGGAATATTCTACAGGTAACTGCTGAAATCTCGGTTGCCACAGTGGCTTCCAGTGCCATAGCATATAGTCAAGATCACTGTGAACTCGCATACCTTTAGGCTTAAAGGTATCTGCATCCATGCCAAAACTTGATGCATTGTTTCCAAAACCTCCACCACCAGAGGTATTGATGTCACTGAAGCCATTATCAAATCTCATTGAATGCATCATCGGCATCAAGAACATGTCTGAGGTCCAAGAACATGCATAGTTGTTGACACCTGATGTCCTTATGAGAATCTCAGCAGGCAAGCATCGGTTCCTCTTCTTCCTTTACTTAATTACATGATTTCTACATGGAAATCGTGAGATAATTACCACCTGAAATTGTAATTGATGACTATCACTTCGTTTGAAAATTTTCACCTATAACTGAGTAGTGTATCGCAGCCGACCATGTGAGAATCACACCTTCACTACCCTCGTCTTCTCCTTTTAGTACGAGGAAGACTAGGTTATCAGCTGAATCAAGTAACTGAATCTGTTATTTTACTGAACTCGAAGGTTGACCAGTTACAACAAGCAACAAATCTTATAACAAATTTTAGTAACTGCACATGTAATAAGTTCATGTGCTTGAAGGTTGACAAGTTACAACACGAATAGCTGGGAAATGGAAACTAACCCACCTTGCAGAGATCTCCACGGTTTTGCAGGCTTTGAGTCGACAGAGAAAGCTCTGCAGATGACATGGAGGTGTCCGAACGATCCAGCTCCGAAGGGCTACCATCATGTGGTGACGATCTAGTAATTGTCAAGCTCTTGCTTGCACTAATTGTGGTGTCTGGAGATGGAGGAGAACACTCCAAGCATTCGGCGAATTCGTAGGTGTTGTCGGCACCCAGCATTCGGCGAATTCCAACTGCAAAAACCCTCTAAACCCACAACCAACAATCCCAGCACCCTAAAACTAAACCCGTAATCCCAGCAGACAACAGGAAACCCTACTCCCAACAATGTCAACCCCAGGGTTTCGGCATTCACCTGTGAAGACGGGCAAAATTCGAGGAGTCTCATCCGCAACTGCAGCGCCAGATTCCAAATTGGTCGGAGAGGGTGCCCACGGTGGTGCAGGCGTGTCGAAGGCCACCACAGGGACTGCAACGGCGCGATTCCTTCTAGTGCTCGACTCCAGGTTGCGGTCCTTGATGAGCTTCGCGTGTTCAAGCTCCTCTAGCTCCACAGCACGCCTCTCCACCCTCATGCGTCGCTCCAGTCTTTCAATCTCCTCCTGCCGACGGAGGGTGAAATATCTTCTTGCCTCCTCGGTCATGCCCTCTTCCAACGGCATGGTGAAGAGAGACATTGCACACTAATCTTGCAGTGCATTTGCCTTGCGGAGGCTCGCTTCCGCCATGGTTTCTGTAGCCCGAGCTTGACATTGCAACACCTTCTCCCGTTTCTTCTACTGCAAGAGATCCACCTTTGCCGACTTCGAACCCTGTGGCCTGGTGGGACGGGGGGAAACCCTGTGGGACTCGCGACGACAAACCTCTGTGCACTTGGTTCATCTGCAACGAGGACCTCATCTTCTTCGGCACTTGGTTCATCCGCCATGCCAACCTCACCAGCAATTGTCGGAGGAGAAGGAGATTTCCGCTTGCCCATGCTTTGCCCTCTAGGGCTAATCTCCGCTGATCGCCGTTGCACATCCACAGGGGAATCCCACCACCTCGGAATCTCCTTCAAAACATGCCAGCAATGCAAGTAAGCAAATTCTTGGTGCTTGGGATGCCTATCCCGATAAAATTGGAGCGATTTGTCAACAACATCGTCAAGGGAGGCGCCGGACTCTCTGCAATCAAACACTTGCTTGTACGCCCCACAGAATTTGCCCACATCGTGCTTGATTTGAACCCATTTTGTCTCTAGCGACCTAGTTGGTCTCACAGGACTTGAGCGTGGTTTGCTCTGATTGAAATGAGCGGTGATGCGATCCCAGAATGCAGAATTGCGTTGACCATTGCCACAAATTGGGTCTTGCGAAACAGCAAGAAAACTCCTACACAAGCTTCTCTCCTCATCGGCACTGAAATTTCTTCCCTTGCGTGGCTTTCCCGCCATTTGGTGTGCCATGGTGGCCTCTGCCACGACCGTAGCGGGAGGACAACTTCTCTTGGCAAACTCGAAAAATGTGCCGAGAGCGGGAGTAGCTTTACAGGGACCCTGTGCATAACGGGCTAGGTACCGAGCCCGTTGGCCCGAGCCCGGGCTCACTATTCCCGGTAGTTACCGTTGCCGGGAATGGGCTGGCGATGCCCTTATGGCGGGGGAAGGCCTTTACTATACCCGGGCCGGTTCTAAATTATGGGGGACCGGACATTGGTGGGGCTCAATTTATGCCGGTACCGCCACCTAAGAACCCGGGATGCCCCATTTTTGGCGTTGGCATGCCCTATGCCCGGTCTGGTGGGGACGCTCTAAGAATACGTGAGTCAAATTGTTTGATAAAGTATTACTACCAATACATAAAACATTGATTATCTCAATTAGTGTGTATGGTATTAGTTCCCAAAAGATGTACTATTTGGCCAAGTCTCAAAATAAGTGAGGGGTTTATATTTTATTGAGTGATACTAACTTCATGAATAACTGCCCATGTATCATACATTTCAAGAAAATTAGTGCATCTTCGAAGGTGGTAAAAAAACGTTGTACGGAAACACATGCTTGTTGGTGAATAGTGCAAGGACATATAGTGCCAATACTTTTAGTGAATAGTGCTATTAAGAATAGTATTTTTAATGAATAGTGTCGGGATGAAAAATACTTCCCATATCTTTTGGCGGCACTATTTTCATAAAGTAAAAAAATTCAGTATCACCTTCATTGGTTTTTGACACTTGCCATTGGCTTTCCCTCTCTACTTGGGATAATCAACATACTACTACTACTACTACCACCACCTAGTAACATCACAAGAGTACAAAGCGGTGACATGTTTTTTAGTTATCCTTTAGTATATCTATAAACCTTATGTATCCTTTTTATGGTAGTAATATAATGGGAAACGTAATATAGTAGACAACAAGAAAAATATGCATTTATCACACCATTAATTTGAAAATCATAATTTATTGAATTTATTTAGCTTCCATTAACATAACATTATACAAATTCATAAGAGTGTTATGTGGGACTGACAATATTCTCACGAATATTCTTTGATATTCCTCACATTGAGTCTAAATGTGGGGAATGTAGAGGAATATTCATGGGAATATTGTCAGTCCCACATAACACTCTCATGGATTTGAATAATGTTATGAAGTACTAAACAAGAATGGAGAGCTTATATCCCACTTGCATGCAACTGCGGGTTAGTTGTAGGCTATTTGCATCTATCTATGGTGGGTTCCATATAGTATAAATTGCATTTAATCATGGCTTGAATTTTGCAACATCTGTGTATTCGTGTCTCTAAGTCTAAGGCAATGGACTTTCACCTTTGTGAAACGGAGTCTACTTGTGTGGTTCTAAGAATATCACTTGGTTTAATGCAACAACTTGGGCTAGAGCTCAAGCCATTTGGGCGGGCCATAGTGGCTAAGTTGTGACCCCATCATGGGAGGAAGGGGGTGTCACAGCACCTCCAGTAATCCCACCTAGAAAATTTATAAATTATAGAATTATTTTTAAAAATAATGAAGAAGTAAAAGAAGAAGAAGATCCCGGCCGACAAATACTGCCTACCTCGCCCATTTTTATTTATTAAAAAACCGCCTTTGCATTTTTTAAGATTGTTTGTCCACAAATCCCATATTGAGTGCACTTCACCTTGAAGGTTCAAAATTCAATCTATATGTTCACTTCCCCTTAGTAAATAAGCAATTGACTGGGATTTCATTCTCAAGTTGAAACCAAAAACATGTAACAGAATGTCAATAAAGCATGTAATGAACTTGAAAGTGAATGATATTACAAAATCCTCATTAACATTGAGGTTATAGTGTATGTGACTTACCATTTAAAAGGGTCTTTTGTCATTCTAAAATGAAACTCATATTTGTTTGCTATTATAAGTTTTTATTTTATGACATTTTAGTTAATGCCTTACACTTTCACATGTATATTCGAACATCTTCGAACTCATTAAGCTGAATATATTCGTCCTCCTAATGGGATGGATTTACATAGGCACCACGAATCCATAGCCTGCTCAATGAGGTTGGTATGGGAGAAGTAAACTTACACTGGAGGTCCTTATGGTGACTTAAAGTTACGGACTCAACCGGCAATAGTTGGTGCCCTTATTTATTTGGTCAACAAATGAGCATGATGTACATTGATGAGCGAGGAGAGGAAAAAAACACAAATTAAAAAATAACGGAATTCCAAAGATATGAGCAATCTAACAAGTGATGTGCATTGTCAATTTACTTTTTTTAATATAAATTAACAAACAATCTTAATTGATTTCAAAATTGAAGAAGAACGAGTGAAAACCATGTCATGGACATCATTTCTCCATCTTCGCCTCGAATTCATCGTGTGCACATGTTTTGATTCTTTATTTGAAACTAGTAAAAATGGGACAAGAAGGGCGTACATGCCAGCTACAACTCCCCCAATAAAACAAGTTCCATTTCATCCACCCAATAAACTCTTTTGGAATTTGTTACTGGACTTATGTATACGAGCTTATGTAGACATTGCGAATCCCCAACTTTTGATTATGGTACTTTGTGTGGTTCATGATACATGTGAGAATCGTGAGAGTATCACATCATTAGGTACATTTTCATTATACTCGCTTTCCATCCAATCCTTGAATGACATCAAGTTACATCTTGTAGTTCTCTCTTGGAAACCACCCTACTTTTTCACTACATTACATTATGATTAATATGGTGGGTTGGACTACTAAGCTTATTTCTACACTAAAAATGAAAGTGAAGGTGAGACTATTAAATGGATACTACATGCCAACCTACAATTAATAACATTAGAGGTCCATGTTGTAGGTTATATTATTTTTATTGGATTGAAGATAGTATGCATTTGAAAGACTTCAAACCTAAGGGAAGGAGGTAAATGTATCATGGAGGACACAATAAGTGTAACAAGTGTTGCACAATTTTATCTTGCATGTTGGTGTATATTGTGGATAGGTATGTCCATTGTAAGTCACACCGTATACATACCCACATTATTGTGCATAGATTAAAATAAATATAACATCAGTGTTTTTTTTGCACCAACGTACATAGAAGCTCCTTCATCCCTCCCTTGATCATGCATAACCAAGCGCCGAGGCAAGGTTACGTCCTTCCTTTTGGGAGGTGGGCTACAATTGACAAGTGATTCCCAAGTTAGATTGGGAGTGGGCAGGTGTTAAAGTTAGATTGCTCTTTTCAGGAGGGGTCAACTAGGGGTTGTTTATTGTCTAGTTTACTTTTGTTGAGAACTAGGTATGTGAGGTGTTTGATGGATATTGGTGTATTTGCTTCATTATTATTTTTGTTTCGGATGGGGGGATTTTTAGGTTTTGAAGTACTTAGATTGAGTGTTCATGTATGGCTCTTCTCACTCCCGCTATAAGCGTGGCTAGGGGACGACTCTCCAACCTTTGAGTTGGAGTTTTTTGTACGAGTGGGTTGTATTTGCTGTGTTTTTTATCGATTGCTCTGGTGGGGAGTTTGTCATGGCATTATGTAAATTTGATGAATTGGATAGTGTAGGCAATATTGACCATAACTAGCGCACTACACTTATTTCTTAAAAAAATACTTGAAGTTGGAAATCATCCCCACGTTACATTGTCTCATTTGATGATTCATTTAAGAGCTTGAAGAATGAATTTATTTCCTTGATGGAGGAGATATGGATCTTAGTCCATGCAACTTTGCTAGCCCCCTTAACAATCTTGTCAATTTTCATTTCTAGCAAAGGTTACGAGCGCTAACCCTTCGCATTCCGCCATGCTAATGGTTAGCTCCTCCTACCCCGGACCTTATAGTTCATAGGAGGGGAACCAACCCTCCTACTTTGCTTTTTCGGGATTCACGCCTTAATCGGTAACCAATTCTTAGATGTGGACTTCCATCCATGGAAGTCCAATCTTATGTTGATCGTCGCGTTGCCGTACCAACACTACAACAACCGGAAGCATACTAGGCAACTATGGCCTCACATTGGGCCAATGGGACCATTCACGATCAAGGTACTACTTTCGGGACAAAGGACTTAAGGACTTTGTCGCATTGATCTTGGTTTTTATCATGATTTACTATTATTTGATCAATAAATTTTACATAAATAAGTAGATAGTTCATAAGCTTTATCAAGAATTATTATTATTATTATTTAATAATCACCCTAAACCCTAAACCCTAAACCCTAAACCCTAAACCCTAGGCCACATCAGTGGCATCTTTTTGCTATTTAGGTGTGCATTGGTGGTCAATTATTTCCTGTTATGTATCTTGGTACCTTGGTAAAAGTGTCATGTGTCCATTCATATATTTTTTTTTGTCCAATTCTAATACTAGACGTTCCTTTTACGTGTGGCCGTGAGTATATGTATGTTTGGACATGTTTGGTGCCACATGTAAAGTTGGGCAATTGCTATTCAACACATATTTGGTTCTATTGGTACACACTTGAACGATGAGTGTGAGGAAAAAATTTGGGATCGTTTCGATTAATTCTTGTTGTCCTTTTCATTCCTTGATCCTAAGGTGAACAATTAAGACAACACTCCTGAATGTCCTTTAAGGAATCAAAAGGATATCTTAGATGACCCTATTCCTTCTAAATTGACTTTGTCAGTGTACTCGATATGGAGTATGAAATGTAGGTATGATCCAAAATATGCTTCACAATACAAATCTAAGCATATCAAGCATGTGAAGTTATCCAAAAAAATCCGTTTTCCGTTAGACGGCCAAAAGTAGTACCCTAACCGTGAATGGCCCCCAATGCCCATGGAGGCCGTGTCGTTCGGCCTCAGGTGGATGAGGCCACACCACCTCACCCATATAAGCCTCTAGCACTCTTAGGCGGGGGCCCTACCCCACCGTCAAGAAACCTTTTGTCTCTCTACCAAAAGTTGGGGCCAAGTAGACATTTTCCCTTAGCCGCTAGGCCTAGAAGCCCCTAGCAGCTTCAGACCATCATAACTTCCTTATGTGATCTTTGATGCTAACAAGCGACCACTCCATCTTCATCTACGCTTCACGTAGATGGCGATGGACTCCTCACGTAAATGACTTGCCCATTTGGGCAAGCATTGAGGAAGTTATGCATGTTCAAACCTTGGCAGTCCCGGGAGCCACTCCCAGGCCACTGCTGTACCAGGGCGCTGTCCCGGGACATCGCCCCACTCAAATTGCCATAACTCCTAGCTCACGCCTCCGATTAAGGTGTTCTTGAGCATTCTAGAATCTACACGCCATAAGCTACGTACAACTCATGGCCTTACCCTCGTGCCTCCTAGTCTCCGTGGGTGGGAGGTGTTCCCAACGCCCGGGGCCCTCACCCATACTAGGATCACTTGGGCCTTCTCACCAACAACGTCACAAGTTCCAGGTGTCACTCCGGGGTCCCCCTTGTGCCCATGGTGTTTCGGGCACTCCTCATGGAGAGGTGCACGACAACATGTGAGGTTGATCACACCGATCACTTTTGGCACCATCCGTCAACATCTCCGACTGTAATGTTGTGAATAGTGGTGGGCCAACATAATCCCCAACAATTTCACGGCTAACACCGGCCATAAAGTTTGGTGTGATTGGGGCTTCAAGGACTAATCACACCGGCCACTTCTAACAACATCGTCCGTCACCATCTCCCACTATAATGTTGTGAATAGTGGTGGGCCAACATCTATTTCTCAACATAATCCCCAACAATTTCATGGCTAGAACCGGCGAGAAAGTTTGGTGTGATCGGGGTTCAGGGGTTGATCACACCGGCCACTTCTTGCACCATCTGTCAACATCTCCGGTTGTAATAATGTGAATAGTGGTGGGCCAACATCTATTTCTCAACATAATTCCCAACAATTTCACGGCTAGAACCGGTTAAATAGTTTGGTGTGATCGGGGCTGATCATATAGTCTACCCTCTATAAATGTTAATCCTCGGGAGTGGATCAAAGTTAACATTTATAGAGGTATTAACAGTTAAAATTTATAAAATTACTTTTTTGAGCAATATACAAATCCTAACATTTATAAATATAAGCAATTGTGAAGAGTCCTTGTGAGAGAATACCATTCATAAAATTGCAAACCCGATCAAAACTTTATTCAATATCAAGTTTACAAATCACGGGTGAAGTATGAATCAATGGTTCTTTGGTGAAATTCATCTGCATGCACAACTTACAAATATTTCTCAATCTGCACCAACAAACCCACATACTTGGACACATCACATGAACGTGATTCCATGTACCTTCTAATGGTACCAAAACTAGATTGCAAGTCACTATAAGATGGAATGGGTTCCACCTCACACTCCTCTCCCTCACAATCATCATCTGAGACATTAGAAGTCCCACCAATACATTGTAACTGGATGTGTAGTTTTTATCATCCAAATTATGGTTGTATTTCATTCATTAACATTTATGGAGTCAAATTTACAAAGAAGGGAGTACCATTTTGTTAACAGTTAACACGTTTAACATTTATAGTGTGCAATATGTGGGGAGTAGAAGAAAAGTAACATTTAGAGAGGGTTAACACTTATAGGTGTAACATTTATAGAGGGTGGACTGTAGCTCGTTGGTGGTTCCACTTGGCACATTTAGCTTAGCCAGACTACTTCTTGCTCAGAAACAGCAGGTACCACACAAGTGGCTGGAGTTCAAATTTTCGAGTATTCGTAAGTTAGCCCAGGGAGTCCAACATCTGGGATATTGTTGTTTAGTCTTATCATTCTCCATCTGAAGGCCACCAAGTTTACCACATTGGTTTGCTATATCTTGTCCACTGCTGACAAGATTTTCCTCTCAATGGGGAGTATATATTAGGTACGTTAGCTAGCTCGTTCACCCCAAAATGATTATGTTTAACATGTCCGATACTTCACTGCTGACAAGATTTTCCTCGACATTGCATAAATCTTAAGTTCTTAACAATGTTATGTTTGGCATGTACTTGTAATGGTGGACTTATATGCACTCTTGTGAGATTGGCTTGACAAAATGAGATCAATGTCACCATGACAACTTCACAAGCGTACTTCTGTACTAGTTTTATTATTATATTATTACAGATTTTTAAAGAAATTCATGCACAAGTACATAACATGGTTCTTTCGAACACTTGGCTACATCATGGATTTTTTTGTGTTGAAATTTATGTGTTTTTTGGACCACCGCTGGAGTCATTTTGTCATTTGGATCACCTGCATCACTGAGGCGATGTGATTGGGCCTTGTTTGATCGTGGGCATGGTGCATCCAAGTTGTCGATCAACCAAGGCCCATCCAAGGGCCTCAGTGGTCCTCGTCAGCGTTGGGGCTAGGGGGAGGGGATGCCACCTTGGGGCGGGCCATGACGCAGGAAATGGATGCATACTAGGGCCTAGGCCTATGCCTAAATCTTAACAATGTTATGTTTGGCACGTACTTGTAATAGTGGACTTATATGCACACTTGTAAGATTGGCTTGACAAAATGAGATCAATGCCACCATGACAACTTGACAAGCGTACTTATGTACTAGCTTTATTATTATATTATTACAAGTTTTTAAAGAACTTCATGCACAAGCACAAAACATGGCTCTTTCGAACACTTGGCTTCAACACGGATTTTTTTCAGTGTCAAAATCTATGCGTTTTTTAACCACCGATGAAGCCATGTTGTCATTTGGACCACCCGCGTCACTGAGGCAATGTGATTGAGCCTTGTGTGATCGCAGGCATGGTGCATCCAGGCCGTCAATCACACAAGGCCCATCCAAGGGCTTCAATGGTCCTCGTTGACATTGGGGCTTTAGGGAGAGTGGATACCACCTTGGGATGGGCCATGACAGAGGAAATGGATGAATACTAGGGCCTAGGCTACCATGGTATGCGTGCTAGAAATGCCAATTTTAGTAGCTAGCTAGCTTGCTTCCCTAGCTAATGAAGGCTAGGAGGCTAATCAAGGGCTAGGCTTCTATTGAGGTGGGCTATGTGGTAAGAGTAGGCTTAGGTTGCTAGTAGCTAGGTTGTTGGTTGCTAGGTTACTAGTAGTTAAGTTAGTTGGGATTGTTAACTAGTGGATAGGTATTAACTAGGTAGTTACTAGTCCCTTCTCACACATGGACTTAAACTACGTTGGGCCAATGAGCGGGAGAACCAACCGTTAATTATAAATGAACCGGTTGAGTTTTATAAATGATTGGTTGAAGTTCAAGACCTCGAGAAAATTACCCATCAATTTAGAGGAATCCAAAGAATATATCTCATATCAATAAAGAAAACCTAAAAGATCATAACACGTAATTGGTTGGACTTGGAAAAATTAGTATTTTGATCAATTAATCTCAAAAAGTGGTCCCACTTTCGTTGATGTTTTTCCCTTGCAATATTTGGTCTTGACAATGTTTTTTTACTTGCATCAGTTGTAGTAAAAGGTTGGTTTGCATCATCTTCCATGATGACCATCACATCCTCTCCCCTCCACAACCTCCCATGACCTATCTTGTCATGGTCAAATGAGCTTGGATAGAAGATATATTGAGTCTTGCACGAGGTAGACCAAATGAGCTTGGATAGAAGATTTATTGAGTCTTGCACGAGGTAGACCAAATGCTTTGGGTGTAATCCTAGGGTAAAATATTGATTTTGTGGTTCTCCTTAACACCTTCAATGCTTTATCGAAGGCAACAAGTTGTGATTGAGTTAGTATATTGATTTTCTCTCCCATGAAAATATCACTCATAATGGCTTGAATCCTATTATTTACGGAATCAACGTTAATATTAGTCATTTGACTAACTTGGGTGCTCAAATCTAATCTTCCATAAGTTCATCTTCCAAAGATAATGGAAGCATCGTCACATTTGTGTCATTAGATATTCCATCTCTTTCACATCCAACATCCATAAGTGCCTTTGCAAAACAAACAATTTCACAATCAATAACTCAAACGACAAGGTAGTTTAATAAGATATGCAATGTTATATATATGTGTATGGGGGAGGGGTCTAATATATCTATATGTCAACCTATTTTCATACTTATATATCACTCTTACCACGTATCTCTTTAAATGATGTATGTGTTTAGATAAATTGGTTCAAACCTTATAATTTACCTATAAATATGCGTATATCAAGCCTTGCCACACACCTATATATATATATATATATATATAGTCAAATATGCTAATTTTCATTGTATAGGTGTAAGTTCAAATCATTTTATATATTCTCTTTAAACACTAAGTAATGACAAATTTGTATATTAGTTGGGCTTTGAAATACATGTAGGATTGTTTTCTTTGCTGTCAAATAGTCCGTCATTCTATGTTAACCTTCTTGCTTGATTAAAAGCTTCAACCTCAAAATAATCATGTATAGCACGTAAAAGACCTTCTTTAATCGATGATAATAATATCCTCGAATGTTTTAACTCCCAATCCAATAACATGTGTACAACCAACATGTGTTTACATATATGGACTTGGTCATTGCACTCACAACACTCACAACACTCATAACTTAGGTTTAATGCATACCAAGACTCTAGGTTTGTTTGACTTTGAACCAACAATTTCATACTATATTGATAATTTATTTGCAGATGTCTTTGTGGATTATTCAATGTTCTTCCACAATTTGAGCTGCCATTTGTAATCTTGTTGTGTAGTGCTTGTCTTGGCCATGTGTCGAATATTTTCCCGATTCGCTCGATGAGTTAACATGCCAATAATGATAAACTAGTGTTCCTCCACCAAAACGTAAGCCACCCCTTAAACCCCTAAACCCTTTCACCTGGGTGTTATAAATACCAATGGTCAATAGTTATAGAGAATTTGTGAATTAATTCATGTGCATAGCTTGAAATTTTGATTGAGAGCTTGTAAACAAAGATTGCGAGTTTATCATAGTTATTCTACAAGGGATCCATTAATACAATATTTGAACGTTGTAACTTTGTTTAAAAATCCCATACCTCAAGTTCTACGCTCATGTATTTATTGGACTTGAACGACCAAGCATGCATACAAGAGTTCTCACTTACAAGAAGGCTAGTTTCTATAAACTCAAGCCCTAATGTAGAGGGGGGTAAATCACTCACCTATTAGTGCCCACATCAATGTATGAAGCATGCGGTTCTTTCTTCTTCTTCTTCTTGCAATAATGTGTATTTGATATAATATCATAACCTTTCAACATGATTTGTGGTGTTGACAAAACCATGTTCATATAGATGATTATAGTGAATCCATATTCCATTGCAATGAGACTCAATCCATATGGTAGCCACGTAATTCAAAACATCACATTCATCTACACATGTGATTTTAAATTCTTCATATTTTTTGTTGAATACTTTCTTCATAATACACTCTTAAAATTCACATATGCGTTTTTATAAAGCCATTTTTTTTCACTGCGGAAGCTTTTGGTAAAAGATTCTTTATCCAAGCCTTTTTAACATGAAACCAACAAAATAATTGATGACTTTTCTTTGTACTTTGGATGTGTCATTGATTCCCCAACACCATAAATCCTCGTCAATAACGTCTTTCAAGGCATTAAATTTGGTCATGCATTTGTTGATAAAAATAGCATTTGGACGTATGTGTCCCATCTTATCAAAGACGGCTTTTACTGTCACTTTCTTGGTCACTTGTCATGTTAGATGAACATAACATAATAAATATGGGCAACCCCAAACCTCTAGCATAAGGGCAAATTGTTGCACAAAGGGGCGACCATATTAGATTGTTTCAAAAATATAGTCTAATGCCCATGCAAAATCTGGAATAAATCTTAGTGCTAATTCTTTCATCCACTTTGTTTGTATAACTAATACTAATGGTTTTTTTCAAGGTCTTCATTTGTAGGATCATAAGATTGATAAAAAAATGACCATATAAGTAGTTATCTAGTCTTTAATTCCATTATGACATTCACCCAATCATCATTGTGCACAATAAAGACAAATTTCCAACATCCTTTGATGGTGGGAAAAACATGCATGAAACTTGTTTAGAAGTTTCTACCTCTTTGCGCAAAATATCGACGCACGTCTTAGCAGTCATTAAGGTTGATTGCACATCATTAAAATTATTGAGATTATTCATGCAATGAAATATGACCATGGGATGAAGGGGTATAAAAATACACTAAAAAAAAATTATTCATTTGATCCTGGTATATGTCCCAAATGCTCTCTATGAATTTGAAAATGCAAATTACCATAACATTCAAGAATAATGCTAGCACCCTACTTTGGAATTCATTTAATTTTTGTTCGATAACAACCGTGATATAGGTAAGAACATATTAAATAAGGGTGCAAGATAAATCATTTAAAAAAAAATCTTATGTTCTTTCTACATCCTAGTTTGGAAGCTTTAACGTCACTTGTACATTGTTTTCTATATGTCTCTTTTTTCAAGATTGACATAAAGCTTAAATGTAGTCCATGTAGTTTCTTAAACGTGATGATATTTATTCTAGAAAGAAAAAAACATCAAACGCACATGCCCACGTTTGGTGCTCTTTGAATAGGTTTTTCTCGGTCCAAATTATATAATGTAATGGTATAATACATTTAATTAAAATTAAAAGTGACATATATACATTAATAGTTTAACACAAAACCATTATGTAATACATTTGAAATACAAAAATTAATGGACAAAGGTTAAGGACCATTGAAAGGTAACACACCTCAATACGCTTATCCGTCTCAACCGGTTTCATTATTTTATATTGAAAATTCACATCCACAAAGCCTTATTGTATTGTTATTTCTATGTCATTCATTTGATAGGATCTACAAAAAAATTTCCACGCTAGTATATTCTACCTGAATTACACCCATAATGTGTAATTGTGGCTGGAAAAGGTAAAGAAGATACACTATATACATTGCGTTGTTGCAAATACACCTAAAGTAAATAAAATCTACATTAATTAAGCTTCACAATTAAACACCATTTAAAAGCATGTAAATTAATGAATGGGAAAAATATGTTTAAAATAGGTCTTGTAATGACAACTTAATTTCACTAGTGTTAGATTAAGATAAGTGACAAATAGAACTCATATGCAGATAATAAATCTTTTAACAAACAATTTCTAATGAAGGTGGGCTTGGATAATTTAAAGACATGTTAGTTAACTAACTACGGTAATGAAAGAAATATAGTATTGATTCACACTATGAAAAATAAATGTATTGACAATATGAAGAGTAAAGAGACACTTGATACTTCAATATTAGTCATTTCATCTTATCACCAAAGGTTATTTTTGGAACTTTCATAACCTCCTCAAATATAAATCTTTTATGTATATTTTGAGTTAGTGATTAAATATCAAGTGAAGACTTTGTCAAAATACAACGAGCACAAGTGTGATTAATTTCCCTAATAAAGTCTTGTGAAATGCTGTGATTTCATGCCCCCACTAACCACCCTTCACCCATAATATGGGTTTGGATGGCCAGGATTGCTAAGTGTGGGTTATGGAAAATATGTGAAAATGTGGACCAATTTTTTCCCACTCCTCAATGAAGGAAATACTATTTGATTTTTTTGGAGTTTAAATGTGCAGTCTCTCTTCACCATTCACCAACGTACGCTCCCCCAACCCAACTTCAAGTTTTTTATCATTTCTTTTAATGCTTCACGTTCCATGACATTGGTGGCTTCATCCAAATTAATGAATTAAGGATCAACATCCACAACCATATCCCCAGTGGAAATTATATCTCCTTGAATGTATTGGATCATAAAGGTATAGGCCTTAAGTGGAAATATGTACCAAGTAGGAGATTAAAGTTGAAAAGGGCTAATCACATTGTTTGAAACCCCAATATTCTCTTGCATTCCTTCATTATTGTCAAATGTTATATAATGCACATCCCCATCCTTATTTCTAACTTCTTCAATGCCTTCATAATTTATTTTGATTTGAATCAAAGTCCTCCATTCCTACAAAGTCCGTTGTACACTTTAGGTTCACACACAAATAAAAATATGGACCATCACAACATATTTGTGTTGCATTAGTAAACCTACAAGGAAACATCTACAAAAACTAGGTGGTTAATTAGACCTCCCCTTCATTAGTTGTGGCTATTGAAAGTGCATGTTTGTTTGAATTCTGAACATGATACACATGTCCTTCCAATTGTGTTCAATATTGAGTGCATAATAGTTATGAATATTTGCAAACGTAGTCCAATCTTTCCCAAACATGTGTCTTTATGATGTTTTCTCTTTGATCCTCACTGGACACATACTACCAATCAAATACAAGGCACTAGGGGTCATATTAAGAAAACAAGCCACTTAAGACCCATCTACCTTATGTCATTTTTTTCGGCGATGAACAAGCACCGTACCTTAACAAAATATTCTACAACGTTGCTAATACTTAGCATAAGTATGAAGCAAAATGTAGAAGAAACTTACCACCAATCTCGGAGACACAAGAATGCACGATATCAATTTCATTCAGAAGTTCATGACCAGAAGTTGCAAATACTTCCTCTGTGGAGCCCAACGGATTGCTGATAACCTCCACTATCATTTGGATAGGGTTTAGGGTTTTGGCTAAACTTTTGGGATAATTTGGCTAAACTTTTGCCCCAAATTTTCCTGTTTTCCTTGGTTTGTTTGCAATTTTTTGAACAATAAGTCACGAATAACTTGTGTTTCTTGGGAAGTTTTTGGGCATAGTCAGTCAATATCCTAGTGATTCTAAATCCAACCGGTTACATGTTGACATCTTCCGGTTTTGCTTTCATTCATTTGAGGTATATTCTTCTATAGATTCCTCTAAAATGATCAGTTATTCTCCTGAAGTCTCGAACTTCAACTGGTGCTCTGTTGTCACTGCCAAGTGCTGCCCAAAGGAAATGCCCATAGCCGCTTGTTATCTTCTACATTAACTTGGACTCAGTCATAATTTGTGCCATTTTGAGGAGTAGAAAAGAGGTAGATTGAGGGTAGAATGATGACGAAGAAGAAGAAGAAGAAAGCAAATCGCCCCTAAACCGTCTAATTCTAGTTCAATACAGAAGCTCCTTAAAGAAAATCGGAAATTCTTATGATAGATCTAACCGTACATATAAACATTGCGTAGGATTAGGATTGTTCACATAATTTTTCAGTTGTCCATGTATCCGATATTAGAAGATTATAGCATAAACATGTATGTTGGTATTGTCGGGCATCGGCGATTGCTATAATAATGGACATTTGCCTCAACCTTTAGGGATTAACACTTATGAGAATTATGTGTTCTTCCTTACATGAAAAAGAATCAAAGACTCTCGCTCCCAAGCTCTTATAGAAGGGTGATGTATGACCTTTCAAGAAGGTGACACTCAATCCCCTACTAGAGTGAGGGAATCAACCTTAGGTATGGTGGTAATATAATGAACGATTCGCCTTCCAAAAAAGTAATAATGAAATAATTATTGAGAAAGAAGTATGTTGACAACTCCGTTGCAACTAATGAAAGAAGACAGTGTAGCACGGCTATGACGGCTTTGTGGCTAGAATGGCCAATGCAATGTCACATGTTGAAATGAATTATCATAAAAGCATAAGGTAAGTGGGCTTAATTTGGTTGCTCATTTTAATTGGACACATGTATTTTAATGACATGTGGTTAGGTTTGGGAGGACGCTAAACACCCCCCACGAACTTCTAGGGATTCCATATTCGGGCGGGGGCAGCCCTCCCACGAAATTTCTGGCCCCACCCGGATTTTTTCCAAACCCGCCCGAAAATAGCTGCCCGCCCCGCCCGAAAACGAAAAAAACATTGCTCTTCCATTCTTGAAGGCCGCTTGACTACAAATCCCATATTGAGTGCACTTCACCTTCAAGGTCTCAAATCCAATATATATGTGCACTTCCACCTAGTAAATAAGGCATTAAATGGTATTTCATTGCGGAAGTGAAACCATCAACCAAGAATTTAATTAACTTGGAAGTCAAAAAATTAGAAAATCCTCATCAACATTGAGGTTATAATTTTTATGACTTCCCATTTGCAATTGTCTTCGTCATTCTTAAATGACACTTAAATTTAGTGTGCTGATGTGGTATGTATATTTTATGATATTTTAGATAATTCTGGCTACTTTCAAGAATATTCATACGCACTTATTTATAAAACTTAATGGACCTAATTAATCAATTATTTTAATTACCGGATTTGATTGGAGTTAATTCCATTAATTAAATTTTAGGGTTAATTAGGCTTACTGGATATAAAAATTGAGTATTGTAATTACTGAAATTGATTGGACTTAATTGGAGTTAATTCCAGTAATTAAATTTTAGGATTAATTAGTCTTACTTAATTTGGATAGAATACTTTCTGATTTATTTGGGATTAATTAGGATTAATCAGAATTAATTAGACATAATTACATTAAATCACACTTAATTAGAATAAGTGCGTATGAATATTCTTGAAAGTAGCCAGAATTATCTAAAATATCATAAAATATACATACCACATCAGCACACTAAATTTAAGTGTCATTTAAGAATGACGAAGACAATTGCAAATGGTAAGTCATAAAAATTATAACCTCAATGTTGATGAGGATTTTCTAATTTTTTGACTTCCAAGTTAATTACATTCTTGGTTGATGGTTTCACTTCCGCAATGAAATACCATTTAATGCCTTATTTACTAGGTGGAAGTGCACATATATATTGGATTTGAGACCTTGAAGGTGAAGTGCACTCAATATGGGATTTGTAGTCAAGCGGCCTTCAAGAATGGAAGAGCAATGTTTTTTTCGTTTTCGGGCGGGGCGGGCAGCTATTTTCGGGCGGGTTTGGAAAAAATCCGGGCGGGGCCAGAAATTTCGTGGGAGGGCTGCCCCCGCCCGAATATGGAATCCCTAGAAGTTCGTGGGGGGGTGTTTAGCGTCCTCCGTTAGGTTTGGCCCTAAGAAAGAACACCAAAAAGATATGTGTTAATAAAGAGGAAGTTGGACTATTTTTGTAGACTAATATTGATTCAATATAAAACATAATCAAGGTAGGTGCACCTATTCCGATTTGTGATGTATTGTGTGCTCCTAAAATCAAGTATAGAGTGGACATGAAACATATGCTACTAATTGGTATAAAATAAACAAGAAAACGGTAGAACCGTGAGGCTTTGTCTTTTCTTATGGAAAACTATAATTATAGTTGTACACTTTGCTCGTGCCAATCCTTGGCTATTTATTATACCTATAACCAACTATAGTCAATTAGAGTTCTTCAATACATTTTAGGGAACAACTATAGTTGGTTAACTATATATATATATATATATATATATAGTTAATTGGATTTTAGAACAACTACAATTAACTATATTTTTGGGCAGGTTAAATCCTGAACAACTATAGTTATGAAAGACAACTAGTTAATTAATAGTTGAATTAGTTGGTCAATTGTCCAAGGTATGCAAGCTTTCACCATCCACATAAAATAAATTGGACCAAAACAAGAAAACGATAGAACCGTGAGGCTTTGTCCTTTACTATGAAAAACAATAATTATAGTTGTCCACTTTGCTCATGCCAATCCATGGCTATTTACTATACCAAACCTTTCTTGGATTTTGTGCACCTTGTTCTCAAATGCAGGTCAAGGATTTTGATATCACCCGAAATTTTTAGAATAAATAATCAAGAACTGCCGAAATAACTATAGTTAACTAGATTTCTTTCAATGCATTTTAGGGAGCAATTATAGTTCTATATATACATATACATATACATATATAATTATAGTTAACATCCACATTAAATAAAGTGGACCAAAAATAACAAGAACAAGTAACGTCCACGTGTGAACGCAAAGTGGTTAGGAAATTTGCTCTTGAAACGAAGAAGTTGATGCATAGTCTCTATCCTACAGACAGAGCCAACAAACATGAACAAGTAATGTCCAAGTGTGAACACAAAGTGGTTAGGAAATTTGCTCTTTGAAACATAGAAGTTGATGCATAGTCTTTGTCCTACAGACAATGCCAATAATAAATAAATAAAGATCAAGTAGAGGCATAGGATGACTTATGTGCACACATGGCTCGTCCACCGTGTAGAACACCATGACATAAATAAGTGAGTGGATGCTTCAACAAAATGGCGGCTATGGATTTCCATCTTTTAAATATCCATGAAGACCTGTGTTAGTAAGATACTGAAAGTCATGTGCCAATAGTCAATGCCAACTATAGACTCAACAATCAACTTGACTATGGAATGTAAACAATCATGAAATAAGAAAGCAATCTTAACTTTGGGAGTGAAACGTGAATACAAAATTAAGTGATAAATGGCTACATGCACAATTTGGATTTGCTTATCATCTCACACTCATTGCATGTTTCATATACTTCGACTAAACGTACCGGACTAAATATCGCCTCTTTATTAGAATGATAAAGACCGTTTCAAAGGTAAGTCACAAAAATGATAACTTGAGTGCTAATGAGGGTATTATAATATTTTTGACTTCCAAGTTAATTACATGCTTTATTGACGGTTTCACTTCGAAAAGGAAATCCCAATCAATTGCTTATTTACTCAATGAAAGTGAACATATAAATTGGATTTTGGACTTTGAAGATGAAGTGCACTCAATATGGGTTATACGGACAAGCAACCTTCAAGAATGCAAGGGTAATTTTATTCTTCGAGGTCAAGCGGAGTGGGCATGAAGCATGAGCTTCATCCGGGAAATGAAGGAAGTGTGTATGGGGTAGGGCCTAGCCCTAGGTGAATTTTGGCTACTCGTTCAAGCTTACACACTAGTTTTCCATGTTTATTAATGAATGTCCGTGAAGGAATGTTCGATCATTTGTTTAGTTTTAGAGATCTTATCGATCTAGATCTAGATCTACTTCTAGATATGAGTCACCTTCCTAAGTAATTACTAATGTGTGTGTGAAAGAGAGAGGGAATTACCACACTTGTCAAGATGTGAGTGACCTTCATGAGTAATTACTAACGTGAGAGAGAGAAGATTACGCCATACAAGTGCGTCTTTCTTTCATCCAACATAGACAGTGAAATAGTAAATAGTCCATATATTTCTCTTTTAATTATTTAGACACCGGATTTGAGTTCAAAACCACCAAATTGGTTTAGTCCAAGTTTTTTATGTTGGATGTGTGAGAGGTATTTTACTTTCCACAGTCTTACATTACAAAGTAAAGACGGCCTTCACATATAGAGTGCTTCAAAGCCCTCTACTTGCGTGAGGTGCAATGATTTGGTGGCTTCATATCCAAGATTGGCCCGCAAGGTCCAAGGCTTAAATCCCTTGGCCACCATTCTTGCCCAAACCTTGCATGTGTTTATGTAGACTAGGCAACATTGGTTGGTGTGGATGGCCTACCAATGTGTTAGACATGCTTTTTATGAGATAAATATGAACACCAATTTCCTAAAATTTACATTTGTAAATTACAAACAAAAGTCACTGCATAAAAATTATCATTTCAGATTGAAGAATTTGTTAATGCTTAAATAAATTCGGTTTGTGTCAAAAGGGGCATGACCCTTAGAACACGGCCCGAATGACTCTCTTTGGACCACCTTAGAAGCCTTGGACCAAAATTTGAACACAAGTCACATGGATCCTTTTGGCTCTCTTTGTGTCAAAACAAACGTTAAAAAAAGCCATGTTTTGTACTAGTGATAGTAGCCTAACAAAATTGAGATCTTGCAAATTATAGTATGACTGTTAGAGAATATCTATAATTAGATAGATGATCAAAGGCATGAGAGCAAAGTGAAGTTTCTCACTTGGGATGAATGTACTCTTTATGGGAAGGCGGCTCGGATTGAAATATATAAAAATTAGCCTGGTCTTGGAAGAAGTGACGCTCCAAGAATTTCAACAATCTCGGGATGCTAGAGACATTCTTTGTAGAAGACAAGCTTGTGGTCAGACATTGCAGCTTGAAGATTGTGCTAGGTTGAGGTGTTTGTGTTTTTGGTGGGTTGTCCTTGGTTGATGGAAGTGTGTATTTTTTATAAAGTTTTTGCAAGTTTTTGGCATTTCACATGCAAAAACTTTGTACAAACAAATAATAACGTACAAAAGATTTGGAAGTCAATTGTCATGCACAATTTAGAAATTGATGTGTAGTGTGACTTGTGAAATAAAATAAAACCCACATGTCAATTGACACATTAGCAACTGAAATGACAAATATTACAAGGCATTTGACATTGAGGAAACATTTTAGGCGAAAATGTAGATGTCAATTGACATTCCTTTTTTTTCTTTTGAAAAAATCATGCGACACTTTGGAATTGAAGTGGAACGTCAAATGAAATGTGTGAAACATACACACTGCCTGGTGGCTCAAGGGGACACTTTGGTGGTGGTTTCTCGGTATCTTGCTTCTTTGATGTGGCAATGCGACACATTTGAGGGCACTAGTAGGAAAGATGGGTCCTTATGACACCTTTTTGAACACAAATAAGACACAAATGGCCAAAGCATGAAATGTGTGCTCCATTGAGGCCATCTATGCCATCTTGGACTTGTCTTAAATTTGAACATGGCCACTCTCAATATTTCATTTTTGAACAATGCCACAATTTTGTTTTTATAGGGTAAATTTTTTCAGCAAATTTTTTCCCTTAAAAAAACATATGACATGTCAATAGGCCTCCACCTACTAGGCCTTCGCAACATTATTGCCTACAAGGGTATGCTAATGGTGGTGGCCAAGGGATTCAAACCCTAAAATTCACAACCCCCATTTGGATGCCTTAGCCAATAACTCATGGCAATACACATATACAATGATCTGCTTCAAAGCTTTCTATACAAGAAGGCCACTTTTACCTTGAAATGTGAAGACTTATTAAGTAAGCATTTACCTTGAAATGTAAGGATTTATCAAGTAAGGATTTACCTTGAAATGTAGGTATTTATAAAGTAAAGTACCTCTCATCCATCCAACATGAAAACTTTTCCCCTATAGATTTTTGGCGGATTCATCTCAAATGACTTGGAACACACTAATTTAGGGTCTTTAAACCTAAACCCGGGTGTCTAAATAACAAAAATAATAAAACATGGACCGTTTACTATTTCAATGCTTCTATGTTGGATGAATGAAAGACACACTTGTATGCGGTAATTCCCTCTCCCACCTTAGTAATTACTTAGGAAGGCGACTCACATCTAGGTCTAGATGTAAGCTTGAATGAGTAGCCAATATATAACGATTGAGAAGTGGGGAAATAGATCATTATAAGAAGATCTCTAAACTAAACTAAGACAGAACATTTCTCCATGTGCATTCAATCATACACATGAAATCTATATCTAATGAATAAACATCAATATCTAGATCTATTGAGTAACCAAAAATATAAGAAAATCTTCACGAACTTTCTACACCTCCCATATATGGAAGCAAACTCACTATTCATCCTTGTTGACTTCAACACAAGTTTTTAATGTCTTAAGGTCCATGTCAAAGTAATCCCACCTCCTTGTAGTGGGTGCAGGAATTGTGGTAATTTGATATTCATTTTTGGCATCTGCTTATCAACTTCCTGTGGAGTCACAAAACAAAACAGGAAAAAGTACACATACATGAAACAAACACTGTAATCTGACATTTACATTTAAGCACAAATCGCAGACTGGGCGCCAAACTTATTAATCTGCACTTTCTCAGACGTGGATGCGCTGCGAAAAGCACCACCTCAAGTGCCATTGAATGTCATCACATGTTTGATTAACTGATTCCTCAAAAAGCAATGTACTTTCCCAATGTATTTGATCAAAACAGGTCATAGTAGTAATACCGACTCTGTTACTGTTACAAGCTGCGGCGTTCTACTCTTACAAGCTGCGGCCGGCGTTCTACTCTCACAAGCTGCGGTGTTCTTCTAAATCCTCTTGTCGCTGGTGTAGCTCACGAAGGGAGTCACTGTTGCGCAATAGCGCAAGTTAGAACAATCTTTTCTATAATACAGATACCTCCAAGATTAAGATTCACATGAACCTCATCTTCCAAAATCTGAGAGCGGAACACCTCAGTGTCTTCACCCTTCCTCAAAATGCGAGGATCATTACCAGCCTATTAATGTATTTGTATGGTACAGGCAGCGCTTAAGAGAAAGTTGTATTACTCTCAATCTGAGGATTTGTATTCACCACCGGAAAACTCTACCTAGCCTCCACAGCTAGATTTGATCTCAAAATGTGGGGATTTCGCATGTTACAAAATTCATTGTTGATTGTTGATGATCAATACCCGTAGTTGTAATTATAGCGCACGTACGACGTCTCCTTAGAAGGGTAGTTGGGGTTGTAAGACGGGCGAGGAGGGTAGTTTTGGCTAGGGAGAGCGTAAGGGCCGCGGGGCACTTCGTAGTAGCCCCATACAAGTGGTGAGGTCACCCACTGTACCGAGGTGGTGGGCTCCTTGGGTTGGTTTGGTTCCTTGGGAGCAGCTGGAGCCTTGGTTTGTGGAGGTGGAGGTGGAGGTGGAGTGGCCACAATCTTAGCTTTATGATCAACCTTCTTGGCCTTCCTCACCACTTCGTCGCTGTCAGGACCGTCTCGTGTGCTTGCCACCACATACACCCGGTCCGCACCCCTGTCCGCTCGAACGTCGAATACACCTACACAGATTCACACAAAACCAACCAGCTCAGTTGTCGAATCGTGACTTCTGGGCCATTGCAAGGGAATTTTGTAGATTCTTCTACTGAATCATCTGCACCTGCAACGTTACTTAGATCTCGATGACAAGTTCGATGGAGAGTTTGAAGGGGTTTAAGTTCACTGGAGCCATTGTTGTACTAGTTAATTTCATGCACGGAGGAGGAACTTTTAGAATCTTCTACTTAACCATCTGCAGCTCCAACGTCATTAGGTTCGTGACGACAGAGGCTATTGGCTGGCTGGAAGGGTGTAAGTTCGCTGGAGCCATTGTTGTACTAATAGGGTTTGTGCAAGGGAGATGACTGTAAAATCTCCTACTTCATCGACAACAACATTAATGGCGACTTCGCAGGGGGCTGCGGTGCCCTCATTGCAGCATATGTATATTTATATATAGGAAGAAGAGGTTTGTAAGGTTAGCTGCTTACCAGGAACTTCCCGAATCGCTTCCACTACAATCTCTTCGCACTTCATGCAACACATTTTCACCTTCAAGTGCAATTCCTGCGCCATCGACATTTACCCAGCATATCCCAAGTTAGAATCTCTGCAGTGAATCGTTTATTTGTGCTCGACGTCTCCTTAAAAGTAGTCTTTTAAGATCACATCCAACCCCGTCACAACAACAATTTTTGTTTACGTGGCTCGGCCAATGATATTGATACTAACAGCCGGCGTGGTTTCTACGTCCTAGCTCCGAGTAACCTGGTATCTTATGTTTCCTGTTTCATTCTTTCCGTGGTCTATGGCATGCACCCATTTCATGAGCAAGCGACAGTATTATACCGGCAATTTCTTCACATCTAGGGCTGCCTCCCACTCATGGTGGGCCCGCATCCACTCTGGAATGTCCTTCGCTTCTTTGGCGAAAATCTGCACATGAAAATTGCCCGCAAATTGAGTCACCACCAACTAGTCATATGTTGCCTCATCCAAGATAATTCTCAACCAACATTGTTCTTTGAATTCCACGAAGAAAAAGCAAATTAAAATTTTGATCATAGGCAGTGGGGAAGAAAAAACCTACCATCAGGTGACCCATGATTTCTACTCTTCGCAATCACCACCCTTTCTTTGAATGCTAGAAGTCTCTCAAATGCAACAAAGTCAGCCAGCAAAGCCTCCTCGCAGAAAGGACAAGAATTCAAGAAAAATGCACTACTTCCTGAGCTAGGTACACAAATCGTGCCGACAGTAGCAGGACGTTCCAGTCTAAGGAAGCTAAGTTGGCGGTAGATGAACAAGCAAAGGAGACAGATCCCCAATACCGTTCACTCTCCAGATAACACTAACAGCTTATGAATCACTAAACTTGAGTCCACCTTTGCGTGTCCACAGAGACTGGAAATGTGAGCAAGGAATGAGGAGAATGTGCAGGCTGTGAACTGAATTTATGGAGGCAAGCATCAACTCATTCTCTCTTCCTTCATCAATACAGTTCAGCGCACAGAATCCCGCGGCAAAGGAACACGACCTAAGGTCCTGAAACTCGAGGGAAGCTTCTCTCCGCTTGTAGGTCAGATCTCCAGAGAACTGCTCACTCGGACTCCATCATCTTCTCCGCAGCTACAGCTCCTGAGCCCTGGCTAGCTTTCAATTTTGTCTGCAGACAAATTTAGGGGGTCCTACTATGGCCCCACAGCGCATTTGACTACCATTGCTGTCTCACCATGTACTGTAGTGTCTGCAAAGTAAATGAGAGTTACATGCTTTATCAACTCCCTGCCCTCGTTTTTCAATTTGGCTACAAGGTAAGGAAAACCGAAAACGTTGAATGACCACTCCACCATTTACGGTATTTAGGGTCACATGCGTAATAGGGTCACTTGCCCTATTTTGAGGCGTATGCCTATTTACATTGATGACTAACAATTTCATCATATTGTAAGTGTCAACTTATGATACTCGGTGTTTAAGTGTGTTTACTAATATCTTGGCACAAGTATGTTCAATAGTGTTATGAGGTGCATGCTTATTTACACTACAGTCTACAAGTTGACTAAAGTATACACAAATGGCACATGCCACTAGTGTGCTCAAGAATGTCTTCCTCTTGCATACTTAAAAATGTAAACACATGACACTTGCCATTAGTATGTTCAAAAATATATTCCCCTCGCATACTAAAACGCAAGACTATCATCTAAAGTATCCCAATGTGCTACCCTAGATGCCATGATGTAGATATTTTTTCACTTAAAGAAGTTACTTATGTTGGTGAATGGAATTGTTTTAGTAATTAGTGGGCGAAACACTTTGAGACCTCTAGGCATTTAGTTCAGCCCTTCGCAAATAGTGCATGTGACACCAAATATCGTATACGGTGTACTGGTGCACTAGACTAGGGGTAGAATGATTCTTGTGTGGACCCAAAATGACTGATTTAAAAAGTGGTGGCCCGAAAAGGATGCGGTGGTACGTGGGATGCAATGATTGGCCAGATAGGTGTTGTTTCACACCACTTGAGATCACTTTTGGGTGTCATTGAGTTGACCATTTTGTGTGTAGTTGTATGTAGAGAAGGATATTTTGATCACTAGATTAGGGAGACTCTAGTGTACAAATAAGGGTTTTGACTTAGGGCCGCTTTATGTTAAGGTAGAATTTAGCATTGTGTTTTAAGCCGTCAAAAATTGACTAGTTGGTCACAAATTGTCGAAAGGGCAAAAAATGCCAATTTGCTAGTTGATGTCAAATCTACCCCTAATGCAAAATTGTTAGAACGTCCACTAGTTGGTTTATACTGTTATACTATTGAACAGTCTATTCAGTAGTAGTAATTATTTGATGTTAGTAACTTAGTTGATCGAAAAATGACTTGTAGATCCAAAGTTATTAAAATGGCATTGGGAGTCTTTTACTAGTTGACCTTTTTTATGACCTCAGTTTGCCAGCTGGTCATGAACTGGACAGAGGGCAGGAACGCGTCAGGACAACTAGTTGCAGTGTTTTGACAAGGTGGCAACCTACTAAGTTGACCCACCTAGTAGGTAGTTGTTTGGAAGTATATAAGAATTGTCCTAGAGCCTTTTGGCTCTCTTAGAGCAAGCCCAGTCGTTCTTGGATCTGCATCTGCATCCGGGAATGAAAAGTGGCCTCCATCCATTGACCATCATAAAATGCATTGTATACCTCTGCCTCAATATTTTTTTCTCTACCTACTATTCCCAACCCTATTTTAGATTGGAAGAATTAGATAAATTGATGCAATATATGGTACCCTTATTTTTTTATACACACAACTTTGTAATTGAAGAGGTGCTTCATTATATCAAAAAATTGTATAAATTTTCTCACAAAAGAATAAAAAATACCCTACATTCTTTCTCACATGGTTTAATAAAATTTCGCGAGTGCCCTACCCGGGATGATGAACCATCATTGAAAATCATACCTCCTTTAATTTAGTCAGGACATTTGAGAGTGAACGTGTGCTAATTCCTTGAATGAAAACTTAGGTCCCCCTCAAATGCATTTACTATTGTGTCAAGTGGTTGATAAGTTTTGAGGATTTTGTCCAATTTTCTTTAAACACATGTCTTGTTGGATGTTTATTCTCGGAAATAACCTAACCACACACCACTCAAATATAGGTGTATGAAAATAAATGAGCAAGACCCGTGTATCTTAGAGCGGTCTTCTTGATTTGGCACGCCAATTTCTATCATATATACCTTCTCTGTAGTCATCATTGAGTGATTACACATACAATATGGGCCAATGATGAACAGTGTGGGCCAACCACACTAAATAAGATGTTTACAATAAAGATGATTCTAAACAACACGGTTCCAAACAATTTGCTTGTAAAAATGACGTGACTAATGTTATACGAGGGGTTGAGATCAAACATGGCAATTCAATAGAGTACTTGTTGGGAACATGTTGTTTGAGACCATATTTTTAACTACACTAATATGATATTAAGTGTCACTTACTATTTGGAGTTACACAATGCTTCACCCTTTATGGTATCATACTCACTTACTTTTTGAAATTACACAAGGCTATAATTTCTCGCTATATATTTCTTTTTTTACCAACAAAGATTAAATAAGTTACTTGGAGAATATACAACATAAATGACTTCGTAAAAAATTACATTCTTAGCAAAGAAATTATAGCATCGCGTAACTTCAAATCATAAGTGACTCTAATATCATAACCGGTGTATATCTTTTTACTATTGAGGTTTTTTTTTTATCAAGTAAATTTTTTATTGCTCTATAATATCCAAACAACCAATTTGACATTCGTTGGTAAAATATGAGATATACAATAATTAGATAGAGCATTGCATAGTTCTAAATAGTAAGTGACACTAATTATAATTTTTAGTGTAATGTATGTCATTAAGGTAGAAATACTTAGAATCAAGGACCCACAATGACCAAGTCAACTACAGACTTGACGGCTTAAGTGAGTGAGTGAATGATCTGTGAATGGATTTTGGTTACCTAAACCTGTAAGAAATGTCAATCAACACTGTGTCATACAAAGTCTTACAAAAACTACATTGAATTGAATTGAAGTTATTGTTGTTGCCGTTGTGGAAATTAAATGACACTTGCTGTTAATAGAGTAACGATACACTTCACATGATTATCCATTTTTATAGTTGTCCAAGTTGGGCTTAGGAGAGAGGCTTGGAGAAGACCAGTGCATAGAAAGCAAAACTTTTTGTCTAGGCTAAACATAATCAAGAGAATTTTCTTATTGACTTATGATTAGGATCATATCAAACTTGGGCAACACATCTTGTATTTGTGTGAAACTCTGCAACTCGAACACAATGGTGGATCTACAATATTTTCACGGACTTACTAACAAATATTATTGACACATGATTTGTTTTCCAAGTCTCATGCTATAATCGGGGAGAACTGGCAGTTAGTTACAGATGAACCGGTTGAGTTTGAGAAATAACTGGTTGAAGTTCAAGACTGCAGGAACATTACCAATCATTTTAGAAGAATTTATAGAACATACCCTAATTCAATAAAGGAAAACCGAAGGATGTCAACATGTAACCTGTTGGACTTGCAAACACTAGGATCTCAACCGATTAACTTATGCCCAACAATCTCCGCAATCACCGGTCTCATTTGCTTATAATCATGAATATTTAAAGAAATCAACGAACCAGTGGTCAGTTGACAGAAACGGCAAGAGTCAACAACCCCCCCCCCCCCCACAATATTGTACACAATTGCACGTCATCTTGACTTTTGACTCAACTTTCATGAGTGGACTATGGTGACCCATTGAACGCAGGCGAACTGATTGAGTTTGAGAAAGAACTGTTTGAAGTTTGAAGTTCAAGGCTTCAGGAGAAATTACCAACCATCTGGAAGGGGTTTATAGAATATACCTCAACGTAATAAAGAAAACCAAAAGATGTCAACATGTAACCGGTTGGAGTTGGAAATGCTCGGATCTTGATCGAATATGTCCAAAATTCTCCCCGGACACGGTTGCAAGTATACAACTGCCTTATTCCTCAACAAAGTGCCTCCCATGACATGGATCCTCATTTGGCCTTGAGCCCTTGACTTCTTGGCTTATGCTTTACGGCTGCTTCTTACATTTTTCTTGAAACCCTCGTCATATCCATGCAAGTTTTCAAGTGAGACATCCATGGAATCTCTCAGGGTTCAAGACATAATGATGAGGTCATTTAAACAAACACTTCTAATGGAGACCTTTTGGACTGTGGGGTGTGGACCACTGTCCCTATTCACAAGAGATTCTCCCCTTTGAAATCTAGAGCTAAAACCAAGTTCCAATGCGGAGAGCTGGTTTCGCTATCATGGACCTGAATATGTTTATAGGGTAACATTCCTGAATTTCACTTGAAAACTCCCAAAAATTCGTTGCCAAATTCCTAATCTTTGAGAATGTTATCAAAACACGTGTATTTTATTATGCTGTACAAAAGACATTTTCAACCAGGTTATTTGATGAGTAGGTGGTGTCACACAAGGTGGTTATCTGTAAGGTGCTGCTCTCAATGTGTCTCAAGTCCCACTTTGCAAAGTGACTTCCCAGTTACAGGTGACAGTCTCAACTTCATGGGTTCTGGAAGTGAATAAAAGTTTCATGAGACTTCGGGTGGCAAAGTGTGAAGGGAAAAATCTCAAGTGTAAGTGCACCGTTCCATAATTTTTATGAAGGGTGCCGAGCCTTATCTTTATCCATTTGCCCATTTTTAGACTCAATTCTTGAGCTTCTTAGACATGGTAATAGGAGAAGATCAAGAAGAGATCACATCTGTTAGTAATTATTAGTATTTCATTTTGAATTTGATCTAAATCTTGTCCTCTTTATGGTTGTGAAACATATGACTTGTTGGTATTCACCATTGCAACAAGTGGTTATTCAAAAACACGATGGAAAATTGATTTAGGAAAATGTTGCTTTTGGGTTCATAATCAAATGTGTATGAGGGTGAGTCCAACAACATTTGACCCATACAGGACAAGGGTGTATTACACTTTCTAAGATATGTTACGATAATACATTTTAAGAATTCATCTATTGAGAATTATCATAAAAGAAGAGTTATCATGCAAACAACAAGGAATCACAACCATATGATTATAATGCACTCTTAATATCAAGGAATTCACGTCTGCATCCGTCGCGTCATGTCTTGTGATGGCAACATGATGCCAAACCCAAAAACATAACATTGACTAGGGGGGGGGGGGGTAAGTCCAACAGTTTACCCAAGGGTAAGCTGACATGGTGAACCCCTTGCTAAACAATGTGGTCAATGCCTAGGTCAACTACTACATTGTAGTTGACACGGTGGTCGACTGCCAAAACAAAACAAAATAAATCTAGATTTTTGGACTGTTGAGTGTGTATGTTCTACAAGATCTAATGGGCCATATTCTTCTTTGAAACTTTTTGGGAATATTTTCACGTTTAGCATTTGACTACTCTAGGTTGACTTCTACAATCGACCATGAGCAGCTGGCTAGCTAGGCGACTAGACACCAATTTGTTTTTTTAAATCCAAAATTTTGGACCATTAGATCTTGCATCCAATGAGATCTAACGGTCCATTCTTGTTTTATTGAAAAAAAATTGATTGCTAGATTCTAGTAGCAATTGACTTGAGCGGTTGACCAGAAAATGACGTGATGGCCAAGTTCTACGTCATGTCCATTTGCATGTCCCACCGCTATTGCACAAGTTGATAGGGTTATCTTACCACATGGCCTTGTATTTATTTTGTATAAATAATGAGATAAATGCAACAAGTTGTATTTGTGTGCCAAAATAATAAATACATGGCCACCGAGACCTAAAGCTAAGGGGAAGGGGAAGGGGAGGGGGGGGGGATAGTGCTATAGGGTGCACGTGGTGGAACCAAATAACCCCACGAAGGGTAACAAGATACTTAAGCATGATTAACACAATTGATGCTAGGGGCCTTCATGTTCTACAAAACCCCTAAGTTTGACCAAAATTGAAGGAGTTTGTTGGCTCCCCAAAGAGGTTGCTTTCAACGGATCCTTATAGCTCACCACATCTGCTGTGAATTTCAAGACTTGGGATTCAAATGATCAAAGCATAGTCAAGAAGCCCCTGCCAAATAGTTTGTTCAACTCTCTTCTCATGCGACTAACACCATACTTTATGTTGAGTCAAATTTGTGTTAGTGTGTCACGTGCCAACAATAAAAGAAAATGAAATAACCCATCATAAACTTTGTATCTCTAGCATTGAATGGGTCCCATTAAATGTGAAACTTTGATCTAGGCGATCCGAACATAGACTTTACTCAAGAAGCCCCTACCATAGTTTGGTGCACCCTGGTCCCACCAACACCGGCTCTTGTCAAGTCAAGGTCGTGTTGACGCGGTGTGTACCAACAATATACATTAAAAGAGTAGAAAGAGAAACCATCATGAGGCCATGAACTTTGCATGTATAGCATTCAACGGGTTCCACTAAATGTACTCTTAATTAGCTCTAATGTAGGTTAGCTACCTCATACATTGTTAGCAAATTCTCTTCACCGGACGGTGCGGGCACAATATAACTACATTAAATATGATATTTAATGTTTCTTGCTATTTGAAATTACCCAATGCTATATTTATTTACTGTATATCTCATGTTTTACCAACAAATATTAATTTGGTTGTTTGGTCATTATAAAACATCGACAACTTTACTTGGTAAAAAATTTCATCAACAAAAAACTACATATACATATAGACATATACATATATATTTTTGTAACTCCAAATAGTAAGTGATACTAATATCATATTTAGTGTAGTTTGAGTGAGGGCTTACTTTAACCAAACCCTTAACGGGGTAGTGCGGGTGGACGCTTCCGTTCCACTAGCTGACTCCCTGTGTGAGCCTTGCCGATGGAATGCCTTTACAGATGTGCACATGGAGCTTCCCGCACATGGCAAGTAACTTCCATTAATGACGCGAAATGGGCATCGGTGTTGGATGACTGCAAATTTTACCGACACTATTGTAGTACCCTTATAACAAGCACTGACACAACTTCAAGTTCAAACTCCCACTCTTGTCTGTAACCTATCTACCTTATTTAGCTCGCTCTCCACCTTCCATTATTGTGTCTTCCTACTACACATCATTGAGACTTGCGAACTTGTACTTGTGCAAATAGTTACGTACTTCGATCCCACCCTTCGTGAGAGAGAAACACACGAAGTTTTTTGGAATTGTCTGGTGGCATCGACACAAAATCCTCCAAGCACGAGTGACATAGTTGTGCTACGTCCCAAGTGCATCCACGAATTATGGAGGACTATGCGGTGAGCATGTTGCGTCCATTTGACAACCAGGTGTAGCACTTGAGAGTTGTAGCCTTGGAGGGGCCTTTAGATTCAGGTGTAAGATTGAGTGAAAGATTAGAGTTCTTTTAACTTGCTTCCAGGGTGATGTTTAAGGTGCTCCAATGTAGTTTTCTCTTGAGATGATATATTGTTCACATGGCTACTCATACTGCTATTGTAACCCTGTGGCTCTGAATCTTGATGGGTTGCAGGTGTATGCTGGGGATAAGAAAGACATTCCCGAATGGTTGAGGAATAACCATGACTGGCAGAACCCCGTGGACGTGAAGAAACTAGAGGTGAATGTTTACAGGCAATTCTTGGCGGATACTAAAACCCAGATTCAAGGAGGGTTAAACAGAAATTGGTGCACATAAACTATAAATGTCATTGTAGCCTTTGTGTACTTAGATTGTGGACGATAGGTTGGGCTTGAACCATATACTTGGCACTAGTGCACTTTGACTACCGTGAACTCAGTGCATACTGCAATATTACAATGTTATTCACAAATGTTTTGGGATTGTGAATCTGCAGATAACAGAGCTGAGCGTTAAAATGTGTTGCCCTTCATGTCAACAAATAGTGCTGGAGAAATTCAGAAACATACGTGGTATGTGATTCAGCTCGAGAGAGTCAAGTGAATAGATCTGAACTTTGATCCTTGTAGCAAATTTCAACAGACCAGTAACCTGAGGGGTCCAGTTTCAGATTTATTTTATGCTGTAAGAGCTATGCTTGTACTCATGCTTGAAATAGAGGTAGGTAGTGAAACCTACTACACAGGATTGGGATTAGGTTCAAAGCACTGCATAATTAATCATACTGCAAGATCCTGAGCTCCATGCTAAACAGTCCAGTAACTTAATTCAATTTCGCCCTTGCGCAGGTGTTTTTGATGTCAATGCTGATAAACCCAACAGCCGAGTTACGGTGGCGAGCCTCCCTGGTGCAGAGCTCGATGTGCACGAGCTCCTCAAACAAGCAAAGAAAATTGATAAGCAAGCAAAAATATTGGTTGTAAAAGCCGTAGCTGACCCAAAGCCAAAGCCAAAGCCAAAGCCGGTGGAAGAACCCAAACCACTCCCATCTGACTATCAATATGGTTATTGGCCATTTAAGGCACCGGTTCGCGAGGTTCCACAGTGGATACACGGGCCCAGAGGACCAGTTTTAGTGGACGCACTTAACCTATTACCAAGGAACCATCCCTTTGTCCATCACCCTGTATATTGTCACTGGTGTGCGGGATATACAAACGTTGCTTGTGGCAACTGCGGGCGGAACAACTGAAAATCTAATGTGTACAATTGGGTTCAGCTTCATTCTGGATGCACTTAAAAACGCGAAAATGAATTAGTGGTTCATCTTTCGTTATTAGAAGCCATGCAACAGAGGGGTGTTGAATTTTTGTATATATTCCAGCTTGGCAGATGGTCGCAGTTCCTCCACATCCCTGAGTGGACGAAACCGTTGTTAAAACACAACAGGAACAAGATGCTCAGGCATCTTGGTTCTCCAAGCATCTGGATTGCTTGAATCCAAGGTTGCGGCAGAAGCAAGTCTAATTAATGTGGACTGCAAATCTATTGATTTCATTGTTAAGCGGAAGCCTGAAAGCCAGGGTTGGTGATTTTGGCCGTCAAAATTCAATTCTTAAGGTTCAGTCAAGCAAATATCTATGGATGCTTCCAGTGTACTTATATTCCAGTGCCTTTTAAAGAAGAATCAAAGTGCCTCCAGACACAGATTATGGATAGTTTATTCCATTTTGTATACGCCCACTTTGGTTCATGATTCATTGTACATATATTCCACTTGTGTATGGCCATTTTCCTTTGTCTTTAAGCATACATAGCATCGTTGCTTACATTGAACATTATAGTAGTTGGACGCCTTTTAACAACTTGCTTATAGTTAGCATGCACGACACACCCCTCGTATTGGGGGTTGACCATGTCCACAAACTTGAAACTGTTGGAGAAAATTCATCCAGTGTCCGGGGAGAATTTTGGGCATATTTGGTCCACATCCTAGTGTTTCCAAGTCCAACCGGTTAAATGTTGAAAGCTGTCGGTTATTCTTTATTAGAATTGGAGTATATTCTATAAATTCCTCTAAAATGATGGGTAATTTTCCTGAGGTCTTGAACTTCAATGGTTATTTCTCAAACTCAAACAGTTCATGTGTAACTAGCAGCCGGTTCTTCCTGGTCATTGAATTCATCCTCGAGCGTAGAGCTTAAGCAGCTAAACATGCATGCCAATATTGGGTAAGATTCCCCAAATCCAGAACTGATTGAGCTCCGGAAAACATGAACGAGTTAAACTATTCTTCTTCAAAGGCAGTCTGAGCCTGAACAGCTGATCATGTCCAGCTATCATATTACTCGGCGGACATTAAGGGCCGCTTTACACCTAGAGGCCGGGCCAATTTCCCTTGAGGCCGATTGCACAAAATTTCAGCCTTTTTTGGGTTGGAGGCCGGCCTCTACTACACATTATAATAAGATTATACCGGGGGCCAATTTTCCCATATGTAAAGGCCCTCGGGCCAAGAAGCCAAGCTGATTCAAAAAAATTAGCCTAATCCAACGGATGTAGCATAATCTAAGATAGAGCCTTTAGATTCCACATAATCCAATGGATCTAGTTCACTTTAAAAAATTATACTTTATTTAAGAAGATTTTTTTAGTGGAATATGACATTGGCCTCTAGGCCAAGAATTGGCCTTCCATTTTGGGTGCACCCAATTCAACGAGCTCGGGCCGTGTCATAACATACATTTTTTAATTTAAAAAATCATACCACCAAATCGGCCCGGCCTCTAGATGTAAAGGGGTTGGGGCCGATTTGAGCCTTTTGACCAATCACAAATGAGGATTTCAAGCCTCTTACACAACGAATTGGCCCGGCCTCTAAGTGTAAAGCGGCCCTAAGTTCCCCCATACAAACTATGGAGGGTGTCAGATCCGGGCGGGGGCAGCTTCCAGGGAAATTTCTGAACCCAACCAAAAACTGCTGCCCGTCCCGCCCAACTTCGAAAAAAATATTGCCCTTGCATTCTTGAAGGCCGCTTGACTACAAATCCCATATTGAGTGCACTTCGCCTTCAAGGTCTAAAATCCAATATATATGTGCACTTCCAATTAGTGAATAAGCAATTCATTGGGATTTCATTCCGGAAATGAAACCATCAATGAAGCATGTCATTAACTTGGAGGTCAAATAAAATTACAAAATCCTCATTAACATTGAGGTTACAATTTTTATGATTTACCATTTGAAATTGTTTTTGTCATTCTAAAATGACACTTAAATTTGGTGTGCTGATTTAGTACATATATTTTATAATGTTTTAGTAATGCCGCCTACTTTCACAAGTATTCATACACATTCAAACCAATTAAGTGTGATTTAATGTCATTAAGTCTAATTAATTCTCATTAATCCTAATTATGCCCAAGTAAATCAGAAAAGTATGCTTACCAAATTAAGTAAGACTAATTAATTATAAATTTTAATTACTGGAATTAAATCTAATTGATTCCAGTAATTAACTGAATTAATTAATTAATTCCAGTAATTAAATTAAATTAAATTATTAATTCCAGTTAATTAATTAATTAATTAATTCCAGTAATTATATTAATTAATTAATTAATTGTGTATGAATACTTGTGAAAGTAGACAAAATTACTAAAATATTATAAAATATACATACTAAATCAGCACACTAATTTAAGTGTCATTTTAGAATGACAAAGACAATTTCAAATGGTAAGTCATAAAAAATTTAACCTCAATGTTAATGAGGATTTTGTAATTTTATTTGACCTCCAAGTTACGTGCTTCATTGATGGTTTCACTTCCGGAATGAAATCCCAATGAATTGCTTATTTACTAATTGAAAGTGCACATATATATTGGATTTTAAACCTTGAAGGCAAAGTGTGCACTCAATATGGGATTTGTAGTCAAGCGACCTTCAAGAATGCAAGGGTAGTATTTTTTCGAAGTTGGGCGGGGTGGGCAACAATTTTCAGTCGGGTTCAGAATTTCCCTGAAGGTTGCCCCCGCCCAGATTTGACACCCCCATAGTTCGTATGGGGGAACTTAATGTCCGCCCTATTACTCTCTTACAAGTTCAATCTATATTAGATAATATATAGATTGTTCTCAAGCTACAAATACACATACTATGCTCCAGTGGGGCTGAGTTACATGGGTCCAGATTACTATGCTTCACTGATAGGTATGCAAGATATATTTTATAACTGCTGTAATTGCAAGTTGTTTACTGTAAAATTGACTCAATTTGATACTAAGCTAGGAGCACCTTCAACTAAGATAGCACCCAAAACCAACACCCTCCAAATCTTGCATAATAAGCACATGCTGATTTGAGAATGTTCACCATGTGAAACATCAAGGCCGCCACATGCTTGCCAAATACCTTAATCAGAAGCTAGTTCAATCATAAAGTATGTGGAGCCTACCCTGATTTGATATGAGTTTCCAAGAGTGCCGGCTAGAGAGCCGTAAGTACACAACTTTTGAACACTTAGTCCAATCTTTGCTAAACATGTGTCATTTTGGCATCTAATTTCTAAACCACATCTAACCATGAACCATTCAAATATAGGTGTCCGTATGATAAGTGACAAATTAGGTTCAATTACCTTATACAATGTCATAAAATTGTATTTTATGTAGCCTAACTTATGGTACTTAGCAAGGAAAAACTATGATTGTCGAACATTTTTTGGTTTAAGAACTAGGTGGAAGCCACGATCTTCATCTGCCTCTCCCCATTTTACATATTAAGGTAATGTAACGTGCTTGATTCCGTAACTTATTAGACACCTGTATTTGAGTGGTGTATGTTTAGGTGTGGATCTAAGAACATGCACCAAAAAGATATGTGTTTAAAAGAAATTGGACTACATACTCAAAATTTGTTAATATTCTTGGCTCAATAGTCAACATAATATAATGCATATGCAATATAATAATACAATGTAGATGCCTCCCCAACACCTACACATGCATGGCCTGGCTAAGACCCAACATATTATGTATATTAGGGCCCCCATAGATAGCCATACACCCATCCCCCAAAACCCATCAAACACCATACAATTCATAGATTATAGATTCCCAAATATTGCCATACGAGGAAAAAAACAAATATGAACCCCTCATTCAATTGTTCAAAATTACGGGATGGAATGTTAACCCCCTTGTTATCGTCACAACAGGTGTACGAAGAGTTGTACACAAATAATCACACGAAGCCCTAGAAACTCTCATCATACCCCCTTGATAAGTCAAAAAACTCATAAAACACATACATCAAAAAGCCGTAAAATACCTCACATACCTTTTCCTAAATAAAAGAAAGCTCGACAACAACCAAGCCCTAGTCGACTTGCACCCATGCACCCAAACACCCACATCTAATTCATTAAAAACTAAAAAATGACCCCCCTCCCCCCCCCCCTGGAAAAGCTATTATTTAAAGGAGTCCACCACCCGGAAGGTAGGAAGTACACCTACCATGTCACCTAGTAAAATAGGATCATGGTAAAGAAGAATAGCCTCCCATTCACGCTACTACAAATAAAAAGCATTAATGTTATTTTATTTTATTTTTTATGGAGAGTTTCTTGAGCGAAGTGAGCAGTGGCTGATTGGGACATTGTCAGAGTCTCTGAGGAGAGTTTTGAGCATAATCAGGTGAGATCCTAGTGTTTCCAAGTCCAGCCACATACATGTTGACATCTTTTAGTTTTTATTCATTTATTTGAGTATATTCCATAGATTCCTCTAAAACGATGGATAACCTTCTTGAAGCCTTGATCCTCAATTGGTTGTTTCTCCAACTCAACCGGTTCATTTCTAACTACACTAAATACTGTAGTTAGTGACACTTGTTTTTTAGAATCACACAATTATATAACCATTTATTGCATACCTCATTTTCACCAGTAGTTCTTACGGCATTATAGGACATTATTAACTGTAGCTGATAAAAACGTTACGTCAAAAATTAAAAAGATATAGCACTGTGTAACTCCAAATAGTAAGTGCCACTAAATACCATATATAGTGTAGGAGGTCGGTAAATCCCGACACCCGTTCATTGAGTTGGGAGAGAAGCCATTGGAGACGTGCTTCCTTACATGCCAATCAATTACATGGGCAGGAACGGAGCCTGCTGGTCCCATGATGTTTTTATACAGAGGCATGACGAGGAATATTGATGACTCAAGGGATGCTGGGTCACATGCATGGAGTTGGTGTTGGAGAGATGACATAAGTAAAAAACGTTTCGAAATATGAAATAAAAAACGTGTTGGAGATATTACATAAATCTAACGCGGAAACGCGTCGGAATTCGAGTTGCAGTAGAACTTACAGACACATTCAGGTTTCAAGGTCGATTCCAAGTTCTACATAAATAACCTTACTCAATGTTTTAAAAAAGAGAAAGAAATGGGTATATCGATTGGCTCTTGGCTACCTTTTGAGGCACTTTGAGTGAAATTGAAGGAGACGCATGCGGCGATGTGGGATGCCGTAGTGTATTGAGCATGCAACAAGAGGTCTTACTAGGTACTATATGCATGTGGTTATACATAATTTTCTTTTGTGTTGCATGTATAATGTGGCTATGTTCTGGTGACGTGGAGTTAGCATGTGGCGTCCAACTCCTGGATTGCTAATGTAAATATGGCTAACATAATGTAAAAAAACCGTCAAAAGAATTGGCTACATGTAGAAATTAGCGTGTTCAAAATTTTGTTCCAAAGGGCAACTGAGCCTCAGTCTTTTGACCCGGCCCTTTGCAACGTGGAAACAACCTATAGAACCACACATTAGCATAATCCATCTACCACCCAAACAAAATTAGTAATCTAAAGACATGACATGTGCTAAAATCTTCCTCCAATGGCTCATCCAAATGTAGCTAGTGCACCTTATACAAACGGTCATGAAGGACCTGCACCCTCAACCATGCCACAAATGGTTCAAAGTTTGTCACCACACTCTTGAGGTATAAATTGATGCCCTCCATCATCGTGTTTCAAAAATTGAGTGCACGTTCAGTACATATTAGGGTACCTCTCATAGAACTAGAACTGCATTAAGTCCTTCTTTTTCCAAGCCACTAGTTAGTTGTTGCCAAATGTCCCTTACCTGTGCATACATCCATTACCACTACATTTATAAACTAATTATAGCAACATACATTAGACCTCATCCATAATTACCCTCCATAATGAACTCTATGAGTTTTCCAATTTGATATTGTTATTTGGTAAGTGAATGTGTTCAAGGTGTAAAAGTCTTGTGCAAACATGCGGCCCACCAAGTCTAGATGGTGTTGTAAAGCTAATCCTTAACTTGCTCTTCAAAAATGACAAAGAGCTTAATGTTCTTATATTTTCCACACTACCCAACACTTAGACATGAGCAACCTGAGCAACTTTCATGAACTCTAACAACTTTGCTAAGATGAGGGCATTGCTAGAAAGATTGCGCCAAAACCAGGACATCGGATTTTCGGTCATGGGTAAAGACATGGTAACTTGAGAGTTCAATATCATGGTGATTTTGAAGAAGGAGCTTTGCAGCTCAAGGTTGTAGATATCAAGGGGTGGAGGCACCCACTCCTCAAGATTTTTGGTCTTAGTAATTTTGATTATAATTTTGGAAGCACAATAAATCCTAACTAACCAATTTGTTTTCTAGGTGGATTGAACACGTTGGAACATTACGTCAAATTTCTCTATGTCATAATGTATACAAGGACTATGACCTCCATTTCACAGCTCTTATGTAAACACATGGAATTTTGGTGCTACATATTTTGTGGTCATCAATTTTACACATGCAAATCATGGAAAGTTGTCTAGAATCTTGTACGCAATTCCCATTTTTTTGGTGTGCACATGAATCCGTAAAAGTACAACCTTTCCATGAAATAGGTATTGTCATACGATAGATGAATCTTGTGTCAAATTCATACCTCGGGGAGGTGACTATCGGAATTTTGGAAAACCTCGTGAGATAAAAAAAAAAGGTCAATTTAATTCGTTTAGGGTAAAAATTATAATTTCGTTAGATCTACCATAGCATTAGAAATATGTCCCCTACATGATTATATGTAGAATAGGGTGGTAGATAATTTCTTCATTTTAGTAATCGGTAGAAAAAATAAGGTCATAGACATAGGATCCCCCTAAAAATGTGTAGCAGGAACAGTAGAATAATTATAGGTTTGACTACTTGGATGAAGAAGTGTGTAGTTTTTGTCCAAATTTGAATCAAATGCGTTAGTATGGAGGGAAATGTCGTGGGATTTTTTTTGGGGGGGAGGAATGTGTTGGTGTTCCTCAACGACCGTTGGATTTTGCAACGGCGTTGAACATGTGGGACCTCATTGGATGTTTGTCTATTTCAGCTCGTATATTTTGTTATTTCCATGGTTTATTGGTAACCTTTTAACTAGTATCCAAGTGGTATTGGTTGTGTTTTAAATGGTACTTTGAATGATTTGGGATTGGTATCACTAATTGAAACCAAATGAATGACAATTTGAATGGTATGGAATGTTTGTTGCTCACATAGTCAGTTTCGCAATGCTATTATAGTATTATGTCCATTGTTTGGTACTTGTACGATTTATAAAAAAATTCTTGTGCCAAAAATTATCCTCCCTAAACAATCACAAATAAATATAGGGTGCTCAAAAATATGTCAAAGTAGCTTTTTAATCAACAAACAAGGAGGGAGAAAATATTAAGAAGTGCATAAATATCCCCCCATTAAATACCCCATTATCGCATGTGGTTACGAAACGTAAGGGGGTCTGATCGCCCCGAGATTCACACTTACTCATGAAGGAGCGCTTGACCTCCTTGCCCATCATGTGGAATCTACATTGGTGACACGTTTTTGTGCATCTTAATGTCCCTAGGCTCGAGGGATTCTTGCAATAGAGGAATGAGTATGCAATTTTATGCATCTTGAAATTCCTAAACTTGTTGCACCAATGCATGTTAATTAATATCATACGAGCGTATGGTTGGTTGTATGTTTTTTTCTTGTTTTTTTTCCTACATCGCCCCTATATGGGGCAATGTGTATGCCGCAATGTTGATACTTTAACTAATATCCAAGGTTTGGTTCTATCGGGCTAGGGGGAGTGCGATTCTTTGGCAAGTGGCCATCGTTCCTCAGAAACTTTTTAAATTTTTTGGCACGAATAGTGGGAAACAATGAGGCAATGGCCTCGCCGCCATCACGTTCTCCAATTTATATAATTATCTATATATTTTGTGTTTTAAGAAATGATTTTTGGATCATGGAGCCCTCAACTTCATTGAGTGCTCAAGTGAATATACCGAACATATCAAGGAGTTGCTTTCCTCTAAAGTATAGTTACCCGATTAAACACCATTTTAAAGCTCATCTTAGTGCTTGGTGTACAATGTGTATTGGTCATGTTGTACTCCTCGTCATAACATAAAATGCACTTATTAAAGACAATTGTTTGTTAACTGAGTTTTAAGCTTTGATGACTTTACTCTCAGATATGTTATACAAATTATTGTATGATGGAATACTTGTAGCAGGCTAGAGTTTTGTGGTGTCTAGGTACATTCTCGGGGGGGGGGGGGGGACTTATTGTTAGAACTAGGAATCACATGCGTGCATGACCATGAAATTGGAAATCCCTAATATACATTATTTTCCACCTCATAAGAATGATATACGTACAAATATATAGCTATAAAATCCCCTCAAAGACATACATAATTGAAAAATAAATAAATCATTTAGACCCCAATCATATGTATCTGCCAAAAAGATTATGTAAAGACTAAAATACTTGTAGCAAGATATATTTCTTTATTGTTGATGAAATCATTGAACACTCGTTCATTCATTGGATGTAACTCATACAAACTTTGTTGCAATTTTGGATCTGCTTTGTTTGTGCTCCTGTTGTAGCTCTCTTGCTGCGGTCTCTCCCATCTTGACATGTCTTTGGTGGCCGTAATGTAACACAATCAAACCAAATCGGCCCTTGGCACACAATTAATCTAGTTTTAACTAGAGGCCCTTCGTTAGGGCCCATCCACAAATCTATTTAACATGTGCATTTTTCAAGCACAGTAACTAAATGATCATTCTTGATCCTTGTCATGCTTGAATGAAAAATGACAGAGAATGCATGAAAATCATTTGATATTAGAATGTTTCTCACTAGTAGGTAGAAGATATTACATTTGACATTGACCGATTGAAAGTTGGGGAAACAATTAATGTCTTGAACGAAGATCTTACACACAAAATATGCAAGTGACCAAAAATTTAGTGATGCAAGTGACATAATCATTTTGGAAAGTAGGTATAAAGTAGCTTGAAAGTGCATTACAAAGAACATTTTAATGGTTTCCAACACAATGGTGCCCTCAATACAATAATAAAATATAATATCATCTAAAAAATTATACTTCAAAGATTTTTTGCATAATGAAGAATGCATTTGAATGAAAACATGGTACAAGTGCATTTCAAATGTGCTTTCCATATATTATATGTATTATGGTTTCCTTCAAAAATTGGAATTATGTTCATAAGGATTTAATTAAGAGAGATTTTTTTATTTAATTTTTATTTTGGAAGTATTGGTGAAATTTGCATGACTTTCATGCTCTTGATTGAAAAATTGAAATATTACAACCACTTTTTGGTCCACACTACCTTGCTTGCATCAAGATTTCTCTTGAAGTGCTTGAAAAAACTCATATGTGAATTGAATCCGAGGGCCTTCATGACTTGGCCTACACCAGGCTGCTTGGTGTAGTCATTGAGAGACACCAAGTTTGGAGAATTCTTCAGAGTTGGCTTTCGAAAGGACTCTTAGCAAAGTTGTTTTACTAGGCTTTGAGAGTGACAACTAGGGCAATAGTATTCCCACTAGCATTCAAGGGCCATTCTCTCAAATCAACTAATTTAAATAAAATTTAATGGCCCTAAAACATTACTTATGAGATATTGAAGTGGGCATGAAGTGGTCTATATTTCTTGGTTACTAGGTTTGATGGAATTTGCCATCTATCAAGGCCAAAAATCTGCTCAAGCTCTACAATATTGCAGGAGTTGGTTGCAATTGTAGCTATCCAGATGAGAGAATTCATATGGCAACTCCTTGTCACTTGCACGCTCACTCACTCCACTACTAGCTAGCATGCCTATATTAACGATCTATTAGCGAAATTGTAATGCTTTTATTACAAAAATAAAATTGAGTTTTGTAGACAATATACCTTAAATTGAAACAAATGCATTAGAAAACCATAACTTGTCTATAACAAAAATGTTACAAATGCCATTGGAAAACACGTTGGAAAAATGTCACTATAGCTCCTGTTATAAAATGCGTTACAAATCTAAGACTATATTGTTAGTAACGCATTACAAAACTGTGACTGTTGTTCATAACGCGCTATTGTACTCATTACAAAAATGTCATAACACGTTAGAAAATGCCATCAATAGCTTTGTTATAAAAAAAAGCAAAATGCATACACACACCATGAGTGATAGCGTTGGAACTTTTACGTTGAATTTCCCAGAAACGTTACAAAACCTGTTAATTTGGGCTGGGCTAGCTAGTAGTTTCACTCAAGAAAATTGTGTGATCTCAGGCTATTACTAATCTTGTCTTGGTCTCCAATTCAATATCATGATGTTCAGTGCTGAGGTGGCAACCTAATACACACACAAGAACTTGAGCTATAGCAGACATTGCGTAATCCCAAAATTGTGTTTTAACATTGCTTACCAACATGATCATGCTATACTAACTCTTGTTGAAATTCTTCATTGTCCTTCTCCAAGTCCTCATGAAAACATCAATCCCAATTATGAGGTGAAGAATCGTCACACGAGATGCCGTGGAGTTAGTCACAGTATTGTCTTGAACTCCAAGTTCAGAAGTCGCAAATCTTTATACCATAAGCTGAAAATGAACAAATTCGTCCCTCACATTCAGGCAGATGGTTCCAAGCCTTACAACCCCTACAGAATTGAGTAGTTGTGGAGCCACAACGCAAGAGAATTGGGCTTCTTACCACCTGGTAGGGATACATGTGATTATGTGGAAAAAACCTCAAGATCATCCAGGGCTTTCTTGGACATGAATCTCTACAAAATACTCAAAGCTGTGTTCACCATTGAGTATATAAGTAGGGACTAGCCCATTGATATTCACATAGTTGATTACATATACCATATGTAACAGATGATAATGCTATATTGAAATGGGTAATATTCCACCAGTTGTTATCTAGGAACTACTGTAGCCCCTTGATACTTTGACATAGTTGATTTCTTATAACACCAGATGAAAATGTAGTATTAAAATGCCTACTATTCTACCACTTGCAATTGAGGATATGATATGACACTTGAAAGAGTCATAGGTGCTAACTCTTCAGGTTTTTGATGCAAGAAATATTTGAAGACGGATAGGACTGTGAGCCAGTGCTATCAGCTTTCTATGGAGCATAGAGGTGCCGCCCCCAATATCACTGTCGTAACAAGAAGTGCCTCTTGCCCTGACATTTTGCAAAATCATAATTTGAAGCTCCAATGTTGGAGCCATCTTGCTGATACAATGAAGGTAGGCATGGACAAAACCAATACATGACCTAAAACCAATACTATGTACCACTGGTTGTCATAATTTTAGTCCCCCACATGTATAGTAGTGTTGGTTTTAGGGTTAGATGTTGCTTTCGGGTTTTACGTATCACCATTCGCGAAATTTGTAGAATAGATCACAAATATGAATGCAGATGGTCTCAACCATAGGCTCTTGATTGCTTCCCACAACAGCTACTAGTATATGTCCGAGTCGAACTCCTCGTGCAATATTCCACACATCCAAGCACCAACAAACAAAAATTCCAAACCAGGCTCCAAATGAAGAGCAAGTTTCTTCTTTTATGTGGTGTTTGTCCAGGCCCTCTACAACCTCCATTGTAGATAGGGTATCCTTCCCTATTTTAGAATGTAGAACTAGGTAGTCTCAAGCCTTTCTTCCAAATGGACCATCAAGTTGAGATTAGTCTCTATCTTACTGAGGCCACAAAACTTCGTTACTCTAAAAAATTAGCTTATACGACACTATCTAGTCCCATAAGCCATTTGGCTTCCTGGACTTGGACACAATTTCATTTCGTTTCATGCTTATTTTTTGGTATTGGAAATAGTGTGTAAAAAATCATTATACATATAATCTGTTATTTTATTGTTTCGCCTGGTTGTACACACATCAATAATCATTTTGCAATTGTCAGAAATTAGCGGCAATTTCAAGCTCTCAGACCCTTAAACCCTTGTGGCATTGCTCAACGTTGCAGGGCTTTCATTTCCAAGCAATGAACGGGGAGAGCTGACCACTAGTTACAGATGAACCGATTGAGTTTGAGAAATAAGCGGTTCAGATTCAAGACCTCAGGAAAATTACTGATCCATTTAGAGGAATCTACAGAATATTCATCAATTTAATTAAGAAACTGAAAGATGTCAACAATGGAAAACTACCATTTCATTTAGAGGAATCTAAAGAATATTCATCAATTTAATAAAGAAAAGCCGCAAGATGTCAACATGTAACCAGTTGATCATGGAAACACTAGGATCTTGACCGATTATGCCTGAAATCTTCTCCAGTCACTTTTTCCAGTTCTCATTTAGGAGTTGAACTGGATACTCAACATGTCATCGAATTACAACTTACAAAGCACAGCTGCAATAAGTGCTGTTGACAGTTACTATATTATGGTGTTCTTCTATCATCTGAAACACAGGGGAGAGCCACTGTGGTACCTCAAGTGATAAATTACACAGATCTAAGATTCATAGATGGTGAAGACCACTGTTCTACACTAAATATTGCATTTAGTTTCATGTGGTAACTTTTTCTAATGACACATTTTCTTATGAATAAGTTTACGAATACTGCCATCCCAACTTACTTTTAGTTTGAAACAAAGTTTGGTATATTCTGCATCTTTCCATTTCAATACTGAGATATTGTCATGGATGATTGAAATTTGGAGGAAAAATCACTTAGTAAGTAACAAATGAATGCACCGCTGTAAATCTATAATGCCCAAAGTTTCTTACAAGGAATGACAAATATTGTTATGTTGACTTTTAGTGTTAGTGATATGACGTGACGGGTGGTTTACAATCAGTATTGAGCAAGACAAATAGAATTGGTGACACTAAATACAATATTTAGTGTAGTCAGAGAATGGATGACAACATCTTATCAACGAATGAAAAGGAGAACAGATTGGTTCACAAATGGACGAGAACATCTTGGCTTCGGATGAAATGGAGGACAGAGCCGTATGAATTTGGAGGCTTTATCCACTTCATGGGGAACCTTGAAGCGCCCAAAACCCTAATTCCGGGGTGCCAATGTTAGAGAACTCTTAATGAGCAAACAAGCTGTTGAGATCTGCACAATTCTATTGTGGTCACTGAATGCCTGCTGCCCAAAACGTATCATCGGTGAATTTCAATCTTGAACTCCAAGTTTCCAGTTTCAAGTCATTGTGTGTTGGTTGATAGGGAGAGAAATCATGTAGTAATGGGAGCAATATCCTAGTTATGGTGACAAAGAATCTGCCTCGTGGAGTTTAGAATGCCTCCGCACATGAGCTCTGTTTTAATTTGCAGAGTGTAAAATCATCTGCCGTTGTTTTCAAAGCAACCACAATGGTGGTAGTTGCTGGGATGCACTCCCTCTCCTCCACCATGCATAACACATGTCTCCCTCCTCGGGGGGGAATTGGGAGGCTAGGCATCTCTCACAAACTCCACACGACTGCTGTGAAAAATCTCGGAGGTGTAAAAGTCAATGGGAGCTCTAGTAGTTCTGTCAAACGGAAAAAATTGCAAAACAGGGGAGTGAATTGCAGATGGCAAGTTGTTCGGTGTGAGAGTGGAGGAGGAGGCAGGGGAGTGGAGGAATTGTTGCCAACAAAGGAGGAGATTGTGGCAGCAGCAAGGGAGAAGGGGATAGTGATGGAGCTTAAAACTACAGGTCTCTTGTTCGGTGTGGCCGCAACGGATGCGGAAGGGACAATCATAGGCAATGCGGATGGGTTCATTAAGCCATGGATAGATGGCAACATTCTTCACTTGGACAGCATTCGGTTGACCAAGGCAAGTGCCACCCGAAGTGGCAGGTCCATCTTCGGTGCAGGTGTGTACATGGGAGCTTTGATGGTTCGCCATGGGATTGATTCCGCATGTGACCGAGGGGAGTTGATGGCTATAAATGATGGAGATGAGTATCATAGGAAATTGGTTAGGTATTACAGCAGGTTGGGGTGGAAGTCTGTGTATGAGGTGAAGGGCGAGTCATGGCGAGATTACATTCACATGCTTGTGTGGGGTGGGGTGGGCACAAGGATGGATGCTGACCTTCGTGAATTGCTAGGGAAGTGGGCCACCACATTGAAAGTAGACTCGAAGAAGACACTTGTGAGCAAATCCTATTAAAGTTTTCTTCAGATTGAATCCTTTTAAAATCCTATTAAAATTTGAGTCGTTTTGAGCTTCTGCATCAGTCCTGTCGAGATCAAGGAGGATATAATTTGAAGTCTGCTTTGTACTAATTCAGCACTTCAATGTGACTCGGTATTGCCTTCAACCTATCGAGGAAAGTACTTTGTGCATGTTGAATTGGATGCAGTTGAAGGGGTGGAGGTCTGTGTATGAGTCATGGTGAATTTCTAGGGAAGTGGGCTACCACATTGACAGTAGACTGGAAGAAGACACTTGTGAGGAAGTCGTGGTGAAATTTTCTTTATGGGGTATCATGCATTTCAGATGAACTATTTTGGAAATATTTTACAAATCAGTGATTTCGTTTTGTGCGTCTGCAGCAGTCCTGTCAAGGTCAAGCAGGTTATAATTTGGAGTCTGCTTATTATTACAATCCAACACGTCAACGTCACTTGGTGTTGCGTTCAACCTATCGAGGAATCTAGATTGTGCATGTTGAATTGGATGAATTTGAAGATGGACTGTGGTCAATGTCAGTAATTTGTGCTCCTGTGTTGTGGTCGGTCTTCCGGTGTTCATGTTCTTCTTTTTAACTTTCTAGGACGTTATGTCATTCTTCCCCAGCAACGTGACTGAGATCTGGTGGAGCAATAACCAAGAACTCAGAGCTATCTGGCCTAGATGACATTCTTGCAGTATGTTTATTAGCTCTCCTGCTAACCTTGAACCATCTATTTGGTCAGTGCAACAAGACTTTCATATCAAGTGTTCAGAATTTGCTTGGAAGAGCAATGGAAGGTTATGCAGGTGACATTCGAGCAACTCTTATGGTCACTACAGATTGATGCTTGCAAGAAATGATTTTCAATTTTTTGGGGGCCAATGCCGCATGCTCATAGAGTCCATATATATATATATATGTATCATAAATCTTCACTGGCCACCGATTATTGAGAGACAACCCTCTAAAATCCTGTGTCATTTGATGAGGAAAAATACAGGTCTAGAAGGTTGCCCCTCTTTCGGTAATTGGTGGGCAATAAAGATTTCAAGAGTGTTTGGGCTTTCTGTCTGGAGAGAGCATGCTTCTTTCTCCAAAAATGTGTAGAAAGCACCATTCTCCTCGAAATTGGTCTCAAATCATTGTTTCTAAGAGAGATAATTTAGGACTCAATCTGTTAGTGTTTTGAGCATTCAACCGTATGGATATGATACATGCTTTCGTATGAGCTATCCAAAAAAATGGTCAAACGCCCATGTGGCAATGTGAAAGAATAACTAGTTCATGTGTGAAGGTATAATGGGTGGGGTAGATGATTGAAAACAAATTTTAACCTTACTGACGTCATCAAATGGATGACGGGATGAGACCCAATTGGAATGAAATTTTTTGCATAAGCTTTCTGACTAAATTATGATCCTTTGAGGCTTGAAATTTTTATGTTTGCACCAAAATGTGATTTTTTAAGAGCCTTTGCAATGTGTAGCACTATGTTTTACATCCAATCTTACATAGTGGTTTTTGAAGTAACTTCAAAAACCCTAATTACCAATCCCAACGGTAGATATTTGAAACATAAAATAAACTAAAACCTTGCATATTCTCGCAGCTTTTCAAGTACACATGAGTGTTGTTTTCTTATTTGACACATTTCCTACTGTATCGTGAGTTTGATCCAAATCGAATGTAATTTGGGGTGTTGGGTGACTTTGAAAAATTTTAGAAGGTTGAGGTTTAGTCCAAATCCAATGAAATTGAAAGCATTGGATGCAAAATGAAATTCATTAATTATGACTTAAAATTTCACCTCTATCTAAAAAAATTCAAAGGTCTCATTTGAAACAAAAACCATCAAAAACGGGTCATCCTAGGTCTCTCAGGGATTTTAGGGGTTACGAGAATAATTTTACAATGATTGTTGGAGACGCTCTTAGAAGAGACCCTTTTCCTGGGTTAGGGCTATCACAGAAAATCCAGGTTATGATCCATTGCCCGAAAACCTGTTAATTCCATTGTTGGTTTTGTTATGTCTACTAACTGAAGCACATGCAACCATCATTTCCTTTGTTGGTCATTTTATAAATACTAACTGAAGCACATTGGCAATCACGAAGCAAGTGAACATCAATTGCAAGTAAGGTTTCATGTGCACAAAGCATGAGCTTCTGTGACCTCTGATGGACATAGCCTTTTGAATCTATGTCGAGACTCGACAGATAGATTTGGCAACATGATTCAACATATCCTCTCAGATTTCCTTCCGCAAAATCAGAGTCTCACTTGCATTCCAGATTCAGGAGCCTATTGTGTGTGGTACAGCATGCAGTTGTTATCACTAATTTCTTGCTCTGGTGATATTTGCAGCACTGATCGGGGAGATTTTTGGGCATAATCGGTTGAGATCCTAGTGTTTGCAAGTCCAACTGGTTACATAATAACATCCTTCGGTTTTTCTATATTAATCTGAGGTATATTCCATAAATTCCTCTAAAGTGATCGGCAATTCTCCTAAAGTCTTGAACTTCAACCAGTTATTTCTCAAACTCAACCGGTTCACATATAACTAACTGCCGGTTCTCCCCGATCATAGATTTGCAGTCCTTCCTTTTTGCTCAGGCTGTGGAGACCCTGATAGCCATAGACATTTCTCAATCAAAATGTTGCAGGAGGTTTCTGTCAGCAGGGTTCACAGCTTTGGAGTATAACAGGCACAATTGTTTCATAGCTTTGGCAATATTGTGGTTCATGAGGTCAGTGGATTACGACAATTTAGCTGCTTGTTGAAAGAATAATTTATCTTATGATCATCATTGCTACTGTATTCCAAATTCAAATTATCAACCAAGGAATTTTGTGATTCAAGTTGGTATCTCTAGTCTTTAAAAATAGTCCCTCGTTTTCATTCTTTAGCACTTTAGAAGGTTTCTTCTAATTTGAACTGCTTGACACTCTTCACAACCAAATTCTATAACAATACAGTAGTCTTAAGATTGCAAACTCAAGGTAAGAGCAAGCAATAAGTTTATGAAACTCAATAAGGCTAAGGGCTAAAGGCCAATGCAATGACATGCCTTAAGGCATTCAGTATCCACCCAAAGCTTAAAGGTAAGCTTGAGTTAGTATAAGCTCAAGAGAATGACTCGCCTATGTCTCAAGGTAGGCAAAAACTACGTCATCTCTTTCAATTAATGCTGAATATCGTTCAAAATGTTGTACCCAATAACTTATGCATGGAATGTAACTCCAAGGCTTCATCATCAATGTTAAATTGCTATGTTCTATAAAGTGCACCTACTATCTGTTCGTGTTAACTTGTGAAAACACGCTCAAATAGCACTACCTAACTCCAATATGTAGTGGAACTTGAATGTAACTCACAACACTATGGCTATCAATAAATTTTCTCAAAATGAAGTCTAAGAAGTTTTCACTATGCAATCGAACTCGTTTAGATCGAACTCGTTTAGATTAAGGACTAAAGCCCATGGGTCAACCACCAAAATGGTTGTGATGACCTATCTTTAGGCATGACCCCACAAAAACAAATCACACCAATTGGAGCCAACTTGGTCCATCCTCCTCTCCACAATAAGTCATTTTTCATGAGTCTTCCACATCTGCAAAAATGCTTTTGTGGATTTTGTTTCACAACACCTACCAAGGTGAATAAAAATTTGCCCTTAACAAGTTTACTCTTAATTCATTTCAATTGGGTCTCACTAGACTAAATCAGGATCTTTGAACCCCAATCACAAATCAATTTAGTTTTAAATGAAAATCAATGAAGTTAACAATGCTTTCCTATGGCTTCACCCTCCCCTTGGTAGGTGTCATGAAACTTCACCCTTTTTTGTTTTACTAAACCCCCACCCTTGACAATGGGTGACTTAGTGGATTTGTTGGGGTAAAAGCGAGCCCCTTATTCCTACCTACTCCATACCTACACTAAATATCATATTTAGTGTCAATGACTATTTGAAGTTACATAATGCTATATCTTTTTATTATATTTTTTTTTTAACGAGGTAAAGATCTTAATGTTCTAAAATGTCCAAACAACGTATTTGACCTTTGTTGGTAAAAAAGAAGAAGATATACATTAAATAGCTATACCATTGCATAATTCCAAATAGTAAGTGACACTAAGTACAATAGTCGATGTAGTATCATCTCGTTCATGGTTTAAAGTATTCCTCTCAACATGTATCTCTCTTATTGATTTTTTGAGATTTTTGGTCCTTTCTTGGGCCCATTGCTTTCAAAATATGTTTCTCCTTTGCAAAGATTTCGAGTATGAAAGAACATGCTTGTGTGGGGAACTTTGTGAAGGATTGGAAACGACAAACAATAATTGGAATGGGGTGCGGCTCATCCGTTTTTGGTGACATGGGTTATAGTGTTTCATGCGCTTATCGAGTCCTTATCGACTTGCCATAAGCGTCCCCACCTCTTGTCCTCGAAGGTGGGCCCTCTACCATATCCAATTTAGGATGTCAAGCTGCATTTGTCGCACTATTATTGACGCACCCACCTTGGACGTGCTTCATGTGTATTTATAGGCAAATGGCAAGCTGCCATGTGTTCAAGGTAGGCTTCTTAGACATCAATCGTTAGGATTGGCTTGCTTTATTGACGCCTTCCTTAAAACCCCAAAGTGGGAGACCCAAAACTAAGCCAAACCCGAGAGAGGCGACTTCATCAAAGCTTCATGGAGTTTGTTGTACCTTCTTTTAATTGGATCTTCAATCATTGTTGCGCATCCATCCTTGAGAATTTCATGACGAACTCTAAGTAGCTCGTTGGGAAGCTCTTGAGAAGTTGACTCAAGATGGGCTCGGATTTATTAGTTATCATGAGAGTAATATCTGGATAAAGAAAAAAATGAGTGTTTCATAACATTGGGAGGTTGTCGTGTCGAAATGGCTAGATGGGATTTGTTGGGTGATTGCTTGTTGAGAAGAAGTCTATGGGCGATGAAAGCAGCTTCTGGCTTCTGGTGAGGCCACATCGCCTGTGCTTTCTCGACCGTCGGATCTGACCGATATAACCCTCCTCCCCTAATCTCCTCCGTCCACTGCCTGTGCAGACAAACAGACAGAGAAGACAGACAGACACTCACTCTCTTCACCTTACCGATTCCGATTTCTTTGCCGATTCTCTTCGCCAGAGTTCATCCGATTACGCATTGTCTGTTCGGATTGTTTGTAGGTTCTCCTCTTCTCTTCCAGTAGAGAAGGAGATTAAGAAGATTGCTTGGTGGGAGTGAGGAGTGCTTGGGGATGTATATTTCGTGTTTGGAAAACTTTGGAGTAAGCAACAAAATAGAGTCTTCATTGGCTTCATCCGAGCAAGATTTCGGAATGATGTGATACATTATTGCGAAGAATTTGAACTTCAAAAACTTATGGTGTTCAAAAGACAAGGAGGAGTTGGGTGAGTGATATGGAGCTCCCAGGGATCACAAGCTATATACTTTTGTAAACCACGTGCAACTCAAGATGGGTTATTTATTTGAGTTTCTTGAATAATTGGCACCCTATTAATAGATTAAATGATACTTTCAGGTGTTTTTCAAGACTCTATAGATGAATATAATTTACACCATGAATATTTTGTAGACACTACAACAATACTTTATGATTGCTCAAAGGGCGATATGAAAGTGACCAAATTTGACTAGTCATATTCTCAAATTTGAATTTTATCTTGCAATATGCAGTTTTATAGATCTTTAAGTGTATAGTGTTTGTAAATTGTATCATTTATCAAAATATTGAAATTTTGACTTGAATTAATATTAGTCCACAACAAAACAACAAGAATACATTAACAGTGCATGCAAATAATATTGAATGGTACTTAGTTGCAACAATATCTTGAAACTCTTAGTGACCACCCCAAGCTTGCCAACATCTAAAGTCAATAATTCATCAGTCCAACTTCTCAAAAGATTGCCTATATTTTTCACCTACGCTAATTTAGATTTTTTAATATTTTTATGGATCATTTCATCCAAGCTATAGAAATGTTTTGTATTTTTTTTTTCTCTTGAATTAAAAGTATCCTTTACCTTTTCTCATGTGGTTTAATTAAATTTTGACAATGACCTCTAGGTGTATGGAGCTCATTGGATAAGCCTCTACGAGCTAAGTTTGGAGTTGACTCACTAAGTCCAAATGGTTGAACACATTATGATGGGAAAAACTTCATGGATAGATCTCAAAGAATCTTTATTAGATGGAATCCTCACACGCTTCATTTGACTTACAAATCACACTGAAAAGTCCTAATAGTGTGGGTGGAAATAAATGTATAGTCATGTTATGGAAGGATTGTCACTTTTTCATATAAATATGTATATGTATATGTATATATCATATATCCTTGTATTTGCTACACATATGACATATGATTATTTTGCTACACACCATCTTATACAATAAGCATATGGCTTGCCAAAGTGACACCTAAACAAGCAACACCAAAAAAGCTACTTGTGACAATATATTGACTCACCCACCTATCTACTTACACACCTATGCTCAATCAATCTATCACTTATGTACATGAGTCACATGCACGAGCTAAAAACAATTGTTTGAAGTGTTGTGAAGGTAAGACACGAGCCACATTAGAAACGTGTTGAAACCAACTACACGTCAAAGCCTTTAAATCATGCCAATGCATAATACATGTGCTTGCCATATGTCAATATGACACATGCCAAACTACACTAAATATTATATGTAGTGTCACTTACTATTTAGAATTATGCTACAATGCTACAACAATTTATTGTACATCTCATTTTTTGCCAACAAAGGTCGAATTGGTTGTTTGGATATTATGAACCATTAACATCTTTACTTGGTGAGAACTTACATTAATACTAAAAGATAAAGGGATGTGTCACTCCGAATAGTAAGTGACACTAAATATCATATTCAGTGTAGTTTTGAATTAGTGTGAGTGTACCACATATGTGCCTTCAAAGGCCCCTTAACCAGTTCGCTTTCAAGAGCATGCTCATGTAACTTAGCTTCTAGTAACTCTTCTATCAATTGTGTGAAATACACACTACTTATTTATGTAGGAATTCTTTGCTCACAATAATAACCATTTCACATTGTAATTATGACCATACGTGGATATATGCACAAGGTCAGTTTTTGAATCATCAAGTAGATGCACTAGAAAGCTTATTACAGCTTCTTAAGTTATGTAAGTGTTACTCTAGTGATTGAATCGAGATGTTGCCAGCAAATAATAATAATAATAATAATAAATGCGCAATATCTGTCATTTGTTGCATTGTGGGTTGAATTATTGTATTATTGCTCAGAGTATTTGGCACAATATTGACACATAGATATTACAATGTCTGTATCAGCCCTATAGTGCATTTTTTGAAAATTGTTTAAAGAAATGCATGCATAACATCCGGTAAAAGGCACACCTTCCCAAAGAACAATGGACCTTTCTTCATCAAGATGAAGTTGAATTACGCACCAAGTGGTGTGGGACTCCTTACTTGACTATGGTAGATTGGAGCAGCAACGGGCCCTCCGTGACTTGGAAGAAGCTCCGGATGTTGCCTATAACAATGTTCTTAACGAATTTGACTCGGTATGGTGTGTCAAAGGTCTTATTGTCACTTGTAGCAGTTTGTCGGTTACTCGGAAGGTTACACCCCGGATGGGCATTATTTCTTGATTCCCCACGTTTTTGCGTTGGTTCTCCCGAGGTGGTTTATATTTGGTTCCCTTGCAATTGAATTTGGTTTCAATTTGTGCCTTAAAAAAGAAAAGAAAAGAAAAAGTTGAATATTGGATGCACAACTCATTCTTGCCATTGTAGGCCCTATTCACGCCTATCTTCAAAAGGGTCAGCCAACTCCCCGCTATCTTAACGATGTTATGTGAGAGATTCTACTTCAAAGATCTAGGGAAAGAGCAGCACAACTCTCTAGTAGTTGTTATGTGTTATACCATGCCCAAACCAAAGCCAGTCGTTGGCCCTAGGCAAGAGGCGGAATCCCTCTTGGTCGAGAAAGTGCATCTCTTTCCGAAATTTACTGCTACCTACCAGTAAGGATTGCCACAACGACCTCAATGGATGCAACATACTGCACTTTTGTTTAGTGCATACAAGACAACAAAAGCACTCCTAGCAAGATGGAAACCCTCCCAGCGGCGTGGGATAGTCGTCGGTCCTAGTGTGGGCATGAGAATTAGACCTCTAGAAAGCGCTCCAAGCACAGTTTCCTCACTTGTGTCGGTGTAGGTCTGCGACCTTATCCCCACGCGACCGATATTATCTTCGAGGCGAATGCAGCCCTCCTTGTGTCAGTCTAGCTAGCTAGCTAGCTACTTGAGCTTCTTGGTGCAGGTTTTAGATGTGTTCTGGAGCGCCCCCTCCCTTGTACTTCAACAGCTTTCTTCTTCCCACTGCCTCATCCCCAGGACGCCTCACGTCCTTGTCCTCGAACTCTGCAACCGATCTTCCAAGCGATTCATTCAATTGGAACCACGACATCAAGTAGGATAAGCCACGATAATCTCGTTCTTGAAGAGCAGGATCACAGCAACCATCAAATCCATCAAATTGTAAGCAAAGGTTGGTGGGATTATATATGTTCGCTTTTGATTGTACATGCATCATATCAAGTACTTAATTTACAGGGCAAAAGCAGTTTGCAGTAACTCAATGAAGTTCCATAAGTTTGTGTGTTGTTGTTGTTGTTGTTGCCCCAATTAGCCGAGCGTGTTGACTCAGCATGCTCTGGAGGAAAACAAATTCAAAAGAATTGTCCGTGTGAAATTTCCCTAAATGCAACCTCTAACTTTCATGAGACCGATTGTGGTCTCTCCTCCTCTATTTTCTAGCCACTTGTTCATCACAGATGAGGTTCGTAGTCTTTTGGATTGTGAACATCATTAATGTAAGTTTTTTGTGGTGTAGTCCATGGTGTATTTGTGAACGTGGCATTGAATATCGTGAAAGGAACAAAATGTCAAACTACCAGCACTGAAACAATTGTGTAACCAAATTCGACTCCAACAAGTGACTTCATCTTCCGAGGATTCCCTTCAAGTTTTTCATGTGTGGTGGAGGAAACGTAGTTGAAAGTACCCAAAGAGCATGGAGATCCCTTGGGGAAGAGGTAGTTTTCTTTGGAAGCAGTTTCCTAGTAAGCAGATTGTGGGTTTCCAGCCTCACATGTTGTTATGGGATAACATCGTCAGTGAATTGTGCAATTAGGTTGCCTTTGCAAATAGGTTGCCTCATTACCCATGCAAATCATCTTGGGTAAAAATCAACTTTGTTTATTCATTTATATAGCAGCCACAATAACAAATTTAGGAAAATATATACTATGAATACCCATATAGAGTAGCATACTACACTAAATATGATGTTTAGTGTCACTTACTATTTGGAATTACGCAATGCTATGTCTATTTATTGTATATCTCATATTTTACCAACAAATGTTAGATTGGTTGTTTGGACATTATAGAACATTACCAACTCTACTAGGTAAAAAATTACATAAAAAAAGAAGAAAAAGATAGAGCATTGTGTAAGTGACACTCAATATCATATTGAATGTACTTTCATTTTGAATGATAGCATCGAGCCATTATGAGATTTTGGTAAAGCATAATATATCTGTAACTTCTCTGGAGCATTAATTCAAACTACAATATATGACTAGTGTGGTCGTACAATATTCACTTGTTTTCTTTCAATAAATGTCTATAAAATCATTGAATGTGGATTCAAACCTTATTACTATTATTATAAAACACAATAGAAAGAGGATCAATGGTAAGACCACACAATCTTTCTACAAGTGTTTATTCTTTTTCCCCATTCAAGCTATGAAGTACATAATCCACATTGCAACATTCTAGAAACATGATCATGAAAACCCTATCATCATATGAGTTTTATAGGAGTTCTATAGCAGCATATGTGTTGCGCAACTACATTTTCATAACAACATATTTAGGAATTACACAAGTGCACTACATTTGTAAACTTTTTAGTTATGCAAGACTTGTGCTCTTGGCCTCACACACAAGGTGAACTCAACGTTTGCGATTTAACCCATGACACACTCAGTATCTACTTCTATATTTTAAAGTGAAAATCAACCCCCACATACCATCCCCTCAAGATAGGGCATTCTAAAACCAACGCCCTTAAAACCTTGCACAATAAATGCATATTGATGCGGAAATATGCCCACCACATCATCTACTAGTCAAACTTCAAACCCGATAGCTTTTGCATACAGAATTCAAATCAAACATACTTCGATATGTTGGAATCCCCCTTTCAAATCACTTAAAAAAACATCTAGAACTTTATCAAATTTATACTACTTTACACATCCAACTCCTACAATGACGGTTTTCGCACCATCTACCTTACCCCACCCTTGCTTGCGCCAAACCATTGACCATGAATACTTTGACAACAAGTTTGACATGTTTCATTGGCTCCTAGTGCCATACGGTTCGGTTGATTTTGACTTGGTCGAAAGACACATGCCCCATGCACAGACATGAAGCCTCGGGCACTTTCCAGGCTTTTGCGCCCCTTCCATCTCATTTCATTTCCATTATGTTGAAGTGGTCCCCATCGATTTATAAAGCAGTTGGTTACATCAGATTCAGTTTTCCCCAAGTCCCGCACACGGATTTTGTGACAAGCATAAGATACACTTGATCCAAGTGCAGCGGCGATCGATAGCTAAATACGTGCTTGAGTACAAGAACTCCAGATCGGAACGCCGGGAGAGATACTCTTGTTGGATCAACATTTTGTGGGGAAATTGGAAATATCTGCACTGCAAAATTTAACGAAATATGCCTCATGTTCAAGCACAGCTCCCATTCTCACTGCAAGAAAATTCAAGAACAACTCGGAGTTCGAAAGAAAGCTCGGAGAAGTTGGTGGTGGTGGTGTCCGCATCCTCAGGTTCTTTGAAACGTTCGTCGACCGTTTGCGTTGGAGGAAGGGCCTCCCAGACTTGGTTGTGGAGGAGGAGGCGGAATCGTTGGAGAACCTCATTCGGCTGCTCCAAAAATGCTGCTCCCCAGCCCCACAAAAGCACGATTTTCCCAGTGTGTGTGCAGATTAAACCCTAACAACGTTCATGGAACACTCTGCTGCATGCTTCCCAACTCGGCAGCGCTCGACGTGTGTTCCATCCACCCACCTTCATCCTTCTTGATAAGTTGTCAACATCTGCAACAGCGAAAAGGCCCTCATACTTAAACAATCAAATCTGTTTAAGATTGACTGTCGCGGTGAATCTTGGTAGACAAGTGAAATTGCACTATAACAAGTCCCAGATCGCTACTACATTGATAAAGAAATGTTATGTCCTCGTCGGATTATATATATGATGATCTACACTGACATGTGCGATCAGGTCGCCTTTTACCCATGCACATTATCTTGGGTCAAAATCAAATCACCAAAACGTATTAATTTTTTTTCTTCATCTGAATAGCAACTGTAGTAATGGAAATAATCAAAACGAATCTTTAAAAAACTTATTGCATTTGTTATTGTGGTGATAAATATCTCACATGGTGTGGAATTTTGGTAAATTAGGATAAGGCAACCTGATTGCACATATCAGTGTAGTTGATTGTACCGATCTACCGTTTTATTGAATGAAATGTGAAATTTTAAGAAATAATTTTATTTTTTGTTGTAGCTATATACATGCTTGGGTACAAGAACTCCATAACGTCAGGAAAGATATTTTTTGTGGGCATGATGGTGGGCACTCTTCTTGGTGGGGCACTTACATTTGAGTGGACACTCTAAGGAGACGTGTTACGATGAGATTGGACTATGTGCTCAAACCGTTAGGCCCACATTTCCTTATGTAAAGCATCATTGTGTTGTGAATTCTATCGTGGTGACTTGTCAACGCGGCCTCATCAATTAAATAGGAAAATGCAACTGACTCGGAAATTGGGCCATTTTAGTATTGGGTTGTCCAAAAATACACCTCAAAACACTACTAAACATACTCCTGTCACTATTAGTAAGCACACTTGAACATCGAGTGTCATGGGGTGACACTAATAGTGAGGTTTGTTGATCATTAGTGTAACATAACATACACCTCAAAATAGGGTAAGTTACACTATTACGTAAGTGATAGTAAACACCATAAATGATGTAGACTAATTCATGTTTTTTATATTTTTCCCAAAGTTACTTGTCCAAAGTTACTTGTCTAAAGGACATCGTCTTTTCATGGCAAGAACAGACATTTACATGCTATTACATATATCACTACGTTTTCACCTCTACAATGGATGAGGTTACATAGACACCACAACTCCCTAACCCTTAATGTATATTGTGCACGCTAACACGTCAAATAATACCCCTTTTTACAATCACATTAGTTTGTACGTGGTATGAATAGTGGACCCCCTAGGATATTTTCATAGAATGCTACCTTAGTCCTTGTCCTTCACAACTAAGGTAGCATTGATTCTTGAGCAAGTGAAAGGAAGGGCCAAGAAAAATACCATGGAAAGTTTTCTCGGGCATATGGGATTGTTTAAAAGGGAACAGGGGGAATTGACAGTTGATTACATATGAAATTATTGAAGGAGGGGGGGAATAGACCATTTCACATGATAAAACGAAAGATTTTGTATATTTTCTAAAGCATAAATGATAGATTAATTAGGAAGACATGTTTGCTCCGCAAAGGTTGGGGTCGTAGTTGGTTGTCTTTGATTCTCCTCCTCGCTCCATGCTCCCCGCATTGAATTGTTTCATGGTCGGAGACAACCTTCATAAAGGACAATGAATTTTGAATAAAGTATTTTTAGAACATTTCAACATGCAAGATCATTGTAGGGTGTGAAAATGGATAACACGCACATAGAAGCCTGTGAGGGGCCAAGGCCTCTCGGTCATTTAAAGATTGACAAGTTAAGGGCGGGTTTACAATACTAGGGTCTAGGTTTAACAAGCATGGGGTCCAAGGCTCCCCTTTGTGGACTTTGCTTTTGGACTCAAGAGTAAACTCAAGTTCAAAGTTTGGTTTCTCGAGTTGGGTGGTGTGTTTTCTTGAGTTGAGGTCCACAAGATTTTGTGGGAAAGTACTGTCCTATAATTAGTGCCACTTCAAATCTTCCAAATTGTGGACTTGGACCCTAGTATACACTCCTTGGGTTGAAAATTTTGCTCTTGACCATCAAGATTGCTTGATTTTGTGGTTTCTTTGGTCTTCGACTCTGATGTGAACTAGCCAAAGATAGACAACTACCTCTTTAAATTGGACCCCCACCAACATTACTGAGGTAACGAGGGTCTAGTAGAAACACGGTCCCATAGATTGTGGTTAATTTATCTCAAATGGATTTCCCTAGACTAATTCCAGACCTTTAATGCCGATTCTATGAACAAAAATAAATACAAATTTTTTTTTTAAAAAAAACAACAACAACAAGCTATTATATAATTGACTCCGTTTTCCACCTTGGGTAATGTTGAGGGGGGGGGGGGCAATTTAAAGAGGTGGGTGTCTAGCCCTTGCCATGTAAACCCACCCTAAATTAGATTGCACATCTATGTATAAGTTATATTTTAACCCCTAACTTCCCAAGCCTCATGGAGGGTTGTCTTGAGTGCATTTCTCTCAATGTTGGTTGTGGAATTCTCATGGACAAGATTTGAGGCTAAATTGGGATTTTTCTGTGGGATCTTGAAACATGGGAGATGAGTAGCAAGTTATTTTGAGGGAAAAAATGGGCATGAATAACCCTTTGGGTTTTTAGTTTATACCAATTAAAGGAAGGGATACACAAGAAAAGGCCATGTTTTCTCCTCCAATCAAGACCTCTCGCCAATCAAATCCACTTTAAAAACAAGTGGAATGCTTATGTGATCCACTAGATAAGAACAACTCGATAGTTCAACTCCTCCACAAATTCTCATGCTAATATGTGCAAACCATGATAAGCTACCCACCTTGCATTTGGAGTATGTAAACCGTCCCATATCTTCTAACCACATGTATGCAAAGTATTCTTTAAAAACCACAAAGTTTCCAACAATCAAATTGAAATGTCAATGTGAGCACAAAAGCCGTGTTTACACAAACATCACAAACTATTTCACTTCTACCAAAATAAACACCATAGATGTTCATGTAAAGTTCACGTTGAGGAAACCATTTGCTTATAAGTCAACACCCTCACATGAGCTCTCAACACAACAACAGCATGACCACTTCCCACATTGACATTTTTCTACACATTCCAATCATCTCCAACTTGCACAGCACAACTGTCTATGGGTAGATAGATATCCATGTCGGCTTGATGTTTTTCCCGGTTATTTTTAATTTGCGGAAGCATGGGTGCGGTTGGGTTAATGTAGGGACGGGAATCATCCATCAACCCAAAATATATAGGTCGCTTGGGGAAGTTAAGGGGCTAAGTTCGATGTGGGTCCAGTGTTTCCATCGTGGTTGCTCGAGAGTCCATAATAAGTTCAAGTTAAGGACACCACTCACCTGACATGGCTTGTGGGGTGTCCACACTTTAATGGCTCAGTTAAAGGTCGTCACCAAACACAAAGGGCCTCGAGCATGCAGCACTCACACATGGAACACACGGGTGGCTCACATAACTTATTGCTTGGAAATTGAGATTATAATGCCTCGTGAACAAACCCCGGGAGGCGGTAGGGTGTAAGAGAGGGTGAGTTTTCATGTAGGCCGCTTGCCCACTAGATTGTAGATGATACCTCTAGTGGGTTGAAGCAGTGATCGGGGAGATTGTTGGGCATAATCGGTTGAGATTTTAGAGTTTGCAAGTCCAACCAGTTACATGTCGACATCCTTCGGTTTTCCTTTATTGAATTGGGGGTATATTCTATAAATTCCTCTAAACTGATCGGTAATTTGCTTGCACTTTTGAACTTCAACCGGTTATTTCTCAAACTCAACCGGTTCATCTGTAACTAACTGCCGGTTGTCCCCGGTCATAGGGTTGGAGGTGTTCACATGTGGATAAGCACAAGCCGCCAATCAAACCGCATTCTGGTGGCTTACTAGAATGTGGAGGGCCATGGAGATGGGCTGCTAAGGTAGAAAGACCATAAATTGTGAACCACCCTCTATTGGTGTAGTAGACTTCCGCCAGATTAGTGATGTGCCATTTTTGAAACCGATAATTATGAGGTTGGCACCTTAAAATGCGTGTACAATCAGTTTAGCCAAATTTAGTCATGTTTGACTACCATCAGTCATGGTTTAATGTACTCATGAGTTAACCGGTTTAGGTGATGTTGTGTGTGGAAATGAGCATTACACTACCATGTTCGGTTTAAGGAGAATCTAGTGAACGAGTAGGGGATTTGACAAACTTTCCACTTTGAAAATTTGTAGAATTTTTTTTTATAGGGAATAAAAATATGAAACAATTTGCATTCTTATTGAATCCTTCTCTTCTATCTTGGAAAAATATCTCATGATTTTAAGATCATATCTTCAATGCGAATCACCTTATTTTCACAGTTTATGGTATCTCTACCCTAGACTCCCATGCGTCTACTGACGCAGTTTTTAACCTACAAGTGCTAGTCACTGAAGGATTGAAGACCGCTTTTAAGAGGAGGAGGAGGAGGTTAGTAGGTGGGTATGGATTTGCGAAGATGAGAGTAGCTACACGAGATATGATATTTAGTGTCACTTATTATTTGGATTTACACAATGCCATAGTAAATAGATATAGCATTGCGTAATTCCAAATAGTTAGTGGCACTAAATATCATATATAGTGTAGTTGACACATACGAACCCTGCCCCACTAGATTCCATCTACATTTGGATGGGTTTGTCCTTACCCACTAGAATGTGGTGGGCGAGCGGCCTACATGGAAACTCACCCTAAGTGTAAATATATGGTCATTCTTCTTGACCGGACACCTATATTTGAGTTGCACAAGTATGTACATGATAAGGCTGGAAGTTAAGAAGCAACACCAAAAACACACGTATTACAATGGGATTAGATTATGTGCACAATCTATGAGCTATTTTGGGTTAATACGAAACATATTGATTAGGAGCACCCATATGAACGTTTACAGAGAAATAGAATCTTCACTTGATAAGTTGAACTTATAACTTGTGTATTTCTACTTCGATTTTGAAATTTGAAATGACAAACTTTATGACTTGCAAACCAGAAGGAACCGTTGCTGAGCGGATCCAACGGTTATAAAGGTTTGAAGAGTTAGCAATGCCCATTACTAAGCCACCCACATACACTTGCTTTGCTAAGTTTGGATCGTCTCGGTTTTGCCAAAGCGGAAGTAAGAAATCACCTCATTCCAACTGCTTGATCGACACAAGTCCAGGATGTAGATAAGCACACTGCTGAATATGATTTAACATGGTTGATTTTGAGATCCCAGGAAAAGTCTTGAAATGACTTTGGGTTAAAGCAAGTATATAAATAATAAATGGTAAGGTACCGTCTATCACGATCAACATATAGGCTAGATAACTTACCAACCCATATACCTATTCTTTGTTGGATGCCTCAACCCTTGCCTCCAAGGAACCAATGTACGGGTTGGTTCGCCCTAGTCAACTTTTGGGACCTCCTCTTTCCAATTCTCAAATTTTGAGAGGATTTTAAGATCTAAAATAGGTTATGCACATGGGACCCACTGTCCTAAATTATGGATTGACGTATGCAAAGCTAGCTTGACCCACCTATTCCAGTAGGACAAGCTAAGAAACCAATTTTTAATAGCCCAACACCACTCGGGTGCTGAGTAATGTTATGATGGTTTCATCAGCGTTACTTTACAAATAACTCTAACCATTGAGAGAGGAAAATGAGTGATTGAAAATTTGACTGGGTTTCTTTGGGAGTTCATTCAAGTGGCGCTGGAACTTGGAGGAATGTGGATTCAAGCAAACTCATCACCTCACTCCAGCTTATATAAACTACTCCTAGGACCCCCCCCCCCCCCCCATTGTCTCATGTGTACCCATAGTTCAGCTTTAAATAATTAAACATCCACATTTAATTCTCAAAGTACAAGTGAGCCCTGAGTGGGCCTTATTGAATCTCTAGAAAATAATTATAGTGGATAAGCATTTGGTGTGGTCCACATTGTATTCAAAGTTGGAGTAGACACCAGCTTCTTTGAATTGCCCATTTTAGTGAAGGTACTCCTCTGGTAAGATGACTTCATAGAAGTGCAGACTCGATTTCATGAAGGTTCCAAGCTAGTTCTGAACCTTCCAACCAATGTTATCATAGTGTTCTACCAATGTCAAGAACGTTCCAAGTTGATTCATGATTCTTCTAAACTGACTTGACATGCAACACACCTCAATTTTATGATAGTGGACTTTTACTTCTGACAATTTCATGAATCTTCCAAACCAATTTTAAACCAATCTTCTTGCACTCTAAGGTTTTCGTAATCTCAACTTCTCAACTTCTTGCCTCCTCGTTTCGCATTCTTTGCCTTCTCATTGTCATTGGTTCCTCTTTGTTCTATGTTTACTATGCCTCTAGCCTTGACATCGGATTTCCTTTGAACTTTCATTACAATACCTCAAAGACGGAAGCAAGTTGTGCCAATTCATCTCTAGTCTTTGATTACTATACATTGAAGCAAGCAACACAAACCCAATGTAGTTGAAGTGTGCAATCTCGTGGATTGGAGAGTGTAGTGTGGTTGTGGATTTGATTGTGGGAAGTGTATTGGTTGCATGAGCATAGCGTAGAACATGTTTGGAGTGTGGTGTCCAATTGTGTGGCATTTGGTTATTGCAACAACCAGTTGTTGGTGAGAGCCTCCAAACATTGTCTTCGTATTAGGTTTGACACTAGAATTGATTGGAAGCAACCCAAATACAATAGTATTTGAAGGATTTGTACTATGTCGGTTAGGGTTTTGGTTGTAAGCGATTCAATGTTTTATCTAATTCTCAATTGGAAGCAATTGGAAATAATTCATTCTACATGGCTTTGTGTTGATTCGGGTTAGAATTAGTGTTGGCTACGAGTTACGGTTATCTTTGAATCTTATACACGACGTATTGTTCTTTATGAATTAAACCCATATGATTCATGAAATTGATTTCGTGAAGTTGTGAACATGGGTACCAAATCATGAAATTATTCACAACATGTAGTAAAATTAGTTGAAAGTTCAAGTTAAAGCAGTTGTTTATATATTGAATTTGGTTCATGATTCCAATGACATTGGTAGAACCTATTGCTAAGTTGGTTTGTAAATCATGAAATTGAGTTTGCATTTCTATGAATTCATCTTACCAAAGGAGTAAATGCAACAATTAGATAGTGTTTCCTTGTGCATTCTCTTGCTCCCCATGTTCCCACGTGGTTGTGTATGAGTTGCATACACATGTACATAATTAGCTTCAATGTTTAAGGCCCTTTCCCACTTGACCCTACATAACATTACTTAGTACTTATTGTTTGTTTAACGGGCTCTCAGAATATAATAGTCAGATGCTCGGAAAGTTGAATCTCATGTTTAGTTTTTTGAACATCTGACCATTATTCTCCAAGGACCCATTGAACAAACAATGGGTGATGAGTAATGTTATGTATCTAGGGTGTAGATGTCTCAAATACTATATAATTAAATACATAGTTCCCCCTACCTGCAAACTTTTCTAAGCGTTGGATCTAGGTGGATACCTACATGGCAGATGCTTAGACCCACCATATCCACTGAGATTGGTTGCTACAAAGAAGCTCCACTCCAAGTTTTTCATAGAACTTTGCAACAAAAACTCATTATTTGAGGTCCATTACATAATAATGGTAAAGAATTCTTCCTTCTGCCCTGGGTAAACTAAATATCTTTGTCATTTCCATAATTGGTCAAGCTACCGGTTATGACACGACTATCAGGCTTATCCATTCTACTAGGTATGCTACCGGTGTATCTACCAATATCGACCACCAAGTATCTATTACCAGGGAGTTACCATCTTAGTTTCTTATGAAGACTCAATACCAACCTAATTTAACTACCAATACTATCAATACCTCCTTATATGTTGGGACTATCAACCAAGTCACACTCCCTTGGTCATGCATATCTCTGGTAGTTTGTGTAATCTATCGTAACATGTAGTGTGCCCTCATCCCTCAAGTATCCTACTGGACTAGTTACTTAGGAATATCCTAAGTAACTACTATGATTATGATTATCAGTAGTCCTCATGTTGCCATATTCAACTCTACCTTCTAGACGTCTTTCATCTTATAACCACAAATCCCTAGACTATCTTCCCTACTACCGGGACACCAATTTCCCAAACTACCACCCTCAATTGGTAAATCACTCAGGATTCAAGCTCTCTTATTGACTCAAAAAATTATCTTCTAATAGTTGGTTATATATATGTTATTAGAATATTGTTCTCTACCACTTCCAGTATTCTCTCAACTTCTTAGACTCCTTGACATAATAAGGTGTTAACAATAATTTCCTTGAACCAACCCTTAAGGTCCATGCTATTGCTAACCATACATACTTAACAAGCACAATGCCAAATATCCAGCAATCCTAAACTAAACAGATCCACACTCATCGTACAAAACTCCAAGCAACATTTCCACTCCTTTATTCCAAATAGTAACCACTTTCAAAACCTTCACAACAACTAGTCACACTTGACACAATTCACTCCACAATTAATTAATCCTTTTTGTCCTACGCTTATCTCAACTTCCTACTTCTAGTCCTAACCACACCTTCAACAATGTTTCTCCTCCCTTAATGTCTTCTCCCTTATCCTTATCTAATCCCCCAATTTCCTACTAACCCTTATCCATGCTTATTTATTTATGTTTTCCCGATTATTTCCCAAATGGTTACCTCTACCTACTGTTAACAAACAACCTTGATGTGGCATTCATGCAATGTGTCTGGGTGGTCACAAAGTGAAGGAAGAGTTGTCTTTGCTTCGGTCTTGCAGATTCCAAGGTCATCTTGCAGGGTTGATTCCCGATTGTGATGGGATTCTAAGGGCCACTTCACACTTGAGCCAAGAGCCGTGACCTTGTAATGGTGAGGACCCTTGACTCTCATGCAAAGGCCGTACCATGGGTGTTGGGAAAGCCGTTTTATGTAGTCACGGGCCCTCAAGCATAGTGTGAAAAGAGAATGGACCATGTTGCGGGACCATTGCATATTTTGTTGGCAGAAACAAAAGGGGAGGATTTGGTTTAACATAATATGTATTCAAACTCTATCAATTTGAGAGAATTACTTGGTGGTTTTTGTCTGGCGTGGAATTTTTTTTTCCTGGAATTTGCCTTGCAATATGTTCTGAAATATGTCATGCAAGAAAATTTATTGAAAAGATCATGGTCTCCTGGAATTTGCATCAGGCCCACCTCTTGGAGGTGGACCTGACGAATGTTCCAGGAGACCATGAAACCTTATTCATGGTCCACCATGTAGGACTCCATGTAGACTTTTCATCCATGAAGTCTTCTTTGGGCCTTTAGACCTTCACCTTCATGTGTGAAGTGAACTTGGACAGTGTCCGCCCTTTCGACCAATGAGAGCTCTTAGATTGCAATGGTCACCGGCCTTCAGTCTTGTGTGTGAAGTGGCCTTAATATGTAAACTGTCCACTTTCATACTTGAGAATGATTATTTCACTGTTCAACAGTGGTTCTTTTCCCTTAATGTCGACCATTCTCCTCAACTTTCTCGTGTTGCTTGTGGTCACCATTATGAAAGTTGTTCACAAAAAATATGAAGTTTTGTGATGTTTCCACACATCCCAAAATTCACTCTTAACCCTCTTTGTATGAGACATGTTACACTTACAACTAAAATTTTGGCCATAAGATGAGACAAGTTATGAGACCATCATCGCTACTCTAAAGCCCGAGACATCCATCGTATATTTGAAGTAGGAAAAGATACATGTAGGTTGTTGTTGCGATGTACTAAGGTAGATGAGGTTAATGTGGACACCTCCATATATGTGGAATCATCCAACCAAGAGATTTGAGCATTAGAAGCTTGAGTAAGTTAGCAATTGCGAATCAAGACCAAAGAATTTGAAATCGTTGGAATCAAAGTTGAGGAAGGTGTTGATCTAGGTTCTGGAATCAAAGACTCTCTAGTTCGCAATGTCTTGTTATAGGGGGGACTCTTTTATCGTTCAATATAGTGGACAACATCACTAGTGGATTCTAGATGGGTCATTTGCCAATGAAAACCAAGTTTAATGCCAATATTGGTTGTGTCATGTCTCTAAAGTGGCCGCATGTAAGATAAATTATTGCCAAATTGTTTTTTCATTATAGAATACCCACAATACAAGTTGGTCGGCATCTCACATCCACATGTTGCCTCCTAATTTGCCCACCTTGGGCACAAAACTTAACCGTGTCTAGCTCGGTGGATAGCACTCCTCATTATGGAGGATGGTGGGTGTAGTTTGACTTTTGTGAAGGTGACAAACCCAAATATCATCAAGGCAGTGGCTAAATCACCATATATTAGGGTTTGTTTCCATATTCTAGTGGGAAAAGTCTAGGCCTCTTGCGCACCACACTCTATTGGGAAGGTGGGCTTGAATAATCGTGCAAGTTTCTCTCATAGCAATATATTGCAAAGGGCTTGTCAATGGGCATATTTTCGTATGAAGAAGTATTTGGGTGTTACTCTTGTTGGGATGCTCTTTCACATGTGCAAGAGTGGCAATTTTACCCTGATTTGATGTGGGTTATCATGTTGAGGTCCGCCAGGATGGAAGCTAGGAGAACAATATCCATATGGAGGATCATGATTAAGCCCCATGATACTGAGATGGAAGACATTTTGAAACTATGTCTTCTTCGATACCATGTCAGGGGTCTCAAACACGAGGTGTTTGAAGTCCCAAGAGTTGGTGCTTGAACATGGAGATGAGGAGTGAGCAATTAATTAGGCATTCCATGATGATGTTGCTATGGGCTTGCATTGAGGAACTTCGGAAGAGGTGGCTCCACAAAGATCCGGTGGAGGGCATCGTCGGAGGAGTTGTTGTTGTTGTTGTTGTTGTTGTTGTCCTCTCTGGTGGTCCTCGGTCTGCACTGCAACGTCGTTGGTCACAACATGGAGCTCATGGTTGCGAGTTCCTAGCTACTACCTCCCGCAGATGAGCGGCCTCCCCCAATCCTTTGGCTCCTGCAACTGGACCCCACCATCAGAGTATTTGGTTGAGGGTATAGTTAGCCCTAAAAGGGCTAGCCCAAGGGTCCCCCTATACATACGCGTGGTGGGAGATATTTGAGACTACATCTCAAAAGAGGCCTTTTAGAGGCATCTTGCGTATTTTGTTTTATTTGTAAATAAAGAAAGTGTTATGTGCTATGGGCATGATGATGTGTCTTTTTGGGGGGCATGGCTTTTTCAGGGTACCTCGCCCAACCCCTTTTATAATTAGTTAATCAAAATGCCAATACATAAGTCATATGTAAAATGGATGGTCAAAAGTCCCGCCACCAACTGCTGTGGAAGTCACCACCACTGGCCCAACTTCCTTGGAGCACTTGCTTGTTTTTACTGATGCACAAGAGCTCGCCTATTAATAACATAGTATGACAACGCGTGAATTTCAAGCAAGGCCTCGTTGTTCGATCCACAGTCTGTGGTGGGGCACTCGACTGCAGGAAAGTGTGGTGGTAAGCATAGTTTACAAAAACAAATATGAGGCTGTCCCTGTTCGAGTCGTTTCGGGTAACGAGCACCATCTCCTATATATAAATATAGACAGTATATGCTTCGAGTCCCAGGCTGCAGACACTATATGCATGACGGCAGCATGCAACCTCCAGTTTGGTTAGTAAGGTTTCCTGACACCTACCATGGGGGAGGGTGAAAATGTATAGAGACATTGCTTCGTCCAAGTTTTTTGAATCTGAATGATGAAATCAACTCTTAATTTGAGGTCAAAGACCTATTTTTTATGCAGTAGGATCGAATTGGAGATGTGGAATGTCTTTAGGGGGTTGTTTACACCGTGGACCATGAAGTCGTCCCAGGGCCAGGTGAGAGCGTTGATTGGTTGTTGAAGTCGTCCCAAGATCACTTCAGTTTACAGCAAGGAAAAAATGTCAGAGTGACCATGGAGGTTGAGGTCCCCAAAAGACATATTTTAAGGCCCACATAATCCACTGACGTAATCCAACGGGTTTTGCGGTGTGAGAGGCAAAAGAGGTGGTCAAGCAAAAAAAAAGGCAGGGGTCGATGGCAGAGAAATGCTTTTAGAATAAGTTTTTAATGGATTCTTTTTTGGGGGCTATATATACAACTCTTCCCACTAGGTAAGGCTCACAAGGCACACTTTTCAACATCTATGTCCTATAGTGAATCTTGAGAAGCAAGTATGCCCTCCATGTGCCCTTGATCATATCATAGCCCATGAGACATACCATTTCTTTCCTACACTACCCTTTAAACCAGCTCCCACATGTTTCACCATACAATGCCAAACATCTAGAACTCAAGAATTTGAGTACACGCGGTGAAGTAGGTTGCAAATTATAATGCTCAATGTACAACACAAGGTACATGTCACATGTAAATTACATTGAGCATGTAATTCAATAGCTTGCTTTTTTTGTAAAAAATCTTGTGAGAAGATTTGCGAGCCACATCTTCGACACATTTAACAAGAAGTGAAGACAAGTGAAGCCCAAGAGAAGACAAGAGAATGGTCAAACTTGAATTTTTTTCAAAACTGCTTTTTTAGGCATACATCCAAAAAAAATCAAAACATTCACTTTTTGGTGCACGGTCATTCTTCTTGGTACACATTTGATTTACACCTAGTGAGGGGCCCAAAGGCTTTGTAAAAAAAAAATTAAAAGAAATTGGACCATGAAAGTCGGACCATGGAAAAAGGCCATCTTCCATTGTCCAACTTCATGGTCCATGGTGTAAACCGGCCCTTAGGAGCAAACTTGGAAGGGAAATTTATTTATCGCACTCCCATAACATTATTAAGCAATGTGTGTTCGTTCAAGTGGGCCCTGAGAATATAACCATGGGATGCACCAACTAGTGCAGATTCATACTACCATCGTGCCCATATGGTAATTTACATGAGTGGAAATCCCATTTGATGTGTAGTGGCATTAACAAATTATAGCCTTTGATGAGCTCATTCTACTATTCTCATTACCTTGCCTAATTACTTTCCAATGCCTCAATCGGGAGACAATAACAACTTACCTAAGAGATTGTAGGAAACTTGCAAGTACACTAATTATACTTGATGAAGATAGAATACCAAATTTGCCAAAAAAATTAGAAAAACGTGAAAGAGCTTCGGAAATCAGGGAAAATAGCCAAAATCATACACGGAGAGATTGTAGTACTTGAAGATGGGTCAAAATATTGGTCAAGCAACATGACTCACAAACAACAATAACTGAAGCAACATTAGGGCACAAACCTCAACCTCACAATTTGTGCCCCATTTCATGTGTTTCTTGGAATTGTAGAGGTTATTCTATGCACAACAATATTCTAATAAAAAAATATAATTCCGATTATAGATCTCATATTCTTAGTAGAGACCTAGGAGGAAGATGACATAGGCATAGCAAAATTCCCATTTATAGTCATTTTTCCACTGCACAAGATGGATTGGCAACATACCATCCGGCATCATTGCTTGATGACATGGACACACTTATATGGATTAGGATCCACAATGATATAGGTCTCTCCACACACACACACACACACACACATATATATATATATATATATATGTTACTTCCCACCCTCTTGTGACAAAAGCTCCAAATCTACAAATACAGACCCTACGCTCTTCTTTCACCAAGTTTGTTTATTATCTATCTTGAGTGGAAGTTTTTATAGTACAAGATTTTAATGCTCAAACAAGTTCTCACCAAGGACAAAACCTCCATCTTGGCAACAATGACATCAACCTCTTAGAGGTTCCTAGACCCTAGTGGTTGAGAGAGTTTGACAACATTGGCCATTACAATGCATGTCCTTCTCCGGCTATGTAATTCTTAGTGGGGTAGATAAGTGATGTCGAAATTTCAAATGTTCTCTAGCATGGGTGGGCTAGTGTAGTTGACTACCTCATAGGTCATCCCGACTCCCTTCACAATTCTATCTCCAATTTCTCCAGAGGTAATAAACAACCCAATCCAAACCATTGCCCTCTCTCCTTCAAAATAGGTCATAGTATAAGGAACAAGGCTCATAACTCCGTCTAGTCAAGGTCAAGTTCTTTGTCCCAATCATAAGAAGGCAAACCAATACAGTATGTTCTTTATGTCAAACATGAATTGACTTTTGTGCAAGGCGAGACATACACTTCATTAGACAACCATGCTTAACCATGGTTGCACTTGATACTACGTGCAACCCAACCTATCTTATCTAAAAAATTAGGTGGCAAACATCCAACAAATGGTTTGATAGCGATTGTCGAGAGGCCAGCGAAACTTCTACATGGTGTTGAACTCTAGCCACTCGAGCTCTACCTCTAAAATGGCTTTCAAAAGTACCACATGATGATCCAGTATAAAAAAAAACGCCAAGGGGTGGACTCTTCATTGGAAACCTAAATGACATGCTTCGGTCACTTTGAAATTAAACCCCCTATATAGATGAACTTTATGGACAAAAACAAATGTATACGTACTAATGGCAAGCTAGAGAAGGTACTCATGTATTCAAACTAAGCTTTTCAATTTAATGTGATAAATGCCTCCACTCTATATACAAAATAAAAAACATGAATTAGAGAGGCCTTTATTATGTATAAAATCCAATTTCACCTTCCAATAAGAATGTCATTGAACATTTTTTCCATCCATAGCGTGAAACCTAACGATAGCATGAAATGAGAAAAAAGACAAGAACATAATTCAAAGAGGAAAAACTCAAGGGAACCCATGAGCGATCCAAGAGCCTCCAATTTGTAAAACCCAAAACCCAAGTGTAAATCCTAACAAGAATGGACCCCGGAGGGTGCATTTACACTTGATTTATGTATACATGTGCAAGAACCCTTTATTTAAAGGGGGGGGGGATAATTTACCTTCCTTCGTTGAATATTTTCCACCCTATAGTAGCTAAATTTCTACTGCATGGTTTTTTTTAATACCCTATCATTATATATAAATTTTAGATTCGCATAATCATAATCACCTTATTTTTTTATAAGTAGTAAAAATTTGTGTGAACAATTTGCACATACATTATGCATATAGTACATTATGCATACAACCCATGCAAGCAAGCGCTTAGTCAAGAGAGACTACAGTGGCCGACTAGAGGAGAAAACAAAAACTTAAGGATGGAAATGAAAAGATGAGCTCAACGAGCCCTTTCAAAACCCTAAGACTGCCTCTCCATACTTATTTAATGTCAAATTATAGTTCCTACTACCTTAACACCTTGCATATGGTTCTTGAACCCCTTAGGAAATCCTAAATGAGCCAACCAACCCTTTTATCGTCAAATAGCAATACTTTTCATGCAAAGGTGACCGTTTCAACAAATCCATCCACATGTCCACGTACATTTTGCTTAATTCTTATCCAATGCCACTAATGGCAAATAATTTATGTTGAACCTATAATATTAATAAAAATCTAGACTTCATTTTATTTATGCTACTTTACATCTAAATAAATAAAATACCACAACTTAAACCACACCATACATTATATATAATTCCCAAATTCACATTCAAAAATGCTATTGTATATCTTAAAAAATGTAAAAAAATGTATGTGTTTTGAATAAAATCCACCCCTACATTTTCTAACACGTGGTTTTTTACATTTCCGCCAATGCCTGCCCCCTAGGAATGGACAAGGTAGACATTGAGGACTATTACCATATGATAATAATGCATGAAATATGAATTGGATGAAACTAACACATCTATTGCCAAAGTTTCTCTAAACCTTAGGCCCTTTTTGTACATTTACCTTTATTTCATAATTTGTAACAACCTTTGTAAATGTACACACTAGGGCAACCAAAGAACAAAACAAAAAAAACTCTCCCTTGTGTATACTATGTATGTCAATGCCTCAAATAATAACCCTTCTTACACTCGCATTAGTTCATACAATGTATGTAGAGTACTAGAGTCCCACCCCCGGGTAAGAAACACTCTTATGTGGAGTGCAAACAAAAGGATCTACATCTTCTACTCAAAAGTGACCCCAAAATTATTTTGGAAGAGTTTTGAACAAAAAGATGATTCAACCCTCCCATTTACATCATAAGAAGCCATACATCACTACACAAAACTATACACCTCAGGACAAAGTATCATTGATCATTTTGTTCCGAACATTCAACTTCCTAATGTTTTTACAGTAGAGAATATATGGGGGCCCATTTGAAAGATTTAGCAAATCACAAGGCTTGTGATATCCATGGGTTAAACTAGAGTTTTTGAAATGGGCTGCAAATGATTTGTGTGAACCAATCACATTACTATTCAATTTGGTGGCTAAAGTGGGTTTGCCGACTTCATGGACTATCAACGTCATTCAAATGATCTTCAAATCTGGTGAAAGATACTCCTTGAGGAACTATAGGAACATAATGTTTGGAACAATCTTTGGCAACTTTATGCCCAGGGGGTGGACACTTTATTGAAACATAAATGACGTGCATGGGTCACTATGAAATTAATACCCTACGTATGAGAAGTTTATAGAGAAAAACAAACATATACATACTAATGGCATGCTAGAAAATGGACTCATGTATTTATATTGAGCTTTTCAATTTAATGTGATAAATGCCTTCACTGCCTATACAAAACATAAATTATGAATTAAATAGGCTTTGTTACACGTAAATTCACTTTTACATTTCAATGAGAAAATCATTGAATTTTTTTTCATCCATAGCATATGGCTCAACGATTGTATCAAACAAACAAAAACAAGAACACAATAAGTTAGCCACAATCTACAAAACAAAACCTAAGATAGCCCATGAGCGCTCCAAGAGCCTTTGGTTTGTAAAACCTAGAACCTAAATGCCAACCCTAACAAGAACATGCATGGTAGTCATTATGGACTATGATCATATGACAACAATGGATACAAACGTGAATTGGATGAAACCATCACATTTATTATCAAATTTTTCTCTAAACCTTAGGGGCCCTTTTTGCACATCCACCTTTACTTCAAAATAATCTAATAGCCTTTCTAGATGTACATAATAAAAAGAAAAGAAAAGAAACTAATGCCTCTCCCTTATTTATACTATGTACACTAATGCCTCAAAAAATAGCCCTTCTTACACTCACCTTAGTTTGTACGTGGTATGAAGAGTCCAACCCAGGGGACTTCATGATTATAATTTAGAGAAAATAATTAGTTGATGGGCAAAATTGAAAGGGGTCAAAGCAAGAAGATGAGCAGGTTTCAAGGAAGGTAGATTTGCTTTGGACCACATCCTCATAATGCGTATTTGAATCGAACAAGAAGTATTTGCATGTCAATGTCTCTATTCTTGTTTTGTTGATTTCAAAAAAACTTTTGATACGGTCCCAGGTGGCAAGCTTTGGGCACACCTCCAATGATTAGGTGTACCGCTTCATTTACAACATGCTATAAATCCCATGTATACTGTAGTCTACCTAAAAGTTTGCATAAATGGCGACACACATGATGAAGTAATGTCCTACATTGGTGTTAAACAAGGATGTCCCCTCTCTTTCACAATATTTGGCTTGTACATTAAGGAACTTGAAACCAATTTGGACAAGATCAATGGGGATTCTTTGTGTTTATTTAACACCCCAGGAGTCACTCCCGTATTTTAAAAAACTACGTGAGAACAAATAGAGGGTCCACTTTAAAGTTGCAAACTACAATTTCTAAAACATGTACTCGTACCAAAGGCCAAGGTGTATATTGAACTCCATGGTATAAATAAATTAGGGTGTTTATAAATTGATCATGTTAGAGAAATTTTAAAACTAACATATCATAGGGTTTAGCATGGTGGGGAGGTCAAATAATCTATATTAGGGCCCCGCATTATGGATGAGACCATTGGATGACATCTCATGGATATATCTTTATGTTTGGATGTAATCCATCAGGGTAGATGCGGGAAGGGGTCCCGAAGGGCTTGGGAGTTTTGTTGGGCTTTGTGAGTTTCTAGTTAAGATTTGAGTGAGCTCTCTGAAATTTTCATGTTTGTGCAGACTTTTACCTTCTTCCGAACTTGGCAAATGTTGATGCTTGATTGATCAAGGTTAGGAGTAGGCACACGTGAGTAGACATGCTCCTCATATGCACCAATCCCAAGATTCATCTTTCCTAATTTCATTTTTTTGCTCGCTTAGAAGATGGGTGAGTTTAGGGTTTTTATTTCATTGTGATTTCTCACATTTTTGGGCTCAGTTGTTGATGCAAAGGAAGGGGGCAACGTCAACATGAGGCATTTGTGTGAGCAACTCAAGGTTCATGGTTTTTGTAAGGTTCTTGGTCACAACCATGTTTGCAATGTCTTTAAAGTTGGAATTGTTCTCACTTATTGATTCCAATGCTAAGTCCATAATTTGGACATTGCGAGTATGTTGAGGGCAACACATATGCCAAACTTAGACCACTACTTGAAGGTATCTATATTTTTAATTGGCTCTTTCAATTCTTTGATGTTGAGAGTAGATGCAAATTAATTATAAGCTTGAGGGGCTCAATAGAGTTTCTTTGGATGTATATGTTCTACCACTTGTTGAACCCAACCTTGAATCCCAAAAGTGCATATGTGTGGTTGACTTGGATTTTGTTTATGACTCCCAACAAACTCTAGAGTGCTTAGCAAAGGAGGCTAAAATCCAAGATCTTACCACCCTTGATGATTTTGACCAAACATTGCCTTCACCTACTGATACTAGAGTTAGTGGTGAGAACATTGACCATTTGGCATTTGACCTAAAGTCCACATTGGTGAGTGCTGAGGTTATGGCTAGATAATTGTTGGCTGGAGAGAAACCTAGGAAAGATATGAAAGTAATAACTTTGGAGGATCACCAATGACACTTGAGGTCTTTGGATGAGAATCTATGGGTGTAGATTTGAGCACAAAAAGTTTGATGTTGTGCATGGAGTGGTTTTAACCACTTGAACTTGAACAATGACACAAATTACTTCCAATTGATTGTGTAAACCATAAACAAACTTTGGGGTTGGTGTTGGCTGGTTGGGCTCTAATGCTACATGTACGTTTGCAGTTGTATTTTTAAACACAAATTTTGAGAGCATTTTCATGCATTTTTTTAACCACAAGCATTTTATCACCATTTCCATGTGTGTACGTTTCCAATGAGTATAGTGCATACTAGGAAACTAAATTGTGTGCATGTTTGTTGATGTTTGAATTGTGATCTTGTATGTGTAAGTGCTAGATTTTACATGACATCATCAAAACTATAATTTATAACTACTATATGCCCATGTCAAAGAAGAATAAATACCAAGTTAACCTACGCATAGGGTCCTCAAAGTAGTGAATGTTGTATAATTACATAATAGTGTGGTCCATAATATGTACCGTCTCTAATACAATAAACCCCCTAAAAACACCTTGTGTTCTCATGTGTTCTCATGTGTTCTCACTAGATACAAAGGATTGACCCCCCCCCCCCGAGTTTAACACAGTGGTTGCCAATTATTCTTTATGTTGACAATATTGTTCTACTCTCTAAATATGGAGCATGCCTACAAAGAATTTTGAACAAGCTATATGAGTTTTGCACTTCTCCTAACCTTAAAGCCATTTTATCCTAAGACTAAAATAATGATATTTGGCTACAACCAAAAGAAATTAAACCAAAAGGCATTTTATCTAGACAAGGATCCAGATACCTTGGGATAACCCATACATACAAAAACCTTGGGATTGATTTTTATTCACATATATACTTTGAGCCATCTAGGAAAAGGCAAAGAATATCATGTATGAAAGCCTTGATAGGCACTTTAAGGAAAGAAGTAGTAGTTAGAGTCGTATGTTGGGAACTCAAATCCCTTTTATTCAAGACTTTGGTGCATCCAACTTTCACATATGACATTGAAAGCTGGGGAGGCGAGTTGAAAAAATCTCATTGAAAGGTTTTCAAGAAGACCATGAAGATGCATATGATGTTTCACGTCAAAGTGCGGTCTTCGACTACCTGTCATATTTTGTTGGGTGAATTTGGAGAACATCCCATAGAATCACCTACTCTCAAACTCACTATAGGCTCTCAACTGTGGCTCGTCCACCTATCCCCCTCTTGATTAGTCATATAAGCATCCTCACATTCCCAACATCAAGCCAAACACATATTTAATACATGCTACAAATCAACAACCATGTGGAAGACGTCATGGGGTCTATCTCATTGGGACACCCATGACAACCCATCCACATCTAACCTAATGTATGATGATATCAAGTAGGCCTTTTATGCTAAAGAGTGGAACTCTTTCCATCTCTAAAGGAAGAAACTAAATTGCCTCCACCTCAAGGATTTTGTCAAATACAAATGTGAATTGTACTTGAAGCAACCATTGACACCACCAAAATGCAAGATCATTGTTGCTTGTTGCCCCTCGAACCATACATTAGCCATTGAAATTCGATGGTGGTCAATTATCCCTATCTCTAGAGATACTAGACTATGCCGCTTTTACTCCTATGATGCAGTTGAAGACGTGGCACATTTCATGTGTGGAATGTCTCCTATATAAGCCCATCGATTAGACAAAAGTTTCCATCACTATTTAAGAATGTAGTCCTAGGGAACCTCAAGTCGTTCTTTCAATTGGACCACCATATTGATAGTAGCCTTTATCTCAGAAAGGCTAGCGCACTTTACCACTGAAGAGAATTAGTTGGGTTTGAAACTATCATGATGTGCTTTTAGTCCCATTAGCCTTTTCAACTCCTTGCTCTTCAAAATCAATTTCATTTCATTACTATTTTAGAACATCTACACTATTGCAGCCTTGAAGAAGAAAAATAAATTCAATGGAAAATATTCCAAAGTGTTAGAGCCATTAGCCCTCAAAGGTCAAAGGGTATTTTTGGAAAATTGAGATGACTTAAAGTTCACTTTCAGTGCTCAAGCGTTGTTTATAAATCTTAGCAAGGTTTCATTTAATGACATTTCTTTTCAATTTTCAAGAATCAATTTTAAGCACATCATACTTTGAATGAAAGAGAAAAACATAATCATGTCTAGAAAATCTAGAAATTGCATGTAATTATATAATGTATGCCTTCTTGTACTTGACCATATTTGTACCCTAATTTCAACTTGGTTTTGCGATTGGAGAATCTTATTGGAGTAATGTGACATGCTACATATTTCAACAACATAACATTATTCACCATTCATAGTTTGTTCAGTGGACCCTCACAATATAATAGTTGGATGTTCAAAAAAATGAGCATGATGCTATGAGTAATGTTATGAAGGGACACCTTCCTAAGAAATGACTAGAGATGAGGTATCAATAACAAAAATCATTTATTTGTCTCCAAACCTATGTCAATATTTTTTAGCATTTGAGACCCACTGCTTTAGGACAACACTAAATGTTGTATTTAGTGTCACTTAATACTTGGATTTACACAATGCTATTTTTAAAATTATCGATTTTTTTACCATATAAAGATGGTTATGTTCTATAATGTCCAAACAACTAGTTTGACCTTTGTTGACAACAATGAGATATATAGTAAATAAATATAAAATTGCATAATTCCAAATAGTAAGTGACACTAAATACAATATTTAGTGTGGCTATATAGTGCAATTGCAATGGGCTTAACTAGAGCTAGCATAAGCTAAGAATAACATAATCAACCTTGCTTTTTGGGCTCCCTCACTAATCATTTGTATGAGAAGGAGGGGTAACCTAACTAGACTACACTCATTATCCCATTTAGTGTGTACTATTCGGAGTTACATAGGGCAATGATGTCTTATTCAAGAGTTTGATTTTTACTAACGATAGTTCAATAGGTTGTTAGAACATTATAGATTATAGATGGCTTTGCTTGGTATGACATTAACATTCTCGTTAAATAATTATAGCACTATATAACTCTGAATAGTAACACACACTAATTGGGATAATCAATGTAGAATTGTGTGTCCGAATTAAGAGTGGTAGGGTTTTGAACATTCTATGCCACAAAATAGAACTTAGCACTAGTTATGTTAATTGGTAATGTGGTCGTACAAATACAAGTTAATAATAGTTAAGCTAACAATTCTCCCTAGCACTCCTTGGCATCGGTTACCCCTAACCAGCCGTGTCGCCCGTGACTTATGATATCAAGCCCAACTTTCAAGTGAGATGTTTTACTTTTCACGTGTAACTAATGGATTGGATACCCATTTACCATGGACCCAATTCGTAGCACAAACCAATGTTGTGTGGGTACTTAGGTCTTACCCATATATCAATAAGGGTATGTGTGTGGGTGCAACCCGGATGGTACTACATCCTTCTAATTAAGTAAAAATTGCCATGTGATATTTGGACATATACCGTTCCATGGTATCTCACACACATACACACACGTGGGCAATTTATGAATATTTTGAACATCATGTTTGTTTAGGCGTCAATTTTTGCGTTTCTTTAGAATGCCCATAGGTCCCACTAATATGTTGAAAGAACAATAACCACTTAACATTATTCCAAACGCTACTAGCGTATCAAATCATAATGTTAAATTTGTAAAATTTTCAGTTGCGCGTGATGTGTGTTTTGGGACTCATATGCTAGCAATGAAAGCATGAGTATATTAGACCTACACAATTGAGTTTCTCAATATGAACAACAAATATTTTAAAAGAAAAACTCAATAGAGTCATAGAGCCTACTAAGTCGGCCCTTTATAAAATCTATTATTCTTCATCAAGCCACTTAACATTGCTAAGTCTCATGCTCCCTCACCCTTTCTAAATAAAGAGATGCCATGTTCCATGGGGGCTTTGCCATGGCCTAAGCCTTAGGTTGTCATTTTTGAAGAACCACAACATGTTTATCCTTGATTCTTGACTGTATTATTATCCTACCCAAGGTAAGAGAGCCATGGAGCATGATACTTAAAAATTCAAGAGAATAGTGCATATTGAACACCTTAGTGAACAAAGAAAGGACAAAGAACCACCGTGATCACATTTTCATGTTTTTGTTTTGCAATTTTCTTTGTGTGGGCTCATGGGGCAAGAGGGCCAAAAATTATCACATACAAGAGTTCCTTTCATTCAAGCAACATGGACCCCTGAATTATGTATGTTGTTTTTCTTGGGTTGATTTGACACCAGACTTAGCTTAAAAGATACCAAATTCGCCTAGACACATAGTTGAAATTAATCAGTTGCAAACCTACAAGGGTTCAAGTTTTTAGCATGGATGGATGAGAAGTCCAAATTTGACGTCTTTGTAGCATGTATACATGTCACTAAGATACATGTCGCATTTGGGGGTCCGAATTAGTACGCTTTGTAGTGATTACATGCAAGCATTACACTTCATATGGATTTGCATTGTAGAGACAACATATTATTTACATAAACGTATCACCTAGGTGATGAGTTCCAGTGTTCAAGATTGAAGTCTTCAATGCCCTTCAAATGCGATTTGGCCCTTCAAAATATACCTCTCTCAAAACAACCCTTCAAAACACAACCCCAAATTGAAAATGAAGACGTCACTTGAAGTCCTTGTTATAATATGCCCACCTCAAGAACCAACAAGCGTAGGGCATTGTCACTATAGTCCACCCTCGATAAATGTTACACTTATAAACGTTAACTCATTATGTTTGTTAACAAAATCGTACTCCCCTCATATTGCTAACTAGAATGTTAACTATGTTAAATGTTAACAATAATTTACTCCCCACTTTGTTAATTTGCCACCTATAAATGTTAACCTACGAAATACATCCAATATTGTGTGATGACATCCATTACATTGACTCACAACCTTTCAAAGTGGCAAAAGCCACCAAATTTGACTTTTGTAATCAAATTATTCATTTGGACTATATTGATTCTTATTTTGTTTCATAAAAATAAAATATTGATTTGATACACATATTTTATTTATGATAATTTTGAAAAACTCTCCCTCCATAATTGTAATGAATTTATATTTGTTAAGCATTCAAAAAGCTCCCTTCATAACTGTTACAATGTTAACTCACTATAAATGTTAGGAAAATTTTACTCCAAAGCCTAACATTTATAGAGGGTGGATTGTACAAGAAGTGGAGTTAAATGGTTGATTCTTAATTCTTCACATTATACTAGAAACATGTACCATACAATTCATGCACAAGTTTAATATGAGTTTTGTATTCATTTCTATATTCTTAGATTGACATCTTGGCTTTGAACGAGCCCTTCAATCGAAGGGATGAAATTTAAGAGCCCTTCAAAATGAAACTCATATGAGGACTCAAATTTTGAACACTGATGAGTTCCAATAAATGTAAAAAAAATCCAGTTCCATTATTGGCCCACATCTGACACATATTTTATGCCTTAAAGTGACTAACTACATATATACACAAGCGAAATTGGAATACAAAATTATATCTTGATAAGAACATTAACACAACTCATTGGTTGAGATAGAAAAAAACAAGAAACTCGAAAATGGAAAACAACAACGTTCAACACTATCTCCCTTGGTGGTATTCAATGATGTGAGCCACACTATAAAGTTACCCATGTTAAACTGCACTATAGGCACGTCCACACTATATAATGGTGTATTGATGCAACCAAAAAGTCAAACATGAAGCATGTTTTCCAATCACTACTACAAAAACATGGCTCATATGACTGGACATATGACTACTTTGAGTTTACAAAACACTCAAATACTTTTTGACTTCCTAGTCGTTTCAGGTTAGTCTAATAAGGCATAGTCAAATGTTACGCAGTCTAAAAAACATGGTGTACATTAGACTATGGGCTGGGTATGTACATTAGACTATGCTTTTGAACTTTACATTAGACTATAGTCAGTCAATAAAACATTGATACATTAGACTACATGTAGTCGTAAGTAACAAAGTACATTAGACTACATGTAGTCAAAACACATAGAGACATTATACTATGGGTAGTTAATAAAACACACATAAGTAGACTATGGATGGTCAAATAAACTACCGTGATGATTCATCTTGACAAACATTCTGAGACATAATAGACTACTCCTAGTCAATAAAACATAGTTTGTTGTGGCGTTGTTGACTACTTGATGTATAGTAATTGACTATATTATGGTAGGGTTTATTAGTCAATAAGAACATGACTTATATGGTTAATTGACTATCGTTTGTGTACGATATATGATGTTGGGCATAATTGACTAGTCGTTTGTCTACTTGGAGTGCAAAGAACTTCAATATCACAGCATCTTATAGTAAAAAAAGAGCATATTGCACTGGGTTCTTTTGCAAATTGACTAAGAAAAGATGGCAAGTTGTGTCTTTTGAACCAATCAAACACATTCATAAGACTGAAATTAGTTTCCATTAGAGTCAATAAAACTTGCAACATGAGGCTAGGTAGACAAAAAAATGTATGTAAACCTTTACTATATATGAAGTCATGATAGTTTACAATGAGTTCCCTAGTCCACCAAGAAGAACCAGATCCTATTTTCTCCACAAAATTGGTGCAAATTGAGAGTCTTTCATCCGTACTTGTGGAGGATTCCCCGCAAGGTTTGGATATTGCAACTTCGCATCTTGTACCTACACTTTGTTTACCAAAACACTAAAACATCCCTCTGGAATTTCATCTCCGTTGTAGTTGTCACTTGGACAACCTGCAATTTGTCCTTGAGCAACTAAACTAAAATTCGGATCCATTATATCCACACCTGCACACCCCTTCCACTGCATACATCCACAAACAAATCACATGTTAGTTTCAATTGAACATTCTCTTCCAATGTATTTGAGCAATTGGTATTCAAACACTCGAAACAACCCAGCTGATTCTCTTTCTGCCTTTCTCTCAAACTAGAAGACAAACATCAATATGAATTAGCACGGCCAGAATTACAAAGTATACAAAAGTATATGGGTTTATATAGAGAGCCTTCCATTTTATGAGCTATCTATTGAGCAGCTGTATTTGAATAGTGTGTGATTGAATGAACTATCTATTGAGCAGTTGTAGGTGATTTGTAGGAGGAGCTTCTGCACGTTTGGAAAAAGAGGAGCAAAGTGAAGAATCCTAGAGGAAAAATGACACCTAACAAAAGAAAATCACATGTAGATTACATTTGGAATGATTTTTGGTCTTGCCTCAAACCCTTGCCTGCCTCTTGAAGTTCTTTGAGATGATTTCTGCTCTTGCCTCAAACCCTTGCATGCTCTTGCTTCAAACCCTTGCCTTGCTTGCTTGATTGTATGTCCTCAAACCCTATCCACCCTTAATTTTTCCTTGTCTGATTGTATGTCCTTAAACCCTTGCCTGCCTTGCCTGATTGTATGTTCAACTCTTGTTTGAGATGATTTCTGGTTTGTCTTATTGAAACCCACAATCTAAAACCCACAATCTAAAACCCACAATCTAAAACCCTTAGAACAACCACTTAGAAACCTTGTCTCAAACCCTTGTCTCAAACCACTTCAGATCTCAAACCCTTGTCTCAAACCCTTGCTTGCTTGAGATGATTTCTGATGATGTCTCAAACCCTTGTCTAAAACCCTTAGACTCAAACCCTTGCTTGCTTGAGATGATTTCTGATGATGTCTAAAACCCTTAGACTCAAACCCTTGCTTGCTTGAGATGATTTCTGAAACTATTGTTTGAGATTATTTCTGCTATCTTGTTGAAACTCAAACCCTTGTCTAAAATCCTCAAACTACCACTTAGAAACCTTCAATAGGAAACCCTCACTTACAAACTTTCACTAGGAAACCCACAATTGTCCACCCTTACTGTTCCTCACTGCATTCTTGGATTCTTGCATCCGATTCTTGTATCCGATTCTTGCATTCCTTGCTTCACTTGCAATACATCTTGCATTTCTTACTTCACTTGCAATACATCCTTGCATTCCTTGTTCCACTTGTTTCACTGGCCTTTCCCGCCTCCATAGAACCATGTTCCCGCCTTTTCTTTAAACGTTCAAATTTTAAATAACCTATGTAGTCAATAAGTTACCTTTTGACTCACAATATGTGACATCCAGTCAATAAAAATATATTTATAAGCACCTCTGTGACTTATGTAGTCAATTAAGCACCTATTGACTAACCTTAGTGTACATGGCAAAGACCTATGTATTGCAATATCCTACATGGCAAATAATGTTTTAATTAATTTTGTGGCATACTAATATGTATATTAGCATAATGTATCAATATAATTATTATGGTATTATTTAATAATTGTTACAGCAAACATGGTGGAAGGGGAACTTGATCCCAACACTATGGAGGTTGCCCTTTGTGCTAGAGAAGAACTACAAGCAAATCGTCTTAAGCTGCATGAATATCGTTGTCCATGCAACAAATGTCATGGTTCTCAAGTGCTCAACCGAACGACGATACGAGCACATCTCCGAAAGTTCAAGCGTGATGAATTCTTCACACAATCAATTCTGGTGAATTTTTATTTATTCATGTAATGTTGATAGTTGGATCAATTTCATTGTTTGCAACATAATGTAGATAACATGGACATCAAAGCTTGATGTTTTGCATTTATGTATGGTGTAGGATAAACATCACCCACAAGTGAAAAAATCAATGAACTTGGTATTAAAGGCTTTTCTTAGGGAAAGCTTTCCCAAGCAAGAAATGTCAGCTTCATTTGTACCTAAGGCCATAACCCAATTGGTCAATTTTGACGTGGGAAAGAACTATGGCCAATGGCCTACTCTACCAATCCCACGGATGACCCCCTTCACATGGTGGAACCGTCAATGGGAAATTAGAATATCCACATTTCCGTACATGGGTTGGGGTCTATTTACACTTCAAAATTTGGAAGCAGAAGAAGAATTGATTCCATTTACGGGGCCTTGCTACACAACCAACCAATACAAGAAGATGCAAGGTTATTTTCTAAGAATAAAATGCTATGCATTGAATGCGGAAAAAACATTTTATATTGATGGGGATGTGGAAAAAGGGAATGTTGCAGGCTATATCAATAGCTCTATTGATAGGCGTGAGGAGATTGAGAATGTTATTTGGGAATATCATGATGTGGATCCTAGACCATGGAACAAGAAAAAATGGGGATATGTAATGACTAGGTCAACTAGGCCTATCAAAGCAGGAGAAGAACTATTTGCATACTATAAAGTAAAATTTTAAGACTTTGAGGTTTGCAATGGACCAAATAACCTTTTTTTACTATAAATTTCAAAACATTTTATTTTTGTTTTGGTTGACATGAGAACTTTACACTTTATTATTTAATTTCAAAATTTGGCAGGGACCGGATCCCGAGTTGGCGCCATTGGGTTGTGATCCTTATTCACTGTCAAATCATGAATATCCCCATACATTGGGTCGTCATGGCAATCGAATTCAAGCACCTTGTACAGGTTCATTCAATAAAAGCTTAGATCCTGAAACTGAGTTGCATCGCATGTGTAATGAAGCATTTATCCGCTATGACGAAGTCCATGGGAATAGCTCACGCGAAGATGACATCCCTGATGAGGTGGAAAATGATGAGGATGGGCATACATTGGACTCAGGAGATCCTGTGGTGGACCCCAATTTGGATGAATTACTGAAGTGGGCTAACACTCCTTTGTATCCAGGGAGTAAAGTGAAGCTCTTACAAGCAGTGTTGCTTATTTTTAATACATGCACAGTGCATGGTACTACGAATGGCCATGTAGATGAGTTATTAACTCTCCTTTCTGAGGATATATTGGAGCCGGGCAATTTGTTGCCGAAATCAAGATATGAAGCCAAAAAATTTCTAAGAAACCTTGGATTGTCCTATGACTCTATACACGCTTGCGAAAATGGATGCATATTGTATCGAGGGGAGCACAAGGATCTTGACAAATGCTCAAAGTGCGATTGCAGCCGATATGTAAAAGGGTCGTTGTGAGGCCAAACCCCCCACCCTTAAGCGTCCGTAGTCCGAGTAGTGGGTTTGGGCTCACATTCCTCCGCGGTATTGGATTTGGACTTGGATGAGTCCATAGTGCAAGGTTCACCCTTCAAGTGGTCTTGGATTCAACTTTGGTCTTTGCTTCCTTTGTCTTGCCATCGCGAGAGTGCTCCACATTCTCCATTAAGTTGTGCACGTGGTTTATTTTTAAAGAGAGGATGCAAGTGTTAAAAAAAAACACTATTCTCTATAGTCAATCTCAAATACATTTACTTGTGAAAGCCACACATAACACTAACTAGCATAATGTAACTAACTACTTGTCTATGAGCTAATTAGGTAGGCTATCTACTAAGCTCCTTCATGAACCCATCTCTTTACTTTCTAATTACATAAACCTAGCTCCTTCATAAACCTAGCTCCTTCATAAACCCAGCTCCTTCATAAACCCAGCTTCTTAGCTTCTAACTAAACAAACCCAGCTCCTTCATAAACCCAGATCCTTCATAAACCCAGCTCTTTACTTTCTAACTAAACAAACCCAGCTCCTTCATAAACCCAGCTCCTTCATGAACCCACAACTTTGTAGTTGTAATCCCCAACTACCTCACTAATTATTCAAGCCCTTAACTAATCTTCCTACCTAATTTCCCTAACAACCCCTTTCTAATCACACAATTCTTCTCTAATCCTAAAATCCTAAAATCCTAGAGAGGAGAGGGGGAGAGAGAATTTCCTAACTTCACTAAGACTAACTAATCCACACAAGTATATTTTTGCACTCATCACAACATCAAGTGCTCAACTCTTAAACATAGAACTTGCAACCACGTGTATTCAAAACATGAACTTTAAGTACCACAAATTGGAATCATGAATTAACTTTAAAATCCTTCACGTCAACACTAATTCTACCAAGAGGTCAAGCCCTCTTCAAGGCTAACAAGCCTTGGCTCTCAAACTAAAAACTAAGCACACACGTGTGCTCCAATATGGCTTCCCACACCCACACTTATAACTCGTGGGGTGCCTTGGAGCACAAAGGAAAGAGAGGATGAGTGAGGGAAGAATGAGGGATTATATAGTAAGCTTGAGGGGGTGAGCACCCTCAAGGCTCACGATAAGCCCTTGAGATTTCCTCCTACTTAGTAGGCGCCAATCCTATCTTCTAAGCCTTCCTCCCTCAAATGATCAACAAGGATCCTAATTCGAACATTTAACTAGCCTTGGCTTTCTACCTACCACACTTTACCAAACTTGGGATGCTTCAACCCAAACTTAGCCTCCTTCGCTTTCCGCCGCCATAACTTTCTCCCCTTACTTTCCCAAATCGTCGCTCACCACTTAATTCAAACCACGATGCTTAACTCGTGATTTGATTGGTGCTTTGAGAATTTGCTTATCCTCCACCTTGCATTCTTCCTTGGGCCTTCCCCATTAAGTGGCCATGATGAGGTGGTCCACTTGTGCGCTCCATGTGATCCTCCATTCATCCCAATTCGAATGCACTTGCCTCTTGAGTCACTTTGGTTGTCTCCATCCATTTGTACTAGCCTACTCACTAACTACTCAATCCAAGTTCTCCTTACCTATCCTCATTCACTCAAATCCTTCCGAAGGTAAAAACACAATAACAACTCACATCCTAGCCTCTTACAACATGGTACTTCTAAGACTAACATTTCACTCTTTTTATATTTTTGTGAAGTAACATGCTACTTCAAAGTGCATCAACTAACGTTTCAAGGGTCTAAGACTAAATGTGGGCACCCTTTTGGGCTCACATAATTGGCGACCATCGGGGGATGAATCCAAACATCTCTTGCTCCAAGGGTAAGTTGCCTAGTCAAGCTCGGTACTCCTTACATCTACTTCCCGATGTACGGGTAGGAAAGAGCTCACCATTCAACGTTTCCAATTGAATTGAATTATTAGGAAAGACCTCATAGACAAGGTAAGGTCCTAACCATACCGCATTGAATTTCGCCGGAAATTCAAGCTTTCGTGCGTCTTGAATCATGACCATCATTCCCGGTGTTAGGGCCCTTCTCTTATGTCGTTTGTCGAAAGTAATCTTTCTCCTTCTTTGGATTGCCTCAATATGTTGAGCCGCCATTCTCCTCCCTTCGTCAAGTGCTTCCAAATCGGTTAGTCGATTTCGTAAGGATTGACTTTCGGTAAGTCTCGTACTCACGGCCACCCTAAGTGACTCGACTTCATATTCGATTGGTAGTGTCGCTTCAAGACCATAGACTAAGGAAAATGGTGTAGCACGCGTAGTTACCTTATAGGTTGTACGGTATGCCCAAAGTGCCGCCGTTAGTTTCGTATCCCAATCCCGCTTCGAGTCTATAACCGTCTTGCGTAGTATACTCACCAAAATTCCGTTAACCCTTTCCGTTTGTCCATTGGTTTGTGGGTGGTAGGGAGTAGTCTTCCGGTGATCAATTTTAAATTTCTCTGTCATCTCTCGAATCAAGTCATTCAAAAAGTGAGTACCCCTATCGCTTACTAGGATCTTCGGCACCCCGAACCGCGAAATTATGTTTTCGTACATAAATGTTGCCGCGTGTTCCGCCGTGTCGGTCTTCACCGCTTTGGCTTCCGCCCACTTGGTGAGGTACTCGGTTGCCACCACAATATATTTCATTCCTTTTGAAGATTGGGGATGGACCTCACCCACATAGTCGATGCCCCATTTTTCGAAAGGAATTAAGGGTAATGATACATGTAAAGGCATCTCCATTCTAAGGTCGTTTCGGGCATACCGTTGGCAAGCGTCGCATTTCCTTACATAGTCATGGGCGTCCTTAAATAGTGTAGGCCAAAAGTAGCCCGCTCTAAGTATTTTTTGCCCGGTGAGTTGACCCGAGAAGTGACCGCCGCAAGCGCTATCGTGGCAAGCGATTAAAATCGCTTCAACCTCCGTTTTTGACACGCATCGTCGTAAAATACCATCGGACCCCCTTCTAAACAACCTATGGCCCACTACAACAAATTGCCTACTATTTACCCTCACCTTCCTTCTCTCTTCTTTTGTCCACTCTTTGGGCAACTTGTGGGTTGTTAGAAATTCCACTATGCCCGCATACCACTCCGGTGTAGAAGTGACCACAAAGAGGCTATCATCTACTAACATATCATTTACCGGATTTTTTCCTATCTCCTCCGACAACCTAGACAAGTGGTCCGCTTGTAAATGCATACGACCCGGTTTATATTCCACCGTGTAGTCGAATTCTTCTAATAACAAAACCCACCTAGCTAACCTACCACTTAACTCCGCCTTGTTAATTAGATACTTGATAGCCATGTGGTCAACAAAAAATACAACCGGGTTGCACATGAGGTAATGCCTAAACTTTTTAACGGAAAACACCATGGCTAGGCACTCCCTCTCCGTTGTAGAGTAGTTTCTTTCGGCGGGGGTCAATTGCTTACTCGCATAAGCTATAGGTTGATCCTTCTCTTTTTCTCCCGTTGCTTGACAAAGCGCACTCCCTATTGCCACATTACTAGCATCACAATAGACGTGAAAAGGTTTACCCCAATTGGGTGGTATCAACACCGGATAGGTGCTCAACCTATCCCGCAATTCCTCAAAGGCTTTTTGACAAGCATCCGTCCACTCGAATTTGACATCCTTTTTGAGCAAATGGGTAATGGGCACCGCTATCTTTGAAAAATTAGGAATAAGTTCCCGGTACCATCCCACATGTCCTAACAACTTAGAGATCCCCTTGGAATTGGTTGGAGTTGCCAAGTCGCTTATGGCCGCAATCTTATCCGGATCGGGTTCTCTACCTTTCTCACTAACAACATAACCCAACAACACTCCCTTATTCACTCCCAAAAATGTCTTATCCGGGTTCAATGCTAACCTCATCTTCCTACACCTAACCAATGCCTCCCTAACACAATGTAGGTGATCATCCACATTTCTTTGTGTGCTAAAATCGTCCACAAAGACGGTCATGGATTTGAACAACAAGTCGGTGAAGATATACATTACTAATCGTTGGAAAGTAGCCGGGGCATTACATAACCCAAATGGCATCACTACCCACACAAAAGTACCCCAAGGTGTAGTAAAAGCCGTTTTATGGATATCTTGGAGGGCTATGGAAATTTGATTATAACCCGCATACCCATCCATAAAGGTATATCGCGAATGACCTCCAACCTCCTCAAGCAACAAGGTGATAAAAGGTAAGGGGAAGTGATCCTTTTGTGTGCACGAATTCAATTTCCTATAGTCGACACAAACCCTTAATTTCCCATTTTTTTTCTTTACTAAGACCATAGGAGAAACCCAATCCGTGATTTCCACCGGCTTGATAAACCCGGCCTTCAATAACCTTTCCAATTCCGCTTTCACCAACAATTGCAATTGAGGATTCATCCTCCTCTCCTTTTGTCTAATTGGCCTCGCCCCCGGAATTAAAGGAATCCGGTGCTCTACCATTTCCCTAGGAATTCCCTTAAGCTCATCGTAGGACCATGCAAAAGTATCACTAAACTCATCCACCAAATTGCTATACTCCCTAACCTCTTTCTCCCCCAATTTGGAGCCCATCTTCATTTGTCGGGTTTTTCCATTCTTTAATTTCACATCCACGTACCGCCAATCCGCTTCCGACACATGTGCTTGTTCCTCTTTGTTCCGATACCAATCGGAAGGCACATTGGGGTAATCTTTCACATCTTGACCTACAACTATCCCCGTAGACGTGGTCTTGAAATGTAAAGGCTCCTCCAATTTCGATGACTCAATAATCACATCCTCCTCTTGAGTCCCATCTACATGAATTAAACTAACCTCACCCTCTTCCACGTCATCTACCCAAGGTGTTAACCCACCGCTAACCCACTCTTCCTCGGTGAGCACCTCACATGGCTCCAACAATGAGCCCTCTCCTAAACTAACACTAGGAAATTCACTCCCTAAGCCTACTTGGTGAAATGTAACCATTACATCAACCTCGGACTCGGGGTACTCCCTTAGCCATTGGGCATAATCCCCATTATCCCCATAATTGTAAAAATTAGGACCTAGACTTCCCGAGCCCGAATCTATAACAACCCTTTGACCTTCGGGATGGACGACTCCCACCAATGCCTTGCCAATCTCATTCTCGTTTAAGTCATCAATTTCCTTCTCCAATGGCAAATACATCTCCTTCTTCATCCATCCTTCTAATGAACCAATGGACACTATGACCCTATTACCCTCCGGACCATAAGTGATGGATGGTTTAGGTCCACCCCAATTGACCATAGCATTCGCCATCCGCAACCAAGGCCTACCTAGCAAAATGGGGAAGGTGTCCTTGTTGGAGTGCATTTTAATGACATGGAAGGTGACCAAGTACTCCTCACCTCCCGTAGTCATTCTACAATCCTTGATCATCCCCAAAGGCGTAGTCGAACTTTGATTTGCCATATTTATGACCAAAGGTGAAGGCCCCGTGAGTCCAAGTCCCAATTTTTTCATAGTATCCTCCGGTAGTATATTTAGACTACTCCCTCCGTCGACTAGCACATTAGGAACCACCTTATCTACTATAACAACTTCTATTTCTATAGCTTTCACGTCTCTTCCACCTTGTGATTGGATCCTAGCGGCTATTTTAGCTTTCACCTTCCTCATCCTCTTGTGTACCGGCATTCCCTCCTTTAATGTTTTCCTTGCCGTGGGTGAAATTTCCAATAGTTGGCCGAAAGTAATATCCGCCTTGAGTGTACTAAGGTCCGCCCACAAGTCGTACCCGGTAGATCTTTCCACCTTAGAATTACCCACTACGTCGAATTCGTCTACGGGAACCCCCGGTCCTTCCCATTCACCCACATCGCTATTATCCAAGTCATGTACCGCATTAGTCCTCTCCCTATCTTGTAAAATTATATTTTCCCTCTCCACATCCTTAGTAGCTCTTCTAGCTACCCTATCCAACTCGGAGAGATTAATCTCTTCATCCGAAGAGTAATTTCCTTGCTCTCCTATTCCTACCTCCAACGGGGCATCCCCTCTCCTAGCCCTAGTAGTTACCGCTAGTGCAGGTGCTTCTTCAACCACACCCTTACCCTTCACTAACTCATATGTAATAGCATTGGTGTGAGGAGGCCATTGACTTTGCTCCTCTCCAATTCTCGTTGGGAGAGGAAGCATGTCATCACATGTGGCCTCCAACACTCCATCCATGAACCTAACATCTTGGGAGTTAGATGGTCCCGGATCCGTTGGAGGCGCTTGTCTCCCGTTACTACCATTAGGTGGAACTCCTTGTCTATTTTGTATTGGAATGTAACCGGTTGTAGTTTGCAAGCCCGCCGGTGGATGAAAAGTTTGCCTAGCATTACTATGGTCATAGTATAAGTTAGGTGGCCTAAGTTCATTGGCCGGTACTCCTTGTGGCCTAGCACCTCGCATATTATCCCTTGCTTGTTGTTGTGGATTAGCCACCGGGTAAGGGACATTAATTATTTTGTCCGGTTGGCGACACGTATCCGAGGGATGACTTCCTCCACAATTGCTACAATTAAACTCTTGACCTTCGGACCAACATTGTCCTTGAGCGTGCCACCTTCCACAAAAGGGATGAAATTCCTTCTTCTCTAAATTTTGGCCACCTTGCCCTCTAGGTTGTGGTCCTCTATTGCTTCCATTTCCATAGTGAGGTGGCGCTTGACCTCGTTGATTTTGTTGAGGTGGGTTACCGTTTCCTCTTTGGTCACGGTTTTGTCCACTTCTACAAAATTGACGCGTGTGGCCCGGTTGGCCACATTGGACACACCATAATCCGGAAGAATGCCTACCCGACTCAACCGGGGGTGGAGGCCCCGGTTGTTGACTCCGGATCATTAATGACATTTGATCCGTGAGGCTTTGCATTTGTTTTATCATAGCCTCTTGGAATCCTAGTTGGCTAGCACCTAGTCTTCTCTCAACCTCCTCCAAGTGTGGATCCGTTCTAGGGGCCGGTAGTGCCAAAAGAGGTGCCGGTTCCCTAACCGCTAAAGGTCGGGGACCGGTGTCCACAATGGCATATGGAATTTGGTTCTCATACTTAGCGGGTTCTACCGCTACCACCCTAGGGCGTATGGGGATGAATTGTGGGATCAATTCATCCTCCCTTCTCCATAGCCTTTCGTGATCTTTATCCAAGTTTTCAATATCTCTAGCCGCACGCTTGGCATCCGCCAAGGTCAAGGGATTCCTTTCTAGAACACCCCTAATAGTTCCGGACTTAAAAAACCCTTGAATGAAAAATTGCTTTAGCGTGTCGTCGTTGAGCATGGTACCCACAAATCTAGTGCACACTAAATCAAACCTCCTAATGTAAGCCGAAATTTCTTTCTCCCTTCCTTGCTTCAATGACGACAATGCCCTTAATGCGGTACTTTGACCCACTTCCGGCCTAAATTCGTTAAGAAACTCCCTTTGTAATTGTTCCCATCCCCTAAAATGTCCCTCGGCATGATCCCGATACCATTCATAGGCTTCCCCCTCTAGAGTGGTAGGAAACCACACTAACCAATAACCCGGGTCGGTTATGAGGAAGCTAGCCAACCGTTCGATATACCGTTCCATGTGCCGAGAGGGGTCCTCATCCTTGGTCCCATAAAATTTAGGGAGATGAGATGGCATATCCATCGCCGCTAAATTTTGTGGAACCACAATTGGTAGGCCTCTTGGCCTAACCAATGGGTCTATTGGAGGTATAGGAGGTATGGGCGGAATTGGGGGTATGGGTGGTGGATCCATCCCCCGTTCCTCGGCCATGGTGACCGGTGAACTATTCAACAATCCCCTATCAACTTCTACCGGGAATTCTTCTCTAAGTGTGTAATTTTCCGAAGAAGTTTCACCACTCAATTTGGAGGGAGTGATCTCCTCTTCAAGTTGAGCTCCAAGTTCTAAGGTGTCTAGAATTGACCTAGTCCTAGGTTCGACGTTCAAACAACTCTCTATTCTAACATTATCTTGTTCTAATCTATCACTGATTTTAGAGGACCGCCTCTTTCGAGTAGATTTCTCTAGTCCTACTATCAAACTTGGTTTTTGTGAGCGAGTCCTACCTTGCATTCCATAAGAATCGATCGACCCTCACTTGACCACACATAATCCTAGCAATTCCCCTCTTAATATTTTCATTTGTCTTGGTGTGGTTATAATTTTTTTAGGAGGTGAGGAAAAGAACCTGCAAGCCCACTTAGGTGAAAGAATCCCAATAGGGGATAGGCATGTTCATGTTAATTTTTTGGTTAAGTCGGAGCATCACCTCCGCACCTTCCCGCAAATTAACACTCACCACAATACCGATTGTGAGGGGGTGACCTTCCGAGTAGATTATGTTAAAAGTCGAGGCTTCACCCTTCAACTTCTCACACCATCCACAATTCGGGAATTACCCTCTACAACGGATAACAACAATCACGAGTACAAAAGACATTCCTTAATTAGTTAATGAGTTCACTTTGAAGAAATAAACATACCTTGAGCAATCGCATCCCCCTGTGAGTTAGCACTCCCCTCAATCGTGACTCAATGTAACAACACCATAAACTTTGTGAAATATTAATTTAATCTAGAGCATGAAATGACAACTCCCAAAACTTTGAGACTCACCCCGAGGTGAGTGTCAAAGTTCAATGTCCTAAGGTGAATTTACCCTCTAATGTTTTAATGAGCTACTCGGTTATAGGTTCCTTTTAAGTTCTTAGCAAATCCCCAAAAAGGTTGAGGACGTACCTTCGCCGCGCTCCTTCCTCAAAAATGAATTTGCGTAATTGACAATGCAATTCATTCCAAGGAATAGTTGAAATACAATGAATTCAAATGTAACCCAAAGAGAGAATACTTACCGAGTTTCGGGTGCTCCTTCCCTTCTCTCAAGTTTGTGTCTCCAATTTTTCCTAGTTGCCTCCAAGTCTCCTAGTCGCCTCCAAGTCTTGTAACTACCTTCCGCTTCGCTCCCGGCGGACGCACCAATTATGTGAGGCCAAACCCCCCACCCTTAAGCGTCCGTAGTCCGAGTAGTGGGTTTGGGCTCACATTCCTCCGCGGTATTGGATTTGGACTTGGATGAGTCCATAGTGCAAGGTTCACCCTTCAAGTGGTCTTGGATTCAACTTTGGTCTTTGCTTCCTTTGTCTTGCCATCGCGAGAGTGCTCCACATTCTCCATTAAGTTGTGCACGTGGTTTATTTTTAAAGAGAGGATGCAAGTGTTAAAAAAAAACACTATTCTCTATAGTCAATCTCAAATACATTTACTTGTGAAAGCCACACATAACACTAACTAGCATAATGTAACTAACTACTTGTCTATGAGCTAATTAGGTAGGCTATCTACTAAGCTCCTTCATGAACCCATCTCTTTACTTTCTAATTACATAAACCTAGCTCCTTCATAAACCTAGCTCCTTCATAAACCCAGCTCCTTCATAAACCCAGCTTCTTAGCTTCTAACTAAACAAACCCAGCTCCTTCATAAACCCAGATCCTTCATAAACCCAGCTCTTTACTTTCTAACTAAACAAACCCAGCTCCTTCATAAACCCAGCTCCTTCATGAACCCACAACTTTGTAGTTGTAATCCCCAACTACCTCACTAATTATTCAAGCCCTTAACTAATCTTCCTACCTAATTTCCCTAACAACCCCTTTCTAATCACACAATTCTTCTCTAATCCTAAAATCCTAAAATCCTAGAGAGGAGAGGGGGAGAGAGAATTTCCTAACTTCACTAAGACTAACTAATCCACACAAGTATATTTTTGCACTCATCACAACATCAAGTGCTCAACTCTTAAACATAGAACTTGCAACCACGTGTATTCAAAACATGAACTTTAAGTACCACAAATTGGAATCATGAATTAACTTTAAAATCCTTCACGTCAACACTAATTCTACCAAGAGGTCAAGCCCTCTTCAAGGCTAACAAGCCTTGGCTCTCAAACTAAAAACTAAGCACACACGTGTGCTCCAATATGGCTTCCCACACCCACACTTATAACTCGTGGGGTGCCTTGGAGCACAAAGGAAAGAGAGGATGAGTGAGGGAAGAATGAGGGATTATATAGTAAGCTTGAGGGGGTGAGCACCCTCAAGGCTCACGATAAGCCCTTGAGATTTCCTCCTACTTAGTAGGCGCCAATCCTATCTTCTAAGCCTTCCTCCCTCAAATGATCAACAAGGATCCTAATTCGAACATTTAACTAGCCTTGGCTTTCTACCTACCACACTTTACCAAACTTGGGATGCTTCAACCCAAACTTAGCCTCCTTCGCTTTCCGCCGCCATAACTTTCTCCCCTTACTTTCCCAAATCGTCGCTCACCACTTAATTCAAACCACGATGCTTAACTCGTGATTTGATTGGTGCTTTGAGAATTTGCTTATCCTCCACCTTGCATTCTTCCTTGGGCCTTCCCCATTAAGTGGCCATGATGAGGTGGTCCACTTGTGCGCTCCATGTGATCCTCCATTCATCCCAATTCGAATGCACTTGCCTCTTGAGTCACTTTGGTTGTCTCCATCCATTTGTACTAGCCTACTCACTAACTACTCAATCCAAGTTCTCCTTACCTATCCTCATTCACTCAAATCCTTCCGAAGGTAAAAACACAATAACAACTCACATCCTAGCCTCTTACAACATGGTACTTCTAAGACTAACATTTCACTCTTTTTATATTTTTGTGAAGTAACATGCTACTTCAAAGTGCATCAACTAACGTTTCAAGGGTCTAAGACTAAATGTGGGCACCCTTTTGGGCTCACAGTCGTCCACAGTCCCGCGAAAAGTACTTCGCCACTTCCCTTTGATTCCAAGACTTAAACGAATGTACCGTTGCAAATCCATAGCTGGGCTTATGCAACATCATGCACATAATCGACCAAAAGATACATGATCTCTTGAAACAAGTGCAGAAAATGAGAATTTGGTGCGATCGGTAGCAGATTCCAAGGCTTGGAAGCACATTGACAGTGTGTGGCCGGATTTTGCTGTTGAGACCCGTAACATACGATTGGGTCTAGCTACAGACGGGATGAACCCATTTGGTGATTTCAACTTGAAACATTCTACATGGCCAGTGGTACTTTTAAACTATAATCTACCTCCATGGCTTGTGACAAAAAGATTTTTCGTCATGTTGGCTCTCATCATTTATGGGAAGATGCGGTTAAGGATCATAACTTTGATGTTTATTTAGCACCTGTCATTGAAGAATTTCTCCAGCTATGGCAAGGAGTGTGGGCATATGATGTTGCTGCAATTAATGGTAACCATCGCTTCTTGTTGCGAGCTGTTTTGATGTGGACCATACATGATTTCCCAGCCCTAGGTCTTGTTTCAGGGTGTGTAACCAAGGGTTACAAGGCTTGTCCAAATTGCGGGCCAAATACAATTGCAAGGTACTCGAAACCTATGCGGAAAATGATCTATACCGGTCATAGACGCCTACTCGCTCGCCCACATCCTTACTGAAAAAAGAAAAGCTGGTTCAATGGCAAGATAGAAAAAAGAACAAAACCACGAGCACTCTTGACAGACGAGATTATAAAAAATGCTACAGAGCGGGATGAATGGATTGCTAAAGGGGGAAAACCTGGAGCCATAAATGACCCTGTACACTTAGAGGACAATTCAGATTACCTTGGAATTTCATCTTCATATGAAGAATGAATGTCATACCGGCTTGTGTATCTCATACGTACAAAGTAGTTATTACAAGGTGCACATAGCCATGCTTCTAATTCAATTTGTATTTGATATGCCCAAACTTTATGTAGGATCATGTGCCATGCATGCATACAAATTACTAAGTAAAAAAAACAACATATGCAATAGATAGGTTGCTTGCTACCAATAATGTACGAACCCTCAAGTTTTTAAGACCGTAGTTAGTCTAAATGTGTGATTGGGTCTTGAGTCAAAAAAACATATTCAATGCATAGTTTGCTCGCTCCCAATAATGTATGCCTCCTCTGACTTTGTGGACTATGTTTAGTCAATAAGTGCGATTGGATTGTTGAGTCAAAAAAACCAAGGGTGATTTGGGACTATGGTCAGTCACAAAAACCACCCTGACTATGAGGTCGGGCTACCTCAGTTAAATAAACATGGATAGTCAATTGTGCCGAGACATTAAGCCATGTTTTTGTAGTAGTGAATGCACACTAGCGTATATAAAAATTGTATCTGCAACGTCCTTTGTCTCACCAATGGCACCCAAAAACGTGCACTATCCAATAAACATACGGTCGAAGACACACTACTCCCCAAACGCACCTCCAAGAATGTCAAACAACCCACCATAACCTCAAAACCTCATATGATTACATTGCTAACTTCATACTATGGGCATAGTTGGACTTCATTGGCTCCAACTTCATGACATCTAAGGTAGATGTGCCCTTATTTGGCATTTGATCTTAAACACCTATTTTTGAGTTGGTACATGGTTGGGTGTGAATCTAAGAATGGACATAAGAAAGACATGTGTTGAAAAGAGATTGGAATTTGGACTACGTGCTCAAATAATCAGGGGGACATGTATGATCATTCAACACTTCGGGAATTTCTTTCACTTTGACAATAAATAGGATATTGACATACAAGCTCCAAAAATTATGAGGAAAGTGGCTACATGCACGTTCCTACATGGCATCAAATGGATCATGTTTCACTTGGACTTTTTCACCTCTTGAAACCACCTCTTGAAGGTAAGCCTCAAACAAAACCGGGAGACCATGGCACTCCGAACGCTCACAACTATTGATTTATTGTATTTTTATCATGTGTGAGGACCCGCATGAATAGAGATTCATTGAAATAGCATTTGGTTGAGGGCCCCGTCACATACGACTTCCCACTACACTTGAGGGTCCATGACCACACTGCATGATTTTGGAGGTGTGTTGTGACGGCCTTTGCACACTTTCTTTTGGGCTCTCACAATTTCACGGTCACGGCTCGTGGCTCGTGTGTGAAGTGGCCCTAATCATCTCAAACTTGTTGCATGTTTCATATCCTACGAGTAGTGGGTGCAAAGAGACAAGTGTTCATTTAAGATCCCACTTACTGTGGGTAGACTCATCCATCATGGGTGAAGGAACTCTAATGAAAACAAATCCCGTAGAGGTTGGGCCGATGCGTTTCAATTAGAGCTCCACCACACTAATTCACGATTTCTAGTACTATTTTAAAAATCTAGTCAACTAAGCACAAATACCACATAAAAAACTATAGAATACTTCATTTGCGATTTCACTTTCCTAATGGATGCGTTTACCGTGACACCACAAAGCTCTCGTGTATATATAGCGGCTGCGTTGGTTATGAGTTTGCACGCGCTTCGAGTGGTGTGGGGGCCGTGTCTAGTCACTAGTACTAGGAGCCAAGATTTTGAACCCCTATTAGACCAAAAGTGGGCACCTACCTTGTGCGTTTTTAGAGGTTTCAATTCTATTTGGTTGGTTGGTAGTCTCCGGGTTCGTGATTTGGTTACATGGTGGCCTATGATATTGTGCTCGTGCATGTGCACACAATTCTAAAGATAGGCGTTCGGATAACTCAATGCCCTCGTAAGTTGTAGAGGCCACGCAAACACACACACACACGAGAGTGACGGTACTTAATTAGATGGTGCTAAAATCGTGACTTTAAGTGCCGACTATGTATTATATTGTTATGTTGAAAGACTTTGGGATGTTTTCCTGTAAACAATTGAAAGAGGATCACGATGTACCAAAACATACTTTATGTGAAAGTTTGGAAGTTACACAACATTATTCAGATCCATAACAATGATCTGTGGGACTGACAATATTCCACGGAATACTGAATGTGGAGAATATCTAGGAATATCCGATGGAATAATGTCAGTCCCACAGAACATTGTTATGGATCTCAATAATGTTATGTATAAGGGTTTAAAGGTTTTATTGATAGATGAACCAAAATTGCCATGGAATTATGATGATAAGATGGTGAACATTCTAATAATCAATATGTGATTATTGTGCAAGATTTTAGGGGTGTTGAATTTAGCGCCATCTACCTTTGCTACAATTGAACATATTTACCTAGTAAGTAGGAGAGTCACTTGGAGTAGTGATCAAGATAATTATGCATCTCCTCATTGCATCGACAACCACACAATCATGAGTCACTCCTTAAGATCCACGTAGACAAAAAGAATGCGGGTGCTTCGATTCGAGCCAAGCGCTTGTGAATTGTGATCCAAGAGAGTAAACTTGAGGTCTATCAACTAGGTGTGTGGGTCTTCAATACGTGCAAAGTATATTAGTTGTCGGTTGGCGGGAAAATTAAGGTCTCACATGCTTGCCATGTAGTGAGGGGCCCCACATGGATGTATGCAGACTTGAGCGTGGATGACAATTAAGGTAAGGTAAATGTGTGTTAATTAGATACTTTTCTCTCCGCACCCACTTCTCATAGGATACAAAAGCACACAATTAGTGCAAGACGATTACCAGACGATTCAAATCATATCCATAGTCATTTGTCTCAATATTATGAATACTTGTGAATAGTGTTGGTGATTTTAGTGAATAATATATTCAATGAATAGTGTTGGGATGAACAGCGGCGGGGCGAACACTGCTTCTTGTGAATAGTGCTAGGCATATAACTCCACCCAAATTTTCAAACGTTAGCATGAATGCATGAACAATAACTAAATACAATTATTTTGTTCCAGGGACCAAGGGGCTATCTAGTATAATTGCTTAATTCCAAGGTCAATGGAATTGACCCACGTGACTGTACAATGTTATGTCACACTTTCATATGCCCATATGAATGTAATACACGATTGTCAAAGTGAACATTCTTGTGCTCAGTAAGTGGTCATAGAGGTCTCCCCAATCACCTTGACTGTTGAGTATGAAGTAGTTAGTATACTTTGAACACACAGTCCAATCTCTTTTACAGACATATCTTTTTGGTGTCCGTTCTTAGATCCGCGGCCAACCACACACCACTCAAATATAGGCATCCATATTATTGTTGTGTTGGAATTAGCCACATCTACCTAAATTCAAGGACCGACAATCCATTTTGTTGCTTACTGTACTAAGTGAAGTTAATGGGTGTTGAACTTTGGCTCCACGATTGTAGTTTAGCATGACACTTCCGCACAGTGAAGGCACTCGTGCTGACTCCAGGATGGTGTGACTGGTCCTATAATTCTGCTTTAGGTTCAAAATTTCAAAGCTGGATGAAGGACAACACTAGATGTGGTATTGAGTGTCGCTTACTATTTGGAGTTACACAAAGCATAATCTTTTTTTCTATTTATGTAATTTTTAAAAACCAAGCACAGTTGTTAGTGTTCTATAATGTCCAAACAATCAATTTGACATTTGTTGGTAAAATATGAGATATAGTGTTGTGAAATTTCGAATAGAAAGTGACACTAGATGCAGTATTTAGTGAAATTCCTTCATGTTGGAAATTGGAGGTCATGAATATTGGTGCATAACAAGTCTCAACCACCTTTTGATTCAAAGATGAAAACATGGCAAGTGAGTGAGCTCTTGTAGTTTTATAGATTGATCCAAGAGATACGACGAACTAGGCTGATTTGGGAAGAAGCTTCTAGTATTTCACCATTGACTCTCGGAATTCGACTTTCGGAAGTGCATATAAGTTATGTACAACAATTATTCGAGAAGTTAGTTGAGTACAAATTTCAAGCATACGGTCTCTCAGGAGCGGGTTCCAGAGTCTAGGGAGGTTGTTATTGAAGTGTTTTGTACAGTCTTTCAAAGAGGGAGGAAACCATGGGTTTGATCTTTCTTCGAGAAAACTTTATTTTAAGAGTTCATTAACTCATTGAGTATAGGAGCCTACTTTGAAAAGTCGGATGAAATTTTTGGGACCTTCACTTTCTACGTGACAAAAAGTAAGTCAAACTTTGGAAGAATTTTAGAATCTCAAATAGGGTATGCACATGGGCCATGTTGTCCTAAATATTGGATCAACCCATGCAAGGCTAGCTTGTCCCACCCATCCTAGTAAGATAAGCTAGAAAGCCAATTTTTAACAGTCTGACACTACCACTTGTTGTGTATGGTAATTTAAGCATTAAAAAAATTTGGGCAACATTTTTAATTCTCAAGGTTTGGGACTAAACCCATTATTTGCATCTCCTTTACTATACAAATAACTCTAGTGTCTAGGGAGGTTTTGGGCATAATCAGTCAAGATCCTAGTGGTTTCTAGTCCAACCACTACACCGTTTATGGTATTTTGTGTCACATGGATAATAGTATCACTTACCCTATTTTGAGGCGTATGCTAGGTTGCATTGATGATTAACAACTTCACCATAATTGTCACCTCATGACACTTGGCATTCAAGTACGTTTACGAATATCTTGGCATGAGCATGTTCAATACTGTTATGCCTATGTTACAAAATTGTCTCAAGTGGACTAAAGTGCACACAAATGACACCTGTCATTACTATGCTCAAGAATATCTTCCTCTTGCATACTAAAATGTAAACACATGGCACTTACCATGAGTGTGCTCAAAAATATCTTCCCCTTGCATACTAAAAGGCAAGACTATCATCTAACGTATCCCAATGTGCTACTCTAAATGTCATAATGTAGATAATTTTTCACTAAAATAAGTTACTTATGTTGCCAAATGGTTTCATATTGGCAATTAGCAGGGTTCACACTTTGAGACCCCTAGACACCTAGTTTAGGCCCTTCACAAATAATGTACATGACACTAAATACCATAAACGGTATAGTGGTTCCTAGTTAACATGTTGTGATATTTCTATTTTTACTTTATAAATTTTAGATATATTCCCTAGATCACTCTTCTAAAATGATCAGTAATTTTTCCTGAAGTCTTGAACTTCAACCGGTTATTTTTCAACGTCAACCAGTCCATCTGTAACTAGCTGTCGGTTATCCCCATTCATTCTTTTGAGGCTATGAATGGTGCCTAAGAGCGTCCCCAGCAGCCTCGCCATAGGGCATGCCAACGCCAAAATTGGGGCATCCCGGGTTCTTAGGTGGCGGTACCGGCATAAATTGAGCCCCACCAATGTCCGGTCCGGCATAATTTAGAAGCGGCCCGGGTATAGTAAAGGCCTTCCAACGCCATAAATGGTTTATATGGCGACCCTCCTCCGGCCCGCCAAGAGATTACTTTAATATCAGATACTCCGATATCCTACTTTATCCCATGTCAGATAATAGGTGTCGTTGTCTTATTGATTGCTTCCTAATTATACCGGGGGTATGCCTAGGCTTTGGTGGGCTCTGACTCAAGATGAGCTGCCCCGCCCAAGATGGAGGGCTCCTAAACACCATATAATATATTATTTTTGGCGGGTTGCTTACTATCTCTCCTGGGGATGCTCTAACAAACTTCAAGTCATCGCCCCATTCCTACTGTCCCAAATGGTTGCAAGTAAACTAAGGGCCACTTCACACACAAAACTGAGAGCCCGTGACCATTACACTTCAAGCACTCTCATTGGTGGAAAAGGTGGAGCCGGTCCAAGTTTGCTTCACACTACGCTTGAGGGACCAACGGAGTATGTGAATGCAAGATGGATGTAAAGTCTACATGGCATAAAATGGATCATTTTTCATGGTCACTTGGACAATTCTCAAAAACCACCTCTTGGAGGTAGGTTTAACACAAAACCGGGAGACCATGGCACTCTGAACGCTCACAACAATTGGTTTATTATGTTTTATCATGTGTGAGGACCCGTATGAATAGAAATTCATTGAATTAGTATTTGGTTCAGGGCTTGGTCACATATGGCTTCACACTACACTTGAGGGTCCGTGACCACACTACATGATTTGGGAGGTGGGTTGGGACGGCCTTTGGACACTTTCTTTTGGGCTCTCACAATTTCATGGTCACGGCTCTAGGCTCATGTGTGAAGTGGCCCTAAGTATCTAGGTAGCATCCATGCCAAGGGGGTGATACCAAAGAATGTCCGGCCCTACACCCAACACTTGGTGAACTACAGAGTTGTGTTCTGAGAATTGAATTGATGGGGGCATTGGGTCTGACGTTCACAAAGGCTTATGAAAGAAACATAAATTTCATATATATAATATATATAGCTGACTTTTCAAAACTTTTACAAAGTTTGAACTTCTTCTTTTCAGAGGCCAAATCCTTCAATAACTTCTTCATTGCAATACAAGGGTGGGTGGGTGGGAATTTCCACAAGACTCTTTCTATTTTCATGACATCTTCCTACTTGGTAACACAATAGCATTTTGCATAGTGTAGTTGTTTGCAATCATGCTTATCTATGTGTTGTATAACCTGGATATTTTGTGTTATAACTCACTTTGCTTTGCAAGACTATGTACCTTACTTAGGGTTTCCGTAATAACATGGTAGCCAACAACAAAAGTTTAAGTTTGACTGCCCGATACCTTTGAGGTTTAATCACCTATCTTCTTGCTTCACTACAAAGTACACATATCTACTCCACCACATGTATGGAGTACTTACAAAGGAAAAGTCCCTAGTAACATCAACCCATAGAAATGCTTAAAATGTCATAATCACAATACATCCTCGTATTGAGAGTGTGAAGGGCATGCCTCACCTGTGCCCATGCAACCAACCAACAAACATTTGAGGATTAGTTACGTACACGAGGTAAATAAGAGCATGACCTAGTTGTTATCCATGTCGCAAACATATAAACAACATCAAATGCACTGCAATATTTCAAATTATAACACTCATTGCAAAATGACATATGGGTGTTCAAACCTGATCCTTAGCCATGATTGGGTTACTCCAAGTAGAATACTCCTCTTGGTGATTCGTCCTAGTTTCTCTCACTTTCCACACGTATCAACTATTCTAATGACTATGCACAAAGTCACCTCACCTTACTGTCGAGATGTGTTGTTCATGTGTGACCTTGCTATGTTTTAGTTTTGTTTGTTAGTGGTGGTTGGTACTCGAGTTGTAGTGACACACGATCGGTATTTACACGACAGCTTGCATGAATGGTAAGAAAAGGAGGCTTCTTTTAGGGTTAGGGGTTTATATTGGAGTTCTTACCTATTGTAAGTTTTTCCAAACCCTATTTTTTACCATGGGTTACAGACGTGATTCACAGTTGTAATCATGGTTACTTTGCACTTTTCATCTACATCCTCGTTACATATCTGGTATGGAAAGTATGACCGTTTTCCATGTATCTCTTGATTGCATTGTCATTTGTTCGTAAAGAAAACAATTCTTAGTTGACTAATGTGAAAGTTTATAATCACAAAGTGTTTAATATCATGGCCGAGAGAGAGAGAGAGAGAGAGAGAGAGAGATTTTGGGACAAAAGCATATATTCTCATGGTGGTCGATAGCTGCTTTTCGTAATGGTCAAAAGTGGGGCCAGTTTGTATCCTCAAGGGCCACTACACAGTGTGTATGTTTGACAAATTTTATTTGATGTTTAACTTCAAATCCAAAGTGTCACGTGATGTTTTCAAAAAAAATATAATGAATGTCAATTGACACCTACATTATTCTTTTAAAATGTCACCTCAATGTCACATGTCTAGTGATACATATCACTTTAATTTCTAACTTGTCAATTGACAGGCGGTTTTCTTGTTCACAAGTCACACTACATGTTAAATTCTAAATTGTGCGTGTCCATTGACATGCATTTCTTGTGCGTGCAATTTTTTGCTTGTCAAATGTCAAAAACTTTGTCAAAAATACCACACTACCACTAAACCTGTCACACCACAATAATTTTGGTCAATGTAATATCCCTAAATCCACGCCATTTTTGAGCCCATAATATCATATGCTCAAATCAAAAAAATTGATGTTATTTTTATAGAACATGAATTACTGTAAGTTGAAGATATCAATGTAATTTCAATAATATTAATATTTTCATTTTTCATTATATATATATTACTACTAGTTTATAAATTTACAAACCACCTAATTTTCGATCCACAAATAAGACATAGTGAGTCATGATGTGAAAGTTGTAGCAAGTATATATCTATACCCAAGAGTCTTCAACCATGGCGGCTTAGAAGAAGAAAGTTGAGTATATGTATTTCTACAAAAAGTTCCCAATTCATATTGTAGAATAAATTAAAATTATGGCCACAACTTCATGATGACAAGTGACCACCCAGCCGGGAGAGATTGATTATTCTGAAATGTTTGTGTCTACACTAATTCAAGGTGTAGGAGATCAAAATGTGTTGATTCAATCTTTTCCTCAAGAATACAATGCACAGTACGGTTACTTAGAGACCATAATGCGTATGCAAGAAAGAAAATAAAAGAAAAAATAACGCCCGTATCTTTATACTGGCATGAATGTGAGCCCGTTAACCTTGTATTGATCATAATGCGTATGCAAAATTAATGTGACATGCACCAATTAGAGAGAAAAAGGGGAGGAGAGAAAGTACCGCTAAAGGGGGTTTACCCTCAACATTAAAAACCCATTCACCTACGCCAGTGTCTGGGGAGATTTTGGGGCTTAATCGGTCGATGTCCTGGTGTTTCCAAGTCCAACCGATTACATGTCAATGTCTTTTGATTGTTCTTTATTAACGTGGGTTATATTATTTGAATTCATGCACAATGATCAGTACACAAAATAGTCCTAATACTGCGGGCCACACTAATTTCCTAGAGCTCATGCTAATTCTCATAGTCAGAATCAACATGGCCACATTGATTTTCAGCCCACACTGAATTTTTGGTAGAAATTTAGCGTGGGGCACGATAATTATTTTCCTAGAGAATCAATGTGGGTGGTTATTTGTTTATGTGCTGCTTTTTGATGTATGGTGACTATTTTATTTTATGTAATTTGTTGGTTGGAAGTCGTCATGTAATTCCACCTTGAGTAGGAAATGACTGTGACCCATGCTAATCATTTCCACACTAAATTTCCACCCACACTAATAAGACTATTTTGTGTAGGTTTTTCCCGAAGTCTTGAACTTCAACCGGTTATTCCTCAAACTCATAAAAACCAGTTTTTGTGCATGACTAGCAACTGATTCTCCCCGTTCATTGGCCAACACCATGTATCCACAAATTAAAGACAAGGTGGAAACCGATGGCCGGTAAACGATTCATATCATATTCGATTCTTTCTCCAACGCCCATGGATAAAGTGTTGTGTTGAAAACCACTTCTTCGACGCAATCACTTGTTGATACCAGGGCCACACCGGTAGGCCCAGCCATAAACACCAGCCCTACGTATTCTCCGGGAATACAGGGCTGGGATTTCATATGGCTGGAGCTGTTGGTTGCAGGCTACCCGCCTTCTCCGGGAATATAGGGTTGGAAGAAGGCGGGCTGGGATTTCAGATGGCTGGAGCTGCTGGTTGCAGGCTACCTGCCTTCTCCGGGAATACATGGCTGGAAGAAGGCGGGTAGCCTGCAACCAGCAGCTCCAGCCATATGAAATCCCAGCCCGCTATTCCCGGAGAATACGTAGGGCTGGTGTTTCTGTCTACTAGAGCTGCTGGGCCTACCGGGGTGGCCCTGGTATGAGCTCAACCATTCAACATTCACCATAGCCAACACCAAAGTGAACTTCGTAAGCTGATTTCTCACAACGGCCTCCAGCTGTTCTGGCAGGAGGCTCACGTGGCGCCAGGTCTCATGGTTTAATAATAAGACGTGGGCAGTCACGGACTCATCACAAGGAGAGAGACGAAGGAAAGGAAAGGAAAAAAAACACACTTGAAGAATGGTGCAGGAATATTGGAATAAAGTAGAGCCGTCCAAAAAGCAGGCAGGAGCTAGCGGCCGACCATCTTTAAAATAAGTAGTCAGTCAGGCCAGAGGATGTGGGAAACGTATATATATACACACACACACATACACCCCCACCCGGTCAGGAAGGATCTTTGAAAGAAAGGAAAGTTTTTTCGTCCAACAAACCCAACATTCCCACCAAATCTCCAAGCTTCTTGTTCATCAATGCGTCAATGATAGATTTGCCTACATAATGACATCGTTTGCCGGCAAGAGGCCGGCACAGCTCGTCCGATTACCGAATAGGGGAAGAGCCCGAATCCCATTCTTTGGATTGGTTTAGCAGAGACCGCAATTAAAGGGAAAGTGGTAGTGTAGCACAGAAAGTTGGTAGTCAGCCTGCCCTTGGTCGTGAGAAGAAGTCACTCGTTGGCGTTGAATTTGCAGGAAGAGAGAGAGAGAGAGAGAGAGAGAGAGAGAGAGAGAAAGGTGGCGTAATAAGTAGAATTCTAAGCTCCTCAATAGAAGAGTCAAAATGTCAGTGGGACTATTTGTTGGCTATGGTCACCACCAAGGTAGATATGGGTCTTAGGGCCGGTTTACACTACGGTGGAGAAGGCCTCTGGTCGGTCAAGAATGCTTGGCCAAGACATGGTTATATGAGGCAAATGGTGGATGTGCCGGAGAAGAATTAAAGGCAATAAAATATTGTTATTGAGTTGGGCTTCTCCGGAGGAGGAGTTTCTTGTCCGGCCTCTTGGGGCCGGACAAGAAACTCCTCCTCCGGAGAAGCCCAACTCCAAAAAGTGCCGCCATGTAGGCGGCCATGTCATTTTATCATCCATGAGAAAAGTTCACCACCATTGTTTTCTTCACCTAGTGTAAACACCCACCGGTCAAGAGTTGCATTTTCGACCAATCACAATTGAGAAACGCCCTTTTTTTCACGACTGGTGGACTTCTCCACTGTAGTGTAAACCGGCCCTTAAGTGCAGTGATCGGGGAGATTTTTGGGCATAATCGGTTGAGATCCGAGTGTTTGCAAGTCCAACCGGTCACATGTTGATGACATCCTCCAGTTTCGCTTTATTAAATTGGGGTATATTCTATAAATTCCTCTAAAACAATCGGTAATTTTCCTGCATTCTTGAACTTCAACCGGTTCATTTGTAACTAACTACCGGTTCTCCCCGATCATTGTTTAAGTGGCTCGTGTTCTTAATCGGACCCTTATCTTTTGATGAGTATATGTGGTTCGGTGGGGGATTAAAGAGTGAAGATCATGAAGACACTTGTTTAAAAGAGATCGGATCACGTCTTCAAATATTGATAACTACTCTACACTCGATAGGAACACAATTGGGAGGGCCTCTGTATCTTGATTAAGAAATCATCAAGAAACATGCGACTTTGATAACCATAACTAAATAAGTGGAGGTCTGATTTTCAATTCATTTGTTTGTAAGAGATGTTTTATTGTAGATTTGCTAATGCAACACGAGTTTTGTTGTGTAAATCCAATCAGTATAAGTTGGAGAACACGGAGGAGTGAATCAAATAACACCCACGTGCCTCAACGTAAGCTTAAAGGGTATAAACAAGAGAAACATAAGAAGAAGAAGAAAATGTGTTTTTCTTTGATCTAGGTATACATCCTTCACAATTTTGTATTTTATACACACATGGCTGGGATGGCATGGACCCAACCTCCTATCTTCCCATGGGCAATCTAATGTACAATGGACATGGTGATGGTGGCGGTGAGGCCATTACCCTACCGTTGCTCACTATTTTGGAAAGATGGGGTTCCATGTTCAAGTGATGGGACCACGTTTAATCCATATGCATGGGTGCAAATGGCCGGGGACGGCATTAATCTCCATACATTTGTTCAAGCTCACGCACAATACACATTAAGTTTCCTTGTAAGCTGCAACTTTGTCATTAAAACCATGTGTTATGAGTACTCATGGGCATTGCAAAGCGGGGTTGATTATGGACTAAATAACTTATAAGAGGAGGGTCTTGCAATTCATCATCCACCTACTTGTGTTGATTACCAGTCAAAATTGATCAAATACAAACATAATTTAAGAATCATGGATAACATCATGATTTCTTGGATGGAAAACTATGACAAGTTTTGATAACCCTTCTACTCTTGGACGAATGATTGTTTATGTCAACTTGTACGCACTTTGTATGTTACATACGTCTTAAACAAAAAGTCCATCCTTTTTTAACTAAGCCCCCTCCTCCCCCCCCCCAAAAAAAATCTTCCAAGGTAAAAGGGGTATAATAAATACATGTCACCCCGTAGGCCTATGGTAACTTCATCCCAAGTGCTAATTCCAAATTTAGAAAATGCTAATTCCAAGTTCTAACATATACCATACCTACACTAGGACTAGTGACTAGTCCACACCAGTGGGAGAGTTTCCATCTTGATAGGAATTGTGTCTTATATACATCCAATGAGAACACTGTGAGTAGGGTGGAAAATTCTTCTTGATAGCAATAAATTTTGGAAAGAGATGCACTTTACCTATCAAGAGGACTCCTCATGTTGCCCATGAGCACCGACTGGCCGTAATGTGGGCATGGTAATATAGTTCACTGCATTTCCACCTCATGGAAGATCGGTGGGGCCCTATTGAATGAGCAACACATTTATTTGTGTGAGTGGTGTAATATCTATCGAATGTAGGTAGGTATCTTTGTTGTGTGGCTGGTTAACAACTAAAGTTACCAGCCTCCACCACCAGTCGTGTCTGTTCATCCAGAGATATTTTTAGCCGTTGGATTCGTTCATCCATCAGTACATGCGGGGACTGTTAAAAGCAGCTGGCCGTTGATGCCTGAGTGATGTTCTTCCACAGCCAACGTATCCAATACCAATTCTAAGTTAATAATAATCAAGTAGTCTACACTTTCAGGTGTCTGTGCGACAGTAGCTACTGTCACAAGGCACTTTAATGTACATGATTAATTAGCAGGTAGTATAGTACTCATACTAAGTATCCAACTGTATTGGAAGAAAATTATGAATACAGTTGGACTTTCTATGCAATGCAATTGCAACCCCTCCCAGTGTGTATGTTTGACAAAGTTTTTGCAAGTTTTTGACATTTGACATGCAAAAACTTGCACAAAAATAAAATGCACGTCAATTGACACGCACGATTTAGAATTTGACATGTAGTGTGACTCGTGAAGGAAAAAACCATACGTCAATTGACATTTAGAAATTGAAATGACATGTACCCCTAGGCATGTGACATTGAAGTGACATTTCAGAATAAAATGTAGATGTCAATTGACATTCATTTTGTGTTTTTGAAAATGTCACGTGACACTTTGGATTTGAAGTTGAATGTCAAATGAAATTTGTCAAACATACACACTGACCCCTCCTGCTGTGATGGGCATAATCTGTAAATGGAAAGAAGAATGATATATCTACAAAATAAAAAGATAAAATAAATATATTCTCAGGTGTCCCATATTCTGAGTACTGATTAGGTCTGTGGGCGTTATCGGTTAGTATGTTTTTTCATGTTCTCTAACTTCTAAAGTAGATAGATACACAACGAACTTTGTGCTGCATTTAGCAAAAACTATGATGAAGCATTAACAATCTGACTTCCATTGATTTAGCTTTGGTTATTGAGGTGCATGTTTGTCGATTTCTTAGTTGGATACATAGGTCCTCCTAGTTGTGTTCATTATTGAATTTGGAGGAACTAATAAAGTTTGAAAATGTTGTCCAATCACATTTGACTTTATCGTTTTTTTAAATTTTTTTGTGTTTTTTATCCAACCACACATTGCCAATCAAATACAGGTGTCATATTGAGAAAAGTAACTGAATAACACCCGCATACCTTATAGACCACTTATTTCCACTTCACTCAAACTCCACTGTAATAAGAATACGATTTTGATGTAAATACCAACACATGGATGTAACCCACCATCTTACATGCAAGAATACGAAATGCTTCAAGTGAAGTAACACAAAATTAATCAAGAAAATGGTGGTCCTGTCACAAAACATAGCAGTTCCAAACAACATGCTTGTAAAATTGGCACAAAGATCTATGAACGGTCTAGGTCGGGTGCGTTGATTTAACAAAGTGGTTGTTTGGAACTGCATTGTTTGAACCCCCGTTTTCCACTAACTTTTAATGTAAGTAAGCACTAAGTAACAAGGCCTCCAGAAGTCTACTGATCACTAACTTCTCCAAAAGGTGGCAGCCATTGCTGAACTTTGAAGATGTACCCAGCATATATACGCTACACAGTATATATGTATCTGTAAGACTGCTGGCTGTTGTAAACGGTAAATGGAATGATACAATTGCTAGCTAGGTCAAGACAAAATGACACAACCTCACTCACTGACTCAAATTTGACACAACGGAAGAGGAGACCGTTGGCCTCAAACGGATTCATCAGTACACTCCACCTGATGATAACCCTTCAACAGTCCTATTACTACCACTACTACCACCACTACGACCTCACACTGAGATTTAAAGAGGGTGAAAGCTCCCACCTTTGTATGTAAGTAAGTTGCATTCATCAGGCCTGTGGCAGTGGACAAGAGCAAAGGTTAAAAACAAACAGAATTTGGTTGATCCATACAAGTCTATCATCAGGGTTCAGTTAGTATAAAGTTAGTGTGTGGGGGTGTGTGTGAGTGTAGGCTTACCTTATAGGCTGACTGACTGAGTGGATCTTTCTAGAGCTCCGACTGCCAGGATCATCTCTGAATTCTATGAGCGCTACTGTAGCTTGGCCCACCACCGCCAGATGATTATGTAAAGGTGGTGGAATTGGAGGTCAGTCTTCACACTCTCTCTCGCAACTCTGAATCAGCTTCAGCAGTTATCGCAGTGTTGAACTTGTTGCAGGACGGGATACTTCAATTTCAAGTACGTGTCATGTCGAGCCCATGGCTTCATGTGTGTTTCATCATCAGCACTAAATTTGTGTTTTTGGTTGCGGGAAGTGGGAGTTTTGGGTGCCCTGGGCGTTAAAAGTGCTTGTTTTGTTTGTTTTTGTTGGGTAAGTGGTGGAATCGGGGTTGGTGATACGGAAGATGTGAAATGCGCTTGGAAGCTGAGATGGTTTGGGAGGAGTTGCTTGTGACTCGGTGTTGTGGGGAAGTTGGTTGGTTAACTGGTAGATAGTTTAGTTGCTGGCTGGCTATATCGAGGAATATGTACAGGTTATACCTGTGGTGTCGTCTCTACCTGCTTCAACTTCTTCGCTGAAAGCTAGACTCCCATTGATGCTTCATAGGAGTATTTTGACATTCCAGTTGTGCGGTCTTCGTGCATTGTCGGCAAGATTCTTCTGATGAATCTCTGGTTCCCCGAAATTGTTCTTCAGACAAGTTTGGGACAAATTTCCCCTGTTCTCTTTTATGGCTTGCATTGCTGTCCCTCCTCGCAGGCCCATGATAGCGATGATCTTCGTGGGTATTACTTCGACGCCGTGATTTTCTGTGTCCAGAGCGTTTCCTGTGTCGAAGATTCTAACAATTGGGGTGATTTGCTTCAGGGCTTGCTTCCTTCCCGTGAAAAATCGGCGTATCTATTCTCTCCTCGTTGAGTTTTGCCACTTTCTGGTGTGTTGATCTTCCTGCAGCGGTGTCGGTCTTAGGACACGAATTCCAAGAAACCCTTGTAGGCGGGCAGGATGAACAACACTGAGGTAATTGACTTACAGCTCTTCTTAAGAACGTGTTAAGTATGGCTTAGCGTAGTATTTACGCTCCTTAACTTCGGTTTCATAGGTCTCTTGCCTCAATGATCTCTTGATGTAAGTATGTGGAGCAGTAGGGACAGGATATGTCCAATGTAGCAGTAGGCTAATCTCTCTACATGAGCCGTAGAACTGAGAGCCACCTTGGAGACGAAGAAGTTGAGGTCGTTTTGTGACAGGATTTGCACTCAGTTGACCATGGTTACACTTGTACTTGGTCATGTGCAGATTTTTGCGTACAGTGGCGGCCCTGGCCCCGCTTGGTTGGACAACAACGCGTGGTGCTTCCAAGTCCAAGTTGGCAAAGATGAAGTTGACAAGTTTTCGGTATGTTCTCCGTCTGACACAAGGCCAAAGTTTTTGCAATTGATTAGCTTGGCAAATTAGTTTTGCTCAGGACCAAACATAATCGACATTGGCATGGCATAGAAATAGAAAATGGTCACACTTTGGAGTAGGTAGTGCTGAGTCGGCCATGGCTTGTGTCCTGTCTAAATACGAGCCCTCAAGAGTATGGTTGATATTGTCTACATGTCAAACCAATATCTCTGCCTCATGTGTTTAGGGAGTGTTGGTCGTCATTGTCTAATTCGTGGATGTTCATGCAGAGAATTCAATTGCGGACGCTCGAGCTCAAAGTGCACATGTGCTGTAACAAGTGTGCGGAGATAGTGACCGAAAACATCCGAGAGGTGGAGGGTAAGTGCACATTGACAACACTCCCTTGGTGTCACCTGTTGTCAAAGTTGGTGACAGACTTGGATCTAAAGATTGCACTAGTTGACAACTTACATAATTTTATGTAGGTTTCGAAGGATTAATTGCCCGTTGAATCATTACAAGAGTTGAGTGTGAATGCTGGTGACATGCTTCAGATGTACATCAGAGGATTCACTGCGTGTGCTGACTAGTGCTCCGGATGCCTTCCAGATTGTGTTCTTGTTCCAACTTAATATTCTAACTTTCAGAATGGTCTGCAGGAGTTGTGGAGGTGAAGACTGACAGGAACCTGTCCAAGGTGACCGTCATTGGAATGCCGCGAGAACCACTTCGTGTGTTGAAAAGGGCAAGGAAGGTGGACAAGAACGCACAGTTCTGGGTGGATCCTCCAAAGGAAGAGAAGGCCAAGGAGGCGGATTCAGCCCCCAAGGAAGATCAGAAGAAGGCAGAAGGTGAAGAAGCCAGTACCACCACCGAGGAGGCCAAGAGCAGCACCGAAGGGGAGAAGAAGGAAGGAGAGGAGAAGGCTGAAGGGGATCAGAAGAAGACTGAAGCCAAGGATGAGAAAGCTGAGAAGGAGGGTAAGAAGGAAGAAACCTCTCAGAAAGTGGAGAAGCCCAAAGACGCGACTGTGACGCAGAGGATTCAATATGCCCCTTTCGAGTATGGGAGCTACCAGTATCGACCCAGCCAATCTTACCATCCGCTCTACCCCGATTACTACTACCAGATGCACTTCAACCCGCAAGTCCTTTACACGAATCCCAACTATCTCAAGCATGTGAAAATCGCGTACTAAATAATTAATTGAGCGACTGAGCGAGCATGCATGACAGAGGAACGGACGACATAGTAGCGTTGTTGTTTAATGTACAGAACAAAGTAGACTCCTGCAACGCCTATGCTGCAATTTTGGTGCCAATGGTTAGATAGATGACGGGTCCAGGATAGATGATTCCGCAGCGCTTTTACTCGTGCCCATCTTGTGCATGAAAGTGTTTTTAGAACAATTAAACCCGTCATTGTACATTAGTCAATGTCTGTCTGCCTTTTGCATAATTAAGGAGATGGGTCTGCGGAACTTTTTGACTGTATGTATATTCCTCGGAGTATTTGTATGTCTATGCCCGATGATCTAACACAATGTAGCCGCTTTTGGAAGTACGTATACTGTGAGTTTGACATCTGCTATAAGTATGCAGATTGAACATGGCGTTATGTGGAAGACATTATCTGCAATGAAAATGGGCTGTGATTAATCTTGAATGGGCATAATTATCTGTCTGTGGTGTTTCCATGTCAGTACTCACAGTTTATTGGACAGTGAAGGGGGAATCTCTAGTCATTCTTGTCTTGTCTTGTGCCTGGCTTCCCTCGAGGCTGTTACTTGGTCCGAATATCCTCATTCCACATCCGACAGGAGGACATAGCTGGTGTACTAACCCATCCACAAAGATGATTTTGGTTTGACATTCTTCATCTCGAACTATGTGTCTACAGCAATATTGTGCTGCACTACACAGCCTAAGGTGATGGTAAAGCTGACATTATGTACATAGACCTCCTTTTGTCCCAGTGAATGATATGATCAATTGTTACTGTGTTGATGGATTGCTCATGAACCTGCAATTACTTGTCAAAACCATTGTTTAAATACAAATCAAATACTCCCCTCTGCAACAAGCATACCATTATAGGCTTGCAGACCCTTCTAATTTTTGATTCGTGGCTTCATGCTTGATGAGGAGCCAGGGTGGAAAGAGTAGATTTTTGCAGTCTGTGGCTCAGACTGATATTTGGAGTGGGAGTGGCCCACCTGCCGCCCGTATCAAAAAAAGCCCTGAAGTCAACATACCAGATACATCTCCATACACCTCAAAGGCGACTTTACAACAACATATCTAAGACTACCTAGTGAGGTGATCATGATGATTCATGAGGGGAGTCCTGGAGTGGTGCTCTTAGATCTGCACCAATCCCAGCAGTGGCATGCAGTCTAACTAGCTCTGTGCTACAGTAGCCATGTGATGCATGTAATTATGGCACTTCATTGCGCTCCAGTTGTAAATACAGATCTAGCTAGCAGCTATGGAATTACAAAACTCTTAGCAGCAGTGGGCCAGCTATGAGAATAATTACAAGCAGTGTAGTAGTTCACTTGTGCTCTGTGGACCACCTGGCTTGCCAAACAACCAAAGCACGGCCGGAATTCTTTCTCCCTAGCTCTGGGTTATCACCACAAGCCTACAAGCCTACAAACCTGACATAGATATCCACGAAGAATAATTTGGAGACGGATGGAGATAATTAATCACACCTTTTGAAAAAAATGTCATTCTAAGCATCCAATGAAACGTGTATAAAAACTGCATCATGTGGTGAAGATGCAATGATGATGTTCTGAGCACAGTGAACATACGACATTTTAAAAACTTTCGATGAGATAGATGACCACTACTTTTAAGACAACGAGGTAAGCTTAAACATGCAGTCCAGGAAGATGTATTTAAAATGTTTAATTTGTGGTGAAGAATGACGATGCTGCTATAGATACAAATAGAGTATACACATTTTCTGGACTGGAGTTAGAGAGGAATCTTTCAGTGTCACACCCTCCCTGGTGGCATCTTATCCAATGTACAATATGACTACATGGTCCTCATTCTTCAGATGCTGTTGGAGATAGCAGGAATCTAGTTTGTAGGAAGGGCTGACCTCACTAGATGGCCGACGATCACAGATCCTTTCGAGAGAATTAGATTAAGCTCAATAACCATCATGTGGCAGTGGCATGCAGTGTAAGCAAGATAAATGTTGTGTGTTATATGTGGTGAAGAATTGAAGACGTTACTGTTACTTATATGTCACATAGGCTATCACATATTTTCTGGTCGACTGAAGTGGGAGGGAATATAGTCTCCGTAGTGGCTGATGCCTGACACCCTTTAGTTCCTGACACCTTATCTGATGTACTTGACGCTGTTCAAATGCTGTCTGAAAATCAGAAATACACTTTGTAGGAGTATGTACAAAGTTCATGTCGTCAGATCTTCAGTTCTTCTCATATAGGTTTGCCTGTTGGAAGTATTTCGCTGTTTACATTAGGGTTTTCATGTACAGCAAGGGAATATTGGGAGTTGCCTACAATTTAACATGATGTTCTGCCTGATGGATCTATTGATGATTGGTTGGAAATTTTTGTGTCCTGGTGTATGAAGAGGAATGGAAAGGAGCAAACGAGTGACATAACTTGGTATTTTGTAGGCACTGAACATTGGCTTATAATCTGTCCAAGAAGTGTCTGTTGTCCTTAATTGTATTGCTGGTTCCTAACATGTTCTATGAACACATGAATTGATGATGTAGATTAGGTCGTAGATACTATTAATGTGGTCCGAATTAGATTATCGATATGCACTTTTGAATGCAACATGATTTAACATAGAAACCTGAAAGAATGAAAGGAAGAATGAGTGTAGGTCATGCTTCGTGAGGAAAACCTTGGGATATCCATAACACACACAACAGCAGCTTCAGAAGTATAATTTTAAAAGGCATCCCTGCATCTGTTTGATGGAGGTCATGAATTGTACTCGAAGTTATGTTGATCCTATGAGGACCAGCCCTGTGATTTTATTACGTGGACCTTCATCACTGTTTCTTAAGTACATTGTGAATTATATTGAACATCATACACTGTTCATAACATTAGCTAGCAGATACCTACAGTTTGGTGGGCCATGGAATCAGGGGAGGATTAGCAACGATCTCTCAGCTTTTTACACTTGTTGCTACAATCACTAGAAGGGATGGGGGTCCTTTCTAACACAAAAAAGACCCATAAATGACAGTGTTTTGGAAACTCCACATGTGTCATGAAAGTTTGCAGCCCCTATGGAAGTTGTGTCATCCTGGACGCGTGCTATTTTTAGACACTAAGCCACCACTTCTCACATGATATATGAGGAGTACTTAAAAGATTTGTATACAAACGCCACAAGTTACTCTTCATTTGTATTTACTATATATAATATAATATCTACTATATATGGTATAATATTTACTATGTACCGTTTACTGTCTTCTATCTACGACATACTATTTACTGTTTTTATTTACTGTTTTTACTTACTGTTTTTACTTACTGTTTTTACTTACTGTTTTTACTTACTGTTTTTATTTACTGTTTTTATTTACTATTTTTATTTACTGTTTTTACAAACTGTTTTTATTTACTGTTTTTACTTACTGTTTTTATATACTACTTTTATATACTACTTTTACCTACTTTTTTATTTTTATTTTTTATTTACTCTTTACAGTCTATTATTATTCTTTACTACTTATGTTTATCATTTATTGTTTATTGTTTAATTACTATTTATATAATTGTCTGCTATTTAGTATTTACTGTCTATTTAATATTTACTATTTATTGTCCATTATCTATTGTGAAATATTTACCATTTTCCATTGATTTTTTTCTATTTTAGTGCATTTATGTTGGATGAATCTAATGTCTCTCTTCTACCTTAGTAGGTAATTAGGTAGGTGACTTCCTTCTAGGTGTAGATCTAGCTAGAAGATCTACAAAAGTAAACAAATTTGCTTTTGTAGATCTTCTAGCTAGATCTAGACCTAGAATGAAGTCACCTACCTAATTAAAGATAGAACATTCTTTCATGGACTTCTTGCATGACATTAAAGTGACACAACTCTTACACATGTGTGTAAGAGTTTTAAGCTTTCGCTTGATTTTTGAGCTCCGCAACACAATTCTTACATGCATGTAAGAATTGTGTTGCGGAGCTCAAAAATCGAACGAAAGCTTAAAACTCCGGCACAAAGGCTTTTTTTGTGTCATATCCTTGTGTCGAAAGGACCCCCAATCCCTTCTAGTGAATGTCAGCTTGAAGAGCATCCATGGAAGATCTTAACCCTGCTGACTAATATTATGTTTCAGAGACATGCTCCTAGAGATTAAAAAAGAGGATTTTTTTCTTCTTCTTGCATACATGATTGGCCAACAATGAAAGGATAGGTTGCTAATTGCATGCTCTTGGAGAGTAAAGTCATTTGTATGATATTTGCTCTCCAACTGTTGAAGAGCATCTTCCTTGTAATATGCAAAGTCATGACGAGAGCATGTGTTATCTACACCAGTATGATAGACGTGACTAAATCCAACATAGCAATAATCTGGACATGTGTAATTGAGTGGCATGTAGTTAGGTGTGGATCTAAGAACGGACACCAAAAGACATATATTTAGAAAAGATTTGATTATGTGCTCAAAATATATTAACCACTCTAAGTTTAATAATCAACATGATTGAGGAGACATGTATCACCACTTGATGACCACAGGAATCTTCACTTTGTTATTGAATAAGATATTCATATCAGCTCCAAATTTATGAAGCATATGGCTATGAACACAATTTGGAATTGCTAATCATCTCACACTAATTACATGTTTCATATCCTATGAGAGGCGGGTGCAAAGAAAAACGTATCCGAATAACACATGTCTACCTGACACCTACCAAAGTGCCAAAACATTGGGAGTATGTTTATTATATAGAACTTCAAAGAGTGTGCACCTTTAGTGTGTAACTTCTAGATTATGAATTAAGCTACCACCAAAAGAATCCACAATTTAGTACATATTTCATGGGTGCAGTAACACAGTCCCGAACACGATTGCTTCCTCCATCATTCCTCCTTACCTTTAGGACTTACCTTGAGGATTAAGGGCTTCATGATGCTCCACCCAAGCATTGACGTCATCTGGTAAATTTATTTAGAATTTATTATTTTTATTTCTCAAATATGTATTGATTCAAAGTTAGATATTGAGATTGTTCATAAGTTGTTTATTTGAATATTGACATGTATCATTGGGAAGGGGGGGGGGGGGATAAGTGAAAATTGTCCCTTGCATGTTCATTTTGAGGAATCGTATACATAAAAAATAATAAAATCTCATGTTTTGTGATATTACTTTATATGAACTCAAATGAAAGAATTTAGGAGTAAAATGACCATTTCAAAGTGTTGAGGTTCTAAGTTAAATCAGAGATACAAAGGGGCCATTCACGGTTGGGGTACTGGCGTGAATGGCAAATGTTATAAAATGTAAGATCCAAGGCATCCTCCTTTAGCTTGAGCAAATGAGTATCTCCAATTGTGTCCATCAACAAAACATCAAAACATCCAACCACTATCTTTCTTGTGGTTGCATGAGGGTTGTACAAATCCAGACACATGGATTCACAAACTAATTAGATAGAGAGGGAGATTTGAAAAATATATTGCAATCTTGCGAAGGCAATTATTTCTTCTTGGACGCAAAAACATAGGCGAATATACTCCATGAAATTTGAGATTGCGCAAAATTGTCAATTTTCATAGCTTGATGTTGAAACTAGTTTCTAATTTTAATCAACATGTTCAACTCAATAGTCGAAAGGAGATACAAATGTGGTGATAGTTTCTTGACTCATTGATACTCAATGCCCAAGACTTGGTAGATCAAATGAAGGTGATGCGTGCAAGTAAGGGGTTGGAGACAGAGGCAAGTCTTATATTCTCAGGGAGTGCACTATTCATTAAAACCAAGCATCACGTGCGTGCATGCCCCTTATTAAAATACCCCTGTATACATTTTATTTTTGCTAAAATCAAGCAATATACTTACAAATCTCATTGCTTCAAAATACATTTCCATACGTACACAAGGGTCCAAAAACAAATACAGAATTTGTATATAACATGTGTACAAATGTTTGGAAATGCAAAAATATGGCCCTATTATATCTATAATATCAAATCATGGATTTTTAGTTATAAAGTCGTTACTTAGTGGATGAAAAAACACATGATTCTTGGTCCAGGTCTAACTTGAACGCGTAAATGCGTACTTTACATATATTTTTCTATAGCCTCATGTATATCTACTTCTTGCTTAATAGCAATATGTCTCTTGTACGTACATTTTGTACATGCTTGTTTTAAATAATACCCCTTTTGTGCACCCACGTGTATAAATACAGTACTTGAACAATGCACTCCCTGGGCTTATATTAAGGTATACCTACATGGTTTCTATATTCTTCTATGGTTGTTGTCAATAGGATAAGGTTCTAGTTCATTGGGTCCCCTAATTGTTGGCACTAGTACCGATCTCCCATGACAAAAGATATTTAACATAAAGAACTCAAAACAAGGGATCTATGTCATAAAAAAGTATTCTCTAACTACATGATTCAAGTGCGTCATATGAAATACTATATGAAATACACGTCACTACCACAAACCGTGCGTTCCTCATCAAAAAAACCCCGTTAGAACAAGCATGGAAATCCAACCCATCATACCCCAACCTCCCAGAAAATGCCAAAATAAAATCCCAAACGTACCTAGATAAACTATACATACACGGAATCACAACATTAGAACAAATCCAAAACAAAGACACCACATCCATACTAAACCCCGAAGAATTCCAAACCATCTACAAAACCAAGTCTAAAACTATCAAAGATGCATTACAACAAACCATACTATTATTTCCCCCCACACTACCTCTTATACCACACACAAACCACCCCCCAACATCACAACAAATACCCACAAATAACATACACGCTCCCAATCCCCCACCACAACCAATCCTAGGACAAACAATCCACGCCATAACTAATGAAAAAGTCGCCATTAGAAAAGACAAATGGGGCACACAAGCCATCAAGAAAACATACCTATGCCAATGGCAATCCACGCAAGGAAACACACAACAATGGCGCACAGAAGAGGACCTACTACACCCAGACAACATCCTACTAGAACACAACCTACTACTCGTAATACAATACCAAAACAAAAAGAAGACACACAATGCCACCCAAACATACATGGACTACCTCAAACACACCCAAACAAAAGACACAAAATACATACGTCCCCCTCTACAAATCACCAATCTCAAAACATACACGCAAGAATGTAACCCCGATAGGGACATTATCTGTCGCGCACCTCTCCATGAGGAGTGCCCGAAACACCATGGGCACAAGGGGGACCCAAGAGTGACACCCGGGACTTGTGGCGCCGTTGGTGAGAGGACCCAAGTGATCCTAGTGTGGGCGAGGGCCCCGGGCGTTGGGAACGCCTCCCACCCACGGAGATTAGGAGGCATGAGGGTAAGGCCATAAGCTATGCGTAGCTCATGGCGTGGTGATTCTAGAATGCTCACGAACACCTCAATCGGAGGTGTGAGCTAGGAGTTATGGCAATTTGAGTGGGGCGTTGTCCCGGGACGCGCCCTGGTACAACAGTGCTTGGGAGTGATTCCCGGGACTGCCAAGGTTGGAACAGACATAACTTCCTCAATACTTGCCCGAATGAGGCAAGTGAGGAGTCCATCGGCATCTACGCTTCATGGAGTGGTTGGTTGTTAGTATTAGACATCATACAAGGAAGTTATGATGGTTTGAAGCTGCTGGGGGCTTCTAGGCCCAGCGGCTAAAGGAAAATGTCTACTTGGCCCCAACTCTTGGTAGAGAGACAAGAGGTTTCTTGACGGTGGGGTAGGGGCCCCGCGTAGAGTCCTAGAGGCTTATATGGGTGAGGTGGTGTGGCCTCACCCACCCGAGGCCGAACGGCAAGGCCTCCATGGGCTTTGGCCCATTGTGAGGCCATAGTTGCCTAGTACGCTTCGGGTTGTTGTAGTGTTGCTTCGTCAACGCGATGATCAACATAGGATTGGACTTCCATGGATGGAAGTCCACATTGAAGAATTGGGTTACCGATTAAGGGGTGAGTCCCAAAAGCAAAGTAGGAGGGTGGTTCCCTCCAATGAACTATAAGGTCCGGGGTAGGAGGAGCTAACCATTAGCATGGCGGAATGCGAAGGGTAGCGCTCGTAACCTTTGCTAGAAACGAAAATTGGAAAGATTGTTAAGGGAGCTAGCAAGGGTTGCGACATTATCTCTAACAAACCAACCATTCAAACACAAATCTCAGAATCCAACATATACGACCCAAATGGAAAATACATAACCACCATCACTACGGAAAGACTACAATGGCTATGGAATCACCCACAACAACTCCCCACAACTAACTAACTTCCTACAACCACCCCCACAAGACTTTGAAACCGAAATACTATGGCTTATGCAAAGATACATAACTATACTCCCCAAGAAAAAACCCAAAAACATCCAACCACACAACCGACACCACACACTACACCCAGAAATCACCAAATCAGTAATTGATTCATTTAAAATTACACACTCCTACTATTCATCCCCCCTCACCACCCCATTCAACTTACACACTATAGCTCACCCCATAATCGAGACATGCTATTCGGCTCTTTAGGAAGAGCACAATCCTCCAGATGGGAGGGAATAGGCATAGCATTTCCCCCGGACCATAATACAACCCTAGAAGCCATCCATTGGGCTAGGATGGCCGCCAAAGAAGATACACAAACAAGCACTATACTCATAGTCAACTACAATGATTGGACGCCACAACAACTCCCACTCACAACCAACACAGACATCGACATCATAGCAACCATCCCACCACACACTATACACTACAACCCATGCCCGAATGGCCTCAATACTACCAACATACAGAACCATCACTCACATCCATCATATGCATACACAACCAAGTGAACCCAACAGCAAACTTCCAAACCCCACATGAACTACAAGGAATACTCAAAAGAATAACAAACACACATATAAACACCTACCCGATCAAACCTACAATCCCACACTACAACGTTAAATTCTCCAATGCATGAAAAAACGCCCCCAAAATAAACACCATTACTCACAACAACACAACTACAACACCCCTACCCACCGTATACAACCACATCCATCCCCTCAAATACCCCCCACAACAATGTATATACACAGACGGATCATTCATCCCACCCTCCAAGAACTCCGAAGGCCAAATAATGGGCAACACTGCAGGCTCAGGGGTATATAGCCCATACAAAAATACCTAAATTTCGGAAAGACTCCCTGGATACCCAAATATCTTAAGAGTTGAGCTCAACGCAATATTCATTGCCATCCAAAATATACAAAACACACAACAAGATACGTACATATTCACAGATATCCTTAACAACATATATTTAATTAATAATCACATACAACACCCAACATCCCAACACCATCACCCTGATAAACTACTCATAGCAACCATCGTACGACAAATATACTGGACCCCACACATGATTCACATACATAAAGTAAGAGCGCACACATGCATTAATGGGAACGAAATAGCAGACACACTAGCCAACGAAGGAACACTAAAAGAAAAACCAGACACGACCCCACACATACACATAGCTCACACTACCCCCTACTGGCTAGCAAGTTGCCCAACAGCCACACATGACGGAGCCATATGCAACTTAGGCACATTCATAACAAAAACACATGAAAGTTACGAAGCTACATTAGCCAAAAGGAAGTTCCCATACGTCGACAAATGGCTCTCAAACGAACAAATCAACCAAAAACTCTCCAACCACTTTTGGAAGAATGTAAATGTACCAAATACCCAAATTACCCAAACTCTAAAATTTAGATTTGCCCAATACATGGGTAGCCATAGGAAAATTATTTTATGGCCCCTCAACTACCCAAACCCAAATTGCACACTATGCCGCAACAATGACAGAGACACGTGGCCTCACCTACTATCAACATGTGAACACCCGTATCTAAAGGGATTAAGAATTGCAAGACACAACAAAGCAACACACCTCATTACCCAAACACTGCGAGCCAACAAAAATACCAGATTCTACACTTTGACAAACGCTGGCAACTTAAACAACCAACCCCCAGACCCAACAGTCCCAGAATGGCTCCTCAAATGCACATGCCCCCAACAACCTTGTCAATGCCAAGCCAAATTAAGACCCGACATCCTTTGCATACTTGGTGCCCCCAACCAAATACAAACACCTATCTCACCCTCCCCAAACTACACGGTACAATTCATCGAATTCACAAACTGCCATGATAGATTCCCAGAACAAGCCAGAACACACAAACACACCAAATATGACCCACTAATCCACAGTATACAAAATAACGGATGGAAAACCAACCCCCTCATCACAATCACTGCTGGAGTAAGAGGGGCCATTCATGAACACTCTATCGAACAACTCAACAAACTTAAACTCCCAAAGTCTAGCATTAAAACACTCATGAAAAAATTACACCAAAATGCCATCAAATACCTCACCTACATAGTCCTAAACAAAAGGAAACTTGATAACAAACAAACCCCCGTCCTCCCTCCCTAAAGGAAAGCTAACTAAAGTTACACCACCGGGGCCCACCTCCCCAAAGAGGCATAACGCCCCATACTGCATCATGGGTAACATGACTAGTATTGGGTTAACGGGCTCGCATTCATGCCGGTACATGGTACGGGCGTTATTTTTTCTTTTCTGATTCAAGTGCAAATTTGTGATTGCACTAGTGCAAAGGAGAAGTCCTCTTGAAGCAATTGCTCTTTTTTATGTGTGCACACAACCACCTTCCATTCTCAAGCATCCAAGTGTCACGGTGATTAAATACTTGGAAGTCATTATGATCAACTCACCAAAAGTGGCACTTTTACTTCTCTTTCTTTGCATGCAAACCAAATTCGAAGCCAAGCCAACCCATTCGCAACCCCTCCTCTTCAATTCAATTGTTTTTGTTTTTGTTTTTGTTTTTTGAGACAAAAGGCTGACAGGCCAGCGCCAAAGCACATGAGGCAATTGATCACCTATTTAGTTCAATTATAGTGCATAGAAATGTAAGTGTCTAGAACATGTAAATCTATAGACCATTTGAAAATTGAAATGTCCGTGTGTAAAACATGCCTAGAGTTTAATGATTGACCTTTTCAGAGTGACACAACGGCCATAAACCATCTCCGACTTTAGGTTGCCAGTGGAATTATCTTTAATTACCCAAAGAATGTTTTTCTTGTTATGCATGTCTTCTAAATTTGATGCATTGACTTCATCTTATTCTTGGAAGCAAAAATAGAAAATTAAAGAAAAAGAAAAAGAAAATTGCCTTCATGAGCAATAGGATATATATAGTTGGTATAAGCATACCAAGTCTAGATTGTTTTTTACTATTCCAAACCTTTTAGAAACACAACAAGATCACCAACTTGCGATGTACACTTACGTACCGAGGCCTTAAAGTAACACCTTCTTTTTGATGACACCTATGTTTCATCCTTAAGCCGTCAACAAGTGAGTGCAATTTGCCATTGTTAAGAATGATTACATAATTGTTTGTAGCATTAAGTATAATATAACACCACTTTGGCCATTCATAATAGCGGTGTATGAAGGATGCAAAAACATTATTAGAGAAACACCAACTTTGGCCAATCACAATTGCTAATCAGGGATCTATCTGCTTAATGAGGCGGTGTAAAAATTGATCCACAAAAAAGGGACAACACCTTCATTTAAAAGAAGATCCTCACCTACAATAAGGTTGATTTTCTGGTGATTTTCATCTATCAATCCAACATCAATAGACCTCCCTAGTGGAGAATATTGTGCTCTTTCCTTAAGACTCTATGATTCTATAGGTTGCATATGAATTTCCTTTTGTATTGTTTTATTTTTAAATTTTTAAATGATTTTATTTTGTGGTTATTGTACATATTTGCTAATTTACATATTTTTTTGAAAATCTTCCAAGCTATTTAACCTTCTTGAAAGAGAAAAAGTTTCTTAAAGTGATGCTTTAAGGCCTCAATACCTTCACGGGCCAACACCCTATGAAAATTAGAAACTACGTGTGGCCAAAGATAGGTTTTTTTTAATGATGATATCAAAGAATTAAAATGGTTTCAAATAAAATAGGCCCCACACAATATGTGACTTCTAGCCTCAAAATAATGTAGGGTGTTATAAATTTCATAAAATAAAGTTTATATTATTTCTAAGATAGCATGGTTAAAAAAAATTGCAAAAGTGTTATAGTATATACATTCCCCCGCCCCACTCATAGGCGTTAAAAAGAGTCGATAGATGGAAAAAATGGTTGAAGAACATTGGATGATGGGTTTAGGTCAATAACATGAAAGAGATTGGTTTAGGTCATAGTGTTGCATTATGAGAGTTTGGTGTTTTGTTAGCATCTACAAATTATATATGTTCTTATAGTTCAGTGTTGGCATTGAATATCAATGTCTCAAGTGGTAGATGATACATGTTCTTTTGTCTTTCTTCTTTTAGCTCAAATATTACCTCTTAATATATAAAAATGAGATTATTTTAACATCTAACAACTCACTAAGTAATTGAGAGAAAAGAAACGATCACACTCTTGAGTAGAAAGTAATTATAAGTAGATTTCAAAACAGTGCCTCAAAGAGGAGAGATATAAGGTAAGCTTAAGTATTGTTGAATCTTAATATGATAACTTCATTGCTACGAAAAGAGGTATTTCTCCCAAAAACATCTCCCTATATACAATTTTTCCTTCTATCTAGATCCCAACCAATCTATGACAATCCTAGATAAGAGCCTCTCTTAGATGGTGGAAACTTTTAAGCCTCTTGAATGTTCATACACGTAGGATTTTACGTCCATCTATAGAATAGTTACATATTTCAAAATTACCAATACTCATTACTAACATAATTGGTGGATTCCCAATCCTCAAGGTATAGGTGAGGTGGCTTCAAAGTGATTGAGTTGGCCAAAAGCTCCCTACTTAATGTATGATAATTAATAATCTTACATACTTTATACTCTAATGCTATATTCTTATTTTATTCTCAAAGTTTGTTCTTTTTAATGATGGTATTAATCTATTGAAGTTTCCTCATTAATACCCTTTGTTTGCTCTAATACCATGGGTTAAGTACCCTAAAACTGCACGTCTTCCTCCCTATTCTATGGTCGGGTTCTCCTCGCTTTCACAATCTCATTTATTTTTTGGTTGCCTTCACCTTGCTCATTCCCGGCTCATTTGATTGCTGCATGGCTTGGCTTAGTGATGGTAGTTGTTGCCCCTCTTATATGTTGTTGTTGTCCTTGTTGCTAATATTTTGCCCAAGGTCATGTTCCTAATGTGGCCTCTCTGGTTGTTCATATGACCCTTAATCCTGACATTAACAAGAATACATGGAACTACATGGCATGGGCACGTAGTGTACACAAACCTACGTAGATGACTCCCAATGAGAGAACATTATGAGAGGTGGGGGACACGGCTGGGGATTCGTGGCACTCACTAAAAATCATCCATCCAAGATATCATGGATGAAGTGGCTCCAATAAGAAAAGCCCCCCTATGGGGTTGAGGGCTGATTCATTCGAATGTGACGTCACTAGACGAATTTGGCGCCTTTGACTCTATTTCCGGAATCAAATTGCCCACAAATAGCCATTTAGATGATTCATGTGTTCTTTTCATCCGCACGGATGATTTTTAGTGAGTGCCACGAATCCCCGGCCTGGGGGACACAACCATATACTAGTCCGTGGAGTCTGTTGCTCTACATAGGATTCCCGAGCTTCCTCATTGGAAGCTTTTGGATAGGGTTTTTGTGTTGTAGTTACTTCAAAGATGCTTCTGAAAATTTTCCCATTTCTTTATTATAACATATACACATGTGCTCTCAATGGCAAACAGTGATGGACCATAGTATAGGATTGGTTTAGTTTTGTAATAAGAGGTGGGAGGGCGAGTTGCAAGTGAATGGCTGGGTGGGACTGGAGTGAAATTTTTGGGGTGGGATGGCAATAGTGAAAGGGATTTGGGATGCGAGCAAATACCCTTGACCTACTAACATGACACCCTAATTGGAATTTAGGCTAGCTATTGATAGAATATGGAGGCCGAAATTAGCATGGGAGTGCATGATATACTTCTTAACATAACCCCAAAGTTTCAACTTAATCAAACATGATGAAGATGTAGATGCCCAATAAGTAGCATGTGTGCACCCATTGGCAAGCAATAGTGAACCATAATTTAGGATTGGTTTAAATGTGTATTAGAGTTGGGAGGCCAAGTTTCATGTGAATGGTTGGGTGGGATTGGGGTGAATTTTTTAGGCTGGGTTGGTAATAGTGAAAAGAAGCTTGGGTGCAAATATGAGCCCTTGACCTACTAACGTGATACCCTAATTGGAAGTTAGGCTATCTATTAAAAGAATATGGATGCTAAAATAACCTCACCATATTTTGTACATTGAATCAAGGCTATGGATGGTTTCTTTAAGCCACATGTCTCCATCACATGTAATATGATTTTCTCCAACATCTTATACTAGATTCTTGGTTTGTAAAGTTTCAAAACTCTATTTCTTTGTTTTGGTACTTAATATGGACTCTTTACTCAACAATAAGTCTTTGGGTTTATAATTGTAGGGATGATTGTTTTAGATTTGTACCCACCAGATTCAATCCATACCATTGGATCATTTCCAAAGCTTAAAATCTTTTGTGTGAAGTGGGGAAACCGTTTGCATATTCTTTAAGATGTTAGGTTAACACCTCTACATGAAGTAGTGGTGGATGGAAAAGATGTCTGTCTGGATTTATTGCTAGAACCCCCTAGTGAGCATGTGATTGCAAAACAATTGCCCCCAACTATACATGCCCAACTGGACAACTGCGCCAAGGACAATAAATGCATGTTTGTGTTTACAAGTTGGTTTTTATTGGTTGTGAAAGGCATTTCAAGGAGGTGTTTGTATTGTTTCTTTTAGTGGGCCACACGCACAATTATATTGATGCATCTTTTGGATAGTGGAGCATGAAATTGCATGAGGAAGAATTTCCAACAATCCCACTCTTGATGAAGTCGTACATGGATTTGAACAACATTCCTATCATCCCATATATGATTGAGGAGGTGCCGGACTTCAAAGTATCCATAGAACCATATCTTTAGAGTGGAGCTCACACAAAGCCTTAATAATTTCAATTTTGCATGTGTAATGACAATATACCGGCTATGCAATATAAGTTGTTGTGCACGATGCAAGATTAGAACCCACCGGAGGGTCTTCTTGTTTGGCACGTTGACGAGGAGGGTGAGATGATGTTATGAGGGTGAGATGAGGCATGATTTTGGCCACAAGGTCGTGTGGATGTTTTTGTTTCGGAGGCTAGGCTTTGGGGGAATGGGAAGGTTGTAAGAAGTTCGATGAGGATGACCATTACATTGGGCCTGCTAGTAATTAGTTTCCCACTATTTTTCCTTGTTGCACTAGACTGTCATGAAGGTTATTTGCTCATTTTGCGTCGTAGAGATGAGACATGTGCTAAACCGGTTTGGGTGGCTAGAGCTTTGTCTCAACCAAATTTTGTAATTTCTAGTTCTCATTTCAGACAAATTCAGGTGGAGTACTACCGACCAACAACACAAAATAAAGATGTGATTTTTCATTACACATGCTGGGATAGAATTCATAATTTTTGTTGAAGGGTGGATTTTGAGCATGCTCCAACTTGGATAGACACAAATTTCATATTCAGAGTATGGAAACCACAGAAAAATTATAGTTGGTCACTCTCCATTCCTCAAAAATATATAACATTTACAAAAGACAACCTTGTTTGCCTCGCAGGTGAATCAAGCCAATGAGGAGTTGGTAGAAGTTAAGTTGTTTGGTTGTGAACAACCACCAATGATATCCAACATTTTTGTACTTGATCTAGTATTAGATTAGCTTATTTTATATTGTAGTAGATTACTAGTAAGTCTATGTGCATTGTAGTTCAATACAATTGGGCTAGAATTTGGGTTCTTAGGAGCCCTATTATGTTTGGATTTGGATAGATTTCTGTACATAACATCCATATATAATATCCTATAGATAGATAGATAGATTTTGGGATGAAACTACGGTGTTGAAATCAATATGCATTTACTATATTGTAGTTTTGTAGGATCAATATTTTATTCTATATGTTAAAAATATCATGAGTTTCTTTGAATTTATAGATGAAGTAGGTTTCAAGTACTCTACCCAGTGTGATTATATTGGCCAACCAATAACTTTGGGATGGGACTAATATATTTCTTGATGATAAATTGTAGCCTATGTTTATGGCAACTTCATGTTGTTGTCATCCATGTATTAATTTGAGATGATGGAAAGTTTCAAGTTGCCTAATATAGTGTTATAAGTAACTCCCGAATGCCAGATTTCTTTCTCATGATTATTTCATGTTGCATAATAGACACCGATTCTAATAATGATCAACGCATTTTGTGCTTCTGTGATCAACTAAATTTGTGAGTATATGAGAGTCAAAATGTGGACCAACCATATCACTTTGACATGGGTGATTGGTAGGACCCATTGCTTTATGCATAGGGAGGTTGTGCGAGTTTTGATGGCATGGTGTTGGCTACACAAGCTCATCGACTCGCATGAATAAGGTAGAAATACCTAAAGCGGTGAAAATAAGTTGATTCGGCTAGAACGAGTGGCTTGAAATTTTGTGCAATATTTTTCAGAGATGGAGAAGAGGAAATGATGAGGAATGCAAGTTGTCTCATAATTTTATTCCTTGTAAATAATTAGTTACATTTTCTTAAAGAGGCATATTAATTCAAACCCCCTACTTGTACAATAAAGCCTCCCTAATCAAAACATCAAAATATTAAACTTTGCATACAAAGACACACAAAAAGGTTAACTTAATGGCATCCAAAAAATATCGCAAGTGGTGTGAAACAACACCTATCCGGTCAATCATTGCATCCCATCTAGCAGAGAATCCTTTTCGGGCCACCACTTTTCCAATTAACCATTTTGGATCCGCATTTTGAATCATTATATTCCTAGACTAGTGCACCACTAGTGGTCATTCACCGCTTTAGGTATTTCTTCCTTACACTTGTGACCACCTTCTTTCTTCAACACTTGTCCGCTAAGCTCACATGTACCTTTTTGTGTAATTATACATCACGCATGTGTGCATTGTGCTCAACATATATGAATATGTTACATATGGAGCACTACAAAAATCCAACAATGGCACCCGGCTCTTGGGTGTGAGTGCACCGGGACCATGAATGATTCCTCCATTAAGTATCTCCCTAGCTTGCCCAATTGTATTGTTGTTGAGAAAATCTAGCCTATCCTAGTTAATAAATTTGTTCATGGTGCCAACCAATGTTCTTGGGCTTAGTGAAGATTTCAAATATGTTTGACATCTTGTATGGGATTGATAAAGTTGGAGGTTTTTGTGAGCTACATCTAGTGAGCATTCCGCTTATTGGCATGCATTTGGGTTTGGTTGGAAAGAACGTAGGTGGACGATGAAAAAAATCTACATGCACCATATGATTTGCAACTACATTGTTTTGTCTACTTAGTGTGGTTGTACCATACAGAGTTATGTGTTGCTATAGTTTTAACTAACATTCTTGTTTTTAACCAACTAAAAAATATCATATTTTTTAGTGTGCATACTAACGACAAATGTTATTTGGAGGAAAATGATACTCTCAATAAAATGTCGTAGCAACACATAACTCTGAATGGTAACCCACACTAATTAAACAAAACAATGTAGTTTTTGGTTTCTAATATTTACCGCAAACAAAATACGTTGCTAGTGGAGAAGGTGTCACTTACGCTTTGCTAGCTCCATTCGTTTCTTTTGTCATGTGCAAACTTGTGGTGTTTGTATGGATCATTGAAAAAATCACAACCTAGACATGTGAGGCTTAACAACAAGAGAACAACATGGCTAGTGAACCTCCAATGATGCCCTATGCATCTCCACTTGGAATGGTTTACCTCACAAGAACAAGTGAATGTTGCAGGTATATTGATGGGTGATTTGCAGTACTTATGGCCGGAAATGTGATGCAAATATAATTTCAAGATGTCGGAGTGGGAGGGTTTGAGTAGCATGCCCTTCGAATAACTAATGCAATATGAGTATGGTCCGGAATATGTTCAATTATTTGATTTGAACGATCGAGAATTTTTGATGAGCCTATCCAAAGACACGAACTGTTGGGGTTGTGGAGGGAATGGAAGAGAGATGTGATAGCGCACAATCTCGAGGGAGAAACCAAAGATGACGATGTTAAGGTAGAATTTAGCACTGTGTTTAAGAACATAAATGTCCATAATAAACCAACTTGTCAAAAATTGACTAGTTGGTCACAAATTGTCGAAAGGGCCAAAAATGTCAGTTTACAAGTTGATGTCAAATTTGTCCCTAATGCGATTAGTTGTTAGAACGTCCACTAGTTGGTTTATATTGTTCTACTACTGAATAATCTATTCAGTAGTAATAATTAATTGGTGTTAGTGACTTAGTTAGTCAGAATATGACTTGTAGGTCCAAAGTTATTAAAATGGCATTGCAAGTCTTTTATTAATTGACCTTTTTAATGACCTCAGTGTGCCAGTTGGTCATGAATTGGACAGAGAGCATAAACGCATTAGGACAGCTAGTTGCAACCTACCAAGTGTTTTGACAAGGTGGCAACCTACCAAGTTGACCCACCTAGTAGGTGGTTGTTTTGAAGTATATAAGGATTGTCCTAGAGCCTTTTGGCTCTCTTAGTTCACAAATGCAAAGATAGCTTAGACTCTTAGAGAAGGTGTGTCATTTTCTCTTCAACTTGCAATCATCCACGAACACAATAACCAACATGCGTTCAATTGAATGCCTTGAGCTCATGGTCATCGAAGCCGGGTGGAACCTCATTATTCCAGAAACGCCACATAACACTACTAGAGAAACTGTGACCACAATAACAGAAATGCAACACAAAACAGTTGAGGCTTTATGTGGTTCTGGTCGCGTTGAGGGGGTCATTCCGCAACAGGAATCTGTTGTGAATAATCTGTTGAACCGGTCATTTGGTGGAGGCCTTTCCATGCTGCGGAGCGTGCCAACGCATACAGTGTTTGCTCACCAATCAGAACATGTGGCAGCGCAAGCCACGAAAAGGTGTTCTGCCATGTAGATTACTTGGTAACATGGGAAACTTTTTTGTCATTGCTTCTTGTACTTCCACCAACGTGGTGTTAATTAAGGCCAGCTGTGACATTAGTTATAGATGTGTATATAATTAAGTGTTACTCCATATTTATGTCATATATTGTGCTTTTGCATTTACATCATCAATTTGCATCCAGGTTGTCCAGAGGTTTTTGATTGGTGGACAAAACATTAGTGTGGTACCGATGCAGGGGGTGGCTATAGCCAGCTGGTTTTTTTAAGAAAAAAATGTCTACATGTCATGTTATGATAGGACTGCAAGACATCTCCCTTTTTACGTGTGGAAATCATAGTACAAATATAAATTTTATTGCAATATGTGGAGCACATTACAAATTGCTATGTCACGGCGTTTGCATATGCCGTTAGAATGCCTGCTTCGTCCAGTGTGAGTGCTAAACCCTAAACCGTCCAGGGAATTGCAGTTCTAGGATCTCCACCTCTAAGAAATTCCTAAATTCTAAACCGTCCAAGGTATTGCAGTTCCAGGATCTCCAACTCTAATGAATTTCAGCATTCACATTTCAAAGCATCCCTTGCTTTGAATGGGTCGCATACTCATTGCCTACATCTAACCAGCCTCTATTACCGCCGACGTGCACATTCTCATGCTTTATGGAGGAGCAGAGCAAGCATTTACTCCCCAACTGGCTAATCCCAATTCTTAGCCTTTAGTCGCTCCTCGATTTACACCTGCATGCGTCATGCCATCTACAAGTGGTTATGCCAATTTAAGGTTGTGTTGCACGCCCATGACCCATCATAGTATAAATTCCAGGTTCCTCAATCATCACTGTGCACCAAACAATGCAATATTGCACAGTCAATAATTTATAGACTAATGGATCACAACAATGAACACATAACGACCATATGCCCTACAATGCCCATTTAGCAACACCCAAGCAACCGAGCGATTTCAGCACTTCTCACAGGCTACAAAAGCTCTGGGTGACCATGAACCAGGTTACTCATATGTTGCACCTTTTCCCACTAGAAATAGAACATACCAGGAGAAGGCTCCAAATCTTTACATGATAGGCAATCTTTTGAGCTAAATTCAATACTTACACGTTTGATTGGACCATACCCTTGAAGTCAGCTTCGGATTTTGTGCTCAGTCGTTTCATAATTCTGCATCAAAACAATAGCACTCAACATCTTTCCCACATATTTTATAGCCCATATGTGGTGCTACAACAATTCATTTTGTAGCAGAAAATTAAATAGAAAGAACAAACTGCACGAGGATTATGAACGGATATGTCCATGCACTGACAAATCGAACATCAAATAGCGTGAAGTAAGGATCCCCTTCAATATTAGCATCATTTGTTGGATCACCTGCAAAGACAAACGAAGGAAGGTGTCATGCATCAGTAGCTATGGAGTTTGGAGGACGTCCTCTTATAATTATTCCAAACCTGTAACCCATGCATGTCAGCAACTTCGACGTTCATTTCCTCCACGCGCGCGCACATGGAAATCGTCACACCTGCACGGAGGAACTGAAACATTAGAAATGCATGCGTGACATTTGCAGTGCTTAGAGTGCTTGTAGTTCTCATACCAAATTATTCCTCAGCGATAGCTCAGCAACTCCCAAGTTGAAAGTTCATCAATGTTCCCTTACAGCAGCGAGCACCTGTTGAGGACAAACTGAAAGTCAAATCCGTCATTACCAGATCGCCTGCACAATTTCACCTCCCAGCGCAAAACATAGACCTCTTCAAGAGTCCTGCAAAAAGTGACATTCCTCCCGAATTTCAAGACAACCTGTTAGCGAATGGATGGACCACTACATGGTGCTAACTCTTATTCCAGCGTTATATTAAGTGCACCCCTCATAACTTCAGGGGTTATTGAAGTTCATCATGCCTTGGACGTGGCTGTATTTTCCTTTTATCGTTGACTCCATGGACTACGAGCATGCGTGACACTTAAGGATCCACCTGTCAAATCACATCATCCACTGTTACTACAGGCAATCTTACAAACATGGAACACCATTTGCAGTCTACAAAACTTCCATAACAATGCATCCTGTCATTACATACGAGATACTTGGCATGACAAAAAATGGTGACCACGAAATGACCTGTCGTATCACGAAAGAACTCGTCCTTCTCAGCTCTCTGTAGTTTTAAAATGAAAACTACCTGGTTTTCGCACATTTGGGGACCATCCCTAAGTCCAAAAGCTTCTTGGTCTTTACACTTCATGCATTTATACCAACACGTATCTAAAAAATACGTTCAAACGGTATTGCAAAAAAAACCTACCAGTGACTACATTACGTATGACATACAGAAAATAACCCATATACTTCCAGAATCTACACTTTAGCACATTCTAAAACTTTGCTGCCATGTTCCCCAGCGTCGGATTCATCTTCTGCATACTTACGCCCGAGGCTGGAACCTTACCATTCCCATCCTCTGTGTCGTCAACTGTCCCCCACTTCACCCCTAGCCTGCATAGTCCACTGTCCTCCCCGTCAATGTTTCTCGCTTAAACCCCATCACAATGGCCATAAGCCCGCACACAATTACAAGGAAATGATCCAGAGTTTGCACAGCGTAAAATAAAATAGGGTGGCTTACATTACTTGCCTAGTGGCCTCATGTACCTCTCTTCCTTCTTGAAACGGGTGACTGTGATTGCATAAATTTCTGGCCAGAAGACCCTATCCCCTGTTCCGCCCTCAGTTGTTGAAGTTCTGCCTGTAGTTTCTTAATGTAATCATCTTTGGATATTTCACCCGCTCCCCCCTCCGGTGATTTCCCACTCCGGCTTCCACCTGTGCCTCCTTCTTGGTCCTTTTCTTTCCCAGTCGCACGAGAGGATCTTGGAGTATGCTATATTTGCACACGGATAACAAACCGATCATTACATTGGGTAATCTCATGTGTCGGTAAGATGTTGTCGAACAAATGCTACAGTAACTTCCCACTATGATGCAGTCATGCATTGATGTCCTGTTTATGGTTTTCCGGCAAGCATTCGCATACCTCCCCTGTAATGATTTCTCTTCCCACTGCTTGCTCGCCGCTAGTTTCTGCAGTCGCTCCCATACTTCTGCATCAATGTGCATGGGTTGGCTTCCTCCTTTTTTTTATCAAGGCTATGAGTTCGGTCCTTTTCTTCGTTACAGCCTTACCCATCAGTCCTCGCAGGTGTTCCTCGTTGAGCTCCCCAGAATACTCAAATGACTTGTTCAAACGCTCCTTGAATATGCTCACGTCTTCGTAAGTTTGTTTTTTTATATGGGTGCAGGATGGATCAAGCCCCATTGCTAATTTGTTGATCTCTGCCATCCACGCCGGTTTGCCTGTGCTGTAAGGTATTCCTTCTCTGTCAAGAGTAATATAGAATGGTTTTTTCCCATCCTTCTCCCTCTTGGCAGAGTCAGCTTCCCTGGCCGCCTGCTTGTAGCGCCGCTGCCTCCTTTCAAATGCAGGGGACGCCACTGGGATTTCCTCCAGTTTGACAAAAGCCCTTGAACCTCTTTGCCTGGCGTCATCGCTGTGGTGTCGTGCATAACGGTCATGCGGTGATATAGTAACCGACCTCGGAGGGCTCTGACCGTGACCCTTCCGGCGATGATGGCTACTCTTCTCGTGATCTCTGCGATGTGACGATTCACTGCCGGAGGATGTCGCGCTGTGCCTCCTTCGACGTTGTCTCTCCTTTGATGAAGGCCTCCTATATCTGTGACCATCTGTAGGAATAGCAATTCGAGAGCAACAATTAATCCATATTATAATACCGTGTAATTCACACAAGTTGTATGTGTACATGTACAGTCCCTAGTTTATGTACGAGTATACAATTTTCACCATAGTATGAATCCTCCGGGGAGGCAACCCATTTCGAATTGTCCGTCCCATTTCGAGTCCGTTTCCTGTGATGATCCTCTCTTCGTGCTGCCGGGCTCCAAGATCTACTGCGTCGAGGGCTGATTGAAATGCGGTGGCGGGGGGACCTGGAGTAGTACTGCCCAGGACTTCGTCTCCGCCAATCTTCAATGTGGCTATGACGTGTTCCACGTCCATACGCGGGGGATCCTCCCACTTCCCTATCGGGTCCTCTGCCCCTCTGCAAATCATGCCCCTATCTTGTCAAATTGTATCTTATAGATGCCGTGGGCTTCATCTTTCTGGGGAATTTGCAGGATGGACTTTTAGGACAAACATTGCCATCGAAGTCTTCCTGGGCGTAGCAGAGGCCCCTCACGGTGGTCAGCCTAATTAATATCAACATCATCTGCGCACTTATGTACAGGTGCAGAAATTTCATTCTTATTCCCACTCATAATAGACAAATCAGCACATTATGAGTTTACATTCAGCTGTTTGGACTTTAATTTTGTTCTCTTCATATATATGCACGAATCTCATTCTGATTCTGACTATTAACTACAATTCAGCACATGCTGAGTTTACATTCACTGACTACACTTTTGTTCTCTTTAGATGCAGATATCTCATTCTGATTCTATTTATAAACCACAATTAAGCACATTCTGAGTTTACATTCATTCGCAAGCACTTTTGTGTACTTCAAATGCAGATATCTCATTCTGATCCTGTTTATAAACTACAATTCAGCACATTGTGAGTTTGCATTCAGTACTGACAGCATTTTTTTTCCGATTCAGGTGCACAAATCTCATCCTCTGTTTGCAATTAATACATTAACACTATATTCGTTAAATTGAGACTTTCTCTAGTCTCAAATTAATATATGGATCAAAGAACTTGAAGAGGCCCGAAACTATATTGTCAACAATCTCAATTATATTATATGTTCTAATATCCCAAATCTATGATGTGCGGACATAAGCACATATGGTAGAGCACTCGACACCAACTTCATCAACAAAAACACATTGGGTAGAGCACTTCAAACAAGTTTCACCCAAAAATATATATAAAATGATTTCTATTATTAGCATGTTCAATAGAATATAGACATTGCAACATACAAAGTGCATGTAATAAATGCATGTTTCTTCATTCGAGAATATAGTCCCAAGCATAATAATAAGATGAACTTCAATTGCAGCTTGAAATATAGTAAATGGATATTCATCCAACTCCAAACAATATAGTATTCGTAAGTTCTACCCAAACTCTGCCCCAATTTTGAAGAGCACACATATGTGTAATTTATATTGCTATAATTACGTATTAAACTATAATCATGCTAACACAATCCTACCAACTTCTCATTCAATGTGGGTTGCTTCTTCTGCAATCCGAGCAAGGTTGTCTTTTGCAAAAGTTATGTACTTTTGAGGGATGGACACTGATCCACTATGGTGTTTCCGTGGTTTCCATGCTATGAATATGGAATCTGTATCTACCCAAGATGGACCGTGCTCAGAATCCACCTTCCACCGAAAGTTAGGGTTTGTATCCCAGCCTGTATAATGCCGAATCACATCTTCATTCCTTACTGTCGGTCGATAGTACTCCACTTGTATTTGTCGAAAATGAGGGCTGGAAGTTACAAAATTGGGATTGGACAAAGCTCTTGCCACCCACACTGGCTTCGCATATGTCTCGTCTCCAGGACGCAAAATGAGCATATAACCTTCATGACAATCCACTGCAATGCGGAAAGATGGTGGGGGACGACTACTAGCAGGCCCCACGTAATGGTCGTCCACATCAAACTCCTCTCGAACCTCTCCATTTCCCAAAAGACTAGGCTCTGAAGCTTGTACATCGACTCGTGTTTGTGGCCAAAATCCATGCCTCAAAGTATGAGGGCTATCTTGGTGGAGGTCTGCCAAGGCGGCACGAACACGTGTCCAATAATGTATCCAACTCCCATAACGATGCCAACATGATCCGCCAACATCCGCTATTTTCAAACTCTCCCAATATTGTATGAAGCCTGATATACCTTTCAAAATATCCTCCAAATTCTTCATGGCTATTGGCTTACAAGGCCTAGGCTCCCCATCCGGTAACATGGTCTTTCCATCCGCATCCACGCGCCACACAAGAAGACCCTCCGGCGGGCTCCAGTCTTGTGACGTGCACAACAACTTGTATTGCATGGCCGGGACACCATCGTCACGCATATAGAAGCGGAATTGTTGTGCCTTCGTATGCCCGATCAATCGGTGAGCTCCACTTTGAATATAAGGTTCTATAAATGCCTTGAAGTCTGGCACCTCCTCAATCATATGGGGGATGACGGGAACGTTCTCCAAATCCATGTACGACTTCATCAATAATGGAATTGTAGGAAAATCCTCCTCCCGCAACTTCATGCTCCACCGCCCAAAAGATGCATCAATATCATCGTGCGTGTGGCCTACCAATAGGAAGGACACAAAAACCTCCTTGAAAATGCCTTTCGCAACCAACAACGACCAATATGCAAATACATATCTGCTTTTATTGTCCTTGGCACAATTGTCCAATTGGACACGCAAAGTTGGAGGCAACTTCTTGGCAATCACGGGTTCATTGGGTGGCTCGGGCAACGAATGCAAGCATACATCTTTTCCATCCAACACCGCTTCATATAAAGGTGTTGAACCCGTGTTCTCAAATAACAATCCTGAAGAATAGGCTGGTGGTTTCTCTAAATCACGTAAAAGCCTTGCAAATGATCCTATCGTGTGGTTTGAATCCGCTGGATACAAATCAAGAGCATAATGAGCAAATTTGACATCACCGTGTCCATGTGCAATCATTCCTGCAATGCCAACCCAACGTGATTAGCATCTATGTATGAATAAACCATTATGAAGGAATCCATGTTCTCCAGTACATCACGGAATAAAATACAACAACATTTAGGGTATGTCATGACATTGTTTCGAAGTTCACCTGTAACCGATACAGGCAACTTGAAAAACCCATCCGTGGCCTTGATTCGATTTGCAAAACATGGGGAGGCTGTTTTGGCATGGTCCATTTTGTCATGGATGACCGTAAGAACCTCCAAGGGCCTGGAGATGGACAAAGCTCTATTTGTGTAGTAATCATTACGGTGTGCCTCTTGCATGTTTACGTGCTTGAAATAGTTCAATTGATGCGCTGCATATGACTCGGTGCCCATCGTGTGTGCATCCCGGAGGCGCTTCAACTTCTCGCAATTAGAGCACCTGGCAAATTTGTCCCCTCGTCTTTTTGTAATGTATTCGCTAAAGTTTTGTTTCTTGATTGCACTCAATTTTGACAATGAAATTGGCTCCAACCCAATCTTCTCGCCAACTGCATTAACGTCCAACAATATGTCTTTCCATTTTGTGCCTGTGGGAAGAACTTTCTCCACAACCTTTTCACCGGTTGCGAGTGTGCGTGTTTTGTGCGGCATTGCATCGGCAAGAGGGACAATGATGGTTGCTAGAGTGGCCGTTGCTTGCCTTGTTGCTTCCCTAGGCTTCTTTAAACCCACGTTACCATGGTGACGGGACCGGCGGCCTTCCTTGGCATAAGCAGCTTGTCTATAAAAGTCCGATTTCGACACACCGTGAATGGTGTACCATGCCTTACAACACACGTCTATGCTTTCAATGGTGATGACCTTGCGACCCGTCCCATTCACATGTATCGCCCTATGGACATCAAGTTTTCTTGTGGATCTTAGACGGAAATCTCCAAGCCACATTTCTTCGCGGATGACCTTCAATTTATCCCTTGGAAACAATTGGCAACAACGATGCACACAACAATCCTTTGTGGCAACTTCTCTAATGGACTCCTCCCCGAGCAACCTTTGACGTTTACAATCAGTTGCAGACGGAGCAGGACGTGCCAATGTATCGTACTTTCTTTGACCCTTGCGCGGCCGCATGTTTGATTGCACCTCCTTTTCGATTTGCATGTGTCGTTGCTCATGTTCACGCAAGCTAACTCCATCAATTGTGACATTCCTCAATGGCCACCTGCGGAGGGAGAACCTATGAGTGGGATCCACCTCGGAATGAACGACCGACTCCAATATGACAACCCCAACGTCCTCAGTGCCAAGCGGGTTTTCATCAATGCAATCTTGCGGATGGGTGTTACGGCAAATCCCCTCCGCCACAACAACTCCACTATCGTTAAGAAGTATCACCTCCAAATTCACCCACGAAGCCCTTGAAAGTCCCGTACATTCAACAATGGGACACTGCGGTACGGAAGACGAAGGTAAATCCAAATGATCTTCATCCGCACTGTCAGCCATAGTAGCCTCCCCGACAATGTCTAGGTCATCATCAGATGCAGATGGCCAAGTGGCCATGTCATCAGATGACCAATCCCCTATTTCACTAAACCCATCCATTCTGCCTACACACATGAACATTGAACATTGTCTTAAAATCACAAAAATTGTAGGTTCAAATCGAAGAACAAAAAAACCATCATATATAAACAAAATTGCAAATACTCAGTGCTCATACAAGTTCATATGACTGCTATGCCATTGGGCTTGTAAAGGTTTCGGAAGGCCAGTGGCCACACCGGCACCCAGATCCCAACCACACTTAGAGGCTGGGTTTGGGTCGAGCGACCCAAACCTTTTGGGAGGATGGGTTCAGGCTCAATACAGAGAGCACCCACACTTAGGCGCTGGATTTGGGTCGAGCGACCCAAACCTTCTGGCAGGATGGGTTTAGGCTCACTACAGACAGCATCCACACTTAGGGGCTGGGTTTGGGTCGAGCGACCCAAACCTTTTGGCAGAATGGGTTTTGGGTCACGACAGGGAGCACCCACACTTAGAGGGCTGGGTTTGGGTCGAGCGACCCAAACCTTTTTGCAGGATGGGTTCAGGCTCACAACAGTGAGCACCCACAGTGTAGGGCTAGGTTTGGGTCGATCGACCCAAACCATGAGGCAGGATGGGTTCAGGCTCACAACAATGAGCACCCACACTGTAGGGCTGGGTTTGGGTCGATCGACCCAAACCTTGAGGCAGGATGGGTTCAGGCTCACAACAAAGAGCACCCACACTGTAAGGCTGGGTTTGGGTCGACCGACCCAAACCATGAGGCAGGATGGGTTCAGGCTCACAACAGTGAGCACCCACACTATAGGGCTGGGTTTGGGTCGATCGACCCAAACCATGAGGCAGGATGGGTTCAGGCTCACAACAGTGAGCACCCACACTGTAGGGCTGGGTTTGGGTCGATCGACCCAAACCATGAGGCAGGATGGGTTCAGGCTCACAACAGAGAGCACCCACACTGTAAGGCTGGGTTTGGGTCGACCGACCCAAACCATGAGGCAGGATGGGTTCAAGTTCAGAACAGTGAGCACCCACACTGTAGGGCTGGGTTTGGGTCGATCGACCCAAACCATGAGGCAGGATGGGTTCAGGCTCACAACAGAGAGCACCCACACTGTAGGGCTGGGTTTGGGTCGATCGACCCAAACCATGAGGCAGGATGGGTTCAGGCTCACAACAGAGAGCACCCACACTGTAAGGCTGGGTTTGGGTCGATCGACCCAAACCATGAGGCAGGATGGGTTCAGGCTCACAACAGAGAGCACCCACACTGTAAGGCTGGGTTTGGGTCGACCGACCCAAACCATGAGGCAGGATGGGTTCAGGCTCACAACAGTGAGCACCCACACTGTAGGGCTGGGTTTGGGTCGATCGACCCAAACCATGAGGCAGGATGGGTTCAGGCTCACAACAGTGAGCACCCACACTGTAGGGCTGGGTTTGGGTCGATCGACCCAAACCTTGAGGCAGGATGGGTTCTGGCTCAATACAGAGAGCACCCACACTGTAAGGCTGGGTTTGGGTCGACCGACCCAAACAATTCCGCAAAATCCGCCTATTTATTCGGGTGATGCTCTATTAATCTATTTATAACCTATTTGGGACAACTGAACTCATAGATGCTTGTTGTAATTAGCTGCTCATGAATGGAAGCGTATACAAACCGTGTATTACAGCTCCAACTTAGAGAGCTTGCAGCAATCTCAGGATTGGGACATGAAAGAAAGAACCAGCATTTGGGGGGGTTGGGCTCTTTATACTACCCGCCTCCGCTTTGGGCATCCTCTTTGGATGCCTTTCCCACCTGGTCTCCTTTGGATGTTAATTCAAACCTTCTGACTCAATTTCCCGCTTCTTGTCAATAATAGAGAATGTATATTTAGCTTGGCTCTTCGTTGCCCCAACCACCAAATGAATAATTCAACATATATTTAAAGTTGTTACCACCCTAACTTGGTCAACACTATTCTTCAACTCTTTCATAATTAGTTTTATACATGAATACACCACCACCTTCCCTATTGCCATCTCCTTTCTCCTTTTATCATTGTTGTATATTTTTCTCACATCCTTACTAATACTAAATCCCTATATGTAACTTCCATATATCACCATAGTGGATATTTAGTGTTTGAGTTTACATTTAATGTTACTTACTCTCATAGGGTTAGTAATGGGAAGTGTATGCGTTCGTTTTAAGTGTATCAAACACTAACTATCATATAACTAAAAAGGATATAAAGGTTTTGATACACTACATATGAACGCATACACTGAATACCAATAACCCTATGACAATATGTAAGATTATATCTATTAAGGGGTTTTACTCTACTTGTAGTCAAACATTATGGTATATTTCAAACAATATATTGACAAAAGATGTGCATGTATTATAAAACTTCATATACTAAAAGTCACTAAATATAATAGTTAATGCTATTATTTAGACTCTCACATGAGGACTTATATTTTGAAAACAAATAATTAATGCCATGACAAACTTGAATAATTTGGCCAACTTTCAATTTCTGCTAATTAAAAGAACATATGTTGTGTTGTAATGTGTGCACCCAATATTGCTTCATCCTCAAGACTCCAAGTGTGACAATAACCTAGTACCTATGTGGAAGTCATTAATGGAACCCTAAACCACAAATGACATTTGGCACGTTCAATCTTCCAAGGATGTTTGAACCTATCGTGAAGTCCCTTGAACTCTACCAATGTGTGTGAGCAAAACATGCAAAGTTCAAAAGGTATGTCCTCATATCATTCACAACATGAAATCTACTTTAAATTAATATATAATATTTCACTATTCCAAATAACATGTTAACATGAACAACATCCTATCCATTATAATCTAGTTCTTATGCTTTTCTTACCAGGTGACAAGGTTATAGGTTAATATTGTATCACCTACTTGTGAGCACAATATCGTTTATTTCCTTTAGTGCGTTCATTCGTGAAAAACCACACATCCATCTTTCACGTTTGTGAATTAGGATGTTGTGATGACAATATACATTTGTATTGGAAACTACAAGCACCAAGGCCCATGTCATTTGACCTATGTGCCATCCAGTTATGGTTTGTGTTGTTTAAGGTTTAGGGTTTAGGGTTTAGGGTTCAGGCATCATCAAACATCAAACTGAATGTTTAAATGACTTCATATGATATGTGAACTCCATGGGGTTGCAGTAGATACATTTGTAATAATTTGTTTCTCCCATGTACTTCAAATGTGAACTTCTAAGTACATATATTAATGTTCACTCTAATACTACTTGTTAGGGTATCCATTATAGACTAGAGCATTGTCCTCTACCAACAACCATCATATAAATTACAATACATAATCCTAAACTGTTAACCATGTGAATGGTTACCATATTTATATTATTGCACCGTGTAATTGCCTTTGTGGATTGCAATATAATTATGACTTACTCCTCTTAGACTTTGTAACACTCTCATATGATTCCATAAATTACATTATTCATACACCAAAACGATAATGGCTACATTCAACGATGTTATCAATTCCAACGGGTGATCATTCAATTGAACACCATTAAAATATGAGTTGGTGATGGTGTTAATTTTGTGGAATACCTTAGTCCACGTAGGTTTTTGACTGGTATTGAATTGCCGCTAATGAATAGCGGGTTAGAAGGCCGGGGCCGGGCGGCCAAGAGAGGCGCCGGCCCTCCTATGTCCCGCACCTAGGGGCAAGGACAACCAGGAAGGCAATCTCCCTAGGGTGGCAGGTGTCAACACCACAAGCCTCGCGGGCAACCACCTAAACCAAGGAGGTGTCGACACCTGGCAAGGTGTTGGCCCGCGAGGCTTCTGAGCCGTTGATGGGCCCGGCGCAATCTAATGGCCCGGATTCGAGGGTTTAGGGTGACCCCTTCCGCTCTCTCCTTCTCTTCCCTCCTCTTTTTTCTTTCTCTCTTTTTCTTCCTCTCTTCCTCCGCGCCAAGCGCCGCTCTTGGAAACGCCGCCGCCGCTTTCCATAGCGCCGCGCCAAGCGCTTCCTCTCGCACCTTTTGCTTTTGTCTTGGTCGCGCCGCTTCCCTTCATTCTTCTTTCTCCTTCATTCCTCTCCTCCTCTCTGATGCTTCTCCTCCTCTTCTCTCATTCTATTCCTCGTGTTATTGTCTTCCTCTTCTTATTCTCTCTTCTTGGTCCAGAGTGTTAGCTTTGAGTGAGTTCGGAGCGGTTTATTGTGTTGAACTCCTTACTTGTTTTGTAAAATTCATGCATGGAGTGATTTTAGGTTGAGTAGAAGTGAGCACGGTCGAGTGTGATAGAAAGGTAGAGGTCTTTCAAATTAGGCCTGAGTTTGCAAGAATCAGGGGGTTTGTGAGAAAGTTTTAGGGTGCTTGAGAGATTCATTGTGTTTCTGAGATCTTTGTGAGAGTTGTTCTTTAGTGCCACAACAGAGTTTCTGAGTCTGGTTGTAAGAAGCAGATTGTGAGAGCAGCTTTCAAGAGTTTGAAAGACAAGGTAAGCAATTTGCATCAGTGCACACAATTTGCATCATTCCCTTTAGGTTCCTGTTACATATACAATGCATAAGCATTGTATATGTTGCCCAAGCATTAAACATGCATATGGAAACACAGTAGTTTGGGGAGACGACCCAAACTCATATTAAAATATAATAAATATTTGAATTGCAACCTAAAATGAACTAAATGTTTGGGTCGTTCGACCCAAACATTGCAGCCTCTTGTTTGGGTCGAGCGACCCAAACATTGGAGCCTCATTATGTTTGGGTCGCTCGACCCAAACATTACAGGGAGAAGAACTAAACCACATTGTAAAATATAAAAGAACTTCAAAAATTAAGTAAATGTTTGGGTCGTTCGACCCAAACATTGCAGACTGAAATGACTGGGTTGAGGTACCGAAATTTGCAGCCTAACATGTTTGGGTCGCTCGACCCAAACATTACAGGGAGAAGAACTAAACCACATTGTAAAATATAAAAGAACTTTGAAAATTAAGTGAATGTTTGGGTCGTTCGACCCAAACATTGCAGTCTGAAATGATTGGGTTGAGCTACCTAAATTTGCAACCTAACATGTTTCAGTCGGTCGACCCAAACATTACAGGGAGAAGAACTAAAGCACATTGTAAAATAAAAGAGAAATTTGAAAATTAAGTAATTGTTTGGGTCGTTCGACCCAAACATTGCAGTCTAAAATGAATGGGTTGAGCTACCTAAATTTGCAGCCTAACATATTTGGGTCGCTCGACCCAAACATTACAGGGAGAAGAACTAAACCACATTGTAAAATATAAAAGAACTTCCAAAATTAAGTAATTGTTTGGGTCGTTCGACCCAAACATTGCAGTCTGAAATGAATGTGTTGAGATACCTAAATTTGCAGCCTCATCATGTTTGGGTCGCTCGACCCAAACATTACAGGGTGACCACCTAAACCACACTTTAAAATCTAAAAGATCTTTTAAAACGACTTTGAAAATTAAGTAAATGTTTGGGTCAATCCTCCAAATGTTAAATGCACATTGCAATACTTTGGGTCGATCGACCGAAACTCACAGTTTCGATTTCTTGGATTGCAGATGGCCCCTAAAAAGAGACCAGGTGAAAGGTGGTTCATGCTCGCGCCAGACCACCTTTGGCAGGAGTATGAAACTCCACAGGACGATTCTTACGTCCCAAAAGATGGCGTCGTTTTGGCATGGTCCGTTCAGGTGGTGAAGGCATCCATGTTCAAGCTGCTATTCGTGGTGAAGGTGGGGACCCACGAGCAGCACACCTGGGCAACGCTGACGGGATGGGAGGTTGCGTCCGTCCAGTCTCTCGGGGACTACGTAGACGTGATACTGGAGAACTCCGCCGTGCAGAACGTCCACATGTTCATGCACCAGTTCTCCGAGCCCTTCGACCCCCTGTACGCCAAGGAGACTTGCGTCGACCCTGAAACCATAAAACCGGAGGCCATATTCATAGATGGTAGTGTAACGAACACGAAGGTTGCGAGCAGGTTCACGAAGTTAAAACAGGCTATCACGGTTCTCAACAAGGCGCTGCAAAGCAAACCCAAGACGCAGCAGCCTGTGAGGCGGAAGGCAACGACGGAAGAAGGCGCAGGGTCCTCAAGACCACAAACTGTGAGGAAACCGCGGGCGGTCCCTGCAGACTCGAGACGGACGAGCACTACAACAACGCCGGCTGACAGCGAGACGCCAACGCCATCAGGAAGCCGTCAGACGACCCCTTCCAAGAGGGGAAGAGAGTCATCGGGGATGACTGACGAGCCTGTTTCCCCGGAGCTCCGGATGCCGAAGCCTGGCCAAGAGGTGGATGCAGGCGAAATACAAAAAATAAACAACAACTTCGAGACAAAATGCCTGCACTGCTTCTTCATGGGCAGGGACTTCAAATTCGAGGTCAACATTGCGCAGTGCCACCTTGCGCCACCAGAGAAGTGCGTCCGAGCCAAGGAGGACGCCTACGTCGACTGGATGGTCGCTCAAATCTTGGGCGGGCAGTTCAAGGACGACAGGCAGACAATTGTTGTCATGCCACAAGGGCTGAAAAGAATGCCGACGCCTGAGATGTGGCCGGCAATCTCTAAAGGAGACTTCTGGCTGATTGACGGGCAGCACAGTGTGGAGGCCTCGAAAAAAATCCAGCTGATGACCGAGTGGGACGACCCGAACAACCAGAAGGAGAAGCTAAAAGTTTGGAAGGCTTTGGTGGTTTGGTCGGACAACGAGACGGTCCTCAGCGACATCTCCAGGTTCTTCAACATGGGGAACAAAAAGAGGGCCTATCAGGCATCGTGGATCAGAAACATCATGGCCTCGAGGGAGGTGTGGGAGTTTTATGGAAGGCCTCCCAAGGAAAGGGAGAATGCTAAAGACAAGAACCCCAAATGGGAGGTGAGTATGTTTGGGTCGATCGACCCAAACTCCTACATTGTTTTGTTGTCATCGCCAGGTTGATAGTTTGGGTCGGTCGACCCAAACTCTGAAATTATTTTGATATTGTCCCCAGGTTCATAGTTTGGGTCGGTCGACCCAAACTCTGAAATTGTTAAGATGTTTTCGCCAGGTTCATAGTTTGGGTCGTTCGACCCAAACTGCTGTTGCATTTGTTTTTCCATTATGTGTTGTCTAACATGTGCTAATGTCTTCCTGTGCAGGACTTCAAATATCAAATGATCAATAAATTCTCCTCGATCGACAATGCTAGCCACAAGCAGAAAAAGTATAACGAGCTGAGAGGAGAAATCTATTTGATCACAGCGTCCGATTCCGTATGGGCAAGATGGAAGAGTGTTTTTGAAAAACACGAGACGGGGGACCTCATGGACCCCGACACCGGCATGCTCTTCAACCAGACTACGCGCTTCAAGCAAATGAAGCCTCTGGTGAGGGAGTTCTTCAGAGCGCTTCAAGGTCTCTCCGAGACAGAGATGGGAAAAGCGGCGTCCCACATCCTACACGTGGAGACGACGGCGAAGAGATGCTGGGTCCACCCTAAGATCGTCTTCACCAAACCCAAGATCTTCGTCCCTTCATGCTACACAATGAAGGAATGGACGGAGAACAGGAAGAAGAAGACGACCATCGTCCAGGAGCTGCACAAGCTTGTGCCAGAGAAGAAGCTCATCGTGGACGGAGAGGTCGACGAGGCGCACTGGAGGGCCTTCAAAGCCGAATATAAGTTTACCAGTGCGTCCATGGCGGCACTCATGAGGGAGGCGGGAGACGACTTCCTCAGATCCAAGCTCGTGAAGGGGGGGAGGAACCGGGCGCTTCCCGAACACTCAGTGCGGGCCTTCTCCAACTTCATAAAGGAGAAGAAGATCGTCAGTTTCGAAGGCGATGCGCAATTCAACATGGTCACTGTCGAACCTCTCAGGATCCAGGGTTGGCCGGGTTCTGAGTCAAGGAAGGCGATCAGGACTAGAGCCGGGGACCGCTTCCCCTTCGGAATGATAGACTTCAGGAACATCCCTGGAGCCTCATTCGAGGGGACTATGAGCACCCCTTTTTACGATCCTTTCTTGTCGAAGTTCGTGGACTACGCCAGCCCCAAATTCAGGGAGGTCGACGTCTGGCTCTGGATTGTCGAGGACAGAAGGGCAGAGCAGGTTTACGAGATCGTGCGCAAATTGCAGCCGGAGTATGCCGTCTCGAAATCTCACTACGTTGCTGCACCGGCGGAGGGGGCGTACAGCACGCTGAAAGACAAGAAGACGAAGATCGTCAACGTGCTGTGTTTGTACTTCGTGTACAAAGCTGAGCTGCTTAAGGTGCCAAACCATCCCATAGCCAGGATGGAAAAGCTCTTCCAAGTCCAAGAAGGGTTGGGTACCAGCAGGAGCTTATATGACGAGGCGAAGTACGCCAACTACCCCGCGGATGAGCTGCGCATGGAGTTCTACCTGCGGATGATGAGGACCCTCACGAAGAGAGGGGACTGCATCTTCAACGTTTTCGGGGGGTCCAAACCGATTTTTGCAGCCATGGTAAGCAGAAAACCCAGAAGTCCCTATACGTTCGGTTTGGGTCGAACGACCCAAACTAGGGGCATGCACAGTTTGGGTCGCTCGACCCAAACTAGGGCCATGCATAGTTTGGGTCGAGCGACCCAAACTAACTATTCTTATTTTGTTTGGAAGTCATTTTCCATTATATGTTCATTTGGTGTTACTAATAGTATTGATTTTGATTGTGCAGATGTCTGGGTTGAACATCTACTCCTATGTAGAGGATGCCGATGTTCAATTCTACAGGACCCAAAAGGCGCTGGCCAAGAGAATGGACATCCTCGACTGGATACCCGGATCCTACGTCGAAGAGATCGTCGAGGGGGGCGAGAATCCTTTGGATATTGCGAGGCGAATCAACCCGGGTGAATTCGCCATGCGGGCCCCCGTTCAATTGCCAGAGCCGCTCATCGGGTTGCATCCGGGCAATCCGTCTATGGGAGCAGGTGGCAGGGTTGGGGAGGAGGGGGAGGAAGACGAGGAGGAGGCGGAGGAGGAAGCAGAGAAAGTGGAGGGGGAGGTGGAGGAAGGGGCAACAGGATTCACTCAAGAATCCGAGGCCCCTCAGCGGAAGAAGGCCATGCGGCCTGCCACGCCGCAGAGCAGGCTGGTGCCCGCGTTGACGGTGGACGACGCCAAGGATATGTACTCGAGGGACGCGACGGCCACCTTCAGGGAGCGTAGAAGGATGAAGGGGAAGAAGCTGTACGGGGACTATGCGGTGGAGGAGACGATCGCAATAAGCTCCGAGGACGAGGACGACATGGAACTCGCCAAGAAGCTGAGGTCTGATCCTGCCTCCCCCAGAGCGTTCGCCGGGAATGTGAGGGTGAAACCGGAGGTCCTCACCGTGGAGGAGGCGAACGCAAAAATGCTCCGAGACGAGGAGCAGCGTGTGCGACTGCAGAGGGCTGCCGCCGAGGAACCCTCTGTCCGCAACGAAGTCGCGGAGTTGAGGGCTCTCCTGTTGGAGCAGGAGCGGCAAAGGGCGATGTCCCAAACTCCGTCCCAAGCGGACCTCATCACGCAAGTGATCCAGGGCATGCTGGCGCAGGGATTGGTGATGGCTCCCCCGAGTTCATTCCCTCACTTGCCCGCAGGCTTCCCTCCACAGGATATCCGCCCGCGGCCGGCGTTGGAGCATTCCTTCAGCTTCGCGGATTTGCTGCAGCCGCACGCCCGTCCTTACGCGCCTGTGCAGCAGGTGGATGATCCAAACCTTTGGCGCGTCCCCGGAGCGTCCAGCTCGTTGGCACCCCCCCCCGCTCCGGCCTCCCATCCTCTTGCCCCCACACCACCAGCGGGACGACCCCCACATGTTTGGGTCGTCCGACCCAAACAGTGCCGACGTTGCAGCGTCGCAGAGCGACCCTCGCCAAGCAGCAGGGTTTGGGTCGGCCGACCCAAACCCCGTCCCCCATCAGACCCCGGTCGACGAGCCTATGCTAGATGTTGAAGGCCCGCAAGGGCCTGGTGATACCTCTACTCCTAACCCAGTCGATGAACCAATGCATGATGCGCATGCGGAGGTTGGGTTGGGACAAAGGCCTGACAGTCAGCCTTTGCAGGAGCAGGTTGCGGCTGACGGCGTCGTCGGAGGCGGCGGTGACAGAGGTGGGGCAGCGCACGCGATGCCGGCATCAACGTCATCAAGGCACGACCAAGGCGAGGTAATGCACTGACCCCACTCAGTTTGGGTCGGCCGACCCAAACTTCCTGGGTCTTTGACTTCTTGCCTTGGTCGTGTCCCCTAGCTAGGACGAACTTAGGCCCCCCCCGGCACTCGCGCCCTTCGTCACCCCCAGCGACCATTCGTTCGTCCACCTACCCCCGGCTTTGCAACGAAGTCTTCATCACGGCGGCCCGTCTCTTCAATTTTTTCTAGATGTAGAAGTAGGCTAGTTTGAACGCATCGTTCAACGCGGCTCCCCCAATCAAGATGTACATAGAGCATTGTATATAATATAATCACCATTTTTGACTCCTATATACTTGTATATTGTGTTTGAATGTATTTTGTATGCTCTTGTATCCCTTGTATCCCTTGTTGCACCCCCTCCAAAATGAATCAAATGCTTTTGTGTTTGCACCGAGAACGCTCGTTTCCTTAATGCTTCGTTTGGACATAGCATGACATAAGTCGCCCCCGTTTTCTCTCGCTCGTATCCGCAGGGCTCGGAGCATAGCGTAGCGGCTCCCCGACGCTCTTCCCCAAGGAGCGGAGAGGGCAGCGCGGCGGCGCCCCCGGTTTTACCCGCCCCGCCCCCGCTGCCGAAGAAACGATTCCTGGTGTTAGACCTGAACGGGGTCCTCGTCCAATGCGTTCATTGCCCTAGGACCCCCACGGTGCCCTTTTGCAAGCCCGAGGACGCTAATTACGACGGGCCGCCCACGTTCATAAAGACCAAACTAGTTCACCTCCGCCCGTGGCTTCGGACCTTCCTCCAGATCGCCCAACAACGATGGTGGGTGGTCGTGTGGAGCTCCATGACGGCCGAGAACACCAATGCGGTCGTGGAGTTCATCTTCAAGGGCATCGAGCCCCCCTGCATGGTCCTAGCACAGGAAGCCTGTAGAATATTGTACACACAGGACGGCAAAGTCGTCAAAAAACCAAACAACCCCGCTTCCCCCCAATACCTCAAGGTCTTGAAGCCCATTTTTTGGGACCAGCGACCGTCCTTGATAGGCGTCCCCTACGACGTCCGCCCCACCCGCGAGAACACGCTCATGGTGGACGACAGCGCCGCAAAGAACATGTTGAACCCGACGGCCAACTTCATAGTGTGCCCTACGTGGACGGTCGAGAAGGTCCGGGACCGATTTTTGTTAGACCTTAGTAAATACCTCCAGGCGCTCTGGGGAAGCGGACTTCCCGTAAACAATTTTGTTAGGAATAATCCCATAGGCGAGAGATACTTGGATCCACGAGACCATTTGTACAGAGAGTTGTTATCTCACGCGAAATTTAACAAGCTCATTTGAGACAGTACGTGTGTTTGTATGTGTGTGTGTGTATATGCGCCTACCCATTTTGTGTAATTTACGCTTCATATGTATCTTGATTTTCACGCGCTCTATCTCCCCCCTTTTCCTTGGGTTTTGTTTTGTTCCAATTTTGGCTCCAGCGTTTGGAGCCCTCGATTGACGTCGTCAGCGAGTCAGACTTGGGGAGCTTCTTCTACGAGACCGTTTACGACGCCGCGTCAACCATCGACTACTCCAAGGAGCCTCTTGACGCCGGCGTCGTCGATAGCCCCCCACCCAAGCAAATCTTCCGGCGATCTGCGTCCCCGTCACCGCTCAAAGGCATAATCGCAAATGCGTCCGGACATCCCCCTCTCGGCCCGGCGGCAGTAGTACACCTCAACGGCGGCTGCGGATGGACGCTCGGCCTACGAAGAGTGGAACCCTTCCTATTCCTTTGCGGGATGCCTTGCCCCTCCTCGCCAACTCCGACGGGAACGCCCCCGGTGACAAGGTGAACCCCCCCCCCCCCCAAAAAAAAACATGGTTATCCGCGCATTACAATCATTTTGCACTTAAAAAATGAATGTGTGACACGTTTGGGTCTTCCTCCCTAAACTAACACATGTGTTCTTGCGTTGACGCGTTGCAGGTTGCTCCCACCCGTAAACCTATGCGGTCTAGTGCGTCCATCGAGTTGGAGCGTTTCTACTCCATGACCAGAAATGCAAGACAGTCCACTTCATCGTATTCGAATTCTTCGTCGTATAATTCGGGCGGCCGACGGAATACAAAATGTGTTATTGATGGCGTTCACCCCAAGAATGGCTATAGTCGCGGGGCGGAGATTTTCAGGAATGTTGAAGCAATGCGAGCAAAAGAAGCTGCAGCAAAAGAAAAAGAGGCAAAAGAAAAAAAAAGCAAAAGAAAATGAAGCAAAAGAAAAAGAGGTAGTATCCGAGGCTAGATAGGCCATAGTAGGCGTAGGGTTTTGGGCCATAGGCAAGAACATTTTGGGTCGCACTATCCAATGCATGTGTGGTGTTAGCATGATATGCATTTTACATGCCACACTTTGTATGTTTTTTTTTTGCAATAATACAAGTTAGACATGATTTCCCCTTCCATATGGTCTAAGGTTTGGATTGCCCTACCTAAACCATCACAAATATGAGTTTGGAATATTTTGTATGCAATATTATATTGGTTAACATATTAACCCTTCAATAAGATCTATGGTTTGGATTGCCCTACCTAAACCATATTCATACAAGCTCTAATATTTTGTGTGCAATAATATGAATGTTTTAAGGTTTCCCCTTAAATGTGGTCTAAGATTTGGATTGCCCACCCTAAACCATCACAAATATGAGTTATTTATGGGGTTCTTGGTCTAAACACCTGCTTCAAAGTGTTCGCATCTTACAACTTTCTCCAATATGTGTTCCATTTATCCTTGTTCTTATTTATGTGAATGTCTCAAAATGCCCAAAAAGTCTCAATTTAACGAATATAGTGTTCATTCTATTAGGCTGCCTGGTAAAATTGCCAAAGCCACAACCCTATCACCACATGGAAAAAATGATCAGATTGCAATCAAGCTGATGGATAAAAAGGTGACCTTTCAATCTGAATCACACTTGCGTATTTAAACTGGACAGAGCTAAGGTGAATTAAACTATGACTTACCCGTTCCTTCAGAATAATTGGAGAAGGACTCTTGTTTAACCGACGGTGCTTCTGTGCACTTTCACCTGGATCGGAGCGTCCGGTGCTTGTGGAATTGACGAGTACATGCCGCATGGCTTTGCGCTTCCCTGATTCCTGTACGCCCAATGCACATTCTGAGGCTTGTTGTCTCTCTTCATTACCTGACTCCTTCCCTGATTGTGCGCCTGAAGGCGTGATTCTGACAGGATTGACAACCTCATTCCCATATTCTTGTGCATGTTTGTCCATGTCCTCCTCTGCATCGGGTATTGCAGATACCGGCGATCCAAATTGCTCCATGACAGTATGAAGCTCCCCTGTCATAGTCTCTAATTGCGTTCTCCCTTATGATGTTTCAAATGCAGACGTCGTTGGGCATGATTTTCGGGCTGTTGGCTGTGAGAATGATTTCACCACCCGTCCGCAGGCTTCGGCGTCTGCTATCATCTTCCGCCTCAGCTCCTCAGGATCTGGTACGGCGTATTTGGATCTGCCCATCACCACATCTGCGGTTCCAGAAGGCACGGCCTTTGCCTTTTTTTCCCCCTTCGCAGGCATGTCATCCTTGCTTTTCCCCTTCTCCTGTGCCTCTCCCTTTGCACTCGGCTCCTCCACGATGTCGTCCTCAAGTACCTGATGGTGCGCCATCTGCTTGGAGGTTGCCTTCGTCGTTGCTGGTGTGAATGTAGCCTGTTTGGATTTCTTCCCAAACCATGGTTCCGGAATGTCCTTTTCTTTCAGGGTCCTAACCATTCTGGCCACCTCAACCTATGGTGACAGTGAAGTCCATGGTTAGTTTACAGATGTAACTTTCAATTCATAATATCTGCACGCATGAGCACTGGACTCTCAACTATAAACATCACCTGCATCAAGTTGTAGTACCGAATTGGTGTATCTTTGGATTTCTGTTACCAACCACGTCTGAGCCAGTTGTGATAACAAAAATGAGTTTCAAGTAAACTTACATGCAGTCCCGTATATGGCAAAAATGTCCATGCACCTGTCCAAGTACCTGTTCAACACTTTTTGCAGTGCTCTCGGGGACGATCCCTGAAGTCCTCTTCTCTCCTACACACTGACAAACGGCAACATTCTTCCTCGGACCTCCTGCTGCAGTGCCGTCTTCTGAGTCACTCAGAAGTATTACAACTTCCAAGTCCACTGCATGCAGTTCCCTCTTGTTCAATGCATCGCATCTACACGGCCAATTCCACAAACATTTAGACAAGACCTCAGTATCGCACCAGTTTTGCGATGCTCACAAGGCAGACCGACAGCACCCGGACTCGCAGCCAACAGAACTCAGAAAGAGCCAGAGACAACTGAGTTGTCTAGACAAAACACTTAGCCCGACTTTTCGAGGACGATGAATTTCATCCAAAGCCATGAATTAGGTTTTCCCTGGGTAATTGAACGGATTTCGAATTTACCCTCCTGCATTACGAGTGACTACCCAGCCACCACAAAGGTGATTCCTGCACCGCGACAGTGAGTGCCTCTAGCTAGCAACCACAACATGAAGGCCATGGAGAAATTACCCTGCATGCGTGAGAGTTCCCTTATTTCATCTAAACTCACAGCATTGCCGCATGCAGAACCGGCGTGGACGCAATTGACTCCTTCAACATGGACCGTATTCAGAGTGTAATTGCGGTGTGAAGAACCTGATTTGCGAGCCATGACCACATGCGAGTTGTCTACGACATCGACATAACCTGGTATTAGCCACTCACTCTGGATTTTTTCCTTCCAATTCAGTCTCAATCCGGTCGAGTGTCCTCGATATGTTTTGCAATCCAAGAACTTCATAGACGTTGGGTACTGACATGTTCATCAACTGCGACCAGGTGCAGAGCAGACTGCGTGCAGAGACAGAGGGATATCATGCGACCAGGGATGCGGTTGCTGGCGTCATATGATGCGTCTTACCACGCATCGACCATCGCCTACTATAATCTTCTCTGAATAACAACTTCGCCCATGTTGCGTCCGGCAGTTTTTTTACTCTAATATCTTCACACTAGTAGAAAACATGGTTAAAAAGTACCGTAGTCATTTTCCCATTACGGTTCTTTTGACCACTATTTTCCCGCGTGGTGCACCAAACGCACCTTCTTGTTGCAGTTGAAGTTTCCATTGACTACCGAATGAAAATACACATCACGGCGTTCCACGACCTGGAATGCAACAAATTAATTGCCATGCACATAGTGAGTTCATCTCCTTGCTTAATTATAATTATTATACATGGTCTCTGAGATGGCATACAGGAGACATTAGACTGCCAATTGCTACAAATTAAATTACAGCAAGTGAGATCTTGTGGCGTACTGAGCATGTGCGTGTTTCAGGGCTGTACTGATCAGCACCGGGAACCGGCCAACACTGACTGTACCACGAGGATTATAATGAATGATATATATGTGTATTTTTCTAAAATGGGCATAACTCTTGCTACGTTTACTGATTCAATTTTCAACAACAAATGCGTCTACGACCGTCAAGTATGCAGTCATGGGCCAAAATATGGCTATATCCTTCGCAGCCTACTCAACGTTGCGTACATATTGAATTTAGACGCAGCAATGTTGCAGTTCCACCCCTCTGCTACATATGTTTCGGTGTCGCTGAAATTCGACTCCCGAGATATTTATGATTGATTGCAGTGTAGTGGGAGTTGCACACATGTATTTTGGTTCGCATGCATATGGGGACATCACACTGCGTGCTGAAAGTGAGAATGATGGGTGCCGAAGTTGCAAGCACCCACATTTTGCTTATAGGGTGTCGCGGAGGCCGACACACCCTGCGTGCCATGTCAACTTTGAGCGAAAGTTTAGCTGGATTCTATTAATATGCAAGGTTAATGGGTCATCAACTACGGTAACCTTCGTTCTGGTGAAGTGGTCAGTGCAGCATCACATGCCGCATGTGTATTCAGGTGTAAGCACATTTCAGGGGCTCCTGTCATTCGCACTTGCAAAATGCACATGTGACATGCTTTCATAAAGTGAGCATGTTGTATTTTCTGGGACATGGTGGGCATCTGCATTATGCCTAGACACACTAATTCATACTTGTCATTTCAGGAAGGTGAGGAGCATATGTGCACGGGTGACAAACCACTTCATAAAAGTCGTAATTCCTAACTCGTATTCAGGACAAATGCATTACTTTCATCAAAAACCGCAGTGTCATCAACACCATCCGTTTTCCTACAGCACATTGTCACCTTCCTCATTGTTCAATTAGAACTCAACGTCACCATGACGTGCTTCAATAGTGGAAGTGGGGAAGTATGGGGCCAAATCTAAATGACAACACGGTGTAGCCCATACCAACTGCACAAATGTTGATAGTTCAAATGAGTATATTGATATTGCTTTTGACAAAATGATCCCCATATAGTTCTGTGTTGGGGAGTGAACAGAGAGAGATTGTAAAACGCAAATTAAAATTGCATTGGCTGTTTACAAATTCCAGGGGGGATCATTGCCCGCAGTGTACTACAACGTCCGAACTCACTGCAGACTTCCAAAAAACACTAAAAATACTGCAGTTAAGGTATGCTTCCTATTGCATTTCACAAAAAACAAAACTGCATTTCAGAGTTGTGTGGAAGGAAGTCGAATCATGTATTTCGGAGGATAACAGGTCTTCAATGTTGTCTGGGCCATTGGGTTGCAAGCAGCGTTCGGGTCTTCGTCAGTGAGAAGTGGATGCCCATCCGCAGCAACTCCTCCTTTATCTTCCACGACACTTTTCCAACCTCATTCAGCTCAATGAGGCTTTTCTTCCATGAGTGATCATTAGTCCCACATCTTCATCCTCTGCATACACACCCCTAATAGTGTTACCCACCCTGAACATATATGTTGGCGACACTCATTGCAAGCAACATCTCCTACAGTGATTGGAAAACAGTGCCTGCAACTAGAAGACATCCAGCTAGTATGCGACTCATTGCTTTCATTTGCATTGTGGAGTGGATAATTGAAAAATCTCTATGTTCCACATCAACGCTGACAACAACCACTGTGGATGGGAAACTAGTACTATTGTGCAAAACTACCACACTGGCCAGGGTTAACTTGGAATGGGTTTCTCACCTTCATACTGCCAAGTGCTCTCCAATTTGCAGAAACATCGCATCCTTTCCTGACAGGAATCTGAATTGCAAATTCAGTTTGAGAGTTCCCAACGTCTTCATGTCCCATCCTACAGCTGTGTGAACATGCAGCCTCTACGAGCACACATGGGTTGGTATCCTACATGTACAGGGCCATTTTCTGCGCATTCTCCAAGTTTGACCACGTTGCGATAGACATCTGCCGTGACCACATCCTACAACATTTGGCAGTCCCTTGCAGATATATATAGACTAAGATTCCATTCAATTACTATCACAATCACGTCGACAATGATCAGGGTGTTATATATGCCATGAATGCGCATTTTGGGTTACAATGAGCCACAATGGGTTCTACCACACATCAAATCCTGTCAAAACAGATTGTCCACGCGCCTGTGCATCAGTGAAGGACCCTGCAGCCTCCATCGGGCCTCACATGTAATCAGCCACAAACATCAGGTCTAGGATGAGCATCATACAATAGAGGGCTACTGTCAGGTTTCTTTGAAAATACCTTTTCCGCCTTTGTGTGTGGCTAGGGTCAATATTGCAAACTCGAATTTCAAACAGGTGTCCAGACATATCCTTACTGTTAGCATCCACCAGATAGAACCAACCATAACAAAAACTCAAACGATAAATGACCAATGCGACTTGTATGGGTAGAGCCAACTGCATGGAACACATTGCAGGTAGTGGAATTCAAGATGTTGAGTCTGGTTTCCACTATCTAGAGCTTGAATAATTTCTGCAACCATTACAGGACACACCAATGGATGCTTAACCAGATATACCACCGCCAAGTACACATTTAAGGTTGAATGGTTCACAAGCGGCAGGCTCAAAACAAGAGGAGAACTAACAACAAGCGGAGGGTCCCATTTTAGAGATCCCACAATGATGCGGGGCTGCGAAAATGCCTCCCAATTCAAGGAACAGGGGACTAGGTGTCAGCTAATACATTTAAGTACAAATGTCATATCATGCACACCATAATGGAAATAAGATTGGTGTAATACATGGGCAATCACCTAGGATGGCATTACGTCACTTTCCTGCCCAAACCTTTCGTGTTCTCCCCTTTGTTCCTTAACGAGCCGGTACCGCGCACTTTGCCATTTTCCGGTGATTCACCTTTCTTCCATAATGAGTTGCTTGTATTCCCTTTCAGACCTTGTTCGATGCCAGTAGAGGCCGCCCTACCACAAACTGCTGAGGTAACATTGCCCATCATACGTGTGATTTCTTCCATTCCAGGAATTTGCATGATGTAGCACACACCCCACAGTATGGGGCAATTTGGCAGTCCCTCCGCTTGATCCAGGAAGGCGATATGCTTCGGATAACGCCCGTCTTTCTTGAACATGACTGGCGTGTCCTTGTAAAAAACGCGGATAACAGAAATCATCTACTCACCTTTCTTACACAAATCCTGCTCGTCATTTTGGCACCTGGATTTGTGATTAATTCCAGCATAAGCCTCCGCAACCACCTTCCCTTCAAACTGGGGATGCAAAACCCATACCTTCACTCTCACTCGGATGGGATTCTACATCACAAAGTAAGAATCACACAAGGTTTTAACATGGCGCGATCGAGCTTGTTGTGCGAACGTCAACCCGCAGCAACTATGTCAATTCCACAGTTCATGGATACCACAATCAGATTGTTGGGATACTCACAGAATTATTGGGACGTTTGCCAAATTTGAGCTGTGTGATCACGGAGGCATCAATCTGTGGAGTTTTGTGCTTCTTGATTTGAGGACTTGTGCTTTTTGTCCTGCCTCTTTGAGTCCGCCTCTCGCTGGTTTTGGTCTCTTTCAACAGCTTCTGTTTCACATGCACCTTGGGTAACACGACCAATTCCTCAGCATCTGATTATGTAGGGATTGGATTGGGTCCCTCCTCATCCTCGGATGATTCATTGCCTTCCTCCATGCTCAGATCATCATCGCGATTGTTTCTGGCCTTCTTCTGATAAGTCTCTTTGATGGAATGAGTGGCATCATTATCACTCTGCTTCACCATCCCTTCATCTGATTGTAATTCCTCTATGTCCTCAGGCCAATTCAGCTTCGGAAATGGGGTTTCAGCATCAAGGTTAGGAGCAGGCACACTTTTCGTAACCCCTTCATAGCTATAGTCCATGCTATGTGAGCTTGAAAAAGACCTGGAGGGGCTGTCTATGTGAATCCTGGGGGAACTACCTTGTGAGTTGGACAAGCGAACCTTTGATACATGCTTTTTTGGAAGCGGTTTCTTGGAGAATTTTATGGGTGGAGGACGAGCGTCGTCAGATGAATGGTCAGAAGAGAGAAGTTCAACAGGCTGCGACGATCTCCCACCATCCTTGATTCTGAAGTTCGCTTCCTTCGAGTTCGCCTTGGCACGCTCCACATGTGACTTACCGCCTCTATGATGGGAGTCCGCTGAAGGGGTTTCAGACGGCCTCCTTAATCCGTTCAGCACCTCTGTCGCAGTGCGGTTACTTGGCCTCGATGCTTTTGGAAGCTTTGCTGCACTGTCATGTGCAAGATACGTAGCTGCCTGAGCTGAGACTGTGTGTGCCAGAGAGTCACATTCTGACGATAGGTTAGAAACAAATTCATCTACCAAAGCATGCAATTTGTTGCTTATGTCTAACATGGGTGGTCGCTCCAAAGGGTCATTCGAGGATGAAATCTTTGAACTCTGCGATGCGTGTGTGCGACGCGGCAGCATTGTAGCATTGGAAATATTTTCTTTTTGCTGAACCACACATGTTCAACACACCTTTCAGTTAGGAATTTGGATATTCATACTCTAAATTTTGAAGACAAGGTGCACAGTAAAGTCCTGATAAATTTGGGAGGATTAATTACTGGAAGGCATGTTTTGGAAACATGGTTTTAACACTGCAAAATTGGTGGTTTGTACATACCTTTGGGGTGTATGCTTTATTGTAAGCTGCCGCACTACAGTTGAGACGATCTTCATTCCTGCAGGCCTTTTCTGGTGACCGGCTGTCCTTTTTGGGTTTCTCCTGTAAACACACGCACTGAAAACCTGTTAAAGTGGCTACAAAAGCACTGTAACACCGATTAAAATAAATCATGGTAACAAGAATATTCAACTCCGAAGCGGGGAACTCATAGCCGCTCTATTTTGGATGGCGAGACTGATTTGCCAAAGTGTGCACATAGACAGGTTAGGGTATGATAACGTACTGAACTGCTTTTTTTTGATGATGCATTGGCCTTGTTTCTTTCGCATTCTTTGCTCCCTTCCCTTGACTTCCAATAATCTACCAATTGCAACCATGCCGCTGATGTACAGTCATCAGGCTTACTTTGATCACCGTGATCTCTCCAATGACGATGATACACTGCTCTATTTCTCTTGTAGAGACGTTGTAGAAATCCCGCTACCATACCCTCCGGAAGAGGCTTCTCTATTATGAATTGTCTCCTCACTTCTTTCATGATTTCTTGCATGGTGGATGGATTTTTAATGTCTATATTGGCATTTGGAACAAGTGCAAGTGCAGCTAATTTTAGGGCGTTCAAGAACTGCGCTTTGTATTGAACTATGTCTCCATTGTTGTTTTGTTGGAGCCGGACTTGTGGCACTCTACCTTCCGCAATGGATCTTTTCACTTCTTTTAGATAAGACTTCTCTTCTACTCTAAGTTGTTTTCTCTGTGACAACGTGTAAGGTGGGGATGACTTACTGGAGTTCGTACTAAACAATGCGGGACTATTGCTTGTATGGACAACCGGCGTTTGCTCCTTCAGAGCGTCGGTGCTCCCGCAGGTTGCCTCCTCCTGAAGAAGTGTGGGTACTAGAAGTAGAATGAATTGCTCGACGCTGCAATGTGGACGGAGTCGCCCTTGCAGATTCAGGAGTCTTGTCTGTGGAGGCGACCCCACGACCCCCACTCTGATCTCTCTCTGCGAGGATTTGTGATGGCCCTTTGGCTCCCTCCTGGCCTTCCGCAGACTCCGCAGTCGTAACTTGGGTCCCTAGTCCAGGTTGCGGTGTCTCATGGCCCAAGCCATGCAAGTGTTGGGAATTATAGTACTCCTTGCTGAGCATATATCCAGGTTGGGAGCTAAATGCCGCCCCATGAGGAAGATTGTGGAAGGGCATGATCATGCGATTGGACTGTGTTCCTTCGAACTGGCTCTCTCGGGGTTGCGCTGAATAGGACATTTGGCTGTTGTATGGATTCGGGGAAGCAATGGGGGTGTGGGAGCCCACTTTTTCGCCGGAATACGGAAATACGGAAATACGGATCCAAATTCCGTATTTTACCATGCTAACCTAGGGGTAATCAGGTTTATTTGAGTGTTTTAGCCGTATTAGGAATAATGGGTTTTTGAACTCCGCCTTACACGATAAAATGGTTAAAACTGATACTTTGGCCGGACCGGAATTTAAGTCAAATTCCGGATCCCGGGAGCAAACCGGGCCTTCAGCGGCTAGGGCCTTCAGCAACCAAGGAGACTCTTTTGCCCCCGGAGGAGGAGCTTCCGCCATCAACGGATTACCAAGTCAAACCAAAAATGGAAAGGCGGCGAAAAAGCACCACACCACTTGAATTAGACTTAGGCATGCAGCTGTAGGTAGATCATAATTAGGACAGCAGGAATAGGTAGATCAGACTTAGGCGAGCATGCAATTCAAATTTTGTGTCAGCAGATCAAGATCCGGGAATTCCGGATCTTCCGAGAAATCCGGAAAGTCCGAAGTTCCGGATTTCTCGCAGTTAGGGTTTTCCAGGGCGGCCGCCTGGGCCGCCACCCTTAGTTAGGGATCACAGCCTCTACTTAAGGCTGAATAAGGAGCTGGAGAAGTGTTCCTTCTCCATTGTTGTATTGTGTTGCTCCCTACTCAATAAAACTCTAGATCTTCACCTATTCTCATTTGTTTTGTGCACGGACGGATTGGGAGGTTGTTGTACGCTAGAAGTAAGGAAGGAGTAGGAAGTCCGAATAGGACAAAGGAGAGGAAACCCGGATTAGATCCGGTTGCAAGCCTAGGGATCCTTTTTGAGTGTAGTGGGAAGGAAACCTCACTATTCCGGATGTTTGGGTAACGTCCGGGTGGGATAGCCGCTGGTAGGACTGGGTAAAATCCGAAAGGGATCCGGATTTACGCCATCCGATCTTTTGAGAGGTCTCACCGCCCTCGGACAAAACAATCCGGAAAGTGGTACGGATCGCCCAGTTATCTCAGATTTAGTAGAGCCCCAGGCAGTTGTATACCGGATCCGTCCGCCGGAAGGGGAGACCCGGATCAGATCACTAGTCATTACCTTCCGGAACCTTTCCGGGTGTAGTGGGAGGGAAACCTCATTTTCCCGGCTGGTCGGGAAACGTCTAGGTGGGATAGCCGCTGGGAGGATTGGGTGAAGTCCGGGAGGGATCCGGATTCATGCCATCCGAGCTTCTGAAGAGGTCCCACCGCCTTTAGACGGACCAATCCGGAAAATGGTACGGATCGCCTAGTTAGCCCGGATTCAGTAGAGCCAAAGGTAGTACTAGCCGGATGAGATCCGGAGAAGTACAGGAGTAAGTTAGGATTCCGGATGAGGGGGAAGGAGACACCATCGATCCGGATATCCGAGTAGCGTAGAGACAAGATATTCCGGAACGTGGTACGGATCACTCTTTCACTCTGTTGAGCTTACCCCCCTTCGTGGAATCCGGCACCCTCCTGTCGTTGTAGTCCTAGGAGGTAATCCGGACTCCCTGTGTGACCTGCCAATCCGGACCTGATCAATCCGGCTTGGTTGTGAGGGAAGATCCGGACCCCCCTCTAGAGAAGGACGTCTTCACCGGAAAATACCCATCATTAAGGGAGGATAGAACGTAGTACAAAGATATTTTAGGGAGGAAACAATCCGTCTGGGACTTAGGAGTCAAATCCGGAAGAGGAAGTTCCGGATACAGGAGGACTTCAAAAAGGCCGGAAACTAGGATTTCCGGAAAATATAAAAGAAGAGGGGAAACAAACAGTTCCGGAAAGTCTCTACCTCTTACACTTCACAGAATCCCTGGACGATACTAAGGTCACCCGGAAATATCCGGATTTGGCACAAAAACCCGCCAATCCGGAACTTTTGGTGTTTGTGGGTTCCCACAGGGGGTCCCCATACATGGATTATACAAAGATTGGGGGCGACCACCTAGAGTTCCAAGCATCTGTTGTGCAGTCTGCCAAGGGATGTTGCTCTGCGGTTGATGGAAGGACGCTGGAAACGGCATACCATACATCTGCACACATAGAACAGTTGGCATTATATGTCAGCATATGTTCCACAAATTTGATGCATGTGTTGCTACATGCTCAATTGTGTGATGAACTAGCATAGAAAGTGATAAATTGGCACATGCAACCGTTTTGATATGAATGAAACTATTGGTGGCTACTGACCATTGTCTGTGCATATTGACATAGGCAACACGCAGGTGTGGACATTTTGATACCAATGGCACCACATGCAGCTCTTCGAACGAGAGAGTCAAAAATTAGAACCTGATGGTGAGACAGAAGGCTCACACCAGGTTGCTCGGAGTCATGAAGCTAACAAGAAGAAGGGACTCAATTCAACCAAAGATTAACATAGCAACCCGCCAGAGCCATTCTTACTTCAAAAATTCACAATGCCTCTCTGAGAAATGGCGTCTTGTGCTCACAACTCCAGCACATAGATGTCAGGAATGAAGCAGGCGGTAAGCAATGCAAGCGATGAAAATTACGAACAATCTGAATTATTGCGCTAAATTCTTTAACTTTGTGCATAATCCGTCTTCTCATCGCTCTAACCTGCATAATCCTCTCAACTCTAGGACATAAAAGACACGTTAGAAAACGTGATATTATGTGTGCAGAAATCTCAGCTCAAAAAATCTCATTGCGTCAAATAAGGCATTAGGCAAGACGACTACATGATTCCACATCATTTCCTCGGAGGTTTCACACTCCACCAACTCCAGTACTTAAAAGGGACCCGCTAACGAATGATACTTTCTGTGAAGATATCTCAGCCATAGAATTTTGTATTCAAGCAGGCGTCAAGCAATGAAGCCAAAGTAACACACGGTAATTCCTAGAAATCCGCACACCGAAGTAGTTGCATGTCGTGTTTGAACAATATAGGGCTTCAATTACGTGCAATTATTGTTGTGGTGCAAGCAGACAACAATATGATTCCAGACAACGTTGTGTTTGCGGCCAACATTGTGATTGCAGACAACACTCTCAGCGATTGAAACAATGAACGGGGAGTGCTATGTACCTGTGCTTGATCGAACCTCTGTGGTGGGGCGTTCCCGGCTCTAAATACCTGTACATGGCAGAATAACAAAACCGAGCTTAAGATTCCCGGGAATACACAACATTGCGCAGTCCTTCCACTCGCGCTGGTCATGGCGTGCCTTTCAAATTACAGTAAGGGCATGTATCACTGTTGTCCAACTCAAGACCAAAGTGCATGCACCGCCAATGACCAACTGAATACCAAACTGCATAAATCACTTACCCCACGTGCAAAATCTTGATCAAACTGTGTGCTACGAACGACATCGAAGTCCGGGACATTGACACTTTCGTATTGGGAGTCCATGTTGTATGCCTGCACGTAGTCGCGCGCCCACAACATGAGTGTCAGGGTGAACCAGATCAAAAACGTGTTGTGCAATGAACTATGGTAGACGAGACTCTGTGATGTGTTAGGGTGCAGTGTCTGGACAACCTGATATACAAGGTGCTCAATTTTTTGTACTTGTGCAGTAAAACTTTTTTCTTTCCTCCTCACCAGGAAAGACCAAATCTACGACATTAGAGGCAATGTGCTATCATACTTCTGAATACTGCGAAGGGCATAACCAAAAAGCAGAATTACAGAAAGTAGAATGTTCTTGCAAAGGTTTATTATGCAGGACACTACAACCAGGACACAATTTTGGATTATTACACAAATGGGAAACCCAGGGGATGTGAACACTTGCATCCGCCCGAGAAAGTCTCTTTTAGCGCGTCGATGAACATATGCTCGGTACAGTGAGGGTATGGGGGGATGCAAGGTATACCTGTGGCCAAGAACTTCAGACGATGGAGTGCGTGTTACACTTATGATCATTTCCCGGGTGCATTCCCAGACAAATGCCGAGGTTGGGACACACTATGTGTACAGTGGGGAAATGGGGGGATGCAAGGTATACCCTACAAAACTGGCTTTGACTGCATTCGAATGTCAAAGTAATCAGAAAATTACAAATAAGACAACGGCATCCCAAAATGGGCAAGTGCCCAGGATCTCAAGAACCCCTGGTAGCCACGATGGCAGATCCAGAGGCCTGCTACGTCACTGATAATTTGAAGCTGTGAATGATCGCCTACAACTTCCGGACAGCTTGGAATCTACATAGACACTGAAATTTCAAGTGCAGGCAACCCTATATATATTTACCTTCCACGGTAGTGGTGGTCACAACGGGCAGAATCCGGTGCCAGTCATGTGTGAGTCACTTGACAACTATCATATATGCCACAGGTCTACAACCATATTAGCCACAGTGTCAGGAATGAGCACACCCACATACTGCCAATCCATGAAGACAAATTGATTCTTGCTAAGCTTACATCAAAAGTTCAATAATATTCGGAAACTTTGCGCGCATTGGAATGACGTGTCCACAAGAACAAGACTACGGAGATATACACACAGCTAAGTCGATCTCAGTAACGATGTGATTTCAACTAATACAAGGAGTAGAGTTGTCACGAAAAAACGGGGCCGACGCTCCTCTTCGGCACAACCTGCACATTCACATTCTACATCTCCTCAGATGCACATATGCACCAATATGGTAGTTGCTCACAAGGGGGGTGGAAACAAGTGCAGTGTATATAGATCCGAGCACGTTGATGTACTAAATGCAAATGTGTAGACTCCAATCCCACCAAATTCCACATTTCCACTGAATCCATTTTCACATTGTGATGTCAGGATCCTTGTATACTGAGCGCGCCCAACTCAACAATCATAACATGGAGTTACAAAGGAGTGTCATGGTTAATTTGGGTTTGTTAAACAGAAACAATGTTCCCACTTTCATAGACTTTACACGACTTTAAAAGATGTGATACAGTTTCACTCAATGCAGATTGAGCAGGAAGTTTAAACAAAATGCATCCGGCGTGCCAAAGCCAAGGCCTCGCTATTGATCCCAACCTTCTGGACGGACATGCCCACCATAACAGACACCGCTTCTTCCCTTCCAACCACTCGGACCCGAAGGCGGTCGACAAAAAAATGGACAGTGGCAACGGAGACACGAAGGGCAGGGAATAAAGAGAAGGTGGTTTGAACACCAAAAAAACAAGACCAGGCGACATGAACGCAACATCTGCGAAAAATGGCGGCACGCAAGACACAACTGCAAGTGAAGGCTTGGAGTTCAATGTTCGGTAGCTTGGTTCGCCAATTGCCAAGCTAGGACCGGCCATTGGTACAAACATATGGCAAGCATGGCTCAAGATCTTCATGGAGTGTGCTAGGGAGAGTGCCCCCTGTAGGGGCACTAATGAGACAACATGTAGGGAGTGGGGGGAATAACATTGATGAGCCCCATCATTGCCGGGGGCTGGATGAGAAATGGCAGCATGGCATCAGTAATCATTAAAGTAGCCCCCGGCAATGATGGGGCCACATCAACGTCTTTCCCACCACTTTGGCACAAGGTTTCGTGATTGTGCCTACATGGGCAGCCACCTAGGTTGGTACGTGGGCCCACTACCAGCTGACGTGGACGGTCGGACATGGCCCAGGCAGCATCCGAGCACCACGTGGACGGTGGAGATGTATGGCGGGCACTTGGGGTTGCCATCGTCAGCTGCGACACCTCCGTTTTCTTTAGAGAGATGTGGCGGGGAATGTGTGGAACTGCCCATGGCGAGCACTGCATCGTGATGTAGCGAGCTCCACCTTACCCGAGCGTTGTTGCGGGACGGTGTGTTTGAGCTAACGTATCTCACCCATTTCAGAGATCATTTTGTTTCTTTCTCCTTGCATCACCTGCTTTTGGGTCTTTGTTGACCTTCGATTTTGGAGCCTACTTCACAAACACACCGAGATTGAGAAGAGGCAATCTTGTTGAAGGGCAGTTGCGATGCAATCAGAGATGTCGGCGGGATCCCAGCTTGGTGGTGTTCATTTCGTTGCTCCCTCGATCTTTGCTCCAGAGCACCTTTTGAGCCGACCTTCTCTACATTCTTGCAACCAAGGCATTTTAGTATCAGTCGATGCCCAAGTCGTGGCGTTTTGTCACAACGCATTGTCGTAAAGACCGAGCACTCCATCAGTACTACGGCTGCGCTACTGATGCCCTCAGACGTCCAAAGAAAGCACATTGATCTGCAGTCCGGTGAGTGCATTCTCGCATGGCGGAACTTTGTACATGCTCTCTTGATAGTTTGCACCATATTGTATCAGACGATCCATCTTGTTTTCCGGATCAAGGGGTGTCAATGCACCCACCTTTTGGTTGGTATGTGGATCTGTAAGTGACCTAGCTACTGCCCATGTTGTGATGCAGGATTCTGGCGAGTATCTGGTAGACCTTGGACGCGATGTAATGCTAGGTCCATGGTTGGGGCTCTTCTATGATCCCCCGTGAACTGGAGGAACCAAATGATGATGCGATCCGGCAGCGTCATCACTGCAGTGTACCTTCCCTGGATATTGTGGCATTTCTACCGAACTCGATATGTTCCGGTGTTTTACGTTTGCACTTCTGGAGACCAACCTCCTCTGCATGCTTGGTGTTGATCACTTTTGCTGATGTCGTCTGTCTTCTGCGATACTTTCTGTGAAGATGTGGAGTCATAGGGTCGGCGGCATTCTTGGGTTTGTTAGGATGAGAGCGTACTGAAAGTATTTCTCGGATGTGGCATGAACCCTGACTCACTTGTTTTCTTGGATGTGGAGGTTTCCGCGCCGTTGAAGATGAGTCCGAGCGCTTTTGCATGCGGAGGATCGGAACTTTGAAGTCACATCCGGTTTACAACAAACCATGTCTACCTTGGCATACAAAATTGGTGATCGCTGCAAAGGTACACACCATTCCATGGTATTCAAATGCAATAATGTGATACTCTGAAGGTGCTCGATCATTGTTAGGTTTATGATGCAGGGAAAGTAGGTAGTCGTGTAATGCCACCATATCTGACAATGGGCGGTAATTTATGTCTTCGGCTGTATTAGCTGCTTTGTAGCTGTGGACTGCTCATGCTTGAATCATGAGAGATATTTCGTGGGTTCCTGGCTATCTTTATATGTAAGTATTCTATATTCTCCAAATCCTTGATGTTGGACCGGTAGCCTCATCGATATTCTAGTCTCACGAAACAGAAGACCCACGAGTATGGTCATTGATACTGTTAGGGATAATTATAATTGTAACCATGCAGACGCCTATATACGCCTGACACATTCGTCTGAACCTCAGTCTAGGATCTAGACGGCCACCGTAGTAAGTCATAGGCGTTTGTTGTTCTGGATTATTTGTGATGGGCCAGTGAATTATTTGTTGTTCTTATGTGTATATTCTTCTTTCTTGTAATGGTGGTATGTGGGCGAACTGGATTGTTTGGGTTCCGTTGGGCTTGTCCTTCGGGGGGGTAAGTGTTAGTAGTCTGGTCTGATGCTGTTCGAGGGGGTCGCCTACGGAAGGAAGCTGTAGGTTGTTGGGGAGGTCCAAGTCTTGTGATGCATGCCCCCATATTATGTATAGGATTAGACGCACTTGGGGGCACGGATTTCCAGACACATTCAAGAGCATCCATTTTCCAGCTGCGTTTTTATTGTTAAATGGCTTGCAAACAACTAGCAATCACTGCCTGAACGATTTGATGTTATCTATTTAATTGTTATTTCTGATTGCTTCACTTAGATTGCCCGAAACACACTGAACCGAGTACGTGCCTATAAATCCATGGTCTAATTGTCCATCTGTCTTGTCCTCGGATCGTGTCACTAGGTTGTTTCATCTGCAACACTTTGATTACTGGGAGTATACCTCTATTGCCAGAATGACTATCACGCGAAGTTCTGTCCGGTGAAATTATGATGACCTGTTTCTTGCTCGTGTACATGCATTTTGGAGTCACAACGTGTGCACAAAATTATTAGACTGGGTTCAACAAATTTGACAGAGGTGTTGAGTGGTTTTTGATTGCAGTGCTCTGACTGGCAACATGGCACCATTTTCCATATATGTTGTGCAATGTACATGGTTGAGGTTCCCCCCGTATATCCCGCTTCGATGTATATCCCTCTTTACTCCCTATCTTCGCATTAAACATCAATTTACAGCAACCATTGAAGAGCACGTCATTTTCTGTGGTAATTTTCAATCTTAACCGGAATTTCGGAATGATTTTGGGTTGCAGTTGGAGTGCACCCTCACACCCTCATGTGCACAGATGGTGTTCTCCGAGGATGGGGTTCCCACTATCCAGGCATCGATTTAGCAGTCAATTTTCAGGGGCAAGAGAGCGGATGGGTGTGGCGAGACAATTCAAGTTGCACATTACTATGTCTAGTCTTGCATTTCCTCTCTATGTCTGTTTCACGCTTTCCTTGAACTTCAGCATGAGCGAATGATTTGGTCCGGTCCAGACAGTGTGCAGTCAATAGGAAATGCAATGGTGGAAACGTTCTGTCAATTGGGGGGGGGGGGTCGGGACTTGATCATGCAGGTACACAACTAGAAGAGGCTAGCATCCGTGCAGGTCCGCGGTGACGCTGAGGTGGGTACGCAGACTTCACTCTGTCTACATGGAGGTTGGAGCGAGGAACCGACTACCACTACAACATCCAGACCGTATCAAAGCAAGGGACCTAAAGTTGCAGCAAAGAGACGAAGAGCGTGCATTCAGGAATGACTTGTCAAGATACAGGTGCCCGTGCAACCTCTGTGGGGGTCGGAGGCGGCCCTACAAAACTAGCACTGTTGCACGGCACCTACGGCATCGAGGTAGACATGGGGCCCTGAGAGGGTGGACAGAGGTAATATTTTTCCAAGGTCTTTCATTGATTGGTTGGTTTCCTTCAATGCTTTCACATAGTTTTTGACATGTAAGTATCTTTGTGTACGAGCATGTATAAATTTATTGGGTTTCCATCCAGGGTGATGACCATGACTCCTCGGATGAGGAGTGGGACAGTCACATTGGGAGGCACGCCCGAGCCTTTCTTGGGCTTAACGAGCCAGTTGCGGAGATAGCACTAGACGACGGTGTGGGAATCGGAATGATGGTAAGGAATGCACTTGCGCGCGGGGACGACATTCACACACGCGCGTCCGCAGCCGGTTGCTCTTCAACAGCAGAATCGGATGGCTCACAAGTGCAGCATCAGGAATTTGGAGTTGGGGAGGGGGATGGTGTAAACAATCCAAATGTGCTACCTGAAGTTGGAGAGGTGGCTGCTTCTCAGCAAGGACCCCTGTTTAGATCCACAAGTGACACAGATATGGAGTCCAATTCAACTTCACTCCAACCATCCAATATGTCCGAATCGGGTGATAGTCGAAACCAGGCAGCACATGGACCGGGAGAAGGACCTGGAAACCTCGGATCAGGCGCAGAGGAGCCATTTGTTGGCGTGCCCGGCAATGGCATGGCGGAGGACAATTCAAGTCACTCTTCCAGTGAGGATGACTGGGCATCATCCAATGACGTAACCAGTGATGGTGAGGATTTGGAAGACTTGTTGGGACAGATCCCAAATGATCGCATGGGATCAAATCCCGAGTTTGATATTGCTGCCACCCTGCCATTGTTTGAGGGCAGCACATTGTCAATGCTTTGCGCGACTTTACTAATTGTGAATTGTTGCAAGACACACGGTGTCTCCAATATGTTCATGAATGAACTACTCATGCTTTTGAGCATGAGCATTCTGCCTTCCGGAAATTGCCTTCCAAAATCGGAGTACGAGGCGACCAAAATTTTACGCAAACTTGGATTGGCATACAACATGATACATGCGTGTCCGAGTGGTTGTTGTTTGTTTAAGGGTGATTTAGAGGATCTTGATAAATGTCCAGTTTGTGATGCGGATAGGTATAGAATGTGCGGCCATTCTCGGATACCCACCCTAATATTGCGTCACTTTCCACTAATTCTACAGTTGCAAAGAATGTTTAGTTCAAAGAAATTGTCGAAGTTAAATGTATGGCATCATTTTAACAAGTCTGTAGACGGTAAGATGAGACACACAGCTGATTCCCCGCAGTGGAACTTTGTGCACACTGAATTGGAACCCGATGCGGGGAACAATATGTTTGGACGGGATCCACGGGATATCCATCTAGGACTTGCCGTGGACGGCATGAACCCATATTCGGAAAAACGCAGCACCCAAAGCTTAACCCCAGTTATTGTGTTCAATTACAATTTGCCTCCATGGATGGTAACAAAAAAATATTTTGTAATGTTATGTCTTTTGATTCCAACGAAGTTAAGTCTAACCGAGTTGAATTTTGATGTGTTCTTACAGCCATTGGTAGATGAGCTGCAACAACTTTGGAGTCGGACTGGCGTGCTCACAAGGGACGCCAGGACCTTGTGGTACTTTTGGGCCACCCCCTTTCGAGGAAGCCTAAAAGTATCACACAAGCCCTTCGGTGAAGGTGGCCTGCATTTGCAGGCGCCCAAGCCGAACCCGGATGATAGGTGTATAACGTGAGTAGTTAGATTTTTAAGGGAGATTAAATATGCGTCGTAGTACCTCCGGAGGTTAGGCCTTAGTTTTTTACTAGTGTGGCTTTAAACTCCACTAACCAATTTCATATCTAGTTCTAACCTTAACCTACAACCTATTCTACGCGCAGACGCACCAGCCTTGAAACCAAGGCAATCCTAATTTGTGAATTGGGATGGTTCTGATACACCCAACCGGGTGTGACTCATACCACCCTAACTCAACGAACGGAATAACGACAATTTGATGGACCATTCAATTCTTCCTATTTCTTTATTTAGTTCTATTTAGTTTTCTAAGCGGGGGAACTTGGCCTAAGTCCCACCCTTCACACAAATTCCTTCTTAATTACTTACTTTTGTTTGCACGTCCTAACTCACTACATTAACATATTAGGCATCACCCCTTACCTCGGGTCTCTTGCCAACAAGGGTTTACGATTTATTTTGTATGTTTTGATTGTTAAATGTGTTTACACTGGATAGACCACGAAATGCAACTCAATGGGACCAGGGTGACGGGCGACCTGTAGGTTCAACCTGTTGCGCAATCTTCATAAATTGGGGCCATTACTCCCAATCTATGGGGCCAACAACATAATAGTGGATTCGCGGGTCATTAACCCCACCTTTCCACCAACAACATTCAGAGTGGTTATGTCGGTGATTAATCCGACTTACCACACATGAAACTTGCTAATAAATGAAGCTACTACCACAAAACATACCAAGGGCCCCGAAAACAATGGAATTGGGTACTCCCTTGGCGGTCAAGTGGTCAAGCCACTTGACCTTACGGGATAGGTGAGTGGGTTTAGAAATGCGTACCTTAGCCGTGCTCCCTCCAATCCTAAATGGAAGGCTTAAGGTTAGTTAATTTACCTCAATTTTCCTCGGTTGATTTGGGCTTGATGTAGGCCGAGCCGCTACCTCCTTCCTTGCTCCACTTTCCGAGCGTCGACCTTGCCTCCTTCTTTGTAACTAGTTTGGTAGTAAGCGTACCTTAGTTAACAATTAAAATATAAAGTGTTATTCTGCCCTGTAATTTAATCCTAAGCATAATATTTATACTTAGTGCACCAAATTATCTTTCCAATGATCTAAAAATCACTCTAATCGGATAAGAAATGCAAAAGTTATGAGGGTTGGAAGTGTGAGGTCGATTCAACCGACCCTTCCAACCCACCTATCTACCTTCTAACTTCAAAAATTCATAGCACATTCCTTACTACTTGGATCTAGGCTTTCCTTATACCATTGGAAAGCTATGAACAAGCTCTAACTAGAAAAATTATGACATCAGCAGGTTAAGCTAATAGAAATTCAGCGGACTCCTTGTAACACAGCAGTCAATCAAGAAGGCTTAAACTATGTATCTCGCCTTCAACAATTCATATCTAATTCAAATCTTAGTCAAATCAAACGTTCTATATGACCCTGGAGAGATATTAAAAAGATGTATTTGATAAAAATATGTGATTAGAAAGGTAAGCCGAAGTGAACCCAGCAGGTCCTCTGTAATGCAGCAGTCAACCAAAAGTTCTCAAACTATGTGTCCCATCTTGCACAATTCATATCTAATTCAAATCATGCTCAAATCAAATGTTCTAAGCCATTTTGGAAAGCTACACAAAAGTTCTACTTGGGAAAAATATAATTTCTTGGAATTAAAATTCCTATTGGGCTCGCAGGTCTGATCCAGCAGCCGCTACCCACAAGACCACCCAGTTTTTTCTACTCCATCTTTGAAAATCCATAACTAATTGTCATCTCAACCAAATCACAAATGGGAAACGGCTATGGATGGCTATATGAAATCTCTCTAAGAGAAAAATGATAAGTATCTTGTTCTAGCTTTTGAACTAAGCCTTCAGGGCATTGGCAGATGAGGTCTATAATGCCTCTACTCAAAACTCTACCATCCAACCTACCTCTACAAAAGAAGGAATAATTTTGTTGGTGTGTTAATAAACACACAACCTAACTAGGAGAGAGAGAGTAGAGGAGGTTCTCAAGCCTTTCTTCTAGACCATTGAGAATACATGCTAAAGGATTTTTTTCTAACTACATTGAAGCAGGGCTTCGCCCAAAAACTAGAGAAAGAGAGAGAGCTACAAGGTGGAAGGAGGGGTTTTTAAACCCTCTCACAAAAGGGTTGGACCCCTCTTCCACCGGATCCATTTTTCAAACCCTTTCCCGAAATTTTGGCTCGGGGGTTTTCCCGGTTGAGGTTGCCACCCTCTCGCCGAGGTGGCTCCGACAAAAAACCTTTAGAAATCTTTCTAATTTTTCCGCCATCGAGTTGGCAAGGGGGCAAGTGGGCAAGTATCCCCCTTGCTCTCTTTCTTTTTTGTCTTCAAAATTCTTCACGCCGATTTTATCTTCTTACGTAAAACACCTCCAATAGTCTTGTGTGCCTCACACTAACTAATAAACTAACACTTGCTTAGCTAGCATCTACTAACATTTGCTTAATAACTAGCATCTACTAATATTTGCTTAGCTAGTTGTTTTTACTAGCTAGCACATTTTTTCTACTTTGCTATCTTCTAGCACTACTTAGTTTCATTTTGACCTTCCTTCTTCTAGGCTAAATGCTAAATGAACTAATTTTTCCTAAATTCCCTATCAATTCTAACTTTTAATGCTAACATTCTAACTAAAGGTGATCCCGCAGAGTGGTGGACCACTCAAAGGGTTCACAGACCTCCATGGGAATGCCTTACTTCAATATGAGGGCTGTTTTAATGTGGATACTACACGATTTTCCGGCGTATGGGCTCCTTTTTGGACTAACAACCAAAGGGTTCAAAGGTTGTCTTGTATGCGGACCACATACAATATCACGCAGGTCCAAAATTCTCCGGAAAAATGTGTACTGCAATTGCCACCGGAGGTATCTTCCTCAAGACCACTATTTTCGTGGTGCGGCCGCTGCGTTTGATGGTGAAGCATGTCACGAAGTGGAAGTGGAACCACTCACTGGAAACCAGACAATCCGGCGTGGCGCACAGTCGGAGGCCTACCTCGACGGTGGCGGCACGGAGAAGGATGCTGAATTTCCTGGCAAGGTACACGGTGTGAAGAGGGTATCAGCACTTTATCAATTACCATACTGGAGGGTTAGTCTTCCCAACTTCAGTGTATGTATTTTTTTCGGTCATCTTAACACACGCTGAACATGAACCATCTGTGGTAGACTTACATTATAATCTGCCATAAAATCCATGAGAAAATGATCCATGATACATCCCTTTTAAATGTGAAACTCACAAGATAAACAAATGAAAACCATTATGCCCCATCATCTATATTCTCCAACTCCTCTTTGACTTCCTGTATCACAGTAATCAGTGCCCGCATATTCTAATGTGCCATCAGATCATGTTCATGGTTGACATGTGAAGTTGCTGAGGCTTAACACATTCTACTGCAACAATCATAGAAGATTGTTCAGAAGAAAACCGAGCTAGGAGGAAGGTTAGGCGGTCCAACTTAATATCTATGGAATTCCTCCAAGCAATGTGGGCCATAAGGACTTGAACTGAAATGGAGACTGACATATCCACTTAGACAGTGAGCACTCAAAAAGTTCAAAATACTGTAAAAGCTACAGATAGGGAGGACCGAAACTCAGGGCAATTGATAGAAAAATAAAGAAAGCAGGTACGTTATTTTCCTTCATATATCATGTATATACCCCAACCTGACATGTTTGCCTGCGTAATAAGAGCCACAACACAGACTTTCGACTACAAATACCGTTTGGGCAGGTATACTCCTGAACAGAGCCACGGTCCTCTAGTTCATTTTGTTTTTTGTTTTTTGCTCGGTGTGTTCGATATCTCACAATGTCATATACCTTAATTGAAGAAATCAACAAGGGAATGGTGTTAACACAAGCAGAAGGAGATTACATACATATTTCAACATTAGAGAGGTACTCCAGGATGGTACATGGTGACTGCAAGCAAATGTACACCGTAGAATCTCATCTTTGCTGAATAAGTCCAATAACACCAATAGAAAGAGAGCAAGATAGCAAATAGATGATGCTCAGACGTTTGCAAGTATATGTAGAACTGGGATTGAGATTGATAAAATCCACACTTAATAAACGCTTCGCTGGATTCTTTTCTAGCTGTGTGTCCATCCGTGGCAACCACCACACTAATTGTATGCAGCTTTAATATATGTATATGCAGCATTGCTTATATGGTGAAAGGATCGAATTCATGTTGTCCTTCAAGTTGCAGAGATCCAGGTGTCAGTCTGTGTCCAGGCGCATTGTGGCATGTACTGAGCATTTATTCCAACCACATTCAAGTTCTGGAATATGTTTAACGTGGAAAATGTTGTGGCTGCAGAGACTTCCAATTTGGCACCTGTTGGACGTGATGCACATTGAGCGCAACATATGCGACAGCTTGTTGAAACTGATCTTTGGAGGGAAAGACACTGCGGCATCACGTCGCGACATGGAAGAGGAGAGGATACGAGATCATTTGTGGGTGCAACGGGGTCCGCTAGCAGGTGGAAATTATTTCAAACCTGCGGCCAGTTATGTACTCACCAAAGAGGAGCAGAAGATATTTCTGGACCAGTTGTCAGGTATTTCTGTCCCGACGGGTTACTGTGGGCCAATAAAGAAGCACATACTTCGGAATCGAATCGGTAACATGAAGTCACACGACTTCCACATATTTTTTCAGTTTGTACTCCCTGTTTGTTTGAGGCATCTTATGGATAGCGGGCCTCGGCAGGCCATAATTCGTTTTGCCAGGCTATTCACTATGATATGCAAGAAAGTCATAAATGTAGACGAGATGGACCTTCTTCAGCACTATGCAGCGGAAACCATGTGCTTAATGGAGATTTGGTTTCCGCCGTCATTTTTTGATGTTATGGTCCACTTGCCAATCCACCTTGTTAGACAAGTGAAGTTGTGTGGTCCAATTGCGAATGCTTGGTGCTATCCAGTAGAGAGGCATTTGAATGTTCTGAAAAAATATATCCTGAATAGGGCACAACCCGAGGGTGCCATTGCAAACGCCTATATGTATGATGAAGCATTGGGCTTCTGCACTGAGTACTTGAAGTTGTACCCCTTCACACGATGAAGGATTTGGGACGATGAGGAGGAGTTAGGCGATTGTGGAGAACTTCTGGAAGGAAAAGCTGTACATCGTGAATTGACGGGTGAGGAACGACGAGCAATCCATTCATGGATTATAAGGAATTCAGAAGCTACCAGGGAGCCTTGGAGGTATATCACATGTACCCCCAGCCATGAGCAATCTCTATTAGGCCAAGTCTCTTTTGCTCATGTTTTTTTTATTTCCTCAGATTAACCCAACACTGACTTTTTATTTGTATATGTATGTTGCAGGCAGTACCAGGCCCAGGTTGAGGAGCTGGAGGCGGAAAGGGAGACTTTTAGAAGGGACGCTGCACTACGAGGGCTCTCACGGAGAGAACAGTATAGGTATCCACCAGAGCTTTCACAAGGTCTGCCCGACTTTGTGGAGTGGTTGCCACAACACACGACTGAATTGGTGAATGCACATGGCTCCAGGAATGTTGACATCGATTTACTCCGACTCTCAGCTCTTCCCTCCAAGGATGCGGAGACTTACCAACAAATGTGGGCCTATGGGAATCACTACAGGGTGGTGAACGAGGGAGGAGAACATGGATTTGTGACCCAAGACTATGGAATTGCCAGTATTTTCGGAGCGGAGGAGGGTCGAAGTGCAGGTGTAACCATGGTAGGAGTACTGAAAGAAATCATCGTCGTACGGTACTCGGCGCAGAGGAGAGTTGTGTTTCGTGGATCCTGGATCCGCAATGATCCTGGGCCACGATGTTCAACGAAGGTGGACCAGTATGGCTTCACCGTGGTGCGTTTCAGTGATCGAATCGCAAGGAACAGGGAACCCTATGTGCTACCGGCCACAGTACGCCAGGTACTGCATGTAGTGAGCATTAGTAGTTCCATGTTCAATTGTGTATCATTTTATGTTGCAATTAAACATGTGCTTAAATTGTATCTAGGAATAAAAATTTGTGTGCACAATTTCCTCACATGGAACAGGTCTTCTTCATCCAAGATTGGTTGCACCCTGGGTGGCGTGTGGTACTGCAAAAGGAGCCGCGATCAAGGAGAGTACTAGACAACAACGATGAACAAATATTGGGTATATCGGGGGACTTGAGTGGCCTGCAACTACCGGTGGACATGAATGCGGCAGAATTCCGGCCAAATCTGATGAATTTTGGGGAGGCAGTTCCAGCAGCAGAGGTGGTGAGGCTGAATGCATTGGTCAGGGGGGAGGGACGTCCGGATGGTCAATATGCGAGAGCTCATGGGCAAAGGGGAAGGGGAAGGGGAGGCAGGAGGAGAAGGTTACCTAGGGGGAATATGCACTAGTGCAGAATAGCGGATTTTCACCGAAACTGCTATAATGTCTACAAAAGTCGCGGCAAGTTGACTCACACCCTGCATGGAAGGAGGTAGAGGGAGAGCTATGATGCCTGTAAATCCGAATGTGTTGTGGTAGGCCAAATGACCCATTTTTACTCTTCAGTATGAACTTAGCCTTGCAGGACGATTCATTCTGATGTCGGGTGTTGATGTATAGCCTTTCATGGTGAGAGTGCATTGTTGTTTGGTTTCACGTATTTTGGCTCCAACACATATTCTGCCGAGGTGGTAGTGGTCCATTGCAGGGGGCGGAATGCGCAGGACGGTCAGAAATGAGCCGGACTGTCTCTTTTTGAGAGGTGGTGATGATAGTGCATGAGTAGCCGATATTGTTGAAAAAGGAAAACTTGATCGCATAACCCTCGACCTTCCTGTTTTTTGGATTTTGCAAACAAGCTATTGTTCAGGTATGTGTTATACAATTTTTTTGCGACCTAGTTTCTGCGCGTTGGTGTTTTCTGTGCTCACCATCAGCTACAGTCTGGTAGAAATCTTTTTTCTGGGTTGTGATAGCAGCAAGGTTTTCTATTTGTCCTGGGTTCTAGGCATGCTTTTTTGGACACATACACACATCTGTTTACTACTTCCATTTTCTGACATCCAAAAATGTGGTGTGAGGAACATGGAATGCAACCCTAGAAATATCTCTGATGCAGCAAGGTTAACTACTCCTTAAGTGATTGTTCTGTGCAGGTCTCCACAGGTGTTTTGAAAATGAAAACGAGTCGGTTATGAAATGGCAACCCTTTAGGTTACAAGCTCTTGTTACCACAGGTGCTTGTGTGCTGCACTCTGTAGTCGATGACAAGGTTTTATGGCTCCAATACCTTCTTTCAGATTAGTTATCCAGATGCATGGCAGCCCATTCGTAGGGATGTCAACCAATTTTCTGAGAATGGTTGTCTTCTTTCACATAAAACCTCATCTCAATCTAGAGTTTACTTAATGATTGTGGCTTTTAGAACATTGAAAATGTGTTTGATCTGCATCTTTGTAATGAATGATCATGTGGAAGCATAGAAGCTCATTCGCAAGTAAGTGGTGATTTTTTTTATCCTTCTTTTAAGACAGATGGCCAATAAGCCAACGCTAGAAAGAAATTGTTGTCTGTACCATGTATTCATGACCATTCATATATGTGCCATAGATTTAGCATTAGGCAAAAACGGTTTGTAATTTTGGATGGCCACTTGTGATTTGTGGATGTGGATAGCCTCAGCAATTGAGGAGATGTGTTACTCATGCATCCTGGATGCACTTGTATGATGGCAATGAATATGTGTTGTGCAAGCTTTCTTGAATGTTATTCCAATTTTGATTTGAATATTTCTGCCTGTAAGCTGTAAATCTGTGCATGTTGTCCTTATATCATGGTTGTTGTCATTATAAATTTCATATGTAAAAGGGAAGATCAACCTTTCATGTCAACATTTGTTACAACGTCTAAATGTTTTTATGTTACTCAATAACCACAGGATACTACTGCAGGTAGTGGAAGGGGAGCAATCGTTCATTGACCCATTCAGCAATGAAGAAATTGTGTTTGAGCATGGCGAAACTGGTGACGGCTCCTTCTCTAGCTTACCTTTCCAGGTTGGTTATTCTATTGTTTTAATTTAAATAAATTACTAAATAAATAATTATATGTATATAATTCTTGCATTGTGCCCTATTTGGTGGTTAGGAACCAAGCCCAGCATTGGAAAAACAAATTCATGAAGAAGGTGGTGTTTGCCTGTCAATTACAGCACAGGGGAGCGTTTCCATATTGAAGTCAGAGGGGCATTTCGGCAGTCTCTATTTGCGAGGATATAGTTCGTGAAGGTACTCCTGCATCTCACTCCGTGAATTTTCCATAATGTATGAATGAAATGTAATCTCAAGAGGACCGCTTCCTGTGTGTGGGATTAATTATAATACCAAAGTGAATGGCTAGGGATTGTTATTGTGTAGTGCAGCAATGGAGGCTTCCATGCCAATACTATTTTTATTTGGAATCCTCCAAGATGAATTGGGAGCATATAATATCCACTTCACGCCCTTTAAAAACTCATTGACATTGGAAGATTGCATGTTTTGGGGGTCCTGCCCATATTACACAGGTTTGGCTTCTTCGAGTCAGGTTGAAGATGTAAATGCCCATTGGAGGCCGCGATCGTTTTTGTAATAGCTCCTCTTTGAGTCTGAGATTTCACATGTTGTCATCCCATGATATTGCAGCTTGTTTGCTTCTGATATATTTTGTGAGCTGACGTTTATGCCCTGTGCGCATTTTGACAGGAACCGGGCACATTTGGATATGACATGTGTACCACAGTTGCTGTAAGACTACAGTTGGAAGCAGATTATGTAGCACAGAGTATGTTGGCTTCGTAGGTTATGCTGTTAAGACTATAGGTGCAATTTACAATCAAAGTTGAGGTTTGTAGACAATCACGGCAACACTGATTGGCATATTTTGTGTGGCTACATTCACCTATGAGGACTGCATGTTTTGGCAAGGCGTGTAGTCTGTTCGACCCCGCTGGAATGTATCGCGTGAAGGTCAACTGAACATTTGAACGTCTGATGAACATCTAAGCAACAATCATTATGCAAAGTCTTGCATGTAGGAATCCACTGCAAATTGTTATCCATGTATATTTATTCACCCTTCTTGAATATCCAGGATCCATGCAATTTGTTGTTGGCTTTCATATGTGTGTCAAGGTCCTGAAAAGCAGTCCGTGTTGGAACTTTGCATTTTGCAATGAACCAGCGCATGAAGCTTTAGAGTTGGGTGACACTGGGATGCGGGAAAAATTGCTTTAGGCTGTCAGTGGAATTCACTTGTCAGAGGATGATGTGTGGCAGTGAAAATCCAGTGGCACTCGATTTTGAGTGGCACTCGAATTCCATTGTCACTCGATTTCGGGTGACAATGGAATTTGGGTGACACATGATTTCAGGTCCCGCCAGCACCCGAGTGTCACTCGAATTTACTTCATAATGGCTAAACCATTGTCGATTTATGTTGGGGGACAGTGGAACATGTGGGCTATCTAACCAAATTTGTGTGTGTAGCATGCATGACCCCTAACCGGCCATCGATTTAGGCCAAAACACCAACCTGGGTGGCTATTAAACATTTGCATGAAATGTTAGTTGTTGGGCACACACGGGACTGTGAAAGAACAAAGGCACGTACACATGTAATTAACAGGTGTGGGTCGCTAAATACAATCATTGCAATTGAATACTTCTACGTGACTGAGATGCATGTAATTTACAAACAAGCAATGTGTAATTACTAAGTGCAGAAGGTACCAATTGCGTGCTAATAGCTCAATGATTAATAGCTCGGTGCTCGCAGTTGTAATCCAGCACAAGGAAATACATGCAAATTCCCTATAAATCAACCCACCAAGATTGCATAGACAGAATGCGCACATAAAGTTAATTTTCATTAATTGCATATACATGCATACATCAAATTGTAGATGAATGCAAAAACAATTGGAAGCTCGAATGACAGTGACCCAGAATTGAAAAATATTACGCTTAAAATATTACTTGGAAAATAGTGGTCAAAAGAACCGTAATGGGAAAATGACTACGGTACTTTTTAACCATATTTTCTACTAGTGTTCAGTCGCCTACAACGCGGACTTCTGGTAAGACTATCTAACTTAGAGGGAGGTTGGGTAAGTCCATTTTCCAAAGTTCTGGAATCATAGTAAGTGCTTGATGACAGAGTAGGAGTATGGTCTGCAACCAATCACTTTGGCTCTGCCTCATAAAAGATGAGGTACTGACAGCTCTTATTGCCTGATGTGATGACCGGCATTCATTGAATGCACTCATGCTGGTAATTGAGTAAATATACATCAATGTCGAACTTAGCTCTAAATTTGTATATCCTTATTTGTAACTGAACTGATGCGGTTAGTCGGCGTGGTATATAACAACTCAGTAATGGACCCCGGGGCGAGTGTCGAAGTCGAAATTCCTAAATTAATTATCCATCTAAAAATTTAATGAGCTACCGATCTTAGGTTCCTTTTGATGTTCTTATCAAAACCCCAAGAAGGTGGCGAACGTACCTTTGCCGCGCTCCTTCCTCAAAAATGAAATTGCATAATTGACAATGCAATTCATTCCAAGGAATTAATTAAAATACAACTACCCTAATAAATTCAAATATAAAACCCAAGAGAGGGTACTTACCGAGCCTCGAATGCTCCTTCCTCTCTCTCAAGTTCGTGCCTCCAAGTCTTCCTAGTTGCCTCCAAGTCTTCTATCTACTCCCCGCTTCGCTCCCGGCGGACGCACCATTTATGTGAGGCCAAACCCACCACCCTTAAGCGTCCTAGTCCGGATGATGGGTTTGTGAATCACATGTGTAGTATCAAATCTCAATGATATAAGAAATATACTTCATCTCAGTGAGCCTTCTAGTTCTAAAGTTCATGATGTTTTATTAATACTTGTTCCTGAACAAATGAGGCGTTGGCCTTCTCAAGGGTCCATCCTGCGGCTTTGGCCATGCATGCCCGTAAAGACATTCCCCTAACACCCTTAATCTTTAATCCCTTTGCCTTGCCATTGCTAGGATCCATTGCATCCTCCATTCTTGAACAAGTAACTTATTTTGACCAAGAAGATGCGAGTGTTTAAAAACACTGTTCTTAATGATCCACCCCAATTACATTTACTAGCAAACCACACCTCGCGCTAACTAGCCTAATAAATCTAACACTTACTGTGAGCCCAAAATGGTGCCCACATGTGGTGATTAACTCTTCGAAACCAATTTTAGTTTGACTTTGATAGATTATGATTATTCACAAAACATAAAAAGAATGAAGTGTGGTGTGGATTTAAGTTTAGGCATTAGAATGTGTGGTGTAGTTATTTCAAGGTTTGATTTCAATAAGAGGATGCCTTGATTATGTGAGTAGTGGGTAAGGTGAAGCAAGGTGAGCTCCGCGGGTTAAATGCCCACTTTTGGATCCACCTTGGTAGTTTAGGAAGAAGGAAGCTTGGTGGATGGGGATTAGTCCCTACTTTGGAGGAGAGGGTTAAAGGATTGTGATTGGAGGTGCTAATCCTCTCACCCTATCCTCACCTCTCTCTCCCTCTCTCCCTCTCTCCCTCTTTGCTACTTAAGGTGTTCTTTCTCTCATTTGCAACTCTCTTCATCAAGCGCTCTCAAGGGAGCAAGCTCTCAAGAGCTTGAGCCACGTGTGTAGGACATTAGTTTTTAGTGAATTTAAGTAGTTAAGCTCTTTCTCCCAATACCTCCCAAGTGAGTGAGCTCTTAGAGCTAAGATTGCACGTAGTGATTAGGTAGTAGTTAGTGAAAGTAGTGTGTTAGATTAGTTCATGAGTTAGGAACAAGGAAAGGAAAAGAAAAAAAGAAGGAAACACAACAAAAAAGGATTTAAAACAAATCTTTGATTAGTGATTAGAGGGGTTGTATTAAGGGTAGCTAGTAGCTGGAGTTACTACATAATTACTAGAACTGTGTGGGATTAGCTGCTGGAACCATTTACGACTGGAGGGATTAACTGTTGGACCCAGCTGCACTTGTGAAGATTAGCTGCTGGGCAGCAGCTACGACTGAAGGGGTTAACTGCTGGAACCCAGCTGCACTTGTGAAGATTAGCTGCTGGGCAGCAGCTACGACTGAAGGGGTTAACTGCTGGAACCCAGCTGCACTTGTGTGATTAGCTGCTGGGCAGCAGCTACGACTGAAGGGGTTAACTGCTGGAACCCAGCTGCACTTGTGAGATTAGCTGCTGGGCAGCAGCTACGACTGGAGGGATTAACGGCTGGGACCAGTTGCGACTTATGAGATTAGCTGATGGGCAGCAGCTGCGGTTGGTTGAGATTAGTTGTGGTTTAGCAAGTTAATATTAATGTTGTGTAGAGGGAACCACTAAACCACCCAATAGGGTGTTAGACAATTGTAGACTAAAATAGTTCTTAGACAAGTGTTAAGCTTAATAGGATAGGCAAGGTGTGTGGAGCCTCATGTGATTGAATGTAACATTGACTATAGAGTAAAGTGTTTTTCAACACTTGCACCTATCGTTCAAAATAACTTACTTGCATTATTAATGGAGAATGTGAAGGACTCTTGCAATGGCAAGAAAAATTGGGTGAAGATCAAAAGAGTGAGGGGAATGTCCGTAAGGGCATGTGTTGGACTCTTGAGAAAGCCAACTCTAGCACAAGCCAAGAGGCCAACATTAATAAAGTACAATGAGTGAGACAATACATGTTCATTTGGACATGAAAATTACCTTGCACATGGTTCAATGTTGTAATAGATACATGTGATTCTCAAGACCATCACCCGGACTAGGACGCTTAAGGGTGGTGGAATTGGCCTCACACTTACACATGTGCTAGAATAATCTAAAATGCATAACTTGACCTATGTTTAGTTTTAGTGATCGTACTCAATTTGGGCTAAGCTTTGGTCATCCAAGCATGCTCCCTACTACCCAACTGCCTTTAAGACCCAACCATCCACGGCTGCCCCAGCAGCCGGCTAGTTCGGTGCAGCCCCTTCAGCTGCTCGGCAGCAGACTAACCCAGTTCAGGCCCTTCAGCTGCTCGGCAGCAGACTAACCCAGTTTTGGCCTTTCAGCTGTTCTGCAGCAAACTAATCCCAGTTCGGCCCTTCAGCTATTCTGCAGCAGACTAATCCCAGTTCGGCCCTTCAGCTGTTCTGCAGCAGACTAACCCCAGTTCAGGCCCTTCAGCTGCTCGGCAGCAGAGTAACCCAGTTCAGGCCCTTCAACTGTTCTGTAGCAGACTAGTCCCGATTCAGGAACTAAGCAAAGATATATATAACACTGAGAACTAGAGCTGATGTTATGTAGGGGATGGCGAATATCCAGTGCACATTGCCATCCACCTGTGGCAATCACTCAATCGATGATGCGGATTGTAATGTTGTAGGTGCAGAGCTATGCGTATCTAACTGGATCCTAAGAACTTGAGGAGGGTGTCGCCTTCCCCAATTCGACAAGCTGCGGTGTGCAGACGCTCACTTCCACGTCAATATGCGTCGCAGGTTGTCTGCAGCCTACCACATCGAGCGCTCAATAGCACATAGAATGGGCTTGCCTGAGTACCCTTGTGCCTGTAACCGTTGCAGAGGCGCTGTAATCAAGAAGGTGGAAACCGTGGCAAGGCACCACAGTGCACATGGTCGGGATCCCTATTTAATATATCCAGTCATGGTAAGTAATTAAACTGAAATCTCCTTATCTCGTTCCGAAAATATTGATGTTCTTCCATACCGCTTACAGTGCATTTCGACCTGGGCTTCTACTGACCTATACTTGTATACAACAGACTGTGGATGGACAAAATGTACGAGGTCCTGCCCTGGGGCAAGATGGTGTGGGAGAGCAATATCGAAGACGTGGACATCGCCCTCAACAGGAAGGCTTCACCTGGCCAAGGAGGACTGCAGTTGACGTCGAAAACATGGCTAGAGATGCCTTTGCTCGAATCGACGAGATACACAACGGCAGCGGCAACGAAGACGAAGCCGCTGGTATGGAGGCTGGCATGGGTGAATTTGAAGGTGAGTTTGATGAGGCGAACCTGGAACACATGATACGTGAATCCACCGAAACAATCTATGAAGGAGGGACCCAGAACCGTTTGCAATGCGCCATCGTCTTATTTACGTTGTGCACTCTTTACTCAGTCCCACACACCTTCCTTGACGCCCTGCTCACGTGGATAGCCGGAGATCTCTTGCCAACCTCTAATAAGTTCCCCAGAACAGCCTATGAGGTCAAATCCCTGCTCATGAAATTAGGCTTGAAACATGATCAAGTCCATTGTTGCCCCGACGGCCATATCCTGTACGAAGGCGTCAATGAACACCTCACAGAATGTCCTACATGCCATGAACAACGATACATTACAGGATCAAATAGTGTGCCTCGTCGTGTGGTGAGGTATTTTGATGTCATCAAACATCTGCAACGACTATTCAAGTGCCCACAAGTAGCAAATCACATGACCTGGGCCGATTCCCATAGATCTCGTGGCCAATTGATGAGGTCAGTGGCAGACAACGAGCAATGGAAGGCCATAGATCGCAACGAGCCAGAGTTTGCCGCAGTACCCACAAATCTACGGCTTGGACTAGTAGGAGATGGCATAATTCCCTACAAGAACAATGCAATCAAGCACTCAACATGGGTGTTGTTGATCACAATTTACAATCTCCCTCCGTGGCTACTCATGAAGAAATTTTTCATATCTTTAGCTTTACTCATTCCTGGGCCAAAATCACCCACAGCCGAGAACATAGATATTTATTTAGCCCCTGTAGTGCGTGACTTGCTTCGTCTTTGGCATGGGGTCCCGGCAATAAATATGGCAAAACCTGAGGGCAGTAGACGTTTCACACTTAGAGCAATGTTGATTTGGACTGTGAACGACTTTCCGGCGTATGGACTTCTAGCAGGTCAACAGGTTCATGGATACAAAGGATGCCCGTTGTGTGGCCCTGAGACTTGTGCAGAGCATGCACAGCTATTGAACAAAATGATCTACCTAGGGGGGACGCGTTTTCTTGCACCAGGTCACAGGTTCCGAAGGGCGAAAGCTGCATTCAATAATCACCAAGAGTGGCAGGTGGCACCTGACAGACCAACGGGGGAAGAAATTCTACAATGGGGGACAGCACGATCAAACTTTATCGCAGATGGAGGAGCTGAGAATTCAAATGGTGACCCGGTGAAATTGCACGGTGTTAAGCGATGGAGTATCTTCTTTGACCTCCCCTACTGGAAGGTACAATTTCTGACATGTTTGGATTTGGGAGTTTGTGTAGGGTTTAGTGGAGAAGTGAGGTGTATTTTCAGTGGTTGCCCGATGTGTAGGAAGCCGTGAATTGAGTCAAAATGACATAAGTTCACATCGTAAAACAGTTGTTTACCACTGTAGCACTTGCTCGTGTTAACATTTATTGTGGTTACCTGGGTCTGACAACAAGAAAAGCCATTTATTCAGAAAGAGAGTGCAATTAAATGACGTTTATATTTGAGCGAGATTCTCTTGCCAGGGGTTTGATGGTAATTTCCTGTTCTTATTGGAGAATGTGATACATTATGGCATAAGGTCGGAAATTCCTGGCGCCCCATGGTAACTTTACCCCTGTAGTGTAATTAACCCATCATGAGGTCATTACTGCCCCCAGTGTTCAGCCTACTACTTCCAGCTGCGACAGTAATACACTTAATCTGGTTACCTGGGTCTGCCAGTAATGTAATTAACACAGCATGAGGGGGATATCTGTCCCTATCGTTTAGCATACAGTATACCCACTATAAATGTCAACCTTCGGGAGTGGATCCAAGTTAACATTTATAGGTGCGTTAACAGCCCACAATTATAAAATTACCTTTTGGAGCAATATACAAATCTTGACATGTTTAAATATTCGCAATTCTTGACATGTATAAATATAAGTATAAGAGTCCCTGTGAGAGAATAAAATTTATGAAATTGCAAACCCAATCAGTACTTTATCCAATATCAAGTTTACAAATCACGGGTGTGAGAGAGAGAGGAATGCAAGGGGATGTGTAGTTAATATCATCCATATTATGGATGCATTTAATTCGACCACATTTATAGAGGGTGGACTGTACTACTTTGAGCTGCGACAGAATACAGTTATTCTGGTTACCTGGGTTTTACAGTAAGAATATCCAGTTATACAGTCAGAGATCACCGCTAGTTGACGTTTAATATTTGAGCGAGATGCTCTGAATAGGGTAAATTTTTGGTAGTTTCTGGTTACCTGTTGGAGAGTCTGACACGTAATATATATAAGGACGGAACTTCCTGGAGCTTCAACTTTAATTTTACGGCGATAATGTAATTAACCCAGCAGGAAGTCGTTAATGTCTGTAGTGTTTAGCATACTACTCTGAGCTGCGACAGAATACACTTATTCAGGTTACGTGGGTCTGACAGTAAGATATGCCATTTATACCTACTGAGAGTGTGTGGGAACACGCGAACACCAAAATATCCGGATTGGCATGTTTTAAGTGCCTAATCCGGTTTTGTCCGGATGACCCTAGTATCGTCCAGGGATTTCTGTGAAGTGTAGGAGGTCTAGAACTCTCCGTACCTGCTTATTTCCTCTTCCTTAGCCAAATTTCCAGAAACCCTAGTTTTCGGACTTTTGGTTTTTGGGGACACTCTTAGCCTTTTTCCGGAGTGTGCCTTTCCGGATTGTACCTCTAGGTCCTAATTATAATGCTTACTCACCCCTCTACGCCTACCCTCTAGAATAGGTGGTTTCTTCCGGTGAAGATGTCCTTGATAAGACTAGAATCCGGAAACTCCCTCACAACCAATCCGGATTGATCAGGTCCGTCCTGGCAGGTCACGCAGAGAGATCCGGATTGTTTCTTGGGACCATAGTGACCAGAGGAGTCCGGATTCCGACTGGAGATCTGACTCGACGGGATGAGTGGGTGACCCGTACCACTTCCGGATTGTCCCGTCCACCGGTGATGAGACCTCTTCAGAAGATCAGATCAGTCCGGATCCCTTCCGGACCTTTGCCTAATCCTCCCCACGGCTGTCTCACCGGGACGTTACCTAGACATCCGGAACAATGAGGATCTCTTCCTACTACACTCCGGAGGTGGCCTCCAATCCGAAATCCTTACTGATCCGGACCTTCCCTTCTCCTTCCGACGGATTTGTCCGGCTACCTCTACCTTGGATTCTACTCAATCTGAGCTAACTGGGCGATCCGTACCACTATCCGGATAGGTCCGTCTAAGGGCGGTGGGACCTCTTCAGAAGATCAGATTGGCGTAAGTCCGGATCCCTTCCGGATCTCACCCAATCTTCCCAGCGGCTATCCCACCTAGACGTTACCCAACCCACCGGATTAGTGAGGTTTCCCTGCCACTACACTCAGAGAGGATCTACAAGGCAATAACCGGATCTGATCCGGGTCTCCTCTCTCATGTCCTATCCGGAACTCCTATCCCTCATGCTCTCTCTCTCTCTCCTCCGCTAACAATCTCCGGATCATTCACACAAACATCAATCAAGAGAAGTCAAGGAGTGAGAAGCAAAGGCATTTATTTGGAGTAGGAGTAATCACAATACAACAATGGAGAAGGAACACTTCTCAAGCTCCTTATTCAGCCTTAAGTAGAGGCTCAAAATCTCTAAACTGAGGGCGGCGGCCTAAGCGGCCGCCGCTTAAGAAAAACCCTAACCACACTCGGTCTCCCGGATTTCCCGGATCCAGATCCGGGTTTTCCGCTGACACTTCCAAGGGAAAATTTTATTACTCGTCTTCAAAAACTCCTAAGTCCTACCTGCCTACCTCTATTCTGCCTAACTAATCTAGCTACTCTCCTAACTAAGAAGACCGGTGCTTCTTCGGAGCCGATCCCTCCTTTGAGTGACTCCCTAACCCGCTGACGGCGGATGAGCCCCCTGCCGGCGATGCCTTCTGCAGCCGCGTGAGCATCCTCCTCATGTTCGGAGAGGGAGCAACCTCGTCCTCCGAATCCGCTGCCCTCTCGGTCCGTGGGGTAGTGGTCCCTGGTGTTCCGGAGACTGTCCCTGGGGTTCCGGAAGTTGTCCCCATCCGGATGCTTCGGACTGGAGAAGGATCGCTTCCGGTGCCCTGCTCCGGATTCCGTCCGCCCGAGATCGAAGCCGTCCGCGGATCCCTGTTGGAGGCCGCCCTTGAGGGTGGCGGAGGAAAGGGACTCACCATTTGGCAGTCCCGCGGAGACGATGGCGAGGCGTGGGTCATAGGGGCCTTGCCCCTACTCGGAGTTGCCTCCCGATCGGAAGTCTGGTGCCGGATCGGCGTCCTAGCCCTATCCGGAGTCCGGGACCTATCCGAGTTCCGCGGAACAGGGGACTGGCCCCTTCCGGATCGGACCGACCCGGTGCTCTTCCGCCTCACCTGGGGAGAACGGACCCTTTCCGGAGCCCCTCCGGAACTACCAGGCCGAGAGCCGCCTCCCTGCTGGCTGGGTCCTGCAGAGGACGGCGGATTCTGAATCAGGGCTGCTTCACCAACCACCTCGTAGAGGGTTCCGGTTGGTGACCCTGGCGGACCCAGATAGAGCACCCTCCGGGGTGTTCCGCTTGGCGGGACCACCCTCTGGATTTCCGCCAGGAGATCCTTCATCGTCCGTGAATACTTCACGAGGATGGGGAGGGTCTGCCTGGCGGAAGCGGGTTCTCCGGACTCCATCATCTGGTCGTAGAGATGTGCCTTGTTGACGATCTCCGCCGGATGACCCACCAGCTCCCGGATCCGGCTGAAGAACATTGCCTGCTCCGCATGGTACTTCCGGATCTCCTCGCTCTTCTGACTCAGCTCCTGAGTCATGGCCGCTACCTGTGCGGTGAGGTGGGCGTTCTCCGTCTTGGCCTACTCCAGCTCCTTCCGGTCCGCCCTCTTTGCCAACTCCCAGAGAATGTTTCCGGGTCCGCAGTCGTCCAGAGCATGGTTCGCCCCCCTGACGATGTGCTCCAGTCGGTAATACTGGGTCTTGAGGTCCTCCATCCCCTCCTGGAACCGTTTGAACGGATTCTCTGGAAAGTCCCAAGCGGATAGATCCACATTTCGCCATGGGGTCTCCCGGCTGGGTCCAGCTTCCGGATGTTGGTGAGGGGGAGGAGGAGAGAGTGGCCTCGAGGCGGTTAGCGGCGGGCTTCCGGGTGACGAAGGAGGTGCTTCCGGAAGAATAGGGTCGCTGGAGGTCTCCGTCTCGACGTCTCCGGCTTCCGGAAGCAGCTTGTAGGTGACCTCGTCCGCCGCTATCGTGAGCAGGTCCTCCTCCTCGGCCGTGATGCAGTCGAAATGCTGGTAGAGATGCAAAATGAAGGGGGAGAGGAAGGAGGGTTTCCGGCCAATATGGGGGAGGGCCCGCCCCACTATTTCCTGGATAATCAGCCCCCAGTTCACAGGCCGGACTCCGGACATGGCACCGAACAGCGTGTTAGCCATGGTAAGGCTAATCCGCTTCGGCTTGTCCGGGTTAAGGATAGGCAGGAGGAATTCCAACACCCTCCTCTCTCTCAGGTTCCGGCAGTTCCCGGGGTGGAAGCCGTCCTTTGGATCCGCGTCCCCTCTAAATTTTCCGGCGAACAAGCCGTCGCGGCGGCCGGCCCATCCTTCTATAATCCCCCGAGGAAACCCGTAGACCCTGTTCCAAATGTCCGGAGTCCAGTGTTCCGGATCTCTCCTCTTTGTCCCTAGCCACTGATTTCCTCTCTCAAACTTAAACTCTCGGAGGGTATCTTCGGCTCGGAGGTTCCAGGGTTTGGCTAGCAACCCCGCGCAACCCATAACCTGGAGATCCTCCGCGAGCTCCTGTAGCTCCCTATCCTCCCTCGGAATTGCAGGGATGAGGGCTTTGAGCGGAACCGGGATAGGTTCCCTCTGATCCTCTTCCCGTGCTTCCGGCATTTTCCTCTTCTCTCAGTTTCCGGCTCGACCACGGAAACTCCCTCTCTTCCGGATCCCTTCCCTTCCGTCTAATTGCCACAGAGTCCCGGCAAGCCCACTGCCGGTGACTGAAAAGTGCAGAGTCCCAGCAATCCCACTGCTGGCGGCTCGAAAGAATTAACACCTCACCACTCGTTCTCTCAACAGGTTGCCTTTTTCAGAAAAAAGTGGGAGGGAGGAGGAAGGGACCCTTAAATATCCTTCCTCCCTCTTCCTTCCCCTGTTACCGTTTGGTTTAATGGAAAACGGTTACCAACCGTTTTCCGGCGGGTCTAACCAACGGTTTTACTAACATTTTTACCAACGGCTTTCTTTTCCCCCAACCGTCATAAGGCCCGTTATAACCGCCACTTCCGGGCCGTTGGGTAATCTTGGCGCGTCCGTTACTTGGTCCGGACCAATGGTTTGGACCATGATTACATGGTCCGTCCATCCTATTTGATGGACCGGTCATAGTACTTATTTAGAGTCGTTTTATCGCACAAGGCGGGGTTTGAATACTCTATTTCCTAGTACAATTAATTTTAACCTAAAAGACCCTATTACTTTCAGATAAGCATGAAAAAATACGGAAATGGAACCCGTATTTCCGTATTTCCGTATTTCCGTCTTTCCGTCGAATTTGGATTCCCACAGAGTGCAATAAGTTGGCGTTTATATTTGAGCGACATTCTCTGAATAGGACTGTGATGAGAGTATCCTGTTCTCATTGGGGAATGTGATACGCAATGCCACAACGCCGGAACTTCCTGGACCGACACTGTAATCTTCTCACTCATAATGTAATTAAAGTGGACACGAGGTCGGTCATTGAACCTAGTGTTCAGCATGCTAGTTTCAGCTGCGACATTAAAATTTTGATTTAAGGAAATGCTAACCATACAGGACTTGCCCGTGCGCCATGTTCTGGATGTCATGCATTGTGAGAAGAACATATCGGAGAACATTTTGAAAACAGCCTTTGGCGAGAAGGACAGTCCGTCTGTCAGAGCGGACATGCAAGCTCGAGGCATCCGAGCACATCTCCACTTGCAACCTACCGGCCCCAACCGAGATCGATTTTACATGCCAGATGCCCCGTATGTGTTGTCTAGTACAGATCAGGCCAAGGTTTTGCGTGTGCTAAAGAATCTAAGGACTCCAACAAACTACGTTGCGTCCTTGCACACCAAAATTAGCAAAGGTAAACTGAGTGGTCTAAAATCACATGACTACCACATTTTGATGCAACAGATTTTGCCGCTTTGTTTTAGGAAAGTGGCCAACAAGGCTATGGCAGGGGCTGTAATCCGTTTGAGCAAGATTTTCCGAAAGCTTTGCGCCAAGACAATTAACATGGCCGAGAGACAACAAATGCTTGCAGACTGTGTCGAGACTATGTGCATGCTTGAAAAAGAAATGCCCCCCACATTTTTTGACATCATGTCGCACCTGCCATACCATCTGGTAGAAGAGCTATTTTTGTGTGGACCAGTCCACACAAGATGGATGTACCCTTATGAGAGATATTTTAAGTCAGTGAAAGGGTTTGTTAGAACCCTTGCGAAACCAGAAGGAAGCATTGCCCAGGGGTACCAAGTAGAACAAGCCCTAGGTTTCATCACAGAGTACATGTCGGAGTACAATGTCACTACGCGCAGGGTTTGGGACGACAAGGAGGAGCCATCGATGGTGGACGAGATTTTGGAGGGCAAAGGTAAACCTAAACTTCTGTCAGAGGATTTGAGAAGTGCAATGCATGAATTTGTGTTGGACAACTCAGCGCATGTCGAGCCATACCATCTGTAAGTATTGCACTCCCAGTTCATGCTTTCTCAATTTCAGCAATTCTCAGTATTCATGGAAAAACATCAAATATTAGGGGTTTGTATGTGTGAAATACTTCTGACCAAAACAGGGATCCAAATCAGCTAATGGAGATGGAGTATGATATAAGTTATGAAGTGCAGATTTGGCACAGAGGTATTCGGTTTTTGTGTAAGTTAAGCATGTGATGTCAAAGGTACCTGCAATGCCACGCCTATGTATCAAACAGGTGTAGAGGCCTTTTGGTGATATTTTCAGTATAAATATTTCAATGAGTAATTATGATGCATGTATATCTGCCTATTCTACAACAGAGGCCGTCAATTATAAAAAATTCGAATGTCCAGGAAACTACTGGCCTGTTTGTGGTTCGCTCTGAAATTACCCATTTATTAATCTCAAATCTGGACTTTTGAACCGTGGTTGTGGGGAACAGGAGGTATGAAGAAATGTGGCTAGAGAGGACAAATGCTCGGGCAGAATTCCGTGCCAGACATCCTCGGAGAAATGGCAGGAGAATGATCCCGTATCCAACGGAATTGGAAGCGTTGCCCCCATTTGCACAATGGTTTCGCACGGAGATTGAAACCACGAAACAAGCTGCTATATCAATACCCGAGGACGTTGAAGACTCCTCAAACCTGCCATCATTGCAGGCGCAGAGGTTCAAAAGTATGTTCGCATACGGGTACCATTACAGGGTGAAAAGTGCAGAGGAGAGCATTACAAAAACCTGTGACTCTGGGGTTGCAGCCTTTTTTCGTCGGCCATGTAGATCGGGGAGGCGGGATGCGAACGTCGTTGAAGCCAACTTGGAGTACATTGGCCAAATCCTGGAGATTGTGGAGCTTAATTATGGACGGCACTGCACGGTGTTGTTGGTGTGCGACTGGGTGAAGGCGAATTACAGGGGAAGGAATGCCACAGTACGAAAGGATGAATGGGGTTTTACTCTCGCAAACTTTAACACAATGGTGCCATTCGGTTACGAGTCATTTGCCTTTCCAATTCATTGCGACCAAGTATTTTTCTCTGATGTAGAAGACGAGCCAGGATGGAGAGTCGTGTTGCGAACGGAGGTTCGGGGACGTAGAATTGACAACAACATCGAGGAAGAAGACGTGAATCCCATGTTTGACATGGGTGCAGATGTTGATTTTGAAGGACTACATGCACCAGATGTAATACCAGAGACCCATCCAGATCCTCTCCCAACAGGCAGAAACATCCGACTGAATGACATTCTAAATGAAGTTCTGGGAGAACAGGCTTTGGTGTTTGACAGAGATGTCGGGGAATCTTCTGAAGAGGGTGAATGAATAAATTTTTTTTGTATTTGTAGAGAGTGCATGCTTTATGTGACAGGGAGGCATTTACAGAGTACAAGGACTTGAAATTAGGATTGCAGTTGGTGGATGTGATCACCGCGGTGCTAGTTGGCATTATGTCTACATGGTTGTTCATAGAGGGGACTATTATATTTATTCAGAGAATATGTGTTCGTGCAGATGAGGGTCTGCACGAAGATTGCAATGTGAATGTAAAAAATTTATGCTGTAACCAAGCATGTTTTGGAATTTTTCAAATGCAGTCAGAGGTTACCTTCCTGTGTGACACTCCCGATGCAGCACTTTACTAGCCTTTTTCTTTAGCATAGTCTCACTATGAAGTATCCCTTTTTTATATGTCCATGCATGTCTCAAGTGCATTTGCAGGCAATGTGTATATAATTTGGCTTGAAACACTTAAAACAGCGAACTGGAGCATCAGATACTGCACAGCTTGTGACTGCGCATTTTATATAGAAACCATAGTGAGTTCTAATTTTCCAGAGGATATGAATTTTCATGCGTTCACCTACTGGTGAGCGATAGGTCATGGAAATAAAATTTAAGACAGAATATGCTTAAGTATCTGATTGGTACCTAAGCCCTTCACAATTGCCACCATATACGTGCGTCAGGCAACGTTTAAATTGCTGAAAGGTTAAACCGACTGCCATAAATGTAAAACATTGAATTGCACACAGAGCCCTAAACCAGCAAATAAAAGTGTCCATAATTGCCCACGCAGAGCACTGACACGTGGCCATTTGCCATGTCAGCATGCTCTGTCACCAAAGTCATGCAATCAGGTACCTCATGACACTAGCATCAAAGTCAACACAAATTAGGTAGCTACTCTGCACCGTATAACAAGGAAATGTGGAAGAAGCCAACTTGTGACCGCAACTGCCCGAAACAACAGAAAACTGTTGAATTTTTGTTGATCTGGTCGCAATTTTCTAGTAGTGTAATAAACATACTTTTCCCTTTGTAGTTGGGATCTCCAAGCAAGCATTCAAAATAATCGTCAGCGTTTGTGAAATGTTCTCACCATACCCTATATAATTGAGAGTGCCTCAAGATTGTAACATCATGAAACTAACTTAGGAATGCAAGGTCAATGCGGAGGAGGAAACCTTCATGACTCACAATTGCAATGTTGTTCATAGAATAAGATCGATGCACCCTTGAAAATGTGGGTTGAATGAACTAGGTTGTAGTCTCTCACCCTTGTTAGGCTACACCATCTCTTTTTGAAGACCCTAATTAAAACAACTTGCAAGGAAAAACACATCGTCACAAATGTATGACCTAGACCAATTCCAATGGAAGGAGTCATACAAATTGACATTGTCATGTTCCATGTAGAGTATGAAATGTAGAAGTCGTTGCTCTAGTGATAGCTTTGAAGGTCATCCGGACATTAGATGAGCGATGCTCATGGATCTCGCGTTGCTAGCTATGTTTGGCACAACCAATTAATATAACTCCTCAACCTTATTTGAATGAAATAGAATTGTACAATGTTGTAGTTGCAATCATCATGTAGCACATAACTACCAACTCATCAAAACCTCAATGAGTTCATCGTCCATGTCATAATTGTCCAATTCTGCCTTTGAAGTTGTCCATACTGAAGCATAACCAAACCCTAATCATCACCTTCCTCAACTCTACTGCCTATGTTTGCTGCATGTGGGAAGTTGAGAGCTCAAGACCCTTGGTCAACCTGCAACAACTGTTGTTTGTACCGTCTCTATCCTAACTATTCTTGATATCGTCATCATTGGGGACTAAGCCCGTTGGTTAGTTGTTGTGAGTATGTGTCGCTTAAGCCCATCGGTGGCCATGTTGGTTTCTTCGCCAACTCACCTTATTAGTTGGAGGATGTGGCTAAGCCAGTGTTTTCGCAAGGATGATAATGAAAAGTTATAAGTGTTTACAAATCATAGAGGTCTAAAGACAATCAATTCTTTGCTAGTTCCATTGTACGACCCAAAAAATATACAGACCAATCAATATGTTTATATGATAGATCATTCCACCAACACAGCATAATGTGATAATACTAGTTGCTTAAGAAAATAGTTTCATTAACACATATAGATACATTTCTATGACTGATTGACGTTTTGTTTGAAATAAATGATGCAAATAAGAACTGAAAGTACCGCCCATAGTATTTATAATTTGATATATTTTGCATACTAGAGGATCTACTCTATTCTTACATCCACAGCCTTTGCCCGCATTTGCAGGATTGAATTGAGTAAAATAAACTAATATCTAATTCTCTCTTGCATGATGTTGTGCTTTGAGAAACATGTGCATGCTTCAAGTGGAGCTGTCATGCATTGAGTTGAGCTTTATGTATTTGAAGCAATGAATGGGGGAGAGCCGGCTGCTAGTTACAGATGAACCAGTTAAGGGCCGCTTCACACTATGTCCGTCCAAGTCAAGAGGCCGTGGGATTGAATGGCCAAACTTTGTTGAGAGTTTAAAGAAATGGGCTGAAAAAAATAGCCAATACAATATAGGAATTGGAGCCTTCGGGCGGGCATAGTGTGAAGCCTCCAAAGGCCACGTCCAAAGTCCAAACCTTTAATGGAGAGAGAGAGAGAGAGAGAGAGAGCATCCCATTTTATACCATGTTCAAAACATCCCCTCCAATCTAACGGCCAAGATCTTGCACGGGGAGGTCACTTCATTGTCAAGTTGACACCACGTGAGGACAAAGTTTGCTACCCCTATATTACATGCCATATATAATTTTAAAATTTATGATATTTTTTCTACATATACATAACCATTGATAGTATCTTTTGTATGTTTTTTTGAAATTTTTAGTCATCTTTATTTTTTTTAATAAATGTTTTAGTTCAATTCTGTGTCATTCTAGTTAGAAACAGTATGTTTCATGAAAAAAAAAATCATCAAATTTAGTTATCACTTTTACCTATGTCATAGGTACTGTGTATATCTACTCATGAAAAAAAATTGATAAAATTTTGACCCATTTTGGTGGTGCAACTTACCAAAAGAAGATTTGTTTTGGTCGCACGTGGTGTTCAACTTGACAATGGAGTGATCTACCCGTGAGATCTTGTTAGCTTTTCATCCTTTTATGAAAAAAAAATTGACGGCCTCTCGACCATAATTTGGGTTTCCATTCCTGTCCGACGCAAACTTCCTTCAAGAGTCCATCGCCTTAGTCAAAAAAATACTACCATGTAGGCATTTTGGAGAGCGACGGCCTCTAAACTTTGGCCTCTAGTGTTAAAAAAAAATGAAAGATCACAACATGTAACAGGTTGGACTTGGAAACACTAAGATTTTGACCGATTAAGTCCAAAAGTCTCAGACACAGATTTGAAAGCAATGCTTGTCCTATGTCACCCCAATAACGTAAGACGTATGTTGGCAAGGCCATGTTCTGAGGAAGACTTATTGTGGTGCTCGTGTGTGTGTGTGTCGGTGAAAATGTTTTGCAAAGACCCAGCATCAAGAGTGGCAAGGTCAATGTAACACGGTTATCTTATGCAATTTGTCATAAGAAGTTAGTGGTGACAATTGGCCGGAGCATCAGTCGTGGTGTCATTTCATTTGTTAAAATATATATAGAACAAATTACCAGTCAATTTCATGTGGATGTCTTCCCCGTTGATTGGTAGAATACAGTCATTATCCATTGGTCGACCAATATATCTAATCAAGCCTATCGGTCGTTTTTTTGTTTTGTTTGTTTTGTTTGTTTGTTATTGTCCTTATTTTATTTTCCTTGTTCCATGAAGGCTAGTTGAAAGCAGGCCGAGAAATCACTTGGACAAGTTAAAAAAAGAAAATATAACATTAGTCAATCCGATGTGAATTTGAGTCCGTTGGCTATATCATACTCAAGAGTTCCCTTGGTGCGTGATAGGGTTTACTGCCTACCTTACGGTAGGTGGGCTTGGACGAGTTAATATAAAGAGATTTCAAAGGTTGATTGTTTCTCTTATAAGGCATAAACATACCTCCTCCCCTCCCCCTCCCCCTCCCCACTTTTGACCTTTTTTGGGTAATGGATTGGGACAGTAGAGTTGTTCGTAAAGGAAAGATGTTGAAACCATGGGTTTAGTCCCAAACCCTAAGTTTTTGAGAATTAATACAAACGGTCATCCAAGTTTTCATAATGCTTACATTACCATATCTAAAGAGCGGTGTTGGGCAATTAAGAACTATATTTCTAGTTTGTTTTATTGGGATGGATGGGCTAAGCTAGCCTTGCATAGGCCAATTGAGGATTTAGAATAACATGTCCCATGCACATATCCTATTTTAGATTTTTACGATACTAAAGTTTGAGAGGTGGAAAGAGGAGGTCTCAAAAGTTTCACACAACTCCCAAAATAGTCTATGATACACGACGAGCTGACGAGCTCTTAATAGAGAGTTTTCTCAAAGAAGGATCAAATTCATTGTTTTGTCCCTCTTTGAAGGTTTTTATGGATAACTTTTTATGTACATTACTTTTACAAAATGTATCTATAACTATGCATTCTATGGGGAAAAAAATGTCTTTATGGACTTTGAAAAAAATTGAGATTTTATTGTATGCCGGTAACTTATTACCATTGAGTGGATGGAGATGAACGGAGGGTGGTTGCAACTAGGGTCACCCAATGATCATTCTCTAACATAACTCTTGTTGGGAAGAGATTGTGTAGATTATTTTAAGAGTTTTTGTAGCCAATTTGTTGGAACATATGGCATGGACGGATTTCGCTATAAGTGTGGGGATAATGTTATGGTTAGATTGGTTGATTTACTAGCATTGTGAAGATTTACTTAAGATTAGAAAATAAGTAAGTTGCTAGGAATTGTAGTAAGTTCTAGAAGATATTGGTCAAGTGGCCATTTCTTGCTAATGCCAAGTTGATAGAATGGTGACAAGGCCTACACCTTATCAAGTTGACAGGGTAGGAATTTCTAAAATAGTCATATTTATGTTATTATAAATTTAGATTTCATATCTACAAGTAAGTAGATTTAGAATATTTCTAGTGAAGCTTCCTAATTCGTAGTATAAAAAGGCTCTTGACGAAGAGTCTGATACCTTCTTCTAGTGTTTATGAGAGTGATAGCGTGAGGTAGGATAAACTTAAGTATTAGAATTAGGAATGAGTGTTAGAATTAGAAATGAGTGATAGTGTGATGTAGGATAGACTTGAGGGTTAGAGTTATGACTAGTGTCTGTATGAAGGCCTCGGTCTTGAAGGTTTAACAAAGGTGAGAGCTACATTTGTTTATGAAATCTCTAAGTATTGATTCTTTGTATCTTTATGTCATTTGCCTCTATGTCAAAGAGATTCGATAGTCTTATGAGCTTGACTTAGCTAGCCTACCTATGACTTTGGTTATAAACATTTTGTAATTATCGACATGCAATGAGTTCCAAACTTCCACACATGTTGTGAGTAGATTTGGGCAAACCAACCCATTCACTTATTCCTTGTTGGATGCCTAAACCCTTGCCTCCAAGGAACCAATGTACGGGTTGTTTCGTCCCAGCCATGTGAGTAGCAAGCTTGCTAGGGGCATTCATTGGCAATTTATGTGAAAAAGATGTGCAAGAAAAGGTAGGGTGGACTATATATGTAAAACAAAACAATTATATTTTGCTTAGATCTACATTAGGCTCCATTATATATACTCATAAGTAATTTATGTATAACATACGTTATTAAATAATTGTGTTAATTTACTTTTATCTTCTATAAATTAGCCCAACAAAGATTGGAATGAACATTTTTTTTGTAGGATGAGTAGGTTTAGACGGAAAGTTAAGTTGTGTTAAAAAAAAAATTGGGCGTTTCATGGAAACATGAATGAAATTTCAATCATTGAGGATTAGATTTGGTTCATTGTGGATAAAATTTGGTTTGTTGTGGATACAACCAAAAAAACTGTGATTTTTAGAGTCAGAAGCATGTTGATCTAGTTCCCTTTCCATTGTCATTGTGCGCGTTCCCCCGTGCCACACAATCATGCCATCTTTAAATTACTAAGACGCTTTGTCAGTTTTGGATGTTTCCTTCCATGACAAACATCAACAACAAAAGGCTAATATAATGAGCCCCTACAAAAACACTCGGTTCCCGCATGTGTACGCCAATTCTCTAAAGAGGTGCCTTCCCTAGGCAAGCACGTTCTCAAATGCGTACCGAGGTGCAATGTAATTTTACCTCATGCCAAGACCATGATAGTGTGAAAGCATTAAAAGGTAACTTATACGGGTGACGCGTGAGATTCAAGCGTGCACATGCGTCACGAGTCAATGGTTTGGACATTGTTGGCTCGGACACATATCTATCTACACATATAAGCATTTAAAATTGCACTACTTATTACGTAGACTTCAACCTATTACTTGGAAACAAGGAAAGCTACACTTACGTGTGCAATTAGGTCGCCCCATGTAGATGTATCAAACATCCCACACTATTTTAACATCTATAATCACAACAACAAAATACCGGCAACCCATTCACGAAGACAACCTAATTGAACAAATTATTAGCATGTGACATACGATTAACATTGTCGGGTTATCTCATTCTTGCGAGGTAGTCACGGGTTTAGAAATACAAATAGAAAGTAGCTTATACTACGTACACATGCGTTTGTCCACGTGGTTTCCTTTATCGAATCATAACCACTTTAACCCACAATTATCCCGACATTCACAGCCACAGACGTCCAAGCGGTTAAATGTTCGAAGAGCAGTCTTCCCATGTGTTTGACTAAAGTTTGGATGCGAGTGTAGATGGCGGTGTAATGTATACTAGATTGAGCTTACTCTTTTCTCCTTGGTTGCCCCGTTTTTCAACTTGAAAAGGAATGGGAGTAAATGTAGTAGGTTAGCAGTTAGGGGTTTCGTGTACCAAAAATACGGTTGGAGGAGTGGAAACAACGAACGGGAAGAACCGACAACTACACTAAATAGTCCTATTAATGTGGGTGAAAAGTCACGTGGAAATGGTTAGTGTGGAAATAATTTTTTGGTCAAAGTGGAATTTAGTGGGTCCAACACCCTGGGTGTCTTCCCCTTAGTCTTCGTAAAGACTTTTGGTCAACACACTCAATATTACTTTGTAAGTTTGTAGGACCAAAGTAGCACAAACTAAAATAATCACCCACATAATTTTTTTGGGAAAACAATTACCATGGCCCATACTAATTTTACTACTAGAGATTTACTGTGGGTTGAAAATGAATACAACCCATAGTAATTCTTACATTGAGAATTAGTGTGAGCTCTAGAAAACTATTGTGGCCCATAGTAATATGACTATTCAGTGTAGTTACAAATAAATAGGTTGAGTTTGAGGAATAACATGTTCAAATTCTAGACTTCAAAAAAACTATTGACCGATTTAGAGGAATGTTCAGAATATTCCCCAATTTGATGAAGAAATACATACTAAAAGATGTCAACATGTAACCAATTGATATTAGACACATTAGGATCTCGAACAATTATGCCCAAAACTCTCCCTGGACACTGAGTAGAAAGGTATGGACCAGTGTTCAAGATTGAAGTCTTCAATGCCCTTCAAACGCGATTTGGCCCTTCAAAATATACCTCTCTCAAAACAACCCTTTAAAACTCAACCCCAAATTGAAAATGAAGACGTCACTTGAAGTCCTCAATATAATCTGCCCACCACAAGAACCAACAAGCATAGGGCATTGTCACTACAAAAAGTGGAGTTAGATCATTGATTCTTCAATCTTCATATTTTACTAGAAACATGTACCATATAATTCATGCACAAGTTTAATATGAGTTTTGCATTTCGTTTCTATATTCTTAGATTGACATCTTGACTTTGAACGAACCCTTGAACTGAAGGGCTGAGATTTGAGAGCCCTTGAAAATGAAACTCATATGAGGGCTTCAATCTTGAACAATGATATGGACACCCTCACCAATATTGGACCGGGGGCTTTGAGGATACTAAGGGCTAATAAGGCAACCATTTCATTGAGTTCAAGAGAGTCTCCCATTGTTATTAGACTAGAGTTATGATCTCTTTGTTGATGATGGGACCAAAAAGTGCTTGTGTCGTTTTGGTTTTGTTGTGGGCATTTCTAGGGTGGTTAAGTTAGTTTGTTGGACGTTTGCTGCGGGGAAGAAGACAGAAGAGGCACGTGTTTTGTTTTAGGGTGACTCTTCCTAATTTTACTCTTAACTTGTGCCCCTTGTAGACAATTTTTTTTGTGGACTATCTTGTTTGTCTTCAGTCACATGTTGCACATGTGCTTGCATGGAAGTTCGCCCTAATAAGGACAGACTCTTATCAACTATTAGGCCGTTCACACCAGTGACTGGGCGAACTCCGTTCATTGTCGTCAATAAGTGTGAGCGAGTTAATGAACGGGAGAACTAACCACTAAGATAGATATTTGGTGAACGGTGAAAACAAGTTGATTCGGTCAAAAATAATTACTTGCAAGTTTTTTAAAGATTGAGTAAAGGAAATGATGAGGAATGTCAATTGCTTCATACTTTTATTCCATGTGAATCATTACCGTAACACCATAGCAGGTTCACCACCTGCCGCACGAATATTTAACTTTTTTGAAAAAATTAGGTTCGCGTTCCAAAAATAGATTTTTTTTGAAATTCGTCTTCTCATTTATTGGATTAAAAATGATTCATGTTTAAGGTGGGAAAGATGTGCAGAAATGTCATCCTAATTGCGTTTTTCATCCATTTATGGTGGCCCAACTTGTTTAAAGCTAAGTCATTACCCTAATCCTGATTTTTTGTCTTTTTGTTTTTATCACAGTATAATTTGAGAGTTATTCGTTTCTCTTTTCCTGTAATTTCTGTTTTTTTATGTTTTTTTTTGGGAATTATTTATGAACGAACATGCTATGGTGTTACAGTAGTTACTTGTCCTCAAAGAGGTAAGTAAGTCATACTCCCTACTTGTATAGTGGAGAGTCTCCCTACTTTGAGTATCAGTATATCATGCTTTGCATATGAAAGCACTCACAAAACGGTTAACTCAATGACACCCAAAAACGATAGTAAGTGGTGTGAGATAGCACTTATCCGGCCAATCACTACATCCCACCTATTACTACATCCTTTTGGGCCACCACTTTTATGATTAGCCATTTTGAGTTCATAGAAGAATCATTCTATCCCTAGTCTAGTGCATCAGTAGTGGTTGTTCACCGTTTTCAAATTTTCTACCTTAAGTTACAAGATGAACCGGTGAGTCTAAGAAATAACCGGTTGAACAAGACCTCACAAAACTTACCAATCGTTATGGAGGAATTTGGAGAATATACCTCAAATTAATAAAGAAAAACTAAAAGTTCACGCAACATGTAACCAATTAGACTTGAAAAGAATAGAAACCGATCATGCCAAAAAATCTCCTTGGACATTGCAACATACACCTAGTTATAGAAGGCTATGGATTCGTGGCCTTTATGTAAACTCACTCATTGAAAAGGTGAAAAAGTAGTGAATTATATTATAGCATGTGAATGATATTGTAGGACAATTTGAATCCAAAAATAGCGTCAAGGACTTAACTTAGTCTAATTTTGCTGAATTGAAATGAATCGGCTCTCGGTTTTGTAGGGAGTTTTTTTTTCTTTTTTTCTTTTTTTTTTCATTTTCCCCCTCTTCCTATTGGATCCAACTCATCCATGATGGATGAGTTTACACAGATGCCACAAATCCCAAGCCGTTATAGAGAGGGCCTTTGGATAGCTTGGGGTCATGTCATGATCACAATTGAATATTTATTTAGTTTGAGTTAAATAATTATTTAATTTTGTAATTTGTGTACCTCCATAATTACATTATCATTAAATAGTCATAACATTGCGTAACTTTGAATAGTAGCATGGAAAATTTGAAACAATCAAAGAATATATTTATTTATTAAATGTGAGTTAAATAATTATTTAATTGAAGAATTTACCTAGCAAAATATTCCAGTCTCATTAAATAGTATAACATTGTGTAACTCTATATATTGAACTCTATATCTTGAGATTTCAAGAAAATCTAGAAGTCCTCCCCCCCCCCCAAAGAAAAAGAAATGAAAAAGAAAGAAAAATGGGTTATCATGAAATATGCCAAGTTTGAATAATGAGAACCTATCACCATGAAAAAGAGGAAGTGTAAACTATGACGAATACGTTGGGTCCACACCAAAAAATTTATGCAAATGAATATTGTTCTTGTCAAAAGGAAGGTTGATTTATGGCTTTGCCTCATTTTGCAATAGAGAGACGGTCAACTTTTTTACATTATGCCAATTAGTGTCAACTCATCCTTTGGAGGATAATTAGTTTACGCTTCCATTTGGAGCATGGGCATGGGTGGGGGGGGGGGGGGTTGTTGTCAAATTTTAGTCATGTGATGATTTTTGTTGACAGAACTGGCTCATGGGAATGTGCCCTAAGGGCCAAGTTCCATGCAATTATGGAGGATTGATTTATGATAATTTCATTGAAACCAAATACTACATTGATATGTGCAATTAGGTTACCCCACACTAGTTTAGTATCATTCTACATTGTTCTGAATATTTATTACCATAGTAACAAAGTTAAGTGTGGTTGCGATTTGGATGAATTATGATGAATTAGTTTTTATGATATAATTTTTACCCAAAGTAATTTGCATGGGCAATGCAAGTGCACATATCAGTGTAGCCGATGTTTAAAAAATCAAGCCATATTTCCATGTCTTGACATGTGCCCTTGACAACCCATAAATAAATGAACACCTCTACACAGATAGACATATTCCATTGAAACCCCGAAAACAACAATTTAGTGTTGATTCTCCAAATTTTTTTTTGAGTTGATAACGTGTGTTTGTCTAACTTCCAAATTTCTTTTCATTGTGTACCTCACTCGTTTTGCTCCACTCATCTTTGGCTGTTAACATGAATCTCCCATCGTTTCTATCCTCAATTCATGGCAAGGCTTGTAATTAAGAATTGACATAAAAAAGATGCTTCTTATGACAAGGTTGGACTATATGTTTCAAATAAGGACATCATTCTACATTTAGTAGTTAACATAATTGGGAAAGCCTATGTGTCATATAAAGAGAAAGACGGAAGTCTTTATTTTCTTATATGATACTTGAGAATATAATGTCAAAGTTATATTCTTATTACAATAAAAACATCATATTTGTTAAATCTTAATCATCTAATATATGGATACATTCACAATTGGGGCACCTCTTCAAGGACCATGGATTATTATGGCAATCAATCGAAGGGCTTCAAAAATGCCTCCCCAACTAAATAAATACACACCAAAGTTGGTATGGATATGGGAGCAACTTCAAGTTTACTTTAGGTTTGTATCGCTCCTTCAAGTTACATCACAGTTTGTTTGGATTCTTTTGAAACCACCAAATACCTTCAAAATAAAGGTAATGTTGCATGTTTTTGTATTTTTCGTAATCAAATGGATTTATTTCACATCTGTTATTTACAAAGCATGAAACTATACATAATTATAAGCTTGATGTTAATATTTATAAATTGATTGAACTATGTTGCTTAAATTTACGCTCTTACACTAAAGACATCCCTTTGCTTTCCTTCAAGAAAAATATGCAAATGCAATACAAAGCACATTTTAGATAATTCAACATCATTAGTTAATATTATTAGTTATGCTTAGAACATGCAATGTAACATATATACAAGGACTATCATTTTCTCATGTTTACAAGAAGGAGTATGTGAGCCCAAAATGGTGCACACATGTGTTCTCAACCCTTTAAACCTATTAAAATGTTGACTTTTACATCATGGCACTTGTCAACAACATAAAAAGAGTGAATACCTTAAGTTTAATTAGAATTCAAAGTTAGGATGGGAAGTCCGTGTTTTATCGTTTGAGAAGTGGAAGGGTTAATTTAGAGAGTAGTTAATAGTTGTGTTTAGGCTTAGTGCTTTGGATGGTGATAGTTGGGTGCGTGTTAATTCAATTGGGCATGGCAACTGTCCATTTAGGGGTAGGGGGGGTGTTCACCCTAGCGAAATCCGGACCAGGGGATTGGGCGGCAGTTGGAAGCCCCCAACCTCACTCTCTCTCTCTCTCTCTCAAACTCGGATACGGAGCGGCTGCTGGATGAGAGAACAGGGTGCTCTGCCTAGTTGGTGAAGGACTGAGAGCGGCGTGAGCCCAAAGTTGTGTGCCCACATGTGTGTTAACCTTAGACGTTATTAGAACTTAAATCTTGAATTTTATTTATTGAGAAAATTTATAAAAAGAGTGGAGTTCCTGCATTTAGATGGTAGTTAGGATGAGGGTTGAATAGGCTTAGTTAGGAATTTAGTCTTGAGAAGTCACTTGAGACGTTAAGGACCAGCTGGCTTATGGGCTAAGGTTAACTTAGTTAGAAATTGGACAGAAACTGTGGCCATGAAGGCCGGTTGCTTAAGTTAATTAGCCGAATTAGGCCAAGCATAGATTGGTTTTGGAGAAGGGCCGCCCCTCTCGGGAGGATCGGCCTCGGAAATCCAGGATCTAGGTGAAGCCTTTCGGGAGAGAGAGAGAGTTCTGAATCAAGGAGGGGGGCGACAAGACAGAGAAGGCGATCTCCCTCGGCGAGTGGAAGGGGGTGTAATGGGAGTGGGAGAGGGTGTTGAAAAATTGGCGGCACCTGGGCCGCATTACGAAATGTGCACTGAAAGGGCAGTTCACAACCAAGAGGGGGTGGGGCTGTGCTCGGATGGGAAGGAATGGGATTATAGGGGGAAGAGTGAAGGAAGCAAGCTTAGCTGAAATTCAGTTGGGTTAAGCCTCGAAGTCCCAGAGCTCTGGAACTGCAAGGATTGGATGCCTAGGCTAGGGGTGAGGCAGAAATCAACGACCTAGACTTCAGGACCTCCGCAAAGGCCCACACGGAAAAACAAATCAGATTTGTTCTTTTGTTGTTTTCTTTTGACTGCCACATTGAGAGTGAGATTCACAGTGAGCACTTGTGACGGTTCAGCATTGTAAGAGCACTACTGCATTGATCAAAACAGGGGAAGATCAGTTGATGCCGAAGTGTCAATGGAAGCGCCAAGGGTAGTATTGAGGCCGCAGTTTATGAGAGAATGGGTCGGGAGCTGGGTGGGATGGCAAGAAGCCTCTACAACCACAAGAGGATTGGGCCTGGTCTGCTCAGGCCCGGCGGGGTAGAGCACAGGCAACATTAGCTGCCGTGAAATTTGATGCAGGAAAGGCTTGAAGGGTACCAGGAGCGAGGCTCCCTTTGCACGGCGAGCCATCAGACTGGGACCTAGACGGGCAGGGAAGCTGACACGAGGGCATGCAGGCTAGCCACGCTAGCCTTTGACGGGCGGTGACAGGCAAGGCCATTGTAGGGAACATCGTAGATTCATTTCGAACATGGAGAGACTGAGATGGAGTAACCGGCACCCTGGGACGAAGCTGAGGGCTGGGCATGGTTTAGTTTAGTTTTTGAGCTTAGAGGGGTATGGCTGATTAGTGGAGTGGGGATTAGCATAGGAGAATTGGCCACAAATAGGGTTGATCACCACCTTGGAGTGGGTTGAAGGAAGGTAGAGGGGAAAATGACTAGTGAAAGGGTGAAAGAAAGGGAGGCCAAGGTTGGCACAACACTGTACAATGTTTGTACTTCTTGCATGAAATAAATCAGGTGTGGTTGATGTTATCATTAAGGAAATAAGAGTACTTTTGAAGGAGTGGAATACATCTGGATTCGAATGTGAGCTACCAGCTCCTACCCGGACTACGATGCATAAGGGTGGGGGGTTTGTGGCTGACAAGCGGGGAGAGGGAAACCGAGAGGGAGGTCGCGGTGAAGCATCAGTGCAGGCATAAGTAGCTGCAAGGGAAAAATGGGTTGGGCGGTCTGGGATGAAGTCTCAGTGCCGGCCACAGAGGCGGTGAGCCAACTCGGTGTTGTGGGCTTGTGGGTGCCGAAGGGCGGAAACCAATGCGTCCTCGAAGTCACGTGAATTCCTTGCACAGTTCGACACTTCGCCAACTGAATACGAGCAATTTCGCTGGCCATTGGCACAATGCCAAACCGCTCACTGGTGAGTGTGCATTGCCAGCACAATTCATGCAGTGGCATTGGAAGGGGTTTGAATGCTACTGAATCTCGGAATTTCAGGCAGAGATTAGCACCACTTTGATGGTAATAAGGTGATAATCTGGTATAATGGTGGCTCACAACGAAGCTCATAGCAGACGAGAGTACCCATAAGAAAAATGCAGAATGAGAGGGCGATTTAAACCCAATTCACGAAATTTGACCCTGGCAGATGATGAGCTCGGCTCATAATCGAATCTAAAGGGTTGTTTCCACAACCAGCAGCGAGGGGTTTGATGCTTGCTGGGGTTTAAGGCAGGTGTAAGAGGACCTGGGGTCACACAACCCTGGATTGCAAGTGACCAGCAGGAGGGTGGAAGATTCAGCGGAAGTAAGGATGAGAATGGGAACATGCTGGCTTCGGTGGCCAAGGGTAGTTACTTCCCTTGAAGTCTGAGCATCTGGACAGGGGAGTCTTAGCCTCGCTGGTTGAACTGCTGTGAGTTCACTTGTTGGCATGGGCCTAGGAGGGGAGGTTGGAGAGACCGGAGGCAGCCGGTTGCCCTGACTGGGAGCTCACTGTTGACCAGGGTGCCTTGAGGTTAACCGAAGGGGTTAGGTGCACTGGGTGAGGGTACATGAGACACCTCGGAGCGCCATCGTATGGTTTTGGGAGTGGTGGCCTAAGGCAGAAGTGACTGAGGTGCATTGAAATCGAGGCTCTAAGGGGTGACATTCAATTAATAGGATAGGTGGCAATTAGTTGGAAGTAGGGAGTTGAATGGCATTGGTTAAGGTGCTAAGTATGTAGGGTTAGGCTTTGATTAGGAGTTGTATGGTGATAGACCTTAAGTGTTTGTGAACGCTCAAGGCTAGATGAAATAAAGGAAAAGGGTGCAATTGTGCCATGGAAATAAAAATGCAGGTTTGACATTCATGTTATTGGAGAGTGGTGGTTCAAGATCGAGGGTCGAGGGAAGGTTTAGCGATGTCATGTGGGCCATAAGCTCTCACCTGGATTACGACACTTAAGGGTGGGGGTTTATGGTTGGCAGAGTATTTATGAGCTACTTCAAAGCCTTAAAATTTTGATAGTTTGGTGTGGGTTATTTTGCCCATTTGAATATATTAATGTGATAGCCCACAAAGTAATCAGTTGTTAGACTGGCTCTTTTGAGAAGTTCTTGGAGACTGTTTGAAATGTAGGGACAAAGGGAAAGGCGGGGGGGTGAGAATGAATACCCTTTGCAACTCTCATAACTTTGTAATGTATGTATGTACTACAGTCATACATTTGGGGGTTTCAATTGTAAGACACTTGATATATGGCTTTGGTTTTAGGTTATGTCATGATTCTCTATAGGCATGTTATCTTATATTTCAACTATATGTCTTACATCCAAGTTCAAGGTTCCTCGAAATACATAAAAGAGTCACAAAAACTATAATGTGTTGAGATATAGAAGATTGAAGATACTTGGAAACCATGTGAAATCTGCATGGTCCAAGGATTACAGTCAATAATCTGAACTTGTATCTGAGTGAATGCTTGGAATGAATCCATTGGCTTAGGAATCACTAAGTAACATTAAACTCTTTGGTAACCTTCAATTCAACCTACATGAGGGGGCCTAAAACTTCAAATGATCAGGCTTGTAAGAATCCGTGCCTTAGAAAACCCAGTTGAGGTTAGTCAAGAGTGATCCGGTTGGAGTTCTCAAGACTAAGGGCCACTCCACACACGAGCCAAGAGCCGTGACCATGAAATTGTGAGAGCCCAAAAGAAAGTGTCCAAAGGCCGTCCCAAGACACTTCCAACTCGGGGGGGGGGGGGGGGGGCAGTGTGTTAAAAAGTTAAGGATATAGGTGCGAACAACCACTATTTTATAGGGGGGTATTACTTTCAATTCTCTTTTTTTTTTCACATGCTATCATTATATAAAATTCTACTTTGGGTTAATAGAAAAATGGCTTGCATTACTTATAATTCCAAATTACCTATTATTCCATACCCTATAGTACTTTAAAGATGTCCAGTGCCATTTTTGATACCCTATATTACTCTTAAGTCCATTTATAATTTTTAGCCCCCATGTTTTTAAAATACCCTATCATTTGTTCGCACGTATATTGCTACTCCAACCAATGACTACCCCCCCCGAGACTTCCAATAATCATGTTGTGTGGTCACGGACCCTCAAGTGTAGTGTGAAGTCATATGTGACCGAGCCCTCAACCAAATGCTATTTCAATGCATTTTTATTCATGAAGGTCCTCACACATGATAAAATAAAATAAACCAACGGTTGTGAGTGTTTGGAGTGCCGTGGTCTCCCGGTTTTGTGTTAGGCCTACCTCCAAGAGGTGGTTTTTGAAAATAATCCAAGTGACCATGACACATGATCCATTCGATGCCATGTAGGAATCCATGTAAACTTTACATCCATCTTGCATTCACATACTCCGTTCGTCCCTCAAGCGTAGTGTGAAGCGAGCTTGGACCGGCTCCGCCTTTTCCACCAACGAGAGTGCTTGAAGTGTAATGGTCATGGGCTCTCAGTCTCGTGTGTGAAGTAACCCTAAGATGGTTCAATTCGAGAAGTGGTTTAACGTGAAGATCTTATGCCTCGAATTTCAAATATACTGAGAAAACAGTGCAACAAAACCAATGAGAAAACAATTTATTGGCTCAGGACTGGCACAATGTACTTAATATAAGTGTGCAATGAACTTGAGCATGCAGTCTTAGCAATTCTTAGTGACTCAATTCCATAAGGTAGTTCAACTCCTAGTGAGACCTTGTCAAGCATGTGCTTGTAGAGCCTCCGCCAAGGCGCCCTCAAAGTGCAATGTTTGCATATGAAAATGTGAAATCACAAAGCAAATCTAGTTCATGCTTGGAGGGTCAATTTCAGTGCACAAACACATGTAATGTAACTACAGTATTCTCAATGAACTTTTGAAAATTGAGCACATGGTTTAATGGCTCGTGTAGAGGTCAAGAAGAATCGAACCTTCTAACCTCACATGCGTGTGAAATCCGTTGTGGAGGTCATCCTTTTTACTGCCAAGTGAGTAATTGTGTGAAATGAAAATTTTGAGCTAGAGAAAAGTTGGTGAGAATGGCCGAAAGACAATCTTTTTTTTAATGCAAAAAGAATGGAAGGAGATTGTAGATAGAAAGGAAAATCAAAATCAAAATCCATTCTCATGATCGATTTGGTCTTTCTTATTTAAAAGAGGTTCATCATACGTAGATAATTTGTGCATCTTGTGATATTCGACTCCAAAATTGTGACGTTTTTGAATGCATTGTACTGAAAATGACTTACTTTGAAAGAATCATGTTTTCAGAGAATTCAAGGACGCTATGTCAATCGCGTGTATGTTTTCTGACCTTTTTCTTCTAATAATTACATGGGCCCTATGTTTGAACTCACAATGTTCCTAACTTTCCTAAGTGCATGTCTTGACAGTCAATTGGTTGAATTTATAATTATTTTTATACAAATATTCTTGAGCATCCCCAACAACAGCATTGACATCGTGCCAACCAATATTTTTGATTGGGAAAATTGATATGGAGCAATTTAATTGGAGTTTTTATCCCCCTCCCCCTTCCCTCCCTGCATCAAGCTAGTCAATTGGTTGGTCGAACCTTGAAAACTGTCTAAGCAAACTAATATGCAGTGACTGAGTTTTTCCCCTTATAAGAAAGCCTATATTATCCCCCCCCCCCCGCCTCTGTTGGTGACATAACAACAAGTCCCATAATGTCGATGGTATGTGGTTGCCTGTGGCTATCACCACATTACCCATTTTAAATGTTGCATGAGTGGATTCATTGAAGTATGTGTCTTGAAATTCAAAATAAATAAAATTGAATTCCAAGAGTTTGATTAATAAGACAATGCCTCCATGAAGAATTTGGTGCAAAGCATAATAACCTCACGTCCACATTGATATGTTTCTAAAACTGAATTTTTTTGGGTGCTCACATGAAAGTTAATTTGAGGTTTTGAGTAAAGAGACACTCAAGTCATGGATGAGCAAATGTATGTGACAATGCCGAACATGATGGTGACATCCCATGTCGTAAAATTAAAAATTACCATAATATTTCTAATTTTAGTGCATTTAAAGAGGATTTTTCCAATCAATTGCAACTAGAGATCTATATGAAAATAATAAATAATAAAGAATTGGACCATTAGATCTTGCTTCCAACTAGATTTAATAGTCCTATTTTTTTTATTAATAATATCAAGTCGATTGCTAGTATTAAGCCAACCTTGCTCTATTATCATGAAAGTTTGAGTTGTTGGAGGTTGGTGCTTAATGCCAACTACTTAGTCACTGCTGACCAACCGATTGGAGCAATCAACTTGGAGAAAATAAAAGGAACCAATAGTTCTTGCAACCAACAAGATGCCAAGATTTGAAGGTCTATTTTTTAATTTTTTTAAATCGGTAAAACATCTAAAGTATAATACCTCGAGTCAATTTTTGATTGTTGGTCGACTATTAAACTAACAATTGACCGCCCATGGGGATGGAGGGGAGGGGGAGGGTTGGCATGCTGATGAACCCACTGCCAATGTGACGTATTAGGGTTTGTTGTCCTGTTACGTTACATAGGTGACATGATAAGACAAAGACTGACGTGCAGTCACCGACTCAAGTCCCCCTCTTAAAACTTGAACTTACACACGCAATTGTGTCGAATGATGATTCTTCATCTCCGCCTGAACTTGAAGCACAAGCTCCCACGTGGAGGGAGGTCCAAGTTAGTGTCATTTTGTAATGATTTTTCCCATCTTGTCCAACACATGAAAGTGAAGCCCTAGGACTTAATGAGCCCATAGAAGCAATTTTTTTTGACTGGAAACATGCATGTGCTACCAAGTGTACTGGCTCATAAGCAATTCGGTAGATGACGTGACGTAGCACCTGTTACGTTTACATAGGTGACGTGATAAGACAAAGACTGACTTGTAGTCACCGGCTCAAGTCCTCCTCTTAAAACTTGAACTTACACATGTAATTATTCAGATGAAAGTTCTTCATCTCCGCTTGAACTTGAAGCACAAGCTCCCATGTGGAGGGCGGTCCAAGTTAGCATCATTTTGTAGTGATTTTTCCCATCTTGTCCAACACATGGAAGTGAAGCCCTAGGACTTAATGAGCCCATAGAAGATTTTTTTTTGACTAGAAACATGCATGTGCCACCAAGTGTACTGGCTCATGAGCAATTTGGTAGTTGGTTGTTTCATGGTGTTAAGACAGCGAGTGCAAAATTATGCAAAATATAATAAATTCAATATCACAAATACAACAATTCAAATAACAAGTTATACTGAAATGTGCAATTATGTTGACCCACGCTAATGCATCGTCATTCCACACTATTTTGAGTATACACTATCATAATAACAAAATACAATAGCTACTTTTGTATTGTGGTTGCTATATCTTTGATTAACCAAAGAACTATAAGAATCTTTTGTAATTTGGATTTTATATAAGGTAATGTTCATGGTTAAAGAGTCAACCTAGTCCTAAAGGGGGGGGGGGGACTCTTCATACCATGTACAAACTAACGCAATTTATAAAAAAGGGTATTAATTGATGCATTAGCATAAATAATATACAAAGGGGGAGGTATTTTTTATGTTATTTCTCTAGTGGGTATAAAATGTGCTATTGAGAATTTTAAAGTAAAAGGTAGTCTTGTACAAAAGGGGTTGTAAAGGTTTAGAGGAAAAAATGACAATAGTGTGCTAGTTTCATCCAATATACATGTTTATCCATTGTTGTCATTTGGACATTGAGAAGGTCAAGGCAAAAGGAAGACCGTCTAAATCTACAAAGCCTTTGACTACCAAGACTCGGTATATTACACAAGTTTTTAGAACGTGCCAAAATTTAGGTAATAAGTGGGTAGAGAATCAAGAACCTATTGACCTAATGGCCCACCCAAGTTTGCACATGGAGACAGGGTTATGTTGATAACAAAAGTCAAATGGGTCAATGGGACTTATGAAATAGCTGATCATATGATGGTGTATCTAGATGTTATCATAGCCCCAACTTCCATGATGTAGGTTCTAGAGCCATCATGATTTACATCTTATGGATGAAAAAACCCTTTCATAACTTTCTCATAGTTTGGAAAGTGAAAGTGTATTGTACATGTAATGAAGGCCTAATCGTTTCAAGATTTATATTAGTGTATATAGAGGATATTTATCACATTAATTTATAAAACTTAGTATAAATTTAAAAGTCTATTATCTACCATACCATTATTTATGTATATATACGTTTGTTTGTTTTATTTAAAAGTAAAATTCTCGCATATAATCAATTGTGCATGTCATTTAGAATTTCCATGAAGAGTTCAAACCCCTAGACCTATTCGTAAACTCAACCTAATTGCACAACAATGTAAGGGGAACCGACTTGTCCATATCAATCATGCAATGTAACTTGTTTATGGCAATTCATGACTTGAAATGTATTATTAAATTAATTTCAATTGGTGGCATGTCCTCAAAAACCATAAATAAAAGCATGTGATTGGCAACTCTTGTTATTTTCATTGTACATTGCAATGATCACACACATTTAAAATGGACAAGTTTTCTTCTAAGTGGTGACATATTATCTCTTTGGATGAGACCAAATATAGCCTTCCTCTAAGAAACTCATGTTTTAGTTGTGAGAATGAATAACATGCAATTTTTTTGAAGCAGCTAATTTCACTCTCATTTAGCACAAGGATATCCTTCTATCCAAGTTGTGATGTGTACAAGATTATGATCTAGAATCCATACTATGTTTTGCATTCCACATTTTAAACCATGATATACATTTAACTCAATCGTATTAGGTCCCTTTAAAGCAAATTGGGAGTGTCATGGGTGTTAATTTCGATGTCTAGTCATCCAAAATTAGTAGGTAAATATATTATATCCATGGGTGCATCTTTTATGAAAAGCATGTGTCATGTGCGCACACCAAAATAAAATAAAAAGGTAATATTATGATGCTTATAAGAATTTTAAACTTGCTAAAAATAAACCTCCAATAGTTGAAGGTTTCCCCTCCACCAATGGTTTATCCTTATCCTAAACCCCTTTGAAACCTCAAAACCAAACCCAAAGCCATGCTAGTGTGTTGCATTGGGGACGGACGATGACAGTGGATGAGAGATTATGTTAAAGAACCCTTTATTCTACACCTTGGTAGAACTAGTTGTTCTTATTGAACCACGTAGTTACCGTGGAATTTATATGCCACCTGTCGAGTACATGTCTCTTATTGCTATTGAGTATTAATGTATCTTATTATCCCCCAATTACTAATGATATCCTTTCGTACTCTCTGCTATTGGTATCTAGTCCTACTATAATGAGTAGGGTGCTCTCCTATTACATGTAAGAATGATACATGTTGATGAATTATTTATTATTATAGTCTCCTAGTAGATGTTGTCACTACCTTATCAACTAAAGGTAGAAGTAGTGAGCCCCCTATCCTTTGGTGTGAGCCCAATATTGTGCCCACATGTCAACTTAACACTAAAAATTACAAAAGACCTCAGCGTTTGTGGTTGCTTGTGTTGTCAAAGTGATAACAAGCGTGAGGCATTAAAGTTTAGACATGGTTTTGATTAGTTTTAGATTTAGTCGGGTTAAGTATTTGGGTTGGGTCATTAGACTTGAAAAATCAAAAACAAATTAAGTAGTTCAATTATGGGGTGATTAATGTTGGGTTCAAATGGTTGGAGGCAAGTATTTTAATTGTTTAAGCTTAGGACATTGTTCAACTAAGGAGGGGGGGTCCTTCCTGTTTGGATTAGGCTGGATTTTCGGGTTCGGCCAGGGGGTCCCTGGAAAGCTCATCGAAGAGCTTCATTCTCTCTCTCTGGTGCTTCGGGTTTGAAACAGGGGAGGTTGCGGCGCCACAGAGGGTAGTTACGGTTGATCTACAAGCTGGTCGTTACAGAGAGCCTTGGTGGGCTACAATGGCAGCGGAGAGTTGAGCTGATGGGTGAAGCAACCAGTAGGTTGCCGAAAAGGGTGGGCGAACATGCATTGTCAAGCTGGTTAGAGGCGGGAAGTGGACCACTTCTCTGAGATGCCACGCTCTGGGATTACTTCACGGGTAGATCACTCTAAGGCATTTTTGTGCACCACGTGCGGCTGGGGGTTTTTTGTTTTGGGGCTATTTACCTTCAAGGGCTGAATTAAAGCCTCCCTATAATTACTTAAATTTCAAAAGTGGCCCATTTGTTTGCACCCTTCCATTACTTATATTGTCCAAGTCACTGCAATTTTTTGTACTCTATATTCCTTTTAAGTAATTTTGGACAGACGGAAATCCCAATTATCATCCATCCCCGTGAGTCCTAAACCCATTTACATACCATACTAAACATACCTTCTAGGATCCTTATCTTCAGCCCCTATATTAATTTTACAAATAAATAATGGCCCACGTTTTATGTCCATCTAACTTACTTATAATGGGATTGTCTACATTTAATGGCCCCTTCATTATTTGGAATTCCTTTACAATTTTTATTTCAAATGATTTTAATCCTCTCTATATTATGCCGCACGTCGTTTTTAAAATGCACTAAGTGATCTACCCGTGGATTACTTAGAGATGGGTAATGAACGCAATGTGATGGCTACCTGTAAGTCACATCAGCTGCGAAGCTGAATCCGACCTGGCAATTCGGCGTGCAGATGCCACCTCGAGCAACCATCAACAAAATTTCAAAGGCTAGATTCACCGATCTCCAGCCGACTGTGCCTTTGGGGAATTCAGATTCAGAGTGCAAAACTGATAAAGGCTACAATCTGGTGGGGTTGAATGCTGGAATTGAATGCGGGATTTGAATGATTGATAGATGCTGGAATGGGAATTAGGATTAGCATAGATTCTAGGATAGCATAGGGAAGGCTAAGTAGATCATGTAATGGTTTGATGCTTCATTAGTTAGTGAAAAAGAAAGGAATAAAGGACATTGATAAGCTGATGGTGAGCAGTGTTGTTGAATGCCATTAGTGGATGTTGAGGTAGTGATTAGGTTAGTGTTGTGGGTGGAGAATCGAGGGCAAGTGAATTGTGATGATCAATTGTGTGTCAGGATGACCATAAGGTAGGGGAGTATTTCTAAATACTTGACACCTTGGCCATTTGAATAAAAGAGTGTTTGCGGCATTCACATTGTGGGAGCATTGGGTGATTGGTTCCGAGGGCTAAGTGAGGCTGAGAAAATACATGTGAGCCTTAGGCTCTCACCCGGACTAGGACGCATGAGGGTGGGGGTTTAGGGCTCACATTTGGTATCACTTGCACTATCATGTACTGACACCCTTCATTATTGCAACCTGGGGCTGCTTACCTTGGGTCTTATCAATTATGTTTTACTATGCTACCGGTTACGAGCTGACTTCAACTTTTATCATATACTCAATACCTTACCTTACGAGGTGATACTTCCTACACAAGATAACCATACCTTAATTCTAACACTACTCATGTAGTAGATTATCCCTCTCTATCAATCTCTTGCACTGCATATTCCATTAAGTTGCATATACCTCTATTCAACTACTCTATCTTGTAAGTGTAAAGATGTTGTTTGTCGCTCTTTACGCCTACCATCCTCAGGCACTTCCATACTCAAACTCATGCCTCAGCAGTTAACCTTCAATGCTACATATGGTTCACACACACACACACACACAATGCCAATGGAAACAACCTCATACTCATATATTCCAAACGGAGGTTATCTATTACATAACTCACACAAAATGGTCACACTTGATCATCCAATCTTAAATTTGCTTAAATCCTATCCTAAACATAGTCAAAGTCTCACTTCCTTAACCACACATTCAAACATGTGGTTCTTTTTTGATAAAACCTTCCATCTTCTCTAGACACCTTTTTTTTGCAGTGCTTTTACTACTATCTATCTTTAATCATACTTATCTTCCTATTGATTATAACCCTACCACGGTAAGTTTCAACTCTTACCCTTAACAAATTCATAGACTCTTCATAGACTTAATGAAATATGGAGATGTGGGATATTTTTCTCTAGCTTAACCCCTTTCCAACTTTCTATTATCTCCTAAAGATGTATGCCCTTGTTGTGAATTAATATATCCTTTCAAGTGCTTCATGGGGCATAATTTATCTACATTGCCAAGTATTAAAACAAAAAATAAAATCCCAACCCTATGTATATTATGTAACCCATAAACATAATTTATACCCCGTGTGTGCACCCATGTGCTACAAGTACGAATGTCAAGGTGTAGAGAGAGAGAATTATTGTATACGAGTGTACTTCTTATTCAAAACACAAAAACCTTGAAATATCATACAACGCGGAGGTTATATTTTTTAACCGATTTGGTACCAAAATTAGTTTTGAAGACCCTAAGACTTAGTCCTCTCAACATCAATGAAAATGACTAAACAACAAACCTATAGGGAGTCAAGTTTTTATGTTGAATGGATGAGAGGTATGTTCGAATAAAATAACTCCCTCTCTCCTCATTGTGCACCCTCCGTGGATGAATGTTTTGATTATGTATGATTCAAACTGAAAACATAGAACAACAAACATTTCACATACATGTGCCCTAAAAGTTCATCACCTATGTCCCAATATCTCAAGGTGGTCGGATTAGACATGTTGGGATGGGACAAACGTCATGGTGCATATGTGACATGACGATGATGGAATTTAATGGAAGAGGAATTTACTAGTGAATTGTGTTGACCAAAACATCAACTGCACAAGCAGATGTGACCATTTAACGCAATAACTTTGCTTTGCTTCGGATGATGATGTTTAAATTTCATCGGACATGTGGATTGACTTACTAAGTTGAGCATGCATTAGTCTACTTGGTGAACTAATGTGGAGATATTTAACAAGCTATTAATTTTCTTTGTGTCACGGATAGGACGGATTGTCCCGGGTCATTGTTGCAATGTCTAGGAAAGAGGCGATGAGCTCAAGGCCTTATGTGTGCTTGAGTGTTATTTAAAATGATGTAGACACATGATCTAGCATCCTTGTACGTTTGGACGTGAGCCAATTGGGGAGAAAAATGTTCCAAGTGTCACCAATAGATTGGATTGATCTTGATTGACAAATAATCGAAGAAACATGTCAAACTAACAATTATACTTATTATACATGGAGGGGTGGCACTTTATATCTTTGACCGGAAGACAATTCCGACCATGAACAAAAAAACCCGCCGTCCCCATGCATGCCATGCGTCATACTAACCTATATTATAGTGTGTCACCATACTGCAAGTTCAAGGAAATTTGGGTGAACTCCACACAAAATTTGAGACTTAATACAAATTTGATTGCCTATGCTTCCTAGTTTTTCCATAATTTTCTTTCTAGGGCTCTTTAAGTCAATTTAATTTTCTTCATTAAAAAACATCAGAAAAGTAGGAGGTACAATTGAAGTGCAATTTAAAAAAAATTGCAACCAAGTGGGTGTCTACCTACCTTAACTTTGACCTCCTTTTGAGTGAACTTTGCACAAAGGCAAAAGTTGTCTCGACAAGGATAAAAAAAAACACAAGTCTTTTGTATGGGTTTAGGTACTTAACTTAACTTAACTTAGACATCATTTGTTCCCACCCATTACTACTACAATGATGATCCTAATTAGGGAGTGTGGGAAATTAGTGATGGTGGTATTGAATTTGTTTACCTTATGAAATTAGTGCCACCAAAAGATTTAGGACGCATTGTTCATCTTGACATTATCCATTGAAAATACTATTCGTAGCAACATTATTCACTGAAAGCACCAGCACTATTCATCCTTGCACTCTTCACTGACAAGCAAGTGATTGCATATAATCTTTTTTTATCACTCCACAAGCACCTTAGAGCATGCACTAATTTTCTTGAAATTTATGGTAAATGAGCATGTATTTATGAATTTAGTATCACTTAGTAAAAATTTTAGCTCTCGCTAATTTTGAGACATGGCAAAGTAATGCGTATTTTGAGAATTAAAACCACATGCACTAATTGGGATAATCAATGCTACATCCATTAACAGGCTAATACCCGCAACAATCATCCGTATAAAATGAGAAATCCATCGTATTTTCTTTTATCAATTTCAACACATTCTTGTTGAATGATACAATCACCAAACCAGTGTCTCGCGCGTGGGCCATCCATCCCTAGACAACTTCGTCACCAAGGATTCTCTTGAACATGCTGCGATTCATGAGCTCACTTTCACGTCAACTATCATACAACCATCAAAGTTGTGCACTTTTCTTTTCTCTCTATTCTTTTTTAATCAAGTCCTCAGGGAGTGTGAAGTTCCCAACGTAATGGGAACCGGAGAGTGTTTTTTATATCCCACATGGAGACTACGTTCTAGCACTAGAGCGAGGCAAGCCGGAGAGTGTATTTGTATGCCACATGGAAACTATGCTCTAGCACTAGAGCGAGGCAAGCAAGTGGTCAAGCAAGTTGAAAGCTTAAGTGTCAAAGTCAGTTCTGCCTCTCCACCTACGATAAGACTCCAGAGCCACAAGTGGCAACATTTGCCTCTCCCCGGAAATCAGACAAACCTCACATTGCCTATTTTTTTACTTATTATTTACTTACATGTCAACTCTGATGCCATTTCAAGGCCAGCTTCCCTTCATCTTTTGCAGGATGCGAGCAGTTTCGGAAAGGCCCTAGCCCCAGGGCGGTATTTAATGTTCAGGTAAGCCCGAAAGCCAGGGTGCTATCCGGCAAAAAGCGCTTCACTATTGAGTGTTCACATTGTATTTAGTGTCACATGGCGTTTTATGCCGCAATGGTACCATTTCTACTGACACTTCTACAAGTGTTGTCATCCCCAACTTAATTACTTTTTGGTCATCTATTTCTACATTGGGATATGTTGCATCTCAACGTTTTTGTGATGGAAATATTGTCGTGGATGATTGAAAATTGGATGAAAAATTCACTTAGTGTGGCGAATATTGCAACATTGTAAATACTACATTGTCCAAATCCTTTTTCTACGAGGAATGACAAATAATGTTGGGTTTACATGTGGTGTTGGTGACTCTACATGGGTGGTTTATATATAGTTAGTATTGAGCAAGACATATAGAGTTGGTGACACTGAATACAATATTTGGTGTAGCCCATTCCAATGTTAAGAAGATTTAACGATGCATTGCACTATTACATACCATGTGCCCTAATCCGGGGTGATGACATGTTATAACGTGAACCCATTTATAAACAAGGAAAGAAGGTGGACTAGTGCCTTATGCAAAAAAATTCCGCATTAGACATTGCAAGGGCAAGCCTATTAATGTAACTACATTAAACATACTATTTAGTGTCACTTACTATTTGCAAAATGTTATGTAATTTTATTAATGATGTAATTTTTTACCAAGCAAAGTTGTTAATGCGAACAAAGTTATTGGTAAATTATGAGACATACAACAACTAGATATAGCATTGCATAATTCCAAATAGTAAGTGACACTAAATATCATATTTAGTGTAGTACTACACATGACAGGTCTGTCAAAAAACTAACCTAATCTGCAAGAAGAGATCTAGATGACACTAAACTAAACTTACAAGTGTACCTTCGTCCACTTACGTAGACTTTACATGATGATGTAACATTGTGCACCTCATCAGCAGTAGCTAGTATAAGGACCACTTCATGCGCGAGACCGAGGGCCTGTGACCATTTGCACTTCAAGCACTCTTGTTGGTGGAAAAGGCGGTGCCGGTCCAAGTCCACTTCACACCACGCTTGAGGGACCAACGGAGTAAGTGAGTGCAAGATGGATGTAAAGTCTACATGGCTTCCCACATGGCACCCAATGGATCATGTTTCATGGTCACTTGGACTATTTTCAAAAACCACTTCTTCGAGGTAGGCCTAACACAAAATTTCGGATACCATGGCACTCCAAAATCTCACCACCGTTGATTTATTATAGTATATCATGTGTGAGGACCCTGCATGAATAGAAACTCATCACAATAGCATTTGGTTGAGGGCCTCCTTAATATTACACATGTGACAACCAAAGTGCACATGGATCACTATATTCGTTAATTAGAGACTTTGGAAAGTCTCAAAATAAACCCAAATGGTTTAATATCTAGTTCAATTTCTTATTCTGATGACATGTATTAGTGCCAAGTTGGTTACTGCCACCCATGCAAATCTTTAAGTCACATTGAATATATTTTGTGTTTTTCTTGTTATCTATTTGAAAATCACATCCTAAAATAGTCTCAAAATCATGAAAAAGTCTCCGATTACCGAATATAGTGATATGGTATAGGGAGGTTTGTAGTGTTAACATGGACACGTGATGATGATAGAGAATTAGTGCAGCATGTGACATTATGGAATAACACAAAGTCAACATTACAACAATAACAACGTGATGCGTGGGAACGCGTGGTTTGAATGTTTTGGTGGATTATTGTAATGTCAAGGCCCGTAATATAGGAGAAGGAAATGTGACAACGAGGAGGCAGATTTTGGAAGTGCCTTAGGACTAATCTTGCTTTTGGGCTCGCACAAGTTCATGGACACGGCTCTTGGCTCGTGTGTGGCTTCAGCGGATCACGAGGACCCAGCGGGATTAGTAGCTAGGCGTTTCCTGTCTGTTTCTTGCGCAGCGACTCCAGCTCCACTCGTTCTGGCTGTTCTGAGGCAGGCACGAGACAGGCATAGTCAACCACATGGTGTTGCAAACTTCCAACGTCGCCGCGATCCGCATGCATGCGTTTTGGTCCTGGCGGATAATACTTCCAGGCTGCTAGGAGCTGGGAAACATGACCGCCGAGGAAGCTTGCTGGTGAACAAGGAGGAAGCAAGCAGGCATTTGAACAGATCACAGACTGGCGGTTAATGTGGCATCAGTAGTCCTGCACCGACATCCTTGTGCATAATTAACCCAACCCCACCCCTAAATACAATTTGGGGCCTAGTGATGTGGAAATCGGGTAAATGGTTTCGTCGTCATATAACTCAGTACCACTACTTCCCATACTTCAGAATCCTGCGTTTCCACACATTGACAATCTAGAGCCAGGGTGGGGGAAGTGCTGGGTTTGTTGAAGGTTTAAAATTTGAATTTTTAACCTCAGACGACGATTAAGTTTACACATTGTTGATGTAGACTTCGGTGCCTGACAGGAAATCAACTGGATTGGAAGTTTGCATTAGTGTTACTGATCTGATACTACTTCCAGGTTGGGGACTTATTAATCAACGGACTAAACTAACTCTAATTATCTCCGTTGATGTGAATGATGACTTTTTGGAATAACTCGTCATTTTGTACAGCTTGAATGCAGTACTTGCTAGCCAGTCGGGAGAGAGTATTCGCAGATGAAGATTCGAAGAGACTTAAAGCTCTTTGAAAATCTGTTCCTGGCAGCACCGAGATTCTACATGGATTAGGAAATGGGTTGGGAGGAGGATTAACTCGCAAATATGAAATGAGGGACGTGACATACTTCCAAAGTTTTATGAGGGAGTCGTCTGCAAATTGTATTTCCACTCTAGTCCGCTTTTATAAGTTTCCACATCTAGTCAGATACGTATTCCCTTAATTTCCACCCTGGAGCTCAAATTGTAAGTCGATCCCAAAGGGCTTCAGTCTAATACCAGTGCGGCAAAAAAGACTTATGTGAATATCCTTTCAGAAACACACCGGAATGGAGCAGTCCAATTACTACGCCATGCAAATTGAGCAGTCTACTGCCTGATGAAAAATGTGAGCAATTTAATCTGAATACATGTTTGTAGGTCAACCATCAGGAAATGGCAGTGTCGAAGTCGGGCATACTGAAATGAAACGACATGAAATGCCGACTCATTCATACACGTGTAGCCGGCAGTCCTGGTAGTTTTTCATGCAGGCATGTGATCTAGAAAACCAGCATACCCCTAAGAAAATGGATTCCTCCCTCTGCTTTAAATAGATGTGGACATAACTCTTGCACTTCATTCAAGCTACCATTGGCAGCCAATTCATACAGCCAGCCCAGCTACTTGGTGGTAATCCTTGGGTGATTTGGAGCTCGGTCGTCGTCGACAGGTAGGTTCACGTACATTCAAGAGCAGCCTGATTCAAGTGTTTGGATCTGTCCAGAAACCAAATTCTATTCCAATATATACTCAGTTGCTAGTAATTGCTGAACAGTGTGAGTCACTGTTGGATTGTTTGAATGTTTGATTGTTTCCATTGTTCAGAGGGTAAGCTTGTCACTGGATTGCTATTGCGGCATTTATCAAGACGCCATCTCCTTTAATTGCACGTGCTTAGAGTAATGAATACCAAAAGATTGAGTTGTCTTGCATTCGTCTCGGAAGCAGACTGTGTGGCTTACCAACTCATCGTGATGACTTGCTTAAAAATCACGGACTTTGAATTGATGAAACATCGATGCCCCTGACCTCCAATCTGCACTGCAATTATTCTATTGATCTGGTTGTTTCCCTTTTAAAGTTCGACACATCTTCAAACTTCACAACTAATGATAGATATTATTGTTTTTTTCACCACATCTGGGCACAGGTATTCATTGTAAAAGTGCGTCAGTGGATCCGGCAGGGAGACTGTATTTGCTGCTTTCAAGCTCCCCTGAACAAATTTTAAATTGCAGGAACCACATTGGCCATACACATCATGGCAGGTTACGGCCAGGTAGTTTTCCGGAATTCATATTCTATCAATTGTTTTTAACTTCTGGGTAGAGGGAACCTTGACGTTTCAATGCTTACGGCCAGGTAGTTTTCCGGAATTCATCTTCTATCAATTGTTTTTAACTTCTGGGTAGAGGGAACCTTGACGTTTCAATGCTGTCCACCTGTTGTCGAATTCAACCCTTGATGCATCAATGATGCAGCAAAAAGGGTGAAGTGTTGCTGATCGACTCACTGTTGATGGCACTGGATCAGCCTAATACACTAATTGAACACCTGATTAAGTGTGGCATTCAAATTGGTGTAGTATGGTAATTAGAATGGATTTTTGTGATTTTTCCTGTGGCACCAAGTGCCATCATGTGAAGGTTGCCACTCAGTGATGGCAGGGGAATTAATGTGGGTCGATGATGAATAGTGTGGGCCACGCTAAAGCTCATGTTTAGGGTAGCCTTCTTGGAGTATGTTTGAATCTAATTCAATGTCAAACTCCTTTCAAATTGTCCTTTGCACCTGAAATTATTGAACTCATTCTGCGCAGGACGAGGAGGACTACGCCCAAAACTTCAGTATGGAGGATGCTGAACTGCCAAACGAGTATGTACGTGGTTCATCGTTTTGGCCACATTGAGCAGCACATGATGTTACACTAAGTTCCTAGAGTCCAAACCTGCAGTGTGGGTTATGTTATCCTTCCAGGACGCTTGCTTCGTAGTGCAGGGTTACTAAGCTACCCATAAGCCTGGTGCATCCTGGTTCATATTTTTCAATTCCTCGAACTGAATTTTCCATATGGGATTTGGATGGATCTCAAGTAACTTAGGGCTGCCGTGTGGCAAATTTGAAAGATTGATTATATATATGTGGAAACACTCTACGGTACTAGTAGCTGAACCATGTTCTTCCCAGCAGCAGCAATCACTGGGATATATTTTCTGACATAATTTGATCTGCATCCATAATGAATTAAGTGATAGGATTGTTCGATTGGGCACGACATTCCAGCAACATTACAAACAATTATGTCATACAATGTACAAAGTGGTGACTGCTTTTGGGCGAAATGGGCCTTGAAGTAGGATTCATTCCAGATCTATGTACCTATAATCTCTGATAGACATCTTACACTGCCTTGCAGATGAGCATCAATATCTATGCTCCTGCAGTGTACAGGAGCACTAGAATCTTGCGGCGAATCCAAGATGAATTACGAGAAGAAAGTAAGAAAACCATCTTTGTCCACACAATCATTGACAATATGGAAAAAGCATGTCTTAGATTAATTCTGAAAATAAGGTTGAAACTGGGGTCCTTGTGTTAATGTGCGAGGATTTACTAATTTTGCCAGTCTGCTTATGAATTAACTTCTAATCAACTTCTTTGGATTATTTACTAATATTGAATTATGATCTGTGTGTAGATTTAAACCATGTCGAGCGCCATGAAAATCTAAACAACATCATCCACGTGCAAGGCTACCCTGAAAATTTCGATGCAGACGATGTTCTTCGGGTATTCCAGAGATATGATTCGCAGGCCAGAATTCATGATCCATAGGCATTAGTCTCACAGATTACATAAGTCCCCTTAGTCTTGGAGTGCATGTGTTCCACATGACCCAATTTTTACATGCTCGCTGATTCAATGCTTGTCAAGAGTGTTACATGATGTGACACTCAGTTTTGCACCAGTGGATCAGCATACAACTTAGACTAATTACTGAAGAATTTTAGTGAAGAGTTATTCAACAATCTTCACTATTCAAAGTGAAGAAATTGAGTTGACTTAACATAAGTCTATAAATTGACCTAAATGTCTCACCTATTAAAGAGATGCTAAGATACGTTGATTATACATGTCCATATTGCATTACTGGAGCTATCCCATGTATGGCTTTGGGCAGATGGACCTTTTCTATTAATTGGAAGTGAAGGCCTGGGGTGGACTGGCCCTGAACACCATATAGTGCTTCCTGCTTCGGCTTATAATAAAGGATCTTTCCTAAATTTTGCCATGTTGGCAGTCTGACATTGCTTGAGACCCATCCAAATCCCATGTGGACATTATTGTTTACCATCAAAACTGATGGGCCAGGTAGCACCTTAGGGCCACTTCACACACGAGCCAAGAGCCCTGACCTTGAAATTGTGAGGGCCCAAAAATAAATGTCTAAAGGCCGTCCCAAGACACTTCCAAAATCATGCAGTAGTGTGGTCACGGACCCCCAAGTGTAGTGTGAAGTCATATGTGATTGGGCCCACAACCAAAAGCTAATTCAATGAATTTCTATTCATGCAAGTCCTCACACATGATAAAATAAAATAAATCAATGATTGTGAGCCTTTTAGAGTGTCATGATCTCCTGGTATTGTGTTAGGCCTACCTCCAAGAGGTGGTTTTCAAAAATAGTTCAAGTGACCATGAAACATGATCCATTTGATGCCATGTAGGAAGCCATGTAGACGTTACATCCATCTTGCATTCACATACTCCATTAGTCCCTCAAGGGCAGTGTGAAGCGAACTTGGACCAACTCCACCTTTTCCACCAATGAGAGTGCTTGAAGTGTAGTGGTCATGGGCTTTCAGTCTAGTGTGTGAAGTGGCCCTTAGTACAATATATGAGCTCTATTTTATGCAAGCATTGCTGTTTGTTTTATTTACTCTTCTTTGGAAATATTGAAGTACCTTGGGTAATTGCTAGAATTGCAATGTGCAGTGCCTGACTTGCAATGAAGTTTGAATACCTCGACCTCCATCCCCAACGAAGTGCAATTGTTCTATATGACAGTGCTAGAGTCTAATGGGGAGCTTCATTGTGCTCTAGTCGTTGCTCTTCTTGTGGTGAAGTCTAAGCACCCAATGTAGCGATGTCATGTGTTACATCAAATAATCACAAACAATACTACATAGAGCAAAAGTACATTATGCGTACGTTAGATTGTTATTTTTCTTGTGTTGGCTGATTTTTTGTTATGTTTTTTGAGACAAGTGAATCACTTCTTTCATTAACAAAATAATACAAGGCAACCAGGGCCTGACAAGGGTGCCCAAAACAGAGTGGTATTTTCATATCCTAAATGAACACTTTCCACTCCAACCAATTACAATTCAACAATTATACCTTTGTCATTTACTATCAAAACATATCACAAATATGATATGTACACTAATATGTGCAATTAGGTCGTCTTTGCGAATAGGTTGTCTTCTAGATTGTCCAATTTGATGCCTTGGGGTTTTCACTCTATGCACATTAGGACACTACGTGCGGCCAAAGTATGCTACCTCTATGCTATTTGCTATGAATGATTTCAACAATTAGATTTTTTTATTAGAGACATAAACCCATTGACAACAAATTTTGTATTGATTGTTTAAGTTGAATTTTGCGTCATTCTAGTTGAGTGATACGTTTAATACAAAGAAGAGGTCACCAAATGTGGTAACCATTTTTCTCTAAGCAATACACACAATGTACATCTACTCAAGGAGGAAAGTGATCAAATCTAGACTCATTTTGGTGGTACATCTTAGAAATATTAGCTTGTTTTTGCCGCACGTGGTCTTCAACTTGACATATGGGGTGGCATCCCCATGTAGCCGCCGTAAAACAAAAGTTGTGGAAAAACTTTAACCGAGCAGTCGACTTGAGCATTTGGCATTACTGGTCGTCTTGACCAAAAACCTTTAGTTGGTAACCAAAATGATTTTTAATGCATTGTCTTGCCATGAGTCGCAATGAACAAGTCGCAGTGGATGATTATAATGGACAAGTTTTCCTCTACTAATGTCCCACTTGTAATTATGTCATGCATGCAAGAATTTTGAGTTACTTCTTGGTTGTCAGTGTCATTTCTCAACTAAACTGCTAAAGCAATTGTATAATATTTCAATGGTCAATCCAAGCTCCCAATAACAAGTTCCCAAAAACTTTCACAAATGTTCCCAATAGTGTTTTTTACATCCTCCAAATAGTTTCACATTCCCAGCATATGCTTTCAATATTCTCAACTCATGTTCCAAGTGTTTTCAATGCATGTTGACAATGAATGTTTTCATTATCATTTTCCAATGTGGAAAACCATGAGTTCAAAATTGATTGAATAAGCACAAAATTACCTCATGATAATGAACCCTTGTACAAATTGATGGTTGAGGACGATCACAAGTAGGTCCATTGTAAGGTTCATTTTGAGCAACTCCTTTGCGGACTTCAACATTGTCCATAAACATATTTTTATTATGAAGCTGCCAAACGAGATTTTGGCGAAAACCCATGTTTCAATGCCCTTCTATGAAGTGTGGTGTGATTTTTTAAAGCTTTACGAACCCCTTCCCAATATGATATTAAAGGTGCATAACGTTCACAAATTGCCATGTATTATCCAAGTCCAACAAAACATTTAATTTTTTTATGAAACTTTGAATACCTTCAAGATTTCATCAACATCTTTCATTGGAATTTTTGGAGATGCTAAAGATTAACTAATATGCAACAAAGGTTTTCCATTGTCACTGTGTTGCCAAAGCTCAATTCCTTCTACAAGTTTCCATTCATATTCCATGCATTTAATTTTATGTTGCATTATCGGAACACCATTGTCTCGCAAATAAAACTTATCTTGTTGACCCTTGGGTGTGCCCAATTAGACAAATACTTTCCAACAAAATATAGTCTTTGATAAAAGACTTAAAGTCAAGACTTTATGAGATGTGAGAGCGTAGAATAGTCATTCTTGCACAATTTCAAACCCCTTTGTCCAAATAAAACATCAATGTCTTCATGAATGTGGCCTACCAAGAGGACAGAGACATACACCTCAGTGAAAAATTAATGCCTTTGGCTACAAACAGTGACCTGAAACAAAATACATATGGTAATTCCAATTAAACGTTTAAAACTAAAGGTAATGGCCTTGGTTGAACATGATATTCTTCTAGAACTTGTGGGAGCAAGCACAATCAAGTATATGGGAGAAATGCTTGGTACACTAAAACCACAATTTTCTTGGTCAAATCCTAAAAGTAGTAGCAAAATGTTGTTTGAATTGGATTTTCTTCATGACGCCCTTTATTGTTGTGTGAGATACTCAAATGTAGAATATCAAGATGAGATCTTCAAAACTTATTATTAAAATTATTGCTCAAAAGGTAATGACTAAATATGGTTTTGGACATAGATTTTTGTTGACCTCAAATATTTTGAAGTTGGATTTTTTTTCTTCTTAATATTCCTTGTATTCATTATAAACATTTTTCATATTCCTTGTATTCTTGTGTCACGGGGAGGTCACTCCATTGTCAAGTTGAAAACCACGTGCGAACAAAAAAAATCTACATTTTCTAAGTTGCATCAACAAAATGGGTCAAACTTTTATCAAAAAAAATTATGAGTACATATACATGGTATCTATTACATAGTAAAATTGGTAACCAAATTTGATAATTTTTTTTCTAGAAAACATACCATTTCTAACTAGAATGACGCAGAATTGAACTAAAAGAATTACTAGAAAAAATGGAGATGACTAAAAATTTCAAAAAAATATACAAAAGATATTATCAATGGCTATGTATATAAAGAATAAATATCATAAATTTTAAAATTATCTATGGCATATAATATAGGGGTAGCAAACTTTGTTCGCACGTGGTCTCCAACTTGACAATGGAGTGATCTCCCCGTGTCTTGTGTTCATACCTACATATGTGGCCCCATGAGGACCACATCCATAGGCGGAGCAAGGTATTTCGTGACCTTCATTAACGATTTCTTGAGGAAGGTGTTTTTAAATGGAATGTTCAAGGTGGAGATCTACATGTGTCAACCAAAGGGATTCTTACAAAAGAGGAAGGAACTACTTGTATGCAAACTCAAGAAAGCTCTGTATATGCTCAAGCAATCGCCGAGGGCGTGGTACCACCATATTGACTCGTTCTTCATCAACGTGGGTTTTTGTAGGTGCCAAGCGGATCATTCGTTGTACATTAAAGAAACGGATGAGTATTTGTTGGTGGCAATCCTTTACGTGGACAATTTGATCATATTAGCAAACAATGTAATCCACTTGAAGTACCTCAAATCAGAGCTCAAGAAGGATTTTGAGATGAGCGATCTCAAATAGTTGCATTATTGGGTAGGAGTGGAATTTGAGAAGAATAGAAAAGCTCGTACCATCGCCTTGAACCAAAAGACTGACATTGAGGAGGTCCTTAAGCGTTTCAACATGGAAGAATGCAAACCGGTCAGAATTTCGTTCGATGCGAATTCAAAGTTGTTAAAACTTTCGGTTGAGGAATTTGGGAATGTGCAAAGGGTTATTGAAGGTGTTGCATACAAGGCTCGGGTAGGATCTTTCAGGTATGCAATGGTGGTTACAAGGGCCGATGTTGCATTTGTGGTGAGTACGGTGAGCCAATTCATGTCGAAGGCCGGTCCACCGCATTTGATGGCCATGAAACACATCATGAGGTCTTTGAAGGGCACTTTGGACTTCAAATTATGCCTTGGAAGCAAGGATATTGCCTCAAAAAGATTTTGCGATACAAATTGGGCGGAAGATGCAAACGACCAACAATCCGCCGTGGGGTAGGTGTTTTTTGTTGGCGTTGGAGTCATTTCATGGAAATGCAAGAAACAACCAACCATTGCATTATCTATGATAGAGGTGGAGTACATGGCCACTAGCCATTGCACGAAGGAAGTGATTTGGCTTAGGCAACTTTTGGCGGATGTGGAATATGTGCAAGGAATACCGACATCCATCATGTGCGATAATCAAAGATGCATAGCACTTACAAAGAATTTCACACGCCATTCTCGCACCAAACATGTCGACATACAACGTCACTTCATTAGAGAGAAACTAGAAACCAAGAGATATATATTTGAAATATTGTCCAATAGAGGATATGATAGCGGACGTACTAACCAAACCACTTGCAAATCATAGGCATTAAGCATTAACAAAGGCAATGAGTTTAAAAGACTTTGACTACTCGCAAAGTGGGAATATAGAAGGTAAAGCACTAAATTGCTTGTACTTAATAAAAATATAATGGAGAAGGCATGAGAAACAATAAGGTTAGAATAAGACCACTATGTTGGTGTGAGAGGGATAAGAGTTATCCCACATTGTTTGTATGAACCAAGGACAAGGAAAAATCCAATAAAAAGCGAAGCAAGAAAAATATGAGACAATCTCACTCCATGCATTGTTCATAGGTCTTTGTGTATGTGTTCTTGCTTGTGCAATCTCATCTTTAGTCTTATTGATTTGCTCTCTTTGCTCTCATAGTCAAAACGTGGCTAAAATTCAATGAGGACAAGGAGTGCTATAATGTGGTTACAACAAAGTTTTTGGGGGTCTTGAATGTGTACATAGCAAAAGTAAGGCTAGGAATGAGGCATTAGGAAGATTTGTTAAGGGATTTTTTGACAATTTTCCCAATAGCTGTAAATTAATAGTTGTCCCTTATTGGGATTGTGGACATTGGTTTTTGTACATGTTTGAGAATGGTGTTACAAAACATTGTGACTTTGTGGAGGGTATGCATGGGAAGGATGACAAAGAAGAGAAATGCCTTAGACATGCTCCATAGGCTAAACAATGTAGAATGACAACTAACGACTACGCTTACTAGAATTTTGTGGGAGCCCATGTATAGTGGCCATAGGTTTAAAAATCATATGATGGTCGGGCACGTGGTCACAATATTATTTCAAATTTGATCACCTATCTGAAGTTGCATGGTGCACCATCAAACCATGTGGATTACAAAAGGGTATAATATTTTTAACCATGCCTATGTAACCATGACATTTTGTACATAACAATGACTATGAAAGTACTAGTTCTTGATCTAACCATGACTATGAAAGCATTCTAAAGATGTCATGGTGGTGTGAGTAGTGGTGGGGGTAGTGGTGTGCATAACCAACAACTGAGTTTGTTATATCATGCATGTTTGATGGCCACATATTTTATTTCAGCTATGCAAATTATTGTCATATTGGATTTTGCAGACAAACTGGGTGTAATTAGTAGGAATAGTGGTTACAACAACCCCCCCCCCTTCATTCCTTGCCTTGGGACTCTAGAAAAGAGTATGGGTATAAAGGATGTCTCCGTTACATAGTGGATGCCTAGATGGCAATAATGCCTAGAAGAAGATCGACGTAAAACGTAGATTACAACCACAAGTGACCCAAGAACCAACCATAAGAGATCCGAGATTGTTGGTTGTAGTTAAGGAAGGCCTCCATGTGCACCGCCTCCACAACCACCACCACAATGTAGGAGTGCAATTGACGAATACCTAGGCTTAATTCTAGAGGACTCAGACCATTGAACGCAAAACCTCCACATCCAACAGGAGAACGCCAAAGGAACCAATACGACGTGGGTCCAAATCAACGATTAGTCCAGGGATTCCGCGGGCACTTGACATAGTGTGCAATATTGTATGCGTTTGGTTGTGCGTGTAATCCATTGTAATTTTACAATATATACCAACCATAATCTTAGAATATATAGCCCTTTCATTTAGCAGGGGTATACATTGCATTGTGAACCATCAATCGCATTTGAATACATTGATATACATTGTATCAATATGTAACCATTTCTATACATTGCATGAATATGTAACCATGCACGTTGTCAATGACTCTGTAACCATAAGTATAACCAGAAGGTGGAACTATATGTTTACATTCAGGTGTATTTATGTAATCATATGTTTATAATAACTATGTAACCATGTTATTCTATGTTTGAAGTAAGGTGTAACCACTAATATGTAATTGTGTGTTTATAGTAAATATTAACCATAAAAATGTAATAATATTTTGTAGTCATATCCATGATTACAAAATATTTGTATATGGTTTATCCATGAATAATTAAGTAAGTCCATATAAATTTAAACCGGTTACCTGTTAATGTGTTGTAACCATGTATCCAATCGTATATATTATTATGTAGCATAACTATGCCTACACCCATTATGGTATCTAGTGTTACTGATGATTAACAACTTCATCATAAGTGACATCTCACGGCACTTGGTGTTCAAAGTGCGCTTACTTTTATCTTGGCATGAGTATGTTCATTATTGTTATCAATAGTATGTACAAATTATACCATAAACGGTGTAGGTTTGTAAGTATGGACACAATATAACTACTTACGTAATCATGTATGACTAGTTATGGTTACATACTCATGGTTTTCAAGTTGGGTGTAACCATGTATTTGTAGGTAAGAAGGTTTATCGACTATGACTTAGTAACCATGACCCTAACTTCTAGGAATGTATAACTCATTTGACTATTGTGAAGGAGCTCATAACGTAACCATGTTTGTCATTTTCAGCATGTAGCCATGCTTGCCATTTTAAAGATGTATCCATAAGTATACAAGATTCTTTTTGTGTCTATGTAACCACTTTGCAACCATAAGATACAACTCAAAATTGTATATTGTAACCATGAAAATTTGTGTATATATATATATGAGCAATAGCCGCACAAGATTGTAAATATATGTTGTAATTATGGTGACAATTACCTACTGTTGAGGATATCCCTTTTCCATTTTAAGCTCATTCCCACGTCGTCTTCGTTGTCCACAAATTGTGGCATGTCTTAACTTGGATGTAGTAGTTATGCATCCAATTCACTCTTGAAGTTCTTCATGAGTAGTTGTAAGAATAAATAAAGGAGGGAAAAAAACGAGTTGGCCAAAACATTGACCACCAAAACTTGATATTTGGGAAGGGTGTATCAGATGCACCGCAAATTGGCAATAGGTGAATTGAGTATCAACAATCAATTGACCTATGGGACGGGCATGTTAATATGAAAACATGGCTATGTTGGTATAAACTTAAGAATGGGTCAATGTGGACCTATGATTTGGCACATCATTTGATGTAGAGTTAGAAACCATCATTGCATTAGCTATAAAGGGATTATATTACAAGGAAAAATTTGTATGAGTTATATCCAATGTATGAACATGTGTTCAATGATTTCATCAATGATATATAAATTTGTCTTGCTAAGAGTATTTTAGCCATATTTTCTACATTAATTTTTTGGCATATGTGATTATGATCTTTATAATTTACCTATTTTTTATTTGTATATGTAATTGAAGAGATTTCCTAGCTATATATTTGTATGTATATCATTTCTAAGAGGGGGAAAATCTTGTGTGTTAGGGGTATTAGTTTCAGGGTCATGCACGCACATGGTTCCCAATTCTAACAATGAGTGCACCCCCTATGGTATAGTTGAAGGTAAACTCCAATCTTGGATGTGGCTTCAAGGAATTTGCAAATGACCATGGTTAATTTCTACCATAATCAAGAAAAGTTTCAAATTCTTCAAGTTACAAATCATTGAAAGGTTGCAATGCCTCTAGTTGTGGAGGTTTGAAAGGTTGCAACAGTTTAATGTAGTTGAAAGGTTGTTCATGTTAAAATGGGTTCATGTAGAAAGCTCCACATGTGTCAATGGTTCTTGGTTACAAAACTTCCTTGGGTAACTTAGATTTGATTAATATTATAAGAACACCCCTAAACAAGTGCATCTTTCAACACTCCTTTACCTAATTTTTGCTATGAAAGATGTTGGTTGAGGATACAATTATGTTGTGTGCTTACATAGTGTTTTTCTTACAAACTTGCACTCCACATTAGGGCAACATTCATGTCCTTTCCTGAAATCCTTTATGTGATTCCACTAAATCTATGCAATATTGCCTATGGCATCCCCTCCCTCGTAACCACCTTGAAAATAGAGCTCTAGCTTCATTCAATGGACTTGTGATCGAACGGTCATGGTAGAGGGAATTGTATTGCATTATTCATGTCCTCAACGAGAGATGCCCATCTCAACTTATACAAAGTCAGCATATGGCAAATAATTGTTACGCTCCTACATCGCCATAATCGGCCACTGCACAAACAACCTCCATAGAACCCTCAAAACCACATATTATTTACAAAAGAGATGCAAATCCTAAAATTTAGATTGAGTATTGCAAATCCAAGATCTACTTGTAGGAATACACAATTCCACATTCAGATGGAGAAATACTCAAAGCAAAGGACGAATGGGTTCTCTACAAATGAATGTGTTCATTTTTGGAGTTCCGGGTCTTGGAATTTGAACATGTGGGGAGGCTGCCCCATCACTTTCTCACATAACACATGCACAAGTCATCCTAACCTAAACCATGGATCGTGTAACCATGGAGTATTGTAATCAATTATGTTTAAGTAACTATGTGCAACAACATTACCAATTGTAACCAATGACCTTCCTTTACCTTGCATTGCAAGGGGGTGGAACATAAAAAATTGAAAGAACGTAAAAAATTGAATGCCCATAACCATGCTTGGACCTTAACCCTTAAAAGGACGTAACCATGAAGGGTGTATCCTTGCATTGTGTAACTATGGAGAGTTCATTACCATGGGGTTCCACGTAACCGTTGGGGACCATGTAACCAAGTGTAATTGTGGGATTGCATAGCTTGGTGCTTGAAGACTTGGTATCTTATAACCCTGCAAGTTGTTATAACCATGCACGATGGGTTCCACAGAGGATCGTGTAGCTGTGGAAGGTTGTGGAGGTTACAAGGGTTGTTCATGGTCTAGGGAGGCTAGCCCCCCTACCCCCCACCCCCAAAAAAATAAAAAATAAAAATAAAAATATAGCAAGTTGGGGTGAATGGCACCTAAAATAAATAAATAAATAAATAAACCCGGGAAAGAAGATTGAAGAAGAAGCCTCCATAAGGACAAGAGCATCACGGTAGACGAGGATGGGGCGTTTCTAGAGTGGTCATCAATTAAGTTTCATGGCCCAAATAATGTGAGGGCAATAATCTTCCTTGTGAACAAATCATCTCACATTAAGTTAGCCCCCAATTGCTACCATGCCTAGCTTGCAAATGAGAGCGTGATGTTGAAGTTCATATCCTTCCCAAATTTTTGGGTATTCAGGAGAATTATAATATGTGATTTGTCATGTCGAACATTCTTACCAAGCAGTGGAGATCATGTGGAGGCCACACACGCTCAAAAGTGGATTTGAAATGAAGTTTGGAAAACCAAGGTAAAAGAATTTTGGCCTTGCCATGTGTGTAGTCTTGAGGAGCTTGGTTTCAAGGTTGGTCCCTCTTTAATTAAGGGGCTTATCACACCGGCCAATTTTGGCACCATCCGTCGACATCTCTGATTGTAATAGTTGTGAAAAATGATGGGCTAGTATCTATTTCTCAACATAATTCACAGCAATTTCAAGGTTGGAACCTGATTAAAACATTGATGTGATCGGGGATGAGTATCAATGCCCATTTTCAACTTCCAATCGGAGTTGAAAACAAATTGTCCCAAAAAACAAAAAAAAAGGGAACCCACCTTGAACCCAAGCTCCTCGAGAATAGGCCCACGTTAGGGCCAAAATTCATTTACCTTGGCCCACCTTACCCTGTGTTAAACATGTGTGGCCTTTCCTGCAGTGGAGATCAATTTAGGAGAGAATATGAATGTGCAGCTAGAAATCTGGTGGGCTGATGGGAAAGTGCCAACTTCACTTAGGGCCACTTCACACACGAGACTGAGAGCCCATGACCATTACACTTCAAGCACTCTTGTTGGTGGAAAAAGCGGAGCCGGTCCAAGTTCACCTCACACTACACTTGAGTGACCGATGGAGTATGTGAATGCAAGATGGATGTAAAGTCCACATGGCTTCCTACATGGCATCGAATGGATCATTTTTCATGGTCATTTGGATTATTTTCAAAAACTACCTCTTGGAGGTAGGCCTAACACAAAACTAGGAAACCATGGCACTCCGAACACTCATAACTGTTGATTTACTCTATTTTATCATGTGTGAGGACTCCACATGAATAGAAATTCATTGCAATAGCATTTGGTTGAGGGCCCGGTCACATATGACTTCACACTACACTTGAGGATTCGTGATCACACTACATGATTTTGGAGGTGTGTTGAGACGGTCTTTGAACACTTTCTTTTGGGCTTTCACAATTTCATGATCACGGCTCTTGGCTCGTGTGTGAAGTGGCCCTTAGTGCATGTTTTGGGAGATCATTGAAGTAAACATGAATGTCAGTACATCAATTCGTGGTATTTAGTGTCACTCACTATTCGGAGTTACATGGAGCTATAACTATTTATTGAGATTTGTAAAATTTTACCACGCAAAGTCATTTATGTTCTATAACAACCTCTTCAACCTTCGTGAGTAAAAATTGAAGTCAAGAGTAAGAAGTTATTGTGTTGTGTAATTCCAAATAGTGAGTGACACTAAATACCATAAATGAACGGTGTTTTAGGAATTCCACCATCACTCTTGTTAACATTCTGCAATGGTGGATCAATAATGTATGAAAGTGTACTATGAGTTTTGACCTTGAAACAAAATGTGGGGCTTGCCAGTTGCATGGATTTGGAATTAGTCACAAAAAAATCTGCCTAAATTTGTCTGCACTGAGGTGAGCTTAAAGTATAAAATGAAAAGAATGTAAGAAACAAGGGTATTGAGCCTTGCAAAACCGTCATCTTGGATCGGAGTTGAAAATGGAGATTTATGCTTAATTAAAGAGGGAGCAACCTTGAAACCAAACTCATAGTTACGCACATGTCAAAGATGAAATCTTTTAATACCTTGGCTTACCGAACTCCATTTCCAGAACAACGGTTTGAATGTTTAGCACCTTTAGCATGCTACCGTGGGGGAGAGGGCACTTTAAGACATGTATTAGTTTACATTATATGCATGTTGTTATATACAAAAATTAGTTTCAAAGAATAGCATTCAATTAGACCATGATAACAAGGCAAGTTTAAGTATCATATCAACGGGACATTGAACTTTACTTTTTATTCCTAAAGTTGTTACACTACACTGATTATCCCAATTAGTGTGTGTTACTACATGGAGTTACGCAACGCAATAATGTTGTATTGATGAGTTCGATTTTTACTAAGTAAAGTATAATAGGTTGTTCGGCCATTATAAAACAGAAATGACGTTGATTGGTAAAATAGCAAATTCTCAATGAATAGTTATTATAGCACTATGCAACTCAGAAAATTAATACGCACTAATTGGGATTTTCAATGTCTAAGTTGTAACATCATTGCATCTAGTTTATGTCATGATATTAACAAATTTTGGTTGAGTGTCAAAATCTTGAAACCCAATGAACCCATTGCAATGAAATTTATTGCATTTACATCTCTTAGACTACTGAGAACATCTTCTTACAGAGATCCTAAGCAATTATATTTTATGCCATATTAAGTTAATAAATCATTTTGCCTAAATTGTAACCTATCAGTCACAACATGCTACTCTAAAAGCATTTATCCAACTGGACTTGTTATTTTATTGCAATGGAGTAGAATATTTTTATATGTCATAGAAAAAGAAATAAAAGAGATATTAAAAACAAAAAATAGTAGAATGACGTAAACACAACAAATGAAAAAATAAAAAATAATCAAATAATCAAATTCGGTTTTTTACTGTAAAATAGGTCTCAAATATTGGCATGCAAATCTTATTCCAACTACCCAAACCATGAGTTCCTAAAAACCCCAAGCCAATTGCTAAACCTTGAGCCATTCACAAGACCCCAAGGATATTATACAATGTGTCTAAAAATGGATCCCATACTCTAACAAAATTCCTACCCTAAACCCCACTTAAATTCATTCAATATCTAATTTATCAATGACATTTTGATAAATAGAATATCCCAATCTTATACAAATTTTGTAACCCCTGTCATACGTAATAATCCTTATGTGCACCCACATGCGATAATACAGTTAAATAAGCCCCCCTCCCCCAAGGGTTTGACTTCTAATAACCTTAAATGCATCTCAACTCCAATATTGAAACTTGAAAAATAATGCTCCCATCTTCATACATCACAATTGCTAATCCAAGGAGACAATGCTCCAAGCTCCATGTGATCCATGGGCCAAAATTGTTTGGAGAGTCAAAAGTGTCCACAATAGGACCCTGGGTACATACCTCCTGTATTATATGCAAGGGGCATCGGCATTAAAACGGCCTAGAGGACGACTTTTGTAAAAATTATATCAAAATTATCATACAAAAATAAAAGGACCAAGAAGTTGGGTGAAGACCAAATTAAATAAACTGAGATGTAGAAAAATGTGGGTTGCATTATTTTAAAAAAACTCCACAATGTATACAAAGAATTAAAACACTTATTTTTAAAAAATCTTGTAGAGCGTCTAATTTTGAAAGACCCACACAAGTAGTTGCCTCCAATTTAAACTAGAAGTCATTGGCAATATTTTATTTATAAAAATAAAATCTTAAAGTTTTATTAAAAAGCCCAAAAAGTTGAGTAGTTGGCCTATGCTACCTTTATTTTTAAAAACTCATATAATTAGGTTTTTAATGCAATTATATACTTCAAGGAACATTCATTTCCTATATATAATTACATTTATGGATTCCTTGTTAGAATGGCTACAAGAGTTTCCTACATGAAAACAAATTGTATCATTCGAGATTGAAATAAAATGCATTATAGGTGATTATAATCACGACCATATCATACAGGAGTTGCATACCATGGAATTATAGGACCATGTACCAAGTTAGGGGACAATGAACCTCAAAGGCTGCTAGGCACTAGGTTGGAATCATGACATGCATAAATGCAAATACTCAAATACACAATATACTATATAAATTTTTTTATCATATAAAGTAATGAAATAGTTACCCAAAAATGGTGGTATTCCACAAATTATAGTGCCTTCACTGGACCGTCACTGCCGATTTCAACACTGAACCTCGACTTCGATCCCTATGCAAACGAATACATTGCCATCTGTAAACTTAATGAAGTGACATAAAAATTCGATGGACCTGTAATGTGCCTAAACAATCAATAATTTCCTTCATAACTCCAACGCTCAGCCTTGGATCACGTGCCCTGAGAATTCCAACAAGTCTGAACACAAAGTCGAACTTGACCACTCGATCCAAAACTATATACGTGGTGCTTCTTATATACAAAACAGCGTATTGAAAACCTTGATGGAGCCACGTCCTATTTCAGGAGTATTATACTGACATGAACATCAAATGTTGTCTCCTGCTGTCGCATTTCGGTCGAAGCGTGTCAAGATGTTGGTGATTTGCCGGATTGTCAAGTTGGCAGAGTTCTTCCATGTGACCTCCAAACGATCCGATCGATCCCGAACGTGCTCGACAGTTGCGTTTCCATCTGTAACACCAACACCAAGTGAAGCCACGCGATGACTTTGTAAGCGGGTCGGTCGAATTTGGTCACTTTTCTTAATTAGACACTTAATATTACATGACTGGTATTATAGTGTAGATCTTCTAAACCAATGATCAAGAAAATCATGTGTTACAAACACATCTTGGTGTTCAAAGTTTGTTGGTATTATACTTGTGAACATGGACTACCATGATTGGCATCATCTAGTTATTGTCACATAACGGACTCGCAGTTTTTCAAAATAAAGGTGTATCAAACGGCTCTAGAAACTTTTTCTAGTACGTGACGAGTCTTCTGGATATACATATGATGTGACTTCCATTCCATTTTGCCCTCACCAAGCCTAACAAATGGAACTGGGTAAGGACTCATTTGGTACGCATTAGGTGTGGAGATGCTCTCAAAAACCCCTTCTCAGAAGGAAAAAAATATAGCAAAAGAAAATTATCGCATACTACCCTTCCTTCATTCAACAAAAATATAGATTAGAGGTTACTTTTTGAGAAATAACCCAACATCATAATTACTTTCAAAGACCCCTATTTAGTGTAATAACATCTAGAGTGAATCAACCACAAACCTAATAAGGAAGGAGTCAAGGACTAAGGATACAACTATACTACTGTAAGGGTAGGTCTTCAACATGGATCCAACAATTCCCTCCCGCCCACAAACAGTCAGCTTTCCGCACTTAATGTTGATATAAAGTAGCAAGTTCTTAATCAATTACACAAACACACACACACAACCGTAAAAATTATTATTATAGAATGATTTTAAAATAGTAATCTGACATAATAATCACCTATGCTAGTAGTAATCTAAGTACTCACCCAGACGACGTAACTCTGTCTGAGCTTCCGCGACCTGTTCGGCATTCAGAGTTGCAGTCCACCTCCGAATAATTCGCTGCATGAAAATCAATGTTACATCAGAAGTTGGATTTTGAGTACCCATTTGAGTGAGTGTAACAAGCAAAGTTCATGTGATTGGTGCTCAAGTAATATCTTCCTGCCAAAATTCAATATTCCTGTACACTTGCAATTGAATCTGAGTCCAAAGTGTTTGGATTTCCTTGGAAGAACCAGGCTTCCAACTTCCAAGTCTAAGGGTCTTGGTGATTGACCTCCTTGTAAAGTTGAATAGGATATATATTAGTTGAGGGTATGAAGTGTTACATAATTCTAGGTGTGATCTAGGTAAAATTTTCTAATACATAAATTATCATCATATTCTAAGTATATTGGACTATGATCATTTATGAATGTGACGATGTGTTGAGTGAAACTCAATTATATCTTTTTCGTTGCATAAATTGGCATGTGTTTTGGATTCATTAGAAAGTGTCCCCGCCCCACAATGGGCTACGCTTCTAGCTAGCTACCTAATGCCACGTTTAATTTGGTATACAATTCACTAAACTAAACTAAACGTTTGAATTAGTGTGCCATTAAATTGGTGTGTTATGTTAGCTAGAATGGTCTTTGTGATTTATCATCATGTAATACCAAATGTCATATGCCACCCTCTCTCTAGTTGTCATCCAATTATTACAAGACAAGTGATTTGAGTTGATAATATATAGTGTGGGCCACACTAAATCTAAATTTTTAGTGTAGTTACACACTAGAGGCTTGAAGAAATCTTACCGCAGACCCAGGTCCCATCCCGTGATACATCTGAAATTATTCACATGAATATAGTAGTCAGTTTTGATCAAACAAAGCATCATGACACATCGGAAGTAAGATTTTGAACCATAATATGTGCATAGTGGTATGTGTAGTTTGGTTGCCTTCCCAAATAGGATGCCTCTTTACCAATTTACCCTAGGTTAAAATCGCATTACAAATACTTATAACTTTTTCTATTCATTTGTATAAGAAACACAATATAACCAGAATTATTGCGTTAAACTATTAAATATTGTAGTAATAAATATTTATAAATGATGTGGAGTGTTGATATATTAGTGTGGGGCAACCTAGTTCTACATATCAATGTGCACTAAATAGGGTCCTCATTGTGACTAACACTTTAAATTTCTCCAACATTTTATAAACATATATAACTTTATTATACCGCAATAATAACTATAATATTGGATCAAATTAATGAGAAAACTACAATAGGTAAGAAGACACACTCCTATATCTTCACATGTTAAAAAGTGAATTGACTTTATCTCAATAAATTAAAACCGCAATTCAACATAGCAAATCATAATTCTATTCAAAAGGTTACACTAATGATCCTATTTGGTGTAGTTAGTTTCAGCTATCATATTGTTTGAACCTCCCAGTTGTGACAACGTATCACTTGACACACATGTCTTTCTTGTACATGTCAAATTAAGTTTTGACAGTTAGTCTCTTGAATGATATCAATGGAATGAGAAGTCGTTACCAAACTTCTCACAAAGTCAAGGCTTTGCAACCGAAATTCCTAAGACCGAGGTCCAAAACTAATTACACAACTTGAGAGTAAATGGCAAGGGTAAAATTGCTGTGAACCCTGTTTTTCCTGGAGGACTTTTTATATTAGTAGAGCTGAAAAAATACTGGACTTAGCATCACAAATTCAGAATTAATCTTAAGGGGACCCATCATCACAAGACTCAATGTGGTGCCTGGCTTCAGAGTACGTACTTGATTAGATTTTTATGATATATTCACATTTTGACATAATAATTGAAAGATACATAGTTGAAAATCATTAGATCACTTTTGAATAAATACAGACACTAAGATTTCATGGTTATATAATTGCATAAAAGGGAAATAAGCTTGGTAACTTTGAACATGATCAACTTCTCCTACAGTCAAATGAAATGATGTTGTGAACTGTCTGTGTGTTGAAATTTGCAATCTGGTCAGTTGATCTTGTGATAACTCTCTCAGACAATTGGGAGAACTACACTAAATATTATGATATTATCTAGTGTCATATGGTTTTTAATGTCACTAGGGTAACTTCCGGGATGACACTTATTATGAATAAGTGACCAAATATTGTCATGGATGATGGACGAGTTCATCCATTGGCCAAAACCCCTACCTTCTCTTGTCAACAAGTTGGTGTGAAACATAGTCATAGATGACTGAAATTTGGATGAAATATCACTTGGTAAGTGACAGTACTTGCAACACTAGAATTCTATAATCCCCCAAAAAATTTACATGGAATGACAAATAATGTTAGGTTAACATTTAGTGTTGGTGACACTATACCGCAGTTTACAATTAGTATTGAGCAAGACAATTAGAATTGGTGACACTAAATATCACAATTAGTGTAGTCTTTGATAAAGAGTGAATTTCAATGAAGTGGTGAGCATGACTTGTTTGGACAGAAATTTCCCAGAGAAATCATAATACCTGCGTATAGTTATTGAAGTCCATCTTTAGGAATTCAAACACTTGAGATCCGAAGATGTACTCTTTGCAAATCTACCAGACAGTGTGGGGAGTCACCCTGTGTGTGAAGGTCTCTGGAGCAACATGCACCATAGTTAGTTAAATTTGGACTTACTGGGAAAGGGCTGGGAATACAAAACAGCAAACAACAACAAATCAGAACCGTGACAGTTTACAAGAGCACGCAAACTTAGAAGTTCTAAGAAGTTCTTAGATTCACTTAAATCTCAATTCATCTCCTGTTCAGTAAAGAGGAGAATATCATTTTCATAACTTCTCCTCTTATTGAAATCACAAATTATGAACAAATGGCAGCATGAAAGAGTCATGCTACCTTAAGCTTTGGGTGGGCAGAATGAGATCTCTTCTCACGCAGGCGATCGATGTTACTGACAGCAGTTTGATTCCGGATCTGGACTCTGAATGTTTTACCTGCAGCAAAAATCTATCATGTGAGAAATCAATCCTTCATTACAACCAAACAAACACTAGTTACAAGTAGTTCAATTACGTTTCTATGCATACATATTCAAAGCAGATCACACATCTATCACCATCTTCACTACTGGTAGTTACTACTGATTTCATACAAGCAGCTAGCGAAGCATACCGCAGTCTAAGCGACACTGATCTGATGTGTAAGAATAAAAGTTGAGGACAAACAAGAAAGTGAAGCATTTTCAAGATAACCGAAGATGTCTAATACAATCTTATAGGCTGGTGCAAAGATGAAAAACTTCTAGACCTATAAATTCTACTGCTGATGCATGAACACCTGTTAGCAGAAGTGATTGGGGACGACGAAACAATGATCATTCAAGTACACTGCTCCACAGTGCTCGTCTTGATGATCATCGAAATATACTTATACACAGTGCTCGGCAATGTATATATACCTTCTTGATGCACCAAATAAAATATTGAAAGTCCAATGTATGATGTGCTTGATCTGGAATGTTAACTGCAGGACGACATGCAAATTTTGCAGTGCCACCGAATGGGGAGTCCCCAAGCAAGCCTTACACACCGAATATCGGCTGTGATTCTTCCTGTGTCGAACTGGAGGTCATAGTTTAGTCGGGATTACTAGTGGTATTTTTTGGTGGGCCGACATGACCTTCGGGGGGTGTCGGCTCAAGTATTAATTCTTACAAATTTCCATGTTTTTGTCCTTCATGAACATGTTTGCCTGAAATTTGAACTCCATGAATCGTGATCACTTTTCCTGAAATCAGGATGTTGGCGGGACCTGGTTCCCGACTAGTAATACATCGGCGAAACTTGGAATTTGAACGACAGTCTTGTAGCAATCAGTTATATAGTAGAGTGGCCAATGCATGTCAATCGATTTGTAATTGTCTCCATACAGATCTGGATGGCGCCCGCAAATCACACAATTCAATTTTGAAATTCCAGTAAGGAATGAATTTGGTTGTGGCAAAAGGCAAATTCACTACTACACGTGCGATATTCAGTTCAAGTCTTCAAGAAATTTGGTTTCACATTTAAGTATTTAGAAATTCAACTGGAAGATGTTGCAGGGTGAGTACATTGATTTCACATGTGGAAATACTGATTGGGTCCCAGGAACGCGCAATTTTGCAAGACTCCATGGCTTCTGGTAGGGAGAATTTCAAGTGTACCAAGATGGATTTGGACTGGCAGCAGGCTGACCCCTGCCCAAGTTTTAAATTTGACATGAAATTAGTCGATGAAGACTTCATGGAGTAGTTGGTGATGACGCCAATAAATCTTCGTTATTTATTTAGTTCTAAAGAGGCAAATAAGCTTTAAAAAAGCCACATGTCTGTCTGATTTGAGCAACACGTAGTCAGTCAAAGAATATTGCAGCTTGTCCACGTAAGCCAGGTCATTATCTAATCTCCAAATCAAGCCCTAACCTTGCACTTCACCGCAGGTTGAGCCACTTCGATTCTGCTCGAAGTCTATACCATATGACCCATTCAACCTGATCTGATCAAATATGGCAATGAATTAGCACTAGTTGGATAATGGTATACACATTCAAATGGCTGAAGCTCTCATCCAGTGGCATCCGCCACAATCCTCGTGCAACTCGCGTCGACCTTTCACTTCCCCACCTCCAAACCTGGATGCCCCTACTTTCTGTGAATGACTTCAACAACAACTTTGCCACTATGTTTGATTCAGAGCTTGATGGTTTAAAAAAAAAAATTAGGCGCCTCCACTATCATGTGTATCATGCATATCCATGTACTCTGAGACTCCAGACGTGTCTGTATGGAGAATTAGTGACACCGTAGACCGATGCTCCAACACTTAGCACTATCGACTGTGTCTATCGCACATAGCACTCACTTCACGTTGGATTGAGCAGGCCTTGACCAATGTGAATACGACAAAATTTAAATGTAATTATTTTGTACCGAAAACAGACAACGGTCTACGTGGTTTGCGGGTTGCAAGGAGAATGACAGCAAAGTATCCAGCTTTCGGTGAAGAGAAACAAACTTTGATCATTCCCAAATGGGTATCTTGAGCCTGAGATTATGCCTGGACTCAAGCTCTGCAGACACTAAAACTCGAGCTTCAAATTGCTTTCAGTGGACATGAAACCGTCTTTTGTCAATGACAGTCGAGTGCATCTGATTGGTTGTGGAAGTATAACGTTTGAAGCTTCCTTGCAGCACCATGGACGAGGCACGGTGCTTATTAAGTGAGAAACAATAAACCAAATCATTAACAGGGTCTCGATAAATTTGTCTACGATGGTTATATCTATATGTAATGTAACTTTAAATTGCAGACAAATTCACAGCACACATCCACGCGGATCTTTAGGAGTTTGCAGTGCTCATTCAGTGAGAAAGAAAAAAACAAAATCGATTCCAGAGGTACTAACAATTTGTCTGCCGGTTCATATAATTAGACTTTTAATTGCAGACAAATGCTCAGCACATGTATACATAACCAGACTTTTAATTGCAGACAAATATTCAGCATGCATGTATTATCTTCAGGAGTTCAAGTCACCACTTGTAGTAAATTCACATGGATAGACGTATTCCAGTTTCACACGATATTTGTCAACAGACAAATTGAATTTGAGCAGTTTGGAGTGAATTTAAAGATTGAATGCATTTTTCGTCAAAAACACTTGACAACTGTCTGACTTAATTTAATATTTGAATCACAAATGGAAACATGGCTAAGATGTGCTAACTACAGAGCTTGCAGAAGTGAACATTCAGGTATGTGTGCCTAAAAGCAACACTAGCACTGACCAGCACGTTTCTCTATTTTGGTGGCCTTAAAACATTCGGAAAAAAACTCCATAACAGCTTGATAGCTCTGCAAATGTATGGAGTGCACATCACACAGTTCAAAAAACTGATAAAATATATGCCCCTTATAAAAATCTGCAAAGTCATCTCAAGGTTTAGACCATTTATTGTCACCCAAATGGGGTCCATTCCCACATACATTTACATTGTGAACGTATCTAGACTACAACCTTTGTGAACCTAGAACGTCTATAATCATTAGATGTGAGCAGCCTAGATTAAATGGGATCCATTCACAGTGGTAGTGTGCTAGGTTTTAGGACTAAAACTAGGTAAACTGGAGAAAAGTTGATAATCGTCATGTTTAGACACATGTATCTTATATTGTGCCTTTCCTAAAAAATTAAAGGGCTAGCATATTTTTTCCTTTTTTCCCCTTCTTTTCCCCTAATAGAGGATACAATGTTTATATCTCTCACCAAAAAAATAAAAAATAAAAAATATTTTTAGTTGGGTTTCGTGCATAGATTGAGGAGGAAAACTTAACCTAACTACATTGGCAATTGGTGGTAATCTAACTTTCAAGTGTGGTCTTCTAGTGATTGCCCAATTCATTGTTTGAATGAGCCAAATAAAGACTTGGGAAGCTTTCAAAGTCCCAATGACCAAATTGGTCAAATTTGCGTTGTCTTTCCATTGCGGACAATCTTGGAACATTGTTAGAATGTGAATGAGATTAGTGTTGTACATGTGTTCTATATGAAAACAAAGGAACATTATTGAAATATGAATGAAAATAGTGTTGTATATGTGTGAGGCCAAACCACCCACCCTTAAGCGTCCTAGTTCGGGTGAGGGAATGGTTATCACATTCATGTTCGCATAGCTCCCTCTTACCAACTTCATAAAACTCCGTTTCAATTCCCACCAATTCTTGCAAACCCATTTATTCTATAATAAGAATACAAGCATTGAAAAATGCTCTTCTCTGTTTATCCCTTTCCTCCTACCCTACTTCTCAACCCCACAATCAAATCCCAACTAAGACTCATTCCCTTATGCCCTTCCTTATTTATGTGAAAATAAATTCCCCTTAGGCTCTAGGACCTTGGCCCTTGGCCATTGTCATATCCGATCGAGTTCGCAACTGGGCCCATTAAGGGTCCATACCCGGCTCCCAACTCGGCCACCGTCTTCAAATCCAATAGCCGAAGCCCACAGTATTTAATCCCAGCCGAGCCACAGTTTTTAATCCAACCACACCACAATCTTCAACCCAGCCAAGCCACGGTCTTCAACCCAGCCGAAACCACAGTATTTAATCCCAACCAAATCCACAGTCTTCAATCCAGCCACGCCACAGTCTTCAACCCAGCCAAGCCAACAGTCTTTAATCCAGCCAAGCCACGGTCTTCAACCCAGCCGAATCCACAGTCTTCAATCTAGCCGAGCCATAGTCTTCAATCCAGCCGAATCTACAGTCTTCAATCCAGCCAAGCCACGGTCTTCAACCCAGCCGAAACCACAGTATTTAATCCCAACCGAATCCACGGTCTTCAACCCAGCCGAAACCACAGTATTTAATCCCAACCGAATCCACAGTCTTCAATCCAGCCGAGCCATAGTCTTCAATCCAGCCAAGCCACAAACACTATATTCGTTAATCGGAGACTTTTGAAAGTCTCAAAATTAAATATGCCCATAGTTTGGGATGCCAATATTGTGGGCATATAGAATATTGGGAACATCAAGAACATGATGATTTATAAATTCGCATGCGCAGAATATTATCATTACTAAAAATAGAAAGTCTCAATTACAATGAAAACGTGTACTAGTCCATGTAAAAAATAACAATGGACTTTTAAAAACAAATTGTTTTTGTCATTTTAGAGTTTAGGGTGCCCATCCCAAAAGTAAGGGTCTTATAAAGTTGGATGACACATCCCAAACATATGCCACAATGGAATGTGACAAGTCTACTAAGTCTATTAAAAACCAAGCTTGCTAAGCTCACATGCCTCTTGCCATTAACTCCCACCTAGTATGTTATGTTTACCCATCTCCATCTTCCGCTTCATATCCATTGTCCGAGTCATTTTCCGCAGCTGCAATACGTGCCAAATTGTCCTTGGTAAAATCTATATGTTTTTGGTTGATGGTCATTGATTCTGTTTTGGAACCTTTGCGCGGCTTCCAAGCACAAAGTATAGTATCCGTGTTTATCCAAACACGTTTGTACGCTGAGTCCATTGTCCACTTGAAATTCTTTTTGGTGTCCCAACCTAAATAAGTGCGAAGCACGTTCTGGTCTTTAGTGCTTGGACGGCAATATTCCACCTCAATTTGACAAAAGTTGGGGCTAGTTCGAACAAAATTGGGTGAAGACAATGCTTTCACCAACCAAATTGGTTTGGGATGCTCCTCATCCCCAGCTCGTACGAGCACCATATAACCTTCGTGGCAATCAACCCCAACACGAAACGACGGTGCCGGTCAATTGCGGGCAGGGCCAACGTAATGTTCATCCATTGCGAACTCTTCACGAACGTCTCCATTGCTGAAAAACATGGTGTCGGACTCGACAACCGTCAAACAACTTTGTGGCCAAAACCCTTGTGTCAAAGTCGTACGGGTGTCGCCATCAACTGTCACTAGTGCCGAGCGAATGCGATCCCAATATGAAATCAATGGTTCATGAGTATCTCTAACACGTCTAGTGATGTCCTCCTCACACAACTCCTTCCAATATTCAATGAATCCGGATATGCCTTTGATGATCTCCGGTCCATTCCTCATGGGGTCGGGTTTACAAGGCTTTGGATCCCCATCCGGGAGCAAACATTTCTCATCATTGTCTTGACGCCATACTAGTATACCATCATCCGGGCCCCAATTAGGAGATGTGCACAAAAGCTTGAATTGCATGGCCGGGAGACCATCATCCCTTATATAGAATCGGAATTGTTGTGCTTTGGTGTGTCCCACCAAACGGTCCCCTCCTTTCAACATGTATGGCTTGATGAAGGCCTTAAAATCTGGTACTTCCTCGATCATGTGCGGAATCACCGGCATATGGTCCAAATCCATATACGATTTCATAAGAAGTGGTATGGTTGGAAAATCTTCCTCATGCAACTTCATGCTCCACCGTCCGAAGGACACATCAATGTCGTCATGTGTGTGTCCCACCATCAAGAAAGATACAAACACCTCCTTGAAGATACCTTTTGCCACAAGCAAAGACCAAAAACAAAATACGTATCGACATTTGTTGTCCTTTGCGCAATTATCAAGTTGAACGTGGAGAGTTGGAGGCAAAGGTTTTGCACAAATAGGCTCTCCGGATGCTTCCGGCAATGACGACATACAAACCTCCTTACCCGCAAGCACTGCCTCATAAAGGGGTGTCGTTCCACACCCATCAAACAATGCACGTGGAGACTGTATCGGCGGTTTCTCTAGATCGCGCAAGAGTTTTGCAAATGAACCCACCGTGTGGTTAGCATCGCCAGGGTAAAAATCCAAACCATAATGGGCATATTTTACGTCCTCATGGCCGTGGGCAATCATACCTATAAAAAACAAACGATGGGTTAATCTCCAAAAAAAATGAAGAGACCACTAAAGTAGAACATTTGGAAAAACCACCCAATAAAATAGGATTTAGGGTGAATATAGGTTTGTTATGCCATACAAACCTGTTACAGATACGGGTAACTTGAAAAGACCATCCGTGGCCTTTATTTTGCGAGCATAACAAGGGCATGCGGTCTTCGAGTGGTCCATTTTATCATGGATAATTGTTAGAACCTCTGTAGGCCTCATTATGGACAGAACACGGTTCTTGTAGTAATCTTGACGGTGAGCCTCTTGGTTGTTGACATGTTCAATATATTTTGCCTGATGCCTGGTATGAGACTCAGTACCTATGGGGTGGGCATCTCGAAGACCTTTGTATTTTTCACACGTCGTGCACCTCGCGAACTTGTCACTAGGTCTCTTCAAAATATATTCTGCAAATTGTTGGTTTTTAATGACACTCAACTTGGACAAAGAAATGGGTCCACAACCCGCTATGCGACCCACTTCATTGACATCCATTAATATGTTCTTCCATTTTGTGCCCGTGGGCAACACCATTTGAACAACTTTCTCCCCTGTCGACAATGTCCTCGTCTTGTGGGGCATTGCATCGGCCAATGGCACTATGATCGTGTAGAGTGTGGCGGAGGCTTAGAGTGTAGACTCCCTAGGTTTCTTTGTGCCCGCATTGCCATGAAATCGAGAGCGACGACCCAATGATGAATACTTTCTAAACCTATTAAAGTCAGCCTTGGAGACGACATGAATGGTATACCATGCGGTACAACACACTTCCACATTCTCGAGGGTCACCACCTTATGGCCATGCGCATCAAGGTGCAAATTTCTATGGACCTCGAGTTTCTTTGCTGACCTCATACGAAAATCCGCGAGCCACATCTCCTGACGCAAAGACTTAATTTTTTCGCGGGGAAAAAATTGGCAACATCTTTTTGCACAACAGTCCTTGGCGGACACGAGACGGATAGAATCGTCTCCTATTATGCGATCCCGTCGACGCTCTTTATCATCAGGAGGCGCGCGGCTAGAATCATATCTACGGAGGCCTTTGCGAGGACGAGTGTTGGAAACCAAGGTTGATTGAATTTGCTCATGCCGTCGCCCATGATCCCACAAGCTTACTTCTTCATGGAGAACCCGACGAAGGGGCCATCGGTGCAATGAAAACCTCCAAGTCACAGGGACCTCAAGCGGAAGCAAAGAATTCAAGATGCACACCCCAACATCATGGAGACCAAGGGGATTGGCATCAACACATTCACGGGGATCGGAGTTTCTACATATGTCATTTGCCACCGGGACACCTAGATCATTAAGTAGAACCACATCAAGGCCCACCCATTTCTCCCTACCATATCCTGCACACAAAAGAATGTCATCGTCGTCCACACCGAAATGTAGAGAACTGTCGTGCACTTGAAAAGAATCATGAGAGGATGTACGCAATGACACACCCTCCACGTTTGTGTCGTCAAAACTACCCGCGGATGAGGATGAAATTTCACATTCACGAACGGAGGACGACATGTCTGTTGACAACTCCAGAGAACTACCATCCACATGCATCGCCATCCCACCTACAAAAACCAGAGGCACCAGGAGACCCAAACGTAAACGAAAGAATGACAGCCAACATGGACGACATTCAACGTAGCATGTCAAATCAGTCAAGTTCTAAATACCAACGTCCGTTCGTATACGACTGCAATAGTGAATGTGCCTATGTGTGGAAGTCAATAACTTAGAAAGCCTTTCAAAGTGCTATCATATTGATCGCTGATGGAATTTACGAAAGTACGTTCGTTAATTACAGACCATCGACCTGCATGAGCAGAACGTACAAGTTTTTTATACGAACGTACGTTCGTATAGCATAGGATGAATGAGTTTGGGTATAAAGGTTTATAAACGAGGAGTTTTTTATGGAAACCAGTACAGAACTCGCATGTTGTATTAACGACCAAAATTTGTAAACCACAACTATCCCGAATTTCGAAGAGTATATCGGGACAAAATAAATAGCATGTTTACGAACGCACGTTCGTAAAACCACAGAAATCACTATCTGCAGGTGTACACCAGGAAATCATAGATGGCGTACTTACGAACGCACGTTCATAAATGAACAACCATTATATTTATAATTGCACATACATAAAAGCGTAGATGCCACATTTACGAACGCACGTTCGTAAATGAACCACCATTCGCATTGCAAATGATTGATATACATGTGTCACAACGTCGACTCTGGTATACTTTGGTAGTTACGAACGCACGTTCGTAAACCCACAACATTGCGTCCGATCCAACTGTGCTACTGATGGGACCTCATACTTACGAACGCGCGTTCGTAAAACCACAGCAACCCCCATCTGAATGTATAAACTAGGAAATCATAGATGGCGTACTTACGAACACACGTTCGTAAATGAACAACCATTATATTTATAATTGCACATACATAAAAACGTAGATGCCACATTTACGAACGCACGTTCGTAAATGAACCACCATTCGCATTGCAAATAATTGATATACATGTGTCACAACGTCGACTCTGGTATACTTTGGTAGTTACGAACGCACGTTCGTAAACCCACAACATTGCGTCTGATCCAACTGTGCTACTGATGGGACCTCATACTTACGAACGCGCGTTCGTAAAACCACAGCAACCCCCATCTGAATGTATACACTAGGAAATCATAGATGGCGTACTTACGAACGCACGTTCGTAAATGAACAACCATTATATTTATAATTGTACATACATAAAAGTGTAGATGCCACATTTACGAACGCACGTTCGTAAATGAACCACCATTCGCATTGCAAATGATTGATATACATATGTCACAACGTCGACTCAGTTACTTTGGTAGTTACGAACGCACGTTCGTAAACCCACAACATTCCGTCCGATCCAACTGTGCTAGTGATGGGACCTCATACTTACGAACGCGCGTTCGTAAGTATCCGGTATTTGCGGCGGTATATGCGGGATATGCTATGTCCTGTACCTGTGAGGAATACGGTTGGCGAACAGGAGGGTGGCTTGAGTGCGCTCCGACGACTCTCTAGAGCGCACACCTCCCGTCAGCTGCAGAAAAGAGCTCTCCCGTGGGGGGAAAAGCTTTAAGTACCTCCCCCGGTGGTTCAAAATCTCTTGGATGCTCTTTAAAAAGCGGATTCCCGCCCCCTACCTAGACCTACCAATATGCCATTCCCGCCATGACCAATTATATAAATAGCATTTTGTATGCAACATGTATTGCATGCACGCACATTATATTGGAAAAAAATGTAAATCGGTCGCACACCTTAGATGTAACCAAGGTCTGCACCACCAAATCTATATATATATATATATATACATATATATGTTTCATGATATTTAAATATTATGAATTTTGACATAGAAGATTAAATGATTTGCAACCAAGGTGTGAAGTCCAAGTTAATTAACAATTCGTATCTAATACAATAATGGTATATTTGGTAATTGGAGTCATTTAGTTGATTTTGAGAATATTTAAGAACGCACTTTAAATTTCAAATATGGACTTGTAATTACAAACTAAAACTTCCATACGTATAGTTTCCAAATCGGATACACCTTATATTAGACATAAAGGCATTGAAGGGAACGAAATTATAAAACATAGTTACATGAAAATATTTGCACATGAAATGAGAAATAGACCCCAAAGGAAGGGAACATACCGAGAATTAATGGAACTTGAATCAATTCAATGGAAATACCATCCATAACTCTTCTTAACCTTGATATATAAAAGAAACTAAATATAGAAACTAAATATAGAAACTAAATTTATATCACTCAATAAGGTGGGAGTGGGACTCATGGACCCATGAACAGAAAATCATTGACGCATGAATTAAGGGCCTAAGACATGCAAGTTATAATAATATTAAGTATGGATTGTGTGAACAAATTGTATAATAACTATTAAGTTATTATTTCATCAAAACTCTTAAGTTTCAAGTTTTATTAATCACATAAACCAAATTTTTGTCTCAATTCAATTAATTTAGAATCTCCAAATGACAATCGGCATGATTCTCAATTATTACGATTGATATGAATCGAATAAAGCAATTTCCAATCCATCGAACATCGGTAGATCATTTTGACATGCCCATAGATCACAACATGGCCACATACAAGACTACCATGTAAGATACAAAGATGCAGGGATGTAGAGTTTAGGGTTGGTGATAGTGTTTAGGGTTTAAGGTTTAGGGTTTAGGGTTTAGTGTATTCGACCACGTGGCTGCAATGCACAAGTTCAATCTAAAATGTCCTCAGATGAATGACGATAAACAAAATTCAAGCATGTTTACTAAGTTATTGAAGTTAATGTGATAGACGCATCCATTACATATAGGGTTTACAAATCATGAATTTAATGTGAACTCATTACTTATACATTCAAGTCGTTATAAGTGTTACATATTGTAGAATGTTTCATTCAATTAATACTTAAGTTGAATTATATATACTATCGTTTATGTTTTTTTTGTATTAAACCTTAGGGTCCTATTTTTAAAAACAATTAGTGTTAATTCTATAAATGTTCATGGTTTAGGGTTTTAGTTGTACAAGTGTTACTTATACATTTTGTATGGTTTTTCTTTTTTAAACCCCCCCACCGAAGGCTGATTTTTCACAAAGGTTTTGCCCGTCCACGTCCAAAAACCTTGAATTGAAAGGCAAAAAAAATTGCAACCCGTCCCAAAACCGGTAATTATTTCTAAACCAACCCGTCCATGGAAAGGTTAAAGAAAAAACAACCCGTCCCAAAACAGGTAATTTCTAAACCAACCCGTCCATGGAAAGGTTAAAGAAAAAACAACCCGTCCCAAAACAGGGAATTTCTAAACCAACCCGTCCATGAAAAGGTTAAAGAGAAAAACCAATTAATAAAGATAAACCGAAAGATGTTGGCATGTGATTGGTTGCACTTGGAAACAATAGGATCTTGCTTCAATGCCATCAATACTATGTCTTTTTGCTAATTTCAGCTGCCACCACCAGCATTCCCTCCACGACATTGCCCCCCCCCCCAATTTTTTCCATTTGAGTTTTGAAGCTCTTCCCATCGAGCAGGTATTGAAGCTCTTCCCATTAACAAATATGAGTTAGTTAGGTATCTCTTACACACATTCTTTCTATATCTTTTGGGCATGAGGGATTATGAGGTTTTGGGTGAAGGATTTGATTTTTTTTTTTGGAACAAGAACTGGTAGGCTTCGCGGTCGAGGAGATTCAACCTACCTTTTTTGTCATGCACTGCAATATGTGAGAGGGGTTTTCCTAAACAAAACCTAATCAAAAATCATCTACGTACTAGTTTGAAGTTAGAAACTTTGATGCGCATTTCATGTGCAAATATTCCAATTGAAAACATAAATTGGAATGCAGTGATGCTTGTTTGGAGAAACATGAAGGATAGGAGAATTCATCCACTTCTTTGAAGGGTAAGTAGGTATTTATTTTAAATTTTTTGATCATATTCATATATAATGATTCTTATTCAATTGCTAAGTGTACCTTCAATTATAATCTTTGACATTATGTTAAAAAGGTTCTAAATTTTGTGGTTGATGAATTAATGTATGCAGGTGAATCATGCACTTCAATTTGATATTTTGATTGGGTATTAGTGCTTTGATTGCATTATGCTTATATTCACATGTCATATATGACATAATGATATTTATACCATTTATGTTTTTGAGACAAAAATTATAAAAACATTATTTTTAGAACCCGTCCAAAATAAATTTGAAATGTCCAAAAACCGATTCATTTTCTAAGAACCCGTCCACTGGAAATGATTTTTTTTAATGAACATGTCCCTAGACATGTTAGGGACCTTGTGAAAAATCATCACTGCCCCTACCCCCCTTCATCTACCCATATCTACCCATCCCATCCCATCCCCACCCATGTCCCCTCCCCCCATCCCATCCCACCCATCCCCCTCACACCCTCCCATCCCCACCCATCTCCCCTCCCCATCCCCACCCATCCCCCTCTCCTCATCCCTTCCCATCTCCCATGCTCATCCCTTCCCATCCCATCCATGTTAAGCGCGGTCCAGTGGAGGGATGCCACATGGCAACCGCAGGGAAACCCTAGCGGTGCTGGCTACCTCCCCGCGCCCCTCCTCCTCATTCTCATTCCCAGCAGAGAGAGGAGGAGCGAAGTAGAGCGGAGCGAAGCTCTGGCGAAATTTAGAATGCTTTAGTTTATGTGTTTTTTTCGCATCTTAGGAGTCGCATATTTCTCTTCAGTTTGGAATGAATCTGATTAGAGAGCTTCAGAGTTGTGCGCATCAGGAGTAGAGAGCTTGTGAGCTTGTGAGCTTGTGCAGGTTGCAAGCTTTCTTTTTTTTGTTGTTTTTGTGAGCTTCATAGTTGCAAGTTCGGAGAAGACAGCTTGCTAGGTGACAACTTGAAGTTTGTAGGCTTCAGAGTTGCAAGCTGTGTTTTAGTGGTTGTTTTTGTGAGCTTGATAGTTGCAAGCTTGGAAGAAGGAAGCTTGATGGTTGCAAGATTGCAATTTCAGTGCACATGAGTAGTTGCTAGGGTTTAGGTCTCATTCAATTGCATACAAGGAGTGTTCCAAAATTTTCAGCAAGAAGAAACAAGGTCAAGCACATTGCAATGTGAGTGAAGTAATCCTTCTAAACTCGCTTCCCAAACATTCTGAATTTCTGCATTGTTGAATTCCATGGGTTTTGTTTGTATTGTCAACTTCTTTAGCATGAGATCTGGCATGTTGTGTATGCTTTATGAATTCTGCACTGATTTGGTTTGAGTATCCTGGTTCTGATCCAGTGTTGCAGGCACGAACGCAAGCATTCTTCAGAGCTGAAGTGTATATGTATACGTATACGTACATGTACGGACAGAACGCTCTCAAGAAGTTCACATTTACGAACGAGCGTTCGTAAATGTGAACACAACCTGCAAACCAGAGATGTTGTGACCCCTCCCAGTCCATATGTTTACGAACGCACGTTCGTAAACACGCAACCCATCCTCTTTTCATGTGTTTACGAACGCGCGTTCGTAAACACGCACCCCTAAACCCCTAAACCCTTAAATTTTACGAACGCACGTTCGTAAACAAGGAATACATAATAGTCTGAGTATTTACGAACGCACGTTCGTAAGCACATAATCCCTGCCCATACCTCATTATACGAACAAGAGTTCGTAAATGACTGCCTTGTGCCCATCAAAAGATTTACGAACGTGCGTTCGTAAACACATGTTGAACAAATTGAAGATATAAATCAGTATAAGTCACAACAAAACAAAATAATATAAACACATTGGTATTTAAAACACGCAAACATCTAAAGCCAAAAGAACAGCCTCTCAAACAGAACACATTTACGAACGTACGTTCGTAAATATCTCAACAACTATTGTTCAAAATATTTGAAAATTATAGAACTCTGTCTGCTAAATACGAACGCTCGCTCGTAAATACGATCCTGACTACCTATGTTGTTTTGCAGATGGCCATCCCTAACAAAAGCGCGATAGAGATGTTCGAACAGAAGTTGGAGAGTGTCCCAGAGTCAGTGACCGACGACAATGGGAATGACAATTATGTCCCACAGGAGGACTTCATGAAAGAGTGGACGGCGCTTCCAGAGATGTTAGAGGATGGAACATTCATCCTCCGCTTCGTCTACCAGCTCAATACCAACGACGATGAACCAGAGCAGTGGGTGCAGATGGCAACATGGGAGATAGATTCCGTGGAGGCACAGGGCAATTACGTAATCCTCAACATGAAGTACAACAATGACCACATCAACGTGTTGCTGGACTACTTGGCATACACCTTCTCCCACAACTACGTGCAGATGCATGCTAAAGAGGAGGGAAAGCGTTTCGACCTGCCAAAACTCTTCACAAGATATAGCCTAAGTCAACATTGGACAGCAAGGAAATTGACCGCTTTGTGCTTGAACATCTCCAAGACCAACAGTGTTGTGTTGGAGGCCAACAAGAAGAAGAAGAGTCCCAAGAAACCAACGCAATCCGGTGCAGGCGGATCCAGAAGTGCTCCGCGGCCTGTTCCCACTGCAAGCAGATTGACCGAAGGTACGAGCAGACATTCCACTCCTTCGAAGAGAACGAGGGACGACATGGAGAAGTCTGGCGTAACTGAGGGCGCAGAGGTCAGTTCCCCGCCAGTCATGCCGGCTCCGTTGCAGAAAGGAGAGGTACCGGACGGTGCGAAGGCCACGCGCATCCTTTGAGATTTTAACAGTTACTCGAAGGACTGCTGGCCAATGGGTCGATTCTTCACATTCAACGTCGACTGCTTCAAATGTGAAAAATCTCCAAACAAGTGGGTAGTGAGGTCACGGGAGACCGGGGGTGTGAAGTGGCAGTTGAATAACCTCTACAACAACGTCAAGTGGGACATGCAAACAGTTTGTGTGATGCCAAAGGGCTTCACTACCCGTCCCACGGAGAGGGATTGGCCACGAATCCTCAACGGAGATTTCTGGATCATCGACGGACAGCACAGCTTGGAGGCTGCTAAGATTGTTCTGAATGACGACGCCTTCCAGCACGAGCTGAAGGGCGACTTGCGCTATTGGAAGTCGTTTCTGGTGTGGTCAGACGACTGGGAGAAGCTCCGCAAAATATCAACGTATTTGAATAGCGGAAACAAGATGAAAGCTTTTGAGGCGTCCTGGGCTGCGAATATTGTTGCTGCAAGAGACGTCTGGGTGGCACACGGTAGCCCCCCTAAGGAGAGGGAGAACGCCAAGAAACCTTCTCCACAGTGGAAGGTAAGTTTACGAACGTGCGTTCGTAAACATCATCTCAATATTTCCTTTCTTGTTTGCATTTTATGAACGTGCGTTCGTAAACATCAGCTCAATATTTCCTTTCTTGTTTGCATTTTACGAACGTGCGTTCGTATTTTACTCTTGACTGACATCCATTTTAATATGCAGGCGTTCTGCGACGCTATGGTGGACAAATTCTCCTCCATCGACATGAAGTCTACTTCAACCAAGTCGGTGCTGGAGTTGAAAGGTGAGCTCAGGCTCATATGTTGTACAACAGACACCTGGGATTTATGGACCCAGTTTTTTGACGCTCACACGTCGGGAGATTTAACCAACCCCGACACGGAGGAGAAGTACAATGCCGTTGAGAACTTCGAGTGCCCCCCGTTGCTCAGGGAGTTCTTCAGACCCCTCCAAGGGCTGACAGAATCGGAGTTGAAGCGATGCGCCGTGCACGCTCTAATGAAAACAGAGGGAAGGAAACTTCCCTATCCAAAAATATTTTTGAAGAGACCCAAGCACAAGCCCGGGACGTACTCCATCAAGGAGTGGTGCGAGCATCGAAAGCTGAAGACAGCAGCAATGAGGGAATTGAGCGCACTGGCACCTCAATACCAAATCTTCGACGTCGACGGCGACGTGAAGTGGAATCACTGGAAGGTGTTCAAGCAAGCCTTTAATATTAGAGGCCCCTCAATGCGAAGTCTGGTCAGGGAGCACGCCGCATCTTTGAAACTGAAGGGCAACAAACGGACTAAGAAGTCCGAGACGGATGCCCAGGAGGTGGGCTTTTATAAAAAAAAATTGGAGAGGAAGAGGACAGCAACATTCGAAGGAGTGGCAAGGTTTTGCACTGTCACCACCGGCCTGGAGAGGACCACATTCTCTAAGTGGGACGGTAGCTTCACCAGGGCGGATGTTAGGGAGGACCGACGGGGATGCCCATTTGCCTTGATCGATTTCAGGAGCATCCCGGGTGCGTCGAGCCGCGGGACAAAGGACCTGCCATTCTACAACCCATTCATGGCCAAGTTCATGGAGTACAAATCTCCTGCCATGAGGGAGCCCCACGTTTGGCTATGGATTGTCGAGCACGAGAGGCTGTCGGAAATTCTGGAACTGTACGAGAAGACCATCAAGTTCGAGTACAGTATTTACCACAGCACCTATGTTCCCGCCAAGATAGAAGGGATCGTTGTAATCAACGAGGCCAGGGGAAACAAGCAGGTGGGAGCAGTCAGCCTCGTCTTCCTGACCTTCAACCAACTAAGGGATGGGAGGGTCCCTATCAAGGCTAGCAATGTATTCAAGAAGATATACAACATCCCGCACCCACCTCCCAAAGATCTATTCCAGGAGACGTTATTTACTGTCATTCCCGCAATTGAACTCAGGCTGGAATTCTACATATCCATTCTCCAGAGTTTGACAACCCATGGAGAGACGGTGTACAGCATATACAGGGGCAGCAAGTTTTTGTACGCGGCCATGGTAAGCCCACTCTCATTTGTTTACGAACGTTCGTTCGTAATGTTCATTGGTCTATTAGTCTTAGTAATACTAGTTATCATACTAAGCTTGACATTTACGAACGCACGTTCGTAAAGACCAAGGTCTGCACCTGAAATAATAGGTTAGACATGAAGTCATTGGGATTGCTGACTTTTACGAACGCACGTTCATATTTGCTGACATGTTCTAGTTTATGCTACAGATGCTTGGCTTGGTCGTCAATTCCTATCTGGACGCAACCGACGAAAAGGAGTACAAGCGTCACAGGGCAAAGGCGTCAATGATGGACCTGGGTGACATGAGTGGCCCCAGGACAGACTTCAGCTTGCCATCGGAGGGGGGAACGCCGGTAATTGACACGGATGATGACGAGCCCACCCCCTCAGCTAACCTTGAAGCGATCATCCAGTCGTTGGATGTCACTCCTCTGCTGTTATTGCCGCCATCAAGACAGCCTTCAGACCCCCATGGGACTCCTAGGGGCTACACCGGGTCGTCTGCTGGGGCAACCCAAGATGTCGCCCCCGCAAGAGTATCTGGACTGGATCCCTTCGGCACACCTGGGGGATGCTCGACGTCGGGGTCTCCCAGGACCTCCTCGGTGCCAAAGATGGAGACACTCGACCTCCTCGACCAACGGTCGCGTCCATCCTTGGACCTCTTCAGGAACACGAGGAGGAGGATGAAAAAGACGCCCTACGTGGAGCTGCCGCCAGGGGCAATTATCGATGTGTCCGACGAGGACGAGGGGGACATGGACATCATGTCCGAGCTAGGGGTGGAGTACGACATGAACAAGCGGGTGAAGGAGGAATCCCTCACAGTTGCCGAGCTCAACTCCAAGCTGGAGAAGAAGATGAAGGAGGAAATGGCGGCAGCGCAGGAGGAGAGCGCCAGACAAATGGCGAGGCTGGAGAAGGAGCTCAGGGATTCCGCCGCAAAGACAGACGCCATCTTTGAGATGCTGAGAAGCATGCAGAGCATGTCTGCTCCGGTGCAACAGCCCTACCCCTATCCCCCTGTAGGACACCCCTCACAGTCCTCTTCGCCAGGAATGTACCAAGCAGGGCCATCCCACCCCCGAGCGCATCCAACACCGGCTGGAAGTCCTTTTCCACCTGAACTGGCAACAACGGCAGCGCCTTCGCACGATGCGGTCTCTGCGGCGATAAGAGAGGACGAAGATTTACGAACACGCGTTCGTGAATCTTCAGGTGCGGCAGTCCTCACCCCTCCCCCATCAAGGGTAGGACTGCCCTCAACTGCAGACAGGGTAGTTGCTAGGAGGGGCGATGACACTACGGAACACACTGACATGCTCATTGTGGAGGACACGCAGGGGAGCCCCAATGATGCGGCATGTATCGCGTGCATGGATGTGGAGAGCCTTGAGCATTGTCATCATCCTTCCGCGCGGATGGAGGATGTCCGCATGGAGACTCTCGACCTGGGTGGGGACGAAGACGAAGCGGATCTCATCGAACAGACCCAGGCGTCCCAGGCTGGCCATGCACCAGAGGCCATGGAGGCAGAGGCAGCTGCTCCGATGGAGGTTACGAACGCGCGTTCGTTAATCGAAGAGGAGGGAACTGCTCGGTCCAGCGCCGCTGCCCCTCCCCCCGATAACGAGGTAACTCATCTCTGAGAATAACTTTCATTTTACGAACGCGCGTTCGTAACCAACTAACCCCCTCGTTTGTTATTGGCGCTTCATGTCCAGTGGCATCAGGAGGCCCGCGCGAGCCTTTTCTGCGTGACACCCTAGGCCTGCCAGTTTTGTAGGACAATTTTGTAGGACACGGAAATTGTGATAGATTATCACGTGAGACATTTGTAAATATTCAACGGATTTAATATATGAGCAGTTTATCTCTGCATCGGATTTTCCCAATTTTGTGCATCGTCTATTCAATCCCTGTGTTGTGAATGGTCTGGCGTCTCTATAAACTCTTGCATGCCCCTTCCTCAATCACAAACGCTCGTTCGTAAATGTGTGCGACCCAGTGTCCACCTCCTTCACGAACGAGCGTTCGTAGATTATGCCTGTAATCTCACTCACTCACGAACGTTCGTAAATGACGCGCGCCGCCACCCGCAGCCCTCATTCACGAACGCGCGTTCGGAAGTGTGCCTCTGAGCGCATTCGCATTGCACTCTAAACCCTCGCTCCCTCGTCATTCCCTTAATGCAATTTTAATTTATTTATTGGACCATATCATTGAACTAGTTAAATTGTTAATCACAGGACCCCACGAAGTTAAATCGCAACCCGTCGGCGAGTGGGCCTCAGACCCGTCACAAGCCCTTCCTGGTTCTTGACCTTAACGGGGTGTTGTGTCACACCCAACACATCCCCAAGGTCCCCACCCGTTCCTTCCGCCAACCCGACGAGATGGACTACGACGGCCAGCTCGACACTCTGATAAACCGCAAGGCCGTCCGCACCCGTCCAGGCGTGTGGGACTTCCTTCGAGAGGTGCTCGACCTCTTTCACGTGGTCGTCTGGAGCTCCATGATCATGGAGAACACGGAGGCCATCGTCGACTTCCTCTTTCGTGGCCTCCCGAGACCATGCCTCGTCCTCGGCCAAGATGCGTGCGACGATCTAGTCGACGAGAAGGGGTTTCCCGTGCCCAAGTTCGGCGGTCGAGGAGGGGGACAACAGTTCCTCAAGGTCCTCCGGTCCAGGTTGTGGCAAGGCATCCCCATTCTCAAGGGGGTCCCCCACGGACACTGGCCGACGCCGGAGAACACCCTCCTCGTCGACGACAGCCCAACGAAGAGCGTCCTCAATCCCCCGGGCACCGTCGTCTTCCCCGACACTTGGACCGGCGATAGGAAAGATACCTTTTTGGTCGATAAGCTAGCACCTTATCTTAGAATGCTAGTGCTCCACCCCGGGAGCATCCCTGATTTTGTTAAGTCCAACCCCATCGGCAACGCCGCGCTTAGTCCCCGCGACAATGTATATAAGAGCATCGTGCGGCTTGCAAAAATCAATAAATTGATTTGAATTGCCACCGTGTATTTGTTTGTTTCCATGTGGATCACATTTCTAATTCCTTTTTTGGATGCCTTTTGGTCGTGTTTGTTGTTGTTGTTGTTGTTGTTGTTCACAGTTTGCCCCGCCTTGCGACGCCCCCCTCCTCGATGGCCCTTTCATTCCCCGCTCGGCCCCTCCCTCCCCCTCGCGCGACGCGTCGAACTTCCGAATGCCATCCCTCTACCAATTCTCGGCGGTGGACGCGGCGTCGGCCGTGGATTACTCCCGTGACGTCGGGATCGAAGACGGCGTCGTCAATAGTCCTCCCCCCAAACTCCACTTGCGCACGCGCGCACCCTCGCCCTCTCCCCTCTCCAAAGAGAAACGAACTCTCGTTCGTTTGGCTACGACGTCAAGGGAGGACGGTGTCCCTCGTCGCGGTCCGAGCCGGCGTCTCCGCATGGAAGCCCACCCACAGGAAGCCCTCCCCTCCGCCTCCGCTCCTCCCCCTGCCAACTCCTCCCACGTCGCTCGTCCCCCTTGCATTGATCCCCCCGTCAACGGCCCGAAAGCCAAGGTGCAATTTCTTTTACTCCCCTACCACATTTCCCGCCGTTGGTTTACTTGTCTCCCATGTTTACATTCCCTTGTGGCCGCGATGTTTACGAACATACATCCCAAACCGCCGTCGTTTCCCCCACTCCGTTCAAGCCTTTGATTTAATCCCACTAAATTTGCTTTCTTTCGCAGGTGGCTACTCGCTCGATGGGTGCCCATCCCTCCTCGACGTCGTCCTTGGATAGGCTGGCACCCAAGGCCACGTCCTCCGATTCCGATCGTTGTTTGGCCGTCCGGCGAACCACGAGACAATCTGTCTCCCAAACGCAATCGTATTCCACTCACCATACCACTTCGTACAATTCGGGAGCGCGTCCGGATAATATTATATGGAAGAACGGCACATATTCCGGGTCCGTCAACAGTAATGGTTATAGCCACGGGCTGGAGATTTTTAGGGCCATGGAGGCTGCCAAAAAAAAAAAGATGGCCGCGACAAAAAAATAGTGGGACGGACTCCCTAAACTAAAAATAGGTTCAAGGCTATTAGATATTATCTATGACTTTAGATTTTATTTCGTGTTCTCCAAGACATTGATGGTTTTTCCATTATCCTTGTATTTCATTCCAATTGAATTAATTCAATTTCCATTCATCATCCGTATCTTGCCTTCCATTCATGCCCATTTCTCATTTCATACGCCAATATTTTCATGTATGCTTCACATTTTCGTTCAATTCCATGCTTTTATGTCTTATTATTGTTTCCAACCCTATACATTTCCGAGTTTTAGTTCGTAATTACTAGTTCTTATTTGAAATGTGCGTCCTTAAATAGTCTCAAAATCATCTAAAAGTCTCTAATTAACGAATATAGTGTTCACGGTCTTCAACCCAGCCGAAACCACAGTATTTAATCCCAGCCGAATCCACAGTCTTCAATCCAGTCGAGCCACAGTCTTCAATCCAGCCAAGCCACGGTCTTCAACCCAGCTGAAACTACAATATTTAATCCCAGCCGAGCCACAGTCTTCAACCCAGCCAAGCCACAGTCTTCAATCCAGCCAAGCCACAGTCTTCAATCCAGCCAACCCGCGGTCTTCAACCCAGCCGAAACCACAATATTTAATCCCAGCCGAGCCACAGTCTTCAACCCAGCCAAGCCAAGAATATTTAATCCCAGCCGAAGCTAACAGTCCTTTATCCCAGCCGAACTAATTATCTATCTAATTCTACCAAGCCCCCTACCTAATTACCCTAACCAAGCTCCCTAATTCCACTAAGCCCCTTCCTAATTCCCACATACTTCCTAGCTCTAAGAACTCAAATTCCTAGAGAGGAGGGAGAGAGAGAGAGAGAGAGAGAGAGAGAAGAAGAAAGAAGAGAGAAAGGAAAAGGAGGAGAGGGCACCCAAGACCACAAACCCCTTAACCTTCTCCTACTTAGTAGGACCTTATCCTATCCATTAAACCCTCACCCCCTAAACCAACACAAACATGTTCTAAATCAAACATTTAAATCCAAGGCCCTTCTCCTTGCTTCATCAAACACTACTCACTTAACCAAAACACTCCCTAATGTCACTAAGCTTCTAATTAACCACACAAAACAGGCTTAAGGCCTAAAACATAAAACACACAAAGCCTCACTCTTTTTATACTTTTGATTGTTTCAATAACACTTCAAATGCAATTCTAAATAAATTCTAAACATAAAACAAATATGAGCAACCATTTTGGGCTCATAATATGTTCCCATCCATGTTCACACATCCCCCAATGAATCTGTTCCAAGGGGATTCATTATTAAGATTAATTAAACAATGTGCGTGCATTCCCTATCTACCAAAAACAATCGTATAAATCATAAGAACATACATGCAAATGGGATACAAATGTAAAGATACACATAGCCTCAAATATACGTACCAAAAAAAGAACACACATAAAACCATATAGTACATAGTATTTTATGTGTCCAATAATTTTAAACTCCTCGAGTAAATTGCCTTCATTATGGCAAAAGTATACAAGTGCTTGGAAAAAAAGGAAAGCTTCCTTATCTATATGTTCATGAATCAATTTTTATTGAAAAACTTGTGATTCAAAGAGGTTTCATTCGTAAATAAAGCTTATATACACATTCATCTCCACTAGTATATATTATGTCACTCTTACGTCATTGGTTCCAAGACTATGATGACATTTAATAACTCTATGATTACGCAGTTTGTTGTATCGTCGTTGTATCATATGTCCAAATCAAGTCAGTGATTTATATTGATACCCACAAAGACCTCTCTTCATATGAGAAGCCTAATCCTCGAGGTCCATCAAGTCCCTATATTCTAGCCACCGTTTTGAAGATAGCATAATTGTGTGAGTGCAAGAAATTGGATGAATTATGAAATGGGATGCAAACCATCACTCGAAGAGAGTGCAATGTGTTGTGTTCGGAGGCAACACATTGCAAATTGTCTTGTTCATCTCAAATGACTCCATTGGGCATGTTTGTGACACTCAAATAAACGGCACTGCTAGTCTTAGCACAATTACACGAGGGATATCCTCATTCAAAGGCATGTGAGAGGTGGTCTTGTCCAGGGGCAAAGCTAGGCTTTTGACCTAGGGGGGCCTGACCTCATAATATGGAAATATCCAACACACAATAGCAACCATTCCACTGCATACTATACATTATGACCCCACACCGGAATGGCCAAAATACTACCAATACACGGAACCAACACTCACATCAATAATTTGCATACATAACCAATAACACCCCACAACAAACCTACAAACTCCGCAAGAACTACAAAATGTTCTAAAAAGAACATTAAACACACACATAGACACCTATCTCATAACACCCACAATAACACACTACAAGTTTAAATTCTCCAAAACATGGATGAACCCCCCCAAACCCCCCCCCCCCCCCCATGAACACCAATACAACACCTCTACCCACAAAATACCAACACATTTATCCACTTAAATTTCACCCACAACATTGCATATACACAGATGGATCATTTATCCCACCAACCAAGAACCAAGATGGACAAATAGAAGGCAACACTGCAGGTTCTTGAATATACAGCCCCAACAACAACATCCAAATATCAGATGACTACCAGGGTACCAAAACATCCTCAGAGCAAAGCTCAATGCAATACTCACCGCTATCAAAACCATCCGTACCACCCAGATAGACACTCACATATTTACAGACAGCCTTAACAGTATATTCCTAATTCACAACCACATAAGACATCCAACATCACAACATCACCACCCAGACAAGCTACTCATAGCAGCCATAGTACATCATATTTACTAGACCCGATACACAGTTCATATACACAAAGTATGTGCACACTCGGGCATTATCGGTAACGAAATCGCCGACACACTGGCCAACGAAGGGACTCTCAAAGATAAACCAGATAATACACCACACATACATATAGCCCACCCTACACCCTACTGGTTAGCCAGCTGCCCAACTGCCACACACGATGGGGCCATCCGTAACCTCCGCATAACTATAATGAAAGAACACGGATCTCGCAAAGCAGCATTAGCCAAAAAAAAATTCCCATACGTTGACAATGGTTATCAAACGACCAAATAAACCACAAACTCTCCAACCACTTTTGGAAGAATGAAATGGTAACAGACGCACAAATATCTCAAACCTTCAAATTTAGATACGCCCAATACATGGGCAACCATAAGAAAAACATCTTTTGGCCACGCACACACCAAAACCCCAACTGCACACTATAATGTCATAAAAACGCACGGGTAGATCACGGGGAGTGCTATCTTATGAGCGGTGAGCAATGAGCGGCGAGCGATGAGCGGTAACTTATGAGCAGTGAGGAAGATGAAAATTTTGGTAATAGGGCCACCAATATCCTATAACCGTGGAATTGTGGCCTTAAAAATGATGATTTTAGGGTTTAGTAATAAGAGGGTTGAGAAGGATAAACAACATGAAATCCAAAAATTTATTCATAAGTAGTAGCACTAGACATGAAACTATCTTTTGCCTCGTCATCTATATATATTCGAGCACCTTTGCATTGCGAATTGATTTTGGAACTATAGCAAGATTCTTCATTTGGATCCGAATCTTCGAGATTCAACATTGCAATTGCAACATTCTCGGCATATGATGGGAGACGCGGGCTACGACTTGGACTTCGTAGGAATTGTCTATGTGCCCAAAACGGGAGACATGTCCTCTTCCCAATCGTATTCCCGAAATCAAATCGATGAAACATGTAAATAATGTGAAGAAATAAAAATGAACCAATGAATTGAATGAAACGAATGAATTGAATAAAAATTTATTGTATCAAAACTTACTCACACTCAAATTCAAGCATCTCCTCATCCGAGAGGTCATCATCTTCTTTTGTGAGATCTTGTATATTCTCCTTAGATGACCCCTCTTTCAAAACCTTTTCCAAAAGCGGTTTCAATATGTGCTCAAACATGTCATTATCACCCTCAAATGCAAGAAGATGTTTGCCACATGCGCGTGTTGCTAGGATAGAAGCTCCAGTAGAACATGTCAAATCAACAACGCGTCCATTCGATGGTGTAAACAATTCAATAAGATCTTGAAAAAAAACGCGGCGATTTTTGATATGGCCCCCTCCAAGGTCTTCCCGATTTTTGAAGAAGCGTGTTTTTTTCATCCACAAAATTGAAAAGCAAGTTTTTGCTTTTCAATCCAGTCCCGAAAAAAATGGAGTTTGGTTGTCTCGTGGATTTTTTGGTAGTAAAATCCCTTACCAAGACATGAGCCATAAATGCCGGAGTCTACAAAAAAATGTAAATTGTGTTAAAACTATATACAATGCAAATAACACCAAAATAATTAAATAGAAACAATTATGATGTGTTATACTTACGGTGTAGGTTGGAGACTCTGGATCCTTGAACACCATGTACGAATTGAGGCAAATAAAAGTCCTAAGAACTTTCATGTTGCCGTTGTGTAAGGTTGAATTCAAAACCTTCTTGGTTTGCATATCGATAGCAGAAAATACTATGAGGACGCCATCATCAGACAAGATGGACTTGCACAAGGACATTGTTGCAACCATCCAGTTCTTGTCATATTTATTCCAAAGAGGAATTTCAGCAGGTCTATTGGAGAGGTTGAAGTCAAAACCGTCCGGAAATTATAGAAAAACCAAGTCAACGGCAAATGGAGTCGGACTTCCCATGACATGAAATTCGCGATTGTCTTTGAACTGAAATACCACAACATATCACAATATAAGACACAAAATAAAATCCAAATGAAAGTAAGAACATTACGGAAAATATAAAATGAAGATTACTTACATTTTCAAGAAATGCCCGCCATTGGATCCACTCAGGAGGGCCTACTTCAACCCCTTCAGACTTGTTCTTGACAGCAGTAGATCGAGCAAAAGAGAGCGTAAGAAAGTTCTTCAGTATGAATAACTCTTTTCTCAAAACATTCGTTGGCGCACGATGAATAGCGTCATAGGTGCTGGAGTAATGAAATTCCAATACATCGCACCCGGATTTTGAACTTTCGCCTCCAAGTGTATTCTTATCCAAATCATTGGAAAGAACAAGCAATTCTTCATGTTGTGAAATTTCCGATTGACCTTGTATTTTGGTTTCAGGAACATGTTTTCTCTTACGACGTTTTGTCTCTTTTGGTTCTAGCTCTCTAAGTTTAAGCTGCACAATTTGTGCTTGCAAAATTGCAGTATCACGAGGATCTACATTTTTGGCATCATTTATCTGACGGATTGTCTTCTCACTTGACGGATATGCATCCTTAGGACAATCAAGATACCAACCACAATCCTCATAGTGTGGGAGCGACCAATCTAAACAAATCTCAGTAGTGAACATGCATGAGTCTTCCGCACCAGTGTCACGCCAATTTGGAAAAAAACGAGGTTCTCCTATAACGCATTTGTGCGGAATCAAAACATATCGGAAATACCTACACACAAAAATATTATGAGCCAAATATTGAATGAAAAGTAAAATGTAATGAAAAAATATCAAGAAATAGTAAAGAATAAGTTGTACCTGTATAGAACACGCTTCATAGCAAGATCAATATTCGGTTGCTCATCCCAAACGTTGTATTTTTTTACTTTTCCGCTTTTGAATTCACGATAGAATATTGAATTGAAAGCCGCAAACTTCCAGGTTTGGATATATTCGGAGAGAGTAGGCACATCTGCAAGCAATTGAAGAGGAGATGAAAGAATACTTTGAAGCTCTTCAATAGCTTTTTTCTCTAACTGTGCCCAATATGTAGCCTTTGATAACCAATCATCAAGTGCAGAATCAGAGAGGGGTGATTTCGGGAAATGCAATGCATCTTTGTCAAATCTATTGCCATTCCAAAGCTTGAGCCATCCGACTTTGACATCTGGATCCACATTACTAACAGCAACACGATGAAATTTCTCTTGTAACATTTCAGGCACCGAAAATGAACCCCAATGGTGCTTAATTTCTTCAAGAAAGCAGGGGTGAGGTTGATGTCAGCAATTGCTAGTTGTTTTGTAAAACTAGAAGACAACATTGCACGTTTTTTGTTGACAGCTGCGGACATTGCTTTAGAAACTCCTTCTGAAGTTCGTTCAAGAGGATGGGTTTCATTGTAAAGGTTGAGACCAATATCGCTAGCCTCGGCAAGTTCTTGCTGAAAAATCAAACAAAATCCAAAATTAATAAGTACATGTAGATGTGATGTAAATGAAAGATAAATAAACATTAAAAACATAGTAGGAAATGCTAGAAAAACTTACACTGTACATATAATCAAGAAAAATTGGCCGCGTCAAAGAATACCAAGTTTCAACGGACTTCTCCTCACATCGCTTATAACTTCTAGGATCCAGTTGTTTTTTAAAAGAAGTCAAAGGCATGGTGCCAATACTTTGCATCCGATACAAAGTATGCACCAAATTGGTAGAAACGTGAGAGTTTTCTGTTGACCTGAAAAAATATTGAATTCATGTATTTAGGATGATATAATTCAAATAACAAAATACAAACCAGAAATAAATGAAAATAAAGAAGTAAAAATATTACTTGTTGATGTCGTGCATAGCAGTCAACAAACTTGGAATGTCATCAAGCTCGGGCGCCAAAATGATGGAATCCACAAAGACATGACGCTCGTAATCTTCGGTATGCAAGCGGTCAATATAACTTTTCCAAGCAAAAAATCTGTGATTACCATCCCATATGAAGAACATCTTGTTCTTGTATGATGTAAATGAAGGATCGGCATCTAATTCAGTTTCAAACACCGCATTAGCTTGAGCCCAATTTGGGCTCCAAGATGCACGAACCTCGTCATCCACAAATTGAAAATTTCCCTTAGAGTCGGTAGCCGATAGATAAAACACACGGTCACCATCACGATAACCATTGAAAAAGTCAGCCTCCAATTTAGTGATGTCGCCTTTCAAAGCAGGACGCACAATAGGCATTGGAACCATGCGACATAAGGGTACACGCAAACGAGATTTCGGTCCAGCACGGATTGAGGAAATTGTTGAAGTGGAATTAATCTTTCGCTTGTCCGTAAGCTCCCAGACTTTCTGTTGATAGGTTTTATTGTCACGATCATTATCTTCATCCGAGTCAAAATCATCGAGAGATTCATTTATTTTTCTTATTATGAAGATTTGACGATATGTCCTGATGAACATGAACTTGTTGAGATGGACGATCTTGAGTTGAATGCATTGTAGAATCATCACTAGTAGAAATAACAGTCGTTCTCTCCAAATCCATTGATTGGTCCTAAAACAAATGAAATAAGTTTCATAAATATTTCAAAACCAGTAGAAACACATTAGCAATAACATTACAAAAATTACAGCAATAGCAACAACAATAACAACAGAATACCACGAACACAGGGAAGAATAACAAAAATTATTCTAGACACTACCATTTGCACCTTTAAATATTGTACGATAAGGGTGGCCGCTCACCCCAAAACTACAAGGGCAGACCCTGTGCGTTAACGCACAGGGTCTGTGTGTCCAACTACAGGTCTACAAAAGTTGGGCGCGAGGTTTGGGTCGAACGACCCAAACTGTCCACGCGGTTTCGATCGAGCGACCCAAACCGCCTACAGCCAGTTTGGGTCGAACGACCCAAACCATGCTCACAGTTTGGGTCGAGCGACCCAAACTAGGCCGACAGTTTGGATCGCTCGACCCAAACTGCCCACAATTTACGCCTAATTATGCGCAATTACCCAGTCATCACGAAGGTACAAACAAACCTTGTACTGCACCTGTAGATGAGAGAGCTTGCAGCGACGAGCTCCGGTCCGATAGATGAGAGAAAAAAGACTGAATGCTTTGAAGGTGTGGCAATTTATACTACTCGTCCCTGCGGCCATATTTAGCGTGGCTCTTCGTGCCCCGCATGGCCGCTAGAAAGTTGCCAGCGCAGACCCTGTGCGTTAACGCATAGGGTCTACTTGCCCAACTTTGTGAAGCCTCTAGCTAGGCAAGTAGACCCTGTGCGTTAACGCACAGGGTTTGCGCTGGCAACTTTGAGGCCACTGTGCGTTAGTGCATAAGGCCTGTGCGTTAATCGCACAGGGCCGAGACATGAATTTGCTAAAAACTTTTTTTTTGAATTGGTAGATTTGCCAAAACTTGTAAAATCTGGAAAAAATGCTAATGGGGTCCAAAAAAAAATAAAAAAATATGCTATATTATCTAAATTTCTGTAGCTACAAAATCTTCTTATATTTTGTTTTGGTTTGAAATCATTCTCTTTTCTCATTCTTCTATCTATTTCCTTGTTTTGGGCCACCTCGTAGATTTTGGGTTTCGGGGCAAAAAAAAAATTATGCTATTTTGTGTCATTTTCTAGCTCCTATAACGTATTGCATGAATACTTGAGTATACATATTTCTCATTTCTTGCATTCTAACCCCGTTTTGAATGGTTTTTTTGTTCCTACGCTCTGAAGATCGATTTAAATTCATACAATAGATATTTGTTTACTTTTAGGCTCTCCTAGTCGTTTTACCTCCCAGCTTTTGGCCTTCCTAAGTTGCTCTTACAAACCCTGTGCGTTAACGCACAGGGTTTCTCCTCCCAACTTTTTGCCTCCTAAGTTGCTCTTCCAAACCCTGTGCGTTAACGCACAGGGTTTCTCCTCCCAACTTTTGGCCTTCCCAAGTTGCTATTACAAATCCTCTGCGTTAATGCACAGGGTTTTAGCTCCCAACTTTTGGCCTTTCTAAGTTGCTCTTATAAACCTTGTGCGTTAACGTATAGGGTTTTACCTCCAAACTTCTCGCCTCCTAAGTTGCTCTTATAAACCCTGAACGTTCTTCTCCTGACTTCTAGCCTTCCTAAATTTCTGTTATATACCGTGTGCATTAACGTATAGGTTTTTTCCTCTCCAATTTATAACCTCTATAAATTGCTACTACATGATATGTGAGTGAACGTACAAGGTTCTCCGTCCTAACTTACAACTTATGCACTATCAAATTATGTGAACGTTGAACTGACTTACCTTTTTGTTTGTCGTTTTCTTTGAACCCGTCTTCAATTCGGACTCTGATATACGATCATCTATATCTTCTTTGCTCTTTGCACCTTCATCATCCTCCATCGCATCAAAATCCAGTGTCTTCACAGTTTCTTCTACCGTACTCAACAAGTTTCTTTTCCCTTTCTTATTTGCATTCTTCTTTCCCACACTCAGTCTGAACCTCTTTTTCTCGGAAGTGAAATACAAAGCTTTCCTACGTCTTCTCTTCGGCCTCACGGGTGTTCTCTCTACATCGTCCACCATCGTTGGTGTCTATGATATGTTTTCTATCAGGTACTATCATTTATTCTTCCAATGTATCTATCTCACAAAATCCGGCGTATATTACGATCACATGTTGTAATTGGCGTTCAATGAGCGAGATATTTCGACGCGTTTGTCATTATGTGTTTATTTTTGTTATATCCGCCAAAATTTTCTGACACCTACTTTGTTCTATTCATAATGAGCAATAATTTATTTTTCCAACCAATTTTAATTCTTTCTACATCTACGTCAATCCACACATATATATTTTTGTTTTCTACCAATACTTTTAGTATTTGACGCCATTTTGTGTATATCTTGCTCGTAAATATTCTCTGACTATTATTGTGTTATGTCAACTTCTGTATTATTAGATGTTATGTATCACACGCTTTCATCTCCATCCATTATTGTATCACACGTTTTCATTTCCATTCATTTCCTTATACAACTCTATACAAAACCAACATTCACCCCATATTTTTGTGATGTGTTGTTCATATGTTCTTTTGATTTTCTATGGCTACCATTAGAGCTCATGGATCTTTTGTTCCCTTCATCTTGCCACTCCAAGATGATGGTCATGTGAGTGTTTCAGAGGATTTACTTAGTTTGAGATTCAACCTCCAGATAGGAACCATGTATTTAGAGCATGAGATGTACTCTGCAGATGGAGAGGTGTATGAAACGATTTTGGTTCCAAAAAATAGAACTGATGTTGGTTTTATGTGGATCTTAGGACCTGGTTCATTTAGGGTGATAGGACTTTCTGAGTCTCAGATGCAAGCTTCAACTGTCATTTTGACAAACGAATCCGGTACATCCACAGTTCAAATTCCCTCTATCGCACCTGTTAAGGTGGAACCCCTTGATGATAGTGTGTTTGTGCTATCAGATTCAGAAGATGACATTTGTGCATCTGTTGATCTTTCAAACACATCGCCATTTCCATTCAGAAGTGTTCATTCTACTCCTTCCCAACTTCCTATACATATAGTCAAATCCCCTTGCGGTCTTATGTACAACAAGGTGGTTCCCCAAATCTCACCTTCTCAACGTCCTCCACTACACCCTTCACCTTCATCTACAGGGTTGACTATGGTTGATGCCTTGAAGCTGACAAAGTCAAGAAAAAGATCAAAGTCCGATCTTGCATCCATTGATTTTGACAGTATAGATGTTCGTGAAGTCAAGTACTTACCATCTTCTTTTAATGGTGATGTTTTGTTTCTCTTGCCTCCTGTGGCATTCAAAGCTCCAAGTACGTATGGTCACTCAATGGACGGCATGGACAAGATGTGCGACGGTCATCCTTGGTGCACCACCAAAACCACGAATATCCAAAATGACTTTGGACTGTCCTTCCGGCGCTCTACTTATGCTGGTCATCTCCAATGTCATAATGACTACTGTGATTACATGAATCGCAATGGGGGCCTCCGGAACAACACTGAATGGGCCGGTTCAACTCCTATCCCATTTGCTGTGGGTGTTGTTCTCCCTACTAAGTCCACTATCGAGTGTAAGGTATGTCGGTCCACACCTGTGTGCATTGCTTTGTGTAATGCTCGAATTATATACATCCACTCCACATCCGTTGGAATGTCCAGGGCTTGCATTCATCTTGGTGTACATGATCACCCTGTGGCCAATGGCACATGCCGTGAATCATTGGACATGGCATACCAATGCGTTGCAAATGAAGTATTGAAAACACCCACAGCAAAAAATTCAGCCATAGTTATGGCGGCGAGCAAACAATTCTTGGCCGATTACCTTCTCAAATCTCCCGCAAATGTCGAAGGCCATCACTTGGTTGGTTCATCCCTAGAGGTAGTCATGGACAAATTCAGCACTCTTGCGTCTCCAAATTGTCGTAACTTTGTATCTGGATCAAAGCGTTTTTTGCGTAGTGGAATGGGAACTATGGATAGTATTATGGCGCTCAAAGACCACTCTGCTTTCAAATTCGTCCATGGTAGTCGGTTCCCAGGGCAGTCAAAGGACAAAGTGTTTGTTTTTAAGATGTCTGTAGACCTTCCAGGTAGTGGTGTGGAGCTTGTGAAGAGGATGCAAGTCGGTGGGGATATGGAGAATTCATGGATTATGTTTGACCATGTCAAACGTTTGAAGGACTGGACGACCATGGCTTGCCATGTGTACAACAGTCGATATTGTAAAGTGTTGACTATTGCGTGTTGTGACATGCAATCTGAAGATGGTGCAGCACAAATTCTCTTTTGGGAAAATTTGAATGGTGTCATGGCAGAAAATGGTGTACCATACGTAAACTTCAAAGGGTTTATGGCTGATAGTGCTCAAGCTAATTGGAATGCGGTGAGGGCGATTTACGGGGATGGTGATCCAAGTCTACCCATGGTTGCACGTGAGCGTACATGTCTTTTCCATTGGTCCGCAAGCTTGGATAAGGTGATCCAAAAGTATATCAAACCATCCTTGCAATTTCAACACAAACAAATATGCAAGGATTACAAAGACGCGAAAACAATGGACGACGCTGAGACCAAGTACCATGTGATTCGTTCTTGGTGGTTGTCATCTGGAGCTGCCTCCGAGGAAGGCATCCTTGGCCTTTCAGAGTGGTTGGGATTTTGACACTTTCGTTACAGACAATGGGGTGGTCATATGCTACTTGTAAGTACATATCAAACTTCATTATTCAATGTAATATATCTTATGTTTTTCTTATCTTTGTCTTTCTGTATTGTTCATAGGATATGACAATAGAAGAGCGTACGGGAATGCCAACATGCAACCTTGCAGAGACTGTACACAACAAACAACAAATAGTTTGGGTCGTTCGACCCAAACTTTGTATGCAGTTTGGGTCGTTCGACCCAAACCTTGTAGGCAGTTTGGGTCGTTCGACCCAAACGTGGCAGCCATTTTGGGTTGAACGACCCAAACCTAAATATATAATCTATCTTATGTTTGTCTTATCTTTGTATTTGTGTGTTGTTCATAGGATATGACAATAGAAGAGCGTGCGGAAATGCCAACATGCAACCTTGCAAAGACTGTACACAACAAATGGCTCCAACAGTCCGGGAACAAGATGACTTGTTTATATGAAGCTACAGTGGACGACATGATCCGTGCTTTCATGCAAATTGCAAATTACCGGACATGGTTGAAAGGGGGGTCTGATGGTAAAGGTCCTGATTCGGCATCCTTGAAACTCAAAGCGGCTGCAAGGTGTGGAGATCCAAAAATGTTGGCCGATGCCATGAAGTCTTATCCAGGGGCAGAAGACGTCAACACTAGAGATTGTGCATTGGAAGGGTCAGAGCTCTTTGGTTCCACCAAACACAAACTCAACCTACCACCGGGTGCTGATTGTGACTCTCATCGACCCGACAAAGTAAACTATTCCATTCCCCGTCCGAACACCCGAGCAACTCGTCAACGCATAGAGGAATCGTTAAGTTCTGCAATTCATGGTGTGGCTCATACTACATCCGTGTTAGAGACTGATTGTCTTGCTTCCAACTGGCACATTGCAAGATTACCACCCAACTCAGCCAAATGATGTTGGGCACTGCAGGCCATCACAGGGACTATGTGCAATGCCAAAGTCGGGACTGGGAAACATGGCACACCTGCTCCAACATACAAAGGGCTCAGGAAGGAATTTCGCTCTCCCAACAATGTGGAGTATGAATTTTGGTTTTGCCCTGACGACATCAAACGTTGTGTGAGTGGTAGTAAGAAGAAATATGTGTTGGACTGGCCTATAGTACCCAACACGTGGCCGGTGAAGATGGGTACCAATCTATCGCGAGAGGAGGTTTTGGCACTTGAAGATGCTGGATTTCAACTACAGCAGAGGGAGGCATTGTCCCCTCGTCGTAGGCTTTCAACAATCGCAACTCTTCCCATCCCTCGCTCGCATTTTTCTATGCCACCAAACCCGGACGCCCACCCTACATTCAGGTTTGGGAAGACAGTGCGTCGTAATCCAACAGCACCGCTAGCGGATCACAAAAACAAATGGGAGAGCGCCGGACTCATGGAGGGTTACTATGTGGTTGGGGTCACTGCCATTCCATATCCGGGCTTTGGAGTGATAATCAACATTGTCTCCAAGCAGGATATCACCTACCATGTCACAATTGGCGACATCCCGCATTGCACATGCCCGGATTTCACGAAAATGTCCTCTCATGCATTGGGAAAGAAAGGAAAATGGGTGTATTGTAAACATCTTTATTATGTGTTTAGATTTTTATGCAAGGTGGATTACGAGAGTGACAAGTTCATTCATGCACCTACATATACCTATAACGAGGTCATGCGACTACTTGAACTTGCTGGTATCGTAGAGTGTGAATAGTATTGCAAATGGTCTATTAAGTACCATATATTTGAATGTCAAAATATGACATGTTTTGGTTTGGATTTTTATAATAAAAATCAGCAATGGGCTGGAAGTATTTCAAATGATTCAGTACGACCCAACCGTGAGCAGTTTGATTGATTGACATGGATAAATAATAACAAGTTTCTATAAATAAAAAATAATTGAGAAGATTCTACGTACATCCGCGTAGTAACGTCTTCTTGGTATCCGCCTATAGATTATTCCTACTTTATCACTAGCTCAATTTGAGATAGCACCAGTCAATGTAACCAACCGGATTCGAACCCGGGTTGATACAGACCTAATACCAGTCTCTTACACAACTCGCATCCACAGGCGGATGTCTCAAAACCTAGTAGTTACCTACATATTGACTATTTCTAATATCTAATTTCCTTTCATTTGTAGATTCTGGGCCTTAATTCAACCCATGAGCAGTTTGAGTGGCTCACAATTATGGCACCTAAATGTACGTATAATGAGGTTATGCACCTACTTGAACTTGCTGGTGTTGTGGAATGTGAGTAGTTGTGCAAGTGTTGGTTGTAACTACATGTATAAGGATGTCAATAAATGACATGTATTGGTTTGGATTATTATAATAAAAATCAACAATGAATTGAAAGTGTTTTAAATGATCCATGGAAATAGGGCCCTTTCACTTGTGCTTCATTTAAAATATTGGCAATTTACAATTGAAAATATGCAATTAATTTGTCAAAATTTTGGTTGTGTACCCTAAACCCGTGTGTCTTTACTAAGTTTGGAATCATTGCTCATATGTTACTGCTCATTGCTCATGTGTTACTGCTCACCGCTCACCGCTCACTGCTCATCGCTCATAAGATAGCTTCCCTCGGTAGATCACTCCATTGTCAAGTTGAACACCACGTGCGGCCAAAAAAAATCTTCTTTTGGTAAGTTGCACCACCAAAATGGGTCAAACTTTTATCAAATTTTTTTCATGAGTAGATATACACAATACCTATGACATAGTTAAAAGTGGTAACTAAATTTGATGATATGTTTTTTTCATAAAACATACCATTTCTAACTAGAATGACACATAATTGAACTAAAACAATTACTAAAAAAAAAAGATGAATAAAAATTTCAAAAAAGTATACAAAAGATACCATCAATGGTTATGTATATGTAGAAAAAATATCATAAATTTTAAAATTATATATGGCATGTAATATAGAGGTAGCAAACTTTGTCCGCACGTGGTGTCAACTTGACAATGAAGTGACCTCCCCGTGTAGAAACGATAAAGATACATGGCCGCACCTCAACTCAATGTGTGAAAATCCCTACCTAAGAGGCCTAAGAGTTTCCAGACTTGACAAGGCGGTGCACCTCATTACACAAACACTACAAGCTAATAAGAACACCCGTTTATTCACACTAACCAACGTTGGTAAAATCAACAACAAACCCCTTGACCAAACAATCCCATATTGGCTATTTAAATGCACATGCCCACAACCCCCTTGTCAATGCCATGCCAAACATAGACGAGACATCCTATGCATAATCTGAGTCCCAAAACATACACAAACACCTATGGCACCCTCTCCCATGGCTATAGTCCAACTCATATAATTCACATACTGCCACGACAAAGTCCCAGAGTAGGCCATCACACAAAAACATACCAGATATGACCCATTAATTAACGCTATACAAAACAATGGATGGAAAACCAACCCCCTCATTACCATCACGACAGCCCGGGTAAGGGGGGCTAATGTACGCCAACATTCTATCGAGAAACTGACCAAACTAAAAACCCCTAAAACCAACATCAAAACCCCCATGAAAGGCCTACACCACAATGCCATTAAATACCTCGCCTACATTATCCTAAATAAAAGAAAACTAGACAATAAATAGGCACATGTCTCCCCACCATAATGAAATTGGATAACTATTACACCCCCCAGAGCCCACCTCCTAACGGAGGCATAAATTTTATGTTGCATCACGGAAAACCGTGATCAACACTAGACCAACAGGCTCAACTTCATGCCGGTATTTAGATACGGACGTAATTTTAATTAATGGAAATACCCAATGTATATTTTATTTTCAAATTTCAATAGGTGATTGAATTGGATTATTTATTGAGAGATTTAGACTCATCGAGCTAACATCCCCATACACAATTTGATAATCTCATTAATATCCAAAGCTTTGGCAACATGGACGAAGCCGGGGGGGACTTTCCTTCAATGTTAGGGAGGGTTGAGCTCCCCCAAGCCCCCACCACCCTTGGCGTCGCCCCTGGTCTTGTCAACGAATGGGGATAATTGACAGTTAGTTACAGGTGAGCCGGTTGAGTTTGAGAAATCACCAGTTCAAGTTCAAGACTTCAACAAAAATTTACCCATAAGTTTGGAGGAATCTAGAGAATATACTCCAAGTTAATGAAGAAAATCAAAAGATGTCAACATGTAACCAGTAATTGGACTTGGAAACACTAGGATCTTGACCGATTATGCCCAACACTCTCCCTCGACACTGTGACTTGTGTCACGGATGAATCACATGCAATGATCGAGGAGAACCGGCAGTTGGTTACTTATGAACCGGTTGAGTTTGAGAAAATACCAGTTGAAGTTCAAGACTGCATGAAAATTACCGATCATTTTAGAGGAATTTGTAGAACATACCCCAATTTAATGAAGGAAAACCGGAGGACGTCGTCAACATGTAACCGGTGGGACTTGCAAGCACTAGGATCTCAACCGATTAGTATGCCCAAAAAATCTCCCTGATCACTGATCATATGGCACAAACCCTAATTGACACAGCAATAATCAAGATTATCCCCCTCATCATCCCTTCCTTTCCTTTTCTTTCCCGTCCCGTCCCCTGTCCATTAGATCGGCCCAGCGTTGGGGAGGGATTTGTGGGAGCAACTCAGTACGTGGCCTGCCAGCCCAAGCTTGGAAATAGGCTAAGGGCGGTTGCCTAGTGCGTAGCAGCTGCAGTAATTCCATGCATTTGCTGCTTGAATCACTGCAATCAGTGTTCAAGATTGAAGCCCTCATGTGAGTTTCATTTTGAAGGGCTCCCAAATTTCAGCCGTTCAGTTGAAGGGTTGGTTCAAATCTGAGACGTCAATCTAAGAATATAGAATTGAAATACAAAACTCATATTAAACTTGTGCATGAATTATATGGTACATGTTTCTAGTACAATGTGAAGAATTAAGAATCAACCATCTAACTCTACTTCTTGTAGTGACAATGCCCTACGCTTGTTGGTTCTTGTGGTGGGAAGATTATATTGAGGACTTCAAGTGATGTCTTCATTGTGAAGTTGGGGTTGCGGTTTTGAAGGGCCAAATCGCATTTGAAGGGAATTGAAGACTTCAATCTTGAACATTGACTACAATAAGCTTCAAAAAATTTAGGCTGAATATTCTGATACAGAGGATGTTGGAGTTGTCTGGAAATTTTATCTTACATATTTCCGGACCCACTGCAAGCTCTAATGAAGCTGAATAATGTTATGGTTGTGATCATTCGGTTTTTAAAATTTAAATGAGTTATATTTTTTAGATTCCTCTAGAATGGTTGGTTGTTTTCCTGAAGTCTTGAATATACTGGCCATGGTTTACTTCAATTTCATATGTATGGTTTTAACAAAGGTGTGGGCTCATGTCTTAGGGGTTGTAATGACCAATAAGAACAATTAGAGATGCATAATATATAATTACAACGGCAAGTTTGGACAAAAAAACACAAACAATGTCCTCATGGAAGAAACAACATACATACAACCAATGAAAAACTAGAATGTTGCAGGTGCAGGAGGTGGCCAACTTACTATTGCTACCTCCGTAGCAAAAAACGTCACGTTAAGAGTTTTTTGTTATCTTCCATCATTTATCCCCCACTCTATTAATATTCCACATCATATGCTATTCAATTACATGGAAAATAATGTTTGTTATAGATTATACAATAACTTATCAGTTATCAATAATAAGGTGGTAGATTATAGCTAGATAATAAATTATCTTCATGTTGAAGTCTTATGGTATCCCGACCTGCATTATTCATAGCGCATTTTAAAAAATTAATTATTATAAAAACATTTAATATAATATAGTTTATTATTATAATTATCATATAATCCATTTTTATTTTATTTTATTTTATAAATGTATTATAAACATAAATTATTTTAAATTATTTTAAAAATTAAAAATTAAAAAATCTCCACATTAAAAAAATTCTAAACATGTTGATTGTTTAATCATGTTTTGTAATACGTGTCTCTCAATTCCAACACCAGCTAACTTCATAAGAAGAAAAAACTTGGCATTTAAGTGACATAGTTGTTTCTAGAAAACAACAAACCAGCAATCGGGTATCCATCTCAATTATCTCTAACAGGAGGAATTAATCATCTCAGTAAGAAAATAAGAAAACAGAATTAAAGCATGTAGCGGCTAACTTTTTATATTGAAATTAATTCAAATTTTATCAAATTATACATTAATGTAAAGGATTAAAATTTTATTTTTTTGTACAACAAATTTTATTCTTTGAATTAAAGCATATTTAGAGAAATTACATGTCGGAGTAGTTGTAAATGGGGTCTTAAAAAAATGTATATTGGGTATAATTATTTATTTAGATATATTATAGATATTTTTAAAGATTTTGTATAACAATAGAATAATATATAAGAGGATAATATTTACATGATTTGTTATGTATATGATTTATTATAGAACGAAATATATTCTCCATAAAAAATTGGTCATACCATTGGGACCAATTGAATGAATAGAGAGATTCATACGAATTGGCACATAATTTATTATACTACTATTAATAATATTGTATTTATAAAAAATAACTACCAAATTCGTCATGCACGTTATCAAGAAGATTGTGCATAATCCGGTAAACACGGGATTTCTTTTTATGGTAGTGTTTAAAATCTTTTTAGTACCTTCCCCTTCTTCTACATTCTTGTTGTAAATTCCTCTCAATGTTGTCCTATGATATTTCAAAATAGTATAATTCTCAACTTACTCACTCCTTTCAAGTGAAACTTGGTATACTTATTGAGTACCTTATTAAAAGTTCACACACCAAAATTTATCACAAACAAAGCTTAAATAAAAAAGTAATGCATGATTTACTAACTCTATATTCCTAGCATGAATATAATCAATCAATCTTAAATTTTGACACACAATAGATAGGTAAGATCAAAAGGTAGTATCAAATTTTTGTGCCCATAGCTATAATATTCTAAAAGATCCATATTTTCTAACATTGTTCTCTTAGTTGTCTTTGCTTCTAAACACCCTTCACTTCAACTCCTTACAATTTTTTCTTCCGAAAGACTGAAGCTTCCAAATTTTTATTTCAACAATTATATCTCACAAAAAACATTCTCTCAAATTTTCATATCAATCGAACACTCCAATCATCCATAATTAACAAAATCCTTCAACCCAAAGTTTTGCTCATTCAATGACCAATGAAACAATACAAATAGTATATTTAGTGCAACCTATTGACTCTAAAACTCTCACTCTTACACCCTTAAGTATAGTAGAGCTTCCTAAACACTTCTCTATCTCAAATATTCAAAGCTCCTTCAAGTCTACACAAGTATCAACTCCAAATGCTAACTTCCCCCTCAACAATCTTCTAACACCCCTTAAATATTCTTCCACCTTGCCCCCTTCGGCCAATATGTAACTTTTGGAATAAAGACTTCTAGAACCCTAAGCGGCTAACTAATAGGAGACCTTTGGATTAAAGGTTCTAGAATCCTTATCCCGCTAGAAATAGGAAAGTTTTAGATTAAAGGCTTATCCGGCAAGCAAATAGGAAATTTTGGATTTAAGGCTTCTAGAACCCTTATCCGGCTAACCAATAGGAAGTTTTAAGGTTAGGCCTTCTAGAACCTCTAGGTGGTTAGGTAACAGCCACCGCCGGTAAATCCTATCATTTCTAAATCCTACCTACCACATCCTTCTACCAAGTCATCCAGTCTTGAACTTAAGATCGGATCTCAACTTAAACAACTAAATTAGATCATCATATTAATTTCTATTTGAAAATAACAATAACATATAAAAATGCCTAAGTTCTAACTAGTAGCCGGTCCACATCACAACAACGTTAAATAATATTGGTTCGGATTGTTGTGAGGATTTTGATCCCTCCTTGGACAACAAATGAAGAACAAACATATATTTTTTGTTAAAGAATTTGTAAAAATACTTTCTCACATTAGTAGATTTAAGTAGATTAAATATTCTAATAATAAAATATTAAATTCCAAAGGAGAACAATTATATGGTAATTATCAAATATCCAAGTGGCAAGTGCTAATTTGTGTGATTATGCCTTAGTGATTGATGATAATCTAATCAACCTTGCTTCAACTGGAAGCAAGTGGTGTTCGGGGAAAGAATTCTCAAAAGATACAGAAAAGTGATTAAAATCTAGCACCTTCTTAGGGGCATTACCCTTTAGACCATTTGGATTGAATGGAATGACAAAGTGTTTAACCAGACACAATGGCATGAATCTAAGGTCAAACAACACATTTGGGATGCTTTGATCATCTACGCTAAGATGGCTTGGAAGAGGGTGTTGGAACACATTAAGATTAGCAGCTTCTCCAAAGAGGCTTTGGTGCACGGCTTTGACAAGACTTGGGGCGCGCGGGGAGTTCTTCGTCGTCGACGGGATTTACACATGGACTGGAATTGGAAGAGACAGCGTAGGTAGGGAGGCGACCCTTTGTTTGGGTCCGGGGGGTTTTTGGTGGGTAGGGGGTTGTCCTTGGTTGGTGGGTGGGGGTTGTTCTTGGTTTGGGTGGTCCGGGAATTGTCCTTGGTTGGGGTCGGTTCTTTTCTCTTTTTACGTGGCGGTGTTCACGCGTCTGAGGGGCCCGCCTCCCCTCTGTGAAGGTGCGTGTTTTTTCTTTTGTGGTATCCATTTTGGCATTGGCCGTTTGGCCTTCTGTCTCAAAAAAAAAATGATGATAATCTTAAAAGAATCTAGTATGAGGATATTATTATTTCGCAAATTAGAATTGCAAAAACTTCTATGAAGACAATATTTCAAACATTGGATAAATAAATTGATTCATGCGCTCTTCGTTTTAGTCATGAATCATTAGCTCATATTACACATGAAAATTGTATGAAGAGAACTAATAATCACGTTGTTGATGATGGACTTCTTAGAGAAGTCATTGTAATTTTACAATCAACATTGTTATATGTTGAATAAAGTGATGATATAGATGGTAAAATTTTGAATGTGGCTCAAAAAATATCTTGAAATATTCTTTTATAATTAAAATATTATATACAAATCAGGTGAACAAGATGAAGTTAATTTTTGAACTAAACATACAGTCCCTTGAGAAGTTATCTTTGGACATGTTGAGACATGTGAGATAAAAACATAGATTTAGATGTTTATATGAATGGCGATGATCAAGTACATGTGGATTATTTGATGATATAGGGCTTTGGTTTTATAAGGGTAAGGGGAAGTTGGTATGGCACACTGGAAGGGTACAGAAAATAATCAAGGTTGTTAGGAAAAAAGAACAAAAAAATATTTACATCCAAAGTATTTTTTCTTTTTGATAAGAAAATTAGTATATTACCGAAGGTATTACGAACACATTGTAAGATTGGAGTACATATATGGAAGTTATGAAGGAGTCGAATGCGACTTCATTGACTTGTAGAGTGTTGTATATATTGTTTCAACAGTCACCAAGAGTCCACCTCCTAACGGAGGCATAAAATCTCTTGTTGCATCACGGGACACCGCGATCAACATAAGACCAACGGGCTTATATTCACGCCGGTATTTAAGCTACAGGCGTAATTTTTCTTTTCTTTCTTTCAACAGTCATAATTGATGCATATAAAGATGTCTACACATTGGCTATAGAGGATCGTGGTGCCTTGAACAAACACATGGACTGTGAGATGAAGCGTAGACGCTCATATAATGGGAATAGAGGTAGGAAGAAAAAATGCTCTACACTTGTAATTGTTGCAACTCCTCCCAAAAGAGGGAGACCTCTAAAGGATCCTCTAATATTTTTGAATACTATATTGACATCTACTTCTGACACTCTTCTTAGACGCTCTACAAGGTTTAAAAAATAAGTGTTTCAAATTTTTATATACATTGTGGATTTTTTATGAAATTAATATGCAATCCAAATTATTTTATATTTCATTTCATTTTATTTTGTATTCACCCAAATTTTTGGTCATTTTATTTTTGTATGATTTGAAATATTTTTTACAAAAGCCGTCATGTAAGCCATTTTAATGCCGATGCCCCTCGCCTATAATATGGGAGTTGTGTATCCGGGGTGTGGCCCCAAAGGTGGACTCTTCATACCATGTACAAACTAACATGAGTGTATAAAGGGGTATAATTTGAGGCATTAGCATACATAGTATACACAAGTAAAATGTATTATTTTTTCTTTTGTGTGTACATTGTAAAAGGGCCATCAATAATTTTGAAGTAAAGATAGATGTACAAAAAGGGGTCCTAAGGTTTATAGAAAAATATTAACATTAGATGTGTTGGTTTCATCCAATTTTCTTTATTTCATCCAAATGACATGTGTCTTGGGGTCAGATTCTCATGAGCTACATCCTATAGATGAAAAAATGCTCAATGCTTGTCTTATATGAAAGTGAAAGTGGGATTTATATGTAGTAAAGGCCTATTTATTTCATGAGTTATATTTTATGTATGTTGGGGTGGCATTTGTTAAATTAAATTGCAAAGCTTACTAAGTGTGTGTGTGTGTGTGTGTATATATATATATATATATATGAGTCCAATTTATAGCCTTATTTTAGTCGATATACAAGAGATTTTTCTAATAAAATCTCTTAAACCTCTCTTTTTAATTCATATTCACCCACACACATCATTTGGGTTACCAATTAAGATTCCACCCCTTGAGGGTGTGGCTTCAAAAACGAATACCAAAAGAAGTGTTAGAAGAGATTGGACTATGTGCTCAAATACGATAATCATTCTAGGATCAGTAGTCAACATGATTGGGGGAACCAATCTGACCATTTAATGAGCACAAGAATCTTCACTTTGATGATGCTATCCATATGAGCTCCAAAATCTATCATGAAAGTAATTGCGATTTCAATATGGTGTTGCTAACAATCTCCTCCTAATCACATGTTTCATATCATAGGTGAAGTGGGCTAGTTGCAATAACTATTCATTTAACCCGTTTATTATCAGTCAACTACTCCACATGGATTGCAACAATGGTCTAGTAGGCTAGTTGGTTGAATACAAACACCCCACCCCCCACCCTAAAAAAAATGATCAAATGAATCTTGCAACCAACAAGATCGAATGGTCCAAAATTGTTATTGGAATCTCTATATTTTTTCTTTTTATAGTTGGCTACCATGTTGATTGCAAAATAATAGTCAACTTTGCCGTCAAATAAATAGTTCACTAGGGATTGACTGCAGCAATTTACATGTTGGAGTCATGTGGGGTGGACTCTTTATTATAAACCTAAATGACGTGTGGGGGTCATCATGAAATTGAACTCCCTATATACAAGAAGTTTACAAAGAAAAACATATGTATACATACTAACGGGCTGCTAGATAATAGACTCATATATTTATACTAAGCTTTTCAATTTAATATGATAAATTCCTCCACTACATATACATAATCTTCAAATCACGAATTAAATAGGCCTTTATTACACATAAGATTCACTTTCACTTTCCAATGAGAAAATCATTGAACATTTTTTCATCCATAGCATGTAACTCAACGATTATATCAAACAAACAAAGACAAGAGCATAATAACTTAACGACAATCCAAAGAGCAAAACTCAATGATGTTCATGAGTACTCCAAGAGCCCTCTAGTTTGGAACCACCTAGAACCCATATGCAAACCCTAACAAGGACATACATGGTCATCTTCAAGGATAATGACCATATGACAACAATGAATGAAAATGTAAATTAAATGAAATTAAGATGTCTATTGTCAATTTCTTCTCTAAGCCTTAGGACCCCTTTTTGTACATTTACCTTTACTTCAAAAAAAAATTAATAGTTGTGTCATGATAGTCGTTGGCTCACAAACACCATGTCATGCCGATATCATGGTGTGACATAGCGTGAATTGTGATGATTGTCAATGTGTAATTCCGAAGTACACTCTTGAAGGATAATTTATGGTACCAAATGCCTATATGATTCTTGCGTAAGTTTTAACTCATTCAACTCTTCTACGCTAAAACTATGCTAAAAACAATCGCAACCGAAATCAGCAGTTCCTTTGACCAGCCTGATCTGCAGTCTGTAAACGACTGTAGATTCTTCTTTTTGGTTTCGTGACTAAAGTTTAGTTATTTGGGGGCATGTAATATATTGTTGGAAAGGGCTTGAAATTACCTTTCCAATGGTATATTATACGCCCAAAAGAAATATAAAATTGCAGACGCAAAATGAAAAAGAAATTTGTGCAGTCATTCACCCGACTACAGATCAGGCTGGTCAAAAGAACCGCAACCGATTTCGGTTGCGGTTCTTTTTGGCATAGTTTTCTACTAGTGTCCGACAAGTTGAATGAATTGAAATTTACGCAAGAATCATATAGGCATTTGGTACCATGAATTATCCTTCAAAGTGTACTCCATATTTACACATTGACAATCATCACACTTCACGCTATGTCATGATATCGGCTTGACATGGTGTTTGTGGGCCAACGACTATCATGACACAACAATTAATTCTTTTGAGGTAAAGGTAAATGTACAAAAAGGGGCCCTAAGGTAGAGAAGAAATTGACAATAGACATGTTAGTTTCATCGAATTTACATTTTCATTCATTGTTGTCATATGGTCATTGTCTTTAAAGATTACCATGTATGTCCTTGTTAGGGTTTGCATTTGGGTTCTAGGTGGTTACAAACTAGAGGCTCTTGGAGTACTCATGAACATCCTTGAGTTTTGCTCTCTCGAATATCACTAAGTTATTGTGCTCTTGTCTTTGTTTGTTTAATATAATCATTAAGTTACATGCTATGGATGAAAAAATGTTCAATGATTTTCTCATTAGAAAGTGAAAGTGAATCTTATGTGTTAAAAAAACCTATTTAATTCAAGATTTGACTGAATTGTATATGTAGTGGAGGAATTTATCATATTAAACTGAAAAGCTTAGTATAAATATGTGAGTCCATTATCTAGCGTGCCATTAACATGTATACATATCTTTTTCTATGTAAACTTCTTGTACATAGGGGGTTTAGTTTCATGATGATAGTACACGGGTAGATCACTTAGTGCATTTTAAAAACGACGTGCAGCATAATATAGAGAGGATTGAAATCATTTGAAATAAAAATTATAAAGGAATTCCAAATAATGAAGGGGCCATTAAATGTAGACAATCCCATTATAAGTAAGTTAGATGGACATAAAATGTGGGCCATTATTTTTTTGTAAAATTAATATAGGGGCTGAAGATAAGGATCCTAGAAGGTATGTTTAGTATGGTATGTAAATGGGTTTAGGACTCACGGGGATGGATGATAATTGGGATTTCCGTCTTTCCAAAAATGGATGAAAAGGGAACGCGCCGTCGTTGGGGTCGTCTTCCCCACGCCCGTTTATTACTTAAAATGAATATAGAGTACAAAAAATTGCAGTGACTTGGACAATATAAGTAATGGAAGGGTGCAAACAAAAGGGCCATTTTTGAAATTTAAGTAATTATAGGAAGGCTTTAATTTAGCCCTTGAAGGTAAATAGCCCCAAAACAAAAAAAAAAACCTAGCCGCACGTGGTGTACAAAAATGCCTTAGAGTGATCTACCCATGTGATAGTATTCTACTAGTGATACTTGTGCTAACTTTCAGCAATGTGCCCCCATGTGCATGCTGAAAGGTTCTAGAAAAAAAATGGAAATTATTAAGAGAAGTTCCAGATTCTCAAGATTCTCGGAGAAATCCAAGAAATCCCAGTAAGTTGCCAATGATGACAATAACTTTTGGCAATCTGCAAGTATCATAACATTATTTAGATTCATAATAGTGTTTAGTAGGAATGACAGTATTCCCCATAATATTATTATGGACCTGAATAATGTTATGAAGTTATCTGTAAGTTAGACTAATCTATTCAACATACCTTGTCACTTATAATAGTGGGGAAATTATTAGTAGGTTGCCACCTACCCTTAGTTATATGTGTCCCTCTTTCGTAGACTCTTACAACCACCGCCACAAGCTCCATTATATATTTGGACTACTACATAATTAGTGGTAGCCCAGTGATGTGTGCATGTTTGTTTCTAGCACTCTAGTGAGACCTTCCACATCAATTGGAATTTTTGTTTCAAATTAGAAACTCTCAATGACTAAGGAGGCGGTGCACTCGCTTGTTGTTTGACACATTCCCAAGTTTTCTTTCAATTATATCTTACACTAAATTACCTTTATTCTTCGCTCTATTCTATTGGGGTGCAGTCATTGTTAGAATAGGGAACCACGTGTGTGCATGAGTGTGAAATGAATATCCCTAATATGCAAGATTTTTCCCCTCATAAAAATGATATACGTACAAATATATAGCTAGAATATCCCCTCAAATACATGCACAAGAGAAACATAAATACATTGTTTAGACCCCAATTATATGTATATACCAAAAATATTATGTGAAACTATTTGCTATAATATTTTTAGCAAGACATATTTATCTATCATTGATGAAATCGTTGAACACTTGTTCATCCATTGGTTGTAACTCATACAAATTGGTTTTTACAATAAAAGTTATTGTAGCTAATGCAATGATGGTTTTTAACTCTACCATTAAATGATGTCAAATCATAGGTTCACATTATCCCATTCTTATGTTGATACCAACATAACCTTATTTCTATATGGGAAAGTTGGTTCAAGAGGTTAAATTAATTATCGTTACTCAATCATGGGGAGGTCACTCCATTGTCAAGTTGAACACCACATGCAAACAAAGTCTGCTACCCCTATATTACATGCCATAGATAATTTATAATTTATAATTTTTTTTCTACATAGACATAACCATTGATAGTATCTATTTTATATATTATTGAAATTTTTAGTCATCTTCATTTTGTAGTAATGTTTTTTAGTTCAATTCTACGTCATTATAGTTAGAAACTGTATGTTTTATAAAAAAATAAAAAAACAAAAATCAAATCCAGTTATCATTTTTTACTATGTTATAGGTACCTTGTACATCTACTCATGAAAAAAAATTGATAAAAGTTTGACCCATTTTGGTGATGCTTTATGTAAAAAATAGGATTTTTTACATGTAAAGTGTTCGCACGTTGTTGTTCAACCTTACAATGGAGTGACCTCCCTGTGTACTCAATCCACCTATTACCAATTCTGTGGTGCATCCTATAGAAAAATTCCCAAATACCAAGTCTTGGTGGTTAATGTTTTGGCCAACTTGCTTTTTCCCCTCTTTTCTTGACTCCTTCAACTACTCCTTGAGAGATAAGATAGTACCGCATAATCACATCCAATTTTCAAAGAATAATTATTAATCCCGTCTCTAGATAGTGGAACTTCAGGTTTCACATACAACATACCAAATTAAAATCTAGTGAACCTATCCTTGGACAAAGTGAGTCACACTTGAATAATAAGATTGGGATTGCAAGATCCAATGACCTTGACAAGATACACACCAATTCCGCTCTCGTATTCAGTATGAACAAATTAGGCAATGGCCATCACTGAGAAACAACAACCCACTTGGTTGAATTGAAATGCGGTGTAAGTAATAATGTGGAAGCACAAGTAAGGCAATGGCCAGAAACTGTTGACGTTGAAGATGAAGATGGGCACCAACTTCAAAATGTTGACTCTACAACGGCCCACAAAACACCACAGTTTGCGGCAACATTCTCATTATTGGAACAAGAAGCAACCACAAGAAAAAAGATTAGGAAAACCACCTACAAGCTCCACCCTCACTCCACTCGCAAGCCCCACAATGAAATACCATAAGGGTTTCCAAAGAATGCTCTTCCCCCTCTCATCCTAAAGTTTAAATTTCATGGATGGATGCAGTTCACATATTGGATGAAATATTCATTTGGACCTCTTATAGATTACCCACGTCATTATGATTGAATGTGGGCCTAAAGGTAGAAATACAACTAGGATTATATGAATAATATGCCTAATATATTGACAAAGCTAGAATAAATAATACCCGTATCTTATGTATATTCTACAACCTCTAGGCATAATTAATACCCCTTTTGTGCACCCACATGGATCCATACTTTTAACAATGAGTGCACCCCCCTCCCCTGGGAGATTCTATTCCACTCTAGAGAAACCTTCTTAATACGGTTTTAAAGTATTTTGATTGTGCATAATTTGATTTTTTATTTTGAATTACCTATATATATATCGTATTTAACTATGTTTTAAGTAAATCTAGACATATTCATGTGTTCTAGATTCATGTGGATAATTGCCATAACAAGTAGGAAATATATTTTTCAAGTAGCTTCAACTCAACACCTAGACGGTTGAGAATTGTGTGCAAACATGTAAAAGACCAACTTTCTTCATGAGCTTTTCTCTTTTGCACAATTTGTGTATTCACAAATTTGTATTTGCTCTAGGTGGTAAGCATATTATTTTACATGTCTCATGGTAAAGTGGATAGCTCTTGATCCTTACACATGTTTAAGTGACAGTGATTCAAAACAATATACTAACTTTGAATTTTGTGAAAAATAAAAAGCTTGTAAACAAGTAAAAAAATTATTTATCTACAAAGGTAAGAAATTTATTTTGACAAAAGCAATTTCAAAAAAGTCTACATATTTTAGAAGACAGTGCAAGTGACTGTGCAAGTGGTAATATTGAACAAGTAATTATTAAAGAAAAATTAGAATATCGTTAAATTACATCAAATTGATCATTTTCTACATAATAAATAAATAAACTGATGATGATCTCCATCTATAATGCATTCTTGGAATATGCAACAAAAAATCAAGTTCAAAATAGTTAAGGTCATGAAATTTATGTCCAAAACTAGATCTAGCCATTCGCTTTTGAGCACTTTTAACGATAAGTTTTTAAGATATGAGCTTGGTATCTTCATTTGAGTACTTAACACAACAATAGAGGTCACCATGAAGAAATATTCAGTTAAAACAACATTTTGCTACTACGTTTAGGTGTTTGACCAAAAAACTATGGTTTTAAGATACTAGAGCATTTTTTTGCTCCACTTACAATGCTTGCACCCATGGCTTTATTTATTTATTTATTTATTTTACATGTTTGGGTCCACTATGGTACCATATTGTACCATATTGGCATGGTCACATGCACCCTGTTTGCAAGTTGGATATCCATCCTTGTTGGGGCAATATTTCCGGATGACAATGCAATAAGCTGGGCATTCCTTTGAAGCTAAATATATAATCACAATTGTATGAACACCTGGGTGGTGGACTCTTCATTGGAAACCTAAATGTGCGTCGGACACTAATAAAGTAAACTCCCTATATATGAGAGGTTTGTATAGAAAAAGAAAAAATATATGTACTAACAACATGCTAGAAAATGGACTTGTAATTCTACTATGCTTTGAAATTTGATGTGATAAATGCCTCACTAAGTATGCAAATATAAATCATGAATGAAATAAGTTTCTTACTTATAAAATATATTTTCACTTTCCAATGAGAAAACCATTGAGCAATTTTTCATCCATGAATTGCATCAAACAAACAAAGACAAGAGCACAATAACTTAGCCCAATATGTAGTCCAATAACTTAGTTTAATATGTAGGGCAAAACTCAAGGGAGCCCATGAACACTTCAAGAGCCTCATGGCTAAACATCTAGAACCCAAATACAAACCCTAACAAGAATGAACATGGTAGTCATTAAGGACTATAAATATATGAGAAAAATAGATGAAAATGTGTATTGGATGAAACCAACACATCTATTGTCAAATTTTCCTCTAAACCTCGAGGTCCCTTTCTAAACATCTACCTTTACTTCAAAAATCTTAATAGCATTCTTAAAAGTACGCATTAGAGAAAAGTAGTACCACTCCCTTATGTAAACTATTTCAATTAATGTCTCAAATAATACCCCTCCTGACACTCGGGTTAATTTGTACATGTTATGAAGAGTCCACCTCTTGCGTATGAATAAGTGTGAATTGAAGTAAAGTCAACAACCCTTGATTTAGCCTTGATTTGTAGGTTGGGAGAACCAACATTCAAGTATATTTGGACAAACCTCTTGTCCAAAAAACATAGGGGAAGTGCACTTGTGGGGAAAAAAACATCAAACAATAACAACAAAAAGCAACAACACAACAATCACAACTTCAGATGTTTGTATTCCATGTTTGCCAACCACTATATTTGTGTCGTTTTGTGATCTAGAGTACGTCATATTGGCGGTTGGCATTGTCCAAAAGTCACATATAAATCCAAATATACTTAAATGCATAGTTGGAGCCCGAGGGGTGAACTCTTCAGTGGAAACCTAAATGATGTGTGTGGGTCATTATGAAATTAAACCCCCTATATATGAGAAGGTTATAGAGAAAAACAAATGTATATGTACTAACGACATGCTAGAAAATGGACTCATGTATTTATACTAAGCTTTTCAATTTTAAGGTAATAAATGCCTTCATTACATATATAAAATATAAATCATGCATTAAATATGCCATTATTACATATAAAATCCTTTTACACTTTCTAATGAGAATGTCATCAAACATTTTTTTCATCCATAGCATGTAAACCAATGATTGCATCAAATAGACAAAGACAAGAGCACAATAACAACCACAATATGAAGTGCAAAACTCAAGGGAGGCCATTGGCACTCCAAGGGTCTCTAGCTTGTTCTATAACCCAAATGCAAACCCTAATAGGATTAAACAAGAGAGTCATTGAGGACTATTACCATATGACAACAATGAAAGAAAAATGTGGATTGGATGAAACTAACACATCTACTATCAAAAAAATCTCTAAACCTTAGGCCCCCTTTTGTACATCTACCTTTACTCCAAAATTCTTTATAGCCTTTTTAAATGCACACACTAGAGAAAATTAATACCTCTCCCTTATGTATACTATGTGCGCCAATGCCTCAAATAATACCCCTTACACTCACGTTAGTTTGTACTTGGTATAAATAGTCCACTCCCTAGGACCCAACACCTACTTTGCAATATTTCTCAAGAACTTCTTGGTAATTTTTTCTATAATTATGAGTTTTTGTTTAAAAAATATTCATAAGGAATTTACATGGATTCCAAATATAGCAAGCTCAATGTTCATGTTCATGGCATTTGGATTTCTTCATGTGCTCATACATATTTATAATTCTATTATCAAGCACCTTGGTATCCTTAAATGCTCAATTGTGTTCACTATAAATGCACCCACCTTATGTCTACTATATTGCATAAATTCATGAAAGTGATATAAGTATGGGGGAAAATGGGGAGGTCTACATTTTTTTATGGTATTTAGTGTTGTATGCGCAATAGTGTCACTTAGCCTATTTTGAGGTATATGTGAGGTTATATAATGATAACAACTTCATCATTGGCATCACCCCATGACACTTGGTGTTCAAGTTTGCATACTAATATCTTGGCACAAGTATGTTTAATAATGTTCCAAGATGTATGCCTATGTTTCACAATGGTCTAAAAGTCAAGTAAAGTGTATGAAAATGACACTTGGCATTATATCCTCAAAAATATTTTCCTCTTGCATACTAAAATGTAAACACATGACAATTGTCATTAGTATGCCTTATATTATCTTCCACATGCATACTAGCCCCCCCCCCCCTCCCCCCACAAAAAACATCATCTCAATTATCCCCAATGTGCTTCACTACATGTCATAATGCCTTGGAGGTGGACTTTCATTGAAAACCTAAATGGCATGCATGAATCACTATGAATCAAACCCCCCTATATATAAGAATTTAATAGAGAAGAACAAATTCATACATACTAACAACAAGCTAGAAAATGGACTCATATATTTATACTAAGTTTTCTAGTTTAATGTGATAAATGCCTCCACTACATCTATGAAATGAAATTCATGAATTGGCATCCACTTCCACTTTCCAATGAGAAAGTCATGAACATTTTTTTATCCATATCATGCAACTCAACGATTGCTTGAAACAAACAAAGACCAAAGCAGAATAACTTAGCCACAATTGGGAGAGTAGAACTCAAGGGAGCCACGAGCACTCCAAGAGCCTCCAATTTGTAAAATATAGAACCCAAACTCGATCCCTAAGAAGAATGGACTAGGTAGTCATTGAGGACTTTAACCATATGACAACAATAGATGAAAACATGAATTGGATGAAACTAACACATTCATTGTCGATTTTTCTCTAACCCTTAAGGCCCTTTTGTACATCTCCTTTACTTCGAAATTCTTGATGGACTTTTTAATTGTACACACTAGAGAATAATAATGCCTCTCGCTTATGTATTCTTTTTATGCTAATGCCTCAGATAATATTCCTTCTTACACTCACATTAGTTCGTATGTGGTATGAAGAGTGTTGGGCCTGGGGGCAGATTCTTCATACCATGTACAAACTAAGGTGAGTGTAAGAAGGGGTATTATACGAGGCATTAGCGTACATAGCATACATAAGGGAGATGCGTTATTTTCTCTTGTGTGTACATCTGAAAATGCTATTAATTTTTTTGAAGCAAAGGTACATGTACAAAAGGGGGCCCTAAGGTTTAGTGAAGAAATTGACAATAGACATGTTAGTTCATCCAATTTACATTTTCATCCACTGTTAACATAGGGTCTTTGTCCTTAATGACTACTATGTATGTTCTTGTTAGGGTTCACATTTGTGTTATAAAACAAGCTAGAGGCTCTTGGAGTGCTCACGGGCTCCCTTGAGTTTTGCTCTCGAGATTGTGGCTAGATTATTTTGCTCTTGCCTTTGTTTGTTTAATGCATTCGTTGATTTACATTTTATGATTGAGTCACTGACTTTCTACTTTCTCATTAGAAAGTGAACATGGATTTTACATGTTATGAAGGCAAATTCGATACTTGATTTAGATTTTGTACATGTAATGGAGGCATTTATCACATCAAATTGAAAAGTCTAGTATAAATACATGAGTCCATTTTCTAACATGCCATTGGTATGTACACATTTATTTTTCTTCATAAACTTCTTGTGTACAGAGGGTTCAATTTCAAAAATAACCCATGCATGTCATTTAAGTTTTCAATGAAGAGTCCACCCCATGAGTCGAAACCACCAACTTTTGTGTAAAATTATGTCAACCAATTTTTTGTTGGTATGTAAGGAGTTCATGGCTAACTCAATTTTTATATTCAAGAGTTATACTATGCAACATACTTAGAAGTAGAAACGGTTAATGGCATGGTGAAAGATTTAATTGTAGTAGGACAGAATTAGGCAAGTATATGCACTGATGTGTAATTTGGTCTCCCAATGCTCATTTCTCAACACTCTACACTGTTTGTTTTTTCAAAAAATAATTATTCTTTATCATAAAAATAAAATACATTAAATATTCTAGTACTCTTGTTGCCATTTCTGATTGATCAACAAAGTTATGAGTTTCTTGTAATCTGGTTATTACACAAGGTAATTTGGATGATAAAGGGGCACTCTACTCGTGAAGGCGACCTATATGCAAAGGGGTTGGGGCAAACCAACCCATACACTGGTTCCTTGGAGGCAAGGCATCCAACAAGGAACGAATGTATGGGTTGATTCGTCCAAATCTATGCAAAGGGAACCTAGTATCTGCACAATGGATTGTGGAATTGCACTTATCACATTCCATGACTCCACGTGCAATTCCATGACACCATAGCAAATTTAAGAAACTTGCCTTCGTGACTAAGTTGCCTACTATAGTGTGTGTGTGTGTGTGTGTGAAAATTACCTAAGGTGGATCAAATTAGATCACAAAACTTGTAACTTTGTTCATTTTTTCATATACCAATCACAATAACAAAGCAATTTTTTGTATATTGGTTAATGTGGCAACAAATATTCAAGATACAAGGTGGAATGTTGACAAGTTAGTGTGGGGCAACCTAATTATACATTAGGTAGACAATCCTTATTTGATTGTAAATTATCTAAGTATTAGAACACCTATATTTTAGTAGTATGTGGTTTGGTGATGCTGCAATATCATATGTCAAAAGACACGTGTTAAAAAAAGCTAAGAATACATCATCAAAATGTGATAATCATATTAGGCTTAGTAGTCAACATATATATATATATATATATATGAACTTATTTATTTTATTTATTTATACTTTTGGAGGGGGGACTTATGTGACCATTTAATGAGCAAAAGAACCTTCACTTTGATGATGATTAAGATATTCAAATGAGTTCCAAAATTTAAGAAGAAGTGGCTACGGTCTTGATTGGGATTTGCTAACCATCTTGTGAGAATTGCTTGTTTCATATCCAAGTGGGCTAGCGGGGAAAAGTAACCATTTAAAACCCATCTACCTTATCAATGAATGGAGAGTAATGGAAAAAAAAATGAGGATAGTGTTGAAAGTTGTACACTCCTACCTCTTTAATATGGCACATTTGGGAAATGAGAAAACCATCATATTATGGAGGTGTCACTTGTTCAATACTATGACAAATTGGACCTCTTTGTCATAATAGCAAGGTATTGCATGAAAACACACATTAGATATTTTCCCACATATGAATATACTTTTAGTAGTCTTTACAAATATACAAATTTATCTCATAAAATTCATGTGGACTTGAAGAAGGAATCAATAATCCGTTGATATTGACACTTCAAATTAGCAACAAACATCTTATTGAGCTTCTCTGATATGACGTACAATTTCATTACATTTGTAGGAATAACCTCTAATCGGTTGTCCATAAAAACTATATAACTAAGTATTGAGCATGATGTTGAGCATGATGTCCAAGGGCTCTGCATTAACGCTAAACTAGGTGGCTCTACTCTCTATGCCAGGGCTTTCGGACAATATGCAGTTCAAAGCAATCTAATATATATTGAGCTCAAAATGCTTGAAACACATTGTGCTCCTTGGTTTAAAGTTTTAGAGTAAAAAAAAAAAATTGCAAAAGAGGTCAAAGCTATTTTGTCTCTTGATTAGGTTTTGAGATAGAGAATTTAGTTTCCTTAGTTCCCATGTTTTAACATCATTTTACATTAAATTTTTCTAGTATCCACATTTCATAAGTGAAAGTTACATAAATTTAATATTAAGTATGTACTTATACATGTGTGAAACCCACCATATATATACATTTATTACCTCTATGATATGACATTTTGGAAGTCCAGATGTGTCACATGAATAATGTCATCGTCGTATTTACAAGGTAGATTCGAAGTAGAAGTTTGGTTCTATGATCAGGGAGAACCGGCAGTTAGATACAAGTGAACCGGTTGAGTTTGAGATATAATCGGTTGAAGTTCAAGACTGCATGAAAATTACCGATCATTTTAGAGGAATTTATAGAATATACCCCAATTTAATAAAGAAAAACCGGAGGATGTGAACATGTAACCAGTTGGACTTGCAAACACTAGGATCTCAACCAGTTATACCCAACTCAATAAAAATATTTTATTGCCTTTAATTCTTCTCCGGCACATCCACCATTTGCCTCATATAACCATGTCTTGGCCAAGCATTCTTGACTGACCGGAGGCCTTCTCCACCGTAGTGTAAACCGGCCCTTAGTATGGCACGCTTGGGAAACACAAAAAATGTCGTATTATCGAGGTGTAGTCTTCTCATTAATATGACAAATGGCGTAAAATTGTCGTACTATTGAGGGAATACAAAAACATAAGCAATATGACATTAAAAATATATACAACGAGTTTAAGCAATATAGATTGTATGAAATAATAACTTATAACTCCAAACAAATACAAATATTTTCAAGAACTCTTGAAATAGGAGTTCAAAGATTTCTAGTGTTGCCTACCCAAGTTAGCAATTGTCATCTTATCAAAATTCCCTACTAGCTTTTCATGAAAACTAATAATTTCATTAACACCAAAATGTAAAGAGTTGTCTAATAAGAAATTAGACAAACAATGATGCATGACGTTTAGCATCACTAAGCTATACTGTAGGTGGAGCAACATCATCCACATCTACTGAATGTAGATCAACATTAAGATCAAAGCCTTGTGCATAATTGATTCCCGAAGTAGCATCCACCAACTCATCAGTATTCAATTCTAGCTCAGTAATCTCTTCCCATGTCATCTGAATGTAATTCTTGATTGACATTTCATCATCACCCAATCGCAACTTTGAAATCAAAACACCAAGTTCATTTTTGTCTTCTCCCTTTCATCAACTAGGGCAAAATCAACATTTCATGTTGCAAGTAATATACACGCCATCCTCCAACAATTCCTGACTCTCTATGCATCCAACTCACTTCATACTTCTTAACTCCACATGATAGCATGTTTGATGTTGGGCACCACCTTCCTTAAGTCCTTCAGTGTAGCATCATCATACTATGATAAAACCCACTGCAAAAGTTTCTTCTTTTATTAAATTTTGAAAGATGCTATTATACTTTGAACCAAAGATTGAACTACACTTATAACATTGAGAGGAAGGAATACCAAAGTCATGTTGCTCAATTCCAAGGTTGAAGAACCACGAGACTTGCCAACATTGGCAGAGCTAACAACATGTGAAGATGCATTATCCAAATCATAATCACCTTTTGATTTTGGCCTTTGAAATGAGTGTCAAGCTACAAAATCCAAGCTTCAAATAGATCCCCCTTCATCCAAATTGTTTTATTTGAATGCCACTGAGCATACTCATGAGGTTGCCACCTTCCAAAACATCGTGGTTGCCTAGATGTATAAATCACAAGCAACTCCAACTTATCGGTCCTAGTTGAATTAACCCCAAAAGCAAGTGTCACACGCTCATCCGTAACTTCCGACCCTTCACCTTCCCTTGTGCTAATGTTTTATTCGGATGTGCTCTAGAATACAATCCAATCTCATCCATGTTGTAAACATCTTCAGGCTCATAATCTGACAAAAGAATAGAAAAGAGGCCACTCTAACCCTAAGCAGGTCCATTCTACACTAGTAACCCTGATTACTATGAAGTTCCCAATGATAAGTGAAGTTCCCAAGTAGTTCCCAAGTGAAAATGGATGCATTTTAGATGTACACGACATAGATGGAAAAAAATTCAGCATTAACGACCTCTTTAAAATGGAAAAAACGGAGATTCTAAATGTCGCATTATCGAGCGTCGTAGTCGTATAAAGGAGGTAGTTTTGGACTTAAAAAGTTTGGTCTTGGCAAAAATGTGTCGTAATGTTGAGGGTGTCATGTACACGACTATGTTCGGGGAAAACCGACGGCTAGTTCATTATCAGCCGATGGATTTCCCCTCATGGCCGGTCCAAATTTCCAACCATCGGATGGCAATCCGACTGTAATTTCAATCCTCCGGCAATTAGCCGATGGACCAGAAAATGTCCCGAAAATGTAGCCGATTCTTCTTGTGAGTTACTGGATTTTAGCCGGAAGCATCCAAAGCGCTATTTGTCTGGGGCATCTGATGATGCACTTGAGGAAGTACCCTAAACCTTAAACTTTTTGAATTATGCAACCTTTCCATGACCAAATCCAATTGCTTCTATGAAGAATTGGGGGACCCTTGGCCTTCAAGCGGTGAAGGCATTGCTAGGTTCAAAGCCTGCCAAGGATATTAACTCTTCAAATTTAAAGTTTTGAACATGCCTTTCTTTTCACTTATTCAAGATTTTGTACTAAGAAATGATTTCTAATAACTTTTCATACATTTTTAAAACAATTAGTGCCGATATGAATTCCATTTAATCGGATATTGGCCAATGAAAATATGAAAATATAGGCAATTGGCTGATTGATTTTACAAAAGAGCGGCTCTTGCCGATGTAAATCGGAAAAAATCCGACCCTTCGTGTGAACCCTTTGAGTGGTCCACCACTCTGCGGGATCACTTTTAGTTAGAATGTTAGCATTAAAAGTTAGAATTGATAGGGAATTTAGGGAAAATTAGTTCATTTAGCATTTAGCCTAGAAGAAGGAAGGTCAAAATGAAACTAAGTAGTGCTAGAAGATAGCAAAGTAGAAAAAAATATGCTAGCTAGTAAAAACAACTAGCTAAGCAAATATTAGTAGATGCTAGCTATTAAGCAAATGTTAGTAAATGCTAGCTAAGCAAGTGTTAGTTTATTAGTTAGTGTGAGGCACACAAGACTATTAGAGGTGGTTTAGGTAAGAAGATAAAATCGGCTTGAAGACTTTTGAAGACAAAAAAGAAAGAGAGCAAGGGGGCTACTTGCCCACTTGCCTCCTTGCCAACTCGATGGCGGAAAAATTAGAAAGATTTCTAAAGGTTTTCTGTCGGAGCCACCTCGGCGAGAGGATGGCAACCTCAACCGGGAAAACCCCCGAGCCAAAATTTCGGGAAAGGGTTTGAAAAATGGATCCGGTGGAGGAGGGGTCCAACCCTTTTGTGAGAGGGTTTAAAAACCCCTCCTTCCACCTTGTAGCTCTCTCTCTTTCTCTAGTTTTTGGGCGAAGCCCTGCTTCAATGTAGTTAGGAAAAAATCCTTTAGCATGTATTCTCAATGGTCTAGAAGAAAGGCTTGAGAACCTCCTCTACTCTCTCTCTCCTAGTTAGGTTGTGTGTTTATTAACACACCAACAAAATTATTCCTTCTTTTGTAGAGGTAGGTTGGATGGTAGAGTTTTGAGTAGAGGCATTATAGACCTCATCTGCCAATGCCCTGAAGGCTTAGTTCAAAAGCTAGAACAAGATACTTATCATTTTTCTCTTAGAGAGATTTCATATAGCCATCCATAGCCGTTTCCCATTTGTGATTTGGTTGAGATGACAATTAGTTATGGATTTTCAAAGATGGAGTAGAAAAAACTGGGTGGTCTTGTGGGTAGCGGCTGCTGGATCAGACCTGCGAGCCCAATAGGAATTTTAATTCCAAGAAATTATATTTTTCCCAAGTAGAACTTTTGTGTAGCTTTCCAAAATGGCTTAGAACATTTGATTTGAGCATGATTTGAATTAGATATGAATTGTGCAAGATGGGACACATAGTTTGAGAACTTTTGGTTGACTGCTGCATTACAGAGGACCTGCTGGGTTCACTTCGGCTTACCTTTCTAATCACATATTTTTATCAAATACATCTTTTTAATATCTCTCCAGGGTCATATAGAACGTTTGATTTGACTAAGATTTGAATTAGATATGAATTGTTGAAGGCGAGATACATAGTTTAAGCCTTCTTGATTGACTGCTGTGTTACAAGGAGTCCGCTGAATTTCTATTAGCTTAACCTGCTGATGTCATAATTTTTCTAGTTAGAGCTTGTTCATAGCTTTCCAATGGTATAAGGAAAGCCTAGATCCAAGTAGTAAGGAATGTGCTATGAATTTTTGAAGTTAGAAGGTAGATAGGTGGGTTGGAAGGGTCGGTTGAATCGACCTCACACTTCCAACCCTCATAACTTTTGCATTTCTTATCCGATTAGAGTGATTTTTAGATCATTGGAAAGATAATTTGGTGCACTAAGTATAAATATTATGCTTAGGATTAAATTACAGGGCAGAATAACACTTTATATTTTAATTGTTAACTAAGGTACGCTTACTACCAAACTAGTTACAAAGAAGGAGGCAAGGTCGACGCTCGGAAAGTGGAGCAAGGAAGGAGGTAGCGGCTCGGCCTACATCAAGCCCAAATCAACCGAGGAAAATTGAGGTAAATTAACTAACCTTAAGCCTTCCATTTAGGATTGGAGGGAGCACGGCTAAGGTACGCATTTCTAAACCCACTCACCTATCCCGTAAGGTCAAGTGGCTTGACCACTTGACCGCCAAGGGAGTACCCAATTCCATTGTTTTCGGGGCCCTTGGTATGTTTTGTGGTAGTAGCTTCATTTATTAGCAAGTTTCGTGTGTGGTAAGTCGGATTAATCACCGACATAACCACTCTGAATGTTGTTGGTGGAAAGGTGGGGTTAATGACCCGCGAATCCACTATTATGTTGTTGGCCCCATAGATTGGGAGTAATGGCCCCAATTTATGAAGATTGCGCAACAGGTTGAACCTACAGGTCGCCCGTCACCCTGGTCCCATTGAGTTGCATTTCGTGGTCTATCCAGTGTAAACACATTTAACAATCAAAACATACAAAATAAATCGTAAACCCTTGTTGGCAAGAGACCCGAGGTAAGGGGTGATGCCTAATATGTTAATGTAGTAAGTTAGGACGTGCAAACAAAAGTAAGTAATTAAGAAGGAATTTGTGTGAAGGGTGGGACTTAGGCCAAGTTCCCCCGCTTAGAAAACTAAATAGAACTAAATAAAGAAATAGGAAGAATTGAATGGTCCATCAAATTATCGTTATTCCGTTCGTTGAGTTAGGGTGGTATGAGTCACACCCGGTTGGGTGTATCAGAACCATCCCAATTCACAAATTAGGATTGCCTTGGTTTCAAGGCTGGTGCGTCTGCGCGTAGAATAGGTTGTAGGTTAAGGTTAGAACTAGATATGAAATTGGTTAGTGGAGTTTAAAGCCACACTAGTAAAAAACTAAGGCCTAACCTCCGGAGGTACTACGACGCATATTTAATCTCCCTTAAAAATCTAACTACTCACGTTATACACCTATCATCCGGGTTCGGCTTGGGCGCCTGCAAATGCAGGCCACCTTCACCGAAGGGCTTGTGTGATACTTTTAGGCTCCCTCGAAAGGGGGTGGCCCAAAAGTACCACACTTCGTAGCAACTACCGGCAATTAGCCACTAAGGCTTCAAAAACTTCCCGAACTCTGGTACACGAGTGTCTTGCTAACGAGGGGAGACTATAGACTCCTTATCCTTCCAGTGCTGCTGCTTCCCATTGGGCCCCCGAGATTGCATTGTGACTCGTTTCAGGTCATGGTGAAGGCTGACACGCGAAACCAAGACTAGAAAGCCAGCCTCTGTCCAAGTGAACACAAGGCCTTTTGGCAAAATTTCAGGGAGGTGGGGGACCTTGCCCAACACCACTTATGGTGGAGGAATATGTATGTACAGTCTAACCTTGATAATGTCATACCATCTGTTTCACCAAAAAGAGTGATATAAACAAGGTGTGATATATTTGATAATGTCACATTCTGAAGATTTGTGCATAATGTGATATTATTAAAAAAATAGGTAAAAAATCAAAATAAAATTACAATGTAAAAAAAAAAAATACAAGACTTCAATGTTTTTTAATGTAAAATCTAATTCAAAATTGTGAATAACAACAAGAGCACATCATAATGTGTCATTGAGATCAGGTAAAGACCTCTCACTAGAGACAAAGAAGCTTCTAATGTCACATTGTTTTGTTGATGTTAAATGTGCAACACCAATTCTAATGAGTTTGTCATGGATTTTTTCCATTCCTAACAACTCCAAAGTGTTGAAAATTTGAGAACCTTGGCTAGCCATAAAATTCAAAACATCTTTAGCATGTTTTTGTGCATCGCTTAGCTTCACTACTTTAGACTCATCATCACTGCTATCAACAATCAATGGGTCTACTTCCATGGAATCAAGAACATGTTCGCCATCTTGCACTAATTGCACAAGCTCCTCAGTAGATTATTCCACCTCAAAATCATCTTCACCTTCCATGTTTATGTACTCCAAAGGACAAAGCTTTTCTATAGGCTTGCCTTCGACCTCGGGGCCAATGTCACATTTCAATAATAAAAACATTTTCAAATAAAATATGATTTTTTCAGTGAATTATATCCATTGAATTATGTGGAAATATGAACAGCTCTATGCTAGATTATGCTAGGTCCGTTGGATTATGCTAGACTTATTGAATCGGCCTAGCTTCTTGATCCTAAGGCCTTTACATATGGGAAAATTGGCCCCCATTATAATCTTATTGTAATGTGTAGTTGAGGCCGACCTCCAACCCAAAAGGGGCTGAAATTTCATGCAATTGGCCTCAAAAGGAATTGGCCCTAAGGTCCTGAACCTCAAGGGAAGTTTCTCTCCACTTGTAAGTCAAAGCTCAAGAGAACTGCTCACTCGGAGTCCATCATCTTCTTCGCAACTACAGCTCTTGAGTCCTGGCTTGTTTTTTTATTTTGTCTGTAGACAAATTTAGGGGGTCCTACTATGGTCCCCACAGGGCATTTGACTACCATTGCTGTCTCACCATGTACCTTAGTGTCTGCATAGTAATTCAGAGTTACATGCTTTATCAACTCCCCACCAGTGTTTTTTAATTTGGCTATAAGGTAAGAAAAACCTAAAACGTTGAATGACCACTCCGCCGTTTACGGTATTTGGTGTCACTTATCTTATTTTGATGCGTGTGCTAGGTTACATTGATGATTAACAACTTCATCATAAGTGTCAACTCATGACACTTGGTGTTCAAGTGCACTTACTGATATCTTGGCATGAGTATGTTCAATAGTGTTATGAGGTGCATGCCTATGTCACACAATCATTGTCTACGGGTTACATGTTGACATCCTTCGGTTACATGTTGTTAACCAGTTACATGTTGACATCCTTCGGTTTTCCTTTATTGAATTGGGGTATATTCTATGAATTCCTCTAAATTGATCAGTAATTTTCCTCCAGTCTTGAACTTCAACCAGATATTTCTCAAACTCAACCAGTTCATTTGTAACTAACTACCAGTTCTCCCTGATCATAGACACAAATGACACATGTCATTACTATGCTCAAGAATATCTTCCTCTTGCATACTAAAACATAAACACATGACACTTGCCATTAGTACACTAAAAATATCTTCCCCTAGCATACCCTAATGCAAGGTTATCATCTAAAGCATCCCAATGTGCAACTCTAAATGTAATAATGTAGATGTTTTTTCACTTAAAGAAGTTACTTATGTTGACAATGTTATCATATTAGTCAATCAATGGGCATGACACTTTGAGACATGTAGGCATCTAGTTTAGGCCCTTTGCAAATATTGACATTAAATACCATAAATGGTGTACCGGTACACTCTAAACATTGTAGTATCGCACATGTGGCAACCAAAGTGCATGTGATATGACGGAGTTATGTAGTGTTAAATGGATGCATGATCATAGAAAATTAGTGTAGCATGTGACATTATGGAACAACACAAAGTGAAACATTGTGTTGTTGAAAATGACACTCACAATAGGCCAAGTTAGGTGCTTAAAGGTTTGAGTCTCCAGATTTAAAGGAACATGATGCACAATTATTTTGCAAATGTGAAGTCACCCCTGACTATTGTAGTTGTACAAAGAATTTAACACATGTTGTCAGAATCTTGCAAGTTTTTGGGACGAGTATTGAGCTTCAGATTCTTCCTAAACTTGATCAGTCCAAGCTTCCTCACCAACTACCTCCAAACTACAAAACCTTAAACCTTCCTTTGCATGATCAAAACCTTGGCACACTAGTGATCACCAAACCACTCAAAATATTGATCTTGTTTGAGAAGTGCAAACATGTGATGCAATGCGAGGTTGTAGGTTGACTTCTTTGGTGGTTTGCATTAATGGCAGAACTCGTGATATAAGGGAGAGAAATGTGACACTAAGGCGTGAGATATGAATTGAGAATATCCTTTCCCTAGGCTTTTAGTATATTAAAGAGTGATTGACATTATGGGAGTTGATATTATGAAGTTTAGGGTGTATAAAGAATTTCATTGATGTGAATTTAGTAAAAAACCAATGATGGACCGGTATTAAGGTGAAAACATGGTATGAATTGTTAACATCAATAATGGTATCAAAGAACCTACCCATGGATATCACAATTGTAATAGCAATCAAATATTTGTATCTGGCGGTATGTCAAGGTGAGAGAGTCTTTGTATACCCAAGTTATTATATGGGTCAATACCATTCTAAACTATATTGATACTAGGGTGGTTTTGCCTAGGCATGATAGTTCTTGCATGGTATATAGACCTGAATGGTATTGAGAACAAAAATATTGTCAAATACCCATGCCCATGCCCGTCAAGAGATATGACCTCCTCATTAAAGATACCCAAATGGTATTGAAAAAAAAACCATATATCAGTCCAACAAGAGTAAAAAAAAATTCAGAGAAGGCGGGATGTGCATGGGTTGTCATTAGTGTTTGAGATTTGCACTTGTCAGATGCCTATCAAATGCCCATCACACCCGTCAAATGTGCATCATGTATACACTTGGGGTTGCGATTTTGGACATTTGTGGTTTGTGACGGGTGCAAATCTCAACCCTAGTTGTCATCACCTAAATCATAGGTGCTAGGTCCTCCAATGGTGAAAATACAACAATATAATCGAAATGATTGGAGATATGCGGAAAAAGTTTGGCATCCCTATTATAGGAGGGCAATTGTCAACGACCACTGCTGGGGTGGTACGTCAGTTGCACTCACAACCTCATGCCCTAATCACACCAAACTGAAAGTGCATTTTCTGCAGGTGAATTAGTCTCTCTCAGTGATATTTATGGTGGGCCATCACCATCCAACCTATATGACAACGCCGGAGATGCTCATAACTCGCACTCTGAAATCCACACTCGAATGCACGTCGGGTGTGTGGGGCCCAACTATTTCACATCCGGAAGTTGTCGGAAAGTTGGTGTGATCGGGACATCAAACTTTGAGCGTCGGCCTCATTGCCACGGAAAGTGAGGACTGTCCTCAGGAGCAACCCCGGAGTGGTATTACCAGGGGCCTATTCGATCAGTGGTTCTTCTGCACCGCAACTTATAATCGTGAACTTACGCTGGGTGCGGTTCATGCATTCAACGATCAAGGGAGGAAGTGGCAGTGGAAGGTAATGGGTGCGTGGGGGACGGGGGTTTCCCATTGTGAATGAGCACCTCAAATTTGGAGCACTTCTGGAATTAGATGACACGAGCATTACATTACTTGCAAAGAATCTGCAAGGAAGAAACCAATTCGGATGCGAAGCAGTGCCAATTGATATGACAAGGAGGGTCTATGTACACAGACTGTTCATAGCCGGACACTCTAGAATATGCTCCTTAATACTGAAAAGACAGAATAGTACAGATCGAGGTTGCTTGAGCTCTCGAGTATATTGTTCATCTAACTATATACAGATCCATTTGTCGATATGCTCCTGGGCTAACCTCTTCCATCTGAATTTCGTCACAAATATTTGGACGTAGTCTTGTCCATATCAATCTGGGCAACACCTGGTGACAATTCCAATATCGACATTGATGTGTTTCTCGCCCGATATCTTCACTTGAATTCTGGTGCAGGCGAAATGCGCGTCAAGCGAAAATTGCTGTTGCTTACTCAACCCAACGAGTTAACTTCATAGCCGAGGGTGGTGGGAATGCTGCAATATATGCGGATCATCTGTCGAACTCTCGCACGACGTTTCTCCTCGTCGAGTAAGCTCACTCAACTTGAGAATCCACGGAAGGTCACTTGCAAAGAGGTTGCTGCTGTGTCGATGGTTGCTGAGGAAGTCAAAATTAGGCTCGCGAATACAATGTTTCCTTGGGGCGTTTGACTCACAGATGAGACAAGTTCATCCTTCCTGCAGTAGGGAAATAGTTGACTACAATCGGCACACCCGAACTCGACTTGCTCTTCTCGCCCGACGTCTTGCTAACTTTCTCCTTCGCAGGCTTTGAAGCTGGAATCTGCTCCTGCTCAGCTGCAGGGACAGTTCGAGTAGGCTTGAACAACTTCCGCAACAAATTACTCGACGACCGACTCTTCTTTGCATTCATCTCCCCCGTAGTACCGGACCCCTTCTCCGTAGCCAAATCTCCCTTGTACGCTCCCTCCATGGCTAGGATAGAATAGATGTGGACCCCAAAATTAGAAACTAGTTTCAAAAACTTGCAGACTGGAGACGAGAGATTAGGTGTATCTGTTCAGAGTCACTCCTGGCACCGAACCCAGTTCGCAAACTGAGGTTGCCACCCAGAAATAGACTACTTATGCAGACAAGAGAAGTTGCGAGGCAGCTCAGGTGGGCCAGCGCCGTGCCTTGAGCACCAAGCTACATTTGGACACGTCAGGGAACAATAATATGCTCTAGACTAGGAGTCAGAGAAAGTGCGTGGAATTGCGGGAGACGAGCCGATCAGTGACACGAGGCGCAAGGCAGTGACGCCTTGTGGTGTCAGCCTCCCATCATCTTCCACTGTGGAAACCAAACTTTTTAGTTATTAATTGACCTCGAAGGATGCTCTCAATGTCACATGCTTCTCGTCAATTTTGGAGGCGCTCGCTTGGGCTGCGGAGCTCGAGCTCATGCCACTTGGGCAAGCCCCAGCCCGCCAAGTCACGACCCTATCAAGGAGGTCTTAAGGCCGGGTCCGCAATCCGACATCCTCGGGTAGTCCCATCAATTTTTAATCCCAATCGATAATTGTTGTCCACCCCGTCCGATTTTTTTAATTAAAAAAATGGTTCTTGCATTCTTGAAGACTGCTTGTTCACAAAACCCATATTGAGTGCACTTCATCTTGAAAAACCCAAAATTCAATATATATATATGTTCATTTTCCCTTAGTAAATAAACAATTGACTGGGATTTCATTCCCGAAGTGAAACCAAAAACATGTAAATGAATGTCAGTAAAGCTTGTAATGAACTTGAAGGTATAAAATGTTACAAAATGCTCATTGGCATTGAGATTCTAATGTACGTGACTTAATTATCATTTCAAAGGGTCTTTTGTCATTCTAAAATGAAACCTATATTCGTGTGCTATTTTTGTATTTTTATATTATAGTAATTTAATTAATTCCTTTTACTTTAAGAAGCATTCATACATATTTGAACTAATTAAGCTGAATAAATGTGATTAAGTATATCAAGCCTAATTAAATTAAATTAAATAAAAATGATGCTTAACAAGGTAATTAAGCCTAATTATATATGAAATGCGCATACATGAATTAATTATGATTTATTACATTCAACCATGCTTGATTAGTTTGTATATGTATGAACACTTGTGAAAGTGGAAGGCATTAACTAAACTATTATAAACTAAAGAAACTAAATATAAGTTTCGTTTTAGAATGACAAAAGACCCTTCCAAATGGTAAGTCACATACATTATAACCTCAATGCTAATGAGGTATTTGTAATATTTTTGATTTTCAAGTTCATTACATCCAGTATTGACATTCATTTACATGTTTTCGGTTTCACTTCGGGAATGAAATACCAAACAATTGTTTATTTACTAAGGGGAGATGAACATATAGATAGATAGATAGATAGAATTTTGAGGCCTCAAGGTGAAGTGCATTCAATATGGGGTTTGCAGACAAGCGGCCTTCAAGAATGCAAGGGTGATGTTTAATTGAAATTGGGTAGGGTGGCCAATGGTTGTTGGTCGGGATCAAAATATAAATAAAATTGGTGGGGTTGCTTGGGGTGCTGAATATCGGGCCCCGGCCTTAAGACCTCCTTCCCCCTTGATGGGTTCATGACATGGTCGGCTGGGACACACCCAAATGGCATGAGCTCTGACCCCAACCAATGGCATGTGGCTCTATCATCTACATTGTTTTTAAAATTATATTCTCAAGAACGGTGAGACAATGGCTGCCACTGCCACCGTTATAACACGTTTTCCGTATATAAGTACCGATTGGTATATTGTAATACACTAGTGATCTTTAGGTCAACGATTTGAAGTTTGAAGACCAAAAACTTATTTCCACTTTGGATTGAACATGGAATTACCAAATGTAGATATGACACATGGCAAATTTTATGGAGAAAATTTATTGTGTTGAATCAAACAACACTCTATGTATATGTAAATGCATGGTGAGATTCAATAAATGATTTAACCCAAGATTTCCCCCCTTCTCAATCCAAAATTTTCAATCAATTTTGCGATTTTGTCAACCCAAATTCCATTGATTTTGCAAACTGCACATACAATGACATAAAATATGAAAATAAAAATCATCTCAACCTAGTTAGAACTTAGTTAGGCCACCCACAATTTGTTTATGGGGTTGTTTTATTGTGTACATTAGAAAATCATCTAGTATATAAAATAAAGGTCGTCCCTTGTAGGTGTAAATGATGCGAGGAGGTAACTACACCTATCACTGTGGGTTGAAAGTTAGTGTGGGTAGGAAATATTATGGCTCACTATAATGTGTAGATTGAAAATTAGGTTGTCTTATAAGTTGATATAATACAATTATGTCCATTTAAAATGGTATTAAAGAAGTATAATATTGGTATCAATAGGCACTATATTGATAAGATATTTTTGAACCCACTCTGATTCATGTTCAAGTAAAAAATATTGATTGCATATTCTTATTTGTGATGACATAAATTTATGGTCTTTAAAATGAAATTGGTCAAGAAACGTTCCATTATCAAAGTTATCGTGATTTGACAAACTTAAAGTAGGCCAACATGATAGGTGTACACGGTGTAGCATTGGGGAGGTGGGAGGGGGGGGGGGGTAGGAGACACTCTTCTTTGAGAATGGATCCATGTGCATGTGGGAGTCCTAATTGAAACCCCCTATGTACAAAATTTTCATGACCAAAACAAACTTGACAATCATAGGTTGATAGCATGATGGACAAATATTGCTTAATAATTAATTTGATTTGAAAAAAAGGCAGTTAGTTGAAACATGTATGAAAAATTAGGAAAATGCATACATACATACATAGAGAGAGAGACACACACACACAACATATTTTAACTAGACTCCTTCTCCACACTTCTCTAGCAGACTCCGCTTCTCTCAAGTTTTTTAGAACTCTTGATTTTGAGATGTTCAATTTGTAATGCATGAATACCAACTTCACTCCATGTCAGTGTCAAAATGAATGCACGTGATAAGTGCAACAATGTTGTCAATGCATGCAAGTTATTGATTTTGACTTCATTCCTGAACACACCATAATTCCTAACATCTAGACTTTGGGGTATACTTACCTCTCCCCCAAAATTCATATAGTTGCCTAATTTATCTATACAAAAATAGGTGTACTAATATATATACAAAATTATAAGAGCTCCAAAAATTATAAGGAAATGGCTATGACCTCTGATTATATTTGCTAACCATCTTTTACTAATCATGTGCAATTTTCATTTCCTAGGAGGATTAGGCTAGTCGAAAATAGTAACCATTTGAGACCTGGCATCTACCTTAGTCACATACTAAACTAAATATAATATTTAGTGTCATCTATTTGAATTGTCTTGCTCAATACTAATCGTAAATTGCGGTGTGGTCTCACCAACACTAAATGTTAACCCAACATGATTTGTCATTCCTTATAAATTGTTTTTTTTTGGGGGGGGGGGGGGATTATAGTTTTATAATGTTGTAATTACTCTCACTTACAAAGTGATATTTCATCCAAATCTCAATCACCCATGACAATATTTCATCGCAAGTTGCTGACAAGAGAAGGTAGGGTTTTGGCCAATAGAGAACTCTTCCATAATCCATGACAATATTTGTTCACTTATTCATAAGAAGTGTCATCCGAAAAGTCACCATAGTGACATAAAATACCATACGACACTAAACGTCGTAATTAGTGTAGCTAGGTGGAACTTATCACAAGTGGCAGCTTATGGGACTTGTTACCTGAAATATTTTATCACACCCAACTTAATACTACTCACTCGATTTCTTTGCCAGCAAAGTGCAATGTACAGAATGAATGTGAGAAAATTGTGACTTCTACATGTGATGCATAGTACAATTATACTTGAATACACCATCAATCTTGTGAAGACCAACATTGATCTATCACACCAAGTCTCTCAGGAGGATCTCTGGCAGTCGAGGTGCTCAATTTCACCACATTTTTGTGGTAAATTTGCCACATAGCATATTTTGAAGGCACACACATATGAAGCTCCAATCCGTTTTTTGGACGTGGAATTAGCATGCTTGTCCTCAAGGCTCGGGGAGAATCGGTGGTTAGTTACAGATGAACCGGTTGAGTTTGAGAAATAACCGGTTGAAGTTTGAGACTTCAGGAGATTTACTGATCGTTTTAGAGGAATCTATAGAGGAATATACCTCAAATGAATGAAAGCAAAACCGGAAGATTATGTCAACATGTAACCGGTTGGATTTAGAATCACTAAGATCTTGACTGACTATGTATGCCCAAAAAATTTCCGGGCACTGCTTGTCCTTGACTGCTTATGTTAGCGTTGTGCAACATAAACACTACAACTCCAAGAGACCCATTATGGGCATCAAGGTGTCACATGAAGGGGTTTGACACCTTAGTATAATGGAGAATTTATGTTTTTTTCAAGGTCAATTACAAAGTGAGATTCGCATGCATGTTTTATGAAACATTCATGATGAAAAAATGTTGACACAAAGTCAAGGATCACACCGTACAATTAGACTTTCTATATAAGGTTGTCAATTTTGTTTGAGTATTTCCTAAAGCAAAAACTTCGGATAAACTTCATAAAATGGAGATGACATTAGCTTGTATGGATATTATGAAAACATGTTTATTTTATGAAGAGTTATAACTCGTCTTGAATATAGATAAAAAATATGATCATAAACACAATATCAATAACATTGGGACTTTAGGCTTAATTTGGGGATATGAATGGCTTTATGAGATCCAATAAAATGTATTAGGAACATGATTGGGAACACATTTGGAATATGACCAAGAATGTATTGGGAATGTGATTGGAAACACATTGGGAACATGTTAAAAATCATTTATTCTACCCCTTGTAGAACTGAGCAGTCTTATCGGACCCTACTCCCTTCTTCATTTCTATGTCTTTATCACACTATTGATTCTAGTATAGTATAGAGAATGTTATCTCTACCACTTCATTCTTTATTAGGACCTACATGACTTTTCTTCTTTTATTTACCGTGCTACAAAGTCTAGCATGTTAGTGAATACTTCTACAACTACCGTCTTCGATGGATTTGTTCTATTACCGGTTATTCCTACCACTACTGTATCCACTCAAATTAAAACTCTCTAGTGGGACCCTCATTACTAGTATTACTAGGCCCTCACCCCTCTTCTAGTAACTAGTCCATTCACGTCGTCCTACCTTGGTTGCCTTCTTTGTTAGTGGATAGTGTTACCCTCTCACAAGGTTTCAACAATTGTCAATAGTTTCCTCTCTCACGCTAACTCTTGGCCTCTCAACCTCACCTTGTCTAGGGTTCACTTTAATCTAAGCCAACTATATTTTATTCCTTCATAATCTACTAGATTCATTTGTGCTTACAATTTGGCCTAGTCACTCATAGTCTTTCTCTTGAAGTGCCGACCGAATATACTTTACACCATGTTTTGTAGCATCACCTCCCTCGCCCAATGGTTTACATCCATTCTTATAAATTTTTGTACAATCCATCTCTTTAGTTTATTTTTTATCATTGTGTTTCAATGTGATACCGTCTTTCTTCTTAGGTTAGTTACTCCCAATTGCTCTTTGGCTAATTGTTTTACTTGTTATCACATGTACTTTCCAATCATGTTGACATATCACTTATCCTCTCATATCTTCAATCTCTCCCTGTAGCTTTCTCGTAGAACTCATGTCAATCAATCCTAATCAAAGTTGTTTAGTAGTTCTTAACCAATTGTTTTAGACAATTGTTATCAAACTATATTCTTAGAGCTTCTAATATAGTTCACTCATGCTTAATTCAACATACGTAAATTCATATAAATCACCCGGATTGCAGCTTGTGATACATGAAAATTGGGTGCCTTTCAAAGACGAATCCATTGGTGTAAGGTACGCTTCATTCCGATTTTGCAGTCAAAAGTTATGATAAAAAAATGTGATTCTGTGTTTTTTGGACCAGAATGCTTAAAATATGAATTTCTTACTCAAATCTTGCTCAATGTTGACAAAATTTATATGCATTGGATGCGTTTTTTCAAGGCGCTTCCAATGAGCCTAAACCCACAATCCAATTTGATGCCAATCAAAAGTTATGAGCCAAAAACTAATCTGGTCTAGGGTTTTGACCAACAAACTTTGAGAGGCGATTTCGGAGGGTAATCTTTATCGTTTTGGGAGCGCGACATGTGTTTCTTGAGCGCTTTTTCGAGACGCTTTTATTGGTATAAGGTACTCTCGCTGAAGCCGATCAACACTACATCATCAGTGTCGATCCGTAATTCGTAATCAAATGAGTTCTTCCCCTTAGGACCAGAAGAACCCATCTGATCACGGTATCGACCAATATAGTGATCGATAACCAGCTCAGCACTAGGTATGTCCCACTTCATGCCGAAGAAGGGCACCTTATAAAATCTAGCACCTAAGGCGTACAAACAATCTGACAAGGCTCCTATCGACACGTTCACCTGATTTCGTAATAACAAGTACGAATCACGACTGGGAGTGAGTGTGAGTCTCCAGGCCTTGCGCAGCATCTCGACGATATCATCTCAAAAGCTGCGCACCTCGTCCTCAGTACTCCCAGCATAAACCCGGACTACTACAGGATCCGAAACAACGTGCAGCCAATCATAAAACTCAGGGTTATCCCTAACCCTAATCATCCTGTTCGTCGGTCGTCCCATGATGCCGAACAAGCTAGGTAGATCCCTGGTCAGCATCATAAAGCACGCGGCGTCCACATCCAAACTATTCGGATCATTGATACACGGATGCGCAACAATGTCCGTGTACGGTCCACTAAGAAGAGGAAACCGCTCTAAAGTTGGAGGGGGATCTTTTATATCACTCGACCTCTCAAAAACATGCCTCAAAGTACACCTAGAACTAGCGTGACCAATCGATGGGCCCTCCACTGCGGGCCCCACATCAACATGACTACCAAATGCATCGTCCTCGTCTGGTGGGCCTCCAACTACAAGGCCCACCTCGACAGGACTATCCAAATTCACACCAACATCAATAGTACCTTATACCAATAGAAGCGTCTTGAAAAAACGCTCAAGAAAACACGTGTCGTGCTCCCAAAACGACAAATATTATCCTCCGAAATCGCCTCTCAAAGTTTGCTGGTCAAAACCCTAGACCAGATTAATTTTTGGCTCATAACTTTTGATTGGCATCAAATTGGATTGTAGGTTTAGGCTCATTGGAAGCGCCTTGAAAAAACGCATCCAATGCATATAAATTTTGTCAACATTGAGCAAGATTTGAGTAAGAAATTCACATTTTAAGCATTCTGGTCCAAAAAATACAGAATCACATTTTTTATCATAACTTTTGACTGCAAAATCGGAATGAAGCGTACCTTACACCAATGGATTCGTCTTTCAAAGGCGCCCAATTTTCATATATCACAAGCTGCAATTCGGGTGATTTATATGAATTTACTTATATATGATTTATATTGCTTAATTCAACATACGTAAATTCATATAAATCTACAATAATAGTCATCCAGATCACATTCAACAAAAATTCACGTCTATAGTTTCACAATCATCCACATTCCACTATGAACACATTCTTGTTTCCATCAAAAATATAAAATGCATGTTTCATACAATCTTCTTGATAAAAATTTAGTCTGGAAAACACTCTCTTTGATAATTTTTCTATTGGCTTCACACCCTCTGAATTAAAAGACATTTTTTAAGAGTTGAAAATAAAATTTACAGGTAGCTAATTTGATGAGGAAGGCAAGTTTATAGATATTTTTAGTGCTCAAACAATCAAGAAAAACAAATCTTGCTCCACCTCATCCCACCTCTGTATGGTGAGGGGAATGATGAAAGTTCTAAGTAACCAAGGGCTCTTATGCCCACAGTTTTAGTTATAATCCCTTAACTCCATCCAAAGTTCATTTCTTTCATCCATCTAAATACAATTTCCAGCAAAATGTTACCATAAAGTCTATAATGAAGCTACTAACGTAAAAAATTGGCTCACATATGCTATCAAAGAAGTTGATGATGAGAGAGTTTGTTACCACCAACACTGTTATAAATGTGAAGCAAGCCTCTATGTGGATCTTTTTCCTATATAGTTCATACTTTAGCTCTAAGCACTGCCTTAAATCAACAAAATTTATAGATGCATCAGGAATGATCAAAGGGTTCTAGAGTTTTTTTTTCTTCCCTTAAGCATCTTCTATTTGTCAATGAAGAACCACACATATATAACCTTAGAGATTTTTCACATTTTCAATTTGGGATTTCCATATTGATGCTCCACTGAGTAGGGTAATGGGGATATTAACTAAAATGAGCCAATTGGGCCATTATGAGACAATTCGTACCGATGGGAACGTGCATTGGGAACGTGGTTCACGAGTAAATACCCGTGAATTGCCATCATTGACAAGGTTTAGAACAAGAGGAAGGTCATCAACATAGACTAGGGCACTATTTCATGCACATTGGTGTATATATATAAGCTAAAATAATGCTTATTCTAGCCCACATAAAAACTTAGCCCAGTTGTCACCACGGGTGTTCACTCGTGACCAACCAACACCCCGCAACAGATGAGCCTAGTATATCCATAATACAACATAAGTCGACACCACTAAGGAACAACCATGCGCATGTCAACAACTGTATGCAAATATAATGGGTCTAATCATAAAAGCTATCATGGGCACTTAATACTACTCAGAGAATACAAATACATCTAACCACGAGTGAACGCCCGTGACCAATCAACGCCATGCAACACACGATGCAAGATCCATAACACATGAAGGAAGGTCTACATGTCATATCTGACTACACAAATGAGGGTCAAAAAATCATTTGATTGAATCATAGATGCCACAGTGGGCACAAAAAATGTGAACAAAGTATATGAATTGTTGTATCCACGGGTGAACACCCGTGGAAAATCTATCACCATAAAGGTCCGGCTATCTACAAGAGGAGTATGAATCCTTAATCATTTTCAACATCTTCTCATGAGGTTGTCTTTGAGCTATAGTACATTGCTTGCGCTTGACTTCTTCAAGCCGTTTTTTCTCCTCCATCAAAACTGTAGCTTCTCGAAGTTGTTTCACCCTTGCAGCCACGTAATCAGACATGGATGAGGTGGTATTGGGTGAACTACACCTCCAACATCCAGAACTATTTCCCGAGCCCATGGGCTCACTGGGGTGAGTGGTTTGGAGAGAAAGTGTAGAGCGGATTTTTTGGCTATAGTCTGAATGTAGGCTTTTTGAACCAAGTTTTTGGATAGATGGATGTTAAAATCGGACTATAGTCAGACGAAAGGACTTTTACAGTCGTTTTAGAAACCAAAAGACCTCGGGAAGAAGTTGTAACCGCCTGAGGGAGGAAGACGATAAGAGACTATCGACCAAGAAAGAAGGCAGGCCATTATCAAAGAGTGTATTCAGGCTATAGTCTAGAGTAGTCGCTGAGAAGCGAGAAATATGTAGGAATCGGCCAAATGCCGAGTGAACAACTTTGCTTCAACTCTGTGATAGAGTGAAGTTTGGATACTGTAATCAATTTGAAAGTAATTAAGTTATGTTGCGGAGTATACAAGGGTATGAAAACAATGTCAGGATGTGCATGAAATGATTGAAGCGAGTAAGAGAGTGAGAATGTAAGCGAGAGATGGAAGTCGCAGTGTGGTTGATGGAAATTAAGTAATTGATTGTGTGAAGAGGGAAGTAATGTGATAGAGAAAGCAGGAGTGAAAGTATCTTGGAATGTGAGGAGACACATCGAGGAAGGAATATACGAAAATAACAAAAGTCTGAGGAAACAAAGCGAAGATGAAATAAGCAATGAAAGGAAGAATACGATGCTGTAAGAGCGATAGGACTATAGTCAATCAGAGCACTACAGAAGAGGCAAGGACTGAGAGTAATGCGGAGAGACGACATTAATTAGCGTTATCGAAAACCAGGCACGATCAAAATCTATGCAGAGAGAGAGAGAGAGAGATAATGTCGCAGAGTTGAACCTTAGCGTGAGTGTAGAGAGCCGCGAAAGACTATAGTCAGGACAATGAGGGTTAGCGATAAGCGAGAAAGGAAAGTGGAAGAGACAGAGAAGGAAACACGCAGAGATGCACAATGCTTTGGAAAAGTGAGGACAGACTCATCAATTAGGTTCAATGTGGGCAAGAGTGTTGTGGAATGATGAGGATGCAGATAGGTTAACCTTGATATGATAGGAATGCAGGCTGAGAGAGAAAGTGGTCATTATTACTGAGCATGTGAGATGACATTGCAATGTTAAGATAATGAGTTGAAGTAGAAGTGACTGAGATCACATAGTTGATTGGATGGAATAATACTTTGATACCTAAAGCTCAGAGCTAACGTGGAATATAGTCTTGTGTTGTTATTCTATCTTGGAATGTGCAGAGATTGCAAGCCAAATTGGAATGGAAAATGGTTCATGATTGAGATAAGTTCTTAAATGAAGATTAATGCGAATAAAACAATCAACTAATTCATTGTACGGAATGAGATAATTTGAGTTTGAATTGAAGATCTTGTGATGTTGTTTTATGGAAATCAAATGATACTAACCCCAATAGGATGAAAATCCATTGGATGACTATGGACCGGATACTCAAAGACAATAGACCAATGTTACGAAATTCATGAGACTATAGACCAAAATTAATCACGACGGAAATAGGTCGAACCTTAGAGTGATAGTACCCACCTGAAAGATAGGACAGACAACACTCACTACCGAATCATCACATAAGAACTAATAAAGAAGAGAAAGGATGGGATAAATTAAGAGGAAAGAGAGTCAAGAAGGAAAATTACCCTAAAATGTTATTGTGAACCTTAATCCAATGTGACATTAACCCTTATAGACACTAGCTCAGTCTTCCTGGAGACCTTGTTCCCCGGGTTTGTTGTTTTTAAGTCATAGCAAAAAACTTACTACATTTTGGCGCCGCTGCCGGGGAAGGCTGTGGTCGTCTTTTAAGGTTAAATTGGAAAGGAACGTAATAACAAATGGTCAGCGTCAATCACAATGAACACACAAAACAAATGGAGGTTTAGGGGTCGTAGAACTGGGGATAAGGTGCAGGTGACGGAAAGTCAAAATCAACGTTGCCCATCTATCTCTAATCCTACCCTTTCTCCTGGACCTTACAAAGTTTGTCTAGTGCAAGAACCCATTGTGAGAGTGGACAACCGAATTTATGAACTTTTGAGTATCTTTACCGATAGACTCACTAGATTAGAGCATTACGTGTATAACACGTCGGAGAGATTAAAGAGAGATAAATACCGAGAGGATAATCTTCCAGGTGCAGAAGCACTGTGGTACCAAATTCAGCGAGGGAAAGCGAAAGACTTTAGAGAGGGAATCAGTGTGTCGAGTGATCCAATTAGAGTTCGACCCAAACACCGTAGAGGATATTACAGAGATGATTTGACTGAGTCAAACGGGAAACCTAGAACCATCGACACAACTCAATGTCGTTATTGTTCTAGTTAGGCCCTGTCAAACTGATGGAGTGGTGTTGGCAAGTCTCGGACTCTGCCAAACACAAAATTTATTCAGGGGGATATCTATTCTCAGCTTTATATAGATTTTTCCGCTTCAGTTATCACGGGAACGGAATCTACATAACTCCTGATGTAGCCTTACCCAAAGAGTTTATTGACTCGTTTGTAGCATTACCTTTAGATTTACAACGGGACATTACTAATCGCATTTGGAACAACGGGAAGGGATACAGACGAGTAATTGTTGACAACAATTCCCCTGTCTTACTGTGAGCCCAAAAGGGTGCCCACATTTAGTCTTAGACCCTTGAAACGTTAGTTGATGCACTTTGAAGTAGCATGTTACTTCACAAAAATATAAAAAGAGTGAAATGTTAGTCTTAGAAGTACCATGTTGTAAGAGGCTAGGATGTGAGTTGTTATTGTGTTTTTACCTTCGGAAGGATTTGAGTGAATGAGGATAGGTAAGAAGAACTTGGATTGAGTAGTTAGTGAGTAGGCTAGTACAAATGGATGGAGACAACCAAAGTGACTCAAGAGGCAAGTGCATTCGAATTGGGATGAATGGAGGATCACATGGAGCGCACAAGTGGACCACCTCATCATGGCCACTTAATGGGGAAGGCCCAAGGAAGAATGCAAGGTGGAGGATAAGCAAATTCTCAAAGCACCAATCAAATCACGAGTTAAGCATCGTGGTTTGAATTAAGTGGTGAGCGACGATTTGGGAAAGTAAGGGGAGAAAGTTATGGCGGCGGAAAGCGAAGGAGGCTAAGTTTGGGTTGAAGCATCCCAAATTTGGTAAAGTGTGGTAGGTAGAAAGCCAAGGCTAGTTAAATGTTCGAATTAGGATCCTTGTTGATCATTTGAGGGAGGAAGGCTTAGAAGATAGGATTGGCGCCTACTAAGTAGGAGGAAATCTCAAGGGCTTATCGTGAGCCTTGAGGGTGCTCACCCCCTCAAGCTTACTATATAATCCCTCATTCTTCCCTCACTCATCCTCTCTTTCCTTTGTGCTCCAAGGCACCCCACGAGTTATAAGTGTGGGTGTGGGAAGCCATATTGGAGCACATGTGTGTGCTTAGTTTTTAGTTTGAGAGCCAAGGCTTGTTAGCCTTGAAGAGGGCTTGACCTCTTGGTAGAATTAGTGTTGACGTGAAGGATTTTAAAGTTAATTCATGATTCCAATTTGTGGTACTTTAAGTTCATGTTTTGAATACACGTGGTTGCAAGTTCCATGTTTAAGAGTTGAGCACTTGATGTTGTGATGAGTGCAAAAATATACTTGTGTGGATTAGTTAGTCTTAGTGAAGTTAGGAAATTCTCTCTCCCCCTCTCCTCTCTAGGATTTTAGGATTTTAGGATTAGAGAAGAATTGTGTGATTAGAAAGGGGTTGTTAGTAGAATTAGGGAAATTAGGTAGGAAGATTAGTTAAGGGCTTGAATAATTAGTGAGGTAGTTGGGGATTACAACTACAAAGTTGTGGGTTTATGAAGGAGCTGGGTTTATGAAGGAGCTGGGTTTGTTTAGTTAGAAAGTAAAGAGCTGGGTTTATGAAGGACCTGGGTTTGTTTAGTTAGAAGCTAAGGAGCTGGGTTCATGAAGGAGCTGGGTTTATGAAGGACCTGGGTTTGTTTAGTTAGAAGCTAAGGAGCTGGGTTCATGAAGGAGCTGGGTTTATGAAGGAGCTGGGTTTGTTTAGTTAGAAGCTAAGAAGCTGGGTTTATGAAGGAGCTGGGTTTATGAAGGAGCTAGGTTTATGTAATTAGAAAGTAAAGAGATGGGTTCATGAAGGAGCTTAGTAGATAGCCTACCTAATTAGCTCATAGACAAGTAGTTAGTTACATTATGCTAGTTAGTGTTATGTGTGGCTTTCACAAGTAAATGTATTTGAGATTGACTATAGAGAATAGTGTTTTTTTTAACACTTGCATCCTCTCTTTAAAAATAAACCACGTGCACAACTTAATGGAGAATGTGGAGCACTCTCGCGATGGCAAGACAAAGGAAGCAAAGACCAAAGTTAAATCCAAGACCACTTGAAGGGTGAACCTTGCACTATGGACTCATCCAAGTCCAAATCCAATACCGCGGAGGAATGTGAGCCCAAACCCACTACTCGGACTACGGACGCTTAAGGGTGGGGGGTTTGGCCTCACATAATTGGTGCGTCCGCCGGGAGCGAAGCGGAAGGTAGTTACAAGACTTGGAGGCGACTAGGAGACTTGGAGGCAACTAGGAAAAATTGGAGACACAAACTTGAGAGAAGGGAAGGAGCACCCGAAACTCGGTAAGTATTCTCTCTTTGGGTTACATTTGAATTCATTGTATTTCAACTATTCCTTGGAATGAATTGCATTGTCAATTACGCAAATTCATTTTTGAGGAAGGAGCGCGGCGAAGGTACGTCCTCAACCTTTTTGGGGATTTGCTAAGAACTTAAAAGGAACCTATAACCGAGTAGCTCATTAAAACATTAGAGGGTAAATTCACCTTAGGACATTGAACTTTGACACTCACCTCGGGGTGAGTCTCAAAGTTTTGGGAGTTGTCATTTCATGCTCTAGATTAAATTAATATTTCACAAAGTTTATGGTGTTGTTACATTGAGTCACGATTGAGGGGAGTGCTAACTCACAGGGGGATGCGATTGCTCAAGGTATGTTTATTTCTTCAAAGTGAACTCATTAACTAATTAAGGAATGCCTTTTGTACTCGTGATTGTTGTTATCCGTTGTAGAGGGTAATTCCCGAATTGTGGATGGTGTGAGAAGTTGAAGGGTGAAGCCTCGACTTTTAACATAATCTACTCGGAAGGTCACCCCCTCACAATCGGTATTGTGGTGAGTGTTAATTTGCGGGAAGGTGCGGAGGTGATGCTCCGACTTAACCAAAAAATTAACATGAACATGCCTATCCCCTATTGGGATTCTTTCACCTAAGTGGGCTTGCAGGTTCTTTTCCTCACCTCCTAAAAAAATTATAACCACACCAAGACAAGTGAAAATATTAAGAGGGGAATTGCTAGGATTATGTGTGGTCAAGTGAGGGTCGATCGATTCTTATGGAATGCAAGGTAGGACTCGCTCACAAAAACCAAGTTTGATAGTAGGACTAGAGAAATCTACTCGAAAGAGGCGGTCCTCTAAAATCAGTGATAGATTAGAACAAGATAATGTTAGAATAGAGAGTTGTTTGAACGTCGAACCTAGGACTAGGTCAATTCTAGACACCTTAGAACTTGGAGCTCAACTTGAAGAGGAGATCACTCCCTCCAAATTGAGTGGTGAAACTTCTTCGGAAAATTACACACTTAGAGAAGAATTCCCGGTAGAAGTTGATAGGGGATTGTTGAATAGTTCACCGGTCACCATGGCCGAGGAACGGGGGATGGATCCACCACCCATACCCCCAATTCCGCCCATACCTCCTATACCTCCAATAGACCCATTGGTTAGGCCAAGAGGCCTACCAATTGTGGTTCCACAAAATTTAGCGGCGATGGATATGCCATCTCATCTCCCTAAATTTTATGGGACCAAGGATGAGGACCCCTCTCGGCACATGGAACGGTATATCGAACGGTTGGCTAGCTTCCTCATAACCGACCCGGGTTATTGGTTAGTGTGGTTTCCTACCACTCTAGAGGGGGAAGCCTATGAATGGTATCGGGATCATGCCGAGGGACATTTTAGGGGATGGGAACAATTACAAAGGGAGTTTCTTAACGAATTTAGGCCGGAAGTGGGTCAAAGTACCGCATTAAGGGCATTGTCGTCATTGAAGCAAGGAAGGGAGAAAGAAATTTCGGCTTACATTAGGAGGTTTGATTTAGTGTGCACTAGATTTGTGGGTACCATGCTCAACGACGACACGCTAAAGCAATTTTTCATTCAAGGGTTTTTTAAGTCCGGAACTATTAGGGGTGTTCTAGAAAGGAATCCCTTGACCTTGGCGGATGCCAAGCGTGCGGCTAGAGATATTGAAAACTTGGATAAAGATCACGAAAGGCTATGGAGAAGGGAGGATGAATTGATCCCACAATTCATCCCCATACGCCCTAGGGTGGTAGCGGTAGAACCCGCTAAGTATGAGAACCAAATTCCATATGCCATTGTGGACACCGGTCCCCGACCTTTAGCGGTTAGGGAACCGGCACCTCTTTTGGCACTACCGGCCCCTAGAACGGATCCACACTTGGAGGAGGTTGAGAGAAGACTAGGTGCTAGCCAACTAGGATTCCAAGAGGCTATGATAAAACAAATGCAAAGCCTCACGGATCAAATGTCATTAATGATCCGGAGTCAACAACCGGGGCCTCCACCCCCGGTTGAGTCGGGTAGGCATTCTTCCGGATTATGGTGTGTCCAATGTGGCCAACCGGGCCACACGCGTCAATTTTGTAGAAGTGGACAAAACCGTGACCAAAGAGGAAACGGTAACCCACCTCAACAAAATCAACGAGGTCAAGCGCCACCTCACTATGGAAATGGAAGCAATAGAGGACCACAACCTAGAGGGCAAGGTGGCCAAAATTTAGAGAAGAAGGAATTTCATCCCTTTTGTGGAAGGTGGCACGCTCAAGGACAATGTTGGTCCGAAGGTCAAGAGTTTAATTGTAGCAATTGTGGAGGAAGTCATCCCTCGGATACGTGTCGCCAACCGGACAAAATAATTAATGTCCCTTACCCGGTGGCTAATCCACAACAACAAGCAAGGGATAATATGCGAGGTGCTAGGCCACAAGGAGTACCGGCCAATGAACTTAGGCCACCTAACTTATACTATGACCATAGTAATGCTAGGCAAACTTTTCATCCACCGGCGGGCTTGCAAACTACAACCGGTTACATTCCAATACAAAATAGACAAGGAGTTCCACCTAATGGTAGTAACGGGAGACAAGCGCCTCCAACGGATCCGGGACCATCTAACTCCCAAGATGTTAGGTTCATGGATGGAGTGTTGGAGGCCACATGTGATGACATGCTTCCTCTCCCAACGAGAATTGGAGAGGAGCAAAGTCAATGGCCTCCTCACACCAATGCTATTACATATGAGTTAGTGAAGGGTAAGGGTGTGGTTGAAGAAGCACCTGCACTAGCGGTAACTACTAGGGCTAGGAGAGGGGATGCCCCGTTGGAGGTAGGAATAGGAGAGCAAGGAAATTACTCTTCGGATGAAGAGATTAATCTCTCCGAGTTGGATAGGGTAGCTAGAAGAGCTACTAAGGATGTGGAGAGGGAAAATATAATTTTACAAGATAGGGAGAGGACTAATGCGGTACATGACTTGGATAATAGCGATGTGGGTGAATGGGAAGGACCGGGGGTTCCCGTAGACGAATTCGACGTAGTGGGTAATTCTAAGGTGGAAAGATCTACCGGGTACGACTTGTGGGCGGACCTTAGTACACTCAAGGCGGATATTACTTTCGGCCAACTATTGGAAATTTCACCCACGGCAAGGAAAACATTAAAGGAGGGAATGCCGGTACACAAGAGGATGAGGAAGGTGAAAGCTAAAATAGCCGCTAGGATCCAATCACAAGGTGGAAGAGACGTGAAAGCTATAGAAATAGAAGTTGTTATAGTAGATAAGGTGGTTCCTAATGTGCTAGTCGACGGAGGGAGTAGTCTAAATATACTACCGGAGGATACTATGAAAAAATTGGGACTTGGACTCACGGGGCCTTCACCTTTGGTCATAAATATGGCAAATCAAAGTTCGACTACGCCTTTGGGGATGATCAAGGATTGTAGAATGACTACGGGAGGTGAGGAGTACTTGGTCACCTTCCATGTCATTAAAATGCACTCCAACAAGGACACCTTCCCCATTTTGCTAGGTAGGCCTTGGTTGCGGATGGCGAATGCTATGGTCAATTGGGGTGGACCTAAACCATCCATCACTTATGGTCCGGAGGGTAATAGGGTCATAGTGTCCATTGGTTCATTAGAAGGATGGATGAAGAAGGAGATGTATTTGCCATTGGAGAAGGAAATTGATGACTTAAACGAGAATGAGATTGGCAAGGCATTGGTGGGAGTCGTCCATCCCGAAGGTCAAAGGGTTGTTATAGATTCGGGCTCGGGAAGTCTAGGTCCTAATTTTTACAATTATGGGGATAATGGGGATTATGCCCAATGGCTAAGGGAGTACCCCGAGTCCGAGGTTGATGTAATGGTTACATTTCACCAAGTAGGCTTAGGGAGTGAATTTCCTAGTGTTAGTTTAGGAGAGGGCTCATTGTTGGAGCCATGTGAGGTGCTCACCGAGGAAGAGTGGGTTAGCGGTGGGTTAACACCTTGGGTAGATGACGTGGAAGAGGGTGAGGTTAGTTTAATTCATGTAGATGGGACTCAAGAGGAGGATGTGATTATTGAGTCATCGAAATTGGAGGAGCCTTTACATTTCAAGACCACGTCTACGGGGATAGTTGTAGGTCAAGATGTGAAAGATTACCCCAATGTGCCTTCCGATTGGTATCGGAACAAAGAGGAACAAGCACATGTGTCGGAAGCGGATTGGCGGTACGTGGATGTGAAATTAAAGAATGGAAAAACCCGACAAATGAAGATGGGCTCCAAATTGGGGGAGAAAGAGGTTAGGGAGTATAGCAATTTGGTGGATGAGTTTAGTGATACTTTTGCATGGTCCTACGATGAGCTTAAGGGAATTCCTAGGGAAATGGTAGAGCACCGGATTCCTTTAATTCCGGGGGCGAGGCCAATTAGACAAAAGGAGAGGAGGATGAATCCTCAATTGCAATTGTTGGTGAAAGCGGAATTGGAAAGGTTATTGAAGGCCGGGTTTATCAAGCCGGTGGAAATCACGGATTGGGTTTCTCCTATGGTCTTAGTAAAGAAAAAAAATGGGAAATTAAGGGTTTGTGTCGACTATAGGAAATTGAATTCGTGCACACAAAAGGATCACTTCCCCTTACCTTTTATCACCTTGTTGCTTGAGGAGGTTGGAGGTCATTCGCGATATACCTTTATGGATGGGTATGCGGGTTATAATCAAATTTCCATAGCCCTCCAAGATATCCATAAAACGGCTTTTACTACACCTTGGGGTACTTTTGTGTGGGTAGTGATGCCATTTGGGTTATGTAATGCCCCGGCTACTTTCCAACGATTAGTAATGTATATCTTCACCGACTTGTTGTTCAAATCCATGACCGTCTTTGTGGACGATTTTAGCACACAAAGAAATGTGGATGATCACCTACATTGTGTTAGGGAGGCATTGGTTAGGTGTAGGAAGATGAGGTTAGCATTGAACCCGGATAAGACATTTTTGGGAGTGAATAAGGGAGTGTTGTTGGGTTATGTTGTTAGTGAGAAAGGTAGAGAACCCGATCCGGATAAGATTGCGGCCATAAGCGACTTGGCAACTCCAACCAATTCCAAGGGGATCTCTAAGTTGTTAGGACATGTGGGATGGTACCGGGAACTTATTCCTAATTTTTCAAAGATAGCGGTGCCCATTACCCATTTGCTCAAAAAGGATGTCAAATTCGAGTGGACGGATGCTTGTCAAAAAGCCTTTGAGGAATTGCGGGATAGGTTGAGCACCTATCCGGTGTTGATACCACCCAATTGGGGTAAACCTTTTCACGTCTATTGTGATGCTAGTAATGTGGCAATAGGGAGTGCGCTTTGTCAAGCAACGGGAGAAAAAGAGAAGGATCAACCTATAGCTTATGCGAGTAAGCAATTGACCCCCGCCGAAAGAAACTACTCTACAACGGAGAGGGAGTGCCTAGCCATGGTGTTTTCCGTTAAAAAGTTTAGGCATTACCTCATGTGCAACCCGGTTGTATTTTTTGTTGACCACATGGCTATCAAGTATCTAATTAACAAGGCGGAGTTAAGTGGTAGGTTAGCTAGGTGGGTTTTGTTATTAGAAGAATTCGACTACACGGTGGAATATAAACCGGGTCGTATGCATTTACAAGCGGACCACTTGTCTAGGTTGTCGGAGGAGATAGGAAAAAATCCGGTAAATGATATGTTAGTAGATGATAGCCTCTTTGTGGTCACTTCTACACCGGAGTGGTATGCGGGCATAGTGGAATTTCTAACAACCCACAAGTTGCCCAAAGAGTGGACAAAAGAAGAGAGAAGGAAGGTGAGGGTAAATAGTAGGCAATTTGTTGTAGTGGGCCATAGGTTGTTTAGAAGGGGGTCCGATGGTATTTTACGACGATGCGTGTCAAAAACGGAGGTTGAAGCGATTTTAATCGCTTGCCACGATAGCGCTTGCGGCGGTCACTTCTCGGGTCAACTCACCGGGCAAAAAATACTTAGAGCGGGCTACTTTTGGCCTACACTATTTAAGGACGCCCATGACTATGTAAGGAAATGCGACGCTTGCCAACGGTATGCCCGAAACGACCTTAGAATGGAGATGCCTTTACATGTATCATTACCCTTAATTCCTTTCGAAAAATGGGGCATCGACTATGTGGGTGAGGTCCATCCCCAATCTTCAAAAGGAATGAAATATATTGTGGTGGCAACCGAGTACCTCACCAAGTGGGCGGAAGCCAAAGCGGTGAAGACCGACACGGCGGAACACGCGGCAACATTTATGTACGAAAACATAATTTCGCGGTTCGGGGTGCCGAAGATCCTAGTAAGCGATAGGGGTACTCACTTTTTGAATGACTTGATTCGAGAGATGACAGAGAAATTTAAAATTGATCACCGGAAGACTACTCCCTACCACCCACAAACCAATGGACAAACGGAAAGGGTTAACGGAATTTTGGTGAGTATACTACGCAAGACGGTTATAGACTCGAAGCGGGATTGGGATACGAAACTAACGGCGGCACTTTGGGCATACCGTACAACCTATAAGGTAACTACGCGTGCTACACCATTTTCCTTAGTCTATGGTCTTGAAGCGACACTACCAATCGAATATGAAGTCGAGTCACTTAGGGTGGCCGTGAGTACGAGACTTACCGAAAGTCAATCCTTACGAAATCGACTAACCGATTTGGAAGCACTTGACGAAGGGAGGAGAATGGCGGCTCAACATATTGAGGCAATCCAAAGAAGGAGAAAGATTACTTTCGACAAACGACATAAGAGAAGGGCCCTAACACCGGGAATGATGGTCATGATTCAAGACGCACGAAAGCTTGAATTTCCGGCGAAATTCAATGCGGTATGGTTAGGACCTTACCTTGTCTATGAGGTCTTTCCTAATAATTCAATTCAATTGGAAACGTTGAATGGTGAGCTCTTTCCTACCCGTACATCGGGAAGTAGATGTAAGGAGTACCGAGCTTGACTAGGCAACTTACCCTTGGAGCAAGAGATGTTTGGATTCATCCCCCGATGGTCGCCAATTATGTGAGCCCAAAAGGGTGCCCACATTTAGTCTTAGACCCTTGAAACGTTAGTTGATGCACTTTGAAGTAGCATGTTACTTCACAAAAATATAAAAAGAGTGAAATGTTAGTCTTAGAAGTACCATGTTGTAAGAGGCTAGGATGTGAGTTGTTATTGTGTTTTTACCTTCGGAAGGATTTGAGTGAATGAGGATAGGTAAGGAGAACTTGGATTGAGTAGTTAGTGAGTAGGCTAGTACAAATGGATGGAGACAACCAAAGTGACTCAAGAGGCAAGTGCATTCGAATTGGGATGAATGGAGGATCACATGGAGCGCACAAGTGGACCACCTCATCATGGCCACTTAATGGGGAAGGCCCAAGGAAGAATGCAAGGTGGAGGATAAGCAAATTCTCAAAGCACCAATCAAATCACGAGTTAAGCATCGTGGTTTGAATTAAGTGGTGAGCGACGATTTGGGAAAGTAAGGGGAGAAAGTTATGGCGGCGGAAAGCGAAGGAGGCTAAGTTTGGGTTGAAGCATCCCAAATTTGGTAAAGTGTGGTAGGTAGAAAGCCAAGGCTAGTTAAATGTTCGAATTAGGATCCTTGTTGATCATTTGAGGGAGGAAGGCTTAGAAGATAGGATTGGCGCCTACTAAGTAGGAGGAAATCTCAAGGGCTTATCGTGAGCCTTGAGGGTGCTCACCCCCTCAAGCTTACTATATAATCCCTCATTCTTCCCTCACTCATCCTCTCTTTCCTTTGTGCTCCAAGGCACCCCACGAGTTATAAGTGTGGGTGTGGGAAGCCATATTGGAGCACATGTGTGTGCTTAGTTTTTAGTTTGAGAGCCAAGGCTTGTTAGCCTTGAAGAGGGCTTGACCTCTTGGTAGAATTAGTGTTGACGTGAAGGATTTTAAAGTTAATTCATGATTCCAATTTGTGGTACTTTAAGTTCATGTTTTGAATACACGTGGTTGCAAGTTCCATGTTTAAGAGTTGAGCACTTGATGTTGTGATGAGTGCAAAAATATACTTGTGTGGATTAGTTAGTCTTAGTGAAGTTAGGAAATTCTCTCTCCCCCTCTCCTCTCTAGGATTTTAGGATTTTAGGATTAGAGAAGAATTGTGTGATTAGAAAGGGGTTGTTAGTAGAATTAGGGAAATTAGGTAGGAAGATTAGTTAAGGGCTTGAATAATTAGTGAGGTAGTTGGGGATTACAACTACAAAGTTGTGGGTTTATGAAGGAGCTGGGTTTATGAAGGAGCTGGGTTTGTTTAGTTAGAAAGTAAAGAGCTGGGTTTATGAAGGACCTGGGTTTGTTTAGTTAGAAGCTAAGGAGCTGGGTTCATGAAGGAGCTGGGTTTATGAAGGACCTGGGTTTGTTTAGTTAGAAGCTAAGGAGCTGGGTTCATGAAGGAGCTGGGTTTATGAAGGAGCTGGGTTTGTTTAGTTAGAAGCTAAGAAGCTGGGTTTATGAAGGAGCTGGGTTTATGAAGGAGCTAGGTTTATGTAATTAGAAAGTAAAGAGATGGGTTCATGAAGGAGCTTAGTAGATAGCCTACCTAATTAGCTCATAGACAAGTAGTTAGTTACATTATGCTAGTTAGTGTTATGTGTGGCTTTCACAAGTAAATGTATTTGAGATTGACTATAGAGAATAGTGTTTTTTTTAACACTTGCATCCTCTCTTTAAAAATAAACCACGTGCACAACTTAATGGAGAATGTGGAGCACTCTCGCGATGGCAAGACAAAGGAAGCAAAGACCAAAGTTAAATCCAAGACCACTTGAAGGGTGAACCTTGCACTATGGACTCATCCAAGTCCAAATCCAATACCGCGGAGGAATGTGAGCCCAAACCCACTACTCGGACTACGGACGCTTAAGGGTGGGGGGTTTGGCCTCACATAATTGGTGCGTCCGCCGGGAGCGAAGCGGAAGGTAGTTACAAGACTTGGAGGCGACTAGGAGACTTGGAGGCAACTAGGAAAAATTGGAGACACAAACTTGAGAGAAGGGAAGGAGCACCCGAAACTCGGTAAGTATTCTCTCTTTGGGTTACATTTGAATTCATTGTATTTCAACTATTCCTTGGAATGAATTGCATTGTCAATTACGCAAATTCATTTTTGAGGAAGGAGCGCGGCGAAGGTACGTCCTCAACCTTTTTGGGGATTTGCTAAGAACTTAAAAGGAACCTATAACCGAGTAGCTCATTAAAACATTAGAGGGTAAATTCACCTTAGGACATTGAACTTTGACACTCACCTCGGGGTGAGTCTCAAAGTTTTGGGAGTTGTCATTTCATGCTCTAGATTAAATTAATATTTCACAAAGTTTATGGTGTTGTTACATTGAGTCACGATTGAGGGGAGTGCTAACTCACAGGGGGATGCGATTGCTCAAGGTATGTTTATTTCTTCAAAGTGAACTCATTAACTAATTAAGGAATGCCTTTTGTACTCGTGATTGTTGTTATCCGTTGTAGAGGGTAATTCCCGAATTGTGGATGGTGTGAGAAGTTGAAGGGTGAAGCCTCGACTTTTAACATAATCTACTCGGAAGGTCACCCCCTCACAATCGGTATTGTGGTGAGTGTTAATTTGCGGGAAGGTGCGGAGGTGATGCTCCGACTTAACCAAAAAATTAACATGAACATGCCTATCCCCTATTGGGATTCTTTCACCTAAGTGGGCTTGCAGGTTCTTTTCCTCACCTCCTAAAAAAATTATAACCACACCAAGACAAGTGAAAATATTAAGAGGGGAATTGCTAGGATTATGTGTGGTCAAGTGAGGGTCGATCGATTCTTATGGAATGCAAGGTAGGACTCGCTCACAAAAACCAAGTTTGATAGTAGGACTAGAGAAATCTACTCGAAAGAGGCGGTCCTCTAAAATCAGTGATAGATTAGAACAAGATAATGTTAGAATAGAGAGTTGTTTGAACGTCGAACCTAGGACTAGGTCAATTCTAGACACCTTAGAACTTGGAGCTCAACTTGAAGAGGAGATCACTCCCTCCAAATTGAGTGGTGAAACTTCTTCGGAAAATTACACACTTAGAGAAGAATTCCCGGTAGAAGTTGATAGGGGATTGTTGAATAGTTCACCGGTCACCATGGCCGAGGAACGGGGGATGGATCCACCACCCATACCCCCAATTCCGCCCATACCTCCTATACCTCCAATAGACCCATTGGTTAGGCCAAGAGGCCTACCAATTGTGGTTCCACAAAATTTAGCGGCGATGGATATGCCATCTCATCTCCCTAAATTTTATGGGACCAAGGATGAGGACCCCTCTCGGCACATGGAACGGTATATCGAACGGTTGGCTAGCTTCCTCATAACCGACCCGGGTTATTGGTTAGTGTGGTTTCCTACCACTCTAGAGGGGGAAGCCTATGAATGGTATCGGGATCATGCCGAGGGACATTTTAGGGGATGGGAACAATTACAAAGGGAGTTTCTTAACGAATTTAGGCCGGAAGTGGGTCAAAGTACCGCATTAAGGGCATTGTCGTCATTGAAGCAAGGAAGGGAGAAAGAAATTTCGGCTTACATTAGGAGGTTTGATTTAGTGTGCACTAGATTTGTGGGTACCATGCTCAACGACGACACGCTAAAGCAATTTTTCATTCAAGGGTTTTTTAAGTCCGGAACTATTAGGGGTGTTCTAGAAAGGAATCCCTTGACCTTGGCGGATGCCAAGCGTGCGGCTAGAGATATTGAAAACTTGGATAAAGATCACGAAAGGCTATGGAGAAGGGAGGATGAATTGATCCCACAATTCATCCCCATACGCCCTAGGGTGGTAGCGGTAGAACCCGCTAAGTATGAGAACCAAATTCCATATGCCATTGTGGACACCGGTCCCCGACCTTTAGCGGTTAGGGAACCGGCACCTCTTTTGGCACTACCGGCCCCTAGAACGGATCCACACTTGGAGGAGGTTGAGAGAAGACTAGGTGCTAGCCAACTAGGATTCCAAGAGGCTATGATAAAACAAATGCAAAGCCTCACGGATCAAATGTCATTAATGATCCGGAGTCAACAACCGGGGCCTCCACCCCCGGTTGAGTCGGGTAGGCATTCTTCCGGATTATGGTGTGTCCAATGTGGCCAACCGGGCCACACGCGTCAATTTTGTAGAAGTGGACAAAACCGTGACCAAAGAGGAAACGGTAACCCACCTCAACAAAATCAACGAGGTCAAGCGCCACCTCACTATGGAAATGGAAGCAATAGAGGACCACAACCTAGAGGGCAAGGTGGCCAAAATTTAGAGAAGAAGGAATTTCATCCCTTTTGTGGAAGGTGGCACGCTCAAGGACAATGTTGGTCCGAAGGTCAAGAGTTTAATTGTAGCAATTGTGGAGGAAGTCATCCCTCGGATACGTGTCGCCAACCGGACAAAATAATTAATGTCCCTTACCCGGTGGCTAATCCACAACAACAAGCAAGGGATAATATGCGAGGTGCTAGGCCACAAGGAGTACCGGCCAATGAACTTAGGCCACCTAACTTATACTATGACCATAGTAATGCTAGGCAAACTTTTCATCCACCGGCGGGCTTGCAAACTACAACCGGTTACATTCCAATACAAAATAGACAAGGAGTTCCACCTAATGGTAGTAACGGGAGACAAGCGCCTCCAACGGATCCGGGACCATCTAACTCCCAAGATGTTAGGTTCATGGATGGAGTGTTGGAGGCCACATGTGATGACATGCTTCCTCTCCCAACGAGAATTGGAGAGGAGCAAAGTCAATGGCCTCCTCACACCAATGCTATTACATATGAGTTAGTGAAGGGTAAGGGTGTGGTTGAAGAAGCACCTGCACTAGCGGTAACTACTAGGGCTAGGAGAGGGGATGCCCCGTTGGAGGTAGGAATAGGAGAGCAAGGAAATTACTCTTCGGATGAAGAGATTAATCTCTCCGAGTTGGATAGGGTAGCTAGAAGAGCTACTAAGGATGTGGAGAGGGAAAATATAATTTTACAAGATAGGGAGAGGACTAATGCGGTACATGACTTGGATAATAGCGATGTGGGTGAATGGGAAGGACCGGGGGTTCCCGTAGACGAATTCGACGTAGTGGGTAATTCTAAGGTGGAAAGATCTACCGGGTACGACTTGTGGGCGGACCTTAGTACACTCAAGGCGGATATTACTTTCGGCCAACTATTGGAAATTTCACCCACGGCAAGGAAAACATTAAAGGAGGGAATGCCGGTACACAAGAGGATGAGGAAGGTGAAAGCTAAAATAGCCGCTAGGATCCAATCACAAGGTGGAAGAGACGTGAAAGCTATAGAAATAGAAGTTGTTATAGTAGATAAGGTGGTTCCTAATGTGCTAGTCGACGGAGGGAGTAGTCTAAATATACTACCGGAGGATACTATGAAAAAATTGGGACTTGGACTCACGGGGCCTTCACCTTTGGTCATAAATATGGCAAATCAAAGTTCGACTACGCCTTTGGGGATGATCAAGGATTGTAGAATGACTACGGGAGGTGAGGAGTACTTGGTCACCTTCCATGTCATTAAAATGCACTCCAACAAGGACACCTTCCCCATTTTGCTAGGTAGGCCTTGGTTGCGGATGGCGAATGCTATGGTCAATTGGGGTGGACCTAAACCATCCATCACTTATGGTCCGGAGGGTAATAGGGTCATAGTGTCCATTGGTTCATTAGAAGGATGGATGAAGAAGGAGATGTATTTGCCATTGGAGAAGGAAATTGATGACTTAAACGAGAATGAGATTGGCAAGGCATTGGTGGGAGTCGTCCATCCCGAAGGTCAAAGGGTTGTTATAGATTCGGGCTCGGGAAGTCTAGGTCCTAATTTTTACAATTATGGGGATAATGGGGATTATGCCCAATGGCTAAGGGAGTACCCCGAGTCCGAGGTTGATGTAATGGTTACATTTCACCAAGTAGGCTTAGGGAGTGAATTTCCTAGTGTTAGTTTAGGAGAGGGCTCATTGTTGGAGCCATGTGAGGTGCTCACCGAGGAAGAGTGGGTTAGCGGTGGGTTAACACCTTGGGTAGATGACGTGGAAGAGGGTGAGGTTAGTTTAATTCATGTAGATGGGACTCAAGAGGAGGATGTGATTATTGAGTCATCGAAATTGGAGGAGCCTTTACATTTCAAGACCACGTCTACGGGGATAGTTGTAGGTCAAGATGTGAAAGATTACCCCAATGTGCCTTCCGATTGGTATCGGAACAAAGAGGAACAAGCACATGTGTCGGAAGCGGATTGGCGGTACGTGGATGTGAAATTAAAGAATGGAAAAACCCGACAAATGAAGATGGGCTCCAAATTGGGGGAGAAAGAGGTTAGGGAGTATAGCAATTTGGTGGATGAGTTTAGTGATACTTTTGCATGGTCCTACGATGAGCTTAAGGGAATTCCTAGGGAAATGGTAGAGCACCGGATTCCTTTAATTCCGGGGGCGAGGCCAATTAGACAAAAGGAGAGGAGGATGAATCCTCAATTGCAATTGTTGGTGAAAGCGGAATTGGAAAGGTTATTGAAGGCCGGGTTTATCAAGCCGGTGGAAATCACGGATTGGGTTTCTCCTATGGTCTTAGTAAAGAAAAAAAATGGGAAATTAAGGGTTTGTGTCGACTATAGGAAATTGAATTCGTGCACACAAAAGGATCACTTCCCCTTACCTTTTATCACCTTGTTGCTTGAGGAGGTTGGAGGTCATTCGCGATATACCTTTATGGATGGGTATGCGGGTTATAATCAAATTTCCATAGCCCTCCAAGATATCCATAAAACGGCTTTTACTACACCTTGGGGTACTTTTGTGTGGGTAGTGATGCCATTTGGGTTATGTAATGCCCCGGCTACTTTCCAACGATTAGTAATGTATATCTTCACCGACTTGTTGTTCAAATCCATGACCGTCTTTGTGGACGATTTTAGCACACAAAGAAATGTGGATGATCACCTACATTGTGTTAGGGAGGCATTGGTTAGGTGTAGGAAGATGAGGTTAGCATTGAACCCGGATAAGACATTTTTGGGAGTGAATAAGGGAGTGTTGTTGGGTTATGTTGTTAGTGAGAAAGGTAGAGAACCCGATCCGGATAAGATTGCGGCCATAAGCGACTTGGCAACTCCAACCAATTCCAAGGGGATCTCTAAGTTGTTAGGACATGTGGGATGGTACCGGGAACTTATTCCTAATTTTTCAAAGATAGCGGTGCCCATTACCCATTTGCTCAAAAAGGATGTCAAATTCGAGTGGACGGATGCTTGTCAAAAAGCCTTTGAGGAATTGCGGGATAGGTTGAGCACCTATCCGGTGTTGATACCACCCAATTGGGGTAAACCTTTTCACGTCTATTGTGATGCTAGTAATGTGGCAATAGGGAGTGCGCTTTGTCAAGCAACGGGAGAAAAAGAGAAGGATCAACCTATAGCTTATGCGAGTAAGCAATTGACCCCCGCCGAAAGAAACTACTCTACAACGGAGAGGGAGTGCCTAGCCATGGTGTTTTCCGTTAAAAAGTTTAGGCATTACCTCATGTGCAACCCGGTTGTATTTTTTGTTGACCACATGGCTATCAAGTATCTAATTAACAAGGCGGAGTTAAGTGGTAGGTTAGCTAGGTGGGTTTTGTTATTAGAAGAATTCGACTACACGGTGGAATATAAACCGGGTCGTATGCATTTACAAGCGGACCACTTGTCTAGGTTGTCGGAGGAGATAGGAAAAAATCCGGTAAATGATATGTTAGTAGATGATAGCCTCTTTGTGGTCACTTCTACACCGGAGTGGTATGCGGGCATAGTGGAATTTCTAACAACCCACAAGTTGCCCAAAGAGTGGACAAAAGAAGAGAGAAGGAAGGTGAGGGTAAATAGTAGGCAATTTGTTGTAGTGGGCCATAGGTTGTTTAGAAGGGGGTCCGATGGTATTTTACGACGATGCGTGTCAAAAACGGAGGTTGAAGCGATTTTAATCGCTTGCCACGATAGCGCTTGCGGCGGTCACTTCTCGGGTCAACTCACCGGGCAAAAAATACTTAGAGCGGGCTACTTTTGGCCTACACTATTTAAGGACGCCCATGACTATGTAAGGAAATGCGACGCTTGCCAACGGTATGCCCGAAACGACCTTAGAATGGAGATGCCTTTACATGTATCATTACCCTTAATTCCTTTCGAAAAATGGGGCATCGACTATGTGGGTGAGGTCCATCCCCAATCTTCAAAAGGAATGAAATATATTGTGGTGGCAACCGAGTACCTCACCAAGTGGGCGGAAGCCAAAGCGGTGAAGACCGACACGGCGGAACACGCGGCAACATTTATGTACGAAAACATAATTTCGCGGTTCGGGGTGCCGAAGATCCTAGTAAGCGATAGGGGTACTCACTTTTTGAATGACTTGATTCGAGAGATGACAGAGAAATTTAAAATTGATCACCGGAAGACTACTCCCTACCACCCACAAACCAATGGACAAACGGAAAGGGTTAACGGAATTTTGGTGAGTATACTACGCAAGACGGTTATAGACTCGAAGCGGGATTGGGATACGAAACTAACGGCGGCACTTTGGGCATACCGTACAACCTATAAGGTAACTACGCGTGCTACACCATTTTCCTTAGTCTATGGTCTTGAAGCGACACTACCAATCGAATATGAAGTCGAGTCACTTAGGGTGGCCGTGAGTACGAGACTTACCGAAAGTCAATCCTTACGAAATCGACTAACCGATTTGGAAGCACTTGACGAAGGGAGGAGAATGGCGGCTCAACATATTGAGGCAATCCAAAGAAGGAGAAAGATTACTTTCGACAAACGACATAAGAGAAGGGCCCTAACACCGGGAATGATGGTCATGATTCAAGACGCACGAAAGCTTGAATTTCCGGCGAAATTCAATGCGGTATGGTTAGGACCTTACCTTGTCTATGAGGTCTTTCCTAATAATTCAATTCAATTGGAAACGTTGAATGGTGAGCTCTTTCCTACCCGTACATCGGGAAGTAGATGTAAGGAGTACCGAGCTTGACTAGGCAACTTACCCTTGGAGCAAGAGATGTTTGGATTCATCCCCCGATGGTCGCCAATTATGTGAGCCCAAAAGGGTGCCCACATTTAGTCTTAGACCCTTGAAACGTTAGTTGATGCACTTTGAAGTAGCATGTTACTTCACAAAAATATAAAAAGAGTGAAATGTTAGTCTTAGAAGTACCATGTTGTAAGAGGCTAGGATGTGAGTTGTTATTGTGTTTTTACCTTCGGAAGGATTTGAGTGAATGAGGATAGGTAAGGAGAACTTGGATTGAGTAGTTAGTGAGTAGGCTAGTACAAATGGATGGAGACAACCAAAGTGACTCAAGAGGCAAGTGCATTCGAATTGGGATGAATGGAGGATCACATGGAGCGCACAAGTGGACCACCTCATCATGGCCACTTAATGGGGAAGGCCCAAGGAAGAATGCAAGGTGGAGGATAAGCAAATTCTCAAAGCACCAATCAAATCACGAGTTAAGCATCGTGGTTTGAATTAAGTGGTGAGCGACGATTTGGGAAAGTAAGGGGAGAAAGTTATGGCGGCGGAAAGCGAAGGAGGCTAAGTTTGGGTTGAAGCATCCCAAATTTGGTAAAGTGTGGTAGGTAGAAAGCCAAGGCTAGTTAAATGTTCGAATTAGGATCCTTGTTGATCATTTGAGGGAGGAAGGCTTAGAAGATAGGATTGGCGCCTACTAAGTAGGAGGAAATCTCAAGGGCTTATCGTGAGCCTTGAGGGTGCTCACCCCCTCAAGCTTACTATATAATCCCTCATTCTTCCCTCACTCATCCTCTCTTTCCTTTGTGCTCCAAGGCACCCCACGAGTTATAAGTGTGGGTGTGGGAAGCCATATTGGAGCACATGTGTGTGCTTAGTTTTTAGTTTGAGAGCCAAGGCTTGTTAGCCTTGAAGAGGGCTTGACCTCTTGGTAGAATTAGTGTTGACGTGAAGGATTTTAAAGTTAATTCATGATTCCAATTTGTGGTACTTTAAGTTCATGTTTTGAATACACGTGGTTGCAAGTTCCATGTTTAAGAGTTGAGCACTTGATGTTGTGATGAGTGCAAAAATATACTTGTGTGGATTAGTTAGTCTTAGTGAAGTTAGGAAATTCTCTCTCCCCCTCTCCTCTCTAGGATTTTAGGATTTTAGGATTAGAGAAGAATTGTGTGATTAGAAAGGGGTTGTTAGTAGAATTAGGGAAATTAGGTAGGAAGATTAGTTAAGGGCTTGAATAATTAGTGAGGTAGTTGGGGATTACAACTACAAAGTTGTGGGTTTATGAAGGAGCTGGGTTTATGAAGGAGCTGGGTTTGTTTAGTTAGAAAGTAAAGAGCTGGGTTTATGAAGGACCTGGGTTTGTTTAGTTAGAAGCTAAGGAGCTGGGTTCATGAAGGACCTGGGTTTATGAAGGACCTGGGTTTGTTTAGTTAGAAGCTAAGGAGCTGGGTTCATGAAGGAGCTGGGTTTATGAAGGAGCTGGGTTTGTTTAGTTAGAAGCTAAGAAGCTGGGTTTATGAAGGAGCTGGGTTTATGAAGGAGCTAGGTTTATGTAATTAGAAAGTAAAGAGATGGGTTCATGAAGGAGCTTAGTAGATAGCCTACCTAATTAGCTCATAGACAAGTAGTTAGTTACATTATGCTAGTTAGTGTTATGTGTGGCTTTCACAAGTAAATGTATTTGAGATTGACTATAGAGAATAGTGTTTTTTTTAACACTTGCATCCTCTCTTTAAAAATAAACCACGTGCACAACTTAATGGAGAATGTGGAGCACTCTCGCGATGGCAAGACAAAGGAAGCAAAGACCAAAGTTAAATCCAAGACCACTTGAAGGGTGAACCTTGCACTATGGACTCATCCAAGTCCAAATCCAATACCGCGGAGGAATGTGAGCCCAAACCCACTACTCGGACTACGGACGCTTAAGGGTGGGGGGTTTGGCCTCACACTTACCTTTATCCCTTAGGTTCTTGTTTTCTGTTTACGGAAGATTGAAGCACGTAACGTCAGAAGTAGTACCCCCTGTTGACGGAACATGGCAAGGGACTAAGTTGTCTAGCACAGAGTATAAATTTGTGTTTGGAAAACCGAACCTAAGGGCCACACCTTTTATACCTGATTTCATAGACCAAAATCCTTTGTATTTTAACCCCGTTGATTTTAGAACAATATGCTTGTAGACAGACAAACTGGAACCCGCTCATGAAAAATCTCATTCTCAAACTGCATCCGTTAGGAATGCAGCTAACGCTAAAGCTAGAGAAGATAGAGCAGCAGCCAGAGCGTATAGGAAGCAATTACAGGAAAAGAGAAGAAGTTGGGTTCAACCATTTTTAGACGTAGCAAGGAGGTTTTCAGGTAGTGGTTCAGGAGGGAATTTTCAAACACTTGTAGATAAGCCTTCAACAAGTGTTGAGAGAGAATTCTTATCCCCAAAAGTTTTATTTTCTGACACGACACCTCATACCAGTTCACCCACTCCACCATTGTGGACTACCGCCTATGAACGTACACCATCTCCCATTCTTGACTCAACGGTTTACGCTAATATACAAGGCAACCCATTGTTTACCCCTTATACACCATTAGTACCCATAGCACAATTAATACCTCCTCCCTTACGACCTGTAGTACAACCTGTAGTACCGCTTCCTAATATGGCGGCTAATCCTCCTAGGATCAATAGTGTAGTGAATTTGCCTTATTTTCAGGGTAGACCAGGAACAGATCCTGATGTCCATGTGAGGAAATTCGAGATTGCATGTGCTGCAAATAGCGTACCACCGGATAAAACGATGGAGGTATTTGCAGCAACCTTGCAAGAAAATGCTTTCTTATGGTATTCCCGTCAAGGCCAATTTGCTGACTGGAATGCTCTTAAGAATGCATTCCTTCAATATTTTAGACCCTTAGGGTTTGTCAACAGTTTAATGGAAAAATTGAGAACCATTCGAATGAGTATAAACGAAACCATTGACAGTTATTGGGGGAGGATGAGCGACATACTACTGAGAATGCCCAATCACCAGATCCCGGATAATTTCCTCCGGAATATATTCATAGGAGGTCTATACCCTTTTGAGTTAAAATTGTATGTGAGAGAACGAGCACCAGTGACCGCTGAGGCGGCTTTTACTTTGGCAAAAGCTTGGGAAGAGTCCCACGTAGAGGATCGTTATACCTTTGATAACTATAATAACGATTTTTATGAACAGCCTATGGATGGTCAGTTTTATCACCCTGTCCTACCCGGTCAATCCTTGACATATCCAGGTGCTAAGCCTATGATAGATGCGACACAATTCAAACATCCTAGTGCAGATTTGTTTACACCCCCAAGGCTAATGATAAAGCCTACACCCGTGGTTCACAACAACTCACAAGAGTTAGCCCTTATGGATATCACAAAGAAATTAGCAGATCTAGAGGTGAAAATCACAAGGGGGGCTAATAAACGACCACCACCAACTGAAGAGAGAACTAATGTATGGTGTAATAACTGTAAGGGTCATGGTCATCTGTCCAATGAGTGTCCTACTCCCAAAGGTTTGAGAGTTAAGTGTACTTTTTGCGGAGGGAATCATTCAGTCAATGAGTGTTGGAATTTACCTAGAAATCGTGCAGTCAACCAAATATATGCTAACCAGTCACGACCTTGGCAACAAGAGAGAATGGGAGATATGCCCAATACAGGATACAATCCCAAAAGAAATTTCAACCGTCGGCCAGTGCCTCTTAGTTTTGGGAATCATCCAACTTGGGGTGAAACCAATCAACCACCAAATTGGAGGGGTCCTCCATATAACCCCCGAACCCAAAATTATAAGACACCAATGCCCAACCAGTATGTAGTGTGTTTCAGATGTGGAGAAATCGGTCATTATGCAGGAGATTGTCCCAATCCTAGAAAAGTTCAACAGTACATACCCTTGTGTGGAAATTGTAAAGAGGCAGGACACCCTACAGCTGAGTGTGACCAACCCCGTAAGGAAGGTCCACCAACTGATAGAGATTGGAAAAAGGGTAAACATGTGACTATACAAGAGGATGAGAGACAAGATCGTAATGTCCATAGAGTTCAACACTCTAAGAAACTAGATGAGGAAGTAAGTGTAGTGGCCACTAGATCCCGGAAACAACCCTTAATACAACAAAATGGGTCTAGTACATAGAGATTTAATGAACAACATAGTGATGCAGAGACCAGTCTCTCTGAATATTCTCGATCACCTTTAATTAGAACCCCAAAAGATAAGGCACCTGTGGAAGCTAACGTTGTACCAACAACACTTCCTGAGAATGTTTATATTCCATCACCACTTGTTGTCGTCAACCCTCCAGTTGTCAACTACACACCAATTTTACCCACTAATATCCCTCGACCCCGTCTGAAATCTATAGCAAGAAGAGAGAGACCTAAGGTTCAAGCAACTTCATCTCGATCATCTCGAACGATGATGTTGTCTAAAGACCTAAAACCCTATGATATCATGGAGGATTTAGATAAAATACAACCCACTATCACAATGAAACAATTGTTGGCTGTTGCACCCCAATGTCGTAGTTCCTTGAGTTCATCCATGATACGTAGACGGTCTAGACCAACCACAGTGCATGATATTACCTTGAGTAGAGATCCAGGAGCCCCAACCGTTGATGTCATCATAGGAGGTGCTCTTATACCAGGATTCCAAATTGACACGGGATCAAGTGTCAATTTGATGAATGTTGAAACTATGAATGAGTTAGGGATATCCAATGTAGTCTCTACCACGATCATTTTAAAAATGGCAGATAGTAGTCGAGTGAAACCCTTAGGAGTTTTGGAACAAATCCCAACCCTAGTAGCTAATATTGAGTATAAAATTGATTATGTTGTTTTTAAAACAATGGATGGTGTACAGTCTTATCCAGGTCTTCTTGGGCGCACATGGTTGTTAGATGCACAAGCCAAAGAAGATTGGGGAAAGGGTACACTGACCATTGGAAGTGGGTTAAGAAAAATAGTTCTACCTTTGTTTCCTACCCAATACCACGGTGAAACACAAGATGAAGAAACAGAGTTCACCAGTGATGATGGTTATGAAACGGAAAAAGAGACTACTGTGAGTGAATCCATACACCGTGTAAACGATAAACCGTTTCAATATGCTCCCGTAGGAATGGGAGAATATTTTTGTGCGCTTGGTGATGGTGATTCTGATGATGCTATTCTAGCATGGCAGAATAGCCTACCAGTGAACAAGATTAGCAATACTAAGTCACGTAATTTTGACCGGTTAAAACTAGTGTATAGTGTGCAAGAAGAGACACCGTCTAAAATATTGGTCAAAGATGAGTTAGCAAAGAAATGGGAGTCTACCATGTTTGAGTCTGACCAACCTGTTAAAAATTACGTGGTTAAAAATGTGTGTAAGGATATGAACTTGAGTGATGATGACACGCCTCGTGTGATCAAAGTCTATGAGAAAATCACGGATGAAGAGTGGGAATTTTGGAGAGATTTCTTTAAAAAGAACATTAAAGTCTTCGCATGGACATATAAGGATTTGAGAGGAGTACCCCCAGAGATCTGTGAACATAAAATTGTATTGGAAGAGGGAACAACTCCTGTCAGGCAGAGACAATACAGAATGAACCCAAAATATTCTCTATTGGTTAAGGAGGAGGTGGATAAGTTATTGGAAGTCGGCATAATCTATCCTATTCCCTATAGTGAGTGGGTGTCACCCATAGTCCTAGTACCCAAGAAAAACGGTAAGCTACGAATATGTGTGGATTACAGAAAGTTAAACAGTGTCACCAAAAAAGATTATTTTCCTTTACCATTCACAGACAGTATGTTAGACGGAGTGGCAGGATATGATTGTTATTCTTTTATGGATGGGTTTTCAGGTTACAACCAAATCTCCATATACCCACCCCACCGTCCCTTAACTGCCTTCACCACACCATGGGGTGTCTTCGCACATGCCCGTATGCCTTTTGGAATGTGTAATTCCCTTGGGACCTTTTCCAGATTAGGAGTTAACACATTTCAAAAGTATCTCCATCGTACCATGGAAGTTTTCTTGGATGATTTTGCGGTTTATAGCATAAGAGAGAAACATGCACAACACCTTCAAGAGTGCTTTGATGAGTGTATGAAAGTGGGAATCTCTATCAATACAGTAAAGTCAGTGTTCCTAGTACCCTTTGGCAAATTGGTGGGTCATATCATATCAAAACAAGGAGTTGCTACTGACCCAGAGAAAATTGCAATTATTGTTTCATTGCCTTTACCCACCACTGTCTCAGAGGTCAAAGGATTCTTAGGACACACAGGTTATTATCGTCGTTTCATCTTTCGTTATTCAATCATCGCAATGCCTTTGACTGAATTGCTAAAGAGAACCGATACCCCACCCGTTTGGACCCAGGCATGTACGGAAGCTTTTAATACACTTAAAAAGAAATTAATAGCTGCACCAATATTAGTGGCCCCAAATTGGGAAAAAGACTTTGAAGTGTATGTGGATGCGTCAAATGTAGCAGTGGGAGCTGTATTGAGTCAAAAGGATGAGAAGGGTCATGACCACCCTATATACTTTGCTAGTCGTCAATTAGTGCAAGCAGAGCGCAATTATACAGTCACAGAGAGAGAAGCCTTAGGGATGATATTCTCAGTGCAAAAGTTCAGGCATTATCTCTTAGGATATAAGTTCGTATTTCACGTAGATCATGATGCCCTCAAGTATATGATAAACAAACCCCAATTGAGTGGAAGGATAGCTAGATGGGTTTTGTTGTTGCAAGAGTTCAATTTTACTATCCAAGTTCGACCTGGTAAGAGTCATGCTAACGCAGACCACTTATCAAGGTTAAGTGATGCACTAGGAACCGAACCCATTGATGACTCATTTCCAGATGCCGATTTGTTTTTCATAGAAAAGGTGTCTCCTGAGTACGCTGAGATAATTAATTATTTACAAACCAATACCTTTCCTGAGGGACTCTCTAAGAAACAACAACAACGTGTAATTTTTAAAACGGCTCCATATTCTATCATTGCCGATACCTTATACAAAAAAGGCAAGGATGGAGTATTGAGACGATGCATTATGAGTTCAGAAATACCCTTGATCTTACAAGGATGTCATAGTGATCCAGCAGGAGGTCATTTTGCGGGTAATGTTACTGCTCGCAAAGTTTTACAATCAGGATATTGGTGGCCCACCTTGTTTAATGATGGTGTCACCTATGCTAGACAGTGTGACGTGTGTCAGAGAGTAGGAAAACCCACAGACACATCGGCAATGCCATTACACCCGATTTTAGCATTAGCACCCTTTGAGAAATGGGGGATTGATTTTGTTGGTCCAATTAACCCCCCTAGTAAGAGTGGACGTCATCGCTACATTTTAGTTGCCACAGACTATGCCACGAAATGGACAGAAGCTGAGGCCACTAAACGTGATGATAGGGAAACGGTAGCCAAATTCCTTAAAGCTAACATCTTTGCACGATTTGGTTGTCCCCGAGAGTTAATTAGTGATAGGGGTACCCATTTCGTGAATGAGGTCATTGAGTTGCTAACAGAGAAATACAAAATTAAACACCGACTTACTACCCCATACCACCCAAGAGCAAATGGGCAAACTGAAAAAACGAATGGAATTTTGTGTAAAATCATTACTAAAACAGTCCAAGGCTCTATGGTCGACTGGGATGTGAAGTTGTTAGATGCTTTATGGGCATATCGTACGGCTTATAAAGTCACCACAAAATTTACCCCTTTCCAATTGGTGTATGGTCAAGAGGCAATCCTACCCATTGAGTTAGAATTACCCTCTTTACGCATAGCCTTGGAAGAACGATTAGATGATTCAGATTCACTACAAGAGCGTATCGCTATGCTAGAGAAGTTGGATGAAATTCGGGGCCAGGCTTATCTTAATACGGCCGCAATCCAAAAATGGCGTAAAACCTATTACGATAGTAAAATGAAACCTAAAGTCATTAAGGATGGTGACCTAGTCTTATTATATGATAGCCGGTTTCAAAAGTTTCCCGGAAAATTTAAAATTCGTTGGCAAGGTCCTTATAAAGTGGTGAAGAGTTATGAAAATGGATCTTGTGATTTAGAGGATTTTCAAGGTCGACCCCTAGCTACCCGTATAAATGGAAACCGTCTTAAAATTTATTGTACTAACTGAGGGCAGTTAGTATAATAAATATGAGGGGGGGGGGGTAGTTAGTAGGTGAGATAACTAATTAGGAAGCAGTTAATTACCTTGTTAAAAATGAATTACCTTGTTAAAAAACCAATTCTTACTCATGATTAGATCCTTAGATCTTCTGTGTAATAAGTAATACGAATTAAAGACGTGAGAGGAAGAATTTTCATGAGATTTTGACTTTTTGAATGTGAAGAATTTATAATAAATTGATAAATTATGAGGAACTTCTGGAATTTTATAAAATTTTCAGTAAGGGAGCGCTTAAAGAACAATTTCAATCTTAAATTATCTAGGCTGACAACCTTAAAACCATGTAACCGGAATTGATTAATTAAAAGAAAAATTAAACGGACTATAATCTGGATGGAGACACTTAAGTTTGATAGGACTGATAAGCCCAAGGAAATAAGTTATAATTAGATGTTGAATGATGTGATGTGATGGAGGATACCCCATCATTAAAACTTGAAGCTTTCATGAATTAAAGGACAAATCTTGATCATTAAAAGGGCTATAGTCATGGTGATTAGTGCTTAACCACTTTTCTTAATCATGAACCACCAACCACATCCATGGCGGCGCAATCTCACCAGAATTGTCAAGATGGACGAGCAGGCTATAATCTGATCAAGGCAAGAATTCGGCCATTATCGACATCCGGAGAGAGTGGTCGCATGTTAAGATGTTATTGTCATTGCAGGATCAGTTGAGAGTTACGTGTTAGCTTGTGTATGTCTGAGATCTGCAATTTTGAGGGCGTCGTGAGCTCGAGAGAGTTAGGGGAGTGAGTGAATTGGGTAGCTGGGGTTGTAAGAATCGGACTATAGTCTTTCAAAAATGGCAGAGTCGAGCAGGAAGAAACGCAAGAGAGGCGAGGTCCCAATCGAACCCTTGACATTCCAAGAATTTTCCCCTCCAGTATTAGAGCAGATGGAGAAAAGAAGAGAACAACTGATGGCTGCTGGGTTGTGGGATTTCATGTTCAAATTGGAGATTGCTTGGCCTTGGCAGGCGGATTTGTTTGAATTTCTTGAGTCTGCATTACAGAGTGATTTCCGAGAGGTCAGAGTGCGGAACCAGAGTGTAAGTTTTTCGGTTGAGGCCATATCCAGTGTTACGAGTCTACCTGCAGAAGAAGGTCAGCCACTAACCAACGCTGAGTTACCTATCAATGCTCGAGAATGGGAGACAGTCTTTGAGGGGGGAGTTCAAGCTTTTGACGATGACGTTAATGGATGGGAGATCGAGAAGGCAGTGAGTCCTTGGAGGGAGTGGTTGTACATAATCAGACAACGAATTGAGTTAGGCGAGGAGGGCAGCCGTATGGAGCATTGCGTGGTGTGCGCGGCCTTCACTGCCTTAATGAGAGGGGCAAGATACAACTGGGCAGAGGAGCTGCAGCGCCGAATTAGAGAAGAAATGGAGACAAAGCAGAATATGAGGCCAGTCCCTTTACTTTGTGCTGGATATCTAGGGCTGCTGAGTCAATATTCTATAGTTGTGAGTCCTACCAGTGAAATTAGGTCAGTACCACCCTTTTTGAGGAGATTTAGAGAGCTTAGTTTATCTCCAACTCCTGTTAGGAGAAGTATTCAGGTTTTGAGCCCAGAACCCCCTGAGATCAGAGAGGAGAGCATTGAGCTTCATGGAGATTCGATAGGATTGGTAGGACCCAGTGGGGAATTTGTAGTCTTACCACGTTCTGTGCCGGTATCCCCTTCTTTTACGGACTATAGTCAGGTCCTAGAGACTACCCATGAATTACTGGCCTTGAGGAGAGAGCTGGAAGAGGTAAAGGCCATGTGTCAAAGGAGGGATGAAGAGATAGAATTGGTCAGAAAAGAAGAGACCCTAGCTCGTCAAGCTAGGTTGAATCTCCAGAGCGAATTGACCAAGGAAAGAAAGATGAGGGAGAAGGTTGAGTTGGATAAAAAGGAGTGGCAGAGTAAGTGTGAGGCAGTTTTCACTGAGTTCACCCGAGTAATGAGTGAGAAAGTGAAAATAGAAAAAGAGACTATAGTCATGGTCAAAGAGAAAGATGAGTGGCAGTCACTCAAGGAAAGGCAAGAGAGGGCTATTACCAGTAAGTCCAGAGAGAACCAGGAGCTTAAGAGGCAAGTAAGTCAGTGTCTCTCCAATGAACAGCAAAGGATTCAAGCTCTACAGCAAGTACAAGACTTGAAAACCAGCGATGAACGGCAAAAGGTGGAGCTGGAAGGATTGAGGAAGAGGACTGAGAGCCTGAAAGCAGGCATCTGGGCTATAGACAGTGTGAGCCCACCTTTCAAATCCTTATTTAAGAATTTTGAGCTTCAGAGGGACATTTTCTTTTTGATCCATAGTCTGAGGATGAAGCAAGTATTGAGTGTATCCGAGTTTGACAAACTTTGGGAGGAGGCCTTAACAGATGGTTGTGAGAATCTCCTAACAGAGATCTTAGTGAGAGGAGATTTGAGGGTGAGCGATCTATTTAGAGCCTTCCAGGCTATAGCTGATTTAGGAGCTAGGGTTTACACCTACTACACTAATTTGGAGATTTCCTTGCATCAAAAGAGGTGTCAGATTGCATCCCTAGAGGAGAGACCAGCAACTAGAGAGGTTGATGTTCAATTTTGGAACAATGCAGTAGATACAGCCATCGCCATTTGTCCTCCCACTTTGCTACAAAACTGGAAAATGGAACTAAGGAGAGTGTCAGCAAGTTTAGGCAATGACAATTTCCTTCAGACAGTCATGGATGCTAGTTCTGAAAGACTGGCTATAGTCAAGAAGGTGGACTTAGGTCCAAACCACTACCAATTCAAACATGATCAGCTTAGAGAGAGGTTACAAAGGTTGAGTGAACAGTTGGAGCAACCAGGGTGGAAAGTGCAAGTCAATTTGTCTAACCAGGTCAATTTTTTCCTACCCCCACCCAATTATGTTCATAGACCCCTGAGTACAACTATTAGATATAGGACTCCTCTGGCCCACCAGTTTCTAGGAGATTATGAGTCTCTTTTTGATGAGGAGATAGAGCAACCCATTCCCAGCTGGAAAGCATTAGAGTGGATTTTGGAGGATGTGGGACAGTCTAGACATGTGAGCACTGATCCCCACCTGTCCCACGACAAAGTCTATCGACGGAGCTGTCACGGGTGGAGCAGAGTACCACCATTTAGCGTCACCAACGACTTAAGGTTCTGCAATTGCCCAAGAAGATACAAGTGGCCCCCCAATTCACTTTTGGATACTCTTGAATATAACTGGCCACTTATTCCAGGTTCTTTTGTGACTCCACAAGCTTGTCATGAAGCTTACATGGAGTTTTCGCATATTCATCGCCAACACCGCGACCCAGTGTGCTTCCGGGCAGCTGTATTTGCTGCAATTCTAGGTGCACTGTGTATGGAGCACAACTTCACATACAATGTGAACCTTTTGAGTAAGGCTAACCGGGAAGTTTTGTTTTTTACCAAGTTGAGTTACCGATCTTCAAGATGGACCAGATGCATCGAGGCAATGTGTGCCACATATTTCATCATCGGACCACATCACAGCCTCATCAACGAATTCGGAGCAACGCGATTTGGAGTGGTCTCCCGAGCATTGCAATACCAACGAGAGGTGCAGAATGCAATTGTACCTGAGGAGGAGATCATGGTACCTGGATTTGTTGCAGATTACGGCCCGTCTTCGCAACGCCCTTTCCGCCATGTACGAGGACATCACCGAGGCAGAGCTTGATTCCTTTTACGGGACGTAAAAGAGTTAAGTAGGGGGCTATGTAGAGCGGATTTTTTGGCTATAGTCTGAATGTAGGCTTTTTGAACCAAGTTTTTGGATAGATGGATGTTAAAATCGGACTATAGTCAGACGAAAGGACTTTTACAGTCGTTTTAGAAACCAAAAGACCTCGGGAAGAAGTTGTAACCGCCTGAGGGAGGAAGACGATAAGAGACTATCGACCAAGAAAGAAGGCAGGCCATTATCAAAGAGTGTATTCAGGCTATAGTCTAGAGTAGTCGCTGAGAAGCGAGAAATATGTAGGAATCGGCCAAATGCCGAGTGAACAACTTTGCTTCAACTCTGTGATAGAGTGAAGTTTGGATACTGTAATCAATTTGAAAGTAATTAAGTTATGTTGCGGAGTATACAAGGGTATGAAAACAATGTCAGGATGTGCATGAAATGATTGAAGCGAGTAAGAGAGTGAGAATGTAAGCGAGAGATGGAAGTCGCAGTGTGGTTGATGGAAATTAAGTAATTGATTGTGTGAAGAGGGAAGTAATGTGATAGAGAAAGCAGGAGTGAAAGTATCTTGGAATGTGAGGAGACACATCGAGGAAGGAATATACGAAAATAACAAAAGTCTGAGGAAACAAAGCGAAGATGAAATAAGCAATGAAAGGAAGAATACGATGCTGTAAGAGCGATAGGACTATAGTCAATCAGAGCACTACAGAAGAGGCAAGGACTGAGAGTAATGCGGAGAGACGACATTAATTAGCGTTATCGAAAACCAGGCACGATCAAAATCTATGCAGAGAGAGAGAGAGAGAGATAATGTCGCAGAGTTGAACCTTAGCGTGAGTGTAGAGAGCCGCGAAAGACTATAGTCAGGACAATGAGGGTTAGCGATAAGCGAGAAAGGAAAGTGGAAGAGACAGAGAAGGAAACACGCAGAGATGCACAATGCTTTGGAAAAGTGAGGACAGACTCATCAATTAGGTTCAATGTGGGCAAGAGTGTTGTGGAATGATGAGGATGCAGATAGGTTAACCTTGATATGATAGGAATGCAGGCTGAGAGAGAAAGTGGTCATTATTACTGAGCATGTGAGATGACATTGCAATGTTAAGATAATGAGTTGAAGTAGAAGTGACTGAGATCACATAGTTGATTGGATGGAATAATACTTTGATACCTAAAGCTCAGAGCTAACGTGGAATATAGTCTTGTGTTGTTATTCTATCTTGGAATGTGCAGAGATTGCAAGCCAAATTGGAATGGAAAATGGTTCATGATTGAGATAAGTTCTTAAATGAAGATTAATGCGAATAAAACAATCAACTAATTCATTGTACGGAATGAGATAATTTGAGTTTGAATTGAAGATCTTGTGATGTTGTTTTATGGAAATCAAATGATACTAACCCCAATAGGATGAAAATCCATTGGATGACTATGGACCGGATACTCAAAGACAATAGACCAATGTTACGAAATTCATGAGACTATAGACCAAAATTAATCACGACGGAAATAGGTCGAACCTTAGAGTGATAGTACCCACCTGAAAGATAGGACAGACAACACTCACTACCGAATCATCACATAAGAACTAATAAAGAAGAGAAAGGATGGGATAAATTAAGAGGAAAGAGAGTCAAGAAGGAAAATTACCCTAAAATGTTATTGTGAACCTTAATCCAATGTGACATTAACCCTTATAGACACTAGCTCAGTCTTCCTGGAGACCTTGTTCCCCGGGTTTGTTGTTTTTAAGTCATAGCAAAAAACTTACTACAGAAAGGTGTCTCTTCACCCGAGCGCGTGTGACCAGACCCGCAACATCGACCGGAACAGCCTCCTCAACCGCGACCGGAACAGCCACCGCAACCGCGAGCGCAACATCGTGTGTTTGGAGCATATGTGTCTACCACAACAAACGACAAATTGATATTAGAATCCATGGGATGAAACACAACTAAAAAAATTGGGATTCATGTGGAAAATGAATTACCTTAGGGCATGGAGATGTCACTTCGGCGAAGTCGGCGTTAGCATCCGGAGGACGTTGTCGACATGGTGGACTGGCAATATAGTTCTTAGGTCGCGTTTGGAATGGGGAATGCTGTTAGGATACAATAACATAAGAGTCCATGGAAGAAGGACATTATGTGCAAGAGGAGCCCGTCCGTTGCCCTTTAGTAAAGATGAACATGTTCAAAACATATGAATTATAGCCGACTAAGTCGTACATATTAAAATTCGCTATGACAACCATAATTCCCAAAAACACAACTAACATTGTCCAAGTGGCCTGATACATTCATTGAATCAACTACCACATTGCCACGGGTGAACACCCGTGGGACAATGCCAGACATTCACTGTGGTCGGAAATAGTCGGGTATTCTCTAACACCGCAGTGTTGCAAAGTAGTAGACTCCCAGTGAGATACATTCATGACCATGACATGTTTGCATGAAGAAAATCCACAAAACCAAAACAAGTTTCAAATGAAGTTGAAAGGCAACAAAGTTTCAGATCCACTCATTTCAAATACAATGTACCGATAGTGCAAATGTGCACTATAGGCGGCCCCAATAGGGAATCTACATTAACATCTGAGCCTCTGGAACCATACGGGCAGAAGTCAGTATTTTATGTCTAGCTAATGATTGCTTATAAATCAGAGAACTTGGCAGCTCTAGATTGAAGGGTCCCTGTCCTGATGGATAAGGGTTGCTCCCCACAAAATCTGGCACATACTGTTGAGAACTCAAGAGCCTTTGCAGGTAACTATGCAGAGTATCCAAGCTTTGGTTTGACATAAATGGTACAGGGTTAATGTAGCTCCCAGGAGGGTTTGGGATGCATTTGTAAGGGGAGTCATCAACAAGTAATGTAGTCCTATGACTGGGTTGCTTCGTATGCGGCACTGGATGCGTCCGGCTCCACTCAAAAAATGCGCACAGGTCTTTCATGAAGAAGCTTGAATCAGCATTCATAGGACTAGGAAGAACTTGTCCTCTCTCATCCTTCAGAGTGTGACACAATTCTTGCCCAAACACATACTCTGGATGTCTACAACCATTGAAGAAGTGCCGGACAATTGGCTGAAGATTCTTCATAAGCTTCGACGACCAGATGACAACATGGAAGTTTGAGAGAACAAAACGCAGAAAGCGTCCCAGTCCTCTCCTAGGTATGAGGGCACTATATGGGAGAAAGAGTGGAGCCAACTCCCCAGTTATCTGAGGGCTATGTTGTGATTCAAGAGTCTTCCTGGTGTTGACATTGTCGCACTTTGTTGACCTCACCAGGATCCCGTTCACATCCAGCACTAACCATATCTTCTCTCTCCGATGGACAACAGTGGTTGGAGAGGTGAGGATCTGGCGATGACAAAATTGAAAGTCATTGTAAAGGATTTCTATCTAAGGAAAAAGTATATTCTACATGATTTTTATCGAATGAAACAACACGTTGGGTACACATGAGTATGCAAGATAAAAGAATGCCTCCACATTTATGGATTAGTTTTGCGAGATCGAGGAAAATATCGTACCGAAGGTGGTATTCCGGCAGTGGCTGTATGACCTGTGACCACATGCACACATGACTTATGAGATCCACACGCTCAAACCCATAATCTCCCACGGGTGAACACCCGTGGGCACAATATCAAAAGTCCCTTATATAAATATTACTCGAGAGATAACAATTTGTATGGAAATTGAAAAGTATAAACAGGTGGTCCCACGGGTGTTCACCCGTGGGACCAATTGCATTCAAATAACACTATATATGATACCTTGAGCTTGGCTTAGGGGGGGATCCCCACCATGTGCAGGGTCGTCATGAGAACTCGGTGGAATGACATCCCGTTCTGCCGCAACCAACACCTGTTGCAAAGATACTTTTAGAAATCTTGACGAGTTTGCTTCCACCGCCAAACACAATATAGCATTGGAAAGGGAGTATGTATTACTATTTCGGACGATGCCGGTTGACCCTCAGCAACACGTTCGACATGAGGGCTTGAGGACTCCGCAACTGCAACATCGACTTCCCTCCTTGGAGACTCTGGCACTCCAGTAATGTCAATGATCTCCAACGTAGAGTCCACAACACTGCCGGCTTGAGCGGCCGAGGACCCCGCGAATTGACCTCGTTCATCACGATGTTTGGGAGCTTCGAACGCTGTCCATCTCTTTCTCATTTTCTTTAATGCAGCGGCATGAAGAATATGTTTCACCTTCACTGCTTCACAAAACGCTGGTGTGGAGAGATAAGCGAACATCTTGTGATAGTCGTACGACTTGTACAAATGCGCAAGATTCAATCGCACGTTCTCGGGCACATCTACCAAGTATTTGTCCACAAATGGGGCAAAATGCACCTTGTCCTTCCCATCCGATTCCTTGCCCATGTCAGGTCTCCCAGCAAACACCGGGTGAGGGTCATCAACAAAGTTGAGTTTCACTCTGTTGTACCCAGGCTTCCCATAATCCTCATCCTCGGAATCATCCGTCATGTAGTCAGCAAACGTCCCCCGAACCCGATGTGGAACTCGATCTCTCACCTTCACCCTCACGTCTAGTTCTACGCATCTTTCGGGCACATCGTCATCACTATCCAAGCATATGACTTCGGTTCGAATAACCTCCTCTGCTTCATTGGATGGTGCCGCTACAGTAGGCTCTTCTGCAACCACAACACCAGGTGAATCACGATTTGATCGCCCATGTCCTAGCACCTCGAGAACGGCAGCGGCAACATCCTCAACAGGTGAGCTGACGTTCAAATCTGTGTTTGTCCCTTCAACATGCACAGCTTCAGACATGATTGCATCCCGTGGAACATCCTCCACATCCGCTTGGCCAGATTCAACCTCGCGATAAAGACCGGAATGCTCCGTTGCCTCCGAAGACCGCGAGTGATCTCCAACTCTAGCAGGACGTAGAGATGACCTTCCCCTTCGAGGAGCTTTCATTTTCTTTCTTGCAGTCGGTTTCGATGCAGACCTTGCAGCAGGATTAGCTGACTGCGGACGCTCATCCTCCTCATATTCTTCCATAGGTTGAACATCTAGTTGTTCTTGACTTCGTCTAGATGTGTCAAACTGTGCAAACCCGCGGCCGGGTGTAGATGGGATCCCAGACGAGAAAGATCCCACAGGGTGATGGACACTGTGCTCAGCTTGTGGACGACCAACTTCCTCTAAGTTGGAAGCATCCTCTTGCCGCTCCTCCTCACCCTCCCCCTCACCCTCCCCCACGGGTGAACACCCGTGGGGAACCTGCTCCGGGGACATGACCTCCAAAGAGGCCTCCGCCATGGCTGACGCCTTGTAATTGAAGGCCTCCTCCTCCACCTCTGCCATGACCTCAGCCATGGCCTCCGCCAGTGCGTCGTCCATGACCACCTCTTCCTCTTCTTCCTCTTCCTCTTCCTCTTCGTCGGCCACTTCCTCTTCCTCCGCAGACTCCCCTAGGACAACAACTGGGTCATCTTCCTCCTCCACCTCTTCCTCCTCTTCTACGTCCTCTTCATTTGTGTCATTCGCACGCTTTCTTCCAATCTCGCGCTCAATGATGGAATCCACATCGATACGCCCTTCTTCCTCTTCCAAATACTGGGCAGCGAATTTTCCTTCCTCATTCCACCTTTGTATGCTCCAGTCAACTGCGGCAATCATCTTCGTCTTCGCCACCTCTAGCATCTCTGCCGGCACAATATTCAACACCTTCATACCCAATGCCTGCAAAAACCAAGGCATGAGATAAATAACTTCTCAATCAAATTAGTCTACATCCAAAAGCGAATAGAATTAAACCAATAGTCCCAACTATTTGTCAACCAACTAATTGTCAGGAAAGCTATCGAGAAGGTGGCTATCAACCAGGTGGATGTCTAGGCCCACGGGTGTTCACCCGTGGGCCTCCCAACCTGGTTTATGGTTAGGTTATCCAAAACACCATCCAAACCAACGATAATATTCAGAAATTCAAGAACCACTTAGGGGAAAAGATGCTCATTACTTACATGTGCCACTATGTGCGCCTTATTGCCTCCACAAATATTGAGAAAAGAAGACCCCTCAAGACATGAAGGCTTGATGATATCTATGTAGGTCTGCATCCTCAACTCCCCCTTGAATAAACACTTGGCCTCCTCATTGGAATACGCCCTTTTCACTGAATAACGTTTATATCGGCCCGGGTCATGGACGTCCAACATCTTCCGGCCTCCACAGAGCCGCACAGCCACCTCCGAACTTGATTCGCCCCTATTGGAAAAAATGCAGTTTGTAACCCGAAGAGCATTTGATTCGAAGAAGCAATCGCGAGATGCAATTTTCTCCTCTTTAGTGCCATGGTATAATGCGTCACAAAATCTGGCGTTGCTCGGAAGGTGCGCCTTCAGCACATTGTGAATGAAATGCCGATCCGGATATTCTGAAATCACAGTCCACAATTGGGGGGAGTTTAAAATGCCTGGGGAATCACGACGAAGACCTTGCAGAGTGGAATCCATACACTCCTTCACACGCCCCCCAGTGTCTTTTCCCGCCTGGACTCCGGGGAGAAACCTTGTGTCCATGTACGCGTGCAGGACTAGTGCAAACACTGTCCCACCACTGATCTTGTAGTTGTTGTCAATAGACAACACGACATGCTCGGGTGTAACCTCGGTATTATGTGTACCTAAAATATTCCTCACTCCTTCTTTAAACCGGTCCGGAATAGGTACTCTCTTCCTTGTGGGGTTCATAGCGCCAAGAAGGTACTCCGCTCCAAGCAAGTCTACAAGTCGTTCTCGCTGGAGTTTACCAAACTTATTCGCATACTTCCATACTCTCCAACAATCACGATCAATGGTCTCTTTCTGATCGACGTGAACAATGTACAATGGAGTCGGTTCTAGACACTGTGCCATCGCGATATAAGTTTCATTCTTCTTTTTCCTGTTCATCGCCCAATCGCGCACAGTCTTCAAGGTATGTCGAGGGTGCTCCTCTCCATCTCTGGTGGTGAGGATTTGATTCGCTGCCATGTCGAGCTCCATCTCTGTCAAGCCCCGAAATTGTTTCAGGTCGTTCTTGACCACCTTCTTCGACTTAAACCCCTTTGTCTCTTTCATAAGAGCTCCGGTCTTCGGGTCTACATAGTCACCACTCTCGTAATCCTTGAATATCCGCTCCCACTTCCTCCATATGTCATCGCTCAATACAGGCAAGACATGCTCCATGATCAGGTTGGTCTCCTTCTCCACGCGGAACGTCCACATGACGCACGTAATAAATGTCTGTATCAAACACCGGCAATGTATCAATCTCTATGAAAAAAACCTCCATGTATTTCTAGCAATCACCAACAACATGATAGTCGCCCACGGGTGAACACCCGTGGGAGTCACAGAAATGAGAAATTCAAAAGTCACAGGTTTGAAAAATACCTTCCACTTCTTAAAAGCTTTCGTGTTGCTGGCCTTCTCGCGTACAGTTCGGTCAGGTCTTCCTCGCCTAATCCAGGTCTTCCTAGCGTGCTGAATGCACTCCGTAAATGACGGAAAGTGCTTCATGTACTCACTATCCAGGTTCAGAACACTAGAGAGGTGGAACAGAGGGTCGTCATCACCTTCAGGGGTCCAGACCACATTACAAGGCCATTTCGAGAAAAACCTCTTCACCTCATCTGTGCTGCTAGGGTCATTCACATACTCCAGACAGGCTGCTAACGTGTGCTGTCCATTTACCACGTGGAACGATTTGTCCTTCACCTCCTCAAAATTGAATGGTTTAGTTCGCCTATCCGAAGGAACGATTGTCAAGAAGTTGGGATGAATCTTCGGAATGAAGGCATAGTTGAATAACCATGTCTTGATCTCCTTCAAATGCGCCTCGGATATGGGTCGGTAATTATACCCTGCATCTCCCCGCTCTATATTGTCAATATTGACATAGCCATTCACGCCTTCACCGAATATCCACACCCTTTGGTACTTGTTCTTGAACAACTCCATATCCATCAACCTATCGCCAACCGATTTGTCTGGAGGCCCATGCATTGATCGCTTGGGAATCTTCTCGAGTTCAAGAAATGGACTATCCTCGGGCGTTTTCTTCTTGCCTCTCTTGGAGACAACATCCTGGCCGTCAGTGTCTTCGACAATCAGTGGTTGTCCTTCATCGGGTCTCGTCTTCTTCCTAGACGAGGTGGCACGTACATCAGCAAGATCCTTCCTCTTGCCATCGCGGATTTCCTTCTTCTTCAAAGATGCTTCCAACCTTGCCGCCTTTGCCTCCTCAACTATAACCTTCACTCGTGCTAGAGCAGACTTGTAGTCCTGCTCGATCATTACTGACCTCTCCTCCACGGACTTCGTGTGCACATTGGTCTCGCAATATAGTATACAATAGGTGAGGAAATCACCGTTCAATAAGCGGATGTTCTCTCCCTCATTGTTGAGCTCTTCATTCACATCCGCATATGAGAAAGTCTCCACGAGTGCTGCAACCTTGAAGTCCTTCTTCCGTTCAGGCGACTTGCACATTATCAATACCCGGCTCCCATCCGCTTGAATGTCCAGTACATGTTTTGCCTTCATGTGCTTTCTCCATGTGGAATTGGGCCCAGTCCTCGTGTAAAGCGAGAGCACCGTTGTCTCTCCGAAACCACTATACTGCATGAACCATTGCAAATCTGGGCCCAAAACTTCAACATCGTAATTCACCCGTCTGCCCACACCTCCCGATACTGTAGAAGACAATGCACATGTTAGTACTCAGCATAGCCCAATATTATCACGGATTCTATAACTCATATAACATTGACGTGGACATAGGTATTGTGGTTATACCTTTACGGGCTGTTTGCTTAGTTCTTGCCATCTCAATTCAAATGAGAGAACACTTCGACACCTCTATGTACCTGAATAAAACACCAACTGTCTATCACATGTTTATGTCTAAAACCTTCAAATGCTTACAGAGACACACCAAATTTGTCTACATAGAAAATCAAAAAGACATTTATCAAACAAAATCTCCCACCCTGGTGAGTGCAAAGGCTCACGGGTGAACACCCGTGGGCACTCCTAACCAGGTGAGTGCAAAGGCCCACGGGTGAACACCCGTGGGCACTTTCAACCAGATGAGGGGAGAGGCCCACGGGAGGGCTGATTTTTCACAAAAACACTATATTCGTTAAATTGAGACTTTTTGGGCATTTTGAGACATTCACAAAAATAAGAACAAGGATAAATGGAACACATATTGGAGAAAGTTGTAAGATGCGAACACTTTGAAGCGGGTGTTTAGAACAAGATCCCCATTAATAACTCATATTTGGGATTGTTTAGGGTGGGCAATCCAAACCTTAGGCCAAGTTGAAGGGGAAATCTTAAAACATTCATATTATCGCACAAAAACTTGTATGAATATGGTTTAGGTAGGGCAATCCAAACCATAGATCATATTGAAGGGGAAATATGTGAACCAATATAATATAACATACAAAATATTCCAAACTCATATTTGTGATGGTTTAGGTAGGGCAATCCAAACCTTAGACCATATGGAAGGGAAAATCATGTGACACTTATATTATTGCAAAAAAAACATACAAAGTGTGGCATGTAAAATGCATAGCATGCTAACACCACACATCCATTGGATAGTGCGACCCAAAATGTTCTTGCCTATGGCCCACAACCCTACGCCTACTATGGCCTATCTAGCCTCGGAGACTACCTCTTTTTCTTTTGCTTCATTTTCTTTTGCTTTTTTTTTCTTTTGCCTCTTTTTCTTTTGCCTCTTTTTCTTTTGCTGCGGCTTCTTTTGCTCGCATTGCTTCAACATTCCTGAAAATCTCCGCCCCGCGACTATAGCCATTCTTGGGGTGACCGCCATCAAAAACACATTTTGGATTCCGTCGGCAGCCCGAATTATACGACGAAGAATTCGAATACGATGAAGTGGACTGTCTTGCATTTCTGGTCATGGAGTAGAAACGCTCCAACTCGACGGACGCACTAGCCCGCATAGGTTTACGGGTGGGAGCAACCTGCAACGCGTCAATGCAAGAACACACGTGTTAGTTTAGGGAGGAAGACCCAAACGTGTCACACGTTCATTTTTTAAGTGCCGGATGATTGTAATGCGCGGTTAACCATGTTTGGGGGGGGGGGGTTCACCTTGTCACCGGGGGCGTTCCCGTCGGAGTCGGCGAGGAGGGGCAATGCGTCCCGCAAAGGAATAGGAAGGGTGCCACTCTTCGTAGGCCGAGCGTCCATCCGCAGCCGCCGTTGAGGTGTACTACTGCTGCCGGGCCGAGACGGGGACGTCCGGACGCATTTGCGATTTATGCCCTTGAGCGGCGACGGGGACGGAGATGGCCGGAAGATTTGCTTGGGTGGGGGGCTATCGACGACGCCGGCGTCGATAGGCTCCTTGGAGTAGTCGATGGTGGACGCGGCATCGTAGACGGTCTCGTAGAAGAAGCTCCCCAAGTTTGATTCGCTGACGATCTCAATCGAGGGCTCCAAACGCTGGCGCAAAAAAGGAAACAAAACAAAACCCAAGGGGAGGGGGGGAGGGGGGAGCATGTGAAAATCGATATACAATTGAGGCATAATATATCACACACAATGGCACACCATGTAGTATCTCAAATGAGTTTATTATATTTCGCGTGAGCGTACAACTCTCTGTACATATAGTCCTTCGGATCCATGTATCTTTCGCCTATCGGATTACAACTAAGGAACCGGGGCACGGGTAGTCCGCTCCCCACGAGCGTTTGAATGTACTTAAGTAGGTCTAACAAAAAGCGGTCTCGGACCTTCTCGACCGTCCACGTGGGGCAAACTATGAAGTTCGAGGTCGGGTTCAAAATGTTTTTGGAAGCGCTGTCGTCCACCATCAACGTGTTGTCACGGGTGGGGCGAACGTCGTAGGGACAGCCGACCATGGTCGGACGCTGGTCCCATACGACTGGCTTCAAGACCTTAAGAAATTGGTTTACGGCGGGGTTGTTGGGCTTTTTCACAACCCTGCCCTCGGGGGTGTATAACGTTCTACAAGAGTCCTGTCCTAGGACCAAGCACGGGGGTTGGAGTCCCTTGAAGATGAACTCCACGACGGCCTGGGTGTTCTCGGACTTCATGGAGCTCCACACGATCACCCACCATTTGGATAGGGCGACCTGCAGGAAGCGCCGAAGCCACGGGCGGAGGTACACTAGCTTGCTTTTGATGTACGCGGGGGGACCATCGTAGTTGGCGTCCTCGGGCTTGCAGAAAGGCACCGTGGGGACCCTCGGACAATGCACGCACTGGACAAGGACCCCGTTGAGGTCTAGCACCAGGAACCGGGTCTTGGGAGGCGAAGGTGGCGAGGGCAAAATCGGGGGGACCACCGCGCTGTCCTCCACACTCCTCGGAGAGGATCGGTGGGGAGCTGCGACGCTATGCTCCGAACCCTGCGGCGACGAGCGAGAGAAGGCGGACGAGGACTATGTTATGCTATGTCCATCTCAAGCAGAACGGAAATTTTGTGCAAACACAAGAAGAATTGGACCATTGGTGGCAACAAAAACATACAAGGGGAACAACATACATTGGGACACGGATGCAAACATATGGGCGCCAAAAATAATAATTTTATTTTTACAAATCTCTATGTACAATTTGATTGGGGGGGGGGGGACCGTGGTGAACGAGGGCATTCACACTATCCTAATTCTACATCTACAAAATTGGTTGCGCGCCGCCAAGGTCGAGCATAGTCGAGTGCAGGTGAGACGAAGGGGATCGCGGGGGGGCACGTTGGGGGGAGGGGGAGCAAGTGTAGAGCATGGGGGGCAGGGGGTGTGCATTTCCTCCTAGCAAGGGGGACACGACCACGCCAACAAGACAATGACCCAGCAAGTTTGGGTCGGTCGACCCAAACTGGGGAGGGCTCAGTGTATTACCTCGCCCTGGTCATGTCTCGACGATGTGGAAGCCTCCACCGTCCCCGCTGCCCCGCCTCTCTCGCCACCGCCTTCTCCGACGATGTGAGCCCAAAAGGGTGCCCACATTTAGTCTTAGACCCTTGAAACGTTAGTTGATGCACTTTGAAGTAGCATGTTACTTCACAAAAATATAAAAAGAGTGAAATGTTAGTCTTAGAAGTACCATGTTGTAAGAGGCTAGGATGTGAGTTGTTATTGTGTTTTTACCTTCGGAAGGATTTGAGTGAATGAGGATAGGTAAGGAGAACTTGGATTGAGTAGTTAGTGAGTAGGCTAGTACAAATGGATGGAGACAACCAAAGTGACTCAAGAGGCAAGTGCATTCGAATTGGGATGAATGGAGGATCACATGGAGCGCACAAGTGGACCACCTCATCATGGCCACTTAATGGGGAAGGCCCAAGGAAGAATGCAAGGTGGAGGATAAGCAAATTCTCAAAGCACCAATCAAATCACGAGTTAAGCATCGTGGTTTGAATTAAGTGGTGAGCGACGATTTGGGAAAGTAAGGGGAGAAAGTTATGGCGGTGGAAAGCGAAGGAGGCTAAGTTTGGGTTGAAGCATCCCAAATTTGGTAAAGTGTGGTAGGTAGAAAGCCAAGGCTAGTTAAATGTTCGAATTAGGATCCTTGTTGATCATTTGAGGGAGGAAGGCTTAGAAGATAGGATTGGCGCCTACTAAGTAGGAGGAAATCTCAAGGGCTTATCGTGAGCCTTGAGGGTGCTCACCCCCTCAAGCTTACTATATAATCCCTCATTCTTCCCTCACTCATCCTCTCTTTCCTTTGTGCTCCAAGGCACCCCACGAGTTATAAGTGTGGGTGTGGGAAGCCATATTGGAGCACATGTGTGTGCTTAGTTTTTAGTTTGAGAGCCAAGGCTTGTTAGCCTTGAAGAGGGCTTGACCTCTTGGTAGAATTAGTGTTGACGTGAAGGATTTTAAAGTTAATTCATGATTCCAATTTGTGGTACTTTAAGTTCATGTTTTGAATACACGTGGTTGCAAGTTCCATGTTTAAGAGTTGAGCACTTGATGTTGTGATGAGTGCAAAAATATACTTGTGTGGATTAGTTAGTCTTAGTGAAGTTAGGAAATTCTCTCTCCCCCTCTCCTCTCTAGGATTTTAGGATTTTAGGATTAGAGAAGAATTGTGTGATTAGAAAGGGGTTGTTAGTAGAATTAGGGAAATTAGGTAGGAAGATTAGTTAAGGGCTTGAATAATTAGTGAGGTAGTTGGGGATTACAACTACAAAGTTGTGGGTTCATGAAGGAGCTAGGTTTATGAAGGAGCTGGGTTTGTTTAGTTAGAAAGTAAAGAGCTGGGTTTATGAAGGACCTGGGTTTGTTTAGTTAGAAGCTAAGAAGCTGGGTTCATGAAGGAGCTGGGTTTATGAAGGAGCTGGGTTTGTTTAGTTAGAAAGTAAAGAGCTGGGTTTATGAAGGACCTGGGTTTGTTTAGTTAGAAGCTAAGGAGCTGGGTTCATGAAGGAGCTGGGTTTATGAAGGAGCTGGGTTTGTTTAGTTAGAAGCTAAGAAGCTGGGTTTATGAAGGAGCTGGGTTTATGAAGTAGCTAGGTTTATGTAATTAGAAAGTAAAGAGATGGGTTCATGAAGGAGCTTAGTAGATAGCCTACCTAATTAGCTTATAGACAAGTAGTTAGTTACATTATGCTAGTTAGTGTTATGTGTGGCTTTCACAAGTAAATGTATTTGAGATTGACTATAGAGAATAGTGTTTTTTTTAACACTTGCATCCTCTCTTTAAAAATAAACCACGTGCACAACTTAATGGAGAATGTGGAGCACTCTCGCGATGGCAAGACAAAGGAAGCAAAGACCAAAGGTGCGAGGGAGAGATTGACATAAGTCACATAAGTATTTCTTAATACTTAAAGGCTTATGTACGGTATGGAGACACCAAGTGAGACCTCTTATAGTAGCGATACGGAATACACAAGTGATAGTTCAAGTGGTAGTATAGAGTCAACGGCACGGACTCCATTTAGGAGAGGGATATCCTTAAGGGCTTGTGTAGCTAAAGCAGCCGGATGGACGTTAGAAGCAAACAAAGACAAAATAGCACCCGAGCATAAGGAGGTTAAAATAACATAGTTAACTTGTGCATTCTCCACATACGTATTGAAATCGTACATTGAGTTGTTAAAAGTGAAATTCCAGTTAAATCCAAGACCACTTGAAGGGTGAACCTTGCACTATGGACTCATCCAAGTCCAAATCCAATACCGCGGAGGAATGTGAGCCCAAACCCACTACTCGGACTACGGACGCTTAAGGGTGGGGGGTTTGGCCTCACAGACGACGTCAGGAACCTTCTCCTGCAAACGATCGGCATCAGGCCCTTGTCCTAAACCAATCTCCGCATTTGCATCATGCATGGGTTCATCGATTTGGTTAGGAGTAGAGGTATCACCAGGCCCTTGCAAGCCTTCAACATCTAGCATGGCCGTGTCTAGTTGACACCCATGTTGGTCAAGGGAGGACTGCGCTGCAACGGGGTTTGGGTCGGGCGACCCAAACTGTCCTGCATCTGGAGAGGGCCCTTCGGACACTCCAGTGGATGGTGGGTTTGGGTCGGTCGACCCAAACATCCTGGGGTCGTCCGATTGGTGAGGGGGCGCCATGACTATCGGGGGCCGAAGTGGTGGAGGGCCCAAAGGGGAGGAGGCTCCAGAGACGCGCCAGATGTTGGGGTCATCCACTTGCTGGACCGGCGCGTACGGAACTTGGTGGGGCCAAATCAAGTGCTGGAAGCTGAAAGACGATTGCGGCACAGGCTGCTGAGGGATGCTCTGCGGAGGGAAGCCGGGGGGCAAGTGCGGGAAGGAGCTGGAGGGAGCCACCACCAAACCTTGCGCCCACATTCCTTGTATCACTTGTGATATCAATTCGGCGTGGGACGGAGGTTGGGCCATCGCCCTCTGTCGTTCCTGCTCCAACAGGAGAGCCCTTAGCTCTGCTACCTCGTTCCGCATTGAGGGTTCTTCCGCGGCAGCCTTCTGCAGGCGGACTCGCTGCTCCTCGTCCCTCCTCATCTTCTCGTTCGCCTCCTCCACAGTCAGGACCTCGGGCTTCACCCTAACCATGCCAGCGAACGCTGTCGGGGACGGGGGATCTGATCTTAGCCGTTTGGCGAGCTCAATGTCATCGTCGTCCTCGCTGCTTATGGCAATGGTCTCCTCCACGGAGTAGTCGCCATACAGCTTCTTCCCCTTCATCTTCCTCCTCTCCCTGAACGTGGCGGTCGCGTCCCTGGAGTACATGTCCCGTGCATCGTCCACCGTCAGGACGGGCACGAGCTTACTCTGCGGGGTTGCCGCCCGCATCGCCTTCTTCCGTTGAGGGGCTTCGGATTCTTGCGTGAAGCCCGTTGCCCCTTCCTCCACGTCGCCTTCCTTCTCCGCCTCCTCGTGCTCCTCTTCTTCCTCCTCCTCCTCGACATCGCCACCTTCTGTGCGGGACGGATTGCCCGGATGCAACCCGACAAGAGGTTCGGGTTCTTGGGTTGTGGCCCTCATGGCCATTTCTTCCGGGTTGATCCGCCTCACCCTATCAAGAGGGTTTTCGCCCCCCTGAACAACCTCGTCGACGTAGCTACCCGGGATCCAATCGAGGATGTCCATCTTCTTCGCCAACGATCTCTGCGTCCTGTAAAATGGCAGATCGCCATCCTCTATATAGGAGTATATACTCAGCCCCGACATCTACACAATCCAAGTTATATAGACATTAGAATTAGGCGAGGGACATAAACAAGACCAAGTACAATGTGTAGTTTGGGTCGATCGACCCAAACCAACAAAGAGCCTAGTTTGGGTCAATCGACCCAAACCAACAAAGAGACTAGTTTGGGTTGATCGACCCAAACCAACAAAGAGCCTAGTTTGGGTCGATCGACCCAAACCAACAAAGAGACTAGTTTGGGTCGATCGACCCAAACCAACAAAGAGCCTAGTTTGGGTCGATCGACCCAAACTGCGCACGAGTTATAGAAAGTCGCTTACCATGGCAGCATAGATAGGTTTAGAGCCTCCGAAGACGTTGAAGATGCAATCCCCTCTCCTCGTCAGCGTCCTCATCATTCTCACGTAAAATTCCATCCGCAGCTCATCTAAAGGATAGTTCGCGTATTTAGCCTCGTCGTAGAGGCACTTGTTGACACCCAACCCTTCTGGAACTTGGAAGAGTTTGTCCATCCGGGATATAGGGTGGTTCGGCACCTTCAGCAACTCCGCTTTGTACACGAAGTACAAACACAAGACGTTGACGAACTTGGTCTTCTTGTCCCTCAACGTCGTGTAAGCTCCCTCCGCCGGTGCGGCGATGTAGTGAGACTTGGAGACTGCATACTCCGGCTGCAGTTTCCGGACAAGCTCGTACACCTGCTCCGCCCTCCTATCCTCGACTATCCAAAGCCAGATATCTACCTCCCTGAACTTAGGGCTTGCATAATCGACGAACTTAGATAGGAAGGGGTCATAGAAGAGGGTGCTCATCGTGCCCTCAAATGAGCTTCCAGGAATATTCCTGAAATCAATCATCCCAAAAGGAAAGCGGTCCCTTGCTTTCGTCCTTATCGCCATTCTGGCGTCTTGACCTGGCCAGCCCTGAATTTTCAACGGATCGGCGGTGACAAGGTTGAAGTACGCTTCCCCTTCAAACTGGACAATCTTCTTCTCCTTGATGAAGTTCGAGAACGCACGCGCTGTGTGATCCGGAAGCGCCCGGTTCTTTCCACCCTTCACCATCTTGGCCCGCAAGAAGTCGTCCCCCGCTTCCCTTATTAGAGCCGCCATGGAGGCACTGGTGAACTTATATTCAGCTTTGAATGCTCTCCAGTTAGCCTCATGGACCTCGCCGTCCACGACAATATTCCTCTCTGGCACTAGTTTATGCAGCTCCTGCACGATAGTCGTCTTCTTTTTCCTGTTATCCGTCCATTCCTTCATGGTGTAGCATGAAGGAACGAAGGATTTGGGCTTTTGGAAGACAATCTTCGGGTGCACCCAACACCTCTTCGCCGTGGGTGCCACGTGCAGGATGTGAGATGCCGCCTTCTCCACCTCCGTCTCTGACAGCCCTTGAAGAGTTCTAAAGAACTCTCTCACGAGAGGCTTCATCTGCTTGAAGCGCGAGGTTTGGCTGAAGAAAATGCCAGTGTCGGGGTCGATCAAATCCCCTGTCTCGTGCTTTTCAAACACGGTTTTCCACTTCCTCCAAACTGAGTCAGATGCTGTAATCAAGTAAATCTCCCCCTTGAGGTCGCTGTATTTCTTCTGCTTGTGGCTCGAATTATCAATGGAGGAGAATTTGTTGATCATTTGGTATTTGAAATCCTGCACGTCCACAAAACAGAACATTTGAATGCGTGTTAGATATGTACATGTGATTTCCAACCCATATCATGACCAACATCTGCAACAACAGTTTGGGTCGATCGACCCAAACTAAATAAACTAGCTGCATCAGGAGTTTGGGTCGGTCGACCCAAACTAAATAAACTAGCTGGATCAGGAGTTTGGGTCGGTCGACCCAAACTAAATAAACAAGGCTGCATCAGGAGTTTGGGTCGGTCGACCCAAACTAAATAAACAAGACTGCATCAGGAGTTTGGGTCGGTCGACCTAAACAATACTCACCTCCCATTTGGGATTCTTGTCCTTCGCATTCTCCCTCTCCTTGGAAGGCCTACCATAGAACTCCCACACCTCCCGCGAGGCCATGATATTCCTTATCCAGGAAGCTTGGTAGGCCCTCTTCTTATTTCCCATATTGAAGTACCGGGAGATGTCGCTGAGCTTGGTCTCGTCGTCAGACCACACCACTAGTGCCTTCCAAACCTTCAGCTTTTCCTTCTGATTGTTCGGATCATCCCACTCATTCATGAGTTGGATTTTCTTGGATGCCTCCACGCTGTGCTGGCCGTCTATGAGCCAAAAATCGCCCTTCTGAATTGTGGGCCACATTTCAGGTGTAGGCATTTTCTTGAGACCCTGTGGCATCACTACTATCGTTTGCCTGTCGTCTTTAAACTGCTCGCAAACGATCTGCGCGATTATCCAGTCAACGTAGGCGTCCTCCTTTGCCCGGACACACTTCTCCGGTGGCGCTAGATGGCACTGGCTGATGTTCACGTCGAACTTAAAATCCCTGCCCATGAAAAAACAGTGGGAGCATTTCGTCGTGAAATTGTTCACGATTTTCTGCAGCTCCCCTGCATCCACCTCTTCGCCGGGCTTCGGCATGCGCAACTCCGGTGAGACTGGCTCGTCAGTCATCACAGATGACTCTCTCCCCCTCTTGGATGGAGTTGTTTGACGGCTCCCAGAAGGTGTAGGCGTCTCGCTATCCGCAGGTGTTTGGGAGGGAGTGGTCCTCCGCGAGTCAGCCGGTACTGGTCGCGGCTTCCTCACCGATTGAGGTCTTGACGACCCTGCTCCTTCCTCTGTGGTTGCTTTCCGCCTCACGGGTTGCTGAGACTTGGTTTTGCTCTGCAGGGCTTTGTTGAGCACGCTGATTGCATGCTTTAGTTTCGTGAATCTGCTCGACACCTTTGTGTTCGATGTACTGTTATCGATGAATATGGACTCCGGTTTGATGACGTCTGGTTCTACACATGTTTCTTTTGCATAGATAGCGTCAAAGGGTTCGGAGAACTGGTGCATAAACATATGCGCGTTTTGGACAGCGTTGTTCTCGAGGATGACATCCACGTAGTCTCCAAGAGACTGAACCGATGCCACCTCCCACCCCGTAAGAGTAGCCCATGTGTGCTTCTCCACGGTCCCAACCTTCACAACAAAAATCATTTTGTATTGCGAACCCTTAACCACTTGTATAGACCACGCGAGGACAAGCCCGTCCTTAGGGGAATAGGAGTCATCCTGCGGGGTTTCGTGCTCCTGCCACAACATGTCCGGCGCAGGCATGAACCACCTTTCGCCGGGTCTTTTCTTTGGAGCCATCTGTAAGAAAATAATGTGCAATGTTAGTTTCGGTCGTTCGACCCAAACATCTACGACATGAATAGGTTTAGATGGATTGTATATTTATATATTTCAGCATCATTTGTATTGATAATAAGAATGTTTTGATTATTGGGTGGATTTGCATTTTATATTGTTTGTGACATGCAGGATTACTTGATACTTTTCCTTGATACATTCCTTGATTATTATTTTTTAGTGGATGTGAATTTTATATTGATGCAAAAATCATGGATTTCTTTATGAGTTTATAATTAGAAGACGTTGTTTGGGTCGTTCGGCCCAAACATGATGCTTTGTTTTGTGTTTGGGTCGGTCGACCCAAACAAGAGGCTGTGTTTGGGTCGACCAACCCAAACCTGTGGCCGTGTTTGGGTCGTCTCCCCAAACTTTCCTATTTTAATGTAATTTTTAAAAGTTGGCACGTAGCATATACAATGCTTATGCGTTGTGTATGCTACAATACCTTCAATTGACAAACACTTATTGCATATAATAAAAGAAAATACCTTTGTTGTATGTAGCAGTTGTTGTAAACAGTTGCTTTAGAACAGGTGTTCTTCTTCCAATAACACAGAAACAGTTGAATGTAACCTCTCACACAAATCCACAATCTCTCATACAACTCCTAGATCTCTTTTGAATCTCTCAAACAACAATTCAATACTTCAAACAACCTCTGAATCTCTAAGAACAAGTGAATCTCTCAAAACAATAACTGACTCTCTCAAATGACTTAGATATCTCTCAAACAACAATTGAGTGTTTCAAACAACCTCTGAATCCCTAAGAACAAGTGAATCTCTCAAAACAATGACTGACTCTCTCAAATGACTTTTGTATCTCTCAAACAACAATTGAGTGTTTCAAACAACCTCTGAATCCCTAAGAACAAGTGAATCTCTCAAAACAATGACTGACTCTCTCAAATGACTTTTGTATCTCTCAAACACCTCCTGATTATCTTATAGAACTCCTAAATCTCACAAACTCTCCAACTACAATACAGCCTCCAAAACCCGCAAGCTTAGAATGTTGGAAAACCCTTCAACAATCTTCTACTTACTTCACTCTACAACAATCACTCTACTAACTCTCACGCACTCTAAAACTCTCTCCTTAGGTTTCTGTTCTATTGCAAACACTTCCTAACTTCTACAGCAAGAGAAGGGAGGGAAGGAGAAGAATCAGTAGGCGCCAAAGCAACAAGAAGGGAGGGAAGAGAAGAAAATCGCCACCCTGAATCGCCACGGCGCTTCGCGAAAGCGGCGCTTCAGGAGAGGCGGCGCTTCCACAAGAGGCGCGGAGAGAGAGAGAAAGAGCGAAAAGTTGTGACGGCTGGGGTTTTGTATGCCTCGGGAATTGGCCCCCAACCGCACGAATAGGGTGCCAACGGGATTAGGGCACCAACGGAATTAGGATTACGGGGAACCCTAAATCCTAAAGCCAAACTGTAAACCCTTAGCGGGCATTAGTATTTTCAAGACACTTTGGAGTACCCTAATGGGGCATTCCCACTTGACTTTAGTTAAGACCCTCACTATTTTATAAAGACCGGGTAAAGCTCCCTCGGTTATAGCGGAGGCATCCAACTATCCCAATGCACCTACAAGAACTTGCTCCGGAGATTTTCAAGTAGGTTTTAGTTAAGTAGCTTTCACACATGTTCATGGTTTTATCTACCAAGCAATGAATGTTGGGTAGTTTTTGTCCCATCCCCAAATGCCTTACTACTCACCTATCTTACCATCGGTTTTTGTTAATGAAGCTCCTCGTGCCCTCATAGCTAAGACTAAAAAGCAACCAATCACAAGGGTGGGAGGCGACACTTTTAAAATTCCTATATTCTTGCCTAATGTTTAGGTACCGATGGGAGCGTCGGTGGTTGAGGCTTAAAACCTCCACTTTTAAGCCATGCCACATCATTTGCCACCTAGGCTCGGCACTAAAAAGAGCCATATGTGTGAAACCTAGATAACTAAAACCGCATTTAGACTAATACTACTTCTAACTAATGTCAAGTGGGAATGCCCCATAAGGTGCACATCAAATGCGGTATTCTACAAAATGAAACCATTTATACAACTAATGCATTTTTACAACGCAACGTTATGCTAAAACTAAGACTTAACCCCTACTCACATGACACCATAACCTAAATTTCCCAAACAAGTTGAAATCATTGGTTTCTCTTTTGTTTGAGCAAGTTAGAAAAATAATACAATTGCGTGACATTTAACGATGTAATCGTTGACATTTAGACTTTACCAATGATGCCAAGAACTCACACAATATGCAATGAATAAAAAATATAACCCCCGTCCCCCAACATGAAATTCGGAAATTTAGGATATTTGAATGTGTTTGCTAAATGTATACCTTCCCCAAGAGCATTTTCTCAGGGTTTGGAATTGCATGATCCTTATGTCGAAATGCTAACATGCTCAAGTTTTTAGTAAATCCCTTACATACTCACTTGAATGAATCACATAGTCGCCAATAAACCATGGATCGTGATATATGTACTTCGAATGTGATATAAAAGTAAATCGGAGAACCACAACATCAAATGAAGCCCTTTGACGCAATCATGTTGTTATTGAATGTTCCCTCCACGTATATTACATAATGGCGCAAGATAAAGTTCATGTTGTTTGTATGTGGAGGTAGCAGTGAACAACTACGAATTTTTGTATTTAGGGTTTAGGGTTTAGGGTTTAGGAGTTAGGTTTATAACATATTAATCTATCCAATATTAACATATAACATTGACTTACTGGTGAGAATAGGTTTTTACTGGAAGGTAATAGAAAAGACGATCTTGATTATGTTTATTTGTTATTACGGACGTTTAAACGTGATATAGTGAATGGTCTTGTGTTTATTCAAATAACATGAAATGTTGTGGATGTTATTAGGGGTAAGGGGTTCAACTTTGGATGTTTTGCTCACTTTAGGGAATCACATAGTCGCCAATAAACCATGGTTCATGATGTATTTAATATATGGAATGTGATGCAAAAGTAAATAAGAGAAGCACAACATCAAATGAAGCCATTCACGCAATCATGTTCTTATTCATTGTTCCCTCCACATGTATTGGATAATGGAGAAAGATATAACAGATATTGTTTGCATAATATGAAGAAGAGTCTAATAGGAAGGTTATAGTAAATACAATCTTGATCATGTTAATATGTTATTTGGGACGTTTAAACATGATATACTAATTGGTTTTGTATTTTGTCAATACGTATTTCATGTTGTGGATGTTATAAGGGTTTAGGGTCCAACTTTGGATGTTTTGGTCACACACATTAGTAAACTTGAAGTGAACTTGAGGATGGATTGAAATAACATTAAAAGATTGAACCAAAAAGCGACATTGCTAGTTAGTATCCCCTTAACAACGTCCACATACGTTTATCATTGCCACACTTCCATGCGAGATAATAGAGCCGCAATGTTCTAGGGTTTAGGGTTTAGGGGAGACAAATAAATAATTTTATTCATCATGACAATGGCCTCAAGCCTTGGAAACTCTCTCATAATTGCAACCTCCAAATGGCCCCAATCCCACCTAAATAGGTTTGCACTTGAAAGCATTGAATGGAGTTGTGGTTGGGTATACATATTGGTTAAAATATACCGTTGTGACACTTGAAAAAATTAATGTGGCCGCCACCCTTCCTCCCAATGTCGTATGTCATATACACACAAAACCAAAAAAAGATTAAATATCATAGACTAAGACATATGACGGCTGGGGTATGAGAGGGGCATTGAAAGATGCGCATTTTCTACAATAAACAGAAAACGGGGAATTCTGTCAGGAGGTTTGAAATAAGAAGGCGGGAAAGGCATCCAATGAGGAAGTCGGGCAAGTGGAGGTGGATAGTATAAAGGGGCGCACCCCCCAAAAGTTGGTTCTTTTTTGCTCTTCTCCCACTCCTGAATTCGTAGAGAGAACTCTTAGTCGGAGCTGTACTTCGAGGTTCGTTCACGCTGTTGTTCATGAGGACCTATTCACAGCATGCAAGTCCGCAGTGAACTTTGCAATGAGATGAAATTCCACACACCTCTCAATATCCGCTGCATTATACGCCGCATTATACGCTGTATTATACGTCGGTCGACACTAGTGTTGGCGGGTTTCAGTCTGACCCTTGTGAGGTTTGGGTCGGTCGACCCAAACCCCTCCACTAGTGTGGGCGGGTTCTAGTCTGACCATTCTGAGGTTTGGGTCGATCGACCCAAACCCCTCCACTAGTGTGGGCGGGTTCTAGTCTCACCCTTGTGAGGTTTGGGTCGGTCGACCCAAACCCCTTCACTAGTGTTGGGGGGGGGGTCTAGCCTGACCCTTGTGAGGTTTGGGTCGATCGACCCAAACCCCTTCACTAGTGTTGGGGGGGGGGTCTAGTCTGACCCTTGTGAGGTTTGGGTCGGTCGACCCAAACCCCTTCACTAGTGTTGGGGGGGGGGGTCTAGTCTGACCCTTCTGAGATTTGGGTCGGTCGACCCAAACCCCTACCCCACTATGGGCGTTTATCGTAAAACCTTTCAGAAGGTTTGGGTCGGTCGACCCAAACCCCTACCCCACTATGGGCGTTTATCGTAAAACCTTTCAGAAGGTTTGGGTCGGTCGACCCAAACTTTTTCGCACATCGTGAACGAATTGTTAATGGCCCTTACCCAAGGTACTCAGAAGGTTTGGACGGACAGAGTAGGAACCTTATCCCATCATATGTAATGTTTGGGTCGAGCGACCCAAACCTCATCCCAGTGTGGGTGGATTTACACTGTGAAAGTTTGGGTCGACCGACCCAAACCCTTTCCCAGTGTGGGTGGACTTACCCTGTGAAAGTTTGGGTCGACCGACCCAAACCCCTTCCGAGTGTGGTGGGTTTACCCTGTGAAAGTTTGGGTCGGTCGACCCAAACCCCTTCCCAGTGTGGATGGATTTAGCCTGTGAAAGTTTGGGTCGACCGACCCAAACCCCTATCCAGTGTGGGTGGATTAACCCCGTCAAAGATTGGGTCGGTCGACCCAACCCCTTCCCCAGTTTCGGAGGTTGTAGTTGACCATGACAAGGATTGGGTCGGTCGACCCAAAATTTTCCCCACAGCGTGATGGAATTCTAAATGGCCCTCAACCCATCATTGTACAAGGTTTGAGTCGGTCGACCGGAACCCGACCCTATCCCACGGGCAAGGTGTGGATGGCCCTCAATCCCTGGTGCCACAGGGTTTAGGTCGGCCGACCCAAACTCCCACCCAAAATATTTTGTGGAACATTTTGTGGACTGGCACATAGTATTGGGAGCTCACATTGCATTTGTGTTGCAAATGTCTTGATCCTCAGTGTCCCCATTTATCGTGATGTTTTGCATTTTCCAATATTTGATTTTTTTGGACCCTTACGTTGTGTCCATGTTTGTTGAGGTTTCATGTGCATTTGTGTAGGCGCAATGGAGGGAGTTGGTGGAAGAGGGGATTCCTTCTCTGAAGACATGGGCAACACCCAATCTCTGTCTGGGGATGAGCTAGACATTGTCGGGGAGGATAGTTTTGATGACAGTGCAGATGAAGGTCATTTGGGGAGTCCTTCGCCATCTGACCCTTTTTGCCCCATTGTGGAATGTGCGGGGCTTTCACGAGCTTCATGGGTGAATTTGGATGTGGTACTTGTTAATGACAGTGGAGTTGCTGTGGCGGAGGGTATTTGTCGTAACACACATCCACAAGATTGCATTGATGAACACTCCCTTGGCACCGAGGACGTTGGAGTTATTATATTAGAATCACTTGTACATTCGGAAGTCAATCCAACTCATAGGTTCTCGTTGCGAAGGTGGCCGTTGAGGAATGTGACAATTGAGGGGGTTAGTTTGCGCGACCATGAGCGACGACACGTCCAAATCCAACAGGAGCTCCAAGCAAACATTCGGCCACGCAAAGGCCTTCGGAAGTACGAAACATTGACACGTCCTACTCCGTCTGCAAATAAGTGTAAACGTCAAAGGTTGCTCTGTGAGGAGTCTATTAGAGAAGTTGCTACGAAGGATTGTTGTGTACATCGTTGTTGCCAATTGTTCCCAAGAGATAAATTGAAGGCCATCCGTGAAGAAATGTGGCTTGGAGATTTCCGTCTAAGATCCACCAAAAAACTTGATGTCCATAGGGCGATACATGTGAACGGAGCAGGTCGCAAGGTCATCACCCTTGAGAGCATAGACGTGTGTTGTACGGCATGGTACACCATTCACGGTGTGTCGAAAGCGGAATTTTATAGACAAGCCGCGTATGCCAATGAAGGCCGCCGTGCCCGTCACCATGGGAACACGGGCTTAAAGAAACCAAGAGAAGCAACGAGACAAGCAACAACCACTCTGGCAACCATCATTGTCCCCCTTGCCGATGCAATGCCGCACAAAACACGGACACTCGCAACCGGTGAAAAGGTTGTGGAGAAGGTTCTTCCTACAGGCACGAAATGGAAAGACATATTGTTGGACGTAAACGCAGTTGGCGAGAAGGCCGGGTTGGACCCTATTTCGTTGTCGAAACTGAGTGCTATCAAAAAATCTCACTTTAGCGAATACATCACAAAAAGACGAGGCGACAAATTTGCCCGTTGTTCCAAATGCGAGAAGTTGAAACGCCTTCGAGATGCACACACGATGGGGACAGAGTCCTATGCCGCACATCAAATGAACTATTTCAAGCATGTGAACATGCAAGAGGCACACCGTAATGATTACTACACAAATAGAGCTTTGTCCATCTCCAGGCCTTTGGAAGTCCTTACAATCATCCATGACAAAATGGACCATGCCAAAACAGCCTCACCATGTTTTGCAAATCGAATAAAAGCCACGGACGGCCTTTTTAAGCTTCCTGTTTCGGTTACAGGTGATTTTGATAACAATTGCATTGCATTACCTAAACACAAATTTGTGCGTTTAGGTTTGTACTTGGGGCCATACATGTACACCATGTGAATTTTTTGGTGTTATAGTTGAATATTAAACCATTGGGTTGCCTTTGCAGGAATGATTGCACATGGGCATGGAGATGTCAAGTATGCTCATTATGCTCTTGATTTGTATCCGGGGGATTCAAACCACACGATAGGGTCATTTGCAAAGCTTTTACGTGATTTGGAGAAACCGCCGTCCTATTCATCAAGATTGCTATTTGAAAACTCGGGATCAACACCTCTATATGAAGCGGTCTTGGATGGAAGAGATGTATGCGTGCACTCATTGCCGGAGCCACCAAGTGAAGATGTGATTGCCAAGAATTTGCCCCCAACTCTGCGTGTCCAATTGGACAATTGTGCGAAGAACAATAAAAGTAGATATGTTTTTGCATATTGGTCGTTGTTGGTTGCGAAAGGCATTTTCAAGGAGGTTTTTGTGTCCTTTCTATTGGTAGGCCACACGCACGATGATATTGATGCGTCCTTTGGGCGGTGGAGCATGAAGTTGCGCGAGGAGGATTTTCCAACAATCCCATTGTTGATGAAGTCGTACATGGATTTGGAGAACATTCCCGTCATCCCACATATGATTGAGGAGGTTCCAGACTTCAAGGCATTTATAGAACCGTATATTCGAAGCGGAGCTCACCGATTGATCGGGCATACGAAGGCACAACAATTTCGGTTCTACATGCGTGACGATGGTGTCCCCGCCATGCAATACAAGTTGTTGTGCACATCACAAGACTGGAGCCCGCCGGAGGGTCTCCTTGTATGGCGTGTTGATGGGGAAGGAAGGACGATGTTGCCTGACGGAGAGCCTAAGCCTTGCAAACCAATACCCATGAAGAATTTGGAGGACATTTGTAAAGGCATATCAGGCTTCATACAATATTGGGAGAGTTTGAGGGTAGCGGATGTTGGTGGATCGTGTTGGCTTCGTTACGGAAGTTGGATACAATATTGGACACGTGTTCGTGGCGCTTTGGCAAACCTTCATGAAGATACACCCCTTACTTTAAGGCATGGGTTTTGGCCACAAACACGTGTCAATGTACAAGCTTCGGAGGCTAGTCTTTTGGGAAATGGAGAGGTTCGAGAGGAGTTTGATGTGGACGACCATTACGTGGGGCCTGCTAGTAGTCGTCCGCCACCATCTTTCCGCATTGCAGTGGATTGTCATGAAGGTTATATGCTCATTTTGCGTCTTGGAGATGAGACATATGCAAAGCCAGTGTGGGTGGCAAGAGCTTTGTCCAAACCAAATTTTGTAACTTCCAGCCCTCATTTTCGACAAATACAAGTAGAGTACTACCGACCGACATCACGGAATGAAGATGTTGTTCGGCATTATACAGGCTGGGATACAAACCCTAACTTTCGGTGGAAGGTGGATTCTGAGCATGGTCCATCTTGGATAGATACAGATTCCATATTCATAGCATGGAAACCACGGAAAAATCATAGTGGATCGGTGTCCATCCCTCAAAAGTACATAACTTTTGCAAAAGACAACCTTGCTCGGATCGCAGAAGAAGCAACCCACGTTAAATGAGAAGTTGGTAGGATTGTGTTAGCATGATTATAGTGTAATATGTAATTCGACGAATATATATTACTCATATGTGTGCTCCTCAAACTTGGGGCAAAGTTTGGGTAGAACTTGCGAATGCTATATTGTTTGGGGTTGGATGAATATTCATTTACTATATTTCAATACAAATGTGAAGTTCATTTTTTTATTAAGTTTGGGACTAAATTGTCCATTGAAGAAAAATGCATTTATTGCATGCACTTTGTATGTTGCAATGTCTATATTTTATTGACCATGCTAATAATATAAACCATTTTATATGTTTATTGGATGAAACTAGTTTGGAGTGCTCTACCCAAAGTGTTTTTGTTGATGAAGTTGGTGTTGAGTGCTCTACCATATGTGCTTATGTCCACACATAATAGATTTGGGATATTAGAACATATAATATATTTGAGATTGTTCGCAATATAGTTTCGGAACACGGAATGTTGTTTGATCCATATATTAATTTGAGACTAGAGAAAGTCTCAATTTAACGAATATAGTGTTCAAAGTTTAAGCTCGTCCACGTCCAAAAACATTGAATTGAAAGGCGAAAAAATCTCAACCCGTCCCGAAACCGGTAATATCTATACAAGTTAAGTCTCCCTCAAGTTGGTACAAAATTAGGAAAAAAGAACAGAAAAAAACGAGGATGTCGACATGTGACCACGGACATGTTAGGGACCTTGTGAAGAATCACCACTGCCCACGGGTGTTCACCCGTGGGACTCTCCACCTGGTGAGTGCAAAGGCCCACGGGTGTTCACCCGTGGGCCTCTCCACCTTGTGGGTGCAAAAGCCCACGGGTGAACACCCGTGGGCACATTCAACCGGATGGGGGGAGAGGCCCACGGGTGTTCACCCGTGGGCCTCTCCACCTTGTGGGTGCAAAAGCCCACGGGTGTTCACCCGTGGGCACTTCAAATATCCACTTTCAGATAACCGCGTTCACACTAACAGAAAAATTGGGATTTATGTAATGGACACTCACCAGGGTTCTTTGGGGGGACCATGTCAAAATTCTTTCAATACGAATGTGGTTTCCTGCACAAAACAAAACACAAGAGCATTTGTTTCAAACTATGCCTACATGTGCAATACATTCATACTCTCAAACATCTCAATAGGTAAATTCTGCCCTCACATTCTTCTTGCATTCTGGTCTCACATTTTTATGAACATAACCTCTTGTCATTCATCTTGCATTCTGATTTGAGCATTTTTCTCACATTTCAATCAACTCTTCACACCCAAGCATCACACAACTCACATGCAAATCTCTAGTATTTCTGGGTTTGAAATTCTTCAAGCAATTCAAACCCTAGTGCACCAGAAATTTGAAATGCAAGCAAGAGGAAGAATGCAAGCAAGAGGAAGAATGCATGCAAGAGGAGGAATGCATGCAAGAGGAAGAATGCAAGCAAGAGGAAGAATGAAATTGAAAGAGAAAGCAAAAGAATGAAAGAGAGTGCAAAACATTGAAAGAGTTCAGAAACTTACAAGCTTGTGGGTTCTCAATTCTTCATGATTGGAACTTCCCTCCACTTGCTTCAAGGTCGCCTTCCTCTTCTCCACATCTCACCTCTACCACATGCTGGATTGAGCAAGAAACAACTATGCTCACCAAGAAACTATCACATATTCCAAGAAAATGCACACTGAATCTATTCCAGGGTTTTCTTGAGAAGAGAATCAAGACAAGGAGTACAATAATTGAATGAAGAGAAGAGAATGAAGAGAATGAAGAGAAGCAAAGCAAGTTCAGAATTGTGGGAGAAGAGTTTTGCAAGAGCATTCCAGAAAAGTTGAGAGTGGTGAAGGAAAGAGAGAAAGAATTGGGAGAGGAGAATGAGAGAGAGGGAGAGAGAGGGAGAGAGAGGGTGCGAAATGTTGCCATAATGACGAGCGGGTGGAAGTCGCATGACACATAATGCCTCATTAGTACGAAGGGACATGATGGAGGAAATCTCGGGACGCGAAGAGATATGCGATTTGGCGGCTAAAGTACGTTTTGAGGAGGGATGGGCGGTATGATGGTATTAGGACGTAGCGATAAAAAATTATTGGTACTTTGTAAGGTTCGCCCTATTGGTATGATAATTATTAGTACTTAGTAAGATATCTAAGTATTAGTGAGATAATTATTAGTACTTAGTAAGATATCTAAGTATTAGTAAGACAATTATTAGTAATTAGTAAGATAACTGCATATTAGTAAGATAATTATCAGTACTTAGTAAGATAACTCATATTAGTAAGTTCATTATTAGTACTTATTAAGATAACTCATATTAGTATGATTGATATTATTTTTATTGTTAGTAAATTGTCATATTCACTCTATTGTTAATATTAGTAATATTAGTAAAAATGATTTATAGTGATTAATAGTAATTACCAGTAATAGTAACTAATAGTAACTAATAGTGACTAGTAGTGAATAATAGTGAATGCTAGTGCTTCATAGGTCATTATAGTCATTAATAATGTTTAATAGTGATTAATAATTATGAATTACTAATGGCTGACTAGTAGTGATTTATAGTAATAATAATAATCACTTTCAATCGATAAATGGTAATAGTATTGATAATGCTTAAAATAGGTTCATATTATAACATAGATTCCATACTTTAACATTCTAGTCTGTAACATAGATTCCTATTATAACATACCAAAGTCAATTGCACATTCTCATAATATGCGTGTAAGATGCTCAATCGCGCTTGACATCAAGCATAGCTATGATTTCCAATTCCTTATTGATGAAGTCGTGAGCATCCATAATAGGCCCACTTTCACCATAGCCCATGAACTCAAGTTCGATTGTTCTCTTGTTTTCTCTTGGACTATGAACCATTAGAGTTCCAAGAATTCAAAATTTTAAATATAACATATATTATGGCAACGAAAATAATGGCATGACATAAGAAGCGGCCATGGATACTTATAAAGCATCAAAGTTGCTGGCCATTAGAAATCATCACACATAATACTTGCCGCGCATAATGGGTACATGCCCACCTCCCATACCCAATAAACCCTACTGGATAGGTAAATACTACTAGGAATGAACATAAATCGTTTAACATAAAAAAAAAAATTAGGCAATTTTAGCATAAATCTCTTTGTGGCTTTGCCCTCACCCCCATGCATTGAGAATCACTTCATAACTTGGTTTTAAAGTCATTCTCCTAGCGTTTATTCTTGTAATTGTATCTTAAGTTATATTATTACTAGATTCATTATGTGCTCTTCATTGGCTAAGATTTTTGACGTTCATAGTCGACATCTAATATGAACACACATGCTTGCGATAACACAAATTCAAGAATGACCTTCTCAAAGGCACTAGAGTTATCATTTATCCCACTCAAAGTTTTGGGTGGGGGTTGGTTGTTTTGCATGCAACACATATGGACTTAGCCAAAATTAGCGGTCAACTAAAGAGAAAGGACTTTGGAAACTAACATATTGAAGTACAAGGTGATATGCAAGGCCGCGGGAGACATCGGAATCGAAATCATATTGAGAGGATGACAAAGGAGGTGGCCAACGAGTGGGCCACATCAAGCACCACATGAATCTCGAGCAATATTGAGATTGCATCTCCATAACCATACCTCATCGATTAAAGGGAATTCTAAATGATGGCATAAGATTTACGGAAATGAGAACTTGAATAGGAAATGGGTCAAACACTTCAATGAATGAATTCATGTAAATCATGTGTACTCTATGAATTGAATGGTTTGTGGAATCTCGTAAAGATACTTTAGCGAGGAGTAGGTTAGGAATACATAAAGTCTTGAGACTCTTTCAAATTGAAATATTGAAATATAATTGAATAGAGGAAGAATAATACGTAGGTCATTCAATCCATGAAAGAGATAAAAATAACTCCATAAGTTATTAGAGATGAGAATGATTTACATGCATGAACACTTAGCTTTGACATTAATGTCTTAGGGACTCGGGGGGGGGGGGGGGCACTGGCGAAAAACGTAGGAACTACGTGCGATAAAATATAGGGTCTTGTATAAAAATTTGGCGTAAAATTTGTAAAATTATTAGATGTAGTATAGGGTGCTTTGGGATTGTGAAACATGATTATATGTAATATAGCATTTGACAAAACATGATTAAATTACCTAAGTGGTACATATAAAATAGCATGGACAAAAAGCGATAGTTTCAAAAATTAAATACTTTGCCACCAAAATATGGCATGTTCTATATAGGAAGGGTTCAAAAGATAAGGGTGAAGGTTGGTACTAAGTGGGGCAATTGTTGGCAACCCATTGACTTGATGAAACGTGCAGTCCAGAACGGAAATAGAGAGACGCTCTTCCCAACTACTATGGCTTACCTCCATTGGTTAAAAAAACAGCTGGGTCTCAACAAATATAAGTATGTTGAGAGTGATTGTGTGTGGGTTGATGTGGATGCTATTCTCTCAACAGTGTCTCTAGTAACAATGAATCAACTAGCAAAATCTACACCTTAGATGAGGTAGATGCAAACTCATTGAGTGAGTTCATTTCAAATAAAAAATAAAACCTGCTAAATTTGTACTATCTCACACATGTGGAGATATAATTTGGAGAAAGGGCTGAATGATCATTAGTATACCTTGAAATCTGTAGTAGCCATTTCAGTTCGATTACCCTCATATCTCCCACATGTGTAAATGGTAGCCTAGCTAGTTTAGGTGGATTTTGCTTGCATGGCGTGGGATTTTCTACCAATGTGTAGGATTGGAAGATCAAGGCATCAATTGTAGGGCTTCTGCAAACCTTGTAAATGTGACTTTGAGACACATGTGGCTGGCCTGTTCTTTAAGACCTCAAGGTTTCTAACTGTGTTATCCAACACAACTTTCATTCGTTGGCTCGTGTTGCTTAATGACATGTAATTGCAATCTTTTGTTGTTATTGTTTAGTGTTTTGCTTTGCCCGGACTTCAGTGTGACCCTGAACCCTAAACCCTAGTAAATGTTTGTTTCTCTTACTAACACTATATTCGTTAAATTGAGACTTTCTCTAGTCTCAAATTAATATATGGATCAAACAACATGAAGATGCCTGAAACTATATTGTCAACAATCTCAAATATATTAAATGTTCTAATATCCCACACCTATGATGTGCGGACATAAGCACATATGGTAGAGCACTCAACACCAATTTCATCAACAAAAACACATTGGGTAGAGCACTCCAAACAAGTTTCACCCAAAAATATATATATAATGATTTCTATTATTAGCATGCTCCATAGAATATAGACATTGCAACATACAAAGTGCATGTAATAAATGCATATTTTTTCAATGGACAATTTAGTCCCAAACTTAATAAAAAAATGAACTTCACATTTGTATTGAAATATAGTAAATGGATATTCATCCAACTCCAAAACAATATAGTATTCGTAAGTTCTACCCAAACTCTGCCCTAATTTTGAAGAGCACACATATGAGTAATATATGTTCGTAGAATTACTGTTTACACTATAATCATGCTAACACAATCCTACCAACTTCTCATTCAACGTGGGTTGCTTCTTCTGCGATCCGAGCAAGGTTGTCTTTTGCAAAAGTTATGTACTTTTGAGGGATGGACACTGATCCACTATGATTTTTCCGTGGTTTCCATGCTATGAATATGGAATCTGTATCTACCCAAGATGGACCGTGCTCAGAATCCACCTTCCACCGAAAGTTAGGGTTTGTATCCCAGCCTGTATAATGCCGAATCACATCTTCATTCCTTCCGTCGGTCGGTAGTACTCCACTTGTATTTGTCGAAAATGAGGGCTGGAAGTTACAAAATTGGGATTGGACAAAGCTCTTGCCACCCACACTGGCTTCGCATATGTCTCGTCTCCAGGACGCAAAATGAGCATATATCCTTCATGACAATCCACTGCAATGCGGAAAGATGGTGGCGGACGACTACTAGCAGGCCCCACGTAATGGTCGTCCACATCAAACTCCTCTCGAACCTCTCCATTTCCCAAAAGACTAGCCTCTGAAGCTTGTACATCGACTCGTGTTTGTGGCCAAAATCCATGCCTCAAAATATGAGGGCTATCTTGGTGGAGGTCTACCAAGGCGGCACGAACACGTGTCCAATAATGTATCCAACTCCCATAACGATGCCAACATGATCCGCCAACATCCGCTATCTTCAAACTCTCCCAATATTGTATGAAGCCTGATATACCTTTCAAAATATCCTCCAAATTCTTCATGGCTATTGGCTTACAAGGGCTAGGCTCCCCATCCGGTAACATGGTCTTCCCATCCGCATCCACGCGCCACACAAGAAGACCCTCCAGCGGGCTCCAGTCTTGTGTCGTGCACAACAACTTGTATTGCATGGCCGGGACACCATCGTCACGCATGTAGAACCGGAATTGTTGTGCCTTCGTATGCCCGATCAATCAGTGAGCTCCACTTCGAATATAAGGTTCTATAAATGCCTTGAAGTCTGGCACCTCCTCAATCATATGGGGGATGACGGGAACGTTCTCCAAATCCATGTACGACTTCATCAATAATGGGATTGTAGGAAAATCCTCCTCCCGCAACTTCATGCTCCACCGCCCAAAAGATGCATCAATATCATCGTGCGTGTGGCCTACCAATAGGAAGGACACAAAAACCTCCTTGAAAATGCCTTTCGCAACCAACAACGACCAATATGCAAATACATATCTGCTTTTATTGTCCTTGGCACAATTGTCCAATTGGACACGCAAAGTTGGAGGCAACTTCTTGGCAATCACGGGTTCATTGGGTGGCTCGGGCAACGAATGCAAGCATACATCTTTTCCATCCAACACCGCTTCATATAAAGGTGTTGAACCCGTGTTCTCAAATAACAATCCTGAAGAATAGGCTGGTGGTTTCTCTAAATCACGTAAAAGCCTTGCAAATGATCCTATCGTGTGGTTTGAATCCGCTGGATACAAATCAAGAGCATAATAAGCAAACTTGACATCACCGTGTCCATGTGCAATCATTCCTGCAATGCCAACCCAACGTGATTAGCATCTATGTATGAATAAACCATTATGAAGGAATCCATGTTCTCCAGTACATCACGGAATAAAAAACCACAACATTTAGGGTATGTCATGACATTGTTTCGAAGTTCACCTGTAACCGATACAGGCAACTTAAAAAACCCATCCGTGGCCTTGATTCGATTTGCAAAACATGGGGAGGTTGTTTTGGCATGGTCCATTTTGTCATGGATGACCGTAAGAACCTCCAAGGGCCTGGAGATGGACAAAGCTCTATTTGTGTAGTAATCATTACGGTGTGCCTCTTGCATGTTTACGTGCTTGAAATAGTTCAATTGATGCGCTGCATATGACTCGGTACCCATCGTGTGTGCATCCCGGAGGCGCTTCAACTTCTCGCAATTAGAGCACCTGGCAAATTTGTCCCCTCGTCTTTTTGTAATGTATTCGCTAAAGTTTTGTTTCTTGATTGCACTTAATTTTGACAATGAAATTGGCTCCAACCCAATCTTCTCGCCAACTGCATTAACGTCCAACAATATGTCTTTCCATTTTGTGCCTGTGGGAAGAACTTTCTCCACAACCTTTTCACCAGTTGTGAGTGTGCGTGTTTTGTGCGGCATTGCATCAGCAAGGGGGACAATGATGGTTGCTAGAGTTGCCGTTGCTTGCCTTGTTGCTTCCCTAGGTTTCTTTAAACCCACGTTCCCATGGTGACGGGACCGGCGGCCTTCCTTGGCATAAGCAGCTTGTCTATAGAAGTCCGCCTTCGACACACCGTAAATGGTGTACCATGCCTTACAACACACGTCTATGCTTTCAATGGTGATTACCTTGCGACCCGTCCCATTCACATGTATTGCCCTATGGACATCAAGTTTTTTTGTGGATCTTAGACGAAAATCTCCAAGCCACATTTCTTCACGGATGGCCTTCAATTTATCCCTTGGAAACAATTGGCAACAACAATGCACACAACAATCCTTTGTGGCAACTTCTCTTATGGACTCCTCCCCAAGCAGCCTTTGACGTTTACAATCAGTTGCAGATGGAGAAGGACGTGCCACAGTATCGTACTTTCTTTGACCCTTGCGTGGCCGCATGTTTGATTGCATTTCCTTTTCGAGTTGCATGTGTCGTTGCTCATGTTCATGCAAGCTAACTCCATCAGTCGTGACATTCCTCAATGGCCACCTGCGGAGGGAGAACCTATGAGTGGGATCCACCTCAGAAGGAACGAGTGACTCCAATATGACAATCCCAACGTCCTCGGTGCCAAGCGGATTTTGATCAATGCAATCTTGTGGATGGGTGTTACGACAGATACCCTCCGCCACAACAACCCCATTGTCATTAAGAAGTAACACATCCAAATTCACCCATGAAGCTCTTGAAAGCACGGCACACTCTGGAATGGGACAGTCCGGTACGGAACGCGAAGGTATATCGAAATGCTCTTCATCTGAACTCTCATCCATAGTAGCCTCCCCGACAATGTCTAGCTCTTCCTCAGATGCAGATGGCCAAGTGGCCATGTCTTCTCCAGACGAATACCCTCTTCCAGTATACCCATCCATTTTGCCTACACACATGAACATGGAACCTTGTAAAGAATTGACAAAAGCTATAGGGTCCAATAGAAAAACACAGAAACCTTATCATAACACATGTTGTATGAATATTATATCGATGGGTTCCAAAAAGATGGAGCGCACAACAGTTTATTCAGGATCCGTCTATGCACATCCCCATTGTGTGCATGAGGGTGGGTTTGGGTCGAGCAACCCAAACCTCGTGACAGGATGGGCCTGCTAATCCAGGCCCAACCCCTGACAGGGGTGGGTTTGGGTCGCTCGCCCCAAACCTCACAATGGAGGTGTGTTTGGGTCGTGCGACCCAAACCTCATGACAGGATGGGCCTGGCAATCCAGGCCCAGCGCGTGATAGCGGTGGGTTTGGGTCGCTCGACCCAAACCTCATAATGGAGGTGGGTTTGGGTCGAGCGACCCAAACCTCGTGACAGGATGGGCCTGCTAATCCAGGCCCAACCCGTGACAGGGGTGGGTTTGGGTCGCTCGACCCAAACCTCACAATGGAGGTGTGTTTGGGTCGAGCGACCCAAACCTCGTTACAGGATGGGCTTGCTAATCCAGGCCCAACCCGTGAGAGGGGGTGGGTTTGGGTCGAGCGACCCAAACCTCGTGACAGGATGGGCTTGCTAATCCAGGCCCAGCCTGTGATAGGGGTGGGTTTGGGTCGAGCGACCCAAACATTCCGCAAATTCCGCCTTAAATTGCGGTAATCTTCCATATTCAGCTACGTGGATACTAATTGGAAGAATTCAGGCCGTGCATGGCTGTTGTAATTAGCTACTCATCAACGGATGCATACACGAACCTTGCACTCCACCACTACTTGAGAGAGCTTGCAACCATTTCAGAATGGAGAGATGAGAAAAAAGGAGCAAAGTTTGGGGGGTTTGGTACTTTATACTACCCGCCTCCGCCTTGGCCTTCCTCTTTGGATCCCTTTCCCGCCCGAACGTAAACCCTAAACCTAAGTTCAAACCTTCTGACAGAATTTCCCGCTTCTTGTTGGTAATAGAGCATCCATATTTAGCTTGCCTCTTCGTGGCGCCAACCATCAAATGACCTTGGACAACTAACCTCCTAATTCCGCTATTAAATAACTACACAAAATATGATGTGTGGATTTGATTATATGTAGTGTTGTTACCACCAGTGTCCGAAAAGTTTTTGAAGTTATTGAGGTTAATTGCCTACCTCTTTAAAAGGGCATAGGCTATTTCCCTCATGGCATAGGTTGCATCCTACAATATCAAATTTTTGTAAGTTGAAAACCTTTTGAGTTTTTAAGTTACCTGCCAATTGCCTTTAAAACTAATTTTTAGTAGGTTAAAATCCTTCATATCTTTTAATGTTGTAGGCTTTAAATTCAAAATTTGAGTACTAAGTGGTATCCTTGGCAGGAATTGAACCTGGCTAAGCCCTTCACCACGTTTGAAGGCCAAGGATTAACCAACTCCTTTTTAAAGAGTTGATTATAAGTTATGAAAGGTTGCTAAAATTCAAATGAGTTTAAGGGTGAAAGTCCTCACCATCTTCTGATTCAACCTCTATGCGGTGATGGGGCTTGGGCTGTGGTATTTGTAAAGATCGACGGGGAGGGAGTCAGGGCTATTATTGATATCCGCCTATGTGCCACTCAAGAGCCCCGAGTATTAGCCTAAAGATATGTACTTAGGCCAACTAATTTCCCAATTTGAAGAAGGATTAATGGCTAAAATCCGCTCTTTTAAAAACTTTGTAGGCAAAATTTCCTACATGTTTTTTACCACATAGGTTGATATCCTATGTTTTAAAATTGTCCATAGGCTCTTTGTCCTACACTTTCAAAATTTTATAGGCTAAGTCACAAATTTTGTAGGCTGCATTTACACTAGCCTTAGGCTCTTGGCGGACTATGGTTACCACCCTTACATGCTCAACATTAATTTTCAATCCTATGACAGTTAGTGTTAGAAGTAAATGTGTTGCTACCTTCTACTCTCACGTATATTTCTTCTTTTCACATCCTTACTAACACTAAATTCAAACATGTCAATGCCACATATTACTATAGCTTATATTTAATGTTTATTACTTTCATATGGTTATTGATATATTGTGTATTCACTTGTATTTAGTGTATCAAACACTAAATATCATACTTATTGTAGTTGTGTTTTGTACCTATAGTTTTTATTGATTTGGTTTGCCAAAAAAAATGTAATCAACTTTATTTGTTTTAACAAATGTTTGATGAAAAATCTAAACATATATAGTTGTATCTATTCAATGCAAGTTGAGCAGAACATGTCCTTAAATACATGTTGGTGTGTTCTAGTGTCACTACACTAAATAAGATATTTAGAGATTTATACACTAAATATGAACACATCTACGACGTAACATAACATACATAACAAACATAACATGAAATGTAACCAACGTTCATGTTCATGAATTAGACTATTGTGATATCTATATACATTTGTTTTTAGAACCACAAGCGACTTGGCCCCCTCATTTGACCTATGCGCCATTCATTTATGGCTTCGAGTGCAACAAGACACATTTATATACCCTAAACCCTAAACCCTACACCCTACACCCTACACCCTACACCCTCGTAGTTGTTCAGGGTTGCTTCCCACGGGTAGGTCACTTAGTGCATTTTAAAAACGACGTGCGGCATAATATAGAGAGGATTGAAATCATTTGAAATAAAAATTATAAAGGAATTCCAAATAATGAAGGGGCCATTAAATGTAGACAATCCCATTATAAGTAAGTTAGATGGACATAAAATGTGGGCCATTATTTTTTTGTAAAATTAATATAGGGGCTGAAGATAAGGTTCCTAGAAGGTATGTTTAGTATAATGTTTGCTATGGTCTCCTATGTGTTTTCTTCATAACTTTGTTTGCAATGATATTATTGTTTGCACCCTTCTTTGTTTCCATGGTTTCCCTTAACAGGAAGTAGATTAGCTTTTATTACTTAAAAGGAATATAGAGTACAAAAAATTGCAGTGACTTGGACAATATAAGTAATGGAAGGGTGCAAACAAATGGGCCATTTTTGAAATTCAAGTAATTATAGGGAGGCTTTAATTCAACCCTTGAAGGTAAATAGCCCCAAAACAAAAAACCCTGAGCCGCACGTGGTGCACAAAAATGCCTTAGAGTGACCTACCCGTGTGGCTTCCATATAGAACACCATCTACTGTAATTTGTGCCTCATTTCCTAATAAGATATGTTGTTTAATATATGTGGAGGGATCATCCAACAACAAAGTGATTGCTTAAATGGCTTCATATAATGTTGAACTCCACATATTAGTATTTGATAGCTTCATATTTGTATACATGGTGCTTCTCTCATTTACTATCACTATATTCAATATTTGTAGACTTTATCTTGTCTCAACTAAATATATGAACAACAACAACATTGTCTAATGTTTGGGTCGTCCTACCTAAACCATCTTCATATGAGTTCTTAATTGGGTTCTTCAGCAAAAACACCCGCTTCAATATATTTGTATCTCATAAATATGTAAACTTGTAAATAAGTATGTTAATGTTCCATCATGCTATAAATCAAACAACATCTTTGTTGCTTTTCGCAAACAACAATGATATTAAGTTGTCAACACTTAATATTGCATAATTCCATATTATAATGAATGACACTACATAAACTTGTATAATTAGATTTAGTTCAATGGTATGTGTTAACGGATCCATCGTAGGCTATAGCATTGTCCTTTACCAACAACCTTCATAGATAATTACAATATATAACTCGAAACCATTCATTGTGTAAATGGTTACCATAGTTATATTATTCCATTATGTAATTGCCTACGAGGATTGCAATATAATTATTAAATACTCCTCTTAGTCTAGTATCTATCATTCTCGATTCATGCATATGTGTAGATTACTAAAATTACAAAACCAATACAGTTTCATTATTTGATATTAGCAAATCCATCGGGGGACCATTAAATTAAAAACCTTAGGCTATAAAGGTTTTTTAGTATCCTCAAGGATGGTATGGGATAGGTGGCTAAAGGATACCCACCTGCGAGGCCTATCGACCGTCGATGGGCCTGGGGCTCTCCAATGGCTCAGATTGTGTATTCGTTTGGGCCATGGAGCGCCCCGTGACACGTGGCGGCCATGAGCCGAACGGACACGAAAGGCGCCGGCCCGAATGGGTCCCGCCCTTGAGTGACCTTCCCCCTTTCACTCTCCCCTCCGCACTTTCTCCTTCTCTCTCCTCCGCTCCAAGCTCCTCCTCCTTTGTACGTTCCTCATACTTTCTGGAGGCGCCGCCGCTCTTGAAAGCGCCGCCTCCTCCCTTGCATTCTCTCTCTCCTTGTCGAACTCGCATTCCCTCTCTCCTTCCCTCTTCATCATTATCTCATTCTCTCTTTCACTCCTCCTCTTCTTTTGATCTATTTTGTTGTTCATTGAGTGCGCATTGACCGAGTTCTGAGTGTAGTATGAGTTTAGGGTTTGTTTTTGTATTAAAGTCTATACATTTTAGCCATTTCAGAACGTCTTTGTTGTTTTGGAGTGTGAGTGTTGTTTCAAAGTGGTTGTGTCAGTTCCTCCTGGTCTTAGAAACATTCATGTGTGAGTGTAGAGTGATTTCGGAATTAGAATGATTGTTCGGAAATCAGGATGCATGTGTGGCCTTCAGATAGCTTCTTTGTTCATGTTTGTAAACACTTGTTACATTCAGAGTGAATGTTTGTGAGGGATTGTTTAATTCTGAGTGAATGTTTGTGAAAGCTTCTTCAATTCAGAGTGAATGTTTGTGAGGCGTTCTTAGTTTTCTGATATCCAATCCTTTCTAGAATCAGCTTCCAAGACTAGCTTGTTAGAACTGCTTCCAACAGCAGCTTGTTGTGTAGTTTGCAAAGCAAGGTGATTTCTTCAACTTCTTTATGTGTGTCAATTTCTTTAGAGTTTCGCAGCATCTACAATGCATAAGCATTGTATATGCTGCGTAAACACATTATAAAGGTCTCTGGAATCAAAAGTGTTTCGAGAGACGACCCAAACTTCAGTTTGAAACCCTAAAACACTAAACTCTGCAGCTGGTTTGGGTAGAGCGACCCAAACTCTCCAGCTGGTTTGGATCGTTCGACCCAAACCATAAGCATTGTTTGGGTCTAGGGTTTAGCCAAACTCCGCATCAAATGTTCATTTATAATTAATTTAATCATCATCTTGGGTGAATATCTAACCCTATCGACCCAATCCATCTGCAGAGTTTGGGTCGCTCGACCCAATCCATCTGCAGAGTTTGGGTCGTTCGACCCAAACAGCGCATGAAATGGTAATTCATAATTTAGGTAATCATCATCTTGGGTATGATCTAAGGCCATAGCCGATCATTCCATACCGCTACAAAGTTTGGGTCGAACGACCCAAACTCTGCGTAAATTTTTACTGCTTACGAACAATACTTACACTTATAAACAACAACTCAAACACCCAAGCAATAATGAAATGACCCACAACTAGAACACTAGCTCGTGATGATTGTTGTATCCATGAACTTAAAGATTGGTTTTCGTAGCCAAATAATATATTATTCATTAGCCATTGTAGGCACAGGTTTGGGTCGTTCGACCCAAACCTGTGAAAAGTAACCCCATATATAAATGTTACTAAACCCAGACATAAGCCTATATGATTTGAAAGAGTTTGGGTCGCCCGACCGAAACTAACATATGTATTTCTACTTGCAGATGCCCCCCAAGAAAAGACCTGGAGAACGATGGTTCAAGCCGGCACCAGACGCGATCTGGCAGGAGCACGAAACTCCTAAAAACCAATCCTACGTAGCAAAAGAAGACCTTGTAATTGCATGGTCCTTTCTTGTAGTAAAGGCAGCTCAATTCAAAATCCTCCTTGTTTTGAAGGTTGGCACGGAGGAGCAATACACATGGGATGCTTTGACGGGATGGGAGGTGGCATCAGTTCATGCTCTAGGAGAGCACGTTGACGTCATCCTGGAAAACTCTTCTCTGGAAAATGTGCACATGTTCATGCATGAGCAAGCCGAGCCATTCGATCCGGTATACGTGAAGGAATCCTGCGCTGAGCCAGACATTGTTAAACCGGATACAATCTTCATAGATGCGATCATTTCAAACACGAAGGTTGCAACCAGGTTCACTAAACTTAAGCAGGCAATCAACGCAATAAACAAGACCCAGCAAAGCAAGTCAAAATCTCAACAAGCTGTGAGGCGCAAGGCGACTGCTGAAGAGGGCGCAGGGTCGTCAAGACCTCAAACAGTGAGGAAGCCCCGACCGGTTCCAGCTGACTCGAGGAGAACAACACCTACGGCAACTCCTGCTGATAGTGAAACACCGACGCCATCACAAAGCCGGCAGACGACACCATCTAAAAGGCCGAGAGAGTCAGTATCTGCCATGACAGATGAGCCTGTTTCACCGGAGCTACGTATGCCCAAGCCCGGGGAAGGAGTGGAGCCATCGGAGATCCAGAAAATACTCAACAATTTCGACACCAAGTGTTTACATTGTTTTTTCATGGGCAGAGAATTCAAGTTTGATGTCAACATCGCACAATGCCACCTAGCGCCACCAGAGAAGTGCGTTCGGGCAAAGGAAGATGCGTATGTTGATTGGTTAATCGCCCAGATGGTGAGCGACCAGTTTAAACATGATAGGCAGACTATTGTTGTCATGCCTCAGGGACACAAAAGAATGCCTACACCGGATATGTGGCCTTCTATAGAGAAAGGCGATTTTTGGCTGATTGACAGTCAGCACAGTGTTGAAGCTTCAAAGAAACTTCAACTGATGACGGAGTGGAATGATCCTAATGGTCTAAAGGAAAAATTGAAGGTATGGAAGGCATTGGTCGTGTGGTCGGACGACGAAACCCGGCTGAGCGATATCTCCCGCTATTTCAACATGAATAACAAGAAGCGGGCATATCAAGCTTCTTGGATTAGGAACATCATGGCATCGCGGGATGTGTGGGAGTTCTACGGCCGGCCTCCCAAGGAAAGGGAGAATGCAAAAGACAAGAATCCAAAGTGGGAGGTGAGCATTGTTTCTCAAACAGAGTTTGGGTCGCTCAACCCAAACTTTGGGTTTCTTCATACAGTTTGGGTCGCTCGACCCAAACTTTGCGTTTCTTCATACAGTTTGGGTCGCTCGACCCAAACCTTGTGTTTCTTCATACAGTTTGGGTCGCTCGACCCAAACCTTGTGTTTTAGTTTGTGTTTGTCTACGCAGTTTGTTGTTCATCATTTTTCTTCTTTGTTTGGAAACAACATATTAAGAATTAACACGCATTCTATGCTCTTGTGCAGCTTTTCAAATACCAAATGATAAACAAGTTCTCCTCAATTGACAATTCAAGTCACAAGCAAAAGAAGTACAATGAGCTAAGAGGAGAGATCTAGTTGATTACATCATCCGACATGGTTTGGCAGAAGTAGAAGACAGTGTTTGAGAAACACGAGACAGGGGATCTCATGGATCCTGACACATGCAACCTCTTCAACTCGTCCTCTCGATTCAAGGCGATGAAGCCTCTCATGAGAGAATTCTTTAGAAGTCTGCAGGGTCTTTCGGAGGCGGAAATGGGGAAGGCGGCAACGCACATCTTGCACAACAACCCGACCCCTAAGAGATTTTGGGTGTACCCCAAAATAGTCTTCACCAAGCCGAAATCCTTTGTTCCTTCATGCTACACAATGAAGGAATGGGCGGAGAATAGGAAGAAGAAAACAACGATCGTCCAGGAGCTGTAGAAGCTAATCCCGGAAAAGAACATTTTTGTCGATGACGAGGTGAACGAGGTGAACTGGAGAGCGTTCAAGGCTGAATACAACTTCACCAGTGCATCCATGGCAGCTCTGATCAGGGAGGCAGGAGAAAACTTCCTAAAGTCAAAACTGGTGAAGGGTGGGAAGAACCTGGCTCTTCCAGAACACTCGACGCGTGCCTTCTCGAACTTTATAAAGGAGAAGAAGATTGTAAGTTTTGAGGGGGATGCGCATTTCAACCTTGTCGCTTTTGACCCTATTAAAATCCAGGGATGGCCCGGCCTTGATTCCAGGAAAGAAATACGAGTAAGAGCAGCGGACCGGTTCCCCTTTGGTATAATAGACTTCCGGAGCATTCCTGGGAGTACGTTTGAGGGCACAATGGGTACACCCTTCTACGAGCCCTTCATGTCGAAGTTCGTGGAGTATGCAAGCCCTAAGCTTAGGGAGGTCGATATGTGGCTGTGGATAGTAGAGGATAGGAGAGCAGAGCAGGTGTATGAAATTGTGAGGAAATTGCAGCCTGAGTATGCGGTGTCTAAGTCTCACTACATTGCTGCACCGGCGGAGGGGGTGTACACGACACTAAAGGACAAGAAAACCAAAGTCATGAATTTGTTGTGCTTGTACTTTGTGTTCAAAGCAACCTTGCTGAAGGTGGAGAACCACCCCATAACCCAGATGCAGAAACTATTCCAAGTTCCAGAAGGCCTGGGCGCAAGTAAGTCCCTCTACGACGAGGCAAAATATGCCATATACCATTCGGACGAGTTGCGGATGGAATTCTATCTCCGAATAATGAGGGCCTTGACGAGAAGAGGGGACTGTATATTCAACGTCTTCGGCGGCACCAAGCCCGTCTTCGCTGGCATGGTAAGCTCATTACCATAATTGTTTTCATAGTTTGGGTCGAGCGACCCAAACTAACACCGATGCTAGTTTGGGTCGCTCGACCCAAACTAACACTGATGCTAGTTTGGGTCGCTCGACCCAAACTATAACCTTTGCAATTGATATTAGGTCTTGTATGTACTTCCCCTTTTCGGTGGAATCACATGTTATGCCATATAATAACATCTGGTGGGATTTCTGCAGATGCTGGGGCTGAACGTGTACAGCTATGTAGACCTTAATGACATCCAATTCTACAAGGCCCAAAAATCATTGGCGAAGAAGATGGATATACTAGACTGGATCCCTGGGAGCTACGCCGAGGAGACTGTTGAAGGGGGTGAGAGCCCGCTGGATAAGGCGAGGCGTGTCAACCCTGAAGAATTGGCCATAAAGGTTCCAGTTGCTGTACCAGAGCCTCTGGTCCAAGTGCATCCAGGCACATCCTCTCGGCGACCGCGTGACGAGGAGGGGGAGGAGGAGGAGGAGGATGAGGAGGTGGAAGAGGAGGAAGAAGAGGCTAACGTGGAGGGCGAGGTCGAAGAAGGGGGAACAGGCTTCACTCAGGAATCTGAAGCCCCTCAACGAAAGAAGGCAATGCGGGTAGCAACTCCACAAAGTAAGTTGGTGCCCGTCCTGACGGTTGATGATGCCCGCAACATGTACTCCAGGGATGCGACTGCCGCGTTCAGGGAGAGGAGGAAACTAAAAGGCAAGAAACTCTATGGCGACTATGCCATCGAGGAGACAATTGCCATTAGCAGCGAAGACGAGGACGACATGGAGCTCGCGAAACGGCTCAGGTCGGACCCTCCCTCTCCAGGTGCCTTCGCAGGGATGGTGAAGGTGAAGCCGGAAGTCCTCACCGTGCAAGAAGCCAACGAGAAGATGTTAAGGGACGAAGAACAACGCGTCCGCTTGCAAAAGGCCGTTGCTGAAGAACCCTCAGTGCGGAACGAAGTCGCAGAGCTAAGGGCTCTCTTATTGGAGCAAGAGCGACTGCGGGCATTGGCGCAACCTCCAACTAGTGCGGACTTGATCACGCAAGTGATTCGAGGCATGTGGGCGCAGGGTTTGGTGGTAGCTCCCCCGGGCTCATTTCCACACTTGCCCCCCGGCTTCCCTCCCCAGAACATTCCTCCGCAGCCCGTGCCGCAATCCTCCTTCAGCTTTCAGCACATGGTTCCCCCCCACGTCCGTCCGTATCCGCCGGTTCAACAAGCGGATGACCCCAATATATGGCGCCTTCCCGGGTCTTCTAGACCTGTGACCCCCCCACCACTTCGGCCGCCCCTGGTGATCCCCCCGCCCCATCAGCAGGACGACCCCCACATGTTTGGGTTGTCCGACCCAAACCCGCCCCCCCTTACAGTGCAACAAGGCCAATCTCATGATGCACGAGAGTTTGGGTCGGCCGACCCAAACCCCGTTACCGCTCAGTCTTCAATGGACCAGCATGGGTCTGAAAGAGACACACCCATGCCTGATGTTGAAGGACCTCGAGGGCCTGGTGATACCTCTACTCCTATCCCAATCGATGAACCTATGCATGATGCACATGCGGAGGTTGGGTTAGGAGAAGGTCCTGACACTGAGCGCTTGCAGGAGAGGGGTGCTGACATCGTCGGAGAAGGCGGTGGCGAGAGAGAACGACAAGCGGAGGCGGTGGAGGCTTCCATGGCGTCCAGGCATGACCAGGGAGAGGTAATACACTGAGACCTCCTCAGTTTGGGTCGCTCGACCCAAACTCCTGGTCTATTGTCTTGTTGCCGTGGTCATGTCCCCCCTAGCTAGGAGGAACTGCCCCCACCCCGTCCATCCGCTCTCGCATCCCTTCAGCCCCCCCCCCCCGACGATCACTAACGTCGCCCGTCCCACGATTTTACTCGAACTTGGAGGCGTGCACACAATTTTGTAGATGTTGAATTAGGATAGTTTGAACGGATCATTCAACGCGGCTTCGCACCCCTAGGCATTTTGTACATAGAGCATTGCAAACAATAAAATTATTATTTTGTGCCCTTATGTTTGTTTTCGTGTTCAAATGTATATTTTTTCCTCTTGCCCCCTCTTGCATTTGTATGGCCGCCTATGCATAGTGGTTCTTGTATTTTTCACAGAAAATATTGTATTCACTTTAAGTGGACATAGCATGACATAGTCTTCCCCCGCCTTATGTCGCTCGTCTCCACAGGGATCGGAGCATAGCGTCGCGGCTCCCCGCCGGGCCTCTCCAAGAAGCGAGGAAAGTAGCGCGATGGTCCCCCCCATTTTACCCGTTCCACCTTTGCCGCCTAAGACCCGGTTCCTGGTGTTAGACCTCAACGGGGTCCTCGTCCAATGCGTTCATTGCCCGAGGACCCCCACGGTGCCCTTTTGCAAGCCCGAGGACGCGAATTACGACAGGCCGCCCACGTTCATAAAGAGCAAGCTAATTCACCTCCGCCCGTGGCTTCGGACCTTCCTCCAGATCGCCCAACAACGATGGTGGGTGGTCGTGTGGAGCTCCATGAAGGCCGAGAACACCAATGCAGTCGTGGAGTTCATTTTCAAGGGCATCGAGCCCCCCTGCATGGTCCTAGCACAGGAAGCCTGTAGAATATTGTACACACCGGACGGCAAAGTCGTCAAAAAACCAAACAACCCCGCTTCCCCCCAATACCTCAAGGTCTTGAAGCCCATTTTTTGGGACCAGCGTCCGTCATTGATAGGTGTCCCCTACGACGTCCGTCCCACCCGGGAGAACACGCTCATGGTGGACGACAGCACCGCAAAGAACATGTTGAACCCGACGGCCAACTTAATAGTTTGCCCTACGTGGACGGTCGAGAAGGTCCGGGACCGATTTTTGTTAGACCTTAGTAAATACCTCCAGGCGCTCAGGGGAAGCGGACTACCTGTAAACAATTTTGTTAGGAATAATCCGATAGGCGAGAGATACTTGGATCCACGAGACCATTTGTACAGAGAGTTGTTCTCTCACGCGAAATTTAACAAGCTCATTTGAGGCAGCACGTGTGTGTGTGTGTGTGTGTGTGTGTGTATGCGCCCGCCCACTTTGTGTAATATATGCTTCATATGTATCTTGATTTTCACGCGCTCTAGCAAACCCTCTTCCTTTGGGTTTTGTTTCGTTTCCTTTTTTGCGCCAGCGTTTGGAGCCCTCGATTGACATCGTCAGCGAGTCAGAGTTGGGGAGCTTCTTCTACGAGACCGTTTACGACGCCGCGTCAACCATTGACTACTCCAAGGAGCCTATTGACGCCGGCGTCGTCGATAGCCCCCCACCCAAGCAAATCTTACGGCGATCTCCGTCCCCGTCGCCGCTCAAGGGCATAAATCGCAAATGCGTCCGGACATCCCCCTCTCGGCCCGGCGGAAGTATTACACCTCAACGGCGGCTGCGGATGGACGCACGGCCAACGAAGAGTGGAACCCTTCCTATTCCTTTGCGGGACGCCTTGCCCCTCCTTGCCAACTCCGATGGGAACGCCCCCGGTGACAAGGTGAACCCCCCCCCCTCTCTAAAACATGGTTAATCGCGCATTACAATCATTTTGCACTTAAAAAATGATCGTGTGACACGTTTGGGTCTTCCTCCCTAAACTAACACATGTGGTCTTGCAATGACGCGTTGCAGGTTGCTCCCACCCGTAAACCTATGCGGTCTAGTGCGTCCATCGAGTTCGAGCGTATGTACGCCATGACCATAAATGCGAGACAATCCACTTCATCGTATTCGAATTCTTTGACGTATATTTCGGGCGGCCGATGGACTCCAAAATGTCTTATGGATGGCGGTCACCCCAAGAATGGCTATAGTCGCGGGGCGGAGATTTTCAGGAATGTTGAAGCAATGCGAGCAAAAGAAGCCGCAGCAAAAGAAAAAGAGGCAAAAGAAAAAGATAAAAAAGATAAAAAAAGCAAAAGAAAAAGAGGCAATCTCCGAGGCTAGATAGGCCATAGTAGGCGTAGGGTTTTGGGCCATAGGCAACATCATTTTGGGTCGCACTATCCAATGTATGTGTGGTGTTAGCATGCTATGCATTTTACATGCCATACTTTGTATGTTTTTTTTGCAATAATATAAGTGTCACATGATTTCCCCTTCAATATGGTCCAAGGTTTGGATTGCCCTAACTAAACCATCACAAATATGAGTTTGGAATATTTTGTATGTTATATTATATTGGTTCACATAGTTCCCCTTCAATATGGTCTAAGGGTTTGGAGTGCCCTACCTAAAACATATTCATACAAGATCTCATATTTTGTGTGCGATAATATGAATGTTTTAAGATTTCCCCTTCAATTTGGCCTAAGGTTTGGATTGCGCATCCTAAACAATCCCAAATATGAGTTATTAATGGGGTTCTTGTTCTAAATACCCGACACAAAGTGTTCGCATCTTACAACTTTCTCCAATATGTGTTCCATTTATCCTTGTTCTTATTTATGTGAATGTCTCAAAATGCCCAAAAAGTCTCAATTTAACGAATATAGTGTTTACTTTGTACACGTGCTTCTAACGAGAATTCTACTGTATCATACACTTTAAGGAATGGGGGCAATCAGGGGGGGAAAATTGCATATAAGTAATATAGGGTACCATAAAATCAACCATCCAAGAATTTATAATTACCAATAGGGTGCAAATAATCACAACAATTTACCATTATTTCAAAAATTAGCATCCCTTATAATCCTTTCTCATAGGTAAATAGCCCCCATTTTAATAGGTCATTATCGCAGGTGTATGCAAAATATACAAGGGAATCCCCCCCCCCCCGAGCTTAGGGAACATCAACTTGAATTCTAAAGGCACTGACTCACTTAAGAATTATTGGACAAGGATATCATATTGAGATTGGAAATTAGTAAACATATGATCACAGATCCTCAACATAGTTCACATGCCAACCCATACCCCATTGTATGCCAGACTATCTCTTCATATGTGAACGCTACATGAGGTATAACTTAGAGCCATGTCATGATGATGGATGAGTTCATCCATTGACCTTCTCATGTTAGCAACTTGTGATGCAACATTGTCATGGATGATTGCTATATTGTCTACTGTGATATAGTGATAACGTACATGTTCATATTAAACGGTTTTGTTAATTCCCACTACATTCCCAAGGGTAAGATGCTTAAGCTCACTATTGGCAAGTGTCATGTGTTTCATTTTAATATTTAAGAGGAATACATCCTTAAGCATACTAATGGCATGTCATGTCAAGATTTTAATAAGTGCACTCAAACACCCAGTGTCATGTGACGACACTTACGGTGTTGTTGTTAATCTGCAATATAACATAGCATACCCTTCAAAATAGGGGTTTCCATTACTGTGGGTTTTTCATCTGTATATTTGGATGAAAATCCAATCTAAGGCAAGGAAAGTACAATAATATTACAGTGGGCCACACTAAAAATGAACAACAGAACTTAGAATAATATAAGGTTTCAAAAATGGCAATGGACATCTTTAAAGTACTATAGGGTATGGAAGAATATGTAATTTGGAATTATATGAAATGCAAGGCTTTTTCTATTAATCCAAGGTTGAAAATGCTAATGAAATAAATAACCCTAAACCCTAAACCCTAAACTCTAAACCCATTAGTGTGGTAGTCCACTTAGTGTCGGACCTTACTAGTTGCTCGCCATCTATTTGTGTCCTACTCATATGCAATTAGGAGTCTAGTAACAACTAATTCTCTTTTATCGCGCATCCATGTGCAAACAACCACTATTTTATATGGGGTTATTACTCGGGGGGTGCACTGTACTAAACATGTACGAGTATACGTGAGTGCACATGAGGGGTATTGATTTGGACCTTGCCGTATTACGTATACATATGGTATACATGTTATAATTTATAGTTACGTACATATATGGAAGGCCTTTAAAAAGTATACAATAATTGTACTTGTATGGTACTGTTACCATACTACATATCATAAGTTTTCATATTGGATGAAATCGTTTGGAAATCGTTTGGAAATCATTTGGTAATCGTTTGGTGGAGTATAGGGATCCAATTGACTTGATGGACCATCCATCAAACGTGGAGATTGGTTTATGTTGGTATCAAAAAGGGGCTAACAACAAGTGGACATATGATCTTACTGATCATTTAATGGTAGACTTAGAAACAATAATTGTATTGGCTACAATGACATATATTGGTGAATCAAATGTTTATGAGTTACATCCGGGAGATGAAAAAGTTTTCAACGACTTTGCTGATGAAAGCTAGGATATTTTGTTATACATATTATAGGGGTTGATTATTGTTCAAAAGTATATTTGTATACATATGTTAATGACTATATATGAATGGATGTTTTTTTGTGTATACATATTGTCACTTGTATATTTATTGTTGCAATTGTATGTGTATTACTTCATTTCACAAAAAATAACTTGTATATAGGGGGTTTTTAGAGTATGCAGTGAACGCACGTGATTCTAGGTTTTAATGAAAGGTGCACCCCCCGAGGGTTATTACTTTCAATTTTTTTCTTCACATGCTATGATTATGTAGTTTTCTTAGTCGGGTTAGTAGAAAAGGGCCTTGCATTAATTACAAATCCAAATAATCGATTTGTTCCATACCCTATAGTACTTTAATGATGCCCAGTGTCATTTTTGACACCCCATATTATATTTGCTTTAACATGGGCGGACGTTAAATACCCCCTCACGAACTTTTGGAGGTATCTAATCTGGGTTGGGGCAATCTTGTAGAGAAAATTTCTAAACCCGACCAAAAATTGCATTCTTGAAGGCTGCTTGACTACAAATCCCATATTGAGTGCACTAAAATCCGCTTGACTTACCATAAATAACTTATATTTGTCATTCTAATGATAGATTAGTGCAAGTGTTTATAAGAGAATAAGGTATAAATAAATGATATGTTATTTGGAATTAGACTCGTGGGACAACGTTATAGATGGGGTATATATTACTGAGAAAATCATAAGTTTCTGACTATAGCCTATCTGAATTATTTAATAATTTATCCTCATCACATATTGTATTATCTTTCAAATCACATAGTGTATAACCGTTACTTTTAAATAAATATAATTATATGATACTAATACTAATATTAATACTAATATTAATATTAATACTAATACTATTATGCAAATACTAATAATAACAATACTAATACTAATATTGAATTGAGTTTTTTAGTTCACCAATTTATCATAAGGTGATATATATTATTGTGCCATATTACAAATGTTTGAACAATCACACATGTGCAAAATAAATGAATTATGAACAAAAAGATGTCTATGACAACACTTCATAATTATATATTGCACACATTGATATCTTACAATATTTATCAAAATAACCATGTGAAATTCAAAGCCACATCATGGCCTTGGAAACATCTCATGGGAGGTTGGAAAATAGGCTTAGAGCATCCAAGGCCACATCATTGCCCCTTGCCAACAAATTAATATTTATAAAATAACTATGAGGGAGAAAGTAGGTCTTACATGCCAACTCGGAGGTATTTCACTAAAGTAAGCTCCATCCGAGCTTCTTGATGGACTCATCCGATTTTTGTTACCGGATGACTTTACTTGAGTGCCACGAATCCCCGGCCATTTCAAGTGGGCTTGTACGGTTAAGGTATTTGTTGACTTTCATATTTACGGCCTCGAATGTCCTTCCCAAAGTGCACATCTAAGGGTACTCATGTAAGTATAACCATGCTATCACATAGAGCCTTATTATAACCTAACATAGTCAATCGCACACTCTCAAAATATTTTCGGTCATTGTAGGGTCGATAGTGCACATGGATTGACAACCTAAGTACCAAAGTACTAAATTTGAGCAACAACAAATCCCACATGGATGCAACATCTATGGCTACACGGTCCAAAATTGAGCTTTTATATTCTCCTTAAAGGTGATTTCAAAAATACTTTATGGCAAGTCCACAAGTCATACCCATGGATTGGAGCATGACATTATGGAAAGGTTACTTAAAGGTTACTCAAAGGTATTTGACCCCGATTTTAAAGAGTAGTTTAATAATCTCTAAATAGAAATCTCTAGTCCTATTGTTACCAATGCTTTCGACTTCCCCTCCCTTGGTCTCCCTCCCCTTAGTAGATGTTGTATTGAATCATCCCATGATACCTACCTATGGTGCAACAATTAGAGTTTATTGCATTGAGTACTGACTGTTGTTTTGAGAGCTCACATGCTACATAACTAAATAAATTCATTTTTATTTTAGCAATTAGTTAAAAAAGACAATTAGTTAACAAAGATAATAAATTCATTTTTTTTATTTTTTTTCCCAAAGCGGGTCACGGGGGCTTATGAGTGGGGCTATGTGCGTACATGCACATGAAGGTTTTACAGGGGCATGGGCATATGGTTTGCAAGGGTTAATGTATGTGGTTGGGTTCATGCAAGATATGAACCCAAAATGATTCATACAAACTGGTGTAATGGGTCAGGATGGCACATGCCCAAACTAATAAGGTATGTGGGGCTCATTGATAGTTGTAGTTTGAGGAGGGAAACTTGACTAGCTTGGTATTCTAGCACATGGAAATTGATTTTCATTTGAGCGGAGAAACCTTGGTTTTTATATACATTGTTAGTGTGAACCATAATTTGTTGTATTTACATTGAGAGTTCATGATGCCATGTTCTTACTATTCAAACCTTGCCCAAAGTTTTCTTAATTTATGGAGATTTTGTTTTTCATTTTTCTAGCATCCCATGATTAAAAATCAATCAGTCTAGTCAATCAACAACTAAAGTGCGTCAGTACAAGGATGGCCACGTTTCAACTTGTGTTTTGGGCAACGAGCCGAATCTGCTACCCCCCCCCCCCCCAACCACCATTGCCACTCCACATGGGAGTGCTCAGTCCAAAAGATGCTTGAAGATACCGGCAAAACCTTCACCAACGTCAGAGAACTCTATTTTGTTTCACCAAAACGATTGGTACATGAAAGTGTGCCCTAACTTGGGCTAGACTAATTTGGGGTCAATTCAACTAAATAGGGTTTCCAATAAACTTTGAAAAATAACCTCCTTACTACATACTAGTTTAAAGTTTCATTGTTGGATGAATGAGAGTAATATGCTCGTATGCGATAATCCCATTTCGTTGGCCAAAAAAACATTGATATGTATATAGGGCCTCACATTAGAAGCCCAAGCCCTTGAGGATGTAAATGCTATCACAAATTCCCCATGCGTAGGCAAAGCCTATCAATCCGAGGGCAAAGACAAGAAAACCTGCTCACATACAAGCACACCCAACATTCATCCAAAAACATTTTATTTAAAAATTCAATTGGTTTGACACCGTAATTAGCTTCAAAGTTACGGAATTAGTCTAAACCAAGGGGGTTTAGTTTTATATTTTTTGTTGGATCGATGAGAGGTACTCTTGAATGTGAGGTTTTTCTCCACATATGGAAGAGCACATCCTGAAAAGGGGAAGAAATTTTTATTAGGAAAAATTGAGTATGTTTGCTCTATAATGTACATGAGTTTGGGGGTGGTGGGGGGGGGGGCTCATTATAGGGCTTATTGCCTTCCTTTTGGAAGCCGGGCTATGTTGGGTGCAACTATCTATTTGGGGCATCCAAGTTTGGGAAGAGGGGGTTGACATTGCAACCATTGTATCTCATTGCATCTATTAAGGGGTTTGTATGTGTTTGTTTTGTATTGTTGTTTCAATGTATGTGTTGTGGCATAAGGTTTAGGTTAAGGAGTATATGTCCTCTAGTTGCATTGGGAGTTCCAATCACACACGTGGTGTCCAAACTAAGTCTACCCAAACATGTGCATTATCCAAGGACATGTCAAATGATTGGAGTCGCGTTTTTCTACAGCCTTGTCGATCGGTCAGCCTTAAGCCATCATTTCGACATGGGATCTCAAAACGGTCATCCAAAGGGCATAAGTGGTGGGCCCATAAGTATATAGCGTAAAACCTAGGAAGTGCAGCTAGAAATGTAGTGGACACATACCGGGGGGGGGGTGTGAACCCTTTGAGTGGTCCACCACTCTGCGGGATCACTTTTAGTTAGAATGTTAGCATTAAAAGTTAGAATTGATAGGGAATTTAGGAAAAATTAGTTCATTTAGCATTTAGCCTAGAAGAAGGAAGGTCAAAATGAAACTAAGTAGTGCTAGAAGATAGCAAAGTAGAAAAAATGTGCTAGCTAGTAAAAACAACTAGCTAAGCAAATATTAGTAGATGCTAGTTATTAAGCAAATGTTAGTAGATGCTAGCTAAGCAAGTGTTAGTTTATTAGTTAGTGTGAGGCACACAAGACTATTGGAGGTGTTTTACGTAAGAAGATAAAATCGGCGTGAAGAATTTTGAAGACAAAAAAGAAAGAGAGCAAGGGGGATACTTGCCCACTTGCCCCCTTGCCAACTCGATGGCGGAAAAATTAGAAAGATTTCTAAAGGTTTTTTGTCGGAGCCACCTCGGCGAGAGGGTGGCAACCTCAACCGGGAAAACCCCCGAGCCAAAATTTCGGGAAAGGGTTTGAAAAATGGATCCGGTGGAAGAGGGGTCCAACCCTTTTGTGAGAGGGTTTAAAAACCCCTCCTTCCACCTTGTAGCTCTCTCTCTTTCTCTAGTTTTTGGGCGAAGCCCTGCTTCAATGTAGTTAGAAAAAAATCCTTTAGCATGTATTCTCAATGGTCTAGAAGAAAGGCTTGAGAACCTCCTCTACTCTCTCTCTCCTAGTTAGGTTGTGTGTTTATTAACACACCAACAAAATTATTCCTTCTTTTGTAGAGGTAGGTTGGATGGTAGAGTTTTGAGTAGAGGCATTATAGACCTCATCTGCCAATGCCCTGAAGGCTTAGTTCAAAAGCTAGAACAAGATACTTATCATTTTTCTCTTAGAGAGATTTCATATAGCCATCCATAGCCGTTTCCCATTTGTGATTTGGTTGAGATGACAATTAGTTATGGATTTTCAAAGATGGAGTAGAAAAAACTGGGTGGTCTTGTGGGTAGCGGCTGCTGGATCAGACCTGCGAGCCCAATAGGAATTTTAATTCCAAGAAATTATATTTTTCCCAAGTAGAACTTTTGTGTAGCTTTCCAAAATGGCTTAGAACATTTGATTTGAGCATGATTTGAATTAGATATGAATTGTGCAAGATGGGACACATAGTTTGAGAACTTTTGGTTGACTGCTGCATTACAGAGGACCTGCTGGGTTCACTTCGGCTTACCTTTCTAATCACATATTTTTATCAAATACATCTTTTTAATATCTCTCCAGGGTCATATAGAACGTTTGATTTGACTAAGATTTGAATTAGATATGAATTGTTGAAGGCGAGATACATAGTTTAAGCCTTCTTGATTGACTGCTGTGTTACAAGGAGTCCGCTGAATTTCTATTAGCTTAACCTGCTGATGTCATAATTTTTCTAGTTAGAGCTTGTTCATAGCTTTCCAATGGTATAAGGAAAGCCTAGATCCAAGTAGTAAGGAATGTGCTATGAATTTTTGAAGTTAGAAGGTAGATAGGTGGGTTGGAAGGGTCGGTTGAATCGACCTCACACTTCCAACCCTCATAACTTTTGCATTTCTTATCCGATTAGAGTGATTTTTAGATCATTGGAAAGATAATTTGGTGCACTAAGTATAAATATTATGCTTAGGATTAAATTACAGGGCAGAATAACACTTTATATTTTAATTGTTAACTAAGGTACGCTTACTACCAAACTAGTTACAAAGAAGGAGGCAAGGTCGACGCTCGGAAAGTGGAGCAAGGAAGGAGGTAGCGGCTCGGCCTACATCAAGCCCAAATCAACCGAGGAAAATTGAGGTAAATTAACTAACCTTAAGCCTTCCATTTAGGATTGGAGGGAGCACGGCTAAGGTACGCATTTCTAAACCCACTCACCTATCCCGTAAGGTCAAGTGGCTTGACCACTTGACCGCCAAGGGAGTACCCAATTCCATTGTTTTCGGGGCCCTTGGTATGTTTTGTGGTAGTAGCTTCATTTATTAGCAAGTTTCATGTGTGGTAAGTCGGATTAATCACCGACATAACCACTCTGAATGTTGTTGGTGGAAAGGTGGGGTTAATGACCCGCGAATCCACTATTATGTTGTTGGCCCCATAGATTGGGAGTAATGGCCCCAATTTATGAAGATTGCGCAACAGGTTGAACCTACAGGTCGCCCGTCACCCTGGTCCCATTGAGTTGCATTTCGTGGTCTATCCAGTGTAAACACATTTAACAATCAAAACATACAAAATAAATCGTAAACCCTTGTTGGCAAGAGACCCGAGGTAAGGGGTGATGCCTAATATGTTAATGTAGTGAGTTAGGACGTGCAAACAAAAGTAAGTAATTAAGAAGGAATTTGTGTGAAGGGTGGGACTTAGGCCAAGTTCCCCCGCTTAGAAAACTAAATAGAACTAAATAAAGAAATAGGAAGAATTGAATGGTCCATCAAATTGTCGTTATTCCGTTCGTTGAGTTAGGGTGGTATGAGTCACAACCGGTTGGGTGTATCAGAACCATCCCAATTCACAAATTAGGATTGCCTTGGTTTCAAGGCTGGTGCGTCTGCGCGTAGAATAGGTTGTAGGTTAAGGTTAGAACTAGATATGAAATTGGTTAGTGGAGTTTAAAGCCACACTAGTAAAAAACTAAGGCCTAACCTCCGGAGGTATTACGACGCATATTTAATCTCCCTTAAAAATCTAACTACTCACGTTATACACCTATCATCCGGGTTCGGCTTGGGCGCCTGCAAATGCAGGCCACCTTCACCGAAGGGCTTGTGTGATACTTTTAGGCTCCCTCGAAAGGGGGTGGCCCAAAAGTACCACAGGGGGGTTGTGATGTATTGGAGTAGAAATATACGTGCGAAAAATTGAGAGGGTATATGGGGACGTAAAATGAACAAAATGATTTAGAATAATATAGGGTGTCAAAAATGGCATTGGACATCTTTAAAGTACTATAGGGTTTGAAATAATAGGTAACTTGGAAATATAAGTAATGCAAGGCCCTATCCTACTAACCCAGAGCTGAAAATGCTAAGGAAATAAATAACCTTAAACCCTAAACCCTAAACCGGTTTATAAATGGATCAACATCTCTAGCGTAGTGCTATAAATTTGATGATTTCCCCAGTGTAAATAGGGCATTGACGCCCGAGTTGGCCACATATATATATATATATATACATACATATAGACACACACACACATATTTGTGGCAAAGGAACTCTATGGTATGTTGCTACATGTCCAACATCATGATTGATAAGAATGACAAGTGATGCTAAAAGATGAAAAATGGGTTGTGCAAATCAAAGAGGTGCCATGAAAATGGACTCTCTCTCCCTCTCTCTCTCTCTTTGGTGGCATTTTGCATGTTTCAGTCAATACATGCAAATTCATTTTGTAACATGTGGCGCTTTCAAGTCAAAGATGGATTAACCCTAGGCTTGAGCTATTGGGAGAAGGGTCGAATTGTCAAATTGTGTATAATGCCATAGTAGGAGTCTAGGTAGGTATTGAGTCATCACATCCTATATCATACTATTAATGGGGGTGGGCGAGGCAAGGTTGTGGCAAGTTGACAAGGCTGGGCATGGTCACGAATCATTGGTGCTAAATTTGAGGTCACATGAGAAAGTTATTAAATGGGCATCTTGGATAACTTAACTTGATAAAACCACCACAAGCCATTGTGAACCGTTGATGATGAGGTTGAGGTTGTTTGGGAAGAGTGTTCAACAATCATCTTGGATAACTTAACTTGAAAAAACTGCCGTGAACCATCGGGGTTTAGGTTGAGTTTGAGGTTAAGGTTGAGATTGTTTGGGAAAGGTGGTCCACTTAACTTCATAAGTATAAATTCAAGGTTTTATGTTTTGATGTAATAATTCTCAATGGTCATCTTCGATAACTTAAGTACATGATTGTGACCTTAGGGTTTTGATGTTTAATATTTCAAAGTCGTGAACAAAACCAAGAGGTTTATAAAGGAAAGTGACACATACTCCTTTGGTAAGATGAATCCACAAAAGTGCAAACTCAAATTCATGATTTAACAAAGCAATTTAGCGATAGGTTCTTCCAATTTCATTGGAAATATGAACCAAGTTCATTATTTAAACAACCAATTTCAGTACATGTTGTGAACAATTTCATGATTTGGTACCCATATTCAAAACTTCACAAAATCAATTTTAGGAAATGCATAACTCTATTTCACAAAGAACATTACATCATGTATAGGATTATGCTAGTAAACAAATTGCTCCCTATTCCGCACAACTATACACTACACTCCAAAAACGTTATGCGCTTTGCTCACGCTACCAACACTCTTCCCATAATCAAACCCCCAACTACACTACGTACACTCTCAAACCCATGAGATTACACACTCCAACTATGTTGGGTATGAGTTGTTTGCTTTGATGTACAATAATCAAAGACCAAAGGAAAAATGACATTGCTTGCTTCTAACTCCAAGGTAGTGTAATGAAGACCAAAGAAAATTTGACATCAAGGCTAGAGGCTTCCAAGTAAATACAAAACAATGAGAAGGCAAAGAATGCGAAATGAGGCGGCGAGAATTTGAGAAATAAAAAAACCATAAAGTGTGAACTTGATATGGAAGATTCACAAAGTTGATAAAGATAAATGTCCACTATCATGAAATTGAGGTGTGCCACATGTCAAGTCGGTTAAGAAGAATGATCATGGGGATACAACAAAACATTTGCTCATGAAATACAACATTGGACAATGGGGTGGAGCGAGGCAAGTTGACAAGGCTAGGAAAGTATAAGTATCTTGGGGGGGGGGGGGGCAGTGTGTTAAAAAGTTAAGGATATAGGTGCGAACAACCATTATTTTATAGGGGGGGTGTTACTTTCAATTCTCTTATTTTTCTCACAATGATGCTATCATTATGTAAATTTCTACTTTGGGTTAATAGAAAAATGGCTTGCATTACTTATAATTCCAAATTACCTATTATTCCATACCCTATAGGACTTTAAAGCTGTCAAGTGTCATGGTTGATACCCTATATTACTCTTAACTCCATTTATAATTTTTAGCCCCCATGTTTTTAAAATACCCTATCATTTGTTCGCACGTATATTGCTACTCCAACCAATGACTACCCCCCCCCCCCCCCGAGAGAAGTATATGAAACTATTCCGAAGTTGCAACACAATGGGCCACAATGCTAGTTGCTCTAAAAGGAGCAGGCTAGTGTTGAGCTTCAAACCTCGAATTTGGGTGCAATCATATTCCCAAATTAGACTGCAATCATGAAAGATAATAGTAGCTTTGACCGGGTTATCCTTGCACCTTGCCCACAAAATAGGCATCCTATTCACAATTATAAAATATAAAGGAACTATAACTCTGGTGAGAGAATCCCATGTCGTTGTTAACTCTTGCGGATGAAACAATACCTAACCTTCATACTATTCATTTTGCAAGGGTGCCCATCATAAGTGGTGGACCTGTTATGTGTGCACATGTCCTTATGTAATTTTGGCATGAGTATGCTTGGTAGTGGTATGAGGTGTATGCAAAGGTTATCCAATGATCATTGGTACCGCAAAGACTCTCCTTCGCCTTGTAAAATTTTTTCACTCCATGTACATACGATGTAGAACCCCACTACCGAAGGTCATCATTATTCAATATGAGGAAGGTTAGAACGTGATTAGCTAATAGCGATAGGAATTGGAGGGAATGACGTCTATGTACTTACGAATTTGGAGGGAATGCCTTGTACTTCCTCATGAGAAGTTGATGGCCATGCTCACGACCTATATAAAGGCCACCATTTGGAGGGTCATTTCTTTCTCCTCATTTGAGTCCACCCCCCTTCACCCTTGAGGAGCAACCATGGAGAGCGTGCCTCACATGAGTGAAGAGGTTGGTTTTATAACCCCAATGTGCATCCACTTTCCCACGGGTGCACCCGTGACAACACTCTAGCCGTACCCCTCCTGTACGGCCAGTCTGCCACGGGTGTTCACCCGTGGGAGACTCTGGCACCCGGTTTGGGGCCCCCACGGGTGTTCACCCGTGGGAGCTTATGGTTTTTATTTCGGTTATCCTAGCATATGTCAGAATAGAAGTTATCCATATGCTCATGTGTGTGACAAACTTTCTAGTAGTAGATGTCAGCATGGTAGCCTCCCACGGGTGAACACCCGTGGGAGAATCCGGCACCAGCATGGAAGCCCCCACGGGTGAACACCCGTGGGAGAATCCGGCACCAGCATGGAAGCCCCCACGGGTGTTCACCCGTGGCAGTTCATGATTTGTATTTTAGTTCTCCCTACATATGTGTGGTTATAAGATAGGCATGTATCATGTGTGTGACATACTCAATAGTTGTATATGCAATTATGCTTATTTGTAAATTTCCTGCTGAGTATGTGAAATATGTTGTCAATGGGTAATTGGTACATATTATTACGAGTTGGGAGTTTCGTGATGCATTATGATAAATGATGACGATGATATTCGTTAAACTGGAATGTTGACACTATCCTGAATGGCAACTATTTCGCTTGCACTTGGGCCAGCAGATGTGACACCTACATGCATAGTAATAATTGTACACAAGTAAGTGTTAGGGGTGATAGTTTTGGTGTTTGGGCTTTGTGGAAACTGGTAATAAGGGTCATTCTCCCAATGGGGATATGATAAGTAACACATACTTCACTTGAGTTGTGTGAAGTGAGGTGTAGAGCTCACCCCTATATGTATGTAAATATTCTGCTGAGATGTCAATGTTGTCCCCCACGGGTGAACACCCGTGAGCTTTTGGTCAATGTGTGTTGACATACTTTGATATCTATGTTCAGATTCCACATTACATTGGACTGTCGAGGACGGACTTGAAGGGGAAGGCCGTTGTGCTCTTTGATGATGAGGGCCATGCTTTGTGTGATGGATTGATTTGCAACACAAATCCGTTGGATTGTGTTGACAATAGCATCCTAGGGGCTGAGGATGTTGGAGTTATTATCTTGAACCCAACTGACAATGTTATTTCGCGGGATTGGGAGAATACGCTGCACCGATGGCCACTTTCACTCACCAAATTTGAAGGACATACATTAGCGGAAATATTGTTGGTCCATCATAATGCGACCCGCGAAGTTCAAAGTCATCGGCGCTTGCTTGGAAAACGCCAATACAACACTGTGAGGATGTGTGCACCTTGGCCACCTGGGAAGAAAATTTGGGGAGCCACTGAGGAGCATGCGCGGATGTTATCAGCGGTGGATTGTTGTTCCGAGCATTGTTGCCAGGTATTCCCAAGGCCTTTGTTGATGAGTATTCGGGAACACTACTTCGCATTGCCATTCAATGCTCGGAAGCTCATAGCCCTGTCGGTGTTCCAATCGATCCAGAAACATGAGCACAACGGACGTGAAATGGTGCAGTTGGAAGGGAGAACAATATGCACTCGAGCATGGATGAACATCTATATGATATCAAGGGCACAATATAATAGGAACAAGGCTGAAAGCTTGATGGGGGTTAGATCTCGAGATCATGGAAATACAGGAACTAGAAAACCACGGGCGAATACAGTGCAAGCACGAGCCACCCTTGGAGTATTGGTTGAGGGTAGGGCGGACGCCATGCCCCATATGACTCGGACTCTTCCAACTGGTGAGAAGATAGGGACGGAGATGCTCCCTGTGGGAACAACGTGGTGCAACCTATTGCAGGAAGTGAACAACTTGGACGGAGACCTAGGGTACACGCCTATCTCCACGTCCACCTTTAGCTGCCTACATCGACAACATTTCAAGCAGTATGTTATAAAGAGCCCCGGCGACAACTTCTCGCGTTGTGGAACTTGTGCAGCATTCAAGGATTTGTTGCGAATACACACAAAGAACACAACTGGTCACTTGGCCATCTCGAATGCTAGCCTTCGTCATCTAACATTGCAGGAGGCTCATAGAAACAGTTACTATAAAGATAGGATTTTGTCAAAGTATGCTCCCAATGAGGTGCTTTGTATAATCCATGACAAAATGGATTATGGGAAAACGGCTCTTCCCGTCTTCGCGCACAAAAACAAACGTGTTGACAAATACGAGCGATTCCCCATATCCATTGCGGGGATGATTGCACATGGTCACTCAGATGTGAATTATGCGCATTATGTCCTTGATATGTACCCATCCGATGCCAACTTCACTATCACCTCGATGATGAAGTTGCTTTGTCAACTTGAGGTACAACCTGTTTGCTCTAGTAGACACATTCCGATTTCGTCCATAGGTGATCCTTTACACGACGCATTGGTGGTTGGTGTAGAGAAGTGTTCAGGAGTACTTCCCTTGCCACCGCCCGCAAGTATTCCTCCTACAGGTTTGCCACCCCTCCTCCTTGTTCAAATGGACAATTGTGCGAAGGACAACAAATCAAAATACAACATGTTGTTTTGGTCAGCTCTGACTGCAAAGGGAATTTTTCGGGAAGTGTGAGCCCAAAAGGGTGCCCACATTTAGTCTTAGACCCTTGAAACGTTAGTTGATGCACTTTGAAGTAGCATGTTACTTCACAAAAATATAAAAAGAGTGAAATGTTAGTCTTAGAAGTACCATGTTGTAAGAGGCTAGGATGTGAGTTGTTATTGTGTTTTTACCTTCGGAAGGATTTGAGTGAATGAGGATAGGTAAGAAGAACTTGGATTGAGTAGTTAGTGAGTAGGCTAGTACAAATGGATGGAGACAACCAAAGTGACTCAAGAGGCAAGTGCATTCGAATTGGGATGAATGGAGGATCACATGGAGCGCACAAGTGGACCACCTCATCATGGCCACTTAATGGGGAAGGCCCAAGGAAGAATGCAAGGTGGAGGATAAGCAAATTCTCAAAGCACCAATCAAATCACGAGTTAAGCATCGTGGTTTGAATTAAGTGGTGAGCGACGATTTGGGAAAGTAAGGGGAGAAAGTTATGGCGGCGGAAAGCGAAGGAGGCTAAGTTTGGGTTGAAGCATCCCAAGTTTGGTAAAGTGTGGTAGGTAGAAAGCCAAGGCTAGTTAAATGTTCGAATTAGGATCCTTGTTGATTATTTGAGGGAGGAAGGCTTAGAAGATAGGATTGGCGCCTACTAAGTAGGAGGAAATCTCAAGGGCTTATCGTGAGCCTTGAGGGTGCTCACCCCCTCAAGCTTACTATATAATCCCTCATTCTTCCCTCACTCATCCTCTCTTTCCTTTGTGCTCCAAGGCACCCCACGAGTTATAAGTGTGGGTGTGGGAAGCCATATTGGAGCACATGTGTGTGCTTAGTTTTTAGTTTGAGAGCCAAGGCTTGTTAGCCTTGAAGAGGGCTTGACCTCTTGGTAGAATTAGTGTTGACGTGAAAGATTTTAAAGTTAATTCATGATTCCAATTTGTGGTACTTTAAGTTCATGTTTTGAATACACGTGGTTGCAAGTTCCATGTTTAAGAGTTGAGCACTTGATGTTGTGATGAGTGCAAAAATATACTTGTGTGGATTAGTTAGTCTTAGTGAAGTTAGGAAATTCTCTCTCCCCCTCTCCTCTCTAGGATTTTAGGATTTTAGGATTAGAGAAGAATTGTGTGATTAGAAAGGGGTTGTTAGTAGAATTAGGGAAATTAGGTAGGAAGATTAGTTAAGGGCTTGAATAATTAGTGAGGTAGTTGGGGATTACAACTACAAAGTTGTGGGTTTATGAAGGAGCTGGGTTTATGAAGGAGCTGGGTTTGTTTAGTTAGAAAGTAAAGAGCTGGGTTTATGAAGGACCTGGGTTTGTTTAGTTAGAAGCTAAGGAGCTGGGTTCATGAAGGACCTGGGTTTATGAAGGACCTGGGTTTGTTTAGTTAGAAGCTAAGGAGCTGGGTTTATGAAGGAGCTGGGTTTATGAAGGAGCTGGGTTTGTTTAGTTAGAAGCTAAGAAGCTGGGTTTATGAAGGATCTGGGTTTATGAAGGAGCTAGGTTTATGTAATTAGAAAGTAAAGAGATGGGTTCATGAAGGAGCTTAGTAGATAGCCTACCTAATTAGCTCATAGACAAGTAGTTAGTTACATTATGCTAGTTAGTGTTATGTGTGGCTTTCACAAGTAAATGTATTTGAGATTGACTATAGAGAATAGTGTTTTTTTTAACACTTGCATCCTCTCTTTAAAAATAAACCACGTGCACAACTTAATGGAGAATGTGGAGCACTCTCGCGATGGCAAGACAAAGGAAGCAAAGACCAAAGTTAAATCCAAGACCACTTGAAGGGTGAACCTTGCACTATGGACTCATCCAAGTCCAAATCCAATACCGCGGAGGAATGTGAGCCCAAACCCACTACTCGGACTACGGACGCTTAAGGGTGGGGGGTTTGGCCTCACATAATTGGTGCGTCCGCCGGGAGCGAAGCGGAAGGTAGTTACAAGACTTGGAGGCGACTAGGAGACTTGGAGGCAACTAGGAAAAATTGGAGACACAAACTTGAGAGAAGGGAAGGAGCACCCGAAACTCGGTAAGTATTCTCTCTTTGGGTTACATTTGAATTCATTGTATTTCAACTATTCCTTGGAATGAATTGCATTGTCAATTACGCAAATTCATTTTTGAGGAAGGAGCGCGGCGAAGGTACGTCCTCAACCTTTTTGGGGATTTGCTAAGAACTTAAAAGGAACCTATAACCGAGTAGCTCATTAAAACATTAGAGGGTAAATTCACCTTAGGACATTGAACTTTGACACTCACCTCGGGGTGAGTCTCAAAGTTTTGGGAGTTGTCATTTCATGCTCTAGATTAAATTAATATTTCACAAAGTTTATGGTGTTGTTACATTGAGTCACGATTGAGGGGAGTGCTAACTCACAGGGGGATGCGATTGCTCAAGGTATGTTTATTTCTTCAAAGTGAACTCATTAACTAATTAAGGAATGCCTTTTGTACTCGTGATTGTTGTTATCCGTTGTAGAGGGTAATTCCCGAATTGTGGATGGTGTGAGAAGTTGAAGGGTGAAGCCTCGACTTTTAACATAATCTACTCGGAAGGTCACCCCCTCACAATCGGTATTGTGGTGAGTGTTAATTTGCGGGAAGGTGCGGAGGTGATGCTCCGACTTAACCAAAAAATTAACATGAACATGCCTATCCCCTATTGGGATTCTTTCACCTAAGTGGGCTTGCAGGTTCTTTTCCTCACCTCCTAAAAAAATTATAACCACACCAAGACAAGTGAAAATATTAAGAGGGGAATTGCTAGGATTATGTGTGGTCAAGTGAGGGTCGATCGATTCTTATGGAATGCAAGGTAGGACTCGCTCACAAAAACCAAGTTTGATAGTAGGACTAGAGAAATCTACTCGAAAGAGGCGGTCCTCTAAAATCAGTGATAGATTAGAACAAGATAATGTTAGAATAGAGAGTTGTTTGAACGTCGAACCTAGGACTAGGTCAATTCTAGACACCTTAGAACTTGGAGCTCAACTTGAAGAGGAGATCACTCCCTCCAAATTGAGTGGTGAAACTTCTTCGGAAAATTACACACTTAGAGAAGAATTCCCGGTAGAAGTTGATAGGGGATTGTTGAATAGTTCACCGGTCACCATGGCCGAGGAACGGGGGATGGATCCACCACCCATACCCCCAATTCCGCCCATACCTCCTATACCTCCAATAGACCCATTGGTTAGGCCAAGAGGCCTACCAATTGTGGTTCCACAAAATTTAGCGGCGATGGATATGCCATCTCATCTCCCTAAATTTTATGGGACCAAGGATGAGGACCCCTCTCGGCACATGGAACGGTATATCGAACGGTTGGCTAGCTTCCTCATAACCGACCCGGGTTATTGGTTAGTGTGGTTTCCTACCACTCTAGAGGGGGAAGCCTATGAATGGTATCGGGATCATGCCGAGGGACATTTTAGGGGATGGGAACAATTACAAAGGGAGTTTCTTAACGAATTTAGGCCGGAAGTGGGTCAAAGTACCGCATTAAGGGCATTGTCGTCATTGAAGCAAGGAAGGGAGAAAGAAATTTCGGCTTACATTAGGAGGTTTGATTTAGTGTGCACTAGATTTGTGGGTACCATGCTCAACGACGACACGCTAAAGCAATTTTTCATTCAAGGGTTTTTTAAGTCCGGAACTATTAGGGGTGTTCTAGAAAGGAATCCCTTGACCTTGGCGGATGCCAAGCGTGCGGCTAGAGATATTGAAAACTTGGATAAAGATCACGAAAGGCTATGGAGAAGGGAGGATGAATTGATCCCACAATTCATCCCCATACGCCCTAGGGTGGTAGCGGTAGAACCCGCTAAGTATGAGAACCAAATTCCATATGCCATTGTGGACACCGGTCCCCGACCTTTAGCGGTTAGGGAACCGGCACCTCTTTTGGCACTACCGGCCCCTAGAACGGATCCACACTTGGAGGAGGTTGAGAGAAGACTAGGTGCTAGCCAACTAGGATTCCAAGAGGCTATGATAAAACAAATGCAAAGCCTCACGGATCAAATGTCATTAATGATCCGGAGTCAACAACCGGGGCCTCCACCCCCGGTTGAGTCGGGTAGGCATTCTTCCGGATTATGGTGTGTCCAATGTGGCCAACCGGGCCACACGCGTCAATTTTGTAGAAGTGGACAAAACCGTGACCAAAGAGGAAACGGTAACCCACCTCAACAAAATCAACGAGGTCAAGCGCCACCTCACTATGGAAATGGAAGCAATAGAGGACCACAACCTAGAGGGCAAGGTGGCCAAAATTTAGAGAAGAAGGAATTTCATCCCTTTTGTGGAAGGTGGCACGCTCAAGGACAATGTTGGTCCGAAGGTCAAGAGTTTAATTGTAGCAATTGTGGAGGAAGTCATCCCTCGGATACGTGTCGCCAACCGGACAAAATAATTAATGTCCCTTACCCGGTGGCTAATCCACAACAACAAGCAAGGGATAATATGCGAGGTGCTAGGCCACAAGGAGTACCGGCCAATGAACTTAGGCCACCTAACTTATACTATGACCATAGTAATGCTAGGCAAACTTTTCATCCACCGGCGGGCTTGCAAACTACAACCGGTTACATTCCAATACAAAATAGACAAGGAGTTCCACCTAATGGTAGTAACGGGAGACAAGCGCCTCCAACGGATCCGGGACCATCTAACTCCCAAGATGTTAGGTTCATGGATGGAGTGTTGGAGGCCACATGTGATGACATGCTTCCTCTCCCAACGAGAATTGGAGAGGAGCAAAGTCAATGGCCTCCTCACACCAATGCTATTACATATGAGTTAGTGAAGGGTAAGGGTGTGGTTGAAGAAGCACCTGCACTAGCGGTAACTACTAGGGCTAGGAGAGGGGATGCCCCGTTGGAGGTAGGAATAGGAGAGCAAGGAAATTACTCTTCGGATGAAGAGATTAATCTCTCCGAGTTGGATAGGGTAGCTAGAAGAGCTACTAAGGATGTGGAGAGGGAAAATATAATTTTACAAGATAGGGAGAGGACTAATGCGGTACATGACTTGGATAATAGCGATGTGGGTGAATGGGAAGGACCGGGGGTTCCCGTAGACGAATTCGACGTAGTGGGTAATTCTAAGGTGGAAAGATCTACCGGGTACGACTTGTGGGCGGACCTTAGTACACTCAAGGCGGATATTACTTTCGGCCAACTATTGGAAATTTCACCCACGGCAAGGAAAACATTAAAGGAGGGAATGCCGGTACACAAGAGGATGAGGAAGGTGAAAGCTAAAATAGCCGCTAGGATCCAATCACAAGGTGGAAGAGACGTGAAAGCTATAGAAATAGAAGTTGTTATAGTAGATAAGGTGGTTCCTAATGTGCTAGTCGACGGAGGGAGTAGTCTAAATATACTACCGGAGGATACTATGAAAAAATTGGGACTTGGACTCACGGGGCCTTCACCTTTGGTCATAAATATGGCAAATCAAAGTTCGACTACGCCTTTGGGGATGATCAAGGATTGTAGAATGACTACGGGAGGTGAGGAGTACTTGGTCACCTTCCATGTCATTAAAATGCACTCCAACAAGGACACCTTCCCCATTTTGCTAGGTAGGCCTTGGTTGCGGATGGCGAATGCTATGGTCAATTGGGGTGGACCTAAACCATCCATCACTTATGGTCCGGAGGGTAATAGGGTCATAGTGTCCATTGGTTCATTAGAAGGATGGATGAAGAAGGAGATGTATTTGCCATTGGAGAAGGAAATTGATGACTTAAACGAGAATGAGATTGGCAAGGCATTGGTGGGAGTCGTCCATCCCGAAGGTCAAAGGGTTGTTATAGATTCGGGCTCGGGAAGTCTAGGTCCTAATTTTTACAATTATGGGGATAATGGGGATTATGCCCAATGGCTAAGGGAGTACCCCGAGTCCGAGGTTGATGTAATGGTTACATTTCACCAAGTAGGCTTAGGGAGTGAATTTCCTAGTGTTAGTTTAGGAGAGGGCTCATTGTTGGAGCCATGTGAGGTGCTCACCGAGGAAGAGTGGGTTAGCGGTGGGTTAACACCTTGGGTAGATGACGTGGAAGAGGGTGAGGTTAGTTTAATTCATGTAGATGGGACTCAAGAGGAGGATGTGATTATTGAGTCATCGAAATTGGAGGAGCCTTTACATTTCAAGACCACGTCTACGGGGATAGTTGTAGGTCAAGATGTGAAAGATTACCCCAATGTGCCTTCCGATTGGTATCGGAACAAAGAGGAACAAGCACATGTGTCGGAAGCGGATTGGCGGTACGTGGATGTGAAATTAAAGAATGGAAAAACCCGACAAATGAAGATGGGCTCCAAATTGGGGGAGAAAGAGGTTAGGGAGTATAGCAATTTGGTGGATGAGTTTAGTGATACTTTTGCATGGTCCTACGATGAGCTTAAGGGAATTCCTAGGGAAATGGTAGAGCACCGGATTCCTTTAATTCCGGGGGCGAGGCCAATTAGACAAAAGGAGAGGAGGATGAATCCTCAATTGCAATTGTTGGTGAAAGCGGAATTGGAAAGGTTATTGAAGGCCGGGTTTATCAAGCCGGTGGAAATCACGGATTGGGTTTCTCCTATGGTCTTAGTAAAGAAAAAAAATGGGAAATTAAGGGTTTGTGTCGACTATAGGAAATTGAATTCGTGCACACAAAAGGATCACTTCCCCTTACCTTTTATCACCTTGTTGCTTGAGGAGGTTGGAGGTCATTCGCGATATACCTTTATGGATGGGTATGCGGGTTATAATCAAATTTCCATAGCCCTCCAAGATATCCATAAAACGGCTTTTACTACACCTTGGGGTACTTTTGTGTGGGTAGTGATGCCATTTGGGTTATGTAATGCCCCGGCTACTTTCCAACGATTAGTAATGTATATCTTCACCGACTTGTTGTTCAAATCCATGACCGTCTTTGTGGACGATTTTAGCACACAAAGAAATGTGGATGATCACCTACATTGTGTTAGGGAGGCATTGGTTAGGTGTAGGAAGATGAGGTTAGCATTGAACCCGGATAAGACATTTTTGGGAGTGAATAAGGGAGTGTTGTTGGGTTATGTTGTTAGTGAGAAAGGTAGAGAACCCGATCCGGATAAGATTGCGGCCATAAGCGACTTGGCAACTCCAACCAATTCCAAGGGGATCTCTAAGTTGTTAGGACATGTGGGATGGTACCGGGAACTTATTCCTAATTTTTCAAAGATAGCGGTGCCCATTACCCATTTGCTCAAAAAGGATGTCAAATTCGAGTGGACGGATGCTTGTCAAAAAGCCTTTGAGGAATTGCGGGATAGGTTGAGCACCTATCCGGTGTTGATACCACCCAATTGGGGTAAACCTTTTCACGTCTATTGTGATGCTAGTAATGTGGCAATAGGGAGTGCGCTTTGTCAAGCAACGGGAGAAAAAGAGAAGGATCAACCTATAGCTTATGCGAGTAAGCAATTGACCCCCGCCGAAAGAAACTACTCTACAACGGAGAGGGAGTGCCTAGCCATGGTGTTTTCCGTTAAAAAGTTTAGGCATTACCTCATGTGCAACCCGGTTGTATTTTTTGTTGACCACATGGCTATCAAGTATCTAATTAACAAGGCGGAGTTAAGTGGTAGGTTAGCTAGGTGGGTTTTGTTATTAGAAGAATTCGACTACACGGTGGAATATAAACCGGGTCGTATGCATTTACAAGCGGACCACTTGTCTAGGTTGTCGGAGGAGATAGGAAAAAATCCGGTAAATGATATGTTAGTAGATGATAGCCTCTTTGTGGTCACTTCTACACCGGAGTGGTATGCGGGCATAGTGGAATTTCTAACAACCCACAAGTTGCCCAAAGAGTGGACAAAAGAAGAGAGAAGGAAGGTGAGGGTAAATAGTAGGCAATTTGTTGTAGTGGGCCATAGGTTGTTTAGAAGGGGGTCCGATGGTATTTTACGACGATGCGTGTCAAAAACGGAGGTTGAAGCGATTTTAATCGCTTGCCACGATAGCGCTTGCGGCGGTCACTTCTCGGGTCAACTCACCGGGCAAAAAATACTTAGAGCGGGCTACTTTTGGCCTACACTATTTAAGGACGCCCATGACTATGTAAGGAAATGCGACGCTTGCCAACGGTATGCCCGAAACGACCTTAGAATGGAGATGCCTTTACATGTATCATTACCCTTAATTCCTTTCGAAAAATGGGGCATCGACTATGTGGGTGAGGTCCATCCCCAATCTTCAAAAGGAATGAAATATATTGTGGTGGCAACCGAGTACCTCACCAAGTGGGCGGAAGCCAAAGCGGTGAAGACCGACACGGCGGAACACGCGGCAACATTTATGTACGAAAACATAATTTCGCGGTTCGGGGTGCCGAAGATCCTAGTAAGCGATAGGGGTACTCACTTTTTGAATGACTTGATTCGAGAGATGACAGAGAAATTTAAAATTGATCACCGGAAGACTACTCCCTACCACCCACAAACCAATGGACAAACGGAAAGGGTTAACGGAATTTTGGTGAGTATACTACGCAAGACGGTTATAGACTCGAAGCGGGATTGGGATACGAAACTAACGGCGGCACTTTGGGCATACCGTACAACCTATAAGGTAACTACGCGTGCTACACCATTTTCCTTAGTCTATGGTCTTGAAGCGACACTACCAATCGAATATGAAGTCGAGTCACTTAGGGTGGCCGTGAGTACGAGACTTACCGAAAGTCAATCCTTACGAAATCGACTAACCGATTTGGAAGCACTTGACGAAGGGAGGAGAATGGCGGCTCAACATATTGAGGCAATCCAAAGAAGGAGAAAGATTACTTTCGACAAACGACATAAGAGAAGGGCCCTAACACCGGGAATGATGGTCATGATTCAAGACGCACGAAAGCTTGAATTTCCGGCGAAATTCAATGCGGTATGGTTAGGACCTTACCTTGTCTATGAGGTCTTTCCTAATAATTCAATTCAATTGGAAACGTTGAATGGTGAGCTCTTTCCTACCCGTACATCGGGAAGTAGATGTAAGGAGTACCGAGCTTGACTAGGCAACTTACCCTTGGAGCAAGAGATGTTTGGATTCATCCCCCGATGGTCGCCAATTATGTGAGCCCAAAAGGGTGCCCACATTTAGTCTTAGACCCTTGAAACGTTAGTTGATGCACTTTGAAGTAGCATGTTACTTCACAAAAATATAAAAAGAGTGAAATGTTAGTCTTAGAAGTACCATGTTGTAAGAGGCTAGGATGTGAGTTGTTATTGTGTTTTTACCTTCGGAAGGATTTGAGTGAATGAGGATAGGTAAGGAGAACTTGGATTGAGTAGTTAGTGAGTAGGCTAGTACAAATGGATGGAGACAACCAAAGTGACTCAAGAGGCAAGTGCATTCGAATTGGGATGAATGGAGGATCACATGGAGCGCACAAGTGGACCACCTCATCATGGCCACTTAATGGGGAAGGCCCAAGGAAGAATGCAAGGTGGAGGATAAGCAAATTCTCAAAGCACCAATCAAATCACGAGTTAAGCATCGTGGTTTGAATTAAGTGGTGAGCGACGATTTGGGAAAGTAAGGGGAGAAAGTTATGGCGGCGGAAAGCGAAGGAGGCTAAGTTTGGGTTGAAGCATCCCAAATTTGGTAAAGTGTGGTAGGTAGAAAGCCAAGGCTAGTTAAATGTTCGAATTAGGATCCTTGTTGATCATTTGAGGGAGGAAGGCTTAGAAGATAGGATTGGCGCCTACTAAGTAGGAGGAAATCTCAAGGGCTTATCGTGAGCCTTGAGGGTGCTCACCCCCTCAAGCTTACTATATAATCCCTCATTCTTCCCTCACTCATCCTCTCTTTCCTTTGTGCTCCAAGGCACCCCACGAGTTATAAGTGTGGGTGTGGGAAGCCATATTGGAGCACATGTGTGTGCTTAGTTTTTAGTTTGAGAGCCAAGGCTTGTTAGCCTTGAAGAGGGCTTGACCTCTTGGTAGAATTAGTGTTGACGTGAAGGATTTTAAAGTTAATTCATGATTCCAATTTGTGGTACTTTAAGTTCATGTTTTGAATACACGTGGTTGCAAGTTCCATGTTTAAGAGTTGAGCACTTGATGTTGTGATGAGTGCAAAAATATACTTGTGTGGATTAGTTAGTCTTAGTGAAGTTAGGAAATTCTCTCTCCCCCTCTCCTCTCTAGGATTTTAGGATTTTAGGATTAGAGAAGAATTGTGTGATTAGAAAGGGGTTGTTAGTAGAATTAGGGAAATTAGGTAGGAAGATTAGTTAAGGGCTTGAATAATTAGTGAGGTAGTTGGGGATTACAACTACAAAGTTGTGGGTTTATGAAGGAGCTGGGTTTATGAAGGAGCTGGGTTTGTTTAGTTAGAAAGTAAAGAGCTGGGTTTATGAAGGACCTGGGTTTGTTTAGTTAGAAGCTAAGGAGCTGGGTTCATGAAGGACCTGGGTTTATGAAGGACCTGGGTTTGTTTAGTTAGAAGCTAAGGAGCTGGGTTCATGAAGGAGCTGGGTTTATGAAGGAGCTGGGTTTGTTTAGTTAGAAGCTAAGAAGCTGGGTTTATGAAGGAGCTGGGTTTATGAAGGAGCTAGGTTTATGTAATTAGAAAGTAAAGAGATGGGTTCATGAAGGAGCTTAGTAGATAGCCTACCTAATTAGCTCATAGACAAGTAGTTAGTTACATTATGCTAGTTAGTGTTATGTGTGGCTTTCACAAGTAAATGTATTTGAGATTGACTATAGAGAATAGTGTTTTTTTTAACACTTGCATCCTCTCTTTAAAAATAAACCACGTGCACAACTTAATGGAGAATGTGGAGCACTCTCGCGATGGCAAGACAAAGGAAGCAAAGACCAAAGTTAAATCCAAGACCACTTGAAGGGTGAACCTTGCACTATGGACTCATCCAAGTCCAAATCCAATACCGCGGAGGAATGTGAGCCCAAACCCACTACTCGGACTACGGACGCTTAAGGGTGGGGGGTTTGGCCTCACAGGAAGTCAGGGTGTCTTTCCTTATTGTTGGACATACGCATGAGGATGTGGATGCAATGTTTGGGAGGTTTGGACAAAGGCTGAAGATTGAGGATTGCCATACACTCCCATACCTCATGGCATCGTTCATGGTTGTTGGGGAACCCACTATTGTCCCCTCCTTAATTCACGAGGTTGCAGATTTCAAGGAATGGGTGAAGGGATACTACAATGAGTATGGTCAAGATCGACTTATTGGGCATTCCAAGGCGCACCAATTCCGTTTTTATGTAGATCCTCAAGGAGTGCCATTGATGCAGTACAAAGTGTATTGTACAGATCCAAGTTGGGTGCCTGATGGAGGAATTGCTCTTTGGAAGGTGGACCCTATCACAAAGAAGACCATGGTCCCAACAGGTTAGTGGGTCCCTTGTTTGTATTGCTTTGGAAGTGCACTAGAAAATACATGGTGTGAAGTATGTGGCCCACGGGTGATCACCCGTGGGCAGTTAGTCCGTGGTATTGCTCCGAGCTCATTGTATGTTTGTTTTTGTAGGGTGCCCCCGTCCCGTTCCAAAAAGGGAGATGAAAGATTCCGTGAACATAAAGCTTGGGGTGCAAGGTTTTATTAAGTATTGGAAGGATACGGCAGATCAAGATAGTTCGGGTCAATATATGGAGTCCATTGCACCAACAATTTTATATTGGGAGAATGTGCTTGCGGCTATGGATCAACCTTTACTCCCAACTCCATCTGAACTTAGCGAGCCATTCTGGCCAGCTACACGGTTCTCCATTGCACCAACCCTCCATGTGGATAATGTGCATCTACTTGAGGAAAACATCACTGATTATGCTTACGTGGGGCCAGCTAGTTGTCGACCTGTTGAGACCTTCCGTCCCGGCGCACATATCAGGGTTGGCCATTATATGTTACTACGTCCTAGTGAGGATTGTCCTAATCCAGTGTGGATGGGACGAGTGATTTCTGAGCCGAATTTGGCACATATCGGTCCTAATCCTCGTTCCATTGAGATTGTCTATTATGTACCGGTCCTTGGCCAAAGGAACAAGAAGACCTTAGACGAACGTTATGAGGAATGGGACACGGCAAAATCTTTTCGATGGACGAGGCTCAAGGACTATGCACCACAACATCAATCCCTAGATTGTGTTGTGGCATCATGGGCAAGACAAAGGAATGCGTCCGATGACAATGTTCTCATCCCAGCTCGGCAAATTCTTTTCGCAAAGGATAATTTAGATCGATGCACTAGAGGTGAGAAAATGACTGATGGAGATACTTTCGAGGATGGGGTACCAACAGAAGACCTCTAGATTAAAGTTGCCTTGCTCATTCCTGGGTATCTACGGGTGGACTCTCATGGGTGGGCTAGATGGTTGACACCATCTAGCATGTTTGGAGCTCAATTTTAATTTTGTGAGCATTAATTAGAGAGCCGTAGACATTGACATTTGTCCCACGGATGTTCAAACTACCACTTTTAAAGGCATCTTTTTTTGTGAATTTTCATGTGCATTGTCATATTAGCCAACATAACACTATATTCGTTAATTGGAGACTTTGGAAAGTCTCAAAATAAATTGGACCCGTAGTTTCGGATGTGAATATTGTGAACGTAGCGAACATGGGGAACATGGGGAACAATGGCAACATAATGTTTTAAAGATCCATATGTGATGAATATATATGTTTCTAAATATAGTAATTATTTAGTTGATAATCAAAACTATGCCAACACAATATTCCAATGACACGAAATTGCAAATTAGCATCTGCAATATAATTATATAGTTTAGGGTCCACATCCGTAAAAACACAGACATAAAAAACATTTGGATTCCACATCCGTAAATCAATGCATCCATGCAATATAATTATATAGTTTAGGGTCCACATCCGTAATAACACAAACATAAAAAACATTTGGATTCCACATCCGTAAATCAATGCATCCATGCAATATAATTGTAATCTATAAAATTGCTATAAAATGTGTCTAATATAGTATTCGACCCCAATGTCATATATTTTATGAAAAACCAATACACATTCAAATATCTTTGGTCCAAACCTACGTCAATATCATTCACCATCTTCATCTTCTGTTTCATTTCCATTCTCGACATTGTTTTCTGCAGCAGCAATACGTGCCAAGTTGTCTTTGGCAAAATCTATATGTTTTTGGGGGATGGTCATTGTTTCAGTTTTGGAACCTTTGCGTGGTTTCCAAGCACAAAGTATGGTATCCGTGTTTATCCATATTGGTTCGTATGATGAGTCCATTGTCCATTTGAAACCTTTTTTCGTATCCCACCCTAAATATGTGCGGAGCACATTTTGATCTTTGGTGCTTGGACAGCAATATTCCACCTCAATTTGACGAAAATTTGGGCTAGTTGGAACAAAATTTGGTGATGACAATGCTTTCACCAACCAAATCGGTTTAGGATGTTCCTCATCTCCAGGACGTACGAGGACCATATAACCTTCGTAGCAATCAATAGCCACACGAAATGATGGAGCCGGGCGATTACGAGCAGGGCCAACATAATGGTCGTCCGCCGCGAACTCTTCACGAACGTCCTCATTGTTGAAGAACATGGCCTCAGATTCCACGATTGTCACTCGACTTAGTGGCCAAAAACCTTGTGTCAAACATGATGGTCTATCGTCTTCGGGTGCTAGCAACGCTGAGCGGATGCGATCCCAATACGCAATCAATGGTTCGTGGGTATCCCGAACACGTCTTGTGATGTCTTCCTCGCACAAATCTTTCCAGTACTCGATGAATCCAGATATACCTTTGATGATTTCTGGTCCATTCCTCATGGGGTTGGGTTTGCAGGGCTTCGGCTCCCCATCAGGTAGCATACATTTGCCATCTTCGTTTTGGCGCCATACGAGTATCCCTTCCTCTGGGCCCCAATTCGGGGAGGTACACAAAACTTTGAATTGCATGGCCGGCAGACCATCATCACGCATATAGAATCGGAATTGTTGAGCCTTGGTATGGCCCACTAAGCGGTCACCTCCCTTAAGAATGAATGGTTTGATAAACGATTTAAAATCGGGCACTTCTTCAATCAAATGCGGGATGACTGGCACATTATCCAAATCCATGTACGATTTCATGAGAAGAGGAATTGTGGGAAAATCCTCCTCGAGCAACTTCATACTCCAACGTCCAAATGAAGCGTCAATGTCATCGTGCGTGTGGCCAACCATCAAAAAAGACACAAACACTTCTTTGAAAATGCCCTTGGCTACGAGCAATGACCAAAAACAAAATACGTATCGACATTTGTTGTCCTTGGCACAATTGTCAAGTTGCACGTGTAGAGTTGGAGGCAAAGGTTTAGCAAGAACGGGTTGTTCAGGCGGTTCTTGCAGTGAAGATAGGCAAACCTCCTTCCCCTCTAGCACAGCCTCATAAATCGGTGTTGTTCCACATCCAACAAAAAGAGCACGAGAGGATGATGTGGGCGGACTCTCAAGATCTCGTAGAAGTTTTGCAAAAGACCCTACGGTATGATTGGCGTCGCCAGGATAGAAATCCAAGCCATAATGTGCATATTTCACGTCCACATGACCATGTGCGATCATACCTGCATTTAGCCACACAAATCGTATATATGAATGAAATTCAAAAATTTCCCCAAGCAAGCAAAAAAATGTACACTTACGGACGTACATCCGTAAATCTTAACAATGAGTATGTGGGCGCGCAAAAAATAAATGTGAAAACCAACAAACCTGTGACAGATATTGGAAGCTTGAAATATCCATCTGTAGCCTTTATTTTCCGCGCATAACAAGGGCACGCCGTCTTTGCATGGTCCATTTTGTCATGAATGATTGTCAAAACCTCATTCGGCCTCATTATCGATAATGCGCGATTCTTGTAGTAGTCTTGACGGTGTGCCTCCTGGTTGTTGACATGCTCAATGTATTTCAGTTGATGTCGGTTGTGGGACTCAGTCCCAATGGGATGTGCATCTCGAAGGCCTTTATATTTCTCACAAGCAGAACACCTGGCAAACTTATCCCCAGGTCTCTTCGTAATGTATTCTGCGAATTGTTGATTCTTGATCACACTCAATTTTGACAACGAAATCGACCCACATCCAGCCTTTTCGCCAACTTCATTAACATCCATAAGTATGTTCTTCCATTTTGTCCCTGTAGGCAAAACCATCTGAACAACCTTTTCCCCCGACGGCAGAGTTCGCGTCTTGTGTGGCATCGCATCTGCCAATGGCATAATGATGGTTGATAGTGTTGCAGCCGCTTGGAGTGTTGCCTCCCTAGGCTTCTTTGTGCCAGAGTTGCCATGGAACCGAGAACGGCGTCCTTGCATCGAGTAGTTCCGGAACCTATAAAAATCTGCCTTTGAAACTGCATGTATAATGTACCATGACTTGCAACATATCTCGACATTTTCCAAGGTCACAACCTTACGACCTTCGACATCAAGATGCATGTTGCGATGGACTTCAAGTTTCTTTGCAGATCGCATACGAAAGTCCGCGAGCCACATCTCTTGTCTCAAAGATTTGATCTTGTCACGGGGAAATAGTTGGCAACATCTTTTTGCACAACAATCATTTGTTGCTACGGACCTAATAGATGCATCTCCCAATGTTTGATCTCGACGACGTTGCGTGGGTTCACGAGGCAAACGAACGGAATCATATTTACGCCGACCCATTCTAGGGCGCATTGTGGAGAACAATGCCGATTGCATTTGATCAAAACGGCGGGAATGATTCCACAAGCTGACACCATCATGAAGAACACTGCGCAACGGCCATCGACGAAGAGAGAATCTCCAACCAGAAGGCACTTCCAACGGATGTAAGGAATTCAGAATGCACACTCCCACATCTTCTTCCCCAAGGGGATTTGCATCAATACAATCCGTAGGATTCGAGTTCCGACAAACACCATCGGCCACGGGGACACCACATCCATTGAGGAGGACGACATCAAGATCAATCCACTGCTCCCGGGAATAACCCTCACATGGTGGGAGGAATTCATCCTCTACATTGGCGACACCAATTGTAGTTTCTTGTTCCACGACAACTTCAAACTCGCTAGCATAGCTTGACGCTTCCGACGAAAAATCAACCCCACTATCACTGACGTTGGAATCCATGGCCACTACAAGAGAGCCAAATGAAGAGTATGTCAAAATATCCCATTCAATAAATGTCATGGATAGCCCTAACGCTTATTATTGTCAATGAAACACAATGTGAACACTAGTGGATTTCATGGCTTGAAAACAAAACTAGCATTGGTATACGAACGTGCGTCCGTATACCTCCATGTAATAACATCAGCAGCGCAAGCACACGCGCATACGGATACATTGATGTGTTCATAGGAGCGGAAAGGAGGAGGCAAAAAAAACATCACTGGTTTATGGACGCGCATCCGTAAATCGGCTCGTACACAGAGTTCAGTTAAACCCTCAACCAAAACAAAGGTATACGGACGCGCGTCCATAAACATCCGTATGACAAACATCAATGTAGTCCTAGACAGAGGTTCAAGGAAGCAAGAGGTCCTCCAAACACGGCCATGTATACACAGGCCTGACGACTCATGAAATTTGAAGAGGTTTGAACACGCCCATACGCGCTTCCTAAAATGTTTAATCACTGTCAAATTATTATAGTATGACACATAGGGTGATGTAGGCTAAGGGATGCGAGCTCCCAACCCTTCATGACCGTACAGTCTCACTGCAGTCTCAGTCTACATGGCACATTATGGTAACAAAGATTTCCAGGTTTACGGACGCGCGTCCGTAAACCTCTGTGGACCTCATTCCTAGCATAAAGACAGTGATCGATGGAATACACCTCTGTGGACATCATTACTAGCCTAAATACAATGTCCAACGCGCCAAGGGGTTTACGGACGCGCGTCCGTAAACTTCCATGGTAATATATTGTCGTTGTGGTGCTCTACACGACAGGTGGTGTAGGTGACCTACAGAACTATAGCACCAAAGGTATGCAGGTTTACGGACGCGCGTCCGTAAACCTCAACGTACATGAGTATTGGCTCAAACAAATAAAGGTTCAATGAACCAATATGTTTAAGGTTTACGGACGCGCGTCCGTAACTCTCCGTGATTTGCGGCGTGAAAATAGGATCATTGCACCAGAAAGGATAACTGTCCGAAATTTTAAAAAAATCAGCACACTACAAGGAGAGTGCAACCCAAATACAAATTGTGTACCCTAATGGGCTCAGGACTTCGGGTTTAGGGTATAATAGGTCCATTGCAATAGGATCTTTACCTGCACAAAATCTGTAGCAGGAGCACACTACAAGAGCGCAACCCACAGCTGAGATGCAAAAAGAGTCCCGACGGTGGGGGGTGTCCCCTTAAGTACTGATCGCTTTACCTTGGATCCGTTTTCCAACATAGGATACCAGCCACCAACTATGTCCTATAAATACAAACCTAGCATTACTACATTCCGTGTGCCAGCCTTACAATGGAATGTGTATTCATGTGGACTACATGCATAGACCATGAGTCCACATAATGACAAAGAAAAAGGCATCTATGTATTTGTGGTATACAACAAAGTAAATTGGCTAATATTATATGAGCAATAAACATTGTTGAGGGGTGGTTTATAATATTGGAGTACCTAATATGAAGAGTACATTTTAAAAAACGTAGACAACAAAATTAAATTAGCAACAACAATAGTACATGGAGTATAAAAATACATGTAATCAAAATTAAATTAGCAACTACTTTATTGTTTTGCATACAATGTAATGGTATTGACCATAATATCATGCTATCTCCTCTCATCTTGCATTTAATATTATAATTACATTGGCCACCACCTAACCATCCAACATTTTTAATTTACCCACCTATACACACCTATACATAATTGTATTTATATCTGATACAGAAACTTTGATTACCGTAAGGCCATGATAGTAGCACATCTATTGTCCTAGGTAACATGGGTTGCATTAAATTCAATATTATCAATTTTCTCTCTAAACCTTAGGGGCCCCTTCCGTACATCAACATTTACTTCAAAAAAACTAATTATACTAGCCTTCTTCATGTACTATACGTGAGGAAAAACATATTTTAGTACCCCATGTACATTACCTACATTAATTAATACTCAAACAATACCAATTGTTGCTCCAAGTAACATTCTTACCCTCAACCCTAAACCCTATAACCACCCAAACCTAAACAAACATATGGACATAGAGATGCAAGCATGGTTAACTGAACAACTCTTGATACATGTCAAGGCTTAAGTGGAAAGTAATTCAAAACAAGCAAGCAAACAATTATACCAATTGTTGTTCTACGTAATACTATTAACCCATAAAATATAATGGACAGAAAGGGAGGGTAGGGTATCTAAATAGTAATAAGGCAACCAATATTAAGTCGGTGACACAAGGGGGATACTCTTAACCCTAAACCCTAAACCTTAAACCGTATAAACGACTCCCGACTCATGTCAAGGCTTAAAATTCTCTAAAACAAAACCATCAAGATTTCAAAAGTCAAGCAAATTTATGTTTACAAATTATTCTTGAAGACATGGTAAGTGGTGAAAAAGTAGGTGACATAGAACAAAGATTTATCAAATTGTGAATGGCAATCCGATATGTGGTCTTAATTTGGCTAAGGAAAAAGGTACATGGGTTGCGTAACCTTACCTTTCATTTTTTTAATCTTTGTTTGCCTGGGTAAAATCCACCCCTTAGAGGCAAGTACAAGATTTAGCCGAGACTTGTTATTCTTTGATGGGATACAATATGAAAACAATTAAGCCTTCAAAACATTTAAGATCATCAAAGTTATGTTCTAAGTCATATTTATCCATTTGCTTTAAACCTTTACTTTTGAAGATAGGTTTTGAACATCATATATTGGTATTCTATAATCGAATACTTAACACAACCATACATGTCGTGGAAACAAAACTCCAATATAAACAACAATTTGCTACTACTTATAGGCGATAATACAAGCTCATGCCTAGGTTTGGAAGGATTGCATGAATCCTGAAGGTTGTTTAATGGACAAGAGGGATGTAAATTCAACACCTACCCATTCCTTTTGTTCTAATACAAGCTTAGACCTATGTGCAGAGGGATTGAATTAACCCCTAACGTTGTTTAAGATATTATAAGCATTTGATCTTAACCCATATTATCTCGATGTTTGGTTTTGTTAATTGTGTTTCAAACATGCTTAATTTAAATATCATTAATAATGATATTCACATCAAAGCATCCCAAGTGTCCAACTTCAATAAAGTCCCCAAGTTGCTATTGATAGTATAATTTAGGTTGAAAATCCCCTTTCACAAATTATTGCGATAATTGAGGGATTCATAAGGGTGTAGGGGTTTAGGGTTAATTGAATTTTTGGCCAATGGGTATATTATTGTCCCAATTGCATTTGAATCCCACCTTTGTGGTAAAAAATTACAAAATGCTTTATTTTTTTAATTATTGATGTTATTTAATTGATGCCAATGACATAATATACAATGAATAGTTAATATAGCATTCCATAATTCTAAATATTAAGCAATACTACTTATAATATTTAGTGTACTAGTAATTTAAAGCCCGCTTACCTTCATATTACAACAAGTCCACAAAGAAAATCTTACACTTGAGTTACTCAACCTCAACCCATACTTCAAAATTATGTTTACTATTGGGCCTAGATGGTTATTATAATTTGAGCATTGAGATTCCTTTATTTTTGGTCAGCAATTGTTTTTGGTATTCGTTTTTGGACTCACCACATACAATCCATCCTCTATAAATGTTATGCTCTGGAATATAATTTTCCTTACATTTATTGTGAGTTAACATTGTAACAACTATAAAGGGAGCTTTTTGAATGCTTAACAAATTTGATTCATTACAATTATGGAGGGAGAGTTTTGCAAAATTATAAATTATAAAATATGTGTATCAATCACAATATAACCCATATTAATAATTTGATCACAAAAGTCAAATTTGGTGGCTTTTGCCACTTTGAAAGGTTGTGACTCAATGTAATGGATGTCATCTCACAATATTGGATGTAGTTCGTAGGTTAACATTTATAAGTGGCAAATTAACAAAGAGGGGAATAAATTATTCTTAACATGTAACAAAGTTTACATTCTAGTTAGCAATATGAGAGGAGTACGAATTTGTTAACAAATACAATTATGAGTTAACATGTGGAAGTGTAACATTTATCGAGGGTGGACTCTAGCAATCACAAAATAGACCAATAGACATATGCCACGTAAGGGTTACATGTGGCCTTTGGGCGCGGGTTGATGGGACGTCTAGGTAGGGAGTGGATGTGACGTTTAGGGTTTAGGGTTTCGATACACTCCCTTGCTCTTTGCTCCTTTCGCTCCTTTTTGCTCATTTTGCTCCTTTCGCTTACTCCCTTTCGCTCCTTTCCTCCTCGCCCACCATTGTTCCTTTCCTCCTCGCCCTTGCTCCTCGCCCTTGCTGCTCCTCCTTCTCCTCCTTCTCCCTTGCTGCTGCTGCTCCTTCTCCTCCTTCTCCCTTGCTACTATTACTGGTCCTCCTTCTCCCTTGCTGGTCCTCCTTCTCCTCCTCCTCCTCCTTCTTGTTGTTTCTCCTCTTTCTCCTCCTCCTTGCTCTTCCTTTGTTGTTTCTCCTCCTCCTTGCTCTTAGTTCCATAAGAGCGCCAGGAGCTCCAGGCAGGTGCTTTTTTCTTTCCCTCTTTGCTAGATGTGCTGTTCCAGGTGCTAATTAGGTGATTTGAGTTTATGTATTGATGCACAAGAGGAGGATTGTGAGTATTGTGTGAGCATGCAATGTTTTGTTGCACTCACAATTGCAAGTAACATCAGAAATTGAGTAGTTTTTTGCTTGCAGTCTCATTAGGACATTAATGGAGTAGTTTCAGTTGTTGCAAGGGTTTTAGGGTTGGAGTATTTCAGTTGTTTCAGAGTGCTCCTCCTTTCAGTTTGTAATTGTCTTCACTTCATTTGAATTCACTTTTTCCAAGTTCTATGAAATCATATGTTTTGCTTTGTTCACTTCTATCTGATGTCAATGTTCAATCCAGTGCAATCTTTGTAGTAGGGTTTTTTTGGTGGGTTTGATGCATTTTAGGAGCAACACACAGTTTAGTTGAATCTTGAATGTGCACATTGCATTACCAGAGGTTTCTAACTTCAATTTTATTGTTAATTTGCAGTCTGTCCTAGCTGCTGCAGCTGTGGTTGAGCAGCAAACATTGTACAAAGGTAAGTGTTTCTAGTACATTGCAAATTGAAATGGAACATTCTTCTTAGTTTGGAGTATAGAATCTGCTATTGCAATGCAACACCTGATATATTCTAATTTGGAGTGCAAATCCATGTTGCATTCCAAGTAAAGATGAACATTGCACATGAATGGAATGCAACAAAAAACCTGTTCCGAAAATTTCGGAGCAATATCCAGAAACACAGTAATTGTGCAAAGTAATTAAATTCAGAGTAATTAAAAAATGGCCTGAAGTTTACGGACGCGCGTCCGTAAACTTCAGGGAACCCTGGGAATATGCATCGCACTATGTGTGAACAGTTTACGGACGCACGTCCGTAAATTGTAGATATATTTAAAAAGAACTATTTAAAAACATGAATGATAAGTTTACGGACGTGCGTCCGTAAACTTGAAATATCTAAGTACACTAAATGTGGTACATGATACATGTGCAGAGTTTACGGACGCGCGTCCGTAAACTAGGCAGCAAAAGCTATGAAAATCTCAGAGTATAATACATGTCATGGGTTTTCAAAATAAGTTCTACAAAATATACAAGTTCTACACAACAAAAATGAACTTATTTTCCAAGAATTTACGGACGCACGTCCGTAAATTAGGGCTACATAATAATAAAAAACATATTATATTAATGGAATATAGAAATAGAAACTTTTGGATGATATATGTGCAGAGTTTACGGACGCGCGTCCGTAAACTCTGCACATATATCATGTATGTGATTTCTTTTTATAAGATATCTCAAGTTTACGGACATGCGTCCGTAAATTTGACATGTACTATAACATAATACATAACCACATTATATAGGAAAGGGTACGCAAAGGTTTACGACCACGCGTTCGTAAGATAGGCTCTGCATCCCCAGACCTTAATACTGACTTGTATATTTTACATTTGCAGATGGAATCTACAAAAAGACCCGCTATTGATTTATTCGCAGAGCTTGTCCATCCTCCGCTTCCAAAAGCCATCAAAGACATAAGCCACAACGACCATTACAAGCCACGCGAAGACATTGTAGATAACTGGACAGTTATTGTAGAAAAAGACGAAAATGATATATTTGTCCTTAGATTTGCCTATCAAATAAAAGCAGATATACATGAATCCGAGAAGTGGATGAAGGTAAAAAACTGGACAGTAGAGTGTGCGGTAGCCCAAGGTGATTATGTTGTCATTGACCTTGAAAAGAAAAATGATAGGATCACATTCATTTTGCACGAGTTGTACCATCCGTTTAACAAAAATGAATGTGAAAATGCCAGCCCAGATACGTCTTGCTTCAATTTACAGAATGAATTCCAAGACTATGCATGCAATGCACCCTGGACGGGTAAACGGCTTGGACGTCTCTTGAACAATGTGACAAGAGTAAATGGGGCATTACTGGAAGCCAAGAAAGGAAAGGCGAAAAAACCAGTTCCTGAACGACCTAAACGTGTTCCTAAACACGTGCCAGAAGCCTCGAGACCCTCACAGAGTGGGGCATCAAGAGGGAGCAAGCAGACTAGTAAACGCTCCCACTCACAGATGGAGTCGTCAGGGCTAACAGAGGGTCCAGATGTGAGCTCTACTCTTACTGTCGCACCACTCCTGAAGAAAGGACAACGCCCTGACGCCGAACTTTCCACAAAGATTTTCCAAGAGTTCGACGAGAAGACAAAGGGCTGCTGGCCACTTGGAAGATATTTTACGTTTGATGTGGATGTCTACAAATGCCACAAGGGCACGGAGAGTATGAATACTCGTGCCAAAGAAGAGACCGGGGTGTGGTGGCAAATGAATAACATTATGAACAACCCCAAATTTGATAGGCAAACCATATGTGTGACACCAAAGGATCGTGTGGTTGAAGTCACAGCGCAAAACTGGCCAATTCTCAAAGATGGAGAGTTCTACATAGTCGACGGCCAACATAGTGTGATGGCTGCAAAAGCTCTCCTAGAGGACGATGAGTGGAAGAGCCCTTTGAAAGAGACAATCCGATACTGGAAGGCATTCGTCGTCCATTCCAAAGACTCGAACCAGCTCATCGCAATATCTGCCTTCATGAACCAAGGGAATAAAGTGAGGCAGTTCGAGGCTTCATGGGCTGCCAACATCGTGGCTGGAAGGACCTTGTGGGTAGAGCACGATTGTCCCCCAAAAGAGAGGGAGAATGCAGTCATCAAAAATCCCAAATGGCAGGTATGTCTCAGTATAATTTTACGAACGCGCGTCCGTAAACTTCTTCCCATCTCCTTCCAATTCTTTAATTCCTTTGATTTAAGCTCTGCTGATTTCTTGTAATACATGGCATTGCAGACATTCAGCAATGCCATCTTGACAAAGTTCTCCAGCATTGACTTGAAGACAAGCGGCATGAAGACGGTGCAGGAGCTGAAGGGGGAACTTAAGCTCATCACCGCCACAGAAGAGACATGGGCAATTTGGTTGCGCCTATTCGATGCCCACAACAACGGAGACCTTATCAATCCGGATGCAGAAAACACGTACAAGAGCGACTCGAAGGTTAAGGTGCCACCTATCCTGAGAGAGTTCTTTCGTCCCCTCCAAGGATTGCTCGACTCCGAATTGTACAGAGCGGCACAACACATCCTATTGGAGACTCCGAGGAGGACACTGCCCTACCCCAAAATCTTCCTGAAGCGGCCGAAGCACATGAAGCCTTCCACGTACCACATTAAGGAATGGTGCGAATACAGGAAGAAGAAGACCATGGCTATAAGGGAAATTAGCAAGCTGTTGCCCTCCCACAACCTCACTGATACAGATGGTGAAATAATGTGGGAAAACTGGAGGACGCTCAAGGAGGAATATCACATCAATGGGGTCTCCATGCGATCATTGATAAGAGGCGCATCTCCCTTCCTAGCCCAAAGATCTAGGAGGAACGAGAAGAAAGGGTCTATCGACGAAAGAGAGACGGCGTTGTACGTCCATTTCCTTGACAGAAAAAAGAAAGCAAAATTCGAAGGGGTCGCAAGATTCTGCACTGTTACAACGGCCTTGAAGTTTGGCACATGGGACACACATGCTTCAAGAGCCTCTGTGAGAGATGACCCCCGGGGTTGTCCGTTCGCACTATTTGATTTCCGTGCATTTCCCGGATCTTGGAGACAAAACGCTAGCGGGACCGCTTTCTATGACAACTTCTTCAAGGCCTTCAAGAGCTATCGGTCGCCTGCCCTCTTCGAGCCAAATGTGTGGCTCTGGATCGTAGATCAAGAGAGGTCCGCATCGGTCGTCCAGCTTTACACATCGACGATGAACCTCCAATACGACCTTTACCACAACACATACATCCCCGCGAAGACGGAAGGGATCAGTGTTATTGAAGAGGCAAGAGGGGCGAAGCAGGTCGGGGCTTTGGCACTTTATTTCTTGACACACAAGTCTTCACCAAGTGGGCGGATGCCTATCAAAGCGCAGAACGTGTTCAAGAAAGTATACTCGTTGCCACCACCACACCCCAAGGAGCTTGTCGCGGAGACTATGTATGCAATCTACCCGGCGTACGAGCTCCGAATGGATTTTTATATTGGAGTCTTGAAGGCTGTGACTGTGATGAGTGAAACAGTTTACAACGTCTTCGGAGGCACCAAATTTGTTTATGCGGCATTGGTAAGTACTTGTATGCACCTCTTTCCATGGTTCATCTGAATTGAAATTTACGGCCGCGCGTCCGTAACATTGGCCACACAAATATGCAATGTAAATTTACGGCCGCGCGTCCGTAAATTGCAGTGCTTCATGATTATATTTGTCCTCATACTTGCTTGCAACAATGGAATGACTATAATTTCCTTGTTTTGGTGCAGATGCTTGGGTTGCAGGTAAATTCGTTTGTGGAGGCTCGCGACATGGATGAGGCGAATACTCATAGGGTTCTTGCCTCGAAAATGGATATCGAAGACATCATCGATGTCCTTACCCCCCATCCTGTGGTGCCTCTTGCCTCAAGAGAAGAGGGAACTCCTGCGACGAAGTGGGACAGTGACGGAGACCAAGAGCCCGTCTCCCCAAGAGAGCAGCCAGCCAGACAAGATCACGTGCCCGGCCTTGTTCGTGATCCTGTTCATCCTCATCAATTTGTCTTGGGCGAAGACCACATGGATACAGAGGGGGCGCAGGAAGACTTCACTCCAATAAGGGTCCATCCTACCCCTATTCCCTCTCCCTTTGGGACTCCCACTTCTCGAGTTGGGTTTCCTTCCACTGCGGGTCCATCGCGTGCTGCTGGGCTTATGGCAGAGAAGGATGTGGACGTTGCGATAGAAGCCGGATGCACAGCCTCATCTGGAGGGGGATCTGAACAGGCAGAGCTACCACCTATGGAGGGTAGAGATGTGTTGGAGTTGATTTTGAGGCCGGATATCGCCTCATACCGTGAGAGTCGTCGACAGAGGAAGAAGACTCCTTACAACGAGTACCCTGAAGGCGCCGTCTTGGAACTCTCCGATGAAGACGAGGATGAGGTTAGGATGTACAATGCCCTCTCTGCGTTGCCTTCTGAACCTGGCAAGGTGAAGAAAGAACCGATGTCTGTGGCCGAATTGGACGAGAAACTGGAGAAGAGAATGAAGGAAGAACTTGACCAACGGCTTCGAGAAGCTAACGAGGAGCACGCCAGAAAGATGGCCGCCATCCAAGCTGAGATGGAGGAGGCTAGGTTGGAGTCTGCTAGAAGGCACGCCGATCTCATGGCTCAAAATCAACAATTCTTGGCCCAGAGCCAACAATTTATGAGCCTCATGCAGAGCTTGCAAGCAAGACCCCCAGTAATGTATGCAGCTCCCGAAGCCGGCATGTCGATGCCTCCCACTCTCATGCGGCCTCCGTCTAGTAGCCATACGGTGTACATACCAGAGCATACCTATCCACCCCCCGCCTTGTATGTCCCGCCCTCTCCCCAGGTTGCCGACACCCCAGAGCCCTCCTCTCATAGCGTACAAGAGGAGGAGAGACCTGCACGTTATACGGCAGGTGCTCACGAGAAAGGCGCCATTGAAGACATCACAACCATTGGCAGCCAAGAAGATGAAGATATGCGGGGCAGCCAAGAGGATGAACATATGCGGGGCAGCCAAGAAGATGAACATATGCGGGGCAGCCAAGACACCACAGATGAAGATCAACCTCATGTCGATACCCAGGGGTCGCAAGCGGCTGGAGGCGCCTTGGTGGTGGAGGATAGCATGCACAATTTTGCGGACGCGCGTCCGGAACCTGTGCCCACGATGGGGCCTGGTGAGGGAGGCACTGCTGGCGAGGGCCTCTCCGCTGAAGAGGTAATCCACCTTTGAGCTTGCCTCCCACGTTACGGACGCGCGTCCGAAACTTCCTTGTCTGCCAACTTCGTGGCGTGTGCATATTGTCGAGTTCGATGCTCGGCTTCGCCCGGCGGGTGGATGCAATTTTGCCAGCATAGATTCAATTAGTTTTAGGGGAGACCTTTTGTGACAATGTAAATTATTCGCGAAATGTATTAAACCAATCACATTAATACAAATTTTTTGAACTACGTATTAGTATTCTTTTTGCCTTATATTTGTTTGTTGAGTTTGTGCATGCTTGTCAATTGGTTTTCATGGGTAGTACCATTCACCTAGATAGTATTTTCCATCACAGGGTCCGTCGGAGATATGTCGCAACCCCGCTGAAAGACCAAGCCGGCCCATGAGGAAACCGTTCATAATATTTGACCTCAATGGGGTGCTTTGTCATTCCATGCATATCTCCAATAGTGCGTCGAAGGGTCCCTTCCGTAGTCCACAAGACATGGATTACGGCGAACAGTTCGATACTCTCATTAACAAGAAGGTTGTACGGGCCCGGCCGGGGTTGAGGTGCTTCCTTCGTGATGTCCTTGGCTTGGCCCATGTCATCATCTGGAGCTCTATGCTTATGGACAACACGAAGGCCATCGTCGGTTTCCTTTTCCGAGAACTCGCAATGCCATGCTTGCTTCTCGGTCAAGAACACTGCGATGACCTTTATGACCGTAATGGCAACATTGTACCCAAGGTCGGAGGAGGCCGAGGGCCTCAATTCCTAAAGGTACTGAGGAAGAACCTTTGGGTGGGCGTCCCTATGTTGGAGGGGGTGCCCCACGGTTGTTGGCCCACCCCGGAGAACACGCTCCTCATTGACGACAGCCCGGCAAAGAGTATTCTCAATCCCCTGGGCAGTTGCATATTCCCGGATCCTTGGGAGAGTGATAGAAATGACAACTTTCTAGAGAATGAACTAGGACCCTACATTAGGAGGCTTGCCTATCACCCCGGAAGTGTCCCGGATTTTGTCCTCTCCAACCCCATTGGCAATAGGCCTCTAGGCCCAAGAGATGAGGAATTTAGGAGGTTGTACGGCTATGCCAAACTCAATAAATTAATATGATAACTGCTTTTTGGGTTTGTACTTGGACTCTCCATGTTTATATCTAACATTTCTCCCCGTATTTTGTAAATGTATTTTTGTGTCTTAGTTGCCTCACCAAGGATCCCAAAGTCTCGTCCATGGCATGTGTGCATCTAAACCGGGCCCCAGCTCCCCTTCCATCGGTGTGACCGACATTTCAATGCCTTCACTATTTCAATTTTCTGCCGTCGATGCCGCCTCTGCTGTTGATTACTCCAAAGACTCGGGGTTTGAAGACGGAGTTGTCGATAGCCCTCCTCCAAAGGTTGCAAAACTCAATTACGCTCCATCTCCATCTCCATCTCCCCTCCGCAATGAGAAGCACGTTCGAAACCCGCGGTCGACCAGACGCCTTTGTATGGATGAACCCCAAATTGGTGTCCCGGCGTTTACGAGCGTCCCTGTTGTGCTTGTGGCCCCCCTCGATGTCGCAGAAGCTCAAACCACCGCCCCGCAGGCCAAGGTGCCCAATTATTGGCATTCTCAAGTTTTTTCTTCATGATTTCCGTGGATTAGTGCATTTTATATTATTGGGTTTTTCGGACTTCCATCCGTAACTTATACTAACCCACATCATTATATGTATTTATGGTCATTGTTTCAAACCCCAATACACATGAATGTGGGCCGTTCATCCTCGACTTCGTCATTGGATAGGCGAACACTGAAGACTGCTTCTTGCGAGTCTGATCGTTGTTTGGCCCTACGGAAGAGTGAAAGACGTTCGTTTTCCCAATCGCATTCGTATTCCACTTATTCGGTAGGGGGTCGGCAAATATGGGCAAATGGCACATATTCGGGGTCGACAAATACACAAGGTTTTAGCCGCGGACCCGAGATCTTTAGAGCCATGGAGGCCATGAAAGCAAAAGAACGTGAAACGGCCATAAATGCTAATAATAGTATTGCAAAAGCAAAAGTAGTGAGTCGTAATCATGATCCGAACGTATAGGCTATATTAACATACATGTAGTTGTGGAATTATGTTTCTAGGACTTTCGCCTAATATTGGATATTCCACTTGTATTTTGTACTTCAACCCCTATTCAATAAATATGATATTGATTTTCCATATGCAAATGTTTTCATATATCCCATTTTCTTATTTTTATGTGTGGTTCCATGCATTTGAGTCTCTTATTTGTTTCCAAAATTGGGAACATAGCATATTTTTAGTGTTTTCCTTCCTACAAATGTGAAAGCCACGTCCTTAAATAGTCTCAAAATCAACAAAAAGTCTCCAATTACCGAATATAGTGTTACATGTTTAATATGTGGGAGTCGTCCAATGTCGTCCAATGTTTAATAGTCCACGGGTGTTCACCCATGGAGTGTAGGCACAATCCTTTTGTCTTCCTTGATGGGATCCTCCATATTACAATTGATTGTTTGCCCGGTTTCATTGGAACACTTGGTTTGTGGAGGCTAAAACCTCTACGGGTATTCTCTCGTACAAAAAAATCAATCATTGCGTTCCCATCACGTTCCCCACATTAAAATGAGCGGACCATTTGTCTCATTTTAGTTAATATCCCCATGGTATGTAAAATAAAGGTACTTTGTAGAATATATCGGGATACTTATTACATAAAATGCCCTTAAATTTTTCTCACTTTCCATCCCAAGAAAGAATCTAAAGTTGATATCTTGCTCCAATGACCAAGTCCTTCAGCATATGCCAATGTTCTATTTTATTTTTCTTTGCTATTATCAAGGATCCATTGGATTTGATATGTCCATGATTAGAAATGACAAATTGGACGGCATTATTGTCAAAGTTATTATGCAAACACTCATGAAGCATATGGTCCTATTTATTGTTGGCCTTTAGGTTTTTATTGTTGGATATTTGCATCTTCTTAAGCCAATTTTGGGTAGTTGCATTGAAAATGATTGTCCACTTGGTTTTGTTGACTGCGTGCTTCCTCTTGAATGAGGTCTACATTCAAGGATATCATTCTCCCAATATGGATTGTGTGGAGCTCTACTTGCAAGCTCGCAAATTAAGATGTTATACCATTTTCGCTACATACACTTGCTACTTAAAATCATAATGGTATCAACTTTAGAAGGTTTCCAAATCAAGACCTTGGGAAGGCCATCCTCTAGTTGCTCCTCCTTAGGGTATTTAAGACTTGGAAATGTTTTCTTCATTCTTAAGTATTTTTCTTTGTCATGCTCAGTTTTGAAGTTGTTTCATACATTCAAGCATTGCGTGTATTCTTATGCAACTACTTCCATGCAACCACCTCCATCAAACCCAATTTAACAACACTTGCCCTGACCTTAAATGGTCTATTCAATTCCACCCGACTCTTTTTGCAAATTAGAATTTGATATACCTAGGTGGTGACAAACGAGTTGAACTGGATGTTCTTTTTCAATTTCATTGAGACGTTCATTGTACATCAAGGTTCCGTACATGTAAACAATGTGACAAAGCCATGTCCTAAACATATTGTGAATAATTTGGTATATGTAAGAATGGTTAACAATCTCCATGGCAGTAGCAACAATGTGTTGCCAATGCACAATGACAAAGGTTTTTTCCTTGATGTGCTCCTAGTTATATGGCTCTTTCCAAATTTCTTTATTCTCAAGAATCGACACCACAAAAAATTTATACTACTGCCAATTGGGCTCAACTTGTGCTAGTCAATTCTTCATGTGGCTTACGCTCTTGAGATCAAGATTTTTAACCACCTTCTTGCAATTATATCTCTTCAACCTACTTATTAGGATGTTGGCAACAAAATTCACACCTAGCTTGTACAAGTAAGTATAATTCTCCTTAAACAATTATGTCATTTGCAACTTGCTTAAGGTCGGTATCGGTCCTTGGCATCAAGACCCTACCTTTCTCTACCATTGTTAGCTGCATGGGCATATCATCGACAACCTCAGTTTGCTTATGTTTCTTTTGGAGGGCAATACTTTTAACTTTGCCTCTTTACCTTTCATTATGCACTTAAGATCTCCATCTTTCATTCACCTCTTCTTTTATTTTTTGGCATCATATGAAGCTCTTGACATTTTCCATTTTAATCTTCTATATTCCTCTTGACCAAATCAAGATCCCTTGTCTTATTCAGTGCACAAAAGTTTCTATCTCCGTCATTTCTCTCTTTTACTATCTCGCAAGCTATGTCTTTCATTTTCTTGAAAATAATCTCCTTGTCATTTTTCTTTTTCTTTTTCCTTCTCATTCATATCCCCCATGATATCCAAGATAAGACTAAACACCATCTTGTTTGCGCCCCTCCGGTTCATAGGCATCAAATCCTCCCTACTTTGTTTAGACAAGAGATTGAGGCTCTCTTTGAAAGATTTTAGCACACATTTATGTTTTGCCAAGTCAATGGAGAGGAGTTTCTCCTCCCCCCCCCTTCCAACAAGATGAAGTCTAGGACACCGTCTCTCACTCCTTGTGTCACCTTAATATTTTGCTTAGTGCTAACTCTATCCAATCCCCTCCGACTTTTTGACAAAATTGTAGCTCAAAGGGGTTTTTGTCCATTTTCTTCTTCACAATAGTGTCCAGTCTTTCATGATGGCCTTTGGCTTCCAATAAGTCTCTTTCCATTTCCTTGTGTGTTTCTTTGCGACCATGTCTATCTTATACACCATTTGTTGTTTTGTAGGCATCTCATGTGAGCAAAGGAAACACACAAGATAGAATATTTCCCAAAATTATACAATTGGGTGGTTTCTCTTTACTGTGAGAATTGTCATGCATGAAAATTGAACATGTAGTAGATCACTAGTAGATCGGTTGAGTCCCAAGAAGCCATGACGTAATGCCCATGCTATACACTTGATCAAGCAATGGTTCATTAGTGGTTAGGTTAGTGTGTAGTGTGTAGTGTGAGTGAGTAGTCATCTTGAAACGCTCCTTGCTCTTTGACCTCATGCACCTGAGCCGGTTCTTGGAAGTGAGATGACTAAAGGGGGAGAGGGCGAGTTCATTGGGGAGGTGAGAGTTGAGTGAGAGACGTGAACATGATGTAGTGTGAACTATGTTTAGCATAATAAAGTTAGTGAAGAGATTTTGAGAATGGTATATTGTTCAATATTGGCCCAAGTATGTAAATAATTTCTATGGAAAGGTCAAGAGTTGAGAATGATAATGAAGGGTGTTTGAATTTCTATAAAATCCTTAGTGTCATTGCACTTAATGCATAAGTAATCCCGGTGAAATCTTCCAGTGTTTCATATGGTTCTGTTGCCAAGACCCAAATTTGTTGTTCTCCAGAGTAAAGACTGAAAATAGCTAAAGAAACATTTGTTGAGAAAAGAACCTTGACAACCCCAAACTTAATGGAAATGTTGGATCTATTGATAGCTCAGCATATTGATGTTAAAACAACCTTTTTGGCAAGTGTCTTGTATTGAATTGATTCAAGTTGAAGAAGAACTCATGCAAAAACCTACAAGATATGAGTTTATCATGAGTTTATTAGACTTAGAAGAGGGGAGTTATGACGGTGACGAAGCTTCGTCTGAGTCATAGAGACAAGGCATAATTCTGTAGTTTTTTGTCCTGCATCGGAGAACTAAAAAGAATTTATAACAAGTTGAGAAACAATAGTAGTATTAATATGAACTTGAGTCACCTACTAACCTTCTTAAGAGTGAGGTCTGGACATCTTAAGTTTTGAATTCATATGGTTGTTACAATTTGATGAAACTTGTAATTCGACAATAGGATTTGGGGCTGGAGTCGTGTTGGACAATTTAGTAGGTGAGTGTTATTATCTACAAAAAGATTTGGGGCATAAAATCACTTGCAGCCAAGCCGAGTATGTTGCTTTACGTTGTGGACATGAAACAACTATTTGTCTAGGAATAAAGAAAGTCCGGGATCTAGGGAATTCATAGTTAATTTGTAGTCAAGTCATTTAAGAATGGAGAGTACAAAGTGAAAAGTTACAAAAATTTCATAGCTAAAACTCAAAGAACAATTTCAATATTTTTCTATTGAACATGTTTCTTGTGTTAAGAACATTTAAGCTGATTGTTTAACAAAATCAACATGTATAGGTAAGGTTTAATCTACATAGTTCAAAGGATACTTGCAAACTCACCCTTAAATTAAAAAAATTATCCATAAAAAAAAATCAGTCAAGCTAGGTGGATTTGGAATAATAGAAATTGAAGGTTTGTCTTCATCAAAGCAGGGTGAGATGGTTGCGATTCTTGTTTCTCATGGGCAGGACAAAGGTGATCCCGAAGCTTATCTAAGAGAGTTTCAAAGGGCTTGCATGGCAAATGGGGATAAAGATGGGGCCATTTGGCTTCAATTTTTTTCCTAATTTCCTTGAAGTAGCCACTAGCCGTTGGTATGAGTGACAATCACCAAGTGTCAAGTCTAGTTGTGAAGTTTTAATAAAAGCATTTGTAGCCGAGTTTCAATCCAAGCTACTTAACCCTACTAGGCTCCTTAGGCAATGTCTGTCAATCACCCGGAGAGAGTGTGCGCTCATATAGTGAAAGGGTACGAAAACTACAATCCAACATCGAAAAGAATGTCTCAAGAGGACCTGTAGGCAACGCTGTTGGGAATTGGTAGCTTTGTTTTGAAGAATTTTGTCTACAACTTACTGCCAACATTGCAAGAAATGGTCACGTTCACAGATCCCTCAACATTTGACGAAGCTTTGACTGTTGCTCGACGCAAAGAGGACAACCTATTGTGCATGTCACCTATCAACCACCTATATATCAACTTACTTCATTCAGATGGACCATCAACCACTGCTCCACCCATCCATCCACAACACAGAGTTATGACGCCGTATGCCTATGGTCGCAGGAACAATGCCCATACAACCCACACAGTATTGAGACCCATTTCCCCCATAGGTGCATTCGAGAAATGGGGAGTGGATTTTGTTGGTCCACTTCCAACCTCATCAAAGTGCAACAAGCACATCATCGTTGCTGCTATTGACTACATGACAAATTGGGTTGGAGGCGGCCACTGTAGTGAAAAGAGGCACCCAGGAGGCAACTTCTGATATCATGTCCTCGCACATCGTGTGGAGGAATGGTTGCCAATATGGAGAGATCGAGACAGATATGGGCTCACATCCTCGGGGGGGGGGGGGGGCAGTGTGTTAAAATGTTAATGATATAGGTGCGAACAACCACTATTTTATAGGGGGGTATTACTTTCGATTCTCTTCTTTTTTTCACATGCTATCATAATTATGTAATTTTCTACTTTGGGTTAATAGAAAAATGGCTTGCATTACTTACAATTCCAAATTACCTATTACTGCATACCCTATAGTACTTTAAAGATGTCCAGTGCCATTTTTGATACCCTATATTACTCTTAAGTCCATTTATAAATTTTTGCCCCCATGTTTTTAAAACACCCTATCATTTGGCCGCACGTATATTGCTACTCCATCCAATGACTACCCCCCCCCCCCCGAGCTCACACTTTGTCAACAGGCTCGTATCAGCTTTGCTCCAACGAATGTCAGTGAAACACACGCAAGCGGGTGCTTATTACTTGCAAGCAAATGGGCTGGTGGAACGATCAAATGGAACAATGTGCAATATCTTGACGAAAATAGTCCAAGGTGACCGTCATGCATGGGATGAACACTTAAACGAAGCATTTTGGGCATACCAGACAGCTCTCAAAACCACTACAGTTTCACCCCTTTTCATTTAGCTTATGGTTTTGAAGTTGTTATTCCAATTGAGTTAGAGACTCCGTCTCTGAGAGTTGCTGTGGAGTATAACCTCATAGACGTGTCATTCCTGGAAGCTTGCTTGACCTTGCTGGAGGAATCAGACAAGGACCAGAGAAATGAAGTGATGCAAATACGGAGGAAAGTTGCACACGACAAATTGAGGAGGTGCATTGAGTTTCATGAAGGGGACTCGGTCATGTTGCGAGACAATTGGCTCATAAAGCAGAAGGAACATTATATTCGTTAAATTGAGACTTTTTGGGCATTTTGAGACATTCACATAAATAAGAACAAGGATAAATGGAACACATATTGGAGAAAGTTGTAAGATGCGAACACTTTGAAGCAGGTGTTTAGACCAAGAACCCCATAAATAACTCATATTTGTGATGGTTTAGGGTGGGCAATCCAAATCTTAGACCACATTTAAGGGGAAACCTTAAAACATTCATATTATTGCACACAAAATATTAGAGCTTGTATGAATATGGTTTAGGTAGGGCAATCCAAACCATAGATCTTATTGAAGGGTTAATATGTTAACCAATATAATATTGCATACAAAATATTCCAAACTCATATTTGTGATGGTTTAGGTAGGGCAATCCAAACCTTAGACCATATGGAAGGGGAAATCATGTCTAACTTGTATTATTGCAAAAAAAAAACATACAAAGTGTGGCATGTAAAATGCATATCATGCTAACACCACACATGCATTGGATAGTGCGACCCAAAATGTTCTTGCCTATGGCCCAAAACCCTACGCCTACTATGGCCTATCTAGCCTCGGATACTACCTCTTTTTCTTTTGCTTCATTTTCTTTTGCTTTTTTTTTCTTTTGCCTCTTTTTCTTTTGCTGCAGCTTCTTTTGCTCGCATTGCTTCAACATTCCTGAAAATCTCCGCCCCGCGACTATAGCCATTCTTGGGGTGAACGCCATCAATAACACATTTTGTATTCCGTCGGCCGCCCGAATTATACGACGAAGAATTCGAATACGATGAAGTGGACTGTCTTGCATTTCTGGTCATGGAGTAGAAACGCTCCAACTCGATGGACGCACTAGACCGCATAGGTTTACGGGTGGGAGCAACCTGCAACGCGTCAACGCACGAACACATGTGTTAGTTTAGGGAGGAAGACCCAAACGTGTCACACATTCATTTTTTAAGTGCAAAATGATTGTAATGCGCGGATAACCATGTTTTTTTGGGGGGGGGGGGGGTTCACCTTGTCACCGGGGGCGTTCCCGTCGGAGTTGGCGAGGAGGGGCAAGGCATCCCGCAAAGGAATAGGAAGGGTTCCACTCTTCGTAGGCCGAGCGTCCATCCGCAGCCGCCGTTGAGGTGTACTACTGCCGCCGGGCCGAGAGGGGGATGTCCGGACGCATTTGCGATTATGCCTTTGAGCGGTGACGGGGACGCAGATCGCCGGAAGATTTGCTTGGGTGGGGGGCTATCGACGACGCCGGCGTCAAGAGGCTCCTTGGAGTAGTCGATGGTTGACGCGGCGTCGTAAACGGTCTCGTAGAAGAAGCTCCCCAAGTCTGACTCGCTGACGACGTCAATCGAGGGCTCCAAACGCTGGAGCCAAAATTGGAACAAAACAAAACCCAAGGAAAAGGGGGGAGATAGAGCGCGTGAAAATCAAGATACATATGAAGCGTAAATTACACAAAATGGGTAGGCGCATATACACACACACACATACAAACACACGTACTGTCTCAAATGAGCTTGTTAAATTTCGCGTGAGATAACAACTCTCTGTACAAATGGTCTCGTGGATCCAAGTATCTCTCGCCTATGGGATTATTCCTAACAAAATTGTTTACGGGAAGTCCGCTTCCCCAGAGCGCCTGGAGGTATTTACTAAGGTCTAACAAAAATCGGTCCCGGACCTTCTCGACCGTCCACGTAGGGCACACTATGAAGTTGGCCGTCGGGTTCAACATGTTCTTTGCGGCGCTGTCGTCCACCATGAGCGTGTTCTCGCGGGTGGGGCGGACGTCGTAGGGGACGCCTATCAAGGACGGTCGCTGGTCCCAAAAAATGGGCTTCAAGACCTTGAGGTATTGGGGGGAAGCGGGGTTGTTTGGTTTTTTGACGACTTTGCCGTCCTGTGTGTACAATATTCTACAGGCTTCCTGTGCTAGGACCATGCAGGGGGGCTCGATGCCCTTGAAGATGAACTCCACGACCGCATTGGTGTTCTCGGCCGTCATGGAGCTCCACACGACCACCCACCATCGTTGTTGGGCGATCTGGAGGAAGGTCCGAAGCCACGGGCGGAGGTGAACTAGTTTGGTCTTTATGAACGTGGGCGGCCCGTCGTAATTAGCGTCCTCGGGCTTGCAAAAGGGCACCGTGGGGGTCCTAGGGCAATGAACGCATTGGACGAGGACCCCGTTCAGGTCTAACACCAGGAATCGTTTCTTCGGCAGCGGGGGCGGGGCGGGTAAAACCGGGGGCGCCGCCGCGCTGCCCTCTCCGCTCCTTGGGGAAGAGCGTCGGGGAGCCGCTACGCTATGCTCCGAGCCCTGCGGATACGAGCGAGAGAAAACGGGGGCGACTTATGTCATGCTATGTCCAAACGAAGCATTAAGGAAACGAGCGTTCTCGGTGCAAACACAAAAGCATTTGATTCATTTTGGAGGGGGTGCAACAAGGGATACAAGGGATACAAGAGCATACAAAATACATTCAAACACAATATACAAGTATATAGGAGTCAAAAATGGTGATTATATTATATACAATGCTCTATGTACATCTTGATTGGGGGAGCCGCGTTGAACGATGCGTTCAAACTAGCCTACTTCTACATCTAGAAAAAATTGAAGAGACGGGCCGCCGTGATGAAGACTTCGTTGCAAAGCCGGGGGTAGGTGGACGAACGAATGGTCGCTGGGGGTGACGAAGGGCGCGAGTGCCGGGGGGGGCCTAAGTTCGTCCTAGCTAGGGGACACGACCAAGGCAAGAAGTCAAAGACCCAGGAAGTTTGGGTCGGCCGACCCAAACTGAGTGGGGTCAGTGCATTACCTCGCCTTGGTCGTGCCTTGATGACGTTGATGCCGGCATCGCGTGCGCTGCCCCACCTCTGTCACCGCCGCCTCCGACGACGCCGTCAGCCGCAACCTGCTCCTGCAAAGGCTGACTGTCAGGCCTTTGTCCCAACCCAACCTCCGCATGCGCATCATGCATTGGTTCATCGACTGGGTTAGGAGTAGAGGTATCACCAGGCCCTTGCGGGCCTTCAACATCTAGCATAGGCTCGTCGACCGGGGTCTGATGGGGGACGGGGTTTGGGTCGGCCGACCCAAACCCTGCTGCTTGGCGAGGGTCGCTCTGCGACGCTGCAACGTCGGCACTGTTTGGGTCGGACGACCCAAACATGTGGGGGTCGTCCCGCTGGTGGTGTGGGGGCAAGAGGATGGGAGGCCGGAGCGGGGGGGGGGTGCCAACGAGCTGGACGCTCCGGGGACGCGCCAAAGGTTTGGATCATCCACCTGCTGCACAGGCGCGTAAGGACGGGCGTGTGGCTGCAGCAAATCCGCGAAGCTGAAGGAATGCTCCAACGCCGGCCGCGGGCGGATATCCTGTGGAGGGAAGCCTGCGGGCAAGTGAGGGAATGAACTCGGGGGAGCCATCACCAATCCCTGCGCCAGCATGCCCTGGATCACTTGCGTGATGAGGTCCGCTTGGGACGGAGTTTGGGACATCGCCCTTTGCCGCTCCTGCTCCAACAGGAGAGCCCTCAACTCCGCGACTTCGTTGCGGACAGAGGGTTCCTCGGCGGCAGCCCTCTGCAGTCGCACACGCTGCTCCTCGTCTCGGAGCATTTTTGCGTTCGCCTCCTCCACGGTGAGGACCTCCGGTTTCACCCTCACATTCCCGGCGAACGCTCTGGGGGAGGCAGGATCAGACCTCAGCTTCTTGGCGAGTTCCATGTCGTCCTCGTCCTCGGAGCTTATTGCGATCGTCTCCTCCACCGCATAGTCCCCGTACAGCTTCTTCCCCTTCATCCTTCTACGCTCCCTGAAGGTGGCCGTCGCGTCCCTCGAGTACATATCCTTGGCGTCGTCCACCGTCAACGCGGGCACCAGCCTGCTCTGCGGCGTGGCAGGCCGCATGGCCTTCTTCCGCTGAGGGGCCTCGGATTCTTGAGTGAATCCTGTTGCCCCTTCCTCCACCTCCCCCTCCACTTTCTCTGCTTCCTCCTCCGCCTCCTCCTCGTCTTCCTCCCCCTCCTCCCCAACCCTGCCACCTGCTCCCATAGACGGATTGCCCGGATGCAACCCGATGAGCGGCTCTGGCAATTGAACGGGGGCCCGCATGGCGAATTCACCCGGGTTGATTCGCCTCGCAATATCCAAAGGATTCTCGCCCCCCTCGACGATCTCTTCGACGTAGGATCCGGGTATCCAGTCGAGGATGTCCATTCTCTTGGCCAGCGCCTTTTGGGTCCTGTAGAATTGAACATCGGCATCCTCTACATAGGAGTAGATGTTCAACCCAGACATCTGCACAATCAAAATCAATACTATTAGTAACACCAAATGAACATATAATGGAAAATGACTTCCAAACAAAATAAGAATAGTTAGTTTGGGTCGCTCGACCCAAACTATGCATGGCCCTAGTTTGGGTCGAGCGACCCAAACTGTGCATGCCCCTAGTTTGGGTCGTTCGACCCAAACCGAACGTATAGGGACTTCTGGGTTTTCTGCTTACCATGGCTGCAAAAATCGGTTTGGACCCCCCGAAAACGTTGAAGATGCAGTCCCCTCTCTTCGTGAGGGTCCTCATCATCCGCAGGTAGAACTCCATGCGCAGCTCATCCGCGGGGTAGTTGGCGTACTTCGCCTCGTCATATAAGCTCCTGCTGGTACCCAACCCTTCTTGGACTTGGAAGAGCTTTTCCATCCTGGCTATGGGATGGTTTGGCACCTTAAGCAGCTCAGCTTTGTACACGAAGTACAAACACAGCACGTTGACGATCTTCGTCTTCTTGTCTTTCAGCGTGCTGTACGCCCCCTCCGCCGGTGCAGCAACGTAGTGAGATTTCGAGACGGCATACTCCGGCTGCAATTTGCGCACGATCTCGTAAACCTGCTCTGCCCTTCTGTCCTCGACAATCCAGAGCCAGACGTCGACCTCCCTGAATTTGGGGCTGGCGTAGTCCACGAACTTCGACAAGAAAGGATCGTAAAAAGGGGTGCTCATAGTCCCCTCGAATGAGGCTCCAGGGATGTTCCTGAAGTCTATCATTCCGAAGGGGAAGCGGTCCCCGGCTCTAGTCCTGATCGCCTTCCTTGACTCAGAACCCGGCCAACCCTGGATCCTGAGAGGTTCGACAGTGACCATGTTGAATTGCGCATCGCCTTCGAAACTGACGATCTTCTTCTCCTTTATGAAGTTGGAGAAGGCCCGCACTGAGTGTTCGGGAAGCGCCCGGTTCCTCCCCCCCTTCACGAGCTTGGATCTGAGGAAGTCGTCTCCCGCCTCCCTCATGAGTGCCGCCATGGACGCACTGGTAAACTTATATTCGGCTTTGAAGGCCCTCCAGTGCGCCTCGTCGACCTCTCCGTCCACGATGAGCTTCTTCTCTGGCACAAGCTTGTGCAGCTCCTGGACGATGGTCGTCTTCTTCTTCCTGTTCTCCGTCCATTCCTTCATTGTGTAGCATGAAGGGACGAAGATCTTGGGTTTGGTGAAGACGATCTTAGGGTGGACCCAGCATCTCTTCGCCGTCGTCTCCACGTGTAGGATGTGGGACGCCGCTTTTCCCATCTCTGTCTCGGAGAGACCTTGAAGCGCTCTGAAGAACTCCCTCACCAGAGGCTTCATTTGCTTGAAGCGCGTAGTCTGGTTGAAGAGCATGCCGGTGTCGGGGTCCATGAGGTCCCCCGTCTCGTGTTTTTCAAAAACACTCTTCCATCTTGCCCATACGGAATCGGACGCTGTGATCAAATAGATTTCTCCTCTCAGCTCGTTATACTTTTTCTGCTTGTGGCTAGCATTGTCGATCGAGGAGAATTTATTGATCATTTGATATTTGAAGTCCTGCACAGGAAGACATTAGCACATGTTAGACAACACATAATGGAAAAACAAATGCAACAGCAGTTTGGGTCGAACGACCCAAACTATGAACCTGGCGAAAACATCTTAACAATTTCAGAGTTTGGGTCGACCGACCCAAACTATGAACCTGGGGACAATATCAAAATAATTTCAGAGTTTGGGTCGACCGACCCAAACTATCAACCTGGCGATGACAACAAAACAATGTAGGAGTTTGGGTCGATCGACCCAAACATACTCACCTCCCATTTGGGGTTCTTGTCTTTAGCATTCTCCCTTTCCTTGGGAGGCCTTCCATAAAACTCCCACACCTCCCTCGAGGCCATGATGTTTCTGATCCACGATGCCTGATAGGCCCTCTTTTTGTTCCCCATGTTGAAGAACCTGGAGATGTCGCTGAGGACCGTCTCGTTGTCCGACCAAACCACCAAAGCCTTCCAAACTTTTAGCTTCTCCTTCTGGTTGTTCGGGTCGTCCCACTCGGTCATCAGCTGGATTTTTTTCGAGGCCTCCACACTGTGCTGCCCGTCAATCAGCCAGAAGTCTCCTTTAGAGATTGCCGGCCACATCTCAGGCGTCGGCATTCTTTTCAGCCCTTGTGGCATGACAACAATTGTCTGCCTGTCGTCCTTGAACTGCCCGCCCAAGATTTGAGCGACCATCCAGTCGACGTAGGCGTCCTCCTTGGCTCGGACGCACTTCTCTGGTGGCGCAAGGTGGCACTGCGCAATGTTGACCTCGAATTTGAAGTCCCTGCCCATGAAGAAGCAGTGCAGGCATTTTGTCTCGAAGTTGTTGTTTATTTTTTGTATTTCGCCTGCATCCACCTCTTGGCCAGGCTTCGGCATCCGGAGCTCCGGGGAAACAGGCTCGTCAGTCATCCCCGATGACTCTCTTCCCCTCTTGGAAGGGGTCGTCTGACGGCTTCCTGATGGCGTTGGCGTCTCGCTGTCAGCCGGCGTTGTTGTAGTGCTCGTCCGTCTCGAGTCTGCAGGGACCGCCCGCGGTTTCCTCACAGTTTGTGGTCTTGAGGACCCTGCGCCTTCTTCCGTCGTTGCCTTCCGCCTCACAGGCTGCTGCGTCTTGGGTTTGCTTTGCAGCGCCTTGTTGAGAACCGTGATAGCCTGTTTTAACTTCGTGAACCTGCTCGCAACCTTCGTGTTCGTTACACTACCATCTATGAATATGGCCTCCGGTTTTATGGTTTCAGGGTCGACGCAAGTCTCCTTGGCGTACAGGGGGTCGAAGGGCTCGGAGAACTGGTGCATGAACATGTGGACGTTCTGCACGGCGGAGTTCTCCAGTATCACGTCTACGTAGTCCCCGAGAGACTGGACGGACGCAACCTCCCATCCCGTCAGCGTTGCCCAGGTGTGCTGCTCGTGGGTCCCCACCTTCACCACGAATAGCAGCTTGAACATGGATGCCTTCACCACCTGAACGGACCATGCCAAAACGACGCCATCTTTTGGGACGTAAGAATCGTCCTGTGGAGTTTCATACTCCTGCCAAAGGTGGTCTGGCGCGAGCATGAACCACCTTTCACCTGGTCTCTTTTTAGGGGCCATCTGCAATCCAAGAAATCGAAACTGTGAGTTTCGGTCGATCGACCCAAAGTATTGCAATGTGCATTTAACATTTGGAGGATTGACCCAAACATTTACTTAATTTTCAAAGTCGTTTTAAAAGATCTTTTAGATTTTAAAGTGTGGTTTAGGTGGTCACCCTGTAATGTTTGGGTCGAGCGACCCAAACATGATGAGGCTGCAAATTTAGGTATCTCAACACATTCATTTCAGACTGCAATGTTTGGGTCGAACGACCCAAACAATTACTTAATTTTGGAAGTTCTTTTATATTTTACAATGTGGTTTAGTTCTTCTCCCTGTAATGTTTGGGTCGAGCGACCCAAATATGTTAGGCTGCAAATTTAGGTAGCTCAACCCATTCATTTCAGACTGCAATGTTTGGGTCGAACGACCCAAACATTCACTTAATTTTCAAAGTTCTTTTATATTTTACAATGTGGTTTAGTTCTTCTCCCTGTAATGTTTGGGTCGAGCGACCCAAATATGTTAGGCTGCAAATTTAGGTAGCTCAACCCATTCATTTCAGACTGCAATGTTTGGGTCGAACGACCCAAACAATTACTTAATTTTCAAATTTCTCTTTTATTTTACAATGTGCTTTAGTTCTTCTCCCTGTAATGTTTGGGTCGACCGACCGAAACATGTTAGGTTGCAAATTTAGGTAGCTCAACCCAATCATTTCAGACTGCAATGTTTGGGTCGAACGACCCAAACATTCACTTAATTTTCAAAGTTCTTTTATATTTTACAATGTGGTTTAGTTCTTCTCCCTGTAATGTTTGGGTCGAGCGACCCAAACATGTTAGGCTGCAAATTTAGGTACCTCAACCCAGTCATTTCAGTCTGCAATGTTTGGGTCGAACGACCCAAACATTTACTTAATTTTTGAAGTTCTTTTATATTTTACAATGTGGTTTAGTTCTTCTCCCTGTAATGTTTGGGTCGAGCGACCCAAACATAATGAGGCTCCAATGTTTGGGTCGCTCGACCCAAACAAGAGGCTGCAATGTTTGGGTCGAACGACCCAAACATTTAGTTCATTTTAGGCTGCAATTCAAATATTTATTATATTTTAATATGAGTTTGGGTCGTCTCCCCAAACTACTGTGTTTCCAGATGCATGTTTAATGCTTGGGCAACATATACAATGCTTATGCATTGTATATGTAACAGGAACCTAAAGGGAATGATGCAAATTGTGTGCACTGATGCAAATTGCTTACCTTGTCTTTCAAACTCTTGAAAGCTGCTCTCACAATCTGCTTCTTACAACCAGACTCAGAAACTCTGTTGTGGCACTAAAGAACAACTCTCACAAAGATCTCAGAAACACAATGAATCTCTCAAGCACCCTAAAACTTTCTCACAAACCCCCTGATTCTTGCAAACTCAGGCCTAATTTGAAAGACCTCTACCTTTCTATCACACTCGACCGTGCTCACTTCTACTCAACCTAAAATCACTCCATGCATGAATTTTACAAAACAAGTAAGGAGTTCAACACAATAAACCGCTCCGAACTCACTCAAAGCTAACACTCTGGACCAAGAAGAGAGAATAAGAAGAGGAAGACAATAACACGAGGAATAGAATGAGAGAAGAGGAGGAGAAGCATCAGAGAGGAGGAGAGGAATGAAGGAGAAAGAAGAATGAAGGGAAGCGGCGCGACCAAGACAAAAGCAAAAGGTGCGAGAGGAAGCGCTTGGCGCGGCGCTATGGAAAGCGGCGGCGGCGTTTCCAAGAGCGGCGCTTGGCGCGGAGGAAGAGAGGAAGAAAAAGAGAGAAAGAAAAAAGAGGAGGGGAGAGAAGGAGAGAGCGGAAGGGGTCACCCTAAACCCTCGAATCCGGGCCATTAGATTGCGCCGGGCCCATCAACGGCTCAGAAGCCTCGCGGGCCAACACCTTGCCAGGTGTCGACACCTCCTTGGTTTAGGTGGTTGCCCGCGAGGCTTGTGGTGTTGACACCTGCCACCCTAGGGAGATTGCCTTCCTGGTTGTCCTTGCCCCTAGGTGCGGGACATAGGAGGGCCGGCGCCTCTCTTGGCCGCCCGGCCCCGGCCTTCTAACCCGCTATTCATTAGCGGCAATTCAATACCAGTCAAAAACCTACGTGGACTAAGGTATTCCACAAAATTAACACCATCACCAACTCATATTTTAATGGTGTTCAATTGAATGATCACCCGTTGGAATTGATAACATCGTTGAATGTAGCCATTATCGTTTTGGTGTATGAATAATGTAATTTATGGAATCATATGAGAGTGTTACAAAGTCTAAGAGGAGTAAGTCATAATTATATTGCAATCCACAAAGGCAATTACACGGTGCAATAATATAAATATGGTAACCATTCACATGGTTAACAGTTTAGGATTATGTATTGTAATTTATATGATGGTTGTTGGTAGAGGACAATGCTCTAGTCTATAATGGATACCCTAACAAGTAGCATTAGAGTGAACATTAATATATGTACTTAGAAGTTCACATTTGAAGTACATGGGAGAAACAAATGATTACAAATGTATCTACTGCAACCCCATGGAGTTCACATATCATATGAAGTCATTTAAACATTCAGTTTGATGTTTGATGATGCCTGAACCCTAAACCCTAAACCCTAAACCCTAAACCTTAAACAACACAAACCATAACTGGATGGCACATAGGTCAAATGACATGGGCCTTGGTGCTTGTAGTTTCCAATACAAATGTATATTGTCATCACAACATCCTAATTCACAAACGTGAAAGATGGATGTGTGGTTTTTCACGAATGAACGCACTAAAGGAAATAAACGATATTGTGCTCACAAGTAGGTGATACAATATTAACCTATAACCTTGTCACCTGGTAAGAAAAGCATAAGAACTAGATTATAATGGATAGGATGTTGTTCATGTTAACATGTTATTTGGAATAGTGAAATATTATATATTAATTTAAAGTAGATTTCATGTTGTGAATGATATGAGGACATACCTTTTGAACTTTGCATGTTTTGCTCACACACATTGGTAGAGTTCAAGGGACTTCACGATAGGTTCAAACATCCTTGGAAGATTGAACGTGCCAAATGTCATTTGTGGTTTAGGGTTCCATTAATGACTTCCACATAGGTACTAGGTTATTGTCACACTTGGAGTCTTGAGGATGAAGCAATATTGGGTGCACACATTACAACACAACATATGTTCTTTTAATTAGCAGAAATTGAAAGTTGGCCAAATTATTCAAGTTTGTCATGGCATTAATTATTTGTTTTCAAAATATAAGTCCTCATGTGAGAGTCTAAATAATAGCATTAACTATTATATTTAGTGACTTTTAGTATATGAAGTTTTATAATACATGCACATCTTTTGTCAATATATTGTTTGAAATATACCATAATGTTTGACTACAAGTAGAGTAAAACCCCTTAATAGATATAATCTTACATATTGTCATAGGGTTATTGGTATTCAGTGTATGCGTTCATATGTAGTGTATCAAAACCTTTATATCCTTTTTAGTTATATGATAGTTAGTGTTTGATACACTTAAAACGAACGCATACACTTCCCATTACTAACCCTATGAGAGTAAGTAACATTAAATGTAAACTCAAACACTAAATATCCACTATGGTGATATATGGAAGTTACATATAGGGATTTAGTATTAGTAAGGATGTGAGAAAAATATACAACAATGATAAAAGGAGAAAGGAGATGGCAATAGGGAAGGTGGTGGTGTATTCATGTATAAAACTAATTATGAAAGAGTTGAAGAATAGTGTTGACCAAGTTAGGGTGGTAACAACTTTAAATATATGTTGAATTATTCATTTGGTGGTTGGGGCAACGAAGAGCCAAGCTAAATATACATTCTCTATTATTGACAAGAAGCGGGAAATTGAGTCAGAAGGTTTGAATTAACATCCAAAGGAGACCAGGTGGGAAAGGCATCCAAAGAGGATGCCCAAAGCGGAGGCGGGTAGTATAAAGAGCCCAACCCCCCCAAATGCTGGTTCTTTCTTTCATGTCCCAATCCTGAGATTGCTGCAAGCTCTCTAAGTTGGAGCTGTAATACACGGTTTGTATACGCTTCCATTCATGAGCAGCTAATTACAACAAGCATCTATGAGTTCAGTTGTCCCAAATAGGTTATAAATAGATTAATAGAGCATCACCCGAATAAATAGGCGGATTTTGCGGAATTGTTTGGGTCGGTCGACCCAAACCCAGCCTTACAGTGTGGGTGCTCTCTGTATTGAGCCAGAACCCATCCTGCCTCAAGGTTTGGGTCGATCGACCCAAACCCAGCCCTACAGTGTAGGTGCTCACTGTTGTGAGCCTGAACCCATCCTGCCTCATGGTTTGGGTCGATCGACCCAAACCCAGCCCTACAGTGTGGGTGCTCACTGTTGTGAGCCTGAACCCATCCTGCCTCATGGTTTGGGTCGGTCGACCCAAACCCAGCCTTACAGTGTGGGTGCTCTCTGTTGTGAGCCTGAACCCATCCTGCCTCATGGTTTGGGTCGATCGACCCAAACCCAGCCCTACAGTGTGGGTGCTCTCTGTTGTGAGCCTGAACCCATCCTGCCTCATGGTTTGGGTCGATCGACCCAAACCCAGCCCTACAGTGTGGGTGCTCTCTGTTGTGAGCCTGAACCCATCCTGCCTCATGGTTTGGGTCGATCGACCCAAACCCAGCCCTACAGTGTGGGTGCTCACTGTTGTGAGCCTGAACTCATCCTGCCTCATGGTTTGGGTCGATCGACCCAAACCCAGCCCTACAGTGTGGGTGCTCACTGTTGTGAGCCTGAACCCATCCTGCCTCATGGTTTGGGTCGGTCGACCCAAACCCAGCCTTACAGTGTGGGTGCTCTTTGTTGTGAGCCTGAACCCATCCTGCCTCAAGGTTTGGGTCGATCGACCCAAACCCAGCCCTACAGTGTGGGTGCTCATTGTTGTGAGCCTGAACCCATCCTGCCTCATGGTTTGGGTCGATCGACCCAAACCTAGCCCTACACTGTGGGTGCTCACTGTTGTGAGCCTGAACCCATCCTGCAAAAAGGTTTGGGTCGCTCGACCCAAACCCAGCCCTCTAAGTGTGGGTGCTCCCTGTCGTGACCCAAAACCCATTCTGCCAAAAGGTTTGGGTCGCTCGACCCAAACCCAGCCCCTAAGTGTGGATGCTGTCTGTAGTGAGCCTAAACCCATCCTGCCAGAAGGTTTGGGTCGCTCGACCCAAATCCAGCGCCTAAGTGTGGGTGCTCTCTGTATTGAGCCTGAACCCATCCTCCCAAAAGGTTTGGGTCGCTCGACCCAAACCCAGCCTCTAAGTGTGGTTGGGATCTGGGTGCCGGTGTGGCCACTGGCCTTCCGAAACCTTTACAAGCCCAATGGCATAGCAGTCATATGAACTTGTATGAGCACTGAGTATTTGCAATTTTGTTTATATATGATGGTTTTTTTGTTCTTCGATTTGAACCTACAATTTTTGTGATTTTAAGACAATGTTCAATGTTCATGTGTGTAGGCAGAATGGATGGGTTTAGTGAAATAGGGGATTGGTCATCTGATGACATGGCCACTTGGCCATCTGCATCTGATGATGACCTAGACATTGTCGGGGAGGCTACTATGGCTGACAGTGCGGATGAAGATCATTTGGATTTACCTTCGTCTTCCGTACCGCAGTGTCCCATTGTTGAATGTACGGGACTTTCAAGGGCTTCGTGGGTGAATTTGGAGGTGATACTTCTTAACGATAGTGGAGTTGTTGTGGCGGAGGGGATTTGCCGTAACACCCATCCGCAAGATTGCATTGATGAAAACCCGCTTGGCACTGAGGACGTTGGGGTTGTCATATTGGAGTCGGTCGTTCATTCCGAGGTGGATCCCACTCATAGGTTCTCCCTCCGCAGGTGGCCATTGAGGAATGTCACAATTGATGGAGTTAGCTTGCGTGAACATGAGCAACGACACATGCAAATCGAAAAGGAGGTGCAATCAAACATGCGGCCGCGCAAGGGTCAAAGAAAGTACGATACATTGGCACGTCCTGCTCCGTCTGCAACTGATTGTAAACGTCAAAGGTTGCTCGGGGAGGAGTCCATTAGAGAAGTTGCCACAAAGGATTGTTGTGTGCATCGTTGTTGCCAATTGTTTCCAAGGGATAAATTGAAGGTCATCTGCGAAGAAATGTGGCTTGGAGATTTCCGTCTAAGATCCACAAGAAAACTTGATGTCCATAGGGCGATACATGTGAATGGGACGGGTCGCAAGGTCATCACCATTGAAAGCATAGACGTGTGTTGTAAGGCATGGTACACCATTCACGGTGTGTCGAAATCGGACTTTTATAGACAAGCTGCTTATGCCAAGGAAGGCCGCCGGTCCCGTCACCATGGTAACGTGGGTTTAAAGAAGCCTAGGGAAGCAACAAGGCAAGCAACGGCCACTCTAGCAACCATCATTGTCCCTCTTGCCGATGCAATGCCGCACAAAACACGCACACTCACAACCGGTGAAAAGGTTGTGGAGAAAGTTCTTCCCACAGGCACAAAATGGAAAGACATATTGTTGGACGTTAATGCAGTTGGCGAGAAGATTGGGTTGGAGCCAATTTCATTGTCAAAATTGAGTGCAATCAAGAAACAAAACTTTAGCGAATACATTACAAAAAGACGAGGGGACAAATTTGCCAGGTGCTCTAATTGCGAGAAGTTGAAGCGCCTCCGGGATGCACACACGATGGGCACCGAGTCATATGCAGCGCATCAATTGAACTATTTCAAGCACGTAAACATGCAAGAGGCACACCGTAATGATTACTACACAAATAGAGCTTTGTCCATCTCCAGGCCCTTGGAGGTTCTTACGGTCATCCATGACAAAATGGACCATGCCAAAACAGCCTCCCCATGTTTTGCAAATCGAATCAAGGCCACGGATGGGTTTTTCAAGTTGCCTGTATCGGTTACAGGTGAACTTCGAAACAATGTCATGACATACCCTAAATGTTGTTGTATTTTATTCCGTGATGTACTGGAGAACATGGATTCCTTCATAATGGTTTATTCATACATAGATGCTAATCACGTTGGGTTGGCATTGCAGGAATGATTGCACATGGACACGGTGATGTCAAATTTGCTCATTATGCTCTTGATTTGTATCCAGCGGATTCAAACCACACGATAGGATCATTTGCAAGGCTTTTACGTGATTTAGAGAAACCACCAGCCTATTCTTCAGGATTGTTATTTGAGAACACGGGTTCAACACCTTTATATGAAGCGGTGTTGGATGGAAAAGATGTATGCTTGCATTCGTTGCCCGAGCCACCCAATGAACCCGTGATTGCCAAGAAGTTGCCTCCAACTTTGCGTGTCCAATTGGACAATTGTGCCAAGGACAATAAAAGCAGATATGTATTTGCATATTGGTCGTTGTTGGTTGCGAAAGGCATTTTCAAGGAGGTTTTTGTGTCCTTCCTATTGGTAGGCCACACGCACGATGATATTGATGCATCTTTTGGGCGGTGGAGCATGAAGTTGCGGGAGGAGGATTTCCCTACAATTCCATTATTGATGAAGTCGTACATGGATTTGGAGAACGTTCCCGTCATCCCCCATATGATTGAGGAGGTGCCAGACTTCAAGGCATTTATAGAACCTTATATTCGAAGTGGAGCTCACCGATTGATCGGGCATACGAAGGCACAACAATTCCGCTTCTATATGCGTGACGATGGTGTCCCGGCCATGCAATACAAGTTGTTGTGCACGTCACAAGACTGGAGCCCGCCGGAGGGTCTTCTTGTGTGGCGCGTGGATGCGGATGGAAAGACCATGTTACCGGATGGGGAGCCTAGGCCTTGTAAGCCAATAGCCATGAAGAATTTGGAGGATATTTTGAAAGGTATATCAGGCTTCATACAATATTGGGAGAGTTTGAAAATAGCGGATGTTGGCGGATCATGTTGGCATCGTTATGGGAGTTGGATACATTATTGGACACGTGTTCGTGCCGCCTTGGCAGACCTCCACCAAGATAGCCCTCATACTTTGAGGCATGGATTTTGGCCACAAACACGAGTCGATGTACAAGCTTCAGAGCCTAGTCTTTTGGGAAATGGAGAGGTTCGAGAGGAGTTTGATGTGGACGACCATTACGTGGGGCCTGCTAGTAGTCGTCCCCCACCATCTTTCCGCATTGCAGTGGATTGTCATGAAGGTTATATGCTCATTTTGCGTCCTGGAGACGAGACATATGCGAAGCCAGTGTGGGTGGCAAGAGCTTTGTCCAATCCCAATTTTGTAACTTCCAGCCCTCATTTTCGACAAATACAAGTGGAGTACTATCGACCGACAGTAAGGAATGAAGATGTGATTCGGCATTATACAGGCTGGGATACAAACCCTAACTTTCGGTGGAAGGTGGATTCTGAGCACGGTCCATCTTGGGTAGATACAGATTCCATATTCATAGCATGGAAACCACGGAAACACCATAGTGGATCAGTGTCCATCCCTCAAAAGTACATAACTTTTGCAAAAGACAACCTTGCTCGGATTGCAGAAGAAGCAACCCACGTTGAATGAGAAGTTGGTAGGATTGTGTTAGCATGATTATAGTTTAATACGTAATTATAGCAATATAAATTACACATATGTGTGCTCTTCAAAATTGGGGCAGAGTTTGGGTAGAACTTACGAATACTATATTGTTTGGAGTTGGATGAATATCCATTTACTATATTTCAAGCTGCAATTGAAGTTCATCTTATTATTATGCTTGGGACTATATTCTCGAATGAAGAAACATGCATTTATTACATGCACTTTGTATGTTGCAATGTCTATATTCTATTGAACATGCTAATAATAGAAATCATTTTATATATATTTTTGGGTGAAACTTGTTTGAAGTGCTCTACCCAATGTGTTTTTGTTGATGAAGTTGGTGTCGAGTGCTCTACCATATGTGCTTATGTCCGCACATCATAGATTTGGGATATTAGAACATATAATATAATTGAGATTGTTGACAATATAGTTTCGGGCCTCTTCAAGTTCTTTGATCCATATATTAATTTGAGACTAGAGAAAGTCTCAATTTAACGAATATAGTGTTAAGGGGCAGAAGTTTTGACCCCGTTGGGAAGGTCCCTTTCAAGTTGCAGAGAAGTATGATAATGGGTTGTATAAATTGTCTACTATGGAGGGAGAATTGACAGACCGTCACGTGAATGGGACCAAACTGAAGATCTATTCTATCCGTGTGTGACATTTGGATGCCGAATAGGTTGTTTTCAATGATCAATATCAGTCCTTGAGGTGATGTCATGCATGAAAATTGAACAGGTTGTAGATTACTAGTAGATCGACTAAGTCCCAAGAAGCCATGGCGAAATGCCCATGATCAAGCAATGGTTCATTGGTGGTTAGGTTAGTGATGGTGTGAATGAGTAGTCTTCTTGAAATGCTCCTTGCTCTTCGACCCCATGCACGTGAGCTGGTTCTTGGAGGCGAGATGAATAAAGGGGGAGAGAGCGAGTTCATTGGAAAGGTGAGAGTTTGGTGAGAGACGCAAACATAAATGTAGTGTGGACTACGTTTAGCGTAATAAAGTTAGTGAAGAGATTATGATTATGGTATTTTTGTTCAATATTGGCCCAAGTATGTAAATGATTTCTATGGAAAGGTCAAGAGTTGAGGATGACAGTAAAGGATGTTTGAATTTATATATAATCCTTAGTGTTATTGCGCTTAGTGGATAAATAATACCGGCAAAATCTTCCGGTATTTCAGAACCCGTCACCTTTGGATTTAGGAGGCACCACCCACTATAGTTTTCTTCCCAATGATTGTCTTGTCTAAACCTTCACCCTTCTAACCTAAGGGCATGCCCAGGAGAGATAGTAAGCAACCCGCCAAAAATAATGTATTATATGGTGTTTAGGGTGTTTGGGGAGCCCTCCATCTTGGGCGGGGCAGCTCATCTTGAGTAAGAGCCCACCAAAGCCTAGGCATACCCCCGGTATAATTAGGAAGCAATCAATAAGACAACGACACCTATTATCTGACATGGGATAAAGTAGGATATCGGAGTATCTGATATTAAAGTAATCTCTTGGCGGGCCGGAGGAGGGTCGCCATATGAACCATTTATGGCGTTGGAAGGCCTTTACTATACCCGGGCCGGTTCTAAATTATGCCGGACCGGACATTGGTGGGGCTCAATTTATGCCGGTACCGCCACTAAGAACCCGGGATGCCCCATTTTTGGCGTTGGCATGCCCCATGGCGAGGCTGCTGGGGACGCCCTAAGGGGGTGACTTAGAAAAAATTAGATGGAATAGTGTAACCAAAGATACGACATAGTTTATTATTTGTACCTAATATGAATTTTTTTTAAAGGTAGTATATGATGGATAAAATATGCCATATTAAACTAATATAAGGTCCTATACAACATATTCAATTAAGTTCTTAAGATATAATATATCGTGTGGGATAAACTATCTTCATGTTGGTAATGGAGCATTTGAGTGTTGTTTGTACCATTGACTGTGTAATGGCAACAACTCTGAAACCTAAGTTTATTAGAGTGTAGAATTTATGGTCGTCAATACAAAAGCTTGTGTCACCAAGAACTCAATGTTTCTTGGTGCCATTTCTTGATAACTTAGTTTTGGCACTCAAACTATTAGAAAAATCTTTGGCTTTGATCTTTGGATTTCATTTTTCTAAAATACTTCAATTCGTTATAATAGATTGAGGGGCTGAAAAAATATCCCCCTTCGTAATTTGTAAGTGATTATATGAACCCTTAAAACACCATGAATTAGATAATTAGATAATTGAATGATCCATTTATTTAGTATGGGCCATCAAAAATATCCCCTACAGTAATACCCGTCGGCCGCACGTGACATACAACCCTCCCCAAGGAGTCAACCCCCCCCCCCCCCCCCTCAATCCCATCTAACTCTTGGATGGTGAAAAGAATAGGGGTAAGAGGTCCCCCTAGATCTAAAGAAACCTCCCACCTCTCTCTGATTCTTGTGTGGAGAAATAAAGAGGTGTGGGAAGTTTCTCTGAATCAAGAAAAACCTCCCTAATCGTTGTGAATAGTGAGAAACCTCCCTAAAGGAGGTGTTGGTTGCACAGGTATAGGTTTCTTTGATGTGTAAATGAAATATTCATGCAAACATGCTTCATTCAATCAAGCAAAGCAAACTGCTATCGTTAACAAATGTACATCGGAATGGGAAATACGACTAACCTAAATCCAATATCATAGATTCCTACACACTAAAGTATGGTGATAAAAAGACAAATTCACTTGCACAGGACGAAGGTTAGCAAGATCTATGTTGTAAGTGCATGGCCAACACAAGTAACATACATGGCCTTATTGTGATACTTTCAACTCCACAAATAACTCCAAATTCAAACCAAGAATATTCTAATGCAGTTAGCAGCCGTTAATCACACAGATTGCCATGCACTTGAATTAGACTTGATGCAAAACATATGCACGTTCTCTTTCTCTTCAAGTGACGATCTCTTTCTCTTCAAGTGATCACATACAAGAACCTCCTAATTGCGTCAGGAAAATTCTATACTTCAGGAAAATCACCGATCCATTTAGATGTTTTTATAGAATCTCCCTCAATCTCATAAAGAGACCGAAAGATGTCAAACTGTGAATGGTTGGTCTTGGAAACACTAGGATCTCGCCTAATTATGCTCAAAAATCTCCCTGGACACTGTCTCAAAGGTCTTCCACATCAACGCCTCTCGAATTCCATACTTTGCCAACTTGTGATCAATCATAACATCCCAAAGCACCACGACAGAAAGCTAAATGTTGCACTAGTGCAGTACACTACGTATTTAGTGTCGTATGGTATTTTATGGTAAACTTTCGGATGACACTTCTTATGAATAAGTAAACAAATATTGTCATGAATGATGGATGAGTTTTCCATTGGCCAAAACCCTACCTTCTCTTGTTACTAACTTGTAATGAAATATTGTCATGGATGATTGAATTTTGGATGAAAGATCACTTGGTAAGTGATAGTAATTGCAACACAGTAAATCTATAATCCCCCAATTTTTTTATCAAGGAATGACGAATAATTTTGGGTTAACATTCAGTGTTGGTGACACTGTACTGCGATTTACAATTAGTACTGCGCAAGACAATTAGAATTGGTGACACGAAATATCATATTTAGTGTAGTGCTCCAACATTATTCATTAGGGTGTCAGATCATACTCATAAGAGACTACGTAGTAGCCTTGCCAAGCTCTAGAAATCACAAGTTGTGTAAGTAGAGTTATCCAACCTTTGAAAATTTTCTCCCAAACAAGAGAAATCGGACCTAAAATGAGTGCCTGGAGCAAGATTTCTGGGAAGAAGCTTGATATTCTTACAATGACTTGGCTTAGCATTGAATAACACTAGTACGACCTATTTTCAAGAACAAAAAGAATCCAAGACACATTGCACCTGCAGACATAGACTTGGCTTGAACATTCTTGGCAGAAAAGAATACAGAATAGAGAGCTTCTACTTACAATTCTTACATTCTTAAATTCTTACAACCGATCTCTTCTTGTGGGCTCCTCAACGACAAGGATACAAATTATTGACTATAGAATTGAGTTCGAAATACTCCTCGAGAACACGAGAGGAGTCCAGGAAAATCTTTCAGTCACCAAAATAGTTCACAAATCAGAGATTTAAGCTTCAATGGCCTTTGATCAAAGTGTTCTGATAGAATCAAAAAGGTTTGACCCTTTACCTCATAAGGCTTACTAAAAACACTTACGTCGTGAGCAGGGTATCTGCAAAAGACATATCTATCAACGTTGACTCAAAAATCGCCACAAATTACTCCAGGCTCCCGGGGGAATATGCATACATATCGATATTGCACCTGGTTCAATTCAAGCTAGTCATTCTTGGCGACAAAAAATGGCCACAAGAACAGAAAGCCTCTCCATTAATTATTTAATCCTTAAAACTGCTCTCTACTTATGGCCTTCTAAACATATAATAATACAGGTTACTCACTCCTCAAGAACATGAAAGGATCAGTCCACTCACAAGAACAATTTACTCCTCAGGTTTCCAAGGACCAAGGTCCAGGACTTTCCCTGGCCAAATTCCTCAATAGATGCAAAGTCTCAAAAAAAAATCTACACAAGTTACATTCACATTGACTCAGATATCGTCACAAATTCCAGACTTCTTGGGTTCTATAGGGCACAAAAAATAAAGAAGAACAAGGAGCCTCTCAGTGTGCGAGAAGATTTTTGGGCATAATCGGTTGAGATTCCTAATGTTTCCAAGTCAAACCAGTTACATGTTTGACATCTTTCAGGTTTTTTTATATAAAAAAAAAGTGAAATATATTCTCTAAATTCCTCTACAATGTTCAGTAATTTTCTTGAAGTCTTGAACTATAACCAGTTATTTCTCAATCTCAACTGGTTCATCTATAACTAGAGGTCGGTCCTCCCAGTTCATTTGGAGCCTCTCCTTAAGAGCATGAGAAGGATCAATCCATGAAAGGCTCCACTCACCACAACAATTTGCTCCTCAAGTTTCCAAGATTCAAGGCTGGTCCAAAGATAATTTCCAATTAAAGTAGAGTCTGACCCTACTACAAGTTCGTGGACCTTACAAGGATAACTGACAAAGTACTTAACTCATGCCAGGAGCAGGAATATATCTTGTGCAAGATGCATCGACACACTTCAGAAAATGTCACAAATTCCAGAGTGAGAAAAGAGAGCCTCTCCAATGATCGTTAATCCCAACAGCCGTTCTCGTCTGATGGTATTCTCATTAACAACAATGATACAGATTATTTCCTGCATAGTATTATATGTTGGAAGCAATTCACTTCTGAAGAACACGAGAAGGATGAGTCCACAAAAAGCTTCACTTATCAGAAGGAACAAGTTTTGAATTAATATGAAAACCAAAATCAAAATTAAAAGATAAAATCAATATTAAAATCAAAATTAAAATCGGAATCGGAACCCAAAACCTAGGAGGAGGAGAAGGCCCGGGGGTGACTCATCAAACAATATCAAACAATCTGCGGTCAAAGCTATTATGTGCTTTATTCATCGGACTAAAATACTTGAAATATCTTGGAGGCAAGTTATTCTCTAAAATACATGGAATTTCCATTTTCAATAATGAATTGTTCTGCATAATATGGTCGTTTCTATTTTCTTAGATCTAATATATGCTTCATAATAAAGAATGTACTGTGCACTTTGTAGTATGGATGGATGGAAAATGGATATTATGTGAATACATGTTAATATGCATGAGTTGCTCCGTAGTGATTCTCTGTTGTTTGGGTGAAGTTATCTTTGTCACTTGTGATGATTGGTCGTTTGAGTAGTATTATATCTATCATGATGATTGGTGCAACTGGTGATCGTAGATGAATTTATCCCTAACTGAAAAGTTATTTATATTGTACTAAAGAATGGTATAAAGTATATATGTCCTCCCTCAATTCTAAGTAAGGGTATAGTATAATAAAACATCACTAATTAGAATACTAGGTACAATGCAATTGTCTATTTATATCACCTACACATCAAAATACCCCCTAAAAAAAGTTGCCCTTGTTCACATCCACTCAGTAAATAAGCAGTTCTTGCTCCCCCATCATCCACTTCCACTTAGTAAATCAGCAATTATTTGGAATTTCATTCTTGAAGTGAAACCATCAATAAAGTATGTAATCAACTTGCAAGTTAAGAATATGAAAAACCTCATTAGCAATGAGGTGATAATTCTGTGATATATTATTTTAAAGTAAATTTCTCCAAGTATTCATACGCTCTCAAAATAATTAAGAAAAATTGAATATAAGTAAACCTAATGAAAGCCTAAGCATTTCAATGAGATTAGTTGAAGGTCACAATTAGATAAACATTCAATATGAACAAGTTAGCATTGATTTGGTTTGTTAAGTGCTTGATGGGTGTCAAAAGATGAGGTAGTTTTATATATCTAAATCATTATTTCAGTCTACACCATCGTAGTCATCAAAATCATAATGCTAATACTAACCTACCAATTTCATGAATTGCCACTAGAAGGTCTTGGAATTGTTCTTAAAATCCGATGAATAACCATCATAGCATGGACATTTATTAGTGTTATTGTTTTTGAAACCATTCGACTATAGATATCATGCCATACCCTTGATACCTTGATCATACCAGTAATTTCACTTTGTTTGAAACAAAGATACTCATATGAGTTGCAAAATTTTGAGCCAAATAGTTGTAAGATACATCTTCATGATACACTATAATTATCAGGCAATAAACAGGGAGAACCGACCGCTAGTTACAGATGTACCTGCTGAGTTTGAGAAATAGCCAGTTCAAGTTAAGACTTCAGAAAAATATTCGATCACTTCACAGGAATTTCAAGAATATAATTCAAATCAATAAAGGAAAACCGAAACATGTCAACATGCAACCGGTTGGACTGGGAAACATTAGGATCTCAACCCATTATACCCAAAATTTTGTGACTAAACCGATACCAAGTGCGAAGGAAATGTTCAGAGAATCCAACCATTCATCACATGGTCTCTGGCTTTCACATTGCCGAGGTTTACGTTTTGAAAGCAAGGGGCTGGCTAGGGTTCTAAGCGATAAAGGCACCTTCAGAGTAGCCTTCAGAGTAGCCTTCAGAGTAGGAGGCAATGAACAGGGAGAACCGACCGCTAGTTTCAGATGAACCTGTTGATTTTGAGAAATAACCAGTTCAAGTTTCAAGACTTCAGAAAAACTATCGATCACTTCACAGGAATTTAGAGAATATACCTCAAATCAATGTAGGAAACCCGATACATGTCAACATGTAACCGGTTGGACTTGGAAACATTAGGATCTCAACCCATTATGCCCCAAATTTAGTGACAAAACCGATACCAAGTGCGAAGGAAATGTTCAGAGAATCCAACCATTCATCACATGGTCTCTGGCTTTCACACTGCCGAAGTTTACGTCTGAAAGGAAGGGGCTGGCTAGAGTACTAAATAATGTACGCACCTTCAGAGTAGGAGGCAATGAACAGGGAGAACCACGGCTGAACCGGTTGAGTTTGAGAAATAACCAGTTCAAGTTCCAAGACTTCAGAAAAACTATCGATCACTTCACATGAATTTATACCTCAAATCAATGTAGGAAAACCGAAACATGTCAACATGTAACCGGTTGGACTTGGAAAAATTAGGATCTCAACCCATTATGCCCCAAATTTTGTGATAAAACCGATACCAAGTGCGAAGGAAATGTTCAGAGAATCCAACCATTCATCACATGGTCTCTCACTTTCACACTGCCGAAGTTTACGTTTTGAAAGCAAGGGGCTGGCTAGGGTACTAAGTTATATAGGCACCTTCAGAGTAGGAGGCAATGAACAGGGAGAACCTCCGCTAGTTATAGATGAACCGGTTGAGTTTGAGAAATAACCAGTTCAAGTTTCGAGACTTCAGAAGAACTATCGATCACTTCACATGAATTTAGAGAATATACCTCAAATCGATAATGGAAAACCGAAACATGTCAACATGTAACCGGTTGGACTTGGAAACATTAGGATTTTGTGACAAAACCAATACCAAGTGCGAAGGAAATCTTCAGAGAATCCAACCATTCATCGCATGGTCTCTCACTTCCACACTGCCGAAGTTTACGTTTGAAAGCAATGGGCTGGCTAGGGTTCTAAGTGATACAGGCACCTTCAGAGTAGCAGGCAATGAAGAGGGAGAACCTCCGCTAGTTACAGATGAACCGGTTGAGTTTGAGAAATAACCAGTTCAAGTTTCGAGACTTCAGAAGAACTATCGATCACTTCACATAAATCTAGAGAATATACCTCAAATCGATAAAGGAAAACCGAAGCATGTCAACATGTAACCGGTTGGACATGGAAGCATTAGGATTTTGTGACAAAACCGATACCAAGTGCGAAGGAAATCTTCAGAGAATCCAACCATTCATCGCATGGTCTCTCACTTTCACACTGCCGAAGTTTACGTTTGAAAGGAAGGGGCTGGCTAGGTTACTAAGTGATGTACACACCTTCAGAGTAGGAGGCGATGAACAGGGAGAACCACGGCTAGTTACAGATGAACCGGTTGAGTTTGAGAAACAACCAGTTCAAGTTTCAAGATTTCAGAAAAACTATCGATCACTTCACATGAATTTAGAGAATATACCTCAAATCGATAAAGGGAAACCGAAACATGTCAACATGTAACCGGATGGACATGGAAACATTAGGAATTTGTGACAAAACTGATACCAAGTGCGAAGGAAATCTTCAGAGAATCCAACCATTCATCACATGGTCTCTCACGTTCTCACTGCTGAAGTTAACGTCTGAATGTAATGGGCTGGCTAGGGTACTAAGTGATATAGGCACCTTCAGAGTAGCAGGTAATGACAGGGAGAACCGACCGCTAGTTACAGATGAACCTGTTGAGTTTGAGAAATAACCAGTTCAAGTTAGGACTTCAGAAAAACTATCGATCACTTCACGTGAATTTAGAGAATATACCTCAAATCAATGTAGGAAAACCGAAACATGTCAACATGTAACCGGATGGACATGGAAACATTAGGAATTTGTGACAAAACTGATACCAAGTGCGAAGGAAATCTTCAGAGAATCCAACCATTCATCACATGGTCTCTCACGTTCTCACTGCCGAAGTTAACGTTTGAAAGCAATGGGCTGGCTAGGGTACTAAGTGATATAGGCACCTTCAGAGTAGCAGGGAATGACAGGGAGAACCGACCGCTAGTTACAGTTGAACCTGTTGAGTTTGAGAAATAACCAGTTCAAGTTAGGACTTCAGAAAAACTATCGATCACTTCACGTGAATTTAGAGAATATACCTCAAATCAATGTAGGAAAACCGAAACATGTCAACATGTAACCGGTTGGACTTGGAAACATTAGGATCTCAACCAATTATGCCCAAAATTTCTGTGGCTAAACCGATACCATATGCGAAGAGAATCTTCAGAGAATCCAACCATTCATCGCATGGTCTCTGGCTTTCACACTGCCGAAATTTAAGTTTGAAAGCAAAGGGCTGGCTAGGGTACTGTGTGATACAAGCACCTTCAGTGTAGGAGGCAACGAACAGGGAGAACCAGCGCTAGTTACAGATGAACCGGTTGTTTTTGGCAAATAACCGGTTCAAGTTCCAAGACTTCAGAGAAACTATCGATTACTTCACAGGAATTTAAAGAATATACCTCAAATCAATGTAGGAGAACCGAAACATGTCAACATGTAACCGGTTGGACTTGGATACATTAGGATCTCACCCAATTATGCCCACAATTCTGTGACAAAACAGATACCAAATGCGAAGGAAATGTTCAGAGAATCCAACCATTCATCTTATGGTCTCTCACTTTCACACTGCCGAAGTTTACGTTTGAAAGCAATGGGCTGGCTAGGGTACAAAGTGACACCACACCTAACCACATGACACTCAAACATAGATGTATGATTAAGTTAAATAACCACATCAGGCACCTCTACTTTAGAGTAGTCAACTACTACCACCAATTGACTTCAATGAAAACCCAAAAAAGTATAAAATATCAGAAGTTCTCAAAAAATGAACCATTAGATGTTGTTAGCTCCAAGATGTAACGGTTTTGAGATTTTGAAAAATATTAAACCTTTAAGTTGTTGGTTCTAGAAGCCAACTAATAATAGAAATCAACCCAAAAGTTTTAAAATCTACTATATTCATTACTACAATCAAAATCACCTTGCTAGAGGGCGTCACGTCTTGATATTATACAATTTGACAGCCAAGGGCTGCATCACATCCATTTCGTGCATCCTTGAGTGTACCATATATTGTACATATGTATTTGCATTAGTATGTGCAATTAGGTGGTCTCACACTAATTTATCAACATTTCATAATATTTTAAAAAACATTTCAATACCAAAATACATGAAAGAATTTTTTTCATAGTTGCCATGTGATAAATAAACCAAAGTATAAGCTTTTGAAATCTGGTTTTGTCAAAAGATAAGATGCATGGTCAACAAGGCAACCTATCCCCAACCTATTTGCGAAAGCAACATAATGATAATTGCACACAATCTTAAGTATATGTGTCTTATGTGATCTACCATCTACATTTTTCATTTATGTGATCTACCATTTTTAAAGAATTAATTTTTTGCTAATATATATTGTAGGCCACAAAATTGAGCTTATATCTACACCCAAGAAAATATATAAAACAAAAATATAACTTTGTGGGTGCAAAGTATTTACCAAGCCATTATTAACATCATTATTTAGTCCACATTAAATTGTAGATGACAATATATATTATTTCTAATTCATTGACAATAGCACTAGGGTTGCACATTGCGGGATGGTGTTACATAATGTACTAAACTATAGGTTGCCCATGGTTAGTCACACTATACATTGGCCCATAATATTTCCCAAAATCAACACACACAACATATTCTTCTCCAAACCATATTGATTCAAAAGTCATGTTCATGGGCCAAAGTTAGGGTGGGGTTGAGAGGGAAAGATAATTAGAAACAAAAAAATGTTCATTCAACTAGTTCTTATGCATGGGTGCAACAAGTTGGTGGTTCATGGATGGCCTGGACACTGAGGAATCTACTATGTTATTTCATATACATGAGTGCAATGGGTCAAGATGACATGTGCCCAAGCAGGGTTGTCTATCCCGCCGTTATGACGGTGTCGTGCCGTCATGACGTGTCGTGTCGTGACGGACCCCTCCGTCACGACACAATAGGGTCTACGTAGGGTCAACCTAGGGGGAAGCTAGTAGGGTGGGTAAAATACTTACCTTCTTGCCAAGGTGGCGTCCTATGTGGCAAAAAAGGCCGACGTGGACGTGGATATGCCTAGCGCCAGGTAAACCATTTTGCCATTATGTTTATCATTCTGTTAAAATCAAAGTAGTAAAATATGACTAAGGAGGGTGTGGGACGGGAACGGGGGCGGACGGGGCGGGAACGGAGCGGACGGGGGCGGGAACGGGGGCGGACGGGTCGGGAACAGTTTTAATTTTTTTAATTTTTTTAATTTTTTTTTGCGGACGGGGGTTGGGAACGGGGGCGGACGGGGGTCGGGAACCTTTTTCTTTTTCCTTTTTTTTGCGGACGGGGGTTGGGAACGGGGGCAGACGGGGGGGAACGGAGCAGACGGGGGAGGGAACAGGGCGGACAGGGTAGGGAACGGGGCGGACGGGGGCGGGAACGGGGGCGGACGGGCGCTAGTAATTTTTTCCCCACTTTACCTCTACTTTGCTGACATGTCATCACACGTGGACATCTTACATCCTACGTGTCCGAAATGGGGTAATGTAATTACACACAGAATTCGGTAAAATTCAAGTCCGTCAGGATAAAGACAGCATCCGGCATAATGTCGTGACGGATACGTGTCGTGACAGCACGACATTATGCCGAGATTAGCCTCCGTCACAACACAATAGACAACCATGTGCCCAAGTGTCACATACATTATTTGCAAAGGGCCTAAACTAGATGCCTAGAGGCCTCAAAGTGTCGCGTCCGCTAATCATCAAAATAATATTATTCATAAAATTGATAAGTAACTTCTTGAAGTGCAAAATTATATACATCATGACATTTAGCGTAGCACATTGCAATACTTGAGATGATAGTTTTGTGATTTAGTAAGCATAGGGAAGATATTATTGAGCATATTGATGGCAAGTGGCATGCATTTACATTTTTGTATGCAAGAGGAAGATATCCTTGAACATACTAATGTCAAGTGTTATTTGTGTACACTTTTAGTCAGTTCGTAAACCATTGTGTAACATAAGCATACACCTCATAGCACTATTGAACACACCCATGCCAAAATATTAGTAAGTGCACTTGAATGTCAAGTGTCATGAGGTGATACTAATGATGAAGTCGTTATCATTAGTGTAACCTAGCATACACATGTAATATAGGGTAAGTGACATTATTACACATGTGTCTCTAAATACCATAAATGGTGTAGTACAAAACAACCAAGTGAATTAGAACAAACAAAAAAAACATGCACACTTAAATTATTCTATTATGAGATTAAGAAGGAACTCATGGAGTGGAATAGAATCAAATGAAATTGATTTATAGTCCCGGAAGCCGAAAAGGCTAAATTTGAAGAATAAAGAGTACTAAAGTGCAAGGTATCCTTGAAAGGAAACTTGTGAGCGTCTCTAACAACAGCCGGGTGCATCACATCCTTAGTCATTGAGAGTTTCTAATTTCAAACAAAAACTCCCAAGGTGGAAGGTCTCACCACTGTGCTGGAAACAAGCCTGCAGACATCACAGGGCCGCTACTAATTCTGTGGTAGTCCAGGTACTTCTCAAATGCTTCTAAGTCTCAATGGGGATCAAAAAATTCATCTACAATTAAGTTACTGTTTGACAGAGCTGCTGCAGCTGATTCGTTTCACAGCAGTTCAGTTGTCTTTTGAAATGGGGTTGTTTCCGGGAGGTTAATCTCTGTATTAGGAAGGATTCGCCTTTGATCTGGCGTTTTGGAGTATGCCTACTCCAAATTCACACAATGTCCACAAAGGGCACATTGTGTGAATTTGCCTCGAATGTTGCCTTCTCACCCAATTCATGCACCATGTCGACCACATCATCCAATCCACGGACGAGCTCATCGAGTAGCGATGAGAAGGCGGCCAGGGATATGCATGCTTGCCTCTCTTGCACTGTGGTACTAGGTTGAAGAAGTGCAACCTTATCGTTGATGAGCTTTCTGCACATGAAAAAGATCTTGCAGGGTGGTCTGGAAGAACTTCTGGCTTGCAACTTTAAGCTTGGGCTTCGGATTGTCGGCAGTGACGTTGCACTTCTGAGCGAGGAACACGAATTCGCACGTCGAAGCGACCAATTTTCCAAGCCGGCCCCAGGTTTGGCAGAAGTCGTGGAAAACGAACTGCGAATGTTGGAATTTACGTTTCTTTGCTCAGAAAGCTTTTTTGTGAAGACCGACTGCACGTGCTCGGCGATTGATGTTTGAAGACTCCAGACGGAAAACTCTACGGCTTTCATTATCACCTTCTTCTCACCGCATTTGTGGAACCTGCGGATGCTTGCTCCTAACTCCTTCATCACCTTCGATATCTCCGCAATTGCATACACCATTTCCATTTTCATGGCTGCAGGAATGGAGCGAGGTGTCATCTGCAACACAATGTCGCGAATGAGATTCTATACGTTAATGGCAGGCGCCAGCAAAGATGGACTCTGTAAAAACGTGGTTGATATTCTTTCAAATATCTGCGTAAAACTACCGATTGCATGCTTTCTGGTACTCAAGAAGGAGAAATTGAACTCACTTGCACTGTTGAATTGATGCACCCATCCATAGCCAGAAGAATATGAGTTAATCTCCGCAATTTCTTCCCAACCTTCACATAGTCCTCCCATGGATGGCGCATTCTGACCTTTCCATGGAATGGTTCCCAAAATGCTTGCTTTTCCTGGATAGACAGTCATACACAAAATATTTGAGACAAGATCACACGCCACATACTGTCAACTCAAACAGAGGAAAACCATGTATAGATATGTATATAGATATATCCTGGAATTAATACAGTTGGAAGCACTGAACAAGGGGTGAAACGTACCAAGCTATCCATAGAGGACCCAGACCCAAGTATGGCATGAAGCTTCGTCATAATGACATCCTTGGTTGTATATTCGATATAGTCAGTTCTATAAAGGTCCAGCTTGCTCAGAGATCCTCTCGTATACTCATTCGCACAAACTGCAGAAAATCGTTTGCCAGGATTAGACACCGTATGAGCCTCAGCTGCTTTTGAAGTATTTCTTCCCAATCAAGCAGACAAGAGAATTTCCAAGGATTGAAATATAATCAACATGAACAGAAAATTTGCTACATGTCGACTCCCAAACAAATTAGTGTCTTGATAGTTCGATTTGTAGTGCTTTATACCTTCAACTGCTAAGGAGAGATCGTCAAAAGTGGACGCGATCAAATTGTGGAGATCCGTTCCTGCCCATGCAGGAAATATGCCGATGCAGATGACTAAACATATGATGGAAGCCATGAGGATGACAAGCAGCCGCTCCCACGCCAATCGCGTATCCTCGCTTAAGGAAATCTTATAACCGGAGACCAAGATGAGAGCGTATGTGAGCATAAAGATGACAAGCCCGTAGTCGAACTTGGCCTTCACGATTGGGTTGAACCGCAGCGATGTACATATTATACCTGTTGCAGATTTTTTGAAAGCCCACAATTAGTAGAGTCCCTATTAACATAATGGAGTTAATTAGGTAAACTATAATCGCACCACGAATTTGACAAATGAAGTCACAATTCAATTAGTCTTGTTGTAATTACTTTGAGTAAGTATGACCTGAGGAACTCACCCACAACCATGACTGACAAGCCGATAACCACTGCTTCGTAACCCTCGTCAAATTCATCGGCTATCATCTCTATACCGAGAGCAAGAAACCCAGCTACAGCAGTTGCCATACCACGGTTGATCACCTTGCTTATTGTTGCCCCTGTCACAGATTCAGTACAATCAATCATGTCAGCATCAATCTTGTATGTTATATTCCGTGCCATGCATATGCGGTGAAAGACATGTCAACGTCCTTTGTAGGTACACGAGTACGAGTTCACGGTCCAAAGTACAGTAGATTGACGAAGTAATGTGCCGGTGTAACAATTTTGTGTTAGAAAAGTACAACGGCCTTACTTACACAAGAGCCGAGAACATCTGCCTCAAACCTTCTGTTTTGAGATTCTGATATAGAAGTTTATATGATCCATGAATATTGGAATCTGACCAGAAACGATGTCTTAGGAAATCATGTGCTTACCCACGGAGGACTCGAAGACGACGACCACTGTCATCACCGCCCATATTGCATTGCTGCCCAGAAAGTCATCTGGAGCATCAAGAATCATCAGAAGCGATGCAATACTGAGAGCCACACCCACTTTCAGTGGATGCACAATCCTCTGTCGCTGGTCCCTGTTAGTGACACGCTCCCACGCTTCCTCCCATACTGTCTGTACAACCTTCATACCTCGACGCCAGATTTTTCCACGGGACGGTCTTGTCTTTATGCCAGGACCCTCACTTTCGTTCTCACATATTACACTTGGATAACCTATGACGACCACCTGGACATCCTCCTCCGCCGCTGTCAATGCTGCTGAAGACTCCACCACCACCGGCTCTCCAACTGCAGCAGTCACACGGTTCATAGCCATTGTCTTGGGTATGGACCGACCTAAATAATGCACATTACTGTGAATCTCTGATGGAGGAAGTTATCGAAACCAAACTATTTCATCAGACTAGACTCTCACAGTATGTGCGGACACATAATTTGCGACTCCCAAAACTGCTCTGAGATTTGAAAAAAAACGTTAATGTGTGCACTGATGTCCAATGCAATTAGCAAAGAGGTCGAGCTGTATGTGCAGATTCAGTGTAATCGACAAAATAGACTTACGAGTACCCAAAGCCAAAACTTCTTCGGCTGGAAGAGGATAAACTTGAAGCTACAGATGGAATGTTTGCTAGCTTGTTGAAGTACTCAATCGCCTGCGACAATCATCTAACTCCTGTAGTCACAGTTGTGCTAGTTACACTGTATCTATGTACCTACCCTTCACAGCACAGCTCGGAGGATGGGCAGTGAGGAGGAGCTGGCTGGAGAGTACTAGAGCAGCAACGGATGTTGCTGTCTGTTGTCAAGAAGGAAACTCAAGTGTTGCCAATGAGGCAGGCATCGGGTTAAGTAGACGATGGCGGAGCAGGAACTGCAGCAGCCATGAGCGTGCACGACGACTGAGTCTATCGCACATAGCAGTGGCACATCTGAGTGAAACATTTTACAGTTGTGGAAAAGCTTCACCTTCTCCGTGAATCTCGAGGATCCGTAAAATTTTAGGTTCAAACTCACAGAGTGCAGGGTCAGGTAAATCGTAACAAAGTGCATCAGGAGTCCAGGCTGTGCCATTTGAGCCACAAGCTTCGGTCCATCTGATGCGCGGTTGATGGGCTTGTGATTCAAGTACGTGCATGGGCTCCAGCAACATTACATGTCAGGCAAGGTGAAGGCAGGGTAGGGCAGGGCAGGGCAGCAGGGGCAGGCTCAGGTTTACCCACATCGGCGCTATTCCGGTAACCCAGTTACCATGATGTGGCTGGTTGGGATCCCGGTGCTATGCTGTGAAGGGTCAATGCAATACATGCATTCAGTGGTGCAACCACAATTGATCGCCCTGATTTTGATTCCTGAGTGCTTACAAGAGATTGCAATGATTTTCCTTGATCCTGCCACAGTACTGTACCTGTACTCACAACTGAAGCCCCGAAAAGGTCGGATGCAACCGGCCCGGCCGCTTCTGTATCTCCGACCTTGCAATCAGCAGGCTGCAGGTGTATGCTTCTCCAAACTGCCTGACACCCGTCTCGCCCGATCAGTACGGCCACCTCCCTCCGAGCCTTTCTCCATCCCCCTCCGACCGGCCCTGACATACGACATCGCCCCAACCTAGCTAACTACGCTAAATATGATATTTCGTGTCACCGATTCCAATTCTCTTGCTTAATACTGATTGGAAACCGCAGTGTGGTGTCACCAACACTTAATGTTAAGTTAACAGTATTTGTCAGTCCTTGTAAAAAAAAATGGGTATTATAGATTTACAATTACTGGAAGAATTGTCACTTACTAAGCGATTCATCATCCAAATTTCAGTCATCCATGACAATAATTCATCAAGAATTTTTTTGGATGCAAATTATATCAAACTTTTGTTTCAATAATTGGCAATTGAATGAACTGAAACTAAGTTGACATGACAGTATTTGTAAACTTATTCATAGAATGTGTCACTAAAAAAGTTACTGCAGTGACATTACATGCCATCTGACACTAAATATCATAATTAGTGTACTAGCTCCACGGGTACACATGGAATAACTACACACACGTGTCACAACTCTGTGCACCTACATCACAAATTACAGTTTCATTTGTCTCAAAAGTAAAAAATTATTTATCAATTACAAGGCTGCCAGGCAGCCTTGCATTTGCGCAGCAATTGAACCTCCCTGCTTGTCTTGTGTGAATTAGCCTGATGAAGACTCTGCGTCCCTGCTCCCTTACGTACCTCCCGGCGAGAACTTCGGAAATACAACCCCCCTGGCCAGAGTCTTACATTGCTAATAAATGTGTTTTGCATCCGCTTAGGAGCACATTGCCGGTGCAGCACACGAAAATAGGAACACGTTGCCGCTTTGGAGTAACCCCATCCTGTTCTTTCTGTCGCCTTTACTGCAGCTTTAACGCTAGGCTTGTGCTGAATGGTGATCAGGCTAACCAACATAATCAGACAGCTTTCGAAGTGGAGGCCCTAATCTCCCTCGCGGTGATCGCAAGTTTTATTAGGAGCACATTGCAATCGACACAGCTGGAGCTCAACGTTAATAGGATCACGTTGCGGTTATGGATGGAGCTAAACCCCTTCCTGTTCTCACTGTCACCTTCACTGTGCAGCTTAGGCTTGTGTGGAATGGTGATCAGGCTAACTAACATAATCAGACAGCTTTCGAAGTGGAGGCCCTAATCTCCCTTGCGGTGATCACAAGTTTTATTAGGAGCACATTGCAATTGACACAGCTGGAGCTCAACGTTAATAGGATCACGTTACGGTTATGGATGGAGCCAAACCCCTTCCTGTTCTCACTGTCACCTTTACTGTGCAGCTTAGTCTTGTGCTGAATGTTGATCAGGCTAACTAACATAATCAGCCCTGCTTTCGAAGAAGGGGCCCTAATCTCCCTTGCGATGCTCACAACTTTTTTGAGGGGCACATTGCGATTGAAATTTGACACAGCTGGAGCTCGACGATGATAGGATCACGTTGCGGTTATGGATGCAGTTAACCCCCTTCCTGTTCTCACTGTCACCTTAACTGCAGCTTAGGCTTGTGCTGAATGATGCTAAGGCTAACTAGCATAGTTGGATTTGTTTCGAAGATGAGGCCCTATTAATCTCCCTCGCGGTGCTCACAAGTTTCATTAGCAGGACATTGCGATTGACACAGCTGGAGCTCAACGGTAATAGGATCAAATTGCGGCTATGGATGGAGTAACCCCTTCCTGTTCTCACTGTCACCTGACTGCAGCTTTTGCTTGTGGTGAATGGTGATCAGCCTAAAGAGCAAGCCCACAGGTTGTTGTATCCATATCCACAAACCTCCCATAGCCATCCAAATTTTTCTTTCTTGATGCGGATGCGGGCGCATTCTCCCGCTGGTTGCCGTATCCATATCCACATTCTGGGAATCGGGTTTGGAATTGACTTTGTCTTGCTAGAAGACATAATAACCAGCTCATCAATTCAAATACCTGAAATAATTTCAGGTACATCAATCATATTTAGGTGGGAACCTGAGAGGATACAAGGTCATTGATTACTCGACTCATTGTGTTTATTGAGAGTTTGCGAAAAATGAGCTCCATTTTCTTGAAAAAAGTGGAAGGCCGCATCCACGTCTCGCATTCAAAATGTGGAAATAAGGATGGATTGGGAGAAATCTCATATTTCTCAACATACCATCCACTTTTCATCCATATTGAATTTTATGGATGCGGATACGGCAAGCGGTGTGCTTGCCCTGGAACTAAGTAAATCAGACGGTTAGCTTTAGAAGACAAGACCTTAATCTCCCTCGCAGTGCTCACAAGTTTTATTTAGGAGCATATTCCAATTGACACAACTGTGGCTCAGAGATAATAAAATCACGTTGCACCTTTTCTCTCGTAATCACTTTTGGTGAATCCACATATACAAAGAGATGGACAACGAATATTTTAGAAGTCCCTAAACACTTAGGAGCAGAGTGCATGCACCTAATTAAAACCACTGATACTTTAAAACCATGCTAACACAGTTCAAACTTTTACAATGAAACTCTAGACTGGTGGATTCAAGGCTGGAGATGACATCATTGTTGAAGACTACATACCGGGTCTGCATTTGGTGAACACTTTGAGCCAGTGAACGGGGAGAACCGACTGCTAGTTGCAGATGAACCGGTTGAGTCTGAGAAATAACCGATTGAAATTCACAACTTCAAGATAATTACCGATCATTTTAGAAGAATCTATGGAATACCTCTAGTTAATAAAGAAAAACCGAAAGATCACAGCATGTAACCGGCTGGACTTAGAAAACAGTAGGATTTTGACCGATTATGCCCAAAAATCTCCCCAGACACTGCTCCCAAAAGTTCATGCAAGGAATTATGAATTGTCCGGAGCTCATGGAATGATGGGATGCAGAAAGGAGACTCCATAGATATTGGCGGTTGATGAAGTGAGCCAGAGAGGCCATTCTGACAAGCAGATTGCTTGGTGGTGCTGCTGCTGGATGAGAATGATGAGGAACTTTCATACAGGGCTTGTCAGTGTTCAATATTGAAGTCTTCAACACCTGTCAAATGCCATTCTGGCCATCAAAAAAGTTTTTTTCTTTTGGGGCACTTCACATAAATGTGCCCTGCAAAGTTTCCACCTGTCACGGTGAAGGAATCTCCAGAAATTTATGTCACAAAATATAATAGCTGCAATTTGCAAATAAAAACAAATTTGGACGTTAATCTTGGCATTCTCGCAGACACTTCCAAGTTCCAATAAGTCCTGCAATTTCGACTCTACAACTTCAGCTCGGCGCTGACTGCAACTTCAGCTTGGCAAGCACAGCTATATGTGAACGTAGATTTTCCAAACAAAATTGGGTGAAGAGTGATCGCAAAAGTCGATTGAAACTTGAAACTTGAATGCATTGATGCGAGTGTCATTATGTGGTCTTCCGATGGAAAATATGGATTGGGCTAGAATTTTTGGCATTTGGAAATCAACCAAAAACCGGAGGGCTATGCCTTTGGAGTTGGATGATGATTAAGTGCATTATGTTTAGTGTGAATGGTTGACAATTTTTTATTGGACGTTCAAATTCAAATCCAAAATGTCATGTGATGTTTTCAAAAACAAAAATGAATATCAATTGACATCTACATTTTATTTTAAAATGTCACCTCAATGTCTCATGCCTAGTAGGACGTGTCGTTTCAAATTCTAACGTGTCAATTGACATGTGGTTTTTTTCTTCGCAAGCCACACTACATGTCAAATTATAAATTGTGCGTGTCAATTGACGTGCATTTTATTTTTGCAAGTTTTTGTATGTCAAATGTCAAAACTTGTAAAACTTTTTGAAAAATACACATTGGATGTGTTCCATTCTATATTTAGCATCTGACATGGGCCTCCACTATCTTACCTTCATGGGAAGAAACTTAGAAAATAAGAAGAAATTGATGCCAATATGGATAATAAGAAAATTATGAACAATGATTCATGTGATAGTGCCGGGAGTACAACTTTGCCCCAATTGGGAATAATGAATGAATATTCTTACTTTGTTCAAGGGGCCAACATAAAATAATTGACATATTGCAAGGCGGTTGTGTGTAAATATTGCATTTCACGTCCCTCATGGAAATTCTTAAATGCAATCCAAACTTCCAAACCCTAGTTCACACAGGTTCATGGTGGTTAATGTAGCTATGATGTACCCTCCCAATGTGCTCGATGTAGGGGAAGGGTAAGCGAGTTTGCTTTTGCATTTAAACCTGGGGTTATAAGGTTAATGCTACATTTATTACATGATCCTTCAACTTTTAAATTAGATATGGGAATGAACTCTCAAGCTATCTTGATTTGTAGCATTTCAGAAGAAATTGTATTCCCAAGTGCACGTCGAACTACATGGTCCTTAATCATCCACTTGCCACATATTTAGTTGCCAAGCAACACTTTAAGAAACTTGCTAACATCGCAGTGGGCATCATCTTAATGTGACTGTCCAAAACCCATGATTTTTATATATGCAAGTTACTTGAACATATTTGTGTGGGAAATTTACTTGAGAGGTGTTTAATTATCATGAAGAATTTTATTGAAGGCATGCATTGACATGACATCAAAAAGCAAGGGGCAACCATGCCATGTAGGATTCCATACAAGAGCCAGTCTTTTGAGACAGAACACTAGAAGGTGTGACCGGACACAACAATAGTTGAAATACCCTATCGTAGGTCCCTATGCAACATGCCAAGACCATAATGACATTCTTATTTTGTTGCCTACTCTAAATTCATCACTAGGTTGTTTGAAAGATCTTGATACCTCGTCACTGTATTGAAATTAGTTCAAACAATAAACTTTTATGGTGCTTGCATCACGCAAACTTGTGGGTGGGTTTAATGGGATCGAAGGACAATATCTTCAGAAGATCAAGGAATGTTCACGGATATTCATGTCCCACCATTCATATATTAATAAGTTAAAAAAAATGCCTTATGCAATGAAAATTTGATCAATCATATTGTTCTACATTTGTAAACCGATTATCCTGTCATTCTGCAAAATTTTGAAGGAAAGAAAAAAAAAAAAAAAAAAAAAAAAAACTAACTAACTAACTAACTAACTAACTAACTAAAGAAAAAAAAGAAAAAAAATGTATCAAGAATTTTTATGAAAAAGATTAAAGAAACTTTGATTGGTCAAGTCGACCTAGTCAGACAAAGTGACTAGCGAAGTCAAAATAGATTTCTAAGGAGACAAGTCAATCGCATTACTCCAAATGAGCTTGATTCGTCAACCTTCCACTCTCTTAGTTAACCAATTACCTAGTAAATTTAGCATAATCAACCAATCGGCTCAATAAAAAATTAAAAAACAAATTGGTCCCAATGCCATCCACCCACACACATCACCTAGTATGATGGTTGCCCAATCATGTCATGCCCAATGTCCAAACCTTCGGAATATCAAACAAAAAAATTCAAATTCAAATCATGAAATTTGTGTTTGGAATCAAATATAGCCATTTTTTATAGACATCATTACAATAACATATCATTACAATATTGTACAAGTGAGTATTTGTAACAACATATAGAGCTCTATGAAAAATACCAATTTTTGAAACATTTTGGTATTAGTTTATAGCCCTTCACCAAGAGTCTTATGATTTTCACAAACCTAACCAATTTTGCAATTAGTTTATAGCATGTTTGCATCCCCTAGGGTTCTTAGGGTGAGTTTCCATGTAGGCTACTCGCCCAGTAGATTCTAGATAATGGTTGTTTGGAGGTGTCCGCATGTAGGTAAGCACAAGCCACCAACCAACCACACTATGATGGCCTACTAGAATGTGGAGGGTAGTGGACACAAGCCACTAGATTTTCATGCACAAACTGAAGCACTTTTTAACTTACAAGTGCCGGTCGCCGAAGGATTGAACACTGGTGTTAGGAGGAGGAGGTTTGTACGTAGGTGGACCCAGATTTGAGAAGATGAGAATAGATAGTTAACGCATACAAATCCTACCCCACTAGATTCCATCCACATTTGGACGGGTTTGTCCTTTGTCCTAGAATTTAGTGGACGAGTGGCCTACATGGAAACTCACCCTTAAACTAATATGGGCAATGTACATATAAGTATCATCCACATGCAAGTTCTCATCCTTTGTTGGCTCTGTCTATAGGACAGAGTCTATGCATCAACTTCTATGTTTCAAGAGCAAATTTCCTAACCACTTTGTGTTCACACTTGGACATTACTTGTTCATGTTTTTTTGGTCCAATTTATTTAACGTGGATAGTGAAAGCTTGCAACCTTGGACAACTAACCAGCTAATTCAACTAATAATTAACTAGTTGCCTTTCATAACTGTAGTTGTTCACGATGTGACCTGCCAAAAAATGTAGTCAACTATAGTTGTTCTAAAATCCAATTAATTGTAGTTTATATATATATATATAGTTAACTTTAGTTGTTCCCTAAAATGTATTGAAGAAAATCTAATTGACTATAGTTGGTTATAAGTATAATAAATAGTCATGAACTGGCATGAGCAAAGTGTACAACTATAATTATAGTTTTTCATAAGAAAGGACAGAGCCTCACGGTTCTACCGTTTTCTTGTTGTCCATATGCCAAACATCCATTCACTACTCTTATGTCCATGTTGTCCCTCCCTTATTAGGGATCACTTTCATATAGTACGTGAGGGATCAAGCACGTTGTCACTACCTCCATGGCCCATCAAAAGCTTCAACCCTCATGAATTTGAAGGACATCCCTACTTCAGACTTTATGGGAACTTTTCCAACCTTTAACTTTTTTTTGTGACAGCTATGGTTTTGTAAGATTCGAGGGCGGCCATTGTAAAATGATGTGGCCTTGGGTGGCCATGTCACATCAATAACATTGTGATAAGGTCATGTCATATCCAAAATCAATGTGATGCACCATAACATTATTCAGATCCATAACGATGTTTTGTGGGACTGATAGTGGTTCACATAATATTCCCCATATTCAGACTGAATGTGGAAATATCTAGGAATATTTCGTGGAATATTGTCGGTCCCACATAATGTTGTTATGGATCTGAATAATGTTATGACTTTGACATTATTGCAGTATCTAATTTTTTTCATTACATCGACGATTAGGCTTGACGATAGTTATTTTCTTTCTTTTACTACAATGCAATTTTTTTTTTAAATGCAATACTATCAGTGGTCCAAATTTAGTAGCAAATTGGATTTAACAATCCGATCTTTCTTTTCCAGTTAGTTGTATCGAATGTTGACCCATTTTTGTCCAAAATAAAAGAGTCCACTACTATCAATGGTCCAAATGCAACAATCAAGAAAATCTGAAGGCCTTGGTTCTTTTAGATTTTGGGATCTTTGTTGCATGTGATTTAATAAAAAAATTGTTGACCCATTTTCTATCATTGGTCCAAATGTGAGGCCAAACCGCCCACCCTTAAGCGTCCTAGTCCGGGTGAGGGTATGGTGATCACATTCTTATTCATCCTAGTTTACCCTTCCTCCGTCATTCATCCCCATGACATTACACATACATTGGATCACACCAATTTATTCCATATTATGAGTACAAGCGTTGATCAATGCTTTTATCCATTGGTACTATCTTCACCTCCTCTATCAACTTCCCACACAATCGCACCCCCGATTACACGGAGAGCTAACTACCTAGTTAACCCATCCATTTTAACTTAGGGTACTAGACCTAACTAACCCCTCCTTCTAACTGCCCTTAATCCAGCTGCCCCTTAGTAAGCTGGTCGCAGCTAACCTTACCAGGCTGGCCTTAGTCCCCTTAGTAGTCTGTCGCAGCTAACCTTACTAGGCTGGCCTCAGTCCCCTTAGTAGTTTGTCGCAGCTAACCTTACTAGGCTGGCCTCAGTCCCCTTAGTAATTTGTCGCAGCTCCTTAGTAGTCTGTCGCAGCTAACCTTACTAGGTTGGCCTCAGTCCCCTTAGTAATTTGTCGCAGCTCCTTAGTAATCCCTGTTGTCGCATCTAACCTTACTAGGCTGGCCTCAGTCCCCTTAGTAATTTGTCGTAGCCCTTAGTAATCTCTGCTGTCGCAACTCCTTAGTAATCTGTCGCAGCTAACCTTACTAGGCTGGCCTCAGTCCCCTTAGTAATCTGTCGTAGCCTTTAGTAATCTTTATTGTCGCAGCTAACCTTACTAGGTTGGCCTCAGTCCCCTTAGTAATCTGTCGTAGCCCTTAGTAATCTCTGTTGTCGCAGCTAACCTTACTAGGCTGGCCTCAGTCCCCTAAGTAATTTGTCGCAGCTCCTTAGTCAGCTAATTTTCTAAGCTCCCCCTAATCAACTCTATTCTCTAAGTTCCCTCTAATCAACTCTATTCTCTACCACACTACACAACACACACACACCCACACACACGAGAGAGAGAGAGAGAGAGAGAGAGAGAGAGAGAGAGAGAGAGAGAAAATGAGAGAGGGCATCCCACAACCACGACCTCCTTAACCTTTTCCTACTTAGTAGGACCTTATCCTATCCACTAACTCCTCACCCCCTAAACCAACAAGAACATGTTCTAATTCAAACATTTAAACCCAAGGCCCTTCCCCTTGCGTCATCAAACACTACTCCTCTAATCAAAACACTCCCTAATGCCACTAATCCTCTACTTAACCACACAAAATGGCTTAAGGCCTAAACATAAATCCACACCAAGCCTCACTCTTTTTATACTTTTAATTGTTTCAATAACACTCCAAATGCAATTCTAAGTAGATCCTAAACATAAAACAAATATGAGCAACCATTTTGGGCTCATACCAAATCTAGGAGTGAACTTGTAGATCTAACATCCCATTTTTTAATAAGAAATATTGGTTAACAATTATTTTGGTTTTCTTTAGTGGTAGATTGTTCTCAACACTCTAGATCTTTCACTATATGACTAGGATTTGTTAGATGCCTTGGGAGGAAGTAAATTGGTTTGTTACTACACTTTACAAAATTTAACACTGGTGGCTTCGTGTAACCTTTGTAAATAACAGGGAGGATTGCTATGGAGAAGCAATGACAACTATGTGATTAGAGAGGTTAGTTTTGAGTGAAAGGGAGTATTGATAATCATGATTTAGCCGCCTTGTAATCTAAGATGCACCTAACCAAGAGTACACACATGAATATGGTCATAATAAATCCTATTGTCCCACATGATCGCGTTTAGAACGTTAGTTAATGTACTTGATTGTTAAAATTATTGAGAACACATCCAGAAATATATCTAAAAAAACCACTCAATAGCGTTTCGATTTGCAAGTAATGTAGACTTCCAATGGATATTTACTCAGAGTGCGTACAACTCCAACTTCTTATTACCACATGTCATATTTCAAAGATAATTGTTTTGAAAGAAATTGGACTATGTGGTTAAGAAGAAAGCTCGGGGGGGGGGGGGGGGGGGCAGTGTGTTAAAAAGTTAAGGATATAGGTGCGAACAACCACTATTTTATAGGGGGGTATTACTTTCAATTCTCTTCTTTTTTTCACATGCTATCATTATGTAAAATTCTACTTTGGGTTCATAGAAAAATGGCTTGCATTACTTATAATTCCAAATTACCTATTATTCCATACCCTATAGTACTTTAAAGATGTCTAGTGCCATTTTTGATACCCTATATTATTCTTAAGTCCATTTATAATTTTTAGCCCCCATGTTTTTAAAATACCCTATCATTTGTTCGCACGTATGTTGCTACTCCAACCAATGACTACCCCCCCCCCCCCCCCCGAGGAAGAAAGGAATGCACCCAAGAATGCCATGTTAAAGCCCCCCCAAAAAATGCCTTTGACCAATCAAATTCAGACATATAATAAATAGCAAAATGTTTGTGTGAAATATTAGTTGTGAACAACTCAAAAGTTGATCACCTCCACCAATTCTTCCCACAAAATGTGTATATCTCAATAGGACTTAGGCTAGTCACCTTAAGTTTGGAGTATGCAAACTGCCCCATTTTAAGGACTAGTACACATATGCAAAGAATGAATCCTACAAAATCATAGAGTGTCCAAAAGTTAAACTAAACAATAGATGTGAGCACAAAGGCCATTTTTACATGAACATAAAAAAAAACCGCTTCTACCAAAATAACCCTCGTTGATGTTCATGCACAAATGGGCATACACTAGTGGTACAGTAAACTCTCTCTAAACTAATATCCTTGGGACCGGCCGGAAGATATTAGTTTATGGAGGATATTAGTTCACACAAATTATATGGGGGGTAACAAATTATATGGGCATGTGCCCACAAAATAATAATAATAATAATAATAACAACTTCGGTCTCCGAAGGAGACCGACGTGAATTAAGTGTCTGTTCGATCTACCTTCAATCCCAAGCCCACAGGACAGAGGCATGAAGGAGAAGATCTACTCCCCCCTTTCGAGAGTAGACACTGTAGTCACAAGAAACCATTAATGTAAACTACGCCTAATATAATACCCCTTGCCCCTTACCCTAACTTTTAAGTTCTGAGTTATGGGGGGTCTGGATTTTGGGGGAGTGGTTGGTGGTTTTCAATTCTCCTTTTATGGAGGAGAATAGACATAGCATATTGTATTGCAATGGTGATAATATTTTTGAAAGTATTTTTGATGGTGGCCTTAGGTATTTTGAAGTTGGTCTCTAGTGCTTTCATAGATGGGATGTGGGCAGTCGCTCTGGCACCAGCAGTGATGACAATAAGTGGTTCGATTTTCCATCCTTTGGAAGCAATGCTAGCAATTAGTGGGCTGTATTTGTTATTTTTTGCTTCAATTGCTTTTGGGGAGAATCTGTCATTGCAGTATGTGAATTCAATGAATTGTATGGTAAGGTTAGGGTCGACATCGCTGGGAGGGGCATTTTGATAGGGGAGTCCTTTAACACAGAGGATATCAGGTCTAAATCTTGCGTTGCAGTGACATCTTTGTGTACTACATGTGCAGGGGAGTAGCCAATTGGGGACTGTGTTTTCTTGGGGGTTGTTATTGAAGGTGCCAACATTCATGAGAGTAAAGCATCGGGATTTTTCTGATGAGATTAGGAGCTTCCTAATTTCTTCGACTGTTTTGTTATGTCTTTTAACTCTAAGTGAGTGTATATGTTGGTGTTTACATGTAAGTAATACATGTATCCATGTATCTGGTTCATTTGAGTTGCATATGGGGCACGTGATAGTGGGAAATCTTTGGTGGCCAAAAAACATTTGTTTTCTCGCATTACCCATGTAGGTTCCTGTGCGGAATTTGATGAGGCATGATTTTTGTTTGTCGGTGATAGCGGGATTTGTCCAGAATTCGTTCGACAACTCGTTGTCTATATGTATGTTTTCTGTCCATTTACAAGTGTTGGGGGTTTGTGTGGCCATGATTGCTAGGTTCGTTTCCCTATCATATTTTTTAATTTGTTTTTCTAAGAATCTAACTGGGCCTTTGTCCGGAACGTCTTCCATCGAGGCCCATACGTCTTTTTGGTAATAGTAAGGGGTGGCGTGGGCATGTTCGTATGGGTGGGCGGCAATTCTGTGCTCTAATTCTAATCCTTCTTTTGCTAGTTTGTCTGCTTTTTCATTGCCGTCAATGTTGACGTGTGCTCTAACTTTGTATAGTGTAATTGGTTGTGTCCTTTTTTGAAGAATTTTTACCATGGAGGCTAGTGTGGTTTGGTCTAGGTGACTATTATGAAGTGTGGGGTGTTTAATTTGAGTGTTAAGTAGGTATAATACATTTAGACTGTCTGTGAATATGAATGCGGGTTCGTTGGGATATTGTGTGTTGATGATGCTTAGTGTTTCGTGTATAGCAATCATTTCTGCTCGTAATATGTTTTGATGTCCATGTAATCTATTGGCGATGTTTAGCCCTTTGGGGCTATAGATACCGTATCCAGCTATTTCTCTTCTCCATTCCCCAGGGGCTATTTCTGTGGGTTTCATAAAGGAGCCATCAGTGTAGTAGCTGAATTGGGGGTGGAATTTTAGTGGTAAGTTCGTTTGGTAGTTTGGGAGTTGTGGGGTGAGGGTGTTATTGTTTGGGGGTATCTTTAGGTAGTTTGATTTAGACCATTTTTTACTAGAGTTCACTATGATGTTTGAAGGGGTGGGTGGTGCAATTTGGATGTGGCTTTGTAATATTTGGAGATTGTCTGCTATGTCCTTTAGTAATTTCATTTGTTCATAGGTGCCTATGTTATTGTTTTGGTGGTGGATACAAAATATTTGTAGGGTAGACGGTTCTTTACTTGTAATATTGAGTTCGGGGGGTATTGTGGGTTCTTTATATGCAAACGTATCGGCTGCAAACTGGGCAATGATATGTGTGTCCAGGAATGGACCTATGTGTGGGTTTGGGTTTTTGTACTAGTCAGTATCCGGAGATATAAGTATAGTGATTGTATATGGATCATTTGGGCCACCATGCGAGCCCAGTGAATGGCTTGTTGTAAGTCTATTGCGTTGTGGGGGTGAGCGTATCCTATTCCTTGCCATTTGTGGTCAAATGCTTTCCCTAAGGATCCAAATATTATGTCACGCGAGAATGGCGAGTAGAATTGGGTGAGTTGCGTGGGGCATGTCACTGGGGATGAGAAGTATGACTGGTTGATATTGAATGTGGTTATTAGGAGATCTAATATTGGGATTGGTATTGTGTATTGTGCACGTTTGAGTGGGTCATTTTTCGGGATTCGGTATTTGTATCTTTGATATAACCAAACCATTTCGGTTTCGAAAGATTGGGTGGGCGGTTCTAGACCATGTGTGGTATTTTTTGCCAATTGGTATTGTTTCCATAACCACATTAGTCTGGTTTTCGGGATGGTGATGAGGTGCCTACCATTATCTTCGTATATGTGAGCGATGTCAAATTGTATTTGGATAGTATCGGAGTTGGTTTCAATGTCATTTTCTGGGTTACATTTATTAATAGAGATATGTGCTAGTGGAATTATTGTGGTAGGTATGACATATCTCGTGTCTCTTTGTTGTTCGGTGGAGAAGTAGACATTAATAATGTTTGAGAAGTGTTTGTGTTGTCTTTCCATGTAGTAGTGGGTAAGTAAGATGGTGTTGTGGTTGCATGTGTTGGCATCGCAATAGGGGTATAGGTCCCTTGGAGTTTGTCATTTGTTGTATGTGTGGTTATTTGTTGTAGTCCATTGACATAGGTATGACGTGACTGTTCTTTTTATTCCATTATGGTCGGTAGATTGTTTTTGTTTGTGATCAAGTATTTTGTATATGGGATATTGTCGGGGGTCCTTAAGTATGTTGTTGGGGGGAGGGGGTAGAGGGGGGATGGGAGGGTTTGGGGGGTGTATGGGGGGAGTCGGTAGGTGAGGTAGAATGTTGTGGTGTCTTAGTATATATTTGTCTTTGAGGGATCTGGGTGGATGGTGTCGTTGGCATGGTAGGGGGCATTCGAGATTACAGAGAGGTTGGCAAAATAGTTGATTAGCAATGTTAAGTGCACTTTGGATGAGTTTGGAAGGGGTGGAGTGGTAGATTTTGAATTCATCTAGGTTCATTAGTGTGGTGCCATTAGGCATGGTAATTTGATCTAGTGTTGTTATATTATGTATGAGCAATTTATGTAATAGTTTAAGTGAGGTGTTGGGATTTAGACCCTGTAGCATTTGTGCTTCTTGCATCCACGCGTTTTCGAGTGGGGATGGGTGTAGGAGGAAGTTGTTTATTGTACTTTTAAGGTGGACTCCGGCTTCATGCTTGAGCAGAATAATGTTCTAGTGATAGGTGATCTAACACAGTGGTGGTATTTAATACGGGTAATTTCTTTAGAACCTCCGTATTTGACAAGTATAAATTACATTAGGCCGGTATAAATTTTGCCAATTCGGCCTTTATCGTTAAGGGCGTTTTGTAGTGAAAATGCTTCAATTCCAAATAGGTTGTGGGGGAGTTGTGTAGTAATATTAGATGTGCATTTGGGTATTCCGCATATTGTTTTATGGAGTGCGATGATCTTTTTGTCAAGTTTTTTTATGGCTGGTATGGAGTATGGTACTGCATAAAAGCTATATGCTATTCCAACGCGTATGACTGTATCAGCCATGTTGATTTTTTGTTTCATAGTAGCTGGGCATGCTACGAGGGCTTGACATTGTTTGATTACTTTAGCTGTAGTGGTATTTATTTGTGTTTTCCACTTGAGTGATGGTGCAAGATTTATTCCTAGGTATGTGTAGGGTTCGTGTTGGTTTAGGACTGGTATAGGTTGGTTTCTATAGTTTATGTTGGTGGATTGGATTAGGGCCTTGAAGGTTTTTGGGGTTAAGTTTAGATTTGTTTGGGCATCCAGTTACTGCGCATTTTGGTATTCCTAGGTCCATTCCTGCCCATTCGCAGAATTTGTCTAGTTTATTTAATTATGTTTGTAGTGTCTCTAGTTTGTTGGCGATTGCTGCAAGGTCGTCTGCATATGCTGCTGATGAGATTTTAATTCTGGACGTACCGAAAATATATCCATTGTTTCCTTGTTGTAGCCATCTAAGTAGGGGTTCTAGAAATATGATGAATAAGTATGGGCTAAGGGTATCGCCTTGTATTGTACCTCTTTGAATGTGGATTGGTAGGGTTTTTCCGAAGTGTTCGCCAGTGAATATGGTTGAAGATTGTGAGTATATATTTCCTATGAGGTTTATTGAGTCATTGGGGTAACCCAAGTCTTTCATTATGGCTAAGAGTCTGGCGTGGTCAATGGAGCCAAAGGCGTTTTTGAAGTCAATGTAAAGAATGTATATATCTTGGTTTGTGAGTCTTGCGTCTTCAAATGCTGCAATTAGTATTTGGATTTGTCTGGAGGTGCTTCTTTCTGCTCTAAACCCTTCTTGGCTATCATGTAGTATTTGGTATTTTTCTCCGTATGCTGATAGGATAGAGGTTAGTGTACTTGTGTAAAATTTATATATGGTGTTAGCTAGTGCAATAGGTCTGTGATTTGTTAGTTGTGATGGGTTACCTTTTTTATATAATAAAACTGTTAGGCTAGTTTTCCATGATGCGGGAATTTGTTTTTGTTTATAGTAATACTTAAATAATAGGAAAAACAATTTGTGAAAGCGCGGAGGCATATTTTTTAGAATTGAGTTGGGAATTTTGTCTGGGCCTGGGGTTTTGTTATTACTTAGGTTTTTAAAACAGAAGTCGTAGGTTTCTTGATCAAAGTATGTGTGTAAGGGGATTTGGGGTTCTTCTCGTTTGTCAATTGTGTATCCTTCTAAGTCGTGCCATGGGTATTGTCTGACTCCACATGTATAGTGTAGTGGATGTGTATTTTGATGGTGGCATGTGGGGATTGTTGGGCGGTTACTGATGGATTGTTGTGCGTAAATCTCTGATGCAATGTCTTCAGGGTTGGTTAATATGTTGTTTTGTCTATCAATGATGGAGTCAAGAGGTGAGGTTTCAGTGTTTTTGAAGACTTTTCGGTTTATTTTCTTGGGGTTTTTTTCATACATTTGGCGGTATTTCGATACGGCTTTTAGAATGCAGTTTCTAGTATATTTTGTGGTGATTTTTCTGGCTTCTTTATTTGGAGTTTTTGCGATGGCCGCTATTGTATTAATTCATTCATTCGGGGATGCTGCTGTAGCAGGTGGGTGCGGAATGCTGACGTGTTGGTGGTTTCGAATATCGTTTAGAATGGGGTGCACTTGCCAGTATGGGTCATGTTGTACTATGTAAATGGCTTTCCTGATGAGGTGATATGTGTTGAGGTGTCTTTTCCATTCTCTAGCTAGTTTGCGTGGTAGAAAACCACCTTGTTGTGATGTTATGGTTGTAAGGTTGGGTAGTGGGTCTGCTTTGCAGGTTTTTTCAATTGTTTCTGAGATTTTGTTTATAATGTAGTCCAATGATGTGCATACAACTTGCCATTGATCAGATGTTAAGTGTTGGTGGTTTTCTAGTAGTGTGGTAAGTACTTTAAGTTGGATGGAGTTTTCTTCAAAGAATGTTATGTTAAATTTTTCTAGGTTTTCAGGTGGTATCATGTTCAGTATTCTAGTTGGTGAGGTGTTTGTAGGGGGTGGGGGTCTGGCTATAAGTGTGTTGTGGGGGATGTGTAATGTGACTGGATAGTGATCTGAATTTAGATTCATGTTTGTGTTTGTAGTAGAGGTAAATTTGCTGTTGTCTGGGGAGTGAATGTAGAAACCATCTATTAGGCTTGTTGATGTGTAGTTGTATCCACCTTGTCTGGAGATACTAGTGTTGGTTTGAATATATTCTAAGTTGAGAGATGTGGTGAAGTTTTTCCATTGGAAGTCTTCTTCTTGTAGGGGGGTGTTAGTGTTGTTATTTTGTCTGCCCCTGAGTGCAATATCTTTGTTAAAGTCACCGCATAGTGTGTATATGTGATTAAGGAGTATAGTGATTTGGTTAGTGATTTTGTCCTTAAGGTGTGGGATAAGACATATGTCTTCTAAGTGCGTGGGCATATACATGTGTATGATTAGCCAAGGTATTAGTGGGTGGTTGTTTATTTTTATTATTTGTAGATATGGGGAGATGTTTGCTGGTGTGGGGATTTTGGTGACATTCCCCGGGAATGCATATTTATGATGGATAAGTGTAAGTAGGCCGCCTCTTCCGGGGGTATAAGGCATCATTTGTTGGATGCACCTTGTGAGTGCGTGTGTGTTGTTGAAAATGAGTTTGAATTCCGGGAATAGGTTTTGGATATATTTCGTAGATTTGTTTGCAGTAAGTTTGGTTTCTTGGATATGTATGATTGCTGTGTTGTTTAGAGAGTTGTTTATTAAGCTTTGTAAGTTGGGTAATGATGTGTTGAGTGATGACGCATTCCAAGTTATTATGATTGTTTCATGTTCGGTGTTGGTGTTTATTCTTGTGATTGGTGTGGGAGCGGTTGGGAGTGGGGGTGAGGGTGAGTATTCGCTGATGTTTTCTAAACATCTAAGTGTTTCGGTTATCAACTGGTTTGGGAGGAAAGGGAATTCTTTCTTGAGGGTGGTTGATGTGGGTGTGATGAATTCGTATATTTTTGTGTGTATTGAGTTTTGAGGGAGTATTATATGTTGATTGTTTTCTATGAATGTTGTGTAGGGGTGCGGTGTCAGTATGTGTCGCTTGGGGGGATTGGTGAGGTTAGCTAGTCTAATGATTAACGTGTTGGTCCATATGTTATTAAAGTGGTAGTTTTAGGGTTGGGCTAGCATATTATTGCATATGTCTATTGCGGGGTGGATGGTAATAATTAGGGCGTATAGCATATGGGTTGGTGGCGACTGGTTTTGTGTTTGGGTATAATGGTGTAGATGTGGGTATGGGGTGATTGCTTGGAGGTGTAGTGGGTGTGTGTGTTTTAGGATAGGGGCGAATGTATTTGCTAGGTGTTGGTATTCAGGTTGTAGTTTTATAGTATTTGGAATAAAATACGTGTTGGCTTTTTTTTTTTGTGTAATAGGGTGTGTTCGTAGAATATCAGGCATTGGTCCCGGGTTAAGTTCGATGTCCCCACATTTTAGTAGATCTAGTATGTCAATGAAGTAATATCCGTAGAATTGAAGTGTTTTTGGTTTTCTCATATTTATTTTAAGATATTTCAAACATGTGAATTTGGTTGTGGTAAAGAGGTTACGCATAGCGGGTGTGGTTTTTTCTACTAGTTTGGGTGAGAAGTGTGACGTTGCATTGTTTGTAGGTAGTGGGTTTGTTACTGAGTTAGGTTTCCAATTTTTTATGAAGTGGTATGTGTTATTTATGTGGCGAGGCCAGTAGGCTGAGGCCATTTTGTTATTTGGGTAGGGATTGTATTTTGAATATGGGTGTTTATGTTTTTGGTAGGGTTTGTATTTAGGGTGGAGGTGGTATTTGGAGTGGGGGTAAGGTGTGGGGTTTAGGTACAAGTTGTATGTAGGGTGAGGCTTGTGAGATTTTGAGTTAGATTGGGTTTCTTGTTTTGGTTGGTACTTATACGCTTGTTGGTATTTGTGTTTTGGGTATATTTTGGTTTTTGGATGAAGTTTATGTTTTAGGTGGACTCTATGATTTGGATGAAGCTTATCCCTTGGATGAAGATTTTGCTTTAGGTGGGGGCTATATCTTGGATGAGAATAGTATTGTGGGTGGGACCGGGGTATTTTTGTTTTAGGTAGGAATCTTGTTGTGGGGGGGGGGGGGTGTTATATTTCCTAATTGATTGGGTAAAGGGCGTGTTTTGTTTGTTTTTAGGTTTTTCATGCTTATGGTTTTAATTATGGTAATCGGGTTGGGCGGGGTGTGTGTGATGTTACTAGGTTGTTTAGGTGCGAGGGAAGGTTTAGGTTTTGGTTGTGTATTGTGTTTAGGGTGTAAACTATGCTTTGGATGTGATTTGAGTTTAGGGTGGAATCTATTTCTTGATGAGTACTTGTATTGTGAGAGAGGCCGTTGTATTTTTTGTTTTGGATGGGCGGTAAAATTTGGATGCGTAGTGTGTTGTGTTCGGGGGTTGTATTTTGTGTAGTTGTTAGTGTAATTTGGTACATTTATAAGTTTTATATTTGATGTACTTGAGATCGTAGGGAAGTATCTATATAGGTTAGTTGTTTTTGGTTGTGTCTTACTTGGTTTTTGATCATGTGCCCACATATTAGTTTAGAGAGAATATTAGTTTACACAGTATTAGTTTAGAGAGAGTTTACAGTATGTGGTTAGGTGCAGAATGAAGAATGACACGTGTCTAAAGTTGTTGGACTCAAACATGACACATGTTTAAAGAGACTCAGGGGGGGAGGGGGGGGGGGGGGAGCGGTGCGGGAGGTGGGGGGTCACTGGCGAAAATCATAAAAACAACGTGCGATAAAAAAATAAGGTCTAATATATTCATTGTAGATAAATTTTGCAAAAAAAATGTAGATATAATATAGGGGTTTTTTAAATAGTGAAACATGTTTACATGTAAAATATCATCACATATAATGGCCTCTTTTATCTAGTTAGTACATGTAAAATAGCGTGGAAACAATTACAAGAGGTAGCGGGTCTAGGGTAGGGTCTGTGCTAGTGGATGAAAAGAGGTAAATTCTGTTAAAAAGGCTTGGATGAATGACTTTGCAGGTTGGTTGGCTTGAACGTTAGTAAACCAAGATATCCAATGTGGAGTTAATGTTCTCTACCTACGTGCTGGGAGGGAAAATTTCAGCGCATTGTTTGGGTTGCAATCTTCTTTCCAATTTTCTTTGGCAATATAATTAAAATAATTTATTTTTAAACAATTCCTCAAAAAAATTATAATTATGGATAGGGTGTATTAAAATACAAGCATATACCTATATTTTGAAGAAAAAACCATACCTTGTAATCTTTTTGCAAGGTAAATAGCCCCCGGATAAATAGGTCTTGAGTGCATGTGTATACATTAATATAAGAGGGAGTGAAACCCCCCCCCCCCGAGTGAAGAGATTAGATTAGGGCTCAAAATATGCAGAACATAGCGAGAATCATAAAGTCAACATGATAGCATGGACTAAATGTAACCCTAAAGCTTATTTGTCATTCCTTGTAAAAGTTTTGGACATTATAGACTTACAAAATGTTACAATTACTATCTTTTACAAAAATGATTTTTCATCCAATTTTTAACCATCCATGAAAATAATGCATTGTATAAATGTTAGGATGCATAATTTACCAGACTTTGTTTTAACTTTTGGCATTTGGACAAACTAAAAGTAAGCATAAGAAGTATCATTAGAAAAGGTATCACAACGACATGAAATACCTTATGACACTAAATACAACATTTAGTGTAGTGTAACTTAACTTAAGTGGATTCACATTAGGAACCAAGACCAAAGTCAAGCAATCTTATTGCTCAAGAGCAGGTTTTTTGTTTTACTCAAAGGGTTCACATGTGGGTCCAGATGTAAGGAATGAAAAAAATGTAGAGCTAATGTAACAGAACTTTTTAACCTAATCTCGACATTGGCATCCCCAAATAATTATTCCTCTTAGGGTGGGTAATTCTATTAGAGTCTTGGATTCATAAAACTTGGTGTCCAAAATGGACCTCTCATTTGGACTCAAGATTGGACCAAGCTTGAAAATTGGTTTCTCAATTTTAGGCAAAGTATTTTCTTGAGTGAATACTGAAGAGATTTGGTTGGAAAGTGATGTTGCAATAGTAACACTCCATCTTTTTAGACCTTGGACCCAACCCTCATGTAAACTCCTTCAGTCCAATATTTTTCTCTCAACCAATAGGATCGCTTGATTTTGGGATTTATTCGGTCTTGTGCCCAAGTGTAAACCCTTCCTTAGTTTAAGAAACCACTCGTTGGGTCCAATTTAAAGTTAGTAAATTTTTTTGAATCATTTTCAATTAAACATGTGCAAAGATCAAGAGTTGCCCACTTTACCGTGCTTGCACCCTCATGTTGTGGTATATGTTGTTATTGTTGAAAAAATGTTGTAGTAACTACAATATAGGACCAATCCCAAACCCATAACCCATAACCCCAACCCCAAACTCTAAACCCTCTACTGAATGTTGTTTGTGGAGTTGACTGATTCAGTGCCCACAAAGGGCATGTGACCAACTACAATTTCATAACAATTTATGAAGCACCCTAAACAACAAAAGAAACCAATTTCATTTCATTATTCAATGAATGTTATGACGTTGGAAGGTGGTGAAATGAATCATAATGCGGCACTTAAACTTGTGTTCATTGTCATATGGTATTTTATAGCACTCTGGTTTAGGGTTTAGGGTTTAGGTTTTAGGAATGACACATCTTATGAATAAGGTTACGATTACTAATATCTTGACTAACTATTAGTTTATCCAAATGCCAATTATTAAAACAAAGTTTGATGTATTCTATATCCTAACATTTATGTCATGGAATATTGTCATGGATGGTTGAAATTGGGATGAAAATTACTTGGTAAGTGACCATACTTGCAACATTGTAAATCTCTAGTGCCAATTTGAGGCGTATGCAAGGTTACACAAATGAAGAATAACTTTGCCATTAATGTAACCTCATAATACTTGGCATTCAACTGTGCTTACTAATTTCTTGGCATGAGTATGTTGATAGTGTTATGAGGTGTATGCTTATGTCACACAATGGTCTACCAATTGACTTAAGTGTACACAAATGACACTTGGCAATAGTGTGCTCAAGAAAATCTTCCTCTTGCTTACTAGAACCTAAACACATGACTTGCCATTAGTATGATTAATAAAAACTTCTCCAAGCATACCAAAACACAAAACTATCATCTCAAGTTCCCAATGTGCTATGCTAAATATCATAATGTAAATAATTTTCCATGCAAAAAAGTTATTTATGTTGATGAATAGTATCATATTGACAATTAGCAAACATGATGCTTTGAAACCTCTAGGCATCTAGTAGGCATGCACAAATAGCGTATGTTACACCAAATACCATAAAACGATGCAGTTAAGTTTGAGAAATAATTGGTTCTCGTTCAAAACTTTGGAAAATTTACTAATCGTTCTAAGAGGTATCTATCTAATACATCGAGAGATCACAATGCCTAACCAGTTGGACTTGGAAACTTGTAGTTATTTTTTCAATGGCATATCACATTCTTGTAGTGTCACAATAACGAAGAATATTGTATTAGGGCTGTATTAATTGCAACTGTGGACCAAAATTACTTGAGAAAATCAATTATCTGCCTCAATTAAACAAGAAGACACACACACAAAACCTCACACGTCAATAAGTGAAGTAGACTCTATCTCAGTAACTTGGAACCTATTCCAATACGAAAAGATGATTGTTCACGAAAGATTTTTCGAGTCAAGAATGAACCAACTTATCCCCTTTGTTGATACATTTTTATACATATAAACTTCATAAAAAAACTGGACTCTAGAGTGTATATTTATTCTTAATATAGCTTTGCAAGTTTTGGACTACAAATTTATTGCATATATTTATCATAGTTTCTTGAAGTTTAATTCTTGAATTTTCTTTTTACAGGAAATAACTAAGTTTCTCCTATCAGTATAAGACTTTCACTACACTAAATATGAATGCATACACTAAATTTCAATAACCGTATGAAAGTAAGTAACATTAAATGTAAACTCAAACACTAAATATCAACCATAGTAATATGTGGAAGTTACATGTTTGAATTTAGTGTTAGTAAGAATATGAAAAAGAAACTATCAATGATAAGAGAGGAATTCCAACATATCATGTAGCATATCGTCTAGCTTGTCAAGGAATTAATTAGTTTTGAGCAAGGTAACAACATTGAATATCATATTTAGTGTACTTTTAGGTTTTTGAGAAAAAAAGAACTTGACTAAATTATCTCTTCTGACTTTGCTCATTCAATGAACAACTTCTCTACAACATATTGTTTGCCCAGATTTCTCAAACTATTGACCTCTCTTTCAGATTATGGTTCAATGAAATAGGTTATGGTTGCAATGTTGACAAGGAATATATTATGAACTCTCTTTCATTGCAACTCTCCTTGACATTTCCAACACAAGTTCTCCTTCAACTCCAGAAGTATGTCGTAGTAGCAGTTTGTTGGAGCCAGGATTTTGACCCAGGGGGGGTTTACCTCAGAATATGGAAATATCCAATGTATATTTTATTTTTGAATTTCAATAGGTGGCCATATTTGATTATTTATTGAAAGATTTGGACTCATCGAGCTGACATCCCCATAAAAAAATTGATAATGTCGTTAATATCCAAAGCTTTGGCAATGGTGTTTTCGATATAGATGATCATCATATTGACCATCCAATCATCGCCAATAGACGTTGCCAATAGTAAGCAGATGCCCAACTATCCTTCAATGCACTCGTAGAAAACATTGTGGAAAAGAACCGCTGTCAATTTCCCATTGCGGTTCTTTTGACCATCATGCTTTGCAGTCACTAAACGACTGTATATTTTTTTGGTTTTGCTAGCTGAAATTTTAGGAATTTGGGGGCTTGTAATATACCGTTGGAAAGGTCTTGAAAACACCTTTCCAACGGTGTATTATACGTCCCAAATATTTCAATGTTTTTCCAATAAACCTATTCCAATACGAAAAGATGATTGTTCACAAAAGATTTTGAGTCAAGAGTGAACTAACTTTTCCCCTTTGTTGATACATTTCTACATATATAAACTTCATAAAAACATCGGACTCTCTTTCCTATCTTAGAGTGTATATCTATTCTTAATATAGCTTTGCAAGTTTTGGACTACAAATATCTTGCATATATTTATCACCATTTCTTGAAGTTTGATTCTCAAATTTTTTTGTGCAGGAAATAACTAAGTTTCTCCCGTCAGTACAAGACTTTCACTACGCTAAATTTGATGTTTAGTGTTTGATACACTAAATACGAATACATACACTAAATGTCAATAACCCTATAAAAGTAAGTAACATTAAATGTAAACTCAAACACTAAATATCAACCACGGTAATATGTAGAATTTACATCTTGGTAAGGATATGAGAAAAAGAAAAATAAAACCAATGATAGAAGGAGAATTCCTGCATATCTTCTTGCATACAATCTAGCACTAATTGTCAAGGAAGCAATTAGTGTTGAGCAAGGTAGGGTGGTAACAACATTGAATATAATCAAACACTAAATATCATATTTAGTGTACTTTTAAGTTTTTGAGAAAAAGAAACTTCACTAAATTATCAATTCATACCCTGCTTAGGGTCAAGTTCCATGTGCCGGTGTGAGTTCATTTTTTAAGTGGGTGAGACAGAGGTGACATCATCCAAAAATGGGTGATGTCACTCATTTAATGGAGGGGTACTTCTATGTGGGGAGCCGGTTTATTCCGATTTCCTACTTCTCACCAAATTTGGTGAGTAATAAGATGTCACATTTTATGAAGGTGACCGGTAATGAAGGTCATCATCATTTAACTTTTGATATTTGACTTGCACAATTATTTTTGTACATTTATTGAATGAATTCCAAATTATGTGTTCTTGGTGTCCATAGGTGGTACGGATGTCATCTATGGAAATATATAAATATTTACATATTTTACTTTCAATTGAAATCATGATTGTACGTTGTTTATAAGTGATTTTTAATACATTTGCATAGACTTTGATTATTTGTATCAAACCTAACATCTACTTTATATTGCATTATATATAAGTATTTTTTACTGTTAAGATCCAAAATTTTGAAAACATCATGAAATACACGTTCTCATTAGTTCACTTTAATTCACAATGAGAACTTTGACAATAGAACATACAATCATCTTCTATCTCTTATTTCCTTCGTGATTGATGTGTACCTTGCCCTTCTCAAAGGAATACCATTGTACCGCAAGGAGTCCTAGGTGTACCCCTCAAAAGAAAGGACTTGAAGAACAAAGTGGCCTTTAGTACCCAAGGCCCAAAGGTGTACCCAAGGTGACCAGCCGATCCGGTCACCGGAGCTCTCAAACCGGCACATGTCTTTCTCTTGACCGTTAAGACCGCCGGTCCTTTGGCACCAGTCTTTGCACAGCGTACAATGTGGGACACCCATCCATGGGGGATACCAGTCCTTGGGTGAGGGGGGATGGGCATATGGAACCACCCTTTTCCAACCTGCCCACCCATTTATTTGTCAAAAATTGGACTGGGACCGGTACATGGAACCTCGCCCTCATTCAATGAGCAACATCTCTACAAAAGTTGTTTGTCCAGATTTCTCAAACTAATGAACTCTCTTTTAGATTATGGTTCAATGAAATAGGTTATGGCTGCAATGTTGACAAGATTATGAACTCTATTTCATTGCAACTCTCATTGACATTTCCAACACAAGTTCTCCATCAACTCCAAAAGTATGTCGTAGCAGCAGTTTGTTGCCACCAAGGGTGGTGCTAGGATTTTGACCCACGGGGGCCTGACCTCAGAATATGGAAATATCCGATGTATATTTTATTTTCAAATTTCAATACATGGTCGAATTTGATTATTTATTGAGAGATTTGGACTCATCGAGCTGACATCCCCATAAAAAAATTGATAATGTCGTTAATATCCAAAGCTTTGGCAATGGTCTTTTCGATATAGATGGTCATCATATCAACCATCCAATCATCGCCAATAGACATTGCCAATAATAAGCAGATGCCCGACTTTCCTTCAATGCACTCGTTGAAAACATTATGGAAAAGAACCGCTGTTGATTTCCCACTACGGTTCTTTTGATCAGCATGCTCTGCAGTCGCTAAACGACTGCAGATTTTTTCTGACATCCCCATAAAAAAATTGATAATGTCGTTAATATCCAAAGCTTTGGCAATGGTCTTTTCGATATAGATGGTCATCAGATCAACCATCCAATCATCGCCAATAGACATTGCCAATAATAAGCAGATGCCCGACTTTCCTTCAATGCACTCGTTGAAAACATTATAGAAAAGAACCGCTGTTGATTTCCCACTACGGTTCTTTTGATCAGCCTGCTCTGCAGTCGCTAAACGACTGCAGATTTTTTTGGTTCTACCAACTGAAATTTTAGAAATTTAGGGGTTTGTAATATACCGTTGGAAAAGGTCTTGAAAACACCTTTCCAATAGTGTATTACATGTCCCAAAATTTTTAATATTGAAGTCACAAAACAAAAAATGAAAATTTGTAATCATTTTAGCATAGTTTTCTACTACTGGCATGCTCCTTCAAGCATCGACCACCAATCTCTCTCTCGCTCACCAGATGCCCTCTCACACTTGGAATCTCAGAACTAGATCACACTACAAGAGAAACAAGGGTTTTTAGTACAGTGTTTTAGCATGCATGTGCTAATTGGACCAACACTTCATGAAAAAAAGGAAATCGACATGTTTCTAGTATAAGTGTTGGAAAATAGTCATTGTGGACACATTGACGCCCCGATGTTGTTTATAGGACGACTCACATCGTCTTATAAACAATCAGACAATTTGCCCAATAGATTGTATGAATTATGGTCCGTCATTTTTAAGGCGTATGTGGAAAATCATGTACACAGTAAATAGTAGACAATTTCCAGTATATAATAAATAAAAGTCCGTTAATAGTAAAATAATATACTATAAATAGTAAATAAGATTATCACACCATTAATCAAACTAATATAATAATACATATCAGACCATAAATAGTAAATAATATACTATATACAATAGATAATAATAAAATACTATAAATAATAAACAGAAAACTATTAATAGTATTAATATACTATGAATATTGAAAATTAAATATCATAATATAAATAATAAACAATATATTATATACAATAGATAATAATAACATACTGGAGGTAATCAATAATAATAAATAATAAACATCAGACCATTAATAGTAATAATATACTATAAATATTAAATATCATAAATATCATAAATAGTAAATAGTATACTCTATACAATAGATAATAATAACAAAATGAAAATAATAAATAATAAAGATAATAATAATAAACTATAAACATCAGACCATTAATAGTAATAATATACTATAAATATTAAATATCATAAATATCATAAATATCATAAATAGTATACTCTATACAATAGATAATAATAACAAAATGAAAATAATAAATAATAAAGATAAAGATAATAAACTATAAACATCAGACCATTAATAGTAATTATATACTTTAAATATTAAATATTAAATAGCATACCATAAATAGCAAATATTATACTATATACAATAGATAATAATAACATACTGAAAATAATAATAATAATAAATAAATAAAATACTATAAATAAAATACTACAAACTATAAACAATGAATATTAGGCAGTACATAGTAAATATGATAATATAAACAGTAAATACGAGGTAGTAAATATCAAATACAAGACACTTAATAATAAATAATAGGCAGTATACAACAAATACTGGATAATAAATTATAAGCAGTAAATAATAGACAGTAAATAATATATATCGTATATAGTTGATATTATATTGTATACAGTAAATAAAAAATAAATAGTAACTTGGGGCCTTAATATACAAATGTTTTAAATACTTCTACTATATCATGCGCGGAGTGGTGGCTTAGTGGCTGAGGCCTCTATGTGGCAGCCAAGAGGTTCAAGGATCAAATCCCATGGCCCCCGCCCTTGGCTTAGCCTAGTATGTAAGTGTCTAGGCACTTAGAAATATAGGTGCTTATAAATGGCAAGGCTCGGGAGGTGAGGATTGGACTTACCAATGATGGAATATCTCTTTTAAATGGCATTCATTTGTTATAAAATAAGACCACTCATTATTCAACATATCAACCAATGATAGCCCTACACATGCATGCACGCTTTAACGTTAAGTAATAATTTAGTGTGGAGCCCGTAAAACTTTTAGTATATTTAGACATCATAAGCAATGGTCCTAAACATATTGGCTATGTCCAAATAAACGATCCATGGGGTGTAGGGCATGGTCCCCCAAGACATGTCGTAGACAACACACTTTCTAGTAATATATGCTATTAGGTCACGTCTTTGTTTACTTCAATAAATGTCTTGTTACATGTCTAGATTGTACACAATCTCTAGTAGTGTCAGCACTTACACACTCAGCCTATCCTTCTGATACCATGTAGGATTTTTTTGAACTAAGCTCATCAAGAAGCATTCTGTATTTCCAAAACATGATATTGGTATCAATATTACTGTATATATATATATACATTTTTATGAAGATACATGTACTTATTCTATATGGGTACATGTATTCTCTGGTTAAAGAGAAGAAGTAGCATAATGGCTAGAGGAGAAGAACTTGCGGTAACTTCATATTTACAATTTGCCTACTTTGTTGGCTGATTTCTTGCTCATAATGAAGTGACCCCTATGCTACTCTATTCTCCTCGAACAACCTATGATGTCATCTCAGGTGATGAAATTGCTTCAACATTCAAAATAGTGTTTGATGATTAGAAGGTGTTCCAACTTCCAACGCATACATCCAGAAAGGGATGATTTTCCTTCAGTTGAAATGAAGATGTATGTTTGCAGGGAACCCTAATTCAAATAGATTTTCTAAAGAGTTCATAGCAATTAATATTCTTGATTGTTGTGACGAATCTTCAAGCATGTTAGGTTACATGTTTGAACAATGTGCAATACATTCAAACCTTGACGTTGAATTAAAGTATACAAAATGTCTCCTTTAAAATAATTGACATTTACATACAAGGGAGTATCTACATTGATTATGCACACATACGTACACACACATACATGTACATACATATAGAGTGGTTTAGAATTTTAGGCAAAAAATTATATGTAATCAAACACATAAGAGATGACTCAAATGATTTTTTTATTTTATTTTTTTGCAAAAGGTTTTTATATTATATGTCTCGCTCTCCCACACACACATATACATATATGTGTACATAGAATTATTTTTGCAGAGTGAGGTCACACATATGCACAACACTAATAGGTCGATGAGTGGAGGCCTTAAGCTTGCTCCAGAAACTCAACTATGATCAAATTACACATGACAACCACCAATGTAAACCATGCCAAGATGATCCAAATCCCATCAGGAACAATTTTTGAGTTTAAGGTATTCATTGTGGGTTCTACTAGAACCTCCAAAATGCTACAACTCTTTACAATTCTTTGTTGTTATTATCATATTTCCAAAATAATTCCATTTAATGTTTATATCACGCCATTTTTAATATAGCATTGAATGCACCAATTTCAAATTTCAAAGGATGATGAGAAATCGGTGACTCTTTTGTGTACTTTTCAATCATGTTATGCCACAGTCTCATAACTACATCGTTTCATGATTCCCCACCATGCCAATGTTCTCCCCAAGAAAGACAAAGAAAATAAGCAGTGACAATATTCTCAACATTGATACAAAACCAGTTTGTTATCCAACAACAACTTGAGCCGTCAACACATACGTGTAGTTGCCAGAGTAATGCTTTCCATTTGGTAGGTGAATCTAGACATAGTCGGCGCAACAAGAGGACACGTGCACTCACTCCCCTCAACACAGAAACCAATAAATGTGGCCACTATCTCAAGTTTATGTTTTGTTTGTGAAAAACTAAACTAAGTCCTGCCTGTGACGGTAAAAAGAAGAAAGAAAGAAATGTAGCACCACTTAACCTAGCTCATCTGAAGCTTCCTACGTGCTCGTTCTGAAGTTGTGATCATCAGCAACCACCAAATGTTACAAAGAGAATATCAAGTCGAATTTTCATCACATAACGTCACCTGGCCATGATTATGAAATCCCAGTAAAGTTCTTATGTTAGCATATCATCAATCATTTACACAATGGAGTACATGGGGTGGTGAGGTCGTTGCTCGCTCTCCCACCATAGCTCCAGAAAGCACGGACGTCTGCTGTTGAAACCACTTCGGGAAGCAAGGCCTGCTCTACTAAAAGGTAAGTAGAGGTGGAAGAAATTCCAGCTATGGAAGGTCCACAGTTTACTTACCAGATTCGATGTCAACGACGTCAACCAAAAACTAAGTTATGCTGCAGCAATTGATCTTCAACTTGAGACTGGCACTGTACATCTTTGTCATAAGTTAGCGATGCCCGATGAAGAGCCAGACTGGAACATGAGCGTCTGATTACAGATGGCTGACAAGTAAACCTCCACCTGGTGCTGCCGTCAATTAAGTTAGGTCGCATTCCTTGCCTTCATCAGGCTCATGCCCCCTCCGCACCTGACTTTACCAAATAACCAAAGTCTCTCCTAAAAACCGGGTAAAGCTCCTTTGGTTAATTACAGCAGGCATCCGGCTATCCCAATGCACTTACAAGAACTTGCTCCGGAGATTGTCAAGTAGGTTTTAGTTAAGTAGCTTTCACACATGTTCATTGTTTTATCTACCAAGCAATGACATGTTGGGTAGTTTTTGTCCCATCCTCAAATGCCTCACTACGCACCGATCTTACCATGGGTTTTTGTTAATGGAGCTCCTCGTGCCCTCATAGCTAAGACTAAAAAGCAACCAATCACAAGGGCGGGAGGTGACACATTTAAAAGATCCTACATTCTTGCCTCATGTTTAGGTACTGATGGGAGGGTCGGTGCTTGAGGCTTAAACCCTCCACTTTTAAGCCATGCCACGTCATTTGTCAACTAGGGTCGGCACTAGATAATGTCGATGGTGTGAAGGCCGGGTTTTTAGAACCAACTTTTAGGCTTAGCTAAAGTCAGGTGGGGAGGGGGCATAAGCTTACAAGTACAATAACCTCCCGCTTAAGTACGCACTTTGAACCGGAGCCTTTGGTGCGCACTTTACTCATATTGTTTTCTAGACCCTCTGATTCGATGAATTGCAACGGGAAACAGATGAAACTTGAGGTGGCTCCGCTTGATCGAAGCCCAACGATGTGAAATCGTTACAAAGTTGAGCAAGTTGAACGTGCCGAGCAAGCATGCATTCAGGCGGGAGTATGAAGTCAGTGAAGGCGCCATCTGGAAAATCTAGGATAATCGGGAGAACATACTGCCACGAATCATTTGCTGCGAGAGCCTATCGAGACATTTGCTAAATCTGAAAGTGCTACTGACTTCAAAGGCTTTGAAGTTCTACACACCACTATTCTCAACATCAACAACCAATTGCTTTGCTCCGATGTTCAAATGAAAGCTAGACATATGTATGATGAATTACGACGATCGTTAGAGATGTTTCAACGAAACATTAACAAACTAACATTGAATGTCAAGCATAGAAAGTCATGCATTCGCGGAAAATGACTTTGCATGACATGTTCAAACAATAAAGTACGAACTCTGATCTTTGTCCAAAAAATTGCGCACTTAACCGGGATGCGTACGTAAACGGGTGTGTGCTTAAGCGGGAGATTACTGTATCAGTCTTTGACAGAATCGTCAAAGTTTGTTGAGAGCACATTTATGAATCGGTTGTGGATTGCGCAAGGTAAGTTCACTACACTAAACATGACATTTAGTGCGGTATTTTATGTAACTTTTCAGATGACACTTCTTATGAATAAAGTGAACATGTCCTGTCATGAATGATGGATGAGTTCATCCATTGGCCAAATCCCTACCTTCTCTTGTCACCAACTTGTGATGAAATATTGTCATGGATGATTGAAATATGGATGAATAATCACTTGGTAAGTGACAGTTTTTGCAACACTGTAAATCTATAATCCCCCAAAAAATTTACAAAGGAATGACAAATGGTGTTGGGTTAACATTTAGTGTTGATGACACTTATAACGCGGTTTACAATCACTATTGAGAAAAATCATTACTGAGCAAGACAATTGAAATTGTCGACACTAAATATCATATTTAGTGTAGCAAGGACCCCGCTAGGACAAGCCTCAAGTAACTTGGTAGATGTGCCTAAACCAAATATAACAATAATTTGGACACCTATATTTAAGTGGTATGTGGTTAGGTGTGGATCTAAGAAGAAGAAGAAGAAGAAGAACTCCGGTCACCGGGGGAGGCCGGAGTGAATAGAGTGTCTATTCGTAAAACATCCCGGGGGTGGACTCTTCATACCACCTACAAACTAACATGAGTGTGAGAAGGGGTATCATTTGAGGCATTAGCATACATAGTATACATAAGGGAGAGATATTATTTTTCTCTAGTTTGCACACCTAAAAAGGCTATTATATATTCTAAGATAAAGGTATATGTATAGCAAGGGGCCTAAAGTTGAGAAAAATTTGACAATAAATGTGTTAGTTTCATCCAATTCACGTGTTTATCCATTGTTGTCATATGGTCATAATCCTTAATGACTGCCATGTTTGTTCTTGTTAGGGTTTGCATTTGGGTTTTAGGTTTTTATAAACTAAAGGCTTTTGGAGCGTTCATGGGCTTCTTTGAATTATGCTCTCCGGATTTTGGCTAAGTTATTGTGCTCTTGTCTTTGTTTATTTGATGCAATCAATGAGTTACAAGCTATGGATGAAAATGGATTTTACATTGGAGAGTGAAAGTTGGAGTTTATGTATTATGATGGCTTAATCAATTTCAAGATGTATATTTTGTATATCACAGATTTATCACATTAGATTGAAAAGCTTAGTATAAATACACAAATCCATTTTGTAACTTGTTGTTAGTAAATATACATTTATTTTTTCTCTATAAACTTCTCGTACATAGAGGTTGAACTTCATAGCAACCCACCCACATCATTCCGGTTTCCCAACAAAAAGTCCACCCGTGGGGACCTAAGAGACGGCACCAAAAAAAACAAGTGTTAAGAAGAGATTGCACTACATGCTCAAAATGTGCTAACAATCTAGGCTCAACAACCAACATGATTGGGGGACCTACCTCGGGGGGGGGGGTAGTCATTGGTTGGAGTAGCAATATACGTGCGAACAAATGATAGGGTATTTTAAAAACATGGGAGCAAAAATTATAATTGGGCTTAAGAGTAATATAGGGTATCAAAAATGGCACTGGACATCTTTAAAGTACTATAGGGTATGGAATAATAGGTAATTTGAAATTATAAGTAATGCAAGCCATTTTTCTATTAACCCAAAGTAGAAATTTACATAATGATAGCATGTGATAAAAAGAAGAGAATTGAAAGTAATACCCCCCTATAAAATAGTGGTTGTTTGCACCTATATCCTTAACTTTTTAACACACTCCCCCCCCCCCCCCGAGGGACCTACATGACCATGTTAATGGATTTTCGCACTCCTTCCTTGCTCCATTAACTAGTTCGCCGCTAGTCACGTCCAAGCCTTGCATAAACACCTCCCAAGGTAGTTCCTCATCCCTAGACATCTCCTTTGACGTACAATCCCCTAAAACTTCCGTTTAATGCTTGAAAACATGCCCTGGACACTACCTACCAGCTCACGTTTTTGGCCTGATCGGCCAACTTCCGGAGGTCGTTTCCACAATATAAGCTTGGATCTGCCATCTCTAACCTCCTACCAACCTACAGTAGAGTTTTCGGGCCATTCTGACCACTTTCATATTTCCGACCAGCCCACGTTTTTTGTCAGATCCGCCAATTTCTGAAGGTGGTTTTCGCAAACCGAGTCCGAATCTGACCTCTCTAACCTTCTACCAACCTATGGTACCATTTTCAGGTCATTCTAAGTACTTGCTTTGGACGTCCTCCCATGAGCGTCATGTCCGTGCATACCCACCCTTTCTACTTTCTAATGCATTCCTTGGTACTACATCACAAGTTGTCCGATGCACATTTTCAATAACACATTCAACTCCTTCGTCTTGTCAACACTAGGACTATGTTAGCTTCCAAGAAGATCAGTGATAGGAGAACACCAACAATGAATCTACTCTTCAAATCCCTCTTTCAACACTATACTACTTGTTTTTCCAGGACCGTGGTTTTGTCCGGACTTCAATACACTTCCAGATTGCCACCCGTCCAGATCTAAAACTCACAAGCATACATATCTTCTCTAAGAGTCTAAGCCATCTCCGCACATGTGTACTAAGAGAGCCAAAAGGCTCTAAGACAATCCTTATATACTTCAAAACAACTACCATTAGGTGGATCAACTTGGTAGGTTGCCACCCTGTCAAAACACTGCAACTAGTTGTCTTGACACGTTCATGCCCTTTGTCCAGTTCATGACCACCTGGCACACTGAGGTCATAAAAAACAATCAACTAGTAAAAGACTCCCAATGCCATTTTAATAACTTTGGACCTACAAGTCATTTTCTGATCACCTAAGTTACTAACACCAAATACTTACTACTACTGAATAGACAGTTCAATAATAAAACACTAAAAACCAACTAGTGGACGTTCTAACAATTTATTGCATCAAGGGTAGATTTGACGTCAACTACCGTAGTTTAGTAGCAGATCCGGCACAAAATAATTCTAAAAATAGATGCCTAAAATTTTGGAATATTATTGGCATTTTTGCCGAATATAAAATTAATTATTTTTCAAAATTGCCTAAAAGTAAGAAATTTTTACTTCTCACTAGAGTTTTACTTACAGTGGAAGCATATGTGAATTTTGAAGGAGAGAAGGTGCTCCTTTTGTAATCAAGCTCACATACATTAGTCCACAAAGAATATGGGTTAAGAAGTAGCAAGACTCTAGGCGAGGCTTTTCAAATGTGTTGTACACAAATTTTTGGAGTCCAATTGAGCATAGAAGATGAAGTTTTATAGAATTTTGTCCAACTAACAAAAGTTGAGAAATCAATCCTTCTTCCACCTCCAACAAGTTTTGTGTCAAAATAAGCCTTTATGCAAAAGATATGGACAAAACATTGCAGCCGTGTAAAGATCAAAAAATTAAAATGTGTTCATAACAGTTTTTTGGAGCTCATTTGTGCATAGAAGATCAACTTTTTGGGAATTTTGTTGGTCTAAGAAAAGTTTAGAAATCAAGTAATATTTCACCTCCAACAAAGTTTATGTCATTTGAAGACTCTATGCAAAAGTTATGCGTGTTATAAAAATGACGTCTAACTAGGTGCTTCACGTCAAAGTTTACATATCCCATATGCATTGTTGAACACAACTCCACTCTACTTGCATAAAGCACAGAGCATTCTCAACTCTTAACTCACATCTTACTTGTCATTCAATGCAAGAGAGATGTACAAGATATAAGTTGAAATACAAAATTAAAAATGAATGTAAGCCGAATTTTTAAAAATTAAGAGAGAAAATTGCCGAAAATATGAATATACTATTTTTAGGTTCCGAACCTACTTTTTGAACTTTAATTAAATATTAGGCAGCAAGTTGCCTAACCTGCTAGTAAACTACGGTAGTAAACTGGCATTTTTTGCCCTTTTGACAACTAGTCAATTTTTGACAGCTTAAAATACAGTGCTAAATTCTACCTTAACAGACCGCTTAATTGACCACAAAAAAACCTTCACTTCGATGATAAAATGATATGATATTCAAACAAACTCCAAAAATCACAAGGCAAATGGCTACTGGGGAAAAGTTGGATGTGCTAATCATCGTGCACCAATTGCGTGTTTCATATCGTACAAGAAGTGGGTGCAAAGAGGATTCAACACATCCATCTAATAAGGCACGTCTATCTTGCGAGGCACGACAGGTACGTGGTGCTACACCCTAGGGATTCTGGGCAGGGTTTAAGGATAACCAACACAATTGAGAGACCTATATGACCACTTCATCGAACACAACAAAACCAAAAAATAAAAAATAAAAAATAAAAAATAAAAATAAAAATCACTTCGATGATGGATAAGGTATTCAAATGAGCTCCAAAAATCACAAGGCAAAAGGCAGACGTGCTAATCATCTTGCACCAATTGTGTGTTTCATATCATACAGGAAGTGGGTGCGGAGACAGGATTTCGAAGCATCCATCTAACAAAGCACGACAGGTCCGTGGTGCTACGCCCTAGGGTTTCTGGGCAAGGTTTAGGGATAACCAACATGATTGGGAGACCTATATGACCACTTCATTGACCACAAAAAACCTTCAGTTCGATGATGGATAAGATATTCAAATGAGGTGCAAAAATCACAAGGCAGAAGTCAGAAGTGCTAATCATCTTGCACCAATTGCATGTTTCATATCGTACACGAAGTGGGTGCAGAGAGAGGATTTCGAAGCGTCCATCTAATACGACATGCATGTCCGTCTATGTTGCGAGGCATGACAGGTACGTTTGTGGCGGTGCAGCCTAGGGAGGCATTCTGGGCAGGGTGTGGGGAGCGTTGGCAGGCAGCTGTTGCTTCCACTTGATCTGGATCTAGATGAGGCATGTGAAGGCCGGGGACTGCCATCATGCACGTGAAGTGGTGACATATAATAATAATAATAACAGGGCCTCTACCTATCATATCCATGGGAAGAAGAGGCGGGCGGGGAATTTGATGACTGATTGCCCATTAAGGTCGGGGTCCGGCCGGTCTGAATGAATGAATGATGTGTAGAATGCAATAACTAACTAAGTTTCGCTAGCTAACTCGACTCGACTTGACTCGACGGGATCGCATCGAGTGGAGGCACAACCGGTGAGGCTCCTGAGGAGAAGGAGTACTACTACTCTTCTGATGCTCTGAATCGGTCGCACCCCCATCGCTTTTTAAGTAAAGCCGACCTGAGTCGGGGCTTTCGATCGAAGCTTTTGAGGGGGAGTGATTGACGCTGCCTCCCACCAGCTGACATTGACTGGTGGGTCGGATCATGGAGAGCTTTGCTGCTTCTGTGGTCATCTAGTACACCCAGTTCGTGGGAGTAACTTGCACAGATGTTGGATCATCAAAAAGCCTGCAAAAATGCACTTGGGTGTGACCTACTCCAGCCCCATCAAGGTCGTTTTAGCCAACCTCAGGCCTCGCGATGATCAATGTCCCAACTTTTTCCATCCGATGCGTTGGGTTTTTGGTTTTAATGGAAAAAGATAACCCGATTTCTGCGAATAAAACCATGGTTTTATCTCGGCACTTGGCACTCGGCACCATCATTGGCGAACATTGAGCCCTTTGCCCTTCTAATCTCAACTCATCTGCAATAAAACTAAATAAAACCGGATTTTGTTGGACCTCAGATGGTCGGGGGTTTCTTTTTAACTTACAAAAAATCCAATTGTGGAAAACCGCATGGTGCCAGCCTTGAGATGTCTTGCCCTTCCAACTAGGCCCTACCAATCTTGCCTGAGGATGAAGGTGATGAAGGTGATCGACTATAGTATAACACAAAAATGGCTTTCTTTAAGGGATTCCACTCTTGAATTAGCATTAGAGATTTCAAATTAGTCTAGTGGGATCCGATGGGGATGATAGATAAATAGGTGGATAAATAAATAGATAGATGGATAGATAGATAGATATAAACATCTTAGGATGAGCACCATTATCCGGCATTTATTTCTAAGCAAAAATCCAATGAAACAATGACACCCACGGGACCTCAATACAAAATGATGTACACTAACTTACCCTATATGTTGGTTGGTTAACCTATATATAGCATCATAATTGTATAAGCAATGGAAAAAATAACCTAGAAAATGGAAGCACGTTACGTTAATAGCTATAAAAATAAAAATCTTCACCATAACATGAAAAAAGTAGGCAATTATTTTCACAACGTACGCTAGCTTCTCAATTTTGTTTTATAGGGGGTTGTCGTTGTACAAACCCCTTGAACCAAGGTGTCATGAGCCTTAATCCGTCTATAGGGATCCACAATGCTTACTAACTATAATTGGATTGACAATTTTGAGTGCGCTTTTGAGGATGTTAAATATGCCTTAACACATGCGCCAGTACTGACCTTACCCAAGTTAGGGGAGTCATTTGAGGTCGTAAGTGATACTTCTTTACTCAGAGCAGGAGCAGTATTACTTCAGGGAGGTAAACCTATTGCTTTTGAGAGTAAGAAATTTTCTCCAGCTGAGAGAAATTACACTACTGGTGAGCAAGAACTAGCAGCAGTTGTGCACGCCATGCGAACCTGGCGGTATTACCTAGAGGGAGCAGATTGTATTATTGTTACAGATCATAATCCTCTAGTGTATTTAAAAATATAACAGACGTTATCAAGGCATCAAGCTCGATGATTAGAGTTCTTGGAGCAAAATTTTGTCTACCATTGGGTATACCGATCAGGATGGATTAATATGGCCGATCCCCTGAGTCAAAATCCACTAGACACAGGTGGCAAAAAAACCTTGATACCACCTAAGGCTGCTCCAAGTAACTCGATCTTCCAAATGGTGGCTACAGACGCTATGCGAAGTGATCCCGGACAACGAGACAACAATGTGAAGGGGTACCCGGAGTTTTGTTTATGATAACCACATATGATGGTATGATAAGGCGGTTGTGGTTTCAAATGTGTCCTTCTAAGGATCGAATATCAGGTCATTTTTGCTCCGTAAATACCATGACGCGATGTATAGCAGTCATGTAGGAATAACTAAGATATATAAGAAAGTGCGAGTAAACTTTTGGTGGCCTGAGATGCAAGGGTCCATCAGAAGCTATATAAAATCTTGTGAGATTTTCCAAAGGAATAAGATCCCTACTCTTAAGCCAGCAGGCCTGTTACAACCATTGGAGATTTCTAATCGTAATTGGGAAGTGGTAAGCATAGATTTTATTTTTGGCTTGACTCCATCTGCTAATGGTTATGATGCCATCTTTGTGTGTGTGGATAAGTTGTCCAAGATGGGCATTGCAACAACAAACCGCCTGACTCAACAATCCCAAAATGGCTACTCATATGCACTTACGCGCACACACCATGCCCATGCCAAACACCAAACCAAACCAAACACCAATAATTCCCTCCCCCACATATACAGTTTAATTCAAAGGATTCACATGCTGGCACAATAGATTTCCCAATTGTGAGCCCTAAACCTCCACCCTTGTGCGTTGCAATCCAGGCGAAGGCCTATGGCTTACATGGACTTAAGTAACTCATTCCTCCATGTGAACTCGGCCCTTCAAGGCTTCAACAATATGAATGTCACACACACACAATTTTATTCCAAAGGATACAAGAGTGCAAGCACTTAGAAATGCTCTTTTCACTTGTACTTATTGCCAGGAACCATTACTTAATGAGTTCCCCACACCACTCTCAAATATTCAAACCTATCCTAATGAACCATTCTAACTAACTCATTGGCCATGCAACTATCACCCATCACACTTGCCACGTTGTTATTTCCATTTCGCTAATCACTCCACACCCCATTACCAAGGTCCTACTTAGCATTAAGACACACCTATCCCTAATCCATCGGCCATGAGCTAACTCATCTCCAATGGCATATGTATCTCCCCCTGTCCATTGCTCGAGCTCGAGCCTCTTTGGCTCAGTCTCTGTGGGTGTAGCAGCTCATCAACCCACAGAATGAGCTAGTTCGGTTGGCCTCCCAGGAACAACAACTCTCAGTTGCAGCCCCTGCGAGTTGCCTTCTCCTTTAGCCCACCATCAGACTACAACTCCCATCACCAACATGGACCAACCTCCTCGGCCCACGATGTTGAGCAATTCCAGCGACCTGTTCCATTACCATTGATCCCAGTCGACAGCTACTGTCCCCCAGAATTGTGCATCCACCACAAATCGGTGTTGTTGTATTCATATCTTAGGCCCTACTGCTTCACTCAAAATCAATAAGCATTGATCCTCCACCGCATCAGGAACGGACCACTCCTCCAGAGCGCTCCTGGATCTTCCCTCCTCCGGCATCTCCGCATTCGAGCTTGAATTGGATCAGAATCGAAACCACTGGCCGCCGTTGTAATAGTCTTCTCCCGGCCCCACTCTCAAGGGAGGTAGGACGCAGAGTTTGCGCATCCCTCCTGCCCGCCTAATACCCAAGATTCGGCAAATTCTAGCAAGTGCATCGAATTGACAGGCCAAGGATTGCGGTGTGAATCCCAGTTCCCTTGCCATGTTATACCTGCAAGGTGCCGACAGCAAGGAATGCGATGCTCCCCTCTACCCTTGATTGAATCACATGCTACCCAAGAGAATCAAGGAGCGCAACCAAACTGGCCTTTGGATTCGGTGTCGGAAATTCCCACCTCGGCAGTTAGGCTACATTCCACCAGGCAATGAGCAAGACAGCCAGCTTGGAATAATCAGTGGCCTCGCCGAGTGCAGGCCGCCGCTAAGCTGGGAGTCGAAACCGACGCTGTCTGCTGCAGCCGCTTGCCAACCAGCCATCGGAATCCAACCTGACTTACAAAAACCGGAGAGATAGCTTGCTTGATCCACAGCCACACAGACCATCTTCCTCTCTTTACCCCTCAACCACGGGCAGAATACTCCCATGTTCGCATTACTTTTGTGGCATAGATGTTGCCTTAGTCGCCACACATTTTAGTGTTCGGGGCACTTAGCCATCCCTGCCTCACAACCCTGCCGCCAGCCAAGCTACCTGCACCTGTCTGCCTTCTACCATGTTTGCCCCCGGAGAGCTCTGCCTCTCACCTTCCTGATCTCTTCTTCGGTGTTGCCGTTCATTTTTCTGCCCATGTGTTACTTTTCGAATCCCGAACTCCACACACCACCTGCCTCCCGAGTGAGGGAGAATTCCAGGGTTCTCGGGCCTCTCCTCTCCCCCGAATTCAAAAAGGCTATCCACATCGGAACCCCCCCCCCCCCCCCAAAAAAAATGAACAGGAGCCTTGGTGTTCAAATACCCTTGGCCTTAGCCTTTCTTAACCCTTAGACAACACCCTTCTAATTCCTTTTGGCTTTTCCCCCTCTAATAATTCCAAGCTTTTGCTACCTTAACGCTACTCCCTCTAACTTTGTGATTTTAATCCTTTTTATCTTTTCAACTAACTCAAAACAAATACAAATTCTAAGGTTTGATATTCCTAAGGTTAAATTAAAATGTGGGCACATAATTGGGCTCACATAGACCAAACCCTCAAACATAAACATACCAAATACAACCCACTAATTAACACCCTACAAAGCAAAGATGGAAAGTAAACCCCTTGATCACCATCACGGTTGGGGTGAGAGGAGCCATACACGCACACTCAAAAAGGAAACTCACCAAACTCAACATCCCAATATCTAAAATTATAACATATGAAAAACATACACTAGAATACCATCAAATACCTCACATATTTAGTCTTGAACAAAAGAAAACTAGACAACAACAATCACCCGTCCTCCACCCGCCCCATAACATTCAATAATTATTTTGATAGCAGAGCCCACCTCCTATTCAAGAGGCATAACACCTTATATTGCTTTATGGATAACCATGATCAACGCAAGGCTAACGGGCTCATAATCACGCCGGTTCCTGGATACAAGCATTGCTTTTATTTTTCTTTATGATAATTTGGTATATTTATATGGACCTCTACTTTCGAATATTATATAAACTCATACACAAATCAGGCGTCTATGACATCACAACTCCACACTCATACATACACATGTGTATTTCTTTATTTGTTTTGCAAATTATTTATTTATTTATTTTACTAAACCCCAGACATAATTCAAACTCACTATCATAGTGAACAAATACTCTAAACCATGACATTCGCAAACATTTTGTTCTTGGGCAAACATTTTGCTTTTGTTACTTAATGCACATATCGCTCCAAGCTCTACATGGTCAACATCATTGAGTGCAGTGGATGGGGGCATTCACGGTTGGGGTACCAAGAATGGTTGTCTAACGGTTAAGGGACTAAATTAGATAATTTTACATAGTTAATGTGCTTAGATTTGTATTGTGGAGCATATTTTGGATCATGCCTACATTTAATAATCCATATTGAGTACACCGACAAAGTTAATTTACAAGGAATAGGGTTATCTAAAATATCATTAAGATTTCTTAAGGGACATTCATGGGTGTTGTCAAAATTATTGACCTTAGGATCAAGGAATGAAAATGACAACAAAAATTAATTGAAAGGACCCCAATTTTTCCCCTCACAATTATTGTTCAGTTGTGTACCAATAGAGCTAAAAATGTATTGCATACCAACTGTATAGCTTTACATATGACATCAAACATGGCCAACAGTACACAATAACATGGCTATATGAAAAAGGTACATTTAGTATTAGAATTGGACATAAAAAAATAAAATAAAAAATGTATGGACACATGACACTTACACCAAGGTACTAGGATGGAAAACATGAAATAATTCACCTCCGATGTACACTTCAATAATGAAATTGCTATTGATGTGGCCCAAACAAGTCATATGACCTCTGTACAAGTCCTATGACCTATCTACTCTTTCATAAAGGATTTATCTATTATTGGTGATTATTTAATATCAAAGAATTTCTTTCTTGATAAGTCTTATGACCTATCTACTTATCTATTTAAAATTTATTGATCAAATAATAGTAAATCGTAATAAACGCTGAGATCCAATGCGACATAGTCCTTAATTCCTTTGTCCCAAAAGTAGTACTCCAATCGTGAATGGACCTAGATGTGAAGGTCATGAGATTACAAGGGAAAACTTGATCAGCTAGGTATAGGTCATGAGATTGCATGAAAAACTTGTTTAAATACAAGGTGCAGAAATTTATAGGTGCAAAGTAGACTCTTCTATCCTAAGTCAATGTGATATCAAAGCGTGGCTTGTATATTACGAAATACAACATTGTCTGACCATAGTTATGGGATATGGTTAAGGGGACCTTTCTTTTGACGGGATGATTTTCGTCTTTAGCCTTTCCATATGACGGGCATTTTTTCTCATTTTCTCTTTTCTCTCAACGGGCAAGATTAATTTCAGACCTTATATGCCTTTCTTTGTGCTTGTGACGGGTGAAAAAAAGGAGCCTTAGGCCCTTGTGTGTGGACGTAACACCTATGAGTCACTGACGCGTGTTTAATGAAAAGTAAGGTGGATGAATGTCGTTTCTTCTCTATCAGACAAAGAGCAGGCCAGGTAGCATCCATTCATCCTCATTTCAGCTCAAAACTCTGCTTGCATCGTGTCGCTGCTTGGCCTCTTGCGCTACGAGATTACATCAGGATTTTTACACAAAGCAGAAGTTGGTGGAGTAACATCATTAACCAATCGTTCGGAATTTTCTTGTGTCTCGAAAATTACGTTTCTCCTGCCATGGCGACCAAGGAACTGGATTCACAGCAATTAGGGTTTAGGTGATGTTTCCACCTTAGGAATAATATCACTCATCGCGCTCCAGAACGTGATCGATGGTGTAAGGGGGTTGGGAATTGAGCTCAGGAAGGGGTGAGAGAGTTTGAGCAGGTGTCTGGGACGAGTTTAGAGGAATTGTGAGAATTTTAGAGGCTGTGGCAGAGGAAACCCTAATTCGGAGGTTTGGTTGAAGGGGGTTTTTCACCTCATCGTTTTGAGCGGGGAGTCGAGAATCGAGCTTAGCAAGTGGTGAGAGAGTTTGAGCAGGTGTCTGGGACGAGTTTTGAGACTCTGGGAGAATTGGAGAGGCTGTTGCAGGGGAACCTAATTCGGGGGTTTGTAAGAAGGGGGATTTTCCACCTCAGGAAGAATATCACGCATCGCTCTCTGGAACGGGATTGATGGTATAGGGGGGTCGAGAATCGATCTCAGAAAGTTGGTGAGAGAGTTTGAGCAGGTGACCGGGACGAGTTTCGAGGATTTGGGAGAATTTGAGAGGTCGTTGCAGGAGGAACCTTATTTCGGGGGTTTGTAAGAAGGGGGGTTTGGCATCATGAAGCTGGTGCGTTCGGACATCACCAGGGATGGAACGGGGAGTGTGAAGCTAGTGCCCGAGGAGGCAGAGGATATGTGGCATGTGTACAATTTGGTGGCAAAGGGAGATCGGGTGTCAGGAGTGACGGTAAGGAAAGTGATGCGGGAGACTGCATCAGGGAATGGCGAAGCGGAGCGGGTGCGGCTCAAGCTGGAAGTGGAGGTGGAGAGTGTGGAGTACGACAAAGTGGCGGCTGTGCTTAGAGTACGTGGTAAAAATATGTTGGAGAGTGAATACGTGAAGCTTGGGGCTTATCATACCATGGAGCTCGATCAGCAACGTCCCTTCGTGTTGGCGAAGGAGTTTTGGGATGCAATGGCAATTGATTACTTAAAGCAAGCATGCGACCCTGCTGCGAGTGCAGACGTTGTGGCTGTGATGATGCAAGAGGGTTTGGCTAACATCTGTCTTGTGGGTGCGAGCATTACCACTATGAAAGCTCGAATTGAGAACTCGATTCCTCGAAAGCACGGAGCTGCAATTGCAGGCTATGATAAAGCTGTAAACAAATTCTTTGAGAATGTGCTTCAGGGAGTGTTACGCCATGTGGACTTCTCTGTGGTGCGATGCATGGTGATTGCAAGTCCTGGGTTTACCAAAGACCAGTTCTTTGACTATATGATGTTGGAAGCTACAAGACGGGATTTGCGTCCGATCATCGAGAATAAGGGAAAGATAGTTCTTGCTCATGCTTCTTCCGGTTATAAGCATTCATTGAAGGAGGTGTTGAGTGCGCCGGCTGTTATGGCACTTATCAAGGATACCAAGGCTGTGAAAGAGGTGAAGGCACTTGATGATTTTTTCACCATGCTCACGAATGATTCTTCAAGGGCCTTCTATGGTCCTGGTCATGTGGCTGCAGCACACGAACGGCTTGCTGTACAGACCCTACTCATCACAGATGAGCTTTTCAGGAGCGCAGACGTGACAACGCGGCGAAAATATGTGGATCTGGTGGAATCTGTCAAGGCAGGAGGTGGTGATGTGTTTGTTTTCTCCTCCATGCATGTGTCCGGTGAGCAACTCAATCAATTGACAGGGATTGCCGCAATGTTGCGGTTTCCTCTGCCAGATTTGGAAGACATGGAGCTGTGAAACCTTGTACTACTTCAAGCTTTCTTCCAACTTCAGGTGCTTCAGATTTCAATGAAGCTTTCTTGTTTGGCACATATAACTAGGGGAATGGTGATTAGGGTTAATTGGGTGTCCCCTAATATGGAATCTCTGACCCCAAGATCGAAAGAGTAGGAAATGAATCTGGATGCTAGGATACTGTACTATACAAGGAGTTGAAGCATGCAAGCATGAGAGGTAGAATCATTGTAACGATATTAGTGTAGTAAGCAGGGTACTCATTTCATAATGTACTCAAAGAGGAGCTCCATTTGCAACAGTTTATTTAATTTTTGTAGTGAGATGCACTTGCATTGTCAGCACCTTGTTCCAGTCCCTTCCTGGACTGGACTGGACTGGATGTCGGGAGAGCTCATGAAGCTGAATGTAGGAGGGGAGAGATATGAAGTTTATTGATCATACCACTGTATGCGGTATTTATTGTGTAAATCGTAGAGGACAAAGTGTGTTGGTCAATATATAAGAAGTATATGTGGACTATTGTCTGTTCTCATCCAGAAGTATATGTGAACTATTGTCTGCAATTACAGAGATATTCAATTTTTACAGGATATGATAAGCTTCATTTGTCTTTGCTTAAATCAAGTGATGTGGGAGTGCCATTCTTTTTTTCTTGTTTTCAAAAAAGGTTGGAAGCAGAAGTAGACTCACATGGCATGGTGGTTCGCTGGTCGTAGCTGTAGACCATGTTCATCAAAGTAATTGATGCACAATTTTATAGCCATGAATGTATGTGCGTCCCTTTTAATCTCCCCTCTGAGCTGCAAACCCAGCTTTCAATGTGATCTAACCATTGGCATGGGAAAAAGTAAGGTAAGCAGGCCTAATGTGGCTAGATATCAAATCCAAACCTCTAGATTTAAATAGTCTCTAGTTAGGTGTGGATAGAAGAATGGGTAAGCAATAGACATATTTAAAAGAGAATGCACTGCATACAGTAATCTCCCGCTTAAGTACGCACCTGTTTAAGTACGCAAATTCTTTGACAAAAATTAGGGATCACACCATTGTTTGAACATGTCATGCAGGCTCATTGCTGCAAATGCATGAAATTTTTATGCTGGATATTAAATGCCAATTTGATAACGTTTCACTGAAAATGTCTCAAACAATTGTTGCAGTTCATCATACATTTGTCCAGCTTCCGTTTGAACATCGGAGCAAAGCAATTGGTTGTTAATGTCAAGGACAATGTTGTGTAGAGCTTCAAAGCCTTTGAAGTTGGTAGCACTTTCAGATTCAATAAATGTCTTGATGAGTTAAATTCATTGCAGTATGTTCTTCCGATTGTCCCAAACTTTCCAAATGGCGCCTTCACCGACTTCATACTCCCGCCCCAGTGCTTGCTTGCTTGGCGCGTTTAGCTTGCTCAACTTTGTAATGATTTCACATTGTTGGGCTTCGGTCAAGCAGGTTTCTTCAAGTTTCATCCATTTCCCATTGCAAATTATTGAATCATAAGGTCTAGAAAGCAATATGAGTAAAGTACGCACCTACCAACTAAGTGCGCACCAACAGCTCTGGTTCAAAGTGTATACTTAAGCGGGAGATTACTGTACTCAACCCTTGTGTCTTGACTCCAATGATGCAGGTTTGAAAGCTCACTTGTGTAGGCATATTGACATATTGACAATGTGCTATTTTAATGGAATTTGTCAGTTGCTTGTGAAACCCTTACATCCTGTAAGGTCACATGGTTTACAATGATTGTTTCTTGCATGTAGAGTGCACGCTATAATATTCTTATGGGCGATTGAGTTCACTCATTGCAGATGGTAAGATAAGTTGAGTTTACTAATCAAGTCCCCAATGAGCAGTTGAATTGACATACCCGTTTCTGACACCCATAGTTTTCTAGAGTCACTTGACCAAAATGACCCAAGAAAAAAAGTCAATGAAAAGTCATTGTACCAATCATCAAGGAAAAAAAGTATCCTGTGACACTTCTTTAATTGAGGCTGACCTAAGCTTGTGGCTGACCCTATAATATTTGGTCATCGCCCATCAATAACTGGAGTTTCTCATCTGATGCTTTAACAGGCACATCTTCACCAACATTTCCTTCTGGCAGGTTGTCTGTCGCTTGAAGAGCAGCTGCAGTTGCTGCCTGATCAGATTTAGCTGATTCTGTTCCGTTTCCTACCTGCAAACCTGTGTTATCCAAGTCCCCGATTTCAGCACTCTTGTCATCCACTTGTGCCTCACTTCCAGCTTTCTCTGCTTGCAGTGCACCTCCTTCTGCTGCTGGTACCGCCTCTACTCCAGATGTTTGATTTGTGAGGGTGACTTCAGCGTCTCCAAAAGAGAGGCGCTGGTGCATTTGATTTGCTTCCGCCTTCGTTATAAGTACACTTACATTGGTCCTACCTCGCCAACAAGCCACAGCTGTATCTGAAGCCCCTATATTGGTAGCTGCATCAGGCCCCTCTGCAACACCCATCCTTGTATCAGTAAAAAGAAGTGGAAACGTTAAAAGGTGGCAGGATTGAAAACAGAACAGCACTAGGACATGAGACAACAGGATACCCAGATTTAGGTTTGAACCTACCACTGGGCAAGGCTACAACACAGCAACCATGTTTCAGGTTCTGAAGGGCAGCTGAGAACGCAGGGTCATTGAAGTATGAGAATGAGACTACTTTGTTTGCAAGAAGCTGCATGAAGTCTTTCCTTGGAGCAATAACAATCTGCTTTGTCATGTGAGGTAACAACACCGGCAAGCCCTCTGATGCTATCCTGAACAGACATGGATCGGCCCCCTCCTTCAATTGTTGTCTTTCCTGATTTCCAAACATGCCAGAGTGCATTGTTAAAAGACATTCTAACAAAAAAGGATTGAGTTGAACAATGTAATTGTCTTCTATAAATGACTCTAGAAGATACTTATGATTTTTTTTTAGTAAAGCTTGGCTAAGAACATAGGAACTCACAAAAATCTTTAAGCCTGCTGAGGTGATCTTCAGCTGTTCGCCTGCCCTGAAGTTCAGCTGAATGGTGTCACTTACTGACCCCGAGACATAGTAAATTCTTTTAGAACGTGTAGAATCTTCACTTCTAACTACCAGATGCTGGTGAAGAGGAAAGCTTTCCTTAATCCCATAAAAGTTTACAAGACTCTCTATAATCTTCTCATCTTTCAGGAAAAGAACTGGATCAACACCCTTCCATCTTCCTTGGCGCTGTATGCGACCACTTGTCAGTTCCTTTGTGTCAGGAGTTGCCTCAACTAATTCCTCTCCTCCCTCTCTAGGTTCAATACCAGTTGACACTCCTTCTGTGTCTTCTGTAAGATTATCTTCATCAGGTGCCAAATCCTCCTCTGCACCAATCTCTGTACAACAAGATAAAGTTACTGCATGATCGTAGGACACATGAGCTTCGCATTGTTAATTCCTTTCACAAAAAGTATATCAACAATACATTACAGCAGTGTACAAGTTATGACATTTATGTCAAGAATATCATCACACTTTGGTCCTCAGCTTAGCAGTGATGTTGCTCACCTTCCACTGCTACTTCATTCCCATCTCTGGTAATCAAGTCAGAAGAGTCGGTTTCAATCACAGAAGATACTGGCATCTCAGCATCTGCAACAATCGTTTCTTTATCTGCAGTACACCAAGGTAACTGAACACCGTTACAAGAGGTGCAAATAAAACGTCCATCTACCAGAACAACACCTACTTGCAAATAACTGCACAAAACACTGTAGGAGGTGTTTGACCTACTCAAGATCCAGCAATGAAATTTATTTCTGAGGTTTTGAGAAAGGAAGACATTACTAACTGCAGCAAAAATAAACAGCATGCAGAAACATCTGACCTGAACGCTTGTGAGATGCTCGAGGCTTCTGTTGACCTTCCTTGACTTTAGGAATAGCTGCAAGGTCCCAAGGTTCATTAAAATAAGATAGAAGACCATACTGAGATAAGACCAGACAGATGGCTGTTATTCCCACCAACCCCAACTCTTGGCAGATACCATAGGTTGGTTTTAATAAATAAGAAGTTGGCCGACATTCTCACTGGTACAACTTCAAGAACTGTGAAGAGCTACACAAAGAACACTTGAGGTACCTAATAGTTTGCAACAACAACCAGTTCCATGCTCAACTATAATTTGGGCAAAGACATTCAAATCAGGATCATGAGACAGGCAGATTTGATGATACAAGTGCATAAAATATCTTGGTTTGTTTTACCACCTTTAAAAGGTGCGATTTTGCGGAAGACAGCAATGAAAAAACCACCAGTATCTTGATCATGGGGTAAAAGCCTCATGCACCGCTCTAAAGGCAAAGTGGCCACTTCAGGTGGACAGTCATCATCTTCTGCCTCCTCTGTATCTTTCTTCTCAGCTTCTTCATCTACATTTGCTTCTGCACGTCATATTGTCAGTTTACACTACAGTCTATTTAACTCTCAAAAGGTTCATAGCAGCATATAAATCCAGAGTAATAAGCCATGGAACAGTCTGGAGACATCCTAGCAATCATTGCAATCGCAATCACAATCACAAAAGGAACCTATCATGTAACAGGCATAACAGTATCTGAAGCCCAGTGAGTTCCTCAGAAGCTGCAAATTAAGAACACATTCCTCTTGTGATACATTTTCACACAGATAAATCACTTGCCTGTGGGTGCTGTTGATACATCAGTCGGTGAAGTTAGATCTGAAAGGTCCCATCCATTTCCAGATGGAAACATACTGGGTACCACAGCCCCTGCTCTGTGCCTGTTTATCTTAGAGGCAGAAGAAAGCCATCTCTTCCTATCTCGAATCTGCATGCATTACATTCCTTAAGTAACCAATGGTGCTTAGACAGAAGGATTATAATGAGTACATATTCTTTCCATTTCTTTGTAAATACCATACTGGCTTTGAGCAGTATGCCTTTCACAGGTGAAAGACCAACTAAAACCACTCCAAACATTTGACCTGACAGTTTGGAACAGAACCAATGCCCATGATATACGTGAAATGGCTGGGGCTTAGATAGCCATCAGCCATTAATAAGCATCTGCAAGTCTAGAAAATTGCCAACAACAAAGACTGCAGAAGTCATATCAACACAGCCATGAGACAAATAGATGGTCAACAAAGGAGAAATATCCCAACCAGCCATGAAGTCAGGCCCGGTCGACGTTTAAGCTCAGGAAGTTCCGATGACACATCCAGAAGCTCCACACTTCCTTGGCATTCCCGAAGAATCTGGAGCGAACATGCCACAGATTAAAATGCTTTGCAAGAACTAGGAGTCGATCCTGGAATATAAAGAGAGCAAGCTCCCAGTTTTCAGACTGAAAAAAAATGGACAAAAAAAATTTCCAGAACTTGCAAGTTATCTGGAGGACACAAGTGCCAGAAAGGGTACATACCTCACCCACAACAGCCTCATCCTCCACAGGATTTAGAGAGCATGTTGAGTAGACCAACCTTCCTCCAGTTTTCAAAAGTGCCACACCTGACATTGTAAACAGGATAGTTACAGACTGAGCTGCAGCTTCCTACAACATTTTCCTAGGTTCTTTACATAGATAACCATCCAGAAGAAGGGTAAGAAGGTTAGTAGTCAAATCACCAGGCACCATAAGTATTCCAAGAACAAAGTTTGCACTCAAAACAGTGCTGCATGGAAACATGTCAAAAATTTACAATTGAATTCTAGCAAATAAATATTGCTGCAGATGGTTACATTTTCTTTTCCCCACACTTGGAAAGCGTTTAGCTGGTTAAAAAGGTGTGCTTTGATTATCATACCACGCATTGCTATTTGAACTTGGAGACGATGTAATCCATTGGCCACACCGCAATTCCTAGCAGATTACCAGAATGATATTCTCAATCACTGCAGATAAGTGGCTACCAATAGCAAGGCAGCACATACACAGTTCCAACTGAAAATGACTTTAAGCATCTTAGATCCACTAGTTGTTGTCATTCTTCATCCAAGATTTTGCCATTTAATAAGAAGTTCATGTGTTGTGCATCCATACTATAAGGCAGTGCCCCCTGCCTCCTGCTACCCTCCAAACCAATAGAAAAAGCCACAGAATGAGTGTAATTTGCAAATCAAATTGACGAGGCACATACCATTTTCTCCAGATGTCTGGAGCTTTCCGAAGAGTACCATCCCCACTGCAAGGTACATCGCACAAGATTCGATCAAAAAAGAGACCATTTCTTTCCTCACACAATTCAGTGTCCAAAGAAGTATTGTCTGTTGGAATGCTCTCCCCACGACCACTCTTGTCTTTCAAACCTGGAAAGAGCTGTGCATCATGATTGGTGACCACTATGTTTGGGCTACACATGCGTTTGGTTTGATGAATCAACAGGTGACACCGCTGCACGTCAGAGTCATTGGCAATTACCTGCACAAATGTGGTGTTAAGAGCCACACATAATGAATGCAACAAAATGACCAGTATTCAACTATGTATCTTCATCAGCAAAAGCAAAGCACATGAATCTGTCCAGAAATAGTAAGATAGAAATGAATCTCATACACAGATTTCAATAAGGGATTGCAAAACCAGACGAACGGTGTGAATTGATCAAGCAATCATACCATGCCATCTGACAGCTCCCCAGGTTTAACACCTTGATGGATCATCTCTAACAGTTGGAAGGTCTTGGAACCAGGAGCTGCACACACTGTTCACATCCCACACCCCATACTTCCATGGTTAAATGTATGCATTGAATCCAACAGAAACATCAATATGCACAATCCTTATTTGGATGTAACTTTAAAGCACATACTTTAGATTGTAGGTAAGAGATCAGATTGGGATGTATCTTACTATCAAGAACTTTGTGATGGGGCAGCACATCCAGAAACAGTGGAGGAATCTGTAACAGAAACAAAATATTGCTTAATCATAGTAGTGAACATTCATAAGGGTAGAACTCCAAAAGCACTACAAACTTGGCTTGTTCTTTGCAGTTAGAAGGTTTGTTGAGAAATAGGCAGCTTGTGGAAATAAATGACGGTCCACAAACATCACATTAATGACCAGTAGATGATTTGTAGAGTAACTGGATCAAAACCCTGCACCAGTATCAATCACAGCCTCTCACCATGCTGACAGCTTCTTGTCGAGTGATGCTCCCGATCTCATTCTCTAATTTCAGAAACTCGTGTATTCTGTCAATCCACAACCACAAGAAGGTAACATTAAACACAGATGCTTAAAGATGAGTCTAAATACACAGTGTCGCCACCATTTTTATAATTTGATGCGCTTACCTTTCAAGAATGGGCAATTTCCGGATCTGCATCCGGGAGTAGTTCAAGTGCCATGCCAGGTTGTCAGGGTACCAAGGCAAAGCTCGGACTGGCTCAATCATCTCCCCATCCACCTTAAATCCAAGACATTTTCAATGAGAAAAACACTAATCATCCAACTTATCTCATGTTAATGACAAAGACTACCAAGTGTACATAATACAAGTATATGTACTACTTCATGTACTAGATCCAAGCTTGCCTTCAGACTAACGTTTTTTTTGCTTCAATACCACCTGAACAGAACTTGCTTCTGTTACTTTCCAATTCAACAACACATGCTATACTTGCTCATACAAACAGAGCCTGGTGGCAACATCAACTTTAGCAGCAAGTACCTCAGCACCATTCTTTAACTGGTCAAAGAAATCCCGTTGCATTTGATCCCTGATCTCATGTGCAAACTGTCCACTGCAGGACACCAGAAGTAGATTGTCAAAATAGCAAAAAACTGACCTGAAACTCAATTGTACATGAATAGTTAATGAAGTTGTTGATGTTATTTATGTACAAGAGCCCAAATACAACATACATCAGTAATCAATTTATTGCTATGCTTGTGAATTTCATATGAGAACCAGGAATATGTTACATGCTTTTCATGTGGAAGTTACTTAAATGGATGTTGAACATATGCCTACAGACACTGCACAAATATCGAACAACGTCTTTGCAGACCTCTTTACCTGCCATTAATTCGAAAAGTTGTTGGCAAGGGCTTTCTAAGTGCAGCAATGAAGGAATCCCATTCCTCCTCAGGTACAAGCTTTTGTTTCTGTTTGTCAACAAGAAACTTGTCACTCATGCAGAAGAAATAGGAGAAAATCATTGAATCAGAAATCCCTGCTTTTCTATGAAACTCCTCAACATATTTTCACCTTTTTAGTGTCACCATATATGATGGTGTTTTGCAAGCTTGCCCAAATGTGAACAATTAGTATTATATTCAGAAATAACAGAGTGGTGCAGAAGCAGAACCAAAATCGAAAGTGCCTGGAAGCTGCAAAGTCTAGTAACTCTTCATTATGAGTCACTACACTAAACATCTGATTTAATGTGGCCCACATTATTTACCATCGACACACATTATATGTCTCTGCATGCATTGGGTGGCAGGTAGAGAGGGCGTCCTGTGAAACTTGGTGATACAGGACAGTCACGAAGACCACTCTAATTGACATGGTATACCAATTTTAACACCACGCTAAATCAGATGTTTAGTTAATTCCTTGACATGACCATGTCTACTCAAAATTGTCCAATTTGACGTGATTCTTCAAAACAATGCCAAGTGGTGATCCTTGACACGCCCATTGAACCTCTTGAGAAGCCAGAGGAAAGGTAATAATTATCAAGGTACAATCAATCAACGATGGAATCTAAAACCCTGAGAAGTTTCTGCTAAAACCCTAAACCCCACATTCTGGACCGCCAAGCAAATTCCTCGTTCATAACAGAAGACCTTCAACATTGCAGCCTAGTCACAAAGGCCCCAAACTCAACAAAACTCAATTTGTCACTTCGCATAAGAGGCCTGAAAATTAGAGAAGGTTTAACTCATGCGCAGCATTATACATTGCATGCCCCAGCAACAACTTCTCCCATCTCAACCAACAATGTATCCCTTCTCTAGTAACATCACATTCAGGTCCTTTACCCAGTTTTCAACATGTGAATCAAGAAACCCCATACAATATAATTTTTTCCACCCCCTAGCTGCCAAAATGCTGCCATGAGATTTATGGAGTCGTCTTGACTCATATTTTACTTCAATTTCCCATGACGCATTCACCTCTGAACTATAAATAAATAAAAGTACAGATACACTGTAAATTGAGGTCAATCAGAAGTGCACCTTGCAACCAATGAGAAGTTGCCACTAAAACCCTAAACCCTGTATTCTGAACCTCCGACCCAATATTTCATTCATGGAAAAAAAGACTTTCAACATTGCAGCCCAGTCACAAAGGTCCCAAACTCAGCGAGGCTCAATTTGTCATTTTCGCGAACCCATGGAAGGCCTGAAATTCATAGAAGGCCTAACTCATGCGCAGCATTATACATTGCATGCCCCAGCAACAATTTCTCCCATTTCAACCAACGACTACCCCTGCCTTATCAACACCACATTCAGGTCCCTTACCCAGTGTGCAACATGTGAATCAAGAAACTCGGTACCATATAATTTTTGCAACCTCCTCGCTACCAAAATGCTGCCAAAAAATAAAATTTACAGAAACATCTTCACTCTTATTCAATTTTCTTTAAATTTTCCATGATACACTCACATCCGGAAAGAAAAAAAACCAAAAAATACACATTCACATGTAACGTAAATTGAGGTCAATCAGAAGCGCACCTTGTAGAAAGCTTCGAATGCGGGACTCTCCATAACAAAGGGATTCCATCCAGCTTCAGAATTAGGATGAGGGGTTGCCTCTGACGCAGCTCGCGACCGCTTCCACTCGTTGGGCCGCCCGTCGCGGAAGTCGCGTCGCTGCGTCCGGTTGCGCTTGTTTCCTCGCCCTCTTCCCCCCATATTTCCAACACTCTGCAATAAATTCACACTCCTTCCGTCCGTCCGTCCGCCCGCCCTTCCTCAGCCACTTCAACCTCCCCGTCTACGCCTGCATTATATGTGTCGCTAGTTGTAACAGCCCCCAAAGTAGACGTGATGAATTCCTGCTGTTTCCCCCGCGTCCTCTGCAACTTCGGTCGGCGAGGAGCTTCGTCCGTCGGAGAGACAGGGTTTGGAATCTAGGGTTTGGGGTCACAAGGGAAATGGAAAGAAAGGACCATTAGAGGATTTCGTCCTTTTGTGCTTTTTAATTTAGGCAACTAAGAGCCGGTTTACACCATAGACCATGAAGTCGGACCATGGAAGATGGTTTTCATCCATGGTCCCATTTCTTAAAAAAATCAATTTACAAAGCTTTTGGGTCCCTCACTAGGTGTATACCGAATGTGGACCAAGAGGAATAACCATGCACCAAAAAGTAAATGTGTTGATTTTTTCAATATATGTCTAAATAGGGAAATTTTGAAGAGAAAAAAAAAATCAAGTTTGATCATTCTTTTGTCTTATCTTATTTTCATTTCTTTTACCTTCTCTTATCTTTTTGTTTTTGTTTGCCTTCACCTTGAATTTGAACAAGCATGGTCGTAATGGAGGAGAGGAGGAGAAGATTTATTTTGCTCTTAGGATCATACATGTTTTTATACATGCTTGTAAAGTATGTTGTGAACATTCAAGCATTGAAATCTCATTAGCCTTCATTGTTAGTCATGTACTCTTTGAGAATGGAGTCAAATTTATTCGTGCATGATAATAAACAATGATTGAAACCCTTAATTGTAGCCACCAATCGAATCTATAGTTTGATCCAAGGCTTAACACCTACACAAAGGGCCAAAAAAACATAATGAAAACTCCAAAAACAAGCAAAGAAAAAGCTTGGAATTTGTGAATGTAAAGAAAAATCAACATAAAAAAAATTAAGATAGTATTGTATTTGAAAACAATGTGAGTAGATAGAAACATAAAACATAAGATAGACTATTAGTTAGGACAAGAGGAGGAGGAGGAAAATATTTGGACAGAAGAGTTGAAAGTTCAAATCCTCTCATGCGTGGAAAAAAACTTAATATAGTAATTTAAACTCAAAGTCCCCACATGAAAGGCCACTCGAATTTTGAAAGGGGAGGCATACGGCTAAGGCGAAGGTGAAGGCCTTCTACAACTCATATACAACCTCATTTATCACATTCATTTTTGTAAAAACAAAAATTGACTCATGTTTTTTGAAAAAATTGTCTTGTTTGTTTGTTTGTTATTTTCACAAATTCCTCATCCATCTTGCCTCGAATAGCAATTAGGTGATGCACTTCAAATTCTTTCTACTTGGTTGTCAATATGTTGGCTTAATGTGTTTCCTTGTATAGTTCCTCTTTGTATAGGTATTATTTGTGTTTTGTCAAAGTGTTCTCCAATAAATGTGGTAGTGGATTATGAGTAGATATTGCCTACTAGGGCTACGGCATCTTGTGGATAGCCAAGGTCTTTCATAATGATAAGGAGTCTGGCATGATCAATAGAGCCGAAGGCATTTTTTAAGTCAATGTATAATATATAGATATTATGGTTGGTGAGTCTCGCGTCTTCTAATATTGCTATAAGAGTTTGTAGTTGTCTAGCGGTGCACCTTTCAGCTCGAAAGCTCTTTTGGCTGTCATGTAGGATTTGGTATTTTTCCCTGTATGTGGAAAATATATTTGTAACTGTACTGGTGAAAATTTTGTATATTGTGTTGGCTAGCGCAATTGGTCTCTAATTGGTGAGGTGGTGGGGATTTCCCTTTTTGTATAAAAATATTGTGAGGCTAGTTTTCTAAGATTCTGGTATTTGTTTTTATTTGTAGCAATGAGTGAAGAATAGTAAAAGAAGTGTGTGAAATCGAGGTGGCATATTTTTTAATATGGCGTTAGGGATTTTATCGAGACCAGGTATTTTCCCGTTGGCTAGGTTTTTAAGACATATATCATATGTTTCTTGATCAAGATATGTGTGTAGGGGGGTTAGTGGTTTGCCTCTCTTATCTATAGTAAATCCGTTTAAATCGTACCATAGATATTGTCGAACTCCACATGTGCAGTGTTGTATATGACCTGGTTGGTAGTAACACGTTGGGATGGTTGGTCTGTTGCTAATTGATTGTTGGGCAATTATTTCTTGTGCAATGTCATTAGGGCTTGTAAGGATGTTGTTGAATCTATCTACGAGACAGTCTGGTAGGGGGTGTCATTGTTTTTGAAAACTTTCTTGTTTATTTTCTTGGGGCTTTTATCATAGAGTTGTTAGTATTTGGATATGGCTTTTTTTATTTATTTGGTGGTGTAGTCTGTTGTGATTTTGCGGGCTTTATTTTTAGCTTCTTTTGTCATCCGAGCTAAACATGCTAACCATGAGTCGTACGGGAAGGGGGGGGGTCTGGTGGCGGGGGTATAGTAGTATGAATGTGGTTATTTATTTCCTGGGTGATGATGGGGTGATTGCGCCAATTTGGGTTATTTTTTGTGATATATATTATCTTTCGAATGAGGTGGTAGGTAGATAGGTGTAGTTTCCATTTCTTTTGGGGTTTTTTTGGGGAGGTAGCCTCCTTGCTTGGCAATTCGGTTTGGTAGTGTGGGAATGGATGGAGCACTACATGTTTCTAGGATGACGGTGGTGAGGGTGTTTAATGAATTGCAGGCTAACTGCCATTGTTCATCCGTTAAATGATTGTTATTTTTTAATAGATGCATAAACTCATCTATTTGATTGGAGTTGCTTTCAAATAATTTAATGTGAAAGTCTTCGATCTTCTTCTTCGGTATGGGTTGAGTATTATGGGTGGTGCCTTAGGGGCTATAAGTGGTATTTTAGCAATTAGTGTGTTTGAGGGGATGTGTACGTAGTTGTATGGGTAGATGATCAGAGTTTAGGTGAGTGTTTTGGTTTGTAGTTGAGGTGTATTGGTTATTGTTGGGGGTTTTGATGAAGAAGCCGTCTATTAGGATATTTTGTGTATAGTTGTGTCCTCCTTGTCTTGAGAAAGTTGTATTTGTCGGGACGTATGATAATTCGAGGCTGGTTGTAAAGGATCTCCAAAGATAGTCCTCCGTTTGTGGTGGCGTTGTTTGTAGGTCGTTTTGTCTTCTTATTAAGGCAACATCCTTGTTGAAGTCTCCACATAAGATATATGTGTGATTAGGGTGATTAGTCATTTGGTTAGTTATGATAGTTTGGATGTTGGGGATGAGAGGTAAGTCTTTCTCATGTGAGGGCATATATAGGTTAATTAGCTAGCAAAAGCACTAAATACACACATAAACACCTATCCCATCACCCCCACAACAACACACTACAAGATCAAATTCTCTAAAACGTGGTTAAATGCCCCCAAAACAACTCCACCCCCCGAGAACCACAATACAACAACGCTCCCCGCAAAATACCACCACATCCACCCACTCAAATACCACCCACGCCAATGCATATACACAGATGGATCATTTATCCCACCAACCAAAAACTCATACGGACAAATAACAGGCAACACCGCAGGATCCAGAATATACAGCCCCAATAACAACATTCAAATATCAGAAAGACTACCAGGCTACCAAAACATCCTTAGAGCATAGCTCAACGCAATACTCATCGCCATCAAAACCATCAGCATTACCCATGTAAATACCCACATATTTACAGACAACCTTAATAATATATTCCTAATAAACAACCACATTCGACACCCCACCTCACAACATCACCACCCAGACAAACTACTCATAGCAGCCATAGTACACCATATATACTGGACCCCACACGTAATTCATATACACAAAGTACGCGCACACTCGGGCATTATGGGTAATGAAATCACAGACACATTGGCCAACAAAGGGACTCTTAAAGAAAAACTAAATAACACACCACACATACATATAGCCCACACCACACCATACTGGCTAGCTAGCTACCCAACCGCCACACACGACGGGGCCATCCGGAACCTCCGCACAACTATAACAAAAGAACACGACACCCGTGAAAAAGCGATAGCCAAAAGCAAATTCTCATATGTGAACAAATGGTTGTCAAATGACCAAATAAACCACAAACTCTTCAATCATTTTTGGAAAAATGAACAAATAACTGACGCACAAATATCCCAAACCTTAAAGTTTAGATATGCCCAATACATGGGTAATCACATAAAACACATATTTTGGCCAAACACACACCAAAACCCCAACTGCACACTATGTCATAAAAACGACAGAGACACATGGCCACACCTCCTCTCATTGTGTGAACACCCCTACCTAAAAGGCCTACGAATATCTAGACATGACAAAGCAGTGCACCTTATTGCACAAACACTCCAAGCTAACAAAAATACCCAATTCTTCACACTAACCAACGTTGGTAAAACCAACAATAAACCCCCTGACCAAACCATCCCAGACTAGTTACTCAAATGTACATGCCTATATACCCCCTGCCAATGTCACGCCAAACTTAAACCATACATCCTATGCATAATCGGAATCCCAAACCAAACACAAACACCTACGGCACCGACCCCCACAACCATAGTCCAACTCATAGAATTCACCTACTGCCACGACAAATTCCCATAACAAGCCCTCATACAAAAAGCATACCAAATATGACCCACTAATCAACGCCATACAAAACAATGTGTGGAAAATCAACCCCCTCGTAACCATCACAACAGGTTTAAGAGGAGCCATACACGAACACTCCATTGAAAAGTTGAACAACTTAAAAATCCCAAAAGTTAATATCAAAAACCTCATGAAAAGTTTACACCATAACGCCATCAAATATCTCACCTACCTAATTCTAAACAAAAGAAAACTAGACAACAAACAATCACCCGTCCCCCCACCATAATAAAATTTAGACAAATTTTAGATAATCCCAGAGCCCACCTCCTAACGGAGGCATTAAAGCTTATGTTGCATCACGGAATACCGTGATCAACACTAGACCAACGGGCTCACTTTCATGCCGGTATGAAGATATATACGGGCGTTCTCTCTCTCTCTCTATCTCTCTCTCTCTCTCTCTCTCTCTCTCTATATATATATATATATTTGATGGGCAAGATTAATTTCAAATTTGATATGCCTTTATTTTTGCTTGTGACATGTGCAAAAAGGAGCCTTGACTCAGACACCTAGTGATGGATTTACATTAAGGTCCAAGACTAAAGAAACTCCAAAATTGAGCAATCCTATTGGTCAAGAGCACATATTAACTTTGGATCGGAGTTTGCACTAAAGTTTGGGTCCAAGGTATGAGAATGTGAAGTGGCATTAATGTGGCATCAATTTCTTGTCAAATATCAACAATTTGCATTTAGGGAAATGCTCTTACAACGTTTAATTTGAGAAACCAGTCTTTAAGGTTGGGTTCAATATTGGGTCTAAGAGCAATGTCACACAAACAACACTCCTTTTCTAGGTGAATTCAATTGATCAAAGGTCTTTTTGGGGGGTAAAACATGGCATTTTCATGTGCACCCCTTTCTTCAAATGCATGTGAAAATCAAGAGAGTAGTTCATGCATATTTCAACCCTAAAAGTAGTTCATCTCTCATGGTTCAAGATCCTACATATAAATTTTACTTTAACTCAAAAACTTGTCTATGAAACACAACAACCTACACTGAGTGAAATGCACACAAAACAACCCTTTCATAGGCTTGGGAAGTTAGGGGTTGAAGAATGTTTTGGACCCCAAAGCGGGGGTTTAAATTAGGGTCTTGCATGCACATGGCTCCCACTCTCATGGAGGGGTGCACTCCCTATGCATTGTTTATGGTATTTAGTGTCACACACACTATTTGCAAAGGGTTGCACTAAATTTTCTTTAGGCCTAAAAATGACATGTCTACTAATTATTAACATGGTATTATTCGTTGATATAAGTATCTTTTAAAGCATTTCTTAGTGGTGCAACATTCAATGTAGCACAATCTAAAACTTGAGAAAATAGTTGAATTTTTTAGTAGGCATGAGAGAATATTATTAAGTTACATATATCAAACATCATGTGGTTACACTAATGGTCAAATTGTTAAACATTAGGTGTAACTAAAACATAGGCTTCAATATAGTCTTGAGAGTATTCATGCCAAGTTATTACCGCTTGGTTACACCAAAAGAAAAAGACTTGAAACCACGGCTCGAAGTTTTGACATACAATGTGCCCATCCCTAACAAAGAAAAATTTCTACCAAGGCTTTACAACTCATGAAAAGGATGTAATAAGCTTTACAGCTCTTTAATTTACCTCTACCGGGGCCTCTACCGGTGTCTTGAAGGGTTAACGGAATTGGGCGCCTTACCTTAGCAGATATAGCGGAATTAGGCGCTTGAGACGGAATTGGGCGCTTCTGTCTTAGCTGAGCCTCAAGTTAGGGTTTCGCGAACAACAACCACAGTGCGCGGTGTGCCTCGGTGCGATTTGATTTGATTTGATTTCTATCGCTGCTTATGCCTGTTGTGGTCGGTACTCTTTGATTTAGTGTTTGGTGGTAACTTCTCATGTGGTGGATTGCGACGATGGTTTAGATTGAAGAGAAGGTTGTTGTAAGTAGGGCACGATTCGGTGATTTGTGGGCAGATATAGCTCTACGAGATGGATGCGTTGAAGAAGGAGTTGGAGCGGAAGAGGAAAGTAGTAAACGAGGAGTTCGGCGGGAGGAAGTTTGTGAGGAGGGGAGAGATTGAACAGCGAAATTTAGAACGGAAAAGGGAAGAAGAGAGGCTTGAGGCGTTGGAAAAGGCGAAGAAGAAGAAAGACGTGTTATCCTCTGCCGGGGTTGAGGTGTCGTTGTCGTCGTCGTCCTCCGCGGCAGTAGCAGCAGATACGACTCTTTCGGTACCGACTGCGGCTTCGAAGGTTTCGTCCAAGGTGTCGAAGGAGAGCTTGAACGAGGAGGAAAAGATAGATGAATTGGAGCTGCCTAGGGTGGAGGTCATCAGGAGGTTAAGGTACCTGAAGCACCCTATAACGCTGTTCGGAGAAGATGATGAGGCCCGGATGGCTCGGTTGAAGGCTCTCTTGAAGGCCGGGGTGACCGACCCGGACAGTGAGCTGATGGAAGGCCAGCGAAATGACTTTCTTGTTGACATGGCCGAGTTGAGGAAGAGGGAAAAACACGGGCGGTTCGAGCCTAGGAAGGACAAGAATAAGGATAATGAAGGTGCAGAGGATGGTGACAAGGACGGAGGTGGGGGCGGTGATCAGACCGGTCACGGGGACGGGGGTTTCTCTTCCGGTATCGACAATGATAAAGATATGAAGGTATGCATCACGGTTAACTTACATCCATCGGTACTACATACTGTTAAATTTGCTCTCTAGGAAGAGAAACTTTTTTGCCTTTGCTATAGAGAAGAGATAACTCCGATGTTGCCACCAATGTGAGTATGTTGTTGTTTCATCTTCGAGTTGGTCGTATTCGATGTGTAATTCCGAAATGGGCATCACGAGGATCAGGCATCACGAGAATAGAGGGCCTTGAAAACTACTGCTTTCTTTTAAAGGTAAACACCTTGAACGGTTGTGGACAAGCTGGCCCTGCTGCACCTATCTCCCTATCTCTCTAATCTCCTCCAAGGGCTTGGGCAAATCAAGTGCAAATTAAGTGGTAGGTACTAGGCAGGCCACCCATTCGAGCACTATTCCGGCCGTATGCGGCTCAACCTCGGAGTTCCCATGGGATCTGGGTCAAGGCTTTGGGTTTAAGCTACCCTTTTGTCACTGCAAATTATGATTAATTGGTAGAATATGTTGTGGCCAGAATCTGACACTGAACGTTGTTGCTGAAAAGTTCTAAGGGCAGTCTTCCCGCAGTGTTAAAAGGCATGTGGAGCTGCTATTATTGTTGGTACCAAAAAACCTATCTAAATGTGCTTTTTTACTCCTTCAGGTAGGTAATATGAGCATTTGAACAAGAGGAATTCAAGAATCTAGGGTTTCTGACCCTGTTTCAGTCATTGTATCCTCTTAGACTTGTGATCAGCTAGAGTGCAAAGTAAAACTGACAACGGTTGATCAAGTTATGAATCAAACATGAACAAAGCTGATGTGCTGAAATGTCTCCTTGTGCAGAGGTTGAAGGCCAATTTTGAAGACCTGAGCGACGAAGACAAAATTCTTGTGTTTTTCAAGCGGCTGCTTCAGGAATGGGAGCACGAGCTAGAGAACCGACCAGATTCAGAGCGTAGAACTGGACGAGGCAAATCCAGTGTGGCCACCTTCAAGCAGTGTGCTCGCTATCTTAAACCCCTATTCAAAATGTGCCGCAAGAAAGTAAGTGACTTTTTGCCCATTAATGATTTTCTGAGCCTCTTTCTTCTAGTTAATTGACCTTCTGTGTTTTGTCTTGTGTAGAACACATACGTATGTGATTTACCTAGAACGTTTCTTATTGAAGTGGAGAAGTGCATTTTATATCAAAGACATTGATATGCATAGGTTTGCATAAGAACTGGCAGCTCTATTGCAGATCAGCTAAATCAGTCACCCTCATGAGGGATGAGCAATATGGGTAGTAAGTCTGCTCTCTATAAATTTATATGGTCTTGTGTGTTGGTGTACAGTAGTAGTAATAGTACCAAAAAATGGTTATCTTTGTATTTGCAGATGCTTCCAGATGATATTCGCACTGCCCTTATGATTGTAGTAAAGTGCTGTATGGAGCGAGATTATTTGACAGCCATGGATCAATATATTAAACTTGCGATTGGGAATGCACCTTGGCCCATTGGAGTTACTATGGTTGGTATTCATGAGCGATCAGCTCGAGAGAAGATTTACACCAACAGTGTTGCACATATTATGAATGATGAGACAACAAGAAAGTATCTACAATCAATCAAGAGGCTGATGACTCTTTGCCAACGTCGGTACCCGGCTATGCCTTCAAAGGCTGTGGAATTCAATAGTCTTGCAAATGGCAGTGATTTGCAGTCCTTGCTGATGGAGGAGAAGCTCAAGACCGGGAGTCTTGCAGCAGAGGAAAGACTACGACTCATGGCTGCTAGGAGTGAAGATAGTTTGTAGTCATTTTCATTTCAATTTTCTCAAACATAGCATCAAATCACAAAGCAAATGCTTTAAAGTTGAGTGGGTCTAAATAGAAACAGGTCCTGAATGTACACTATCTAGCTGAATGTATATAATGTGGGATGCAATTGAAGTCATCTGCAGTTGGGTTGGACAATTGGCCAGTAGAAGTGAATGGATACCCATCTGTTGTGGTTAGATGTTGATTCAGATTTATTGCAATCTATCATTGAGAAAGTCAAAAGTTGTAGGTTGTCTTTTTGAAGGGTTATCTTGTAGGCTAAACTCAAGCGGAAGCCTCCTAGAGGACACACAAAAAGAATTAGGTAGTTGCACAGAGTTACTGCGATTTGAAGTGCAGTACAGTAAATTTGAACATTAACATGAAATAATACAGCAAGACAAGTAAGCTATGTATGCAACAATGTGCAAATCCCAGTGCTCTAAGCATCCATTCGTACTCAGTATTATATTCATTTCATTCATTCCCCATGTACAATAAGAAAAAGACTACACAAAGTAAAGTGCTACAACAAAAGTTGCAAGTGAATGACAACTTTATAAAAAAATAAGTTAAGTCAGTGAGAATCCTTGTTTCAATTTTATTTGTTTGAAACATCCAATAATGTTGTTCAGGACATTGAATGGAGTTCCTGAATTTGTGTCTTCAATATCAGAAAATTGTTGCCGGAACAGCCAGCATCCCCACCAAATCTAACATCTTGTCATCAGGATCCAAGTAGGTCAGACCTTCCAACACACAATGGTCTATGTGGTCTTGGAGCTGCAGAAACAATGAACAGCATTATAAGGATATACTCATATTTGCTTGATATTTGCAGAGTTAGACCTTATTCAAAACTCTCTATCTACCCTCAAAATCTGGCTCCTAAGAATCCAGAACTCTTAAGGATGAGTTCTCATAAAAATAAACAGATAAGAGCAGCACTGACTACATTCTTCTGCCCAAATCAAAGAGCAGAATGCCAAGGTTGAAATGAGATGCTTCAGCAGAAAGTCATAATTTAAGCATTGTTTTTGTCTTCACTTTAGTTGATGGAAATTATGCTCACCATTGGGATTCCCTTGCCCATAGAATCCACGAAGAAGCCCCACAGCCTCCTCAGCCATTACACCATCTACACACTTGAAGCCCTTTCCTGCTTCTTGGTCTGTGTTGGAACTGAAAATATGGTGTAGGAAAACTCCAATCATATTACTGATGCTGTGCAAACTTCCTAGAGCTAATAACTTCCAACATTCTACACACAAGACATCTTGCAAGATGGAAATATTGGAAAAACGATTTGCTAAGTGCAAAGGGCAGCTTCCATAAATTCATCGACTCATAACAGACAGAAATTACGAGAGGATCACTACACTAAACATCTGATATTACTGTGGCATTAAATTTGGTGTACTGTGTTAATTAGAGTGGTCTTTGTGACTTGTCGTGTAGTTCCAAGTGTCATGTGACACCCTCTCTAGTTGCTATCCAGTTATTGCAAGACAACTAATGTGGGTCAATGATGAATGGTGAGGGCCACACTAAAAACGTTTGTTTACCCCCACCAACCCTTTGACATAGGCACAAACCAATTGCTTCGAATTTCATGATGCAACTAACATATGTACCTAACACCACATGGTGTGCAGCCGTCAGATTTTATATCCAGAACTGAGCCGCACCCACCAAACCGACTATTGCCACACCCATAATATACATTGCCGAATCCTGCAAAGCAGAACCAAAAAAGTTCCTTTCAATTCACCATTCCAGGTGCATAGCATACAAGATATTAAGCACAGATTTCAGCATTCTTCAAATCCCATAAAAAAGCAAACTTCATCCAACAAATCATTGAAGTGGAGTTTCTGGACAATATGCTCATGACAGATATTGGCACTTTGTTTTTGTCAATCAAATAATGAGGAACTTCAAGTTTGGGAATACCTAAGAGAGAAAGAGCAGCTGCACACATTATGCACGGTTCACATGTGACGTACAAGTCACATTCTTGGAATTTTTGAGTTATTTCCTTGGGAGTCATAGGATTATCGGATTTGCGAGATGCCTGGCACCATTGGCCCAGCACAACATCGATAGCTTCCATCTCTGCATGTCTTGTTGCCTGCAGTTGAATGTTCACCGTACCCAAATGTCAAGAACATAAAGATCTGTAAATATTAAAAATAAACAAAACTCTATTGCAAATAGATGATGACTCTCAGCAGAAGGAAACCTAAACCCTAAACCCTAACCTCTAAACTCTAAACTCGACGTTCACAGAACATATGGAAAGTCCATAAAGTATCTGATTAGACGGCATACTCCAATGTGCAACCTGTGATGGAAGTGATACTTCCACAACACATCCAAGACCGTGAAGATGGAATGCGAGGTAATTAAATTCAGTTTCTACTCAAAGCCACCAGGAAGATCATAGTTAGGTCAAAATCCTTGACTAGTGGAGTTGGGACAAAGGAATGCACATTTCTGGTCTCGTTTGTGCGATTGCTCCCACACGCAATGACCTCTCCTTCGTGTACAATTATGCACCTGCCATTCAAAATCGCACATATTCACATCATTCTCTCTCAAAGTAACAAGTTTAGTAATACATGAAGATCAAATTGCTATCTATAATAGAAAGACTCGACAAAAACATCTCTGCATAAACCGGAGACTTGCAGGAAACAATAGAGAGGACTCAATTACAGCAACAGCCCATCTCAAGCTCCCAAATCCTGGATGTCTGTTGTTCCAAATGCTTCAAATTGAATAACCACAACGGCTCATCTGCTCTCCTTAACTAAGTTCGTCATAAATTCACGACTCATTTGCAGTTTGGTGAGCATATATACCCAACAGGAACTTCCAACCTTGCAAGTGCATGCCTCGCCTGCACAAAGGGGCATTATATATCAGTATCAACTTTACATGTCCTACCCAAATGTATTCGAAGTAAAGGAGTATTCAAGAAATTCTGGAGAAAAAGACAAGCAAGGATCACCTCCGCGAGCGCAAGCCTCATGAACTTGAGGACATTCTCATCCTCTTCTTCCACAGCCATTGTACCCAGAAAACTTTGTGCAGAGAGCGTCAACCAAAGTAGGTCATATTGACACAAGTTTGAAGAACTTCAAGGTCGCTGCTGTCATCATATGTAAACGGGGACACGGCATAATTGTTAGGATCTTCTTACTTTTTGTGACATCAGATCTTCATATGTTTTTGCTAGGGTGCACAATTTGCATAGTGATTGAATGCGCGATAATCCCTATCACATCCACCTCCCAACAAGCTCCTCTTGCTGATTATTGATACTTTTTGTGGAGGGGACCGAATAAGAACAAATGTCATCAAAGCTCAGAGTCCGACAAAAATCGTCAACAAAAACCCAACTCCAAAAGCCTTATTAGACTAGAAAATTTTATTCAAACCCAACTAGAAAAGTAAGAATTCATTGATCACATCCCAACAACATAGACTTGCCTGTACACACGACAATTTTGAAGAAACCTCTGCAATGATCACCTCACCAAACCTGAAAGTTGTACATTAAAAAATTTCATCCATGGACATTTCAAGTATTTGATGTATAGGAAATGAAATAAGATCTCTTTAATTTAACACTATAAAAATGTCATTTTGAATTAGATTGAGAGTAGTTATTGTAGGCCTTATTAAATATATGGTGATTTGGTGGAGTAATTGTGTCATTTAGAAAAATGATGAATAGTAGTTGCTAATTTTTTGAATTAGAAAACACATCATTTTTAGGCTATTAAATGAAAAAAGTTTATAGGTAATTATTGAAATGATTCTTCATTATCAATAATAATAGTACTTAATAATAAACATCATGACTAAAATTTGGAATATGATTTGGTAGTTTGAATGCATGATAAAATGGTTTTTGATCAACAAGCTTTTGTACATCCTGCTCACAATTCGTTACATGGAACATTGGTCCAAATCGAGGAATGTGGGGAATATCCATGATATATTATGTGGAATATTGTTAGTCCCACAAAACATTGTTATGGATCCAGATAATGTTATGTAAATGGTAAAGAATAGTTTATTCTATCCTCTAGTAGAATCGGACATTCTTACTTAGTTGATTGTCTCTCATGTATATCACCTTAGTTAAACTCTACTAGTCGAGAAGAAGTCTATGGGAGGCGAACCAGGGTTCTGGCCTCTCGTGAGGCCACGTCGCCAATTCGAAACCTTGAAAATGCCATAAATCTACGAATCTACAAATCTTCGTACTGCAGTCATTTTCTGTCTTCCCCGTTTGTTGCTTCGTCTCCTCATCGCTCTTTGGACTCATCGCTCTATGCACTCATCGCTCACAAGACTCATGAGATGCAGGTTTCATGAGATGGTGGAAATTTTTTTTTGCCCTCTCTATTAGTGCTTACCTTATTGAGTCTACCCTCTATATTGATAGTAATCCCCGTCTACCTTGTTCCTTCATAAGTCATTGTTCTCTACATGTATCCAATGATCTTTGGTAATGATACACTTTTACCATTACCATTAATTCCTCCTCCTTTGCCAAGACTCCTCCATCCCACATTTTTTTACCAGTAGATATAGTCACAACCCCATACTTTCCCAGTAGTTAACACCAACAACCCCCTCATGCACTTAATTTAGCTACTATTATCGTATAGTATCCACTATAATTACCTTTTTTTAACACCTTTCCCAATAATGTTATGTCCAATACGATAATATACATTACCTTTAAATGTAGTTCCCCCTGGTTACATGTTAACCATCATCCAATTCTTTCGCAACACAACAATTGGCGCCCCTTTTTAGTCAAGGGATTCAATTCTACCACACAATTGTTGACTCCATCTTCACCATAACTAAGTAAAATCCAAAGTGACACCAATGTCACAAATCCAATTGCACTCATTGACTCGTTACTAAAAATAAGTTATATTATAGTCTTTCCACTCATGCATGACCCAATTATTTCATAATACAATTTCTATGTACTTAATCCAAGAGTTAACTTGTTGCACTTTTAACCTCCTAAGCATCCTTCCATATGCTCCTTTAGTTCAAGTGACAATTCCTAACCATTCCTTAAAACAATGGTTCTCTTTCAATGGAACCTTCCATTTTATCTCCATCTACTCCATTCTTTATTTTATAATCTACTTACTTGTACTATCATCTTGCTATGGTATCAATAATCATTTTGAAGGTTAATAATAGGCCATCTGAATCATTCACAATTCCATCAGAAAGCAAATTACAAACAACGCAAATTCCAACTAACATGTCATTTTTTACAACTATTTTTGTTTGCAATTATACGGTTTTATTTGGATCATATGGGTGTTCATAATTAGAGAGTGATAAACAATGATGCATATCAATGTCTTCAAGTACAAATGTAGTTCTATTATTTTATTAAATTTTTATTGAATTATGTTTAAATAAATATGACAATGTCAATTTATTTGTAAACATACGCAACCAAAGTCTATTTATAGTTTCAATGTTGTTATTTGTTTATGATGTGGTTCAAAACATAGCAAGAATTTTTAATTAATTGAAGATCAATTCTATGCATAACATCATGGAATTTAACATAATTTTATATGTTCTTGCCATAGATTGATAGTTCATGCATCAAAAGCATTTTGAGGCCTTTTAAAAATGTAGATACCACAAATCAAAGGTGCTTGGTAAGAATCTCATGTAAAATTGATCTTTAGATTTGCAAATGGTTTATTATGAATAAGTTTAATTATTCAAAATCCATGATCTATGACATCCAACATTATCGCACCAACAAGTGAAATTTCATCAATCACTACAAGCTATAACTATTCATAATGACATATTTAAATACTAATGTGGTTTTTTAATCTATAGAATATTATTTTATTAAAATGTTTAAAGTTGAATGTATTGATGATCCATCCATGTTGGTTGATAAATTATACCAGTGACAGCGATGAGTGCAAACCTTAATTTTAACTAGATTAAAACTTAAGTTTATGTTGCATAATGTAATTAATTCTTGAAACAATCTTTTCAAGGCAAAGTTTTTTCATGTTCAAACTCGATTTGTGAGAAAATAATGAATTGGTTTATAATGCTCTGTTTGTTTTTTGTTCATAATATCCTCATATATTAACATTTTGTTCAAATGTGTAATTTAAACATTAAAATTTTAAATGATTCATTATCCATTAATCGTTATTTTCAAAATAATAGGGCCTCTAAAACATTGTGAGGTTGTTACCACAGTGGGGGGTTACAAGCCAAGGTAAGTTTGGGTACCCCGGTTCACCTAAAAGATAGGGTGGGAATCCATCATACCTATGGATGGGGAAAATAGTTCCCCCCTAATGGTAAGTTGGTAGAGGCTAGAGCGTCGAAGCATCATAGCATCTTTGGTAGAACCGGGCATTCCCAAAAACAAATCCAAAAATTTCTTCCTACTATCAACTACAACTTGGCAATTAAAAGTCTAATCATGAGTTTTGAAATAAAAATAATCCTATGGGCCTACCTTAGGTTTAGAAATAGAGATATGCATACCATCAATTGCACCAACTACGGCCGGCAATCCACACATTAACGTAAAATCATTTTGAACTTGAAGAAGACGGGTACCGGTCGGCCAAGCAATTTCATGACATAACCCAATGTTAATAACACGACATGTATCATGTACCACACTTGAAACAGTTGAAGTGCCAATAGCAAATAATTTGGAACATAATCGCATATTAGCACCATGTGCTAACTTCAAGAGTGTACATGCAACACGTACAACAACGGGAATTGCAAGGAGGTATCGAGTATTTTTTTTTTTTTGTATGAGAGGTCGTAGTTGGTTAGAGAGCTCAAAAACGGAGGCTTTGGTCATCCGGAACATAGATGACCATCGTCGTACTCCTCAATCGCAAACCGGGAAAATCATGTTGTTGAGCGTGGCTTCACCCAAAACCCTAGTTTATGATCGCCTAGAGGAAGGTTGTTCCATAGTTAAAAAGAATGCAACATTGCTATTGAAGCATAATGGATGTTGTCCATGTGCCGCACACCATCCTCCTTATCTACATGAAATTCCTCCAAAATAAGAGATTCTATAGGGATGGAGGCCAAATCTAGAATATTGTGGGCATTGAGAAGAATCATGGGTAATGCTAAGACAATTGAAAGGAATTCCACTGGATCATCGAATCCATCTATATATGTACTATCAAATTCCAATCATAAATATGGGAATTCCAAAATTCAAATTTTGTTTGATTGAGGTTACACCTTCCTCTTCATTCTAGTCTTGGACCTCACCCAATGCACGAGACCCACTTTTATGTAAGCAGAACCCACCCAACAATAAAAATTCCAAAATCATCATTTCATAAGCAAGGTGCTGCCACAAGACATTGCATTTGCTGCTTCAAGCTTACACCTTGTGGAGAACATGCGGCAATTCTTGCTTCCTTAAACTATGGCCCCAAATTCTAAACCTTGTTTCCGAACTCCAAACTACACTTCCACACACTTTGAAGCATGGTTGGACGACAAAATCTTTTGCAATGAGAATTCCTCAATCAAGTAATTTCAAAATGTAGGAGGGCTACAGGAAGCTAACTCCACTGCTCCAACCAAAATAGTTTTTGAAGAGCATGCTTATTGTTGTTATAATCTCAAACCCTTATGGTTGATTTTTAAACCCTGCTTCAGACATCTATACATCCAATCTAGGACAATTCGCAACACATTCACAAAAATTCACAGAGGTTGTGACGCCGAAATGCGATCCTCACTTTATACCATGTTTGTGTTTAGCTCACCTGGACTCCAAAATATGTTGCTCACTATTAGCCAGAGCAGCATGACGAATAGGATGTGTACACCAAAATTTGTAGTCACTTGGACCCTCAAATGTGCAGCTCTTTCTTAGCTAAACCTACGACTTGACTAGTCACATGTGTATCAAAATGCTTGACCCAAATTAGGTTGGATTTGCAACCCTACTGAGGTTGTATACATGGGAATGCAACCTTGACATGCACTCTGAATGCGGGGCTTACTCTAAGCAAGAACAATGACCTGACTAGGATATGGACAACGAAAACAACTTGTGGAAATGCACAACTAATTACGAGCATCACAATCAACCGCCTGACTAGTCAATTGGATTCTAAAATGCACAACTCACAAAACCCAACACCCAAAGAGGGTGAAAATCCATGAATTTTTGTTTCCGAAATCTCTGAAAAACGATTGTCAGTGCCTTTGTTTTTGGTGATTTGGATTCAGAGTTCCGTTGGCCTCTCAATTTCCTACACACTTGAATGGCAGTTGAATAGACCGTTACATGCCTTCAACAAATGCGGGACGCAAGACTCTCCCCTCATTTTTATAGGCACAATTAAGAAGGTTGTTGCAGCAAGCCCAAAGGCTGGGACCATCCCCTTAAATTTAGCAACAGAATGAAGAAGATTAATAACAAAAGGCGTTAAGACCGACCTGGGTATCAGGCCACATGCTGCCATCCTTGCCAAACATGGTGGTAGACCCTAATACCCTATCACCACATATAACGTTGGGTTTTAGCTTTAAGACCCAGTCTTAGCTAAAGTCAGGTGGGAAAAGGGCATTAGTTCAACTATTTATAAATAATCAGTATAAAAAAATGATTTTTTAGTTGGTTACTTCAAACTTTTATATAAGTAAACTTATCAGTGTTAAAATTTTATAAAATAAAATATCTTGGCTTTATTTCATGTTTTTTTTGCTAATGACAAAAAACCTCTTTGTACTTATTATTAAGATTTTTTGAAATGACTATATTATTTATTTTCCAATGATTTATTTCTTTGCATTATTTGTGGGAGACAATAATACGTAAAATTTACATATCAAATGCCATTGTTGTATACGTATAAGAGTAACTATGACATTATATATTATACAAATTATGATGGAAGTAATATTTTGTTAGACTAAATGTACATGTTAAGAAATGCTTTTATCTCTTCGTTGGGTTTGATTTTAAAATATTGGACAATTTTTAATTCATATTATTTCATAGTCACGTTCACTTTCACGATTTTGAAATTATACATTGAAATAATAATTTTTAAATTCTCCAAACTTCTCATTTTTATTAATAAAAATGTGCCATGATCATAGAATCTAAAGCATGTGACATGATCACAATGTATTAACTTGGCTATAATTCAATTTCGATGCATTAATATCATTTGGTAGACTCAATCATGTTTGGTGTAATTTAAAAATGTTTCCATAACATATGTCTATAAATAATTCACATTGGTACATATAACCAAAAATGTAAAAACATCATAGTAACATATATTGGCAAACAAAAAAAAATTATATGTTTTCATGTAATAAGATTATGTACATAAATTGACCACATCTCAATATTTTATATTTGTTAAGATGTTGATTTTTTGTTTAATTTTATTTCCAATTTAAAAAAATTTGGTATTACCTCCAGTTTTAATATACTATGTTAATATAATTTTGAAAAATGTATGTTGCAAAATCAAGGTCTTTGTGCAAAAGTTCTCATTGAGGTATTTGTTGGTATAAAATTTCATAAATCTTAGGACAAACATCTTGACAAAAAAATAATATATGAAAGTTTAAATTTTTTTCTATGTTTTAAAAAGCTTATGGAATGATTATTTATATTTGTGCAATACACTTGACAATGAAATCATTATTTTTATTATTTTATATTGTAAAAAAATTCATGAATTGAAATATCAATATTCACTTTTATTTTTATTTTTTACATTCAATAGATTCCACTTTGAGATAAGTATTAAAACTAGTTGTTGAATCAAATTTTGTGCAATTCGCCTTTATTTTATGAACCAAAATATACCAAGTTATTTAGAATGTTGTTCATGACAAATTTATTTTCTCATATCCTTGTAGATGACAAATTTAAACAAATGCTAACCTAGGAGATATGAGTGTTTCTTCTAAATATATTGAAACATTCAACTGGTTTAATATATTGACTTTGATTTATATTTTATAATACTTAAATCTTATGTTTTTAAAGATAATATTTTTCAAATATAAATGTTTTCATTAATTGTACCAATTCAATATTAAAAACATTTTCCATTTGATTGAGCAAAACATTCATTATAAAATTTTAAACATATTTTTGAATCAAACATAAGGATAATATGAGTATCTAAATTTTTATTTTAAAATATTGATAAAAAATTTAATCATATAAACATCATTATTTCAACCATGCTAAACATTATTATTTAAATCATGTTAAATATCATTATTTAAATAATGTAAATTATTTTTATTTGTATCATAAATAATTTCATCATTGTGTACATCATAAATAATTTCATATTTTTAATAACATGTGAATTATTATTATCTGCATCACAATCCAAAATATATGTGATTGTTTTTATAATATATTGGTAATTTGAGACTATTTGAATTACAAACATTCAATAATTTTATTGTGATGTATTTTATATGTGTAATGAGTTGTAATTTTTTTAATCCAAGTGTGAACGTATTTTATCAAGGATTTCAATCTTTCTCTATAAGATGAATTCATGTGATTCTACAAAATAAATCAATTTCATTATCAAATTGTAACTATGTGGAAGGATCGTGCTAATTCAGTTCCTTTGTTGTTTAAATTAAGAATTGAATTGGTGTACTTTTCATCTTATATTGTCTGACTTTCATTAATCCTATCATATTGTGCAATTGTCTTTGATTTTGATAAGTTTGTGTGATTCACAAGTTGTGACAGTGAAATATGTTTTGAATTTATTTTTGTAGCAATATATTTTTAACATAAATTAAAGAATTCAGTTAAGTTATGAAGCATATCTTTATTTAGCTCAAAAGACCAATGAAATCTATGTCAATATTGTATATATTTATTTGAGTATGGTTGAATAGATTTATTGTGAAAGAAAAAATCGTTCATAAAATAACATAAAAACAATGTGCAAACTTGAATTTTTTTAAGGGCTATGCATCCCTTATAAATAAATCTCAATATACAAATCCTTACTTACATTATCATCATATTTGAATTGAATTGACAAGCAAAAACCGCACTTGGCCATGAGTGGTTTTCATGAATATTGTGTTAAAAGTCTATGGGAGGTGAAATGAGCTTCTAGCCTCTCATGAGGCCACGTTGTTCTTTCACAGTGCTTTCCAAGGTAGCAGACTTCGTTTATTATATTTTATATCAATCAATAGACAATTTTGTCGAATAAGATATAACCTTGTTAGGACTTATAAAACCTACGTACTTATCGAAACTTTGGAAATGTATAAACTTTTGGGGACTTACGTAGACCTAAGAAGAACTTCATCTGAACTTTAAGACTTTATAAGTCTGATTTGTTTTGGGATCAAATATTGAAATGTGTGAAATGTTTAAATGAACCTTATAAGGACTTTGTATATTGATTAAATATTAAAAACAACAAAGTTAGAATGAATTGGTGGAGATTATTATTATAGGTTTAATTAAGCATTGAACCAATCGATCATTAATGTTTGTAATGATGATTATGAAAATAATAACTTGATTTGGATTTTGAAGCAATAATGAAATCTCAATGTTCAGTAAACCAATAAATTGATAGACTTGAATATTGATAACTTAATGATTTCAAATGTATATCGTAAGTAAAAATGTGTTAATATGACAACATATTCATTTGTAAGCAATGCAAAAGACGAGGTAAAACACATTTTAAACTAAATAGTTTGTTCAAAAAAACACATATTTTATTCAAAACATATATCAACCCCGATTTATTTCCCTCACAAAGTGTGGTTGAGAAAAAATTGTTACAATTCTAAATCAATTTTGCTTATGCCCTTTGACACCAATAAACCAATCCTATTTCTTCACCTTAGCAATAGTTGATTTAGAGCTACTACCATCATCCAACAACTTTCGCTTTGCTATCTTTTACATATTGGTTGGTGCAATGTATGTTGGTCCCAGTTGCATCACATCTTGGCCTATTATAACATGAACTGAATATAAAATTGAATCACGAAAAGAAAAGACACGAAGGAGCGCCAAAAATCAACCATCAATAAGAACAAGGAACCGACAACAATTATCAAACTACCAAGTAATCCAACAACCATCAAAGCCATAGCCAAATTAAAGCAACCTCCAATGAGGAAGACAAAGTTCCTAGAGAGTGGTGGCCTGGAACACAAAAACCATTGGGAACGTGAGGAGGAAGCATTGGGAATGGGAACAAGAACACAAGGAATTGTGGCCACAAAATTAGGGTACCTGGGCTATTAAAAAGACAATGCACAACAAGAGATTATGAAGCACTACGAAAAATTACATTTTTGCAAAAATCATAAAGTGGATTAAGAGCTAGATTTTCTCAAGGAAACTCAATTGAGACCTTGAAGAGTTAATTTTGTCATCAACAATTAATGATATTGATTAATATCACTTAGCCTAATATGATATGGATGGATCTTTAGGATATTCATACGCCTCTAAGAGCTCGCTCTATCTCTGGTTATTTCTCACGATCATCGAGTTTTATATTGAGAGTGAGATTATTAAGATTGAGATCTCTTGACCTAAAAGTACTCAAATTCAAACGTAAAAGATTAAGGCCTTAATCGAGTGCGTTGATGATACACAATAGTTTCTCAAGCAATCATAAATTAACATCATGTTACATCATAAGTCATTTTTATCTTTGTTGTAAAGAATGGCCCATGCCATTCATCGTGGCATGGACTAATCAAGTCTTCTCGTGATTGACTCTTATTTTCTTCAAGTTGAATCAATTATCTTGCATCTACCTAACAATCCAATAGAAGAAGCCTCAAGGAAAATATTTTTATCCTTGTAGAGAGCATCAATACACATGGAGTTTTTTTCAAACCATGCTATGAATGATTGGGGTCAAGTGAAATGTACCTTGTACACATGCAAATGACAACATTTTAATTTGACGACCTCTTAAAATTTCAAGCAACCAATCCTCTTTCATGTGCAAATTTGCTTCCAACCATTGGCATTCTAAGAGATTATGTGTGACTTGTGCAAAAGACTTGAGTTGGGACTTGAGTTGGGGCCCTGAAATTTATTGCTTAGATATCTTGTTAAAAATAATGATGCACATTATAGTACTTGTCACCTTCTAGAAGAGCTACCAAATCACTCAAACAATATGATGGAGCAAGTCCACTTGAATGGTAGAGCTGCATGATTGACAATTGCTAAAGTGCTAGTAACATGTTGCAATGACATTACATGTCAATTTAAAGTTTTGATTGAAATGAACTTAATAAAAATAAATAATTTACAACCACTTTGTTTATGTTGATTAATGTTGATTAAATTAATTTTAAAAAACTAAAATGGTTTCTTGAATATTTTACCCACTTATTTATAGAGAGTATCCTATATGAATAATATCAATATTTTTGTAGTTCATAAAATATTCATCTCAAAACCAAAATTACAGCCATATGTAATAGTTAGTATGGGTAACACCAATCAATATGATTAGTGTAGTATTGTGGATTGAAATGTAGTAATGGCATATTAGAACAATGTACATCAAGATCAAGAATTGTGATTTAAAACTTAAATCCTTCATTAATGTTGATGTTGGCAAATAATCAATTTTGAAATTAATTATTTGTAGGTGATCTCTACTATCATCATTCAGTGCAATTGAAATGATTGTGTATGGCTATGTGCGTAGATATCAGCCCCCATGATTTGTAGCCACAACATTCTTAGAGTATACCATCACACATTGGCTTGCATTATTATGCTTGAACAATTTCCTCATACTCAAAATTGTGATGCTAGTGCCTATTTAGTGTAGCTCCTGAAGATGGGAACATGTGTGTGTGTACAACCCCCCACCCCATAACTCACCATACAATTTATAAAATTTACATATTGTAATGACATATTCTTTGAAGAAGTCATTGCCAAACAACCACAAATTATCAGTTGCTCATCAATAACATCACTACAAAAGGATGAAAAATAGCCCTTCTCATGGTAATCATACCCGACACAACGACAACTACACACATACCATCAATTATGTAATGCTTAGAAACAAATCAAAAATCCTAACTACTAAAAATAAACATTCAAACAAATTAACACAATTGTGACATAGTGGCTGCACAATTCACACACTCTATACTCATCCATAAAAGACAACTAGAAAACCAACATTCCGTTGCCGACCACCATAACAACTGTAGATCATTACACACAACTCTACATTAATTACTTTTACCAGTTATTGACATAGTGTCTACTCCTTGGAAAGGGTGAAGCACACTAAATATGATATTTAGTGTCATAAGTCATTTTATGCCACTACGGCAACTTTTTGGATGACATTTATTATGGATAAGTGAACAAATATTGTCATGGATGATGGATGAGTTCATCAATTGGCCAAAAATTCTACCTTCTCTTGTCAGTAACTTGCGATGAAATATTGTCATGGATGATAAAAAAGATTGGATGAAAAATCACTTGGTAAGTGACAGTATTTGTAACACTGTAAATATGTAATCCCCTAGAAAAATTATGAGGAATGATAAATAATGTTGGGTTAATATTTAGTGTTGGTGACACTCGGGGAGGTGACTATCGGAATTTTAGAAACCACGTGAGATAAAAATTAGGATCACAGTAATTCGTTAAGGGTAAAAAATATAATTTCATTAGATCTACCATAGCATTCGAAATATGTCCCCTACATGATTATATGTAAAATAAGGTGGTGAATAATTCCTCCATTCTAGTAATCAATAAAAAAAACAGGGTTATAGATATTGGATCCCCCTAAAAGTGTGCAGTAGGATCAATAAGATAATTATGGCTTTTGTATTTAGCTTTCTTGTATTTGAATGCAATTTTTATTGGGAGCAGGTAGTTTTGGAAAATTCTATGTCTTGTGACAACTTATTGTAATTATTGTTTTGTTCTTACCATGTTTACAACTTGTCTATGTTAGTTTGTATATTTCATTATCTCCATGTTTATTGGTAACCCTTTAACTAGTACCCAAATGCTATTGGTTGTGTTTTGAATGGTTTAGGATTGGTATAACTAATTAAAACCAATTGAATGACAAGATGGATGGTATGGAACGTTTGTTGCTCACACAGTCGATTTTGCAATGCTATAATATTCCGTCCACTATTTGGTACTTGTACGATTTATAAAAAAAGTATGGTGCCAAAGATTAGCCTCTCTAAATAATTAAAAATAAATATATGGTGCCAAAAATAACATCACACTAGCTTTACATCTTAAAATAGGCCAGGAACAAATATTGAGAGGTGCATAAATATCCCCTCGTTAAATACCCCATTATTGCACGTGGTTACAAAATGTAAGGGGTGTGATCGCCCCGAGTGGTGACACCATAATGTGGTTTATAATTAGTATTGAGCAAGACAATTAGAATTGGTGACACTAAATGTCATATTTGGTGTAGTTTTATATCCAACATCATTCACCAATGTGCAATGCATATGTTCTATGAACACACACTCTATTCACTATGGTCTCGGCTTGCCTTGAGACCCATTTTTTTAATTCTAGAAATATGTGGGGCTAGTTGCATGTGGAATGCATTGGGGTCGGTGCAATCCGCTGCATAATGCATCAACTTTGGTACACTAAATTGGATAGAATGCTTCAACATGTTACTGTGGAACCCCCAAATCTCGTTCTCCATGAGAAAATTATTTGCACTTCCATGTGAATGAATGGGGCCAATTTCTTAATACTTAGGGGTCGTTTACATCATGGACCATGAAGTCGTCCTAAGGCCTTGCAAAATTTGTGATTGGTTATTGAACTTGTCCCATGACATCTTCGGTTTACACCAAGGAAAAAAATGTTAGAGTAACCATGGAGTTCAAGGTCCCCAAAAGACATATTTTGAGGAATGCATTATCCACTAACATGGTCCAATGGGTTTTGCGGTGGGAGAGGCACAAGAGGTACTCTGGTAGGAAAAAAAAGGCCCATGGAAGAGAAATACTATTTTAATGAAATTCGAATGATTTTTTTGGGAAGAGGATATGAAGACAAGAGAAGACAAAAGAATGATCAAACTTGAATTGTTTTCAAAATTGCCCTTTTTACACATATACTAAAAAATAAATCAACACATTCATTTTTGGGTGCATGGTCATTCCTCTTGGTCCACATTTGGTTTACACCTAGCGAGGAGTCCAAAGGCTTTGTAATTTGATTTTAAAGAAATTGGCCCATGGAAGTTGGACCATCAAGTCAGAATGTGGAAAAATGCCATCTTTCATGGTCCAACTTCATGGTGCATGGTGTAAACCGGCCCTTAGTGGTTCTCACTAATTTGGCAAGCACATGAGACTATGCCCTTGGTGAAACCCACTATAGTACCGTAGTGTGGTGATGCATCTCTAGGCTTCCAACATTTGCGGTGGCTCATGTCTTTATCTATCGAGTTGGCATCTATCCCATGAGACCCAATAGGAGATAGCTTCATGTACATCGTCCCAATTTTGGAGGGAGGGGGGGGGGGTATATGTTTGTTATGTAGTGGTTTTCGTTGACTTAATTGATGTGTGGAAAAGTGTTTTTAGAGTGATTTCCACAACCGAGGTGATGCATCTCCAAGCTTCTAGGACATTGAGGGTGGCTCTTTGTCTTTTGTTCTTGCCTTGCTACGAGGTCTATAAATATTACGCTAACGATGAACAACCCGACCATTAGCTAAACCGCATGACACTTGGCACTAGTATTTTCAAGAATGTCATCCTCTTGCATACTAAAATGTAACCATACGACACTTGCCAAAACTATCATTTCAAGTATCCCAATGTCCTACACTAGATGTCACAATGAAATTTTTGTTTCCCCCACATCAAAAAGTCATCCATGTTGACAAATAGAATCACATTAGACAATCAACGAAGGCGACGCTTTGAGACATGTAGGCATCTAGTTTCGACCGTTCGTTGGCCAATAGTGCACGTGACACTAAACACCATAAACGGTGTAAAGGTAAGGTAAGCAGCGGTTGGTTTACGCATGTGGGAACCCAGTCACTGGTGAGGTGAGGTGATGCACCATGTCCACCACGCCTTTGAGAAGGTTGGGTTGGGTTGGGTGGGGTGGCCCCATTATTATTATCGTCTTCTTCCTCCTCTCCTGATTCTCACCCCTCCCAGGTGACTTGACACTAGGGGACCGTAACTTATGTCTAGTGATATAAGCTACGCTGCCTCCTCCTGCGTCGCCCAGCGTGGGTGAAGGGGAGGGGAGGGGAGAGAGGGAGGGAAAGAGGGAGAGGGGAAAGGGGAAGAAAGGAAGGGAAGGGAAGGGAAGGGAGGGTTTAGGGAGTCCAGCAGCACTGTGGCCATGTGATGAGAGGGACGGGCGGGGGTAGGGCTTCGATCGGCACACAGGCAGCAACGGCAGGGAGGGAGGGAAGGAAAGAAAGAAAGGAACAAAGAAAGCTGTGGCTCCAGGCAGGGCGGCCTGCCTGCCTGCCTGCCTGCCTGCCTCAAAGCCTGACTGCCTTGCCTGTGAAAGGGAAGGGAAGTAGCAGCAGCAGCCGCCTGCTGAGGGGGAGGGAGAGGAGGAGGATGATGATGATGCACAAGAGTCCAGGGCCAGTGGGAACGGGCCCTCCTCCGCCATCGCCATCGCCGCATCTCCTTTCGCCAGGTCTTTCGCCCTCCCCTACCCTCCTGTCTCTCTCTCTCTCTCCCTCTCCCTCTCCCTCTCCCTCTCCCTCTCCCTTCCTTTTCTCTCCCTTTCCCTTTCCCCCAGTCGGGACCCCCTCTCGGGCTACCTCTCGCCTTGGCTCGGCTCGGCTGGCCTACGTAATACGTAATAACAAACCTTTTCTCTCCCCCCCTCTCTCTCTCTCTCTGCCTCTTCTCTTTCTGCCTCTTCTCTCTCTCTCTCTCTCGCTGGCCCCTGCTCTCTGCTTAGGTTAACTTACTGGCGTATACTGTTCTACGGCCTGTTTGTAACTTCCGTGGCGCCCGCCCTTCTTCCGCATGCGTCTGTCTGGGGAACTGTGTGCCGTGCCGCGGCGTGGCGTCTCGTGTCGTTGCCTTTGCCTAACATAGCCTTGGCGCTGTCGTTAACGGGGGTGTGAACGAAGTCAATTAGGGTCCGGAAGTAGGTTGTTAAGGTGGCACGTCCGAGGGAGGCTGTTTTGGTGATAGGCGGGATGTGTCCTGCAGTGTCCCGAAGGTGTCTTCTGGGAGGAGGATTATTGTTGGCGCTCTTGTGCTTGTTGTTTCCGTCTGTTGTGGTGTTGTAGTTGTAGTTCTCTTCGATTTGTGCTTTGTTTGTTTGTTAGTTTTGTGCTGGCGACGGCGGAGGCCTTTTTCTCTCTTGGTGCATTGAGGTCTCCTCGTCGTGGTGGTAGTGGTGTAGCGGTTCTTGTAGAGGGAGAGAGAGATCTGCTTGTGCAATCGTGTTCGTGCGCGCTTTTGCGAAGTAGGGTAGGTAGGAGTGTGACATTATTTTCAAGAGAACAGACAGCACAGGGTGGTGGTTGACCACTGTTGCCGTCGTTGCAAAATGGATAACCAGCAGGAAGGGGAGAAAGAGGATCGCAATAATAAGGGCGTTCGACGGCCGCGCTCAGACGGGGCACGTAGGCCTCGTCCGGCGTCCGGACTTCCAGCCGCTCCCAGTGCGGATGATATCATCGTATCTTCTCATCCCTCGCATGACTCGCACAAGGATTTGCACAGTGAGGATCTTCTCGGCGTACACGATCGAACTACCGAGCGAAGACTTGGAGCGAGACACCCTGAAGTAAGAAGAGCCCTGGACCTTGATTTCCTCCCAACTTGATTTCTTCTATCTAGGGTTATTTGCGCGCATCGCGCTGAGAACACTTTAGGCTCGTTTCATCAGGAAGTTTACAATCAATCCTGGACGATGCATGTCTGGTGATACTACTGCCGGTTAATATGATGTTGCAAATTGACACCTACATTGGCTGGTCTTGGCAGGTGATGGAGGTGGGAGAGAGTCGGCCTGAAGAAACAGGTGAGAAGAAGGAATATAGGAAGGAAGATAAATTTTACAGCAGGCATGGTACGAAGGAGCATCATTCCAACCCTAGCAGACACTTCGGAACGGTGGGCAGGAGTTCAGGGGAAGGATATGACGGTGAGCGTAGAGGTGGTGGTCGTGAAGAGTACAGAGGGGGCAGAGGGGGCCGAGGTACAGGAAATTTCAGGCCTCACGATTCAAGGTCAAGTAGAGAAGAACGTGGACCTTTATTTGCAGGAAGTGGAGTTCAAGGCAACGGAAGAGATAGTGGCAGGCGTGTTGGTGACAGGAGAGAAGAAGGAAGGATGGGCAGGGAAGATGAAAGAGTCGGTAAGCACGAGGGAGGGAGGTTTGGTCCCAGGAGGGACGATCACAGGGATAGCTATTATTCTGCCAGGAGAGATCATTCCGGGGACAGAAGGTATCAGGGGAAAGATGAATCGAAACAAGAGAGAGGGGAACAGAGAGAAAGCGGTGTAACAAGAAGGCCGGAGTATGAAAAGGGGAAAAGGCTTGAAAAGAGTATGAAGGATATTGTGGACATTGAAATGTCTGTGACGGGGCACAGGGAGGATCGCCATGAAGCGGGACATAACCATGAGAAAGCAAAAGCTGGTAGATGGAGAGAACGCGAGGATCATGACAATGGGAAAGAGAAGTCGCAACATGGTTTTAACCAGACAGAACGAGCGACGGTCCGTGATAAGCACGGTCCTAAGGAGGCAAACCTCAAATCACTGGAGAAGGAACACCCTGAACAGAAAGCCGGGGGCTTCACTAAACTGAAGTTGAAGGTGGGTGGAGTTACTCACACTATTGTTTCAGATTCTCTGAAGAGATCAGATTCAGCTGTGAAGTCAGGCTCTACTGCATCCAACAAGCCAAAAGAACCCGAAGTAGAGGGCACTAACAAGAAAAGGAGGCATCGGCTTATACTTCAGGTATATATGTTTGACCTTTGTGCTGGAAAGAGACCAATCTATGAACTTCAACCTTGTAGCTTAGACAGCCTTGTGCTCTAGTCCTTACATGTCTCCACCCATTTGTGCAGGAACATTCAGATGATGATGATGACACAATGGATGCCCCACCACCCTGTAAGGCAATCAAGAAGACTGAAAGCTTCAGCCCAGGTCATAAAGGAGATGCAGAACCAAGGATTGCAAATGGGGAAAAATCCAGGTCAGCTGTAAGATCTGGTGAGTATTCAAAAGTATCAACACTTGCTGTGGAGTCGTCTACTCCAAGTGTTCGGAAAAGCTCGCGGGTTCCCAAGAAGCGAGTTCTAGATGGAGACGAGGACGATGCTGAACCTCCAAATGTACCACAAAGACCATCTGGTCATAAGAGAGGTCAGATTCTAGTCTTCGCTTCTTCCACAGTGTGGGGTTTATAGCTTCTTCATATGTGAGATTAATTTATGTAGTTAGGGTTGATTTGAGTATCTCTGTCTATTTGTCTTCCAAAATGATGTTCTATCCCTTGGGACGTTTCTTGTTATTGGAGTTTGTTTGTTTGTGTTGGCTTTTAATTTGTGGCATTACTCAAAGCCATTGATATTTAAAAATTGCCCTATAAAACAATAGGATTCTTTACCACTGAGATTGAGCCTAGTCTAAAAGATACATTCATTAGTTGGAGTTGTTACCTGTTCTTTTTATCAACATGTAATGAATCCATGTCGATGTCAGTGCTCTTGGACCTCTATATTTTGATGAACACTTATAATATAGCAAGAATCTGTAGTAGTTAGAAGATGCACCGAGTGTGATTTCTGGTTGGTCAGTCGGTTAGCAGCTGCTAACAGTAAAGTGTTGTACCTGAAGGTGGTTGGGGAGTAGAGGAAGAGGAAGAACAGAAGGAAGAGCAAGATGCAGATGAATATTCAGAGGAAGCTGGTGCAACTCTTGGTGAGGATGGTTCTGAAGGAGATGAAGACGAAGATCAAGGGTTGGGGGTTTCAAAGCGAGGGAAACTGCAACAACTTCGTACTGTTCAAAACAAAGAAAATACTGCTACTGGAGTGGCTCTGACAGCCCGACAGCGTGCTATGCAGACATCCAGGGATCCAGACAAAGAGTCTGCTCCTTCTTTGATTGAATATCCAGAGGGTTTAACCAATCCGCTTGCTCGAAGTATGTCTTTCACTTTCAAAGACTCCTGCATCTTCTTCAATAATGTCCATGTTATGCAACATGTTCTTTAAACAATTTCTGCTGCTTTGTTTCTTTGTGTTGGACCCTTGGGCTCATGGTCAATGTTATCATATCTCAATTTGCAGTTGTTTAAAAATTTGAATGACTTTGAGTGATTTGAGGAAGGTCAGTTGGTATTTTTCTATTTTGTAAGTGGTTGATCTAAGTTTTTATTTGCAGAAGGTAGAAACAATCTGTCAGAAGCAGAGAGGCAGGTTAAGAAAGTTGAAGCAGCCCATCGTCGAAAGCAGCAGGTTGAGAAAGCTGCCAGAGAGATTCAGGTATGAGCAACTTGGGTGTCCATGCATTGTCTACCCCTTTGTTGCAGTTTGCTTTGCTAATACAAGATCAATTCTTATGCTGCATGTGCACAATGGAATCATATTCCTCGTAAGATATTGCTAGTTGGCAGGAGTAAATGTATAGAAAGAATAAGATCACCATAAGATCATATATGTTGGTATTGAACCTTATGAACTTCAGGGCCATGTTGCTCATAAGGAACCGTAAGACTTTTAGCTTGTCAAAGGCTTAGAAGGAAGAGACTCTTGATTCTTATCTTGTTGTTTAATGGTTAGCAATGTCGTTGAGTGTTGTCTGAAACAAACTCCTTAAAAAGAATGTTTTCCAAGGAAGAGACTTGCACTTCAAGCCACCTTTGCCCATTGGTTGGTAAGAGAATGGGCTCTTGATGTGACCACACATCTTTGGTGTTTTGGTATCAAAGTTCTGTTGCAGTTTAAGTAACAAATTTCTCTGTGTTGTTTATTTCATGGAACCACAGGCAACTGCAATACAAAAAATACTGGGCCAGGATTCAACAAGGAAAAGGCGTGAAAATCGCCTTGAAAAGCAGAGACAAGATATTGAGGAGGTTAGTATGGTCACTAATGTGTATGATTTATGTACTCTTAAATTTTTGTCATAATTTTCCTTGTATTTGTGATATTATCCTAAAAGAAATGTTTGGTGTATGTTGCCGAATTTGAACCATGCTTTGGATGGCTTGGGAGGTCCTGATGGTTTCTGCATTTCCATTTCAGGAGAAGAAGGCAGCTGAACTGGCTCCATCTAGCAACAGCATACGTTGGAATTTTGGCCCTTCAGGAACAGTTGTTTCATTTGCAGAAGATGTGGGTCTGCCAAGCTTTTTTAATTCTGGTCCTTCCAGGTCAGTACTCTTTGTAACCCTGAATTATGTGCTAGTCAAGTATCATGTCAATGTATGCCAACTATCAATATATTGTCAGAGACAGAGACTTTCGTTTTTGGATTCCTTTCACTGTCTCTTTCTTTTCTCAGCATGTTGTCTATCCTGCTTAGGTATGATTTAACTATAGGTAGTCTTTCTCGGGGATTGGTTTATGACAAACAGAAGCTTTAGTGCAGTTCGTCTTAGTACATGTATTTTTCTTTTGTTGTCAACCTTGCAAGTTCAAAGTATTGGTTGGATATCTTGCCTCTTACAACTTCTGTTAACAGGTATCCGCCCGCGCGGGAAAAGTGTGCTGCCCCTGCATGTAGCAATTCATACAAATATCGAGACAGCAAGTCTAATGTTCCCCTTTGCAGCCTTCAATGCTACCGAGTTGTCCATCATCCACTTCCGGTGACCACGACATACTAGATTTACCATCACAGTTCTGGAGGTAACACATCAGGTTCATTGATTTGGAATTTGGCTATCTTGCATCCTGTTGTGTTAACAGTAGTAAATAAACTTCTGGAAACCCAAGATGCTGTACACCACACAATCATGAGGTTTGCATGGTGAGGGGCTTGATTATATAAACACAACGATGTGACCACATAGCTCAGTACCTCTGCCAATTAATGCATATTTCCTAGTGTCTCAAGAGTATGAGGGAACCATCATTAAGTCAGTCATTGCCTTTGAGGCTTCTTAATGCTTGGGAAACAAGACATTGTATGCTGTTGCTGGAGGAGCCAGTTCAGCTGTCTTCTCCTGGAATGTAGAAATTTTCAGAATTCCCAAAGCAAAGCATTGTTCAAACTGAATGATGGGCACCAAGTGCTCTCATGAAAAAGTATTGCCTCAATAACGTCTAGAGATCTCTAGCCTGCGAGATCACTTGGCTTATCCACATTTGGATCTGTGCATCCAGATGCAGCACCCAGTTTGTTCCCAGTGTTTCAAATCGTCATATTGCAGCTTCTGTGATGATGCTTTTGACTTATTGCAATAATTAGAGGTGTTCTGTGCCTACATTTGATCAACTTTATTCTCCTGTCATTGTGCAGATTATTTCTTGATTGATGAGTTGCACCTGTGCTGGAGGTAAAATGGGTATTTACATTATGGTTCAATAGCCGTCGTGTGACCCATTTTTTACTTCAGCAGTGTGCCGTGTGTCCTTGATCTGCAGCAGATGCATCCTATTCAGACCAGGTGACAGTCTTCTCTGATATTCCCTTATTTGGAAATGTCATCTTAAACCTGGACAAATGTAACTCCAAATGGTAACCCACACTAGTTAGGCAAAATATTGTAGGTCTGAGTGTTCAGTGTTTAGAGAAACTTTTCCATGCTATTTATAGTTTGCTTTACCATCATGGGTGACTTTATGTGGAACATGAATTGTTGATAACTCATACCTGTCCAGTGCTACACTGTTATGGTATTTAGTGTCACTTACTATTTGGGGTTATGCATTGCTATAACATTTTATTGTTAAGGTAAATTTTTACCAAGCAAAGATGGTACTGTTCTATAGTGTCCAAACAACCAATTTGAACTTTGTCAGTATAGAATGAGATCTTTAGTAAAATGTTCTAGCAATGTAACTCCAAATAGTAAGTGACACTAAATACCATAACGGAGTAGCACTGTAGTATGTTGTATTTTTATTTATGACTGTCAAGGTCAAGTCTTTCTGGATTTTGCTTCTAACTGAAATTAAATGCAGACCTCCTATTCTTTGCATGTCTCTAATCATTAACATTTGAGGGCGGGTGCAGATGTCCTGCAGAAGGATGCTGAACCAAGGGAACGCATGCCAGCAACGCCCAAAAGAAATTTGAAATTGCCACTTTCATTACCACCATGAGCAACATTGCTCCTACTCAGATGTGGACACAACAATTTGGAGGTGACATTGTCCACTTCACGCCATTCCAGTTGCCATAGCTACCATGACGAGAACATTGTTGGCTGAGAAACAGCCTGCATGATAGACCTAATGAGGTGAGGCTGCATGATTGTCTTCCAAGGTAACAGGATCATGACCAGTTGAAATGTAGATTACTTATTCAATTTGGTTGGTCACTTCCTGTTGTAGTGGATATGTGAGGGGATATTTTAATGACACACATGGAACACATTCATGCTGTCCTGGTGGCTGGATACCAACGTGTATATCTCTAGGATTGACACTTGGAGTCATGTGACAGTTTACTTTTCTAGTAGCCCATTCTGAGCGAAATTTGGGCCAGAAATTGGAATGTCCAATCTGGATGTTTTATTCTCAACTGTACATGTTTGTACATCACTCGGGTGCATGTTAAGGTTTGAATACTTACAGAATCTGGGCTTTTTAAAAGTAGTAACATCTGGACCATTGGTAAGTTTTGGATCAGTAAGTACTTTACATGCCAGTAAGTGTTTTAATGACTGACAATAATTTACTGGTTAAATGGACTAGGGGAAATTCTGGTTTTACAAGGATACGTTTTGGGTTTGTCAGAGTAAGATTTGTTTTTTATGGGGTTAACTTCTGGCTCACTGGTAATTTCCAGTTAGGGTTTAGGGTTAAGGGTTAGGTTAGGTTTTTCGCCACTTAACGGAGGCAAAGGACTTTTGGTTGCTTACTTGGTCATTCTTGCTATCTTCAGTTACTACTCCAGTTAGTGCAGCTAGTCTCTTGGTAAGGACACATGTAGAGGACAGTTGTGAGAGAGGATTTAATGTCCCTGTAGGAGGTTGAGTTTCATATTGAATTCAGACCTGAGGCATTCTCCTAGTAGTAGTAGCATTCTTGCAAGTATGGTTGAGGTTTATGACTTGGTACCACCGTTTCAAGATCTCTTATGGTTAGGTACACCAGAAATTTTAGGTTGTGGCAGAGTAGGCAAAGAAGGCGTTTAACTGTTGCAGGATGTTAAAGCTAGAGACGTAGATCTAGGTCAGAACATGGGGAGTACATGACCAGCAGTAATCAAGATGGATAGATCAGCACTAGGCGTTTCTAAGGAAGTAGAGCACCATAAGAGCTGCCACATAGGATAATCATGAGCAAAGAAAAGAGGTTACTGGTTAAGCATAGTCTGGATCGGAAGTTGGAGCTGTAGATCCTGATCTGCCAGGATAACATGACAACAGGCTGATTTGGACCAGGCGTCAACCTAATACAGGAAAATTAAGGTTGGAGGTTGGAAAACCAGAAAGCTTCACATGAATGATTGAAGCATCAGAAGAGTAAGCAATGTTGGCAGTGAGCTAGTAGCAAGTGATGGAGAAAGAAGACTAACTGATGATCCCAATTATTGTGTGTGGTACTAATTCCAGAAACATTCACTTTTGTGCCAAGTCTCAAAATTAGTGAGGGCTAGACTTTATATAGAGTGATGCTAAATTCATGGATACATGCTCATTTTGCATACATTTCAAGACAATTAATGCTCGCTTTGAGGTGTTTGTTGGGTGATTAAAAAATCATATGCAAAAGCGAATAGTGTCAGGATGAATAATGCCAGTACTTCCAGTGAATAATGTTGTTATGAAAAATATTTTTAGTGAATACAACTGGAACAATTCTTCCTACATCTTTTGGTGGCATTAATTCATCATTTTCTTACAATCATTCCCTCCCTCATTAATGGAGATAATTGGTGTAGTTAACTTGGTGTTGACAAACCAGGAGGGAACTATTTGTGGATTAATTAGGGATCAGGTTGAATCTACACGATAATGTAGTAAACACAGTACTAGCCCCACCCACAACATGTTGCTTTACCCTAATCAATGCAAGTAACGTAAGAGACTGTACACATCACAACACCATACCCACATGGCTACTCCCATGGACATGCTATCTACTTAGCCAAGATGCAAATGCCCAACTCAACTTAGACTTGATGTATTATGCATCTTAGGAGCCCCACCTAGAAACAACCACCCTTCACACCTAGCCCAAACCTCAAAGTACAAATATTTGAATTTACTTATTGCAACGGTAGATTCCCCACATAATCCACCAATTGTAAACTTGACAAATACTCCATTCTCCACACACTCTTATCCCAACTAGGGTGGATAGTACTACCACCCATTATAATCATGGCAAGAATAAGGGGCACTATACATACAACAACTGTTAAACTCCTCTAAGAACTACAAATCCCCAACTCCGAAATCCAAAAACTAATGAGATCCCTCTCCCAAATTGCTATAAGGTACCTAATACATGTAATCCTAAACAAAAAGAAACTAGAAAAGAAACAAGCCTTGGTCCCACTTGACTAATCACACTTACTAACACTAAAACCCAAAACTAACATAAAACACAGAACCCTAACACTAACCATGAAAATAGGCACTAAGCCGCCCCCACTCTCATGCTCATGCGGACATGAGAGGGAGGTTTTGAACAGACATCGCATGTCAGGGTAAAAGACTTTGACGTTCTCTTTCATCTTCTTTATGTTATGTAGTGCACGTGGATAAGTGTCCTTACAATTTTGTTGCTATATGTGGTGTTTAATTTCCATGTTCAACACTTTCTAGCATGGCTTGACTACTTAGTGGATTTGGGTGTTCATGCCTCATCAAGTTACTTCTCTTAATCGGGCATCCATTAGTTTTGGGATACTGGCTTTGTAGGTCTCCTCTTTCGTGCACCAACCATGCATGGGTTGGGAAAAGGTTGGGGGAATGGTCGTACACTCTAAACTCCGTAGTATCACACCTATGGCAACCAAAGTGCACATGATATTACGGAGTTTTGTAGTGTCAACATGGATGCGTGACACTATAGAATTAGTGTAGCATGTGACACTATGGAATAACACAAAGGAGATGTGAGGACGGTTTGAATTCGTTCTCCTGTCACCCACGCTCGTGTGGTCCACTCCACTTGGTCTTCCTAGGCGATGTGGCGGACGCATGCACCAACATTCATCAAGTGGCGTAAGAGGAAGAAGAATAAGAATTAGAAGGTGACACTCCACATGTTGACACATGGCGCAATGCGAGGGTGTGGGTTGACTTCTTGGGTGGTTTGCATTCATGACAAATTTTGTGATATAAGGGAGATAAATGTGACAACAAGGAGTGAGATTTGAACTACGAACATCCATTCCCTAGGGTTTTGGGATATTAGAGAGCGTGTGACATTATGGAGGCTGATATCAAGGAGTTTAGGGTGTACAATGGACCTAAAAATCTGCATTTGTGTGAATTTCATGTGGATTCTCATGATGGGAAGGTTGTTGGCCATGGTTACAGCTTGCTTTCCGGTGTCCACTTCCCTAGAAGACTTATGGGCCCAACCGGTCAAAATCTTGGTGTTTCCAAGTCCAGCCGATTCCATGTTGTCATGTTCCAGGTTTTATTTATTTAGTATTTATTTAGGATAATTGAAGTGTGCTCCATACATTCCTCCAAATTGTTCCATGGTTTTCTTGCAGTCTTGGACTCTGTCGTTTTTCCTCCAAACTTCACATGTTCGTCTATGCTTGTTGGCCGGCTTCCCCCATTGTTGCCGGTGTTTGTTCTTGCCTCCACAAAATAACCAGCGCATGCCACTCAAATATGGGTGTCCATATTATGTCCGTGTCGTGACTGGGTGCATTTGCCTTTCGGCAGTCATTTCTAATTTTGTGATTTTGTGATTTTGTGATTTTTTTTTTTAATTTTAATTTTTTAATTTTTTTGCAAGACACCAATGTTCCATTGCTGTGTGGTTTGGCTTGGCTTCGAAAACTAGAGAGAAGAGAAGAAACACTGACCATGTGATCAACGTGATTGGAATGCCCATTCGACCCACCATTGGCATTAAACCCTCAGGGCATAATACCAGTGGTGCAGGACTACTAACCCCTCTCGGGGTGGGCACTATAGTGACACACTATACTAGTTCCTAGCTAGCCACTAGTGCCTTGAGGATACCGGACATGGAATCCCCCCAAAGGGCTTTGAGGTACCCATACAACAAGGTCCAAGGACCCCCCACTATAGTTGGGTGGACTAAGGTGGTGAGCACCACGCCAGCTTCGAAAACTACATTGAATACTGTGTTTGGTGTCACCGATTCTATTTGTCTTCCTCAATAGCTCTAACAATTGTTTGGCACCAAGTTGTAGAGTTTCTCACATGATTGTCTAAGGGGTTGATCAACTTTTTTGGATTGTAAATGTAATCATGGTCATGTAGACCCCATGCATCCTCTCCATCAGTCAATCCCTTGAATAGAAACCAACCCTCTTAATCAACCTTTAGCCTCAACTCACTAGTTAGTTTATTATCAAACAATACTAGCAATCTGTGCCGACTATCACCATCCAAAGCGTGATCCACAATAGGCCCAACCACTTGAGCACACTCACTAGACCACAACTAATTGATTTTGTCCCATTGATTGTGAATCCATTGAGCATAAAAAATACAAGAACAAGCCTAAGCAACTTATCATGCAACGGGTTAACAATTATCATCCCTTGCAATTTGATTATTAGAGAAAGCTTGCATGATCATATCATAACCTCCCACGTCGGTCCCTATGACATGTTTGAACATAATAACACATGCATGGTCTAGCTTCAACCCACAAAAACCCTATAGAGTATCTGTCTTTGCCCCCATGAGATTTTGGATTTAACTTTAGTTTCGGCTTGAGCCAATATTACAGGCATCAACCCCTCAATGTTATGGGTTGCCTAAGCCTCTTGGTAAATATCTCTAACGCACCAAAAAATGTATGTAGGAACAAACTAGACTCCCTTTTTCTTAGCATCTTTAATAGCTTTGTAACTAGGACCTAGAAATTTCACTAAAAACAAAGCACACATGCGTCGCCCATCATCTATCTTCATCGCTTGCGAGCATGCCTTGCTAATGGACCCCTCCCTACAAACTTGTTTGGAGCAACTAATGATTTTACCCACATCACACATGAGATCCCACAACGTTGATTTACCACCAAATGCACCAATGCGGTGCACATACAATATATTAGAGCATAATTGAAATACATCCTCTCTTTAACAATTCCAAGTTTTTATGGCCCTCAAGAATGGCCAAGACATCTTTAGCATGGCGACTTTAAATTTAAATAACCAATGCTTAGAATTGGCATCTCTCAATTTTCTTTTTATCGCTTTACTATGCGTATCAAGTTCCAAAACAAGTAGATACCCAATCATCTACCAACCCATGTATACTGGGAACCTCTCTTCTTAGTAGAAGACTCCACGTGTGCTACCCTCTTTCTAAGTTCTAGTTGTATGCACATACAATTCACTCGCCCTTTTTCCTCTTGTCTTAATTCATCTTATTCTAGTTGTAAGCCATTTGCTTTTTTCAGGGGTTCCCTCAGTATTGCTCGTTGTTGTTTCGAAAACCTATCCAAAAAGTGGAGGTACAATACATTCAAAACTATAATTCACCCAAATACGTTTTCACCTTGTTCCTCCATCTCTCACCACTATTGTTATACCAAATCAACTTCAAATCAATTTTGTCAATAAACTTTCATGTTTTTAAAACAATTTTTGGTGATGGTTGTATGTATTAATATGTATCCATAATAATAATAATAATAATAATATAATTCCACATTTATCCACATGTATTATGAAAACAATTGTATTTAGAGAGATGCCTCCTCGTCACTTATAGGTTTCACCAAATCTCCATAATTTTATCAAGGATGTGAGTTATTTTATTGCCATCGTCATTATCAACATGCCTACCGGAAATTTTATTTGAAATTTAGTGGACCTATCCTATTCAAAAACCAATCTCCTAGACTGTCACTTTTCATAAGCTATCAATACCAATAAGAAGGCAACCTCAATGCACATTGTTTGCCTACCAAGACTAATCAAGAATTTATTATAGAAAATAGCAAAGGACAAGCTGTTCACCAATCGTCGAGGGTTGGCGGGTGGGACTGGTAGAAGGTTGAGACAAATGCCAATATATTTACAATTGTAGATTAATTACAAAACAGGTTGAATCTACATGATGAAGGATCACAATGGCATTGTCAAGGAACAAACTTTGACATATTCCTAGACCTGCCCATCAAGCCTATTCAATTGGATAATGTTATGATGATGCAAGACTTAGGAAATTAATTCATGTGCAAGTGCAACAAGTCAGATGACATGGATCTAAACTAGTTGTATACCGGTGGAATAAGGTGGCTTAAACCCAAGGTCTTAACATGGAACCCATGGGAGTGCCAAGGTTAAGTCTCATGAGACCGGAGTAATGCTCGGACGGGTGACCTTCACAACACTCTATTTTTGGTGCACCTTACCACCTATAGTCCACCAAGTCATAGTGTGGGGACACTTAAATGCACTAGATATTTTTAATTAGTCATGTGGGAACCTAGGGGCTTGCCCTTGGGAGAGCTCAAGTGCAAGCCGGCTTGTCCATGCCCGTTCAAGGTGCCCATACCTTTGAAAGGAGGTACTAGAATTCAAGGACCCTCTAATTGTTGTGGTGCACATATTGGGATAATATGGACTTGCGTGAACTCAAATATGAAGCAACATCACAATTCACGCTGATGACAATTTCGGAGTCTATCAAGAAGGATCTATCATGGTTGATGATGGAACATTTACCTTCAACAAATTAGGGTTGCAACAATATTTTAATTTGGATGGATGAGAGGTACACTCGTGTGCAACAATTCCCCATGGCATGCATTTAAGGAATTGCAAAACTTTGATGGAAACTATAGATCATCCACTCTAGAACAGCAAGAACTTGGTTGACTGCATCTGCTTACAATTGTATGTATTGGCCTTGCACTATATTGAGTATTGAAAATTTACAGTGTTTCACATATTAATAATGACTTGGCACTCAAAAAATATAATCAAATGACTTATATATACACATTCGTGTATATATACATTTTTGACTTCTAACATTTTCATTTTTATTTTGCAAATAATAACCTCCAGTGCAAACAGGTGAACTTATTTGGCACCTCTAAGTGGGAGTGTGAGGCAGTCAAGGACATAAGTGGATCATATGATTGTGTATATATATATATTCGTGCTAAAAATGTCAAGACTTCATCTTTGAAGTTGGAACTGTTCCATCTGTTGTCAAATTTTCACCTAAGATTTGCAAGTTCATACTCTATAAGAATAGCAAAACCTCCACACTACACTGAATGAACTTCACATGTGCAGGCATATTAAGGGATTACAATGTAGGTTTTGCTCTACAATTTTTTAGGAACATCTTTGTAAGATATAGAATGAGCGTCAAAGAGGAAAATAGGACCAACCCCACTGTAACATCAGAGGAGCTTTGGAGACAGAGGAAAATGCATGGATCCACCCAGGCAAAGACCATAGCTTTCTTGTTCCCAATGGGATGCAAATCAAAGTGGCCAGTTCATTGGGAAAAAGAGCCAATGACACGAAGTATATCAATGCCATTGAAAATTAATGTCTAGTAAATGATGATGTTTAACTTACACAGGACGCCACAAGCTCAGCTTGGAATGGTCCACAATGCGCTTGTTTTTCTTGCTAATCAGCATCATATCTTCAAATTCTGCATCCCATATGATATCATCATCACATACACAGTAGTGTTGAACATGGAATACGGACTGCATTGATGACCTCTCCAGTCCAACCTGCATGCAATAAGTACTCAGCCATCAGTTCGTCTATTCATCAAGTTTTACCCTGAATAGGCAACAGATGTAATGACCACTTCCAAGAGAAATTACACACTGGCAATCAGCATGGTATTACCTGCACTGACACAACTAAAGAAGGCACATGTATACAACAATACAAATATATGGATGATGGCAAGGAGGCTATCTAACAAAGAAAATGCATGGTTTACATACAACACTGAGTGTGAAGATGGCATCCTCGCGCCGTAACATCTCATGTGTCCTTCTGTAGAGTGGACTATTCTCATCTATAATATGGCGCACCAGCATCCCTTGATTCAGATATGCAATCTCAGACCGAACCTGGCACACACATGATACAAAAGATAGTTAAAGAAAGCTGCATATGTTCCAGATGCTGTCAAGTGCATCAAAAGCACACCATGAATCCTGTTATTACAAAGATTACAAAGTATACAAATACAAAATATTACATAGTATCAATGGGGCTGATGAAGAAATTACCAGCTTCAAAGATTGTGTGGCACGGAAGAAGGAGCCTGATCTTGTCAATGTGTTGTACTTATAAGTGAAGTCTACTTTCACATCCACCAGTTCACAAGGCTGAGGTCCAGCCAGTACATATCGTGCCATTAAAACTCTGCACGGATAGACTACAATAAGAAACCTTCCAAAGACAAACCAAACAAATGCTGTATTGAAAGAAAACCGATGTGCAGTCATCAAAGTCTAGTATATGTTATATGACTACATGAACACCAACAGTCAAGACTCGCAGATTGCACGCAAGTTAGACAAATCCTATCTCTAATTGAGAAGAATATATTAAAATTTGATATCCAGCAAAGAAAAACAAGATACAAAGTCTAGATGATCTAGTTTGGCTGCTTACTTGGTGGCAGAGTAGTCTACTCGTCGCCTGCGTTGAGCAAGAGATGGGCAGATTAATGCTACTTTTGAGCAACGCACTGGTTGTGAGGGTTGCGATAGCCTTGCAAACACTGACCCACCGGAAAAGAAATGTCAGCAAAAATATTGTTGGTCTACGATACTTGAGTCTGCCTTTCTACTTGTGGATTTTGTGACAGCACAACAAAAACATTGATGCTCCTTGATGTCAAGTCTGACCAACTGGAAGACCCTAGGTCTAACTTAGTTCATAACAGGTTGGTCTTATGACCAACCTGTGCTACTTTTAAGACACAGAAAGGCTAACAGCACATCAATTCATGTTGTAGAACGCTACAAAAACACAAACAAGTTACCTGCACCACTGAGGAAAACAAATATCAGCTGTGCGATAAGTGCGTTGATGTTAGCAAGCACCAAGGTGTAAGGAGATAGAGGAGCCAACTCTGGCTGCAGACCAGTGGAAAGAGATAGGCTGAACATGAAAAGTTGGAACAATGTCATCCATGATAAAGTGAGTCCCCCCGTGGACACACCTCCTGATTAAGCACAAAAAACACCAAAAAGTTAGCAAGGCAACATGAATGTTATTAAGAATAACATGCACATCACAAATGCTTACCAATTAAATATGTCGTCAAATACATTGACAACAATCTCACGATATATGTGTGCTGAACTTTTCCAACACTGCCCAAGAAGTGCCTTGCCTAGGTGAAACTGAGTGTGTTGACATTAGTGAAGTTGGGGAATATCTGCTTATCAATTACTTAATGCTGCAGACACAGAAGGAACTCTAGCAATAGCACCTTAACAGACTGAAAGACTGAAGTGTATAGTCAACTAATGTAAAACAGTACATGACCATTCTAAATATGTGACCATCTCATATACCCCTAAAAGACTTGCTCAAATTCAAATCAAGGAACTCAGCAAAGAAGAATGCTATACATAACAAGAGCTAGGATTGTACCAGTTTCAGAGTCAAAGAAACTGCGGGCTGTTTCATCCAAGGCAAGTCCTTGACAATCAGGTAAATACAAGAAAGTAAATACCACACTCAGTAACACAGGTGCTGCAAACATCCCACATGCAAATTGTGGCAGAGGTTTCTTGAGCATGTAGATGTAGAAATCATAGATCACAAAGAAAATTCCTTCATCTTCTTGCAGCACTTGGAAATTTTGAAGCCCACGCAAACCGCGAAACTCTGGAGAGTCTGAAGTCTTGAATGTCTCAAACTCATCATCACTGTCACTGTCTTCATCGTCGTTCGTAAGGAAGTCTACAAATGTGCTTGACATTTCAGCTGCCTTTGAGGAGACTTTGTTTGCAGTGGATTGAACTGATTCTGTAACTTGTGCTGCTGTTGACTGCACAGACTCTGTAACTTCTGAAACAGTGGATGTTACAGATTCTGAAACGTGTGCTGCAGTGGATGAGACTGACTCTAACATCTGACTTGACACCTCTGACATCTGCTCGGACACCTGGTCCACTTGAGATGACACCTGAGGAGTTGAACAACAGACACACTTAGAATGGTTCATCACAACATATATTACACAAAAGTCGCAATGGCAGTACATGGGCGAACAAGAATATGGGTAGACCCATCTTGGTACCATAAGGAAATTACTAAGAATACCAAGTGTGTGAACACTACTCGAGACGTAGGTCCAAAACCTGCAAATTCTAAGTAATATACCACCAGGTAATCCTCAGATATTACTTTCTCACCACTGCATTGTTTTGGTTGCAGTCTGACCATGACAGCGGGGTCAACAACAACCAAAGTTTCAAAGTTGACACCTGAAGAACACTTCTGGTTTTAGTTCCCTTCCAACTACCATCATCAGTTCATCAATGGCAACACTCGAGGTACTCAAGGAACTCCACAAAAAAGCTAACCAAGTGATGACAGATTGACACTAGTGCACAAGAACTTTTCTAAACATTCTGCAATTCTAATGAAAATGATCTCGCCTTACACACCAACCCTAAACAGAGCATATTATGTGTGGCAAGATTTGATCCAGTGGTGCACACAATTGGCACCTGCTGTTGGAGCCGATGGATGGAGTTGTTATGATCTACCATTGAGTCCTGCATTCCGTCAGTAACCTGGTCCACTATATTCTGCCCTACTTGCTTGACCTGCCCTGCAACCCTTGACATGCTTCCAGTAACTTGGGTTTTCAGGGTTGCTACCTGTTCCACTACGGCACCCACCTGCTCCACGACCTCATCTGGAAGGATCTCGGCAACAGGCTCCACCACTTGTGATTTCAAAATTTGTGCAGTTTCTGCAACTACTTTAGTTGGAAGCTCTACAACTTTAGCAGGAAGTTCTGCTACCACTGCTGAAAGTTCACTTACTGCTGAAATCTCAACCACCCTTGCTGAAATATCTGGAAGCTCAGCAACTTTGACTGGAAGCTCAGCTATTTTCGATGGAAGCTCCACCACTTTTGAAGGTAACTCGGCGACAAGTTTCAACGGAATTGGCAGCCGATCTGAGGCTTCAACAACTTGTACTTCAGAAATAGGAACAGGGGCAGAATCTTCAGAACAGCCTACAGACTCCGTGGCTAGCTGCAAGTTTGTTGCATCCCCTGGACGTTTTGTTCGTAGAAGCCAGGGGAGTTCTTCAAGAAGGTTGATCCCCTTTCTGGTCTGTTGTATGTGCCCATTACTATGATTCATGTCAAAATGTGAAGGATGAACAATAGTTGACACATCCTCCTGGAGATTATTTCTAAACCCATCATTTGTAGATGCAGGAACTGCATAGCCTTGTACTTGTACAGGACGCTCAGCTTCCGAAATTGGAACACGAACGCACATTGTATCTGTCATTGAAGTATCATCTGAAAGTACTGCTATTGTCAATAAGCATACATATTCATACCCAGAGCACTCACAGAATCTAGATGGAACGATGATGAAAAATGTCTCAAATCAGTGATTAAAATAATGTGCGATGACTACAAGATATTGACTATTAGACTAAATAATATCATGAATGCAATGTGGCAGAATCACACAACTTTATCTGGATGCAAAAACATAATCCCAAACTAGCCCTTAAAAATTACAGGTAGAAAGCACAACATTGTCTTGGTGGGTCTCCATACTTAGACGAGGAACGAACTGTGCAGCAAGATGAAGAGAGTTTCTGACACCTTGCTTAGTGAAAGTGACACAAAACCATGCAATGAATGTGTCTGGTAAAGACTTCCCTAAGATGCTAGCGAACTACTTGAATTGAATACACATGAAGCAAGAGAGTGCCCAGCTGTGGATTTGCATACGAAGAGTAAAGGGACTAAATAAAAATTGATATTCAAAACAACACATTAGAAAGACCTGTAATTCTGTAGACATCTCAAAGGTGCCAATTTTTTACCTTTAATGCTTGTACTTCGTCGCCTTCCAGATCCCATTGTCTTCTTGTCAAACGCCTTCAGCCTTGACATGGTTCTCCTCAGTTTCTCTTGACCAACATTGGAGTCCGAAGTAGATGTAAAATTCTCTTTAGAATCCGCAAATATTTCGGGGTTGGTGAGAATAGTTGCTGCAACAGGTGCAACTTCCTCTGGAAAAGACAATACAGGTGGAGGTTCCGAACCTGGCAGCTTCTTTTTCTTTCCCTTGCTGCTCCGCCGCTGCATTGAAGATTTGGCAGTTCCATTTTGTGCTCGATCTGCCTCTCCCTTACTTTCCACAACAGGAGCTACACCCTTGGAAAATTGTGAACCAGCTGGTCCACTACCATTCTCCTTGTTGTTGATATTACTCAATTTTGTCGATATATTATTTGAATGGTCTTCAATATTGATACCACTATCCACAGCCACATTGGTGCCTGCAACTTTCAGGTTATGCTCTTCGTGTTCAGAGGTTAAGTTACAATAACTAAAGTTGTCCTGGTCAATGCCAGAATTTGCAACCACGGGCTTTCGACTTTGGTATCTGGCATTCTGACTGCCTGATCTGGAATTACCGGTGCTTTTGTCATGTAAGTCCTCAGCAACTCCTCCAGGATTATCATTGTGAGTAGGCCCTTCATTTTTGACAATCAAGGAGCTTCCATGATCAAACATTTGGTTGTATTGCGTGGAGCTCTCATCTGTCCCATCAGAATGGTAGTCATCCGCCACAAAAACATCATTTATTTCACAGCTGCTTGGTTCGCTTGGCATACTCTCCTTCTCAACATCATCCCCAAACGCTCCACGGACATTTGCAACATGGTTGTTCAGTTCTGCCTGAAGAAAATAACAAAAGTCAATAGAAATGACAAACTCGGCAATGTCACCTTAGCCAAATGAGACCTAGAATGTTGCCCAAGAATTGAAAACAATGTGCAGAGTTGAGTTGCTTGTTGGGCATACAAAGAAAAAGTACAGCTACATCTACAGCAGAATGGATAGATAATTTGCCATAAATTTATACTAATAGCATTCCAAATGACCACAGTGCACATGGTACCGTAATCAGTAAAGATGCTTTCTTAGGAAGTAAATGCTGTAAGCCTTCGTATCTGCAGCTGAGCATTTCCCCAAAGTATAATGTATATAGTAAACACTTGCTTGTGTCTTACCAGCTCCTTTTCATCGTGCTCATCCTGTGTGATTTGAGAGGGAGTTCTCCTCCAAACTTTCTTTAATCTGCTACCATGGATGGCACCTGAGTATCTTCCAAGCCCTGCCTTGGCAACTAGCTTTCCTCCCGAAGCACCACCATCACGATGCCAAGTCTGCCATGTCCTACAAGAGCTCGCCCTACTCTGTTTCCATTTCATATAAGAACTAGACGTAAAGAAGCCACTACGGGCCTTGGTTTCTGAGGCTCCACTTGGTCTCACTAGGATTGAAGTCATGGACGACATATTTGTGACCGTCACCAAAATTGTCCAAGTATACAAGATGAGTAGAATCTACACGGACAGTGTCACCGAATACAGGAGAGGGACAAAAAAAGAAGGGAATTATATATACTCCAAAATGAATAACTATAGCTATGAATAGTTATTATGCATGAAGTTCGCAATGTGCTCACAACAACTTCGAAATATATAACAGGTCATGTTAAAATTGCAATGGGCAAAATATGTACCACTGTGGTGGACTAAAATCTATAACCAAGGGGGATGCTAAATTTGAGAATTGGAGGTGATCCACGATCTAGGGGTGTCTAAGAGTGTGCCCTGGGGTTACACAGGATGACGCTTCACGGTTCCTCTCCGAAATTGCTTCGTTGGACCCACACTCATCTTGACACAACACTTGTATCCTGTCAACGGCATGCCCCTGCAAGCCCACAATAGCATAAGAAACCAATATCAGGTTTCACCTAACAAAGGCCATGAATGTAAGGCCTACTGAAATAACATCCATTTCCGCATTCCCAAATTCCACACCAACAACTGGGCACCGACCACCAGGATTGTAACCTGGTTACTAACAAATTGCAAGAGAAGCAAGAACTACCTCACTTTGTTTATTATTCTGTAAAGTTCTATTATTCTATACCATCTCCTCTGAAGCTCAGTATTTCAAGATATTATGGCCAACATGTGCCCTGCAACCACAAGTATAGAGAAAGGTTCCCTGCTGGTTCGATTCAGAGCTCTACATTGGAAATGAAGGCCATTACAAACACACCAGAGTGACGAAGAGACTTCGAAACAGTTAGTCTAGTTCCACCCATAACCCTAAAAGAAGCAGAAGACGGCACAGCTACACCAAAATCTAAGAAGTACACCTGCCAAATTAGAATGAAAGAACATGAAATGCAGAAGCTCTGCTTCGTTCACACTGCACCCCAAGAAACTTCAAGGTAAAGACAGCAGGAGTGATGATGTGAAATTCCACAAACACATCCAGTCACTTAAACACACACATGACCAAGTTTTAAGAGTTTCCCAACCTCTCAGAGGCTTAGATATGGTACATTAACTAGGGACTTACCCCAACCCATGTCAAGGTACACAATTTGACCAAAGAATACACCCAACTACTGAATACGAGACGGGGAGCCACCAAGAAAATCCGGAAGCAGAAGCAAAAATGCGTAACATGGAAACCAGCATATCAGAGAATAAAAATGGTGCCATGAGTTCCCACCGATCGCACAAAAACCATGTCGAAATTCATGTCGGAGAGGAATTGACCCCTCACCGTCGGATTGGTGATACTTGAAAGTGACTCTACAAGTGTGGTACATACAAAAACCTCAAAGAAGTGAAACATAAACATGTGCAACAGAGTGTGAGAGAAAAGGTGGCAAGCAAAACCCACAATACATCCGGTAGTGTGCATCTGAAAAGCTTGAGTTAAGTAGGAAGAGACCCGAAAGATGCGAAAATGTAGACAGGATGATGTTGGCAACCCACCTGTAATGAATTAGAACGCAGAGCGGTGAGTGATGTGATGTGCAGGGATGCCTGCTGCCTCCCTGCGCTGTTTGTAAAAGCAGAGGTTCTGCTCCACTTCAAAGGAAACGAAGTCCTTGGTTGGCCGAAGAAGACGAAGGGCGAGGGACAGGTGGCATGTGCTCAGCTGGACGGCGAGCTTACGCGGCATTGTGACCTGGTCATTATACAGTGGCGTTAGCGTCAAAGTTCAAATAACTGAGCAGTGCAGGTGTGATTTGCAGCCACATATGGATATTGGGTTTGATATCTTTTGGAAGTAAAACATAAACCGGCAGACTTTCCATGCACCTTTTTGTCTGAGAAGTTGTCATAGGTGGCTTCACCACGAGTCTTTCTGAAAATTCACCTTTTCTATCGTGTGGAGTGTTGTGACCATGTGAACGTTCCTGACTGTGATTGGTTCTCAATTAAGCACAAAATTAAGAGATATGGCTATTTTGTTTCCTCCGCTTTTTCTCATGGTCCGGGTTACCTTGGATCAGTACTGTAGTGTGATATAACCTCTCAGTCTGGTGTCATAAGATGATTGAAAATATGGTGAGTATGAGAGGTACCTATTTTAGGACCTCCTGATTCGGCATTGCAACAAATATGTAGTAGCAACACCATTACTCACAACAGATCAAGGCATAGCAATGCATGTCTACTCTGAGGCGGTTCAAGCAAATAGAATCTCTGAATGAACTAAAAGCTTGCGAATAGTAATTCTGAGGACAGTGGTGCTACCAGCTTAGGCTTTGTGTGCAAATTATTACAATATTATTACCTGCTCAGTCCATCAATAAATCAACCCAGAACTTGTACTACGATAAATGGATGGGATGGTGTATGGGTTACATATACTCCAACACCTAGGAAGAGATTTGGGGTTCTTGGAGGTGCCATTGCCCTTTACCAGTGGTGAGGTGACTTCCTCTTATTGCTCCCATTGTGCATTATTGTAATTGTGGGGACTTGATGTCCAGAATTGGCTGAATTTCTTAACCTGGATTTTGTGGAATGTGACAGGAGACACGACTCTACATATACTTAGATACTAGAGATGTCTACATATTTACTACAAAGTGGACAGCAGACGGCTGGCAACTTGTACAAATATATTGAGCTTGTAGAAAGTAGGCATGCAAGAGTGGACCCGTCCATCGTGATGAGTGATAGACTGACATTTAGACATAGTAATCTATCTGGCAAATGTAGCAATACAAGTCAGAGGAATGGAGATGGCTGACGGAGGAGTAAGTGCTGTTTGTGAATTACTTTAAGACAGACTGTCTGTAATGGCCACCATGTAAACTGAGGAAATGCTACAAGATCGTAGAACAAAACAATATTCTGCAAAATTTGCTCTCACAGGTAGGCAGAAATGGAGCAGCCACATGAGTGACACAAAAGTCCATGTTCACAACCTCTTCACTGAACCATCTATCATGACGAAGCTCCCTCAGTCAGCAAACTACAACTGGCATTGCAAAAGGATGGTACAAATTGGACGTCTATGATGAAGAGCTGGGACCGGGAAGAATTGAGGCCAAGCCAACACCATCACCCGCTTCTGCAGCTTCTGGAAATCGACAAACAACTGCGTTGCAGATTGGAATAGGAGAATATAATGTTGGCACTCGCCTTATAAAATCGAGAGGCCTGCGTCAGGCATCCACACAACACATGTTAGCAACACAGAGCTGAAGAATTTCCATCAAATGCTGCAAATTCCAAGGAACAATCTTGATCACTCTGACAGATGCTAACCTGAAAAACCCTAAGCATGCTAAACCCAACACCCCACCAAAAATCTTGCACTACTACAAGTACATACAAATTCTAAGAATGTTCGCCACATTAACATCAGGCTCCCTTCCCGTGTTGGTTTTCGGTCATCTAACAATAAAACTTTGACCGCTCAAAACTTTTGCATACGGACTTCAAACAAGGCATACTTTGCTGTGTTGGAAACCCCTTTCAACTGCTAACAAGAGACATCTAGCGATATTATAATCTAATAATAGTAGATACACTCAGCCTTTATAGTGACGGTTTTAGCACGATCTACATCAGAACCGAGGGCATTCCTACTCACTACAAATCTGCTATGTCCAGACCAGACTTAAGCACCATGAAGTAAAACTCCTGGGTCCGATGAATCTACATGGTGTCACTGCCCACTCTAATCTGAAGTGAGGTTCGCTCTTATTTCTAAAACTCCCAGTGATATAAAAAATGGTGTCCCAAACCCTAAATTGAAACCTCAGATTCTTTTATGTCTGAATTTATAACGATACAGGGTAGGTGCACAGCACATACATAGGAGGAAGAGCAGATTCGTAGGCGATATCGGAAAATCCTTGACGTTGCTTGTGCTTAGGATTCACAGTACACAACACAAATATCCGGTTCCGGCGCTTCACGACCTTGCAGTACTCACATAAGCGGCGAACCGCTGCCCGCACCTTCATTATTCCTCGATTCTCGCACCCCCTCTGCAAAGAAAATTGGCACACTCCTCGAGCTTGTGCCTAATCTGGAACTCGAAGCGCGAGACAAATTAAATGCCTCCACTCACTCCTCGGAACATCCCAGAGTGCAAACCACTGAGGAGATGAAGAACTCGTATTGAGAGAGGCGAAGTTCGCTTGTTCCACATTCCCACGTTCTAAACGTTCTCTGCGGGGACAGGCTAGTGCTGGGCAGTTCCAAGGTAGGAGCACCTTAAACAAGACAGACCCCAACAGAACACCCTCGAAATCTTGCATATAAGTACATACTGATTACGAGAATGTTCACCATATGAACATAAGGGGCCCTGTAATGGTTTGGGGTGACAACACAGTTTTCACTTCAAAAATTTGTGTTTATTGGCTCTGTCTGTAGGATTGAGACTATGCATCAACTTCTTCGTTTCAAGAGCAAATTTCCTAACAACTTTGCATTCACACTTGGACGTTACTTGTTCTTGTTATTTTTGGTCCACTTTATTTAATGTGGACTTTCTCTCTATATATATATATAATTGCTCCCTAAAATGCATTGAAAGAAGTCTAGTTAACTATAGTTATTTCAGCAGTTCTTGATTATTCATTTTTAATAAATTGAGTGATAAATGAGTAGCTTCAATTCTTGACCCGCATTTGAGAAGAAGGTGCTCAAAATCCAAGAAAGGTTTGGTATAGTGAATAACCATGGATTGGCATGAGCAAAGTGAACAACTACAATTGTAGTCTTTCATAGTAAAGGACAAAGCCTTGCGGTTCTACTGTTTTCTTGTTTCAATATGTATTGAGGGGATAAAATTATAGTGAACCTGGTCTCATTTTCTACTTGGGAATTTTTTTTTCCTCGGTTCATATAGCTACCACATGTTTGTCGAACACCTTAACTTCTTGATTTAAGGTGCTCCTACCTTACATAAGTTCCGTGGGGGATAAGAAAGAAGGGAAAAAATAACAAAAAAACTCGCATGTAGGATCTACATGCGCACAAGAATTTTCTATGGTGGTTTCTTGCCTAATAAGTGCACTAAATAATCCTATTAGTGTGGACAAAAATTAGCGTGGGGCACACTAATTTTCTAGTCAAGGTGGATATTGTGTGGGTCCATGACCCCGGGTTTTCCCCCGAGTCTTCATAAAGACTTTCAACCAACACTTTGAATATTAGTTGTAGGACAAAAGAAGCACAAATAGAATAACCGTCCACACTCATTTTCTAGAAGAAGAAAAAAAAAACAAGTATTGTGGCCCACATTACTTTTCTACTGTAAATTTAGCGTGGGTTGAAAATTAATGTGGCCTACATCAATTCTTATTATGAAAATTAGCATGGGCTGTAAAAAAAAATTACTATCGTCCACAGTAATAAGACTATTTAGTGTATTTTCAAGATTTGTTTCCTTGTAATGCATACCTACCATTGAAGCTCCTCCTCTTGTATAAGCGGGCCTAATTCGAATGCTTGTCATAATTGGACAACTGCAATATATTGTTTGAGTGGTGTGCGGTGAATTTAAGAGTTGACGTCAAATAGACACGTGTTTAAAAGAGATTGGTCTATGGCTCAAAAGTAACCCATAAGTGTGCTAGGTTCAACAAGTAGACATGTGTTTAAAAGAGATTGGACTACATGCTCAAAATTATCAATACGTGTTCTAGTTTCTATGGTCAACATATCATAATATATTCAAGTCCTTGTGGACGGTATGGGAATCTTGAGGTATAGTACTTGGCAATGTGCTTTGGGAGCCCATGTTCAACATTGAAAATGGGAACTCGTGCTAGTGAAGTTGTACACATATCGTGGTACCTAGTTCATTTAGGGTGACTTTCCATGTAGGCCACATGCCCACCAGATTCTAATGTGAATAAGTACAAACCCACCCAAATGTAGAGGGAATCTGGTGGGGTAGGGTTTGTATGTGCCAACTAAGGGTGGGTATCCATGTAGGCCGCTCGCCCATCATATTCTAGTGTGAATAAGGACAAACCCGCCCAAATGTAGAGGGAATCTAGTGGGGTATGGTCCGTATGTGCCAACTAGCTACTCCCATCTTTTCAAATCCGGGCTCATCTACTAACCTCCTCCTCTAGGTTAAAACTTCCTCCTCCTACTAGAGCCGGTCTTCAAAACCTTCAATGATCGGCACTTGTAGGTTGAAGATTCTTAAATGAATGCATGAAAGTCTAGTGACCCATGTTCACGGCCCTCCACATTCTAGCAGACTGCCAAAATGTGGTTGGATGGTGTCTTGCACTTATGTACATGCAAACACCTCCGACCCACAATTTTGTAGAATCTAGTGGGCGAGCGGCATACATGGAAACTCACCCTTAGTCTTCCATCTATGACCATTCCAAGATATAAATATGACTTCATGCATGAGTTAAACAATGTTATGAAATGGGGGGGACCTATATGAATTGGGTCAAATACTTGTACTTCATACAGAATTGCGTTAGAATAACAAATGTTAACATAACTACCTCCTATAGCAGACTCCATGTTGCCATGCCACTTGTACTGCACCTTTTAAATGAACACATTACCCCTGCCCCCCTCCCGGGCCAATCCCATGATTGCTTCATTTGGGAATGTCCACCCTGGCATTTACTGCCTATCCTCCCCCAAACACAATACTTATTAACTCGGATCCGTGTATGATCATCCAAGGATAAATAAAGTTTTCACATTGGCAATGAAAAGGATGCTCATATGGACTTAGAGGATGGTTACAACCTCAAATTGGATAAGTGTGTTTAGTATTCTAAGAGAAGTGGATGCAAAACATAAAATAACATTCACAAACATGTTTAGTTGTGTTGTTGAGAGGAGCATCATACCCATGTCATTATTGAACAACGTGCATTCACTCATGTGGGCTTGAGAATATAACTATGGGATGCCCCAACCTAGTACAAGGAAACTCAAATTAAGCATATTTGATCATGTTAACCTATCTCATATCCAGTCCTCTTGTTTAATATTGTATTGAGCATCCAAGTCCTTCTAGTCTACTTCCAAAATGAATGTTGTTGCAAGATGAGTTGACTTAGCATATTGTGTACCTACTTCATGACAATAATTATTCATGCAAGGAGGGAGATTCTACCATATAGTGTTACCAACATCCAATTACATGTGATAAAACCCCCTACTCTCATGCTATTTGGGCCATGAATTTAATTGCTAATTGAGATGATCTATCATGGGCAAGGATTTTCCTAAATTTTTGAGCCTCATCATTCCCAAGTGTTCATTTTCTTTTAATTAAATTTAATTCTTGCCATGCAAGCAGCTTCAACCTCTAAATGTAATTGGGCATTTAGGTGTGAAATGGATGAAGTTTGTTACATTCATTTGAGAATTTTCAAGGAAAATATCACATGAAGGAAGTCTAATTATTGTAGGGATATATTGTAGTCTAGAAAATTCATGTGTTGTTATGACCGTTCACGCGTCTAATATGGAAGACAATGATGTCTAAATTGGACATGGTATGAAATGAGCAACATTTCCAAATCTTTTTGCAATGAAAGAAATGACAACTTATGTATCGAGAAATGGAATTATGCACACATTAAAAAATTAAAAATAAAACCCGCAAAAAAATTTTAAATTTTTTTTAAAAATTTATGAAAAGATTAAAGATTAAAAACATAACACGAAATTAAAACTACAGGGTATCTCTTCACAAACTCAACACCAATGCATCACAAAAAAATGTCGATGCTTGCAATGTCCTAACCATAAGTTTTGACTTCAAATGGTCTAGAACTTGGAGTAAGTGATTCAACACTCAAAAAAACCAAAATTTGAAGTTGATTCGGTAGATGTTTGCAAATGTGTTGAAGAACATTTCCTCAAGTTTTCAACTCCATCGACCATAATCAAGTCCATGAAAAATCGTTATGACTTCTTATAAAATTTGGAATAGCCTCCGAGGGCTAATTTTTTACGCACACGTGCCGCTTCCATTTTGGGTAATAGGATAGGACACTGTAGTTAGTTTTCTGGCTACAAATAAAACCTAGGGAATCACTCAGGGAAGACTTAAAAGGTGATTGTAATGATATCTAGGTGTCTCAAATAGGATTGATTAGGTAAATGATTGGTTTATTACACTTCATTTCGGATTTGGAATTAACATTTAGATGAGAAAAGTGTAATAAAAGTTAATGTATCTCTCAATAGCAGTACATGCAATGACAACAGTCACTCACCTCACTCTAATTCCCCAAACGATAGTCTGGCAGTGGGTTCATTTAATGTAAACATTAGTGCGGTGCACAGGCATAGGCACAGCCATAGTCAATCGTCATGTATTTAAAGTGCCAATTTGTTGTCTAATTCCAGAGGCGAGGGCCCTCTGGAGAAACCCATGGCCTTTTCCTTTATTAATCCTTTTAATGTAAATGGAGATGTCCGTCAGTAATCCTTACAAGGTTTCACCGTATTCATTAATTAAATCATTCCTTTAATGAGGCAATCTGACAATTGTCTTTGATTACTTACCTTGCCACCACAAAAGATAAGCTCATTGCCCTGTTGCTTGCAACATCACTCTCTGATGTCACTCTTAGCCTCAAGTAGATGCTTTATAATGGAATTCAAGAATTAGTCACTTAATTATCCTTAGAAGAGTTAAATGATTAATATTATTTTACTTGTCAATTAATTCAACACAGAAGTTACCATCCTATAAATGTTAAGTCTATGGATATTCGGCTGGGTCCTTCCCGGCTCCAGAAGTCTTCACAGGCAATGGACTGGTTCTTCTATCCTTTCGGCTCCACAGTAACCCGTCAAAGGTCCTCAAGTGGTAGCCACTATCGCCTCTTCATCTCCAAAAGGTAAGTTGTTAGGTAAACTTCGGCTGAGACTATAGACCACGCAAATTGCTCAACTATTGCCCTGCAACAACATGACCACCGGCACAAACGCTCCGGCGATTTACCAACTTCCTGCTTACTTCAAACTTCATTATTCCCAGACTATGGCGAATGCGACATCCACTGTTCACAATCCCTTCTCTTATGTAAAAAGTAGTTTGATATCAGGGGAAATTCCAAGTACAAAAGCAGGAGAGAAACAGAATTTCGGACTCTGCTTCCAGTCACCGCACTAATTACACAATTGATTTTTCTCTCTTAATTCCTTTTATAAATCCGTTGATCACTCAAATAACTCGCGTTCTAATCAGCCCAAACTCTCCGATTAGTTTATGCTTAATGCAATATTCTCACGTTTCAGACTCCGGTACAAAAGACGACAACTTCTCGCAACTTCCTTTCTCGTGCAACTCAGAAATTTCAACAAGGAAAGATCTCAGCACGGTAATCACAGGGAGAACTAAGTTTATGTTTCTACTTCAGAATACTTTACCGATTCACAACTGGTCTCAATCATTCACTCACTAAGTAAAGTAATGATTCCAGAAACTCGGGGTAATTGTAATCCACACAGCTTCGTAAGATAACAATAAAATGAATAATTTTCTCTTCTCACGAGCTCTACTGTCACTCTCGTAAAATGCGCACAGCAAAGATGATAAAGGTCAAGTTCATTCCCGCACTACGACAGACGATAGACCAAACAATTACTTCGAAGCCAATGGTCTTTGGAATCGCTCCTGGCCGTACTGGGTAATCTCCTTCTTGACTAATTACACAATCAATCAGTGGGATTCTCAGATTCACTTACTTCACCAACTGAATTACTTTATCAGACGAGAACACCAAGCTTCAGTACTTTCAACAACACTGATCTCTCATCAAACGATTGACCATGCATTACAAATTCAAAGAAACCTTAAAAGGTTATGTTCCCTCAAACATCAGATTATAGACATTACAAAACAAATCCAATTATCTCTAGACCACAATGCTCACTCCCGATAATAGTCAATGGCTCGATGGCCGAATAGAATTATATTCACCCAAGACAATAGTATATCAAAATCACCAAGGAAGAGAGTGGTGGTTCTCTCAAGTGAGGTTCAGGCTATATACTTTTACTACGAGAATCCAGGGATTGCACTCCCTCAAATCAGACCATAGCCCTACATATCAAGAGTTTCTGATATCTCGAGATAATAGCCTAACATTTGCATTCTAGTTTGATATTATCAGGCTATTGTCCTACCCTATTCACACTTAAATCTGAATTGACTATGGAAAACCAAAAAATTTGGACGACAGACACATGCCATGTTCCACTAGAAAAACATCGAGCCCACGAAATTTTAATCAATAATAAATATGGAACTTATGATAATTAATTCTAGTGAGCAATTGTGAGGCTAAATGTGGCCCAATCTGAATAAGTTTAGCCTCAAATCGAATGTTTAATTGTAACTTGGGGACATATATGACCTCAATTGCGTTTAAAGGTTAAGAGACATTGGTCGATCCATCAACAATGATTTTTAAGGACATGATGTCTTGAAATCCAAACCCCACGTCTTTATTTTTTAGCGAAATTTTGAAGAAGACCATAACCAAGGGGTTGTAACTTGCTTTCTTTAGTTTTTGCAAAAGAAATGTTCTAACCAAGGGATTGTAACTTGCTTGTAACTAGAGAATGCAATATTGTAACCAAAAACTAAGTCATGAGAAGTACTTTAAAACTTAAGATTTGTAAATTTGCTTAGTATTTGGCTCATTAAGAAGGAATGCATTTTTGTACTACAACAACAACAACAACAAACGCAATTTGTGCCTAGTTTGTCACACATTCAACATCAGTGTCTAACTGCTAGGGCCATGGATTTTCAAAAATTTATGTTATAATTGTGTGGCTATAGAAAATATACAAGGGTTTAAGGTTAAGTTCTCTAAGTCTGTTTCTACCTGGCTCACCAATGATGTCCAAACCAGCATTGAACCGGTTTCGTCTTTTTTATACCCCCTAAACTTCATAATATCAACCTTTGTAATGTCACTCACTCTCTAATATCCCCAAACCCTAGGGAACGGATATTATGAGTTAAAATCTCACTCCTTATTGTCACATTTCTCTCCCTTATATCATAGTTTTTGCTAATAATGCAAACCACCATAGAAGTTGACCCACACCCTCGCATTGCACCATGTGTTAATATGTGGAGTGTCTTCTTCTTCTTCTTCTTCTTTTGTCACTTGTTCATTTGTTCATTTGTTGGTGCACGGATCTGTCACATTGCTCGGGAAGGTCAAGTGGGAGGTTGACATGTGAAGATGGATCATGTGTTATGATACTGTAGATTTCCCATTGTCATTTGTTCTAAACCCTAAACCCTGATCTTGAACCCCGTCTTCTCCCTCTCACATGTGTTGCACATCTCTCGGCAATTCAATCCACCAACGTGGGAAGCTTTTTAAGGAGTTGTCTCCAAATCAATAGGGAAAAACTTGCTAACCTTTGCAATGCCATCTCTTTGAAAATTAAAAGGGCAATTGAGGTGAGTTGCATTCATGTCTACATTTGGATGACGTCCCTTATACTAATATTTCCTTTTCATGTATGTTTCGTGAGATTAATTTCTAGTGAGCTCAAATGTGCAGAATGTATGCCCTTGGATCCTTTTCGCCCAAGGGTTGATGTGGTGCCAGATTATAGGCTCATTATAGGGTGATCATTATCCATATAGGGTTGTCAGTGTCTGGGGAGGATTTTGGGCATTATTGGTCAAGATCTAGTGTTTCCAAGACCAGTCAGTTACATGTTGACATCTTTCAAGCTACTTTGTTAAATTAGGGAATATTCTATTAATTCCTATAAATGAATTAGATTGAGGTAAAGTTCTCTCTTAAAACGGAACTACTACACCTTGAACTTTTTGTCTTTAGTGTCTAATTTTTGTACATATTTCAGTATCATCACTTCATTCTAGTCTACACATGACATAAATTAGCAATGCTAACAAGTTCCCTTTCACCGTCTAAACAAATGCAATTTTCTACTCATATTGAAATGTACAAAATGTTTTGGTTAAAGGCAAAAAATAAATAAGATTCAACTTCTCAAAAAGGTTCACTTATGCAAACATATACACACCAAAAGTCCACCACACAACTATTTTCATCCAAAAATCATCAAGTTTGATTCTTCTTCATCATCTTCATAAAGCCCATTATGAATGCCTCGACTGCCTAAATGCCTCCCTCCTACATTTAAAGCTTCCATGGCTTCACTTAACCCAAAATCAAGATTATGCAGTTGCCCACCCACCAGGAAACCTAACCAATTTTCATTATCTTCAAAGTTTTGTAGATCCATAATTGTATCATTCTCCTTACCACCCTCTTTGTAATCTTCCCGATCTGCTCCATGTTGGGGTCTTGCACCAAGGTCATGTACAATATGTTTCTTGATTTGTTGGACTGCCCAATCGTACATAAACTTTGCGTATGTGTGCAACTTTGAGAGATTATCCATGTCCCATGTATGAAATCATCAATTTAGTAACACAATGTTGCACTTTGTGTTCATTCACAATGTCACATGCTACACTAATTCTCTATTATCACACATCCATGTTAACACTACAAAAGTCTGTAATATCATGTGCACTTTGGTTGCCACATGTTTGATACTAAGGAGTTTAGAGTGTACCATTTGGATATCTATGATATTTGGGTGTTGTGAGTATTTGAAGACATATTGTTTTTGATATCCTCATGTCTATATACCATGCAAGAACCTTCATGCATAGATAAAATCACCCTAGTACCAATATGGTTCAAAATGGTATTGACCCAAGCAATGACTCGAATATACAAAGATCTTCTCACCTTGAGATACCCACTAAGTATCAATATTTATTTGGATTTACAATTTTGATACTACATATGTAGGTTCTTTGATATCATTATTGATGTCGATATCAAACATTCGTAAATATACTGGTCCAATGACAACAAATGTATGATTGGTGCTACACTAAGGTAGACAAACCCAATTCCGAGGGGGCTACATGATACTCAACTTTGAGGAACTTAGACTCAAGACAATGCCAACCCCTTGTGTTGGCATGAATGAGGGATGCTTCACATTGATCATGGCCTTGAGCTTACGCATGAACTCGCAATGAGCTTATGTCGTAGGGTTACGGGGACAAGTGCAAGCTCTTGGAAACAAACTGGAAAAAATAGGTTCATAGAGCTAATGGTTACACATGTTGCAAAATGCTTGACTCTCAAAAACTACGTACAACCTTTGATCTCTTATTCAAAGTGCCCATTCTCAAAGTAGGATATCAAGGATCAACCCTTATAATTTGGTTTTTGAAAAGTAGCAGGTTTGGCTACATGCTAAGTTCATAAGCAGTCAAGGTGGCGAGCATGAGATTTTTGTGGAGTTTAGGGTGGCTACATTTAGATGAATATTTGGCAAATGCACATAACCTATGTGTCAATTTGGGTGGTGACTTCTAGTTGTACATGGAAGAAATCCAAGGCTACATGTATGCTTTGATAAGGTGAACAAATGTCCCATGTATAAAATAAAATGTAGTTCCAACTTCATGTTCATAGTCTACAAATGGTCACACACACTTGAAAAAACCAAACAACTACTTATCTTCTTACAAAACGAACCGTACACATACCCGGGTATAAAACTAGTCCCCTCCCATAAATGGACTATCCAAAAATAAACTAAGGAGGAAGTAGGCTACACATTGAAATTTGCTACAAAAAATAAAAAATAAATTACACTCAGCCCCTTAAACCTCTTAAGGCTTTCAAGTTCGACTAATTTGCAAGTACATGAGAGGGTCAACATGCACATATCATATGTTTCAAGCACTTAGCAACATCTTAGGCCAACAAGTCTTGCACTGACCCTCTTGACTATCAATGTTGAAACATCCTACACTTGAAGTACTTTGTGTATTTCTACACCCAAAAAAATTGGATTGACCCACTAAAACAAGAGAATACAATCAAATGAACATCATTGCTTAAACATACCACTCATACAAGTACAAATCGGTAAGGAGGGAGGTTGGCGCCTTCAAGCACCACCAATGCATTTCATTCCAGAACTTGAAATTTGGTACCCAAAATTCTTAAACTTCACTACAACCAAAGGGTTGCACCACTTATTGCCACTACATGAATAAAGAGGCTACAAAGTACAAGTTGAGAGAGCAAGAAGGTGGCGCTAGGGGTAGAGAATGAAGGAGAAAGCGGCAACACCACTCACCTCATTCAACTTAATCCCATGCAATGTGAGCCCTTGGATGGGAGGATGGGCTCCATCCAAGGGTCGTAATGAAGCTCATTGGCTACTCCCAATAATGGAGCTTAAAGGCATGTCCCAATTTTTAGGCGACTCCACTTCACCCATGTGAAGCTAGTTAGCGCCACCTCTTACCCACAAAGAATTGAGGTGGCACCTTAGAAGGCAAAAATATGTTTTTTAAAACATTGTGTGTGTAAATCAATTCACTTCATTGTATCAAAATGGCTACTAGTAGCCAGATGAAAAAGGATGTCAAGGAGGGATGATGCTAATAAAGGAGAATATGTGACAAACCACAAATTGTTGTGAAAACAAATGGTTTGAGAACCTTACCAATCCTCAACTTCTCAATAAGTAGGTAGTTTTAACAAGCTATAAGTGGTCTTGCTCAAAGTCACATATCAAAGGGCAAATTGGATAATTCACGAGAAGCCAAAACATGCTTAGAAAAACCATTGACTTGTTGTAAAAGATACTTGTTCATTTCAACCATCCATTGCAACTCAAGGTGAGAAAATACACAATTAAATCATTTTGGTTGCTACAAATTTGCAACCCAAAACCTCTAGTTGGCAACTAAAACAATTTATTTATGCATTTTCTTGCCATGAGTTGCAATGAACAAATTGCAACGAATGGTTGGAATGGACAATTTTCTCCTAGTGATTTGGGCCCATAAATCAAGAGCCCAAACTCTTGATAGTCATAAGAGACCCCTAATGAGGTTGGTAATGATTTTGACTGAGAGCTTATCAAAATTTATCGATACATATAATAAGTAGTTTAAGTGAGAAAAATTGAACATTCTAGGTTTAGTGGTAAACAATATGTTGGTAAGGGGGGGGGGGGGATTTGTGACACTCATGTATTCTCATTAGTGAAAGTTCTAGTAAAATTTTCTTGCATTTTTTGGTTAAATCTAAAGTTTAGTGTAAATGTGATTTAGATGAGCCAAAACATTGGATTTAAGCTAGTGTGAATAAGCCATAGTCTAGCAAAATTAGAAAGTAGGGCTAAGAAGGGCCATAGCATGATAGCATGGAGCACATTATTTGATATTCAAAGTTTTGTTGGGCATGCTATATAAGGAGGGCCTTTAGAGGTTGGAAGGGGGGGGGGTGTTCTCAATTCTTACTCACGCTGAACCTCTATTGGATTGTATAACTTTTAATCTTATACCCATTATCATTTTTTGCGCATTACATCAATTGTATGTGTGTGTGTTTGTCAGTTGTATGTGGAAATCTTGTGTTTGAATTGGAATCCAGGGGTTTTGGATTGGATACCCATATTAACCTAAAGAAAATTGTTTGAATTTGTGATTGTATAGAAATTGCAGTGTCCGTAGGGAGGGATTCCCTTGTTGTTTGTCCGATAAAAGGTCCGAGCTCTCGGGGGGTTCACTGGCGAAAATCGTAGAACAACGTGCGATTAAAAATAGGGTCCAATGTATTCATTGTAGATAAATTTTGTAAAAAATGTACATGTAAAATAAGGGATTTAAAAATAATGAAACATGTTTACATGCAAAATACCATCACATATAATATTTTCAAGCTTTTTACATGTAAAATACCATCACCTTATAATCTTTTCTGCAAGGTAAATAACCCCCCCAATAAATAGGTCCTGAATGCACGTGTATGCAAAATATAAGAGGGAGTGAACCCCCGAGTCCGAGCTTTATTGTTTGAGTACACATTGATTGATTATGGTCTCGGAGAATTAAAATGGATAAAACTTGTAGGTTGACGTATTGTGATATTAAGTTACGGTTAAGGTGGAGTGCAAGATAATAGTATGTCGAATAATGAATCCAATATGTAAGGTGAACGGGGCCATTGTCGTGAGACTGAATCAAATTGTTGGATAATATCAAGTCAAGTCAAGCCCAAGTTTATCTTGTGTAATTAAACTGAAGTATTTGATAGTGGTTGAATCTACTGCATGTATGTATAATTCTCGGAAGTTTGAAATTTTGAGTTGAGGGTACGTCCGATTATTGACTGATTGAGGCACGTAATTAGATTCTTATTGTTTATGTGAAAGTATTGAACGATCATAGTCTGGTAGAAGTTTGGTCATGAAGCTATCGTTGGAAGCGGTTGCTTTTGAAATCAGATTTTGTCCATTATGACAAAATAAACACCTAGGGCCAACTTTGGGTAGACATTAAATAAAAAAACATTAAGATTGAATCTTAGAAAGAAAATGAAACCCTAAATTACCGAGGTTCAAAATTGTTAAAAAATAAATTCTAATACGTAATGTTGAACCTTAGTATATAAATGTATAATAAAGTATCATATGTGATTTTAATATTGATATTTACAAAATAACTAGTAGTTCATAATAGTTATGAGGAAACAAGGGGGCCCTACGTGCCAACTTGGAGGCGCTTCACTGAAGTAAGCTCCATATGAGGTTCTTGACGGATTCATCTGATTTTTGTTATTGGATGAGTTAACTTTACTTGAGTGCCATGAATCCCTGCCCAGGGAGGTGGAGAAAAAAACCTATGTGATTGTATTATGACTTCAGCAATTCGATATTTAAAATCGTAACAACAACATGGAAAAAAAAACAAAAATCATAGATCATTGTCAAAATCTCTTTTCACATTCATGTATCCAAGAAAAACCATGAATTTAAGTCCAGAATCATGGCAAACAACAAAAACTAACCATTTAAGACACGTTTACGTTAACGCTGTAAGTGGGGCCTTAGTACCTAGGTCTTGAGAGCCATGGGAACTTGGTAGGGAACTCCACTATGGAGAACAAGGTAGATGGGAACACGAGAACGAGCTTCCCAAACCCTAGCTCCGGTCTTGCCCGTTGGAGCTGCGGAGCAGGCTTTCTTCGCGAGTCTGCAGCCTGTGTAGCGGCTGCCGATCGACCCTCGGAGGAGTCCTCCTGAACATTTTCTGCTCGAGTTTCTGGCAGGTGACGCATCAACTCTCAGGTGAATCTCTTACATTCTGTCTGTGTTCATGCTATGACATTTATACACTCTTTCTCTGTCTCTCACTGTTGTGGCTCGTGGTGTATTCGTCGACTTTGGAGGTTGGAAGTAGTCTTTCCGGATGTCGGCTGCCAACAGTCTGCCCAAGACATGCATCTGAGGATCGGCTTTGCATCAGGACAGGTTTCGGCAGGGTTGGTTAGGTGGTGCTTGTTAATGGCGACCGATAGATATTACATTGGCATATCTGGATAATGTTGATTGCTTGGTATTCTTGTGATCAGCTTTGGTTGGATCAGTTCCTCTTTATGGATAGGCTTCAATTGATCGGTGGTTACGTCGACCACCACCAGAGAATGGGTTGTTAGCCCGTCGTATACACACTCCAGATTGTGATTTGTACAATTTGGGGATCAATTTGTTGTTTCTTTCAGCAGGTTTATCGTAGGTTAATGTGTGCTGAACAAATTACTGTGGTCAAATGAGTCATTGGAGCCATGAAACAGCGACTCCTACATCGTAACTTATCGGCAACGTTCTTACTTTCATCACCCTGGAATTTGTGGTTGAATTTGATATGGTAGTATTGGCAGGAAACATAAGCTCTTCATAGTGAATTGGATAAGATATCATAATTAGTTTTTGCAACTTGATGCCTTACTGTCTTGGATGTACAATCGACGCTGTAGTTGGTGTGAGGCTTTGTTCTAACCATCTTCTTTTGTTGTTGAAAACAGTCGACATGGGGAAAATGCAGAAAGGGCGAGTTGCAGATCTTTCAAGGATACTGCAAAGAGTAACGGTTTCGTTGAACGATACTTTTGCGTTATTGAATGAGGCTGCACCTGCAGCTTCAGAAAAGGGAGATTGGGCACAAGTGAAGAAGGCTGCAGACCTTGTTTCAAAAAATGCAACCACTATAGGATTGTTATGGACACAAGGTGCTAAAGTTGATGAAGCTGGAGAGGCCATGAAGAACTTTGCCGACAGCTTGCAAGGTCTTCTCCTCCTCTGTCATGCTTGTACTGTTGGGGCAGGTCCCACTCTTTCCTCAACCATTCGCAGTGCTGTGAAGCTTGTTCTGGAAGCAGGTCTGTCCCTCTTAATGCAGGCAGTTTCATTCTCTGTCAAGGGATCAGCAAGGGAGGAACGGGAGGGGGCCTTACCCTCTTTAGTTGGCTGTGTGTGGGAGTCTTGTAATGCTCTCAAGAAGACCCCATTCACAAATCGAGCTGCGATCGGACGCAGCCTGGCACAGGTTGCAACATCTGTAAAAGACGTTCTGCGAGAAATTGGGGAAATGCGAGAGGGTAGGGCTGTTGATCATGCAGATTGTGGCCATGGGCACTCCCATGAGGATGGGTCAGGCGCATGCAGCCATGGTCACGATCACAGTGCACACAGCCATCACCATGATCACTCTGGGCATGGTAATTGTGGACATGACCATGGTCAAGACAATGATCATTCAGCACACCTTCACACACATGAGCATTCCGGGCATGGCCAATGCAGACATGATCACGGTGGACACCAGCACCATTCAAGTTCTAATAACGCGAGCTATCAGCATTCTCACTCACACTCTGGACACAACCATTCCCAATGTGGCCATGATCATGGAAATCAAGGCCATGTGCACACCCATGGTCACAGTCATCAAAGCTGTGGACATGATCATAGTCATGCTGGGCATAGCCACTCACATGGGAATTCAAGTCATGCAAATTGTGGACATGACCACGGAAACACAGAGCACGAGGATGGTTCCTCTTCTGTTGACAGCATGGAGTTCAACGAGGAGCTGTCACCGGAAGAGATGCAAGTTGTGGATGCAACAAAAGGAGTTGTTAATTCCCTTCTTGATTTCTTGAAGCAGTTGTTCTATGTAGCAGGGGATCCACAGCAAGGCGATGATGAGAATTCCACACTCTACTTAGAGAATGTGTTGAAGCACTGCAAGAATTTGGGAGTTGAAGTTGATGAATTCGGAGCATCTCTTTATCCCCCTCAGGAGATCAAACAATTGAGTGACCTTATCACGAAAAGTGATGCATTAGTGGAACAGATTAAAGATGAAGTGAAAGCAACCAAAGGTGCAGTACCTGAGGGCTTAGAAACCGCATCACAGGCTGTGATGACTGCAGAGACAACGCTGAAGCTGTGCATTTCTAGTCTGTCATGACACGTCTCATGACATTTGTGTGTGTCACGGCCCAAGGCAGGAGTCAGTGTTGGGTTTTCTTGAGGTAGGGGTCTGAGATGCAGAAATATCTGAACAGAGTTAGTTCTGCTGAGTTTATTCTTCACTGGAGCCTGGAACGATTCAGAGGTAGAAGGAGCCTGGAACGTTAGCATTCTATCAGGCAGTCAAACTAGGACCTACACAGTCTGAAAATGCAGTTTGTGTTATTGAAGGTATCCTTAGATGTTGAATGTGATGTGCTCCTTAGATTGCACAAAGGCGTGGAACCTACACATGCTTATCTAAAGACTTCTGAAGTAATTTCCTTATTCATGGGACCTTTTTCTTACCTCCAAAGGCTGGAGAAGCCCTTCACATTCCTGCATGAATATTGTGTAGCGATGTAACTGCTCAGTGTTTATGGCTTAATGAATAGTAGTGATAACTGAGTTACAAAGAGTGGTAATAACTTATCAGTGATCACCTGATTCTTTGGTGATTTACAGTGGCAGAGCAATGTTGAACGGATCCCCTATTGCCCACCTATGGAAATACTCATTTGTAACAAACGAAACAAAGGAAAACATCAAAAAAACTGTTTTTAACTGAAAGAAATCACAAAGAGACAGTCGAACAGGATCCACTGAGAAATCCATTTGGGGTGGAGTGCGGTTTTCTAGACGCCAATTAACATGGCGCTCAAGGCCAAAAGGTGGTTGCGTGAATGAATGTCGCATCATGTGATCACTGAATTTCTGAAGGAAGTATTCAGAAATGACACGGGTTCAAGAACGTTGAATCATGTTGGATAAATGTTGAAGAAGATGTAGTAAGTACACTAAATATGATAAATATGATATTTAGTGTCATTTACTACTTGGAGTTACATAATGCTACATCGTTGTACTATTTATGTAATTTTTTACCAAGTAAAGTTTGTTAATGATCTAAAATGTCCTAACAGCCAATTTGACATTTGTTGGTAAAATGCGAGATATACAATAAATAGATATAGCATTGCATCATTCCAATTAGCAAGTGACACTAAATACAGTATTAAGTGTAGCATAAGCCCCAAAGTCACACTGACGCAACATTGCATTTTGAGATGCTCTATTTGATGTTCACAAGTTCTGCCCCCAACCCCGTTCTGAATACCCAGTAGCATTTAAATTTGCCTTCAATGAACTCTAACAAACCACAAATACCCAAAAACAATCCGATGATTGTAGAGCACAACAAAGCTGTGTACCAAAGCTTCGTTTCTGAATGACTATCTCAAACTTTCCTGCCACAGAAAGACATCCCATGAATACTTCATGTTCATTCAGTTAGCCTGTTCATAAACATCAGAAAGTTTGCATGATCTTGATCCTTGGAAAAGAACAGACTCTCAAAATGGCACTAAGGTGTGTGGGCCTCCAGTGAGCCAGCATTTCAAGGATACGTAGTAGGGGTTTGAGAATCCCCAAAAAGACTTAGCAAATCCAAATGTTGAAAGACAAAATTTGAGCTTGCTATCATTTGGAGTCGAAATGAAATATCTTGTGAATTTCCAAAGTGGTGCTTAAATGGTTTCATTGATTTTCTTAAATGGTTTCTTTGGCTATGTACTTAATATACTAGAAACCATTGAAGGTCACTGACCACTTTAGGTTTACTTTACCTTATCTACCGTTCAAGTCGGATATTTCCAAACTCTATGATCTTCACCAAGTATTTACGATGTGCCTGCAAAACAGGGGGGCTCCACAGCTTGGCCCTCATCTGAATCAAGTTTTTTTGGAGGGTGTAACAGGGAAAGAGCAGGGTGGGGCTACAACATTGAGAAAAAACCATGATCTTGAAAAACAATTGCACCCTCAACTACGTTGTTGCAACACATATCTCCAGTCCATATGGCCATCGCTATTAACTGAAGTCATGATCAGCTCCCTTGAGTGACTTGGTAAGGTTGGTTGAGATTAGTGCCATCCACACACAGAGTCCAGGAAGGCCACCAAGCCTATGGAAATTGGGTAGAGAGCCAGACCAATGAATGCCATCCAGAGTGGGAAAGTGGTGCGAACCGCTGCAATTCCACCCATGATCAAAGTGGCAAAGAATACAACCAAGACCTCAGCTGAGAAGTCCCACACAAGGCCTCGCAGGTACACGATTGCCAGAAAGATGCCAAGGCACATCGTGTTTTTCATCGTCACCGCGCCATAAATCTGCATCACCGTAATCATGATGATCAGTTGACATTTGATAACAGTGACCAGTTACCATGCAAGTGCTGCAAGAAAAGAATACAGCGTTGCCAACTTCAAAGGAGCTAGTACAAGAATTCAGGACAAGTGCAGCAGAGGAATCGCATCCCTATCTGCCCACAGTTTCATTGGGTTTGTCAACTCCTACAACCTTCTGGTCCCACTACACTAAACATTTGGTCTATGTGGCATAAAAATTGGTGTGCCATGTTAATTAGAGCGAACTTCATGATTTGTCATGTTGCCACCTGGTGATTGCAAAACAATTAATGTGGGCCAATGATGATTAGTGTGGGCCACACCAAAATCAGATGTTTAATAAACCTCCCCACTGCTCACCTTGTACTCTAGGTAAACCCAAACATGTGGGATCAACCTTTAAGATACCCTGCAAAAACCTTAGAAACAAGACATTCCTACACGACCTGTTGCAATTCCTACATGGTAGCTACCAGTGTTGAACTGGTATCGACCCAAATAATAACTTGTGTACACCAAAATTCTCTCACCTTGACATTCCCAACAAATATCGATATTTGACTGGTATTTTAATTTTAATACCCATGGGTAGGTTCTTTGATACCATGCATTCACCTATATACCACACCAAGACTGGTAGCTACCCTATGAAACTAAGGGCAGGGAGATGAGATAGAATCCCCTGATCTGCAGCACTTTGCTGTCCTCATTCTCTTCCCTAATTCTTAACAAGCCGTTCCTACGTTCAAGTAGACTTTGAAATTGGGTACAGGAACGTAGTGGACGAACCTGACAGTAAGACATCGAAATGTTGCGCCTACGTTTGCGTCTGGCAAACATGAGGGAGGAAATAGCTTCACTGGAGCTAGTGGCCAGAGGGGTGACGACAAAGGAGATGAAGAAGGGAGAAATGCCGGAAGTTTCCGAAAACCCGCTGATAGCACCCACCAGTGGGTCTGCAAAGAAAGCAGCCACTGCTCCACCAGCGATCAAGAAGAGGATAGCGTGTCCGATGATGCGAGATACAGAAGGGTTTTGTTCCCTTTCCTCATCTTCCACATCGTCAACCCTATCTTCCAACAAGGAAACCAAATCCGACTGCGCTGTCTGCAATGTCCACGAATCCATTTGTGTAAAAGATTAAGCTTGAAAGTCGACATGTAGAGACAAGAAGACTGAATGGTCAATCTCCATTTCATTCATCAGTTTTTCGATTTGCTGAGAAAGGGATAAGCTGTGTATGAATGATTTGAGTTCTCAGAACACTGCATTCGCGGAGAAACACTACTAAGCCTACCATCTCATCGTACATATGTAGATACCAGGGGGAGCAGTAAATTTTCCAGCCATAACATGACCTGTAGATGCACTAGATCACAGGATGATTGTAGGATTTGATGAGAATAGTACTTCCTTCAGCTATGGCATGGTCAAAAGTAGCAAACAGCTCGAGGCTAACCTGAGCCTCAGTATCCCAAATATGGGGCTGTGCAGAAGTGCCCAAATTGGAGCGTGGCGATTTTTTCTTGAAGCTTCTTGTAAAATTAATCCACTGTTCAATCCCGTGAAGAAATTCTTCCTTCGAAATCATTTTGTCATTGGATGTATCGAATTCCCGCATCCAGTGCGCCACTTCCTCTTCACCAGGAACTTGTCCGTTATGGCGCTCAATCCCTAACCCTACTATCAAATTTTTCAGTTCCTGCTCAGTAAGCATTCCGTCGTTGTTCGGGTCGAAATGATCAAAGAGCCTGCACGTCAATCAGTCCAGTGCTCCGATTAGTGCGTTAGCATTGTCGTGCATCAATAACCATTCAAGCATTGAAACCCACAATCATGGAAGACATATGATGGATGGCGGCCAAGCCGGAAGAAATCTTTACCTCAGAAGTACATCCTTATCAGGTTTACCATCTGGACCAAAAATGCTTCCCCACTTTTGCTGCTGCGTCAGGAGAGAAAGTCTGTGAAGGGCATGAGTCCGTCTGTATCGATGAAGCGCCCAGTATATACGATTCTCTTGAATCCATGGAGACAAAAGCTGCAATGTGCAACCAAAAGACAAGGTGTGGGAATTTGAATATTGTACTGTAATAGCCGAGTGCAAACACGATCAATAAACTTGAATCTGATCGACAAGTGCATTGTACAACTTACGTCACGAGGCACAAAATTTCACAATGCGACCGGCCCACCTGGTACAAGCAGTAGCCTACGAGGCTTCCAATGGCAATAACCGCTGCAATCAAAATACACAGGTTTCCCGCTGTCTGCAAGCCCAACACGCGAGGACCTTGTGCGATAATGTAGGGAGAAAGGGTGCCCATCATGATCCATGCTGCCCACTTAGTCTCATTGATGGTTGTAACTCCAGTTTCTATTCAACCCACAAACAGAAACAATCAATCCCAGCCACCTTAATCAATGATGTTCCAGAAGCAACATTGGGGGATCTTCCAGAAACCTAACTTCAGATGACTCAATTATCATAGTGATAAAGTTTCAAGGCTACTGCAATGCGAGGATGAGTCGGTCCACAAGCAGAAACACTCCATCCCAGCCACCTCAAGCAATGATATTCCAAAAGCAGCATTTGGGGACCTTCCAGAAACCTAACTTCAGGTGACTCAATCATCATAACCATAAGTTTCAAGGCTAATGCAATGAGAGGGTGAGTCAATCCACAAATAGAAACAATCAATCCCAGCCACATTAATCAATGATGTTCTAGAAGCAGCAATGGGGGATCTTCCAGAAACCTAACTTCAGATGACTCAAGTATCATAGTGGTAAAGTTTCAAGGCTACTGCAATACGAGGAATTAGTCAATGCAGGCAACCATGAGCACGTGGACCAAGAACAGCAAAACACAAGTGGACAAGTCGATGTTCTACGAACCTGAAAGATGGAACCCTTTGGTCAGTGTGCGATCCATGGCCACAAGCTTGTTCGACCGCGGTCTCGACACAAGATCACATCGGCCCACAATCAAGCACGAACCCCACAGTGCAGTGAGCACCATCACTGTCGACCCAGCCACCAAACCCATGCCCACAAGCACTTGCTCCTGCGCTGCTGCCTGGGTGGCGGCTCCCAATCCCGAAGCTACATATCGGAAACAGAGAATGGTTCAAAATGGTTGATTAGTGGAAGACCCTCCTTTGCTTCCAGTTACACCTTCTAATCTCTCTCTCTCTCTCTCTCTCTCTCTCGCTTAGGGCAGTGACTCGAATTGACCACATGACTCAGGTGTGAGGCCGGGCACTAAAATCTTCCAGGCGAAGATGAATTTTAGGGTTTTTATTTCTGTGTGGATAGACCAATGCTCTGTCAAGTGATCCAATCCATTAGTTGCCATTACCCATCGATCCTCATCATATCGTGAAAGGTTCTTTTCAAACCAGAGATGCAACGGCGGCCGCAAGAAGGCTACTGTAGACTGGCTGCACCTAACAGGGTTTCGAATTGGCCCGAAGGTTGTACTAAGTATCATTATCCTCCATTAAAACTCTGTAATCTACACCTGCCGCCCTTCAAAGCATGCATCGCAACAAGCAAACGTGCAACCATTCATCTCTTCACGACAACTATACTGGAAATAGAGTCACTCTTGCTCTTGGTTTCTTGCTACTCGGTTCCCCTAATGCTTATAGCCACTCTTGCTGGTAGGGCAGTGCTCGGAGAAGTTCCAGAATTTTGATCAAAAGTAGATAGATAGGTGCATACATACCCGCTATAAGAAGCGCATCCGGAAAGGCCCCCAGAATGGGCAGCACGAGGCCACCAATGATCCCCGGGCTCATCACCGTCAAGAGCAACTCACTCCCTTCCGTCAACAGCTGGGCAGCCTTGAGGAAGGCATAGCTGTACATGAGCAGAAGCGCCGCGTTCCCCCCCAACTTTGCCGAGCATGGCATGAACCCATAGGGCTCCTCGCAGCTACTCATTTGCTCAGAGCTCCTCCTCCCCACCACCGATTGGATCCCCATCAAATCCTCCATCCCCGTCATACTCTTTGCTTCCTCTAGGCTTGCTGCCACGCCATGCCCATGTAGGAGCACGCCAACTCCCAACAGCAGCAACACCCATCCTAACGGGCTGCAGCTCTTAAGATTCATGGTCAAACCTCCAGCTGGCTCCAACTCTCTCTGCCTGCTTTCTCCTCTACACTCCGAGCTCACTCATATATATATTACCGAATGCTACAATACATCCAACTTTGGTCCGACTACTTTGATGATGTTGTAGCAGATGTGATGAAGCGATGTTGGAGGCTTGGAAGTTGGCCCGTCTCTCTCCCTCTGCCTGCTCCGAGCTCACTCACATATTATGTACCGGTTGCTACAATACATGCAACTTTGTACCGACTACCCTGATGATGTAGTAGCAGTTGTAACTTGTGATGAAGTGGTGGTGGAGGCTTGGCCTGCCTCCCTCTCCTCTGCAGTTCGAGATCACTCACATATTAACGTACCGAATGCAATGATACATGCAACTTTGGATCCGACTACTCACTCTGGAGTCTGATGATGTAGTAAGTTAAGTTAGCACAGTACACGACTTGAATTCATCGACCACGAATACTAGGTTTAATTAGTGATACCCGCTTTGCTCGTGGTGATACTTTCTCTGTCGACCACGGCTTAGTCTTTAAACTTTCTGACGATGCAGCTGCTCTAGTAACCGTCAACTTCGCACTCCACCATCCCGGGGGCCGGCGCTGACACCTTCGTCAATTCAACTGGTCTTGTGTATGTTGTACCTGTACGTCGTAAATGAATAAACCCGTAAGTTTTAGTGAGTCCCCAGCACGTATCAGTGGGACCAGTTCGACTCCTCTCTCCCTGCCCCCGCTCCTGCCCGCATCCATAGCCTACCACTAATGACTTGTAGTACTGTAGTTACGACAGATAAATAATCTTGTCAGACGCTCCGAATCTGCACCTTCGGCACGGATGGCTTAGCCTCACATCATGCAGTTCTATGCTGTAAGCTGTAATTTGGTAGTTGATCATCTTGATTATATGCGCTGGAGTGTAGATGTAACTCACTCTTACTCCATCCAGAACCCACAACTTGTATGTAATAGCAACAGGTGAATCATCCTGTCAGAAGCTCCGAAACAGCACCGTTGACTGCATGGATGGATTAGCCCCCTCAGCATGCATTTCTATGCTGTAAGATGTTATTTGATAGATGATCATCTTGCTCATCTGGGTTTCATAGTTACTTGAGCCGTATTTCAAGTATGATTTCAGGCCGCTTTGCACTCTGACAGGCTCCGAATAACAGTCTCGAGGATGCACATTCCTGCAACACATATTACATGTAAGATAACCGGCAACGACCACTCCTAAACCAGACCAGTTCCTAAACCATTTTTGGATCAGTGTGCGCTGCGGTCTGATTGGCTCTTCACAGAAAACAAGGAATTAGTGCCGCAAGAGTACTGCTTCATGAGCTCCATTGCCCTCTTGCGATGGATGAGGCCAACTTATAATTCCCAAGCAATCACCATACAGATTCCTGGCAACTAGCGGTCGGCATCTGAGCAGATAAGGGATGTGTCTGATCCCCAACCTTGTAATTTGTGGCCTACAAGTTCACAATTTCAAAAGGGTGAGTGGGGGTGGGTGGGGCCCACCATCAAATCCTCTACAGTATAAAGTAGAGGCGCCTATTCCCAGTCAGGACGTTGTCGGGAACCTATGGTGTGTCATAATTTCAATCATGTCGGAACCAATAGTGTCATGACATATGTCTTTGGTTTGAGTGCTAAAGTGAACAGGAGTTGAGTGGTTAAAATGAGTGGTTATGGCAGACAGACTCTAGACACAAGAAAAAATTGCATTTCTCCTGATTTTTATCTTCCTACACGGGAAAAATTTGCACCGCCTTCTGTTTCTCCAAATCTGGCGCATAATCTCCTAAGTGATCGGTAATGCGCACCTCTACTCTACATGTTCTCTAGCAATTTTGGGGCTCAATGTTACGGCCAAATACATAACTTCTATGAGTTGTACCAAGTCTACGAACAACATACTTGATATTTATGGGTAGTGTTTGGGGCGGATTTTGGGCTTGATCGGTCAAAATCCTAGTGTTTTTGAGTCCAATTGGTTAGATGTTGCGATCTTCAGTTTTTCTTTGTTAATTTGAGGTATATTCCATAGATTCTTCTACAATGATTGGTCATTTCCTAACATCTAGAACGCCAATTGGTTATTTCTCAAATTTAACCAGTGCATCTGTAATTAAGGGTTAGTTCTCTCCACTCGTTATTTATGGGTTTTGAAAAATGAGAGAAATTTGTGAAACATATTTTTTTTACTGCCGACCTTATCATACTTTATTTAAAGGCAAAGTTCAATTTTGTAGTTTAGTTTTATCATATGCATTAATATCTTGTATCAATGGATCCACCATTATAACAACCAAATTGTCTAGATCTTAGGAATATGTTCAAATCTGCTTAAATATGAGTTGATTGATGTATGGCAAGATTGTAGTCAAGAATAAAGATTTCAAACAGACATATGTTACAAGGAGATTGGAATAATATATGCTTGAAGTATAGAGACCGATATAAAGTCAACGAACGGTTAGCACAATGGAGAGGGTCTACACGATAATCCAAAAAGAAAAAAAACGATCTTCACTTAGACCAAGTCTCCTAACTTTTACAATTGCACTCCGATTCGGAAGCTTGAAATGACAATCTTTACACTTTGCTATTGCTAAACATATATGGTGAGATAATTCTCAATCCAGCCCGAAGGCGAAAATTATTGTCTGTGGCATTGAAATTGCCTGTGATTGGGCCACATACATTTGAGTTTTGGGCAGCGGGCAGCTACTTTTGCAAAGTACATTCATGCACATTTACAGACAGACCCTGGCTTTCTTTTGTGTGGTCAGTCACATCTTTGCAAAGACCTTTTCAATGATCAAACACTCAGAGATCAGGATAGGGATACTGCTCTCCCTTTTTAATGTGACATGTTTGGTCACGCAAGAAAGTGTTGTATTATTCGAATGTCGTATTCTGCATAATATGATGTTCTGGTCTCAAATGTCATACTATCGAGGTTTTTCAAGAAAATAGCCTAATTTAATGTAAAATGTCATTTTGTATATACAATGAAGATACGTAAGTATGAGAGAACGTTTTTACTAAAGAAATATGCTCCCAATGTCGCACAAAAATTATATAGTCCCGTGATGATGTTTTCGCCTTATCACACAGTACAAAAGTAAGAATCTACTGTCTTTTGATGATGTTTGTTGATGTTGGAAATTGACATTTTGTTTAATTTATCCGTAAAAGATTGGATGCTCATCACATCTATAATTGAAAGCTTCAAAGGATGCTCCACTGCAAGGTTTGATAGTAATTGGGCATACTGACGGCAAGAGAGGAAGCTTCACTATTGGTGTTGGTTGGTCATCCACATCGTTTCCCTACATTGGCTCTTCATTCAAATTTAAACCCACATGGATTTCTCTACCCCATGCCAAATCCATCGACTCGGCCATGATGTACTATGCATCAACAATTTCCTCTCTTGCCAATTGCATATATTCTTCAATAAGCATTTCTTCACTTTCAAGATTCAAAGAGGAAACTCGGGGGGGGGGGGGGCACTGGTGAAAAACGTAGGAACTATGTGCGATAAAATATAGGGTCTTGTATAAAAATTTGGCGTAAAATTTGTAAATTATTAGATGTAGTATAGGGTGCTTTGGGATTGTGAAACATGATTATATGTAATATAGCATTTGACAAAACATGATTAAATTACCTAAGTGGTACATATAAAATAGCATGGAGAAAAAGCGATAGTTTCAAAAATTAAATACTTTGCTACCAAAATATGGCATGTTCTATATAGGAAGGGTTCAAAAGATAAGGGTGAAGGTTGGTACTAAGTGGGGCAATTGTTGGCAACCCATTGACTTGATGAAACGTGTAGTCCAGAATGGAAATAGAGAAACGCTCTTCCCAACTGCTATGGCTTACCTCCATTGGTTCAAAAAACAGCCGGGTCTCAACAAATATAAGTATGTTGAGAGTGGCTGTGTGTGGGTTGATATGGATGCTATTATCTCAACTGTGTCTCTACTGTATGAATCAACTAGCAAAATCTACACCTTAGATGAGGTAGATGCAAACTCATTGAGTGAGTTCATTTCAAATAAAAAATAAAACCTACTAAATTTGTACTATCTCACACATGTGGAGATATAATTTGGAAAAGGGCTGAATGATCATTAGTATACCTTGAAATCTGTAGTAGTCATTTCAGTTCGAGTACCCTCATATCTCCCACATGTGTAAATGGTAGCCTAGCTAGTTTAGGTGGATTTTGCTTGCATGGCGTGGGATTTTCCTCCAATGTGTAGGATTGGAATATCAAGGCATCAATTGTAGGGATTCTGCAAACCTTGTAAATGTGACTTTGAGACACATGTGGCTGGCCTGTTCCCTAAGACCTCAAGGTTTCTAACTGTGTTATCCAACACAACTTTTATTCGTTGGCTCATGTTGCTTTATGACATGTAATTGCAATCTTTTGTTGTTATTGTTTAGTGTTTTGCTTTGCCCGGACTTCAGTGTGACCCTGAACCCTAAACCCTAGTAAATGTTTGTTTCTCTTACTTTGTACATGTGTTTCTAACAAGAATTCTACTGTATCATACACTTTAAGGAATGGGGGCAATCAGGGGAAAAAAATACATATAAGTAATATAGGGTACCATAAAATCAACCATCCAAGAATTTATAATTACCAATAGGGTGCATATAATCACAACACTTTACCATTATTTCAAAAATTAGCATCCCTTATAATCCTTTCTCATAGGTAAATAGCCCCCATTTTAATAGGTCATTATCGCAGGTATATGCAAAATATACAAGGGAGTGCCCCCCCCGAGAGAGGAAATGAGACTTGCTAATTCATTTGCTGTTTTTTTCATTCTTCCATTCTTCCATTCTTTCATTCTCACGTTCATCATCCATGGCGAAATTGGCACAGTCTCCAATTTGTAGGTAAAAACTTGGGCATCCTCCAATTTTTTGTACGATTTGGGGATTCATCTCTCTTCACACTTGAGAGCACCACATAATAGCATGCCTTACATTAAGCATTATTTTCCTCAAGTCTTAGTGAATAGTACAAGAATCCAAATGAGAAAAAACCCATTATAAAAGCTTCTTGTGCTAAACTTTAAATGAAGCAATTTTTCCATGATCCAAGGGTTAGATCACACTTGTAACATTAGATGGTAAGAAAACAATAATAATATCGCTCAATTGCAAGATTAAAAAACCAAATGATTCACCCTTATCAACATGCTCAAGGGAATGAGTAGCATAATTGTTCATAATTAAAAGTGCTTTCTACTTTTGAGATTTGAATTGTACATTGAAGTTTATCATCCAACTTTCAAATACATTTGATGTCATCTAGGCCGCGTGGTTTGCAAACCACCATACACAATTTGTTGGCAACCACCTTTCAAAGCATCTTGAGTGTAGAGATTTGTAAATTACACAGGATTGAAGTTGACATCGTTTGTCATGTTTACAACAAAAGCAAGAGTGAGACGGTCCTTTTGAATTTTGCACACGCAAATTTTTCCCTCCACTAGTGTCTTTATTTGGCTGAGCACGATAAAATGTACCAGTCTCATCCATATTGTAAACGTTTTTGTTGCCACGAGCAATGTAGATGAGGTCAATGTTGACCAAATTATGTGCAAGTTGTTTTGTGTGTAGACATAGTCATCAATACTGAAATTTTTGAACTTATAACTGAAATGAAAACCATCCACCACTCAAGATTGCCATCACCTCTCGGCCAAGAAATTGAAGTGTGGCGTGGGCAAATATAAGAGTATAAGTTGGCGAGGACTGAAATTTCCACTCTGAAGAGATGCGAGGTTCAAGTGTGAGGACATATTTTAATTCAAGAAAAGAGATCAACAACTGAAAAATTATAGTTTGCAAACCCAACAACCCCTAAGGGGCACAAGCACAGTCAAGTCCACAACTCCATTACCTTGCATAAGCTTAAGTGAAAATGATTCAAAACTATATACCAACTTCGAATTTTGTGAAGGAAAAAATCATAAGCATTTAAAAAACACATTGATTTACAAAGCCAAGCAATTTATGTTGACAAATTCTTTTTCCCAAGAAAAGTCTACCAAAGATTGTGCAAGTAGTGTGCAAGTAAGTATATTGAACACGTGATTGTCTAAATTTTTGCCACATGACATATATTGTCTAAATTTACATGATTACATTGAAATGATGTTTTGCACAATTTTTTGTAATGATGACCTCAAATAATGAATTTAAGAAATATGAAAAATTCCAACTTAAAAATATTTAAGGTCATGAAATCTACGTCCAAAACCATGCTTAGCCACTACCTTCTGAGCAATACTTTTAATGATAGAATTTTAAGAGCTCGTCTTGATATTCTATATTTAAGTACCTAACGAAACAATAAAGGGCACCATGAAAAAAATCCAATTTAAGCAACACTTTGCTACTATTTAAAGGTGTTTGACCAAAAAAATGAAAGTTTTAATATAACACAACATTTTTTTACGTATACTTAGACCATGCTTTGCTCCCTAAACCCTTAACTTGCACCCAAACCCAAAGATTCAAAAGTGTAATGTTTATTTTGAATCCAAGGCAACAAATTAGCTTGAGTGAAGTTAAGTTAACCCATTGATGAATTCATCATGTACTCCTTGATCTCAAGGCAGATCCAAGTGTTGGTCCTACCACCTGCACACGGTAATTACCTCTATCATATGACAAATTGGCCCTAAAAAATGTCATATTACAAGCATCGTAGTTATAATATTGGGGTAAATTCGCACTAAAAATTTTTGTCGATAGGAATTGTGTCATATTATCGAGGTGTTGTACTATGAAATGTTATATTATTCGGATTAGATTATAATCCCTTTGGTAGGCATGTCACAACAACCTAATTTCGCATGCCCTTGCGACAAAAATAGGTTTGACACGCACATGTTCCATAGTTATTATACAAAAACCAATCCTGTAATTTAGAACCCTTATGACGCCAAAATTATGTTTTTTACTATGTATTCAACTGATGTATGTGATGTGCAGGTGTACATGCTTGGTTGTAATTATATGCTTATTTGATTGCGGTAATTCCTGGACTAAATCGAACTGATGAGGCAAAAAGAAATTTAATACCTTGTACAAGTTATACAAAAAAGACAAACTAGCAAATGAAATTTCAGAATCACATCGTCACACATGCAAGTTTTATGATTCTTTTGATCAATGATGGCATCAAATTGGGACTGTAATGAAGCATATGATAGCATCCGCTAAAATTTTAATGCGCCTTTATTCTAGGTAATCTATATTTTTCACCTTTGAAAGGAGAATAGAATCATGGTCTCATTGGATAAACAACATCACCCATAAACTTGTAAAATAATAATTCACTTTTTCAAATTTTTTCTAATATCATAATTTTGGAACAAATGGCAACGCCCAACCCATACAAAATCGTAATCCCAAACCTACATTTGCTATCCACTACACTTTGAAGTAAAGTTGAATAAAAACATTTTCTACAATAATATAAAGTAGGATCTATAGGAGGAGCAATGATAGATATATGATTACTATCAACCACTCCAATCACATAGGGTGTTCCCCTAAGCTCCTAAAACTCGGCTACAATTCTGTTCAATATAGCTCTAGATTGTTTCACAATCACTAATGGTTTTAAATACTTCTCAATAGCTACATAAAACTCCCTAACAATGATAGATGCAGTATTTTCATGGATTCCATAAGTTTCAACACAACTGCATAATGAATTACCACTACTAAGTTTATTAAAAGAAAGACCAATATGATATCTAAGAAAAATGGATGTTCTAAAATTTGTAATCTTACGACTTAATGATGGAGATAAGACACCACAAAAATATTTTTAAAAATTAGGAAGTAACCTTGTATACTGCTTAAATAACTTAACCGAGTCACATCCAAATAGTAATGTGTCCGCAAAAATAGTACACTGGTTATACATCCAAATACTCCGCGTCCTCCTAGACGCACTACTCTCCGCAATCATCATAGCAAAAACCATTGTCATGACAACATAATGTTGATGCAAAACAAGTTTTTACAAAATTACAACAACTGCCATAACATGTCACACAACCATGAAGAACACAAGAGCCACTAAAATCTTTTGTCGTTGTTCATCCATCTTGTACAAATGATAATGAAAAGAAAAACAGAGGAACTAAAATTTTACTACATTTATTGAAACGACTTGGCTTCTTGGCCCTGAGGCCTTTTACATATGGGAAAATTGGCCCCCAGTATAATCTTATTGTAATGCATAGTTGAGGCCGGCCTCCAACCCAAAAAGGGCTCAAACTTCATGCAATCGGCCTCAAGGGGAATTGGCCCGGCCTCTAGGTGTAAAGCGGCCCCTTATTAGTCATAAAGCGCCAGGCAGAAACAACAGTCGTTCTCGGGTCGAATGATGGGCATATCAGACCTTGACATGTGGCATTATAGGTGCCACCTGGCCATCTCGTAACCTCACACGTCAGCTCGTTCCCCAACGCGTTCCCATGACCTCTATAGAATTTGATGCGTTAAACTGCAGCAGAGATCAGACCAACGCACCTTTATCATTTGGGAAGCTCACTACACTAAATAGGATATTTAATGTTTGATACCCTAAATACGAACGCATACACTAAATATCAATCACCCTATGATAGTAAGTGACATTATATGTCAACTCAAACATTACATATCAACTATGGTAATATGTGGAAGTTAAATGTTTGAATTTAGTGTTAGTAAGAATATGATTTTTTAAAAACAATGATCAAAGGACAATTCCAACATATTTTTTAGCACATCTTCTAACAATAATTATCAAAACATTGAAAATTAGTGTTGAGCAGGGTAGGGTGGTAACAACATTGTAATTTATTCAAACACTAAATATCCTATTTAGTGTAGTTTGAGAGCTTTTGAAGGTTTAGGGTTTTCCCTCTTTTGTAAGGGACCTCTCGTAATCATTCGTAACCATTTCTACATCTTTCCACATGATTACGTACCCTTTATGGAGTATGACAACAGTTTTAGAATGGACATGAACGATGAAATCTTGGAAGCATTAGAGGAGGACATTTTGATGGTATACATTATGATGATGGTTGCTTGCAATATTCATAACATGCTCAATGCGAATGACCTGGAGGAAGGTGGCCAAACATTCGTCAATCACAACCTGGGAGTTACGGACATTCTCAGCCGGATGCGTGGGCTACTTGCATTGTTCAAGGTTTTGAATAATTTTGAGGTTCATGAATTTGATGAGCTCGCTTCCCTTGTGTGACCTACAATTGGCGACAATACATGTAGTGTCAGTATTGAGAGGGTGATACTAAGAGGCTTGTGAAGTTGACACTTGAGCAATGTTTGCTCAACTTTATCTTTTATTTGGAGCATGATAACATAACTAGCTATGAGTCATTTCAATAGAATGTTGCGTGTTCGTTTTTGTGCAATGACATGATTTTCATTGCTTCGTGCATCACTAGTGCACTTGCTTATGAGATGTGTTGGTCCAATGAAGTTGAGCGACGACGCTTGCGTGGTTTGAATCCTCATTTTCTAGGTTATATCGGCATTGTTGAGGGTACACTTGTCGAAATTCAAAAGCCATGGACTGAATCAACCACGTGAAGTGATTTAATGGCAAGAAGAAGATGTATTGCATGAACAATATGGTTGTGGTGTCCCACGAAGATCTCTTCATTCATTTGGACTTGGGTATTATGGGTTTCTTCCATGATGTTATAATCTTTTGCCACTCCAACTTCTATAGGCATTGGCGTGCACATTTCATTCATGGTGACAAAGACTTTGAACACTTGCTTGGAGATCCTGGTTGCATTGGCATAAATATGTTCATAATGTGGAAATTTGGCAATGTGGAGAGGTCTTCGGATATGGACAAGGTTGTATTAATTGCTTATAACAAGATTTATGCTAGCTACACTGGAAGAGTAGAATGGGGCATTGGTGGGTTTGAAGCGTAAATTTCAAAGACTCATAAAGTGTATTGGAGCCACAACCATCTTGACAAACTTCATACACTACCATATATTGAAATTCACCAATAATGTGGCAGGTGACCAAATTGAGCCCGCATAAAATCATGACTGGGACAAAGACTATTGAGAAAGTAGAATGAGAGCACTAATTGTCACTATGCGTATATATTCTTACTTTGTCGTGGCATTGCAATATATGAATAAAATTCATAGGGTTTGGTTGTCATGTTTAGATGTGATGTTTTCATTCTCTAAGTCTAAGTGTATTGAATGCACCCTTACACATCACATATATAGGGTAGCAAAGTGATAGAACACTAAAAGCATAGAGATAAGTCTAATGGATATTGATTGAAGTGATATTTTTATTCAAATCGATCCATCGGGAGCAAGCATGGTCAACTATATAGAAAATGTCATGGTATGCTAAAACTATAAATGTTTTGGTCAAACACCTAAAAGTAATAGAAAAATGTTGCTTGAATTGGATTTTTTTCATGATACCCTCTATTGTTGTGTTAGGTACTCAAATATAGAATATCAAGATGAGATTCAAAACCTATCATTAAAAGTATTGCTCAAGAGGTAATGGCTAAATCTAGTTTTGGACATAAATTTCATGACCTTAAGTAATTTGAAGTTCGTTTTCTTTTCTTCATATTCCTTGAATTTATCATAAACTTAAGGGCACCATTACACAAAATTTGTAGTTTTATTATATTTTAAAAATTAGACAATCTCGTGTTCAGTATACCTACTTGCACACTACTTGCATTGTCTTCTAAACTATGTAGGGTTTTCTTGAATTTTTTTTTCAACATAAATTGTTGGGCTTTGTAGATGACTTTGTTTTTTCAAATGTTTATGATAGTTTCCTTCATGAATTTCGAAGTTAGTATATTGTTTTGAACTACTTTCACTTGAACATATGCAAGGTTATGGAGTTGTGTACTTGATTGTGCTTGCATCATACAAAAGAAATGTCACACCACTTACCCTCACTTCAATCTCAACAACTCTGCTACCTTGTCCTTTCACTCTTCTTGCGAAATCATCCCCATCTCCACCCCGGGGGTGTACGTGAGTACACAAAAAGGGGTATTAATTTGAACTTTGCCGTATTATGCATACATATACTACCCAAGTTGTAGCTCGTCGTTATGTACATGTATGAAGGAGCTCTAGAAAATATACAACATTTGTACTTGTATGGTAGTGTCACTAGACTTTATAGGATAAATGTTTAGTATTGGATGAAACTAGGATGAATAATTTTCTATTTCTTGATCTCATTCACGCATGTATAGAAGAGGCACTATTAGAATTTTGGAAGGGGTTGTTGAGCTAAGAACGAGGCCACTTCTTGCTTAGGATTGCAAGAGGAATGAGCCATGCTTCTTTCTGGAGGTTGATAAAAGGGGGTGCGGATGGTTGATGCAGGTGATGATTGCAGGCATTAGGTGACTTAGAAGTTAGGTCTTGTCACAAGGGCCCATAAAGAAGTTTGTTGAAATTATGAAGGTGCTCAAAAATCATCATTTCCTCATTTAGTTGCACATTGCCCTTAGCTCCTTTTGGGTGCTCGTCACATTAGTGATTTTATGTATTTGATTGTGGAAGCAACAATAGATGTTTATAGATAAATTCTTGAATCAATTGAATTCTTGGTTTTGAATAGAGAGCAAAATGATTGTCTTACTCCAAATTAAGCTATGGTTATATTAATGCATGCATTGTAGAGACTAATTAACAAGTGGAATAAATGGGACAAGTAGCCTTTTTTTTGTTCAAGATACTTTGAGTTTTGATTGCTATCAAGAGTACAAGACGCATGCAAGGAAAGTCAAGACAAGAACACACTTGAAGCTAGAATTCTCGAAAATATGGTAGACCAAAAAAATCAACTCCAATTAAGGCTTGCTTTGTTGAGAGGGTTTATAAGACACATAGAAAATTTGGTAACATTATTAGCTAATCATGTCAGAAATACCCCTATCCAAAATCAACTTATTTTTCAAGTGGATTATTTGAATAAAATTAACACATTGATTTTTTATATTATTGAAGACTTAAATTCAAGTATGCAACATGGGTGCTCTTGGATGCAAATACATATGTTATATGCCAACCATCAATGACGAGTAGAAGTGTGTTTTCATTTTCTCCTTGACAAAAGACAATGTATACTAAGGTTTCAAGTGCATATATACTATGATCATTGAACTTGGTGAAGCCCGTATAAATTGTGTATGGCCGTATATTGAGACTCCACGACCTTTATGGGTTAAAGTAAAGATGACATGGCGATTGTTGGTCAATCCTCCTCCAAGTCCATTAACTCTAAATCCTATGCATTGCTTCCGCTTGTTGAAAGTAAAATACAAATCTAAGCAGCGAAGACTTGGCCATGGTCTAATTCATTTGTATAGAAACACATAAGAATGGAAGTAGCCTAACTTACATTCTTCTTTTGTGGTTTTAACAGCACTACACTGAGTATCATATCTAGTGTCACCAATTCTATTTGTCTTGCTCAAAACTAATTGTAAGATGAAAATGTAAACCTAACGATATTTTAATTCCTTGTAAAATTTTCTGCACAATATAGGTTCATGATGTTGCAATTATTGTCACTTACCAAGTGAATTTTCATCCAGATTTCAATCATTCATGACAATAATTTCATTACATATAATGTTAGGATGTAGAATATATCAAAAGTGGATGAACTAAAAGTAAATACAAAAGATTTGTATACTTATTCATAATAAGTGTCATTTGACAAGTTACCACAAGTGACATAAGCTACCATACGACACTAAAATATCATATTTAGTGTAGTCCTACCTTTACTTACTTCTAAGCACGAGCCTAGGTGGCCCCTAGGTGGCCGGTGACATGGCACCTCTTAATATCGGGGACAATACCTTAAAGTCCTTGAACCACTTCGCCCTCAAGAAATTGTAGCCCCGAGTCTTTCGGAGCACTAAACATCTATGAGAGCCCCAATGGCATGTCGGCCTTTGGGGTTCGTTAGGTAAATAAATAAATAAATAACCAACGTCGGGCAATGTGACATGAATTTGAGTCCATTGGCCCTACCCTGCTCAAGAATCCTCTTGGTGCATGGTGGGGTTTACTGCCTACCTTGCGGTGGATGGACTCTTGGCTTCCTACCTACTTAGTTAGTTTCTTCTGTCAAGTAGAGAGAAGATTTCACAGTGGGAATTGTACCGCCAACCACTCCATTCGGAAATGGGTACCTCTCCATTATCACCCAAAAGTTTAGGGTCATCTTAGACCATTCGGAAATGGGTATTCCTTCACTACCACATAGAAGTTTAGGGTCATCTCAGACCATTTGGAAATGGGTACCTCTCCACTATCACCCAAAAGTTTAGGGTCATCACAAACCATTTGGAAATGGGCACCCCTTCACTATCACCCTGAAGTTTAGGGTCGTATCGGACCATTCGGAAATGTGTACCTCTCCACTATCACCCAAAAGTTTAGGGTCATCTCAAACCATTTGGAAATGGGTACCCCTTCACTATCACCCAGAAGTTTAGGGTCGTCTCGGATCATTTGGAATTGGATAGCTCTCCACTATCACCCAGAAGGTTAGGGTGATAGTGGAGAGGTACCCATGGTCATCTCGGACCATTTGGAAATGGGTACCTCTCCACTATCACCCAAAATTTTTGGGTCATCTTGGACCATTTGGAAATGGGTACCTCTCCACTATCACCCAAAAGTTTAGGGCCGTCTCGGACCATTTGGAAATGGGTACCTCTCCACTATCACCCAGAAGTTTAGGGTCGTCTTGGACCATTTGGAAATGGGTACCTCTCCACTATCACCCAAAATTTTTGGGTCATCTCAAACCATTTGGAAATGGATACCTCTCCACTATCACCCAAAATTTTTGGGTCATCTCAAACCATTTGGAAATGGGTAGCCCTTCACTATCACCCAGAAGTTTAGGGTCGTGTCGGACCATTCGTTAGGTAAGAACTTGTGCGCTAAAGTTTTCGCATGCTTGCGTGGTCTTCAACATTCTATGACTAACACGATGGCGGATGGACCAGGCTCATACTTGGGCGATGCTCCGTCAATTCATGTCAGGTCCTTCTGGTGAGTCTTTGAAGTAGTCTTGAGATTTCTAAAGCTTCATCTGCTCAATGTGAACTATCAGCACCTTGTTTTGCTCCGTGTCTAGTAGCATGCACACAAACGCATCTGAACTTTGTGTGTTAGGAAATTCACTTAGCAATATGGGATCTAGACCCTTAATGAACTTGGGGGGTGGAGCCCGTAAATGGGTGGTTATTTTATGCATTGGATTGATGAATTTACACCAAAAGCAGACATTATAATAATTCAAGAACATAAATTAAGGGGTAGAGCGCTTGAGAACTTGGGTAGTAGACTCATGCCTGGATGTGAAAGCTGGATCTTGAAGGCTGCTCCCGGTGAAAGAAGTTGGATTAACCCAAATGCAGTAAGTAAAGGAGGAGTTGGTATCCTACTATCACATAAGTATGCTAGGTTTGTTACAGAGCATGGGGCCTTATTTCAAGTTTTCTTGCCCCCAACCCCTGCACTTTTTCTTTGCACTTATTCAATCATTTAGCCATTTATATCTTCAAATAAGTAGACTACTGGTTTAAATGACTACAATCTATCCAATTACAAGTACATATATTGAAAATTTTCTATAAATTAAAGTTTTTGGGTGAATCTGACAATTCATGTCACTGAAGAATTGTCATATCACGAATATTACCATTTACAAATTTGCGACCACGTTTGTTATGGTCTAGGCTTGGACGGTGGCAATTGTAGCCCAGGATTGCATATTTTGGACTAATTCAGAGGGCATTATTATCATGAGGGGCTTGAATCCGGGAAGTCATGGATGCTCTGCATGCCTCTTCAAAGAACCCGAGGTCTTGACCTCCGTGAGGTTTTAACTTCTTTCAACTAAGGCTGACAATTCAATAAATTACATGTGCCTATTGTGGCAAATGGCAATCAATTATGTCAGGATCAAATGTGGGGAAATCTCCTCTGGAACATGAGGAGAAGGGCACAAGAACCGATTCCAGTGTATGGTCCCAAAGTTTGGCGCCAACATTGGCTGCAGGAATTTAAGGTATTAGCCACCACATCTGCACAAAGAGTACTGAAGTGTGCAATTCTAGACTGCATTCGTTCAAGAGAGGATCTACATGGTAGTTTAAGGACTGGATTAATGAACAAGTCTGCAAGCAGCAGAAGTGATCACAAGAGGTACTTGGGGCTGTTTACATCATGGACCACAAAGTAGTCCCATGTCAGACGGTCTTTTTTCATGGTCAAATTTCTGAAAAATGCAAATTTTAAAAGCCTTTGGGCCCTTCGCTAGGTGTAAACTTAATGTGGACCAAGAGGAGTAACCATGCACCAAAAAGTGGACTCTTAACTACAATAACATGTTTGGCAACCTCCTTCCTCCCCCCCCCCGCCCCCAAATATTAAAACGGCATTTCTCTACCAAGGTCCCTTGATTTGTATATGTTCAAGAGAGCCTCGTTTGCCTCTCTCACCACAAAAACCGTTGGATCATGACAATGGATAATGTAGGCTTGAAAATAGGTCTTTTGGGGACCTCAAGTTCCATGGTCACTCTTACATATTTTCCCTTATGTGCACCTAAGTGGTCCCAAGACAAGTTCAACGGTTAATCACATATTTTAGGGGAGCAAGGGACGACTTCATGGTCCATGATTTAAACAGCCCCTTCTGAACTTTTTGTGTACCTCACTATTTTGGTAGAAATCAGAAATACTCCACAGGAAGCACAAGTCACCTGCAAAGTGTAAGGCAAGTGACCTGTAAATTACATATTTGTCCTTGCCTACGTGCAGACTCCTCGCAGTACTACCAAGACGCCAACTAATTGAATCTGATTCCAAACATTGGCATTACTGGAATCCTGTGGATGCAATGTCATATTCATTTGTCAACTTTGCGACATTCTAAGTTTCCACTGACAGAAAGTGTCATATTTGTGACATTATTGTGCTCAATAAGTTGACATTAACACAGTCAGAACGCATTAGTGTGGGTTGGCGTATGATCAGCAGCTGCAGCATGGCAAACTCCAAAGTGGCAGTAAAAGCTTCCTTTACCATGTGTCTTGAATGTGCCTCGTCTCAAATCGATTCTCTACACATATACAGATCTTCATGCACCCTGTTGCATCAACCCACGCTGACGTTGTAATTGAATTAAGCCTACATCTTCTGAAGTGTCACTTGGAAGTACATGGGCTCTTGGGCCCTTCTTATTTTGTGATTTTGATCAAGTTCAAGTCTAGGTCTAATATGTGTATGTATGAGTCTGATGCACTTGTGTATTTTGGGCTTCATTTGTTGATCCAGTTTTGAAATTATGGGTTTGATGTGGATGTTGAGGTCTGATGGACTTCCATGCTCAGAAATCAGTTGTGCATGGCTTCATAATTTTTTCTTGTTTCCTTCATACGGGTAAGAGAGGTGTGGCGTAAAGGCGGTGCCATTTGACACCTTTGCACTTGTGTGTATTTGGTCCAGGATGTGCGCTGATGTGTGGCTTCAAGGCTTCGTGATGGGTCTGATGTGGTGCCTATGTGGCAACGTGGATGCTTTGGGGTGGTTCTAAATGCTCCTTGTGATTAACTTGTGGTGTGTGTTATGTCGCATGTACACTGCAATACAATCCCAGCAATGGCCACACCAGTACGCTTAAGCATCTACAAAATGACATGAATCTCTTGAGTTGGTTATGAATCTTGAAAGAATTGGCCTGACGACGCTTGTAATGGTTGTACAATCAAAGGGGGTGAACAATAATTCAAAACACCCGGTCTCCTCCTCTAGCCCCGTTTTATGTGCAATGTGCATCAAGGAGGGGGGCAAAGAGGTCAACCTCATCGGCAAAATACTACTCATCAGCAGTAATGAATTGCACTCCACCCCATTTGATGAACTGAATTATCATTCAACCAACATGTGCTTGACTGGTTTGAATGATAAAAATAGTCCATATCCTACTCACAGAAGGTGGATGCTGGATGTTCCTTTCCTGAAGAATTACATATTTTGAAACAAGTCATGTATGTAGCTGGGATGCAGCTGGATATGGAGAAAGTAAGTCAGGCGCATGTGCCTGTTGCTGAATCTGGTGACATGTGCGAACAATTTACATCCGCTCTCTGCTGAATGGGTGGTGTTATTGGTTTAGAGGTAGCAGAGCTCTTTCTGGGGTCATCATCATAAACCTCTAAATTCATATATTATGAAACAATATTGGGTTGCAATTTCGATCAGTTGTTTCCATTTTCCATGGTTGTAAGACCTAAAAGACTAGAATACGAGCTTACGGACCACAACTTCTAGCTAATAAACTGCACATGTACTGCCAGTATATTATGTGTCCTTGATATGAAACTTATGCAGGATTCCATTATAATGCAGCATCATTCTGAAGTAGGTTACTTAAGGCACTCCGACTAGAGGCTGAGGTCTTCAGAGAAGTCAATATGCGGCCCTGCTGGTAGCTGAAGTAATCAGTGCCATCCACACACGTAATCCAGGAAGGCCACCAAGCCTATGGAAGCTGGGTAGAGAGCCAAGCCAATGAGAGCCATCCAGAGTGGGAAAGTGGTGTGGACTGCTGCCACACCACCGATGATCAAAGTGGCGAAGAGAACTACTACCACCTCCGCTGAAAAGTCCCAAACAAGGCCTCGGAAGTACACAATCGCTAACAAAATCCCCAGGCACATTGAGTTTTGCATGGTCACAGCTCCATATATCTGCTCCCCTCCCCCCTCCCCCCAACCCCCCCAAGGTTATATTATGATTGAGGTCAAGTATGATCAAAATATGGATGCTTGCTATTTGAATGGCTAGCTAGGAATGGAAGATTCTGTAACAATCATATGTGTGGCATTTCATAAAATATAAATGAACATGGTGACCAGCTCCAGGTCATATAGCACAGGAACATACAGGGAATAACTACCTAGTTCGTAGCTTTCAAAATCTAGAATGATGAACTGAGGAAGTGAACTTAACTGCTTCACTGGAAATTACAGGAGTCTCTCTTCATGAAGGGGAGGCTAACATGCCTAAATGACCTAGTTTTCTATTTTAATTAAACAAGCATAGATTATCTCTGAGCTCACCAGAAAAGGCTGGGTAGGGTTATGTGCTGATTCCATCTTCAAGCGAGTTCTAGGAATCAGACCAAATGAGCACTTCCATGCATACTTCAGTACTAAAATAGTACATGGGAGGAAGATGTGTCACAAAAAATTGGTTACTAACTACACTGACATGTGCAAGTAGGTTGCCCCATGCTAATTTGTCGACATTACACACTATTTTGGATATTTGTTACTGTAGTAACAAAATACATGTTGTTTATTTATTTATTATTATGAGCCGTACAGATTGATAAACATATTAACAAGTTTTTGTGATATGATTTTGACACAAGGCAGTTTGCACATGTAAAGAGGCAACCTATTCGCGAAGGCAACCCAATTGCACATATTAGTGTAGGTAAATGGATGTGAGGAGCCCTACCTCAAGCTTGACATAATAGGTGCCCAACCTACCAAACCATGGTCCAACGAGGTAGGTTCTTTGTGGCTACTACGGCCAATGGCACGGTGTAATGTGTCCATTACTAGATGTTGTGGTCATGCCATGGCATGGTCATCAATTCGGATTTACAGGTGAGAATGTGTCTCCTTGTATACATTAAGGAGTAGCCACTCAGAAAAATCACTTGGCCTGACCACTACACTATCGAGCAGTTATCTTAAATTATTTACTAAGTGTGGAGGTTGAAATGAACAGACCTGATAGTAAGCCATTGACATGTAAGACTTCTTGCGTTTCGCGAATGCATGAGCCAAGATCACTTCACTGGCGCAAGTAGGCAGGGGCATTGCTATGAAGGAAATGAAGAAGGGAGAAATCCCAGAGGCCTTTGAGAGATTGCCAATGGAATCCACCAGGGGATACGCAATGAAGGCTGAAATCACTAGACCACCTATCAGCCAGCAAACAGATTTACAAATGATGTGAGTTCTGGACGGAGCGCTTGCACTTTCTTCATCATCACTGTCAGTGTTGTCGACCTCCAGTAAAGAAATCAAAGTTGACATTGCTTCCTGCAGCACAACATCGACTGTCAATTGTGTGCATGAACTGGTCAAAGATCCTAAATTATTGGAGCTATTCTATAGGTTATGCCTTAAGAAAGAAGAGAAATGTTATGTGTTTCCTCTACAACAAGTTGTTTTTTTTTCTTAAGTTGAGATCATTTGGGTTGATTTTTTTAAATTTTTTTCCATTTCAGTCAGTTCGCTTGTAACTATAGTAGCTGCCGGTTCCCACCAGAGGGCCTTGAAGCTGACCGCTGCCCACAAAAATTAAAATTTTTATTAATTCTCATCAGATGAGAGGAAACGTATTCACTCTTGTTCCGAGAACTGCCATAAATTTATTACATTAAAGGAAATACAGAATGAGAGTTTAGTTTATTCCTGGCCTCCACATATCTGTTCTGTTTGTCAAAGAACCCCACTGAGATGTGTTTTGACTCTGGCTGTCACGTTTTGATGCTGTGGTTATTACTCACATATGGCTGTCACAAATGGATGATTACATCGGCATCTTGTGATACATCGTAATTAAGGTCACAATTATGGAACACAATTATGGATATAGTAAGGCTTGGAATAACACAATCCAGTAGAAAAACTGGTTCCAAGGGTTGCACGCTGTTTCTCTTGAAACAAATCTTAACTGAAAACATTCAATTCGAACATGAAAATGAAATGCACATTTATGACACATCTCTATTGAATTGTACTTCTCCCACATTGTTATTTCCCTGATTTCGTTCTAGCACTTGGAAGGCCCAGTTCGTAACCCAGAGCACAAAGAATTACCCCTCACCTGTGCCTCGTCATCCCAGATACGGTGTGGTTCAGAATCAACAAGACTGCTTGAACAGGAAGCTGGCTTTTTGTAGCCACTTTTTGAAGATTTGATCCATCGGTCAATACCAGCAAGAAATTCGTCCTTGGTGATCATTTTATCCTTCACAGATGTATCAAACTCTTCCATCCAGTGCTGTACTTCCTCATTACCAGGAAGCTTGCCATTGTGACAGTGAATGCCCAACCCCATAATCAAGCCTTTCAACTCTGTGAAAGTGAGGCGCTCATCTTTGCGCCCATTTTGGTCTGGTATGTCGAAATAGTCAAAGAACCTGGACAGCAGTCATACAAGGAAGCCACGTACTGCTTGGTCCATGTTATGAAATCCAATGTACAAATTCAATCAAATTGAACTCAGTGACTCAATGTTCACTAGGAAAATAATGTACAAGTGTAACACTGAAATAGGTTTTTCTTCCTTAAGAATTAGGGTTTTGCAGTTAAGTACTTCAGAAGCACTTCCGTTTTAAGTGCACTATCTCCAGCATTTATAATGAGCCCCCAATCTTTTTGATGTGCCATATGAGACAATCGCTGGAGTCCTTGCGCTCTTGTCCATCGCTGCTGTGCATAATAGATCTTCCGCTTCTGAAACCAAGGAGTCACGAGCTGTATCCAAACAAAATTATACTTATTCAATTTCTGTGTCAAGGCCAAGATTTTGTGACCATTGAATTCAAGTGTGCAGTTTCTGTTCAGAAACGCTTAATTCAAGTGAATCGATTTGAGTTGACAATGTTTGTGGTCGATCATCTGCGTACCTGATAGACACAGTAGGCAATGAGCTGTGCAAATGCGATGCATGCAGCAATTGCAATGCACAGATGTCCTTCTGTCTGCAATCCAAGAAGGCGAGGAATTTGTGCCACAACGTATGGCAAGAGCGTTGCCATCATGATCCAAGATGCCCACCTTGTTTGTTTGTGAGTGGTTATTCCCGTGCCTGTGATCCTCCAGAACAGCAGTTCATTATTCCTGATTCAACACCTTGCAAGATACTCACTATGCACATGTGGGCAAAAAAATATTCAGTCAAGAATATCTGGCAAAAGCACACAGATACACAAGTTTTCATCTCATATTTGATCGAGCAAGCAGAAATGTTGATGATTGCTGTAGGTAGGTGGTGATCAACAACACAAACCCCCCCCCCCAAAGGATAAAGCTTATGTTTGCCAACACTAGCATGAATCATACAGTCTCTTCGCCCATATGTTAAAAGAGGTGGATTCTTTTTTAACGTCCATCACTGGAGCAACTTGATTGTTCCTCCCCTACTAGGTTTGTTGAGACCTTGGTTGGGTACCCACGACTTTCAAAGATGATCAGTTGACCTGATGACCTCACTTGGGTGGAACATAGTGGGTAAACATTAGCATGGCTCTTGATGGAGATTGAAACAAGGTGGAGATGAGTCCCATCCCCTCAAGCTAGTGGCATAATCAAGGATCGACATCTGACCTGAGAGACTGAATTCTTTGGTCAGAGTCTTGTGCCTGGCCTCAAGCACTCCGTCTCGGTTGGTCACAAGATCACATCGGCCCGCGATCAAGCATGAAGCCCAGAGCAAAGTGAGCACGAAAACTGATGTCCCAGCAACTAAACCCATGCCCACCAACACTTGGCTCTGTGCTTCCGCCTGCGTCCCGGCAGCTGCATTCACCACAACTCTGCATCATAATTGGAGGTAGACATATCATGAACTACTACTACACTTTTGGCCTATAAAAAAGAGCACATGAACAGATTTGTGACGTTCTTGCTTCCCGATTACCAAAAGACATTGAAAACCCATCACAAAGGCATCATTCGCTAAACAAACGCTTGGCACCTACATAGCTTGCTAAATGTATTGCAAACACCCCTTTCGTAACGCCAAATTACCAACGGATTTTTGCAGGGGTTTGCAATGGAACTATGTGGTTGTGTGTTTGCAACAATTTATATGCAACAGCTTCTCATCGACCTTCCAGTGTCCTTGCACTACATTTCATATGAACATCTCTTAGCCTTACTTGATTTATAGCTTACACCAACTCACTGTCGTTTCATTTCCATATCTGTTCAGAGGACAGCTTTGACGCAGCAGTGACTCAGAATATTGTGAAATTGCTAAGATGAGGGAGCTCAAAAATAGTAAGGTTAACTGAATTCCACCAGCCCTGGGTGGACTGAGGCAGAGTCCCCAAATTAGCTTCCCGTAACGGAACACCAACGCCTTCAAATTAGAGCTGGCCATGTCCTCTCTCATCGGTCATGTAGTCGAAGAAAGAGAGAATTGAGATGAGCTTAGGTTACCGATGAGAATCATGGCGTCAGGTAAGGCTCCGACGATGGGCAGCAGCAGACCGCCAATTATCCCCGGCTTAATCACGGTCAGCAGCAGCTCACTCGCCTGCCACAATAGCTTCGCCGCCAGGTATAAGGTGTAGCCGTAGACGACTAACACTGCCAAGCTGCCGCCCAAGCTGCGAGAGCACGGCATGATGCCATACCGCTCCTTGCAATCGGCCCTGCCCCCATATGCCCAATTGGTACCAGACCTCCACTGGATAATTTCATTCTTCTCATCTCCTCCGACATCTGCCCCTGGAGCACCAGACATGAGATCCCCTCCAATCCCTAGCATCAGCAGCAGTACAAGCATACCGATCTGCCATTTGATCCGGCTTTTGAGATTCATCGATCGATGGCCTAGGCTAAACCTTCAGGGGTCCTTCAGCTCCTTCTCTTCTAGATCTTCGATGTCCCTCCACACCCCCTAATTCGATCTTCTATTTCCATGCAGCAGCTTCGTGCAGCCTAATCACAGAACCGGAGCCCAGCTTCGTTAGTCTGGAGTTTCATTGCTACATGGGGAAATCATACCGACAACCACATCAATGTATTGTCATGCTAGACTTCTTCAACAACATCAGCGTAGTACTAACATGGAGTATATTGTAGAAAGTTACGCAGGATTCTATTACGTACTTCTTTGCGGTACTCTCTGTTTCTTCTACAGTGGTAAACATTTCCCTGCCTGCCATTGAGATTTGCCCCAGTTGCTAATTTGTAAAAACTGTTCAAGCTACTTAAGTTGATAATGCTTGTGTTCAGAACTATAAGATGCCAAGTTGGTGGGATTCCAAGTTGATGCCAATTTCTCATTTATAACTTTATTAGAATTAGCAGTGTAACTCTTTTCTTCAAAACTCTTATTATAGCTTATAATAAGCTTGTTATGTATTTTAACTTCAATTCCTCTTCTTAAGCCGGTGATCCCCGCTTCTTATACAAGTGTTGTTATCCTGGGGTATTCCATGTTTGCCAATCATCATAATTGTGTAGTTTTGTGATCTAGTGTACATCATATTGGAGGTTGGAATTGTCCAAAATTCAGGTATAAATCCAAATATACTTTTAAATTCTAGTTTACTGAAACACAATTTTTGTTATTTATATCTAAATATAATTAGTAGAAGTTGGGAAACATGAAATGGAACCGATTAACAACCACATACCTTAAGGTATGTGGCCCTATTCTAAGCACTTTCAACTTCAAAGACAAAGTTGGCAATTCAATAAGATTGAAAATATCTTCATCAAGTTAGCAACTGTGGTGCATAAGATCATATCTAGGTTGTCATTTCAAGTGTTAGAGTTGGAGTTGGAGCACGCGTAGATCACTCCATTGTCAAGTTGAACACCACGTGCGACCAAAAAAAATCTTCTTTTGGTAAGTTGCACCACCAAAATGGGTCAAAATTTTATCAATTTTTTTTCATGAGTAGATATACACAGTACCTATGACATAGTCAAAAGTGGTAACTAAATTTGATGATTTGTTTTTTTTCATAAAACATACCATTTCTAACTAGAATGACACAGAATTGAACTAAAACAATTACTAAAAATAATAAATATGACTAAAAAAATAAAAAAAGTATACAAAAGATACTATCAATGGTTATGTATATGTAGAAAAAATATCATAAATTTTAAAATTATATATGGCATGTAATATAGGGGTAGCAAACTTTGTCCGCACGTGGTGTCAACTTGACAATGAAGTGACCTCCCCGTGAGTTGGAGTTGGAGTTGGAACTCAAAGTTATAAGATTTCATCATTTTTTCTCTTGCAATGATCACATAGACTTTCCCATTTGTATTGATTATTGACTTGAAAATGATGTTTATATTATGAGCTCATAGTCCAATCTTGTCTTAACACATGTCTTTCTAGTGTCCATTCCTAAATTACGAACCTTGTCATATGTATACCACTCAACCTATATAGGTGGTCAACTCAAACCAGTGACCACATAAGGCCCACATATCTCATAAAGATTGGTATTTATTGACCAAGCCGTGGGAGCTAGCGAGGTCAGTAGGCACCAAAATTTGTAAGGTTGAACAACCTCCTCTTTGTCCACTAGCCAACATAATTTCTATAGAATATGTACACCATCCACTTGTCAACTCCCCTTTTGACATCGTTCATTGTGAAAGTACACAAGAACCTCAATGTGCAACATCATAATCCCTCTTAACAATGTTATACAAGAACACCCTTGATATGAGATATCATGATTCCCACTCAACAATTTATTTTACACTCTAGAACTTCCAAACAAGAACAAATGCATGGGTGTTGACCTAATTGTCATTCTAAAGTTTCAAAACGGCTTTGGATGGCGATGTTTTGAGCAGGTGGTGTGAGGATGGTTTAGGACAAATTTTGATATGTGCGGGTGCAACAAGTACGGACAGCATGGTTCAAAGTAGTATTATACAATAGGGACTTGCATATATGCATTGGAAAGTAGTAGATGAAAGTAGACATGAAATTACTATGAATTTCTCGTGTCCAAAACCAATGGAGATCCTACATGTAAGCTTAATCCCTCCCCATGAGATCTATGGGCAACAAAGAATACTAATGATTTTGTCACTTTATGTTCCTAAAAGGATCCACACATTGTTCTAATAATCATGCCTCATATATTCACAATCTACATTGTATAAGGCAATTAAATCCAATGCCTAGAACCTCCCAACATGTGGGCATGATTTCATTTGGGGTCATAGTACTTGAGGAGCCCCATAAACATTCAAATATTAAGCATTAGCAACCAATAAGAGGAATGATCAAAGACAAGTGTGGAAGCTAAGAATAAGGCCGGAAGAATCATTGAATCAAGTGCTAGTTACAGACAAACTAGTTGAAGTTTGAGAAATAACCGGTTGAAATTCAAGACTTCAAGAAAATTACCCATCATTTCACAGGAATCTATGGTATATACTTCAATTTAATAAAGGGAAACCGAAAGATCACAAAGTGTATGCAGTTGGACTTGGAAACACTAGGATTTTGACCTATTTACCCAAAAATCTCCCCAGACACTAAGGGCCAAGTTCCATGTGCCGGTCCTGGTCCGTTTTTAAATGGGTGAGAAACGGGTGACATCATCCAAAAAATGGGTGATGTCACCCATTTTATGGAGGGGTACTTCTATGTGGGGTGCCGGTTTATTTCAATTTTCTACTTTCTAACTAAATTTGGTGAGTGATAAGACATGACACTTTATGAAGGTCACCGGCAATGGAGGTCATCATCATTTAACTTTTCATATTTGATTTGCACATCAATTTCCATACATTTATTGAATGAACTCCAAATCATACCAAAATTAAGACAACCTAATTTAAAATCATAATTAATCCAAGAATGTCAACTATTTTGATTAATGTTGACTACATTGTAAATTTCAAGTCACTAGTTTTTTTAATTTAAATGCAAGAGTATGGAAGATACCCAAGTGCCCCCGGTTTTGGTAAGTAAATGGCCTACTCACTGCCGGATTGTTGTTCGGGTAATTAGAGTGAGGCGAGTGGCTGTCAACATTGTATGTATTGATACATAGAGATTTTTTAAGTTTATACCCCTAATTGATAATCTAATTGTCAATGTAACCACTACATAAAGTGAAATAACCATGTGTTTGTTTTAATAAAACTTAATTGTGACACCTAAATTATACCAAAATAGTCTTTTTAATATTTCATGAGTGTTTCCTTTGGTTTGTTTGCCTTATATATATCTATATCTATATAAATAATTAAGATCTAGATTCTAAAAACATCATAAAATACACGCTCCCTAGAAATACTCCTCAAAAGAAACGACTTGAAGAACAAAGTGGCCTTTAGTATCCAAGGGTGTACCCTAGGTGACCAGCCGATCCGGTCACCGGAGCTTTCTAACCGGCACATGTCCTTCTTGTGACCGTTAGGACCACCGGTCCTTTGGCACCCGTTCTTGCACAACACAAAATGTGAGACACCCATCCATGGGGGGTACCGGTCCTTGGGTGAGAGGGATGGACACATGGCACCACCCTCTTTTCACCGGACCACCCATTTATTTTGAAAAAAATGGACCGGGACTGGTACATGGAACTTGGCCCTAAGAATCGGGTCAGAGACCTATTTATGGGACCATTACATGATGCAATTTGCATGTGTGGAATGGTATATATATATATATATATAAACGAAATGGAGTGACACCAGGGCACAATGACCTAGGATAGTAAATCATATTATGGGCGCATTAGCAAGCTTGGGTACTTGAAGTTATACAATTACAGTAGATAACCTTAAGCAATTCCGCATAAGTCTAGTACTACATATGTGATTTTCCATGGGTCCGGAAATTGATATCACAAAAATAATAATATAAAAGCATAATTTACTTTCAAGCTTTAAGCTTATTGTCAACTTTCAAAGGTAAGATTCTCTACCAAATCATATTCACAACATAGATCGACCTATTTCTCATAACTAGGTTATGAAAATTTAAGTACAATTAATGCCCTTTTCAAAGGATCCAAATCCATGCCCTTCTAACTTATTTTTCCATTACACCAAATGTGAAGGCGACATGTGTGAATCGTCGTGGCTTTTTCCATCACGTCATCAGAACTTCATGACTTTAACTTTAGGGGGTTCTATGTATTAAATAAGGGGAGAGTACTATCAGAAATGGATCTGTCTAATCTACATGTTAATTCCCTCATTGGATTGCTATTTCAAATTCGATTTCGAAGCCAAGTCTTGCAATTTAATATTTGGATCACAGAACATTATATTATGGATTCTTTCAATACCCAGTGTGTTACCTTTATGTGCTAACCATCTAGGAGATGCCCCACCGGGACCCCACCCAAGGGGATCATTTCTTCATAGTGCATACAACCGCATGCTAGTAGTGTATATTGGAACCACATTACAGTCGAGATTTCAAATCAACCAGACACTTCCTCATGCAATGAAGGCTTATTTGCTTCCAACAACAATCCCATTGATTTAACAGTTTCGCAACTGTGTCCTATGAACTTTAAGAATTGTATGTGTCGAAACACAAAACATGGGCACAACATACTTATAGTTCAACCCAAAATTGTCCATTAGTTTTAAAAAATGGAAATAACAAACTGTGGTTGACGATTGTTGAATGGTGAACCACTGCTCGAAATGAACTAACACTCCACGAACCTAAATTTTTACAGCAGAGATCCTGAATTTCCCTAGAATGTTGTAGATGTCCAGTAATCGAGCTCTTCCCAAGTCGTGAGCCCCAAACAAATAGATTCTAAAACATGAATCCTCACCTAAACAATAGCTTCAAACAACATAAAATATTCCATTAACATGCACTCTTTGAATGAGCCCACTAAATCTCATTATGAGTCTCATTATGTTTCTCACAGCATCTATGTATGTTTATGAAAGCATAGAAATGGAAGTCTGATCAATAAAGGTTGACCAAAAACAAAGCTCGACCTTCATCTTGTGCGCATTACAATGCTGTGACAGTTCTTTGTCACTCTTAAACTCTGCAATGCCTCTGCAATGCCTCTGCAAAGCTACAAAAGCTGTTAAACCTATCATACTTTAAAGGGGCAGACCACACATTTTATCAAGCATCACTGAATATTTTGTTGTTGGGCTCTTCAGAAAGTGACCCCTTCAGCTTATTCCTGTGTCTTTAGTTTGTGCACCACACATTAATGAGGACTAATATGGAACACAAATGTCCACGATGATCCCACTAACCACAACTTTAAGTACAATGGAAACTAATCTTAATGACCTAGTATAAAATGCATTCAAACAAGAGTCAAAATTTCATGCTACCTTTGTATCAATGAAAAGAAAACTCTGAGCATTCACTAATTGGCGCTTACAGTCCCCCATCACAGAGTGCCGCTATACCAGGAAATGGGCAAATGAACACCTCCATAATCCCAACTCAACTACAAGTCAGCCCAAAACCCATAGCACCCTTCTTGTGACCATCCAATGACCAGCCTGTTGATAGAAGTCCTAGGAGCACCTTTTAGGGGCCATAATACAGTCCAAAGCAACTTTTTGTTCTCTTTCCGCTTAATGGTATATTGTAATATATCCTCAAGGATGAAATACAACCTCTGGTATCAACGCAGAAGTTGAAGCACATTACCTGTGTGGTTCTCCACTTGTTGTGTCAATGCCATCCACACACATAGTCTAGGAAAGCCACCAAGCCTATAGAGGCTGGATAAAGAGCCAAGCCAATGAATGCCATCCAAAGTGGGAAAGTTGTTCGAACGGCAGCTATCCCACCCATTACCAAAGTAGCGAATAGAATTACTGCGACCTCAGCTGAAAAGTCCCAGACGAGGCCTCGGAAGTACACTATGGCCAAGAAGATCCCCAGGCACATCGTGTTGTTCATGGTTACAGCACCATAAATCTGCACCACCAAAGGTAAACAAGTAAATACAAATAATGAAACAATACACAGTTTTTGTTTCTCCTAATAAGGACAAACATGCAAACAAGGAATTGAGATAGGCCTAAAACCATTCCACTCAACTTTTACCCACGATTGACCCTTCAACATTGAGAACATGCTAGCCAAGGAAATAAGAGTCAAATACCTAGAATTTGGCAACACCATATAATTGTTTCAAAAACCAAACCACCAAACTTGGAAGTTCCCCACAGAAACTCCAACTAAACTCAGATGTTGAAAAGAGCAGCAGAATCAAGCCAAACCAAAACAATTCATGACCTACCAAGTTCTAAAGACATGGAAGACAGAATCAACAGACCTGAGAATATGTCATTGACATGTTTCGCTTCCTTTTTCGTGTGGCGAACAAGAGAGATGAGATTGCTTCACTGGAATTGGTAGCCAAGGGGGTTGCGATGAATGAAATAAAAAATGGAGAAATACCAGAAGCTTTTGAAAAGCCACCAATGGCATCTACCAAAGGATCTGCAAAGATAGCTGCCACTGCTGCACCAGCAACCAAGTAGCCTACGGCTTTCCAGATTATTTGAGCTCTGGAAGGGGCGCTTGCACTCTCTTCATCGCTGTCATCGTCATCCTCATTCTCTTCCATTAAAGTATTGAGCTCCAACTTTGCGTTCTGCAGCCCAATGTCAACGCTCATTTGCGTGCAACAAAAGTTGCAGGTATACAGGGTGTGAAGTCTACCAGAGGAACACATCCTTGAAAGAGAGCTGTTTTAGGGTAACTAAAGAACATCCACTTCTAAACTTCTCAATGGGCAAGTTCACTGTGAGCAACCAGAAGCTCATCTTAACCTATCCATCTCCTGTTGTCCCTCTCCCTGTACCCAAAATGTTCATTTTTACATCTAAAGAACAATAAAGTTATCCTTGAATTCAACAGGACTTTTGGTCGGGAGTTAGTCATAAATACAAACAGTGCTTTCCTTGTTCGGTAAGTTTTCAGTGCATATGGAGGTTGCATGAAGGTTTGACCAAGGAACATCCTATTTGTGTTGATTCAGGGTCAAACTCATTTTGGCATGCCAAGAGGTGCTAAAATGAGTTTGGCCCTCAATGAACCAAAATCACTTGCTCTTCTTTCAAATTTAAACACTACCTCCAACCATGCACCGCATGGAGAGAAAAGTTATATACTTACACGCAAAGTAGCCAACAGGAAATCATAGCGGATCAAATCCCAACAAAAAGTCCCAATGAGTTGAAGGGTAACTGTAACATCAGTAGCCAAACATATAATCTTGCTCACCTGTGCCTCGGCGTCCCATATTTGGTGTGAACTCCTTGAACTGGAGCCTGACTTTTTGAAACTAGTCTTGGAAGATTTGATCCATCGCATCATACCAGCAAGAAACTCGTCCTTAGAGATCAAATCATCCTTTTTGTGAGTATCAAACTCTCTCATCCAGTGCTGTACTTCCTCTGCATCAGGAACTTCACCGTTGTACCGCTGAATGCCCAACCCCATAATCAAGGCTTTCAGCTCTGTTGGAGTCAAATGCTTATCTTTATTCCCAGCTTCGTCTGCTTCATCGAAATGGTCAAAGAGCCTGACAAACAATTATACAAGGGTCAGCACTTAGTTCAGTTTGGTGCATTCTGGTCTGTAACGTCAATAAAGAGTGCCATGATTTCAAGTGGAAAACTAGAATTAAACCAAAATAGTACTTTCCTCCAAGACCATCTCCAGTTACTTACCTTCCGAGCACTTCATTGTTGGGGCTACCATCATCATTGAAAAGGCTGCCCCAGTTCTTTTCATGAGACATATGAGACACCCTCTGAAGCGCATGGGTTCTTCTATACTTGTGTTGTGCCCAAAAGATCCGCTTCTCCTGATACCAAGGAACTAAGAGCTGCAGCGAACCAAAATCAATAGTTACTCTCCATTGTTTGCGTATTATTCTGGTGAAGTCGCAACCACACAAAAAGTGACGACCAAATCCCAAGGCAGAACATTTGACAAACATTACTAAGATGTTATACAAAGTAAGGACTTGGAACAGATGACAACTCCCGAACCAATCACAAGTAAACCGTGACGAATGATGACCATCCAGTACCTGATAAGTACAGTAGGCAACAAGGCCTCCAACTGAAATAAATGCAGCAACTGCAATACAAAAGTGTCCTCCTGTGTCCAAACCAAAAAGGCGAGGGATTTGTGCCACAAGGTATGGCAACAGCGTAGCGATCATAATCCAAGATGCCCACTGTGTTTGCCGATCGGTAGTAACCCCTGTACCTGCGGAATAGGCCATATTGAAATGCTTTAGCAAATCTTCAACAACATTCTTGTTGTGAACTTTTGGACACACCATTCAAATTTAAATGTTCGTGGAAGCCAAACAGCACGCAGATATCAGAGTTGCCTTCTATATAGGCTGGAGGCAGCAGTGCTCTGTAACTCTAAAAAGAAGGTAGAAGATTGCCAGGAGAAGGAAAATTCGTCATACCTGTGAGACTGAAGCCATTCTCCAGAGATTTGTCCTTGGCCACGAGGTTGCCACGAACTGTCACAAGATCACATCGGCCCAAAATCAAGCAGGAACCCCAAAGTGCAGTGAGCACCATCACTGATGATCCAGCAACCAAACCCATGCCCACCAACACTTCCTCCTGCGCTTCAGCCTGGCTCGCTCCCAAACCCGAAACTGCAGGGTCAAGGTTCAATCCAATGAATTCTAATATGGTTAAAATAGAGGGGACAGAACTCCTTGATTCTTCTCGAACTGTACATGCATTTCCAAGATAGTCTGAATCTGTGTGGGGTCATAATTCCATGCACACATGAACCTGGTTTTCATTACTAGCGAATAAAAGCTCCTCAAGGCTTTAATGACTAACAGGGTCGTGGTGTACCTCAACAAAGACTTTTGCAACAGGGGAGCATTCTCTATGCCGTCAACAAAAAAATTGAGGGAAGCAACGGCTTGAGAAAATTAATTTGCAACTGAGGAGTGGTCTCTTGGAGGCAGAACTCGAAGGGCCAATGCCGCCCTCAAAAATGTGACAGGCAGCTTGTGCAGAAAAAGAGCGTATGTAGTTAAGCTGCACTGCCTCTCGAAGAAATGAATATAAACTCGGCTTCACACCATCTGACTTCTAACCGACTTTGTGTCTCGAAATTCAAAACAGGAGAACAACCACACAGGAAAAGAAGTGTGCGGTGAAATGGTACATCAACTGTGCATACGTGGGATAATTATGTGCAATGGTTGACGGATCACCAGCACATTGTTGGCTTCGAACCCTCAACAGATCATAAGAATGTGCTTTATCAAGATTATGGATCACCCCACATGTCCCGTCCTACAAAGACGATTGCACTGGCTTGGGTTAAGAAGGCCCTCAGACTAAATCTTGAAATGTCCCAAAGACATTCACAAGAGCGAAGGAGGCAGGCAGGACATGGGAGGCACCCTGATAGTGTGCCCTTAAGCGATAAAAGATAAAGCATGCGCATTTTCAAGGTCATGGATCACCCCAACAAGTCCCATCCTATACAATGACGATTGCACTAGCTCGGGTTAAGAAAGCCCTCACACTCAATCTTGAAACGTTTCCAAAGACGTGCTCAAGAACAAAGGAGGCAGCTTGATAGCTTGATAGCAGCTCGACAAACAAATAAGAATGCGCATTTTCAAGGTTACAACTCACCCCCACAAGCCCCATCCTACAATGAGGATTGCACTCGTTTCAGTTAAGAAGGCCCTCGAACTGAATCTTGAATGTCTCCAAAGACGTGCTCTCAAGAACGAAGGATAAGGAGGTGGGCAGGACATGTGGGCAACCGGGTAATGCCACCAACAGAGATACCTGGGGAAGACCCTCAACTAGTTTCTTCAAAGGATCGGCTGAGGTGAGGGGATTGAGCAAGGAAAGGGAAGGGCCGGCATTGGACGCACCTGTGATGAGAAGCGCATCTGGGAAAGCTCCCAGGATGGGTAGCACCAGACCCCCAATAAGCCCGGGACTCATCACGGTGAGCAGCAGCTCACTCCCCGCCGACAGCAGCTGTGCAGCATTCAACAAGCAGTAGCCATAGATGACCAGCAGCGCCGCATTCCCTCCCAAGCTGGTGGAGCAGGGCATGATGCCATAGTGCTCCTCGCATTCCCCGGCCTCCTCGCCCAACAAACCCCAACTCCATTTGCTCCACTTCCACCATGGCCTCCCCACCACACCATCCTCCCGCCCAGGCTGCACCACCACAGACTGAATGATCCCAACTTCCTCACCCAACACAAACCCCACTCCCACCACCGCTACCGCCACAAGCAGCAACGGCAGCGACAAATTCAACCGCCATCCCCGGCTTCGGAGATTCATAGCTTCTCCCCACCTCAACCACCCCAAGCAATGTATCAATCTAGGCCTCCGTTCAAACCTGAAGGCGACCCACCACCCAACACATTGTTTATAGCACAAGATGAGCACACAACCGTACCCAAGATTGAATTCCTTCAAGCGCGGATCGGACACCTACATGCCCTCCCCTATCAGGCTCCTCCTGCTTTGCTTGATTACCTACTTTACTTGCAAAAGTTCGATTGTAGGAGCTCGTGACGGTACCTACATTGCGGGCAAACCTGGACGGTGACCGGGTGCCGGCCTGGGCTGTCCAGAACAGACTCTAGACTCTAGCGCCTCGCAGTAATTACAGAATTAGTAACTTTGCAGGATTCCCGAAGTGGTGCCAGATTTGACGGTTTGGATCCGGAGTCTAGGTAATATATATGTCAAGTTTAGCTGCCTTCCCCAGGTGAGTGCCGCGGTAACTTTGAACACTTTTCCTTCGCTCTGACATCACTACTACCGGTACTCCTACAGTCTCCTCCTCCTCCTCCTCCTCCTCCTCAACTAAATACTAACCTGAATTCCATCACTCTTGAAGTAGTGTCTCCTCCTTCCATCACTTCAAGCGTTTGTGTGTCACATGTGTACCTGCGAAAAAGTCTGCAATATCTGCATGAATGTCCTTGCAGGCCCCCGCTTCCAAATTGCGGTACAGTAAAAGTGCAACATTTTATGAATTTATGATGCGAAAATAATTTTATTCCCTGCAGTGGTCAGACACTATGATCGGGGAGAACCGGCAGTTAGGGCCGGTTCACACTTGGCCGTCGAAGTCGAGTTAGGCCGTGGGATTGAGTGGCCAAACTTTGTTGAGAGTCCAAAGAAATGAGCTGAAAATAGTGAATAAAATATAGTAAGTGGAGCCTTTGGCCGGGCATAGTGTGAAGCCTCCAAAGGCTAAGCCCAAAGTCCTAACCTTTGGCCATGAACTCCCACGGCCTCTCGACTTGGACGGCCATAGTGTGAAGCCTCCAAAGGCCGAGCCCAAAGTCCAAACCCAAAGGAGCATCCCACTTTATTCCTTGCTCAAAATAACCCAAACTTTGCTCAAGAGGCCGAACTCTTGGCGCCATAACTTCCTAAAAGTGTTGCCACCTAGGCTCTTTTGGAGGTGACGTCCTTTGGACTTCGGCCTCTAGTGTGAAGGCAGAGAGGACGGACTTTGGACATTTCTGCATTTTCATTGGTCCAAACGCTTCTCCTCTCGAAGTTTGGCCATAGTGTGAACCGGCCCTTAGTTTCAAATTAACCGGTTGAGTTTGAGAATTAACCAGTTGAAGTTGGAGACATTGAGGAGAATTACCCATCACTTTAGAGGAGGAATTTATGGAATATACCTCAAATTAATATAGAAACACCGAAGGATGTCAACATGTCACCGGTTGGACTTGCAAACACTAGGATCTCAATTGATTATGCCCAAAAAATCTCCCCAGTCACTGGTCAAACATTTCACAAACTCACTCAACACTAGGGCCGGTTTACACCATGGACCATGAAGCCGGACCATGGAAGATGCCCATATTCCATGGTCCGCCTTCCATGGTCTGATTCCTTAAAAAAGCAATTTACAAAGCCTTTGGGCCCCCCACTAGGTGTTAACCGAATGTGGACCAAGAGGAATGACCATGCCCCCAAAAAAATGAATGTGCTGATTTTCTTTTTTGACATATGCCCAAAAAGGGTAGTTTTGAAAAGAAGAAAAAAAAGTTTGGCCACTCTTTTGTCTTCTCTTGTCTTCATCTTCTCTTCCCCAAAAAAAAATACATTCAAACTTTTTAATAACAACATGTTTTTGTCATGGGCCCCTACCTTTTTCTACCAAAAGCATTTCTTTTGCCTCTCCCACCACAAAACCCGCTAGACCATGCATGTCAATGAATAATGTAGGCTTTTAAATATATCTTTTGGGTACCTCGAACTTCATGGTCACTCTGACATCTTTTTTCTTCCCTTGGTGTAAACCAAAGTGGTCCCAAGACGAGTTCAACACCCAATCACAAATTTTAGAAACCCTTGGGACAACTTCATAGTCCATGGTGTAAACAACCCCTCAGTACCCAAAACCTCACCATTGGCTGCTCAGTTTTGTGTTTCCGATGGCTATCTCGCATTTGGCTACAACTTGCAGAGCACAATACACTAAATAGGATATTTAGTGTTGTTACCACCCTGCCTTGCTCAACACTAATTTTCAATTTCTTGACGACTAGTGTTGGAAATAAATGTGCCGCTGCCTTCCCTGCTGCCACCTCCCTTATTATATCTCTTTTTTGCATATCCCTACTAACACTAAATTCAAACATGTAACTTCCACATATTGCCATAGTTGATATTTAGTGTTTGAGTTTACATTTGATGTTACTTACTTTCATAGGGTTATTGATATTTAGTGCAACAAACACTAAATAGTAGGATCCTATTTAGTGTAGTAAGGAGGTAAGTTAAGTAAGTCTCGGGCTACGAATTTATTCCCTCTACCAATAATCATGCACTTGATCAGAGTTGTGGAATTGTGGCGAAATTAAGTTAAGGTTTAGCTCACTTGCAGCTTTAGTTTGAGGTAGGATGTGATGAATGGTGTGCTGCTGTGATAAGGTTAGTATTTTTTTTGTCACCATTATGGATCCAAATAATAAGCTATGTGTTTCTTCACGTGTATGTTAGTCTTCGTAAATTTACTCAGCAACGTGGGTTTTCAAAATATAACAACCGAATGGTAGGAGTTCAAGACCACTTCACACACAAGTCAAGAGCCATGACCATGTGATTGTGAGAGCCCAAAAGAAAGTGTCCAAATGCCGTCCCAACACACCTCCAAAATCACGTAGTGTGGTCACGAATCCTTAAGTGTAGTGTGAAGTTATATGTGACCAAGGGCCCTCAACCAAATGCTATTTCAATGAATTTCTATTCATGCAGGTCCTCACACATGATAAATATAAATATATTATATATATGCCCACAATTGTGAGCGTTCGGAGTGCCATGGTCTCCCGGTTTTGTATTAGACCTACCTCCAAGAGGTGGTTATTCAAAATAGCCCAAGTGACCATGAAACATGATCCAGTCGATGCCGTGTAGGAATCCATGTAGACTTCCCACCCATCTTGCATTCACCTACTCTGTTGGTCCCTCAAGCGTAGTGTGAAGCGAACTTGGACTGGCTCCACCTATTCCACCAACGAGAGTGCTTGAAGTGTAATGATCACGGGCTCTCAATCTCAGCCCTCCGTCTAAATCTAAGTCTCTATGTGCAACTTTTCAAGCATCCTACTATCACATTGAGAAGGCATGCGGAACAAGAGGTGAACGATGAGTAATGTTAGGTTCAAGCAAGCATGTATGGGATTCGAGACATGGTGCAGATGTTTTCCACATGATTTGGCGCCCGTGCCTGCAAATGAGACCAGTGATCGGGGAGATGTTTGGGCACAACCGGTTGAGATCTTAGTGTTTCCAAGTCCAACCGGTTAATACACGTTAACATCCTCCCGTTTTCCTTTATTAAAGTGGGGTATATTCTATAAATCCCCTAAAATGATCCGTAATTTTCCTGCAGTCTTGAACTTCAACCGGTTATTTCTCATACTCAAACAGTTCATCTGTAACTAACCACCGGTTCTCCCCGATCATTGAATGAGACTAATGCCCCCTCCCCACTTGACATTAGCTAAGCCTAAAAGTGGGTTCTTAAAAATGAGTGTTCACACCATCGACATTATCTAGTGCCGAGCCTAGTTGGCAAATAATGTGGCATGGCTTAAAAGTGGAGGTTTTAATTAAGCTAAAACTACCGACCCTCCCATCGGTACCTAGACATGAGGCAAGAATGTAGGACCTCTAAAAGTGTTGCCTCCCGCTCTTGTGATTGGTTGCTTTTAGTCTTAGCTATGAGGGCACGAGGAGCTCCATTAACAAAAACCGATGGTAAGTATTAAGGCATTTGGGGATGGGACAAAAACTATCCAACATTCATTGGTTGGTAAATAAAACAATGGACATGTGTGAAAGCCACTTAACTAAAACCTACTTGGAAATCTCCGGAGCAAGTTCTCGTAGGAGCATTGGGATAGCCGGACGTGTCCGCTATAACCGAGGGAGCTTTACCTGGGTTTTAGGGAAGTCTTTGGTTATTTGCTAATGTCAAGTGGGGAGGGGGCATAATAAGGTTAATAAACGTACATCTCCGCTCGATCTGCACCAGTGATCGGGGAGAATTTTGGGCATGATCGGTTGAGATCCTCGTGTTCGCAAGTCCAACCGGTTAATACATGTTCACATCCTCCGGTTTTCCTTCATTAAAGTAGGATATATTCTATAAATTCCTCTAAAACGATCGGTAATTTTCCTGCAGTCTTGAACTTCAACTGGTTACAGTATTCCTCAAACTCAACCGGTTCATCTGTAACTAATAACTGCCGGTTCTCCCTGATCATTGATGTGCACGTGATTCGGGGCCGTGGCAATAAACGAAGTGGTGCTTACTGTGCGGATTCATTGCCTGCTGTAGACTCATTTGGGTTTTGACCAGTAACGTAACCTTGATCTGTCTATATAATAAGTTAAGTATTTACAAGCTCGATCACCTTCACCAGGGGTGACCTCCCGGCCCGACCAGGCCTGCCTCCACAAACGGCCTCTCTCTCTCGAACAGCAGTGACCTAGCCTGCAGAGAGATTAATTGTTGGGCAGAAGTTAATCGGTTGAGATCTGAGTGTTGGCAAGTCCAACCGGTTACATGTTCACATCCTTCGCTTTTCCTTTATTAATTCAGGGTATATTCCATAGAGACCTCTAACATTATCCGGTTCTTTCTCACACTCAATCAGTTCATCTATCTGTAACTAAGTTAACTGCCGGTGCTCCCCCATCATATATAGCTAGTCAGCTCCCGAATGTATGTCCTTCAGGGGCGTGTCACTTATTACTGCTTTTTCCTTTTCGATGTGCAGGGTGCACTGTGGAGTACATGGAAAGGACAACAGGGTGGTTCTTGTTGCAGTGGAAGTGCATGCTACACTAGATATGATGTTTGGTGTCACTTGCTGTTTGGAACTACGCAACTCTTTGTCTTATTGATTGATTTTCATTTATAAAAAAATTTACCAAGTAAAGTTGTTGATGTTCTACAATGTCCAAACAACCAATTGGACATTGTCTGGTAAAATATGAGATGTACAATAAATACATATAGCATTGTGTAACTTCAAATAGTAGGTGACACTCTAGATATTGTATTTAGTGTACCGGTCTATGTGCATTTTGGACAAATTTTTTGCAAGTTTTTGGCTTTTGACACTCAAAAGCTAGGCCCCAAAGAAATACATGTCGATTGACACACACATTCTAAAAAAATTGACATGTGAAGGGAAAAAATTAAATGTCGATTGACACCTTAGAAAATTGAAGTGACTTGTACTAATAAGCAGCTCGAATAAATCCCATACCAATTGAAGAACAATGCACTGGATTACAAACTTGAGAAATTCTGGAGGGAATCAACAAAAAAATCTTCAATTGAGATATGAAAACAAGACATGGGATTGTATCATTCATGCATTATCAACTAATGGGCCTAAAAACTACAACAATGCAAGCTCTTGGGTGCATCTTATGTACATGCTTTGAATAATCATTTCCCAAACCTTTAAATTGCTGATGCAGCTAAATTTCTCAGCCCTCGCCGTGATCCAAGTGATGATAGTGATCCAATCACAAATACTGAACTATGGCTCAAAAGAATACAGTTAAAGATTCAGTACATTGCTGAAGAAAGTGACAATCTGTATACTTGCATTCCAACGTTTTTGCAATCCATCTAGTAGGCCAACCTGAACCACTAATGGAAGCGCTTTCATCTCCACCTTTTTCGAATCTGAAATCTACAAGCATGATAAAAGGGTTTCAGTCGATTGGTGGCGTGCTTATATAATCGCCAAACCTGAATAAGGCAACACTTACATAAAAACTCGGTGTATGTAATGAAAGTAATCAACGTAGCTTCGTTGACCGGTGCAGTAGGTGACAATTGACATACCTTTCAATTGAGAGACCGATGTGCAATTTTTTTTACTATAAATTTTGCCCAAGTTGAGACATTCCACACAGTTACTACAAGACTGACCATAATTATAGAACATCAATGACTTTGCTTGGTGAAATATATCACACTTGTTATAGCACTGCGTACCTCCAATTAAATACTGTAGTAGCATGCACTAATTGGGAGAATCAGTGTTGCTGTTGTGTACTGTATTGGGTATAGTAAATAGTGAAAAAAGATTCCAAGGAATAATAATAGTATGCGGGAGACAAGGAGAAACAGTTTAAATGGCCCAGCCTTGGACACGGTAACTTCAAGCCTTAGGATATGTCTTACTTTAGGCCCGCAACAAGGGGAGCGTGTTGAGCTCCATCCGCTCGCCACATGGCACGAGAATGGAGCATCACACAACTCGGTTCGGAAAGGTACTTTCAACACGTACTGGTGGGGCCTCGCACTTAGTGCCATGCCTACACCAGGGCCATTCATTGCTCCTTGGCAACATGGGTTTGTGGGTCCCTCCTGATAGGGGAAAGTTCGTCTCTTTCCAAAACTTACTGACATCAGTGGGCAGTTCTTCGTCCTTTTCATAATAACCTCGTCGGATGTGACCTACTGTAGTTTCATTCATTCACTTCGATGCATACAAGACAGAAGCTCATACCAAGATGGAAACTTTCTCACTTTAGTGGGCACATCCGTCGCTAGTCTTCGTGTGGGCATGGTTTTTAACTTTACCAGTATACAAGTCCTAGGCAACTCGTCTTGATGCATCGGTGAATTTTTATGGGAATCGATGATTGTCGTATATTTTTAGATTTGTGGGTGGTCCAAAATGATTTTCACGTATGCAAGATGAGTTGCCTAGGACTAATATGCTTCTAAGTAGAATCTAGTAAAAATAAGTTACAGATTAAATACGTAGCATGATTCAATTGCTATCAGTTGTTCCATTCTCATAATATCAGTACATTAACTTCACCCAAGTTTACCAGGTTGAATATGCGAAGTGCAGTGCATTACTGAGAGAATAAACACGGTATAATTTTAAATAAAAGTTGGCTTGTTCTCTACCCCACCCAACGTACAAACTCGGTTGAATAATATTATATAGGTTTTTTGTATCTCTCATTTCATCTACACTGACATGTGCAATTGGGTTGCTTTTACAAATAGGTTGCCCCTTTACCCATGCAACTTACCTCAGGTCAAAACCCTTTCACAAAAACTTATGATTTTGTTTCTTCATCCGTATAACAACAACATTTAATATATTAATATTTCAAGAAGATGTGAAATGTTGGTAATTTAATATGGGACAACCTAATTGCATATATTAGTGTAGTGAAATTTTATTGAAATAGTATGTAGTTTAACAATTACTTATTTCAAGGTAAGTGGGTGTTATTCATTTAGTTCTTCCTTGGTCTCCAGCTTCTAGTAATCTGGCATTTTTATGCACCAAAACTTTTGTTGCATTTGCATATCTTTGACAAAGCATGAACAAAACTCGGACTTACCCTTAATTATGAAGAAGGTACCAGTCTCTGGTGAACACGTGCCTTTAATGGTCCCCGTTCTTAAAATTCACGCCTAATTAACTACACCATTCAAATACAAATGTTCATTTGAGGAAGTACGGAATAGATCCACTTACTTTAGTTGTTTTAACATTGACATTAGCTTTAAAGAACCCAAATTGGTCTAAGGGAGGCACATTGAATATGTAATTGAAATTTATTACTCCCTCCGTCTCAAAATGATTGTCCGGTTTATCTGCCCAGCTAGAAATTTGAGGCTCAAAGTCAAATATTTCCGTGCCATAATTTCATCATCAAAAAGTCTTTCGACACCGCAACTTTGGGGGGCGTTTCATAGTAGTTGTTGTTTTTTACTTTAAGAGTCATACTTACAACTATTTGGTCAATGGTCAGCGGGCCTTAATCTCACCAAACTTAGGAACACGGACAATCATTATGGGAGGGAGGGAGTAATATGGATGGACAGGAGGTCCACCTGTATGCAAGAATTCCTTCTTGCCCAAGATTCATAAGAGTTCATTACACTACATTTGTGTACTTACGCCAATTTTGAAAAATGGCTCCTATAACTTTTGCCACGGAAGTTGCTTTGACCTCCTTTAACTTATGCATCTCAAAGGCTCCAATATTGAAACTTCAAACCACATTCTTCTTTGTTTGCATTTGCTAAACAAATGAGGAAAGTCATGATTTGATCAAACAATCAAGTTTGTATATGAAGTTGGAAATGCCCACAAATGTGCCACATACCTTAATGCTTATTTTGAGGTATTTTCTCCCAATTCTCAAGATGGACAAAAGACGGACGAAGGGCACAATCCCATGTGCCAACCAAGTTGGCGAATACCATGAACTGAAGAATTTAAAGCCCTTCCACATGGAAATGTAGATAACATTTCTCCAAAGAACAATCAACAAGTGTCTTAACTGTAGGTAAGATATTTGAAGTAGGAGGAGGGCGAGTTGGTGTGGACTTGAGATTGTTGTATTCACATTTTACACTATGATTTTCATGGCAACATATTCTTATTATTTAACTCTTGCTTGTTTTTTTGTCTTTGTTTTCAATAGTTGAAAATTTTAAGATTTGAAGTTCAATGCATATACAACACTCGCAATAGGTAACTATTGTGACAATCACACTCCAACTTGCAAGGTTGATAACCATGCAATCCAATATACTCGCTCCAATAGTGAACTCCTTACTCCACATGGAAATGCTCAGACAACAAGATGGTTAAAAATACTAGCAAAAGCTATGTTGAATCATGATAACAACAAGTTAAAATTGCTTTAGTGGAATGATTGGCACACGAAAATTTGTGGTGATTTTGACAATGCACATCATCTTTGTTTACTCCCCACAATTTAAACTAAATTAAAATCAAAATCCATAGTAAGAGTGTGCCACCAATTCCTCCAGATTTGCTTGCTATCATAAGCTTCTAGAGCTTTAAAAGGCATTATGATGTGCAAGTTGACCCTCTATTTAATACCAACATTGTTCAATGTCCACTAGTAATGTTCTAGAAGGCTTGTATATGGTGAGGCAAACATGGCATGTCACCTTATATAAAGCTCAATTTGATATTGGTAGTGAGCAAAGAACTCGCGGTCACATGCGCATGGTCTAAGGTAGATGTGCATAATTCAATTACTTGTCTTAATTGGACACTTGTATTTGAGTGGTATGTGGTTGGGTGTGGTTCCAAGAGCGGATCCAAACAACCCATGTCTTCAAAAAGAGATTGGACTAAATATGTTAGCCATTTCTAGGCTCGATAATCAACATAACTGAAAGGGCCTATATGACTATTTAGTGAGCATGAGAATCTTCCAACCGACATTTTAAGTACATTTGGATAAACCACTTGTCCAAAACAATAAGGGGGGGGGGTGCACTTACGAGGACAAATCAACAACAAAAGCAACAACCCAACCACCACAACTTTGAATATTTGTATTCCATGTTCACCAACCACCATATTTGTGTGGTTTTGCAATCTAGTGTACATCATATTGGCGGTTGGAAATGATCAAAATTCATGCATAAATTAAAAATTGCTTAAACCCTAGGTTTCACTTAGATAATGAATACGATATCCATGCGAGCCCTTAAAATTAGGAGGATAGTGGCTATGGCCACGATTTGGAATTGCTAATCATCTTGTACTAATCGCATGTTTCATATCCTCGGAGAATTGGGCTAGTCCAAAAAAGTAACCATTTAAAACCCATCTACCATACTTGGGGCCACTTCACACACGAGATTGAAGGCCCATGACCAATGCGTTCTAAGATCTCTCATTGGTTGATAAAGGCCAAGATCGTCCAAGCTCACTTCACACTAGAAGGTGAAGGCCTACATGCCCAAGGAAATTCTCGTGGACGAAAAGTCTACATGAATTTCTTACACGACATACTATAAATAATGTTTCATGGTCTGCTGAAATATGTAAGCCTAATGGAAAGTCCCGCACAGGGCTCAGGGAGAACCGGTTAGTTTCAAACGAACCGGTTGAGTTTGAGAAATAGCTGGTCAAAGTTCGAGACGTCAAGAGAATTACCAATCAATTTAGAGGGATCTATAGAAGAATATACCTCAAACAAATAAAACAAAACCGGAAGATGTCAACATGCAACCGACTAGATTTAGAATCACGAGGATGTTGACCGACTATGCCCAAAAACTCCCCGGGCATTGGTCCAGCATACCATGTCAGTGGTACGACCTTTGGATGAAAACCAACGACCCTCATAATCATTTTAGAAGAACCTAGAGAACGTACCTCGAATTAATAAAGGAAAAACTGAAAGATCACAACATGTAACCGGGTGGACTCGGAAACACTAGGATATTGACCAATCATGTGTGAAAATCTCCTGGGACAGTGAGATTTTATTGGCAGTCGGTTAAGTTACTACAATATTTCACCTACCTTTCTTCTTCTTCTTCTTCTTTGAGACAGAAGGCTGACATGCCAATGCCAAAGCACAGGAGGCAGTTGACCACCTGGCAAGATTTCCGTCAAGTAGAGAGGAGATTTCACAGTCGGGATTCGAACCGCCAATCTCTTCCTTGAGATTTGGGTATCTCTCCACCATCATCCAGTAGTTTTTAAGGTCATCTCGGACCATTCACCTACCTTTCAACATTGTGTAAGCTAATTTGCATAAAGAGTGTATATATATATATGCACTATTTCAATGTGTTGGGATGGGCCCCACCATCAGCCACCGACCAGAAGTGGATGGGCGCCCTGCCACCTGGCAGCACATCTTTATTCTTTAAATAGAGAACACGTGTCCACGTGGACAGATAAGGAGATTCCTCTAGGAATCGTCTGTGGAGTAGGTATGCACTGTGCACCAAAGCCCAACATTTTCCTTTCTAATTGCACCCATACCCAGACTATGCCCATCAGCAGCGACCTATGCCCACCTATGCCCACCCATAGCATGACATGTGCGCACCCATGCCCACCCATGCCCACACATAGCATGACATGTGCCCACCCATGCCCACCCATGCTATTCAAATTGCGCCCATGTATTCAAAAATTATGTAATGTGTATTGTGTAATTGTGTAATTGTGTAATTGTGCCCCACCCATGCCCACCCATGAACAATAATATTGCAGCCATGCCCACCCATGCCCACCCATGAACAATAATAGCTCAGCCATGCCCAGCCATGCCCGCCCATGAACAATAATATTGCACCCATGCCCACCCAAAACCCATGGGCATGGGTGGGTATGGGCATGGGCATGGGCATGGGCGCCCAATGTTGGGCTCTGCTGTGCACCAAGTATGTTCACAGTTCACTACAGTACACTAAACACCACTAACTTTAGTGTTTGATACACTAATTATGATCGCATACACTAAATGCCAATAACCCTATGAAAGTAAGTAATACTAAATGTAAATTCAAATACTAAATGTCAACTATGGTAATATGTGGAGGTTACATGTTTGAATTTAGTGTTAGTTAGGACATGAAAAAATTTAAAATAACGATGGTAAAAGGAGAATTCCGGCATATCTTCTAGTATATCTTCTAACATTCATTGTCAAGAAATTGAAAATGAGTGTTGAGCAAGGTAAGGCGGTCACAACATTAAATATAATCAAGCACGAAAGATCCTATTTAGTGTAGCGATCTGTGCAATTTATATGGTGACTCAAGCTTAGGTGTGTGTTATTTGGATAATTTTGGCTCTGCACCCACTTCTCGTAGGATATGAAACAAGCCATTTTTACGCTTGGTGAGAGATGATTAGCGAATCCAAGTCGTGCCCGTAGCCATGTGCCACATTGTTGTTGGAGCTCCTATGTATAATATCTTATTCTTTGTCAAGGTGAAGATTCTTGTGTTCATTAACCGGTCACACAAGTTTCTTCATTCATGTTGATTATTGAGTGCAAAATGGTTAGCGTAATTTGAGAATGTGAATCATTTTTTTCCCAACACATATTTTTCTAGGTGTTTGTTCCTACATCCACACCAAACAACTACACATATTTTAAATTAGTCACCCTACAGTAAAAGTAGCATAAAATTAAATAGTCATTCTCAATTTCTTAGAACAATAATTAATATGGTCCACACTAAATTTAGACTATATATATATATATTTAGGTGGATGCCACACGAGAGCGAGAGGAACTTCCTCCAACATGGCACTTTGCTTTTGAAAAGTCTCATTTTCCTTGTTTTTCTCCTTAAAATGTGGAATTCCGGGCACTAGTGCCTGGTAGTATTGAACTACATTTATTGTGCCATGTCACTCTACTTTATTGCCAAGTAGATCCCAACCCTAAACCCAAGCAAAATCCAAAGCTAAAAAGTCATTGTTGCCACTCCCCATACTTCCTCTCATGTGGCAACCACTTGCTCATTTGAACCAATGCTATTCATCCAACTCACTGCCGTTCCTCGCATGTGGTTTGGGCCTTAGTTTATTAACTTACATCAACTGTAAGTTTAAACTAAGGAGGCAAGGCCAACTCATAGGATGTACCTTTTTCATACATTTTCCACACATCCAACATGAAAACTTTGTGGGAGATTGCACGTGTTACTACACCACTTTATGCCAAGCTAGGGAGGGCATGCATGTACTAGTTCAAGTGTCATAGCCCTTATATCTCATGATGGCCCAAAGAAACATAATGTGCCACATGTTCTCTCATGTGGAGTACTATGTATAGTCATATTAGTTCTTATGGCCATATTAGTAGTCATGTATGTACTTATTACTAGCTTAACAAAATTAAATGGACATTATTATCATCCATGCCCCTAAGTATATCCTCACACTAAATGGAGGTACAAGAGGTAGGGTATATAAGTTGCCACCAATTGTGTTGCCATGTGGGCCATGTTAGCCGATTCGTGTGCAAGAGCTATAAACTCTGACAAGGCATACTAGGTCCTTACCTAACCGGTCGTGGAGCTTGATTTGGACTTGGATCAATTTCATGTTGATCTAACCTACGAAAATGGAATGTCAATTAAGTTACTTGTCATTGAGTGGCAAATCTGTCACTCCAAGTTTTGGGTGCTTCTCTACACGAAGCAATCATTCAAAGCAATTTTGGTACATTGATAATCGCAAGGAGAATTCTATTGTTGTGAGGCTTTCTAGACGATTATATATGTTGGCCGTTGGTATAAAATGTGGTGAAGAATCTACTGTGTAAACATGGTAAGCTTGTCCAACATATTGCATGTTTAGGACATGGGTTTGTGATCTTCAACTCGAGATTTCGGAGGTCATAACATTCAAAGGCCTTCTTGAAAGATCATCATATTTGGTTTAGTGCAATATTGTGTTCATTGGTGATGTAGATGGATTTGACGTGACGTTGCATACAATGTTGATATAGGTTCCTATCTTGCAAAGAAAGTTGCCTTTCTCAACTACAAGCCTTGGACCACTAGATTAAAACTCACTACACACTTCATTGGCCTCTTGCTCTTCTTATGTTTTGAAGTGCACAAAGAATTGGGATGGGATGATGCTCCAAACAATCAACGAGGAATAATTGAGCAAGGAAACCCCTACTAGCTAGAGAAACTTGAGCAAGCAAATATTGCAAGATTGAGATTGAATGATACTTTGCAAAGTCAGTGACACATGCAACACATGATACATCCAATAGCGAATCAGATCAACATCAAATTGATCCAAGTCCAAATTGAGCTTTATGATAGGGTTGGGGAGAATCCGGTTTTCCTTGTCAAAGTTTCCTATTCTTGCGCACGAATGAAGGTGATGGGATCCACATGATGCCATGGTTTACGGTGGTTGATTTTCCCCACCTCTATTTCCTTGTATTACCTCCTTTGGCACATATAATGTGAGAGCTAATTATGTTGTCATTTATGACTTATTTATTTATATAACTATTTACGATACAACAACCATTACCCATTAACATATAGAAAGAGAGATGAACCATATTTGGGCCTCACAGACCTTTAGACATCAATTACAAGACAATGCTCTTGTTGGTATTGTTGTGACTTAATTGTGTAGCATTTTAGAAGGCAAGTTGTTTTCAAAAGTATTGCAAAAGCTAAACTTCATTCTACCAGAATCCTTTCAAATTCAAAACGACTATGAACCTCAAAAGAGTCCCACATGCTAAATCCTTTTTGGACCAAAGAAGAAACCCAATTTTCTCATCAACCTTTTAGAATATGTTGAATATGACTGGTACTGATAAGGCCTCTTGCAAATAATATCATGAAAGGATTGCGTACATGACTACACTAAAAACTGTATTTAGTGTCATGTGATAGTTTATGTCACTGTGGTAACTTTTCTAATGACAATTCTTGTGAATAAGTTTACAAATATTTTCATCCCAATTTACTTTTAGTTCATCCACTTTTGTTACATTCTGCATCTTAGCAAATGTGTAAGGGAATATTGTCATGGAGGATAGAAATTTGGACGAAAAATCACTTAGTAAGTGGCAGTAATTGCAACATTTTAAATCTAAAATGTACATCTATTCCCGATCAAGATCCCAACACAAATCAATAGAATGCCATAATTTTAAAGAGGGTGGGACTAAATTTCAATCAGGCTGGAACCAATAGTGCCGTGATACATGTCCCTATTTTAAGTGCTAAAGTGGGGAGGAGTGAGTAGTTAAATGAATGGCTATGACTAACTCTAAACATTGGTAATACATTCAAGCCAACTTTTGATTTCAAAAAATTCACAATTGTTTTAATTTAAAGAATAAAATCACCCATTTTTATACAATCCTCTTGATTTTTATCTCCTCACGCGAGAAAAATTTGCACCACCTTATACTTCTCCTAATCTGGCGCAAAATCTTTTAAGTGATCGGTTATGGGGGCACATCTACTCTAGTATTGAGCAAGACAACTAGAATCGGTACAATATTTATGTCCCCTTCCCACCTAACTTTAGCTAAGACTAAAAGTTGGTTCTAACAACCCGGCCTTCACACCATTGACAAAGGACACCATATAGTGCCGAGCCTAGTTGGCAAATGACGTGGCATGGCTTAAAAGTGGAGGTTTTAAGCCTCAACCACCGACCCTCCCATCGGTACCTAAACATGAGGCAAGAATATAGGACCTTCAAAAATGTCGCCCCCCGCCCTTGTAATTGGTTGCTTTTCAGTCTTAGCTATGAGGGCGTGAGGAGCTTCAATAAACAAAAACCGATGGTAAGATAGGTGAGTAGTAAGGCATTCGGCGATGGGACAAAAACTACCCAACATTCATCGCTTGGTAGATAAAATAAAACAATGATCATGTGTGAAACTTCAAAAATCTCCGGAGCAAGTTCTTGTAGGTGCATTGGGATAGCTAGATGCCTCTGCTATAACCGAGAGAGCTTTAATTACCTAGTTTTTAGAAAATATTTTGGTTATTTGGTAAAGTGAGGTGGGAAGGGGGCATTAGGGCCGGTTCACACTATGGCCAAACTTCGAGAGGAGAAGCGTTTCGACCAATGAAAATGCATAAATGTCCAGAGTCCGTCCTCTCGGCCTTCACACTAGAGGCCGAAGTCCAAAGGACGTCTCCTCCAAAAGAGCCTAGGTGGCGGCACTTTTAGAAAGTTATGGCGCCAAGAGTTCGGCCTCTCGAGCCAAGTTTGGGTCAAGCAAAATGCTCGACCCAAACTTCCGTCGAGAGGCCGAACATTTTTAGCCATGGATTATTTTAATATACTTTTTCAACCCAAAGGCTTCTCCTCTCGACATAGTTTGGTCTAGAAAAGTGACTCTTCTCCTCTTGACTTGGGCATAGTGTGAACCGGCCCTTAGTGTAGTGTACCTGGTGTCTGGTGATATGGTCAAATACAGCACATGGACCTATTGTGTGGGCACTTCCAAACCACACAAACATGGCCCATGGGGACAGATCAAAATTGTATCATCCAGCTAGAAAGGATTCTCTTTGAACAATCAATAGTCCCCGCACTTCTGTGTTATGAATTCAGTTGAGATTTGGTATCAATATTTCAACACATAGTCTAATCTCATCGTAACATATGTAATTGTAGTGTCCTAGGCTTCTTAACTACCAAGCCTTGACATTTAGACTACCGTTCAAAATAAATAGGTGTTCCACTAGGAAGAGTGATCACATGAGATCTGCACACCTCAATGCTAATCAATTAATTCTAAACGTTCAAAGAATCATGGCATCTTCATCCCTACCCATGAGGTTTGGTGTTATATCAATTTGCGAATGTTTCACATGAACTTGCATGTTTGCTCAAGTTATCTGTGTTGGGAGCTGACTAAGCTAATCTCCCAATGATGGCATTCTTTCATAACCGATCGCTCATCCAAGAGAGAAAGAAATAACTCGGTGCAATTTTTTAACAATGACATCATCTATAATTCTCAGATATTGTCCATGAGCTGATCGGTTATGAACAATGGATCCTTCCGTGTCTTAAAACAGATCACCCTGCACCCATCTAAAAGAATGACAAAAAAAAACAACAACATTGGCTTTACAGATGCAGCTTCCCTTCTGAGAACACAAGTAGAGAAGTGTACAAGGTTTAGGGTTTAAGGTTACTCGTCAAGTAGTGGCTTGATACCTAGTGTCACCCTCTTGCTTCTCGGAGCTTCCAGCTACTCATTTCCAGATTTTTGGATCAGCAAAACTCTGCCTTTCATCTGGTAGGAATCATACTGCTGGTGATAGGTGACCCTGTTGATGTGAAATCGCCTGCTGTTGATAGCAGGTGCATTGCTTTCAAAAGTCTCCGAAGCAAGGCTTTCATATGGTGCATCATTATGTTCCACATCAATGCTCCAAATCAACTGCATCTAAGGTTACTCCCCAATTAATGGCTTTGATACCTGGGAGCTTCCAGCAACTCATTTCCAGATTTCTGGATCAACAAAAGTCTGTGCCGTTGTTCAGGTAGGAATCATCCTGGCCTAGGTAATCATCCTGCCGGTGATCAGTCATCCTGATGATGTGAAATCGCCTGCTGTTAATAGCAGGGTACATTGCTTCCAGAAGTCTCCATACGGAGACTTGCACATCAATTATTTCCTGTCCTACGACAGGGGACCCTGTACTAATCCACTAAATATACAGAAAATCAAAATCGACTTATACTGATGCAGCTTCTATTTTAAGCACACAAGTAGAAAAGTAGAAATCCCCTCACCAAGAAGGCAAGTATGCCATAGCCGGCATTTGACCGAACAAGTGAGGAAGGAAGGCTCCTCCACTACAATAGTGGATCTGATACCTGATATCTACTATGTACCTTGTGCTTCTGCAGCTTATTCTTTTGCAGAATTAAGTAGTTATCAACAATAATCTGTACCAATGTCCTGATATGAATCGTCCTGCTGTTGATAGTCATCCTGTTGGTATGAATCATCCTGCTGTTGATAGTCATCCTGTTGGTATGAATCATCCTGCTGTTGGTATCCATAATCCTGATCCCCCTGATAGTAATCCTGCTGGTACGAACCATCGTCCTGTCCCGGCTGCTGGTAGTAGCCAGGATCATACCCCATCGCCTCGCTGGTGTCATAACCCTGAGATGGATCCACAGTCCCATCTCCTTGTACAGCTTCAGCGTAGTCATAGTCATAATTATAGTCATAGTCATAGTCATAGTCATAATCATATTCATTGTAGGAAGCATCTCCACCATCTCCACCATCGGCAGCTGAAGTGTCTCCATTCCCAGCTCCTCCATCGTTAGCACCACCGTTAGTGTCGTTGCCATCTCCGCCATCTCCACCATCGACAGCTGAAGTGTCTCCATTCCCAGCTCCTCCATCGTTAGCACCACCGTTTGTGTCGTTGCCATCTCCGCCATCTCCACCATCGGCAGCTGAAGTGTCTCCATTCCCAGCTCCTCCATCGTTAGCACCGCCGTTTGTGTCGTTGCCATCTCCGCCATCTCCACCATCGGCAGCTGAAGTGTCTCCATTCCCAGCTCCTCCATCGTTAGCACCGCCGTTTGTGTCCTTGCCATCTCCGCCATCGGCAGCTGAAGTGTCTCCATTCCCAGCTCCTCCATCGTTAGCACCACCGTTTGTGTCGTTGCCACCATCTTGATCAGCATTACCATTGGCATTTGCAGCCCCTCCACGGCGATGTTTTGGTGGAAGTGGAGGCGAGCCCTCAAGTGGTTGTAGTAATTGTTGCAATTGTTTTGCCAGTGGAAGGGGTGGTGCCTCACGTTGGTATCCAGAAGGTGGTGCCAGAGCACCATATAGTTGTTGTTGTGGTAGTGCCCCACGTTGGTGTCCAGGAGGGGGTGCCGGAGCACCATATGGTTGTTGTTGTTGTTGTGGTAGTGCCCCACGTTGGCGTCCAGGAGGGGGTGCCGGAGCACCATTGTATTGCTGGTGTTTTTCCTGGCGAGGAAGACGTTGGTTAGGAGGGTTAGGGTTAGGGGTAGACCCTCTGGTTTGGCCAGATCCGTTCCTAGCAGCCACTGTAGGTTGAGAGTTGCGATTGGGACCGCGTTGATTTTTCGGCCCGGGAGTGTCCTCTTCGTCATCAGAGCTTTCAGATGAAGAATAAGAGGAAGAGGAATTGGGGGATTTCTTTACAGCTGGTGCTGCTGTCGCCTGCCTCCTATCTGGGGGTGGGGGACCTCCAATGGGCCCTTGGTGCCTTGGAGGGTAGGCTGGAGCCTGTTGTTGTTGATATGGAGGTTGCTGCACAGGAGCATACTGCTGCGGTTGAGGCTGGGCATATGCTGGAGTATACCCACGTTTGGGTTGACCTGGTTGCGAGGCTGGTCGGCCAAGTGGATTGGAAGCTCCTGGGTGTGCAGCTGGCGGGGCCGAGGATTGTCGAGGAATTTGGCTGGGAACTCCTGGCCGGAAGTTGTTGACTCGCGGAGGAGGGCCTGGTCGCTCGACGTAGCCATTGGGCATCTGCTTCACAGGTACAAGTTACTTAGCCCGGCTCTCTAACGCTCCTCAAGCATCCTACTAAAGATTGTAAATATGAGGCGCCCAATTTGAGTTGAATGTGAAGGTTCAGTAATTGGTCAAGGATTTTCTTGCATTCCTTCAATCTGCGTTGGATGAAACTTTCAACACTGGATTTCGAAACATGACACACTGCATCTCATAGAGTGAGATGCATTGGGTGAATTCCAGCTCTAAGCACTTCAAGCATCCCACTAAAGATTGGAAACACGAGACGCCCCATTGAAGTCAAACAAGATTCACGATTTTGGTAGTAATCGGTGAAGGAGCTGCTTGCAATACCTCACACTGCGTTGGCTGAAACTTGCAACACTGCATTACGAAACATGTCATTACATCTCACTAGGTGGATTTCGTCACTCTTTGAAGGAAAATGGAGAGGTTTTTAGAGGGTCTTAAATTTGCTCTACAACACACCAGGGAAGTTTGAATCACCTGCCTTCATGGTTATGAAAAGTTTGGTTTCGTCAAAATCTCTGACATTACTGTGCAGACAGACACTCAAAGGTCCTCATGCAAAGCACACATTAGTTGAAATTGGCGATAAATTTGTGGCATACCGGCTGAGAATGAAACGTAAGAGAAAGTCTGACTTGGCCTTGAGTTCTTCCTGAAGGGCGGATTACAGGGTAGTCGGTCAGTGGCACATTATGTGAGTGGAAGAAGACCTCCTTAAACACGAGCCTGCACCACATTCCAGACATACATTGTCACTACGAGGTGGAGACATGATGAATGCAGGATAATTAAGTTAAGGTAGACGAGCCTACTGAAATTCACGAGGTTTGGCCTCTTCTGATGTGCAAAAAATTTCTGTGAAAAATTAGTCGATTACTAAACCTTGTACGAATCCAATGCCATTAACAATGAGATTAAGGTGATAAAATGTCAATTTGCGACGAATTTTCAAAGAGCGCAAATGCAATCTGCTAAAGCTGTTATATAGGTGTGCACGAAGTGTTGGTGTTGAGCAGGTATTTGAGAATTGACTTTTAGGCTATCTCAACCAATGAGCCGTTGTATTCATGCCAAGAATGATCAGAAGTGTTGGTGGTAGGAGAATATCGAACCCTTTTTACACCCAAAAGTAGGGGTTTGAAGAAGGCCAGTGTTGAGATAAGAATGTGTACCTTGTGGCAGAGCAGCTGTCCTGAGAGAATGGAAAGGACAAGTGAACAAGAAAACTGCGAAAGTTTGTCCAAAATGCAGGACTTTTGATGTGCATAAGTTTAGTTTACTCACGTTGTATAACCGAGGATATCATCGTCTCTCAATTTATTTTTGCTGAGAATTGTAATCTGAAGCTCAGCGGTGGTGCGGTCAATGTTGAATTGAAGATTTGCATTGAAGAATGGACAACTCCCACCCTCTGCAAAATCAATTCTTGCAAGTAAGCACAGTCTGGTTTCAGGAGATTTCGTGGCTGTAGTCGATGAAACTAGGCTTCAGTAGTCCAAAGGTAGTCAAATCTTGCAAGAGGCCACACAATTGCCGATATAACTGCAATCACGTCATTAATCCAAACTGCATTTTCACAAAGAGAGCCCAATCAAAAATAACCTGTGACAACTTGTGTGTTGAATGCCTGTTGGCCACAGGTAATCGTACAATATGGGCTCCCTTTTCCTGCACCAGCCCATGTGCCCATTGTCCTTATTGAAGGTTTATAAGAGACATTGAAACTTATTTAGATCTAATAATACTCTGCTAGTGATATAGTGCACGCAGGTCCTCTTACTGATTCACAACTCTATATACACCACCTGAAAACAAGAATTGGGAGGAAAACCAATGGATCCAAATACAACAACCCAATTGCAAGGACATGACTGGGATTGCTTGCAAAAAGTTTCAAAACTCAGCCACCGCTCAATTTTTCTGAGCTGGATCAGTCCACAAATTAAAATTTAAGCTCAGATAATCTCATAAGAATCATGGAAGCTCTGGAAACCATCTCGTAACAACAAGACCAACAAGAACGAAGTGGCAAAATTGATTTGAGGGACAGAGGGATAGGTTATACCTATAATTGAAGTGTCTTTGATGTTAACAGCGCCCTCCAAATAGACATTTATCTTTCCAAAAGGCATTTTCACCAAGTTCTTGCACCTGTCGAAATTGACGTTGTGTCAACTTGGGTTATCCTTAGCAAGCTTCTGCCTTAACAACCTGTTTCCATAAACTAGAAAGTTAGGTTAAAAGTAGATGGGCCTTAATCAAACGACGGACTTAATCAGACACCTATATTTCAGCGGTATGTGGTTAAATGTGGATCTAAGAAGGGACACCAAAAAGACAATGTGTTCCAAAGAGATTGGACTACATGCTCAAATATGCTAACTATTCTAGGTTCGATAGCCAACATAGTTAGGGACACCTATAAGACCATTTAAAGAGCATGAGAATCTTCACTTTGATAATGCACAAGATATTCATATGAGGCAAACAATCACAAGCATGATTTGGTTTGCTCATCTCACACTAATACTAATTGCATGTTTTAAATCATATGAGAAGTGATTGCAAACATTTACCTTAATTAATGTTGGGTTGTTATGTAGGTGGATGCATGGTACCAATACACAATAACAATAATGGTATAAAGAACCTCTATCAAAATTGTAATACAGTAATGTATTCATACTTGGTGGGTACCATAAGATCATAGAATCTTTACATACAGTCCAAGTTCTCAATTTGGTCAGTCCCATCCTAGTACCATATTGATACTAGGTTCGATTTACCTACATAAGAAGGTAGATATGACACCGCTAAAATTAAAAATCATTAAATAGATGTACCTTGCCAAAGTCAAAAGAACGTAAATCCTCGTTATAATAAATACCTCTGTGGTATCAGATGAAGGTGATACTAGTCTAACGTCAGTTATAACAACGAATGCAAACAATACTATTACTGAAGGATAAATGGATCACAAAACATCTGGAAGTTTGATTAGAGGTCGTCAGAATTCAGCATTTAGTCACAAGTACTAGATTACTCTACAGGACCCGAATAGGCGAGAGAAACTGTGCAGAGCCAGTTCACATGCGTTCACTCCAATTCTAAAGAAGCTTTGAGATAATGTCAAACTCTTCTTAAGAAACTTCAAACAAGGAACCAACTTTCTGTTGTTCTCCATTCGTGCTACAGACTTAAGGTAGACGTATGTTGATCCAACATAGCAATAATCTGGACACCTATACTTGAGTGGTAAGCAGTTAGATGTGGATCTAAACTAGACAAATGTTTAAAGAAGATTGGACTATGTGCTCAAAATATGCTAACCATTTTAGGTTCAGTAGACAACATGATTGCAGGATCTGTAGGACCACTTAATGACCACTTCCCTTTCAAGGTGAATAAGACATTCATATGAGCTCCAAAATTTCAGGGCAAATGGATATGGCACGACTTGGATTTGCTAATCTTCTCCAACACATTATCTGTTTCGTATCCTACAAGAAGTGAGTGTACAGAGAAAAGAATCCGGATACACACGTCTACCTTAAGATGCTGTGAACTCTAACATTCAGATAAGGTTTGAGTACACTTAAATTAAATAATTTGTTGAGGTTGAAAATATAATCAACTGCTCTTATGACACAGCTCCACCTTCTTTTGACTTCAAATACACCCGAGAAAGAGTTTGGATGTAGCCAGATTTTTATTTTTTTCAAGTTAATCGATATCCAGAGAAAGCTAGGCTTTCAAGCAGGATTTCTATGCGAAGCCTCACTATCATATGTCGTTATCAAAAGTCAACGTTGACTATTGAGACAATATTTTGGAAAAAACTGGACGCTCCTCCGGACTAGTCCAATTCACATTTCCAGACTGCCAGGATTAAACACATTCCTCTAAACCAATGTATCCCAAACAGTGTCAGGAAACTACCAATGTGAGGGAAATCGCTACATTGTGAATGCTCAATGCAAGAATCTCAGAAATCCAGTACTGAAAACAAAACCAAAAATAGGTAGGGAAAGTAGGGAAGAAGGACACGAAAGCATGAAAACCATCTCGGGTGCACCGACAGAATCTACATAAGCCAGACAACACGAGCTTTGAATCCATAAAAACCCAAAACCCCAACATCCACAAAAACTGCGTAAAAGTCAAAGCTAGTTGTTGTGGCAACTTACTTGCTTCTGCTTGAATGTATCACCCAACATGAACGTCCACTCCGACCGCCTCTTATACCGACCAAACCCAAAAATCTCCACTAATTCTCGTCAACACCACTTTGATCAGAGTCAGATCAGATCAAATCAGAACTAGGAAATTTGAATTAGCCTCCAACAGCACCTGCCTGCTTGTGATCAGCAGCAAAGCGAGCAGCAACTCGAAGGAAGAAATGGATTGGAACGCGGATGCCCTAAGGTACGTGAGACCAAGCTTGGAGGTCAGCAATGTGGACATGGAAGAGAGCAACTTGAAGGATGAGAGGAGCTCGGCGTTTTGCGCGGAGTTGCAAGTCGGTAGCCACCAGTAATCACCTGTCCAGTAGATGATTCCACATAGTCTTCGATTGGAAAACTGAAAATAAATAAACCATCTCAACAAATCGTGACTGCGGCCGCAAATTCATGCCCCGGGCTAGATGACATCTAGCCGGGCTGGGCCATGCCTCCTTCAGTGCCCGGATGAAGCCATGTTTCCTGTCCGCTTGGCTGGACTTCGAAAAATAAAATTGCTTTTGCATTTTGGAAAGCCACTTTATACTTGGTGTGGGATTGAACACTGGTCCAAACTCTCAAAATTTGGGTCAACAGGATTGTTCGATTTCATCAAATTGGGTCCAAGGATTTTAGGGCCAAGCCACACGACCGGCAGCGGCAGTGAACCCGCGCCGGTCATTGGCCGGCCAGCTCCCCCCTTACCACACGGGAGGGAGCGGCAGTTTCCACAATTTGAGCTGGCAGGGATACCATCCCTGCCGAAGTACCAGGTACTTCCGCCTAGAAACCCTGACATTCCGGGGTCCTGGGTATCCACGTAGATTCCCGCGCCTCTCCCACCTTCCTCCCCTGCCCTCCTCCAAGGACTCCCTCCCCACACCTGCTTGCAGTTCAACAATAGCAACATCCCAGCAACCCTGTCTGTGGCCCTGTCCGGCAACACCCCTTAAGCCCAGGTCGACCACTTTCGCCCTTTTAATTTTTATTTATTTTTAGTTTTTGGTTTTTATTTATTGGCTCTGTCTGTAGGACGGAGACTATGCATCAACTTTTATGTTTCAAGAGCAAATTTCCTAACCACTTTGCGTTCACACTTGGACGTTATATGTTCCTATTCTTTTTGGTCCAGTCTATTTAATGTGGATGATGAAAGTTTGCATACCTTGGACAACTAACCAACTACTTCATCTATTAGTTAACTAGTTGCCTTTCGTAACTATAGTTGTTTGCGCCAAAAAATGTAGTTAACTATAGTTATATACATCTAGTTTACTATAGTTGTTCTTTAAAATGTATTGAAAAAAATATGATTGGTTATAGTTTGTTATAAGTATAGTAAATAGCCATGGATTGGCATGAGCAAAGTATACAACTACACTTGTAGTCTTTCATAAGAAAGGACAGAGCCTCACGGTTCTACCGTTTTCTTGTTTATTTATTTATTAGGTGCTCCTCAACCCTTGCTGATGTTCAGAATTTTGTGTTGTTCGTGTGCTTGGCAGTCATGGATTCATAGGGACCTCCGCCGCATGCTGGTGGTGCGCATGCGAACGACGCATCTGCTGGCAACCCTCCTGCGATGGGGTCCGAATTCCGTCCGCAGGGGAGTAGCATTCCACCTGCGCCATTTTTCGGAGGTTTTCCACACCCGGGTGTTCAAATGCCGTTTCTCTTTCCACAATCCTTCATGCCTTCCCTCCTGGGGATGGGGTTTCCACCTGCAAGCCACGGCAGTCCCAGCGCCCCTGTGGACCTCACGGGGGCTCTCACAAGCGCGACTTGCCTGAATGTGTTGCGGAGCAGTCGAAATCGACCCAAAAACGAAGAGTTGCCTGAAAAAAACCTGAAATCATTCAATTGGACGACGTGAAGGAGGAGGTGGATGTTGTGAAGAGTGGTGGGCATTGGAAGGATCACTGGGTCATCCAATTGATCACAATCCGGGGAGAAATGCATAGCACTTTCTCAACGCCCCCTAAGCAAGGTGAAGTTGGCAATACCGCCTTCAATACATTCTAGTTGTCATGTGTGCCGTGTGCTATGTTGGTTTTCAAAGTGTTTGGCCTACTATTAAGTGTGAATTGAATGTCATGGTAAGAACTGTCGTGAATTCTTTATATGAGTTGTTAATTGGGTTCTAGAAATGAACACCCGCTTCAAAGTATTTTCATTTTACAACATTCTCCAATATTTGTGTGATTTCATCCATGTTCTTATATTTGTAATAGTCTCAAAATGCCGAAAAAATCCTAAATAAACGAATATAGTGATACCTGCTTGCAGCCCTTCATTACATCACACCCTAGCTTACAGTCTGTAAAACAGACTGTAATGGATTGATGTATGTGGAACACACTTTAAATTTGTCTGCCAGTACTCCAGGGAGCAACATTGCAGTCTGCTGCACTCTGTTTTGGTTTGCAGCCACAGTATGTTCAGGCATGTGTGTTGATTTACAGTATGCGTGTTTGCAGGGTCTTGGAATTACAAACTCTGCTGGTAGGGTCCTGGAATTGCAGTATGTGCTGGTAGAGTTTTGCATTTATAGCCTGTTCTGGAACTGATTTTTGTACTGCAAGCTGCTGGATTACAGTCTGCTGCGGAACATAGTTTGTTGGAACTGTTTTTTTTTACTACAAGCTGCTGGAATTGAAGTTTACATTTCTTGACGTTTTCGAATACCCTCTCATGCTTCCGTGTTGTGTTTAGGTGTGGATAATTAGTCACGGCTTCACACGAAGCTTGTGTCAATGTGCCCTGATTTTTCTATGGACAGCGAGGCATGTAAAAAGAAGTGGAGCACAATCTATAACAATTACAAAGAAGACAAGGCGATGAATTTGAAGTCCAGCTTGCAACGATCGGAGAAATGCCGATGGTATCACTTGGTGGACGAGTTTATGTTTAACAGGGAAAATGTCGTGTCACATGCCCATGCCAGTATTGTGGACGGATATGGAGTGAAGTGCACCGTCACTTCAGAGGCAAACACAATAGAGCAAAAGAGCGGGGAGAGCTCATCGAAATGGCCGGAGCCTAAGTGGAAGGAGGACTTGTTTGTGGAGCGATGCATTGGAGAGCTTAAAGAGAGTAGCAAGATTTTGCTAGATAGTTTGAAGGCCAATGACAACATAAAAATGACTTTATTAATAAGTATGCAAAAAACCATGGAGAAACTAGTTGATAAGCTATAGGTGGGCACGTAGTGGGCTAGGCTAGGCTAGTCGACGTCCATGGGGAACGTTTCTGCCACGCACGCCCGTGTTTTAGCCATCTATAAGCTCTTGGCAATGCCATTCCGCCTTGCACACAACTCTTTTGTAGTTTTGTCTCCAGTTGTCATTAAAATTTAAAATTCTCTTGCGGTCTCCTATTTGATGTACTCCAATGTTTCTCGGGAGCTCTCTTCAATTCCAGCGAGGTTGTACAGAGCGTGGTTGGCCACCGCAAGCTTATCTTGTCTCGCAGGCCCCGGAGGTGTTACAAGTGACAATCCATTGTGCACCTCGTCCGATGTCTCTTGCAACTACTTTGTTTTCCAAAAGCTATCTCCTAGAATGATGTATATATTGTATAGCACAAGGTAAACACTCACCAATTTAGGCACGTTCTTTAGTTGCACGTTAATCATTTTTAACAGTATTCGCCACCTACCCTTGAGCATTCTAAATGCTCGCTCAATGCACATACGGGTAAAACTCTGAACGAAGTTCCAGTTGTATTCCTCCCGAGTTAGCCCGTCTTTGTGACCCCTGAAGGGGACTAACATTCAGGGTCGACATGGGGATCGTGGGCTTGGAAGCAGAGGCCGATGCCGTGGATTCGATCACCCAATTCCTTACCCTGCCAACCGCATCCCCAACCAAAGCGTAAGGCGCAAGCTTTCCAGCCTCGTAGAATTGGCCAATCGCGGTTCTTCCCCATAGGTTAGCGTCATGCATCGATCCAACCCAACCTCTGTCAAAATCCCAGAATATGCACTTGCTAGATACAACACCCTGCAGTAAGATAGAGTGAAATCCCTTATAATTGTAATAATCAGCCGCATGTAGCCGCAGTGCCACGATTGGTATGTGTGAACCATCCACCGCACCAACCACATACGGTATTCGATGAATATTTTCAAATTTCCTAGCAAATTTGTCCATAGTGGTGGTGGAAGGCCACCGAATGTATTTTTTGAGGAGGAGCAATCTCACAGCATTAGTGAACTGGGAGACTGCCAATTGACTTGTTGACAGACCAATCCTATACGAATCCGCAATGCTCTACATGGAGTTACATGTGGTCAATCTTGAGATGGAGACCGCCATCTTCACTTGAACTGGTACGGCCGACCGCATGTTGGTGTCTTGTCTCTACAATGAAGGCGCGAGACTGGAACACAAGAACTCGAATGTGGAAACATCTATCCGCATGCGACCCTTGAACTCCCTCGCATTGAATGAGCCGAGCAAGTTCCGATCAAAGAACCCGGGTTGCCCCAGCCCTCTCTCGTGGGCTGCCGCGCGGCAACAGCTTGCCATGTGGTAGCGGCTGCCGGCTTCTCTCCAGCTGGCTCTGGCAGGCGTACATTAGCCAGCTTATCTCCTAGCCAACAGCTTAGTGTTGACTGCCGGTCATGTGGCAACGACCTAATACTAGAGGCTCGCTTGAATATTTATTCATCCCATGTGGCGTCCTAGGTGGCACAATTTTGGCGCTGAACCATCGGGCCCTAGTGAAGAAATCGGGACGAGCTTTTCCTTGGCCCGAACTCTTAGTTGGGGTTGGATTGAGCTCATTTCGTCCGTCAATCTTTAGGGGGTAAATTCTTTTCCTCTTCTCTCTTCTCCATTCCTCTAATAACGCAACAATTAGCATAAATATGATTGCATTAGAGTATATAAGGCAACAATTAGGGTGTTAATCACACACTTAAGATTAAAAAAAAGAAACATTTGAGCATTTAATCAAACACATGGTATGGCTTAGGCTCTGGTTAATCTAAAGAGGCAATAATTAGTATAAGTATGTGAGCACTAGGCGAAAAACAGAACAATTGCGGTACTAATCATACACTTAAAATAAAAATGAAACATTTAAGTCGTTAATCAAGAATTTGGTGTGCATTACAGAATGGGTTAGTCCAATAACGCAATAATTAGCACAATTATGGTAGGATTAGGCTCATAACACTACAATTAGGATGTTAATCATGCACTTAAGATAAAAACAAAATATTTAAGCCATTAATCAAGAATTTGGTGTGCCTCCTAAACCGCACCCATTGGTTAATCCATTGAACATGGTAGATAAATTTATAAGAGCATTGTGACGCCATAATAGATTCAAAGGTCGCTATTTTGTCTAGTGGGACCTAATTTCAATTCACTAATCACAACCCATATGTCGTGTAAACTAAGATCGTTAAACACAACAGATCGAGTGTCGGCGTCAACATCGATTAGCAAAATAAAATAGCAAACTAAAATGCTAAACAACCACCTCTTCAAAATGAAGGTTTCTCTCTCCAAGCTTAAGAAACTAAAATGTCTTCTTACAAAGCTTAAGAAACTCTGAAATTCACACACAAGAGTCAAGCTATCTCTCACTCCACGAAGGGAGAATCCAAGAGTACAAGTGGTGGAGAAAGAATGCAAAGGCTTTACTCATAATCTACTACACCATAGCCATGAGAAAGCAACAACAAGCTCTCTCTCTCTCAAAACACACTCACAAGACTTGACTTGACAACAATGGCAAGTCAAGAGGCCTTCCTCTCCATACAACCCCAATCCTATGTGGAGTTCATCCATGGAGTGGATGAACAACTAACTAGGACTCCCAATGGAGTCCATTACTCATCCCAACACACATGGACTCCTAGTGGAGTCCATTTACTCCTAAATTGACGTGACTTAGCCCCCGATGTCACCTCACGTGACACATAGTAAGTGTCGTGAAACTTAATTGTTGAGAACACCGGACATTGACCATGGTAAGCTCCATGAAATTTAACCCTGAAGATCATCACGCCCTAGAATCGGGCCTCATCACTTTACATGAGACAAGATTGGGTCCAAAAAAAATTCATAAAGTGGGGCCAAATCGAGGGCTTAAAGAACATGAATCGGGCTAGTGCTCAGGCCGGCCCCAAGCCGTGTATAAAGCCACCCTAAGTGCACTTCAATTTCAAGGTCCAAAATCCAATATATATGTTCACTTCCATTGAGTAATAAGCAACTGATTGGGATTTCATTTTCGAAGTGAAACCGTCAATAAAGCATGTCATTAATTTAGAAGTCAAAAATATTACAAAACCCTCATTAGCACTAAGGTTACAATTTTTGTGACTTACTATCGAAAGGGCCTTTGTAATTCTAAACAAGTGTGACTAAGCACATCACTTCTCAAATTTGAGTCAAATCATGATTAATTCAAATAAGCTCATTTTATAATAAATTATGCTTAATTAATTTGGTAAGCATACTTATTATTTAATTGGGCTTAATTGGGATTAATTACATTTAATTGCATTCAAATACACTTAATTAGAATGAAAAAAACCCTTTCAATGGTAAGTAGCATAAATTATAATCTCAGTGCTATTGAGGGTGTTGTAATATTTTTGAGTTTCAAGTTCACTACAATGTTTTTAATTGACGGTTTCACTTCAAAAATGAAATCCCAATCAATTGCTTATTTACTCAATGGAAGTGAACATATATATTGGATTTTGGACCATGAAGATGAAGTGCATTCAATATGGGTTATATGGACAAGCAGCGTTCAAGAATGCAAGGGTAATTTTATTTTTTGAAGTCAAGCGGAGTGCGTAGGGAGCATGGGCTTCATCCGGGCAGTGAAGGAGATGTACTCGGGGCAAGGCTCAACCCTAGTCAGATATGATCTAGCCCAAGTCCAAATTCATGTGCAACTGGTATAAATACTCTATAATATTTCTATAAGTGGGAGTAGGTACTTGAAATTAGGGGCGGTTTACACCATGGAACATGAAGTTGTCCCAAGGCCTTGTAAAATTTGTGATTGGTCGTTGAACTTGTCCCAGGACAACTTCGGTTTACACCAAGGGAAAAATGTTAGAGTTACCATGGAGTTTGAGGTCCCCAAAAATATATATTATAAGGCCTACATTATCCACTAACATAGTTCCAACGGGTTTTGCTGTAAGAGGGGCAAAAGAGGTTCTCTGGTAGAAAACGGCAAGGACTTATGGTAACTTTATTTTATTATAATGCAATTTTAGTAAAGAAATTATTGGAGAAGAGAAGACCAAAAAAAAAAAATGGTCAAACTCGATTTTTTCAACACTGCCCCTTTTGACATACACTAAAAGGAATCAGCACATTCATTTTTTGGTGCATGGTCATTCCTCTTGATCCACAGTTGGTTTACACCTGGTGAGGGTGTGAGCCCAAAATGGTGCCCACATGTGGTGATTAACTCTTCGAAACCAATTTTAGTTTGACTTTGATGTGTTATGATTATTCACAAAACATAAAAAGAGTGAAGTGTGGTGTGGATTTAAGTTTAGGCTTTAGAATGTGTTGTGTGATTATTTCAAGGATGAATTCAATAAGAGTATGCCTTGATAATGTGAGTAGGGAGTAAGGTGAAGCAAGGTGAGCTCCGCGGGTTAAATGCCCACTTTTGGATCCACCTTGGTAGTTTAGGAAGAAGGAAGCTTGGTGGAAGGGGATTAGTCCCTACTTTGAAGGTGAAGGTTAAGGGATTGTGATTGGAGGTGCTAATCCTCCCACCCTATCCTCACCTTTCTCTCCCTCTCCCTCTCTCTCTCCCTCTTTGCTACTTAAGGTGTTTTCTCTCTCATTTTCCTCTCTCTCCATCAAGCGCTCTCAAGGGAGCAAGCTCTTAAGAGCTTGAGCCACGTGTGTAGGTTATTAGTTTTAGTGGAGTTAATTAGTTAAGCTCTCCCTCTTAAGTCCTCTCAAGAGAGGTGAGCTCTTAGAGCTTTGGGCCACGTGTGTGGATTAGTTGATGATGTTAGGTAATTAGTTAGCCTATTAGCCGAGTATTAAAAGAATTAGCAATTGTCCGACTAAGCATCTTGAGGGGATTACACTTAAGTGTGTAGCTAAAAGGCTCGCATGTGGGCCTTTGAGCAATTAGGTGATTAGTTGATTATGGTGAATTTAGTTCGGCCTTGATTGAGTATGGGGTAAGGCTAAGCTTGGCTGCTGGATTGTGGAGTTCGGAAGGCTAAGCCTAGCTGTTGGACTGTGGGTTCGGAAGGCTAAGCCTGGCTACTGGACTGTGGGTTCGGAAGGCTAAGCCTGGCTGCTGGACTGTGGAGCTTGGGTAAGGCTAAGCCTGGCTACTGGACTGTGGGTTCGGAAGGCTAAGCCTGGCTGCTGGACTGTGGAGCTTGGGTAAGGCTAAACCTGGCTGCAGGACTGTGGAGCTCGGGTAAGGCTAAGCCTTGGCTGCTGGACTGTGGAGCTCGGGTAAGGCTAAGCCTTGGTTGCGGACTGTGGAGTTCGGGTAATGCGAAGCCCCGGAGCTGGCCATGAGAAGCTAGTCAAGGCTAGTTTTAATTAACCTACATTAGTATTTCTAGAAAACATTATATTAGGTGTTTAGACCTGGTAGTGCAATCCAAGTAGTTAAGGCATTAGTTTATTTAGAATCACGTGTGGCCTCAAAGGCAATTGTAATTGTGATTAACCATTGAGGGAGTGTTTTTCAACACTTACGTCCTCTTTGGTAAAACTCGATCACTTATAAAAAATGGATAAAAAGGAATACTCTAGCAAGGGCAATGTGAAGGAAAGGGTGATCAAAGCCAAAGGGGAATGTCCTTGAGAACTTGTGTTGCCAAGGCCGCCGGTTGGACCCTAGAAAATTCCAACGCGACCACGAGCCAAGAGGCTACTTCTAATAAACAAAGTGATTCACAATGACATGAATGCTTAAGGATGTGAAGAAATTAATTTTCACGCTACATACACTACATGTGATTCTCAAGACCATCACCCGGACTAGGACGCTTAAGGGTGGTGGGTTTGGCCTCACAGAGGGGCCCAAAGGATCCGTAAATTGATTTTCCAAGAAACCGGACCATGATAGTTGGACCATAAGTCAGCCCATGAAAAAGGGCCATTTTCCATGGTCCATGGTATAAACCTGCCCTTACTAGGAGTTCCTAAAGATCCAAAAGTTTGAAAGTTTGATACTGACTTTTGGGGCAGTACAGTAGGGACCAGGTGATGAACCGGGAGAACTGACCGCTAGTTACCGGTGACCAGTTGAGCTTAAGAAAAATCCGGTTGGAGTTCAAGACTTCAGGCAAGTTACCGATTGTTGTAGAGGAATCTATAGAATATGCCCCAAATTCCAACATGTAACCGGTCAGACTTGGGAACACTACACTAAATATCATATTCAACGTCACCAATTCTAGTTGTCTTGCTCAATTCTAATTGTAAACCGTGGTATAGTGTTACCAACACTAAATTTTAACCCAATATTGTTTGTCATTCCTTGTATTTTTTTGGGGGGGATTATAGACTTACAATGTTGCAAATACTATCACTTACTAAATGGTTTTCCATCCAAATTTCAACCATCCATGACAATGTTTCATCACAAGTTGCTGACAAAAGAAGGTAGGGTTTTGGCCAATGGATGAACTCATCCAACATCCATCACAATATTTGTTCACTTATTCATAAGAAGTGTCATCTAAAAAGTTACCATAGTGACATTAAATATCATATGACACTAAATATCATATTTAGTGTGGCATTTTGATTAATTATGTTCAAAATCCTCCCCAAACACTAGGGTCAGAGGCTAGATGCCCACCTCTTTGAGCTAGGCCCCTCCCACTATTACCCAAGGTGAAAACCCAAGTAATTATGTTATAGAATATAGAATATAGAATATTTTAGTCCATGCGTCAGTCTAGAGGCACCCACTTGAGATGATTAAACCACGATTATATGGGGGTCATGTTGTTATTAAACTCCCTTCATCTTTGTAATAATGGTGGGGCGTGACTCAAAGAGGTGGGCGTCTAGCACCTAGCTACAGGAGGGGCCAACTTTGGTGTTGGTTGAGGATGGTGTCCACAACCCTTTTATAATTTTGGCTTATCAAATCGACAAGTTGGTGAGGTGTTTATTACATTCATTTATTAGGGGAAAATGTAGGGCAAATGTTCACAACACGTACCAAGCTAGAGGGCAAGCTAGGGGAAGGAAAGGCGAAGAAGCTGAGTATTAGGGTATGTAAAGCACATGTGTTTAGAACATTAAACCTCTAAATCAAGATTAGAGACCTTGTATTAGTTTAGTGAGCTTAAAATTGGGATGAAACAACAACTACCCTATAGGGGGGAAGTTTTTACTATTACCCTCTTGGTGAGTGTTGGGAAACCAAGCCGATAAGTTTAACCCCTTAGGGATTGGGGTCCAAGACTTGATTCCAAGTTTTACTTTCACTTTATGCATTTATAAATTATAACATTACTCAATGGAGAGTTAGTATCGCATAACATAACCAAACATAATGTATTTGCTCTTGAGTGTGCTATTCAAAGATATCACCTACGTGAATAACTCCTAGGGGTAGACTCTTCATACCAAGTATGAACTAACGTGAGTGTAAGAAGAGTTTTTATTTCAGGCATTAGCGTACATAGTATACATAAAGGAGATGTATTGATTTTCTCTAGTGTGTACATTTAAAATGGCTATTAAAGGTTTTGAAGTACATAGATGTACAAAAGGGGGCCCTACCATTTACGAATTTTTTTTTGACAATGGACATGTTAGTTCACCCAATTCACATTCATCCATTGTTGTTATATGGAAAAGTCCTCAATGACTCCCTTGTCCATTCTTGTTAGGTTCGCATTTGGGTTCTGGGACAAGTTGAGGCTCTCGGAGTGCTCATGGGCTCCCTTGAGTTTTTCTCTCTAGATTGTGACTAAGTTATTATGCTCTTGTCTTTATTTGTTTGATGCAGTTACATGCTATGAATGAAAAAAAATCAAATAAAAAATGTTCAATGACTTTCTCATTAGTTGTGAACATGGATTTTACATGTAATATAGGCATAATGAATTCATGATTTGTATTTGTATTTTAATATGTAGTGAAGGCACCTATTACATTAAATTGAAAAATTAGTATAGATACATGAGTCCATTTCTAGCATGCCGTTATTTGATTTTCTCTTAAACTTCTCATATATAGGGGGTATTATTTCATAGTGACCCACATACATCATTCAAGTTTCCAAGGAAGAGTCCACCCCCAAAGATCATTGTAGATGACACAATGTTGAGAGGACAATAATGGTGAAGTGATCCCCCTTCAAAAGAGGGTTGTGATATTCTTCCCCACTACATCGATTCTATCTGATCAGGTTGATTCTTTTGGTGTTAGAACTTAATTAGGTTCATAAGATTTGTCATGATAGATGCCTTTACTTGAGTTGGAGTTGGAGTCTTAATAAATGCATTATTTGAGTGGGTACAAGCCATGGGAAATTTAGGGGCCCGTAGAGCATGCTCACCATGTTCAATAATGTTATGTTGCTCCTTGTAGGGCTTGGGTTCTAAGGGCCAATTCACACAAGTCCCATGTCCTAAGTCCCACTCATGTTAGCAAGTCTCCCTCATGTTGGCAAGTCGCAAGTTGTGAGCCTCAAGTAATAGCCACTAAAATATGGTTAATTATCATTAAAGTCGTATCTTGATTATTTTATGAAAAATATTTGCGGGACATGTGTTGGCGTGCACCTCTCCATGAGGAGTGCCTGCAACACCATGAGCACAAGGGGGACCTTGCAATGACACCCGGGACTTGTGGCGCTATAGGTGAGAGGGCCCCAGTCATTGAGAACGCCTCTCACCCACAGAGTCTAGGAGTCACAAGGGTAAGGCCATAAGCATTGGATAGCTTATGGTGTCTGGATTCTAGAATGCTCAAGGACTCCCCAATCGGAGGTGTGAGCTAGGAGACATGGCAATTTGAGTGGGACGCTGCTTAGGGATAGCGCCCAACACTCAAGAGGGCGTTGTGGTGGGACATTAGTGACCCTGGAGTGACGCCTAAGATTGCCAAGGTTGGGGCCACCATAACTCCCGCAATACTTGCCCAAATGAGGCAATTGAGGAGTCTATTGGCATCTATGCAAAGAGTAGATGCCGATGGACTAGTCGTTTGATGAAATCAAAGATTGGACAACAAAGTTATGAAGGTTTGAAGTTGTTGGGGGGCCAACGACTAAGTTAGTGCATTGCTACAGTTCTCAGGATGCACGAAGTACTCCAAACCATTTTTCTCTTGTTCATCCCACTAACCCTATGATGTCATCTTGGCAAGATTTTTATCCACATGTTGTTTTGATAGTACACTTAATAGCCCTATTAGTGTGGGTGGAAAATTACTTGTGGAGTAATTAATGTGGGCCACACTAATTTTCTAGTCAAGGTGGAATTAATATGGGTCCAAGATCTTGGGTCTTCCCCTAAGTCTTCATGAAGACTTCTGACCAATACCTTACATAGAGAAAAATATCTACCCTACATCAAAAGTAGCACAAAACAACTAATCACCCACATTGATTTTCTAACAAAATAAATGTTGCGGCCCACGCCTTTTCTCTACTAGAAATTTAGTGTGGGTTGAACATTCATGTGGCCCACATTGATCCTCATATTAGCATGAGCTCTAAAATTTGATTGTGGGCCACAATAATAGGACTATTTGGTGTACCTAGCGACAACTAAAGTTGCTACTAGTGTAAGTTTGGTATCAATTTTTCTTCAAGATCATTCAAGTACATGTGATGAGGATTTCACATCATTGATGCCAATAGGGTATGGGTGTTTGACATTATATCTCTTTTTGATATCATTTGGGTCTATATACCATGCAAAAGCCTTCATACTTAGATGAAATTATCATAGTATCAATAAAGTTGCAATGATATCAACCCAATTAACTTGCAATGATTATTGATACCATGCAATCACCTATATACTAATCCAACATTACACTATATAGTCTTATCAATGTGGGTGGAAAATTAGCATGGAAATAAATAGCATGGGCCACACTAATTTTTTAGTCAAGGTGGCATTAATGTAGGTCCAAGACTTGAATTGTCCCCTAAGTCTCCATGAAGACTCCAACCAACACATTGAATATAAGTTATAGGACATAGCCCACATTAATTTTCTAGAAGAACAATCAATGCGATCCACGATAATTTTCTTATAAGAATTTAGCGTGGGCTGAAATAAATGTGGCGAATATTAATTTTTCATTAAGAGAATTAGCGTGGGCCCTAGAAAATTACTATGGCCCACAGTGATAGGACTATGCAGTGTAGTTACTACCTATGTCTGGTAAATAATCTCCCTTTTGGAAAATGTGTGACCTTTTAAGTCTTAGGGTGATTCTGGTATGTGTCTCTGTGACTGTGATCCCTATGAGAACATATCTTATTTGCAAGTCTCGTGGTCGTATCAAATCTCCCAAGAATCCACTAGGTGCATCTCAAGATAACATTAGAAGCAAAACACTCATTATTGTCATGCTTGTAGAATCTGACCCTAGCGCTTCAATCGCACACTTTACATAACAATCGTCATGCGTATCGCATCATACATAATTTACAACAAATGCAACATTGCAATTTTCAACTGCACAAGTCCGATATTTCCAAACACTCAAACTTTGTCTTCTTTTTGAGAGACTGTCAACTTCAACACACACACATCCAGGTTGATGATGATATTCCAAGTGCATAATAGTTGGTCAAACGTAGGTGGTGTCTGCTTTCGAAAGCCTCAATTAATCACCCATAAGTGATTGCCGTTTCTTTACCGAATTTCTCAATGGCAAAAATGATACGAAGTTGCAACAATTCCTTCATATTTGATCCGAATGCCACAAAAGCACCAAAATGCATCCCTTATTTATTGTAGGGCAGCCTTTGGCCTCAAATCTGGAAGATCTCAATGAACAAAAACAAAACAAGTCAAAAGATGCCGAGGCCACCATTGGAGAAGGGGAAACAACAGACAACAGACAGATGTTGTTGAATAATTAAGTACCCTTGAATGAAGCTTCCACCTTTAAAATATGCTGATAACATGAGTTGACTGGGTGGGAGAATGACCAAGTTCTGTGATGACGGGCTAGAGAGAGACTTGATTTGCTGATGGCGGAAGACATCAATTTTTGGGATCCGACGCTCTGTAAGCCTACAGAGATCACCAGCCTTTCAGACATCAAGGTTGCAGCAGATGATGCTTTGTTAACTGCCCTGAAAGCAAAAATTGCTAGCCTTGAAAGGCGTATCCTTGTTCTTGAGAAAACAGCATACAATGAAAAGGTGAAGCGCAACAAGGTTGTTCTGCGCGAGCTTGTGAAGGAGGCCCGGGCAAAACTATTTGACATTAATGGCCTACAACAACCGACTGCAAAACAGAGCTCAAAATACTCCCTGGCCAACCTGACACCACAACAGCTACAGCAAGCTAATGTCAACATAACACTGTGGCCAGCTATTAAAAAGATACTGTGTCCATCATCCACAACTCTCAACTCTTGGGTTTATAGCTACAGTCCATGGCATACTGCAGCAGTCATCTTTGACATGGAACCCCACATACAATCAGCATGGTCAGCATTATTCATGCTAGTCCACAAAGGGCAATCCATAGAGAGATTCTGCACAGATGTTGCACTTCACGAGGAAAATACACTAAGGTAATTAGCAAAGTTGGATGAGGAGATTGGTGAATTCCTTATCCCTTCTGCAACATAATCCACAACCATTGGCATAATGTAGTATTCATAGGACTCTGCAATGTGTTCTATGAAATCAATTTTAAGAATCTTTGTTTTGTGATTTGAGCCCTTCATTTGATCAGTTGTTGGAAACTACTGTGGTCATTCTGTAGCAAAAGAAACCCCTGGTGCACACTTTGAACTTTTCACATCAGCTACATTTGTTTACCTTTTAATCTACCCTCTCACATCCATTCCAAGCTCAACATCAACCACTGGCTCTCCACTTTCCTGTAATGCATGCTACAAACTTGTCCACACCACCTGTCGTTATTCAACACCTGATACAATTGCATTGGTTGTGGAGATGCAGGGAATTCGTTCTTGAAGATTTGGCTAAGTCATAGCACACCTCAAAGATTTCATGCATGGCAAGCACAAGTGCATGAGTCCATATTCCTTGACAGTGCAGTGTGTACTATTGCACAGGAGAAGAAAAGAACTAATTGCACTATAGAGAAGGTGAAATCCACTGCTATGCAAAATCTTACCAATATGACCTTTTGGAAGGCTGTTAAAAGAACATGACACTTGTTATGCCAATACCCTCAAAAGGAAATGCCTCATTTTGAAGACATTCAGATAGCACATGGAATTAGAAGTCCCAAATTGTTGACCAAGGACAACATCTGGTTGTCAATTAACAGTCCAACACAGAAAGTTAGGAATATGTTTTATGGTTTGGCACTTCAGACAAAGCAGTAAGCAGTGATTCAAGAAGGCAGGATCACTATGGGCAAGGATAGATAGATAGAAATTTCCATCTGATTTTGTTCTGAGTTTTGGCTCAATGATTCTCTTAAAATCAGCCCCAAAAGCAAATGGATGAGCCTGATATGTGATAGAGCTGAGAGTAAGAATGTTGTTGCTGTATGAATACTGTCTGATGGCTATGCCTTTTAAAATTCTAGACACCATGGCCATGGATGCAAGCGGAAAGGTACTACTGGCTACATCAGGAACACAATCTCCAGAGCCTTTCCAGAGCAATATAATTGAGCATCTCCAGACTCCTCAATAACCCAGGGAACAGTGCACACTTTGACACACCAGCTGTTGAGCAAATTTCAGGCTCAGAGCAGTGGTTCGTTGCAATAACGCCCACCTACAGTAAGACAACTGCAGCAATCTAAGAGAAAAGGACCCGTGTTGCTGACCTGAAACAGGTATAGTTAAACATTTCATCAGCAAATGGCCAAATATGGAGGGAGCTGTTTCTAAACAGAACTATCTGCATAGCCTTTCAAGCACCGTTTCTCAACATGTTCCATTGCCATGCCAGTCACCACATATGTGCCTGTCCAATTTAAACTTCCTGTTACAAATGAAAATGGAGCCCAAGGGCCCTACTCATTACAGGGTCTATGTCACGAAACATGAGAGATACGTCTCTCAGAAGACAGAAGCGTGACTTCAGTCGTTTAGGGAGAAGAGCAACATAAGAATTATAACATGAAGATAGTAAAACACAAGGAGAGGATTTTCGTCGATTGAAGAAGTCTGAAGTACTTTGACAAGAACAAGTAGGAAAAAGCTCATGGCATTGTACATATCATCGACACAAAATCATGTCCACGCCGTTACAAAGTGTTTAATCTACTTTATATTCATGTCCACCGTATAATAGTCTGACAAATCATCATCCCATCAGGGATCCTAGCTCAAAAAGCGGATAGTTGTCATTGACAACTGATTTAGAGGTGGTCAACCTAATACCTGACACCAAAGCTTACTTCCACATTACTTCAGCTCCTGACGGCATTTTTGTCATTCTTCTCAGTGAGGAAGTGAGCCAACATATCGTCTTCGTCAATATCTTCATCATCATCAAAATCTTTCTCAAAGTCAAGATCTTCATCATATTCATCCTCAGACACCTCCTCCACGACCTTGCCGCCCTTCACCTCAAAGAATTGCCGCCCAGTCAACCTTTTCTCTTTGGAAGCAAGCAACGCAGATTCTGGCATCAACTTGGCTTTTTCAAGGGCGATTTCTGCCTCATACCTATCCCTCCACACAACGAAATTTTCCATGGTTACAACCTCCCCATGGGCTACATAAACCTCCTCTTTCTCTTCCTCGTCATCGTCCTCAGCTTCCTCCTCCTGTTGCCCATACTTCTCCCGCAACCACTCTTTCGCGGATGTTGCCAAGGTGTACATCATCGCCATGCCTAGGTTATCCTTCGCCTCCTCCTCCAGCTTCTGCTGAAGCTGCTTGATGTCTGCGTCATTGATTCCTTGTAAACTTCGCACTTTAAGATGCGGCGGCTCGTCAGGGTAAGTAGGAGTATGTGCAAAGATGACCGCCAAACGCACCGGTATGTCTGTCGGCTCGTCTTCATCGTCGTCCATGGGAGAGACAGTAATCTGGAAGCACCTTGCGCTCGTTCCTAATCCGCTCTCTTCACTTGGAATCTCTGCGATGTCGTTCATTAATATGGCCTGCAACGCCTCCACTTCCATCTCCTGTTCCCCTTCATAATCCGTCATCTTGCCCTAAACCCTAACGCAGCTTCTCCCTGTTCAATACCGCCTTCAATTCTCCTCAATTCAATTCTGCTTCAGAGATCATCAGCACACCACTACATCAATCAATCTTCCGCCATCGTGACAGCATCAAAACAACATCAAAACAACATCATCAAACTCTCGTGATCGGATCGAGCCCTAATCCTCAATTTTTCTCTTCTCCTTCGCATTCCCAGGGTTTGTCACTTTCCCCTGCTCTCAGGAAATCATCAGCACATCTACCGAACGATGGGAACGCTTTCTTGTGCTGGCTGTGAAATCTACAAATACAGTGCAAATCTCCGAATCCTAAGCCACTGGGAACACATCTGAAACGTGTGTGAACGTATGGAGCACGTATAGGGAACTGTATATCTCTCCTTCTTGTGTTGGAGTGAAATGTACAAACGCAGTGCAAATCTTGGAGGAAGACGTATTGGGAACGTATGTGAACGCACGAGGACGTTTAGGGAACTGTGTCTCTCTCCCTGGGCCCCTCTAATTTTGTGCTTCTTTGTGCTCTTAACACCGTTGTAGGCCATCATCAGCTTTTAGGTTCGATTTCAAAGTACTTTACGATTTCTTTATTCCTATTACATGTGCATGCCGAGGCAGTACTTATTACTGTGAAGTGTTTTTAATTTCTTTTCTCTTTTGGAGGTCCGCTTTGAATCCTTTTGTTGTGTGCGAGGCGAGCTGTTATTATCGGACGTCAGGTTTTCTTAAGAGATTTGTGGTCTTCCTGCGCTAAGGATTCTCTTTCCATCGAGCCTTTCGTCAATTGCGGAGAAGAACACACATGAATGAAGTGTTCCACCTACTATTTATAGAATGGTCGCAGAATTGGAGTACAGACAAGGTGGGACAATTTGAACATAGAATCCACGTGCACGTCAAGAAGGCACATGAACTCTGTTCATTTTCGCTATTGACTGTAAGCTCTGACTCTAAGATAGCTCATTTGACTACTTGCATAGCTGAAGGAAAGACCTGATCAAGAGATGATTAATTTGCTTGCATTAGGTTTAGGGTTTATAGCATATCACTCCCCATTTCTCATGTCAGCTGCTATCTGAGAATCACGGTTGGTAGGGAAGTTCGGCATTGCCACATGGTTTGGGCCATACGTTTTGGATTTTCTGTTTAGGGGTTGTGATTAACGCAGCGAATAGAAAAGAAAGAAAAGAAATGTCGGCCCTATTACCAGTCCGAGGGACACAGATTTCTTGTGCACCGTGTTCAGTAGAGAGAGCTGCGGGTCTGCTACGGCGGTTTTTATCAAGCGATGCAGCAATGGAGTCAGGCATCAGCAGAGGGTACATAGAAACTGTGGCTCAAACATTGGATGACATGGTGGCTAGGAGTGGTGTTAAGAATGTCTCTAGGTCAAGAACTGGTGGGTTAACCTTCGACTACCCTGGAGAAGCAGAGGAGGCAAAGGCAATCTCAGATTTTGAAGCTCTGTTAGGGAACGAGAATGAGAAGACGACCTATGGACTTGATGATGAAGAAGAGCATGGGGAGTTAGGGCGGGAAGAGAAGTCCGGTGTTACCGAGATGCTTGCAACAAGCACTCGGGGCTCATTGGATGGCCATGAGGACTATAAAGGAGAAGTCATCAAGAAGAGCAAAAAGAAGAAGGATTCACATAGAGATATGACGATGAGTGGGTCACCTGCAAAGGTGCAAGAAACTCCAGGCTCAGACAGAAAGAAAAAGAAAAAACACAAAGGTAACTTTGAGGATGGAGACGTTCAAGCTGAATCAGGGTCCGGGGAGCTGGCTACTGAAGAATTAATTAGTGAGATAGGTGTTGGGAGGGAAGAAAGGGTTAGTGGTTCGGAGGAGAGCAAACACAAGAAGATTAAGAAAAGACCAAGTCAGGAGTCTCCAGGGGACGCCAATGACCAGCCTCGCAAGTCGAAGAAATCGAGAGTGTCAAATTGAGGGGCAGCCTTCACACTGTGGTTACGTTTCTCAATCTTATTTTTCCTATTCCTCCTATCTTTTGCAATCTCAAAAGAGTTGTTATTGCCTTGATGGTTCTATTTGAGGTTGTGACTCACCTTGAACTTTATGCTTGATACTGAAGATGTCGTGTAAATACACACCGCTACATATAACACATTGTGTGAGAAACAAACCAACAAGAGAGAAAAGCACATATGACAACTGCATAAGTAATTTACTCCTAATGGTCCACCTTCCCAGATGATGAAGTGAATGTTTTGCTGCTCCATGTTTATTTGGCTTATGAGGGTTGGAGTCTTTTGAATTGAGCAGCAACGTCGTGAAGTGGGATGAAGCAGTGTCTTGATATTTCGGAGCTCTTCACGTTTAGAAAAATGTGTGTCCGGGAAGAGGGACAGTGAGATTGACAATAAGTAAGCAATTTCAGTTGTCTGTTTGATTTCTTTTGTCTCTTAAGAGAGGCAGACATTTTATAACTGGGTCGCATTCTTCAACTGCAGTTCTTGAATTTCATCTTGAACAGATGCAAGGACCACAGTCTGCTTTATATAACTAGTGTGATTCGTATGATTCCAAAGCTGAACCCTAAACCCAAGACGAGTCCAGAGTGGTTATTGTGCCCATCCTTAGATTATGATTGTTCACCTCCAATTGGTAGGTTTTATGGTTGGCATGGTCAAACTACACTATCCGATATGAAGTACGAAGGGAGATGCATTGAATTTTGAGAAATGTGCATTTTTCTTTTTGAATTGCACTGGCAAACTCAAGTCGATGGTAGTATCATGAGGACATATTCCTGCTTCAGACATAGGAGAAAGGACTTGAACATCTATGGTTAGCCACCCTCTCACGTCCTTCTGTTTTCTTTGCTTTTCTTTCAAAACAAATGGCGATTTCTGTTGTAAGATCGTGCATAACAAAGAAACAAGAGTCTGGACATAATCCAGGGAACGTTGATGGAGGGTTAGTTTTGGTTGTAAGGTGGGGGCACCTATTGTGGACCCTTTGAGCATTCCAGGATATGTAGGGGTTAGATAACAAGATAAAAAAAAACTACATGAGCACACTAGCAAATTCAGATTAGGAATAATATAGTTGAGCTTTCTATATTTGGAATATCTTATGAATCCTGAAATTGAAATCATTGATGACCTATACTGGTTTTCCCTCCAATATGCACATTTCAGGCTTGGACATGAATGTATGTATACATTAGAACCATGATAGGTCACTGTCCAGCCAGAGTCTAATGAGGCAACTCCACTGGGGCTATTTGTATGAATTGGGCTCTCCTATTTTGCTTGAATCTGTTTTGCATCACCATGCATCAACAATTGGGGACCTCTTGACCTTTGGGATCTTGGAACCATTTTCTTGCTTGAAAATCTGTCAATGTGAAACTCAAGATGACAATTTATTCGACCATGGTAGGGTTCCAGAATGGAGACATTTGAGTGCATTTGATTGCTGACAACGTAGATGGGAGTTGCTGTTGATGACCCATCCAAATTTTCTTCACCCTTACTGTGTGCATATGAACTCCATGGTTGCCTGCAGATTTTTGAGACGCACCCTTTAACTTAGAGCAAGTAGAGTTACAACCTGAACCCAGACAAAATTAGTTGAACCAAGCAAATTTGCATTGCCACTATCTGAAACTGCCCTTCACAGACCTTGATGGTATGAAAACGATTCGTCAATACCTAAAGATGTACATTCTCAACTTCTTCATTTTCATTGAAAGGAATGCAGTGCCTTCTGATTAGTACAAATTCAGCCTTGGCCTGGTAGGACTCCAGGTATTGAAAGGAGCCACTTGTTGGAAATTAGATAGGAGATGAACAAAAAACCAACACAACTGACTTGACCCACAGCTGGTCTTGTGAATTTCTATAGCCATAAGAAGTGAAGGTTGTGTCAAATCAGGTACCCAGGGAGGAGTTTGGCGAGACTAATAGTTTTGTGATCTGTTTCTCGGAGTTTAAAATAGGTCATGCATAATTATTTATGTATTGGCATGGATGAGGAAATATCTCTATGAATTATTGCAAACCAAAAGTGATGGAAAATAACCTGTGAAACTTCATTCCTTGCCCTTGCTCTTGCCATTTGCCTCGGCCTAGCTCTGGTTGATTTAGTAATAGGTGGGCCTTGTCCTTGAACCCATTTTCGAGAGAAGGCAGCCTGCCATAAGACTTGAGTAAACTTATTGTTAGTGGAGACTTATCAAGCCATGACTTGGTCTTGGTTCAAGGACCAAAGACTGAAGTGGCTCTCTCTTGTGCAAACCACCTCTAAGAAGACAGGTCTTAAATGGTTACTTTTTCCAGCTAGCCCAATTCTCCTAAGTATGAAACATGCAATTTGCTTGAGATGGTTAGCAAATCCAAATCAAGCCTGTAGCCACTTTCCTTATAATTTTTGGAGTTCATGTGTATATCTTATTTATTCTCAAAGTGAAGATTCTTATATTCATTAAATGTTCGTATAGGGCCCTCTAATTATCTTACCTATTGAGCACGTAGTCCAGTCTCTTTTAAACACAAATCCATGAAGGGCAGGTTTCTAATGAACTCTGTCACTCCGTAGCAATAGCGTCACAAAATCCCGAGTCAATGAATACATGCATTCTTGTAAGCAATCAATTGTCATAACCATTACTTAGATGGTGAAGGCAACAAATTCCTCATGCATGGCATGCATTACATTGGTTTTTAATGTCGATCTGATACAATGGAACTTTAAAGACATTGTTTGTACCGTAAGAGAATAATTTGGTCCACTTTTATATTTTCATCATGGCACAGCTAACATGTACAAAAGTACAAACAATTTGCTTTTTTTATATATAAGTCAATGTCATTACACACACACTCCCATAACATTTGAGCATAATCCATTGTAAAGAAAATACAGTAAAATAAAAACCTAAAAAAAGGGGAAAATAATTACAAACAACGAAACAGATCGATTCAAATACAAAGTTATATGAGTGCCTTATATGGTTACATTATGCCTAGTTCACATTCAAGAAAGACACGACAAATACAACCCCCTCATAGATGCTCCTTCACAAAACAACTAGAAAGTCAACCCCCTTGGCATATTAACACCCATGGGCTAGAGGAGCAAGCCACACCCCAAGTACGGAATACTTCAAAATATCCAAACCACGGGGAGGTGACTATTGAAATTTTAGAAACCACGTGAGATAAAAAATAAGGTCAATTTAATTCATCGAGGGTAAATTTTACAAATTCGTTAGATCTACCATAGCATTGGAAATATGTCCTCTACATGATTATTTGTAAAATAGGGTGGTGAATAATTCCTCCATTTTAGTAATCAGTAGAAAAAAAATAGGGTATTAGATATTGGATCCCCCCAAATGTGTGTAGTAGGATCAATAGAATAATTATGGGTTTGACTACTTGGATGAAGAATTGTGTAAATTTTGTCCAAATTTGAATGAAACGCGTTAGTATGGAGGGAAATGTTGTGGATTTTTTTTGGGGAAGGAATGTTGTGACTTCTCAATGGCCCTTGGCTTGCTTAGGGTTGGACAAGCACATTGGCGTGAAGGTGGTGAAGCGTTTGGGTAGGAGGTCTTGCGTTGGTGAAGTGTGGCGCATAGGCGGTAGGTAAGACACATTTTTTGGAGTTTTCTTATTTGCTTCATAACGTTCACACAAGGTGTTTCATGAGCGCCAAAAATTCAGCTTGCTCCGCTTGCATGCGATAAGAATTGATTTCAAACTCCAACTCCTTGATTTTTCCCTTCCACTGTCCGTTTTTTGACGACACGTTATTGATTTCCGACGCCCTCCTAAATGTGAGATGTAGAAGAATGAAGAGTTACAAAACTTGAATGTAAGCGTAGAAAAATGAGATGCTTTCCAGGTTATTATGTACTTGTATCTTGTTATTTGAGACATCTACCTCAAGTGGGATGTTATGATGTCGCTACCAATAGTTGTAGAAATGTGTACGTTTTGATGAGATGTGTCATTCAGATTTTGTGTAACATGTGGTTTCGGAGTCAGAGGACGAGGTCCTATTGGAGATTGCAGTGTCATTCCATGAGAGGCCAATTTTTTCATAGAACTGGAAATAATGTCGTGGAAACTAGGAGATTACTCAGATGAAAAAGAAATTAAGAAAGTTCGTGAGGTTGGAATTGGGTTCTAGAAAGGCCGATATTGGGATCATCTTGGAAATGTGAGCCAATTTTTCTCATATGACCTTTTTTAACTCTAGAATTATAGGTTTTTTTCGAAGATTTCAAACATAAAATTACAAACTCTATTATGTAGTCCTAGTAATGCTAGTAGTGTCTAATATGCCAACATTCTATTGATTGTATTTTTGCTACAACAATCTTTTGTAGATGATCGATGATGCGCTACAACATTTGGCAACGTCACCGTGGTAGACGTAGAGGATTGCGCTTTGCCTTGCACTCTGCCTTGGAGGAAGACTTGGTGGAGTGGTTGGAGACTTCAAAGGTTGCCCGCCTCATGCCATCAATTAGTTTTAGTTATTCGTCATCATTGGTGTTAAGCAAATCTTTCCAAATGTTTTAGTCTTATCATGACATTGTAGATAATATTGACATGTATTGGAGGGTGCATAGTTATATCCTAACCCCTTTACATTGTAAATATTTGGTACAAGGTTGAATGTGTTTGTGAACACAATTGAAGTAAATGTTTTCAATTTGTGTATTTAGCTTTCTTTCATTTGAATGCAATCTTTTGTTTTTGGAGTACATAGTCGTGCAAAAAATCATGTTTTCTGATAATTGATTGTGTTTCTTGTTTTGTTCTATCCGTGTTTACAACTTGTCTATGTTAGCTTGTACATTTTGTTATCTCCATGTTTATTGGTAACCTTTTAAATAATATCCAAGTGTTATTGATTGTGTTTTGAACGGCATTTTGAACGGTTTAGCATTGGTAAAACTAATTGAAACCGATTGAATGACAAGATGGATGCTATGGAACGTTTGTTCCTCACATAGTCAATTTTGCAATGCTATAGTATTCCGTCTACTATTTGGTACTTGTACGATTTATAAAAAAAAAAATGATGCCAAAAATTAGCCTTTCTAAATAATTACAAATAAATATAGGGTGTTAAAAAATATGTCAAAGTAGCTTTGTATCTACATATAGGGAGGGAAAAAATATTGAGAGGTGCATAAATATCCCCCCATTAAATACCCCATTATCGCACGTGGTTACAAAATGTAAGGGGGTGTGATCCCCCCGTGATCCAAACGTCCCACCAAACATTTAATTTTTAAAATACACCAAATATCATTCAAATACCTAACCTAGATCATCCTCAAAAAGAAAAGAAAAGAAAAGAACCAACATGATATCCAACACCCAACACAATTTGTTTTAAAAAAACCACACAACATAACACCTATGATACATGGCTACACCTATGGATGAGCAAAACCCCTGCTTACAAGTAGGCATTACACCATCATGAAAACCATCCATGCGATGCATGGGTATCGTACTCTTTTGGTGACAAATGGATTCTTATTCTTCATTTATGCAAGTGCCAAGAAGCATTTGCATTTTTCTTTGGTTTCTAAACCAAGAGAGCAGTTGCATCTTGGTAAAGTAATATTGTCGAGCCTCAAATCATGATGGACATAAATGTCTAAAAGTGCATCAACAATTTACACACATCACTTTTTGTTCAATTCTACAACTTGAGATGCAAGGGAAAATATCGCGACTACAAAAAATATAGTACAAACGAAGTAACCTCAAGTGTAAAGTGTCCTTTAGGGTAGATTTGGGTCTAGGTTCAAGAAACTTGGGTTCCAAAACATAACCATTAATGAACTTTACTTTTGGACTCAAGATTGGACATCACATTATTTAGTTGCATGGTTGTGTTCCATTCTATATTTGGCATCTAACATGGGCCTCCACTATCTTACCTTCATGGGAAGAAACTTAGATAATAGGAAGAAATCAATACCAGTATGAATAGTGAATAATGCCCACACGAATATTATGAATAGTGTCGGTATTGTCAATGAATATCGTAGTAGATTTACCACTTTGGCACTAATAAAACTAGTTTAGGAAAAAAATAAGAATTTGGAAATTTAAATTCAAAAATATAAAAAATGTGGAAATTTTATTTCTCCTTTAAATTTGGGATTTTATTCACAAAATAAATTATAATAATTATGTTCCTATAAATAGAACTAATATGAAAGGTACTACAATGGTGTTGCTATGAATAGTATTTGTAGTTAATCATGCTTGGATGAACAATGCTTCTTATGATTAGTGCCGAGATGAATAATGATTCATGTGAGTAGGGCGAGTATAACTCCACCCAAAATTTCAAGTTGTTAGCCTAAATGAATGAATGGTAAATGAATATTGTTACTTTGTTTGGTGGGCCCACATAATATCATTGACATATTCTAGGGTTAATGAAACTAACCCACCTGGCTAAATAATGATATGGACCCAAGCTTGAACATTGGTTTCTCAAATTAGGAGGTTTACAAATTTCTTGAGTCAAGATTGATAAGATATGAAAGAAATCACATTAACAACATTTAATTTTTTCATAATCAAGGCTCGATCTAGTTTGTTTGTGTCACATTTCGTCCAACATATTGTGTTGTTAATATCTTTTTTGTGCCAAGCATCAATTTTACAAAAAAATAAATCATAATTTCAAAATGTTTGAGCATGTTGCATTGCAATGGGCTCCGATTGGGAGAGTTTTGCTTCCCTATTTCACAATGTAACTCTAGGTCAACTCAAGTATTTTCTACCACCTTGAGCATCACATTCACATGAGAAGTTATCTTACGAGGCCATTGCACTTTGTTACACTTTGGGTTGGCTTTATGGACTTTAAAATCAATTCCATCTCATATTATCCTTGTAGTTTGCGTGTTAATTTTGTTCAACCTTGAGTGCAAAAAAGACTCATGCATTATTGTACAGAGCAATTGATTTCCGACACAATAACATAGCTAAGCTTCACGCTTTTTCACCTTTTTTACATAAAAGAGATGACATGCTCCATGGGGACTTTATCACAACATTAAGGCTGGAGAGAGGTTGAGGCCAACTTACTTTTCTTTTTCTTTTTCTTTTTTTGAAATCTGAACATGTTTATTCACGGCCCTTGGTCAAATTATTCTCGTGCCTAGGGTGAGGGAGCATGTCAAGGCTTGGCAATGTTATGCATGTGACAAAATAGTTTTTTTTAGGTGCAACATAGGATTTTGTGGCAACCTCTTACTCCGTGACAACTTGCCATGTGGCACAAGTGAATATAGCATTCATGGTTAGAGTTGATTATGTATGAACCTAATAGGCACATACCTAAAGTGGATGGGTCTTAAATGATTCTTTTTTCCGACCTGGCCACTTTTCTTAGGATAATTCAAAACATACATGTAAGTTAGTACAAGAGGGTTAGTAAATCCAAAGTGAGGTTGTAGCTACTTCCCTCACAATTGTCGGAGCTAAATATGAATATCTTATTCATCATGAAAGCAAAGATCCTTCTCCTTAAACAACCCAATAAGTTTCCCAAATTATGTTGATTGTTAAACCTAAAACGACTATCATATTACGAGCATTCCAATCTCTTTTGAACGCATGTCTTTTTAATATCCGTTCTTGAGGCCGCAACATACCAAATACACTCTAAACTCCGTAACATCAATCTTGCGGCAACCAAAATGCACATGATATCAAAGAGTTTTCTACTGTTAACATTAATGCATGATAAAAGAGGATTAGTGTAGCATGTGACATTATGAAACTACACAAAGTCAACATCATTGTAATAATGACAATAACTACAACAATGCCAACATGATGCATTCGAGCATGTGGTTTGAATTCTTTGATGGTTTATTTCAATGTTAGAACCCATGATAGATGGGAGGTAAATTTGACAAGGAGGAGGGAGATTCAAACTGAGAACATCCATTCCATGAGTTTTGGGATATAGGAGAAGGAGTGACATTAAGGAAGGTTGATATTATTACAAAGTTTTAGAGTGTACCACTCAAAATATAGGTGTCCTAATACGAGAAGTAACCGAATAAGGGTTGTCTACCTTAGTAGGGTATATTACGGTGAGATAAGCTTAGTTATTAGTTACTAACTAGGTGCTTACTAATTACCTTGTGAGAAACACCGAATCCAAGACTCACTCACGCGGCCCCGATGAGAGCCAGCTCCGCCTGGAACGGGATCGGTAGAGGCGGGAAATGTACCCAGTACATAGATGCATGCGGCGTTCATCCTTTCCCTCTTCTCCGCCCACCCGTCGCCCATGGGAGCCGACACGTGGAAAGCTGAGAGGTGACGCTACTGTGGGGTATATCACCATACCTGTCGCGCCATAGCCACATTCTTGTGCTCCACTCGCCATCCACTTTGCAGCTCGCTTCCCCTCTCGCGTCGCCCTCCCTTGTCCTTCGCCTTCCGCCACAATCCCGCCCGCTACCACCCCAGGTTCGTTCACTTCCTTCCCCACTAGGTCAAAAGCACAACAAATTTCTCGTCTTCTCGTCTGGGATCCACGCTTTCGCGCTAGGTTTTTCACGAGTCGCAAGGGTTTTCTGTTCGGTAAGCTTGGTGGACTCTGTTTGGGTAATGGGAGAGTCCATGACTCGTCAATTGAGGTTAATTTGAAGTTCAATTTTTTGCGTGTGGCAGATCTCATCAAGATGCCGAGGGCTCATTTGAATGCCTCAGTGGAGACTCCCAACGTCGATGTGTTGGTTGACCTCGGCCACCCGTTGTTGAACCGTGTGTTTGATGGGTTTGTCAAGGTTGGAGGAGTTGGAGCTCTACATGCTGCCTCCCAAGACACCTACCGGTTCTTGCTCCAAGGTATTCTCGTTATGTCTCGCTTGATATTGTCTACATGATGCATGTCATTTAGCTTGTTGGTGAGCCTCAGAGGAGCTGGCCGGATTGGTATGCGGGGTTTGGAATGGAATTTTTTTTTAACACTTTTTTGGTTCGTCTGTTGGTCTACAGAGGAGACCAACAAGAAGTCCTTAGAGAAGACCGTTCAACGTATGGGAAAGGAGGCCGTACAGTGGGGTCTTGTTGCCGGAGTCTACACCGGCATGACATACGGCATGCAAGAGGCCCGTGGTGTCCATGACTGGGTATGTATTTTACTTCTTTCTCTGGGCCTCTTTTGCTTTTTCTTTTCATGTTGACTTGTGCTGTAGAGAGTATGGTGTTAAATTGTTGACTTTTTTACAGTGAGCTGGATTTAGCGGAGTGAGGGGATGTGCCTCGTTGATATCGAGGGGTTTCGTGTTATGTTATGTTACGATGCCTGAATGTGTTGTTAGGTTTGTTTTGAGAATTGTTCTATGGTGTGTGGATTTGAGTAATATGTTGGTTATGTGTGCGGATTGTCTTCTTTAAAGACTTTGTAGCATATGTGACGGGTTCGTTCATATCGAGAGGGGTTTTGTGTCATGCTATGCTATGATGCCTTAATGCGTTGTGTCTTGTTGTGAGAACCCTTTCCAAGATGGTTGAATTTGAGGACGATGTCGGTACATGTACGGATTTGCCTACCTGAAGATTCAGCAGCTAAAATGTGATGGGTTTGTTGCAGAAAAATGCACTTCTTGGAGGAGCCTTGACTGGAGCAGCTTTGTCCTTGACTGAGCCCAACCCCCGCAGTGACCGGATAGTGCGCGGAGCTATTACCGGAGGAGCTATTGCCACAGCCGCCGAGTTCTTGCGCAACCTTACCTGAATGTAGATGAGACACATGTAAAGCACATCATTTTTAGGTAGTGTGATGAGATTGGAACTGACCATCGTCTCCTGAATGATCAAAGAACAGACGACCTGGCAATTAGTTGAATGTAGACCAGACCATGCCCGCCTGAATGCTCGGTCTTGTAAGAATGTTTTAACACCGTTTTTTTTTGTAATAAACCGTCGTGTTTATATGAAGGCCATTTACTCGCAGGAGAATGGAGTGCTCTTTGTGGTCCTGTTTTAATTCTCCTTGGATGGAGTTATGTCATTGCAAAATTTATTGCATTGCGTGTTAGCGGATTTGATGGGGAGATACTATTGGTGCAAATTTTTATTGCAAAATTGTAAACGCCCCAGAGATGTAATCATGAGGGTTATAATGCTGTACGATATTGGCTGCTAGCTCTTCCACCGTGAAATAGGGTTTGAGCAATTTGGCCTGATCACCATTCTCCGTCCCTTGCTAAACGTTTCAGAAATACAGTAATACGGATGACAAGCCTTTACAGGCTTGTACATTTTGGCGCATCATCCCCCAGAGTCCATTTCAGAAGCAGGTATCTGCGTCCGGTTCAATTTGAAGTACTGTAATGACAAATACCGGTGATCTGCAATGTAGCAATGCTGACTGTTCCCCTCATCTCCAAATTCCTCATCCCCATACTATTTTTCGTATGTTACCTATCACAAGGCAGTGCTTATCTTGTAGATTCATCTGAATATGCTTGTACAGAACGATGGGTCTATCATCCGTATAGATTTGTGTTAAAAGCGAATCTCCTTCTATTGAGACGACGATAAGGGTATTCACCGGGAGGGGGAATCTCATTGGTTACCCAGGATTGCCTTCCCGCTCATTGGTGGCTGTTGAGAGGAGCATCCTTACAGCCAGGCTTCGTGAATGTATATGGGATTATTCCGAATCGTTTGTATTGCACCAACAGGACCCTTTTGGGTAAGTCAATCATCAACAAGAGAACCTGTGAACACTCTTTGTCAGACTTTTGGCTGTATTTGGGGAAGCTGACTCGGTGGAGCTGTTTAGCATCCGGTGTCCATTTTGCACATCCAGTGTTCCCCATGAGGGCTGTCTCACAAGCTCTTTTCAACTTCAGTGTAACAGAAAAACATGATGTAGACATGTTAAAGGTGACGCTGTGAATAATATACATCCACAAATGCATCTGGCATGTCACTCCAGAGGTTGTCATTGTGGAACCTCTAACTTCAATGTAGATGAGTACAAACTTTGAACTTTCTAGTTTCAATGTTCTTTTTTGAAATTTCATTGCACATTCCGAAAGAGGGGAGACTTAAAAATTGTCGGCTTGCTAAATAGAGTCATGCGTACACAAGGAACTTGAAATCATCTTTAATGCAATGCACACTTTGCTGTCAAAAACTATCTTCTCAAAGTGGATGCAGAAATATGGAAACGACCTCCTCCATTGGCGGTAACAAAGTGATACTACATATCAGATTTGGAAATACTGTTATTTCTGTGCACATTATGATGACGCATAGATTCGTTAATGGGGAAAGAGATTCATTGTTCTTGAAATTTAAAAGAGTAACTTTCATGTCATATGAACATGTATCTCAGAATAGCCAAATTATACAAGTTTCAATATAGAAGTGAGACACGAGTTTATGTAATTTGCATTTTCAATCCAGAAGTGATCTTTCAAAAGTGGTTGAGAGGTCAATTTCACTTCAAGGGTTTGCACAAGGATTGCACTTTAATCTCACTTCATGGGTTTACTCGAGGATTTCAGATCGAGGATTGAAGTTCAATATGTGCTCCTTATAGGGGGAAATAGCTTAGAAAATTTGAGACATCCCTTATGAGGATCACTGGGTGTGCAAAATGGAGGAAGGATAGTGGGTGAGAGAAGGGAGGTGGCGTCAACAAAGGGAGAGATTTGGGCAATAGCAACCCTACCCAAGGATGCGGCCCTCTCAACTAATGTAGCTTCTGACACCCTGCCTGAGCTCATTGGGATTTGTTTAGCATCTGGCGCGGTTAAGTATTTGCAATCATATTATCGTGTGCATATCCATTTTGTCCATTTTCAAGTGGAGTTGATGAGATTTGTAGAGAGGTGACACCAACCGTTAGTGCTAGTGTGAATGAGGGATGCTTCACCTTGATCATAACCTTGATCTTGTATGTGAATTTGAAATGGGTTCATAGAACATGGTTATGAAACAAATGCTACTGTCTCCTTTCAAAGGGAAGGGGGGGGGGGGGGGGGGGACATAGTTTGTTGGTTTGTATATTAATGAATGGATTTTTGTGTATCATTGTGTGATCTTGGGAGTGGGTGTTGTGGGGCAAAGTGCCTATATTTGTTGTAACCTATGTGGGGTTCATAGTGATGACCTCAAAGGGTTGTCTATCCTTTTATTTGGGCGGATTAAGTAGTCATCATGTTATGAAATTCATTCTTGAGGTTTTGGTGTCCATGTGGGATGTTTGGAAGTCCAAGTTGTTTAGCTGAGAATTATTGGTTGTTGGTGATTTTCTAATTTTTGTTTGTTGAGCATGAGTAAGATGAGATATTTTATGACTATTAAATGAATTTGTTGCATGCATGCATGGATGTGCATTAAGGAGATGGTGAATGTGAGGATATAATTTGTGTCCGCATCTTTAAGTTTTTGCGCTCATGTTGACCTCCTTCTTTGAAACCGCATTTAAGGAGGTGTTTCCTTGTAATTTGAGGCATGTGTTCAAGGATGTTTGCGGTGGAGGCGAAACTAGCCAAGAAGATTTAAGCAAATGAGTTGAGGGAGGATTTGGATGTTTGAACGATTTTGTACTTCAATTGAAGACGATAACTTCCATACACCGCATTGTTTGTGATTTGTTTGGAGGTGAGTTTCTCAATGACTCTTGAACCATCAACGTGTACCACAATCCTCTCTAATTTGGTTGGGAGGTTAATGTTTTTTTTTCTACCTTGAGTATAACCGGTGAGTCCAAGTCTATAGAGATAACAAAAGGTCTTCCAATGTTGATGAGGTCTTTAGGATCTTGTAAGGAGAGCTTCATATATACCAACCACTTATCATCTGGTGCAGACACAACCATGTTGAGGGTGACACTTTCTTCTAGTTGCATGTCCATAGTGTTTACTCTCTCCACTATTTGATTTTCCACATATCCTCTAGTGAGATTAAAACCGGAGTCATTCCATAAGGTGATTTGGCACGAGTTCCACTCAAAGCCGAACTTGTCCATAATTGTACCTTTGGGTAGTTGTGTGAGATGTAAGAAGTGACCACTTCGTCCATCATTGCACTCGTTTGGGTAGAATATTTGCTCCACTCGGGAAAATACATGTCGAGTATATAGAAGCTCCGTCGCATCTTCGTGTATGATGCTAAAGTCCGTAGCTAGTGCGCCCACGATGGGGTATTTGAATTCAAATATCTCTACTCCATGTTCTGCTGCTCTAGCCTCCATTGTAGTAAATCCATACCATAGCTTGTGGGCGTTGACGGGCTTGTAGTGCATCAACTTGTTCTTCGTTTTTGCTGGTGGCGAGGAGAATTTGGAGTGGTGCTTAGAGTTGCTCTCTGGGGTCCTCAATGTATGGGCCGTCGTGGGAGTGGGATTGGAATGCTAGATCTTATAGCCAACAAGATCTAACAGTCCAAGAATTTTTGGAGTTTTAAAAATTGATTCCTTTTGTAGTCAACCACCATGTTGACTAGGTCGTTGACCAAGGGGTTGACTACACTAATTTACTTCTAGGCAAATTGTTATACTTACCCCCCGTTGACATGATGTTCTTGAGTCCGAAGTCACATCGCCATCACAAGACGTGACGTAATGTGATGGATGCCTATGTGAAATCTATGATACATGCCACAATTTGGCATACTTCATCAACGTCCTAAGCCGCTTCAAGACATATTCCCTTCAGGTAAGCTTGAAATTGAGTCAGGCGAATGTGCACCACCAACACTCAATGCCAATGCTAACCAACCTACCAACGCAAGTGGTAGGGGCAGACCACGATCAACATCGTGCAAAGACTTAGACACAAAAATGTGCTATGGAGACAATCTTTCAGTTTCACTATACAGTGACATGATTACACAAGCGGGGAGAGAATCTCTACAATCTCTCTTGTGAGGGAGAGTGTTGGAAGACTTTGCACACTAGAGCACCTCCCACACAGTCTTACCCTAGTCCAGTTGGCACTTACAAGTTGATAATACAACAGTGTTGCCACACCGCTAGGAGATTTATTAGCTCCTACCGTGAATCTCTTAAGAAGCCTACAAGTGTGTCATGTACATAAGCAACTCACTCAGGGTTCCCCATTAACGTAAGGTTTCAGTTTCCATTCCACATTCCATTATCATTGTGAATGTGCTAATAGTTCCTACACTATTGATTAAATATCACACCCGACTTTGGATCCATGAGTGACCGCTTTGGGTCTCCATTTGCAGGGGTGTTGCTTGCAGCCATGCACTTGTTGCAAGAGGAGTGGAAGTCCGGGTAAATGCTAGTGTTGTCACAATATTAGTACCACTCATCAGCCACAAAAGTGTAGGAGCTGCAAAGATTTAGGCGAACTAACCCACACACTCGTTCCTTGTCGGATGCCTAAACCCTTGCCTCCAAGGAATCAATGTATGGGTTGGTTCACCCCAGTCAGCTGCAAAGGTCTCCGCCCTCACTATTATTAGTCATGTTCTGAACCCATGTGGGCGTGGAACTGGGTTAAGGGTCCACTGCGAGCTCCAACAACTTGTGCATATTGGTGCTGACTAGTGTTGGTTTGGTATATAGGTGAATGCATGGTATCAATAATCAACATCAATTACGGTATCAAATAACCTACTTGTGGGTATCAAAATTGTAAGACCGTTCGACTAATGATATTTGGTGGATATGTCAAGTTGAGAGAATCTTTGTATATTTGAGTTATTATTAGTGTCAATACCATCCTAAACTACACTAATATTAGGACAATTTTGCCTAGATGTGAAAGTTCTTGCATGGTATATAGACCCGAGTGGTATCGCAAACAAAAACATTGTCAAATACCCATACCCTATTGGTTTGAAAAAAATATGGAATCCTCATTTTAGATACCAGAATGGTTTTAAAATACGCAATACCAATCCAACACTAGTGCTGACTATGGAGTCTAAGTGCCCGGTCTGGCGACACAACAACGTTGGACAGGTCACCAACACTAAATGTTAACCCAACATTATTTGTCAGTCCTTGTAGATTTTTTGGGGATTAAGATTTACAGTATTGCAATTATTGTCACTTACCAAGTGATTTTTCATTCAAATTTGAATCATCCATGACAATTTTTCATCATGAGTTGTTGACAAGAGAAGGTAGGATTTTGGCCCATGGATGAACTCGTCCATCGTCCATGAAAATATTTGTTCAGTCATTCCTAAGAAGTGTCATCCGAAAAGTTTACCATAGTCCAATAAACGGGAGTACCAACCGTTGGTTACAAATGTACTGGTTCAGTTTGAGAAATAAACGGTTGAAGTCCAAGACTTCAGGAAAATTGCCAATTGTTTTAGAGGAATCTATGGAAAATACCTCAAATTAATAAATAAATAAACAAATAACCGAAAGATGTCAACATGTAACCAGTTGGACTTGGAAACACTAGGCTTTTGACCAATTATGCCCAAAAATCTCCCCATGTACTGTTATGGTCACCACCATTGATTGTTGTGGTAGACGAAGTAAAAAGACACCCTGCACGGTTGATCTTCTTAATGGGTGTGAGCGATAATAGAGTAGTTTAGATCACATTCTTCTCAGGACCAGTCCAAGAGCCATACCAAACCATGTACACTGATATGTGCAATTAGGTTGCCCCACGCTGATTTATCCACATTGCACACTATTTTGAATATTTGTTACCATGGCAACAATACACAAGAAATGTGTTTTTCACTGTGGTTGCCATACAAAATTGATTTTTCTTTTAAGTTATAAGTTTTTGTGGTATGATTTTGAGCCAAGGTAACTTGCATGGGGAAAGAGGCAACCTATTCGCGAAGGCAACCTAATTGCACATGGTCATCCCAGAGATTGGACAGAGCTAACCCACCTCCCCAATAAGTGGTGAAATATGTATTGGTTCATCAAAACTTAGTTAAATGAAGTGAGGGACTCAAGTTTATGTGGAGAGCTTAAAAAGCACTAACAATGTGCTTGACGACCACAGCAGCATGCATCATGTAGGTGAATGATGCATTCTCCTAATCCATGACACATCGTTGTTCTCAATATGTATTGGTGTGTGGGTTGATGTGAAGCAGGAACAGTCATGTTTGCAGATGCACAAGCTGCAACTATACAAGAAAACATGGCCACATTTAGATATTCAATGTTTTCATGCCTGAGTCTTCATAGATGCCTTGGTGGTTGGTGAATATAACGGGCAATATTGCATGCAGTGTCAACGCCGCGTTGAGGAGATGATTCTTGGCATGTTTTATGCGCCAGGATTGAGCACCATGTTCCCACTTGCACATTCAATGTAGCCTAATTATTCACAATGAACATGATCCACTGCTTCATGATGTGTTCCATCAATAATCTAACATTGAATCAGAGAAGTAGTTTGGATCATGCATCACAGCTCGGAATACACTATTTTGAATTCCAACGCAGATTGCATAACCCTTAAAGAGTTCATCCATTGGCCAAAACCCTACCTTCTCTCTGTCAGCAACTTGTGATGACATGTTGTCATGGATGATTGAAATTTGGATGAAAAATCACTTGATAAGTGACAGTAATTGCACCACTGTAAATCTATAATCCCCCAGAAAATTTACAAGGAATGACAAATAATGTTGGGTCAACATCTAGTGTTGGTGATGCTATTTCACGGTTTACAATATGTATTGAGCAAGACAATTAGAATTGGTGACACTAAGTATGATATTTCATGTAGCTAATTTACAGCTGCAATGTCCCCAAACATGACCTAATATTGCAGAGACTCTCCGGATTTAGTGATGTGCAAGAGCAGACTGGTCCATCTTCTAAGTTTTGGCCACAGCCATGTGTCCTCTTAAAGTCTTGTGCGCCCATAAGTTGTGAAGATCCATTGCTTCGGAGGAAGAGAAGAGAAGATCCATTGCATCATGCTGACCTTTGGGATGTAGGAAGGGAACGATTGCAACTCAAATAGCAGACAGACATGTCAGATGAAGTGGATAGATCGAGGTCACATAACCAATTATGAATATCTTCCCTTTGTTGATTTATGCTCATTGTGCTCATACACAGGCCGAGAAAGGTAGGGATGGACAATGCACTATAGCCTGCCATAACAATGTGCCTGCTATGGCACATATTTATTCAGAAAGGTCGGGCACTGTGTAATTTTTGGGCACTGCCTGTGGTTTCCCACCCTCAGACAATGCTCTTGAATTGCACATTGCACTGCACTCTACACATTCTCCACATAGTTCGCCAAGAGCTAGAAAATGACAGAAAGAAGATGATCAGGAATCTGCTAAGGTAGAAATACTATAACCCATTAACCACCCTCTAGCCGTGCACTAGACCGTTGTCATAATGGTGAAGTGCTATTTCTAAAACGGATCATGGCTCGGCAACAACTTCAATTCGTGTACACTTAGTGTAGCCAATGGGAGTCAAGTGTTAATGTATTCATGAGGTAACCGATTTAGACGATGTTCTGTATGGAAATGCGGATTACTGTGTTTGGTGTAGGGAGAATCTAGTGAACGAGTAGGGGGTTGGACAACTTTCCGCTTTGAAAAATTGTAGCATTTTTTGTATAGGGCAGAAAAATATGAAACAACTTGCATTCTTCATGAACCCTTCTAGTCTATCTTGGAAGATTATCTCATGATTGTCAGACCAGATCTTCAATACAAATCACCTTATTTTCATGGGTTATGGTATTTCTACCTTATATGCGGCTTGATTGAATGCACAGTAACATCAGCAGTCCAATTAATATTTGTGGACGGTGTACAATTTCAGAGAGATGGAGATATGGTGGGGCAGGCTTGCTTGAAAGCAAGTTCTGCTCTTGTAATGCTTTCATTGCTTCATGCATGTGTGGGTTGATCTTTTAGTCTTGCACACTTGTACACACTTGTGTGGGTTTGTTCAGGTTTATGTAAGATTGATTGTAAGTGTTGTTTCTTTTTGACATGCATTGGTTGACAAGAGTTCCCAATTTTATTTTATTCATTTTGTATTTAGAAATTAACCATATTGAGACCATTTTTAACTTTATTTCATTGCCAACAAAACACATAAGGTTCCCAGGACCAAAAACGAGAGGAGGGGAGGGCTGTCATGGTGGAACCAAACAAGAATGCCAAGTTGTTAAGGTTAGTCAAGGTGGGTACAATATCCATAATAGGCAATTTCCGAAAACTCACTTGTTTTGTATGGCAAAGACTAATTTAGGGCTCTTAATACCAATGGCAGTGTCAAATCACATTAAAACAGGTATTTTCATGATGTAGGATATTTCAATCCGTTTTCCACCTCCCACATGAATGAGTTTATGTAGACACCAAGAAGTCCTGTCCCGACCACAATGAGATCTTTCAGGACATTAGGGGTTAAAATATCCAAAAGTATCCAAAATTGCTGATAGATTACAAAAACCTCTACTGATGCTTAGCTTTGAAGATATCCTTTGATTAGAGAAAAAAGGAAGTGGCAATCTAAGTGCTAAGTTTGTTGACCTCTAAAGCACTATCTTGAAACACAGAAATTGAACTAGGGAGTCCCACAAAAAATTCCAAAGGTTCAGGTTTGCCAGTAAAGTTCACAAATACAAGTCTTAAAATGAAGCGATTTGGTCTCCAAGAACAGACGTTAGATGGACCATATACAGAGGCTCATCATACAATATTCAAGAGAAAACTCAGGAATGAATAGGCATTGGATGTAGACCCAATGCAAATAATAGCAAGGGGTGCCCTAACACCCACTCCAAGCTTTAACATTTTGATTCACTACTACTTGATACATGTACCTCCTGTCGAACCACTAGTGAGAATACACAAATACAGCTACAAACACAATTGAAGAACACACTCAGCAACAAAATCCACCTTATCTCTTCAGCAACATGGAAGGTGTTGGAAGCTTTTCAATCATCAGCACCGTAGGATCTTCAAAGGATGTTCCTAATGGTTGCATCCATGGCTCCCCATCCATTTGCAAATAGGCCTTTTTGCGAGTGTTCCCATTAAGCTCCAGTCTCACTGCTTCTGCCTGGTATCAGAAATAAAAGTAGAGTGTTATAGATTTACAACACTTGTGAAGTAACTGAATCCTCATAAAGCAAACAACTTGGTCATTAACTACAGATACACTGGCTCTGTCTATTTCAATAGTGGGTATCAAGTCAAATGAGGTGAAGTAAACCAAGTGATTTGACCCCAAATCAGGATGAACATGCAACTAATCACCTTAAAGTTAACCTATTGTTAGATTGACTTCCCTTGGACTTGGTGTAAGATAGTTTTGCATCGGGAGAGGTAAACCCCACCACTTCCTTTGCATTTTCAAGTATTTAATCCTTGCCAACTGGTGACTACGAGAAGTTAGAATATACAGTATCACCTCATTACAATCAGTGAAATCGTCCACAGGAGGGGAAGATGTGGCCTCAAGACTACAAAGTCAAACCACCCTCACCTCAGTATGCCATCCACTGCGTTGTGGGGCTCTGGTACTACAATGCCAAGACACTCTACCTTGACACCACTAATATTAAACCCGAAGATCATTTTTTCACTGTGACTCCACTCTATGTTCCTAAATATTACCAAAACTGGAACTTCAAACAACCTGGTGGGAAATTCACAAGGACTTACTTGACAAAGCCTCACAGCAGTGCGAACACTGAGCAAGACAAAAGCAGAATGCCAGCCATCCCTCAACCCCATAATCTCTAACACACCATCATCACATCTTTGCTCCACAAAATTCTCCTGCACACATCCACATCAATTTCATTCACACAAATAGAGAGTCAGGCAGAAACCACGCAGTTGGGGTATTCGCCTTAAGTTCATCTTTCCATCCATCTAAGACAAACATAACAGCCACATGAATGCTTCCTTCCCCGGAGCAAGAAGTAGAAGGGTAGACCATATAAACATGAATTGCTGGAGTGCAACCTACCTCACATTTCTAATGCTGAAGTAATAAGGTGATAAAGTTGCAAACCTGTTACTTTTACATAGCACATTCTACAACAGAGAAGAAATGAGTTTAATATCAAGAACTCTTGAGATGGATTTGCCTAGGAACACTACAAAAGAAGGCATGGAACATTCTCATTTACTCTACTTAGGCATGTGTACTTAGGAGATGGTATAATTTAGATAAACAAACTACTTTCAGAACCAGAAAATGTGATAAGAATATGTACCCGTTCCCTAGTTTTTGATGAAGGTTTACCCCATGGGTTCCGTCCACCCGCATAATTGTGTAGATTCAGAACCACAATTGCTCGAATACTGTTGCCAATTTGAACAATAGATTAGATTAGAGTGATTAGAGTACACAATATGATGGGCACCTTCTAAATTTCAAATTAAGCACATCAAGAACATCAGAGTCCAAAGTTGGGACTTACTTGCTAGGGATGTGAATCTCCTCCCAATCTTTCAAACTACTGCCCCTCCTCTTGACAAAGATTTTTGCGATATTCCCAACTCCTCTGTAGGGACACACTTGATTGTTAATTTAGACAGCAATCAATCTCACCCACACTCATGCTCCAAATAGAAACCAATATCCAGAATAAAAAGTCTGGGGATCACCCTAAACTTCAACTGAATTTCTGATGGGGCTCACCTGGCTTGAGGAGCCATTGAGCAAGCTGTGCAGAACCAACCTTGTGTACATCCAAAACCCGAATAGATCACCTGCAAATTCACAGTTCTCTATGTCATTCACACACTTTGGACTTATTGTCTCTATATAAAAGTTAGTGAGGTTTGCATTGTAAGTACTAGAATGAGAAATAGAGACTACATGGAAGCAAGCCAACAGAACACTCAAAACTCATAAGTTTTACTTGAAGAGTAAACTCAAAATTCATATGCTTACTTGATTGGCCAAGCGGCCTCGAGCAAGCCATGGCTTCTCAACTCGCAAATGGTGGAAGCCATAAGCCACTTGGGCATCCATTCCTACACCCAGACCCACAAAATCCTCTCATGATGTCTATATCCTCTGCACTTCTCCAAGGTCTCAACTAATTATGGTTGGTATTTTGTGAAGTAGAACTTGGAGGCAATCTTATTCTTCTTTTCACACTCGACATCAATCAACTTCTAAGATATATTCATGTGACATTTGAAGAGTGAACAAACCACTAAAATATTTTCGTAACATATCATTTACCAATGCTGAAGTAGTTGAAGAATAAGCCCTCAAATGCAGGAGCTTTCTCATCTTTGTCATGCTTTTCACCTGCAACCTGTTTTGTACCATAAATAATAGTAATGATTCATACTTTGTGATACAAGAAGAATCAATCACTCAGCATTATAATAATTGATGTCTTTGCAGGTTTGACAAAAACAGATGTCAGAAAATTGTCCAAGAACTCAAATTACACCAAATGCCCATCAACTTCAAGTGACAATACACCAATCATACCATAGTCGGTAGGGGAACATGGTGTTGAGGATGCATAGCATGTGGAAATTGTATATCCATTGCAGCAACTGATTTAGCAGGTATTACTACGACCTGCCACCTGCATCCCCAAGTCCATATCAGAAATTAACATACAGAAACAAATGAATACAGGTATAAGTGCTACACAGTTTATTACAAATAGAGTGGAGTTTTAATCAGTATAAAACTCAAAGGGAAATAACTAATCATGGTAATTTTTACTCCTACAAAAAGAAGTGTAGCCTTATACAATGGGTTTGTCTCTGGTCAGATAACACACAATCAAATGTCCATAATCCACTGGGACTTCAGGGAATGATGTTAACAATACAATGGACTAAGTTCCGATCCAGTGCATGCAGATGCTTGGATAGAGACAGGACTTACGTATCAAGAGGCGCTGCTTTTGCATTCAATGCCTTGACCAGGCATCTTTTAAGAGATGACTTGTTTGTTGAAGAAAACTCCCCTCCCTGTTAAGATGATTGATCACATAGACCCTCTTGTGAGGAAGACATGTACCAAGACACTTGAGGAATTTATTCTAATAAAGTTGGTGGATATCCATAAAGGATACAAAATAATCATTTGCACAAATTCCTATCTTACTGACTTCTAGTGTATATTCCAAGGTTTTGTAACCAGATATGTTGAAAACAACAGTCATATCTGTATTTTCAATATTGTGAGGTGGTATGTAGACTCAAACCTGTGTAGGTGATCAACCAGCTGTGACAAATTTATATTTGGTTCCATTATTTTAATGCTTATTGTTTGTCTCAGCAAGCTGTGATGTGCTCTACACATGTGGAGCAAGCCAAACGAAGGCATAACAGGAAGAGGAAGGAGTTAAAATACAATCAAAAGCACTAGGCACACTAGGCACACTTGCAAACATTGAGAACATATTTTGGTACTTTCAGGCATACCCAGCCAAAACTACGGGAGAGGTCATTTCCAGTTCCAAGAGGAACCACACCACAAGGGGGGACACTTCCGGATGATATATTTTGTAGCTCTCCAACACTAGAAAGAACCCATCCAACTGTTCCATCCCCACCTGCCACCTGAAATTATGACAAGATGCATTCAGCCTCCCTTGGTTTTCTCAAAAGAAACGTCCTGAGATAGATAGTAGCTGACGGTGAAAAAGAATATCAGGGTCACTCACTTTGGTAAACAGGGAGGAAAGAACTTTCATTTGGTAGTCCACAATGAACTCATGAATGTTTTAAACCATATGCCAAAATGACAATTTTGCAAGCTTCAACCTTTCCATGTTTGGATACCTTCTATGTGTAAAGTGAAACATTGATGAGGTCTTAAAAACCTATTCATCTCAAAAATTAAGGAGAAGGAGGAGGAGGAGGAGGAGTTAAGAAGTTAACAAGGATGCGAAGGTTTGCTCGAGTCTGCTGTGCGCAATCGTCTCCTGAGTTGGCCAACCTCTCTAAGCATCCAACTCCATATTGCAGGATATCACTGGGCTTTGTCTCAGACAAGTCGTACACCTGACAAGGTAATAAGCCTCCAATCAGCAACTTGGAAGTTTCAGGAATCCATGTCAGTTCTATTGTAGCAGGATAGTTGTAGAATACATTTTACTTTAACAAGAGTAAAATTTCAAGTAACAGGACCAGCTGAAGGCAAAAGATGGATATTCTTAGAAATTATCTCATGGTCATGCAGAATAGTGTTAACCCTACTACTCTCACTGACCAGCTTCCACCAATCAGAAGCACCCAGAGGGGACCCAGGAGCACCCATCTCATTAGCCAGCTTCTGAGAGTACATACAAAATAACTTGACAATTCTGCATCCTGTGCGTCAGGAAACAGAACATCAAAACATACTACACCATTCAGAAGTGTATGCAGCAATTCTGAGAGACAACAACTGGTCCAGCTGAAGAAAAGAGAAGTCTTAGAATGTTCAAACAGCCACATGTTTGTAATGCTGACCTGATTTGGACTAATGAGCTCTATAAAGTGTGTCTTAAGTTCAGAACCAAGTCGGCCCCCACTTTTCGAGTTGATGAATACTAAGAGAGGGCAAGTCGGTGCTTCATTTACAGCACCAAATGGAGGACCCTCAGGATATGCAGTTCCTTGTGTGTCTACTGCATTGACCATATCCTTGGCTAAGTACTCTGGGATCATCACCATCTTCTTGAGTTCGATGTCACTTGGACCTCGCAATTTCTTACTCAGAGCTGTTGAAAATTTTCCATGAGGCACTGCAAGTGAACAATAAAAGTTTCCATTGAATGATGTGAGTCTCCTTCCAGAAAGGTATACTTCCTTGTTTATTTGTTAAATTACAACTGCAAATACCTCTCACATCGCAGACTTAGCACACTGCTTACGCCACCACATAGAGAGCAAAAATATCAGATTAAACAAGTCATGAACAGCTCCATCACTAGTCTCTAAACTCCTTTGATGTCGCCAGCATCAGATAAAAATCACTGAATGTAGAGAAAACCTTTGTATTTTGGACAAATACAACCGGTTGTGCAAATGTCAAATACCAAGGAACAGAAGGGGGAGGGGTGCTTGAAGCAATCCAAGTTGACAAGCCTCAAGAGGATACAAAGAGAGGAGAGCTTGATATCAATAGTCCAATTGCTCTGTAAACAATCTAGAAAGGTTTCTGATGGTGTTGTTTAATAAATAAGCCTCTAGGGATTTCTCAATGAAAATTATGTCATGATTAAATTTGCAGTATAATACATCCTCTCAACCCTGACCACTAGTGTGAGGCTGTAGTAAGGGAATACTGTCCAAGTCCAGGGCGAAGATTATTAGGCAAAATATGCATAGCGAATCTGAGTGTATACCCCACCTTGTAGATTTTGCTAAACAGCTGACAGTGTACACAATAGATCTGCAGGACCCATACCTTGTTTTGATTCCACACCCACTGAAGACGTCGACACCTCCTTCAACGGCTCTGCCTGCCAGAAAGCAAAACTCTCCGGTTGTGTACCCATGTCAGCTTGTGGCACGCTTGAGACAACCTCCTCTTTGACCCCAGATGCAGGTTCAACTCCTGCAGCTTTTATCGCAACATCCTCATTCACACCCTCGCTGGCCGGTCTTGACTCTCTTTCTTCCAAGGGGTCCTCAGTTGTCGGTGGTGAAGGTTGAGGAGCTTGACAAAAACATGAAGTGGATACAGTACAACGTCAGTCTAGAGAAAAGACTCCAAGTGATATCTGAACAAGCACCAAATGTCAAACCAGCAAAAGATATGGAAGCAAATGAAGGAAGTAGCAACCAAGAGACTACCAAGTGAATACATATCCACATATGATGATAACTGTCAGATGCATGCATTAGTTTCACTATATCTGCACAAATAGTAAGAAGAGGGACAACCGCAACCCTTAGTAGAGTGTGCTTAAGAAACTAGCTCTAAGAGCAGGGAGTGCTTGCTGCTATGCATTGTTTGAGAAGATGCTCTTGATGGAAAAAAGCATACCTTCTGAAAAATCTGTCTCAAGACCTGGCATTTCCATTGGTGGGTTTGCTGTTTTCAGCTCATCTCCATGCGAAGCTTCAGTAGGTTCACATTCAGTGGACTCCTTATCTTTGGATATGTGCACACCTGATTCTGGCATTGCAGGTATTTCCTGAGAGAGTGTGCTTGTCGATCCAAGAGAATTCGCACCCTCTACACTTTCATCGGTAGGAGGGATTGCCTTATGCATACCCATGAATGAGCCCAGCAATTCGTGACCTGGTATTTTTCGTGCGATGACTTGTGGGGTTCCTTCTCTGTTGAAGGAAAAAGTCCTGGTTGCATCCATACCCTGATCTCCCATTATCACAGACGAACTTACGGGAGTAGCTCGAACTGCATGAGTTTCAACAAGGTTGGCAATAGGTGAGATATCTTCTGCTGCCACTGGGGCTTCTGCTGGAACTTCACCACTCTTCTTAACTGGTGTATTCCCAAACACTGGCAGCGCAGCCGTTGGAGTAGTGAAGCTCAAAGCTTCCGGGCGTGTGACCTTGGGAGTTTCCTGGAATTCCTGAGAATGCGATATCCTGGGAGCGTCAAAACCTTCAAATGTGTCTGAATTCGTGGGAGCGTGTAGGCTCTCAAAGGTGGCAGTATCGCCGAGTGACGCGAAGGAGGGAGAGTAGCCAGGTGCTGCTCCCAGATGAGCTGCAGACACATCATTATCACCATTCCTATCCTCCGTCTCCGCATCGTTCACAGCCTCACCCTCCCCAATTCCCCTGTACATAATATTCTCAATCGATGTTTCCTTTAGGTCTTCTGGTGCATCATCATCAACAACGACATGAGGCTCCTTCTGATGATGCACATTATCATCACGTTGTTCAAGTATCCCGCCAGCTTCAGACGCCTTGTCAGGCACTGCAGGTGCCTCAGCCACACCAGAACCAGCTTTCTCCTCTACGTCCATTGCAACTCTCGCGCCTGCATGAAGAAGTCAGCTGAATTCCACTGCAATCGGTGAATTTCTAAATCCAGCCACGACCATTCTCTCTCCTCTATCTTCTCTCTCTCAGTTTCAGTCTCAGATCCGAACGTGGAGCTCACTCCCTCGCAAATTTCATATAGATACTCTGCCCCTCCGCTCCTTGCCGAACACCACCGCCTGCTCTGAAACCAATCCTTTGAGTTCAATCAAACCTCGCTGTAACGGAACCTCCTCTCTTCAAACTTGTCTCCCTCACAAAAAAATTACATACACACTCCCTACTTCTTTTCAAACCTGTCTCCCTCACAAAAAAAATTATAATAGACTCTGCCTCCACTCCTTGCCAAATACCACCACCTGCTCTGACAACAATCGCTTCGAGTTCAATAGCTCCACCGAAACGCACCAAACCTCGCTGTAACGGATCTTCCTCTCTTCAAGCGTGTCTCCCTTACAAATTTCATATATGCTCTGCCTCCACTACTTGCCGAACACTCTAAAAACAATCCTCCAAGTTCAATAGCTCCACCAAAACGCACCAAACCTCGCTGTAACGGATCCTGCCCTCTCCTTCTCTCTCTCTCTCCCTCTCTCTCTCTCAAACGTGTCTCCCCGTGGGAAGGCGAGCCCCAGGCTGCTCCCGCCCCTCCTCCGCCGCAGCAGCAGCACACACCGGACGCATTCTCGGATCACTTAGGGCTGCCGCGTGCGAAACCCCCGCGATTGCTCGTCCTGTAACGGATCCTGCTCAAACAAGTTTCTGCGTGCGAAGCCGAGCAGTGGCCTCGACGCATACTGACCGTGCCGAGACACCACAGCTGCTGCCGCGTGCGGCGCTCCTGCAGCCTCGCGAGTTGGAGGAGAAGCTCGGAAGAAGAGAGAGTCGGTCTCAGTGGTGCGCGCGCAACATTGCAACACTCTGCTGGCAACAAGACACACCAAAGGGCTCAAATCTACCAGAGCTGTACATTCTAGCCACTTGTTTGACACTGGACACGAGTCCAAATTAAAGAGCGCTGAATGAGGACGAGTCGGGCAGGGGAGAGGAGAGTAGGGAAGAGTGGTGTGATGGTGGTGGGCCTGTCAAATCTTTCCGACAGCTAGATTTTGGAGTTCACGCACGCAGTGGATGAGAACGGAATGTCTCATACTGCGGCATTCATCCTCTTGACGTGTTGTTCTGGATGAGAGTAGGATGTAGTGGATGAGGCTTGAGTGACAGGGCATTATCAGAAATAAGGACCCCAAAGGGTGGGAGTCCAAGCAGGGGGCCTTACTTCCAAATGCCATGTCTCAAGGGCCTCATTGCACGTAAAGGCATGGTCTTAGTATTTGGAAGCTTCCATGCGTCTTTTAAAGTGTTGGTTTGACAGAGCAAGAGCACTAGGAAATCATAATGCCTTCCGAAACTTCTCAAGGGAGATTACACAATGGGAGACTCCCTATAATAACAAGCAAAAACTAGGGCCAGTTCTTTACATAATAACTTAAAACATGAGGGGAGAGTTTGGTGGTGCGTTATGGAGGTATTGATTGGACGAGTGTGCATTCCAACAGCACATAATGCATTGTCGGCGTCTTTAGTTTTCTTTGTTTCAAAAATCTACAGTCCAGTACTTGAGTAGTTGAATTGATCAAACAAAAAATTTCACAACGTCATAAAGGAAGGTGGAGGGAAACCGTGAGGAAGTACTCATAAGAATCTACACATAACCAACTCTACATTGATTATCCCAATTAGTGAGGGAGGGTCAATAGGGAGTGTGGGAAATTAGTGAAGATGATTCTTTATGTTATGAAATTAGTGCCACCAAAAGATCTAGGAAGCATTGTTCATCCTAATAATGTTCATTGAAAACAGTATTCATAGCAACACTATTCACTTTTGGTTATTATTCTTTTATCACTCTACAAACACCTCATAACGTGCATTAATTCTTTTTTTGAAATGTATGGTAAATGAACATGTATTCATGAATTTAGTATCACCCAGTAAGAAGTTCAACCCTCGCTAATTTGAACTTGGCAAAGTACTGTGTGTTTCAGGAATGAGTACCACAAGCACTAAGTGGGATAAACAATGTAGCAAGATGACACATCCAAGCCCAAATCTACCACGGATGTAGATACTAGCAACTCTACACAAAGCACGAGACCAAAGAGCGCGCTGAAAGAGGATTGGGGGAGCTGGGGAAGACTAACTCTAGCAACAAGACAAACCCAACATGCTTGAATCTACGACCGGTGTAGATTCTAACAGCTTGACACAACACAAGAGACCAAAGAAACGCTGGAAGAGGACGAGGGGGAGACCAAGTGGACCAGTTAAATCTTGTCAACGCCTAGATTTTGGAAGGTAGGCAAGTGGATGCCAAATTGCGCTCCAAATAATTGCAGGTGGACCCTAGCTAGGTTGCTCAGTGGGATTTTGGATGAGACAATAAGCAATGAGAACGTCCTCGTAGGGGTTACCTATTACCTTGATTTGGGCTAGAGGAACGATTATGAGGAGGTGGATGAAAATATGCGGGATAAGTGCATTGTTCATCCTTCTATAGAGGACCTGGATGATATATGGATGATATACGGTAGATGGATGGTGATGGAGGTTGGGGGTAGTTGGGAGCGGCACTTTAAGGATGGCTGCTTGGGGGGGGGGACTTTATGAGGCTTGGTGGAGTATATGAGTACCGTAGTACCTTTACCACTTTGACACTTAAGTAAATTATTCTTTGGAAAACCAAACATTCGGAAATTGTGTTTTTCAAAGTAATCTTTTTAATTGAAAGTTGTTTTTGTTTTTTCCCTTTCAACCCGGGATTTTGTATGTGAAAATGGATTTTAGAATATATTGTTTCCTATAAATAGCCAATGTGGTGAAGGTACTTCGATATATTCTTTGTGGCACCTTAAAAATTATGCTTCATTGCCAAGAAAAGACTGTCCCACAAAGGCTCAAATGGCCGAGTTCCCGGCCGGTTTTATATCTCCGAGAAAGCCCAATTTCATGTGGATTTTGTTTTCAGTCAGCCGCCACTTACACGAAATCATGCATAACTTCGCAACCAAAATTAATGGGAACTCAAAAAGCATAGTGCGACTTCTAGTGCCCAAAGACTTACTATTATCTGAAATGCTTTAACTGTTTAGTTTATTAAATAGAAAAAAAAACACTTGTTATATGGTGCATAACATTATTCAATTGTTATTAGCCATTCCAATCTAATAATGTCAACTACAGTGTTTCATCTGAGTGTATCATGTTGAATTTGTAAGTAAGAGAGAATAAGGAGGGGTATGGTCCGAGACGACCCTAAACTACTGGATGATGGTGGAGAGATACCCAAATCTCAAGGAAGAGGTTGGCGGTTTGATTCCCAACTGTGAAATCTCCTCTCTACTTGACATGAAAACTTATTGGGTGGTCAATTGCCTCTTGTGCTTTGGCGGTGGCATGTCGGCCTTCTGTCTCACAAAACAAACAAATAAAAAATAAAAAAATAAAAAATAAGGAGGGTATAGTTTGGAATACTATCTAACTTTATTCCCATCCCCACCCAACATGCAATGATTGTTGAATAATGTTATGCATCCATATAAACAGGGGGTGAATCAATGAATGGGAAGAACCGACAACTACACTAAATATGATATTTTGTGTCACCAATTCTAATTGTCTTGCTCCAACCTTATTGTAAACCATAGTATAGTGTCACCAACACTAAATGTTAACCCCACATTGTTTGCCATTCCTTGTAAAAATTTGGGGGATTGTAGATTTACAGTGTTGCAAAATATGATATTTAGTGTAGTTACAGATGAACCAATTGAGTTTGAAAAATAACCGGTTCAAATCCAAGAATTCAAGAAAAATACTAATTGATCTAGAGGAATTTACAAAATACTCCCTGATTTAACCTTAAAAAAAACCAAAAGATAGCAGCATGTAACCGGTTGGACTTGGAAACACTAGGATATCAACTGATGATGCCCAAAACCCTCCCTGGACACTAAGGGTGAGTGTTCACAACACATACCGATGGGGAGGGCGAATCAGGGGAGGGGAGGGTGAAAATGTTGATTTTTATTGTAGAGCCCAAATATTGCTATTATTTTGGTTGATGTAATCCATAACTTGGGGTTTAGAGACCTTGAATTAGTCTACAATAAATATTGTATATTCAGTGTCACCATGTCTATTTGTCTTGCTCAATACTAATAGTAAGCCACTTGTGTAGACGACCGACACCAAATGTAAAACTAACATTATTTGTCATTCTTTGTTAAAAGTTATGGGCTTCAGAGATTTACAATGTGGCAATTATCGTCACTTACCTAGTGGTTTTTCATCCATTTTTTAATCATCCGTGACCATATTTCATTCCATAAATTCCTAGGATTCAAAATATAACAAACTTTGTTCTAATAATCGGCATTGGGATGAACTAAAAGTAAGTTACGATGACGATACCTATTCATAAGAAGTGTCATTAACAAAGCTACCATAGTGACATAATATACCATATAACACTAAAATAACTACATTTAATGTAGTGAACTTGAATTGGGGGAATCACAACCAATCTACAGGAGGTCAATTTTTACTATGATCCCCTTGGTAGGTGTTAGAAAAACAAACTATAACCTCGGAGATGTGTGTATACATGATACATGTCAATTTAATCTTATGTAATCATAGATAGATAGATAGATAGATAGATAGATAGATAGATAGATAATGGATGATAGAGTTTGATCTCATAACATCTATTGAGGGGATAAGCGTAAATACTCGTCCCATGTAACTTGGTTCATGATCCATTTTAGATTAAGTTTATTAAACTAATTTGGGGTCTCTAAACCCAATTCAAGGGTTAATTTTGTAAAACATTGCTTAAGTATAAACCCATAAAGTATTCAAGTAATGCACTCTATAAAAAGGGGTAATGCTTCATCCACATTAAATCCAAGGAGGACAATATATAAATCACTACATTCAAACATTGAGTATGGTGAATAACTTGGAACATTATTCAACTTTGAATTTAGAGTCTTTTCTTTTCTTTTCTATTTTACTCAAGATGGAATATTCTAGTGGTCATAACTTTTATGGATGTCCGTTAGATTTCTCCGAAATCGAATGGCTGATATGCTAGCACTTCTGGATGCATGCTTCGAGATTCATCCCTTATATTGTAGCATCGAAATCTACACATATTGGGTCCCACGTGACTAAACCCTACCACCAAATAATGTTATCCTTAGAATTTTGATCATTTTTTAAAATATTTTTGATATTCAATTTAGCTTCAATTACCTTGCTTTAATCCAACTAAGTCTTGAAAGTTTTAAAGTGCGTCATGCTTTAGTTGTTCAATACACAACCATTATTTGAATCTACCGCATAATAAAGTAAAAAAACAGAAAACGGTGAATGACCACTACTAGTGCACTTGACTAGGTGCAAAATGATGCTTGTGTGGGCCCAAAATGGCTAACTATAAAAGTGGTGGCCCGAAAAAGATGCAATGATACGCTACATGCAGTGATTGGCTAGATAGGCCTTGTTTCACACCACTTGTGATCACTTTTGGGTGCCATAGAGTTAACCATTTTGTGTGCATTCGTATGCAGAGTGTGATGTATTTGATGCTCACATTAGGAAGACTCTACTACACAAATAGGGGGTTTGACTTACAAGCCTCTTTTCAATAACGTAGCTAAATATTTACATGGAATAAAATTTCAAAACAACTCACATTCCTCATCATTTCTTCTACTCCATCTTGGAAAAATATTGCACGCATTTCAAGCCACTCTTTTTGGCCGAAGCAGCCTATTTTCACCATTTTCCGTATTTCTACCTTGGATGTTCCATTGCTTGAAACCCACTCAAAGCCCATGTGGAAACTAGAGTCCAACATTAATAAAGATGACTCATGAAGCAATTCACAGTAGTAGGCATAAATCAAGCACAAGTTTGGGGGAGAGAGGGGCTTTACCTATTCCTATGGGACCTCATTCACGAGCCATCTCGTGTCTACTCTTGATGCATTCCTTGAAACGAAGCTACTTCGGTCTCAACTTTGACCAACTCCACGTTCATTTTTTGGCTAGGGATCCGTGGTGTCAATGTAAACTTGACCATTGGGAAGGTGAAAAATACGGTGAACTCTTTTCTAGCTTCAAATGGGTATTTTTGAGTTTTTTGACTTCATAAATGACATAAAAAACCTCAAAATAATATGATTGGGTCTAGGTGGAATGAATTGGCCCTCAACATGCAAGGACATGTTTTTGCTAAAGTCTCTTCGTTCATGATGGATGAGTTTATATAGACACCACAAAGCCCGTATTTTCATGCAAACACCTACAATACTATTTCAATATTTGCGTAACTTGCTTTCCAAGAAATACCTAAAACATATTGTTTTAGAGAAGGAAAAGCTATATCACCTTGTCATGCTATGATATGGGTACATGTGTTTCCATCAAAACTTTATGTATTAGCACTAGTACCCCTCTCCCATGCCAAAACGATGGTCAAAATGACAGAACTACGTAGATTGGTAGATTAACGGCGTTTTCGAGGTCTGAGTGGCGACGTGGCCTCACGAGAGGCCAGAACCTTGTTTTGGGTGCCATAGACTTCTTCTCGACAAATGATCCACGACATGGCAAAAGCAACTTAAACTCCATCCGCACATTCCAATTGCAAACTTGTGATTGCACGAAGTTAATGTATAAGTCTTCTTGAAGAAGGTTGGACCTTATACGCGGGCACACAACCACCTTTTGTTTCTCAAAACTTGAAATCTTACGTTAGCTATGACATATGCGTTCCATTCTCAAACATCTAAGTCCTACAAGGATTAATTTAAGATATTTGGGAGTCATTGTCCTATTTGCTATAGACAGTAGTTCACATGTGGGTTCAAGTTTACCTACAAATGTTGCTTGAAGCCCATGAACCAACTACCAATATGACCCAATAGGACTTTTATTTATTGACTCCGTCCCAAGCTTGAGATATAGGCATTGTGGGAGCATCACCACTTGAGCGGGTATAGGGACTGGATGATGAAATGTAGAGTGAATGCAAACAAGAATATAGTAGAGTAGGAGTTAGAGGTGAAATGTAGACCACGTAGAGTTATCCAAGACCTAAGTTAACACCCACTTTTAAGATAAAGGCATGGAGGGAGGAGTTTATGGACAAGAAGTGGTCAACATACTACCACTTGAGCAGGTAAAGGGAGTTGAGAACCACGCGTAGGGTGTGTGCAAAAGAGCAGGAGGTGATATGTGTGTGTGAGACACCAATTTCAATATGTAATATTGGTTCAATCACGTCTACTTCAAGTCGTGATTGGTATTACTAATCAACCTTTATCCAACCCAATAGCTATATGCACATATTGAAGGACTTATGAAAACTAGGGGTCAAGGGTTCAACTAACTTATTGGGCCAATATCCGTTATAGGTGCCAAGGTTTGTGTGGCCAAGTAAATTACTACATCCTCCTATATGTTGAGCAAGGAGGAGGGGGGGGGGGGTCCACTAGAAAACACATTGTGGTAAAAGATGAAGTTTGCTAAAAAGTATTGGAAAAAAAGCACAATTATATGTGGATGACAAATTATGACAACCATTGGGGTTTAAATTGTTTGAATATTAGATGACAAATCAAGGGTATGATTGGGTGCATTGCACATTGATGCTCTCCGTGATGTTGTTTGCTCTATGCTTGTTGGTTGATCGAAGGTTGTGGGGGGTGACACTTATTTTGTGCGCATTTAGTTTGTCAAGTTTTGAGAGGGGCCCTGAGAGTGTAGCAATATTTGGGTACAAACCTCAACAACACCCCCAACAAGGTTGTTTGTTTATATGGTGTATGAAGGGATGGTTGCTAGGGTTACACGCCATCCTCAAATGCCATGAATTTTGGTACCTACTTCTAAGTACAGACTTGCCAACTCATTGCGTACAAACAATAAAGGTTTAGGTTGCAAACTTTGTGTGAGTTATTGTGAAATAATGTCATGCTTCAAAATCATACCACAAGTTTTAGGCTTTCAAGGCTATGATTTGAGTAGGTTTAAGGGTGGTTGACTATAGCATTTGTGGTGACTATAGCTTTTTATAGGTGGAAGGTTGGCTATGTGTGTTATTGATTATAATTAATTGCCACCGAACCATGCAACCCTCAATTTGGCATACGACAATAATTTACTTAATATCATTCAACCATGTTTCTCCTCCACAACACTATTCAACCATGAGGTGCCAATACCTTTCCATTCAAAGCAATGAGGACAAAATTTGGAGTAAACCTTGCCAATGCACCCAAATTCATGATAAACTTGGGCATAACTTTAAATTTTAAAAGCACCATTCACATGATGTACCCAAAGCCTTTAGAGGAAGGTCACTTGATTGTATAATCTCATAGCTATGCTAACTTACACCACACAACTAAAACATTACGATTCATCCCATACTAAAGATATTCTCAATAACATGTAAGATCATCAAAATGATATAGAATATATCCATGTAAATAAGCTTGGAGGGTCACCTTGTTAGAATCATGTGATGTCATAATGGGTGCATTAAGCTAGATATTGCTTGGAGTGACCTCATATGAATGCCTCTTTAGTTTTTTCATTTGGGTGCTAAGTTACATATGACTAAATCTCTCCTTCCAAAATAATTATGTTAAGAAACACAACTCACATGTATGCAAAGCTTACATGGTCCATGCACCCATTCTAATAGCATTATTGGCATATACCAGGGAGAGAATGAGTGAAGCACGTATATCATAGCATTTGGAAAATTTGAGGCATGTACTATATGTGATAGACCACTTATTGTAAGGTGCTTCATGAACTATCTTTTTAATGTTGCCGTGCTATAATTTCCATGCATGACTCCTAAACCCTAATTTGGAGCATGAATCTATTTATGGTGTATTACATGGCACATGGTAACTATGACATTTGGTTTACACACAACCACAAAGTAATTCGTACAATATGACCCAAAATGACATTATACCTTAAGCATCCAACAAGCCAGATTGGACCTCTTTCTACACAAAAACATGTATTTGAATCACATATTTTTCATTTCTAGGTAATTGTGTCAAAGCGAACTATCTAAATTTATGATATTTTTCAAGTGCAATACCCAATCACATGCCCCCTTGAACTCCACAACCCCCGCGACTTAATATTTGGGCCCCATAGTAGCGCCTACTCCACCTAGTGGGCCGGAAGAGGCCTAGCCCACCCACCAACTCTCAAGCCATAATCGAAACAATACACTAGGCCATAATGGTGTCACACACATACCGTGAGGCCCTTACCAATCTCATCCTATCAGATGAAGATTGGTATAATAATTGACACCCCCTCATCAGCCCCATCCAGACACCCAAATACTTACCCACCTCGACCCATACATCCTCAAATACTACCCCAACTAGGTTTTCAAATATACCTAACCAAAACAAAAACCCAAAATAATTACGATCCTATGTATACACCAATTCACGAGTCTCTCTATTATCCTCATCTTCGCCAAAAGATTCAAATATTGTCTCGAAGCCGCATTACAACTAACATAACTACCCTCACATAAAATCCCAAGCCACTAGATACACCCACCAAGGTCACCCTATCCAAGAAATGGAAACACACCCACACCTACTACTCTTATAACCCTTCCCCCTCCCCACCTCGTTTTACACACAACCATAATACAAATATCCCACCACACATACTTACTACACAAATGGTTCATTCACCCCCCCCCCCCCCCCCTTGCCAGGGCAATGAAGGCATTGCCGGTCTAGTCATCTACCACCATGTCAATAACATCCAACACGCCTATAGACTCCATGGCAGACAAAATATCCTCCACTCAAAATTAACATCCATCCACATAGCTTGTTATTCCATAGACGCCAAGGTTGAAAAATTGTTGTGGAGGAGAAACATGATCAAATGAGATTGGACTTGAAGGTACGGGCCTTTTGTTTCCAACCATGACGGTCCTCGACCATTATGTTGCATCTAGATGTTATACATTCACTCTACAACAATATTGTTCCACTGGCATTCTTGAGATTATGTTGGATTAATGACAACACAATTCAAAATGAAGGAGTTTTAAAGAGTTCAACATATCAATCCTTGAACCAACATTAATTTTAGGCATGTAGGAACTCATTGAAGAGTTATTCATAAGGAGTCCCAAATTCCCAATGATTTACTCATTGAAGAAGTTTATAAATACACCACAAGGACGACTTGAATGATCCGAGGATTATGTTCACCAACGATGCCAAGGTGCTCACAAGCACCTTCCAGGATACCCATGATCACATTATTGAATGCCACCACGGCCACATCCGATGGGTAGTTGTATGTATGTGCCTTTGACCAATTTGTTATTCACTTCAAACGTGAGTTTCTTGAGAACATCGTAGACGTTCTTGCAAGAAACATAGTGACAACTCACTTGGGTGGCCATGGCCATGGCTGCAAGAAGTATCTGCAAGAAGTATGAACATGAAAGTAGGCTTGGCACGGAAACCATTGGATTGGGTGTCTGAGTGCTGGAACTCTGAGACGGTTGTGGTTGCAAATTTGACAATTATATATAGAAAGTTGATAACAATAAATAATGAACTCCAAGAGCTTGACATCTTGTATGCATGTCTAAGGGTGAGTTTCCATGTAGGTCGCTCACCCACCAAATTTTGGTGGGACTGAGGACAAATGTAGATGGAATATGACGGAGTGGTGTTCATATGTGCTAATCAACTATTGCTAATTCAAGTGTCTAGGGGATGCGTGGAACTCTACTGGCCCAAGATCATTACCCTCCACATTCTAGTAGGCCACCAAAATGTGGTTGGGTGATTACTTCTGCTTATCTACACGAGAAGACCTCCAACCCATTATTTTTTAGAATCTAGTTGGGGAGCGGCCTACATGGGAACTCACCGAGTGGATCCGAGTCCCTCCATGTAGCCATGATCATCTACCTCAAGAAACCATGTTAAGCGCCCTGCATCTCCAGCTTTACGAGGCGCCCAACTTTATTATGATCACACTACTATTATGAGGCAGTGAAGGAAGTGTTGCATTGCATCGAATTCCTTTCTAACAACACAACATACAAGTTGTTTTGCATGGGAAGTATATATACCACACTGCATTCGGAATCGGATTCCGATGACTAGGTGTGTGACCAGTAAGCAATGACACAATAGCAAAGAACAACCACTGTTTTTGACTTGAGGTCATATCACAAATTATTGAGGTCGTCAAAAGTGAAATGTACCATATTAATTGGTCGAAATGAATGATAATCTCGTAAAGTCAGGGTTTTGCATGTCAATGTCTCAGATGAAACTTTGGAAGTTATCAACCAAGAATACCCTTGATTGAAGTTCATGTTGGACAAATGTTTATGGACTTGGGCATGAAAGTCTTCATTACATGTATTTTTTCCACCATGCATGGCTTTCAAAATGGTGTGGTGAAAATGGAAGACTTTCAAATGACAAACCCCTACATGTGCAGAGATTTTATAGTAAATAAGCATGTTAATTTGTAGTTCTCTTAACACAATCTATGCTCTAACATCAAATAAATTGAATTCTTGCAGTAAAAAAGGTCAAAAGTGAACTTCTCATGCATTTTGACCAATTAATGTGATGCATACTAACTCTAAAATGAGGTGCACACCTATTTGTGAGTACCGTATGCTCTGTACATGGCAAGGTTTGCATTCAAGAATGGACACCAAGAAAACATGTCTTACAATGACATTCGACTATGTCTCCAAAAATGTTAGGTTCAAGTAGTATGATAATGGAAAGGGTCCACATCACCACTTTGAGAGAAAAACAATTTCCTACTTTGATCATCTATAGCCTCTGCATCTCATCTCCAAAATTTGAAGTTTCAAATGACTACCTACTCAAAAATTTGAATCACTACCCTATCTTATTCAATGGCTATAATTATATCCATCATTTGAACTTGGCATTGTCCATAATAAGGCCACATGTGTCATGACAACCTACTAAATTGCATGGTGATGTTGTGTTCTTGCCATGCTTAAGATATTGTGTGCTTTGATATAATTGAGAAAAAAGAACCATTGGAACAAAACAAGCCAATATAGTCATACACAACCATGAGTAGGCAATTGACGATATGCAAAAACTACAATGCACTTTAGGAGTTCAAAAATTTCAACCTTCCCATGTTCAACATGAGATTTGGGATGACATGAGAACGTTCTAAACATACACCGTTTTGGCAAGGGGCATTGATGCACAAGTCTATGGTCTATACTTTTACATGTTGTATATGAGGCATGCACTAATACATGTGCACCATCTTAGTCCCAAGATGCCTCAAAACCTCCCTCCTAGAATAGATCAACTTCTAGGGTTTCGATGATGTGGATTTGTTATACAAAAGCTTATGGAATTGGGTTGTGCAACATAAATGCGTTGTTGTATGTCGTAGAAGGTCAGCCACATGATGTGATCATGTGTACTTTCAACACATGCCATAGAGGGTGCAATCCTCAACCACTGGAGTGAGACTATAAATGAGAATGTGAACTTTAACACCCCTTCAAGCCCAACGTTGGAGCCAATGAGACTTGATAACACAAAGTCCACACCATAAAGGAATCAAAAGGCAGTCACCATGAAAGCCATCCCAAACCTACGTTGCGTTCTACAACCTATGTTGGCAAGCCAAAACCACCACCACCACGACCGCATTGATTTGAACTATCAAATTCGTTGCACGACACATTAACACCATTGTGCATAAAGCCGCGTTTTATTTCTATATTTTATCATACTTGTTGACAAATTATATTCGAGCTTTAATTTGAGCTCGTGATCGGGCATGAAAGCAAGATAACAACTACAGTTAAAACATTGGAGTGGTGTACATGGAGAGTTGTACGTGAATGTTACCTGCGGATTTGGTTGTGGAAGAAGTTTATAAACACACTGGAGGGTTGGGGAATCTGCAAAGGATCGAGTCCAACAATGATGGCAATGTGCATGCAGTCACTTCCACCACGAGGTCCCCACCTAGTTCAAGGATTGTCACTGCGGTCACATCCAGTGGTAAATGGCAGGTGCATATGACCACCTTCCCGAGTATGTTCGGCACTGCAAACGTGAGTGTTCTGAGAACATCGTCGATGCGGATGTCCACGGTGAGACCCACCCCTATCACAAAGCCATTCACCGTAATAGGCTTGCAATATTGTTCGTGCAAGACACAGTGCGATTGCCTGCCTGGACGGCCATAACCATGGTTGCCATGAAGGCGAACATGAGAGCAATCTTGACACCAGAAGCCATTGGAAGAAGCAAGTGTTGGAAGTAGGAGGCGGCTACGGTGGCAAGTTTGAGAGCTGTGCACAACTGATTGCAATGGATTATGAACTCCTAGACCAGGACATCTTATATACGCTCATTCTAGGTGGATCCCTCCACGTAACTTTAATCCACCTCAACAAATCAAATCATGTGAACATGCCTGCACATCCGCTTTGCGCGGCCTCCGGCTTTACAAACATGGGTTGCAAATGGATAGAATAACTGAAGGATGTGCCGCAATGCTTCTTTACTTAATTGCGATATCCCAACCCCACCAGATCTTTTGCATGGCAAGAGTAGCAACACTACCCTGCAGTTCAGCAGGTTGTCACTGGGCATGTGGGCTTGTTGTGGCCAAATTCCAGCTCCATCAAAAGCCTTTGGTAGTTGGATTGTGCAACATGATAATTCATCCGAAGTGCTCGGGAAGTACAGAATGCGCATTTACTACAAGTTCTTTGAGCACGTAAGGGTTTGACATTTGAAAGTATTCACTTTACAAAGCCATATGTGATGGAAAAAGTGTCTTGCTTAAAATGACATCCATGTCCAAGTCAACAAACTTTTGTCATTATGAGCAGCAGTGAAGGCAAGCCGGTACCCTCAAGCAGGTATACGGGGAGCGGTGTCCAAGATTGAAGCCCTCATATGAGTTTCAATTTGACGGGCTATCAAGTTTCAGCCCTTCAGTTGAAGGGTTGGTTCAAATCCAGACGTCCATTCAAGAATATAGAAATGAAATACAAAACTCATATTAAACTTATGCATGAATTATATGGTACATGTTTTCAGTACAATGTGAAGAATTAATAACCATATGACTCCATTTCTTGTAGTGACAATACCCTACGCTTGTTAGTTCTTGTGGCGGGCATATTATATTGAGGACTTTACATAACATCTGAATTTTCAATTTGGGGTTGCGTATTGAAGAGTTGTTTTGAGAGAGGTATATTTTGAAGGGCCAAATCGCGTTTGAAGGGCATTGAAGATTTCAATCTTGAACATTGACAGGGAGCCACAAGGCCTATTGTTTGAGCTGCTCGGTTTGGCCTCGATTCATTATACTTGAGTTGCTGTGAAGATGATCTCCTCATCATGTGCCAGATGCAAATTAGCTGCACCCATTTCTCTGTACCAATCCTGTTGTCAGTTCACAACAACTTGAATTTCAGGATTATTTTGTCTCTGCAGATTTTTAAAAATGATTAGGCCCACATTAGAACTCATTGCACAAGTATCTTGAATCCTCTAGACACACAACTATCCACAACAGTATCTGAATGACATGTGTGATATGGACTCATTGATTCGTGCAACTGGGCAAGTGCTATAAAGCGGTTGGGTTTCTTCCAACACTGCAATTTTTAAACTTTTTGCACCTATTACTGTGATCTACCATTTGGAGTTACATGTTGCTATAGTTTTTTACTGATGATATCAATTATTCACTAATATAACATACATAGATAGTATATATATAATGAAACATAACATAACTTGGCAAAAAAGTACTCTAGATAAAAAGCTAGAGTAGAGTTCACCTCCAAATGCTACACCACAGTAATAGGTGTAAAAGGTATGTAGTAGCTGATTGCTATATGGACCCAATCCATGATTTAAGTAATTAGAAGCAACTAACCAATGAATCCCACTTGGACACCCACAACACGTGGATCCACTTCTTGTGGCCAAGCACAATCCACAACATGTGGATCCACCTCTTGCAACCAAGCACAATCCGCTTCTTGAGATCCATGTCCGTAGAGGTGAGGCCAAGCGATCTTGTTGATGTGTCTATTCCCAGATGAATATGAGGAGGCACAGTATCACATGCTCTTGCCATGGCTTGACCACTAAGGTTGGTAATTTAGACATGTTGGCCTGCCATTGGATGTAATGGGCACCCATAACATACCTCGATGCTGTCATGTTTCGGTAGGTTAGGCGCTTACTACACATGTGCCAAGGCTACTCCCATCCATAACCTAGCTCATAATACTATACTCTACTGTGGATCTGGTAGAAGCCTTGTTGATGAGGAACACTTGCTAACCATCACAGCACTGATCTGGACACGTTGAATTATAATATTTAGATGGAGTCGCAAGAAGCTACCAAAAACATAGCTGAAATAGCTGCTTTAAAAGGTGTCGATTGTATTCAAATGGGACCTCTCGATCTACGCTCTGGTATGGGGTTGTTGCAAATGCCTAATGATGAGAGACCCACAGAAATGCTCAGGTATGCACCTTCAAACATTCCCTCTTCGGAGTCATTACCTTCCTCGCTGACTGCACACGTGACTAAGTCCGCGCAGGTTGCTTTTGAAGAGACATGGAACTTCAGGGTTACTGGTCTCAATGATTACAAATATTTGTTTGACAAGGATTGTCTTTCAACCCGAGGCTCTGAAGGGAATGAAACATTTTGTCATCAATCCAGAAATGCTGAAAGGATGCTGAAGGGAACACGAATAATCTTGGGTGGTTTTGCCACAAGTAGCGATTCACCTTTCAAGATTGCTGGAGACAGGATATCATATGGTTTCAGGTGCTACGGATGTTGCTCTCTTGAGGGAAACTGTTCTGTCTGACAATTGAAGGCTAGAGGAGACAATTGACTTATCTGCCTCCGAAGGATACCATTTGGATATGTGTACACTCTGGACTTCAAACATATAGAATTGCATCAGCTTGTGAAAATGGTGCATATTCATAATTTTGCTGACTTTTATTTGAAATAAAAGTGGCCCACTTTCCACTGAGGGTAGATGGCTTCACATAAGTAAGCCCTTACAGGTGCCACCGGTTGTTTGGAAGAAGTTTTGGCAGTGATCTGTGCACAACACGACACTGAATGAAATACTGTAGTCATGCTGCGCTATGTCAGATTAGGTCTTGGTAATCATCTTCCTGCGCCCAGCAGTTCAGAATAGTGGGCCAAGGCTTCTAGAAATGGGAATGCTTAAAGCAACGCATAATACACTTTTGATCCATATCATTAAAAGGATAATGTCCACTCAAATCCTTACTGACCAAGCGACTTGGTTGGACAAAAAGTGAGTGAATTCTGGAAGAATTTTTCCAATTTACATTTAGAAATGAGAAACGAGCTTACCCATATCGGACCAAATTGGTTTCACCGGATTCATACCGAACAGGGAATTCATGTCCCACAACACACCTGTGATCTATTGGTAACTGTTTTCACGCTGTAAGATTTACAGAACCATTTACAATTGGTACAGAAGGTTATTGCATCCACAAGAAAACACTTACGTCGCGGTCCTACACAACATGCGGTACAGATCTCAACATACAAGGACCTCGAAATGGATACCCTTCTGTTGAGATATGTTTGCAAAACTGCTGAATGGAAACCTATCAATTTCAATTGCACACACTGTCATACTCCACTAAGGCTCTCACTATTTCCAGCTTGATGAATGCTTCGATGCGGTCATATTTTTGCGAAGCCCATCCGGACATGCAATACCACTGGAGACATGACCTGTCACGGGTCTCACCAGGGAAATGTTTGTTCCTACATTGTCTAGGGTGAGGCCCCCTGCTAAAAGCCAAGCTCTCTTGCTCCTCATAGTTGGTGCCGGGAAATTGTCCCACTCGAACTTCTCACCACTGCACATAGTGCAATCAACATAAGCAGGTTTCTCAATCTCAAACAATTGCTTCACTGTTATAACTTCAAACGCAAAAGAATCAATCCAACATCTCAACTTCTTAAGTTCCCACCTTCCTCCTTGTGAACCGTCGACCAACACCCAGTCAACAAGAGGGCTTTCCTCCTCAAGGAAAGATGTCTGATTGACTTTGTTTTTGTTGACGTGCAACACATATATGACCTTCAACAAGCTGGGTAGCCCTTGACGGAAGGCATCTCTCGCACCATCACTGTGCAACTGCATGCATACACATGACCCGACATTACACACCATGCACGTAACCCAGCTTCTATGGTGCTCCTTTAAAATATGCCATCATGCATTTGAACCCCCTAACACTCGATAGAGTACTACCTCCCATGGGACCCTTAAACCCCTCAAGTGTCTAACCAGCAATAATTATTAAGTTTTCGGGTAGTTCAATTTACCTCAAACGGAAGAAATGTGCATTCTGGTTTATCAGAGTAATACCTCCCATGGAACCCTTGAACCCCTTGAGTGCTGACCAGCAATGGTCGTTGAGGTTTTGATGACTTTGTGTGGTTCAATTTACCTGAAACTCAAGAAATATGTATTTCGGTTTATTAGAGCTATCGACCCAGCCAGATAAACCCAGGGACATGACTCGCAGCGTGGACAGAAATATGTGGAATGACTGCTTCATTAAGTAGCCAATCGGCATGCAATAAAACAGGTGCATTTAAAGCAATTAATATTTCAGGTTTGTTATGTTCAACATGAAATCCAATATGACTTTAAAAAGCTATAAACGTATTTTTTTTCTTCCATAATGTGTTGTATATGAGACACATGCTAAACACATATCCATTACACTTACGACCAGAAACCGTCAATTTTGTTTTCAAAGAGATAAATGTATTAGATTTTATTCATGCTGGAATGGTAACACTAAAGCTTATGGAACCGGGGTTCCATATATATATATATAGATATGGATTTATACATGTATTTGGACAATTCCAACTATCAATATGACGTACATTATGGTGGCAAAACTACACACATATGGTGGTTGGCAAACACGGAATACAAACATTGGAAGTTGTGCTTGTTGTGGTGTTGTTTTTGTTGTAGTTCTTTGATATTTTGTCCCCACAAGTGCACATCCCCTATTATTTTTAGACAAGGGCTTCGTCCAAATATATTCATATGTCAATTCTTTCAAGTGGGCACAGTCTTGAACAACTCAATTGAATAAGAAATCATTAAACTTGGCTATGCTAGTCCAACACTAGGGTTGGTGACATTTGTAATTACAAAGTCCAGACAATGAAGAAATCAAAGGGTCGTTGTCATGGGAGCCATACCAACCTATGTTGGCATTACGTTATTTCCATCGCCACACAACTCATATTGAGTATCATTGTTTGCTAGGGGCATTTGTTGACAATCTAATGCTAAGTTTTGAGGTTGTAGTTGGGCATGAAGGAAAGACAATGTAGTGTAAAACTAGATGAGTCTAACCCTTATTAAATGCATGTACTCGTTGGCCTCCCCAAATTGACCTCGAATGCGAGGCCTCTACCATTCACTCAACTTTGACAATTTGTATCTCCACATTCCCCCTTAAACAAATGCTAAATCCAATAACATGGATGTTTATGCCATGTAGGTGACTTGTACCTCAAAAAAATTTAGCTGTCCAAACATTTCCATGTGCGATGTATTAGGCAATATGTGATATGGTGTCCCCTAATGTGAGAATTAATTACCTCAATTTTTATTGAATTGCATACTTTATGGGCATCAATTGAGCCAAGAAATTTCAAAACACATGAAATTGAGCTTATGAAATTTTAATGCACATGAAACCTTTGGATTGTGATATGACCATCTTTAGTTTTTCTTTTACAAGCCTTAAACTTGACAGTGTTGGAGAAATTGCCTTTGTTTCAAGGCATGTACTTTAGATGCACACTTTGTAGGTCCTGACGGTATATGTGCCCCACACAATAGAATATAAATCCATAAGTATACGTTGCAAATATGACAATTATATATGGAGAGCTGATTACAATGTATAATGAACTCCAAGAGCTTGACATCTTCTATACACATCTAAGGGTGAGTTTCCATGTAGGTTGCTCACCCACCGCATTTTGGTAGGACTAAAAACAAATGTAGATGGAATATGGTGGGGTAGTGTTTGTATGCCGCAACCAACTATTGTTAATTCAAGTGTCCAATGGGTGCGTGAAAGTCTACTGCCTCAAGGCCATGGCCCTCTACATTCTAGTAGGCCACCAAAATGTGGTTGGTTGGTTGCTTTTGCTTATCTACATGAGAACCTCTCCAACCCACTATTTTCTAGAATCTAGTTGGCGAGCGGCCCACATGGAAACTCACGGAGTGGATCCGAGTCCCTTCATGTAGCCGTCATGTACCTCAAGAAACCATGTTAAGAGCCCTGCATCTCCAGCTTTATGAGGCGTCCAACTTTATTATGATCACGATATTGTTCAAAGGCAGTGAAGGAAGTGCTACATTGCATCAAATTCATTTCTTACAACACAACATACAAGTTGTTTGCATTGGAAGTATCACTACAAGGAAGGAGGGTCACTTTGACATGTGGCTCATGACATAAAAAACTTTCATGTTGGAGTTTTGAGCTCCGCCCTTGAGTTTTGAGCTCTGCCCTTGAGTTTTGAGCTCTGTGACATATTTCTTGCATGTGTGGGAGTTGTGTCACTTTAATGTCATGCAAAAGGTCCGTGAAAGAATGTCCTATCTTTAATTAATTTTATAAATCTTCTAGCTACATCTAGACCTAGATGTGAGTCACCTTCTTCATTAATTATTAAGGTAGGAGAGAGGTAATTACCACATACAAGTGTATCTTTCATTTATCCGACATTAAAGCATTGTAATAGTACATAGTGAATAGTAAACTCTATATATTTCACAGTAAATAATAAGTAATAAGTAATATACTATAAACATTCAATAATAATAACATAGCATTAATAGTAAATAATATATTAAACAGTAAATAATAAATAATATACCGTAAATATTACATGTTATAAATAGAAAAGAATAATAACAGACCAAACATAATAAATACTAATCTATAAACAATAAATAATAGGTAGTAAACAGTAAAGAATAGGAAGTAAATAATAAACAATAAGAAGTAAACAATAAATAATGGGAAATAAATAATAAATATTAAACAGTAAATAGTAAAAGGAAGCCAATAAATTATATATAGTAAATAATAGGTAGTAGAGAGAAAATAGTGGCCTTAGTCTAGAATGGTTTGAAACACTCCATGTATATCACGTTTGTTGTGATGACTTAGTGGCTAAGGCACATGCGTGAATGCCCACAAGGTGCAAGGTTCAGATCCCTTGGCTGCCACCCTTGGCCGCCTTGCCACATACATGAGTGGTAGGGTAGCCTATCCTTGTATGTGGGTGGTAGGTTGAAGGTCACCTGCTTGGGAGGTTTAGAACGTGCGGACCTACCAACCATGTATAATTTTTAAAGAGAAATATATAAATATTAAATGAAATGAAATTACCTCTAAAATTTACCCATAATCATAATTTGCTGTCATGGTAAAAAAATGCTTGCTAAAACCACGACATGGTTTTGACATCCCGTTTGTGTTAGATAATAGGATTGGTCCAAGATGACAGCATGTCCACAATGGCTGCAACCTTCATGACATGTGTGATGGTTGCAGAAAAATGTTAATTAACCATCCTTGTGGTGTGGAAAAAGACCCCTATTCCTAGTAGTGTATACCACACTGCATACAGAATCAAATTCTGATGACTAGATGTGTGACCGGTAAGCAATGACACAATAGCAAAGAACAACCACTAGTTTGACTTGAGGTCATATCACAAATTACTGAGGTCGTCAAAAGTGAAATGTACCATATTAATTGATCGAAATGAATGATAATCTCGTAAAGTCAAGGTTTTGCAGGTCAATGTCTCAGATGAAACGTTGGAAGTTATGAGCGAAGAATATCCTTGATTGAAGTTCATGCCCAACCAATGATCAGGGATCACTGGCAGTTGGTTACAGATGAACTAGTTCAGTTTGAGAAATAACTGGTTGAAGTTCAAGACTGCATGAAAATTACTGATCTTTTAAGAGGAATTTATAGAATAATCCCAATTAAATAAAGGAAAATTGGAGGATGTCAACATGTAACCAGTTGGACTTGCAAAACACTAGGATCTCAACCAATTATGCTCAAAAATCTCCCCGATCATTGTGCTTGACAAAAGACTTTCAAATGACACACCCTTACATGTGCGGAGATCTTGTAGTAGATAATCATGTTAAAGTGCAATTTTATGAATACAACCTATGCTGTAAAATCAAATAAATTGGATTCTTCAAGTAAAAGAGGTCAAAATTGAACTTCCTATGCATTTTTGATCAATCAATGTGATGCATATTGAGTTTGAACTTAGTTGCACACTTATTAGCGAGTAGCATATGCGATGTATATGGCAAGGTTTGCATTCAAGAACGGACACCAAGAAAACATGTCTTACAATGACATTTGACTATGTCTCCAAAAATGTTAGGTTCAAGTAGCATGATAATGGTGAGGGTGCACAAGATCACTTCGAGTAATAAACAATTTCCTACTTTGATCACCTATAGCTTTTGCATCTCAACTCCAAAATTTGAAGTTTCAAATGATTACCTACTCAAAAATTTGAACTACTTCTCTACCTTATTCAACCATCAAAATTATATTTGTCCATAATAAAGCCACATGTGTCGTGACAACCTACTAAATTTCATGGCAATGTTGTATTCTTGCCATGCAAAAGATATTGTGTGCTTTGATAAAATTGAGAAAAGAACCTTTGCAACAAAACAAACCAATATAGTCATACACAACCATGAGTAGGCGATTGACGATATGCAAAAACTTCAATGCACTTTAGGTGTTCAAAATTTCAACTTTCCCATGTTCAACATGAGATTTGGGATGACATCTGAACATTCTAAACATACACTGCTTTGGCAAGGGTGTTGACGCACAAGTCTATAGTCTATACCTCTACATGTTGTATATGAGGCATGCACTGATACATGTGCACCATCTTAGTGCCAAGATCCATCAAAACCTCCCTCCTAGAGTAGATCAAGCTCTAAGATTTTAGTCATGTGGATCTGTGACACAAAAGCTTATGGAAATGGATAGCAAAACATAAACTATACATATGCGTTGTTGTATGTTGTAGAAGGTCAGCCACACAATATGGACAAGTGTACTCTCAACACATGTTGTAGAGGGTGCAATCCTCAACCACTCTAGTGAGATTGTGAATGAGAACCCATCAACACCCCTTCAAGCCCAATGTCGGAGCCGGTGAGACCTGAGAACACAAATTCCACACCACAAAGGAATCAAAATGTAGTTGGCATAGAAGCCATCCCAAACCTACGTTGTGTTGTGCAACCTATGTCGGCATACCAAAACCACCACCATCATGACCACATTGATTTGAGCTATCAAAATCGTTGCACGACACATAAACACCATTGTGCATCGAGCTGCATTTTATTTTTATATTTTATCATACTTGTTGACAAAGTATATTCGAGCTTTGAGCTTGTGATCGGGCATGAAAGCAAGACAACAATTGTAGTGGAACATTGGAGTGGCGTACATGGAGAGCTGTACGTAAATGTTACCTGCAGATTTGGTTGTGGAAGAAGTTTATAAAGTTAAACACAACTCAAGGTTGAGCTTGAGAAGTGCAAGGATTTTGCCCACTATCCCTGGCGGAATGCACGCAGTCACTATCACCTGGAGGTCCACAATTATGTCGAGTAGTGCAAGGAGTTCCACTCCAGTCACATAAGATGGGCAACTGCAATTGCTTGTGACCACCTTCCCGAGTATGTTCTCCACTTCAATCTCGAGTGTTGCGTCGACGAGGACGACCACGGTGGCATTCACGTCTATCACAATGCCATTCACTGTGATAGGCTTGCAATAGTTGTTCTTGCAAGAAACAGTGTGATTGGTTGCCTGAACGGCCATGGCCATGGCTGCCATGAACGCGAACATGAGAGCAATCTTGGCACCGGAAGCCATTGGAAGAAGGGAGTGTTGGACGTACGAGGCGGCTATGGTGGCGAGTTTGAGAGCTCGGACAACTGATTGCAATGGATGATGAACTCTGAGAGCACAACATCTTATATACGCTCATTCTAGGTGGATCCCTCCACGTAACTTTAATCCACCTCAACAAATCAAATCATGTCAACATGCCTGCACATCCGCTACACGCGGCCTCCGGCTTTACCATCATGGTGTGCGGACGTAGACGATAACTGAAGGATGTGTCGCAATGCTTCTTTACTTAATTGCGATATCCCAACCCCACCAGATCTTTTGCATGGCAAGAGTAGCAACACTACCCTGCAATTCAGCAAGTTCTCACTTGGCGTGTGGGCTTGTTGTGGCCAACTCCAGCTCCATCAAAAGGCTTTGGTAGTTGAATTTTGCAACATGATTATTCATCAAGAGTGCTCGGAAACCACGGGAATGGTCATTTACTACAAGCTCTTTGAGCACGTAAGGGTTTGACAACTGAGAGTATTCACTTTACAAAGGCATACGTGATGGAAAATGTGTCTTAACTCAAAACGTTGTCCATGGCCAAGCCAACAAACTTTTGTCATTATGAGCAGCAGTGAATGCAAGCCGATACCCTCCCGTTGGTATAGGGGGAGCGCCAATGCCTATTGTTTCAGCTGCTGTGTATGGCGTCCATTCATCATACTTGAGTTGTTGTCAAGATGATCTCCTCATCATGTGCCAGGTGCAAATTAGCTGCACCCATTTCTCTGTACCCACCCTGCTATCAGTTCACAACAACTCGAATTTCAGGTTCATTTTGTCGCCGCAAAAATTTGAAAGTGATTAGGCCCACATTAGGAACTCATTGCATAAGTATCTTGAATCCTCTAGACACACAACTATCCACAGCAGGAGCTGAATGGCTTGTGTGATATGAATTCATTGATTTGTGCAACTGGGCGAATGCTATAAAGCGGTTGGGTTTCTTCCAGCACTGCAATTTTTTCACTTTTTGCACCTATTAGTGTGATATACCATTTTGAGTTACATGTTGCTATAACTTTTTACCAAAGATATCAATTATTAACTTAGATAATATAATTAGATAGTACACACAGTAAGGAACATCACTTGGCAAAAAAAGACGCTATTAGTAAAATGCTAGAGCAAAGTTCAACTCCAAATGCCAAACCATTGTCGTGAACCTCTCCAAGTGATTCTAGTGTGGGTGAGGGCCTTGGGAGTTGAGAATGCCTCCCACCCACACAAAGTAGGAGTCACGAGGATAAGGCCATGAGCATTGAATAACTTATAGCGTCCGGATTCTAGAATACGCAGGAATTCCCCAATGGGAGGTGTGAGCTAAGAGATATGGCAATTTGGGTGGGGCCCTACCTAGGGACAACGCCTTGGGACAGAATTGACCTGGGAGTGGCACCCGAAACTGCTAATGTTAAAATAGCCATAACTTCTTCAATACTTGCCCTAATGGAGCAAGTGAGGACTCTATCATCATCTACGCCAAGAGTAGATGTTGGTGAAGTGTTTTTTTTTTGTTATAAATGGAGGTAAGACAACAAAGTTATGAAGGTTTGAAGCTGCTGGGGGAAAATGTCTACTTGGCCCCACCTCTTAGGAGAGAGACAAAAGGTTATTTGACGGCGGGGAAGGGGCCTTGGCCAAAGTCCTAAAGACTTATATGGGTGAGGCAGTGTTGCCGACCGACCCCACCCGAGACGGAACGGCACAACTTGCACAAGCACCGGTCCAACGTGGTGGCATGGTTGCCAAGTATGCTTCAGATTGTAGTAGTCTTGCTCCGGCAACGTGATGATCAACTAAAGATTAGACTTGCATTGGCTACTTATTAAGGGTAGAGTGTCGTGAATGAATGTGTAGGAGGGTTGATCACCCAATACCTATTAGCTAAGAGGTCCAAGGTATTGGGAGCTAATCATTCGCATGAATGGAATGCGAAAGGGTTTGCACTCATGACACTTGCCAAAGTTGCAAACTAAGTTAAGGAGAGCTAACAAGAGTTACGACAACCACGGTAATAGGTGTAAAAGGCATGCAGTAGCTTATTAATATTTAGACCCAATCCATAATATAAGTAATTGCAAGAAATTAACCAATGCTTCCCATTTGAACACCTACAACATGTCAATCCACCTCTTCAGGTCAAGCACAATCCCCAACATGTAGTTCCACCTCTTGCAAGCAAACACAATCCACAATACGTTAATCCACCTCTTGTAGTTAAGCACAATTCACAACATATCGATCCACCTCTTGCAACCAAGCACAATCCACTTCTTGAGATCCATGTCCGTAGAGGCCAGGTGAGGCCAAGCGATCTTGCTAATGTGTCTATTCCCAAATGAATATGAGGAGACACACTATCACATGCTCTTCCCATGGCTTGACCACTATGGTTGGTAATTTAGACATGTTGGCATGCCGTTGGATGTAAAGGGCACCCATTACAAACCTCGACGCTGCCATGGTTTGGTAGGTTGGGCGCCTACTACAACATGTGGCTAGGCTACTCCCATCCATTACCTAGATCGTAATACTATACTCTACTATGGATCTAGTAGGAGCCTTGTTGACGAGGAACACTTGCTAACCATCACGGCACTAATCTGGACATGCTGAACTATAATATTTAGATGGAGTTGCAAGAAGCTACCAGAAACATAGCTGAAATAGTTGTTGTAGAAGGCGTCGATTGTATTCAAATGGGACCTCTCGATGTGCGCTCTGGTATGGGGTTGTTGCAAATGCCTAAGGGCATCGCCACCCATTCCCCCCAACGCCAACGGGGGGAGGGTCTGGATGGCGTGGGCCGGCCACTGTGCCGGGGTAGCTCCCATGCTCTTTGCCAGCGGGCCCGGGCAACGGTCCGCCAACCGCACACGTGGCGGACTGCGGAGGGGGGTCATTGACAAGGCCCCCTTCCTTGTGCTTTCCACCATCCTCCACCCCCTTCCCTACACCTTCCTCTCCGTCCCTCCTCCCCCTCCCCATTCTTCCCCTCCCTTATCAGTGCTCACCAAAATTGTGAGCACCTTGCTTTTGGCACTTTTGCAAGGAGTTTTGCTTGTTTATTTTGAGGGGATAATAATGCAATTAAGATAAATGAATATATTTCTTGACGAAAGGATGTAAGAAAACGGTTTAGGATCTATAAAAGGGCTCAAATTTTAAGGTCCAATAAAAATGTATATTAAATATAAAAGCAATATATCAAAGTAAAAGAGCATAAAGTAAAAACATCATATATACAAATTTCACATGCAAATTCATATACAATACAATAAGATTAAAGACGATTGTATAAGGATGTGACTAATGTGACTAATACCCTGCCAAGGTATTAGTCACATTAATCACAACATTATAAAATGTTGCACGACTCTCATATCTCGAGGCTTAAGTTTGTGATAATTTTTTGTATAGTTGCTACATCAAGGAAGTTTGGATTTTGGAAGTTTTTACGGTCATTTGATATTGTCACATTTTTTATTTTTTATTTTTTTTGCTTTAAATTCAATTAGAAATTGAGAAATCGTTAAAATGGTCTAGTACATGTTGGAGTGTGTTGGTTTTGGTCATGGTAATGATAGGAATGTTTCACATGCAAATTTATATACAATACAATAAGATTAGAGACGATTGTATAATGATGTGACTAATGTGACTAATACCCTACTGAGGTATTAGTCACATTAGTCACAACATTATAAAATGTTGCACGACTCTCACACCTTGAGGCTTAAGTTTATGATAATTTTTGGTACAGTTGCTACATCAAGGAAGTTTGAATTTTGGAAGTTTTTACGGTCAATTGATATTGTGACATTTTTATTTTTATTCTCTTTAAATTGAATTTGAAATTGAGAAATCGTTAAAATGGTCTAGTACATGTTGGAGTGTGTTGGTTTTGGTCATGGTTATGATAGGAATTTCTTCACATGCAAATTCATATACAATAAAATGAAATTATAGACGATTGTACAAGGATGTGACTAATGTGACTAATACCCTGCCAAGGTATTAGTCACATTAGTCACAACATTATAAAATGTTGCACGACTCTCATATCTTGAGGCCTAAGTTTGTGATAATTTTTTGTATAGTTGCTACATCAAGGAAGTTTGGATTTTGGAAGTTTTTATGGTCATTTGATATTGTGACATATTGTTTTTATTTTTTTGATTTTTATTCGCTTTAAATTCAATTTGAAATCGAGAAATCGTTAAAATGGTCTAGTACATGTTGGAGTGTGTTGGTTTTGGTCATGGTAATGAAGAAGCAAATTTACACCAATTTCTTTTGCAATTTCATATTTATTTTTGCAAAGTCAATTTCTCAAGTTCATACTCATTCAAATTCTTCATACTTCTTAGAAGTTCGGTTATGAAAATTTGAAATGATGACTTCAATTTTTAGTGGTGGATTTGTTTGTTGTGGATGGAGTAAATGGGATTCTATGTAGTGATTTATTTGCTTTTCCACAGAGAATGGATTCATTGAATGGTACTTGCTGACAAATAGCAATTGATGTAGAATATTATGTCATTCAAACCCACCACCTCGTTCCCTCTGACCAGCCATTGACAAAACCTCCAACAGTGTCAAACTGAAAAAGTCAAGTTTTGGAGGGTGGAAAAATTGCACACCAAGTTGCCGTCCAAGGCAGTTGGGATGGCGTGACCAGCAGTGGGTTTAGGGTTGCCGGGAGGGCAGTGGCGGTTGTACCGGGACCCACCCCGGCCACCTGCCGTTGGGGGGAACGGTGGCGATGCCCTAATGATGAGAGACCCACAGAAATGCTCAGGTATGCTCCTTCAGACATTCCCTATTCGGAGTCATTACCTTCCTCTCTGACTACACATGTACTAATAAGTTGGCGCAGGTTACTGTTGAAGAGACATGGAACTTTCAGGGTTACGGGTGTCGATGATTACAAAGATTTGTTTGTCAAGGATTGTCTTTCAACCCAAGGCTGAGAAGGGAATGAAACATTTTGTCATCTTTCCAGAAATGCTGAAAGGGTGGTTAAGGGAACACGAGTTTTCTTGGGTGGTTTTGCCACAAGTAGTGATTCACCCTCAAGACTGCTTTAGTTAGGATGTCATATGGTTTCAGGTGCTACGGATGTTGTTCTCTTGAGAAATGCTGTCTTGTCTGACATTCGGAAGGCTAGAGACACAATTGACTTATCTGCCTCCGAAGGATACCATTTGGATATGTGTACACTTTGGACTTCGTACATATGGAGTTGGATCGGCTTGTGAGCATGGTGCATATTCATAATTTTGCTGACTTGTATTTGAAATAAGAGTTGCCCACTTTCCACTGAAGGTATCTGGCTTCACATAAGTAAGCCCATACGGGTGCCACCAGTTGTTTGTAAGAAGTTTTGGCAGTGATCTGTGCACAAACACGACACGGAATGAAATATTGTACTCATGTTGCGTTATGCATACTAGCATCCAGTGGTTTTCACTAGCTAAATCAACTCTAAAATTGGTTCCTACTGGTGCTCACTATTCATTGGTGGCCCACACCAGTAAGTGTGGGTGGTCTATTAGATTAGGTCTTGGTTATCATCTTCCTGCGCCCAACATTTCATAATAGTGGGCCAATGCTCCTAGAAATGGGAATGCTCAAAGCAAAACAAGTACTACACTTTTGATCTAGATCATTAAATAGATATTGTTCAGTCAAATCCTTACTGATCGAGCGACTTCGAGCGACAAAAAGTGAGAAGAATTTTTCCAGTTTACATTTAGAAATGAGAAACGAGTTGACCCATACCGGTCCAAAATGGCTTCACCGGATTCATACTGGACATGGGATTCATATTCCACAACACACCTGTGGTTAATTGGTAACAGTTTTCACAATGTAGGATTTACAGAACCATTTACAATTGTTACAGAAGGTGATTGCATCCACAAGAAAACATTTACATCGCGGTCCTACACAACATGCGGTACAGATCTCATCATACAAGGACCTCAACATGGATACCTTTCTGTTGAGATAAGTCTGCAAAACTGCATACTTGAAAACCTATCAATTTCAAATGCAGTGGAGTCTGCAGCAATTGCATAGACTGTCATACTCCACTAAGGCTCTCACTATTTATTGCCTTGATGACTCCTCAGATCCAGTCAAAATCTTTACAAATCCCATCCGGATCTACAATGCAACTGGAGATATCAACCGCCACGGGTCTCACCAAGGAAACGGTTGTTCCTACATTGTCAAGGGTGAGGCCCCCTACTAGAAGCCAACCTCTCTTGCTCCTCATAGTTGGTGCCGGGAAATTGTCCCACTCGAACTTCTCACCACTGCACATTGTGCAACCAACATAAGGAGGTCTCTCAATCTCAAACAACTTCTTCACCGCTATGACTTCACACACAAAAGGTTTGCAGAAGAATCAATCCAACAACTCGACTTCTTAAGTTCCCACCTTCCTCCTTGTAAGCCGTCGACCAACACCCAGTCCACAAGAGAGTTTTCCTGCTCAAGGAAACGTGTTTGATTAACTTTGTTTTTGTTGGCATGCAACACATATATGACCTTCAACAAGCTGGGTAGCCCTTGACAGACGGCATCTCTCGGACCATCACTGTGCAACTGCATGCATACACATGACCCGACATTACACAACAGGCACGTAACCCAGCTTCTATGGTGCTCCTTTAAAATATGCCATCACACATTTGAACCTCCTAACACTTGATAGAGTATTACCTCCCATGGGAGCCCTAAAGCCCTCAAGAGCTGACCAGCAATAATCGTCGAGGTTTCGTGTAGTTTAATTTACCTCAAACGTAAGAATTGTGCATTCTGGTTTATTAGAGCTATCTCCCCAGCCAGAGAAACCCAGGGACCTCACTGGCATCATGGACCGAAATATGTGGAACGACTGCTTCATTTGACCAAATCATTCGCATCATATTCTTCAGCAGGGTATGAAACCCTTCAATGTTATCAAGTAGGATATGGCCACGCATGAAATTTTTAACCCCATAAAGTGAAGACCGGCAATGGTTATGATGTTTTGGTGACTTTCTACAATTCATTTTCTGCTGGAATTGTACAAAATTTGCATTCCAATTTGGACCATTTATATATCGCCATGCACATCATTGGAAGCATGGACAGAAACAAGTAAAGTGATCACTTCCACTAAATTGACCAGGATCTTCATAACATATTATTCGGTAGGGGATGACCTCTTGTGAAAGTCATAAACCCTTAATCCCTAAACTGGTCGCAAGCAATGGTTATGATGTTTATGAATGTAGTACTTTCTCTTGAAAACGTAACAAATTTGCATTTCCAATTTGGGCGAGTCATATATCCCTAGGCACATCACTGGAAGGATGGAAAAAAACCACAACTTCAATTGTCCAGGTCCTTCAGCAATGTATTCTTCGGTAGAGTATGACGTCTCCTAAAACCCTTAAACCCTAAACTACACAAAATATGATATTTAGTGTTTGATTAGATTTAGTGTTTTACCACCCTACTTTGCTCAACACTAATTTTGAATTCTTTGGTAATTAGTGTTAGACATAAATGCGCCGCCGCCTTCCTTGTTGCCACCTCTTTCCTCCTAAACACTAAATTCGTGCATGTAACTTTCACATATTACCATAGATGATATTTAGTGTTTGAGTTTACATTTAATGTTACATACTTTCATAGGGTTAGTGATATTTAGTGTAGTGTTTGTATTTAGTGTATCTAACACTAAATATCATATTTAGTGTAGTCACCAGCAATGGTTATAGTGTTCCTACAATTGACTATTCCCTGAATTTGCATTCCAATTTGTTGGCATATAGTTGTTTCTGTAATTTCAAAGCCAAGAGTACCCACTGTGGAAAAGCGAATGAATTATCTACATTTGTGCTCAGAACCCATATTTCCTCTAAAGGGCCTACAATGTCCCCCGTTGTTGATTACTAATAGAGACCACCCTCCGATAAGAGGCAATAGCAATTATTCCATAGCCATGCTCAGTAAACCCACTCCGGGTTCATATATGAGCTCATGGCTATGATCAAGGTGAAGCATCCCTCATTCACGCCAACCCTAGAGGATCTCTCTCTCTCTCTATCTCTCTTGCTCGTGCATTTTTTGAATTGGTTAAATACCTTAGTGTTGTTGAAGATTTAAGTTCAAATATGTAACATGAATGCACTTGAATACAAATACAAATGTTGTATCATCATCATCATCATCATCATCATCATCAAGTATGAGTATTATGTTTTCCTTGACATAAGATAATGTATAAAAATAGGTTCTAAACCCATAAACATGTACAATATGATTTCCGACCTTGACGAGGCCCATATATAAAAAATGATTTATATGGTTGTATATTGAGTCCATGCACCATCTAAGGGTCAATGCACATAAACTCATTACAAAAAGAAAATGATCATATTATGGAAGCCTCCAAGAGCCTACGATCGGTTTTGGGTCGAGTCTATGTATAGACAACAACCTAATGTATTCACAATATCCAAACAAGACACACTAAGATGTATTGGAATCTCATTGCAGTTGCTAATAAGACCCTATTGAGAAAACATGGTCATTCAAACTATAAGATCCAAGCTTGGTTGCCGAAAAGGATGACCTATAGGTGTTTCTAAAGTACTTAACTTTCAAAATTCCACAATGTTGACCTCAAGCGATAGAGTATTGAGGGTATTGATGTAAATTGTGTTGGATATGGTGGCATCCAATCCCATGTAACAAGCATGGTAATGTTTCAAACTTAGAGGATGGACAATACTTATGCATCAATAAGTTTGGGAATTTGGAATAGTTCTAAGCTAGGTTTGTAATACGCTGCGTTTGGGTGCTCATGATTTCAAGAATGAGAACCTCAAACTACTTTTTTCTTTTCTTTTCTTTTTTGGCACGACCCACTAATCCACACTATACAAAATAACGGATGGAAAACCAACCCCCTCATCACAATCACTACTGGAGTAAGAGGGGCCATCCATGAACACTCCATCGAACAACTTACCAAACTTAAACTTCCAAAGTCCAACATCAAAACACTCATGAAAAATCTACACCAAAATGCCATCAAATACCTCACCTACCTAGTACTAAACAAAAGGAAACTTGATAACAAACAAACTCATGTCTTCCCCCCATAAAAAGAACCTGGTTAAAGTTACACTACCGGAGCCCACCTCCCCAAAGAGGCATAACACCCCATACTGCATCATGGGTAACATGATCAGTATCGCGCTAACGAGCTCCCATTCATGCCGGTACATAGTACGGGTGTTATTTTTTCTTTCTTTTTTGGCACAAACTGAGGAATCAATTGCAAGAAAGGAACTAAAATACAACCACCTTGGGAGAACCAACGAAACCTCAAAGTACTCAAAAGCTAGGTTCAATGTGCCATCAATAATATACAAGGTAGGGATACATAAAACTGTGAAAATAAGTTGATTCGGCTAGAAAGAGTGGCTTGAAATTTGTGCTATATTTTTCACAGATGGAGTACAGGAAATGATGAGGAATGCAAGTTGTTTTGTAATTTTATTTCTTGTAAATAATTAGTTCTATTTCTCAAAGAGGCAAGTAGGTCAAATCCCCTATGGTACAATGGAGACTCCTTAATCTGAGCGTCAAATAATCCTACTTTGCATACGAATGCACCTAAAACGGCTAACTCAAAGGCCCTCAAAAGTGATCCCAAGTGGTGTGAAACATGGCCAATCCAACTAATCATTGCATCCTTTTCAGACCAACACTTTCACAATTAGCCATTTTGGGTGCACATGAGAATCATTTAACTCCTAGTCTAGTGCACCAGCAGTGATCACACAACGCATTATGATTTTCTACCTTAAGGTATTTGAGCCTTAAGAGGTCACTCTTCATAATCAAACACACATCATTGAAGTGGTATTTGTGAAGGCTTCTTTTTATGAATGGACACCAAAAATACTTGTTTTATGATGAGATTGGATAGTGTGCTCAAAATATGCCAATCATTCTAAGTTGAATAAGCAATTGAATAGCAAGAGCCTATGTGATTGTTCGAAGAGGAGAAGTACATTTAAAATAGCTATCTTCAATTTGTCTTTTTGTATTTTTTGCATATCAACATCAATTATGAAACTTGAAATCGCAATTGTTCATATTTGTTAACCAGGTGAGTTGATTCTTGATCCAATCCAACAATTACAATTGCGTAAGGAGCTAGAAGTGACCACGACAAGACCACCTACCTTACCACCTAGCCTATATAGTAACTAATTTTTCTAGAAAAATATGGAAACTGCGATTCAATCAAACGTTTTCCTACCAATGGGAGCCTTGATTATTTTTGAAGTGTTAGATTCCAACAACAACCACCCCAAATCTCTAAGAATTTCTAGCAACCCTCATTGATGAAAAAAAAAAAAAAAAAAAAGTTGATGTTTGTTCTTAGATCCACACCTAACCACACATTACTCAAGTATATGTGTCCACTTAAGACAAATAACCAAATTAGGTATGTTTACCTTAGGTATTGTTTAAGATATGTGGGTGTTATGTGGTTTTCTTTTTTTAATGCTTTCCAACTTTTACCGATTAGATTCACACAACAAAACATATGTCACAGTGGCAAAATCTACGACAAAGCATCAACAAAAATTGGATTGAGAATGAAACCACCTTGATGTAGCTATGGTTATCAAAAGCACGTGTCGGTTGATTCCTTTAACCAAGCATGTAGGATCTCCCACTTATGTTCATCGTTGAGTGTGAAATAATAAATAAGATTTTTAAGAGCAGTCCACCCGCTTTAAAACATGCGTCTTTATGGTGTTTGTTCTTAGGTGCTCACCGAACCACACACCAGTCAAATATAGGTGTCCAATCAAGAAGAGTAACCGCATAACACCCGGACACCGTATGAATGGAAGATGCAAGTGAGGAATTGGTCTGAAAAGCAGAATGGCTGGATTGAGAAGTAGGAATACACAGAGGATTGTGCTGTGGCATAGCATAGAATTGTACCAATTGGATCTTCTTCCACCTATGTGTTGGCATGATAGATGGCCTTTCGTCATATTGACCCCCCATAAAAAGTTAGGCTAGCTTTATGTGTGGACTACACGGATTATCCCAATTATGCCCCCTTCCCACCTGACTTTAGCTAAGACTAAAAGTTGGTTCTATCAACCCGGCCTTCACACCATCGACATTATCTAGGGCCGAGCTTAGTTGGCAAATGATGTGGCATGACTTAAAAGTGGAGGTTTTAAGCCTCCAGCACCGGCCCTCTCATCGGTACTTAAACATGAGACAAGAATATAGGACCTTTAAAAGTGTCGCCTCCTACCCTTGTGATTGGTTTTTTTTAGTCTTAGCTATGAGGGCACGAGGAGCTCCATTAACAAAAACCGATGGTAAGATAGGTGAGTGGTAAGGCATTTGGGGATGGGACAAAAACTAATCAACATTCATTGTTTGGTAGATAAAACATTGAACATGTGTGAAAGCTACTTAACTAAAACCTACTTTTCTCTGGAAATTCTTGTAGGTGCATTGGGATAGCCAAATGCCTCCACTATAACCGAGGGAGCTTTACCCAGTTTTTAGGAAATACTTTGGTTATTTGGTAAAGTCAGGTGGGATGGGGGCCATAGTGTGTGTTACTATTCGGAGTTTTTACGCGTGTCTTACTAAGGAATTCAATTTTAAATTATGAAAGTTTGATAATATTGTTTGGACAGTATAGAACATAAATGACTTTTCTTGGTGAAACATTGTATTCTCGATATATAGTTATAGCCCCAGGCTAAATCACATCGTCATTCGGCTGGGCCTTGCCACTCCCACTCCTCCTTCACTGCCCAGTCTTCTTGCCCGCACCTACATGGGAATTCTTCCCCGTTGGAACTCAATGTGACAATGCCCAGTCACTTAAGACATTAAGCTCCTTTGACATGTGAAGGAACACCATCAATTAACTTGAGAATAATGAAAGTGATGTCAACTTCAATATTTGTAATTTTGTCTGGGTATTGTCACATTGGTTTCCAACGAGGAAGAGTTCCCACGCACGTGCGGGCAGGAAGACCGGGCAGTGAATGAGGTGTGGGAGGGCCCAGCCGAACACAAATGTGATTTAGCCCAGGGCATAGTTTTAGCACCACGTAAATCCGAATAGTAACATGTAGTAATTGGGATGACCAATGCACTTAAAGGTGATATTGGAACATCCGGAGTCTCGTGATATGACAACTAAGGTATGTGGTCACAAATAAGTCTTCTAAAGCAAACACCTAAATTTGTGTGGTACATATATGGTCAAGCTTGCAGTAAAGAATGGACTTGAAAAAAGGCACATGGTACAACAAGACTAGCTATGTGCTCAAAATGTAGATATGATTATGGATTTCGATGTTAGTTAATTAACACCTTTGGGAGGAGTTATCCCAATTGGTGTGTGTTATTATTCAGAGTTATAACTATTTAACGAGAATGTAAATTTTTACCACGCAAAGTTATTTATGTTCTATAATGTCCAAACATCCTATTAAACTTCTGTTGATAAAAATGGAACTCTTGTGTAAGACGTTATTGCACTGCATAACTTTTGAATAGTAACACACACTAGTTGGGATGATTAGTGTAGTGAACATGTCCTTTGATAAACATCACACCCAAGAACTTCCCATTCGCCGTACGTACAATTCCATCCTTGATATTTCTTAACACTTTGGAGCAAGGAAGTACATGTTTATTGGTTTGTTAATTGGATACATAGGTCCTCCCAATTGTGTTCACTATCGAGTGTAGAGTAATTATCAACAGTTGAGGACATAGTCAACTTTTCTTTAAACATACAACTCAAATATAGGGGTCCAATTAGAAAAACAAGCCACTTAATACCCATCTACCTTAAAGTGTTAACACCACATATCGGAGGTAGCATAAACAAGTTGTAATAATTACATGAATAATACTCATGTGACTTTGGAATTAAAAACAATTATATACATAAATGATGAAACTACCCAAGATATGAATGTCATCATACATCTAAGCATAATGGAAGAATGAATCTAGAGTAGTTTGATGAGATTTTTGTGCACGCCAAGAGCTTATTTCCTCTTGAAGTGTTCAATTGCTTTGGATGCGAGGTGGAACAACAATAGGTATTTGTTCCAAAAATTGTTTCAAGGTTGCTAATGCACTGTCATCATACTTGAATCTTATTCTATCTACCAACACATCACCAATTTGCACATTGTCAACTTCTTAAATGGGTTCATTATCAATTGCATCATCTATTTCATTGAGCATACCTATAATGTCCTCCTCAATAGGTGTGTAGGGATTGCTTGAATCGAAATGAAGTTTATAATTGATGAACTCGAATGATTCATAGTGGGTCCAACTTTAGTTTTTGCAAAAGTCCAATACATGATGGACCAAATTCAATATCACTCAAATCACAAAATTCCATAGTCTCACTTTCACCCAAATTAACGCTTATCAAGGTGAGTACATTGAAGAGGAGAGCATAAGTTTTTATAAATTCTCTTAACATTTTACAATTAACACGCACTAGTGTAATCTTTGGATTTTGTTTAAGGGAGTGCAATTTCCCATAACAAAAAGGTGATTTTAACACTTATTGGAGTAACACATACCAAGGGTGGATTGTATAGATAAAATTTGAGAATGTGAGCAATGTCAAATATTACTTAATGGACATTGTCAAATATGTGATCAATCTTGGGCCCACATTGATCACATATTTGACTATAAAATTAGTGTGACCCACACTAATAGTCCTAGTATAGTGTAGCAGTTAATTTTCCCAAGTAAAGAAAATGTGGGTGAGGAAAATTGCTCAAATTGCTCACGCATTCTCCCAACATGTTTCTGAAGCACTATGCTTGCTATTGATTTTTGCAAACCACAAGACAGGCATAATTACACTGGACATTCACAAGATTGCACCATTTCACATCGTGAGAATCATATATTTCACATCAACAAAGTACACAGGAGCTTTGTAAATTCTACAGTTTGGTCTTATGTACAGATGCCACCAAAAAAATGTCTACCTAGATGAATGGACCACATTCACCAGTAAATTCCTCAAATTTGAGAAAACGTCCTGACAGTATTCAGGGACTCGGCAGCTCAATTGTGTGATTTCGTAAGGTAAAGGGGTTGATTCCCAGAGTAAAAAATCCATCCCCAGCTGGGAAGCTTAGAAGGTCTGGTCACCTGATGGGGGAAGTGTTGCCAGTGAGCATGATCTAATGTTAGTGGTTCATATGGCATGGCTTGAACATAATTGTATAAACAAAATTGGATTCACAGCATTCTGTGATAGGGATGCGCTTCTAAATCTTCTCAATAAGATTGGCACTCATGTCCAAGTCCTGCTTTACTATGGATTGCATGAACCACTCCCCAGTGAATGTTCGAAGGCCTGCTTTCGCAGCAGCTATACCTTCCTCAATGTCTTGCTCACATCCCAGCACAATGGTGGACGATGGGTCAGCCTGTTGCAATGCTTCATCCAAGCTTGACAGGATCTGCATAATCATTAAAAGGATATAACTGAGTGTGAAGTTCTTCCAATGCTGAGACAGCAAGTACTAAAAACACCTGGCAGAGAGAATATGTATCAGGATTCCTCAACATACCTTCCCACCAGCGGCCTCCGTCAACTTGATGATAGTTTCATGTGGAGGTTGCAAATGCGGAGTTGGATAAATACTGAATCCTGCTAACAACAAACGCGGTCTCCTTTGTGCTTTTTGAATGGCACTGGCTATTGTAACCTTGTACTTAATTTGAAATTGCTTGTCCTTCAATAAATAAGGCTTCTCGTCTGTTGCAGTCAGCAATCCCATTAGCAACTAGAAAGCTGCTTCAGTTTTGCAATGTACCAATGAACTTCAACATGTTTGTATGAAACCAAAAGATAATCTTTACCAGGAGCTTAAACCACTGTATAAACTCACGTACTTCGTAGGGAATATAGTAGAGCTTACCAATGAATCTTTTCTGCCTTGAACTTGCCTTCAACCACTCAGGGCTTACGATCCATGCACTGCCAAGATAAAAGTATTTCAGTAGACATTACAGTGAAATAAGGAATCATGAAAGGATTCACAGAAACGTAAAGCGGATATCATCTGACAGCAAACAGTCTATATTATAGTGACGACCCATTCCACTATATGAGCCTCCAAATGTGCTCTTACCCGTGACAGAGAGCTGAGCAGAAATTGATTGTTCTCCGAACCTCTCCTGCCACCACATGTGTGCATTTACTTCCATCATCCGTCACTTTTCCTTTTAGCCTCTTTACCAGCTGCATGTAGAGAGCATAACACATTAGGTAAAGACCCACCTACAATGCACAATCATATTATATCTTGCCACATATATATGGTGTACAATAATGCAGCAGATACCTAGTGTGTGCATTGTGTCATTTACAATTCATTATAGAAACAGCAAACCAAAGCACTACTAACCTCTGCTAATGCAGTTTTCCTGGAATCGTGGGACATGCTCAGGAAAACCACGGGCATCGCAGGAGGTTCAAGCTTCCTTGAAAGCGCACGAGATGGTTCAACCTCAGGCACCTCAACTAGCCGACTGGCCAACCTCTTTTTAATAGTGGGGGTAGCTTCTTGTTGCTCATGTGATGGTTCCGCCAGCACATCAACATTTAGTCTAGAGACACATGCATCAGCCATTGCAGATAGCAGAGCATCCCCAGTTTCAGTTTTTGCACATCTGGATGATGGCATGGTATTTGTGTCTGGCTCAACAGCACCATGAGCACTTTGAGAAGACAAGTCTAGTTTGGAAGGTGTCACTGGATCGAGCACATCATCAGGCTCCTGTAAAACAGGCTCGGATGTCTCTACAGGAGTGCAACGTTGCATCTTCGCCGGCTTCGTGTCTATTGTCTCAGAGTCCAATTGCTCTTCTTGGCAACGTTTCTGACCAGATTTTGCAATGTCAACACATTCTTCTTGTTCAGTCTCCATCTTCATCATAATATCTGGATCCGCATTCTCCTTATCAGAATCTGTAGACAAATATGGTATCAAGGTAAAAATTCAGTGACCTTTCACACTTCCACACCTACTTACTAAATCTTCACTAGCAGAAGGCAAGGAAAACTATAGAGGCCCAAAATGATACCACAAGAGGTGCGTAAATGGACACTGCTGTACATCGATGGACAGACATATCAATTCACAACTGTGTCATTTGCCAGCAGAATGGACAGAGTACTAACCATTACTTGTGGTTGGAGGAAGACGTGGGCTGACTGCAGCAATGTTTTTGGCCAAACATGGTATCCCCCTCCGAGGCCCTTTCTTCATGAAAACCTTGGTGACTCGTCCAGAAACATTGTTAACATTTCCCAGTGGTTCCCATGGCATATCATGTGCAAGTGGTGAGAGGGTGCCCTGGGCCTCTGTCTCACAAGGCTTTGCTGTAGGCGGTGGGCTCACAGCATGCCTGAACTCCATAGCTCTTGGAGGTGTAACGAAATGTGCATCGGAGGGACCCATATCAGACCCTGTCATAGAGACCTTAGCCTCACTCAGTGCCACAACAGGGCTTGAATCTGCAGCTTCTGAATTCATTACCGAGGGTTGTATTGGCAACTCCAAAACTCTTGCTGGTGGTGTCCTTACTTTAACTGTAAACTCCTCTGGCAACAAACCTGAAATATCAAATTGAGTTGGAGCAACTGTGCATCTGTCAGCTGCTGCAAATGACACAGACTCTGTGAGACTTGCCGTGGTTGGATTCAGGTCAGCAACAGCGGTCGTACTGTAAGGAATTTTCATCCTTTTCACAGCCGTCTTCATCTGCAAACTTCTCTTTGTATAGATCCGTTTTGGAGGTGGTAGTCTCATTTCATCATGACCTGAAACAGGGGGCACTTCAATTGCAGGCAAGGAAGCACCGGAGGGTTTAGTGACATCCACCAAAGCACTTCCTTGGACATCAGCCGAAACCACTGGCACAGCTCTAACATCAACTCCAAGAGTGTTTGTTCCACTGTTTGTCTCCAAAACCTTCGTGGGTGTCGAAGCACCCATGGTTAAAGGAGTTGCCATGGATGTCAGCTGGGAGATAGGGGATCGGATGTTGCATACCATAAGGGCAGCATTTCCAGGAAGAGACATAGCCTTCCGAATATCAGCTTTGAGAGGAAGTTTTTGAGGCTTGCCCTTACTGTCTACCTCAGCTATTTTGTGAAAACCCTGCACACAAACCAAACATTTAGCATTATGCTGGTGGCATATGCTGGAAGATTGTAAAATAGAGCATTAGAGTAGAATGCATGCATGGATGTAACACCTATGAACAAGGATCGTGTTATATCCATGGATAAAATGGATGCCTGTTGATCTACATGCAATATCATGACATCCATGCATGCATGTTTCACAATACACCCATGAATCATAGGATGTTCACCTACAAACAATTTCTCGATCATTTTACATCCTGAAACATAGGTATTATAACTCCATTTAGAACACACACCTGCTTGCTCCAAAAACATTCGGACTCTTGATCACCCCAACAAAACAAGGTCTGCAAACCTACGTCCTTCAACCTCCTTGTTAGCTCCTTGAGTAGCAAGCCTCCTAGGCCCTGCAAAATGCAATGGTGATTGTCAAAATATTGGACATACATGAACCCCTAAAAACAATTCTAAAAGTTGAGGTCAAGGACAAGATTGATATAGGTCAAGTCTAATATACGGAATTCAAACAAGAATGAAGTTTATTGTATGCAATGATATTATCAAGGCAAGGCTCATATCACCCACTAAATTTTATGATTATTTGTAACTTACCACTAGTGGAAAATTACCCACATGGCTTATGTTATCACCAAAGCAAGTTCCAACACTTTGCATCAAATCTATAAAAAAATTACATGTGTCTTTACATTAGGCAGTTGCAACACTATCACACCTCCCTAAATACCACCCCCCTAATGGTAGCTAAAGCTCTTCCCCCATGTCCTAACTTACCAACATAAGAGGAGTTCCAATGCAAAAGTTACCAACACACCATTAACTTACCATGACAATGTTAACTTAGTATAATGTTACCAACCTCCAAATTCGGTACAAAACAAACTATACTAAGTAGTCTTATCATTGTGGACCACAATAATTTTCTAGAGCCCACCCTAATTCTCATATTGAATATTAATGTGGGCAACATTAATTTCCAACCCACAATAAGTTTCTAGTAGAAAATTTGCATGGGCCACATTAATTGTATTTCTAAAAAAATAATTTGGATGATTATTTTGTGTGATGCAACTGTTAGTTCAATGTGTTGGTCAGAAGTCTTCTTAAAGACTTAGGGGAAAGACCCAAGGTCTTGGACCCCACACTAATTCCACCTTGACTAGAAAATCAGTGTGGCCCATGCTAATGATCTCCACACTTATTTTCCATCCACACTAACAGGACTATTTAGTGTAGTTTTGCCATAATGTGAGCGAAAGATACCGGGGTGACGCAAACCCTACCAAAGACTTCTCCTGTTATACTTTGGGTTCAGAGGAAGAAACCAAGGGTTCTAAAGCTCGAGGATAAAGACAAAGATGTGCAGCTTGCAATTACCTTGCGCTGCCAAGCTCGATCAACAGCAGCAAGTGGAATTTCAGCGAATTGAGTGTCTGGGGGAAGTATCTGATACGTGATGGCACCCACAACTGTCTGCAGTTGGAAGAAATCATATTAAGTCAGCTCCCCGTGTCCAAGAAGCCAGTAATCAAAATGATTTACTTAGCTTAAATATCATGAAGATGTCCAGAAATTTGAGCAAATGTCACAAATGTCCGTGTGCTAAAAGGGCAACTCATTCAAAACCACGGCTGACATACCTGTTTGTCAGTGGGAGTGGCTCCCGACTTTGTCATCATCAAGGTACAATATTTCCTGCACCATGGTTCACATGGCCATTCAGTCCTAGATTAAAAACAGCCATCGCACCAAACATGCCCAACCACATACATCGAGGACAAGCATCATCAATCTAGTTACAAATTTGTACTCACCCGCTGGTAGTGCAATTTCGAACAAAGTTGGACTCTTTCCCGGTATTGGCTGCAAAGCTCATTGCTGGTAATTCCTGGTGATAGAGTTGTACTGTACACTGCATCACACACATAGACATGCTCACATCAAATCATTGCCAAAAACATCAAAAGGATGAAATTACTACCCACTCTTGCATCTATCACATGAGATAGGTGCGAGATGCAGTGCATTTGTGACAGTCTAGAAATGGTAGTTGCAAATTATCTAGCTTTGAGTTGAAGTTGTTAGAAATTAAGCATCTACAGATTATTAACATTAAATGAATCAAGGATGAGAACCACCCTTCAAAGTTGACCTGTAGAGAAAGTTAATGCATCCTTTGAAGAATTTAGAAGAATAAAGAGGCCGTACCTCAAGGAGCTGTTTTTCAGCCTCATCTAGATTTTTAGGATTAACAAGCTCAAATGATAGACCCATCAGTAACCCCTTTCCTGCAGAATAACACAACATTATGCAAGTGAGCAAAACGCCATCACAGCTAAGTTCTGCATCAGCTCATTGCCTTAGAAGATGGCTTAGTGGTTTACGGAATCGCTCTTATTGACATGACCTAGTTATCCCTGGACATAGAATAATTTAGCTACTATGGAACCAAAGCCAGTCCAGTGACAAAGGACACACTCTACCCCCAAGTGAAGACAAGACCTCTCTAACTTCCCATATCATTCAAAGTAAAGAGGTTAATTCTCGCAAAAAATTGGGCATGCAAAATTTCAGTATGACTAAAGAGATGGAAAAGTGCACTAACTAACTCCTTGAGCTAGGAATCCATACTACTCATCATCAACCCACATTAATTATCTTGCAATGATTGGGTGGCAAGTAGAGAGTGTGTCATATGACAATTTGTGCTACATGACAAGTCATGAAGAGCACTCTAATCAACATGACACACCAATTGTAATGCCACACTAAACCAGATATTTAGTGTCTCGATTGAGTGATACATCGCCAAATTCGAAGGTTGTCAGGTCGTACAGAAACAGAGGAATACCAGGTGTAGCAGTAGAAGCAGGCTGAACAGTTTGCGGCGGGCATCTCTTGTTGGCAGCAACCTCTTGCTCCGCACTACAGGGTTCGACTGCGCTGCAGTACCCACCTGCGTTGGAGTAGCCTACATCAAACAATAAAGAAAATCAAGGTCAGAAGGAACCCTTAAACCCTACAGAGCATTCAATGCCCTTAAACCGACATAACATAGGTCCACCGCCATGGACTGTGTGTGCCCGGATGTACTGTCATCGGACCAAGCTAATCAAAGAGGTCAATCAGGTCCAGAATAAAGTCTAATAGGATAGGAATGCATAAATCAGGGAACATCGATGCTAACCTTTGTAGAATGTGGTGTTGGTCACCGTCCTGGTGAGCGTCGGAGCATCAACCCTCTGCCTCGGGGGCCACATGGTGACTGGATGTGGATTTGCTGCTGCACTCGAACCATGAAAAGAATCAATAAACACAGAAGTTTCCTTGCAGAAACATAATGACTAACACAAATGCAATGTCCCCGTCATAGTCGTCGGATCACTAACAATCAAACCCAATGATCAACCCAAAACTCTTGACCAAACCGGATACCTAACTAACTCAAACAAATCCACATCACGATGCCCAGCCCTCTCTCTCCCTCTCTAAACTGTTGCAATTTCCCCTGCTCCAACCAACAATGCCTCGAAGAATCATTACAGACAGAGATTTTCTCGCAGAAACGTGATGACTAACCCAATGCGATTGCCCCGACATAATCACCGGATGATTAATAACATGATAATCAAGCGAATAACTAACCGAAAACTGTGAGTGAACCCGATGACTAACTAACTCAAACACATCCAAATTTTCTCGCCCTCTTCCCTCTTCCCTCTACCCTCTCTCTCTCAACTTTCCCTGCTCCAACCAACAATGCCTTGAAGAAAAGCACACAAAACAAGACACAATGCTCAGATTCAACCACTCAAGAGACTAAAGCCATACAGACACTCACCTCTGGAGAAACCTTCACAAACCCAATGCTCAATTCTCGATCTCCAACCACTTGTGAGAGAACTTGAATGCAAGAGACCAGCACTTGGAATCAACCACTCCAACAAAACAACCACAACTACAGCAAACTGCACTACACTATACTAAAGCTTCGTCGCCTGTATCTTCAAACCTTCAGGCTACAGAAATGGTAAAAATTGAAGGGTTTACAGAGGAACTTTGGGGATCAGAATACAAAACTTTGAACAAGTTGAGCTTGAAGAAGAGATTGGGAGCTACGAGATTGGAGAGAAGAACTACAGCACGGTGCAGAATGGAAATGTGATATCCGCGAGGTATGTAATTGGTGACATGCTGGAGAGGATTCAATGTTTGGATTTTGAGATTGGCGCCAAGAGTGATTTGAAACTACGGGTGGCGAATGTGAGAGAACGAGAGAGAGAGATCCTTCTGAGTTGTGGAGCTACCAGCTATGGCGGGACGAAGAGGACCCTAACCCCGCGCAGGCTGTGGCCACGGTGGGCCGTTGGATCTTGATCGGACGGGTGATTTTCGATTTGTTTCTCCCGCTCACAATGGCGCCAATATTTGAGTTTGGGGGGGGCTGACGTGGAGGAGGGCGACCAGTAAGGGCCAGCTACGTGGAATCGTAGTTGCGTAGTGATTTGAGCAATTAGGGTAATCATATATTTAATCTTTAACCGCCTTTTCCCTCAGTGGAAATGCTTTGCTAATAAGTAAGGGCCAGTTCACATGGGATCTCAAGCAGTGTCTCGGGAGATTTTCGGGCATAATCGGTTCAAATCCTAGGGTTTCCAAGTCTTTCTGTATTAATGTGAGGTATATTCTATAGATTCCTTTGAAATTAAGGGGTAATTATCATGAAGTCTTGAACTTCAACCGATTATTTCTCAAACTCAACCGGTTCATCCATAACTAGCAGTCGGTTCTCCCCACTTATTGGTTCCAAATCCCACTCATGGAGGCAAAGTCTCAACTTTTTAGCCTCGAGAAACATTCAAATAACAGTTAATTATCATTGGTCGAATCTTCGTTATTTTTTGCAAAAATATTTACTGGACTTGTGTTGAGAGTTGGGTCTAGCTTCTGCTCGACCCAATTCTCAACACAAGTCCCAAGCTTCACCTCTAAAAGGTGTTGCCGTGTAGGCATCCATGTCATACTTGGACTTAGGATTTGGGACCCGTTTGAAGTCCCAACTTCCATGCTCCCAATTGTTGGGATTACACAAATTGGCCTCGAGTGACTTGAGACTTAGGACTTGGGACTTGTGTGAATCGGCCCTAAGTGGGCCTAGAATGAACACGTTTTAGCTCTACACCCACTTCTTCTAACTTAGGATATCAAACATGTAGAGGACCTTTCATAGTCACTTTTAATTTTAAAGTTGGATACTTGTATTTGAAGTGGCATGTATTGTATAGGTAGGTGTGGATTTGTGAATGGACGTCAAAATGACATATATGTTTGACAGAGATTGGACTACATGTTCAACATTTGTTAATTGTTCTAGGTTTAATAGTCAACATAATTGGGGGACAGTACGAGCATTTCATGAACTCAAAAATCTTCACTTTGATAGTAAATAAGACATATATATCAAACTTTGAAAAGTATGAGGAAAATGGCTACACATACAATTTGGAGGTGACAATCATCATGCAGTGATATTGTGATTCACATGTTACAATGAGCGGGTGCAAAGTTAAAAGTGTCCATTTTGACACCCACTTTCTTTTTGTATGAGATGATTAGCAAATCCCATAACAACACTCAATTTCATTGAGCCGTTCTCTTTCCAAGTTGGAGTTCAATTTGACATCTACGATGGCTACTAATAACAAAACTTCCTTTGACCCACGTGACAATACGGGCCCATCCACTCCACTTTTGCTTGTGTTGAAATTAACCATATAGTGTATATTTCTTGGGAGATTAAAGGGCTCACAAAGCTCATAGAAGAGGTTGAGTAATGTTATGCCGAATTGAAGTTGTGGGCCATTTTCTTCATTATTTTACGGAACTTTTAAAAATATCTTATTCATTATTAAAGTGAGAATTCTCTTTCCTATTAAGTTGATCAATATGTTAATCTTAGTATGATTAACATTCCTTGAGCATGTAGTCCGATCTCTTTAGAACGTGTGTTCTTTTGGTGTCACTTCTTAGATCCACACCAAATCACAAACCACTCAAATATTAGTGTCCAATTAAGATAAGTAACCAAAATATGTCCACTTACCTTAGTTGGCCATCAATATAAAATATGGCCTTATGTTATACATCTTATTTAGATATTTTTATTTTTATTTTTATTTTTAAAAACCTTGTTTCATTTGAAAAAAAATTAGCATTTGGTTCCGAACTTTCATATGACATTCACATTTCTATGAAAAGGCATCGTTAACCACTAACCTCCCATATAAACGTTTTCCCTACAAAAAATAAAATAAAATGGATGGCGGATGGGTGGATGGGGATAGCTGACATTTAAGTATGTTTGGACAAACCACTTGTCCAAAAATAATGAAGCATCCGTGGGGACAAAAACTTCACACCATAACAATGACATGCATGAATTCAAATATCATTAAATCCAAGTTGGATGCAAAATAAATTATTCATTCATTCACTCACACACACACACATATGTACGTACACTATTGTGAAATATTTTGTAAATTTTTGATGAAATGTGGTGCATTTAGGACATAACTACTTCCAAATGAGATTGGACTTCAAGGTATGGGCCTTTTGTTTCTAACCATGACAGCCATAGACCATTTTGTTGCATCTAGATATTATGCATTTAGTCTACAACAACATTGTTCCAATGACATTGTTGAGATTATGTTGGATTAGTGACAACATAGTTCAAAAAGGAAGAAGTTTTAAAGAGTTCAACATATCAATCCTTGAACCAACACTGGTTTTAAATGCACAAATAAGTGAAAGCACAAATAAATAAGCCATGCACACCCATACGTAGTTAATCGACATCCAAAAAAACTATTGCATTTAAAGCAATTAATATTTCAACTTTCTCATGCTCAACATGAAATTGAAGATGACATCAAAAAGCTATAAACACGCATTTTTTTCCATAATGTGTTGAACATGAGACATATGCTAAATACATACCCATTACACTTAGGACCAAAAACCACCAAAATTTCCCACCTTAAATAGATAAAGCTATCATGTATCAATCATGTTGGCATGGTAACACTAAGGCTTCTAAAAACGGGTTTCCATATACATATATGTGTCTCAAAAGGTTGGTCATATGATGCAGCTCTTAACTATATAGGATTTGAGTATATTTGGATTTATACATGTATTTTGGACGATTCCAACCGCCAATATAACTTACACTAGATTGCAAAACTACACAAATGTGATGGTTGGCAAACATGGAATACAAACATTTGAAGTTGTGTTTGTTGTATTGTTGTTTTTTTTTGTCGTTGTTTGATATTTTTGTCCCCACAAGTGCACATCCCCTATTATTTTTAGAAAATTGCTTTGTCCAAATATACTTAAATCAATTCTTTCAAGTGGGCACATTCTTGAACAACTCAATTGAATGAGAAATCCTTAAACTTGGTCATGCCAATCCAACACTAGGGTTGGTGACATCTATAATTACAAAGTCCAAACAATGAAGAAATCAAAGGGTCGTTGTCATGAGAGCCATACCAATGTATGTTGGCATGACATTACTTCCATTGCCACACAAGTCATATTGAGTATCATTATTGCTAGGGGCATTTGTCGACAATCCAATGTTAAGTTTTGAGGTTGTGATTGGGCATCAAGGAAAGACAATCTAGTGTAAAACTAGAGGAATCTAACCCTTATTGAATGCATGTACCCAAAATGACCTTGAAGGCGAGGCCTCTATCATTCACTCAACTTTGAAAATTTGTATCTCCACATTCCGTCTTAACCAAATGCTATATCCAATAACATGGATGTTTATGCCCTATAGGGTGACTTGTACCTCAAAGAATTTTAGCCATCCAAGCAATTCTATGTGGGATGTCTTAGGCAATATGTGATATGGTATCCCATAATGTGAGAAATAATTATGTCTGTTTTTACGGAATTTCGTACTTTATGGGCATCACTTGAGCCAAGAAATTTCAAAACACATGAAATTGAGCTTATGAAATTTTAAAACACATGAAACCTTTGAATCGTGATATGACCACCTTTATTTTGATTGTTATCTATCTATCTATCTATTTTATTTTATTTTTTAATTTTTTCTACAAGCCTTAAACTTGACAGTGTTGGAGAAATTGCCTTTGTTTCAAGGCATAAACTTTAGATGCAAACTTTGTAGGTCCTAACGGTATATATGCCCCACACAATAGAACATAAATCCATAATTATACGTTGCAAATATGACAATTATATATGGAGAGTTGATTACAATGTATAATGAACTCCAAGAGCTTGACATCTTCTATACACGTCTAAGCGTGAGTTTCCATGTAGGTTGCTCACGCACTGAATTTTGGTGGGACTAAAGACAAATGCAGATGGAATACAATGGGGTGGTGTTTGTATGTCGCAACCAACTATTGTTAATGAAAGTGTCCAATGAGCGCGTGAAAGTCTATTGCATGAAGGCCATGACCCTCCACATTCTAATAGACCACCAAAATGTGGTTGGTTGGTTGCTTTTGCTTATCTACATGAGAACACCTCCAACCCACTCTTTTCTAAAATCTAGTTGGGGAGCAGCCTACATGGGAACTCACCGAGTGGATCCGAGTCCCTCCATGTAGCCATGATCATCAACCTCAAGAAACCATGTTAAGAGCCCTGCAACTCCAACTTTATGAGGCGTCCAACTTTATTATGATCATTGTACTATTCCGAGGCAGTGAAGGAAGTGTTGCATTGCATCGAATTCCTTTCTTACAACACAACATACAAGTTGTTTTGCATGGGAAGTATATATACCACATTGCATTCGGAATCAAATTCTGATGACTAGGTGTGTGACCAGTAAGCAAAGACACAATAGCAAAGAACAAGCATTGTTTTTGACATGAGGTCATATCACAAATTACTGAGGTTGTCAAAAGTGAAATGTACCATATTAATTGGTCGAAATGAATGACAATCTCGTAAAGTGAGGGTTTTGTAGGTCAATGTCTCAGATGAAACTTTGGAAGTTATCAACCAAGAATACCCTTGATTGAAGTTCATGCCCGACAAATGTTTATGGACTTGGGCATGAACGTCTTCATTACATGTATTTTTCCCACCATGTATGGCTTTTAAAATGGTGTGGTGTAAATGCAAGACTTTCAAATGACAAACCCCTACATGTGCGGAGATATTGTAGTAGATAATCATGTTAACGTGCACTTTTATGAATACAACCTATGTTGTAACATTAAACAAACTCGATTTTTGAAGTAAAAAAGGTCAGAAATGAACTTCTCATGCATTTTTGACCAATTACTGTGATGCAAATTAATTCTAAAATGAGGTGCACACTTATTTGCAAGTATCATACGCTCTGTACATGGCAAGGTTTGCATCCAATAACGGACACCAAGAGAACATGTCTTACAATGACATTTGACTGTGTCTCCAAAAATGTTAGGTTCAAGTAGCATGATAATGGTGAGGGCACACATGATCACTTCGAGAGGAATTTTTTTTACTTTGATCACCTATAGCTTGTTCACCTCAACTTCAAAATTTGAAATTTCAATTGACTATCTACTAATAAATTTGAATGATTTCCCTACCTTATTCAACAATCAAAATTATATTCATCATTTGAATTTGGCATTGTCCATAATAAGGCCACACGCCTCGTGAGAACCTACTAAATTTCATGGTGATGTTGTATTCTTGCCATGCAAAAGATATTGTGTGCTTTGATATAATTGAGAAAAGAAACTTTACAACAAAACAAGCCAATATAGTCATACACAACCATGAGTAGGCAATTGACGATATGCAAAAACTTCAATGCACTTTAGGTGTTCAAAATTTCAACTTTCCCATGTTCAACATGAGATTTAGGATGACATCTGAACATTCTAAACATACACTGTTTTGGCAAGGGTGTTGGCGCACAAGTCTACAGTCTATACCTCTACATGTTGTATATGAGGCATGCACTAATTCATGTGCACCATCTTAGTGCCAAGATCCATCATAACCTCCCTCCTAGAATAGATCAAGTTCTAAGGTTTTAGTCATGTGGATTTGTGACACAAAAGCTTATGGAAATGGAATGCAAAACATAACATATTCATATGCGTTGTTGTATGTTGTTGAAGGTCGGCCACACGATGTGGACATGTGTACTTTCAACACATGCCGTAGAGGGTGCAATCCTCAACCACTCTAGTGAGATTGTGAATGAGAACCCATCAACACCCCTTCAAGCCCGATGTCGGAGCCGGTGAGACCTGAGAACACAAATTCCACACCACAAAGGAATCAAAATGTAGTTGGCATAGAAGCCATCCCAAACCTACGTTGTGTTGTGCAACCTATGTTGGCATACCAAAACCACCACCATCATGACCACATTGATTTGAGCTATCAAAATCGTTGCACGACACATAAACACCATTGTGCATCGAGCCGCATTTTATTTTTATATTTTATCATACTTGTTGACAAAGTATATTCGAGCTTTGAGCTTGTGATCGGGCATGAAAACAACACAACAACTATAAGGGAACATTGGAGTGGCGTACATGGAGAGCTGTACGTAAATGTTACCTGCAGATTTGGTTGTGGAAGAAGTTTATAAACACACCGCCAGGTTGAGGCTGAGAAGTCCAATGATTGTGCCCACTATCCCTGGGTAAATGCACGCAGTCACTTTCACCTGGAGGTCCACAATTATGTCGAGTATTGCAGAGAGTTCCACTCCAGTCACGTAAGATGGGCAACCGCAACTGCTTGTGACCATCTGCCCGAGTATGTTCTCCGCTTCAACCGTGAGTGTTGCGTTGACGACGACGTCCACGGTCGCATTCACGTCTATCACAATGCCGTTCACTGTGATAGGCTTGCAATAGTTGTTCTTGCAAGAAACAGTGTGATTGCCTGCCTGAACAGCCATGGCCATGGCTGCCATGAACGCGAACATGAGAGCAATCTTGGCACCGGAAGCCATTGGAAGAAGGGAGTGTTGGACGTACGAGGCGGCTATGGTGGCGAGTTTGAGAGCTCGGACAACTGATTGCAATGGATGATGAACTCTGAGAGCACAACATCTTATATACGCTCATTCTAGGTGGATCCCTCCACGTAACTTTAATCCACCTCAACAAATCAAATCATGTCAACATGCCTGCACATCCGCTACACGCGGCCTCCGGCTTTACCATCATGGTGTGCGGACGTAGACGATAACTGAAGGATGTGTCGCAATGCTTCTTTACTTAATTGCGATATCCCAACCCCACCAGATCTTTTGCATGGCAAGAGTAGCAACACTACCCTGCAGTTCAGCAAGTTCTCACTTGGCGTGTGGGCTTGTTGTGGCCAACTCCAGCTCCATCAAAAGGCTTTGGTAGTTGAATTTTGCAACATGATTATTCATCCAGAGTGCTCGGAAACCACGGGAATGGTCATTTACTACAAGCTCTTTGAGCACGTAAGGGTTTGACAACTGACAGTATTCACTTTACAAAGGCATACGTGATGGAAAATGTGTCGTAACTCAAAACGCTGTCCATGGCCAAGTCAACAAACTTTTGTCATTATGAGCAGCAGTGAATGCAAGCCGATACCCTCCCGTTGGTATAGGGGGAGCGGCAATGCCTATTGTTTCAGCTGCTATGTATGGCGTCCATTCATCATACTTGAGCTGCTGCGAAGATGATCTCCTCATCATGTGCCAGGTGCAAATTAGCTGCACCCATTTCTCTGTACCCACCCTGCTATCAGTTCACAACAACTCGAATTTCAGGTTCATTTTGTCGCCGCAAAAATTTGAAAGTGATTAGGCCCACATTAGGAACTCATTGCATAAGTATCTTGAATCCTCTAGACACACAACTATCCACAGCAGGAGCTGAATGGCTTGTGTGATATGAATTCATTGATTTGTGCAACTGGGCGAGTGATATAAAGCGGTTGGGTTTCTTCCAGCACTGCAATTTTTTTCACTTTTTGCACCTATTAGTGTGATATACCATTTTGAGTTACATGTTGCTATAACTTTTTACCAAAGATATCAATTATTAACTTAGATAATATAATTAGATAGTACACACATTAAGGAACATAACTTGGCAAAAAAAATGACGTTCTTAATAAAATGCTAGAGCAAAGTTCAACTCCAAATGTTAAACCACTGTCGCGGACCTCTTCAAGTGATCCTAATGTGGGTGAGGGCCTTGGGAGTTGAGAATGCCTCCCACCCACACAAACTAGGAGTCACGAGGATAAGGCCATGAGCATTGAATAATTTATAGCGTTTGGATTTAAGAATGCGGAAGAATTCCCCAATGGGAGGTGTGAGCTAATAGATATGGCAATTTGAGTGGGGCGTTGGGTAGGGACAACGCCCTAGGACAAAATTGACTTGGAAGTGGCACTCGAGACTGCTAATGTTAGAACAACCATAACTTCCTCAATACTTGCCTTAATGGAGCAAGTGAAGACTCTATCGGCATCTACGCAAAGTTTACATTAAGTCCCTCCCCCCAACTTCTCGGAGGAGGAATGTTCAGGCAGGGGCAGCCGCACGTCCAAAAAATCAAGATTTTCTAAACCTGACCAAAAATTGTTGCATGCCCGCCCGACTTTGAAATAACCATTGCCCTTGCATTCTTGAAGGCCACTTATCCACAAATACCATATTGAGTGCACTTCATTTTCAAGAACCCAAATCCAATATATATGTTCACTTTCATTGAGTAAAGGAAGCAATTGACTGGGGTTTCATTTTCAAAGTGAAATCGCCAATAAAACAAGTAATTAACTTGGAACCAAGAAATATTACGAAATCCTCATTAGCACTGAGGTTGTAATTTTTGTAACTTACGATTGAAAGGGTCATTATCATTCTAAAATGGAACTTAAATTAGTGATTTATTTTAAATATTTTTACTACTATAGTCTAGTTAATACCTTCTACTATCACAAAGTTTTCATTCGCATTAAAACTTAATGAAGTGTGATTGAATGTAAATAAGCCTAATTAATTTTGATTAATTCTAATTAAGCCCAATGAAATTAAAAAACATGCTTACCAAATTAATTAAGCTTGATTAATTATAAAATGTATTTATTGGAATTAATCCCAATTCACTAGGATTAATTTTTTTGAAGTCAGGCGGGCAACATTTTTTAGTGGGGTCCAAAAAATTTTGATTTTTTAGACGAGTGGCTGCCCTTGCCTGAATATTCCTCCCCCGAAAAGTTCGTAGGGGGCAAACTTAACGTCCTCCACAGTGGGGTAGGGGCCCTGGCCAAAGTCCTAGAGACTTATATGGGTGAGGCAGTGTTGTCGACCGACCCCACTTGAGGCGGAACGGCACAACTTGCATTGGCGTTGGTCCAACATGGGGGCATGGTTGCCAAGTATGCTTCAGGTTGTAATGAATGCATGTGTAGGAGGGTTGCCCATGTTGGCATGCCGTTGGATGTAGTGGGCACCCATTACAAACCTCGATGTTGCCATGGTTCGGTAGGTTGGACGCCTACTACAACATGTGGCAAGGCTACTCCCATCCATTACCTAGATCATAATATTATACTCCACTGTGCATCTGGTAGAAGCCTTGTTGATGAGGAAAAACTTGCTAACCATCACGGCACTGATTTGGACACGTTGAATTATAATATTTAGATGGAGTCGCAAGAAGCTGCCAAAAACCTAGCTGAAATAGCTGCTGTAAAAGGCGTCCATTGTGTCCAAATGGGACCTCTCGATCTGAGCTCTGATATGGGGTTGTTACGAGTGCCTAATGATGAGAGACCCACAGAAATGCTCATGTATGCTCCTTCAGACATTCCCTCTTCGGAGTCATTACCTTCCTCTCTAACTGCGCATGTGACTAATAAGTTGGCGCAGGTTGCTGTTGAAGAGACATGGAACTTTCATGGTTACGGGTGTCGATGATTACAAAGATTTGTTTGTCAAGGATTGTCTTTCAACCCAAGGCTGAGAAGGGAATGAAACATTTTGTCATCTTTCCAGAAATGCTGAAAGTGTGCTGATGGGAACACGAGTTTTATTGGGTGGTTTTGCCACAGTTAGCGATTCACCCTCAAGACTGCTGTAGTTAGGATGTCATATGGTTTCAGGTGCTACGGATGTTGTTCTCTTGAGAGATGCTGTCCTGTCTGACATTCGGAAGGCTAGAGACACAATTGACTTATCTGCCTCCGAAGGATACCATTTGGATATGTGTACACTTTGGACTTCGTACATATGGAGTTGGATCGGCTTGTGAGCATGGTGCATATTCATAATTTTGCTGACTTGTATTTGAAATAGAAGTTGCCCACTTTCCACTGAGGGTATCTGGCTTCACATAAGTAAGCCCATACAGGTGCCACCGGTTGTTTGTAAGAAGTTTCAGCACTGATCTGTGCACAACACGACACTGAATGAAATATTGTAGTCATCGTGCGTCTTGTCAGATTAGATCTTGGTAATCACCTATGCCCAGCAGTTCAGAAAAGTGGGCCAAGGCTCCTAGAAATGGGAATGCTCAAAGCAAAACAAGTAATACACTTTTGATCCAGATCATTAAAAGGATAATATCCAGTCAAATCCTTACTGATCAAGCGACTTCGTTCGACGAAAAGTGAGTGAAGAATATTTCCAGTTTACATTTAGAAATGAGAAACCCATACCGGTCTAAAATGGTTTCACCGGATTCATACTGGACGTGGGATTCATGTCCCACAACACACGTGTGATCAAATGGTAACTTTTTTCACGCTGTAAGATTTACAGAACCATTTACAATTGTTACAGAAGGTTATTTCATCCACAAGACCACATTTACGTCACAGTCCTACACAACATGCAGTACAAATCTCAACATACAAGGACCTCGACATGAATACACCCTTCTATTGAGACAAGTCTGCAAAACTGTTCGATGGACAACCTATCAATTTTTAAATGCAGTGGAGTCTGCATCAATTGCATGCACTGTCATACTCCACTAAGGCTCTCACTATTTACTGCCTTGATGACTGCTTGGATGTGGTCAAAATCTTTGCGAATCCCGTCTGGACCTGCAATGCCACTGGAGACATCAACCGCCACGGGTCTCACCAGGGAAACGGCCTTTCCTACATTGTCTGGGGTGAGGCCCCCTACTAGAAGCCAACCTCTCTTGCTCCTCATAGTTGGTGCCCGGAAATTGTCCCACTCGAACTTCTCACCACTGCACATTGTGCAACCAACATAAGCAGGCTTCTCAATCTCAAACAACTGCTTCACCACTATGACTTCAGAGGCTAGAGATTTGCAAAAGAATCAATCCAACAACTCAACTTCTTAAGTTCCCACCTTCCTCCTTGTAAGCCGTCGACCACAAGAGGGCTTTCCTCATGAGGGAAAGGTGTCTGAATAACTCCGTTCTTGTTGGCGTGCAACACATATATGACCTTCAACAAGTTGGGTAGCCCTTGGCGCAAGGCATCTCTCGCACCATCACCGTGCAACTGCATGCATACACATGACCTGACATTACACACCAGGCACGTAACCCAGTTTCTATGGTACTTCTTTTAAATATGCCATCACACATTTGAACCTCCTAACACTCGATAGAGTATTACCTCCCATGGGACCCCTAAAGCCCTCAAGAGCTGACCAACAATAATCGTCGAGGTTTCGTGTACTTCAATTTACCTTGAACGTAATAAATGTGCATTCTGGTTTATTAGAGTAATACCTCCCATGGAACCCTTGAGTGTTGACCAGCAATGGTCGTTGGGGTTTTGATGACTTTGTGTGGTTCATTTCACCTGACATGCAAGAAATGGGCATTCATGTTTATTAGAGTTGTCTCCCCAGCCAGATAAACCCAGGGACATCAGTGGCAGCATAGACAGAAGTATGTGGAACAACTGCTTCATTTGACCAAATCATTTAGCATCATATTCTTCAGCAAGGTATGAAACCCTTCAATGTTATCAGGGAGGATATGGCCACCCAGGAAACTCTTAACCCCTAAAGGACCGTAAGGCCCCAGGGGGCTTTTGATTGTAGAAAAGTGCAAATTGGATGAGATTGTTCCAAAGAAGCCCAAATTTGCGGGGAGAGGACCCTGGCTGTTTTTGCGAGATGGATCCAATGGTCTTTTCCGATCAAAAAATGATGAAGGATTGGATTTTTGGCGAATTCTTTGAGTTTTCAGTTTTTGGGCCCAATCTCATTGCTTGGAGACTTCAGAGTCCCATATCTTTTTTTCCACACCTCAAAATTTGACGAAAAAAATTCCACATGAGGTTCATAATGTTCTTTACATGTGGTAAAAATTTCAGATGTTTTGGAGCACTCCTAAGCAAATTGATTCCAGCATAAGTACGAAGTACCCCCTGCCCAAACAATTTCCATCAATCTTCTCAACGGTGGCAATTTCCCAGAAATTGTGCGATCTTGTTGATCTTTTTTTCATAAACAAGCTATGTAAGTCTTCTTTAGTTTCAACGGTGCCGATCGTGAAAATTACCCCACACTAATAAGAAATTGAGCTTGCTACAAGAGCTAATCAAGAAAACATGACCTAACCTAAAACACCCCCGGTCCTTTAGGGGTTAACCTCCTAAAGGGAAGACCGGCAATGGTTATGATGTTTTGGTGACTTTCTACAATTTATTTTCCGTTGGAATCGTACAAAACTTGCATTCCAATTTGGACCATTCATATATCCTCATGCACATCACTGGAAGCATGGACAAAAACATGTAAAGTGATTACTTCCATTAAATTGACCAGGATCTTCATGAACATATTATTTGGTAGGGGATGACCTCTCATGTAAGTCATAAACCCTTAAACCCTAAATTGGTCACCAACAATGGTTATGATGTTTATGGACATAGCACTTTCCCTTGAAAACGTAAGAAATTTGCATATCCAATTTGGGTCAGTCATACATCACTAGGCACATCACTGGAAGGATGGAAGAAACCACAGTTGAATCTTGAACAACTCAACTGAATGAGAAATCCTTAAACTTGGCCATGCCAAGGCAACACTAGGGTTGGTGACATCTACAATTACAAAGTCCAAACAATGAAGAAATCAAAGGGTTGTTGTCATGAGAGCCATACCAATGTATGTTGGCATGACATTACTTCCATCGCCACACAAGTCATATTGAGTATCATTCTTGCTAGGGGCATTTGTCGACAATCCAATGTTAAGTTTTGAGGTTGTGATTGGGCATCAAGGAAAGACAATCTAGTGTAAAACTAGAGGAGTCTAACCCATATTACATGCATGTAATGACTGGCCTCTCCAAAATGACCTCGAAGGGTAGGCCTCTATCATTCGCTTAACTTTGACAATTTGTACCCACACATCTGGTCTTAGGGGGCATTCATGGTTGGGGTACTACTTTTGGGTGTCTAACGGTTAAAGAACTAAATTGGATAATTGTACATAGTTGGTGTGCTTAGATTTGTATTGTGGAGCATATTTTGGATTATACCAACATTTAATATTCCATATTGAGTATACTGACAAAGTTAATTTACAAGGAGTAGGGTAATCTAAGATATCATTTTGATTCCTCAAGGGACATTCATGGGTGTTGTCAAAATTGTTGACCTTAGCATCAAGGAATGAAAAGTACAACAAAAATTAATTGAAATGATCCCGATTTTTTTCCTCACAATTATCGTTCAAATGTATACCAATAGAACTAAAAATGTATTGCATACCAATTGTATTGCTTTACATATGACACCAAACATGGCCAATAGTGCACATGGCTACATGAAAAAGGAACGTTTAGTATTAGAATTAGACATAAAAAATATATATGTATGGACACATGACACTTATACCAAGGTACTAGGATGGAAAACAAGAAATAATTCGCCTCCGATGTATAGTTCAAAAATGAAATTGCTATTGATGTGGCCCAAACAAGTCATATGACCTCTTTGCAAGTCCTATGACCTATCTACTCATTTCATAAAGGATGTAACTATTATTGGTGATTATTTAATATTAAATAATATATTTCTTGATAACTTATTATTTAAATTTATTGATCAAATAATATAAATCATAATAAACGTTGAGATCCAATGCAACATAGTGCTTAGTTCCTTTGTCCCAAAAGTAGTACTGCAATCGTGAATGGCCCCCTTAAACAAATGCTAAATCCAATAACATGGATGGCTATGTTCTATAGGTGACTTGTACCTCAAAAAATTCTAGCCGCCCTAGTATTTCCATGTGGAATGTATTAGGCAATATGGTGGCCCATAATGTGATAATTGTTTACTTCGGGTTATTTATTTATTTGTTTTAAAATTAAAATTAAAATTAAAATATTTTTATAATAATATTTTTTCAAAAGCCTTAAACTTGACATTGTTGGAGAAAATCCCTTTGTTTTAAGGCATCTACCTTAGATGCAAACTTGTAGATCCTAATGGTAGACGTGCCCCACATAATAGAACATAAATCCATAATGTTTTGGGGTGACAATATTCATTGAATTAAGGAAAATACAATACCCTTGTCCCCTTGACCAAGAATGTGTGGCCATGGGACATGTTGGCTAGAGGCCATTTGTGACTAGGAGGCTGAAACCCAATTGGTGTGCACTTAAGAAAACATGGAGGCTTGAAAACTTGTCCAAATTCTATTTTCTTTTGCTGCACTTTCCAACTATTATAGCACCTAACATACTACTTTTGTTTTAAACTATTGTTGATTAGTTTACCTACGAAAACCATAAAAAAAAACATGTGCACTTTGGTTGATTAGGGCCTCGTAGGCATGTAGGAACTAATTGAAGAGTTATACAAAAGGAGTCCCGATCGATGATTTGTTGCTTGAAGAAGTTTATAAACACATCACAAGGACAACTTGGACAATCCGAGGATTATGTTCACCAACAATGCCAACATGCTCATGAGCACCTTCTAGCATAATCACAATCACATTATTGAATGCCACCATAGCCACATTCAATGACTTCAGTAATCTCCCGCTTAAGTATGCGCTTTGAACTGGAGCCGTTGGTGCGCAGTTAGTTGGTAGGTGTGTACTTTGCTCATATCGCTTTCTAGACCCTCTTATTCAATGAATTGCAACGGAGAACGAATGAAACATGAGGCAACCCCCTTGATCAAAGCCCAACAATGTGAAATCAATGCAAAGTTCAGCAAGCCGAATACGCCGAGCAAGCCGGCAATGTTCGATGACACAAACAACGAAGAATATTGTGTTGTTATGTTGGAGGACGTTGATGAAGTTCTAGAAACGATGCGGATCAAAGAAAAACCACCTATCCATGACGGCATCCAGCTTATCGAGACATTTGCTGAATCTGGAAGTGCTACCGACTTCAAAGGCTTTGAAGCTCTACACAACACTGTCCTCGACATTGACGACCAATTGCTTTGCTGTGATGTTCAAATGGAGGCTCAATAAATGTATGATGAACTGTGACGATCGTTTGATACATTGCAACAAAACGTTAAGAAACTGACATTGAATGTCAAGCGTAAAAAATTCATGCATTTGCAGCAAATGACTTTGCGCGCATGATATGTTCAAACAATAAAGTATGAACCTTGATTTTTGTCAAAAATAATTGCGCACTTAACTAGGATGCGTACTTAAACGGGTGTATACTTAAGCAGGAGATTACTGTAGTTGTATGTGCCTTTGACCACCTCCCCCACTTTGTTCTTGACTTCAAATGTAAGTGTTTGGAGAACATTGTCGATGTTCTTGCAAGACACATAGCGACAACTCACTTGGGTGGCCATGCCCATGGCTACACGAAGCATGAACATGAAAGTGGGCTTAACACTGAAAGCCATTGGATTGGGTGAGTGTTGGAACTTTGAGACGGTTGTGGTTCCAAATATGACAATTTTATATCGAGAGTTGATAACAATAAATAATGAATTCCAAGAGCATGACATCTTGTATACATGTCTAAGGGTGAGTTTCCATGTAGGTTGCTCACGCACCGAATTTTGGTGGGACTAAAGAGAAATGCAGATGGAATATGATGGGGTGATGTTCATATATGCCAACCAATTATTGTTAATTGAAGTGTCCAATGGGCGCGTGAAAGTCTACTGCATGAAGGCCATGACCCTCCGCATTCTAGTAGGCCACCAAAATGTGGTTGGTTGATTGCTTCTGCTTATCTACACAAGAACATCTCCAACCCATTGTTTCTTAGAATTTAGTGGACGAGCAACCTACATGGGAACTCACCGAGTGGATCCGAGTCCCTCCATGTAGCCATGATCATCAACCATGTTAAGCACCCTGCAACTCCAGCTTTACGAGGCGTCCAACTTTATTATGATCATTGTACTATTCCGAGGCAGTGAAGGAAGTGTTGCATTGCATCAAATTCGTTTCTAACAACACAACATACAAGTTGTTTTGCATGGGAAGTATATATACCGCACTGCATTCATAATCAGATTCTCATGACTAGGTGTGTGGCCAGTAAGCAAGGGTACAATAGCAAAGAACAAGCATTGTTTATGACTTGAGGTCACATCACAAATTACTGAGGTTGTCAAAAGTGAAATGTACCATATTAATTGGTCGAAATGAATGATAATCTCGTAAAGTGAGGGTTTTGTAGGTCAATGTCTCAGATGAAACTTTGGAAGTTATCAACCAAAAATACCCTTGATTGAAGTTCATGCCCGACAAATGTTTATGGATTTGGGCATGGACGTCTTCATTACATGTATTTTTTCCAACATGCATGGCTTTCAAAATGGTGTGGTGTAAATGCAAGACCTTCAAATGACAAACCCCTGCATGTGCAGAGATTTTTTAATACATAATCATGTTAATGTGAAGTTTTCATAACACAATCTATGCTTTAACATGAAATAAATTGGATTTTTGAAGTGAAAGAGGTCAAAAATGAATTTCTCGTCCATTTTTGAGCAATTAATGTGATGCATATTAACTTTGAAATGAGGTGCACACCTATTTGTGAGTACCATATGCTCTGTACATGGCAGGGTTTGCATTCAAGAATGGACACCAAGAAAACATGTCTTACAATGACATTTGACTGTGTCTTCAAAAATGTTAAGTTCGAGTAGCATGATAATGGTGAGGGCACACATGATCACTTTGAGAGGAAAACAATTTCCTACTTTTACCACCTATAGCTTGTTCACCTCAACTTCAAAATTTGAAAGTTTAATCGACTATCTACTAATAAATTTGAATAATTTCCCTAACTTATTCAACAATCAAAATTATATTCATCATTTGAACTTGGCATTGTCCATAATAAGGCCACACGCCTCGTGAGAAGCTACTAAATTTCATGATGATGTTGTATTCTTGCCCAACAAAAGATATTGTGTGCTTTGATATAACTAATAAAAAAAAACCTTTGCAACATGTTGGAAGAAAACCATTCCAAATCAACCTTGCAGGGTTGTAGTAATCATAGTGGAAACGGTCATTGGTATCCAATGGCGGCACTCAATCGGTGCAATCTAGATGGCCTAGTTGAAAGCCGGGTGGTGTCCCCATTATTGTTGTTTCAGACCCATTGGGTATTATATGGGTTACATTCAAATTTGTTAGGGTGAGGCATACCCTTTGCCCATTTTACCATAGTGGGTGGCATGAGTTGGGTTGTTCGGTTGGTATGGGGTTCCCTCCGGTTTGCTCGGGTTGTAGTCTGGTTTGCTCGGGGTGCAACAATGGTTTGTATGGGGTGTTGTCGGGTTTGAATGGGTTGCCATTCGGGTTGTATTGGGTGTCCTTTGGTTGTATTGAATGCCTCAAGATTGCTATTAGGTGGTGTTCAGTTCATGTTTGGGTATGGGAATGATGCACTTTGTAGTGTATTACTTATTGGGTGCATTTTAGTGTATATTGGTTGCAGTTTGGTGTATATTGGCTGCAGTCTGGTGTTAATTGGTTGCAGTTTGGTGTTTATTAGGTGAAGTTCTATGTGCCACAGTTGGTCTTGACCAAATACCTAGAGTAACTTGAGGGAGGAAAATACTAATGGGGCAATCAGGAACTCCAAGGATATCTGAGTCCAACATTTCAAGTATTTCCTTGAATACATGGAATTCACAACTTCAAATATCAACAACATTGAGCTCTCAAAACTCCCAATTCACGCAAACAACCATAGCTCATACGTGAGGTAACCAAAAAAAAAACTTTGCCGCGCTCTTACCTTCTCTGAGTCAAATCAAAGACTTTAACCTTCTATCACAAACAAATTTAGATTTGCAGCAGAGCAATAAAACACTAAATTATGTTCACAATAATTGAAGGGATGGAAAACCACTATCATACATGCCTCATGAGTTCAATTTCCGATAGCACCACCACTAAAACTATGCTAAGTAATATTTTTTAGCAGAAACTCCCTAGAAACAAGAAAAAGGTTTCAAAGAAAAATACAAGACATCAAAATCCATAAGTTTAATATTCCAATCCTTGTATATGAATCAATAAGGATTTGATAAGGATTACATGACCTATGGGGGAGTATGAAAGGAAAACAAAATATTCCCAAACAAAAAGATGATTGGATATGAATTAAATTTGATCTTAAGAGAATTAGGAATGCACATGCCAGTCTCAAATCTTGAAAAGAGCACCCATGACATCCTCCACATGGTTGTAGTCATTGCTATCTAGGCACTGGACTAGTGCATGGAAGATTTCTAGCCAAGCATGAAAACCACCTTGTTACACCACCACACTCGCTATAGTACCAATAGTTGTTCGCACGCCATGATCTGAGGCCCCAAGACATGGCAAGACTTATGTTTTAATGTATTGTAGATGAGAAGGTTGAATTAAGTGATAATTGCTCTTCAAATTATTCTTTAACAACAATCCTGCTTGTTAAGGTAAACAATTTGTTAAACACATTCCTCAAAATCTCACCTTTGTGTTGGAGAAAGATTCAAAATTTTAGAATATGAAAACCTTACGTTGTCCAGTGGCCAAGATATAAAAATTCCTTTAGTCAGCACCATCAACATGCACAGGAAGGTCCTGAAGATTCTAACTGACTCTCACCATTCCACTACTAACTGAACTATCTAGAATGATTTCTCATTGATAATCATCAACAATCAAATACATCAAGCATGTCATTCCAGGTATGAAGTCAACCTATACAATAGATATCGACCTAAGGGTTTATGAGCAACACACGACAATTCAAAATTACAGTAAAGCCCTCAATGCAAACAAGTCTTGGAATAGAAGTGGAATGCGTTCACACCATGTCACATGAGCTCCAAAAACACTAGCATGCTCTTGGCAAGAAATTAGGGTTTCAACCATGCCAACACTTATCCAATTGATTATTCAAGCGGTGCATTGCTTTCGGATTGATGAAGAAGAGTGGCGAACACAGTTGAGAACTGGGTGGACGCAAATGAGGACCTGTCAAAACTCCACACAAACATAAATGCATCAAAGTGAACAAAAAATTGAACCATACATGAAAACATATGTGTATAAAATGACAAATTGTTGCTAATGGAAAGGAAGATGTGGAGAATGATTGGAAATTGAATCTATTCAACGGGTTTGAAATACAAACATAATGGAAATACCATTAATGTCTTGAAGACCTTCAAATAGAATGGAAAACCAAGCACTATGCTCTACCCCTACACACATTTAGGGAGTCCGTAGGCGTTTATAGTCCCACTAGTACGTCCCACTATATTTTTTCTCGCGGCCATGTCCTTAACTTTTACGGTGGCTTCTCTCTGTAATGCTCCAATGGCCTCTATAGCTTTGAAAATCTCTGGCCCGCAACTATAGCCAAGTTTGTTGACTGGCCTGGAATATGTGTCGTTCTTCAATATGTCCAAACGCGCTCCCGAATTGTACGAAGTGGTATTGTAGTGGAATACAAAGGCATCTGCAAGAGAGAATGTCTTGCACTTCTCCGGAGGGCCAAACAACGATCGGACTCGGAAGATGCAACCTTGAGTTGTGTGCCTCTCCAATGAAGAAGTCAAGGAGGGTCGGCCACCAAACGAGTGTGGAGCGACCTGTGAAACAATATCATAGACAGAGTGGAGTGGGTAAATTAAGGAGGGGCGGTATGGGATGGGCGCTCGTAAAGTGCATAACATGCCGATGAAAGAAAATGAGAGCAACGGTGAAAGAATAGGAGGGGACAAAGAAGGCTCTTGGCGGTGTTGTCGTCGATGAGGAGGGTGTTCTCCGGAGTTGGCCAGCTCCCGTGGGGGACTCCCTCCAATAGGGGGACTTCTAGCCACAACCTGGACCTCAAGACCTTGAGGAAATGTTGCCCTCCGCCTCGACCACCAAACTTGGGCATTGGCACACCATTCTTGTCAATTAGCTCATCGCATACTTCTTGGCCGAGAACGAGGCAAGTGCTTGGGAGATCACAGATGAGGAACTTGAAAATGGGCACCGTGTTCTCCAAGACCATACTTTATGCACAATATAAAGTATATCCACACTCAATTGTTAAAGTAGATTTTGGTAGCATATTTACGAACAACCGTTCGTAAATCAGTGTAATGTGTAATGTGTAAATCAACATTACGTATTTTTACGAATGCTTGTTTGCAAATTTGTATAGTGGTTTCGTTTATTTGCACAAACATAGATAAGATAGAAGTTAAGGTAGAAGTTAGCACCGTGTTTTAAGAACATAAAATGTTCATAGTAAACCAACCCATCAAAAACTGACTAGTTGGTCGCCAATTGTCGAAAGGGCAAAATAATGTTAGTTTACTAGTTGACGTCAAATTTATCCCTAATGCAATTAGTTGTTAAAACGTCCACTAATTGGTTTTTTACTGTTTTACTACTGAGCAATTTATTCAGTAGTAGTAATTATTTGGTGTTAATAATTTAGTTGGTCAGATAATGACTTGTTGGTCCAAAGTTATTAAATAGCATTGCATTTCTTTGACTAGTTGATCATTTTTTATGACCTCAGTGTGCCAGTTGGTCATGTACTGGATAAAGGGCAAAAACGCGTGAGGATAGCTAGTTGCAGTGTTTTGACAGGGTGGTAACCTACCAAGTTGACCCACCTAGTAGGTAGTTGTTTTGAGGTATATAAAGATTGTCCTAGAACCTTTTGGCTCTCTTAGTACACATATGTGAAGATAGCTTAGACTCTTAGAGAAGGTGTGTATGCTTGTAAGTTTAGACCTAGAAATGTGAGGCAGTCCAGACGGACAACAGTCTTGGAAAACAAGCAACAAAGTGTTGAAAGAGGGATTTGAAGAGTAGATTCATTGTTGGCATTCTCCTATTACTGCTCTCCTTCTAAGATAACATAGTCCTTAGTGTTGGTAAGACAAAGGCGTTGAAGGTGTTATTGAAAATGTGCATTGGACAACTTGTCATGTAGGAACAAAGAATGCATTAGAAAGTAGAAAGGGTGGGTATGCGCGAACGTGACACTTATAGGAGACGTCTAGAGCAAGTAGTTAGAATGACTTGAAAAATGTACCATAGGTTGGTTGAAGCTTGGAAACGTTGGATCTGGATTCGGTTTGCGAAAACCACCTTTGACCAAAAACGTTAGCTAGTCATAAGGACCCGAAAACTCCACTATAGGTTGTAGAAGGTTAGAGATGCCAGCTCTAAGCTTATATTATGGAAACAACATGTAAAAGTTGGCCATTTAGACAAAAAACACGAGCTCGTAGGTAGTGTCCAAGACATATTTTTTAGCCTTAAACATAAGTTTAAGGCGATCATACGTCAAAGGAGTTTTCTAGAGATGCACTAGGTTGGGAGGTGTTTTGCAAGGCTTGGAAATGACTAGCAACAAAAGAGTTAATGTAGCAAGGAAAGACTGCAAACACCTATTAACAATGGGCTTTCATATATACGTACTCCTATTCGCTATTGATTATTGTAGCAGGGGGGTGGTGCACATTTTCATTGTATGTAGCCAAGGTTTATGAGCGTGCATTCGTAAACATGCATCCCTTGGTTATTACGCCGAAGTTCACAATTGCATGTTCGTAAATATGCAACCTTTGTTGTTGGCCAAGGTTTACAAACGCGCATTTGTAAATACTCGTTGAGGTTTACGAACGCATGTTCGTAACAGTGCAACACTTGCTTGCTGAGCAGAAGTTTACGAAAATGTGGGCCGAGGTTTACGAACGCCCGTTCGTAAATGTGCGCCGACGTTTACGAACGCACGTTCGTAACTATGCAACACTTGGTTGCTGCGCAGAAGTTTACGAAAACGTGAGCCGACGTTTACGAACGCACGTTCGTAACTGTGCAACACTTGGTTGTTGCGCTGAAGTTTACGAACGCCCGTTCGTAAGCATGCTCTGATATTTACGCATGTACATATGTTTTTTATATTCATATATAAACAAATACAAATATGCATTGATCTATAATGGAATGGTTGATATGTATCAATAATTTTTCCATTGCATCTTGCCACTTTTGGTTTGTGATTGATACCTATCAACCTTGAATTGGTGCCTTTGCATACTGCAAGTGAAGATAAAACTTGAAAACGATAAAAATTGAAACAACCAAATGAAAACATAATTGAGTTTCAGGTTGTGAGAGAACACTAAATCGAAAAACATGGGGAAGCTTGCAAACAAACATGCCAAAGCTCAACATACATGGAAAAAAACACATGGAATTCAACAATGACAAAAATTTCAAAATGTGAAGGAAGTGAATTCAAGAGGATTACACTATGCACGTTGAATTGGTATACATCCAAAACTTGTGCTTCCTCATTTAGTGAAAAACTTTGAAAACCTCAAAATTGTAAATTCAATCTACTGCACCCTCACATTAGTCATTCCTCCCTCACACTCTTAAGCCCTCGCACGTTACATACAAACCCTTGCAACAACTCTTATGTGTATGCAACTTTCAAGTTTGTAGATCTCAAGCTCTCTACTCGCAAACTTGCAACTTTCAAAAGAAATATGCGACTCTCAAACACGCGCGCCAACAAAACAAAGAAAATATATGAGTAAAGAAATGACAAGAGCTCCGCTCCGCATGTGCTCAACGTTCCGCTTCTCCTTTCTATGTTCCAAATGACAATGAAAGGAGAAGATGGGGTGCGGGGAGGTAGCCAACGCCGCTAGGGTCTCCCTATCGTTGCTACGTGGCCTCCTCCACGTGGGAATGGTTGGGATGTGGTGGGATGGGGTGTGGGGAGGGGATGGGATGGGATGGGTTGGGATGGGATGGGATGGGATGGGTTGGGATGGGATGGGTTGGGATGGGATGGGTTGGGATGGGATGGGATGGGATAGGGGTGGGGAGGGAATTTGTTATCATTGAAATGTGTTAGTTTCATCCAAGTTACGATACATGAATTGTTGTCATATTATGGAGGCAGTCATATGACTACCTTGTCCATATTTGTTAGGATGAAAAAACGTTCGATGACTCTCTTCCATGAAAATAAAAGTAGAATTTGTAAATAATGAATGTATGCTTAATTCATGTTTTGTATTATGTATATGTAGTATAGGTGTTTATCATATTAATTTGAATAGCTTAGTATAAATACAAATGAATTTTTTCTCCCCATTCTATTAGTCCCTATACATTTGGTTCTTTTGTAAACATTAGGTACATAGGGAGTATAAATTTGTAGTGAACAATGCACATCATTTACTAGAAATTTGATGAAGAATCCAACCCCAAGGATGCTCATATGGTGTTTTGAAATATAATGTTTTCAAGAATGAAATATCTTTCAAGTTGTTCATTAGTTCGTCTAATCATTATTAGCTTCATAAAATATACAATTTGAGATTGGGGGGAGGGGTTGAACTTAATTTTAGTAGAGGTGGAGGGAAATTCAATTTCGAACATGTCATCAATTCATATAATTAGGTGTCAACTTGAACTAACATTTGTATAGTGCATTGAACTTTAACTTCAACTTGAACTAAATGTATTTGAGCCATGTGTTCGAATGTTTGGAAAGTATAAAATGTGCATTCTACATAATTAAGTGAGTGCAATATGGGCTATTGAGTAGTCAATATCGTTTGTGTGTGTAATCTATTGTATTAACTGCCGGACATGCACAACTTTCACAAACCCTAACCCCAAACCCTAAACCCTACATCCCTAAATCTTTTAATCTTACCAACATTCAAAATTTGTGGCCATGTTGTGGTATGTGGGCATGTCCAATTGGTCTACCAATGTTGGTTGGATTGGATATTGCTTCATCCGGTTAATAACAACTATTGAAAATCACGCCGATTGTCATTTCAAGATTCAAAATTGGATTTGAGATACAACTTTGGTTTATGTCAAAAGTAAAGTTTGGAATTCTTCCTCTTTCACCTTAATAATGTTGAGTGCATTTTGATCACACAGTCCATACTTAATCTTATTCTAACATGCATGTCTTAAGACTCAACTTTAAATGAATACTTTTAGTTATGCACCTACTTATCGTAGGATGCAAAAACATGCAATTAGTGTGACTCGACCTAGGTATGTTTTGAATTCATATGCTTACTCTACCTTATGTATCATTCCAAATTAATTTCAATCTTGCCAAACATTCCGGATTAATTCAATATTTCCACATCTAGGTTTGCATTTAAATTAAGACCTACATTATACTTAGGTATGGTTTCATATCATATCCTTCCTCTACCTTCCAAGCCATTCCAAATTAATATGACTTTTTATTGGTGTCAACATACTTAGTGAGCACATTCTGGACATGTTTTGATGTGAATCATATAATATATACAATTTTAGGGGCCTCCACAACTAATTTTGACCCACTCCTACCTCATTGTATGTATGTGTGTAATATATCACTTAGACCTTGGTATAGGTATCAATTGCCCAAAAACTTGGATTTCATAACTTGGTCGCAAATCATTTATTTAATGTTAAGTATCATCATATTTCAATAACATTTGACTATTATAGTATTTATGTTTTTATCATGAGGTCTTGGTAACACCTAAGGTGTGTGAGCGACATTAATATTTTCAATATGTTGCATGGATGCCATACATGTTCCATACATAGCGTCATACATGTTTCGCATGGATAGAATGACATATTGTTAGGTTAAGGTAGGCGGCGGGAATCCGCTTTTTAAAGAGCATCCAAGGGATTTTGAATCGCCCTAGAGCAGTACTTAAAGGTCTTCCCCCCCACACCATAGCTCTTTTTTTGCGGCATGCTCTAGAGACTGCTCTAGAGACTTGTAGGAGTGCGCGCATATCACATTTCTATGCGTCCACACTACACACTTCATGTACATACAACGTATATCCACCGCATATACCGCCGCGTATTCCGGATGTTTACGAACGTGCGTTCGTAAACGTCGGCGCACATTTACGAATGGGCGTTCGTAAACCTTGGCCCACATTTTCGTACACTTCGTTGCAACAACCAAATGCTGCACATTTTCGTACACTTCGTTGCAACAACCAAGTGCTGCACATTTACGAACGGGCGTTCGTAAACCTTGGCCCACATTTACGAACGGGCGTTCGTAAACATCGGCCCACATTTTTGTAAGCTTATGCGCAGCAACCAAGTGCTGCACAGTTACGAACGTGCGTTCGTAAACGTCGGCCCACATTTACGAACGGGCGTTCGTAAACATCGGCCCACATTTTCATAAACTTTTGTGCAGCAACCAAATGCTGTATAATACGTATATATGAAAGCCCATTGTTAATGGGTGTTTGCAGTCATTCTTTGCTACATTAATTCTTTTGTTGCTAGTCATTTCCAAGCCTTGCAAAAACACCTCCTAACCTAGTGCATCTCTAGAAAACTCCTTTAACGTATGATCGCCTTAAACTTCCATTTAAGGCTAAAAAATATGTCTTGGACACTACCTACGAGCTCACGTTTTTGGTCTGAATGGCCAACTTTTAGATGTTGTTTCCATAATATAAGCTTAGAGCTGGCATTTGTAACCTTCTACAACCTATAGTGGAGTTTTTGGGTCCTTATGACTAGCTAACGTTTTTGGTCAAAGGTGGTTTTCGCAAACCGAATCCAGATCCAACGTTTCTAAGCTTCAACCAACCTATGGTACAAATATAAATCACAAATCACAAATCAATGCATTTGTAGTATTGGTTCAAACATAGATGATGGTTGAGAGTTTATAAACGCACGTTCGTAAATCACAAATGAACGCATTTGTATTAATGATTCAATCACATATGATGGCTAAGAGTTTACGAACGTGCGTTCGTAAATATCACCTGTGAGTATGGTATATGTATCTAGCAATATCCATAGATAGACATACATCTATGCATAGACCCAAACAATATATCATAGTGATATACGAACGTGCGTTCGTAAATATCACCTGTGAGTATGGTATATGTATCTAGCAATATCCATAGATAGACATACATCTATGCATAGACCCAAACAATATATCATAGTGATATACGAACGTGCGTTCGTAAATACCACCTATGAGTATGGTCTATGTGTTTAGGAACATCCATAGATGGACATACATCTATGCATAGACCCAAACAATATTTCATGGTGATATACGAACGCACGTTCGTAAAGATATGACCCGAAGCCTTATGAACGGTCGTTTGTAAATACCACCTGTGAATATGGTCTATGTATCCAAACAACATCCATACATAGACACATCTATGCATCGACCCAAATATGATGATGATATATGATACAAGTTTGTCATGATGATATACGAATGGGCATTCATAAAGATACCTACCAAAGCTTTACGAACGGCCATTCGTATGGAGTATACCAATTCAATTGTCCCAAATACCTGTATGATGGCGTACGTTTTGCGAAAGTACGTCCGTAAATACCACAATTATTACAGTCTAAATTTTATTTGCCATAAAAAATACAACATGTGACATACGCGCGGCCGTTCATAAAGATACCCTCCTGGAATATGTATAGGGAGGTATACGAACGCCCATTCGTATATCCCAAGTCGTATTTTTTTGTATTTTGGGCCTATAATCGACGACATACATCGTGTCGACTGTGTATGCGACTAATATTTTTTAAATCCATATCATTCAGTTTTTTGCATATACATGTATAATGTTCTTAGACACCAGTGTGAATATATGTATCGTGTGATCTTTAACATCATGGGTTGTTTGTCCCATGCACATTTGATCATGAAATGGGATGTGCTTTACGACCGCGTGTTCGTGAACATATGTGAAAATCATGTATTGTATTGATGTAGAACCATGTCCATGGTTACTTAACAAATCATTTCAACGCCTTCTAAAGATAATAAATAACACCATGTGATGCCCATGTTTATTGGAATGGAAAAATAAGGATTATTTGCACCTGACCATGGATTGTTTTGGAACACATGTTCGTGTTTATTTATGAGGTTCTCCAATGGTATCCCAACACCTACTTTTTAATGTCCACAATGCGAGCGTGTCTTTGGTTTGCTAGTCATTATTGTCTCTTTAGTTGGAAAGTGTATGTATTTCAGGTCATATATACTCACATATAGTGTGTCCACTCTTATTTGCATAGCATCGGTTATGCGGTTGTCCATTTCCATGGTTGTTTTTTAGGTGTGATGGTAGTGGATGTAGTAGATAGTGCCTTTGTGTTCTCGACATATGCATCGTCTTTAGATAATGAATGTGAACTCTCTTCCCGATCGGCTGACAATATTGACGGGACAATCGTGGTGGGTGTGTTTGTGGATACATCTTTCGGTGGACATAACATAGGTTGGAATTAGTGTGAAAATAGGGGCATTGTATAGACTTGGTTGTATTGCGGCTACATTCAGACTTATTTTAAATAAGTTTGGGATGTGCCATCTAATTCAATAAGACCTTTCCATATGGGATGCGCATCCTAGACTCTATAATGACATAAAACCATTTTTGGGGAGATTTGATTGTTATTTTCCATGTCAAGTTCATGTTTTGATCACAATATTTAAAATTACTATATTTAGTAATGTGAATATTCTTTGCGTACAAACTTATGAACTATCATTTTCCCAATGTTCCCAATGTTCCCATTATAATGTATGCTCACAATATTGGCATCCCAAACTATGGGTGAATTTGATTTTGAGACTTTCCAAAGTCTCCGATTAACGAATATAGTGTTCTAACCCAAACCTAGAGTGGCCATTGTTTTATTTTTCTTTCCAATTGGCTCCGCGGGAGGATGTATATGAGGTAAATGAGTAGAACCTCATAGTGACACAAAATGATGGCCACGTAATTGTTGAAATCTAATAGTTGGCTGCACCGCTGGTGCTCTTGCCAGATGCGAGATTGATCCACAGTAGGTAATCGATACTACTCTAGCAAGTCGCATATTTCTTTCAACCCTTTTTGTTGAGGCTGTCACACGGCCGTCGCCATGCCACTGCCTCCTAATCTACCTCTTGCAAAGAACAACAAACCCTTAAACACCAACACCACCACCACCAATACCCAAACCAACTTCTAAAATTCTATCACCAACACCAACAACCTGAACTCCACAATCACCCTCAGCTATTACACTAACAAAAACTCTGATAAATCTCCAACCCTTGTGGCAAACTCCAATGGCCTCTGGATTCTGGAATCGATTTCATTGACTACGTACATAACCTCATGACCTTGTTCAAAATCTGCTCAGATAGCCTCATCAAGGTCGAGCGACTTGTTGTTCGATCAACAACCTAGTAATCTTTTGGCATTCACAAGAGTGTGTGCTCGAAAGTTGGACCAGGGGAGGAGGAGGTGATGGCGGTAGTAGCTAGGGCTTGGGAGATGACCACACAAGGAAGGGACTAGTGTGCAGGTTCCTCTCTCCTTCCTCTTCTTCTTTTGCCACCCGAGAAGAGTTGGCGTCCACTGAAGTCCTAAAAAACAGAGGTGTTGGGGGTGACAACCATACCTTCATACGGTGGACGTCAACCCACATAGGGCAACCACCAAGACCGGTACAACATGCAACCATAAAAACACAACCAATAGGTAACCCTCCACCCAATAAGTGCACCAAACAACCAGATGCGGCAACAAAAGCGCAACCGAAATGGTGGTGCCCAACCGAAATGGGTGACATTGCAACCGAATCAACCAAAATCCAGGTCCCACTCGAAATGGGTTTCAATCACCGCCATTCTAGCATAAAGGCAATCAAAATGACGATTTTGGTCAAAACGGTAGTGGACATGACCGCTACCAACACCGTGGCACAAGGTTGATTTGGACAAGTTTTCTTCTAGTGACAAAAGAAGCCAATATAGTCATACACAACCATGAGTAGGCAATTGACAATATGCAAAAACTTCAATGCACTCCAGGTGTTCAAAATTTCAACTTTCCCATGTTCAACATCACATTTGGGATGAAATCTAAATGCTTTAAACATACACCGTTTTGGCAAGGGGCGTTCCCTCACAAGTCTACAGTATGTACCTCTACATGTTGTATATGACGCATGCACCAATACATGTGCACCATCTTAGTGCCAAGATCCATCAAAACCTCCTTCCCAAAATACATCAAGTTCTAGGTTTTTAGTTATGTGGATTTGTGACACAAAGGCTTCTGGAAATGGATTGCAAAACATAAAATATACATATGCGTTGTTGTATGTCGTAGAAGGTCGACCACACGATGTGGACACATGTACTTTCAACCCATGTTGTAGAGGGTGCAATTCTCAACCACTCGAGTGAAATTGTGAATGAGAAATCTTTAACACCCCTTCAAGCCTAACGTTGGAGCTGGTGAAACCTAAGAACACAAAATCCACACCATAAAGGAATCAAAAGGCAGTTGCCACGAAAGCCATCCCAAACCTACGTTGTGTTGTGCAACCTACATTGGCATGCCAAAAGCTCCACCACCATGACCGCATTGATTTGAGCTATCAAAATCATTGCACGACACATCAACACCATTGTGCATCGAATTACGATTTTATTTTCATTTTTATATTCATACTTGTTGACAAAACTATATTCGAGCTTTGAGTTTGTATTAGGGCATGAAAGCAAGACAACAACTGTAGTGGAACATTGGAGTTGTGTACATGGAGAGTTGTATGTATATGTTACCTGCGGATTTGGATGTGGAAGAAGTTTATAAACACACTCCAACATCGAGTATTAATCTACAAAGGATTGAGTTCAACGGTGATGGCCGTGGAAACACGCCAGTCATCACTTCCACAACGAGGTCCCCACCTACTTCAAGGATTACTATTGCTGTCACGTAAGATGGGCAACCGCAACTGCTTGTGACCATCTGCCCGAGTATGTTCTCCGCTTCAACCGTGAGTGTTGCGTTGACGACGACGTCCACGGTCGCATTCACGTCTATCACAATGCCGTTCACTGTGATAGGCTTGCAATAGTTGTTCTTGCAAGAAACAGTGTGATTGCCTGCCTGAACAGCCATGGCCATGGCTGCCATGAACGCGAACATGAGAGCAATCTTGGCACCGGAAGCCATTGGAAGAAGGGAGTGTTGGACGTACGAGGCGGCTATGGTGGCGAGTTTGAGAGCTCGGACAACTGATTGCAATGGATGATGAACTCTGAGAGCACAACATCTTATATACGCTCATTCTAGGTGGATCCCTCCACGTAACTTTAATCCACCTCAACAAATCAAATCATGTCAACATGCCTGCACATCCGCTACACGCGGCCTCCGGCTTTACCATCATGGTGTGCGGACGTAGACGATAACTGAAGGATGTGTCGCAATGCTTCTTTACTTAATTGCGATATCCCAACCCCACCAGATCTTTTGCATGGCAAGAGTAGCAACACTACCCTGCAGTTCAGCAAGTTCTCACTTGGCGTGTGGGCTTGTTGTGGCCAACTCCAGCTCCATCAAAAGGCTTTGGTAGTTGAATTTTGCAACATGATTATTCATCCAGAGTGCTCGGAAACCACGGGAATGGTCATTTACTACAAGCTCTTTGAGCACGTAAGGGTTTGACAACTGACAGTATTCACTTTACAAAGGCATACGTGATGGAAAATGTGTCGTAACTCAAAACGCTGTCCATGGCCAAGTCAACAAACTTTTGTCATTATGAGCAGCAGTGAATGCAAGCCGATACCCTCCCGTTGGTATAGGGGGAGCGGCAATGCCTATTGTTTCAGCTGCTATGTATGGCGTCCATTCATCATACTTGAGCTGCTGCGAAGATGATCTCCTCATCATGTGCCAGGTGCAAATTAGCTGCACCCATTTCTCTGTACCCACCCTGCTATCAGTTCACAACAACTCGAATTTCAGGTTCATTTTGTCGCCGCAAAAATTTGAAAGTGATTAGGCCCACATTAGGAACTCATTGCATAAGTATCTTGAATCCTCTAGACACACAACTATCCACAGCAGGAGCTGAATGGCTTGTGTGATATGAATTCATTGATTTGTGCAACTGGGCGAGTGATATAAAGCGGTTGGGTTTCTTCCAGCACTGCAATTTTTTTCACTTTTTGCACCTATTAGTGTGATATACCATTTTGAGTTACATGTTGCTATAACTTTTTACCAAAGATATCAATTATTAACTTAGATAATATAATTAGATAGTACACACATTAAGGAACATAACTTGGCAAAAAAAATGACGTTCTTAATAAAATGCTAGAGCAAAGTTCAACTCCAAATGTTAAACCACTGTCGCGGACCTCTTCAAGTGATCCTAATGTGGGTGAGGGCCTTGGGAGTTGAGAATGCCTCCCACCCACACAAACTAGGAGTCACGAGGATAAGGCCATGAGCATTGAATAATTTATAGCGTTTGGATTTAAGAATGCGGAAGAATTCCCCAATGGGAGGTGTGAGCTAATAGATATGGCAATTTGAGTGGGGCGTTGGGTAGGGACAACGCCCTAGGACAAAATTGACTTGGAAGTGGCACTCGAGACTGCTAATGTTAGAACAACCATAACTTCCTCAATACTTGCCTTAATGGAGCAAGTGAAGACTCTATCGGCATCTACGCAAAGTTTACATTAAGTCCCTCCCCCCAACTTCTCGGAGGAGGAATGTTCAGGCAGGGGCAGCCGCACGTCCAAAAAATCAAGATTTTCTAAACCTGACCAAAAATTGTTGCATGCCCGCCCGACTTTGAAATAACCATTGCCCTTGCATTCTTGAAGGCCACTTATCCACAAATACCATATTGAGTGCACTTCATTTTCAAGAACCCAAATCCAATATATATGTTCACTTTCATTGAGTAAAGGAAGCAATTGACTGGGGTTTCATTTTCAAAGTGAAATCGCCAATAAAACAAGTAATTAACTTGGAACCAAGAAATATTACGAAATCCTCATTAGCACTGAGGTTGTAATTTTTGTAACTTACGATTGAAAGGGTCATTATCATTCTAAAATGGAACTTAAATTAGTGATTTATTTTAAATATTTTTACTACTATAGTCTAGTTAATACCTTCTACTATCACAAAGTTTTCATTCGCATTAAAACTTAATGAAGTGTGATTGAATGTAAATAAGCCTAATTAATTTTGATTAATTCTAATTAAGCCCAATGAAATTAAAAAACATGCTTACCAAATTAATTAAGCTTGATTAATTATAAAATGTATTTATTGGAATTAATCCCAATTCACTAGGATTAATTTTTTTGAAGTCAGGCGGGCAACATTTTTTAGTGGGGTCCAAAAAATTTTGATTTTTTAGACGAGTGGCTGCCCTTGCCTGAATATTCCTCCCCCGAAAAGTTCGTAGGGGGCAAACTTAACGTCCTCCACAGTGGGGTAGGGGCCCTGGCCAAAGTCCTAGAGACTTATATGGGTGAGGCAGTGTTGTCGACCGACCCCACTTGAGGCGGAACGGCACAACTTGCATTGGCGTTGGTCCAACATGGGGGCATGGTTGCCAAGTATGCTTCAGGTTGTAATGAATGCATGTGTAGGAGGGTTGCCCATGTTGGCATGCCGTTGGATGTAGTGGGCACCCATTACAAACCTCGATGTTGCCATGGTTCGGTAGGTTGGACGCCTACTACAACATGTGGCAAGGCTACTCCCATCCATTACCTAGATCATAATATTATACTCCACTGTGCATCTGGTAGAAGCCTTGTTGATGAGGAAAAACTTGCTAACCATCACGGCACTGATTTGGACACGTTGAATTATAATATTTAGATGGAGTCGCAAGAAGCTGCCAAAAACCTAGCTGAAATAGCTGCTGTAAAAGGCGTCCATTGTGTCCAAATGGGACCTCTCGATCTGAGCTCTGATATGGGGTTGTTACGAGTGCCTAATGATGAGAGACCCACAGAAATGCTCATGTATGCTCCTTCAGACATTCCCTCTTCGGAGTCATTACCTTCCTCTCTAACTGCGCATGTGACTAATAAGTTGGCGCAGGTTGCTGTTGAAGAGACATGGAACTTTCATGGTTACGGGTGTCGATGATTACAAAGATTTGTTTGTCAAGGATTGTCTTTCAACCCAAGGCTGAGAAGGGAATGAAACATTTTGTCATCTTTCCAGAAATGCTGAAAGTGTGCTGATGGGAACACGAGTTTTATTGGGTGGTTTTGCCACAGTTAGCGATTCACCCTCAAGACTGCTGTAGTTAGGATGTCATATGGTTTCAGGTGCTACGGATGTTGTTCTCTTGAGAGATGCTGTCCTGTCTGACATTCGGAAGGCTAGAGACACAATTGACTTATCTGCCTCCGAAGGATACCATTTGGATATGTGTACACTTTGGACTTCGTACATATGGAGTTGGATCGGCTTGTGAGCATGGTGCATATTCATAATTTTGCTGACTTGTATTTGAAATAGAAGTTGCCCACTTTCCACTGAGGGTATCTGGCTTCACATAAGTAAGCCCATACAGGTGCCACCGGTTGTTTGTAAGAAGTTTCAGCACTGATCTGTGCACAACACGACACTGAATGAAATATTGTAGTCATCGTGCGTCTTGTCAGATTAGATCTTGGTAATCACCTATGCCCAGCAGTTCAGAAAAGTGGGCCAAGGCTCCTAGAAATGGGAATGCTCAAAGCAAAACAAGTAATACACTTTTGATCCAGATCATTAAAAGGATAATATCCAGTCAAATCCTTACTGATCAAGCGACTTCGTTCGACGAAAAGTGAGTGAAGAATATTTCCAGTTTACATTTAGAAATGAGAAACCCATACCGGTCTAAAATGGTTTCACCGGATTCATACTGGACGTGGGATTCATGTCCCACAACACACGTGTGATCAAATGGTAACTTTTTTCACGCTGTAAGATTTACAGAACCATTTACAATTGTTACAGAAGGTTATTTCATCCACAAGACCACATTTACGTCACAGTCCTACACAACATGCAGTACAAATCTCAACATACAAGGACCTCGACATGAATACACCCTTCTATTGAGACAAGTCTGCAAAACTGTTCGATGGACAACCTATCAATTTTTAAATGCAGTGGAGTCTGCATCAATTGCATGCACTGTCATACTCCACTAAGGCTCTCACTATTTACTGCCTTGATGACTGCTTGGATGTGGTCAAAATCTTTGCGAATCCCGTCTGGACCTGCAATGCCACTGGAGACATCAACCGCCACGGGTCTCACCAGGGAAACGGCCTTTCCTACATTGTCTGGGGTGAGGCCCCCTACTAGAAGCCAACCTCTCTTGCTCCTCATAGTTGGTGCCCGGAAATTGTCCCACTCGAACTTCTCACCACTGCACATTGTGCAACCAACATAAGCAGGCTTCTCAATCTCAAACAACTGCTTCACCACTATGACTTCAGAGGCTAGAGATTTGCAAAAGAATCAATCCAACAACTCAACTTCTTAAGTTCCCACCTTCCTCCTTGTAAGCCGTCGACCACAAGAGGGCTTTCCTCATGAGGGAAAGGTGTCTGAATAACTCCGTTCTTGTTGGCGTGCAACACATATATGACCTTCAACAAGCTGGGCAGCCCTTGGCGCAAGGCATCTCTCGCACCATCACCGGGCAACTGTATCCATACACGTGACCTGACATTACACACCAGGCACGTAACCCAGTTTCTATGGTACAAAAATCAAAGTACAAAAACTCATAATTGTGTTCATTCATTTGTATAGCAACCACAATAAGAAAATAAAATACTCTTATTTTTCAATAATGTAGTAAAGATTCAAAATAGTGTGGATTGTCAATATGTTAGTGCAAGGCAACCCAATTGCATGTGTCATTGTAGGTAATGTGGATGCAAGGAGCCATGTCACGAAATGTAGTAGGCGCTCAAACTTACCGAGCCATGGTAGTGGCGAGGTAGGTGTTGGGCGCCTACTGCAACCAATTACATGGTGACACGTGTTCAATATTAGATGAAGTATTCAAAACTTGGCAGGGTCATCGATTGCAAGTCAAATAGACCTCCTATTTTCCAATCATTACTAGACACATCAACAAATTATTTTGGCATGATACTACGTCCAATAATCCCGCTTGAACATCCCAGTCCTCATGGTCACCTAGTCCAGAATGTGACAATGTCTCAATTATAGGGTCATTCCTGCATCTTGATATGATGCACTCATGTAGGTTCAACTTAGGTTGGATCATAATTTATAGAAGTTTCAAATGGATCAGTGTATGGTAGAATCCATATGGTGAAGGTACCCAAGAAGTAATTAGACTCTAGATAACTAGAGGTAACTAGACTTCCCTAGAGGAAAAAATGGTCATTGGATGATAATCCTCAAAATAACTACACTAAATGGGTGTATGCACAATTGGGGGGTAACACCATGAATCATGACATCAAGGTGACAAGGTGACAAGTCACTTTTGCCTTAATTTGATTTCCTACATTTATGAAAAGTAACTAATTGGTGTCCTATGATTGGTTGCTTCACTAGCAGTCTTAGCCACAACTTGTGGACATGTGTCCAAGGGAGCCGACATGGTCTTTTTCCTTCTTCCTAGGGTTTCCCACTCACACTCGTCTTCCTACTTCCTAAGCTTTTCCCCTCGTGCTCTTGGTGAGTGGTTATCCAATTTTGAATCCTCGTACCACATTCTGTTATCATCATCCCTCATGCTCGCAATCTAAATGTCCCGCCTTGCATTTGGAGCTCGAGATGGCTAACATGTTAAAACTGAAATATAATATTGCAAAGGTTCTCAACCTTCAACATATTCGTTGGAATTCACATATTGTAACGACAGATTCTCCCCATAAGCAATAGAAGCAAAAAACAACAAATACAAACCATTGATTGATAATATCGCTTTCAGAGGATGGAAAATCGAACCACTTATTGTCATCACAGCTGGGGCCCGAGCTACGGCCCACATCCCATCTATGAAAATACTAGAAGAAAATCTCAAAATACCCATGGTTACCATCAAAAATACCTTTAAGAACATTAATACCATTGCAATACAATATGCCATGTCCATCCTCCTCCATAAGAGGAGAATTGAAAACCACCAACCGCTCCCCCAAAACTTAGACCCTCCATAAAACCCGGAGTTTCTATCTATCTATCTATTCGTTGGAAATGTGCACCACATTTTTTTTACAATTTGTATTATTCACGGTGCATTGTTGAGTTGATTGCAATTGTCATTATCCGCATTGAATGACTATTTCTTCTTGTTTGTGTTAGCTCACACATTATTTTATTCTAAATCTTAGATTAATATTATATGTGCAAGATTCTATCTATTTGAAGGGTAGCAATGGAGCTTTATAGTGCGCAATAGTTCATAAAACATCCAAATTTGAAAGATGAGGGTGTAAATCCAACACTTTTGACTAGCAATGACATGGCTTTGTGTGAGATTGAAGATTATTTTGGTCCACGGCCAGGGAAATTTGGTTTTTGCTATGATGGCAAACGTAACTCTGTTGTGATATATGGCAAACCTATATCCTTGAGTTGCATAGGAGGGTGATTGGGAAGGAGTATGTAACCAACAAACTTTCAATATCACTTTTGCATGCATTGTTGTTGCACAAATGGTCAAGAAGATAAAGGAACACTGGGCCTAATACGCCACTCATAGCACAAAATTTTAGCATGGAGTGTGAAACACTAAGCAAGCTACGTTGGAGTAGTGACAAACCACACTGCATGTGGATGGGAGGACTACCAACATGGATGTCCATTTGCTTGAATCTTTGCGTTCTTCTACTACTCCTTTCATTGATACTACTCAACACACTCTTGGGAGCCATGGGAGAAATGGTGGGTCTTATTCTACCCAAGCTTGTGTGATAAAGAAAGAAAAAGGGGCTTCCATATACGTCCCTTGAACATGATTCTTGCATCTTTGTTTCTTCCAATTTGAATACTATATGATGTTACATGTCCAACCCCACTTTCTTTGGACTATAATTAATTTGAGAAAAAAACATTAAATTTATTTCATTATGTTATTTATGCGTATTCTAATAAATGATTGGTTTTGGTAGCACCTATTGAGGTGGAGCCTCCATCACCTATTGATTTGCAATCATCTCTAAAGGGGCCAAGACTTCCACGGGAGCAATTGGGAGTACTATGACTACTAGAAAAAGCAACAAACCTTTTGGGAAAAGATGGGAGGTGTAGCCATCAATTTGGATGATTTATTTGATCCAAAGTGAAGCCAATCCTAACTCCAAACAAAAAAAAGTACTAAAAAAAGTAGAGTCAAGGAAGAGAAAATGTATGGTGCAAAAGTATTTGGTGGTCATAAAATTGGTTTTCAATCTAATGAAGAAGACATTGAGTCAAATACTAAATTTGAACTAAGAAGATTAAAGGTTGGTGAATGGCTTTACCAAATACTATTACGGTACATTGAGGGAAATATTTCATTCCCCATGTTGACCACGCTTTGGTTGAAGACATACAACTTGTAAGTCATGTTGGTGCTTCTTGATAATCAGTTGATATGATATCAAACATAGCAAGGGAGAGCCAATCTAATGAGGTTGAGGATATGGCTAGAGGAGATCTAGCAGAAGATGCACACCATTATCAAGTGGTCACAAATGTGGTAGCAAATATATATAGTGTAGCTAACCACAACATTTCAAAATCCCTTCAAAAGACCCAACTTGGCAAACGCCAAATGCTTAGGAGTGGTCCAGTGGATGAAACCCACGTCCCCAAGAAATTTAGGTGGGTGTAATGTTAGTCTAGTGCAACCCATTGATCTATAGAGTTGCAACCCCTATAGTTACTAGTTAGTAGCCTTTTAGTGCAATCCTTTGCACTTCAATATTGTACCTTCCAATTTGCCTATAATGCACTTGAATTATTATGCTAGTGATGATTAAGGTTGTGGTTCCTAATCGGGCATTTACTTACTCCATTATATGAATGATAGCCCAACATGAGTAAGGCATTGAGGTGGCACAAAATGAGGGTCTAGCATGTATTGTTTTGTTTTCCTTGAATTTCTCTTAATTCCCATCATTTTTAACACACAAAAATAATCATCACGCGTGAGTGGTATGCTTGTGTGCTATTTACATTTTTGGCTGCAACCAAGTGATGTGAAATGATGATCCTAAATTGCACCTTGCAGTTCTAAGTAGACTTATTGATTAGTCTTTTGCAATGAACCATGTACATAGGACTCTCTCTTTCAAACCTAACCATCTATTAATAGTCATATTAGTTTGGGTGGAAAATTAGCAAGGCGACACAATTTTCTAGTCAACATGCAATTACCATGGGTCCAAGACCCCGGGTCTTCCCCAAATTTTCATGAAGACTTCCAACCAACACATTGAATATTAGTTATGGGACAAAAGTAGCACAAAATAAAATAATTACCCATAATAAATTTCTAGGATAATAGTTATTGTGACCAATGCTAAATTAATACTATAAATTTAGTATTAGTTGAAAATTTATATGGCCCACATTGAAATTTGTTATGAAAATTTGTGAGGGCTCTAGATATTGTTGTGGCCCACAATATTACGACTATCTAGTGCAATTTTTGGTATACATAGAATGTCTAGTTAATTTGTTCACGGGGAGGTCACTTCATTGTCAAGTTGACACCACGTGCGGACAAAGTTTGCTACCCCTATATTACATGCCATATATAATTTTTAAATTTATGATATTTTTTCTACATATACATAACCATTGATAGTATCTTTTGTATATTTTTTGAAATTTTTAGTCATCTTTATTTTTTTAATAAATGTTTTAGTTCAATTCTGTGTCATTCTAGTTAGAAACGGTATGTTTTATGAAAAAAACAAATCATCAAATTTAGTTACCACTTTTACCTATGTCATAGGTACTATGTATATCTACTCATAAAAAAAATTGATAAAATGTTGACCCATTTTGGTGATGCAACTTACCAAAAGAAGATTTTTTTTGGTCGCATGTGGTGTTCAACTTGACAATGGAGTGATCTACCCGTGAATTTGTTACAATTGCCAGCATGCTTTGGTGCCTTAGTGTGATTTTCTTTGTAGGCCGCCTGCGCCACCAAATTCTAGTGTGAATAAGGACAAACTCACCCAAATATAGAGGGAATTTGGTGGGGTAGGGTTCTTATGTGCCAACTACACTTAATAAGATATTTGGTGTCATATGATATTTAATGTCACCATGGTAACTTTTTGGATGACACTACTTATGAACAAGTGAACAAATATTGTCATGGATGATGGATGAGTCAGTCTATTGGCCAAAACCCTACCTTCTCTAGTCAATGACTTGTTATACTATCATGGATGATTGAAATTTGGATGAAAACCACTTGGTAAGTGACAATAATCACACCACTGTAAATGTTGGTGACACTACACCGCATTTTACAATCAATGTGGAGCAAGACAATTAGAGTTGGTGATACTAAATGTCATATTTAGTGTATATTAAACGTATTTAGTGTATATTAAACATATTTAGTGTATACTAAACGTAGCTACTCCCATCTTCTCAAATCTGGGTCCCCCTACTAATCCTCTGCTCCTTCTAAGTTGGGTCTTCAATCCTTTGGTGATGGGCACTTGTAGGTTAAAGATTCTTTAGTGGGGCGCATGAAAGGCTAGCGGACCGTGTCCACGGTCCTCCACATTTTACTGGCCCGTAATAATGTGGTTGGTTGGTGGCTTGTGCTTAACTACATACGCACACGTCCGACCCATATTATTTTAGAATCTAGTGGGCAAGCGGCCTACATGGAAACTAACCCTTACCATCCTTTTTGGGGTTGTCTAATTTCATCACATGCACCTTAGAAAATTCACCCTAATATCTAGTCCAAGTCCCAACCCAATCCTAGTGGCCTTGTTTGTTTCTTGGAAATGAAACTTTATTATATAACATTATACAACAACATGAGAGTGTTCTCTTTCTATTCTCATGAAACAAAACACAAAGTAAAAGTGGAAGTTAAATTAGTAATTCTTTCTATTGCTTCAAACCAAAAAACCAAATCAACACTCCATCATAATATTTCATCATACCTATCGTAATGCACCAGGATGGCCAATCTTGACTATAAACTTCTATTAAATTAACAGATGCACTCACATAACATTACTCAACGTTCAACTCTTGTTCCGTGGGCCCTCATAATATGACAGTGAGGTGCTTAAAAAGTTACGCCATGAGACTCAAATTCAAACTGAACTCACATCATCTCACTCTTATATTATGAGGGCCCACGTCGTTGACTAATATTATGAATGTTGGCATGGCTGCAATACCCCTCATCCAAATTTCTTTGGTGCACAATGGATTCCAGTTTCTCTAGTTCCAGTTAAGAACCAATCTACACAAATTTGAATAGTGTGGATATTGTGCGCCACAATAGAAACAAGTTAACTGAGACCTATTGAACGATGACAAGCTTTTCCCTCCATAAGCCGTAGATTGGAACCATGGACCACAAGTATTTACTTACTTCTGATAGGCAACTTTGTCCATAACATCTCAGAAAGTCAGGGATCCAAGAAAAGAGGTCGAAAATTTCTTGCCAATCTGAATGTTGTAATCTCAAGCACTTCTAGAAAGATTCCATAACTAAGCTGGCACTGGCCAAGCTTACATTGACAATTTTTAGGATACCATGTGCTTGTGAGTGCTCAACTATACTGATACCATGACAACAGGTCTTTCCACCAGACACCAAACTTGTAATCTACTGATTCAGAGATGCATTGCTACCTTATTCACCATCTTCTTCATGCTCCATTCTCACGTATGATTCAAATGCTCTGCTCTACAAGAATAAATTAATGCAATACGCACGCTATGATGCTAACTATCATGAGCTCTTGAAGAGACCTCCTTTCCGGGCACTGCTCCAAGAGCCTCCCAAATGCAAGACACTCTACTCAGAGATCCATAGGCGTAAAGGCAAAGGACTGCCAGCACTAAGTCCCACATTCGAAACATGGGCCAAACAGATATTTTGCACTCCAAAGTCAAGCCTCTCATGTTTAAGTAAGTCTTCAGATCCCACGATGGGCTAAAAGAACATATCAACATATTACTCCTTCAAGCAGCAAAATCTTCAAAAATACCTCATAGCTGGACACAGCACTAGGCTTTGTGTACTTTTGAACAATTCCAAACTACAATATGACATACATTAGATTGTAAAACTACACAAATGACATGGTGGTTGGCAAACATGCAATACAACCATTTAAAGTTGTGGTTGTTATGTTGTTGCTTTAGTTCTTTTCACTAACTACTTTTGTCTTCACAAGTGTACATCCCTAATTACACATAATCATGAGTAGGCAATTGACGATATGCAAAAACTTCAATGCACTTTAGGTGTTCAAAATTTCAACTTTCCCATGTTGAACATGAGATTTGGGATGACATCCGAACGTTCTAAACATGCACCGTTTTGGCAAGCGGCGTTGACGCACAAGTCTCTATAGTCTAATACCGCTACACATTGCATATGAGGCATGCACTAATTCATGTGCACCATCTTAGGGCCAAGATCCATCTAAACCTCCCTCCTAGAATAGATCAAGTTCTAGGGTTTCGGTCATGTGAATTTGTGACACAAAAGTTTATGGAAATGGATTGCAAAACATAAAATACACATATGCATTGTTGTATGTCGTAGAAGGTCGGCCACATGATGTGGACACGTGTACTTTCAACACATGTCGTAGAGGGTGCAATCCTCAACCACTCGAGTGAAACTGTGAATGAGAAACCTTCAACACCCCCTCAAGCCCAACTTTGGAGCCGGTGACACCTGAGAACACAAAATCCACACCACAAAGGAATCAAAAGGCAGTTGCCACGAAAGCCATCCCAAACCTACGTTGTGTTGTGCAACCTACGTCGGCATACCAAAACCACCACCACATTGATTTGAGCTATGAAAATCGTTGCACGACACATAAACACCATCGCGCATGCATCAAGCCACGTTTTATTTTCGTTTTTGTATCATACTCGTTTACAAACTATATGTGAGCTTTGAGGTTGTGAGAGGGCATGAAAGCAAAACAACAACTGCAATGAGACATTGGAGTGGTGTACATGGAGAGTTGTACGTAAATGTTACCTGTGGATTTCGTTGTGGAAGAAGTTTATAAACACACCGCTAGGTCGAGGGCGACGGTTGCAAGGATCGTGTCCAACAACGATGGCAAAGTGGACCCAGTCACTTTCACCACGAGGTCCACTCCCACTCCAAGGACTGACACTGCCGTCACTTGTGATGGGCAACCACAGGTGCCTACCACCACCTCCCCAAGTATGTTCGTCAATGTACATGTGAGTGTTTCGAGGAGATCGTCGACGAGGACGTCCAGCGTGAGACCCACCCCTGTCACAACGCCGTTCACCGTGATAGGCTTGCAATAATTGTTCGTGCAAGACACGGTATGACTGCCCGCCTGGGCGGCCATGGCCATGGCTGCCATGAGCGCAAACATGAGAGCAATCTTGGCACCGGAAGCCATTGGAAGAAGCGAGTGTTGGAAGCAGGAGGCAGCTATGGTGACGAGTTTGAGAGTTGTGGACAACTGATTGCAATGGATGATGAACTCCGAGACCACAGCATCTTATATACGCTCATTCTAGGTGGATCCCTCCACGTACTTTCATCCACCTCAACAAATCAAATCATGTGAACATGCTTGCACATCCGCTTCACGCGGCCTTCGGCTTTACCATCATGGTGTGCGGACGTAGACGATAACTGAAGGATGTGCCACAATGGTTCTTGACTTAGTTGCGATATACCAACCCCACCAGATCTTTTGCATGGCAAGAACAGAACACTACCCTGCCGTTCAGCACGTTCTCACTGGGCATGTGGGCTTGTTGTGGCGAAATTCCAGCTCCATCAAAAGCCTTTGGTAGTTGGATTGTGCAACATGATTATTCATCCGGAGTGCTCAGAAACCACGGGAATGGTCATTTACTGATTGTTTTTTGATGTTCTTAGGAATTGGGAATGGCACAGGTAGTGAATACAAATTATAGAGTCTTACAAGTCAATCAATAATTCACGTACATTGCCGCCTCACTTGCATGAAACATTGGATGTGAATAGCCTTAACGATGTCTGGAGGCTGCTCATAATCGCAAAAGGTTGTTGACTTGCTCTTTGACATCGTTTTGAGTAAAACACTTTTCCACGGGAATTCACTACAAGCTCAAAGAGCGATTATGAGCAGCCTCCAGACATCGTTAAGGCTATTCACATCCAATGTTTCATGCAAGTGAGGCAGACCTAATGACGATGGCAGAGTCAATAATATTTGTTCTCTTAGTCATGTGAGTGGGAGTATCAAACCGTGCATGAAGGAAGCAAAATTTGCATAAAGTTGCCCAATAAGAGTTTAGTCCAATTCAGCCACGTAGTGAAGAGATTTTGTATTGTTTATGAGTGTATTTTTGGTGGGCTTCGCCGAGGCCAATTTTTTCTAAAGCAAAACATGGACTTGAAAAGCAAGGTTCAAAAACCAATAGGGCAACATGGTTTGGCGGGTGACTAGTAAGCCCGCACCAATTTGGCCTAACCCAATAGTCAACCCATGTCATTGTCAACTCTAGTGGGTGGACTTCTCATACCACGTACGAACTAACTTGAGTGTAAGAAGAGGTATTGTTTGATACATTTGCATTTGGGTTCTAGGTTTTCACAAATTGGAGGCTCTTGGACATAATAGGCTTCCTCTGGATCATGGCTAAGATATTGTGATCTAATCTTGGTTTGTTTGGTGGAATTGTTGAGTTACATGCTACGGATGAAAATTTGTTAAATGACTTTCTCATTGGAAAGTAAAAGTGGATTTTATATGTAATAAGGGCCTATTTAACTCGTCACTTATGTTTTGTATGTGTAGTGGAGGCATTTATCATGTTCGATTGAAAAGCTCAGTATAAATACATGAATCCATTTTGAAGGATACCATTAGTACATATTCATTTGTTTTTCTCCATGGAATTCTCACATATAGGGGATTTTAATTTCATAGTGACCCACGCACGTCATTTAGGTATACAATGAAGAGTCCACTAGCCGGGTCGCCAACACATCGGCTATGATTGATCCCCCCTTGTGACCTAACTCTATGTTTAAGGGGGAAAAATGTATGCCATTGCCAACTTCAAAATTGGATAAACAAACACACAAATATGGAATTGTAGTCTTTGCTATGCATTGTACAACCAACATGCAAATTCTCTCGAAACAAGACCAAAAGCGCACACACACACACACAAATCTATTATTGTAGATTTGACAATACAAATGACATCTTTGTAAAGTGTTTGCACAAGACATCAAGCATCCGTAATTCCAAAATGAAAAGAGCATAATGTACATGTGTATGCCTATATGATCAAGCAGAGGTGCTTGCCGGGATAAAATTTGGACATAATTGTCCTTCTCGCCCTATAACGAGGGTTCATCTTGCCCTCTCCAAAGTTGATTGATTACATCATATTATGCATCTAGTCTACATTGAACATTACCTATGTCAATTGCTTCGGCATGATGACATTGGACCAGTGAATGTAGGATCCAAACTGACATTTGTTGAATCACACGCCCAAATGTCACATGTTAAGAGATGATTTCACTACAAATAATTCAATCCCAATGCACATCACCAAATTTTTCCACTTGCTACTTAAAACATCCATAATTTACATGTTCAGTTCATTATGAACAATATAACCCCCCCAACAAAACTACATGAACAATTTTGGTAGATCTTTAGAGTGTTGAAACTTTGTAGACCAACCCATGAATTTACATGCCACAATGTCAAAATGTGTTTTCTACCCCTGGAGAGAGATAATTATTGCATACGAATGTACCTTTCATCCATTATAAAAATTGAAAATAAAAACATTCAAAAATTGAAAAATTGACCCCATATAAGTTAGGCATGTTGCCGATTCATCTCAAATGACTTGGACTAGACTAATTCTTGATCTTCCAAAATAATTCTAGTGTCAACTCAACCAAACACCTCAGGGCTTTATGTTGATGAATGTGAGTCTCTCTCTCTCCTCTTGAGCCCCTAACACTTTGGGTTTGAGGGTTAACTCTTGAACACTTTCAAGAGCTCACAACAGGTCTCTCTGCATATCATACATAACTTAATCAAAGCTTTTGATTTCTTCCATCTGGACTGGTAACTTTAACATCTGCTTCCATTTTACTTACGAAGGCAATGTTACAAGGCAATATTAAGGCTTACAGACGGCCTTATAGATGGTCTACGTAAACTCATTTATTGGGGAAGTGAAAACGTAGTGAACTATTATAAAGTTTGTAAATGCTTGCTTCTAGATGATTCGACTAGACTAGAAATTGTATCGTCATTCCAAAATTAGTTTGTGTGATCTAATTGGAATGAACCGGTCTTCAACATGCAAGGGACGTTTTTAATAAAGCCCTTCATCCACAATGGTGGAGTTTACATAGACGCCGAGCCCCAACCTTGAATATAGATACATGAATACATGCGTATACACATGTATTCTATCCATGAATTCTACATATCAATATATCTTTGAGCCATGGGGGACCGGGGCTTCCTTGATGTCTGTGTGGACTTAAATCCATCTAGAATCGGGTTCAATTCCTATGGGTGCACTCTTCATACCACGTACGAACTAATGCGAGTGTGAAAGGGGGTAGTTAGTTGAGGCATTATCGTACACAATATACATAAGAGGGGGGTCTTATTTTTCTCTAGTGTGTACAAAAGGCTTACGAGGATTCTAAAGTGGAGGTAGTTGTACAAAGGGGTTTCAACATTGTAAAGATTTGTTTTGACAATAGATGTGCTAGTTATTAATCCATCTTATTAATAGCCCCTAGCTTCAAGAACATTAAATTAGTATGAGTTACACCCCATGGTTGAAAAGTCTTCAATGAATTTCTTATGGGAAAGTGAAAGTGGATAGTAAGTTGATAAGGATCTATACTCTCATGATATAGATTTTATGTATGTAGGTATTTATGGCATTGAATTGAAAACCTATTCCTCCTCCTAGCCCAGTTTGGGGCATGGGTACTTCACTATCTCATCGTTTATGTGGATACATGTGTTGAATTTTGTTTTTATTTTATTTTTCCTTTGGCGGGGGTTGGGGCTATTTCTCTAATGTCATTTGTTTTGATACCTTATTATTTCTACTTATACTTGGCCCCATTGCTCTGTGCCCTTTGGTAGTTTAAGCTTAAATTTTCTCCATTTGAAATTAACCCAATGTTAAATAAATATATGCCATTTATGTGTTGTTTAAAATCACCTAAGCCACTTGCAACTAGTGTGGATTATATGGGAGAGTTTGAACTGGATGACATGAGCAACCATGTACAAATCTTCATCCATTTGTATACATCCCGAGGTAGACCCTCCAGAAGGTTTGCACAATCTTAAACACAATACCCTATATGTAGTTCTTACAACATAAGTAATCCATGGCATTACATGCTACCATATAGTATTTATGATGCAATATGTGAACAAAAATGATGCTATATTCCATTCATTATTTTTCAAACAAATTGCCTGCACAAATAAAGAGTATCCTATGTTAGGTCTCACCCTATTTCTAGTATTTTTCTAGTGAAGTACCCAGGGGTTTGGGGTAACGGGTGCCATTATGGTGTACTTTTACTTAATAATGTAATCAATGTCCACAACATTCTACAACTTAGTCTACCTGTTATGTGACCCCACGTTAGTATAGATTATTGACACTCGTTGAGTTCAGCCTAAATATCACATAGATGTTTGAAGGGCTAAGACAAGGGGGCAGATCTATGTGACGAGGAATTTTTCACGAACCTCATTGGCATTGGCTAGGCAAACATAAGTGTATAGTGATGTGACCAATATAGTACATAGGATTAGGGAAAAAAACAAGGGGGCGTGGATGTGTCACAAGAGGCTCTCTCCTAAACTGACATTCTAAATGACTGTACTAAATATGATATTTAGTGTCATATGGTAAATTATGTCTCTATGGTAACTTTTTGGATGACACTTCTTTTGAATAAGTGAACAAATACCATCATGGATGATGGATGAGTGCATTTGTTGACCAAAATCCTACCTTCTTTTGTCAGCAACTTCTGATGAAATATTGTCATGAGTGATTGAAATTTGGATGAAAAATCACTTGGTAAGTGGAACATTGTAAATCTATAATCCCCCGAAACATTTACAAGGAGTGACAAATAATGTTGGTTTAACATTTAGTGTTGGTGATACTATACCACGGTTTACGATTGGTATCGAGGAAGACAATTAGAATTGGTGACACTAAATATCGTATTTAGTGTAGCTCTTTGCCTATTAAATTGGGATATTCACTGAGTTCCATTGAACTTCACCAAACCTTATCCATTAAGTTCTTAGATGCACTACCCGGACGTTATTACCACTCAAAGGCGGTCTCCACAATACCTTATAGAGCCAACAAATCTTCGTGCTTAGTAATGTTATGTCCATTTGAATCCTTAACTAAGGTAGGAGCACCTTAAACCAAGACAACACCCAAAACCAACACCTTCAAAATATTGCATAATAAGTACATGTTGATTTGAAAATGTTCCCCATGTGGACATCAAGGCCGCTAACGGTTTAGGGTGCCAACACAATTTTCACTTAAAATTTTCGTATTTAAAAAATATTATGTATCACAATATTGAGGGGATGCGGGTGGGGGATTGCAATTCACATGGTCTCTCTTTTTTCTACCTTGGAATATGCTATTTTTTTTGGCTCATGCGGCTGCCACATATGCGCCAAAAACCTTAACCAACCCATCAACTCTTCCACATTGAGGGACGATCAAGTCATTTCAATTAGAGAACACTTTGATTTTGTTCCAAGTTTTGGGATGCAAATATGAATGTACATTTGCCGAAAGTCTCAACAAGTGCAACCGAGACACCTCGGAAACGCCAAGGCCACTTGGAAAACGTTTTCTTAACGGGGATTTGTTAGGAGCTCGAAACAGCACCTGAACTTCGAGGGGCCTTGGGTTGAGCAATGTGGCCGGAAGTTGTTTGGAGTTCGTTGCCGCTTCTGTTACAGGACAGATTGCGAAGCTGAACGAAAATGGATTGTGGATTTTGCTGCTCCAGTGCTCGTAGCTCAAACAATATGTGGGTTTAGTGGATGAGGTCTCGACTCGTCTTGGTCTGAGGGGTGTTGTCATCCAATCTTTCGGATTCCGGAGGTAGGTTTAGGACATCTCAGGTTGTTGTCACTTCAATCTTTTGGAATCCTGAAGTGGGTTTTAGGACATTTCAGGTTTTTGTCAATATCATCTTTCGGGATTCTGAGGTGGGTGAAGGGCATCTGAGCTTTTTGTCAAGTCGGTCTTTCTCGGATATCTGAGGGGTTTAGGACATCCGAGGTTGCTGTCCAAATTCTTGTTTTTGGAATTTCGGTGGCGGGTTTACGCCATCATGGTGATGGTATGTGGTCATCCTCATCCCCTGCCAACCCACATTCTGCCAGACACCAATCCTCGAACCTCTCCCTCAACCATCCTGCAATTTTTCCCTTCAATGAATTTGAAGCCCTGTAGCCTTCGCCGAATTGCCCCTACACATACCTCCAGAAGGAAAGGAAGAGCTCAATGTACAGACCCAATTGCGTCTCTGCAATCGCAGGAACATAGGAAGAGGGAAGACGGGGTTGAATCGGTCGCGCCTATTGTGAAAATGTGCGGGATTACGAGCGCAGAGGATGCCGCCATGGCTGCGAGAGCGGGAGCCACGTATGTGGGCATGATTGTTTGGCCCAAGTCCAAGAGATCCGTGTCGGTGAGTCTCGCAAGAGACATAGCCGCAGCGGCCAGGGAGAGTGGCGCAGAGCCGGTGGGCGTCTTCGTCGATGAAAACGCGGCGGAGATCGAACGAGTGTGTGACGCTGCCGGCCTCAGCATTGCTCAGGTAGCTTACATTCGCTCCTTGCTACTTAAACTTAAAGTGCGAAGCACAATTCGATTCTTCTTTAGGTCAAGGCTCGGAGCATCCATGTGGATTCTTCCTCTTTTCCATAGTGGACTGTCTCGGCCTCGAAATTTCAGAAGCAGCTATAGCTTCCAGTGATGCGCCTGGGAATATATGACTGGCCCAAATTGGAATGCAAATTTCTGACGTTTTCAGGGGACAATGAACTGTAGAAATAACATGACCATTGCCGGTGACCTGTATCAAAGTTTAAGGTCTTCATGAGAGGTCATAGCTCACATGTGCTTACATTCGCTCCTTGCCGACAAATACTCTTCGCTTCGAAGTTACAGAAACAGCGATAGCCCAACGGATTGGAATGCAAACTTATTACGTTGTCAGGGAAAAGTGATCTGTGGAAATATCATGACCATTGCTGGTGGCCAGTTTAGGGTTCAAGGGTTCAAAGGGTGATGCTGCTCGCCTCAGCACTGCCCAGGTAGCTCAATCGTGCTTACATTTGCTCTTGCTGCAAAATGTGCGAACCACAATGCCTTCTTCTTTAGGTCAAGGCTCTGAGCACACATGTGGATAATTCATTCTCTTTTCCAGAGTGGGTACTCTTGGCTTCGAAATCACAAAAAAAGCTATATCCCAACAAATTGGAATGCAAATTCAGGGAATAATCAACTGTAGGAACATCATAACCATTGCTGGTGACTTGTTTAGGGTTTAAGGGTTTCAGGAGAGGTCATACTCTACTGGAGAATGCGTTGCTGAAGGTCCTGGATAATTGAAGCTGTGGTTTTTTTCCATCCTTCCAGTGATGTGCCTGGGGATGTATCACTGGCCCAAATTGGATATGCAAATTTGTCACGTTTTCAAGGGAAAATGTTACGTTCATAAACATCATAACCATTGCTGGTGACCAGTTTAGGGTTTAAGGGTTTATGACTTTCACGAGAATAGCATGTTGCTAAAGGTCCTGGTCAATTTAATGGAAGTGGTCACTTGACATGTTTCTGTCCATGCTTCCAGTGATGTGCCTGGGGATATATAAATGGTCCAAATTGAAATGCAAGTTTTGTATTGTTTCAGGGGGAAATGAACTGTAGAAAGTCACCAAAACATCATAACCATTGCCGGTCTTCCCTTTAGGGGGCTAAGAGTTTCATGGGTGGCCATATCCTACCTGATAACGTTGAAGGGTTTCATACCCTACTGGAGAATACGATGATAAATGATTTGGTCAAATGAAGCAGTCATTCCACATATCTTTGTCCATGCTCCCAGTGATGTCCCTGGGTTTATCTGGCTGGGGCGATAGCTATAATAAAGCCAGATTGCACATTTTTTGCATTTCAGGTAAATTGAACCATACAAAGTCATCAAAACCTCAGGGACCATTGCTGGTCAGCACTCAAGGGGTTCAAGGGTTCCATGGGAGGTATTACTCTAATAAACCGGAATGCAGATTTCTTATGTTTCAGGTAAATTGAACTACATGAAACCTCAACGATTATTGCTGGTCAGCACTTGAGGGGTTTAAGGGTCCCATGGGAGGTAGTACTCTTGAGTTTTAGGGGGTTCAAATGTGTGATGGAATATTTTAAACAAGTACCATAGAAACTGGGTTACGTGCCTGGTGTGTAATGTCGGGTCATGTGTATGCATGCAGCTGCACGGTGATGGTGCGAGAGATGCCTTCCGTCAAGGGCTACCCAGCTTGTTGAAGGTCATATATGTGTTGCACGCCAACAAGAATGGACTTATTCAAACACCTTTCCCTAAGGAGGAAAGCCCTCTTGTGGACTGGGTGTTGGTCGACGGCTTACAAGGAGGAAGGTGGGAACTTAAGAAGTTGAGTTGTTGGATTGATTCTTTTGCAAATTGTTTACATCTGAAGTCATAGCGGTTAAGCAACTGTTTGAGATTGAGAAACATGCTTATGTTGGTTGCACAATGTGCAGTGGTGAGAAGTTCGAGTGGGACAATTTCCAGGCACCAACTATGAGGAGCAAGAGAGGTTGGCTTCTAGCAGGAGGCCTCACCCCAGACAATGTAGGAACGGCCGTTTCCCTGGTGAGACCCATGGCGGTTGATGTCTCCAGTGGCATTGCAGGTCCAGACGGGATTCGCAAAGATTTTGACCGCATCCAAGCATTCATCAAGGCAGTACATAGTGAGAGCCTTAGTGGAGTATGACAGTGTATGCAATTGTTGCAGACTCCACTGCATTTGAAATTGATAGGTTGTCCATCGAGCAGTTTTGCAGACTTATCTCAACAGAAGGGTAGCCATGTCGAGGTCCTTGTATGCTGCGATCTGTACCGCATGTTGTGTAGGACCGTGACATAATGTTTTCTTGTGGATGCAATAACCTTTTGTACCAATTGTAAATGGTTCTGTAAATCTTACAGTGTGAACAATTACCAATTGATCACAGGTGTGTTGTGGGATAAGAATTCCTTGAAACCATCTTGGACCAGTATGGCTAAACTCGTTTCTCATTTCTAAATGTAAACTGAAAAATTTCTTCCAGAATTCACTCACTTTTTTGTGGAATCAAGTCGCTTGATCTGGATCAAAAGTGTATAACTTGTTTTGCTTTGAGCATGCCCATTTCTAGGAGCCTTGACCCACTTTTCTGAACTGCTGGGCATAGGAAGATGATTACCAAGACCTAATCTGACAGAACGCAGCATGACTACAGTATTTTATTCTGTGTCGTGTTGTGCACAGATCACTGCCAAAACTTCTTCCAAACAACCAGTGGCACTTGTATGGGCTTACTTATGTGAAGCCAGATACCCTCAGTGGAAAGTGGGCAACTTTTATTTCAAATAAAAGTCAACAAAATTATGAATATGCACCACACTCACAAGCTGATCCAATTCCATATGTTTGAAGTCCACAGTGGACACATATCCAAATGGTATCCTTTGGAGGCAGATAAGTCAATTGTCTCCTCTAGCCTTCCGAATGTCAGACAGGACAGCATCTCTAAAGAGAACAACATCTGTAGCACCTGAAACCATATGATATCCTAGCTCCAGCAATCTTGAGGGTGAATCATTACTTGTGGCAAAACCACCCAAGAAAACTTGTGTTCCCTTCAGCACCCTTTCAGCATTTCTGGAAAGATGACAAAATGTTTCATTCCCTTCTCAGCCTTGGGTTGAAAGACAATCATTGTCAAACAAACCTTTGTAATCATTGAGAACAGTAATCCTGTAAATTCAATGTTTCTTCAAAAGCAGCATGCGCTGACTTAGTCACATGTGCAGTCATAGAGGAAGGTAATGACTCTGAAGAGGGAATGTTTGAAGGAGCATACCTGAGCATTTCTGTGGGTCTCTCATCATTAGGCATTCGCAACAATCCCATATCAGAGCGCAGATCGAGAGGTCCCATTTGAATACAATCGACACCTTCTACAGCAGCTATTTCAGCTATGTTTTTGGCAGCTTCTTGCGACTCCATCTAAATATAGTTCAACATGTCCAGATCAGTGCCGTGATGGTTAGCAAGTTTTCCTCATCAACAAGGCTACTACCAGATCCACAGTACAGTATAGTATTACGATCTAGGTAATGGATGGGAGTAGCCTTGGCATATGTTGAAGTAGACGCCCAACCTACCGAACCATGGCAGCATCGAGGTTTGTAATGGGTGCCCACTAAATTAACAATTGTAGTGGTGAGGCCATGGCAAGACATGTGATGACGTGCCTCCTCATATCCATTTGGTAATAAGACACATCAGCAAGATCGCTTGGCCTCACCTCTACGGACATGGATCTCAAGGAGTGGATTGTGCTTGATTGAAAGAGGTGGATCCACATGTTGTGGATTGTGCTTGGCTGCAAGAAGTGGATCCACATGTTGTGGGTGTCGAAATGGGAAGCATCGGTTAGTTGCTTCCAATTACTTAGATCATGAATGGGGTCCAAATAGCAATCAGCTACTGCACACCTATTACTGTGGTTTAGCATTTGGAGTTGAACTCTGCTCTAGCTTTTTACTAAGAGTATCATTTTTGTCAAGTTATGTTATGTTCCTTAATGTGTATACTATCTATTTATGTTATCTAAGTACATAATTGATATCATCGGTAAAAAGCTATAGCAACATGTAACTCGAAATGGTAGATCTTAATAATAGGTGCAAAAAGTGCAGTGCTGGAAGGGACCCAACCGCTTTAGAGCACTTGCCCAGTTGCACGAATCAATGAGTCTATATCACACATGTCATTCAGCTACTGCTGGGGATAGTTGCGTGTCTAGAGGATTCAAGATACTTATGCAATGAGTTCCTAATGTGGGCCTCATCATTTTAAAAATTTTGCAAAGAGAAAATGAACCTCAATTCGAATTGTTGTTAACTGACAAAAGGATGGGTACAGAGAAATGGGTGCAGCTAATTTCCACCTGGCACATGATGAGGAGATCATCTTCACAGCGGCTCAAGTATGTTGAATCGAGGCCATACCGAGCAGCTCGAACAATAGGCATTGCGGCTCCCCGTATACCTGCGGGTGGGTACCTGCATGCCTTCACTGCCGCTCTGGCCTCATCAGCAGTGTTTACCATGGGAATCATGATTCCTGCAGGCCCCATGTCCAAAGCTTTCTTGGCCCAGACAGGGTCATTTGCTGGAATACGAATAATTGCAGGAGTGTTGGTGGAAGCCAGCACTTGCAGAATAGAAAGAGTGGCCATGGTGTCTCCAGGACCATGCTCCATATCCACCACCACAAAGTCGTAGCCCCCCCAACCAAGAATCTCTGCAACAACAGGTGAAAAGCTCACAGAAAATGCTCCATATAGTTGCTCACCATTCCTCATCCTCTCCTTTAGCGTGCCCTTCCCCTGCAAATCCACATAGAGGTAACAGCCAGACTAAAGGAGACCATTCATCAAAATGAAACAATGTGGTCTGCCACTACAACCCCCTCTAATAGAAAGGGATCCCAATGTGATATGGGTTTCTTATTAATGGGGGCACTAGAAGCGAAGGAAAAACTAGTATTCTATCGCTCATCGGTTTGTTGAATTATGTGAACCAAGGGGAGGAATTGGCACTTGCCGGTGACATGTAGAAAGTTGCCTGTAGCAAGTGCACACATATAAAAGAGAAACCTTCTTCTAAAGAGGATATCTCCTCTGCACTAGTGCAATCGTCCCAAGTTTACACTTGAGCCCTGTGGCCAGGGAATACCTGACTTGTGGCAACCCCTGGATCCCTTGTTATTCCTTTTGGTAATCTTTGTGGCATGGAGAGATGTACCAGTGCATATGAATTGGTGTGGGACCCAACAAACCAGACATACAAACAAACACACAGTTACTAACATTGACCGCCTCATCAACCATAACCACTGAAGCCTGTAGGAAAATGACTCCCAAGTAGATTAGTTACCGCAACACTTAGATCGATTGCTTGAGAAATGGAATGCGGTTGTGTGTACACATTACAAGGGAGCAACCTTCTTCTAAAGAGGACAATCTTCTCCTTTGCACTAGTGCAATCATCACAAGCTTGCGCTAGAGCCATGTGGCCGGGGATTATTTCACTTCACCTTTGCCATCTCGTGGATCCCTTGTTTCTTTTCCATTTTGCTCAAATCTTTCCGACATGGGAGAGGGTACTAGTGCTAATGAATCGATCGAAAGGGGACCCAAGAAACCAGACAGACAGACAGACAGACAGTACGTAACAAATAGAGCACCGCAGAAACCATATCCTCTTCTATGCACACCTTCTACTACTCAACTAGTTGGTAAATTCCTTACCCGAGAAACCTAGCACACCAAAATATACACAAAAGTGAAGAAGCAACTCCTCCAGTAGCACCCTCCACAATCACTCAGAAAGTGCACGACCAATCATCCAGCCTTTCTACTTTGAGCCACAAAATGGTATCATCTCTCAGCAATGGCTGGGGAGTACTTCACTTTTGTCATCATGTGAATCCCTTGTTTTTTGTTCCTTCTGCTATATCTCTTTGGCATGGGAGGGGGGAACTAGTGCTAATAAATCGATCGATAAGGGACCCAACAAACCAGGCAGACAGACAGACAGATAGGAACAAATGGAGCACCGCAGCAACCATATCCACTTCTATGCACACCTTCTACCACTCAACCAGTTGGTAAATTCTTTACCCGAGAAACCTAGCACACTAAAATACCCACAAAATTGAACAAGCAAATCCCTCAGTAGTACCCTCCACAATCACTCGGAAAGTGCACGATGAATTAATGCAGCCTTTCTACTTTGAGCCACAAAATGGCATCATCTCTCAGCAATGGTAGCCACTCAACCCAATTTCCTGACCCACGAAACTTAATCCCGAAGAAATGTGAACAAGCAATTCATCGAGTAGCACCCTCACGATCCGTCTAGACATAGAGGATGTAAGTATCCGCGATCAATCGGAAATAATTGCGAAAACAAGAAGTAAGCATTCCCCTGGGTGAAATCTGTGCTTACCGACGCTGTTGTGGTCGTCATATTCGATGATGCATTCGCCTGTACGACCTGCGTGGCCGTTCTGCGAAACTTTCTGATCTGCGGAGTCCAAATGGGTGATGGAGAGTGGGAAGGAGAAGAAGCACGGGGGCAAGGGCGGAGCAGCATAGAAGGTCGAAGGCCGAGCGCATTGTTAGGGATCCGGGCGGACACTCCGACAGCCATGGACGAAAAGCATCGTGAGTGCAACATCATCATCGACATCGCAGAAAATTCCTTTGTTGGTTTTCCGTCTCGACTCTTCTGCCAACAACTGCCTTATTGTCGGCACAGTAGTTCCGAACTATAAGTTAAACCTCTTCCAATAATCCTTTGCGGTGGTACTTAAACCCAGCTCGAGGAGCCCACCGTATATCATCCGGCCGAAGATTCTCAAAATCATGAAGGCAAACAAACAAAATGCGTGCAAGTCTAATGTTAGTAAAATCAACTAATCCGAATCAAATGGCGACAAATTTTGTATGATTTCTGCGCCCCCCAACTCCATAGAAGATTGCATTTGTAGTTTGAAGCTAGAAATCTTGGCGAATGAAGACAAAGACAGACTTGTTATTAGCTTCAAAATTCAGTGATCTGTCATAGGAAATGCACCTCAATATGAATCTCAGAACCATATGGAAGAAGCGCTATAGGATCAGTTTCCAGGGGAATGGAGAAAACACATGCGAGTCATGAACCAATCCCCACTCTGCAGAAGTCAAGACCTACACCACACTAATAAGGCGCATTATTCTACTGAAGTGTGAAGAAATTAAGCTCATAGCCACTGATGAGGGGTTTTGATTCGAGTCCCACAAAAGCTAGGCTAATCTGTGATGACATTCATGGCTCCCAAGAGCCGTTTACTTATTTTGCATATATGTGAACTTCATATATTCTGACATCCCAAGATTGATAAGGAAGGGCGCATGTAACACTGACACACTGAACCCTGATGAGTTTTGTGCTGGAAGCCCATGGGCAACTAAAACATGCCAAAAAGTCGATTTCTACTGCATACAGCACAGCAGGTGGCCACATTTGAATGGTCGGGTCCAACAGGTGACCTTACTCATCTCAAATTACATTTGCCATCCCACAAACAGAATTAAGTATGTATGAAAGTGTGATGTGGTTCTCATTGAACTGCATTGCAACTTTTGAGATACAATAGGCCACAGCTATCCTATCAGATGCCCAAGAAATCATATACACTTGGATATCCTATCAAGACGATTCAATGTCTTGTCCAGAACAATACGCTCCTATGAGGTGGAAGGTGAAAAGTGAACTTAGATCATCTCATGCAAGGAGCACTGGACTTGCACTCTATTAACCCTATATTTATCCTTAAAGGGGAACGCCTAACAGAAGGCACCGCAAATAAATCCATTGCCACACCTGACATACACAAAATTCACTAAAAGTCACTGCTACAACCAAGCTTGCACCTGGATACCTGATTTATGCACCAATCTGCTGCTACCTACCAACCTTTTAAATGTAACTTACAGTTAGAAAAGCACCAAAGGCTCTCAGTGAAACCTTCAGGTTCAAAGATCTGCGTAACTTCAAACTTCATATTCCTCCCTGACACTAAAGTAGGGGTAAGTTTTCACCGAGCTTCAGCAGAAACTGGCAATTCTAAGCTTCAATTGATTATTTACTTACTTGGATCAAACCCATTCCATCCAGGTTAAAACCAGAATGGAGCCTAGGGCTGGTTGCTATTGCTTCACCGCTAGCAATCATATAGCTTAAATTCCAGGTTTTAAAAACATCGGGTTGTGGGTTATGTAATGCTGCTGTCATCCAACCTTTCCTGAAGCTGGCTTGCAACCTTCACATCCTTTGCTTCATCCTTCTCTGGTTGGGGAACCAGTTGTCACTAACAACTGACAAACAGACACCATTTGATTGCATTTGAAGAGAGCAGACTTGAAAAATCATAACATGAAACCAATGACAGTGGCCACCGGTGATTTTGAGGAGTTTTGCCAGTTCCTTCATGAACGGCAGCCTTTCAAGAAAATTCCTCCACAAAAGAAAGAGATGATAATGTAGAGCAGAACCACAATGAGACAAGTCAAAGTTGCCCTGCAAAACAAAAACATGAAGTAGATCTTTCAGTTGCACGAAAAGTTACTGCTTTCAACATAAACAGCAGCACATTTTTTTCCAACTCCCCACTACCGTACTTGACATATCAAATTGCCCACCAACCCCCTTATAGAGGCACCATATACCTCAACTTCCATGAATGTAAATCCACAAACTGCAATCTCCTAGTAAAACTTTGTATCAAACAAAAATACAAAGCCCAAGGCAGCTCCCAACATTCACTTAGAATGAAAAAATAGTCACCAACAGAAAAAAGCTCTCAATTGAGACAAGAACTTACAAAAGCTTGGCATTTTTAATCCACATAGCTTGCCGTAGTCTTCGAGACTGCTTCTTGAAACGGAATGTGTTGTCTTGAATAGTGGAAGTCTTATCAACCAACAACTCAATGCGATCTCCCCTCTCCAGCACCTTATCAATGTTCTCAACCATTACAGCTCGAACCTGTTCCAAAAAGCTTCTAAGGTCAGAAAACTTTGCAGAAATTAAGATCAGACAGTCAACAGAGCCCAACCAAATATAAGATCATGTTGTTCCATGCAGTATCTGGCATGACAAACAGTTACTAAATTAGCAAGAAGGGGGAGCACATCATCGTATAACATAATGGAAGGACTCTGGGAAATTCTGCCGATATTGTAATCTAGCATACCTCAGCAATCTCTCCTTTTACTCGGTTGATAGCATCAGCATTAGGATTGCTGGAGAAGTACTCCATCTGCTGGTGCAGAACTCTTGAAAATTCATCATTCATTGCATAGGCAAGGGCAGTATTTGCAACACGCCCATAGGTTTTCATGAACCTCATATGGATATCCTCCAGATAAGCAAAGGGAATTCGTCCTGCATGAAAAACCGTCAAGAGACTTTAAACTGTGAACTTCACACATGAATCATACAATCGTGTCCAATGAGCCTATTTGTAAATGAAGATAACTACACACTGCTCAAAAAGATTAATCATCGAGACAACGGACATCTAGCAACAAACAGCTTTGACAAACAGATGAAACCCTAATTGTTCGGATTTTAAACAATTTGCATAAAGTTAAAACCTACTTAAAAGATGCGATATGAGGAACCAATTAAATCGAGATGCTTCGATTGTTCCACGATCTGACAATCCCTGACAATTTCTGATCACAAATGCCCTGTATGCAGAAGTAGGATAATCAGGTCTGATATCTTACTGCCGAAGGTGTCACTGGCCATGCAAAGAAACGTCAAACCCTCAGCCTTCATAATATGGAAAATATGGCGGTCTTGAGAATACGAGACACGGCTGTCTCCTCCTGCAGGCAACTTCTCCAGAATGCGCCGTGCAATGGTGCTCGCATTTCCTGACGCAGCACTAAATTCCGCGAGGACCACCGTACCTCTGGCCACCAGCGCATAGAGGATCGTCATTTTCTCAAACGCGTTGCCTGCCTTCCCCTGTAACAGAAAGAACAACATTCAAATTCACACCATAGGAGTCATCGAAAACACAGCAAATACACCACCTAGGCCAGGTTAACCCTTCCGAATCCCACAGTCCTAAAACTGAAGGACAATGATGCAATTTCTTCACCGGGATAATTCACTTCTGTTCTAAAAACTCCATGCTACCTATCCAAGCAATTCCACACACACATGCATCACATCTGCATATTTTCTTACTATGCCACCGACACACGGAGCATAGAGGGACTGACCGAGCAATTCGTCAGGAAACAAATTCGCAAGCACGTGATGCACACACCACCAAGACACGAGGACTTAATCTACTGCAGAGCACCGGATCGAGATTCGCAGGTGGTGGAGAGGGAGGTGCAGCGAGGGCGAGAGATGGCGTGGCGGAGGAGGGCACGCAATCCCAGAGCCCGTACAAGAATGAAGAGCGAAAACGGGGGAGCTAGGGTTTGGAACGCAAGAAGGAGCTTCAAAGCGAAAGGAAGGGATAGGTGCATAGCTTGCTAGGTGGAATAGGTGCTAGTTCGGAGATTCCACGTAGGCTTGCTTACTTGGCAGCACTACGTGTCATGCGCCAGCTCATCAAATTTGAAAGTCAGCTCACCCATTGGTTCCCACCCACTTTTGAATAAGGTTGAGGCATCTGTAACCGATAGAATAAAGAGAGTTTGCATCTGTTCAGCCTGAGGAGTAATAGCAGGGGATTATTTTTCTTGCAAAAAGAAAAAGATTCTAAGGAGAACGCAATTTCATTTTTCCCATGAATATGGAACTTGCTACAAATTTTGAAGTGGTCAAGGTTACTGAACACATAATCAATCTCTAGGTTCATCCATAACCACTAAATTAAATGCTAATTTATAGTTATAATAATTGTCAAAACTCTTATGAGAGTAACCAATCACAAGCCACCATCACATAAACCATAACTTCGTTCACCTAAAAAAACATAGACCGATAATAAATACCATCCATGTTGGCATTACAAGTGCCCTAGTGAGGATATATATGGACTTGGTCCACTATGGATGCCTCGACCTTGGGTGAAGGGCAAAGAGGGAATCTATGACCGAGGAGCTCCAACTGCTAGTTACATATGAGCCAGTTAAGTTTGAGAAATCACTAGTTCAAGTTTGGCAAGGTTTTTGGCAAATTCTCGATTGTTTTAGATGGACATTTATCTTACATCAACAACAACACACAATAAATAAATAAATAAATACGAAGGAAATCAACATATAACTAAGTTGGACTTTGAAATACTTGGATATTGATCATTTTTGCCCAAATTCTCTTTTTTCACTGGAGGGGATTCTTGCATTTGAGTGTATCTTAAATCTCATTTTTTCTAGCAAAAATGTCACCAAATAGAGGTTACTTCTTGAAACATTCAACAACGTAATTCGATTCTAGAATTACATAACATTATTCAGCTGCATGGTTGTGTTTTGTTTTATATTTAGCATATGACATGGACCTTCACTATCTTACCTTCATGGGAAGAGACTTAGAAATAGGAAGAAATTGACGCTACTACGAGTAATGAATAATTTTTATTTATTTTGATACAAATTAAAAAAAATCAATTGCAAGAGAGGTCAAGTAAGAATGATGAATAACGCTAGTATAATTAGTAAGAATATTTTGAATAGTGTTGGCATTTTTAGTAGCCTCACCTCCAAAAAGTATTGCCATGTAGGCATCCATGTCGTACTTGGGACTTAGGAGTTGGAAACCCATGTGAAGTGGGTCTCAACGTCCATGCTCTCAACAACTGAGATTGCACAGATTGACCTCAAGTGACTTGAGACTTGGGACCATGTTTGAAAGGCCCCTTAGGATAACGTACATTAAGTAGAACACATTATACCTCATACCTTATACAAACTTACAAAATATGAAATATTTTATAAATGTAAACAATTGAAGGTGTTTGTACCTTGAATATTGTTGGGTCTAGCTTTTTAAACATACTTAATAATGTTGTTAGGTCAATGAAAGTCTAAGTATTATTACAATTCGACATTTAAGCAAATGAATGACATCCAATATTGATGACACTGGGTCCCTTTGCAAACTTTAATGTTTCACCCCTATCTTCCCAACTCTCAACAAAATTTAAATATGACATGGGCAAGAATGCAGAGGGCTTGCACTCATTTACTTCAACCACTGTCAAAGTATTATTAGCTAATACATCCAAAACCTCAACCCTAAACCCTATTCTCATGTGGCTCATTGTGTAGTAATTCCAATGGTCATCAACATGGAACACGATTCCACGTTGGCATGTATTCACAATATATGCATGAGTATGAAATGTTAAAGAATTGCAAATCATAAATAATAACTCACAAAATTAACAATAATAATTATGTTATTATTATGTTATTATAATAATATTATAATAAACAATTCAACGCACTTACCTTCAACCTTTCTTCATTGTATGCCTCATCATATTTCATAAACTGCTTGTCTTTCAATTTGCATTGATTATTCTTTGTTGCATACTCAAACAAGCCAACAATACAGTAGAATTACAGTAAGACGGGGCTACGGTGACCATTTACTTTCATCCCATGTTCAAAAGGAACAAATGCGTCATTGAGGAGGGAAATAGCAACTCTTATTCCAGTTTTGTTGAAAGTATTTCCCCAACAATATTGGGAATGTCTTTGGTGAGTTTCTTAGCCAATAATGCCAATTGTATTCTTGCCAATGGAATCCAGACTGTACCATATTTGATCTCTTTCCAAGTTGACTTCAAACTTTGGCATCATGAATAAAGGATGCATGATGTTGTCATTTCCATCTAGATCAACAAACACAAGTATGCAATGTACCAAAACCTTAAACGTAATCACTACATCCATCACGAAGCAGTGAGTTTCCATGTGGGCAGCTCACGCACCATATTATAGTGGGAATAAGGACAAACCCGCCCAAATGTAGATGGAATTTGGTGGGGATGTTCTCAGTTGAAATCTCCCTTCGTGTTGTCACATTTTCCTCCCATCTATCATAGGATTTGACATCAAAATAGTCCACCAAAGAATTTAAGCCACATGCTCGCACACATCACATTGTTAGTATTGCAATGTTGACTTTGTGTAATTCCATAATGTCACATGCTACACTAATTCTCTATTGTCATGCATCCATGTTAACATCACAAACCTCCTTGAAATCATGTGCACTTTGGTTGCCACAAGTGCAATATAAGGGAGAGTGGAGTGGATTGCCTAAAGTCTAGTGGGCGAGCGGTCTACATGGAAACCAACCCTAGTTCCCCATGGTGCACTCTCCTCATGCCTTAAGTATTACTTAGGGCCACTTCCCACACGAGCCAAGAGCCATGACTATGAAATTGAGAGTCCAAAAGAAAGTGTCCAAAGGCTGTCCCAATACATCTCCAAAATCATGCAGTGTGGTCACGGATCCTCAAGTGTAGTGTGAAGTCATATGTGACCGGGTCCTCAACCAAATGCTATTTCAATGAATTTCTATTAATGTGGGTCCTCACACATGATAAAATCAAATAAATCAACAGTTGTGAGAATTCAGAGTGTCATGGTCTCCCAATTTTGTGTTAGGGCCACTTCACACACAAGGCTGAAGGCCCTTGACCATGGCAATGTAAGAGCTCTCATTGGTCGAAAAGGCGGAGACCGTCCAAGTTCACTTCACACTAGGAGGTGAAGGCCTAAAGGCCCAAAGAAAAGTTCGTGGATGAAAAGTCTACATGGAGTCCTACATGGCTAGTTGTGGATAAGGGTGCATGGTCTACCGGAATTTGCGTCAGACCCACCTCCAAGAGGTGGGCTTGACGCAAATTTCGGGAGACCATGACTTTTTTTAAAAAAAAATTCCAGCAGGACAGATTTCAGGACAGACTGCATGGCAGATTCCAGGACAGATTCTAGGACAAACAAACACCACCAAGTAGTTATCTTAAATTGATAAACTTGGAGACATATTATATTAAACCAAATCCTCCCCTCTTTTTCCGCCAACAAAATATGCGATGGTCCCGCAACATGGTTCATTCTCACTTCACACTATGCTTGAGGGCCAAAGACTACATAAAATGGCTTTCCCAACACCCATGGTACGGCCTTTGGATGAGAGTCAAGGGTCCTCATCATTACAAGGTCACGGCTCTTGGCTCATGTGTGAAGTGGCCCTTAGGCCTACCTCCAAGAGGTGGTTTTTGAAAATAATCCAAGTGACCATGATCCATTCAATGCCATGTAGGAATCCATGTAGACTTTACATGTAGACTTTACATCCATCTTGCATTCACATACTCCGTTGGTCCCTCAAGCGTAGTGTGAAGTGAACTTGGACCGGCTTCGCCTTTTCCACCAATGACAGTGCTTGAAGTGTAAAGGTCACGGGCTCTCAGTCTCGTGTGTGAAGTGGCCCTTATTGATACTCGGGCCCAAGCCAGGTAACCGCAAGGTAGAGGGCGTGTGGTGGAATGCTCCAAAGTGCCTGCGCCTAGGTGGCGGAACATAGGGACCCCAAAGCCGTGCATCTCTCGTTGTGTTGTGCATCTCTCCTTCCTTCCGAGACCTTCTTATCCGCTTCCGCTTCTTCTTCCTCTTCCTCCTCCTCGCACAATTACTTGGGTTCCGTGAACGCATTTGTAAGTCGCCTCTGGCAGGATTGCACGTCCGCATCCCCTGACATTGTGATTGTGTGATTTTGTTGCGCTGTTTTCTCGTTGCGGTGGTGGAGGAGGTTGAGTTTGGCATGGCTTAAACCCCTGGGGTGCAGGGGCATCGGGGTTTATGGGCGGTGAGCTAGGGTTTTGGAAGGTTTAGGGGGATGAAAATTGGGAGTATTGGCGCGTAGGAGCAGGAATTGGTTGTAGAGTGAATTTTGAGAGGTGGATTTGGAGGAGGGAAGTTGCAGTAGGTTGGTTGGGGCGTATATTTTGGAGCCGAATTCGGAGAGGGTGCACATCGTAAAACATGGCTGCGAAAAGGAAGTCCGGGAAAGCCTCGAAGTTTGCTGACGATGCCCCGTGGAGAGCACCGCAGGGAGAGAAACCTGTTCCGAGAATTTCCAAGGATGTGGCATTTCCCGTTCGCCAAGGTCCCAATTTCCAGTATGCCATGAGCATCATGAAGGTTTTCAAATTCGATAACATTTATTATTGTGTTATGTTGCAGGTTGTATTGTATAATCGATGATCTATCCAGTTGTTAGAGAGTTGAGATTGCAAGTAGAAGAGAAGAGATGTGTCGCCATATCCCAATTGTTGCATGGCGATGTGCAATTAGGTACTTATCAAGTATAGAGGATTTCACCTGTCCACACCTGGAACATATTCTTATGAGCCAGGTGAATTCTTCCAGTTTACATCCACGGTCTTGCTTTGTGTCCAATTCCTCACAGAGTTTATTACACATATATCCTCTGAACACAATTGCAGTCATTGAAAGTAATTTGGCATTGCCAAGCATACCAGAGTGAATCTGGACTATTGCAATGGGCTTCCCAGTTACCGTGGTGAGGGTGTTAGACAGTTACTGAATTGCCGTATGTGGTGGCAGCATCCAGATCCCATTGGGTATGGTCTTGCTAAGGAGGCGTATGTGGAGTCAGCCGGACCCGAATGCATTATTCCAGGGCAACGAAGGCCTATTAGGGTTTTAGGGCTTCAGGTAAGACATCGTCCGTCAGCAAAGCATCCTATATCCGTAACTAGGATCTGCTCTTTGGTTTATTGTGCAAAATTTATACTGGATCTTGTGTCTGTTTCACCACTTTATTTTGCAGCCTTTATGCCTTGGGCGGGCCTTTCAAATAAAAATATTCTAACATCTGCACATGGAATCTGTGCATTGGAAATGGTGTGGTTGGTTATGCAGCTATGGCCGTTCCCACATAAGAATGCCATCAGTTTTAAAGCTTTAGAGCCAATTGGTCGTGAGTTGAAGACTGTAGGCAAGGTGCATTTACTCCCTCTCCTTCACTCATCCACCTGCAATGCATTTGGCCATCGACTATGATAGTTTGTAGATATGTAGGGAGTGTCTCCTTCTCTATAGTGGGTGTTTCCACATGCTGAACGTGTGAATTTCTTTAAATTCCACATCCCCAAATGTTGGTAGAATCTGGCAGATCTCCTAGTGCTCATCATGTTGTAATACCGTTTATTGCACTCTAACAAGTACAACAAGTTGTCTAATTTGGTCTTCAGCCACATGTTAGCTGCAGAATGTTTATATGCACTTGATGGAAGAGCTTCTGAACTGATTGTATACGTGGTGGTTATATTTGGGGTGTGGAATCAGCTTCTGGACAAAGCATTTGACCTCATGCAGGCGCCTTTCAGTGAAAGGTAACTCTGTATGGAGGTTTTGTTTGTATCTACACAAATCCACTTGGACTATGATGATGAAGAACTTCAAAGTTTTAGTTTCAAGAGGATTGTAAAAAGTAAACTGCTGATATCATGAGCTTTAGTGTAGGATAAAATTAGTGTGCCCAAAAGGGTTTGTTTGAGCAATTTCAATTGAATTGGTGTTGCATTCACATCATTTGAATCTGAAGTCATGGTTATACATGATCTTGCACAAAATATGAAAAGTCAACTGTGGAAGCGATCATTGTGCCAAAAAGTTTCAGAACTTAGTTAGCATTTGAAGACTTCTATTTGAAGACAACACATACCTTCTATTTGCTGCAGCACATGCCTTCTAGTTGCAACTTGTAAACCTTCAGCTGCCTTGCAACTCAATAACTTACCACCATGCTAATTGCGGAATCGTGCTAATTGCATAAACTACGTGGTTCGCAAAAGTAAGCATGCGTATGCCTCCAAGGTGAGGGAATTCCTGCATCTTAGCCCCCCTTCCTCCCTTGATTTGATTGATATTGAAGGGTACAAAAAACAAGATCTGACCTATGAGATCCTAGGAAAACAGTAGGTTTAGAGGTTATTCCAGACTCTTGGATTTTTTTACAATTAGGTTGTGTCCAGTATGTATGATATGTTTTAATACCCAGCAAACAATTGGATAGGTACTCTTAAAAAGAAAAGAAAATCGCAGATTGATATGCATCTCAGCTGCATACCAACTAATTTACCTCCATTACATTGTACGTCTTTTGCTCCAGAGGCACCATCGTCCAGGAAACTAATCAGAGGTCACCAGAGCCTGTGTTGGAAAACTTGCAACTATACACCCACAAGAGCAGAGCTAGACACAAATTACGATACTACATGTGGGCCACTCTAGTTTGAATTGGTGATTACTGGGTATCACACAAATAGTTTGCAGAACCTTAAACCATTGTTTGTATGAAGATAAGAGGGAATTATTGCATACAAGCATAGCCCACATTGAGGACCAAATGCTGTTTGTAAATGATTTGGCAACAAGATTAGCTTCAAAGACTCTGAACTAGTCTAGTGTGACACAACTATGATGAATTAAGCCCAAACCTACAGAGGAAACGTGTATTTTTCAAGCATGGCTCATGAATGACATGTATTTTATTAAATCCATGATATGATGTCCAATACCTTTTTGCCCAGTCTTATATTGTATCAGCAGGGATTCAACAAAGAGGTATTGACCAACTTCATACAGAAAATTTCCATTCTGGAAGCCTGTATTTTCTTCACAACCATGTTTCCCATATTGAACTGTGCCAAAGACTGCTTCTAATTCCACTGGGAAGCTCAGGACATCCATACCTAATCCAACTTCAGAGATCACATTTGCTTATTCAAAGGCTCACTAAATTGACGTGTGTGTTTGTACATGCATTGCTGGGGTTTAAAGAACACTGGGAAAGACATGTGATCGTGATTGTGTAGAGCTAATGTCCCAGATAGAATTTGTATGATTTCCACTTCCAAGTGTGTTGATGTATGAGAGTTGGGATATGTTTAGGCTGTAATTAGATGTCTAACAAATTGTTCCTATATCCACAGAATTGTTTCATACGAACAACACCAAGCTAATATATCCTGTAGAGTGATGCTAACTTGGATATCGATGAACCCCTCCCTGTATACCCACATTCTCAACACGCTATTATATATAACCAGAGGAAAACGTAATTTTTTTCCTTATGTCCTGTGGCATCAAGTCAGCAGCACTTCCTGATTTTCCAATTGTCAAAATCTGAGTGTTATGATGAAACATGCAAGAAAATCTTGTTGATAGACTTGTCAACCTTGTATACCTGAAGTCTGGATGGACCTAAATGTAAGCTAAGAATAATGTTGAGGTAGCTGAAACCCTGGCACAACAACTTTGTTTGTGAGGAAAACCCCACTGATGGGCATAACATTCCAGTACATAGTTAAATTGAACTCACGCCCTTGCAAGTCTTTACCCTGCAGACATTTAGAACCAACATATCAGTTCTACTATACTAGTGAATTCTCCCAAACAATGGTATTCATCAAGTATACCAAATATAGACTGAACGCAATTCAAGACGTTTGAAGACATAATATGCGTGCACAATGTAAGCTTACTTGGAAGGGGTAAGTGAAAGGTCCATCACGTTTCATCCTTCTGATGAGTTTTGCAATAACTTCTTCTTGAATTTTGGTGTCCTCTTTCCGCTCAATGATAGTGTCCCACAAAGACACCTGCCAATAAAGACCACATTGGAGATCAGAACCCAATGCTTTCGCTTGCATTCTCAGGCTTACAAGCAAAATCTATGATGCGCCAAGCTTGCCTAGAAGAAAAAGCCAGCACAGTAATTCTGGCAAACCTGATTAAAGGCCGTCTCTGGGGTTGAGTATTCAGCTGCTACAAACACAAAAAGCTGCCAAGGAAGTGGATATCCAGTCAAGGGACGATGTGAAACTCAAACCCAACACCTGAAGAGCACATGCTTGTATTGACAAATACACATACAATGCAATGACTGTCAGACAATATGTGCTTCAACAAGCTAACACAATACTTTTATTATATCCTTGATAATAGTAGCACATAACTAAAGGCCCAACCCTTCATTACATCCACCAGCAAAGACCTGTTCATATTTATAAGGACTCCAACTTCGTTGAGTTTCATAATCATATTTGGATCCACAAATCATTCATAGCTGCAAAAATCAGCATTAGGTAAATCTTTCATTCCTCCAAAAGATGTTGCACACAATATCCCAAGTGATGACTTGCTGTAAACACCTAGTACTGCAAGGGATAGCAAAGTACCTGTTTAGTGTTCCAAGTAAACACAGAATCTAAGTCCGCCGTGATGTTCAGTCTCAGCGTCACCTGAATCAAATATTCGGAAATTCAACCCGGAACAAGAAAAAAGGTGTCCAAATACTGCGACACGTAAAACCACATATATAGACAAATGCTTTAAAGTGTGAATGCTGAATGGGAAAGGGCTTAAATCTCTAAGCTAGGTATCTTTGATAGCATCAAAACTCTAGAAGCTTTACAAACCAACATAAATGAGACTCAGGATTACTATTTATGACTCAGAGAGAAATCTACCTTGTCCTCTCCATTCCTTAGTCTCTCTAGTGGACCCATTTTCAACACCTGCAACAACGATTGCCAACGTGAAAAGTGTCAATCACCATGTATGTTTCATCAAAAATCATAAACTCGAAGCTCATTGAGTGCAAATTAGGTCAACTGATAGGACACTCCTTCCATCTCTGCAATTTACACGAATAGAAAGATAGCAGCAGGTCTTGCCTCCAGCCTCAACCATTGGATCTAAAACCCTAAAGAATTGCTCCAAACCTTGCTACAAGCACAGGAAACAGAATAGAAGGCAAAAAAACAAAAAGGAAGATGAAACCTATCCCTACACAATCTCTCATAAGGAATCAACAACACGAGGTTACGGGGGGAAAAGGAGAGCATGCCTGCAAATCCACATAGGGTGTTGAGCGATGCAGAGTATCGGTAAACGAGGCCACCGCACACAGGGCAGCCAACACTGTGACGCCCAATGTGAGGACTGTGTTCAGTCTTAACGACCACGAATACATATTTGCAGGCCACCGATGATTGCCCTCACCTCTCTTTAAGTTAAAACCTCTTTCCTTGAGCGAGTGGTGAAAGAGCAGGAACGGAAATGATCCCCAAAGAGAGAGCCTCGCCCGGCGAAGAAGAAGAAAAAGAGAAGATGCGCAAATTAGGTCAAGAGTCAGAGTTTGGTTGCTTTCGTCATTTCTCTCTCAACTGGCCGGGACTGCACACTGAAACATTAACTTACTAAATGCCACAGCAAGCTTCAGAGGAACGAGCGAGAGCCAGAGCCGAATCTACTAAGCTACGAAAGAGGAGTAGGCATTATGTAAGGGAATTGTTAAATCTCCCTCCTTGTTGTCACATTTCCCTCCCATATATCACGGATTTTGACATTATATACCCCACCAAAGAATTCAAACCATGTGCTCACACACATTACATTATCATTGTTGCCATTATTGTCAATGTTCTTTGTGTTATTCCATAATGTTACATGCTATGCTAATTCTTTATTATCACACATCCGTGTTAACCTTATAGACCTCCTTGATATCATGTGCACTTTGGTTGCTACAATTGTGATATTAGGGAGGTCAGGTTGTAGTTTGTTAAAGTGATCACACAGTTGCGTCGTGTGGTCACATGATCTCTCAAGTTTTGATTTCTCATGCCACAACAAAGAGATATAAGTTTAAATCAATGAACTGGCCAACTTGGATGACAAGTCAAAGCCTAGTTGGCACCTTACATATTGATAGTGCTTATTTTCACTAGTGTGTGGTTGATACAATAATCCACTCTCTTGAATGGTTATGTTTTCCAATTTGGGTCCACTTGGACGTAACTTAGCATATTAAACACACTATTAGAGGAGATGGTATGAGATTAAGGCCGTAGCCACTTACTCGTTATGGTTTTTCTAAATAAATAAATAAATAAATTTGGAAGCAAATGAGTTTTGTCATTGCCTCAAAGAATACAGTTACAACCATGAAACCGGAATCCGTGGTGACGAGTCGTGCTCATGTGGAGGCGCCAATTTCTAAATGGAATTTGGTAAGCCAAGGTAAAAGAATTTTGGCCTTCACACGTGCCTAACTTCGAGGAGCTTGGTTTCAAGGTCAGTCCCTCTTTTATTGGGTATGTATGTCCATTTTCAACTCCGAACCAAGATGACAGTTTTGCAATGCTAAAAAAACCTTTGTTTCTTATTGGAGTTGGAAACAAACGGTTTTAAACCCCCAAGAAAGGGACCGACTTTGAAACCAAACTCCTCTAAGTCAAGCACGTGTGAAGGCCGGAATTATTTTACCTTGGGTTATCAAATTTTGTTTTGAAACTGAAGTTTTCAAACTTATATGGCCTCCTCTTCACACTAAAAGATTATCAATGTAGTTGCAAGAACATACATGGGAAAAGAGAGAGAATATATTGAGCTAATAAAGAGGGCTTGTAATTGATTGGATACGTTTCCCCAAATAATAACTCACTTCTCTTAACTTAAGATATTGAACATGCAATTAAATTAACACAAGATGGTTAACAAATCCAAATCAAGATCATAGCCGTTTCCTTGTTTTCTAGAATCTATAATTTGTTGCAAGAAAACGAGTTCATCGTTGCATTAAAGAACACAATCACAACTAGGACATTAGACCCATGTCGATGAGCCATGTTCTCAAAAGGGGACTAGGCCAAAGACTCGACCAAGGGATAAAAGTAACAAAAAGAGCCAAAGTATCAAGTAGCCAAGTCAATGCACACCCACCAAGTAGCCCACATACGGGCTCCAAGGGGTTGCGTACCAATCGAACCACCTAGTGCCCAACACCTCGGTCATGTCAACTATTACTAGCGGTTGATTGGAGATCCCATCAGGGGTCAGCGTTTCTTCTCTCCTCGGTTGATTGGAGTAGCCAACTCCCATTTGCAAACCCCAATTGACTCCCCGAAAGTATTAAAGTTTTTTACAATAGTAATTTCTAATACACGTGAAAAATTTAGTACAAATACATGAGTCCATTTTTGGCATATCTAGAGTACATATATATATTTATTTATTTTCTTATCGTTTGTAAGAGGTTTGATTTCATAGTCATTCACACATGTCATTTAGGTTTCCAATGATCAGTCTACACCTTGGGCATCAAGTGAATCTAGTCTCTTTCAATCGTAAGTCCATTTGTTGCCAACACCATTATAATACCATCAAGATACTCGGGAAGGATCCCCTATCCTTGGGATACTCGGTCCTCGTCTGCACCCAACATCAAATTCCCACTAACATTCATCCACAATATCCGTTAGTTTTTCCATTATAACCCCTCACATCCAATATTTATCATCCATTTGTCATCCACACCCCAAAATTTGAAATAATTGTCCTCAAAATAAACCATAAGTTATTACTTTTCAAGGAGATCCTTTTGAGGCCTCAACCCATATACCTATATTTTTTTTCTTTTACGTAATTTTGTATGGTCTAAGCATATTTGGTGCATCACTATCCCAATAAATAACCCCCTCTTATGCACTCACATATGGTTCCACAAGCTTTAAAGGGTGCACACTCTAGGATATGATACTACTACATATCCATTCTACACTAACTTTGAAACGTGCCAAATATTGGCTTGGAAATATAAACTTATTTTGTGCCTAGAGTAACAAAAGGAAAGTAAAATAGTGAGGCCTTGGTTACAAAGGGGACAATAAAACATGATCCGATCCAACATGAAGTTGTTATGCATGCACAAATGGATTAACGAAACTATGTAATCATATAATTTTACCATAATGTTTATTATCTGACATAAATATATAATAAATATAATAAGAATATAAATCATAGTAGATATTTTATGTTCTAAGTTTGATTTTTCTTTTGTGATAGATAATACTCAATTCTTAAAAAGAATCTGATTTTATAAGGATTTATAGTTGAGGTTACCATTTTTGAAAGTAGATGACTCACCTAGGATGTGTTAGGGCCACTTCACACATGAGACTAGGAGCCCGTGACCATTACACTTCAAGCACTCTCATTGGTGGAAAAGGCGGAGCCGGTCCAAGTTCGCTTCACACTAAGCTTGAGGGATGAATGGAGTATATATGTGAATGCAAGATGGATGTAAAAGTTTACATGGATTCCGACATGGCATCGAATGGATCATGCTTCATGGTAACTTGGACTATTTCCAAAAATCACCTCGTGGAGGTAGGCCTAACACAAAAGTAGGAGACAATGGCACTCTGAACGCTCACAACCATTGATTTATTCTATTTTATCATGTGTAGGACCCGCGTGAATAAAAATCCATTGAAATAACGTTTGGTTGAGGGCCCGGTCTCATATGACTTCACACTGCACTTGAGGGTCCGTGACCACACTACATGATGTTGGAGGGTGTCTTGAGAGGGCCTTTGGACACTTTTTTTAAGGCTCTCACAATTTCATGGTCACGGCTCTTGGCTCGTGTGTGAAGTGGCCCTTAGTTATCAGGCTCTAAGTTCTTCACTATATTATTCCATATTTCTTACACGTGAACTTAAGTATTGGTCACACTTCTTAATCACTTACAAAACCTCTAAGCATGGATGCAAATAATTGTATCATATCTGGAATTGTAGACCATGCAATTCAATCTTAACACTTGTCTCAACCCTGCTGCGGATCCAATCCCTACAATGTCACGTAGACATTTATTTTGTTGGCCATGCTCTCACTTGCGTTTCCATTACACATTGGGTCAAAATGATTTGAAGTTGTTTGATGTTTGTGCCTATGACAAGTGATATTTGTAATTCTCAAAGACTTTCATATTGAAATGTCCATCATATTATATCACTTTTAATTTTGTGAATACATATGCTACACTACCATCATGCACTACCTTACAAAATGTCTAGGGTTTGGCTGCTCTTTTTTGTGTGCCATTGCACGTCCCACACATAGTAAGTGCTCTTTGAAGACACCTAAAAATCCTTGCCCTTTGGCTTTCTAGGAGTTGGGCAACATACAATTTTGCCTTGCCTTGCCTTGCCCACAGTCCACCGATTGAAGAGTAGGCACTAAGCTACCCCTACCCTATGCCCACACGGGTATGGACAAGAGACAATGAACAAACATCGCATATCAATGTGATTAAAAGACGATGGCATTTTTTTCCTGGGTGACACAAAATTAACTATTTGACCAATACATTTGTAACTTGTTAAATAAAAAAGAAAAAGTGAAGTTCTTATTTTAAAAATAATTTAGTATCGGCTATTGTACTATGTGAAGGACTCATGTTTAGAATTCAAATTGTTCAATCAACTAGCTCACGCTCAAATAAGTTATTGTATGAAGTTCATTGTTCAGTACATTGCTTATCCTATTTAGTGAGTGTGGTGCTAATTCCATAATACACACTACTTTCCAAGTCTTAAAATTAGTGAGGGTTGAACTTTTTACCGAGTGATACTAAATTCATAAATACATGCTCATTTACCCCCCTCCCCCCCCCCTTACGATATAATTCAAGAAAATTAGTGCATCCTCTAAGGTGTTTGTAGAATGATTAAAAAAAAATATATATATATGCAAACACATGTTTGTTAACATAACATTAGTTCAACCCTATTGTTAAATTATGTTTTTGTATTTAACATCTATAGGGACCTCCATTGTCTTGCTCCTATGGGAAGAAACTTAGATATTAGGAAGAAACTGACGCCGGTATGAATAACATGAATATTGTGAACAATGCTGATACTTTCAATGAAATTTACTGCCGGAATGCTCAATGTCGGTACATCCAATGTATAGTGTTAGGATGAACAATGTTTCATACATCTTCTGAAACCCTAGATCTTTTGGTAACATTAGTTTCGTAACGCAAAGAAATTTAATATCACCTTCACCAATTTCCAACATGCATTACTATTCCACCCTCGCTAAATGAGATAATTAGCGTAGTAATAAGTGACTGGTAATTAAGTTGGCTCTAACTTTACCGTGCACATTTTCCATGAGGGCCAGGGCCTTTTCACAGTACAACGGGAGTACGGTTACAGAGTTATTGGATCACGTCCAATTTGTCACAAAAGCTCCAAATAATGAAGACCGCACTAAAAAAAGAATAAATATACATATAGCTCCTTAACATCAGGATTACTGAACCAAAATATCGTGAGAAGATCCCCTTAACCATGAGTGCACGGGGGCACTCTTATGTGAGAGTTGGAACCAAGTTTGTTGGGGGACTCTTATTAAAACCCCATATATACAAAGCACAATCTTGTGGCCAAAAACAAGACTTAGACAAATATAAATCATGGGCCTCATAATAGTCGCATGTACTATACGGAAATTTTCAACTCTTAGAGTACATTGTCTATGCTATGTACTATACAAGATTCAAACGATCGGGAATAAAAACATGTAATTTTCTTCTTCTTCTATACATGCATTTAATTCACAAGTTTTATTCATATAGTAGTTATTGAAGTATGACATGGAACTAGGATGATGACTATAATCTACTCCATGGAGGATCGATCACATATGAATTGTTAGGGGGCTTATTGAGGTACATTGGAATGGACTAAACTCCTAGTAGGCTTGTGAGAGACCTTGGGGGGTATAAGGGCACACATACCTCTCCTTACAAAATTGTACTTCCCTTATATGTGATTTCTCAAAACTAGATGGAACACCAACTATTCCATAATAATGTATATTTATATAACCAACTTGTACCCTCGGTGCCCTGCCCCCCCCCCCTTGCACGTTGGTGGTCTAACCCTCCAAACAACGATAATACTTTGCTTATTACCATTGACATACATTACTCAGTTGATGGATTGTGTCAGCTACATTGACTTCATATTCAATTTTAAGCATTGGGATTCCGACATTCACAGATTTTATTCTCGAATCTAATGCGGGGCCCATGAATATGCAAGAATGTTATGAAGACCCAAAACAATTATTAGCATTAAAAAAGTACAAGTTCCATTTTTTAAAATAATTTTGTTTAAATCGCCATTAAATTACTACAAACAATCATAGAAACCGGATGGAATTGCCAAATTGTGGATGCATGTGATACATCATGATTCTGGATCAACGAATATATAAATGTATTGCCACCTATAATTTGGTTTCATCACTTCAATGATTGTGAGTCACGAGTTCTTTAATCTTGTGATTCTAAAATGAAGTAAAAGAGTTTAAAAATCGACGCGGCCCTTGAAATTCAACCATGACCGCCCCTAATTCCTGCCTGCCTGCCTGCCTGCCTGAACAAGACAACAAACCCTGGATTCATGGCTTGGGCCTCAAATTGATCCAATGACTGCGAACCAAGTCCAAAGACCAAGAGCTCAATCATGGCTGCTCCTCCTCCCAGTAGTAACATAACATAAAGGTCTTATTAGTGTAAGTTAAGCCTGCAATCTGTGATGTTTTCCACATGTCGAGTGGATTCAAGCAGGCTCGCAATCATTCTCCACGTTTACCATGACTCTCTGCCGACCTCTGGAACTGTAAGTACTAAGGTAGAAATACCATAACCTGTGAAAATAAGATGATTCACATTGAAGATCTGGTCTAACAATCATGAGATAATTTTCCAAGATAGACGAGAAGGATTCATGAAGAATGCAAGTTGTTTCTTATTTTCCTGCCCTATACAAAAAATGCTACAATTTTTCAAAGCGGAAAGTTGTCCAACCCCCTGCTCGTTCACTAAATTCTCCCTACACCAAACACGGTAATCCGCATTTCCATACAGAACATCGCCTAAATCAATTACCTCATGAGTACATTAACACTCGACCCCCATTGGCTACACTAGGTGTACACGCATTGAAGTTGTCGTTGAGCCATGATCCGTTTTAGAAATGGCACTTCACCATTATGACGGCGGTCTAGTGCACGGCTAGAGGGTGGTTAACGGGTTATGATATTTCTACCTTAACTTAAGTAGTAACGTAGATCATTGGCAGCATTTCGGAGAGCACACAAAGTTGAATCAGGGTCACTTCGCACACAAGACTGAGAGCCCGTGACCATTACACTTCAAGCACTCTCATTGGTGGAGGAGCCGGAGCCGGTCCAAGCTCGCTACTTCACGCTACGCTTGAGGGACCAATGGGGTTTATATATGTGAATGCAAGGTGGATGTGAAATCTACATGGATTCGTGGTCACTCGGCTTGTTTTCAAAAGCCACCTCTTGGAGGTCGGCCTAACACAAAACCGGGAGACCAAGGCACTCTGAACGCTCACAACCGTTGATTTATTCTATTTTATCATGTGTGAGGACCCGCGTGAATAGAAATCCATTGAAATAGCGTTTGGTTGAGGGCCCAAGTCACACATGCTGCACACTACAGTTGAGGGTTTGTGACCACACTACATGATTTTGGAGGTGTGTTGGAACGGCCTCTGGACACTTTCTTTTGGGCTCTCACAATTTGTTGGTCACGGCTCTTGGCTCGTGTGTGAAGTGGCCCTAAGGCTGTCCCAAGACACCTCCAAAATCATGTAGTGTGTGGTCACGGACCCTCAAATGTATGCGAAGTCATATGTGACCGGGCCCTCAACCAAATGCTATTTCAATGGATTTTTCTTATGTGGGTCCTTGCACATGAAAATATGTAATAAATCAATCAACGGTTGTGAGTGCCACAATCTCTCATGTTTGTGTTAGGTCTACCTCCAAGAGGTGGGTTTTTGAAAACAATCCAAGTGACCATGAAACATGATCCATTTCATGTCATCGTAAGAACCCATGTAGACTTTACATCCATCTTGCATTCACATATATACTCTGTTGGTCCCTCAAGCGTAGTGTGAAGTGGGCTTGGCTGGCTATTGGGGCATTCCCACCTGACATTAGTTAGAAGTAGTTTTAGTCTAAAAGCAGTTTTAGTTATCTAGGGTTCACACATACGGCTCTTTTTAGTGCCGAGCCTAGTTGGCAAATGATGTGGCATGGCTTAAAAGTGGAGGTTTTAAGCCTCAACCACCGACCCTCCCATCGGTACCTAAACATGAGGCAAGAATATAGGAACTTTAAAAGTGTCGCCTCCCATCCTTGTGATTGGTTGCTTTTTAGTCTTAGCTATGAGGACACGAGGAGCCCCATTAACAAAAACCGATGGTAAGATAGATGAGTAGTAAGGCATTTGGGGATGGGACAAAAACTACCCAACATTCATTGCTTGGTAGATAGAACAATGAACATGTGTGAAAGCTACTTAACTAAAACCTACTTGAAAATCTCCGGAGCAAGTTCTTGTAGGTGCATTGGGATAGTCGGATGCCTCCGCTATAACCGAGGGAGCTTTACCCGGTTTTTAGGAAATACTTTGGGTCTTAACTAAAGTCAGGTGGGAAGGGGGCATATGCCTTTTCCACCATGAGAGTGCTTGAAGTGTGGCGGTCACTAGCCCTCAGTCTTGTGTGTGAAGTGGCCCTAAGTTCTTAGTGACATGACTACGCTATTTTCTCTAATTAGTGTGGGTTACCATTCAGAGTTATGTGTTGCTATCATTTTTTTCTATTGAGAGTATCATCTTTTATCCAAATAACATAAGTACACTAAATATGATATCTAGTGTCATATGGTATTTTATGTCACTATGGTTACTTTTGGATGACACTTCTCATGAATAAGTGAACAAATATTGTCATGGATGAGTTCGTCCATTGCTCAAAACCCTACCTTCCTCTTGTCGGCAACTTATGATAAAATATTGTCATGGATGATTAGAATTTGGATGAAAAATCACTTGGTAAGTGACAGTAATTGCAACACTATAAATCTATAACCCCCCCCCCCCCAAAAAAAAATCTACAAGGAATGACAAATAATCTTGGATCAACATTTAGTGTTGGTGGCACTTCACCGTGGTTTAGGATTAGTATTGAGCAAGGCAATTAGAATTGGCGATACTAAACACTACAACAAAACACGTCTTTTATTCCAACACCCATTTCACTACATGTCTTTTATTATTATTAACAATGAACTGGTGAAATGGTTGAATTCTATCTTTACACATTTTATGTCCGAATCAACTTTGGGGTGACATGGTAGTGAAATGGGACAAAAATTCACTTGGGAACGCACTTGAGAACGTGTTTGGGAACGTCTAAGAGAACGTGCATGACTGTGGAAAATGAAGTGGTTGATTTGGGTTTGTCAATTCAAAATGTCACATGTTTTTGGGTTTTGCACTGAATACTCACAAAAATGACCCATCTCTTTTTGGATCAATAATGAATTGTACATATTTATACACAATATGGCATTTTTATACATTCAACATATTGTAATTTAATCTATTGATCAGAGCATTTCCATCTTCTTCAATTCCAAATTCATCCTTATCTTCGTAAGATGGTTCATCTTCATTTGCGTTCAAAGCTACAACCATTAGATCACTGCTTAAAATCACAACCTCGTCTAATATTGGATTTGTTGGTGTAGCATCATTGTCTAACGATGTTGGTACCAATCCACAATGCTCTTCAACATTGCCTAAAGACATGCTTCCTATGTCCGGCATATAAACTTTTCTAGAAACAACTCTTGCTCCCCTTGGTTTTTTCTGTAGAACCACCTTCCATCCATGATTGTTCAAATCATCCGCAAAGAAAACTTGTTCAACACGGAGTGGAAATGCAAAAGATTCGGTTGATAATGACACTAGTCATTATTAAGGGGCACGAGAACTGCTTGCAACGGGTTGGTAGGGTTGTCCTTGAATAGTAGAGTTATAGCTTCTTTCAATAATTCCTCCATGTTCTCAACATTGTCATCATTATCTTCATCATCCACGTATGGTTCTACATTGGCCAATTCGTCCAAGCCTTCATGAATTTCATTAAGTTTTTCTTTCGTTTCTTCTTTGTTTGGAGTGGTATTTGTACATCCGGGCAAACCATCATACCTCCCGAAACATTCATTGACCATCTTAATTACCTGAGCCGCTTTTTCATTATTATCATGTATAGTTTTTTCATTTTTTTCTAGTGCCATGTCTTCATCTACTTCTGTTTCTATATCATTATTTCCTTGTACCGTCATATAGCTCCTTTCTTGTGTCGCCATACATATGTGTTTTTGTGCAATATAAATGTCATTGTTCACCTCCTATATGTACACCAGGTATAAGAAAATAATACAAGTGCTCATAGTAAAAAAAAAATTCATACACCCAATTTCCATACATACCATACAAGATAAACCATATCCCTCTACTATGTATGTTAGGGATCAAAACTTAAACCCTAGAACCAATAACCTAATGTTTAAATGAAGGTTTAATATTCTATAATGGCCAACCCAAAGGTCCAATACAATAGGACAAATTTAGATTTTAGATTTTAAATTTTAAATTTTTTATTGCATGACTACTAGAAGTTGTATCTATTTTGTACAAAGTGATCTTTTAACCCGGATTTCACTCAATATTGGAGATGAGAATCACACATATAATGATATTAAGTGAACCCTACATTTTAAATCTTACGCATGAGGAGCATATGTTAAATGAAACCAATAGATACTTATACAACTTTAGTTGTACGATGATATAATGACATGTAACATCATCTTAGTACAAGTTATGACACACTATGGCACCCTAGGTATGCATATGACTTCATGGTGCCCTTTCTTTGCTACATGATAACCTGTGGTAATCTAAATATCATAATAACTCTATGACACGCCATGATAGCAGTTTGCTACTCCAAGTATTAGTATATGTCCACTAATTCTTAAAATTTGCTTACAAGTGACTATATTAAGAGGACCCTAATATCCTAGTACAATAGATAGTTTTAAAATTAGTAATAAATTAAATGTGCAAAATAGATTAAAAAACAACACAAGTTCAATGCACGGAGTAATGCACATACAACTCTTCTCCTGGTTCTATATCCCTTGATGCAATTGTCATAACAAAACCCCATTCGGTCATCTTTCAAGGTTTTGGAAGCATGCTATACTCCCACACTACATTGCCAATTTATTCTCGTCCTATGGAGCTATTAATAAAACCTGCAACATTGCCCCTCTCCACACTCTTGTCTATGTAAATATCATCCTCGGCTTTAAGGACATAACTTTTGAAGCAGGGAACAAGATTCATCATTTTGCGGTATCATTTATCTAACTTGATGTACTGGGGGACCCATAAATGGCAAAAGAATATCGCCTGATTTTGTGGAATCTATAGCAAATAAACCCCATCCCATGAATGAAAATTTTGAAATTTTCACTTCCCAATTTCTTTGGTGAAAGTTGAAAGTGGTGAACTTTGGTATGGGACCATTGCACCACTGCCCATCAAAGGCTTCAAACCTCCAATTCATCAATGTCAACTCCTCATTAGTGTAGTTTCTCTTTTTGGGGACAAGTTTTGGGATTCTCATCTCTTTAAAAAAACGATTGTATGGCCACCTTAGCTGCTTCCTCAACAAAAGGCCGTCTTTGTGCCTACACAAATGCAGTAAATATTACATCAAAATTCAATCGACTCATTTATAAAATAATATAATATGATGAACGCAAATATATCACATACCAATATGGATTTTGTAAACGCTGAATCTCGTTTATATCGATGGAGATGCTTTCGTATGGTTGCTCTTGGCAAAACCTTTCCCCCTGCACACATACTGCAAGGGCATCGATACTTTACCAATCCTCTTTTGTCTGCTTTTTTTTTCTTCCTCCGAGTCCATAGCTCCAAGTTTAATAGTGCGCACCTTGATGTTTCATCCATTTTGAATCTACATTAAAGTAAATGAAATTTGGTTACTCCAAATGTGAACTTAAATTATTTGATAAAAGATGTAGGCACAATTGCAAAATAAAATCCCCAACAACATCATTTGCCCCACATATGTTGTAATTAGTCTAGAGAACTTAAAATGTGGGTTGCTTTAACTTAAAGTCCACATCTTTACTTAATGTAGTGAATGACATTACTTGACATAGTGAATAACAACTGAAGGCAGTGAACTATTTTTCCCGCCTAAATACCCATGACGCCAACATTATGATTATTCAAATACTGAAAGGTATAAGAGCTACAAGTGGGGCCCCTAGCGCTTTCTCTTCCTGCATACTTCAACCTCTTCAAACCTTACTTGCACGCTTCATAACTTAGAAATCATAGTTCCACACTTCACAACTTTTGAAACCTTAGTTTACACTTGAAACCCTTCAATCCATTCAACTTTCTACACAAAAAATGAAATTCTTATGGTTCTAACTTAGAATTACTTGAAGGGCAAAATACCGAAAGTGAGGCAACCCACCAATGGGGGCCCTAACCCGTTTTCTACTTGCAAGCTTCACAACTTCTCAAACCCTACTTTGCATGCTTCACTTTGTATAAACCCTACTTTGCACATCCCACTTTCTAGAAACCCTACTTTGCAGGCTTCATTTTAGGAAACCCTACTTACACATAGTTTCTCAAACCCTACTTGGTGCACTTCACAACTTAGAAACCCTACTTGCACACTTCAACCTCTTCAATATTTGCAACTCTCTACACACAATGGAGATCTTATGGCGTTCACAATGATTTGCAAGGTCAAACGTGTGATTGAAGAGGTGCTCGAATACGAACAACTTAGGCGGCAAAAAATTGAAGTCAACACCAGAAGTTGGAATCCTTGGGGCTTCCAACATTAGCGGCGGCGGTCCTAACTTGAAGAGGTAAACATGCATCCCTAATCAAAGTCGATGTTGTCTTTGTGGTTTTAGTCTACATTAGGAATTGTTGTGGTTTGAAACTTATCACCGCAATTTGTCTCCCTTACCGCAATTCTTTTGTCGCAGCTACCCAAGTGCCCGAATACGACTCTGCTTGCAACTACACAAGCACATCCTTCCCCCTCATGATTGCGGATCTTGAGCTCTTAGGGTTTGGTCTTGATTGCCTCATATGAGCTCCATATTTTGCATACATTTAGCCATGTTAGTTTCTCCATTGTCTCTCATTGTGTCATTGTATTTATTTATATCTGAACTATTAAGACATCAACAAACTAATATATGTTTGAAAATTTTTGAACTTACATGAGATTAGCTTATGTCAACTTAGTTTACCCTATGTCACACAACTAATGTTTGTGTATCTCACTTTGATAGTTGATCTCGACTCCCAAAACTTAAACAACGAATGTCAGTTTGAAATCCCTAAACCAACATATAATCAAAGCTTATGTCAACTTAGCTCACCCTATGTCAAACATGCTATGTTAGTTTAGTCCACACAAAAATTTAATTTGGACTCCTAAACCCTAAACAAATAATGTGAGTTTGAAGGAAACTAATGATCCAAGCCTGTATTGCGGCCTAAACCCTGGAAACTAATTGAGTTCTTCTCCTTTTAGAACAACAATTTATTGTAATTCATCCTTTTGTCTAGAGCCCCCAACTCACATCAAATTATTATGGAGCTACCCACCTTACTTAGTGTAATAGCTACATTGTGCAAAGAAGACGTAAAGACATTGTTTGTAGAGGTTTCCCAATTCCATGCAATCAATGCTTATATGCTAGGAAAAATGCAAGAATTACTGGCTAACACATTTGAGGATTCCAAGACAATATCCGATTCCCTCAAGCCACCTAGGAAGAGATCAAAGTTATCAACCTTACCATCAATATCAACGCAAATAAAGGCATGACAGAGTAGCAAGGAAGATGGTATGTCCAATGAACGAATAGAAAAAAAATAATGACGTAGACTACGCCTTAGAATCACAAACAGAAGAGGAAGAAGAGGAGCCCAAAATACCCCTCACAGTTCAGCAGAAACCGGTAAGTTAAACAAATATTTGGCTACATATGTCATTTCAGGCTTTGCATTCTTTAAGTTGTTCAATTTCATGCATTAAACTCAAACACAAAGGAATAAGTATTGTAAGTGTCTTTGTATGTACTATATGTACTCCTAATAGTCAATCATAGTTTTGCATTGTGATCTACATCAAATTTGTTAGGACAATAATTATAGTAATGTACAGTTGAATATTACTATGTACAGTTGAACATCACTCTCTATACAGAAAGTAGGTTATGAATTTACATGACTAAAACTATTTTAACAAAAAATTTGCAGCAATCCAAAAATCCAAGAATCTGGTCACAAAGGAAGAAAAAGATGGCTTCAGCCCCTAGGGACAAGAGCAAACCACCCGTTGACGATCTTGAAGATTGGAAGAAAGATGGTGACAATGAAGAGGATAGTGAAGAGGAAGGTGAAACTTTTGATTGGAGCAAGGCAATCCATTAGAAGAGGAGAGATATTATATACGAGTGTAGGGGAAGCAACTAGAAAGCGATGATGTTGTTGCTCCCAATGATGGTGTTGCAGCCAAGCTGGCCTTGGTAATTGAAAAGAAAGAGTTAGAATTCATGAAAAGATAATTGGCATTGACATCATGCCTTCACTAGGTGACGTCATATAATAGTGACGAAGAAGAAGACAGATTTGGCGAAGAATGAGTTGCAATACAAAGGAAATCAACACATAACTTGCAAATGAAGGCTAAGAAGAGGGTTGCCAACAAAGCATGTCGGAAGCAATTTGAAGAGAGAGCGAGGGAGGAAAATTGTTTTTTGTTGTGGATCTTGATGATAATGATATACAATAATTAATTGATGGACTTGTAATTTGCTTTTTTTTGCTTGCTAAACATGTGATAATATGGAATAGTATGTAAATATTTATATTGTTTCAAGCTAATGTGGTTGTTATTTAACATGGGATGTGGTTGATGTGGATTATTTTATAGGATTTCCTAGTGGGGTGTATAGGCCGCAACGGCTCAATATTTTGCATGGCTATTCCAACGTTTTGAATTGGAGTATGAACAACATTAATGACTAGGATGAGATGACACTTAACAACATCTACACGCGTATGAAAGATAATTGAGAATATCGTGGATTCAAAGGGAAACCTAGAGTGTTAAGGTACGAGGTCTTTAAAAGTAACTTAGACCAATAGTTGAAGAGCAAAAGATGTCAAATGAAGATACGTATATTGAAAGGATTAGAAAAAATACAGTCTATTTGTATGGATCACTGTTGAATATGGTGGAGCACACTTGCGATCCCATGTAAATTGAGCAATATTTTTAGAATATATTGGTGTAGTACACAATAATGACCATTTGCCGGAGATTTTTGCTCACGATATATATTGGTGTAGGCGTCACAATTGAATAGAGAGCCCCGCCAAGATGAAATAGAGGTGGAGCTTATTAGAGATAAAAATACAATATTGTCAAAATATGGTTGTCCAACGTCTTCCACTGTATCAAGGGGGGGTTAAGTGATGTTCAATGTGGTTTCGGGTTAACTCCTCATGTAAGTCGCATGAATAGTGTAGAACTTGAGAATGTAAGGGCAAAGACAAAATAATTAGATGAAATATTGAATACAATTTAAAGCTCGCTAGATGCGGTGATAGCTAAGTTTGGTATCCCAGTGAAATAGTGGCTACTACACCCTCACGTGGCGAACACCGTTTTAATGTTGAGAAAGAAAAATCAAACTCTCATAGAAATGTGTCTCCCCTTGCACGCTCAAGCTTAAAAGAACCTATAAGCAAGGTTTTGGAGGTGTAGTTGAAAAACCAATTGTAGTGGGTGCACAAAACCCTTCCGGATCCCAAAAAAACCCCGTTAGAAAATAAGAAAAACATGTATGATTAATGTAAAAATATGAAATTTTGTGGTTTATATCTTCATTAATGTTTTCATTTATTTGTATTGTAAGAGGATGATCGTTTGGAGTTTGATGTATCAAAGTTAATTTATGTATTCAAATATCTGTTAATATATGTGGTGGTGTTTAATGCACTCAGTGGAAGTTGTTATGAATAAGTACAAGAGATTTCCAGCGGTGTTATTTACACGTCTGGAAGACCATCGTCAAATCAAGGTGTCTAAAATCATGATGGGGATATAAAAATAAAGAAATGACTTAAACCTAAGCGGATATGATTGAATGAAGACGATAAATTGACTTTAGAGGCGTTGCCAATATTGCAGAAATGTGACGTCTAGACAAAAGGGGTTGCACTATGAATAATATTTATGCTAGGTTATATTGCCCATATTTTGAGGTCAAATTGTTGTGGACTTATATTGATGAAAGTTGACCAGGATTAGTCTATCTAACATACTAGGATTGTAGACAATGGATTATTCAATATCATGCTAAAATGGTTGAGTAGACATGGTAAATACCCATCAGTGGTATCAATTATTGTATTATCTAGAACCTACTAACAAATGTGAATATCTGATGTAATGAAGGTAAACAAGTAAAAGAAAAATAAAACATTGTGGAGAAATTGAGGTATAACCCATCAATGAAGGACAAAAAAAAAATGGAAAAAGAAGGAGACAAACACATGGTGGATAAACGTCGGGCTGATAAACCTCCCCTTGCTACTAAGGCTTCAAAAAATATTCAAGCCCTTTAAGATTTGGTGAGGTTTTTTTAATGTAACATGGAATATGATATAATTGCAAACCATCAAACCCTAAAAATACATATTCTTGTGACTAACATATAGTTGTTACAATGTGCAGAATGTGGGGGATGTGGTATAAATATGTGGTTATAAGGAGGAAGACTCCAAGACGGTATTCATTGGAAATGATGTTATTAAGAATGTAGTAGGTGGGATGTTGCACTTAAGGGTGATAAGTAAGGGCTACGTTTTTCTTACAATCACGGAGTCGTGTAAAGACAACTATCCCTTACTTGATCCCCTTAATGAAGACAACCCTCCAATCACTATAATTGGCAATGCAAAAAACATTTTATTGTTTGGCCAACTGATTGTCTAAGGTTATATGAGGTTGCGTGAGTGTGTAGTGGACTTGTAGACCAATATTGATTTTGAGACATAAACCTCTATGGAGTTTTGTAATTATCACTGGTAGTAGTGAATTTTGAAACATGAATGACATATTATTTTTATAAATATGACTTGGTTTTTAATCTTGCAACCATATTTATATGACTGCACTTGATAGATGATTGTATTATGAACTTCACTGTATCTCGGAAAATTTATAGAGTCACCCTACTTTTGAAAGTGAAGTGAAGAGAAATTAGATGACTCCACATAGAAATGCTAGTATGACCAATGAGAATATATTGTGCATGCCATTAACATATGACTATGTTGAGTCAATCTCATGTTACTTGCTATAATAAACCAAATCATTTGCATCTAAAAAATAGCACTTAACAAAGTCATATAAACTTCACTACTAGTAATACATAATAAATACATATGACAACCACATGACTTCACAAAGTAGGCCAAATACTAATGGTTAATGTAAACTTTATTCCACATAGTAAAGTATATATTACACCATAAAATGAAAAATATATGCTATTGTCATATTTGTTACTATATTCAATCACACACACTTACTACGTAGAGTTATTGACCTCCTTCATTGTTGTCCGAGTTTAATAGAGGCAATAATGTGGATAAATTAATTCAACCTGTGTTAGTTAGCTTGAAACATCTTTGTATCAACCATATTGTTAACGCTAACTAGTAATTTGGAATGTATATATATGCATTATACATGATATGACTTTGTGTAGTGAAGTGCAAATGTTAGTAGACACCATACACGATTGGTGCCAGTGCCATAATATCATTAGGCTTAGTTATATGGATGTATGTCTTATCTTTCTTATATTGACAAGATGTAGTGAAATAGGACATAATTTTATGAAGTAAAGTACGTGTAGCACCCTAAACTTCACTGCCATTGGGAACGTGTCCATTGGGAACATCCTGTCTGACATGACTACGACCATACTACACTGCTTGTTTGAAGCGACTGGTCGTTTTCAACGGTAGTGAAGTCCGTGTTTTCTCACTTGTAGCAGTAAAAAAACCCAATCGTAAAAGACGTGTTAAGTTGTAGTGAAATTTCATACTTAGTGTAGTTAGTATGCACACCGAAGAATATGATATAACAATGATAGTTGGCAAGAAATGATAATGTGTGTAGAAAGTTATAGCAACACGTAACACCGAATGGTAATCGACACTAATTAGACAAAACAATGTAGAGTCAAGACCTCTTTCTCTTGTCAGCTAGGAACTTTTAAAGAAATTGTTGACTTTTTATTGATTGCGGATGTCCCCTGCACTAATTACTTATAATAACATGAGTCTTCGAAGGGGAGGACGTTAAACACCCCCCACGTACTTTCAGGGGGTGTCAGATTTGGGCTAGGGCAACCCCGCTGAGTTTTCTTCAAAATTTCTGAACCCAACCGAAAACTCCTGCCTGCCCTGCCGAACTTCGACAAAACCATTGTTCTTGCATTCTTGAAGGCCACTTATCCACAAATCCCATATTGAGTGCATTTTACCTTCAAGGTCCAAAATCCAATATATATGATCACTTGCCATTGAGTAAATAAGCACTTGACTGAGATTTCATCTTAAAAGTGAAATCATAATAAAGCATGAAATTAATTTGAAGGTAAAAAGTATTACGAAACCCTCATTAAAATAAAGGTTATTTTGTGACTTGTAATTTGAAATTGTCTTTGTCATTCTAAAATGAAACTTATATTAGTGTGTTGATTTAGTATGTGCATTTTGTAATATTTTAGATTATGCCTTCTACCTTCAGAAGTATTCAACTACGCATTCAAATAATTACGCTTAATTATATGTAATCAAATAAATCATGATTAATTCCAGTAAATATATTTTTAATTAATTAGTATTGATTAATTTGGTAAACATACATTTTGATTGGATTGGGCTTAATTATGATTAATCAGGATTGATTATACTTAATTGCATTCAATCACACTTAATTTGAATGCGTGTGAATACTTTTGAAGGTAGAAGGCATTATCTAAAGTATTATAAAATATACATTCTAAATCAGCACACTGATTTAAGTTTCATTTTGGAATGACAAAGACAATCTCAACTTACAAGTCACAAAAAATAACCTTTATTTTAATGAGGGTTTTGTAATGTTTTTGACCTTCAGATTAATTACATGTTTTATTGATGATTTCACTTTTAAAATGAAATCTCAGTCAATTGCTTGTTTACTCAATGGAAGTGATCATATATATTGGATTTTGGACATCGAAGGTGAAATGCACTCAATATGAAATTTGTGGATAAGTGGCCTTCAAGAATACAAGAGCAATGGTTTTTTCGAAGTCGGGCGGGGCGGGCAGCAGTTTTCGGTCGGGTTCAGAAATTTCGAGAAAAAGTTTGCGGGGCTGCCCCAGCCCGGATCTGACACCCCTGAAAGTTCGTGGGCGTGTTTAACGTCCTCCCTTGGGAGGCGGAGCAGGAATAAGAATCTCTATATAAGTTAGACTCAGCGAGGCATGACTATTTACTAGTGTGCCATGGCACATGATGAATGATGTGACGTTGTGAATCGGGAAGCTAACACACATTGAATTTGGAAATATTTTTCAATAATCAAAGCAGAGGTCCTTTTAAATGCATTATTACACTGGGATGCGGGATTTGAAGCCAGCCACATAACCCTTTGTTGTTGTCGTCGTTTTGTGAGTTCAGGTTCGACTTGGTGGAGATCATGAGGTGTGCGGTCAACTCTCCGTCAAATTGTAGATTGATGGAACTTGTGGGGATCTCCATCATATCGGAGCTTCTGCATCCTGACTCCCATTTGGTATGCGTGAAAGCAAGTTGCAGATCTATTCATGCACTCTGTCGATCATCAGCAAGTGATCGTTTAGTTTGTTTCCGGTGTCCGTGGAAATACGCTTGCTCTATCAACACGTGGGGAAACCGGAGAAACTCATGCTACACCAAGCTTGATGTTCTTGCAGCGTGTCGATGACTGCCATTCCTGTGAAAAGAAAATCATGGAATCTGTAACGAGGTCCTGAGGCTCTAGTCAACTGATTATAGCAGGGTATTGATCACGCTCAGGAGTTTTAATGTTGGAGAGGATGAAAATCCAAGGGGTGTATTTTGTCGAGGGCGACGACTTGCACAGAAGTTTCCTGCAAGAAAACGGAGGTGATTGCTCTTTTCTTGCTATCCAATTCATGTTCAAGTCGACGAGGATGACGTTGGTTTTGTGTTGATTGCGTGTGCTTATGGAGGAAAAATTGACCTTGTCAAGGATTCGTCTCAAGAATTTACAACTCCTTTTCAGATCTAAGTTGATACTTTGTTTTCTCTCGTCCTTGGCGAAGAATTAGCGAGCGGATGTTTCTTCCTGATGAAACTTGAATTGAAAGAGAGATTTCAGATGCATCAGAGAAACGAGAGTTAAGAATCGCTTGCGAAGTCAATATAGACCTCCACCCGCTCTCGGAGTTTTTTGCGCCCTCTTTATACTTTGTGAAGATCTCAACGATTTCATTGATGTAAAGAATAACATTTAGGTATCCCCTTGCTTTTGGGTTTAAGGTTGTTGATTGCCAATGTACACCACGGAAAGTTGCAACAGGGTACTCGCAGAAGTAGACCCCAAATTATGACCCTTCTCTTGAGAAATGAAAACCAAAAATCTTGAGCCCCGGTACATTGCAATGCATTCGAATAAAATTTTATCTAGACATCCACAGCACATTTGCAGAGGTGCTCGGCAAAAATTTCCATTGAACATTGATTTTTCTCCTCAACTTTCCTAGAGTTCACGCCTTTGGTTTATGTATTCTAGACACTTTTATATTTGCATAAACTGCGGCATGTGAACTGGTGCACCCAGTTTAGTTTTCATTTTATGGCATTACCCCTTGCAGTACAGATCGGGTATTACTAATTCCAGTAATTCCAAGTAGAGAACACCTTCAGTACTGGTTATCACATCACACATGATGCAATATTGCTTCAACGAAGCACTTAAATTTTCAGTGCATCTACAGGAACGAAATGGTGATCTGCTGTTAGGCTCTGGATCAGAATTAGTTTGACGCCCCAATGGAAAGAGGGTGCAGTTACCCGGAGCGTGGCGGTTGGGCATGGTTTCTCATGGTAGCCTTAGTGCCAGGCCTGCTCCTCTGTCTTGCTGTGGCCTTGTATGTCCCCTGGTATGGCTTTCTTCGCTTCGACAGCTTGCTGCACTCGGGAGATCAACAATGGATGGAATTAGCAGACTTGGCGAGGCTGCAAAATCAAGGAGATTCTTGTGCCGGGCGTTACATATACATCTACGACCTGCCCCCACAATTCAATAGTGACCTTGTCAAGAACTGTTCAGGTGAAGAATCTTCGACACTGCTCATTTATTGGGTTTCATCTTGAATTGTAAACTAAACTGTTTTATTTTTGTCTTACCCTTTCTGCGAGCTTTACAACTACGTGTAGTGATCCAAGCTGTTGGAAATAAATGCCAATAAATACCTCAAGAATACAACTCCAAAAATCAACGAAAGGTACCGCCCCTCGTTAGCAAGAATCTGGAGAAGTACCAAGCGGTCAGTACATATGGGGCTCAATACGGTCTGTCGTCAAGGGAATTGAACAAAATCACTTTTCACACAATATTTGCTTGTAAAATCTGGACTGATTGGTACTGAGCTGTTGTTTCAAGTCAGCAAATAAGTTTAGCACTAAATAATTCAGAGGTGAGTGTTGGCTGATGCTTGTAGGTTCACTTGGTGATTCTCCAGTCATTTATTTCAACAAGTTAGTCTTTGTCATGATCATCCGCATAGAATAAGAATTGGGCAAATTAAAGTGAAATAATGTCGAACGGGGGTTTTGGACTCATGGGGCTCTATGCAGTCTGTCGTCAAGAGAAGTGAACAAAATCACTCCGAGCATAGATTTTGCTTGTAAAAGTTGGACTTAATGGTAGCTAGAGAGCAATATAGGTGAAAGATCTGTAGCTGTTGTTGCTAAGTGAGGAAACAAGACTTTCAGCACTGAAAGAATTAGAGGTGACTAGCGTTGACTGATGGTTGTAGCTAGGTTCACTTGGTGATTCTCAACTCATTTTATATTAACAAATTAGTCCTTGTCATGATCATCCGCAGAGGATAAAAATTGGGCAAATCTATGTGAAATGGTATCAAACGGTGGGCTTGGACCTCAAGTATTACTCCCGGAAGAAAATGACGCCCTCTCGTCCATCTTCCAGCCTGAAGATGCTTGGTTTGTGACCGACCAGTTCAGCCTAGACCTAATTTTCCACGAGAGGCTTAAGAAGTACGCATGTCTCACGAAGGATCCCAAAACAGCCACACTGTCATACATACCATTCTACAGCTTCCTAGATTTCTCCAGGACGGTGTACACTTCTGAACCTGCAATCAACGAAAGATCAAGCCGTGAGTTGCTGGCTTGGTTGCAAAAACAGGAGCATTGGAGGTCAACAAGTGGCCATAGCCATGTGCTTGTGTTGAGTAGAGTCATGTGGGATTACGCAAGGCCCAACGGATCAGACTGGGGAAACAGGTTCCTGTTTTTCCCCGAGGTTGCAAATGTCACCAAAATCTCCATCGAACAAATTCCTTGGTGCGACTCCCCATGGTGCAAGCACCGGATGGGAATCCCTTACCCGACATCCTTTCACCCATCCTCAAACTCCCACATCCAAGCATGGCAGAAGACAATTCGAACTGCAAAGCGCGAGACATTGGTCTTGTTCATTGGTGCACCTAGGGTTAACACACTCGCTGCATCACTTCGGGGCACTCTCCTAACCCAATGTGCAAATTCAAGTTCAAGTGCTTGCAAGCATGTGTCCTGCAATGAGATCAAATGCGCAGGTCGACCTGATGTTGTTATAGGCCAATTTCTGAAGTCGGTGTTCTGTCTGCAACCTTCCGGAGACAGTGCGACACGGAAGGCTGTGTTCGATTGCCTTCTTGCCGGAGGCATTCCCGTGTTCTTCGACAGGGTTACCGCTCCCTTGCAGTACTTGTGGCACTTGCCTTCCAATGCTAGCAGCTACTCTGTGTTCTTTGATATCGAGAGTGTCGTCAATGGTAAAATCGATGTCATTCGAGAGCTCACCAACATTCCGCCAGACACCATAGCTAGGATGCAGAAGACTGTGCATGATTTGGTGCCGGGTATTATTTACCGCAAACCAGGATCTGATGTCACCATCAAGGATGCGATAGACCTGACCATTGATAATCTCTTAGAGATGTTTAGGCCTGTGAATCAGTCATTGATTTACAATAGATAACTTGATAGTACACTTTCAAGGTCCGGGTATAGTAATGGACATTAGCTTAGCCGGCAACCTGCTTGAACGTCGTCATTGAGTTAGGTTCCATACTCATGATTCATGATTTGTAGTTGACCCCATTAGAATAGGTTTCTTATTCAAAGATGCCCGAGTCTGTATACGTAAGGGCTTCGTTCTTGTAGAAGTAGGTTGACTGACTCAATTCATATAAGAAGGAAATTGTGATTAAGCCTATAGTTTTGTAGATGCGGTCATGATTGATTACTGAGGTGTGATTCCCACGCCTCACAATCCAATGAGGGATGTTATGTTCACAGACATGGTGAATTTGTTCTCAGAATTTGGTTAGATTTTACAAGCGTTACGTGTCAGACAACAATGTACATGAAACTGATAGCAGCATGATCTCCAGGAGGAGTTCGTATAATATTGTACCCATTTAGTGTAATATTATCACTGATTCAAGTAGAGACCATTGTTGTGTCCAGTGTCCACAATTTCAGAAAAAAATTAGGTTGCACAAGAGAGGTCACGAATGCTAGTAGCCTCCTCACCATCTATAAGTAAGGTAGCTGGGTCTTAAGTGGGTCGTTTTCTTAATCAGACCCCTATATTTGATTGGTATGTGGATCGGTGACGATCTAAGAGCAAACATCACGAGGACACATTTTAAAAAGAGATTGAACCACATCTTCATGTATTAATAACTATTAAACACTTAATAATGAACATAATTGGGAGGACCTATGTTTCGAGTTGAGAAATCAACAAACATACACTTTCGATAATCATAATTAAATAAGGGAAAATCTAATTTTCAATCTAGATTTTACAGATGTTTCATTGTAGTTTTGTTGATGCAACACGAGTTTTGTTATGTAAATCTAATTAGTAGAAGTTGGAGAACATGAAAAATGAACCAAATAACACCCACATACCTTAAGGGTTTTCCTTCTTGTAGAAGTGGGGTGGCTCAATTAGGAGAAGGACATTGTAGTTTAGCCCATGATTTTTGTAGATGCGGCCATGATTGACTAGCGAGGTGTCCTATGGGCCTCACAGTTCAAGTCTAAGACACACTTGCAGAATAATAAGCATAGCTCCGTATTGAGATGTGCTGATACAATGGACATTCTAATCCCGGTGAGTTTGCAAGACTTATAAGTGATATTTTCAGTTATGATATTTAGTTATATTGACTGTGTTACATGAAGTCATGGGCTCAAGCATGTTGATTCATCCTTAATGGCTTTATTATGGAGGATTGCCCATGGTGGCCACATCCTTGAATGCCTTTTCAAGTTGGGGAGCATTTCCTTTCGAACTTGAGTGAAAGTGCTTGTAAGTTGTCACAGCCATGCCAAAGCACTATCTTCCAAGTTAAATGAATGTTCAACTAGTCTATGTTAAGTAAGGTGATATATAAAGATGGTTGTGCAAGAAGGCATCTCTGCCCAATGATCTTATGTAATTTAGTAGCTACTAGCAAGTATCATAGAACTTTGACTTAACAACTTGCAAGGACTGTATGCTTGAGTAACCTTGAAACTCACTATGAATATTTAACCCTTTGCACACCCACTCAATCACAAATGGAGAATGAGATGGTTTGGGCCTGAGCTCAATAGAAATGCAACCATGCGAAGGATGAGGTGAAACTACAACAATACACATTTACATGTGAAGAATCAATCTTGAGAACATTCTCAAGGTAGCAGTGCCTTAAAGTAACACCTTCCTTCTGGCGACACTTATCTTTCATCCTTAAGCCGTCAAGAAGTGAGTGCAACGGTGTCATCGAGTAAGTCATTGCTAAAAGCAATTACTCATATGCGGGCTATGGCATTAAGTACTAAATAGCACCACTTTGCCCATCATAGTAGTGATTTAAGAAGGATGCAAGAACACTTTAAAGAGAGAACCAACTTTGGCCAATCACAATGGCTAGTAGGGGATCTATCCACTCAACGAGGCAGTGTAAGATGTGATCCACACAAGCGGGACAACACCTCCATTTAATAGGAGGCTCTCACCCTCAATAAGGCCGATTTTGTGGTGATTCTCATCTTGCATTCCAACATCCATGGACCCCCCTAGTGGAGAGTAAAAGACTTTGCAAATTCTTGTAGGTCGCATATGAATTTGTTCATGCGCTCCACCATGACTGCTCTACATTGACTTGCCAGAAGAATTACTTGAGGATAGCTCTTCAACACTAGAATTTAAAATGGAGTGAAATTTTACATCATTTTTTAAAGTCCATCTTTTATACATCATTTGTTGATTAATTCTATTGGTTATTTTAGAGGTGTGTGCCGACCTTTCTTCTTCTTCTTCTTCTTCTTCTTCTTTTTTTCTTTTTTCTAGCTACTAGTAGCCACTTTGCTACAGTGAAGTGAATTGATTTACAAACACATGTTAAAAAAGTTGAATTTTTGCCTTGTAAGGTGCCATCTCCACTCTTTGTGGGTAAGAGGTTGGTGCCAACTAGCTTCACATGGGTGGAGCGGAGTCACCTTAAAATCGAGACCCGCATGTAAGCTCCATCATTGGGAGTAGCTAGTGAGCTCCACTATGAGCTATGAATGGAACCCATCTTCCCATTCAAGGGCTCACTTCGCCTAGGGGTTAGTTGGTTGGGGTGAGTGGTGTTGCCCCGGGGAGTGCACTTAGTGTTAAAAGTCAGGTATAATATGCGTGCATCACCTCCAAATTAATACCCCTATAAATGGTTTGTCTTTCATTAAAAAAATGATATACATACATATATATATAACAAAAAAGAAGCTTCACGTATGTATGCATGTTTAGAATAAATTTTAAAAACAAAAGCCCACCATATGTATACAATGAAAAACATGGTCTAAAAAATAGGCTAAAATTTTTTCACTTCAAAAGTACTTCTTTATCATTGATAAAATCATTAAACACTTTTCCATCCATAGGATGAACCTCGTACAAGTGTTTTTCTACTACAAAAGTTATTGTAGCTAGTGCAATAATAGTTTCTAAGTCTACCCATGATGTGATCTGTTAAGTCATAAGTCCATAGTGATCCATGATCTTTTTGGTACCAACACAATCTAATCTCCATATAAGATGGTGGAATTAACAAATTAATTGGTTCTCTATATTCAACCCACTTATTAGCAAATTTTCTATGCATTCTATAAACCCTTCCTAAATACCAAGCTTTTGATTTGCTTGGCCTTCCTTTTATAAAAAAAATTCAATTGTTGCCGTAACCTAGCAAATTTGACATTGGAGGCTATAGAGAGACCAAGCTCATAACGGTGCGTCCAAGGGAAGGAGCGAGCTAGCACTGTAGATTGAAAGCCAAAGCAAACAACTTGCCGTGAAGGAACGACTCTCCAATAATTACGCACATCTCACATGGGTGGGTGGGAAGCATGTGGTAACATGGCAACGACCAAGGCAGGTGGGCCGGGAATAGTAGGAAGTTATGTGTTGTCTTCAAATTGGATCTGCGGGTTGGTAACTAAGCTTTTGAATATATATATATATATATATTCAATGAAGAGGCCTAAGAGTTACTTCTTACCTACATTTTGTCCAATGCATGAACAAAATGTTTACAAAAAAATTTGGCAGTGGAATCCGTTGACTTCTATGGAGCTTTTAATCTTTCTTAGGCAGAGTGATTCCATCACGACACTAAATATGATATTTAGTCACACCAATTCTAATTGTCTTGCTCAATACTAATTGTAAACCGGGGTAAGTGTCACCAACACCAAATGTTAACCCAACATTATTTGTCATTCCTTTTAAATAATTTTTGGGATTATAGATTTACAGTGTTGCAATTATTGTCACTTCCTACATGATTTTTCATCCAAATTTCAATCATCTGTGACAAGATTTCATCACAAATTGCTGATAAGAGAACATAGGGTTTTGGCTAATGGATGAACTCGTCCATCATCCATGACAATATTTGTAAAGTTATCCATATGAAGTGTCATCCGAAATGCTACCATTGTGACACTAAATATCATATTTAGTGTAGTTAGCTATCTAGCTAGTAAATAATTATTTGCCCCTTTGTTGCGTCAAATGTGGAGATGTGCGTGTCTCTCTACATAGGGGAAAAATAGCTAAGTATGTTTAGTAGCTTGCCACTTGTTGTGACAAAGGTATAATGTCGTGGCTTAGAGTAGTTGTTAAAGATAGTTGTGAGCCTAAGTCCTATATGGGAGTTCTAGTAAATAAAAATAAATTTGCAAAGACAAATATGGAAGTGTATAGGTGTATGTATAAGTGTGGAATTATGTTGTCAACAAATACATGATTGGTGTATGAGTTCATATTATGTCCAAAAGTAAAGGTCCACATAAACATACCAAGTTATTATACATGAGCATATCTTAATTGTTTGTTTATATCAAATTAGATTATCAAATCAACCTCATGATGGCATTGGGAAGTAATTTAAAGTCGGGTAGAACAAGGAGGGATCCTCACCAACTCTCCATAACATTTTTTTATTTTTTTTGAAAAAAATATTTTTTTTAGATAGAAGGCCAACCCAGCCAACGCCAATCCTTTTTTGGTTCTCAAAGTGCACAAAGACATGAACCTTCTCAAGAGGTGCATAATTTAATTTTTTTTTCTCTAGGTTATGTAAATTTTGAAGTTATTGATTATGTAAATTTTTATATATAGATAATTGAATTGTGGATAATATGCAAATAACAATTGTACTTTGTATCATCTTACTTAGAAAAATAATACCCTATAACTTTCTATAGTGTTCTTTCAATTAGTGTTATTTTCATAGAAGTGTTTTAGTTTTCGTTTTTCTACACTCTAATTAATTAGGATGGATTTGTACAACTTGCATCACAAACTCAAGTAAATAATCACTTTCAAGTAGTGAACATCCACCTTTTGAGGATGATTTATTGGACTCCCAAAAAGTTCAACAACTAGCACCCACAAGAGCTTTAACACTGCCATATGGAAGGAATTCTAGACCATCTTGGAAAATTGGCAAGAAATGGCTCATGCATATGAGACTGCATGATGGGCCTATACATGGTTATATAAAATGCCCTACACGTGAGGAATTTTTTGTTCACTCACCATGGGGTTTGGAAGCAAGTTGCAAAAGTATGGAGAAATAGTTCATACATGACCACGATGAAAGCAATGATCATAAATCCGCAGTGGCTAGAAAGGAGGGTCGTCATTTTCCTCCAAGTTGTTTGGTTTCTATTACTTGTCATGTATGTGCAAGTAATTGTGGATAGCTTGAACAAATGGTTTCTTGATTAACTTCTTTTTGATAAATGAAATCTTCTAGTCCAAAACATTATCCAAGTGATGAAGAAGTTCGTATAACTATCTCAAGGAAATGGTTGGAGAGATTGATCATAATTTTTTGGATTGATGGCAGTTGAAAGCGATGCAAGCAGAGCCGAGTTGCTTGAGATTGTAGAAACTGAGGCATGAATGTGAAAACAAATTATTGTATGAGACATGGCAATTTTGTGGGGGGCTTCAATGAAATGGCCACATCTCATGAAAGTTTGGCAGAAATACTTGCCATTCCCTCAAGTATTGTAATTTGTGAAAGGGGATTTTCAAAACAAAATGCTATCAAAAGCCACTTGCAAGCCTCATTCAAGTTGGAGACTTTGGATGCTTTGATGCAAGATATGATTGGAGGATGGTGTCTAAGTTATAGAGCAACATGAAGAATTGGAGATTTCTTAGGATGGACTAAATATTGTGAGACGTTCAAACTTATATACATTTACATGTGAAAGAATATGATTTGGTCGTCAAATTTGTGTGAAAGATTAAGATTTTCTCAAGCTGTCATTTGAAAGGTAGTTTTTCATGTTGACTGCCACATTAAAAGGCCCCAAAAAAAGGCAACCTATCACATGAAACGAAAGTGGACCCATAAAAAAAGAACAGTGATCACCACCCTCTTGCGCTCTCAACTTATATCTTGTAGCCTCTTTATTCATGTAGTGGCAATTAGTGGTGCCACTTTTCGATGGTAGTGGGGTTTAAAAAAATTTAATACCAAATTTCAAGTCTCAAAGTGGTATGCACTAGTGGTGCTTGAAGATGCCGACCTCCCTCCTACCTCTCGGTACTTATATGTGTGATTGTAAAAATAATATTTTAAAGCAATAATATTCGTTTTGGGTGTATTCTCTTAATTAAGTGGATTGGTCAAGAATGTGGTAGTATGAGGCAGAGAGGTAGTACATCCCAACTTGTTCCACTAAATAGTAAAAGGCAGCTTTCCCACACCCTATAAAGCAGGAAATTATCTCAGGGTCACAAGTTTATCGGAATACTGATCAATGTTCAAGATTGAAGCCCTCATATGAGTTTCATTTTGAAGGGCTCTCAAATTTCAGCCCTTCAGTTGAAGGACTGGTTCAAATCCAAGATGTTAATCCAAAAATATAGAAATGAAATACAACATTCATGTTAAACTTGTGCATAAATTATATGGTACATGTTTTCAGTATAATGTGAAGAATTAAGAATCAACCATCTAACTTCATTTCTTGTAGTGACAATGCTCTACGCTTGTTGGTTCTTGTGGCGGACATATTATATCGGGGACTTCAAATGACGTCTTCATTTTCAATTTGGGATTGCGTTTCGAAGGGTTGTTTTGAGAGGTATATTTTGAAGGGCCAAATCGTGTTTGAAGGGCATTGAAGACTTCAATCTTGAACATTGATACTGATGCAAAGCTACTGGCAGCATTTACTGATCCATCCACATCAGGAGCCTGCGTTGCAGCAATGACGATGACCGGTCATGCTACTGACACAACTCACATCAGAAAGTACCCCCCTTCCTAGTAGTGTAACTTATAAGTTGTGATCGGTTTGTCATCATAATGACTTGGAGTGTTACGTTGCTTCTCAACAACCTATTCTTCAACATTGCAGATAATCTCCCATGGAAGGAGTAGGCATACGTAATCACCCACTGCATCCGAAACAATCCGAAAGAAACCCTCGCGTACTTTAACCACTTGTGCACCATTTTTAGGAGCGAAGTGCAGCCAAGTTCTGTTACAATTGAAGAGATGATGTGGGAATTGGGTTGAGATGGTTGCAAGCCCGTACTGGTTTGATGTCTTCTCAAAAGCCTTGCTCAGACAGCATGCGTGTGCTGTGTCGCGAATCTCGATCAAACTGTCATGAATCTGTGCACTTTCAAGACTTGAAAGTGTTTCTTGAGATGGGATTTAAAGAATTTGGGGCTAGATTTACGATACTGCTCATGGATTTTAATTTGGATGATTGCCTTCTGCCCGAGCCGCACAAAGATCTTGTGGTGGAAGAGGTGATTATCAAGGCATGCTTATTAGCTTGCTTGTGAACAATATCTTCTCATATGTGAAGGAGATGACCGAGACAGACAATGAGTGCAGTCTTTTTAGGATTTTCATGAAGACTGAGGGTTTGTTGCTCCCCGAATCTATGTGGAAGGTTGTGATTGGGTGAACTCGCACATCGGCTCACTTTTGAAGGCAACCACACAATAGTCCGTGGCATGGGTGCCGGAATCGTGTGCCTTGACTGTGTATTAAAATGTGGAAGATGTGAAGCAGTTGATAATAGGCAATTTTATCTTCCACTCGATAGATAAACGAGATTGACATCCAAAATCTGTCTTCTTAGAGCAAAGATTGGGCTTCATGCGCCTGGTGACTGATCCAGGAATAGAAGATAATTAGTAGATAAATTATAATTTGTAATTTATCGATTAGTGTGGAGAGTCTGGTTTAGCTCAAGATAGTAATGGTATGTCATAAACAGTACTAAGTAACTGTACGTTTTATCAAGGATTTGAAGTTGGACAATGCTCACAATCCATCATAAGGTGCAACACTGGCATTTCTTTTATTATGGGATAGGGTTCTTCTGAAACCTGCAGTCATGGATTAGGTGTGAGGCAGTTGTCGGTTGGCAGTGTTATGTTCTACTTGATAGCTAAATTGTATCAACATCCAGCATCCGTCTTTCTAGAGCAAAGATCGGGTTCTGTCCCTTGTGACTGATCAAGGATGAGAAGAGAATCAGTAGATAAATTATTGTTATTATTAATGTGGACTAGAGTCTAGCTGAAGATAATAGTATGTCATTACCATTATTAACTAAACATATCCAGCATGAAGGATATGAAGTTGCACAATGTTTACAAGACTCAATGAGTCACAAGGTGCAACACTGTTTTTTTTTTTTTTTTTTAATGAGGATAGGGCTCGTCTGGAACTTCGAGCAGTCATGGATTGGAGTCTCATTATTTTCAGCATCCCTCCTCTAAGCCTGCAATGTTGCCGCAATGAAGTGAGCATATTCTCATATTTATTCCAAACCTTTCGTAGTGTGCACTTGCCATCAAGGGCAGTAATTTCTTCAAAACCTTCTAGATATGTGTTGATATTGCCAAGGTTTCGTCTAAAGTGGTAGTTGTAACTTCTGAATCTTCAGGTTGGTTGGTAGACTTGAATCTTCAAATTGGTTGCGAGTCATCCATGGTACTCATCATGTGTTCATCTCAACCCCAAGCCTTTGGATACTAGAATAGATACGTACATCACCATAAAATCGAATCCCTTTTGTGACCCTTATTGGCAAGTGAGCTGAGAAAAGTGGCGAACTGCCTAGTACAGTACATGACTTGGTAGGGTTGCTGGATCATCGTCTACTTTGTCACATGTGTAGCTGAGATGATTATGCTTCAGAATTTTGACCCTGCAACTGCAATCGCCAAGTTTTAAAAGCAAAGTACATAAGTTACTCCTAAGAAATACAAAGTGATCTATTATCTTAATTTTAAGCCCCACTTTGATCAAGAGTGGGCCCTGTGACTTTTCATTGGTTGATTTGCATACAAATTCAGTAATTTCTCTCTCCTTGCTGTGCCCAAATACCATTTCTCCATTTGTTGGAATTTGAACAATAAACTTCAGACCATGCACAAAAAAGTGGCAAGAGTTGGAGATAGCCTGAAGCAAACGGATGTGATTAAAGTCTTATTTTTTAATTACTATCTATCTAAAGTCTGGTGCTCGGCCTCACTTCTACCTGTATGGGACTGGTTCCCAGCCAAGATAAGCCAAAACACACGAGGATGGAAGGGCTCAATTCTTCTGATAAGATCTTTGGTGCCTTGCTTTTAATCTGGTGTCAGTTGAAGTTCAGGCATATTAGGCAACTCATTCAGAGGTTTTGTCTTCAAGTTGCTGAGTGCTTCCTTATTATCAGTTGCTTCAAACAGCCTGCACTTGTTCGACCGCCTGGGCTTCCGGGGAACTGGTGCCTTTACAATTTTTGCTCCCGATTGGTGAAGCCGGGTTGCAAGGAGCTTTGGTTGCCTTGTCTTCTGATCAAATGCTCTTACACACACGTACCCTACATAGATGAACAGACTAGAATCAATTCTTCGTCTGGGTATGTAAATGCATGCAAACGATTGCGTCTACAACCGTTAAGTCCTGCACATGCTGATTTCCTAGACTGAAATTTTGTTTACCTTTCTTGAAACAGCACTGTATCTCCTGCTGTGACATATCTGTTTCACCCAAACACATGAAGTTGTTAGAAACTATATGTCCAGAGGAAGGTACCTCATTTTCTTCAAATTCTAGACATGTGGAACCAACTTTAAATCCGGTATTAGCTCGAATTTAAAGGAGAAACAAGATCAAATAGCTGTATTCAATATATGAACCCTCAAGGGGATCGCAGGGTTGAATGTATGAGTTTTGTCTGACCTTTGAAGAGACTTGTTACAGCAGTGCTAAAATATACAAAACGGCGTCGCAGTGCCCAGAGCAGCGTCCTTGGCACTTCAAGTGGTTGTACACTACTTGCATGGTCAGCGAATACCTGCCATCAGATAATTGAATTTTCAAAGGATGTTGCATTCCTGAGTTGGAATTTAGTGATCTGTCTGTCTCTGATGAGAAAAATTCACAGAACCTGGTTTTGAAAGCTATTATACCTCGTTAACCTGAAAGTAAGTTCCATTCAGTGGAAACCATCCCTTCATTGCTGTTCTGCATGGTACCTGTTTGCACCAACAAATGACTTCCAATGTTCTTAGAGCTGGGTAGCAGGTTGAAAAAGAAAAGTACCTACTCTTGGCAAAAATGATGTTTGAGCTACAATGGGCTTAAATTTCTGGGTGTAGTCCTTACCAGGAGTGTTCCTCGTACTGTTTGTTCCTTCTCGTTGTACTGGCATGATGCAAATGGGTTGCAAGCATCTTCATCGTCAATGTTGGGAATTTTCTCAGGGACCTCTTCTGTGGTCATCCATTAACAATTTCCAGGCAGGAGGTTTATCAATAACCAATATTTCCAGAGGCAAATGAATCAAAAATTTGAGTGGACATGTATAACTTGCTACAATAACAGTGTAATATTGTTCCAGAAGTAATTCATTCACATCCAGTATACGAATATGGGGAACCAATCTCAGGGATATACCAGGACTCCAAATCGCTAGAAGGTAGAAACACGGGTCATCTGCTTCTCTTTTGTCCATCTGTAACACACCCAGTACTCAACAACATGAATGCATTAACATTTTAGCGGAGCAAGAATCACAATACAGGTCCTCAGATTTGGTCCCAGGCATCAGATTGACATGTCTACATCTTAAAATGCAAGTACTTAATTTACCTGTGCGATCAGAGGATGGTTGTCTGGCAATTCGTATCTGCAAAAATTGAGCAACAAAACAAACCTCATTAACTTGAAGACCTGAAGATTTTGGTCTGCACCACAGGCTGTCATTTAGTTCACATGTTTCTTAAGCACCCACAGGCTCAATATATAGTATGGTACAAGGAGGGTAAAGTTTCGAAAACACCTTGATTGATTCGTCTGGATTTATTCTAGAAGTCTTGCTATTCTTGTCAGAAAAACACCTTGAATAAATAAGTCCTTACTCAATAACTTTACCATATGTTTGGACTCACATCGATCTGATAGCATCGTAGAAGAGCAACAGTATCCAACCTGAAATTCACAAGTAGTCCACCAACAGGAATAAAGAAGGGAGCTTGGTACTTACACATAGTGTACCGTACGCAGGCGTTGAATAGTCTTCAACTGAGGTGCAGGTGAAATGTGACCTTGTGGCGGTAGCAAGATAAGCTCTTGTGAAGGAATTAGAGCTGGAACTAACCCATCAACCCGAATTTGTGAGACAGGCTCATTGGGAAGATCTTCAATGATGACATCTGTACTTTTCATAGCCTCTAATTGCCATCCAATAGAAGGCTGATCTACATTCAATTCCGGATCAATCTTCTCCTCCATGACACTCCAAGTAGGGGCTGATAAATTGTTACTATCAGGGGTTGGTAGTTCTGGTTCTACATTCAGTTCAAGCAGCCCAATGCACTCTGGCATTCTTATCATCACATCATGTGTCTGTACAGGTTCTTTAAAATCATCAAGTTGTATGTGGAAAGGATAATCTTCAATGTCATGGACTACATCAATAATGATTGTATCCGGCGAACTGGGCTCTTCAATTATCGGTACACATGGCTGGATAGTGACAACACTGATGTTCATTCGATCTGTCAATGAAGTAGCTCTAGTTTCTTGATCCATTTTTGAGCCTGGATCTGTAGCTGGCAACTCAAGCATCAGTGGCGTATCCTCCCGTTTTTCAGGTCCCTTCAGATGGAGTTTTGCACTGCCACAAGTCCAAAGATCCTGTTAGTTGGAGGTATGATAGCCATCTGCAGTTTCGTTTTGGGTTCAGGATAATAATTGTTGGATTTCTAGCTCAATGAAATAAATGAGATTGATTTTAAAGAGCCAGGGAAGCCAAAAGGCTTCTGGGACTCGAAGCACATCGAGATAGTGTTAAAAAAGCTAATTCCCTAGAGTAACAGAATGCAGTGGCTTCCACAAGGTAGCGGCTAATATCAACTTGATTGTCTAGTTGGAAGACTGCCTAGCACTACCTCCTGAATTAGGGAAGGAAAAGTATGGAGTTGTAGAGGGGATACACTAACCTAAAGTGTGCCTCATTCTCACCCACATTGTAATAGAAAAAGTGGTACAATTTGTTATCTCTAGGGAGTGGGATAGTGAGCCACCGGCCAGTTCCAATGGCTTGTCTATGGTTTGCGATGTGGTAAGCAACAAATGATTTTGTGTTGGGGTGGTGGCAATGGTTGCTTCAAGTAAAGTGTGAGGGATGGAAGCAGCAACACTGCACCTGGAATACGAGCTTGCAAAATGTTTGCATTCGCTCCGCATGGGGCACGCATTGCAATTGGGCTTACTTTTGGTGCAGAAAACCTGCTCATACACACAACAGGAATTAGTTTGAAGCAATTTCCAGTTGATCCGTTAGGTGGTTCTTCACGTGTACAAAAATCAAAAGCATCTTCTCGTGATCAACTTTGAAACTCTAGTATTTAACCATGTCTAATGGCTATGAGTGACATTACCTTGTTGTTGTAAGAGGCAATTTGCAAACACTCCAGGAAGCAATTCATAGGTATGGCGTCATTAATTAAGAGGACTTAGGTACCATTTGCCATCTTGCTACTGTAAAAGGTTTTTGAAATATTTTAATCAGATTCTGGATGGAGAAGGCAAAACGGGTGTTTGAAATTACCTTTCCAAACGTGATCATCTGGTAGTGAAGCTCATACCTGCCACAATCAGGGTCACATTGGCTATTAGTCTCGATCCTCATGTAATCTTTTACTTCAAGCTGTGAACAAAATGCACAGCTCGTTCTTTTGGAATTTGATATTCTGCTTTTTGCTTACAATGTCTTTTGATCAAGGTTACAAAGCCGGGGCCACATATACTGCTGGATGCTAGCTTGAATTGGGTACCTGGAAAGATGGCCACACCAATTTTCAACCTGATTGTACAAGTAGGCTTCACAAAATCAGATACTCAATCATCAAGCCACAATGTCAAAGGCAGCTCCTAGAAAAGGTGCAGGAATTCTGTCAAATGTTAACATCCCCCTTGATAGAAAATTATGATATATTTTGGTGAGATTCTTAATTCCCGTTATATTCTCACCATGTGTCACAAAGTATTTTTTTCCTGTTAGTGTTTCCTCACTCTCTTTTCAGAACCAGCATGATCCAAAGCAAACCTCTGTTTTACACATATTTTTGATCTAAAGCAGTTTAGAAGTAGTCTCATCCTGGCTTACAATTCTAGTAGGTGTAGCTGAGTTTCCTCAGGTAAAGGCTCAAGGGGAACCCAACCTAACCGGACGGCAATACGTCCCACATTTGTGTCTACCTGGCCACAAGATCAGAGCACTATAATCAAAATTGCAGTCAGAGCCACTTTAGAGCACTACAGACAAAAAAATTCATCTTTCCCCTGTAACCCTAATTCAGTTGAGGTATTGAGCGACTTACAGGAAAAGAAGCATGGTGGAGTGTAAGAAGCCGTATGCACTCAACACTCTTGAGCCCCAAGCCGCGTGCACTTAGCAGGAATGATCTGTAAAGTCGGAAAATTCCTCACGAAATGATACTTCTTTTTAACCTAACAGAATGCACAGGAAATGTACAAACTCATCAAAAGCATTGGAAAGGAAAATTGCATCAACCTGCACAAAAACTGATGCACTTACTTGGCGTCGTGAGGAGTGAGCTTCCGAATCCATTCAAGATCAAGGCTTCCGTAATCTCGATATACCCTATCAATGAATGCCTGACATTGGCATTGACATCACAATTAGGGATCATTTTCAAAATTACTGTTGAGTTTCAAAATTGAATTCAATGGAAATAAAAGGAGAATCAGCACCTTCAATCTCCCAGCAAGGACATTATTCATTCCACGGTCTTTGATGACATCTGAGACTTCATGAACATCTGCAATTCGCACGGCATCCCAATCAACACAATCAACCGTTAATGGGTCCCGGGCATAGTCGGGGTCAGATAGAATTTTTGTTCGGAGAGGTTCCCATTTCTCCTTCTGTGACTTCATCACATAGCCTGCCTCCCATTTTGCCCGCTCAGGCCCTGAAAGCAATCGAAAGGAAACTTTATTCATGTATCTGTAGTTGTTGATCCTATTCCTAAGCCTTTTTCTTCCGGATCTAAAGTTCACAATCACCAGAGGCTTCACTTGCTCCCCTGATGCTTCTCTTGATGTTATCAATTTTCCTAGCACCATCCGCAGGGTGGCTGCAAGCACCTTCTCTCTCCCCACTACCGTCAAGCACCTCAAATCTTCCTCAACGACATAGTCATATTTCTTTTGAATCACTGACAAGTTTCCATCCCAAGAGGAAAACGGAGAATCACCTGCTTCAATATTCTCAGCTAGATTTCTTCCTCCCAAAATCCCTACTTCAGCTGAATTAGATTCTTCCACAAATGCTCTTTCCTCCATAGCTACCTGGGGTTGATTCTCTTGTAATGTAGTACAAGGAACACTTTCCACAATACAGCAGTCTGTTTTTGAGGCAGATTCTACAAAGTCTGGAATAAGTACTTGACCCCCAGTATCCTCTATAGATATCTTCACAACATCACATATTGCTGATGATTTCTCCACATCGCATTGCTCCATTAGCCGCTGTATAGGTATTTCAAGAGGCAGATCATTGTGCTTAGATACAGCTTGGGGTACTACAGGTTCCTCTGGCTGTGTCACTGCGAATGGCTTTGGTGTTTTTTTTTCTGAAAATTCCTCCAAAAGATGCAGTAGAAAAATAACCTCACTTGAAGACCCCGAATCCTGTAGAGGACGAACAGTTCCACCACCATTGCCTACTACGTCCACTTGGTGCTCAGAATTCTCCTCCACTGTGCAAATGTTAAGTGTTGGAGCCTGCAAGGAATCATCAAGTGTCTTCTTCACAGGCTCTTCTAATGTTTCCTCACTTATTCTTCTTGGAATACTTGTAGCAAATTCATTCTGACGACCTTTTGCAACCAGTGGTGACCCCGCCAAATCCAAAGTTTTCTCACCCTGACTCTCAATGGAGATTTCGTCCAACTTAAGTAACAGCTCGTCCACAATCTCTCTGATTGCTGTGTCTGTGGAGATATCAACAGAGTCATCCGAATGCAAGACAGTACAGACTTTATTTGAAACTTCTTCGTACTTCAGATCAATGTCAAGTTGCTTCTTCTTAAGTTCATCTCTAGTGGGTCTTGTTGCCAAAGGATGAGGGGTTTCCTGAACTGCTACCGGTTGCTCCTCTGCCGAGTTAGGGGTTTCTTCCTCTTCTGCGGCCTCCCTGCGAGCTGGGAAGCGGGCTCGCAACGACATAAATGCCGTGCTGCAAGATACCACTTCAACGCATCACCATACCCTGAGCTCATAGACCAGGCGGCCACAGTGTAGCACATTGTTCAAATTTCACCATGCTCAACTTAACTGTTCGAACTTCGCATCGTTCATTTGTACACAGATGCATCAGATAATACCCATTCTGAGCTCCTCTAGCGTACCCATATGAGTTTCCAAAAACCTCCCCATAACTTCGATATTGAGAATCACTGAAATATTGGATGTGCTAGTAAAAAATTCTAGAGGTAATTTTGAATGTCCTTCATTCTGAGGGGTTTGTGTACATCAATCATACCTGGATAGATAATCTGAGACATTCTGTGTCAGGAATGCACCACCAATAGAATCCATCACTGAGCCCCCCCATCTTGAGAATGTCCTGTCTCCTGATTGTGGAAGAACAATCATTCCATTGTTACTTGCAGAAAAGATTCAGGGACCAAGAGAATGACAGAGGCAACTAGAAGATTAACACAGGAAACACATGCAGATGCTACCTCTCCTTACCTTGGACATGGCGCATGATGGAGATGAAGTGATGAGCACGAATTCTCCATTCCTGTCTAGACTTCTCCCATGATGCCTCGTCCTGCTGATCGTCGTCTACGGCACCACCTTTTATCATCAACCTCTTAAACATCTTCACTGTATCAGAGTCCAATGAAACTTTGGGCTTGTACCTTACCCGTCGTCTCCATTTCACAGGTTCTTGGTACATGACCATCTTTCTCTCCTCGCCTTTGTATGTCACAATTTGAAGCTCCGGGGAATCTCGATCGATTTTGGGGATGTTATAATCCTTGTCTGTGACGTTGAGGGCCAGGTCTGTGCTGTGAACAGCCATTTCTGGTGAATCATCTTCTGTAATATTTCTCGTCATGGCCTTCACCAGATTGGCTCTCTTCTTCATGTACTTATCCTCCTCCACTAAAGCAGAATCACATTGCTCCTGCTGCAATTCGTTCATCTTCAGAAATGGAACGGGATGCTCAAGAATGAGACTTTTGCAGGTAGCATCAATTGCAGCTGGGATTGGGGTAGAGACAGCGAGAGCTTTCATTGGATTAAAATCTGATAAGAGACACCGCCGCACCAATTTCGCAGGACGTCGACATGGCTCTTTGGTGGAGCCTCCCTGTACATTTAATCCACTTCCACTGCTTGTAGAAGAATCCTCTTGGAAAAGGCAAGACCGTGGTGATGCTGGTGATGCGGGTGATGCGGGTGGCGAATCCATAGAATTTTCACTCTCGGGGAAGTTTGTCACATTCCCCCGGGGAGTTGATGGGGGATCCTCTGCTGGGTTCAACAAGTCACACAATTCGGCCGTCTTCTCGGAATTTGAATCGTGTGTGCAGATTTGCAGCGGAGGAGATAAGTCAGGAGTGCTCTTGCAGCGGGTTAAGACCTGCTCATCTAGTGAATCCGCTTCAGAGAAAAACGACGATTGCACTTGGAGCTCAAAATGTTTTGAATGAATGGAGATTGCACTTAAGTCCTCCGCACTATCAAGAGACAACCGTGAGAATTCCCTCTCACATGCATCAGTTGCATGGTCGAGGCATGGACACAAAGTCTCAACCGACTCATTGGCGTCATCGCTGGTGAAAGTGGAAAGGCACAGATCTTCGTCCAAGGAACTGGATTGCCAAAGAACCTTGCATATTTCACATGCCTCATTCATGTGAGTTTCTCTCATTCCCCGGGTTTCAGTCATCTCCATAATCTTTCTTTCCCATGCTGTTGAGGGACATGTTGATTTTCCATGCACCACATCAATTGTTGTTGGACTCGGAGCGGGACGTGATTTGTCGAGTCTGAACTTCTCCCTCAAGTCCCTCCATGCTGCTGCTGCCTCCCCTGAATAATCGACCGGTTGTGCTGACAATTCGCGTTGTGGAGGCTTTTTCGAAAGTGGGGTATCCGGTGCCATCCCTTTCATAACCTTCCTTGTTTTGAAAAACTCATTTTTCTTCACAGAAGAGTCAGTAGAAATGTAGGGTCTCAGAATCTCCAACATTGCAGCTTCCCCTCGATTCTGTCGTTTGCCCAAACGTGGCTTTCTCATTAACTTGTGCAATTGGAGTAGAGTTGGGGACTGTGGCCCTTGAATAGAAATTGGAAGCGACACCTGTGTGGCAATTGGGCCCTCCTCTGTCCTCGCCTTTTTGGGTAAGGCACTCGAATCCGCATGTGTGGGGTCTTGTACCTTGAAGTCGTAGGCAACATCGTCTGAAGCATTCAAAAACTGGTAAGAGCGAATAGAACTGCAAATAATAAAAAATCAGATCATCAAGGTGCATGTGTACCACAAACAAACAAACAGACTTCAGTGATCACATGCACCTCCTGCAAACTTGGAACTCTCCGGTTCAGGTGAAATTTCTAACACACTAACAGAAAAAACATATAGAAGGTCCTCTGCGTACCATTGCCTTCATGGTGAGGAGGCTTCGCTTTTCGTGGAGTCTTTGGCGTTTTTGCCTTCAATGGAGTCTCTGTCCTCCTTTCCTTGGGAACTCTCTCAACCTGCACTTTGGGATGGAATTTCTTCCTCCTGACCTTCGTCTGTCCTTTTCGAGGCAGTTTCTCCAGAAACTTTACAAACCAGCAACAACATATATTGATATGAATCACCCAACGCAGCAGAGAGGAGAATTGACATCATAACCCATGAAATGCTTATAATGATCTGTGCCAAAGTGAGAAACTCTACAGGATGACCCGGGTAAAAGGAGCTCACATTTTGTGGAGGATGTTGCGAAACTGGAAAAATTCTTTGCCGGTTGGATGAGGACACAATGTTTTCACCCATCGATGGGTTCGAAGTTGAGATATCTGTGGCTTTGAAGCTCCTATTGTCATCCTCAAGAGAGCCTCGCTCGTCTGGTAAGCAAGTCTTTCCATTTTTCCCTGTATAAAATACAGATTCAGCCAATCAGAGGCTCTTTTGTATGTGCTCATTCATCAAGAAGCAAGTATAAGAAAATATAATATAACGTAATGCTAATCAGAATTCGCAAAGGTTAAGAATGCATGCACATTAAAAATTTGAATCGATTGACCTTGACAGGGTGTTCTTTGAACTAGTTTCTTGTTGGGTTCTACGAAGGCAGACTTCAGACAGGTACCCTAGTTATGAGAAGTTGCCCCATTTTCTGTGGCCAGATTCCCTGGCAGACCAAAATTAGCACCCAGTTTCAGAAACGATCAGGCAGCAAATTTAAACACTGGATGAAGGAGCTCATCAACTGCGGTGAAAAAAGAAGATACCAGCTGTCAGTTGTTGAGAATGAGAATGATGATTGGATATGAATCCGGTGTCCAAAGACGCTGGCGGAAATGGCACTGTGAGCATATCTCGTGGGTCGACAGTGGTGATTTTTGTTCGACTACATTGTGAAGATTTGGAGCTACCAATGTAGAGGGAGACTGCCTTTGTTCTGAGAGGCTCCTGAGACGAGGAGACACAAAATAACACACGGCCTGGCCGGGAGGTTGCAAAGTGCCGTTGATAGAACACTCGAGTCAGATGGCTGGCCTTGGAAGAATCCACAAGAACCTCGGTAATTCCCTTCTGACAGTATGATGTAAGTTGAATTGGTGATGGATGCCTAGAGGTGATGGACAGAGTGTACACGGATGATGGAATTGCCTCAGGTGGAGTTGCATTACCAAATGATTCGCCCACATCCTTCTCGAGTATGCCCTTGTGCGCTTTCGGAGGCAGGCAGAGCTCGTTCTCGAGTACTCGTTTCCTCTTCTGCAAATTCTGGGGAGTCTGTGGAGCCACCACCAGCTGGTCGTCGTGCATTGGCGAAGCCTCCTTCGACCCATCTCCCTCTTCCTGATTCCCATGCCCAGTTTCATCTGCAAGACCACATTTGGCATCAATTTTGTCCAAAATGACGAATGAAGACAGACAGAGTTATCTTCCGTAGCAAGTAGAACTTTACTAGCACAAACGTCCATGCAGATTATCAGCTACAAAAACAGAGGATTTCATGCTAAAAAACCTCGCAATGTAGCGACCACGTGATGTCAACCTAAACCATCAAGAGGGATGTTGTAACCACTTTTAGCCAGGTTAACTTTCGATTTTCCATTGCTTTCTGTAAGAATGAAATGATTTTATACCTATACTTGAATTTTCCAAATTTTCGGAAACTTGAGGTGAATCTTTCCGGTCCTTTCGACTAGTCCTTGGGACCCAAGCTGCGTCAGCCAAACTTTCAGAGCTTCCGGATGAGAAAGTGACCACTTCCCCAAGTGCCGAATTCCCCTGTTGACAGCATTCTAGTTGGCCAGTCACCGAAACCACGTTGCCAAGTGCATCGATGACCTGCGTGTTTGAGTCGTACGGCGTGTCGGGGTAAAAGATTACCCAGTCGTACTCGGCACTAAGAGTCGACTGATAATTGCCACCAGCATACCATGTGTTTTCTTTCCTCACCCTCTGCGGGCGCCTAGCTCCTACACAGCTTGGCCCATCACCTGTGATCTCAAGTGCTTTGGCTATGTCGTGTTTCCCGGGCTTGCTCAGCTGGAGTGCTCCATTCTGTGAGCCTACTCCCTGTGCAGACAGACAGCAATTTTAGTGTACTTCACTGACCTTAAACCTTTTAAGGTGGCAAACCTCAGTACTAATTCACTCTTCGACCTACATATGTGAAGATGCGGGTCCCATCAGGATCAAAATATATTTGCATTGTCAATGTCACAATTCAGGCAACTGCCTGGATGCAGAACCACCATAGCTAATTAACTCAACACTCCTACAATCCTGTATGTCGAGGAATCTTACCTCGAATGGCCCGTCATCTGTAATGTCATGTGCTTGGGCTATGTCGTGTTTGTTGACTCTGGGTGTGTTCAGCTGGAGTGCTTCATTCTGTGAGCCTCCTGTCTGCGCAGACAGACAGCAATTTTAGTCCACTGCGCTCACCTTAAGCCTTTTAAGGCTCAAAATCCTCAGCACAAATCCCCTCTTCGACCCACATAGGTAAAGATGCCGGTCCCCTCGGGACCAAAATGTGTCTGCATTGTCAATGTTACAATGTAGGCACCTGCCTGGATGCAGAATTCACTCAAGATTTCTACAATCCTGTATTACGAGGAAATCTAACCTCTAATGGTGCTGGCGGGGACGCAGAGACGCTCTCAAGCTCAGCCTTATGGAGCTGTGGTTTGCAGATCGGTATCTCGTACGAAGTGTCCTCTAGTTCTCCCAGTTGAGGCTGCGAGTCAATCTATTATGACATGAGCGCAGATATAAGGTTGAGAATATCATTTACAAAACCCTCCAAGAACCCCTGCCAGATGTAAAACATGTAAGATTTCTTTCTACAAAATAACAGGGTTGAATTGTTCACTTACCTTCAGAGTCGACTCAAGAAGGTCAACCACGGTAGCCAACTTCTTCGCCTTCTTATTTCTTTCCCTCCTCAGTTTCCCGACTGAAAAGTCCTGGTGTTTTAAGACAAGCAAGATCTTTTCAGATTATAATTCCAACACTCTACTCTCAATTGAACGCATCCAAATGCCATGAGTCTTAGTATGTTTCCACTCTGGTTCAGGCCTTAATTAATAACCTGTAGTTGCAGATTCTCAGGCGCCGAACCTCCATCGAGGCCCCTGCTCTCACCCACCTCAGGAGGTCCCTCGGGCTTCTGTGATGTGCAGGTTTTTCTTGGATTCAATTTCACCGATTCTGCTGTACTCAAATGAACCTGTTTCCCCCAATGCAACTACAGATGCATCAAGTCACTGTACGCCCATAGAGCAAATTCCTCAAACTATGCTCATACAAGCACTTGCGTTTCCAAGTAAGCCACCATTAAAATAACTGCCAGGCTGCGTGCTTACTTTAGATTTAGTTGACTTCCTACGCGCAGATACTTTGAGAGACCCCATCTCCTGCGGCCAAGCACACCACAGCAGTACATTATGTCACAAACTAGACACCATCTTCCCCACCTCACAATGAGAGCATTGTTAACTTAGTGCCCAGTCAAGTGTACCAGAGACATTGCACGAAACAAAATCTAGAAGTCAAGTAGAACAGCTGCCTAGCTGCATCTTCTTCATCTCCGGTTCCTAAGTTTCTCCTCGCCCAACCTCCCAGCTAATCCAGTTTAACGTCAAAATGCTGCATCTGACTCCCATTTGACGCAATTTGGGATCGACGAAACGCCTACAATGCTAACCTACCAGTAATTATGTGCTAGCTAGCTACAATCAGTTTTCTGTTCCTCGGGACAATCTTGCGGTAAGAAGCATTGCAACCTCAGTACTCTCAGGTTAATTTTTCACGAAGGACACCGCTTCTGACACGGTACTACTGCACGTGACAATTTAATCCATCAACAAGTGCATCCTGCGAACTAAATCAACACCATCGATCGATGCTCACAGCCCTACGACTCTCAGAACTCCCCTTCACAACTTTCTACGTAGTCAAATCACAACCGCCGCTGCTACTCCAGCTTTGCAATGCTTACCCAATTCCTGACCAATTCTTGTGACACCAGCCGCTGACCTGCACTGTCTAACACCCCAGCTAGCTTATGACGAGCAGTACCCTCTGATCAATAGCTCAGAATTGCAAGATGTTACCACTAGACTCCAGACGCAGCAGCACCTCGCCGGCCATTTCCCAACCAGAATTCACAAAGCATCAATGAAAGAAACATTCACGTGCTCTCAACGTAATATCCCCGGAGCCCGTGCATGGTATCGCCGCAGAAGTATTTATGCACGTAGCGTGTCCAATTAAGTTCAGCTCCGCCTGCAATGGCGAGAAGAGGACTGGAGTGACGAGAATCATGATTATTGTAATCGGAGCCAGGAAGATATGGGTAGCAGCATGCCTTGACGATTGGGCGCCGAATCATGATAAATGAGATCTGAGTGGTGAGATTCCTAGTGCCCTCAAGCAGGCAGAGAGATGGCGGCTACACTAGGCCATATCACACCTGTCACCGACTCCTCCCATTATTCTATTTTTATCTTCCTCCATCCTCCCCAGCCTTTTCGCCTGCTCCCTACCTCCCTTCAATGTTTAGTTGCACAAATGCACGTGTTGTTGTATCGCAGCTAAACCATTTGCTCGATAAGCTAGTGAGCGGGCCTCCATTGGACACGCCACATCTCCTACAAGCACAGACACACAATTCGTGCGAGATGATCCGCAAATCCAAATCAAGGCCACAACTATTCTTGTCATGATTTGTTTTCGGAGTTCATATGATTCGTATCTTATTCAATGCTCATGTTTATTGGCTCCCCCCCTCCCCCACGCTCTTCCTCTATTGACTATTGAACCTAAAATGGATCGATGTTTTTGAGCGTCCATATGCATGCATTGCAACCATGCTAAATATCAGCTATACATTTGCTCGATAAGTTCAATAGGTCTCCAATGGATATTTTTAGCTCTAGATGAGCCACATCTCTTAAAACAGCAAACATGCAATTAGTGCAAGATGATTCACTAACCCGAATTATGGCCGTAGCATTCTTGTTCATAATTTATCTTCAATGTTCATGTGATTCATTACGAAAATGCATCTCAAGCTTATTAAATGCTCATATATATAGTCTCTCTCTCTCCCCCCCCCTCCTCTCCTGTGTTGACTATTGAACCTAAAATGGATTAATTTTTTAGCATACGTGTGTATGTATAGTATTGCAGCCATGCTAAATTATGGCTAAAACATTTGCTCATAAGCTAAGCAAGCCTGCAATGGACACAATCTAAGCTTTGCATGAGCCACTTCTCAGAGGAGAGCTAACACACAATCAGTGCGAGATGGTTGACAAATCCGAATCATGGCGGTAATCATTCTTGTTATGATTTATCCTCAAAGTTCATATGATTCATACCTTATTCATTATCTAAGTGAAGACTTTCAAGCTTATTAAATGCTCATATAGCCTCTTCCCCTCTCCCCCCCCCCCTTTGTTGATCATTGAACCTTAAATGGATTGATTTTTGAGCTTCCGTTCTTAGATTTGTACCTAATGGTAAACCATCCAAATATAGGTGTTTGACTAAGAAAAGTTGTTATTGAGTATGCATATCTTAATGACCATTGGGTGCAATAGGCCAAGCATTCTTTCTATGATGGGTTCAATATGATGGCCATGACCTTGTACTATCTTGTGGCCATTAACCAATGTATTTTTTTTAACATATAAGTATTATAATTCACATCTTTAGAACTTTGTAGAAAATCTTTGGACTTTATGATAAATTTTTTAGCAAGATGTATGTGTATGAATGTTTGGTTCACTGTAAAAATTGGGGGATGGAGGGCATAATTCTTTCATTTTGTTCACATGAAGTAAGGCTCAGACACAACGTAGGGTATTAAGCAAATTGGGATACACAGCTTGATTTGCATAATGCCACATCCCAAGGGCCCCTTGAGGTCCTTATCAAGCGTAAACAAATCCAACTGTAATGTTTTACATTTAAAATATTGTCTAACTTTGGATGCAAATCATCCATTTTCATCCAGATACATAATCAAATGTTATGATCCAACTACACCAAGCACACACCTCTATGGCCAACTCAGATTTTGACATTCCGTAACAATTTTGGTCAAGTTAACTTTTCTTGACCCATGCCATTATTAAACGTGCATTACTAAGAATATGAAACCAAGGTCATTTATACAAATGTGAAATGATGTGGGTTCGAAATATTATAATAAAATTAAACTAACTTTTTGTTAACATTTAATTTATTAATTATTAATTATTAATTATTAATTTAGAAAGCCAACATGTTGCAGTCTGTACAAAAATAGATCAAACCACAAAATTTTCTACCTCACACTAACTTTTAGCTCACAGTAATAGGTGTGAAAGGAGTACCTATGTTACTCACCAAATTGTAAGATTTTCTAAATCCATGTACTTAGTCAGCATCCTTCCAAATTATGAGAAGTTTTCATCCATCATAAGATAGATGTGCCTAATTCATTGCCTCGTTGTAAAACAGACACCTACATTTGAGAAGTGAATGGTCAATTGGTGTGGATTTAGAACGGGCATTAGGAAGACACGTGTTGAAATGAGATTGGATGTTATGCTCATAATTTATTACCATTCTCGACAATGCAATAGTCAACACAAGTGGAGGAACCTATACAACCATGTAGTAACTCATTATTTTCAATTTAATAACAATGAATGAGATATTCAAAGAAGCTACAAAAATATTGAGGAAAGTGGTTACAAACACAATCTGGATTTGCTAATCATCTCACACTAACTATGTGTTTTATATCCTTACCTTTAAGGAAACAATTTACATTGAAAAGGAGGTAACAATATAACTCTAAATTATCAATCGAGTTTTGAAGAGGTACATTGAACTAGAGAGAGAATTATTACTTACAAGCGAACCACTCATTCATCCAACATAAAACTCCCGAAATAGCATACAACTCAAAGATTATTATTTCTAATTGATTTAACACCAAGATTAGTTTAAAATACCTCGGATTATCTATCCAAGTCATTCTAAATCAATTCGGCCATAAACCTATAGGAAGTCAAATTGTTATGTTTGATGGACGAGAGGTATGTGATGATACCCTCTCTCCAACACTACATGAGACCATATGTGCCCTTCAACTTCACTACACAATTATGGCAAGTTTTTTTTATGATCTAGGTAGAAAAGTCATGTGGAGTGGGGTTACAAAGTATCTACAAAAATAACATCAAAGTTGGCAATGTAAAAATAATGTTAGATATGGTTTTATTCCTCACACAACACAATGAACACTTCGAACTTCATGTTTTAAGTCGCGTGGTAATAACATTGAGGCAAATTCTCGACTTGGGCTGCAACAACAAGGCACTTATTTAAAGCTCCTCGGGAACATGCCGGGCTTGCCCCATGTCTCTTGAATACCGGGGAAACTATTTTCATAGAATATTAAATTTGTGCATGTAAGCTATCTTGTGATTTAGAAGCCAGGTGTGGAGCTAGAAGTAATGAAGTATTGGATGAGTACAAACAGTGTGGGGAAGCTTAGGGCACCCATTACCGAAATTGCTTATGAGATGTCGAGATTGCAATTAGTACATCGGAACTTATGATAGTTCAAGGATGGACATTAACTTTAACTTAGTGTGATGATTAAACAGGACTAAACTTTTTGCATCGGAAGACTGAGGATTTGACTGTTACTTGTTGCATATCCTAAACAATCACACTTTTCGAACTCGACATATGAAGACATCAAGTATTGTTGTATTATCAATTTTATAGATTTAGTAATAAAAGAATTAGTAATTCCTGTCCATCTAGAAATGAAAAAAGAGTCCTTCTGCTTTGAAGCTTGGAGATTACCAAATCTTTGATATGATTTACTTTGGCTCGATGTATGTGAGAGGTGATGAATTGTCAAATGGTTTGGGGGAACTTCGTTGCAATCACTTTGCGTAAAGTCCTTGACCATAGATTGAGCTCCATTACTAAAGGATAGGAGAGAAACCCACAAACAATCAAAATTAGGCTCTCAAATGGGTTTTGGACCATGAGAGCACTTTAGATTGGACACCAGATTTGGAACTAAATATCTTCTAATGTAGGTAAACATCGTAGAATTTAGGGCTGTGTGAGCCAAATCTACTTAAATCTCCTTCCACATAACATATGTGAGCTCTGATTGTAAGAATGAATTAATTGTGGGTGTTGCTCGAGGGTGTAGCCTCTACACTTTCCCAAGAGGTCACCCGAAACTCTTTGCCACTCATAGTGTAGCCACACAGGGGGTCCAACCGGGGTCTGCCCAGCCCGGCCGATGCAGGGCCCTCCTGGGAATGGTGCCGCTCATCCCGGCATGATGGGACAAGCACCCAAAGTCCACTGGATGGATGGCATCATACCGGGTGGGTTGCAACCAACCAGCCCAGGGGCTCTAGGTGCTTGTCCCGTTCTGCCTAGATAGGCAGCCCCATCCCCGGGAGGGACCTGCACCGGCCCGGGTTGGTTGGGCCCCGACTGGACCCCCTGGTGTGGCTAGCATATCAGTAAGCATCCCTGTCCTGCACAAACTTGTTCATGGAACCCTACCACACCCCGAGGCTCTCAATTCCAGCCCTGATATACGATATAAGAAGAACATTCATCCACAACGCCTCACTCCTACTTCCGCATCCCCGCATCTCGCTCATCCCTACCTCTCATACCTTTCCAAAGCTAAACAAGTGCAAGAGTTGGAGACCACAACGACAGATATGCTTAGACTGCTGAAGATGCCACATTGTTGAGGATGTTACACTACTGAAGAGGTTGTGGTGTTGAAGCCGAGGTCACCACAGTGAGCAGTTGAGGCATGTGGACAACGAGTTACCACAACATTTAAACGCCAAGTTTCTAAAACAACTATGAACAACCAAGCGCATGGGCAACCCCGAACAACAAAGATCAAAATAACTCCAAACACCGAGTACCCAGCATGCCCATGCCCACAAATGCAATCCATCCTAAAGATCAAGATTTTGATCTAGATTTATCGTAGACATAGACAACAAACTCTTCAGCAATGGTTGAAAACAATATGTTATGTTTGGAACTCACCAAATGCAAGTACATGGCTATTGTGCCACTTTAACGCAAACAATGACACATTGATGTTATATATAATAGCAAAAATGCACAACAAAGCCATTTGGGAACTACGGAAAAAATTCTATCCAACAAAATAACAAGACACTACACGCTTCTAAATACATAAACTTATAATGAACTACCTCAAAAAAACACAATACCAACATGGTTACTACCATGCACTTGTGGTGAGCCCAAACAGCCCACTGCAATGCTAGGTTCAAAATGGACATCCTATGCGTCATAGGCCACCCATACAAGCACCCCCACCAACAAATCCTATATCATAAAGTTCTAACAATACAATTCATTAAATGTACATATTGTGTTGATATATTATATGCATAAACCCTTGACATGAAAACTTCAACCACTCATCAATAGCATCACAACAAGAGGATGGAGTGTTCCCCATTCATGGGTCCAATTGCATGTGGAAGAGCCAGTACACGCATCCCATCAATGAAAGCTTGGCAACTAAACTAAAATTCCTTGTCACAAATCAAGAGTACATTTAGACAATCAACACAATCACCACACCATATGCACATTCAATCCTAATCCACAAATGAAGACTTGAAAACCGACAATTTGGCACAAACCTCCAAGACATGTTGTTGATCATAAATAAATAAAAAGGAAACATTAGAAACACGAACCTACATTACATATTGTACGAACCCATATTGTCGGACCTACATTACAACTTGCAAAACAAACAACCCATCACAAACCTCCCAGACATGCCATAACACAACACAACAAAAGTTTGGTAGTGGTACAAATCATTGTTTTTAGCTCAATTAAATAATTGCTTGGGATAGGTTGTTTTTTGAAACTACATTTCCTACATGTATTCATATAGCAATACCAAGTCATTTTATAATCACAAGGATCAAACTCAAACCAAATTATATGGAATTCACACTCACTCCCAACCAACATGGAGCTAATGGCCTGGTGTCAACTATTTACCCAAAACATACCCTTACATCCTACCTTCTAAATTTATTATATTCTTAGATACATTTAATCGGCACATGTACCTATTATTGGTTATTATTAATGATTACCGGTTACTAACATAATGTCTACTCCCTGCAAAGGGTGAAGTAGTTCTACATCTAATGTCATCGTCCTCCAAGACGTGGCCATGGATCTTTTACAATAAACACTCTAGTCACTCCAACCTCCCCCAAAGACCAGAGTTCTTCTCATTTTGAGCTTTGATTACAAATTGCAATTCATAAATTACAATTTTTATCATGTATTGTATATTACGATCATTGGTGTCACACGTGATCTTATTTTGTCTTCCTATTTTTAGCAATATTTAATTTAGATATAATTCATAGGTGCCTTCCAATGTTCCTGATGATCCCTTGCTCATCCTACACTACATGTTCACCATATTCTTGCCCCCATCAATAACACATGTGCCAATCCAATTCAATAACGTATTGATCAAAAAAGGGAATGAAGAAATCTTCTATTTTTTTAACTCATTTACAATCAATTATTACACTTTTGGTTCAATAGGTTTTATAATCTTCACTTTTAGGCATGGTAATTGCACCTATTTTTGACACTTTGAGAAGTGTGGGTACTTAGAGTGATCCCATGTATGTGCCAAATATCTCTCTAGATTAGCCTTTCAAAGCAATGTCAAGGCCAATGATGCAATTGAACTCCGTTGAATCATGTCTCACTTTGTCACACAATTTTGTAGTCACACATTTCTAAATTCAATTCTTATGTGCTACCAATCTACTAGGTCACAATGTCCCACCTTTTGCATCCATTAGGGCTCAATGCTTCTTGAATAACCTACTAAGTTATGGTCATATTTAATACCCCATGATTGTGAGAATATGCAACCACAAGTGACAATATGACATGCCACACTTACTTATGGTGCTTTAAATATAGCTCATTACAATATAAAATTGACAAAAGTATGATCCTATTTATGTTGGAAATTCCACTCACTTGTCTCTAGTATGCAATGAACTTGTCAAGTCTTTACCCAATATTTTATTATTTAAAGAAGAAAAAGCGTGTATTGAATGCTATGTGTCCATTAGGACCTTAAGTTTTTGGAATCCAAAATAGGTCGAAGACTGAAGAAAGTGCACCCACCTTGTATGTGTGCAAATTTGAGCATCACAAAGCTAGAACTATCATCCACTTCGAAGTTGTTAGATAGTTTTTGTGAAGAAAAACACATAGAGGTGGCATAAATGTTGCCAGTTTCAAAATGGAAGACATGTGGACTCAAAACAAACACCATTTGTAGATGTGTAAGAACCCAACGTACAAGTCTAGCATTCACTTTTAAACACAGATCTAGAACAATAGTACATTGTTGGAACAAGTTTTGAAACATATAGTTCATTTTGGACTCCCAAACCTTATAAGTCATAACAGAACACAAAACATAAGTGTAGATCTTGATTTTTTAGTTGATCAGAGTGTTGGCAACCACAAAATAACTTTCTGTTGTACCCTACAATCTTTCCCCTGATTAACTTACTCTATGAGTGTTGGCAGTTGCATGAAGCCTTGTCGGTAAGATTCAGGTTAGACATCTACTAAGTTAAAATCAGTAGGCAAAAATCGTTCCACATTTGACACTTCACAACGTACCATTGATATCAGATATTGAGCAAAAACATATCAATCTTCAACTTCATGATGCTAGAAATGATTGCTTTTTACTACACTGATTATCGCAATAAGTGCATGTTAAATCCAGAGTAACACTGTGTAATAGCGTCTTGCTCAGAAGTTTGATCTTTACGAACAGAAGTTCAATATAGGTTGTTCAGACAGTATACTATACACATAAGTGACATTGATATAATATTACATTCTCACTAAATGGTTATAGCACTGCATAACTCCGAGTTGTAACACACAATAATTGTGATAATCAATGTAGTGTGAATTGTGTTACGTAGAACTGCACAATGACATGCTCTAAATTGCCTAGTTGGAATTAAGTCAATCTAGGTGGCACACATTAAGCAAGGTTAGAAGGCTTTCTCGTTGAATTACTTGTTTTACCAACATCAAGCCTTTGCAATATATTTCATGTAGTATCATTGGGCTATTTCATCTCCTAGCAAGATATCCATTGGATTATATCATACAGTGTGGATCTGGAACCCTAGATGAAAGTGCTAGTTTCTAGACTTGTGAAGGTCCATCTAGATTGGGCACCAAATGCTTTCATCACAAATTGTGCACAAGTCGAGATAGTTGGATCGCAGTCACTTTGGCTAGGTATTCAAGTGTTATTGTTTGTGGCACATGCTGCGAGGTTGGTTGCATCATTTCGTTGCCAAAATTAAGGATCATGTTATTTGTGCAATTGTTTCAAAGGGCCTGGGAAATATAATGTATGACACAAATTGCCCCTTTAACAATCAAATTGGGTCTTGGCCATTCGCATTGATATCTAAATTCCTCTTAGTTTTGAATTTCAAGGAACACGTTGAAAACAATGGGTTGATATGATGCACGTGTGGGTCATTGGCCACAATACCTTTATGTAGGATATGACACAAATGTTGCGATTGATGGCTACCACTCTAGCCTTAAAGTGACACTTAAAGTGTCCAAATGCATAGCACATGGGTGTAGGTTGGATTGGGTCATCTATAAATTGATGGTTATTTCCAATGTTAGTACCAAGCGATGAGGAAGTTCCACGATTTGTGCATAACAAGAAACATGAGCATTTTTTCATCAATGCAATCTTGACAGCTAGGGAGATTTTGGACCAAATGTTGAGTTATTCTTCCAATTGCCGGAGATGGTCCTGCAATGATTGTCAATATATCAAACCTTAAAATGTCATGCAATGCATTCCCCATATTCCAAATGGGAATGTTGAGATTGCATGTGGCCACTTAAAGGTAACATTTGCAGACATCAAATAAACTGCATCACGATGCTTCACCTTGACCTTGCGGAGGGCATTATCCTGCACTAATGTGGATCTCTCACTAGAATAGTTGAAGGCGGACGACAAAACATGTTAAATCTCCAAGTTAATTGTCCTATGGATAATTTGATACCATCACATGAGACCATCTCCTCCCCTGCCTTCCAACAGAGTCCCAATAATAATCATTACCGCAATTTTTGCATTAATTTTACAAGGTTGGTGACCTCTGCGTTTAGATGACCACGAGTAAAAATGAAACATTTAACAACCTTTAAAGCAATCAACAAGACCTCAATCGTAACCTTTTGAGACACCTCCAGAGCAATGTTACATACCTCCACGAATCCAAATGACTTAAGTACATGGTCTCCAATTGCGCATATACTAGTGGAAAGCTCAAGGACAAGTAGATGAGATTGAGGCACGTTCACATCAACCATGTCAGGCCCAAAAAAATGACAACACACACAATGATGTCCAAAGTAGGGAAAATAATGGAGTCAATTGGTGGCACCTCATAGATGACCTCATAAGGCTAAGATCATTGGGCATTGTAGCCTACATTGCGGCTCTAGATGACGGCGTTGTGTCCCCTTTCATTGTGGAGGAAGGATGAGTGAATATATGGGAATCACTAAAATGCCAATCAAAAGTCCAATTGATGGGGAAGTTTATGGAGCTCCCTCTCTAGTGTCATGGGATGCGGAACGCAAGGCAACATCATCAACAAGAGGATGTAACTTGATGGATTCCCTTGCCATGTGGGACTATGTTTGCACAATCTCATCATGGCTTGCGATATCCTTGTGTAGAGCAAAAACATTGTCATTATAAATATCTTCAATGAGGTATTGGGCACAACAAACATGTCATTGAGGGAGCTTCAATTGAATAAAATGGATCTCTCAACAACGTAACATTATGTGCATGAGGCTCTTCAATTTCATCATGTTAATTAAAGTTTGTAGGGTTGTCCGAATGTGGGGTTACAACATGCGTGTCGGGATGCTCGTCGGGATTTGTAGTCTAACCTTGTCTTTTTCTTTTCTTTTCTTTTTTGGCACAAATTATGGTCTAACCTTGTCACTAGCACACCATGTACTCATATGCCTCCTTACATTGCATTGCTTTGTTTTCCTTTTTCCAAAAATATATTGCCTTGCTCTTTCCCCTACCAATATTATTCACCATATCCATGCACAAAGCATACCATCATGCAAACCTTAATTTTTTTTCCTTGCTCCATGTAACATAGCATTATTCTTATGTAGCATGGTGTAACCTATTGTATATTATAGGATTTGTCTATACTTCACATTTCACGTGTTCCCCATTGACTTCCTCACGTGCCTCCCTTGCACATGCAAAAATTGAGGTCACAACCAACATTACACAAAGTGTGGGCTTCTCTGTCACAAAAAGTTTAGAATGCAAGTATAGTGGTCATCAGAGCCCAACATTTTCCTTTCTAATTGCACCCATACCCAGACCATGCCCATCAGCAGCGACCTATGCCCACCCATGCCCACCCATAGCATGACATGTGCACACCCATGCCCACCCATGCCCGCACATAGCATGACATGTGCCCACCCATGCCCACCCATGCTATTCAAATTGCGCCCATGTATTCAAAAATTATGTAATGTGTATTGTGTAATTGTGTAATTGTGTAAATGTGCCCCACCCATGCCCACCCGTGAACAATAATATCGCAGCCATACCCATGCCCACCCATGAACAATAATATTGCACCCATGCCCACCCAAAACCCATGGGCATGGGTGGGTATGGGCGCCCAATGTAGGGCTCTGGTGGTCATTAAACCTAATGCTTTGCTCACCTATGTCAAAACCAAGTTTGCACAATGTAAGGTCAAGGAGCTAAGGTTATAATGGGATCACCAGTGACACAAAAAGGTGAATGTTGCTATTCAAGTGGCTATGCACAAGTTGTATTGTGCTTAATACCCTCGAATCTTGCAGCACGTGTGGGGTTGACACCCATTTTACATGACATTCATAAAAATAAAAATACAAAACCCTTTGTGCAAAATATTGGTACCCTCTTTCCAACTAGAGAAAAAGTAATTTGGAGGTGTACCACTGCATCCCAACACAAATAAAAACATTCTATGACACATGGACATATTGGAGAGAGAGAGAGAGAGAGATTGGAGAGGGTAACTTGTTCCATGGTTGTAAAGAAAGTCAGGGGTGTCGAGTCTTGAAGAGGCCCATTATGAAGATAGTTCTTGCAACCACTTATTTTATTGGATAAAGAAGAGTTGTAATTATTATTAATGTCATTGACTTTGTCCCATATACTCTATAAATATGAGAATAGCTTCTTAAGACCCTTAGCCTTAAATTCTTAGGGGTTTCTCCTTTTATATAGATGACATGTAAGAATGCAATAAAGGACTTCAAATATCATTGATTATTTCTACATCTTGTAGACAATCATTTTTGGAGCACATCCATGTATGGTTACAATGTCATGTATGATTCACGTGTATGCGAGCGTGTATGTTTGCAGAAATTTAAATGAATAATGGTATCTTACTTAGATCTCACTTGAAACTACCTAGTCAATTTATTTCAATCAAAGTTAATAATTATGTTGACTAGTTGACAAACACTTGGGTCAAAGGAATCGCATTAAAAATGGTCAATGTGGGTCCTAATGTAGTTTATGAGAATGTAAGATTCTTGGTCGGAGTTTGTAGATCATGGCATGAATATTTTGGAACACAACTCTAGCATGGCAATGGCGGAGGTGCCTAACATGCTTGAGTCACTTCTTCAAAGTCAACTCAATGAGTACATGTATCTTATTATCTATTGGTCAAGTCCACTTCTACATTGAGCCATGTACACTTACATATTACCTTTCTAGCTCTAGACAGGATAACATTATTAAGCAGCGTGCATTCGTTCATCTGGGCCGTGAGAATATAACAAGTCTTGTGTTATAAGAGATTGAATTAAGTGAGTCAACACAATTGGGGGACCTAGGTATCACTCAAAGAATCAAGACATTTAAATGCATTTTCAACGTTAGTTCTAAATCAAAGGAGATCCGATTTTCAATCCGACTTTTGGTGTTGTTTCATCATAGTTTTGCTAGTGCAACGCAAACTTTGTTGTGTAAACACAATCGGTAGAAGTTGGAGAACATGAGGAAAACTGAGCCGCTTAGCACTCATGATCTAACATGCTACATCGTGGATGACCACCTTCATATGGCATGGCGGTGCTGCATTCTAGAATAATTCAATAGTTTCCAATATTCACAAAGACCAGAGATATTGTTGAATGTAGGATCTAGCTTGTTCAATTTGGTTCCTTAATAAGAAGCATGTTCGGAGAAATCTTCACGAACTGATTCAATTCCAGTGTCCTGGACATCGGTGGACGAATTGAGACTTGGACTATGTGTCTGATGAGTTGCCATAAATCAACCTGACCCTGAGCCACGGTTTCCTCATGTGCATACGAAATTAGGTCACATATTTGAGAATCTCGCTTGAAAGCATTGAAGAAGCAAAATTCAGAGAATGATGACAGTCCCTTCATTGACGATCAAGTTGGCCCGTGTCAATGGTGAGCACGAAGAACTTCAATCATGTGGTAATCCATATGAGATGCATGGATCGAGGAAGAAAGAAATTCACTGTTGAACGTTGGATTTTTGAGAGTGGATGTTTGCACTTTCAGTAACCGATGTTTACATAATTCAACAGATTTTTACTTCCCACATGAGAGCATGAAACCTTTCTCAAATTTCTAGGAATGGCCATACGGAAGGAATCGCAGAGCAGACGAGGTGAAGATAGGGTTTGGTCCCATAGTGACTGGGAAGCGACCAAGGCAACGGTGAGGTACAAGAACGAGAGGGATGGAAGGTAGAAGCATACCTTTCTCGGCCTTTTGGCTAAGATCAAGTGTAGTATCTGTTCTTATCAGTTTAATATCTGATACGAGGCTTATCTAGTCTCACGATATTAATCAAATTTTTATCGGGTGTTGGTTGATTTGGCAGCTTGCTGTCAGTCAGAACTCGCGAGCGTCGCCTTGGTATTGCACAAGCTCCTTGGCAGGCGCAACCCTCCCCCACTGGGGATCCCAAAAAGAAAAAACTGCATATAGGTAGGGGATTATCAAAGCTTCGTTTTTTCTACATAGCTTGATCCGGTCCTCCAGAACCCTACGCATTTATAAACCTTAGTGCACTTTTCACTGATACCTCAAGCATGCATTCTTCATATACGCTTCATGGTACTCTTCAGGTACCTTTCACTGATACATGGCTAATGCACGCTTTATGTACAATCATCAGAAAATGTATTCCAGGGGTAGAGTTTGAATCATTGTTGCAGCAGATTCCGTTTCATTCCGTCATTCCAGAGTGCTGTAACGAGATATTCGCTACTTGTTTGCAGAGGGAATTAGTGGCCGGTTGCATGTGAAGGTTTTGTGCATCAAACATGGTTCGTTCCAATAATAAGATACTGCCATACTGAAGAGGTCAGTTGAAGAATCGCAAGTTGTGAATCCGTCAATTTCTGCCAGGATGATTCTCAATGTTGCATTTCCTTTATGTGTATGGAAGATGTGGATTCTGTCCCATACTGACTGGAAAGAGGTGGAAAGAGGGCAGGGCGAAGACGAGGTACAAGAAGGCCAGGGATGGAAAGACGAGGTATACCTTTCTCGGCCTTTTGGCTAAGATCAAGTCTAGTATCTGTTCTTATCAGTTTAATATCTGATACGAGGCTCATTGTGCCTCATGATATTAATCTAGTTTTTCTCGGGTGCGGGTGCGGGTTCATTTGGCAGCTTGCTGCTAGGACTCATGAGCGTCGCCTCGGTATTGCACTACCTCTTTGGCTGGCACAATCCTAATCCTCTACCTAGGGGTCCCAAATATTCGAAAATTTGGAATCTGATCATCCTTAGATACTGGAATACGTCCTGCAAACCCCCATTTTATGTTTTCATGTGTGATTCTGCGGCATCATGAATCCTTTCGTTTTGCATTTCTGGACAGTTTACTCTTGTTATCAAAAACTTGTCTATGAATGTTGTGAGTTTCAGGTGCCGATTTATCTGAGCATTCTCAGTCGTATAGGGCGACACTCTGAGTTGTCTGTTGAGCATGCAGAATTTTCAACAATGTGGTAACCCATAGAACAAACATGGAGACTAATAAGTTTGTACAGGTACCTTCGAAAGAGGAAATGCATCTGAGGGTGGATGTGGCGAATTCGGCCAGGTTTTTATTTCCCACATTCAGCATGACACCCTTCTCAGATTTCTAGGAATGGCCATACGGAAGGAATCGCAGAGCAGAGGAGGTGAAGATAGGGTTTGGTCCCATAGTGACTGGGAAGCGACCAAGGCAACGGCGACGTACAAGAACGAGAGAGATGTAAAGAAGAAGCATACCTTTCTCGGCCTTTTGGCTAAGATCAAGTGTAGTATCTGTTCTTATCAGTCTAATATCTGGTACGAGGCTCATCGAGCCTCACGATATTAGCCAAATTTTTGTCGAGTGCTGGTTGATTTGGCAGCTTGCTGTCATAACTCGCGAGCGTCGCCTTGGTATTGCACTAGCTCCTTGGCAGGCGCAACCCTCCCCCGCTGGGATCCCAAAGATGAAAAAATCGCATATAGGCAAGAAATAATTAGGGTTTGAGTTCTCTAGTGCTGTTCTTTAGTTCTTCGTAACATTTAGAGCATGTCCTTCAGTTTTCATGCTCATGGGTTATTGTTAAGAACGCCGCATCTTTCTTGGGTTAAGGTAGAAATACCATAAACCGTGAATTACCCTCTACCTAGGAATAGTGAAGTGTCATTTCTGAAACTAGTAATTGCGAGGCTGGCAGTTTGATATGCGTGTACAGTCAGTTTGGTCAAATTTAATCATGTTTGACTATCATCAATCACAGTTTAATGTACTCATGATCAACCGGTTTAGGTGATGTTCTGTGTGGAAATGAGCATTACTGTGTTTGGTTTAAGGAGAATCTAGTGAACGAGTAGGGTGTTTGACAAACTTTCCACTTTGAAAAATTGTAGAATTTACAAGGAATAAAAACATGAAACAAGTTGCATTCTTCATGAATCCTTCTCTTCTATGTTGGAAAATTATCTCATGAATTTAAGATAATATATTCAATGCAAATCACCTTATTTTCACGGTTTATGATATTTCTACCTTAGTTGGGTAGTTTGCTCTCCACCCGACGCCTTGGACCGCCATAAATTAAAGCCAACCCTGCTACCCCCAATCCATCTCATCTCTAGTTATAGCCACCATTTATATTGTGCAAAGTGTGTTGTGCATTGGTCTGCCACACAACCTTGACCCTAATAACCCTAACAAGTGACGTGGCCACCTCTGAGGGCGACATTTCGGGAAAGGACTATAAGCCTCCTCGACCATAGGATGTTGCAGCTAGTTCACATTGCTTAATAATGTGTTGAGTTTTTCCATACATGTGATATATTTATCCATTACAATAATTATCCCAATTAGTGTGTGTTCCTATTCGGAATTAGGCATTGCTATAACTATTTCATGGGAATTTAATATTTTACCAAGCAAAGTTTTTTTTATGTTTTATAATGTCCAAATAACTTATTGAACTTTCATTAGTGAAAATTGAACTCCATGGTAAGACGTTATTGCACTGCGTAACTCCGAATAGTAACACCCACTGATTGGGATAATCGTTATAATATTGATGGGCGTCGTGATGAAGGGCAAGGTTACCCTTCACGTTTTGCATCCCATGACTGATTCTTATGGTTTCCTCCCAAATAATGAATACTCATGAGTGCATGTAAGGCGAAAGGTATTATCCCAAATTTGTTTGTCCATTTTAAAATCAACACAATAAGCATGTATCTTATTATGAAACTTGTGTAATGTTCACATATGAACTCGCTACTATGATCAAGGTGAAGCATCCCTCATTCATGCCAACACCAAAGATTGGCATCGTGTTTCTCTCTTTATCTCATTATGTATCGGTGAAGTCTAGTTCTACGTTAAGTGATTGAATTTACATAGTACCTTTCCATCGTTATATGTGTTTTGCCATATAATTAGGTAAAAGTCCATATATTGATGAATGTGATTAGGGTATTCCCCCTAAAAACAAATCCTCGTGAGTATAAGGTGAAGGGTATTCTCACCAAATTTGTTGCCCCATCCCTCCCCCAACACCATCACCACACAACACACAATAAAATGATGAAAATTACCTTTCAAAATTAAAAGAGCTACCCACATGTAGCGTATACATTTACATGCTATTGTTGTTTGACTCATTGTTCAAAGTTTGCTCTCACCTTTAAATCAACCCTTCATTTACTTCTAGAATGTAATATACATCATTGAGTTTCATATAAATTGTCGCAAATTATAGCATGTTATTAACATGAATCAAAAAAATTATGTGTATAATTCATAATGTTTACACAACATAATTCAACACCATAACTTTGTTCCAAGGGTACAAATTTCAAAGCATGATATTGCTGAACAGTTTTACGGGATCCAATTAATGGCTTGAGTTAGTATGAATTTGAGTGACATTGAAAAGGCAATGAATCAATCTATGCCATCTTGCTCTAGGAAAATCTAATCCATGCACATTAACTTATTGCCTTCCAATTGTTATTTTTAGTACAAGATAACTCTACTACCAGAGCCCACCTCCCAAAGGAGGCATAACACCTGAGGTTGCATCACGGTCAACCGTGATCGACATAAGGCTAACAAGCTGACATTCATGCCGGTACATGAATACATGCATTACTTTTTTTTTTTTTTCCTTTCCTTTTTTTTTTCTACATTCCAAGGTATTTAGGATACAAATCATAATACTTTCCTTGAACTTGGGGTCAAATAAGGTTTAAGTGGTCTTAGAACAGACACTTTTAGCTCTCCGTCTAGTTTGGGGAGGATATGAAACATTCAATTAGTGCGGGGTGGTTAGAAGTTCCAAATCATGTATGTAACTATTTTTCTCATAATTTTCATAGCCCGTATGAATATCTTAATCATTGTCAAAGCAAATTTTGTTTCCTAATTAAATGATCATATAGGTTCCCCTAAATATGTTGACTAATTGAGCCTAGAATGGTTAACATTTGTTTAGCACATAGTCCAATCTCTTGAAAAATACATGTATTTTTGGTGTCCATTGTTGGATTCACACTTAAACACATGATACTGTAATACATGTTTCCATTTTAGGTCCGTTTACCTGATAACCTCGAGTGCTTGCAAGGATATAGCTACCCCATGCAAACTAGTAAGCCAATCAAAAGTTAGAATACAAATATAGTTATTTGCAAAGTCTCTCAAAGAGAGACGAAAACGTGTGTTTGATCCTTCTTTGAGATAACTTTCTATTAAAAGCTTGTTGGCTCATAGTGTATTAGAGTTTGTTTTGGAAGTTGGGTGAAAATGTTGGGACCTCCTCTTTCCACCTCCCAAACTTTCAGAAAATTTTGGGATCGAAAATAGAGTATACGCTTGGGACTGATTGCCCCTAAATCGTGGACCATATGTGCAAGGCTAGCTTGGGCCCACCCATCCTAGTAGGACAAGCTAAAAAGACAACTTTAATAAGCCAACACCACTTGTGTGTATGGAAATTTAAGCTTGAATAAAACTTGAGTGATTTTGTGTAATTTCTCACAATCTCAAGGTTTGGGATTATACCAATTGTTTCATCTGCTTTACTTTATAAATAACTCTAATGAATTGTTTTGTGGCTACATAATTCTTTTATTCTTTTCTTTCTTAGAGTTGATTTGACTCCAAAAATGACATCTAAACCCCATGTTAGTTAAGTGGAACCCAACTAGATATTGATTGTGAACTTCAAAAGGGCCAAGTTTTTGAACGATGGGTGAATTTACATGGTCAAAAATTCAAATTGAAGGGCAAGTTCATATTAAGATCAAGATTGAAATTGAAAATCAAGACCAAAAGAAAATTGAAAATTGAGTATGCTCGAAAAGTCAAGTGTTTATTATATTATGAGGGCTCACTAAACAAACAATGAGTGTTGAGTGATGTTATGTGTTGTGGTCACTTCTACCTATTTCGATGTTGGATCAACAAGTTGAATAATCATGTTTACAAACGAAAAGCCTTGAAACTTCAACTACTACTTCATTCAAACATTGTGAATTAAAATCATTGTTTGTGGAGAGGCTTTGCTTGTATGCCTACAAATGGCATGTGCACATGTGATATGCAAAAAACCAAGATGTGGCCAACTGAACCCCTAAATGCCCAAGGATTTTGAACAATTTCAAAATCTACTATAGAAAAAGTATGTTCTTCTTTCATGAAAGAGAACACTTCTTGAGACAAAGTTGTTCGTAATTGATCAATGCACAAATGCGTACAATTGGTGTTTAAACGAAACTTACAATAGTGACATTGGTATTCAAAAATAGTTATCATTTGAAGATATCTCGTAAATATTGTTTAGACCATTTTAGTATAGTTTTTTAATCATAAATTTGATGTTCATATGAATAGCATGTCATGAAAAAAATATCATGTGTGTATTGAAAACCATCATTGGTGTAAATATCCTTTAGTCTTGGCTAAACTCCCACTACACTACAAAAGTGTGGTGCGGCTAACTTTGACAAGGCGTCAAAAATAAGCGATTGACTTTATTGTGGTCATGGTGGTGGTGGTGGATTGAATTAAGCCTTAACACTTCACCCTACCCTACATTAAAAAAAAATCATCCATATCAAAGCTACCCTTAAACCCTGACATACTCACAAAGATGAAGGAGAGACCAAAACTAGTCAAGTAGACACTTAAAGATTAAATATGCTTAATATCCAATTACCATCACAAACAACCACATAATGCACACTTGCCTTAATGTCACCAATGGCTATGAGAGTGGGTGGCAATATTCGTCGGATTCCATGCTTGCAATCATTTCTTAGTAGCAATCCAAAAAGCTCATTGGTTATAAGCACTTGGGAGTCACCAATGATTGGCAAATGAACAACTCATATCCCCACCTTCTATGTGCTTTCTTTGTATATGCACACACACTCTTGTGGACCACACAACTTCTACATTATAAATGGGTGCATTCATATCATTGAATCCATTATAGGACTACGTGTGGCTCTAAGGGCCGGTTCACATGGGTCCCAAGCAACATTCTTTGTGGACTTTTTTGATGTGGTGAAGGATCGGCTCATATTCATTAAGAATTGGTGTTTTAAGGGCTACACTTGGGTCCTTGGATTGATTATATTTTGCAAATGTAGTTTTGTTTTCCATGCTAAGTGGCTACAATATCAAGAATTCGGAAGGGTTGACATGACGAATTGCACAACAAGAAAAAACAAGTACATGTGGCAATAATACACATTTATTTGCCCAAAAATTGGCTATTGCATCGGGGAAAACAAACATAGCAGATTCGTGACAATGTATATTCAATCACCCAAAATTTGGCTACTATGTGAATTTTAAAAGTTGTGCCATGTTGATAATATTACAAAATTGTCTAGAACTAGAGACTCCCCCTAGGCATAGCCTTGGCCATTCTAGACCCAATTTTGCACCTCCTTAAACACCTACACTAGCATACATTGCAACACTCATATCTCAAACTAATTGTAGATTACCAACAACCTCTAATTCAAGGAGTCCACAACAAACTCTAGTGTCAAGGTTGAACTAAGATAATTAAGAAAACCATATAATCACAAACTAAGATGTCTCTTTGATGGTTAAACTCTATCAAATGACGAACAATTTCCAACAATGGAAAGGATCCAACAACTGTGATACGGATCAAGGTATCAACTAGAAGTTTGAAATTTCCAAGGGCCACTTCCACGAAGCACTAGTGGATGTACTGTCAATATAAAATTTGTACATTTTGTGCACCAAGGTGCAATACTCCAACATAACATGCTTGAGGGGCGGGTATAATTATAGACAACCAACGAGTTTTCACATTTCATAGGATCTTAAGACATCAAGATATGACATTAACTAATATAAACCATAGTTTAAAGATTTATTGAGGCCAGAAGTTGGGACATTGTCTCCTTGTTGGGACTTGCTAACATGATGGGACCTAGAACCCCATGTAAACTATCCCTTAGTGTCAATGTCCCTTTTTTTAAGGATATTAATTAAAATATATGTTGGTGATCGACAATGTAATATCAGCAACAAATTTCAAACGATGAAATAATCACATTTACATGTTGTGGTTTTATTTTCTAGTGGATGTATGATTTTAGAAGGTTTAATTATAGTGAATGTATATTTTATCCATAATTTGGATAGAATATGCTCCTATATTATGTGGTGAGAGCCATCATGTTGACTACTTTACAACTATAATAAAAAATGAAAACATCATTGACTAAAAGAATTAATGTAGTACCTTTAACACTTCGGCTAGTTATGCTTTGACAAGTATTGTTTTCTATTTTCATACTCAACAATCCTTGGTTGTTCAAGTTGGTGTAGCTTATTACAAGTTTAGGGTGGATGCGAGGGATCCTAGATTTTGTATTTGAAGTTGTAGGACATTGGAACATGTTAGAGCTAATCGCAAAGTATGGGGATCAAATGGGGTCAAATTGCCTTAATGGTCCCTTGTTCTAGTGTAACCAAAAAGTCTAAAAGGGCTTCTTTGAGTTTTAGATGCCATGTTTTATTTTTATATAACTAAGAATCTTCCCATTTTCTTTGCCATCTAAGTGCACAAGCATCTCTTTGCTCCTCTTGCCACTTATGACACTCCTCATATAGAATCAAGTTTAGGAAAGAACCCAAAATTTTCTGAAAGGTTTTTTGCCCCCAAAATGAGACAAACCAACTTCACTCCCTAGTTTTATTTCTAGGTAACTAACACAAGTATCAGAAGCGGAAAATATGGGAGATTTCATAATAAATCTTGAGTTGGTTCCCACTTTTGGTGACTTTACAGTTATTTTGATTCAATTTGAAATTCAATCCCCACATTTGGACTTCATATGCCCATTTCAAAGTGGGTCAAGGTTCATCAAGCTAATGATGTGCCATTTTCATATTCAACTTAGAACATATTTACCTCATATTTAAAGCAATTGTGGTTTGAGGGTTCAATGTAAATTGATAAAGTATATGATACTTACTACAAACAAACTACATGGACATGTGAGCTTTATTTAACACTCGAGTTTTCATCAACCATCTACAAATATCAAATGTTTAGGGAACATTGTTCCCCTTAACCCCTAAAAGCCAAGGCAAACATGTTTGTCCAAGGAGCCACCATTGCATGACAATACCAACATACATGTTTATATTAAAATTTAATGTTTTGAACATGTGGATGGCTGGATTTTGTTGTTAACATTCATAACTTCAAAAAAAAATCTCCATATGGTAAAATCTACCATAAAAGGTGCCAAATCTCTTTAATAAGCTTTTAAATTATACCATTATGTTACAAAATAAAATGGGACGTTTTTTCTTTGGCTTTTAGGGGTAATTCAAAGCAAAATTTTATGAGACATGCGCTTATTTGTCCTACAAACGTAAAGAAAACCCCGTGCTAGTTATACATCACTTTAAAATTTGGAACCTTGCTAAAGTGATGTTTTTATTGCACCCCATGTGGAGATCGTAAAACATGGACCACCTTCAACAAAAGTTGGTAACACTTGTCCCAAAACCCTACTCAATTGACCCGATTTAAGTTTACATTTGAGCTTGTGGTTGTGATCAACGTGACGCATCTCTCATTCATGCTAGCCTTAGGTCTGGTGCCTATGTCCCTCCCTCCCGCTTCATCTTCATAGCAAAGTCAAAAGCCATCATTGGTTAGGGTTGGTGTTGTAGTAATGGAGTAGTGTGGTGTGTTAGCACTAGCAATGTGATAATTCCAACAACCTCCCTCGCACCATCTCGCGATTTTTGAAAAGGTTTCGATCTTTGAGTATGTTGAAGACCTGCCAACTTTGGAATTTTTTTTGATTGGTTTTGCGATCTTGCTTTTGTTGTTGCTCGTTGCACGATAATCTACTTTGTTGAATATAGTTGTCAAACTATGGTAGGGTTTCTAGAGAGGAGAAATAAGGCGCCTCTTAAGGTTGGTGCAATTGAGATGATGTTTGATTTGCAAGACTTTAAGTGCGTAAGTTTGTTTAGCCACGCTTGAACTCTCCAAGGATTGCTTTGTGTTGTTCCGTCTTTGTTGTGTGAGTAAGCTTGGTATTAGGAGATTGGACCAACAATGGAAGTTGTGGAATTCACTAAGATGAGTTGCCTTGAGTACTTGCAGCTAATGCGTGAAAGGGGTTGTTGTCCTATTCCAGTATTTTTGGATATCGGGACAACTTTGCTTTCTTTGTGTTCTTGGTAAAAAAAGACCTACAACAACTACTCGAGAGAAACATGGAAGAAAAATGATAGGGTAGAGACAAGTGGTGGTTCCACTGACGTCAACAAGTAGTCAAATGTTGACATCTCTAGTGACATTGAATTTGAGTAATGTAGTCTTTGGGATTTAGCTTGGCTTGAGCTTCATGGTAGAGACACGAGATTCAAAACTCCGTAGCATGTCACAACCTTGGTGTTGGGGGAATTTTTTTGCAGCTTGATTTGCCTAAGAGACTTGGTAAACACATTTGCAACTTGATGGGCCATAGAAATTTGAAGTATTGCAATATCTTTGTCTTCAATTCTTTCACGGATGTAGTTTGATTGTATTTGCATTGGTGCAAATGATTTACGTGGGTCACTAAATGATTGGTGCGGTTCAATTAATGATTGGTGTAAGTTGTTTAGTAAGTTGCAAGTCCGAACAATCTCCTTAGCTACCTTTAAGAGCAATCAACATCCCATTTTGCAGGTTGATAGGTCGACAATTCTTTGAAGCTTACATCTCCATGATCTTGGTGTTCCTTTGATTTTGCCAATATTTATGAGATCAACCATATGTTGTTTGGATCTTTGGCCCAATTTGAGTTTGCAAATCCCTACAACTCCAAATCTTCTATTATGGGGAAGAAAACCCCTAGTTAGCAACATCAAGGTATGGCTATTGTGGAGTGGTTGTGAATTTTCTTAGGGTACTTACCACGTATGCTAAATCTAGTTGAGTGTGGATAAAAAAAAATATGAGGCTTTTGATCAAGGTTTGATAGTGGGTTTTGTCCAATGCTGGGGCTCCATATGTGTTCGAAGTTTTATCCCTTTCTCCATGGGTGTTTCAGAGGAATTACAATCCTGCATTTTAAACCTAATGAGAAGACCAATTGCATATTTTGATTGTGTTAATAGGATGCCTTTGCTCTCGTGGAGTACTTATAGGCCGATGTAGAGAGACAACTTCCCTAGATGAGACATTTTGTACTTCTACTCCAATGATTTTTCAATCTCATTCAACATATGAATGTTGTCACCTACAATCATAATGTTGTCTACATGTAATATCAAAAGAGCATGCAAGCCTTTTGGTGTCAAATAAAAGTAGAGATCATGGTTTGTGCTCGATTGAATTAGTCCTATGCTTTGTAAGAATCTATCTATGTCATCGTACCATGCTCTACTAGATTGTTTAATCCATAGATGGCCTTGTGTGATTTACAAACTAGAGTTTCCTTCCCTTGACCTCAAAGCTTTCGAGTTGAATCACATAAATTTCCTCTTGAAATGTCCTACTTAAGTATGTTGACTTAATATGATAAGATGTCAAACTGGCCAATTGCATTATGTTGTGTAATCTATAGTTTTTTTCCATAATCTTTTTTCATATGTAAGCCTTGTGCGAGAGAGCACATGTGCAATAATATATATTGATGTGGTTTAGAAGTTGCTGAAGTAGCAAGGGAATGCTACAACCTCGAATAAGTACCTTGCTCATAAGCTTTGGCATTTGCACTACACTTGTTGTTGTGAATTAATGCATCTTTATTGGGGAATTTCTTATTTGAGTAGGATATTTCCAAAGAAATAGCTTAGTGGCCACATTAGCAGCACTTGGGATGATATTAGGCACATCTTATTCTCTTTGGCTATATAGTCCTGTGATTTTTGAGAATTTCAAACCCAATTTCCTCCAAAAATTATTTGATCGCATACAATTCCATGTTTTGCTGTGATTCTATGTGGAAACAATAGGTGTAGATTTGTGGTATGGAATGAAACTTTAATAACTTCTTATTACATGCCTCGGTGAGGGTTTTGGTATTTATAGGTAAATCCACTTGTCGCTACTTCCTAGTCTTTGCTAAAGTGGGTTCTTATTTGCAATTGACTTTCCATAACTAGCAATGCGGTGCTCTTGATCTTTTGAGCAAAGTGAAAAGTCATTGTTGGTCGTAAGGTCAATGTTGAAGATGTAAGATCAATGTTGTAATAGCGGAGCGGTGTGGTAGTTTCAACAACATACCTTCATTCTTCTTTGAGAACTTCACTCGAGGTCAAAGGACATAACTTAACTCAAGGTTGATGGGTGACCTTTTTGTCCCATCCCAAAAGGTAGGTACACAAAGTGTGGACCAAGATTCACTAGGTAATCACATCAAAATATTCACTTCCACTTCCACTTCACTTCTACTAAGAATTCACGTCAACTTTATAAGAATATGATACACAAAGGATGACATACCCCTCTTAGTCCTTCCCTTGATTGGCCACCGCAAATTAGATCGGGAAGATATATGATCCTCCCCAAACAAAACTTCACTATATTGTACCATTAGAATGAGCCACAATAATTCTCCGAAACCCAAATTAATTTTCAACTCACATCAAATCTCTAGTTTAATATTAATGTAGGTCACATCAATTGTCTTTTTAGTATTTTATTTATGCAATTATTCTATTTTATGCTATCCAAGTCTCCAAGATGACCTAGGAGAAGTTAGCCCCATATTATTTCCATCATGACTAAACAATTAGATTGGCCCACATTCATTATTTCCACATGAACATCTAGCACACTAATAGAACAATTCAATGTAATGACTCAAAATTGAACATCGGGAACATATATAAATTAGCTATTTGGTAAACTGAAGTAGATGTACCTAAATCCAACACACCAATGAGTTGGACACCTATACTTGAATAGTATGTGATTAATTATAGATATATGAATGAACACCAAAATGTCACATGTTTAAAAAAAATTGGACTATATGTTCAAAATATTCTAACCTTTCTAGACTCAAATAATCAAAATAATCAATGAAACATATGTGACCACATTATGAGCACGAGAATATTCACTTTGATGATGAATAAGATATTCTTCATATTAGCCCCAAAAATTATGAGGCAAATGGCTAGTAATGGGCACGATTTGAATTTGCTAACTATCTCGTACTATTTGCATGTTTCCTAAGAAAGTGGGTGGAAAGAAAAACTACCAAATAACACACATTACCATTTAGTTATGTAAATCCACCCTTCATGAATGCACCATACATATGAGAAAGCATGACATACCATAACATATAGTACCATACCTTAACATACCGTACCTTAACATACCATACCTTAACATACCATACCATGCCATCATCCATGGTATGGCGTGCCATTCTTCCCTGAGCTTGGCGCCTTGTCTTGGCCTCCTCTCTACCGAGTCGGCATTGCACTGCAATTTCAAGCTCTCTCGCTCTCTCTCTCGTTACTCACGCACACCAGCTGCAACCCTAACTTATTTGGCACGATGATGGAGATGGCGGAGATCGAGGAGGCTGAACCTGCGCCGCCCGCAGCAGTCCACATGGAGCCTGCCGTCACGGCCGCGGGGACTACAGCATCGTCGGCAGGGAGCCAGGAGGAGAGCGCGGGCGGATGGGGGTGGGGCGGCTGGCGGACTTCAGCGTTCTCCGTGCTCAACGAAATCCAGAAAGCGGCTTCAGAAGCCGCAGAGGAGATTCAGAAGAATGTGAGGATCTGTCATCGCGCAATTCTTGATGATTACTTGTTTCTTTGGTGAGGTTGACGTCTTTTGCTTCTTTTATGGTTTTGGCTTTGGCTGTGGCCGGGGTCGGGATGAGGTGATGGAGTCTGTGTTGGTGTGTGTTGTGGTTAAAACGCAAATTTGGATGTGAGGATCTGCCATCGCGCAATTGTTGATGATTAGTTGTTTGTTTTGGCGAAGTTGATCTGCTTTGCTGCTTTTTTTTTTTTTTTTTAGGTTTTCTTTGGCTGTGGCCAGGGTCGGGCGAGATGCTGGACTTTGTATAGGCAAGTGTTGTGGTTGTCACGCAAATTTTTGAGGGTTTGATCGGTTTGAGGATCTCATTGGTCGTTCGTGCGATCCTGGCACGATCGGGTTTACTCGGTGGTTAACGAAACTATGACGTGTCGCCACATTCTGGATTTCAGAGGTTTTCTGTATCACTGAATTCTTGTAGACTTTCGTATTTGCTCTGCCATGTCGCATTTGTTGCGTCAACCACAAGCAAGCCCTCTCTGGCATCAGAAATTGGGAGTGCACTGTTCATGTGGTGCAGGTTAGGTGGCGTGTAATGGATTTTGGCCCAGAAATTGTGTACCTACCCTGCCAGACATATCGGGATAGAATTTGGCAATTTGAATCCTTATTATCTTCTCCTCCTCTGGAAGAGCGCCAATGTCCACGGAGCAATCACTTTGGATATTGATAGATCAAGCATGTCTACTAATGCAACTGGTTGTGTTGGACAAGAACGTTTTGTTAATTGGAGCACTTCATGCAACTTTTTGTCATGAATTTCTCAATGACATCGGACAAGAGGTCTGAGAATTGACACCTTATCGAGGCTTGTTATCTCTCAGCAATATCTGATCTCCATAGCCCAATTGGACGAGTGCAATTTCATAATATGTTTGCCAAGGTTTTTTTTTTCTGGAAACGTATGTCGATGGTGTGCCTTTTTTCTGGAATATGTGCCTTTCGGATTATTGGTTAATCTGTAGTCATTGTGGCACTGCATGTACACATTTCAACAAAGTTGATTTGTAGGAGCTGCAGTTGATGAGCACATTAGTTCTCCGGATATCTAGTTTTTCATTGAAACAATGTCATTCTGTGTTTGTGGATGGTGCACTTACCTCAATGTAACTTTATGCAGTACATGAAACTGCATACCTTAATCCGCATAACTTGTTATCAATTTCTTTTTATGGTCTGGAACTCTCCAGGTACATTTATACTCCATTCCAGACATTCAATGCTGTGTTTATTCTGTGTTCAGGCAGCAGCAGCTGCCAAAGGCATTGCAGAACTTCAGCAAACTGTGGTGGATGCTGTGCCTGGTGGAGATTTTGGTGAAGCAGATGCTCTTGCTGAAGAGAGGAAAGAAGTGGACACAGCTCTGTCAGGAGAAAGTGCTGAAGAAGATTTGCGGCGCAAGGCTGCCCTTCAGAAATTGGAGGGCGCCAGCCAAGACTCTTTTTTAGGACAGGTTCACGTTGAGCTCAATTTCGTCACATCTATTTGCTTGTTGTCATTTCTACTAATCTAGTAGACTATGTGAGTCTCCATTAACTTTTCTTATGTTGACTTCCGCCTACATGTAGGTGCAACAGTAAGGTCATCTATCTTTTATTGTGGATGAAATCTAACCACATCCACTTCTTCTACTAACAGGGTCTGAAGGTGTTGGATGACTCAGTGGAGAATTTGACCACTGGTGCCTGGCAAGCCCTCGGGAATGCATGGAAAGGAAGTGTCAATCTGGTGCACAAGTATGAATTTTCTTATTGTGAAAGTATTTCCTAGAGATCTGGGGTGGGTGGTCTTCAGATGGTTTCATTGAAGGTGTTGAATAGGTCTCTGCATGACTGATTTCTCTACAAAATGGTTGTGATTGCACATATTCAAGGAAAAACAAACGAAGTATAATATGAAGCTTGGTTTTCCAAGTCAATCAGTCATCATATAGTTGTAAGTGACAGAACTTGCATTATGGTGCAGGCTTGAAAACACAACTCTACATTCAGGTGGAGGTCTTGGGCCAGGAGGTCTTCTGCAGGTGAGTATTGACTTGGTTTCTACCAGGCCTGTCTTGTTAATTTCTATGTCTATTCATAGCTGAACATGTTGACATTCTATACATGTATCAACCTCATTCTCCTTTTAAGTGGCAATTTATTATTGCTCTTTGAAATGAAACTGAAAGCAATTAGTGCAAGACAGTGGGCTGTTTGCTGCATAATGAGCGTCAATGGGACATGGGTGGATGGTTCTGTCATTGAGTCTTGAGTATTATACTTATCAAGGCCACAGGTGTTGGGGGATCAACGATTTTTTTTTACAGTAGCTCTAAAAGTTACTTTGTTAAGGCCACAGTTGTGTTAAGCACTGGTGAAATGCACTATCACTGACTTTGAAAGTGATGTCAAATCCAGAGTGGCAGGGAGCTTACTGTGAAGGGCATCCGAGCTCTAGAGTATGTTGGCAGGGAAACTTTGGACATTCTGGCAGCTGAAACTGGTTTTGAACTTGAAAATGATGAGAAGCTTATTGAGGAGGAAGGTAATGGAGGAGGGGAAAGTTTCACAGAAGATGCCACTTTTGACCGGTGTTTCTACATTTATGGGGGACCAGAACATTTGGAGGTCAGATCTCCTATCATTTCAGAAACACTGTCTAAACTTAGTCCTGGGAAGGTTTCTTTATTGACAATTGTCTTGAAAACACATTCACAATTGCGTAGTAAATAGCAGTGCAATCAGTTTCTAAGATGAATGACACTTATGCAACATGGTGATGATGGTCTGGACCATGACTTGGAAGGAATTGATAGAGGTTTTTGTCTAGGAAGCAATGGTTTGAAACAGGCTTGTTGTTGACCAGATTTACCTGCAGGAGGCCAATATTGCCTTAGAGACCTTTCCTTAGCCTGGTGGCCTTGGGTATGTCACACGTGCAAGTAGTTTGATGGTGGGCCCTATCTATTGTATGGGCATTTGGATGGGTTTTGTTGGACAAGCTGGAAATGAGTCTTAGTAATTATCTAAATTCATTATCAACGATATGAGACTTATTTGTAAGTTAAGGGTATCATTTCAGTTTGTGTGTGAGGTGGGTAGCTCAAAAACATGACAACTTTCAGCATATAGAATGCTACACAATGTAGTTCTTTTAGTGAATGTTCTTACCCACAAGAGGTGTGGGATTTGCAGGAGCTGGAGGCTCTATCCAATCATTATACCATGTTGTGTAATCGAGCAAAAGCCAAATTGTCAGGGGATCAAAGGACCGTATTTGAGGATCAGTTGAAGCAGTTACAACAATTGTTGTCTTTCAATGGAGATAATGAGACAGGTTCTCCGGACTCTGGAAAGGGCAAGAAAGTAGCTGGTGCTGCGCACAATGGAAATGAAATCAAAGCTCTTCGTGAATCAAGTGTCAGCCAAGCTGCAGGCATTGCTACTGGGTATGTGTTATAGCATCACATTTATGTATGCAGTTTTTACTTGTTTGAGCGTTGAATGTTACCTTGTATAGAGACGAATCATATTATTGTAAATTTGTGACCAAAGCTGCTGTCACATTGTATTGAATGATGCAGTTTCTCAGGAACACTGAAGGGGCTTGCGATGTCTGAGGTCCTACAGAAAACCAATGATCGGCTAGATGAGCTGAAGGCAGATGGTGTTCATGTGAGCATTCTTTTCATAACTTCATTTACTTTTGCTCATGTTCCACTCATTTCTTGTAATGAATTTAAAAGGGGCAAGTGTTATAACCTATTTTCATCATGGATGTTGGAGGTAATTGGGTATTTGTTATGGATTCACATTATGAGAATTATTTGCCTGATTCTTCAAAGCATACTTACGTCTTGTAACCAATTGCTGGAAACATGCAGAGGTTTTAACTTAGAGCTTTGATGCAATGTGATGTTCTTTTTCTTCTTATCTCATGTGTATGAATGGTTTCATTACAGCGGCTCTCTGAGCTTTGCACAATGTGCATAGGACATTTGCTGCTGCTAGGAAAATTGGTTCTTACAAGTGAAAAGGAAGAGGACGGTATAGGTTGGCCAGAAGACTGTGTGGAGAGAGGCCAGGTGATCAAAGGGCGTGCACAAGCCATGATTGCTGACATTGAAGCCGTGTCCGAGAGCTTCATAACAGGTACTTCAATGTAGACTTTGTAGATATATTTTAGCAATTAAAGGTACTCTGTATGCTTTCAAACTTTATATTAAATCATTTAAAATTATAATCTGAACTAGAAATACATCTTGGAGTAAAACTCTTCCAGTTTCCTTGCACTTGCATTTTGAGGTCGTTGTCTGACAAAATTTAGCTACAGCTGTTGGAGATGTAACAGCTGCATTTCAAGCTGCCATCAAGAGTGAGATTAGGATTGCGAAAGAAGAAGAGGAAGATGTCAGGCAAGGGTTGCAAAAAGAAGGTGCCATTGAAGATAGAGCACAGTCTCTTGACAGTGACTTGCAAGAAGTAGCAAGCATCGCCATTGAGAAAGTTCGTGATGGCCTTCAGTTCCTTTTGTATGTAGTTCTCTCAACATCCCTGAAAAACTAATTGGGCAGGCTTTACTCCTGGATGTCAACTGGTGTGTTGGTGGGCTACTGCAATAATTTAATAGAGCCAAAGAAAAGTCATCACTTGCACCAAAATTGCAGTGTTCTAGAGACATCCTCCTCCTCCTACTGTGATATAGTTGTATACTACAAACTGCCTGCCCTCATTTTTTTGGTTGTAATTATGTGGATTCAATCAGCGATTGCTTTATACCCTTCACCTGACTGTCATCAAGAACATGTGTGAATCCCTCCTGTGAAAATTGGTGGAGGGAAGACAATATGATATGATCATTTCACAGCAGTCTCGCTAGCTACTTGTTCTGGCTAAGGCCAAGGACTACATTGTTCTTCATATTTGTGTCTTTTAACTGCATTTTGCACGCAATGCCCAGAACAAGATTGTGGAAGTTTCAGCTATATGTGAAATGCAGAAGCTTCTGCATATAGTTTTGTCACAAGGGGAAAATTCTGGGAGTAGATGATTTGAAGTGATAGGAAGGGACCAAGGGATGGCCTCCTGCTCAATATGGTGAGCACATGCTTGGGAGAGGATGGTCAATAAGCTTAACTACGTAGTTTTTGTTTTTACCCTCTAGCTGGTGGTGGAGTATTACACTATTGCTTAATGTTGCAATTAGTCTGTGCACATGTGTCTGTTATGTGTTGGTAGTATCTTCCTTATTCACTAAGATCCTTGATTTCCACACTGTGTGTAGCCAGATCTCCCTTGATTTTGTATCACAAGTTCAATTGGAAACGGTGCAAGCAGACCTAATCGGAATGTCCTACTAATGTCCTGCACCTTCTAAATTGGCATGTTCACGAATTTGCTTACTCAATTTAACTATAGGTAGCAAATAGGCAATTTTCTAAAAGTTCGTGCATCTTCTCAACCACTCTAACCATAACATTCTATCAGTTCCATGATTTTACACAATCTATGAAGCCAATTTTTTAACTGCACCAAGGTGATTTCCCAATATAAGAGGCTCCAATTCTTAGGTGCTTTTGTGATGGACCTGGTTTCTGCTGCATTCTTACTGTACTGTTCTCCCTGTTTAGTATGCAATGTTTGGGAGACACAAAAAAAGTTGCATTATTGAGGTGTCGGCTTTTCATTAATATGACAAATGGTGTAAAGTTGTCGTATTATTGAGGGAAAACAAAAAGAGAAGTAACATGAGCTTAAAATATATATACAACGAGTTTTAGCAATATAGTTGGTATGAAATAATAACTTATAACTCCAAACAAATATAAATATTCTCAAAAACTCTTGAAATAGGAGTCCAAAGATCTCTATTGTTGCCTACCTAAGTTAGCAACTGTCATCTTATTTAAATTCCCTACTAACTTTTGAAAATTGATAATTTCATCAACACCAAAATATAAAGAGTTCTCTAATAAGAAACTAGACAACAATGATGCATGACATTTAGCATCAAGATAATGATGATATTATATCACATGTGTACAAGGCAACGTACTAGGCATGAGGCCACTCTAACCCTAACCATGTCCATTCTACACTAGTAACCCTAATTATCATTAAGTTCTTAATGATAAGTGAAGTTCCCAAGTAGTTCCCAAGTGAAAATGGATGTATTTTAGATGTACATAACATAAATGAAAGTAATTTTAGCATTAAGTATCTCTTTAATATGACAGAACCGGAGATTCTAAATGTCGCATTATCGAATGCCGTAGCCGTATAAAAGAAGGAGTTTTTGAACTCAAAAGTTTGGTCTCGCAAAAATGTGCCATAATATCGAGGGTGTCGTATAAACAAGTGTCGTATTAACGAAGTTAGACTGTAGCGCAACAAGTACCAATGGCATAAACCATATATGTGACCTTTCATCATGAACATGAAATAAAGTGATTAATCTCCTGAAAGTGTTTTTGTGATTTCCAGACACATGTTCAAAATCATGAATTTGGTCAAGATTTTATTGAATTGATCTGGCTTAAATAGTTAACTAGATCAGGACATTGGCGTAAATTTGTACTCAAAGTGATAAATTTGTACTGAGCACGTGGGCATCCAATATCACTTCATACGAGATCAATTTCAGGATAAAGTCATAGACGTTGAGTATATTCTAACCGCATTGCAAACTGCTGATATTTTGACAAAGGCTTTACCACATGAACCAATTTGAGTTGTTTTGAAAACATTTATAAATGGCTTCAAGACGCTCTTTACCGCCAAAAGGATCTTATCTAGATAGTGGGAGTTTAAACACAAGCAGTGGGAGTTCCACTTCAACATGAGATTATTTCAGTGTTACTCCCAGTTCCATGGTCACTTTTTAAGTGGTAGATATGAGATGATACATCATATTCTATTTCGTGACCTAATTCTCGTTCACTGAGTGGGAGTGTTGAACATATGCCAAGAAGATCAATAAGTATTAGTATCCATTGAATTGCCAGCTTGACATTCATAGGAGGGTCCACCTGAGCATTCAGTGAAAGATGCATTGCCATGTCATTACAATAGTAGCTAGTAAATTCAAATTACAAATCATATTATCCAAACTTTCACTTATCCACTTCTCTTCATCCAATCTCCTTAACACATCATTACATGGCTTTATGCTCACTATAACCATACACTAGTTGTTGTATAGAACAAAAACATGTTTTTAATCTTCTCATTTGTCCTCTTCTTTTCATCCACACTTATTAACACATCATTACATAACTTTGCGATCACTATAGTCATACTATGATTGTTGTATATAACGAGAACGTATTATCCATCATCTCACTTCTTCACTTTTCTTCATTCACACACCTTACCATATCAACACATAACTCTACGATTAATATAGTATTACTCCAACTATCATACATAACAAGAATATGAGCACACATATATCAATACAGTCATCTTGTTCATCTTCATCCCACAAACTTCAATCCCTCGTGTTTTTTTCTTGGTCTCTCTCCTACAACTACTAATTTTGTGTTTTTCTACTCGTGTTCAAAATGGGAATACTAAAACATTTGTTGTGGATTTCTTTAATTGCCTTCAAAATGGTATTGTGGACTACACATCTCTACTTGCTAGGGTAAGGAAAGAGAGACTACCTATTAAGAAGCTAAAAGGGTGAACAAGAACCACATGTATATTGTTGTCACATATTGCATTTTCGTTATTTCTAAGTTGCAAGAGCAACACGAAACATTTCCATTCATTGTAAAGTGATGTTACTATCACATACAACTTCTCGTTTCTAACTCCTTCTCCCCCCCTATAGTTGGTATGTTTATTACTTGTTGTTACAACTTACTTTAATCATTGCTTTCCATTTATAAATAAAAGATACAAGAATTGTACCCAAATGTTGCCCAATGCGCACTCCTAAACATGTGTGGCTACAACCCCTTCAACAACCCATAGTCATTTAGCTCAACATATCTTGTCAATGAGGTCATAACAAGTTACTCATTGAAGAAGGATTCGTTTTTCAAGACATACAAGCATGACATATGTCCAAGTAAAATCCCTTCATCATACATATCATGCCTTAATCCCCTTTAATCATTTAAATACATCATGCTTGGAAACCTACATGTTTTCTTCAATTTTGTTCCTTTTCAAATTTACTAGAATGTCTTCGTTTATAGTTTGTCATACTCTCGAGGTCATACTCATTCTAATTACAGCACATATATAGGTCTTACATGTACTATGCGCACATTACATTCTTTCGCTTGTCCTTTAATCATTCGTTTTATTATTATTATTGTTCTTGGCTATGTATGAAGGCAACACACAAATGAGGATGTATCTTTTTGTGTTAATAGAGACAGGAAAAAAAAAAGGAGAAGATAAGGATAAGGAAGGAGATATTAACGAAGAAGAATCACTCTTGGAGGTGTGGTTAGGACTAAAAGTAGGAAGTTTAGATAAGAGTAGGAAGAACATATGTAAGTGTGGATTGAACAATGTCAATTGTGACCAATTATTGTGGAAGTCTTGTGGGTAATTATCATTTCAAGTAAAGGAGTGAGCTCATGATGTTGTTGGGAACCCTTATTGTGAGAGTGTGTGTGTTTGTGTGTGTGCGTGCATAGAGTTAAGGATTTCCCGGTAGTTGGTGGTGTTGTAATAATTGTGTGGAATTGGCTATATCGGGGGATCTTAAGCTAGTTGCAAGATCGATATTGCTAACAAGGTGTGTGTCCAAAAGCACAAGTGTTCATGATATGGATGGGTGTATTGAGTAGTGTTTTTATATGTTTATGGTAGGTGATAGCACCAAATCCCAAACAAGTGTGTTGAGACGTTCAGAGAGTTGGGGTTCCTAAGTGATAGGTGGTCAATGTGGAAACTGACTTCTGGTAGTAGGGATGGTAGTAGTAACACTAGAGGCAAGGCGAATTGGGCGTAGACTCCAACCCCTAGAAAACCCCCCTTATGATGACCAAGTTCTTGACCAAGTTCTTGCACCTCCTCCCGCTTGCGTGTCACAACCCACAAATGCCACAATCACTTTCTCAAGCATTGCACCTAACCAAGCTCGTAAAAAAAAAAAAAAACCGGGCGCTGCACTTAAATGTATACACAATTACCAATACATAAGTTTTCAACTTTCCACTTCCATAAACCATGTTCACCTTACATATGGTTGCCGCATTATACGTTCACATATTCTTAGCAAAAAATATATTAAATTCATTCATCTCATGTTTCATATTTTTCAATTCTCTCTTCATACTTTTAACAACGACAAGGATCATATTATTTCATATTATAAGAAACCAATGTTTAAACTCTTTTCATTTCATATTTCATATTTTTAACAATCTCTCTCCATGGTCTTCCAAGATCACAAGCAAGGTTTATGTTGGACAATTTGTTATGCTAGAGCTCCGATACAAACAACATGCTCAATCTCCACCTATAAGAATATGCAAAGATGTGCTAAATTTGGCCCATTTGAAACCAACTTCAAACTAAACGTAGTTACACAACAAGCCAACATTACATATCAGATCGTATGGAGAAAAAAATTCACAAAAAATGTCTAAAGTCAACCAGTATTAAGTTACAATAGTTTAGTTGGATGTCCTTCCTCAATATCATTATATTGGGTCCTTGGAAGGAGGAGACACCAATAGTATTGCATGTATTTGTTCTATGTAATATTTTCTTTTCTTTCTTTTAATTTCCATTTATTGAACAAACAATGGACATGGTGAATTATTTGGGTGAGAGCTCAATTTTTTTAGATTTTATTTCAATTTGACATAACGGCGAGGAGTGACAATGATGGGAACTAGGCCTTCACCCCTTTCAAGATGTATGTATGATACAACCTACTTGAGTGTCCAAGGGATATGTTCTCCGCCATGCTAAAACTATATTCACCAAATGACTTGTAACCATATTAATCTTCCTTCCCCTACAAACAATCTTGCCCTTGCAATTGAATAGTTGGTATTTGTTCTTTCAAAATAAAACATATGGGAGAAACAAGCTCTTACTTTATTAACATGTAACAATAAACCCTACCACTGCATATGACCTAACACATTACTTAAGAAATTGCTGTCATGGTACATTTTCTTGTGTACCAAATTCTTGCAAATTATCACCTTCATGCATGCATGATATAGTGTTAAACCTTAAAATCAAGTCCTTGTCAAGACTTCGGAGGTTTGCGAGTTTTATAAATTTGCTTACAATTTTTAACCCCACTTTCAATTACAAAAATGATCTCATATGTCCAAAATGTCGGACTATGTGTTTGGGTCAGCGATGTCAGTCTATTAAGTTTATATGAGTTTGGTTGGATCCATGTGATCAATTTTGAGTACGTAGATCGATTGGGTGGGATAAGCGGACGTTGGGTTTTATTGAGTCATATCAAATTTTGAAGATATTGATGTAAGTAAACCACCTTAAAAAACAACTCTTGAAGCTCCCTTGAAGCTTGTATAACGCTTCCTTTGCATGTTCGATGCACATCCAATGTTGCATAATATTTCAAAATAAAATACAAATGATTTCTATGTGATAACATAAATCTTTTACTGCAAAAGTTAAGACAATAAAAAACATTTTGTGGGAACACGCTTTTGTAGATTGAAGCATGCAAACTTCATTACATAATTTGCAAGCAACTTGATGATTGTGCATCATTTGAGGAGACAACATTTTTAGAAGGAAGTGCAAATAACCTTTGATTCAATTATATATGTAAAAAATGAATTTAACTTGTACTGAGCACCTACATTATAAACCGCTTTTTTTGTTAGAATTACTTTTTGTTAAAATTAGATTGAATTTGTGAGCCTTCCCCACCCACCAATGTGGTGGGCCTTTGGTCCTAGTGGCTTGTTTTGTTGATATTGAATGAGGGCAACATTTGGAAGTCATCCAAGTACCATCATATTAACAATCTCACACGTACAAATTCAAAAATGTATTGATTGACACATACGAATGTATACGGATGAACTTCACATCCACAAGTATCATCCATCCTGAGGACCCTTAGGGTTTGATGCTCTACAAGCTGGCTGGTCTCCCGCGTCTCGTTGTTCGAACTCGTAAGTAGATCGCACCAACAACACTGTACAATTGCACCGATCTCGAGCTCCTGGAGCTGATTTCTCTTTGAAATAGTGGAGGAACTCGAAATTTGCAGTCAGCTGAATCGTTTTCTCTGTCAAATCCGTTCGCAGCTGCGATTTTCAGACATGTGCAGAGTGTTTGTCAGCATGATTTGATCAATTCGGCATGGCGTGAAGTCGAGCCACAAATTTGTGTAAAGGTAAGTACCTCTATTCTCTCAGAAATCAATTCAAAACTTTTGAATCATATTGTTTTGAGAACTGTGGCTCAAGCTCTGTGAATTAGTGAGTTTCCCTTGTTGTGCTTCGTGAGCTTGCCGATCTCCTAATTTTCTGCCTTGGAGGTCAATAGAGAATTGTCCTACTATTTTCTCAGCAGTTGCAGAAAGATGTAAAGATGAGTCCAATGTTGTCACTGGGGAGGATTATGGTTTTTGATTCATCTTCGAGTTGGACGAAGTCTGTTTGTAATCCCGAGACGGGCATCACGAGAATTAGATGCCCCTAAGACTACTGCCTCGTTTTAAAGGTAAATGCCTTGAATGGGCGTGGCCTGCACTTAGTTTCCCAAGAACAAGCCTTTAGGTTCGGTTGAAAATATCGCGCTGACCTGTTACCCACTACATTATCCGAATCTCGTTACATTAGCAGTTAGTATGGGTATTTTGAAGAGAAAGAAAGAAAGATGACTCCAACGTTGGCACTGGCGTGCATTATGGTGTGGCTTCATTTCAAGTTGGTTTCAGTCTATATGTATTCTCGTAACGGGCATCACGAGAATTAGAGAATTATATGTACCCTCCTTTCATAAAGTGAACACCTTGAACTGGTGTGAACAAGGCGGCCTGCACCTATCTATTTCCCCCGAGACAACCCCCTAAGGTTCCCACATGGTTTGTTGAAAATATGCTTGTCACCCGCCCCTAATACGATTGGGTGGACCACAGGTGGTAGGGTGCATCGGAAATCAAGTGCTAGGAAGGTTACCCATGCACTATTCCAGCCTTAGGCGGCTTAACCTTGAAGTTCACATGGGATCCGAGTTAACACCTTGGGTTTGAGCCACCCTTTGGCATACTGATAGGTATATGCGAAATTGGTTATGCTGCAATGGCTTCGTTTTAACGCAAGCAACAGATCTGTGTTTATTAATCTTTGGTGATTGAAAGACCTCTTAATTACCAGAAACATTCTTCCAGTTCTAGTCCTGATCCACTGTTGATGATGCAGTTGCCTTTAGGTATCCTAGCTTTGGTATACTTGTGTGTGATTTATTGGGCTCTTAGCTGCTCACATTCTTCTGTTGATAGAAACACTACACACTGACACGGACATGGTGTTAGGGGTTGAAGGAATATAAAGCCAGTGGTGCAGTCAAAAGTAGGGGCCACCATGGTTATGCGCACTCCGCTGCAAAGGCGAACACCCCTGACAAGCGCTGGTAAGTTTCTACAGAAGTGTTTTTCATCAAGAGTGTGGTTTGCAAGATCTTCAAGCTCACTGAAGTCTCCTGGTGAGATTCCTCGAGGATTTGATGGACCTTGGTCCACATCCTGCCTGACCATCCAAGTGGTGTGGAGCCAGCACAGATGGTGCTGAAAATGCCTCTCATCCTTACTACAGCATGCTTTTCTGTACAACTCAATATCATAGCAAACGACAATATTTGAATGCAGAAGTCAGGAATATGTAACATCACAGTAACTCATTATCTTCAACTGCAGTTCTGATGATATATGTGCAAAAATGGTATGTCCAGGTTTTGCCTTCATATGACATGTAATAAGCATTGATTGAGCATTGGGTAATTGCTGAATTAGAAGTGCATATGATTTTCTGGTTGAGCTTCAAAGGACCATGTCAATGTTTTGTTGAAAAAAGAAATAGAAATAATTATTGTGTATCTCACATCAATATTGTCATGAGATCTCAACAGGTCCTCCAGAGCCTGGGCCTACCCATGGTGGAATTGAGAAGCCATCTCCAACCAAGAGACCTCGTGCTTATCCAGACCCTGCTGATGATGACAACTTCCTGTCACGCAAAGCTCTTGAGGTTTACAATGGAGCACGGAAGTATGGAGGTCAACAACCAGGTGCTCTGAAGGCCCTGCAATTTGAGGGTGACCTTAGGAGTCTTGAATTTGATGACGATGTTGGACAATATGGTCATGGGCCTGGCTATTTACTTGATTGTGAAGACCAATTGGATGATTCTCTCCAGTGCACCTATAAGTGCCGCAATATGGTAAGTAAAATTTTACTCCATGACAGGACAGCTTGTACGTTGAGGATCAAGTCTGCATATGCACTTGCCTTTAAGGAATGAAGGTGATGGTAACAAAGAGCAGAAGAACAGGATAGCATCAATCAAGTATAATCTCTTCTTCAACATGCTGCTCCCATTCCTACAAATCACAGTGGTTGTGGAAGGAAATTCTCAATGACTTCTGGAAATTGGAGTAACCTATATGCCAGATCTGGTAACTGCAGTCTCTGGTGTTTATGTCTGGATGGAGTGTTAATAATGATGTTACATGCATTGGTCGGTGTAAGATAAAGGCTTGCAAGATCGTAATGCATCACTGTTTGATGTATGATCAATGGTTTAATCGGTCAAGTGCCATATAGGCTCTAGATTGTTCTGACCTTTCAAGGAATTTCAGGTGCAAGCAGAAGTTCTGGAAACATTGGATAAGAGAGAGAAGCAGGTGGTTGAGCTGGAGAGTGCCCTCAAAAATCTTAACTCTAGGTTAGCAGCTGCAGGTATGTGCTGTAAGAACTCATGTTATATAGATATATCTTATATTGGAAACCACTGTAATAAAATCAATTTGATCTGAACAATATGTACCATTTGAATGTTTCATTGCCAGTTGTTCTTGTGGATTATGTTATTGCATCTACATAAAAATTGCATACATTGTAGGATCTCACCTAATTTAGCTGGTTGTTTTCATCAATGGAAGTCTATCATTGTAGGACTGAAAGATTTGAGGAAATTAAATGATAGCCATGATAGATTTCTACTGTCTCCAACAACATATGCAAATATCAGCAATTCTGGGTTCTTGTGAATACCAGAGGCACATGAGATGCAGTTATTACAAGGTCAAAAATCACTGGATCAAGTTGTGGCAGCTTCGAGTGGTCGTGAGGCATCCTTGCATGCACATCGCATGCATGATAGTGAGAGGAATGATCAGATGCTTCGGACACAGCTCAAACGGTGCCATGAACTTCAGGTCAAAATCATTCTTGTGTGTAATCTGTTTGGAATGAGCATAGAATGAGAATGCAATTTCTAAGTATGTAGGAAGCTGAGCAAATGTCTGGACTATTGACTCCAGATAGAGATGTTCTTCTTTACAGAGTTCTGCTATCATATTTTAAAGCTGTAGGATGCCCAGAATCCCAGATGTAATTCCGCTCTTAGTCATATTCTTTTTTGTTACCCAGACATACTATGAGGATACCTGGTTGATGTATAACACTATGAATTGAACTCATATGCTTTGCTGCAAATTTCAAGCTTTCAATTTATGTTTGTCGCATTCTGTTTGAATTAAGGAGCTGAGTTCAGCAAAAGGCCCTAGGTTTCTTTCCACTATACATCATAAGTTCTGGACATTAACGAGTGATTGTCATTGCAGGCAAAGCTGCAGGAAGAGATGCGGCTAAAGGCAGAGGCAGAGGCAACTGCTAGGGAGGCAGAGGCACGAGTGATGGACATAGAAGATGAGAAGCAAAAGATGCAAGAAGCTTCAGCCAAGGAGATTATGCAGCTAAACCGAGAACTAGGGAGGTTACGAAGGGATAGTGACTACACTTTAAGGAGAATGAAGGCTGAGGTGAGTTTGCCTGTTGGTTACATCTGAAAGTTGCCACTATGTACATGTTTATGGTGACATGTTCTGGCTGTGGATGCAGGCTATGGAAGTTTCAATCTGTGGAGGCTCCTAAAGTCAGTATTAGAAAGTGGGCAAATATACGTTCACGATGCCTTAGATGCAAAACATTTCTGCATCTGGATAGAATTTCATTGCCAAAAGGCTACTCTATCCATGTTGTGAAACACTTGCAACATCCCAAAGCCAAATATGGTTCCTCCAGCTCTCAGATTGTGTTTGTGGCGATGTGGTAAATCAGTGCTGATCATAAGCAGTTTGTGCTGTAAAGACTTTAGAGGCATAGCTACTTCGGATGATTCTAGAGTTTTAGTATTTTTCTCCCCTTCCATAGAATCACATCTTAAAATTTTGTGTTTGTTATTGCAGAGTAACAAGACAATGGACGAGTCTCATTCAGCCACAGAGGAAGTTGAGAGTTTGTTGTTACAATTAGACGAAGAACAGAAATTGCGCACCAAGGTTTGTGACCTTCAGTATGTGTTAATTGTACTCATGACAATTACTGGTTTTGACTTCTCCACAAGATAGTTAAGACTAGTTACAAGTGCAACACCTTCCTTTGATCTTTCTGCAGGACTTCATTTGTGGATGATTCAGCTCTTGCATGAAACCATGAAGAAATCGGATTTGGATTCATAGGATCCTTTATTGAAATTTGATGATTGGTGAACTGTAGACAGTCGAAGAGAAACAAGAGTTGGAGCACAAGCTTGCTGATGCCTTAAAGCTCCTTGCAACACACAAGAGTGCTCCTGAAGAGTCGGACACTCTGATCAGACATCTTCAAGGAGAGCTTAGACAGTGTGTAAGCATTGTCAACAGCCATCCTGCATGAGATGCTCATCTTGTTCTCATGTAGTAATATTTCTTGCTATAGAACTTTAGGGTGTGTATTCTTTACCTCTGGAAAAATCACAGATTTGCCAAAGGATGTTGAAGGAACCTCAGATGGTTATTTGGTGATGTTTGGTTGTTGTATCTGGTGTATGAAATACCCAACTCAGTAGAGATGAGGGTCAAAATGATTCATGGGTTGGACCTGGATTTGATTGGTCCAGTCCGCAGATGTGGCAGAAGCTAGGAAGTTGAAACAAGCTCACATAAATGCAGCCCTTCTGAAGGAGAAGTTAATTGGTGAGAAATCACGGGCAGACAGGGCAGAAGCAAGCCTGGCGGGTCTTGCTGATGTGCAGGTGAGAGTTAAAGAAATGGAATCAGAACTTCAATGCTGGTCTGAGGTGGTTGAGAAAATTCCAGGGGCACAGAGCCGTGATGATATTCTCCCCAAATTTGCTGCACTTCAGAGGTGGGAATCCCAGCCAGTCAACTGCTTAAGGAACCTGTATTTCCATCCACAATTCAATGGTTATCCACTTTGGCCAAGTTATCTGTGATCATATCAACTTTGATACATATGAAGAAGTTTTGTTGATTTCATGTCTTGGCTGACGCTTGACTCTTGCAATGCTGAGTTTTCTTATCTAGAATCTGCACTTGGGGAGCCAGTATCCTTCTCGTGCAGTATCCTTACTGACATCACAGTACAGGGAGGCTTTGGCAGCAACAGCCAAAACTGGAGAGCTTAATGCTCAAGTGGCTGAGCTGAAGATAGCTGTTGAAAAGGCAGAAACGCTGAAGAAACAACTAGAGGCCCAAGCAGAAACACTGCGTGAAGAGGTTGCAGATGCTACAATGAGTCTGAAGAGGCTTGAACGTAAGGTATGAAGTCATCCAAATCCAATCTTAACTTGATGCTATGGAGCAAGTATGAGGTGCGGTGGTGTGCAGGCATTGGTGTCACTGTTTGTTAGGTTAGGTTCTTACTAAGTTGCTGTAAACTGTACAACCTTGGTCATTGGGGTAGTTTGTTCCTTGTGGAAGGTGAATATTGTATGTGTGGCAAATCTGAAGTGATGCTCTTGAAATGGCGTCTTAGCATACTTCTCTTTGTGATTGGTATTAACATTGTCTTGTTTCTGACTTGACTGTGTATCAGGTAGGCATCATTAGTGCAGAGAGAGATGGGTTGAAGAGGATTCTAGAGTCGTATGACAAGGAAGAGGCTGTTATTGCCAGCCACCGAAAGCCTGGTGAGCCCATGGCATCAATATCTTTACCTTCTAATTTCAAGGACCAGCACATAAAGGTAAAGAAATTCCAAGACTTCTCTCTGGTCTCTGTTGTGTAAAACGTATATCAATAGAAACTAGAATGGTATAGAGTAGGTTTGTCTGGTTTGAATGATTTTCTTATTATTGATACTTACTTGATTAATCTGCTATACCATTTTTTTTGGTTTGGTATGAATAAAATTGAATAGGATCTACAATTCTTCCAGACTACAAATAGCTGGCATCAATATGTGCAATAAAGATGATGTTCAATATTTTTTTTTCGTACTGAATTTTGATGACTTGTTACCTGATGTTTAAACATTGGAAGGCTTTTGTGTGAAATTGCATGTCATAGATTGTCCTTGATGTTTAGATGCTTGTGATGAGCTCTTTAGGTCACTGCATTTTCTTTAACCTTAGTGGACAAATATGTTCTCAAAGGTGCCAAATTCTGGAAGTTCAAATTTTGAATTATTTGTAATCACACATGAGTGAAATTCAAAACATTATGTGCAATAGGTAAGAAAATGCACTGTTTGGAACCACATAGCAACTAATACCACAACAAATGTTGGTCTTTCTTCTGTTTGGAAAAGCTGCTTAGCTGAATTGGGCAATTCAAGGTGGGATCAGGGTGATGCATATATAAGCAGACATGCCTAACCCAGTTGAGTCTTCCCAAGCTTTAAGGTTGAAGTTGTATTGGGTACTATGTGTTGAGATTAACAATGTTTTTAAAACTGCTTTAGGAACTTTCATTGGCGCTAACAGATGCTCAACGACATGCAACTGAGCTGGAGGAAGCACTCCTGCAAAGCAATGACAGTAGCAGAGAAAAACAACAGAAGATTGACAGACTTGCTGAAGAGGTCAATGAAGCATGTGAAAAAGTGAAATCCTTGGAGCGGGAAGGTGATCGAGTTAGAAAAGAACTGGCAGGCTTGGAATTAAAGGTATAGCTGATTTCAGTTTTCATGAATACTTTTTTAATTTAACATTGCTAGAGAGGTGTCTGCAATCTGAATCAAAAATTGGTTGCTGATGAGAAACTGGAAATGTAGTCACATACAAAACATAACCTTCAGCATGCGAGATAAGCTTTTCTTCACACAGAAGTTCATGATTTTGCAAACTCAGTCTTGTTGGTCTTTTAAAAAGATTTCAAACAGATGACATGCTGATGCTTAAAATGCTGCTTCCACTCCTATGTGAACTCTGCTGCTACAATGTGGACATCACTTAAGTCACAGGAGCTCAAGCTTACAATTTCCAGATTCCAAGACAGATTTGTGTTCATTTGTTTGTCTAGGTTAGTAAGGAATAAATCCAAGAAACTAGGATTCCTTGATATACACATCTTTGGAAAGGCTTTTGTCCTCAACTGAGATGATAAGTTAAATCTGGCTAACAGTTTGGAGTGGCTCAACAAACTGAGATTCGTAGTTTACTTCTTAGAATCCTGAATCTGCTTCAAAATCAGAGTTGAGATTCTTGGATCAGGTTAGTGAAACATCTGTGGTAAGAAATGTTGGTGTGGAATGCCTTGCTTGTTATTGCCTACAATAATGGAGGTTTTCTTCTACAGCTGGGAAGGGGCGAATTCAACAGAGCAACTACAAAGGTTCTACATCTGATTAATAATCTTGAGTCAGGCAAGTGCTTCATGTATGGGCTTTGAACAACAGAAGTTATCTATTATGTAAATGTATTTTAATGACATGTGCTAACCTATCCTTCTTATACATGTCATGTCTAATTTCTTTCCTGGGTCACTCATGATGATATTGAACAAGGCTGTAGAGCAGCAGATATTGAACAGGATTTCTCTGAGACAACCGCAATTTAACCTTGTTCCTGTGTCCTGTTCAGTATTTCCACCATTTTGTTTTGTCTTGCAAGCATGAAGATTGTTTCTAGGAACAGGAGTGATGGGTCATTGATGAATGAGGCACTCTATCTTGCTTATCAACTGGAGATCACTATGGAATTTTGTAATGCAGGAGATCACAGTTCCAAGGATGTGCCAGTTAATGTAAACAACAAAATCCAGTCCCAAGAGATTGCAGCCTTGACCAAACAAATAACATCATTGGAAAAGCGACAAGATAGGTAAAATTTTCTCACAGTAATTGATCCTTTAGAGCAAATTTCTCTGTGACTTTCTACTACATCTTCCACTTTCAGGACGAAAATTGTGGTCAGCAGAATAGTAACTTGGTCCATATGTGGCTGTTCTGGGAGGGAGATTCTTGAATGCCCCTTGTCTATCCTTGAAACGATGTCCCAACATCACCTCCTGCCCTCAAATCCAAACCTCTGTACCGCTCAATTTTTTTGGTGCATACTCATCTAGTCATCTTCTCTGTAACCTGATCAGGATATCATTGTTTTAGCACTGATATGGCTCTTATCTAATAAGAGTGATAGTGAGCAATGTGGAGGGCCTTATCATGTATGCAATCGGGAGTCTTTCTGTTGCTGTCATTGTCCTCCCTATTGCTGTTGGGATTGGCTGACAAAGTAGGCATTGGTATCTGCAGGTATCGACAAATTTTTGCAGATAAGATTTCACTATTCAGGGAGGCATGCTATTTGCTTTTTGGTTACAAAGTAAGGGCAATTTACAATCTCTTACTACTCACACCCTATCATGTGTCTTCATTGAGTCCTTCCATGGCTCTCTTACTACTTGCACCCTATCATGTGTCTTCATTTCGAGTCATTCCATGGCTCTCTTACTACTTGCACCCTATCATGTCTCTTCATTTCGAGTCATTCCATGGCTCTCTTACTACTTGCACCCTATCATGGGTCTTCATTTCAAGTCATACCAGGCTCGAAGTTCAGGATATCCAAGACTTGGAAGATTATAATGATTTATTTATTTATTATTTATTTATCAATAGCTCTAGATGTACATATTATGTAATAAGTACATTGGCTTAAAGTTGTCAATTATGTGCAGGTGCAAATGCATGAGGAGAAGGACTCCTCAACGCAAATGCCTGTAACAGTGTTCACACTGCAGTCAATCTATGCACAAAGTGATGATGACAAGCTTCTTTTTCAGCTCAACTCAGGCCGCATGGACATGCTGGTGCATAATCAACTCTTTCTAATGTGTTACGGGAACTGCGATGTGATGTTTGCAAGTAGCAGCAGTCTATTTGAAATGATGGATGTTTGTATTCCAATTGTGATGACGGTCTGGTGTGCGTGAACGATTCATGCTTCTCGTTTGCTCTAATTCTCTTGGTATTTTCTCTTGGTAATAGTACCTTCTCTATTTGCTCTAATTCTCTTGGTATTTGGCTGATGCTAAAGCTCTTTGCAATTTGTGAAAGTGCCAAAGTTCCTCTGTCCTATGTCTTTCCTTCAAGTTCCTGATTTGTGTTTGAGAATTCTGTGGGCTGTAGGCAAATGATTACACAACATCTCCAGAGCTTGAACGACAGGTATTCTCCTTTCCCCTCTCAACTGCTCTTGATAATCCTCATTAAACTACTCTTGCCAACCTGTTATTCAGTGGACTGTTTGCTATCTATGAATGCTGACTCCTGCACTTGGCCCTGTGCAGGTGAGAACATTTCTCAAGAACTTCAAGTCCATTCCTGCGTTCATGGCCAACCTCACCATGGAGCTATTTAACAAGACTACTATAGGTTGAATCATCTCCACTTAAATGTGGAGACTTTTGCCGCTTATGTTCCAGGATTTTCACTCAGAATTTGGCATCCATGCACCACATACAGTTGGTCCTTGATCAACATTACAGAAATGTGTAGGATATGCATATGAGTATCTCTTGCAAGAACACCTTCCAAATTGGAGAGGTCATATTCAACATACAAATCAGATATCCGTCCAATTTTCATCTGATGTCATTGATTTGACGTTTTCTATGATTTACTGTTGTGCAACAAAGGTCCTACATGTGATTCAACAGGTACACTCTTCTATCTAGTGTTTGGATTCCAATTTTTGTCATTAATATAGTCATCTTGATTTAATGTAGTGCACACTATAGTATAACACCCCACATTATTCTACGAAATTGGTTCTACCACACCAAACTATATAACACTCAAAAGGAGGTGTCCTAATAAAGCTATGTTGGCATAACCCATGTAGACATGTCCATGGTAGGTGAATATAGGACATGCCTCGTATGAATACAATATTGATATATATATATGTATGGACACCTATTAGTGGTATATGGTTAGATGTGTAATGCTAAAATGACAGCCACTAAAAAAAATATGACATGACATTTAAATTCATTGGACTAGGTACTCAAAATACAATAATCATTATAGGCTCGACGGTCAACATGATTGGAAGTCCTATTATGAGTGCTTGATAAAGATCCTTGTGCTCATTTTATGGTTGCGATAGAGGCCCCAAATTATGCTCGCAATGGTTGTCATAGGAGGTGCTCGTTTTGGGATTCATACAATTAGAATACCTTAGAGGTATAATGAAATAAGTGACCCATGTAAGCATATCCATAATTGGGTGTTGTTCATATGATCATTTAATGTGCACAAGAATCATCACATAATCTAGGTTCAATAATGTGTGTCATAATGTGTGTATTGTAATGTGTGACCCCAATTATTTTGTATGAGAATGCAATTTTGTCATTTGAATACGATGTACCCCTACATAACCTTAATTTGATTAGGACACTTATTGACCTTCATATTGACGGCCTTGAATGTCCATTCCAAAGTGGGATGGGAGAAGTTGATGTGGAAATGAAAGGTAAGGACAATGATGCAATTAAATACTCCGTTAGTATTGACCTCCCCATTTTCTAAACTAATAAGTGCCCATCTAAAAGGGTTTAGGGTTTAGATTTTAGGGTTTAAAGATACCCTCCCTAGACACTGAATGTGAAGTTGGTCTGTTGGAAATCCAGTAATAAACATTCAATATGTTGTTTGGACATTATAGAACATAATGACTTTGCTTGGTAAAGTATTACATTCTCATTAAATAACTATAGCACTACACTAAATATGATATTTAGTGTTTGATACAACAAATACGAACGCATACACTAAATGTCAATAACCCTATGAAAGTAAGTAGCATTAAATGTATATTGAATTTAAACTCAAACACTAAATACCAACTATAGTAATATGTGGAAGTTACATGTTTGAATTTAGTGTTAGTAAGGAGCTTGTAAAAATAAATGTCATCGACTTTGGCAAATGAGAAATCAACAAGTAGGAAGGTGGGGTGCCATCCCAAAAATTGCAAGTTTAGTAAAATCCAAGAAGGGAGGTGACAAAATGGAAGGTAGGGGCACATTTATGTCTAACACCAATTATAAAGGAATGGAAATTAGTGTTGAGCATGGTAGGGTGGTAACAACATTAAATATATTCAAACACTAAATATCATATTTAGTGTACTTAGCGCATGATCATTAGCGATCTAAATCATGTATGTAGCCATTTTCCTCATAAATAGTGGAATTCAAACACATACATATAATTCATTGCCGAAATGAATTATAGCTTGTGCTCTTTAAATACATGTAGGGCCCCCAATTCATGTTGACTAATTGGTCTAGCATGGTTAGTATATTCTGAATGTATAGTCCACTCTTTTTTAAACACATGTCTTAGATCCACACCTAACTATACACCACAAAAATACATGTGTCCACTTTATTGTTGTGATCGATTTAGGCACATCTACCTTAGTACAAGATGATCAACAAATCCATCTTCCTTATTAATTTAGAATATCTTCTCGACACATTATTATTGAAGTGAAGATTCCTTTGCTTGAACTTTGATCATATACTTGTCTACAAAAATTGTCATTCAATTGATGTAGAACCATGTGGAATACAAATATGTAGGCCTTATGCAGTCACTCTTTTTAACTTTACACATATATTTGAGTGGTATATGATAAGGCTTGTAGTTAAGGGCCACTTCTCACACAAGCGAATGGCCATGGCCATGTAATTATGAGGCATTTGATTCTCATCCAAAGGCGTACCACTGACATTAATTGCCAGAATTTGGGTTTAGGGTTTAGGGTTTAGGGTTTAGGGTCCTACATTGGGTGCCCACCCATGCCCATGGGTTTTGGATGGGCATGGGTGCGATATTATTGTTCATGGGTAGGCATGGCTGCAATATCATTGTTCATGGGTGGGCATGGGTTAGAAGAGATTCATGACAATGGGGCTGAGATCGTAGTTGTTAGCAACTTCAACGCACGTATTGAATTTGAGTTTAGTATATATGAGACATACAAGGTCACCGATCTCGAAAAAAATGAGATCATTGCAGCGGTGAGCAGGGTTGTCTATTGTGTCGTGACGGAGGCTAATCTCGGCATAATGTCGTGCCGTCACGACACGTATCCGTCACGACATAATGCCAGATGCTGTCTTTATCCTGACGGACTTGAATTTAACCGAATTTTGTATGTAATTACATTACCCCATTTCGGACACGTAGGATGTAAGATGTCCACATGTGATTGCATGTCAGCAAAGTAGAGGTAAAGTGGGGAAAAAATTACTAGCGCCCGTCTGCCCCCGTTCCCCCCCCCCCGTCCGCCCCCGTTCCCAACCCCCGTCCGTCCCCGTTCCCCCCCCCCCCCCCCCCGTCCGCCCCCTTTCCCCCCCCCATCCGCCCCCGTTAGATTCGTAGTCCTCCTCCATGAGTACTATAAATTGAGGGTTCAAAGTGCCATTTTTGCCTCCATTGTCATAGTGTGTCTCAAGACTTTTGATTCTCTTCTAAGGAGTGAGGATTGAATGCGTGAGACCCGATTGCAGAGGATACTTTGTCCACTCTAGTGACTGTGAATTAGGGTTGCCCTTGTGGCACTCTTCAATAGGACCTAGTATGCGATCAAAGTTACTTGCTCTACCTTGTTTGTATTTGCAGGTTTTGTTGAAGTCATGCCACGCCGAAATGATGCATGGGATCATTGGTACGAGGATAAGGGGATGGTTCCCGGTAAATCACAAAGGTAGGTTAAATGTAGGTTTTGCCCGTTCGTCATATCTTACCGAGGAAATAGAATGTTGGCCCACCTTGGTTATAGACCTCCTTTAAGGGGTGCTTGTGATGTTTCCACATGTAGGATGGTACCCCTGCATATTAGGGTCTTATTTGAAGATTGCGGAGGCGTTGTGCCCTTACATGTAGGCATTGTAAATGAGGACCCTCCGGTGCGAGATGATGTACCTCTGGAGCCTATTATAGCGGACTCCGTAGATAGTGAAACAGAGCCTTTGCTTATGTCCCAATCCACTCAGCATTCTGATGTTGTGGCACATGGCACACCTCCTCGTGAACTACGTCAACTCAACATAACGGAGGGGTTCAATGTGTCAACAAAACAACTCCTTGATAGAGCATGGGCAACGGCTTTTTATGAAGCTAACATTCCTTTCAACATTATGAGACATCCTGCATTTGTTCATGCTGTGCGTGAAACTGCTCGCCATCGAATGCCAGCCTACACACCACCATCGTACAATGCAATCCGTACGAAGTTGTTAACTGCTAAAAATGTTGATCTAGATAGGCAAGTGAAGGAGAAGCTGGGGAATTCCGTTGACAAATACGGCGTTACAATATGTTGTGATGGATGGGACAACATGCAAAACCGACCTCTCCTAAACGTTCTTCAATGTGACACAAAGGGAGATGTTTTCTTGGGTACCATTGATACCACGGGAAATCACAAGGATCATGTCTATGTTGCTGCTCAAATTCAATCATTTGTGGAAAAGGTTGGTCGACATAATGTGGTCCAAGTTTGCACCGACAATGCCCCAGTTATGGCCTCCGCTGCTCGCGACTTAATTCGAGCAAATCCTGATCTATATGTTCAAGGATGTGTTGCGCATTGCCTAGATCTCCTCTTAGAAGATTGGGGGAAGGAGGAATGGGTGAAAAAGTTGGTAAAAAAAGCGCGCCATATTTGTGTTTTTGTTAAAAACCATCATGCTTATTGTTGTAGACTAGGATATAGTCTAGACAACCCAAGATAGATCAGGCCCTAATTAGGAGCCGCCGGTATTAACTACCGGGGTCCAGGGTCTGACTAGGCGATAAAGGCTAATTACTAAGCTCTCTTACCGAGGTAGTGGAGGGAAGCCGCCGAGTTAGTGGAGTAGGCTGTCAGTACCTACTGATACAGTAATTACACTTGCAGTGTACATGGGTATATATACCCCCTGGTTTTCAAGGAACTCACTTCTTTCTCTCATATCATTATGCTGCTGATTTGCCTACTCAGTTAGTTTCCTAACACGTTATCAGCACGATTTCTCTTTTAGGCGCTTCTTACATCCGAAGGCTTCTGAACTCTCGAAGTACTAGAACTCATAGTTATCTTCGACCCATCATTCTTGTCTTTCTCCTTTCTGCTTCAGTCTAGACGTCGAAAGGCTGAAATTTTTTCTTCTGATATGTTAGTCTCTCCCTCTGTTCGTGTGCGGCAACCTTGGAGCTGATGGAGAACACCGAACTCTACACCAGAAGACTAGATCAGGCTCCAGGGAGCACACACACACTGTTTTGCTTCATATATCTGGCTCTTCAGTCTGACCTTACTCTACTTGTTTCATTTATGCTTATCTGGTTAGCTCAGATGCGTGATTGTTAGATTAGTGGATAGATTACTACACGATCAAATATCTATCCATACAGTCTGCTCTTTTTCAGTCTGAAACTGAACTCTAGCTCTGAACTTAGTAGTTTACACACCTGCAACTATATAGCAAAGCAGACTTAGATATAGATCAGAAAGGTAGATAGTAACTTCTGATGTTGAAATATTAGAAGATATAATCAGGCAGAAGTTACTTTTAGGCCCTGAAAGGCGATCCTAGTAGGATAGAACCTTCATACTGTCCAAAATATATTTCTGGAGCACTGTAACCTCCAAAAGTATATGAGGACACCATGGCGTCAAAGCCCAAGTTCAAAAAGACCGAACCAGTAGTTATGGCTACTATACCAGGACCGTCTCAGTCACCATTTTCATCAGGGTCTAGGTTACTTTGCTTTGAACCTTTAAAATCTGATGGTTCAAACTTTCTCGAATGGGTCAATGACGCTCAACAATATCTGTCGGCAGAGGAACTAGGAATTTGCCTAGAAACCAACCCGGCAGAAGAGAAAAGCACCAACAACTTTTGTTGAAAAACGCCGAATGAAGACATGCTCGGGAGGTGCACGTGGCGATTCCAATGACAAAGGAGCTTCCGACCACCGCACCGGAGGCACATGCGACCGAAGCCTCGAGGAGACCACCCAAGGGATTCACGAAGCGGTTCGCACCTAAACCAAAGAGGTACGTCCCACGGGGACCACCCCAGCAACCCAAACACTCATCCTCTAAACCTTCTAAGGGCACTTGCCACAAGTGTGGCCGCAAAGGGCATTATGCTAAGGAATGTAGAGCATCTGCATATGTCATTGAATTATACAAGGAAGTTCAGAGGCTCAAGAACCAATCCAGGGAAAACTATAACATTGATATACAACAAGATAACACCCTGGATGTTGAGAACTTTATGGCCGTGAGAGGGGCATTAGTATCTGAGTCTAACGAAGCACTATTAGATAGTGCTTCCACACACACAATTCTCACGAGTCCTAAATTCTTTAATTTCTCAGATAACAAGTCATCCTGGCAGCATTGTAACATTGTTACAATGGCCGGAAGCCGGAAATTTAAATTCCGGGAGGGCCGGGCAGTTATTGGTCTGCCCGGGGGATTCCCCCTCATTTGTGAAAGGGCTATGTATGCCCTTGAGGCTCCTCGAAACCTGATCAGTTATCGAGACCTACGAGCCAACCAAATCCACGTATCCACCGCGGTGGGTAGCGATGAAGAGGTGCTGGAGCTCAGGCAAGGGCAGAGCCTCCTTGCCACCGCGTATGCGGGAGACGAAGGCCTATACAGGCTCAATATCAAACCGATAATGAGCAACCCCTTCTCCCTAGGAGATGAGGAAGAGGTTTGTATGGCGGTCTGGGCTGAGGACTCACGACCAAGATGCCAAAACCTGGCTACGGGGCTACCCCGTTACAATACAGCCAAACAGGATTTGTGGCACCGGAGGTTAGGACATCCAGGAACAACAGTGCTCCGTAGGATGTTACCCATTACCTTAGGCCACAACTTGAGCACTTCAGACGCTCATAAGGTGCAAGATTGCATCGCATGTATCCAGGGAAAATTTAGTAAAAAGCCTTCACGGTGGCATTTACCAAGCGAATTACCACCTCCTCTATATCGCATTCATGGCGATATCTGTGGCCCAATCAATCCTCCTTCTGGTGCATTTAAATACTTCTTTGTATTGATTGATGCATCTGGTAGCCACCTAGAGGTAGCGCTTTTACCCACCAGGAATATGGTTTTCCCGAAGATACTAGCCATCCTCATACGGTACCGCAACCATTTCCCAGATTATCCAATTAAGCATTTACGGATGGATAATGCAATGGAGTTTCGCTCACACGCCTTTGAGGACTACTGTGCTGCTATGGGGATAACACTAACCTACTCGGTACCATATGAGCATTCCCAGAATGGACTGGCTGAGGCCTTTATCAAGAAGGTACAGCTCGTCACCCGCCCTTTACTTTTACAGGCTCAACTTCCCACATCCATGTGGGGACACGCTGTCCTACATGCTACAGCCTTGCTCAAGTTGAGACCGACCTTACTTAATGTTCAGACACCAGCCGAATTACAATCCGGTAGAACCCCGGACGTTTCACATATAAGGGTTTTCGGTTGCCAAGTTTGGGTTCCGGTGGCAGAACCAAAGAGGCACACGGTGGGACAACACAGGGAAGAGGGGATTTACATTGGATTTGACTCACCGTCGATCATTCGGTACCTGGTACCAGCAACAGGGATTCTACTTAAGGCAAGGTTCGTTAATTGTCGGTTTATCGAACACATATTTCCTCAGGTCTCAACTCCCGAATCCAACCAGAAACTTGAGTTTTCTGCACCCGAGACCCTGACCATGAATCCCGACCCTCCAACTTCACTAGGGGATGCTGAAATCAAGAAGTTGCTACACCTGAAGTCGCTCGCGGAACAGGTACCCGACGGCTTCGCTACAGGCCCAAGGGTTATCCGAAATCCGTTACCCGGGACTGGCAACACCTTACCCCAGAAAAGACCAGCTTCTAACCCCGCCCCTAAACCCCCACCCAAGCCCGCCAAACGAGCCACTAAACCCAAGGTCAACTACACGGCTGGGAACATAGACTACGACCCTGGATCTTTGGAGGAGGCCCAATCCAGGGAGGACTGGCCGAAATGGCAAGAGGCCATCGAGACTGAGTATAACTCACTCCGAAAGCATCAAGTTTTTGGGCCAACTGTCACTAACCTGGACAAACATCCGATTGGCCACAAACTTGTTTTTACTCGCAAATACGACGCCACTGGGACGATAACCAGGTACAAGGTACGCCTGGTAGCCCAAGGCTTCTCCCAAAGGCCGGGAATTGATTTCGATCAGACATATTCCCTTGTAATGGACACTATTTCATTTCGGTTTTTGCTTGCCTTAACCGTTCAGTTGTCCTTGCACATATTTTTGCTGGACGTGGTCACAGCTTACCTGCACGGTGTTTTAGACACCAAATTGTTCATTGCACCACCTCCGGGATTTCTTCATCACGTACCAGCTGCAGCTGCCGGTAAACATACAGGTTTACAAATCATGAAGGCGCTCTACGGCCTCAAGCAAGCTGGACGTACGTGGTATCATCACTTGTGCAACTACTTAGTATCCAAAGGTTTTGTACACAATTCTACATTACCTTGTATATTTACATTAACAAATAATGTTGGTTTTGTTATTGTAGCCGTATATGTAGATGATCTAAATGTCATTGGACTACCCGAGTTATGTAAATACACTCAAGATCTGCTAGTCCAACAGTTTGACATGAAGATACTAGGTAAAACTTCGTATTGCCTAGGCCTACAAATACAACATCTTAGTGATGGCAGTATATTACTGCATCAACAGTCCTATACTCAGAAATTGCTTAAGAATTTCAATATGGATCAGTCGCATCCACTAGCCGCACCAATGATTGGGCGTAGTAAAACTAAGGACGACCCCTACAGTCCCCGTGAGGAGGAGGAGGAGATTGTAGATAAACAACGTTACCTCACGGCTATAGGGGCCTTTACTTACTTGACTACACATACTAGACCGGACATAGGGTTTGCTACTAGTATACTAGCAAGGCATAGCCAAAACCCTACGGCTAGACATTGGAATGGAGTTAAACACCTAATGAGGTATTTACGTGGCACCGAGGATCTAGGATTGCACTACAGAAAATGCCAAGGCCAAGAAACAACAGGCTATGCTGATTCAGGCTTCAGGACGGATGAGGTAGGAGGTAAATCCCAGACAGGGTACATTTTCATCCGGGATGGGGCCCCGATATCTTGGAAGTCGGTTAAACAAACCATAACCGCCACATCAACCAATCATGCGGAATTACTCGCTTTTCATGAGGCTGCCAAGGAGGCAGTATGGCTCCGTACCATGGAGGGGATCATTGTGAAGCAATGCGGGATCAAGGCCCAAGATAAACCAACGGTAATTTATGAGGATAATGCCTCATGTGTAAGGCAGATGCAATCAGGGTTTATCAAGGCAGATAGGACAAAGCATATCAGCCCTCATATCTTTTCATTCTCACAGGATCTGGTAGATTCTGGACAAATTGAGATTAGGAAGATTGAATCAGAGAATAACATAGCTGATATGCTCACCAAGGCATTACCAGCCTATAAACACAAAAGGCTAGTAGATGCCGCGGGAATGAAATCACTTCATGAGCTCAACCACATGTGAGAGGTACTCTTTTCTTCATTAAGATTTTATCCCAATGGGTTTTGCTTAATGAAGTTTTTAATGAGACCATCTCGGGTTGAGGAGGAGTGTTGTAGACTAGGATATAGTCTAGACAACCCAAGATAGATCAGGCCCTAATTAGGAGCCGCCGGTATTAACTACCGGGGTCCAGGGTCTGACTAGGCGATAAGGGCTAATTACTAAGCTCTCTTACCGAGGTAGTGGAGGGAAGCCGCCGAGTTAGTGGAGTAGGCTGTCAGTACCTACTGATACAGTAATTACACTTGCAGTGTACATGGGTATATATACCCCCTGGTTTTCAAGGAACTCACTTCTTTCTCTCATATCATTATGCTGCTGATTTGCCTACTCAGTTAGTTTCCTAACACTTATCAAGCTATATTCCGGAGGTTGTCACGAAATCTCTCACTCCGCCTACCTGTAGAGACCCGTTTTGCAACGAACTTCATCATGATAGAACGTCTTCTTCAAGTACGCAATGCTTTGGAAAGAATGGTGGTTGATGAGGATTGGACTACTCTAATGCGTGATTTGAGGAGGAGATCTCGCACCGCTTACATGAAGGGCTTTGCAGTGCGACGTTTTATATGTTCCGATGGATTCTGGAACACGTTGTCGTAGTGTAAATACGTACATTATTTACATGTGTACGTATTTTGTGTTTCATGGTGATTCCTTCATTTGGAGATGAAGGAGGAAAGTAAAAGGGAGTAGAATTAGATTACCTTTTTACTTAGCACAAGGGAACCCCAAAGAAAATGGGGATTCAAGCCCAAAAGGGCGAATCCCACAAGAAGGTAACCAGTTAACCTGCACAAACCACTTAACAACAATTCAGTGCAGAAAACGAATTCAAAAACTTTGACAAACAAGAAACAGGGAAAACGGGAGTTCACCTGTTGGCCAACTCAGCTGCCAAGAACTGCCACCTCATAATGCCAGCGCAACCCTATCAAGAACCCCAACCATAAGCTCTAGGGTTCAAAGCTCCTTCATACTCCTCGCAAACGACCTTTCAGCTGAAGCAGGAGTAGTTGCACCAGTTAAGGCAGTTTAGCAATTTTCCTCGGAAAACTTCCAACTCTCAACCACCATGCCAACTACCCAGGAATCAACGGACAAGAAAAGCCCCCTGCACCACCACCTCTGGCACACCATTGAGAAGGAGTCTCTGAAAGCCTTGGCTACAGTCAAGTTTAGCACAGAAGACGATCATTTGTATCCTTCCCTGTGCAAGCAGCACATTTGGCAACACGCACTGTTCCGCGGCGTGTCAGCCACCACCAAGCTCGAACCAGCTCCTCCCTCTTTTCAACTCATGCACGGTACAGTTACCTACGAACCAATGGAATCATACACCTTCAACATGGACGCGGCATACAGGAGCGCCCAGTTTAGCAAGGAGGAGGTCACATTTCTGCGACAGCTACGTTTGGAACATTTCTTGTGTGATGTACCATGGGGAGTTTTGCATGCGGTTAGGGCGGCGGAAGCAGTCAACACTCTACAAGAAGACAGCCTGACAGTCACACTTAAAGGTGAGGTATTACCCCTGTTCTCCAAAGACTGGAGAAGTGTGTTTGCCAAAATTTTCCAATTATCACCAAAGGCACCGGGGGGAGAAGGGAAGTGGACATTGCAGGAACTCTTCCCCTCACTCAAAGAAATCCAAAAAGGGCAGACAACAATGAAAATCGGAGATTGCCGGGCTGCAGGCTCCAAGCGGCCTCTGAGGCTGCTAAATTCACTTTTCTGCTTAAACACCACAAATCAGTACAGTGTCACCATCCACTTCGCCGAGTTAGTGCTAGCAGCCCTGAACGGGCACGCAGTGGATTGGTCCCTCAAATTCCTCGATGAATTCAAAGCCGAGGTGATATCACTACACCGACATCAACAGAAAGAAAATGCCAAGGTGATCAAAACGGCCATCGGACCTCACCTCACTTTGATTATCAATGAGGCAGAGTTACTGGGCAGCCAGGAAAGGGAAGATGCAGGGTTCGGCACAACAGCAGGACTTACCATCACCGAACGCACTCCTCAACCCAAGAAACGGAAATTAGGAGAAGAACCTGCTGCACATTTGGAGAAGGTAGTGCGGGTTGTGCCACGACCTCCCCTGTATTCCACACGACCTTCCCCAAACCCGGTTCCAGAATCAAAAGCACAGCGTTCCACCCTGGAGGCGGGAGGACCATCGAAATATAAGGTCGTTACATCAACAGAAAAATGGAAGGTGCCAGATAGTACCTCCACAATGATTTCCCAGATTTGTTTCACACATCGAAGGCTGGAACAATTGCTGACAACCTTTACCACCAAGGCAGGACCTGCCTTCATTAAGAAAATGGACGATGCATTTCACCAATTGCAGATCGAAGCATCACAACATTACAACCAGGGCTTGCGGTTGAAGGAGCCCTTAACCACCAATGAGCAGGAAATTGAAAAAGGATTGCTGCACATCGAGATCAAGCAACTTAAGAAGAAGTTGTCCCAGGTAAATGAAGATTATGAAGGACAAATCGAAATTGCTTTCGAATTACAAGACCAACTGTCATGCCTTGAAGCCACAGTCGCCGAAATGACTAAGGCCACACATGCCACACAGGCCACACAGGCAGAATGTACGGAATTGCACAAGACCATCACCAGTCAAAGCCAACTTCTGCAAGAACAAAACCAGGAGTTGGAACTGGCCCACCAACAGGCCCAGACTTTGCAAATTCAACAACAAGAGCAGGAAAATGAATTAGCAATAGTCAGAGAAGAACTTTGGACGTTTCACCTGCGCGCATCAGGCCCTGCGCCGGGTGCATCCAGATCTGACCTAAGGGGGCAACATGCCGGAAGCAGCAATACCCGGGGTGCATCAGCGCTGCACTCAATGACGGAAGGTACTCTGACCCCTACTGGGAAGCAACAGAATCTTATTACCGAGTTACAACGTGAATTGGCCTACACCAGGCGAGAGCGAGAAGAATTGCAGGTCTCAATGGAGAGGATGGTGGAGAGCCCTCACAGTTACGAGGAAGGGAGCCTCACCCCATCCGAGCTCCCCAGGGCTTACACCTCCCCTAAGACCGCCATTTACCATCAGATCACCTTACACACTCCCCCTTTTACAAGCATCATGCAATGCTACCACGCAATGAGGGATCTGAACCTGTTAATTAGCAAGCTACCCATTCTCAAATCAGGGATCTTGCTTACCAAGCTACAATTGGAGCGAATCTGGACCGGGGCAGATGCAACAGCTCGGGATACCATCGCCTTCATGTGGGCAACAGGCGACCTTCGACTTCCCACAGGTATCATGGAAGTTGTGACCGGATCGCCCCCATTCTACATAGGCCGATTTATCCTCAGAACCCTGAATTTCATTGGCCGCCATCATTCCACCTTCCACAAAACCACCCCAATGCTGGAATTGCCCACCCTCAAAGCATACCCGAGTTCCAGTTTTCACCTGATCAAGGAGCTTGTGCAAAGTCACTCCATCACCTTCAGCCAAGCAATCAAAACTTTGGCGCTTGAAGACACCACGATCTGCCATGAAGCAATGCAACAGTATACTTGGCTGCTACAACATTATCCAAACACCCTAACACCCTAACACATCCTTATACCTTACAGCAGGTTAAGGAATACATTTTGAGGATATTGCGGGAGAAGGATATGGCCGTAACCAAGAAGCGGTTCGGCACTCCAAATCCCAGAACCATATTGCACCACGATCATTAGCAGCAGCATTAGAGCATGGGGACATGCTCTTCGCGGGGGGGGGGGGGGGGGGGGAGGATAAATGTGTAGCCATTAAACGACCACACCGCACCGCACCGGCGGCACTGCCTGAAACACCAAGAGATGAACACTGAAGCTGAAGGACTGAGGGCCCGGAGGAGGACGTTGGAGAAAGGATAGGGAGACGGTGAAGCGACCGAGAGAATGATGGGACCTAGGGCCGGCACAGGAGGTGGCCACGCGTCACTGAGAGCCGACGGCCTTGGGAACGCGCAAGAACCGGGAGCGGGGAGAACGACCCCCCCCCCGGGAACGGGGGAGCATCAACGGGAGCGCACCGGGAACGCCGACCGGCCTCGGGAACGAACCGAGAGCACGGGGGCGGCTTGGGAACGAGCTAAGGACTTCAGGAACGGTCAGGAGAACGAGAGAACGGCCGGGAGGCTGGGAATGTGTGAAGCAAGCCGGGAACAAGCTGGGAACAAGCCGGGAACGCCTGAGACCCGAAGAGGCATGCTAATTAGGACACGTGTTAGAATTAGGGAAATGAATGGAGGACGGATGAACTTTGAACCGAAGGAGATGTACCTATTTACTACATCTCAAGGAGGGTAGATTCCTAGCTCCTAGATTAAAGACTTGTAATTCAGGCTATTTATAGATACATGGCTATTTATAGCTGAGACGGTTATTTCAGAAAATTAGGCAAATGGTAGATTTAAAATACTATATAAAGGGGCCAACTTGAGGGCCCTAATACACTTCATTTGCCGCGGACCACTAGTCGTGAAGTGTCTTAAGAGGCCGAACGAGCAACCCTTTGGAGACCAAAGGACTCGTGGACCTCGAACCTTTTATTAGCTCAAAGAGGCCGTACGAGCAACTCTTTGGAAACAAAGGACTCGTAAACCTCGAACCAAACTTAGTATTAAAAGCCGATGAAAGGCCAACGGAAGCTTAAAAGAAAAATTAAGCGAAACTTATGAGATTTACAAAGAGATCATCGGAATTACACACGAACTCAAGTAGGAACTTGAGGAACGGCCAAATCATTTACAAAGGCCAATCAAGTGGAGCTAATTAAAGATTGGAAAAAGGACTTAGAAAAGATTGTGATTTACTTAAGAGAACTTATCATGAAACAAGCATTGTAAGAAGCCGGAAGAGGCTAACTCTTTTGAATGAACAATCACAAAGATTTGTGCATAGTAACACTTGAGCTTAAAAAGGATTTGAGTACCTTTCACTTACTTGAGCAAGGTATGTTAATCATTGCATTAGGCTAAGGTTTGTAAACCAAGGATTTCTACTCAAGCAAAGCCGCCGAATAGGCAAATTCCACATCTTGCCACCATGATACCTATACTAAGATTTCACGTCATTCCAATCTAAGGAAACTTAGGAATAGTAAGTTAAGGCGTTGAAATCTAACCAAGGATATCTCGGAGAATTCTACTCAATAGATCTTGAGAATTCGGAATTACACCTAAGTAAGGGAATGTGAACCTTGTGGACTAAGAATAAAACCATAAGAGGAAAGGGGTACAATAATACATTAGCGAAGGAGTATGTTGGAATCTAAAAGAGATCTTAGTACAATATTCTGGGAATTGAAATGGAATAAGAATATTTCATTATCATTCAAACCATGAAAGATATTGTATGTAAGGATAAGAGTTTCCTTTAAAACACTTAACCCTGACATTAGGATTTCGGGGAACATAAACTTGCAAACTTAGGTCAACTACTCCTTGAGAGTTCAAAAGAGCATCAAGATTACATGTTACAAAATTAAGGTAACAGAGAGAATACAAACACATTCACAAGTATGAAAGGCTAAGATAATCTAATTTTGGTGGGAGTAACTTCCATGTAAACCGGTTCAGGAGCGGGTTACACCGTCTAAGTTTGCTGAGGGTTGAAGGTGACCTTGACAGTGGTACGGGTGGAGGGCGCCAGAGAACTACGAGAGGTGTCAAATGTACTAGGAAGATGTATCAGGGAAGATCGCTTCCGTTTACTGCTGAAGACTACAATGAAGATGAGGGTAGACCACAGGGTTGTCTATTGTGTCGTGATGGAGGCAAATCTCGGCATAATATCGTGCCGTCACGACACGTATCCGTCACGACATTATGTCGGATGCTGTCTTTATCCTGACGGACTTGAATTTTACCGAATTCTGTGTGTAATTACATTACCCCATTTCGGACACGTAGAATGTAAGATGTCCACGTGTGATGACATGTCAGCAAAGTAGAGGTAAAGTGGGGAAAAAATTACTAGCGCCCGTCCGCCCCGTCTGCCCCTGTTCCCCGATCGTCCGCCCCCGTTCCCCCCCGTCCGCCCCCGTTCCCGCCCCATCCGCCCCCGTTCCCCCCCGTCCGCCCCACCCTCGTCCCCCATCCGCCCCATACCCTCCTTAGTCATATTTTACTACTTTGATTTTAAAATAATGATAAACAGAATGGCAAAATGGTTTACCTGGCGCTCGGCATATCCATGTCCACGTCGGCTTTTTCTACCACATAGGACGCCACCTTGGCAAGAAGGTAAGTATTTTACCCACCCTCTTAGTTTCCCCCTAGGTTGACCCTACGTGGACCCTATTGTGTCGTGACAGAGGGGTTCATCATGACACGACACATCATGACGGCACAACACCGTCATTACGTCGGGATAGACAACCCTGGTAGACCACATCTAGATGAAAATGGCATACAGGATGCAAAGGGCTCCCGGCCCACCAAGAAGATAATTATCTTACAACATGACCGAGAGTTGCACCTTCGGAGCGCGACTCCCTTAACAAATGATGATTTCAACACAGACGAGTCTGAAGAGGACCCAAGGTGTGACGAAGCAAATGATCCCACAGTATGGATTCAAACGTAATGGTTTTGCACAAATGTGGTCTTTCGGTGCTCCCACGTATTCCCGTAATTTATTACTTACGTCAAAATTGATACAACCTTAGGGCCTTCGGTAAGACATTTAGACCACAAAACGAACGCTACCTTCGCAGTTGTATCGTTTATTATAGTAATAAAGTTATTTATAGCATGTTTTTTTAAAATTTTAAAATACCATATGGTTGTCAACTTGTCATTGCAATTAATTTCCAACAGAATGTTATGCCATCATTAGTACAATATTTTGTATTATTCTTATAGTGAATTGAGTGTTATTTTTATTTATTAAGCTTCTTAAAGCAAATGTTTTTATAAATATTGCAAGCCCCCTATTGTTCGATTGTACATGCTTCGTTGGTGACTTCTTCTTTTTGAGAACCTTTCTATGTGTTTTATATAATTATATCTTTATGTGGTATTCAATATTGATTATGTAGTTAATAGTACACTTGGTTAGACTATCATATGAATTACTAATATTCAAGTAAGTTTTTAAAAATTTCAAAAAACATTAAAACATGGGACATCCATATGCTATCTTCTACACGTTCTAATCACTTAGAAATGACAGCTTGTCGGTAAATCCTCTTCATATTACATATTCTTTGAACATGAAATGTGTCCATTGTGTCCAAAGTCTTCTTCCCTTCCTATACAACTTCCTAAACATCATACAAAAATTCATAATTTGAATCTGAATTGAGGTCTATTGCAACTGGATTAGCTGGATGAAGACTGCCGTGCAATTGAAGTCCTCGTTGTGCTCGTGATGATTTCGCTGCATCTTCCACGCTTCGCGCTGCTCCACCGGTGAGATATGGACGACTTCTAGGAGACAATGGAACGGCATTACGTGGTCTAGGCCCACCAATTAGCCATTTCAAAACCGTATCATCCGTAAGTCTATGCAAGAATGCATCAATTGCATTCAACTACAGTCTGTTCTGGTGGTACCCATGCTCAAACTGCAATTCAATTCTCGGATCCCGTTCCATAGGCATGTCATCTGCATCTTGTTCCAAATCATGCTCCGATACTGATTCGAAATCTGCTGCATTGTACCAAGGAGGATGATTGCCTCTCTTTAATTGTATGCTTGTTATATTCCAATGCCAACCAAGACATTGGTAAAAAATATTTTCAACATATGCTCGGGAGCTTGTTGTGATATAATTCATATGCAGCGTACGTAATTTGACGTGCATTCCGTGTCCATGCTCCATTTATGTTCTCGTTTCATAACTCAACCTTGATACAATTGTATAATCAGCTTCACTGAACATTCTCCGCATCAAACTCTTGAAGTTCGATTGGAAAGTCCTTAGGCTTTAACACCCACACGTTAGGCATGTAATCCCGAAGGCCAAATCGGAGGTACAAACGAGGGTGGAAGGGTGATTTACAATGAGGATACTGACGTTTCTTGATCATATTTTTTATTAGACATTGTGGATGGAATTGGGCCTTACATGATCCAACTTGAAAGCATCCTTTTGGGTCAAATGCACATTGGCAAATCGCACACCCGGATCGGTGTGAAACCATTGCATGTGGATTTGGCCACAACACCACCAACCATGTAGAATGGATGTTCATGCACTTGTTCCACATCCCAATGGTGATCCTCATCGGGCACTTGCTGTTAATCGATGCTCCCGCTTGGCAATGTCACTCCTTATTCTTATCCCACATACTAGGGTACATCTGCTCATCTTCTGGCCATGACGTGAGCATCATATTCCGCATTCTCTGATTGCGGTTTCATTCTTTCTGGATGTTCTCAAACTCAGCTTAAAATTGACGGGCCTTTACCATAGCAAACAATGTGCATGTCCTCATATTCTTGCGCTCTACAATCGCATTCAACAGAAATTTCTTTAGCCTTGCATTCTGTTCCTCCAATTGATCAAGAATGTCAAGGTTAATCTTGGCTTTGTAATCAACAATAACTTCATAGACCACTTGAATTTGTTGCTACATGTCCACCACCTCTTTTAGCAAAGCCTCCATATTTCCGCGCATTACTTGATTTATCGTACATACTTCCAAAGTTTTTGACTTTGCAATCTTGGCTTCTTTTAAATATATTATATTTAAAGAAATGGTTTTTGCAAGATTTCATCTTATAGTCATATAGGATCGAATATTAAAAATTGAACTTTATCTAGAAATAAAATATAAATATTTAAGATTTATTTATTTTATATTAATTTCTTAATAATAAATAAAAAACATATGTTTTTCAAATATTTGGATTATTCGAATAATAAATCTTTAAAAACCAAATTAAATTCATAATACTAGGAGAATTTTAATGTTGTAATTTTATATATTAATTAGTATTTTAAATTAAATATAAAATATATACATTTATATAATTTTTTCAAAGTGACTACTCAAGCCATTCTTTTCTCACTAGTGTACGGAAGGGAGGCTACTCTTTCCATTGAGTCCGAGGTCAAGTCATTACGAGCTGCAGATAGCTGCCGTTTTACAAACAATCAATCATTGAAGAGGAGGTTGGCTTCACTTGAGACATTTGATGAGAGCTGGAGGACAAGCCTTCAACACATTAAAGCTATTCAGAAGCGAAAGAAGATCACCTCCGATAAGAGGCACAAGATTCGGATCTTAAGGTTGGGTATGATGGTTTTATTTCAAGATGCACGGAAGTTAGACTTCCTAGGTAAGTTTGATGAAGATTGGTTTCAAATGGTACATATTGACATAGTCACGCCCCAATGTTTAATTTAGGGTTTTTTAATTTACGATATGAATTTATAAAGAAATTTGAATATAATTCTATAATTTAGAAAACCAATTCTTTATTGATTTAAAAATAACATTTTGTGACCTCTCACAAAGTTGAACGATACAGTGAAGATTGGCCGAGAATTTGATTGACCTGAAATTGCTTACTCGTTAAATTATCCTAAAGACCCATGTAAAACTTATGCTCGCAGCAATAGGTTCATTTACTTGATCGTCAATGAGAATATTCATTTTTGTTGAGCTTCTATGTGTTTGTCATGCTGTACTAAAGTCATAGAAATATGCAGTAATAAACGGCAGGTTGAATTTTAAAATGAAAATAAAATAGAAGTGATAAAACATATTATACAAGTAATAATTTTATTACTGCGACGACGGTACAAATGCCCTTTATAAATCATATACATGAACAAATTATGCACAATCTAATGGTCCACTTCATTCCGTCAACTTGATTTCCGTCATGCCAACCTTGTAGATGCTCGTGACTTTCGTCGAGGGTCCTTTTTTGGCGTAAGAGGATCCGGTCGAAGTAAATCAACATAGCTAATCGTTCGGTCCTTTATCCGTTTCTTCAATGGTAGCCAATGAAGCGATAATCCTCTTATCTTCTTACGAAAACGCAAAGTCCTTGAATATTCGTCCGCTACCTTGACTTCTTCAATGTCGATTGTGAACCCTTAGAGTGGTCTACTATTCCGCGGGATTAATTACTTTTAGTTAGAATATTAGCATTAAAAGTTAGAATTGATAGGGAATTTAAGGAAAATTAGCTCATTTAGCATTTAGCCTAGAAGAAGGAAGGTTAAAATGAAATTAAGTAGTGCTAGAAGATATCGAAGTAGAAAAAATATGCTAACTAGTAAAAACAACTAGCTAAGGTTTAAGTTAGTAAATGCTAGCTAAGCAAATGTTAGTAGATGCTAGCTAAACAAATGTTTGTTTATCAGTTAGTGTGAGCCACACAAAACTATTGGAGGTGTTTGGCGTAAGAAGATGAAATTGGCTTAAAGACTTTGGAAGAAAAATAGAAAGAGAGCAAAGGGGCTACATGCCCACTTACCCCCTTCTCAACTCGATGGCGAAAAAATTAGAAAGATATCTAAGGTTTCCCGTCGGAGCTACCTCGGCGAGAGGGTGACAACCTTACTCGGAAAAATCCTCGAGCCAAAATTTTAGAAAAGGGTTTGAAAAATGGAGCCGATGGAGGAGGGGTCCAACCCTTTTGTGAAAGTGTTTAAAAACCCCTCCTTTCATCTTGTAGGAACTCTCTCTTCTTCTAATGCTTGGGCGAAGCCCTCCTTCAATATAGTTAGGAAAAAATCCTTTAGCATGCATTCGTAATGGCCTAAAAAATAGGTTGGAGAAACTCCTCTACTCTCTCTCCTAGTTAGAATGTGTGTTTATTAACACACCAACAAAATTATTCATTCTTTTGTAGAGGTAGGTTGGATGGTAGAATTTTGAGTGGAGGCATTGTAGACCTCATCTGCCAATGCCTTGGAGGCTTAGTTCAGAAGCTAGAACAAAATATTTATCATTTTTTTTAGAGAGATTTTCTATAGCTATCAATAGCCGTTTCCCATTTGTGATTTTGGTTAAGATGACAATTAGTTATGGATTTTCGAAGATGGAGTAGAAAAACTGGGTGGTCTTGTGGGTAGCGGCTGCTGGATCAGACCTGCAAGCCCAATAAGAATTTTAATTCTAAGAAGTTATATTTTTCCAAGTAGAACTTTTGTCTAGCTTTCCAAAATTGCTTAGAACATTTGATTTGAGCATGATTTGAACTGGATATGAATTGTGAAAGATGGGACACATAGTTTGAGAACTTTTGGTTGACTGCTGCATTACAGAGGATCTGCTGGGTTCACTTGGGCTTACCTTTCTAATCACATATTTTTATCAAATACATATTTTTAATATCTCTCCAGGGTCATATAGAACGTTTGATTTGAATAAGATTTTAATTAGATATGAATTGTTGAAGGCAAGATACATAGTTTAAGTCTTCTAGATTGACTTCTGTGTTACAAGGATCCTGCTGAATTTTTATTAGCTTAACCTGCTAATGTCATAATTTTTCTAGTCAGAAATTGTTCATAGCTTTCCAATGGTATAAGGAAAGCCGAGATCCAAGTAGTAAGGAATGTGCTATGAATTTTTGAAGTTATAACTTAGATAGGTGGGTTGGAAGGGTCGGTTGAATCGACCTCACACTTCCAACCCTCATAACTTTTGCATTTGTTATCCGATTAAAGTGATTTTTAGATCATTGGAAAGATAATTAGGTGCACTAAGTATAAATATTATGCTTAGGATTAAATTATAGTGTAGAATAAATACTTTATATTTTAATTATTAACTAAAGTACGCTTACTACCAAACTAGTTACAAAGAAGGAGGCAAGGTCGACGCTTGGGAAGTGGAGCAAGGAAGGAGGTAGCGGCTCGGCCTACATCAAGCCCAAATCAACCGAGGAGAATTGAGGTAAATTAACTAACCTTAAGCCTTTCATTTAGGGTTGGAGGGAGCGTGCCTAAGGTATGCCTCTCTAAACCCACTCACCTATCTCGTAAGGTCAAGTGGCTTGACCACTTGGCCGCCAAGGGAATATCCAACTCCATTGTTTTCGGGCCCTTTTGTATGTTTTGTGGTAGTAGCTTCATTTATTAGCAAGTTTCGTATGTGGTAAGTCGGATTAATCACCGACATATCCACTCTTAATGTTGTTGGTAGAAAGGTGGGATTCATGACCCGCGAATCTACTATTATGTTATTGGCCCCATAGATTGGGAGTAATGGCCCTAATTTATGAAGATTGCGCAACAGGTTGTACGTACAAGTCGTCCGTCACCCTGGTCCCATTGAATTGCATTTCGTGGTCTGTCCAGTGTAAACACATTTAACAATCAAAATATACAAAATAAATCGTAAACCCTTGTTGACAAGAGACCCGAATCGGCAACTTAACTCGGTGGAGTGATACCTCCCTTCGAACCATTGATGTTCGAATGAGTTTGAGATGTCATTCAACCTTCAAAGGACCTGCACGAGGCCTTAGAAGGTTCCAAGGTAAGGGGTGCACCAACCAGGTAAGGGGTGATGCCTAATATGTGAATGTAGTGAGGTAGGACGTGCAAACGAAAGTAAGTAATAAGAAGGAATTTGTGTGAAGGGCGGGACTTAGGCCAAGTTACCCCGCTTAGAAAATTAAATAAAACTAAGTAAAGAAATATGAAGAATTAAATGGTCCATCAAATTGTCGTTATTCCGTTCATTGAGCTAAGGTGGTATGAGTCACACCCGGTTGGTGTGTATTAGAACCATCCTAATTCACAAATTAGGATTGCCTTGGTTTCAAGGCTGGTGCATCTGCGCGTAGAATAGGTTGTAGGTTAAGGTTAGAACTAGATATGAAATTGGTTAGTGAAGTTTAGAGCCACACTAGTAAAAAATTAAGGCCCAACCTCTAGAGGTATTGTCACCAAAAGTACTCCACCCTTCGATTTCGTCCTAGCCCGAGTGGAATAGTATTGATGACACTTAGCAAACTCCTTCCTTAGTAATTCAATGTATCATTCCAATATGCCTTTGGAATATACACAACGTTAATGACTTATGATTTAACCCCTAAGGCTACATCCAGAACAAATTTCAAAATAGTGTAACTTTCCCATTACTTCTCGGAATGTCCTGAAATTTTATCTATAACTAGGGAGACAAAGCAAAAAAACATCTCACCAATTTGTGAGCCTATCCTATTTTCTGTCCGACAGTTATGACCATTTCAGTGTGTTAGTCTACCCAGATTTCAGAATGTCATAACTTCCTTCCACGGGCTCCAAAGAACTTCAAATTTTGGGAGAAATCACAAAAACTAATTGTTTATGACCCTCTGAAATTTCAAACTATTTTCAATTTTTGCCAAAACGTTATGGCCTTTTTAGTCTGCAACTCTTAAAAACACTTCAGAATGATATATCTCCTTCTCATCTACTCGGAATGACTTGAAATTTGTACCACAACTAGGAAACCTAAGAGAAAAACATCCCTCAAAATTTCATGCGTTTTTAAGCCTATGCCCAGGAGTTATGCTCATTTCAACTCAAAAATGTAGGCAAAGTTCAAAATGTCATAACTGCTGCTCCAATACTCCAAACATCTTCAGATTTTGACCATGTTCATATAAACAAGTTGTTTACTAACCCTCTAAATTTCAACGAAGTATCTTCTTCTTCTCGGAAGTTATGCCCCTTACAACCTAGACTACTCAAAGCACCCTCTCATTTACCAACTCGTGTTCCGGCAACGTGTCACCAAAAGTACTCCACCCTTCGATTTTCTCCTAGCCCGAGTGGAATAGTTATGATGAAACTTAACAAACACATATATCCAAGAAATATGAACTCAAGTACTACAACTTGAAGCCATAAATTATCTTAAAATCATTCACACCCAAACTAATTCTAACAAGAGGTCAAGCCCTCTTCAAGGCCAACTAGCCTTGGCTCCTAACTTCAAAACCATGCACACACATGTGCTCCTATCTTGCTTCCATACACCCACACTTATAACACGTGGGGTGCCAAAGAGCACGAAGGAAAGAGAGGATGAGTGAGGGAATAATGAAGGATTATATAGTAAGTTTGAGGGGTTAGCACCCTCAAGGCTCACGATAAGCCCTCGAAATCTCCTCTTACTTTGTAGGCTCTCATCTTATCTCCTAAGCCTTCCTCCCTCAAATGATCAACAAAGATCCTAATTCAAACATTTAACTAACCTTGGCTTTCTACGTACCATACTTTACCAAGGTATGTCCTCATACTACTTAAATTCACTCCACACAAGCCTAATGCTTCAAACTTAGCTTTCTTCAAGCTTCATTTTTTATATATTTTTGTGAATAATCATAAATTAACAAAACACCACTTGTAATGTTTTACAAGTGTTAACAACACATATGGGCATCAATTTGGGCTCACAGGTATTACGACGCATATTTAATCTCCCTTAAAAATCTAACTACTCACGTTATACATCTATCATCCGGATTCGGCTTGGGCACCTGCAAGTGCATGCCATCTTCACCAAAATGCTTGTGTGATACTTTTAGGCTCCCTCGAAAGGAGGTGGCCCAAAAGTACCACATCAATTGAATTGTCCTCCACATTCACATCTCCGGGCTTCCGTAAAATATCCGCACTGAAATCAACCACATCATTTAGATCTTCGGCCACGCATTTTGTTAGGTTTTTCTCTACCGCATCGATCTCAAATTTGTCCGCATATCGTCGTTGGTTATCCTCCGCCCTCAACTTCCATGCGTGTGTAAATTGTGTGAAGGGGGTCTTGACATATTCATTACGAAATCGATCTCTAGCACTTCTCTCATTTCTCTCACGCTCGGATGATGGATTGAATGAAATATGGGGATCTCCTAAATTCTCTATCTCCTCATCCCATCCTAGACCCTCAAACATGTTTCTTTCCTCTCCCATCCTATCCATGATACTCTACCCTCGTTATATGTATGAATCTAAATGCTCTACTTATATATTGAGCTCAAAGGACTTCATGAAATATACAATAATTGATGTAATCCAAGATGTAGAAGATCCAATTCTTATTGGTAAGATAAAGACAATACAATTGGAATAAAAAAAAGTTGGTGAAATAAAAAAGGTAATTGCACTTTTTGGAAAAGTCTTCCGATACCCGCATTGGAATCATTTTTTATACCTCTTTGAAGCTTCTATATTTGATTAGTTATCCATTCATTCAATAAATCACATATTTGTGCTTCAACCTTAGTGGTTCATATGGTTTCACAACCCATGTCACGCATCCCAAGGCCACTTTCATTCAATAAATCACAAATTTCAAATCAAATGACTTAGGAATTGACCATCCCAAAGTATTTATCACAAATGTAGGCGGTGCCACTAGTGAGAGTGGATCATCTACCACTGGCCTAGAGTACGTGACAAACTTTGGGGACTTGTGAACGTTGATGACATTCAAATTACAAACCCAACAACAATATTGCTTCCAATCTATCTTCAATTAAGGCATTGTGAATTGTACATTGTACATTACACTCAAATTGAAGGGGATCTCTGCATTTTGCAAAGTTTACCTCAAATCATCCCAGTGTCAAGCTAAGATGCCTCATAATTAATCCAATAATTAACCAGCCAAAGCATCACTCTTTGAGATTTGTTGGGGCAAATTGTTCATTCACATGCCTGCACAAAACAATCGTGGAAATACATCCGCAAGAGACCATGAATAATGGTCTTGTGGGCCTTGTACTGAGCCTCCACCACCTCTATGATCGATCACCGTCTTAGCTGTAGGGCCTTCTTGGTTACAAAGGAAATTACAAGAACAAGGTTGAAGTTAAGTATGTAAGTGAGTGTAGGAAGTTCTCCAACTATTATGCGTTATGTTTTCCACATACTTGAGTTGCAGTTTATAGTACTTAAGTTGCCTAGTAGTACATGTCATCTCAATTTCTAGCATGTCAATTGACGTGTGGTTTTTTCTTCACAAGTCACAGTACGTGTCAACTTCTTAATTGTGCATGTCAATTGACATGCATTTTTTTTGCGAGTTTTTGCGTGTCAAAAGTGAATAACTTACAAAAACTTTGTCAAATATACACACTGCTTCCCCCCATCCCCCAGCCTTCCCCCCCTATGCTCCCGTACAGTGTGTATGTTTGACAAATTTCATTTGACATTCAACTCCAAATACAAAGTGTCATGTGACATTTTCAAAAACAAAAATGAATGTCAAAATGACATATACATTTAATTCTAAAATGTCACCTCAATTTTGGGTTATACAATATTTTAGAAAAACTAATATTTAAATAATAAAAAATACAATCTTGATTTGTATCAAAAAACTATCAATCGGGCATAAGTATCCTTTGGTCTCATATGTTTCTCCAAATGTTGAAGATGGTAGCCCAATCCATTGCATCCACTTCAAGCCCACAAATAGAGACCCGCATAAGAGCATCAAGGGTCTTCAAGTTCAACCTATTGCGCAAGTGGCTTTTGATCGCATCTTGTTTGGAAAATCCTCTCTAAAAAATAGCTATACTTGAGGGAATGAGTATAATAATTTTCCAAAGTTACATAAGTTTAGGCCAATTTGTGTGCCATTCCAAATTGCTACCACACATGTGCTATTGTTTTGTTCTCACACTCATGTCGAAGTGTTTTCATAAATTCCAAGAGTTCTCCCTTACACATGTCACTTTCTTCTTCAGTGTATTGAAACTCCAACAATATCCTTTTGAGCCACAATTCGGTATTTGTGATTCAGTCACTATTATCGCTTGGATAATTACTAGGGTTAAAAAGTTTGGTTGCATTGAATATTGGGAGGTCTGGGAAACGATCATTCAAAACATGAACAATTTTTTGCACATAAGATGCATCCAATAATATTAATGGTTGTAGTTCATTGGGCCCATAACATCAAGTAGCAATGCTAGGAGGGTACCCTTTGAGTACCCGCAAATTTACCTCAACAAGAAGGGAAAAGCTTGCAAAGCAAGGGTGAATGAATGGATAATTAATCAAATATAGAAGCTTCAAAAAGGCATCAAAGATGTTTCCAATGCGGGTATCGGGAGACTTTTCCAAAAAGTGCAACTACCTTTTTTACCTCACCAACTTTTCCGTTGCTTTATAGCTATTAAGATTTGTTTAGATCGTAATTTAGCCTAGATTGGAACCTTTACTACCGCTTGGCATTAGTTTTGTCCTAGAAACCGACATAATTAATTTTAAACATTGAAAGTAACTACCCAAATAGTTTAAGAATAGCCTAAGTAAAACTCAAACTTCGTTCTATCTTTGCTCAAGAAAGAGCATCAAACCGGCACGCGCCGGTTTGATGCTCTTTTGAGAAGGTCAATGCGGGCTTGCTACTTAATGTTATGCCCATCAGTTGCCAATGCATGAATAATACAATATCTTGTATTGTTTTCATAACTCAACTGAAGTTTTCTTGCAAATTTCCTCAAGAATTTTCCCAAATTCTTGCTTGTACGACCCAACATAGGTCCATTCCTAGATTTTAAAATGACGTGATAAATTGAAATAATGAAATTGATGATTGCATTAATAGTTGTGATATCGACCATATCATATTTAAATTTCATATTCAATTTATTCAACTCTTGTAAACCATCTTCAAGCAAGTTCAAATAAAAATATAATTAAAAAAAACATATGATCTCATACCAATGCGGTTCTTCATCTTTGAATAATTCCAATAGCGCCAGCATGCATTGTAGTGAGTAGGTCATGACATTACCGTATTGCATGAATGTGTAAAACCACTATATAATCTTCTTCAAATACATCCTTCAACAATCGTTTCAGCTCGTTGCGTCGATTTGTACTACGGCCCCCATTCCCCCCGTCCACACCCCTTACCCCCGTTCCCGACCCCGTCCGACCCGTTCCCGCCCCCGTCCGCCCCGTTCCCTCCCGTCCGCCCCCGTTCCCGCCCATGTCCGCTCCGTTCCCTCCCCCCCCCCCCCCCCGTCCGCCCCACACCCTCCTTAGTCATATTTTACTACTTTGATTTTAACAGAATGATAAACAGAATGGCAAAATGGTTTACCTGGCGCTATGCATATCCACGTCCACGTCGGCCTTTTCTGCCATATAGGACGTCACCTTGGCAAGAAGGTAAGTATTTTACCCACCCTACTAGCTTCCCCCTAGGTTGACCCTACGTGGACCCTATTGTGTTGTGACGGAGGGGTCCGTCACGACACAACACGTCATGACGTCGGGATAGACAACCCTGGCGGTGAGCTTAGCATTGCCAATATATCGGCAGTGCTCAAAATTGAAGCCCTCATATGAATTTCATTTTGAAGGGCTCTGAAATTTCAGCATTGCAATTGAAGGGCATATCTAAATCTAGGACGTCAATGGAAAATTTTCAAAGAAATATAAAACTTATATTAAAATTATGCATGATTTGCATGGTACATGCTTCTAGTACAATGAAATAATGGAGAATCAACTATCTAACTCCACCTCTTGAAGTGACAATGCCCTACGCTTGTTGGTTACTGTAGCGGTTTTCCAAGTGTCAAAAATGCCATTCCAATCCATGAATTCAACTCCCAAACTGTTTAGGCTAATCCTCATCAATGCATCAAGTGTGTCAAAGTTTAGGCATGTTCTCCTTTCGCTCTTAACCCAATTCTGCTTTGAAAAACCACACTCACAAACAGCAGTGCTAGTAGGGATCACAAGTATGGCTTGCCATAGCGACATTAGGGTTGGCCAATTGATCTTAAACTCTCGGTCACGGCCACAAAAAACCCAATCTTCATGCATACTTCGGTGTTGACAAGCTGAAGATAACATCTCCACAAATTTGAGCAACTCCGCATTGGCTTGATCAACAAGAACAGAGCTCCACTTGAAATGTGTCACCAACCGGTTCAACCATTGCTCAGTTAAAGTGCCTCGATCCAATGCATCCATGGGATAGTGTTTTGGGCTGAAAAGCCTGGCCGCATTAAAAATGGGCAAGTCGGGGAAGCGATCATTTAGTGAGTCAATAACCTTTTGGACGTATAGTCTACCAAGGGTGATGCAATCCTCCAACGAGCCCCCTACATCACACCCGGCCAGGCATAGAGTCATAGTGCAAAGTATGCACTTTCTCACAACCAAACCTATCAACATACAATTCCCATCTGGACTAATTCCCATTTGGATATGAGATCTGAAGCGCAAAGTTAGACAGCCGGAGTTAAACGGCTACTTGAGATGACGAACATTACTTGAAGGGTACTATTTATCCAGCACTTCAAGTGAAGGGAGCACTTAGATATGAGGATTATGTTTTGAAGGGTTGTTTTCCTTGAGGTATTTTTTGAAGTCCCAAAACCCATTTGAAGGGCACTGAAAACTTCAATTTTGAGCACTGTATATCGGGATACCACTGCTAAATTCAGTATTACCTTGTGGTGGAAGCTGAAAGGAGCCCCCACATTCCCCATCATGTCGCGCGTGGCACGTTTGGTTTTGTGCATCCCTGCATCCAACTCCAAATCAAAGTCAAACTTCTCGGATGCAGGTAATACGCTAACAAAGAAGCACTCCGGGCTGAAGCCAGCGATAGTGAACGACCTTTTATTTGTCCGATCCAACCAAGACTTGGTGTAGGCGGGTAATACACATTACACAATTTTTGAATACATGGGCGCAATTTGAATAGCATGGGTGGGCATGGGTGGGCACATGTCATGCTATGTGTGGGCATGGGTGGGCATGGGTGCGCACATGTCATGCTATGGGTGGGCATGGGTGGACATGGGTGGGCACATGTCATGCTATGTGTGGGCATAGGTGGGCATGGGTGCGCACATGTCATGCTATGGGTGGGCATGGGTGGGCATAGGTCGCTACTGATGGGCATGGTTTGGGTATGGATGCAATTTAAAGGAAAATGTTGGGCTCTGATAGGATATCAATATGAATTAGCTTGAATATAACCTTTGAATGGCCATATTATAAAGATCATATTAGTTTACATGCATGACGGTCAATCATTAGTAGTGGTGGTGAAAAACTTGAGCCAAATTAGTACCAATAAAGAATGTCTTGGGCCTAGTTATCTATTTGTACTTCATGCACATACGACATAGAACTCCACTACCATCGGTCATGATTACTATATATGGTGGAGGGTTAGTATGTGATGACCTTGTGGTGTTTGGAATCGGAGGGAATGCCTATTATGTACCTTCAAAATTGGAGGAAATGCTCACCTTATATATAAGGGCGACCATTTGGAAGCTCATTTCTTTCTTTTCATTTTAGCCCATCCCCCTTGACTCTTGAAGAACTTACCATGGAGAGCGTTGCCTCACATGGATGAAGTGGTTAGTGTTTATAATCCAATGTAGCGTGCTAGTGAGCGCGTGGGGTCTCCCACGGGTGCGCCCGTGGTGTCTCCAAACGCACTTGGCACAATAGTAGATGCATCTCATGGATGCGCCCGTGGTGTGTCCAAACACACTTGGCATAATAGTAGATGCATCTCACGGGTGAACACATGTGGGGGCTCCCAACCGGTGGGCGGAGTCTCCCACGGGTGAACGCTCGTGCGGGCTCTCAACTAGTGGGCTGAGTATCCCATGAGTGAACGCCCATGGGACAACTAGGCCCCCATGGGCGTTCACCTGTTGGAGATTTCATCCACCAGTTGGGATCCCCCACATGCGTTCACCCGTGAGAGACTCCGCCCACCGGTTGGGAGCCCCCACGGGCGTTCACCCGTGGAAGTCTGTGGGTTGTATTTTTGTTTCGCTTACAAGATTTACACATGTGTGGTAATAAGTTACTCTATATGCCTTGTGTGTTTTTTCATAAGAGTTATAATTTCACTTACATTTGTGAATTTTCTAGACTTAAGGGAATTTTGTAGTCCATGGGTAATTTGGTTAAGTTATTATGAAGTGGGAGTTTATACATGTATTATAATGTTGGTTACGATGATATAATTTAAATTGGAACTTAGATCATATAGTGAACTTTGTTTTAAATGACATCTACTTCATCACCACTTGGGATAACTTGTGTGACTTGCACCTACGTAGTAATAAGTGTGTAGAAGTATGCAAGTTTTCACATACTAAGAATGTGTGTGTGTGTGTGGGTGGGGGGGGGGGGGTTTGTTAGAAGATGTGTATTCAAATGGGAGCCATGGATATGTCAAGTAAAATGGGAATTACTTCGTGTTAATTTTGGTGTCGAGATTCTAAATGATTTGTAGTTGGGGTTGTGTGGAATATGGTAAGGAGAGATTTTTTCCAAGGGGGATATGCTAAATTGAACACACTTCAACTATCATTGTGTGAAGTGAGGTGTAGAGCTTTACCACTACATGGCTTTATTAACTAAAATGAGCCAATTGGTCCGCTCAATTTAATGTAGGGAACGTGATGGGAACATAATGATTAAAAGTTGGTACGAGAGAATACCGGTTGAGGGTTCTTAAAATACAACTCAACCATTCCAATACACCCACACATGTTTATAAAGCCATGCAAATAATCAATTAGTGAATGGAAGATCTCATCAATTGTGACTCACGAAGGAATGTGCTTACACTCCACGGGTGAATCCCCGTGGATTGTTTGGGACCACCATGCACATTGGACGACTCCCAAGCATGAAGAACATATTTCCAAAATATTACAATGCACATGAAAGTTCACATAATTGATGCCAATAAAAGGGGAAATGTGAACATCCCTAGACAAATGTCAATGTCTGGGGCTCCCCAATTTATGCACACATTTATCAAAATTGGGCATCTAACATGATAGTCCCTGTCCACCGAGGGTGTACACCACAGGAGTTCACCCGCGGATACCAAGGATTGAGCAATGCATATCCAATCTACATGCCTTCTGTTGATACCCCATCCTCGAATTGATCTCCACCGGTCATGTGCTCACCTCTTGTGCATCAATCTAAATTATCCTTTGCGAAAAGAATTTGCTTCACTAGGATGACAACATTGTCATCGGACGCATTCTTCTGTCTTGCCCATCATGCCACAACACAATCTAGAGATTGACGAGTTGGAGCATATTCCTTGAGCCTCGTCCATCTAAAAGGTTTTGCCATGTCCCATTCCTCATAAAGTTCATCCAAGGTCTTCTTGTTCCTTGTGCCAAGGACCGGTACATAATACACAATCTCAATATAACGAGCATGAGGACCGACATGTGCCAAATTAGGCTCGGAAATCACTCGTCCCATCTAGACGGGATTAGCACAATCCTCACTAAGACGTAATAAGACATAATGGCCGACCCTGATATGTGCACCAGGACGAAAGGTCTCAACGGGTCGAGAACTAGCTGGTCCGACATAAGCATAGTGAGTGATGTTTTCCTCAAATAGATGCTCATTGTTGTGAGCTCAATTACATGCTCACATTTTAAGTTAGTCCTTAGGAATGTCAAATCTTTGAATTTGTAATTGTTGTAAGTTAGTTAAGAAGCTATATAGAATTGAGGGTTCAAAATTAGATGGAATTGAATTGAGAGTCCTCACACTAGGAATAAGTAAGAGTAAAACTCAAAAAGAGGTAAGTGATTAGTGTAGGGGTCAAGCTTCCTAGGGGGCAAGCCTCCTTGGGGGCAAGTTCAACTTGAAATTAAGAAGTGCTTGATGACACGAGGGCTTTTTGTGAGGTGGCTCCGCCAAAGAAAGTGAGGGCAACTAAAATTGGGAGAGGACCTGAAGGGGGTCAGAGGGAAACTCTTGGATCCCTCATCTCGATTGAGGAGGTAGTCCCGGAGGGGGAAGGCCTCTGCTGGGTAGGAAGTTTAGTTAAAGGAGAGGTTGTGGCAAAAGCCGACGGGGGGCAATGCCGTCACGGGGGAAGGAAGATAGTGCAGCTCCGAAGAGGGGGTTGCAGGAATCGTCAAGGCCGGGTTCTCCTCTCTGGAATTGAGGCACTTGGGAAAAAGTGAGAGGCAAGGCTGGTCGGCAACTGCCGAGGGAGCTCGAAGTTCGGCAGCTCTAGTGGCTTCCCCAACCAAGGAGGAAATGTAATGAAAGCAGATCGAGGGAAACTGAGATTAAGGGGAAGCAGCTAGGCTACACTAAGTCCAACTGCAGAATTGCAGCATTTTTCAACTGAAAAATTCAAAACAATCATTTAGGAGGCGCATGTGACTACATTGCCGCCCCAAGCATTGCTGCTGCTTGTAAGTGTGCGGGACATTATACTACCACACATGTGCCTCTTCTGTACACAAGGGCATGTCAATGCTACATTCACAGAAAAAAAATCTTAGGAGAGGTGCGAAACAGGGGAGTCACGGCTTGCCATGCAATTTTAGGGAGCTGAATAGTTGGCTAGTTGAATTCATTTGAATTCGGAAAACAACAGCTTCTGAAATCAGTCAATCAACCGGGTGGCTTCTGGGAGCATTCGCAAGCTGCAGCAAATCGGGCCGAGCGAGTTGGGGCGGTGACTGCAATCAAGGGACGCGGAGAGGTCTGAGCTCCGAGGTGAGTAGAAGCTAGGGAATTCAGGTGGGATCAGGTTGTTGTTGGTTGTTGTTGCCCTCCTTCCCAATTTTTTGTGACTGCCAAGGGAATCAGTAGTTGCCGCGGTTCTATGATGCGAGGAGAGGCTGTCCCACCAACTGGGGAAATCGGGTTGACTACAGAAGACAATAACTTTCAAATCTGTTACATTGGGAGTGGAGGCTGCCGAATTGGTGAGGGGTGGCAGTGGAAGGAGCTGATGCGACCATGAAAACAACGAAAGGTGGCTGAGGAGAGAAGTGAACAACAGGAGCTGCAAGGGTTAATAGGGGACATTTAGCATAAGTGGATGGATTTGCAATAGGTGTGTGTGGAGCCAAGTAGCACCCTAATGGTGTGGCTTGAGAATTAGTGAGATTGAAGTAGGAGGGGTAGCCAAACTCTCATGTTGAGCTTGGTGCCGGCATTAACCTTGCTCAGGGAGTGAATTAGGGAATGTAGAGGCTTGAGAGCGGTTGTGGTGTGTGGCAATGACCTTGGAGTATTTCTAAATACTCGCGACCTTGGGTTCTTGAATAAAGTTGTGTATTTTGAGATTTACATTGGGGGGCATCGGGTGCTGCGTGCAAATGGCTAAGTGCGGTCATTTAAGTATGTGCTAGCCGTAGGCCTTCACCCGGACTACGACGCATAAGGGTGGAGGTTTAGGGCTCACAATTGTCCACATGTAGGGCAACTGCAATGGAGAACCGTGTTGAAGGCCAAAAGGGCTCGCTAAGTTCAGATGGAGTTGGAGATAAAGGATGATCCATAGCTGCAAGCACATTCTCCCAATATAAAATTGTTGGCGCAATGGACTCCATATATGCCCCGGAACTATCTTGATTTGCCATATCCTTCCAATACTTAATAAAACCTTTCAGTCCAAGCTTTATGTTCATGGAATCTTTCATTTCCCTTTTTGGAACGGGATGGGGACAGCCTACAAAAACAAATATACATTGAGCTTAGAGCAAAACCATGGACTAACGGCCCACGGGGGATCACCCGTGGGCCACGTGCATACCACCTTGTATTTTCTAGTGTACTTCCAAAGCAACATTGTCCAAACACCCACTAACTTGGTGGGAACATGGTTTTCTTTGTGACAGGGTCCACATTCCATAGAGCAATTCCTCCTTCTGGCGCCCAACTTGGATCTGTACAAAACACTTTGTATTGCATCAATGGCACTCCTTGAGGGTCTACATAAAAACGGAATTGGTGTGCCTTGGAATGCCCTATAAGTTGGTCTTGACCAAACTCATGGTAGTATCCCTTCACCCATTCCTTGAAATCAACAACCTCATGGATCAAGTACGGGACAATAGTGGGATCCCCAGCTTCCATGGACGATGCCATGAGGTTGGGGAGTGTATGGCAATCCTCAATCTTCAACCTTTGTCCAAACCGGCCGAACATTGCATCCACATCCTCATGAGTATGTCCAACAATGAGGTTAGACACCCGGACTTCACGAAAAATTCCCTTTGCGGTCAGAGCATACCAAAACAACATGTTGTATTTTGATTTGTTATCCTTTGCACAATTGTCCATCTGAATAAGCAAGAGGGGTGGCAACCCTGTAGGTGGAATAATTTTGGGCGGTGGCAAAGGAAGTGCTCCTGAACACTTCTCTACGCCAACCACCAGTGCGTCGTGCAAAGGGTCACCTATGGAAGAAATAGGAATGTGTCGAGTGGAGCAGACCAGTGGGACCTCAAATTGACAAAGCAACTTCATGATGGATGTGATAGTGAAGTTCGCATCGGATGGGTACATATCAAGAACATAATGCGCACAATTCACATCAGAGTGACCATGCGCAATCATTCCCGCAATGGATATTGGGAAACGCTCATATTTGTCAACACGTTTGTTTTTGTGCGCAAAAACAGGAAGCGCCGTTTTCCCATAATCCATTTTGTCATGAATGATACAAAGGACCTCTTTTGGAGAGTACTTTGACAAGATCCTATCTTTATAGTAATTGTTTCTATGAGCCTCCTGCAATGTCAAATGCCGATGGCTAGCCTTCGAGATGGCCAAGTACCCAGTAGTGTTTTTTGTGTATATTCGCAATAAATCCTTGAAAGCTGCGCAAATTCCACAACGTGAAAAGTTGTCCCCAGGGATCTTCACAACATATTGCTTGAAATGTTGTCGATGTAAGTGGCTAAAACTTGACATTGAAACAGGCGTGTACCCGAGGTCTTTGTCCAAGTTGTTCACTTCCTCTAGTAGCTTAGACCAAATTGTTCCCACAAGGAGCATCTCCGTACCTATCTTTTCACCAGTTGGAAGAGTCCAAGTCGTATGGGGCATGGATTCCGCTCTACCCTCAATCAATACTCCAAGAGTCACTTGTGCCTGCACTGTATTCGCCCTCGGCTTTCTGGTTCCTGTATTTCCATGATCTCAAGATCTAACCCCCATCAAGCTGTCGGCCTTGTTCCTATTAAATTGTGCCCTTGATATTATGTAAATGTTCCTCCATGCACGAGTGCAAATTGTTCTTCCTTCCACAACAACCGTTTGCCTACCGTTGTGCTCTTGTTTCTGGATCGTTTGGAACACTGCAAGGGCAATGAGCTTCCGAGCATTGAATGGCAAGGCAAAGTAATGTTCCCAAATACTAACCAACAAAGGCCTTGGAAATACATGGCAACAATGCTCCTTGCAGCAATCAACCGTGGATAACATCCGTGCTCCCTCCTTAGTGGCACCCCAAGTTTTTTTCCCAGGTGCCCGAGGTGCCCGAGGTGCACATATCCTCACAGTGTTGTATCGGCGTTTTCCAAGCAAACGCCGACGACTCTCATCTTCACGTGTCGCATTATGATGGACCAACAATATTTCCGCCAATGTGTGTCCTTCAAATTTCGTGAGTGATAAGGGCCACCGGTGTAGAGTATTCTCCCAATCCATCGAAATGACATTGCCAGTTGGGTTCAAGATAATTACTCCAACATCTTCATCGCCAAGGATGTTATTGTCAACACAATCTAGCGGATTAGTGTTGCAAATTAACCCATCACACAACGCATGATCCCCATCATCAAAGAGGACAACCGACTTACCCTTCAAGTCCTTCCTCAACAATCCAATGTAACGTGGTATCTGAATGTAAACATTAATATATATTAGTGCACCATATCACTCTAGGCAGAACAATATCATCACGTTGTCCCATACTCATGAACAGTAAGTAATGAAGGCCACATTGACTTGAAATTTCTAGGTCACATTCACTATACGCAGTAATTTCCAATTTCAACAATATCATCGTAACCAACATTGTAATAAATGTTTCAACTCCAACTTCATATTCACAAGTCCTAATTACCCATGGACTATAAAAGACACCCAAATATAGATGTTCACAAATAGGCAAGGAAGAACAATTATAACACCCATGAAGATACATGCAAGACTTATGGAGTAACTTATTCCCACACACGAGCATTGAGTTTTGCTCGTAAAGTCATACATCCCATATACCCTCACGGGCGAACGCCCGTGAGGGCTGCCAGCTGGTGGGCATAGTTTGGCACGGGCGATCGCCCGTGGGGGATTTAAACTGGTGGGCAGAGTCTCTGACATGCGAATATGAAGGTTGCATTGACTTGAAACTTCTAGATTACATTCACTATATGAACTAAGTTCCACTTTCAATGATACCGTCTCAACCAACATTTGTAATACATGTGTCAACTCCCACTTCATAGTCATATGTCCAAAATTGACATGGACAACAGACGAACACCTAATTCTTAGGTCTACACAAATAGGCATGTAAGCATAATTGTAACTCCCACGAAGAAACAAGCCAGACATATGGAGTAGCTTATTTCTACACATAAGCAAAGAGCCTAAAGAAGAATAGAAATACAACCCCGATCTTCCACGGGCGAACGCCCGTGGGAGCTCCCACCTGGTGGGCGCCGTTGCCCACGGGCGAACACTTGTGAGGGCTCCTAGCTGGTGGGCATAGTCTGGCACAAGTGATCGCCCGCGGGGGATTTTAATTGGTGGGCGAAGTCTCTGACATGCAAATATGAAGGTCGCATTGACTTGAAACTTCTAGATTACATTCACTATATGAACTAAGTTCCACTTTCAATGATATCGTCTCAACCAATATTTGTAATACATGTGTCAACTCCCACTTCATAAACATATGTCCAAAATTGACATGGACAACAGACGAACACCTAATTCTTAGGTCTACACAAATAGGCATGTAAGCATAATTGTAACTCCCACGAAGAAACAAGCCAGACATATGGAGTAGCTTATTTCTACACATAAGCAAAGAGCCTAAAGCAGAATAGAAATACAACCCCAATCTTTCACGGGCGATCGCCCGTGGGAGCTCCCACCTGGTGGGCGCCGTCGGCCACGGGTGCATCCGTGAGATGCACCTACTATTGGGCCCAATGCATTTTCAAGGCTCCACGGGTGCACCCGTGGGGGACCCCACGAGCTCAATAACGCGCTAAAGTGCATTATTGACACTAACCTCTTCATCCATGTGTGACACGCTCTCCATGGTAAGTTCCTCAAAAGTCAAGGGGATGGCCTTCAATGATAAGAAAGAAATGAGCTTCCAAATGGTTGCCTTATATACAATGTGAGCATTCCCTCCAATTCCTAACACCACAAGGTCATCACGTACTAACCCCCTACCATATAAAGTAATCATGACCGATGGTAGTGGAGTTCTATGTCGTATGTCCATGAAATACGAATAGATTACAAGGGCAAGACGATTCTTCCTTGGTACTAATTTGGCTCAAGCTTTTCACCACCACCACTAATAATTGATCCTCGTGCATGTAAACTAATATGATCTTCATAATATCCCCGTTCCTAGCCTAAAGTCAAGCTAATTCATATTAATACCCTATTAAGCTTAGAAACCCACTTAGGCACGTCTCCCATAGCACCACGTAGACATGTTTAATTCCAAAATATTTTTGAACTTATGGACATCTTCATTTGATGTTCAACTTCACATCCAAAGTAGCACATGACGTTATAGGTTCTAAAAATGTCTGTCAATTGACATAGTGTACCTTAATTTTAAAAAACCATTTGGGGATGACATTTTACAACACACACAATTATGACACACAATTATCGAGCCTAGGCTACGCGATAATTCTTGTGCACATGACATGATTGTATGGGCAAATTCGAATGATGAATATGCTTACATGAGTTTCTTGTTTTAATCATTATACCTCTAAGGTATTCTGAGTGTATGAATTCCATAGAATTGTCCTATATAAATCCCACATGGACATGTCCACGTGGGTTATTTATCAAATGAATCATACATCCAATATATTTTGAAGGTGAGCATATCAAACAACAAACACCAAACATATACAATCTTAAGGTAGATAGTGAGCTTTAGTATGTCTTATTTGTGCCCATTATTTCTTACATTTGGGGATGATATTTTACAACACACACATTATGACACCCAATTATCAAATTTAGGTTTCGCGATGATTCTTGTGTAGATTACATGATCGTATGGGCAAATTCGAATGATGGATATGCTTACGTGAGTTGCTTGTTTTAATCATTACACCTCTAAGGTATTCTAAGTGTGTCAATTCCAAAGAGGAGCCCTCCATCTATATATATATATGTATGAAAATTAGTATGGTATTCATACGGGGGCATGTCCTATATAAATCCCGTATGGACATGCCCACGTAGGTTATTTATCATATGAATCACACATCCAATATATTTTGAAGGTGAGCATATCAAACAACAAACACCAAACATACACAATCTAATAGATGGGCTTGCAACGGACCAACTACACATTCAGTGTCCGGGGAGGGTATCTGTAAACCCTAAACCCTAAACCATTTTAAGACGGGCATTTCTTAGTTTGGAAGGTAGGGATGTCAATACTAATGGAATATTCTATTTGTACCAATATATGTGTGCATATGATCAATGTGTGTATAATAGGCATTTCATCCAATTCCTAACATCACAAGGTCATCACGTACTAACCCTCTACCATACATAATAACCATGAGTGATGGTGGTGGAGTTCTATGTCGTATGTCCATGAAGTACGAATAGATTACTAGGGCAAGAAGATTCTTTCGTGGTACAAATTTGGGTCAAGCTTTTCACCACCACGACTAATGATTGCTCCTCGTGCATGTAAAATAATATGATCTTTATAACTTTCCCGTTTATAGGGACTACGTTTCTAATGAAGTTGACCGTCAAGCTTACAGTGGTTGTTGTTTTTCGAGTGGCCAGACCAACAAATTTAAATTTCATGTCATATATTTTAAAGTGGCCACCTTATTGGCCGCCCACATCTAACTGTATGGCATTAATAGGTGTCCATACTTATATATGAACATTAGTATGGTATTCATACCGGGCATGTTACATGTATTATATACACCCCACATGGACATGCCCATATGGGTCATTTATTAAATGAATTACATCCAATATATGTAGAAGGTGAGCATATCAAACAACAAATACCAAACATACCCAATCTTATAGTGGATAGTGAATTTTTACATCTCTTATTTGTGCCCACTATTTCTAGCATTTGGACATGACCTTTTACAACACCCATATTATGACACCCAATTATCAAACCTAGGGTACGCGACGATTCTTGGTCACATTCCCCTAATTATGAGAAAAATAGCCACAAACAAGATTTGAACCGCCAATGATCGTGCGTTTAGCACACTAAATTTAGATGTAGTGTTTGAACATATATAGTGTTGTTACCACCCTACCATGCTCAAAAATACTTTCCAATTCCTTGATATTTAGTGGTGGACATAAATGTGCCGCTACCTTGCATATCATCGCTTCCCTTCTTGTGTGCGTTGACATTTCATTTACATTTAATGTTATTTAATTTCATAGGGTTATTGACATGTAGTGTGTGCGTTCGTATTTGTTGTATTAGCTATTTAATGAGAATGCAATTGACCTTACCAAACAAAGTAAATTATGTTCCATAATGTTGAAACAAACTATGGAATGTCCAGGTAGGCTATCAGTGTTACAGAATATATGTGAGCCGTCCATTTGAAAATGGAATGTCCGGGTAGGCTATCAGTGTTACGGAATGATTGGATGGGAGGGTATCTTAGAGGGCAAATGTTGGTTAATTATGGAGGGAATTGTAATATGTGTATACATATGATACGAACAAACATGCAAAACCATCCGGGGACCATACCATATTGAATGTTCGGTTGTGGACTTGCAACGAATGAACTACACATTCAGTATCCAGGGAGGGTATCCGTAAACCCTAAATCCTAAACCCTTTTTAGACGGGCACTTCTTAGTTTGGAAGGTGCGGATGTCAATACTAGCATGAACTTATCCCTTCTCACTTTGGGAAGGACATTCAAGGCCGTCAATATGAAGGTCAAGGAGTGACATACCCAATTTAAGTTTAAGACGGGTACATCATATTCCAATGAGAAGAAGACAATCTCATACCCAATATTGTGGAGGTCACACATTATAACATACGCATTATGACACACAATTATCGAACTGAGATCATGCTACGATTTGTGTGGACATTAAATGATCATATGGGCAACTCCCAATAATGGACATGCCTACGGGGGAAACTTGTTTTAATCATTATACATGTAAGGTATGCTAATTGTATGAATTTGAAAACGAGCATCTACAATGACAACAGGCGTACATTAAGTTCCCCCATAAGAACTATGGGGCATATCAGATCATTCAGGGGCAACCTCCAGTGAAATTTCCGAACCAATCCCAGTCAAGTCTAAGCAATTTTGATCAATCCTAATTAAGCCCAAATAAATCAGAAAGTATGCTTATCTAATTGAGTAAGATTAATTACTCATACAATATAATTACTAGATTTAAATCTAATTAAGATCGGTAATGAGATACTAATAATCCCCGTATCCAATTAATGCATGTGTAAATGAATGAATGAAATAAAACATCCCCATGAAAACTACATTCTAGCACATCTAAAGATGAAATAGGAAGCCTTCTACGGTAATAGATTATAGTTTTGTAACAAATTCCTTCAAACTTATTGGGGAAAAAAAAACTCTGTATAAGTTCTTAGCATCATCTTTGACACTTTCTCCAAACATATTTTATAAATAATATAAATAATAATTATAGGAAAAATAAAAAGAGCACACAAAGTGTCATGTACTATGTAAGATATCTATGAAGCACATTGAAATTGACTAAAAAAACCACTTGTTGTGGCTCGTGCTAATTTTCTACTATAATTAATGTGGTTGTAACCCACATTAATTCTCATTACGAGAATTAGTGTGGACTCTATAAATTATTGGTTGTGGCCCACATTAATAAGAGTATTCGTTGTACTTGATGTTTGATTTATGGTGTATTGCACCTATGGTCATCAAAAATATTTGAAGTTCCATAAGCAAAAGGAACCACAAAGAAAAAAACTTATATTGTATTTAGTGTCGCCAATTCTATTTGTCTTCCTCAATACTAAACCAGTCATGTACTGTCAACAACACTAAATGTAAACCTAACATTATACATCACTTCTTGTAAACAAGTTCTAAACATTATAGATGTACAACATTGCAATTGTTATGACTTGCTAAGTGTTTTTGTGGGAGTCCAAATTCGACGGAAAGACGGAAATACGGATTCAATTTCCGTATTTTACCCTGCTTGTATGAGGATAATAGGGTCTCTTAGGATAAATTAATTATACTAGGAAATAAGGCATTCTTAATCCGCCTTGTGCGATAAAACGAATTAAAATGAGTATTATGACCGGTCCGTCAAAATGGATTGGCGGACCGTTCAATCATGGTCCGAACCGTTGGTCCGGACCAAGTAACGGACGCGCCAAGATTACCCAACGGACCGGAAGTAGCGGTTACAACGGGTTTATGACGGTTGAGGGCAAACCGTCGGAAAACGGTTGTAACCGTCTTCCGTTAACCCCAACGGTAACAGGGGAAGGAAGAGGGGGAAAGGTATTTAAGGGTCTCTCCCTTCTCCTCCCCACTTTTTTCTGATTCACAAAAGACAAATTTGTTGAGAGAACGAGTGGTGAGACTGTCGTCCTTTCGAACCGCCAGCAGTTGGATTGTTGGGGCCCCGCATTTTTTCAGTCACCGGCAGTTGGCTTGCCGGGACTCTGTAGCAGTTAGACGGAAGAGAGGGATCCGGAAGAGAGAGAGAGTCTTCAAGCCGGAAAGTTAGAAAGGAGAGGAAAATGCCGGAAGCACGGGAAGAGGATCAGCGGGAACCCATTCCGATTCCGCTCAAAGCTCTCACCCCTGCAATTCCGAGGGAGGATAGGGAGCTGCAGGAGCTCGCGGAAGATCTCCGGGTTATGGGCTGTGCGGGATTGCTCTCCAAACCCTGGAACCTCAGGGCGGAAGATACCCTACGTGAGTTCAAATTCGAGAGAGGAAATCAGTGGCTAGGAACAAAGAGGAGGGATCCGGAAAATTGGACTCCGGATACTTGGAACAGGGTCTACGGGTTTCCTAGGGGGATTGCAGAGGAGTGGGCAGGCCGCCGTGACGGCCTGTTCGCCGGAAAGTTCAGAGGGGACGCGGATCCAAAAGACGACTTCCATCCCGGGAACTGCCGGAACCTGAGGGAGAGGAGGGTACTCGAATTTCTCCTGCCCATCCTCAATCCGGACAAGCCGAAGCGGATTAGCCTCACCATGGCTAACACCCTGTTCGGTGCCATGTCCGGAGTCCGGCCCGTGAACTGGGGTTTGATCATCCAGGAGATAGTCGGGCGGGCCCTCCCCCACATTGGCCGGAAACCCTCCTTTCTCTCCCCCTTCATTTTGCACCTCTACCAGCACTTCGACTGCATCTTGGCAGAGGAGGAGGACCTGCTAACGATAGCGGCGGACGAGGTCACCTACAAGCTACTCCCGGAAGCCGGAGACCTCGAGACGGAGACTTCCAACGACCCAATTCTTCCGGAAGCACCTCCCTCGTCACCCGGAAGCCCGCCGCCAACCGTCTCGAGGCCACTCTCTCCTCCTCCCCCTCACCATCATCCGGAAGCCGGACCCAGCCGGGAGACCACATGGCGGAATGTGGATCTATCCGCTTGGGACTTTCCGGAGAATCCCTTCAAACGGATCCAGGATGGGATGGAGGACCTGCAGAACCAGTACTACCGACTAGAACACATCGTCCGAGGAGCGAACCAGGCTCTGGACGACTGCGGACCCGGAAATATTCTCCGAGAGTTGGCAAAGAGGGTGGACAGGAAGGAGCTGGAGCAGGCCAAGACGGAGAACGCCCATCTCACCGCGCAGGTAGTGGCTATGACTCAGGAGCGAAGAGATCAGGAAGTACCACGCGGAGCAGGCAGTGCTCTTCAGCCGGATCCGGGAGCTGGTGGGGCATCCGGCAGAGATCGTCAACAAGGCGCATCTCTACGACCGGATGATGGAGTCCGGAGAACCCGCTTCCGCCAGGCATACCCTTCCCATCCTCGTGAAATACTCGCGGACGATGAAGGATCTCCCGGCGGAAATCCAGAGGGTGGTTCCGCCAAGCGGAACACCCCGGCGGGTACTCTATCCGGGTCCGCCCGGGTCCCCTACCGGAACCCTGTACGAGGTAGTTGGCGAGGTCGCTCTAGTTCAGAACCCGCCAACGTCTGCAGGACCCAGCCAGCAGGGAGAAGGCTCTCGGCCGGCTAGTTCCGGGAGAGCTCCGGAAGGGGTCCGTTCTCCCCAGGTGAGGAGGAAGAGTACCGGGTCGGTCAGATCCGGAAGAGGCCAGTCCCCTGTTCCGCGGAACTCGGATCGGTCCCGGACTCCGGACAGGGCTAGGACACCGATCCGACATCAGACTTCGGATCGAGAGGCAACTCCGAGTAGGGGCAATGCCCCTATGGCCCACGCCTCGCCGTCGTCTCCTCCGGACTGCCAAATGGTCAGTCCCTTTCCTCCGCCACCCTCAAGAGCGGCCTCCAACAGGGATCCGCGGACTACCTCGATGTCGGGCGGGCAGAATCCGGAACAGGGCACCGGAAGCGATCCTTCTCCGGTCCGGAGCATCCGGAAAGAGACAGTTTCCGGAACCCCAGGGGCAGTCTCCGGAACACCAAGGACCGGGACACCGCGGACCGAGGGAGTAGCGGATTCGGAGGACGAGATTGCCCCGTCTCCGAACATGAGGAGGATGCTCACACGGCTCCAGAAGGCATCGCCGGGTGGAGGCTCATCCGCCGTCAGCGGACTCGGCAGTCATTCGAAGGAAGGATCGGCTCAGAAGAAGCACCGCTCTTCTTAGCTTAGAATGGCATCTAGATTAGTGAGGTAGAAAGGTAGAAAGGTAGAACTTAGGAGTTTTTGTAAATGAGGAATAAAATTCTCCCTTGGGTGTGTCACCGGAAAATCCGGATCTTGATCCGGGAAACCCGGGAGAACGAGTGTAGTTAGGGTTTTCCTTAGCGGCGGCCGCTTGGGCCGCCGCCCTCAGTTTAGGGATTTTGGGCCTCTACTTAAGGCTGAATAAGGAGTTGGGGAAGGGTTCCTTCTCCATTGTTGTATTTCGATTGCTCCTACTCCAATAAATGACTTGGTCTCTCACTTCTTGACTTTCCTTGGTTGATGTTTGCATGAATGATCCGGAGATTGTTAGCGGAGGAGAGAGAGAGAGAGCATGAGGGAGTTCCGGATAGGACATGGGAGAGGAGACCCGGATCTGATCCGGTTATTGCCTTGTAGATCCTCTCTGTGTGTAGTGGGAGGGAAACCTCACTAACCCGGATGGTTGAGTAACGTCTAGGTGGGATAGCCGCTGGGAGGATTGGGTGAGATCCGGAAGGGATCCGGACTCACGCCAATCTGATCTTCTAAAGAGGTCCCACCGCCCTTAGACGGACCAATCCGGAATGTGGTACAGATCGCCCAGTTAACTCATATTGAGTAGAATCCAAGGTAGAGGTAGTCGGATAGATCTGTCGGAAGGAGGAGGGAAGGACCGGATCAGTTAGGGTTCCGGGTTGGAGGCCACCTCCGGAGTGTAGTGGGAAGGGATCCTCAGTGTTCCGGATGCCCGCGTAACGTCTAGGTGAGGTAGCCGGAAGGGAAAGGTTGGGCACAGGTCCGGAAGAGACCCGGAATGGCGCCAATCTGATCCTCCGAAGAGGCCTCATCGCCGGAGCACGGGACAATCCGGAAAGTGGCATGGATCACCCACTTAACTCGTCGAGTCAGATCTCCAGTTGGAATCCGGACTCCTCTAGTCCCTGTGGTCCCAAGAAACAATCCGGATCTCTCTGTGTGACCTGCCAAGACGGATCTGATCAATCCGGATTGATTGTGAGGGAGTTTCCGGATTCCAATCTTATCAAGGACGTCTTCACCGGAAGAAACCACCTAATCTAGAGGGTAGATGTAGAGGGGTGAGTAAGCATTATAACTAGGACCTAGAGGTACAATCCGGAAAGGCACACTCCGGAAAAAGACTAAGAGTGTCCCCAAAGACTAGAAGTCCGGAAACTAGGCTTTCCGGAAATCTGGCTAAGGAAGAGGAAGTAAGCAGGTACGGAACGTGCTAGACCTCCTACACTTCACAGGATCCCTGGACGATACTAGGGTCATCCAGACAAAACCGGATTAGGCACTTAAAAACGCCAATCCGGATATGTTGGTGTTCGCGTGTTCCCACAGTTTTCGTTAGACATTTCAATCATCCATGACAATATCACATTGTGGACGTGTTAGGATGAACTAAAGTGAGTTGAGATAATAAGATTTGTGAACTTGTTCGTAAGAAGTGTCATAATTTTATAAAACATATCGTTTCTAACTAGAATGACGTAAAATTGAACCAAAACAATTACTACAAAAATTAAGATGCTCAAAAATTTCAAAAAACATACAATTTTTTTTTTATCAATGGTTATGCATATGTAGAAAAAATACCATAATTTTCAAAATTATTTATGGCATATAATAAAGGGTAGCAAAGTTTTATCGCACGTGGTTATGAAACGTAAGGGGGGTGTGATCGCCCTGAGAGAAATCTTTGCACTATTGCTCTCCCTCTTTAGTATGACATTTTTGGGAAATACAAAAAAGTCGTATTATCGAGGTGTCGTCTTCTCATTACTATGACAAATGACATAAAGTTGTCATACTATTGAGGGAATACGAGAACATAAGTAATATGAGCTTAAAGATATATACAACAAGTTTAAGCAATATAGATGGTATGAAATAATAACTTATAACTCCAAACAATTACAAATATTCTCATGAACTCTTAAAATAAGAGTCCAAAGATCTTTGGTGTTGCCTATCCAAGTTAGCAACTGTCATCTTATCTAAATTCCCATCTAACTTTTGGAAAGTAATAATTTCATTAACACCAAAATATAAAGAGTTCTCTAATAAGAAACTAGACAACAATGATGCATGACGTTTAGCATCAAGATACTGGTGATACTATATCACCCGTGTACAAGGTAACACCCTAAACGGAGATTCTATATGTTGCATTATCAAGTGTTGTAGTCGTATAAAAGAGGGAGTTTTGAACTAAAAAGTTTGGTCTCGTAAAAATGTGTCGTAATGTTGAGGGTGTCGTATTAATGAGGTTGGACTATACCAACATGTTATTTGTTTAAAAATCAATAAGAAGATAATGTTACATACTTATTTACCTTGATTTGGATGTATTATAGAGGTGGAACATTTTCAAATAAATTATTGTCATAAAAGAAGTTCTAAAACATTGCCATATACATTTTATTTTCTTTATCAATATAATTCTTTTAAATATCAATACAATGGTCATTTAGGGGGTAAGGTTTCTACTATGGCTGGCTTTGACCATTTTGTGAAGTAGTCTGGTGGACTTCTCCTCTCGGTGAAGTTGTCCAATACACTTCTCCTATAGGTGGTTACACTACGGCCGGTCAAGACTTCTTAAGGCATTATTTTATTGTGTTTTCATCTTCTCCGGCATACCATCCCTCGCCTCAAACAACCATGTCTTGGGCGAAAGTTCTTGACCGGCCGGTGCACTTCTCCACCGTAGTGTAAAGCGGCCCTAAGGTTGCCGTGGCTTGTGGCTTTTAAAGTATAATTCAACTACTGTAATTTTCACGAACTTCAAATGCTTATGATATGTGGCAAGCCTTGATATTCCTTGAACTTAGTTAATTGGTTTAGGGGTTACATTGTTGCTAATCATCCCAATTCAATACCAAAGTAGGGATGTGAGTGTGCACATAACATTATTCAGATCCAAACCAACGTTATGTGGCACTGACAATATTCTACATAATATTTCCAGATATTTCTCACATTCAAATATCTGGAAATATTTTGTGGAATATTGTCATTGCCACATAACGTTGTCATGGTCTATGCAATTTACATGGCCAATTGATTAGACCTCTACACAATCAATTTTCTTCTCACATGTATGTCTGCCCATGATCGGTTGTGAATATCATCAATGCCCATCAATAAGCCATTTTTCCCAACATTAATGACACATTGAACTTGCCATCATTCTCTTCCGCCTCGTGACTTTGGGAAGGACGAATCAACCCTTGCTAAATAAAAAAGAAACAAAATAACATGTCGAAGTGTGTGACATGCTTGCTAAGAGTTGATCAATGTTCCTTCTAACAATGCCACTTGTTGTGACGACATATGCGTATGATATGCTAGCTAATTAAGGCAAGTTGTGGAAGTCATCAATCATCAACCTTGCAACCTCATTGGTAATTCAAATGTAAGCACCAAACCTAAGGGTTTTTTTGGGGCCTACACTCAAATGAAATCTATGCCAAACAGTAATATCATGCTACATACATTAACAACATGGGTTTTTGACATACTGGGAAAGATGAGCGTTGTTTTTATCAAAATCACTACATATTATCTCACACTTGAACACAACAATATGAAATATGAAATTAAATGTACGAATGTTGTACACGTTTAGAGTGAATCCTATGGCATCAAACGGGGAAGGCATGCATTTTCTCAAAAATTACATTTAGACCACAATTGATGCACTCCTGCAGTTCATGGCATGTAACTCAAGGATTGCATCAAACACACAAAGATAAGAGCACATTAACTTGGCCACAATCTAGAGAGCAAAACAAAGGAAGCCCACGAGAGCTCCAATAGTCGCTAGTTTGCAAAAGCCTAGAACCCAAATGGGCCAAATGCAAACCCTAACAAGAAGACACATGATAGTCATTGAGGATTTTGACCATATGAAAACAATGGATGAATTGTGAAGTGGATAAAACTAACACATCTATTGTACAAAAGGAGGCCATGAGGTTCATACCCCAATCACACCAAAATTTTCTCGTCTGGTTCCAACCAGTGATTGGGGAGATTTTTGGGCATAATCGGTGGAGATCCTATTGTTTGCAAGTCTAACCAGTTACATGTTGACATCCTTCGGGATTTCTATACTAATTTGAGGTATATTCCATAAATTCCTATGAAGTGATCGGTAAATCTCTTGAAGTCTTGAACTTCAACCGGTTATTTCTCAAACTCAATCGGTTCATTTGTAACTAAGGGCCACTTCACACATGAGCCAAGAGCCGTGAACTTGTAATGGTGAGGACCCTTGATTCTCATCCAAAGGCCGTACCATGTGTGTTGGGAAAGCCGTTTTATGTAGTCACGGGCCCTCAGGCATAGTGTTAAGTGAGAATGGACCATGTTGCGGGACCATTGCATATTTTGTTGGCGGAAAAAGAGGGGAGGATTTGGTTTAGTATAATATGTGTCAAAATCTATCAATTTAAGAGGATTACTTGGTGGTGTTTATCTGTCTTGGAATTTGTCCTAGAATCTGTTATGAAATCTGCCCTGCCATCTTGTCCTGAAATTTGTCATGCTGGAAAAAATATTAAAAAAAAATCATGTTTTCTTGGAATTTGCGTTATGAAGGTGAGCTTGACAAAAATTTCCGAGAGAACACGAAACCTTATCCGTAGTCCGCCATGTAGGACTCCATGTAGACTTTTCATCCATGAAGTCTTCTTTGGACCTTTAAGCCTTCACCTTCGTGTGTGAAGTGAACTTGGATGGTCTCTGCCCTTTCGACCAATGAGAGCTCTTTGATTGAAATGGTCACGGGGGTTCAGTCATGTGGGCCTTCAGTCATGTCTCCCTAACTGTCGGTATTGCCGGATCATTGGTTCCAGCCATGAAATTGGGGGGGATTATTTTGAGAAATAAATGCTGGCCCACCACATTTCCGGTGCACCGGCCATCGGTCCAGAGTTTCCATGAAGTGATGTGGTCGGCAAGATTCTGATCAGACGGTGATCGGCATCGTTCCAGGCTTGCAGGGAAATATATATTAGGTTATAGTTGGGGGCCAAGTTGGGTGGCTACTTAATCTGTCTGTATCGTTCATTCAATGTGATAGGATTCCTCTTGTCGATGCAGGTCCTGCTCTTGTCTGGTTCCGAAGGTCTGCGAAGTTTGAACAACAAGTTAGCTAGCGGCGATCAGGCTTACTCTCCACCACCATCCGCTGCACAAGTAGCGTTTCAGCCATTTCGCGCCTTCGTCTTGAGCAGATTCCTGCAGATGCACCAAGAGGAAGAGGTCTTCAAATTGAGAAGCATCAGACAACATTGCGAAGTAAGTTCCCTCTTTACTACATTGTGTACCGCAAGGCTGCAGTATCACACACAACCAAAATACATAGGCAACACCTTGCCATACACTCTTAGGCATGAACTCACATTCCCGTGCGTACTTAATATAGTGGCAGATTCTTGGTGTGCCCTATCTCATGTTTGCCCTATCTCATGTTTGCACTCTCTGACCGGCTGTTCTCTGCGTCCTGCAGACAGGATAAATGGGTGACTTTCATCCATCGGGCGATTCCAGCGATTCCCGGCATATAACCCCGCGACGAGTGGACTTGTGGCGAGCTTTTCTGTGCGCAGAGGCGATCTATGAGGATCATCAAAAAGTTGAAGAATTTATAAGAGCAGCCCAGAAAGAGCTGCGACCGTCTCAACAGCTCCTGAAAGTCCATATATCGTGTGAGAAATACAGCCTGGAACGGAATGCGTCCAAGTTCCTTGTGGCGTACGCTGAGGATGCCACTTTCATTGCATTTATAGGCTCGACAAAATTCGAAGAAAACAGCAGCGAATATAATTTTGCAAATTACCCAGCTCGGCGGGGATCCTCTCAGTATCACTTGGGGATCGAAGAACGTGCCAATGCCTGGTTCACGGGAGATGAGTTGAACAGTATCGTCTCTGAGTTGCTCAATCGGCCTGAAGAGTCTCCAGAGTCTGCAGATTCAGATGGAAACTCTCAAAAGTCTGCAGACACTGAACAAAAGTGTAAGAAGTCTATGAAGCGAATCATCTTTTGCGGGCACAGGTTGGGAGGGTCCCTGGCACACATGGTGTTGCTGCGGACCATGATGAAGTCAAAGGGAAAATCTGGGAGACTTCAGTTGCGCAAAGCTTTCAAGAAAGCCGTGAGTTCTGTGTCCACTTTTAAGTGATGGAGCCCTCAAACATCATATAAGTGAGCCCACAGTGCAGTCCTAGGATAAATTTGAATGGTTATCTGCATGAGTACATGAGGCTTTAACTTGATGCTCTTTGCGAATTATACAGTTATGCCCAATCGAACTGCATTGTTCATACCAACAAGTTACTACTGCTCAGGAAGTAAGAATTAAATGAAACCGGGAACTAGGAACTGATGAGGAGTTTGGTTGCAGGGTCAAGTAGTACTGGGTGATCAGACGATGATCTCGATTGCGTTTGGAGCTCCTCCCATATGTGTTCGCAATGTAGCTCAAGATGTGAATAGCGATAACGATATTTACTTATGTTTCTTCAACTGTGACCATGGAGAAGATAATCATGCCATCAACGTCGCACATAGCAGGGCTAAATCGTCGAACTCGGCAAATTCAGAGGACCACACTAGTGAGTCAAAATTTCAATCTATTGGTGTTCCCTTGGTGTTGAAGGGGAACGAGAAGACAGAGGACGGATCCTCTAATTGGGGGAAGCGGGAGTTCAGTGATAAATACCGATCTGCAGTAAGGTAAGCCTTTTATTGAATCCTAGCACCCATTCCCAAGCCCCTGTTAACACCGAAGTCAAACATATTATCCTTCTAACTCAATTGCTATCTATCTATCTATCTATCTATCTATACATATATATATATATAAGGGGTCCGCAATCACTCAGAGTTTATATTCAACATCCCTCTCTTACTAAATACAAACAATACAAAAATGCCTTGATGCATCAACAACTTTTCACAATCTATCAATATGTCTGGGACAGGAACTTAGTTTCCGAGCTGCCATGCTTCGATCCTGCAGACGAGCTTGATGATTTAATGCCAAATACAGGAGAGCTGGCTACTTCAATAGTCTCCACACCATCCCCAAAAGTAAGTATAGTACTGTGCCCCTTCTTGTCCTCCGCATGCCTTGATCTGTGCGTTGCTCTTTTGTATTCACCTTGTTGATTGCTTGTTGATTTATGACACACGTTGGGTGTGCGTTCAGTACAAGTTTTGATGGCACTCTGACTCACTTTTTGTGTTGCACATAGTTAACAAATAGTCTGAATATACACACGTATTGTAGGTTGCATTCATGAGACAAAACTTGGTCCAGAGCCGTGTGCATATATATATTTGACGTAAAAGAAATTATACAAGAAATGAATTCGCACAACTGATTCGCACAATCATTCGCATTGATTCGCACAAGTGGTTAAATGAGAAATTTTAGATAACCCGGGGAGTTTACTGATCATTCTGGACTCATGTCAATCGTTTATTTATGTTCAATGGTATTTGAGTATGTTAGGGAATTAGACCTCAATCGAAAGTCTTGTGTACTTTTGCTAAGAAAGAGCATGTCAATTTCATTATACATGTACTAGGGTTCCTGATTTCAAATTTTCTGTAAAAATGACAGCTTCAATCTAGTAAGTTGACCAAAACTAATCTAAGGACTGCTGCAAATGACAAATCACACCCAATTCACTCTGCCTTGTTTACTATTGTAATTAAACTAGGGAATTGTGTCCTCCATTCACATAATCAAGAGGCAATATACTTTCTTGAGATGAGCTGATGATTGCAACATCAATTAATGTATCCAGGTATTTTGTGCGATGTGGAAAAAATCTGATACCGGAAAGCCTTCCATCGAGATTATAGGAGACAATCTTTTGTTTCTTCGCGAGCCTGTTAAATTAAATGGAATGCGGCTTTGGCGACCCTTGGTGCAAACAGATCAATTTTTGCTTCTGGAGGAGAGTTCATCGAGCGATGCCAATGACGAGTCGGAGAAAGATGTGAACATGATCACTGTCGTCACTGCCTTTGGAGCAGTAAGCCGTGTCATGACAGAGGTCAGACCTTTATATTTTTAAGACATTTAACTCCGGTCCCAGTGTGATTCCTGGTAACATGAATTTGGTCCCAATTTGGTGAAAGGACGCTTACACCGTCAGAATAATAAGTAATAAATAATAGATCGGTTTTTCTTTCTTTCAATATACTGATCTAGTTCCTGGTTGTAGTACTGTAGGAATTTGAGGGACAAGGAGAAGATACTGAAGTTCAAAGATTGTTGCGTCAAATTATGCAACTATTCATGGCCCTGGTCAACCCCCCTTTGTGCACTCTCCCCAGTCCTGAGGAGCTCAACAAGTTAGACAGCATTGTACAATGTGAGAACTCCAAGATTACGAAGCTCTCTACTTTGTACTATATGTGAAAAGATAAAAGCTCGAGGCGGCCCTACGAAGTTGCATCTTCTATATTAATTGGATGTACTTCATAATGTTGAATTGCAAGTTCAATTGTGCAATGCTAGGATTTCATTTTTTATTCCAAACATCAGCAACCAATTCTGGTATGTCATTTACACATTTCTGGGAATATCAGTTGACAAGAAGGGTTTTACATTGATGACCCTAGGTTTCCTATGGTTAAACAGGGTAATTTGTCACGTTTCAATGTTGCCCCAAATGGGACTTGTAGATTAATAGTTCATGTGCGCGAACTAGGTAAAGAAGCCTAGTTAATAGAAGCTTTCCTCTGTTCCAGGTAATTGTACTCTGGAACCAAGGACATCGTTACATAATATATCTCTTGATGGTTAGTGTAGGTTACCGTTTGAAGTTGCGTAGGGCTGAGACTTTGTATAGATGTTGCAACGTTTACAAGTACAACACAGGTAGATAGTATAATTTTATAAAATGAGAAATTATTTGACAGTTGAAAGTTACATTCTACTGTTAGAAGTCATACCATTGTGTAGTTGCATGGTAAGTATACCCATGAAAACATGGGAACATATAACTTTGTTTTGATCTATTATCCTACAGGTGTGCCTCGCTTGGAAACAGTATATCTGTCTAAAGAACTGAAGAACCTGCTATCAGACACTGGTGCCGACCTTGTGGATACTGAAAAGGTTCGAAAGACATTGATAAGCATCAACTCAATAATCAAGCAAGTGACCGATTTCCTAACCAGCAGGTGCGTATTGTCGTTGCAGCTTCAGTTCATTATGTTACATTTTGATTGTTCAGGATTATTTTAGTTTTGAAAATTTCTTGGTTTCATTACTACTACTAAGCGATGTGTCTACGATGGAACAAACTTTTCTTGCAGCAGTGAGTCTGGATCTTTTATACCTTAATCTTTGGTATGATCATTGCAGCTACAAGATCAATTATAAGGTAAATATGAAAAAGGTTTTTTTCCTTGGCGGGGCACTTGCTGCGACGACACTTGCAGTGACAGCAGTTTTTTGGCCAATTGGAGTGCTCATTGGCACGGACCTTGGTGCTGCCGCCTTTGGATCCCTGTTTGGTATCTCCGTCATTGTTATAAGTGAAAAAAGTGCTATGATTAACGACTACGTTGGGGTGCTGCAAGTTGCAATCCTGGAGGCAACAGTGTGGTCTAAAATGGCCACTGGAAAGTCATCTAAGCCTTCTTTGGCTGATTCAGTATCGCCAGTCATATCCAAGTTATCAAAACTAAGGGCTGGGCGGAAGTTTAGTAAGTCGAAGCTTCAGGCGCCCTCAGGACTACCCAAGTCATCTGGATTATCCTCAGGACCAGTACTTAAGCCATCTCAACCTTCCCCGGAACCACCGGCACCGGCTGAGTCTGTGGCCGAATTGGAAAATTTGCTTGTAGAAGCACTTGAACCACTTGGTATTCACCCTCACTTGTCTACTTCTCGCAAAATTGCACTGTTGTGGCTTTATGCTGTATCCCTCCTTCGCTGTGATGTTAGGAAAGCGTGGTCATTCCATCTCTCTAGTACCACTCAATTGACAAGTGACCTACACTTGCATTCCAGGACATGAGTACTTGGACCGGCTGCTTGCAGAAAGTTGCAAAGATTTGGAAAATGTGAAGCTCCAGTCAGAGTTATTAAAATCCAATGTCAACTTAGACACCAAGCAAAGACTGCTGAGAAGGATGAAAATTGTGTTGGATACCAAATCCTTGCACAAAAGCGCGGTAGAAGGGAAAAAATTTGTGGGTATTGTTGGGGCGGAGGATGCAGGAAAGTCGACTTTCATCAGGGTTGGATCTCATATCCGACTCATATCTCTGCCGCATATTGCTTCTTTGATTTTAGCCCCATTTTAGCGAAAAGTGTTCCAAAATGACTATATCGTGCACTCTTAGACTCGATAAGATTCAACTCAACCTTTTAATGTAACCATATTTTGCAGAAAGCTCTTGAACAAGGAGGAGCAATGGATGATCAGGGGAAGTTGCCGGTGGTAGGGACCACGGTACACACATCTGTGGTGAAGCCCTATAAGCTGAATGACTCCTTGTGGCTGGTGGATTTCCCTGGCAGCAATGGCGTCGGAGTGTATGCGGATGAGTGGAAGCAATTTACATCACTTCCTAGTTCTTGCATTCTGCTCCTGGATTTTAAGGCACCCTACCTCACCTAATACCTGTACTGTATTCTGTTTTCGTCTTTGATATTTGAGAAACTTTAGTTTGTGGGACGGGAGGGACGGGCGTGGCCAAGGGAATGCCTGTGAATCAATTGGTCACTGCTGAATAGTAAAGAGTTGCACACGTGTGGAATGGTTGTGAGTAATGAAATGTCGCAGCATTGTTCACGATATTATTTTATTTTATTGCATGAACTTAATTCTCATTTGTTTGCTGATATGTACATCCAGGATGACATCAAGAAGGACCAATGTGACATGTATAAGACCATGACGAGGGACCTCAAGACCCAGGTGACAGTGGTGTTCAACAAAGTGGACGAAAAATTCACAAAACGCAATGAAGCCACATACACCGCCGCACATTTTTGTCGTCTACGAGAAAACACTGCAAACCAGCTTGGCTGCAAACCAGAAGATGTGGAGTTTGCATGTTTGGATCCGGATATCGAAGAGGACAAATTCAATATCTTGAAGGAGCGTGGTGTCTTGGGTTTTGAAGAGCTTGCAAAGAAGTTGAACATCCCAATCAATACCAAACATGAAGTAACCGTACCTATTGACTAGAGTATTGACTAGAGTAATCTCCCGCTTAAGTATGCACCCAGTTAAGTGCGCAATTCTTTTGACAAAAATTTGGGTTCATACTTTATTGTTTGAACATGTCATGTAAAGTCATTTGTCACGAATGCATGATTTTTTGACACTTGACATTCAATGCCAGTTTGTTAACGTCTTGTTGAAACCTCTAAAACAATCGTCATAATTCATCATACATTTGTTTAGCTTCCGTTTGAACATCGGAGCAAAGCAATCGGTCATCGATGTCAAGGATGGTTCTGTGTAGAGCTTCAATGTCTTGGTCGACCAGCTAGGAGAAATAGCCCTAGCACTACCAGAGGAATTCATATCCATCGTGGTACTAAATGCCATGCCAAAACTGTACAAAGGATTTGTACTTTCCCTTATCAGTAGAGATGAGCTTCCTCCTTTGGGAAACATAGAAGCCAAGCTCATATCTGAGGAAATCATACTCAAAAGCGACGGACCAGATCCTATAGACGAAGCTCTGTTAGCAAACTCGTAGAAGACAAGACATTCATCATACAGACCAGGAGAGAGACCTCAATTCTCTTCAAACTTTAGAGGGAGAAACAATCAAGGACCTGAGAGACTCACACGAGATTTGAAGGCAGATTTAGAGAATCTAGCAGACATCAAGATGGCAAGTGTGACAACTGTGGACAAACAGGACACTAGGAGAGAGAGAATGCCCACTCAAACCAATAGATGAGCAAATACACGAACTTGAACAAAAGAGGCGTGGCCTTCGCAACGCAGAAGCTCATTCTGTCTATGACCTTGAAAACAACTCAGAAAAAGACTCCGACGAATACCATCACCAAGGCCGACTCAAGCATAACGTCCGAAGCGCTGAACACAAGGACAAACACAACATTCAAGTCACGACTCTGCCTCACCCCAGGACAGCTACAGCAGAAGCCTTGCTCACTGAAATGATCTCACAAATCCAGAGCAACAACGCACTCGCCATCGAAGATCACTCGGTTGCTTGGTATCTTGACTCAGGGGCATCAAACCACGTCACAGGCAACCGTAATCTTTTAGTTGATATCAAACCAATCGAACACAACAAGGTATTTCACACAGCAGGAGGTCAATCATTATTCGTCAAAGGAATAGGGTTTGTTGTCATGAAGTTACCAAGTGGAGAAATAAAAACCATAGGAAACATTTTATACGTCCAAGGCCTCACCAAGAACCTATTCTATGTAGGATCAATAGCAGATAAAGGCCTCACAATTCATTTCTCACCACATGCATGCTATGTTGTAGACAAGCGTACTAACTAGACTCTCATCAAAGGAGTCCGAGACTTAATCAACTCTCTCTACCGCATTAAGGATTCCGTCTTCGTCAATTGCATAGAAATCAATGTTACCTCTCGTATTAATCCTGCCACACTATAGCACGCCAGACTAGGTTGCCCCAACAAAAGGCGACTTCATACCCTTGTTCACAAACAACTTGCGCATGGATTACCGGCAAGCCTCCCGGAGAATGCTACAGAATGCGAAACCTGCGTAGCCAGCAAACAGTGTTGACTCCCTTTCCCTCAAGCTACATTACATAAGGCTTCTAAGTCCCTACAACTTATACATACAAACCTCTGGGGACCAGCACCTATCCCGTCTTATTCAGGAGCTCGCTACTTCTTTTCCATCATCAACGACTTCAGCCAAAAGAACTAGATTTACTAACTCACAAGAAAAGGAGAAACCTTGGACAAATTCCAAATTTTCCAACGCATGGCAGAAAAAGAAACAGAGCTACAAATCATCAACATCTGGACAGATAGAGGAGAGCTTACTTCACATATATTCAACCAACATTTGCCAAGATAATGGCATCCAACGCCAATTAACCATGGCCGGCACCCCTCAACAAAATGGCATCATTGAGAGACGCAACCGCACCTTACTCGAAACCGCCAGGTGCCTCACTACCAATCAGGACCTACCTCAACGACTTTGGACGGAAGCAATTTCAACAGCAGCATACCTCCACAATCGACTACCTAGTAAGGCCACTCCACATTCTACCCTTGAAGATTTGGTTACAAGCATGATGTCTCTCACCTCCGTGTCTTTGGTTCCATTGCATTTCTACACATTCTCTCAAACAAAAGAGACAAATTGTCTCCTAAAACTACCAAATGTATTATGGTAGGATATGACATTCCAAGCAAAACCTATCGTTGCTTTGACCCCATCACCCACAAAATATATTTGTCTCGTGATGTGGGATTCATCGAACATCAATATTCACCACCAGCTTCCTCTCCTGAACCCAATCTACAGACGCTTCCGTCCCTCGAGCGGTTATTTCCCTCCACTCACCTTCCTCTCTTAGTTCCAGTCCCAGTCCCAACACACTCTCTCACTCCTTAATCAACTACCCCAAACCTCTCTTCTCCGCCTTCCCCGACTCACAACCCCCCCCCCCCCCCCACACCACCCTCGCCTACCCCATCCCCCTTCCCACCTATAGATAGCAACCCCCCTACACAACCCCCTTTTCGCCGCTCCTCACACTTGCCCCTCTTTCCCAGACACCTCAATGACTTCATAGGGGCCACAGAGTGTTTGGCCACAGCTCCCTTAAAACCAGTTACCTTTCAGGAAGCTCTTCACCACCCCCAATGGCTCCTCGCCATGCATGGAGAATCACAATCCCTACAAAATTTCAATATCTGGCAACTTATCGAATGCCCCCTGGACACTCCTATTATCTCTGGAATTGTGTTGATTTGTTTAAATGTACTATTGATTTATTTATTTTTCAAGAGATTAAGTTTATTTTCCGGACTTTTCATTGATGGGATATGTGTAGTAGCTCTCATGCCTGCAACTAAGACTGTGAGCAGGGCTATGGTCCATCCTCTTCTTGTGATGTTGTTGATGAGTGGTTGATATTTTGCAATTTTTCCATCAAGGGTTTTGCCGGCAATCTAACAATACAATATGTGAATTATATGAATTGTATTGTGAGTTTGTGTGTAGGGATTTCCAGTTGGGGATGGTTGTCAAGGTGGCATGTGATGCATAATGTCGGGTTTTAAACTTGACATTGCAATGGCACCATATGTGTACATTAATATATTTATAATGATTTGAGGATAGGTTTAAACATCCTTGGAAGAGTGAACTAGAAAGTGCCATTTGTGCTTGGAATTTCATTAATGACTTCCACAAAGGTTAGTCATTGTCACACTTGCATGCTTGAGAATAGAGCAACGTTGTGTGCACACATTATAAATGACATATTGTGAGCTTTAATAGTTTTTCTCATTTGCACAATGTCATGTTTGTTCTTTGTTGTTAATATCATGTACTTCCTCTTGCAAGGGTCTCAATAGCTACTTTAACTGTTGTATTTAGTAACTTTTACCATATGGAGTTAAACAATGTTGCCATTTTTTTGTCAAAATATTTGTTAAAACATAGCATAATGTTTGAGTTCAAGTAAAATAATATCTTGAAACATAATTTATTATGTTCCTAAGATGGATCAAAGTGAAGTTGTTGGGGATGGTTTTTCTAAATCACTTATCATATATTCCTTTCTTTTAATGCACTTGCAAAAATACATGTGGCTATTAGCCTTCCTCCCAATGGTGCAAGTCATATTCACTTCAAATAATAAAAAACGGATACAATATCTCAAATAGTGACAATACATATTTATTCTATACGCCAAATATATGTCAACTCAAGTCACTTGATGGTTGGGGCATCGAAGAGCCAGGCTTAGTACACATTTTCTATTATAAAAACGAAGCGGGAAATTTTGTCAGGATGTTTGAACTAACGGCTAAAGGGGAATCAAGCGGGAAAGGTATCCAAAGAGGAAGCAGAGGCGGACAGTATAAAGGGCTAGCCTCCCCGAAAAGACGATCATTTTTGCTCATCTCCCGCTCCTGAAATTACAGCAAGCTCTCTCACTTGGAGCTCTACTACAAGGTTAGAGCACGCTAGCATTCATGAGCAAGCAATCACAACATCCATCCATGACTTTATTTTCCCCACTGAGCCTATATTTAGAAGTCACCATATTCACGCCACATTAGACGGCGGATTTTACGGATAGTTTGGGTCGGACGACCCAAACCCTTCTCCATAGTGGCCAGGTACTAGGGTTGACTCACAGCCCATCCTGCCCTACAAAGTTTGGGTCGGTCGACCCAAACCCTTCCCCACATGGGGCAGGTACTAGGGTAGACTCTGAGCCCATCCTGCCCTATAAGGTTTGGGTTGGTCGACCCAAACCCTCCCCCACATGGGGCATGTATTGAGGATGACTTTGACCCCATCATGTTCAACAAGGTTTGGGTCGGTCGACCCAAACCCCTACCCTGCAGTGGACAGGTATTACGGATGATACTAACCCCATGCCCCACAAAGTTTGGGTCAGTGGACCCAAACCCTTTCCCATAATGAGGATGTACAAAGGATGACTCTGACCCCATTTTGCCTCAACAAGGTTTGGGTCGGTCGACCCAAAGCCCTTTCCCCAATGATGATTATGTGTCAATCTGACGACGCAATCATTACAATCGCAATGACATAGTAGTCATACAAACAGGTGTCAGGACTAAGTGTCCCCGAATTTCATGAAGTGGAATATTTTGATTATTTTGCTTTTGGATCCTAAAACTTGTGTGCCGCTTTGACAAGGCTCGATGTGGATGTGTGTAGGCACGATAGAGGGATATAATGAACGAGGGGATTGCTCCTCAGAAGACATGGCCACTTGACTATCTGCATCTGAGGATGAGCTTGACATTGTCGGGGAGGCCACTATGGATGACAGTGCAGATGAAGATCATTTGGGGGGTCCTTCGGCTTCCGTTCTGTTTTGCCCCATTGTGGAATGTGTAGGGCTTTCAAGAGCTTCGTGGGTGAATTTGGAGGTGATACTTGTTAATGACAGTGGAGTAGCTGTGGCGGAGGGTATTTGTCGTAACGCCCATCCACAAGATTGCAGTGATGAAAACCCACTTGGCACTGAGGATGTTGGGGTTGTCATATTGGAGTCACTCATTCATTCCGAGGTGGATCCCACTTATAGGTTTTCCCTCTGCAGGTAGCCATTGAGGAATGTCACGATTGATGAAATTAGTTTGCGTGAACGTGAACAACGACGCATTCAAATCCAAAAGGAGCTCCAAACAAACATGCGGCTACGCAAAGGTCAACGAAAGTACGAGACATTGGCACGTCCTACTGCGTCTACAAATAAGTGTAAACGTCAAAGGTTGCTCAGTGAAGAGACCATCAGAGAAGTTGCCACAAAGGATTGTTGTGTGCACCGTTGTTGCCAATTGTTCCCAAGGGATAAAATGAAGGCCATTTGGGATGAAATGTGGCTTGGAGATTTCCGTCTAAAATCCATCAAAAAACTTGATGTGCATAGGACGATACATGTGAACGGGGTTGGTCGCAAGGTCATCACCCTTGAAAGCATAGATGTGTGTTGTATGGCATGGTACATCATTCACGGTGTGTCCAAAGCGGAATTTTATAGACAAGCCGCATATGCCAAGGAAGGTTGCCGGTCCCGTCACCATAGAAACATGGGTTTGAAGAAACCTAAGGAAGCCACAAGGCAAGCAACTGCCACTTTGGCGACTATCATTGTCCCCCTTGCTGATGCAATGCCGCACAAAACACACACACTCGCAACCGGTGAAAAGGTTGTGGAGAAGGTTCTTCCCACATGCACAAAATAGAAAGACATATTGTTGGACGTAAATGCAGTTGGCGAGAAGGCCGGTTTGGAGCCAATTTCATTGTCAAAATTGAGTGCAATCAAGAAAGAAAATTTTAGCGAATACATTACAAAAAGACGAAGCGACAAATTTGCATGGTGTTCCAATTGCGAGAAGTTGAAGCGCCTTCGGGATGCATACATGATGGGTACCGAGTCCTATGCAGCACATCAATTGAACTATTTCAAGCATGTGAACATGCAAGAGGCACACCGTAATGATTACTATACAAATAAAGCCTTGTCCATTTCTAGGCCCTTGGAGGTCCTTACTGTCATCCATGATAAAATGGACCATACCAAAACAACGTCCTCATGTTTTGCAAATCGAATCAAAGCCATGGATGGATTTTTTAAGCTACATGTATCGGTTACATGTGAATTTGGAAACAACTACATCACATACCCTAAACACAACTTTGTTTGTTTTCCGTGTTGGACATGGGGACATAGATGTACAAAAAATGGATTATTTAAAGATGTATAGTAATATTCTGGGTTGGCATTGCAAGAATGATTGCACATGGACATGGTGACATCAAGTTTGCTCATTATGCTCTCGATTTGTATCCGGCGGACTCAAACCACACAATAGGGTCATTTGCAAGGCTTTTACGTGATTTGGAGAAACCCCTGTCCTGTTCTTGAAGATTGTTATTTGAAAACATGGGATCAACACCTCTATATGAAGCGGTGTTGGATGGAAACGACATATGCCTGCATTCGTTGCCAAAGCCACCTAGTGAACCCGTGTTTGCCATGAAATTGCCCCCACTATGCGTGTCCAATTGGACAATTGTGCCATGGATAATAAAAATAGATATGTTTTTGCATATTGGTCGTTGTTGGCTGCGAAAGGCATTTTCAAGGAAGTGTTTGTGCCCTTTCTTTTAGTAGGCCACTGTGAGGCCAAACCCACCACCCTTAAGCGTCCTAGTCCGGGTGATGATTTTGAGAATCACATTCAATTCCTAATACCATAATGTGGATTGCTGTATGGCTCTTATGTCCTAGGTACTAATTTCATCTCAACTCAACTTGCTTTGTTATTGTGATCATCGTTGCTCGTAGTGGAATTTGATTTCTCAAGGGTCCCGCCGCAGCCTTGGCCACACATGCCCTTAAAGAGATCCCTCTAGACTTCTTGATTTTTACGTCCTTAATCTTGTCCTTGCTAGGATTCTCCACATTCTCCATTAATTATGCACGTGATTTATTCCAACCAAAGAGTGCGAGTGTTTAAAAACACTTACCTCAATGGGTAACCACCAACACATTCAAGAGTCACACACACTTCTACTCTCCTAATGAATCCAATTTTACCTAAGAACCAAGATGGCATGAAAGAACCTAGTGTGGTCTAGCAATCCGGTAAGGGATTAGCCTAACTACCCCCCCCCCCCATAGTAACCTAACTTATTGAAGCTAACGAACTAGCCTTAGGCCCAGCAGAAATACAACCAGCAACCTTGGCTGTCGTGGGCTTGGCCCAACAGAAATGCAGTCCCGCAGCCTTGCTGCCATGGCCTTGGCCCAGCATAAATACAACCAACAGCCTTGCTGCCGTGGCCTTGGCCCAACAGAAATGCAGTCCCGCAGCCTTGGCCCAGCAGAAATACAACCAGCAGCCTTGGCCCAGCAAAAATACAACCAGCAACCTTGGCTAAGTCATGAACTAATCTAAGTATCTAAGTCATGAACTAATCTAAGTCATGAACTAATCTAACACCCTACTTTTACTAACTACCACCTAATCACTACATGCAATCTTAAGCTTTAAGAGCTCACTCACTTGGGAGGCCTTGAGAGAGAGAGCTTAAATAATTAACTTCACTAAAACTAATAACCCACACACGTGGCTCAAGCTCTTAGGAGCTTGCTCCCTTGAGAGCGCTTGATGGAGAGAGAGAAAAATAAGAGAGAAACCACCTTAAGTAGTAAAGAGGGAGAGAGGGAGAGAAAGGTAAGGATAGGGTGAGAGGATTAGCACCTCCAATCACAATCCCTTAACCTTCACCTCTAAAGTAGGGACTAATCCCCTTCCACCAAGCTTCCTTCTTCCTAAACTAACAAGGTGGATCCAAAAGTGGGCATTTAACCCGCGGAGCTCACCTTGCTTCACCTTACCCCCTACTCACATTATCAAGGCATACTCTTATTGAATTCAACCTTGAAATAATCACACAACACATTCTAAAGCCTAAACTTAAATCCAAACCACACTTCATTCTTTTTATGTTTTGTGAATAATCATAACACATCAAAGTCAAACTAAAATTGGTTTCGAAGAGTTAATCACCACATGTGGGCACCATTTTGGGCTCACAGCCACACGCACGATGATATTGATGCATCTTTTGGGCCGTGGAGCATGAAATTGCAAGAGGAGGATTTTCCAACAATCTTATTGTTGATGAAGTCATACATGGATTTGGAGAACGTTCCCGTCATCCCCCATATGATCGAGGAGGTGCCCAACTTCAAGGCATTTATAGAACCGTATATTCGAAGTGGAGTTTACCGTTTGATCGGGCACACAAAGGCACAACAACTCCGGTTCTACATGCAGGGCGATGGTGTCACCGCTATGTAATACAAGTTGTTGTACACTACACAAGACTAGAGCCCGCTGGAGGGTCTCCTTGTGTGGCGCGTTGATGCGGATGGAAAGACGATGTTACCGGACGGGGAGCCTAGGCCTTGCAAGCCAATATTCATGAAGAATTTGGAGGATATTGTAAAAGGCATATCAGGCTTCATACAATATTGGGAAAGTTTGAATATAGCGGATGTTGGTGGGTCATGTTGGCATCGTTACGGGAGTTGGATACAATATTGGACACGTGTTTGTGCCGCCTTGGCAGACCTTCAAGATACCTCCCTTACTTTGAAGCATGGATTTTGGCCACAAACACGAGTTGATGTACAAACTTCGGAGGCTAGTCTTTTGGGAAATGGAGAGGTTCTTGAGGAGTTTGATGTGGACGACCATTACGTCGGGCCTACTAGTAACCGTCCACCACCATCTTTCCGCATTGCAGTGGATTGTCATGAAGGCTATATGCTCATTTTGCATCCTGGAGATGAGACATATGCAAAGCCAGTGTGGGTGGCAAGAGCTTCGTCAAAACCAAATTTTGCAACTTCCAGCCCTCATTTTCGACAAATTCAAGTGGAGTACTACCGACCAACGGCACGGAATGAAGATGTAATTCGGCATTACACGGGCTAGGATACAAACCCTAACTTTCGGTGGAAGGTGGATTCTGAGCACGGTCCATCTTGGATAGATACAAATTCCATATTCATAGCATGGAAACCACGGAAAAATCATAGTGGATCAGTGTCCATCCCTCAAAAGTACATAATTTTTGCTAAAGACAACCTTCCTCGGATCAAACAAGAAGCATGTCATGTTGAATGAGAAGTTGGTAGGATTGTGTTATCATAATAATTATAGTTCCATATGTAACTATAGTAGGCATATATTAATCATATGTGTGCTCCTCAAAATAAAGGTAGAGTGTGGGTTGAACTTAAGAACGCTATATTGTTCGGGGTTGGATGAATATCCATATAGAATATTTGCCAACAAATGTGAACTTTATTTTATTATCATGTGGGGGATTAAATTATATGGTTGAATAAAATTTCATTTATTACATGATGTTATGTAGCTTGTAGTGTATATATATATTATTGGTCATGTTAATAATAGAAATCATTATGTATGCTTTGTTTTGGCGAAGTTGGTTTCAAATGCTTTATCCAATGTGTTTTTGTTGATGAAGTTGGTGTCAAATGCTCTACCTAATGTGCTTATGTCGGCCAACGATTGATTTTGGGATACTAGGACTGATAATATATTTGAGATTGTTGACAATATAGTTTTGGGCGACATCATATTCTTGTGGTCTATATATTAATTTGAGATAAGAGAAAGTCTCATTTTAACGAATATAGTGTTTTTTCTAAATACTCTTTGATTTGTTTCTTGGCCTCTTGCAGCTCTAGAGGACTCAATCTATAGATTGGCCTAAATGGCGGCTTGCCATCCGGCTCCAAAGGAATCGTATGGGCCATTTAGGTACCGTACCTGCATGGCCAATTCAGCAGAAAATAAGTCATTTTGTGAGGTGCCGAAATATGTGATAAATACAAGGCCTCACTACCCAAAGTTGATGAAATTCATGGATGAATTGCCGAAATAGATGAAATCAGCACGCGCGGTTCTGGCTTGGCGCGCGCAACGCGCAGACGATGTTCTGGCTTGGCTTGTCTCTGGGGCGCTGCAAAGGACCGTCGCAACCTTGGTGCAGAGCCAACCTCAAGTCTTGAAGATTGTGCCAAGGCACCGGGGTTTAGTGTCGGATCGGCAAGTTGTTTGGTTACGGGGGCCACATTTGTTGACAAGATCATCATGGAAGAGTAGCAGGTGTTGTGCATCAGCATCAGGAGGAGGAGGAGGAGGGAAGATTGGGACCGATGTGGAGGGTTTGGGATTAAGTGCACCGTTGCGATTACCATTGGCGTTATCGTTACCGGTCCGCGTATTCAAGCGAGCAATGGAGTCGGTGAGGGAGTTTTGGGGGAAGTTGCTGATCTCGGCTAGTGGAGAGGATTGTGCTAGTTTTTGTGCACAATCATCCTCATTGTCACCGAAGAACGGCATTTTTCCAAAGGGGTGGCTCTGTACCTGTGCTTGGGTTAGCCCGGGGTTAGCATCACCCGGAAGCAATTTGGGAGCTGTTGTGGGAGCCCTGCCCGCCATGGATTTTGTGGCAGCTGCGATCACTCTAATTGGAGCTTTGGGAATTTTGCAGGTTTTCGATGAGCTTGCGAAGCGAGATATACTTGAGAAGGTGAGAGCAAGAATATCATCTCGGTAGTTCTTCTTCACCTAAATGAAATCATCGTTTTTGGTAATGCGCGCTCGACTTTCCTTCATAAAGTGGCTTGTTAGTACCTTGATTCAGATTGATGCTTAATGAATGCACTCAGGATGTGCTCTCATATTCTAAAACAACACAAAACAACCGTCACCTCACGTGGCTACAAGGCTCAAGGCTTCAAGGCTACAGAGGTGTTTCAAGTAGTTCAAAATAGGTTTGATGTGAGCGATGATAGACCCAGAATACAATGATTTTCAATTTTGAGATTCTACTTGCATACATTCTTCCTGTCGTAGTTGGGGTACTAAGGTTTGCGAGTGACTTCGTTTACTCCTTTCCCGTGGCTTTCACTCGTCCAGATTGTGAAGTACTTGTGTAAACGAGTGATTAAGTGTCGATGTGTCGATGTGCAAGTTATGTCTATGTGCACTTCTCGCACATCGACACATCTTGCAAACATCGTATCGATGTGCAAGATGGTGGGAATCAAGGAGTTTGAACGAAACCTAGATGTGTATCTGATGGTTTCGTTTTGCTACTGACGCAGTTCTTCTTCTATCGCAAAGTACATGGCGGCCTTTGCACCGGCAGTTAATGGCATTCGCATGATAGGGTTAGGACTTGGCCTGTGGACGAACGAAGCACTTGTGAAGGCCTGTAGCAGAGAAGGCGGCCGGAGCTAGCATAACATTGTCAGTTCAAACTCTTTCTTTTGTTTGTTCATATTTAGTACTTAGCTAGGGACTAACTTAGGTACTCCTGATCTGTTTTGAAACACAAATTGTGGTCGTGGCTTATCTTGATGATTTTCTGGAGTCTAAAGTGGATTTGGTTTTGTAATGTGCAGGGAACTGCTGCAGGGCCCTCTATATTATGCAATCACTATCACAATTGTGACACTGTTCTTCTGGCGCAACTCACCTGTTGGTGTTGTGGCAGTAGCTAATTTGTGCGCAGGCGATGGTACGCAGTTTGCCACACAATTTCTTATGTGATTTTTTGCAAGATTTTGCGATAGAAAATAGTTAAGAGATGGTTGTCTCTTTTGTCAGTGTGTACAGGGTGTCCAGCTTTAGGGTTTAGTGCTCATGAAGGCTTTGAAGTTGTGGGATGCAGGTTTTGCATATATTGTAGGGAGAAAGTATGGGACTCATAAGCTGCCTTACAACAGGGCCAAGTCAGTCATTGGCTCCATAGTTTTCTTTGTTATGGCTTCGCTGGTTTCCATGGGGTGAGTCATCTGTCATCTTGCCCATTTCCAACATACATTTTTTGTAAAACTTTCAAGAATTATGTTAGTTATGGGACAACTCCTATGTCTTGCTTGCACAAAGTGACATGGTGGTTGGTTTTGCAATGGTGTGCAGATATGTTGCATATTTTTCAGCCTTCGGCTTTTTTCGAGCAACAGCCAACATTTACCTTGCAACAATTGGAGTGTCACTTGCCTCCGCAATTGCAGAGTCTTTGCCACTCCCACTTGACGACAACTTCACTGTGCCGTTCGTAGCAATTGCAACTAGAATGTTGTTGCTACCATTTTAAGTGGGACTTGCTTTTCTACAGAATTTATCACTTACTTTTGCAGTGTTGCTTCTAGCTGCTCTTCGTCTTTTCTAGCACAGTTGAGAACTTCTATCCACAGAACTCGAACTCACAAATTTGAGCACGAGAGAGGTTTATATTTATGGTCTACATCCTCTGTCACTACCAAACTGGTGAAGGCCAGGGTAACATTGCCACCCTTTTGGGTGTAGCTACTGAACCAATTTACATCTCTACAAGTTGTGCAAATTGGTTTTTTTCGAACACTTTACCTTTTCCTTTGCACATCCTCTGTTTATTGTGTCATAATATTACTCGAGTCTGTCAACATACTGTAAATTACTGCTTTCACGCTTATATCTTTTTTGTGAATGTCCCATGAAATTCAGCATTTATATTTCGATGCGTATAGCTTCTATGTGCATGTCTTTAGAGATGTAACAATTTTGAGCCCTAAGTTCTCGTGGTTGGTTTCGATGCACCCAAAACTGTGGAGAATTTTATACACACAGGTACCTCAGTTGTGAATGCAGCTCTTTTTCTCTTGTTTCCTAGAGGAACGGGGACTTGTTTGGAGTGATTTTGATAGTTGTGAATACATAATCTGCTACATCAAAATGCACTGCTATGTCAACCTTGGGAGCAATTCCGCATCCATGGCATTTTAGATGTGATTGGCAATAGGAATTCAGATCCTTCACGAAAATCGGTGAGGTATTCAGCATTTTGTTGTGTATCAAAATCTCTTCCTTTGTGAAGGAGTTCCATACAAAGACCAACATCTTGTGTGGCAGGTATTTTGACAAGGAGGCCACTTGTTTTGCAATTGCACAAGACAGATGATAAGACCGAGTATGCTGAGTTTCTGCATATGCCCAAGAAGCGGATCACTGATTTTGGTAAATGATTTTGATCCCATTATTGTTTAGCTAGTGTTTTTGACAGTTAGGTTTCTCAATTCCTTGAATGTGGGTCAACCTCATAGTTTATATAATGGTGAAGTCTTCGCATCTTGTTGCAGCAAGCTGTTGATAAATGCATTTTGATGCTCAGTTGATTTTGGACTTCAGAAGTTGAAGTCTCGATGGGCTTTAGGATTAAATTGGTTTGTTATCTGACGAATTTGGATGGTCAGAGGTATACGTGGTTGATAATTGTCTAAAGTATATGTTCAATTACTCTGTACAACTGTAAGGAAAGAGATTTCTGATGAGACAGACAGAATCACTGGACGCAGCAAGCAAATTTCTCCTGTGCCAATTCATCTGAGTGTATATTCTCCCAATGGTAAGTAGTGTTTAAACATGGGAAGAAAGGGTGAAGAATTTAGTTGTACCAACTTGGACACCATAAGGTTGCAAGAGTTTCTCTTAATATAAATAGTGATGAACCCTAATGAACCTAATGGGTGAACTGAAATGTGTAACAGATTGTAACTCTGAGAAGAAGTAGGATAGAATTGCCAGAGAGAAAAGAGGAATATTTCCGAGAGATTGAGGAAAGTGGAGAGACATTTGAGAGATCAGTAAAGAAACCAGAATAGTGATCCAACTCTCAAAGGAGTGAATACAAGAAACAGAATGAGAGATAGATAGTTTCATATTGTGAAAGAAAGAGGGTGGATAAGAGTGAGATCAGTGCGAAGCAGTAGATTTCTGCCCTGAGAGAAAAAAAATGTTGCCCCTCGAACAAAGAAAGATCCAGTATCAAATTCTTTACTCTTCACAGAAGAAAGTGTAGGTAGAATCAACCTCAAAAGAGAGATAGGAAAGAAAATTCCAAGTATGAATTTCTGAGTGTAGCAAGGACTTTCTGAGAAGAGACTACCAAATGAAAGAAGAGAAAGAAAAGAAGCCAAAATCAGAAGAGAATGTGGAAACATGTTGGAGTCAAGAAGAAGAAAGATTCAGAGGAGTGGTAGTTAATAATTATCAGTAGGGTAGAGAACTTTGTTACACAAGATCACAAGTAGTAAGCTCTTTGATGATCTCGGATGTGATTTCCTATCTTGCTTGTCTCTTTATGCAAAATGCTCTTAGATATCTCTTCTGGTAGAGGGATCCTGATAGGTATACAAAATTCTTTTATCTCTCTGAACCTTGTCTTTCTCTAAAGAGCTTAGTTTCTCTTGGAAGAATCAGAGTCTAAGGATTCAAATTGACTGAGAAAGAAACTGGCAGTAAGGATAGGTCCCCTGTGATTGTCTTTTTATATAGAGTTTTGGTTGTCCTAGGGAATTCGTCCTTGTCCAAACATCTGTGCACCCTGTAGTTGATACATCCAAAAGAGACAGAAATGTGGTAGCTTTGATTTCAGATCTTTTCGAATGAGTCACCTAGAAAGAATGTTAGCTTAAGGGACTATAGTCTTGGCCGAGTGCTCAATTGTCGAATGAAGGAGCCCCAAAAGGTTCATTGCTGAGTAAACTGACCAGGTTCAAGTGTAGTTACTGCAGGGTTTTCAACGGACTACACACAAATTAGGACAGTGTACTGCCAAGAGTCACTTAGGAGTCAGAATTGGCCCCAATCCCTACAGTTTTGGCAGTGGTCCTCCCCGAAATTCCTCGGAAACTGCAACAAGCCATGGCGAAGAATCGAAGCCAATTGGAGCAGGCAGGGCTCTGGGAATTTTTACTGTGGATACGAGACGTGGAAAAAGAAGTCAACATTGCAAAGGTCACCCAGTTCGTCAATACCTACGAGCTGAAGACGAAGTTTGCACAAGTGGCAGGAGTGACAGTGAACTTTTCCACTTTATCAATATCTCAGACCTTGGCCTTACCTGATCATGGGGTGAACATGGAAGCTTTGCCGGATCTGAAGAAGACGGAAGCAGAGGAGATTTTCGATTACAAGTTCAAATGGGGGAAAGACAACAAGTGGCATTTTGAAGCAGCCCGAAACCATTGGAAGGAGTGGTTCGATTTTGTGAACACATACTTGTTGTTCAGACCGGAAGATCATAAGATGGAGCAGAAATACATTGTGGCAGCTATCCGAACTTGGGAAGGAAAGGAAGTAAGGTGGGCTAAGGTGGTGCAGAATCAAATAAATGAGGAGATCCAAACTCGAAAGGCCCAATCACCAACGAATATTTGCTTGATGTCGGCCTTTTTCATTTCCTGTCTGTGTGAAGGAAAGAGGATTGATGTGACCCCTCCGCGGAATGCTTTACCTACGCCACCGAAGTCCCTTGATTCACCAAATGTAGCAGAATTGGAGGTGCAGTTAGGACATACCAGAGTTAGACTGCGGGAGTTAGAGATTCAGTTGTCCGAGAAGAAGGACAAATTGGTCGAGGTTCAGGAGAAAAGTGCGGGATACTTGCAGCAAATTAATCAATTGTTGCAAGACAAGTTTAATGACCATCGTCGCTTCGAGGAGTTACAGGCTCAGAACACGGAGTTGAAGAGGCAACTTGAAGAGCCCCAGCCGAAGAAAGGAAAGGGCGTGGAGATTTCACGAGGGAAGGAGCCTGTGTGGCCCATTATGGTGGATAGATCCAGCAACACCGAAGAGCTGATAGTCCCACCAATGGCCCTGGTAACAGTGAAACCGGAGCAGCCTGCACCCATCTCCATCAAGCTACCTTTGGAGATTTGCACAAGGCTGTGGGATGTGGAGAAGAAGGTTATTCCTAATTTTAACCTTCATCAGTTCTATATGTTTCAACGTGACCTGTTTTTGACTATGGTCGGGTTGGAATTAGAGGCGTGTCTTACCCCGGAGCAATTTGAGGAGCTGTGGGATTTTTCTGTGAAGTGCACAGCTGAAAACTTATTCACATAAATATTAGCTAAGAAGCACCTGAAATTGTTAGATCCCTTTCAGGCTTATGTAGTGACAGGGGATGTGGGAGCTCGAATTTACCTGTACTATGCAGATTGTGAGGAGCAGCTGCACGTTAGACGTACCATAGGTCGCCGAGTGGAAGAGAGAGTGGTAGATTGGTCAGATTATGGGACCCAAATGTCACAGTAGTTCTATGGTCAGAATCGTGAGACTCGGGCGAAGTGGAAGAGGAATATGGAGGAGTTGTTACCCATAATGAAGCATGACGAGTTTTTAGCCAGAGTCGTGAGTTGTAACCTCAAGAGGACCTATAGGATGGTAGAAAATGAGGACTTTACAGGGTCACACTACCTTTACAATAGGGATAAGTCTTTAGAAAGGATCGAGAGGTACATCCAGGCTGTGGAGGCAAGGAAACCTCCAGTGTTTACAATGAAGGGACAGGTCCAGTTTTTGGTGGCCCCACCCGGGTACGTATCGACATTTTCCAAGATTATAGTCATCCCGGAAGGAGGCAATGTGGCGGATCAGAGATACTTGGGGCGGTACGAGGAGTTGTTCGACAATGCGCAAGAGCAACCTGTTCCAACTTGGGCAGCGATAACTTGGATCTTGCAAGACTATGGTCTCTCCCGAGTGGAACAGATGGCTGCAGATTTGGTGTACAAACAGATTAGTGGGCCATGGTCTTTCAAACCCCCACCAGCAGTGCATTTGCATCCTCAATTTTGTCCGTGTGCTCGACGTCACAAGTGGGCACCTGATTCAACCATCGCGTCGGTGGAGTACAATTGGCCTCAAATTCAAGGTGCACCCAGTTTTAACACACCAGCCCAATGCCGAGAGGCGTACCAGAGATTTTTTGATGAGCACAAGACGCACAAGGATCCAGTGTGTTTCAGAGCGGCAATTTTTTGTGCAGCATTGGCCGATTGGTGTCCCCGATGGAATTTCGCGATTAACGTGAACGTTCACAATGAGTCGAAGCAGGAATTTTTGATGTTTCTAAAGTTACAATACAGGCCATCCCGATGGATCAGAGTTGTGGAGGCGATGGCGTTGACTCATTTCATCGAAGGAGTTCATGTCTCCTTAATTAATGAATTCCCTTTCACCCGAGCCGGACCATTTGAGCGTTTCCTCAAGTGGCAGAGAAAGAATAATCCTCAGGCTGTGGAGCGCGACGAGGATCTTCAACGAGCCATCATGCGGCTGGAAGCTAAGGAGAGCAGACAAAGAGGCTCGGGTAGTCAAGATTATATGGACGTCGATGAAGGCGAAGAGACTGAGGGCTCGATGAAGCGACTTAGAGTTGGCAGGGACGCCAACAGATAAAGGAGGGGGCTATGTGGTACAACTTTTTGGTCTCAGAATAGTCATTTTAGAATTTTGATAGAATGTGAATTCATATTGTCACTCAAAATGTGAAATGGACACTAAAGTAAGTCATTGGTGACCAATTATCCGAAATGAGCTAAGTGTGAGACATTTAGTCCATATGAAACAGTTTCCAAGAGGAAGAGTCTTTTGGGCAGGGCAATAGACATGTGACCAAGTCGAAGAGCCTTATGAAATCTGGCCCCAAGAGACAAGGAAGTTAGCTCAGGGGGTATAGAGAAGGAGAGAGAGAGGAGAGAAGACAGTTCCTCTCGAGAAGAGAGCCTCCTTTGTCTCGTAGTTTTTGAGCGCTTCTAGCTTGGGTGTGAAGCCCTTTTGATTGTATATTTCACTTTACATAATATATCAGCGTGAAGCTATTTTACCAATTCTATGTGAGAAGAGTGAATCTGATTGTACTTGTGTTCGTTGAGAATTTGTTGATTCAAAGTGTCTCTTTATGGCTTGAGAAAAGTCCAGGAAATTTGTGTCATCTTCCTTCTGTGGAAGAAGTAAGTTGTTCGTTGTGCAAACTTAATCGTGAAAGTTTATAAGTCACCGAGTTTGAATGTGAAGTTCTACCGTGACTAAAGTACAGGAGTCCTCTCGGGAAAGGGAGCGACAAATAATTTACAGTGGCTAAAAGTCTCTCTGAGATAATCACCTTTGGCGTGAAGCCTTTGAATTGTGCATAGCATGTTTTATTAGTCAATATCGGAACATCGACGTATTAATCTCTCTTGTGAACTGATGTGCATTTACCCTGGACAAGGGACAAGTAAATTTGGGGGTGTGAAACCTGTAATTGGAATGTAAGTCCAAAGTGGAAACTTATTAAGTCAAAATCGGGTGAATGTGAAATTCATCTCTTCAGTGTGGATTCGACCATGTGAAATGGTTGGATTAGTCTTAATCTATCTAATGTGACTTCATGATGGACGATTGAGAGACAATTTGTCATCCTTTTGCAAATCCGTATAAAGGTGCAAGTTGAAATTGAACATTTGTGACAGGAGCTAATTCCATGTATCCTTATCTGAGGATTGTCTGAGACAAAACTGTGGGAAATAGTTTAAACTTCTCAATCACCCTGAGATTACTTATGTTCGTGAGGAATGAGGAATGTGAAATTCCACGAGGATAATTTTATGTCCCAGTTCTATCAAATTCAATCTGAGTGAGCATCCAGTGACACAACTCTGTGGATAAAAGAAAGAGCGAAAATAGTGTATATCCATATGAGAGGAGTTATGTAAGGATTTCTGGGATGATACGTCCTTGTATGAATTAGTACAGGTTCGAATTCTCCTATGTTTTGAGATTGATACGATTAGGAGTCGAAACTGACATCAGGGAAAGAAGATGAAATTTCACTCGTCGCTTTCTGATAGTGAAGTGTAAGGGGGAATGACATGTGAAATCCCCACTGCGAATAATTCCACCTATAAGAGTTCAATCCGAGGAGTGTCCGAGAGCTCGGGAAGCCAACCAGTAATGATTCGCTCTCACGTGGCTTGATCCAAAAGCAGAAAGCACCTGTAATTTCTCTTTCTGTATTCGAAGTTCCGAAAAGGAATCTTGTAGTGTTTGGTTTAGAGCTTGGCTCGAATTTCAGCAAGGAAGATGGTCTTCTTCGGGTAATCCAGACCTCGAGAGAGATTGCAGAAATTCTATGGAGACTCAAACTGATGATTTCCGCGAGTAATTCCGTTATGTAGTTTTTGCTTCAATTGATTGAGGAGGAGCGATGTTAAATTCCCGTTCAAATCCGAAACATAGTAGAAGGTGTGACAGCGAGTCAAAGGATTTGTGAATCGTTGTCAGGGAATGCGGAGCTGAGGAACGTCGAAGCAATCGCGAGGAGTCTGCGAAAGGAGAAGTGCGGGGAGTCTATGAAGGAAGGAGCCGCGGAGGAAGAGAGAGGCCTTTAACCCATATGGTTTGGATGAGTCTAACAGGGCAAGGATAAAAGGAAGAGTGGCCAGCATCACATTCGAGAACTTGACGCTGACTTGGTTACTGGTTACTAAGACTATGGCCCTCTCTGTGAGACGTGACTTGACACTGGTTACTTGTGACTGTTACTGGTGACTAGACTATGGCCGTGCCGTGCAGTCTATGGTCCTACCAATTAGACACTTTCAGTCCTGGTCCGGTTCAGTTCGCTTCACTTAGACTCGTTCACTAGGTTCCCGTCACTCGTAACTAGACTTTTGCACGTTATAACAATTAATTCTAATATGTCAAAATTCCATTTGATTTTGATAAGTCTAAAATGATCAAACAGTAATTTAACTTTGAGATATTGAAGCAAATCAATTAATTCATTTGATCAAGAGGTAGGAAAGTCATATGTGATTGTGATGTTTCCTAGCCTGTGGTATGGCCGATAGTCCTTGGTTACTTATCTGAAGAGACTATGGTCACCTCAAGGAGTTCATGCCTTGGGTTTCTGAGACTATGGCGTACCCAAATGTCTATGGCTGAGTTGTGACTCCTTGAATTGCAAAACACATTATAAGAGTGATGTTACTGACGAGAGTGGGTTGTGAGGGAGTGACTGATCAATTGCATGTACGGCTGTGAGTGACCCTCAACCTTAATTAAATCAATCCTAAAACTCACTCTAGAAGTTTTTTTCCCTGTGTTTGTTGTCCTAAATATATTATAATCCCCTTGTAATCTATCAATTAACTCAATGGTGATCCCTAGATGTGACACCTGACACTCATTTGGTCTTCCCTGTGTGGTTTTCTTAATTGGAACCCAATCTAAAAACCTATCTACAGTCAGTCAACCCCATGTGAGCCATAGCCTCCCCCCGGACTACGACGCACAAGGGTGGGGGTTTATGGCTGACATCTCCCCTGGAAATAGGTGATTTCGTAATCTAAGAACACAGATGTTGAAAGTCGTTAGCATACTCTTCCACAGAGCCTTTCTATTTTAGAGTACGGAGCTTGTTCCGGGCAACCATTTCTTGGTTAACACTTCTATAAGCTCTAATAAACGCATCCTGGAAATTTTCCCATAATAACGGATCTTTATCATCCGTACGAAGCTTCATTGCCAACATGTCCCAATGTTGAGTGACATTGGTTTCCAAATAAGAGGAATCAATGACCACCCACTCCATTTTAGGTACCTTGTATGTAGCTAAGTACTTATGCATATAGGCTATCCAGGCAAGGATGGTGATTTTGGATTTATCCTTGAATTTCTCCGGTTTTATAGAGGTCGCAATGGAGCGTACTTTGTCTGCTTCCTGATACGTTTGTAAAACGTTCAGCTTATAGTCATGAGTGTCTACTTGACCGTCCAACTATGTATACATTGAAAGCAAATTGTCACACTGCGCCTCAATACTTTGAAATTGATCATGATCGTCAATTAGCTTTCCTGCACAATACTCCCAAATTTTTCTGGCCACTAGATGTCCCATTGTTTCATCCTTATCTACTAGAGTAATTACAAGAGGACTACCTTCATTGGAGGGACCAGACATATCCATATTCGTGGCCATTGGACAAAACAATCACAAATATCCCAAAAACTTGACATATACTTGCCATTTACTCAACTTTGAAGGTAATTGTAAAGAAAAGCAAGAGGAAGCATTTAAAATTACACAAAACGCTTCAAAAACACTTGCTAGGAGCAAAAATCCGTGGTAACCGGTTCAGCAGGTTACTGGAAAAGACTGCAGAAAATTTGACACTGAAAATGACCGGTTCAACAGGTCACCATGACGTCAGCAAAACTGCCATGTCAGCAAGTGACGTCAACACCACATCAACACCGCCAACTCACCAAAATTAAAGATTCTCCCCTCCTCGAAACAACCAAGTTGGACAAGCGCCATGCAAGCAAAAAAATTGACAGTCTTGAGGTTTACTTGAGGAATAAAATGAAATTTAAATTTTAGATTACCCCCACTTTATGGGGTAAAAACTCAAAAATAAATCCTAAGCGCTTAACAAACGCGCGACGAGGTACATCTTGCTAAAAACGGATTTCTGATCCCCCTCTCGCGATAAAACTTGAAAAAATTAAATCACAAGTTGTCGCAACCCTCGCTAGCTCGCCAGCCCTTAACTAACTTGGTCGTTTTTATTTCTAGCAAGGGTCATGAGCGCTAACCCTTCGCATTCCGCCATGCTAATGGTTAGCTCCCTATACCGCAGACCTTACAGTTCATAGGAGAAGAACTAACCATCATACTTTGCTTTCGGGACTCACCCCTTAATCGGTAACCAATTCTTTGATGTGGACTTCCATCCATGGAAGTCCAATCTTATGTTGATCATCGCATTGCCAGAGCAACACTATAACAACTCGAACCATACTAGGCAAATATGCCCTCACACTGGGCCAATGCCCATGGAACCCATGCCGTTCAGCCTCGGGTGGGTTCGGCCACGCCACCTCACCCATATAAGCCTCTGGTACTTTAGGCAGGGTCCCTACCCCACCGTCAAGAAACCTTTTGTCTCTCTACCAAGAGTTAGGGCCAAGTAGACATCTCCCCTTAGCCGGTGGGGCTAGAAGCCCCCAGCAGCTTCAGAACACCATAACTTCCTTGTATGATATTGGATGCTAAGCGACCATTCCATCGTCATGTAGGTACCGATGGACCCCTCACTTGCTCCATTTGGGCAAGTCTTAAGGAAGTTATGCATGTTCAAACCTTGGCAGTCCTAGAAGCCATTCCCAGGCCACTGCTGTACCAGGGCGTTGTCCAGGGACAGTGCCCCACTCAAATTGCCATATCTCCTAGCTCACACCTCCGATTAAGGTGTTCATGATCATTTTAGAATTAACACGCCATAAGCTACGCATAGCTAATGGCCTTACCCTCGTGACTCCTAGTCTCCATGAGTGGGAGGTGTTCCCAACGCCCGGGGCCCTCACCCACACTAGGATCACTTGGGCCCTCTCACCAACGGCGCCACAAGTCCCGGGTGTCACTCCAGGGTCCCCCTTGTGCCCACAGTGTTTTGGGCACTCCTCATGGAGAGGTGCGCAACACAAGCGTTTAACAAACGCGTGACAAGGTACTCGTTGAAAAAAAAATTCTGATCCCCCCCCCCCTCACACAATAAAAGCTTAAACATAAATCCTCTTTTAGAAAACAGGATTACGCAACTGAAAACATAACAACACCCCAAAAAAACTAGGTTCAAGAGCTTTTGCTCTAATACCAATGTAACGTATCTCATAAATAATGAGATTCAAGAGGCATGTTCAACCCAACCTTAGAGCTTAAATACTTGCTTCTATTATGAGTTGAGGCTCCCTTCAACTAGTAGTGCAAGATATACCACTAGCTCTCCCTCCATACCTTTAGGATAACTCTAAGTATAGTTAACTCATGGTCGTTACTTACGAGGTGATAACCTATTGTAACACCATAGTCTCAACTAGTAGTAACTCCCTTTACCTTGTAGAACTACTAGAGCACCTAGGGTGGAGCCTCTAGTCTTTTAGCAAAGGAGTTTAGTTGAACTAGAAGTTGTAAATAGTAAATAGTAAATAAATAAGTAAATACACGTTACAACCAGAGATCCCTATGGAATTTGTGTTCTTCTCACAACCAAAATAAGTTCGTAATTCATTTTGACGATGATCGCAAGGGAGATAAAGCTTTACTCATAGATCGATTGGCAATGTTCATTCAAAAATTGGGGAAGTTATATTCCAACACTACAATAACAACAATTTTGTGATTTGCAATTGTTAACTACACTAAATATGATATTTAGTGTCACCAACTTTAATCGTCTTGCTCAATACTAATTGTAAACTGCGGTATAGTGTCACCAACATTAATTGTTAACCCAACATTATTTGCCATTCCTTGTAAATTTTTGGAGGATTATAGATTTACAGTGTTGCAATTACTATCATTTACTGAGTGAGTTTTCATCTAAATTTCAATCATCCATTGCAATATTTCATCACAAGTTGCTAACAAGAGAAGGTAGGGTTCAAGGTTGTCTATCGCGACGTCATGACGGTGTCGTGCCGTCATGTCGTGTCGTGTCGTGACGGACCCCTCCGTCACGACACAATAGGGTCCACGTAGGGTCAACATAGGGTGAATGGACTAGGGTGGGTTAAATACTTACCTTCTTGCCAAGGTGGCGTCCTATGTGGTAGAAAACGCCGACGTGGATGTGCATATTTCCCTTGCCAAGTAAACCATTTTGCCATTGTGTTTATCATTCTGTTAAAATCAAAGTAGAAAAATATGACTAAGGAGGGTGTGGGGCGGATGGGGGAGGGGGGTGGTGCGGACGGCGGAGGGGGGTGGAGCGGACGGACGGGGGGGGTGGAGCGGACGGAGGGGAGGGGGTGGAGCGGACGGACGGGGGAGGGGGTGGAGCGGACGGAGGAGGGGGTGTGGAGCGGACGGAGGAGGGGGTGTGGAGCGGACGGGGGAGGGGGGTGGAGCGGACGGGGGTGGGGCGTGAGGCGGACGGAGGGGGGTGGAGCGGACGGGGGAGGGTGGTGGAGCGGACGGAGGAGGGGGTGGAGCGGACGGGGGTGGGGGGGGTGGAGCGGACGGAGGGGGAGGGGGGTTGGGAACGGGGGGGGACGCTGGAGCGGACGGAGGGGGAGGGGGGTTGGGAACGGGGGGGGGACGCTGGAGCGGACGGGGGAACGCGGAGGGGAGCGGGGGGGAGGGGAACAACGTGCAATTGCGGCCATATATTTTCTGACAGTAGAAATAATATTGCATATTCATGTAGAGGACTTCATTACCTATCCATGGATACCAAGAACTCATTTTTTGAACTTCATATGAATTTTTGAGAGCCAAAAAACCGAGACTATGTCCAAACTTCCAAAAAAAAGTGTTTCTGAATTATATATATATAAATATAAATATAAGCAATTGTGAAGAGTCCTTGTGAGAGAATACCATTCATAAAATTGCACACCCAATCAAAACTTTATTCAATATCAAGTTTACAAATCACGAGTGAATATGAATCAATGTAACTGGATGTGTAGTTTTTATCATCCATATTATGGTTGTATTTCATCCGTTAACGTTTATAGAGTCAGATTTACAAAGAAGGGAGTACCATTTTGTTAACATTTAACACGTTTAACATTTATAGTGTGCAATATGTGGGGAGTAGAAGAAAGTTAACATTTAGAGATGTTGAGGATCACGTGTACAACCGATATAACTATTGCAATATTGTGCTCAACTTTAGTTAACTAGATATAACTATAGTTGACTACATTTTGTGGCATACCAAAATTAGAATAAATATAGGTAACTGCATTTTGGCAAGACATATCACAAACAACTATAGGTAACTTGAACTTAGCACATGGATGTGATAACAACGATGTGAAAGAACGATGTGGCCTCACGAGAGGCGAGAACCTTGGTTAGCCTCCCATAGACTTCTTCTCGATTATGGAGCAAAAGCCTCATGGAGTATGAACATTGCACTAAGATCCATAAACCTCATACAATATATAAGTTTTGTATGAAAAAATGATGGCTTTATTTACATCTCCAACGGTTACAAAATTCGTATGATTCAAAATTGCTGCAAAAAAATTAAAAAAAATCTATTTTGCAGTGTCACGGAAGCACATTGTCGGGTTAACCATGTTGTATGGAGGGAACTTCAAAATGTTCACTACGTGTGTGATGGTTGACCTTTCCGCTGGATTGGTCTTCGTCAATGAATCCAATGCTAACTCAAACCGCATATTCAAGCCATTTGGATCACTGTTTAGCTTAAACAAGGGGGAAGTCGCATCCCTGGCATAAATTTTCTTTGCCAAAGCACCCACTGAGAAGGATTCCGAGAGAAACGTGTGCCTATGTTTCCGAGCCATCCTCACCGGAGAGGTGGATGTTCCACGCTGCCCTCGTACATGGAATAATTCTGGACCAGCATAGTTGTATTTTGCTTTGTGCTTGTTCATCTCATCCACTGAATCTCTTCCATAGTTGGAGGGTGCGTCTTCACCTCCCCAGGATGCCATGCCCCAATTACACACACCAATGTAAACCGTGTTATCACGGTCTTGTGGGAAATGCAGCATGACATTGTTGGGATTAAGGTCATTATGCAACACGTCATGCTTGTGCACTACATCCACAATGCACATTAGAGCCCATACCAAATAAGCTCGATGCCTTCGATATACAACCAACCGTTTCCGTGCTTCAAAGTCTGCCCCAGGCATTTGAAGGATTGTGCGCTCGTGGGTTTCCGGAACGCTGAAGTCATAGACCCTCATGTTCTTCAAGGAGCCTCCATTCCACCACATCGAATAGGATTCGTATGTTTTCATATTGAGGTATTGTAGCTTGATTACCCCAGGATGATCTACTGGACACGCCAATGCTTCAATTGAACTCTCCTTTCGGTTCTCCAGACTATTCGTGGCCTTCATGGTTTTCCCAACCCACTCTATCCAGCTAGGGATGAATGATGCTCCATGAATTGTGACTCTCCGCACCACTCCGAAGGTCCCTTGGAAGATTTCCTTATCCAAGGCTTTGATCTCCGCATTCCTAGGCAACCATATGACACCCTGCCGGCCCTGAGTGGCAATGTTGTCTGCCATCTGCCTGTCAATAAAAATGGGAAGGTTGCGGGCGGATGTTCTTTTTGCTGCTATTACGCCTCTTTTCCAATTCTCTAGCTTCATGTACAGCTCGGACTTCCTGCCACTACTATTTCCCTCGCCAGGATGCAGAGCATCATATGCCATTGTTGGATTGTAGATTGCTTCCCTGGCTTGTTGTTCAATCCAGGTGTCCCAATCGTTCATGCCCCTAGCTTCTTCAAACTCCGGTCCAGCCGTGGCTTCCGTGAGAATAAGCATCAATTCGTTCCTCACCAACTCTAAACCCTTTGTACCATCATTGAGGTATTTTTTTTCCAAATAAACCATGCTGTTATTTCTAAACCACTCCAACAGCACGACCCTACAATGGTTTCGAGCCTCATCGATCCGCGGGTCGCGTTTGCCTCTATTTTTCTTTTTCCTCGATTGCGAACCTGATACCGCGGACCCCTCCTCCGTCCCTTCCGAAACTGCTGGGCGTTTCTGTCCTCGTCTTTCACCATGCTCCGAACCCTGAGGTACATCACGTGCAGGGCTCTCCGGTCTTGATGTCTGCCGTGTCGGAGATCGTGGTGGCACGGACTCACCACGAGTGGCTGCATTTATATCTGTGGAACTGCCTGAGCTTGGTCCCCTTCCTGTTCTCCCTCTAAGGCCACTGTTTCCCCGACTCCCACGTGTTCCACGGCTTCCACGTGTTTGGTTGCCTCCTGAATGACCAACAACAAAGAACTCTTCGCCAAACCGAAAAGGATCTGGACGTGGGGGACGGGCTGCAGTACTTTCCACTTCCGGCATCGCTTCCCGTACCCTCTCCAATATATACAGATGGAGTGCGTTGGAGCCAAGCACGGTGCACCCTCGTATCCTCGTCTTGGTAAGGAGCAATGTCCTCCCCCTCCATCGTGAAAAAAACCGCGTGAGTGAGTGAATGTAGAAATCAGCAAGTGAATCTGGAAAAAAAATTGCGAGGGTTCCCCCACAATTTGCCCTGCCCTCCCAAACCCCCTGAGACCCGCGCGGTGCCGCTGTCCTTGGGACGGCAACAAGGTCTCGGGTCCCTTTGTGGTGGGAGGAGAGGAAAGTGAGGGGAACTAAAGCCCCACGGCTTTATATAGGCAAAGCGGTGCACAATCATTATGGGATCCCGGTCGGATTTGACATGGGGCACGAAAAGGACGTATGGGGAGCGTGGGAACGCGGGGGCGGACGGAGGGAACGAGTGGGCGGAAGTAGGGGAACTCGGGCGGACGGGAGGGAACGAGGGGCGGACGGGAGGGAACGTGGGGCGGACGGTAGGGGAACGTGGGGCGGACGGGAGGGAACGTGGGGCGGACGGGAGGGAACGAGGGGCGGACGGTAGGGGAACGTGGGGCGGACGGGTGGGGAACGTGGGGCGGACGGGTGGGGAACGTGGGGCGGACGGGTGGGGAACGTGGGGCGGACGGGTGGTGAACGTGGGGCAGACGGGTGGGGAACGCGGGGCGGACGGGTGGGGAACGCGGGGCAGACGGGTGGGGAACGCGGGGCGGACTGGAGGGAACGGGAGGGAATGTGAACGCACGGAGGGGAACGTGGAGCGGACGGGTGGGGAACGTGAGGCGGACGGGAGGGAACGGGTTGAAGGGGGGCAGGGGAACAACGTGGAATTGCGGCCATGTATTTTCTGGCAGTAGAAATATTATTGCATATTCATGTAGAGGACTTCATTACCTATCCATGGATACCAAGAACTCATTTTTTGGACTTCATATGAATTTTTGAGAGCCAAAAAACGGACACTATGTCTAAACTTTTAAAAAAAAGTGTAAATGACCGAGTTCACACTATGGCCGTCCAAGTCGAGAGGCCGTGCGATTGAGTGGCCCAACTTTGTTGAGAGTCCAAAGAAATGAACTGAAAATAGCCAATAAAATATAGTAAGGATAGCCTTAGTTGGGCATAGTGTGAAGCCTCCAAAGGCCAAGCGCAAAGTCCAAACCTTTGGCCATGAACTCCCATGGCCTCTCGGCTTGGATGGCCAAAGTGTGAAGCCTCCAAAGGCCAAGCCCAAAGTCCAAACTCAAAGGAGCATGTCACTTTATTCCTTGCTCAAAATAACCCCTCCAATCTAACGGCCAAGATCTTGTCAATGATTGATTATTTTAATGAAAAAAAAGTTCGGCCTCTCGACGGAAGTTTGGGTTGAGCATTTTGCTATACCCAAACTTTGCTCGAGAGGCCGAACTCTTGGCGCCATAACTTCCTAAAAGTGTTGCCACCTAGGCTCTTTTGGAGGCGACGTCCTTTGGACTTCGGCCTCTAGTGTGAAGGCCGAGAGGACGGACTTTGGGCATTTCAACATTTTCATTGGTCCAAATGTTGAACCTCTCAAAGTTTGGCCATATTGTGAACCGGCCCTTAGATTTGCAATACATGTCTTATTCTTTTTTTGGCACAAATTCAAAATTCAAATTCAAAATACAACCAACCCAGCCGAAACAGCGCAGCCTAAGTGGAAATCTATAAATAATGCTCATTTGAGGCCTATCCTTCCAAGTAGGGACTAAGTTGCTACGGGTCACAATAAGACCTTTGACCCCCCAAATCAAATCAAATTTGTTAAGAATGTCATGGTAGGCCACGTCTGACCCTTTTTCCAAGTCCCTAAGCATATGTTTCCATTCAATCCTCCCATAATCTGATTTGTAATACATGTCATAAAAGCTAATGCAATTATTGTTTTGAAGTCTACCATCAAATGATATGTAAGATCATATGTTCACATGTGGTTGGTTCTTTTTATGTACCAGTTTAAGCCAATACTAAAATAAAATAAACTTTATTCTATAAAATCTAGTGACACTACCATACAAGTTAGTAGAGATGTTGTATATATTTTAAAATTATTCTATATATTTACATAACTACAACTTATAATTCTGTGAAGAATATGTATACATAATACAACAAAGTTCAAATCAATACCTCTTTTGTGCACTCACATATACTCATACGGATTTAGTATAGTGCACCCCCCCAATTGATCACTAATGTGGGCCACATTAAATTTAAGCCCACACCAATTCCCTAGTTTAATATCAATGTGGACCAGATTAATTTGTTTTTCTATAATGTTCTAATTTGTGTAAGGTGTTGGTAAGATATCTTTATGAAGCCTATGGGAACTCGGGGGATGCACTCTACATTATGTTTGAGAATCACGTGCGTTCATGACCCCTTCTAAAAACCCCAATGTATACCATAAGTTATATGTCTAAGTAGAGATTGTGCCAACTTGAAGTAGTCCTCGCGATTTGCGAACGTTTATCTTTCGCTGTAGGCATCGTAAAAAAAAGCGGGTGGGTTCGTTGGAAAGCTGGGAACCTAAACCCTCAAACCATGTATGGAAACACTTCTACATGAGTGTGAGAACAAAACAATGGCACATATGTGGTAGCAATTTGGAATGACGTAGACGAGGGTTTAGAGTTTAGGGTTTAGGGTTGTGAAACCATATGAATCACAAAGGTTGAAACACAAATATGTACTTTGTTGAATTAAAATGGCATTCGAATGCGTGTGGGTTGTGAAACCATACGAACCACTAAGGTTGAAGCACAAATATGTGATTTGTTGAATGAAAATGACATTCGGATGCCTGAAATGCGTTGTGAAACCATATGAACCACAAAGGTTGAAACACAAATATGTACTTTGTTGAATTAAAATGACATTCGAATGCGTGTGGGTTGTGAAACCATACGAACCACTAAGGTTCAAGCACAAATATGTGATTTGTTGAATGAAAGGACAACCCATCAAATATAGAAGCTTCAAAGAGGTATCAAAGAGGTTTCCAATGCGGGTGTCGGGGGACTTTTTCAAAAAGTGCAACTAACTTTTTGACTTCACCAATTTTCTTTTTATTCCTATTGTGTTGTCTTTATCTTACCAACGAGAATTGGATCCTCTACATCTTGGATTACATCAAATATTGTAAATTTCATAAAGTCTTTTGAGCTCAGTATATAAGTAGAGCATTTAGACTTATACATATAACGAGGGTAGAGTATTATGGATAGGATGGGAGAGAATAGAGACATATTTGAGGGTCTAGGATGTGATGAGGAGATAGCAAATTTAGGTGAACCCGATATTCCATTCAATCCATCACCCGAGCGTGAGAGAGATGAGAGAAGTGTTAGAGATCGATTTCGTGATGACTATGTCATGACACCTTTCTCACAATCTACACAAGCATGGAAGTTGAGGGCGGAGGAGGACCAACGACGATATGCGGCGAAATTCGAGATCAATGCAGTGGAGAAGGACCTAACAAAAAGCGTGGGTGGAGATCCAAATGATGTGGTTGATTTGAGCGTGAATATTTGGGTGAAGCCCGGGGATGTGGATGACAATTCAATCGACATTGAAGATGTCAAGGTAGCGGGAGAATCTTCAAGGACTTTGTCTTTTCGTAAGAAGAAGAGAGGATTATCGCCTCATCGGCTATCATTGAAGGAACGGATGAAAGACCGAACGATTAGCTATGTTGATTTACTTCGATCGAATCCTCTCCCAAAAATGGACCCTCGACGGAAGCCACAAGCATCTACGAGGTTGCCATGACGGAAGTCAAGTTGACGGAATGAAGTGGAATATTAAATCGTGCATGGTTTGTTCATGTATGTGATTTATAAAGGGCATTTGTACCGTCGTCGCAATAATAAAGTTATTACTTGTACAATATGTTGTACCACTTCTATGATATATATTTTTTATAAAATTTCAACCAACCGCTTATTATTGCATACTTCTATGGGGTGATAATTTGTTGCTCATCATACTACATTGGTTACTTTGTTGCTTGAGGGATCCTTCATTAGTTTTGTGTGAATAAGTACACCGGTTATGATATTTAGTGTCACATATATTATTTGCGAAGGGCCTAAGTTAGATGGGGTGCGGATGGGGGGACGCGGGAATGTGCAGTAGAAATATTATTGCATATTCATGTAGAGGACTTCATTACCTATCCATGGATACCAAGAACTCATTTTTTGGACTTCATATGAATTTTTGAGAGCCAAAAAACCGAGACTATGTCCAAACTTAAAAAAATAATTAAAAAGTGCAGATTTAAGGGGAACGCGGGAGCGGACGGATGGGAACTCTAAAGCGGACGTAGGGGAACATGGAGCGGACGAGAGGGAACGTTGGAGCGGACGTAAGGGAACATAGGGCGGACGAGAGGGAACGTTGGAGCGGACGTAAGGGAACATAGGGCGGACGAGAGGGAACGTTGGAGCGGACGTAAGGGAACATAGGGCGGACGGAGGGGAACATGGGAGCGTACGGAGGGGAACGCAGGAGCGGACTGAGGGGAACGGACGGAGGGGAACATGGGGCGGACGGAGGGGAACGAGGGGGCGGACGTATGAGAACGGGTGCGGACGTAGGGAATGAGGGGGCGGACGTACGGGAACGGGTGCGGACGTAGGGAACGAGGGGGCGGACGTAAGGGAACGGGTGCGGACGGGGGCGGGAACGGGTGCGGACTCGGACGGGGGGGGAACGGGCGCAGACGGTCGGGAACGGGTGCGGACTGGGGGAGAACGGGCGCGGACGGTAGGGAACGGGTGCGGACTGGGGGGGAACGGGGAGCGGATGGAGGGGTATATAAGTGGAGGGGACCACTTACATACCCCACTCCACTCCTTGTGGGCGCCCGGATGACCCTCCTCTACTATAAAGTGCGGGGTAGCGGGGTGCTCGGAGGAGTTTAGGATCCCTTTTTTGGGATCCTTTTATATTATTTTTACTGACCTGTTTGTGGGTGTGATCCACGTGGATCCGTTCCCTTGTGATGTGGCATATTGTCTTTTTGGCATATTCCTTGTAACGCGCCCAGTCAACTGGCCTCTGCGTGAGCGCTGGTAGCAGGGTGCTCGAAGGGTGTGCTGAATTTTTAAACTTTAATTTTTAACGACATTTTTGAACTAATTCCATAGCAACACTATTTTGAAGTGTATGCTTGGATGTTTTGTAGCACTATTATGAAGTGCAATTAGTAATTTAAAAATTAGAGTTCTAGATTAGAATTAGAAACTACAATTTGGGTGGATACGGCAAGTGAAGGATTTCCAGACATGACAAGTGGAGGATCTGGAGACATAGCAAGTGCAAGTGGAGGATCTGGGGACATGGCAAGTGGAGGATCAGGTTGTCACAGATCACATGTACGCAAGGCCGCTGGGTTGGAGTGGGATGTTTATGATGACAACATCCAAAAAGCCAGGGCAGGTTGGGAGAATGTACCACAACCGTGGTCAGCGAAGACTGCAATGCAGTACGTGGGCTTCCCTCACTTTGATCGGTTGTGGCCAAGACCTTGTCACGAGCAACATTGCAAGGCCATCAGTGCGAGTTATATGCAGCTTGATGACGTGGAGGCAAAATGGAGATTCCTAACGATACTTAGAAGTATCTCCAATTTGGATAGATGGCCCAAGAGTGCAATTCCAAAGTCGGTGGCGTGTATGATGTATGCGGAGCACGTGTTGTGAGTTAGGGTGGATTGGTCAAGTTTGGCTGCTCTGCATAATCTAAAATTTGGGGGTATTGGAATTGCATTCACTAAATGCACAGTTCCAGATATTCCATACACTCCCGTTCCGGAGTGGTTCAGGAAGAATCCTCGACTAGTGAATGAGCCTGGGGCCCCAATTCCAGAGGGTCAGGAACCAAAAAAACCACGTAATCGTAAACGACCAGCCAATGACGTGGAGATGGCCATCGAGGAGGCGTTTGAGCATATGGATGAGGGCATGGAGGCAAATGTCGAGGTCAACAACTTGATCAACGACGTGGTTAACGAGGTCCTAGACGAGGTAAACCTTGGTGAACTTGGAGCGGACCCGATGGAGAGCATAATGGAGAAATTGCGTAAGCAACATGCATTGGAAATTCGTGAGTATAAAACGATGATTTTCGAGTTGGAAAATCGAGTTGCAACACTTACGATGGGGGAGGCTAGCAGTTCAAGTAGTACACCACTTAACCTTCAGTCTTTGGAAGCAAAGAAGGACGCAGCTTTACAGGAGGCCAAGATTGCAAAGTCACAAGCTCTGGAAGTATGTATGAGGAATGAAGTAATGCGAGGAAAGATAGAGGCTTTGCAAAAGGAGGTGGTGGACATCCAACAACAACTTCAAGTGGTCAATGAAGTGGTTGTTGATCACGAAGCCAAGATTGGCGGACTGGAGGAGCAGAATGCAAGGTTGAAGAAATTCCTGTTGGATGCGATTGTGGAGCGCAAGAATATGAAGACAAGCACATTGCTTGCTATGGCCAAGGCTCGTCAATTTGAAGCTGAGTTTGAGAGCATCCAGAAGGAATGGAACCGCAATCAGAGAATGCGGAACATGATGCTCACGTCATGGCCAGAAGACGAGCATATGTACCCTAGTAGGTGGGATATAACTAATGAATGGACATTGTCAAACGGGAACATCGATTGGCGTCAAGTGACCGACCCAGATCACCATTGGGATGTGACCTAAGTGCATGAATATCCATTCCGCATGAGGGGTGAGTTGTTATGGCCAAATCCACATACAATGGTCTTCGACGGAACCGCGTGTGCGATTTGCCAATCTCCATTTGGCCCGGAAGGATGCTATCAAGTTGGATCATGTGGGGCCCAATTCCATCCACAATGTCTAATAGGGAATATGATCAAGAAACGCCAATGTCCTCATTGCAGATCACCCTTCCACCCTCGTTTGTACGTCCAATTTGGCCTTCGGGATTACATGCCTAACGACTGGGTATTAAAGCCATGGGACTTTCCCTTCGATCTTCAAGAGTTTGATGGGGAGAATGTTGAGTGGAGTTGGTTATACAATTGTGCCAAAGTTGAGCTATGGCACGAGAACAGAGATGGCGACTAGACACGGAATGCACGCCAAATTTTATATGTTGCAGACGAGTTGTATCCCAACAAGCCCCCGATCATGGCTTGAAAATATTTTTGTACCAAACTCTTGAATGACATTGGGATACAACCAGCAGACAATTAAAGAGAGGCATTCAGCCTCCTTGGTACAATGCAGCAGGTCTCGAATCAGTATCGGAGCATGATTTGGAAGAAGATGCAGATGACATGCCTACGGAACGGGATCCGAAATATGAATTGCAGTTAGAGGTGGGGTACCACACAAACAGGCTGCAATTGATGCATTCTTGCATAGAGTTGCGGATGATGTGGTATTGAGATGGCTAAATGGTGGGCCTAGACCACGTAATGCCGTTCCATTGTCTCTTGGTAGTCGTCCATACCTCACCCGTGGAACAACGCGAAGCATGGAAGCGGGAGAATCATCTCGAGCACGACGAGGATCTACTTCAGCTAGAATAGACCTCGATTCATATTCGGATTAGGCATTTTTGTACCATGTTTAGAAAGTTGTATAGGAACGGAGGAAGACTTTAGACACAATGAACATATTTCATGTTCAAATAATATGTAATATAAAGAGGATTTACCGACAAGTTGTCATTTCTAAGATCGTGTAAAAGATAGCATATGGATGCCACATGTTTTAATGTTATTCGAAACTTTTAAAAACTTACTTGAATATTAGTAATTCATATGATAGTCTAACCAAAAGTACTATTGACTACATAGTCAATATTGAATACCACATAAAGATATAATTATATAAAACGGATAGAAAGGTCCTCAAAAAGAAGATGTCACCAACAAAGCATGTACAATCGAGCAATAGGGGATTGCAATATTTATAAAAGCATTTTCTTTAAGATTCTCAATAAATAAACATAAAACTCCATTCACAGTAAGAATAATACAAAATAATAATTAATAAAGGCATAACATGTTGTTGGAGATTAATTGCAATGTTAAGTTGACAACCATATTGTATTTTAAAAAATTTAAAAAACATGCAATAAATAATTTTATTACTATAATAAAATGATACAACTTCAAAGGTAACGTTCGCTTTGTGGTCTAAATGTCTTACCGAAGGCCCTAAGGTTGTAACTTGTATCAATTTTGACGTAAGTAATAAATTATGGGAGTACGTGGGAGCACCAAAATACCACATTTGTACAAAACCATTACGTTCGAATCCGTACTGTGGGATCATTTGCTTCGACACATCTTGGGTCCTCTTCAGACTCGTCTGTGCTGCAATCATCATCCGTTTGGGGAGTCGCGCTCCGAAGATGCAACTCTCGGTCATGTTGTGAGAAAATTATCTTCTTGGTCGGCCGGGAGCCCTCTGCATCCTGTATGCCATTTTCATCTAGATGTGGTCTACCCTCATCTTCATTGTAGTCTTCAGCAGTAAACGGAAGCGATCTTCCCTGATACCTCTTCCTAGTACGTTTGACACCTCTCGTAGTTCTCTGACGCCCTCCACCCGTACCACGACTTGAGTGCACTTCATCTCTACTTCCATCTATAAAAACATCCCCCGTTGTACTTCCGCCTCCAACTCCAAGGCCACCTGTTCCATTGGATTGACTATGTGGAAGTGAAACTGATGCGGACGGAATTGCAATTGGTATATTCTCAACAACATGTCGACGAACAGATTGACGACGTGGCGCCTCAGTAGTAACATTTCTTGAAACATTGTGTATAGCAACCAAAGTAGCACCCACCGTAGTTGCACGTGAAACACCCAATCTAGAAGTATTGGCAATACTTCGAGTGAGAGGACGACATTGACCTTGTGCATGCACTTGCACCGTAGAGGTGGATGCAGTTCTTTAAAGAGCACGGAATCGAGTTGTAGGTATTTTAGGAACATTGGGCGTTTGATCTTCTACACGATGGTTGGATATGAGGGAGGCGTCTATGGATTCAGAATGTAATCGGGCTGGAAGTGGATCCTGTTGAACGTGCGTTGGCTCATTTGCGGGTAGTACATTGTCACCTTCACCAAAAGAAAGAGAATCGCTCCGAGGTTGCAAGGAATCTACTTCAATTGCTACATTCTCATTTGCCCCCATAACAACATTATGGTCAGGGCGAAACCCTTGTCAAGTGTGGAGAGTTTCAAAAGGCGGTCCTCCAATAGACCCCTCATGATCATCATGCATTCCGTCGTTATGTTGGGGGACATCCGGTTCATCAAAATCAAACACCCCAAGGTTTCCATCACCACCATTGCCATCCTCATCTTCTGAATCATGATTCTCGGAATCGAGGTCATCCAAATCAAAGTCGATGTCATCAACATTGTTGTCATCATCATTTCCGGCCCTATCATTTGGATCCACGTCATCTTCGTTGTCATTTTCTTCGTCAAGGTCATCGTCAGAATGGACCTCATTCAATTCGTACCATTGCGCAGGTCTTGGGCCCCTCCGATGTCGAATGAGCCTACTATTGGTATATATGTAGACGAGGTCCTCAGCACAACTATGCTTCAAGCGATTGCGACTCTTGTTGTGAACATATGAGTACATGCTCCAATTGCGTTCACATACGGATGCGGAACATACTTGTGCAAGGATACGTCTTGCTATTGTTTGGAGGGCTTTAGCTCCACCTCCCATTGCATCCCACCATTCATGGAGAGGTACGGCATGCACGCTCGGGTCAGTAGAATCAGCAAAAGGCCCTCGATTTTCAAGGAAATCTTGGTACTGGTGGAGGATTTAGACATAAGTGTCCTCATCTTGAGCAAGCCTGCGAAGAACTCGATTTAGGATTGTCCTCGAATTGTCATCCTCATGGAGTGGGGCCCAACCACGTAGAAGCGGATTTAACATCGCTCCAGCCCAATGTAGATCATTCAACATCAACCTCCATCTATTTTGAAACGTTAGCATAGCATTTGCAGCAAGCTCAGGGCTTAAGCGAAATGGAGGTTTACTGAATCCACGAATATGGGTTTGTAAATCATGCATGACCCTCCAAGCCATTCCCATTGCATGCGCCTTGCCATCAAATACACGAAGAGCTTTAACAACCGGGATCACCATATACAAGAAATTTTCGCACGTGTTCCAGAATCCATCAGAACATATAAAGCTTCGCACAGCAGAGCCCTTCATGTAAGAGGTGCGAGATCTCCTCCTCATATCACGCATTAGAGTAGGCCAATCCTCATCAACCACCATTCTTTCCAAAGCATTGCGTACTTGGAGAAGACGTTCTATCATGATGAAGTTCGTTGCAAAACGGGTCTCTACAGGTAGGCGGAGTGAGAGATTTGGTGACAACCTCCGGAATATAGCTTGAGAAGCATGATGGTTTTTAACAAAAACACAAATATGGCGCGCTTTTTTTACCAACTTTTTCACCCATTCCTCCTTTCCCCAATCTTCTAAGAAGAGATCTAGGCAATGTGCAGCACATCCTTGAAAATATAGATCGGGATTTGCTCGAATCAAGTCGCGAGCAGCGGAGGCCATAACTGGGGCATTGTCGGTGCAAACTTGGACCACATTATGTCGACCAACCTTTTCCACAAATGGTTGAATTTGAGCAGCAACGTAGACATGATCCTTGTGATTTCCCGTGGTGTCAATGGTACCCAAGAAAACGTCTCCCTTTGTGCCACATTGAAGAACGTTTAGGAGAGGTCGGTTTTGCACGTTGTCCCATCCATCGCAACATAGTGTAACGCCATATTTGTCAACGGAATTCCCCAGCTTCTCCTTCACTTGCCTATCTAGGTCAACCTTTTTATCAGTTAACAACTTCGTACGGATGGCATTGTACGATGGTGGTGTGTAGGCTGGCATTCGATGACGGGCAGTTTCACGCACAACATTAACAAATGCAGGATGTCTCACAATGTTGAAAGGAATGTTAGCTTCATAAAAAGCCGTTGCCCATGCTTTATCAAGGAGTTGTTTTGTTGACACATTGAACCCCTCCGTTATGTTGAGTTGACGTAGTTCACGAGGAGGTGTGCCATATATCACAACATCAGAATGTTGAGTGGATTGGGACATAAGCAAAGGCTCTGTTTCACTAATTACGGAGTCCGCTATAATAGGCTCCAGAGGTACAATATCTGGCACCGGAGAGTCCTCATTTACAATGCCTACATGTAAGGGCACAATGCCTCCGCAATGTTCAAACAAGACCCTAATATGCGGGGGAACCATCCTACATGTGGAAACATCACAATCACCCCCTACAGGAGGTCTATAACCAAGGTGGGCCAACATTCTATTTCCTCGGTAAGATATGACGAACGGGCAAAACCTACATTTAACCTGCCTTTGTGATTTACCGGGAACCATCCCCTTATCCTCGTACCAATGATCCCATGCATCATTTCGGCGTGGCATGACTTCAACAAAACCTACAAATACAAACAAGTTAGAGCAAGTAACTTTGATCGCATACTAGGTCCTGTTCAAGAGTGCCACAAAGGCAACCCTAATTCACAGTCACTAGATTGGACAAAGTATCCTCTGCAATCGGGTCTCACGCATTCAATCCTCACTCCTCAAAGGAGAATCAAAAGACTTGAGACACACTATGTCAGTGGAGGCAAAAATGGCACCTTGAACCCTCAATTTATAGTATTTGAATCGGATGGGGGAGCGGACGGGGAGCGGACGGGGAGCGGACGGAGGGGGGGGGGGGAGCGGACGGGGGGGCGGACGGAGGGGGGGGGGGAGCGGACGGAGGGGGGGGAGCGGATTGGGGGGTGGACGGGGGAGTGGGGGGGAGCGGACGGGGGAGTAGACGGAGGGGGGGGGGGGGAACGGACGGGGGGGGGGGGCGGACGGGGGAGCGGACGGAGGGGGGGGAGCGGACGGGCTCTAGTAAATTTTTCCCCACTTTACCTTTACTTTGCTGACATGTCATCACACGTGGACATTGTAAATCCTACGTGTCCGAATTGGGTTAATGTAATTACACAAAAAAATCGGTAAAATTCAAGTCCGTCAGGATAAAGACAGCATCCGGCATAATGTCGTGACGGATAAGTGTCGTGACGGCACGACATTATGCCGGGATTACCCTCCGTCACGACACAATAGACAACCCTGGTAGGGTTCTGGTCAATAGATGAACTCATCCATCATCCATGACAATATTTGGTTAACTTATTCATAAGAAGTGTCATCCAAAAAGTTACCATAGTGACATAAAATACCATATGACACTAACTATCACATTTAGTGTAGATGCTACAATTCCCAACCATATCCAACAATCATAATTCTTTGTGGAGTCGTTACATTTAATATGATATTTAGTGTCACTTACTATCTAGAGTTACACAATGCTATATCTTTTTACTATTGATGTAATTTTTTACCAAGTAAAGTTCTTAGTGTTCTATAATGTTTAACAACCAATTCGACATTTGTTGGTAAAATATGAGATATACAATACATAGATATACCATTGTGTAATTCCAGATAGTAAGTAACACTAAATACAATATTTAGTGTAGTGTCCACCACAGGCGCATGTACCTTATTGGTAAATTATCCAACAAAGACATTGAAACCTTGAGTGTGTGAAGTGGTTTTAGAAACTAATTAAAACAGCCAAAAAAATGGTTACAAAATTTTGCGGATGCCTTTATTTCCCGGGTAGGGCACTCGCGAAAATTTATTAAACCATGTGAGAAAGAATGTAGGGTATAGCACCTCTTCAATTACAAAGTTGTGTGTATAAAAAAATAAGGGTACCATATAATGCATCAATTTATCTAATTCTTTCAATCTAAAATAGGGTTGGGAATAGTAGGTAGAGAAAGAAACATTGAGGCAGAGGTACACAATGCATTTTATGGTGGTCAATGGATGAAAAACTATCCATTTTCAATCCAAATTCCCGAATGAAAAATTTGGATGACGAGAGTTTTGGTGCTCTTTGCTTTGTGCGTTGTATCTTTGATTTTTGCCTAGGGTTGCTTGCTTCAAGTTTGTTTGATTTGAACATTGTTTGATGTATGTTTTGGAACAATAGGAGGTCCTAATAATGCTTCAAGTTTTTATGTTGTGGTACATTGTTCGATGTCTTCAATCTAAACATGGTTTATTGAATTTTCACTACAAACTTTCAAGAGTCCTATGACTCGTCATTCATGGGGTCAAATATAAAAATTATAAGGAACACAGGGTACTAGAAACTAGTTCACTTGCGACTTTATAAATACAAATAGGGTCATTTAAAATGACAAAATTTAGATTTATCTGTACTGATAGGGTGTAAAGAATTCCAATTTCTTAGATAAATAGCCCCATGATAAATACCCTTCCATCGCAAATGGGTTAGTAAATACATGTATGAGTGCCCTACCCGGGCCTTATTTACATATGTGTAGTACACAATATTAGTACAAATCAGTGTGTTAGTGAATATACACATACGACCATAGACATGAATAACATGAAAAAAAGTTGTACTAGATTACATTTTGTATTGATGGTTTCAACCGTGCTCTTATAATATTACCGAATTTTTTTTCAGTTGTAAATAAACAACCAACATCGGGCAATCCGATGTGAATTTGAGCCCGTTGGCCCTACCCTACTCAAGAATCCTCTTGGTGCAAGGTGGGGTTTACTGCCTACCTTGTAATGGGTAGGCTCTCAGCTTCTTACCTACTTAGCTACACTAAATAAGATATTTAGTGTTTGATACATTAAATACGAATGCATACACTAAGTATCAATAACCCTATGAAAGTAGGTAACATAAAATGTAAACTTAGACACTAAATATGAACTATGGTATTATGTGAAAGTTACATGTTTGAATTTAGTGTTAGTAAGGATATGAAAAAATGATATAATAAGGGAGGTGACAGTAGGGAAGGTAGCAACACATTTATGTCTAACACTAATTATCAAGGAATCAAAAATCAATGTTGAGCAAGGTAGGGTGGTAACAACACTAAATATAATCAAACACTAAATATCCTATTTAGTGTAGTTTCTATTCTGTCAAGTAGAAAATAGATTTCACAACGGGAATCAAACCACCAACACTCCGTTCGGAAATGGATACCTCTTCACTATCACCCACTAGTTTAGGGTCATCTTGGACCATTTCAGTTGTAAACTTTGATTTTGTATCATGAATTGAATTTGTAGGGTTATCATGCATATAAGTACTAACTTGGTTGAGCATGATAAAAAGTGTTGCTGTAATTCATCACTCAGTTTCGATATTGTTGGAGTCAAATAATCACATGAAATGAATGGCATATGCTTCTCAAAGGGTTGTCAATGCAATATCCAAATTCAACTCCCAACTAAGGTGGACGTGCCTCATGAATGTTGTTTTATTCTTCTAATGGTCTTTTTCTTTCTTGGGCAAGAACCAAAGACAACATGCAAACACCTTTCATGCATGTGAAGGAACCCATCGAACAATTTGTGGAATGTAGAGTGTTTTTAGACTAAATATATGGTTAGTTGTATTTTCTATTCTTAAAAAATACGTTGAATAACATAAATTTAAGTAGTTATGAGCCTTGGGACATAAATTCATCATATAAAAGTACCTCTAGCTATGATAATAAAAATCTTATATATGGTCTTTTGGCATGTTGAGATATCACACGTATATTTTAATTATATGTATGTAATATTTGAGTGGTTTTGTAAAAAAAAACTTCTTTATGTGTAAAAAATATTTGAGCATTGAAAGCAATTGAAAGTCATCTCAAAGTGCAAAAACTACCCTTTTTACACTACAATAGTGACCAATGACCATGACCACCACTTTGTAGGATCCCTCATTGGCTGAGAAATGAGTGGCAGTCCCACTTCTTTTTACACAACGCCACCAAAAACAAAAGTCGCCATGAGTGACAATGTCTAGAGAATGGATGAGAAAGTGATATAGAAGTGACACAAACTTCCACATGTTCACAAATGAACATTGTTCGGTGGTCACCCATATTTTGTGGCGAGAGAATCCAAATAGGTTGTCTCATGAGAAATGTCACGGATTTGTTTATCTTCAATATATTCTATTATTAACAATCCTGGAATGTAATGAGGGTTATCTTAAGTAAAATGTTGATTTATGTTAAAAACACTACATCTTGGTCCAATAAGTCTGCGTTACAATATGTCCCATAACCAAGATTGTAAAAAAAATAATGTGATATCTTTATGATCTACAATATGTCCCATAACCGAGACCGTAATAAAAATGATGTGATTTCTTTTTGATCTACAATATGTCCCATAACTAAGACTATAATAAAAATGATGTGATTTCTTTATGATTTACAATTTGTCCCATAACCAAGATTGTAAAAATAATAATGTGATATCTTTATGATCTACAATATGTCCCATAACCGAGACCGTAATAAAAATGATGTGATTTCTTTATGATCTACAATATGTCCCATAACCAAGACTATAATAAAAATTATGTGATTTCTTTATGATTTACAATCTGTCCCATAACCAAGACTGTAATAAAAATGATGTGATTTCTTTTTGATGTACAATATGTCCCATAACCAAGACTGTAGTAGAAATGATGTGATTTCTTTTTGATCTACAATATGTCCCATTACCAAGACTGTGATAAAAATGATGTGATTTCTTTTTTATCTACAATATGTCCCATAACCAAAACTGTAATAAAAATGATGTGATTTTTTTTTTATCTACAATATGTCCCATAACCAAGACCGTAATAGAAATGATGTGATTTCTTTTTGATCTACAATATGTCCCATGACCAAGACTGTGATAAAAATGATGTGATTTCTTTCTGATCTACAATATGTCCCATTACCAAGACTGTGATAAAAATGATGTGATTTCTTTCTAATCTACAATGTGTCCCATAACCAAGACTGTAATAAAAATGATGTGATTTCTTTCTGATCTACAAGATGTCCCATAACCAAGACTGTAATAGAATTGATGTGATTTCTTTTCAATCTACAATATGTCCCATTACCAAGACTGTGATAAAAATGATGTGATTTCTTTTTTATCTACAATATGTCCCATAACCAAGATTGTAATTAAAATGATGTGATTTCTTTTTGATCTACAAGATGTCCCATAACCAAGACTGTAATAAAAATGATGTGATTTCTTTTTGATCTACAATATGTCCCATAACCAAGACTGTAATAAAAATGATGTGATTTTTTTTTGATCTACAAGATGTCCCATAGGGCCATAACCAAGACTGTAATAAAAATGATGTGATTTCTTTTTGATCTACAATATGTCCCATTACCAAGACTGTGATAAAAATGATGTGATTTCTTTTTGATCTACAATATGTCCCATTACCAAGACTGTGATAAAAATGATGTGATTTCTTTATGATTGTTGGACTCTGAGCACGGATACTCCTAAGTCATGTGGCATGGAAATTGTGCAATTATTATTTTTACGTTGGACTTACGATGATGGCATTGAAATCATAAAAAGCAATGAACATGGGGCACAAAATTCTGAAGCCCATGAGCACCGTACCTTTTTTCCCGTTGTGCGGCCCAAGTTGCACAGATCGTCCACTCACATTCCGCCACCTGGTGGGACCAAAGCCCTTTCAATTTGGGCCCCTCAACTACTGGCTTGGGCCGGACAGCCCACGTGGCGCCTCCCTGGAGCTTCATCGACACGTGGCAGACCCGGGCTCCCTGCAGCTTATATTTGCCTGCACCTTCTGGGCTACTGCTGGTGAAAAGTAAAATTAAGCTCTTGAGGCGCAGAATTTCAGACGAATAATGTCCAAAGAGTGCAAAATACTATTATGATATTCTGCCCACTTTTGGGCCTTTACTCAACTTCTATGTACGTAATAGTAACTATATATGTACTGTGAACGGATTGTTACTCGCCCATATTCACTTATGAAGTCATAGTCTTGCTGTCCGTGCAATGTTTTTGCAGAACTTGTGTCCAAATTTCAATTCCTGTCACTCTCACTTCTATATGATTGTGAGTTAACTTTGAATTAATGAGTGGGTTCTGCAGTCTTGAGATGAGAAGTTACCTATTCACTTTTGTAGGAAGAACTTAATCACTCCAGTTCATACAGGCTTTGAAGTATGGGTTTGGATTAGGAAATGTGGATCACTTGTTGATTATAATTTGACTCTTGGGCACACTGGAGTGAACTCCAGTTCACGAGTTTTGACCATAAAATTGGGGCCAATTGGCAATTCCTCGTTTGGTTAGTCTGAAATGCAGAATATTTGTCCAATTTCTTTAATAGATCGTCAATTTCGCAGGAAATAAGCCAATTTCAGAATTTGCTTTCTGCAGTCCATAAGCGGTGCTTTGGGCTTGAACAGCCGAGCATTTTGCCAAGAGTACTTATGATCAGATCATATCCAGGCCAATTTCGAGAGCTGCATAAATATTGAGTAACTTTATATTCACGAGTCCACAGGTGTAAATTCGATTATGCCAGTGGTTTAGCATAATCCAAGTGGTAAATATGGAATCACCGGGCGTCGATCGTGCTGGAGGCTTGAGGGGTTTCTCGGTGGCTGCATCATAATATTCGGTCAGGTACTAGAATGAGTGCAATTTGCCATAGGTGAAATTCTCCTAAATCTCTTCTTCACCGCTAAATTCTTTCGATGCAATGGGCACGAGAGAACTGAGTGGTGGACATGTAAAGATATTTCCCGGCAATCTGGTGCGAGAGAATCTGAGTGGTGGACAACGGGTGGAAAACAAAACCAACAACAACAGCATCAATCTGTGTGGGCAAGTTCATTGAAGTTCGAGCACTACGTAGACTTATCAGGACTTCCTTCATCCACCATTGTGACTCTTCTTCCCAAGTTCCTCCCTTAGGGGTTCAGTACTGGGTCAGTCCATTGCCATTGAAATTTGTGGAAACGATCCGCCTCTGGGGAGAGAAAGAGGGTTACATCCGGAGGAGAAGGGGGACCAGCTGAAGAATGTCAAGATCTTGACCAAGTGTCGTGCTGTTTTGGGGCCCTTCCAGGATTTGGGGTTCTTATTTTGTGTGTGTAGGCCCTTGGAAGGTGTGAGCTATGGCGACACAGAGGCTGGTGCTGCAATGCGGCAGCAGCACAGCTGCAGGGCTCACACAAGAGAAGGAGGCACCACGAATTCGTGGCAACGGTAGCAAGCATCATCATCAGCATCAACAAGTGAGGGCACCTTTGGGACGATTTGGCTTTGCTGTCCACGAGGGGCTTAGAATGTCATCTGCACCATCTTCGAAAAGTAGGCGGGCTATGGCTGCTCGTGGCACAGGATCTGGGCAAAAAGGTGCGAGCTTGGGCATCCGGTGCGAGAAGACGGTGAAGTTGAGGCTGAGGTTGGATCACCAAGTGAATTTTGGGGAAACGCATGCGCTCTTGGGCTCCGCAGAGTGCACCGGAGCATGGCAGGAGAGGGTGCCTATGTCGTGGACGGAGTCTGGATGGGTTGCGGAGCTTCAGGGGAAGTCTGGGGAGCAGATTGAGTTCAAGCATATGATTATCACTGGAGATGGTAGCTTGGTGTGGGAGAATGGACCCAACCGACACATCACTCTTCCTGCTGAGGGTGCTTTTGAGATTGTCACCCATTGGGATAACACCCAGGAGAGTGTGAGCTTCCATGGCGAGCTTGTGCACAGTGGATCTCAGGTGGAGGGTGAAGCTTCACCTGCCCAAGAACATCAGAATGGAGGTGCTGTGAAGGCAGTTGAGGAGCGTGAGGAGGGGTCTGCGTTCTCTCAGGGTTGGCAAGGGCGAGAAATCTCGTTCATGCAGTCGAATAACCATGCGAGGGAGAGGAGTGAGCGGTGGGATACCACTGGGCTCCAAGGACCTGCACTCAAAATTGTTGAAGGTATTACTTTCCCTTTCGTTCTCTTTACAAGAAGTGCATGAGCTTGCCTTGCAGAGCTTTGAAGGCTATGTCCGATTTGTATCTTCTCATCAATTGGGTCTGATTGTCTAATTGGGGGAGAGCATTAACTTTTTGAGGGCGTTGAGGAGAATTATAGGAATGGAAGGGTTTTGTCATTGGTGGAGATGATACGGTTCTTTTGTTATGAAATCAATGTTGTACACCAGCTAATGTCCAGTGGTGGATTGTATTAGGTTCTTGAGCTGTGTGTATGGTTCATCCTAGACTTACAAGACAACCCTTTTTATAAGGATAGAGGTTGAAAGAATTGAGATCCTCCCTTCAATTGGCGAAGGAATTTGGAGTTTGGAATTTCCCTTCCACTGTACGTGAGGCCAAATAAATCTTGAATGGTCAATCAGCTTCCCGTGGAAATTAGAAAAACTTGCAAAGAATTCCAGATCCTAGGTCTCTCCCTTGGCATTTAAACAAGCTGCATTCGAGCAATTCAACATCCCCAAACGTTTTTGTAAGGAAATGCCTGCTCTTTATGGTCTGGTCATATGTTGTATTCGTGACGGTGTATAGCAACAAGTGATTACTTCCAGTTCTCTATCGTTGCATCCTTCAAGGCTCGAATTTCTGAAACTGAAGACTGTGTGTTTATTAGGTGATAAGAGAGCAAGTAACTGGTGGCGAAAGCTTGAAGTAGTGCGAGAGCTGATCTGCAGCGACCTGAGCAAGACCGAGAGGCTCGAAGTTCTTATCAATGCTGGTGTGTACCTCAAGTGGATCAACACTGGTGCAATTGCCTGTTACGAGGATGGCCAGCACTACCGACCGAACAAGCACGCAGAAATTTCGAGGCTAATTTTCCGTGAGCTGGAGAAAATCAATGCCGATACCTCAACTAGTTACAAGGAGAAGTTGGTGATCAGGAAGATTCATCCGTGCTTGCCAGCTTTCAAGGCAGAGTTCACAGCCTCAGTACCTCTTACCCGAATTCGTGACATCGCTCACCGCAATGATATTCCTCATGACGTGAAGCAGGAGATCAAGCACACAATTCAGAACAAGCTGCACAGGAATGCTGGACCGGAAGATTTGATAGCCACAGAGGCTATGCTGAAGCGCATCACCAAGACCCCAGGCCAGTTCAGCGATGCATTTGTGGAGCAGTTCAAGATATTTTTCAAGGAGTTGAAGGATTTCTTCAACGCAGGCAGTTTGACAGAGCAATTGGAAGGGTTGCGGTCATCTCTCGATGGGCAGCAGATCTCAGTCCTAGACAACTTTCTTTCAAGCAAGCAGAGTTTGGACAGTTTGGGCTCTTCAAACGGGAATGCTGCGAAGGGCACTGACTCTCTTATCGGCACAATGCATGCTTTGACGAGTCTTCGAGCTGTGCTTCTGCAGGTAACTTTTTCCCCGCATTGCCGAACCTCCGTGCACATTTCAAAGTATTTTGCTTATCATGACCTAATAGTTGTTTAAGATGTTTCTGAGGGAGTGTCTTTTTATCTAACCCGGTTTTTGTACAACAATTCTGGCCTTTTACAAAAATGATTATGTGATCTATTAAACATCTACCAATAGCGAGGAGTTTCAAGTGGTAGAGTTCATACCTTGTCTCCCTTGGAGTCGATGGACCCTGCAAAACATATGTTAGTTTGATTGTGGTACAAGCTGGATTGAGCAGATGAGCTGGTTGGTGACCCGGTGGGAATTGACTTTAATCATGCGGTCCTCAACCTTTTTTTTTGTCGAGTTACTGTTTTTGCCTTCTTGGAATCAAAATCCTTATCTTTCAAAACATCTGCTCAAAGGAATCTAATTTGTTGTTCTGAACGGTGATAGAAAGAAATTAAGGTTGATTGTCACTACATGGCCAACAGATTTTTTTGAAGCTCACTCTTTATCTGATTAGAAGGTTATTGGCACATATGTTTGCTCACTCATTTTCGTTCCAAACCACATGTCTCACATACGTCTACATCAAAATGGTTTGGAACCTTTTTGAGGGACTGTGCACTGAACATTGCAAAATGTAACGGTGGTCCAGGGCCTCGACGGCGGACTAGGGAATGAGACCTCTGACGAAGCCATAGCTAATCGACAAAAGTGGAGGCTATCTGAGTTGGGACTGGAAGACTATTCCTTTGTGTTGCTGAGCAGACTCATCAATGCGTTTGAAAGCTCAGGTGGCGCATCCTGGCTGACCCAAGAAGCACAGAGTGGAAATGTTGCAAGATGGAACCATGCACTTGGCGCCATTGTTCTTGGTGTCCGACAATTAGGCCTCTCTGGGTGGCAGCAGGGGGAGTGCCATGCAATTGAAAGCGAGCTACAGGCATGGCAGGCTTCAGGAATCCTTGAGGCAGAAGGTGTCGAAGAGGATAAGAAAATGTGGGCACTTAGATTAAAAGCAACTCTGGACCGGGCCCGCAGGATGGCAGAAACCTATTCAGACACACTTCTCCAGCTCTTCCCTGCAAGAGTGGAGAAGCTGGGCAATGCCTTTGGCATCCCTGAGAACACTGTCCGGACCTACACAGAAGCTGAGATTCGCGCCAGTGTTGTTTTCCAGTTAGCAAAGCTGTGTTCGTTGCTACTGAAGGCAGTTCGGGCTACTGCTGGTGGGGAGGGTTATGACACGCTCATGCCTGGAAAAGCTGTAGGCACACTTGTTGAGGTTGATCGGATCATACCAGGAGCATTGCCACCTTCGGCCAATGGCCCAGTCATTCTTCTTGTGAAAACAGCGGATGGTGATGAAGAAGTGAAAGCTGCAGGAGGTAATGTTGCTGGTGTGATTCTTCAACATGAGCTTCCTCATCTTTCTCATTTGGGTGTTCGAGCTCGGCAGGAGGGAGTAGTTTTCGTCACATGTGATGATGAGGACAAAGTGTCAGAGATCAAAAGCTTGATTGGAAAGACCATTGCCTTGGAAGCCTCCTCTGAATCTGTCCGCATTGCAGCCCACGATGGAAAGATTGAGGAGAAGATTGGTAAGGAACTTGTTGCAGCTGGTGCTGCTGTTGCTCAATCCGTAGAGAAGGCCATAGGAGCCGAGTCTACCTCAGGAAAGAAATCTTCAACTACAGCCACACTCACCAAACCTCCCCCTGCAAAACAAAGCACCGTTGCAAAGAGTGCCCCAGGAGAAGTTATTGAACTTGCAAAAGCCTCCACAGAAACATCTGGCTCCAAGGCAGCTGCCTGTGGTACCCTTGCAGTCTTGAGTGAGAAATCTGCGAAGCAGGCTCTGACTGAAGGTGTTTCATCTGCCTTCGAGGTTCCCAAGGGCAAAGTGATTCCTTTTGGATCTATGGAGGATTCCTTGAAGGCCAGTGGCTCCTGGAAGAGCTTCCAGGCTCTCTTGGAGAAAGTGGAGACTGCCAAGCTTGATGGAGGGGAGTTGGACAAAGTTTGTAACGAACTGAGACAACTGGTTGCGAAACAAAGACCACTACAGTCTGTGATCAGCGGTCTTAGCAAAGGAGGATTCCCTGCCAATGCAAGGTTGATTGTGAGGTCCAGTGCAAATGTGGAGGATCTTGCTGGTATGTCAGGAGCTGGGCTCTATGATTCTATTCCGAATGTGAAACTTTCAGAACCAGAGAATTTTGGCAAGGCAGTGGCGGAAGTTTGGGCTTCACTCTACACAAGGAGAGCAGTGTTGAGCAGACGAGTTGCCGGGGTGCCCCAAAAGGAAGCTTGCATGTCGATCCTTGTACAGGAGCTTCTGTCTCCTGAACTGAGCTTCATTCTGCACACAATTAGTCCGATTGACCACGATGACAAGGTTGTGCAAGCAGAGGTAGCTGTTGGGTTGGGCGAAACCTTGGCGTCAGGGACAAGGGGTAGCCCCTGGCGCCTTGCTGCCAACAAGTTTGATGGAAAGGTGAAGACATTAGCATTTGCAAATTTCAGTGAGAAGCTTGTTGTCAATGACGATGGGAAGGCAGCAGATGGGACTATGGTGAGACAGGTTGTAGATTATAGCACTCAAAGGCTGTCTACTCATCCGGAATTCCGGAAGCAGGTGGGGCAGCGACTAGCTAGCATCGGTTACTTCTTAGAGAAAAGCTTTGGTTCGGCCCAGGATGTGGAAGGTTGCATTGTGGGTACAGACATCTACATTGTGCAAACTCGGCCCCAGCCTTGAGACCGACTCCAACACTGAAAACTAGTGAGAAATTTCGAGTGGCCAAACTTAGTAGACCACGCCACCCTCTGCCTCACCGGAAAATCCCTGCAGTCAGTTTTGGTTGTTCCATGTATTAGTGGACAGCTGGTTTGAAGACAAATCAGACTTAGATGATTAGTGATTAGGTTTAATGAGTGAGGAGACAACTTCTGCAATACCTAGCATTGGTAATAGAAACAAGAAAGATCAATATCGACATAATGACACTACGAAGGAACTTGATTTTTAGAATGGTCTGGTTGTAGTATGTAGACATGATGCTCCTTGGACATCACTGTTAACTATTGGAACTAATGCTGAGTGAAACAACTTGGAGATGGCTACACACCTTGCTATCTTTTTTGTACAATTTGACTCTGTCTTAATGTGATAACAACTATTTTGAACTACATTTACATCATGAAGAGAACACTTGTCTGAAATTGACAGTCTGCTACCGTCTTTATACTTTTCACTTGCTTCTTTCTTAGTAACGACATTAACAAGAAAAGATGCTCTCATTCTTCTAAATGATAAGAACTTCCCTGCTTGTGCTAGTTGTGGCGTGTGCAGGAGCCTGGATTGCAAGACCAAAAACTGAAAATCGCACAATAGGCAATAGTAGGGAAGTCGTCATCTCTTTCTCTCTATTTGATAGTGTGAAGGTGGAGGCAGAAGTTGGAATCCCTCGTTCAGGTGCCATTGCGTTTTATAACGTGCTATCTGCACTGGTTGCTCTCATATTTGGTCTCTAATTACTACATTCCACATTTAGCGATGTGACCAATTTTCGGAGTATAGTAATTAGATTGCATCCAGTGTCATGAGTCGTGCGAGTTTCATGAATCAAGCTGGTGATCCATGCCCAAACTTGCCTACCCCTAGTATGTTTCTTGTGAAGAAAATTGACCAATTTGGAGCAAGATGGTGATAAATTGGATGTTTGCAATGGGTTTTCTTGAAATTTGAAACCTATATATCCTAAACCCCATTCCTTATGAATAGCACAATAAGCAGCAATGAAGAAAACCAACAATTACTACCGATTCAAACATAGCAGATGGACTCCAAAATTTTAGAGCTTGTGCTAGAGGCTAAATATGCATCTACCGCTTCCATGAATTATGCATCTACCGCTTCCATGAATTATGCATCTACCGCTTCCATGAATTATGCATCTACCGCTTCCATGAATTATGCATCTACCGCTTCCATGAATTATGCATCTACCGCTTCCACATGAATTATGCATCTACCGCTTCCATGAATTATGCATATCAACGCTAAAACATATGTCACAATACATGTGAAGAAGTGATGCACAATTTATGGAAGAAGCTGCCTTCTTATTATCACCCTGGAAAATATACCAGGTAAATACTCAAAACACAAAAAAATTGTACATCCTCACTGTTAACAAAATATATACAGCTATGGCAATAACATGTAGCACTTGCTCGAATTGTAAGGTGTGGAAGTGGGATGAATTTGTTGTTTGTAAGGTGTAATAACGGTTAGTAGTCTATGGCCACAGATTTGCTATGGCTTGACTTAACCTATTAGAACAAAGACCTGTGCATACCTGGAATTCCAGTAAGTTAGAGATAGTGAAACACCCTTTACAATTCATCATCCGCAACAATCAATAAGTTGGCACTGCAGTGGTTGCTGGATGGATACGTTACATTAAACTCCTCTCAACCCTCGGTTGGTTATTGTAAGGACTTGGAAGACGGGAGCCTGATTTCTCCAAGATCTACAGATTCTTACAAACTCTACCTTACTATCTTTGTTCCATCTTGAAATTTAGTGAGATATACATCCTAACATGAAAACAACCCAAAGCCATGGCACAAGAGAAGAAAAACCCATAAAATTGTATTTCTCTTAATTGATTTTCGTTATAGATTTACAATTTCCCTACAAAAAGAAGCTTTCGTATCCGAAAGCATGTATATAGAAAGTCACTGCATACCGACCCAAAAATGTAGTGAGAGCACCCTCAAACTACCTTTCAAAACGCATGCTGCTCACCTAACTAGCAAACTGTACAAAGTTACAACTTGTTTCACCCATGATCGCCTCCATTTGGAGGCTAGGGATACACACTCTGCGAGCCGAGGGTAAGGTCTCGGTTGAGGGGAAAAAATAAGTCACTCTCGCCAGTAGTGTCGAAGAATCTTGTGATGAATCAATAGCCATATCTGTAAGGTCGAACGTAGTCCTCGTAGTCTTCATAGTAAGGTCGCTCGTATACAGGAGCCACGTATGAGGAGGAGTATTCACGAGGCGGGCTGAATGAAGCCCTCATCGGGACGCGGCCATAGGTGCTGGCGCCATATGAAGTGCCGTAAGGATAATTTTCATAAAGTTCGTGGCCGTAGGCAGGGAGAAAATTGCCCTCTGGAGAGGCAAAGCTGAGGAGCTTCGCCCGCCTTTTGACATGCTTGAGCTTTTTCAACAGGCGATGGTAGGGAACGTTGCCTGAAACGGTGACTGTCTGCTTGCCTAAATCACAGCGAACCTCATGGATACCTACAAGCACACACTTCGTCACGACCGAATATTCTCTTCTCAACTGTGAAAATCGCTATGGTATGTTGAGATGTTCTCATAACGAGAAAGCTTGAGTACTGCTGCTCCTAACCTACAATTTTGAACCTTAAGGTAATTACACCTGGACGAATTACAAAACATGAAAACAAGAGCTTAATTATGTGAGGTTGTACCTTCTAAGTCCAATGCGTCTTTCACTTTCTCGACGTCTCGCATACTCTCCATGGGCACTTGGAATTGTACATCCTGCACAAATTTCATGCACAACCATCAGCAATAACGCTTTGGAAAGAGTCTATTCCTCCTCGACACACTGCACAATCTTCCGGCAAGAGTACGCCTCTTCACCACTTTCCAATCATACATCCTCTTTGTTCTGATGTCACGCCATGCTTCACTGACAATTGCACTTTAAACTTTTTAGAGCCAGGGTCACTGAGCGACTTGGCCTAGGATGGTGGCAACATCTAAAATGTATGGCAAGTACGCAAAATGACACCAATTTCGCTTGGAAAGCGAGGCTGAAGCGTGATTAAAACATTTACTAAACAGCGAAGCAAGGTAAGATTCAGAATCGCAAACTGCATCTGACACCTTTCGCCAAATGTTCACGTCCCAGGAACTTTAAGTTCTCGATTCCGCAGGTCTGCAGCGCAGATCTGGAGAAATGGAGTAACTGTATGCCATTCGAGGGGTACGACACGACATACCGGCAATATGGGTCGCACTGCGCCATGATCGTAGAAGGGATGGACTCGTCTAGGCGCGTAGTATAACTGCAGCAACAGAAAATCCCGACACATTAAGGTTAGCCATAGCTGCACACGAAATTCAACTCCCACCTCGATTTCCGGGGCCAAAGTTGCATACCTATTCCACTTCACACAACAGAAAATCTATCAAAGTGTAGTGTTGAAGAGCACCATACCTCAGACATTGTCGCTGCAACTTGAACCTAACCCAGTGTATTGCTGCAACGGTCTCAGCACCCAAAAGCTTAATATTCAGCACCGACAAAGTGTAGCAGCAAAACAACTGTGCCTTGTAGCTTGAAGGTTATGATGTTGAGAGGCAGCTGAAAGCAATTACCCAGTGTGTACAATTAGAGATCTCTGGGATCCTGAGGTTGCGGTAAGGATCTGGAGCAGAAGGATGTTATAAGTATCAGATGAGAACTCAAAAGATCCTGGAGCAGGAGTACCGATCTTCGAGCAAGAGTTTGGGGAACTGGGCAATTGGGGGAGGCAGATTATAAGTTACATGGGCAATGGTGAAGGAGATGTAACGGCGTTCTTAATAAGACATGGCAGATTAGCGCCACGTGGCTGGATCTGGTCGGTGCGTGGCGGAGAGGCTGCCACGTAGGGACTAGATTGATTGCATCATCTGATTCTTTTGTATTTTCAATTGTCTCTTTGCTTTTCTTGCTTCCCAGGTTTGTAGGTGTACTCACTCAACCAGGTGTGGCCCAATAAGTTAGTCGGACTCTGGATAATTTGCAATGGAGCCGCCCCTCCTTGGCTGGTGCACACAAAAAGTATTTCCACTTTTGTGAGCCATGTTTTCCTTGTTTTCCACTACACCGTTTAATGGTATTTAGTGTCACACCGTAATAGTGTCATACCATGCTCACACTAGGACCGCCGACTCGCCTACACCAGTAGGAGGGTTTCCAACTTGATAGAAGTTCTTGTCTTATAAGGTAGATGAGGCTAGTGTGGACACCTCCAATTTTGTGGAATCATCTAGTCAATAGATTCAAGCATTAGAAGCTTGATTGGGTTAGCAATTGCGAATCGGGACCAAAGAATTTGAAATTGCTGAAATCAAAATAGAGGAAGTTGTTGATCTAGGCTCCGGAATCAAAGATTCTCTATTTCCCAATGTGATGTTATAGGTAGGAACTCTTTATCTTCAATGTTGTGTACGTGGACAACATCATTAGCGGATTCTACATGGGTCATTTGCTAATGAAAGCCAAGATTGATGCCAACATTGGTTGAGTCATATCTCTAAAGTGGTCACATGTAAGATAAAATGTTGCCGAATTGTTTTTTCATTATATAATACCCACAATACAAGTTGGTCAACACCTCATAGCCATGTCCCACCTCCTAATTTGCATAAAAGTCAAGTGTGTCATAGCTTAGTGGAAAGCACTCCCCATTATGGAGGATGGTGGTTGTAGTTTGACTTTTGTGAAGGTGACCAACCCAAATATCATCAAGGAAGTGGCTGAAGCACAATGTATTACTCAACCACCGGATTAAAGTGATTGTACCACCGATTAGGAGCCAAAATAGGTGTCCAATTAAAGAAGCTTACCAATTTAGCCTCGTCTACGTTATGCACTAGCAAAATTACAATACATTGCATCCAATGAGGTTACCGTGAGTAGGACCAAAACTCCTAACTGGTAGCAATAATTTTTCGAATGAGATGTACTTTCCATATCAAGAGGGGCTTCTCCTACTGCCCAAGACCAATGACTGGCCCTAGTGTGGGCATGGCATCACTACCCTAATATGAGGCCTCCCCTAGGTTACACTAATAGTCAACCAAGTTGACCATGAGTGTCATCACATGACACTTGTCATTAGCATGCTCAACGATATCTTCCTCTTTGCCTCGTCGCATATCTCAATGTGATGTGCTAGATGTCATTAATGTCAATAACTTTAACACTTCAAAGGTTAATTATGTTGATGAATAATATCATGTTGACAATTAGTGGGCATGACACTTTGAGACCTTCATGCATCAAGTTTAGATACTTCACCAATAGTGTGCGTGACACTAATACCATAAATGGTGTAGTTACCGTAGTGAAGTTAGTCCAAGCAATGTTAAGTTTTGGCAAAGGGTCTTGACAGGTAGCAAGAAGAAATCATGCATACAAGTGTACCTCTCATTCATCCAACAAAAAGCCATGAAATAGTATGCAAGCCAGAGGTTATTTCTTTTAGTTGATTTGACACTATAAATGTTGGTATTGCGCACCATTGTGAATACGAGCTTGTTATTCTTTTACTAATCATGGTCATTTTGATACCATAATTAATTTTGAAAACCCTAGATTTGTCTAATCTATATCATTTGATGAATCAGCCACAAACTTAGAGGGGGTCAAGATTTTATGTTGGATGGATGAGAGGTGCATTCATATGCAGTAATGTCCTCTCACCGTGACGGGCAGGCTTGTGAAGGATGGGTGATCCTTTGATTGCATGTATTTAAATCGATGGATTTTACATGTTTTTGCCCCCTTTTTTTGATAAGTTCAACTAGAAACTCAAGGGTTCAATCTTTAAAATGGAAAAAAAATCTTATTTATGTTGGCATTTAAGAATAAATAGTGGACAAATTTGTACATCCTTGTGCAAAAACGTTTCATGTAAGTATAGGTTGTTAGTTTCCAAATTTTAGTGATTTACGAGTGTAGTGATTTCTGTATACCAAGTTTGTAAATTATAATAAGTTGTTGAACTACATATGAAATTTGTAACAAGGAACCTTGTAGAGGTGATGCTTTAATTGCATGGTCTCTTAGCCCTAATTACGGCAATCAATATGATTGAACCAATTTTGGAAGATAAAATGATTTAATGTGAGTGTTACTCAAGCATTTTGCAGGTTCTTAAAGGGTGATCAACATATCTTTGAAAGGCATGCACATATGTATTTGTATATTCTTGTATGAAAGATAGCACTCACACTCAATTCATATCTTGCTATCATTTTGATGTTTAAATCACTAAGTAAAGAATTGAATGGTTTGTTATTAGAGGAACATTTGTGGTTGTCTTGGCATGCAAGTGTAACCCATGGTTCACCATTTTGACATTTTACTCATTAAGTAGCAATCTATCGTGCTCCAATGATGGTAACAATGCATATGTTGCACTACAATATTCCCTATAGAGTAATTTTAGGTTTAATAGGTTCCAAAAAACACACTTTTTTAAAGTTTGAGTACCGGTTTTAAGTGATGAGTAGGAACTCTCTTTAAAGGATTGACTAATTAAGTCCCTATCTCTTGTGTGGCCCAATTTCATTCTTAAAGAAAGTTTGGTTATCTTGTTGGTATAGTCCATGACATGACAATTGGCCATGAAATTAGGAAGTGTCCAATATGTTTTTATGACAATGACAAATGACTAGCAAGTCCCTCAAAATGTCATCTTTTGTTAATTATTGTTCAGCTTCAATGTCATAATCAGTATCCTATTAGGTTGGTCCGTATCTCTACCTTGAAGTGCAAATATTGTGGCTATGGTATGTATAGACACCAATTGGTTTGTGTGGTCTTAATTAATTGATTCCCGACCACTAGATCGATTTTTGTTTATGAGGTAGTAGATTCTAAATTCATTTTCTAATTTGTAACCATCTATTAGCCTCAAACTAATGGTAAGACCATGCGAGTCCCCATAGTGAAAAGATGTGTCACAAGTGCCTTTGTGATGCTCCTCCGAGTCTCAAAACTATTATGAATATGTCTATTGTAAAACTAGTTGTGAGCCATGCTAAATTTGCAATCTTGAATGTATTGACATATAGTCAAAGACAGAAGCCAAACATTTGCTGTCAGAATATTGCTTGCCAACAAGACACATCATTGTTTACATGTCATAATGTTTCATACACATGAAGGTGGTAGATTCTAGATCCATATTCATTGTTGTAACCATCTATTGGCTAGAAACCAGTGGTAAGACCGTGCGGAACCATGTGGTAAGAAGAGGTGTCATGAGTGCATTTATGATGCTTGTATGTTGAGTCTCCAAAGTATTGCGAGTATATCCATTGTTTAAATTTGTTGTGAGCCACAATAAATTGCACCACTGAATTCACTGACACATAGTCAAAGAAATAAGACAAGCATTTAATGTCGGAATATTGCTTGCCAACAAGACACAACACTGTGTACTTGCATTGTCACAGTGTTGAGCTTACGCAATACTTTGGGTCGGTTTTCAGCTTCACACTCAAATCGTTCATCGAGTGGGACTCGTGCACATGTATTGGCCTCATCGGTCTCCCCAGAAATCACGCAGATATTCGAGCAAATTGTGAGTTATTATTATAATTCATATCCTCTCATTCAGGATGGCCAAGTCCATTCCACTCTTGAAGTGGCCCAATGAGATTTGCTACTCAGAAACAATCTGCACACTGATCGATACATTCTCTCACATCATTAAAAATACACTCAATAGAAGAACAAATTAAAGCATGCTCTCACGTCATGTTTGTTTGCTGCTGTTGTTGTTCATGAGTGAACTTTGCTTGAATAAGGTTTGGCCTTAACCATGTGTGGGGTTATGTTGGACTTCATCTCGTCAAAAAAGATGTTGGAAGGCGTTTTCTATTGATAATGTAAGGTCATGATTTGCTTTGTTGTCAAACCGTAAGTTTCACAAAGAGGTCCAGGCACCAACAGACTTTAGTACACTGATTAGGCCATGTTTCATATTTGGAGTTACACAGTGCCGTGACTTTTTAATGAGAATGTCATATTTCACCAAGCAAAGTCATTTATGCCATTTATACATTGCAAAAATCAATTAGCCATTCTGCTGGTACAAATAGCAGATTTGAAGGTGACAATGTGAGATGTCACCAGGTGAAATGTGGGACGAACAGAACATGTCGATGCAGTTGATTTGGTTTTGTGACTTTTGCTGTATATCTAAACCAAGTGTATTTCCAATGTACCCAAACCTTTCGTACTCTCAAACACCTTTCTTTCCCGAACATCATTTTGGTTGCATTATGACTGACACACATTTGTCAAAGAAAGAGTGACTCAAGATTTGTTTACAGAACACAAACTTTGTTAATTCAGGTAAATATGTGGAGCAAAGTCAACATTTAGGACCACTCATTTTGAGAGCCTGTGAAAGGAAACGTTATAAAATGTTCACTTTTGTAATTGCATGAACATTTCAAACGTTGTCTGAAAACTACTACCTCACTTGTGTCGAATTATTTTGAAAATCGCTCCCGCTCAACAAAAGGATGCAAGTGTCGGAGATAGGACCCTCCACCTCACAGTACCAACAATGGCTGTGCACTCAACTACATGGCATCTACAATGTTATAGTCCAAGGCTCATGCTAAATCCACAATGGAGCCTTTGAAAGCAAGTTATCAGTTTTCCTATGCAAGAATCAGCATCTGATATGAAATTCAGTTGCTATCCTGTTGAATTTTGTTGGTTTCAAAATACGCGTTCCTGAGGTCCCATGTGGAATTCTTCACAAGTCCCCATTGCACACTATTCTAGTGTGGGAATTATTATGTGCCAAGCCAAAGTGCACACGTGGGCTTACTAGGAGGTACCTTGGGACTTTAAAGTGTTGTGTTGAGATTGCAACATATTTAAATGTTTGCTATAAGTGGAGGAAAACACCACTCTTTTTGGTTGGACACTTTGCATTCTATCGTGAGTCTAATGATTACGCAGATTTTTGCCCAGGGTGGTAGTTGGCGTGACCACTACGTTTACAATCACTTATAAACGTTATTAGGGTTTAGTTTTCATGTAGGCCACTCGTCCACCATATTCCAGTGGAATTGTAGGATTTCACCAGGTGAGGTCCAACTACACTTGGATTCCAGATCTTGTCTATAATTCTATCCACAATCTCAAAAAAAAATTATTTTTCTAGATGTAATAATTTTTAAATGTACGTTCTATGAAAGCTGAATTCTTGACAAATCTAGAAATATGGATTGGATGCCACATAAGACTATATTATCTTAGCCCTCCCCTAGATGTTGCACTATGTCAAGATCTCGATAGTGCCTACATATTTTTAGTCACATTTATTTAGAATATTGTAGGTTTGATGTCATGTACTTTGTCACCACGCCAACAGAAAACCATTGTTGGCTACCATGTCATCTAAAACCATAAACTTGACATTGCAATTGGCCGGTGACCAATTATCTTAATCCCTAGAGATAACATATTGTGTCATTCTTGCTCTTAACACATCGTTGAAAATAAGTCATACAATTACAGTGTTGGAATGTCCCCTTTACAACTCCATCAAAGAGAAATTTCAAACATCCTCAATTCCTCATTACTTCAAAATATAGAGCTAGATACTTTCAAGTCTTTCTACCAACTTGATTGTCAAGGTTGACATATTAGTCGTTTTCTCACAAATTCACCCAAATGCATTTTGTCGCTCTATTAGCTTTTCATACCCCATCTTGATGTACCTCTAATGCCATAAGCATTTCGGTTTCTTGAACTTGAAAATCAATTTCATTTCATTTTATCTAACCTCCCAGAAAGGATGTGGATGTGTTATAAAAAAAAATCACAATACCAACATATGTCCACTTGTGAGGAGGAATATAGATGGCTTAGCAAGTCTATGCATGCATGGGAGTTGTTGCATATCACATTGTTATATATGAGAGCCCCAAGGATATTTCAAGTTAAGGTATGGGCATGTATTGTGGGAAGGGCATCTAAGTTGGACACAATCTAGGACTGGTTTTCATTTCACATTTAGAATCTAGGTGCTTCATAGATTTTGTCCAGATTAGGTACATTGTCAATAATAGGTGCACATACCTCTACTCTTGGAAGTTCCGAAGAGACATCAAACTTGGGGGGGGGGGGGGGGGACTGTGCTAAACATATAAGACTATACGTGAGTGCATAGAAGGGGTATTAATTTGAACTTTGCCTTACTACATATACATATGCTACACAAATTAAAACTCATAGTTATGTACACGTATGGAGGATCTTTACAACATGTACAATTGCACTTGTATGCTAGTATCACTAGACTTTAAAGCATAAGTTACTTTTAAGGGAACTTCATTGCCAAGGAGGTAGATTCCTCATGCCACGTACGAACTAAGGTGAGTGTAAGAAGAGGCGTTATTTGAGGCATCAATGTACATAATATACATAAGGGAGAGGTATTATTTCTTTCTAGTGTGTACATTTAGAATAGCTATTACTTTTTCTTTTTCTTTTGAAGTGAAGATACATGTACAAATTGGGGCCCTAAGGTTTAGAGAAAAAGTTGATAACACATGTGTTAGTTTCATCCAAATCACATTTTCATCCATTGTTGTCATATGGTCATAGTCCTTAATGACTATCATGTATGTTCTTCTTAGGGTTTACATTTGGGTTCTAGGTTTTTTAAGTGTTTACATACTAGAGGCTCTTGGAGCGCTCATGTGCTTCCTTAATTATTTTCTCTCCAAATTGTGGCTAACTTATTACGCTCATGTCTTTGTTTATTTGATACAATCGTTGAGTTACATGCTACAGATGAATAATGTTCAATGACTTTCTCATTGGAAAGTGATTGTGAATTTCATATATATTAAAGGGCACAAGCACGGTCAAGTACATAAACTTCATTACTCTGCATAGGTTTAAGTGAAAGTGATTCAAAACTATATACTAACTTTGAATTTTGTGAAGCAAAAAATCAGAAACATTTGAAAAACATATTGACCTATAGAGCCAAGCAATTTATGTTGACTAGAAAAAAATTTCAAGAAAAGTCTACACATTTTAGACAATGATGCAAGTAGTGTGCAATTAGATATATTGAACACGTAATTGTCTATAATTTGTTTATAACATGATAAAATTACATAAAATTAATGTTTTTTCTAAGAAATTTTGTAATAGTGCACTCAAGTTTATAATGAATTCAAGGAATATGAAAAAAACATTTAAGGTCATGAAATCTACATCCAAAACTATATTTAGCCATTACCTTTTGAGTAATATTTTCAATGATAAATTTTGAAGATCTCATCTTGATATTCTATAATTGATTACCTAACAAAAAAACAGAGGGCATCATGAAAAAAAAATCCAATTTAAACAACACTTTGCTACTACTTTTAGGCCTTTGACCAAAAAATAGAAAAATAGAGCTTTTTTTCTATATACTTGACCATGCTTGCTCCCTAAAGGCTTATTTAATTCATGGTTTATATTTTGTATATGTAGCAGAGACATTTATCACATCGATTGAAAAGCTTAGTATAAATACATGAGTCCATTTTCTAGCATGTTGTTGATATGTATACATTTGTTTTCTTTATAATCTTCTCATATACAAGGGGTTTAAATTTCATAGTGACCCATGCACATCATTCATGTTTCCAATGAAGAGCCCCCCCCCCCCTTGATCTTTCTTTGAGAAAGCTTTCTATTTAGAGCTCGTTAGCTAGTCGTGTATTGGAACTTATTTTGAAAGTTGGGTGAAACTTTTGGGACCTCGTCTTTCCACCTCTCAAACTTTGAGAGGATTCTAAGATCTAAAATAGGGTATGCACATGGGACCTCTTGTTCTAAATCCTTGATCGACTTATGCAAAGCTAGCTTGGCCCACCCGTCCTAGGAGGACAAGCTAGAAGTCGCTTGTTTAATAGCCCAACACCACTCTTTGTATAGTATTGTAAGCATTAAGAAAACTTAGGTTACTTTGTGTTAATTCTCATAAACTCAAGGTTTGGGACTAAACCCATGGTTTCATGTGATGTACTTTACAAATAACTCTATTGTCAAAGAAAAAATATTTAAAGTTAGGATCCCTATTTGTAAATCTACCTCCACTTAAATTCTTAGTAGCCATTTAACTTTTACACACTAAAAAAAATTACCTCTCCCTTATGTATGTTGATGCCCCAAACAACACCCCTTCTTACACTCACATTACTTCATACGTAGTATGAATAGTGGAGCCCCATGAGCTTGTCACACTGCCATCAAAAAAGAAACAAGAGGGTTTAGGGTTTGGGGTCAATCATGTTATAGTCCTAGAATCGTCAAGGTTATAGCCATCTTTGGGGATACCATCAAGAAGAAGTATGTTAAGTGGAAAGAGATCTAGCACTTTCTTTGTCACGGTATGACCTGATGCTATAGCCAAATCGAGTGGTAAGGTAGATGAAGCTAATGTGGACACCTCTTGCTCGGTGGAATCATCCAACCGATGGATTTGAGCATTAAAAGCTTGAGCATGTTAGCCATTGCGAATCGGTACCAAAGAATTTGAAATCGAAGATGAGAAAGGTGTTGATCTAGGCTTTGGAATCAAAGATTCTCTACTTCCCAATGTCGTGTTATAGGGGGGAACTCTTTTATCGTTCAATGTTGTGTAAGTGACCATTATCATTAGCAGATTCTACCTGGGTCATTTGCCAGTGAAAACCACATTCAAAGCCGATATTGGTTGTGTCATGTCTCTAAAGGGGTTACATGTAAGATGAAATGTTGCCAAATTGTTTTTTCATTATAGAATATCCACAATACAAGTTGGTGGGCATCTCACAACCACATGCCACCTCCTAATTTGCCCACCTTGGGCACGGAAATCAAGTGTGTTCTAGCTCAGTGGATAGCACTCCTCATTGTGGAGGATAATGAGTGTAGTTTGACTTTTGCAAAGGTGACTAACCCAAATGTCATCAATGTAACAGCTAATTAAATCACCACGTATTACTCACCCACCAAATTAAACGACGGTACCGCCGATTAAGAACCAAATTTAGGTATCTGAATATAGAAGCTAACCAAATTAGCCTCATCTACCTTAAGCAGGCTGCCAAAACATCACATGATGCAGCCGAGACGTTATGTGATTCGTTGAAGATCTTTCACTTAGATGCTTGCTTGCAGAACCAACAATCAACTTGGTGATCGAGAAGCCCGAGAAAACCAAAAACTCTTGGACTTGTGTATATAATATGCCAAAGCTTGAGATCCCATTGTGGTGGTATCACCACCTGACTGGCTGGCTCCAGGCGCCCTGGGTGGCAGAAAGTTCTCTCTTGAACATGGAGTTAACTTGTGTTAGAGACAAAGACCTTTGGTGGTGGACTTCACGATTGGCAGTGTCCAAGTAGGGTTTTGGCCAATGGATGAACATGTCCATCATCCATGAGAGTATTTGTAAACTTATTCATAACAAAGTGTCATCCGAAAGGTTACCACAGTGACATAAAATTGGGAGGTATTTATAGGTGTTAGTTTTAGCACCCTCTACATTATATGCCAGAGCTTGAGATCCCATTCATTGTGATATGACCACCTGACATGTTGGCTCCAAGCATCGTGGGTGGCAGAAAGTTCTCTCATGAACATGGAGTTAACTTGTGTTAGAGACGAAGACCTTTGGTGGTGGACTTCACGATTGTCAGTGTCCAAGTAGGGTTTTGGCCAATGGATGAACATGTCCATCATCCATGATAGTATTCGTAAACTTATTCATAACAAAGTGTCATCCGAAAGGTTACCATAGTGACATAAAATTGGGAGGCATTCATAGGTGTTGGTTTTAGCACCCTCTACCTTATATGTCAGAGCTTGAGATCCCATTCATTATGATATGACCACCTGACCGTCTGGCTCCAGGCGCCCTAGGTGGCAGAAAGTTTTATCCTAAACATGGAGTTAACTTGTGTTAGAGACGAAGACCTTTGGTGGTGGACTTCATGATTGTCAGTGTCCAAGTAGGGTTTTGGCCAATGGATGAACATGTCCATCATCCATGACAATATTTGTAAACTTATTCATAACAAAGTGTCATATGAAAGGTTACCACATTGACATACAATACCATATTTAGTGTTAGTGATCGGGAGGCGTTTATAGGTGTTGGTTTTAGCACCCTCTACCTTATATGCCAAAGCTTGAGATCCCATCCATTATGGTATGATCACCTGAATGGCCGGCTCCAGGCGCCCTGGGTGGCAGAAAGTTCTCTCCTGAACATGGAGTTAACTTGTGTTAGAGACAAAGACCTTCAAATGGATGAACCTGTATTTGTAAACTTATTCATAACAAAGTGTCATCTGAAAGGTTACCACAATCACATAAAATACTACCATATTTTGTGTAGCAAATCCACATTGTGCCCATAACCATTTGTCTCGTGATTTTTGGGAGCTTGTATAAAAATCTTATTCATTATCAAAGTGAAGATTCTCCTGCTCATTAAGTGGGCAAGGCATATAGGTACCCCCAAACATATTGAACCTAGAATAGATTAGCATATTTTGTGCACGTAGTCCAATCTATTTTGAACACACATCTTAGATCCACGCCTAACCACATATAACTTATACCACACCACTCAAATATAGGTTCGATTTAGGTGTGTCTATGTTAGGTGCCTAGTAATGGGACGGCGGCGAAGGTGTAGCATGTTGGCTGATATTTTGCGTCCACATTTAATTGAATCCGTGCCATTGGATCGTGGTACACGGCTCTTTCAAGGGGCGGGGAATAACTCCCCTCGTAATGAGACTCACTTCTTCTAGAGACCATAAGCTTACTGGGTGCAAGTTCCCAACATCAAAAGCTAGCTTGTCGGTTGATAGAGTTATATGTAAAAGTAAAGCAGTTGCAACTGTGGGTTAGTCCCAAACCCCGAGTTTATGAGAATTAACATAACGTCATACAAGTTTTCTTATCTTAATATTACGATACATAAAGAGTGGTGTCACATTATTAAAACCCATTTTTCTAGCTTGTCCTACTAGGATGGGTGTGCCAAGCTACATTTTTCTTTTCTTTTAATTCGTGCAGGTTATTATCATGCTTACGTGTTGCTATGACATTTTACCGACATTATCATTTTTTTATCAACTAAGCTATATCATATTCTTTGGTGTGCGCACTTATTATATATGTAATTTGGATTAAAAAAAGGATACTCTCAGTAAAATGTTATAGCAACACGTAACTCCATATGTTTACCCATACTGATTAGACAAAACAATGTAGCTCTTGCATAGGTCAATGTGGGATTCAAGACAGCAAGTCCCGTGAGCATACCTTATCTTACATCCAAAATTCTTTCAAATTTTGATAGGTGGAAAGAGGAGGTCCCAAAAGTTTCACACGACTTTCAAAATAAGCTCCAATACAAGACAAGCTAACAAACTCTTGATATAATGTTTTCTCAAAGACCGATCAAACCCAAGGTTTTTGTCCCCCTTTAAGGGATATTATAGATAACTCCAATACCAAGCCAAACTTCCGTTCCTAATCAATATGCTTTGCAAAATAAAAATAAATAAAGAAGAAGAAGAAGCTCTAGCATCCATCTTTTAGAACCGCATGGGGGAGGACCATTGCATGGATGTACACACGGTAGACCTAATAGAGCTATTTGTAAAGCAAAGGAGATGAAACCATGGGTTTAGCCCCAAACCTTGAATTTATGAGAATTAACGCAAGGTCACCCAAGTATTCTTAATGCTTAAATTATCATACACAAAGAGTGGTGTCAGGCGGTTAGAAACCGGCTTTCTAGGTTGTCCTACTAGGATGGGTGGGCCACGCTAGCCTTGCATAGGTCAATCCGAGATTTAGGATGACGGGTCCCATGCGCACACCCTATTTTAGATCCCAAAATTCTCTCAAAGTTTGAGAGTTGGGAACCTGGGGGTTGGACTCTTCATGCCACGTACGAATGAATGTGACTATAAGAGGGGGTGTTATTTGCGGCAATAGCATGCATAGTTTACATAAAAGGGAGGTATTGTTTTTCTCTAGTGTGTACATCTAGAGAGGCTATTTAATTTTATGAAGCAAAGGTAGATGTACGCAAGGGGCCCCTAAGGTTTAGAGAAAAAATTGACAATAGATGTGTTGGTTTCATCCATTGTTTTCATGTGGTCATAGTCCTTAATGATTACCATGTGTGTTCTTGTTGGGGTTTGCATTTGAGTTCTAGATTCTTACAAACTAGAGGCTTTTGGAGCTCTCATGGGCTTCCTTTACTTTTCCTCCCTACTAGATTATGGCTAAGTTATTGTGCTCTTGTCTTTTGTTTGTTTGATATAATCGTTGACTCACATGCTATGGATGAAAAATATTCATTGACTTTCTCTTTGGAAAGTGAAATTGGATTTCTTTTGTGATTAGGGATTATTTTATTCACGACATATATAGTTTGTATATATAGTGTAGGCATTAGCACATTAAATTTAGTATAAATACATGAGCCCGTTATTTGGCATGCCATTAGTACATATACATTTTTTTTCTTTATAAACTTCTTATATATAGGGGGTTTAATTTCATAGTGACCCACGCACGTCATTTAGGTTCCAATAAAATGTCCAACCCCGGGGGTGAGAAGAGGAGGTCCCAAAATTTGGACCCAACTTTCAAAATATGCTCCAATGTACGACTAGCTAAGAAGTTCTTAATAAAAAGTTTTCTCAAAGAAGGATCAAACCCACAAGTTGATCCCTCTTTGTGGGACTTAACATATAGCTCTAATGTGCAATAGATTTAGGGTAAAAGATCTAGTTGATTAGCAAATCTTTTATAAATTCAATGTCATAAGAATGTGACTAGAGTGACTAAACCTCAATTTATGACGCATTTTCAAAGTGCAAATATGAGATCTTCTTAAGTGGTTGGTGTTGAACATGTATTGAACATTGATTTTCAAGTGTCCCGACAAATGCTCGATCGCATTGAACCTTAGAAAAATACTACTACTGCTCAATTTTAGGAGAATATTGAACCATTTTATACCCAAAAGTGAGTGCTTGATTAAGTCATTACAACTTTTATTCATTAAGTCGAGCATGCCTTTGTTTTGGGGGACTAGGAATGAAAGGCCCTTTGTTTCATCCATTAAAGTTCATGTCAAAGAACATTGGCCAATTCTCACCTTGAATTTAGAATTGCAGTAAGGTTGGGTGGGTTATGGGTGAGCAAAAACAAGAGTAGCTTTACATCCGATTTTGGAGTGAGAACACCCTCTCGCCGCTTAGTAATTTTTGTGATCTTATTGTGGACACTCTCAACTTTGAGCACGTTAGTAATTGCGAATCAGGACCAAAGAATTTGAAATCAGTGAAATCGGAGTTGAGAAAGGTGTTGATCTAAGCTCCAACCTTCCCAATGTGGTGTTATAGGGGGAGAATTTTTTTTATTGTTCAATGTTGTGTAAGTGGACATCATCATTAGCGGATTCTACATGGGTCATTTGCCAACGAAAACTAAGTTTAATGCAAATATGGGTTGTGTCATGTCTCTAAAGTGGTTACATGTAAGATACAATGTTGTTGAATTGTTTTTTCATTATAAAAAGCCCACATTATAAGTTGATTAGCATCTCATAGCCGCATGATGCCTCCTAATTTGCCCACCTCAAGCACATGTGTGACGGACACTGACATGAAACCCTTGAACATGCGGTTGTCTTCCCAAGTCAGTTGCTCATGAGTAATTGCTATGCCGACTGCATGGACCCATGAACATGTGCAACGGACGTTGACATGAAACCCTTGCTATTAAACCTAGAATGGTGACCCTTCTTACCAACAAGCCTTGCAATATACCACTCACATATAGGTGTCCAATTAGGAAGAGTGACCACATAAGGTCCACATACCTACATGGTTTGTGAATCATGCCTCGATGTCAACAAGTTCGAAAAATCGATTCACGAATGTTATATTTTGAAGCATTGCAACCTCCGATCTTGATTTGCTAATCTTCAAATTGCAAAAACAAATCTTGGGAGGAGAATCCCTTCCATACTTGGCAAAATATATAATTTAGTTGCTCCCTCGAGGCTTTGTGCTTTGGACTTAGTTGGACTGAAGGAAAAGATCTTACCTCCAATATTGTTAGGTGGGATGAGAGCAAGGTGTATCAAACAAATTGACAAGGTCTATTGGCTATACTAAAATAACTTGGGAGAAAGCCTTACGGAATGCACAATAGACATACATCTACGACAAACTTCTTGACAACTTTGACATGCTTTTGGGGACCAACAACCTCATGGCAATTCACGTGGGTACCTGCAGTTTCCTGGAATCTCAAGACACATTATTTGGGTTCAATTGATCATGCTTAGGTGTCTTATCTTCTTGAGGTCGTTTAGTTCCATTGCATACACCCTAGATAGTGCAGAGTCAACTCGTTCTCTATTTTATGTTCTCACAACCTTGTAAATTTTCTAATAATAGAATTAATTGTTACAAAATTTTCAAACAACAATAATCAACTAAAAAACTACAAAATTATGTAAAAAAAAACTTAGGTGTGTCCACCACCAAATCATTTTTTTTTCTTTGACGTAATTTGCCATATATTAAACCAATGTCAGTCTAGTGTTATCTTTTTAATGCCACTTGAGTATTTATAACGAGGATTTAATTTTTTCTAATACCACTAGGGTATGGATGTTTGGCAATACTTTCTCTTAAATATTATTAGGGACTATATAGCATTCAAGAACCTTCATACCTAAGCAAATTATGCTATAGTATTAGTATTAGTTTATATTGATACTAACCCAAACAAGGGTATACAAAAATTCTCTTGCCTCAACATACCCACCAAATACCAATACATGGCTAACATTATTGCAATTTTGATATCCACAAGTAGGATTTATTTATTTATTTCTTTAATACCATTCTTGATACCACGCATCCGCATGTATACATGGGCCAAACCAACATTGGTATGAACATGCAATTAAGCAAGATCCGGGGAGTGTTTTTAGGCATAATCGATCAAGATTCTAGTGTTCCCAAGAGCGACTGGTTACATGTTGACATCTTTCCATTTTTCTTTACAAAAACGAGGAATGTTCCACAAATTCCTGTAAATGGATCAGTGATTTTCCTGAGGCCTTGAATGTGAACCGGTTGTTTCTCAAACTCCACCGGTTCATGTGTTTGTAACTAGCAGTTGGTTCATTGCAATTAGGCACTGTCTGTAGTCTTCGACTGTTCAGGTGTACAGAAGGAGAAAGGTCAAGGTTGCGGCTATGATGACTTGTTTGGTTTTGCTTGCTTGCTTGCTCACTCACTCTTGTCCAAGTCTGTGGTGGAGCTTCTCAGTGTTCATAGGGCCATACGGATAAAGTGGTCTCCAAAATTGCCAAAGATTCCTCAGAAAGACACCGTACCCTACAAGACGCCAAGCGAAAGGTAAAAATAATAAGTCCGGCTTTCCTTTCAAAGGTTGTTCCTGACATGTCGACCTACCACATGGCTCATGTGCCATGTGATCACTATTGGTATGTTCACATAGGTTTGGAGCCTCAAAGCCAAAGCTCAGCCTCCATTTGGGGCATCGTTTGAGGGCTGGGGCGAAACAACCCGTACACTGGTTTCTTGGAGGCAAGGGTTTAGGGATGTGGGCGAACCAACCCAGACACTCGTTCCTTGGAGGCAAGGGTTTAGGGATTTGGGCGAACCAACCCAGACACTCGTTCCTTGTTGGATGCCTAAACCTTTGCCTCCAAGGAACCAATGTACGGGTTGTTTCGCCCAAATCTCATTTGAGGGACCACTAGTTTCGGACGTACTGGTTGAGTTTAAGAAATAAATGGTTGAATGTTCAAGACTTCAAGAACATTGTCGACCATTCTAAGAGGAATATATGGAATATACCCCCCACATTGATAAAGAATAACCGAAATATCACAACATGTAACTGGTTGGATTTGGTAACACTAGGATCTTGATCGATTATGTCTAAACAATCTCCCCATACACTATGAAGGGGAGGCTACACAAGTTCAAAGATGCCGGTTTTGAAATGGAGTTTGGTAAGTTGAGGTAAAAGAGTTCAACCTTGACATGTGTCTAACTTCAAGGAGTTGGTTGGTTCCGAGGTTGGTCCCTCCTTTTATGGTTTGAATTGTCCGTTTCCAATTATGATATTAAAATAAATAAATAAAGGTTTTTACAAAACCGTCATCTTGAATCGGAGTTGAAAACATGCATTTAGAGTAGGGTGCCCATAACCGATCACTTACAATATTTTGTGCCAAATATGGAAAGTATAGGGTGGTGCAATTATATCCCGGCTAGGAAGATAGAAATCAAGAGGATTGCAAAAAAATTGGTAGTTTTATTCCTTAAATTGCAAATGTTGTGAATTTTTAAAACCCAAAAGTTGGCCCGAACATATTACCAATGTCTAGAGTCTTCCATAACCGCTTGTTCCTCCTCACTTTAGCATCAAAAGTAGGGACATGTGTCATGGCACTATTGGTTCTAACCTAATTGACATTCAATACTAGCCTTATTGGAAACATGACACCTTGTAGGTTCTCGATGGGGTCCTAAAACCAAACTCCTCAAAATTAAGCACATGTCAAGGCCAAAACTCTTTTACATTGGCTTACAAAACTCCGTTTCAAAACATGGTGTATTCGAATGTGTGTGGCCTTCACATGAGGGACAATTGCTGCACTGTAGGGTTGAAACAATTACAGCCAAAAAAATTGCTCGAATTAAACAAGTGAATTATAACATAGTAATACACATACGTGTATTAGCGTACAACCCACCCACACTTACTGGTGTGGACCACTAGTGGACGGTTCCTACCAACACCGCTTACATCCAGTGGCTATCACTGATCAAACTCGAATAGAAAAATGGCCCTTGCTGGTAGGAACCGTTCGCTGGTCACCCACACCAGTAAACGTGGTCATGCTATTAGCGAATGCTCTATAAAATGCATACTCATTAAGAAAACACTTATAGCTCATCTCAAAATACGTTCTGTTAATGAGCTACAGGATAGTCAGTGTGATTCACACAGATCAGCCCCTCCTATCATGCCGACACTTGTGACCAAAGGCGAAGCCAAAATGACTTGACTACCTCATGGGGAGATATTTTGTGCTTGAGATTCACTGCATCTCCACCTCAACAACACATTACGATCTATTTACAGAAAATTTAACTGTAGACAACATAACTAACAAAGATACGTTACTACTCTAATACTCCCTCTGTTTCAAAATAAAATTGTGGTTTCTATTTCAGTGCGGGATTAAGAACAGTGACCGGATTTGAACCACAATGCGCTTTTTAACCAAAATTGGGAGCTGCCGAAAAGTTGCCGACGTCTCTGTCATGCCCGGAGGAGGTCCGTAACGAAACCATGGTTTTATTCTGGCACGGAGTTTATGCAGAAACCATGGTTTTATTGTGAAACAGAGGGAGTATTTTGTAGGCATTCTTTTGGCACTTTTCAGTGGAATCATGGCACCTCATACTCAAACACTGTGGATTATTGATACAAAATGGCTACAGTAAGCACACTGTTTCACTGTATTGAAAGGAGTATCCAATACATCCTGGGTAAACATTCAGGGCACTTATCAATGGGGAAGGCTGAAAGCGCCGATTACTATTTAGAGCTGATGATTGCTATCTTTAATTAAATAACATAACAATTGGGATAAGAGATCCCCAATTAGTCTATTGAGGTTGATTTAGGTTGAAGAATCAATAAGTTTATAGGGGACATGTTTTCATCGCACTTCCCATGGTAGGTGTATGGAAACAAAATCTTATGTCTTGTAGATGCTTTGAATGGTGTGATTCTTTCACACTTACATACTATCATGTCATGCACTTTGGTTTTCCTAAAGCATGTGATATACCTTTTAGGGCCAATATTTTTAGGGTCAGTTCCATGTGAGGGGGTGGTGAGCATTTTTTTTAATGCCTGTAAATGCATGTCTCCATGGTGGAACCCACAATCCTTTGTTGCAGAAGCTCTCGAGGTGCTTCCACACAAGGGGGCAAGAATTTATGAGAAAGAGTGAATGTTCACAACACCTACCAAGGGGGGGGCATTGAACCAGGGAGGGGAGGGTGAAACATTGATGTACAACCTGGAAATTGTTACTATTAGCTATTGAATAAAACTCCTAAGTTGGGGTCAAAGAATGAATTAGCCTAAGGTAGATGAGGCTAATTTGGATAGCATCCTTAATTGGATGCCTATTTTTGGCTCTTGATCGACGGTGCAATTCGGTGGGTGAATAATATATGGTGATGTAGTTGCCACCTTTGACGATATTTGGGTTAGTCACCTTTGCAAAAGTCAAACTACACCCAGCATCCTCCAAAGTTAGGAGTGCTATCCACCGAGCCATGGCATGCTTGATTTTTGTGCACGAGGTGGGCAATTTAGGAGAGGGCATGTGGTTGTGAGGTGCCAACCAACTAGCATTGTGGGTGTTCTATAATGAAAAGCCAATTCAACAACATTTTATCTTACATGTGACCACTTTAGAGACATAACACATCCACTATCAACTTTAAACTTGGTTTTTGTTGGCAAATGACCCATGTAGGATCTGCTAATGATGTTGTCCACTTATACAATATTGAACAATAAATGAGTTCCCCCTATCATACCATTTTAAAAAACAAAGAATCTTTGACCCCGGAGCCTATATCAACACCATCCTCAACTCTGATTTCATTGATCTCAGATTCTTTGGTCTTGATTCATAATTGCTAACTTGCTCAAGCTTCTAATGCTTGAATCCATCAGTTGGATGATTCCACAAAGATAAAGATGTCCACATTAGCCTCATCTACCTTAGTGAGCTTAAATTGGGATGATTAAACAACCAACTTATAGAGGACATGTTTCTACTATTACCCCTTTAGGTAGATGTTAGGAAACCAAACCGTTTATGCAATGTATGTACTTTCTCCTCATTTTTGCCAGTTCACACATTAGGTATATGACCCGTCATCTTTCAAATAACCTTTAAATTATCCTCCAATCAAGCATCTCCATTTCATGTGAAAAAGTTGATCATAAATCATGCTAGTGGCATGGTCAAAGGGCCTCACGTTTTGGGACCTTCCTATCCAAAAAGGGGAAGTGGAAAGGGGGAAGGGGGGGGGGGGGGGGGTTGTGGCTAGGGCTTTGAGATTAATAATTTTAAAAAAAAAAAAGGTCGTCCTCATCCATGAAGCCAAATGCATATTTTGGAGCACGGTGCCTGGTTTGTTCCATGCAACTTGACCCTTAGTATGATACCTGACCTAACAAACAAAGTGGCTCTCCGATACAAAAGGTCACCAAACTCTCCACTCAGTCCACTTAATCTCACAGGACTAATTTGGGGTCCAACTAAAAAATCAACTCTCGAACTTTAAGGGGTCCTCCACCGTATTCACCCTCACTTACATGGCTTCCATAATTGGCTTAGGGTTTGTGATGCCTATATAAACTCATGGATTGTGGATGAAGGAACTCTAGCCAAAACATGTCCCGTGCATGTTGAAGGCCAAAACCATTCCAATTGAATCTCAACAGACTAATTTGAGATCTCTGATCCTATCTCAATAATCAAATGATATTAAAATAGTCATCAAGGAGATCGAATAGTTTACTATATTTAACTTTCCCAGAATCCCAGTTGATGAATTAAGACCACAAATCCCTAGACACCAGGAATCCTTGTCCTCACGAGTCACAACTGCTACATATACACTAACCAGATTCTATTGCGTTTGCGATAACGTTTGCATGACCAGCTCAGAACACTGTCTGACTTGCATCCAATGTGCTGTTTGCATAATTTGCCTATATTACCTTTAGGTTGGGAATATAATTTTCTGATCCTATAAAGTGTCTTTGTGCAAACCCTACAAGGGATGTCACGAATCCCAAATAGAGCACGATTGAGAGCATGTACACACATTTGAAGAACTTTTCAACAGTAGACAACAACGCATAAAATAATTAAGGGGTATATGGGAATGGAGAGATCAGTTGCCCTAAACCTTATCAAAATGATAGAATTCAATTCCTCGAGCAAGTCTACCATCTATCCTGTACAGGCATGCACACCCAGCTGCTACATATAAGATACACTTCAAGTTGCACTTTCTGTCTGTCTGTGTCTGCCATGTGTGAGCGATGTCATCAAAATAACATCCTACAATCGTGGACTCGTTCTCAGGCATCCCGCACTCAAAACTGCAGAGCTCCAATGTGAAGCTTGCACCAGATCATGGTCCACCTACCTCATCTCGCGCAGCCAGCCACAGGAGTAAAAAATGATCCCACCACCTTCTTTGTAATAAATACCTCGGGCACTCGGCCTGTCCATTCCGTAGCTAATTATCAACATACTAGGTGTACTAAAATCTGCCATAGCTCGCCAAACCGGACAGGCTGGAGTAGGATGTCTTTAAAAACCCTAGATACATCCTACACCTCCAAAAGCCTGTCCATCAGTTTGCGGCTGGCACACATATATGAAGCATTCTCATCAAAATCCAGTGACATGCTTCAGTGATCGGTATGATCCCCCATTTAAGTATATACAAAATTGTCTGTAATCAGGGTTTCGCAACCCACAAAGCCACACGCCCTAACTTTGAGCATTAACAGGAAGCTCATCACGTCAATCTAGTGCTTCCTGGCGGATGCGAGCAGGGATGCATTGATGGATGGATCAGTACTCGCGGTAGTTGCTGTAGCGTGCGGGGCGGAACTCGTTGTCGTAAGATCGGCCGTTGTAAGGGTTGGCGTAGGAGGAGGAGTAGCCAGGCTGCCGGCCTTGGCCATCGTAGGAGTACATGTCATCATAGGAGGAGTAGCGTGTGCGGTCGAGGGGTGGAAGGTATGCAGGCTGCACGGGGTATGGTGGCTCAATGATGTTGATGATCTGTGCAGTGCCCATCACCCGCCGCACCAGGCTCACAATCGTCCGCGGAGAGAGGCTGGACGACACCGTGATTGTCTTCTCGGGAATGTCACACACCACGTTGTACACCCCTGTTGGAGGACACCAGAATTTCAATTAGTAACACATCGACTCTCCTCTCCTTGAGTCACACGATCTTTGCAACGACCAGATCAATGGATCCTTGAAAGGAAGTGAGAACAGGGAAATTCAATTAGCAGGGCGTCAACTCTCCTCTCGTCACACAATCTTTTGCAACAAAGGACGGATCCTTGAGACGTGAGGATAGGGTTCCGGATGACTGACAGTCGGGCTAGATTCTGAAAATCCCTAACCTTGTCCAACTAAATGTAATCCAATGAAAATTATGTAAAGATCTGGATGATAATCTCCATGACCTCTCTTAATATAAGTGAGAATCCCCGTAAAGGTTTGCTAATCTCCATCCCTGTGCAAAAATTGCAAAAGGTTCCCTGTGCTAAGACAACAGACCCTAAATCCAAAAGACGGGAGGAATCGTGTACAGGTGCTATAGTGATCGGCTCCCATCCCTATGCCGCTGAGTCTAGCTATCCAACAGTGAAATCATGCAAAAGGATGAATCGGAAAAAGGGGGGGGGGGGAGGATCACCGACCTTCAACGCCTAAGACATCCTTGATTCTGGCCACATCTGACATGTCGTAGAGAGGAGCCTTGATTTGCACGTCCTGCCCACCACAAAATTTCAACGTAAGATTACGTTAGGGTACTGTACACCATATCCATGTCTTATGAGCACATTTCGATCACAAGGGAGGTTTGCGTGCTAAGAAAGAGAGATCTAATTACACCAGAGGTCACTGATTTGGCACAAGGAAAAGTTTTGAGGAATTCCTGCAACTTACTGGCAAGAGGGGTCCGCGGGTGTAAGGCCCGAACTCCGCTGGGCGAGAGCCGTAGCCACCTGAGCTACTGGGATCATAGTAAGGGTCTGTGCCTAACCCCCGGCGCCTCTGGTTGATCACCCACACTGGCTCCGGCTTGCCATAGAATAACTACACAGGCACGCACCCACCGACCGCAAATTCATTCAACAAAAAATTCTACAATCAAAACACTCGCTCCTGGGTCCATTCCCACCTCTACAAATGCCACCTCCGAAGGTTGGCCTCACCACACACCTCCTTGCCATTGAGCACAAGAAAGAATTCCAACAAAACACAACAACCTCAAGATTTTTTTTCAACAAGCTAGAGCATCCACGCAATTCAACAGAAATACTTTTATGGAAGATTTTAACGAGGGAGAAAAGAAAGTCTGCTGGCAAGTCAAGCGACTCGACATTCGGAAGAGCCAGTAAGCTTTAAATCCTCCTATGCACGCATTAACTCAGCACCACTGCTACTAAATTATCACAGACAGGAAGTCAGTTCCAGCACTCCATGACCAAATCTGTGACACAACTCCAAACCCTCCCTTGCATGACACCCAACCCCTCCGACCCACACAAACAACCAGCGATCTAGCCAGCGTCTCAGTTTCCAACCTGCACCTAACTCTCTGTCTGTCTGTCTGTCTGTCTGGCTGGCTGGCATCTAACCACTTGAGCATGGAAGCAGCTAGTCCTCTTACCTCGGTCATATACTTCGACATGCTTGCTTCCTGATTGACGATCCACCACAAGTCTCACTCAATTGCAATTCTTCACTCCCAAAACTCCTGCAATCTTCCACTCAAGCACCTCGAATCAAAGGCTCCACCTTGAATACCCGCAGTTGCAGCAAGCACCTCAGAATTCCGACGCAGCAGCACTTGAGCTTGGAGAGCAGTGCGACAGTGGGAGGTGCGAGGCTAGGAGAGCAGATGGCGATGGCGATGCTGGTGATGGTGTGGCTGTGGTGGAAAGGAGGGAGAGAAAGGGAGTCTTCTAGAAGAGACGGAGAGTGAGAGGAGTATCTATCTTAGTGTGGACTAAGCTACTTCTTAGTGGAGGTAAGGTCCACTAGGCTAGGGGGCGGTCGAACACGAAAATCATCGACAATGCATCGATCAGTAGGAATTTGGCATGACACCTAAGTTGGGTGTGGAGCGGAGTGCGGTGGGGCTTTTGCTTTGGGTGAGAATAAATTTCTCCTTCCCGCCGTGGTTTGGCTTTCGTATTCGGTCCACGAGATTATTAGCCGATAACCAATCCCACAACGTCATGCTTGTTGGAGATCGCGACACATCGGAAACTGGCTCGCACATACTTATTTTAAGCATCAATACTCGATGATTCAGTTATGGGGCCATTCACATTCTGAAAAAAACTAAGAGTCGTGTCGGCCCCCCTCTCTCCTCCATGTTGAGGCCCTTCATGTGATTCTTCACGCGGGGCTAAGTTGGATGACGATGATTTTTTCTCACATGGTGGTTTTCGTAGTATTTGATCCATGGGATTAGTTGATGATCACTCCGACAACGCCACTCGCTAAAGATCTCAACACGTGGCTTGTACCACCCACCCACGCAAGCCAAGCTAAGCTAAGCCAAGCCACGCCACGATTCTTTGTATGTTTCTTAGCATTGAGAAAATCACCGAAGAAGGCTCGTTTTGGAATTGCTAGGTCGACACTTCCTAGACGTTGGGAATATGTGAGGGTGGGTTTCCTCACATGGAATCTACTTCTCACGATGTTGGGCATTGAATTAGAGTTTGGTTTACCCCACCCAACTCCAAGTCATCTAATTTACCTTCCCATGTCTCCAACATTACTACTACCCCATTGGTTTTTGGCTATACACATAAGATAGTGTGTGTCTTATGAAACATCACACCAATCCTTATTTGTATTTGTGCATGTGACGTGCACAAATTTTCGAAGTCACGCTATTCTTTAGTTCAAGATTTTAGTAAACTTCACAAATATATATATATATATATATGATAATCAGTGTGATTATTATCTTAAATTTATTTACAAAATATATCTATCATTAGATTATATTTTAAGCGGTCACATCATAGAAATTTGATTATTTATCTATATATCAGATAATATATTAGCAAGATTTAAGTCACACTACGTTTTCCTCAATTTGAAAAAGGCATGTGAAGCTTATAATAATTCACACTAATTCTAATGAATTCTACTTACAACAACAACAATGTAGCATTTGTGTGTGTGTTTCACTTGTAGGTATTCTTATTGATGGAATGTTTTGAGAGTGTATATAGATAGATAGGTAGATAGGTAGATAGCGTCAATGAGTGTCACCGATGTCGACATGTCATGAAATAGCTTCCATAGGGGGTTATCAATGTGACCACCTAAAATCAAGTGTCATAGTACATGCCCATCCATCCTAGCTTGGGGTTAACGCAAGGTGTTTCCCTAGGTCTCATTATCTTCATAGTGAATGTAACATTGGGTGTACAACTTGACATTTTTATTGTTATGATGTTACATTGTATTAGTGTTTTGCAATCTCGTTTGTTCCAAATAGTGGTTCTCAATATGAGAGTGTATGGTGAGTGTTTGTTGGTGCTCTCCATGGAGGAACACCAAGTAGATCTTTACCTCCATACCTTTGTCCTGTGGGCATCGGATTGGAGGAGGATCGAACAGATACTTCATTCACGTCGGTCTCCTCCGGAGACCGAAGTTTTTCTTCTTTTTTCTTCTTTTGGAGGAACACCAAATTACATTCCCACCTTGTTACATTATTCGTTTTTTCCTTAGAATTTTCCATCATCTTCCTCAAGAAATAGTTGGTTAGGATGGTCAATCTGACTTTGGGAAGGAAACAATCTGGATTCGTCCCTCACCCATATACCTATATAACTTTGAAACATAGAAATTACATTGTCATACAATGGTTTTCATTTCTAGGCATCTTCAACCCTTCCACAAAACAAATAAAAAAGACAAAATAAGAATCCTTTGGTTTTGTTCATAAATTGAAACATTGAAAACATCATAACATTGAATATGATAATTATAGGGTTTATTTACCCAAAAAACCGTTGGGCTTCTTTCCCAAAGGCTACCATGGGCATGTGATTCCATGGTCTTGCTATGGCATTGCATCAATAATCACATTGGCAAACTATAGTTGGGGTGAATGTGAGCCCATTGGCCCTAGTTAGGGCAAGTTTAGACTACAATGAAGAAGTGCACCAGTCAAAAATTATAGGGGAAGAGAGCAATATGATTAACTACAAAAATGGGTTCTTCATTGGCCAAGGTTTACACTATAGCCAAGACTTCTCCGGTGGAGAACTTCAAGAATGGATGAAAAATAACATGCATTGGTTGCCAACATGGAAACACTTTTTGCTAGGAGAGTTCTCCGGAGGTCAAGTTTCTTGGGCAACATCAAACCCTTACACAAGAAACTTGGCCTCCATAAACTCCAACATGAGGGTTTTTTTTTTTTTTTTTTTTTTCCCCATCTTGTCCACCATATCAACCGTTGCCTCAAATGACCTTGTTTTGAGCATGAATTCTTGACTGACCGGAGCACACTTCACCTTAAACATGGTATTCATGAAATGCAAGGAAGGCTAACTTGAATTGATCTTTGGAGACAACTTTTACCAGCTACACAAAGTTTTGCCAACTACAGTTTCTTCCAAAGTGCAAATGCATTCCACAAGACTAGAAACTGAATTGGGTTGGGGAAAGAGGAGGGGACCATCACATGTGAATGTGACGTTTCACGAATACTTTGCTCTTAGTCTGAACTGGCCCTTATATCTCGAAATCAACTTGTGTGAAGATTTGGGGATTACCGACCATGCGAGGATTAATTGATGAATCATGGTCCTTCTGAAGGTCCAACACGTGTAAGCTTAAGTCGTGTAGATAAGCTCCATTTGCATTGCACCTACATCGAATGGAGGATTTAGTCTAGACAAAATTCGTGACGATGAAGAGGTTGAACTCTAAGTACTAAACTTTCTACAGTGCATTTTCAAGTTCAATCTCAAGGCATGATCCTCGACGCTCACCTTTACGTGTAACGTACTCAGGTCACAAAGATTTCCTAGTTATTTCACGTCATCGTACAATCCATTGATTATAAGAGTCCACTATACACCCAATTTAATCTAATGTGCCACGTGGGACCAAACCTCCACATGAGTTGCTACAAGTGATTGCAAGTAATTTACGTGGTTCAATGATGAATAGTGTGGGCCATATATAATGTGTACATTGGTTATCCCAATTAGTGTGTGTGTGTGACTATTCAGAGGTATGCAGTGCAAAAACGTTTTCCTCATGAGTCCTGCTTTATTTAACAAAAGTCAAACATGTTGTTCATACATTAAAGAACATAAAGGACTTTCCTTGGTAACATATTACATTGTCATTAAAATAATCATAATAGTGCACAACTGCGAATAGTAACACTCACTAATTGGGACAACCAATGTAGTTTATATTGACACATTCACTGTCATTGAGGGGATCTCAAATCTAGCGATGGGCTATCCTAGATGTTGTGAAACCTCCATGGGGGAATAGGCGAGTCTCATGGGAATTAAGGATATGATGATATAGGGTGGATTATAGGGTCCAAGCATAAATAAACTCCAAAATGGAGTGGATTTGTTAGTGAAGAAATTCTTTATAGTATGAGTTCACATTAGGGTCTAGGTCCGGGGTATGAAAAATTAAAGTGGCATCAATGTGCCATCATTTTTTAGGGGGCTGGGGGGGTCAAATCTCACCAGTCTCCACTCAAGAAAGTATTCCTAGTTTGAGATACCAATCTTCAAGCTTGGGTCCAATCTTGTGTCTGAAAGCAAGATCCATTAAGAGGTGTTTGGGCCCCTAAATTTCTTGGACTCGGATTCTAATGTAAACCCACCCTTACTAACAAGGACCAACACCAATTGAACACCAAGTCCAAAAAACCCTAAATGGACCTTACTTTTGGACATAAGTTTGAAGCTCAATTCCACAAATAGAGAATTGTTTTGCCTTTTTGAGTTAGAATCGACAAAATAGCATTGAAAATTGATCATGTAACATGAGTGCACACCACTTCTTTTTGTTTTTCCCTACTTTGGGTTCAACCCTAGTGTAAAATCTCTAAGTCCAACTTTTTGCTCTTAATCAATGAGTCCTCACTTTATTGAGGTGGGTCCAAGTAAGGTGAAGCGAACCAAAAAGTGGGTTTGGCACTTCATTTAACCATTCTAGAGCTAAACGAAGACTTCAAAACCTTCCTTTCAGGAGCATGACAGTGATGCAGATTTAACCATTACTTTAATCATTATAATTATTATAATTATGGTGCCCTCAAATTACATTCTTATGAATATTACTTTAAATTTTGAAATGAAAATAATGTATATTACTCATGGAAAGTAAAATTACCAAATTTTCATTTGGATGTACTTTTCATAATGTAGAAAGTTATTTGAGTACAAAAAGTGTTGATATTAATATTAAAGTCTATGATTCTATTGAGGGTATTATTGTGTTGAAAACTCGGGGGGGGGGGGTGACCGGTCAAAAAGTAGAAAGCATGTGAGAACAACTATAGGGTGTTTTTTTTAATTCATTGGCAAGAAAAATTATAGAAACTTTGGATCTACCATAGCTTACTTAAATTGCGAAACATGTGATTATATATAATTTAGCATAAGGGAAAAACCCTTACTTTAGGTTTGAGGTAGAAAGAAATTAGTATGACAAAAATAATAAAGGATTCTTAAAAAATGAGTATATTCACATATATATATGCAAAATGGTGAAAATTGAATAATTGGGTTATGATGTGTACACTCTTCTTTCACTAATATATAACAACGTGGATATACGCCATGCCATATTGGAGTCTTAAGATTGCCTTCATACGGAACGAGTAAATCAAAATTTTATAAGTGATTTAGCATCATTTGAAATAATCTAGTTTTCTTTTATAATTACCTACATGGTGTTGAATATTTGGTGAAGTGTTTTTTCCTACTCAAAGGATTCCCCAAAATCCAAATGAGGATGTAAATGATTCCCATAAAAATACCCTTTGTGCGCACATGGTTATATAACACAAGAGGAAGTGACCCCCCAGCAACAATTATTTTTTGTCCCTTCCAACAATTATTTTTTTCCAACTTTTATTTGGTTATTACCTATTGAAACATCTTATATTTGTTGATGGGAAAGACATTGATCTCACATATTTTTCTCATGCACTTCTTGGCCATTTTACATTCAAACAAGACAATGTTCATGACTGATTCACTTTATCTTGCTTGGGCCCAATTGCTTTAAACCCACCACATTATTTTTTGTTTACCCAAGTCTAACAGATTGTGGGTGTGATGGTGATATGATGTATATGGCGTTATCAGGATTGGTTTGGGCACTTTAACTACTCAAGATTATTTGAATGAGGCCAATAAACATTTAATGGTATCCTATCAAGGTCACATGCCATGGATATTAGTAGCTGGCCCTACAAACACCTATTCAAACCTTCAATTGTAACAAAATGACCAATATTCAACATATATTGCATGATCCCATGATGTTAGGAACGAGGAATGTTTACGTAAGAGGGATTGGATTTTTGAAATGCATGATTTCAACTTACAAATGTCTTTGGCTAAAAGTGGAATGAATAAGCACTATGTTAGTCATAGATGTGACAATGCTCAAAGTGTGTTTAAAATATAATAATATCAATCATATGATAAAATAATTGATGAGTGTGGTTCATACTATATTGCAAAAGGGCCTCATCCGCTAACTACTAGATAGTCATACAAAGATCTTAGTGTGCCGCAATTCATGGGATTATTTTGGGTCCTCTTGCTGAGGGGTTTGCACGGAATTGTTGGTTTGGACAATTTTGATGTGTCCATGGGGACCCATACGTCCTTGCGCTCATACGGATGGTTCGTTGACTTGTCCCTAACACTAAGTTTGGGGGACTTGCCATGGACTACTTCTTAGATTGAAATGATAAAAATATGATTTGTGTGTTTGCAATCATTAGCATGATTTGAAAATCTCTTCATTAAACTACAAGTTGTCCAGTGTTTCACGAACTTTGTGTGTATACATAAAGACAAGGGTGTATCTAAAACATATATATCCATTTAAGTTTTTCAAGTTCATATAAGTGTGCACATTGAGTATTGAACCTTTCCAAAAATTCATGTAAGAGATTCTAACTAACACACCACTGTCCACATCATCTCCACTTGGAATGCATAGCATGCATGCAAGGGTTCAATGTAAATTAATTGATCCTATATGTTTGTGGCTTATTCATTCCCACTTGAATCTAGGTAGATAATTTAGGTGGAGTCTTTGATGCTAATTTTAGGATCAAATAATGTGACCTCTCACTTCCTCCCTTCTCATCTTGTGTTATTAATTTGAAAGATACATAGTCTCCTTTTTAATAGTCAACGTTAGGCCCATAATTTATCATCCTTATCCTACATATTGATGGGGGTGGCTAAGGCAAGGCATATGAGGCCAAGCAAGGTCGCACACATCGTGAACCGGCAATGCTAAAGGTTGAGGTCGTTTGAGAAAGGTGTTCAATGGTCATAATGGATAACTTAACTTGATAATCATGACATTTGGGGTTCCTATTGATATAATTGATGTGGATGTGTGCTATTCCAATTTGATTTTAGAACTACCTCATAGTTAGTTCCATTATTATTTTTCAAATAATATATCTTAATAATATTATGGATTTACATCCTAATGACATAAAAGAATCCAAGTTGCAACACAACGAACCACAATGCTAAGTATTTCTAAGCTTGGTTCTTTGACTCTTCTTCTTAAATAATAAAAGTACATGTGCGCAATATTCTTCTTTATAAGTTAGTGATGTATCTAGATGGAATGATCGAGATATCAATTGTTTTGAGTGTCCTAGCATCCCAACTAGATTAGTATATGCAACCCCTAAATGCACAAGTTTTTTCCTCAAAATGGGGCAAAAAGAAATAATGTTTTCAATGAATTTTTGACAGAGATCTTGAATGGTTTTTGAACATGTAAATGTACAAATGTGCTTCTCTTAAAGTCTAAAACATTTTGTATTTTGTTTTCAACCGTCCATGTGACGTAACTTGGAAGATTATAACCTAGGAACACACAATGGTCTCATACACGTAGTTGGTTATAGTTTTAGTGGCATACAAAAAATGACGAATTGCTATTCAAATATTTTCCAAAAATCGATGGGAATACTCCTTATAGGCTCAAAACCAACTAATGGACCAAAATATCTATGAAAAATAAAATGAAGTGTCATTTTTTTAATAGGCTTGTAATTTAGTGCCCGTCATCTACCATGGGAATTGCACTGGAATTTTGGGGATTGTTTTTAGTACCCAAAAGAAATCATTTTTGAAATCCCAACGCCGGATGTTAATTTATGTGTTCAAGTATACTTAAAGTTTGGAAAAAATTGAGAACATTCTAATGACATATGCTACCACTCTTGCCCTTCCATGTGGTATTTGACCAAATTGTTGCCCAATTGGCCATAGTCCTTGCTTGACTTCTTCCAGGTAGTTTGAAAACAGGGTCCCAACCTAGCACATCATGACATAGTGCTGAACTTGGATAATGGTACCATGCACATCAACCTCCTCCATGTCCAATTACTACCATGATGTGAGCATTGGTTTGTATGTCATCAAAGTTCTTGATTGGCTCGTGAAAGCTTATGAATACTTTCAAAAAATATACTATAAAAAAACACTTCTTACCACGTTGCTCACAAAAAGTTAAAACTTTTCGCTTGCAAACTACACATCTTCGCTGAATTTTAGATATGTCCTCCATGTGTAATCTCGACCTTTGAGGTGTATAGAAGCTTTTGAATAGAACATTGGAATTACATTCCTTGATCAATGCCTTCGCAACTCTAATGTGAAACTCCAAATGTGAAAGGGGTTTTAACCCTCCCACTCCTCACATGTATTGTTGTGCAAATGATGAACATATCTTCTAGTGAGGTGTCCACTAGGAACTAAAAGATTCTATGGCACCGCTTGATGCATTCATACAAATATCCTCTAGACACCTCACATTTGGGCCACAGACTCCAAATAATCTTTTTTTGCCAACATGGTTTTGTGAATTCCAAAGTTATTATTCTATACCTTTTTTCATCAGAACAGATGGAAAACCCACTTTGTCCCTATGCATTGTGCCATAGCATATAAAACCTATAAAACCAAAAATGCAAACTTTCATTTAGAGTTCATATCCAAACTTGCTAAACAACCAACAAACCTAAAAATGAACAACACAAAGATTTCCCTAATTGGGCTCATAATATCATGTACCTTTCTCATGCAAGTACTCAAAACATCTCAATGGAAGTGAAGAAGTTGTGCATGACAACCATATGATTCCTATCTTTCACTATTGCCTTCACAACTTTCCCCCCTCCCTTTGTTGGGGTTCCCCTTTCTTACTGGTCGGCTCTCCCGGGAGTGACGTGCACTTCCCACAATACATGTTGAAGGTGTACACATACTTCATAGCCACATTAGTCAATGTCTACATCTTCAAAAATATAACTATCATTAGTTGTGAGTGTTTTATCCATTGATTTAATGCCATATATGAATTACAAATTTAGGGAACCAAACAATTGGTGCATGTAAAAAACAATTAAGGCTAAAATTATAATAACCTTCAAACCCAACTTTATGAATTTCGATGGCGAGTATTGTCAAATGTTTGAATACTTGCCCTTGTAGCGCACTATCATTTCATATACTATATGTGCATCATATACTATATAAGGCATCACCTTTGTAATAAGAGGATCAAGTCAGATTTGAGCACGAATACTCCCGCATTTATGAGTTGTTCAAGGGTGTCTACTCCTTTCATCAACATAAATTTGATCTTCTTCATAACTTTTGTGATGTCTTTGTGCATACAAGGTTTTGTCGGCCTCATGGCCTTCAATTCTTTCTCTCTAGTAGCCTCCTCCGCTAATTGAGAGGATGCAGGGAAACAAAATACCGTCACTTTTTTTCTTAAGATACGGTGGCGTCTATCAAAAACATTTTTGTGCTTACCATTTTGTTAGCACATGGATTGTACCCATAAACTTTGTTTCCACAATCTCTTGCCAAGAGAACATTTGTGTAGTCAGATTTGAGCAGGAGTACTCCGTCGTATGTGAGTTATTTATGGGTGTCTAATCCTTTCATCAACACAATTTTGATCTCCTTCACAACTTTTGTGATGTCTTTGTGCATACGAGGTTTTGTCGGCCTTACGGCCTCCAATTTTTTCTCTCTAGCGGCCTCCATTGCTAATGAGGATCTGACTCTCGTCCGCTTCTTTAGTCTATTTCTCCTGACTTGAGGTGGAAGAAGGGCTAGGTAATTTGGGGTGCATATGTTGTAAGCTTGGGACCAACTTCAGGATGTTAGTCACATTGGAGCTTGCTTCCACTACGTTGCGTTGATTCCGTAAATTCTTTTTGAATCCTTGCTAGCCAATTCAGATGTTGTGGAACAAAATACCGTCACTTCTTTTCTTAAGATCCGGTGGCGTCTATCAAAAACATTTGTGCTTACCAGTTTGTTAGCACATGGATTGTACCGAAAAACTTTGTTACCACCGGCTCTTGCCATGAGAACATTTGTGTAGTCATGTTTGAGCAGGAGTATTCCCGCGCTTGTGAGTTGTTTATGGGTGTCTACTCCTTTCACCAACAGAAGTTTGATCTCCTTCATAACTTTTGTGGTGTTTTGTACGTACGAGGTTCCATCAGCCTCCTCCGCTAATTGAGGGTGTGCGCAGGTGAATGACATGACTATCCTCAGGGAATGAGGCTTGTCAAATCTAGGTTAACAACTTCATCCTCCTAGCTGCAACCTAAATGTGTTTCTAGGGACTACATGAAATTGAATCTCGACCTTAGCTATTGTTAGCAAGGGAGAATTGTGTGCATAATTTATGATGTCTCATGCAAGAACCTAGAAATCCACAGAGTACAACCCCCCCCCCCCCCCAATATTCTCACGACGTGCAACATCCTCAACAAGCTAAATCAAAACAACAAAATATTGAATTGGCATATCATGCACTTGAATTGGGAAACACAACAATGAAGATGGGAGATTGAAATATATTTATCAATTGTTGAGCCAAAATTCATTGAGGGCCCCTCAAATTTCAATGGAATTCTTTGTTTTCTTATATTCACACATAAAAAAAAAAACTTGTTCTAAGCTAGACAACAAGAAGGAACAACAAATTTACTACCTTACTCTAACTAAGAAATTCTTTACTTCCATGTGGGTTGAGACAAAATGGCATTAGTACGGTGCTAGTTGCGTTTAGTTACAGCTAAGGAGATTTGCTCGTCCTCGTGAGGGGCGTCATTGAACTCCACTTGCATGTCGCCTTTATCTCCAATGTCCAATTGTATGAGGTAGAACAATGCATCCATAAAGACTAGCTTGAGGTCGTCTTCACTTGCAAGGGGATCTTGCCAAACGACGTGCTTCAGCTAGAGGTTGATATCTTTGGGAAATTGTTGTCTTGTTCCCCAACCCATAATTGCAACAACATGACATTGCAAGAGCTAACAAAGTTGCCAATTCGTGTAAGGTGGGCCTTTGTCGATGTGGTTGTTGAAGTCGCAAGGAAGGGTGAGGAGGTATTGTCATTCATGCATACAAGGCACATAGCAACACATACATGGAGTGGGTGAGAATTCACCATAAGGGTGTGAGAACTCACACAAATGCAAGACGTTATGAATCTATGGCATATTCTTCATGAATCCAACCACTCTTAGGTTTGACATCATGAAGCTCTTCATTCCAACTTGGAAATATTGTCCATTCAATGGATTTTCCCTTCAATTGCGATCCAGCTACCTCATGTGCATGGAGATTGCTTCATTATACTAGTGATTTGCGATGATTTCCTCTTTGAAGCTTGGGCTTGTTGTTGGAGCTTTGCAAAGTTTGGAGGTAGTCATTTACTTGTAGGCAACTTCTAGGAGGTGACCTACTCCAAGCTCAGTAATGGCGAGAGAATTTTTGGTTGAGCCTTGCTTCAATATCACTCCCGCCATTATTTAGGAGATTCCACCATCCATTATTTTTTTGATAGGTTGGGCTTTTGCTGCCCTCGTGAGGAAAATTGTTGAATTGTGGTTGACTTTGCGATTGCCAAGAGGCAACAAGTGCCCGGACATGCCCATGTCAACCTAGACTAGATTATTGGTGACAAACTTTGAAAAATCATGCAAGCTTCTGATTTTCTCGGAAAATCAGAAGCTTTTGATTTTTTTTTGCAAAAGATGATTAAAAACCCTACCCAACTTCTGTATTAAAAATATTAATAAAATCAAGACCCCTAAAAGAAGGATTATGTGGCAATTTGGGATCATATATGTGCATGCAGGGGTTAAGGTGTGTCCCATGCAACAAGCCATGCAAACCTTGAAATGAGGGGAGGTCTATGAGTCTAGATATGACCTCACAAATTTTCAATCTGGGACTCACAACATGAGGCCTATACAATTTTTAAATTCTTGATAGGAGCTGAAAACGGCAACCTCTAGCTCAATGGGTGTGAACATAACTTAGAAAAGAATTGATTAATTGTTTTACGTCAAAAACAAAGTTAACTTATACATCAACGACACTTTGAAATCAGAAAATGTGGACTGACAATCGAAGGTAAGCTTAGTTCTGAATTTGAGGAGCCCAGCTTGTGCCGAGATTCAAAACTATGATGTTGGCTTGACTAACATCGATGCTCTCGGCTTAAAGATTGAATCAAGTTGGTTAGAAAAGTATGAGTGCGACACTTGGCACCCATGTTGGTGACTAGGAATCACTTGGTCCCAAGTTGGTTCCTCCACCAAGACAGGTGATTAGATAATGAACTTTGAAGTGTTGATCGAGGAATTTGTAGTTACACATGTCGAATGCATTATGGAGCAAAGAGGTTTTGATTGACACACACAGCAACTCTCAAACAGGCAGCACATCAACTTAGGCCGAGCATACAAAATCCTCTTGTCTAATAGCTTACTTACACTCCTACCTTTGTGTCAACTTACAATGTGGATACAAATGTCGAGATTAGCTTGATCGAACATGCAGATCGACTTAACCTAGAATCAAACTGTGATAGAAGTCAAGGTTGTTGTTAATCCCACCATAGCCAAGTCTTAACACTACTTCATGAGCATCTTGGGATCAACCACCGGTTCATAAGATAAGCCTTCATTGAATGTGTGATCGATGGACTCATATTCACGTCAATGAAGATAGATACCGATGTTCATTTATTCTTTTCTATATAATTTGGTCGTTTCTACGTACAAAGGAGTGTAATAAACTAATCTTATGAAAGTTCAAAACCGAACGCAGGTAATTGTTGAATTAAGGATGTGGGCCTGATGTAATTATTGTTGTCAGTTGGCCATTATTGTTGAGTGGTTTATGGCAAGGCTTGTAGTTGAGAAAGGACACCAAAAGATTTGAGATTGGACTATGTGCTCAAAGTGATATTAGACGTCATTCTAGGTTCGATTTTGAAACACAATAGTGAGAGCCTATGTTGTTGTTTGAGGGCCTATCGATAGAGAATGTTCTTTTTGACTCTTGTACTTGTACATCTCTACTCCAAACCTAGAACTTGAAATGACAATCTTTGTGATTTGCAATTCTCAACTGGAAGAGACGATTCCTGATCCAATCCAACATTCAAAATTGTGTATAAAGTTGGAAGTGCCCACAATAGAGCCATATTTTAACCCTTAATTGCCCACGGTGACCTGAGAGACTATTTTGCAAAGGGAACTCCTCTCATTGCATTTAGGTGGGGCACTCTATAACTCCTTAAAAAGTGCTCTAAAAAGGTATTGGAGGTGATCAATACAAAAAGAAAACTTCCCGTCTAAAGTTGTTAAGAATTTGTTGCAAATTGGAAATGAATTGGATTCATTTGCCGCCACTGTCTTCAATTCTTGCCTAAGGGTTCTTCTCCAAGATGTCATGAGTGATCTTGCAATGCTTGAAAGATTGGGACGGGCAACTTTATGTCTAACTTAGGGGCGGTTTACACTATGGACCATGAAGTCGTCCCACGTAAGAGGCCTATTTTGCTTGGGACGACTTCATGGGACGACTTCCATGGTCCGAGTTACTAAAATATTAGTTTTCATGGTTCGTGGGCCCTTCACTAGGTGTAAACCGAATGTTGACCATGAAGAATGACCATGCACCAAAAAGTGGAGTCATTAACTAAGTTGGAAAAAAAATTATTAAAAAAATCCAAAAAAATCATTAAAACGGCATTTTTCTGACATGGGCCCTTGCTATTTTTCCTAGACCACCTCTTTTGCTTGTCCCAACGGAAAACCCATTGGACCATGGCAGTGGATAGAGTAGGCTTAAAAAAACAAATTTGTGGACCTCAACCTCCGTGGTCACTTTGCCATTTTTTCCTTGGTGTAAACCCAAGTCGTCCCGGGACGACTTCAACGTTCAATCACATCGCTTAGACGGCCGTGGGACGACTTCATGGTCCATAGTGTAAACCGCCCCTTAGGAAATTATCTTAGTACTAGAATCACCTTGGGCTTGGAGTCATTGCGCTTTGACCGCCCACAAAATATATTAGGTTGATTTTAGATTGCTTAGAAATTCACGCGTGTGTATTGTCCTATAATATCATGATTAGTTGATGAAAACAAATTGAGCATTTATCTCATCATGCAAGTTTAGAAAATTAGATCTTCAATAGTGTCCATAATTGATATTATTTTTCTCATTTGAGGGTATTAACTGAATAGTAACTACATGTAAATCATAGTTACCACAAATCGATGTATCACCTTAGTTTGGTAAATAGACTTAGGATGGTAGTCATGTAGATAAGATACGGAATCATATTGTAACAACATGACCCATCTTAAATTAATCAAAGACCACAATATCTATGGTAGTAGATGGGTTTTGAAGTTGGCTACATGATCCAATTGAATTCATGAAATTTTGTATAGAAGAATTGGCTCACAAGACCCAAACATAAGATAATATAAGATTAGCTTGGGGTCTCTTGCACCTCCTTACCGCCCTCAAGCCATTAAGGGTTAATATGAGCATAAGCTACCTATCGCTCATGCGTGAACATCTATAAGGTAGACAACCCTCAAATACTTTTCTTATTAGGACACCCGTATTTGAGTGGTGTGTGCTTTGGTGTGATTCCAAGAACGTATACCAAAAAGACATGTGTCTAAAAGAGATTGAACTACATGCTCCAAATATGATAATCATTTTGAGCTCAACAATCAACATAAATAAATGAACCAATATGATTATTTAATGAGCATGAGAATCTTCACTTTGATATTGAATAAGATATTCATACAAGCTTTGAAAATTAAGAGAAAGTGGCTACCACCCCAGTTCAAATTGGCCAACCATTTTGTAAGGCAGAAAAACGGAGAATAGTGAATGACCACGTTGGTGCACTAGACTAGAAGTAGAATGATCCTTGGGTGGACTCAAAATGACTAATTGTAAAAGCGATGGCCCGAATAGGGTTAAGTGATAGGCCGGATACATTGATGGGCCAGATAGGTCCTAAATCACACCACTTGGTTTCACTTTCAAGTGCCATTGAGTTAACCGTTTTGTGTTCATTTGTATGTAGAGTACAATATTTTGATGCTCAAATTAAGGAGACTCTACTACACAAGTAGGGAATTTACCTTATTTGCTTCTTTGGGAAAATGTAACAAATTATTTACATGGAATAAATTTACGAAACAACTCGCATTCCTCATCTTATCATCTACTCCATCTCTGAAAAATATTGCACAAATTTTAGGCCACTCTTTCTAGCCAAATATGCTTATTTTCACCGTTTTCCGTTGTCTACCTTCCTAATCATGTACTTCATATCCTTGAAGAAGTGGGTTGGTTGGAGAAAATAGCCATTCAAGAGCCATCTATCATTTTTAGATCAAAAATTGTAGTTGTGTTTGATTGGACATTGCTATGAACTCTGGGCGGGGGGGGGGGGGGTGCAGTGTGTTAAGAAGTTAAGGATATAGGTGCGAACAACCACTGTTTTATAGGAAGGTATTACTTTCAATTCTTTTTTCTTTTTTTTCACATGCTATCATTATGTAAATTTCTACTTTGGGTTAATAGAAAAATGGCTTGCATTACTTATAATTTCAAATTACCTATTATTCCATACCCTATAGTACTTTAAAGATGTCCAGTGCCATTTTTGATACCCTATATTACTCTTAAGCACAATTATAAATTTTTGCTCCCATGTTTTTAAAATACCCTATCATTTGTTCGCACGTATATTGCTACTCCAACCAATGACTACCCCCCCCCCCCCCGAGTATGAACTGGTACCCAATGTCAATATTAGCCTTGTCAAACTTGGAGGAGCAAGGTATGTGGGTGTTATTTGGTTCATTTACCATGTCCTCCAACTTCTACTGATTAGATTTACACAACAAGTTTTGTATACGATGAAAGATTTGCACGAACCAGATTAAAAATGCATGTTTGTTGATTTCTTAACTAAATACATAGGTCCTCCCAATTGTGTTCCCTATTGAATGTAGAATAGTCAAAACTATTTGAAGACATAGTTCAATCTCTTTTAAGCATGTGTCTTTATGATGTTTGCTCTTTGATCCTCACCAAACCACATACCAATAAAATATAGGGATCTAATAAAGAAGATGAACCACTTAAGACCCATATCTACCTTAAGTTTGAGTCCACATGGATGAGAGGTACATGCATGTGCAACAAATTCTTAACACCAACTTGATAGACACAATATCTAAGCTTTGTAAAGTGTCGGCTTAAGGGGCGGATACCTTACGTGGGGCTTTGTTGGCATGCCTTTTGAAAGTCCTTAATCATAAAAAGGGGGCGACCGACTCATGAGATAAGTTAGAGCAAGCAACGTGCAAGTGAAAAGTACCAACAAAAGGTCACGCACCTTAGAAGCTTGCACGTGGTTGAATTATGAAAACGACAATCCCACCGCCTAAATATATGACAGATTTTGAGGTATTTCTTGACAAGCCTGCCAAAACCACCGCACCCTCCAATGAAATAGCGTATATGTTAATTGGAGAAACTTATGAGAGAAGAAGAAAAATGCTAAGAGAAAACATAGTGCATCAACCACACGATGGGCACGTCACATTTTGTTTTTGTTTTTTTTTGGGCACAAATTGAAAATCACTTGTAAAAAGAACTCAAAATACAACCAACCTGAGTGAACCAACGCGGTCCAAGTGAAAATCAAGAAATAATGCTCATCACGTCACGCCTTTCATTGAGGTTTGAATAAGCTTGTGATTACTAGAGAACATGATACTTGGTTTAACCCGACTTATTAATCCCTGAGGTTTTATGTATTTTCAAAATTGGTTATGAAGTGCAATTTGTAGGCTTGATTTATGGAACACTCATAAAGAAAGATTGTTGAGACAAAGTTGAAGAACACACTTGTACCGTGGGACCTTCTACAAAAGAACACAGTTACGTCATTTGTCCAATCCCTGCAACACCAGTTGGAGGTCCTTTTTGAGAAGAGAATTTTTTTGTTGGGGAGGTGTGCAAGATTTGCTTCATAATGAAAAGTGGATTGTGGTTTGCCATATCATTCATGGGTTTCTCCATTCAACTCACAACCAACCTCCCAACTAGTGAACAACTTTCCCAATGGAATTTATGTGTTCATGAAAATAATTGACTTTTGATCCTTGAACGATGTTTATTTCCAAAGAAGAGTTGCTTATTACTCACCCAAAAATTGAAATCATCTAAATATCAAATTTCAAAGCATCAAAACTAAATAATTCATACAAATGCAAATTGTATCATTATTTTGTCATTTTTGGTATGTGTATCACCAAGAGAAAGAAAGAACGACAACTCCGATGTTGCCATCAATATGAATTATGGTGTTGCTTCATTTTTGAGTTGGTCTAAGTCTATATGTAATGCCAAAATGGGCACTACGAGGATTAGGAGGGGCCCCAACGACTATTGCCTCCTTTCAAAGGTGAACACCTTGAATAGGTGTGGGCAAGCCGACTGGCACGTATCCCCCCAAGGGCAAAGCCCCTAGGTTCCCACTTGGTTGGTTTGAAAATATCCAGTTTACTTGGATACCCCCTGCAATGGTTGGGGGGGGGGGAGTATAAGTGGTAGGGTGCACTGGAAATCAAGTGCTAGGAAGGTCATTCATTTGAGTACCGTTTTGGCCTTAGGCAGCTTAACCTCAGAGTTCCCATGGGATCCATGTTAAGGCCTTGGGTTTAAGCCATCATGTATCACCAATATAATTAAGTGCATTGGAGATTTTTTTAGAAACAAGACATTATAGTTTGTAGACTAAATGGCAAGTTTTCACTTTCATCAACAAATGTTGTTTGCACTTTCATATATAAGATCTTATTTTTGTATGCATTTTAAACCATGTCATAAGTATTTATGAGGGGAACATATCCCAAAATACCAAGGCAAGCTAATGTCATCTCCATTGTATTAAGATTTTCTTAAGTGCTTGCATTGAAAATGCTAACATGGAGCTCATGACCTTATATACAAGGTCCAAAGGTCCAATTGTATTGATGTATGTTGCAACTTTGTGTCAACAATTTTGCTTTATGAATGTCTCATAAAGCAAGCTTGCAAATCTAAATTTATAACTGATCTTGAAAGTACATAAAACCTCGATTTTAATAAAGGTCAATGCCTATAGATTGTTCCTTGATCTTAACAAGGAATGAAGGCCTAGGATTCCCTTGAATTCTTTAAATAGTGAAGAACAAACTTGGTGGGAGGGAGCACTCAATGTAGGTTGTGGGTGTACACAAGAGTATATTTGATTAGAGTTTGGATTACAAAGTATACATATGGTAAAGATATTTCTCCACTAGTTATGCACAAACAAAGTAGAATGTCATGATTTTTTAGGTAGAGGTAAGCACCTATACCCTAAGGCTCCCGTCTGATTTCCCACAAGAGAAGTTTCTTTCATCTAGATGCACCTGCTACTCCCTAAAAGTTCATATGTGCTAATTCATATGGCAATACTTGTCATCCCCCTGCATCACACTTCAATGACTTTGCCAATACAAAATGGTTTATTGGCATGTATCTAAGAGAATATTAAAAATCCCAATTGCTTATATTTTGTATACATAATCAAGACAATTTATTCTAGGAGTTCAAATTTCCATATATATATATATATACATGATCTATTATGTAGTCCATGATTTGTATGTATAGTCTTTGTTTTGGTCAAGAAATTTTGCATAGAGGGGGTTTTGATAAAGGGTCCTACACATACGTTACTCATACTCTCAGAGTTAGTGCGCTCCATGTCATCAACCATATAAGTCCAACCAATTGGGACTTTTGACAAATTCTCAAGGCAGGCATGGCACTTTAGTATATTTTGTGATCTACACGTGCCTTCAAAAGAGGGTATATATTTTACAGATTTTATGTACGGACCATGATTCGAATGCAACCTAGTGTTATGAAACCAACAAACACTATTTTTTCCAATTTCATTGCCATGTTGTTCCTTAGATGGTATAGGAGACATGAAATAATAATTATATCACAATATTTTTGTTATAAAAAAAAATTGAAGGGATGATTTTGGTTGTACCAAACATACATGCTTGAATCTAGCAACCTAAATTTAACTTCTAGGCATAGAGGACATACACTTTAATCTAATAGTTGAGCCCACCCAACTCCCATACACAAAATGGACATATCGGAACTATATGAGAGCCCTCCTACATAATCCTACGCAAACAACAAGCATAAGCCACCCTAAGTTTGGAACACCTAAATCAAACATTCCTGCAACCCCCATCCCACTAGAACATACATTAGCGATTTCAAATAACAACCCTATGTTTTAACCCATGTAGGTTACCTAACTTTTCATAGTGCCCACCGTGAAGACAAAAATAGGGCCCATGTAGTGCCTTGTCATTCAAAGATTAGCGACATGCCCACACTTACTGGTGGGCATAGCCAGTACACGACTTTCACCTATATGAAGACCTTTTTGTCACTTTTAGCCGACAACTAGACGTGACGTAGTTTAATTTTCACCGTTCATCGGCTAAAGTGAACGAAAAAGCTCCCCATATTGATAAGAGCCGTCCACTAGCTATGTCCACCAATAAATGTGGGCATGCCATTAATCTCTATATGACAAGGCACTACATACACCCTATCATTGTCTTCACATCGAGCACTTTGAGAAGTTAGGAAAACTACGTGGGTTAAAACACAGGGCCCATCTCTTAAGAGGAAAAATGTTTAACAAAATGTAGGATAAACATAATGCCCACTAGTATGTGTGGGCATGGCTTAAGTGGGTGCCTCCAAATGATGCACCATGAGTACCGTAGCTCTCTAGCAACTTGGGCACAAAATAATCAATTTTGAAGGTGCCTGAATTTATGGGAACTTCATTTTGTTGAGTGTCCAAAAAAAAGAAATAACATTCAAAGAGTGCCTAAAATCATAATAATTCAAGTGACATAGTCTCTCACAAAGACCACTCCGTATGACTCTCACACAAAGCAAAACCCTGACATACAAGTAAAAGACAAACTTTAGGGTAAGGAATGTTGGTTAAGGGAAGTGGTAGGTTAATCGTAGCCAACATAGATGAAATTAGGAAAACCATCCATGAATCATAAAAATGACTTGGATGAATGTCTAACTTATTTTAAATTACTTCTTGAATCTGCCCAATTATAAAATATTATTTTATGGGTTGCCTAACTTGCTTTCGCACTTTAATTAATTATTAGGCAGAAAGGCGCCCAAACTGCAGGAAAGCTATGGTATCCTTGGCCCAAATAATTTGTTGGAGCTCTTGATATTTGTGGGCACGCGGCCTCTTAGGCTCACATGATATGGAGGTACTTGACTCCTTTTGTGAGTGATATTTATTAGTATCGTCCAAAAATGCTACTCCCACTCCGCCATCTCCCAGGACCTTTTCCGTTGACCTAGCCTCCTCTCGTTGGTAAATTATGAGAGGAGATGACTTCTCCAATCGAGCATGTCATAATTTGCAAGGGCTCATGTAGGCACATCAAAATGGGCAATGAAATAGCCTCTTATCATAACCACCCCCACCACACCGATTGCCCCAATCACTGCGTGTTATACTATTTGGAGTTAGGCAATGCTATGACTAATCTAATGGGAATGTAATATTTTACCAAAGCAAAGTCGTTTATGTTTTATAATGTCCAAACAACTTATTGAACTTTCGTCAGTAAAAAATTGTGCTCTCAAGATGTTATTGCATTGTATAACTCCAAATAATAACACACACTAATTGGGATAATAAATGTAGTAATTCTCTTAACCCCTGAGTTTTCAAAATCTCCTCACATAACAAAAGAAAAAGTATTGTTCACTGGCTAAGTAGTGAAGGTTGATCAATTAGAAAGTATAAATCTTTTGGAGCAAAGTTGTCAATATTGATTTAGAGATGAAATCCATGTGGTGGGTGTTCACATGCAACTTGTGAACGCTATGTAAGGATTTACGATATCAAAATTAGAGTGATTCATCTTAAACAAGGATTACATAGGTTTAGGTTGGAAATTTGTAGATCTTGAGAAGCACATTTAACTAATATATCCCCATTGAAACTTTAACTTTGAGAAATGGGAACCTAGAGAACATTTGAAGGTTGAGTTGTAGTATGGACAACAATAGTGACATGTAGAAGATAATGCACTGCCTTTCATTACCTTACATTGGTGCTCACAAGGATTGGGGGGGGGGGGGGGGACCAAATTTGGGCGAATTAACCCATACACTCGTTCCTTGTTGGATGCCTAGACCCTTGCCTCTAAAGAACCAATGTATGGGTTGTTTCGCTCCAACCAGGGGAGCCATGTGTGTACAAGATCTGGTTTTACATAAAATAGTCTTCATGATAAAAAAAAGACTCAAAGAGTATACATACAAAACATAGGTTAATTGTGTGCATGTCTTTGCTTCCTACATGGGATAAATCTGCACCGCCTTATACTTCTCCAAATTTGATGCATAATCTCTTAATTGATTGGTTATGGGCGCCCCTGCTATAGATATTGGAAATGCATTTTTGTTGAATCCTTAACTGTATATACATGTCCTCGCAATTGTGTTCACTAGTGAATGTAGAGTAGTTATCAATGTTTAAAAAGTGTCTTTGTGATATCTGCTCTTTGATCCTCACCAAACCACATACCAAACAAATATAGGGGTCATATCAAGAAAACGAGCCACTTAAGACCCATACACCTTATGTGGTGGGTGTAAGATAGATTGGCATCATATGTAGTATGCCTACAACAACTTAGACATTCCTCGGAGCATTGTTAGTGGAACACCTATGGTTGCATTCCGAATCAGAAGGATGTCTTTTGCAGCATGAGGGCCAAGAACAAAAACAAATGAGCATTTGTATCAACCGAGATGTATAACGGATCATGCACAATTTTTTCCTTTCAATGACTCACGAAAGTCTCCTCTAGGGGGGATCTCCACCTTATAGTCCTCCAATACCCAATTCATCCCCATGCTTTATGGTTAACTCTACCATGGGCAGGATTGCTATGGCAAGTGACATTCAATGATACTCGTGATGCTAAGAGCGTCCCCACCATACTGGGCATGGGGCATGCGAACGCCATAAATGGGGCATCCAGGGTTTTAAAGTGGCAGTACAAGAGCCCCACCAGTGGTTGGTCCCCATTATTTAGAACCGTCCCGGTGATAGTTAAGACCTTCCCCCTCATAAATGGTTCATGTAGCGGTCCTTCTCTAGCCCGCCAAGAGATTACTTTAATATCATATACTCCAATATCCTATTTTATTCTGTGTCAAATAATAGGTGTCGTTGTCTTATTGATTGCTTCTTAATTATGACAGGGTTATGCCTAGGCTTTGGTGGGCTTTGACTCGTGATGAGCTACCCTGCCCAAGATGAAGGGCTCCCCAAAGGTGTAAAATATTATATACTCTATTTGACATATGCGTGGTCTGGTGGGGACGCTCTAAGAGGGCACGAGTACAAGAGCATGTTGATTGTGCTAAATTGACTATTGGATTGGATTTTACAAGCATACAACTTTGCCCATCTACAACCTCTTGGAAGGCTATATAATTGAACTCCCTTGAACTCCTAGATATGATGGGGGATATTGAAGTCAAGATAACAAGGATAACATTTGTAAAATGTTTGTGTGGTATCGTCAAATACTAAGGGCTGGTTTACACCATAGACCATGAAGTCAGACCATGGAAGATGGCATTTTTCCATGGTCCAACTTTCATGATCCGATTTCTTAAAAAATCAATCTATAAAGCCTTTGGGCCCCTCACTAGGTGTAAACCGAATGTGGACCAAGTGGAGTGACCTGCACCAAAAAGTGAATGTGTAGATTTTTTTTATTATATGCCCAAAAAGCTTAATTTTGATTATTTTTTTCAAGTTTGACCATACTCTTGACTTTTCTTGTCTTCACTTCTCTTCCCTTGTCTTGTCTTCTTGTTTTCGCTTGTTTTCACCTTGAACTTCAACAACCATGGTTGCAATGAAGGTGAGGAGGAAGAGACTCATTTTGCTATTAGAATTAAACATGTTTTTGTACATGCTTGTGACGCATGTTGTGGACATTCAAGCATTCATTTTACAAGAAGTATAGGAAAAGTTTGCAATTTTGAGCTTGGCTTATGAGATTATGAGTGTGTGTGTGCGCGCGCGCGAGAGAGAGAGAGAGAGAGAGTATGGATTTGTAGACCGTTTTTTGTTGGGTTCATGGATGGATGGATTTTTTTTTAGGAACTAAACTCAAGTAAAATACATTACATTTGGATTTTTTTGTGTGAGATGTTAGGTCCCTATTTGAAGAAAGGAGATACTCATTTTAGGAATATGGTGCATGTGCAAAAAATGGTAGCAATGTCATTACATAAGTTGGGTAGTGATGATGGACTGCAAAGCATATGAGACTTGTATGGAGTTCATGAGAGTATATTATCAAAAATAACAGAGGAGTTTGTAGAGCTGTTAGAAAACATTTTCAACCAAATTTTGTTCAAACTCTAAGTGAATCGCAGTTTACGGTTTTAGCTTTAAGTTTGAGCAATTGCATGACATATCTCACATCATAGGATAATAAATGAATTAAATATTCTTATTTTAGCTCCTATAATTGGCGAAGACTACTTCTTTGCATTCAACAATTTTACAACGAATTGTTGGACCAAATTATATATTCTAGGACTGTAAGTTTGGTTGAACATAAAGCCTTCACAATTAGGTTGTTTTTTAGATTACAAGAATTGAACGTGGATGTATAGAAGGTAAGTTTCAATTGTACAAACTTATAAACAACACTGCATATCAGGTGAGGCATTGGATGTATTATCTATTTAAGGGTGGAAAGACTGCATTATCAAGAAATGAGACAATTTAGAAATTTATTTACTAGTCTTTAACCATGACGTATGTTAAAATGGCGTTTGGATTTTGAAGCATAGAAGGAGATTGATAATGAAGCAATGTGAAATACCTTTGAGGAATATGCCCGATATTATAGCAACTTGCGTAGTATTGAAAATTTGTGCATTGTAAAAAATGAAAAAATTAAAGACGAATGGATTGTTGAAGCAACAAATAAATTAGCTATAGGAGATAGCAATGAAGAAATTAATACGACGATAAATTACTAGAAGAAAAAAAGTTGGATTTGCTGAGGTGAAAGGAAAAATTATAGCTAAAAAAATGCTTAAATTGTAGATGAAATAATTGATGTAGAAACATATCTATTTTTACCAAGAAAAAAATGAGAAGACAAATAACCTTCTTAATGAAGCCATAGTGATGTATGAATTACTGGTCAAAAGATTTTGGCGATATGAGTTATGAAAAAAATCTAGTATTATAGACTATAGACAAAACGAGCAGGACAAATACAATAGAAGAATAATTAAAATTACCAATGATAGTGTCAACATTTATATCTATGTTCTTAGGAAATTTATGAATTCTTAGAATGTTATAAGAAAAACCCTATAATTATCAACAACATATTCTAGTAGAATTTAAAAAAAATTGAGTTTTTTTGGTACTCTTGTGTTGCAACATTCGATAATTTAGCAATAGTTGTTTGACATGAAATAGGTGTAGTTGAAATGACATCTTCTTTTCATGATGTTGTAGCATTTGCAAGGATATAGTTGTGCACACTACCTTGCTGCCATTTCATTCGTCCATTTCATTAAACCACCTACATTTTGTTTTTATCAGTTCTTGAAAATTAGTCATTTTGCCAGTCTTTTGTTTTTAAATAATGAACTTGTATTTTTTCCTCCATAATAATCAAGAACGGTTGAAATCCTTGTAGCCACCAATTGAATATAGAGTTTGAAATAGTAGTTAACATTTGTATGAAGCACTTAAAAAACATTAAATTTTTTTTCCAAAACAAGCCAAAAAAACTTGAAATTGATAAATGTAAAGAAAAGACAACATAATAGAAGTTAAGAGAATACTGTATATGAGAGTAATCTGGGTAGGTGTAGACTGAAAACAATAGATGGGCTAGTGATTAGATGAAGAAGGAGAAAAAACATTGGACAAAAAAAGAGGGTTTAAATCCTTTCATGTGTGGAAAAAACTTAATATAGTAACTAAATTCGAAGCATGCGCGGCAATGGCTACTTGTGTTTTGGGGGAGGAATTTACAAGGGCTTACGGCCAAAGGCCAAGGCCTTCTATGGCCTCCTTATACAACCCACATACAACCCCAATCACCACATTCTTTATATTATTAAATAAAATGATTCATATTCTAGTTTATTATTTTTGTTTGTTTGTTTTTTTAACAAATTCCTCGTCCATTTCACTTCGAATAGCAATTAGATGATGCACTTCAAAATCATTGACCAACCTCAATCATATCCTTCTTGTTAGTTTTCTTCATTTTTTTTTGTGCTCATTCTTTAGTTGAACACCCTCTTTTCTTTCCAACAAATTGCTTCTTTGCTATTGTTACACTTTTATTTTTCTTTGCAAGATTCCAACTCCAACAATTGAAGGAGGACTCTCTAATTGTCCTCTTGCCAAAAATTGAACATGGATGTAATTGGAGGAGGGAGAAATGCACTAGAAGTAGAGTGGAGCATATTAGTCCATGTATCATCTGAGAAATCAATGTATGGATACTTTTGAAAATTGGAGCTGCCATGTTTGGCATTCCTTGTGAATTTTGTGAGCATTCTCCTTGCGACCCTCTACCTGATCCTCATCAACAATATATCCTTTTATGTTTTGAAAAAAAAATTGATACACTACTATGCAAACCATGCCAAAACAAGGATGCAAGATAAATGAAACAACAACCCTTTTCTACTATGTTTCAAAGTATAATGTTAGTATATAATAAAAGGAGCTTCCATTGTATCTACAAGCCCCCCCCCCCCCAAAAAAAAGACCATTAAAATTTTATTATAACAACATTTTTTTGCTATGGGCCCTTTTTTTCCTTTTCTACTAGAGCACATTTTTTGCCTCTTCCTCTGCAAAACCCATTGGACCATGTTAGTGGATAATGTAGGTCTTAAAATATGTCTTTTGAGGACCTCAAACTTCATGGTCACTTTGACTTTTTTTTCTTATGGTGTAAATCAAAGTGATCCCAGGATGAGTTCAACAACCAATTGCAGATTTAACAAGGCCTTGGGACGACTTCATGATCCTGGTATAAACAACTCCTAAAGCTCAACTCTTGAAAAATGATTAATTGAAGGGAAATAGTGAAAGTCCCTAATAATATCTCCCTCATTAATGTTCTACATCTAAGATCAGTTCAAGCAATATGTCTTTCACTCTAGGGAATTATTAGGGGAGTATGCAAAATGCCCAGATTAGGCCCACTTACCTTACGAGAGAGTAGAATTGCATTTTCATCGAACATGCAAGTTGGAATATGTTAGTCATCTCATGTATTCATTTTGAATGTTATGTGATTAAATTTGTTAAACTTTAAATCTTGATTTTCTAGAGAAAATAATCTCCCACATATGAGTAGTTTGGGCAAGGTTTGAATAAGAAGGATAGCCATCATGCAAAGAATAGTGCACATTTATGACAATCTTGGGTGCATATCAACAAGTTTATGGAAATTTTGCTCAAATTTCCAAGTTTTGGAATATAAAAGAGGTCAAGTTTCCCCTTATTAAACTTCATTTCCCCCCTACAAATGTGCTAGTGACCAAATATGTGATTCTAGGGAAAAGTTGCACACAATGCAATGTGGAAGGAGATCCAATTTTTTGTCATCTAGTGGTTTTTCCCGACTTCAGTGTGCACGTAGAAGTTTGATGGAAGTGTGCCTTTAGACAAAATCAATTTTACAATGTTTAATCATTAGAGTGGACTATCTAATCTATGATGTCAAAAAATAAAAAATAAAAAATAAAAATCCTATTCACATTTTGTGCTCAACATGTTGATTAGGATGCTTCCATTGAGCACCTATTGGTACTCAACCCATGATTAGAATGCTAGGCCCTAGATTGGTATGATAAAATTGTTGCATCTATCCATGACATTAAAGATGCAACTTTGTGGTTTCTACATAAACTCATCTATCATGAATGAAGGAGCTCTTGTTGAAATAAATCATGTATAACATGAATACCTATTTATCCACATTGAAGATATTTGGGGGTTGATGCCAATTCCGGAGTCATAACCTCTAGAACTAACAAATGTTATCATTAGTCCAAGTTCCCCAATTTCCCAATGGTTAGGATGTTAAGGGCTTGTTTGCACTAGAGACCAATGACCATGACCTTGCTTTTTGAAATCTCTCATTGGTTGAGATATAAGTGGTGGTCACATTTCATTTTACACAAGATTTTAACTAATAAAAGTGACTATGAGTGAGCATGTCACAAATGAATGAGAGAATGACATGGAATTGTATATTTCTAGAAATAAATAATGTTTGGTAGTCACACATATTTTGAGGTGAGAAAATGAAAATAAGTTGTTCATTTAAAAATAAGGCAACTATGTCACATGAAACATTGCATTGTTTAGTCAATTTTATTTTTGAGCGACCCAATTTTGTTAAAGCTATTTTAAACCACTTGTATTTTTTTTAGTGAAGATTTTGTATTTTATATTTAAAATCTTATACACTACATCTTGGTCTAAGTTCACTTTACACTATGACCCATGGCCTTGAGGCTTTTAAAATGTGTGGATGTCTCTTGGCATGATCTTTGGACCATTGACAATGACCATGAAAAATCCAAAATCATTGTTTTTTACGGCTCTCGGTCTAGTGTGTAAAAAAACCCTAAGTACAAAATATTAGAAGTTGATGCACAAATGCACCCATAAACAAAGCCAAAAAAAACCAACCCCCCCCCCCCCCCCCGCCCGCCAAAAAAACCAAAAAAAAAACCCTCAAAGAATCAAGCACATGCAATATGTGTGACCACGTCACCGGCCCACCCAAACCACTTTCCCATGTAGCCACGAAGCACTACATGTGGTACTCGGGCCCTTTTGTTAAATTTTGCCTCCATCACGACCAAGCTAAATCTAAAGGCCCACATATAGACGTATCATACATACCCATCCGTGCCACTGTGTTGGACGTCCTTTAGCCAAGTGTTAGTGTTTCCGGAATGTTCTCAAAATGTGGATAGTGGGCTGGGTTATCAATCAACCCTTTTAGCATTTGGGGTTTGGTCACCTACCTCTCACCATATTTGGGGTAATTTAGGTGGCATTAGTTAAGTGTTATTCCCACCACACACTATTTGCCACGCATGCATATGCACATAATCCATTGAACCGTTATTTGATTCTATTTGTATATTGAGGGCTCCTTGCGGGCCTAATGTATAAGCTCAAATCAGTCAGGAATGGGCCAAATCTTGTACTCTTCTTGCATGTGGCCATTTGGATTTTGGGACAAGAATTGCTAATTTTATGTCTAATAGTAAGAGGTTTAATATGCTCAAGAACAAGGCAAGCATAAACTTTGGCTAGAATTATTATTTCCATTCCATAGATGCAAGTTTAGATAAATTTTCAATTCCTAACGATTTGTTCTCAATCACACATATGAAAATATTGAATATGCCGTATCGTTCAAATTAATTAACCCCTTGAATATGTAGTGCCTATGTGATGTGTGAGACAATTACAGCATCGCAAGGGATAGTATTCCATTTCAATATTTAAAAAATAATAATACATATATTTGATACACAAGATTTATGTGATCCACCTCCTCTTGCTCCCCCCAGCTAAATCAAGAACTATGCTTCGAGTATTGACTTCCAATTAAAATAAGGTCCATTTCTTTGACATTAGAAATTTTGAAAATCAATGATATTATAAGTAGGACAGTTCACATATGCTGAACACATTCATTGAATTTTGCAAGATTTGAGACTTTTGAGTTCAAGATCCTTCAAAGCTATTAATATTTATGGAGATGTCCTCATGAGTGTTTGTATTTTTTGGACATTGTAATCTTTGCCAAACATGAAATGTAAAACATGAAATGCTTGGATTAGGATTTCAAGGGTTTCAAGGATTGATAGATTATGAGGCTGACTGCCCAATTTGTGGGTTTGATGAGAGGGCATTGTTAGACTCCAAACATGTCAAGGGTGAACACATGGCACGTGAGGACTACAATATAGGGGCCGATTGCACGTGTCCCCCTTCCCAACACATGGTGTAAGTGAAATGTAGGCGATCTAAAAGTCTGCAAACTAAACACAAATGATAACCAAGGAGGGGATGTAGAAGGCTTGCCTTTGAGGGAAGATCGGACACCATGTATTCAACAACCGATGCTGTTGACTTCTTCAAAAGAGGGGTATCTTTGATTTGCCATGCAACCCAAATGAATGGATACTGATAATTCATCCTGATCCTCGAGGATCGCACTTTATGTTCCACCTACGCCAGGACTCACTGTAGCTCACAATATTTCCATCAATCCTAGTTCATGAGCTATTATGCAGAAAATTCAATTCCCGCACGTTGACATAAGCCACGCCATCGAATCAATAGCGCTAACAGCTATAGATCTCCAACTGATCTCGTGCTGCAGAAGGTAGACCAAGTTAAGCGTAACAGCAATGAGATTTGAGTCAGAAATGATTGTTGTTTGTTCTTGCAATTGCAACATTGCAATGTCTGCTTCAACCCACGAAGTTCATCCAGCAATTCACCCAGTACATTGACTAGGGAACTACAGTAGTCTACCACACCTTGAGAGGAAGATGCAAAACAAGAAAGCAAGTGGTTCTACACTTGTGAATCTCTTTTCACAACCAGAGAATTAATAACTGTATCACTATATTCGTTCACATGAACTTACACGTGCCCTTTCAACTTAGATTTCTTATGCACAGTCAAGTAGAAAAAACCGTGGAACCAAGATACACGTTTTGAGTGTCTCCAAATAGGTTGTGTCAAAAATTGAGTGACCTACTTCAAAAGCTGCTCTACCGCAAGACTACAGGAATGATCCTGATGTAACCTAGTTTGTAAATAGAGAAGCAGGGGCATCATCTTCCAGTGAATCTTCACCGAAGTTCTTTTTTATCATCTACAATCTCGTGAATAACTAAGTCCTGACAACGATACTAAGAAAGTCATTTCCCATCTTTCACATGCCTCGGGATCAATATTTCATATGCTGGGTATACCGGCACTAAATCACAACATTTTCAAAGTTAACTATTCAGTAGTACATGCCTGCTGTTCTGTTTGGGTGATAGTACGAGTCTCCATAGTAGGACGTTTGATGCGATCTGCCAGGGTAGCCATTGTAGCTAGGATTGAAGGAGTCACCAGTATAATACTGAGGACGGCTCGTTGGGGAACTCCAGGCAGGTGGGCTGTAGCCTGTAAGCATCAATATGCCTCAAAATCAGTAATTTGTAAGCCTCGCATACCAACCACTAAAATCGGCACACTTTCAAAAGCTAATTTAATAGTAGTACGTGCCTGCTGTTCTGTTTGGGTGATAGTTCGAATCTGCATAGTAGGAAGTTTGATTCGATCCGCCATGATAGCCACGGTAGCTGGGATTGGAGTCGCCAGTATAATAGTGGGGAGGGCTTGCTGGGGGACTCCAGTCAGGTGGGCTGTAAGTTCGTAGGTATGGGCTTTGGGGGTTGTTGTGGAATGTGTAAGTCTGGTAGGTAGGTCTTGGCCGCCGGTCGTATGGGAATTGATGGGACGGAGGATTATAAAACGTGGACGATGGCATGCTCTGAGCATCGTGGTGAGGAGCAGGAGTAGGCGGAGCATGCGGTGGCATTCCCAGTGGGCTCCTGTATGATAAAATCCGCGCTTGACGCTTCACTTTCCTCACCTTCTTCAGGAGTCGGGCGGCTGGGACGTTCCCGGTGACTGTTACTGTCTGCCTCTGGAGGTTGCACGCAACTTCTAGCACCCCTGTAGCATGTCCAAGGCAGCCAAAGGTAAGTCTACCCAAAACCGACAGAGTAAGTGCTGAGCAGAGGTCAAAGTTATTAGACTTGTCAAATTTACACATTTTCTTTTTGCAAGATCAAGAGGATTCCACGCACTAAAAAACACACTGTTTGGACAATCGTATGAAAAAGGTATGAGGGTTTATAGTTTTGGTGTTTAGGCGACCTAAAACCAACACCTGCACCAGGTGTTCAATTTGTGTGCATTTCATGATCAATATGTACCTGTTGTCCAAGAATTCTAGGTGTTGGTTTTGGGTATACTGACCTGAATTGTTGCACCTGACTATACTTAATGATTTGATGTCGACCTTACGTAACAATTCATTTTGGATTAATTGTCAGTTCGTTTGGAGTGATGTTAAGTGTGTGTAGGCATATTACCTTTCACCTGTAGAGCTGCTCTCACTTTTCGGACATCCTCCTCGTTCTCCATTGGCACCCTCAGTTGCACATCCTGCAGGGAGCATGAACAGGACATTTCTTAATTCGTGATGGAAACAAAATTTGTTTCTTTTGCCGACTGTTATGAAAAACGAAGCAGCCCCAATTATGTAGTTTGAGGCATTCCATAAGCATGGAGTAGTTACATCGTTCTGTAATATGCGAAATCCGAATTTTGCAGTTACATTCTTCGCACATGAATATTTTATCAGTCACTTACAATCTCCAAGCATTCCTCTAAATTAAATTGAAACCATCATATAATTCAAGACAGGAATATGAAACACAACCCTCACTTCATCATCCTCACAAGAGATTCGTTTGTTGTTAACTGACTAAATTAGTTGTTGACTGACTCAAATCCTACAGCATGAGGCATGGCGGCCGTTGCCAACAATTTTCATTATACTGACATGGCAGATTGTTGCCAGAACCTGTATCGATTCTCAAATTACTTAAAACTAGTGCAGAATTGATCTCCGATCTCCCGAGGGATTGCGATCACTGATATTTGGAGAATTCGGCTTGGCACTAGGATGCGATTCATCTCACTGCCTCCCAAATCGATGTTAAACAGGTGACATTCTGATTGAAGACATACATATGTAACATGATGCCAGGTGCCCTCAAACCCTCATCATATCACACTTGATAGAGAGTCGTGTCAAACATTCACCAGTGAGACGATTGAACATAATAATCTGAAGTAACTTAGGCACGATGCACATAAGTCCTTACCAACAATTTTCGTGCTACCGAAATAGCACAATCTTGCAGAGAAATTGATGGCACACTCTTGTCACTCAAATTGCTCAAAACCAACACTGCCAGAATGGCGCTCAGATCAACTAAGCAGTCACCGCATTCAGCAAGTTGAAAATTGTCGATTTAATGCCCATCACTTTGTGGATTAGGCTGAACTTTCATGTGTTGATGCTTAAAAAACAAGTTCAGATGAAAGATCTAAAGAGACAACATGATATAGAGTCGTGGGGTTTGTGATGTATATCTGAAGTAACTTAGACATGGCGGCATGTAAGTCATTGCCAACAATTCCTATACTACCGAAACAACAAAATTCTTGCACAGAGATTGATGGCACACTCTTGTCACTCAAATTGCTCAAAGCCAACGCTGCCAGAATGCTCAGATCTACTGAGTAGTCGCAGCAACTTGGTAATTGTAGGTTCCACATTCATTGCCCTTCACTTTGAGGGTTAGGCTGAACTTTGATGTTTCGTTGCTACGACAACAAGTGATTAAGGTTGTGAAGAAAAGGGTAACATGATAGAGAGCGGTAAGGTTTTTGATGTGTACCGGAAGGAGGGGTGGCTGGGCATGCGAAGCAGGTGGGATGTTGCTCTCATCGCCGCTTTCCTCCGAAGTGGTGCTGCAAAGATCGTCTTCGTCATCGCTCTCCTCGCACTCGCTGCACGGGGATACCCGCTCAGAGTTGCCATCTCTTGTCTTGTCTTGTGACTTTGCCTCATAGACAGTTAGCTGGTTGTCATCCTCCGGTAAAGTGATGATCGGGGTAACCTTGCAGATAGGAATTTCTCTCACCTTGCCCTCTGGAGTGCGGTAGAGGTAGGTGGTGGAGAGTTCTTCGATGTGCGGTTGGGGATCGTCCTTGGGCTCTTCGACGATCGGCACAGCATCACTCTCCGGAATTTTAGTGCCGTTCGAAGGTTTGGTGTCATCGTTGTCGGCTCCGTCGGCAGATGAAGTCTGAGGGTTTGTGCAGGAAGCCATCCGACACAGCAGCAAAAGGGGGTTCACAAGTGTCTTGAGAACTAGCTGCACACATAAACACCAGTAACACCGAAATTTTGCTGAATTCCCCGAAAAGACAAGCAGCCATTGCCACAGAATAACCTGAAAACACATCACTCCCGAATGAGTCTTCATCAATCTCGCTCTTACCTTTAGAGAACTTACAAAACTCTTTGCTTTCGTCTATTTGTGCAATTCCTGTAAGATTGGGTAGTGATGAAGGCGAGGTGCAAGGTTTTGGTCAATTTTACAGCCTTGTCTTGCAATTCCTCACTTCTCACTGCCTTTGATTGCCAAATCAAGTGTACGAAACTGCTGCCATAGCCTACGGCACACAAACTTGAGATCCACACAGAACACGACAGTCTGCAATGAAAGGAGGCCAACAAAAAATTCCTGGAAGTATCTATTCAAGTATTCTGTCTGCCTTTTGCATGTGTCAGATCTTCATCTGCATCTAATTGGGAGATCAAGGAAAGAAGTGGTCAATTTTCTTTCATCTCCAACTCTGAAAAGTGCCACACCTTACACACAACCCCTATCGAAGGGTAAAAATGTGCACAAGAACTCACCTTGCCCAGCCACTTTGTCATCCGCCAGCAACTCCAATACTTCCTCAAACTGGTCTTCCGAAGACCACTTCTACTACCCTGGGTCACGAAAGGGAAAACTCCACAGCCCAGAACTTCACGGGAACAACAACTAGGTGCCTTGTACTCGCGGGTACTACAGTCTGGTTTGGAATTGCACGCAACTTGTATCCTGGACTCCACAGCGTCAGGCTGCTTGACTGAGAGAATGAGTCAAATTAATCGATCAACCAAGGGTTTGAGGAACATGCACTGATAATTCTAATTTACCAATTCTCGCTTCTGCAGATCGATGGAGGGACATGAGAATCATTTGCGGATACTTTGCACATACACATGGATAGCCATTATGAGCAGGTCCCAACTACTTGGGAGCAATGATGGCAGCATGGCCATGTGACAATGAGCCCGACAAAGTCTCCAGGTGGCAAGCGCAAGAGCCACAGATCAGGCAAGGCCAGTCACCGCGTACTACAGGCCCTAGCCTCCTGCACTTAAAAAAATATAATTAACACTCCATTTGCCTTGTGGCCTTGCGATAACACAGTGCGCAATTCCTGTGTAAGTAAATACGCGGACTTTGAGCGTTCAGATAACGCTGAAACCCTTTGTTTAGTGAATGGGGATGTTGTAACTTGTAAATTGCCAAAAGCCACTTTCCCCCCAGGTCGTGCTGCATCCATCCTGTTTCCCATACTGTTCTCCCTCGTTAGTATGACACGTTTGGGAAACACAAAAAAAGTTGTATTTTCGAGGTGTCGTCATCTCATTGATATGACAAATGGCGTAAAGTTGTTGTATTATCGAGGGAATACGAATACATAAGTAATATGAGAGCTTTATATATATATATATATATATATATACACACAACGAGTTTAAGCAATATAGATGGTATGAAATAATCATTTATAATTTCAAACAAATACAAGTATTCTAAAGAACTCTTGAAATAGGAGTCCAAAGTTCTTTAGTGTTGCCTACCCAAGTTAGCAATTATCATTTTATCTAAATTCCCTACTAACTTTTGAAATCTAATAGTTTCATTAACACCAAAATATAAAGAGTTCTTTAATAAGGAACTAAACAACAATGATGCATGACGTTTAGCAACATACTAGGTAGGAGGCCACTCTAACCCTAACCATGTCCAATCTGCACTAGTAACCCTAATTCTCATTAAGTTCCCAATGGTAAGTGAAGTTCCCAAGTAGTTCCCAAGTGAAAATGGATGTATTTTAGATGTACATAACATAGATAAAAGGAATTTTAACATTAACTACCTCTTTAATATGACAAAACATCGGTTCTAAATTTTGCATTATCGAGTGTCGTACTAACGTGGTTAGACTATAATGAGCTAGGGTGTTGTAGTTATATAGATAGATAGATAGATAGATAGGTTTTGAGATTTTGAGATGAGTGGGTTATATTTGTTGACTTTTCTAGGTTATTTTGGCTTTGACATCTTCACATGATATAATGCATGGAGGATGAGGTTTGCATAACCCAGAACAACCATTATGTTGCCACACTGAACATTCAATTTGTGTGCATTTTGTTGCTTTGCCATATCTCCATTTTGCAATCACATCAACATGAGCGCAATTCTCATATGTCTCCAAAGAGCTCACTCTTGTTGGCATCAATGAATGCACTCTTATTGGCATATGAGTGACCCAACAAACACTCAAAAGACTCAAGAGACTCCAACACACACACGACTCTATACATGATGTTGCAAAATGCAATACTCCAATGGAGTTTTTATTAGCATATGCTACTACAACTCTACATCCTACCTATTCATTGTTATTGCATCATTGTCCTAGGCACACAATCTATCTTAATGAGAAAAAAACTACAAATGCTCGTTGGTAGCAGCCCAACTACAACTCCTATGTAGTCATTACCACTCCCGCCACTTCACTCCTTTGACCCCTACATCTCACCACAGTTGTCATCGCCTCCCCAACATCCGCGTTTCCACCACCTTCTCTCCAACTTGCCGCCAAACTCTGCTCCCATCCTACCCACAAATGGAACCCACCACCAAACATCATCTTCATGAGCATCTCCACACAATTGAGATAAACCTCCCCTTACCACATACCACAACTCACCTAAATGCCCATTCCAAGGACACATAATTATCATGGCTCCCCCGCCAATTCACTATCAGATCAACTACTACACATCTCAACACTTTCTTCATCGCTGCAATAAACAAAATTCAACCCACCACCCTCTATTCAATCGACAAATAACACAACAAAATGTGCCAATTTACATTCACCTATGCTATTCAACATTTTTCTCTATAACTCGTACATGCAATACACCTCTCCTCCTCCGCTATCCTCACTACATGAACCACATCACTACTTCGTCTTTGGATGCCTTTCCACAACCTATCCAACCTCTACTCAACTCACCAAACTCTCCTCCACTCCTACTTCAACCCCATCAAACCATATCCCCTTTTTGCCTCCACGTTTAAGTCTCTACTAGAGACAATCCACCATTACAATCCACTTAATGTCAATGCCTCTAGTCACCGCCCACCAATCCTAAATGTTTGCCCTTTCAAATTACTCCAACACAAACCTCCCAATTCCCACCCTCCACTTGGTATCCTCTCCATAAAAATATCATCAAAGATCTCACAACCATAGTTCTACAATGCTATCTTAATCTTTACCGTTTTGCTCTACATGGCGATTTACATCCCTTTAACTACATCCACCTCAGTTTTGTAAGCCTCACTTCCTCCTTCAACAACACATGTAGCACTCCAACCCTCTCCCTCGCATGACTTGCATCAATCACTATCAACATCAACTACATCACCTTCTCTCATTGTTGGCATCCCACCTCTCCTTTCCTTCCTTACCTCCAATCCTTTGGCTCACTTGCTCCTACAATCTCTTTACTCAATTTGTTCAATCGCATGATATCCTCTTCACCCACCAAAATCTAACATGTATACTTGTCTAGAATTCACTTACCCCATTTCCCACCAACAAATGGCTACCATACCAGTTTCAATACATGATGGCTACACCTTGCTGCCTTGCACTACAGACAACTCCTCAAGTGGCCGACCAGGCCGCTCCACGCATCATCACACACCTCCAAACTTTCAACCTCACCAAGTTGGGCCCTAACCCTGCACCATCCCACAAACTTAGTTGCCCTCACCATCCATTACTACAACAACCAATCCCAACACACAATTAACACCCAACATTGACACATCTTCCTACCATATGGCTAACACCATGAGCAAATGCTATGCAAACACTTTTACAATCTCAAGAGGAAAACTTGCCCATAGCGCTAGAGAGGCAAAATATCCTCTTCACCACCACTCCAAAGAGGTAACTTCCTCCGACCCCTTTGTTTTACTTCCCTCCTTTCATCAACCCTTCCACTCTACCCCCCCCCCTCCATGCCCCTTCACAATCTCCAACTACCTTACATAAGAAACCTTAGCTTCGAATAAATACCATTTCCCACGGTTTTAGATCAAAAACCAATTATGGAGTACATGTGGTATGAATACGAAATCCTTCAAGACTTTTATGCATCCCAAGCTTCTCCTCAAACTCTAATTGCACCCATCATCCAATACAGTAGCTCTCTAGCAACTTGGCCATAAAATGATTAATTTTGAAGCTGCCTAAATTTATGGGAAATTAATTTCGTTGAGTGTCCAAAAAAAAGAAATAACATTCAAAGGGTGCCTAGAATCACAACAATGCAAGTGACATAGTCTCTCACAAAGACCACTCCATATAACTCTCACACAAAGCAAAACCCTAACATACAAGTAAAAGACAAACTTTAAAGTAAGGAATGTTGTTTAAGGGAAGTGTTTAGGTTGATCATAGCCACCATAAATGAAATTAGGAAAACCATCCATGAATCATAGAAATGACTTGGATGAATGTCTAACTTAATTTGAATTACTTCTTAAATCTGCCCAATTTTAGAATATTATTGTTTGGGCTACCTAGCTTACTTTCGCACTTTAATTAATTATTAGACAAAAAGGTGCCCAAGTTATAGGAGAACTATAGTAACTTCTTTACGTAGGTAACTCTCTTGTATAATCACAACAAATTTTGCAATGTTATAACTTATTTCCATATGTCCCACAAACCCTTCTCCCACATCTTAGGGCAAATGGCACTCCAAGTCATCATATACACCTTACCCAATTACCTTCTCATCAAGAAATTGAACCAGCTACTCATCTACTACCTAGGCACCAATTTCCAAATAGGTTTGGTAGCAATTTTGAGATAACCAAAATCCTAGTGTAGACGAAGGCCATAACTGGTCTACAACATCACATTATTTCCAAACAACCCTTTGTTAAAAAATAAACCTCAAATGATGCATTGAACCACACACTCTCCAATGCCTTTTGGAATGATCCTAAAATATCTCAGGCACACATCTCCCATATCCTTAAATTTAGAATGACCAATACAAGGGAAATTGTAGAATACATATTTTTTGGCCCAAAGCTTTCCCATCCATTTTTTGTCCACTGTGCAACCAACACTCAACCAACATTGACACATGGCCATACCTACTAGTGTCATGCCACCATCCTACCACAAAAAGACTTGCACATGGACAAACACAACAAAGCCTTAAACCACATACAAAAATGCTCCTCACCCACCACTCCACAAGATGGAAGTGCCTCACCAATAGTAGCTCAACACCAACCAATCCATGTGGCCACATGGTCCCTAGTTGGATCTTCCCTCATCATTGCACATGTCCCCTTCTCCCATGCCAATGTCCAACCCGACTCTCTCTAGATATCCTCCTCATCGAAGGCCTCCCAACCCATGCACTTCCCCCCACTCAATCCACTCAAACAATCACCCCATACTACATTGAATTCACATTTTGCCATCATAGATTCCTAATAATAGCCATACATAGAAAATTTGACAAATACACTACCCTAATAAGAGCCATTGAAGCAGCAAGTGGGAAACTCCAACCATTACTTGTCCTTACAATTGGCCAAAGAGGAGGCATCCATGTCAACACCTCACACAACCTCTCCCAACAATTCAAACTTCCCCCAACCAAAATTAACAGACTACAACACCAACTACGCACCACGGCTCTACACTCCCTCTCCATCATCTCAAACAAAGAAAACTCGAATAAAAGTTGCCACACCACTAGACCCTTTTAGACTCCCCCCCCCCCCCCCCCCGGCCCATTGTAGACCAACAACTAACAATGCTACTTTCTAGTCCAAAACAAAACCCTAGAGCTGCAAGGGTAGCAAGTGAGCCCCACTATTTTTTTAATCATGGTAGGGGATGGCAATTTGAATTGTTTTCAAAGGGCCTCACAAGGTTTTGAACCCAAGCCTTCAAAGAGATTTTAAGGCACCAACCAACCAACCCACATGACTCCAAGGTGACAACGCCACAACCTACTATCATTATTAACCAAAAACAATCCCTTTACCCCCCCCCCCCACTACCACAATCACATCGGTTATTTATGACACGGTTACTTGGGATAGAGCCAAACCCGAAAGGGGGAAGTAGCCTGTGGGCGAAGAGGCTCTTCATTCATGCTTGTTCCATCCAAAGTCGACGTTAAAATCTATCTGACAACAATGGATGAAAAAAATTGGATGAAACTAACACATCCGTTATCAAGTTTTTCTCTAAAGCTTAGGGCCCCCTTTTGTACTTCTACCTTTATTCCAAATTTCTTAATAGAATTTTGGATTTACACACTAGAAAAAGAAATAATACCTCTCCCTACACTCACTTTAGTTTACTATGTCTAATAATGCCTCATATAATACCCCTTTCTACACTCATTTTAATTCCTACATACTATGAAGACTCCACCCCCTAGGTATCGAGAGGCCTGGCGAAACTTCCATGTGGTGTTAACCTCTAGTCACTTGGACAATACTTTTAGAATGGCTTTCAAAAAGTACCACATGGTGATCCGGCATAAGAGACGCTCTTACATGGAGTGCAAAGGAAAGGATCTACATCTTCTACTTAAAAGCGTTCCAAAATTGTTATTAAAGAGATTTGAAGAAAAAGATGATTCATCCCTCCCATTTATGCAACAAGAAGCAATAGATTATTGCACAAAACCATACACCTCACGACAAAGTATCAATGGTCAGTTTGTTCCAAACATTCAACTTCTTGATGTTTATACAGAAGTAAAAAAATGGGCCCATATGAAAGACCCGACACATAACAAGGCTGGGGATATCCATGGGTTGAAACTTGAGATTCTAAATTGGGCTACAAATGATCTATGTGAATCAATCACAAAGCTATTTAATTTGGTGGCCAAAGAGGGTTTCCCAATTTCTCAGACTATCAACATCATTCAAATGATCTTCAAATTTGAAAGATCCTCCCCGGGAAACTATAGGACCATAATGCTAGAAACAATCTTTGGCAATCTTTATCATTGTGTTTTTAGAAATAAATTAGTCGATGAGCGGAATTGAAGGGGTCAAAGCGAGAGGACACACAAGTTTCAAGGAAGGTAGATCTACTTTGGATCACATCCTTACATTAAGTACTTTAATGGAACAAGAAATATTTGCATGTCAATGTCTTTATTATTGTTTTGTTCATTTCAAAAAATCTCAAGTTTTCTTCTAATTCTTGAGTAATTGTCTCAAGTATCCAAATTCACAAGGTCGCATGTAAAACTTACAAGTTCTCAAATTACAAGTGAAAGTCTAAATTTTTCGAATTTAAAAGTCTCAAAAATTTAAATTACTAGTGAAAGTCTCAAGTATCTGAGTCACAAGTAGAAGTTTCAAGTATCAAGTAACAATCCGAAGGTAACAATGAGACAGTTCATGTAAGATATTGGGGCCAAATGAAGTGATGTAGGGTTTCCTACCCTCCCCCCCTTTTATATAGTATTCGCAACCTAAAAATAGCACAATTAAACACAGTTTATACATTTACTAAAAATAGCGACGATGTGCCTTTATTTTCTAAATTTAGAACATGTGATCTACCGGTTTAAGATCAAAAACCAATTTATTTTTTCTAATATGTATATTCTGTTGACATTAGGCGGTTTAAGTAGTTTTTGGCAATCTTCAAGACCAGGTCTTCAACCGCTCCTTAAGACTTGGGGTCTCCCACAACCTCCTAGACCGGGGTCTTTAAAAATTTGCCTTTAACATTTCAGTCACCTTGCGGTCTCCAAGACCGGAGTCTTTGAAAATTTGCCTTTACTTGGCAACTTCTAGTGGCACATTCTCGTAGGCTCTCCTCGTTCATGTCATTCCCGCAAGCTCCCCTTTGGCGTTCCTTTGAGGGATCTTCGTCTTCTTGCGGCCTCTATTTTGTCTTACATCCTCCTTGAATCTAACTGCCCTTATGTTTGATCACTTGCATTTCCAGCCTCTTCTGTCACTATAACAACCACCAAATTGAGATCATATATGAATACAAGTATCTTGGGATTGATTTTTATTCGCGTGGTTATATTGAACCATCTATTAAAGGGCAAAGAATCGTAGGTATGAAAGCCTTGATAGGCACTTTAAGGAAAGAATGATAAGTTGAAGTAACATGTATGGAATTCAAGTGCCATCTATTCAAGGCTTTGGTGTTTCCTACTTTCACATATGACTTGAAAAACTCTCATTGAATAGTTTTTGAGAAGGCCATGAAAATGCATATAATGTTTCATGTCAATGCATTCTTTGACTACCTATAATATATTGTTGGCCAAATTTGGAGAACTTCTCATAGATTTATATGCTCTCAAGCTTACTATGGGCTTTCAACAATAGCTTGCCCAACTATCTCACTCTTGGTTAGTTAATGAAGCAGCCTCTGTTGCAACCCTTGCTAGCTCTCCTTAACTAGCTTGGTCAGTTTTATTTCTAGCAAGGGTCACGAGCGCTAACCCTTCACATTCCGCCATGCTAATGGTTAGCTCTCCATATTGCAGACCTTATAATTCAAAGGAGGGGAATCAACCATCTTACTTTGCTCTCGGGACTCACCCCTGAACCGGTAACCAATTCTTAGATGTGGACTTCCATCCATGAAAGTCCAATCTTATATTGATCATCGTGTTACCGGAGCAACACTAAAACAACCCGGACCATACTAGGCAACTATGCCCTCACATTGGGCCAATGCCCATGGAGGCTGTGTCGTTCAACCTCGGGTGGGTTTGGCCACACCACCTCACCCATATAAGCCTCTAAGACTTTTGGCAAGGCCTCTATTCCACCGTCAAAAAAACCTTTTATCTCTCTACCAAGAGTTGGGGCCAAGTAAACATTTTCTCTTAGATGATGGGGTTGGAAACCCCAACAACTTCAGAACACCATAACTTTCATGTATGATATCTGATGCTCACATTTGACCACTCCATTATCATTTACGTTTCACGTAGATGCCGATGGACTCCTCACTTGTCCCATTCCAACAAGTAGTGAGGAAGTTATGCCTGTTCAAACCTTGGCAGTTCTGGGAGCCATTCCCAGGCCACTGTTGCAATAGGGCAAGGCGATGTCTCCTAGCTCACGCCTCCGTGTTCTATGAGGTGTTCTTGAGCATTCTAAAATCCACACGCCATAAGCTACTCATAGCTGATGGCCTTACCATCGTGCCTCCTAGTCTTCGTGGGTGGGAGACATTTTCAACGCCCGGGGCCCTCACCCACACTAGAATCACTTGGGCCCTCTCACCAACGGCACCACAAGTCCCGGGTGTCACTCCGGGGTCCCCTTTGTGCCCATGGTGTTTCGGGCACTCCTTATGGAGAGGTGCGCGACAACCTCACTCTCCCGACACCTGGCCAAACAAGGATTTAACACCTAGCACAAGTTGACAACCATGTGGAAGATATCATGGGATCTATCTCATTGGGGAATCCACAACAACCCAACCACATAAAAAATAACATATGATGATATCAAGATGATTTTTGTTGCTAAAAAGTGGAACTCTTCCATTTCTTAGTGAAAAAACTAGATTACCTCCACCTCAAGGATTTTCTCAAATATGAATGTGAATTGTACTTGCAGCAACCATTGACTCCATCACAACGTAAGATCATTGTTGCCTACCGCACTTCAAACCATAGACTTGTCATTGAAATTGGATGATGGACAACTATCCCTATCTCGAGAGATTCTAGACTATGCCACTTTTGCTCCTATAATGCAATTGAACATGAGGCACATTGTGTGTTGCAATGTCACCTCTATAGACCCATTAGAGATAAGTTTCAATCATTATTTGAGAATGTAGTTTTAGGGAGCCTCATGTCTTTCTTTCAATTAGACCATCAAGTTGACATTAACCTCTATCTCATGGAGGCTATTGGGGCTACCGCATTTTTCCACTCTAGAGAATTAACCGGTTTAAAACTATCTTGATGTATTTTTAATCCCATTGGCCTTTTCTGCTTCCTAGACTTTAAAATGAATTTCATTTCATTGTGTAATCTTTGTCAACTTAATGAAATGGATACTTGCATGCACCTCCTATCATGTTGTGCCAACAAATACATAAATAAACCACACACCGATAGACACAATAAAGCTATCCATGCCATCGCTGAACCCTACTGGCACACCCCTTCACTTGCAGTTACACATTAATCCATGCTAGTGTCCATCCACCTCCAAAATACCCTCCCCCTCTTGGCTCCTCCCATGTACATGCTACCTCCCTAAATGTAAAAGTCTAGCTTAACTTCGCCCTGATATCATGTCCTTGAAAGGTGCCTCGCCTATGGACAAACCCCCCTCCTCTCTGGCTCCCCACCTCACCTTCCAATTCATCAAGTTTACTTACTATAATGACCGATTCTTTGCTCAAGCCATCACCCGCAAACACACCAAATATGACACCCTTGTCGCACAACTTCAACAACTCGGATGGAATACCCTCCCACCATTCATTCTCAGGGCGGGTATTTGGAGCATCGTCCACAAATCCTCCATTGACATACTCAAAGATGGCAACACTTTCCCTTAACGATATTAAATACCTCACTTATATCATTCTTAACAAATGAACCCTTGAAAATAATCAAGCCCCAATGCCCCTTAATTAAACACCCCACCTTTCCTTTGACGGGTCCACCTATTCACAAATATGCATTACACCATCCTCCTCTATCCTCTCCACTTGGTGGGGCCACGTAGGATGGCCCAACGAACCATCTTCACATTGGTTCTCCCAACATTTTTTTCCTTATATATATACACATGTATAATCATTACACTTTATTGACAAAAGTGGCCACGTGTTGCAAGATGCACCACATGAGGAAACTCGATGGCAGTCTACCCATTTCTTAGGCTAAGAAATTCCAGATTTTGAAGGAGTCAAACAGTGCGCTTCAACCGATGAATGCGCTTTTTCCTCACAGGATTGCCAGATGTTGGACTTCACTTGGAAGGAAAGAAAAGGAGCGCAGTGATTATCTCAACAGGGCCTCATCCTTGGTTGCTGCAAAGTGTTGTAGTGCCTAACATGCAAAAGTGTTTGTCAAATGTCTGGGCCCCATCTATGGGCTTGCTAGGCTGCAATCACAAGTTTTAACGGTGTATCAACACATAGGGGATTATCTATATAATGATGGAGGGTATAAATAATAGACTTTTCTTTTTTTATGACAAATTTCCACTATAACGATTGGGAATAAGCTCTGTGGCAGTGATTAGCTGAATGGGTTTGATTGATTTCAGGAAGATGCTGCAAATTCGCTCAACAAACATACTATCTAAGAAATCTATCTTAAAAGAGCAAAATGAATGAGCAGATTATTTGCAGCTACTGTTGTCATTTCCGGTAGACCCAACCAAACTAAATAGCTGCCCTTTGCAACATAGTAGACTTGGGAGAAAATTTATCAGCCACTAGTAGATTTAAGCCCTAGAAGAGAAGTGTTTCTTGTGGCACACATGTAAAGTACATATTGTGTTAAGGCTTGAAGATCGATAGCCTTTATTGTGAAGCTACACAAGCAACTTTTGCTGTTCTGTGATATTTCAGTTGAAGGTTTGAAGACCACATGGTCAATTAGTTGAGTGCTTCGGAGATTAAGTTGTAGCATTCCAGAGATCAGGTAGTACATGATGTGACCAAATGAAAATTAGAGTGTTAATCCTCACGGAAAGCAAAATGAACATCAGATTTTTGCTTCCCCTAATCTGTGCTCAGAGTTGCAAACTATATGTGCACTACTAGGTTGGCTTTCCTGAATGCTTGAAGTCTGTGAAATATTCCCCACATACTGGCTGCTCTCTTCGCATTATTGTTTTCAACCCTTATGTGATAATCCCTCACCTTCAACCTTGTGCAGAAGGCGTAAATCCTCCTTCGTAAGGATTGTCCAAAGCCCACAGGCTCTTCCTCACATCTGAGTTACAAACTTTTCTCTCAGATGCATAAATCGAAATGCACGAATCCATCAGCCACGATCCAACAAACCTTCATATAGTTCTCTATCCTTGCACAGGGCAGCTATTATACACATCCAACAAGATATGTTATAACTATGTATACAGATTTCCACAGGATACATTAGATCCATACCAAATCAAACTGCTGTGCAAACAGAAGACAACAATCTTAGTGAAGTCATTGAGCATCAGGCGCTGTCACATTATTTACAAGCTTTTTAATGGAAGTTTAGCCAGCAACACCATTCATATACTGACACTAGTCACCATCTTCATCAGTCACCCTCAAAGACAAGCTTCTGAGAAGAAAAATTTCTCTCGGGAGGTGTTGCCTCCTGCTAACCCAGAAGAAGTTGATTTGAATCATCGAATCCTTATTAATTTGAGCTTAGGATCAACTTTTCACTTGAAAGGAGGCGCACATTAGAAAGGTCATAAATAGACAGAGTCTCACATCACAAATTGATCTGTCATAAGAAGAAAAGATGTCTTGTCAAAGAAGGGGTGTTGCATAAGGATGCAAAAGTTTGCACTTCATGGTGTTCAAGGTGCTCTAACATGCAAACTTGTTACATTGGTCCCAACTTCCAGTTCTCAACGGTGGGCGAAGCTTTTTCAAATACTTTCACCCACGAGGGTCGGCTTGATATGTCTTTCCACCAGGCCTCCACATGCTTCCGAGTACTGAGCAAGTCGGTCTGATTGGCTATGTTGAAATAATAGTTACCCACAGGCAGGTGGGAAATGTCAGCTAGGCTCACAAAGTCACCCGCCAGGTATTTGTGCTTCGACAACTGTGTCTCGTACACATCAAGTGTCTTTCCGAGCTTCTCTGTGGTGGCGGCCAAGGCGGCTGGGTCTGGCTGCTTGCCGTGGAACCAAACACCGAAGCACACTTGATTGACAATATCCAACATGGGTCCTGTGCATTCCTGGCTCTCAACCTCCAACCACTGTTCCACTCGTGCCTTGTCAGCCAAGGTGGAGCCGTAGAGTGCAGTGCCTTGGTTTGGGTACTTCTCACAAATGTACCTCATAATTGCACGAGACTCTGCATGAGCTCCACACACTTAAGCCCAAATAGGTGTCCTCTCTCCGTGTGGCCTCATTAATTTGCCACCATTAGCAAGACTTAGAGTAATATGTGCTTTTTATTGGCTCTGCCTCCTAAGGCATCTTCAAAGAATCCAACTTCAATCTTGGCAAACTGACTTGACTGATTACTTCCACTAATTACTTTCATTCATCTTGTTACATATTACAGATACCATATATTAGTAGTGAAGAGCTTGTGTAGATGATGTATGCCACCAGCTCTTGTACCTGATGCATGCTTGTATATTTACACCTTGCATTACATGTCGTCGTGTTCAAGAAATGAGTATTGGTGTGGGACATACCATACAAGGTCAGATCGCCATCTTGTAGCGTTGGAATTTGGCCAAAAGGCTGCAAATGTGGGTCCATCACAAAGCGTGCAACATATGAGTGCAATATACCCCAAATGCAAGGAAACCCTAATTCCCAAGCACGTTGGAAAATGCTCACTGTACTTGTAACTTACAAAATCAAAAAGCAGATATTAGTCACCATGACAAATGTACTTCAGAAAGATGCAAACCGCATGTGATAAGATACAGTGAAATGTGGTTTTCAGGTTGTGGGATTTCATTTCGATGAACTGTGCTGAAGACAGATAAAATGGAGAGACCTCTTTTGGGAATAATGCCAACATACCTGCAAAGCAAGGTATGCAGGAGCCTTCTGTTCTCCTTTCATGATGTCCACTGGAATAAGCTCAAACTGGACTTCCTTTTCATAGAGTGTGGCCAACACTCTGCCTGAGGCGTTTGAGTACCACATGCCATGAATCTTGAGTGCCATTATTTTGGTTCAGTGTAATCATATGAAATATCAATTTATCTGGTCAATCTAACATACAATTGTCGACATCTTTCTTGAATCGATACAGATTGTCGGATTTCTCACCCCTGCACCACCCTTCCCTCTTAGAAGACGGTTAATATTTCCTGAAATTGAGTATGCAACAATCTAACAGATCTTTAAAATGAAGAGCAGGCCATTCTGAAGCAAATAGACCTATGAGTGTCAGTGCACCCAATGACTAAGATTTCACAAAATAGAAAGAAATACATAGGAACATTGAGGAAACTGCAGTCTAAATTAAAAAGTCACATTTCTCAGGACCAGAAGTATGAGAGGATGAACAGACTACTTATCCAAAAAACATTTATTTTTACATTTGTACACGAAGCTGCAGTGTCCTTCACTTAAGATTACAAGAGGATTTTCTCCCCAAAACGACTCCCGCCTGTTTCTAGAAATACTTCAGATGCAATTCTGAAAAAAACATAAAGGATTTAACTCGTTTCCTAAAAAGAATCTGGATAACCCAGTACCATCCATGAGAGTGCCTGAATAACGTCGAGGCAGTGATTCCTTAAGCTTTCGGCTACTGTAACTGCCCAACTTAGGTCAATCAACCATAATGAACAGCCATATGAAGTTTCAAGCAATTTGAGGATGAAGGGTCATGGATAACTAACTCCTAACCGCCTTTACCTTGGTATACTTGGTAACTATGATTTGTTCCAAGGATAACCAAGTAGTCTGTATCTCAGAGACAACTACTTGGATGTTCCATGAGCAAGGGCCCAGATGGCCTGAAGTGGTTAACCTTGAATGTGGTAAAAAGAATGGAATCGTTGCTAGGATCCCCCACATTTGGCAAGGGTTTACGTAAATACTTTGGGTTGCATGCCTACTCATTGAAGTTAATGGACACTACAAATGCTCTCACAAAGTGAAGGAGATCAAGTAACTTTCTTTCCATTGACGTCTGCCACTACATTGCCCGCTTTTTGCTTGCAGGTTGCATCAAATAGGCTTGAATGTAGATCTCCAAAAGACCGATGTTTAATCCCCAGGAAAGTATAAATGCAGCCTCTAAAGCAACGTCAAAAGAAATTTTGAACAGTAGTTCCAAGAGCGGGGGAAGGAATCGGGTGTACATCACTGCATACCTGCAAACAACCGGATATAAAAGAAGCATATGATTAAAATGAAATGGTGATGTTCAAGTAAGGTTGGAAATTGCATCGTGACACGGGTAGATCACTCTAAGGCATTTTTGTGCACCACGTGCGGCTGGGGTTTTTTTTGTTTTGGGGCTATTTACCTTCAAGGGCTGAATTAAAGCCTCCCTATAATTGCTTAAATTTCAAAAATGGTCCATTTGTTTGCACCCTTCCATTACTTATATTGTCCAAGTCACTGCAATTTTTTGTACTCTATATTCCTTTTAACGACGGCGCGTTCCCTTTTCATCCATTTTGGACAGACGGAAATCCCAATTATCATCCATCCCCGTGAGTCCTAAACCCATTTACATACCTTCTAGGATCCTTATCTTCAGCCCTTATATTAATTTTACAAAAAAATAATGGCCCACGTTTTATGTTCATCTAACTTACTTATAATGGGATTGTCTACATTTAATGGCCCCTTCATTATTTGGAATTCCTTTATATTTTTAATTTCAAATGATTTTAATCCTCTCTATATTATGCCGCACGTCGTTTTTAAAATGCACTAAGTGATCTACCCGTGCATCATGAAGGTTGAAAGACATGTTCCATAGACATTATCCACAATGGCTTCGAGTTGAACATGATTCTTTTCAATATGATATTCTTGATCATCTTCCTTGTCTCGGAGATTTCATCAATTGAGAGTGCCGAGACTTTTGCAAACAAAAGTAAGCAAATCGACGCGGGTGCGTTACGAACCCAAGATACCTAAATCTACAATCATGTTGCTCTCTGTAGTTTGACAGTATGAATGGACACAAGAGCTGTAAAATACGATTAGATCTAACAATCTTGCACAATTCATCCCAAAATTACTTCTACACATTGAGATCGTCACATACCCAATAGCAGCGGAGCGCAGCATGTATCTGCGATGTTTCTGGAAATCCTTCTTCCTTGCAGCATTGACGGATATGGCCAGGTCAATCAAGGTCAAAGGTCCCATGAACCTGCTTAAAAGCACAGCTATGGGCCCAAGCTCGCTCACATTAGCCATTCTCGTCGCCCCAGTCACTGCTGTCACAATTGTGGCCATTACGAACACGTATCCCAGCCGCTTGTGAAACACAGGATTCTTGTTTCGAAATGATGGATTGAACTGAAAGGGCCCTATCAACATGAACAACAACGCTGCTAACGAGTGCACCTGCGATTGTGTGAACATTGAAGATAAGGACTACGTCATGTCACCTGAAAATTTAAGAACAGGAAAAGTATTGACATTGCACATCTGCATGTTTTTGTTCCAAGGTAATCCCCAACTGCAGAAACTGTGAGTTCAGGGACCCACCTGCCATGTCCGAAGGTTGTTTAATACGTGAAGTCCTGCCAAATGGTGATCACCGCGTGCGGCGCTCGCAGTAAAGTCCTTGTAAAGCTCGAATTTCCCATAGATGAATGGGAGGGTGTACATCCCGAATGGCACTGAGACGCATACTATGATCCACCAGGCTATGTTCCCCCACATTCTTTGCCCACTCTTCGCCATCTCGGACGCCCTTGTCACTTTAATGCCGAAACACAGCAGTACTGTTGAAGTTGAATTGCTCCACCCAACTCCTGAACCCAGTAATTGTCAGCTAAAATTGTTGTCCCGGAAGGTGCTTATCTTCAATCCGAGGGCCAGGTGACAATGTTAACATCCGGGACAATACTTGGATTCAGCTGCCTTTCAGAGCTCGTCCAATTTTATAAATTTCTGACCAGATCGTCGACAGCTCAAAACATACCTGCCAAATCTCAACTTTGTGAGTATAAGTACTAGCAACTCCGGAAGCAAGGCACAGTAAATAATTCTTGCATAGTTATTCTTGCACGGTATATTATTATGAATTGAAATTGTTCATCCATTGTACAATGTTCCTACATACACTAACTCGTTGCAAACATTGAAGGCATGAGAAGTATCAAACCTCAGCACAACACGGCACGAGCAAGCAAGAACTTCCTAAGAGGCCAGCCAACCAAAAAGCGCCAAATAAAAGCTGTCCAAAATACTGCAACATTTTTGATGTCAACTCATTACAAAAGTAACTAATAGACGATAGCCCACCATTCGGAGCAGCGCAACTCAACAGCAATTGCAACATCAATTCCCTGCCCCTCCCGCTTCACCTCCAACTCCGCATCCAGCTCCGAGACACTTACATGGACACCCGCGGTATGTGACTTGGATTCTGAAACATGTTGTAAATCATTTTGAAATAAGTAGGGATGCAGGGGAGAGCATGAGATTAGGTGAAATACATGTGAATCCGACGAGGAAACTCCTGCCATGGCGATGGGGGTGGCGGAAACGGAAGAAGGCGTGATGAAATTGCAACTGCAACTTGAGGCAAGTATGTGGGAAATTCATAGCGGTGGAAAGCTCATGAGCTTCACTTCATGAGTGCCTAGACTCTCACAGAGCAACTCAGGGATTGGTTCCGAGGATATAAAGTTTTATTCCTCTTTAAATCTCTCCACGTTTCTCTATCCGTTGACTGTCAAATTAAGGCTAGTTTTAGCACCTTTAGCTTTATGGTGATTCAGTGAGGAAGATGCGGGGAAACCGGGAAGAAATTAGCTTGCAATTCAACGAAGACGAGGCCCACGATGTGAAGGTTGCTTGAGTGCCGATGTACAACCTGTGTGTGGTAGATGGGTCTTAAATGATTTCATTTTCCAACTAGCCCAATTCTCCTAGGATATGAAATGCGCGATTAGTACGAGATGGTTAGCATATCCACATGGAGGCCATAGCCACTTTCTTCATAATTCTTGGAGCTCATATGAATCTTCTTCATTATCAGATCGAAGATTCTCGTGCTCACTAAATGGTCACATAGGTTCCCCCCCACTCAATTATGTTGATACTTGGAGTTGACAAGCTTTCATCCAAAGCTCAAAAGTGTTGAGAGCTTCATTAGTCTTGAGCTTTCAAATTATGTATAATTATAAAGTGACCATGCTAAAGTGAGGTATTAAGCATTAAGGAAGGATTGGGGCCTTAGGGGGCCCTCGGGATCAAATGTGTTGCCCGTTTGTTTTTCTTGCGACATGTATGCAACGGTGGCATGAATGATTTCGACACTCGTTGTACACGTTGGACCCAATGGCTCCATGTTGTAAGATCGATAATAACTAGTTTTCCTCTTGGCATTTTGCATTTTGGGCTTTCATTCTCATGGGTTTGGGAGTTTTTGTTGTATTTTGGGGTTTTCATTGTGAATGGTGTTGAATTTTGGGTTGAATTGATGTGTTTTCTCTGTTCTATTGCATGTATAATGTGGTTGTGGTTGTGTTTGCTATCGATTTCTTTTGTTTTGGGGTGAGAAATGAGGTTGTGGAGTTCAATTGAAGCAATTTCATAAGATAATTGGTCAAACAAGGAAGGAGTTCTTTCTTTGAGGGTTGAGATAAATTTATGGGTGTCTCTGAACCCACATAAGTCATGTCTTATAAAGCCAATGTGTTTGGTTTCAAGATGAATCCAGGTCGTCGTGCACAGACGCCTTGTGCTCATAACACATCATGCACTCAAGTAAGAAACTAACAAGGATGTTAAATATAATAAGTAATGATATCACTTGTGCCCTATGCACCATCATACTACATCATGTTAGTGGAAGTATGATAACCCTTTTGCTACAACACTTAAATAACCACACAAGCCTAATATATACTTGTGGTGTTAGCCACCATGTTTTGGCCACACAATCCAAGTGGTTTTTTGTAACAAGCAACAACCACTCTAACACTTAGATGACATGGTGTCTGAAGCAAACCCCTACCTTGTCATGTCATCACACTTGTGATTTGTTTGTGTCATACAAACACATTGGGTTCTATAACTCATGCTAGTACCTTGACTAACATGTCAACAATTCACGTGGCATGTGAAGATTGCCACTTTGGGGGTGCACCTTTCATAACACGTATGAGTATAACAAAAGGGGTGTTAATTTGAAATTTTCAATACTATAATACATATGCTATACAAATTATAACTTGTACTTATGTACATGTACAGAGGAATTCCGCCGGGGATTCGTGGCACTCATGTATTTTCATTAGTGTAAGTTCATTTATCTTTGCGGATGAGATGAACCACTTTAGACAGTACCTTACGTCTTCGGCTCCTTGTCTCAAGGGTTTTTAAAACACCAAGTTTTAGTAGTTCTAAATAATCCCAATCTAATCTAATACTTAAATAAATAATATAAAAGGTGTTAGACATTAAAAATAAATGCCTCATATAGAAGCAAGTGGGTGCATCATGCGTTGCCAATCTATCATTACTAGTCCGGTTATTTTAAGGAAATTAATATGGGCGGACGTTAAATACCCCCTCACAAACTTTCAGGGGTGTCAGATCCGGTTGGGGCAACCCTCTAAAGAGATTTCCTAACCCGACCAAAAATTATTGTCCATCCCGCCTAATTTCCAAAAAAAAACATTGCCCTTCCATTCTTGAAGGTTGCTTGACTACAAATCCCATATTGAATGCACTTCACCTTCAAGGTCTGAAATCATATATATATATATATATATATAATATTGTATTATATTATATGTGCACTTCCAATTAGTAAATAAGCAATCGATTGGGATTTCATTCCGGAAGTCAAACCATCAATCAAGCACGTAATTAACTTGAACTTGGAGGTCAAAAACATTACAAAATCCTCATTAATATTGAGGTTATAATTTTTTGACTTACCATTTAAAATTATCTTTGTCATTTTAATGATAGATTAGTACAAATGTTCATAAGATGACCAAAATGAAACAATGGAGATAGAATATAAAACATATAACAAACATATTATATAGAAATCAATTTTATTTTTTAGATAATATAATATGAGGTATAAATAAATGGTATGTTATTTGGCATTAGAATTGTGGGACAATGTTATGGATGGGGTATACTCAAAAATCCATAAGTTTCTGACTATAGCCTATTTGAATTATTATAATATTTTATGCTCGTCACATATTGTATAATCTTTAAAATCACATGTTGTATTTTTTTTATTTTTTTATTATTATTATTTAATTGATTTATGAGTTCACCAATCTACCATATAAGGTGATATATATTATTTTGACATATTACAAATGTTTGAGCAATCACACCCGTGAAAAATAAATGAATTATGAACAACAACAAAAATCTATGACAACACGTCATAATTATATGTTGCACACATTGATATCTTGCGAAATTCATCAAAATAACCATATGGAATTCAAATTCACATCATGGCCTTGGAAACCATTCATGGGAGGTTAGAAAATAGGCTTAGAGCATCCAATGCCACATCATTGCCCCTTGCCAACTAATTGATCTTTACAAAATAGCTAGTAGTTCACAATAGCTATACATGAGAAAATAGGTCTTACATGCGAACTCAGAGGTGTTTCACTAAAGTAAGCTTCATCCGAGCTTCTTGATGGACTCATCCGATTTTTGTTACCGGATGACTTTACTTGAGTGCCATGAATCCCCGGCCCTGTAGCAACATGAGTCACTAGAAAGGTAAATAAATATTGCCCCAATCATGAATCTTCACAACACAATTCCCCACCCGTGTCTCAGCCTTGCTAGCTGGCTACCCTGACTATAGTAAATACTGTGAGCCACATTCTTGAGCTTATCTCCTCAGTACAAAACATAATTCACGATAATATTTTGATGCGCACTATTTACCAACTCACAATATTTTATACCAGAGGTCCACATTGTAGGTTTAAGTATTTTTGTTGGATTTAAATTAGTGTGCATTTGAAAGACGTCCAAGTTACCTAGGAGAAGGAGGTCACTATATCACAGGGGACATGCCAAGCGTGGTGAAGTTTTGCATTATTTATATTCATAATATGGCCCGTACTATACATTTGTCCACACTATTTGCCATAATCAATGTTGTTACTCCCTCCAACCCAAAATGATTGTCCTACCTCCTGGATTTTTTTGCCCCAAAACGTCCGGTTTATCTGCTCGGCTAGAAATTTGAGGTTCAAAGTCAAATATTTTCGCGCCAAACTTTCATCATCAAATAATCTTTGACACCACAACTTTGGGGGGTGTTTCAGAATAATTGTTGTTTTCTATTTCAAGAGTCATACTTACAACTACTTGGTCAATTCACAAAACCATGATTGTGCAAAAAAGCTAAGTTGAATGATCTCCACATGGATAGATTAAAAAAGTCACCAACATCGCCAAAGCCATGTTGTACAAAACCACAAACCAAAAATAACTCAATAAATCACAACAATGAGCCACCACACCACAACAAGTTGAGAAAAAAAGAAAACGGTAGAACCGTGAGGCTTTGTCCTTTTCTATGAAAGATTACAACTGTAGATGTCCACTTTGCTCATGCCAATTCATGGCTATTTATTATACCTATAACCAAACCTTTCTTGGATTTTGTGCACCTTCTTCTCAAATGCGGGTCAAGGACTAAAGCTACTCATTTAACACCCGAAAATATTAAAATAAATAATTAACAACTACCAAAATAATTATAGTTAATTATATTTTTTCCAACACATTTTAGGGAGAAATTATAGTTAACTAGATATATATAACTATAGTTAACATCGACATTAAATAAGCTGGACTAAAATTAATTGGAACAAGTAACGTCCAAGTGTGAACGCAAAGTGGTTAGGAAATTTGCTCTTTAAACATAGAAGTTGATGCATAGTCTCTGTCCTATGGACAGAGCCAACAAATATACTTAACTAGATACATATAATATAATTAACTATATATGTATAACTATAGTTAACATCCACATTAAAATAGAATGGACCAGATAGAGCAAGAACAAGTAACGTTCAAGTGTGAACGCAAAGTGGTTAGAAAATTTGCTCTTGAAACAACGAAGTTGATGCATAATCTCTGCCATGTAGACAGAGCCAACAAAGGACAACACCACAGAAGCCAATCCTCCAACATTGCCCATCCTCAAACCACGCCTAAGACTGGCAAAGTTACAAGCCCTGGAGCTAATAGTAAACCACAGTCTCCTATCCTTTATTCCGATTAATGGTGAGCTGGTTGTAGTCACCTGAAGAATATACTTTGAAGGCGAGTGTCACTCAAACCTCCTCTTGTGAGGCCCCCATGCTCAACCCCAAGGGAGGTCCTTGACCATTATCTCCATCAAAAAGCAAACAAGCTGAGCTATCAGCATCATTGGAGACATCTCCGGCAACTTAACTAGTCATGAATGAAATGAATAGAGATTCACATTTCAAGTTTCGGATATTGGAGAAGAGATGCAAAGTTATTAGAGAGCAACATGAAGCATTTCTCACTTTCTAGGCGATCACATAATTTAGTGGAACGTCTACTATCGGAACTATAATGGTTAATCTACTTGATGAATCTCAATCTCATGAATACATGATGCTTTTGGTGTTCACATTGCTCAACGACAAGCCCTTGGCATATACCAATCAAATATAAGCATCCGGTTAAGAAGGCTGACCACATAAGGCTCACATACTTTAATATCTTACTAACATGTATTTGCACTTTGTTCTAGACAGAAGCGACCTATGTACAAAAGTCTAAAGTGGAAATCCAAATATAAACACGTTCAATGTAAAGCATTGACCCAAGTTCTAAAGTATATAGTGGATGCACTTTGCGTGTGGACGTCGCACCATTCATTAAATTGGCCTTTTAAATTTCTTATTCTCCTTGGTTAAACTGACCAACAAGAGGAGGCACAATTGACCTATGTGAATTTTGATCTTCTTATCACTCTTCTTTGCAACTTCATCATGTACATTCTAAGAGTCAACCGAAAAGTGTTGGGTCAAATCGCCTTAATGGTCCCTTGTTTGAGAGTAACCAAAAAGTCTTGGAGGGTTTCATTGAGTTTTAGGTGTTGATGTGTTTTTATCTTTACATGAACTAAGAATCTTCTCTCTCTTTTTGCCACCTATGTGCACATGGATCTCTTTGCTCCTTTCAACACTTGTGTACTCCTCAAATAAAATAAAAACTTAAGAAAGAACTCAAAATAATCTCAATTTTTTTTTTGCCTTGAAATAAAGCAAAACAACTCCCCTCCCTAGGTTTATTTTTAGGTGACTAACACAAGTATTGGACGTGGAAAATATGGGAGATTGCATCGAAAAACCTTGATATGGTCCCCATTTTTGGTGACTTATGGTTAATGCTATTAGCTACAAAGTGGTTTGGTGAACCAAGTTATAAGGTTAATGACCCTAGTCTTAGGAAGTTTGAGGGTCAATTATTCATCACATTCACCATCAAGGTGGGACATGCTCTTTAATCCTATCAAGAATAAGAGAATTTATTAGCATTAACAAATACAAAGCATACAAGAGAGTCTCTTTATAGTCCTAAATCGACATTGTAATTAATCAAGTGTATGTGCAATAAGTGAACCTCATATGAACCAATATAGCTGCAGTGTATCAGTGTTTTTTTTAAATAAATAAATTATGGGTGAATTTATTGGCTCTTGGCCCATCTAGTGGCTAGCTTCTAAGGCACTTTTAGTGAAGTTTAAGGAGACTCAACTCGCGATTTGGGATGACTCATAACATGGCAAATGCAAAGAAGATGTCATGCAAGGTGAGGTGGAGCTAGCATGTGGCACCCACTTCCTAAATTATTCATGTAAATTTGGCTAGCACAATGCAAAGAACACAAAAATATGGCTACATTTGAGAATTATTGTATTTAAAAAATGTTCCATGGGGGAATTGAACCCTAGTCTTTCGGCCATGCCCTCTACAACATGGAATGGCATGCAAAACCTCATATTAGCACAACCCATCTCCCACCCAAACAAAAACTAATAATCTAGGCATTTGACATGTGTTACCATCTTCCTCCAACAACTTCATCCGAATACAGCCAGTGCACCTTACACAAACAATCATGATGGACTTGCACCCTCAAGCATGCCACACATGGTTCAAGTTGGACACCAAATTGTTGATGTATAAATCCATACACAACCTTGTCATGTTCCATAATTGAGTGCAAGATCAGTATATTAGGCACCTTTGTGAGCCCAAAATGGTGCCCACATGTGGTGATTAACTCTTCGAAACCAATTTTAGTTTGACTTTGATGTGTTATGATTATTCACAAAACATAAAAAGAGTGAAGTGTGGTGTGGATTTAAGTTTAGGCTTTAGAATGTGTTGTGTGATTATTTCAAGGATGAATTCAATAAGAGTATGCCTTGATAATGTGAGTAGGGAGTAAGGTGAAGCAAGGTGAGCTCCGCGGGTTAAATGCCCACTTTTGGATCCACCTTGGTAGTTTAGGAAGAAGGAAGCTTGGTGGAAGGGGATTAGTCCCTACTTTGAAGGTGAAGGTTAAGGGATTGTGATTGGAGGTGCTAATCCTCTCACCCTATCCTCACCTTTCTCTCCCTCTCCCTCTCTCTCCCTTTTTGCTACTTAAGGTGTTTTCTCTCTCATTTTCCACTCTCTCCATCAAGCGCTCTCAAGGGAGCAAGCTCTTAAAGAGCTTGGGCCAAGTGTGTAGGTTAGTAGTTTTAGTGGAGTTAATTAGTTAAGATCTCCCTCTTAAGTCCTCTCAAGAGAGGTGAGCTCTTAGAGCTTGTGGCCACGTGTGTGGATTAGTTGATGATGTTAGGTAATTAGTTAGCTTATAAGTCGAAGAAGAAAAGAATTATCAATTGTCCGACTAAACATCTTGAGGGGGCTACATCTAAGTGTATAACTAAAAAGGCTCGCATGTGGACCTTTGAGCAATTAGGTGATTAGGTGATTAGGTGATTAGGTGCTTAGAGTGAATTTAGTTTGGCTTGATTGAGTTAAGGCTAAGCCTTGAGGCTGCTGGACTGTGACTTCGACAAGGCTAAGCCTGAAGCTGCTGGACTGTGGATTCGATAAGGCTCAGCCTTGAAGCTGCTGGACTGGGGGTCCGGGAAGGTTAAGCCTGAAGCTGTTGGGCTGGGGGTTCGATAAGGCTCAGCCTTGAAGCTGCTGGACTTTGACTTCGACAAGGCTAAGCCTGAAGCTGCTGGACTGGGGGTTCGATAAGGCTCAGCCTTGAAGCTGCTGGACTTTGACTTCGACAAGGCTAAGCTTGAAGCTACTGGACTGGGGGTTCGATAAGGCTCAGCCTTGAAGCTGCTGGACTTTGACTTCGACAAGGCTAAGCCTGAAGCTGCTGGACTGGGGGTCCGGGAAGGCTAAGCCTTGAGGCTGCCCGAAGAGGGACTGATGTGAAGGCATTAGGCTGGTTATTGGGGGAGCCTAACCACATTGTGTGAACCCGAGAAACTAGTCAAGGCTGGTTCTAATTAACCATACATTAGTATTTTTAGAAACTATTACATTAAGAGTTTAGACTTGGTAGTGCAAGTCAAGTAGTTAAGGCATTAGTTTAATTAGAATCACGTGTGGCCTTAAAGGCAATTGTAATTGTGATTAACCATTGAGGGAGTGTTTTTTCAACACTTACATCCTTTTTGGTAAAAATCGATCACTTATAAAAAAATGGATAAAGGGGAATACTCTAGCAAGGGCAATGTGGAGGAAAGGGTGATCAAAGGCCAAAGGGGAATATCCTTGAGAACTTGTGTTGCCAAGGCCGCCGGTTGGGCCCTAAAAAAAGCCAACGCGACCACGAGCCAAGAGGCTACTTCTAATAAACAAAGTGATTCACAATGACATGAATGCTTAAGGATGTGAAGAAATAGATTTTCACGTTACATACACTACATGTGATTCTCAAGACCATCACCCGGACTAGGACGCTTAAGGGTGGTGGGTTTGGCCTCACAACCTCTAATAGAACTTAAATGCACTAGTCCTTTGTTTTCCAAGCCACTACTTGACTACTGCTAGTTGCCCTCACATGTGCATACATCCACTACCATTGCACTTAGAAACTATTTGGAGCAACATACATTAGAATTCATTTACTCTTATCTTCCATAGTGAACCCTTTGAGTTTTCCTATCTTATATTGTTACTTTGGTAAAGGAGTGTATTCAAGGTGTAAGAGTTTGTGCAAACATGCGCACCACCAAGTCTAGGTGGGTTGTGAGCCGATTCCCTCAACTTGCTCTTCAAAAACGACAAGGAGTTGAATGTTCTCTCATTCTCCACACTTCCTAACACTTGTACATGGGCAATCTCAACAACTTACATGAACTCATAGAGCTTCGTTGAGCTGAGGGCATTGCAAGAAAATTTGCGCCAAGGTCGGGACATCATGTTCTTAGTCATCGATAAGGACATGGTAGCTTGAACATTTGATATCATAGTGATTTTGAAAAAGGAGCTTTGAAGCTCAAGGTTGCGGATATCAAGGGGTGGAGGCACCCACTCGTCAACATCCTTGGTCTCAATGTCTGTAGGTACCCACAACTTCTTTGTTGTCCCATAGAATGTTCTCAATGTTGCAATATGCATAGAGTATTTAGCTTCAAATATACCAATATTTGGCCAACTAATACTTGGGGTAGCATATCCCTAGGGGATACATCACATCTTGGTGTGGGAAACATTTGTCTAATTATACTATAAGGTGTTTTGCTGCACTAGTGAGTTGTCGTTACACCTCACCAAGGATCATCTCATGATCAATCTTGTTCACCTCTTTCCATTGCCCTAGGAAGGCCTAGGAAGACCTCATTGCAGCCATGTCAAAGACACTTGCAACCTTGAAGACAAGGTGGTCCTCCTCATGATTGTAAATAAAGCACCCACTCTTGCTCATTTACCAAGGATGTGTCATTTGCCAAGGACCTAAAGGTATTGAACTCTTCTCCATGCAAAGTAAGCACTGGATCTACATACAATCGATATAGATTACCTTGGCAAATCTTTATTGCATAAATGAAATCCACAATGTAGCACGTTGGACTCTATACAAACTTAATGAGGGGATTTACATAATGAACATGGGCATTAAACAAGGTAAAACAAACATATTTTGCCAATCTAGGAGCATGAATAAGTTCTTATTTGATGTTGGCTCTTTGGGTGCATCCACCGCCATCTATGTCACCTCAGTTTGTATTCCTCAAGCACTCTCTTTGTTGGCTCAAGCATAGATATCCAACGTGTCTTCACATTTATAGATATTTTGTTGCCTTTGGATTCCCAACAAGCTATAAGCTTTTGGAAATTGAGAGTACACTTGGGGGAGGAGCTAAAGTAAGAATATAGTGTTGCCAAGAGATCCTCCACATGTTCACCACCTTGAAATTTGAAAGGGTTTAAACATCAAGGTTGGTACGATGTGCCATATAATGGACACCCACCATGAAAGGTGCATGCTTGTTGATAAGGTGCACAATAATGCCCAATTTTGCACCTTGGAATGTGGACACCCCATCTATCCCAAATGTGATCAAACCCTTTCTAATTTTCTGCTCTTAGAGACCTCCAGTAGCACAAACAACATTGAAGATGACATTAGTGAGGTTATATGTTGTCCCTCCCTCGACAACTCTCTCTCTAGGGTAAGCAACAGAGTGAATCGCTTCCAATCTCTGTCGACATAACCATGGAAACTAATCTATGATTGAAAATCTACCAAAGTTGCCTCATCACATGACAAACTCAAGAAGGTAACAACTTGCATGATCTCCTTTGTTTTATTTAACATTACACGCTCTATGGCTCGTGCCATCTCCTACCCACTATTGTCACTCCAATGATGTTGTAGATTGTTCTTTAGTTTCAAGATTTCAAGCAACACACACATTTGTTTGTAGTCTATGATAGGTATTTCTTGAATGAGCAAGTGCAAAAAGGTGGCAAACTAAACCCACTTCTTTTTCCTAGCTCTAACCATGAACTCACCCACTTGTGCTTGAATGCTATCTATGGGTATGCCAGCAAAAAATCTCTCATTTTGATTGTGGGTTGAGTTGTGGTCTATGTATTTTTCCCCAATTGCTACCCCATGACCTAGGCTCTTTGCAGTTTTCCTCCCTTGATATTTCCACAAATTGTCACTCTTGGCCATTAATACTATTGACTTTTCATGGATTTTGGAACACTCTTTGCAAATTGCCTTGGTTGCTTCTTCATCCTTATAGATGGGCTTTGCCCAACGAAAAAAGAAGGCAAGCAAAGGAGTTGGGATTGGTGATTCTTTTTATAGGACTTCTTTTTTTCACTACTCTCACCAATAAGAGTTGTCGGTTGTACATTGCCCTCAAGAATGGGAACAACAATATCAGCAAGAGGCACTTGACTAGTGCTAGGATACTTGTGGCCATGGCCACAAGTATGGCTATGGCTATGGCTATGGCCAAGCCAAGGTAAAATACAAAAACAATTGTGATGCATACGAAGAAGACAAACAAGGATATGGTTCTCCACAAAAACAAATACAACTTCCAAGAAAGGGGTTTGAAACTTACAAGGCACTAACAAACAACACTTTCAACTACAATTGATGAAACCAACAATGATTTGAAACCACTAAACCATAACAACAATGGTTAAGCACTTAAATGTCATACAACAAATCAACAACTTGCAAAACAACAAGAAATGTGTGAGGCCCTAAAAAACTAAAAGAAAGGGTTGTCAAGTGCAAGGACATGGGTGTGTGACGCAACCGCCTATAGAAAAAGGTATCCTACATCAAATTTCAGATTAGTGCCACTCAACCATGGCAAAAAATCCTAAACTAATGAAAACAACAACAACACAAAGAGGAGGGTTGGAACTCTATGGCAAGAAATGTGCCACAACAACCATTGACCAATGCTCCCACTTTAATATTGTAGCTCTCTAGTAGCTTGGGCACTTATCCACCTAATAATTAATTAAAGTGTGAAAGTAAGTTTGGTAGCCCAAAAAAGAAAATTCTATAATTGGGCATATTCAAAAGGTAATTTAGAATAAGTTAGACATTTATCCAAGTCATTCCTATAATTCATGGATGGTTTTCCTAATTTCATCTATGGGTTGCTACGATTAACATAAACACTTTCTTTAACCAACATTCCTCACCCTAAAGTTTGTCTTTTACTTGTATGTTAGGGTTTTGCTTGGCAACAAATTTTGCTTTGTGTGAAAGTTATACGGAGTAGTGTGATTGTAGGCGCTCTTGGAATGCTATTTTTTTTTGGGACACTCAAACGAAATGGATTTCCCAAAAATTTAGGAACCCTGTAAAAATAATTATTTTATGCCCAAGTTGCTAAAGAACTACAATGAGAACAACAAAAAGATCATTAGAGACATAACCTCAAGATCACATAACCAAAAAAATCCCAAAAAAACAAAAAAAATCAACAAAAATATTCAAATCCAAAGGAAGGGTAAGAACTTATTTGCATTTTGAAACTCAAATGGCAATTGGAGAGGAGATTGTGCCGCCATGCAATCCATATTCCCTGATCTCACACCTTAATGGTTTGTTGGTATAAAGTGGGTAGATGATTATGTGGCCACTAGAGCATGTAATGGCCATTGTGAATGGGAGCAGGTCTCAAGCTAAAGAGGACGACCATGGTGAACTAGAGCAAGCCATGGCGAATAGAAGGACGGCTACAATGAACATGAGGATGACCACGGCAAACTGCAACATGCCATAGCGAATTAAAGCAAGCCATGGCAAATAGAAAGACGGCCATGACAAACAAGGGGACCACCACAACAACCAACGGGAGGAACCGGTGAACATGAGGAAACAGTGAGGAAGAGGAAGAACACAACGGTGAAAAGGAGGAACATGGCAATCTAGTTGAGGATGATTGCGACGATCACTAAGAGGAGGAGGAAGAACGCGATGATTAGCGATAGCAGGACGACGACAACAAACGTGACAATCAACAACAACAACAACATGACGATCACAAAGAAGAAGAGCACGAACTTGGTGAATGTGAAAATCAACAACAACAAGAGGACAATCACCAGGAGGGCGATAAGGAACAGGAGACAACAATCTGCAATAACATCAACATGCCGATCACTAGGAAGAGGATGAACGTGACAATGAGCATGAAGAGGAGGTCATGTGCAAGGAAGACCACCGTGAACATCGATGTGAAATGAATACGAAGTGAAGACACGCACCAGGGGATGGGGCTATAGGAGTGGGAGGATGATACTAGAGGAATGGGAGCGGGAGCAAAAACAAGGTCAAACTTCGAAGTGTGGAGGAGGAACAAATTGAAGGAGAGGTGGCCGCCTCCTAGAGGTGGCTACCCCCGACATTGGAGAGTTGGCCCCACACTACTGGAGAGGAAGCACGGGGAAGTCACTCCATTGTAAAGTTGAACAACCACGTGCAAACACTTTACATGTAAAACATCCTACTTTTTACATAAAGCATTGCCAAAATGGGTCAAACTTTTATCAATTTTTTTCATGAGTAGATATACACGGTACCTTTTACATAATAAAAATGGTACCTAAATTTGATGACTTGTTTTTTTTTAATAAAACATACCGTTTCTAACTAGAATGACATAGAATTGAACTAAAAAAATGATTGCAAAAAAGGAAGATGATTGAAATTTTCAAAAAAATATAAAAAAGATACTATCAATGGTTATGTATATGTAGAAAAAATATCTTAAATTTTAAAATTATCTATGGCATGTAATATAGGGGTAGCAAACTTTATTCACACATGGTGTTCAACTTGACAATGGAGTGAACTCGCTGTGAGAGGAAGGAGCAGGGAAACTTGGCTAGAAGGTGGAGCCAATTATTCGATTTGAATAGCTAGTGGGGGTTGCCAAGGGAGAAGGAATGGGCTCTTGGACCCTTCATTGTAGGATGAATTGTGGCTTCATCCACAATTGTGAAAGCGCCATGTGGTGGCCACCCATGGCCCTCTTACATTGGCCATCCCACTATCCACATCAACGGCCAACAAGTTTTTGGCTTCCCAATACAAAATGCAATTGGGGAGCCCTTCATTAATTTAGCACCGAAGGGGTGACACATAGCAAAAAAAAACCACCACACAATCAAATAAATGAATGTTGTAGTGTGTATATTTGGCTCACTCACTGTATGAAATTGTTAACTTTCTTTTTTCCTAGGGGTGCATGTTACTATATAATTGCCATTCATGTTGAGGGCATGGTAGTCATCCCCCTTTCTACATAAATCATGTTTGGCACTCACACATAGACATTACTTCAAACATGATAGCTAACTCCCGGGCATTTTGATGTCTCATAGTTTATGCATATATATATGTGTCCAAGCTTTTTTTTGGAGGGTGGCTATCTATATGATATTTTTTATTTTGTCCCATTATCTTACCCCTTGGAAGTTTGAACTTAAGGTTTTTCCATTTAAAACCAATTTAATGTTAATTCAAAAATTACAATAATTTAGATAGGCTATAGCCAGAAACTTATGATTTTCTGAGTATATCCCATCCATAACGTTGTCCCACGATTCTAATGCCAAATAACATACCATTTATTTATACCTCATATTATATTATTAAAAAATAAAATTGATTTCTATGTAATATTTTTGTTATATGTTTTATCATCTATCTTCATTGTTCCATTTTGGTCATCTTATGAACACTTGTACTAATCTATCATTAGAATGACAAAGATAATTTTAAATGGTAAGTCACAAAATTATAACCTCAATATTAATGAGGATTTTGTAATGTTTTTGACCTCCAAGTTAATTATGTGCTTGGTTTCACTTCCGGAATGACATCCCAATCAATTTCTTATTTACTAATTGGAAGTGCACATATATATATATATATGATTTTAAACCTTGAAGGTGAAGTGCATTCAATATGGGATTTGTAGTCAAGCAACCTTCAAGAATGCAAGGGCAATGTTTTTTAAAAAAAATAGGCAGGATGGGCAACAATTTTTGGTCGGGTTAGGAAATTTCTTTAGAGGGTTGCCCCAACCCGGATTTGACATCCCCGAAAGTTTGTGAGGGGGTATTTAACGTCCTCCCATATTAATTTCTTCAAAATAATTGGACCAATAATGATAGATTGGCAACGCATGATGCACCCACTTGCTTCTATATGAGGCATTTATTTTTTATGTCTAACACCCTTTATATTATTGCCTTAAGTATTAGATTAGATTGGGATTATTTAGAACTACTAAAACTTGGTATTTTTAAAACCCTTGAGACAAGGAGCTGAAGACGTAAGGTAGTGTCTAAAGTGGTTCATCTCATCCGCAAAGATGAATAAACTTACACTAATGAAAATACATTAGTGCCACGAATCCCCGGCCGAGGAATTCTAGACAACACACCACATTTGTACTTGTCTGATAGGCTCACTTACCAAGGCTGATTTATTTGGAAGTTTGAAAGAGGATGATGAATATGATTATAATCATATAAGGATTGATGATTCTAGTGCACAAGGTGGTGACAAAAAAAATTATAGTATTGGAAAAGACAATTCAAACATGGACCATGATATTGTCATAGACACAAAATTGATGCAATTGTAAGTTGAAAATGATTTACATGAAGATGTGGAGTTACAAAGTGAGCTTTGATATGCCTTAGATGTTTGAAATAATGAACATGAAAATGTTGAATTGTCTTCTCAATCTAATGTAAAGTTCATTATGACTTATGTAAGAATAGGGGGAGTCTAGATTATTCAAATGTACATTTGTAAGTCAATTAAATGGTGTGGTGATAATTGCTATTCCGATTGAAATAACAACTCACAAGATTGGCCAAATCGGTGGACTACTTTAGTGCCTTCAAGAATTTACCTTATATCTCTTGCAATCATCCAAATGCATCACATTCATCCATGCAAACTACCTTAAGTTCATCCTAAGTCAATCCTTTCATTTCTCACAAAATCATTTTTCATCAAACTTAAATCATCCTAATTTCACCTAAAAGTCATCCATCTATAGCCGACTTCACACTACCTACCTTTATTCTAAGCCCCTAAATTCAAGGGTTTTCATTCGCCACCGTCTTGATCAAACGGCCTTCGCACACGCCTTCATCTGCATTCATCTTCATCCGCATGCGCCTTAATCCGCTCATACATTCATCCGCCCACGCCTTCCGGACTCTCAAGTATTGCCTAATCATCTAACAATGTTAACTGACTGTTATTAATCTCACTCCTAACAACTAACTTCATTTCTTAACTAGACAATGAACCTTAATTCAAACCACGAGCAGTATGAATGGCTCACGCATGCCTCTTGGATCACCTTGTCAGCTGTATTTTATAGCTTTTCTACGGTGCCCCATAGTCTTCTCATTTGGTTTGGATTCCTCATCAATGTCTTACATGATTTCCCCTTGTAATCATCTTCCTTGTGTTAGAAGACGCACACTGTATGCATGGCAATTCCCACTCATCAAAATCTTCTTCATACCAAATATGTTCACCTCATATGACCATGTTCGCCCAAAATGGGTCCACATGTTTGTTTTAACTCTTGTAAACCATTACAAGTGATGTTTTAGTGTTTTATGATTATTTACAAAAATATAAAAAGAGTGAAGCTTGAAAAAAGCTAGGTTTAAGCATTAGGCTTATTTGGAGTGGATTGATTAAAAATGTAGTAGTAAAAGGAAGCTCCGTAGTTGGTGAGCGTAGTAGGTAGAGATCCAAGGGTAGTTAAATGATTAAATTAGGACCTTTGGTGTTTGTTTTAGGAAAATGGCTCAAAAGATAAAATGAGAGCCTACAAAGTAGGAGGAGATTTCGAAGGCTTATCGTGAGCCTTGAGGGTGCTCACCTCCTCGAACTCACTATTTAAGGCCTCGTTCTTCCCTCACTCCTCCTTTCTTTCCTTCATACTCCTTGGTAACCCATGTGTTATAAGTGTGGGTGCGTGGGAAGCAAGATAGGAGCACGTGTGTGTGCATGAGTGTAAGGTTAGGAGCCAAGGCTAGTTGGCCTTGAAGAGGGTTTGACCTCTTGTTAGTAATAATTGGGCGTGAATGATTTAAAGTTCAATTTATGGCTTTGTTTGAATACTTGGATTTACATTTATTAGCCTTATACTTATGCGGATGTGCAAAGTCTCTTGTGGGAACATTTAGTTTTGTTGGACTTACAAAGTTATATTATTGAAGTATGTGAGCTTGTGTGTTTGTGGAGTAAGAGAGAGGCACGTAGGTATGCGAGGTTATAAGGTGAAGAATCAAGATCAATTAGTCTTGAAGATTAGTCTTACATTATTAGATGTGGTTTAGACTCAAGGCATTCATTATTGCATATTCATGTAGAGGACTTCATTACCTACTCATGGATACCAGAAACTCATTTTTTGGACTTTATATGAATTTTTGAAACCCAAAAAACCGAGACTATGTCCAAACTTCCAAAAACTAGTGAAAAAATGCAGATTCGAAGGGAACAGCGTAGAATTGCGACCATATACTTTTTGGCAGTAGAAATATTATTGCATATTCATGTAGAGGACTTCATTACCTATCCATGGATACCAAGACCTCATTTTTGGGACTTCACATGAATTTTTGAGACCCAAAAAACCAAGACTATGTCCAAACTTTCAAAAACTAGTGAAAAAGTGCAGATTCAAAGGGAACAGCGTAGAATTGCGACCATATACTTTTTGGCAGTAGAAATATTATTGCATATTCATGTAGAGGACTTCATTACCTATCCATGGATACCAAGAACTCATTTTTTGGACTTCATATGAATTTTTGAGAGCCAAAAAACCAAGACTATGTCCAAACTTCAAAAAAATAATGAAAAAGTGCAGATTCAAAGGGAACAGCGTAGAATTGCGACCATATACTTTTTGGCAGTAGAAATATTATTGCATATTCATGTAGAGGACTTCATTACCTATCCATGGATACCAAGAACTCATTTATTGGATTTCATATAAATTTTTGAGAGCTAAAAAACCGAGACTATGTCCAAACTTCTAAAAAAATAGTGATACACTCTTATAGTTTTTGACTTATGATGTTTAGACTTAAAGTGTTGGATTCATTAGGTAGGAAGGGGTGTGTGTAACCTTTGAATGTATTGGTGATTGACCATTGAGGTAAATGTTTTTAAACACTCGCACTCTTTTGGTTGAAATAATTATACATTGAAATATCAAGAAGGAGTTACTACGTATCATTCCAACATTTTCCATTCGGGCTAGGATAAAATTAAGGGTAGCGAACTTTGGGTGACAGACCCCCCCCCAAAAAAAGTTATTAACCACGATATGAATAAACCAAATTGACAACTGCGCTTTCTGCTCATCTTCTGCTTACCATCATGGCTTATTATGGGATATATTCTCTTGAAAGTCCTAGGTGAATCGCATGAAATATAACACCGTAGCGCCTACAAATACATTATATAAGTTAGCTTTCATGACTATCGTTTTCACCTTCATGAAGTTGACATCCATGACATTACTTTCTCGAAGCTTTAAAGTGAGTTTTTTCTTTGTGATGCCCGAATCTTGCTCCGCCTTGCCCATCGAGGTACTTATTGTCCATGACACACCTCTTATAAGGCCCAACCGTCCTATGGCTAGGAATTTCACATCCACGTCCATTATGCCACGTCTTATGATGGTCACATGACGGTCACGTGACCCTAGACCAAAAGATGTCACGTCAACAGGGGTAAATCCGGCAATTTACTTAGGGGTTAATTAACGCGGTCAACCCCGTGGTCAATGATCCTAACGGATTGCTACGTCGACTAGAAGAAGAAAAAAAATCCAAAATCCCCAAAAAAAAATGACCGTTAGACTGTCAAATTATTATTTTCCTCTTGGGTTCAACAGTCGATTAGTTGGTCGACTACTCTAGGTTGACTGTTGCAGTCAATCAACTAGTTGACTACTCAAAATTTATTGCTACAATCGATCAAGAGCAATATTTTGGGAAAAGAAAATAAAAGAAAAATTTCAAAAAAAAAGTTTGGTTGGTTAGATCTTGCATCTTATAAGATTAATGGTCCTAAATGTTAATGGATTTTTTGGAATTTAAAAATAAAATAAAAGTCGACTGGTAGTAGCAGTCGTCTAGAGCAATTGACCAAGAAATATTAACACAGTAACAAGATTACCACGTCAATTGGCATCACATCTCAACATGTCGTGACGACTAGGCATTACATGGCTATAGCTAACATCCCCAACATTAGCAGTTGTGCTCCAGAGTCCAATAACACTCTTCATGGCATAGAAATCTTTCCATCATGAGCTACCACTTGTAACAACCCTCTAGAATTATTTACCACGGCCTCGTTTGGTGGAGGTTCGATCGCCGGCCTGGCTAGCACGATTTTGGTAGCTTTTGCAAAGATGTGCCTTGTCTCTTTGAGCTCACCACCAAGCCTTGAATCCAGTTTCAACACCGTTTGCATATCACTAGTTATCTCCATGGTTCCCAAGTCACACAGACTGGCCACTAGTTTGAAAATAGCTGGCAAGTTTACATATACACTGGTAATTGGGGTTGCAAAAAATAATGGTGTTTGATACATGATAGTGGCAGCATTGAACAAAATGCCAAATGTCACTTGGCACTTCTTGCTTCATTCCTCTTGAGCACACACTATGGTCCTAGTAGTTGGCACTTATGTTATCTACAGAAGGTTGGAATCGTTTCCGCAAGCGTGAAAGACTCAAGCATCCTTACTTGTTGGTTTGCCTCTCCTCTTTGTGGATCTAAAGTTGAACCAGCATGGTTCCTTGTTTGTGCAAACACGTCAAAACTTGGGGCTCTTGCCTGACACTTATCATACCACATAAGGTAGGAATACCATAACCCGTGAAAATAAGGTGATTTGCATTGAAGATCTGGTCTGAGAATCATGAGATAAGTTTCCAAGATCGACGAGAAGGATTCATGAAGAATGCAAGTTGTCTCATATTTTTCTGCCCTAGACAAAAAATGCTACATTTTTTCAAAGTGGAAAGTTTGTCCAACCCACCACTTGTTCATTAGGTTCTCCTTACACCGAACACGGTACTCCGCATTTCCATACAGAACATCGCCTAAATCGGTTACCTCATGAGTACATTAATTCTTGACTCTCATTGACTACACTAAGTGTACATGCATTGAAGTTGCCGCCTAGCCATGATTGGTTTTAGAAATGGCACTTCACCATTATGATGGCGGTCTAGTGCACGGCTAGAGGGTGGTTATGGGTTATGGTACTTCTACCTTAACATGTGGTCACTATAGCTTGCATAATAACTTGGCACCATCTTCTTGGTATTTGCGCCCCCAATTTCCATAGCAATACTCATATTTGCTATTTTGGCCTCCAACTCTACAACCTTACCATGAGCTCTCCTTCTTGTCCAAAGCCTCCTTGGTCGTTTTTGCCAAGTAACCACTCTTCATCGTGGTTTTCCCATGTGCACCATTTGGTTTCAACTTAGGGTGTATATCACAACCCTTGCTAGCTCCCCTTTATTTCTTCCTCAACGTGAGCAAGTGTCACGAGCACTGACCCTGCACATCTAATACACGTGCATAGTTAGCTCCCCATACCTCGGACCTCCAAGCTCATAGTTTGATTACCAACCCTCCTACACATGCATTCGGGACTCTCTCCTTAGTAGGTAGCTAATGGTTAGATGTGGATTTCCATTCAGGCAAGTCCAATCTTGAGTTGATCATCGCGTTGCCGGAGCAACACTAAAACAACTTGAAGCATACTTGGCAACTTTGCCCCCACGAGCCAACGTCCATGGAGGCCACGTCAATCTGCCGCGAGGGGATCGGTCGGCAAAGCCGCCTCACCCATATAAGCCTCTAGGACTTTGGGCATGGCCCCTACCCCACCATCAAGTAACCATTTGTCTCTCTCCTCAGAGTTGGGGCCAGGTAGACATTTTCCCTTAGCAGTTGGGGCTAGAGTCCCCCCAACAGCTTCAAAACCTCCATAACTTCGTTGTGTAATCTTTAATTCTATTAAGAGACCACTCCATCAACATTTTCTCTTTGTGTAGATGCCGATAAACTCCTTACTTGCCCCATTCAGATAAGTCTTGAGGGAGTTATGGTTGTTCTAACCTCAACAATCTTGGGTGCCACTGCCAGGTCATTGTTGTCCCATGGCGCTGTCCTTAAGAAGTGCCCCACTCAAATTCCCGTATCTCCTAGCTCACACCTCCGATTGAGGAGCTCTTGAGCATTCTAGAATTCAAACACCATAAGCTACACAATGCTCGTGGCCTTACTCTTGTGACCCTTAGTCTTTGTGGGTGGGAGGCAATCTCAACCCCTGGGGCCCTCACCCACATTAGGATCACTTGGGCCCTCTCACCTATGGCGCCCCAAGTCTCAGGCGTCACTTCAAGGTCCCCCTTGTGCACATGGTGTTGCAAGCACTCCTCATAGAGAGGTGCGTAACAATGTAATTTCCAAAACTTCTCTATAACATGGCCCTGAATACCACACCTTGAACAATGAATGCCAAAACCAATTGCTCTTTTAGTAAGTGGACATTCCTTCTCGACATGTCTTAATTCTCCACATTTGAAACACTTCATTTGTGAATCACTCGCGTAAGAAAGGAGGCTCCCTATTCCCCCTTTCAGCTTCTCAACCAACTTTAATTCCTTGTTGTAATACACTATGGCTGCATTTTCCTCTTGCAAGTTGATTTTGATTCACTTTAAATTTTCAAACACAAACCGCAACATTTGGTGACATACCAAACTTCAAAGCATTGCTGCACACTAAAGTCTTAAGCTCTTTATCTAAGATGCTATACCAATGTTGCATTGCATGTTGTTTTGTCATGCCTAGAATTGCTAAGATCAACCGTCTAATATACCAACCACATTGGGGGGTCCAGCTGGCTCCCAACTAGCTTGGGCGGTGCAAGGCCCTTAGTGTGGCCCCTATATGAGCCTTGTATACGCCCCCCACAATGATTCATCAATGCCTCTTGCAAACATGCGCAAGGACTTCATCTTGTCAGCCCGTTGACCTTGGTAAGTCTTCCTTAACTCCTTGAAAAATTATTATATCAGCTTCAACCAACTAATGCTTGACTATGTCAAATTGTGTACACTTTAGTCACCTTGTAGATTATTGTGTAACATAGGTATACACCTCAAACGCTAAAATTAAATAAACGCATGCCAAAATATTAGTAAGCGCACTTAAACGCCGAGTGTCATAAGGTGAAACTAATGGTGAAACTTTCTTTTATCAATACACCGTTTATGATATTTAGTGTCACATGCATAATAGTGTCACTCACCCTATTTTAAGGCATATGCGAGGTTACATTGATGACTAACAACTTCACCATAAGTGTCGCCTCATGACACTTGGCATTCAAGTACGCTTACTAATATCTTGGCATAAGTATGTTCAATAGTGCTATGAGGTGCATGCCTATGTTACACAATGGTCTACAAAGTTGACTAAAGTGTACACAAATACACTTGTCATTACTATGCTCAAGAATATTTTCCTCTTGCATACTCAAGTGGAAACACACGATACTTGCCATCAATACTCTCAAAAATATATTCCTATTGCATACTAAAGTGAAAGATTATCATCTAAAGTATCTCATTGTGCTACTCTAAATGTCACAATGTAGATATTTATTTCACTAAAAGAAATTACTTATGTTGACAAAAAGCATATTGGCAATTTTTGAGGCCTCTAGGCATCTAGTTCAGGCCCTTCACAAATAATGTACATGACACTAAATACCATAAATGGTGTAGTGTAACCTAGCCTCAAAACATGGTAAGTGACACTATTACGCATATGACACTAAATACCATAAACGGTTTATTGAACATACTCATGCCAAGAAATTAGTAAGCGCACTTGATCTCCAAGTGTCATGGGATTACACTAATGTGAAGTTGTTGATCATTAGTGTCACATAGCATACACCTTAAAGTAGGGTAAGTGACACTAAATACCATAAATGGTGTTACAGTCTAAGTCTCAATAGCTCCCATATTTGCAATTCTCAAAAGTGGTCAAAAGCTGACAGAAAGCCATACGATTCTACAAAATGATTTGGATTGGTGGTGTGTACGATTGTGTACAGTCAACTTTCACGGATGATTCATGAATGCATCCACATGCAGCAGGCATTGAACCGTTCAAGGCAATAAATTGGTTTCAAGAACAGACTCCAGAGTGTTGTGAAAATTGCCATTGCTTTGGTAAGACTCTGCAAATCTTGTCAATGTCTGTCTTGTGCAGTGAGACTAAGTGCAGGATAAGATGCAAACCTTACTGACCCCTTAATGGAGCATACTTTCCTGCATTCCACACTCAATTCGATTGAGGTGTTTGATTTAGTCAGACTTACAGCTGAGAGAAACAATAAAGCAAGGCCACTAAGAATGGAAGGAACTTTAAGCCAAGGTGAACCAAGATGAAGATGCAATAGGGACGCTTAAGTACACTGCACATTATATGAGTTAAATGAGTGTAGAATTTGTACCCACTGTGAAAAGTATGAATGTGAGGTGAATGCTATGGTAGAAGGAATAATCACATTCGAGCGTACTTCTCATCTATCCACATAAAACCTTGGACCCTTGTACAGCTGTTGCCTATTTATATCAAATGACTCGGACTAGACTAATTCAGGGTCTCTGCAGCTCAATTTGGTGTTGAATCAATTAAGTATAGTAACCTCTGGGGTGCATGCTATTTCAGGGCTTTATGTTTGATGAATGAGACGTACGCTCGTATGCTATATTAATTCCCTCTCCCCAATTCTATGCTTGAGTTTATTTTTGTCATGAACCACATACAATCGCTGATTATGGACCTATGTAACTTACCTTGTGCAAGCCAAGTATATGGATTTCTTCACTTTCTCTTGTGACAGATCGAGTCGAACCCAAGTCCCTCCTTGAGATACCAATAAACGAATCAAGATGACCAAAGTGTGGAAAACGATTGGCTTGGTCTACACACGGAGATCCATCAATTCTAGGCCCACATTAGGCCTTTAACACCAATGCATATCACCAACATTCAGCACTGCGTGTTAGAAAAGACACATGATTGCAGCATGACTGTAGCAATTCTACAGTATGTCACACATTATATGGCACTAGTGCACATCAATAGGAGGGTACAAGTAGCACATACTTTTTGCATGTAATAGGGTTGGAGACGTCGACTTACAAACTGTCGGGTCAAAAAATTGTCCATGTACAAGAAGGTTTATTGCTGTAAACAGATGAAATGATACGATCAAGTGTGCAGCAAGAAGCCTGAGTACCTCCTACCTTATCATAGTGCCTCTGAACTAAAAGCGGCAACAATTAATTAAGCTGTACAGTTACATTGATCAAGTGATGTAGCCTTAGGATAGGCGCACAGAGCATCTGGTTTGCTTACAAAATTTGCTGATGACATCCATTGTAAGAGGTAATAAGAGGTTGGTGCTTGAAATATGGCCAGAGCAGCATACTAATGAAGGTAATGTACTGCAGATTGATTAGTAGTAGCCATAGGCTGATGAGTATGATCTTTGCAGTCCACCATAGCCATTTCCATAGGAGGATCCATATCTAGAATCGTCATCTATGTAGCTCGGATACCTATTGTAATCACTGTCACCAAATGTAGGGCTTGAGGGGTAGCGCTCATTAGCATACGGATTATTGTTGTAGCGATAATCTGAGCCAAACGAGGAACCTCCACGGTAGTCGTTGTTGTAGGACAGGATTTGAGAGTGAGATTTGATCCATCGAACACGGCGAAGAAGATCTTCCGGAGGGACATTTCCGGACACCGTCACGGTTTGGTTGTTGATGTCGCAATTCACCCTGTACACACCTGGCAGCACAAAAGCATTATAAGAATTCCTCAGATCACCTTACATGTGCGCATCCATCCTCGAGTCACATGAGAGAGAATTACTCAAATTGGAAGCTCAGACTGTTTCACTACCAAGTGACAAAACACAAATTGAATTAGTATATGGATGACATATGTCTCAGCACCTTCATAGCATGTCACTAAGCAAATGTTGTTCAAGATATCATTCTATGAGGAAAAAGGGCTGCACCTTCTATGGCCAATGCGTGTTTAACCCTCTCCACGCATTTCATGCTGTCCATAGGTACATGTAGTACAACATCCTGCCACAAAAAGCAGCACAAGAATATAGCACATTAGCCGCAATATAGAACTTTTTTTCTGCATTGCATGTAGAAACACAGCCAAGAAGGGCAAAATGTGCTTGGAGCTTAGGATATCAACACTTACAGGATGCATGCTTCGTCCTGCTGCACCGTAGGAAACCACTCCATCATCGTAATAATAGTTGGGTTGACGGCGATATGAACCTCCGGTAAACAACTGCAACCATACGCACATCATAAACAATTGTTGGCAGAGAACATCATAATATGCATACACATTCTCATTTGGTTAGCCTGCACATGTCTGTCATATCGGACACAGATCTAATTTTACTGCAATTTACTTAATTTCTTGCGAACATCCGCCTTCCGGTTAGTGCATGAACAAAATCTTAGAACTCCAGGTGATACGAAATCAGTGCACATACCTCTCTGAGGTAGCTTGACATGGCAGCAGTCGCTTGGATATGGGCTGTCGGTTTCTTCGTCCACCAGAGCAGATCTCTTCAAACAGAATCGAGTACAAAGCCTTATATTACGTACTCGAATCGAAAGGGGCTAATTTCTTCGTAGGCCTGACCAAACTGGACTAAGAGTTACTTGTGTTCAGGATCATATCCGGACGATCAGCAACGTCAGAGCATGATGAGAACACAATATCGAAGTGACTCCTCTGCAGACACAAGTCGATCGCTGGTTAGATTTTCATCTCCTGACATTTCGGAAGTGCCAACCAATTTGCAAATTTAGCAGTAGGCAAGGATTGTGCAAGAGCTTTAGAATTGAGAGAAACAGCCTCCCCTTCAACGCCCTTAATGAGGTTACTGCGACACTAATTCTACCATTAAATAATTTTCTGCCAGATACTCGTGGATCACACACATGACTACAGTCTAAAAAGTACGGATGCATGCAAATTCAAGTCACTTCGTTCGTCAGATACAGGAATGCAATCACCATCCCAAACTGTCCAAGCCCCTGCAACTTCTAAGACAGCCGAGAGCGAGTCAAGGACGCTACAGTAACTTCGAATTCATGATGGGAGTGAGGGTTACCTGGAAGGTATGGGCTAGGCAGTGATGTCTGAAGTTCACAACAATGGATGCAAAATGCTGCCACGACAACTTTACAATCTACGCTAACTATTGCATTCTCAGTAAGGAGACGGTGGGATGGATGGGAGGATGACCTTCGGAGAAGAGAAGCAGGTTTCCGGAGCTTGGTGGCTTATAAAGCACCCTAACCCTGTGTCTTTTCAGACCAGATTCCTGAGACTCCCATCCAACGGCTCACAGCTTCTATGCATGGTCCTCCTTGATATTTCTCAGGGCCTCTGACCAACCGGAAGTCTCCACGTGGAGCCTCTTAATTAGCTCCGGACTCTAGTTCTCCCACCCGCACGTCGTGGTTGATCACACAAGTGACTGTACCCTGGACACCAAGTAAGCTTAGGTGTTTTCTCAAACCATTGGTGATTGGGGCAAGGCAATCCAGTTGCTCAATTCAGGGGCACTGTATTAATTGCTGGCAATACTTTACATCTGATTCGGAGTGATTCAAGTTGGAGGTGGATTAATTATTAGGTGGAAAGCGTGACACTACATACAAAGAAGCCTGATCCAAGGAGTCCCGCGTTGAATTCCAGGGTCATGACATTGTTAAGCTCCGTATGAGGTCACCCTTAGGCCATGAGGAATCAAAGAGTTATTGCTCTATGGGTCGATTCCAACTTAAATCTGGTCTACTCGGCTTTTCCATAACCCTGAATCTGCCAACTTGCTGAGGCCGGCCATTTAGGTAGCACGCCCTTTCCGGTGCAGGTAGTTAAGAAGCTCAAATTACTTCTCGTGTAACTAGCCTCACTAGTCTTAGGATTTCTGTGAAGGGTTAGCATTCTTGGGTTCTCAAAAACAATGTTATGGACTTGCCCCAGCATAGATACTCAAAACTCAAGCATAAGTATTCTTGCCTCTTGTCCATTCAAGCCCTCATCGAGCAACCTATATTAAGCTTTAATGTGTAAGCAAGTGGCCCATTGCAATGGCTTATTGTTGCTTGTCTTCTTCTTCTTGGGGGAGGGGGAGAGGGGGGGAGGGGAGGTTCCATAAGGCACTTCGTAACGTTATGTTTTCACGAGATGAATGGATATCATGTATTTATATCTCTACTTAGGAAACACACGCACTTCCATAGACTTTAAGGTTGTTAGCAAACTGGCCAATCAATCCGTGGAGTTGACTAGGAGATTTGTAACAGTATATGATCACGTAATCCATCTCTCGTGGTGCCAAGAAAACAAAGTCACAGTACTTTCATCCTAATCTAGTTTTGTACTTATGTTGCATGGGTTCAAGTCTTAACTGTTTCCATCAAACAAAACCAGGCGTTGATTTCTATGTAATTGTGCTACTTTTGAGAGAGTAGGACTAAGTTAATGAAGAGTGTTCACTATTGTTGACTTTTGGTGGCACTCTACTCTTGGGTTAACGCATCCTCTGCTAATGGCTAACAACCTGGGCCAAAATTTCAACAATGTTTGATCAAAGGGACACTAAAATAAATACTTAAGATAAATTTTGTTGAAACTAGCACCCTTACATCTTGCACAATAGATACACATTAACTTTGAGAATGTCCAAGACCTTGACACCATGATGTCATGTTGGTTTTGGGTCATCTATCAATAGCATCATGTTGTCATCTCGATGGTAGGTCATCTACCAATGACATCATGTTGTCATGTTGGCTTTAGGTACTCTACCAATAAAACTTTGAACCCTTCTTGCTTTTAAGCAAGTGGAGGACGATTTTTGGGCATCACTCACCAGTATTTATATTGATGATAAATTGGCAATGGTGGGCAGCGGCGGGTACAATTATTTGAATTTTCCTCATCAAGTGTAGAGAAATGTTGGTAGTGTTGAAGCTACTTAATCTGATTTCATGCTCTGACACTGCACAACATATTTTGTTGAAATAATCTTTTAGACATGAAGTTAGAGGTATAGTGGTTGAGTTGCACCAAACTAGAACCAGTCCAGTCCCTTATATCTCAGTAACAGAAAGCATTTCACAATGTTCTTCACATTCAAGTTGAACATTAATTTATAGTAAGTTTGTTGCAAATGTGTCAGTAATAGTGTAATGTGATGTCCAAATGTCCACAGATTACATCTGACCTTAATAGTGTAATGTAGTGTTGAAATGATCATCTGACCTCAAACAAGAACATGTTAACAAGCTTAAGTTACTCAATCGCTGATAAAGGACACTCACTTAATGCTCTAATGAGGATTTTGTAGTGTTTTTGACTTCCAAGTTAATAACATACTTCCAAGTTGATAGTTTTACTTCCACAATGGTTGCCCCGGCTCCATCTCCCCCTAAAACCTCGTAGGGAGAGTTTAACATCCCCCATGGCATTAGTAATGGATTGTCTAGTCATTTACTCCCATGTGTCCCATGTATCTCACTTGGCAATAGATATGAATTTTCTTAGAAAATGATATTTTTAAACTATATATAACAAAACGGCTCAGGAGTAGGTTGTGCTTCAAGAGGTTGCAAAGTCCATAGCAAAGGGCACTTTACCCACACCCTTAATCTTCTAATTCATTTTGCACGCATGCACATGGAAAGTCTGACCTTAGGGGCGGTTTACACTATGGACCAAGAGCCATGACCAAGAAAATTAAATCATTTTCATGGTCACAGGTCTTGGCCAAGATCCGTGACCATGAAAAATCAAAAATGGATTTTTGAGTGGCTTGGTCACTCTTGTAGTGTAAAGTGGATTTGGACCGGGACAACTTTGGGCTGATTTTTTTAATTTCTATCCCAACGATCTACAGTAACGTCAAAAAAATTCGGGAAATTTTAATATTAAAAAAATAATTTCGGCCAATGGCTAATTTTCAGCCATACGGCTCCCTTGATTTCAGTTGAGTCGAGCATTTTGCCTCGCCTCAACGGAAAACCCGTTGGACCATGGCACATTATCCAAATGGCAGATTTTAGTAGTTTCTGGGGACCTCAAAGTTAGTGGTCATTCTCCTTTTTTCAAGGTAGTGTAAAGCCAAATGGGACCAAGAGCACTTTACTCTCCAATCACAGATTTTAGAATTTCATGGTCATGGCTCTTGGTCCATAGTGTAAACCGCCCCTTAGAGAATGTTTGCCAACACATACAATTCAAGATCAAATCATATACTGTAAGTAGATAGACTTTCTATTGATCCTAATTTATGAATGAGTTTGTTAATAATGACGTATTGTTACTCAGCAATAGGCCCTTGCATCGTGGGGCTAGGAATAACATCGGCATAAAATCCTTTTTTTAATGTTGGGAATGCCTTACAAAATGAAGAGTATTCAACTTCAACTTCAACTTCATTTTGACACAATATACCGACAGTTGGGTGTTTTTGAATTTGCATTATTTGATTATATGATAAGCTAGTAACCTACTAGCCTATTCTTAGTGTTCAGGTGGGGCGGAAATCCTACAACATGTCATTGCCAACACTAAAGTGGATTTGATATTTAAAATCCAAAATCAGATCCAATGTTCAAGCAAAATTTGTTTGGCCTGGGCTTAGCCTTCACGTTTGGAAAGAGTGCTTCCCTAACCTTAGTAATGATATGAGGCTTGATGCTTTATGACATCATTCATTTCATTGGCCACTATTTTAACTCCTATTGGTTCAAGTCTCTTGCACATATTAACCCTTTCTTGCCCCGGGGTCCATTACATGGGACCCTTAAAATTCAAACCACCTCTGTTGTTACACAAATTTCGAGCCTTTTAAATCAACATTTTTTTCAATCAGGCTTTTGCTTGTGTTACATAAGTTCAGCACACATTTTATGGTCCAAAAAAATATTAAACATGTGGAAATCTCACAAAATCCAACGGTGTCAAAGTTCAATAACCCATGTAGGGGCAACTTTGAAAATACTATTTTTTTTATAAATGGATGATGGGTTGACCATAGACCCTCAAAAAAAAGTCTATACACATATTCCCCATTCAAAACAGAGTACTCTCCCATTTTTAAAATATTGGTTTGGACTCATTATGATGAAGTTGTGGTTGGTCAAAGTCCATTGACCGTTTCCTAGTCTTCCTCATGTGGAAAACTCCCATCCCCTTGGGCATTGTGAAAACAATTTTGAGTTTGCCCGCTGCCTGCATTCTTTAGGGCAACACCAATAATTTCCTACCCACCCCGCCTTGCCAATAATTCATCTTTCTATCGACAATACCTATTAAATAACATCTCACTTGCAATTGTCTCGTAATTGCTTTACATACTACATCCCGTACATATGATATTGCACATAATTATTTTATTTCATGTACAAATAGATATATATCAAAAAATTGCTAGTGAGAGGAATTGACCCTCTTCAACCCCCCTACAAGCACTAGTTCCTACCTACCCCCCACCCTTATGTAGTAAACATTTAAATATAGTTTGTGATTATTTTGCATGCCATGTCACAAAACATTGACCTAGGCAAAGTGCTTGGTCATCACATGTAGGGCAATAATATTGTTTTTTTTACAACATGTTCCACAATTTCTTCTTTTCCGTTCTTTATGCCCGCTCCACATCGTGATATAATGAAGCATGTGTACATTTCTAACTCCACTCTCCATCGTGCATGTAGTTGCAAGCCATTTAGCAAACAACATTAGTTTCTTTGCTATTGCGTAGTTGAATTCCCTATGGGATAATTAATTTTTTCACCCTTCTCTTGCATATTACTTGAGTTTGCCAATGATGTGTCAAGAGTGCGCATAAATAGATTATGCCACCACTTGTAGTCTTTGTTTTGAACCGTGTGGTAGCCTTGAAGTTGATTTGCCACATCCACACCTCTCATGTGAGCTTGGTGATGAACTAGAATTGGGGAAGAATGGATGGACTTCTCCACAGTCTTATGCCACCTTTTCACAAACACAATATCATTCATATCAATAGGTGAGAACACCGTGCTCAACAAATTGATTGGCTTATTGTCATACCAAGTTATTGTTGCTAATAAATTAGATGCATGCATTCTCCATAATATGTCTCCCCTCTCCATACCCTCTTTAGCCAAAGTCAATGTTTGTGGCCATGCCTTTCTATTGGTCTTGGTAGTACCCGTTGCACCTATCCCCTTCAACATTGAATCCCAAAACAATTTGGGTGAGGTAAAAACATTGTCACATGCTACAATATGGCCTTTATCTTCCAACCCTACTAGAAGAAGCATTACAACTTTGTAGCCAATTGCATTCGTCCTTTGCATTCAATGACTCTTCTTTTGTACAAACTTAAATTTGGCATTGTACATATGGCATTTGGCCAATGCCCAACACTTGAGCCCATACGTACAAGATTTTCTTTTTCGAGTATTGTTTTATCGGAGATCTTTTCCCCATATACCTAACCATCATCTCATCAACGATTAGGTTTTGCTCCAGATGCCAATATTCAACGTATAAAGAGTTGTGCTCATTCACTAACCATTCTATCTTGGCTACTGGACTATACCCAAGTTAGGTTTTGTCAGTCACAACCAAGTCATTATCAACCAAATGCAAGCACCTAACTATTGCTTCATATCATTTTCTTATCATTGCCTTAGTAATTTATGGTGTTCTCTATAATAATTTTTTGGGCCAATGCAACCGGTATGAGGATAGTTTCTTCAATCCCATCATGATACAAACTCCCAAAAATACTTTCATCTCATCCACACGTAAAAGTGTCCATACCCTTGATTACTGACATGTGAATGCATATATGTTAGTGTACTTACACAACCGTACCAATATGTCATGAGACCCAAAGTTTTGAAAATGACGATGTGGGTGGATAAACCACGTCATGTTGTCAACTAAACCTGTCACAACCCTTGCTAGTTGTTACAAACCTCTACCAATTTGTCACAAACCTCTCACCGGTTGGCAGTTGGTTTCACAACAACAATATCTCAAAGTAAATAATTGAAACAAACAAAATTTATTACTTTGTGAGACCTCTAAGTACAATCCGAGACCAAGTAAGTTTTGGTAAAAAAAGCTCTACCACCTGACCATAGGAGAGAGAGCTAACAATCAAAAGCCCCTTTCTCCTCCCCCGAGCTTCTTCTTATGCCAAAGGCACTACTTTTACTTTCTATCTTTACATATAGTAAAAGTATTCTATTCATAGCTCTATCTTATAGTTCTACTATGAATCTTCTATCTTTGGTTCTTCTCAAACCTTCTTCAAGTTGGAACTATCCAACTCCAACTTAGTTTATCCATTCCATCTTCTAGTTGGAACTGTCTAATTCCAACTAGTTCATCCATTCATTCTTTTAGTTGGAACTGTCTAATTCCAACTAATTCAATAATTCAATCTTCTAATTGGAATTGTCTAATTCCAACTAGCTTTATTTATTCATTGAGAGTTGTCTAACTCCAATGAATAACATTCATCTTTCCAAATATGGAGTGTCTAACTCCGTGCACCTCATTGAGAGTTGTCTAACTCACGTGCACATGTTTTTCAATTGGAATAGTCTAATTCCAATGCACTAAATGCGGAGCTGTCTAATTCCAGTGCACATGTTGTCAATCTGGAGTTATCTTACTCCTATCCATTCATCTTCAACTGAGAGTTGTCTAGCTCTCATCTTTCTCTGCTTACACACTGGCACATGTAGTTAGAATATTCCTTAATAATTCTAGTTACATTACACTAGTCCCCTTAACAATCTTGCCAACTTTCGTTTCTAGCAAAGGTTACGAGCGCTAACCCTTACCGCCATGCTAATGGTTAACTCCTCTCACCCCGGACCTTATAGTTCATAGGAGGGGAACCAACCCTCCTACTTTGCTTTCGGGACTCACCCCCTTACTCGGTAACCAATCCTTAGATGTAGACTTCCACCCATGGAAGTCCAATCTTATATTGATCATCGCATTGCCGGAGCAACACTACAACAACCCGAACCATACTAGGCAACTATGGCCTCACATTGGGCCAATGCCCATGGAGGCCGTGCCGTTCGGCCTCGGGTGGGTGAGGCCACACCACCTCACCCATATAAGCCTCTAGGACTCTACGCGGGGCCCCTACCCCACCGTGAAGAGACCTCTTGTCTCTCTACCAAGAGTTGGGGCCAAGTAGACATTTTCCTTTAACTGCTGGGCCTAGAAGCCCCCAGCAGCTTCATACCATCATAACTTCCTTGTATGAAGTCTTATGCTAACAAGCAACCACTTCATCTTCATGGACGCTTCACGTAGATGCCGATGGACTCCTCATTTGCCCCATTCAGAGAAGTATTGAGGAATTTATGCATGTTTGAACCTTGGCAGTCCCGGGAATCACTCCCAGGCACTGCTGTACCAGGGCATTGTCCCGGGACAGTGCCCCACTCAAATTGCCATAACTCCTAGCTCACACCTCCGATTGAGGTGTTCTTGAGCATTCTAGAATCACCATGCCATGAGCTACGCATAGGTCATGGCCTCACCCTTGTGCCTTCTAGTCTCCGTGGGTGGGAGGCGTTCCCAACGCCCGGGGCCCTCACCCACACTAGGATCACTTGGGCCCTCTCACCAACGGCACCACAAGTCCCGGGTGTCACTCCGGGGTCCCCCTTGTGCCCATGGTGTTTCGGGCACTCCTCATGGAGAGGTGCGCGACAAAACTATTGCACCCTCTTTCCATTCAAATCTGGCTAGTTGGCTCAAAGGAGAATTTGCACATGCCACCCGCAAACCTATCATCTTCTTTCATAGCACACAACATGTCAAGGTTATCATATCCTAACCTAATCTCATTTCTTGCTGATCATTTTACAATGAACCATTTCCAAGATGTGAGGGTAAGTTTCTCTCTTTCTAAACGATCTTCTTCAAATATATTTGCATTTGGCACATATGATGTATCAGCAGAACTATAGTAGTATGAAGATGTATTCACATTTATGTGTTCATTCAATTTGTACATTTATTCATTTTATGTGGTCAAAAATGTTAGGGTCTCCATTAATTATCCATTCAATCTCAACTTCTCCAACAAAATGCCTAACCCCCTAGCAAATAATTGAACGATCAACTTGTGCACTTCATCTCAACATTCCAAAACCTGAACAACACAACACTATCCGCATGGACCAACTTGCACAAAGATGGATTCACATTCTTAAATTCAAGAAGGTCTCTTGTGAAAATTTTGACAATTTTCCTTAGTATGCCCATTTCATATTTGTCATGATATTGAACATCTAACCCTACACCATTTAGTTTATTGCTTCTTCTCCTAACCATTGCAAGTGATGTTGTCGGCACATACACTTCATTAGGATTGTCATGAGTAGGAATTGTAGATACATTTGTTATATGAATTTTATGAGGGGGTCCATGAAAATAATCTGGATTTTCATTAGGCATTTCAGTAGGGTCATGGACAACATGAAATTAAACATGCAGGGTAATGGCAGACCCAACATCACAATGACCTCGCAATCTTGATTGTCACAACAAAGATCAAAAAGTATGCACGGGGTTAGGATCAACATGCAAAAAATCAACATTGGGACCAACATAAGATGAGTGAACTTTAGAGGAAAGCTCTTACAACTCAGATTCACGAGGCAACGCAATCAAGATGAAAGGACAAGAAACATGTGCACATTCAAATCTCTAGCTTACATGCAATGTTGGAATCTAGCTTACATTCAAATCTCATTCACATCAGACTTGGTGAGAATTCGAAATTGGAGCCTACTTGCAACTCTTGTAACCCTAGCCAATGAACTCTAAACGGGCAAATTCTTAGAATTTTTTTTTTCTTACATTTTGAGCCAACACCCACAATTGATGAATCTCATGTGATTCTATCATGAACACTACATTGCCCAAAGGTATGAGTAGAAAGGAGTAGAGTAGCATAAGCTTGAGCTACATGACGGTGCATAACAATAGTGGAACCATATCCAAAGCTCACAAAATCGAGGATCCCAAAAAATTCAAGTTAATTTGCGGCACATGAGGCAACATTGAAGCAACAGCTTAAAGCGAGCTCCACGAGAAGGAGGGATGCAACAATTAGGCACGAAAGAGCTTGTGCGTGGGGGGAAGGAGGGGGGGGGGGGGGAATTGAAATGTGAGCAAACCTTCATGCAAGGTTGGTAAAGCCTCGAAGACGATGGGGACTTGGGGAGGGAAGCTAAGACATGAGCAATGAGTGGTGAGCAATGAGCGGTGAGCGATAATACTTGAACAGTGAGCAATCACACCTACCAAATCTAGTAAATACTCACAGTTTGAAAGTACATATTCTAAAATTGGTACTTCCATTATTTTCATTATTTTCAATTATGAATTACTTTCATTTTTTAGAACAAGATTAAAGGGAACCTATTACCATGGATACTTTCAAGAACTATCAATATATTCCTTACTTTACTTATCACAATCCAAACCAATACATGTCACTCACTAACTAGAATTCTCAAGCATGTGGTTAAACATAACACTTGGAATAATACTCACACCTATGACACCTGCAAGTTCAAGTAGTCGCATGACCTTATTATAGAGTATGTTGGAGCATGAATGAACTTGTCATTATTGTAATCCACCTTGCACAAAAATCTAAACACATAATAAAGATGATTGCAATACATCTATTTCCCTTTCCTTCTGAACCACCGAGATGATATTTTTGTGAAGTTAGGGCATGTGCAAAGGAGTATGTCACCAATTCTGACATGATATGCAATGTCCTCATTGGAGACGATGTAAATTAACACTCCAACTCTTGGATATGGAATGGCAGTTACTCCGACCACATAATAATTGTCCATGAGCTCGGCGCTTTCCCATTTGCATTTGCGAATTGTCATCGGTGCTACTAGATTACAACGCCGTGCCTTTTTATACCTAGAAGTTGGTTGGGCATCCGGGTTTAGTGGAGCACAAAAAATCGTTCAAGGGGTTGGGAGTGTTGCAATTGTGGATAGCCTACGGCGAGGAGGGAGAACCTCCCATTGCTACAATTGGAACCCAACGTCTTCAAGCGCCAATACCTCATGCCTCGAGAGATTGGTACTTATCTTCACTAGCCATGTGTAGGGTACTACACGCCAATCCAACATGTACCCTCTTCTTGCTACCATTTACACAACGTTTGATGTTGTCATGGCAAAACCTAAACTTGTACTCCACACTGTCGGTGGAACGACTTTTTTTGTTTAGTCCCTTGTACGTAGGAGTTGGGGTGTCATGTTTGCCAATACCGATTATAGCATTATACACATCCTTGTAATGGCTTGCATTAGCCAATATCTTTTGGCAAAGTTAGGTGGCAAACTTGCCATGTGCCAATGGGAAGAAGGACAATCGATATCCAATACCAATGTGGTATGTGCCACACCATGCTCTGCAAAATTAAAGGACTCTTCTATGCATGCCTTTTTAACCCGAGTATTTGGGCAAGGAATTGAGTAGTTCACTTTGTCATATTGATGTAAATCACATATGCACTTAGAGGCAAATCACTTTTTTATTTGGTGGATCCAAAAAGCTCAAACCCCTCCAAAGCAAAATCCCTAGTGTTAAGATCTTTTGCACCTAGGTAGGACTTCATGGCATCTACCAATAGCTTCGGACCTCCACACATGGCAGCAACCTTCAGCTTCAAGGATGCGGAATCAAGGTTTTTACCAGTAGAACCACATTTCAACCACGGCATGTAGTTTGCAATTTGCATGAATGTACGGATCAAATCATACACTGTCGCTTTGTACAATCAAGTCATCTTGTTTTTTGGGTTGTTGGAGCCACTTATTGTACTCCATATCTACAAGGCTACACATTGGCAGTTTTGTACGGTCTTCCATACAAAAGTCATATCCTACAAACATTACAAAAAATATATAGTAGATTGTAAATATCATGGGTACTCAAATTAGAGAATATATCACTTACATGAATCATATGACCACCCCATTACCTATAACGGAAGTGCCCAAAAGCCCAATCACTCAAAACGGATGAGAATGCATTTTTTTGTGGCAATTCTAAATGATAACTTTAATAAATGAAGCATATGGTATTTAGTTTTGTCTTCATCCATTTATTTTGTGTCCTTGTAGTCTTTGTATAGATTTTTATGTTGGAACTGCAAAGATGCCTTGATATTAAGTTGCATAACCTTAATCCGTACTTTGCGACCACTGGAAAAGAAAATTGCGCTCACGACTCATTACTTGGGTCACCTTCAACATATATCCTCCTGACCGCAATTCAATTGGCCTACGCAACATCTGCCATGAAACCTTTGAAATTCATTGTCTATATTTCATTCTCCACAATGACTAAATTCAAGTTTCCCATAAGAAAGTATGAGCTTCACCATCTTCTGATTCCATGTCACAACATGAAATGATCAATACCTTACAAATTTTGCTATCGTACACATGACACGCTAGGGTGGTCCAATCCATTAGATGTTTGACATGATCAAATATTATCCATGAATCCAAAACATCTCCTCCAACCTACATACATTGTTGTGCGGCAAATTCTTACACGATGTAAAATACATATAGTATTTTATTTTGATTTGTTTTCATTGACTTTTATAGAGAAGAAAAGTATAGAGAAGGTTAGAAAAATGTCATAATTAAAATCACGACTTCTAAGAGGTTGTATGGTCTACTTTGTTGAATTTGAAGTTCTAAACTCATTATAATAAGTCTTGATTTGATTTCAATTTAGTTGTTGTCAAAAATAAAGGTGAGATTGTTTCACATTTCTTGACTCTTGTGGTTTATAATTGAAAAATGTGCATGGATAGAGTTAAGGGAGGAGGGTGATGTGGATCACCCAATTGTTTAAAGGTGCTCATTAGGCCCAACATGGGCAAATGTGTTCCTCTTCATAGGTGGATAAGGGCGGGAGGTTTCTTCTCCCGATGCTATTCCCTCTCCAATTTTTCAAAATTTTTGGATTTTTTTCCGTATATTTGAGGAGAACCACTTACCTTGTATAATTGGAATTTTTATGAAAAAAATTTAGCATCTTCTCTAAAACCTACACCCAATCAATTTTTTAAAAAAAAAGTTGCAGCTCCATAAACATAGCCAATGCTCCCAAAATATTTTTCATATTGCTTTTGTCTCCCTCTAGAAGCCCCTTCATAATCCCCCATAATGCCTTGACCAAAACTAGTTGCCCCAAAGTGTCTCTCAATAGAAGCACCAATATGTCAAGTAGAGAAGGTTTTACTTTGGGAAAACGCAGGGTTTCTAGCTGCAACTAGTGTAAGCCCAAGGTATTGAAGAAAATCATAGTGCAAATAATTGATTGTTCCATTAAATACCAAATTGATGTGTACATTACCAAAAAAAAAAGTAGACCATGTAGAGGCTTAAATTCTTAAAAGTATTGTCGGCACTCAATTGAGAGCCACATGTGCACAACTACTTCAAATAATGTGTACTATGAGTCTTTTTTAGACTAAAAAAAATTATATAGCATGATAAAGTTGAGGCTTCAAAATTTAATGACAGATATACACCTCTTTGATTCAGAATCCATAACTCTTTTATAAAGACTTCAAATGACATGCAACATGACGTTTTGGAAACCCAACTCTAGTATCTATGCTCCTCAAAACACTTAGCTAAAAATTCCATTTAGTCCAGTTTCTAATACTCCTTAAAGACATAATTTCTAAATCGAATGGTAATTCTACACCCTCACACTTCCATATCCAGAACTCTTACATCTCATGTCCAAACTAAGAAATTAATGGATTTTTGGAAATCTATAAACATGATACAAATACTCCTAAAATATAAGAACAAACCAACAATTTGTCACATTTTCACAAGCATTCAAAGCACCTACCTTAAGATTCCAACGGCAATAAAAATGCCTTCACTCTAGAAGGTATAACCTCATCATAACAAGTCCAAATAAAATGATCTATACATCATTGGAATCATAGAAGTAAAAACGCTAAAAAAATTCATACAAATTCTAATTATGCAACATAAGTGGTTTTTCCTTAAAGATACGGAAAATTTTCCCAAAACTCTAAAAAAAATGGGAGAGAGAATAGCCTTGGGAAAGGAAGATCCCCCTTTATCCAACCACAAGGGGAAATACATCAGTCCATGTTGGGCCTCATGGGTACCCTTAAACAATTGGGTGATCCACATCACCCCCTTTTAACTCTATCCATTCACATTTTTTCAAGCGTAAAACCAAAACGGTCAAGAAAGATAAAACAATCTTCATCTACAACGCTTAACAAGATCCACGCCATTTTTTGTAAGATCTACTGACATTTTGAAGACAAAAACTTTGGCTTTGGACTGTCATGAGAATTTACTATCGTGGACGTACTTGAAGCCCAAATAGTTATTTAGTACATTGTCTTCATTCCACTATGATCAAAACATTTGGAGCTCGATACAAAAGTTATGATGATTTGGAAAGAGAAGAAAATAGGATGTATCCATGATGACCTCAAAGGATGAACCTGCCAAATGATGTTTTTCACCATTTGATGGAGATTTGAAAAGGTAGTGTGCAAGCAATTGTTTGCTCGCTACCATTACTATAGCAAAGTTCTTGGCAGTGGGTGTTTTTTATGACCTTATTAGTAACACATTGATAAATCATCTCAAGTGACTCAAGGCATGTACTGTTTTGACAAAAGGTGTTCATAAATACCAACATGCATACAAGCCCTTGACATCTCATAGGATGTGGAGTGGACGTATATTATGAGAGCATGTCACTACGCAATACAAATGTTGTGTGGAATGACATATCTTACATTCTAAGCTTGAGTTTTTGGGACAACAACTCCGATAGAAAATGGGATAGAAGTCGCTCCAATCCATTTGGAACAGTTGAAGTCACCTCCATTGCAATACATATAATTATAAAATTTTAATACACTAAATATGACCAATACAAGAAGAATACCTGAATGAGAGTCCAAAACGATTTTGGATATTTGTTGTTGTTGTTATGCACTAAGGTGGCTATTACACATCTTATCCATGTCATCCATAGAACATCCATACACATTAGAAACACCCATAGATATTGAGAACAACATAAATAATACATCACCATAAAAATGTGGTTGCAAATATTTGATGTCACGCATATCTATGTTGTCAAAATCAATTGTTGTAAGATAGGATTTAGATCTTTCCTTAGACTTCGTCAATAAAATGCATCACTTGGTTCTATCTTTACATTAGCCACAATAGATAGTTGAATATTGGATGTGCAAGAATTATATGTTGGTACAACAATGGATGCTTGAACATGAGAATTAGAAATACCTATAACTCTAAATAATCCTAGATCCAAAATCCAAGAATGACCATCTTCACTCCTATTTTTATTGCAGCAAAATTGTTTACGAGATATCCACGTATATATTTTCTGCTCCACGTGCACGATTCATGTCCGGAGATTGACCATCACTCTAAGCAAATGCTTTGAGACACTCACATGATCATGATCCTTAAGAGGCAAAGTGAACAACACAAAGGAAACATAAGCTCTAATGGTAGCTATAAGGAAGTAGGAAAGTTGAAAGATATTGGAGTTTGTAATGAAATTAGTATTCATATTGGCAATACATGGTCATTTAGCATGATTCAAAATACAATTGAAGTACATAAAATGTTGAACATGGACACAACATGAGAAAAACAACGCAAAAAATAACATACAAAACAAAAAAACAAGCAAACAAAAATGTCCCAAAATAGGATTGTAGAAATAAAATTTGAATATTATGATTTAATCAATGCCATTATATTATATTATATTATATTAATATATAAATAAAAGAAAGGTGAGCACAAAAACGCACAACCCCCCCCCCCCCAATAAAATACACAAAATAAAACAACAACAACAACAACAACAACAACAACATGGCAAAATCGCCACATGGAAGGAAATGTAAAACCACTATTATAGATGCCCAAAAACATAAAGGCACATTCCCACGTCACCCCAACCCCAACCCTAACCCTTGAATTTTATGCCTCAGGTTCTGCTTGGGGCATGTTTGATAAACCAACCCCCCATGTTTTGGCCCTTCATACTAGGGTCTTCCAACAAAAAAAATATGGGATGGTTGTACATCAATAACAACAAATTGTATGTTGTCAAAATAATATGAAATAAGTATGCTATTGGTACAATAGACCAAGAAGTAGATGAAATTCAATACTTATATGAAAGAGTATGCATCAAACATTATGAGATTGTGATAAAATGTGGGTTGTATAGCATGAAATCCCCAAAATAATGTACAAATATGTTGTTAATTTAGGGGAAAAAAAAGAAATATAAAAAGTTGTGAAATGGACCAAAACGACGAGGAGAAAGAAATAGACCTTGATGCAAATGTAGTCAGTAATATCTTTAAAAAATCCATATGCAATATAAGTGACATAATGTAAAAAGAAAAAAGGAAAAAGAAAAGAACCCGACAACAACACCGATGACAAACGAAAAGTAGATGAAGGTGAACACGAAGGCAATTTGCAAAACATAAGTATACAACTTGAACTTATCCTAGTTGAAGCAAATTATAGGGCTTAAAAAATTACAAGAGAATTAACAACAAGTTCCCAATGCACAAATAATAGCCATTAACAACAATTTGAAAAGGAAATGATTATACATGCATCTAAACCAATATCATAAGAACAAAATATAAGTATTACAAATAAATTTACATATGAGAGCACAGAAGGGCAATGTTGGTGTGATCAATACCCAGGAGAGGAAAAATGAAAATGAAAATAAGTAGGTCTAGGGTATTGGCAATGCAACCAATACCCATAACTAGGAAAATGAAAATGAGTTTCCGTGGGTCTGTGGGTATTGGCAGTGCCGCCAATACTCGGAAGAGGGCAACTGGAAATGAGATTTGATAGGATTGGGGGAATTGGCAATGCCGCCAATACCCGTGAACAAAAAAATGAAAATATTTTTGGGTAAGACTCTTCATCCAAGAGACCTATTCATCCAACAAGTTTCACTCAATAATTGTTAATAATTTATGTATGAAAAATAGGAAATTCTAAGTTTATATATTTTGGAGTCTAAAGGAGAGACAAAAGAGGAGAGGAGGGATGAGGGAAGAAAATGAGCCTAGTAGGAGAGGTGATAGTGGAGAAACATTGCCTAGCTCTGGATTGTTTGGTATTCAAGGTCAATATTTTTATGAAATATTTGATGTGTGTATTGCTACCGGCATTGTGTATGAGGGTATTGGTGGTGTCACTAGTACCCTAGAAATAAAATGTTTTGGATTATTTTCATTGCAAAATATGAACTTATTTGAAAATTTATGCTCCGATGGTATTGGCAATTTGTAAGTGTAAATGATGGAGTTAGTCAAAAAGTATGAATGCTCTCAAGTAGTTTATATGACATGTTCCAGGGCATTGGCAGTGCTGCAAATGCTTAGGATTTACTCGCCTACATATTTCAAAGACTATAGATTGATCTTTGCAATTCAAATAAACCATCATTTTGGCATATTAATGTTGATAAACACTAATGCTAAAGCTAATGATGAAAAAGGCTTTTATAGTTTTTTAAATTCTAATTTTAGTGGGTTTGCGCTTTTGAAGATGATTTTTTAAAACTTTACATGGGTTGTATATTATGTTGCCTAAATTGATAAAATTCACACATTCTGCTTTCCAGGTGTTCAGATTGTAGCACCAACAATTGATTTGGTTATTGCAAATATCCCATAAAGACCTCTTGTGCTTGGAGTATCAAATCCTCCTTCATCAATATCCTTTTTAAATATAAAGTCTGATAAATTTCTTCTTGTTTGCATGCAATATTTTCATGATGATATTTTGTTGGTATTTTATACTCGGGATGCAATGTGGATTAAAAAAAATTTGTCTTCTTATTTTTTTCAATTACAATAAGTATATTCAAGGTTGGTCATTAACCTTGAACTTGTGTAAACCCACTCCGTTAGCCTAATTAATCCTCACAATCCAAACAAAATGGTTAGTATCTAAATTTTTTTACCTTCAAATTATTTTCTCATTTTCATTAATCATTTTTTATTACATTTTTAATTACATTACATTTTTATTGATTTTTCATTTTATTCTATTCTCATTTGTTTTACAAATAGTCAAATTCACATCGTTTTTACTTGTTCATCTTTTTAGCAATACCTCTGGATTGAAATGTTTGCCTTTACATTTTCAAATAAATAGCGACAAAGATCTTTCGGAAAATGGTCTGCATTTGGATGATGATGTTGTTAACAACTTCATGAATGCTACTTCTTAACTTATGAGACTGATGGTGTCACACCTTGGAGGGCCCTCCGAAAAAAACATCCATTGTTCTTTCAAGTTTTGATTAATGTTTTGTCAAAACCCGAAGGCATTATTGTAGACCTCACTGCATCTACATGTATAAATCCATGTATTTTACTTTGATATTTATTTCTAATAGAATATATATACCACCTAACATGCTCTCATTGATTATTCTTGTGAAATTGTGTATAATCTCTTTATTTGGACCCCTTCATACATGTTTCCTGCACTTTGAAGTGTCACTTCTTGTTATTGGAAGGTGACAAAGATGTTTTTGATTCCATCTTGAAGTTTTTGATCATCAATCCCCCTTTAGTTATTGGCAAAGACACCAATTCTAAAGACTATGATGATTCTCCAATTCTTAATCGTGAGGCCATCAATCTATTTTGTGAGTAAGTTTTGTTTTTTGTTTTTTCTTTAAGTGCTCCAGATGATTGGTTTTATTAAAACAATCTTGAAGCATATTGCATACGTAATTTTTGGAATTCTTATGGAATAATTAATCATTACTAAATATTTTGTCATGTGCTAGCAATGTGATACCACAATGTTGCCGAAGTTGGCACCTTTTTATTTTAAGATTTAAGTATTTTAGCAAGTCCATCACCCCTGCGAGGCCTCCCTGTCCTTATGCTGAGATGATGGCTTTCGTTCTTGTTGCTCAACCTTTCCTTTCAACGCATAGAATAACTAGATATTCTCATTGGCGGGTTTTAGATTTCATAGAATTAGAGGTCGAGTCATGTTCAACATCCACCACAATAATTTATGATAGTGGTTGGTTCTTTGTTAGCATGTGTTCAACTGTCATTACATAAGGTCTCATTATTGGCATCATTTCTTTAGTATACTTTCACTTATGCTATACCTTAGAGTTACACATGTTTTGTGTTTGCCTCTATTCTCTTTGCACTATCTATGTTTGTGTTGTATCATTGACCTATTACAAAATTAAGTGTCCTTTGCAATATGTATTCTTTCATTTTTAAATTGTTCATACTGTGAATGTCAATGATAATCATATTCAAGATATCATAGGGCATGCAATATAAGTATGAAAATTTGTATATGATAAATATATACATGCCCACAATCGTGTGCATATTGTTATTTTCTCGTTGTTCACTACTCAATGCTCATTTGTCACTACACATAATCTAGCATTCATGTTTTTTATCCTTCCCACCCTTCTTTTTATTGAACTCTAAAATTGTTATTCTTCATGCCATAATACCATGATTATAGGATATTGGTGGGCCTATTACTGAATATTTTGCCTTCCTCACTGCTCACAAGTTATTGCTTATCGCTCATTGCTCCTTGCTCATTGCTCACAAGATAGCACTCCCCCTAAACATGTTTGTTTGGCACATACACATATGGATTGTATAATGTGGTTTACTTTGGAAGCACGGATAATTGTTGTGGATTTTAATTGTTCTAGTTGCATTTGTTTCTTGTGACAATACATTGCATCTCAATCCATTGATGGAAATTGTTGTTTTGGTGACTATAAGTGCCATAGTTGTAGGACACTAATAAGTGTAATTCCAAATGTGTGTTGCCGTAAATATTCCACGAGTTACCACTCATCACTCATTGCTCATTGCTCACCAGTCACAAGATAGCACTCTTCCCTCTGATACAAGGCAATAGCACTTGTCCCATCACCTCACTCGATAAACCCATTTCGGCTTCACGTAAGGGGCTCAAGAAACCATTCCTTGATATGTACATTGAGAGAAATCATTATATTCACATCAACCCCCAAGAGCTACACTGAAGTTATTGAGAGAAACCTCCTCCAAATGAAAAAATCAATATCCTAGGGCTATCTTTGACAAATGGCATGGTATGTATTTTGGGTTCTTTTTGCAATTGAACTTTCAACTTGTGCCCCCCCCCCCCCAAAAAAAAAGACAAATGGCATGATATTCTTATCTAGCCTTGTACTCACGTCGGGCAATGTTGGGACGAAATGATTTAAAAATAAAAATAAAAATGGGCATTAATATGGGCATTGTGGGATAAAGCAATGGTAGATCATCCATGGAGGGGCGAGGTTAATTTTGGACATTCATGATAAGTGCCATATGTGCACTTGGGCATCCTGGAGACTATTGCACATAGGTTTTGGGGACTATTAAGTGGCTACGAGGGCTTGGGTTTATTCCGTTGGCATCATTAGTAGGATGAAAGCTAGAACTTACCAAAAGGGGCCATGGAAAATGCTTGTCTAGCACCATGAGGATTTGGGGAAGAAATTCTTCTTCTCTTAGGAAAGTCTCTAAGATCCGATTATTGCTTAGAGGCAATAATAATAATATTAATAAGGATTAGTTGGTGCTTTTTACACAACATGCTACGTCCGTTCACATGACCTTGGGAGGGGGGAAGGGGGCTTAATGCCTATTTTTGGTAGGTGGACTATGGGTTAGTTAATGTTAGTAGGTATACATAGGGTGTGCATTAGGATTATTCAAATGGAATTGGGGATTGTTTCTTTTCGAGTTTGCTTTTGTTGAGGATAATGCATCTTGAGTATCTAATGGACATTTGTGAGAGGATATCCATGAGTTTGTGAATTTTTTGAGTAGGGGTTTTAATGTCTATGAGATTTTTGGTGGATAGGGTGTGCATGGTGATTTTGGTATGCTATGATTATCGGTGGGAGGACTTGCCATCCCTGTTGGATGAGCAGTGGGAAGAGTACGGCATATTCGTCAAGTTTCTTGTTGTGGTTTCAAAGGGGACTCTATCATTGCAGTGTGTAAAGTCAAAAAGTTGGACTTTTAGGTTGGGGTTTGGTGAGAATGGGGGTTTGGCCGTAAGTGGTGCTCCAAGAATGCATAGTATATCAGGGCGGTTATTAGGGGCATCACACACTAAACCATCTGGACTCAAAGAAACCATCTTACCTTCACCATCAATAGGGAGATGAAAGGAAAGTGCAAGGAACCAATTAGCAAGGTCTTATTGACCATGTGAGAATTACATGGGGGAATGATGCTCAAGAACTCAAAGAGTGCGACCATCTACGATAATATTCTTGCCAATTTTGACATTATGTGGCGTGGGAATGAACTTATCTACCATAAGTCAAATGACAAAATCAATTGACATATTAGAGTGCCTAATATTGGCTTAGTTGCTCATGTTTAGGCTTCTTGGAGTTTCGTGGTCCCGCTGCGAGCATCCTAGAGAGTTCCTCCGCTCTCTTTTTTGGGTCCCAATGACCTTGTATGTCTTTTGGCAATGAAATAAATTCTCGTGTCATTTGTCTTCTATATATGGATCAAACGGAGGTTTAGGGTTTAGAGGAAGTAACTTACACGTTGTTGTTGCACACTGCACAATGCACAACAATCTTGATGCAAACCAATAACGTTTCTCTAGCTACAATTTAACTTATGTTCAAATAATTGGAACTCAAAGATGTCGTAATCCACTACAGTATGTGCCAGTAAATTATAGCAGGATATTTGCACCTACTAGATCACTACGAATCTCATGTATCATAATCTTAATCAAGGACGATTATAAAAGCAAATTTGCACTTTCTTTTAGGTTACTACAGTTCCAGTGTGCAAATCACACCGTGGCCGTGCCATTACAGTGGCCCGAAGAAAGACCCACAACATTCGTAGTACTAGAGGTGATCACGTGCACATGTCACTTTGCAATGCAAGTTGTGGCCATTGTTGCACTATTTCACCTAACACGAATTCAAGCGCATGTGAGTCTAAGGGGAGTGGAGTCTCTATCATTTCCACTACAGTAGTAAAGAATTCTCCCCCCAAGAGTGAGGGCCAAGGACTCATGGTGTCTATGTGAAGTTACAAAAGAATGAGCTCTTCTATATATAGCTTCCGATTTACATTTTTAGAGTCTAACTCCAAACAATGGTGTCAACTATTATATAGGCGAGCTTTTACTTTCATTACCACAAGCTTCTGTATGTATGTCATACAAGAACTTGCTACATTAGAAGCTTACCGCATAAACCCCTTTATGCCTCATGAGGATGTTTTAGTCTAAATGCAAAATCTTGAAAGGGTGGATGGGGATGCAAATGAAATCGTTTTTGTTCAATTTATTGTGTGGCAATAAATGTCATATGTATACAGATCCACTTGTGGCCACGGGTTGATCACTCTAAGGCATTTTTGTGCACCACGTGTGGCTGGGGTTTTTTTGTTTTGCGGCTATTTACCTTCAAGGGCTGAATTAAAGCCTCCCTATAATTACTTAAATTCCAAAAATGGCCCATTTGTTTGCACCCTTCTATTACTTATATTGTCCAAGTCACTATAATTTTTTGTACTCTATATTCCTTTTAAGTAATTTTGGACAGACAGAAATCCCAATTATCATCCATCCCCGTGAGTCCTAAACCCATTTACATACCATACTAAACATACCTTCTAGGATCCTTATCTTCAGCCCCTATATTAATTTTACAAAAAAATAATGGCCCACGTTTTATGTCCATCTAACATACTTATAATGGGATTGTCTACATTTAATGGCCCCTTCATTATTTGGAATTCCTTTATAATTTTTATTTCAAATGATTTTAATCCTCTCTATATTATGCCGCACATCATTTTAAAAATGCACTAAGTGATCTACCCGTGCTTGTGGCCCAAAGAAAGATCAAGAAGGAGCTATCTTCTTCCATCACAAATATGTTGGAAATTGGTGTGAAACCAATGAACGTTTTTCATTGGTTATATGCAATTAATTCATAGTATACTCTGGAAAAAAAGGTTCTTATGTCCAAGTAGTATAGAAACATTGATGTAGTTTATGCATGAACCTCGGACTCTTTAATGCCCCGAAATTAATTCAAACTTATTCAAACATTCATAATGATTAGAAATGCATATAGGGTCCCGTGATTTGGAAAAAAAACCTATGAAGATCGTCTAGTGCATGTTCTTCTAGATGCATTCACATGCATATAAAGAAGTACGTGACTAAACATTCATAGACTTGCCATTGAAGTTGGATGGTGGTTGACTATCCCTGTCTCAAAACATGTAAGATTATACCACTTTTGCTCTTATAATGTAGTTGAAAACAAGGCACACTTTGTGTTGGAGTGTCCCCTAGATAATTCCAGTAGAGATAAGTTTCAATCACTATTTGAGAATGCAATATTAGGGAGTCTCAAGTCTTTCTTTCAAGTGGACCAACAAGTCAATATTAGCCACTTTCTCACAGAGGCTACCGCACTCCGTCACTCTAGGGAATGAGCCAATTTGACACCATCATAATGTATTTTTGTCCCTTTAGCCTTTTGGCTTCTTGGACTTTTAAGTTAATTTGAATTTCAAATCACTCAAACACTACTAACGCCTCTTCTATACATTAAGTGTGTTTCTTATGCTAACTCTATGAAAGTTGAGTAGTTTCTAATAAGGTTGTTGTCACTGTGCAAATTGGCGAGAGAGGGAATTATCGTATACGTGTGCACCTCTCATTCATCCAACATTAAAGCCCCGGAACACTATGCAACTTGGAGACTACTTTCTTTAGTGATTTGACATTGGAATTAATTTTAAAGACCGTGAATTAGTCCACTCCGTATTAATTGAATTGAATCAACAACAAACTTATAGGGAGGTAAGGTTTTCATTTTGGATGGATGAGAGGTATCCTATATATGATAATTCCCTCTCTTCACCAAAATGGCAAGGAGAAGGTGACAAGTATCAACCACGGGGAGGTCACTTCATTGTCAAGTTGACACCACGTGCGGACAAAGTTTGCTACCCCTATATTACATGCCATATATAATTTTAAAATTTATGATTTTTTCTACATATACATAACCATTGATAGTATCTTTTGTGTACTTTTTTGAAATTTTTAGTCATCTTCATTTTTTTAGTAATTGTTTTAGTTCAATTTTGTGTCATTCTAGTTAGAAACGGTATGTTTTATGAAAAAACAAATCATCAAATTTAGTTACCACTTTTAACTATGTCATAGGAACTGTGTATATCTACTCATGATAGAATTTTGATAAAATTTTGACCCATTTTGGTGGTGCAACTTGCCAAAAGAAGATTTTTTTTGGTCGCACGTGGTGTTCAACTTGACAATGGAGTGATCTACCCGTGGTATCAACTTAGCTCCAAGACCCATTGTAGCACACTTTATACAACAAGATTGCAAGTCTCAATCATGACATGCATTGTCGTTGTATCGTATTGTCACAACATGAACTTTCCATATGAGAAGCTAGACTACGCACGATGACATGTTCCAATTTGCCGACGTGGCCTTGGAAGGTCACCAAGCACATAAGAAACAACGCCTGTGTCCTATTTTTGTGGCTTGCACCACCTTCACCCTTCCTCATCACCATCAACCTAGTTGGACATGTGTCCATCTTTCACAAACTCCCACCACCACCACAAGCTCTGTTGTGTGTAGATATTTAGACAATACTCATGGGAGCAGGGTTTCACCCATAGAAGATGCACATTTTGTTGTTATTTATTTTCTTTCGAACAAATTGAAAAATAAATAAATAAAATGGGTGAAGTTATATGACGCATAGCATGGGGGAAAGTAACATAAACAATTATAATTATAATTATATAATTATATAACCCCGAGAGTTGTTATTAAATCAAATAGATTGCATTATTTTTTAAAACTAGATGCACATGTTTGCTTCCCGGAAAATTAGAAGAGATGTTAGGATCAAGATAGGTAGATGTTGGAGTTTTGGAACACATGACATAGATGCTTGGGTCACTTTTAAAGTTTTGGATCTGATCCAATGTTAAGTTTCTACATTTGCGAAGTAGTTGAACTAACAATCATCATTGTAGTGAATGAGCCCTTCTTGTCCAAATTACGGATGAATTTGTATTCATGTATAATCATACATTATATTAATATTTAGGGACAATTTCTCTTTAAAATGCTTCTAAGAGGAGCGGTTTATTCATCCATGAAAATGTGTAGAATTTATAATACTGTCTTGATTTTCTTACAAACCTTAGGCAACCGACTAATCATTTTTTGCCATGTAATCAAGTCCGTCCTCAATCCTAAGTAACTAAGTCAGTGCTATATGTAGGCATGTGATCTAAGACTAGTTCAACCAAACACGCCATCATTTGAAGTCGAAGGGTGTGAATCCTTGCATTGGAGAGTTGTGAGCTTGGGATCACAAGCTCTTGCTCAATGACCTACTTGAAATGAATTTATGTTAAATGATATCCAAAAAAACTTGTTGAACAATCGTTACTAGTAAGAACTGGATTCTAGAGTTAACAAGCATTGCATTGCTTGAATCCAAATAACAATAAGTGACAATAAATATCATAAACAGGGTAGTTGTTGTGAACTGAAATGCTAGTAATGTCATAAAATATTGTAATCAATATCCGACCTCAACCCATGCAGGGCAAGTTTCTTGACAGAGTGGTTTTTCTCACCCCCGAGCAGGGCATGTTTCTTGAGAGAGAATTTTTTTCTAACCTTGGGCAAGAAAGAGGTATGTAGTCTCATTGTGGGCACTTCCAAATCCAAAGGCAAATACAATTGTTCGATATGTTCGGGAATGTCTCATGCATTTTGTAATTACGAATTACCTAGATTGTAATTTCAAGTTTTGAAATCGGAGTTCAGATAGAATTTTGAAGTTGTAGAAGGTCAACATAAATCTTATGTTTCTCTTTTAGTGAAACATAGACCCTCTCAGTTGTGTGCGTTGTTGTATCTAGAATGGTGATTTTTTATTTTTTTTCGTTTGTTGAGCACAAAGTCCAATCTTGTTATGACACGTGTCTTTTCAATGTCCGTTCATAACTACAAGTTTTGCCATATACAATTCAGATACATGCGACCGATCAAGAAGAGTGACACATAAGACACATGAATCTTAGATGTCTTGCTCTTTGAGGTGGACCCACCAATCGTAACAAAGTGAAGGGGGTCTAGTCCAAAACTTGTCATAAGATGCATTGGTTTGTGGTCGAGTCACCCCGATTGAACCCACTTTAAGATAGTTTCGGGGTCTTTTATGCCAACATGACATTGCTCAACAACATGGACCTTTAGAATGCAACAGCGAGGTGTTGGGAGTTCAGTTTGAATTTGAGTCTCCTTGCACAACTTTTCAAGCATCTCATTGTTATGTTCCAAGGGCCCACGGAACCATGGTTGTACGGTGACTAATGTTATGAATTCTGAAGCATGGATCACATCAAAAGCTTCCCCTTTTTGAAATCGTAATGACTCAGCACTGTACTCTTACAATGCAAGATCACCATGGACCAAAGTTTCACCCTCCTTCCATGGAGATCCATCCACGTGTCCCTATGTCTGCTTCAGAAAGTCGAGCTAAAACTCCTTGATGTGGAGTTAGATGCAACCTGGTTTATCTGCTGACATGAGAGTGGGATAAGTCTAACAATGCTATGCAACGGAGGAAAATAGTATGTATTAGGTAATTGTTTTATTGGAACCGGTTATCGGTGCAGAACCAGTTCCAATAAAACGATTACCGGACGTAACCGGTTGGCCGCTTTGTTGAGTCGCGCAGGTGACCTAAACAGTGGGTCACATGTCACCATAACCGATTTAGATGATCATAACCGGCTGGGATGTCGAGGTTATCGTCTGCAAACATGTGTGCTCAGAGCCAATCGTGTAGTGCCACCTCGGCGAAACAAAGCGGCCAACCAATTACGATATAATATAGGTGTGTGTGTGTTCATTCTCACCTTAGGTAAGATTGTCGGACCATGCTCAAAGAACACTCGAAGAGCAAGGCATACGATATTGAGCGTCGCATGCGGGTAAGAAAAGAAACAAGGGAATGTGACGAGAAACGTTATCTTACGATGACATTTTGAATGTTTGGAAGAATCGATGCTCATACGAACACTAGAAATTTCACTGAGCTTCCACTAGAGCTTTCATAACATTATCCACCAGCGTGCGTGTGTGCGTTCGTTCGTTCATGTGGGCCTTGAGAATATAACCATGGGATGCAAGGAGACGTAGATTAAGTCTCAATTTGCACTAGCTTGGGGCACCCCATAGTTATATTCTTAGGGCCCACACGAAACAAACACACAGTGCTTGATAATGTTTTGTTCATTGAACTTCACCAAACCTTATCCAATGAGTTTTGACATGCATTATATGGGCCCCTATTACCACTCAAAGGGATAATATCCGTATCCTAGGATACGGAACAAAGCCAACAAACGGAAACAACCAAACCACAATGTTATCATCGACGTGAAAGTGAGCCCGCTACTCCTAGGCTTATCCTTTTCATGGGTTAAACGATTTTCATTTGCCATATAAAAAGTTAAAGTAGTCTAGTTCACTTACGTCACATGCATGCCCTCCTGCACACCATTGGTGTGGCAACAGTGGCGCCCCTAAAACCTCCACAAAACCTCGCTTTCCGGACCCCACCACACTGTCTGTACTTTGTGCTCACGGCGGGCCCCACCCACACGAAAACTCCTCGTGGTGGGTCCCACGGGCTCAATCCGGCCGACTGAAAGAAAAAGAAAAAGAAAAAAAGGAAAAAGGAAAAAGAAAAAGCCGCCCGCAAGGACTTCACAAGCTTCAAGTTGACATGTTAAGATATGTGTGTGGATAGGAGGAGTCGGTGCGGTTACGCCGAAGCTCAAAGCGCTGCAAGGTGGTGTATAATGTGCCTTTCTGAGATTTTTAATGCGTTTTCTTTTTCTTTTTCTTTTAATTTTTATAATGGTGGTGCACTGGTGGTATTCGGATTCGGATGTGCTTTGCTTGTTTTACAGACACAGTGGGGAACAGAATGACTGCTGTGTCATGGTGAGGCTGGTGTAATTAAGGCAGCGTGATCTAGGCTTGAGGAATCTTCTTCTCATGTGCATCGAATGCCCCGCCCTTTGTGACGTCATCAGATCCGCGTCCTAAAATCCCACATGATCATGGCCATTTCACACACGAGCCAAGAGCCGTGACCGTGAAGTTGTGAGAGCCCAATACAAAGTGTCCCAAGACACCTCCAAAATCATGTAGTGTGGTCGCGGACCCTCAAGTGTAGTGTGAAGTCGTATGTGGCCGGGCCCTCAATCAAATGCTATTTCAATGGGTTTCTATTCATGCGGGTCCTCGCACTTGATAAAATAGAAAAAACCAACATTTATGGGTGTTTGGAGTGCCATGGTTTACTGGTTTTTTGTGTTGGGCCTACCTCCAAGAGTTGGTTTTTGAAAATAATCCAAGTGACCATGAAATATGATCCACTAGGTGCTATGTAGGAATCCATGCGGACTTTACATCCATCTTGCATTTACATATATACTCCGTTGGTCTGTCAAGCGTAGTGTGAAGCGAACTTGGACCGGCTCCACCTTTTCCACCAATGAGAGTGCTTGAAGTATAATGGTCACGGGCTGTCAGTCTCGGGTGTGAAGTGGCCTCGACCTCCAAGATGTGATGATCTTCGTGCGTTGCATATGTTCCAGATTCGAATCCTCAAGCTGAAAATGGGAACTTTACGGCATTTCAGACTTGAAACACAAAAGATCTGATGGGAGATTTTTTAAAACTTCACTTGAATTCCGGCTCCTGCATTGAAGGATAACTCTTACATGATACCACATTGGTTTACTTTGATAAATGAAACTTATAAATTCACCTAAAACAATCCCAAAACATATGTTTAGTTCCACGCTCTAAGTAAGGGACTTGTCATTTAAGACTTGTTGTAAACATCACGTTTTGTGTTAAAATGGCCAATTTGACACAACATACTAGGTCATCCTAGACGACAATGTGTTGAATGGGTAACTATCAAGGTACATCAAGGTGAAGTCAAAAAGGCTACATTGAGTATGGTATTTAGTGTCACTTACTATTTGGAGTTGCAAAATGCTATGTTTTCAAAACTATCAATGTCATTATTTACCAAGTAAAGTTGCTCGTGTTCTATAATGCCCAAGCAATGAATTTGACATTCATTGGTAAAATGTGTGATGTACAGTAAATAGATACAGTAGTGTGTAATTCCAAGTAGTAAGTGACACTAAAAACAATATTGAGTATAGTTTCCATGAGGTAATAGAGTGTAGTGGCTTTGTGAGATTGTGAGCTATCTTAGTTAATGATCAAGTTGGCATGAAGGCTTGAGACTGCCAAGTGTTGCATTCTAGTATAGGCAAGCAAAATGTCTCTAATGGAGTGCTAAATGTGCATTCTCAACTATGATATAAGAGAAAGTGGCGCAATTTGTAAATTATAGAGAAAGGGATAGTTAGTCACCGTCTAGATTCAACGGCAAGTCTACGATTGAAGTGCGGTAAGCAACAATAATTGTGCGTTGGTTTGGTGACAAAGGTTGCTTCGAGTATGCTTCAATGATGTATTCAATTAAATATGAATATATATTTCAAAATCTGGACTTTTTGGTTGCTTCAATTCTATCATAAGATCCTACGATACACCTTTCATATACCTAAATTTTATGGGAGAAGTGTGAATCCTCACCGATTACTTGAATTTTCATGTTATTAAGATATGATGGGGAAAAATCACATATATGTTTCTTGATGTTAAATATATACAAATAAATGTTGAACAACAAAAATACATTCAAAACAATTGCTAACGTTTTTACATAATCAACTTTGCATATTCTATTGGAGGATCTTACCATACATTCCTATCGTAAGATCCTATGATAGAATCCAACATGTTATAAATTATAATTATGGATTTGGGCTTAGTCAAATTTTACTTAATATGTGTTTTCATATTCATAATCAAGAAAGTCCTTGAGGCAATAGTACCATGTTTCCTTTCATATGATGTGGAAGGAGATAAAGTCTTGAGCCAAAACATGTTTGCTCAAAAGCATCATCTATGATTTTTGGTGGTGTTGGTATATCATGGGATCCATTGCAGTAGACCCCATGGAGCCTTGCAAGTAGTAGTTGTTTTGTGCCAAGTGTTAAGTCCTTCAGCCAAATGTTGGGTAAATGAGGTCCCTTGACTGACTAACCTATGCAAGGTGGCTAAATATTATTTTGGAACCGATAGCTTGCTCAAGTCCTTGTAATACCATGGGCTCTCGCATTTTTGCTAGCAATATATGGTAGGATGCCAAGAGAGCAATTTGGCCTAGGTCGTCATATGCATACTCATGCCCTTCTCAAAAACATTCCAATGAGATTTTTCAGAATTTCTTACCCAAATCTTTGCACCATATGTAAAAGCTAAAAACAATGACACTTTGAATAAATCCCAACACGTGACTCCAAATCATGTTTTTTTCTTTGTGATGCACCACCTCTTACTTGATGGCTCATAGTAGCCATGTGAGTAGATTGAAGCCAACGTATTTACACTCATGAACTAAATCCCCTTCATCATGCAAGGTAGAATCCTTTTTTGTTGAATTTCCTTTCATTTCAGCCAAAGATCACCATTTTGGTCTTGAACTGTTAGTAGATCACCTATGGTAGAAGGAATGCAAAATTTACATATATTGTTGAGAAGTCTTTGTAAGCTTGCTCATGATTTGGAAAGCAAGACAAAGCCGTTGGCATTAAAAAATAGTGATAATTACACTTCTCACCATGTGATTGACTTTTTCAGTTTTTTTATAAGATAACAATGATATCATTAGAAGATATTGGGGGTCATTTTGACAAATACCCTTGACATACAATACACTTTGTCGTGGGCAAGCACGGGTGAGTGCACTAAATAGTGTATTTAGGGTCATCAATTCTATTTTTCTTGCTCAATGCTAATTGTAAACCCCCATGTAGTGCCATCAACACTCAATGTAAACCTAACATCATTTGTCATTTCTTGTAAAAAAATAAAATTGAGCATTATAGATCTACAATGTTGTAATTATTGTCACCTTACTATGTGATTTTTCATCCATATTTAATCATCCATGGCAAGATTTCATTACAAAAGTGTCAGGATGCAAAAATGTATCAAACTTTCTTTCAATATTTACATGGATTTCATCCAACCTTTGATCAAATACGATGATACTTGTCAACTTACTCATAAGTTGTGTCATTGGAAGAGTTACCACAGTGACATAAAATACCACATGACACTAAATATAATACTTAGAGTAGTGCTTAGTTCATTTTGTTCCATATATGGAAATTGCGTCATGTTCTTGTCATGTGCAAGGTATGTGAAGGTCTCATCATATTATGGAATACTCATTAGATTCCATATTTACTATTCAATGTCCATTGAGGAAGCCCCGGGCTAGATCACATCTTCATGCGGTTGGGCCCCGCCCTTCCCATGCCTCTTTCACTCCCCGGTCTTCCTGCCCGCACCTTCGTGGGAACTCTTCCTTGTTGGGAACCAAAGTGACAATATCATGTCACTTAAGCCATTAAGCTCCTTTGGAATGTGAAGGAACTCCATCAATTAACTTGGAAATTATGAAAGTGATGTCAACTTGAATATTTGTAATTTTGACCAGGTATTGTCACATTGGTTCCCAACGAGGAGGAGTTCCCACACAAGTGTGGGCATGAAGACCATACAACAAAAAAGGCCCACGGGCGGGGCCCAGACGAATGAAGATGTGATCTAGCCTGGTATATCTGTATTTAGATTTTAGATTTTTGTTTTTGTTTCTTGTTTAATCATAATCATCCTTGTCCAAATTGTGGTTAACTTTGGCCTTGTCCATCTATGAAGGTGAGTCACCTTCCCAAGATATTAAGGTGTGATCATATCATAGCTTGGTGTGACTACAACGATCTCTCTCAATCATTTTTTACTACCTCTCTGTCAAAATACACACCCGTATCAAATTGGTAGACATTTATAGTGAGTGGAAAATCAATGAGGAAAAGACTATTGTAAGCCTCTCTACTTGTTGGGGATAATGTGGCCCCAATACACCGGATCTTCCACTTACGTCTTGTTGGAGACTTGGGTGGCATGAAATAAAAGTGGCATAGAGTAATATCAAAGCACATCAAATAAAAGAATGACCGAATTTTCATATAGAAAATAAATTTAGCCAATTATTGACACTATTTATGAGAATAAATTTGAGAAATATTGTAATCCACACTAATAGGATAATTTAGTGTAGCAAATAGAGATTCTTTTCTGGGGGTGAAGGTGACCAATTTTGATCTTTATAATATCTTTGTTTATACCTTTTAGTGTGTAAAACTTTGATAGTCCAAAATATGGTTGAATTTCTAGACTTCATGTGTATAACATTATTCAATTGAGTTTGTGTGCTAGGTGGGGTTGGGAATGAACTGTATAATAAGCTAGATTATACTATGTTTATTCTCACATCAGAGCATTGCATTAGCAAATTAAGTTTGAAAAACTTGGATGAAGCAGTATACTATTATTACTAGAATGGAACGGCTTATAGCAACTGAATAATGTTATGTTATCTACATCCATATATGTTTCTTTCTATATGGAATTCCTAAAACAGGGGGGGGTGAAGATGATGAATTGTCAAACCTTTTGAGCATGAAAGTGGTTAATAATCTTATCAAGTGCTTTACTTTTTCTTTCTTTTTTGGCACAAATTGAAAACATCAATTGCAAAACGGAACCAAAATGCAACCAACACAGGCGAACCAACACATCTCCAGTACTTTACATGCCTTTGGGTGCACAGTTGGTGGCAACCATGTGCATTCAATAAGTCTTAATACAATTAATTAAATATAAGCACACTTAATCGGTTTGAATGTGTATGAATACTTGTGTAAGTAGGAGGAGTCAACTAAAATATTATTTTAGAAACTTTACATAGAACAATAATTTAAGTTTCATTTTAGAATAACAAAGACCTTTTCAAATGGTAAGTCACATAAATTACAAGGTCCTCAATGCTAATGCAGATTTTGTAGTATTTTTGACTTCCAAGTTAATTACATGCTTATTGACAATTTCACTTTGGAAATGAAATCCCAATCAATTGCTTATTTACTAGGGGGAAATGAGCATATATATTGGATTTTGAACCCTGAAGGTGAAGTGCACTCCATATGGGTTTTGTGGACAAGCAACCTTCAAGAAGGTAAGGGCGGTTTTATTTTGTTTTGTTTGAAGTCGAGCAGGGCGGCAATAGTTTTCAATCGCGATATGAACAATTTGATTTTGATTAATTATTTATTTTTAATCGGCAGGGCTGCTCAAGGGTGTTGGATCGTGGGCATGGGCCATGACACCCCTCCCCCTGAAAATTCGTAAATTTATGATGGGGTCATGGCTCAGCAGAGCAGGCTCCATGCAATTTGGCATGAGCTCTAGCCCCAACCGGTAATTATTGATAATCCTATTTCTAGCAACGTAGAGCTCAAAGATATGCTTTGGCATGTCCCATTTACACACAATTTTGACAAAGGATGAATGCAAAAAAGAAGACACTTTCGCATTTTTGGCACTCTTTTCAAAACTCATGACACATTAGAGTTATCCATAAAGTCCCTTAAAGAGAGCCGAAAACATTCCGTCAAGAGCTTGTTGGCTTGTCGTGTATCGGAACCTATTTTGAAAGTTGGGGTGAAACTTTTGGGACCCTCTCTTTCCACCTCTCAAAGTTTGAGAGATTTATAAGATCTAAAACAAGGAATGCACATGGGACCGTTATCCTAAGTCTTGGATCAACCTATGCAAGGTTAGCTTGGCCCCCCCATCCTAGTAGGACAAGCTAGAATTCCGGTTTTTAATAGCCGTACACCACTCCGTGTGAATGGTAGTTCAAGCATTGAGAGATCTTAAGTGTCATTGTGTTATTTCTCATAAATGCAGTGTTTAGGACTAAACCCATGGTTTCATATGGTGTACTTGACAAACAATCCTAGTGTATTTCAATATCGTTGTAAAAAATGAGTCAAAAAGGCCCCTGCCCCTTCTAGTGTATCCCCAAACAACATGTTTGAATGAAAATGAAATGGTGAAAAACCAAATTCAAGCTGTCCAAACTTTGCGGGAACCGGACCGACAATTTACAATAGTTTTCATTGGAAACAAGCTATCGCTGGTGAAACGATTTTTTCTTTTGTCAAACAAATCCAAATTTGGTCCCTTCTCCGGGGCATTACCCTTTAGACTATTTGGATTGAGCGCATCGACGAGGACAATGGCACAAGTCCAAAGTCAAACACCTTGTTTGGGATGACCTTGTTATGTATGCCAAGGTGGCGTGGAAGAGGGTAGGTTAAACATAATAGGATTGGTGCCTATTCGCCTAAAGCTCTACTCAAAAGGATTCAACCATTTGGAGATAGGAACAGTCTTTGTCGACGTGAAAACACGAGGATCACTTGGAATTAGAAACAACAACGCATTTAGCCTTGTAGGAACTCTCTATGTTCATTGAGTGGCATGGAGGTTTTCCTCGATAGGTGATTTTGGTGAGTTATCCTTGGGTAAGGTCGGTTCTTCATCACTCTTTCTTTACATGATGTCATTACACGTCCAAGGGGCTCTGTCTCCCTCCCGTTGAAGAAGTATGCACGTTTCATTGGTGCTTGAATCTTAATTCATTTGGGGCTGGCTGACTTGTTGGCCTTCTGTCAGAAAAAGAAACTTTCTTGTGTATTATAAAGCAAACATGACAGTCTTGGGGGCTAGGTAGGGGGTGATTTGAAACCCAGCCCTGACCGATTGTTTCCAAACATGGTAGGGTGTATTGATACAAGCTCGGCCTTTCATAACTACAAACCTCCTAAACTAAGCAGTATGCATTCCGGCACTTTACATTACAGAATTATAGTAATCTCCACCACAATCCATGTGGATGTTGACTCGACTACTGAAGAAGGAGTCCAGCTGACAGGCAGGCCGCACTGTTTGGACGGTGGTAATCCAGCTTTGCTTAGCTTAGCGTGCTTTGGTGGTGAATAATAAAATATTAAACCTAGTTTCTTCTTCCAAGTGATCGATAGCTAGCCAGCCGGCCCGGAGCAGCTCATGTCCGGCCACAGCCTCCCACCAGAAGAAGTCGTGTCTGGTTTAGGAAAACCCATCTGAAGCTGCTTTAAGGACAGCCACTGGAGTACCTAGGGCCACTTCACACACAAGACTGAAGGCCCGTGACCATTACGATCTAAGAGCTCTCATTGGTCGAAAGGCCGGAGACCGTCCAAGTTCGCTTCCTTCACACACGAAGGTGAAGGCCTAAAGGTTCAAAGAAGACTTTATGGATGAAAATTCTACATGGAGTCTTACATGGCGGATTATGGACAAGGTTGCACGGTCTCTCGGAATTTTCGTCATACCCACTTCCAAGAGGTGGGCCTGATGCAAATTCCGGGAGACCATGATTTTTTTTTTAATAAAAAATTTCAGCATGATAGATTTCATGATAAAGTCCAGGACAAACAAACACCACCAAGTAATTCTCTTAAATTGATAGAGTTTGAGGCATATTATATTACACCAAATCCTCCCCTCTTTTTTTGCCACCAAAATATGTAATGGCCCCGCAACATGGTCCATTCTCACTTCACACTATGCTCGAGGGCCCGTGACCACATAAAATGCTTTTTCCAACACCCATGGTATGGCCTTTGGATGAGAGTCAAGGGTCCTCACCATTACAAGGTCATGGCTCTTGGCTCGTGTGTGAAGTGGCCCTTACATTATGTATGGAACATCAACACGTCACTCACTCCCTAAAATATGTGATTGGCCATTCAACTCGTCCCGGGACCACTTTAGTTCACATCAAGCAAAATTTATGAGAGTGACCATGGAACTTGAGGTCCCCAAAAGCAGGGCTGATTTTTCACAAAGTTTTTGCCCGTCCATGTCCAAAAACCTTGAATTGAAAGGCAAAAAAATTTGCAACCCGTCCCAAAACCGGTAGTTTCTAAACCAACCCGTCCATGGAAAGGTTAAAGAAAAAACAACCCATCCCAAAACCGGTTTGGAAATGAAAATACCCGTCCCGCAATACGTATAAATAAGTCTCTTACAATGTTGGTAAATAAAAAATAAAAAATAAAAAACCAAAAGATGTTGACATGTGACTGTTTGCACTTGGAAACAATAGGATCTTCACAAATTATGCCTTCAATGTCTGTCACTTATTTGTCTTTTGCTGTCGATTCTCATCTTTCCAGTGCACCGCATTCTAATTTCCTCTACCACCATCATTTCTTTTTATTTCTTGTCCTTCAATCTCTCATTTCTTTCCTCACACTCTATCCTCAAGGTGTTTCCATCACCCGTCATCGCCCGTCCATCACCACCCGCATTACCTCCACAAGAGGGGTTTTTTCTAGACAAAACCTAATCAAAAGTCATCTATGTGCTAGTTTGAAGTTAGAGACTTTAGATGCTTTGATGCGCATTTCATGTGCAAATATTCTAGTTGAAAACATCAATTGGAATGCAGTGATGCTTGTTTGGAGAAACATGAACGATAGGAGAATTCATCCACTTCTTTGAAGGGTGAGTAGCTCTTTATTTTTAAATTTTTGAACATGTTTATATATACTAATTCTTATTCAATTGCTAAGTTTACCTTCACTTATAAACTTTGACATTATGTTAAAAATGTTCTAAATTTTGTGGTTGATGAATTAATGTATGCAAGTGAATCAAGCACTTCAAGATGAATATTTTGATTGGGTATTAGTGGTTTGATTGCATTATGTTTATATTCACATGTCATATATGACATAATGTAACTGATATTTGTACCATTTATTTTTTTGGAAAAAATTATCCAAAAAAATTGTTATTTTTAAAACCCGTCCAAAGTGAATTTGACACGTCCAAAAACCAGTTCATTTTCTAAGAACCCGTCCACTAGAAAGGTTTATTTTTATGAACATGTCCTTGGACATGTTGGGGACCTTGTGAAAAATCACCACTGCCCAAAAGCTTTGTTTTTAGGCCAATATTATCAATTGTCATGGTCCAATGGGTTTTGTAGTGAGAGAGGCAAAAAGAGGTTCTCCTATTGCAAAAGTAGGGGACCATGGCAAAGAAATGCCTTTATGAAAAATATTTGTTTTGATTTTTTAAGTCCAAACGTTGTTGTTGTTGAGAGGAAAGAAGGGGAGAAGGTAGAACATGGAAAAAATAAATTCAAATTGACCCTTTTTGGGCATATATTAAAAAATCAACACATGCATATTTTGGTGCATGGTCACTCCTCCCGCCCCACATTATATTTATACTTAGTTACGGTCCAAAGGCTTTACAATTTGCATTGTTTGGAAATCAGACCATGGAAGTGTGACCCTCAAAAATTGCCATCTCACAAGGGAACACTTCGTGGTCTATAATGTAAACAACCCATAACTTAGGCTAGGTCTTGGCTTGTGTCAAATTCGTAGCTTGGCTCCAAATTGCACGCTTGGTCAGATGTGGGCCCTAGTTGTTTTTTTTTGTTTGGGTTAAAATCTGGCATGAAGGTGAGGATTTTGTCATTGATTTTGCCACCAAGAATTTGGGCCCTTGGTTGGTTTAGAGGGTGGCACTTGAGTCACAAGTGCTCGAAGCATAGGTTGTGAGAATTCATTGACAAGTTTTTGATAAAAATTGCCACAATCCTACTATATGTAACCTACTCACAAGCATTATGAACTACAAAGTGCAACAAGTCGCCTTGAACAAAACTGGACCCAAAAACATGGGAGTAAGAGTAAGGTGATATGTAGGCATGGCAATAGGTAGAGCCAAAAGCTTGTTGATGCCCTGCCCACACATGATGGTGGGCATACCTAGTGGACAACTCCCACCAGTATGGGTAGCTTTTCCGTCGCTTTTAACAAGTAGCTAGATGTACCGTAAGTGACATTTTACCTTGCTAGCTAAAAACAAAAGAAGGAGCCACTTATATTGGTGGAAGCCATCCACTAGACGTTGTGCCCACTAGTACATGTGGACAGGACATGAGACATAAAGGAAAGTGATTTGCACAACAACCGACATGACCAAAAGGCCAAAGGATGAAAAGATAAGGTGGTAGGAACAACTGCACTAAGCATCTTGCTTAGCATGGTCCACACTATTCATCATCGACCCACACTAATTAGAGAGGATGTCATATGACACTTGTTGCTACACTTATTAACAAGGCACGTCGATTGTAATTCCACACCAAACATATGTTTAGTGTACCAAGCCATCAAAATGCTGTTAGTTGAACCAATTTGCTAATTTTTTTACAAATCCAATAACATCTCATTCATGTGATTGAGAAAATATTATGAATCTAAATTAATTAAAGTGGTTATATAAAAACATAACACCTCGTCTTACAAGGCCTTTTTTTCAAACAACATTACGTGTGCAAGGTGCAATGATCTTCATCCCCCCCCCCCCCCCCGCCCAAATGATATCAAAATGAACTCTTGGACTATACTGTGATCCACACTAATTGAATATTTTGATGTAAACTATGTGATGCATTGGTTTCTATGATAGATTTGCTAAACTGCATGATGAACTAAGGGGCGGTTTACACTATGGACCATGAAGTCGTCCCACGTAAGAGGCCTATTTTGCGTGGGACGACTTCATGGGACGACTTCCATGGTCCGAGTTACTAAAATATTAGTTTTCATGGTTCGTGGGCCCTTCACTAGGTGTAAACCGAATGTGGACCATGAAGAATGACCATGCACCAAAAAGTGGAGTCATTAACTAAGTTGGAAAAAAAATCATTAAAAAATCCAAAAAAATCATTAAAACGGCATTTTTCTGACATGGGCCCTTGCTATTTTTCCTAGACCACCTCTTTTGCTTGTCCCAACGGAAAACCCGTTGGACCATGGCAGTGGATAGAGTAGGCTTAAAAAAACAAATTTGTGGACCTCAACCTCCGTGGTCACTTTGCCATTTTTTCCTTGGTGTAAACCCAAGTCGTCCCGGGACGACTTCAACGTCCAATCACATCGCTTAGACGGCCGTGGGACGACTTCATGGTCCATAGTGTAAACCGCCCCTAAATTGAAAGAACGACTAGAAAGAGTGCCTTGACTATGATATGGAACAAGGAGGTGAGTTTCTTAGCAAACGATAGAATCTCAAAGGAAGTTATCTGAAGGCCTGCACATTCACCGAATGCATTGGGGTTTGGACCCTCTTCGCAAGTATGCTTTGTTTAAGAGAATTTGAATTCCAAGTGGAAGGATTCAAAAAAGCATAGGCATTGCTCCGTATAAAATTATAGGTCTACATTCTTGTACCTACCAACCACATTCTTGCATATCCAATGTGGATATATATTCATGCGGTCCTCTTGGACTCCGAGTCAACGACATATATACATCATGCCAAACTTGTTTTGGCTGCTCCCGACGGTTGTTCTATATACTTCTAAGTGAAAATAAAGGCGACACCGAAAGAATATTAGGTTCACTCTTGGCTCTATATATGAACTTGATCACACCTAAAACATGCGGCGGGTCAACTTCAACTGGCCCTAATTCATGCGAATTTGCTTGGCCAAGAAGTGTCAGCCACCTCCATAGTCGCCTATCCTCACAAACATGAACCACACACTCCAAGTTTTGTAAGCTTCCTAAGGGGCTCCCATACTCCTCCACTCGCCTCCGAAACTACTCAATAATAAGGGCCACTCCACACACAAGCCAAGAGTTGTGACCATGAAATTGTGAGAGCCCAAAAGAAGCATCCAAAGGCCGTCCCTAGACACTTCCAAAACCGTGTCGTGTGGTCACGGATCCTCAAGTGTAGTGTGAAACCATATGTGATCGGGCCCTCAACCAAATGCTATTTCAATCTATTTCTATTCATGCAGGTCCTCACACATGATAAAACATAATATATCAATGGTTGTGAACGTTCGGAGTGCCATGGTCTCTTGGTCTAAATGTGGTAGACCTACCTCCACGAGACATTTTTCAAAAATAGTCCAAGTGACCATGAAACATGATCCACTCGATACCATGTACGAATCCATGTGGACTTTACATGCAACTTGCATTCACCCACTCACTCCGTTAGTCCCTCAAGCGTAGTGGGAAGCGAACTTGGACCGGCTCCACCTTTTCCACCAACGAGAGCGCTTGAAGGGCAGTGGTCACGGGCTCTCAGTCTCGTGTGTGAAGTGGCCCCAAGCCAAACTGTGAAGAGGCAAACATTAGGGTTTTGGAATTGAATTTAAGCAATAAAACCAACAGTAACACGATTGTGGGCTGTTTAAATTAGCTCAGCCATTGTAGTTCCATAGCTACCTCTTCTCTTGGACGGACCCACCCATCGCCCGTGTTCGAGGAAGTCAAAGTCTTTGCAAAGGTCGAGCACGGAACTTAAGTGTTGTGTGGAAATAGCGAGGTAGATGGGCTTTAATTAGCATCCAAGGCCGACCGGTTTGAATACAAAATACTAGGTAACTTAATAAGGGGCGGGCGGGGTGGCCCCAAACTTTTACTATTTTAGGGTAGGGGTGGGATGGGAGGGAGGGTGCTACGTCATTTTTGCGTGGGGTCCACGTAGATATTGGATGCGTGGGCACGTGTCACGAGAGGGAGCACCCACAAGACTTTATAATTCTAGGATATTTCTATGCGCTCGCCACGTGTCATCTAGCTAGCCCATGAGAGAAGCGTTGTTCTTTAGGACCCACATGTGGAGGTGGAAGTTGAGATCTATTAATAAGTAGAAGCTAGCCTTCATCGCTCATGATCACAATTTTTCTTTTTAAAAAGGTCAAATATGGTCGACTGCCGTGTGTTCTTGGCTTCCTTCGAAATAATTACATTATTGCTGAGTGTGCTAGACAGGTGGCGATTTTTTACTGGTAGAGGCTTTGAACGTCCTGCGTGGCAATCACTTTTCTGGCTTCCAGAAATAAATAAAAAAACAAAAGGCAAGGAATTCTCATTTAAAAAAATCTTGAAACGCAACTTGTTGTTCAGATTATATTCCTGCATAACTTTTGGAGTTACACTACACTGATCATCCCAAATAGTGTGTGTGGTACTGGACCGGTAATGATATTTAGTGTCACATGCGTAATAGTGTCACTTATCCTATTGTCTGGCGTATGTTAGGTTACACTGATGATTCACATTGGTTCTTTTCGTGCGCTTACTAATATCTTGGCATGTACATCCAATAGTGTTTGAGGGGCATGTGTATGTTACACACTGATTTACAAGTTGCCCTAAAGTGTACTTAATTTGACATAGTTTGGCAAGACCTAGTATACTCAAGAATATCTTCCCCTGGCATACTATACGCAAAATTCCGATGTGTTAAGCTAAATATCATAATGTAAATAATTTTCATTTGAGAATTTTACGTATGTTGGTGAATGGTATCATATTGGCAATCAGTGGACGTGACACTCGAAGACCTCTAGGCATGTAGTTTAGGCCCTTCTTTGCAAGTAGTGTACATGACACTAAATACCGTAAACGGTGTTCCCGGAACACACACTATTTTGCCAAGTCTCATAGTTAGTGAGGGCTAAACTTATTGTGGAGTGATACCAAATTCATGAATACATGCATGCTCATTTACCATACATTTCGAGAAAATGAGTGCATGCTTTAAGGTGTTTGTAGAATGATTAAAAAATAACATAACATCACGTAACATGCAAAAGTGAATAATGTTGATACTTCAGTGAATAGTGTTGCAATGTATGATCCTAGGATCTTTGGTGACACTAACTTCATATCATAAAGAAATGTAGCATCACCTTCACAAATTTCCCACAAACATTATTAGCCTTCCCTCAATGTAGAGTTCAATTGGAATAGATTTTTCAGGGTAACAATTTAAGAGTGATTGTTTAAGCCATTCTTATTATCTCCAACAACAGGAATAAAGAGTTGCTTGAAATTTCCTCAGCGAAATGCATGCTGAAAAAGTAGGAGAATACATGAGGGACAAACTTAACCAGCCCGAACCCTTTCCTTGTGAATATTTACAAGTAAATGAATTCTATTGTAAAGCAATGAGCCCATTTGAAAGGAAGAGAATGTGGGCAAAGATGTCCATTGAAAGTGTAACTGTCTACCAAAATGTGAGGAAAAGTTTGTTCAATTTATTTGAGATTTTTGGACACCGTTCATGGTATTGAGCATCACATACGTAAAATTGTCACATGTGTAATAGTGTCACTTATCTTGTTTTGAGGCGTGTGCTAAGTTACACTAATGATCAACAACTTCACCGTTAGTGTGACCCCATGATACTTGGCTTTCACATGCAATTACTAATATCTTGGCATGAGTTTGTTAAATAATGTTATGAGGTGTATGCATGTGTTACAGAATGGTCTACAAGTTTGACTAAAGAATACACAAAAGACATTTGGCGTCAGTAAGCTCAAAAATATCTTCCTCTTGCATATTGAAATGTAAACAAATGACACTTGCCATTAGTATGCTCAAGAATATTCTCTCCTTTCCATGCTAAAATGCAAACTATCATCTCAAGTATCCCAATGTGTTACATTAACCCCTAAATGCTTGGGCATGTTTCTAAGAAGAAAGCACAACAAATGAGTGAATTTTTTGTTTACTTGAAGGAGTGTAAAGTCTAAGGTTATATTCTACAGAAGTAGGAAAATGTATATTGAAGCTATAACCAAAATTTCAACATGATTGGACCAAATTTGGTTTAGTTATGATTTTTTTGCATGTATTAAAAACATAATTAAAAATGTTTGTATTGTAAATTTTCGTCAATTTTTTTATTTGTAGTACAAATAGTATGTGTTTATCAGTAGGTGAGAATTTGCAAAGAAAAAGGTTGCAAGAAGCACATGATTGAAGCATCCCTAGAATTCATATTGCAATTTGAACACTCAATTTTCAAATTCCTCAACGGTGTAGGATCCACAAATTAGGTCTTTTTCTTAATCCCAATGGTTGAAAAATGCATTGGAACATAACTTGAGCATCTTGTGAAAGACATATCTCTAATAGAGATTCAAAAATTGTTGATTCGGCCCTTTGACCACTTTGTGGTTGCCTAGGTATTTACTAAACGTCATAATGCAAATAATTTTCACTTTTAAAAAGTTATTTATTTTGACAAGGAGCATCATATGGGCAATTAGCGGACCCTAGGCATGTAGTTTAGGCCCTTTGCAAATAATCTACGTGACACTAAATATCATAAACGGTGTTGTGCCTGGATTTATATTGAAGTACAAATAGTTTTCTCTCACTTCCCTACCACGTGATGTTTTCTCCACTTAGGGGTTGTTTACATCATGGACCATGAAGTCGCCCCAAGGCCTTGTAAAACTTGTGATTGGCTATTGAACTCGTCCCGGGACCACTTCGGTTCACACCAAGAAAAAACAAAATAAAAAATTATTAGAGTGACCATGAAATTCAAGATCCTCAAACGACATATTTTTAAGGCCTACATTATCCATTGACATGGTCCAACATGTTTTGTGGTGGGAGGGGTATCATCTACTAAGTTAAGATTCACATTAAACCCATGTTGATGTCATCCCTCGTTCACAACTCATTATCTCCATGATACCACGCCCACAACACACAAACAATACAATACAATACAATACAATGAAATAACCAAAAGAAGGGCGAAGGAAAGTTCGGGGTTCCGCTATAGGTCGGTGACAACATTCATATTCAATCAATTGATGCTCTTGAGCATATAGTCACATGTGTTGTGGGCGTGGAATCTCCATGGAAATGTTGCAAAACCCAATGGTAAGCGGACCTTCGAGGAAAGGCCCGAGTGGAGGTATGCAAGCGGATCTTGGGATCATTGGTTTGAGCGTCTCATCTCCAACATTGGTGCAAGAGAGCTAGGGTTGGGTTGAATGTTCAAGCGTGTCGTTTGGGAGATTGGAGTCATGCCGTAATTCCCGTGGAGAAGGCGCTCCACGTACCCGGGTGGAACGACTTTTTAGTACTCGCAAACATGGTGCATCGCAATCTTTGTACCCCACCGCCATATCAAATTTTGGAGATTTTTTTTGGGTACCGATTGGGCCTTCCGAGACGAATTTGGGGTCTTTAATATCATTCTTGGAGTCAAAACCACTTGAAATTGATGATTAGAAGCTAAAAAACCGCTCGCTATGTTTTCACCCAACGAACAACTCTACTTGAGGTAGATGGTGATGGAACCAACATCCTTAAATCGTACACAATAAGTAAATGTTGCACATGAGATTGTCCCCCATCTCACCATCAAACTTCCGTGTTGGTTTTGTGTCACGTATCAATAAAACATTAAGCTCTTATAACTTTTGCATATTGGTGAGTTCGTATTCCCTGTCAATGGTTATGCAAGCCATTGAAAACATTCTAAATCTAACGACATTATTTATGCTTGATGCTTAAAGAAACTAGTTTAGAATCTTCTACCTTAGGGCATGTATACACTAGAGGCTTTAGGACATGGCTCTCAAATGACTATATTACTTTGCTTTTTGGATGAGAGCATAGAAACGTCCATGAATTATAGCCCGAAGTTTTTTGGAGGTCTTTACCTTAGTGTAAACCCATACGGGGAACTTGGAAAAGACCTCACAAAATTTGAGTTGGATATGAAAATGCCTATTCAACCCAATGATTTCACCTCCATTTAACTTTCTAGATACCTTTTTGGAGTTGCAAAATGCATTGTTTCAATGATTTTGTTGAGGTTTTTGTAGGATTGTGAGAAGAATATCATACATTGTTTGCTCAATTTCCAAGAGTCTAGGTTTAGGATTTTAGCTTGACAATTTGAAGCATTGCATGACATTTCACATATTCATAAATTCCTATCCTAGCACCTATTGTTGGAGGTGAAGATTATTAATCTAGAATAACATTTTGCTATTCATTGTTACACTATATTGTTGACACACATTCTTTGTTTTTGGATTGTGAGTTTGGTTGGGTAGGTAGTTTGCATGATTACACAAAGTTTCAATTTACAAAAGTCGGGAAATGTGCATGCAAGGACATTTATCACCATACAAACTAATTGGTGATGCAGTTGATCCAACGAGACCTTGGAAATATTTTCCATTCAAATCCAACAAGACTTCAACTTTTGAAGGTTACAAATGTCACTGAAATTTTACTCAATTTGCAACACATATGCGTGTTGAAAAAGCTTTTGGAGTTCTAAAATGCAGACCTAGAGAATCATTACGAAGAGAATGGATAGTCCATTGAAAATTGTAGTAGCCGTGGTTTCTACTTGCATGATTCCACACAATATAAGCATTTAGTCAAAATATGAAATTGATTGTGATATGAATAGTAGAAGTAAGAAAGAATTAGAAAATTAAATTACATATGGCATTTTCAAAGATCTAAATCCACTTGAACACATTGAAATACTCAAATTGCCCAAAACATATAGCCTTGCACTTCAAAACACAACCTTAAACTTAATTCAACACAGAGAAAGTCTTCAACAACAAAAAAAATGCTAGAATAACTTACAAACAAACTACCTCCTCCTCTTCCCCAAGGAGATCGGTGTTCAAATCCCATTGAATGGAGGAGCCCACAACCCTAGAGATTCAAAGTCATGAAATAGGCTAAGGATTGAACATCATGTTGTTGTTGGGGGGGGGGGGGAGGGGATGGGGACAAAAGGGCGTATGGTGAAGGCCAACCCTTTCAAAGGTCCTTAATGACCCTCAATTGTTGATTCAAGTTTTGCATTCTTACCTTGTTTTTCCGCAACTTTCACAATTTCTTTGTCTATGTCCCCCTAATAGCAATTAATGTCTCCACCTCAAATTTCTTCCACTTAACACCTAAGCCTTTCTGACCATCTGAACATTCTTCCATCACTTTTTAAATTTTTTCTTGGTGGTTTTTGATACACTTGCCTTCTCCATTTTCAGTTACTGTCATCCTACATTCCTTGGTCTTCCACATTTTTCTCACTGCACCTTTTTTGCTTCCTCTACCTTCATATCCATGACCATTTTTTTTCTTCCCTTGGCTAACTTGACAGATTGTAGTGTTTGCAATCTTTGTTCCAACAAATTGCAAATCTTCGTCGTTGCAAGGTAACCTCATACATGGAAATTGAGAAACATGTATGAAGAGCAAAAACACACTCTTGCTGCAAAAATCCAGTGCTCCTAACGATGGAGCATATTTCCAAAAACTCAGCCACCATCCATGGAGAAATTTGGCTCCACCTTCGACACTTTGAAACAATATACATCTAACGATCGTTGCTCCGTTGCAATCCAACAAACAAGATGCGCACGTTCTCACCTACGTGCAACTATGGTGGAGAAGAGCTTACAACAACAACAACAACAACAAATTAATTATTAATTTTAAAAAAAAAACTCTTTTCTTCTCCTTCGTAGAGACGACCTCCTTTTATTACTACAGTCCACCCTCTATAAATGTTACACCTATAAGTGTTAACCCTCTCTAAATGTTAACTTTCTTCTACTCCCCACATATTGCACACTATAAATGTTAAACGTGTTAACTGTTAACAAAATGGTGTTCCCTTCTTTGTAAATTTGACTCTATAAATGTTAACGAATGAAATACAACCATAATATGGATGATAAAAACTACACATCTAGAACCATTGATTCATACTTCACCCGTGATTTGTAAACTTGATATTGAATAAAGTTTTGATTGGGTTTGCAATTTTATGAATGGTATTCTCTCACAAGGACTCTTCACAATTGCTTATATTTATAAATGTTAAGATTTGTATATTGCTCAAAAAAGTAATTTTATAATTGTTAACTGTTAACACCTTTATAAATGTTAACTTTGATCCACTCCCGAGGGTTAAGATTTATAGAGGGTAGACTGTACAGAGTAGTCACACACAAGACAACCTTCTTCTCCAACAACAGCAGCGAGTCCCCTGCAGTGAAGTGAAGTGAAGTGGCCATGGGCCCTCAGCAGGCTCTTCGTGTGTGAAGGTGACCCTTCGACACCACGAAGACCAAGCACATGTGTTGTGGTCGCACTTTCCCGTGGGCCTCCATGTTATTGGCTTGCAGTTCGCCGTCCCCCTCCACACTTGGCCACACCCTGGATCCGATAGTGCCTGGATTCATGGGTACCGCACAAATCCAGTGACCAATACTTTACTTCTTATGCCTCACATGCGAGTCGATTGGGAGCTAGGGGCCAATACCAATACAGCAGCAGCAGCAGCAGGCACAACCTTATTAATCACCATCTCCACACACGTGTCAGTCGATCCACACAAAAAAAGGGCGGAAAGCTACACGGCTTAGCCCCAACTAATAAGTTAATGAGGGAGGGGGCGAAGGGCCACTTCACACACACGCCAAGAGCCGTGACCATGAAATGGTGAGAGCCCGAAAGAAAGTGTCCAAAGGCCGTCCCGACACACCTCCGAAATCATGTAGTGTGGTCACCGACCCACGAGTGGAGTGTGAAGTCAAATGTGACCGGGTCCTCAACCAAATGCTTTTTCAATAAATTTCTATTCACGTGGGTTCTTGCGCATGATAAAATAGAATAAATCAACGGTTGTGAGCGTTCGGAGTGCCATGGTCTCATGGTTTTGTGTTAGGCCTACTTTCAAGAGGTGGTTTTTGAATGTAGTCCAAGTGGCCACGAAACACAATCCATTAGATGTCATGTAGGAATCCGTGTAGACTTTGCATCCATCTTGCATTCACATACGTACTCCGTTGGTCCCTCAAGCGTACTAGTGTGAAGCGAACTTGGATTGGCTTTGCCTTTTCCATCACGAGAGTGCTTGAAGTGTAATGGTCACGGGCATTTAGTCTCGTGTGTGAAGTGGCCCTAGTACGGAGCATGGGCAATTAGTGAAGGTGATATTGAATTTCTTGACGCTACAAAACGAGTCTCACCAAAAGATCTAGGAAGCAATGTTCATCCTAACATGATTCACCGAAGTACCGACATTATTTATCCTGACATTGTTCACTTGTTGCATATCATTAGTTGTATCATCATTCTACGAGTACCTTAAAACACACATTGATTTTCTTGAAATGTATGATTGATTAGCATGTGTTCATGAGTTTAGTATCACTCAATGAAAAATTCAGCCCTCGCTAATTGTGAGATTTGGCAAATAGCATGTGTTTCGGGGATCAATACTACATGCACTAATTGGGATAGTTAGTGTATTGTGTATTTGACAACACAACCAATTGATTCACACAAAACATAGAGTAGTGAGATGGACTAAATCGTATTTATTGCGGTCATTTTCATAATCAAGACAACATCAAAGAGGGTCCTCGCAAAGATTGGCCACCATGTGTTGGGATTTGGGGGCATTGGTCAGTGAACTCCAATCAATTCTTGCATACACAAATTTAGCCATTGGAAGAAAACTTATCCATTACAATCATCTGTTTCAACTTGTTCATTGCAGCTCATGACAAGAAGATGCATAGACAAATCATTTTGGTTGTCAAATATGGTTCTTTGGTTTCCAATTGTCCATAAACCATAACCAGAAAATATATGTTTGATAATCAAAATCATGTATCTATGTTTTTATTATTAAATATCATGGGTTGTATGGATAAGTTGCAACGGATGGTTGTGAAAGACAAGTTTTCTTCCAGTAACCTTTGTTAGAAAAAATAATGATATATGTTTTTGTTTGCTGCGTAGCTTTATATATTTTTAGTACTTCCAAAAACTTGATCACAAAAATGAAGACTTTATTTTTTGTGCCTTGTAATTGTTCACCTCTAATAATATTAATTTGATTCTTTTGTCATTTATATGTCAAGGGTAAAGGTGTGTGTTTTGAGTGCTCACTCTTCTCTTATGTGGTGACCTATTTTTTGGTATTAATTGGCCAGATGTTGAACCTATTTAAGTGTGCAACATACTACTTCCATGATTCTAATCACATATAGATCATGAGTGGCATGTGCATTGAATTCTTCTCGATACATAGAAACCATCCTTCAACAAACACTAGCAATCTTGGTGGCTGAGGCACCACAAAGATGTTGAGATGTAACACAAGGGGTGGGGGGTTGACCATTGATAGCATTATCCGATCGTAAAAAAAAATGTGGCATTCTTTTAGATTTACATGTTCTATTCTTAAGATGGGATTGTATTAGGGTTTGGGTCCAAAAAACTTAGGGTCCAAAACACCTCCTACATGAAATTTAATACTGGACTTGAGATTGTATCCAACTTCAAAGATCGGTTTCTCATACTAATCTATAAGTGTTTATTTTAGTGGAGACCAATGAAATTTGATTGGTGAGTGATACCACATTAGTGCCACTTCACTTGTTCCCACCTTGGACCTAGACCCTATTGTGAAACTCATCGGATCCAAGATTTTGCTCTCGATCAATAGTATCACAAGATTTCTTTGGTTTTGGACCTTAGGGTCACTTCAGACACAAGATCGAGGGCCCATGACCATTGCACTTCAAACACTCTCATTGGTGGAAAAGGTGGAGCTGGTCAAATTCGATTCACATTACACTTGAAGGACAAATGAAGTACGTGGATGCAAGATGGATGCAACATCCCTACATGGGATCAAGTGGATCATGTTTCGTGGTCACTTGGACTATTTTCAAAAACCACCTCGTGGAGGCAAGTCTAATACACTTTAAACCAGGAGACTACGGCACTCCGAAATCTCACAATCATTGATTTCTTATATAGTAATCCATTGAAACAACATTTGGTTGAGAGCCCAATCACACTAGACTTCACACTACCTTGAGGGCCCATGACCACACTACATGATTTTGCAAGATGTCTTGGGACGACCTCGGGACACTTCTTTTGAGCTCTCACTGTTTCATGGTCACGGCTCTTGGCTCGTGTGTGCCCTTCCTTCGTTGCAAAGCCACCCTTATTGACATTGTTTACACGGAAATCTAACAGTATATTTGGGTCCCAGAGGAGGGGGGGCTTCTTGGAAATGCCCACAATAGGCGCCGCGCACACCTTAAATTGGAAACGGATGGCACCACAAGTCATGACTGAGTCAAGCGACGATGAAGAGAAATGCTAGATGAGTATAGTTCGGAGTCCTGAAGGCTGGTGAGTCACCCCGGGGCCAGTTTGACATGCATATTTTTTTCCCGCAATCTTCGAAAAGAATTGTAATCAACTCAGTAAAGTGAAGTGCGTGGAATTGCAAAGTGTCTGTAAGAAAGTCTTCAACCGGGGAATATGGGCAGTAGGTTAGGTTTAGGGAGTGGGCCAGTATAGGTGTAGCTAAGTTAGTGCCGGTTCCCTTCCTTCTAGCGCAAGCTAGCTAAGCCAGCGCAGGCAGGTAGCTAGGTAGCAGCGTCGAATTGTCCATTAGTAGCGCCTCGGCTGCGGTCCGGGAGTCATCATCATCGGCAGCCGCAGCATCGTCACATTCCTTCTCCCTGCCTGTTCATGTGACCTCCTGCTTTCGGAGTTGCATCCGTCTACCTTACCAGGTTATAAGCTTTGCCTTGCCTGCTAAGGCTTGGCTGTTAGTGTTTGGAGTTTAGCTTTGAAGCCTAAAAGTTGGTGCCATCATTTGGTGGATCTGATCTTCACAGGCAGACAGACAGAGACGCACACACAGGCACACGCGCTGCCCTTTTTCCCTTCCTTTTGCACTATTTTCTATCGTCCTTGCAGTACCGCAGTCAGCCTGCTGCCGCTGCCCCAAGTTTTGTCTTACTGAAGGAGCTAGCTTGAGAGTGGTGTGAACGACAGCATGGCTTACATGGGCGACAGGTTCATGGATGACCGGTATATGGGAGACAGGTTCAGGGAAGACCGCTTTGAGTTACCGTCCATGCACGAGGTATGAATCATCACTCCTCATGTTTGTGTGGTTTTTGGATCCGTTTTCTGCTTTTGGTTTTATTTATTTGCTGGTTGTGGTTGTGGTTGTTCTTGTCGTTGTCGTCGTCGTCGTCTGGGATCGGGTGTTGGGGGTTTTGGGTCTTAATAGTTGCAGTTAAGACGTGCACGAGTGGATCTTGGGTTTCACACTTGTGTCTGGTCGTCTTTCTCGTTTGTGTGGCAGGTGTTTTATGGGCGCTCTGAACCAACATTTATTCTCAACAATCAACAGCCGCTGGTGCCACACAGGTATCCGCCTCCGCACCGCGGTGAAATGGTCCGGCCATTACAGGAATACACTCAAGATATGCCACCTCCTGGATACCGCACCAAGGCACTCGTGGGTCCTCAAAATGGTGCCGTCAGCCGCATCATGCACCAATCACCGGTATGTTCCTGCTGCTTAACTCCATTGCCCCTTCCTTTAGGACGAGCCCGATGCCTGCCGAGTTTGTGTAACAGTCTTCACCAATCTGTTGAAGAATTTGAGCCAGAACTTCGTTTGTTGAAGCATTTTTTCTTAGAAAGCTGTGGGTTTGGGTGGCTTTGTTCAGGGGCTCGTGTTGAGGGTGCCAATGTGCTGCGAGAACTGCATAGAGAAGGTGCGCATGTCGCTGATGGGGTTGAGTGGAGTTCGGGGAGTAGTTTGCGACCAGTATGAGCAGAAGGTGGTCATCTCCGGAGACGTGAATCCAGAGGAAGCTCTTCGCCGTGTGAGGCGAGTGAAGAGGAAATCAATGTTCTGGAACATGGCCACGCAACCTTTGAAGTTTACCTCTGGACATGGTCCCGAAATTGTCCGCTCCCGCCCTCTCATCAGTTCATACCAGAGCCCTTCCTCCTACTCCACATCTGCTTATCGTGCACCATCTTCGGGATATTCTGGCTTTGTGAGCCCGCCTCGTCAATATCGATCGAGCTATTCACAAGCTCCTTACAACAACCCTTACATTGACAGTGCATACAGATCTGGGTATGGTGAGCGCCGCCATGGAGGTGACTACTTCAACAGGTTCGGCTACGGACAGCCTCGCTCGGACTCGTTCGAGTATGTGAACGGTGCTTACTTCTATTCTGCTGGCACCCCATTCATTGCCATGAACGATGGGGCTTATAATTAGTAGGGGCATTTGTGTACAGATAGTTACTGTGAATCCTCGACACCAGTCAGTTTTTTCGTCAGTGAGCGGCGACGACACATCAATTTTGAAGTTTGAAGTATGACCCGGGTTTACTGTCTCGATGTGAAAGCCGTCCAAATTTTGGGATAAATTTATTCAAGGGCACATTGGTTGGGTATGAGTTACTGCCTCCGATGCAGTGCGCTGATACAGAGCAGAGCTCGGAGTTTTTGTTGGATCCGGAGCTGGATAGATGCGAGCCTGCCATTGTATAATACGAAACGTTAGTTTACACCTGCTGTGCCTTCGTTGCTCCTTATAGCAACCTAGGCCACCAGGTACTATAGATCTTCTGGCCCTCATCAGCTGTGTCCCACTTGAAACGGTGTAGCGTAGACTCATGCAGGAAAAATTACCCGTAGATCCCTTCCCTGGACTGTCCACCCTCTTTTGTACAAGCAAGAAACATAGGGTGGTAGCTGGACAGGAGCACTACACAGGTAGAAACAAACACGTTGGACATTCTCTCCGTGTCCTCTTTGTTGTAACATAGAAGGTAGGAATGAAACCGAATTGGGTGGTCTTCTTTCATCTGTGAATAAAAACGTGGTATATTCAGTGTACATTTATGTCCCTGCAACTTTGGATTGCGATGGTCTTCCAGTTTGCAGCGCTCCCTGATGCATGCCGCACTTTCATTAAAACCTAACCTTGCATCCAGGAATGACTAATCTTCCTGCCCTCGGATACACATCAGAACCCGGGTTTTAATACGCGAGAATATAATTTCCAAGCTATGTTTGTGAATACATTATGTCTCTGCCTAACATGGAAGTTTTCATGTATGCCATCTCGGCCGAGCTTTGAGCAGTGCGCTCTGGGGGTTGAGACGTGCAACACACGCAGTAGCCACAGCTAGATCTCCGGTTCTAATCAAGGATGCATTGTCTGATTTAAGCTGTGGTTAAAAATGACACCTCTAATTGCAGTTGGTTCTTTAAACTTTAACTGAAAATACACGGGAGTTGTGGCCTTGCCTGGTTCGTCAAGATCGGGAGAGTAACAATATGCAAGAGAGGGTTCAAACTTCAGAATTGTTCTTGGGCGATGTGACGAGCTTGAGGGGCCCTCCCTCCAAGTGGGCGTGCTTCGTGATTCTTAATTAATCTTTGCCACGGGCGGGTTTGCCGTTTTCTTTTTTTTCCTTTTTCTGTTCCCATTAAAGAAAGGAAAGAATTGCGCGGTTAAAATGAGGCCAAAACACATTAATGTGATTTTGGTGCCCAGGATCCTCAGCTAGCTCAATATTTGGCCACAATCGAGGTGGTGAGTGACTTGCAGTCGTGTAGCAAATCCTTGCAGCGATTTTGGATGCAAGGAGTTTGGAGAGTCCGAGGTTATCTACATCAAAGCAACTTGTTTGTGCATCATTAACCCATCCTGATGCGATATATTCTTGTAATCACAGATTATAACAACAGAATTGGTTACGCCCTTTACGTCTGCACACCATTCCTTCACTGGTGGCCACAAACGAGGTAGTAATTAGGCACCATTTTACCAATACCGTAGCCAAGTTGAATCGCAGGATATTTTGACTCTGGGGTTGTCCACACCAGTGCATTCCAAAAACAGTGTCTACTTGCCAAATAGTACCATAATCAGCGTACTGGTAAATTGTGTGGGCAGACATATAGAGTGACTCATCCGGGGCAAGCATATAGTGTGGCCTGCAATATTACACCTATACACAAGAAAATAAACTGTAACTCTAGTTACACCCCATGCTCCTCTGATAAACCCACATCCTTTCCCTAGGTTGGAAGTCTATGAAATGCACAAAACTATTTCAACCCCATAAAAATAGTGCAACTTACAACGCAGAACTTTGGAATTTAATACTTTGGGTTGGTAAATATTGCGCACCCATAGTGTTATTTCAATATTTTTAGTGTGGAGATTAGCTCATTTTTGTAGTCCACAATATTCACCACAAACAGTGTAGCTCATAGTAGTTAGATCACGTAATATATCATTATCCGAGTAGCTAGCTACCCAACCTCACGAGGGGGGGCCAACCCACACATTGGCTCCTTGTTGGACAACTGCAACCCTACCTCCAAGGTACCAGTGTACGGGTTGTTTTGCCTCAACCCTCACCACAACCTCACCGCAGTGCGATATATTATATCCACTCTTGTTCACGTGATCTTTTGCACTAGGGATGAGTAGCCTAGTGTGGCAGTGTGCACCATAGATTAACCTCACCGTATTGCAAAATTATGGAATTATCAATAAACCCTAAAATAGGAATGGGAGGGGGGAATTGACAAAAGGCATGACTTTCTAGGATGCTTTATAAAATAGATATTCCTTATTAAGCAATGATCACAAAAAAGTGATGTTGTTAGGCATATCACAATTTAAAAGTGATGGTTGCCATTGGATATGTATCATCCAACTCGTTTATATTTGTATTTCCACCCAAGAGTGGCCTTGGTGACCTTGTGCATCTCAATCACTCCTATAGGAATAACTTAAATTACTACATAAAGTATTACATGAAGATTGTTACATAATTATATGTTTCCGCTTTTTTCAAAAATGAAAAAGGCCCTTTCAAAATTGTAAGTCACAAAAATGATCACCTCATTGCTAATTAAGGATTTCCCCATATATTTAACTTCCATGTTATTTACATGCTTCATTGACAGTTTCACTTTGGGAATGACGTCCCAATCGATTGCATATATATTGAGTGAAAGTGAAAATCTCTCTCTCTCTCTCCATATATATATATATATATATATATACACACACACATTGGATATTGGGTCTTGAAGGTGGGGTGCACCCAACATGGACTTTGTGGAGAAGGCGACTTTCAAGAATGTAAGGGCAACTTTCTTTGACGGCCATGCATGACAACCGATGTTTTTGTGGTAAGGTTTAGAATGGTTTTTCGCGGGTTACCCAAGGATTGCGGGTCGTTGGCCTCGACCCATATTGTATGAGGAGACCCCCCCCCCCCTCCCCCCACCGCAAAAAAAAAGCTCGTGTGGGAAAGGTTTAACGCCGGCCACACATTCTTTGGGTGGCCATGCGTTGCAGGTGTTGAGAATCTGGGTGCTAATTCCCACCCAAGACCATGAGAAAACCGAGTCCACGAATCAAACGCCCAAACAAGCTAGCTTAGAGAGGGAACTTCTGAACGTGGAGAGCCTCTTCCAGGGATGTTTCCCATGCGAATCTCGAGGAGGAGATTCTCCACACGCATTACTGGAGAAGGGACGCGTGTGAAATTCCAAAGTGGGCTGTGGCTGTGGCTGTAGTAGGTGGTCCTCCTCCTCCTCCTCCTGTACCTGTGTGCTGGATAGAGAGAGAGAGAGAGAGAGGGACTCTACTTTTGCACGGCCGACCGTTCCGTATGTTGTGGCTGCGCCTTGAGCCCTGCGAGGAATATTCTGAAAAAGAACATTAAAAAGGCCGATGGTAGCCATAGCATTTGTCCGTGTTATCACAACATTCCTTGACACGTTGTGAGTCCACATTGTTACCAAGTCGCCTTAAGGACGATGTGGCACGACCATCAAATCCCGGCCTCGAGAGATGCTTATTGCATTGGCAGCCCATCGTCATCATCATCATCCCATCTTCATGGTGAATCTACACACGATTTTTAGGCAGTGTGCAACCATCGTCACCTTCCTCCCTCTTTACGAGTCGGCCGTTCACCCTCCCCAGTGAATAGTTCCTTGAGGGGACAGATCGATCGACAGACCTCGATGTCAACTGCTCACCATGCATGCACTGCACGCAGGCAGCATCGAGGCTCTCAAAAAACATTCTGATGATGCTGCAGATGCGCACATTGACCTGAAAATCGAATCCAAGGCAGCCGGCGCGTGCTGCCGCAAGGCATAAGACATAATTAATCACGCGAGTTGCTTGAGCCCTCGATCGGGATCGCATTGGGCACATGTTGGTGTAAGTAGATACTCGGATGTGTTCAGCTCGTTCATGTGACAGTCTGCGAAACTCTGAGGCGCCAATTCGACCTTACAGCTTTTTGCTTGCTTTTTTTCTTTTTTCTTTTTCGCGTTCGAGGCCCATGCCAGAGTTGCACCATTCGATGCAATTTCCTCACGGAAAATCGGGTGTCAGGTCGGGGGGCTTTTTGGATCATTGCCAGGTACAAAACATTGGAAGCGTTGCGAGTACAGTCCAGGGGTGGCAGGCAGCAACAGATTTGTGTCATCTATATTCTACTCATCACATGGGTCAAATTCTGGGGAAGAGAACAAAGTACGCTAAATGTGATATTTAGTGTCAGTTTCTACTTTGAATTACGCAACACTATAACTGTTTACTGTACACCTTAATTTTTTAACCAACAAAGTTCAAACTGGTTGTTTGGACATTACATTCACATCGTTACTTGGTTAAAAATGACATCAATAGTCAAAAAGATATTGGAACGTGTAACTCCGAATAGTCAGTGACACTAAATATCATGTTTAGTGCACTCAAGACGTCGTCGGCGTGTTGTCATGTTTGTTGAGTCCCATGGGCGTTGTAAAACCTTTTCACATGCCCAAGGTTAAAGTTTACATGTTGGCCAATCATATACTTTAAACTATTGCCAAATCACAATGTTTATGTGTAGCAACCTATTGATAGTAATCATCATAAGGTATCCTACCACTAAATAGGTATCATGTTATTTGCTAGGGGTTTTCTGGGTCCTTTGCTTCACCACACAAATATCAATGGGGAGGGGAAGATAAAATGTAAGGACATATAATAATAGGGACGAAGGTACTAGGGGGATATGACATGCTTAAGTAGCTTAGTAATTAGGTTCCAATTCAAATGAAGTTATTCTCAGGTTATTCGGGTAACCTAAGTATGATTCTATTGGGGGTGCATTTCTTCAATTGAGTCTTGGTAGATGGAAGAAGATTTTGTGTATAGAGATAAGCATCAATGAGGTGTCGGTCAATGGGAGCTTGCCGCTTGACTATGCTCGGCATCCATGCATAACTCAAGGATTTTTGATTCTTGGCAATTTATTCTTGAAGCTAGTATCTATTTTGGACCTCAAAGATAAGGGGAATGATGTCAAAATGGGCCCGCCACTTTGAGAGGTGCTTAAATGCATCATGGGAAGGAATAAGGGGTCTCTAGGGAAGTATTGTATCGCTAGGCAATGGACAAGTGTGCTTCCTTCCTTGAAGCAGGAAAATGCCTCGTGGAACTCAGATGCACCCATCTCCAAGAGACACTTAAAAGTTCTTTGAACAATGATATCTCCTCTTGTTGTTGTTGTTGTTGTTGTTGTTGTTGTTGTTGTTGTTGTTTGTTTGTTTGTTTGTTTGTTTGGTTTTTTTGTTTTTTGTTTTGTTTTTTGTTTTATTCATAAATGAATGTGACTCGTCTTATTGAACTTTATGAAGTCTTCTCATAGACATTGAAGTTGCCTCCTAACTCTCAACCAATTAGACTTAGAGACCATTCTAATATCATTCTTCATCATTATGTATTTTTGATGATCCCTCTTAAACACTTAAAGTTAGGAAGTGAGCTTGAGCACTTTAAATTTGCCTTCTCAAAATCTAATCATTACCAAAAACACGTTCAATTCCTGCGCAAGGGGTCATTTCAAAGATTGCCCAAGCGATCTTCAATTTCTTGAACATTTGGGCATGCAACTTTATGTCAAATTCAGGCAAATATCTCAATACTTGAATCATCCCACCCTTAAGTCAATGCACTTTGATTGCCCACAGTAACTACATACTCCATCCAATTTTAGAGATTCAAAAACCCAAATGTGTGTCGTGATAAACTATCATGAATGATGGATCATTTCTCATCTCATCACCCAACTTTAGGAAATCGCAAATTGTGAATGTTACCCAAAATCAAGCACTCTTAGTTTGAGGGGGTCGCACAATCTTAAGTATGATCCAAAATACCACAAAATTGTGCTAAAGAGATGGGTTTTGAAGTTAGCTATGTGCTCCAAGTGAACAATGAAAGTTTGATACAAATGAAGTTTCTGAAATGATGGAAACATAGAGCAAGGTCAAATTGGGCCTCTCGTACCTCTTTACCCCCTTGAGCAATTATGGTTATTGAAAATAAAGAGAATCAAGCTCACTTTGACCTCTTATAACTCTATAATTGGATAGTGTTTGAATACTTGATCTGATCCAAAGACCAAATTTGTATGTGGAGTTGGAAGTGCTCATAGTAGGCTCCAAGCCTTAACAACACACTACATGTATATTGGGTCCAAGCACGACAACATTGAACTTTGACAGTTACCTCATAGAGCCACAAACTATCAAGAAACAACCTTTGAAACTTGGATCCTTCCATTTAGTATAATTTTTTGGGTAGGGGTGATTGATCATTCTAATGTGATAGTGAGAGCCATGTGCGTGATGAAGAGATTGAAGTCTATACATACAAACCATAGACTTAATAATAATCTCATGTATGTATGTAACAATTTCCAACTCCTAGAGTAAATTGTCTTAATTATGTATAAGGGCTCCATTTCTTTGAGTGACATGAGATGATAGCAATGACATTGCGGGGTGTAATGCATATTTGGATGCATAAGACCCTCATATGAGAAGTTGCACTGTGAAGGGGGGAGGGGGGGGGGGGGCTTTGGGTACAATAGCTCAAATACCATTTTGTACACCTCAACCACAACACATTATGGTGATGCACAATGTGATTGTCAATAGGTAGGTGTGTCAGCACATGCCCACCCAAGTCACCTTGGGGTCTACACATGACATATACTCTTGGTAACTCACACATGAATTACTCCCAGTGAATGTAACTCTGGTAGTGTTTCAATGCAATAATGCTACATTATAGTAATCTTTTAATGTTTAAGTTAAGCTGACATTTAAGTTTAGTTGGACAAACCACTTGTCCCAAAATAAAAGGGACGTGCACTTGTGGAGACAAAAACATCAAACGATAACAACTAAAGCAACAATACAACAACCACAACTTCGAATGTGCATATTCCATGTTTGCCAACCACCATATTTGTGTAGTTTTGTGATCTAGTGCACATCGTATTGGCGGTTGGAAATGTTCAAAAATCATGCATAAATCTAGATATACTTAAATCCTAGTTGTTACATTGTGTTCCCATTTGTTGTTTAATGGTTCTTGATGATAAACAACAAGGAAGGATGGGAACTTGATGTTCTCCACTAGAATGATGTTGGAATGGAATGAATGTGGATTCACCCCCCCCCCCCAAAAAAAAAATCCCAATAAAAGAACTAAGTCCCTTGGTCTTGTGTTTGATTCTAAAACATTCAAACACTAAAAAACACTAAAACACTAGGACTCTAAAACATCGTAACATGGAATGAGATATCCACCAGGATGATTTACCCAAGCTTGGTGGACACCTTTCCCAAGGGATAATGTGGCCAATCTTGAGTACAAATTACATCAATAAAGATCACTATTGTATTTTGTGCTTGGGTAAGAAATTCCCCTCCCAAGTTTGTTGTGAATCCATTCAAGCTAGATCCTACAACATGAAATTGGGACTTTGATTGCGATTTAGGGATTGCTTACACCATGGACCATGAAGTCGTCCCATGGCCATGTAAGAGCGTTCATTGGTTGTTGAACTCGTTCCGGGACCACTTCAGTTTACACCAAGGAGAAAATGTCACAGGTTGAGGTCCCCAAAAGACATATTGTAAGGCCTACATTATCCACTGACATGGTCCAATGGATTTTGCAGTGAGAGAGGCAAAAGAGGTGGCCTGGTTGAAAAAGGCAAGGGCCCATGGCAAAGAAGTGCTTTTATAATAAAATTCATATGAATTTTTTTTTGGGGGGCTTTATATACAACTCTTCCCACTAGGCAAGGCTCACAAAATGTGCTTTATATATACTCTTGAGAAGCAAGTTTTCCCTCTATGTGCCTTGATCATATCATAGCCCATGAGACACACCATTTCTTCCATGCACTACCCCTTAAACCGGCTCCCACATGTTTCACCAAACAATGTTGGACATCTAGAACTTAGGAATTTGAGTACACATGGTGAAGCGGGTTGCAAATAATGCTCAACGTACAACACAAGGTACATGTCACATATAAATTACATCGAACATGTACAAATTAAATCGCTCATTTTTTTTTTTGTAAAAATTGTTGTGAGAAGATTTGCAAGCCACATCTTCGACACATCTAGCAAGAAGTGAAGACAAGTGAAGCCCAAGAATAGACAAAAGAAAGGTCAAACTTGATTTTTTCCTTTCAAAACTGCCCTTTTTGGGCATATATTAAAAAAAATCAGCACATTCATTTTTTGGTGCATGGTCATTCTTCTTGGTCCACATTCGGTTTATACCTAGTAAGGGGCTCAAAGGCTTTGTAAATTGATTTTTTAAGGAATCAGACTATGGAAGGTGGACCATCAAGTTGGACCATGGAAAAGGCCATCTTCCATGGTCCGACTTCATGGTCCATGGTGTAAACCGACCCTTAATGGGTCAATTTAGCTCAAAATAGCAACTAGGAGGGCTACACAATGTGTCTCCTCGTTTCACACTCCCCCATGACAAATGTCGTGAAGCGTTACCCTGTCTTTGCATGTCACTATCTTAGCTTGTTGTCTTGAACAACCTGCCACCCCCGTGCCAATTTAAACATGTAGGTAAACCATTTCAGTTTTGGGTCAATCCTTCCCATCACAAAGTTACTTAGAATTTTTTCTTTCTGAATCTAGTTCAGATATTTAACTACAACAGTTATTAAGTATGCGCAGTCCATTGACACCAAACTATAATTCACACATGATGTTGTGCGACTCACACTATTCATCAATCGTCCAAGGACATGATCTTGCAACCACTTGACGGGCAACCATAGAAAGTAAGATGGGGCACTAAGGTAGAGGGGCACATTCCCGCTCGAATTTCAGATTGGCATGTTCATTGGGGAGTTATTAAGGGGGAATCAATCTTGGAAGATGTGCAAAGTACATTGGAAATTGGACCAATTGGAATAATTAATTTTGGATTAATATTGAATTAGTTATGAATTTTGGAAGGAGAACTCATAGGGGTACCCAAAACCACTCACCCCAAAAATGTACACCATGATTACATAGAAATTTGAGGTACGAAGCTATAATGTACCTCTTGTTTGGATAGGTCTAGTGAGCGGTTTAAGGACCCGAGCGGGAATGTGCCCCTCTACCTTAGTTGCTCAAAGAGACCTCATGCATGACATTCTAATCAACTTGGCACATCAATTCCGGTGCCACACTAAGGGCTGATTCACACTAGGGCAGAAGGTCGAGAGGTCGTTGATTTCCACCAATCGGATTGCAAGAAACTAGGTATTTGGCCTCTCGACCCTTCACATTAGAGGCCAAAGTCAAGGGCCGTCGCTCACTAAAATGCCTACATGGTAGTACTTTTGACCAAAGCGACAGACTCTCGAAGGAAGTTTGGGTCGGACAGGAATGAAAACCCAAACTATGGTCAAGAGGCCGTTGATTTTATTTCATAAAAAGATCAAAAACTGATAAGATCTTAGCTGTTAGGTTGGAGGGGTTGTTTTGGACATGGAATAAAGTGGGATGCTCCTTCTTCCTCTGGACTTGGCCTTTGCAGGTGTCACACTATGGCCGTCCAAGTCAAGAGACCGTGGGAGTTCATGGCCAAAGGTTTGGACTTTGGGCTTGGCCTTTGAAGGCTTCACACTGCGCCTGGCTGAAAGCTCCAATTCCTATATTTTATTGGCTATGTATTTTTAGCCCATTTCTTTGGACTCTCAACAAAGTTTGGCCATTCAATCCCAGAGCTTCTCGACTTGGACGGCCATAGTATGAAGCGGCCCTAAGTCACAAACGAACAAACAAACAACCACAAAATTAATTATATAGTGTACCTAGTTCAAGAAACGCGTGGGTTGTCAGGCAACCTTGGCCTATGGATCTCCAACCTCCTGCCGTCAGCATGACATTTTCAACAGGATACTGCAACTTCTAGCTAACTTACACAAGTTGGAGTAGAAGGCTTGCGTAACTTAGTCTGTAACTGTATACAACTATAACTTAGACCATTTAGTGCATGTTACTCTTTGGAATTACATAATGCAATAACGTCTTGCTCAAGAGTTCAATTTCTACTAACGAAAATTCAATAGGTTGGTCATACATTATAAAATGTAAATGACTATGCTTAATAAAATGTCACATTCTCGTTAAATAATTATGATAGTGCGTAACTCCAAATACTAACACACACTAAATGGGATAATCGGTGTGCTATATTTGACTCCGAAAACCAAAGAATTACATTGCCAATTTATTTATTTAAAATTTTAATCATCAGATATTCATTAATGTAGCCAATCGCAAGTGGAAGACCAAGTCTTCAAAGATTTACTTGGAATTTTGTAGAGTGACGTCAACAAAGCTCCCAAAGAGCCTTGCACCTAGTATTCTTGATACCGTACATCATGGCCCTATGATGGGGACCAATTTGCATGTGGACTAACTATGGAAACCTCCTCCAACACCTACACTATATATGATATTTGGTGTCACCTACATCATTTGCAATGGGCCTAAACTAGATGCCTAGAGGTTTCAAAGTGTCACATCCGCTAATTGTCAATACCAAATTATTTGTCGATGGAAGTAAAAATTTTAAAATGAAAATTCATTTACATCATGACATTTGGCTTAGCACATTGGGATACTTGAGATAGTAGGTTTGCATTCTAGTATGGAGCATGCTAAAGGCAAGTGTCATGTGTTTGCATTTTAGTATACAAGAGGAAGATGTTTTGAGCATACTAATGTCAAGAGTCATTTGTGTACACTTCCGTCAACTTGTCGACCATTGTGTAATATAAGCCTACACCTCATAACATTATTGAACATACTCATACCAAGATATTAGTAAGTGTACTTAAATGCAGAGTATTATGAGGTAACACTAATAGCAAAGTTCTTGATCATCAATGTAACTTAGCATATGCCTAAGAAAGGGTAAGTGACACTATTATGCATGTGACACTAAATACCATAAATGGTGCAACTACGCTAAAAATTGATTTTTGAAAGATGTTTTGAAGTTAGAAAAATATTGCCTATCTCCAACAAATTTGCTTTGGCATCAATGCCAAAGGAGACAAAAGAGGGTAAGAGAGGCATGGAAAAACAACTACTAGAAGATGTGACACCATGTGGGACCCATCATTATCATTCCTTTGCATCAAGGGTGGAAAAAAACTCAACTTTTTCTAGCCAATGCATTGGGTTTTTGGTTTTAATGCAAATACCTAATTTCTGCAAATAAAATCATGGTTTTATTCCAAGTGCCACCATTTGTATTCCGGTTGGAAATTATCATCAAGGGTGGGAAAACCCCAAATTTTTTAAGCTGATGCATTGCATTTTTTGTTTTAATGCAAAAAGCCCAAATGAAACTGAATAAAACCGGATTTTGCTGGACTTCAAATGATTGAGTTAAAAAAAAAAAAAAAAACTAGAAAAACCCAATTGTAAAAACCCGTGTAGTGCTAGCTCTGCTTTGCATGAACAATTTACTTTGACATGGGATACCAAGCTTTTCCAACCCCATTGTTAAGCTTGGTTGGAATTGGATTACTTTCACATTGCTCTAATCTAAAAAAAATTGTAACTAATGATGCGCATGTATCCAATCATGGCAACCTTCTTGCACATCAAGTAGGTAACCAAGCACAACCACCTTTTGGCACATCAAGCATGTAAAGTCCAAACATCAATGCTATGATCTTAGTTACATATATGTTTCTTACCACCAAAAAGTCATAGGAATTTGAAAAACATATATGAGGTTGTCAAACCATATCTAGGTGCCAAGAGTTGCCTTCCACACCCTACCAATAATCTATTCAACATGATATGCATCTTCCATGACACATACTTAAGTCGCAATTGTATTGCATTTACTCATCACTAAGTGGCAAATCCATCATCCAAGTTTCATGTGCTTTTGTATACGAAACAACAATGTAACTTGGTTTCAATAAATAACTAACCGTAACAAGAATAATGCCATTGCTTTTGATTATGTGTGTAGAGCCCCTACCTCACCGTCAAAGAATGGAAAGTCCACCTCAAAGTGACACTAACTACCACTTGTGGGGCTTAATGCTCTCACATACTTTGACAAGATTTGTAGGTTGCTCTCCTTGTCCGATTCATGCATTCTTTACAATATTGGAGAACCTTCGAAGATAACATTTGAGAGGTATTTCAATTGTCCATATCAAATAAGATATCAAGTTTAGGTAATTGAAAGAGTGTTGTGGTCCCTAGGACTGGTAAAAGTCCCAATTTTGCGTCCTTGAAACTCATGCCTATTGCCAAATGTGGAGATTCAAAGCTACTAGTAGAGGCCATGAAATCCTACCCAAAGGTAGAAGATGTGAACACTAGGGGAATTTGTGCGTGGAAGGGTAGTAACCATTTGGAACTACTAAACAAAAACTTAGACCACCACCAAGTGCTAATTGAGACTCCCATCGACTTGACAGAGTGAATTATTCCATTTCTCACCCTAAACCTGGACAACTTGTCAACACATAAAGAAGTTGTTGAAATCTCTAGAGAATTTTGTGGCTCATGCCACATCCATGTTAGAAATTGACCATCCTATTTCTTTTTGCACATTGCAAGATTGCCTCCCATTTCTGCCAAAAAGATATAGGACAATGCAAGCCAAATACAAGGATTTTGTGTAATACCAAAGGTAGACCTAGCAAACATGGTACCCCCTACTCCAACATACAAAGGGCTCAAGAAGGAGTTCCATTCCACCAATAATGTGGAGTATGAGTTTGGCTTTTGCCCTAACAACATTAAATGTTGTGTAAGTGGCAACAAGAAGAAGTATGTATTGGACTAGCCTATAGTACCCAACACGTGGTTGGTGAAGATAGGTACCAATCTCTTGAAGGAGGAGGTGTTGGCACTTGAGGGTGTTGAATTCCAATTATAGCAGAAGGAGGCACTTTCACCTTGCTAGATGTTTTCAACAACTGTGACATTTTTGATACCTTGGTCGCATTTCCTTGTGCCACCAAACCATGATGCACACCCAACTTCTATATTCTCAAAGACATTGCCTCGCACTCCATCAACATCCATGGCATATCACAAAAAACAAATGGGAGAGCGCCAAACTCATCGATGGATAATGTGTTGTTGGAGTGGGTGTTATTTCATATCTAGGATTTGAAGTGATAATGAACATCATCTCTAAAGAGGGTATTTCTCCTACTGACATGTTAAAATTGGCAACATCCCATTGTGCACGTATCCGGATTGCGCAAAAATGTGTTCTCAAGCTTTGACAAAGAAAGGGGTATGGGTGTAGTGTAGACATCTTTATTATGTGTTTATGTGCAAGGTGGATTATGATAGTGATTTGTTCATTCATGCTCCGATGTATACCTACAAGGAGATCATGCGACTACTTGAATTTGTTGGTGTTGTAGAGCGTGAGGAATGTTTCAAGCATCAAGTTCAACCACATGTTTAAGACTGTCAATGAATGACATTTATTGGTTTGGATTGTTATTATAATAAAAATCAGCAATGGATTGAAATATTTTCCAACATTACATGGTAATAGTTTCCCCCTTTACTTTTGTTCATTCAAAATGTTTGAACTTTATAGATAAATAAGAGAAATTAATACTATGCTAAATTTGGAGTATGAACCTTAGACTTGTGCACATTTACTATATTTGGCTTTATGTTACCAACCACTACTCATGTGTCACTGTTCACTGTTCATTGCTCATTGCCTAGCTTCCCTCATCATGGTGCCTAGATTTGGTTTGAAAATCTCAAACATGTTTTCAAACTCTTGCAACTTTTTATGGTAACAAACATGTATGTAACTGAGATCAAAGTGTCAATGTTTGGATGGTATGTGCTTGATGTACCAAAAGGCGGTTGTTTTTGGTTCCTACTTGATGTATAGGAAGGTGGTCATGTTTGGATACAACTTGTTGAAAAATTAACATATTTGATTTTGTTTTGTCAAGACACGCACATTGCAAAAATGATTATTTGACAAAGAAAGATCTGCAAAATATGACAAAATCCTAATTTATATACTTTAAGAAACAATTTGGTCAAATAATCACTCTATGTTTTTTTTTTCTTTCAAAAACAACAAAGTATGCATGCAACTAAAATGTGTTTGTAAATGTCATTTCTATATTAGGGTCTACCAATACAAGTGCACATATGTATTTTGATTAAGTCCAAATTTCATGCATAAGTGTAGATTTACTTAAAACCTAAGTCTTATACATGCATGTCATTACTTACATTTTGTAGAGCATGTTAGAACAACGTGAAATTGATCCAATTCCAAATCAAGCTCTGCAACGGGTTGAGAAAACTTTGTCTATCATGTCAGAGTATAGTTACAAACAAAATTGATTACACTTTGAACATACCCATCTTCAACAAACAACCACGAACAATTCACAGGTTTTCTTTTCGAATTTGAAAATTGGATATGATATTGTACAAACTTGTGCACATGTATGCTGCAAAGCCAACTGAGAAACTATATACATATACTCAAATTTGTTCATATTGCCTGCAAAATCTTTAGTAATTGGTCCAGTAACCCCTACTCTTCAATACAATGTCAATTCTTTGTGGCATGCTCTCATAAAGCGCCATGCAATCATGTTCACTGAAATTGGGATACAATGAACACGCACGTTCCCATAATTCTTGGATACCTCTTGGACGTGTCATAAATTTGTTCAAGCACCATTTGAGAAGTGGCCATAAGGTTCAATGGATTCAAATCCAGAGATTGTGTAGGCCACTGAAGGAGAGGAAATGGTTGTGATGCCAACCATTCTTGCACGATCTTGCTCGTGTGCTTGGGATCATTATCTTGTTGAAAGACCAACTTGGATCTAGATTGTAATTATGTATAGTGGACCACAAGAAATTTCCTAAAGTAATTTGTACAGATGTTTATCCATCCTACTTTCAATTCTGTACCATACTCCCAACTCAAAAGTTGTCATGCATCCCCAATCATCGCTAACCCATCACCATGCTTCACGGTCTAATGGACATGTTAAGGTCTAAGACGTACTCCAACACCATGACCTATCATTTGAGTTAAACCTATTTATCTTTGTCTCATCACTAAAAGTCACGCGTTTCCAATCATCAATGTTCCAATTCTCATACCTCTGAGCAAACCTCAGGCATGCGAAAACATGTTTACAACTCAAAAATGGTTTCCTTTGTTGCATTTGTGCACCCAATCTAGCCTCTCTTAAAACACGCTTCACAGTGTTGTCATACAACAATTTACATGTTTTAGATTGAATTTGTTATGTTGTTGCAGATGCAGTTCCAAATCAACCTTTAGTAACGAGAGTGACACAACGCCTCTTCTCTCGGTTTGCAAGAAGTTTTGGACGCCTTTCTCTTTGTTTCTCAATCTCGCCCCCTACATCCTACCTCAGATGCACTATAGAAGATTGGCTCATGCCCACTAAAGTGGCAACTTTGCAAGTAGAAACACCGCTTCTAAGTTGCATAAGAACTTGGTGCTTTTGTTCTTGAGACAATAAAGGCATATGGCTATAAATGATTCTAAAAATTGCACCTCACGTACGATGAAACCAAGGCTACACAATGCACAAGAAATCTCACGACGATCTCAGCTACACAATGCACACATAGATGTCAATGTTGAAAGAGTGGCGGCAAACAAAAGCGAGTATTGTCATCCTAACCACTTCGACATTTCCTATCTTAGAAACCCTAAACCCTTCTCACTTTTTGGTTTCACATTTATGCAATTGATTGCTTGGACTCTTGCTTTGATCACTTCATCACTATGTTTGTGATTTGAATTAGTTGACAATGGGAGCCGAAGTTGAGTTTGTGTACAATGTACTCAGTTATGTTGGTAATTGTATAGTCTTCATGCGTAGGAATGAGGGTGATGGGGCCCACATGTCACCACAATTAATGGCGATTGCTTTACCCCAACCTACCTCTCTTACCCTCTCTTACCTCTTTTGCGCACTTGTGTTCCAAACCTCTCATCATTTGTGTCACTGCATGCTACACTGTAATTGTTTGTTTGTTTGTTTGGTTGTCTTATGCCCCCTTTACACTATAGCTCAAGTCGGGGGTTTGACCTTGGAGTTCGCATAATTTTTTGATCTTTAGGATGAACATGAAAACATCTACAAAATAGATTGTTTCTTTGAGAAACACAAGCAACGTTTGAAGGTGCTATCATCATTTGTATTAGGTAGAGGCGTTTCTCGAAGGTAGATTTTGGTGATGAGCACCCTTTCATTGGGCATGTGTTTGCTTCAAGGACAGAAAACCACTCGTGAAATAGTTAACAATATTGTATAGCATGGTATCCTATTCCAATGAAAATACCGTAATCATTTGGAATTTGAAGTGTAAAATGATTCCTGAACTTTGGACCAATTTGGAAAGAACAAATTTGGTTGCACAATGAATCTCTATATCTAAGGAATTCAAAAATTTGACTAAATGATTTACCAAAAAAATGGAGACTAAAATTTCCTATCGTTTGTAACCACCAGGTTGGGTTTAGAGGGGTTTCCAAACATGTGGATTACTAGGAGCAATGTATCAATTGGAAATTGAGTTACAAAATGAATCTCAAAATTTGAAGCAAATTTGAAGGAGTTCATAATCTCAACTGAAGCTTTGACCAAAATATGCAGACTAAGATTTCCAACTTTTGCAAACCCTCTGTTAGTTTTCTAAAAATATGTGGAAGATAATCATTGTATTATACAGAAAGGAGTTGAAAGATGAATCTCATAATTTGAAGCACATTTGAAAGAACTCAAAATCTTGACTAAAGCTTTGAATAAAATTTGCAAATTAAACTTTGCATTTGACGGTGTCATAATGTAAATGCGTACACTATATAGATGTGTACTTATTTTGTGTTGCATTGTGATTCTTTGATTTGGAGGAAAGTAAAAGGGAATAGAAATAAATTACCTTTTTGTTTACTCATAGTTTATTCTAAGTGACTTTTAGTTTACCCTTTTAATCTTATCTCTGTTTTTTACTCTTAGTTTACTCTTAGCTTATCTCTTTTAGTCTTACTAAAGAGATACAAATCAATATGCTTCGAAGGATAAATCTGGAAGAGCCTTCATAACAAAACGAATCGAAAGATGATCTAGAAGAGCCCCAGGAACAAAACCAACACGTTGAAATCTCAAGAAGCAAGATGGTGTTTCATGTTGTGAAGTGTTGCATTCCAGAGATTTGTGTTTCGTGTTGGAGTTGGTGCTGACAGATGACGGGGAAGGAGCAATGGTAGGTTTCCTGGTAATAAAAATCGCAATGTTTTCAATGCTGAAATAAGGAAGCATTGATTGACATTCACTTATGCATTGGCAACAATGTTTGGGGAGAATTTCGGGCATAAGTCCAACCGGTTGCACGTTGACATCGTCCAGATTTTCTGTATTAATTTGAGGGTCATAGATTCCTCTAAAATGATCAGTAAGTTTCCTGAAGTCTTGAACTTCAACCAATTATTTCTCAAACTCAACCGGTTCATCTGTAACTAGTGGTCGGTTCTCCCCATTCATCGATTGGCAACATTAAGCCCTAAACTTTGCAAGTTACCAATTCCCGTCGTCAAAGCCCAAGTACTCTAGGCTTTTAGGACGAGTGTTCTAGGGTTCATGTGGGCTTTTGTTAGTTGAATGTTGTCTGTTGAATGCTGAATGCCATGGATAAGAAAAGTATTCTGATGGGAAAATTTAACTTGATATGATGAACCCTTCCGATCAAAAATTTGAATTTTCTTGAATAGATTATATTGCATCATGAATGTACAGATTCACTTCTCTGGATCACCGATGACTTTTTTACACCCGAATTTGATTAAGAACCTTGTTGTTTCTCTTGTTGCGGCCTCGCGTGAACAGTCACCGGCAATCCATCCTTCATGGCCAATGTCAAACTCTGTGCATATGTCGGTGAGAAATTATCTGGTACACTGAATGTGAAGTGCTGTAGCAACCCGGCGACAATGATCTTCATCTGTATCATTGCCAACTCTTTGCCAATACAGATGCGCGGACCCGCCTGCACAACATACAGACAATATTTTTTCCTCAAAACATTGAATCAGAGATTCATGTGATCTTTGTAAGAAATGCACGACTTCCAATTTTTCTCCCACTCTACTGCCAAAGGTTAGTTCATTCTGGAGATTTCTTAACTGACCAAAATCATCTCACACCCATCCCATGGTAAAAATTGCAGCACATTCAAGAGCTCCCACAGGGACCCTGTGCACTGCCATCTAAGGCACAAATGCATGTGTCCCGTTGCTCATCGCTGCGTTGAATCCAAGTATGTTATTCCTAGAGGTTGGTCACATGTTCTCTGAGATGGGACCCAGAGTTTAGTCATCTCCTCACACATTATGTAAATTTACAAAATTTAAAAGTTGGCAAGTTTGTGAGACGTCACGTCGAGGTTACTTATTCGAAAAGCGAAGAAAAGTGGAAGCCCCAAAGCTTTTTTGTAATCTGTTTCAAATCAGTGCATGGTATCAACACTCCATACCAGTCAAAGCATGTGAGAAATCGAAACCTCTCTGTAATGGTCACTGGTCAAATTAGACTTGGCTCAGGTTACTAAATTTCTATCCGACCTAATCGAGACTCCACTCAGCAGTTCTTGTAAAATTGACAATAAGTTAATGTGCTTCCCAATCTGCTCATACATTCTCTAGTTTCAAATTGGACCTGGCAAACTGTAAATATGTAGATTGCCCTGATTTCTGAAGCAATTCAAGAGTGCACAAGGTGGATGAGTGTTGCAGAATAAAATCCCTTCCTGCATCTAACAGACATTCTCGTGTCCTCAGAAAGAAACCCATTCGAGGGGCCCAGATGCTTAACGGTAACGAATGTAAGTTAGCACACTCACAAAAGGAATAAGAAGGAAAAACAAGATGCTCATCATGGACTACGAAAAGACTGTCGTTGATCCAGGGTTTGCGATACATCAGACTTAACAAATTCAAGTGTGTTCTTGAATGCCAGAGAGAAACAACCGCTACTACATGTATGCGTATATTCTTAAGGGAGAAATGATTCAGTCTAGTCTTAACATTCGAAAGCTCCTAAACGCCTGAGAGTAGAAGAGGAGGAGAAAGAAATATGACCACACATGGAAGACGACGAATTTGTAGTTGGCTTGGATTTACCCGAAGAGTGCACACGGTGGTCCAATTTTCTAAATGCTTCAGTGACTAGACTAGTCATAATTTGAGAGAAATTGACAAAGAAATACACTCACATGGAAGATGACGAATTTGTAGTTAGTTGGCTTAGAGTTACCCTGGTTTCGACAGACAATAAGAGTGCACATGTGCTTCGATTGTCTATCTGCTCCAGTAACCAGACTCATCATGGTGTGAGAGAAACCGATGAAGAAATGATGCACTCACATGGAAGACGGCGAATTTGTAGGAGCTATCTGGCACGAAGACGCCATCGGTGAGCCATCGCTGAGGCCGAAACTCCAGACAATCATCGCCCCAAATGGACGGCATACGCCCCATGGCGTAGGCGCTGTAGGCCACTTTGACATTCGGGTTGATGCGAGAACCATCGGGCCACACATCATCACCCGCCGCTTCCTTGATGTCCATGGGCACCGGAGGATAAAGACGCATCGATTCGGTGATGGCAGCATGCAAGTAGTGCAGTTGCTTCAGCTCCTCGAACGAGAGACTAGTGGGTTGCTTCGGACTGAGGTTAGGTTGTTGTTGTTGTTGCCCCCGAGATTGGAGAACAGTGAGCAATTCTTGGTAGATTGCATCCTCCACATGGGGGTTACGGGAGAGGAGCCAGAAGAACCAAGACAGTCCCGAAGATGATGTATCCCTTCCTGCCAGAACAAAACTGATCACGATGTCACGTAAAAACACATCCGAATACACTTGCCTCCCAAATTGCTGCTGCTCATTCGAGCTTCCTTCCGCAACAAATCCCACCTCAACTTCCTGGGGATAATCCTCTGGAGCAAGGCCCATGAACCGTGACAAAAGGTCAAGTTTCTCAACCCCCTGGTCACCGGAATCAATTAACCCTCGGCCCTGCATTTGCTTCCTGCGAGTCTGAATCACATACATTGCAAATTCATCGACGTCAGCCACAGCTTCCCGCAACAACTTCTCAGATCCGACGTCAAGCTTGTGCATCGCCTTCCACAGAAACGGGTAACTGAAGAATCGTTCGCTTGTCAACGAGGTCGCTGCATCGAACGCATGTGCAATTTTCACTGCAGGTAGCGAAGGAGCCAAACACGCTGGGTCTACCCCGAACCCAAGCTGGCAAATAGTGTCGAAGGTAAACCTGGTGAGGAGGTCTTGCAAATCAATCGACACTCCAGTGGAGCAGAATCTGGTGAGAAGTGGGATCAAGCGTCCGTGAAGCTCCTCCATAACGGAGCCAGCCATGAAGCTCCGCAGTGAGCGTGTGGTAAATTCGCGGTTTGCCACTTGCCTTTGTAATTTCCACATCGAACCGTCTGCGTTAAAGATCCCGGAGCCCAGGAAGTCCCCCATTGTCTCATGCACATCTTGGCCTTTTGGGTAATTCTCGAAGTTTGTCTTGAGCATGTACTCCACGTTTACAGGGTCTGCTGTGATCCAAAACTCTGTACTCATGGGTCTGCTCATCCTCATCGTCATGTTGGGGGATTTCTCGATCATTCTCGTCACCCAGTCATGAAATTTGTCCTTGTTACATATAGTTTCCGGGAAGCAGCCCAGCACGGGGTATGATTTCGGTCCTGGATTCTTGCCATACTTCGGATGGTGGTACCATGCCAAGTATGCAAGCGTGACGGCAACTATGAGCATGGAAGTTGAAACACTTGGAGATAGCCATTGGAGAAACTGTTGGGGTGAAATGAAATTCCCCATATTCAAGATGTTCAGGATTGCCAGCGAGAATTGCCGGGAAAATACTGGTGCATGCTTGCATCTCCTTCGGAAACCTGTGAAAATTCACAAGCTCAATCTTGTTGGAAATGGCGCGGAAATTTCGTTTCTCAGTTTCAAACTAAGATTGCAGCAGTTGTAGAGAATTCAAGAAACTTGGTGACTGGAACCGTCTGGTTACATTGAATTTATAAATTTCTGCTAACCTCCCATACGTCTTTGAAAGTGACACAATTAATTATACAAGACAGGACCTCAATGAGCATGAGAACTACATGACAGAGCGACAGACTCATGATCGAATGCCTTAGAAGGCCTGTGAAGATCAAGAGGCCTAATCCTGTTGGAAAATGAAGCGGATAGGATGTGAATTTCCTGGAAATGGAATGCCGATTTAGCAATTACAGAGATCTCAGAAGTTGGAGGATGGGGCACCTATGGAACGATGCTGTTGTAAGAAAGCGATTCTCTCCTAAACCATAATCTCAAAAGAAGAGGAAGAGAAAGAGGAGGAAGAAGAAAGCAGTTGTAGAGATTTGGAATCACCTGAAAAGACATTCAATCTAGCTACACGGACATTGAGAATTTCGAAATTGGTACTCTTGAGAATTAGAAACTCAAACGTGTTGAGGCTGCTTGCCTGTAGAGCTGCTCCAAACTACCACCGAGAACCACCGAGGAAGGATACCAACTAGCCCTTCACAAAAGCCATACCCAGAAAACGGAGCTCCACAAAATATACCTCCCTCGAAACGGGCTCACATGGGTTTATCTTTTAGATGGGGTGGTTGGTTGATTTATCTCTGTAGGAATCACTTCTTAGGGTTTAGTGGTGATTTTAATGTCTTGATTACAACAAAACCTCTGAATTTTTTTGTGCAACCTCTGAAATCTTCACAAAACCCTTCAATGGCCTTATAAACTATAATGAGCCAATTGGGCCATGATGAGACAATCTGTACTGATGGGAACGTGCATTGGGAACTTAGTTCACGAGCAAATCTCCGTGAAAATGACATCATTGACAATGTTTAGAACAACAGGAAGGTCATCAAGATAGAATACCACATTGTTTCAAACACATTGGTTGATTCATATAAGCTACAAGGGCACATACTGCTGCACAAAATAAAATTTAGGCCAGATGTAACCATGGGTGTTCACCCGTGACCAACCAACACCACGCAACACATGAGTCTAAATCCGGAACACAAGCCCAAGTGACCAAAAGAAGGTTGACACCACTAAGAAACAACCATGCGCATGACAACAAATGTGTTAAAAAATCATTGGTCTAATCATAGAAGCCATAATGGGCACTTAATACTACTCAGAGTAGAAGGATACATCTAACCACGGGTGTTTACCCATGACCAACCAACACCATGCAACACATGAGCCTAAATCCATAACACAAGCTCAAGTTACCTAAAGAAGGTCAACACAACTAAGAAACAACCACGCGCATGACAACAAATGTGTTCAAATATCATTGGTCTAATCATAGAAGCCATAATGGGCACTTAATACTACTCAAAGTAGAAGGATACATCTAACCACGGGTGAAAGTCCATGACCAACCAACACCACATAACACATGCAGGAAGGTCTACAAGACATACCCGACTACACAAAAAAAAGGTCAACACAACCAGGAAACCACCGTGCGCATGACAACAAATGTGTCCAAAAATCATTTGGTTGAATCATAGATGCCACAGTGGGCACATAATATTACACAAAGTAGATAGATATATGTAACCACGGGTGAACTCCCGGAGACAACCAACACCACGCTACTTACACGGGCGGGCCAATCTATAACCATTAAGGTCCGCCTAAACACAAGAGGAGTATGAATCTTTAATCCTTTTAAATTTCATGTTATGAGGGTCTCTTTGAGCTGCAGTCCATTGCTTGCACTTGACCTCTTCAACCCAAAGATTGTCATTCATCAAAATTGTAGCTTCTCGAAGTTGTTTCACTGTTGCAGCCATGTAATCAGACATTGATGAGGTAGTCTTGGGCGAACTGCACCTCCAACATCTAGAACTAATTCTAGAACCTGTGGGCTTATTAGGGTGAGGGGTTTGGAGAGCAGGGTGACTCTTCACCCGAGCGTGTGGAGTAGTGACTGGAGTTGCAACCGCGACCAGAATAACAACCGGAACTGCAACCACAACATCACATGTTTGGAGCATCTATGTCTAACACAACAAAAAAATTAAATGATATTAGAATCCTTAGGATAAAGACACAATTACAAAAGGGAATTCAAATGGAAAATGAATTACCTTAGGACAAGGAGATGTCCCTTCAACGAAGTCGGCATTAGCATCTGGAGCATGTTGTCGACGAGGTGGAATGACAATATGGTTTTTAAGTCGTGTATGCAATGGGGAATGTTGTCAAGATACATGGAGGTTATTGCATGGAAGAAGTACATTATGTGCAATAGTCCATGGAAAAGTTGAACAAGTGCAATAAGAATGGATTATAGCCGACTGAGTCCAAAATATAAAAAATGACATAGCAAATTACATGATGCCCAAGAACACAACTAACAATGTCCAAGTGGTCTGATACAATCATTGAATCAACTACAAGCTTGCCACGGGGGAACGCCCGTAGGACAATGACAGACGAATACCACATGCAGCCTGAAAAACATAGATGCGCAACGTTCCCAAATTCTTATTGGAAATAGCCGGGTAAACTCTAACAACGTCGTGTTGCAAAATAGTAGATTCCCATATACATATATTCATGACCATAACGACCTTACATTAGGAAATCTACAAAACCAAAACGAATTTCAAGTGAAGTTGAAAGCCAACAAAGTTTGAGTTCCACATATGTCCAATAAAAATTACACTATGTGCAAATGTGCACTATAGGCGGCTCCAATAGGGTGTCTACATAGACATCTGCGCCTCTGGAATCATACGGGTAGAAGTCAATATTTTATGTCTAGCCAATGTATGCTTATAAATTTGTGAACTTGGCAAATCTAGATTGAAGGGTCCGTGGCCTGATGGATAAGGGTTACTCCCCACAAAATCTGAGACACAATGTTGAGAACTCAAGAGCCTTTGCAGGTAATTATGGAGAGTATCCAAGCTTTGATTTGAGAGAAATGGGGGAGGGTTGATGTAGCTCCCATGAGGGTTCGGGATGCATTTGGAAGGGGAGTCATCAACAATTAATGTAGTTTTATGAGAGAATTGCTTCGCATGTGGCATTGGATGCATCTAGTTCCACTCAAAAAATGCCCATAGGTCCTTCATGAAGAAGCTTGAATCAACATTCACAGGACTAGGAAGATTTTGTCCTCTCTCATATTTCAGAATGTGACACATTTCTTGTCCAAACACAAACTCAATATGTCTACAACCTTCGAAGAAGTGTTGGACAATTGGCTTGATATTCTTCAGAAGCTTTGACGACTAGGCGACAACATGGAAGTTTGAAAACACAAAACGCAGAAAGCGTCCCAGTCCTTTCCTAGGTATAAGGGCATTATATGAGAGAAATAGTGGAGCCAACTCTCCACTTATCATGGGACTATGTTGTGATTCAAGAGTCTTATTGGTGTTGACATTGTTGTACTTTGCTAACCTCACAAGAATCTCGTTGACATTCAACACTAATCATATATTCTTTCTCCGATGGACAACAATGCTTGGAGAGGTGAGGATCTGGTGATAACAAAATTGAAAGTCATTCTAAAGGATTTTAAACCAAGGAAACAATAATATGGGTAGACATGATGTGAGGCCAAACCCACCACCCTTAAGCGTCATAGTCCGGGTATGGGTTTGAGAATCACATGTCTTATGTCGAAAATCGTAGAAACATGAAATTCAACTTCAACTCTCCACCGATGCACTAGTCGTGCTAGTCTTTATATATTAACTTCTTCCAAGAGTTCACAAGCACCCTTCCTCCTACTCACCCCTTAGAGCGTGTTCCACTCTCCATGTGAGAGTGACTAGCTCACTACTCCTCCTTTTTAATGATTTTCATTTATTTTGAAACTTTCTTAGCTTCACACTTTGCTTGAGATAATGATGCCTCGATACCACTAGTATCGTGTATGGTTACTCCCTTAGCCGACTCAAGCTCCCAAGTCATAGTCTTTGCTACACATGCCCTTGCTGATATTCCTCTTGAGCTTTTGGTCTTAGCAAAACTTTCACTTGTTGAATCCATGAATTAATGGCCAACTCCTCAGCTTGATAGCAACCCCGCACTTGATGTCCACTCCGCAACTTAGTGTCAACTCCACGTTTAATGTCAACCCCGTAGCTTAGCACCAACTTTGTATTTTAATGCCACCATGTAGCCACACACTTAACCAACAATCTAAGGTAGGGTGTAGCTTGAACTAACCAAAGACTAATTAACTGGGAGGCTAATTAGGCTCGTAGGCACTAATTAACTAATAAACCCAGCTCTTAGCTGCGGCTACTTCTTACTAAATAAACCCAGCTCCTTCATAAACCCAACTCCTTACTTCTAACTAAATAAACCCAGCTCCTTCATAAACCCAGCTCCCTACTTCTAACTAAATAAACCCAGCTCCTTCATAAACCCAGCTCCCTACTTCTAACTAAATAAACCCAGCTCCTTCATAAACCCAGCTCCCTACTTCTAATTAAATAAACCCAGCTCCTTCATAAACCCAGCTCCTTAGCTGCGGCTACTTCTAACTAAGCTTCTCCACCCTCAACCACAAAAACCAGAAAATGAACACAAGAGAGCTTCTCCAAGGCCTCTCCCTAATTCACCTACCTAATTCCACTAATCCCACTAAGTCCCCTACCTAATTCCACATTTTTTCCCGAGCTCTAAGAGCTCAACTTCCTAGAGAAGAGAGAAAGAGAGAAAGAGGAGAAGAGAAAAAGAGTGAAGAGAGGAGGAAGAAGAGGAAGAGAAGAGAGAAATGGAATGAGGGAGAGAGAGGAGGAGGGTGAGAGGATAGGAGTGAAGGAAGGTGCACCCAAGACCATAACCTTCTAATCCTCTCCTACTTAGTAGGACCTTATCCTATCCACTAAACCCTCACCCCCTAAACCGACAAGAACATGTTCTAATTCAAACATTTAAATCAAAGACACTTCCCCTTGCCTCGTCAAGCACTACTCCTCTAATCAAAACACTCCCTAATGTCACTAAGCTTCTAATTCACCACACAAAATGGCTTAAGGCCTAAACATAAATCCACACCAAGCCACACTCTTTTTATACTTTTGATTGTTTTAACACACTCCAAATGCAATTCTAAGTAGGTTCTAGACATAAAACAAATATGAGCACTCATTTTGGGCTCATACATGAATAATGCATTTGTAAGAGAGAAAATAGCTACACATCCAACTAGTTTTGCGACTTCAGACAAAATATCATACCGAAGGATGCACTTGGTCCTTTGTTAAATGACATGTGACCACACACACACACAGCTTATGAGAACCACATGGTCAAACCCATGCTCTCCCACAGGCGTTCACCCGTAGACATAATATCAAAGAGCCCAGGTAGATCTGTTAGTCATGAGAATATAGTTTGTGTGGAAATAGAGAAGTATAAACCGGTGGACCCACGAGCGTTCTCCCGTGGGACCAAGTTCCTTTAAATTACACTATACATGATACCTTGAGCTTGTAGGTAGGGGAAATCCACAACATGTATAGGGTCGACATGAGAACTCGTTGGATGGACATCCTCTTCAGTCCCAAGCAACACATGTTGCAAAGAACATTTCAGGTTTCATGACGACCTTGCTTCTAAAATTGAATACAAAATTGCAATGGGGGGAGGTATATCTAACCATTTCGGACGATGCCGCATGAGCCCCAACAAATCGACTGTTATTAGGGTTTGAGGACTCAACAGCTGCGACATAAACTTTGCTCCTCGGAGTTTCTAGTACACCACTAATATCAATGATCTCCAAGGTAGAGTTCTCAACAATATCAGCTTGCGCGATCGTGAATCCCTGAAATTGACCTCGTCCTTGACGTTCTTTTGGAGCTTCAAACGTTTTCCATCTCTTTCTCATTTTTTGTAATGAAGCGGTATGAAGAATATATTTCACCTTGATTGCTTCACAAAACGTTGGAGTGGATAGATAAGCAAACATCTTGTGATAGTCATATGACTTGTACATGTACGTTAGGTTTAATTGTACATTCTCAGCAACCTCCGACAAATATTTGTCCACGAATGGAGCAAAATTCACATTATTTTTCTCATCCGATTCCTTGCCCTTGTCTTTGTCCAATGCCTTTGGTGGAGGTCTTACAACAAACATCAGGAGAGGGTCATCAACGAAGTTGAGTTTTACCTTGCTATACCCAGGCTTCCCATAATCTTCATCCTCGAAATCGTTTGTCATGTAGTCGGAAAACATTCCCCGAACATGATATGGAACTCAATCTCTCACCCTCACCTTCACATCTCATTCCACGTGTCTTTCGGACATATCGTCATCACTATCCAAGCAAATGACTTTGGTTCGAATGACCACCTTTGCCTCATTGGACGGTGATGCGGTTGTAGGCTTCTCCGCCACCATAACTGTAGTGGACTGCACATGTGGTCACCCTTAGCCTAGAACCTCGAGAACGGCAGCAACCTCCTCCATAGGTGAGCTGACATTCAAATCGGCGTTTGCCCCTTCAACATACACGGCTTTGGACCTCTCCACATCTGGCGGAACATCTTCCTCATTCTGAGGTTGAGTTTCATGCAAAGGGCAATTGGCTACATTTTGAGTTTGTGTTACATCCTCATGGGCCTTGACAATGTGCCCACAGATTGGTGCACAAACATTATTGTAGTATGTTTTTGCTATGTCTCAAAACAACAAAACCCAAGGAACAAAGTCTCTCGGGGGGGGGGGGGGAGTAGTCATTGGTTGGAGTAGCAATATACGTGCGAACAAATGATAGGGTATTTTAAAAACATGGGGGCTAAAAATTATAAATGGACTTAAGAGTAATATAGGGTATCAAAAATGGCACTGGACATCTTTAAAGTACTATAGGGTATGGAATAATAGGTAATTTGGAATTATAAGTAATGCAAGCCATTTTTCTATTAACCCAAAGTAGAAATTTACATAATGATAGCATGTGAAAAAAAAAAGAGAATTGAAAGTAATACCCCCCTATAAAATAGTGGTTGTTCGCACCTATATCCTTAACTTTTTAACACACTGCCCCCCCCAAGCAAAGTCTCCAGGATGACTGAGATAGTGTCTATAAGGGTTAATGTCACATTGGATTAAGGTTCTTAATAACATCTTAGGGTCTTTCTTCCTTCATTCCTTCATTATTCCCCTTATTCCCCACTCTTATGGTTCCTTGTGCTTTCTCCGTCAAAAGTGATTCTGTCCTATCTTTAGGGAAAGTTTCTATCACTCTATGTCTTTGACCTATTTCAGTCGTGAAGCTCAAAAGCTTGGCAAGTAGTCAATGGCTCATAGTCAGGACAAAGTCCGGGGTAATGTCTTTTTGTAACCGCATAGTCTTTGCTCATCGTAATTCACAATTGCAATAATTCAACGATTTAATTCCTTCCTTAATCAACTTACAACCATCATGCAAGCGTCGCAAAGCTAATAGCCATCACCCCCACTTATCGGGTAAACCTGGCAACTCATCTCAAAAACATCCACATTGTCAATACATAAAGCCATGCATGATAGGCTAGGCGATATTCTGTGTTAAAGCTTTAGTCTGCTGATCTTATTCAGAAATTACACAAGGTATAATCTTACTTTGTGATGGTAATATCTCCTCCGTCTCAAGTAACTCTCTGTCAGCCTATGGCCTACCAGCTACTGTCTCTTGCCTTCGTCTCTCTCTGATACACAGAATCTACCTAGGCTATATTCTACCTCGGTAACTGCCAGGTAATGTCTATCTCTGTCATTGTGACTTAAGACTTTGAATCTGGCTATGGCCACTTAGTCTATCTCGGGGTAATGGCCTGGCTTATCTCAAGCCTCTCAGCCTTTACTACGTCCTTTCAGACTACTTGCCTCTTTTACTTCTTCTCAACATCTATTCTACTTTAGCCTCCTGGCTAGGTATTTCCTTTGTCTTACTGATGAACAGGTGATCGCCCCTCTCAAGCGACTCGTCCTCAATTCTTCCTCTCTGTCCCTCTGGTTATACCCTGATTATCACTCCTCGACAATGGCTTAAGGTTCTCACAACCTGCACTCTTTATCTTGCCTCTCAGACCACCCGGTATGCCCTCGGCTATTGCCCTCAAGGGTTCTGATTATGGCCTGATACTTCTCAACATTAGTTTTCCCAGACATTACTCTTCAAATTCTCACTTAACCCTCTCTTCTCTCTGGCCTATCGCCTGATATTTCTTTCACTTCCTTTGTCAATAAAACAACTTTACTCTCCCAGTCGGACACTTCTCACCAGACCACTTGCCTGACTCACATTCGACTATCAAGTTCTTACAGATTCATGTCAACATTCCATTCCAAGACAATTGCACAGACACACAACACTACTTGCACTCCGAACTCGTCAAGATTATAGCACTGGTATTATATTTCACTTCAATGTCACAGATCAAAAACTACCAGAGTCCGAATCACTCGGCTCTAAGAATTCTATGTCTAAGCCCACAAGCATCTCACCTGGGGTTGCCTATTAGCCACCCAACCTCAATCTCTGAGTGTTGGTGCATCCTCTAGCCTATTGCCTTCACTACGAGACTATGCCTGATTTCTAAACTGGAAAATAGCCTGTCGTCTACCTCGGCTGTCCCCTCCTCATAGTGTCAAGAGAGAAAGACAGTCGGTTAGCCTTGTAACCGCCTCTGCCACGGCAATAGCCCTTCATTTTCACACTGGATGGTCTCCAGTGGCTAATAGCCGGATGAATCTCATCAAAATTCGAAAATGGTCAACTTCGGCTAGGCGATAGCCAAAAAATTGGTTTTACAATTATCATCCTTTGTCTATTGTGTTTCACCACCAACAACACCTTCATGAACTTGGCCAAACTCATCCTCACGATAAAGACTAGAAGGTTCGATAACCTCTTCAAAATGAAAAGTTTCTCTAACTCTAGGAAGACGTAGAGATTTCCTTCATTTTCAAAAAGCTTTCATTTTCTTTCTCATAGCATGTTTTGATGTGGACCTTGGAGTAGGATTAGCTTCTAGCCGAGCCTCTTGTGCTAACTGCGGTGCACCAACTGGACATCGATCATCTTCAAATTCTTCCAACGATCAAACATCTAGTTGTTCTTGACTTGCTCTAGATGTATCAAACTGTCGATACCCTCGTCCCGATGTAGATGGAATCTCAAATGAAAAAAATCCCACATGGAGATGGAGGTTGTGATCGGGCCATGGACATATAGCCTTTTCTAAGATGGATACCTCATCTCCTCCCTCCCCCTTCACAACCCCAACGCCCGGGGAGGGCAGTGTGTTAAAAAGTTAAGGATATAGGTGCGAACAACCACTATTTTAAAGGGGGTATTATTTTCAATTTTTTTTCACATGCTATCATTATATAATTTTCTACTTTGGGTTAATAGAAAAATGGCTTTCATTACTTATAATTCCAAATTACCTATTATTCCATATCCTATAGTACTTTAAAGATGTCCAGTGTCATTTTTGATACCCTATATTACTCTTAAGTCTATTCATAATTTTTTGCTCCCATGTTTTTAAAATACCCTATCATTCGTTCGTACGTATATTGCTACTCCAACCAATGACTACCCTCCCCGGGCCCCCACAGGTGAACGCCCGTGGGCAACCTCGTCTTCCGGCCTCTAAATAGGTCCCACGGGTGAACGCTCATGGAAGAACCTGCCATCCCCTCCACCCTCAATATCTCCCATGACCTCTTCATCCCCCTTCTCCTCCTCTTCTTCTTCAGACATCCCTAGGTCATGCAATTGGTTATGTTATGGGATATATTGTTGAGCATGTTCACCTTGCGGATCTAGAACATCTTCCTCCTCTTCCTCAACCTCCTCCTCATAAGTGATATTGGTATGCATGCTTCTTCTCTGGCGATCAATATCTGAATCCATTTCATTATGACCTTCTTTTTCAATATTCTAGTCAACCATTTTTTCTTCTTCATACCACATTTGTAGGCTTTAGTCAACTGCTGCAAACATTTTCATCTTGGCATTCTCAAACATTTCGATGGGCACAATGTTAACAACCTTCATACCCAAGGCCTGCAAAAAACAAAGAATAAACTAAATATTATTGGAAAGGTAAAACCAATATATATTGCCAAGGCAATGATATACACCAAAAATTCAATAAATACTAAGGGGAAAAAGTGTTGAATACTAACATGGGCCACTATATGCGTTTCATTTTCTCCACAAATATTCAGGAAAAATGTCCCCTCAAAACATGAAGATTTGATGATGTCAATGTAGGTCTGCATCCTCAACTCCTCCTTGAATAGGGTCTTGGACGATTCATTAAGATACGCCATTTTCACTGAATATTGCTTATATTGCCCCAAGTCATGCACGTCCAACATCTTGCGACCTCCGCAAAGTTGCACAACCACCTCCGAACTTGGTTCGCCTCTGCTGGAAAAAAATGCAGGTTTTAACCCGAAGAGCATTTGATTCGAATAAGCAATCACGCGATGCAATTTTCTCCTCTTTAGTCCCATGGTAGAAGGCATCACAAAACCTTACTGTACTTGGCAGGAACGTCTTTAGAACATTGTGAATGAAATGCCGATTTGGATATTCGGAAATTAGTGTCCACAATTGGGGGGCTTCAAAAATATCTGGAAAATCCCGACGAAGACCTTGTAGAGTGTCATCCACAACCTCCTTAATATACGAGCCACTGTTGACTCCCACTTGGACTCCAGGAAGAAACCTTGTGTCCATGTACGCATGGATTATTCTCGGGGAGTTCACTAGACATATATATATGTACACACGTGCGTGACAAGGATATTTATTCAAGGGGTATTTATTTATCCATCCTTAATTTTTTGTATCGTATTATTATATAATTTGCTAATTTACTATTTTTTAAATGACCCTATAATTACTTTTAAATTTGATGAAACTCTAATTTTAAGCTAGGTATGTTCATTATAATTATTTGATTTTGCTCCAAAGGGTTTAAGAGCATTCAAAGTACTAAGTCACCAAAATCCAAGGCACAACAAGGTTTTACATTAAGGGTGTTCATAACCAGTTTCAAACAACAAAATCAACCCATGTTCCTCAATCAAGTTCCACGCACAATTAAACACAACGGTACTGAGTGTCAAAAAAAACAATTAAAACACCAACAACAAAGTAAGCAAAAATAGGGTCCATGCAATAATATAGAAGGGTATAGAGTTAATATTACAACATCTTGCTTGAAGCATACATATACAAAATCAACCAAAACTCCTCTAATTTATCTTGAGAAATTGTTTCCAGCATTTAAAAACACTAGCAAAACTGTTCATAGCAAATGAAAGATGTCATGTTCATCTTGGAAAACAATTCCTAGCTTTTAAGAATACTAGTATATAATCAACAAATAATGCATGCCTTTAATATCTATAATCTGTTACGTCCCAGCACCCCAACTTCATCGTCATAGCCTTCAGCGAGCTATCCGCAAACATTCTCCAATACTTGCACTCCAGCTTCTTAAATCCTACGGTATATTTTTACAAATATTTTAAAAATATATGTTATTTGTATCAAGCCTATATTATTTATAATACAAATTTTATCATACATATTCACCTATATTACTTCTAAGAAAATTTTAAGTTTTTTCTTTTGTGAATATAAATTACCCTATATTTTCCCGCACGTTGTTTTCTAATATTATCACAATGAACTCCCCGAGGGATTATTGGTACAAACGATTGTCCCATACCATTGAAGTGATATGTGTTGTCGATAGACAACATGACATGTTCCTCCAAGACTTCAGTGGAGGTAGTGACTAGTATATTTGTCACTCCCTCTTCAAACCGTTTAGGAATAAATATTCTTTTTTTCGTGGGGTTCAAAGTTGCAGTAAGGTACTTCCCTCCAAGCAAGTCCACAAGCCACTCTCGCTGGAGTTTCTCAAAATTGTTCTCTTGCTTCCACGCTCTCCATTTCGCCCGATCAATAGTTTCCTTTTGCTCCCTTTGAATAAGATACGAAGGGGTGGAGTTTAGACACTCTGCCAGTGCAATGTACGTCTCGTACTTCTTTTTCTTATTCACCGCCCACTTGCCAACAATCTTCAAAGTATGCCGAGGATGCTTCCCACCCTATCTGGTGACAAGAACTTGATCCGCTCCCAAGTCAAGCTTCATCTATGTCAAACCTCGAATATGCTTCAAGTCATTCTTGACCACTTTCTTGGGTTTAAAACCCTTTGTATCCTTCATGAGACCAAAGGTCTTTGGGTCTATATACCCACCACTCTCATGGTCCTTGATTATTTGCTCCCACTTATTTCATACGTCATCGCTCAATATAGGCAAGACATGCTTCATGATAAAATAGCCTCTTTCCTCCACCCGAAACATCCCACATGACGCACGTAATGAAGGCATGTGAAATCAAAGACCGGAAATAAATCGCAAATTCATGTGTTATCCAACATCAGCCACATCGAAGCCAGTCGCCCACGGGTGAACACCCATGGGTGTCGCTGAAATGAGACCCTCAAAGGACCTAGGTTAGAAAAGACCTTCCACTTCTTGAAAGCATGTGAGTTGATTGTCTTCTCACGCACAGTTCGTTGTAGTCTTCCTCGTCTAATCCATGTCTTTCTAGCGTGCTGAATGCACTCCACCCATGATGGGAAGTGCTAGCTGTATTCACCATCCAAGTTAAGAACGCCAGAAAGGTGGAACAAAGGGTCGTCAAATGAGAGATCATTGAAATACCTCTATGCACCTGAATGAAACACCCACTATCTATTACATTTGTCTATGTACAACCCATACCCTTTCCTACTCAAAAACACAACCTCATATTGCAAGGCCTACGGGTGAACGCCCGTGGGACACCCCCCCCTCCCTTCCTCATTCCTCCCAAGTCCCACAAGGACCCTAATTTATTTAAACCTGAAGTAGATAAACACCGTCACATTATATTATTTTGTTTTCCCCTCGCAAATACCCAAAATCCTTAAACACATCGTATCCGCTCCCAACCACGAGAATCCCCAAACACCTCCACATCCCTTCTTATATCTAATCCCCTCCCAAATACCGCAAAAAACAAACAACACCCCAAAATAGCACCCCAAAACGTTTTGTTGGTTTAGGATTTGTAAATTTGAGCAGCTTACTCAACCGCATATTGCAAGGCCCACGGGTGAACACCCGCGGGACACCCCACTCTCTTCCTCACTCTACTTTATTCTTGGTCCCCCTCCTAAACACGTCTAAACCCTAAACAAATCCACATCGATTCTTTTTTTGAAATTGCTTCCAAATCCTCAAAAAAAACAACCACAGACACCCTTTTCTTGGTCGCTTCACATACACCTCACTTCTGTAAATTAGTCATCATCCGTCCCTGCTTTAACCACCCCTCATAACGCCTACACCCGCACATCAAACACGTCAAAACCCCAAACTCATCACCATCGATTCATTTTTTGATCACCCAAATATGCCAAAAACAACATCCACAACCTTTTCTTTAGTCCGTTCACAAACATATCCCAAACATATCCACATCTTTAGTCCATTCACAAACCCATCACTTCCGTAAATTTTTCCACAACCATTCTTTTTTTTTACCCCCTCGTAAATATACCTACACGGCACATTTTTCTAATCCCCTCCAACATACGTTCAAATCCCAAACCCATCACCATTGATCCCTATTTTTAATTCGCTCTCAAAAACCTCAAAATCGTAAATGCGTGGAGATCCAATCCCTTTTGCTCGTCTAGGGTTTGAGCATTTGAGCGGAATATTTTTTTCGTTTTGCAAGGCCCATAGGTGAACACCCATGGGACCCCCCCCCCCCCCTCTTCCTCACCCTTTCCAACTCCCACAGGTGAACACCCGTGGGACACTCCACCTCTTCCTCACTCATCCCAAGTTCCATGGGTGTTCACCCGTAGGACTTGAAATAATTACTTTCACACTGACAAGTTGGAAATATCTACTTTCACACGGTCAAATTGGAAATAACCACTTTCAAACTGTCAATTCTCAACGTTTAAAATAACCGCTTTCACACTGACAACCCTACATACGCACATTTAATGGGAACTCACCAACTTTCTTTGGTGGGCTCATTGCAATTGTTGTTCAATTTCAATAGAAGTTCCTCCACAGAAAAAAAACAAAAGTGCAAGTGTTTCAAACAAATATGCATTCAAACATTCATATTTTCATACATTGAAGAACACAATTTCAAAACCTATTGCAACACATTCTTCACATAATTTCAAAACCTATTGTAACACATTCTTCACACAATTTTAGAACCTAATGCAACACATCCTTCACACAATTTCAGAACCTCATGCAACATATTTTTCACACAATTTCAGATGCTAATGCAACACATTCTTCACACATTCTTCACACAAATAAAAAAACAACACAATCTTCACACACAAGCAAGACATTCTTCACACATTCTTCGCACATTCTTGACACAAATAGAAAACAACACATTCTTCATACAAGCAAGACATTCTTCACACAAATAAAAAAACAACACATTCTTCACACAAGCAAGGCATTCTTCACACATTCTTCACACAAATAAAAAAACAACACATTCTTCACACAAGCAAGACATTCTTCATACATTCTTCACACAAATATAAAGCAGCCTTTTTCTACACACAAGCAACACATTTTCTCCACACATTGCAAACAAGAACATGAATTGTAGCAAATTTCAGAAAAGAGGGAGGAAGAGATAGACAAACTTACAACAAGTTTCTGGTTCTAACAATTGTGGTTCCAAGATTCTTCTCACAAATTTCAGCATCTAAGATTCTTCCAACAAGTTTATAGGTCCAAGTCACTCTAACAATTCGACTTCTAACAATTTTGCTTCTAACAATTTTGGTTCCAAGATTCACACTATTCTAGGGTTTTGGATTCCCTCCCCAACACCTCAATAGTTTCTGATTTGATACCCTACAACTTATTTGGGTTTCCCACAACTTGTTTGAGAGAGTTGTCTGTTTTCAAAGCTTGATCTTCCTCTTTTCAGAGGCCTTTTCCATACTATTCTTCATCAAAATAAATCAAGGGTGGGTGGGTGGGTGGGATTTTCTCTCATCACAAGTCTATTTCGCACCAAAGCATAGTATCTGTCATTATAGCCATGAATGTAGTGATATGTTCTACATCATATATACTAATTTGAACTTTCAACAAGGAGTATGTACCCTCATTAGAGTGGTCATATATGTTATCAAGTTTCCTTGCTTTCAAATCAAAGTTTGATAGCATAAAATACTAAAATGTAATGATGTGTGTCATGTTCACAAAAACATTACATATGGTAGCTAAGCTCAAAACATAGTCTAGTATGTCACTATATTATACATAACAACTATTGTTTCAACCAAGTAATAAGTTAAGGATGTAATGTGTAAACTTACATACCTCATTTGTATGTATTCTCAATATCTCAACTACATTCCATAGTTTGTGTATATACCAACATACTAGTTCAAAGTAAAATAGTAACTTTCACAAATATAAGACATAAAGTGAAAGAATCTCCAAACATGAGTAATGTACTATTGTTGGTGTTGAAAATGTGAAGAGCTAGCCTCACCTGCACCCGTGCCAACCCAAACATACAATTGTGTGTTAGAAAGGCGTGTGTCAGGGGTCTTCAGCTAAGCTCAGTTGCAATCCATGTCACACATTTACCTCACCTGTAAAGTCCATTGAATGTTTGTAACTACCAATACTCACTATAAAACAATGAGTATACAAACTTGCTCTTTTGCCATATTGTGTAACTTCTTGGATAGTAACAATTTGTAGTACACCAAACACCATGCACCTCCACACTATTCATGTATCCACCTTCTTAGCCAAGAGTTTGCTCCTCCAAGCATGTAAAAGAGTTTTCACATGGAGGGGCTTAGGGTTTAAGTATTGGTTTAGTAAGTTATAGTGGCCACTTTAGGTCACTGAAAACCCTAAAACGTGGAGCATGGTAACCCTCCCTTATCATGGTAAGTTAACTCATGGTTAGGTTTAGTTTATTGTTTTAATTGTGGTGTAGATTATACTAAGTGTCTTAGTCTTAGTATAAGGTCTTAATCAAAATTTCAAGACTGTTACATTTAAGTTAATCTCAATGGCAAAATCTAGAGCAAAGCGGGAGAGAGAGAGAGAGCGAGAGAAAGAGAGAGAGAGAGAGAGAGAGAGAGAGAGAGAGAGAGAGAATGATGGTGAGGGAGTATGAAGTGACATGATGGAGATGTGAAAGGACGCGAAAGGATGAGAATGAGACGACAAGAGTACAATCTGATGTGTGGGCGGTATGATGGTATTAAGAGTGGAGATAAAATGTTGCGCACCTCTCTATGAGGAGTGCCCGAAACACCATGGGCACAAGGGGGACCCCGGAGTGACACCCAGGACTTGTGGCGCCGTTGGTGAGAGGGCCCAAGTGATCCTAGTGTGGGTGAGGGCCCCGGGCGTTGGGAACGCCTCCCACCCACAAAGACTAGGAGGCACAAGGGTAAGGCCATGAGTTATGCGTAGCTCATGGCGTGGTGATTCTAGAAAGCTCAAGAACACCTCAATCGGAGGTGTGAGCTAGGAGTTATGGCCATTTGAGTGGGGCGCTGTCCCGGGACAGCGCCCTGGTAGAGCAGTGCCTGGGAGTGATTCCTGGGACTGCCAAGGTTCAAACAGGCATAACTTCCTCAATACTTGCCCAAATGGGGCAAGTGAGGAGTCCATCGGCATCTACGTGAAGCATAGATGAAGATGGAGTGGTTGTTTGTTATGATCAGACATCAGACAAGGAAGTTATGATGGTCTGAAGCTGCTGGGGGGTTCTAGGCCCAGCAGCTAAAGGAAAATGTCCACTTGGCCCCAACTCTTGGTAGAGAGACAAGAGGTTGGTTGACGGTGGGGTAGGGGCCCCGCGTAAAGTCCTAGAGGCTTATATGGGTGAGGTGGTGTGGCCTCACCCACCCGAGGCCGAACGGCACAGCCTCTATGGGCATTGGCCCAATGTGAGGCCATAGTTGCCTAGTATGGTTCGGGTTGTTGTAGTGTTGCTCCGGCAATGCGATGATCAACATAGGATTGGACTTCCATGGATGGAAGTCCACATGTGGAAATGGGTTACGGATTAAGGGGTGAGTCCCGAAAGCAAAGTAGGAGGATTGGTTCCCTCCTATGAGCTATATAGTCCGGGGTAGGAGGAGCTAACCATTAGCATGGCGGAATGCGAATGGTTAGCGCTCGTAACCTTTGCTAGAATTGAAAATTGGCAAGATTGTCAAGGGGGGCTAGCAAGGGTTGCGACATAAAATATCATGCCCGTGAGCATGTGTTTAATGTGTATTAACATACTTTTATGTTGATGTTCAAATTCTGCATTACATTGGATTGTTGAGGAAAGACTTGAAGGGGAAGGCGGAGGGAAGCTAAGACATGAGCGATGAGCAGTGAACAATGAGCAGTGAGCGGTAACACGTGAGCAGTGAGCAATAACACGTGATCGATGGTGCCAAATATAGTAACTAGGCACGGTTTTAGGGTACATATTCTAATATTGGCATTTTTTCTTTGCAATTTAAGAATTATAAAGTACTCACATTTTGATTGAACAAGAGTGAAGGGAGCACATTATCATAGATATTTAAAAAAACCATCAGTCCTTTGCTGATTTTTATTATAAAAATCCACACTAATACATGTCACTTACCAAAATTCTCAAACATGCGGTTGAATACAACACTTGGAATATTACTCACATTCTACAACACCTGCAAGTTCAAGGAGTTGCATAACCTCATTGTAGGAGTATGTTGGAGCGTGAATGAACTTGTCACTACTGTAATCCACCTTACACAAAAATCTAAACACATAGTAAAGATGTTTGCAATACACCCATTTCCATTTCTTTCCCAAAGATTGAGATGACATTTTCGTGTAGTCAGGGCATGTACAATGTGGCATGTCAGCAATTGTGACACAATATTTGATATTTTCCTTGGAGACGATGTTGAGTAGGACTCCAAATTCTGGATATGGAATGGCAGTTACTCCAACCACATAGTAACCGTCCATGAGTCCAGCGCTCTCCCATTTATTTTTGTGATCTGCCGTTGGTGCTCCTAGATTGCGGCGCACCGTCTTTCCAAACCTGGAAGTTGGATGGGCATCTGGTTTTTGTGGTACACGAAAATCCGTCCGAGGAATCGGGAGCGTCGCAATTGTGGAAAGCCTATGGCGAGGAGAGAGAACCTCCCTTTGTTGTAATTGGAATCCAGCATCTTCGAGCGCCAATACCTCCTGCCTTGAGAGATTGGTACCTATCTTTACAGGCCATGTGTTGGGTACTATAGGCCAGTCTAACACGTATTTCTTCTTGCTACCACTTACACAACATTTGATGTCGCCAGGGCAAAACCAAAACTCGTACTCCACATTGTTGGTGGAGCGGTATTCTTTTTTCAATCCCTTGTATGTAGGAACAGGGGTGCCATGTTTGTAAGTTCCAACTTTGGCATTGCACAAAGACCCTGTATTGGCTTGCATCGCCCAACATCTTTTGGCAGAGTTGGATGGCAATCTTGCAATATACCAATGAGAAGAAGGGCAATCAATCTCTAACACCGATGTGGTATGTGCCACACCATACTCTGCAAAATTCAAAAATTCCTCTATGCATGCCCTTTTAACCCTAGTGTTAGGACGAGGAATCGAGTAGTTCACTTTGTCGGGTCGATGTGAGTCGCAATCACCTGGCGGCAGATCAAGTTTTCGTTTGGTAGATCCAAACAGCTCAGACCCCTCCAAAGCACAATCCCTTGTATTGAGATCTTCAGCCCCCGGATAGGATTTCATGGCATTTGCTAGTAGCTTTGGATCTCCACACCGGGTAGCAGCCTTCAACTTCAAGGACGCAGAATCAGGGCCTTTACCAGTAAAACCTCCTCTCAACCACGATCTATAATTTGCAATCTGTATGAATGCACGGATCAAATCGTCCACTGTTGCTTCATAAAGATAAGTCATCTTGTTTCCAGACTGTTGGAGCCATTTGTTGTGCATTGTCTCTGCAAGGTTACACGTCGGCATTTCTGCACGTTCATCTATATTCATATCCTGCAAACATTACACAAATTATAGTAGATTGTATATATCATGGATATTCAAAATTAAATAATATTGGAAAAACATAGTAATGATGCACTTACAAGAATCATATGACCACCCCATTGCCTATAACGGAAGTGCCAAAACCCCAACCACTCGGAGAGCCCGTGAATATCTTCTTCCGTGGCAGCTCCAGATGACAACCACCATGAACAAATAACATGATATTTGGTTTCGGCTTCATCCATTATTTTCGCGTCTTTGTAATCTTTGCATAGTTGTTTGTGCTGAAACTGCAAAGATGCCTTGATATATTTTTGCGTCACCTTATCCAAGTTTTGTGACCAATGGAAAAGACAAGTGCGCTCACGACCCACCATTGGCAGACTTGGGTCACCTCCACCATATATCTTCCTGACCGCATTCCAATTTGCTTGAGCACTGTCCGCCATAAAACCTTTGAAATTCACGGTTAACACTCCATTCTCCGCCATAACAATATTCAAGTTTTCCCATAAAAGAGTTTGAGCTGCACCATCTTCAGATCGCATGTCACAACACGCAATGGTCAACACCTTACAATACTTGCTATCGTACACATGACACGCAAGGGTGGTCCAGTCCTTCAGACGTTTAACGTGGTCAAACATTATCCATGAATTCTCCATATCTCCTCCCTCCTGCATACGCATAACAAGATCCACACCACTCCCCGGAAGATCTACTGACATTTTGAAGACAAATACTTTGTCATTGGACTGTCCGGGGAACCTACTAGCATGAACGTACTTAAAGCTCGAATGGTCTTTGAGCGCCATGATACTATCCATCGTACCCATTCCACTACGAACAAATCGCTTTGAGCCGGATACAAAATTCCGACAATTTGGAGAGGCAAGAGTACTAAATTTATCCATGGCGACCTCCAAAGATGAACCTATCAAGTGATGTCTTTCACTGTCTGATGGAAATTTTAGGAGGTAGTCTGCCAAAAATTGTTTGCTCGCTGCCATTACTATAGCGGAGTTTCTGGCAGTGGGTGTTTTTGTGACCTCATTGGCAACATATTGGTATGCAATGTCCAAAGATTCACGGCATGTACCATTGGACACAAGGTGGTCATACACGCCTAGATGAATACAAGCCCTGGCCATTTCAGAAGATGTGGAGTGCACATATATTATGCGAGCATGGCATAAAGCTATGCATATAGGTGTGGAATGACAAACCTTACATTCCAATTTGGACCTCTCAGGGGCAATAATACCCATAGAGAATGGGGTAGGAGTTGATCCGGCCCATTCGGTGTTGTTGCGCTCGCCTGCATTGCGATGCATATAATCACAAAAATCATTAGAGCATTGGAGATGACCTGCACAAGTAGAACGTCTGAAGGTTAATCCAAAATGATTTTGGATATTTGTGGTTTTGGTGGTGCACCAAGGGTGTCCGTCGCACATCTTATCCATGCCATCCATCGAACGACCATAGGCGCTTGGAACTCCAAATGGCACAGGGGGCAATACAAACAAAATGTCACCGTCAAAAGAGGAGGGCAAATACTTAACATCTCGCACCTCTATGTTGTCAAAATCAATGGACGCAAAATCTGACTTGGATCTTTTCCTAGACTTTGTTTGTTTCAATGCGTCGACAATATTCATACCCACTAATGAAGAAAAATTGTGTAGCGGGGGACGTTGTGATACTGAACCATGGTGTGCCACCTTCACATACAGAGGACTGTAAGGAGATTTGGGAAGATCCATAGGGGGTTTTGAAGGGATGGAATCTTTACTTCTAAATGGAAATGGTGATGTATTAGAAAGGTCAACAGCAGCACAAATGTCATCTTCAGAATCCGACAACACTATTACACTATCATCAGTAGGTTCCAATTTAACAGTGACGATACTTGGAACTTGAACAGTTGATGTACCAGATTCATTTGTCAAAATGACAGTAGAAGCTTGCATCTGAGAATCAGAGAGTCCAATAACTCTATATGAACTAGGTCCTAAACTCTACATAGAACCACCCTCACTTCTATTCTTTTGCATCAAGATTGTTCTAGACACCTCTCCACCTACATAGTATATCTCTTGCTCGACGTACATGGTTCCTACTTGGAGGTTGAATCTCAAACCAAGCAAATCTTCTAGAACAACTACACAACCATCACTTTCAAGAGGCAAAATGAAGGGTATAAAGGATCCATGAGCACGGATGGTAGCCATGAAGAATGTGTGGATGCAATGTACATCATACTATGGAAAACATGACCTATTTGTATTGTGTCTTGGCAATCTTAATCCGTGGACTTGAAAAATATACTATATGAATGTCTATTGAAAGAAATGGTGCACATGGGCTGGTAGGTGTAAAGAAGGTAATGCCAGTTGTTGATTATATTGGGTAGACAATGACCAATGTAAGGAAGATATTTTAATAGCATATCTTTAGCTTTCAAATCAAATTCAATATCTTAATGTTTGGGTTCTAAAGATGGTGGTGGTGGGCCTTTAATAATTCCTAAATCCCAAAGAAGAAGAAGACATAATGAGTGATGATCTGTTTCAAACTTCTTACAGCTTCAAAGTGAGGTAGCGCTTTTAGGTTATGCAAAAAGCGAATGTAGAGAATTGATAGATTTTTAAGGTTGCAAATGCAAGAACGGGATTATGCGACACCAACAAAGCGGAAGAGAAAGAGGGGTGGTTTTAAGTACTCCACCAAAAAAACATTGGCGAGATCAAGAATGGGGAAAAGATTGAGTAGGGTCGATGAGGGAGAGGCATTTTTGACATTGAGAACTATATTGTTTAAGCCCGGAAACGAAGATACTTACACCGATGGGCTCGGCTCAACACCTTACATTGGAGGCGAACCCAATACAGAAAGAATTACGGACACCCAAGAATCTTCTAGAGCCGAGGATGAAGGGGAGACTCAATATACAAGAGAAGTAAGACTCAATATTCATTTCTCACTTTGTAAATTCAATTGCAAGTTTTATACACATGTTGAAAATACAATTGATATGAAGGTAAATACATATATTTTTTGTGGGCAAATATATGTTAAAATTTTGAAATTTGAGATTTTGGGTAATACCTAAGTGAAGTCGTTCTTGAAATGGATGTCATTGAGGTGAAGGTTATGTAGTTGACCATATACATTGTTACATTTACGGTTTAGAACTCAAATAAGTCATAGTTGACGTGTGTATCCTTGAGGGTGAAGGTAAACATCGAGGACAAGGAAGAAGAAGACAACTTGAATGAAGATGAAGAAGAAGAGGACGGTATAAAAGATGAACTAAGAGGAGGCTTGATAGATGAAGCAAGAGGAAGGATGGAAATCGATGGAGGAGGCGACTTCACCGCCGCCCAAAAATCTCAGGCAAGCATTTTGAAAGTGAACTTGAATGCTTGAAATGTTTCTTAAAGATTGAGGACACGGATTTCATCACTTCCTCCTTACCCTTGGTTTCATAAGGTGCTCAGAATGAGACATTAACCCACAAAATAAAGAAATAATGAAGCAAGAAAACCCTAAAATGAGTCTCGGTTCCGAGATTAGGTTTTTTGAAATTTCAGGGTTTTCTTCTTGCCTCTTCAATTCTTGCTTTTGTGTTTCTTTTCGCACTTCTTTGTGTTCATTGCTTATGTCTTGCTTTGATATACATGCTTAGAAGTTATTATGTAGTTTGCTTGATGGATTTGTAGTGTATTCAAAAATTTCAATGAAGAAGCTTCATTGTTGAAATTGAAGCTTGAAATGGTTCTATAAGGTTAAGAACACGGATTTGATCACCTCCATCCCACCCTAGGTTTCATAAGGTTATGAAAATTAGGCATTTGTGACCACAAAAGCAAGAATTGAAGAGGCAAGAAGAAAACCCTAAAATCTCAAAAAAATGAGTCTCGGTTCCAAGACTAGGTTTTTTGAAATTTCTGGGTTTTCTTCTTGCTCTTCAATTCTTGCTTTTGTCTTTCTTTTTGCACTTGTTTGGGTTCATTGCTTGTGTCTTGCCTTGATAGGTATGCTTACAAGTTATTGATAAGTATGCTTGATGGGTTAGTATGTGGTTTCAAAAATTTCAACGAAGAAGCTTCAAGCTTGAAATGAATCTATAAGTTTGAGGTCACGGATTTCATGACCTCCCGCTCACCCTTGGTTTGGTAAGGTGCTGAAAATGGGGACATTGATGTGTACAAAAAGAAGAAATGAAGAAGTTAGAAAAAACTTCAAAATTCCGAAAAAATGAGTCTCGGTTCCAAGATTTGTTTTTTTGAAATTTCTAGGTTTTTTTCTTGCCTCTTCAATTCTTGCTTTTGTCTTTCTTTTGCACTTGTTTGGGTTTATTGCTTGTGTCTTGCTTTAATGTGTACACTTGGAGGTTGTTAGATAGTTTGTTTGTTGTTTTTGTGGTGTATCCTAGAATTTTAATGAAAAATCTTCAAGGTTGAAATTGTTGCTTTAAATGGTTCTAAGAGGTTGTTGGTTTAGTTTTTTTTTCTTTGAATAGTTAATTTTTATGTAATTTGATTGAATGTTATTTGTGGTTTCATAGTTATGTGTTAATTTGATTTCATTTGTTATTTGAATTTCAGGATGGTGGAGATGAGGATGGCGGTCCCCCACTGCCCAATGATTTGTTAAATGTGGAAGAGACTATGTCTCATATGTGAGATTTACAAAATACAAACTTCAATTCTTTGATTGGAGGACTTCGTATGAAGCCGTTCTCAAAGTCAAGAGTTTCAATCCTTCTTTGTCGGTTAATACCGTTGCCTATTGTGAGGCCAATATTGGAAATCGATGTTCAGCTTTTGGAGAATGAATTTGTGAATGGTTATAGGGAGGGTGATAGGGTACTGTATGTATCTCCATATGATAAAGATAGAAATACTATGGATATTCGGGACGAAGACACTTGGGGAGAACATTGGCAATCTTCCAATAATTTTTTTGAGGAAATCCTTAAGAATGATAAGAATTATGAAAGGTTTTGTGGTAAAATGTTCTTTGTTTGGGAGGGTAACCATCGGGTAACAGCTTGGCGCCGCCATATCGATAAGGTCCATGGAGAAGATAAAGAGTGGCATTACTCCGTTGATTGTATAGTACTTGAATCAACCGGTTTGGTGGCTCTTCTTCTAAATGCTATGCATGATATGAACATGTATGTTTCATGTTCCGATTTTTTTTTTTTTTTAAATTTATAATTATCAAATTATAAAATTCATTGATCTTTTTTTTGTCATCTCTCTTAGGTCTACGGAATCAAATCATGTCAAAATAAATTTGGTTCACAAACTCCATCGTGTCCAAAGTTTTGGAATCAGGAAGTTAGAGGAATTTAAAGACCTTCTTACCCCTGATCAATATTCCAAGTGTTTGAAGAAAGGTGGAAAGGGAACTTGGTATACCCTTACTTTGGAAGTCTTTACTCAATTTCTTTACAAGGTGGATATTCTAATTCATGCTAAGCTTTGTTATTGAATATATTTTTGCTAAAGGATCTTAAACTAATTCTTAGTTTTTGGTTGTGTAGCGTAAAATAGCATTTATGACCGAAGAGGCATCTCGTAAATACAATGAGAAAACTCCACTTCAATCAAGGACATGAAAAGGTATTTGGGATGTCATGCAGAATGCAACAAACAAAGCAGTATCATCAATTCATGGAAAAAATTTCGAAAAACTTCTCGCTGTCGCAAATCCAGCCAATGGCTTCGATTTCTTGGAGGAAGTAAGTCATTATGTTTTTTTATGTAGCATTCATTTCGGTATTCTATATGAAAGATTTTTATTATTTTCACCTTCCATTTCGCATATCAATAAGCATTTTGGAGATCGCTCTGAGCCTACCATGACCCTAGAGAAACTGCAAATGATTGCAACTACTCCAGTGAATTCGGTGTTCAAAATCAAATGGTTAAGGTGGTGGAATTCTAGCGACATGTCCCGTGAATCTCTACGCTTTCTATTGGGAGATATCAAAGAAAAAGAACTTGAGAAATAGTTGATTAAAGCATCATTTTGGGCCCAAATTATTCCATATTCTTAAATATCTAAGTGTTTTCATTTCAATTTTTGAATTTTTTATGATTTATTCAATGGTCGTGATGCATATGTGTCATTTTACAGTTGGAAGATGGTTTTGTGAAACAATTTGAGGATATGAAAAAAGAAATGAATGTGAAGATTATTTGGAATGTACATATATTTATGCCTTTTGAGTACATTGAAAAGTGGCGTATTATGCTTTGGACAAAAACATTCCGACATTTTTTTGGTGGCATGAGTGCATTTACAAAATCTACTCTACTCGGTAAAATTTTTGGAGGAGGCATTGCTATCAAACGAGTGGTATTCAGGTAATTTATTTTTTCTTTCTCTCATAGCTTCAATTCGTTCATTGCATACTTGAAGTTTGTCATGACGTAATCGATTCACTAACTTCAATCAAATGGTTATTTTGTCTCAAAAGTACATAAAAAACGAGCTATTGGCTTCAAGCGCCATCTCCCTTGGCTCCATTCCGAGTTGTTTCTCTTCATGGGCTGACAAATCTAGTGACCTTTGCATTTTTACGGCAACCCAGATAAGAGTTTGGGCTTATGCGACTTTGCAGTCTTGTCGATGGTTTATTGAGTGTCCTCTTACGTTTTGTCCAAGTGAGGAGGAGGAGCTCAGGAAACAGTCATGTCCAATAGAGTTGCCTCCTGATGATATTGACATGATGAACAACGAGGATGTGTGTGTAGTGAAAGTAATCAAACCGAAGGAAAAAACTAAACGTAAGCGTGGCTCAAAGGTAGATGAGGTTAATCCAACACCTTCATCTCAAACCGGTGTTATGGCACACAATCCTAGTCCTTCAACACCTACACCTAGCACTCAAGATAATGATGGACCTAAGTTTTCTCCCATTTCAAGATCACTACGATTTCAACATGTGTCAAAAACCATTGTCAGTGGTGCTTCACCTTCTGAGGTAATTTGTTCAGTGATGTTGGAGAAGATTTCAATTCAAACATTGATGGAGAATGGTGGTCATGAGCATCCGTTAATGTTGAAAACATTTGAATTTGTGACTAAGGTCAGTATACTCAACATTGAACTTATTTTTATTTTATGATATATCACTAGTAGAAAACATGGTAAAAAAGAACCGCATTCGTTTTTCCATTGCGGTTCTTTTGACCACTAAACGATTGCAGATTTTTCTTTTTTGTTTTACGACTACAATTTTAAGACCTTTCCAGCGATATATTAAAAGCCCCCAAATTCCTAAAAATTTAGTTGGTAAACCAAAAAAGAAAAATCTGCAGTCGTTTAATGACTGCAGATCAGGGTGGTCAAAAGAACCGCAATGGACAAACGACTGCGGTTCTTTTTAACCATGTTTTCTACTAGTGTATGGTGTTGATGTTGCAACATGTTTTGGACTTGAGTGTAATATTGTTTTTTGGTTTTTTTTTTGTAGGTGGGTTCCGGACGCAATAGGAGGGTTTATTCAGAGGATTGTAGTTTTGGAGGTTTTGACCTTATTATTGCAGATTTGCCAGAAGGTTTGCTTGTACCTAACGTTTCATCTCCTCCACATATAATCCCAGCTTGGAACGACCACAAGAGAAAGAACATTGAGGCTCTATTTGAATTTGCATGTGCATATGTCACCGATGATGGCCCCTTGCTTTTGTTTGTTCCTGAGAAGAAAGATGTCAGAGAGGATGTAAGGACATTCGCAGCCTCCTATGATTTTGTATTGCGAAAAGATTGGTGGGGCTTCAACGAGTTGCCTTTGTGTTATCCACTTGATACATCATTGACGGTATACATTAAACTCTATTATTTATTACTTTGAATTCTACTTTTTCATTGTATTGCAATGTTCTCATCAATTTTGTAATTGAATCCCCCGCTGAAGGTTTCTCGTGGTTTATAGACTCGTCGTTTCCACATCATGTTGTTTCTTCGTTCTACTCCCAAGTCGGAGTTTGTTTTTCAAAAAAAGAACGCAAATACTGAGGTGGATGTGGAGGCCTTGGATGTGTTCTTCAATCTCACATTGTCAAGCACTCAACTCATGAACGGAAAAGTGCCATGGAGAGGTGGTAGGGAGAAAGACTCGGAATCAATGCAAATCTTAATAGAGGCTTTAACAACTCCCGCATCGATTGTCCTCGATGCTTATGCATCTACAGGTTGGTTTATCTCTTACTCAAAAGACCTATTATATCATCTCCCAATGTGTTTTAATGAAATCATTGTAGTGTTGTCAGTGGCTTGTGCAAATTAACTGACATTTCAACATTTCATTGGCAGGTGCATCTATTCATGCTTGCAGAAATAGTGGCCGCCATCTAGTGGCATATGAGGAAGATTTTGCATTGTTTGATGTCATTTTATCCCCATTAAGTGATCCACCACCAACTGCTACTGTAGGTGGATTTATGCCATATAATGCCTCCATCGATTCCGATGAAGAGCATGTTAAGAAGGTTGCGAGAAAAAATCGATTGAGTACGTAAGTTTTCAATTTCTCCATATTGTTTGTTAATTTGGCCCTCCAATGTCTGATATGTGTGCACTAGAAGTCTAACACTTATGATGTCAATTTGCAGAAAAAAGAAAAACATGACTTCATCTCCGAATATGGGTTTGCAATATATGCAGAAAATGTTGCTCAGATCATGGCAAGATCAGTGACGCCAACTCCTCGCCGTATATCTACACGAATTGCTCGTAACCCGTATGTAGATGATGAGGCGATTCAATGCAATGATCTAAGTGATTAAGCTAAACTAGTTTAAGGACATTTAGGTAGTTGTCAATACCATCCACTATGTGTTTGATTGGATTGGATATGATTGGATTAGATATTACTTGGTGGATGTGTGACAAAGTTTGGATTCATCATTTGAAATTACCACAATTAGTGGACATTGAATTGTGTGAGCAATTTCCTCTTATTCCTAAACCCTATATCCTAAAACTTAATTACCTCTATCAATCCATTTCTCAAACTTACATGAATTTTAGAAATACAGTTTAGAGCAATACTTGGAAGGTGCTTGCATTGTTATTACAATTGGATGTTGCATCCAACAACAACATTAAAAATATTTTCAAACCCTCATGCCAAGCTTGCAGTTGTTGAATTTAAAAGTAGAGTTAGGTATTCATGAGGATAATTACATTTTTTGACTATCCATTAATTTTATTATAGAAAAAATATTATTATTTATGCCAAAATACCACGGATATAGGGTACTAGTGCGTGTATTTCCAAAAATCTTTCCTCACCTACCGTTCACAAGTTACTGCTCATCGCTCACCGCTCATTGCTCACTGCTCACATGATTGCACTCCCCGGGAAGGCGGTTGTCCTCTTTGATGATGAGGATCGTGCTTTGTGTGATGGATTGACTTGCAACACAAGTCCGTTGGATTGTGTTGACAATAACATCCTAGGTGATGAGGATGTTGGAGTTATTATCATGACAATGTTATTTCACGGTATTGGAAGAATACTCTATACCGTTGGCCCCTTTCACTCACCAAATTTGAAGGACATACATTGGCGGAAATATTGTTGGTCCATCATAATGCGACCCACGAAGATGAGAGTCATCGGCGTTTACTTGGAAAACGCCAATACAACACTGTGAGGATATGTGCACCTCGGGCACCTAAGAAAAAAACTTGGGGAGCCACTGAGGAGCATGCTCGGATGTTATCAACGGTGGATTGTTGTTCAGAGCATTGTTGCCAGGTATTTCCAAAGCCTTTGTTGATTAGTATTCGGGAACACCATTTCGCCTTGCCATTCAATGCTCAGGAGCTCATAGCCCTATCGATGTTCCAAACGATCTAGAAACAAGAGCACAATGATAGGGAAACGGTTATTGTGGAAGGGAGATCAATTTGCACTCGTGCATGAATGAACATCTATATGATATCAAGGGCATAATATAATAGGAACAAGGCCGAAAGCTCGATGGGGGTTAGATCTCAAGATCTTAGAAATACAGGAACTAAAAAAACCAAGGGTGAATACAGTGCAGACACGAGCCACCCTCGGAGTATTGGTTGAGGGTAGGGCGGATGCCATGCCCCATGACTCGGACTCTTCCAACCAGTGAAAAGATAGGTACGGAGATGCTCCCTGTGGGAACAACTTGGTCCAACTTGTTGCAAGAAGTGAACGAAGTGGACAGAGACCTAGGGTACACGCCTATCTCTATGTTGAGTTTTAGCCGCCTACATCGACAACATTTCAAGCAGTAGGTTATAAAGAGCCCTGGTGACAACTTCTCGCGTTGTGGAACTTACGCAACTTTCAAGGATTTGTTGCGAATACACACAAAGAACACAATTGGTCCCTTGGCCATCTCAAAGGCTAGCCTTCGTCATCTGACATTGCAAGAGTCTCATAGAAACATTTACTATAAAGATAGGATTTTATCAAAGTATTCTCCCAATGAGGTGTTTTGTATCATCCATGACAAAATGGATTATTGGAAAACAACGCTTCATGTTTTCGCGCACAAAAACAAATGTGTTGGCAAATACGACCGTTTCCCAATATCCATTGCGGGGATGATTGCACATGGTCACTGTGATGTGAATTATGCGCATTATGTTTTGATATGTACCCATCTGATGCCAACTTCACAATCACCTCCATTATGAAGTTGTTTTGTCAATTTGAGGTACAACATGTCTACTCTAGTTGACACATTCCTATTTCTTCCATAGGTAACCCTTTACACGATGCACTGGTGGTTGGTGTAGAGGAGTGTTCAGGACTACTTCCCTTGCCACCGCCCGAAATTATTCCACCTACAGGTTTGTCACCCCTCTTGCTTGTTCAAATGGACAATTGTGCGAAGGACAACAAATCAAAATACAACATGTTGTTTTGGTATGCTCTGAGTGCAAAGGAAATCTTTCATGAAGTCCGGGTGTCATTCCTTATTGTTAGACATACACATGAGGATGTGGATGCAATGTTCAGGAGGTTTGGACAAAGGCTGAAGATTGAGGATTGCCATACACTCCTAGACCTCATGGCATCGTTCATGGCTACTAGGAATCCCACTATAGTCCTGTCTTTGATCCACGAGGTTGCTGATTTCAAGGAATGGGTGAAGGGATACTACAATGAGTTTGGTCAAGATCAACTTATTGGGCATTCCAAGGCGCACCAATTCTATTTTTATGTAGACCCTCAAGGAGTGCCATTGATGCAATACAAAGTGTTTTGTACAATTTTAAGTTGGGCACCTGAAGGAGGAATTGCTTTTTGGAATGTGGACCCTATCACAAAGAAAATCATGTTCCCTACAAGTTAGTGGGTGTCTTGTTTGTATTGCTTTGGAAGTGCACTAGGAAATACATGGTGTGAAGTATGTGGCCCACGGGTGATCACCCGTGGGCAGTTAGTCCATGGTATTGCTTTGAGCTCTTGTATGTTTGTTTTTGTAGGGTATCCCCGTCCTATTCCAAAAAGGGAGATGAAAGATTTTGTGCATATAAAGCTTGGGGTGAAAGGTTTTATTAAATATCGGAAGGATACTGCAGATCAAGATAGTTCGGGTCAATATATGGAGTCCATTGCGCCAACAATTTTATATTGGGAGAATGTGCTTGTGGCTATGGATCATCCTTCACCCCCAACTCCATGTGAGCTTAGCGAGCCTTTATGGCCTGCTACACAGTTCTCCATTCCACCAACCCTACATGTGGATAATGTGCATTTACTTGAGGAAAACATCACTGACTATGCTTACGTGGGGCCGGCTAGTTCTCGACATGCTGAGACCTTCCGTCCCGGCGCACATATACGGGTCGGCCAATATGTCTTCTACATCCTAGTGAGGATTGTCCTAATCCAGTGTGGATGGGACAAGTGATTTTTGAGCCGAATTTGACACATCTCAGTCCTCATGCTCGTTCCATTGAGATTGTATATTATGTACCAGTCCTTGGCCAAAGGAATAAGAAGACCTTAGATGAACGTTATGAGAAATGGGACACGGAAAAATCTTTTAGATGGATGAGGCTCAAGGAATATGCACCAGCTCATCAATCTCTAGATGATGTTGTGGCATCATGGGCAAGATAGAGGAATGCGTCCGATGATAATGTAGTCATCCCAACGAGACAAATACTTTTTGCAAAGGATTATTTAGATCAATACACTAGAGGTGAGAAAATGACCGGTGGAGATCAATTTGAGGATGGGGTACCAACAAAAGGCCTCTAGATTAAAGATGCATTGCTCAATCCTTGGTATCCACAGGTGAATTTCCGTGGGTGGGCACCCAAGGTTGACACCATCTATCATGTTTGATGCTCAATTTTGATTTTGTGAGCATTAATTAGGGAGCCCCACACATTGACATTTGTCCCACAGATGTTCAAATTACCATTTAATGGCATCCTTGATGTAAACTTTCATGTGCATTGTTATATATTGCAAACATGTTTGCTATGTATGGGAGTCCTCCAATGTGCCTGGTGGGAACAAATTATCCACAGGTGTTCACCCATGGAGTGTAGGCACAATCCTTTTGTCTTCATTGATGGGATCTTCCATATTACAATTGATTTTTTGCCCGGTTTTATTGGAATACTTGAGTTATATTTTAAGAAACCTCTACGGGTATTCTCTCGTAACAAAAAAAACCATCATTACGTTCCCATCACGTTCCCTACATTAAATTGAGTGGACCAATTGTCTCACTTTAGTTGATAAGGCCATTTCACAAGTGCAAACTCATTCGCCAAATTCCATGTCGACAACCCAACAGATACGTCCGACTTGAGAACCTTGAGAATTTCAACTAGAGCATTGTACCAAAGACGCCGAAGAAACTCATTGCAGGATTGAGTCCACCGTAGTCTCGGGGGGTTCACTCCCTCTTATATTTTGCATACACGTGCGTTCGGGACCTATTTATTGGGGGGCTATTTACCTTGCAGAAAAGAGTATAAGGTATGGTATTTTTCAAAATAAAGGTGTGATGGTATTTTACATGTGATGGTATTTTACATGTAATCCTTTTTCACTATTTAAAAACCCCCTATATTATATGTAAGTTTTTTACAAAATTTTCTACAATGAATATATTAGACCCTGTTTTTTATCGCACGTTGTTCTATGATTTTCGCCAGTGAACCCCCGAGACCGTAGTCACTTGCCGAAGACTTCATATAAGCAGCCATGGTGGCCAAAATGCTTCTGGAGCAACATGCATCAAACTGCAAGTTGTAGCGTCATCTCGATAACGTTTTTTAAATTAAACACTGCATGAGATGCAGAAACTGACGGAGGATGACATCTTGCAGTTTCAAGCAATTGCAACAGACAGAGCAGCATTTCTCACTCGCTCCATGATTACAAACGAAGGTACCCAAAATTAATAGGAAACGGCATTATTTCACGCCCATGAATGTGTGGGTGTGAAATAATGGGAATCTTGAAATCGGGCCACTTCATCCACTTCTGTGCTGGTGATCGAAGAGCGTACGGTTGTGAGTGCCAATGCCTTCTATGTTTGATTTTTGCACTGTCAAGGTGATTCTCATGCCATGATTCTCTTGGCTTTTTGTGGCAGCATTCTAGTAAAAGTATGGGCAACAGCATGCATTTTTGCCTTGACTTGACTGTGAAAAGTGCATTGTTCCTTTTTTCTGTTCCTTTTTCTGTTTCTTTTTCTTTTCCTTTTGGAACACAAGAGGCGCATGGCCACCTGGCTACGCTAATGCCCCCTGCCCACCTGACTTTACCAAATAACCAAAGTCTTTCCTAAAACCCGGGTTAAGCTCTCTCCGTTATAGCGGAGGGACTAAACTATCTCAATGCACCTACAAGAATTTGCTCCGGAGATTTTCAAGTAGGTTTTAGTTGAGTAGTTTTCACACATGTTCATTGTTTTATCTATCAAGCAATGACATGTTGGATAGTGTTTGTCCCATCCCCAAATGCCTTACTACTCATCTATCTTATCATCGGTTTTTGTTAATGAAGCTCCTCGTGCCCTCATCGCTAAGACTGAAAGCAACCAATCAGAAGGGCGGGAGGCGGCACTTTTAAAAGTCCTACATTCTTGCCTCATGTCTAGGTATTGATGTGAGGGTTGGTGCTTGAGGCTTAAAACCTCCAATTTTAAACCATGCCACATCGTTTGCCAACTAGGCTCAGGACTAGATAATGTCGATGGTGTGAAGGCCGTGCTTTTAAAACCAACTTTTAGGCTTAGCTAAAGTCAAGTGGGAAGGGGGCATAAGTGTGATAAATAGTGTCATATGGTATTTTATGTCATTATCGCAACCTCTCATATAACACTTCTTATGAATAAGTGAACAAATGATGTTATGGATGATGGATGAGTTCATCCATTGGCCAAAACCCTACCTTCTTTTGTAAGCAACTTGTGATGTAATACTGTCATGGTTGATTGAAATTTGGATGAAAAATCACTTGGTAAGTGACAGTAATTTCAACACTGTAAATCTATAATACCTTCAAAAAAATTCAAGGAATGACAAATAATGTTGGGTTAACATTTAGTGTTGGTGACACTATACTGCAGTTTATGGTTAATATTGAGCAAGACAATTAGAATTGGTGATACTAAATATCATATTTAGTGTAGTTTTCCATCAAGTAGAGAGAAGATTTCACAATTATTGGGAATTGAACCGTCAACCACTCCGTTCGGTTTGGAGCACCTCTCCCCTATCATGCACTACTTTAGGGTCATATTGACCATAAATTGCTCCTTTTCAAATGTTAGGGTTTAGGAGTTACCATGTCTATGAATATTAGATTATTCACTTGTGCAAATGATTTTAGTGAGCCCGAGTTGTTGGGTCCTTTACACGCACCAAAGAAAAAAAGGTTTGTTAAGTTCAAGAAAATATTGGATGGTGATAGTATTGTGGATAAACCTTTTGAGTTATGGGATGGGGATTTGAAGAGTGTTATCCAAACAAAATTAGAGCCATTTAATATCTGAGGTGTAGATGTTTTTGTTATCACAATATTTAATGTTCTTGTGGACAACAGTAAGAAAAGGAGAATTGAGGTTTTTGCCTTTAATGAGGACACTCTCACTCAAGACCACGAGATGAGCCCTTAGAGTATGATGACCCAAATGTGCCTCTCCCTCCTTGTGCTTCATCTAGCGTTAGCGCTAATGGTATTATTGTGGTTGAGCCATAGTTGAGGTTGTTGTTGATCCCCCAAGAAGGTCATGGACAAATACATATCAACCATGGATAAGTTGAAAAAATAATTAAGTCTAATATTGCTCAAGGATCATGTGTGATCTTTAAAATCTTGGGATCATAATGGTATAGACATTGTAAAAATGTGGTGTGGGGAGTGTTGCAAAGACTTTGGTGATGCTACCGGGGATCACTTTAAGGTCTCAACTAACAATGTGTTCACAAATTTCAAGAAGAGCCATATAATGGCTAATATCTACATTCATAATAGGTGTCATCGAAAAGGTTTTGATTTCTCTAGCCACCCACAATTTGTGGCACCTAAAGGTAAGTTAGTTGTTCTAATAGTTGTAGATCGTAGAGCCGCCATTTTTTAAGGAATTGATATACAAAAGGTTGTTTATGCCAAAAGTGGGAGTGATTCCCCACCTTTTGTCTTGGTAGGAGATCTGAATGCCACTGAGCTCAAATCCTTTTGGTAAAAGGTTGGATGTACATTTTGCAATGAATTTTTCCAACTTTGCCCACCCAAAAAACATGTCATGCCAATCCAAAGAATCATCTAGAGGACACCAAACATGCCAAGATGGTCAAAACCTCCCAAGATTCTAATCTTCCTACCACATCAACACTTTCAACTTATCACCATGGCAGACTGTCCACCGTCTTGAAATCAATACACATAAACTAGCCACTCGGGGCTCAGGCCTTACCATTGGTGGGAGGAGGAGGCCCTCTTAGGAGAGGCAATGTTGCAATGACGTACATCACTTTACACATGGGCAATCTCATGCATTGTGAACTTGAAACTTGAAACTCCAATAGTTTGCTTACACCAAGTTCATCTAAAAGGCAAGAAAAAAATGCATGATTGTTCAAACCTTATTCAATCATGATATGCTCAATATGTATGCGAGCTCAATATCTACATGTCCATGTGCCGAGGGTGCTCAAATAAGTCTTAATCAAAAAAAGCCCAAATTCTCATTAAAGACTACTAAGTCGAAAGCAGAAAAAATATATTGCGCAACTCACTCACAACACTTAGGTGACATCAAGTCAAGAGAACAAAGAAGTGATTGGAAGTCTCAATGAATTGTAGAAGTTGGCAAATAAAAATGCATTGTATCTTGAATCTAATATATCTTTAAGATTGAAGAAGCACATAATCCACTTCTTTCAATTCACTTCTATAAAGTGTTAAGAGCCTTTTGCATGGCATACCAACATCAATTACATAAGCGAGTACATCAAAGGTCTCGTAATAGTTGAGGTGCTTCTAATAGATTTAATTACACTAGTAGTAAGAGGCGCTTCAAATGCAAGCAAAATAATTTTTATTCTCCGTACTTCTTTCCTCTAAAAGTTTTTTGCTTCAAACCCTACTTCTAACCCCTCCTTTAGTTTTCTTGGAAAGAATGTGGGCAACTCCACTTGAACTCCGGATACTCAGTGGAAGAATGAAATGACATGGACATCTCTTTAAGCATACTCCATGTCAACATGTCCATGGGTGCGCCCATGATGTTTTTGCCATAATGAAAGGAATCATGTTGTGCTTAGAAGTGGGCATGGAATAAAGTCTGACGGGACCAATTTTTTTAATAATCTTTAGGTTTTGTTGTTTGTGGTTCTAGATAACATGACATGAGTTAATCCAAATGCAAATGCTTTTTGAATATCAACAATAACCTTGGTTGATATTGTAGAACCTTGTGATTTGTGGCCGGTCATTACATATCCTAGAACTATTCGAAATGATGTTTTGTAATAGTAACGTTCGTATGGATATTTGTGTTGAAAATTGTGACACTTTAAAAAAAAATTGCATTGGTGTCCTTATGAGTTGAACACCAATGTTTGTAGCCACATTGTAGTTGTCTATATGGACCGATGCTACCGTTGTCAATGCATCGTTTACAACACCTTTTGCAATACTGACATTTGATGTGAACATAACAAACTCGTCTACAACCACATGGTGAAGTTGATCAAATTTTGTATCATTCAACCATGTTGATATATTGAGAGTTTCAATTCCATTTGTATGAAGTGTCACAAAAAAATTCTTTGTTGGGGCAAAATTTTCTTTGAATATGATGTCATTATACACGGTGAGATCTTCCCGGTGCAAACATAAGATCGTTGTGGTTGCATCTATATGGTCTGAAAGCACATCCTTGTCAATGAAGCACACACTGAGTGTGCCTTTAATCTTTGCTTTTGTAGGTGGTCAATGCTGTAATATGTTGAGAAAATTGAGGTATATTGGGTTGGATGCATGCTTGACAGAGGTCCGAAGTGTGTGTTGTTTGGCAGCTACCCAATGTGGAGCGGAAGTAATATGGCATGCTCTACAAATGACATCCGGAACTTTAGGTGTGCGTATACATATCGTTGGTACTTGGGCAAGGTCCCCAACTAATAGCAAAAGCTTGTTTTGGAACAATAAAATAAAATAAAAGTAACGTTGGGGTTTCTTTTACCTTGACGTGAATGGGAGCCCGTTCCTCTATACTGTGATCATGTTTGACCGAGCATCACCGTAAGGGTACTTCCTCCCTCTCAGAAGGTGGACTCCTTTAGTTTTTCGGAGCGCACACAACACTATCCCTAAGGGGGGGTATTACTGGAGGTTATTTGTTGTCTAATTTTCTTTTGTTTAGTATTGAATATGTAAGGTATTTGATGGCAATTTGATGTAGGCATTTCATAAGCGTTTATATTTCCGTTTTATGTTTTTTTTTTTCTAGTTCCTTAATGGGTTGTTCGTGAATAACCCCTCTAGCACATGCTGTGATGGTGATGAGAGGGTTAACTTGCCAACCGGCTCTTGTGTGTGTGTATCTATGAGTGGGTTGTATTTAGCGGTCTTTTCACCGCATGCATTCTCAAGGAATTTGTCATGGCAGTAGGTGAATTCAATAAATTATATGGTATGTGATGGGGTGGGCCTTAGGGGGGGGGGGGTTGACTGTTTGTGGGAGCACCTAGTACGCATAGTACAGTCTAACCTTGATAATATCACACCATCCGTTTCACCATAAAGTGTGATATAAACAAGGTGTGACATATTTGATAATGTCACATTTTGAAGATTTGTGCATAATGTGATATTATCAAAAAAAAAAGGTAGAAAATCAAAATGAAATTACAATGTAAAAAAAACAAAAAACAAACACAAGACTTCAATGTTTTTGAATGTAAAATATAATTCAAAATTGTGAATACCAACATGAGCACATCACAATGTGTCATTGAGATCAGCCAATCACTAGCTTCCAATGTAGCAACAACAACAAAAACAACAACACAACGAAGAACACCTGCACTGCATGAAGAAACACAAGCCTATGATAGAAAGTGTGCATTTAAATTCCAAATGAACAATGGTTCATTATATACAAGTGAGCTCGACCATGAGCTTGACTAACCTACCTAGGAGACTGTTTCTACTTATGAGCTTGACTAACCTACCTAGAAGACTGTTTCTACTTATGAGCTTGACTAACCTACCTAGAAGATTGTTTCTACTTATGAGCTTGACTAACTAATCTAGAAGATTGTTCCTAATTGAATGCCCACTTAGGATGAGCGGCTAACACTTATGATCTTACTAGATTCTCCTATGCGACTATTGACTATAGAAACAGTGAAGACCGTGCCACATATCTTGAGATTTCTACATTGCAAACCAATTGAACTAATTTAGCTTAAGTCGACACTACTATGTACCAGCTCAGCTAAACCGTAGAACTTAACATCCTAAATTTACTTCACACAAGCTGAAACCCTCAAAGACACATAGGTGAACACATGTGACGGAAGGTGGGGTGCATAGAGGCCAAGAAGTCTTGGCAGCGCCGTCAAAGACAACACCTTTGAGTGCCGTGTATAGACAGCACCGTTCAGGGTTGGTGCACAGAGTCGGCTCATGACCCTTTGAATAACATTGCATTTATCACAGGGGTGGCTCATGACCCTTTTGGCTACTACAATATGTCCATCCAACCATCACATACAATCCATCCATATTTGATATTATCACATTTACACTACGGATTTTGGAAAAAAATAGTGACATTAACAAGGGTGATAGGGATAATAACGAGGGAGTTTTACACTAAGAAAATCGGTTTCAAACTTTTAGGTGACAGTATCAAGGTGTCCCATTAACAAGGGTGACATTATCAAGGTTAGACTGTATGTCTGGTCTCAACCTAGCTATGCATGTGCATGGTGTAGTGGGGGATGTGCATTGGAGCAACCATTGTAGGATTGTGGTTTGGAGTTTTGGTGACCTGCATTTACATGTGTATAGGTTCTTGTGTGTTTATTTGATTGGAGCGTATGTATGATTTGGTGGACGGCTTTATTATGGCGTGCTATGCGTAGTCCCTTTATGTGTGAGTTTGATCATGTGGATAGTAGGTGCGGCCATGTATCTATGGTATTATTGGGACATAGTGTACGATTGGGGTTTGAGTATAAGTTGGGCCAAAAATATGTGTTTATGGTGGTTACCCATGTCTTGTGCATATCTGAATTTTAGAGTTTGTGTGATTTGGGCGTCTGTGGTCCCGGGGTTTTCCCCAAATTGGTTAGAGAGTTTGTGGTTTATTTGGTCGTTGGATGTCCATTAATCCATGTATGTGAATTTGGATTGTGCGAGCCTCAATTCTTGGTTCCTATGCTCTTTGTTGATGTAAGTTTGTAGGTTTCCTATAGCACCCGTGTAGGTGCTTGTTGGGACCCCGTTTAGCCAGTATGGTGTAGTATGGGTTGTATGTATGATAGGTATCTTGGGAGGTTTGTTTAGGAGGGCTCCCTCATTTGCTAGTTGATCTACTATTTCATCACCTATTATGCATGTGCATGCTCTAACTTTTTGAATTGTGATGCGTGGACCATGTTATATGATTGACTGTAGCGGCTATGAGTAGTGTGTCTGGGTGATTAAGTTGGGTCGACAGGTGTCGTATGTAATTATTTATTAGGTATATACTATTAAGGCTGTCTGTAAAGATGTGGGTATCTCACGTGTGGTATTCTGTACTTTGTATTGCTATTAGGATGGCGTTTAGTTCAGCTCTAAGGATGTTTTGTAGACCTGGTAGTCTTTCCGCAATCTTGTTTTGGAATGAATATGTGTCTATGTTGGATGTGCTTTGTTTGAGGCAATGTTCCACTATACACAACATATTGCTAGTTATCATCAACATTTTGTTAATGATTATAACGTATGCATTCTTAATTTAGTCAAAAAAAGGCTTGGTCAAGCAACACAAACAGATAGTCATGTGTAGGTATACGTAACACGGTGTGGACTGTGGATGCCGACTTGGAAAGTATGAGTGCAATTGCTCCCATGATTGCTGAAAGAGTGACTATTTTATGGTGAAAATATTGGGCAATGTTTTTCAAAAAGAATGTTTTGACACTTCTCGGAGTTCATGTGAGGATATGTAATCCTTGCGGATTTATAATAATGTTGTTCGTAACGCGTTGTTGTTCCTCAGTAAGCACAATATCTCCAATATGAATATCAAACACGTGGTCATTATGTTTTGATGCTCATCTTGAATTCACTCTTGCATGATCCAATAACGGAATTGAAACATGAATACCTTGTGGTATGTGTACAGGTTTCAAGCATGGATGGTCTTCCAAAAGTTGCTCAAGAAGTTGTGATCGTTTCTTTGTGTTTATAAGGTTGCAATGTGCGTATTCCAATAAATACTCTTGAATGGTGTCCAAGTTCGAGATGATTCCACGATTATGACATTCACAGATAAGACTCTTTTCTTTGTTTGTGTCAGAGGGAAGATTGTTTACATTTCTAAAGGAAATGGTACGAAGGGGGACATTGAATTTTTTTTATTTTTTTTTAAAAAAAAAAAAAACCTTTGAACCGTGGGTCGGGTGGAATTATGTAAAACCTTGTGACTTAATAGGTCTCATATATGTGGAAACCAAGCATGTCTATTCTAAAAGATGGCACATTACATCGCCATATTTGATTCATTTCGAACTTCTTAAAATGTTCAGTGAATGTTGTGTCCTCACATTCATATGGTCTGTTACATAGTGGGTTTTTGATATAAGATTCACCATGACTAAAGAAAAGCCCCGAAAAGATGCAGAAATGATCAAGAGTGTGACATATGTATCTTTCATTTAAATATTGAAGAACTGCAGTATATAATACCATGAACCCAAAGATGTAGAGCGTACATTGGGATTTGGAAACTATTCGGATATGGTCGTTGCGAGGCTTGGAGAGAAGTGATAAAGGCATAAAGCACAAATAACTTAACTAACAAAAAATATTGAACAGAGGAGAAACTTGTAGAGTTTTCATTGGTATTTTTTTACCTCAGTACCCTCTACTAGATAAATAATCATTTGGAATGTGTGTCTTTTCTCTGCTTCTCTGGTCCAATCAATGTCCGGGGAGAACCGGTATTTAGTGTAATGGAGGCCGGTTGGTTTTGTGAAAAGTTTGGTTGAATTGGGAATGTGGAGGATGTGAAACCGGTGTTTTAAAAATAAAAACGGATTTCAACTGGCAACCAATTTGAGGAGGAGGATTTTTATCCGGATGAATTGTGAAATAGGTGGATTTCATCCGGTTTGATTCATCTAGGGCCGGATCTCATCTGGTTCTAGAGTTTAGGTTATGTGTTCGTTGTAGGCTTGTAGTGATTTGGTGAATGGTGGATAGGCGAAGCTTTTGCTTCATTATTGCATTTCATTGTTGACGGCTAGCGTTTAGAATGTATTATGTGTGTGTCTATGAAAGATCTTTGTGGTGATCTTGATAACGTACTAATAGAAGCCATAGCTTTATGGAGGAACTCTACAAAGTTTAGATGGTTGTTTTCATATCCACAGAGATACCTTTTAGGGCGTTTTCCTCTTGAAGGTGAAGATGATATTGTTGATTTTGACTCGAACAACTGATGAATTTCATTTTTGTATATAGTATGGTATGCTTGGTTACTCTTTTATCATGTTGTGGCTTCAAATCTAATATGAGGTTTTAAGACCTATGTATGATAGAAGAGTAAATCCATGGCCATCAACCGGTTGATGGGTTATTTCAAGTTCAACTCCTGCTATGGATAAATTGTTGATCATCGTTATTGTTTCTTGTATGTAATGACTTGTTGATCATTGTTGTTGGATGTTGATATGTTCTTTGAACGTTGTTGTTGAATGGTGTATGTTGTTTGTAGATAGAAATTTGCTACATTGGAAACCGGCTTACTTATCAATGCCCAAGTTTTTGGCTGGTTGTCATAACAATGAAGAGGAAATTAGCTGGCACTTGAAAAAAAATATAGGATATTGGCCGGTCCAAATTAATGGCAACAAGTTTGCAACCGCTCAAATCCTGAAAAAACCAGTAGAAGTTGTGAAGGGGCGGATTTTAGCTGGTTGAGCTCAAAAATCTCCCAAACCCTGGATCCAATACAAGAACAAGGGGCAAAGCAAGCAGCAATTGCCACCACTGAGGCAGCTAAAATGGCAGCACTTGAAGCAGCTGCAACAAACTGACAGTGCAGTAGAGCCAGCAGCAGCTGCTGTTGTAGCCAAGTGAAGGCATCTGAAGGCATCTGAAGGCATGTGAAGCATTCAAGTTGTACTTGCGATCTTAGTTGATCTAGAATAATAAAAGGTATCTTTTGTGTGCCCAGTGCTATAGGCTGACATTTTCAGGAAATGCTTGTGCAGTTTGGAGGACCGGACGCTAAAGGGACCCCAACGAGCTATGTCCGGAGTGACAAACGTTGGTGGGGCCCACCACCTCCTTTGCCCCCTGAAACTTTCCGCGTCCCTCCCCACGTAGTCCGGGCAAGGTTGCTCGACATCTCTTCTTAAATGCCCCTCTTCCCCAATGTCCCCCACTCCAACATAATAACAATTGCCTTTTAGTAGGATTTCTTCAATACCATGGTGTTGTCCATCATCACTCTTGTCCTTCACTGCGACTGTCCTTCATGCTTATTGTCCTTCGCCAGGATTAAAGGCCGCTTGTCCATATAACCCATATTGAGTGCACTTCATCTTCAAGGTCCAAAATCCAACATATATGTTCACTTCCATTGAGTAAATGAGCAATTGGTTGGGATTTCCGTTTCAAAGTGAAACTGCCAATAAAGCATGTAATTAACTTGGAAGTCAAAAACATTGCAAAAACCTCATTAGCACTGAGGTTATAATTATTGTGACTTACCATTGAAAGGGGTTTTGTCATTCTAAAATGGAACTAAATTTAGTGCTTTATTGTTAGTGTGTTTAATTTTGTTAATACCTTCTACTTTCACAAAAGTATTCTTACACATTCCAACAAGTGAAGTGTGATTAAATATCAATAATTATAATTAAGCCTAATCAAATCAGAGAGTATGCTTACCAAATTAATTAAGCCTAATTAATTATGAATGCACTTGCTGGAATGAATCATGACTTAATTTAGATATGAGGAATGCCATGCTTGATTAGACTTGTTTAGGATGTATTATGCCTGATTAGGCTAAATGCACTTTGTTGTACTTAATAGGGCTTAATTAGTTTGAATGTGTATGAATACTTGTAGAAACCAAGGCCTTGACCTAATTACCTTCTAAGACAGTTAATTATGCTTAATTACATTTAATCACACTTCATTAGCTGGAATGTGTATGAATATTTTTGTGAAAGTAGAAGGTATTAACTAAACTAAACACACTAACAATAAAACGCTAATTTTAGTTCCATTTTAGAATGACAAAGCCCCCTTCAATGGTAAGTCACAATAATTATAACCTCAGTGCTACTAAGGCTTTTGCAATGTTTTTGACTTCCAAGTTATTTACATGTTTTATTGATAATTTCACTTTGAAAAGGAAATCCCAATCAATTGTTTATTTACTCAATGGAAGTGAACATATATATTGGATTTTGGACCTTGAAGATGAAGTGCACTCAATATGGGTTATATGGACAAACAACTTTTAATCATGGCGAAGGACAATAGGCATGAAGGACAGTCACAATGAAGGACAATCGCAGTGTATGACAAAACTGAGTCTTGAAGGACAATCGCAGTGAAGGACATGAGTGATGAAAGACAACACCATGGTATTGAAGAAATTATATTAAAAGGCAATTATTCTTATGTTGGAGTGGGGGACATCAGGGAAGAGAGGCATTTGAGAAAAGATGTCGGGCAACCTTGCCTAGACCGCATGGGCAGGGACGCGAAAAGTTTCGGGGGGCAAAGGTGGTGGTGGACCCCACCAACGTCTGTCACGCCGGACAGAGCTCGTTAGGGTCCCTTTAATGTCCGGCGTTTGGAGGGGTTGTGTATCTTGGCATTGGTTAGTTGGTTGAGTGAGTTGTAGAACATGAGGATCCAATGTGAAGGAGCTTATCTCCATGGATGCACAGGAGCCGCTATTTGTGGCTTTATGTGAACATTTTGCCTTACATGGTTTATTTTGATTCCCAAGATCACAAATAAAAGAAAGCTGACGATGCAAAAAAACCTCTTGTCCAGAAAATTGCTGATGCAACTCGTCAAATGCTTGAAAGCAAGGTACTTATGCTTTCTCAAAATCCCCACTTATGAAACATGCATCTAGTAAAAAAGCTAATTAACTTACGTGTTTACTTCATCCCTAAAAGCATGTGACAACCCATTCTTAATTCAAGTTTATATGTCGAAACACAGTTAAGGTGGACTTGAGACGTATATCTACTATCAAGTATTTATTTCTAGAAACATGCTAATAGGGATGATCTAAGCAGTTTGTCATACAGGCCTACGGCTTGGTTATGGAACTGATTGGTGAACCGCCTCTGTCATTTTTGTTTTCTTTATACAGAAACTGAGCTACAAAGTGAACTACGCAGTTCTTGCCAACCTTTGTAATGCAGAGATGCACCACCGCCTTGGGCCATTCCAATACTTTTGTAGAGATTGACAACTATTGTTTCATGCATATTTATAATATTGTGTACAATCAGGATGGTTTTTGAGATATATTCATGTGAAGACCACCATACATGCTATTGATGCTTTGTTGTGTTCTCAATTTCATAGAGTAGTGGTCCATAGCTGATACAATCATCATGATTTGTTATCTTTTTGTTAACCATGATGTTTTCTACATGCAGGAGTGGGGGAAGCTTTCTGCAATAGAGGAGGGTACTGAGGAAGATATGAATGGAAATTTGGGTCCTAGATTTGTGAAAAGGAAGGGCAAGGTGACCTTCACTGATGACGCACAGGTATATTGTTCTGTCTTCCAATCTGTTTTTGGAACGCACTGTTGTTTCACTATTCTTTTCTGAGCAGAAAATTGTCCAAATTTAGATTATAGTAGAGTTATCTGTAAGTAAAGCAGATGAATCCATGGCTTTAGTCCCAAACCCTGAGTTTATGAGAATTAATACGAAGTCACCCAAGTTTTCTTAATGCTTGAATCACCATACACACAGAGTTGGTGTTGGGCTATTAAAAACGTGCTTTTTAAATTGTCCTACTAGGACTAGCCTTGCATAGGCCAATATGAGATTTAGGATAGAGGGTCCCATGCGCATTGGGATCCTAAGATTCTCTCAGTTTTTGAGCTGGACAGAGGAGATCCCAAAACTTTCACCCAACTTTCAAATAGGCTCCAATACACAATCCCGGGTACGCAACTCCCGTATTATATGGTCCTAATAATAATCACTTATAATGCGTTTTAGTCCAATATTGAGTGATACAATTTGTTTTAATGTAGGAAACCCTTGTAGCCCTTCTAAGAAGGAATCCGAAAATGTAATTATATATAGGAAATGAATATATTTTGAAGCATATAATTGCATTAAAAACCTAATTATATGATTTTTTAATACAGGTACCATAGGTCAAACTACCCAACTTTTTGGACTTTTTAATAAAATTTTAACATTGTGAATGAATTATAATTTTAATGGGAGGCAACTATTCGTGGCTTATAATTTTAATGGGAGGCTTAATAAATATGCAACCCAACTTTTTTTTCATCTCATTTTATTTAATTTGGTCTTTACCCAACTTTTTTTTCATCTCATTTTATTTAATTTGGTCTTCACCCAACTTTTTGATCATTTTAATTTGATATAATTTGATATAATTTTTACAAAAGCCGTCCTCTAAGCCATTTTAAGTACGATGCCCCCTGCGTATAATATGGGAGTTGCGTACCCGGGTACACAATGAGCTAACGAGCTCGTAATAGAAAGGTTTTTCAAAGAGGGGTCAAACCCAAGGTTTCATCCCTCTTTGAGGGACTGTACAGATAACTATATTGTGTTAGTAAGGTTCAGATCTTTCCTCGCAATCAAGGATTTATGTAGATGGGAGCTTATGATACAGCTAACAGTTGTTAAAAAAAATTTATTTTGTTAGTTTAGGTAGAGCTTACAGTGTTTTTACACTATTTACACTAAATTGGAACTTCTCTATGAGATGCTCAAGTTCAAGTGGGGGGGAATAGTGGAGGAGATGAGGCTTGGAAATTCGGAGTGGAAGCAATTGAGCTGTGTATCTTAAGCCAGCACATGTTCTGTGAGTGGGTTGGGATTGCAGGTGGCCAGTGCGGCAGGCAAAACAGAGGATAATGATGGGAAGGATGATGAACCAAAATTAGAAGAGGAGGGAGACATTGATGAAGGTGCTGGAGAAGATGAGGACGAAGAGTATGAAGATGTGCACAACTACAATGATGTGGAATAACCCACATTTGGGGCTGCGGAGGAAGAGGATTACTATGAGGAGTATTGACTTGGATTATAGATTCCCAATGCTGCTCTTGTATCTGTATCCCACTGTCTATATTCTTTGTTCCTGAATGTAGAGCTTACAAACAGACAGACAGCCAGGTGACACATCAGATGTTACACAGTAGAAATTATACATCCTTCCATCAAGGAAAACAGAGTTGTACACTATGAATCTCATACGGCACTGCTTCCAAGAATCAGAGATTCATTGATGGGTCAATTGGCTTGGCATTGAGATGTACAATATGCGAGTTTTCTCTCTAGTTGGATTAAATTGATTAACTGGAGTCATATGAGCCCTTCTGTAAAGTCTCTAGTGGGTTGTTCCATCAGCACAATGGTACGTTCTAGTGTTGTTACTCAATGTAAAACAGTTTACTCACATGCCATGTGCAGTGCATTTGATGAAGATTCAAGACAGTGAATTAGTGATGTGATTGGACAAAAATGTGATCAATGTCTTTGGCCCTGTCTTTAGTTGCCCAGGTCTATACCTACTTTTCTTAAATAAAATTTGAAGATAACAGTGCCACTACTTGTTAATTATAGGGTGTTCAGCTCAAAGTGGACATTTCATGATGCTCAATATTGCTGCACGTCTGTTCAAACTTGGTGTGTGAATCATTATGAAATGTATGCCGTAAAAATAGTAAAAACCTTCACTTTCAAAAATGAGTTGACAAATCTCCACTCTACTAATCGCATTTTCAGACAATTCTACCTAATCCCTGCCAGTCGTTGTGATGAATCTTGCATAGAACGGCAACATGGAGAGCATGAGAGAGAACGGTATTCAAATACTACTTAGATTCTCCGAGTCAGGAGCTTTGAACTTGCTGGAGGTGTGCGTGAATTTACCTAGTTCTCAAGCAACTCAACATATGTGAAGTAAAGACATTCATCGTCCTCCGAGCTCCATGCTCCAATTCTGGCCCATTTTGGATCTTCCTCATCATCAATGGTCTGCTTATGTTCTGGAAGGACGACCGATACCAGAACAAAAGTGCCGTTGGAATCAATTTAGAGACTCACTCAGGGTTTGAATATCATTGACATTCTTAATATTTGCACTCATCGATGGCAGCACCGGGTCGACGGCGTCCATGAAGCATCAGCAGCCCATGCGGAGCTCAATCCGTTCACCAATAAAATTCAAAATAGTCTTTATCCAAAACTTTTGACGTGGCTCTTATCATCCTTCCCTTCGTTTCGGGGAAGGCCTGCCTTCCTTCAGCTTTCTCTGGAAATCAAAATCCTCACCACCTACCTCCCAAAGTAAGAACACAGATTGCAGATTGCTCACTCGCGGCAGCTCAAGATTTCCAAGTACTACTGCATGGCGGGTTGTGTGTTTAGCAGGTTAAGTGTGCCAGCCATGGCATCCATTGTTGCACTTCAAGCTGCATCGGTGGCCACATTGGCACCGATGTCGTTGAAGAAAGCCGCCATGCCAAGATCATTATCCTCAAAATTTCATCTCTCAGCTTGAAGCAGAGAGTGAACGAGAAAGCTTCTCGGGGACCTAAGGTGGTGTGCGTAGTGGGAGATGTCTCCGCCGAAGGCACCAACTAACTTGATTGCAGGCGCCATAGTCATGGCCTTGGTAGGGACAGCCTTACCTATCCTGTTCTCTCGCAAGGATTTGCGCCCGGAGTGCGATGGTGCAGGCATCGTCCGCAAGACCGGCACCACCTTGAATGCCAACGCAGCCAGGAAGGATCTGCCACAAATTGTCTGCAAGCGTCGCAACGGCCTTGGAAAGATTGGGCAAGAAGACAAGGCCTGAGCGCCATAGCCTAGGCTAATAGCCTCCCCACACCTGGTGAGGCCAGGCCAGGCCAGTCGGCGACTCCCACCAGCAGGGTCAACTTCTAATAGGCCGCCCACACCTGCTGGTGTGAGGGCCAGTCGCAGGCTCCTACCATCAGGGTGCCTCTTTTCAAGCGATTTTCGGCAGCGGCAGCGATTGGTCGCAACCGTCGTGCCGCTCACCCGTTCGCTGTTATTTACGACCTAGCACACATAATTTTCTTTTGGATTATTAGCTGCTCGTGAACTATGATTGGGGAGAACCGGTAGTTAGTTACAAATGAACCGGATGATTTTGAGAAATAACTGGTGGAAGTTCAAGACTGTAGGAAAATTACCGAGCATGTTAGAAGAATTTATAGAATATACCCCAACTTAATAAAGGAAAACTAGAGGATGTCAACATGTAACCAGTTGGACTTGCAAACACTAGGATTCTTCAGCCTTCGGGGTTTTGCAGGCCCAGTACGTTTAATACTTTTATTATGTCCATGGCACAACTTGCGAGGACGTCTATCATATACCACCAAAGAAATGGTGGTAAATAAATACAAGTAACAAGCCTTTTACAACGGAACCACTACAATTTTCTACAATCAAAAAAGGAATTTATAGAATTTACATTTCAAGCGAAGGTGTAAAATCTCCAATAGAGTTGGAAGTCTTATATCAACGTAAGACGATCACGATTTCTTGCATTCGCAAATAAAGCAAACATAAAACACCATGCTTTAGCACTGCATAGGAGTACATTGGTAGAAACACTTAAACTGTTGACCTACAAGGAAAAAAGCTGACAAGGAGATCTTGAAGTTGTCACTACATAAAATCTTTCTAAATCCTCCAAGTTTTATGTAGCAACAGGAATCCGTAATATTTTGAGAAATGAAGACTAGCTTCCATCTCGTAGACGCAGTTACGACATCTCTACTGAGGCTCGAAATACTAAGGTTTTATGAAAAGTACGGCGTCTTTGTCCAACACGTTTATGGAGACACGCCCACACATACTGGTGGCAGCGAACGGTGTTCGCCCGTTCACTGCCGCCCACCACCAGTATGTGTGGGGGGCCTATAAGTGATTTTATAGGCCAATCGGCGACTCCCACCAACAGGGTCGAACTTCTAAGTGACTTTATAGCAGTGGCAGCCACTGGTCGCATCGATCCTGCCACTCGTTCGTACGTTGCTGTGATCGGTAATTTCACATGCTAGATAAATTTGTATTATTAGATAATTTCAAGTGAGATAATTTCGCACTACTACATAATATCGATCGAGATAATTTTTCACTTCTAGATAATTTCAAGCGAGATAAATCATTACGTTTTCACCTTCGTAATGAGTGAGTCTACATAGAGGCCTTGAATTCATATCTCTATAACTACACTAAATATGATATTCATGCAAAGCTTACTATGTGGAATTACGCAATGCTATATTTATTTACTATACATCTCATATTTTACAAACAAATGTTAAATTGATAGTTTGGACATTAAAAAACATTGACAACTTTACTTGGTAAAAATTTATTTCATTAGTAAAAGGATATAACACCTTGTAAATCCAAATAGTAAGTCACACTAAATATCTTATTTGACTAATTGTCCATGGAGATTTTTTTGGCATGATCGGTTAAAATTCTATTCTTTCCAAGTTTGATTGGTTACATATTGCGTGAACTTTTGGTTTTTTCTTTATTAATTTGAGGTATATTCTCTATATTCCTCTAGAACGCTTGATAAGTTTTGTGAGGTCTTGTTCAACCGGGTTATTTCTCAAACCCACCGGTTCATCTTTGTAACTCAAGGTACAAAATTATCGTGAAGTCTCGAACTTCAACTGGGTTATTTCTCAAACTCACCGGTTCATCTTTGTAACTTAAGGTATAAAATTATCATGAAGTCTCGAACTTCAACCCCGTTATAATTCTCAAACTCACCGGTTCATCTTTGTAACTTAAGATACCAAATTCTCCTGAAGTCTCGAACTTCAACCCGGTTATTTCTCAAAATCAACTAGTTCATCTGTAACACCCACCGGTTCTCCCTGGTTCTCGCCCACACTTACTGGCGGCAGTGAACGGGGTTCGCCCATTCACTGCTACCCACCACCAACATGTGTGGGCGGCCTATTACTTAAGATGCTGCATTGCAAACACACTATCGGGGAACATAGGACGACGTGACCGCCTCCAAGTACCTTCATGCCTAATAACCAATGGTCTCAACCAATGTACAAATGACATGTGGCAAAATTACAAGGAAAAAATAATGATTAAATGTCAAAGTAAAATGTTTTATAATGTGGTTTAATTCCACAGTCCTCTACTTTTTTGTCGACTACACATGTCAATTTTGCTCTTGAAACATGTGTGCCTCACACCTCCATAACCGATGGCTCATCCAAGTGGTGAGCCACTTCCAACAACTCTCGCATTTTTTTTCTATCCACGCAAAGGACGACTCATCCATACCCTATGATCCACATTCATGAATCGACCGGTTATGTCTCATAATGAACGAGAGTCGATGAATGTCTCATTGTTATCACAACTTGTCGTTCACTCACCTCCCACCCGTTAATCTGTAGTCCACAGCAATACTTCACATGTACAAGAGAGCACTAATTCGATAGGAGTAGATTGATTTCACAATATTGACCATTCACCCTCTCCATGACAACCACTCACAAGGTGTATTGCAGACCACTAATTAGCAAGAAATCAATTGATTTATATAAATGAATTTCACCCCTTCCACAAAATTAGAGTCAGGAGACTACTAATTAGTGTGAATCACTTGTATGACATCTGGATACGGTCTGTGTACCGACAGTAGACCTGCAACGTCAGAAGAGTTCGCAATTTAGCATTTCCCAATTTGATCTAAAAGTGGTAGAACACTGTCACACGTGCTTGGAGGTGAACTGATGAAGCAGCTATGAATCTCCAAGATTTAATCCAAGCCGTAATTCCTGACATCTTTACGTCTCAGATAGGATCAGAGTTTATTATACATGAAGGAAGTTTCTGGCAAAGCATGTCAAAGAAGTGCAAAGGAAGTGAATTTCAGTATGCATCAAAATTGATATTGCAATCCGGATTTCTGCGACGGATGTCAGATGTCAACCTGATTTGCACCTGACCTCAAGAAATGTGTTAGGCGCTCACCTTCACATTTCTGACTTCGTGATGACCTCATCGGCGAGTCAAGTAGAGGTCAAGTCTGTAAGTCTCCGACGAAGTTACATCTTGCGCATAGCTTAATCACAGTCTAGGGATTGAAGTTTAGGGTGGAATAAGTACAAGAGAGTTACAAAGCTTTGCTGCTGGCAAAACTACCTCACAGGATTTCGACGTAGTCTATGGCCTCAAACGCTAGAGATGCTGATATTTTTCTTTGTAAAAGATGTGCAAGCATTCATGAATGCAATCGCATACACCAGATGCTCATAATTCGTTTCGTAAGCGACGAGATTCCTACGAGACACTTCGTCTTGCAATCTATCGAGGCTTTGGGCGCTTTCAATGGGGAAAGCCTCTTTCGTGGCTAGCTCTTGCCGGACCAGCTCAAGCTCCCATGCATCGGCTATATCAACGGGTGTCACCGTCAATTCCAAAAGATTTTGGTTCCCCCCAACCCATGTTGCAAATTGTGCTCGACATAGCAGAGTTTCGCAAGGATGCACGAGCTTGGACGCAGAAGAGTAGGTGTGGAAGCTCCCACAGCAGGGACACAACATGTTCAAAGATGCTAGTGCCACCACCATGTGTTGCAGAAACCCTAGAAAGACATTATCCTCCGAAGCAGATAAATTGCATCCCTTTGCCCTCTTCATAATCGTTTCTCGAATTGTTGGCTCCTGGAAGTACCTCTTCACAATGTGAGGAACCAAGCGGGAGGGACCCAGTTGAGTGTGTCGCTTGTTGTCAACAATGTTATCCTCAACCTTCGCAGATCCTTGCTTGGCGTGAACCTGCAACGTGCTGGTATCATAATTCAAGTCAAAAGTGAGACCAATCTGGAGCGGGAGGTTGAAGGAGATTCCCATCGAGGCCGCAGAAAGCTCATCGCCCATGAATGCACTCACCTCGAATTCACACACCAGGATCTGCCCATCTTTGATGTACTCCAAATTGCACCACTGCAGGACGTCATCGCCGATACCAAAAGATGGCCGTTGCAGTACAAGGTGAAGAGAAGCTCCAGAGAAATTCTCTGCCATTCTTCCAACATCTTCTTCCCTAGCCGACATTGAGTTGTCGCTGCTAAATAATCTTGAAAGCTCCTCTTTGGTACTGTGATGATGATCCTCATATCCAAGCGATTTACTTCTTTTAGTACTTGCAATGGCCTTGCGGCGGATCGTACTACGCAACATACGAAGAATGTTCCGCCATCCACACTCAGAAGATCCTGAAGCAAATCCGATATTCGTCACAGACGAAAATGCTGCAGCAGATCCAGGAGGGGCGGAACATTGGGGTTCCAATATCCCGTGGTAGGCCAAAGACTCACCATCATCATCATCTTGGTTCCGAAACAACAAGCTATGTTCCTTGAGGCATTTTCGCAGCACGGCAGCCGTTGAGGTCGGTGCTTTGGTGCTTCTGTGCCTCGCAGCACGGCAACGTGAAGCAGCTGCTTCAACCTCAACCTCAACCCAATTCTTGCCGCACGAGGGTAACTGCACCGACACCACACGCCCATGTTCTTCGAGTTTGTTGTTCTGATTTGTGAGGCTATGGAAAGCCTGTGAAAGTGAATTCAAGGCATCCAGAAGCTCACCGAGTGTCTTCTCCCTCCTCCACACCGCAATCGCCTGCACCACCAGGGGCCCCAGCTCTGTGCACACCCACCCTTCTTCCTCCTCGTGATCTGCTCCTGGGGTTTGCCTTATCCGTTCGTTGGAGGAGATGATCTGTTGGCAAAACTCTTGCCATCCGTCCCCTCCGTCCCCACATTCCAGTGGGAAGTCGATGAAGCCAGTGGAGGCCAGCACTTGCAGGTAGCAATCTTCGGACGGTGGAGGAAATTTGGCTGAAACCCTTTGCTGCATCCCCATCCCTATCACCCATGTCAACCCTGCGAGGGTGATCTGCAGGTTGGTGTGCTTGGCCTTGAATGTAAGCTCTAGATCTGGTACCTTGCTGCGAGGGTTTTGGTAGCGCGCCAATTCCAGCCACTCTGCCATCGCCAATTGAGTCCCTTCCTCCGCATCCATGGCTTTCACCCTAGCTCACTCAAAACCCCTCAGATTTTCTGTTTGCTCCTTCTCCCGCATCCGCCTTCACCTTCGAAACCCCTTCTGAACACTGGAACAGACTTGACAACCGTCACTTCAATCTATCTTTGAACATAATTCATAAACCTGAGACTCTCTGCTTGCTCCGCCTTCCGGATCCGCCTTCACTCACACCTTGTTCGAACAATCCTCCTCCTCCTCCTTTACATTACCACATGCCAATCTGATTCCACACATCACAGCGCCGTCATGCCTGAACAGACACCTTTAAAACTCCTTCCGAACACTAGAGTAACCTCACTTCAATCTATCTCTGATCGTAATTGATGAATTTAACATCTGGATTCTACACACACATTACCCACTATGAAATTTGAAGCAGACTCCGACCTAGACAAGTTGCAACAAATGGAAGAGCCTTTGCTAGTCGCAACATTGCAGTCAAAGGCTCAACCTTTGACTGTGCTCTGTCTGCAGCAACACTGTCGGTAATTCTTCTTGGGGTTTCAAATAAATTTCCACAATCCTGGCCATAGTCGAGCTGCCTTGGTAAAGCTTCCATTCATGCCCGCCAGATTGTGATGAAATTTGTGTTCGAATGATTAGAACTGATCCCACCATCGCCAGTTGCGTTTTCCCTCGCAGACAAATTGCTGCAGCAGCATTATCATTACTTACGCTGAGATATAAAGTCCTAAGATTCACAGATCAGTACTGCCTCGAGTCTGAAATCCTCCATAATATGTGAGCCTGAGCTCCTGACTCGACCGAGTCAGATTTTAGGTCAGCAGATTCGGTAGCTAATTATCCTAGTTTTGTTAACTCCCTTCTAGGGTTGAAAATGATAAGCAACATGGCATACACACTATATTTCCTGTCGACTTAAGACTCCTTTTCAAGTTTGCAGTTAACTCAGCGACCAAGATTTAAGAAAGTTATTATAATCTGTAACCTATGTTGACTGACTGGCTGACTAACTTTTTGACTCTGATTTCCTTCTGGATTCTGTATGGTAGAAGCGCCCAATTGCTTTACGTACTCAGACCAATTCCCACACCATTTTTTGGTTCCAAAGTGGGCAGCTGTGTACTTCAGATTTCAAAATAAATACAAATGATATTATTTTGAGGACCGAAACACAGCCCATCAAAACTCAACGCTAAGTTGAAAATTACCCACTTTTGGGGCAGCATAAACCTTGACTTTCATAACTCAAACTTGATTCACACAATGTTGAGATTTCATGAATTCGAAGAATGCTTCATCATGGACTCCTTATGGATTTTTTTAATTTCTTGAAAATTTTCATATACTGTTTTCAGAATGTTAAGGGTCTCAAGTGCAATCTATATATATATATATATATATATACACACAACCGTAACAGACGCTTCTAGCTTCTTGCAAAGGACTTCTGAAGACCATGGCTATCATTTAAACATTCCTTCAAGAGCTCCTTTGCACATCTTCGCAACTGCAGCAAGGTGGGTTTGATATGCTCATGAGCATTTGTGGCTCATAAGTCCAACATGTGGACACAGAATGAATTGGCAGTATGAATTATGATGGTAACAAAATGCAAGCATTGTCATTATATTATACATAATGTAACTAAACATATGTACTAGACCTGCATGACAAGGTGGTGGCAGTCATACAAATTTATGAAGTAGAAATTGGAAAAGTGGTCGGTGTGTACTTGTATCACTCACATCCGACAAAGTGTGTGCAATAAGTTGTTTCAGTTGGAGGACAGATTACCATTACTTAGATGTTTGTCTTTGATGATCTTTGAGAATAAAATGTAAGCTGTTCAGGTAGAAGAACACGAACTGTTTTCATGACAACCACCACTTCTCAGGGCCGAATACTACAGTGACGGATTATGAGTTTAAGGTCACCTACTCAATTCTCCAACAATACATCAATTGATGATGGTACCATATGGGATATACTAAACCCAATTACTGATTTGAAACTGTTGCTGTGACAGTTGAGTGCGAATTGGTATGTTGAGAGAATAGGAGTTTAAAATTGTGATAGGAAATGGTGATTCTGGTGCGATGTGAAAGGAAGTTGCTACACCACATCAGTATACTTAATTGAGTCTGTGTGCAATTTTTGCGACATCTAGATCATCAAAGATAATTAAGTGGCGACTTGTGGAGAAATATACACTCACATTAGCATCTATGTATTTTGCTGAGATACTAATTATAGTTTTGGTCGAAAAATCTACAATCACTTTGAATATAATAAATATCTATGTCTAATCTATATGCAGTGGGGATTCTGCCACGTATATGTAATGTAGTTACTCTGTCTCATACAATAACCCAACCTGGAATAGGCATCATGTATATATTGTGGTAATAGAGTAGCTTACTCTTGAAGGATGAAATCCCGCACCTAGGGTTCAATGTTGACAGAAAGGCCAATTGTGCAAATTCCACTGTAGTGTTGATAGGTACATGCTCTTCTAATTACAACAGTGGTGAAGATAACTTGTTCCTCCAAATTGGCATAATGTACACATATTACACAGCCATCATCTTACAAATACTGACCTCAAATGTAGATGAGACTTGCATTGACACGACACAAATCAGACAGTGACATTGTCAGAATCAAATATCACATGTCATAGAAGTAGGAGCACAAATTGGGCCCAATAATCTCTTGTAGCAATTTGATATACTGGTTGCTCAACACCAGCTGAGTACAGGCAGAGTTATCCATGTATTGTGAAACACAGTACGCCACAGATAGATGTCTCATTTCAGAGTGTTTCTTCACATTTATGTGGATGCTTAATCAGGAATGTTGATTGTTTTTTGTTGATTGTTGATTGCCTACCGAACACACGAATAGTCAGAATCTCCATTAAATTATCTCCTCCGAGCTCGAGTACCAGGTGTAGAGGCACATGATGGTAGCAGGACATTTCCATGAAGGACAAAAAGGGTGCGCCACAAGACTACCAGTTAATTCTCTTTGAACTGCAAATTCGCCAAAATTGTGAAACTGGGAAACTCCGGCTGATCCACACCGCCATATCTAAAGAACATTAAGGGAACACTCAGGAGGTTCAATTGGGAACCGTTTCTTGTCAGTGCAATAATTGTAGAGAAGGTAATTCTTCTTCACCCATGCGAGCTGGTGCACTTGATGTGTGTCAAGGCTTTGATAAGCTGATTGCTCCCACCAGTTGTCGACTGCAGCGATGCAATTGGCGGTGTTTCCGTTCTGTACTTGGCAAGCATCCACACTGAAACTTTCGTATGTTGCAACAAATGGTGCCATCGTCCAGTTTAGTTTCACCCACCCATCATTAGTCGCCCAGTTCTCCCCGTTCCAGATTGTGCTGTAGATTCCCACTGGCTGGGAGTCGGGGTATGCAATGCCAATGTCCTTGTTGTTCTTGAAAACACGGATTGGAGTATCGTCCACATAGAATCTGCGGGAGGACACAACTTATGTTATAATGTGCCTCAAGTTGAGCTCCTTCAATTTTAGGTCTACCTTTGACGGTAATGCCATTAATCTGCTGATATTTGCATCTGTGTGCAGTACTGGACAATAGTATCAAACCAAATCCATGATTAAGAGAGGCCAATTCTACTAGATGCTCTGCCCAATGGCTGATAATGTCACTTACGTCAGTACATTGCCACCTACTACAGACCACCCTGTGTGCAAAATTACGTCGACCTCAACAATTCAAGCTGGAGTGTAACGCACGCTAAGAGCTTACATGATCTGTCGCTTATTCCACAAAACAGAGTACATGTGGAAATCTGCTGTTGGGTCAAACCAAAGATAGATGCGTTGCTCGCGTCCCCCAATTCCATTAGCAAACACGTTGGTTTGCAGAATGTAGGGTTGACCTGAAACATTTCCCAGAAACTCGAAGTCCATTTCGTCGTGTAGCGATGTCTCGGACGACATCTGCACGCCCACATAATTCGGTGAGCAAAGGTTGGAAAGGATGGCACCTTAAAAAAGCATTGATCCTAAACTTGATATTCCTTGTTCTGGTATGTTTCATAGACGAATAGTCGGAACAGTTCGCGGCAAAATCTACGTACGTAATATGCAGTCACGGTTCCAGCCGAGTCTCCGGGCACAAGCTTCATCCGCATACCAATTTTCCCAAACAAGTACTTGTTCTTCGAGCCAAACCCAGAAGCTGCAAAAACGAAGAAGAAACATGTGAGCTCAACACCATAACCAACTCCAATCTCCTCGACGCAATTGCCTCTAAGTTATGTCTCTTTTCGACTGCCCAGCCATAGCCAAGCCATAGAACAGGGAACGACAGCCATGAACTTGGCATCATGAAAATTGAGACAGATTTGGAAGAACCTGGCTACCTGAATATTCGTCAAGAACCAGCTGGACTTGCTGTCCGTTATTCAGCACCCGGAAATGCTGAGCGTCTGAGGCACTGGCATAGTTTTGCAGGAAGCTTACAGATGTTGAGGCTCCACCTCCTTGGCTAACCCCCAGAACCACATCGGCCACCGTTAACATGAACCATGCCGCTGCAGACAGCCACCATCTCCGAGCTGCACTTCCAAGCTTGTCGCAAGTTGTTTCCATGGTCATCAGCCGCCCAACCTGCAACAGCATATGAAGAGTTGCACCCTATATCACTCACCCTGAGAATGTATGGCGAGAGCCTTGCACTATTGCGGCAAGCTCCCACACCTGACAAACTGACACTCAAGAGAATGCCAATGATGCTGTAACTGCACACCTAAGTGTTTATAATCCAATGAAGGGAAGGAAACTGTCCAAAACACGAACAACTATCATAGGAAGGAGGGAGGCATCCTGGAGCGGCTGATCTGTGCAGGACAAAGCTGCAGCTGGATCCAGCAAGAGGACAAAGGGCAAAGAGGCATTGAAATGATGGAGTGATACCCAGTCTGTAGTGACCGATGCATGAGAGCGATGGCGATGAAGGTTAGCCCCTTCCACCGTTCCCGACCTGCTCCTTCAGCGTCACGCGCCCTCAACGTCTCATGGTACTTCAATTACTTACGGTACATCATGATTTGGTCACAGGAATGCGAGCGCAGATTCTGACACAGACGAGACTCCAAAATTCAAATGCACTAAAAATTGACTCAAAACCTGTAATTACAGCACATGGAGCTGGTGAATGGTACTAGAAGAGTACCATTTTGTCCATGTTCTTTCCATGGCACAGCCCCCGCAAAACCCCTGCAACCGAGAGTGAAAAGGTAAACAAAACTGTGATGACTCAGATGCATGCTTGTACTTCTCGTAGCTTTTATCACTGACTCAATAGAGCTAACAACTTAGCTACAGCTTAATGAACATCAAGTTTACCTTCCTGTCACACTACGCATGGACTTAGTCACACAAATGTCTGCAAGACTTAGACTAGATTTTTTGTCAACAACTGTAATCGAGCTGACAAACCTACAGCCATTGACAAGCTTAACTTAGTGACCACATCATGGACAGCTTGTGTCTTATAATTACTTGCAGATCAGATGTTTCATTAGGAATTTAGTTATTGTGTTATCAGGGTTGAGCTGACAGGCATCAAAGTAAATTATGTAATCACAGGATGGACAAAGCTCTCATACCATCATGTCTTATATCTTCTGATGTAGCCGGTAAGAGAGCCTCTGAGGTAATTGTGTCAAAGTGTTAGTTAACTACTGAAATTCAGCTAACAAACCTACATCAATGAAATCTATAACTGAGTGATCACATCAGGGACTAACTTAATGATGAAAATAACTAACTTCTGAGATGGTTACTTCTAAGTGAACCGCCAGGTAAAAAAAAATTGTGATCAAAGTTGAGAGAAATGAATTGACCAACCATTACCCATGAGAGCTAACTTGGATTGATCATTGCACAACAAGAAGTGATTTACTGAGGTTGCTCCCATGATTAGTTGGAGCTCACGTCCTCTTAATGAGGCGGTGAATGAGACTTATGACCGGATCCAGCTGGTGCCAGGAGTCAATTTGTGTACTGCACCATTTGGTACACACTCAATGTCCAGAACTCAGCGAAACAATTCCACCTGGAATTGTCATAATGGGTTTAGGTGGTGGAGACCCAGCTGAGCTCAGCTAGCTAGGCCCCTGATCTTCCTCCTTTGTACATCTGTACACACATAAGCATAACTTCCGCTTATTACTTTACAATGGCTTTCCCGAACCTCACAGCTTCTTTCCATCACCAGCTGCCACATTGCACCCTCTCTCTGCAACCTTACGCTGCCAACGGCCAACTTGGGAGACAATTCTACCTGCACACTGGCAAGACCTTGGGAACTTTCCAACATCCTTCTGCTTCCATGATCAATGGCCGCATTCACCCATCAATGATCCCGCTTGCTCTGCTCGCCAGTCCCCAAGTTTCCTCGTGCCCAACGGCCGTTGATGATCATCATCGTCATCAGTAACTTAGACACCGCGCTGCCTTGAAGCCGCGTCGTCGACTCATCTGACAACCATTCAATCTGCTCACGTGGCCAAGCAAATTGCATGTTTTTAGCAATAAATGGAGATTGTGTTTGTAAGTTTTTCCTCAAAAATTGACCGGTGATAAACACATGGTGGGTCATGTTCTGTGAAATTGATATTGAAGTTATCACATGTGATGAACCTATGAGGGAAATCAGAGGAATAGGATTGAAGTACCGCATCTGAACAAGCACATGAGATGGGTTAATGTCACATTCACGATTAAGTTAGGTAGGTATTTGTTTCTTTCTGAAGCAAACATTTTATAACCTCATTTATTGTGGCAAACTTAGAAGTTAGAGCATTGTATCTGATGTGGTTCATTGCAATCAGTGGCATCTGTTGCTCAGTCAACATGCAATTGAGACACTGCAAAGGTAAATATATACTGGAGATCAATATATACTTTAGAATAATGAAGATTATGATGACTGTCAAACCACACTGATTAGGGCAAATACCAGGGGCCACATTGATAACGAGGAATCGACAATTAAAACAGTGGGGATAATATTGTACACTATCGACCAAGTCATATTATATAATATCAGAGGTCTAAGAAATAAATGAGAATGAGAACATAGTTAGTATTTGAAGATTCAAATGTAACTATTGTTTCATGCTATTTTCATGTGTGATGGTGTATATTGTGGGCCACGTGAAGGGTCAGTCACACTATACATACGCCTATAATATTTACCAAAATCAATGCAGTAACCTCAATTTCTATGAGTTTTGCTTGTGAATTGTTTACGGCATCTTTAGCTACCGTGTGACTCAAGCCAACTAGCCTTGACTCAAGTTAGGTGAACTAAGCCGATCTATAGCAAGGTCTAAATAAAATTGAACTAAGCACAAACTAAAAGTAGTTCGTCTTGCCGAAATGAGACAAAAATTTACAACACAACCTTGCTATAATTCAATGCAAGCCCAATCAAAACAAAAGCAATCCCAAACCAAAAAGACCCAAAATCTACAGCCTAGTATTTCCGAAATCAAAGCTTAGCCTTTCTAACTAAAGCAAAACCTAGATGCAACAAGCTCATATTTATTTATTATATTATATTATTATTACAAAAAAATAGATCCTTGATGCAATTTGATGCAAGCCCCCAAAAATGCAACATAACCTTGCAAAAAAAACTCCAATTGAAGCCTAAACCTAAATGCAACATCCCCAAAGGAAAAAAGGTAGGAGATCCTTGCCAAAATATGATGCAAGCTTAGAAAATGGAGGTTTGGCTTTGCAAAAAGACTACGATTGAAGCTTAAACCTAAATGATGCATGCCCAAAGGGAAGGGAAAAAAGGAGCACTTCCTTGCCAAGATATGATGCATTAGCATTGCAAAAACCTTTGATTGAAGCCTGACCCAACATAAAGCATGCCCAAGAAAATGCAGCTTAGCCAAACTTTGATGAAAGCTTCCATAAAGGCAGCTTCTAAAAAACCAAAATTAATTGAAGTTTAAAGTAAAGAAGGCAACAAATTCTTGCCAAATTCCAATGCAAGGACAAATTAGAGGGCCTAAGTTCTAACCTCCCACTTGCCTAGCCCTCAACCTCTTACTTGCCCGCCCAACATCCATTCACTCTTGCCTACGTTGTTACGAAGCAACGCCATACTTTGGCAATGCCTTGGCCAAATGCGGGAGCCCAACCAACATGTGAGCAAGACCCATGTCAAATGCTCAAAACCAACCCCATCCTCGACCCAACCCCAATCACCTAGCAAGAATGTTATGCAATGAAAAACCCTATCAAATTACTTTTGAAAGCGAGGCTAGGCTGCAAGAATGTCTTTTAACAACAGAAGACATGAAGGCAAGACAATACGAAATTGAAGTGCAACCATGAAGATGGTGTGTAAAGTTTTTTACATTTTGTCTAGCACATACCCTAGTGCACATTACCCAACTTCACTAGACATACCATAGTACAATTATGATTTTATCCACTGTCAAATAAAGATCATGAAGAGGGGAGTTATTGTCATGGTTGCATGAATCTTGTTCCAATCAAAGTCCAAGTATTAGGAATTTGGAGAATATGTTACGCATAAGCACATATCCAGATGGTATATCTAAGTAAATAACATACTTGCCCAACATTGATCTGTATCCAAAAATTATCATTCCTACAAGAGAAATTCATGCAAGTGCAACAAGCGAGGTGAGGTAATGTGTAGAGACATCTTTAAACAAGGGCCTTAAGTTGGATTCACTAATCACCCAACATACTAGTGTCCAAGGAGAAGGATGAAGTGTCAAGTTTAGGCCCATGCATTATCCGAGACCAATATGGTATACGAGTCACCCCACTCATTGCATCATATACGTGAACTATAGGCACCCAACCCACAAAAGCTCTCAACAACCAAGATTGCCTCGACCACATATACCGGGAGCTCATTCATCACCTAGAACAATAACTAGGAAGCTTGAAGAACCTAACCTACTTCACGCACCCCAAGTGCAAATGCTTCCCCCTCACGAGAAGCCTCCAAATTCTACATCACATTTCCATCACCAACTTGGACAACATATCCGCCCACGGGTAGATCACTCTAAGGCATTTTTGTGCACCACGTGCGGCTGGGGGTTTTTTGTTTTGGGGCTATTTACCTTCAAGGGTTGAATTAAAGCCTCCTTATAATTACTTAAATTTCAAAAATGGCCAATTTGTTTGCACCCTTCCATTACTTATATTGTCCAAGTCACTACAATTTTTTGTACTCTATATTCCTTTTAAGTAATAAAAGCTAATCTACTTCCTAACGCGTTCCCTTTTCATTCATTTTTGGACAGACGGAAATCCCAATTATCATCCATCCCCGTGAGTCCTAAACCCATTTATATACCATACTAAACATACCTTCTAGGATCCTTATCTTCAGCCCCTATATTAATTTTACAAAAAAATAATGGCCCACGTTTTATGTCCATCTAACTTACTTATAATGGGATTGTCTACATTTAATGGCCCCTTCATTATTTGGAATTCCTTTATAATTTTTATTTCAAATGATTTTAATCCTCTCTATATTATGCCGCACGTCTTTTTTTAAATTCACTAAGTGATCTACCCGTGTATCCGCCCCACCACTCCCACCATTAACTCCAATTTTGACCTCCACCATAGGACCCCCTCACCATTAGTAGATGGAATGATAGCCCGCACAAAGACATGCTCGATCCGGAGGATCGTCAATGCAAACTACACGCACTCAAATCGGCAAACCATCTCAAGATTACACACATTTCCCAACTCACCGATGGCATTGGAAAGTAACTCGTGACTACTCGCTCCTTTAACAAACAATGCAAAAGCACTTGCTAAATCCATCAAAGCGGGGATGTTAGTATGTGAGCATGGGAGCTTTCAAATTTCTCCTAGTTATGATTTGTAAATCCGTTGGGGCCTATGACCGTGGAATTACATGTAAGAGTCTATAATCCGAATGAACAACAAAAGAAAATGTTGCTATGCCAATTTTGTACCAAAATTTGAACTAATATACGTATAAATGTTGAGATAATAATAATGTAATTGGATATAATGTGTAAGCAAACTCATGTTGAAAATAAGTGTAGCATGTTAGGATGTCTCACTACAACACACATCAATGTAAAATTTGAATACATCAAAGAAGCCTTTGTCACCATAGCCACCTTGCTATGCAAACCCTATTTTTACAAGGGATAGACAAATAATGTCAGGTCTATATGTATCTTCAGTGACACTACATGGGCGGATTTCAATTAGGGCCACTTCACACACGAGAGCTCGTGACCATGAAATTGTGAGAGCCCCAAAAGAAAGTGTCCAAAGGCCGTCCCAAGACACCTCCAAAGACATGTCGTGTGGTCATGGATCCTCAAGTGTAGTGTGAAGTCATATGTTACCGGGCCCTCAACCAAATGCTATTTCAATGAATTTCTATTCATGCGGGTCCTCTCACATGATTAAATAGAATAAATCAACGTTTGTGAGTGTTTGGAGTGCCGTGGTCTCCCAGTTTTGTGTTAGGCCTACCTCCAAGAGGTGGTTTATGAAAATAGTCCAAGTGACCATGAAACATGATCCATTTGATGCCATGTAGGAATCCATGTAGACTTTGCATCCATCTTGCATTCACTTACTTCTTTGCTCCCTCAAGTATAGTGTGAAGCGAACTTGGACCGGCTCCACCTTTTCCACCAATGAGAGTGCTTGAAGTGCAATGCTCACGGGCTCTCAGTCTCGTGTGTGAAGTGGCCCTTAGAATTGAGCAAGACGAATAGAATTGGTCACACTAAACACAATATTTGGTGTAGTGCATCATGATTTGTATCTATTATCTAGGATGAGTTTCATTGTTTTTCTAAAAATGGTTTTTTTTGTTTTTGAGACAAGTGAAATGTTCTATTGCAGTGCTTGAATACATATGACTTGTGAAACAACCCTACTCGCAACTTTGAACATTACAAGACAAAGGATGTTTTGATCCTCTACAAACATGGTATTTACCATGGGGACTTTGGATGGATTTGAGATTTATTAGATTTTAGACATGTCGGTTGTTGTTGTTTTTTTTTGTTTTTTTTTCCCTCCCTTAAGATCGATCCCAATTTTTTATGTTTGCATCCGTCACATTTGCAGATGATGATGTGATGGCAAATCATCCTAGTCTAGTGCTAGGATGATTTTTTTTTGTTACATTTAATTTTTTATGCACTCTATCATTATGGTATACCCAATCATCATTTATGTAATTCATTATTCATTAAACTAGGAATTAAGTATACTTGGATTTATGCATGAATTTTGAACAATTCCAGTGGTCAATATGACGTACATTAGATTGCAAAACTACACAAATATGGTGGTTGGTGAACTTGAAATACAAATGTTCAAAGTTGTGGTTGTTGTGTTGATGCTTTTGTTTGATGTGTCCCCACAAGTGCACATTCCTTATTCTTTTTGGACAAGTGGTTTGTCCAAAAATACTTAAATGTCAATTACAGTATAATGGAGACTCGCAAGATAAACTATTGAATGGGGCATTAAATGCACTCCACTATTAAAGGTAACTATAGAAACTATATAAAAAGTAGGGGAGTTCATTGACGACTTACGTAGAAACGAGGTGCGAGAAATAATAGTGTGGAATATATTTTTTAAGAAACAAATTTTATATTTTGTTTCAATCCACATCATGCTCTATTAAGTGTCCATAACTGATTTATATACAACATGCGATACTATTAATTGTGTTAATTCGGTTCTGTTTGTTTTTGTAAAATAGCGTAACAAAAATTAGAATGAATAAAAAAAATGGAGGATGAGTACATTTAGAGAGTGAGTTGAATGTTATGATAGAAAAAGTAGTAGGGGTTTGATGGAAACATGCATGGAAAATCAATCATTTTGGATCAATTCAGTTCTCTCTCAGTACACTGTGGATGAAATTTTGTTTGTTGTAAATGAACTTTGATATGAGGTGGATGAACTTTGGTTCGTTGTGGATGAAACAAGAACAAAATGGGTATTTGTGGGGTTAGAAACATGTACATCTAGTTTTCTCTTTCCATTGTCATTTTGCACACCTCCTCAACTACATAATCATGTCACCTTCAGATTGTACATACATTTTGTCATTTTGTTGTGTTTCCTTATGTGACCAACATCAAAAACAAAGGAAGTCCACTCAAATACCACAAGGAAAATTTGAATTCCCACTTTTCCTAGATAAAATAAGGTGCAAGTTATTGCACAATTCTAGAATTTATAATTACCCATAGGGTGGAGGGATAAGGTGAAAAGAAGTACTTTTAATAATTATACGATCCCAAAAAAATTCAAAGACCAAAATAAATAGCCCCTAAACATATACTTGATTCTTGCACGTGTATGCCAATTCTCTACAGAGGTACCTTCCCCAAGATTTAAACCATAGAGATAAGTTGTATATGCATGTAAAGGATACATTCATTGTAAAGACTTTGGGTATAAAACATGAAGGAAATTGTTGATAAGGAACCCATAAACCAAATTTTGTACTACAATCTTTACAATACATCAATCAGTCATTAAAATAACATCAAGACAATCCATCATTTTTGTTCTCATTTTCTATCTACACAATTCTGAGACAGTGCTTCATCATGAGAATTACTCCCAACACACCAATCACTCATAATCACAAATCTACAACGGTAACCTAGCATTGGTCCTACACATATAGTTGAGTCCAAAGTAGTGCCCGGGAAGTTTTTGGGCATAGTTGGTCAAGATCCTAGCGATTCTAAATCCAACCGGTTACATGTTGACATCTTTCGGTTTTGCTTTCTTCATTTGAGGCATATTTTATAGATTCTTCTAAAGTGATAGATGATTCTCCTGAAGTCTTGAACTTCAACCGGTTCATCTATAAGTAATTGTCGATTCTCCCCGAGCAGTGGTCCAAAGATAGGGGTCATTTTATTATTAGGAGGCCAAAAAAACTAGAGTTTCTAAATTGACATAGAGTCACCCAATGTCATGGGAGATTTTTGGGTATGATCGGTCAATATCTTAGTGTTACCAACATAACATAAAGTAGCAATACTAGCAGGGTACCCTTTGAGTACCCGCAATATTACCTTAACAAGAAAGGAAAAGCTTGCAAAGCAAGGGTGAATGAAGGGATATTTAATCAAATATAGTACAGTCTACCTTCGTTAATACGACACTCATTTGTACACCACCCTCAATATTATGACACATTTTTGCGCGACCAAACTTTTTAGTTCAAAACTCCCTCTTTTATACGACTACGACACTCAATAATACGACATTTAGAATCTCCGTTTTGTCATATTAAAGAGGTAATAAATGCTAAAATTCTCTTCATCTATGTTATGTATATCTAAAATACATCCGTTTTCACTTGGGAACTATTTGGGAACTTCACTTATCATTGGGAACTTAATGATAAAAGGGTTACTAGTGTAGAATGGACTTGGTTAGGGTTAGAGTGGCCTCCTTCCTATTCTTTTGTCAGGTGTTGAGCTTGAAGATGTTTACAACATGGATGAGACTAGATTGTATTTTAGAGCACATCCTGATAAAACATTAGCACAAGGAAAGGTGAAGGGTCAAAAGTTACAGAAGGAGCGTGTAACATTTGCTCTTGTTGTTAATTCAACTAGGACTGAAAGTTGAAGTTGCTTGTGATTTATATAGCTAAGCAACCACACTCAGGGGGGGCAGTGTGTTAAAACGTTAAGGATATAGGTGCGAACAACCACTATTTTATAGGGGGGTATTACTTTCAATTCTCTTTTTTTTTTCACATGCTATCATTATGTAAATTTCTACTTTGGGTTAATAGAAAAATGGCTTGCATTACTTATAATTCCAAATTACCTATTATTCCATACCCTATAGTACTTTAAAGATGTCCAGTGCCATTTTTGATACCCTATATTACTCTTAAGTCCATTTATAATTTTTTGCCCCCATGTTTTTAAAATACCCTATCATTTGTTCGCACGTATATTGCTACTCCAACCAATGACTACCCCCCCCCCCCCGAGCAACCACGAAGTTTTGAAAGGAGGCAGCCTCATGAGTATGTTCGGTGGCACTAAAATAAAACAGCGTGGATGAGGGGGATATATATGCAGCTCAACAATCAGTTCAAAGGACAAAATCAAAAGGTGATTATGATTTTGGATAATGCATCTTCTCTTGTTAGCTCTGCCAAAGTTGGTAAGTCTTGTGGTTTTTCAACCTTGGAATTGAACAACATGAATTTGGTATTACTTCCTCCCAATGTTACAAGCATACTTCAACCTTTGGATCAAGGTATAATAGCATCTTTCAAAATTCAGTACAAGAAGAAACTTTTGCAATGGGTTTCATCACAATATGATGATTCTACATTGAAGGACTTAAGAAAGGTGGTGCCCAACATTAGACACGCTATTATGTGGATTTATGAAGTATGAAGTGAGTTGGATGCACAAATAGTCAAGAAATGTTGGAGGATGGTGCGTATATTACCTGCAACATGGAATGTTGATTTTGCCCTAGTTGATGAAAGGGAGAAGAACACGATATTCAATATTTTAAGAGAGTGGGATCCTCTCAAAATAATATTGGCCATTTGGACACCTAAAAGTCATGTTAGGTTGATAAATACTAGATTATACTTCAGACGTGTAGTTTTCATTAAAATGAGAGTATGTTAAGCTGGGAAATCGACTCATTTAGGTTGAGTCGACCTAAATGAGGACATTATGTTGTCAATTTAGGTTGAGTCAACGTAAATGAGGACAATATGTTAGTCAATTTAGGTTGAGTCGACCTAAATGAGGACAATATGTTGTCAATTTAAGTTGAGTCGACCTAAATATTAAGAATACTATATGTGCAACCATAATATACATGCCAATTCAGGTCGAGTCGACCTAAATGGTCATCCTAAATGGTCAATTTTAGGTAGCGCATCACTCCGCAATTTACGGCGGAAAATCAAATGTTATTTTTTTACTTGTACTCTAGAACTTTCCAGTGGTTTTCATTTCATTCTTGGATTAATAATTTGCTTTATGTACTCTCAATTCACTGGAAAACTCTCATTTTAATGAATATTGTGTTGAAGAATAGAATGCAAGAAGAATCAGATGAACTTGGTGCTCTAATTTCAAAGTTGTGATTGGGTGATGATGAGATGTCAATGGAGACTTACATTCAAATGAAAGGGGAAGAGATTATTGAGCTAGAATTGAGTATTTATGAGTTGGTGGATGTTGCTTTGGGAATCAATTATGCACAAGGCTTTGATCTTAATGTTGATCTACATTTGGTAGATGTGGATGATGTTGCTCCACCTATAATAAAGTTGAGTGATGCTAAACGTCATGCATCATTGTTGTCTAATTTATTATTAGATAATTATTTACATTTTGGTATTAATTAAATTTTTAGTTTTAAAAAACTAGTATGGAATTTAGATAAGATGACAATTGCTAACTTGGGTAGGCAACACCAAAGATCTTTGAACTCCTATTTCAAGAGTTCTTGAGAATATTTGTATTTGTTTGGAGTTATAAGTTATTACATATATATATATATATATATTGCTTATGCTTTTGTATTCCCTCGATAGTATGTCAATTTTACACCATTTGTCATATTAAGGAGAAGACGACACTTCGATAATATGACATTTTTTGTGTTTCCCAAAAGTGTCATACTAAGGGCCGCTTTACACTACGGTGGAGAAGTGCACCAGTCAGTCAAGAATTTTAGCCCAAGACATGGTTATTTGAGGCAAGGGATGGTATGTTGGAGAAGATGAAAAGACAATAGAAAAAGCCTTAAGAAGTCTTGACCGGCCATAGTGTAACCACCTAGAGAAAAAGTGTATTGGACAACTTCACTCAAAGGAGAAGTCCACTGTACAACTTCACAAAATGGTCATAGCTAGCAATAGTAGAAACCTTACCCCCTAAATGACCATTGTATTAAAAAAAAATTAAAAAAGCAAAAAACAAATTGTAAATGGCAATGTTTCGGAACTTCTGTCATGACAAGAATTTATTTGAAAATGTTCCACCTCTATAATACATCCAAATTTCGGTAAATAAGTAGGTAACATTATTTTCGTATTGATTTTTAAAGAAGTTACATGTTGGTACAGTCTAACTTCCTTAATACAACACTCGTTTATACGATACCCTCGATATTACAACACATTTTTGCGAGACCAAACTTTTTAGTTCATAACTCCCTCTTTTATACAACTACAACACTGGATAATGTGACAATTAGAATCTCCATTTTGTCATATTAAAGAGATAGTTAATACTATAATTCCTTTCATCTATATTATGTACATCTGAAATACATCCATTTTCACTTGGGAACTACTTGGGAACTTAACGATAATTAGGGTTACCAGTGTAGAATGTACATGGTTAGAGTTAGAGTGGCCTCTAGCTTAGTAGGTTGCCTTGTACACATGAGATATAGTATCACCGGTATCTTGATGGTAAACATCATGCATCATTGTTGTCTAGTTTCTTATTAGAGAACTCTTTATATTCTGGTGTTAGTGAAATTATAAGTTTCCAAAAGTTAGTTGGAAATTTAGATAAGATGACAATTGTTAACTTGGGTAGGCAACACTAAAGATCTTTGGACTCCTATTTCAAGATTTCTTGAGAATATTTATATTTTTTTGTAGTTACAATTTATTACTACATACCCACTATATTACTTAAATTTGTTGTATGTATTTTAAAGCTCATATTACTTATGTTTTCGTATTCCCTCAATAATATGACAACTTTACGCCACTTGCCATATTAATGAGAAGATGACACCTCAATAATACGATTTTTTGTGTTTCCCAAAAGTGTCATACTAAAGAGGGAGAACAATAGTGCAAATATTTCTTTAAGGAAGAAATATTTTATTGAAGTTGGAGTTCTCCGGAGGTCAACTTGTTTCTCCGATAGGAAACTTCCCCAACCTCAAAACCGAAGATAGGAAACAAGTTTCTCCGATAGGAAACAAGTTTGCCCAAGGAACTTGACCTTCGGAGAACTCCCCTTAAAAAAAAGTGTCCCCACGTTGGCAACCATGTCATTTTTTCATCCATGTACAAAGTTCTCCACCAAAGGACTCTTGGCTGGAGTGTAAACCACCACCAAACAAGAGTATCACTCTCGGCCAATCAAACTTCATAATTCCCCTAGAATTCATGACCGGTGGACTTCTCCACCATAGTGTAAAGCGGCCCTAAAGAGGGAGAACATTAACTTCAAAAAGGTACCAAAGAGGTTTTCAATATGGGTGTTGGGAGACTTTTCCAAAAAGTGCAACTACCTTTTTTGACCTCACCAACTATCATCTTGCTTTACAGCTATTTAGATTTGTTTAGATCGTAATTTAGCCTAGATTAGAACCTTTACCACCACTCGGCATTAGTTTTGTCTTAGAAACCGACATAGTTAATTCTAAGCATTGAAAATAACTACCCAAATAGATTAAAAATAGCCTAAGTAAAACTCAAAGGTAACGCTACCTTTGCTCTTGAAAATGCATGCTGGTTTGATGCTCTTTTGAGAAGATCATTTCAGGCTTGCTCTTAATCTTATGAAATCTAATTGGTTACATGTTGTGATCTTTTGAGGTGTATTCCACATATTTCTCTATACTGATTGGTAATGGTTAGTTCCCATTTAGGCCACTTGCCCATCATATTCTAGTAGAAATGTAGATTCCACTAGGCGGAATCTACATTTCCACTAGAATTTGGTGGGCAAGCGGCATACATGGAAACTAACCCTCATATTCCTAAAGTCTTGAACCTCAACCTGTTGATTCTCAAACTCAACATGTTCATCTATAACTAGCAATTTGTTCTCCCCATTCATGATTGGAATTTTTTGATATTCTAAGGAGTTTTTTTAAAAAAAATTGGGTTTGTTTTTGCGTTTGCCCCCCCCCCCCCAACACACACACATTGAAATCTTTTTAATTTAAATCACACTATTTTGAGTAGTTTTCAAGTCCTTTTTTTGGCACTAAGTGATACATTAATTTTTGGATATGTTAATTGAGAGAATATGAAAAGGGAATTTGTTGTAGCATATATGAGACCACATGGGTGTACAAAAAGGTATTCAATGAGAATTTGACTTACAAAGTATACATATGGGATGGATGTTGTTCCATGATTGTTTCATACAAATAAAGAAGGTAGTATGATATGTAGGAGAGAGGCAAGTGTACACTGACCACCCCCTTACAATGTTTCTCACTCCCAGAGCTGCACCCATCACTGAAAGCATATGTCTTTTGTTTGCATCATCTTCATTTTAGAACCCATCTATACGGCCTTTTGATGAACAAAAAAAGGGTATACATACAAAGTGTTAGATATGAAATAACCAAAAATATATCAGTATATATAAATTCATAAAATATGTATAGAAAACAAAGCTTGCAATAAAGAGGGCTCCAATATTTGTACCAAAAAAATACTTCCTCTTTGTTTGATGAAGTCATGGGTACTCTTTCATCCAATGAATACATAACTCATACAAATTGGTTTTTGTCATGAACAAACCTTAAGAGATCCCCTACGGTAGATGAGGCTAATTCGGTTAGCTTCTATGAATAGATACCTAATTTTGGTTCTTAATTGGCAGTATAATTGCTTTAATTCGGTGGGTGAGTAATACATGATAATTTAGCCGCCGCGTTGATGATATTTAGGTTAGTCACCTTTGCAAAAGTCAAACTACACCCACCATCCTTCATAATGAGGAGTGCTATCCACTGAGCTATGGCACGCTTGATTTTAGTGCATGAGGTGGGCAAATAAGGAGGCAACATGTGGCTGTGAGGTGCCGACCAACTTGTATTTTGGGTATTCTATAATGAACAAACAATTTGGCAACATTTTATCTTACATGTGATCACTTTAGAGACATGACACAACCAATATTGGTATTAAACTTGGTTGTCATTGGCAAATGACCTATGTAGAATATGCTATTGATGTTGTCCATTTACACAACATTGAACAATAAAAGAGCTCCCCCCAATAACACCACATTGCGAACTAGAGAATCTTTGATTCCGGAGCCTAGATCAACACCTTCCTCAACTCCAAAATTCAGCAATTTCAAATTCTTTGAACTTGATTCGCAATTGTTAACATGCTCAAAGCTTCTAAAGCTCAAATCCATTAGCTGCTCACATGAGCCTCATCTACCTTACAAGCTTTATAGGGGCGAGTCCCGTGGCCCACAACCCCTAGGCAACACGACAATAATTTTTTGCCTACAATTTTACTCATAAAAAACATACCTAAATGAGAATTTCAAGAGAATATTCTGATCCTTCACTTTGTGATGCCCGGCCTTGTCCACAAATCCCATATTGAGTGCACACCACCTACAAGACCCAAATCCCATTAATAAATGTCCACTTATGCTTGTAAAATAAGGAATTGACTAGAATTGTAACCCTGAAATGACACCATGAAGAGTGAATCTATAAATTGGAGGTAATTTCTACAAGTGTTATCAAAAACTGACCTTCAAGTAGTAGTGAACATGAGCTTGACTACTATCTAATATTTCTTATTAGTTACAGAATATATGTTTTTTGATGTTTTTTATTTCATATGATTTTCTAAGTAAATTTTTACAAGTGTTTCAATAAATGTTCTATAAAACTTGTTTGGGTAAGTGTTCTACAAGGGTTTTATTGTAAGTGTTTTGTTATTAACACTTATTGGAACACTTGTACACTGATACACTAGCCTAAACAAAGTTTTAAGTTTTTGTAATCTAATTTTGACCTAATGTAAGTTGTATGGGTACCTCTCTAACAATGCTCAGCAAAATCAACGACCATGGAGATAAAAGGCACATCATTGGACAGCCCTAAAAAGGACGAATAGGTGACGTGGTCCACTACTGGACGTTATTCTTGTACCACACCCAGAGCCTTCCCTCCAATAAAGTGTAAATACCCCCTCAAAAAATGCATACAATATGATTTACCATTCTATGCAATATATAATAATTTTGGCCACCATTTTACACTTGATTATATTTTTCCCCAATCCTTCGAACTACATTGAATACATGCTAATTTGAGCCTTAAAACAAAAACAAAACAAAAAACCTTGATGTCAATTATTTATGAGTATTTCCAATCAAGATCTTATATATGATTTATACCATGTCAAGATGTTAAATTCAAATCTTAATTATATGGGTGTAATCTTTGTTATTGTGTCAACAACATTTGAGGATAAAAAGTTGTTCATTTTAAGTTCTCTCCCCTTCCCAAAAACACCCAGGTGACCTTTAAAGGTGAAGTATGTCACAGCGTACTGGAAATTGTAATTATGATTTGCAGCACAATTGGTAGGTATTATTCATTAGGAACTGTTTTACAAGCTCAATGTCCAAGAACTCACCACTTCATAAGTTACAAAGTAGTTCAATAAACAAATTTCATTGACGTGATCTGGACATAATCATATTACAATTGGCTTTGCAAGACGATCAAAGTAGAAGGTATCCAAATAGCAAAAAAATGTTTTGCTAAACCATCTGACATTACTCCAGTCACAAAAGCAAAACCATGAGAGCATGGAAAATTAACACCCAGCTTTAACTGCAAAAATCAGCCCTTTGGCAACAAACTCACTGTGCCTTCAAATTTCACCATGGATTTTGTTTCCTTTTCAAATTCTAAAGCGCTAAACCTCTACACAACACGGAGGTTTGCAATACACGAACTTTGCAATTAACAGGGTAGCCGAAGAAGAAGAAGAACCCAAGAGTTCTAAATAACTGAGAAGGTTCCCAGATGGAACGAACAAACTGCAACAAGGACAATAGACTCCAGATTAGTAGTAGCAAGGTTCCAAATGTAACTGCAAGTGAGGGTGAAGCTTGGAAACTCATCCAGCTTGATTCCTAAGCTTTAGTGACATTGCATGTTGTAATCACTTCATGTGCCTAAACGGATTCATGTCATGCAGTTCATCTCTTTGAGTTGGCACTGGTGGTTTTTTCATAAGAGAAAAAATTGAAGTTCAAATGGAAAGTAGCGATGTAAGCATGGAAAGTGGACAAGGTGGTTGTTTAAATCAAGACCTTGTGTTCACCCTTTTCAACCAAACATTATACTCAGTTTATTTTCACAATAGCAATAACCCTAAACCCAGACAATGAGACAAATCTCTTTAAAAAAAATACATATCAAGTACACGGGTACTATTCAGTTACTTTGTTAATCGAAAACCTGTATTTGATTGGTGTATATTTAGGTGAGGAGCAAAGAACAAACACCATAATGACACATATGGGACTGCATCTTCATAATATATTAATTACTCCACATTCAATTGTGAACAATTAGGATCCATGTATTCAGTCAAAGGAAGCAACAAACATGCACTTTCAATAACCTTAACTAAATCAAGAAAGTCCAATATTCAATCTGGTGTTTGTTGACGTTTCATCATAGATTTGCTAATCCATTCCAAATTTGAAGACGTTAATCTGATCAATAGAAGACGGAGAACAAGAAAAACGAACCAAATAACATCCGCATACCTTTCTATGAGGTGCTATGACTGGATTAACTTACAAAGTGTAACGAAAGTATCGTAACAGGGAAGAAAGACTCTCCACACTAATTCCACCAACTCCAATAAACAAACAACAGTTCACAACATATGTGCTGTTGAGGGAAATAAACAGGCATAGATTTACAGTTCAAACAGCATCCTGCAAACTTCTTACAATTCTACTTACAAAAACCATTTTAGAGAATCTCAACCATTGATTGCAAATCGATTAGTAGTTACTGAACAACATGTATCTTAGATTACTAGTTTCAGCCCGTTGCACCCATGCATAAGAAATAATGTCTCCAGCCATCTCCAACCATCCCCGCACCATCCGTTGAACATGTTGTCAGTGACAGCCAACCATTTTGAAACTGTAGAAATCTCAATCATTGATTGCAATTCAATTCGTAGTTATTGAACAAGATGTATCTTAGATTACTAGTTTTGGCCAGTTGCACATGTGCATAAGAATTAAAATCTCCGGTCATCTCCAGCCATCCCCGCACAATCTGCTCAATATGCCACTGTTGACAACCGGCCATTTTGAAACTTTAAAAGCAGCCACTGCGTCACAACACCTGCCCATATTGTATTGTAATATAGACATATCATGTAAACAGTGAAATGAGCAGAAAATTCACTACGTCATCTGTTGCTTTTGCATTTGCAGAGATAAAAGTTCACTTACTAGTATGTGTGTTACTAACACAAAATTTGTAAATGTGAATCTGATCAATAGAAGATGGAGAAGTAAAAATGAAACAAATAACACCCGCATACCTTATGTGGTAGTCAGTTGCTAATTAATCTTGACTGCGATTGGGTTCCACATTGGATTCACCTCGATCGTCATCAACATCCATGTCGAGGCCATACTGTTCCACTGAAGTGGGCTTTGAGGTCGCCATGTCAGTGGATTTTTTAATACCGGCTATGTCGGGTTGCTTCTCGGATGCCTCAGCAGGCGGTACCAGCTCCCACACTGTTCCATGCCGCAGTCTTGGGTCTACTGGCTCTGCCATTGCTCTTGTGTATTTGCGGTTGAGTTGCGAAAATTTGTTGACACAGTTTTATTCCTGGTAAACATCCCACAACACTTCCAACTAGGTTAGAGGGAAGTTTTAAGGGTTAGCATCAGATGTTGGACTAGTGTATATGTGTATGCAAGGTATCAATAATGGCATAAAAAACTAGACCCTAACTATGGGTATTCAAAACTGTGATTCCAGTCTAATATTGATCTGTGGTGGGCATCTGAAGGTGAGAGAATCTTTGTATATCTGAGCTTTTATTTTGGGTCAACACCATTCTAATCCATATTAATAGTAGAGCAATGTTATCTGGGCAAGAAGGTTCGCGCATGGTACATAGACCCAAATGGTATGAAAACCAAAAATATCCTCAAATAACCATACCCTACTGGTATTGGAAAATGTGAAATCCTCAGTATAGATACATGAATGGTATCACAAAAAGATGATACCACTCCAACAACACTGGGTTATATATGATTCAGGTCAATCACGACAACCACAATTTCACTCGGGTTTTGCTCACTTTCAAGGTTTGAATTTGACAGATAGTAGGAAGTGGTCATGTAACAGGAGTTGAAAATCTTCAACCCTAACATTTAACCCTATTCCATGTCTAACACAAGTGTGGGGTTTTGACTCAATAGTGTGGAATGACAATGCATCACCATCCTCCAGAGAATGAAGTGGAAAATCTGAACAATCCCCTACTGCTTTTCTACTGACAAATTTGCCTCGCTGGAGTCTGGTAAAACAATTCTTGTGTGAAAGAATGAGATGGTACCACACAAGGTCTTAACCCAGATTCCATAGGAGCTCCCAAGTTAAGTTCCTAAGGATCGGTTTTCGAGAAGGCCGACTATATGACGATAATCCCTATACGATACAATGGCATGTCAGGTAGGTTAGAAGGACGTGCCAAGCAGTCACTGGCTCGATACAACCCGCCACCGATTATGTTCGACTATGTGCAATTGTGTGCAATTATGTGCAATATTTAGGGGTCACATTATACACCGAACCTACCCTCGTAAAAACGAATACCTCATATTTGTATCCAAATGAACCGGTTATTCAACCACGCACGTGAGAGACTAGAGGCTTGCTCTTGAGAGAGATAGGTGCGGGTTCGATTATCTGCGCCTATCCACTCAAGATGTTCACCTTTGAAGGGAGACAGTAGTCATTGGGGTTCTCTCTAATTCCTCCAATTCTCATGATACCCGTTTTCAAGATTATCTATAGTAGTCTTAGATTAACTGGCAGGTGAAGCATATAAACCCATAATTCATGCCGGTGACAACATCAATGGAGTCATCTTTCTATCTTTCTTTCTTCGTTTCAGTCTGGTCAGTGCCACACAAACAAGGATGCACAACGACACAGAGGACAACCCTTGTAGAGCATGATTAAGCCAAGTATGAAATGAACCTGATGATGAGCGGATGAACCAGAAACGCCGGAGCTCGGCTCCTCTCCACTGCTTGACTTAAGTCTTGACAAACCTTTCAAACTGCTTCCTGTGATGAAACAACATAAAGCCAAACAACTCCCTCTTCACTCACTCACTCACTCACTCACACTTACATTTTCTCGCGCACATGCATGAGCTTCTCCACAACCCGCAAGATGCAACAAATCACCACAACCAAGTGTGTAGCAGCTCAACAATTCTCAAGAGCCTGAGAGGCACCAAGTGTTCGACACATGAGTCTGCCACATGGCATAGACCAATACATGACATGGTTACCATACCATGATGATGTCCTTTAAGCTAGAAAGCACCTTAAACCAAGACAACACCAAAACCAACACCCTCAAATTCTTGCATAACAAATACATGTTGATTTGAGAATGTTTGCCATGTGAACGTCAAGACCTTTAACAGTTTTGGGTTGTGTGTCAGCACATTTTTCATTTCAAAAAATGGAGCTATTTCAATATTGAAGGGGGGAAAGTACAAATTGCAGTACACATTACCTACTGGGATTTTTGGGGGGGGGGCTAGGGGGGGTTCATATAGCTGCCACACGTATACTAAATACCTTAACTTCTTGGTTTAAGGTGCGTCTACTTTAATTGGATTTCTCATTTTGCAAAGGTTAAGTAGACATCTAAACTTACGTGACTATACTTTTTTTGGGGGGGGGGGGAAGGCCTAGGATTAGGGTTTTACACTAGGTATTGCTAAGGGTGACTCGAGGGGTTGGATGTGAGGGTTCGAATATGAGTGTACCTCTCAACCATCCAACATATAAAAAACTTGACACCCTCTAGATAATTGGCCGATTCATCTCAAATGGCTTGGATTAGACAAAATTTGGGGTCTTCAAGACTTATGCCATTGTCAAAGCAACTACAAAAAAGAATCTACAGGTTGCATAGTATTTCAAGATTTTTTATGTTGGATGAATGAGGACTATGCTTGTACGTGATAATACCCTTTGTTAGGGGATTGATGCATACGAATATATCTCTCATTCATCCAACATAAACTAAACTTGTCAACCCTCTTAGGTTTGTGGTTGGTTCATCTCAATTGACTTGAATTAGACTAACTTGAGTCTTTTAAACTATGTTGGTGTCAAATTACCCTAAAAAAGACCCTCCGAGATGTATACTTTCAAGATTTTTATGTTGGATGAATGAGAGGTTTGAGTGGTATCCAATATATCCCTCTTGCTAGGGGATTGTTGAATACTAAAGTAATTCTCAACCAAAGCCTTGTATTTGCACCCACCTCAAGCAAAAAGAAAGGCATACAAATTTTGAAATTAATCTTACCCACCAAAATAAAAGCTAAAATGGAGAAATGCCCATCATATGGAAAGGAAAAAAAATTAAAAAATTAAAAAATTAAAAGGTCAAACTACCAAAATAATGGTCCCCTCAACCACTACATGTCACCACCCAAGTTGATAACTTACTAGTAGGTTGTGGGAGAGGGTTCGCCACACATGGCCTTCTTCTCCCTCAATACAGAAGAAGAAGAACTCCGGCCTCCTGAAGGAGGCCGGAGTGAAGTCCCTCAATACATGATTCAAGAGCTTCTACAACATAGGGTCACTTCATCTTGTGTTGGATGTGCTAGCAAAGCTAAATAAATCAAATCAAAAATTTCAATATGACTCGGTGGATACTTCAACAATTGGAACTACTTTGGATTCATCGATTTCTACTTTGAAGAGGCATTTTTTATGTGGTCACAAACCAACTTTGGACAATTGACCAAGAACTTGGGCCCATTTGAGTCTCAAGCTTGGGTGGATGGTGTGTTAAGATGAAGGGCACATGATTTTTTTGAAGGCACATATCATCCTATGCATCACGGACGATTTTTTAATCGGAAGGTCACACTTGAAAGATGCAAGATGATGGGAGCTATGTATGTGCAAGCAATTGTAGATACTTTGAACGAAAGGTATCCAGATTTACTTGTTTCAACACATCAAAAAATTTCAATCCAAAGTATTATCCAAATGATAAAGAAGTTTGCATAACTATGTTAGAGCAATGGTTGGAGAGATTGATCATAATTTGGATTGATGACGGTTGAAAATGATACAAGTAGAGTTGAGTTGCTTGAGTTTGTAGAAACTTTAAGGTATGAATGTGGAAACAAATCATTATATGAGGCATGGCAAATTTGTGGGGGCATCAACGAGTAGTATACCAAAATTTTGGCCACATCTCATGAAACATTGGCCAAAAAATACTTGTCATTTGCTCAAGTATTGCAATTTGTGAGAGGGGATTTTTAAAACAAAATGCTATCAGGAGCCACTTGCAAGCTTCATTAAAGTTGGACACTTTGGATGCTTTGCTGAGAGTATCATTTTGCATGATAGAGTTGGAGAATATGGATTGGAAGGCGTAATTAATTTGAGTTGTGGCACAACATGAGGAATTGGAGAATTCTTAGTATGGGTTAAATATTCTAAGAAGTTCAGCCTTCTCTACATTCTATTTTGAAAGAATATGATTTTATTTTTAGTTATGTGAAAAAATAATAGCTTGTGAATTTGTCAATTGAAAGGTAGTTTTATGATTTTGTCCATTACATTGAAAGGAAAAATAAAAAGTAACATGTCACATGAAATGAAGGTGGACATGTCAAAATAGACCAATGCAAGTCTCAACCATTTGTGTTCAAAACTTTCTACCTACTAAATTTGTGGTTGATTCAATATGTATGAGTTTTGGTAGACCACTTTAGGGTCCTTAAAGTTGATATGGTGCAAAATTATCCAATAAAAAATAACCTCTGACCTACATACAATTTAAGGACAAGTACGCTCATATGCAATAAACTCCTCTCACCTTGAAGGGCCTTATGTCGTGATCATGATATTATGAGGGGCCTTGAAACTCATCCAAAGACCTTACTATAAGAAATTCAAAATTGCATGTTGTGTGGTCCCATGCCCTTTTAAGTGTAGTGCAAAAGCATAAGTGACCATACTTTCAACCGAATGTTATTTCAATACAATCCTATTCATGTGGGTCCTTCTACACAACAAGGGGCAATTTACACTCGAGCTTGAGGGACTGTGACCATTGAATCTAAAATCTCTCATTGGTGGAACATGTCAGGACTATCCCACTACACTTAATGCTAGAACTTGGGAATCTAAGGGATCAAGGAAATTTGGATGGATGAAGAACCCACATAGAGTCCCACATGGCATGCAATGGATAATGTTTTATGATCAACCATATTCGAGGAGGAGGCTTATAAGCCTTTCCCGAAATGCAGGCATGTGAGGCGGCCACGTCACTTTCTCACAGGTTAGGGTTTCGTTTATGTCTCCTCCTCATTGAAAATAAAAATTTCACAGTCGAGATGGATTCAACATATTTTTTTCAAAATGGAATAAGGACTTCATCATAGAAGAAAATGCATAATAATCGTAGATAAATCTAGAGCTTGTTCCCCAGCTATGGGATTTTAGTATGTTATGGGAACATAGAATGACCACACGACTATACACTTTGTTTTGTTTTAAAACGTTCTCTATACTATCTTCTACTCTTCAAATAGACCATATATGATATTATTTATGCTTACAAATCACATTATATAGACGCTCTACTAAATAGTCCTAAAATTATGGGCCACAATAATTGTCTAAAGCTCGTGTAAATTCTCATAATTAACGGGGTCCACATTAAATTTCAACCCACACTAATTTTATTTTTTAGTTTTTATTTTTATTGTTTTGTAGTTGGTTGAAAAGTTTCCTCCATACACATGTATATAAAGCAATCTAACTAATATTATTTTCTTAAAAAGCATTATTGTCCAAACATGGCTTAGAGTTTGTAGAGGTAGAGGTGGTTGACGTGAAGGTCAAAGCAACACAAATGGTCATGATGCTTGCTTCATCAAGTCAAGGAGTAGTATGGTTTGACACTTTGATAGCGTTTTATGTTTTGTTAATGTATGAGGAATAATGCATAGGCCAAAAGTAGAATCTCATTTCAAAAAATCAGTGGGAAGTTATGTTGCCTCTATTTAATGAGAGTGCACATGTGCAATTCATGAGAGACAACATCCAAAATCAATGGTTCAAATGGATTTTTTTTGACACAAATTGAAAAGAAAAGAAAAGAAAAGAAAAATCAATTGCAAGAAGGAACCAAAATACAACTGGTTTCAAATGGAAGTTGACTGCTAAGAAAGAAAAAAGAGACTTACAGTAGCTAAATTTATCCACGTGAAAAAATCAACCACCAAAAGTATTTTTCTTGTTTATTTAAGATTTATCTTTTTCTTCATGTACATACACGGGATAAAGCCCCTAAAATTTGGAGAACATGTTTAGTTGAAAGCATTACTAGTTATGTGCATTCAAATATGTTGATAAAGATTAATTCAATATTTGAAAATATTTTGCATCATCAAAATATTTAGTGAATAATCTATTGAACATTTGGTTGTCAATTTCTAATCTTTTCAAACTTACACATGCAAATAGGGAACAATAACACAAAAACTAAATAGATTGTTAAAGATCTTCCATTTTGAGGGGCTTGTGGGATTCAAGACATGAACAAACCAAGTGTATGCTCCATTTTGTGCATTGTTACATTCAATGAGGATCGTTGGCCAAAAGGTACCTTAAAATGGCCCAAGTTGGTAAGCGCCATCCACTATGCCCTTGATGGAGCTAGTATGAATGGGCATATTATAAATCAACATATATGGGAGGACCTATGTGACTTTCTTGGAATTCATTATTCAATGGACTTGATGCCTTGGTTCAAAAAAATTCAACTTCGCTAATTTGATTAAGCATGAAATATTAACCCCTCTTTCCAAACAACCCAATTTTTTTTTGGGTTAATGGGTGATTTCTTCCATACATTAACCCCACCAAACTCATTCATCCGCAATCAAAATAAATACAAACATCAAGCCGACATTGACATCTACCCATGGACACATGAGCTTTGCAATTTGGAGATGATTAGAATGTTAGAAAAAAAACAGTGGGAAGTGGTCATGTTTTGTGATTGTGGTCATGTAAGGGTGTTGACTCCAATCAATGGTTGCCACTCCAATGCAAACATTGTATAACAAGCTAGCCTAGCTTGAACTACTGAGAACTCTCTAAGTGTTTGTTACACACCTCTCGCCGGTTGGCAATTGGTTTCACGACAACAATCTCTCAGAGTAAGGAATTGAAAAAAAAAAACATACTTTATTTCTTTGTGAGACCTCTAAGTACAATCCGAGACCAAATAAGTTTTGGTCAAAGAAGCTCTACCACCCGACCATAGGAGAGAGAGCTAACAACCAAAAAGCTCCTCTCTCCTCCCCCAAGCTTCCTCTTATGCCAAAGGCCCTATTTTTACTTGCTATCTTTATAGATGGTAAAAGTATTCTATTCATAGCTCTATCTGGTAGTTCTACTATGAATCTATATTCTAATTTTGGTACTTTTCAAACCTTTTTCAAGTTGGAACTATCTAACTCCAACTTAGTTTATCCATTCCATCTTCTAGTTGGAATTGTCTAATTCCAACTAGTTCATCCATTCATTCTTTTAGTTGGAACTGTCTAATTCCAACTAATTCATTCATTCAATCTTCTAGTTGGAACTGTCTAATTCCAACAAGCTTTATCTATTCATTGAGAGTTGTCTAACTCCAATGAATAACATTCATCTTTCCAAATATGGAGTGGTCTAACTCCCGTGCACCTCATTGAGAGTTGTCTAACTCACGTGCACATGTTCTCAATTGGAATAGTCTAGTTCCAATGCACTAAATGCGGAGCTGTCTAACTCCAGTGCACATGTTGTCAATATGGAGTTGTCTTACTCCTATCCATTCATCTTCAACAGAGAGTTGTCTAGCTCTCATCTTTCTCTGCTTACACACTGGCACATGTAGTTAGAATATTCCTTAATAATTCTAGTTACATTACAATGTCTTATGGCATGAACCACCCAACCACAAGATAAGATAAAATAACCCTTACTCTTGCACAAGAGCTCTTTATATACCTTCCCACCATGTCTGGTTCTCTTAAGTTTAACTAAAACAAGCGGCTAGTCGCGTGGTCTGTTCTTTAGTATTTGTGGCCAGCTAATGAATGCGAAAATGCAATGAGAAAATAGGAAAAATAAAAATATAGTAAGCAAGAAAAGTGAAAATGCAGTGAATAAAAAACGGATGGATGTAAAAATGCAGTAAATGAGTAGGCACAATGAAAATGCAATGATGAAAAGGACAATGTAAAATGCACTGAATAATTAGGTAACGTGAAAATACATCGAATAACAATTGAACATGAAAATGCAATGAATAACTAAAGAATGCCAAAATAAAATATTGAATACGATGATATGAATACGATGATATGTTGTTGTTTTCACAATCGTAGATGTTGTCGCTTTTGGGCAAAATGCCAAAGTCAATACACATAAATGTAAAATTTAAAGTTCAAATCAATTTTGAACTTGCTATATAGTATAACATACTATAACACACAACCAATGTAACACACTAGAACACACTAGAACACACTATGACATATGTATCAAGGCAGATTTTTGTAAATTATATCAAACAGAAGAAGATGCTATGATCACACCAAAATTATCATTGGATTCATTGAATCCAATAAGCTCACCCAAAGGACTCAAATGAAACTCACCTCTTGCAACTAGGGATCCTAGTGCTTCAATTGCTGCAATACGGTCGGTTGCATAAAAATCAAGGAAAACAAATTCAGACTTGTGCAACAGGGCATGAATCCATGAGGCGCTCACAAATGCAGCAACAGAGGGTGCATCCTCGACGGCAAAAATAGCATTGATATAAATTACAAAAGAGCACGGAGCATCCAGCTTGTAAAGGTTGCAATGGTAATTACTGGATTGTTGACGATAGATATCCTCGAGCTTACAATTACCACACACCCGCTTGTATGGTAATGCGGATGGGTTGACCACAGTCATACACTCCGTATTCTGCAATAATCCAACAAGAAATGCACGTTTATATTTGCACATAATTTATAAAAATGAATGAAAGAAAAACACCAATCAAATAGAATAGTGTCATTACTTTCCGAACAACAACTTGGCCCTAATTTTTGATGTGTGTGTTGAAAATAGCGGTAAGCTTGGATTTCAATGTGTTAGAGTGAACTGGTGCCAAAATAGATGACCCAATTGCAAGAAGCCGAACATCTCATTTGTTGGAGCATGCTACATTTTTATGATGATATGGGTAGGTTGACCTTTGCGGAATTGTTCCGCAAGTGAATCAAAATTACTTTGAAAAGTTGGTAAAAAACTCACCTACAACTGCAAACTGAAATTAGAAAAGATGAAGGTGATTTTCAAAATGACAATAATAAAATAAAGGTACTCGAAGTATTTATAACTTGAATGTCTTCAACATCATGTCCGTCAGCAACTAGGAGCTCAAATTTTTGATCGACTTCTCCTCTCACCCCAATGACAGTAATAGCAAATGTGGAAGTGGCAAACGGTTGGAGCATTCGCCGCGCAAAGGAACGGATCATATCTGATACGTGGAAAAAAAGTTTAATTGGAGGATCAAATGGCGGAATCTCAGAGACCTTTGTGGCAGTAGAGATATCTATTGTCCAGTCCGAATCTCCCTTGTCATAATCTGACCGGCCTCTCACACTAAAATTCTCCAATCGCAAAAACTTCCCCCTCTTCAGTTTATCCTTCTGCGTTTTCGTCAAATTTCTCTTCACAATTATGGATATAGTCGTTGTACCAACTGTGTCCGTAACATCTGCGTGGAAAAACCAGTGAGTTGGAGATTTCGATGGTGACATGGTGCTCCCATAACAAGTCAGTACAAAACACTCAAAAACCACATCCCGAATAGCATTATCTATGTCTTCTAACAACACAGTGGGGTGCTCAGCTCGTTTCGTCATGATACCTCCAAAAGAACGATGACACATAAGGTAGCAACAAACAGAGGAAAACAAAGCCAGAGAGAGCTCTCAGGGAAGAATGAGGAGCTCGAAGAAGAATGAGAAAGAAGATGAAGGACGAGATTTGTATTGAAGCTCTTAGGAGGCGGCTCTACAGTTTTAGTTAGAGTTTTTACTAGTTCTAGTTCTAGTTAGTAGTTCTAGTCAGAGTTTTACTACAGTTCTAGTCAGTTTACTTTTTATTTTTTATTTTTACGCCATCGTTTCACTGTTCAGCAACGTAACTCTTGAAAATGCAGCGTTTTCATGGTCTCTCTCCTTTAGGGACAGAGACAATAAAAGCATGTTCATTATTAGCAACTATAATGAACTCTACTCTATGCTTTTACTTTAAACTCATTTTAAACTACCATTATCTTAATTCTAATCAATATGTGCCAATGATGACCCATGTTACACTAAGGCTCCTTAATAGCCTTGCTCACACTACTAGTGGTACAATAGCTCCATAATAGCCTTGTTCACACGACTAGCGCGTTACACATTGTTCGAGCATAAATTATCTTTACCTTGGTAAAGGTGAAATATTTTTCTAGTCCACCAAATTTAAACACCTCAAGAAAAGTGTAAACTCGGCCCATCTGCTCACAATAACCGTTCAATTCATGCTTGGACACTCTTTGATGTTTAGGAATTCTTGCATATATTTGGTTAGAAACATGTGACAATTTACATACTCTAAATGCAAGGTGGCTGGCCTATTGTGGTTTGCACATTTTGGCATGAGGGATTTGTGGAGGTGCTTAATTATTGAGTTGTTCCCATCTAGTGAATCACACAAGCGTTTCGCTCATTTACCAAGTGAATTTGATGGGTCAAAGGTCTTTTTGGGAGGATTTAACATGGCATTTTTCTTGTGCACCCCCTCCCTTCAAATGTTATACGCTAAAACCCAAAGGGTTATTCATGCCCTTTTTTAAACCACCTGTTCCTCGAAATATCTCATCTCTCGCATTTCAAAATCTGAGAAGAAAAGAAATACCATTTTAACCTCAAAACCTGTCCATGGAAATCCCACAACCAACATTGAGTGAAATGCTCTCAAAACAACTCTTTCATAGGCTTGGGAAGTTAGGGGTTAAGGTACCCAACACCAAAGTGTAAGCTAAGAAGGCCCATCTACACAGGCGCCTTAGGATAAAAGCGCCTCCTAATTTGGCGTGGATGTAAGCTTCCCAATGCGCCATCTGCTGTTCGTCCATATAGAATGGATTGCATCCACCCATCATCTCCCTGCTAAATCTCTTCTTTCGCCTCCTCCGTCACCTTTTGATGGCCATGGCTCGCACTGCCCCCTCTTCTTCTTCTGCTACGGTTGTCGAGCAGCCGCCTCCATCTACGGTACGTCTACTTTTCATCTCTCTCACTTTTGTGCATCGATGGAGTCATTCGGTGATGGATTTGGTGAAGATTTGCATGTGAATTGGAGCTCACAGGGTTAGGGTTTGGGCAATCTGCAGGTGCACCAGTTGGAAGTCGCCTGCGCGGAGCTCAAGAGCCTACCAGAGACCAGGGTTAGATATTTATGTCGCGCAGTTTTTTTTGGTTTTGTTTTGTCTCTTTGGGTTTGGGATTACTGTGGCTTCTTTCAGAAGCTTGCAGCGGGAGTTCTGAAACAAAAAGGTAGGATTTTGGGTGGGTTTTGAGCAGTGTTGTGCGGGTTTAGTTTTTTTCACATATCAGCGAGTGGTTTATTCCAAGAGAAATTATAATACTAAATCCATTAGGTCATGGTATTGAAAGTATTTATCAAAATGTCCAAGGGTCTAGTGGTGATGGAATTTTGCAAGCCAAGGTTTTGGATGGGCTTGAGCAGTGTCTGTGCAGACATTGAAAGAGAACTTGTAATTTGATATCTGGCGGGTCATGGTATTGCGAGTGTTTGTTAGATGTCCAAGGGTATAGAGGTGATGGAATTTTGCAATTGTATATGTGTAAATATCAAGAGGATATCAATATTGGTATTGAAGGGTGCAATATCAGCCAGGTTGGCCATTATATACCCATATGCTTATCCTAATTGAGATACCCGCAAAACATTGGTTCTGAGGTTTTGCAATGCTTGAATCTCAGGCTGTGTATGAAAAGCGCGGTGTCATCTTCTTTCGCACAACTATAAGAGCAGCTGCAATCTCTCAGCAAAGTGAGTGCATTTTTCTCATTATCACATTTCCTGAATTTTGAAGTTGTCTAGTCCAGCTTAGATGTGAACCGTTGAACTCATTTCTGCTTCTGGAGAGGGTATTGTCTATAGTCAATTGCATAGGGGAGATTAATCATTATGCAGTTCTGATTCTCCCATCTTTTTGTGAACAGAGGAGCTGGAGAAAGCCAAGAAGCGCACAAAGAAATTCGAATCATAAGGTTATTATTTTCTTCTGGGCAACTTGTACGTACATTGCTCACATGAATTCTGGCCTCCTTTATTGCTGCTGTGACTCTTTGGATACTAAAGGAAGGCATATGGGGTATAGGAAGCACCATAAGTCTTAGAATCTGAATAATGCTCAAATAACGATGCGATGATGTGTTCACCATCCTCTTTGGGATATCATGAAGGTTGACATCTCATACAAATGCCAATTGTTTACGGCGCTCCTGATTCCTGTAGAAGTAGGGGAATCATCACATGCAATCTTAAGTTGTACTCGCAGAAAGATTTTTAGTTTTGAAATCAGTCTACCATCTCCTGACTCTCTTTGAATGTTTCACATTTTCAGATATCATTTGAAAAATGGCCTTACCTGCAATTTGCTATCAGCCCAACCTGCATTGTTTGGGTACAGGAAACCCGTGGGTTGTTGGTTCAACCCCAATATCTGCTCAACCTCAGCAATGTAGTTGGTCCCAAAATCCAAGAGCAGCAAGATGTAGTTTGCTGATTAGACCACAATATAAAATAGTAAGCAGAGCACAATGTTCGGGGTCTGGTCACAGTCCTCTAAATGGACAGATTTTTGATGCATTGGCAGTCCATTTCAGATCACTTCATCGATGCAATGCCCTTCCAGCCAGTAAGTTCTAATCATTTGTAGTTTCTCTATTCTATAGAACAAGTACTGTAGACTGATGTATGGTTCAACGCTTTGCGGAATGGTAATCTCCATGAAGGATTTAATGGTGTCTTCATCAATGCGACTATTGGCACATGTCAAATTTCTTCCAAAATATAAAATGTTAATGTGTGTCATGTTTCAGTTTATCTGACAAAGTGGTTGATGTTGAAGGGATAGTGGAGGAGGATGAAGAGGAAAATAAAACGCCTTGGGAAGGTGCTGTCATGTTTAGACGGAGCGCAATTCAGTCAGAGTTTGAGTATAATACTACTCTTGAGAGACTGGGCCTTTCAAGATATTCAACTGAAAAGTCAAGTTCTTTGGCCAAATCCATGGGTCTCAAGACTTTGAAATCAGATGAAGAGGCTGCCACACCTGTACAAATATCTATTGAAGTTACCAAGGAAGGAAGAGATTTTCAACTTGATGGAGTCATAAAGACCTCATTGGGCCTGATTTGCAATCGGTAAGCTCTACTTCTCTTGGGCAGAGGCAGTGTCTCATTCTATCCTAGAACATTGGAATTCTCTATGTTTAGGGTTTCTGGTCTTCATAATCAGGAAGGGACAATCTTTCATGTGACAACTGTCTCAAGGTATGCGGGTGTTATTTGGTTACCCTTCTTAATCAGACAACTATATTTTTTCGGTGCGTGGTTTGGTGAGGATCAAAGAACAAATACCATAAAGATACATGCTTTCAAAGAGATTGGACACATCTTTAAATTTTACGAAGTACTCTATATTCAATAGCAAACACAATTGGGAATACCTATGTATTCAGTTAAGAAATCAACAAACATGCACTTTGGAAAAGTACAACTAAATCAGGGGAGGTTTGATTTTCAATCCGATTTTTGCTGATACTTCATTGCTGATTTGCTAATGCAAAACAAGTTTCGTTGTGTTAATCTAATCAGTAGAAGCTGGAGAACATGACAAATGAACCAATTAACATCCACATACCGTACTGTGTCTATTGTACCAAGCTTGCTAACTGAAAATTGTTCAGTTGTGTTGATATATAAAATCGAGCATAATTGTTAATGCCGCAAACAACATTTATATTATTCTGTAATCTTGCAGATGCCTATGTCCAGTTGCGGAGCGGATCTTTGCAACGTTCAGTCTACTCCTTACTGAGTCTCCGGTAAATGAGCCAGATCAACAAACTTTGGGGGTAGTGCTAGGAGTCGATGCTGCAAATATATGGAAGGCTGAGGCTACAGATGAAGCAGAGGACCAGTTAGACATTGATTTGGATGACAAGTTACACTTTCCACGTGACGCAAAAGAGGTTGATCTTTCAAAATACTTGCGTGACACTATCCACCTTGAAATTCCTGCAAAATCACTGTGTGATACAATGTGCCAGGGTCTTTGCATCGGTTGTGGAGTGGATTTGAACAACTCTCCTTGCAAATGTGGAACACGTCGGAAGTCAAAACAGGCATTGAATATGGAAGAAATTATGGGGGCAGATAGAAGGAAGGATATTTGGGGGCCTCTAGAGCAGCTCCAGAAGCAACTTAGAGGGCAAGGAGAGGCAAATGAGCAGTAGGGGCAATTATATGTACTAAGTAGTTCATCCAGTTTGGGGGTTATAAAACCATTTATCTTGCACAAAGGGGCAGTCTTGGATTGTTGAATGCGTCAAGTGGGTGTTATGGACTCACTTCATCTTCTGGAATGAGAACATCTCCTTATGAGAATTTCATTTCTGTTTTGCGCACCACATGTTGAATCAGATGTCAGATTGTGACTGAGTAGGGAGGAATCCTATGCCACTCATGATATGGAGATACTCGTTTTGCTAAGAGATTGAGTATTTGGGGATCCGTCTGTTTTTTGTTGATGGATGTACTGAGGGTGTGTGGTCATGTCACACAAGCCATTACATATAACAGATCGTTCCCCAAATACAACCTCCATAGAGTATCTTGATGACATGAACACACACCCTCAGTGATTGGGGGACCTGCAGGGGTCACTCCCTTACAGAGATATAACCTCCTAAGATGAAGGGGTATTTCCAAGGGCCTATTATAGAATATGCATATTCAAGGATATTCTGCACGTTTGGTGAAACCTCTTGGGAAATATCAGAATATTATTCCAATATCTTGGATCTTCCCAATTTTTCTACATTTTCATTTTTGCAACATTAAAAGGGACCATATCTTTTATTGCACCTCCGCAAGGTTGGGGTTTCCAAGTTGTGCAAGTCTGAAAAATGTTGATTTGAAGGTTATGAATAAGATTTGGTATTTCGTAGCATTCAACATCAACAATTGTATGATTTTCAACCAACACATCCAAGGTAAGTGAGCCTTATACGATCACAATTCTTAACAATGCACTCATATACGAGTGGTATAGATTGGCAAGGCTTGTAGCCAGCGAATTTTTTTTCACTTTTACCTTGGAGGTGAAGTAACTATTTTATTGAATGTGAATGACGTGTTGGAGCCTATTTGGGCATATATTTCAGTATAATATTTTGTGAATAAGAGGGAGGGGTTAGTTTCATTTGGCACTATATTTCCATGTGAGCAAATCATTACACATGCGATATAACATTGAAAGGGCGGGAGAAATTCAGCTAGGTGCAAAAAAAAACATAATTCAATGGAACTATTTCATGGATGAAATGTAGCATGTATTATGCGAAATTGAAACCATGACACACAAAAAATATAGGAGGAAAACACTTCTTCATTCATAATAGGCATACATTGCCATTTAGCCATGTGAATTGGCGTATATCATCTTTGGAGTCATAAGTTGCTTCTACTCTGAAATTTGAATGCTCTAAGAAGTGTGAAAAACCCCCTAAATAAGTTTCCATTGTAAATCATTCTATGTGAATCAAACACCCAATGCATATCTACCCCGCTTCGGCTTTAAACCCCTCCAATCCGAAACAACTTCCTTGTAAGGGAATGAAGTCAAAGTGTAATGTTTTTGTGCAAACATAGTGGTAACAAGAGGCAAGTGCTCTGTCAATCGATTGCGGAGTTTGTTCTTCAAGAAAGCAACATTGGAGAATGTTCTTTCATCCTCTACACTCCCAAGAACCTACAAGGTGTGAAGCAAAGACATACAAAAAATCAGCAAAGAACCAAAAATCAGCATACCTGAATCATCGCAATTTCTGCGAGCTTGAAGAACTCGGGGAACATTCCCCTCAACGGACCAGATTGTGCAAAGTTACGCCAAACCTTCGTTATGGGATGAACATTCAAGTCCAATGCACGCATTGCATGCTCGGAATTGTTCACCATGGCCACCTTGAACCAGTGCAGTTGCCGATCAAGTGCAGCTGCATCCAACAGTGGTGGGCTAGTTTCATTCTGTAATGGAGTGCTAGAAATCTATTTGGGCACACAAAATTTAGCCTTCAAAGTGTTCATGTGACATGTTAACTGTCCTCATGCCCTGGCTCAATCCAAAATTGAGGGTACACAATTGACAGTGCATCCATCACCTCACTTGGTGGAAACCTGCTCTGCAGTTCCATTATCATCATTGCGGCCGCCTCTGCAAGCATACCACCAATACTTCAGACCCACAACTTACAAGCATGTAAACAAAGGCAGAACTTTACAAATGAAATTACCAAGTGCATTGAAGATGCAACAAAAGAAGAAAAGGGTAGAGAAACAAACCTGTAACCTCAGCCTTCACTCCTGAAATGGTGATGTCAAATAATTCTTTTGTTTCGAAGGTCTTCATCGAAGTTTGAGGATCAATGCAAGTAGCATTCAGATGTGAGCCCGCTGAAGTAGAAAGATGGGCCTCGAAGACTAAATGTTCAACACAATCATTCACATCCGGATGCCACCTCAAGCGAATGCTATCATGAGAGAGCTCAAAAATCCGAATGAAGCATGCAAATGCATCAGAAGTGAATGCTTTCTCAGAGCAGTACAAGTCATGCACATCTTGTATGCAAAGATTCAAAGCCCTTGTGAAATCACATATATATACTGAAGGTGATTGTGCAAAGACAACCAAGGCCTTTACCGCCTCAAGAAGGGGAGCCACCGCCGCCATTGTCAACAAACATCTGATGTCAGCCAAGAGTTTGTAGTTTACCTTGGCAGCTGGGATTACCGGTTTCACAAATTGATCCGAATACATCTTCACCAAAAGAGTGCGGTACTCGGACAAAACACGTTTCAAAGGACTTAACATACTGATCCACCTAGTTTTCACATTTTGAAGTATCTTCCTACCTTTTGTCTCAAGCAACTCAGCAAGTTTTTGGAGCTCTAAATGACGTTTTGGGGACTTGCTAAAATACCTGTGCAGGGCTGCTAGTAGGGTTTCTATCCTACTCACCATCTCCAGATCTGATAGGCATTGCACTGCAAGGTTGCTTCGATGTGCCACACAATGCATGCCTTGCATGTGTGGCGCATGAGAGACTTGCAACCTGCTAGTAACACCATTCCTCTTGCCTTGTAGGACCGAAGCACCATCTGCCCCAAAGGCCATGAACCGATCCCTTATTTGCTGGAGGGTTAGCCCACCTTGTTTAGCAAGGGCACCCAGAATTATCTTACTTACGCTTTCAGCTGAACCACCCTCGATCACACGCTCCAACGACAGAAGCAAGGGCACTCTCTCCCAATCAGAAATTGTGTACACATGAATACTAATCCAAGATTGGTTGTCTACCGTTGTTACTTCATCACAACTGATTGAAAAATATGAGGCAGCACTTACTATTTCCTTTGTCTTGGCTTGCACAACATTTAGCAAGCTCTCACCCATTTCCCAACCCGCACCCTCGGTCCAATGATTCAATGGAACCTACAAAGCCATTCAAACCACATTATCAACGATTCTAATGTTGCAACAAAAAATGGGAAAAAAAGGAAAAACTGGAAATTAGAAAAGGTTAGAGTTTCACCTTAGGGACACCAAGGAATTGCAAGAGTTCCTTCATGGGAGGATACTCGGTCATTGGCCTCCCGAATTGGAGCAAGTGGAAGATGACAGCCATTTGAACCTCTTTCCTTTTGGGAGGAGCCCCTGCTGCAACCATTGTGGCAATATCGCCCACTGGTAGTGCAGCAAATGCCCTTTCAGCGCGCTTGTGGGTGGAGTTTAAGTCCCAATACCACTCCCCCCTCTTCAACTTCATGTTAGGCATATCAGAGAGACATTTTTTCCAACCCTGATGTTTTTTTAAGTTGTCATCTTTAGCATCAAGAATCTTATCCCTGCCATTGATTTTCGAGCATATGACACACCTGACCTTCTCAAATCTGCCATCACCCTCCGCATCCTGCTCTGACCAAGGGTACTTGGCTTGCCAAGTGTCCTGGAATCTGCACCACAGAGTGCACTACAGCGAGGGCTTAGAATCACTTATGTGGAATGTGCACCACTCAATGCACTACAATATTAAAGGGCATTTCGGTAAAGATCAAACATTATAGCAGAAATTACGATAAATCACAGCTCTGATTAGAATAACTAATCTGCCAGGGTGCCGGAGACAAGGCAAGCAAATCTTCAATCCAGTGGATGTAATTAGTTTGGTTTGTGACAGTAGGGCAAAGCTGCCCATCTGGTATCCACCTAGCATTGGCAAGAATGTTGTGCAAGAAGGTGAGATCATCAAGATGACAACAATACATCTCAACTTCAGTGCTTCATCTTTCACGTATTGACAGGAATCGACGCCAAATGCACCAAAATTCTCAGGCCAGGTCAACATGACGCCACGATTAGGTACAATTTCCTGCAAAAAACGCATCAGAAGTGGACCTGATCCAATCCTCACACATGAAATTTCAAGCATCTTACATCAATCTTACTTCAATGGTAGCAGAAGCCTACGAAATTTTGGAGCGAAAGGTCTTTGGAGTGGTCATGAGGATTCTGCATGTCATGTGTCATGGTTGGTAGTGGACTATGTTAATGTATATGCACTTCATCTTCATTCATCGACTTCGTTTATCAAGAAAGATGACTCCTTATTAATGAAGCATTCCAGCACCATCTCACATTTGAAGCCACCCACGACACTCACTAAACCCTAAACCCTCACAAAGCCCACTGCAATACCAATGCTACTTAGCTGGGAGATCCATTTCTTGCCCCAAAGACCACCAAAGTGAACCAGACAAAGACCATTCCCACATGCTTGCTACATTGTTGAATAAGCGCTGGATAGTAAAGCCACAGAGTGAAGCTCTGGGGTGCAGGGTTTGGTATTGAAAATTCATCAAAACCGTCAGAGAGGTTTGATGTGATAACAGCAGAACTAATATTATGTGAATGCTGAAAATGTATAGCACTGATAAGAGAAAGATAAATACCACATTAACCTAAAGGAATGCAAACCCAAGCACAAACTAAAGGAATGCAAACATACCTTCTTTTTGCAACTTTCCGTTTTTTCGAAGGCACCTCATGCACGGGGGGGATGAGCTCGGTGTCCCCACCAATCTCCGGGGCATCAACCGTAGTTTGAGAACCTCCAATGTCAGCTGATGCAGCTGGGGATGGGGAGGCCCTAGGCGCTGGGGTGGAGGAGGAGTCCCCCAAGCTTGCCTTATCGGATTTGTTGGCAGCGACCTCCACCATTGCCGCAGTGGACAAGTCTCCCCTAGGTGTTATGAGCAACACCCTCTGCTTGAAACTTGGCCGTTTCGGGGTGGAAGAATGTGCTGGAGCCATCTTCGATTAATCAAGGCGGGACAGCTCGGCCAGCGAAGGAAGACCAACGGAGGAAGGCCAGCGGCGAAGGAAGGCGGAAGGCCAGCGGCGAAGGAAGGCCAGCGAATGCGGCCACTGCGAAGGTGAAGATGCATAGGCAATGCGACGAAGGCCACTGCCAAGGCGATGAAGGGCAATGCGGCCACTGCGAATGCGAGGGTGGCGACAGCGAGGGCAATGCGGCCACTCCGAAGGCGAGGAAGGCGCAAGGCGACGAAGGCGCTTCGCAACGAAGGCGAAGGCGGCGACAGCACAAACACGGGAGGGCAGCGACGGGAGGGCAGCGACGGGAGGGCAACGACGGGAGGGCAACGACGGGAGGGCAACGACGGGAGGGCAACGACGGGAGGGCAACGACGGGAGGGCAGCACATACAAGGCAAAGATGCAGAAAGAAGCACAAAGAAGCACAAAGAAGCACAAAGGAGCACATACCTGTTGGATTCACAGCCATAACTCTCACGCCGCCACCCTCACCACTCACCACCACGCCTCCTCTCTCTTGCATCCACAATTCAAATCCATCCCCAATGCCCATTAGTGATAGCAAATCGCAACAAACCCAAGAAATCCTACCTATATAACACCCTAACACAACCATGCATTGAAGAGCCTCTCATCACGGTTCCCATCAACAGTGCAACAATGCAAGGCACTGTCTATCAGATCTGGAGGCCCGAGGCGAGGGGGTTGGCAATGGCAACTGGGCAAGCAATTGCAGGGTAGCGATGTGGGCAATTTGGATGGAGGATGAATGCACTACACTCACCTTATGTGCGGCGAGGTTGTTGCGATGGATGTGAAGGGATGGACGCCTCGGCAGCGAAGGTGGGCGAAGCGGAAGGGAGCGGATGCGAATGCTGGGAGGAAGGCGACGGGAGGGCGATAACGGGAGGGCGGCGACTAGAAGGCGGCTACTAGGGGCAGATCTAGGCGATTTCAAACGCCTAGATCTGCCCACTTATTAAAGGGCATTTCGTACAAGACCAAACATTATAGCAGAAATTACGATAAATCGCCACAAAATAATTCACTGCTTGTAGCTATGAAAAGGTACTAAACAAAGTGAACACATTCTGTAAGACACTCTTCTTGCGTAACTCTGAATAGCAACACTCACTAATTGGGATAATTACTGTACATAACATTACTAAGCAACTTGGGTCCTCATAATATAACAATGGATGTTGAGAGTACAGTCTGAATCTGAATCTCCTTGCACAACATTTCGAGCATCCCACTGTTATATCCTAAGGGCCTGCATATGGAGAATTGAATGTTGAATACTATTATGTAGTGCATGGCGTTCCCCAACAATTCTCATATGTTTTCCAATGTTTCCAAGAGGTGGGAGGAACCACATGATATTGGAGGAACCATATGTTTTCCAAACTATGATGGTTACTATCTATAATACTATGAAAGCATGCCAGGTGGCCATTGGTGAGCCCACGGACCTTTTGCCATTAAGAGGTCACACAGTTATTTCGTATGCCTGCAATAGGCCGCTATCCACTGGGTGTTAAGGAGGACGCGTCCCCATCCAGCTCTGGCGACTCACATGCCCCCATGGATTTGGATGGAGATGGAACCTGTCCCTGAAATAATACATCGTACTCAATGCCACCTTATATTAAAGTGATCACTTGCTGCGCACCAACCTCAGTATTCTGCTCAGAGTAACAACAATGACCTTCAACACCTTGAGATCAATTACTACTCATTACATCCATTCAGCCTTTACTGCAGGCTGCCGCAACACCAACAGGAGCTAACTTACAAGACTCGATAGTGGACAGTTCCATTTGGAATGGCTAGTTCTTTGGAGATTCGGATCCTCTACTACTACAAGTACTATTATTGTATCCATCTGGTTTAGTGCATGGACCGAAGGGATGATATAGTGAGCTAGTAGACTAGCTAGAATTTACATATCATCAGCCCAGGCATCAGAGGTCGGAAAGCTTCAGAGGAATTGGGCATGCTTGCAGTCAAGGTCTTTCGAGTGACTGAGGTGGTGGCTGCTCTCGTTCTTTATACAGAGTTTGGAGGGATTCGTGAGCTCTCAGGATACACTTGTACGCACAAACAAAATGCGAGTGTTGGTAGAAGAACCACTTGTGATGAGATGTGTGGAGGTGTTGATGTTGTTGGTCGGGTTACTAGTACTGCAAATGCCTTCGTTAGTTGTGAGGGCTGAGGTGGCTCTACCAGTGGAGCATTGTGATGCAAAACAAGGTGGCTGCTACCTCGACAATGCTTACAGGACTTGGCCAGACAGGATACCTTGCAAGGTACCGAAATGACTCCTTTCATGATAGTGGAGATCGTGGTGACATTGTTTGGAATAGCCTTGGTACATGTGTAGAATGACCACCTGGCAGCATTGGATCCAGAGTTGCGTTGACACCGTGTCTGAGGTGATATTATCGGAGAGATCGATCCATCCTTTGTGACATTTTCCGAACGCAGATAGTGGGTCCCAACGTGAGATGGGGGTTTTCTAAATTGGGGGCACTAGAAGCGGAGGGAAGAAAAACCTCCGATTTGTTGTCAATTCATTTATCCATATGAATCGTGCGGAGGAAGTATCACTTGCAGTTGTCCGTGCAGCGCGACTCCGTGGTCGGTAAGCTTCAAAATGACAATCAGCTAGTGTAGATTAGTGACTGTAGAAATTACACGACAGAGACATGGAAGGCGATTGTGTGCACAGCACATATAAGAGAGCAACCTTATGCAAGAGGATTCCTTCTTTGTACCTGTGAAATCAAAACATCGCACTTTATGAGCTATGTGGCCGTGGTATATTTCACTTTTGTCATCGTGACAAGGATGCGTTGTTTTATTATCCTTTTGCTTAATCTTTTCGGCATGTGAGAGGGGTACTAGTGCTACTGAATCCATTTTCATCAATACCCACAAACTAAGAAAAGCTTTGGATTTATTATTTGGACCTGCAGGCAGCAGATGTGGTGTATCCAACAACAGAGGAAGAGATCGTGGCTGCAGTGGCCACGGCTGTTAAGAACAACCAAAAGATCAAGGTGGCCACCAAATACAGTCACAGCTTCCCCAGGTTCGCATGCCCGGGCTCCAGCTCGGGTGTCATCATAAGCACCAAAAACTATTCTTCTATAGTGAGTGTAGACACTTCAGCCATGACTGTGACCGCACAGAGTGGCATCCTGATGCGCGTCCTAACCTTCGCCATTGCTGATTCCAATCTGGCTCTCCCATATTCCCCTTACTGGGATGCTCTCACACTGGGTGGAGTGTTGGCCACCGGAGCCCACGGCAGCTCCCACTTTGGGAAAGGCAGTGCAGTCCATGAGTATGTGGTTGGGGTGCGTGTGGTCGTACCTGCCAATGCGTCTGAAGGATATGCGAAGGTGGTCACCTTAAATGTACAAGATGAAGATCTGAACGCCGTGAAGGTGTCCCTGGGAGTGTTGGGCGTCATTTCCACGGTCACACTGCAATTGCAGCCTGCGTTTAAGAGGAACTTGACTTTGGAAGTTCGTGATGATGCGGGGCTGGAGGACAAGATCTTCGAGATAGCCAACACAGTGGAGTTTGGTGATGTCACTTGGTTTGCCTCCACACATCAGGCTGTCTACAGGATTGATCACAGGGTTCCCAACAGCACACCGGGAGACGGTGTGAATCGGTTCTTTGGGTTCCAGCCCATAAATGGCTTTGAAGTCGAGGCCGCAAGGTCCCTTGGTGAGTTTGACCATACCCCATGACACGAAGGATCACCAAATTTGTGGTGTTCACGTTGCGGAATGAAAGAGTGTAGAGATATTGCTACTTGGGCAAGTTTGAGCTCTTTATATCTTTCTTTCCTCCCTTCTGCAGGTAAGGGCAAATGTCCAGAGTGTGAATTGGGCATCCTGAAACGAAATTATTCTTTGGCTCTATGGGTGTGGCATGGTCGAAACTCACCATGACATGAAGGGGCTTGACCGGAGGATAGATAAGAGGTTAAATGTGAACGTGCTCAGTCCTACCCTGCAAATTTGAAGAAGTGCAAATTGCACAAAATGCACGTCCCTCTTGTATCGAAATACCATGAGAGCATGTGAGGCCATGGATCGAAAGGAGCATTTGTAACCACCAAAGCCAAAATAAACAAAATAAACAAACTGCGACCCCGTTGCATAGATATTAATTTTGTATATACAGGCACTCTTCAATTTGCGGATTTTCTCTGACATGGCTATAAGTGACTGACTTGTTTTACAGAGCAGAACGCAGAGCTGATAGGGAATCAAGGACCTAAATGTTTGCTCGCCACGGCTAATATAGCCCAACAAGTCGCAGTGGGGTTTGGATACGAAAAGCATGGTCACGGTTTCGAAGGCTTTCCAGTCATTGGTCCTCAACACCTTATGCAGTCCTCAAGTGGATGTGAGAGGAGCCCCAAACCCGGTTATTTTTGTCCCTGGGACCAACGTATCAAAGGGCTGCAGTTCTTTGAGTCGTCTGCAGCAATCCCAATGCACAATTTGCAAGCCTTTATTCAGGACATGAGACTCCTCAGGGAGCAGAAGCCATACAGCTTTTGTGGTTTGGACGTGTACACCGGCTTCCTCATCCGCTTTGTGAAGGCTTCTAGTGGTGCGTACCTGGGCGCCCAAGAGGACGTGGCCTTGGTGGACTTTTTCTATTACCGAGCTGCGGATGCCAACACACCCAGGCTAGACGAAGATGTATACGAAGAGATTGAACAGATCGCCTTCTGCAAGTACCAGTCAAGGCCACACTGGGGAAAGAATCGAAACCACTTCTTAGTGGGAGCAGGCAAGACGTACAAAGCAATCGACAAATTTCTTGCTGTTAAAGATAAGCTTGACCCTAAAGGATACTTTTCTAGTGAATGGTCAGATTTGGTTCTAGGCATTACTAAGCCCGTGTCAAGTACACAACAACCTTCTTGTGCACTTGAAGGTATGTGTGTGTGCACGACAGATGCAGATTGTGCCCCTGCCCAAAACTATTTCTGTCGGCCAGGGAGGGTGTACTCTGCTGCAAGAGTTTGTCGCCATGAGGCCTAAGAACCCAATGTGGCACTTGTTCCTTGAGTAGGAAAACTTGTACGCCAATGCAACTATGATAACTCGAGCATCATTTATGAATCATGAAGGACTTGTACAATATGAACCTCACAAGGGATCTAAAGTACATCATCTCTGTCATTTGGAGTTCCACCAGTACACCACATTGTGCAGTATGGGCATGTATTCCTGTAGAATGGTCGGATACATCAATTTCAATTTCAGAGGGGAGAAGAAGTATGGTGTGTAGGCATCAAAACCAAGACATATTCACATAAAGAAAATCTCTTGAAACAAACAACATGCTCAAAAAGCATCAGCCACTGAGACACAAACTCACCGAATTTAAATTGAACATCCTTGAACCTGGAAGAAGTATGTACATGATCATCGTAATCAAAGTTACCCTCGTGTCAAGTAAACATGGACGCCTGAATGAGGTACCTTCTACTAACCCCAATTCCCCAGCATCACTATGATTAATCACACAAGAAATTGGTAACGGTAATACCAAGTTTCAACTAAGTCGGACTCATGGCAATTGGCAGCCTTGGGTTTTTTTTGGAATATTACTATATATTACTGCTCACCTTGATGGGATGTGGCTTTGGCAGATTATCACTTCAGCACAGAGGCGTGCTTCATTCAGAACGAATATAAGGCCATGACCAGCACCAACCAGCACTATCCTAAGACAATGAAAAATGGATATCTGTCGAGCCTAGATATATTTCTGCAAAATGATTAAGGGGTGGTTCTTTTCCCCCACCATTTCTTCTTTGACTTCTCTTTCTCCTTCTCCACAGAATCTGCTTGGCAAAGCTTATGCAGTACCGCTTTTGTCTCTCGTAATCTCACCTTGAAGTCTTTCCTCCACACATCAAATCTTCCCTTCAACTTACGGAGCTCCTCCTCAGGGCTCAGGTGTGCCTCGGTTTGGCCTGACTTCACTTCGACTAGAAAATCAACGTCATCATTAAATACCTGCTTGCGATGCTCGTACTCTCCAACAAGCTGACTGACAACAGCACGCCCAGCATCACCCTCACTCCGATTCGTTCCATATTCAGGCCCTGTTTGCAGATATTTGTTAGTGATCTGCTCTACACTTTTTGTACCATTTGTTCCAGCATCCTCCCAGTCAAAATCTTCTTCATCTGGAGGAAGCATACGCTGGTTGATCCTATGATGCTTTGCAAGTTTGGGACGAGATTCCACAGATTCTTCTTTTGGAGGCGTTGGCACAGTTGCCTCATCAGTTACCAAGCTCTTCTTTGCAGCTGCCAAACTAATCTGCAGTGATGACATCTGTTTCTGCCACACCTCCTCCATGGATGACATCTTTGCCTCATACTCCATCCACCGTGCCTCATACTGCTGAATTTTTTGAAGCAACAAGGCATTATCTTCCTCTCTTTCTCTTAATGCTTGCTCAGCCATTACTGCCCTCCGCTGCAATTCCAATATATATGGAGAAGATACCTTAATGGTGGCCTCTTTCTCCTGTAGAAAACCAACCAGCCGATGAAATCATCACTACGTGTCTGATCCATATCATCACAGTAAGCTCAATACCACTACTCACCTACATGAAAGCCCAGCAAGCTCAAACCAGAAAGCCCAGCAAGAGAAACTAAATCCTGTAACACACCAAATTGATGACAAAAACTAAGGAAAATATCAGGTATTTTCTTACAGGAGAAGAATGCATCAAATAGACAGCAAGCAACTAACCTAAAAGTTCCTGAACTTCTCAATAATTGCAACTCAGAGACATGTTCTTTCAAAGTGCAAAAATAGAATCTAGATGTCTGCAGGCTTGCTATTAAGCCACATGCGAGCCACAACTGCAACAAAATTATGAGAAAAATGACAGATTTTATGATATAAGGTCACCACATACCTCCAATTCTAATGCCTCAGGATATAAACTCAGCACTCTGGCAGTTACAATCCCTGTCACCTCTTTCACACTTTCATATCCTTCATCTACTGCACTGGGAGCCACTGACTCCTCTGTTTCTCTAGTTTCATCACTAGCAATGGCTTCAGCTGCTAGTTTCTCCTGAGCTTCTAGTTTCCCGTTGGACTCTGTTATACAAATCTGCAACTGTCTCTTGGCCAACCACATGCGAGCCACTGCCAGGTGCGAGTGTTGTCAGAAAGATTTCAAAATGCATAGTGTTTATAGAGATAAGGACCAGTCTAGGTTTTTGTTCATATCCTTGGCAAAGTTGAAGATCCTGGATGATAACAGTACATTGTTATCTTCAAAGAAACAGAGAACTCAATGAAAGATGGGATGAATACCTGATTGAACCTTCACAATTTTCTCCACTCTTGTGTGACATGCACGGCATGCAGCCAGCCTTCTTGCGTGCTTTTGAATGTACACAGCTCCCCGATGCCTTCTGAGGAACTCCTCAAAGAGCCTTCGTGCTATGGCACCTCTCACCACTATCCATGCCACAATAATATACTAAAAACGATGGCAAAGGAAGAGAAATCATTTAAAAAATGCAGTAGTATCTTGAGATACTATATACCACTTCTAGAAGCAGAGAATTTAGGAATATTTACATCTTCTGAACTTAGTTTTTCCTATCATATGCTGAGTGGCAAAGATTCCTCAATGCTTTTAATGAACCCATTCAATTGCCAACTTTATGACAAAAGTATTACACAAATCTTCATCTGCAACTCAACCATGAGAGAAAACAGACAGGCTGAACTTACAGGATTGCAGGTAAATTGTCATCTTTCGTTTCTGTCTATACATAAGGCGAACCTTGTAGCCCTTGTACAATGCTTGCAGCCTTGTCACACCCTGCAAGGTTCTCTGCCTCAAATCCTCCAACATTCCAATCTGGACCATGTTGTGAAAATTACTGTCAGTAACAATGATTGTTGAGCTACAAAGCAAAAGCATCAGAGGCTTCAAGAACCTCATGAAAATGGACACCAAGGTGCAGAAATTTTAGAAAGCATATTGGACGAAGACAAGGTACAAAAAGCATACTGCAGCAAATTAAAGCACCAGAAAGAAGAAAATGAAAGAACATAACTGACAAAAGTACACTACAAATGGTTGATAACAACAAACACTTCTGTGGTCGCAGAACTGATGCTGACAACATCACCAAAAAAGTTTCTGATGTGGATAAATTGCTGAAAATTAAAACTTGAACAACAAATGTAGAGATCTCACCTGTCCAGCACGAAAGAACAATTTTGTAATTCCAACTTGATACATTTCTGAAGGGATCCCGAATTGGTGCAGAATTGCCACACAAATGCTGAGCGGATCCTCTTGGCTAATATGACTTTTGGGGAGTAAAAAGCCGTACCTGCATGCCAAAAGATTCTCAGAAGATTAGAGACATATTACAGAAAGCTCAATAAAATGTTCAATGAAACAGGTAAGCTTGTCAAGGACACACATATAATTGTAGACTGCAAATAAATCTACTCATTCTGCCTGAAGTTGAGTCTGTCGTACATTAGCAGGCATGTCAGAACACTCGGTGCTCATTGAAGGGCACACAGGTTAGAACCAGTACGACAAGTTATTGATTCCAGAATTTCTAACCTCTTGGCAAATTCATGATGAGAATGACGTGTAGGATAGCCAGATCGCGAAATGCGGACCACCTCTAGGACCCCACAACATCGGAGCTGCTGTAGAACCAGCTCCTGTTCATACACATTTGGAAGCTGCTTTGCGTTCGGCTTTATGCATCGAATGAAATGTGGCTCAGTGGTCTCCAGTCTTTGCATTAAATTGTACAATTGACCCTGAATCACCACATTGTCAGTTGATACATGAAATATTTCTTCAGCTTTTACAAAACCACTGGGTCAGATTCCACACAATGCTGGAAAAGAGCATCATTGGTATGGTTGGAAAGGCCAAGTCCACAAGAACATAAGTCGTGGAGGCCCCACAACTCTGGAAAAACCATTCTTGAGTTTCCTATAACTGTTTATAAAATCAGATGCCAATCATAGTTACAAAATCTCCAGAAGCAATCGGAGAAACTTTGCTACATTATAATACATAGCATAAAGTGTAGTATGCCTGCAAAATACTAAGTATTTGTGGGATTGTGGCTGAGACACACCTTGAACTTGGTTGCAACACTCAGCTTTTGAGATTCTGTACTATTAGCCCTCCGAGTTGGGCTGAGCAACTTTTGCACACCTTCTCCAATAGAAGCGACAAATAGCTGAGGCAATGCACAATCACAGGAACCCAAAAGCTGCAATAGGTCTGCATGCAGCAAGTCCCTGTTCTTCTCAAGGAAGCCATTTGTTTCATACACTACCTGAAGCAAACAGCTAAAGTTAATTCGAGTTTGTTTTGAATTTCAACAAAAGAATCCACGACACTCCAGAGTATACTAAAGTGAACTAGTGCAAGACATACGGCCTGGACACAAAATTAAGTTGACAGTGCCCAACCTCTACAAATGCACAACCTATAGCAGATAGAAAGGATTTTTGCACATAGAAGAAGGGTAGGGTCAGAATGTTCAATGAACATTTATCCGGAGCAAAAAAAATTGCCACAGTAAATACCACAATATGGAAATAGCTGCATACCTCTCCAGCATAGTGACAAATTCGAAACGTCCTCTCACGCTCTCCCCTGAAACAGAGGTTTCCTTTCAGATGTTCCTTCAGCTTATTTGCAAGCGTTATATCTGATGCTCGTGGAAACATGCACTCTTCATCCAGCAATGAGATCATTCCCAATGGTCTCTGTCAAGTAATATGCACAAGAATTACCATCAAACTCTGCAATTTAAGGGTCACATAGAATGTGAGCATCCCCAATAATAGTTTGACAAAGTGACTAACCTCTAGAGAAAGACCAGTTCTTAGTCCTTCAATAACTAACTTATGATGAAGTATGTTGACAACTTATCAATAACACTTGATCATCTTAAAAACCATCTTTATAACCTCTTGACAGAGTGACTCACTCTCTCAATAAGGTCGAGGCACTCCTGGTTGTCTTCAAAGTCCACCATTGTCCAATCAATACTCTCAGAGTTGTACTCCTGAAAGCTCACCACAACAAGTTGTCAACAAAACTCCAAAACGCTCATACACTCTTGTAAGAGAACGAAGTAAGAAAAAGTTAGAATAGAGAGGAGAACCCAAACTTGCAGTTCTTCAAAACACAAAGAAAAGATGGAATTCATTGACCAGTATCATATCATACCTCTTGCTCAAGCTTGAAAAGATGGCGATTAAAATGTTGTTGCAACCTTTCATTTGCATAATTTATACACAACTGCTCAAAACTGTTTCTCTGCAACCAAAGTGGACAATATTTAAGAAGGTAAGTGGTAAGAAATGCTATAAATATACAAAACCCTTTCAGAAGATTATCCATGATCTTAAATCAAATATTCAAATGGACTTGGAACATTCACATGACTACTCACGAACCAAAGGAATCAGATTCTGACAGGAATGCAAGTCACATCTTCTGTCTACAACAAAGCATGTACTGAATATATGATGATATACAATTGGATTGTGACTGGCCCAGTCAGTGAGATAACCTGAAAAGATTCAAAACCATAAATGTCCAGGATGCTAATTGACCTTCCTGTCCGCTTTTTGCCAACTTCCAATGACTTATTCACACGATCAACAAGCCAATCAAATAGGCTTGCATAAATAGCTTTTGCAAGCGCATCTCTGGAGTCAGTTGCCTGCAATACAAGAAAAAGATGAGAATAGCTTCACTCAAATCCAAGTTAGAATATCAAAACAAAAAACTGATAACACCTTGGCAAATGATTCCTTCTGGAAAGAGTTAACTTACCTTCTAATATAAGCCAGCAAACCAGCAAGTAGCCATTGGAATGCTTCCAACACAAATTCAGAAATGGTGGACACAATTTATTTCCACGTCATCATAAAACTAACCCCTTCTTGACAATCAAGTGCAAAATTACCTGAGCGTGTGTCAATCTTTGTACAATATCATCACCCCCTGCACGGATCCTCCGAGTGGAAAGTGCCGCCACAAGCTCACTAACCTTGCAGTGAAGCAAAGTTGCAGCCACCTCCACCGCTGCTTGCACAAAAGAAACAACATTGTTACCTACTCTGTGACTATCCATTCAAGATTGTGGAAACCAAATGCTCCTTAAGCCAGCTGTGCTGGTACTGTTGACCACATCAAAGGTGGCTTATTTTGCAGCACTTGCAAGACTATCCAAGGCATTTTGGATTGATAAACATCAAACGAAGTAGACATGAGCAGCTTCACAGAGCCAAAATGTGAGTCTGACTGCTCTATTGATCACTCTCTACAAGGTTTCAGTCTCCAAATGACCATCCTTAAAATATTGACAAAACCACAAAATTTCCATACAAATGCAACGGTGTCCCAAGAACCACCTTCATGGTTATCAACAGTAATATGGTTGTCTTGCTCAACAACACAGAATGTGATATTTCCAATCCACAGGACAGCTGCAAGCATTTCAAAAGCTTGCTCCTGATCTTCTTCACTGATTTGTACCACGTTCATAGCACTCTGCAATGCAATATCCCCACTAATCACAACCAGATTTGTAATCAGGTCTACCGCCAGATAGAACAAACCTATTCATATTAGCTGCAAGACAAGTTGTCAATAAATCTGGAACCATCCTCACCATAAGATGGACCTACAATGCTCAGAGAAAACATTTCTTCACTTGAATACACACTGATTTTCAAAACATGATGAACAAACCCCAGAACATAAGAAAAAGTGCTTGCAGAAGACCAGGCGCACCCTCAAAAGTTCAAATTGCTTGGCATCGTCAACCTTGTCAATAGCCATACAGCTACTTTGATTTAGATACCGATACTCCTTGGCAGGTCTTAGGTTCAGACGGTCTGCTCATAATATACCTCCATGTGTCAGAATCAAGCATCAAACAAACTGGAAGACCAAATAAATGAAAATGATGAATTCAGCTGCATCGTTGAGAGAGTAATACCTCGCAATGAAGTGTCAGCTCCAGCACATAGCTGATAAAACACATGATATGATCGTTCACCCTCAGCTTGCTGTACAACCCTTGACTGTAATCACATTAAGCCACCACAGTAGCTGAAAAACAAGATGCTAGAACTGGAGAGTCTTCTCAGTTGCAAAAAATATTGAGCACTCAGGTTCAAGCATTTACAAAAAAAACAGTACTTCTATTGTTCAGTTATAGACATGTGATTTTAAGCATGCAACAATGCCAACTATGTCATTTCACACTAATCAGAAAATAACAATCTAAGAATTCAAGAAGTGCTTGAGAAGGGCAGCCATACCTTTTCGAGTAAATCTTCTCGCCCAAACATATAAGATCCAATGCAAAGGACATCCCGACAAATGCCAAGGTCAGAAGTGGACGATCTGATCCCAAGAATGTAATAAAATGCAGAAAACAAATTGACATAAAAAGAAGGCACTAACGAGCACACTCAGAAGAATATCCTTTAATTTCCACTTACAAGTTTGAATCTTAGCCCCACATATTTTGCCAACTTTGTCAAAATAAATGTCAATCAGCTTCCCCTGTTAGCAAGGCAACAAAACTAATGAACATAAACAATCTTCCAAACTCCAATTCACAATGGTATAAAGCATGGCATACATTCTCCAGAAAAATTAGGTCCAGAGGCCACCACAAGAACATGGCCAAGTTTTACAGTCCCCTTTGCCCTCTCATTGTCTTGCTCATGTATGATAAAGAACAACAGACAGCATGCTCTGCAACTTGTGAAAAGAATGGAACACATCATTTCCTTCTGAAGGAATGGTGAACCCTATGAAGAAAACTCTTCTTACAAAGCGACTTGAATTGTCATTCCTCAAGGTTTTGGCATTGCCAAATGCTTCCAGGATTGGATTTGTTTGCAAGATTTCATTTTCGATCCCACCACCGCCTCCAAGAGCAGCGAGATACTGCATGGCAATCTTGGCTGTTTCTGTCTTCCCTGCACCACTCTCACCACTAAACAATAATGTGAACAATACGTCCCTCTCGCACAAAAGTATAACACCACCACTTATACTTAAAAATCAAAAAGAAACAAAATTAAGACACAAAAAGCATCGTCTACATATAGGTGCCTTAACATTCCCTTTATTTCTCTACATTACATACTAAACAGTAGTCTTCATTATACGCTGTATACATCCCAACACAGAAGAACCACAATTTTGTCACAGTGATATAAAATTATAAAGATGTATGTCAAGTACCTGATGATGATAGACTGATTTACACCACCTGCAAAACACAAAATTAACTAGTATAAACATCCCATGTGTATGACCATTGAACCTAGAAATTGAATTGTTCAAGAATATGTGTCACTAGCAAAACAGTATCTTTGGTGTCAAAAGCATTCATCGCAATTAAGATAGATACATATGTTGTGATGCATTTTGTCAATAGTTCAAACCTTGAATCATTGCTCCAAAAGCACTATCTGCGGTCATGTACACATGAGGCTGGGAGCTTTCTGTAGTTCTCTTGCGATACGCTTGAACATTGTCTGGACCATATATGGGAACCTTCTTAAATGGGTTGACTGCAATTAAGACTGGACCGGCCCTAGTCTGCATAATTCCATGATATTGTTAAAAATCAATGCACCATTTTGACTTCCAATTGCAGACAAATATGGGCCTGATTTGAGCTATAAGTCATATATCAAACAAGAAAATACACCACAAGCAAGTACATAATGGTTTTGACTTGAAGCTCATCTAAATCTTAGAAATATACATATATTTATGATTCAGCACCATACCTCCTGGGAGCATGACAGGTCCTTTATTGTACAAATGACATTATAAAAGAGGACATAAGTACTTACATATATCTTATCAAGAGCATATCGGTAGTCTAAATCGTGAAGAACTGAAGGCTCATTGAGGTAGCTAAGTTTGATGAGGTCATCAACTCCCTCCAAGATGTCAGGGTTTGCAGGTTGAATCTTTGCAGCACTCACTCTAATCACCTGCACAATATCATCGAATCCCCAACCAATTCACAAGGCATTAAACAAAAACCTTCGCTGGAAAATGAAAGCATTCCTAGTCATAGACATTCACTGGATTGGAATATCAGCAGTACAATTCTTACTTGCTGGTCAGATGTTCGGACAACAGCCTCTGTATCTTCTGCAGATAGAACAGTTCCAGAAGTCCAAATGTTTTCCAAGTTCAAGCACCAAACCCGTAAATTCTGCAAACACAACATCCCAACACAGATAAGAGCTTCAGTATTTAACAACACCCTGCAATTAGTTGAATAATACTGGGAAGCTTTATATTTGCATGCATGCATGTGCGTGTTGACCACTCCAAAATCCTGTTCTCTGCTCACATTTTCATACCAATGCAGTGGCGAATCATTAAGAGTTCAGCAAGAGTTGAGAAGCCTTAAAATTGTAATGATTATAACAATGTTGCAGTGGTCATGCCCTTTTAAATCTCAAAGCTATTCAGCCCGGAAAACTATACGGAAGAATCTAGCGACAACAATCAGGGCAAAGTTTTGAAGAGTAGGTGCATACCTTCTTTAAGCGTAATATACCGTCATCCTTCCACTTCTTCCCAGATGTGACCACAGGGGTAGGGTTTTGTTGAATAGCTGTATCTAGAGCAGGAATATGTTCTGGCATAGAGAAGCTGAAACTAGATTGCTCCTGTGAGCTGATGTTCGATTCATCAGCTCCTCCCGAGAGCATGATGACACGACCATTTTCATAAGCCGGATCTCTACTGCTTTCGACTGCGACAAGCATGTCAAATGGACTTCGCGTAGAGACCTCGGACCCCATGACACATTTAGCTGAATAATGAGCATCAGCAGCAGGTAAACCCACTTTTCCAATGGGAGAGTCCACATCAGCATCAACAACACAGAGTTTCCCCAACGATCCTGCGGTGGGTACTTTGGTTGGCATGGCAAGTGTATTCGTTACCGCCCCTGGATGCTTCCTAGCTCGCACTGACGAAGGCAATCTTGCTCTGGATGTTGGCCTTACAGGAAGTGGTGGCGGCCTAACATCCTGTTTGTCATAACCTAAATTTTCTTTCTCCTGCATGTCAACACCCGTTCTGATCGACTCCAACATTTCTTCTAGTGTACTCCGAGGGCCGGAGCCCTTGGGAGGAAACATATTTAGTAGTATGATGATTCTCCCCCTTGTCAATCTTAGTCTTCAAATGAGCCCTCAAATGATGCCTACAACCATACCTGCAATATGGTAGGTAGGTATCCTCCTAATGCATTTTCTTCCTCAATGTGATCATACCGTCCTCAGAGGCAACACGTTACTAACATCATCACCTTAGGCTGATTGATCCTGATGAATAGCTACCACACATGTCACATGCTGGAAGAAGCAAAGCAAAGCAGAGAGCAAGCTAAAGCTTCACTCCGACGAAATCCAACACCACCCCCATAAACCGCATCTTCTTGTTCCAATGTGCGCAAATCTCCAGACCGAAATTGAAGCAATTCAATTCCGGTCTGCCGCCACATTCATGCATCCTGGCACCTGATGTCCAATTCCACCAAATGACCCAACCCAGCCCCCCCGATCGTTGATTAGCTCTTTCGAACTGGATCAAGAAGTTCTTCACATCCCGCAGCCAATTAAGTTACACCTCGACAACACAGCACACACCTTCACCTAACTCAAATCGATCAACAATCACAGGGTAGCCTCTCACGCAACCAATGTGATCTCGCCACATCTGCAGCACACCACTGGTGCAGCTCCACATTCCCCCCTCCCCCTCCTGTGCCCTAACTTAATAGATCGCATCAACCTACAGGCTCATGCAACCCAACCACTCCGCCTCGAAATCGCCTTCCCGCTGCCACCACTCCCCAACGGCCTCCAGCAGGTTGAATTTTGAGTCAATGCGCCGGAGATACTTGTAAGTGAGCAGGGTATATACCGAACGGAACTAAGTTTGACGAGCAGCAGCGTAGACCGAGCTCTGCTCCGCTGCTTCAACCCCGTCAGTTACAAATGGCGCATTGAGTTAACCTGCGAATAGCACCACCTGTTGGAAGTGTAAGAAATTGTGCGGAGCGAGCAGCGGCTGTGGAATCTTTATGAAATTGATGGGAGGCGGGCTGCCGACCTAGGAAGCGAGGTCGAGACGAGCAGGGCATGGGCGTTCGAGCTTCGGTGGGGCCGTAGCCGCCATGGCTGTGCTGACACAGTCTCTCTCTCTCTCTCTCTCTCCCCTTTGTGTTTCCCAACACCTTCCTGGCTCTCTGTGCGCTGCAAGACATTCATCCAATGAGTCGCTTCACACTTTCATCCACTGTCATTCATGCGCCTCAGGCGAAGCCACTGGTCTTCATCGGTGAAAATTCGAGTATTGTGACCGGTCCAACCGGTGACATGTTCTGATATTTCAGCTTTTCTTTATTAATTTTTGGTATATTCTGTAGATTCTTATAAAATGATCTCAAGTCTTGAACTTCAACCAGTTGCTTCGTAAACTCAACCAATTCATTTGTAACTACAATAAATATGATATTTAGTGATTGATTAATATATAATGTTGTTACCACCCTACCCTGCTCAACACTAATTTTTAATTCCTTGACAATTAGTGTTGGAAGATATGCTAGAATTCTCTTTTTATCGTTGTATTTTTTTCATATCTTTACTAACACTAAATCAAACATGTAACTTCCACATATTACCATAGTTGATATTTAGTGTTTGAGTTTACATTTAATGTTACTTACTTTCATAGGGTTATTGACATCTAGTGTATCGTTTGTATTTAGTGTATCAAACACTAAATATCCTTTTTGGTGTAGTGGCCGGTTCTCCCCGTTCAAAGTTGACCGGTGGTTCTAGCATGAAAGGAAAGGCAACTTCATTCAATCAAGTAGCAGGTACCCACTTAAGTATGTAAGGATGAGCTCATTTATTGGCTCTATCATGAGGAAAGAGACCGAGCGGTGTGGTCTCCGAAATCGGTCAAAGTTTGGCAGCCAATCATAACCAATCCCATATTGTGTTAGAATTTTTTTTTTCAAGTGGAGCCTTGTGGCAAGTACTTGTTGAAGTGAAATGTTCTCTAAATAAGCCAAAGTTTGGTTGGTTTAGGGCCACGTGTGCAAGATAGTATTAGGATAGAGCACTTTTGTAACTAACCATTTCTCGACTCGTGCCTCTCAACCCTTAACCAATGTGCATCAAATGTACAAATGATTGCTATGCATCTCACCAAGTCTTCAAATCATTTTTTAAAAACTCGGGAGATTGAAACTATATTAACTACATCATTTTAGCACTAATGTATTTTCACCTTAAACCCTCGACCCTTAAAAGAACATCATTGTATAATTGATAGGGGCTCGATGTATAAAGAAGAGAAGAAATGTTGACCTTAGTGGTTTGGCGCCACCCCAAGGTCTCGATGTACAATATCTATGTCCATAATTTCTACAAACCTCACTCTCAAGTCTTCATATTGTTCTTTGGAGATTGTGGGGGCTAGAAAATTTGAAGTATATTGTTTTATGTCTATAATTCAAAAAATAAAACCAAAAAACACTCATGTGTGCTATTCGTGAACAAACTATGAAGTATGTATTTGTATTTAATGCCACTCACATTGTGTATTTAAACACCACCTTACTAACATTTAGGTATTCAATTGACTCGAATAACCACACTTGGAGAATGAGTTAATTTTAGGTAGGGTTGATTTTGACACAATAAACTACAAACGAAAGTACCGTAGCTCTCTAGTAGCTCGGGCAAAGAGTAATTTATCTCAAAGGTGCCTAAATTTATGGGAAATTAATTTTGTTGAGTGTCCGAGAAAAACATTCAAGGGTGCCTAAAATCACAATAATGCAAGTGATAGGTTGATGGAAGTGTTTAGGTTAATTGTGGCCACCATAGATGAAATTAGGAAAACCATCCATGAATTATAAAATGACTTGGATGAAGTCTAACTTATTTTAAATACTCTTTGACTATGCCCAATTTTAGAATATTATTTGAACGAGCTTCCTGACTTACTTTTGCACTTTAATTGATCATTAGGCATAAAGGTGCCCAACCTGCTAGAGAGCTATGGTATGTAGCTGAAGTTCAAGTTGTTTGCACAGTGAGGCCAAGTTTAGGCCACTCATCAGTCTAAGAATAAGTGTGCAAGATACCATACTATCAATCTCTACCACAAAATCATGTCACGGGCCACATTTACATTGTACAATTTCAAGATATTGCATGTACAAGAGGTTGATATGGGCACTGCTTCACATGAGTCGTTCAGGCTGAATACACCATTGCAATGCTCTATTATGAAAATAACCAAAGCATACTTCCAAATAGAATTTGACTAATTCCCGGATCCAACCCCATGTACAAACTCAACTAAATATTTTGATGTTATGGATTCGCATTCTAATGGCATAAAACAATTCAAGTTGCAATGCAATGAACCACATTACAATACTCTTCTAAATATGATATCATTAGTGTCACTAATTCTAATTGTCTTGCTCTAATTGTAAACCCAATGTAGTTTCGTCACCAAGATTAAATGTTAACCCAACATTATTTCTCATTCCTTGATCATTTTGGGGTGGGTTATAGATTTACAATGTTGCAATTTCTATCACCTACCAAGCAAGTATTCATCCAAATTTGAATCATCCGTGACAATATTTCCATCACAAGTGGCTGACAAGAGAAGATAGGATTTTGGCCAATGAATGAACTCATCCATCATCCGTGACAATATTTGTTCACTTCTTCATAATAAGTGTCATCGAAAAGAGTTTACCATAGTGACATAAAATACCATGTGACACTAAGTATCATATTTAGTGTACTCATTTATTAAACGCGGTGAGTACCAATAGAACAAAATTTCCCACACATGCTATAGATTGTCGGGTCCCATTTGTTGTGGGATAAGTACTATTATATACACTTAAATTGTTCCAAAAAGAGAACACCGATGTACAGTTCATGCTTTCCTATTTTAAATAAGCCAAGAGATAAGCCTAGAGTATTCCCCGGACTTGGTCAATTTTGGAATCTTCGGCTATACACTTGGTCGAAGGAATCGAAATTCAAATTTAAATTTCTCAAAGCGGAAACAATATTCCACCGCCCACATGTAACTTTGGCAAGCTTAATAAGACTTGGTACTCGAGATCAAGGGCCACTTCACACACGAGACTGAGAGCCCGTGACCATTACACTTCAAGCACTCTCATTGGTGGAAAAGGCGGAGCCGGTCCAAGTTCGCTACTTCACACTACGCTTGAGGGACCAACGGAGTGAGTATGTGAATGCACGATGGATGTAAAGTCTACGTGGATTCCTACATGGCATCGATTGGATCATGTTTCATGGTCGCTTGGATTATTTTCAAAAACCATCTCTTGGAGGTAGGTCTTACACAAAACCGGGAGACCATGGCACTCTGAACGCTCACAATCATTGATTTATTATATTTTATCATGTGTGAGAGGATCCACATGAATAGAAATTCGTTGAAATAGCATATGGTTAAGGGCCCGGTCACGTATGACCTTCACACTACGCTTGAGGGTCCGTGACCACACTACATGGTTTTGGAGGTGTCTTGGGACAACCTTTGGACACTTTCTTTTGGGCTCTCACAATTTCATGGTCACGGCTCTTGGCTCGTGTGTGAAATGGCCCTAAAACATGCCTACATCGAACACAACAATAATTTGAACGCTTGGCTATAGTCTATATTTGAGTGGTATATATGTGGTTAGTTGTGGATCTAAGAATTGGCAACAAAATATACATGTGTTTAAAAGTGATTGGACTACAGTTCAAACTACGTTAATCATTTTAGGCTTAATAGTCAACTTGATTGGGGGAACATGTGTGACCACTTAATGAGCACGAGAATCTTCACTTTCGTTATGAATGAGATTATATTCATGAGCTCTGGAAATTATGAGACAAATGGCTATGAGCACGATATGGATTTGCTAATCATCTTGTACTAAATATGTATTTCATATCCTACGAAAGGTGGGTAAAGAGAGAAAAGTATGCATCTCACGCATGCAAACACTCTTAACTTATGGCAAGGAAGTGATTGTGAGGACATATGAATTGTGTAGTTCTTTTGTAGGTTTTTTCAAGAACAATTTTTGCAAGTATGATAATATGAAGTATGGATTAGCATATACAATAACAAACACAACAACATTAGGATCACATGAATAAGAGAATATCGAAGTTCCCGAGAAATGTTCAAAGTCACAAAGCTCATTTGGCCCTTCCGAGTCACATATGCCATCCCAAATTCGAGAGTGATGATCATTGACAATTTGTCGCTTTCGACCACTGATTCGCGTCTTGAATGGAATCGAGCACTTCTATCTTAAGTATGTGCATGCATGCAAAGTTGCGAGTGAGGTAATGGGTACTAAGATTGTAATATCATTCAAACTTGGATATTTGGTGGGTATGTCAAAATGAGAGAATCTTTGGATACCCAAAATTATTGTTTAGGGTCAATAGCATTCTAAACCATATTATTTATAAGATGATTTTGTCTAGGTATGAAAGTTCTTGCATGGTATATAGCCCCAAATGGTATTGAAACTTTTTTAAACATACTCAAATACCTATATGTTACTGCAAAAAGAATGAATTCCTCATTACAAATACATGTATAGTAATAATGAAAATACGATATTGTACCAATATAGGGGTTCACTGAGGTAATTTGCATGGGTAGAAGGTAACCTATACATAAAGGCAACCTCATTGCACAATGCGCTTATTAGTATATAGATCTTCTCACAAGTTGAGATTCACTTCAAAGTTGGCTTTGAAGTATGGAGGAAGAGAATGATTGGATATCAGTGTATCTCTCATCCATCCAACATAAAAACTTGACCCCCCCCCTAGGGTTGTTGTTGCGTCATCTCCAATGACTTTAAGTAGATGAACTGGGGGTAATGAATGGAGTGGATTGACCTCTAATCGTAGATAGATGAAGCGGTTGAGTTTGAGAACTAAGCAAGTTAAAGTTCAAGACTTTAAGAGAATTACCGATCATTTTAGAGGAATCTATAGAACAAACCTCAAATTGATAAAGGAAACTTCACATGCAAGACTGAAGGCCCGTGACCATTGCAATCCAAGAGCTCTCATTGGTCGAAAGGGCGAAGACCATCCAAGTTCACTTCACACACGAAGGTGAAGGCCTAAAGGGCCAAAGAAGACTTTAGGGATGAAAAGTCTACATGAAGTCCTACATGGCGGACTATGGATAAGGTTTCATGGTCTCCCGGAATTTTCATTAGGCCCACCTCCAAGAATTCAATCTGACGCAAATTCCGGGAGACTGTGATTTTTTTCTTTCCAACATGACAGATTGCAGGGCATATTCCATAACAGATTCTAGGACAAACAAAACACCACCAAATAATTCTCTCAAGTTGATAGAGTTTGAAACATATCATATTAAACCAAATCCTCCCCTCTTTTTCCGCCAACAAAATATACAATGGACTCGCAACATGGTCCATTCTCACTTCACACTATGCTTGAGGGCCCGCGACTACATAAAACGGCTTCCCAACACCCATGGTACAGCCTTTGGATGAGAATCAAGGATCCTCACCAGTGCAAGGCCATGGCTCTTAATGTGTGAAGTTGATGCCTAGGGTTTGGAAATGGCCCCTAATATAAAGCCGCCCTTAGCTCATGTGTGAAGTGGCCCTTAATGTTGGATGAATGAGAGGTACTCTCGGAGATGAAAATGCTCTCTCTCTCTCTCTCTCTCTCTCAGAGTTTGACTCCGCTCTCTGAAACCTATTTAATGTGTCCTCATTCCCAAGCATGTGTCATAAATCAACTCATTTCAAACCAACTTTGCTGCCATAAAGTCCTATTACTTTGTAGACCCGAGCTCTAGTCAACATTGTTCACGTGACACTCGGGAGCGGGGACTTTGAATTGAAATTTTGAATGAGTGCAGATTCTGGAAGGGAAATACAAGGGGATCTAAAATGTTTTAAAAGCAACCGTGTACGCCGACATTGCAATAGTCATGCTTGAAGTCCTTCAAAAACTCGTGATTTGGTAAGGATATCTTGGCCCCCTTGTGATATGTTACAATGTTTAGGGAGTGTTCGAGTGGTGTCAAAAACTTAAATTTTCGTGAAACGAAGAGCAGATGTTTGGCTTCGCCCACATGAGGGCTATGTAAAAACAAGTTTTTTGGGGCAATTGTTTGAAGGCATTGAGGTAGTTGGGCTGTCTGAAACGGCTACCGTATAGTTGGGCCCAACCAACACCTCAGACTACGTTGCACGCCTTCGTGATCGGGAGTGGCATTACTTATTACCGTAAACATTGGTTGCGATTTATATTCAACACCCCGTCTGGACTGATGGCTCAAAGTCTTTTTGATTGCAACCTTTTCCTTTGGAAAGGGACCAACACCTAGTTGCTTAGTAATGTTATGTAGCTCTATGTCCTACATGTATGTCACCACTAGATTGGTCCCATATGCTCCCACCATATACATAAAATTACTATTACATTTTATTATATTGATTTCAATATTTATGGCACGACTATATCTTATTGGTATTTTGACCCTAGTAGTCGATATGTATTTAACCAATAGCTCTATGTGTACATTCAAAGGGTTACACAATTAAGAGTTAACACCTTGCACCCAATACTGTTGTTTTGGAGGAGGAATTGGAGGGAATTGGAGGGAATACTTGCATAGTGGCCCTTGGGGTGATCCCCAAGTGTTGGCAAAGGGGGTATAGGGTACCCATTAGCGGGGAGTATGTCATGCATATTGCCCTTGTGTTTTCAACTAGAGTTGGGTTAGTGCTTGCATGTTGTGCAAGGATGGTGACATTGTCAACCCAATCAAACCACTTTCGATGTTAGACAATGCTCTCTTCATAACACTTTGTGCTTTAAATTAAACTCTACATGGTTACTTGATTGATATTAACACATGCCCATCATTATGTTACACATTTCTTGTATCATAATATACATATAGGGTAGTAATTAATGGTGTCTTCGCCACTATTGTCTCAAGGCCTTTTCAAAGACATTGTTTATGGTATTTCGTGTTGCCGGCCTAATAGTGTCGCTTACCCCAATATGAGGCCTAAGTGTAGGCTGCACCAATAATCCTTTTTTTTTTGTCATTAGTGTAACCATATGACATCTGGCATTAATGTGCAAGTAATAATATGTAGGTAGTAGAATGCTAAAAAATATTATGAAGTCTATTACTAGGTTACACAATGGTCAACAAGTTCATCATGAGTGTAATTACACAACACCACGGGGAGGTCACTTTATTGTAAAGTTGAACAATCACGTGCGAACACTTTACATGTAAGAAATCCTATTTTTTACATAAAGCATCACCAAAATGGGTCAAACGTTTATCAACTTTTTTTCAAGAGTAGATATACATGGTACCTATTACAAAGTAAAAAGTAACTAAATTTGATTTATATATATATATAAACATACCGTTTCTAACTAGAATGATAGAGAACTGAACTAAAACATTACTACAAAAATGAAGATTTAAAGTACTATAAAAATAAAGATTTAAAGTATATATAAAATATATACTATCAATGGTTATATATATGTAGAAAAAACATCATAAATTCTAAAAATATATATGGCATGTAATATAGGGGTAGCAAACTTTGTTCTCACGTGGTGTTCAACTTGACAATGGAGTGACCTCCCCGTGCACAACACTTGGCATTAGTATGCTCAATATAAATTCCTCTTGCATATCAGATATATATATGCATAACATTTGCTATTAATAAGCTCAATATTATCTTCCTCTTGCATGCTAAATTATAACATATATGATATGACACTTGACATTCGTGTGCTTGAAAATATTTTTCCTTCTGAGATTAAATAACCATACCCTAAACAATGATTCACTCCCAAAATTTAATCTAAACAACAAATTATGTCATGTTGACATGTATCGGATGTGCCATTTTCTAAGGTTGCATACAATATGTTCACACCCTTGGCAAATAGTATACGTGACACTTAAACTCTACGAGCCGAGGGTGGATTTTTTTAGTCTAAGCAATCAACAATGCCAAACCATACCAACACACATGTTCACGTTAATATCTTCCAATTTTGAGCGGTGGGTGGCTGCAATTTTGTGTAAATGGTCCTAATTTGACAACGCATACATCGATAAGGTCAAATATGTCATAAGAAGCGCATGTTTTCTTTAATAAACATTTGAATTACATTGAATTGTTTTAGACGATTTTGGGGGAAAATAAATCTTTGGCCATTGGGGGTTAATACCATAGATGTTGTAGTGCTCCCCAAGATCATGTACCACTGCTTTAGAATATGAGTTGGAGAGAGGTGTGATGATGACGTTGGAGATGCCCGAAATGATGGAATTGAGAGGTGATTGATGCAAGCACTATGTACTAGATATTGTACACTTGGAGCCCTATCATAATTCGTAGCAGGGTGACACATATATGTTACCAAGCGTAGTGCTTGCCATTTTGCATTGGTCGCTTCCTATTGTCTATATTAGTTGTGCTCGTGTCCAATGAAGACATGACACGTCAACAAGACATAAAATGGTGAGCGCTACAGTGACACAAATGTAGAGAAATTCATAATCTCATTGTAAACGGGTATCTATCTTACAATGTATCTCTCTATGATATCTATCTATTTGTGGCATCTATCTATGTTATGATGATATTGTACACATGGGAACCTTGCTACAACTTGTAGCATGGTGACACATGTACGATATCAAACGTAATACTCGCCATGTCGTGAGAGCCGTTCACTACACTTCACACGTTCGTGGTGCTCGTATCGAATGAAGACAGGATGGAGACATGAGATGTCAACAAGGTATGAGATAGCGAGCACTACGATGACACAAATGTAGACAAATCATAATGTTGGTGGAAGGTACGTACACTCTAAACTCCGTAATACCAACCTCCATAATGTCACACACCCTCTCTAATATCCCGAAACCGTAGGGAACGGATGTTCGTAGTTCAAATATCGCTCCTTATTGTCACATTTCTCTCTCTCATATCATGCAATTTGTCATTAATGCAAATCACCCAAGAAGTCAACCCACACCCTTGCATTGCGCCACATGTCAACATGTGGAGCGTCACCCTCTTCTTCTTCTTCTTATGCCACTCATTGAATGTTGGTGCATGCGTCCACCGCATCGCCCCGGAAGGCCAAGTGGAGTGGACCACACTAGCGTAGGTGACGGGAGAGAGAATTCAAACCGTCCTCACAACTCCTTCGTGTCATTCCATAGTGTCACGCGCTACACTAATTCTATAGCATCATGCATCCATGTTAACACTACAAAACCTTGTAATATCACGTGCACTTTGGTTGCCACATACGTGATACTACGGAGTCTAAAGTGTATCTATCTTATGTTACGACACAATGCCAACTGACTAACTAGCTCGATCTTGCACTTCCCTAAGTTACGCCACATCGCCCGGGAAGGCCAAGTGGAGTGGACCGCATTAACGTAGGTGATAGGAGAACGAATTCAAATCGTCCTCGCATCTCCTTTGTGTCATTCCGTGGTGTCACACCCTACACTAATTCTATAGCATCACACATCCATGTTAACACTACAAAACCCCGTGATATCACGTGCACTTTGGTTGCCACAAGCATGATACTACGGAGTCTAGAGTGTATCTATCTTATGTTACAACACAATGTCAACTAACTGACTCACTCGCTCTTGCACTTCCCTAAGTTACGCCACATCGCCCGGGAAGGCCAAGTGGAGTGGACCACACTAGCGTAGGTGACGGGAGAGCGAATTCAAATCATCCTCACAACTCCTTTGTGTCATTCCATAGTGTCACACGCTACACTAATTCTATAGCATCACGCATCCATGTTAACACTACAAAACCCCATAATATCACGTGCACTTTGGTTGCCACAGACGTGATACTACGGAGTCTAGAGTGTATCTATCTTATGTTACGACACAGCGTCAGCTGCCTGATTCGCTCGCTCTTGCACTTCCCTAAGTTACGCATTGGACTCGCTCGCTCGCTCACAGACAGAGTACAAAACTTATTTACTTACGGAGGGAGTTGGGCGGACTGACTGATGGACGGACTGACTGATTGATTGAGTGAGTGCAGGAGCTGGAGGCTCTAGTCCACCACCACATGCAAGCTTGCAGCAGCAGCCGCCTGTGAGCCGGCCGGGTGACCGACTGGCTACGTTTCCCAGGACTTTGGTCACAAAATGATGTTGGGAAGTGGCCATGAGTTCAGAGTGACAGACAGACAGACAGACAGACAGACAGACAGCCTTCCTTCCTTCCTTCCTTCCTTCCTTCAGAATCGACGCAACGTGGTTGCCAGTTCCGCTGCACCCGAGCCTGCTTCTTCTGACGCAGTCCTCCACACTCGCTTCCGTCTAAGGGCGGGTTTAGACTTGGAGTCAAGGCTCAAAAATGGGTTGGGGTGAAAGAAATCCACTCCTCTCATTGGTAGAGAGGTTGGGACTCGCCTCTTCAAGTTTACATCATGAGTTGGGGCCAATTAACAAATAAATTATTTTATTCATCATGACAATGGCCTCAAGCCTTGGAAAAGAGAGCTCCCAACCTTGTGGACTCTTTCCCTCTAGTTGAGGCCATTGTCAGAGCTTTTATTTGCTTATAGTAGTTTATTCTTTGAGCATTGAATAGGAGGGGAGAAATTCTAAATTTATTATACTTTAATCATTATCCATAGAATAGTTCATGAGTACATTGGAACCTCTCATAACCCTCTCATAATTGCAGCCTCCAAATGGCCCCAACCCCACCTAAATAGGTTTACACATGAAAGCAATGAATGAAGTTAGGTTACTTTCTTATTAATGGCCTTGGGGGCCGATTTGCATGCCACATGGGACATATTGGCCTTCGTTCCCAATGGCCTTGGCCCCAAGTCTAAACAGGCCCTAAGGGCCACTTCACACACGAGCCAAGAGCCGTGACCACAAAATTGTGAAAGTGTCCAAAGGCCCCCGTCCCAACACACCTCCAAACTCATCATGCATGTAGTGTGGTCACGGATGCTCAGGTGTAGTGTGAAGTCATTTGTGACGGGTGCTCAACCAAATGCTATTTCAATGAATGCATGTTCATGTAGGTCCTCACACATGATAAAGTAGAATAAATCAATGGTTGTGAGCATCTGGAGTGCCATGGTCTCCCGGTTTTGTGTTGGGCCTACCTCCAAGATGTGGTTTTTGAAACTAGTCCAAGTGACCATGAAACATAATCCATTCGATGCCATGTAGGACTCCATGTAGACTTTACATCCGTCTTGCATTCACATACTCCGTTGGTCCCTCAAGCGTGGTGTGAAGCGAACTTCGACCGGCTCCGCCTTTTGCACCAATGAGAGTGCTTGAAGTGTAATGGTCACGGGCTCTCAGTCTCGTGTGTGAAGTGGCTCTGAGTTATCGCATGTTGCCTGATGTGAGGTTCATGAGGAGGTAAGTTAATGGTGGCCGGTGCTCAGTGGGTAGCTTGGAGAGCCCGAAGGGGAAATCTACCCAGAATCGTTTTAAAGGTTTCCTTTCAGTTTAGCAGCTTATTGAAGAAAATCGGCATTTCTTACGATAGAGTTGATTGTTTGTGTCGTTAGGGCCACTTCACACACGAGACTGAGAGCCCATGAACATTACACTTCGAACACTCTCATTGGTGGAAAAGGCGGAGCCGGTCCAGGTTCGCTTCACACTACGCTTGAGGGACCAACGGAGTATGTGAATGCGAGATGGGTGTGAAGTCTACGTGGATTCCTACATGGCATCGAGTGGACTGTGTTTCATGGGCACTTGGACTATTTTCAAAAATCACCTCTTGGAGGTAGGCCTAACACAAAACCGGGAGACCATGGCACTTTGAACGCTCACAACCGTTGATTCATTTTATTTTATCATGTGTGACGACCCTCATGAATAGATATTAATTGAAGAAAACATTTGGTTGAGGGCATGGTCACATATGACTTCTCACTACACTTGAGGATTCGTGACCCACACTACATGATTTTGGAGGTGTTGTGGGACGGCCTTTGGACACTTTCTTTTGGGCTCTCACAATTTCATGGTCACGGCTCTTGACTCGTGTGTGAAGCGACCCTTAGGACTAACGTTCACAAGTCCAAAATCAAAGGAAGAGGACATAAATGTGTGTGTTGGTATTGTTGGGCAACCATGACTACCTAGACAAAAATACTTGCTCGCCTTTTAGGAGTTAAGAGGCACTTTGTGGCTTGTTTATACTAGTATCATTGGATCATGACCACCACTCTCTTGATTTTTTTCATTGGTTGAGAAATGAGTGGTGGTCTCACTTGATTTTATACAAGGTCATCCAAAAATAAGATTGGCCGTTTCATTAAAAGGGATCAAAGGGACCAAAGAAGTTTGAATGGATGAACAAAACTATGTGGACTTTTACATGGTATGCAATGGATAATGTTCAATGGTCTACGCAATTCTACATCAAGCCCGCCCCGAGAAGGTGAGACTAACACAAAATCACAAGACCATCGAGCTTTAGAATCTAACAATCCTTGCTTTCTTATAACTTATTGTGTAAAAAGGGCCACATGAGTGGGATGTTAATGAATTAACCAAGGAGCAAAAATTATTATGATGTTGCTTGATCTTCATGTTGGTCTAAGTCTACATGTCATCCCATAACAAATACCACGAGAATTAGAGCCCCTTCATAACTAATTCACCCTTTCAAATGTGAATACACTTAATGGGTGCACACAAGCATGCTTGTATCTACATTTCCTCCATGGGCAAGCCCTTAAGTTGTAACATGGTTAGTTGAGAAATATACACCCACTATAATTTGGGTGGGTGATAGTGGTACAGGTTGCACCAAAAAATCATAACAATCATCTAAAAAATATCCAGTCACTTGTCCTAATATTAAAATGACAACAATCATCTAATCCTATCATGATATAGTGGACGTGCCAATCTATGGGTGATGTATAATTGATTTCTTGTGCATTAATATTTGGTCTATGTATGGGTGCATGTTGCTATAGTTTACAATCATATGGCCCAAAATACACCACTTATTTCACTCAATTTAGACATGCAATTAGTCTGGTCCGTAACTAAAGTAGTATTGAACCTATTGTTGTAGGTGCCGAATTGTTGTGACTATTGTTGTTATTGAAGATGTCATTCCAGCTAGTATTTGCAACCCATAACACATTGTCATTTATTGAGCATATAAGTTAGTTACTATTGCAGTTGTCATCTCACACCAAAATTGTTCCTGCTAAACCATAAACAAGTCACACGTAACACACAACACCATACTAGGTAAATTTCCAAACACGCACACATTAAAAATATATAATTTGAATACACCCAAATTCACTCATATAGTAAACAAAGACACATACACCGGATTTACACAAACCCATAGGCATAGTTTTTTAGCTTAGGGTAGTACTAATAAGAATATAGGACAAAAAGACATATTAATAAAATTTGCATTCGTTGTTGTAATTTAGATTTTGGATAAAATAAAACCCATGGAAGCAGTCATGGACGACTTAAAATGTGATTTTTGTACCAACTAGGTGTCTCACATAAGTTTTATTAGGACAATTCCATGTTAATCCAAGTAATTGAGGATGTTGATTGACAACTCCTACACTCATTCAAGAATAAGAGGTTGCAAGTCTCTCAATCATAGTACATGCATTGGTGATAGTCTTTCAATCTCATATTATTTACCTTGGCAATACTGTAGTATGTTAGTGAGTTCATTTTAATTGGATCTTGTGCGGTGCACAAGCATAAGTACAACCATTGACAATAGTCTTGCATAAAGTATATTGTTTTTGTCTCCTTGCCAAAGCCAAGGGCATTTTGATGTGGTCAATAGTCATGTGTTAATTAACCTCTTAAGTGTGACTTGAATTGATAGTACAATCACCCTTGTAGGGTTCCCAATCTTCTTTGATTGATTTTTTAATTCAATAAGACAATCAAGCAATAGTCTTTTACTTCAATTCCAAGTGGAAGTAACACTTATCTATCCCATAACTTATCTATCCCATAAGACAATAGGCCAAACCATTGTTCAAGTTAAAGGGCCATAATCTTGGTTCATTTATACCATTTTCAAAATTTCAAATCGAACACAATAACTCACTTTAGTTTTTTTTTAATAATTAAAAAAAAATCATTGGCAACTATTCAAGGCTATTGTTTGGTTGTGTTGATCATCATGATTCAAATAACATAGATTTTCCCTTAGCATACATCAAAGTAACTTAATCACGTTTATATAAATATTTGGCACTTACTAATGTTCAATACCCAAGTGCCATATCTCCTTTCACCAAGGATTACTTTACCTTTCATAGATAATGGTCTTGCCCTTTTAGCTTCCAACCTGCCAAAGGTTAGGAAGACGAAAACCTTCTTCTCTTAACATATTAAATGAGTGTTAATTCATCTTAACATCAAGATCACTCAAAAATAAGGAATTGCCTACCACAAATTCAATTTGCACATTCCCCATTGTTAATTCTCTCTTGGCACAACGTAATTGGGAGTTTCATATTCTTCCCCTCAAAGCATTCACAACAAAACTATGGTCTTTAGTCTATTCGAATGGATAGTTATCATATGAAGGAAGTCAACCTTCAAGACTAAGGTACCATTGTTTCATGACTGAGTTCATCCCTTCATATCAAGATTGCTCAATCAAATTGAATTGTTATTTTAAAGTCCACTATAATCTCCGGGGGGTGCACTCCATTGTCAAGTTGAACACCACATGCGATAAAAACAAATATACTTTTAAAATAAAACATCCAAAATGGGTCAAAATTTTATCAAAAATTTTATGAGTATATATACATGGTATCTATTACATAGTAAAAAATGGTAACAAAATTCGATGATTTTTTTATTTTATGAAACATACCATTTCTAACTAGAATGACAGAGAATTGAGCTAAAACATTTACTACAAAAATGAAGATGACTCAAAATTTCAAAAAGATATACAAAATATATTATCAATGATTATGTGTATGTAGAAAAAAATATCATAATTTTTAAAATGATCTATGGCATATAATATAGGGTAGCGAACTTTTATCGGACGTGGTTATAAAACATAAGGGGGTGTGATTGCCCTGAGATATAATCACTTTGTGATTCTAGCTATATTGCAAATAGTTAGAGTTCTTATTGTGGACCCACAAACAAAATGACCATACTATGAATTGCAATCTTAACAACATGTCATCACACAAAGAGGAGTTACATACAAGGTCCATGAATTACTCCCATAAAACATGACTGCTCAATATGCACTTACAATAATAAAGTTCCAATTTAGGATACAAGTAGACAATCCTGTATGAAACCCTTGGTTACTATTCTAGCTTTTAGAAGTTCATACAATAGACTTGCAACTAAGGAATCCCTCCTTTAGTGCTAATGACAACATCTAAAAAACTCAAAGTTTGTTGAGTGGTGTCAATGTTTCATGAGTATCTTAGAGAGAGAGAGAGTTGTTGATACATAACTTCGTTCATGAGCGTGTGTAGATTTCAACATACACCTCTTTTCCTATTAGACTATGGTCTTTATGATTACCACTTCATGATATTTGAAGACAATAGCTTAGTCAAACCTTCTCAATCACAATCTTCTAGTTCAATTGAGGTCATGTTCTCACCTAAACCATGTTTAAGCAAAAAATCAACACCACAATAACCTCCTTGTAAATTGTTTGTGGCTCTTGATAGTTATCACATATTGGACTTTAATAATTTGTTGATCCCCCCTCCTTGAACATTCACCTTGAATTTCATACAAGAAGTTGTTGTTCATTTACTTACATTTTTCCAAAAAAAAATCATTTATAGTTTTACTTCTTAATTAACTAGCTTTCTATAAGCGCACTATCCAAATAATGAATATAAACAAATGAATGCAATATGTGGCAAAGTACATCTTCCTTGAGTAATACTTAAAATCTTAGAAACTAGTAATTGCATTTGACGAAGTACTACAATCTTCTTTCTAAAACAACACATTCTACAAAACCTGACTTGTTCACAAATGGAAGATGGTGGTTTAGGATGATAAGAAGAATCCTATCAAACCATTGACAATGACATCGATATGTAAATAAGTACCAAAATAACCCATTCACTGAGGTTGACCATAATGGAATTATAAACATAGAAACAAATAAACATAATAAAACAAACTTTTGGTCATGCATGCATAATTATAGTAGATAAGTCCAAAAAATTGTATAAATCCACAAGATAAACATTTTCATGTGTGGCTCATATTGAAAGTTATGAATACCTTAACTTCAATTGAAAGGTATTAAAGAAGAAACACATATTAGTCATCTTTTGAAAATGTATATGTATCAACATAAACTTCTAAATTATTAACCTAGTACCATACCCTCAACCCATAGGGGTAACCCAAGAGTCATGGTCAACTAGTTTGGAGGACAAAGATGGACAAAACTTCTATCACACCAAATTTCTTCAAATATATATATATATATATATATATGATGGATTTGTCATGGGATTAGTCATTATATACCCATCACGTGAACTAATGAATACAAATTATAGGTCCAATAATTGTGTATTTTTTTCATCCACCAAGCAAACTAATAATTACATAGAGGACAAATTTGCAGGTCATATGATATTATTGCCTCAAGTGATATGTTGTACATTAAAATGACCAGTTATAGTATAAAATTTAACATTGGTTCATGAAAACATAGTGCCAACATGGCTACTACTATGCACTTGTAACACCCAAAGGTGTCATTGTAAAGTTAGGCTTAAACCCGACATACCATGTGTCATGGGCCACCCATATAACCAACCCCCACTAGAAGTTGCTACATCAAAATCCACAATACAATTCATAGAATTTACATAATGTAATGATAATTATGCTGCATAATGCCTTGATAGAAACTATAAAATACAAACCACTCATCGACAACATTACAACAAGAGACTGTAATGTAGCCACATTCATGGTCTTAGTTGCATGTGCAAGAGCCACCACACACATCCCATCAATGAAAAGCTTGGAAATAAAACTTAAGCTCCCTATCACAAAAATTAAGAATATATATAAACAAATTAACACAATCGCCACACAATATGCACACTCCATATCAATTCATAAACAAAAACTTCCAAGACCCACCATACATCAACAAATCAAAAGTCAAAACATCAATGACTTAGACCAACTTTGTCAAACTTGTTATGCATGTAGAAAACAAACAATCCTTCGTAGACCTCCAGACCCGCCATGAACCATCACATCAACAAAAAGTTGTTGTGAACAGCACAAACCAATATTTCAACTTAATTAGCAATCGCTTAGGGATAAGCCGTTGGTTGATATTGCATTTCATGCATGTACTCACATAGCAACACAAAGTCACCTCGCTCCCATGTCCACCTCAAACAAGCTCCACAATAATCGAACCCGGACTGGAACAAACACCCGCTCCCAACGACACATGAACTTAATGACTTAGTTTACACTCACTACCAAAAACACACCCTTATATCTAATTTCTAGATGATACTATGTTTTTAGGCAATATCCCACTAACTATAGTTCCATGTAATTGGAAATTGTTGAAGGTTATTGATTACTAAACTAGTGTCTACTCACTGCAAAATGTGAAGTGGGTTTACAGCTAACGTCGTTGTGCTTCAGGACGTGGCCAATGATGTTCTACGAAATAGACGCTTTATTCACTCCGACCTCCTTTCAAAGAGCGGAGTTCTTATTCTCGTTGGATTTGGCTTCCACACGTGCATGTTATCCAACCTCTAGCTTCCCAAGCAATACTTTCATGGTTGGTGGGTGATTTCCGCCGTACATTAACCCCACCTACCTCATTCATCACCAACAAAAAAATGCTATCAATATCTAGCCAACATGGATATCTACCAAGACACCTACATTTGAGTGGTATGTGGTTAGATCGGATCTAGAAACAAACACCATTAAAACACATGTTTGAAAGAGATTGGACTACATGCTCAAAATATACTAACCATTCTAAATTCAAAAGTCAACACAATCGGGTGACCTATACACCCATTGAACGAACACGAGGATCTTCACGCTAATAACGAACAAGAGAGATAATGCCAATCCCTTCGGTTGGAAATGAACAAGGTGTTCATACAAGCTCCAACAATTATGAGCGAATGGGCATGGCCATGATTTGGACTTGCTATTTATGTCACACTGATTTCATGTTTTATATCCTACAAGAAGTGGGTGCAAAGAGGGAAAAAAAGTGTCTGAATAACACGCGTCCATAACTGTGATTCGTATCGTTCGATGGGCAACTCAGAAACACTTCTCATCATTCACCGTCTCTGCTCTGTGTTGGAGGTTTCAGGTTGCCCTACTTCAAACAAATGCATCTCAAAAGCAGGAGTGAGTGAAGGAAGAATCTAACTTAGATTCGTGTAGAGCGTGCTCAAAGCCTGGTGGCTTGACAGTGGAAGCATCACCAGGAGAAACTCTTGCCAGCCCTGTCAATAACTTATTACTTGAACAAAAGGGGCATGATGATGACACCGCTACGTTTCCTGTGCTTTGTTTGGGCAGTCCATAAGCATAACAATAATAATTACAATAATCCTTCTGTACAGGAGTCGTTTGGGCACAAGTTACAAGTTACAACCTATCATCGATGTCCTACTTAACTCATACCTTTCTATCCACTTCACAATGATCTGAGGAGAGAGGGAATTATCGTATACGAGCATAGCTCTCATCCACCCCAACATAAAACCTCGACTCCAAACAGTTTTGGTGCCGATTCATCTCAAACGATCTTCCAGTACATCCATTCAAGGTCTTTAGAATTAACTCCGACGTCAAATGAGCAACAAAAAGTACTCTGCATGATGCAAATTATAATACTTTTACCACTTTGGCACTAATTAAGCAGTTTAGGATTAAACCAATATTTTAAGATTAACATGGGAAGTTTGATCTTCCCTTTGAACCCGGGATTGCCGAATCTTTAAACATAAATTATGATGCTTATTCGCCTGCAAATAGCCGATGTGGTAGAGGTACTCTGGTACTATGGAATGGTGTTTATGTGGGAGGAGTGAGAGGTACGTTTGTATACGATAATTCTCCCGTCTCTTATGATTCGAAAGTGGCAATGTGATGGAACGCAAGGGCCGCAACATCACAGCGATCTTCATGGCGATCTTCATGGACATGAGTATATCGATAGATAGACACCTAGTGTGTGTGTTTTCATGTACGACCAACTCTTCATTTAAGACGTCAGTGGACGTACGCCTCGGCGTGCCACCACATGACCTAAGTTAAGACCTGTTTTTTACATCCCATTTGCAGGCTCACATGTTTCGAGATTGCATATAAAGAAGAATACTTCTACCTACAACTGCATCAGTTTATTCAACATTTCAACGATCTTGTCTGGGTGCAACATGTGACCCAGATGCCTACTTTGCACCCATTTAAAACTCTCACATGTTTGGACTTTGCATTCGAGCAGTGCCCGGGAAGTTTTTGGGTATAGTCGGTCAAGATCCTAGTGATTCTAAATCCAACCGGTTATATGTTGACATCTTCCAGTTTTGCTTTATTCATTTGAGGTATTATCTATAGATTCCTCTAAAATGATCGGAAATTCTCCTGAAGTCTCCAACTTCAACCACTAATTTCTCAAACTCAACCGGTTCGTCTGTAACTAACCGCTGGTTCTTCCCGAGCAGTGCATTCAAGGGCCACTTCATGTGTGAGACTGAGGGCCCGTGACCATTGCACTTCAAGCACTTTCATTGGTGGAAAAGGCAGAGCTGGTCCAAGTTTGGACCGCACTACATTGGAGGGACCAACGGAGTAAGATGGATGCGAGATGAATGTAAAGTCTACGTGGATTCCTACACGGTATCCAATGGATCGTGTGTTCAAAGTCACTTGGATTGTATTTCAAAAACCACCCGTGGAGGTAGGCCTAACACCGGGAGACCACGGCACTCCGAAATCTCACGAATGTTGATTTATTATATTTTTATCATGCATGAGGACCCTACATGAATAGGAATACATTGAAATAGCATTTGGTTAAGGGTATGGTCACAAATGACTTCACATTACACTCAAGGGCCCGTGACCGCCCTACATGATTTTGGAAGTGTCTTGGGACATCCTCTGGACACTTCTTTCATGCTCTCACAATTTCATGGTTGCGGGTCTTCACTCATGTGTGAAGTGGCCTTGAGAAAACATCAATGTATGATAGATTTTCAAAAATTGTAGCACATACTAAACAATGTGCGTTCGTGATGTGGGCCCTGAAAATATAACCAAGAGATGCACAACCTTGCACGGGGAGACTTAGATTTAGGTTGAGCTCCCAACATCCCATAATTATTCTCCCATGGCCACAACTACTTAGTAACGTTATGGAGTGGAGCTAACCTGCTCATAACGGTTTAGATAAGGACTTTCCTACTCAATTTTATTCTTAGATCAAATCTAGGCAGTCGATCAATAGCTCTGTGACAATAATGTTGGTAGTTTTATGGCACTTCTTTAATCCTTTTATGCATTTTACATTTTATGTGCTTTGATCATTTGACTACGTTTTCATCTTGGGTAATGTTGGCGGGTATCTAGCCTTCCTTTGCATGAGGATCATATACAACAAGAGCCAAGAAATCACGAGTTAAGAGAGTAAGGGGCGGTTTACACTATGGACCATGAAGTCGTCCCACGTAAGAGGCCTATTTTGCATGGGACGACTTCATGGGACGACTTCCATGGTCCGAGTTACTAAAATATTAGTTTTCATGGTTCATGGGCCCTTCACTAGGTGTAAACCGAATGTGGACCATGAAGAATGACCATGCACCAAAAAGTGGAGTCATTAACTAAGTTGGAAAAAAAATCATTAAAAAAATCCAAAAAAATCATTAAAACGGCATTTTTCTGACATGGGCCCTTGCTATTTTTCCTAGACCACCTCTTTTGCTTGTCCCAACGGAAAACCCATTGGACCATGGCAGTGGATAGAGTAGGCTTAAAAAAACAAATTTGTGGACCTCAACCTCCGTGGTCACTCTGCCATTTTTTCCTTGGTGTAAACCCAAGTCGTCCCGGGACGACTTCAACGTCCAATCACATCGCTTAGATGGCCGTGGGACGACTTCATGGTCCATAGTGTAAACCGCCCCTAAGTGAAAATGCCACAATCCAAATGTACTTGAATCCCATGCAATTGAACCTGTCTTCTTACTCTCAGACGGATATGCTGAAGATGTGATGATTATAAGTTGGTACGAAAATTGAGCTATGACCCAAACATACTTAGACGTAGCTACATTGACATTCTAGCCCACCCCTTAGATAGCAATGAAATGGCGGCCCGGTCTTACTAGAAGAAAACTTGGCCATTGCAACCATCATTTGCAACTCGTGGCAAAGATTGCATACATAAAGTATTTTGGTTGTCAACCATAGGGTTTCGGTTATCCGTGGTTCAAAAATTCCAACCAAAAACCTTCAGTTGACAACCAAAATTATTTATTAATGTATTTTTTCCGTCACGAGTCGTAATGGCCAAGTCACAACGGATAATCAAAATGGACAAGTTTTCTTTTACTGTCTAGAAACTCACCTCTTTAAGTTGGGCCCTCACTGACATCACCCGAGGTGAAAATGCAAGCAATTCTATTATAGTAGGTAATTTTCATTTTTAGGATAGTTGACCCCATAATTAGCACAAGAGTTTGAATTAGTCTAAATCAACCACTTCAAAATAATCAACCACAAACATGTTGGGGGGGGGGGATTTTCACTAAACCCCCTCTACCTCAATAAAAGTAGTGGAGGGGATGGGGGCAACTAAAAGAGATGGGTGTCTAGCCCTGGCTTGAAAGTGATTTCTCATTTCCCCTTTTTGATGATATCTATTCGTAGAGATGATATGACATATATCGCTATATATATATATATATATATATAGAGAGAGAGAGAGAGAGAGAGAGAGAGAGAGAGAGAGAGAGAGAGAGAGAAAAAATTGTTTAGGGTCATAGTCACATACAATATTTGTGAGGGTTCCACTAAATTGCTTACAATGAGATGGAGTTATCATGACATCATTTATCAACACAAATGAATATTGACAATGATTAACTTTGTATATGCTAACATTCAATGTGAGGAATGAGATAGGAGGAGTGCATTGGCAACTTCAAGTTTGCAAGGAACCTCTTCAAGTTTGTCCTCGGGGCATGTTTACATGAAAGTTTTAGGCCATGGCTCTTGAGAATCCTTGGATTCTCATTGGTTGACAATGTTGTAGGCCCCCACTTTAGGTTTACATTAGGACAATTTTGGACTACAACACATAACATTCTCAATAGGTGAATTTTTTTCTACATGGAATCCCATATGACAAGTATGAATAATGTTGGGCAGGATTGGAGGAATTTTTTTTGGGACAAAACTTAAAGGTAAGCTTGGCATAATTTGTGGCGGGATTTTGGGTTTACACTAAAGGCATATGACTTCCAAATGACTTTGGGCTAAAGTCCTTGGACTTCTCTGTGCTCCCATCCAAAAAGTAGGATACGATAGTTATTTAAGAGCTATGGCCTAACATTTCTTTGGTGCAAACAAGCCCTTAATATTGACATGAAAATTTCCGTACATTTCACATAATTACACAAGGATATTATATTGAGAGAAAAAATCATTTTATAATATTACAATCATGACAATGATATTACATTAATCAACAAAATAATTCACTTCCATACCTAAAATAACCCCGAATCATCTTACCTTGATGTTGTGCTATTGGCGGTATAAATGGCATTGCCTTACATTGAGATAAGGTTGGCATTGTTCGTTGTTCAAGCTAAAATAATTTTGAATTGACCCTAAACCCTAAAAATTATTCGTTTCCAATTTTGGCGGAAATGAATACACGAGGCTATACCATCAATTGAAGACCTATATTATCCACTTTAGCGAGTCACAACAAGTCAAATGATGAGACCTACAGTGTAGGAGGGTGAAGAACCATAAACTTGTTCTAAACCTCGAAGAATGATATTTCAAACCCCGTATCATAATCAAAGACACCAGTTTAGGTTAGTGGGACGAAGTGAATGAATTAAGATCTATATTTGAGTGGTGTGTGGTTAGTTGTGGATCTAATAGTAAACACCAAAAAAACATATTTCTTAAAGAGATTGGACTGCATGCTCAAATGTTACAAGTCATTTTATAGTCTTAGCACTTTTGACTTTAAAAAATCATAGCAACAACATGGGATATCTAGAATGTTCACATATTGTTGGTGAGATTTCATATTACATTTGCAGATTCAAGACAATCAAACTTTGGAATCCAAGTTGAGAATCATGGCAAACAATAAAAACAAACCATCGAAGATACGTCTACCTTACTCAAAATACCAACACTTGTGGCTCAAGACCGTAGGCTTATGGCAAAACTAGCTAAGCTACAAATATCTAGACAACCTTTCTTGAATTGTTTTTCTTATGAGGACACTTATCCAAGAGTTATACGTGGTCAGTTGTGCCCCCAATAATGATCACCTCAAACACATGTGATTAAAAGAGATTGGACTACGTGCTAAAAATATGATGACCATTATGGAGTCAATACTCCGCATAATTGGAGTTACTCCTATGACAATTTGAAGAGCGCTAAATTCTTCACGTGGATAATGATTAAGATATTCATACCAGCTCTACAAGTTATGACGAAAGTGGCTATGGCCTCCATATGGACCATCTTGTACCAATAGAATGTTTTGTAGATAGGTGAAGTGGACTAGTCGGAAAAAAAATTGACCATGGAAGGGTTGTCTTGTTGGGTGTGAAAGTGTTGAGGATGATTGTAAAGCATGACACTACCATAGAGGGCTTTGTATTCCGACCAAATTAATTATACTTTCATCAAGTTTACCACGTGTCAACCTAATATTGGTTGAGATACTACACTAAATGTTGTATTTAGTGTCCCCGATTATGTTTGTCTTGCTCAATACTAATGGTAAACTGCCCGTATAGTGCCACCAACACTATATGTAATCTTAGCATTATTTGTCGTTCCTTGTAAAAACATTTGGACATTTCTCAATAGTGTAAAGATGAAGTTGTCAATGCAGTATTGAAAAGAGGACACAACTTCAAAATTACACATGTGAGGAAAGTAGAGAGTCAATATTATGCAATTATAGTTGCAACCAATGTCGAACAAACACTAAATATAAGAAAACACAATGTTATCTTTGGTAATGATTGCATAGATGTTTCAATTGGCAGACCCACATGTGATGGTTTGGCAAAAAAAGAGCAAATGCACTCATTACAATCTATAGAATTTGCATTGATACATTTGTTGCAAAAACCCTCAACTGAAAAACTACAAAATACTAGGCACTCGTCAATACCATCATAACAAGAGGATGGATTGTAGCCCCACTCATGGTCATGGTTGTAGGTGCAAAAGCCATCACACACACCCCGTCTATGAAAAGCTTGGAAGTCAAGCTGAAAGTCCCTATCACAAAAATTAATAGTACATTCAAACAAATCAACACAGTCGCCACACAACATGCACACTCCATACTAGTTCACAAAGGAAGATTAGAAAACCAAAAATATGTTGCAGACCCCCAAGACCCACCTCATAGCATAAATCAAAGAAGAAAGAGAATAAAGAGAAGAACATTAGAAACACACACCTATGTTGTCAGACCCACATTACGTCTTGCAAATCAACAACCCATCGTAGACCTCCTAGACCCATCATTAAACAACGCAAAAAAAAGTTTTGTAGTGGCACAAACCACTATTTTAGCTCAAGTCACAAATGCTTAGGGACAGGTCATTGGTTGAAACTACGTTTCTTACATAGCAACACCATGTTCCTTTACAACCACATCCACATGAATTGAACTTGGATCGGATAATATGAAAATTTTACTCACTCCCAACCAATAGGGAGTTAATGGCCTGGTGTGCACTCATTGCCATAAACATACCCTTATATCCTACCTTCTAAAGATGTTATCTTTTTGGACAACACCTTGTAGACATGGTTACACATTACTAGTTATTGTTGATGGTTATTGGTTATTACAAATCTAGGATCTACATCCTGCAATGGGTGAAGTAGTTTTTACATCTAACATCATTGTCCTTTAGGGCATGGACATGGATGTCTTACAAACATACACTCTAATCACTCCGGCCACCCCTGGAGACCAGAGTTCGGGAAGTTTTTGAAGCCTTAGTGGCTAATTGCCGGTAGTTGCTACGAAGGGTCGGATTTTTTCCAATTTACATTAGCAAGAGCCAATATTTTGTAAAATCAATCGGCCAATTGCCTATATTTTCATATTTTCATTGGCCAATATCCGCTTAAATGGAATTCATATCGGCACTAATTGTTTAAAAAATGTATGAAAAGTTATTAGAAATCATTTCTTAGTACAAAATCTTGAATAAGTGAAAAGAAGGTATGTTCAAAACTTTAAATTTGAAGAGTCAATATCCTTGGCAAGAATTGAACCTAGCAATGCCTTCACCGCTTGAAGGCCAACGGTCCCCCAATTCTTCATAGAAGCAATTGGATTTGGTCATGGAAAGGTTGCATAATTCAAAAAGTTTAAGGTTTAGGGTACTTCCTCAAGTGCATCATCAGATGCCCCAGACAAATAGCGCTCTGGATTGCTATACAAATAGCAAAACCTAGCAGCATCGATCCTTCCAAAGATCTACAACACTTGTTAGAATGTCATCAAAATCATTGTTGGGGCCTTCTATAGCAACACGCATCATACTTTCTAAGTTAGATGTAGACATTCGATACCCATGCTCATGACCCGGAGGGTATCGGTTACCATTTCCCGGGTATCAGCCAATATTTGAAATTTGAATACTTCTTCCGGCTGAAATCCAATAACTCACAAGAAGAATCGGCTACATTTCCGGGACATTTTTTGGTCCATCGGCTAGTTGCCGGAGGATTGAAATTACAGTCGGATTGCCATCCGATGGTTGGAAATTTGGACCGGCCATGAGGATAAATCCATCGGCTGATAATGAACTAGCCGTCGGTTTTCCCCGACCATTGCTGGGGACTAAAGTTCTTCTTCTTCTACTTTGCTGCAATTATCTTACTAAGTGATTTTACATCCAAATTCTAATAAACCATGACAATATTTCATTATAAAATGCTAAGATACAAAATTGACCAAACTTTGTTTCATAACTTGGCATGGATTTCGTTCATTATGCCATAAAGGGGTCGACGAGCAACGAGCACATGCAGCTGTGCATCAACAACCCCGTTCTGAGCAATGGGTGATATAATAGTAAGTTTGGATGGCAATACTCATAAGCTTATTCATGAGAATGGTTACGAAAAAAGCTACCACAGTGACATAATATGCCATGTAACACTAAATACAATATTTAGTGTAGTAAAGGTGAAGACAGTGTATTAAGGTGCCCTCTACGGTATTATTGATATTAAGACAGTATGAAGTTCTTGAAGACAAAGTTGATACTATTTTCAACATCCACACTACAGACAGTAGTAATAAGTAGTGCAAAGTAGATGTGTTCATAAATCCGCCTTTCCCTGCTAATTCAAACTTTTCTGTCGTTGGATTGGGGGAATTGGAGCGCCTGGATTTCAAATAGGCCAATGAACAGTTCGCCGGAAGTCTAGGGTCCACCTTCTGGATGAATAATAAGCGATGGACGTGGCCCCTCCAGGCTGCTTTCGTCCACTGTCGTCTGTCGAAAAGAGCACTAATCAGTCACTGTAGCAACGACGAATTCGGATGTGGGCATTATATAGCGGATTTTCAAATGAGCCAATGGGGAAGCCCAGATGCACCGGGCCCACATGACGAATGAATATTGGTAGATGAACGGTCACATTCAGCCACACGTTGGCCTTATGAATTCTGGACGCTGGATGTGGTCGTTACGAGGATGCGCTGTATAGTCGTTCGGTTTCGTTGATGGATCGGATGAAACGTCTGGCGGGGCGTGGGTCCGGGCCCACCACCTAAAAGGTAAGAGGTCTGGACAGACGTTCGTCGAGCTTCCGTTTCCGGTGGCGAATTAGATGTAGCCAGACCGCATGGATGAATGACAGGGCGATGAATGCTGTCGCTCTCTAAATTCCCTGTCCTCACAACGCACATGTCTATGGGGATTTTAAAACATTATAAACAGAAGGGGCCCACTACGGAGATGAACGAGCCACTAGGCCCAACTGTCCCACGCTGGTGGGAGAGGAAGGGCTCATGGATTCGACCTCATTTTAACAATTATAACTGTACCAAAAGAAAGCAGTTTATAATCTAGGTAACTCAATACATGTTCAATTCTTTTGATGCAGTTATAAAACATGGCTTACTATTGTGAATCGCGACGAATCCAACAAGAAAACGGTAGAACCGTGAGGCTCTGTCCTTTATTATGAAAGACTATAATTGTAGTTGTTCACTTTGCTCATGCCAATTCATGGCTATTCACTATACCAAACCTTTCTTGGATTTTGTGCACCTTCTCTCAAATACAGGTCAAGGATTGAAGCTACTCATTTATCACCCAATTTTTAAAAAATAAATAATCAAGAACTACCGAAATAACTATAGTTAACTAGATTTCTTTCAATGCATTTTAGGGAGCACTATATATATATATAAACTATAGTTAACATCCACATTACATAAAGTGGACCAAAAATAACAAGAACAAGTAACATCCAAGTGTGAACACAAAGTGGTTAGGAAATTTGCTCTTGAAACGAAGAAGTTGATGCAGAGTCTCTGTCCTATAGACATAGCCAACAAATCCTTACATAAAAACCAATTCTACTTCGCACATGCACCCCACGCCACCCAATTGTGCAAATTGCTATTGCTCTCGAGGTTGTCCCGATTGACCCTAAAACCTTAAGGTTTTCCCTCCGGTTTTTCGACCGAAGAAATCCACCAAGACCCACCACAAGATTGGAGATCCCTCAATCCCATAAACTAACCCGAACTCCAAATGTCGAACCCTGCAATGTTGATGTCCAACTTTTACAAGACAGATATAGAGACAAGTTTACACACAAAGCGGTTAGAATTGCACTCTTTTCACTGCCGTTCGGTCCGATGAAGAAATTCACAAGGTCCACTAGGTCTAACGAAAGACTGCTCTGGCACGTGAAATTCTCTCAATGGACCCTGCGGTTCACTTACCGTTTGCTTCTCCCATCGTTGCGCCTTTAAGGTTTAGGGGATCTCAAACCGTAAACCTTAATCCCTAGCTCCCACCACTGGAATCTCAAACCTCAATAAGGAAAGCACCTTAAACTCAATGTCTATGTGATTACACTTTACCTCATCCCTCTCGGACATAAGGAAGAATCCAAGGTCAGCTAAGTAACATTTCTCATTATTGTGAGGATATGAAGAATTCTGTGAGGAAAAGATTGGAAGAGGTGTCCATAGAGATATCATTATCAAGCGATTGACTCGACATCTGAAACACATTATTTCACATCCTCAACCATGAGACGCAAACTCTTCCAAGAAAGACCGACAGATTTATAATTTCAAAGTTCGTCATTGACAAGGTGACCTCCAAAGCAATGAAGAAAGAAGAGCAGAGGCATGCAAACAAATATGAAAGCAGAGAAGGAAATTGGAGGAAAATGATGGAGGAATCCTACACACTAAAGAATTAGATCAACACCTAAACCACCAAGAGTAGATAGAAGGGGCAGGAACAAGGGCTACTACAACTACTTCTATTTACAAGCAATTGACTCGAAATCTGAAGCACATTCACATCTTTAGCGATGAGAAGCAGACACTTCCAAGAAAGACCGACAGAATTTTAAAATCCAAAGTTCGTCATCGACAAAGTGACCTCCAAGGCGAAGCCAAAGAATAGCACATGCATACAAACAGAACTTGCAAATAGGGGTGAAAGACGAGAAGGACGAAGCAGGAAAGTGGAGGAAAATGATGGAGAATTGTGATAAAACTAAATCGCTCCCAAAGCTTGCAGGAGAGAGAGTAGCTACGAAACCAAGGAACCCTTGGATGTACCAAATTGGCTGTATTTACCGCCACACGGAACGAAAGTTAGATCTGTTGGTACCGAATTGAAGCTATTGATCAGAGGAATCGATCGCAATACATCAATCGCATCGACGGTGACCAAGAACGGCGAAATCGGGAGGATAACGCAAAAGTGTCAGTGCTGTAGTGTCGACGAATTTGCATTTGAATGATGTGTCAAAGCAAGCATTTCCTAACCCCAAATCTCTTCAAACTTCGTTAACTCGCAGACCCCAAGCATATGAGCTACTCGTCCGCCTGTCCTTTTCTTTTCCAAGCAGATATTCCTAACTTGCATCTTCCTTTCAGCTGCTCTCTTTCAAGTTTCCATCCACCAACCTTGCATTTGGAACTCTGAGCTCCAAGATTTATCACCATACTGCATAAACTACTATCACTTGCAGACTTGCAGAGATGTGAAGCAACCATATAGTAGAGTACATTGCGTAAGTATAAATTAATTGTGTAGGTGAATGCGTCTACAAAACAAAAAGCGAGCAATTAGTGTGAGGCATCAAACATGAGATTGTGAGATGAAGGTGCAGAGTGTCACACCACATTACGGAAGCTATCGATTCCTGTCATCAGATTGCGATGCAATGTGATGCGATCCGATCGATTGATTGTAGGGGAACGTGGCTGACGAAGGCAAGGGAACATGATGGGAACATGTGGGCGACGTGGCCGGCTGAGAGGGCGCTATTCTTGTAGCACTTTTGAGAGCCTTCCCCTCAATGACAATAGGTAGATGAAGGCTTCTTCACTTGTCTTCAACGAATCATTAGGATTTGTTTCCTTGTTCAGACCCTTCTCAAAACTTGGTTCATTTGCACTACACTAAATAATTGTATTAGTGTGGGTGGAAAATTAGCGTGAAAAATAAATTAGCTTGGGCCACACTAATTTTCTAGTTAAGGTGGAATTAGCTAGCGTGGGTCCAAGACCCCGGGTCTTCCCCTAACACTTCATGAAGACTTCCGAGCAACACATTTAACATTATTTATAGGACAAAAGCAACACAAAATGAATTAATTACCTACATCATTTTTTAAGAAAAAACAATCAATGTGGCCACACTAATTTTGTATTATAGATTTAGTGTGGGTTGAAAATTGATGTAGCACACATTAATTCTTATTATGAAAACTATCATGGGCTCTAGAAAAGTATTGTGGCCACAATGATAGGACTCTTTAGTGTACATACCATATTGCCATGGCAGTTTTGGCAATGTGGAATTACTTTGAAAAATCTTTAAAATTTTGGAATTCGTTTTTGGGAAGAAAAACATAAAAATATTATGGGGTGTTGTAGAGTAGAAAGATGAGTAGAAACTGCCCGCCTTGGGTCCATGGTAGTATGCCTCTTCCATGTAAAACAATTTTTAGTGTTATGACAAAACAACAACAAAGGAGCCACATTATGACACGAGAGAAATGAATTATTCTCAAACCACATGATTCGATTACAAACTTGTGATTGCACCACAATATGGCGAAGGAGAAGTCTTTATTGAAGGAGGTTGTTCTCTTATATGTAAGTATACAACCGGTTCATGTTTTCCAAACATTTTGGCACTCAACATCTAGCATGTTTGGGAGTCATTTGGCATACTTGCTATGAACACTCATCTAAATGTCAATTCAAGTATAGTTGTAAGTTGTGCTTCCTCCACGTGGTTGACATGGTTAGGACATGGTTAGAATAAATTGGTGACTGCAATACTTAGTAGGCAATAGTTTTTACCACTTCCACATTATATAATCGATTTCATGTGTCATATTGAGATTATTTTAACATGTAAATTAGAGTGATCTACATGACTTCTTTTGTTACAACAAGTGTCCCATTGCACACTCTATTGTTGCCACCAACTAATTGCAAGAGTATTTATTTGGGTTAATGATAATTAAGCGTGGGGCACAATAAAGTGTATATAGCATAGTGTCATCATCTCAGATTGGGAACCCTCCATGATGCACCTATGCTCTCCATGTTATGGATAAAAACTACACGATGACTTTAGCCTTTGTTGGTATACATGAGGAGCTATTTGTTGTAAAGCCGTCTTCTCTAAAGCTCACAAAGCATTGGCAAAGATGGGCATGACATTGTTAGCTAGGATAATCATTGCATGTTGTTCTTAGAACTCCCTTTCTTGTTGCACTTCCATTTATGTGGTTTACATGGTTAAATGAACCAACAATCAACATACAATTGTCCCCCACCCCACATATTGGCCAATTAGGATGGCATTGCATGATTGAAAAGAGGATGACTTTCATACAACACAATCCTCGTCGTACTCAATTTGAATTATAAAACTCTATGTTTGAAGGACTTAGAAGGGATGAATCCCGTATGGTCACGTCAATTCAATACCCCTCAGACCTCATAGCCCTTGAGAGTTACCTAATCCATTATTCCTTTGACGGTTGGGGCGAACCAACTCGTACACTCATTCCTTGGAGGCAAGGGTTTAGGCATCCAACAAGGAATGAGTGTATGGGTTGGTTTGCCCAAATCTTCCTTTGGCTAATCAAAAGAAAGAACACAATTGGGAATCCCCCTCCATGGTTCACCTGTTGCATAGGTAAACAATTTTATGGATGAAAACGGCACGACGAATGTGACCTTGGCGGGTGAATGTGAGGAGATATTCGTTCGAGAGTCGTCTTCGCCGGAGCTCACGAAGCAGCGACGAAGACGGGCGAGACTCCGTCAGCTGAGGGGCAACGATTTTGTGCCGTTCTCGGCAACCCCTTTGTTGCCGCGCCTGCATTTCCATGCCATTCGCCGTTGCACCGACCGGGTCGGCCGAACCAAAGTTAAAGTTTTAGTAAGCATCCCACCGCCTGCTACGCGAGGCACAGACTTTCTCACACAATCGCACCCACCTCAACAGTCATACTGACCTCCTCTCTGACATATTTCGGTGAGATATGTATTATAATCGACACATTTTTGGCCTTCCTACTTTGCTTACTGCGGTGAGAACCACTTCTGCACGAAACAGGAGCACAATCCTAAGCTCAGTCGAATGTGGAGGACGACGTTGGAGTTCAGAGGCGGATTTGTCAAGTTTGCGGTGGCGACAAGCTGCTGACATGGCTGCGTTTTAGTGGACCTTGTGCAGAGATAGCAGTGCTGGTAGGTTCGGGGTTTGTGGAGGGAGGGATCTAACTTAGGGTGGGACAGGGTTGAGAGTTTGCAGAGCTGGAGGAATGCAAGGGAATTGTGGCGGAGTTGGAAGGGAGTTTCACATTGAGTTCGAAGTGGAAGGAAGTTAATTAGTTGTGGTTTTATATTGAACAGAGGAGAGCTTTGTAGGTTTTGAGGATGACGAGCAGGCAAACTGTGGTGGTGATCCCGTGAGGAGTAGCTTGTGATCGTTAAGTTATGGATGCTGACCCTGGTTTTAAAAGGAGTGGTGCCCGCTGAAACGTATTGATTGAGCGGCTTCAAGGAATTGCCGAACGGCTGTTGCAGAATGCATGAGTATTTCGCCAGACCGAAATTGGAGCAATTTCGGTCTGGTGATGATGTGCACCGAGTTGGTGTGCATTGGAGCCCGAAGAGGCTGTTCATCGATGCTCTAAGGAGTTCAGGGAGAATGAATCTTTAGCTGCCTTTGTCCAGCACGAGGATAGGCAGACTTGGATGATAACACAACCTATCTAGGATGACGATGTTAGCTTTGGCGGGATATCGGGTTTGTTTAGCAATGTCTTAACTCGGCGTCTTGGTACATGACATCCTTGGGGAAGACATCCTTTGCTTACATGCTGGCGGGCAGTTGACTACATGTCGATGATCACGGACTAGAGGAGGTGAACTTTTGTGGGAGTTTCCTTCATCAAGATGTTTCCTTCCAAGGGGTCAGGTCCTCGGAGCACATTATTAGAAATGCTGGATTCAATTAGCGTACAAGAGAAGGAGACAATGGAGGTATTACCGCCACCACTTCCTGTTAGGCCATCATCCAGAGCTCGCTTGCCATCTTCAGTTATTAAAGCTAGGAAACACTTAGTTCTGGACCACGTCACCCTACCAACAAGCAAAGGCTCGACTGTGACCAGCACACCGGAGAAGAATCATCACATGTGTGATTCCCCAATCGCAAACCTGGCCTCCTCTGCCAACTCTGAAATGTGTACCCCAAGACCATATAGCAGTCAACTGGCATTGGACTCTTGTAGTGGTGATGATTCAGCAATTGGAAATGTTCAAACGGTGTCCAGGGTCATGGTGGATGAAGGAAGTTCTGATTTGGTCACATCCCCATCTTTCATTCCTGGTGCCTGCAAATTGGCGGAGGCGAGGGAAGGCGAGGGAGGAGCTGCAGTGTCGGATTGCAGAGATATTGGGTATGATTCTCAACAACCGGTAGTCATCTCAGCTGTCCAGGAGGTTGAAGTTGGGCAACCCACTTTTAGTTTTCTTACCTCAGAATCCACTTCTCCTCCTCACACTCCTGTTCAACAAGACCCTGTTGCTGCTGTTCCTATGACTCCTCCCACGACTGGCAGGAAGTGGAAGGATGATGGTACATTACGTTTGAAGAAGGTATGCAATGCAACTATTCTAAACTCTTCCTGGTTGTTCTCCTTCGTGCACCCTTTTGGTCTCCTATCATCCGTCAAGTGGATGCCAGTGTTACCCATCAAAAAGAGGTGCAAAATTTGCACTTTTTACTCAGCGGAAGTGTATGCCTCCTCAGTGTGATATGAGTGCATTAGATACCAATGCAGCATGTACTTGAGTGACGGAGTGCAGCTTAAGTGTAATGTCAGGGTTGAAAGTTGTAGAATGATTACGTTATTGGGTTACTGATCTGATCACCTTCATGTATTTATAAGGACATCATATTCATTGCGTGCACCCTTTCCAACTCCAGGACACTTTAAATTACCTCAATTTCTCTGAATACTAATGTAATATTGGTTTTTGCAGAATCTGCGGGTATGGTGCTTGACCTCGGGGAACATATGGATTGCTGGAGTTGTGATATCTGCAGAGGATACGGAGGCTGTTGTCCGAACTTCTGACCATCAAGTAGGTCTTAATTCTGTTCCTCTTTCCAGTTGATACCTTTTCACAAAAAAAGCACATTCACTTATCTCTCAGCAAGTTTGCTTTACTAAGTGGATGTCTTACATTTTGCAGGTGATCAGAATCAATTCCACCAAACTGCAACCAGTAAATCCTGACATACTGGAGGGCGTGGATGACCTCATCAAACTTAGCTACCTCAATGAGCCATCAGTTCTTCATAATCTAGACTATCGATATGATCAAGATATGATATATGTATGTGTATATATATGTATATGTATGTGGAATCAGGTTCCTGCATTGTCTCTGCCTGTTTGTAACTTTGAGCTACATAAGAGGATGTCCTAAGATGTTAAAGAGCAAGACACTAAGCTCAAGGCAAGGTGTTCTGATTCACCGTTGTCCTTGCTAACTGAATACTTGGATTACATGAACCTAGGTTCACTCTCATTCTGGATATGAGAGAGTTTACTGTCTCGTCCTCCTAATTTTGTTATGGGTTTGTGCAGACAAGGGCTGGTCCTGTCTTGATAGCGGTTAACCCTTTCAAAAAGGTTCCTATATATGGTCCAGACAATATCCAAGCTTATCGAAAGAGAACTTCGGAGAGCTCCCAACCTCATGTGTACATGACAGCCGATAGTGCATTTAGAGCAATGATGCGAGGTGCATTCTCTCTCTCTCTAGTGGAGGGCATGTGTTTGGAGTAAGAGAAATATCTGGAATATATGTTAATGCATATCACAGCTTCCAATTCTGTTGATGCAAGTCTTGTGTTCCTAATTGCTATGATCTCTGTGTATATGCAGATGGGATCAATCAGTCTGTCATCATCAGGTACATGATAAACCTTGTTGGAAGTGAATCCAAATTTTGAGGAAGAAGATTTTGGCCTTAACAACAGCCTTGGAGATGACATACTGCATAAACATATCAATTAACTAATTTGAGATCTGTATTTAGAAAATCCTGTTATTGGTCCTGTATTGAAAGTACAGGTACAAACATCTCACAAGTCTGGTTGTACATGTAGAACAGTTCTTGTGGGTAGTCCTCTTGAGTGTTCTTGAGGTATCATTTCATGAGGACAAGCTCTTTACTATGTTATGTAGTGGTGAGAGTGGTGCAGGGAAGACTGAAACAGCAAAGATTACAATGCAGTATCTAGCTGCACTAGGAGGTGGTGGTGGGTTAGAAGATGAAATTTTGCAGACAAATCCGATATTGGAAGCTTTTGGCAATGCCAAGACATTGAGGAATGACAATTCTAGTCGTTTTGTAAGTAGTCTTGCTGTCTATATTCGACCAGATATTGTTATCTAAAATTACATCTGGCTATCATTGAAAGTAGTTTTGCATCCATTAATAGTTGATGGATTCTCTCTGAAAACATTTTGTATTGCAGCTGAAACTCATATCAAAGTACCTTGACAACTTTGCATGTAATGTCTATCATGTAGGTTTCTGGCGCTAAAGTTATTATTTGCAAGTTGTTGCTTATATTTATATTATTGTCTTGGTGGCAGGGGAAGCTGATTGACATACATTTTGACAAAACTGGAAAAATTTGTGGCGCTAAGATTCAGACTTGTAAGCCCTCTGAATATGGATTATTTTTCCTGCAATTATGTCTGAGATCCTGTAGTTGCTGTTTTTTCTGATGATCTTATACGTTTCTGGCTTCTTTATTTATTAGAAGTGAACCACCTACTTCTAACCATTGTGGTGTATTGTGAACTGGCTTTCCTATCTGTGTGCGTGAAGATTTATTGGAAAAGGTAAGGCTCCTTAGCCTCACACATGTGAATCAGTATCTGATTTAAAGAAAACTTTCCTTTCAAAGGATTTTAACGCTGATAGAAATTTTCCTGATTTTGGGACCCTTATTGTGTGATTTTGAGAACAGTGTCTGCTAGTAACTCACCCTTCTAGAATGCCTTCCACTTATGATCTTCGTGGCTGATACATTGAATGGGTTTTTGTGGCAGTCAAGAGTTGTTCAGCAAGCAGAAGGCGAAAGGTCATATCATGTGTTCTATCAGCTCTGTGCTGGCGCTGATGCATCATTGCGAGGTATTTCATACGTTTGTGGTTTGTCTGGGTCTGGCACTTGTTTCACTGTGACAACTTTGATGTGAGATGTCTGTGAATCAAGCTAGAACATCCCTGCAACATTTTTGGGTGACATTTCTGGTATATATAATTTGTTTGAATTTGCTTCTGATGTATGTCTGTTCTGTATGACCAGAACGTGTGAAATTGAGATCTGCCAAGGAGTATCGGTATCTAAATCAAAGCAGCTGCATGGCTATAGACAAAGTTGACGACGCTCAACAATTCCAATGTTTGAGGGTGTGTTTAGACTTCTGCCACTACTTGTGTTTTGAAGTTGAATATGTACCTAGATGTTGCATTTAGGGAACTAAATTTCTTTCAGTGTAAGGAAATTCTAACTGCTGCTTCAATAAATCTGTACTTCTGGTGTCTGATAAACATTAGGTTATAGGATTCTCTGGTTGAGAGAAAGGGTGTGATTAGGGAAGGACATGTGTTGCAGAATGCTATGAATGTGGTGCAAATCAGCAAGGAAGATCAAGCTCAAGCTTTTGAAATGCTCTCAGCTGTTCTGTGGATTGGCAACATCACATTTCGAAATGCTGAGAATGACAATCATGTAGTTGTTGACGAAAATGAAGGTAGGTCTCATGGCACTATTGTATGTCTTGGCAACTTTCACCTTTCTGATGGCAGTCAACAGAAAAGTCTTTGGTGTTAATGTTTGCCTACAAATCACCTGCTAACAGTGCTGACTTGTCTTCTGGAAGAATGAGTGAGGCAGAATGACAACTTGAGACCTAGTGTAGAGCTTTGTCACTATGGAATGCAAATTATTGGGCTATAAATACTCTACAGTTGGGAGCCCATGTTCAGAGTGATTCTTTGGAAGAAATGTCATATGAAGTGCATTTTTTCATGCACCAAGACAGGGTCAGAGTGAGTTGGTCTACTCTGAAGCCTTACAAGTTTTTTTAAAGTACGTTCCATCTCATTTAAGCTGATTTTTGTGTAAGCAGCACTGGAAGTAGCAGCTGCTTTGCTCCACTGCAATGTTGAGAAGCTCGTGGCAGCACTTTCTACACGAAAGATTCGAGCAGGAGGTGATAATATTGTACAAAGATTGACTATTTCCCAGGTATTGTACTATCTTGCTTTTATTGGATACAAAGTGCTGAAGGATTGAAGACAGGCATCTCATTGAGTCACCTTTTGGGTTGAGAAATTTGAAGTACAGGGAACTTACATTACTGATGCAGCTTTGTTATGCTAGGCCTTAGTTTCACAAACTTCTAACTCTTTCTGTTATTGTTGCACGAGCTGTGGAGAAAAAGAGTAAGGCTAATCTTATGCACATATATTGCTGCAGGCAACTGATTCCAGAGATGCGCTTGCCAAAGCTATTTATGCAAGCTTGTTTGACTGGCTTGTTGAGTGTGTCAATAAGTCACTCGAGGTTGGCAAGAAACGGACAGGAAGGTCAATCAGCATACTGGATATTTATGGTTTCGAATCTTTTAAGGTTACTTTACTATCTCTGCAGTCAGCAATGTCTATTTTGGGTGTCTGGATGTTGGCTGCTACTTCTGCAGTTAAAAGTCCGAGGGTTTCAAATCCTACATGCCTCATTTAAATATGAATGTGACTACTCTTCATTTTGACCAATCCAGTGTATGTGATGGAGATGACAGGTTGAGCGACTCTGTCTTGCTGGATTAGCATGTTATTTCTTGTAATGTGTGACATTGCTAATTAGCATCTAGTTGAGATGATTATGCTATGTACAGTGTTGTGACTTTTTGATGGTTTATGTACAGTGTTGTGACCTTGTGATTCTTATTTTGGTTATGACAGAGAAATAGCTTTGAACAGTTGTGTATAAATTATGCAAATGAGAGGTTGCAACAGCATTTCAACCGTCATCTTTTCAAGCTTGAGCAAGAGGTATTGTGGATAATTGGAATGTAATCTGCATAGCAATGTGTGGTTGGTCTTGTAAGAACTTACCACTGCCAGGCAATCTTTCCCTATATATATTCATTATCAGGTTATATCTTTGGGAGTGCTCATGACTGCATGTTATAGTTTTTATAAGACAGTTAATTGGGAACCACTGACATGAAGCAGTTTCTATTTTATACAGGAATATAGTGCTGAAAATATTGATTGGACAAGAGTTGATTTTGAAGATAATCAGGAGTGTCTTGATCTCATTGAGAAGGTAAAATACTACACTGGTGCATGGAAATTTTGGGATGGTAGTATTTGTCTGACTCTAACATGTCTATTGGATACTTCCCCTCATCTGATTGTGAACACTGTAAATGCTTGATCACTTACAAATTATTCAAGTTCAGATCCCTAGCTTCTTAATTATGCTGAGGAAAGTTGGGTCATGTAACCCTGCAGAGACCATTAGGAATGATCTCATTGCTGGATGAGGAGTGCACTTTCCCACGAGCAACAGATCTGACTCTTGCAAATAAGCTGAAGGATCATCTTAAAGGAAATATATGTTTCAAAGGAGAGTGGGATAAGACGTTTCGAATATTTCATTATGCTGGAGAGGTACAACTCAGCTTCTTGATTCTTGGCCACTGTTATAACAAATATTGGATTTGCTTATTTGGGATGAGTTTGTGTTAATATTATTGTTTCTTGCCTCCCCTGGAAGTTTGGAATCGAACCTTGGGAAAGAGTGGATTTGTTGAGCAACATTGGGAATGTCATAGTTTCATTCATTAGATTGGTGAATCGTAACATAATGGAGGACAAAGCTAATCTGCAATATTTCTTGGAGACCCTCTTTCGTCCAGTTGCATGTATTATTGGGTTGACATTCTTATATGTGCTCTTGTTCCAGGTATTGTATGAAACACATGGGTTCCTTGAGAAGAACAGGGACTTCCTGCATTCAGATCTGTTGCAGCTGCTGGCTTCGTGTGATTGTGTATTGGCACAACTTTTTGCAGCTTCTATTGGAGATGGTGTTCAGAAGATGCAAAGTCCAACTCGAAGGGTGAATAGTGCAGAATCTCAAAAGCAGAGTGTTGCTACAAAATTTAAGGTGTGTGCCACCTAAATTTTTCAGGTTCAGTATCATGGATACCTCACAAGTTCATACTTAATTGAGGACTTAGTGATAATCAGGTGCTTGTTTTTAGTGGTAGGCCACCCATGTCATTACCTTGAATGACATGTGTGGAGGATGATTGTAAGCTCTCATTTGGTATAAGGAGTTTTTGTGCTTCTCAGTTCTAGCTGTAGAAAAATATATGTCACTTGTGTCGGCCAATTTCACTTGTTTCTCTTCATTAACTAACAATGTGGGGGCTCAGGGTCAACTGTACAAGCTTATGCAAAGACTGGAGGAAACTGAACCGCATTTCATACGATGCATAAAACCAAATACACAGCAGCTTGCAAACGTCTTTGATCAGGAGCTTGTCTTGCAGCAGCTCCGCTGTTGTGGGGTCCTTGAGGTCGTTCGCATTTCACGGTCTGGATACCCTACACGCCATTCACATCACGAATTTGCCAGCAGGTTTGATTATGCAAACTTTTGCCATTTGGTTTCTGAAACTGTGTCCTGGGGTTTGTGGATTTCTTCAGTGGTTCTAATGAGAATGGCAGGATGGACTATGTATGCTAATCTTGTTTCAATTTGCTTGCATAGTGTATACGAACTTTTGGTTTATGTATTGAGGAGTGTGTGCTCACAGTAAATCAATCAATATCTGGATGCAGGTATGGCTTTCTACTTCCAAGAAGCCTATCTAGTCAGGAGGATATGTTAAGCATATGTGTTGCAGTTCTGCACCAATTCGGCATTGCTCCAGAAATGTATCAAGTTGGTATAACAAAGTTGTTCTTTCGTGCTGGGCAGGTAAGACCTACCTGTCAGTTAATCTTTGTTTGTTCGATTAGTGGATTATCACAGTATCATCAAATTGATAGGTGGTTTTCTGCTGGGTTATTTCCACATTATTTACATAACAAAGCAAACCGCCTACATTTTTATTTGTAACATGTCCATTACCTATTATTGGCAAGTTGTTTGGATGTTTCCTGTCCGTGCACTTATTTCACTTGGAGGATGTGGTCACTATTTTTGTTGCTTCTTGTCTACAACCTCTAGGGTTTGGGTTTCTAGCAATTTGGGCTATGGATCTTAGTTGTGGACTATGTTATTTGCCGATTTGAGGACTTTTATTTTGCCACAGATTGGAGTGTTGGAGGATGTGAGATTGAGAACTCTTCAGGGTGTCACATGCCTTCAAGCATTGTACAGGGGGTACAAGGTTCGATGTCAGTATAAAAAGCGACGCAAGACTACAATCTTCTTACAATGCTGTGAGTTGATCCTGGCTTGTTCTTTCAATACCATCTTGGGTCCTGAGCCTCTTTTGGTGCGATTTTGATGATTTTTCGACATGTCCCTTGACCACTTATTGCTTTTTTTACTTGAATCTAAAATTTATATATCAGGTTTGGTTGCTGCTGACAGGAGGACTGGCAGAGTTGGGAGTTAGGATGTCTAGTCTTCTATCATATTTGTTGGAAGGGCAACAAACTTGGTCGAAATTGAGTGCAATGAAATATGGTCAGTGGTGAACTTCTGCCTACTTGCTGACTTAATTGTAGATCCTGATTGAATTGGAGTATTGTTCCTGTGGTATGCCAGTGGTGAGGGGTGCAGTAGCAAGGAAACGATTTCAGCAGATTCTGGAAAGGCATCGGGCAGCTGTAGTTATTCAAAAGCATGCGAGAAGGTTGGCTGCATGTCGATTGTATCAGTCATTGAAGGCAAAGGTTGTCAAGGTTCAATCAGGTATTGTCCATCATCCAATGACATAATCCTCTTGACTGTTCTTTTTAGAAGGATTGCATACATTGGAGAATGGTGGTTTCCCAACTATTAGGATTTCCTAGTTGTCTTAAATGGAAACTTGGATCTGGCAGTGGTTCGCATGTGGTTGGCCAAGAGGGAGTTACAGACACTCAAGAGAGAGGCTGAGAAGCTTGCAGCTGAGGAAAAGGTAGCTGCTGAATCTAGAGAACAAGAGGCAGTGGCTGGCACAGAAGCAGGAGACGAGCCAGAATGTGTGAAGGAAGTTACTGTTACAGCAGTGTCTGAAGTTCTGATTACAAATCCTGAGGCCCTTACGACTGAGGTACATGTGCATCAAATTTGTAGTTCTTGCTGCTTTTGAGTGTAATTTTGCTCTTGTGTCTGCATGGTCTGGCAAACCATTCTAGAGATGGACTGCATTCTCTCTAAGATCTTTTGTCTCTGGATCGAAATTATCTGGTGTGCAATTCAGGGATTATCGAGTTCTCTTGAGGTTTAATATTTCCGAAGAGGTCTAGCATCAAAGAGGTCACTGTTTTGAAGGGATAGAACATGTTATTTTCTGTTCTTGTAGTATTGGTTGACATTGAAATTCAGTCCTTATTACGATGAGGACGTGGCATTCATTGTGTTCTATCTTGTAGGTGTTGAAAGAGGCAACCATCAAAGTGCAACCTTCATATCTGTTGGAATTACAGCGACGGGCAGTCATGGCAGAGAAAGCCTTGAGAGAAAAAGAAGAAGATAATGCCTTGTTGCGTCAAAGACTGCAGCATTATGAGGCACGCTGGATGGAATATGAAGCAAAGATGTCATCCATGGAAGAGGTGTGGCAGAAACAGATGTCATCACTGCAGCTCAGTTTAGCGGCTGCAAAGAAGAGCCTGGCAACAGATGAATCCATCTTGCCAACACCTACGAAGGAAGAACCTGTGGATCTTCGAGCCACACTATCCAAACATAATTATGCTGTCCGGCGTCTGATGCCTCCAGATGAAGAAGATTTTGATTTTGATGAAGATGCATCACACTTTACAAAGAGCCCTGAGCATGTTATGAACAAATATTTGCAAACAGGCCCCGAGTATGCATCAAGTCGAGGAGATCTTGACACGGGGCGTGCTGTAGTGAGCCAGTTGGTTGCAGAATATGACCACCGAAAGCAAGTCTTTACAGATGACGTTGATTTTTTGGTGGAAGTAAAGTCAGGTGTGACTGAGGCGAACCTTAATCCTGAGGAGGAGCTTCGGAAGTTGAAGGTTAGGTTTGATGCATGGAAGAAGGACTTCAAACTAAGATTACGAGACACAAAGGTTGTCCTGCACAAACTGTGCAACGGGGATTCATTAGAGAAAGAGAGGACGAGGAAGAAGTGGTGGGGCAAGAGAACCACCCCTTAAATCGAATTTGGGAGAATCTGGCAGTTGGTTTCTTGCCAGTTGAATTATTTGTGGTCTGTGTAGCATTGAGACTGGTGGTCCTGCTCATCCGGCACATATCTTGTGAAAGCAACATCTCTTTATACTGCATCGATACCTGCTGACCAAATCCTGCTAAAGCACAGGCATCGAGGTTGGTGGTAACATAAACGACTAAGCCTTTAGGACCTCTTTTCGGATCGATAAACTGTTTTATCGATATCCTGTGTGAGAAACATAGTGATGTTGGGTGTTGATGTTCGAAAGTGCATACTAATTACAACAGGCATCCATGTGGTCTTGACACGAGGGGAATCAAGGGGATTGGCATGTATATACTTCTGGTAGGTGAGGATTGGGCCTTTGAATCCCTTGTGCTGTAATTTGCAGACTAATAGTCTGGTGGATGAAGTTCTGCGAAATTTGTAATTCTCTGGTGAGAGCATGCATGCATGTTGAGGCCCAGGGCTGGATGGATACATCCTGTCGATGTATTAGCTTCTTTTACTTGACAACGGAAGATACATTCTGTTGTTTCCTTGAATAACAATTGGACATGAGTTGCCTGCCCTACAAGCATTATTTCTGAGCTTAGAACTCAGCAATTCATGTATTTAGCCATGTAAATGTAAGAGATGATAGAAATAGTGTGAAAAGATGTGTTGGATTATTTCCAGCCAGTGCAGCTTGATGATATTTTGAGCAATTCGAAAAAAGATTCGGCCTCCATTGTTGATAAAAAATGGTGACATGCCTGTTTGTCAACTGTGCTACCTTCAAGAGGATTCACTGCCATATTGGTTATTTCTTTTTGGATTTTTATGTGGGTCTTCGTTGGATTTGTTTGCCCTTCTTTGTTTGCTTTGTTCATCCGATACTGATCGGTGCAATCATACTAGCACATGGACACTCGAACTACTTCAAACCCTATAGGGCATGTTCTTATCATGGCGGCCACAAATAACACATGTTTCTTGTCAATGAAGAATACTTTTCATGATGTTTTGATATTTCTTTTGGCACACGAGTTTCTCCAACTCAAGGAACAAATGGCAAGTCAGGTTCATGGCGACAAACCCTTGCAGCAGTGTACACCCTCCCTGGCCGACAGAAGTAGTTTTGGGCAGGGGCACAATCCGCATCTGTCGTGCACACACACATACCTTCAAGTGCACAAGATGGTTGTTGAGTACTTGACATGGGCTTAGTAATCCCTAGAACCAAATCCGACCATTCACTAGAAAAGTATCTGTTAGGGTCAAGCTTGTTTCTAACAGCAAGAAACTTGTCAATAGCATTGTACGTCTTGCCTGCTCCCACTAAGAAGTGGCTTCGATTCTTTCCCCAGTGTGGCCTCGACTGGTACTTGCAGAAGGCGATCTGTTCAATCTCTTCGTATACATCTTCGTCTAGCCTGGGCGTGTTGGCATCTGCAGCTCGGTAATAGAAAAAGTCCACCAAGGCCACGTCCTCTTGGGCGCCCAGGTACGCACCACTAGAAGCCTTCACAAAGCGGATGAGGAAGCCGGTGTACACGTCCAAACCACAAAAGCTGTATGGCTTCTGCTCCCTGAGGAGTCTCATGTCCTGAATAAAGGCTTGCAAATTGTGCATTGGGATTGCTGCAGACGACTCAAAGAACTGCAGCCCTTTGATCCGTTGGTCCCAGGGACAAAAATAACCGGGTTTGGGGCTCCTCTCACATCCACTTGAGGACTGCATAAGGTGTTGAGGACCAATGACTGGAAAGCCTTCGAAACCGTGACCATGCTTTTCATATCCAAACCCCACTGCGACTTGTTGGGCTATATTAGCCGTGGCGAGCAAACATTTAGGTCCTTGATCCCTTATCAGCTCTCCCTTCTCCTCTACAAGAGATTGCAATAAATTAATTCAGTCAGTTACAACAACACCATAAAATCAGAAAAATTGATCATTGTCCATATGGTGAAGTTGGGATGGGGAGATGGGTAAGACTAATTTCAGCTTTGAGCCTTTATGAGCCCGTGGAGTCAAGATAAAGTAAGCAGGTAAAAATAAACACTTTTATTTTGCACCTACTTCTCGGAGGACATGAAGCACGCGATTAGTGTGAGATGATTAGCAGATCCAAATCATACCCTTCGCCACTTTTAATTTTGAAGCTCGTATGAATATCTTGTAGGCGTCCCCAATTATGTTAGCTATTATGTCTAGAATTACATGTAATCCAATCTCTTTTTTCCATGTGTCTTTTTTTTTGTGTGTCCGTTCTTAGATTTACAACCAACTAAACACCACTCTAATATAGGTGCCCATTTAAATCAGACACTAAATTAGGCACATCTACCTTTCTACCTATTTCAATTCATGATGCGCTGTTTATTCCATGGACATTTGCCCTTCTGTACAGAAAGAAAGAAAGAAGTACAAAACCGAAGAGTTCAAACTTGCCCAAGTAGCAACACTGAACTCTTTCATTCCGTTCAGTTGAAACCACTACATCCTTGATGTCATGGGTTATGATTAGACTCACCACTGGTCCTTGCAGCCTCGATTTCCAAGCCAAGTAAAGGCTGGAACCCAAAGAACCGATTCACACCATCTCCTGGTGTGCTGTTGGGAGCCCTGTGATCAATCCTGTAGACAACCTGATGTGTGGAGGCAAACCAAGTGATATCACCAAACTCCACTGTGTTGGCTATCTCGAAGATCTTGTCCTCCAGCCCCGCATCATCACAAACTTCCAAAGTCAAGTTCCTCTTAAACGCAGGCTGCAATTGCAGTGTGACCGTGGAAATGACGCCCAACACTCCCAGGGACACCTTCACGGCGTTCAGATCTTCATCTTGTACATTTAAGGTGACCACCTTCGCATATCCTTCAGACGCATTGGCAGGTACGACCACACGCACCCCAACCACATACTCATGGACTGCACTGCCTTTCCCAAAGTGGGAGCTGCCGTGGGCTCCGGTGGCCAACACTCCACCCAGTGTGAGAGCATCCCAGTAAGGGGAATATGGGAGAGCCAGATTGGAATCAGCAATGGCGAAGGTTAGGACGCGCATCAGGATGCCACTCTGTGCGGTCACAGTCATGGCTGAAGTGTCTACACTCACTATAGAAGAATAGTTTTTGGTGCTTATAATGACACCCGATGTGGAGCCCGGGCATGCGAACCTGGGGAAGCTGTGCCCATATTTGGTGGCCACCTTGATCTTTTGGTTGTTCTTAACAGCCGTGGCCACTGCAGCCACTATTTCTTCCTCGGTTGTTGGATACACCACATCTGCTGCCTGCAGGTACAAATGAACATAGAAAGTTCACTTAGAGTCTGGGTTTGGGTCGCCCTAACCCCATTGAAACGAGATTCATGAGCACTAATACGTCCCCTCTCCCATGCAGAAATTATGAAGCAAAAGAATTCAAAAAGAATTCAACAACAAGAGATCCAGATGACCCACATGACAACAAAAGTGGAAGTATATATTCAACGGCCACTGGCTCAAGTCACGCAAATTAGTGAATGTACTGTTGAAGAAGGTTGTTCTTTTATATGTGTGTGTGGTGAACACAAACCTCCTTACATTTCTCAAGCATGTAACTATTATGGTGACTGATTAATCTACTTGGGAGTCATTTTCTCTACTCGCCATGAGCAACTATCCACACATCGGTTCCAGGTCACTTGGTTAGATGAACAGATGACCAATAGGAGGTTATTTGTTTCTCTGTTTCTAATGCTCCAATGTAAAAATACCCCATCTTAGCACATTGGACCCATGGACCCATAACCAGATCGTCAAACAAAGAATCTGCAATGGTGGTATATGATAGGGTTGATTATTAGAACAGGGTGAAACGAAGGCTTGACGTGGATTTTGCAAACTATAGTGAAACTGAAAACCTGAATTGAACATTAAGGGGATTGCGAAGGTCGTGAACTTGTCACTACACTACAATATACACCAGGGATGCATTTTACATCATCAGGTAATGGAGCACGGCAAGATCAATGAGTCCAATACAGCACGTGTACTGTTTAGATACTGATCTTTCGCACAGTTTATATTTCAAGTTGTGATGGATAAAGCAATAACTTTCTCAGCCTCTGGCAAACACAACATTTTTTTCAGCTTTGTGAGTTCATTCCCTTTCCATTTACACTCGACGAACACATCTCCAAGTTTAGTGATCGGGCTCCTCATTTCTATGAATGAATTCCTCATTTCGTAAACCTTTCACACTTTCGCAAAAGGCCATTTTGAATATTACACTTCAAAATTGCACTATAATATTCTCTCGCATGCTTTTTGATGCTCACATCAAAGCAACCCCTTTGAGTCTGTTGTGAAGACTAACAATGTTATGAATGTCTTATGAAGGTTACCAAAGGCCAAGAACATCACCTCTCAAGACTCAGACATAGTAGTCACCCAACTCTTACACCATTGCTGCCAGGTGCTCATTCCACGTACACAACCAAGGCTATTTCCAAACAACGTCAAATCAACATCCACAAGAAAGAGGAAGGGGGCATTTAGGTACCTTGCAAGGAATCCTGTCTGCCCATTTTCTGTAAGCATTGTCAAGGTAGCATGAGCCTTCCTGTGCATCACATCGCTCCACTGGTAGAGCCACCTCAGCCCTCACAACTAGCAAAGGCATTAGCATTACCAGTAACCCTACCAGCATTATCAACACCTGCACCTGGACATGTCTCATTACAAGTGGTCCTTCCACTAACACCGCTTGCATTGTTTTGTGCGTGGAAGTGTATCCTGACCACCGTATGAAGAATTAGAGTAGCCACCGCCTCAGTGACTTGAAAGCCCAATTTCTGTGGAGCCTTCTGATCTATCGATCCCTGGGCTGATGATATGTAAATTCTAGTCTACTAGCTCACTAGACCGAACCAGATGGATCCAGTTGTATTTACTTTAGTGGAGGTTGGTCTGAACCTCTAGAGTACTCAATTACAAGTTGCCCCTGTTCATCAGAGAGAGACGGAACAATTTGGATTGTGACCTTCGGAAGTTGATGAAAGGTCCTCGACTTTTTGAGCAAGACAGGAGGACATTCAGGTCGTAGAGCACTTTGAATGCTGTGCATGACACAAGGAGCATTTGGGAAATTCCCGCATGGGAAAAGGGATGGTTTTCCCACTATGGACATTCCCACTTTGACATAATTCCCTCCTTCTGAAGGGAATTCTTAAGTTTTTCCCGCACACAAGAGGGAAGTGTGCCAAGAGCAAATGCTGTAAATCGCCCTTGTGTGACATGCGGTGAGTTCAATTAAAGGTGGCGTTCGTTAGGAGAGTCTAATTTTGGCACTGTTGCAGATCACATGGAGTGGCATTTGAGGAACGAACAGACAAAAGGAAGGTAGAGGTGGCCTATATATACATGATAAAAGTCGCTGTTTTGAAGTAGCCCACAGTGCCCACTCCTCCTGGGATTAGTAAGAGCACGAGATTAAAGCTCCCCCCTTTCCCGGCCCAGTCGACCCCAGCTTCATGTCGCTACAACTTGCCAGATTTGCTAAAAAATCTTGACCCACTTTTCAAATGTGCAGGTTCGCAACGCCAGTGCGATGAACTGGTTCCCAAGCCTCGGAGACTTTAGAAATTTCAATGGCCCTTCCCACACGACGAGGGTGGTATCCCAAGAAACCGCCATGTCACCAAAACATCTTTGCAGAGTTGCATGCATTCTCACATGCTTGTAGCTAAAACTCCTTCCCCTCATATAGGCGTGTCAAATATGGCTACTTATCTTAGGACCGCCGTACATCTAGAGGCCGGGCCAATTCGTTGTGTAAGAGACTTGAAATCCTCACTTGTGATTGGCCAAAAGGTTGAAATCAGCCCCAACCCCTTTACACTTAGAGGCTGGGCCGATTTGGTGGTATGATTTTTTTAATAAAAGAATGCATGGTATGACACAGCCCGAGCTCGTTGAATTGGGTGCACAAAAAATGGAGGTCCAATTCTTGGCCTCAGGGCCGATGCCACATTTCGATAAATGTTTTTTTTTAATAAATTTGATTTTAGTATCCAAGAGGAATATATTTATGAGCATACTAATGCCAAGTGTCATTTGTGTACACTTTAGTCAACTTGTAGTCCATTGTGTAACATAGGCATGCACCTCACAACATTATCGAACATACTCATGCCAAGATATCAGTAAGCGCACTTGAATGCCAAGTGTCATGAGGCTACACTTGTGGTGAAGTTGTTGACCATTAGTGTAACCTAGCATATGCCTCAAAACAGGGTAAGTGACACTATTATCCAATTCACACTAAATACCATAAACGGTGTACTTAGTACGTGAAGACTTGTACGAGAGCAAGTCCAAATGAGGCTAATGCCCCCTTCCCACCTGACTTTAGTTAAGACCCAAAGTATTTCCTAAAAACCGGGTAAAGCTCCCTCGGTTATAGCGGAGGCATCCGACTATCCCAATGCACCTACAAGAACTTGCTCTGGAGATTTTCAAGTAGGTTTTAGTTAAGTAGCTTTCACACATGTTCATGGTTTTATCTACCAAGTAATGAATGTTGGGTAGTTTTTGTCCCATCCCCAAATGCCTTACTACTCACCTATCTTACCATCGGTTTTTGTTAATGGGGCTCCTCGTGCCCTCATAGCTAAGACTAAAAAGCAACCAATCACAAGGGTGGGAGGCGACACTTTTAAAGCTCCTATATTCTTGCCTCATGTTTAAGTACCGATGGGAGGGTCGGTGGTTGAGGCTTAAAACCTCCACTTTTAAGCCATGCCACATCATTTGCCAACTAGGCTCATCACTAGATAATGTCGATGGTGTGAAGGCCGGTTTGTTAGAACCAACTTTTAGTCTTAGCTAAAGTCAGGTGGGAAGGGGGCATAATAGTATTTGACATGCTTATGATGCCTTACACATAGTTCATTAAAGTCGTAAGTTTTTTATTCATGAGATTTTGGACTTAACTATTTTCCAAGTCGCAATTTCTGAAGCTTGTGTGTTGAATTTATGATTTATTGCCTTATGGAAGGTTCTTGGCGTTCTTCTTTCAATGGTTATATGGTCCTCTTGATTGTGTTGACAGAGCTTAAGTCACACTATTGGATTTAGGGTACTTACAACAAGTATTTAATTAACCTTAGATGATTAAGGAGTCTAAATTTAAAAGAAGCTTAGATTTATATCTATTAATTCGGAAATTAATGAAGAGAAGTCCTAAGCAATTATAGTGGACATGATTGGGATTGGGACATGATCCTGATATCAAATTGTGATACGGTTTGGTGTGAGGTGGCCCTCCTCAAGGCGAAAGAAATAAGGACATCTATCCATCCCTGGAATCACCGATTTCATAAGGAAATGATGTGTAGTTTGTGGCTTTAACATGAAGAAATTGTTATAATTATGAAGGAAACATGAAGCAATCAAATATCATCCAAAAATGATGCAAGATATAGCTATAAGTTGCTTACACTTTGAAAATGTTGGGAGATCTTCTCATCCAAATAATTTGAAGTAAAAGATACATGCAATAAAATATATAAAATGAAATGCATGTTGAGACTACAAATGAGGGTTAGGGAACACAACTTTACTCATAAAATTTCAAACACGAGTTGTGCATTACATCAAGCAATGTACGCTTAAGCTAAATATATTATCTAAAGTGCTAGACTATATATTGATACTATATATGCAAAAGATTGGGAGAGCTTTCGGTGGCTAGGTAGTCATTGGTTCCACCTCTCTAAAGTTGCATGCATTATGTTTCGGCAAAACCTCGAAATGTTGGAACCATATGAGAACTCTGAAGTGGATGAGTTTGTTTGTACCTACAAGTGAAAGAAACAAGAAATACGGGCTTCTATAGATTCAATTGATATAGAAGACAATGAAGTGAGATTCACAAAAAAAGAAGTCATGCTATCGCTTGGAAGACATTGTCTAACACGTCACCTTGTGCATTGTGGCGAGGAAGAATCCATTGCAATGATTTGTCTTAGGCGATAACATCATTTAACATTAATGATTTAATGATTTGTTTTAACATTCTATCTTTTTTGAGCAATATACAAATCTTAACATTTATAAATATAAGCAATTGTGAAGAGTCCTTGTGAGAGAATACCATTCATAAAATTGCAAACCCAATCAAAGCTTTATTCAATATCAAGTTTACAAATCACGGGTGAAGTATGAATCAATGGTTCTTTGGTGAGATTCATCTGCATGCACAACTTGCAAATATTTCTCAATCTGCACCAACAAACCCACATACTTGGACACATCACATGAACGTGATTCCATGTACCTTCTAATGGTACCAAAACTAGATTGCAAGTCACTATAAGATGGAATGGGTTTCACCTCACACTCCTCTCCCTCACAAGTATCATCTGAGACATTAGAAGTCCCACCAATAAAGCCTAAAACATCCCATACATCCTCTTCGGTGACCTCATATGGATTGTTCAAATCAAAGTCTAATTCGTATTGCACATACTCTTGTGCCTCCATTCTTGAACTTCCATCACTAGAACTATTAGTAGCCAAATCCAAGTTTAGGAGGAGAAGCAAGATGCACATCTCTAGATGTGAAGTGGGCATCTCCGAATGCCCATCAATTCTATCAAGAAACATTCCACCACTTTTGCTCTTCAAAGAGCCACTATTCAATTGTGAAGGAGTGGCAGAGATCCAAAACACATTCCTTGACATATCGTTCCTCAGAAGGTGCTCACAACATTGGATGCACTTTTTAGGTCAATGAAAACGTAGCATTGGAGGAGGATTGAGCCTATACTTTATTTTGGATTTTCTGAGGATGAGGTGAGGTCTCACACATGTGAATTGAGAATCTCTGAATGTGAAGTGGATCAACCATGTGAAGAAACGTTCGAACACTTTTGTTCTTCAAAGAGCCACAATACAATTGTGAAGGAGTGGCAGCATCTCCGAAGCACATTCCTTAAGGGCTGCTCAGAAGGTGCTCACAACCTTGAATGCATTTCCTTGGCGATGCATTTTTTAGGGTCTTTCAAAATGTAGCATTGGAGGAGAATGCAGCCTGTACTTTATTTAGGTAATCCAAAGTTGTGAGGCTTCAAAGGTGAGATCTTACTGTAAGCAGGGGTGTGGACCGTGACAGGAAAGGAGTATTCTTTGGGAGCATCAGGAGTGGTTGATCGTGTAGGAGGAGTTGGCGGAGTGACATGCCGAGGGAGGTCATAGTGGAACACAGAATATCGAATCATGCGTGCTTCTCTCTTGTTTTTCTTCCTCGGGGTGGAGCTCCCTACATCCCTGTACTGTACATGCTTGCAAATTCAAGCTTTGGGAATCAATTCTCTGCCGCTTTGCCGCCACCCCACCCTCGCTGCCCTGTGCCTCGCCCTAACGCATGGTGAGAGAGAGAGGAATGTAACTGGATGTGTAGTTGTTATCATCCATATTATGGTTGTATTTCATTCGTTAACATTTATAGAGTCAAATTTACAAAGAAGGGAGTACCATTTTGTTAACAGTTAACAAGTTTAACATTTATAGTGTGCAATATGTGGGGAGTAGAAGAAAGTTAACATTTAGAGAGGGTTAACACTTATAGGTGTAACATTTATAGAGGGTGGACTGTATGCGGATGTAACTTTAAATTACAACAAGGTCATGCGCATCATACCCGAATCATATAAGGTTGCAATTGTTGTTGAGTACTAATAATTAATAATATATAATCAGGATGTGTTGTTAGTACATTGTTGATATATAAATTTTATGAACATTCAATATATGTAGGTAATTTTAGTTATTTTTGACACCCATGTACTAATATTTAAGCTACAGTAATATATTAAGGCATGTTTCTAGATCTACAAATACCATGTTGATTACATGGTAATAATAGACCCCTTGATGAGATGTAGAGCATGCATTCCATGATAATAGGGTTTATATTTTGAATTTCAAATGTCCCCCTAGATTCCATTTATAGCCAAATATTCAAAATTTATGAAATATAATCTAATATATATGATGTTATCGCTCATTGCTCATTGTTCAACACTCACTGCTCACAATTCATCACTGGCCGCTCACATGCTAGCTTCCCTCGACTTGTTACGATGGGTTACAAAATAGACATAGCATTAGTAAAGCATCCTTGGGGTCTTGTGAATGGCTCAAATTTCTAGCAATTCACCTAATGTTTCAAGGTTAGGGCTTGGGGCTTATATTCAAATTTTGTGTACGAATGTTTTAGGCCTAATTTTCACACACACACACACACATGCTATGGATTTACCAATTCATTTAATCTTTTTTTTTGATGTATGAAGTTGAAGCTATTTATTAGCAATACATTTGTACATCTATATTCCCTAGTTTCTTCACCAATATGTAATATATAGGGGCATTAATTTGAAGGTGGTGCACTCACATACTCTATGGTTGTAGTGTGGTTGCAACAAAGGATGCCTTTGGGGGATTCATGTAATGGACAATGTCAAGGGACCACAACATATTCTAAGAGCACCCCAAAATGGCATCCTTCATAAAGGCATCTGATTAAGAAAGGCAACTGAATGACACTTGCATTCCTTAGTGTAAATTGAAGTGGGATGTGAGTGGGATAGACCTCATTTTATCCACCAATCACAAATTACAATTGTCCATTCATTTTTACCTTTTAAATGACTACTTTTGGAAAGCTCATGAATTGTACTAGATATTGTTGCAACCTAAACCCACACAATGTGAAATAATGGCGGTTGGCAAGTGGGATTCAATGGGTTCATGATGCCAATAACTTTGCACATCCAAGGCTACTGTACAAGTTAGTCCAACCTTTCTCAATAAACTTGAGTCCATAGTGTATGACATACGCCCTGCTATGGGACACTCTCGACAAATTTTGTTTTTTAAATAATATATAATGCATTTCATCAATTAAAATAGTTTTCTTGCAACCAAAACCCACAATAAACATGGTGCATGCATACATACTGTCCATAATTATCCACAAGTACCCAAATCAACAACCTTATAAACTTGCAAACATGTAACCTTGAGCCCGCACACCTCTCTCACAATTGCTCTTCACTAGGATAGAAAACTTTGTCTTGAAATTGCTGGTTGAGAGTGGGAATTGAAAATGGGCATTTCTATCCCAAAGTTTAGGGACCAACCTTGAGACACAATTCCTTAAAGCTAGGCACATATCAATACCAAAATCATCTTGCCTTTGACATGTTCATTGGCCTTCTAAGATGCAAATTCATCGAAACTTTTGTCATCAGGGTTGATATTGCAACTCATGATAGATTGTTCAAAAAAGAAAGAATATTAGATATATAGTAAATTAAAACATCTCCTATTAATCAATAAATACACAACATTAAGTAGCAAGCTTGCAATGACCTTCTCAAAAGAGCATCAAATCGGCGCGTGCTAGTTTGATGCTCTTTCAAAAGCAAAGGTAGTGCTACTTTTGAGTTTTACTTAGGTTATGTTTAATTTATTTAGGTAGTTACTTTCAATGCTTAGAATTAATTATGTCAGTTTCTAGGACAAAACTAATGCCAAGTGGTGGTAAAGGTTCTAATCTAGGTTAAATTATGATCTAAACAAATCTAAATAGCTATAAAGCAACGGGAAAGATGGTGAGGTCAAAAAGGTAGTTGCACTTTTTGGAAAATTCTCTTGACACCCACATTGGAAACCTCTTTGATACCTTTTTGAAGCTATTATATTTGATTAATTATTCATTCATTCACCCTTGCTTTGCAACCTTTTACCTTCTTGTTGAGGTAATATTGCGGGTACTCAAAGGGTACCCTTCTAACATTGCTACTTAATGTTATGTAGTGTTTGATTATTTCCATCGTGTATTATCTAAGACGATCTATAAAGTCCCTACATTGATATGTACATTTAGGTTGTATTTACATATAAGTTGCCTTGTTACCTATGCAAACGTTCTTGGGTCAAAACCAGATTATTAATACTTATGGCTTTGTAAAATTCATCCATGTAGCAACCAAAGTAAGAAAACAAGCGAAAATAAACACTATATATTATTACTGAGGTAGAAAATATTAAAATAGTGTGATGTATGGGGCAACCTAATTGCACATATTCTAAAGCCCATGCATAATAATTTTCCTCATAATTCATTGCCTATGATGAATGGTATGCCAAATAGGATATCACCAAATTCATCTTTTTTGAACGCTTCGCAACAAGACCAGATTCATTGAGTAAGTTAAGAGTAAGAGAAAAGAAGAGAAAAGAAAAAACTAACCATAATAAAGTGAAACAAATTGCTCATCTTAAAACCGAGTTGCCTCTCCCAAGAATCTATGACAAAATTTATTCAAAGACTGCAATGTTGAGTGAAAATCTCGGCCTCGCATATTTCTTGCTCGAGAGATTAAATTGACAAGTATATAAATGTTGTACCTATCTACATACCCATCATCAGGTACTTCTCGGCAATCACGCCCTTTCCTCCCTTGGGGTAGAAGCCTCCTGGCTTGGAAGGATTGCCGGAGCCATAAACTGTGCCAAGAATTTGATCGGGTGTGCGTGCATAAGCCAACGAATTCGTGTCAGAAGACAGGATGTTGCCTGTAATTGTACGATTCACACCTCCAAAATGAATTTTAGGCACATTTATGAGACCCTCGTCCACGAGTGCGTGACTTGCTCTGTTCATTAAGTTGGAAATGGCAGTGCTGAAGTCCGCAACGGTGTAATTGTAAGGTTGCACTATCATGTGCTTCTTCCTGTACATTTCAGCACGAATGATGGCGTCCTGACCTGATTCCACCGCCAACAACTTCGCCACCAGCTGCAGCACAAAAAAATCAATCAACAAATTATCCTCGTTCTTCAATCATCGCTAGCCAGCTGCAAGGTATTGGGTGCCTGAACATTAGAGTTTAGCATCAAGCCCTAAAGAGAGTAAAATGAAGGACATGGGACAGGTTCCTAAGTGACATTTATAATTAAGGTAGATGTGTGGTATTCAGATTCTTTTATCTTTGCACCACTTCTCAGAGGATATGAAGCACACGATTAGTGCGAGATGGTTAGCAAATCCAAATCATGATCATAGCCATTTGCCTCATAGTTTACAAAGTTCATATGAATTTCTTACTTATTATGAAAATGAAGATTCTCATGTTGATTAGGTGTTCATGTAGGTCCCCCCAACCATGTTGACGATTTAGCTTGGAATGGTTAGCATATTTTGAGCACATAGACCAATCTCTTTTAAGCACGTGTCTTTTTGGTCTCCGATCTTAGATCCACACCTAATCACAAACCTCTCAAATATAGGTGTCCATATTCTTGCTATGTTGGAGTTATGTTCATCTACCTTATGGTAGCCAGGTTTTGCAAAGCATGTTAATACAATATGATCACAACCATCACAGATTGTGATGTAAATTGAAATTGTCTAGTATGCGGCTCATGTGTTAAAGTACCACGCCAGCTAGCAACAACCAAATAAAAATTACGACCAATCAGCAAAATTTACTGCTCTTGATCATTCAATCAGACAATACTACACTAAATATTGTAGTTGGTATCATGCAGTATTTTATGTCACTGTGGTAACTTTCCTAATGAGACTTCTTATGAATAAGTTCACAAATTCTATCATCCTAACTAAATTGTGTTCATTCTATTTTAGTATAGTCTGCATCCTAACAATTCGTTAATAAATATATTTTCCTACATGATTAAAATTTTGGATGAAAGTTCACTTCATAAGTGACAATAATTGTAACATTGTAAATCTACAAAATTCCTTTTTTTTTTAGCAAGGATTGACAATCAATGCTAAGTTGACATTGTAGTGTTAGGTGACACTACACGGGCAGTTTACAATCAGTATTGAGCAAGACAGTTAGAATTGGTGACAGTATATATGATATTTCGTGTAGCACCTGTACACATAATATACACATGGATTAGTAATGTTGTTGATAATCAGAACAGTATAATGCCAAAACTTACTGATTTAGCCCCTTTTCCTTGCAAGAGTGGGCTGGCTCCCACGTATCCCGTCAACCCAACATATGGGATGGTGTACGCAGAGATGAGGTAGTTGAGGCTGTTGTTGTATGGATTGAAGGGGGGGTTCAACGTCGTGTTCAAAGCCATGTCCATGGCCATCGCCCACGTCTTCTTGCTCAAGTCGATCTGGGGACGAGGAAATGCATATTTCGCTCCCAATGCTGTCTTGATTGCCCTTTATGCATGCATCATATTAACAGTTAATGAAGACCATCATCAATATTGCAGGACAATTAATATACCGCTTCTGCACCCTATCCCTCTCAGCGGCGCTGGCTATGCATTTCTTTGCATTGCTGCGCCTGATCCTTCAACTTTCGAAGATCCCAACCTCCTTCACTGATCACCTTCTAGTTATGACGTGATCACTGTAATTTATCGACAATAAAATCCTCAAATAGTTTCAGTCAACCCTTAAGTCGATTCCTTGCAAGAAACCTTGAAACATGGCAAAGGGTTTGCATAGGTGAGATTCCCATCAATACGCATGCAGTGTAGGATATCAGAAGATGATCCATCTGGTGCATTTTATACCAAAAACGATTTAAAACGCCCTTGATGGCAATTATCTGTAGCACTTGCAGGGTTCCCATCTTTAAGAACTTGGTTTAGAGCTGCTAAACCATTTTCAAGAAGCACTTTCTCGGAGGTGCTTTCACATTATAAGCGTTTTAAGACACTGAATTTTGAGAAATTTTCTTCAAAGTGAAATGCAACACCTAGGGGTCTAGGTGGTGATCCATGTTTTAGAAAAACTACTTATAATTTGTTCTTGAACTGACAAATGGAAGTGAAAACCTTTTCTAAATCAAACATGGGTCCAACCATGATAAGGTGTATCAAAACTATGTCACACATCACCTTCTTTTCATAGTCCTTGACACTCCTTTGAGTGATTATCATGTCTTTATTTAAACTTTACACAAATTTAAAATCAAGAATGAACACACTTACAAATATATTCATCCCATTTGATTTATCATTTGTAATCTTAATCAATTTCATTGCCTCAAACATGAGTCTTTACAAAATGTAAGGGCTCTTCTTTTGTAGTCCTTAGTGGTACACCTTATCATGGTTGGACCAACACAAATTATATCATCAAATTCCTCTTAATGCAAGGATCTTTCCAAGCCTGTTTCACCTCTTTGTGAAAGAGGGAATAATACATCTATTAGAGGTGATTTGGAAGCAACTGTTCTGACCCATTTCCAAACCCTATCTACTCCCTCCGTTCTGGAGAGAGAGAGAGAGAGAGAATTTCTTCAGTATGGTGGATTTTAGTTTTCTTCCAGACCTAGGTGCCAGGTTAAGGTGTAAGGTGTAAGTTTCAAAGTACTTCTGCAGTATGCATCACCGATTTCAGTAAGCTATGGCAATATTGAATCAGCCACGAGCTGCATGACTGAAAGCATATATATCTGATTAGGCTGTTAATCGGCAACAATGCAGTATGTGAGTCTTGGACGTGTTCAGCTTCCTGTAGAGAGGCATTGGAAAACCTACTAGCTACTCTCTCTCCCCGAGTTACCGACCACCTCAAGAACCTAAGGGCAGAGAGAGAGACAGACGGAGAGACGTAATATTCATCTCTTTCATCAACAGTATGCATAGACTATATCACTAAGTTATGGCAATATTGAATTAGCCTGCGGCTGCATGACTGATTAGACCATGGATGATGAAGCTGTTGATGAGCACGTCACAATTGCAGAATGCAGTAGTGGTACCTCAGGTGTCCGACTTCCTGCAGGCCCATTTGCTCATACAGGTCGGTGTAGTAGGGGCCGAGGTTGGCCTTCTGCACACCGAAGGGCTTGGGACCTCCGCCTGTCAAGTTGGGCGCCAGCTTGTCCAAGCCAGAGCCATAGGCCGCCCACAGAAAGTACTCGGCCTCCAAATACTCGAGGTTCAAGGCAACCTGGATGAGCTCCTTGTCATGGCTGGTGAAGTTGCCTGCAGCCACAGAGCTGCTGTCTGCAAGCACCCCCAGCACCAATTTCCAAGCACACTGCACCACCCATCCTGCACCGAATCTTGACCTCGCTGCTGCGGAGGAACCCATCAGATCATCAATCTGCCCAACAAGTCAACACCCGCCCGATGCTCTCAGGACCACCCCCCTTGCCGGCCACGAATCAAAGCACACAAGGAATTTGACACTTTGAGATCAGTGGAGTGCTCTTCTTCATCAAGTCGGAGATAGAAATTGAGGCAGGCGTGCAGATCATCCACTTGGTGGAGGTTTCTGTGTTTGCTTGTCAAGAGATGTGAGATCTTGTGAGGAAAGATTGGGGGTTTATATCATGCATGTAAGTAGGTTACAGCTTACTCCGGGCTTCTTCCCTGCTACTTCTGAATTTCTTGGAGTGGTCTCCGATGACAACGGCACCACTTTGGATGCGGAAGTTTTGCATCTGGCTTCAGGTAGACAACCCTGATTCGGTTACTTTTATGTTATCAGGAGACTAGTGTTTGAGTGCTAGGTATGTGATTTGGTTGTGGCTCCACGGACAGACGTCAGAAAGACATGTGTTCAAAGGAGATTAATTGGACTCCGTGTTCAAAATCTCATATTTATTCGAATGTTCATAATTTGGGGGATTCATGTCATGGCCATTTAATGAGCACGATCATAGTCTTCACTTAGATAATGATTAAGATGTTCATATGAGATCTGAAAATTATGAAGAAAGTGGCTCCAACTTCAAGTTGGATTTTGCTAACCGTGTCCTACTAGGTATTCATGTGTTTCATGTCTAAGGAGAGGTGGGCTAGTTTGAAAATTAACCATTTCAAACGCATCTATCTTAGGCATATATATTTTAGAAGATGGTGCAAGCAAGTGATATGGAACAAGTATTTGCCTAAATTTTGTGTAAAGTATGATAAAATTACATTAAATTAATGAAAATCTTTTTTGGGGGGATGATGCCCTCATGTTTATAACGAATTCAAGGAATTTGGAAAGAAAAAAAAAATCCAAGTTCATAATATTCAAGGTTTTGAAATTTATGTCCAAAATGAGATCTAGCCATTTGCTTCCGAGTATTACTTAAATTAATGATAAGTTTTGAAGATCTTGTCTTGATATTCTATGTTTGAGCACTTAACACAAAAATAGAGAGGATCATGAAAAACTCCAATGTAAACAACGTTTTGCCACTACTTTTAGATGTATGACCTGAAAATATTATTGTTTTAGTATATTGGAGCACTTTTTTGGTCCGATTTACCATGCTTGCACCCTATTTTGATTTGCACTTGAGTAAGGATGTTCATATGTTGGATACTCTTAATTAGTTTCCCTTTAATTGATATACAAGTAAAATTGACTAAGCCCAAGTCGATAATTATAACATGCTAAAATTCTATTGTACAATCCTCCTATAGGATTGTATGGTAAGATCCTACAATAGCATATGTAGAGTTTATTACAATAATATTAAAGCACGTTTTTTATTATATTTTTATTTCTTATCATTTAATTATGGGTATTATATATATATATATATATATATGATTTTACCATCATATTTTAGTAGCATAACATTCAAGTAATCACTAAGGAAATCACACACATCTCCTTTGTATTTAGGTATTATAGAAGTGTATTGACGGACCCGCCTATAGAATTGAAGCAACCAAAAAGTCTAGGTTTTGAGAATATGTCAACCATGATTTATGATCATATTTTTAAAAAATACGAGAAATTCTCAACCATGATTGCATAACATTGCTAAGCCTCATTGCTCCTTCACCTTACCTAAATAAAAATGATGCCATGTTCCATGATAGGAAAACTAGGTGGAGGTGGTGACATGGTATGGACAATAGGACAAAGTAGGACAATATTATCCAAAAATAAATAAATAATTAATCTTTTTATTGAAGCATTCCATGAGGACATGGTGGCAGGTCATGAAGGGTTTATGACCATGAACATGGACATGCATCCATGTTACGGGTATGGATGGGGTTGGGTTAATATGGGTCAATATGGGAGATTAATCCACATGCATGGGTATAATGGGCCGGGATGGCACGAGACCAAACTATCCCTTGGATAGCAACACCTGTATAACCAGCAAGGGGTATGGGCAAGATAAAGCTCTACAACTTATAATAAGTTCATAATAAATCATGAAAATATTGTAATAAGAACATTGAATGTAAGAAATAAGATGTATTGAAGACATATTAAAAATGTTCTTATTTAATGATATTTTTGAAAACTATTATTATATCCTGAGACCCATGCATAAGTGAAACAAATTACTCACTCTAAAACTATTGTTGCTTCCTTGGGCAGCCACAATACAAAATCCAGCAAATCCTGCCGCGAACTAACTCTCAAATTTGGGTTCATCGTTATCCAGAAAGGATCCAAACTGACATATTGGTTCTTGAAATTACAACCAACTTAATCACTCTGCCATGTAACATATGGAGAGGAGATTCTGGACATCAACCAAGAATTAGAATCACCACTTTGTGGAGTCGGCATAACCGAAAATCACTCTTTTGAATAGTTGGAAGTCACACAATTTACATCTGAGGGTGTGCATGACATTATAGAACAGACATCATCATACCTAAGATGCACCAGAGAAGATCACAAGCCAGGACTCAAGAAACCACAACGTGAATTGTTAATAGTCAATGTGACATATACCTGAACCTAAACTGAAAGTGCTCACAAGGCAAGGGGATTGAGTTTCAATTCACTCCTTCCTTCTTCGGCGCTTCAATGAGTTTATAGACTCAAACTGTAATAATGAAACTCAATTTTTCTTACATTTCCATAAACATTGGGTAACTCACCTCAACAAGTATTGGAGGAATTGTTCTATTTGATTAGCTTTGCTACACAGTCCACATGATTTTAATCATCACATCTCTGAATAGTTCTGCAGAGACGTTGTTACTGGCTCCAAAAGATAACACAATTTTCTGCAAACTGATGTTAATAACATATCACTGCAATGCAATTTTTGTTGAAATTTAGAAACACGTTTCACATCGATTCAATCATATTCAACAGCAACTGTAAATGAATGATAATGAAACAGTGTTCCAATGTCAACCATTTGTTCTAAAATTTATGGTTGAAAAACATGAAAGGTTGAATTGTGAGGTGAGCGATGACAAAAATACCATGAAATAGGTTTTGGGGTAGCATTAAAAAGACATTGAACACTGAGGAGAGTATCTATGTGTCAAGCGTGACCATAGTTGCAACATGCGTTTCGAAACAATTTCGAAACGAATGAAACACATTTCAAAAACGATTCGAAATGTTTCGAAAACACGAATTTCATGAACAAAAGCTAGAGTACATTATAACCTCTAGGATTACAATCCATCACTTGTACAAACCCCCTAACAAGGTTAAACCGTGGTCTTTTGCAAGAATAAATGTGGGGGTCTCTGAAACTATCAAATTCTTGCAAACTAGAGGCAATTTAATCATCTAAACTACTCAAATGGTCATCATGACTGTCATTTTTGAACTCATCATCATCATCATAAGTGTTGTTTTCCAAATTGCTTGTTATAGAAAGGCTTTGGCTTGAAGTAAAAGTTTCTTGGAATTGAAATTAGTTTGTTGAAGCTAGCATGGTCAAAACTTCACTCCAACTCTTACATTCCCATTTCCGTGGTACACGTTGAGATGGTTGAGCTCTTCCTTCTTACAAGAAAAAATATTGACTATTTCCAATCAAGAAGGCAAGGAAGGGACCTTGGTAATGTCAATTTCATTAGGATTTATTTCTTAATGACATCATTAGTTCCCATGCTCTCCAACATCCTCAAGTTTGTTTGAATGAAAACCAACTTTTTCATTTGAGAGCAGGGTAACCTATTGCACATTTTTGTTTGTATTAAATTCAAGGTTGTCCAATTCCACTCACTCATAGAAGAACTAAAAATTTGTGATAACACACGTAATGCAATACTTTGTAAATTTGGTACTTGTCTACCATACTTTTCCCACCAAGAAACAAGTCTCCACATTGGTTCTTTCGAAAGAGCTTCTCATGTAGAAAAATGTCCTACTCTACATGAAAACTTTAGAAGTGAATCTTTCAACCCATTGTTCACAATAGGGTCAGAACATACCACATCCAAATATGCAATCCATCCATCTTGGAGATGGAGGGAACTAATGTCAAATTCAAAATTGCATATTTGAAGCAATATGTGAGATACTATGTGCAGAGAATGCTAGAACCAACTCCATCTTGATGTTAATTTAACCTTCACTTGGGAAACCTAGGAGGAATGCAACATGCATAGCGACAATGAAATTCAAAACCCTAAAACTATTTTATTGTTTCAAAATACCATTTAAAATCGGCGTTAATATTCGTCTAGAAAAGGACACAATGATGTTTCATTGTAAGTATGATGGTGACTTCCAGGTACACAATTCCCATATTATATGCAAGGGCCACCAGCATTAAAATAGCTTAGAGGACGGTGTTTGCAAAAGATATATCAAATTATATAAAAATAAAAGGATCAAAAAATTGGGTGAAGAGGAAATTTAATAAAATAAGATGTAGCAAAAGTTGGGTTGCATATTTTATATTTTAAAAAAATCACAATATATTAAAAATTGAAAAAAAATCTATTTAATAATTATTTTAATTGGAGTAATTATCCTATTAAAATATAAGTCATTGTCAATGTTTTATATATAATAAATAATGCTACTTTTTATTGTTAAAAAGCCCAAAATGTTAGATAATGTGGCTTATGATTACTATATTTAAAAAACTTATATAATTTGGTTTTTAATGCAATTATATAATTCAAGAAATACTTATTTCCCATATACAATTACATTTTTGAATTTGTTGTTAAAAGGGCGACAAGAATTCCGTATATTAAAACAAATTATATCAGTCAAGATTGGAGTAAATTAAATTATAAGCGATTATAAACAAGACCATAGCCAAGGGTTGACTAAGAATGCAACACTCATTAATTTGCATTTAGAGAAGATTGGAGATGAAGATGAGTGGTATATTTTCCACTTTTCAAACAGGAACATGCACCAATGTTGGTGGATGTATATGTAAATCAACCACCATCACAGATTCATATCAACGTACTTATCATGGGTATCAAAATTATAACAGCATTCAAACACCAATCGGTGTATATTCAACAGAATTCAAAACAGATTTTACTAAATCTAATCTACAATGAAGCAAAACCAGTACACATGTGCAGAAAAATCTTTATCAATGAACAATAATCTCCTCAGAGATGAAATTGGAAACCTCCCCACTGTCAATGTGTAAATAAACCACACATTGTACAGGAACGCAAAATTCCTCTCCAAAGTTTCTTAGTTGAAGTCGAACATGGACTTTCAACTTTCTGTCAACTGCACAAACTCTACAGAGTCATTCTTTACAATCGGTTGTATTCAAAATCATTCTACAGACAACCATGTAATTGACAATATTCAAACTCGGTTAGCTGAATCATCTAAGAAGTTTTGTTGAGGTATGATTCGGCAATAGGTCCACTCCCACCCTTGGGGTAGAAACCTCCAGGCTTGGAAGGACTTCCAGTTCCATAGACTGTTGCAAGCACCTGGGCAGCTGTGCGTGCATAAGACAAGGAATCCGCGTCTGCAGACAGAATGTTCCCTGTAATCATCCCTTCAGCTCCCAAGTATTTGGGCACCACCAACCCTTCGTCCACAAAAGCATGGCTAGCGTTGTTCCTCAAGCTAGAAATCGCGTTGCTGAAATCTGCCACAGTGTAATTATAAGGCCAGACCACCCTGTCCTTCTGCCTGTACATTTCTGTGCGGATAACAGCGTCCTGTCCTGACTCCACTCCTAACAGCTTAGCCACCAACTGCATGAAACCAGGACATTCCCAAAAATGAGATAAATAATGACATGTCCATAGCAATTCCCTACCTTTGATGACATCATGATGAACACATATACCAAAAGTCAAGTAAACCCAATGTCGTTTGTGTCTTTTGATTGAAGCTTTTCTAATGAACTACTTGCCCTTTACATGCAGTCCCTTACTTGGTACTAGCCTTTGGGATATACAAAGGGAGCAATTCTTTTATAAGGAAAAGAACCACATGATAAAGGGGTGATTGCAAGGAGATTATGAAGTAATGTGCATATGCATGGAATATTCATATGTTTGATGAGCATTTTGGCAACATATTTTCAACATGAATTTCTAGTACCCAATTTTTAGATTAATTCATGTGCACTTATTTATTGATCTAGAAATTGCACAAAATTCCCAGGGACTTGGAGCCGATTTCACAATTTCTCCATACCATCTGAGACAACTTCGGATTTGTGAACAAAGCTTAGGAATTGTAGACGAAACTTTAGGATTTGTGAACAAACCTACTAGCTCCACCAATTTAGTCGGATATAATGAAAGTAAGAACAGAGTTTTTTCTTCTTCAACTTCAATAGTTTGTTTTGACACTGTTTAATTGCAACATGGATTGATCACAGAGAAAAAGAGTGACTGACCGATTTAGCTCCCATTCCTGAAAGAAGAGGGTTGGTGCCAACATATCCGGTCAAACCGACGTAAGGAATGGTGTATGTGGAGATGAGGTAGTTCAAGCTGTTGCAATATGGGTCAAAGGGCGGGTTCAATTTCTTGCCGAACGCCTTGTCGATGGTTGTAGCCCAAGTAGCCTTGCTCACATCAAGCTGCACACGGGGGAAAGCATACTTCCCCAAGATTGACTTGATTGCCCTGCACCCAAAATTCCAGAAATGAGTAAATATATTTTCCACCATAAAGCACAACTACTAACATTCACTTGATAAACCCTCGCTCTTCGGGCATTCAAGACAAAGTTGACCACGTATACTGTGAACTAGGTGAACGTCCGGAGGTGGCAGATCACTCCTATACAAGATTCAAGTGGAAATTGTCCTACTCCAAGCTTCACAAACTCAATAAATCCACAAATCAGTCATTGTTAAACACAATATAAAGTAGGAACAAACTAACACAAACTTCCAATGAGTATATTATTTTCTACACCAGAAGAAACTGGGTTTACATGAATATTGACTAGACAGCTACCCCGAACGCTCTGGGATGGAAAAAAACCAGATAAAATTCTCAGAGTATACAGTACTCTAAATGAAAGTAGGGAGGTTGGCAGATCATTAATTCACATGCAAGATTTCGAGTGAATTTGTCAAACTCTGCGCTACACAAGCTCAATGCAACGACATATAATGCTTCTTAAAACCCGATATCAACGATATATAGTTGACGAAACTGGGGCAAATCTGCAACAAGTAGATTATTTTTACACCAGAAGAAACTATGAACATCAACTACCCCAACTCTCATGGGATGGAAAAGGACCAGATTGAGTGATCACTAAAATTGGCTATACAGCGCTCTACATGAGAGTAGGGTGGTGGCAGGCCATTACTTCATATACAATATTTCTGAGAGATTTGTCGAACTCTGAGCTACACAAGCTCAATGTAACCAGATAGCATTCATTCTCAACCTCGATGATCTAGTAGGAAGCAACTGGGTGAAATTTGCAAAACGTAGATTATTTTCTAAACCGAAAGAGAACTATGAACATTTACTCAATCCTCAACCTCAACTAGAAATGGACCAACTTGAGCTGCCACTGGACTGAACTGTACTGTGAAAAAATAGATGAAGGTCACGAGGAGGTCGCAGGCCATTCATGTACAAGATTGAAGTGGATTTCTGTGGACTATACAAGCTCAATGAAACCACATATCACTCATCCTTAAACCCAATTTTCCAGCAGAGACAAAGCTGGGACATTTGCACAGGCACTACAATAATTAAGTAACTCCACACCAGTGTTGGATTCTAAGGAACAAAACCATGTAGCTAGCACTGACAGATGCATGAGATAGGTATAAGATGAGTTATATAGAGCAGTGTTGGAGCATCACAATCATTCGAGCTGGCAGCAAGTATGATCAATTATACCTAATGTGGCCGATTTCCTGAAGCCCCATCTGCTTGAAGATGTCAGTGTAGTAAGGATCCAAATTGGCCTTCTGCGCACCAATGGGCTCAGGGCCATTGCCAGTCAAGTTGGGGGCCAACTTGTCCAACCCATAGCCATAGGCCGCCCACAGGAAGTACTCTGCCTCAAAGTACTCCAAGTTCAAAGCATTGGCGATATTCTTCCTATCCTCATCTGTGAAGTTGGAGGTCGCCGATGCACTAGCAACCAGCAACACTAAGCAGAGACAAGCAGCAACAGCACCCAAGGATGATTTTGAGAAACCCATCGCTTCCAAACAAATCGAATCAGCTCGAACACTCAAAAAACTTGTGAATGTTGGAGCTTCAGATCTGTAATTCAGAGCATGATGTTTGAAAGCCAGGACGTAGTCTTATATAAGAGTTAACCATTCCCGAACCGTTCAAGTCAGGTGGAAAGGCGTTCGGTACTTCCATCTGTACCTGCATCTAGACCCATTGAAGATATCCACTCCCAACATCTACCAAGAGGGAAGATGTTAGGACTGAGGTGGTGAACTTGAGAGACTCTGTGTGTAAGACTCGGTGGAGAAGAAGCTTTGGCGAAGCGTGGAAGCCTGCATGCTGTACGTTTGTCACAGTGCAGTGGGTCGTGCGGTTCCCCCCACAGTGAGCTCAGCAGCTTACGCCATAGCCAGTCCCCGCCGCTGCAGTACACTCAACAATATAGAATCATTATTCTTAAGGACCCTACTACAAAGTTCATGTGGAGTGACTCCTCATCAGCTCAAAAAGCTTTGTAGTTAGTTCCTACCTCGCCAGATCATGTTGACCGCGCGACCTTTCTTGTCACCGGAATTGATCCACGGTTCCTCAGGTTACGACGCAAACCGTGCTTGTAAGATAATGATCCTGGAAGGGTGCATGGACAGACATGATGATGATGACAATGTTTTACTTCAACGATTCCAGCTTCGCACTCAACTGACATTTTGTACATGGGTGTTATTTGGTTAATTTTTTATGTTCTCGAACTTCTACTGATTCCATTCACACAACGAAACTAAGTTGTGTTGCAATAGCAAATATTATGATGAAGCACCAATAAAAACAAATCAGACCTCTCTTAATTTAGTTGTGGTTATCAAAAGTGCAGGTTTGTTATTTCTCAATTAATCACACATGTCTTTCCGATTGTATTCACTGTTTAGTGTGGGTGGTTGATAAAATTTGAAAATGTAATCCAATCTCTTTTAGGCATATGTCTTTAGGGTGTTTGTTCTTTGATCCTCACCTACCCACACATCAATCAAATATAGAGGTTTGATTATAAAAAGCTACGGAATAACAGTCACATATCTTACTTAATAAAACTTTACATGGAAATGAAACTTCCTTTGAAGTGCATAACATTATTAAGCAGTGTACGTTCGTTCATGTGGCCATGAGAATATAACCATGGGATGCCATAGGTAGCTGCACTAGCTGCAACATTCCATGGTTATATTCTCAAGGCCCACATGAACGAACGTACACTGCTTAATCATGTATAATGAATGTATATTGTCCTTAGGGTTTTGTTTACTCACTACACTTCCATACAATTCGCATACAATCTGAGGCAGCATGATGGGCATGAGCTGCACCAACGGGAGCATTATATCCTGAATTGTAAAAGAAAATTGGACGGATACTAGGTGGATGAGTAATTTTTTCTAAAGTTGAATGAAACCTAAAGTAACGTTGAATTTGCGGTTCCCAGCTACCTAAGGTAGAAATACCATAACCCATGAAAATAAGGTGATTCGCATTGAAGATCTGGTCTGACAATCATGAGATAATTTTCCAAGATAGACGAGAAGGATTCATGAAGAATGCAAGTTGTTTCATATTTTCTGCCCTATACAAAAAAATGCTACAATTTTCCAAAGTGGAAAGTTGTCCAAACCCCTACTCATTCACTAGATTCTCCCTACACCAAACACGGTAATCCGCATTTCCATACATAATATCGCCTAAATCAGTTACCTCATTAGTACATTAACACTTGACTCCCATTGGCTACATTAAGTGTACACGCATTGAAGTTGCCGCTGAGCCATGATCAGTTTTAGAAATGGCATTTCACCATTATGACGGCGGTCTAGTGCACGGCTAGAGGGTGATTTACAGGTTATGGTAATTCTGCCTTATTGTTACTCCTATGATTCCTGAGATTGTGACGTACCCGAAAATTCTTAATTAGTTGTTTGGAACACAATGACCAACTAAACTTCCACCCTAAGGAATATGGGTGTTATTAGGTTTGTTTTTCATATTGGGTTCTCCATCTTTTACCAATGACATTTACATCGACAAAACGTGTGTCACATTAGCAAATCTACAAAGAAGCATCAGCAAACATTCGATTCAGAATCAAAGCTTCCCTTGATTTAGTCATGGTTATTGGAAATGCATGTTTGTGGATTTCTAAACTAAATCCATACGTCCTCGCAATTATGTTCACTATTGAGTAAGAAGTGGTTAATAAAATTTGAGGACGTGATCCAATCTTTCTTAAACATGTGTCTTTGTGGTGTTTGTTCCTTGATCCTCACCGAACCAGACACCAATCAAATAACTCCTAGGCTTCCGACTAATTAAGAAAAGTAAGCAAATAGCACCTGCACTGTGCATACCTTACATGAAGCTGGTACTCTTGAACAGCTTTGCGAGGTTCAGGAGAGAGAAATAAGGGACAGCTGCAAGGTGCAACAGCTGCTTAGCCTGGCAGGATCTGAGCAAGAAAAGCTCCCCTCCTGAAGTCAGTTCAAATCGAGGATGTGTCAAGCCCACACCTCCTTATGACAAGTGCCCAAGAAATAATGCTCCAAGCAGATCATGTTGCATGTTAGCAACTTTAGATCATACCAATGATAGCATTTCGATGAGGAGGAGGGATGACCATCAATCTTGTTTTGATTACCTCAAGCGTCGTTCAAAATGCCTCTTGCACTTCTCCACAGATCACACTGGAAATTGCATGTCTCAGGACTGAGATGATCCTAAACTACCGAACGATGGTGGAGAGATACCCAAATTTCAAAGAAGAGGTTGGCGGTTCGATTCTCAGCTGGGGTATATCCTCTTTACTCAATGGAAAACTTGCTAGGTGGTCAATTGCCACATGTGCTTTGGTGCTGACCTGTTGGCCTTTTGTCTCAAAAAAATTATAAAAAATTATAAAAAAAAATTGCATGTCTCATCCGGTTATACCATGTCCAAACTAAGGCTAGTTGTTAGTCGTGGGTAGTAGGAGGGGTCCCTCTTTACAGGGAAAGTGCATCTCTTTCTTAAATTCATTCTTATTAGTAAGGGTTTTCCGTCCTATTCATAGTAATCTCCCTGGATGTAACAAACTACAATATTCACCAATGCATACCAAACAAGAGCTCCTTTCAAGATGAAAACCCTCCCATTGGTGTGGGCCAATCGTTGGTCCTAGTGTGGGCATGGTATTCACTAATGCAAATCGTAAAGGTTTTTAGAGTTATCCATAAAATTCCTCAAAGAGGGATGGATTGGATTAATCCTTTTTTTAGAACTTTCTATTAAGAGCTCATTAGCTCGTCGTGTATCGGAGCATGTTTTGAAAGTTGTGTGAAACTTTTGGGGCCTCCTCTTTCAACCCCTCAAACTTTGAGAGAATTTTAGGATCTAAAATATTGTATGTGCATGGAATCCGCCCTCTTAAATCCCGAATCGGCCTATGCAAAGCTAACTTGACCCTCCCCATCCTAGTAGGACAAGTTGGAAAGCCGGTTTTTAATAGCCCCACACCACTCTTTGTGTATGGTAATTTAAGCATTAAGAAAATTTAAGTGACTTTGTATTAATTCTCTCTTCAAGTGATCACAATATTAAGTCTCCCAATTGCATTGATTGTTGAGATAGAATTGCTAATAATTTTGAAATGCACATAATCCAATCTTGTCATTACAAGTGTCATTTTGATGTCTTTATTGAACATATTACCAAGTTGTCAGGTGACCCTACAATGAAACAAACCTTTATGGAGGTCTTATATGGTCATTCTTCTTAATCGAACACCTATATTCGAATGATATATATATATATATATATATATATATATATATATATATATGAGACATGGCTTGTAGTTAAGAAACAACACACACATACAAAAACATGTGTGAAATGAGATTGGACTATGTGTTTACATAATATATAAACATCACTCTAACTTCAATCATTAACATAATTCAATGAAAGGTCTATGTATAATGTGTATGCTTGAAGAGAAAAAGAATCTTCAACCTCCTATAACTTTTGCATCTCAACTCCCATTTTGAAACTAAGGACCGGTTTAGACTACGGTGAAGAATTGCATTAGTTAAAAAGTTTAGGGGAATGAAGCAATATGATTGCAATGGCTATAAAATGGGTTCTTCACCAAACGGGATTTACAGTTGAGGGGTGGAATCTTCATACAACATATGAATAACATGGGTGTAAGAAGGGGTACCATTAGAGGCATTAATGTACATAGTATATATACATGGAGAGGTATTATTATTTTTATAATGTGTACATTTTAAAAGACCACTAAGAATTTTGAAGTAAAGGTACATGTACAAAAGGGGGCCCTAAGGTTTAGTGAAAAATTTGACAATAGATCTATCAATTTCATCCGATTCAGGTTTTCATATGTGGTCGTCAAAAGGTAATGTCCTAGCCTCGTCTACTACCTTGTCCATTCTTGTTAAGGTTTGCAGTAGGGTTCTACATTTTACAAATTGGAGGATCTTGGAGCACTCATGAGCTCCCTTGAGTTTTGCTCTTTGGATTGTGGCTCAGTTATTGTGCTCTTGTCTTTGTTTGTTTGATGCAATCACTGAGTTACATGCTAAGGATGAAAATTTGTTCAATGGCTTCTTCATTGGAAAGTGAAAGTGGGTTTTGTGAGTAACAAAGGCCTATTTAATTCATGATTTTTATTTTGTATGTGTAGTGGAGGCATTTCTCATATAAATTGAAAAGCTTAGAGCATCACCACCCATGGTGAAGCTGAACTGCAAAAGTTTAGGCACAATACAGAGTTTCATCAGAGTTCAGTTTGGGTAGGAGGCATATGCCCCACCCACAAACTCGTTTTTCAGTCCGACTTCAGCCTGCACCCTGAAAGCAGGTGAAAAATTAACACGTAAATGTTGTCATCGGCACAGTATCAACTCCCAAGCATTGTGCAAGAAGATTTTTGAGCATAATCGATGAAAGACCCTGGAGTTTCCAAATCCAGCCAGCGACATGTTCACATCTTTCTAAACTCAACCAGATCATCTGTAACTTAACCACTGGTTCTCCCCAAGCCCTGATCTGGTTGCGCTCAAAGAAGGAGGAGGAAAAAAGCAATAGCAACCTCATATGAACCAAGTGTGTAAGTTGCGAAGATGCTGCTGATTGTGAGAAAAATTATCATCATCATTCATTTCAGCTGCTGGAGTTTCGGGAAACCCTAAACCTACTCGCCTAAATGCCTGCATTTGACATCAGTGAAACTTAGGTGACGACATCAGTTCGTAACAATGATGGGGGGGAACGGACAGTTAGTTACAAATGAATTGGTTGAGTTTGAGAAATAACGGTGTCGTAATGTAAATACGTACACTATATAAATGTGTACGTATTTAATATTGCATTGTGATTCTTGGTCTTGGAGAAAAATAATAAAGAATAGAAGTAGATTACCTTTTTATTTACTCATAGTTTATTTTAGTTATCATTACCTAAGGATAGAAGTGGATAGAAGTTGCTTACCTTTTTATTTACTCATAGTTTACTCTTAGTTACCTTTACCAAAGGATAAAAGTGGATAGTTACCTTTATCCTTTTGTTTACTCACAATTTACTCTTAGTGTTGCCTTTACTTTACCTTTTTTAGTCTTACTTAGTTTATCTTGAGTTACTTTTTGGACCAATGGGTGATTAGAAGCCATGTGATGAGAATAAGAGAGAACTTTGTCTCTCGCATGGATAGAGAGAGGTGGTGAAGGAAATATGTTATGTGATTATTGTGGGAGAGAAGTTGTTGAGAGAGAGAAGTGGATTCGAAGCTCACGGGGTGAGTTGTTTTGAGAAGAATATGAAATAAAATACGAGGGATTTGTGATTCATGAGAAATCTCACTTGTTGTTTTGGAAGTTAGCAATCAAGATTTGTGCTTGTTTGAGTGGAGGGAAGTCTGTTGGTTCTTAAAAGAAGAGCTGAGACTTCGACCGACCATAGAAGACGGACAGATTGAAGAATTGAAGGCTTCAAGACTCGAATGTGTGGTTGTTTGTGGCACGTTGTCTTTTTCTTGTGTGTGTGATTCCAAGCCGGTTTTGGAGGCTAGTTGCATTTCATTTCTGCATTGTAATTTGTTTCATGTGTGACAACGAAGTGGGATTAATGACCCACAAGGTTGTTTGTGACAACGAAGTGGGATTGATCACCCACAAGGTTGTTTTCTGTCGTTCCCACTGGTGAGGCGCGATTGCTGGTCACCGTGGGTTTGAAAGTTTAGGAGCCAATCTTTCGGACGTTAGCTCGTGTTCTGACGTCCCGTTCTACCCGTCCGAAGCCCGTGGTTTCTTATCACACTACCCTTACCCTTTACCCATATAGAGCCGCAACAAGATAGGTCGACAGGAAAGAGGTTGAAGATTAGAAGAAATTGAAGAAATTGAAGACTAGAAGACCACAAGACTCGATTGAAGACCACAAGATTCTACGGGTCCGATAAAATCTAGTTGCAGCCAGAAGCCCAGTGCTTTCCCAAGGCGGAACCCTCTCTACCCGACAACGGATTGAAGTTCAAGACTACAGGAAAACTACCGATCATTTTAGAGGAATTTATAGAAGAATCAACCCCAATTTATTACAGGAAAATTGGAGGAGGTCAACATGTAACCGGTTGGACTTGCAAACACTCGAATCTCAACCGATTAGTTAGTATGCCCAAAAATCTCCCTGATCACTGGTTCATAAATTGCTTCCGATGGTTGACAGAGACTCAAGTTTGTCGATTGGCTTCAAGCCTAGCTGAATCCGGTGTGTTGCGAAGATGCTGATTGTGGGAGAAGTAATTCTTAGATAGACTTTGTTCTACACCAAATATGATATTTAGTGTCATATGGTATTTTATGTCACTATGGTAACTTTTTGGATGACATTTCTTATGAACAAGTGAACAAATATTATCATGGAGGACGGATGAGTTCATCCGTTGGCCAAACCCCTACCTTGTCCTGTCAGCCACTTGTGATGAAAAAATGTCATGGATGATTGAAACTTGGATGGAAAGTCACTTGGTAAGTGACAAAATTTGCAACATTGTAAATCTATCATCCCCCAAAACATTACAAGGAATGACAAATAATGTTGGGTTAACATTTAGTGTTGGTGACACTGTACCACGGTTTACGATTAGTATTGAGCTCGGCAATCAGAATTGGCGACACTAAATATCATATTCAGTGCACTTTAAACGGGATCTGACAATTGCCGACGGAGTCTGACATGGCCACAACACCTTACCTTACAACCCACCTACACTTACTGGTGCGGGCCACCAATGAACGGTGAGTATCAGCACTGGTTTGCAACCAGTGGCTCTCACTAACTTAAACTAATTCTAAAAGTGGTCCCTGCTGGTAGGAGGCGTTCACTGGTGACCCCGCACCAGTAAGTGTGGGTGGGCTATTACCTTCACCAAGTGCTGCCACAAGCATTGCCTGCCTTAAACACTTGCAGTAAAGTTCAATGTGTGCACAGTGCATGCTGCCAAATGGCCATGCTGAATGTGCGTTTGAAACCAAATAAGTGTCTTTACATGTGACATGGCCTCAGAGTTGCTATATATAGGGCACCGGGAACCTCACTATAGCCTTTCAGGCCGAGGTACGTCCAACGAGGTACTCTAGTTATTAGGGTCACACATAGGAGACCAAAAAGGTCACCATGCTGCTATATATGTACTGTGACCCCATTCCCTTTCCTTGCAATTGGAATGAAGACCTTGCCTTAGATTTGGTTGCATGGTGCCTCACCGTTTCCGGGATGTAGGGCCGGGTCACACGGGTCCTAAAAGTTCCAAGTGTGACATGGAGGCCCTACATGATAACACTTTGTGAAGGTGAGGCTTGGGATTTGTGTTGAGAGTTGGATTGAGTAAAAAAACTAGACTCGACTCCCGACGTAAGTCCCGTGAATTTTTTTGCACAAAAGAATCAAGATCTAACTTTCATGATAGTTAAACTATGTATTTATGGTTTCTTAAGGCTCAAAAGTTAGGGTTTGCTAACTTGAGTGGGACTTGGGACTTGGGACCCTATGTGAACCGACCCTTCGTGTCTGATGCGTCACTTACCCTATGTTGAGACGTATGTTAGGTTAGTACATTAATGATCAACAACTTCATGATTAGTGTCACCTCTTGACTTCTGGCTTTCAAGTGTGCTTAGGGTGTGTTTTCATGTAGGCCACTTGCCTACCATATTCTAGTGGGAATAAGGACGGCCCCGCTCAAATGTAGATGGAATAGGGTTCATATGTGCCAACTAGCTACTCTCATCTTCTCAAACCCGGGCCCACCTACTAACCTCCTCCTTTAATCCTTCATTAACTAAAACTTGTAGGTTAAAAAATGCTTTAGTGGGAAGATGGAAGTCTAGCAGCCCATGTCCACCGCCCTCCACATTCTAGTAGGCCACCAAAATGTGGTTGGTTGGCGGCTTGTGCTTATCTATATGAGAACACCTCCAACCCATTATTATCTAGAATCTAGTGGGTAAGTGACCTACATGGAATCTCAACCCTTACTAATATCTTGGCATGAGCATGTTCAATTGAGGTGTATGCCTATGTTACACAATGGTCTACAAGTTGACTAAAGTATACACAAATGACACTTGACTTTAGAATGATCAAGAGTAGCTTCTGCCAACATCCTCACTAAACGCAAACTCGAAACCAAGCCTTGCAACCCTCCCTAGGAGTTCTCCCTCTCACTAAACCCCCCTACCCCTCCCATCCCCAGTTAGGGAAGTTATTGGTGATGTTTGACCTAGTTTGTTACATAGAGTCCACCACTGAAAGATGGCAGTAGCATGTGGGTAAAGTGACTCTCCATTCACACCGGCCTTCAATTGAGGTTGATGTTATTATTTATCTACATGCTCAAGAATATCTTATCTTCCTCTTGCATACTAAAATATAAACAATAAGACACTTGCCATCATAACATTATTCAAATCCATAATAGTGTTCTATGGGACTGACAATATTCCATGGAATCTTTGGAGCATCTTCCAATATTTGGCGGAGGATTGATTCCTCAAGCCCTTGATTGACTAGTGTTTCAAGTTTGATTGTGTAGTTGACCAAAAGTGAATATTTTGTAGGAATCGTCTTGGCAAGAATGTCTTTGCATTCAATGGTCTACATTGGATAGTACTTGAATGTTGTAGCCTCTCTGGTTGAATGAATTTCATGCTCATTGTATTATCAACACCTATTTGTTTTGGTCATTCCATTTGCGTATGAGATTTATTGAGTGGCAATTGCCTATGAAAGTTAGGACTTGTGAATTACGTCCTAGTGGAGGAGAAAATGTACTTAAGACTATACTTTTGTGTTGGATGACACTCATGAATGGAATGGAGTGGTAACTTATTTGAAGAATGAATTGAGTTGATACAATCAAGTAAGACCTATAGATGATTGAAGGTAGATTCTATCTGAATGACTTTTTGTGAGCAATGAGCAACAGTTGTTGATTCTCTGATGGAATGAGAAATAGAGTTATGAGGAGATTTTTGTCTCTAGGCTATTAATAATAACATGGTTGGAGAGGAATTGATACCTCAAATATGAGTATGTCGTTGTAGTATATAGAAGTGCCCTTTGAATGAATCTATTGGAAAATTTTGTGAAAAGGAGAAATCCAAAGTTGAAGAGGTCATAATCTACTTGGAGCAGTGTTGTTTTGTTGGTTTGTGTGTCTGTTAAAAGGATTTGGTAGGTGAAAGGACAACCGAGAAAGATAGTTGGTTGTTTAGTGGCTATGGTATCTTAAGCAAATGGTGGCATGAAGAGAAAGACCTAAGTCGGAAACTCGAGATGGCTAGGTATCCAAGAGCTCAAGCCTTGATCTTGAATAAATAGAACCAATTGATTTCATACTAATGCCATGGGTGGCTGAATTTCATTTTCCTTGCATGGGAAACTAAAACACTTAAAGCTAATGATATAGAACTTGGAAAATGAGCTGCATATTTACATAGTCAAATTATTGAGTTAAGAAGAAGAGAATTAAGTGACTTCAAGAATTATTGAATATATATGGAAGTTTGAGTTGTAACTCAACAAAATACTATAATTTGATAGTTTACTCATACATAATAAAAGATTAATCAAGGATATATTGTTCATCATGACGAGCAAGTATATTGCCATTTCAAGTTACTTTTAAAAAGGTTAATGAATATGAGACAATTCACTACACCAAGTGGCCTTGGCTTTGGGAAAGAAACTATAATAGGTTATTTTATACAAGACTATCGTTGATGGTTATGCCTATATTTGCACACCACACAAGGTCTAAGTCAAATGAACCCACTGCTAGAATATTGATTGGGTAAATAGAGTAAGGTATGCGATAGTCATAAATACATGTATTAAAGTTGAGAGATTTCCCACAACCTTTGGTCTAGATAAATGAATGAACTATCATCCTAAATCTGGAATAATTTAACATAAATTGATATTTGACCTAATTAAACTTATTTGAGACACCTAGATGATACAAAAATCACTTTTTAAGTCAAACAATTTATGTTTTCTTTAGTTTAAAATATACACATTTTAGAAGATGATGCAACTAGGTGATATTGAACCAGTAATTGTTCCAAAAAAAATGAAAGTACAATAAATCAACATTAAAATCACCCTCCTCTCGCCACGTGTAATGTCACCAACACTAATTTAAACCTAATATTATTTGTCATTCCTCATAAAAATATTTGGGCAATATAGATTTACAATCTTGCAATTACTTCACTCACTAAGTGATTTTCATCCAAATTTCAATCATCCATGACAATGATTCAATATTAAAATGTTAAGATGCAGAATATACCAAGCTTTGTAAGGAAAACAAATTACATAAATGTAAGTTGGGATGATAGTTCTTGCAAACTTATTATTAAGAAGTGTCATTAGAAAAGTTACCAAAGTGACATAAAATACTATATGACACCACGTACAATATTTAGTGTAGTGACTTTGAATCTATGTTCAAGACATAATGTTATACCGTCCCTTTGCACTGATAATGTATCATGTTGTACTAGTAATTATGGGTGAAATCGGTACATTATTGGCAGGTCCTCCTGTAATGGATGTAGAAGTGGAAACTTTGAATTATCATATTCACAAATCCTTGAAGCTCCATGATGCATGCAAGTTGTTGTTTGTGTGGTGAAGATTAGTCTCTTGGACTCGCAAATTTGCCCTTCAAAAAAGCAAGGGTGAGACACTCTAGACATGGATGCTACATGGCAGCGCTTTTTGGAGGTGACGCTCGGGACTTGTGTTGAGAGTCAAGTTGAGCAAAAAGCTAGATCCAACTCTGAACACAAGTCCCGGGAATGTTTTTGCATAAAAGAATCAAGATCCGATTTTAATGATAATTAACCATATTTGAATGATCCCTTGAAGATCAAAAGTTGGGACATTGCCTCCATGTTGGGACTTGTTAACATGAGTGGGACTTGGGACTTGGGACTAGTGTTGCATTTTTTATTCTAGAGGTCAGAGGTGGCATTATAAAATATATATTTTTTAAATAAAATAAAAATTGAAAATTGTCGAAGACATCAATCTGTGAGGTCCTTTATGGCAAATCATTGTCGAAAACATTCCCCTCTTCTAAGATCAGTTCTTTGAGATCTTCTCCGCCCAAGTATTGATCCAAGAATGAAGAGATTGTGGATGCAAAGCACCCTTCACGACTTGTCTTTTGTGCCATGTGGTGCGTTATGTATTTCAATATTTGTCAATTCATGTGACAACACTCAAGGCTCAGACACTGCAATAGAGTTTGAATGTACTAATGCTATATGGTAATATGAAACAATTGGCGAAGTTGAGCGTGTCTATATTTGCCCTACTGGCCCATACTAGCTATAGTCATGAATTTATAATTAAAAAACTTTAACAAATGCCTCAAAATTTGCCGAGCATTTTAAAATAAATTTAAAATAAATGCACCACTACTTGGGATCCCATGTGAACCGACCCTTAGCAACCTCTACCTTTGGAAATTTAGGAAGCAAGACACCCTTCTTTCACCAATATATAACAACGTGGATATACGCCATGCCATATTGGAGTCTTAAGTTTGCCATCGTACGGAACGAGTAAATCAATATTTTATAAGCAATTTAGCATCATTTGAAACAGTCTAGATTTTATTTTATATTTACCTATAGGGTGTTGAATATTTGGTGAAGTTGTTTTTTTCCTACTTAAAGGGTTCCCTAAAATCCAAACAAGGAGGTAAATATCCCAAATAAAAACACCCTTTGTACGCACGTGGTTACATAACACAAGAGGGAGTGACCCCTCCCCCCCCCCCCCCCCCGAGGCTGAGACCTTCTCGAATCCCACGTGGATACTACATTTTAGCACTAAAAAAGATGAAATAGAACACCCTCTACAGTCATAAGTTTCTTTGTGCGGGGAACATGGAGGTGGCACTCACTCTTGTTTGTCTAGCAATATTCTAAGGTACGATGGATTTCATTTTGTATGAAAGGTATGTGGATGTACTTTAAGTAATTTTTTTTTTCATATTCTCCAACTTCTAAGCATCATATTTATGCAGCAAAGCTAGTCTCACACTAACAAACCTCCGATGAAGCATTAGAATAAATCGGATCTCATTTGATTTGGTTATGATTATCAAAAATGTGTATATGTTGATTCTTTAAGTGAATATTTAAGTCCCTCCCAATTATGTTGACAATTGAACTGTTTGACTCATAAGCCTTGATGACTTTTGACTCCAGATTCAGTCTCATAAATCGTTTTGGCTTCTTGAACTTTACAATCAAATTCATTTCATTGAATCCAGAAGGGTTTTTAAATTTTGAGCACTATGTAGTCCAATCTCTTCTAAATTCGGCTTGTTGGGTTCCGTTCTTTGATTTCACCAAACCACACACCAATGTTCGGGGAAAACCGACGGCTAGTTCATTATCAGCTGATGGATTTCCCCTCATGGCCGGTCCAAATTTCCAACCATCGGATGGCAATCCGACTATAATTTCAATCCTCCGGCAATTAGCCGATGGACCAGAAAATGTCCCGGAAATGTAGCCGATTCTTCTTGTGAGTTATTGGATTTCAGCCGGAAGCATCCAGAGCGCCATTTGTCTGGGGCATCTGATGATGCACTTGAGGAAGCACCCTAAACCTTAAACTTTTTGAATTATGCAGCCTTTCCATGACCAAATCCAATTGCTTCTATGAAGAGTTGGGGGACCCTTGGCCTTCAAGCGGTGAAGGCATTGCTAGGTTCAATTCCTGCCAAGGATATTGACTCTTCAAATTTAAAATCTTGAATATGCCTTTCTTTTCACTCATTCAAGATTTTGTACTAAGAAATGATTTCTAATAACTTTTCATACATTTTTTAAACAATTAGTGCCGATATGAATTCCATTTAATCGGATATTGACCAATGAAAATATGAAAATATAGGCGATTGGCCGATTGATTTTACAAAAGACCGGCTGTTGCCGATGTAAATTGGAAAAAATTCGACCCTTCGTAGCAACTACCGGCAATTAGCCACTAATAAGGCTTCAAAAACTTCCCGAACCCTGCCACACACCACTCCGAGTCAAATATAGGTGACCAATTAAGATAAAAAATTTAGGAAGACCCACATGCCTTGTAGAGAGAGAGAGAGAGAGAGAGAGAGAGAGAGAGAGAGAGAGAGAGTTCCCACTACATTAGCTCGAGAATCATCCGAGGCAGCTTCAATGCCAGGCACTACTTATGGATATTTCCTGTTTGAATGTTACAGATGCTGCCTTCACCAAGATTTGACAAAAGAGATGCTTCCACAAGTGTTAATCCGCAATTCTTAAAGGTCCAAGGACTTTGCGGACAAAGAAGAATTTTGTTGGGAATTTCACATGTTACACACACCCCTAACCCTAAACCCACACACACTCGAATCATCGGTTCCAAAACGGAGTCCGGTGGGCCCGAGGTAAGAGAGCTTTGGGCTTAACCCTCACTTCTCGAGCAACCTTGTTTAGGTTGATGGTTGATTTTTTCCCTACATTAACCCCACCCAACTCTTTCATCTCCAATTAATATAATCATAAACATCAAGCCAACATGGATACATACCAACATTAGTAACAATTTACGATTAGTAGTATCAATAATGTTACCTGATTATTTTGTGTAAAATAGAGCATGCTAAAACCAACAACCTAAAAGCATGCGCTGTGAGTACAGATCGATGTCTACAATGTCCACCACCTTTGCATCATGCTCCCATGTTGATTTTGGGGTCATATATCAATAATTCCTTCAAACCCTTGTATCTGCAACGTATGGAACTCAAGTAAGACATACTTTGATGTGTTGCAACCCCTTTCGATTGCTAACGAGGAAAATATTAAATTGTATCAATCTAATCATAGTAAATATACTGAAACCTTAAAGTGATGATTTGAGCACCATCTACGTTATACTATAATTTAGTGCTATTTCTTTAGAATTCTCTAATCTTGTGCCACATATGCAAGTTAGTTACCCTCCATGCTTTCTTTGCTTGTTGTTTTCCTTTTTGGACCTCAAACATCACTGCCTAGTCACTATGCCAGTGATATGTGGCTCGATTTGTTCCAAGAATGCTCTGCTACATGAGGTATGTGGGTCTTATTTGGTTCATTTTTCATGTTCTCCACCTTTTACCAATTAGATTCACACAACAAAATGTGTGTTGCATTGGCAAATCTACAATGAAACATCTATAGAACCATATTGAAAATCAGGCCTCCCTTGACTGAGTTATGGTTATTGGAAGTGCACGTTTGTTGATTTCTTACTAGATACATAGGCTCTCCCACTTGTGTTCATTTTTGAATGTAAGTTAGTTATCATTATGTGAAAATGCAATCCAATTCTTGTTCAAAATGTGTCATTATGATGGTTGCTTTTTTATCCTCATTGAACCACATACCAATCAAATATAGGGTCCGATTGAGAAAACCACTTGAGACCCATCTACCTTAGCAAGTTGCACACGCCGCATAAGGGGAGGGGGGGTTGGAGAGGGTTGTACGTCATGTGCGACCAAGGGGTATTATTATAAGGGGGTGTTTTGATGGCCTGGGCTGATTAAATGGACTATTTGATTACCTACTTACCTAACTATTTAATCACGATGCTTTAAGGGTTCATATAAGTATTTATAGATTGCGAAGGAGGGTTTATTTTCAACCCCTCAATTTATTATAACGAAATTGAGGTGAATTAGAAAAGTAAAACCCAAAGATTAAAGAACTCCAAGGTTGGCGGAGTTGCAATGTTTGTTTGCAAAAGAAACCCTAGCATAACCCATGCACACAAAGTGTGTGGCTAAAAATGATAATGGAGTAATATTTCATCCATCCACTAGCATAACCCGTGTAAGGCCAACTTTCATCCATGCTTGGATGGCCATTGTACATACCATGTTTTAATCTTCACCCAAACTCTTTATCTCACCTAGTATATTATATCAAAAAAACCTGAACTGGATTTGTTATATAGGACCTTATATTAGTTATAATCCAATATGACATATTTTATCCATCATATATCACCTCTATAAATTTTCAAAAGTTTAGGTGCAAATAAGAAAGTACACTATATCTTTTTGGTCGCACCACTCCAGCTAATTTTTCCAAGTCACCTCCTCGGGAGAAGCTGATAAAATGCAAGAAATTCAACTTGTAAGTCTTTCAAGTAAGAAATGCAAGCATGCCTAATTCAGTTTCTTATCCCACTTGGACACCTATACTTGAGTGATATGTGGTTTGATGTGGCTCCAAGAATGGGTACCAAAAAGTCATGTGTAAAAAAGACATTGGATCTTGTGTTCAAAAATATTATAACCATTCTAATCCCAATAATCAATATAATTGAAAGGGACTTATATGACCATTATGAGCACGAGAATGTTCTCTTCGATAATAAACAAGATATTCAATAGGAGCTGCAAAATTTAGGAGGAAAGTAGCTAGGGTCTCGATTTGGATTTGCCAACCATCTTGTACTACTAATTTTGTGTTTCATATCCTAGGAGAAGTGGCCTACTTGGAAAAGGTAACTATTTAAGACCCATCTATTGTAGCAAATAAGTTAGTTGGAAACACTTAATTAGATATGAGTCCATCCCACCATGTGAAGTCAACATTTACACCCTATAATCTCGTGGTACTTTCTATGTCATTTTGTACATATTCGATCCACGTATCCAGATGGGCATACATATATTCTCCAACCATTGTAGAGCGTATGGAGTATACAATGGAATACTTAATGGTGGAAAAATCGTTGAAGTGAATATGCATTTAGTGGAGGTCAAGCTAGGGAGTTGAGGATGCGAAATTATATTCATTTAGTGATATTGTACATAACATTATTAAGTAATGTGTGTTTTTTTATGTGGGCCTTGAGAATATAACCATGAGATGTCCCAACCTAGTGTAGATTCAAATTGAATGCATTACTGTAGTGCACTAGGTTGGGACATCCCACATGAACGAATGCACATTGCTTAATAGTGCTATGGGAACCTCCAACTTCAACTTTTAGTAATATTACTCTTGAAGTTCTACCAAACGTCAATCTTACATTTGCTTGAGACCCTATCAAATGCCACATGGAGATTATAGTTTGGTTGAATTTGCCTTCAAGAGTCATTCATAAGCCCAAATATGGCCTCGTAGGAAGTTAAGAGTGAAAATTGATGTCTATCATAGGCTCGTATACCAGACAAAGCTCTTCATTTCAACCAAAATGGTTCATTTTTGACAAACTTTCCCACGTGTCATTCCTACATTGGTTGAAACCAACTTGAATTCGACATGGAAACTACATAAGGTGTGTGGATGTTATTGTGTTACTTTTCTTAATTGGATACCTATATCTGATTGGGGTGTGGTTCGGTGAGGATGAAAAAAACCAACACCATAAAGACACATGTTTGAATTAGATTGGACCACATCTTCAAGTTGTATTCAGTAATTCACACTCAATAGTGAGTTACACAATCGGGAGGACGTCTGTATTCAATTAAACAATCAACAAACATGCACTTCTAGTAACCATGACTAGATCAACAGAGGTTCGATTTCAACCCAATTTTTGCTAATGCTACATCATAGATCTACTAATGCAGCACGAGCTTTGTTGCATAAATCTAATCGGTAGAAGTTGGAGATACGAAAAGGGAATGGAATATTACCCACATATGTTAACTTATATTCTAGCTCTAGTAAAGATGGAATAGAGTGCCCTCTACAATACCTTACTAAAATAAATATTATATTTAGTGTCACTTAGTATTTGGAGTTACACAATGCTATATCTATTAATTCTATATCTCATTTTCTACCAAAAAATATCAAATTAGTTGTTTGGACATTATATAGAACATTAACAACTTTACTTGGTAAAAATTTACATCAACAGTAAAAAAATATAGCACTGTGTAACTCCAAATAATAAGTGACACTAAATACCATATTTAGTTTTCCAATTATCTTCTGTTCATTCATTGAGGACAATCAAAGTGATCCAATATTGTTAAGAAATCCTCCTCTAGTGCCCGAGTAAAACTTAGGGCCGCTTTACACTTAGAGGCCGGGCCAATTCGTTGTGTAAGAGGCTTGAAATCCTCATTTGTGATTGGTCAAAAGGCTCAAATCGGCCCCAACCCCTTTACATCTAGAGGCCGGGCCGATTTGGTGGTATGATTTTTTAAATTAAAAAATGTATGTTATGACACGGCCCGAGCTCGTTGAATTGGGTGCACCCAAAATGGAAGGCCAATTCTTGGCCTAGAGGCCAATGTCATATTCCACTAAAAAAATCTTCTTAAATAAAGTATAATTTTTTAAAGTGAACTAGATCCATTGGATTATGTGGAATCTAAAGGCTCTATCTTAGATTATGCTACATCCGTTGGATTAGGCTAATTTTTTTGAATCAGCTTGGCTTCTTGGCCCGAGGGCCTTTACATATGGGAAAATTGGCCCCCGGTATAATCTTATTATAATGTGTAGTAGAGGCCGGCCTCCAACCCAAAAAAGGCTGAAATTTTGTGCAATCGGCCTCAAGGGAAATTGGCCCGGCCTCTAGGTGTAAAGCGGCCCTTAAGTACACATTATAGTTTCTTTAGCTTGTCAGTGGCCAAGAATTCAGGTGATATTAGCCTACACCGATCATCCCATTTAGTGTATGTTACTATTTAGAGTTATGCAATGCTACAACTATTTAAGGAGGATATAATATTTTAGCAAGCAAAGTCATTTATGTTTCTATAATGTCCAAACATACTATTGAACTTTTGTTAGTAAGAACTGAACTCCTAAGGAAGATGTTATTGTATTGTGTAACTCTTGATAGTAACATGCACTAATTGGGATAATCAATGTCGTCTTGTGAAAAGCCGGGCAGAAGAGTCATACTTACTACGCTCATCAACGTCCGGGCACGAAGATTTGTTCACATGAAAGTCTTTCAAACTGAGGGGTTGATCACACCGGCTAGTTTTGGCCTATGATTGGGGAGATAATTACATATGAACCGGTTGAGTTTGAGATATAGCCGGTTAAAGTTCAAGACTACAAGAAAATTACCGATCATTTTAAATTAATTTATAGAATATACCCCAATTTAATAAAAGGAAACCAGAGGATGTCAACATGTAACCGGTTGGACTTGCAAACACTAGGATCTCAACCGGTTATGCCCAAAAATCTCCCCAATCACTTGGTTCAGGCATCATCTGTCGGCATCTCCGGCTATAATAGTGTGAAAAGTGGTGGGCCAACATCTATTTCTCAACATAATCCCTAGCAATTTCACTTATGGAACCGGACAGACACTTAGGTGTCATTGGGGCATGAGCGACTATCTTTGGACAACCAAATTATTCACCCTTATGAATCCTAGTGGTGGATTTAAAAATAAATCGAGGAACACAAGACAATTGCCTAAGACTCATATGCTTGTAGTGATATTGATGTCGGACCTCGGTGTTCAAAGAGGGGTCAAAGATTCAACAAAAACTTCTACAAGTAAAGACGGAGATAAGTGCATGTTGGTGCTGAAATTGAGTCGGGGGTTAAACGACGTTGTAACCTCTAGAGTGCTTCGGGAATTTGGCCTTTAATTAAATCTTTACTTTAATTTAATTTAAATCTTTAGATTATTTGTGGATGGCTCCCAAGACGCATGCGGTGATAATGATGAGAGGGTTGACAATCTGTCCACCGGCTCAAAGTTTGTTGTATGAGTGGGTTGTATTTAGTGGATTTTTCTTTGTGGGCGGTGAGGGGAAATCTAATGTGGCAATATGTGAGTATTATGAATTCTATGACATTTGGGGGGATTGGTGTTTGGGGAGGGGGGGGGGGAGGGGGGGGGGAGGGGGGGGGGGAGGGGTTTGGCTACCTATGGGGGCGCCTAATACATATAAGATGTATGGCATGAGTCTAGCTAGGCATGTACATGAGGAGATGGTGCATGTACATAACAGTACCTAGTCCATGATTGTGATGTCTAGGGGGTCACACTAGACATGTACATACTAGGTTAGGTTAATTTGGGGTCTACATAGTTTTGCAACTTCATTGTCAAATCTACTAGCAAACATAATTGGTGGTCACTTATGAGCAATGAGAGACAAGCAAATATATGTGATATTTCCCTCTTGGAGATGGATGGGGGCAAAAAAATTATAAGAATGAGACATTGGAAAGTCCATAGTACTCAAGGGAGAAGTGAATGTGACACGTAGCATAATTATTAACCCTTGAAGCCTGAAGGGACGACATTGGGCGATCTTCTGCATAAGGTAGATGAGGTTGATTCAATTAGTTTTCTTGATCATGCACTTATTTTTGGCTCCATATTGGTAGTGTAGTTGCCCTGATTTGGTGGATGACTAATACATGTTGATTTAACCGCTATCTTGATGGTAATTGGGTTAGTCACCTTTGTAAAAATCAAACTACATCCATCATCCTCCATAGTTAGGAGTGCTACCCACTAAGCCCTAACACACTTGAATTTCGTGGGTGAGGTGGGCAAATTAGGAGGTAGCATGTGTATGTGAGGTGCCAACCAACTTGTAGATGTTTATGAAGATTTTTGGGTCAAAACTGCTGGAACACTATGGTTTGCTCCTTGATAGGATGATTAGTCAACAAGGAGTGCATCCCACCTCGCTGGAATGGGTTGGTTTGTACAGACCCAAGAGGACAAGTTGCTGGAATGAGTGGTCAGTGCAAGTTACTTTAAGGAATTTAGTTTTAGGCCGGTCCAATTTAGTGTTGTGAATATGGGTACTTTCCCTAAATCCATTGTTGGGTCGCAATATTTTACCCTGAGTGAAGTTAAACCATATGGTAGGGATGTGGAACTCCCCACGACATTCTTAGGTTGGGGGTCACGAGGTAGGGTGGACAAACTTTCACGTGGCAATGCTTAGACCCAATTCAACTTATTCATTGGAAAATCATATCAGTCTTTCTTTGACGTGGCGAGGTAGTGGCTTGAGATTACTCCCCTTCTTGGCATAGTAGTTCAAGTCTAGGAGGAAATGGATCAATGCTCAAGAGATTTAAAAAAAATCGATCTCCGACAAATGGTGGAATGAAATCCCTCCCTCCACCTCTCCAAATTGGAGGATCATTTGGCATAAGCACAAGGCACAAAAGGAGGTGGCCTTCCTTTGGTTAGTCATTCATGAGGTAGTTGCAATGTACGAATGGCGTGGATTTTTTTTGGTAGAGACTGATAAGAGTTGCCCCCATTGTGGCTTGCCAACTGTGAAGTCGGTGGAGCACAAGTTCTTCAGTTGCCCTTTGGCTCAACAAGTGTGGCGCTATGTGGCTAACATCATTTGGCAACTCTTTGCTAAAAAAAAAGGTAAAATCGGCCTTTGGAAATCGTTTACAATGATGTTGTACCTTCTTGATCACCCTCTTAGCAAATCATTGAAACCTTTCAGTCGTATTTGGTTCTTCTTGAGGAGTGGTCTACTGTGGCTTATTTGGTGTCAAAGGAATGGTTTATTTTTTAATGCTCTTCAATGGCCAATGGAGAAAACATACCAAGTTATGTGGGATTCCTTTCTTGATTATAGTAGACTTGAGTGGCAACAAACTCTAAAAGATTTAGAAAAAAATTGACAATGTTTGGTGTGTCCAAAGTCCTTTTGCTACTTGTAACAATTTAGTGGTTACATGAAAAGTTAGGCCCCAATGGACATTATTTCTCAAGTCCCCTCGTTTGCTCTATTTCGCTCGAGGTGGTTGTACTTTTCATTTTGCAATTGAATTCACTTGAATTTGTGACCAAAAAAATAAAAGAAAAATCCATTGTGATAAAGGAGGGACCATGTCCTTGAAAGAAGGAGCATTCAACCCTTATTTTTTCATGGCATTGAATGTACCCCGGGTCCACTGATTTTGATAGGATAACAATGTCTGACACCTGGCCAGTGTCTAATAAGTGTGGCAGGTGCATGAGTCCACCTTCACAAATATGTTTGACTCGAGTCACATGTTTGTTCATTCATCCCAACACAAATGTTTTCTTTCGGTAATTTAGTGAGGTGAGCATATTTTAGACTCCCAATAAGTGAGATAGTGTAGAGGATCTCTAGAGGATACACATTACAATGATCTATAATTTTCATTCCAAAATAAAGTTTAACAACATTAAAATTTATGTGGTCCATAACATATCCAATAAATGCTACTTTAATAGGGGCGGCAGAGTGGGCAGTCACTCCGGATCTTCTTCAAAGTTATGTTTATTTTCATTGGTGTCCCTTCATTCCTCCTTCAAAATTTGTCAACCCAACTAAGCATTCATGTTGGATAGATGAGGTCCAAGTCACAAGCCTCAAAGCGATATGAATTTCACTACACCAAATAGGAGAGTTAGTGTTTGATAATATTTAGTGTTGTTACCATCCTACCCTGCTCAACACAAATTTTCAATTCCTGGACAATTAAGGTTAGACATAAATGCGTCACTACCTTCCCTACTGCCACCTCCCTTATTATATCAATTTTCTTTCATATCCTTACTTACTAACACTAAATCCAAACATGTAACTTCCACATATCACCATAGTTGATATTCAGTGCTTGAGATTACATTTAATATTACTCACTTTCATGAGGTTATTGATATTTAGTGTATGCATTCGTATTTAGTGTATCAAACACTAAACATCCTATTTAGTGTGATTCACAAGCGGATTTGAACCCAAGACCTTGTGCCATTGGCGAACCTCGAGTCATGCCACCAACCCATCACTCCTTGGCGACGTCGCACTCCACAACTTTGGGTATTGGAACACCGTAATCCGTTCATAGCCAATGTGACGCATGTGAAACATGCATGGGAAGTTAAAGGCGGCATCTATCCATCTTTCCATCTTTCCACATGTCGCACCGGCGTAGTATGTGAAGGTGGCCAACATCGCAATGCAAACACAAAGACCGGTGGCCATGTAAGTTAGGGGAGGGAGTAGAATTGTCTGTGTTTTAATAACAACTACTTTTTACCTTGGAAGGATGACCTAAAGCCTTAGCACCCCTCATTCATAACATTGTACGACTTATATCACAAAGCTCACAAATTTGCATGTGAAGGGATATCATAAGATCGCCCGAGACCCACCCAGCAATGATCGGGGACAGTGGTGATTTTTCACAAGGTCCCCAACATGCCCAGGGACATGTTGATAAAAAAAAAAAAAAAAAAAACCTTTCAAGTGGACGGGTTCTTAGAAAATGAATATGTTTTTGGACGTGTCAAATTCACTTTGAACGGGTTTTAAATATAACTATTTTTTGATATTTTTTTCCAAAAAATAAATGGTATAAATATCAGTTACATTATGTCATATATGACATGTGAATATAAGCATAATGCAATCAAACCACTAATACCCAATCAAAATATCCATCTTGAAGTGCTTGATTCACCTGCATACATTAATTCATCAACCACAAAATTTAGAACCTTTTTAACATAATGTCAAAGATTATAATTGAAGGTAAACTTAGCAATTGAATAAGAATTAGTATATATATATATATATATATATATATATATGCTCAAATTTAAAAAAATAAAAAGCTACTCACCCTTCAAAGAAGTGGATGAATTCTCCTATCCTTCATGTTGCTCCAAACAAGCATCATTGCATTCCAATTGATGTTTTCAAGTGGAATATTTGCACATGAAATGCGCATCAAAGCATCTAAAGTCTCTAACTTCAAACTAGCACGTAAATGACTTTTGATTAGGTTTTGTCTAGAAAAACCCCTCTTGTGGAGGGAATGCGGGTGGTGACGGACGGGCGATGACGGGTGATGGAAACACCTTGAGGATAGAGTGTGGGGAAAGAAATGGGAGATTGAAGGACAAGAAATAAAAAGAAATGATGGTGGCAGAGGAAATTAGAATGGGGTCCACTGGAAAGATGAGAATCGACAAACAAAGACAAATAATTGACATGCATTGAAGGCATAATTTGTGAAGATCCTATTGTTTCCAAGTGCAAACAGTCACATGTCAACATCTTTTGGTTTTTTGTTTAATTTTTTTTTTACCAACATTGTAAGAGACTTATTTATACGTATTGCGGGACGGGTATTTTCATTTCCAAACCGGTTTTGGGTAGGGTTGTTTTTTCTTTAACCTTTCCATGGACGGGTTGGTTTAGAAACTACCGGTTTTGGGACAGGTTGCAATTTTTTTTGCCTTTTAATTCAAGGTTTTTGGATGTGGACGGGCAAAAACTTTGTGAAAAATCAACCCTGATCGGGGAGAACCAGCAGTTAGTTACAGACGAACCGGCTGAGTTTGAGAAATAAGGTAGAAATACCATAACCCATGAAAATAAGGTGATTCGCATGGAAGATTTGGTCTGACAATCATGAGATAATTTTCCAAGATAGACGAGAAGGATTCATGAAAAATGCAGGTTGTTTCATATTTTTTTGCCCTATACAAAAAATGCTACAATTATTTAAAGTGGAAAGTTGTCCAACTCCCTACTCGTTTACTAGATTCTCCCTACACCGAACATGGTAATCCGCATTTCCATATAGAACATCGCCTAAATCGGTTATCTCATGAGTACATTAACACTTCACTCCCATTGGCTACACTAAAGTGTACACGCATTGAAGTTGCCGCCGAGTCATGATCGGTTTTAGTAATGGCACTTCACCATTATGACGGCGGTCTAGTGCACGGCTAGAAGGTGGTTAACGGGTTATGGTATTTCTACCTTAACCGGTTGAAGTTCAAGACTTTAGGAAAATTACCAATCATTTTAGAGGAATTTATAGAATATACCCCAATTTAATGAAGGAGAACCGGAGGATGTCAACATGCAACCGGTTGGACTTGCAAACACTAGGATCTCGACCGATTAGTATGCCCGAAAATCTCCTCGATCGCTGTCAGTGTAAGATTGAAGCCCTCATATGCGTTTCATTTTGAAGGGCTCTCAAATTTCAACCTTTCATCTGAAAGGCCGGTTCAAATCCAAGACGTCAATCTAAGAATACATAAATGAAATTAAAAACTCATATTAAACTTTTGCATGAATTATATGGGCACATGTTTCCAGTACAATGTGAAGAATTAAGATCAACTACCTAACTCTACTTCTTGTTGTGACAAAATGCCCTTCGCTTGTTCGTTCTTGTGGCAGGCATATTATATTAAGGACTTCAAGTGATGTCTTCATTTTTCAATTTGGGGTTGCGTTTTGAAGGGTTGTTTTGAGAGAGGTATATTTTGAAGGGCCAAACCGTGTTTGAAAGGCCAAACCATGTTTGAAGGGCATTGAAGACTTCAAACTTGAACATTGATCACTGCCACCCAGCTTAGACCCTTTCGCTCGCCACTAAGGTGGATGCCACACGAATGACAGAAAATTTGCCAGTAGAGGCTATGAAGGTCTGTAGGGTAGATAGAGCCAGGTCACCAAATCCAACATAGAGTTACCACTTTTGCTGGAGAGACCAACATACTTCGACCTAGCAGGAAGATGACCTCTCCAAAACCTCACAGTTAGCGTTCATTTCTGTTTGCTCCGGTTTCAAGCCAGTTGCTTGTCTAGGAAACCACACACCCTGTCAAAATGAACATCGAGGTCCAGAAGCTGATAATTCTACTTATCTTTCAACCCTCATTGTTCTGTATGTTGGAAAATTTGTCAAGAGATGAAAGGGTGATTTCTGTATGACACTGGCAACAACTTTGTTGCATGACGCTTGCAATGCAGGGATTCATGCGAGTGCATGGGAGGCGGCCACGACGACTGTGGGCTCACGAGAGAGGGTTGCGACAACCTGGATTTTTTGATCAAAACCTGCTCGGATCATTTAATGCGAGGGAGTTCAAAGGATGCATGCGTATGGACGTCTCGACATTTGAGTATTTGTGTTCCACTCTCGCACTCTTCTTGCAGAAACAAGATACGAACATGCGGTCATCCATTCCAGTTCAAATTAAGGTAGTTGTATCGATCTCAAAATTGGCCACATGTAATTCCATATAGAGCATTACAGATTTGTATAGGGTTGGCCTCTCAACAAGTCAACTAGCAGTCTCTCAATTCAGTAGTGCCATAAAAATAATTCTACTTAAGAAATTCATCAGATGGCCTTCTACCACCGTAATGGACAAATTTGCACAGGAATTTCAAAATCTACATCAAATACCATACGTGGTGAGGGTAGCTGATGGATCGCACATACCAATCGTCGCACCCCGGCTGCATGCTGCTGATTATTACAACCGCAAATGATTCAATTCAATCCTCTTGGAGGGAGTGGTATCAAACAAATGCTTGTTTTGGAATTTTGACATAGGCTGGGCGGGATCAATGCATAATGCCAATATGTGGGGAAAAACCGTGATCGGACAATTCTGTGAGGCTGGAAAACTCTCGCCGTATGCTTTGGTTGGCGATGCTACATACCCATGTCGTCCCTGGATGTTGGCTCCGTTCAAGGAACACAAAAATGGATTGTCACGAAAAGAGTACCACTGGAACTTTGTCAAGAGCTCAACACGCATGTGCATCGAGCGAGCATTCGGTATACTCAAAGGCAGATGGCGGATTCTCTTGAAGAGGATTGACGTGCATTTGAAGAATGTGCTTGAATTGGTCAGCACGTGTTTGGTTTTGTACTTCATCTGCATCATTTTTAGGGACAACTTCTGGAAAAACGAGTGGATGGAGGAGGCTTCAGATGAAGTCCATAACGGCCCCACATCCGAGAAAAATCCGGGGGCATCAACACAATAGAGACTTACAGTAGCAAACCATGCTTTGCATAGCTTAGCTGGCATCGAGGAGTTCGAGAGATTCCTTGGAATACATCAAACATGAAGCTGCTAAAGAATTTCAGATTGTAATGAGCACAAAAGGCAAAATATCAAGAGAACTATGTGCAAGGAGAAATGATATTGCCAAAAGTCTATGGATGGCAAAGACAAAGGTGTGCATTGCATAGGCATTTTCTATGGACAATGATTGACCATCCACCAACTATTGTACAGCTAGCTAGAGCTTATGTACTAATTTTTGTATGATTTGTTGCATGCTCATGAGTGAAGTCATCTTCATGTCATCACTGGCCTTCAAACTTTCCATGAGACTCTTACTACTCTATCTAATCTCACCTATGCAACGTTCCATGAAAATGTTCTCCTTCCGCTTTGGTTCCGGAGATTTTGATGTGCTCTCCCCAACTTTGTGCTATTGGTATCTGATGTGGCTGTGGACTTCAGTCCATTTGCATTCATGGCACTTACGTGAGCATGTGAGACAACATTGGCTTTATCGAACATGAACTCATCCACCAGTTGATACCAACGGCATTTTTCGGATCATTGGGAGCCAGACTTCATGTTCATGGCCTTGTCTTCCTTGTAGTCGTTGTAGATGGCACTTCATTTTTTTCTGCAAGCCTCACTGTCCTTCGTGAAATCCGGGCATAGATACACAAGTTTCGTGTGTACCCGCGACCAATTGTCTATACCTGAACACCACTGCAAAATGTGAGATGGAATTGGAATTCACTAACGACCGCACAATATATGTTGCCTGCAAATTGCTTCCACTGCACGTTGCCAAAATTATAAGAAAATCGTTAAGTAGTGCAGATAGTGATCACAACCAACAACAACCGGGAAAAAATCGCTATACTCCAAAGCAGGGCCGAAATTCAAATGAAAACACTAAGTACTGCAGGAACTGGTCAAAATCGAACGCAACCGAAACAGGAAGCCCCTATGCTTCAGACCAACCACCAAATTCAAAGGTAATCGCCTAGCAGTGCAGAAACTTCTGGAAATTTAGAGCAGCCGAGACAAGAAGACCCTGTGCCCCATAGTAGTGCCGAAATCCAAACAAAATGGCTAACTGCTGCATAAAATGATTAAATTCCAGAGCAGCCGAAACATGAAGTCTTTGTACGTCAGAGCAATGTGGGAGTTCATACGACTAGACTTCAGAAAGTACAGCAAGGCATTCCCGACGTCGACAGAATGTGACGGTCACCGAAAATGAGAGGTAGCAGATTACAGGGGAAATGCCCGAATTCAGAGGAAACCGGACAACAGAAAAAACTGAAGCTCAAGCTGTAGCTGGCATTCACAGACTGCGAAAAAATTCCACATTTCGGACATTCGAAGAACCTGTCTCAGAGAACTACTACCCTCTGAATGCAATGTGGATGACCATGACAATAACATTGCACATGCAAGGTTGGAGATGTTGAATGTGGCCTAAAAAAAAAGGGAAAAAAAGGAAAAATGGACATTACCTTGCTTCGGTGGTGCAGAGAAAATATTGTGCATCTCTCCCCGAATGGTAATCAACTGGATGACCCAGTGATCCTTCCAATGCCTACTAGTCTTCAGGAGCTCCACTTCATCCTTCACGTCATCCAGTTCAACAATTTATGGTTTTTTTCCGAGGACCTCTCTGTTTTTTTGTTGGACTTGGATGGGTCCGTGACACATTCCTAGGAACCTCGCTTTTGAGACCCTGCCGTGAGGTCGATGGTGGCGCTAGGTCCGCCTTGAGTGGGAGGTGCAAACCTCACCCCTAGAACTGGAGGCATGAAGGAGTGCAGAAATGGAAACGGCATTTGACTCCCAACAGGTGGAAAACCGTGGAAAAATGGTGCAGGAGGAATGCTACCTCGTTGTATATGGAATTCGTTGCCCTCGGCAGGAGGATTGGTAGTAGAGACGTCATTCGGATTGCTACTACCCACGTCTTGTAGAGGCCCTTACGAATCCATGCAATTCAGAAGCAGGAAACCAACGAAATTTTGGAGAGGAGAGAGGGTTGCAACAAAAAAATAAAATTGGTGCATGGTGTGATTGCAGCTAGGTTGCGAAGGCGTTGTGGCAAGGAAGGCGGCCGGGATGGCGTGCATGAAGAGCTCCACGAGGCGAGAATGCAGGGGGAGGTTTGGCATGCACTCGCACAAGCCGCGCGAGGGAGGGTGTAGGGATCGGCTCTGTGAGGGCAGCTGGACCTGGAGGAAAACGTCTAAGACTATGGGCCCAGGGCTGCTTCTCCCACAATCCATGGGTTTCCAGTGCACCTTGCATGGTAGTTCGCTTAACAAAGATTCCTTGCCACGTCATGTTGCCTCCCCTCAAACGTCCTCTTGTGTGGTAGTTAGGGGTTCGTTTCGGCCAATCACAACTTCCTGTTAGTTCTTCTTGCCGGTCGTGTGGCATGGCCTTAAGTAGTTGCGGGGCCACATATAGTGGTGTGGAACTCATGACTAGGTTGTGGAGGTGAGGTGGCGCGTCCTGAGTGGTTGGAACCCTCTCAAGAAGATCCTTGCTGTGCATGGATCATTGCAAGGCTCGCCTCCTTATCCATGGCGGATGTTAAGTTCCCCCCCCATGAACTTTTCGGGGGAGGAATATTCGGGCAGGGGCGGCCGCCCGTCAAATTTTCTGGACCCGACTGAAAACCGCTGCCCATCCGCCCGACTTACGATTAAAGTCTACATATTTTGTTTATTGTCTCCCTTGTGTATACCTACTTTATACCTAGTTTTATCCAATAATGAAACTTCTATTCTAGGGGGCTTAATTTCTTTGGTGAATTGTATGGTGATTTTTTCACATCAACTGCAGTTTTGGTTGGGAGTTGGTTGTTTTGCACACAAAACTTTTCATGTTAGATAAGTTTTCGGTGCATACTTGGAGTTTGGGTAGAGTTCGAATGGAGAATGTTCCATATTAGTGTATTGGGGGTCAAACTCATTTCAACACCTTTTGACATGTGGAGTGAGTTTGGTCATGAATGAATTTATATGAAAAGTTATTTGTTCAAACATCCACACCAACTCCAACCATGTACCAAAAATTCACCCTACATGCTAAAGTTGTGTTAGAATTCGCTTTCTTTTGTTAATGAGACATTTGTTTAAAATGGGAACTGTGCTCAGCTTCTTCATAGGATGTCTAAAAGTGTTTCGCTGTATCTAGCTAGTCATCTGCCCAGAGTGATTAATTCAAACTCAATGCACTGGAGGCTTTAGACCACTTACTTGCAGCACACAATTGAGCTTGCACTTTAATTTGGACATGGTGAGTTTCCATGGGCAGAGCAATTTTACATCCACAACTACATAACTCTGAAGCATAGAGCAGGCCACCTTGTGCAATTTGAATCCAGACAATCTATAAACTATAGTGAGAGTTGTCTCCAGATAAATAAAACAGAGATGGGCAGAGGTGGTGCATTTGACATCATGTTGTTGAGAAATGACCACTTTCACTTCGCGAGGGCCGTGCTGGTGAGCTTCAACATGTTAGCCCACTAATCATAGTTCATATTGCCCCACAAACAAAACGAAGCCAAAATGAGTGTCTGAAACCTGAAAATATACAAACAATCTCACACCCTTGGCAAGAAATCCTAGAATTGGAATATTGTGTTCGTAATACAATGATGTGATTTCAAGTACTTCTGTGATAATTACATTACTTTGTTATTCTCTTTTATGGTGAGCCACTTATACTGCTACATTTCAATATTTTCCAGAGCCCACACCAACTCTCATCTTGCGAATTAATGTGGAGCCACATTAACTCTCAAAACGCACAGACATTCTAGTCAAAATGTAGGATGGAACATATTAATGAGTTCATACTGGTAAAACTTGATGTGGTGATGGATTCATTTTACGATACATTTGTCCTATAATTGAAATCCTTATACTGATCGGAACTGTTCTTGATGACTTAGGGAAACACCGTGGCTCTTCCACGCACATAAATTCCACCTTCACTACAAACTTTATGTGGCCCACGTTGATTATTTCGAACGTAATATTCTACTTATACTAATAGGACTACTTAATGTAGTGTACATAGCATAATGAGTCCCTAAATTGGTATGGTTCCAAAAAGGAGTTACTCACACCGAAAACCATGTATCCCAAAAAAACGCAGTACGCCCCGTAAATAATATTGTCCCGGTAACTTGAAAAGCCAAAAGACCACATGAAGGTTACGTCTTATCATTATCAAGGTGTCCTCTTATCTTTAACATGACGAATGCTGTAAAATTGTCGTTTTATTGAGAGAACATGAAACTATAAGTAACATATGTTGTTATGTATGTATGTGTGTATATATATATATATATATATATATAAACAAAACCATATTAAGCAATAGAGTTTTTATGGAATAAGACCTTGTAGCTTCAAACAACCCCAAATATTTAAAATAGTTGTTGATATAGGAATAAAAAAATGTATGGTGTTACCTACCCAAGTTAGCGACTGTCATTTCATATAAACTCCAAAAAATTATAATACCAATAATTTCATAAACACCAAAATATAAAGAGTTGTCTAATAAGAAACTATACAACAATGATATATAACGATTTCGTGGGCAGTAATAATTCCACATACTTCAACCCTTAACTTTCCAAGAGGCTTATTTTGGGCTTATGGATGACTCTTCAAGATAAATTCATCAAATATAAAGTTGTTAAAAATATATCCGTTGTTTGTAATGCAATGAGTCATGTGTGACAATTTGTGCACAATGTGTTCCGCATATTTAGAATAACAAACAAAAATATTATAGCACGTATAGTATCACAAAATATTATTTTACAATATATCAGACATTGGGGTTTCTTCCAACCCACGATTCAAAAATCGTTGCCCTCATTTGTTCTCCAGCTACCTTCCCCGCCCGACCATCGCCAGACAATCTCATAGCACCCCTACGAACTCCAACGAAAGGATCCGGACGCTGAGCCATGTCCTCTGGTAACGGAACGCGCTCCCCATAGATCTCACAAAAGTTATGAAGCACGCAACATGCGAGGGTCACTGTGGCAGCCCTATCCATGTTCATGTTGAAATTCTTTAGAATACGCCATCTATTCTTAAGTGCACCAAAAACATGCTCAATGACAACCCTACCCAAATTCACAGATTCATCGAACCTTTTCTTGTCAGTGAACCTGAGATCTGTGACACTAGCCTTAAAGTTTTTAAGCAAATAAGGACGGCTAGGGTAGGCTGAATCTCCTAGCAAATATGGTCGGACTTCAACGCCACCAATCTCCAAAACTGGATCAGCCAATATGTCTCCTCTTCGTAATTGTACGTAAAGACCAGACCACGCAAATTGCGTTGCATCATGTACTCCTCCAGGTTGTCTTGCACAAACATTCTAAAAAACCTTTCGGAATCGCACACACCTTGTAACAACACGTTGTGAAATTTTTTCCTATTGAAAAAATCATAAGGTATAGGAGTTAAACCCCGTTGGGGCTTACATGACAAAAGAATGTATGTACTATCAATAGCGCCCACCACATTAGGCAAACCGGTAATATCACGAAACTTACGGATAATATCAGTTAGTCTATGTCTAGTAGGTGCGTGAATATATCTCCCGAACAATCCCTCATGTGAAGAAAGAACTCTACAAACAATAATCGTGTATTTTCTAATAGTGGACTGTCCACATCCATATAAATTATCCATAGCCTTACAATATAGACCTTGTGCCAACCGGTATACAACCAAGGATACTTGTTTTCTAACGGGTACGGGAGGCCGCACAAACATATCAGCAGTGGGACGTAGAAAGGGGGTCAACTCCGAAACTAAATGCTTAAATACCAAAAAACTCATTCTGTAACTCCTACGGTATTTGCGATCCAACATGTCTGGAGTGGTATGCCATACATCCCATTCGACGACATCGTAATGCACGTTTTGCCTAGGCTCGATCCACCACAACCGTTGTGGAAAACGCTGCATCCAAGAATATACGACAACTACGGGAAAATATTTAGCCCCAATACTACAATCCAACAAATCCAAAGTTGGCCTAGTACGCGTTCTACGAAGCGGAAACGTCAAAAAAACCACCATAAACGTGAAAAACACTAAAATAATCTCCTCCTCCCTCGTAGCCATATTGGTTCAAAGCAATGCAATGCAATTAGGAAGCAATGCAATGTGAGTGAGGAGCTAGGCCTCACTCAACCCATTTATGCTTTGGGGGAACCTAAAGACAACCGCCCTTAGCTGAGATATTTTACACTATTTTTTGGTCAAAAAAATTGTTACCCCGCACTCTAGGAAAATTCCTGACGGGGGGCTGGGTGGCGGAGGGCTGGGGCGTGGGCGGGACCGCCCAGCCTGGTGGATCAGCCGCTGCCTGTGGGCCTGACCGGCCCCCCCCCCCCCGCCGGCCAACCGCGGGGGGCCACCTGGCTTGCGCCAGGCGGAGGCTGGCGCCCCTCTTTTTTCATGTGCCCTGCACTATTAGCACCGCACACATGAGCGCCCACCAACCAGTTAGCCAGGCGGTGGACAACAGATTTCATCCGGCTTTGGATGGCGGCCCTCCCTCCGCCGGATGTGGGAGGGGAAGCGGACCATCCGCCTCAGTTCGGAAGGGACGGGTCCGCTCCATTAGCCTCACCAAATTAGGCAATAAAATTATATATAAACTTTTTTTTACCGTTCCCCGGGGGAAGGAGAGGCGGAGGGCCAGGGTGCAGCCAGGCTAGTCACCTCCCGGTGGTCTGACCGGGCCCCCGCCGGCCAACCGCGGGGGCCACTGGCTTCCGCAGGCTGGGGCGGCCCTCTGTCCATGTGCGTGGGGCTAATGGAGCATCTCCAGGCCGCCAGTGATCCCATCAACGGCCATTGCCACTCCAGTTTGGCTAATAGCAATTGATTACTCATCAATCGTCTTGCACCTGCCAACTCCCTCCACCTCGCCAATCTGCAGCTCCTGTGTCCGATCGAGAAATTTAGGGTTGCGTGCACACAAATTAGTCCGCTCGTCGCAGTCGCAATCTCTCTCTCTCGTGTACACCATCTGTATCTGGCACTAGATCGAGATCTCATCTGTTCAAAGTTAGTTTCCGATCCAAAGTCGCGAGTACCATAGCCTCCCCCAATTCCCTCGTATCTCCAATTCCCTAGTATCTCCGCTAGCTCTCTGTAAAGTCTCCGATCGAGATCTGTTCGTGTATACCTGTCTCTACTTCCTTCTAATTGGCTTCCAGGAATGCAATAGGAACACGAGGACGATACTCATAACCGACTCTTCTTCAACTAGATATTGTTTTAAATCTTACAATCGCTTGCATTTTTTAATCACGCAAGCCAAGTGTAGATTCAGTTCACAGGTCGCATCCATAGACCGCATCACATTTTTGAAATTTCAAGCATTCATACAAACAAATAAGCAATACGAGTTGTCTTGCATTGTCTGCGCCGTCGTCAGCGTTTTTTTTTGCTACCTACTGACTTCGCTGACTCCTTTTTCCGAGTTTTCATAGTGAATTGAATTGTCGTACTTTTGCCGAACAGATTTCTCAAAAGGACAGTATACGCAACTACAAGGAGTTGCGAGGATTGTCTGCAATTTTTTGTTCATTGCAAACTTTGGAGGATTTTCATTGTCAGCTGGTAGCACCAATTGGTTTTCTGTTAGAATCCACTTAGGTCTTCCAGTTTCTAGGCACTTCTTCCGTCGCGTTACGTCAATCACAGTCATCTTTTCTGTGCAGGTATCGTGTTTCGTGCTCAAAAATTTTCAAATCCTTGTAAGCAGGGCATTTTCACTTTTGAGCTCGTAGTCTTTTGGATTGACGCACTGTTTTCAAGCGTAACTAAGCTCCTTCTTCCAATTGTCTGTGTAATTTAACCTAGATCTCGCAAGGTCGCAATCTGTGTTTTAATGAAGGTCTTTATCTGATAAGGCTAACTCAGCTTTTCTGAGGTGATCGAGGTTTAGGATGTGTAGTGTGTGCTATTTGAGAGTATGCACGCCGATTAGATTCAACAACTTAAAGCATCATATTGTTCTTTCTAACACATCGTTGAGGTGTAACTGTGACGTCCAGAGGTCGTCCACAGGTTGGGTGCTTTAACGAGTCTCGCATCGATCACCGAATTGCGACACTGTTCTGCAGAATCTCAATTTAGCTTGACCTGCATTTTTTTCCTCTTCATAAATGTTCTTATATTGTCAATTTTCGAGCCTATTTCTGGCTTGTGGGTTCCGTTCTGACGAGTGGCAACAGAGGATAGTGCATTCGAGAGTGCGTGCGTGTGTGTGTGTTATTGTTATCTTAGGATGGGGAAAGGAGGAGGGAAGTGTGCAAGTCGGGAGCGCTTCGCATCTTCATCGCGAACACCCAGACTTCCTGCTCCTCGACATTCCACTACCTTTAAACCTGCGGAATCCAGCAGAGCCGTAGGTCCCGAATCCTCTCCATCAAGGATCAGGGAGCCATTCCTTTCCAAGGTACGTCATTGCTCCTTTCTTCGCACCGCAGCTAGGACTAATCACCGCAGGTAGTGAATAATTCGAAAATCTTAGTGCCAATTTAAAGAGACTCTGCTTCACCAAGTCTTTCAATAGCTGTTTCAATCGAAATGAGTATAATTCTCACCAATGCTGAATTCCTTATGCTGAATTCATTGTGCCAAGTGAGAATTTTCTCATGTGATGAATTGAGATAAGGAGACCGGATTATGTAGTTGCGCAAGAAGCACGTTATGAAGGAATACAGCTCTTTCATAACGAGTTACAATGATGTCTGAAAGAATGACTACATCAACTTCCGCCGAAAAGCTTGGGTTAGTGCAGTAGAGACAGGTCTATGGAGGACCTGCTCAATAATTAATTTGAAAATCTAAGTTTCAATCAATGTCTGCTTCACCAAGTCTTTCGATAGCCTGTTGCAATCGAAATGAGTATAATTCTCACCATTGCTGAATTCTTTATCCTCAATTCATTGTGCCAGTGGGAACTTTCTCATGTGTGCTGATTTGAGGTAAGGAGACAGGATTTTGTAGTTGTGCAAGATGCATGTTGTGAAAGAATGACTTTTTGGTGGCAGTCGATTTAGTCGTTCCTTAAAACAATCATTGAAACTACTTAGTACGATGAAAACCTCGTTGTGTGATTCTTTGTTGTAAATAATTCAAAAATCTAGGTGTCAATTTGATCTCTGCTTCACAAAGTCTATAAATATCTGTAGCATTGAAGTGAGTGTAATTCTTGGCACCAATGTTGGGGTCTTCATGCTCAATTCATTGTGCTAATGAGAAATTTCTCATGTGTGCTGAGTAGAGAGATAGAACACAGGATTATGTAGTTGTTCAAGAAGCATGTATGAAGGAATGCACCTCTTGTGTACCGAGGTTTTCATTAATGATAGTCTGAAAGAATGACTTAATCGACTTCCCCCGAAAAGTTTTGGTTGGTGAAGATAAGTAGTGTGTTATTACGTTGATTAGCCTATGATTAGTCAGTAGAAGGACGCGCTTACAAGTTGTTATGTTTCACCAAGGCTCTCAATAGCTTTTGCAATCGAATCAAGTGTAATTCTGACCTATGCTGGATCTTTCATCCTCAGTTCAATGTGCCAGTGAGAATTTCTCATGTGTGCTGGATTGAGGTAAGGAGACAGGATAGTGTAGTTTGCTACATAATTAGTTGTTACTCGGTGAAAAGTAGCAAATTGTCAGGCGAATATTTCTCCACAAAGAGATATAATTGCCCTTGGCGTTGCACTTGATTAGAGCTTTTTCCACTGGTGGATGGATACCCTCACATGGTTTGGGGGTACTTTACACTAGAGCTTGAGGGCCGCGTGACCATGTAAATCTAAAATATCACATTGGTGGAAAATGCCGAGACAGACCCAGTTTACACTGGAGCTTGAGGGCCTCGGGGACCACGGAATTTTGAAAGAATGAATATCCTATGTGAAGCCTTACATAGAATGAATGGTGGTTTATGGTGAATTGCATTTTGCGTCAAGCCCACCTCAAAAATGTGTGGTCTAACACAGCACAAAATCAGGAGACCATGACACTTCAAAATCTCATAACCCTTAGTTTATTATAGTTTATTGTGTATACATAGCTTTTTGTGTACAAGGGCGCATATGAATAGGATAGATTTGAAATAGCTTTCAGATCACTTGAGAACTCGGTTGTGCATGTCTTAACACTGCACTTGAAGGCCTGTGACTGCACAATATTCAATTGCAATTTCTATGTTTTGGCCTTTCTGATAAATTCCAAGGGCCCTCATAATATTATGGTCACGGCCCTTGGCTATAGTGTAAAGTGGCCCTCAGGGTATGAGTACCCAGAAAGTAAATTGAAAGCATTGAATCAATCTCACGTAATTAAAAAGAGAGTATCCAAATTGTATCTTTCATTGCATCTTTTTGGATGAGGACAATAAATCATCATATGCAAATCGCCAGTAGGCAAGGGCTTGTATGTATCGTGAGTAGAACTATGAAAGCAATAGAATTATAAAAGCAATCTTGAATGATGAGGTACTCATAGGGTAAATGAATAGAAATATGACCTACTTATGCCAAATTTCAGGAAATTCGCATGAAATGAAGCTCATGTGTGTGAACTGGTTGTCTCTGGCAGAGAGAAGAGACGTCCCGATCTACAGAACAAGATCCTTTGAATGGAGAGGACAATGACCTCGAAACAGATGTCATATTTGATCAGCCTGAGACAGTGTCCGAGTCCCGGCGCCATCTTTTGTCTCTATCACCAGCGGATAGAATGCAGAATGGAAGTGCTACAAAGGAACCAACGGCAGGAGCATCAAGCCAAGTTGCATTGGCAGCTACTGCAAAGGAAGAGCCAACAATTTCCCACCATGAACCAAAAGTGGAGGTCTCTTCAATCCCTGTTGCAAGAGCTGCTAGGAAAGAACCTGTTATTCTTGGAGACATCTCCACTGTTTCAAGTACAAATATTGAAACAAAGCCTCCCCAGCATCCGCCATTGACCATGGACACTGGTGTTCGTATGGTTGCACCAGGTAATGGTCCCTTTTTGCACACATCCTCAGCATTATTTTGGATGTATATTGCAATGCACTTCCCACGCTCATTTTAAAAATTCATGGACTCCATGTTTGATGCAACACAAATCCCAGCTGTGTCTTGTCACTAGTATGCCAGATAGCTGAAGACAGTCAAATGCTTTCATAGTATAGGCGAATGCGTGCATAGCCGTATCTTGAGACACTTAGAACATCATGATAAACTAACTGCGACCATGTTTCAAAAGAAACTTCTGTTGCAAAAGCCACATGTGTACACTTTGTAAAGAATTTGAATTCCTTGAATTCATCCAATTTATGTCTTCTTAATTTAAGTGAACAGCTTCGTTTTGTAGCTAAAGATAGTGGATGATATGAAACAGGGAGGACCAAATCTCAACTTAATACAAAGCATATTACACCAGCAGCAGAAAGCAGTCAAGTTAGCCAGGTCTCAGCATTGCCTTTAGCTGTAGGAATGGTTTATGAGATGTCCAACCAAGTAAACAAGGAAGACCCGAGCGTTTTCAAGAAAACCAATGATGTCAAAGAGGAAGCCACCAATTCAGCCTTCAACGTACAAAAACCGGATGTTCCCAGGGATGAGGAAGATACCAAGAAGATGGAGCAAGAAAACATGACAGCTTCCCTGCTGCGTGGGAGTAGACAACCATCCAGAGTGGAGAAGAGCACAACACCTGCATTAGCTGAGAAAACCCTTGTGGAGTCAGTCAACAAGGGTGCACCAGTGGTTCCACGAGAGGAAATCTATTCCCATATTGAAAGGGTCCCTATGCTCCCACATGTTGAGGCGGAGGTGGAGAGTGAGCCCGCCACCTTGTCCGAGGAGGCTGGAGTGGATGAGGCGTCCACAATTGAGGAGGCGCACAAGGATGCACCGTTGTCGGAAGCGAGCCCCGTCTTGGAGGAGAAGGCGGTCACGGAAGTGGAGGATGAGGACATGTCTAGTTCGCTTGAGAGGGAGGAGGCTGGGTTTGGAGAGGCCGCGGTGGAAGAGTGTGCGGTCGAGGAGGCAGCCCCTTTGGTTGAGGAGAAGGAATTCGGTGCACTGGAGGAAGAGGCTGCGGCTCCGGCAGAAGTGGAGAGTGAGCCTGCCACTGTGTCAGAGGAGGGTGGAGTGGATGAGGCGTCGACAATTGAGGAGGGTGGAGTGGATGTGGCTGCCACAATTGAGGAGTTGCATGAGGATGTACCGGTGTCGGAAGCGAGCCCCGTGTTGGAGGAGAAGGTGGTCACGGAAGTGGAGGATGAGGACATGTCTAGTTTGCATGAAAGCGAAGAGGCTGGGTTTGAAGAGGCCACGGTGGAAGAGTGTGCGGTCGAGGAGGCAGCCCCTTTGGTTGAGGAGAAGGAATTCGTTGCACCGGAGGAAGAGGCTGCGGCTTCGGCGGAAGTGGAGAGTGAGCCGGCCACCGTGTCAGAGGAGGGTGGAGTGGATGGGACGTCGACAATTGAGGAGGGTGGAGTGGATGTGGCTGCCACAATTGAGGAGTTGCATGAGGATGTACCGGTGTCGGAAGCGAGCCCCGTGTTGGAGGAGAAGGCGGTCTCGGAAGAGGAGAATGAGGACATGTCTAGTTCACTTGAGAGGGAAGAGGCTGGGTTTGCAGAGGCCGCGGTGGAAGAGTGTGTGGTCAAGGAGGCAGCCCCTTTGGTTGAGGAGAAGGAATTCGTTGCAGCAGAGGAAGAGGCTGTGGCTTCGGCGGACGTGGAGAGTGAGCCGGCCACCGTGTCAGAGGAGGGTGGAGTGGATGAGGCGTCCACAATTGAGGAGGCTGGAGTGGATGTGGCTGCCACAATTGAGGAGGTGGATGGGGATGCACGGTTTTCGGAAGCGAGCCCCGTGTTGGAGGAGAAGGCGGTCACGGAAGTGGAGGATGAGGACATGTCTAGTTCGCATGAAAGGGAAGAGGCTGGGTTTGAACAGGCTGGGTTTGAAGAGGCCGCGGTGGAAGAGTGTGCGGTCGAGGAGGCAGCCCCTTTGGTTGAGGAGAAGGAATTCGTTGCAGCAGAGGAAGAGGCTGCGGCTTCGGCGAACGTGGAGAGTGAGCCCGCCACCGTGTCAGAGGAGGGTGGAGTGGATGAGGCGTCCACAATTGAGGAGGCTGGAGTGGATGTGGCTGCCACAATTGAGGAGTTGCATGAGGATGTACCGGTGTCGGAAGCGAGCCCCGTGTTGGAGGAGAAGGCGGTTGGGGAAGTGGAGGATGAGGACATGTCTAGTTCGCATGAAAGGGAGGAGGCTGGGTTTGAAGAGGCCGCGGTGGAAGAGTGTGCGGTCGAGGAGGCAGCCCCTTTGGTTGAGGAGAAGGAATTCGTTGCAGCAGAGGAAGAGGCTGCGGCTTCGGCGGACGTGGAGAGTGAGCCCGCCACCGTGTTAGAGGAGGGTGGAGTGGATGAGGCGTCCACAATTGAGGAGGCTGGAGTGGATGTGGCTGCCACAATTGAGGAGGCTGGAGTGGATGTGGCTGCCACAATTGAGGAGTTGCATGAGGATGTACCGGTGTCGGAAGCGAGCCCCGTGTTGGAGGAGAAGGCGGTCACGGAAGTGGAGGATGAGGACATGTCTAGTTCGCATGAAAGGGAAGAGGCTGGGTTTGAAGAGGCCGCGGTGGAAGAGTGTGCGGTCGAGGAGGCAGCCCCTTTGGTTGAGGAGAAGGAATTCGTTGCAGCAGAGGAAGAGGCTGCGGCTTCGGCGAAAGTGGAGAGTGAGCCCGCCACCGTGTCAGAGGAGGGTGGAGTGGATGAGGCGTCCACAATTGAGGAGGGTGGAGTGGATGTGGCTGCCACAATTGAGGAGTTGCATGAGGATGTACCGGTGTCGGAAGCGAGCCCCGTGTTGGAGGAGAAGGCGGTCTCGGAAGAGGAGAATGAGGACATGTCTAGTTCACTTGAGAGGGAAGAGGCTGGGTTTGCAAAGGCCGCGGTGGAAGAGTGTGCGGTCGAGGAGGCAGCCCCTTTGGTTGAGGAGAAGGAATTCGTTGCAGCAGAGGAAGAGGCTGCGGCTTCAGCGGACGTGGAGAGTGAGCCGGCCACCGTGTCAGAGGAGGGTGGAGTGGATGAGGCGTCCACAATTGAGGAGGCTGGAGTGGATGTGGCTGCCACAATTGAGGAGGTGCACGAGGATGCACCGTTGTCGGAAGCGAGCCCGGTCTTGGAGGAGAAGGCGGTTGGGGAAGTGGAGGATGAGGATATGTCTAGTTCGCTTGAGAGGGAGGAGGCTGGGTTTGAAGAGGCCGCGGTGGAAGAGTATGCGGTCGAGGAGGCAACCCCGTTGGTTGTGAAGGAATTCGTTGCACCGGAGGAAGAGGCTCCGGCTTCGGTGGAAGTAGTAGAAAGTGTGATGGAGGAGGTGAAGGCCATTGACGTTGAGGGGGAGGTGGAGAGTGAACCCGCCACCGTGTCGGAGGAGGCTGGAGTGGATGTGATGTCCACAACTGAGGAGGCGCTCGAGGATGCACCGTTGACAGAAGGGAGCCCTGTCTTGGAGGAGAAGGACAACACTTGTGTTGAGATTGATCATGAGAATGCGACCGTTGTCGAAAGCAGACAGATTCCTTCAGTTGTTGCTGTTGAAATTATAGAAGAACCTTCTGTAGCTACAACAGTGGAGAACATGGAAGTTTCGGGAGACCCGCACAGACCGAAGAAAGATGAGCAGGAAGAGACCAAGCTATCAAGTTAGCATTCAAACCTGTTCAAATTTAGAAAAATTTGTATTTGCATCACATAACATATAACCAAGCACCTATCTTGAAGACTTGTATCGTATAATATAATTGAACACACATCTTGTAGGAATGGAAATATCAATATACCTGACATGGTATAGTTGTTGGTATGTAATCAGGAGAGGAAGAGCATGATAGTGAGGCCTTCAGCCAATTTGTGAGCAAAGACATACAGTTGGCAAGTGACAAAAGCAAAGACGTGAGGAGTGTGTTACAGTCATTAGAGAATAGTTCCGGCGTTTTTATCAGCGACCTGTTGTTGGAGGGCAGTGAAGAGGTGGACGCTGCTCCATCTGCCTGAGGAACCTAATGTTGATGTTGTTGTTTGCAAGCATGAGTTTTCCAACATGAGTTACATGTGGCTTAGTTGAGAACAAAATTGATGGCTTTAGATCATATGTAGGAGAGTGAGGGATGGAGCTTCTTCACGTCCAAAAGTGTTCGCAACTATTTCTGTCAAAAAGCATTTTCACTGTGAATGTATGTAACCCATGTTATATTGTTTCTAAGTTGCCTTCTATAAGCAAGTGAGAGCGATTTGTAATTTAGTGGGCGTACCTTATGTAGTCACTAGTTAATACCAATTGCATGATGAACACATTTCGAGATGAAGTACCCATACATTGATGCTTGGTGAAACATACCAAAGTAGGAGAGGATGATCACCCATTCATGTCAGGACCAGATGAGCACCGATATCCCTTTTTTAAATAAAAACAATTTATGGTCACTAGTCTTATGTGCTAGCTAGTTTCGGGTTATAGTTTATATTTGAGCACTAAAGTGGTTAGATTTCGATATAGTGTATATTGGAAGTGATCATACAACTTCTAAGCATAGTTGCTCAACCCCGAGCACATGTCCACCTTCATCTATGAAACTTGTTGCCGTTAGTTAAACAAGGGGTGTAATCACTTTGACACCACTTAGACTAATTGAGAAAGGATTTAAGTCTTAGTTTGTATCCACTTTCAGAATATTTTTACACATCCAATAGGTATTTCGTAGGGGAAGTTTAAATACAAGACATGTTTGTTTGAATGTGGTGGACTATTCTTTTACACATTGTTTGATATCAAAGTGGCACACAAATTTTCCATTCCAAGTATTTGTAAACCTCTAAATTGGACCATCAAGTCAATAATAGCCTTTATCTCATGGAGGCTCCCATACTATGCCACTCTAGGATACCACCATGTATTTTTAGTCCTATAATGTTGTGCACCTCTCCTTGAGGAGTGACCGCAACACTATGGGCACAAAGGGGATCCCAGAGGGACACTTGGGATTTGTGATGCCATAGGTGAGAGGACTTAAGTGATCTTGGGTGATGAGGGCCCCAAACATTGAAAACGTCTCCCATCCACAGAGATTAGAGTCACAAGGGTAAGGCCATGAGTGTTGGGTAGCTTATGGCGTCTAGATTTTACAATGCTTAAAAAATCTACAATCGAAGGTGTGAGCTAAGAGATATGGCAATTTGAGTGCCTAGGGACATCGCTCAGCACTCCAAGGGGCATTGTGGTGGGACAACAACAACCTAGGAGTAGAGCGCAAGATTGTCGTTATTAAAAAACTATAATTATCACAGTGCTTGCTTGAATGGGGCAAGTGAGGAATCTACCAGCATCTACGCAAAAAATCGATGTTCATAAATTGGTTTCTCGATAGCATTGGAAATTGGACAATAAAGTTATGGAAGTTTGGAGCAATTGGGAGCTTTAGCCCCAACGGCTAAGGAAAAACGTCCACGTGGCCCTAACTCGTAGGAAAAAAATAAAAGGTTATTTGACAATGGAGTAAGGCCCTGCCCAAAGTCCTAAAGGCTTATATGGGGAGGCGGCATTGTCGATTAACCCAACCCGCTGCAAAACAACACAACCTCCTTGAGAGTTGGCCCAACATGGTGGCATAGTTGCCAAGTATGTTTCGAATTGTTCTAATGCTACTCCGGCAATACAATAATCAACTCAAGATTGGATGTCCATACCTAATCATTGGCTACCTATTGAGGGAAAAATACCTATTCGATGAAGGATTCAGCAGTGTCGAAGGATGAAGCAGTCTGGAGTCAGATCAGGTCAGGACATGAAAGAAAGTTGCTCTTAGCCCAATACAATGAGCTCAAGTTCTTATTTTTTGTAGCTTAACCCCTCAGTGCCGGAGGGTTTTAAGCTAAAAATAAGAATGTCATAAAGTGAGGGTTAATTCATACAATGAAGGAAATTTGCACAAAGAAAGTTTTGATGAAAAGATCAAAGAACACTTGAATTATTCATCCAAGTTTTTCACAATGTTTTAGTATTCAAAAGGAATTTCTGTTTAGAAATCCATACATATACAAATTACATTAGTTTCACTTGATTATTTGTGCATGTGCACATCATGATGCACATGTATCATGCCCTTTAAGAGATGCTATCTTTAAGGAAACTATATAACGTTGAAACTTATTTTAACCACCACAAATTGTTTTTACCAAAACCAATCCCAACTTGATTGTAATTAAGGCACCCTATAGATTTCCAATGAGGTTTTGATCGGAAATAGGTGGCTCTACTCTATATATCCAAAGGTACTCACATACAAGTTTAATTAATGTATTAGTTAATTTATGTTTAGTTCAATCGGGCATTGGTTCTCTTCTAGTATATTGATTTGATTCATATTTGAATGTTACAGCCATAGCATGAGGTTCTTTGCAAAAGCACTCCCTTTACATGTGGCAGAAGCATCCTGAAGTAATATACCAACCCTAGGCTATTCAACTAAAGCACTTAGATGTTGTAGTACCTTTCCCACTTTGGCACTAATTAAATTATTTTAAGGAAAACCGAAGTTTTTGGAGATGGTATTTTAAATATCTCAATAATTAGTATGGGGAAAAAAACAAATTTCCCTTTAAATCCGGGATTGTAGACACTAAAAATAGACAATATACTCATAACTTGCCTATAAATATCCGAAGTGGTAAAGGTACTATAGTATGAGCCACTTTTGAGCTTTCTTGACCTCCATGTTGGAGGCTTGAGACAACTAGAAGTTATTCTGGAGCTCAAGAGAAGTAGGAATCACCTTTTGTCTCAGGTAAATTACTCAACAATTTGAGACATGAAAGGATCACCCATGAAACTTAATTAGTGAGGCTGACTGGTAGATGTCTTGATCAAATAAACTGTAAGGTAACCTTTGCAAAGTACACCTACCTTCTTGTGTGTTAAATAGTAAGATAATAACATTCACAAACAGGAAGACACTTGCTTTGAAGCACCTGCGATGTGATCCACACAGGTAAAATCCTGGAGGTGCCTCAAAACATTACGTGAGGTCATCTATTCAAAATATAGCTACAGTTCACAGTTGCAGCAGCTAGGACAAAGTTAAAAGATTGTTAAAAGGGTTAGAAAGTGATGTTCAGAATATAATCTTGCCTGATAAACAGAAGTCTCATAATAGTTTTCCTCCTACACTTGACTTCTGTATAGAAGTAGAGATATGTAAGTCAAACCAAGTACATTGTCGATCATTAGACAGTTTGTGCTATATTTTGCTTTTTTTCATTATGCTCAATATGATTATCCATCAACTCAATGGGACTAGAGGTCACCTATGAATTTTCATCAGTTGTTTTGCATCCAATATCAATAATTTCTTTCCAGTTGTGGTGTATGCTTGGAAGTGGTGCTTGAATTTGAGCAAAGAGCAAGCTAATTCAGTCCATTAAGGGCCAAACTCAGTTTAGCACCTCTTTACATTCCAAAATGAGTTTGACCTCAATGGACCAATATGCAATGTTCTTCATTAAAACCTCCACACTCCCTCCAAGCATGCACCACAAACTGTCTGAACATGGAAGGTATTGTGTGTGAAACACCCCACTCCCAACTAAAAGTCATGTTTAGTTAGAGGTTAACTCTATTAAAGACACAAATTGCAAGACAATTGGAAGATGAGGATACAGATATTTAACTCAATGGCTTGCCAAAGGGACTCACTGTGCACATAATCAAAGAGTATTGAACTGATCTATCTCTACCTCAAATGCCACAAGAGAAGAATAAAATTTATGCAATGTATTCATAAGGCACATCCTCGTAACACACCCAGTGATGCCGCAAGCAGTAACGATCTCCTAAATACTGGATGAAATGAAGCACAAAGAAGATTTCAACCAAAGTATAATATAAGACTTTGTTTATACACAAGACAGTAAAATATTTACCATGCACACTTTGTGATGGTACAAGGAGAGCTGAACAACACCTCATCCGTTTCGAGAGACTGGTCATACTCCCTGGCCTTGCAGCGAAAAAAAGACCTAAGTTATGCTACATGGATGTTCTGACCCAAGTTAGTGACAAAGCCTGCACTGTTTGGCCCTTCATTTCTTGGGGGGCACGTCAAGGTCAGACACATATGGCTCCCGTCCCACCTGCACAGAACATATTCTTGTAAGTACTATGTAGTCAACACTTAACCCCTAAAAGCCTTTAGTTCTAGCTTGAATCAAAGATGAAATATACATTATGAATTAGAGTCATTTGGGGTACAAGAGAAAGTTGTAAATCATGATCTTTTCACTACCTCCATGTGGTTGGAATAAGGATCATTGTTCTTGATCCCCACCACATCATTTTACAAGTACTTTTCGTCATAAATGACTACAATTTCCAGATAAAGTAAATCCCTTGATCTTTGATAGGATTGGCAAAAAGTATGAGTTTCATAACTTGGTGGGAGAAGCCAAATAAAACTGTGCCACTAATCTTATTACTTTCCTCAAATAATAGAAAATTGAAGGCTTCCTACCACTTCAAGATCCATAAAGATGTGTTAAACTATGATTCTAATTGGTTGCTGGAGATGGTATTCAACTTTATTGGTTCAAAGTGTAAGAAAAACATAACTAGGAAACAGGCAAAGAATAATAATAATATAAATATAAATAATAAATCCTCAAGAAAAATATATATTTGCAAAATGCTCACAACCACTTTTTGACTACTTAGGCATTTAGAGGATATCAGAACCAAGAGAACGAAAAGACAAAAAAGTAAAAATAAGGAGGGATGAAAATCCAGAGCTGAAGAAGTTACCTACTCAATCAAACTGACGTAATAAATTGAGAATTGCCTCAAACACTCTAAAAGTGGGTGCACCAAAAGGGCGTCCCAATATTAGGGAGAAGACCAGTGGATATACTGATAAAATTGATATTTACTAAAAGTTTGATCAGATTGACCATTTGAGAAAGAAGAATGTTTCAAAGTGCACACTTCAACTACTCCATATTTATCAGTATCGAAAATGCCGGCATTCTTATTCCGCTGATCATGGCACATTTAGGATGAGAACGTTCATCAAAGCCATTCACCTCCAACCCTGCACTAAATTGTGTGATTTCAAGATCTAGATTTTATGAGGGACCACTATATGTGCAATTCAACGCAAGGGGGAGGTTAGAATAGACTTGATTATCCACGAACCTGTTGCAATGTACCTCAACAAACTAGAAATCCACTGACCGGATGCTAGATATAGGTAATGCAAAGCATCCTCACTACTGCAAGTGCGGAGAGTCACTCCCTTGTAGAGATATGAAGCATTTGAGATGAAGGGGTAATTTTTGAGGGGCTATGAAGTAATGCATATTCATGGGATATTCCACACATGTGTTGCATATTTTTGGAGATATACCTCGTCTATTCTCCAAATGAATATCCAACACCCTAATTGTTTTACAACTATTATGATGTTCACTTGAAGTATTAAATAGGACCCTATCATTTCTTGCACCTAAAATTCTAATGAGAGGGAGCGACCCCCCCCCCCCCCCCTCCAAGACTGCCAGCTCAATAATCCAGAAGAAACATACCTGTCCAGTTGGTCGTTCAACGACACCACCACGGGTGTATGTTGTAAGAGGGTCAATATTCCTCGCATCATAAGTTTTTAGAGGGTTACGGGGTAGTCCGTCGCCTTCATTGGGAGGTGCCTTAGTGGTGTCAGGGGGGTTGTTAATGACAACATAACCACCAAGGAGTCCACCTACCAGTAGGAACAAAAACCCTGCCAGCAATGGTCCCCGAACAGCAAGAGGGTCTAAACCGAGCTGCCCAAGGACACCCTTTCCTGTTACAACCTCCATTACTACTGCTGCCTGCCACATAACAAGAAAAAATTACAACAAAAAGTGTCCCAGTTCAAGATTATGGCCAACACAACGAGTCAATGTTGAAGAAATGGAGACCTCAGTTTTTAAGTCCAATCTGTGGATTGGTGTTTCCCAACCAGCTTACACCACTTTCACTTCTACCTAGCTGAACTGTCACCAGGTTACATGCAAATTCTCCACAGTAGATGGAACCTTGTTGTGAAGAACTTTGCCACAAATGGGCTGTATGACTTGGTGACAATTTTTTTAACCATGAGAACTTTTAACCCTTCTGTATATAGAGGAAGAATGTCCTTAACACAGGAAGGCTGGGAGGCCCAAAACTATGGTATCAATTGAGATTCCGTGGAAGGAATCTTGAATCAGATGAATGAAAGCATGCATTGATAGAATTCCACAAGTTTAGAGACATCACACAACTAACTAAATAGACATAAAGTCAATCATGCCACCCATTAAAGAATCAAAACAGAAACTATATACCACACAAGTCTGCATGTAAGTTGTCACAAATCAATCTCAGACTTGCTTTTAACAACTTACAAACTGCAAGGCTTGACAGCCCTTGAATAAGCCCAAGGAAAAAGTGGAAGATAAATTACATACCGCAAAGCCAACCATTGCAAGGCGACCAACTTGAAGCTCTTGGAATCTTCCAAAGCCAAAAAATGATCCTTTACCCCCAAGACCGTACCCGCTACCTTCATTATTTCCTTCACTGTCTGGATCTTGCACAGCCCGAACTATAGACAACAAAAATTCATATGAGACCAAGTTATTCAACACTTGCATTTGTCTTTTGAGCAGATTTCAAAACTCAGTGACTCAAAATTGAACATGATATAAACAGCTCCTAGACTTTTGATATGGTACCAACATCATTAAGCATTAGCTTATGTGTAGCAGATGACAATAAACTCAATTCTGATCCAAGCATAATATCTGTCTATGATAAAAAAAATTGTTTTTTTGTTTTCAAAACAGGTGCTGTAGAGAATCATGTGATAATCTGCACATCTTGATGCTACATTCTAGTAGTTACGTTGCAGGCATGAAAATTTCGAAGAGAATACATGAGATCGTTGACTTCAAAAACTTGTTGCATTATCAAAAAGGTGTGTGTGAAAACGAAGTGCCCATTAGGTTGCAAACAATACAATTCAGTGACCTTGACAGAGATGTCGGTGCAGTTGGGAGAGTTTCATAACATGATTGCAAAAAAATGTTCATATAAATAGGTTCCAACTAGATTTATTGCACAGTTCTCTCAATTCTGGACTCGTCCATGCAGAAAATTCGTGCAAAGCAACTACTCCACTCATTCAAGAAGGAAATTTGAACTAAAGGCATGACTTGAACCCAAGGCCTTAATTCAAATTCCATGAGAATTTTGAGGTTAAGTCGCCTTAGGCCAAAATAGTGCTAGGATGGGTGACCTCCCTAACACTTTTTTCCAATGCACTCTACCACTATGGTCTATACAATCACAGTGCAGGTACCTGAGTGAACTGGAATTTTTGAAGCAATCATGTGGGGAACCTAGGGGGTTGTCGTTGGGGGCAGATAGGTTTGGGCTGGCTTGTCCACACTCGTTCGAGGTGCTCACCTTCTAAAGGGAGAAGTTATTTTTGAGGTCCGTTTGATTCTTGTGGTGCCCGTTTCAGAACTACATGTAGAATTAGTCCAACTTGAAGACAAGGCAACATTTTAGTTCATGCGGGTGGCAAAAACAGAGTCATCCCCCTCTCTGAACTAATCTCCCCAGAATTCCACAAATGATCTTACAGCATTTCAAACCACATTCATCCCATAATAGCTGCAACAAATTACTGTTACCTAGGTAATCAAGTGCAGATGTAATGGCCCATAATATCAAATTATGCTTCACATGTCCAAGAGAAACTTGGAAGCGAGACTTCGAAAAGTAAGGCACCCACAGACATGACCTCAAAAACGATTTTTCAGATCTATGGATCAACAAAAAAACATGGGCATTGATCACTACAAAAACTGGTTGAGCCAACCCCTCCATCCTGCACTTGCTCACGCTGCAGAATTGCTTATAGCTGCTTTGCAAAGCAGCTAGCTACTTCAATAACTCCAAAAATGAAGAGGTCATTCTCAACTAACCTCCACCAGTATTGCCATGAACGATTTTTTTGCAACAAGACACTGCGCAATGTACCTTAGGGTGAACCACATATTGAAACAGATCCACATCTTCATTGTCAAATAATGTCTTGTCCAACAGTTGTTCACAAAGTTCTTCAAGGATGTGCATAATCTCTTCCTGATGGCAATTACAGTTATTCAGATATATGGCACATGAAAACATGGGCACTGATTGATAGATAAAATGGTCGACCCAACCCCTCCATCCTCCACTTGCTCATGCAGCAGAATTGGTGCAAATCAAAGAAACTGCCTACTCCACTGGCCCCAAAAATGAAGCAGAAATGTACCACTAACCTCCACCAACAATGCCACAAACAATTTTTCTGCAACAGGACACTGCCCAGAAGTTTCTTAGGTTGAACCACACATTCAAACCCATCCATATCCTCATTCCGGAATAATATTCAATTTTTTAACAGACCGATTACAAAGCTCTTCACTGATGTGCATAAGCTCTTCCTGATGGAAATTAAGGCAGATCCATGGCACATGGGTATTGCCATCTACCCAACCCCTCAATCCTCCACTTGCTAATGCTGCAGAATTGAGTGCAAAGCAAAGCAGCTCCCTACTCCACTAAACCCCAACCTAAAATGAAGAAATTCTCCACCAACAATGCCACAAAACGATCTTCCTGCAACAAGACACTATTCGAAGTTTCTACACAAAGTTTCTTAGGGTGAACCACACATTCGAACACATCCACATCCTCATCCTCATTCTGGGATAATGCCCAGTTGTCCAACAAATTGTTATCAAATTGTCCATCCCCCACTTGCTCATGCTGCAGAATTGGTGCAAAGCAAAGCAAAGCAGCTCCATACTCCACTAAATCCCAACCAAAAATGAAGAAGAAATTCTCCACCAACAAAACCAAAAACTATCTTTCTGCAACAAGACACTACCCAAAGTTTCTACCCCGAACTTTCTAACCGGGTGAACAACACATTCAAACAAATCCACATCCTTATTCTAGAGTAATGTCCACCCTGCACTTGCTCATGCTGCAGAATTGGTGCAAAGAAAAGCAAGGCAAAGCAAAGCACCTCCGTACTCCACTAAATCCCAACCAAGAATTCAAAATGCCACAAACTATTATTCTCCACCAACAATGCCACAAACGATCTTTAACACCAAGACACTACCCAAAGTTTCTACCCGAATTTCTTAGGGTGAACCACACATTCAAACACATCCACATCCTCATTCTGGAATAATGCCCGATTGTCCAACATATTATGTACAAATTGTCCATCCTCCACTTGCCGATGCTGCAGAATTGGTGCAAAGAAAAGCAAAGCAAAGCAGCTCCCTCCTCCACTAACCCTAACCAAGAATGAAGAAGAAATTCTCCCACCAACAATTCCACAAACGATCCTTTTACACCAATATCCTACATACATACCTGAGACGGCGTGCTGAGACCTTTGAAACTCCAGGCGGCCAGGCGCAATCCTTAGCTGGAAAGCTGCGGCCGAGCGCCAACCTTGCGACACGCTCGCCAACCTATTGTGCTGCTGCTGCGACACCACAACATTCCTGCTCACATAACATTCACATCCCACCACGCTCGCCCGCATTTGCATCGCGCACTGCGCCATTCTGTCCCCAACTCGCAAAACCCACCACGAAGAATCTCCCCAACTACCGAGCTTCTATGGATCTGTGGTTCCCAGTTCAACGGCAGCGACGTAGCACCTGTGTGTCTTGGAAGTCCGAATCGTTAGAAGGTGGTGAGTGTGTATGTGATATTGTGTGAGTGGGGTGGGGACAAGTGGATCCACAGGAGTTCGCTTTCCATTTCCGAGACTCGTTTGCTCTTTGTGTCGTCAGCCTTGCACTCAGGGAAATTGACGGATAAGGTTATGGCTCGCCCCGGCCTAGCTACATGTGGAGGGTTCTAAACTCTCCCAAGGGCTGACGCGTGTCACTATGGCGCCCCATGAGCCCGAGCAGATAGCATCTGGGCCATGGAGGCGTCCTTGCTCATTCGACGGTGGAGATATTCTTCATGGATTATCAATTGATTTGAAAATTTGCATGGCACTCATATATTAACCACACCAGGGGTCTAGCCAGGGCCCAGCCAACCCACCCGGTGTTCGCCCCCATGGAGCATGGGCCGGCCATCTAGGCACCCATCCATGGCACTAGGGACACCGTCCAAAAGGCCCCTTGGCTAGCCCTGCATCCAACCAGCCATGGGCCTTTGGGACGGTGTCCTTAGTGCCCTGGATGGGCGCCTAGATGGCCGGCCCATGCTTAACGGGGGCCAGCACTGGCCGAGTTGGCTAGGCCCCGGCTAGACCCCCCTGGTGTGGCAAGGCTTTCAAACATAGCATATCCTAAACATTTGCCATTGATATTTTTTAGTTGAACATGTGTTGGTGGGTCTAAATCCATGTGGAAGGTGCCCACTTGTGACACCGTTGCCATAAATTGCAAAGCTTCCCAAAAAAATCACAAAATAATGGTTTCAAGATTTATGAGCTAATTTGAGTAAGTATGTTGCCCCTCTTTTGAATGAGGGTAACATTGTGTCAATTGGAGATGATTTGAATGGATGTTCGATAAAAAAAACACCCTTAATATAATCTCTAAACTACCGCCCTTCACAACCACTATTGACATTCCTATTATAATCTCCTACATAACAAAACTTTAACGTTTAAAATTTGGATTGTGAGTAGTCGCCTCTAACCTGCAAACATCTATGGAGTTGGATTTGTCAAAAAAACCTTAAATCTCCAACTATGGTCAATAAAATTGAGGTCACATTTTCTGGACAAATTTGAGGGAAATTGGTCTTGTGAAGTTAGGGGGTTAAGTACTCACACTTGGGTTTGCGGGAGCCCTAATATGTGGGAGCCATCATAAAAATGAGCCGGACCTGACCCTCCAATAGGTTCCATAGCTCTCAAGCTATCCCCTGTTAGTCCTTCAGCCCCCTACATGTAGCCAAGCTGCACTCCTATTTGGAGAATACTCCAATGTCAAATGAGCAAGGGCATCCCAATTGCCCAATTGCTATCTGCTCTTGGTCTCATGGGGCGCTCTAGTGACATAGAAGATCCCACCTTAGGAAGTTGGGGCGAACTAACCCGTACATTGGTTCCTTGGAGGCAAGGGTTTAGGCATCCAATAAGGAACGAGTGTATGGATTGGTTCACCCAAATCCACCTTAGGAGGAGACAAATCACTTCTTATTTACTCAGCAGTAGGGAAGTTATGCACCGTGGGGCTAGGAATTTTTCAACATAATGCTCTTTTATTACGGGGTTCCTTTACTAAATCAACATTGTAGCACTCATCGTGAGTATTGTTCATGTGTCACTAAATCGACATGTGAGAATTTTTAGGCTTGCCTCATTTGGATTGCGGGACTTAAGGTACTCAGCCTTAAAAGCAACACTTTAAGAAACTTTTGCTATTTCATGAAGGTCAAGTAGCTTGGAAATTTTAAAAATAATAATAAACTCATATGCAACCTAGATAAATTCTCAAAGTTGTCTTAGGGGAAGAGCCTTTTACTCTCAACTAGAAGGGGTCTATTGATGTCGGATTGCTAAGTGAGAATCACCACAAAATCAACCACATTGCATGAAGGTTTTGTCCCCCTTTTGTGGATCACTTCTTACACTGCCTCATTGAGCAGATACATCCCCAATTAGCCATTGTAATTGGCCAAAGTTGGTGCTCTTCTAAAAGTGTTCTTGCATCCTTCTTACACCACTATGATGATTGGTTGAAGTGGTGTTATTTTATAATTAATGCCGCATATGACTAATCGCTTTTAATAATCACTTACTTGATGACACCGTTGCACTCACTTGTTGACGGCTTAAGAATTATAAATAAGTGTCACCAAAGGGAGGGTGTTACTTTAAGGCCTTGGTACCTTAGCCACAAGTATGGTGTCAAAAGCATGTTCTTGAGGCCCACATGGATTTGGGGCGTAAAAAGTAAGGACAACCTATTGAACCTCCCTACATATGTGAGAGATATGCAGAGAGGGTTATATATAATAAGACAAGAATTATTTTAGACTTCGACCTATTTCTTTTCTCTAATATCAGCTAGTTACATATGAACCAAATGAGTTTGAGAAATAGCCGGCTGAAGCTGAGACTTCATGAAAATTATCCAATACATATGAACGAGACGAGTTTGAGAAATAACCGGTTGAGGTCCCGGGTACGCAACTCCCATATTATACGCAAGGGGCATCGTACTTAAAACGGCTTAGAGGACGGCTTTTGTAAAAATTATATCAAATTATATGAAATTAAAATGATCAAAAAGTTGGGTGAAGACCAAATTAAATAAAATGAGATGAAAAAAAAGTTGGGTTGCATATTTATTAAGCCTCCCATTAAAATTATAAGCCACAAATAGTTTCCTCCCATTAAAATTATAATTCATTCACAATGTTAAAATTTTAATAAAAAGTCCAAAAAGTTGGGTAGTTTGACCTATGGTACATGTATTAAAAAAATCATATAATTAGGTTTTTAATGCAATTATATGCTTCAAAATATATTCATTTCCTATTTATAATTACATTTTTGGATTCCTTGTTAGAAGGGCTACAAGGGTTTCCTACATTAAAACAAATTGTATCACTCAATATTGGACTAAAACGCATTATAAGTGATTATAATCAGGACCATATAATACGGGAGTTGCGTACCCGGGGTTGAGGTTTGAGACTTCAAGAAAATTACTAGTTACAAATGAATCATAAGAGTTTGAGAAATAACCAGTTGAGGTTTATGACTTCAGAAAAAATATTGATCAATTTAAAGGAAACTCAAGAGATAGTATTGAAGGCAATGCAGAATAAGTGGTAGTTTTGCTTGGGTCTACATCTGCATCATGGACGGAGGCCACTATTCGTTCCCAAATGTAGATGCAAATACAAGAATAATTGGGCTTGCTATTAGGGAGTTTATAGTTGAACCTTCGTCTCTCCACTTTTTAAAACCTACATTTTTGGATGCAAGGGGTGAAAATCTTTTCATAACTTTTTATCATAAAATAAAATTGTGCCATAAATTTTTGATGACCCACTTTGTTCTGTTTGCACTTCTCAATCAAAATGCACCCGAAATGTGTGTAATTGCAATAAGTAGTGCAATTTGTCGGTGCCTCCCGTGGGTAAGCATGATTTACTTATCCTATGCGGGTCAAATTAGATGTAGATTAATCATATCTTGCCACAAAATGCCACATGTCATCACATGGTTGGTTGGAACCAGAGTGAAAATCCTGTGAAGATTCAATTTAGCATAGACATGTCCAATCAAACTTGAATGTACAGTAGTGATACAACTTGGTGAGTACCTTATGGAAGGTATAAGGCCCTAACATGGGCAATTCCAACTCCAAATTCATATTGAAGATTTGCTTTTGCTTTAGGTGCTCACATAGGCCCTCCCAAATTATGTTAATTATTGAACCTAGAATAATGTCTATATATTGAACACCTAGTCCAATCTCATCATAACACACTAGTATGGGTCCATGTTGTCCCAACCCTTTGCACCCATTACATAGAACACATCATTTTAACATGGTCCTCCACCTTCCCAGAACGGTGGCCTGGCATCGACACCGTCATCACCACCACCATCATACATCCTTCATTGTATACTAGCTTGGACTTGTGCCGTCCCGTGATGTTGAACCCTAGGTGGTTTCCGGCCCATTGCAACTGTGCATATTGTGATACCCCCATTTTGGAATGGTGGGCAATGTTGGGGAATGATGGGGAATGATGGGCCAATGACCTCACCATCACCACGTTGTTCATTGTATATTAGAGCCTTGACACATGTGGCTTGAACTCGCCACTTTGGGGCTTGCCATAGTGGAGGTAGCTACAACTTGGGCCTTAGCTACTGATGAGGCAATCATGTGTTGAATGTTTGCCATATGAACATTAGAAGGTTGCAGATGGAGGGCCACCCATGCAACAACACGCTTAGCCTTGCTTGAGCTCCTCTCACATGCTAGGGCCTTATACACCACTCAACCCACTTTATACAAGGCATGGGGCTGGCCCGAGCATCAACCTAAGTCATGTGCAAATAAGCCCTCAATCCGGCCCAACTTCATCAAATTTTTGCGGGCCCAACCTTGTCACATGTAAAGTGATGAGGCTTGATTTTAGGTCCGATGTTCTTGAGGCAAAACTGTAGTGAAGAAAACTAACCTTTTATGGACTAATGGTAGAGATGTTCATTATTCAACGAATAAACCCAATCTGGCCTTTGTTGAGAATTCGAGCCGAGGAAAAGCTCGTCTCGATTTCTTCAAGCTGGCGCGAAGGTTTGGTGCCAAAATTGGGCCACCTAGGACGTCACCCGGGCTGAGAGGCTGATCACCCAACCACTTATAGCACCATCCGTCAACATCTCTAGCTGTAATAATGTGAAAAGTGGTGGGCCAATATCTAGTTCTGAGCATAATCCCCAACAATTTCATGGTTGAAACCGGACAGAAAGTTTGGTGTGATCGGGGCACGAGTGAGTGTTCGGGCCCAACCCTAGTGTACAGCCCTTGGGCCAGATTTGACGAAAGTGAATGATCGTATTGGGCCAATTTTTTAGAGTTCGGACCGGCCCTCAATCCGGCCCCAAGTATAAATAGGCATCCGATCAATAAGAAGAGTGACCACATAAGGAGCACCATAGTATTTTACCTGATGAAAACAGGTGACGAACTCCACTCGGAAAGCGTTGCTTACGCGGCGCTATCTGATTGGCCCAAATCTTCGAAGCTTGGATCTCAGCTTTCTTCTCCCATCATCAATTGTTTAGCTCGCTTTCCTTGTTTCGGTGCCGCAGGGATCGACACGCTCATCGTCCACAGCCACTTCGGTTTCTGGAATTGCAGCAACATCATCTGCAGTCATGGGGAACTGGATGGCCAAGGAGCCCCCTCCGCCAGTGGTACTGGTGCCTCCTCTCTTCGAGCGGCCTCATCTCGCTACTCGATCCAGGTCTTGTCTCATCACCGTCTTCATTCGCAATTCTTAGGATTCAAGTTCCTCAAAAAAACTTCAAGTATTCTGAGTCACCACTTTTTTTGTAGAAATGTTGTGCTGGTTTGAGTCCAGGTAAATTCTATGTCAGAGGTGAAATAGAGTGAATGTGTCTCATCTCAGCCATTTTATGTCCATTCTTAGGGTTCATTTTAAATTTCCAGAGACTTCTCAGCTGATCCGGATTGTGGTTCACCACTTTTTTGAAAGCAGACATGTGTGTTTGGTAATTCAGGTGATTTTTTTTATGCCCGTGCGTTACATAGGTGATTTCAATTTCAGTAGAGTGAATGGGTCTCATCTCAGCTTTTTTCATTGGCATTCTTAGTGTTTAGGGTTAGGATTTCCAGAGCTTGTTCAGCAAGTCCAGATTGTGGTTCACCACATTTCCAGCAGAAATGTAAGTTTGGTGATTCAAGTGAATTTTAAGTGTGCGCGATAGTGTAAGGGTCCATTTGTTTGCAGATTAAATTCTGAGGACGATCATCAGGTGGATTTCGTGCTCTGGGAATGCATCATCGGTTTGATGGTGGGATGAGAATTGAGATGTGCTCAGGACCTGGATTTGTGCAAAAATTCTGAAAAGTCCTATATGTGTTGTGTTTGAGATGACATGGCGATGACAGTTGGGTGGGTTTAACGGATGCAGGATGACAGAATCGTCATACGATCTGATGTTCAGCAAGTTGGCGCGCTCTCGTCTCTTTGATATGTACTTTGCTGAAGCTCAACAAGTGCTTGCTAGTCTCGTCCTCCAACCTGCCGATGATCCACGAGTTGATGTTACTGCTTGTGTAATTAAACTCCTCTACTTGTGCTCACGGTTTGAGGGAAATTTTGTGCCTGTCAGCTGGACCAATTTGATGCATGTCAATTTTAAGGATGTTTTTGTGATGGTCTCTTACATTGGCCCCATTGTGCCATATTGAAGGAAATTATTGGAGTTGTTGACTTTGCCATAGCGGGTAACACTAGCATGGCTTAGTGGAGAAGGAAACTCACACCACTTGCAACGTGAAGATGAGTCCCAACTACCGAAGCTATTGGCACGATGCTGCTGTTACGATATGATTAAAATGATTCTACAAAATGTGCAGGTTCAAGCTCCTACAGATGGAGAAGCACTGGAAGGGTTCAATGGTGAGGCTACTTTCCGGTGGCAACGGTGGGTGAAAAGAAAAACTCTCACCCCCAAACCCTGTGTTCACATAAAAGCTTCTGCATAGTTGCAAATCAAAGTGTGAGGACTTTTATTCATGTCCAGGATGATGTGTACAGTAGTATTTTACAGTTTTCAGTAGTCTCTTGGGTAATGATAGGACAGTGAACCTTTTTTTGATAGCTTTAGAACCTGAAGAATGCTTTACATATGTAGAAATTATTGAAGTTGTTGACTTTGCCATTGCTTGCCAGAATTGTAGATTCAAATTTCAATTATCTTACAAATTGAGTGGGGTGCCATGGCAGTGAAGTGTGGGATTTCAACAATTTCACCGATATAACTATTTCAAGTGTTGGAAGGTGCATATCTCTCACCATAACTCATGATACGAATAGAACTTTGCTTATGATATATCAATTATCACAATTTTGCACGCAAATTAACTGTAAGTGATTGTGCATCTTGCAGTCCTCTGAGAATACGAGGTTGTATGTTTGATACCAATACTGGACTTGGAACATGGGCGTTAGTACCTGTGAATCCAACTAAATTGTAAGACTTCTACTTTTATCCTGTGACATTGTTTTTTCTTGTCCTGAACGATATAAATTTGAGATCTCGCTCTTTGTATTGGAAAATATCAGTTGTCTTCTTTTATGCAGATTTCTTATACTTTCTCCTAAGAGTTTGCTTTAGTTACACGTCTAGGTACTTATTCCTTATTATTATTATTTGTAGAATTAGATGTAGAGCTGATGATATAAAGGACTGGGGAGTGCAGGAAGGTGGGCATGAGAAGATAAGATGAGGGACAGAGACTGACACAGAAGTAAAAATGGCATTTTCAGTGGAAAGGTTGCAGACGATGTCATAGTGGGAGCTCGCTATGCTTCTACAAAGTTCTCGACAGGCACTACGTTTTCCCCACTTCAATGTAACTTTCAGACCCTTACTAAATTAAATTTGTCTGGCACTTTGGTCTAAAAGTGGACCAGCTACACACTGGAGGACTACTATTGGATCCACTGTGACGCAAGGGTTGCGCCATAAATGGCTGGATAAGCAATTATTGTTGATAGCATGCATCTGACTGAAAATGTTTAAAAACTCTTTCAAAACTCTTATGAGAAGAGTAGTTGCAAAAATGTGAAACGAATTTGTGTATAAAAATGCAGTTTACCAAATATGTATTTGAAGGTGTTGAATGATTTAATTGTCAATGGGCTGGGGAAACAGGGGGTGGTTCTCCATCAAACACATGGCTGCCCAAGTGTACCTGGATTTGTGGCAAATTGGGCCCAATTACTTCAGGAGTGCAATATAAGTCATTAGGTGAGTATAATTTCGCTTCAATGTTTACTTTCTTGATACTTCACAATCTGTGCTTACTATTAGGGTTTTGGTATGGGTTTTATTTGGCATTTTTATTTAAATCAACGCCAAAAGCTAGCTAGTAACTTCTGGAATTGTTATGTCAATGTTTGTTCTCCAAAGAATCCTCTCCTCAATATTCATATGGATAAAGTTTTGCACAAATAGTAGCACTTATTGATCTCAAGCAAAAGAGTCAGACACTGCAGTTCAGATATTACAGAAGTGCCCAAACCATTCTTGAGGTTTGTATGTTGTAACATTTTGTTTATAGATTGTTGACTTAGCATTACCTAATAAATGCAACAGACTCACGTAAGTGGGCCTAAAGCAGCTCTGCACCCACCTAAATAATCATATAGGCCCCCCTAATTATGTTGACTATTGAACTTAGAATTATTAACAAATTCTGATCATGTAGTCCATCCCTTTTAAAGTGTCCTTTTTAGTGTCCATTCTCAAATCCACAATTAAACCTTGCACCACTCAATATAGGTGTCCAATTAAGGTAAGTGACCAAATGAGGCCTGTTTACCTTAATGCCTGAAGAGGCAAATGGTGTACTCTGGGGGTCAAAAGGGCAGAGTTCATTTGGAGATGGTAGTTGGAGCTATGCTGTGGATTATGGTGTGGGCGGAAAGGGTCCTTTGGATCCATCCTTTAATTTCTGCATCGAGATCTTGGACAACTCAAAGGTGTTACTAAAGCTTAAGTGGTTTGAGTTGTAATTTTCATGTAGTGGTCAGGCTAAGCTAGTTTGCTGATGTGTCTATTCCTGATTGGATATGAGGAGGCATATTATTACCCATAACTGATGACCATGCCATGGCCTAACCATTACGTCTAGATGGACACGTGTTGCCCTGCCATTGGCTTGGTAGGTTGGGTGCTTACTACACCCCATGGCAGGGCTCCTTGCTTTCATCCCCTAGTTCATTGCAATTCTGCGGAAATATATTCAATCTTGTTGAAATTGAAATCACTTGCATTTTGCAAGCAAATGTCATCAACAATGATACTTTGGCCATGGTTGTTCTTGTGAAAATAGGTCCTCTTTTTTCTTGGCTTATTATCATGGCAAATTTGGAAGGAGTCGATACTCATCACCATTGCATATATAATTGGTTAAAGTGTTTGGAACTCATTCAGTGTTGCAATATCAGCTATGTTTGTGAAGGATGTATCTCAATTTTAACTAATTGATGTGGATCGGTTGGTCCTGGTGGAGCAGCTCATGGCATCATACTACCATCATCTGGTTGTTCAGAGACGGGTAGGTTTTTTCTTGACCATATCTAAACTATGCCATATTGTAGTTTATTACTTTCTACTTTGGAGTCTTGCAACTAATCCACTTCAACTAGGAAATGTTTTTTGAAATTGATTGAAATGGACTTACAACCATTCCTTCCATTTGTGTTCATCATGCAGGTGAAAAATCCTTTTGAGCTCAATGAAGTGGTTGCTATCACCAACTATGTTGATTTGGGGTTCGAGTTTGAGCACACGTACTCCTCCTGCTCCCAAGTCCCTTGTTGTGTATGATTTTCTATAGTTTAGGTTAAGAATACAATTGATACATCTGAAGCAGGTGTAGTGATTGGAAAGTTCAGTAGAAGTTTAATATATATAGGATCTAAAATAATCTGGTCACATTGAAATGTAAATAGCTTGTCAACTCTACTATAATTGTCGATACTCAGAATTACTTGGCTCGTCCAGTTAGGGTACCTCATCACAGCTCATATCCTGTCTGCAGGCTGGAGACAGGATCAGTCAACAGTCCCACTCCTCCCCCTAAAATGCAAGTAGCTGGATCATGGCAGGCAAACAAAAATGTTCAGATGAAGGTTAGTCTCCATGTGGAAAACATTTACCAAAGATGACGAGATTACCTTCAGCATTCATAATCTTTGCAGTGTAGGACATGATGTTGCTGTGTCTATGTCTCTTATGACAGTCAAGATGTAGCTTTCTCTGCAATGGACTCTTGCACTTGGCTACTTCGAAGTACACTAATTAGTCCTGTTAGTGTGGGCCACAGTAATTCTTTAGAACCCACATTAATTTTTTAACCCATGCCAAATATTTAGTTCAAGATTAGTGTGGACGACATTAATTATTTTCTAGGAAATTGATGTGGGTGACTAACACATTTTATGCTACTTTAGTCCTTGAACTGATACTCAAGGTGTTGGCTGGAAGTCTCGGGGGAGACTTAGGGGAAGACCTGGGTTCTTTGGCCACAATATTTCCACCCACACTACTAGGACTATTTAGTGTATTTGTGTGGACTGAAATTTTGGGTTGACATACATATTCTGGAACCCCAAGTTTGATCATTATCCTACACTCAATATCAGTATTTTCTAAGGTGGTCAAGGTGCTCTAAAGAGAAATCCCAATATGGTTAACATCTTAGCTACATCAATATTATTTTCCTACTGTCTCTCGAGATTTTTCACTCTTGTGATTTTTTGACTTGATACTTCATAAACGGATGGGAATTGACGAGCTGCACTTCATTGATCCCAGGCGAAGTTGGGCTCCCAAAGTTCAGGATTGAGCGTCATATTGAAGTCATGGTGGCAACCGTCAGTAACACTATCACTTGCAGGTATTCCTTGAATTACTAACCATGTTGCCACAGCCTTCCCATGTGTGTCAACCAACTCTATGGTACATATCCGGACAACCCTTAAAGGTCCAAGAGACCCATTCTGGGCCTCAAGGTGTCATATGGAGGGGTTTAATCTGGCTTTTATATACTTTGATCTAAAAGTGTCAAAGGTGCTTATCTTATGTCCCATTTATAAAAAGCATTATTCCAATTAAAGCATACATGTATGAAAACTAAATTCTCAGGAGATATGAGCTCATCTAAATGACTTAGACTCAAATATATGATATGTATATCTAATCACCAATGTCATATATGACTTTGCTTCAGCCATTTTACTAATAGGCTGTGCTAAATATGGATTCAAAATATCATAGACCATATAAAATATCATTTTAATACTTGTTGGGGTTCGTACAAATTTTCACGTATTCCACATGAACACACTCCTGGTCCTTTTAAGAGTTACAGTAAGCTCTTTTGCCCTCGATGTTACTATGTTATGCTGATGTATCATGGCTTTTATGTTTAAGGTTTGAAAGTTAACTGTTGCAACATTTTCTCTTTGGCAGCTATTCGGGATCATCGGGTAGGACAGACAAACCTTGGTTTTGGTGTTCGCGTCGAAAATTTTGGAGGTGTCAGGTGTGTATTGGTACTGATAACAGTTGGATTATTTGTGTTTCCAGCTCTTTTGGGTGCAAGAGCTTGTTGAATCACATTTTTGGAGGTGCCAACTTTTAATCAATCATGTACATTGGTGTATGGTGGATGGGATGCAGTTATGAGAGGGCAGATCCCAATTACGTGATGTTGACGCCCACAAAGCAACATCTCGCAGAAGGATTGTTGAAAGAAACAGGCAAGCGGCCTATGATACACAAAGATGGTGCCTCCACTCTCCCATCTGAACGTCTCCCAGCCGATTTGCGGCCACCTACAGACAATATCATGTGATTCATGCTTGCTTTACTCATGCACATGGTAGTCAGTAGTCAGTAGTCAGGAATGGTACAACACATTGTTGCAGTCGTAGAAGAGTTTTGCATGTGGCACTTTTGCACAATACTCGAGAGAAGCCCAATTCTTTGGCTTTTTGAAATCTGAAATTTGAACAATTTGGAAGTCTGAAAAAGGTTAATGTGGGGCTTACATGGTCACTCTTCTTGATCGGACACCTATAGTTGAGTTGTATATGAAAACATTTGGAGTTAGGAAGGGACACCAAAACAGCTTGTGGTATGATGAGATTGGACTTTGTGGTCAAAGTTGACACCATTATGGGTCCAATTAACACAATTGGGAGGGCTGTGTCAGCTCTTAACAAGGAAGAATTGTTTGGTCATTTTCAGCTCCACATCTCACTTTCCACTCTCTAGGTGATTTTATCTACTAATATACTTGTAAGAATCCCCAATTCACCTCTAGTTCACATTTCATTTGGCCTTTCTGATGATGCATTCTCTTCTCTTCGTCCATTGGTCTGGAAGGCTAGGAGCCATTGGGCTGTTCACACAAGAGACAGAATGACACGATATTTGTCAAATAGTTTCCTTGATCTTAGTTAACTCATGTAAGCTATTAGTAAATAGCTTATGTTTCTTAGTAAGGATTTGCACACCGTTAGTTGCCTGGTTTGACAAGGTTCTCCATCTTCTATTGATCAGATTTACATCTTCAGATTTGTGTTCAATCAGTAAAACTATGATGAAACATTAACGTTTGTTGATGCTTTTACTGATGATAGGTGATTGTAAGTGTGTTCACTATTGAATGTGGAGCAGTTAATAAATCCTAAAAGCATAGTCCAATCTCTTTTGACACTTTAAGGTTTGTTCTTCGATCCTCACCTAACCACCTTATCAATCAAATAATCAAATAATACCTAGATGCTCTATCATGATAAAAATGTTTAACATTGTAAAGCTCTTCATTAACAAATATATTAGACATTTAGGTTCATAATAATAAACGTTCTTAAATAAGAAAAGTAATTTAAATAACCTTTAGACATCCTTGAGATTGAGAATATGGTTAGAAGGATTCTCAGGTGATCCAGATCATACACCCTTGACCAGAGATGTGCTATCTAATTTGAAGTATACTTTCATCACATACAATGCCAATGGTTTCATCTTGATTACTCTATATTCGTTTTCACTTCTACCGATTACACTTGCACAACAAAATTTGTGTTGCATTAGCAAATCTGTGATGAAGCATCAGATTGAAAATCAAACCTCCCCTGATTTAGACATGATTATTGGAAGTGTGTTTTATTTGACTTCTTAACTAAATACATACAGTAGTTACTCCCAATTGTGTTCACTATTAAATGTGGAGTAGTTTATAAAATGGACGACGTAGTCCAATCTCCTATACACGTGTCTTCACGATATTTTGTCTCCAATTAAGAAAAGTAACCCGAATAACATCTGCATACCCTAGACATTGAAGCTCTCACCGGACTTGGGATCCAGACCAATTTGCTTAAAGTCGAAAGAGTAGTTAAACAATCTCAAGCATTCCTGAATGTCAAGCAAATAACTTACCAAATTTGCTACAATTTCAAGGCAAAGGTGTTACAAAACTCGGATGCCCCTGGAATGAATGATTGTTCGGGCCAATTCTCAGTCCCTTTTAATGTGCCACTAACGGCAATTGCTTTGAAAGGAAGTCGAACTAGATCGAATCACAATCAACTCCATCGAACTAACAAGTAATGACAACGAACAAGAGGAGGAAAGAATACAAAATTTCACTATCGGAGTTACTACTTGCACTGCAACGGCTGCCATGCGAGCTCTTCTTCGAGGCTATCAGCAGCACAGATGTCACTTGCAATAAGATCAGGAGAAGGAAGCTTCGAAGGATCGAATTCCTACTACACCTTCGTCGAGGCTAACATCATCCGCAGCACAAACCTCGGAGGATTAGATTCCTACTACACCACCTGCATCATCTTCTTCCTCTTGGTTATCGGCAGCAAGAAGATGAGAAACTTCGAAGGAGTTCGATCCTACTACACCTTCTTCTACTTCCTTTTGGAGGAACAGATGCGAACTAGCGCGCAAGAATTGTGAAACATTAGAGGTTCATCACAATCTTACACCTGGCCGGCACATTTCTTAGTGACGGGGTTGAACACCCACGGCAAGAGAAACTCGTGACCGCCAACACCATAGGCATTGAAGCTGCCACCGGACTTGGAGTCTTTGAGCAGCTGGCCCGCATAACCAGGGTACGCCCCCGCTCCATAGATGCCCCCACACACGCCCGCAGCTTCCAGAGGGTCGCTAGCATCGCCTTCGAAGTAGGCCGTAGCGTAAGGATTCGTGGCTGCACCTACGAGTAGGCTGGCGATGTTGATAATCATGCCGTCCACGCCTACGTCGCCGCTGGGAGCCTTGAGTGGAGGCACATCGGGGCCTGTTCCGGCCATCGCCTTGGCGAATGGCCATGCGCAGTAGCCCGGACACTGCTGGGCGGAGTCTCCCACCCAGGCGTACGGGAGCACATGCGTTTGTGTCGCCTGCGACGGGAAGGTGTAGAGATGCGTGCCGCACTGCGAGCTGCAAAAGCCTTGCACCTGCACATCCGCAAGATTTGTTAGCACTCGTCAAGTCGTCTCCACCTTATAATCAACTGTGTAGGATCTCTATCCGGTGCAGCTGTTTCTTTCAACTTCCATGACCTTGAATAGACCTTAAATACAGGGTAGAAAGAGCACCAGATACGAAGAATTCTTTTTCCAAGACATGGGTCACCAAAGTTAGTGGAAATGCTACCACTACTGGCACCAAAACTTGTACGAATACAGCCTAATTGCATTGTTGCAACTCAGGTCTTGAGACCCTTTATAACTTTCTATACTCTGTTATCTGTGCAGCCGATCTTCCAACTTTCAAGAACTCGAATAGAGCAGAGGTTTACTGTAGAGAAAGTATCAGATGCGAATCATTCTTTTTCCAAGACCCAGATCGTCACCATAGCCAGTAAAAAATGCTATAATCCCTGGCACCAAGACTTGGTTGCGAGAATGGTTAGCAATCCTTAAGTCATCTCCTTATCAACTGTATAGGACCTTTAGTATCCGGTGCAGATGATTCTTCAAACTTCCAAGAACTTGAATAGAGCTTACGTTTAGTGTAGTGATAGTGTAATGTCAGATACGAAGCATTCCTTCCCGAATCACCATAGACAGCAGAAATCCTACAACTAAAAGCACCAAAACTTGTACGCACACAGCCTTGTTACGATGTTCCAACTCAAGTCTAAGAGCTCCTTTCCAATGTCTATTCTCTGTGTGTTGAATTGTAAAGCTTCTTCTACATATTGCAGCAACTGTATGTAGTATCGATAATTTGATTGGAGCTTGACTTACGTCCAGCGAAATTACCAACTTTTCAGACAACACTTGCAGGTATCAGTAACAAGTCAACGATAAAATAATAAGAAGTAATGCTACTCTATACCAGTCTTGAGTTTCTGTTACGTTGTCGAGAAAATTTTGTCTACGATGTGTACCAAGACCTCCATTCCAACCATGCAAAATCACCGACTTGATTAATAGCGAGATATATCACCACAATACAGGAAAGAAAGCAACCGGAGATGTACATGTCCTTCCTGCTTTTAAACTTGGGTTAATTTCTATGTAACTTCACGAAAGGGAATAGCGATCAATGGCGGGATCCTAAGCAGTACATGGATTGCTCCTGAATGGAACACATCCGTCAGGTATGCCAGTAGTTGCTATTGCAACACCACAACAAAGACTCGGCTACTCTCGGGCAGACTGAAAGAAAGCAAGCATGCACACTATTCAGATTCTTCAACCTTCCGTAAGCGAAATGCTCAAATTCGAGCGATCGATATGGACACAGGCACTCTGCTTGCAAGATTCTTCCTCTGGCAAACAGAGGCAAGGAAAGCCTAGGACTCTCAAAATCTAGTTCCCGATCCTTATGTAGTTGCCGAACCTAGTGGTGAACCCTGACTATGACAACCTTTTGAATATCGGGCAGTACTGCGACTCTGCCAAAAGATTGTAGCTTACCAGAGCAATAAGATTTGTGAGAAAGAGAGAATGAATCAGCCATGTGACGCTAACCTGCACATCGGCGGCCGTGAGGACAATGTACATGCCGACGGGGTCGAGCGCCACACCTTTGCTCAGCGATGCCACCACGATCTTCTCCACATCAGAATGGTTCAAGACTTTTCCCAAGCTGTAGCTCCCGTCCTCGAAGACGCTCCCGGGCACCACAGTCTGCGCCACGGGAACCTTGCTGGCATCCGTGAAGCCCTTGGTGATGGCCCACCAGCCTGCGACGGTGGGCGTGCCGGTTGAGGCTTTAGGCGCCGAGAAGCTCTGCAGGAACGCGGTGATGGTGGCCTTCTGCGCGGCGGTGAAGGATCCGTAGTATAAGATGTGCACTTTGAGAACGCCTCCCTTGCCGGCAAGGATGGGGCCGTTATGGTAAGGCACAGTGATCTCCGGTGCGTTCACTAAGAACTTAGTTCCTCCCATGAACGTCTTCTTCACAAATTGATGGTAAGGCCGGGCTCTCGCCGCGTTGGCCCACTTGCTCCGAAACGGATCGGTATCTGCATTGTTCTTCCCTACATTGTTGCGTCCGACTTCTCCCATGCCAGCTGCCGCCATGTATGCCGGAGCCACGTTTCGCTCCCACGGCATGGCCACCACTGCCACGAAGAGGAGGCAGGACAGCACCCCAATCACAATGTTGCGGTTACGAATCGCAAGGTACGCTACCTTGGTCTGCTGGTCTTTAAGTGACATCGAAGGGAGCGCTCGGAGCTTCTCCGGAGGCGGGCTCCCTTTGAGTAGAGAAGAAGAGCGCTGTAGAATAGGCACCACCGAGCTCTCCTTCACAGACGACGCGGATCTCTGCACAGCTGCCATCGGTTCCCGCACGCTGGACGAGCTCCTCTCCAGCTGCGCGGCCATATAACTACTGCCTCCCCCTAACTAATCACAACTGTTGAAAAACTACTTACTGCAAACTCCTGGACCTCGTCAGCCCCGATAGAACCTTCAAATAAGACAATCTCTCTCTCTCTCTCTCTCTCTCTCTCTCTCTCTCTGCAATGCCACTTGCTACTAGCTATACGCTTCAGCCTCGAGAGCTTAACTCGATCGTTACACCACTTGACTGTAGTTACCGTGGTCTCTCTGTCTGACTGTCTCTCTCGACTCTGACTCCTGCGACTTGCTACCTATATGATTCAGCTCCGAAAACCAAACCTCTCAAGAGCTTGTCACAGAAATTGATCGGAATGTGGAAGCTTGGAGCAAGCTTGTCACACCATCAAGCTTCTTGTTGCGCTACTTGATGCTTACCAGCCTGCCACCGAGCTCCTGCAGCTAAGAACTTAGCTGGACACCGTACTGCAGCGAACGCACGCGTGCCTTCCTTGTTCCTTCCCACGTCTGTCGTGCTGCAATGAGTAACTTAAGTAAGCCAAGACACCGAGCGAGGGAAGGTGGAGTGGGGTAGCAAGTGCAGCAGAGGCGATCGATCTTTGTACGGCCTGCGGGCTCCTGCGATAGCAAGCTGTATTCATATACTACTGCCCGCCCTGTGTCCAGCAATGTTATCCGCGTGAAGAAGCAGAGACTCGTTGCAGTATCCCAGCTATGTCAGTGGTGAGCCGCCGTGCACCTTCCTGACATGATTAACAAACAACTTCCTCAGTAAGCAAGGCTCAAGCAACTATGTACTAATCATAAACCTTATTTCCAGTTTGCTGTCCACTGTAAGAGCTGCAGGAAGTACACAGACAGGGGAAGACATGTTCAAGCTAAGGTCGATGAGCTGGTGATGAATCTCACGTTGCAACTGCTTCACACTGTAGAACTAAGGAAGTTAGCAGACAGAATGATCAAGCGTTTTAGCAAGGGCATGGCAGGACGATGTCTGCCAGGAAGTAAGTTAAGTAAGTAGCCAGGTGTGATGGGGAAATTAAGTGAACTGAGGTGACTCATAACCTGCTTAAACCCTAAACGCTTTTACCATGTTCATACTAACATAAGTTAAATGTGTATTCTGTCTTTCTATTGAATGATATGAAGTCTTCATCACACCCTTTCCAAGTTATTTTGCGTCCACATGTCAAGAAAATAACCTTCCAAGACAGCAATCATTATTTATCTACCAAAAAGGTCACATCACAATGTATCACATACACTTCTCAGTACGCAAGCAACAAACCAGACCGCCCTGTCTACTCATCAGTATAAGAACTGCAGGAAGTACAAAGATCACATGGGAAGAGATCAAGCTAAAGGTGGATCGGCTCTGAAATCTGCTTTGATCGGACTGTAGAATTAAGTAAGTTAGCAGAGAGAATGATATTCAAGTGATTTGGCAATGGCTGCAGGACGACTGGGATGATGTGCGCCAGGAAGTAAGTTAAGGAAGAAAGCAGCCAGGTGTGATGAGGAAGTTAAGTGAAGTGATGTGAAGGGAGGGGAGTCATGACTCCTGCAGTAAGTAATTAAGTTAACAAGGTGTGAGAGTACTACATACTGAGAGAGGAATAGACTGCAGGCAGCGAGCTGGGATGGAAGTGATCATGTGATGGAGGATTCCGTGATTGGGGGGACGAGACGAAAAGGCAGCTGCTGGCAGGGGGAGTAGGTGCAGTCTGTCGGTCGGTGGACTTCCTACCAGCCAGTCAGACCTAGCGGCGGGTCGGTCGGAAGCTTACACATATATAATAATACATTCATTGTTAGGTATATCATACGTATATATACTAGGGACTAGGTAGTGATTGAAAACAATGACCGCTTAGTTACAGACGAACCAGTTGAGTTTGAGAAATAACCGGTTCAAGTTCAAGACTCCGGGAAAATTACCCATCAGTTTAGAGGATTTTAGAGAATATGCCTCAAATTAATAAAGAAAAAACTGACAGACGTCAACATGTAACCAGTTGAACTTGGAAACACTAGCCAGGATCTTGACTGATTACGCTCAAAAATCTCCCCCCAGGACACTGATCGAAAAAGTAATGATAAGGAGTGGGTTGGGAAAAGCATCATCACTAGTGGGTTCAAAAGTCCAAAAGTCGTGAGGGAGTCAAGCCTTTTGTAGTTTACCTGATTGAAGTGTACAGGTGTAGAGCTCCACTTGGAGAACCTTTCCTTGCGATGGATATTTCGGATTAGCCCAATTGTGAATGAAATGAGTACCTATTAGGTAGCTTCTTGCCTCTCTTTTTGTAGTTGTTGTTGTCGTCATAACATTATGCAACTGTATCCAAGGCTCTGTGGGCCCAGAATAAATCTCGAAATATTCCTGTAGCGGTTGTAGAATATCTCGCAGTTGAAGCTGGTTAATCCGGAGCATTCACAAATGCCACATGATAATGACCAGGACTCCGTCACTATCTCCTCCAAGCATAGGTTCTGTGAACATATTCAACAAAAAAAGAGATGATCAGATTTAACCAGCTCCTGGTAGGGATGGCAACAAGGGCAGGTACAAAGCAACAGGGTGATCACACATAAATAAAACCGAATTGAGGCCATGCCCTGAGTCTCTTCTCCTTCTTCAATTTTTGGCTTCCTTGCTCATTTCAGTGTCGGAGGGATTAATACACCCACCATCCGCAACCACTTCAGATTTTGGAATTTCAACAACATCATCAGCAGTCCTGGGTTGGCCAAGGTGCAGGTAACTCCATACCCTAAACCTCACCACAGAATCCAAGTCGCATCTCATCACCTTCATTCACCATCCTTAAGCTTTGTTGTTTACTCAAAGAATCCAAATTCTGAGTGACCACCTTTTGAGTGAGGAATGTGTGTGGTTAGAATCCAGGTAAATTCTATTTCAGAAGTGAAAGTTAAGTTGAATTGAATGGGGTCACATCACAAACCTTTCCATTTGCATTCTTAGGGTTTGCATTTTAAAAGAATTGCTGCGTTTGTTCCCTGATCTGGATGGGGGTCCATCAATCCAAAAGCTTGAACGAGAAAGTCAAGCCTGAAGAGGCAATGGCATACAAGTGGTTGTGGCATTCGAGTTGAGAAATCTGTAGGTGTCAGGTGTGGACTCTTAGTACCGGATACTTCAGTTATCTGAAGAACATTAGTTAGAAGGAGGATAGTATGTCATTGCCACGTGGTAATAAGGAGAAAATTCTTATAAACCTTGACATTTTCCCTGTTTTGGAGCATTAAGTTTAATCATGTGGATTGTTGTATGATGTAAATCCATTTTCCAGAGGGCATTTACCAATTACATGATACTGATGCCCACCAAGCAACATCTGGCAGATGGACTATTGGAAGAAACTGGCAAGTGGCTCCCTATACATACTTAGCGTCATGTTTGAGGCAGATTCATGCTTCCATCCTTACGCACCTGATAGTCAGGCATGGTACAACAAACTGTTGCAGTTGTTCAACAGTTTTGTATCTAGCACAATAAACCCAACTTTGCACTCTTTGATCTGAAATGAACAATTTTAATCAGCAAATGGTTACAAGAAATGAAATCAGCCTCTTCATCACATTGCCTATCAAGTCTTCCTCAATTCACTCCATTTCATACATGCAGCAGTTCTTGATTAAAACCATAAAGATGTGTCCTGGCACTTGCTGACCACCACCTGACCTTTGCAACAGCCAAAAGCGTGGGGGAAAAGTTGACCACGTCTCCCAAAAAAATCAATTAAATTGATAGCTCTTGGACAACATCATTCACTAACAGTTGCTGGCCTCGCAAGCCATTACAGAAGTCCTTAGCTCTCATTACCTTCTTCCCTGGTGGCTGCAACTCCAGAATATGTAAAGTTGTATTTTTTCCACAGGGCACTACTAGGGCATTGTCTATTAGCTTCACTATCCTGTCGGAGTCGCAAGAGCTAGTCCCAACTGTTGTTGTTGCTATTTTCAGTTCTATGGTCTTCGTCTGCCCATTAGCACTGCACAGAAGAAACTGGCACCTTGCTCCTGGCCACTCTGCAAATGCACGCACCTGTATCCAAGCAGAAACAGGCAATATACTTGGATGGTGAGAGTTATGTGTCACCAATTGAGGAAGCTACTCATGTAACATGTCTAAGCTGTTGGACAAGAAGTAACCAGTATCAAGCAATATCCAGCATATTATCAAACTGTGCAGTACAGAAAGGCTGACCTTGTTATGTGCCTGAAGTGCTGTTTCTTGAAATGAAAGCCATGATTCTTCTATGGTAACCTGCAAAAGGATTGCAACGTGTAAGCAATGGAATATACTGAAGAGGAGAGTTAACTTTTACCATATGCAGCCTTAACCAAAGTACTCATAAGACATGCTTTCAAGCATCTGGAACTCTGTAGTGATATTCTCAACATGTCCCTGACAAGGCAATTACCTTGGGTGCCAGAGTAGCAAGTGAAGAATCCTGCTCTGTGGCGTTCATTTTAGCAGATCCATCCAATATAGCCGGCAGCTCTTTCAGAAGCAATGCTGTGCCTGTCTTTTACAAATATGAATGTCAAACATTGAGCACTCAATATTGAAAAACAATTTTAAAAAAAGACAATCTCATCACCAGGTAAAATACAAGTGCCAAGATTTGTGTAATCTCCACCTGAACTGGATATATGATAATTACGCTTAACATACATGCTCATATAGATAGATAAATAGATAAATCACCTCTATTGAACAGGTCTGATAGTAGCTCCGGAGCCTACAAAAGGACAGTAATAGCATGCAGTCAGGACAACCAATTAATCCATCACAAGTGCTACATGTGACCCTACGTTATTGGAGTTAAGTAACCAGCTATACATTAGGCATTGCCAGGTCTGATCAAGTGGTGGCTTTGTAAAATGTAGGGTCAACTTAATTGCCAACACAACACCTTGACGTTAGGATCGACAGCAACAGCTTCAGATGAGATTATTGGTCCAGAATCCATGGCCCGTACAGTATATGCAACCGTTACTCCTGTCACCTCCGCTCCATCCTGAAAGAAGCTATAAAGTCAACAGTCTGGTCGTTTCAGAACCAAAAATATAGACATCTTACTGATGATCTTAAGAAATTCGTATGTGGAGTTCTTTAGACACCCATTGGTCACTTTATTCAGAAAAAAGTTCAGTCACTTTATTCAGAAAAAAGTTCAGTCACTTTATTCAGAAAAAAGTTCAGTCACTTTATCAGAATCTGGAGTTCTGTGAGCAAAGTGACTCAAAGAAGATGAAAAAGCGAGAGGAATATACATATATGTATATAAAAAAACCTAAGCATATAATTCCTCATCTGCATTGAAAGAAGAATTTCTTACATGAAGGGCCCTTTGCACTGGTGCAGCTCCACGGTACAAAGGAAGCAAGCTCGGATGCACATTTACCGTACCTAGAGAAATAATTCTTACAACATATTAAAGCCAGGGCCACAAAGACCTATAATATCCCACAGACTTGACACAAAGTCAAATCATTTTAAGGCATTATTGATTCCAAGCGGATATGGAATGGATACTAACTCTAGCATCTAAAAGTACAAATGGAAGGGTCCAAATGAGCCCTACGATATTGTACATTAAAATGCTATTCCAAACTTGCCACTGAGCATTAGATAGTTGCATAAGTCTGTATAACAGTGTGCCAGCAGTCCATCCTGACATTAATACCGTCCATACACTCGGCACATATTTTGGGATTGTCCTCGCACTTAATAGGATTGAAATCGCGTATCAAGGTTAGACTCCCAGGAAGCATTGCAACGACCTATTTATGATGGCCACTACGAGTGAAGAGACAAAGCTACTCAAACGAGTAGTGATTTGCACCCTCCTACAACCGACAGGATAAGTACTTAAAAGGGCGTCAAAAAGAGGAGAACGTTTACCACATGGTGGAATAGCAAGGAACTTTGAAGGAAGAAAATTCCCGTATGCTGCGGTTATACAAAGGTCTGGATTAAGAGCTCGTAGGTCTGCGAGAAAATTTTCCTGCACAATTCAAATTCAATCACTTTGCTCTTGCGTCCAATCCAGCTAACTCCGTTAAATCATCAAGATGAACAACCACATGGCTGCTGCCTGAATTCAACAACAAGCTTAAACGTTTAAACTGCCAATCTCACATTCCTGTGCGGGAATGGGTAGCCAGGGTTTAACCATAACATTTGGTGGACCTCGGGCGAGTGCAAAAACATAGTAGCTCAAATCATAGAACTAAAATTTGAATTGAATCAAGTTCAGTGATAAGAGAGAGAACTGACTCTACAATTACTGCTGTAACATACGGTCTCTCTTACCTCTGAAGCTTTTTCAGGTGACCATATGAGAGAAGACGGGAAGTTGCGCTCAAGAGCTCTTGCCGCTACAGGCGAGGGGAGCTGTTTCCTTCCTCGGCCTCGAGCAGCGGGCGGTTGTGTCACCACTGCTGCAACCTAACCTAAGCCCCACTTGTCTCAGCACGCACCTCAACAATACATTTCGAATCTCAAACGTTACTTTCCGCAACGACGATGATGTCCTTCATCAACACTAGGTATAATTTTAACATTTGTGATGATAGTCGACAAAACGGCGCACGAAATGATAGAGCCAAATTCTAAAATCAAAAATCGAATACCATGGAATTCTCATTCCATAGCGCCAGAATGCATCCGTCCATTATCGTCACACCTCGTCCAGAAGTGCCAAAAACATTCAATACAATTTCAAGAACGGGACTGTGCATGAACCTGGAACAAAGCATTTTCCACTTGCGAGGCATCCAGCAATGCGTCCAGAACATCCGCAGCCACCTGAACAGAAGCAAAATGCCTCCGTCATCAATGAATCAAGAACAAACAACAAACTACCGGTCCTTGATTCCGAAGCTAGCTCTCTCCACTAGGCATCGATTCGCATGCACTAATTCCAAGAACCACTCGCATTCACACAAGAAGAGCAACCGTAAACGGAGTTAGCAGATTCTGACCGCAGGTGTGCCTAGGAAGACGACACGCTTGGACTCGGGCGGCGAGGAGTGCGAGCATCTAACTGAGGCAAGAAAAAACCGTGACGAGGTAGGGAAGTGTCGCAGGAGGCGAAGGCGAGGAGCCAGAGCTCCGGTTCTCGCCATGGCCATCGCCATAGCCATGGCGTCGTTGCGAGTACAACCACACCGATCAAGACTGGGGAGACTAGAGCAGAGTAGAGAGAGAGTGAGGTTTAACTCGCTACAGTTGTAAGATGGTTTATTGTCTAACATGAAGACGAAGGGTTTCATCAACTCAGCCAAAGCCATAGTCCCTTGTCAATTTGGCCACTACCGTATTGTTATCCTTAACCCCTAACTTCCCAAGCAACCCATTTTTGGTTGATGGTGGAATTCTTCACCACATTGACCCCACCTAACGGGCACCGAGATTATTCATCTACAATTAACGCAACCATAAACCTCAAGCCAACATGGATATCTATCCATAGACACATGAGCTGTGTTATTTGGCGATGATTAGATTGCGGATAATAATGTCAAAGTGGAAAATGGTCATGGTTTGGGCAAGCACAATAATATATTTATTTTTTTAAGTTTCTCCAAAACCTCAAGTTTTGGCAAGGAGAGTCACCCCATAATTGATAATTTATAATGTTTAAGGAGTATTCAAGTGATGTCAGGACCCCCAAATCTGGTGAACTGAAGGGGAGGCATTTAACTTTGGCCAAAAGACAACTACATAAAAATACATTTCATGGCAAACCTAAATTGTCATTCGATTTTGAGATAGTGGGTTTGGGTGGCCTTGCTTTTGGCATTAACTCTTTGGTTCTAACAAGATCCCAATATCAACGACTTACATGTTTCCAAGAGAAAATGACCGGAGATTGAGAATAGGATAAAATCATATTTTGCCAATGTTTTTATTTCGGGTTTATTTATAGGTCCTAACACAAGAGAGCCAAGTTAACTATACGATAAAATTGTTGCCTTGAAATTCAAATACTTTTTTTCTATGTTTCACCCTCTATTTAAACTTTTAAGAATACTCTAACATGCCTTTCACAAACACATAACAATGTTTGTGATGTGAGTGACCACAAAATCAACCTCTTGAAATGTGAGAGTGTTGTATTAGATAAGTGGTGTGTTTTGCACACAAAATGTGAGGGTCTTGCACACAATTGCCTTTCATTTTTATGTTGTTGCACCCAACTCACTTGGGAGTCGATTACCATTTCACTACGACAAACTACTCACAAATATGTTTAAGTCAACGTGCTCTTGAAAGTTTGACAAGGTTCATTTCTATGTAATTGGGGGTCTAGAGTAAGTGTTAATCACGGTGGACTGTAAAATGGTATTTGCATTAGCTACAATGACATACATGGTGGGAGCCAATTTGTACAGTTTACACCCAATGGATGAAAGAGCCTTCCACGACTTCATTAAGCAATAATGAATTATTTTTTCCTACAAATATTGGAGGCCTACTTTTTGCGCGGGATTTCTTTTTCCTCATGTGGATATGGAATAATAAACCTATTTTTTTCATTTTGTGTGGCATACATATAACATGTTGTTCCTTAGCTTATTTTATACATGTATCATTGTTAATTTGTCCACCCAATAAAATGTATACATGGTTATTAAATCGAAGGCAACAAACACATGTGACTTATGATATTACTGAAAGTTGCACCACCTGGGAAGCAACCAATGTGTCACATCTGACACTCTTATTCGAGGAAAACTAACTCGTGTTGCATTTGATAAGGCACTATGGTAGGTACATTTAGTCCTTATGCTTGTCAAATTTAAATTCATTTTCATAGCACATCAACCTTTCAAATACTCAACAAACAATGCATCACATAGGCACTCTCACTCAAGAAAATTATTGTTTTGTGTTGAAATTGATAATGTAGTATCATAGGAATTACTATTGTAAATGACAAGCACATAGCCATTGGGCACTTGGCACATGATGTGGCGTGCCAAGATTGGGGGAGAGGATGAGCTTAACTCTTAACCTCCCTTGCTTTCAATCTAGGTTAAACACCGGTTTCGTTAAAAGTGCACATAAGCATGTGCACTTTTTTGGGGGATTATTTTTTAATATTTTATCCTCAACTTTTAGAATGATTGCATAATAAATTCGTACTTTGACACAAATACTTTCAAATATTATTAGTTTCAAATATTTCCAAGACAAGGCTAATACACTATATGACCATTATATATATATATTGTGTTTAACTTTTTTAGTAAAAAAATTTACGTTATGAAATAAATCACGGGAATAAAACACATCCATTTGTGTATAGCTTAAAATACATTATTTATGAACCTAATGAAAAGTGCGACACATACACCTCACCCTTGGACCAAACACATGAAAATAAATTGAAACTAAGTGACACAACACTTGCTTCATCATAGAAGTAATAATATTGAAATTGATGGTTCCAAAGAAAATAACGACATACTTGTGTCATCTTATATTGAAATATCAATATATAATATAACAAACATTTTTCTTTCCAAACTATATATATCTATATAATAAAATACGAATATGAACTAAAATAGTTTTAACCATCCAAAGAGTCTAAACCTAAACCTAGAGAAAACATATTTTTGCGTACATTTGGATGTACCAATGCATATTCTCCAAACTTTGTTGCTCCAAGTATATCGATACATCTTATAGGGCGTAGAGGCGAGGGCACCCAAGTGGATATTTTGAGTAACCTCGTTCATGTTTTGGGCCCTTGAATGCACAACATTTGTGCAAGTAGAAAAAACATATTTCATGATTTGAGGCTCAAATCCATAAACGTTTTACATTAGAGATGCATTCATTGTGTGTTGGTGTAATTCTAAAAAGTCATGCCAATTTTCAAGGTAGAGTAGAGATTGTGATTATCATTTATTTATAGCACACATTATGATTCCCAACATACCATGGATCGTTCTATCTAGTGGGGTGGGGATCTAGTTGAACTTATTCCAACATCATTAGTGAAATGTTTGCATCTTGGGGTCCTTTTTAGAGTACCTTGGTAAGCAATATAATAGCAATAGCCGTCAAGAGTGAATGATGACAACCCCCTCTAATATGAAGTGATAGTGAACACGTTGTTATGACATGACCGGTCAATTCCAACAATCAAAAACTATCCACTGCTTGATAATGTTAATATGAAGGTAATGTGTCTTTTATAACATTCCAATTACAACCATCTATTCCATCTACTGTGGATGAATATTTGGTCTCATACAATGATATAACTCCTTAATTGAGAACATTCAATTTTTATAGTTGTGTTGTCATTTTTTGTAAAATGCATACTACCAATCTATTTTTGTTGCAGTTATAAAATTTGCATCCTCGATAGAACGCTTATAACATTGTATAGCTCCAAATGGTAATCCACACTTATTGAAATAAAGGGGTGGCAACAAAATGTGCAATTGAATGTAGCATTTTGGTGATTCCAAAATTTTCAAGATTGGATTTTCATTTTCAAATCTTCCAATTTGTGGTGAAAGCCAATTGAAGTGAAAAACACCCTATAAATCTTGCTCAAAGTGAGAGCTTATTTAAAGAGTCCAAGGTTTGGGTGAGATATGGATGGCTTCCATGGACATTATACTACCTAAATTCCAAGAAAATTTTAATTTGAAGGGAATAATTCTAAAATAAAAAATAATGAAAAATAGTGGATGTTCAAATTTGTTGAAATATTTTCTGAGAATAAATTAAGAATATTCTGTAATTAGATTCGAAACCGCCCATGAAGTGCGATACCCGCTTTCGATCGGACCTGGACAGGTTATGGCGAAGCCTGGCCATGGCTAACTGCTCCCTTGTGTGCAATGGACGTTAGAGTAACTCAAAACTCTAAACAAATCGATGACGATGTATGGCGTTTTCTCATCACGGATGCGTGGCACTTTGATGCGAGTCGCAACAAATGGAAGAAATTCCGATTTTGATGATGCCTTGTGCAACCTTCTACAGGTCCGTCTCGGAGGACAACGTCTTTTGTCGGCTGAAAGTCGAGCTGAAGACTGTTCACAGGTTGAGCTCCCTATTCTACTTCTGTAATGTGAACTAAAATTATTTATCATTTGCGATCTCTGAAATTTTTCTTGCTGTATGATGTCAAGTGTCAGGGGTCCGGGTATCTTGGGGGAGTTGGAGGTGGGAGTCAGGAATTTAGGGTTCAAACTTGGAGCAGCAAATTCAGCGACCTGTAGAAATTCTTCTTTTTTATGAGATTGGATGAATGAGGAATTCTTATTGCTGTTCAACTTTTCCTTGTATGAAACAAAGTGTTCTGGATCGAGTGTATGGAGGTCGGAGTCAGGGTTATGATTCAGGGTTCAGGGTTACGATTCAGGGTTCGAGGTTTAAGGTTGGAACAGCTGGATTATCCTTTCAGGGATGTCTTAAGGTTGGAAAAGCAGATTAGTCTTCCTGTGGCAATCCTTTGTTTTTTTAATTTCATGATTTAGGAATTCTTATTGCTGGTGAACTTTTCTTGTATGATGCGAATTGTCCTGGATCGGATGTATAGAGGTCGGAGCCAGGGTTTAAGAATCAGGGTTTTGAGGTTTAAGGTTGGAACAGCTGGAGCATGCTCTCTGGGAGGTCTTAAGGTTGGAGCAGCGGATTCAGCTTCCTGTAGCAATCCTGTGTTTTGAAATTGCATGACTGAGGAATTCTTATTGCTGGAGATTTTGTCCATATATGGTGCGAAGTGTCCTGGAATGGGTGTATGGAGGTCGGAAACAGGGTTTAGGATTTAGGGTTCAAGGTTTAAGGTTGGACGAGCTACAGCATGCTCTCTAGAAGGTCTTAAGGTTGGAGCAGCAGACTCAGCGTCCTGTAGCATCCCTTGGTTATGAAATGCATGACTGTGGAATTCTTACTGCTGGGGTATTTTTCCTTACATAACACAAAGTCTCCTGGATCGGGTGTATGGAGGTCATAGGTTTAAAGTGTCACGCTGGAGCAGCTGGAGCATGCTCTCTGGGAGGTCTTGTGGACAGGTGAAAGGTATTGAGAGTTGTTGTGATGGCCTCACATCTGCAGGGACTGCCAGCAATAGCCAGTAGGCGGAGGACGCACAACCACAAATGGTTGTGCAAGTATGGCAGCTTGTTTGACCCGGAGATTTATGAAACCGCAATTTGCAATGTGAGGTCCAGGACTGGGAGGAGGAGGAAGGTACCAGGTGAGCCAAACGAGTTTGCATTTGACACTTTCTTCAAAGATATGGTGCCACGTATTATCCAGCAGATGAGAGACAGGTCTTTCCAGTTCGTGCCCGTCCAGACGGAGCCCATCCTGCAACCTGAGGGCAAGACTCGCCTCATTGCGACACCATCACTGGTGGATGATGTTATCCAGGAAGCGCTGCGTTTGATTCTGGAGCCAGCCTTTGCGAAATCACACATACATGCAAGATCTGCTTGCCCACCTCTACATTCCGCACGGTTAACCATGCAAAGAGTCCGCATGTGGACAGGAACCACATGGCTGATATCTGCAAATAGGAATGGGTTTTTGGATAATATAAATCACACAGTGTTGGCTCAGATGATTGGGAGGGATGTGAAGGACCAGCAGATTCTAGATTTATACTGGAAGCTTGTAAATGCAGGACTGGTGAACCCTGGAAATCAAGAGCCCCACAATCTGACAGCCGTTTCCAAAGGTGGCATATTATGGCCATTGTTCACAGATATTTATTTGAGTGACTTTGATGTTTGGCTCCAAGATCTTTCATCTAGTCTGCAGAGACAGCTCTCAAAGGGTGGGAATAAACTCAGAAAAGGAATTGAAAGAGGGATCCAAGGTGGAGGTGACAGGATTCATTATATTCGGTATGGAGATCAGTGGCTGGTAGGTGTGGATGGGCCAAAATCAGTGGCTGTGGAGATCAAGGACGACATTGCATTGTACTTAAACATGATTTTGAAGCTAAACATAGAGAATGATGATATTGCAATCACACATTTAGCTACAGAAAAATGTAAATTTTTGGGGATGCTAATTAGTACCAGGGATAGGAAATACACAGAAAGCTTAGTGGGAGAATCAGCGGATTATGCATATGGTCAGATTGTACTAGAAGCTCCCATCAATGAGTTAGTGACAAAGCTTGTGGAAAGAGGGTTTGCTGTCAATCCTGAGTACCCACGAGGGATGAGCGGATGGATACATCTGGAAGCTGAGGAGATAATGCGGCGGTACAGGTCCATTATACGAAGTTTGATGAATTACTACTCTATTGTGGACAACAAGAACATGCTGCGGAGAGTATTCTGGATTTTGAGATTTTCAGCTATATTCACGCTTTGTAGAAAGTGGCGAATGAGCACAAGAGCATTATTTAAGAAGTTGGCAACTGATCCTAAATACGCAGATTTTTTGAAAGGAAGAGTGGCCTCTTCAAAGTGGTAGCTCTCAGGACATGATGATCTATACGAAGGACATCCAGATTGAAGCAACTCATTCTGCTAAACCATGTGATTTCTTTAACACAGGTAGGTATGAATTGGAATACTCTTGATGCTGAAGTAGTGTGTCTGTCTGCCTGCAAGTGTCCTATTGAGTGATAAGAGTTGGAAAGTTGCATTCATGTATGTTGATTAGAACACTTTTCACATGACTATGAAGCAACTCAGCAATAGTGTAAAGTTGCACATCATACAGCACTGTTCATTCTGTATGGCTCAATTCTCCATGATATTCTCACTCATACAGCACCTGTGGCCTTTACAGCAGACCTAGAGAGCAAAAGAAAGGGAGCAGCCGCAAGAACGAGATTGATATGAACTGATTGACTCTACTCCACTTGCATTTTTGTCTATATTTAAATAGCCTCTCTATTGACAAGTCTATCTAGGAATGCCATGTATGGTCAAAGAAGGGTACATGGCAACCTCTTTCTTCCGGATTTCCCACCTTATGCTACACCATCTTGATTAAGTTGATTGTTCATGGAATTTCATGTACTGTTATGCAATCTGGGTGACTTCATCTTCAAGTTGGTCTATGTCTATGCAATCCTGAAGCCAGCCTTCCCCCAAGGGCAAGCCACATGGTTGGTTGAAAATACTCGGTTCACCAAGATACTCCCGTCATGATTGGGTGGACCACAGGTGGTAGGGTGCACTGGAAATCAAGTGCTAGGAAAGTCACACATCATAGCACTATTCTAGCCTTAGGTGCATTAACCTTGGAGTTCCCATGGGATCCAATGTCATGTAGAAAAGTGGGCATTATGGACAAAAACAATGTTAGGAGATTTTTGGGTGTAATCAGCAAAATCCTAGTGTTTCCAAGTCCAACCAGGTACATGTTGTGATATTTCGGTTTTTCTTTATTAGTTTGAGGTATATTCCATAGATTCCTCTAAATAAATTGGAAATGTTCCTGAAGTCTTGAACTTCAACTTGATTGGAGGATAGCTTAGAGATTAAATAAGAGGTGACAGGCCCTATTATGTGAAGGTAAAACATGTCAAAAATGCTCACATTAAATAAATATATGCTTGGATCCTCATGAAAACACCCAAAAAGCATAAAAGGCCATGCATGTAGGGCTCCATTGCGAAAGGGAGCATTTGTAGGCATGAAAAAAATGCCTGCCAACCCCTCCCAAGGAACTTGACCCTAAGGATATGGATCTAAGCCGCTCATGACAATCATATCCAAGATATGTGTTTCCATCTGAAATTGACTTGTCTTGTCCAACTCTAGCAGCACAGTTTTTACAAGCCTTATAGGAAGTGCTCTTGACGACTGGGATGTGCTTCAACCAATACCTCAAGTAGGTCAGGTCAATTGAGGAAGAAATGGACAAAGAGATATGAATCTGGAGAATTCACTTAGTTGATAGATGTGAAGCAGATCCACAGGACGGTGACTTTGTTCTGGGCTCAAGAACATTTTCAAATCAAGTACTGCTAATTTCAAGTGTAACATCACTGAATCAAACTTTGAAAGCAAGATATATTCACATACATGATAACTCTCCATGTGCAGGTCCAGCAGAGCTCGCACAAGAAAACTTTCGCCGTAAAAATTGTTGTCAATTATAAATTAAATGGACTAGCCTAATATGCCTAAGATTGATATCTGATCTCAGTGGTCCAAATAAGATACACATCAGAAATAACAGTCACAATGTCACTCTCGATCATATTACATGTGCTTATTAGAGATCCAAATGCCATTGCTGTCTCATCTGCACCAGACAAAATTCCTGAACATCAGCTCTCTGCCTAAAACTTGGTCTAAGTCTCATCTGCACCAGACAAAATTCCTGAACATCACTCTCTGCCTAAAACTTGGTCTAAAAATGTTGGAACGGAAACAGGTAGCAACCACAAAACTTTCCTAGATTGCAATCTCTTTGGTGGATCTTATCCGGAGCAAAGAACTATTTCAAAAACCCCTCTTTTTTGTAGCACGAGGAGACTTGATAGTTGAAGGCTGACAGACAATGGAGTAAAACTACACGTATAAAACCAGTTTGAGGTCCCGAAGGATCTAAAAACTTAGCACTTCAGACTGTTCACAATTAGTTCAGGTGTAGAAAATCAGCAAAGGAACAACTAAAAGGCCTAACAAACTAGGAATCTCCCAGCAACAAGCTCACAGATGATGACTGACCAGTAAGTGTTGCTAAGACCATATTTGCATATGTATAAATTACTTCGTGTGATTAACAATAAAGTTGGAGTAAGAACTTGGACAATGTCTGGACACTGGTCAAATTTCTTACTCCAGTAACAGCAATTATTTTTACACATTCAATGTTGACTTCAGACACTGGTCCGGTAGAATTACTGGAAAGAGATAGCATGCAAAGACCACACCTTTATAGACCTAGATACTGAAGAAACTTTGATGGAACATATGTGCTCTAGTTTCTGCTCATATGCAAACCAAAGGAACCCTAAGCCCATACCTAATTCTCAGAACATAGTTCATCCTCCCAATCCTCCAGAGTGAAAAATAGAAGACAGAGAAGGGGTCTTGAACGTACTCAAATTCCACCGGAGTCCAGTGCTCGTTGTGGAGAGAGAGGGGGCCCCAATCGGAACAAGGCCGCAGTGTGGACCCTCAAATGAGCAATCTACATGGATTTCATGCATATGACCCGCGGGTAGCACAGTGAGTGAGGTCTCTTCACTCAGGAGAACAATCCGCAAATCTTTTGCAAAAGTGTGTAGTACATTGATATTAGCAGCCTCATGATCAAACCTTCCCCCAAGAGCTCCGACCACAACAAGCTTCAGCTGCAGATGTATAGACGCCAACTCTTGATTAGAAGAAACCCAAGAGCTTGTTGTTCAAGCACACTGCATCAAGATGAATATACATATAGATGCTGTAACCGAGGTATCCAGAACCCAATCCAATGTTTTAACCAACATATGAATGGCTAGTATATTGTAAATAAATAAAACTGTAATGCCTGGTATACCTAAAAGGAGAAAGTGATGAGTGACAGCAAGCCCTTACATTAGATTTGTCAAGATTAGGTGTGCAATCTTTAATGAATACGACACACTTGTGAAGATCCGATGTGTCCTGGTCATGTGACTCGTCAATTATGCTTGTCCCCTGCACAACAGCCAAAAGCACAAACCCTTTGAGGATCAAAACAAGTCTTGCACATACATCCAAACAAATAACATTTAAAGTTGTATTCATACTAGGAATTAAGTTCTAATAAACTTCGCAAGCCAGTGAGTTCATGGCACATGATCGTCCCACACAATAAGGGAAGAATCTGAAGTACTAAACAAATTGTAGTTTTGCCACTCATAGAGAAGCAGAAACTTTTTAAGTTAGAAAGATACCAGATCAGCATAGAAATTTCTCACATCAGGGCGGATGGAATCTAAGTCTCCCTTAATTACATCTGGCTTGTGCCTACAAACAACCACAGCACACATTGAATACATGGATCACTGAAACTTTCGCTCCCTCACACCAACAGTTGTCTGGAAGCGCAAAATGTGAATTTCGAGGCCTAGCTCCAGCAGATTCGGAATCATACAAGCATATGTCGACACTTATCATGGAATCAACATACTATCTGTGAGATGGAGAGCAATACCTGCGACGAACAATGTCAGGGTCATCTTTGGGGAACAAAAGAGGGAGTTCATCAAATAGACGATTGGCACCACCATCAGCACACACTCGCAAACATGCTGACAAACCCTTTGCACCCACCAAATTCCAATCAATAAACTAAGAGATTTATGTGGTGTTGCTTGTAACTGCGTAATAATCTCTCCGAACTATCTAAAAAGATCGTCTTAAAGAAAGAATGGTAGCAAAAGGCTAACCCAATTGAAATTTCACATAGTTTAACCTGATTGAACTTTTGCTACCGAGTTCACCAAGTTCAAGATATTCAGAGGAGGCACAAGGGACAGGGGAGATAGGAAGCGGGAAGAGTACATTGATCCCAAAGCAATGGAGTAAATCGTGGCAAATGATAATTCAAGAGCACCAGCCCTATTTTCCGCCTTGGATTCTCCTCTCCCTTGCCAGAACTCTTGACAATGCTGTAGTCCGTGATGTGCTTCATTACCCCTGTCATATTCAATAACATTGTAACCATCAACTTCACAACCCCAATGTCAACACCACGAAGCAGAAATTTTCAAAGATTGGGAATAGAGCTCAAAATATGCTGCGTTAAAAATTAAAAATTAAAAACCTCTGAAATTGCATGGAGTGCAAGCGAGAGTCTGAACCTGGATCAGGAATTGCGGCTGGACCAGTGTGCGCCATACGAGTGAGCTGTGAGAGAAAATTACGTGGCCTTGAATGACTCAAACCCTGGCCATGGAAGGGGAGATAACGAGGCAATAAACCTGTAGAGTTATTAGCTGAGCAGTGAGTAATTGCAGTGGAGGATGAGAAGAAGAAAGTGTAACAGTTGGCGGAGGAGTAAAGTAGCGATGGCATGCGAGACAGACGAGGAGCAAGCATTTCAAGGGTGAGTACCAACCCCAACAACTTGAACACCTGCACAATTTCACGAACAAAAAATTCCACTAAATTCTCAGTTGTAAAACAGAAAAGCCAGAAGCTATAAATTGTAACATTTGAAGACTAAGGATGGTGAAATTTGAACAAGTGCCTAATCTGTGGAGGCTGTAGAGATTTTGTTGTGCAAGCTGCGCTGCCCTGTGTGCCTGGCATCTACCCAAGTTCTATAAGAAACTAAAAGGAAGCTAGGTATGGTGTCAGAGACTTAACCCCCCCCCCAAAAAAAAAAAATGAGAGCCAGAGTCAGTTAACACAGTTGTTTCATATTTAGAACTTCAATCCAGGCTTGTCTAGTAAAAGATTCCACAACAGCAATACATGTGAGATGTTTCCTGCCAAGCTATTCCTATTTTTACTTCTCTCGAAGTTCTCTGCCCGGTCTTAACCGGGTCTTTACGTAAATTGCATAAAATCGAGTTTGAAATCCAAATGGGTGTATTTGGTCTGTTTGACATCCCACTCTCTCTCACATACGCACATCCTGGTCATTGAGAACGGTGGTGCAAAAACCTTTGTCATGTCACAGTTCTTTAGGCTCATGTCTTCAAAGCCTAACCTCTCCACAAGGAAATTCAAAAAATTGACATTGAAGGTCACACTTGAATGACACCTCTGATTTCCTTTCCTTGAAATTAAGATTGAATTTTTAAACAGATGCTTGCCCCAGCCATCCTACTCTCAATCAATAGGTGACCAGGTTTAGGTGTGCAATACTTTTCACATCCTCGTCTCTAAATAGCAAATTTCCACAGTCCCAATCCAAAAATTGATGCAGAAGTATACTAACTCAAATTTCAATCAGTAAAAAATCATCTACCATGACCGCCACCACCATGCTTGGATTGCTTGAATCGTCGCCGTTAACTTTACGACAGCTCAAACGCACCCAGAATAACAGAGCAACTGTAAAGGCTGAGAAAGTCTGGACAAAGACATTGTAAACCTGATTTTTGATCCACAAGAAGCCATCTCAAACGAGAAAATCACAAACAGAAACCCCACCTTTTCTGTAAAATAGCCCACATGAACGACCTATCATCCGGGTAACAAAGACCAAGCACAGAGCTGGCTGAGACCACTTTTGAACGGTAACTCACATTAGCAGAGTCTTGCTTTGTGAGCCATAGGTCAAGTCCAACGCTCTTCGGCAAACGTAAGAAGATACTTCTCCTTCGGGAAGCTTGACTCCTTTTCGGAAGGATGCAACTGTGCAAGGATGTAATAACGATGCGGCAGACATAATATCTCTGTGAATGTCTGATTCAGTGTGAATGCATAAAATGTCTCATTTAGACTTATAGTAAGATCAGCAGGTCTATAGAGCCAGCCAATTCACACTCCGCTTAGCTTTCTCCTGTCTGTCAACAGTTTCCGGAGTCACTTTCCGCACAATTCCAATAAATAAAAGTCCATCCCCAACCGGAGTGACAGGAGCCTTCTCTCTATCGTGGCGTGCGAGAGAAGATGCGGCCACAGCCATAGCCACGGCACAACATGAGACGTGAGGGGCTATCACACCGGCAAATTCTGACACCATCCGTCAGCATCTCCGGCTCTAATAGTGTGAAAACTGATGGGCCTTCATCTATTTCTCAACATAATCCCTAATAATTTCACGGCTGAAACCGGACGGCAATTTTGGTGTGATCAGAGAGAGGAGAGAGAAAGAACCAATGGGAATACCGAATATGCCATGTACTGAAAGTATTTTTATGCAGCCTCCATAACCCTAGATTGCCTAGGCTTAATAGGGAATTGTCTAGATTACCTTAGGTTGGTTAAGGAAAAGCGCATGTCAAGTATGTGTGCACACCGATGGTGAGTGTGCAACATAATATTCTTTAGCTGGTCGACCATGTTGTTTTTCAATTATGGTGAAAATTGTTAGGGATATTGTTCCACCAATTCACCGGGGGGCGGGGCATGTTGGTCACTCTCTCAACACATATTGCCTTGTAATTGTGAGCTTTGCCCATGTCAATGTTCCCCTATTCTTCTTTGGGTTGTGGCTTTAGCATCATACATTGGTGGTCAACCAATTCTCTACTTGACTTGAAAATATCTACACATGCATTTACCCCAATCCCTACCTTAGATTCATATTGAAATGGGGGGGGGGGGGGGGGAACTCTACATCCATTTCTTAAAGTCATACTGAAATTTGTGGGGTTAGGTGTTGGCCCCACCAACCCCATCTCCCTAGTTGAAGAATGTTATGAGCATGAGCTCCTACAAAGTGAATAAGTTACCCGAATTGGAAATGAAATTGGGTAGCAAACAACATATAAGTGCATGTCTTGGTGACATGTGATGCACCCCATCCATAGTGACAAAAGTGAACTCTCTAGCAAGGTGAATGAGAGAAGAAGTGATTATAGCCATAGCCATAAGAGGAGAGAAGGAGAGAAGAGAAATTGGCCAAGGATTCATGGTGTCTACATAAGCTCATCCATTAGGAAGGTGAAATGCAATGACCTCATCTATGATATGACATGTTTATTTTAAGACTATTTGACTATGTGAATGCCATCAAGGACACAAAAATAGTCTAGTGGGGTCCAATTGGAATGAAATGGCCCTCAACATGTAGGAAATTTGTTTTTGTTTGGCCTAGCCCTGTCATGCACTATGGATGAGTACATGTTGACAACATGGACCCCAAGCTAGAGAAACGTAGACAAATACTAGATATGTCATCCTTTGCAAGTCTCCTTAGACGGCCTTCATAACCCTAAGTTGTTTAGGTTTTGTTGTAAGTTACCCATGGAATTGCCTGGATAGCTTAGGTTCAACCTTAGGTTGTCCTTGCCAAGTATGCACGCTCAACTTACGAATTTCTTGGGCAACCCAAAAAAATTTACTTAATATTTTGAGATACTACACTAGATAGTCCTATTACTATGGGCTAAAAAAAAAATCTCTAGAGCCCACACTAAATCTCATAATGAGAATCACCATGAACCACATTGATTTTCAACACACGGTAAATTTATGATAGAAAATTAGTGTAAGCCACAATAATTGTTTCTTAGACTATTAATGTGGGCCATCTTATTTTTTGGGTACAGTAGTTACTACTTTTGATGTAAGGTGAGTATTTTATTTCATGTAACATGTTGGTCAGAAGTCTTCATGAAGACCTAGGGTCTTAGACCCCACATTAATTCCACCTTGACTAGAATATTAGTGTGCCCCATGTTAATTATTTCCATGCTAATTTTTCACCCACATTCATAGTATTTAGTGTAGTTACGGAGTCCCAGTTCCAATTTGCTTTGTAATAACATGCCTTCAAGTTTCAAAAAATACATATAAATAGCTTAATAGAATGTTTTTAAGAGCTACTAAAAACATAAGGTTGGGTATGAAGATTGCAAGAAGATTTGGGAAGGGAGCTTGATAAATTTTGAAAAAAAAATCAGAATTTCGCATTAATTATGGTTTATGTTTGAATAACTTGGAATTCGTATAGTAATTTACACATTTAAGTTACGTGTAGCTGTGAACATTTAAGTCAAGGTAAATTACCTGAAAGATGGAAAATGCGACATAACATTACTAGTATATAGGCTTAAGGTCCCGCCCCACTTGACCCGATTTGGGCGAACCAACCCATACACTCGTTCCTTGTTGGATGCCTAAACCCTTGCCTCCAAGGAACCAGTGTACGGGTTGTTTCGCCCTAGCCCACTTGACCCTAACTCAAAGAGGTTTTAGTTATGACAACAACTCTAGCTAATGGCTTTCCACACCGTAGTACTTAAGGATTGCCAAACCTACCAAACATCTTACATGGCACCGGCTAAGACCCACTTTTTAATCCCCAAGCCCTAGGGTCCACATAAGACTCCACCTTCCTCGCCAATGTTCAAGATTGAGGCCCTCATAAGAGTTTCATTTTGAAGGGCTCTCGAATTTTAGCCCATCAGTTGAAGGGTTGGTTCAAATCTAAGACGTCAATTCAAGAATATAGAAATGAAATACAAATTCATATTAATTTTGTGCATTAATTATATGGTGCATGTGTTCTAGTACAATGTGAAGAATCAAGAATCAACCATCTCACTCCACTTCTTGTAGTGACAATGCCTTACGCTTGTTGGTTCTTGTGGCGGGCATATTATATTGAGGACTTCAAGTGATGTCTTCATTTTCAAGTTGGGGTTGCATTTTGAACGGCTATTTTGAGAGGGGTATATTTTGATGGGCCAAATCACGCTTGAAGGGCATTGAAGACTTCAATCTTGAACATTGTTCCTCATCTAATAATATGGGCTGCTAATATTGCCAAGTCTAGGCATTCCCGTTGGCTAGACTATGGCATTAGGGGCGCTTCATTCTATGGCTGAAGGTCGAGAGGCCATCTATTTCCACCAATCAGATTGCAAGAAACCAAGGTTTCGGCCTCTCGACCCTTCACACTAAGGCCAAAGTCCAAAGGCCATTGCAATTTAAAATGTTTACTTTTTGACGAAGGCGACAAACTCTCAAAGGAAGTTTGGGTCGGACGGGAATGGAAACTCAAACTATGGTCGAGAGGCTGTCGATTTTTTTCATAAATAAATCAATCATTGACAAGATCTTGAGTGTTAGATTGGAGGGGTTGTTTTGGGCAAGGAATAAAGTGGGATGCTCCTTTGGGTTTGGACTTTCGGCTTGGCCTTTGGAGGCTTCACACTATGGCTGGCCGAAGGCTCCAATGCCTATATTTTATTGGCTATTTTCAGCCCATTTCTTTGGACTCTCAACAAAGTTTGGCCACTCAATCTCACGGCCTCTCGACTTGGACGGCCATAGTGTGTGAAGCAACCCTTAACTAAGGATACCAAAAATATCCATTATCTTTAGGTTGTGGTTGTTACGAGTATTTAACAACAACAACCTACTTTCATGGCTGATCACACCAAATTTTTGTCCGGTTCTAACCATGAGATTGCTGAAGATTATGTTGAGAAATAGATGTTGGCCCAAAACTTTTCACGCTCGACTCCGGCAGCAGACTCCCAACGGCTCAGCCCGACCAAGTACAAATTGCCGTCACCGAAACTCACAAATTCATCTGCACAGACTTCCAAAGTGAAATTCGATCGCAACCCACATAGATGGCAAACCCGGGGAGTTCGTGGTCCTTCGGAGGCGCTCCTGCCTTCAATCCCTTTGGGACAGGTAAGGTTCTCAATCCTTTTCTTTCTTTCTTTCTGCACACTCCGAAGCTCATGAGCAATGCCACTGCTTTGAAATTTTGGAGTTTCAATCAACTTGCCGACCCCAAATAAATTCACAGGTGGTGTGAGCAGCTTCATCCATGAGCACCTGTTTTAGTTTGTATGTTTAGTTCGCAGGGGTTACGTGCAGCTCAATCCCTTCCTTTGACAGAGCCATTATTTGCCCTGTTCGGCTTTACAGCGCATTTGATGTGTACAGTTGTAGTGAAATTCCACCAAACACTACAGGTCACGGTCACCTGGCGCAGGTAAATTATACTCGAATTGATTCTGCAACCTAAGTGCTTGGATTTCGGTAGTGTAAGCATTCATTCGGCAAGGTAGTTTCTTGGGTTAGTCGATAGGTGAGAAGCTGAGATTTGCGAATTGAGAACAATTTATTCATGAAGATAGGAATTCCCGGACTATCAGCTAGCAGGCAATCCAATCAGCTAGGTTTTCTGTGAGAGCATGCATGCTTGTCAATGACCTGGAATGCAGTGAAAAATGAATAAATAATATAGGTGCCGAAACGCCGGAGGCGTATCTAGGTATTGAATGCAGGCGTAGGTGTTGAGATTGTTGAATGGAGTGCATATGTCTCCAAATCCAGTTCAGGCGAGTCTGAGAGTTATGTCGAAGAGCGTTGGGGTGGGGAGTGCGCGAAGGAGCGGCGGTTTAGATAAAAGTATTGCTGGGTGAGAAGGTAGGATTGAAGGAGGTCGGAAGGTGACGTGACGTGGCACCACAGGCGCTAATACGATACCAAGGTAGGAAATAAACCCTAAAAAAAATGGTCTTAAGGGCCCACTTCACACACGAGCCAAGAGCCGTGACCATGAAATTGTGAGAGCCCAAAAGAAATTGACCAAAGGCCATCCCAACACACCTCCAAAACCATGTAGTGTGGTCACGGACCTTCAAATGTAGTGTGAAGCCATATGTAACCGGGCCCTCAACTACATGCTATTTCAATAAATCTCTATTCATGCAAGTCCTCGCACATGATAAATTAGAATAAATCAACTGTTGTGAGCGTTCGGAGTGCCACGGTCTCCCAATTTTATGTTAAGCTTGTCTCCAAGAGATGGTTTTCGAAAATAGTCCAGGTGACCATGAAACACGATCCATTAGATGCCATGTAGGAATCCATGTAGACTTTACATCCATCTTGCATTCACAAACTCCGTTAGTCCCTCAAGCGTGGTGTGAAGCGAACTTGGACCGGCTCCATCTTTTTCCACCAATGAGAGTGCTTGAAGTGTAATGGTCACGGGTTCTCAGTCTCGTGTGTGAAGTGGCCTTAAACCCCACGGCAACAGGAAACCCTCTCCCCAGCCCATGTTCGTGTGAACAGGCCCAACCTTACAAACAAGGCCGGTTTTTGGATTTAAGAGTGGCACCAGCTAAAGTCAGGTGGGATTAGGCTTTTACAGTCTAACCTAACCTCATTAATACGACGCCCTCGATATTTCGACACATTTTTGCGAGACCAAACCTTTTTAGTTCAAAACTCCCTCTTTTATACGACCACGACACTTGATAAATGCGATATTTGGAATCTCCGTTTTGTCATATTAAAGAGGTAGTTAATGTTAGAAATCCTTTCATCTATGTTATGTGCATCTAAAATACATCCATTTTCACATGGGAACTACTTGGGAACTTCACTTATCATTGGGGACTTAATGAGAATTAGGGTTACTAGTGTAGAATGGACATGGTCAGGGTTAGAGTGGCCTCTTGCCTAGTATGTTGCCTTGTACTCATGGTGATATGGGGAAGAGATTACTGAGCTAGAATTGAGTATTGATGCTACTTTGGGAATTGATTATGCACAAGGCTTTGATCTTAATGATGATCTAGATTCAGTAGATGTGGATGATGTTGCTCCACCTAAAGTAAAGCTTAGTGATGTTAAACGTCATGCATCATTGTTCTCTAGTTTCTTATTAGAGAACTCTTTATATTTTGGTGTTAATGAAATTATTAGTTTTCAAAAGTTAATAGGGAATCTAGATAAAATGACGGTTGCTAACTTGGGTAGGCAACACCAAAGATCTTTGGACTCCTATTTCAAGAGTTCTTGAGATTATTTCATACCATCTATATTGCTTAAACTCATTGTAAATATTTTAAAGCTCATATCACTTATGTTTTCGTAATCCCTCAATAATACGACAACTTTATGTCATTTGTCATATTAATGAGAAGACAACACTTCGATAATACGACTTTTTTGTGTTTCCCAAACGTGTCATACTAAAGGGGGAGAACAGTAGCTCCCTTTCCAAAAGGCGAGGATAGGTCCTAGTCACTACACAACTGCCATAATTGCCGGCCATGATTCCCTACTATACGTGTTGGCAAGACTAGCCACATGACCAGTTACGTCAACTAATCCGCGTGGACCTCGGGCAAGGACTTTACAACATTCATTTAAATAAATAAATAAATAAAAGGCAACCTGGAAAGGAGACATAACATTATTCAAATTCATAATAGTGTTCTGCAGGACTGACAATATTCTACAAAATATTCCCCATATTCAATACGATTTTAGAGAATATTCTATTGAATATTGTCGGTCCCACATAACATTGTTATGGATATGAATAATGCTATGGTAATGTAAGTCTGGAAATTCCCGTGTTTCAATTTAGCGTGGCAAACCAAACCATACTCAAGCTAAGTATTTATTATCTTACAAGAAAACCCTTATCATAAAAGGTATTATGCTTGGGATATCCCAGCCTCATGATGCAAAAACCTACTGTTGAATGATGTTATGAATGTAATATGGATGTCACTTTCTTATACCTATGTAGTCCTCGTTGTGATAGCTTTGTAAGAGATGGGGAACAATGTGCTCACCTATCAACGTTTACGATGATATATAGTGGTCAAAGCAAAGGTATACCAACTCTACATAGATCCTTAACCTTCATTTGAGGGTTTCGGAATGCAAGTAAAGTAAGTGTAACTCACTTCCTTATCTTCATTGGACGCCTATATTATAGCTCATGAAACCTTACTGAAATTTTACAAAAGAAGGTGGCTATGGCCTTAACTTAAACTTGTTAATCATCTAGTGGACTAGTCACATGTTTGGATGCTAAAAGAGATGGGTGTAGGATGTGAACCTGTGACCCCTTCAAACCAAAATTCAAGAAAATGGAGACACCGACAATTGACGTTGACTTCAATTTGAGAAGTTGTTCCTTTATCCTTTGTCTCCCTCCGGCTATACACACTTCCCTAAATAGACCGTTTTCCCAACATGAGGGTTTCCATTCACACATGTTGTGTGCACTTTGTTTATTTTATGAAATACCAAAGTTGAACAATAAATGGCTCATATAATCACTTCTCCCAAATATGCCATTATGAGTTTCAGAAATAATGCTATCATGTAAAGCTCACTTATCGGGATCATTGGTCGTAGGGCATTGATCTTGGTTTCTTGGTCATAGGGCATTGGCCAATAAGACTATTCTCGGTGTGGCTTCAACCAACCAAGATAGACAACCCTTATTCAATTACTTTTAATATAAGGACACCTATATTTGAGTGGTATGTACAAGGCTTCTTGTTGCACCTGTCACAAGTAAAAAGAAAGGCATATAAAAGTTTGAAATTAATCTTGCCCATCAAAAGAAAAGTGAAAATGAAGAAGTGCCCATCACATGGAAAGGCAACAAAAATTCAACCCGTCAAAAGAAAGGTCCCCTCAACCATTATCTGTCAACCATATCCCACGACTATGGGCAAAAAATGTTGTATCCTGTAATATATAAGCCACGCTTTGATTTTGTAGTGACTTAGGAGATACAAGTTAGCTTCTATACCTCTGCGTGACACCTAAATGAACCCAATTTGATTTTGTGTTGAGTTTTTGACGTACATGCACGCATTGTAGATTGAACTATATCTACAACGAAACATTCCAATTTCCAATCTCAAACTATTTCAGGAGATTGCCAGTGATTGTGATCGTAAACATGAGTTGAACATAAAGTTTGGTTTGGACAAAAAAATTTTTTGTTGGAGACATTCTTGACCGGAAGTAGTGTGCTTTTCTCAACCCATCATTTGAAAGGTAGTTTTTAATGTTGTTTGTCACATTGAAAGGCAAAAAGAAAGAAAGAAAGAAAGAAAGAAAGAAAAAAGTAACCCATCACGTGAAATGAAGGTGGACCCGTCAAAAAGGAGCACTGGGTATATGATTTGGTGTGGCTCATAGAACAGATGTCAAAAAGACATGTGTTTAATAAAGATTGGACTGCATGCTCAAAATATGATAACTATTCTAGACTCAACAATCAACATAATTAGAAGGACCTATATGACCATTTAATGAGCAGAAAAGAATCTCCACTTTGATAACGATTAAGATAATCATATGACCTCCAAAACTTATGAGAGCGACTATGGCGACCTTGGTTTGGATCTGCTAACCATCTTCTACTAATCATTTGTTTTGAATCCTATGAGAAGTGGGCCAGTTGGAAAAAAACCATTTAAAACATATCTACCTTATCCCTAAGAGTAATCAAGATAATTTTTGATGCTACAGGAAAATTATGGAAGTATTTAGGGTTGGGCTTGCAGGATCAGTTGACTTCATTTCAAATGCAGGGATGATCTTTGTAAGGTTATACTTGAGAATGCTCAGAGATAAAGCATGGAATTATTAGAGCCTACCCTCTATATCTTTTAACAATGGGGAGTGGAAATTTGTGCAACACATATAAAATGTGAACACTCTAACAAATACAAAGTTTAATGAACAAGAAGATAATACTTATAACTGTAACGCAAGTAAAATACTATTAACAGTAAATGGAGTTTCAAAATGATTGTGCTTAGATTCAGTTAAAAGATAGTTGCTAAATTGACCCTAAAATACAAAGACACAAAAGTCTATTAACAAAAATTAAAACAACACCCTCAAAATTCTAGAGTCAAAACTCACAACCATTGCAAGGGACTTGGAAGCAAACTTCACACAAGCATAACTCACTCATTAGATGTCAAAATTCACGATAGCTTGCTAATGAGTTGACGAGACTTAAAAATGACTTGTAGTCAATATCATGAACTTTATCATTTCTATTTGGGGTTTACTTGAAGTTCTATAGGATATGTAATATTGTATGGTACTATTAGTATAATAATAAGTTAACAAATAAAGAGGGCAAATATACAAAGAGGGGAGAAGACATTCAAGTAACAGTTGACACTTAATGTCTTTGTAGTCTCCCCAAGTAGGGAGTAGGAAAAATGTTGACACATATGGAATTTTGACACTTAAAGAGGTAACAAATATAGAGGAAAAATTATACTGGGATGTCAAAATAGCTTATGGCAGTATGTTTGAACACAAATCATACTATAGTAATCAACAATTGACATAGAAAGACGCGATGCCACCATAAACTGCTTTAGCACCCCTAAAAATTACTACATAACCACCACAAACAACATGATGATTGATGCAAAATGATCAGTTGACAAAAACCATGTGAGATATAACATAAAAAGACCATCTTGAACTGGACAATGATAAAGAAAAGGAAAAATATATAAACGTCGATGTTTTCGCTGACATGAATATGAGCCCGTTCACCCTACTCTGTTCAAGCAAAGGGTTGCTCAAAAATCGATACAAGATAGAGTGAATCGCCTTCTTTTCAAGAGGAGTGCTCGTCTGCACACTGGTAGTTATTGCATTGAGGCCACTTTCTGAATTAGCTGCATACTCTTACATTTCACCAATTCAAAAAACATGTTGACCATTATTTTTAAATGGTCTATTGAGACCACCAAGAAGATAATGGATGACCCCATTTCATCAGTGTTTTAGAGCCACAAAATGGTATCAGATGCAGATTGTACTCTACCTGATTGCAACTTCAGTACACTTGACCCATTGGTACATTTTTCAATACTGTTCATCAAAGTTGATGCTACTCTACTTCTTGGCCCACGTCTTGGAAATGTGAAGATGATGAAAGTTAGACACAGCCAATTTGATCGTCCACATTCTACTGTTGCATAATCCCACAACTGTTTTAGCTGAACCTCTAGAATCAGTGATTACTCAAGTATATACACATACCAGCAGGCATCCTCTCTGTGATTCAGATTCTATGTAAACCTCAAATTTCCCTGCAGTATTCTAAATCTTCAGAATAAGTCATTTGTTCAATTGTCCAATTTGACAACAACACCTTCCTCAACTCTGATTTCAATGATTTCAAATTCTTTGGTCCTGATTCGCAATTGCTAACTTGCTCAAGCTTCTAATACTCGGATCCATCGGTTGGATGGTTCCACAAGGGTCGCGGTGTCTACATTAGCCTCATCTACCTTGGTACAAATGGCAAACCACACTGAAATTCGGAAACTAACCTTTGACAGATTTTTTAATACATGTCAGCAAACTCATGAAGTGGCAGGGGAAAAACTTGGTGGAGCTCGATCTTCTCTCCCTCTGGACTTTGATCCTCTTTGTGTCTGATTTGGTCGTACACGATCCCACAACTGTGGCATAACCTTTGAATTCCCTGCAGTATCAGTGCACATCTCCAGATATAGCTAGCAATTCCTTCTATTCACATATAGCAAATCATGCTCAAATCAATTTTCCTATTTGAGCCTGGACAAGAGACATTTTCAGATTGATAACACAGGTCGCGATATATGCATCCACGTCGTTGCAATTCTGCCATAATGCGCTCTGAGTAAGCTAGTGTATAACAATTCATTTCTTCAATTCTGTGATGTAGTACAAGTGGCAATCCACACCAAAATTTTGGATAGGAACCTTGGAGTAAAGGTGTTGTACAGTTCAGCAACATGAAGTGTGTCCTTGACTCTCCTAGACTTTTCGCATTCATGGCGTTGGAAGTCAGTGCTCAGAGTCGTAGATTATGTAACAATTTCTTTCCTCGATTCTATAATGTAGTACTACAAAAGGAAACAATCCATACTGAGGAAACTAAACCTTTGGCAGAATTTTTACAGTTCATCACAAGCAGCAGGAAAACCTTGGCGGTGCTCTTCTAGACTTTGATCTTCTTAGTGTCCTCTGACTCCTGCAAAGCCCACATGTGTGCATACCGTCCACCTGTGGCCACCAGCTCTTGATGCGTGCCCTCTTCCACCACAATTCCTGCATCCATCACCAAAATACGGTCGCAGTGCATAATTGTGGACAGTCTGTGTGCAACAAACACACATGTTCGGCCTGCAGCAAGCTCCTTCAAGGATTTCAAGATGGCAGCCTCGGTTCCAGAGTCCAGAGCACTAGTGGCTTCATCACAAATCAACAACCTGGGAGACTTGAGAAACGCTCTTGCAATGGCCACACGCTGTTTCTCGCCACCACTGAGCTTCAGACCACGCTCGCCAACCATGGTTTGATAACCCTCTGGCATGCGCAAAACAGCGTCATGTAGCCTTGCTTGCTTTGCAGCTTGAATGATCTGCTCTTGCGTTGCATTTGGCCTTCCGTAGGCAATATTGTGCATTATAGTGTCATTGAACAGCACTGTGTCCTGAGGGACAACCGCCACCGCACTTCGCAGTGAGTCCTGCGTTAGGGTACGTATGTCCTGGTCATCCAGGAAGAGTGTCCCTGAATCTGGGTCATAGAGACGCAACAGCAGCTTCACAATGGTGGATTTTCCAGAGCCAGATGCTCCAACCAGGGCAATGCTCTCCCCAGGGTTTGCCTGCAAATTGACTCCAAGAAGCACTTCTCGAGAAGAGGTGTAGCTGAACCGCAAATTGTTTGCCCTCACCTTGGCACCCTGACCCGCAGCGGCAAGCTCAACTGTGCCATCTTTCAGCAATGGCTGTGTGGCAAGAATTGTAAATAAGCTCTCCAAGTCCACCTGCGACTGCCGCAAATCTCTGTACAGGAACCCTAAAAATTGCAATGGACCAGAGAGCTGCAGAATCAAGCCATTCGCGAGGACTAGGTCACCAATTGTCGATGTGCCCTGGGCAACCTGTAGGCCTGCAATTGCCATCACAGAGGCAATGCCAACGGACAGGATGAAGGCCTGCCCCGCATTTAGTGCTGCAGATAACCGCTCTGCAACAAGAGATGCGTCCTGGTAACCTTGCAGGAGAGTGTTGTACTGATCCACCTCCAGCTTTTGGTTGTTGAACTGAACCACTGTTTCGTAGTTGAGGAGTGCATCCACGGCTTTCCCTGTGGCCAAGTTTTCAAGCTTGTTCACCTCCTTCCTACTCTCTGCAGCTCTCGAAGTGATTTGCACTGTCCAAGCTACATACGCAGCAAAGGTTAAGAGCACAACTCCAGCCACCTTGCTACTCACTCTGGTGGCCAACAGCCCACACACCAGAATGAGCTCAACAAAAGTGGGAACGAATGTGAACACCACTGCACGAAAAATGTTGACAACACTGCGTTGTGCACGATCCAAGATACGAGACAACGCACCGGTGCGTCTCTCAAGATGGAAGGTGAGGTCCAGGTGCAGAATGTGGTTCAGCAATTCCACACCAACACGGCGGCCCGTGGCTTGACCTAGTGGGGCAAAAATGATGTAACGCACTTCATTCAACCCTGAGCTGATGGCTTTGGAGAGAGCTGCAAAAACCAGGGCCACCAACACGGGTGTCGTTCGATCTAACGGGGCCTTTGCCAATTCATCCATTGCTTGTTTGAACAACACTGGCCCTGCAAGTCCTGCAGTCTTGCTTGCAAAGAGAAGCACCAGGGCTGCGGCTAGCCTCCACCGCAATGTGGTGTCACTGGATGCCAAATTCCACAGGTAGGGTATAATCTTTGCAAGTGTTGCCTCAGAGGGGGACGGTGGGAGGCGAGCATTGCCATTTGAGTTCGCCAAGCTTCCATCATTTCCAACAACCGTTGCAGCTGCTGCTGCCGCCCGGCAGGTGAGCCTTTGAGATTTAGCCCTCCTTCCTCCTTGACAGGAGGCTGTGAGGGTCACAGGGTTTAGGGGTCGCAGTAGCAACCCTAGCTGCCTGTGCAATCCTGTGTACAGATTGTCCCTCAATTGCGGACATGGCAAAACAAAGTAATTGCTGCTAATGAGGGCGCCCTGCATGACCATCAAAGCCATTGACACTCGACAGTCGAGTCAAATGCATCAACCTTGCTAGGGTAATCTCAACCTTGGAAATTGATCAATGATGTTGTAGACTGACAGGAGGAGTGTGAGCGTTGTTCTTCATCCCATAACTCCAAGCGATGCACTAGAGCTTTGCAATTTACTAGTAAGCCCTGCATCATCTTTCTTGCGTTGTGTGGAAGATGACTTGCAAAGCCATACAAATTGTTGTTTGTTCGCAGCAAAAGCACTCCCCAGTAATTGCAGAAGATGAAAAGAACCTGCCTCCCTGTAAAAATTTATTAAAACACTCAATCACTTCACAGTCCAAAGTCATGGTCCCATCTTCATTACAAGCCAGGAGATTGCACTCAACTTTTGAAATTTCAAACCAACACCACCTAGTGTCCCAACCACAGGAGTGCCATAAACAACTGGCATTTGTATGACATGTCTTGGTCAACCTTCATGATATCCCAAAGTAGATGGTGGACACATTGTCGCATCATTCTTTGAGCATTATTCAGATTCTAAGACTTATGGTGCTTCCTACAGCCCCCTTTACTATCCTAAGAGCTACAGAAGCAATATTGGTATTGCATCCTTCAATACCAATATTGATACCCATTTAATATTTGCACACATACCATTGCAAAATCCATCGCCCCTCTACCCTTGGACATCAAACAAATGCTCTGAATACCATGACCCAACAGATATCAACTTAGAAGTTCTCATTCAATACCCGTACCCACTGGTATATGGAGAAAACAATATCTGCACAAACACTGCTCAAATCCCATCCAAAACTCTGCCTTGCAAAATTCCATCACCACTATACCCTCGGACAATTTAACAAATACTTTTAATACCATGACCTGCTGGATATCATATCGTAAGTTCTCTTTCATTCCCCTTACCCACTTGCATATGTAAACACCAATACCCGCACAACACTGCTCAAACCCCATTTAAAACCCTACCTTTTGTTCAGAACTCAGACTGCAAATTTCTGAAAAACACACTAATCCCAGACTAATTTTTTTAGTATTAAAAAGAACAAAAACTGCAGACATAGATTCATATAAAGTGCCAGTTCCTTACCCTGGTCCCCGGCAGCCTCGTGAGCTCCGCGCAGGCGACTTTCCAAATGGTGCACCTGGAGACTGCCCAAACCCTAACCCTGTGAGCTCCAATTCACATGCAAATCCTCACCAAAAACATCACCGAAAGTCTCCATAGATGCACAAAAGAGAGAGAGATGACAAATTGACGTGCCGTGCATGGCGGTGGCTGCTCGTCAGCCGTAGCAGAAGAAGAGGTGGCAGTGAGAGCCATGGCTACAAAAAAGTGATGGACGAGCAGAGAGAAGAGATTTAGCAGGGAGAGATGATGGGTGGATGCAATCCATCTAAGTTAAGGAAGAAGTGCCTAAATCAACTTAGAAGTTCTCATTCAATACCCGTACCCACTGGTATATGGAGAAGACAATATCTGCATAAACACTGCTCAAATCCCATCCAAACCTCTGTCTTGCAAAATTCCATCACCACTATACCCTCGGACAATTTAACATATACTTTTAATACCATGACCTGCTGGATATCATATCGTAAGTTCTCTTTCATTCCCCTTACCCACTTGTATATGTAAACACCAACACCCCCACAACACTGCTCAAACCCCATTTAAAACCCTACCTTTTGTTCAGAACTCAGACTGCAAATTTCTGAAAAACACACTAATCCCAGACTAATTTTTTTAGTATTAAAAAGAACAAAAACTGTAGACATAGATTCATAGAACGTGCCAGTTCCTTACCCTGGTCCCCGGCAGCCTCTTGAGCTCCGCGCAGGCGACTTTCCAACTGGTGCACCTGGAGACTGCCCAAACACTAACCCTGTGAGCTCCAATTCACATGCAAATCCTCACCAAAAACATCACCGAAAGTCTCCATAGATGCACAAAAGAGAGAGAGATGACAAATTGACGTGCCGTGGATGGCGGTGGCTGCTCGTCAGCCGTAGCAGAAGAAGAGATGGCAGTGAGAGCCATGGCTACAGAAAGGTGGTGGACGAGCAGAGAGAAGAGATTTAGCAGGGAGAGATGATGGGTGGATGCAATCCATCTAATTAGTCTTAATTAATTTGGTAAGCATATTTTCTGATTTAATTGGGCTTAATTAGGATTAATCAGAATATATTAGACTTAGTTGCATTCAATCTTACTTAACTAGTAGTCTAGTTTACATGCATATGAAAACTTTGTGATAGTAGAAGGTATTAACTATATTATATTAAACTATTAAACTATTAAACTATTCAAAATTTTAAGAAAAAAACATTAAATTTAGTTTCATTTTAGAATGACAAAGTCCCTTTAATTGTAAGTGAGAAAAATTATAACCTCAGTGCTAATGAGGATTTTGTAATATTTTTGACTTCCAAGTTAATTACATGCTTTATTGGCGGTTTCACTTTGAAAATGAAATCTAGTCAATTGCTTATTTACTCAATGGAAGTGAACATATATATTGGATTTGAGACCTTGAAAATGAAGTGCACTCAATATGGGATTTGTGGACAAGTAGCCTTCAAAAATGCAAGTACAATAGTTTTTTTGAAATCGGGCAAGCGGGCAACAGTTTTCGGTCAGGTGCAGAAAAAATGTCGGGCGGCTGCCCCTGACATAATATCCCCCCCCCCCCCCCCGAACATAGCAATAATATGGACGCTTGATTTGGGTCCACCTGCACTTCCCGGTTAAGGCTTCGGTTAGAGTAAGGAACCACTCAAATTAGTCAAATTGTGCCTGCACCACAATATGGTTAAGAGAATTGGCTAACATATGAGGCAGCTAGCCTCTATGAGAGCTAATCAATCTCACGCCGGCATTCTCCTAGTTAAAATTAAGGTTTAAGTGAAAGTCATCAAACTAGAAGTCAGCTAATTTTTTGGACCTTGATTTTGTGAGGGAATCTTAACTCATTCATACCCCTCATGCTTACCAACTCTCTACCAATGACTAGCCCGATATTTCTCTCAAAGGTTTGCATCTCATTTTCCCCATCTCAACTTCGTTCCACTACGAGGTGGACTGCACTATTTCTTACAACATCTTAAATTTAGCATAAATATCTTAATAATTAATAATAATATATTGATGACATAATACTATAACACCATTTTTAGGGTAAAATTATATCAATCATATTTTTAGTTTCATTATAATGAAACACAAATGGTGTGAGCCACGTAAATTATAATGTATCATAATTAACGTCATGTTCAAAACTTAGGCAAGTTGAGTTAAACTTTGGTCGATCAACTTTAGCTCCTCTCTTACATTGGTCAACCTTTGATTAGTCATAACTAGGATGTGTGGGTGACAAGTTGTGCAATTGGTTAGGTAGCATATTAGTAAGTGGATTCTCACTAAGTCATGTTGTTAGTTGATTCTCCTAACTAGGTGGTGTAGGTGATTTGACCATAATTGTAGTTAGCTAGCATTTTGATAAGTTGATCTTCACTAACTTATAAGTTAGCTAATTCTCTTAACTAGCCAATGTGGGTGGACCCTTAGACTAGTACGCGGTTGGGTGTGGATCTAAGAACGTCACTGATAAAAGATGTGTTAACAAGAGAGTGGACTATGTGCTCAAAACATGCTAGTCATTCTAGGCTCAATAGTCAACATTATCGAGGATACTTTTTTGATCACTTCATGAACTAAGAATCTTCACTTTTGATAATGAATAGGATGTTCATATGAGCTCCAAAAACTACGAGGCTAATGGTTGCAAACACAATCTAGACTTGTTAATGATTTTTGCATTGATTATGTGTTTCATATCCTACAAGAAGTGGGTGTAGATAGAAAAGTATTTGAAATAACACACGTCTACCTTAATATGGATAAATGGCAAATGGTGGAGGGCTACTTAAATGTACACTAAATAAAGAGGCACTTTAGGACCATTTATGATTCATGATTTCTCATGGTTATAGTCAACAGTCTGAAGCCATGACCAAGAAAAATCCACATCACTTTTTCATAACCTTGGTCATATGATGTAGTATAAATAAGACTTAGAGTGGGATGTAATTGTTTTAATTAAAAATGTATTCATAACCAATACATCTACTATTGCTACAAGGTGATGGTATCAAAATTAGGTACTCACTTTCTTTTATGCTTAGACAACCTATTTGGGTTCTTTCATTGCAAAATCAAGGTGACCGCCAAACATTATCCACTTCTAGACATGTAAGACTCTATGTCACTTTCTTGTTTATTTTTGACAAGATCGATCTTCTTTTTGGTGACCTAGTGTGAAGTGGAGTGGATTGCCACTCATTTCTCATTCATTGAAGGAGTTTAGAAAACAATGGTCATGGTCCATGTTCATTATTGTAAGAATACCCTTAAAACAAAGTTTGGATTTCAATATACTAGAGTTCAAGGGCCCATGAACCTTGAAATTTTATATCTCTCATTGGTGGAAATTGCCGACTTGTATACTAATCAAGGGTTGTGAGATTTTGAAGTGTCATGGTATCTCCTAGTACCATGTGTAGAATCACTTCTTTGAGGTGGGCTTGACGCAAAATATATGACCTTGAAACAATATCCATTGCATGCCATGTAAAAGTCCATGTAGGTTTTTCATCTATTCCAACTTCCTTCGTCTCTTAGATTCTCAAGTTCCAGTGTAGAAAGAAGTGGGACGTTTTCCACTAATGAGAGATTTTAGATTGAATGGTCATGGGCCCTCAAACTCTAGGGTAAATTGCCCCTTATTGTGTAGAAAGACCCACATGAACAAAATGGTATGAATAACATTCAATTGAGAGTGGGTTGAAAGTCCCGTGACTTGTGCTTTTATATTACACTTAAACGCTAGTGAGCATATCACAAAATTCAATGCACACCATGCCATAGCAATGACAAAGACACATGGCCCCACCTACTATCACTATACAACCACAATTTCCTTGAAGGCCTCAAAATAGCAAAACACAATGCCACCACCTAAACAAACTTACACACACAACACTAATTTACACACTCACAAACACTGGTAATAAAAAAAATGCTCACAAGACCACACCATCCCTTCATGGCTCTAACCATGCACATGCCTAGCTAGGCAATGCCCAAACTTGATGTATATACAAGGAGCAACACAAGAACAAAATAATCCATACCCACCCGCTCCCAACCTAGCTGTACAAATAATAAAATTTACATTCATATATGACAAATTCACAAACCAAGCCATCAAAACCGAACAAGACAAATGCAACCCCCTTATTTTCAATAATAGAAGAACAAGGATGGATAATTAACCCACTCATTATCAATACTTGTGGGAATTTGTGGATCTATCCACACACAAAGCATAGAAATACTAAAAAAAACTTACACATACCCCCTAAACTCATCAAAAAATCCATGAAAAACATCCGTCGCACTACCATAAATTATCTAACCTATCTTGTACTAAACAAACAAAAATTTGACAACCAATAAACACCAATCCAAGCACATACATAAAGGCTAATGATAGACCTAGTGCATCATCTAGAATGAGCCTACCCACCACAAGGATAGGCAATAAACCCTACATCTGAGACAAGGGACTCTTATACACAATACGACCATTGGGCTCAAATACATGTTTATTTATTTATTAAAGAATGTGGTAACAATTGCTACTCAAAACGAAGTAATAATCCATAAGATTTGGCTAGATGGGTGGACTACTCTAGTCTCTTCAAGCAATGCCGTTCTAATTCCTATAATTGTTTTATTTTATTCCATTCATCCATGTGATATGTTTTTCTAGCTTTAATTTCTAGCTTAATCCCTCACTTTGTCACTAACCACTAATTTTATCTCAAACTACTAATTTCTATATCTACCTCATGTCTCTAAGCCTCAAACGCCACAAAACCCTCAATAACCATAATCTAATGCAAGTCCTAATGTAGAAACCTAATGCATAACACTAATGTATAAGACTTAATTCACAAATTAATGTAAAGACTAATGCAAAATTTAATGAAGCAAGATATGAGGTAACAAAATTTATACAACCATAAACTTAGGATATCAAAAGCTAATGCAACTAGACAATAACATAACTCCTTAATAAAGTTCAAAAAAATCTTTAACTTAACATTTATAGGGTTTATAAACTCTTTTGTTCAATATTCTTATTCTTATCTATTCGAGAAGAAGTCTCTACGAGGCGAACAGCGGTTCTGCCCGCTCGTGAGGCCACGTCGCCACTCAGACCTCGAAAACGCCGTTAATCTACCAATCTACGTAGAATCTACGTAGTTCTGTCATTTTGACCATTGTGTTTCCTTGAAGCTGCTTTTCGTCTCTCCGGTTTCGCCATAACCACTGCCTCCGACACCCTCCTTCTCTCTTCCCTTTCCGCAATACTCCCCGTGCCACATACGCTTCGATCGAAAATTTTCTTCCGGTTCCAGCCATAGTCTTCTTAACGAATTTGGTCCAGTATTCCCTCTAAAATGCTGTTCCGAAATTACAATGAAAAAATTACGCCATCTTCTTCATTACCCTACGAGTCGGCGACGCTCGAGAGTTGTGGTGGCAGCTGAAGTTGGAGAATCGACAGGAACGAATTTGCACACAATTGTGATTCGGAGAGTCGAAATCAAACCACCCAGCTGCGTCTTCTTCTTCCCTGACCTATCGCCCGGAAAGTTTCTTGAGCAGTAGTGGGTTTGTGTCTCGCTCGGCGGCTTAGAAATCACATGATTTGAGAGTTTCCCCCAATTCCCACATTCACAGGAGGCTAATCCAAGAAGTTGGGGATGCAGTAATTGCGAGTATAAACTCCAATTTCTGGGCAAACCAAAACCCCATCGAAGCCATGGAGCTGTGCCGCTGCTGCTGCTGCTCCACAATTTTGAACGCCAGCTCCAACAATTTACATCGCTCTTTCAAGCCTCACCAAGTTTCGGACACCTTGGGCCGTCGTCGCAACGGGCGGCTATCGTCGTCGCTGCTGGGGCGCGCATTGTTGGAATCCAGCGTCCAGCTCGGCCTTTCTTCTGCCAATTTGTTGACGACTGGCAGCAGAGGGAGAAGTGCAACACAAGTGTGCGAAGGTGCGCCCGGGGACAGAGTGAGAGCGTGGCGGGAGGCAGTGGGGATGAACGGTGCGGTCGTCGCGTGGAGGGGGAGCGAGAACCGGCGGAGGGTTTTGGGTTTAAGGGTTGAAGCTGGTGGCGGGGGGGATACCATGTGGGTGACGGCCACGGCAGCGGTTGCACTAGTCCTGTCCCTTGCGGCGTTCGCTGCTATCGGTGGATTCCTGCTGTCCAAGGGTATGGACAACCAAATCCGAGAGGAGGTGAGCACAACAACGCCCGCTAAACCCTAAACCCTATACCTAAATTGGGGTTTCTTTCAAGAACAAAATTCAATCTAATGCCGGTGTCCCTGCCCAAGTAGGCCATTGATTGTCCAACATGGATCCGGAGAAACCAAGAGGAACCCATTCCTTCAGGGCGACAATTTTTTCTGTCCAACCTTTTAGCTTAAATGATTTTGGTTACGGTGGAATTAGTGAATGTCACGTTTTCGTCGTTCGCTTGTGATCACACACTTGAAGTTCTTGACGTCCTGCCCAAGTAGGCCATTGATTGGAAAACATAGACACAATAATATGATTCAGAGAAATCCAATGGGAACCCTTTGCTTCATGGAGAGAATTCTTCTGTCTATCCTTTTAGCCCAGGTTTTTTGGGTTTTGGTGGACATCACAGTTTGACCTTTGGTGAGCTGTATTCTACAGCATGAGAACCACAACATTCCTTCCAAATGCTTGGCATGATGAAACGTCAAGTAGATCAGGTGTTTTCTTCACAATCAGAGATGTAGGACTTTAATGTTATCAAAATCAGTTGACGTGATGCCAACTGGCCTATGGAGCAAAAAACCATAGGCCAAAGAAGCATGTGAACATCTTCGGCTTCCTCCAAAGTTCTTGGTCGTGTGTGAAAGTACCATGTTGAAGGTTGTTTGTTAATGATGAATAACAGTGAGGATGTTGGGTGACACCTGATCATTTTAGCAAAATTCTACAAAGAAAAATATGAAGTTGGACGAGTGTGGTGTATTAATCAATGAGATCAATGAAGCAAAAATGGTGATCCTTTTGCATGTGTTTGCTTCCTTTCAATCAATCTAATCAATGTGAAATGAGAATGCTTGAATTCTGAACCTTCAGATAGTCCTCGGTACTCTGATGTGGCATAAACTTGATCATTCTTGTGCTCACAGGGATGTGTTTGACTTGGGCCTAAAGACGGCTATACAAATTTGAATTTCATCGCAAACTTTTGAAGACACCTCATATGGAATTTTTGATTAGGAGTTCAATTTTCAATATAACCGTCACTTGGCCAAAGTTGAACACCTCTGCTTCATTTCACCAAAATGGGGGGTTCCAACACCACTTGAATATTCCTTCAACATTTTAAAGTTGTTAAAAGTGGGGTGAAACTCCGTACCAAAACTTGAGTTTTTGAGAGACATTGATGACAACTCTAATATCCCTGCACTCACTTGGAAGAGCTTTTTGCTGTGATTTCTTGCCACAGGAAGAGGAGATGGAGGAGCTGAAAGCTAAAGGGCTATACAGCGAGCCAAAGGTGACACAATATGAGGAACAAGGAGTTGGAACAAGCAAGCGAAATCGACGAGTGAGCGAGGAATAAACAGCGGTACCTGGTAGGTAATAACATGAGCTCAAAGATTTGTATGTAGTTTTTATTATCAGTATTTTATACATGTGTTCCCTACTAAAGTAGATTTTCCCCCATAGTGATTAGAGTCTGATCCTTGTCTGATCTGTGGAATTTACCAATCTCGACAAACAGAATGTATTTTACAATGTGCCAATTCATTTCAGTTGCCACGAATACATAGTGTCAGGTTTGAATCTTGTATTCAAATTTGCGGATTGGCAGTTCCAAGTGCACCCAAGTGCAGAGGCTTGAATGGTTTGGAACTCTGATTTTATATATTCCAAGAACAAACTTGTTGTTGTAATCATCTAACAGGGTCCTGATGTAGATGGAAAAATGATTTCTTATCGATTGGGTCATGTAGAAAGTAGCTTCAAGTAAGAGCAGAGAAACTAAGAAACTCAAAGCGACAGATGTCTTCTAAATTGAGGATGTAATGAGCTGGCTACATTATCCATTTTATGCAAGTTAACTCTTAGACTTTTGGACTACAACAGCATATCTATAGGAAACTGATGCAAATATGTTTACATCACTTCAAATTTAACCCAATACAGATTTGCGTGTTGAGTCATTTGATTTGTGAAATGCACCTTCTGGAAAATGTTCCATAGCCTACTAGCATCAATCTATCCAAGAATAGTTGAAGGGTCACAGTAAATTAGTGATATACTTTTGAGATTGCTGCAAAACAGCATCAGCTCAAAAGGAAGGTAATTACGTGGGGATTGGTCTTTGCAGTAGTGGTGGCCCTCTTTGCAGCAATTACCACCAGACAAACAACCTACCGTAGAAGCTTGATTTTTGACATACATTCAGTCTCAAGTTTTACAATTATATTTTCAGCATCTTACAGGTTGTTCTCATTGTGAAAGAAATACGACACAAGCAACAGCAGAGAGTGAATCTTTGGTTGCATTGCATTGAGTGCTCCTTTGACATTTTCCTGTCCAATGTGTTCTTCTTTGTCAGCTTACTCTTCCTCACCTCAAAATTTAATGCTTCCTAACCTCAAAATTTAATGCTTCAAAATTTAATCTTTACCTAATGTATGTCTGAGGTTTTGTGGGGTTTTGCAGCTTATTTAAGAAGCATTGGCAAACATGCACGGCAGGTCTGAATTCTTGTGGGCATGTTTACATTTGACATTCTGTCGGCTATTCTTGACCCGGAGAAGGTCGTGATGGAAATAACTCAAGTTTGGAGGCTTTCTCATGCAGTATGATGCCTTTGAACTTGGAATCATCACCACTGATGAATTCACAAATGCTGAAATCCTGGAGGTGACTTACCCCACAGTAAAGGATCGATTGCTTTAAGATATGGTAGAGGATCCCTCGAGGGAGTTACCATTGTGCATTGTCACGGGCTTCCTTGGTAAGGTATGGATGATAGGATGTTTTGATGCAAGACTATGAGGGGCGACAATTGTGTAGTATGTACAGTTTAAATTCTTCATTCTTGGTGAGAAGTGGTATAGGACTGGGAAACTGTCATTCCATTGTAAAGTGAATTGGTATCAATCCTCTGTTAATCTGACTTCTGCTTGTGCAGGGTGTGCAAACGGGTTGTGTAACCATGCTAGGTCGGGGTGGGAGTGACTTAACGGCTACAGCGATTGGTAGAGCGCTTGGTCTTCGAGAAATTCAGGTTAGTTATCCAATAGTTGATATTACTTGCTACTTCCAGCTATGTCCTACAATCTTTCTGTTGCCCATGTCTGGTTTTAGGGTTCCTTGGTTAACAACTTAGATGTATACAATATTTGAGTTTTTGATGTTACCTTTAATTGTGAATATACACCTTGGTAGCGAAGAATTTCAGGAGGTCCCACTAATCTTCCATCACCATAGAGTTCCTAATGGGATGCTGCATGAAAGATGATTGGAGAGTAGTAGTTACTCAATGCTTATGGACATTTGAAAGAGATTATGTTGGATGAGTTCCTAGGACAAGTAAATTGGGTATCAGGGCTTTAAGCTACCTTAGAGCATCCAGCATCATCTGATTTCGACTGTCTTGAGATTGGCTGGAAGGGGTCCAAGTTTATTGTTTCTACTACATATAGAGTGTACTGGAGAATTAGGAATCTTATGAGCACATCTGTCGATCTGGTGGTTGTGAAAGGCAATATAGTACTGCAGTCATGTCCTACCCTTGTCCTTTTGCCTAGAAGCCACTGTTTCTCTTGACAAGCATTTTGGATCATTTTATATTCTTATCGGTTTGCAGTGTCATGTCTCTACTACATATTATGTATCTCACGAAGTGCACTGATTCAGTATTCCAGGTGGAGATGACAAGTATTGTACTTAAAAAGGATGTGACAATGTTGGATATTCAGAGCACTCGGATGCTCGGTCAAGTGGGGTTTCTAGCTAAGGTTAGTCTGTTCTGCTCCAACTGACTTATCCATATATATATCTATCTATTGTGGTTTAAGTTTCAGTCCTCTACTTAGGCATGATGATGTACATTCTTGGAGCTATTGTTTGATCTTTCGTGTCTTGCGACTCGTATAACTTGATGTTCCTTATGACTGATATGGTACCGGGTTTTCCTGTAGGTCTTTACAACGTTTGAGGATCTTGGTATATCTGTGGACATGGTGGCCATGAGTGAGGTCAGCATATCTTTGACACTGGACCCTTACAAGTTGTGGGAACGAGCTCTTGTTGAGCAGGCAAGTTTCCACCTGAACACACTTGTGAAAAACCTACACTCCCTGTGTGATTTGAGTGTTTCTAAAATTCTAAAGCACTACCTAGCAGGCTGCACAAAGTGAATAATCGTATACTACAAGGTAAACAACAATAGATGATACGAAAACACCTGAGTGGCAGGTGATAAGAGGTTTTAGGTCTCCATGAATTTCTCCCATGCTAAGACAATTTGTTTGTTGTGCTCACACATTCCTTAATGTGTTTTTATATCTCTCTTTGCATCTTTCTGAAGGTTCTTGTTTCAAGGGTGTTGTTTGACAAGTAGCTAAGTAATGAGGGAGCTGCTGTTAACAGGAATTGGAAAAAATGAAGTCAGAGTTGGAAAGGATTGCTACAGTGGAGCTGCTGAAAAGCAAAGCGATTATCTCACTTATTAGCAATGTCCAGCAATCGTCGGCCGTTTTGGAGAAAGTATGACTAACTTCAAACCCTGTTCACTTGGTTACATATAAATGCCGTATTGGTATGGTAGTGTGCTCAGAATTGGGAAAAATGAGGGGTTGGATTGGTATCTGGGAACTAAATGTAGGCCTCACTAGGAGGACATGTGCGTGCATTTGATCAAATGATGCTCTTTATCAAATCGCTGATTTTGTAATGTGTTCTTCATTGTTGCAGGTTTTCAGGGTCTTTAAGAAGAACGAAATCAATGTCCAAATGATATCACAAGGAGCCTCTAAGGTGTGGAAATATTTGATTGCAAGTTTTTGAACAACAAGCATATATATGACGCCTTGATATTTCTTGCAGACCTAGAATGAGTACCTTCTCAGAGATGTGAATACTTGATGTGTGGATAGGTGCATGAAGAAGTGTGGTCAATCAGTACTCTCCATATTCATTCTGTAGTGCAACAAAGATGTTATGAAGTCTTCTACTCGTTTTTGTGGAAAGTTGGAAAGTTAATCTTAGATTTGTAGTCCAAGTTGCTTTATTTACAGTAATGGTCACGGGATAAATATGCACTGGCTTGTGAGTCAATAGTAATGAACAAAGTTTTTGCGGAACCATGTGGTCTTAAATATGCTCGGACATGATATGGAGACAAGGTTTTGATTTATACTTCTGCATGAAACATGTGAATATCTCCATGGTGGTGGATGATGAAGATGCTCCAAGGTGTGTGCAGGAATTGCACAAAGTATTCTGGCCTGAATCAGACAGGGCTATGTTGAAATCAACTATTGAAGTTTAGAAACAGTTTCCCGCACTAAAACGGTTGTAGCTTTTTTCCGAGCAAAGAAACATTCTTTTCAGGGATTGAGACTGTCCTGACTGTTCAACAACGGGCAGTGGGGGCTGAGGAATTGAGAGAAGCTAGTCAGATACAGAGCAGACCTCACTTATTGACTGGTTTAGCTCAGGAATTCTGCTGAGTCTTGTGCTTTTGTTAGAGATCATTAACTCGAGTCATTTTATCCTGAAATATTCATTCAGGTACAAGTACAGTAGTGGTTATAGGAGTTTCCAGTGCTACAGGTATCCTGCTCCAATGTGAAGGAATTTTGTTACGACCTGTCCTAATATGATTTAGTTGAGTTCCAATGGGAAGATTGAAGATACTCACCTAAGTGTACTAGCAAGCAGATCACGTAATTACTTGCACTAGGTTCCTAATAATTTGGCATTCATGTCATTGTTTTCAAAATATGCAACATATCAGATTCCTATTCCCCAGCTGGGCAAATGACATTTAGAGGTGCTTGTGTAACTGTCACAACAGTGAGTGGGGGTTGGCAGTCATGTCAAAATGTAGCAAATTCTTGATATTCAATACGAAGACCTTCAAACCTTGAAGCCTGGGATCTGTACTCCTTTCAATTGGCCTTCTTGCTTCAACCGGTGGGAAGTCATGTATACCATCCATTTTCTCACCAATTAGATCTAACAGGTCTCGCAGATGTTGAACCATCCTACTTGCATATTACTGCCTCTTCAAAATGATCCATGGAATTTTAAAGCATGGGCTGGTTATCCACCTAGGCATCCAAGATTTTGTGATGTGAAAATTAGATGTGGACCAAATTAAGATGGGAACTAAATGCTCATATGACATACACACTGATATGTGCAATTAGGTTGATCCTTGCTAATTTGTTGACACTCACATAGTTATGAATATTCATTACCATTTAGTAACAAAACAAATGAATTTATGTGGTTGCTATATGGTGTGTAAACAAAGTTTTAAGATTTTTTGATATGGTTTTGGCCCAAGTTTATTTGCATGGGTAAAGAGTCAACATATTCATGAATGTAGCCTAATTGCACATACCAGTTTAGTGAAAGTAAGCATACTTCCACATGTGGTGATGGTGCTACAATGTTCATCGTAATTAGTGTCACTTACTCTGGAGTTACACCATGTTTTTACTTTTTTACTTGTGATGTAAGATTTCACCAAGTAAAGTTGATTATGTTCTATAACCCTAAACAACCTATTTGACCTAGTATGTTGGCAAATAATGATATATATACAAAATAGTAATAGCCTTGTGTAGTTCCAAATAGTATGTGGTGAGGCATCTTCATTGGCAATAACTATGTTACAAGGCCCTCCGAGATATAGTAGATTAGGCACATTCTCTTGTGGGGTCGTCTTTGTGCATCAAAACTGCAATACCCATATGCACACTTCCAAACACAACTTAATTGAGATTATTGCAGGCCATCTTATAATGGCTTACATTATATCAATCATCCCTATGTTAGGTGTGGGCCAGATTTCAATGCCAAGATCAAAAATCAAACCATTCCATATTGTTTTGTAGTTGTTTTGATGATTCTTTTGGTGTAAGCATCACTACCTATTTCCCAAACAAACTCTCTGCTTTGCCAACTTCCCTGCGGACTTCTTCTCCCACCAGCGGTGGGCCTTTGGCCCCTAGCGGCTCGTTATAAACTATTTGCATCTATCTACATAGAAAAGGAAGAAAATGAGATAGTCATAACCGCGAGAGTGACAAAAAGGAAGTGAGCCTTCGCGCTTTCTTTCTCCGGACTACTCATTTCAACTACAAAGTCTTACTAGTTCTAACCATATCTATATCAAACGGTTAGTATCTACAGTCGACACCACCCTAGCCAACTTTACATCCTAAACCCCTACATCCAACGGTCTTCGTTGGCCGCCCATTTGATCCAACGGCCTTTATCTGCGTCGACTTTATCCGTTGCCTAATTGTCTTAATACTAACTAGTTGACCTTAATTTAATTTTTAACCATTTACTTCAATTCTAACTAGAACCCAAACAATTTGATTAATTCACGTTGAATAATATTAAAATGCCTCTAAAAATCTGAAAAGTAATTGAGAATGTTCTACGCACACATGTGTAGATAAATTCTTCTATATATTCACTTACATATTATTTCATGTTTTTAATACTATCTCAGTTAGGATAGCACCACTTTATGCAACCAACCGGATTTGAACCCGGGTTGGTCTAGACCTAATACCGGTATCAGTTTCTTAGACAACTCACATCCGCATGCGGATGTCCTAAACTCTGGTAGTCACTTATATATTGATTGTTACTAACAACTAACTTTTTTTTAATTATAAATTGTGGGCCTTAACTCTAACTCAAACTCCAAGCGATTTGAGTGGCCTACAATGTACATTTTTCTTTTTTTCTTTTTTTTCACTAATTTCAATATCTCGTGATACAACTTCCATATGATCATAATTTCATGGTCATGGCGTGTGACTTGGGACAAGAGGGAATTAGTGCATATGAGTATACATCTTATTCATCCAACAAAAAACCCTTTTCAAATAACATGTAGGTTGGGGGTTACTTTGCATTAGATAAATTGACACAATAATTAGCTTCTAAGACCCCCCCCCCCAATTAGTCTACCACAACATACATGCAATGAATTAACCACAAACCTCATAGGCAGTAAGTTTTTAACATGGATGGATGAGGAGGTAGGCAATTATCGCATAATGGTGTACCTCTCTTTCACCCGTTGATATAAATGCTCCAAAATAGTATGATAAAATTGTTTTTAGTTGATTGATACCAAATCTAGCTTTAGCAATCCTAGATTGGTCTAGTCCAAGTCATTTGAGATAAATTAGTCACAAACATATAAGGGATCAACTTTCATGTTGGATGGATGAGAAGTACTTTCGTATGCAACAATATCTCAAGGCACCTTTGCTAGTACCATAGAGGGCTCTCTATTTCAACCCATATGTGTTGGAATGTAGTTTCTACGTGAGATAGAAGTGGTCTTAGCAAATTTGAGCATGACATGTGGCAAAATTCGAAGGGGGGGTATTTATTTTGTGTCAGAATAAAGAGCCCTCCATGGTATTGTACCTTGGCTCATGTTTCACAATGACTTCATATTCTTGTCTTAAAGACTCAAGGCAACGGACTTTCATCTTTGAAAACCAAAGTTTGAATTATTTGGTTCTAAAATTATCTCTTGTTCAATCGTGGTTATTCTTGACTGTGTCTACATCTGCAATTAGGGTCTTGAGTTTAGCTAAGTAGTCCCATCTCATTTCTACGAAGCATGTGAATTGTCAACCCATGCTATATTCTTGTTAATCTTAGTCCTTTAAGCTTCCAAACTTTGATACTTTGATAGATAGTTGTGATAGCTAAGAGATAAACTATTTCATGAGCAAGCTCATGAACCAAAGGTCATATGTCCGTGGTCGTAGGATATCCTATGACCACATGAGAAGTTTTATAACACTACCCGAAAAAAAATCCATGTATGGATTTTTACTTGGGCATGATGGACAAGATGGATATTTTTCATGGGTGCCAAAGCAACATTTATGGCTACCCAAAAAATGTGCCCAACAAAAAAATTGCTTAGTAAATACACTTTAAAACTACGTATAGAGTTTGGAGAATTTTGTTGAGGTCAATGCAAAGGAAGGGTGACCTCAACCTGGTACTTTGAAGCCTCTACACAATTGAATGTTAGCATTGTCACAAGTGCGAGGAGGAATTGAACACATGACATTTGACAATGTTAGGATGCGCACTTGGTTGTATGGGAAAATAAGTATTTTTAGGGGTTATCAACCAAAATATACAATGAAAATCAAAAAATTCAAGTACATAATAATCTTCAAATGTGAAGGGGAATGAATATAAACCCTAGTGATTGATTAACATCTTCTATATTGCTAAGAGAAGGCTAGCAAAGATTGAATTCATGCAAAACTGTACCCCTTATTATATATTTATATGTGCAATTAGGTTACTCCACATTAATCTGAATATTATTACCAAAATAACAAACTAGGTGATTATGATCTACTATAGCGGTTATAAGTCCATAGATAAGCACAACTATAAGTTATGGTACTATGGGTTTGATCCAAGATAATTTGCATGGATATAGAGGAAACATAATTGCACACATAAGAGTAACTATTTTTCCTCCATAACATGAAGATATCTAACAAATATTTAACAAAAAATAGATTCTTGAATTAAACTTGAACTAAATTAGCAATAGATCACTAACATGTAAGGTTTAAAATAAAATAAGTACCATTAATTCATCTCTATGTGTAATTAGCAATAATTGTAAAATGTAATATGGATACAAAGCTCATGTAATATGGGGAGATCTTGGGATGCCTTGTGGACCAGGAGGTCTCCCCATCATATACGTAGATACTAATATGGAATATTTTGATTACAATGAATTATAGAATGGGAGACCTCCTGGTCCACAATCAAAAGACATGTTAAAGTTTAATGGGAGTAGATCTCCGAGTGTGGCTCCAAAGGTCAATATTGGAAAATCCACTACTATCACCTTCAAAGGATGACTATCCCATGGATGGACATAACCATATTAACTTGTTTTCAATAAATACAATGGATGAGATCCTAAAAGACATAACGGAACCGTGGCACATCTAGGCATATGGTAAAATGAACCATATGTCCCTCACAGAGACATGGGAATTAAGCACATGCTTATTGATAAAAATAGACATATATGGACAAAATTAGACAATTAGAACATACATGGCTAAAATTAGGTAATTGACACATTAGGTAATAGGGGTAGGTAGTAACCGCCTTATCAATGAGTTCCTAGACCCTATATAAGAGGGCACTTGAGGCCCCTAAAGTACCTCATTTACAATCAAAAACTCACGTGAGCATTGCGGAGGCTTATTGGGAGCGCATTATCTTTTAAGACCTATTTGAAGACTCTTTCGAAGACTTATTGTAGGTAGTTTTTTGGTTACAAACAAACCCAGGGAAACACTCAAGGAAGACTTAAAAGGTGACTTGTACAACATCTAGGTGTCTTAGATAAGATTTATTAGGGAAAACAAAGGGTGGTTTCACTTCATTTTGGATAATAGATGACAATTGGTTTACAGGTAAGGGATAAAAACTCTAAAAACCACTCCACTTCATTACATGCATGTGACAGTCTCTCACCTCACTCTAATTTCCCAGGCAATGGTCTGGCAGTGAGTTCATTTTATTTGGACCAAGTGCGGTGCACAATCATAGGGCTCGCCATCGACCATAGTCATTTGCAAAAGTAACCCATTTTAGTCTTGCTTATCAAAGTCAAGGGCCCTTTAATATTGTCCATAGGCTGGTATTTACTTAACCCTTTTAATTGAACTTGAAATAGGCAGTGCCGTCATCCTTTCAGGATTGTCGAAGTTCCTTAATTAATCCTTTCATTTTAAGTTATACTGTCCGACCATAGTCTTTACCAAGTCTTGGCCAAAGTAACCTTAATGTCCTTCCTCAAGGCAATAGATCAAAGCCACTTTAACAATAAAGTAATCAATTCATTAATGCATTATCTTATCCTCAACTAAGTTTAAATCAGTCAATTATTAGAGTGGTAATTTTCCAAAGGTTTCTTAATTCAATTAAGATTGCAATTAATCCTCAAAACTTACCAAGGTCGTAAGTATCGCGACCTTTGGTCTCCTTCGCCCTCCTAATTAATCCTTCACAGGCCATAGCCTCTTCCCTTTAACGCTTCATGCTTCATGAAAGGTTAGTGGAGAACAATTTCTCCATTTACACAACAATGTCAATAGACTTCTTCATGAATTCAATCCAACTCTCAGACACACCAACAAGTTCAACTCTCTGGTTTCCCAGTTTGTTTACTGGAAAACATTAATCCTTATCTGTGATTTTAAAGTGATACATAGATTGATATAATTATCTCCAGATCCCTCTTTGTTCCCCGACAGGTACCCTATCCAGGAAAGGCGCTCTCAATATAACCAGGCCATAGACTCACAGACAATGACCTGCAATTGTGAATCCTCGACTTTATGTTGATATCTGAGCATATTAAAATCCACCTTTGTTATACCCAGACGATTGCCGGATACGAATTCTATACAACCAACAATAAATTCATACAATAATTATAATACGTGGCCCTTTCTCTCTCTCTCAGGAAAGTACACAGATTCCTTTTAGCGTCTCTTTAGGCGACCAAGACTATAGACTTGTCATTTTTTTTTTCTGTATCCAACACTACTCCTACGTTTCAGATTGTTAAACAATGGTCTATCATAACTCTCATCTCGTTCAGAAAGAGAGCAATTACAGACTCCAAACATTACATTAATGATTCATTTCAGTCACTGTTAATTCTGAGACAATGGACTGCAAATGTAACATCTGTAATCACTTTAAGTAACTACAATTTCCAGTTTCTTCATAACTCTACCTTACACAACAATTCGGAAAGCAAACCACTACAGATAAACAACCAACAGACGCAAGACAATAGCATGAATACATAATAACCTTAAAAACAATCTTCGAGTTCATTTATCGTAACTTCAAGTAATATAGTATAATCAACACATCATACACCGATTCGCAACAATGACAAGCATACCATAAATACATATCAACATTCACTGTCGCCAGACAATAGACTGGACGTACAACACTGAAATTGGACTGCCATTACAGTAACGCACATTTCCTGATTATATTGCCTTGGGTAATTATAAGCATACAAAATCAAGTGCAAAGATAAATATGATATTCCAGTAATCCGGTATAAACCCCTTGGAATTACTACAGATAATATTAAGCTCTCAACAGGAGCATACAAAAATACAATCTACTGAGAGAAATGTCAGAAAGCTAAAAAAAACAACAGTCCTCTCCCTCTCGGCTCTCTCAGCCTCGCCTCTACCCTGCCTACTGCCAGAGACTATATTCACCCAAAAACACAGAGAGAGACCCACCACAAAAGATTGTCGCCTATATCCCCCTTTGAGCCTCTTAGAAACAGACTGTAGCCCTTGGCGGTTACTTTCTTAACTACCAGACTATAGCCCTATTCACACTTACGAACTTTCACTTAGAAAGTCTAAAAACAAGCTACTTCTCACTTAAACATTGTGTTGCTTTGAAAAATTCAAAAATTGATATTACACTTATTGAAGACCATCTTGGAGGCCTAGCGAAACACTTGGATTTTAAATGAAGAGGATAGTTCAAACGACCAAAAGTTCAAACCAATCTAGAATATATTGGAAACGACCGAGGGGTCAAACTGAGACTTAGAGATATTGCAAAAAGACTTGAATCATGAAATTACATGAGACTTAGAGATATTACAAAGATACTTGAATCACAAAATTACATGAAACGTAGAAATATTGCAAAGATACTTGAATCACGAAATTATGTGAAACTTAGAAATATTACAAAGATACTTGAATCATGAAATCACGTGGAAATTTGAGATATCATCAAAGTAATTGAATCACAAAAGTGGGTGCAACATAGAAAAATGCTTGGACTTAGAGACATCACAAAATACTTGAAGACTTAAAATAAAATAATAAAAAAAAACAACCAAAAAATCAACCCAAGTAAAGACATGGAAATCAAACAAAAATAATTACGAATCATAATTCCCAAGAAGGAAGGGGTACAACAAAATGAGACATGAATTCCAAACAAGAGGAATGATAAGATATTTTATAATTTCAAATTTAGAACCATCAAGAAAATCTAACAATTTAGAATAGAGACATATGAAATCAAAAAGTTAGAAAATACCAAACTTATCAAAGGTTTGATGTTATGTTGGGCACAACAAAAGAGGAAAGTGTGGAAACTTTGCAAGAAAGCAACTCATGAAATGGAAAAGAGGATTTCCAATTTTTTTACTTAACCTTAACTTGTCACCAACAAGGCACTTCTCAACTAGCAACGGATTTGATACCTCAAGGAAATTTGAGAAGGACGGATGACATCAAGTGGGAATAGATGGAAGCCATGATTCGAGAATAAGGGATATGAAGTTAAGGATACTTCATGAGAGGCCGTCAAATAGGCCAAATCATACATCATCTCGTCCATGCTTTATACTAAGATTTCACATCATAAAGTACTTCATACCAACCTAAGTAGACTTGGTATAAACAAATAGGGAAACACTCAAATTACAATTGTGAAGATCTTGAGACTTTAACTAAGCACATTTGGGATAGGTTTGAATAAATATTGATACAAACCATTCAGACCATGAAATGAATAAGAGTATCTACCCATCATTTTAGGCATTGTAAACGGTGTGGATATAGGAACATATCCTACTCCAAAGACTCTTAACCTTGACATTACAGTTTTCAGGGAACATGAACTTGTAAGACATGGACATCTACCATGTGGGGGAGCCTTGAGAGATTGTACAAAGAACTTTTGCAATTAATGAGTTATGTGAGTATTAGATTTTCACTATAGGCTTATCACTGGTGATTACACTTGGGTAATCATAGAACTTGAGAAGTTTAAAGTATACCTTGAAGAGACTTTACGACATTAAGACTACTGTAAAACCACTTTTTGGGCTATCGCCTAGTCGAACGAAGCAATTTCAAAATTTTAATGAGATTCATCCGGCTATTGACCACTGAAGACAAGGCAGTGTGAAAATGAATGGCTATCGCCGTGGTGGAAGCGGTTACTAGGCTAACCAACTGTCTCTCTCCCTCGGCACTATGAGGAGAGGGCAGCCTAGGTAGAATTCAGGCTATTTTTCCATTTTTGTAAATCAGGCATAGTCTCGCAGTGAAAGCAATAGGCTAGTGAAGGCGCCAACACTCAGTGATTGAGGTTGGGCGGCCAGTAAGCAACCCCAAGTGAGATGCTTGAGGGCATAGATATAGACTTTTCTGAGCCGAGTGATTCGGACTCTGACACTACTTAAACTTTGACAGTGGAAGTAAAAGATGTTGTTCCAATGAGATATCTGTGATAAGCTTGAAATGCAAGTTGATGTTGTATGTGTATGAGCAATTGTCTGGAAATGGAATGTTGACAGGAATCTGTAAGAACTTGATAATTGAAGACGAGTCAAGCGAGTAGTCTGGTGAGAGGTATCCAAAGAAAGAGAGTAGAGTTATTTTGTCGAAGAAGAAAATGAAAGACACATCAGGCAATAGGCCGGCGGTGAAATTGATTCTAAGTTTAATTCTGAGAGAGTAAGGACGGGGAAAGCCAACATTGTCTGGGAATAATGGCAGTAACATGTTAAGGGCAATAGCCGTCTGAGTGGAAGGTACCTGACCATAAGGGCGTGGAAACTTGAGTCAGTTGTGAGAGCTAAGTTCAATCAGGAAGGAGTGAAGTTCAAAGTATGCATAGAGATTGGCATTGTCGAAGGCCAGGGCATAATCAAACTCTTAAGGGCAATAGCCGAGAGAACATTGAGAGGTCTGAAAGATAAGAGCAGTTGTGCAGGCTGTGAGAGCCTTGGGCCATCGTCGAAGAGCGTTAATCAGGCTATGACCAGAGAGACAGAGGGATAAAGCATTGGCGATGGACAGCAACCAATTCGCCATTACCTGAGAGGTTGTGAGAGATAGGGATGAGTCGCCTGAGAAGGGCGATCGCCTGGTAGTGGGTGAGATAATTAAATTAGGCCAAAGCATCAGAAAGGCAAGTAGTCAAAGTGAAGATTGTGAAGGTTGAGAGGCCTGGGATGGGCGAGACAACCTCCGAGAGAGATTAAGTGGCCATAGCCAGGTCCGAGGTAGGGAGCCTGAGAGACGAGAGTAGTCATTACCCGGCAATACCGAGGTAGGATATCGCCAAAGTAGACCCTGTTTACGAGAGGGAGAGATGAAGGCAAGGCGTCAGTAGCTGGTAGGCCATAGGCTGACAGGCGTTACCTGAGGAAGAGGAGACGTTACCAGCAAAGAGTAAGGTTAATTCTTGTGTAAGACTGAGTAAAAGTAACAGATTAAAGCTTTAACACAGGATATCGCCTAGCTTACTATGCATTGCTTTATATATTGACAATGTGGGTGAATTTTGAGAGGAGTTGCCAGGTACACCGGAAGAACAAGATGATGGCTACTGGTTCTGCGACACGAACATGATGGTTGTAAGTTAATCGAAGAATTAATTAAGTTGTTGAATTACGCAATTGAGATTCATGATGAGCAAAGACTATACGGTTACTAAGACATTACCCCGGACTTTGTCCAGATTATGAGCCATTGACAATTTGCCGAGCTCTTGAGCTTCATAACTGACAATAGGTCGAAAACCATAGAGTGATAGAACACTTTCCTTTGAGATAGGACAGACAACACTCACGACGGAACCTACACATATGAACCAATAAGGATGGGAATTGAGAAAATAAGTTAAGATTGGAGAGCATAAATAATGAGAATTAACCATAATGTTATTAAGAACCTTAATCCAATGTGACATTAACCCTTATAGACACTAGCTCAGTCTTCCTGGAGACCTTGTTCCCTGGGTTTTTGTGGTTTTAAGAACATAGCAAAAACTTACTACATTTTTGGCGCCGCTGCCGGGGAAGGCTATGGTCGTCTTTTAAGGTTAAATTGGAAAGGAACGTAATAACAAATGGTCAACGTCAATCACAATGAACACACAAAACAAATGGAGGTTTAGAGGTCGTAGAACTAGGGATAAGGTGCAGGTAACTGAAAGTCCAAATCAACGTTACCCATCTATCTCTAATCCTACCCTTCCTCCTAAACCTTACAGTATTCGTCCAGTGTCAGGACCCATTGTAAGAATTGACAACCTAATTTATGAACTCTTGAGTATCTTTTCCGATAGACTCACTAGACTAGAACATTACGTGTACAACACGTCGGGGAGATTAAAGAGAGATCAGTACCGAGAGGATAATCTTCCAGGTGCAGAAGCACTGTGGTACCAAATTCGGCGAGGGAAAGCGAGAGAGTTTAGGGAAGGGATCAGTGTGTCGAGTGATCCGATCAGAGTTCGACCCAAACACCGTAGAGGATATTATAGAGATGATCCAATTGAGTCAACTGGGAAACCTAGAACCATCGACATAACTCAATGTCGTTATTGTTCTAGTTAGGCCCTGTCAAACTGATGGAGTGGTGTTGGCAAGTCTCGGACTCTGCTAAACACAAAATTTATTCAGGGGGATATCTATTCTCAGCTTTATATAGATTTTTCCGCTTCAGTTATCACGGGAACGGAATCTATATTACTCCTGATATAGCCTTACCCAAAGACTTTATTGACTCGTTTGTAGCACTACCACTAGACTTACAACGGGACATTACTAATCGGATTTGGAATAACGGGAAGGGATACAGACAAGTGATTGTTGACAATAATTCCCCTGTCTTACCTTTATCCCTTAGGTTCTTATTTTTTTGTTCATGGGAGATTGAAGAATATTACGTCAGAAGTAGTACCCCCTGTTGACGGAACATGGCAAAGGACTAAGTTGTCCAGAACAGAGTATAAATTTGTGTTTGGGAAGCCGAACCCAAGGGCTACACCTTTTATACCTGATTTCATGGACCAAAATCCCTTGTATTTTAACCCCGTTTACTTTAGAACAATATGTTTGTAGGAAGTTAAATAGCTAGGGAAAGGCAGTCAAACTGGAACCCGCACATGAAAAATCTCATTCTCAATCTGCATCCGTAAGGAAGGCAGCTAGTGATAAAGCTAGAGAAGATAGAGCGGCAGCCAGAGAGTATAGAAAACAAGCACATGATAGAAGACGAAGTTGGGTTAAGCCATTCTTAGAGGAAGCAAGAGAAGGTTCTGGTAGTATCCCAGGGGATATCTTTAAAACACCAGTAAATAAACCTACAACAAGTGGTGAGAGAGATTTCTTATCACCAAAGGTTTTGTTTACTGAGAGTTCACCTCCCAGTTCACCTACTCCACCATTGTGGGCTACTGCCTATGAACGCACACCATCTCCTGAACTTGACACAACGGCTTACGCCAATGTACAAGGCAACCCATTGTTTACGCCTTATACACCATCAGTACCCGTAGCACAATTAATACCTCCTCCCTTACAACCCGTAGTACAACCACAACCTGTAGTACCGCTTCTCAATATGGCGGCCAATCCTCTAAGAATCAATAGTGTAGTGAATTTGCCTTATTACCAAGGTAGACCAGGAACAGATCCTGATGTCCATGTGAGGAAATTTGAGATTGCATGTGCTGCAAATAGTGTACCTCCGAATGAACAAATGGAAGTATTTGCAGCAACATTGCAAGAGAACGCATTCTTATGGTTTTCCCGTCAACAACAATTTGCTACCTGGAACGACCTTAAGAATGCATTCCTTCAATATTTTAGACCCTTGGGGTTTGAAAACAGTTTAATGGAGAAATTGAGAACCATTCGTATGGGTATTAACGAAACCATTGACAGTTACTGGGGGAGGATGAGCGACATACTACTGAGAATGCCCAATCATCAGATCCCGGATAATTTCCTACGGAATATATTCATAGGAGGTCTATACCCTTTTGAGTTGAAATTATATGTGAGAGAGCGAACCCCAGCTACCGCACAGAATGCATTTACCTTAGCAAAAGCTTGGGAGGAGTCCCGCGTGGAGGACCAATATACTTTTGAGAATTATAATTATGACCTCTACGACCAACCCCTGAAGGATCAGACTTATTATCCTGTTTTACCTGGTCAATCTCTAACCTACCCAGGTGCTAAGCCCATGGTTGATGCCACACAATTTAGACATCCCAGTGCAGATTTGTTTGTACCACCGAGGATCATGACAAAACCTACACCAGTACTAGTGACACAGTCCAATTCTCAAGAGTTAGCCTTGATGGATATCACTAAGAAACTTGCAGATCTAGAAGTTAAGATCACAAGAGGGGCTAATAAAAGACCGTCACCCACTGAGGAGAGAACTAATATATGGTGTAACAATTGTAAGGGTCATGGTCACTTATCTAATGAGTGTCCTACTCCAAAGGGTTTGAGAGTTAAATGCACCTTTTGTGGAGGAAACCATTCAGTGAGTGAATGTTGGAACCTGTCTAAAAGTCGTGTGGTTAATCAGATAGACGCCAACCAATCACGACCTTGGCAACAAGAGCGTATGGGCGATATGCCCAACGCGAGTTATAACCCCAAAAGAAATTTTAACCGTCAGCCAGTGCCTCTTAGTTTTGGGAATCGACCAAGTTGGGGTGAGACCAATCAACCACCAAATTGGAGGGGTCCTCCATATAACCCCCGAACCCAAAATTATAAGACACCAATGCCTAACCAATATGTCGTATGTTTCCGATGTGGAGAGATAGGTCATTATGCAGGGGATTGTCCCAATCCTAGAAAAGTTCAGCAATATATCCCATTGTGTGGAAATTGTAAAGAGGCAGGACACCCTACAGCTGAGTGTAATCAACCCCGGAAGGAAGTTCCTCCATCCGATAGGGACTATAAAAAGGGTAAGCATGTGACCATACAAGAGGAAGAAAGACATGATCGTAATGTGCATAGAGTTCAACACTCTAAGAGATTAGACGAGGAAGTGAGTGTAGCGACCACTAGATCCCGAAAACCTTCTTTAATACAACAAAATGGGTCTAGTACCGAGAGGTTTAATGAACAACATAGTGATGTGGAAACGAGCCTCTCTGAATATTCTCAAGCACCTTTGATTAGAACTTCAAAGGATAAAACTAATGAGGAAGTTACCGTTGTGCCAGCGACGATTCCTGAGAAGGCTTATACTCCATCACCATCTGTTGTCATCAACCCTCCAGTTTTCAATCATGTACCTGTCCTACCTACTAATATTCTTCAACCCCGTCTAAAGACCATCGCAAGAAAAGAAATGCCTAAGGTTAAAACAACTTCATGCCGATCATCCTGCACGATGATGTTAGCTAAAGATCTTAAACCCTATGATATCATGGAAGATCTAGATAAAATACAACCAACTATCACAATGAAACAATTGTTGGCTGTTGCACGACAATGTCGTAGTTCCTTGAGTTCATCCATGATACGTAGACGGCCTAAACCGGCGACAGTACATAATATTACCTTGAGTAGAGATCCTGGAGCCCCAACCGTTGATGTCATTATAGGAGGTGCTCTTATACTATGATTCCAAATTGACACGGGATCAAGTGTCAATTTGATGAATGTGGAAACCATGAACGAGTTAGGGATATCTAATGTAGTCTCTACCACCATCATTCTAAAAATGGCAAACATCAATCGAGTGAAACCCCTAGGAGTATTGGAACAAATTCCAACTCTCGTAGCTAATATTGAGTATAAGATTGATTATGTCGTTTTTAAGACAATGGACGGTGTACAATCTTATCCCGGTCTTCTTGGACGCACTTGGTTACTAGATACACAAGCCAAAGAAGATTGGGGAAAGGGTACATTGACCATTGGGAGTGGGTTAAAGAAGATTATTCTACCTCTATTTCCTACCCAATATCATGGTGAAACCCAAGAGGAGGAAACCGAATTCACCAGTGATGATGGTTACGAAACAGAGAGAGAGACTACTGTGAGTGAATCCATACATCGGATAAACGATAAACCCTTTCAGTATGCCCCCGTAGGAATGGGAGAATATTTCTGTGCACTCGGGGATGGAGATTCTGATGATGCTATTCTAGCATGGCAGAATACCGTACCGGTAAACAGGGTCAGCAACACGAGAACCCACAAGTTCGACCACCTAAAACTAGTTCATATAGTGCAAGAAGAGACACAACCTCAAATACTAGTTAAGGATGAGTTAGCTAAGAAATGGGAGTCTACCATGTTTGAGTCTGACCAACCCGTTAAAAATTCTGTAGTTAAGAATGTGTGTAAAGACATGAACTTGAGTGATGATGATACACCGCGTATTATCAAAGTCTACGAAAAAATCACGGGTGAAGAGTGGAGGTTTTGGAGAGAGTTCTTTAAAAAGAACATTAAGGTCTTTGCATGGACGTACAAGGATTTGAGAGGAGTACCTCCAGAGATTTGTGAACATAAGATTGTATTAGAGGAAGGAACCACTCCCGTTCGGCAAAGACAGTACAGGATGAATCCAAAGTATTCCCTATTGGCTAAGGAGGAAGTAGATAAGTTATTGGAAGTTGGTATCATTTACCCTATCCCGTATAGTGAATGGGTGTCACCCATAGTCGTAGTACCCAAGAAAAATGGTAAGCTACGGATATGCGTGGATTATAGGAAGTTAAATAGTGTCACCAAAAAGGACTACTTTCCCTTACCATTCACAGACAGTATGTTGGACGGAGTAGCAAGTTATGATTGTTATTCCTTTATGGATGGAATCTCAGGATATAACCAAATTTCCATATATCCACCCCACCGTCCCTTAACTGCCTTTACCACACCATGGGGTGTCTTTGCACATGCCCGTATGCCATTTGGAATGTGTAACTCCCCTGGGACCTTTTCCAGATTAGGAGTTAACACATTTCAGAAATACCTCCATCGCACGATGGAAGTTTTTTTAGATGACTTTGCAGTTTATAGTACAAGAGAGAAACATGCACAACACCTTCAAGAGTGTTTTGATGAGTGTATGAAAGTTGGGATTTCTATTAACACAGCCAAGTCCGTGTTCCTGGTACCCTTTGGCAGGTTAGTGGGTCATATAATATCAAAGCAAGGAGTTGCTACCGATCCAGAGAAAATTGCAATTATTGCTTCATTACCTTTACCCACCACCGTCTCAGAGGTCAAAGGATTTTTAGGACACAAGGGATACTATCGTTGTTTCATCTTTCGCTACTCGGTTATAGCAATGCCATTGACCGAGTTGTTAAAGAGAACCGATACCCCACCCGTCTGGACTCAGGCATGTACGGAAGCTTTTAACACCCTTAAAAAGAAGTTAATAGCAGCACCAATATTAGTGGCACCGAATTGGGAAAAAGACTTTGAAGTGTATGTGGATGCATCCAATGTAGCAGTTGGGGCAGTGTTAAGCCAAAAAGATGAGAAAGGTCATGACCACCCCATATACTTTGCTAGCCGTCAATTAGTTCAAGCAGAGCGCAACTACACAGTCACGGAAAGAGAAGCTTTAGGAATGATATTCTCAGTGCAGAAGTTTAGACATTACCTGTTAGGGTACAAGTTCGTGTTCCACGTAGATCACGATGCCCTAAAATATATGATAAACAAACCCCAATTGAGCGGAAGAATAGCTAGATGGGTTTTGTTGTTACAAGAGTTTAATTTTACCATCCAAGTTTGACCTGGTAAGAGTCATGCTAACGCAGACCACTTATCACGGTTAAGTGATGCATTAGGCACTGAACCCATTGACGACTCCTTCCCTGATGCTAACTTGTTTTTCATAGAAAAGGTGTCTCCTGAATACGCGGAGATAATTAACTATTTACAAACCAATACATTTCCCGAAGGACTCTCTAAGAAACAACAACAACGATTAATATTTAAAACGGCTCCATATTCTATCATCGCCGATACCTTATACAAAAAGGGCAAAGATGGTGTATTAAGACGTTGCATTATGAATTCGGAAATACCCTTAATCCTACAAGGATGTCATAGTGATTCAGCAGGAGGTCATTTTGTGGGTAATGTTACTGCTCGAAAAATCTTACAAGCAGGATATTGGTGGCCCACTTTATTTAACGACTGTGTCACGTATGCTAGACAATGTGACGTTTGTCAACGAATGGGTAAACCGACGGACACCTCAACGACGCCATTACACCCTATCCTAACACTAGCACCTTTTGAGAAATGGGGAATAGATTTTGTTGGTCCAATTAACCCTCCTAGTAAAAGTGGACGACATCGTTATATTTTAGTTGCTACAGACTATGCCACTAAATGGGCTGAGGCTGAAGCCACTAAACGTGATGATAAAGAGACAGTTGCTAAGTTCCTTAAAGCTAATATCCTATCACGTTTTGGATGCCCACGAGAGTTGATTAGTGATAGAGGCACTCATTTTGTTAACGATGTCATTGAATTGTTAACAGAGAAATATAAAATCAAACATCGACTCACAACACCATACCACCCGAGAGCAAATGGTCAAACAGAAAAGACAAATGGTATCTTGTGCAAAATCATAACAAAAACTGTCCAAGGCTCTATGGTTGATTGGGATGTTAAGTTACTAGATGCTTTATGGGCATATCGTACAGCTTATAAAGTCACTACAAAATTTACCCCTTTCCAATTGGTGTATGGTCAAGAAGCCATCCTACCCATTGAGTTGGAATTACCCTCTTTACGCATAGCATTGGAAGAAAGGCTAGATGATTCGGACTCGTTGCAAGAGCGTATCGCCATGTTAGAAAAATTAGATGAAATACGTGGCCAGGCATACCTCAATACGGCCGCAATTCAAAAATGGCGTAAAACTTATTACGACAGCAAAATGAAAAATAAAATTATTGCTGATAATGATTTGGTCTTACTATATGATAGTCGATTTCAGAAGTTTCCAGGCAAGTTCAAAATTCGATGGCAAGGACCCTATAAGGTGGTTAAAGCCTACGAAAATGGATCCTGTGACCTGGAAGATTTCCAAGGACGGCCATTAGCTACCCGCATTAATGGGAATCGTTTGAAAGTATACCACACTAACTGAGGACAGTTAGCATAATTAAGTGGGAGGAGGGGTACATAAATAATATGTCGTAACATAGTCAATTAAATTTTTTTTGACATTAGGTAGTACAGTTAGGAGTTAAATTAAGGCTAAGCCCTTAATGGGAATGTGGAATAAATCAAAGATAGACGTAGATTTTAATCCTAGTAGTACGTAAGTTAGAATTAGGTGCGTACAATCCATAAATGGCCATAACCTAAAGGAAATAGGCGATAAGCAGAATTGGCCATAAACATGATAAGTAAGTTTAGATACGGCTATAACCATAATAACAGAATGTGAGACTCATACACAAGTGAGTGAGCTAAGAAGTCGAAGTGACGCCGGATTCGGGTAAAATCTGATCATTGCTCATCAAGAAAGGCAAATCGGCAACTGAATCATCATGGCAAGTAGCCGTGAAGTGGAGGTGGCCATCATCTTGACAATCAGGTGGATGCCCAAGCGGCGCAACCCAAGACGTCACAATGCGACAAACAGGCTATAGGCAGTGTAGCTGCATGAGAGCAGTCTGAGGGCAAATTTGAGTAAGTAAGCTTGAGACCAGCAGGGTAGAGTCTGAGCAAGCTTGAACGCCAGGTTTTAGTCTGAGTGCGCACATTGTTGCTGAGGGAGAATTCTGGACCTTGAACTTTGAGCAAACTGCTGCAAGTTGGAGTGAGAGATTGGCAATAGATTGAAGTTGAGAGTGCAAGAGGGCAACCTGAGAGAAAAATCTGAACAAGTTAGGTTGAGTCTGAAGGAGTTGGGTATAGTCTGAGTGTGATCACCATCGCCAAGCGAAGAGGTTGGTGTCTGTGTCAGGAGCATTGGGCAATTGCCGGAGTGAATGTGAGAACTTGGCAACAGATTATACTCAAGAGGGTGAGTGAGGAAATTCTGTTGAGTTGCAAATTGATTGAGAGGAGAGATAAGTCCAATGGCAGGACCATCAAAGGAAGGAAGAAAGAGAGGAGCCTTGCTCATTGAACCAATCTCATTTGATCAGATTCCTGAGGAGTTTAAGGAGAAAATCAGAGAGAAGGAGTCTCACCTGAAATCAGCAGGGTTGTGGGAATTCATCACTCAGTTGGAGATTCCGTGGCCATGGCCTGCTGACTTAGCAGAATTTGTGCTGTCTGCTGGAGCGAGCGATTTTCGAGAGGTGCGAGTGCGCGATCAGCTAATTCGCCTAGAGACAGAGGCGATATCCCAGGTGACCACCTTGCCTGGAGTCGGCAGCGGCTCAGTGGCGTAGGCATGCAGGGCAATTGACGCTCTAGAGTGGGGAGTGGTGTTCGAGAATGGCTAGGCAGCCTTTAGCGCCCGAAAGCAAGGGTGGGACCTAGAGAAGGCGATCTCACCTTGGCGGGAGTGGCTATTGCTGGTGCACCAGCGCATTGAGCTCGAGCGAGATGGCAATTTTATGGAGCACTGTGTAGTCTGTGCGGCATTGGCAGCCTGGATAAGAGGCACCAAATTCAATTGGGCAGAGGAGGTGAGACTGAGAATTCGGGAAAAAGTTGGCAAAGGCAAGTGTTTGCGACCTGTGCCTTTGAGATCTGCTGGGTATATAGGCATGTTGTGTCAATCATCATTTAGTCCTAGCACATCCTCGGCTACTCGTCGGTCAGTTGCACCTTTCTTACCTAAACCTACTGGTTTTGTTAGTGAGGAACCCATGCCTTCAGTCCCCAGTCCCTTGCACAGTCCTGAACCTCCTGTCATTTTGGAGGAGTATATAGAGTTACATGGCGAGAGTCCAACAAGGTCTAAGTCTAAGGGACTCAGTCTGCCGTGGAAGGAGAGCTCGCCATTACCAACCCACGTGCCTGCTGTAGGGGCTGAGTGGCTAAAGAAGATGGCAATAGTCATGCAGGAGTTAGAGGATCAAAAGAGGTTAATGGAGAGGCAACAAGAGGAATTAAGCTTAGCCAGTGAGAAGGTAGCCCAATTGGCTAGAGAGAATTCTGAGTTGACCAAGTCTGTCCAGTAGTTGTCAGAGAGTCTTCACCAGTCAGAGGGTGAACAAAAAAAATGGCAAGTAAAATTTGGCAAGGTGGAGTTGGTGACCAGTCAGTTAATAAGAGAAAAGGAAGACTGGGAGAGGAGTAAAAGTAATTTTTCTAAGGAAAGAGCTGAGTGGCTGAATTTGAAGGGGAGACAGGAAAGGGCCATAGCCACTAAATCAGCCAAAGTCAAGAGTTTAGAGACTCAAGTACGAGCCTTTTTGACGGATGAGAAGGAGGCCATGGACTTACAACAACGGGTAAAGGGTCTGAAATCCTTGTCAGATGCACAGGCTGAAATGATACAGTCTTTAAAGGTGAGGGTCGATAGGCTGAAGTCGGGACTGTGGGCTATAGAGAGTGCATGTCTACCTTATCACAATCTGTACAAGAGTTATGAGTACAGAGGGATATTTTCTTCATAGCCTATGACCTGAAACCATCCCAGGTGTTAGAGCCAACAGAGTTTGAGAGGCTATGGGAGGAGACGGTTAGAGAGAATCACGAGAACCTTCTGACAGAAATCCTAGTTAGGGGTGAACTCAAATTGCGAGATTTGTTCAAGGGATTTCAGATTATTGTCGATTTTGGGGTCCACGTCTTCTTGTACTATAGTCAATTGGAGTTATCTCTAAGCAAGAGAAGGCGAGTAGCTGCTGAGGTAGAGGCAAGCCAGCCTACTCGCCTGGTCAACTTACACCAGTGGAATCAAGCTGTTACCACAACTATGGCTATATGCCCACCTATGTTGCTACAGTCATGGCGGGCCCAGCTTGAGAGAATGAGCGCCAGCCTGGACAGCGACACCTACCTTCAGACGGTGATGGATGCGGCCTTGGAGAGGTTGGCGATCAGCAAGCAGCTGGACATTGGAGCAGGCCAGTACCAGCTCAAATTTGACTAGATGAAGGAGCGATTAACGAGAAGCTTGCAGGCTATCGCCCAGCCAGGTGGCCGAATTCAAATACAATTATAGAACCAAGTTACATTTTTCCTACCCCCGGCTTATCTGGTGCAGAGGGCTTTACACTCGACGAGGAGACCACCAATTTCACCCTTAGCGCACCAGTACTTAGGGAACTACTCAGCCCTGTTCGATTTTGACATTGAGGAGCCCATTCCTAGTTGGAAAGCTTTTGATTGGATTTTTGAGGATGTAGGCTTGTCGAGGCAAATCAGTACTCGACCGGAAGAGGCGCATGACGTGGTTTACAGGAGAATTTGCCACGGCTAGAGTCCGACGCCTCATGTTACTGTCACTAATGACCCTAGATTTTGCGACTGCCCGAGGCGCTGGAAATGGCCACCTCAGGCACTCATTGATAGCCTAGAATATAATTGGCCAGTGATCCCTGGAAACTTCATGACGGCTCAAGACTGCTACGAGTCTTACATGCAGTTCTCATACGAGCATCGGGAGCACAAAGACCCAGTCTGCTTCCGAGCGGCTATTTTCACAGCAATCTTGGGATTCTGGTGTAAGAAGTATGAATTTGTGTATAATGTGAATTTGCTGAGCAAGGCTAACCGGGAGGCGATGTTCTTAACCAAGATCAATTACAACTCAGCTAGGTGGTACCGTTGTCTGGAGGCCATGTGCGCAACGTATTTTATCATTGGGCCTCACCACAGTTTGGTGAATGAATTCAGCGCTACCCGCTACGGAGTAATCAGTCGAGCCTTGAAGAATCAGAGGCTGACACTGAACACTGTAGTCCCACAGGAAGAGGTAATGGCCCCAGGCTATGTGGAAGACTATGGGCCATCATCTCAAAGACAATACAAGAAGCTCGGACCAGATGGCAAGAGGCTGAAGCGGTAGAGTTTTTGCGAGACGCAAAAAGGTTAGCGTGGGGCTATGTAAAACCACTTTTTGGGCTATCGCCTAGTCGAACGAAGCAATTTCAAAATTTTAATGAGATTCATCCGGCTATTGACCACTGAAGACAAGGCAGTGTGAAAATGAATGGCTATCGCCGTGGTGGAAGCGGTTACTAGGCTAACCAACTGTCTCTCTCCCTCGGCACTATGAGGAGAGGGCAGCCTAGGTAGAATTCAGGCTATTTTTCCATTTTTGTAAATCAGGCATAGTCTCGCAGTGAAAGCAATAGGCTAGTGAAGGCGCCAACACTCAGTGATTGAGGTTGGGCAGCCAGTAAGCAACCCCAAGTGAGATGCTTGAGGGCATAGATATAGACTTTTCTGAGCCGAGTGATTCGGACTCTGACACTACTTAAACTTTGACAGTGGAAGTAAAAAATGTTGTTCCAATGAGATATCTGTGATAAGCTTGAAATGCAAGTTGATGTTGTATGTGTATGAGCAATTGTTTGGAAATAACACTATATTCGGTAATTGGAGACTTTTTGTTGATTTTGAGACTATTTAAGGACGTGGCTTTCACATTTGTAGGAAGGAAAACACTAAAAATATGCTATGTTCCCAATTTTGGAAACAAATAAGAGACTCAAATGCATGGAACTACACATAAAAATAAGAAAATGGGATATATGAAAACATTTGCATATGGAAAATCAATATCATATTTATTGAATAGGGGTTGAAGTACAAAATGCAAGTGGAATATCCAATATTAGGCGAAAGTCCTAGAAACATAATTCCACAACTACATGTATGTTAATATAGCCTATACGTTCGGATCATGATTACGACTCACTACTTTTGCTTTTGCAATACTATTATTAGCATTTATGGCCGTTTCACGTTCTTTTGCTTTCATGGCCTCCATGGCTCTAAAGATCTCGGGTCCGCGGCTGTAACCTTGTTTATTTGTCGACCCCGAATATGTGCCATTTGCCCATATTTGCCGACCCCCTACCGAATAAGTGGAATACGAATGCGTTTGGGAAACCGAACGTCTTGCACTCTTCCGTAGGGCCAAACAACGATCAGACTCGCATGAAGCAGTCTTCAGTGTTCGCCTATCCAATGACGAAGTCGAGGATGAACGGCCCACATTCATGTGTATTGGGGTCTGAAACAATGACCATAAATACATATAATGACGTGGGTTAGTATAAGTTACGGATGGAAGTCCGAAAAACCCAAGAATATGAAATCCACTAATGCACAGAAATCATGAAGGAAAAACTTGAGAATGCCAATAATTGGGCACCTTGGCCTGCGGGGCGGTGGTTTGAGCTTCTGCGACATCGAGGGGGGCCACAAGCACAATAGGGACGCTCGTAAATGCCGGGACATCAATTTGGGGTTCATCCATACAAAGGCGTCTGGTCGACCGCGGGTTTCGAACGTGCTTCTCATTGCGGAGGGGAGATGGAGATGGAGATGGAGCGTAATTGAGTTTTGCAACCTTTGGAGGAGGGCTATCGACAACTCCGTCTTCAAACCCCGAGTTTTTGGAGTAATCAACAGCAGAGGCGGCATCGACGGCTGAAAATTGAAATAGTGAAGGCATTGAAATGTCGGTCACACCAATGGAAGGGGAGCTGGGGCCCGGTTTAGATGCACACATGCCATGGACGAGACTTTGGGATGCTTGGTGAGGCAACTAAGACACAAAAATACATTTACAAAATACGGGGAGAAATGTTAGATATAAACATGGAGAGTCCAAGTACAAACCCAAAAAGCAGTTCTCATATTAATTTATTGAGTTTGGCATAGCCGTACAACCTCCTAAATTCCTCATCTCTTGGGCCTAGAGGCCTATTGCCAATGGGGTACGGTTGGAGAGGACAAAATCCGGGACACTTCCGGGGTGATAGGCAAAGCCTCCTAATGTAGGGTCCTAGTTCATTCTCTAGAAAGTTGTCATTTCTATCACTCTCCCAAGGATCCGGGAATATGCAACTGCCCGGGGGATTGAGAATACTCTTTGCCGGGCTGTCATCAATGAGGAGCGTGTTCTCCGGGGTGGGCCAACAACCGTGGGGCACCCCCTCCAACATAGGGACGCCCACCCAAAGGTTCTTCCTCAGTACCTTTAGGAATTGAGGCCCTCGGCCTCCTCCGACCTTGGGTACAATGTTGCCATTACGGTCATAAAGGTCATCGCAGTGTTCTTGACCGAGAAGCAAGCATGGCATTGCGAGTTCTCGGAAAAGGAAACCGACGATGGCCTTTGTGTTGTCCATGAGCATAGAGCTCCAGATGATGACATGGGCCAAGCCAAGGACATCACGAAGGAAGCACCTCAACCCGGGCCGGGCCCGTACAACCTTCTTGTTAATGAGAGTATCGAACTGTCCGCCGTAATCCATGTCTTGTGGACTACGGAAGGGACCCTTCGACGCACTATTGGAGATATGCATGGAATGACAAAGCACCCCATTGAGGTCAAATATTATGAACGGTTTCCTCATGGGCCGGCTTGGTCTTTCAGTGGGGTTGCGACATATCTCCGACGGACCCTGTGATGGAAAATACTATCTAGGTGAATGGTACTACCCATGAAAACCAATTGACAAGCATGCACAAACTCAACAAACAAATATAAGGCAAAAATAATACGAATACGCAGTTCAAAAAATTTATATTAATGTGATTGGTTTAATACATTTCGCGAATAATTTACATTGTCACAAAAGGTCTCCCCTAAAACTAATTGAATCTATGTTGGCAAAATTGCATCCACCCGCCGGGCGAAGTCGAGCATCGAACTCGACAATATGCACACGCCACGAAGTTGGCAGACAAGGAAGTTTCGGACGCGCGTCTGTAACGTGGGAGGCAAGCTCAAAGGTGGATTACCTCTTCAGCGGAGAGGCCCTCGCCAACAGTGCCTCCCTCACCAGGCCCCATCGTGGGCACAGGTTCCGGACGCGCGTCCGCAAAATTGTGCAAGCTATCCTCCACCACCAAGGCGCCTCCAGCCGCTTGCGACCCCTGGGTATCGACATGAGGTTGATCTTCATCTGTGGTGACTTGGCTGCCCCGCATATCTTCATCTTCTTGGCTGCCAATGGTTGTGATGTCTTCAATGGCGCCTTTCTCGTGAGCACCTGCCGTATAACGTGCAGGTCTCTCCTCCTCTCGTACGGTATGAGAGGAGGGCTCTGGGGTGGCGGCAACCTGGGGAGAGGGCGGGACATACAAGGCGGGGGCTGGATAGGTATGCTCTGGTATGTATACCGTATGGGAAACTCAAGTATGTGAGCGTAAAGCGGAGAGCAGAGAGCGGAGAGTGGAGAGCAAAATTTTTTGGTATAAATTTTGACAGAAAGTGGGTGTATTACCGTGGGTTTAGGGGGTATTAGTAGAAACATTTGTTGAAAAGGGAGCCCAATTCCGTTGAAATATACATAAATTAGGGCTGACGTCAGCACTATGTGAGCCCAATATCGTGCCCACATGCATTCTTAACATTAAAACTTATAAAGCCCTTGGTGGTGAGTGTTTGATTAAGGAGGTTCACATGTCAGGGGTGGAGTTAGATTTAGATCTATTATTTCAATCCTAACACACCCTAGTATCAATGTCACATCACAATCTAAATGACTAACTATTCCATCATCTATTGTATTGCTTTGGGCTTCCTCCCCCTTATCTCACATTGGGTTCAACCCTTTTAGGCATCGATATTAACTAACCCAGCTTAGCCTTAGTAGCAACCAGCAGCTTGGCTGCAACCAGAACCCAGCTTAGCCTTAATAGCAACCAGCAGCTTGGCTGCAACCAGAACCCAGCTTAGCCTTAATAGCAACCAGTAGCTTGGCTGCAACCAGAACCCAGCTTAGCCGCAGTAGTCCAGCAGCTTGGCTGCAACCAGAACCCAACTTAGTCTGAGTAGCACCAGCAGCTTGGCTGCAACCAGAACCCAACTTAGCCTCAGTAGCACCAGCAGCTCGGCTGCAACCAGAACCCAGCTTAGCCTCAGTAGTCCAGCAGCTCGGCTGCAACTAGAACCCAGCTTAGCCGCAGTAGTCCAGCAACAACCTTAAGCTGCAATAGTCTAATCCACAGTTGTTAGTTAACCCCGCTAAGCCCCTAACTAACACCGCTAATTAACTTCACTAATTCGCTAAACATCCCTTCCTAATTCACACATTGTCCTAGCTCTAAGAGCTCAAGACTTCTAGAGAAGGGAGTTAACTATACTTAAGGGCTAATCCACAAACTAATTAGATTAGCAGTAATAAATGAAGAATGCAATGTGGGTAGTATGAATTGGAGTGTATTGTGTGGTGTGCAACTTAAGTATTATTGAATACTTATGATTTAATGAAAGAAGGAGGAGGTGTGTGAGGCACCAACCTTTTATTGGAATGGGCCGGGTGTATGCTAGATTGTTTTGTGACTAGAAGTTAAGAGATCCGAACAATGAAGAAAAAATGAAGAATGCAATGCGGGTTGACATTATGAATATGAAATAATGGAGAGAAAGAATGAAACTTGCGCCGGATATCAAAAATAAAACCAACACACAACTTTTTTTAAAGCCGGAAAACAACAACAAACTGAGTTATAATCTCCAAAACCAAAATGATAAACTAATGGCTTGGAGAACATTCCCTATCACTCTCCTCACCTTCATTTGCTTCTAACAAGAAAAGATATCGTGTTCCACGCGAGAAATGACGAACGCGAGGAAGAGGTGGGGACTCCGCCTTCGCAAAGCAATCCGCCATTGCACTAGCATACGGGGGAAGCTCAAATGGCTTCGGAGGACTTGAGAACATGTCTCGACGAATGACTGCGTCCTCCGCTGGCTCTCTAAACACCCAAGCAAAAGGATTAGAAACATGATGACACTGGAAAATGAGAACCTGAAATCAAGGCAAACATGGCAAAATATAGAAATCAAACTTACGCACAAAGGAATCCGAATGCCCTCTTGGTCATCTTTTGAGGAGGATCAAAGATAGATGTAGACGGTGCGGCAACTGAGCGAGATATACGCGCAGGCTGGGGATCGCGCATGGGGAGTAGGTGTCGCAACCCTTGCTAGCCCTCCTTGACCATCTTGCCAATTTTCGTTTCTAGCAAAGGTTACGAGCGCTAACCATTCGCATTCCGCCATGCTAATGGATAGCTCCTCTTACCCCGGACCAATAGTTCATAGGAGGGAACCAACCCTCCTACTTTGCTTTCGGGACTCACCCCTTAATCGGTAAACCATTTCCCCAATGTGGACTTCCATCCATGGAAGTCCAATCCTATGTTGATCATCGCGTTGCCGGAGCAACACTACAACAACCCGAACCATACTAGGCAACTATGGCCTCACAATAGGCCAAAGCCCATGGAGGCCTTGCCGTTCGGCCTCGGGTGGGTGAGGCCACACCACCTCACCCATATAAGCCTCTAGGACTTCACGCGGGGCCCCTACCCCACCGTCAACCAACCTCTTGTCTCCCTACCAAGAGTTGGGGCCAAGTGGACATTTTCCTTTAGCTGCTGGGCCTAGAACCCCCCAGCAGCTTCAGACCATCATAACTTCCTTGTATGATGTCTGATCATAACAACCAACCACTCCATCCTCATCTACGCTTCACGTAGATGCCGATGGACTCCTCACTTGCTCCATTCGAGCAAGTCGTGAGGAAGTTATGCCTGTTTGAACCTTGGCAGTCCCGGGAATCCCTCCCAGGCACTGCTGTAGCAGGGCGCTGTCCCGGGACAGCGCCCCACTCAAATGGCCATAACTCCTAGCTCACACCTCCGATTGAGGTGTTCTTGAGCATTCTAGAATCACCACGCCATGAGCTACGCATAGCTCATGGCCTTGCCCTTGTGCCTCCTAGTCTTCGTGGGTGGGAGGCGTTCCCAACGCCCGGGGCCCTCACCCACACTAGGATCACTTGGGCCCTCTCACCAACGGCGCCACAAGTCCCGGGTGTCACTCCGGGGTCCCCCTTGTGCCCATGGTGTTTCGGGCACTCCTCATGGAGAGGTGCGCGACAGTAGGAGTGCATTGAAAATGACGGGGTCACTCTCAAGGGCCACAATATGCCGCTCAAGGGAGCGACATGCTGTAATCGAACCACCTAAAGTAAAGAGAGGTAAAATGTTAGTATGGAAACTAATGAAGAAAAAATAACCGCAAAATCAAAGTAAGGATGATGCTGAAAGAGAATGCGTACCTACACCACATTGCCAGTCCATAATAACATCATTCTTGTCGGTGAGAATAGCAAAAATGATAAAGAAAAAAACATGATGCTTTTCGCGAGCACCTCTCCAGGGTATCCCATCACTACGCATCGCCTGACTCTTCTCATCGGTGAAAGCATTCAACCATCCATCTCGCTGGAAGTTGTAACCATACTCTTGCATGGCCTCCTCACGCACTTTGAGAACGGAGTTAATACGAACAAGAACCTTGATGTTGAATTTCCGAGTCTGAAAAAAACAAAACGATTTCATAAGACTCGGAAGAAGTGAAATGAAAAGCAAAACAAAATCGGAGTAGGAGATGGAGAGTAGCTTACAACTCCAGAGGGGACCACAGGAGATTGGAGGTCCAAATCATTCATACCGAACCAATCTTCGGCGACGTAGAAGTCGTACGTATATGCCCAATCGAAAAGAATCCTAGAAACACTGGCACTCGCACAATGGGCTAGGACAAGGACACCATGATCATAGAGGTTAGATTTCGCAAATGCAAAAAGACACTCATAATATGATTCATGTAGCTTGTTCCAAGCAGGAACATCGGTGGAGATGTTGGGCACCGGCACTACAACAGATTGGGTATTTTGTGACTGAAATTTATGAGTGCCTTAAGTCATAAAATCCCAAAATATGACTGACGAGGCTCCGGATGAGGATGACGCGCGCGGTGACTGGGTCTAGTCATTACCGACGAGTCGCTTCGGACATGAGTCATATGAATATATACGGTTGTGGAGGCGTATAAAAGGACAGTTTCTACGATCCCCACTGCATGTGGGACATACCTTGACTAGCCTTGGACTCAGTGCCCTTTTTTGACCTGCCCGGGCAGAAAAAATACCAAACCGACGTGGAATGTGACTCCATGTGATCATGTTCTCTGCTGACGTGTAATATGACTTCCATGCGTCATAATTTTGCCGACGTGGCAGGCCACGTGGAATGTGACTGCTAGTTTTTTGACTGCTTGTAGTCATGTTTTTTGGGGCGTTAGTCACATTTTCTGCGGGGATGACATTGTTATATAACGTTCTGTAGTCATATTCTTAGTAACATGTTCTGCACAATGTGACATGATGGAGTGATATTCGCGTAGATGGAGAGTCACATTGCGTAATTCTTTGTGCGTTGTGATAACTGTATTGAGTTAGATTCGTATTACTTGTAATTCTGATTGTCAGTCACATTTCGTGCCACATCCCAAGCAATGACGATATATTCAAGTTATGCGCTACATAACTGAGCCAAGTAAGAAATTGAGCACACAAATTGAGTACATAAATTTCAATAACTTAAACGACTTTATGTAGTCCATGTCTCCAAGCATATCCAAATGTGTTCATCTTTCCTACATGACCCCTAAATGCGTAAACTACCGAAATCTAAGTGGCTTGTTGAGGTTCCAGCGGGATAGCCTTCAGTGCTTCCACTGGCCACTTGGTGATGGACTTCAGTGCATCGCCCAGACGCAACATCGGAGGATCGTCGTCGTTGTTGCCCTCGTACAACAACACGGACTCTGCTCCCGGCTCGATCGAGGACACGCTAACTGATACGTTGCCCTCCTCAATGAGGCGCTCGTGGAGTGAGCCTCCTGCAAGGCTCACGATGATGCCTTGCGCCACTACGTTCGCCTTGGCCTTGTTCTCCTCGTCCTGGTCAAACAATGCGACATTGGACCCCGTGGCCAACGGCAAGGGTGCGTCCTCCACCATCGCATTAGCCGTCTCCGACAATACGGCGGTGACCTCTTCTGCTTGTGTCTGCAGCAGAAAAAGTAATTATCAACAATCAAAACAATCCGCGTGGAGTTACTGGAGCTTCAATACTCAATATATGACCTCACACTAGGCCATGATTGCATAATATGATAGGATATACTCATATACCGTACCGCAGTCATCATATATGACAACAATGAGTAATATAATTGCGACCTATAACTGAACATAGTCATATGACTGGACATAGTCATATAACCCATGACTAGCCATATTCATGTGACTGAACATAGTCATATTGCCTATGACTGACCATAGTCATATGACTGGACATAGTCATATGACTGGACATAGTCATATTAGAATGAGCACAAAAAGTAACACATTCGCCTAAGGTCCTCATATTGCTTCGTGGAGTGACATACCTATGCGGACATGTGTTATCAGCATTTTCCTTGTTTGCGATTGGAGTTAGAACCAAATAGAAACAAAAAATATCCAAGAGCAGCTTACCTGTGTCGATGAACCTACCAGGTTCGCAGGTACCGACGCTAGATGGACCTCCTTAGTCAGATACGCCAAACAATATTCAATGTCGGATTGCTTGCGGGCCAATCCTTCGAATGGCCCGCAGATTCTACCCAGGAAGTCATCGTTGGGGTTTAGGGGATCCCAGCGCGGAAAGTTTAGGACATTTGAGGGGGGGGAACGCGCCGTCGCCGTTGTATCCCAATCGATTTGGAGACACCGTGTTGAGCCGTGCGTGGGGTCCGGAATCATATCAAATAGATTGCGGAGGTCTCTTATTGGGTTCTGGAGGGGGTAAGTCCTCCCCCACAGAAAGCTCCATTGAGCTGTCGTTCCCGATGCAAGAAATGCGCCTACAACCTCTAGTACGTTCTGCTCTACGGGGGACCATATCCCGACATCAAAATTAGAGAACAACATCGACAAAAACTTGTCGCAGTCGGTCCTTTTTTTTATTTTTACATTCAGGTCCTTTGCGTGGTGGATGACTAGATCCGGGCCCCACTCTCTCCTATCGTGCAGAGGTCTGATATCGCAAAGAAGTCCTACAACATTCAACACTATAATTTTCCTACGCCCGGAATCCGACACTCTTACCGAGGGGACCTTCGGGTGTAACGGCTGAATCTTCGGAGCATTGCCAGCCTTCTTCTTCTTCTGTGGACTGCCTCCTTTATGTGCCCGTTTTGCCGGCCTCTTTGTCGCAGGCGCCTCATGGTCCTCGTCCTCCTGCAAGTCCATGGGTTGATCTTCACTCGCTCCAACCGTCATAACCTGGGAGGCCACGACCCATAACACTCTAGCGTTAGAGTATGACTCGGCCCTGTCATACACGACTGCTTGTGATAACCTCATGTCATGTTATATGACTGCCACTTGTCATGTTTATGACTGCATTGAGTCATATACTATGACCGCCTATAGGCATATAACATGACTGCCTAGAGTCATGTGATATGACTGCCTTCAGTCATATCATGTAACATAATCATATGACTGTCCAATGTTGAGGCCACATCAAAGACACAAAGCTTACACGTAAGGATAACTATCGGACAAGTATAATGTGCATATGACATGAATGCCAACCTCTTTATGTCGAGCCATTGCACGCCGGGTAGGCCGTGCATCGTGTTCCGCCAATAGCTTCTCCGCTTCGCCCTTCCTCTTCTTGGCTATGGGTTTCTTCTTTTCAATGATGGGTTGGCAACCCATATCTGCTAGGGTGTTACGCAGGGGCTCCGATGCCGCGGTCGACCCAGTATGCCCGGATTCCGCCGACCTCCCAGTTGCCTGCATGTTCTAATGATCCACATGAGGCGTGTATTAGTGAACGATCCTAATGCAAGACATACAACATTGCTGAAGCAAAGGTGTTCCATACATGTATTCGACTGGAGTACTAGAGGATATACAGACGCAATCTTTTCGGCGGTTACTTGGATCACGTCGACTCCTGCTTCCGCCGTGGCTGGCGGTTCCATGTCCGTGGCCGTCGTTCGCTTCTGCACCTCCAGCAGAAGCTGCTTCATCATAGCCTTCACATCTTCCATCTCCCCCTTCATGCTATCCTGGAAGTCGTGCAGCTCTGTCCGCGTAACAAAGAGGGCTCTATCTCCCGCTCTTGCATTTGGGAGTGGCCCTCTGGATGACGATGACCGGCCCCGTCCTGATTTCCCGGGTGTCGCTAGCTCGGTTTCCACCTCCAGCTGCGTGGGGGGCCGCTCTAAATCTGCGGCCTGTGAAAGGAGCAACTGTGGATCCATGAAAAATACGTAAACATACTAAATATGACTATGGAAAGTCATATTACTTAGAATATGACTAGCTGAAGTCATATTACTTAGAATATGACTAGCTGAAGTCATATTACTTAGAATATGACTAGCTGAAGTCATATTACTTAGAATATGACTAGCTGAAGTCATATTACTTAGAATATGACTAGCTGAAGTCATATTACTTAGAATATGACTAGCTGAAGTCATATTACTTAGAATATGACTAGCTGAAGTCATATTACTTAGAATATGACTAGCTGAAGTCATATTACTCAACGTATGGCTAGGTGAAGTCATATGACTCACAATATGACTAGGTGAAGTCATATGTCTCTAAATATGACTATGTGAAGTCATATTCAGGCAGCGTGTGACTATCTATGGTCATACGACTTCCGGTGTGACTATGTAAAGTGATATCATTCATTATATGACTGAATTATATGACTGCAGGTTGTCACATATTTATGTTTGAATGACTTGCACACAAAATCACTTACCAGTCTAGAGCGCACCTCCCCTTCGGACCTTCCAGAATACGACAAGGTCTGCACGGTCTGCCGTGCGGCTTTCATGCGCGTGGCTTCCGCGATTTTGTCCGTCCGGGCAATTAACCTCTTGAAGTTGTCAACGTGCGCCTTCTTCACATACGGTGGGAGCGGGCCACAACTCTCTATGAGTTTCTTCATGTTCGACCTGCGAGTGCGCATCTGCTGCCGCAAAATCTGGAAAAAAATAGCTTCAGGCACGTCTCCGAGTCCACCACGGTACTCGAACTGTGCGGCCATCTTGTCTTTAATTGCCAACAACAAAGGCCGTGGGTGTGCCCTGAAGTTGTCGATGCTCCAGTCGAGGTCGCGAGAGTACCCGCGTAGTCGCGTCAGCCAGTCAGGCCTGTGTATCCATGTCGGGCACCCGGCCTCGTCGACCTCGACCCACAAACGCTGACCACCACTGGAACTGTGCAGCTCGTCACTCTTCGTCAAGGACCGCCTAAGGTTCTTCAACTTCGACTGTCGAAGCCGCGCGCTTCCGTCGCCGCCTTCAACCTCTGCCGTCCGGCCAAGGCAACGCACCTTCTCCCGAAGTTCCGTCGGATCGGCTCCTTTTTGAGCCATACGCCGCAAAATGCTTACTTCCCGGAGCTCCAGCTCGTCAAGGAGCTCGTTACGATGCCCTACGCCTATGTCTACCTCCTCGCTGTCCGCCGATGCTTCGTCGGCGTCCATCTCACAAGCCCGGAGAGTATCTTGCATGTCTTGGGACAGCAGGATATCCTCCTCCTCGACCGCCTTGCCCTTCTTTCCGCTAGATTGCAACGGCCATGACCTGGGTTCATTTGCATTACCCTACACACCCAGTTGTACAGTATGCTATATGAAACCGTGGAGTCACCCTACATGACTGTAGTAAGTTACATGATTGCATCGAGTCACACTACATGGCCGAGTGGAAGGATATTATTGTATAATATGACTGGACAAAGTCATATGACTACCTATAGTCATATTACATGACTGCACTAAGTATCATGTTCGGGGTCAGATTATGACCTCCTGGAGTGATATGCATATACGGACATATGTTATCAACATTTTTTCTATATGTGTTTGGAATGAGACCCAAGTAACGCGAACGACTAAATGCGTTTCCAAGTGCAAGAAACTACGGAGATTTATGTTTTTACCTTCCGCCTCCTTGGTCTGGGCCGCTCGTCCTCGGAAGTCTCCTCTTCGTCCTCTTCGTCCTCGTCATCATCGAGGTCCGTTTCAGGAAGTTGTTTTTTTCCTTTCGCTCTAGTGGTCACACCCCAGCCACCACCCTGCTCTACAGATGGGCCCGGCTCTCCCACAGGCATGCCACGGCTGCTCTCAAAAACACGCGCAACCTCATTCGAAGTCATTTCCAAAACCGGCAATGTAATTGCCGGGAAACTAGCAATTGTGCGAAAAACTTCCACTTGCATGCCATCAGGCAGATTAGCTATTTTTGTTATCAAATTGACAAGTACATTGTTCATTTCGGCATTTTTGGTGGAAGTCGTGGGAACCACACTGTTCAGTACGAGCGTGAGTTATTAGACGGACATTACATCCCACAAAAATTGTAAGGTAAACGACTGCCAATGTTGAAACATGACTCAAATGAGTCATGTGGTCTCCACATTTTTTTGACTGGGAGGAGTCATAATCATGAAATTGTTCACAACATGGATTGAGGATGGTTGAAAATAAAAATTGAAATTGAATGTTATGAATCTATTGCAGAGTTGACAACACATACACATTGTCAACACATACACAACACATACACCACACATACACATACACATACACAACACATACACGTACACATACACATACACAACACATAAAATTGAGTTTGAACCTTTGTGAATTCATCTTACGAAAGGAATATGTAACAAACACATACACGTGCTCTAGCTAGTAATAATTGAGTTCCAATGATTCAAACTTTCATTATCATCACGGGCACCAACCAATCATGCATGTGGGCAGCTTAGTTAGCCCTCACTACATTGTTACTCAATATGACACCCGAAATATTTAGCCTATGCATTATGGTTTCAATTCCCTTTCAAATTTGGTAACTCTGGACTGTTGGGTAGTATGGAATTATTCATTCATTATGTGATGTCAAACAAAAACATTGTTCATACACATGATCATAAATGCACGATCATAGACAACCAATAGAAGCCACATATGATGCACAACAACATGGATGTTCGAAGAAGTTACAATATGTTTAGGACTGGGAAGACTCACACTCACAAAAATGTGACTGGACTGTGTCATACAGACCTTAAAGTATGACTACAGGGAGTCATAATACTATGAACTATGACTGCAAACAATCATGTCTTCAGCAAGTTGTATGCAATTTATGACTACAAAGATTCATAAAAGTTTCAAACTTCATAAGCAAAGCTAGCGGTAGCAGGTCCGTTGTATTAGGGTTTGGGGTTACATACCCGGGGTCCTCAGGCCTCTTGAAATGAGAGGTCCCAATTGGTGTCAGACCGAGTTCCCTCAGCTTCTGGTTGTTGGCCTCGATGTTTTTCTTCCGTATCCTCTCATACTCCGGAATTTCTTCCTCCATGATTCTGCAAAACCATAATCCACATTAGTGTTCACTAGAATACAAACAGGTTGTATACATTTTTTATGTTTGTTTTGTATTCCCTACCAGTCCTCATCGATGTTTTGTGGATGCTACAGGTTAGCGGATAAGGGATTGAACAACCAGCTCCTACTCAACAAATGCCAAGGGAGTTGCGAATATAGGTGAGGTCAACTTTCTCCACAGGTATTCGATTGTGTGTGCGGGGTTTTAGCATGATATTTAGGTGTTTGACTAAGATAAGTGACCGGATTAGAATAACTTTCATTCGTGACATGTAGAATAATACATAGAGACCCGATTTTGTGTCCGAAATAGGGTTCATCATTTTTCAATTTAGATGTCGTCTTTCAAAGCACAAGTTTTGAAGTTTTTGAAGTATTATGAAATATTTAAACTAAAATTACTCTCCTTGGAGATGAGAGAGTGCACAACCTTGGAGGGTGAGTGGAAGTGGTGGAGAGAGGGAAAACCCTGAAAAGTTTAGGAGAGAGGTCTGCCTCTGAAAACCCTGCTGCCACGTTACCTCCCGAAATAAATTCAAATGTGGTGCCGAGGTGCACCCACCACCGAAGTCGGGGGGTGGAGGAAGCTGCACCCACCAGCCAGCAGCTCCGACACCGAATCTGGTGTCGATTTAAACTCAGAAATGGCCAATGTATACCTGTCTCCCGAAACCCACCTGCTGCCGCAAAATCCACTCCCTCTCTCGAAACCCACTCCCTCTCGGCACCCACCACCCACCACCCACCACCCACCACCCACCACCCACCACCTCACCCAACACAACTCTCACAAAACCCTATCACCCACCACCTCACCTGAATGAGCCAAATGTATCGAGGCTGCGGAGATTTCGAGGCAGGTGCCGAATCCTTCGAGTCTGCCACCCTAAACCACATCAAATTTCGCGATCCCTAAACCATGTCTTCGACACTGAATCTGCCTCTCACCTGAATCAGCTATAAATTAAATCTGAATCCTCAAAGTTGTGACAGATGAGGGAGGAGGAGAGCGAGGGGATGGAGGGTGGGGGAGGGAGGGAGGGCGGGGGAGGAGGAGAGCGAGGGATGGAGGGCGGGGGAGGGTAGGAGGCACGAGTGAGGGACTGCGGCCGAGGGAGCGCGTGCGGGGGAGGGGACGAGGAGGGCGAGGCAGGGACAGGGAGGGGGGGAGGGACAGAGAGAGAGGGAGGGAGGGAGAGAGAGAGAGAGAGAGGGGGAGGGGGAGGGAGGGAGGGAGAGAGAGGGAGGGAGAGAGAGAGAGAGAGAGAGGGGGAGGGACAGAGAGAGAGGGAGGGAGGGAGAGAGAGAGAGAGAGAGAGGGGGAGGGGGAGGGAGGGAGGGAGAGAGAGGGAGGGAGAGAGAGAGAGAGAGAGAGGGGGAGGGGGAGGGGGAGGGAGGGAGGGAGAGAGAGAGGTAAATTATAAAAATAGACCTCTTTAAAATAGATCAGCAACTTTGATTTGCACGTAAATAGTGAAATTTTACATTTTTTTATAGTAACAATTATTGGGCTATGAAAAAGTCATCAAACATTGTCGTGGATGGATGAGTTCATCCATCAACCAAATTAAAGCCCAACATTCTCTTTACTTTTACATCCTCAACATTTGAAATTACTTTTACATTCTCAACATTTGAAATTACTTTTACATTCTCAACATTCGAAATTACTTTTACCAAAAAAGTATATATGGGCTTCATGACACTTACTTATAACCGGGGTATATGACTCCCCTGGAATCGATTACGATATATTTACGGTATATATCATAGGTCCACACTTATCCATGTGATCTTTTATACCAATATAAGTTTATCGCTATCAAATGAAGAATTGTCCAGTAGGTCAAATATTCATTTTTTGTAAGGGGATTCTAGCTCTTCTCCCTAATTTACTTTATAAGGCATGAACTTGACGAGGGATTCGTGGTGTCTATGTAAACTCATCCATTATGAAATTGACATCAAATTACACATCAAAGTCCCTAAATTAATCTTATGGAGTCTAGTTGGAATAAATCGACCCTCAACCTTAACGGGGACCTTTTTTAAACTAAATCCCCTTCATCCACATTGGATCACTTGACATTATACGGACATAATAGTGGTCAATTATTTCTTAATATAATACCTATTCACCCTTTGAGATTGTATTTGGTACCTTCTTAATATTCAAGTGTTTTGTTAACAAATGAAACCCATCCTTCAGGTCGGTGTTCATTGAGTCTGCTTTGCACTTCTAGGACGAGTTTTCATTTAGGAGCGAAAAGAACTATTGATGTTGAAATGGTCCCTTGGTACCACCTTTTCTAAGTATGTAAGGTAGATGGGCTTAAGTGGCTCCCTTCTTTAATCGGACCCCTAGATATGATTGATAATTGGTTCGGTGAGGATCATCAAAAAGAAAATATCATAAAGAAATATGTTTAGAAAAGATTGGAATACGTCTTCAAAATTCAAAGAACTACTCTACATTGAACAATGAACACAATTGGGAGAACCCGCGTATTTAGTTAAGAAATCAACAAATGTTATGCATTTCTCATGACTATAATTAAATCAAATGAAAGTAATGCTTGGTGTTTGCTCGGCTTTGAAAATAGGAAACTTTAGCTCACTATGTGTGAGCTCCCATATATAATTGTGTACACTCAATGACCAAGAAGATACATATTGTGCACAATGGTCATATCATACAATCATATGCCACGATTTATCAAACACGTTCATGAATGTTGTAAAAGAAGATTCATACAAAGTGGATTGGGTTCATGATGTTTCATAATATTCCTTCAAGTTGCTTCACGGCTTCGGTTAGAGTATTTTCACGCCTTCTAGTCATGGGCTGATGACTGTCATGTCTTATATGACTGACATGTGTTATATGACCCCCGTGTGTTCTATGACAACCAGTCATATGACTACCCTGTGTCATATGACTGTCATGTCTTATATGACTGACATGTGTTATATGACCCCCGTGTGTTCTATGACAGCCAGTCATATGACTACCCTGTGTCATATGACTGTCATGTCTTATATGACTCCCCTGTGTTATATGACTGCCTCGATATATTTGACTTCCCTTAGACCGTATTAAGCCACATAGATAGGTGACTGCGTGCATACGAGCACTTCCTCCTTGTAAGGTATTCCCATATCACAAATTGACCCAGCGCGTATGCCGTGCACACCACAGGATGGCAGGAGGGGAGGTCGAAAGCTTGAAGCATCTACAGTTATGGCAAGAAGAAGAGGTCCAAACAGATGCAATGCGGCTATCCAAGTACCCATGCCCCTGCATGGAGTGTGCAGGAGGGAAAGTCCTCGATCGAGCCACAATTCGAAAGCATCTTCGCAGCAAAAAAAGGGACCCCGTGTTTACAGCCTCTATCTTGGTGAGTCATTCCATGAAACGACTTGTGAATGAGCGTTAGCGGGTGGTCCTGCTTTGAGCGAGTTTTCATCTTTGTGTACATGAATTTTGTAGGCCCGATGGAGACCCATTGTAAAAGCTGCTTGCAAGACATCCCTGAGAAAGTTTCTAGGAGGACACGAAATGCCTTCACAGTCAATGCCAAACACTGCGTCTGCAAGAGTACGAGCCTTGCAGTCATGGGGGTCAAACGTGTATGACGGACAGTGGTGTGACGGGCCCATCCCAAAACTTATAAAGTTTTCATACTGGAATAGAGAATGGGAAGTAAGGGTGTCCAACTTCCCATTCATGGGTTGGGGTCTCTTTGCACTTCAACCCGCCAAAGAGGGAGAGGAACTGCTTCCATTCGTAGGACCACAATACACCAAGGGAGAATACAGTGCCTTGAAGAAGGCACATCCTCGAGTGAAGTCATATGCGATGCAAGTTGAGCCGGACTTGTACATCGATGGAGATGTAATGAAAGGGAATGTCGCAGGCTTCATAAATAGTTCCATAGGACGCAAAGAAATAGGAAATGTGGTGTGGGAATTTCGCATGTTGCCAAAACCCTGGAACAAACAGGAATGGGGGTATGTAATCACCATGGCCACAAAGGACATTATGGTCGGAGAAGAGTTGTATGCACATTACTCTTTGAACCCGCACACCACATTGTAGGCTGACACCCATTAGTCCACATTCGGAATGACTAAAGTGTGCCATGTGTTCACTAACATGACTACACGAAGTCATATTTTGTTTTGACAAAATTTTGTATACATGTCCAGACCACAGTATACATATGTACGTGGAACATGACCAATTTTTTACATCCAATGCTTGTATTTGTATGGTGCATGAAATTTCTTTTACCTAACACACTCTTGTCTTCATAATCGATGAACATCCCCCCCCCCACGCATGTTACAAGTTCATGTTATATTCGGCGTTTCATGATTGCCCCTCGTAGATACATTGTTCATTTTATGACAGAATCATGTAACACAGAAGTCACAAATTTATGACTCATCCATGTGATACAATGTTACTTGTGATTGCTCCTTGTCGTTTTTATACATTTGTATATAATATGTGCACGTTATATACAGTCCGTGTTCTATGATCGTCATTGTTATGAGTCCTTGTCGTATGTTTCTGCCAAAGCGAAAATATATAACATGCGAACAAATTTATCACTATCTGCAGGACGAGTACAGCCCGATTGACTTGTTCTCCCATGCACCCCGGATTGGGCAAAGAAGCCAGACATACCCTAACACAAACGATGGACAAGAAGGAGAAGTTGAGGTTCTACGTATGGTGGCAGAGTGCTTTGGCAAGTACGATGACCTCAAATTTGATGGACATGAAACCGAAGCCACCATACATGAGGGACTCGGGGATGCATTGGTTGAAGACGATGAAGGGGAGGATGGTTTCACAACGAAGGACAGTGAAGGTAGCGAGGGGGAAAGGGAAGAAACGAATGACCCCATGGAAACAAGAGGGAGTACGATGAACAGTGAGGACCCCACTGGGGTAGACCACCAGAAGCTCTTATGCGAAGCTGGAACTCCACTGTATGAGGGAAGCCCCTCGAACCGTCTCACATCGACACTCTTGATACTATTGTGTTGCACCATATTCGCTGTACCAAACAACTTTGTGGATGAGTTGTTGAAGTTGTTGAAGGAGACAATTTTACCCAAGGACAACACAATACCGAAATCATTTAACGAGGCGAAAGGCTTGTTGATGAAGTTGGGGTTGTCCTACAACTCAATACATGCGTGTAGAGATGGATGTTGTTTGTTTCGGAAAGAATTGGAGAATGCAACGGAGTGCCCAACATGCCACAAATCGCGCTTTGTAGAGAACTCCGGTACAATTCCAGTCAAAGTTTTGAGACATTTTCCCTTGATTCCTCGTTTGCGAAGGATGTACAGCTGCACACGGATCGCGGGCCTAATGAAGTGGCATGTAGGTGGGAAAAGTAAGGACAAGGTGATGAGGTCCGTGGTGGACTCGAAGGCTTGGGACCACGTAAATAATAGGTGGCCATGGTTTGCGGAAGATGAACGGAACGTTAGGCTTGGCCTTGCACTGGATGGCGTAAATCCATTTAGGAACCAAAGTCTCAGCCACTCTACTTGGCCCGTGGTCATGCTAAACTACAATCTCCCCCCTTGGTTAGTGACCAAAAACTTCTTCATGATGCTTGCGCTAATCATACCAGGAAAAGAGAGTGTAAGGGACAGGAACGTGGATGTGTACATGGCACCGTTGATTGAGGAGCTCCAAGAGCTTTGGAAAGGGATCGATTGCTTGGACGGATCGCAAGGAAACCCCAAAGAGAAAACATTTAAGCTACATGGCATGCTTTTGTGGACGGTGAATGACTTCCCGGCGTACGGTTTGATTTCGGGGCAAGTAACAAAAGGACATAGGGCTTGCCCCGTGTGTGGCCCCAACGTGGCAACACGGCGTTCCAAAGCGCTGAAAAAAAATGTTTACCTTGGGCATAGACGACAACTGCCAATGACCCACCAATGGAGACGACAAAGGTCCAATTTTTGACGGGCAGCCGGAGATGAGACCACCGCCAAGAAGGATGAGTGGTCGAGAGCAATTGCGATATGCGAACAAGCGAGAAGAGTGGACGAAAAAACACTACAGAAACCAAACTGGGCAGACGACAGACCCCGTACACGAACATGGAGTGAAGAGGAGGACATGTCTATATGACCTTCCATACTGGAAAATACGTGTTTCTTATTATGAGAATTAAGGGAGTGGACGTAGTCACATGATTGCATATAGTAATATTGTTTATGAGTATTATGTGAGTGGACGTAGTCATGTACAGTCACATGATTGCACGTAGTGATATTGTAATTCGCTCCGGAGCATTTCTCACTAGGTCGAGTCATTGTGCAGGATTTTCTAATTCGACATACGTTGGATGTTATGCACTGTGAGAAAAACATCGCTGAGAATGTGATGAAAACCATATTTGGAGAGAAGGATACACTTGGAGTTCGTCTGGACATGAAGGAGGCGGATATACGCCCGCATCTTTGGCCCGTAGCAGGAACAAAATCCGGTAGCGTGATTCTACCTCGATCCTCGTACGTTATGACGAAAGAAGAGCGTGAAGTCTTTGTGGAGCAAGTTTGTGCACTGCGAACCCCCACTCACTATGTGGGACAGTTGAAGAAGCGCGTAAACGTGGATGGGCAAATTAAAGGCCTGAAATCCCACGAGTACCATGTCCTCATGCAGCAAGTGTTGGCACTATGTGTGCGCTGCACAATGGAAAAGGAAGTGCGGACATCAATAATAATGTTGAGCCGTGTATTCAGGAGGGTGTGTGCTAAGTCCATTGATCCTGCAACAATACAGGAGATGAGGTGTGAAGCGGCCATAGCACTATGCATGTTGGAAAAAGAATTCCCGCCATCATTTTTTGACATCATGAGCCATTTGGTCCTGCATCTCGTGGAGGAAATGGAAATTTGTGGACCCGTACATACACGTTGGATGTACCCTATTGAGAGGTACCTGAAGACTCTAAAAGGGTATGTCCGAAACCGTACTCGCCCAGAGGGTTGCATGGCTGAAGGCTACGCCATAGTAGAGGCATTGGGATTCTGTACGGAGTATATGCAAGAATATACAGTCACCACTCGAAGAGTGTGGGATAACAAAGAAGACCCATCAATGTATGATGAGATCCTCGAAGGTGGCGGGCGGGCGCGTCATCTCCCATCCGACCTTCGACAATGGATACATGAGTTCGTGGTGAACAATGCGGCACCACTGGAGGAGTGGAGGAGGTGAGTTCACATTTTAGTGGAAGAACCTTAAATGCACCACCTCTCTTAGAACAACAGTGCAGACCATACGAACTATAACAAAACACATCTTTTGTGACCAAAAAATATGACTGCAGTCAATCATATTTTGGGATTTATGACTGAGTACAATCACAAAATGTAGTCGTAAAATATGCATTTCGTTGTAGTTATCACGACACAGTACGACTACTGTTGTATGCAAATATGACTACCCTTAGTGATTTTAGCAAGTCACGGGTAATGCTGTGTTGGGTTGTATCCAAAATGCAGGAAACACGAGGATGACATGTCACGGCGGGAATGTGAGAGGCACGAATACATGCGCAAGAAGCGGAAGGCGCGGGTAATGTACCCAGCGGAGCTGCGCGACGAGGATTTCCACATTTGGTTTCCAAAAGCAGTGATGCGCACCATAGAAGAAGGCACGGAGGAGGTACACGAAGACGTTAGGGCCTTGATGTTACCTCCATCGAATGCAGCGAAGTCGTATCGATCCATGTATGCGTTTGGAAACCACATCCGTGTCCGAAGCGCACAGGCGCAATTGACAACGATGGACTCTGGGGTGGCCGCAACATTTCGACAAGTATGTCGCTCGGGCCTGAAGGACACAAATCCAAAGGCAGCGGAGTTGGAGTATGTGGGTTGGGTGGAGGAAATCCTATCTGTGGACTATGGATTCTTCGAGGTGGTGGTCCTCTATTGCAATTGGGTCGTTGCAAACATTAAGGGAGATGGGGCGACGATGAAGCGCGACGACTATGGTTTCACCAGTGTAAACTTTGACAGATTGATCCCGTTCTCAGCACAATCATTTGCATTTCCTCTCCACATCGAACAAGTTTTTTTTGCACCTGATGTAGCGAAGTGTGGATGGGAAGTTGTTTTGCGCAAGGAACCGAGAGGGGTTCGGGTATTCTCCAAACAACAAGGAACGGATGAAGTACAGTGCATAGCACTAGGTAGGACTTCTGATTTTCCCGGATTACAAGTGACGGCGTTTCAGGACGATATTGTACCGAAAACACCCATATTGGGCGATGCAGTGGAAGTAGGGCCAGGAGTGGTTGCCAAGGCACTAGAATGTCTAGAGGGACCGGATGACGCATCGGTAGATGACTCCGAGCACAGCGTATCGGACGGTGATTGACTTCCCGTCCGTGCAAGAAGTTGTATAAATGAAACTTAGGTTTTTTATATATTTAATTTCAATTATATACATGTTCAATTAGTCTCTTGGCAATAGTAAAAATCAAATTTCCTCCCCAATTTCCCCCTATACTCCCTAAAACATCAATCAATTAATTATTCAATAAATAAACATGGGACATTCCCAATTCTCATTGCCGTTCATACTATAACACACAAAGTACTTAATTTTGACCAATATCTGTCATTATTAAATAAATACTCCACACCATAATACTAGATAATGAGTCACGGGGCAAAAACACAAGAGGCCCATCTAGGGCAGCCTGAATTATCAAGGGCTGCCCAAAAGAAAGAAAAAAATGGTCCTAGTCAGAATGTGACTGAAGAATATGACTCGCAGAAAAATGTGACTGCCACACATGACTGGGCGTCCACCATAGACGTTCCCCGTCGTTCCCTATAAAGGCACTCGTCGTTCCCATACGCCGTATATAGTACATTTGCTGAATACGACACAAAAATATGACTGCGAGTCATATTTTTGAATTTCATACCCGACAAAGGTCGAGGCCTGCCAAAATGTGACTGCATGTAGTCACCAGTCATCCCCAGTCACATTTCCCTAGTCACAAAATACCCAATCTGTTGTAGTGTAAGTGCTAACTCAAACATTCAAATCAATGCGACATCTGGTCCATTACCCTTGAAAGGCCTAGCCTATCGCGCACCTCTCCATGAGGAGTGCCCGAAACACCATGGGCACAAGGGGGACCCCGGAGTGACACCCGGGACTTGTGGCGCCGTTGGTGAGAGGGCCCAAGTGATCCTAGTCTGGGTGAGGGCCCCGGGCGTTGGGAACGCCTCCCACCCACGAAGATTAGGAGGCACAAGGGTAAGGCCATGAGTTATGCGTAGCTCATGGCGAGGTGATTCTAGAAAGCTCAAGAACACCTCAATCGGAGGTGTGAGCTAGGAGTTATGGCCATTTGAGTGGGGCGCTGTCCCGGGACAGCGCCCTGGTACAGCAGTGCCTGGGAGTGATTCCCGGGACTGCCAAGGTTCAAACAGGCATAACTTCCTCAAGACTTGCTCAAATGGAGCAAGTGAGGAGTCCATCGGCATCTACGTGAAGCGTAGATAAACATGGAGTGGTTGGTTGTTATGAATAGACATCATACAAGGAAGTTATGATGGTCTGAAGCTGCTGGGGGGGTTCTAGGCCCAGCAGCTAAAGGAAAATGTCCACTTGGCCCCAACTCTTGGTAGAGAGACAAGAGGTTGGTTGACGGTGGGGTAGGGGCCCCGCGTGAAGTCCTAGAGGCTTATATGGGTGAGGTGGTGTGGCCTCACCCACCCGAGGCCGAACGGCATGGCCTCCATGGGCATTGGCCCAATGTGAAGCCATAGTTGCCTAGTATGACTCGGGTTGTTGGAGTGTTGCTCCGGCAACGCGATGATCAACATAAGATGGGACTTCCATGGATGGAAATCCACATCTAGGAATGGGTTACCGATTAAGGGGTGAGTCCCGAAAGCAAAGTAGGAGGGTTGGTTCCCCTCCTATGAACTATACGGTCCGGGGTAAGAGGAGCTAACCATTAGCATGGCGGAATGTGAAGGGTTAGCGACTCGTAACCTTTGCTAGAATCGAAAATTGGCAAGATTGTCAAGGGGGGGCTAGCAAGCGTTGCGACATAGCCTCTCCGAATCTAAGTGCTAACTCAAACACTCAAATCAATGCGAAATGTGGTCCAAGACCCTTGAGTGCCTAGCCTCTCCGAATCTAAGTGCTAACTCAAGCATACACAACAAAGTCAAAATCTGGTCCATTACCCTTGAAAGGCCTAGCCTCTCGGAATCTAAGTGGTAACTCAAGGATACACAACAAAGTCAAAATCTAGTCCATTACCCTTGAAAGGCCTAGCCTCTCGGAAACTAAGTGCTAACTCAAACATTCAAATCAATGCGAAATCTGGTCCAAGACCCTTGAGTGCCTAGCCTCTCGGAATCTAAGTGCTAACTCAAACATTCAAATCAATGTGAAATCTGGTCCATTACCCTTGAAAGGCCTAGCCTCTCGGAATCTAAGTGCTAACTCAAGGATACACAACAAAGTCAAAATCTGGTCCATTACCCTTGAAAGGCCTAGCCTCTCGGAATCTAAGTGCTAACTCAAACATTCAAATCAATTTGAAATCTGGTCCAAGACCCTTGAGTGCCTAGCCTCTCGGAATCTAAGTGCTAACTCAAACATTCAAATCAATGCGAAATCTGGTCCATTACCCTTGAAAGGCCTAGCCTCTCGGAATCTAAGTGGTAACTCAAGGATACACAACAAAGTCAAAATCTAGTCCATTACCCTTGAAAGGCCTAGCCTCTCGGAATCTAAGTGCTAACTCAAACATTCAAATCAATTTGAAATCTGGTCCAAGACCCTTGAGTGCCTAGCGTCTCGGAATCTAAGTGCTAACTCAAACATTCAAATCAATGCGAAATCTGGTCCATTACCCTTGAAAGGCCTAGCCTCTCGGAATCTAAGTGCTAACTCAAGGATACACAACAAAGTGAAAATCTGGTCCATTACCCTTGAAAGGCCAAGCCTCTAGGAATCTAAATGCTAACTCAAGCATACACAACAAAGTCAAAATCTGGTCCATTACCCTTGAAAGGCCTAGCCTCTCGGAATCTAAGTGCTAACTCAAACATTCAAATCAATGCGAAATCTGGTCCAGTAACCTTGAGTGCCTAGCACTTCGGAATCTAAGTCCTAACTCAAACATTCAAATCAATGCGAAATCTGGTCCATTACCCTTGAAAGGCCTAGCCTCTCAGAATCTAAGTGCTAACTCAAACATTCAAATCAATTTGAAATCTGGTCCATTACCCTTGAGTGCCTAGCACTTCGGAATCTAAGTGCTAACTCAAACATTCAAATCAATGCGAAATCTGGTCCATTACCCTTGAAAGGCCTAGCCTCTCGGAATCTAAGTGCTAATTCAAGGATACACAACAAAGTCAAAATCAAGTCCATTACCCTTGAAAGGCCTAGCCTCTCCGAATCTAAGTGCTAAGTCAAGCATACACAACAAAGTCAAAATCAAGTCCATTACCTTTGAAAGGCCTAGCCTCTCGGAATCTAAGTGCTAACTCAAACATTCAAATCAATGCGAAATCTGGTCCATTACCCTTGAAAGGCCTAGCCTCTCGGAATCTAAGTGCTAACTCAAACATTCAAATCAATTTGAAATCTGGTCCATTACCCTTGTGTGCCCAGCACTTCGGAATCTAAGTGGTAACTCAAACATTCAAATCAATGCGAAACCTGGTCCATTACCCTTGAAAGGCCTAGCCTCTCGGAATCTAAGTGCTAACTCAAACATTCAAATCAATTTAAAATCTGGTCCATTACCCTTCAGTGCCTAGCACTTCGGAATCTGAGTGCTAACTCAAAAATTCAAATCAATGCGAAATGTGGTCCATTACCCTTTAAAGGCCTAGCCTCTCCGAATCTAAGTGCTACCTCAAACATTCAAATCAATGCGAAATCTGGTCGAAGACCCTTGAGTGCCTAGCCTCTCGGAATCTAAGTGCTAACTCAAGGATACACAACAAAGTCAAAATCTGCTCCATTACCCTTGAAACGCCTAGCCTCTCGGAATCTAAGTGGTAACTCAAACATTCAAATCAATGCGAAATCTGGTCCAAGACCCTTGAGTGCCTAGCCTCTCGGAATCTAAGTGCTAACTCAAGCATACACAACAAAGTCAAAATCTGGTCCATTACCCTTGAAAGGCCTAGCCTCTCGGAATCTAAGTGCTCACTCAAACATTCAAATCAATTTGAAATCTGGTCCATTACCCTTGAAAGGCCTAGCCTCTCCGAATCTAAGTGCTAACTCAAACATTCAAATCAATGCGAAATCTGGTCCATTACCCTTGAAAGGCCTAGCCTCTCGGAATCTAAGTACTAACTCAAGGATACACAACAAAGTCAAAATCTGGTCCATTACCCTTGAAAGGCCTAGCCTCTCGGAATCTAAGTGCTAACTCAAACATTCAAATCAATGCAAAATCTGGTCCATTACCCTTGAAAGGCCTAGCCTCTCCGAATCTAAGTGCTAACTCAAACATTCAAATCAATGCAAAATCTGGTCCAAGACCTTTGAGTGCCTAGCCTCTCCGAATCTAAGTGCTAACTCAAGGATACACAACAAAGTCAAAATGTGGTCCATTACCCTTGAAAGGCCTAGTCTCTCGGAATCTAAGTGGTAACTCAAGGATACACAACAAAGTCAAAATCAAGTCCATTACCCTTGAAAGGCCTAGCCTCTCCGAATCTAAGTGCTAACTCAAGGATACACAACAAAGTCAAAATGTGGTCCATTACCCTTGAAAGGCCTAGCCTCTCCGAATCTAAGTGCTAACTCAAACATTCAAATCAATTTGAAATCTGGTCCATTACCCTTGAGTGCCTAGCACTTCGGAATCTAAGTGCTAACTCAAACATTCAAATCAATGCGAAATCTGGTCCATTGTCCTTGAAAGGCCTAGCCTCTCGGAATCTAAGTGCTAACTCAAGGATACACAACAAAGTCATAATCTGGTCCATTACCCTTGAAAGGCCTAGCCTCTCGGAATCTAAGTGGTAACTCAAATATTCAAATCAATGCGAAATCTGGTCCAAGACCCTTGAGTGCCTAGCCTCTCGGAATCTAAGTGCTAACTCAAGGATACACAACAAAGTCAAAATCTGGTCCATTACCCTTGAAAGGCCTAGCCTCTCGGAATCTAAGTGCTAACTCAAACATTCAAATCAATGCGAAATCTGGTCCATTACCCTTGAAAGGCCTAGCCTCTCCGAATCTAAGTGCTAAATCAAACATTCAAATCAATGCAAAATCTGGTCCAAGACCTTTGAGTGCCTACCCTCTCCGAATCTAAGTGCTAACTCAAGGATACACAACAAAGTCAAAATCTAGTCCATTACCCTTGAAAGGCCTCGCCTCTCCGAATCTAAGTGCTAACTCAAACATTCAAATCAATGCGAAATCTTGTCCATTACCCTTGAAAGGCCTAGCCTCTCGGAATCTAAGTGCTAACTCAAACATTCAAATCAATTTGAAATCTGGTCCATTACCCTTGAGTGCCTAGCACTTCGGAATCTAAGTGGTAACTCAAACATTCAAATCAATGCGAAATCTGGTCCATTACCCTTGAAAGGCCTAGCCTCTCCGAATCTAAGTGCTAACTCAAGGATACACAACAAAGTCAAAATCTGGTCCATTACCCTTGAAAGGCCTAGCCTCTCGGAATCTAAGTGCTGACTCAAACATTCAAATCAATGGGAACTCTGGTCCAAGACCCTTGAGTGCCTAGCCTCTCGGAATCTAAGTGGTAACTCAAGGATACACAACAAAGTCAAAATCTGGTCCATTACCCTTGAAAGGCCTAGCCTCTCGGAATCTAAGTGCTAACTCAAGGATACACAACAAAGTCAAAATCTGGTCCATTACCATTGAAAGGCCTAGCCTCTCGGAATCTAAGTGCTAACTCAAACATTCAAATCAATGCGAAATCTGGTCCATTACCCTTGAAAGGCCTAGCCTCTCCGAATCTAAGTGCTAACTCAAACATTCAAATCAATGCAAAATCTGGTCCATTACCCTTGAAAGGCCTAGCCTCTCGGAATCTAAGTGCTAACTCAAACATTCAAATCAATTTGAAATTTGGTCCAAGACCCTTGAGTGCCTAGCGTCTCGGAATCTAAGTGCTAACTCAAACATTCAAATCAATGCGAAATCTGGTCCAGTACCCTTGAGTGCCTAGCACTTCGGAATCTAAGTGCTAACTCAAACATTCAAATCAATGTGAAATATGGTCCATTACCCTTGAAAGGCCTAGCCTCTCGGAATCTAAGTGGTAACTCAAGGATACACAACACAGTCAAAATCAAGTCCATTACCCTTGAAAGGCCTAGCCTCTCCGAATCTAAGTGCTAACTCAAACATTCAAATCAATTTAAAATCTGGTCCATTACCCTTCAGTGCCTAGCATTTCGGAATCTAAGTGCTAACTCAAACATTCAAATCAATACGAAATGTGGTCCATTACCCTTGAAAGGCGTAGCCTCTCCGAATCTAAGTGCTAACTCAAACATTCAAATCAATGCGAAATCTGGTCCAAGACCCTTGAGTGCCTAGCCTCTCCGAATCTAAGTGCTAAGTCAAGCATACACAACAAAGTCAAAATCAAGTCCATTACCTTTGAAAGGCCTAGCCTCTCGGAATCTAAGTGCTAACTCAAACATTCAAATCAATGCGAAATCTGGTCCATTACCCTTGAAAGGCCTAGCCTCTCGGAATCTAAGTGCTAACTCAAACATTCAAATCAATTTGAAATCTGGTCCATTACCCTTGTGTGCCCAGCACTTCGGAATCTAAGTGGTAACTCAAACATTCAAATCAATGCGAAACCTGGTCCATTACCCTTGAAAGGCCTAGCCTCTCGGAATCTAAGTGCTAACTCAAACATTCAAATCAATTTAAAATCTGGTCCATTACCCTTCAGTGCCTAGCACTTCGGAATCTGAGTGCTAACTCAAAAATTCAAATCAATGCGAAATGTGGTCCATTACCCTTTAAAGGCCTAGCCTCTCCGAATCTAAGTGCTACCTCAAACATTCAAATCAATGCGAAATCTGGTCGAAGACCCTTGAGTGCCTAGCCTCTCGGAATCTAAGTGCTAACTCAAGGATACACAACAAAGTCAAAATCTGCTCCATTACCCTTGAAACGCCTAGCCTCTCGGAATCTAAGTGGTAACTCAAACATTCAAATCAATGCGAAATCTGGTCCAAGACCCTTGAGTGCCTAGCCTCTCGGAATCTAAGTGCTAACTCAAGCATACACAACAAAGTCAAAATCTGGTCCATTACCCTTGAAAGGCCTAGCCTCTCGGAATCTAAGTGCTCACTCAAACATTCAAATCAATTTGAAATCTGGTCCATTACCCTTGAAAGGCCTAGCCTCTCCGAATCTAAGTGCTAACTCAAACATTCAAATCAATGCGAAATCTGGTCCATTACCCTTGAAAGGCCTAGCCTCTCGGAATCTAAGTACTAACTCAAGGATACACAACAAAGTCAAAATCTGGTCCATTACCCTTGAAAGGCCTAGCCTCTCGGAATCTAAGTGCTAACTCAAACATTCAAATCAATGCAAAATCTGGTCCATTACCCTTGAAAGGCCTAGCCTCTCCGAATCTAAGTGCTAACTCAAACATTCAAATCAATGCAAAATCTGGTCCAAGACCTTTGAGTGCCTAGCCTCTCCGAATCTAAGTGCTAACTCAAGGATACACAACAAAGTCAAAATGTGGTCCATTACCCTTGAAAGGCCTAGTCTCTCGGAATCTAAGTGGTAACTCAAGGATACACAACAAAGTCAAAATCAAGTCCATTACCCTTGAAAGGCCTAGCCTCTCCGAATCTAAGTGCTAACTCAAGGATACACAACAAAGTCAAAATGTGGTCCATTACCCTTGAAAGGCCTAGCCTCTCCGAATCTAAGTGCTAACTCAAACATTCAAATCAATTTGAAATCTGGTCCATTACCCTTGAGTGCCTAGCACTTCGGAATCTAAGTGCTAACTCAAACATTCAAATCAATGCGAAATCTGGTCCATTGTCCTTGAAAGGCCTAGCCTCTCGGAATCTAAGTGCTAACTCAAGGATACACAACAAAGTCATAATCTGGTCCATTACCCTTGAAAGGCCTAGCCTCTCGGAATCTAAGTGGTAACTCAAATATTCAAATCAATGCGAAATCTGGTCCAAGACCCTTGAGTGCCTAGCCTCTCGGAATCTAAGTGCTAACTCAAGGATACACAACAAAGTCAAAATCTGGTCCATTACCCTTGAAAGGCCTAGCCTCTCGGAATCTAAGTGCTAACTCAAACATTCAAATCAATGCGAAATCTGGTCCATTACCCTTGAAAGGCCTAGCCTCTCCGAATCTAAGTGCTAAATCAAACATTCAAATCAATGCAAAATCTGGTCCAAGACCTTTGAGTGCCTACCCTCTCCGAATCTAAGTGCTAACTCAAGGATACACAACAAAGTCAAAATCTAGTCCATTACCCTTGAAAGGCCTCGCCTCTCCGAATCTAAGTGCTAACTCAAACATTCAAATCAATGCGAAATCTTGTCCATTACCCTTGAAAGGCCTAGCCTCTCGGAATCTAAGTGCTAACTCAAACATTCAAATCAATTTGAAATCTGGTCCATTACCCTTGAGTGCCTAGCACTTCGGAATCTAAGTGGTAACTCAAACATTCAAATCAATGCGAAATCTGGTCCATTACCCTTGAAAGGCCTAGCCTCTCCGAATCTAAGTGCTAACTCAAGGATACACAACAAAGTCAAAATCTGGTCCATTACCCTTGAAAGGCCTAGCCTCTCGGAATCTAAGTGCTGACTCAAACATTCAAATCAATGGGAACTCTGGTCCAAGACCCTTGAGTGCCTAGCCTCTCGGAATCTAAGTGGTAACTCAAGGATACACAACAAAGTCAAAATCTGGTCCATTACCCTTGAAAGGCCTAGCCTCTCGGAATCTAAGTGCTAACTCAAGGATACACAACAAAGTCAAAATCTGGTCCATTACCATTGAAAGGCCTAGCCTCTCGGAATCTAAGTGCTAACTCAAACATTCAAATCAATGCGAAATCTGGTCCATTACCCTTGAAAGGCCTAGCCTCTCCGAATCTAAGTGCTAACTCAAACATTCAAATCAATGCAAAATCTGGTCCATTACCCTTGAAAGGCCTAGCCTCTCGGAATCTAAGTGCTAACTCAAACATTCAAATCAATTTGAAATTTGGTCCAAGACCCTTGAGTGCCTAGCGTCTCGGAATCTAAGTGCTAACTCAAACATTCAAATCAATGCGAAATCTGGTCCAGTACCCTTGAGTGCCTAGCACTTCGGAATCTAAGTGCTAACTCAAACATTCAAATCAATGTGAAATATGGTCCATTACCCTTGAAAGGCCTAGCCTCTCGGAATCTAAGTGGTAACTCAAGGATACACAACACAGTCAAAATCAAGTCCATTACCCTTGAAAGGCCTAGCCTCTCCGAATCTAAGTGCTAACTCAAACATTCAAATCAATTTAAAATCTGGTCCATTACCCTTCAGTGCCTAGCATTTCGGAATCTAAGTGCTAACTCAAACATTCAAATCAATACGAAATGTGGTCCATTACCCTTGAAAGGCGTAGCCTCTCCGAATCTAAGTGCTAACTCAAACATTCAAATCAATGCGAAATCTGGTCCAAGACCCTTGAGTGCCTAGCCTCTCCGAATCTAAGTGCTAAGTCAAGCATACACAACAAAGTCAAAATCAAGTCCATTACCTTTGAAAGGCCTAGCCTCTCGGAATCTAAGTGCTAACTCAAACATTCAAATCAATTTGAAATCTGGTCCATTACCCTTGAAAGGCCTAGCACTTCGGAATCTAAGTGCTAACTCAAACATTCAAATCAATACGAAATCTGGTCCATTACGCATGAAAGGCCTAGCCTCTCCGAATCTAAGTGATAACTCAAGCATACACAACAAAGTCAAAATCTGGTCCATTACCCTTGAAAGGCCTAGCGTCTCGGAATCTAAGTGCTAACTCAAACATTCAAATCAATCCAAAATCTGGTGTATTACCCTTGAGTGCCTAGCACTTCGGAATCTAAGTGGTAACTCAAACATTCAAATCAATGCGAAATCTGGTCCATTACCCTTGAAAGGCCTAGCCTCTCAGAATCTAAGTGCTAACTCTAGGATACACAACAAAGTCAAAATCAAGTCCATTACCCTTGAAAGGCCTAGCCTCTCGGAACCTAAGTGCTAACTCAAACATTCAAATCAATTTGAAATCTGGTCCATTACCCTTGAGTGCCTAGCACTTCGGAATCTAAGTGCTAACTCAAGCATTCAAATCAATTTGAAATCTGGTCCATTACCCTTGAGTGCCTAGCACTTCTGAATCTAAGTGCTAACTCAAACATTCAAATCAATGCAAAATCTGGTCCATTACCCTTGAGTGCCCTGCACTTCGGAATCTAAATGCTAACTCAAACATTCAAATCAATCCGAAATCTGGTCCATTACCCTTGAAAGGCCTAGCCTCTCCGAATCTAAGTGCTAACTCAAACATTCAAGTCAATGCAAAATCTGGTCCAAGACCTTTGAGTGCCTAGCCTCTCGGAATCTAAGTGCTAACTCAAGGATACACAACAAAGTCAAAATGTGGTCCATTACCCTTGAAAGGCCTAGCCTCTCGGAATCTAAGTGCTAACTCAAACATTCAAATCAATTTGAAATCTGGTCCAAGACCCTTGAGTGCCTAGCGTCTCGGAATCTAAGTGCTAACTCAAACATTCAAATCAATGCGAAATCTGGTCCAGTACCCTTGAGTGCCTAGCACTTCGGAATCTAAGTGCTTACTCAAACATTCAAATCAATGGAAATGTGGTCCATTACCCTTGAAAGGCCTAGTCTCTCGGAATCTAAGTGGTAACTCAAGGATACACAACAAAGTCAAAATCAAGTCCATTACCCTTGAAAGGCCTAGCCTCTCGGAATCTAAGTGCTAACTCAAACATTCAAATCAATTTAAAATCTGGTCCATTACCCTTCAGTGCCTAGCACTTCGGAATCTGAGTGCTAACTCAAAAATTCAAATCAATGCGAAATGTGGTCCATTACCCTTTAAAGGCCTAGCCTCTCCGAATCTAAGTGCTAACTCAAACATTCAAATCAATGCGAAATCTGGTCCAAGACCCTTGAGTGCCTAGCCTCTCGGAATCTAAGTGGTAACTCAAGGATACACAACAAAGTGAAAATCAAGTCCATTACCCTTGAAAGGCCTAGCCTCTCGGAATGTAAGTGCTAACTCAAACATTCAAATCAATTTGGAATCTGGTCCATTACCCTTGAGTGCCTAGCACTTCGGAATCTAAGTCGTAACTCAAACATTCAAATCAATGCGAAATCTGGTCCATTACCCTTGAGTGCCCTGCACTTCGGAATCTAAATGCTAACTCAAACATTCAAATCAATGCGAAATCTGGTCCATTACCCTTGAAAGGCCTAGCCTCTCGGAATCTAAGTGCTAACTCAAACATTCAAGTCAATGCAAAATCTGGTCCAAGACCCTTGAGTGCCTAGCCTCTCGGAATCTAAGTGGTAACTCAAGGATACACAACAAAGTGAAAATCAAGTCCATTACCCTTGAAAGGCCTAGCCTCTCGGAATGTAAGTGCTAACTCAAACATTTTAATCAATTTGGAATCTGGTCCATTACCCTTGAGTGCCTAGCACTTCGGAATCTAAGTCGTAACTCAAACATTCAAAGCAATGCGAAATCTGGTCCATTACCCTTGAGTGCCCTGCACTTCGGAATCTAAATGCTAACTCAAACATTCAAATCAATGCGAAATCTGGTCCATTACCCTTGAAAGGCCTAGCCTCTCGGAATCTAAGTGCTAACTCAAACATTCAAGTCAATGCAAAATCTGGTCCAAGACCCTTGAGTGCCTAGCCTCTCGGAATCTAAGTGGTAACTCAAGGATACACAACAAAGTGAAAATCAAGTCCATTACCCTTGAAAGGCCTAGCCTCTCGGAATGTAAGTGCTAACTCAAACATTCAAATCAATTTGGAATCTGGTCAATTACTCTTGAGTGCCTAGCACTTCGGAATCTAAGTCGTAACTCAAACATTCAAATCAATGCGAAATCTGGTCCATTACCCTTGAAAGGCCTAGCCTCTCGGAATCTAAGTGCTAACTCAAACATTCAAATCAATGCGAAATCTGGTCCATTACCCTTGAAAGGCCTAGCCTCTCCGAATCTAAGTGCTAACTCAAACATTCAAATCAATGCAAAATCTGGTCGAAGACGATTGAGTGCCTAGCCTCTCCGAATCTAAGTGCTAATTCAAGGATACACAACAAAGTCAAAATCTGGTCCATTACCCTTGAAAGGCCTAGCCTCTCGGAATCTAAGTGCTAACTCAAACATTCAAATCAATTTGAAATTTGGTCCAAGACCCTTGAGTGCCTAGCGTCTCGGAATCTAAGTGCTAACTCAAACATTCAAATCAATGCGAAATCTGGTCCAGTACCCTTGAGTGCCTAGCACTTCGGAATCTAAGTGCTAACTCAAACATTCAAATCAATGTGAAATCAAGTCCATTACCCTTGAAAGGCCTAGCCTCTCGGAATCTAAGTGGTAACTCAAGGATACACAACACAGTCAAAATCAAGTCCATTACCCTTGAAAGGCCTAGCCTCTCGGAATCTAAGTGCTAACTCAAACATTCAAATCAATTTGAAATCTGGTCCATTACCCTTCAGTGCCTAGCGTCTCGGAATCTAAGTGCTAACTCAAACATTCAAATCAATGTGAAATCTGGTCCATTACCCTTGAAAGGCCTAGCCTCTCGGAATCTAAGTGGTAACTCAAGGATACACAACAAAGTCAAAATCAAGTCCATTACCCTTGAAAGGCCTAGCCTCTCGGAATCTAAGTGCTAACTCAAGCATTCAAATCAATTTGAAATCTGGTCCATTACCCTTGAGTGCCTAGCACTTCGGAATCTAAGTGCTAACTCAAACATTCAAATCAATGCGAAATCTGGTCCATTACCCTTGAAAGGCCTAGCCTCTCCGAATCTAAGTGCTAACTCAAACATTCAAATCAATGCGAAATCTGGTCCATTACCCTTGAAAGGCCTAGCCTCTCCGAATCTAAGTGCTAACTCAAGCATACACAACAAAGTCAAAATCTGGTCCATTACCCTTGAAAGGCCTAGCCTCTCGGAATCTAAGTGGTAACTCAAGGATACACAACAAAGTCAAAATCTAGTCCATTACCCTTGAAAGGCCTAGCCTCTCGGAAACTAAGTGCTAACTCAAACATTCAAATCAATGCGAAATCTGGTCCAAGACCCTTGAGTGCCTAGCCTCTCGGAATCTAAGTGCTAACTCAAACATTCAAATCAATGTGAAATCTGGTCCATTACCCTTGAAAGGCCTAGCCTCTCGGAATCTAAGTGGTAACTCAAGGATACACAACAAAGTCAAAATCAAGTCCATTACCCTTGAAAGGCCTAGCCTCTCGGAATCTAAGTGCTAACTCAAACATTCAAATCAATTTGAAATCTGGTCCAAGACCCTTGAGTGCCTAGCGTCTCGGAATCTAAGTGCTAACTCAAACATTCAAATCAATGTGAAATCTGGTCCATTACCCTTGAAAGGCCTAGCCTCTCGGAATCTAAGTGGTAACTCAAGGATACACAACAAAGTCAAAATCAAGTCCATTACCCTTGAAAGGCCTAGCCTCTCGGAATCTAAGTGCTAACTCAAACATTCAAATCAATTTGAAATCTGGTCCAAGACCCTTGAGTGCCTAGCGTCTCGGAATCTAAGTGCTAACTCAAACATTCAAATCAATGTGAAATCTGGTCCATTACCCTTGAAAGGCCTAGCCTCTCGGAATCTAAGTGGTAACTCAAGGATACACAACAAAGTCAAAATCAAGTCCATTACCCTTGAAAGGCCTAGCCTCTCGGAATCTAAGTGCTAACTCAAGCATTCAAATCAATTTGAAATCTGGTCCATTACCCTTGAGTGCCTAGCACTTCGGAATCTAAGTGCTAACTCAAACATTCAAATCAATGCGAAATCTGGTCCATTACCCTTGAAAGGCCTAGCCTCTCCGAATCTAAGTGCTAACTCAAACATTCAAATCAATGCGAAATCTGGTCCATTACCCTTGAAAGGCCTAGCCTCTCCGAATCTAAGTGCTAACTCAAACATTCAAATCAATGCGAAATCTGGTCCATTACCCATGAAAGGCCTAGCCTCTCCGAATCTAAGTGCTAACTCAAGGATACACAACAAAGTCAAAATCTGGTCTATTACCCTTGAAAGGCCTAGCCTCTCGGAATCTAAGTGGTAACTCAAACATTCAAATCAATTTGAAATTTGGTCCAAGACCCTTGAGTGCCTAGCGTCTCGGAATCTAAGTGCTAACTCAAACATTCAAATCAATGTGAAATCTGGTCCATTACCCTTGAAAGGCCTAGCCTCTCGGAATCTAAGTGGTAACTCAAGGATACACAACAAAGTCAATATCAAGTCCATTACCCTTGAAAGGCCTAGCCTCTCGGAATCTAAGTGCTAACTCAAACATTCAAATCAATTTGAAATCTGGTCCATTACCCTTGAGTGCCTAGCACTTCGGAATCTAAGTGCTAACTCAAACATTCAAATCAATGCGAAATCTGGTCCATTACCCTTGAAAGGCCTAGCTTCTCCGAATCTAAGTGCTAACTCAAACATTCAAATCAATGCAAAATCTGGTCCATTACCCACGGACGGAATGTTAAAAGTTGGCTTTGCGGGCCGAGCCAAAACATATTGTTGCGGTGGACCGAGAATTAGATGGTGGCTTTGTGGCCAAGGCTAGTAGCCTTAAGCCAAGGCCAAGTCATGTATACCTTGAGGCTCAAATGAATGGGAGATATGTCTCATGAGTTGTCAAAGAGGCAACGGACTCTTTCATGAGCCCAAAGCTCACAAGGGGGTTGGGGCTCGCGGACGGGTAGAGCCGGCAAGCGCACCAAAGTACGGTTTGCAAAGGGCGAACCGCATGAAGCAAAGGAGGCGGCGATGCATGTAACCTTTTGATGTGGGACATTACATTTTTGTCAACATTTCACTCTATGTGAAATAAATGAGGTGCATGTCATTGGAAAGGTCACCTTCTTTGAAACTCACATGAGAAATGTGAGGTGCAAGCCGGTGTGCTTGCGGTGCATTATGATGTGTCATAATGGCAAAGAGATGAAGTTCAAATTGATAAGGACTCCTATGGTAGGAGGACCCAAGTTGAATTTGGTCTTAATGGACCAAATGAAAAATGGCCAACATACTGGTAGTGGTTCAATTGGAGCAACTCGATAGAACTTATGGGGAGGCTAGGAAAGATGGGCCTCCCCTAAACCACTTTGGTGGGATGTTGGGGAGATACAATGATGTATTCACCAATGTGTTGTCCAAAAGTTACCGCCAAGGAGTGAAAAATAACTTTGCTCAACAAGATATTGAGTTCTAGAGGTATGTGGTGACAAAGGAAGTTGGTGACAAACATGAAGAATATCAAGGCCATCCAAAAGGAGAATTGGTCCTTGACTCAAGAAAAGGGCTTAGGTCATTTGCTGGCCTAGCCAACTACTACCACCACTTCATTCAAGGTTTTTCTAAGGTTGCTAGGACCTTAGTCAATTTGTTCAAAAAATGGCTATCCCAAGAGTGGGATGAGCCTTGTCACCAAGCCTTTGGGAAGCTCAAGAGCAAGTTCCCTTCACAAGATGTGGTTAAGTTTCCGGGTTTTCATAAGCATTTTGAGGTGCACATGGAGACGAAGGACTTTATCATTGGCGGATGTTGATCCAAGATGGATGACCATTGCTTATGAGAGCATTAAGCTCCATGGTTGTCGAACCTTGTCCGGCTTGTGCAAGAAATGGCTATCCCAAAAGTGGGATGAGCCGTGCTACCAAGCCATTGGGGAGCTTAAGAGCAAGTTGTCTTTGCCACCCGTGCTCAAGCTTGCGGAGTTTGCCAAACCTTTTGAGGTGCATACGGGGGCGAGTGACTTTACGATTGGCGGATGTTGATCTAAGATGGATGCCCATTGCATATGGGAGTATTAAGCTTAAAGGTTGTCAAACCTTGTGTGACCTATGAAAGAAATGGCTATCTCAAGAGTGGGCGAGTCACTTTACCATTGGCGGATGTTGATCCAAGATGGATGACCATTGCTTATGGGAGCATTAAGCTTCATGGTGGTCGAACCTTATCCGGCTTGTGTAAGAAATGATTATCCCAAGAGTGGGATAATCCTTGCCACCAAGCCTTTGGAGAGCTTAAGACCAAGTTCTCTTCGCCGCCCGTGCTCAAGTTCGCGGAGTTTGACAAACCTTTTGAGGTGCATACGGGGGCGAGTAACTTTGCCAATGATGGATTGTTAATGTAAGATGGATGGCCTTTGCATATGGGGGCTTGAGGCTCGATGGTTGTCAAAGAAGACAACCAACTCATGACAAAGAACTTCTTTGCCGTAGTGCATTGCTTGAAGATGTGGCGACATTATTTGGGGTCGCACAAAGCAAAGGTCTACATGGACAATGTGTCCTAAAAGTATTTTAACGTATACAAGCGCAAGTGAGCGCCAAGTCATTGCGGTGGCATGATAGTTTGGCGCTTATGAAGGTGGATTTGGTCCACAAACCGGACCATGGAAATGTGGTGCCGGATGCCTAAGTAGACCACATGAGTTCCAAGCAATGAGAACCATCCAAACCTTGTGGCTAATGTGTGCCGGCGAAGGAAACTTGTGATGCAAGATACGGGAGGGGTAAATTAACTACCCCAAAGCACAAAAGCTTTTAGGTGAGCTTCGCAAGAGCAAGGTGCTCAAAGAGGTTAAGTTGGTGGACGGATTGTTCAAGTGCAAACAAAGTCGGGTGTATGTGCCACAAGGCAAGTTGAGGCTATCGGTTTTGAAGGAAAAATGTGATAGTCCTATTGCTGGCCATAGAGGACAAAGAAAAAACCGCCATAGAATGGTGTCATGGAGGTACCATTGGCGGTGCATAAAGGAAGATATAACCCACTTTGTGAAGGCGTGAATAAAGTGCCAAGTGAACCGAGCCTCTTACCAAAAGCAAGGCGGTTTCTTGCAACCGTTGCTTATCCCGTCGGCGCCATGGCATAGTATGTGCATGGACTTGATTACAAGTTTGCCGGAGTCACATGGGTATGATGCCATCTTGTTGATGGTAGAGCGGTTTGCCAAGTGGGCACACATGGTGCCGATTGTGGGAACCGCCACCGCGTTGGAGACCGCATAGCCTTTTCTCAAAGGATGGTTGAGGCACCACGGGTTGCCAAGAGTGATTGTGTGGGATCAAGATCCAAAGTTCACAAGTGCATTTTCAATGCATTTCTCTAAAGAGGTCGGAATGAAACTAAGGTTTAGCACGGCCTTGCATTCCCAAATGAATGGGAAATCGGAGCGTGTGAATGGAGTCTTGAAGCAATACTTGAGGAACTTGGTGGGGGCGGACCAAGGAGATTGGGCGGACTATGTGGGTCGAGCGGAGTGTAATTGCAATGTAGCCACGCACTTGGCTACCAAGGGGTGGTCTTTGGTGGTGGCTTATGGAGTGGATGCGCTCCAACCTATTAACCTAGCTCTCGAAGGGGCACATTCAACACTAGAGTTCAACCAAGATGGTGAGGACTTGGCCAAGAAGCGTGAACAAGTCTTGGAGATGACCAAGTTGTTGGTGGAGAAAGCCTGAAGGTGCTACGGAGTGCAAGTCAATGCCGGAAGACGCGAAGTGGAGAATGAGGTGGGCCAAAAGGCGTTGTTGAATGTGAACAACTTCACTTAGCCGGAAGGCCTCACTCCAAAGTTCATGTCCAAAATTGGAGCTCCGTTTTCCATTGTGGAACAAGTGGTCAAGGACATATATAAGTTGGAATTACTGCCGGAGATCAAAGTGCATCCGACATTTCATGTCTCATTACGAAAGTCGTTTTAGGACGACACCTTGTGGCCCGATCACAAGCAAGTGATTAGGCCACCTCCCGACCTTGTGGACGTCATTTGGAACATGAGGTAAGAGGGCATCCTCAAGTGTAGGAAGCCCAAGTGAAAATGAAAGAAAATGTACAAAGGAGTACTTGGTGAAATGGTGAGGATACCATGAGAAAGAAACCGCTTGGGTGGCGGCAAGAGACATGGTGAACACCAATGAATTGGTGAAGCACTTTGAAGAAACTAAGGCTAAGGATTCCAATAAAATGAAGCGTAGGCATTGATGAGGACATCAATCTCCTTTAGTGGGGGAGAGACGCTAGTGGCACACTTAGCTTCGAGGTTAATTACGCCACAACATGAACTTGTTCTTTGGCTTGAGGGAATAAAGTCCAAACTTTAGTGGTGCAAAGAGAAAAATATGAGATGAGGTCCTAGTCTTGTACTTGTGCTTGGTTAATGGAAGAGGGGGAATAGATATGCCAAACTAGGTTGGGTAAGCCGAGTAATTGGGGGCCATGGCTTGGAGGGGCCTTGGATAAAACCAAGAAACTTCTTAGTTGTGGGCTTGTCCGGGCGGGGACAAGGTGATGGCGCGTGCTCATAAAAGTGCTACCCGCGAGCTAACGAGAGTTGGCGCATGGGAGTCATGAACCCATGTCTCGAAAGAGCAAAGTGGGAACCGAGTCGGGCGGGACTTGGCATCACCCCCGTGCGATCGAGGCGTGGCTTAACAATGGAAAGCCATCTCGGAGTTGCAACCGAAACAACTTAGTGGAAGCGTTGAGGTCTCGCCTAGATGTGTCACGTTAGGCTAGTGGAGCCTAACGGGGGAGGCCCCAAAGGAGGGGCAACCCAAGTGAGTCCCAAAGTAGGTGGGTTTAGTGTACGTTGGGTCCTTGGAGGAGAGATCCAAGGTCGGTAATGGACTACCTAGGAACGACACCTTTGGGACTATGCCAAACTTGAAGATGCATTGTGGGGTCGCGCCCTAAGGTAAACACAATGCGGCACCATAGAGGATGGCAACTTGAGAATTGGTGTGCCGACTACGAGTATAGTCGATGAGGGCATCGACTCCGTTTGGTGGGGGTGAGTGTCGCGCACCTCTCCATGAGGAGTGGCCGAAACACCATGGGCACAAGGGGGACCCCGGAGTGACACCCATAACTTGTGGCGCCGTTGGTGAGAGGGCCCAAGTGATCCTAGTGTGGGTGAGGGCCCCGGGCGTTGGGAACGCCTCCCACCCACGGAGACTAGGAGGCACAAGGGTAAGGCCATGAGTTATGCGTAGCTCATGGCGTGGTGATTCTAGAATGCTCAAGAACACCTCAATCGGAGGTGTGAGCTAGGAGTTATGGCCATTTGAGTGGGGCGCTGTCCCGGGACAGCGCCCTGGTACAGCAGTGCCTGGGAGTGATTCCCGGGACTGCCAAGGTTCAAACAGGCATAACTTCCTCAAGACTTGCCCGAATGGGGCAAGTGAGGAGTGCATCGGCATCTACGTGAAGCGTAGATGAAGATGGAGTGGTCAACTGTGAGCATCAGACATCATACAAGGAAGTTATGATGGTCTGAAGCTGTGGGGGCTTCTAGGCCCAGCGGCTAAGGCAAAATGTCCACTTGGCCCCAAACTCTTGGTAGAGAGACAAGAGGTTGGTTGATGGTGCGGTAGGGGCCCCGCGTAGAGTCCTAGAGGCTTATATGGGTGAGGTGGTGTGGCCTCACCCACCCGAGGCCGAACGGCACGGCCTCCATGGGCATTGGCCCAATGTGAGGCCATAGTTGCCTAGTATGGTTCGGGTTGTTGTAGTGTTGGTCCGGCAATGCGATGATCAACATAGGATTGGACTTCCATGGATGGAAGTCCACATTTGGGAATTGGTTACCGATTAAGGGGTGAGTCCCGAATGTAAAGTAGGAGGGTTGGTTCCCCTCCTATGAACTATTAGGTCCGGGGTGAGAGGAGCTAACCATTAGCATGGCGGTATGCGAAGGGTTAGCCACTCGTAACCTTTGCTAGAATTGAAAATTGGCAAGATGGTCAAGGGGGGGCTAGCAAGGGTTGCGACAGAATGCACCCAAAACCTTGGAGGGCATTAATGTTGGATTGAAATTTCAATTCCAAATGCTTGGAAGGTATTGATGTTGGAATGAATTTGGTGGAAATGAGGCGTCCGGGCCTCTTAAGGCGTATATGCGCGCATTTCACACCCAAATGAATTGTACATCTTAGATGAACGAGCTTTCTAAGAAATGCATCGTTTTTGGTGGGTTTCAAAAGTGGGTGGTGAAGACCAAGTTCAAATTTCCAAAGTTCATTGAGGTTGTGGCGGGGATCATCAAAATTGCCATGAGCATCAAGGCCGATGACCCCATTGAGCAATTTGGCGGTGCATTACAACAATGGACGTTGAGGGGAGATAGGTCTCCCGCGAAATAATACTTGTGCTGCGAACCGAATGTAAGACGATGGCATTGTGGCCAAGGCTAGTAGCCTTAAGCCGAGGCCAAGTCTTTTGTACCTTGAGGCTCAAATGAATGGGAGACTTGTCTCATGGGTTGACAAAGAGGCTACTACTTCTTCTTGAGCCCAAAACTCATAAGGGAGTTGGTGTCGCGCACCTCTCCATGAGGAGTGCCCGAAACACCATGGGCACAAGGGGGACCCCGGAGTGACACCCGGGACTTGTGGCGCCGTTGGTGAGAGGGCCCAAGTGATCCTAGTGTGGGTGAGGGCCCCGGGCGTTGGGAACGCCTCCCACCCACGAAGACTAGGAGGCACAAGGGTAAGGCCATGAGCTATGCGTAGCTCATGGCGTGGTGATTCTAGAATGCTCAAGATCACCTCAATCAGAGGTGTGAGCTAGGAGTTATGGCCATTTGAGTGGGGCGCTGTCCCGGGACAGCGCCCTGGTACAGCAGTGCCTGGGAGTGATTCCCGGGACTGCCAAGGTTCAAACAGGCATAACTTCCTGAAGACTTGCCCGAATGGGGCAAGCGAGGAGTCCATCGGCATCTACGTGAAGCGTAGATGAGGATGGAGTGGTTGGTTGTTATGATCAGACATCATACAAGGAAGTTATGATGGTCTGAAGCTGCTGGGGGGTTCTAGGCCCAGCAGCTAAAGGAAAATGTCCACTTGGCCCCAAGTCTTGGTAGAGAGACAAGAGGTTGGTTGGCGGTGGGCTAGGGGCTCCGTGTAGAGTCCTAGAGGCTTATATGGGTGAGGTGGTGTGGCCTCACCCACCCGAGGCCGAACGGCACGGCCTCCATGGGCATTGGCCCAATGTGAGGCCATAGTTGCCTAGTATGGTTCGGGTTGTTGTAGTGTTGGTCCGGCAATGCGATGATCAACATAGGATTGGACTTCCATGGATGGAAGTCCACATTTGGGAATTGGTTACCGATTAAGGGGTGAGTCCCGAATGTAAAGTAGGAGGGTTGGTTCCCCTCCTATGAACTATTAGGTCCGGGGTGAGAGGAGCTAACCATTAGCATGGCGGTATGCGAAGGGTTAGCCACTCGTAACCTTTGCTAGAATTGAAAATTGGCAAGATGGTCAAGGGGGGGCTAGCAAGGGTTGCGACAGAATGCACCCAAAACCTTGGAGGGCATTAATGTTGGATTGAAATTTCAATTCCAAATGCTTGGAAGGTATTGATGTTGGAATGAATTTGGTGGAAATGAGGCGTCCGGGCCTCTTAAGGCGTATATGCGCGCATTTCACACCCAAATGAATTGTACATCTTAGATGAACGAGCTTTCTAAGAAATGCATCGTTTTTGGTGGGTTTCAAAAGTGGGTGGTGAAGACCAAGTTCAAATTTCCAAAGTTCATTGAGGTTGTGGCGGGGATCATCAAAATTGCCATGAGCATCAAGGCCGATGACCCCATTGAGCAATTTGGCGGTGCATTACAACAATGGACGTTGAGGGGAGATAGGTCTCCCGCGAAATAATACTTGTGCTGCGAACCGAATGTAAGACGATGGCATTGTGGCCAAGGCTAGTAGCCTTAAGCCGAGGCCAAGTCTTTTGTACCTTGAGGCTCAAATGAATGGGAGACTTGTCTCATGGGTTGACAAAGAGGCTACTACTTCTTCTTGAGCCCAAAACTCATAAGGGAGTTGGTGTCGCGCACCTCTCCATGAGGAGTGCCCGAAACACCATGGGCACAAGGGGGACCCCTGTCGCAACCCTTGCTAGCCCCCGTTGACAATCTTGCCAATTTTCATTTCTACCAAAGGTTACGAGCGCTAACCATTCGCATTCCGCCATGCTAATGGATAGCTCCTCTTACCCCGGACCAATAGTTCATAGGAGGGAACCAACCCTCCTACTTTGCTTTCGGGACTCACCCCTTAATCGCTAACCAACCCCTTTAATCGGTAACCAATCCTTAGATGTGGACTTCCATTCATGGAAGTCCAATCTTATGTTGATCATCGCGTTGCCGGAGCAACACTACAACAACCCGAACCATACTAGGCAACTATGGCCTCACATTAGGCCAATGCCTATGGAGGCCGTGCCGTTCGGCCTCGGGTGGGTGAGGCCACACCACCTCACCCATATAAGCCTCTAGGACTCTACGCGGGGCCCCTACCCCACCGTCAACCAACCTCTTGTCTCTCTACCAAGAGTTGGGGCCAAGTGGACATTTTCCCTTAGCCGCTGGGCCTAGAAGCCCCCAGCGGCTTCAGACCATCATAACTTCCTTGTATGATGTCTGATTCCAGAAACCAACCACTCCATCTTCATCTACGCTTCACGTAGATGCCGATGGACTCCTCACTTGCCCCATTCGGGCAAGTCTTGAGGAAGTTATGCGTGTTTGAACCTTGGCAGTCCCGGGAATCACTCCCAGGCACTGCTGTACCAGGGCGCTGTCCCGGGACAGCGCCCCACTCAAATGGCCATAACTCCTAGCTCACACCTCCGATTGAGGTGTTCTTGAGCTTTCTAGAATCACCACGCCATGAGCTACGCATAGCTCATGGCCTTACCCTTGTGCCTCCTAGTCTTCGTGGGTGGGAGGCGTTCCCAACGCCCGGGGCCCTCACCCACACTAGGATCACTTGGGCCCTCTCACCAACGGCGCCACAAGTCCCGGGTGTCACTCCGGGGTCCCCCTTGTGCCCATGGTGTTTCGGGCACTCCTCATGGAGAGGTGCGCGACACTCACCCCCACCAAACGGAGTCGATGCCCTCATCGACTATACTCGTAGTCGGCACACCAATTCTCAAGTTGCCATCCTCTATGGTGCGGCATTGTGTTTACCTTAGGGCGCGACCCCCACAATGCATCTTCAAATTTGGCATAGTCCCAAAGGTGTCGTTACTAGGTGGTCCGTTAGCGACCTTGGAACTCCTCCAAGGACCTAACCTATACTAGACCCACCTACTTCGGGACTCACATGGGTTGCCCCTCTTTTGGGGCCTCCCCCCCCGTTAGGCTCCACTAGCCTAACGTGACACATGTAGGCGAGACCTCAACGCTTCCACTAAGTTGTCTCGGTTGCAACTCCGAGATGGCTTTCCATTGTTAAGCCACGCCTCGATCGCACGGGGGTGATGCCAAGTCCCGCCCGACTCGGTTCCCACTTTGCTCTTTCGAGACATGGGTTCATGACTCCCATGCGCCAACTTTCGTTAGCTCGCGGGTAGCACTTTTATGAGCACGCGCCATCACCTTGCCCCCGCCCGGACAAGCCCACAACTAAGAAGTTTCTTGGTTTTATCCAAGGCCCCTCCAAGCCATGGCCCCCAATTACTCGGCTTACCCAACCTAGTTTGGCATGTCTATTCCCCCTCTTCCATTAACCAAGCACAAGTACAAGACTAGGACCTCATCTCATACTTTTCTCTTTGCACCACTAAAGTTTGGACTTTATTCCCTCAAGCCAAAGAACAAGTTCATGTTGTGGAGTAATTAACCTCGAAGCTAAGTGTGCTACTAGCGTCTCTCCCCCACTAAAGGAGATTGATGTCCTCATCAATGCCTACGCTTCTTTTTATTGGAATCCTTAGCCTTAGTTTCTTCAAAGTGCTTCACCTATTCATTTGTGTTCACCATGTCTCTTGCCGCCACCCAAGCGGTTTCTTTTTCATGGTATCCTCACCATTTCACCAAGTACTATTTTGTACATTTTTTTTCATTTTCACTTGGGCTTCCTACACTTGAGGGTGCCCTCCTACCTCATGTTCCAAATGACCTCCATAAGGTCGGGAGGTGGCCTAATCACTTGCTTGTGATTGGGCCACAAGGTGTCGTCCTAAAATGACTTTCGTATTGAGACATGAAATGTCGGATGCACTTTGATCTCCGGCGGTAATTCCAACTTATACATGTCCTTGAACACTTGTTCCACAATGGAAAACGAAGCTCCAATTTTGGACATGAACTTTTGAAGTAAGGCCTTTGGGCAAGGTGAAGTTGTCCACATTCAACAACACCTTATTGGCCCACCTCATACTCCACTTCGCGTCTTCCGGCATTGATTTGCACTCCGTAGCACCTTCGGGCTTTCTCCACCAACAACTTGGTCATCTCCAAGACTTGTTTACCATCCTTGGCCAAGTCCTCACCATCTTGGTTGAACTCTAGTGTTGAATGTGCCCCCTCGAGAGCTAGGTTAATAGGTTGGAGCGCATCCACTCCATAAGCCACCACCAAAGACCACCCCTTGGTAGCCAAGTGCGTGGCTACATTGCAATTACACTCCGCTCGACCCACATAGTCCGCCCAATCTCCTTGGTCCGCCCCCACCAAGTTCCTCAAGTATTGCTTCAAGACTCCATTCACATGCTCCGCTTTCCCATTCATTTGGGAATGCAAGGTCGTGCTAAACCTTAGTTTCATTCCGACCTCCTTAGAGAAATGCATTGAAAATGCACTTGTGAACTTTGGATCTTGATCCCACACAATCACTCTTGGCAACCCGTGGTGCCTCAACCATCCTTTGAGAAAAGGCTATGCGTTCTCCAACGCGGTGGCGGTTCCCACAATCGGCACCATGTGTGCCAACTTGGCAAACCGCTCTACCATCAACAAGATGGCATCATACCCATGTGACTCCGGCAAACTTGTGATCAAATCCATGCACATACCATGCCATGGCGCCAACGGGATAGGCAACGGTTGCAAGAAACCGCCTTGCTTTTGATAAGAGGCTCGGTTCACTTGGCACTTTGATTCAAGCCTTCACAAAGTGGGCTATATCTTCCTTTATGCACCGCCAATGGTACCTCCTTGACACCTTTCTATGGCGGTTTTTTCTTTTTCCTCTATGGCCGGCAATAGGACTATCATATTCCTCCTTCAAAACCAATAGCCTCAACTTGCCTTGTGGCACATACACCCAACTTTGCTTGCACTTGAACAATCCGTCCACCAACTAAACCTCTTTGAGCACCTTGCTCTTGCGAAGTTCACCTAAAAGTTTTTGTGCTTTTGGGGTAGTTAATTTACCCCTCCCGTATCTTGCATCACAAGTTTCCTTCGCCGGCACACATTAGCCACAAGGTTTGGATGGTTCTCATTGCTTGGAACTCATCCGGTCTACTTCGCGCATCCGGCACCACATTTCCACGGTCCGGTTTGTGGATCAAATCCACCTTCATAAGCGCCAAACTATCATGCCACCGCAATGACTTGGCGCTTACTTGCGCTTGAATGTCAAAATTCTTTTAGGACACATTGTCCATGTAGACCTTTGCTTTGTGCGACCCCAAATAGTGTCGCCACATCTTCAAGCAATGCACTACGACAAAGAAGTTCTTTGTCATCAGTTGGTTGTCTTCTTTGACAACCATCGAGCTTCATGCTCCCATATGCAATGGCCATCCATCTTACATTAACAATCCACCATTGGCAAAGTTACTCGCCCCCGTATGCACCTCAAAAGGTTTGTCAAACTCCATGAACTTGAGCACGGGCGGTGAAGAGGACTTGCTCCCCAAAGACTTGGTGACAAGGCTAGTCCCACTCTTGGGATAGCCATTTCTTTCACAAGTCGGACAAGGTCTTACAACCATCGAGCTTCATGTTCCCATATGCAATGGCCATTTTTTTTTTACATCCACATCCGCCAAATAAAATCTCTCGCCCCCGTATGCACCTCAAAAGGTATGTCAAACTCCGCGAACTTGAGCACGGGCGGCAAAGAGAACTTCGTCTTAAGCTCCTCAATGGCTTGGTGGCACGGCTCATCCCACTCTTGGGATAGCCATTTCTTGCACAAGCCGGACAAGGTTCGACAACCATGGAGCTTAATGCCCTCATAAGCAATGGTCATCCATCTTGGATCAACATCCGCCAATGATAAAGTCCTTCGTCTCCATGTGCACCTCAAAATGCTTATGAAAACCCAGAAATTTAACCACATCTTGTGAAGGGAACTTGCTCTTGAGCTTTCCAAGGGCTTGGTGACAAGGCTCATCCCACTCTTGGAATAGCCATTTCCTCAATAAGTCGAGTAAGGCCCTAGCAACCTTAAAACAAATCTAGAATGAAGTGGTGGTAGTAGTCGGCTAGGCCAACCAATGACCTAAGCTTTTTTTTTTTTGAGTCAAGCACCAATTCTCCTCTTGGATTGCCTTGAAATTCTTCATGTTTGTCCACCAACTTCCTTTGTCACCACATGCCTCAAGAACTCAATTTCTTCTTGAGCAAAGTTGCAATTCACTTCTTGGCGGTAACATTTTGAGCAACACATTGGTGAATACATCCTTGTATCTCACCAACATCCCACAAGTATGGTTTGGGGGAGGCCCATCTTTCCTAGCCTCCCCATGAGTTCCTTGGAGTTGCTTCAATTGAACCACGACCATTATATTTACCATATTTCATTTGGTCCATTAAGACCAAATTCAACTTGGGTCCTCCTACCATAGGAGTCCTTGTTAATTTGAACCTCAATTCTTTTCCATTATGACACATTATAATGCACGGCAAGCACACCGGCTTGCACCTCACATCTATCATGTGAGTTTCAAAGAAGGCGGCCTTCACAATGACATGCATTTCATCTATTTCACATGGTGTGAAATTTTGACAAAATTCCAATGTCCCACATTGAAAGGTTACATGCATCGCGGCCTCCTTTGTCTCATGCGGTTTGCCCTTTCCAAACCGCACCTTGGTGGGCTTCACCACTCTACCAATCGGCAAACCCCAACTCCCTTGTGAGCTTTGGGGTCATGAAAGAATGCCTTAACTCTTTGTCAACCCATGAGACAAGCCTCCCATTCATTTGAGCCTCAAGGTACAAAAGACTTGGCCTCGGCTTAAGGCTACTAGCCTTGGCCACAAAGCCATCGTCCAACATTTGGTCTTCGGCAACTTGGCTTGGCTTGGTCCGCAAAGCCAACTTTAAACATTTCGTCCGCGGGACAAATTGATTTGGTGCCACAAAACCAATTTCTAATAATTTGTCCGCAAAACAAACATGTTTTGCCTTGGTAGCACCAAGCCACCTTCCCACACTCCGTCCGCGGCACAAACATGAATTGCCTTGGTAGGACAAACCCACCTCCCAACATTCCGTCCGCGGCACAAGTATGATTTGCTTTGGAAGCATAAAGCCACCTTTCAACATTCCGTCTGCGGCACCAATATGTTTTGCCTAAGTAAAATGGACCAAACAATTTGCACTCATTTCTTTGGGACCTACTTTGGCTAAAGCCACTTGTGGTGATGCGCCGCCAACTTCTCTTTGGGACCATTGGCTTCAATGCTCTTGCAAACTTGATGGTCCCCACCGTGTCCTCAAGAAGCCTTGGGGACTTAAACAAGGCATCCACCACCCGCTTTTAAAACCCCACCTAAAAGGATGCATTTCTTAGAAAGCTCGTCCGTTTTAGGTGTATCCTTCATTTGTGCGTTTGAATAGCGCACATAGGCCTTAAGAGGCCCCGGGTGCCTCATTAGCACTAAATTCATTCCAACATCAATACCTTCCAAGCATTTCGAATTGGAATTTCAATCCAACATTAATGCCCTCCAAGGTTTTGGGTGCTTTCGGTATTCTAGGCCCCAAATGTTTTTTTGAGGTTTGCGGGAGCCCTTTTCAAAGCACTCCTCCATTTTCCTTACCAAATCCACCCTCATGCCCACCATTGTCATTTGAACCAATGGTATGGTCAAATTCCACTTGCACATGATCCTTGTTCCAATTTGAGCCTCACAACCTTTTGGAAACCCCGGGCTCACCATCATAACCCGCATTTTTGATAGCCATGTTTCCCTCAAAGTGCGAGCTCAAAACTTGGAACCCTGCTCTGATACCACGTGTCGCAACCCTTGCTAGCCCCCGTTGACAATCTTGCCAATTTTCATTTCTACCAAAGGTTACGAGCGCTAACCATTCGCATTCCGCCATGCTAATGGATAGCTCCTCTTACCCCGGACCAATAGTTCATAGGAGGGAACCAACCCTCCTACTTTGCTTTCGGGACTCACCCCTTAATCGCTAACCAACCCCTTTAATCGGTAACCAATCCTTAGATGTGGACTTCCATTCATGGAAGTCCAATCTTATGTTGATCATCGCGTTGCCGGAGCAACACTACAACAACCCGAACCATACTAGGCAACTATGGCCTCACATTAGGCCAATGCCTATGGAGGCCGTGCCGTTCGGCCTCGGGTGGGTGAGGCCACACCACCTCACCCATATAAGCCTCTAGGACTCTACGCGGGGCCCCTACCCCACCGTCAACCAACCTCTTGTCTCTCTACCAAGAGTTGGGGCCAAGTGGACATTTTCCCTTAGCCGCTGGGCCTAGAAGCCCCCAGCGGCTTCAGACCATCATAACTTCCTTGTATGATGTCTGATTCCAGAAACCAACCACTCCATCTTCATCTACGCTTCACGTAGATGCCGATGGACTCCTCACTTGCCCCATTCGGGCAAGTCTTGAGGAAGTTATGCGTGTTTGAACCTTGGCAGTCCCGGGAATCACTCCCAGGCACTGCTGTACCAGGGCGCTGTCCCGGGACAGCGCCCCACTCAAATGGCCATAACTCCTAGCTCACACCTCCGATTGAGGTGTTCTTGAGCTTTCTAGAATCACCACGCCATGAGCTACGCATAGCTCATGGCCTTACCCTTGTGCCTCCTAGTCTTCGTGGGTGGGAGGCGTTCCCAACGCCCGGGGCCCTCACCCACACTAGGATCACTTGGGCCCTCTCACCAACGGCGCCACAAGTCCCGGGTGTCACTCCGGGGTCCCCCTTGTGCCCATGGTGTTTCGGGCACTCCTCATGGAGAGGTGCGCGACAACCCCGGAGTGACACCCGGGACTTGTGGCGCCGTTGGTGAGAGGGCCCAAGTGATCCTAGTGTGGGTGAGGGCCCCGGGCGTTGGGAACGCCTCCCACCCACGAAGACTAGGAGGCACAAGGGTAAGGCCATGAGCTATGCGTAGCTCATGGCGTGGTGATTCTAGAATGCTCAAGATCACCTCAATCAGAGGTGTGAGCTAGGAGTTATGGCCATTTGAGTGGGGCGCTGTCCCGGGACAGCGCCCTGGTACAGCAGTGCCTGGGAGTGATTCCCGGGACTGCCAAGGTTCAAACAGGCATAACTTCCTGAAGACTTGCCCGAATGGGGCAAGCGAGGAGTCCATCGGCATCTACGTGAAGCGTAGATGAGGATGGAGTGGTTGGTTGTTATGATCAGACATCATACAAGGAAGTTATGATGGTCTGAAGCTGCTGGGGGGTTCTAGGCCCAGCAGCTAAAGGAAAATGTCCACTTGGCCCCAAGTCTTGGTAGAGAGACAAGAGGTTGGTTGGCGGTGGGCTAGGGGCTCCGTGTAGAGTCCTAGAGGCTTATATGGGTGAGGTGGTGTGGCCTCACCCACCCGAGGCCGAACGGCACGGCCTCCATGGGCATTGGCCCAATGTGAGGCCATAGTTGCCTAGTATGGTTCGGGTTGTTGTAGTGTTGCTCCGGCAACGCGATGATCAACATAGGATTGGACTTCCATGGATGGAAGTCCACATTGGGGAAATGGGTTACCGATTATGTCGCGCACCTCTCGATGAGGAGTGCCCAAAACACCATGGGCACAAGGGGGACCCCGGAGTGACACCCGGGACTTGTGGCGCCATTGGTGAGAGGGCCCAAGTGATCCTAGTGTGGGTGAGGGCCCCGGGCGTTGGGAACGCCTCCCACCCACGGAGACTAGGAGGCACAAGGGTAAGGCCATGAGCTATGCGTAGCTCATGGCGTGGTGATTCTAGAAAGCTCAAGAACACCTCAATCGGAGGTGTGAGCTAGGAGTTATGGCCATTTGAGTGGGGCGCTGTCCCGGGACAGCGCCCTGGTACAGCAGTGCCTGGGAGTGATTCCCGGGACTGCAAAGGTTCAAACAGGCATAACTTCCTCACCACTTGCCCGAATGGGGCAAGTGAGGAGTTCATCGGCATCTACGTGAAGCGTAGATGAAGATGGAGTGGTTGGTTGTTATGATCAGACATCATACAAGGAAGTTATGATGGTCTGAAGCTGCTGGGGGGTTCTAGGCCCAGCAGCTAAAGGAAAATGTCCACTTGGCCCCAACTCTTGGTAGAGAGACAAGAGGTTGGTTGACGGTGGGGTAGGGGCCCCGCGTAGAGTCCTAGAGGCTTATATGGGTGAGGTGGTGTGGCCTCACCCACCCGAGGCCGAACGGCACGGCCTCCATGGGCTTTGGCCCATTGTGAGGCCATAGTTGCCTAGTATGCTTCGGGTTGTTGTAGTGTTGCTCCGGCAACGCGATGATCAACATAAGATTGGACTTCCATGGATGGAAGTCCACATCTAAGGAGTGGTTACCGATTAAAGGGGTGAGTCCCGAAATCAAAGTAGGAGGGTTGGTTCCCCTCCTATGAACTAATGGTCCGGGGTTAGAGGAGCTAACCATTAGCATGGCGGTATGCGAAGGGTTAGCGACTCGTAACCTTTGCTAGAATTGAAAATTGGCAAGATGGTCAAGGGGGGGCTAGCAAGGGTTGCGACACTTGGTATCAGAGCAGGGTTCCAAGTTTTGAGCTCGCACTTTGAGGGAAACATGGGTATAAAAAATGCGGGTTATGATGGTGAGCCCGGGGTTTCCAAAAGGTTGTGAGGCTCAAATTGGAACAAGGATCATGTGCAAATGGAGTTTGACCATACCATTGATTTTAATGGTAATGGTGGGCATGAGGGTGGATTCGGTGAGGAAAATGGAGGTGTCCTTTGAAAGGGCTCCCGCAAACCTCAAATAGTATTTGGGGCCTAGAATACCGAATGCACCCAAAACCTTGGAGGGTATTAATGTTGGATTGAAATTTCAATTCGAGATGCTTCGAAGGTTCGGATGTTGAAATGAACTTGGTGCTAATGAGGCACCCGGGGCCTCTTAAGGCCTATGTGCGCTATTCAAACGCACAAATGAAGGATACACCTAAAACGGACGAGCTTTCTAAGAAATGCATCGTTTTAGGTGGGGTTTTAAAAGCGGGTGGTGGATGCCTTGTTTAAGTCCCCAAGGCTTCTTGAGGACATGGTGGGGATCATCAAGTTTGCAAGATCATTGAATCCGATGGTCCCGAAGAAAAGTTTGGCGGCGCATCACCACAAGTGGCTTTAGCCAAAGTTGGTCCCAAAGAAATGAGTGCAAATTGTTTGGTTCATTTTATTTAGGCAAAATATGTTGGTGCCGCTAACGGAATGTTGAAAGGTGGCTTTATGCTTCCAAGGCAAATCATACTCATGCCGCGGACGGAATGTTGGAAGGTGGGTTTGTCCTACCAAGGCAATTCATGTTCGTGCCGCATACGGAGTGTGGGAAGGTGGCTTTGTGCTATCAAGGGAAAACATGTTTGTTTTGTGGACAAATTATTGGAAATTGCTTTTGTGGCACTAAACCAATTCGTCCCAAGGACGAAATGTTAAAAGTTGGCTTTGCGGACCGAGCCAAAACATATTGTTGCGGTGGACGGAGAATTAGATGGTGGCTTTGTGGCCAAGGCTAGTAGCCTTAAGCCAAGGCCAAGTCATGTATACCTTGAGGCTCAAATGAATGGGAGATATGTCTCATGAGTTGTCAAAGAGGCAACGGACTCTTTCATGAGCCGAAAGCTCACAAGGGGGTTGGGGCTCGCGGACGGGTAGAGCCGGCAAGCCCACCAAAGTACGGTTTGCAAAGGGCGAACCGCATGAAGCAAAGGAGGCGGCGATGCATGTAACCTTTTGATGTGGGACATTAGATTTTTGTCAAGATTTCACTCTATGTGAAATAAGTGACGTGCATGTCATTGAAAAGGTCACCTTCTTTGAAACTCACATGAGAGATGTGAGGTGCAAGCCGGTGTGCTTGCGGTGCATTATGATGTGTCATAATGGCAAAGAGATGAAGTTCAAATTGATAAGGACTCCTATGGTAGGAGGACCCAAGTTGAATTTGGTCTTAATGGACCAAATGAAAAATGGCCAACATAATGGTCGTCGTTCAATTGGAGCAACTCGATAGAACTTATGGGGAGGCTAGGAAAGATGGGCCTCCCCTAAACCACTTTGGTGGGATGTTGGTGAGATACAATGATGTATTCGCCAATGTGTTGCCCAAAAGTTACCGCCAAGGAGTGAAAAATAACTTTGCTCAACAAGAAATTGAGTTCTTGAGGCATGTGGTGACTAAGGAAGTTGGTGGACAAACATGAAGAATGTCAAGGCAATCCAAGAGGAGAATTGGCCCTTGACTCAAAAAAAGCTTAGGTCATTGGTTGTCCTAGCCAACTACTACCACCACTTCATTCTAGATTTGTTTTAAGGTTGCTAAGACCTTACTCAACTTATTGAGGAAATAGCTATCCCAAAAGTGGGATGAGCCTGGTCACCAAGCCTTTGGGAAGTTCAAGAGCAAGTTCCCTTCACAAGATGTGGTTAAGTTTCCGGGTTTTCATAAGTATTTTGAGGTGCACATGGAGGCGAAGGACTTTACCATTGGCGGATGTTGATCCAAGATAAATGACCATTGCTTATGAGAGCATTAAGCTCCATGGTTGTCGAACCTTATCCGGCTTGTGCAAGAAATGGCTATCCCAAGAGTGGGATGAGCCGTGCCACCAAGCCATTGGGGAGCTTAAGAGCAAGTTGTCTTTGCCGCCCGTGCTCAAGCTTGCGGAGTTTGCCAAACCTTTTGAGGTGCATACGGGGGCGAGTGACTTTACCATTGGCGGATGTTGATGTAAAAAAAAAATGGCCATTGCATATGGGAGCATGAAGCTCGATGGTTGGCCGACCTTGTCCGACTTGTCAAAGAAATGGCTATCCCAAGAGTGGGACTAGCCTTGTCACCAAGTCTTTAGGGGGCTTAAGAGCAAGTTCTCTTTGCCGCCCGTGCTCAAGTTCGTGGAGTTTGACAAACCTTTTGAGGTGCATACGGGGGCGAATAACTTTGCCAATGGTGGATTGTTAATGTAAGATGGATGGGCATTGCATATGGGGGCTTGAGGCTCGATGGTTGTCAAAGAGGACAACCAACTCATGACAAAGAATTTCTTTGCCGTAGTGCATTGCTTGAAGATGTGGCGACATTATTTGAGGTCGCACAAAGCAAAGGTCTACATGGTGGACAATGTGTCCTAAAAGTATTTTGACATACAAGCGCAAGTGAGCGCCAAGTCATTGCGGTGGCATGATATATAGTTTGGCGCTTATGAAGGTGGATTTGGTCCACAAACCGGACCGTGGAAATGTGGTGCCGGATGCGCTAAGTAGATGGGAAGAGTTCCAAGCAATGAGAACCATCCAAACCTTGTGGCTAATGTGTGCCGGTGAGGGAAACTTGTGATGCAAGATACGGGAGGGGTAAATTAACTACCCCGAAGCACAAATGCTTTTAGGTAAGCTTCGCAAGAGCAAGGTGCTCTAAGAGGTTAAGTTGGTGGACGGATTGTTCAAGTGCAAGCAAAGTCGGGTGTATGTGCCACAAGGCAAGTTGAGGCTATCCATTTAGAAGGAAGAATGTGATTGTCCTATTGCCGGCCATAGAGGAGAAAGAAAAAACCGCCATAGAATGGTGTCAAAGAGGTACCATTGGCGGTGCATAAAGGAGGATATAACCCACTTTGTGAAGGCTTGAATTAAAGTGCCAAGTGAACCGAACCTCTTACCAAAAGCAAGGCGGCTTCTTGCAACCGTTGCCTATCCCGTTGGAGCCATGGCATAGTATGTGTATGGACTTGATTACAAGTTTGCCGGAGTCACATGGGTATGATGCCATCTTGTTGATGGTAGGGCGGTTTGCCAAGTTGGCACACATGGTGCCGATTGTGGGAACCGCCACCGCGTTGGAGACCGCATAGCCTTTTCTCAAAGGATGGTTGAGGCACCACGGGTTGCCAAAAGTGATTGTGTGGGATCAAGATCCAAAGTTCACAAGTGCATTTTCAATGCATTTCTCTAAGGAGGTCGGAATGAAACTAAGGTTTAGCACGGCCTTGCATTCCCAAATGGATGGGAAAGCGGAGCGTGTGAATGGAGTCTTGAAGCAATACTTGAGGAACTTGGTGGGGGCGGACCAAAGAGATTGGGTGGACTATGTGGGTCGAGCGGAGTGTAATTGCAATGTAGCCACGCACTTGGCTACCAAGGGGTGGTCTTTCGTGGTGGCTTATGGAGTGGATGCGCTCCAACCTATTAACCTAGCTCTCGAGGGGGCACATTCAACACTAGAGTTCAACCAAGATGGTGAGGACTTGGCCAAGGATGGTAAACAAGTCTTGGAGATGACCAAGTTGTTGGTGGAGAAAGCCCGAAGGTGCTACGAGGTGCAAGTCAATGCCGGAAGACGCAAAGTGGAGAATGAGGTGGGCCAAAAGGTGTTGTTGAATGTGAACAACTTCATTTCCCCAAAAGGCCTCATTCCAAAAGTTCATGTCCAAAATTGGAGCTTCGTTTTCCATTGTGGAACAAGTGTTCAAGGACATGTATAAGTTGGAATTACCGCCGGAGATCAAAGTGCATCCGACATTTCATGTCTCATTACGAAAGTCATTTTAGGAGGACACCTTGTGGCCGAACACAAGCAAGTGGTTAGGCCACGTCCCGACCTTGTGGAGGTCATTTGGAACATGAGGTAGGAGGGCATCCTCAAGTGTAGGAAGCCCAAGTGAAAATGAAAGAAAATGTACAAAGGAGTACTTGGTGAAATGGTGAGGATACCATGAGAAACAAACCGCTTGGGTGGCGGCAAGAGACATGGTGAACACCAATGAATTGGTGAAGCACTTTGAAGAAACTAAGGCTAAGGATTCCAATAAAATGAAGCATAGGCATTGATGAGGACATCAATCTCCTTTAGTGGGGGAGAGACGCTAGTAGCACACTTAGCTTCGAGGTTAATTACTCCACAACATGAACTTGTTCTTTGGCTTGAGGGAATAAAGTCCAAACTTTAGTGGTGCAAAGAGAAAAGTATGAGATGAGGTCCTAGTCTTGTACTTGTGCTTGGTTAGTGGAAGAGGGGGAATAGACATGCCAAACTAGGTTGGGTAAGCCGAGTAATTGGGGGCCATGGCTTGGAGGGGCCTTGGATAAAACCAAGAAACTTCTTAGTTGTGGGCTTGTCCGGGCGGGGACAAGGTGATGGCGCGTGCTCATAAAAGTGCCACCCGCGAGCTAACGAGAGTTGGCGCATGGGAGTCATGAACCCATGTCTCGAAAGAGCAAAGTGGGAACCGAGTCGGGCGGGACTTGGCATCACCCCCGTGCGATCGAGGCGTGGCTTAACAATGGAAAGCCATCTCGGAGTTGCAACCGAGACAACTTAGTGGAAGCGTTGAGGTCTCGCCTAGATGTGTCATGTTAGGCTAGTGGAGCCTAACGGGGGGAGGCCCCAAAGGAGGGGCAACCCAAGTGAGTCCCAAAGTAGGTGGGTCTAGTATAGGTTAGGTCCTTGGATGAGAGATCCAAGGTCGCTAACGGACCACCTAGGAACGACACCTTTGGGACTATGCCAAATTTGAAGATGCATTGTGGGGGTCGCGCCCTAAGGTAAACACAATGCCGCACCATAGAGGATGGCAACTTGAGAATTGGTGTGCCGACTACGAGTATAGTCGATGGGGGCATCGACTCCGTTTGGTGGGGGTGAGTGTCGCGCACCTCTCGATGAGGAGTGCCCAAAACACCATGGGCACAAGGGGGACCCCGGAGTGACACCCGGGACTTGTGGCGCCGTTGGTGAGAGGGCCCAAGTGATCCTAGTGTGGGTGAGGGCCCCGGGCGTTGGGAACGCCTCCCACCCACGGAGACTAGGAGGCACAAGGGTAAGGCCATGAGCTATGCGTAGCTCATGGCGTGGTGATTCTAGAAAGCTCAAGAACACCTCAATCGGAGGTGTGAGCTAGGAGTTATGGCCATTTGAGTGGGGCGCTGTCCCGGGACAGCGCCCTGGTACAGCAGTGCCTGGGAGTGATTCCCGGGACTGCAAAGGTTCAAACAGGCATAACTTCCTCACCACTTGCCCGAATGGGGCAAGTGAGGAGTTCATCGGCATCTACGTGAAGCGTAGATGAAGATGGAGTGGTTGGTTGTTATGATCAGACATCATACAAGGAAGTTATGATGGTCTGAAGCTGCTGGGGGGTTCTAGGCCCAGCAGCTAAAGGAAAATGTCCACTTGGCCCCAACTCTTGGTAGAGAGACAAGAGGTTGGTTGACGGTGGGGTAGGGGCCCCGCGTAGAGTCCTAGAGGCTTATATGGGTGAGGTGGTGTGGCCTCACCCACCCGAGGCCGAACGGCACGGCCTCCATGGGCTTTGGCCCATTGTGAGGCCATAGTTGCCTAGTATGCTTCGGGTTGTTGTAGTGTTGCTCCGGCAACGCGATGATCAACATAAGATTGGACTTCCATGGATGGAAGTCCACATCTAAGGAGTGGTTACCGATTAAAGGGGTGAGTCCCGAAATCAAAGTAGGAGGGTTGGTTCCCCTCCTATGAACTAATGGTCCGGGGTTAGAGGAGCTAACCATTAGCATGGCGGTATGCGAAGGGTTAGCGACTCGTAACCTTTTCTAGAATTGAAAATTGGCAAGATGGTCAAGGGGGGGCTAGCAAGGGTTGCGACATGGGAAATGGGTTACCGATTAAGGGGTGCGTGAGTCCCGAAAGCAAAGTAGGAGGGTTGGTTCCCTCCTATGAACAATTGGTCCGGGGTAAGAGGAGCTATCCATTAGCATGGCGGAATGCGAATGGTTAGCGCTGGTAACCTTTGCTAGAAACGAAAATTGGCAAGATTATTAAGGGACCTAGCAAGGGTTGCGACAGTTGGGGCTTGCCTATTGGTAGAGCAGGCAAGCCCACCAAGGTGCGGTTTGGAAAGGGCGATTTGCATGAGACAAAGGAGGCCGCGATGCATGTAACCTTTCAACATGGGACATTGGATTTTTGTCTAAATTTCACACCAAGTGAAATAGATAAAATGCATGTCATTGTGAAGGCCGCCTTCTTTGAAACTCACATGATAGATGTGAGGTGCAAGCCGGTGTGCTTGCGGTGCATTATGATGTGTCATAATGGCAAAGAATTGAAGTTCAAATTAACAATGACTCCTATAGTAGGAGGACCTAAGTTGAATTTGGTCTTAATGGACCGAATGAAAAAAAAGAAAACATAATGGTCGTGGTTCAATTGGAGCAACTCCAAGGAACGTATGGGGAGGCTAGGAAAGATGGGTCTCCCCCAAACAACATTGGTGTGATGTTGGTGAGATACAAGGATGTATTCACCAATGTGTTGCCCAAAAAAATTACCGCCAAGGAGTGAAAAATAACTTTGCTCAACGAGAGATTGAGTTCTTGAGGTATGTGGTGACAAAGGAAGTTGGTGGACGAACATGAAGAATGTGAAGGCAATCCAAAAGGAGAATTGGCCCTTGATTCAAAAGGGCTTAGGTCATTTGTTGGCCTAGCCAATTAGTACCACAACTTCATTCGAGAGTTTTGTAAGGTTGCTAGGACCTTATTCAACTTATTGAGGAAAATGGCTATCCCAAGAGTGGGATGAGCCTTGTCACCAAGCCTTTGGGGGGCTCAAAAACAAGTTCTCTTCGCCACCCGTGCTTAAGTTCGCGGACTTTGACAAACCTTTTGAGGTGCATACGGGGGCGAGTGACTTTAGCATTGGCGGATGTTGAGGCAAAATGGATGGCCATTGCATATAAGAGCATGAAGCTCGATGGTTGTCCGACCTTGTCCAACTTATGCAAGACATGTCTATCCCAAAAGTGGGATGAGCCTTGCCACCAAGTCTTTAAGGAGCTTAAGACCAAGTTCTCTTCGCCGCCCGTGCTTAAGTTCGCGGACTTTAACAAACCTTTTGAGGTGCATATAGGGGCGAGTAATTTTACCATTGGCGGATGTTGATCCGAGATGGATGCCCATTGCATATGGGAGCATTAAGCTTAATGGTTGTCGAACCTAGTGCGATTTGTGAAAGAAAGGGCTATCCCAAGAGTGGGATGAGCCTTGTCCCCAAATCTTTGGGGAGCTTAATACAAAGTTGTCTTTGCCACCCGTGTTCAAGTTCGCGGAGCTTGACAAACCTTTTGAGGTGCATACGGGTGGGGGGGGGGTGGCGAGTGACTTTGCCATTGTCGGATGGTTAGCGTAAGATGGATGGCCATTGCATATGAGAGCGTTAAGCTTGATGGTTATCCGACCTTATCCGACTTGTGGAAGAATTGGCTATCCCAAGAGTGGGAGGAGCCTTGCCACCAAGTCTTTGGGGAGCTTGAGAGCAAGTTCTCTTAGACGCCCGTGCTCAAGTTCGCGGAGCTTGACAAACCTTTTGAGGTGGATACGGGGGTGAATGACTTTGCCAATGGCGGATTATTGATTTAAGATGGATGGCCATTGCATATGGGAGCATGAAGCTCGATGGTTGTCAAAGAAGACAACCAACTCATGACAAAGAATTTCTTTGTCGTAGTGCATTGCTTGAAGATGTGGCGACACTATTTGGGGTCGCACAAAGCAAAGGTCTACATGGACAATGTGTCCTAAAAGAATTTTGACATTCAAGTGCAAGTGAGCGCCAAGTCATTGCGGTGGCATGATAGTTTGGCGCTTATGAAGGTGGATTTGATCCACAAACCGGACCGTGGAAATGTGGTGCCGGATGCGCTAAGTAGACGGGAAGAGTTCCAAGCAATGAGAACCATCCAAACCTTGTGGCTAATGTGTGCCGGCGAAGGAAACTTGTGATGCAAGATACGGGAGGGGTAAATTTACTACCCCAAAACACAAATGCTTTTAGGTGAGCTTCGCAAGAGCAAGGTGCTCAAAGAGGTTAAGTTGGTGGACGGATTGTTCAAGTGCAAGCAAAGTTGGGTGTATGTGCCACAAGGCAAGTTGAGGCTATCCGTTTTGAAGGAGGAATATGATAGTCTTATTGCCGGCCATAGAGGAGAAAGAAACAACCGCCGTAGAATGGTGTCAAGGAGGTACCATTGGCCGTGCATAAAAGAAGATATAACCCACTTTGTAAAGGCTTGGATGAAGTGCCAAGTGAACCGAGCCTCTTACCAAAAGCAAGGCGGTTTCTTGCAACCGTTGCCTATCCCGCCGGGACCATGGCATAGTATGTGCATGGACTTGATCACAAGTTTGCCGGAGTCACATGGGTATGATGCCATCTTGTTGATGGTAGAGTGGTTTGCCAAGTTGGCACACATGATGCTGATTGTGGGAACCGCCACCACGTTGGAGACCGCATAGCCTTTTCTCAAAGGATGGTTGAGGCACCACGGGTTGCCAAGAGTGATTGTGTGGGATCAAGATCCAAAGTTCACAAGTGCATTTTCAATGCATTTCTCTAAGGAGGTTGTATTGAAACTAAGGTTTAGCACCGCCGTGTATTCCCAAATGGATGGGAAAACAAAGCGTGTGAATGGAGTCTGTAAGCAATACTTGAGGAACTTGGTGGGGGCGGACCAAGGAGATTGGGCGGACTATGTGGGTCGAGCGGAGTGTAATTGCAATGTAGCCACGCACTTGGCTACCAAGGGGTGGTCTTTGGTGGTGGCTTATGGAGTGGATGCGCTCCAACCTATTAACCTAGCTCTCGAGGGGGCACATTCAACACTAGAGTTTAACCAAGATGGTGAGGACTTGGCCAAGGATGGTAAACAAGTCTTGGAGATGACCAAGTTGTTGGTGGAGAAAGCCCGAAGGTGCTACGGAGTGCTAGTAAATGCTGGAAGACGCGAAGTGGAGAATGAGGTGGGCCAAAAGGTGTTGTTGAATGTGAACAACTTCACTTAGCCGGAAGGCCTCGCTCCAAAAGTTCATGTCCAAAATTGGAGCTTCGTTTTCCATTGTGGAACAAGTGTTCAAGGACATGTATAAGTTGGAATTCCGCCGGACATGTCGCGCACCTCTCCATGAGGAGTGCCCGAAACACCATGGGCACAAGGGGGACCCCGGAGTGACACCCGGGACTTGTGGCGCCGTTGGTGAGAGGGCCCAAGTGATCCTAGTGTGGGTGAGGGCCCCGGGCGTTGGGAACGCCTCCCACCCACGGAGACTAGGAGGCACAAGGGTAAGGCCATGAGCTATGCGTAGCTCATGGCGTGGTGATTCTAGGAAGCTCAAGATCACCTCAAGCGGAGGTGTGAGCTAGGAGTTATGGCCATCTGAGTGGGGCGCTGTCCCGGGACAGCGCCCTGGTACAGCAGTGCCTGGGAGTGATTCCCGGGACTGCCAAGGTTCAAACAGGCATAACGTCGTCAATACTTGCCTGAATGGGGCAAGTGAGGCGTCCATCGGCATCTACGTGAAGCGTAGATGAAGATGGAGTGGTCGCTTGTTAGTATGAGACATCACACAAGGATGTTATGATGGTCTGAAGCTGCTGGGGTCTTCTAGGCCCAGCGGCTAAGGGAAAATGTCCACTTGGCCCCAACTCTTGGTGGAGAGACAAGAGGTTGGTTGACGGTGGGGTAGGGGCCCCGCGTGAAGTCCTAGAGGCTTATATGGGTGAGGTGGTGTGGCCTCACCCACCCGAGGCCGAACGGCAAGGCCTCCATGGGCTTTGGCCTATTGTGAGGCCATAGTTGCCTAGTATGCTTCGGGTTGTTGTAGTGTTGCTCCGGCAACGCGATGATCAACATAGGATTGGACTTCCATAGATGGAAGTCCACATTGGGGAAATGGGTTACCGATTAAGGGGTGAGTCCCGAAAGCAAAGTAGGAGGGTTGGTTCCCTCCTATGAACTATTCGTCCGGGGTAAGAGGAGCTATCCATTAGCATGGCGGAATGCGAAGGGTTAGCGCTCGTAACCTTTGCTAGAAACGAAAATTGGCAAGATTATTAAGGGACCTAGCAAGGGTTGCGACACGTGGTATCAGAGCAGGGTTCCAATTTTTGAGCTAGCACTTTGAGGGAAGCATGGCTATCAAATGTGCGGGTTATGATGGTGACCCGGGGTTTCCAAAAGGTTGTGAGGCTCAAATTGGAACAAAGATCATGTGTAAGTGCATTTTGACCATACCATTGGTTCCATGACAATGGTGGGCATGAGGGTGGACTTGGTGAGGAGAATGAAGGGGTCCTTTGAAAGGGCCCCCGCACACCTCAAAAAATATTTGGGGCCTAGAATACCGAATGCACCCAAAACCGTGGAGGGCATTAATGTTGGATTGAAATTCCAATTCGAAATGCTTGGAAGGTATTGATGTTGGAATGAATTTGGTGGAAATGAGGCGTCCGGGCCTCTTAAGGCGTATATGCGCGAATTTCACACCCAAATGAATTGTACATCTTAGATGAACGAGTTTTCTAAGAAATACATCATTTTAGGTGGGGTTTCAAAAGTGGGTGGTGAATACCAAGTTCAAATTTCCAAAGTTTATTGAGGTTGTGGCCGGGATCATCAGAATTGCCATGAGCATTAAGGCCGATGACGCCAATAAGAAATTTGGCGGTGCCTTACAACAATGGACGTTGAGGGGAGATAGGTACCACGCCAAATAATACTTGTGCCGTGGACCGAATGTAAGACGATGACATTGTGGCCAAGGCTAGGAGCCTTAAGCCGAGGCCAAGTCTTTGGTACCTTGAGGCTCAAATGAATGGGAGAAATGTCTCATGGGTTGACAAAGAGGCAAGCCATTCCTTCTTGAGCCCAAAACTCACAAGGGAGTTGGGGCTTGCCGATTGAAAGGGCGGGCAAGCCCACCAAGGTGCGGTTTGGAAAGGGCGAACCGCATGAGACAAAGGAGGCCGCGATGCATGTAACCTTTCAACGTGGGACATTGGATTTTTGTCAAAATTTCACACCAAGTGAAATAGATAAAATGCATGTCATTGTGAAGGCCGCCTTCTTTGAAACTCACATGATAGATGTGAGGTGCAAGCCGGTGTGCTTGCGGTGCATTATGATGTGTCATAATGGCAAAGAATTGGAGTTCAAATTAACAATGACTCCTATGGTAGGAGGACCTAAGTTGAATTTGGTCTTAATGGACCGAATATGAAAAAAAAAAAAAAAAAAAAAAAAACATAATGGTCGTGGTTCAATTGGAGCAACTCCAAGGAACGTATGGGGAGGCTAGGAAAGATGGGCCTCCCCCAAACCACATTGGTGGAATGTTGGTGAAATACAAGGATGTATTCACCAATGTGTTGCCCAAAAAGTTACCGCCAAAGAGTGAAAAATAACTTTGCTCAACGAAAGATTGAGTTCTTGAGGTATGTGGTGACAAAGGAAGTTGGTGGACGAACATGAAGAATGTGAAGGCAATCCAAAAGGAGAATTGGCCCTTCATTCAAAAAGGGCTTAGGTCATTTGTTGGCCTAGCCAATTAGTACCACCACTTCATTCGAGAGTTTTTGAAGGTTGCTAGGACCTTATTCAACTTATTGAGGGAAATGGCTATCCCAAGAGTGGGATGAGCCTTGCCACAAAGCCTTTGGGGAGCTTAAGAGAAAGTTTTCTTCGCCGCCCGTGCTCAAGTTCGCGTAGCTTGACTATCCTTTTGAGGTGCATATGGGGGCGAGTGACTTTACCATTGGCGGATGTTGATCCGAGATGGATGCCCATTGCATATGGGAGCATGAAGCTCGATGGTTGTCCGACCTCGTCCAACTTGTGCAAGAAATGGCTATCCCAAGAGTGGGATGAGCCTTCCCACCAAGTCTTTGAGGAGCTTAAGACCAAGTTCTCTTCGCCGCCCGTGCTCAAGTTCGCGGAGTTTGACATACCTTTTGAGGTGCATACGGGGACGAGTAACTTTACCATTGGTGGATGTGATCCAAGATGGATGCCTATTGCATATGGGAGCATTAAGCTTAACGGTTGTCGAACCTTGTGCGACTTGTGAAAGAAAAGGCTATCCGAAGAGTGGGATGAACCTTTTCACCAAGTCTTTGGGGAGCTTAAGAGCAAGTTCTCTTCGCCACCCGTGCTCAAGTTCGCGGAGTTTGAGAAACCTTTTGAAGTGCATACGGGGGCGAGTGACTTTGCCAATGGTGGATTATGTGTAAGATGGATGGCCATTGCATATGCAAGCATGAAGCTCGATGGTTGCCAAAGAAGACAACCAACTCATGACAAAGAACTTCTTTGCCGTAGTGCATTGCTTGAAGATATGGCGACACTATTTGGGGTCGCACAAAGCAAAGGTCTATATGGACAATGTGTCCTAAAAGATTTTTGACATTCAAGCGCAAGTGAGCGCCAAGTCATTGCGGTGGCATGATAGTTTGGCGCTTATGAAGGTGGATTTGATCCACAAACCGGACCGTGGAAATGTGGTGCCGGATGCGCGAAGTAGACCGGAAGAGTTCCAAGCAATGAGAACCATCCAAACCTTGTGGCTAATGTGTGCCGGCGAAGGAAACTTGTGATGCAAGATACGGGAGGGGTAAATTAACTACCCCAAAGCACAAATGCTTTTAGGTGAGCTTCGCAAGAGCAAGGTGCTCAAAGAGGTTAAGTTGGTGGACGGATTGTTCAAGTGCAAGCAAAGTTGGGTGTATGTGCCACAAGGCAAGTTGAGGCTATCGGTTTTGAAGGAGGAATATGATAGTCCTATTCCCGGCCATAAAGGAGAAAGAAACAACCGCCATAGAATGGTGTCAAAGAGATACCGTTGGCGGTGCATAAAGGAGGATATAGCCCACTTTGTGAAGGCGTGAATAAAGTGCCAAGTGAACCGAGCCTCTTACCAAAAGCAAGGCGGTTTCTTGCAACCGTTGCCTATCCCGCCAGGGCCATGACATAGTATGTGCATGGACTTGATCATAAGTTTGCCGGAGTCACATGGGTATGATGCCATCTTGTTGATGGTAGAGCGGTTTGCCAAGTGGGCACACATGGTGCCGATTGTGGGAACCGCCACCGCGTTGGAGACCGCATAGCCTTTTCTCCAAGGATGGTTGAGGCACCACGGGTTGCCAAGAGTGATTGTGTGGGATCAATATCTAAAGTTCACAAGTGCATTTTCAATGCATTTCTCTAAGGAGGTCGGAATGAAACTAAGGTTTAGCACGGCCTTGCATTCCCAAATGGATGGGAAAGCGGAGCGTGTGAATGGAGTCTTGAAGCAATACTTGAGGAACTTGGTGGGGGCGGACCAAGGAGATTGGGCGGACTATGTGGGTCGAGCGGAGTGTAATTGCAATGTAGCCACGCACTTGGCTACCAAGGGGTGGTCTTTCGTGGTGGCTTATGGAGTGGATGCGCTCCAACCTATTAACCTAGCTCTCGAGGGGGCACATTTAACACTAGAGTTCAACCTAGATGGTGAGGACTTGGCCAAGAAGCGTGAACAAGTCTTGGAGATGACCAAGTTGTTGGTGGAGAAAGCCCGAAGGTGCTACGGAGTGCAAGTCAATGCCGGAAGACGCAAAGTGGAGTATGAGGCGGGCCGAAAAGGTGTTGTTGAATGTGGACAACTTCACCTTGCCCAAAGACCTTACTCCAAAAGTTCATGTCCAAAATTGGAGCTTCGTTTTCCATTGTGGAACAAGTGTTCAAGAACATGTATACGTTGGAATTACTGCCGGAGATCAAAGTGCATCCCACATTTCATGTCTCATTACGAAAGTCATTTTAGGACGACACCTTGTGGCCCGATCACAAGCAAGTGATTAGGCCACATCCCGACCTTGTGGAGGTCACTTGGAACATGAGGTAGGAGGGCATCCTCAAGTGTAGGAAACCCAAGTGAAAATGAAAGAAAATGTACAAAGGAGTACTTGGTGAAATGGTGAGGATACCATGAGAAAGAAACCGCTTGGGTGGCGGCAAGAGACATGGTGAACACCAATGAATTGGTGAAGCACTTTGAAGAAACTAAGGCTAAGGATTCCAATAAAATGAAGCGTAGGCATTGATGAGGACATCAATCTCCTTTAGTGGGGGAGAGACGCTAGTAGCACACTTAGCTTCGAGGTTAAGTACTCCCCAACATGAACTTGTTCTTTGGCTTGAGGGAACAAAGTCCAAACTTTAGTGGTGCAAAGAGAAAAGTACGAGATGAGGTCCTAGTCTTGTACTTGTGCTTGGTTAATGGAAGAGGGGGAATAGATATGCCAAACTAGGTTGGGTAAGCCGAGTAATTGGGGCCATGGCTAGGAGGGGCCTTGGATAAAACCAAAAAACATCTTAGCCGTGGACTTGTCCGGGCGGGGACAAGGTCATGGCGTGTGCTCATAAAAGTGCTACCCGCGAGCTAACGAAAGTTGGCGCATGGGAGTCATGAACCCATGTCTCGAAAGAGCAAAGTGGGAACCGAGTCGGGCGGGACTTGGCATCACCCCCGTACGATCGAGGCGTGGCTTAACAATGGAAAGCCATCTCGGAGTTGCAACCGAGACAACTTAGTGGAAGCGTTGAGGTCTCGCCTAGATGTGTCACGTTAGGCTAGTGGAGCCTAACGGGGGAGGCCCCAAAGCAGGGGCAACCCAAGTGAGTCCCAAAAGCAGGTGGGTCTAGTATAGGTTAGGTCCTTGGATGAGAGATCCAAGGTCGCTAACGGACCACCTAGGAACGACACCTTTGGGACTATGCCAAATTTGAAGATGCATTGTGGGGGTCGCGCCCTAAGGTAAACACAATGCCGCACCATAGAGGATGGCAACTTGAGAATTGGTGTGCCGACTACGAGTATAGTCGATGAGGGCATCGACTCCGTTTGGTGGGGGTGAGTGTCACGCACCTCTCCATGAGGAGTGGCCGAAACACCATGGGCACAAGGGGGACCCCGGAGTGACACCCGGGACTTGTGACGCCATTGGTGAGAGGGCCCAAGTGATCCTAGTGTGGGTGAGGGCCGCGGGCGTTGGGAACGCCTCCCACCCACGGAGACTAGGACGCACAAGGGTAAGGCCATGAGTTATGCGTAGCTCATGGCGTGGTGATTCTAGAATGCTCAAGAACACCTCAATCAGAGGTGTGAGCTAGGAGTTATGGCCATTTGAGTGGGGCGCTGTCCCGGGACAGCGCCCTGGTACAGCAGTGCCTGGGAGTGATTCCCGGGACTGCCAAGGTTCAAACAGGCATAACTTCCTCAAGACTTGCCTGAATGGGGCAAGCGAGCAGTCCATCGGCATCTACGTGAAGCGTAGATGAAGATAGAGTGGTTGGTTGTTATGATCAGACATCATACAAGGAAGTTATGATGGTCTGAAGCTGCTGGGGGGTTCTAGGCCCAGCAGCTAAAGGAGAATGTCCACTTGGCCCCAACTCTTGGTAGAGAGACAAGAGGTTGGTTGACGGTGGGGTAGGGGCCCCGCGTAGAGTCCTAGAGGCTTATATGGGTGAGGTGGTGTGGCCTCACCCACCCGAGGCCGAACGGCAAGGCCTCCATGGGCTTTGGCCTATTGTGAGGCCATAGTTGCCTAGTATGCTTCGGGTTGTTGTAGTGTTGCTCCAGCAACGCGATGATCAATATAGGATTGGACTTCCATGGATGGAAGTCCACATTGGGGAAATGGGTTACCGATTAAAGGGTGAGTCCCGAAAGCAAAGTAGGAGGGTTGGTTCCCTCCTATGAACTATTGGTCCGGGGTTAGAGGAGCTAACCATTAGCATGGCGGTATGCGAAGGGTTAGCCACTCGTAACCTTTGCTAGAATTGAAAATTGGCAAGATGGTCAAGGGGGGGCTAGCAAGGGTTGCGACATTGAGTGCCTAGCCTCTCGGAATCTAAGTGCTAACTCAAGCATACACAACAAAGTCAAAATCTGGTCCACTACCCTTGAAAGGGGTAGCCTCTCGGAATCTAAATGGTAACTCAAACATTCAAATCAATGCGAGATCTGGTCCAAGACCCTTGAGTGCCAAGCCTCTCGGAATCTAAGTGCTAATTAAGCATACACAACAAAGTCAAGCATACACAACAAAGTCAAAATCTGGTCCATTACCCTTGAAAGGCCTAGCCTCTCGGAATCTAAGTGCTAACTCAAGCATACACAACAAAGCCAAAATGTGGTCAAAGACCCTTGAGTGCCTAGCCTCTCGGAATCTAAGTGGTAAGTCAAACATTCAAATCAATGCGAAATTTGGTCCAAGACCCTTGAGTGCCTAGCCTCTCGGAATCTAAGTGGTAAGTCAAACATTCAAATCAATGCGAAATCTGGTCCAAGACCCTTATGTGCCTAGCCTCTCGGAATCTAAGTCAAAATGTGGTCCGATCTCCTTGAAAGGCCTAGCCTCTCGGAATCTGAGTGCTATCTCAAACATTCAAATCAATGTGAAATCTGGTCCAAGACCCTTGAGTGGCTAGCGTCTCGGAATCTAAGTGCTAACTCAAGCATACACAACAAAGTCAAGCATACACAACAAAGTCAAAATCTGGTCCATTACCCTTGAAAGGCCTAGCCTCTCGGAATCTAATTGCTAACTCAAGCATACACAACAAAGTCAAAATGTGTTCCAAGACCCTTGAGTGCCTAGCCTCTCGGAATCCAAGTGGTAACTCAAACATTCAAATCAATGCGAAATAAGGTCCAAGACCCTTGAGTGCCTAGCCTCTCGGAATCTAAGTGCGAGCTCAAGCATACACAACAAAGTCAAAATCTGGTCCATTACCCTTGAAAGGCCTAGCCTCTCGAAATTTAAGTGCTAACTCAATCATACACAACAAACTCAAAATGTGGTCCAAGACCCTTGAGTGCCTAGCCTCTCGGAATCCAAGTGGTAACTCAAACATTCAAATCAATGCGAAATGTGGTCCAAGACCCTTAAGTGCCTAGCCTCTCGGAATCTAAGTGCTAGCTCAAGCATACACAACAAAGTCAAAATCTGGTCCATTACCCTTGAAAGGCCTAGCCTATCGGAATCTAAGTGCTAACTCAAACATTCAAATAAATGCGAAATCTGGTCCATTACCCTTGAAAGGCCTAGCCTCTCGGAATCTAAGTGCTAACTCAAACATTCAAATCAATTTGAAATCTGGTCCATTACCCTTGAAAGGCCTAGCACTTCGGAATCTAAGTGCTAACTCAAACATTCAAATCAATGCGAAATCTGGTCCATTACCCTTGAAAGGCCTAGCCTCTCGGAATCTACGTGCTAACTCAAGCATACACAACAAAGTCAAAATCAACTCCATTACCCTTGAAAGGCCTAGCCTCTCGGAATCTAAGTGCTAACTCAAACATTCAAATCAATTTGGAATCTGGTCCATTACCCTTGAGTGCCTAGCACTTCGGAATCTAAGTGCTAACTCAAACATTCAAATCAATGCGAAATCTGGTCCATTACCCTTGAAAGGCCTAGCCGCTCGGAATCTAAGTGCTAACTCAAACATTCAAATCAATTTGAAATCTGGTCCATTACCCTTGAGTGCCTAGCACTTCGGAATCTAAGTGCTAACTCAAACATTCAAATCAATGCAAAATCTGGTCCATTACCCTTGAAAGCCCTAGCCTCTCGGAATCTAAGTGCTAACTCAAGGATACAGAACAAAGTCAAAATCTCGTCCATTACCCTTGAAAGGCCCAGCCGCTCGGAATCTAAGTGCTAACTCAAACATTCAAATCAATTTGAAATCTGGTCCATTACCCTTGAGTGGCTAGCACATCGGAATCTAAGTGCTAACTCAAACATTCAAATCAATTTGAAATCTGGTCCATTACGCTTGAGTGCCTAGCACTTCGGAATCTAAGTGATAACTCAAACATTCAAATCAATGCGAAATCTGGTCCATTACCCTTGAAAGGCCTAGCCTCTCGCAATCTAAGTGCTAACTCAAACATTTAAATCAATTTGAAATCTGGTCCATTACCCTTGAGTGCCTAGCACTTCGGAATCTAAGTGCTAACTCAAACATTCAAATCAATGCAAAATCTGGTCCATTACCCTTGAAAGGCCTAGCCTCTCGGAATCTAAGTGGTAACTCAAGCATACACAACAAAGTCAAAATCTGGTCCATTACCCTTGAAAGGCCTAGAATCTCGGAATCTAAGTGCTAACTCAAGGATACACAACAAAGTCAAAATCTGGTCCATTACCCTTGAAAGGCCTAGCCTCTCGGAATCTAAGTGCTAACTCAAACATTCAAATCAATGCGAAATCAAGTCCATTACCCTTGAAAGGCCTAGCCTCTCGGAATCTAAGTGCTAACTCAAAGATTCAAATCAATGCGAAATCTGGTCCATTACCCTTGAAAGGCCTAGCCTCTCGCAATCTAAGTGCTAACTCAAACATTTAAATCAATTTGAAATCTGGTCCATTACCCTTGAGTGCCTAGCACTTCGGAATCTAAGTGCTAACTCAAACATTCAAATCAATGCAAAATCTGGTCCATTACCCTTGAAAGGCCTAGCCTCTCGGAATCTAAGTGCTAACTCAAGGATACACAACAAAGTCAAAATCTGGTCCATTACCCTTGAAAGGCCTAGCCTCTCGGAATCTAAGTGCTAACTCAAGGATACACAACAAAGTCAAAATCTGGTCCATTACCCTTGAAAGGCCTAGCCTCTCGGAATCTAAGTGCTAACTCAAACATTCAAATCAATGCGAAATCTGGTCCATTACCCTTGAAAGGCCTAGCCTCTCGGAATCTAAGTGCTAACTCAAACATTCAAATCAATTTGAAATCTGGTCCATTACCCTTGAGTGCCTAGCACTTCGGAATCTAAGTGCTAACTCAAGCATACACAACAAAGTCAAAATCTGGTCCATTACCCTTGAAAGGCCTAGCCTCTCGGAATCTAAGTGCTAACTCAAACATTCAAATCAATTTGAAATCTGGTCCATTACCCTTGAAAGGCCTAGCACTTCGGAATCTAAATGCTAACTCAAGCATTCAAATCAATGCGAAATCTGGTCCATTACCCTTGAAAGGCCTAGCCTCTCGGAATCTAAGTGCTAACTCAAACATTGAAATCAATTTGAAATCTGGTCCATTACCCTTGAAAGGCCTAGCACTTCGGAATCTAAATGCTAACTCAAACATTCAAATCAATGCGAAATCTGGTCCATTACCCTTGAAAGGCCTAGCCTCTCGGAAACTACGTGCTAACTCAAGCATACACAACAAAGTCAAAATCAACTCCATTACCCTTGAAAGGCCTAGCCTCTCGGAATCTAAGTGCTAGCTCAAGCATACACAACAAAGTCAAAATCTGGTCCATTACCCTTGAAAGGCCTAGCCTATCGGAATTTAAGTGCTAACTCAAACATTCAAATAAATGCGAAATCTGGTCCATTACCCTTGAAAGGCCTAGCCTCTCGGAATCTAAGTGCTAACTCAAGCATACACAACAAAGTCAAAATCTGGTCCATTACCCTTGAAAGGCCTAGCCTCTCGGAATCTAAGTGCTAACTTAAACATTCAAATCAATTTGAAATCTGGTCCATTACCCTTGAAAGGCCTAGCACTTCGGAATCTAAATGCTAACTCAAACATTCAAATCAATGCGAAATCTGGTCCATTACCCTTGAAAGGCCTAGCCTCTCGGAATCTACGTGCTAACTCAAGCATACACAACAAAGTCAAAATCAACTCCATTACGCTTGAAAGGCCTAGCCTCTCCGAATCTAAGTGCTAACTGAAACATTCAAATCAATTTGGAATATGGTCCATTACCCTTGAGTGCCTAGCACTTCGGAATCTAAGTGCTAACTCAAACATTCAAATAAATGCGAAATCTGGTCCATTACCCTTGAAAGGCCTAGCACTTCGGAATCTAAGTGCTAACTCAAACATTCAAATCAATTTGAAATCTTGTCCATTACCCTTGAGTGCCTAGCACTTCGGAATCTAAGTGCTAACTCAAACATTCAAATCAATGCGAAATCTGGTCCATTACCCTTGAAAGGCCTAGCCTCTCGCAATCTAAGTGCTAACTCAAACATTTAAATCAATTTAAAATCTGGTCCATTACCCTTGAGTGCCTAGCACTTCGGAATCTAAGTGCTAACTCAAACATTCAAATCAATGCGAAATCTGGTCCATTACCCTTGAAAGGCCTAGCCTCTCGCAATCTAAGTGCTAACTCAAACATTTAAATCAATGCAAAATCTGGTCCATTACCCTTGAGTGCCTAGCACTTCGGAATCTAACTGCTAACTCAAACATTCAAATCAATGCAAAATCTGGTCCATTACCCTTGAAAGGCCTAGCCTCTCGGAATCTAAGTGCTAACTCAAACATTCAAATCAATGCGAAATCTGGTCCATTGTCCTTGAAAGGCCTAGCCTCTCGGAATCTAAGTGCTAACTCAAACATTCAAATCAATGCGAAATCTGGTCCATTGTCCTTGAAAGGCCTAGCCTCTCGGAATCTAAGTGCTAACTCAAACATTCAAATCAATGCGAAATCTGGTCCATTGTCCTTGAAAGGCCTAGCCTCTCGGAATCTAAGTGCTAACTCAAACATTCAAATCAATGCGAAATCTGGTCCATTGTCCTTCAAAGGCCTAGCCTCTCGGAATCTAAGTGCTAACTCAAACATTCAAATCAATGCGAAATCTGGTCCATTACCCTTGAAAGGCCTAGCCTCTCGGAATCTAAGTGCTAACTCAAGGATACACAACAAAGTCAAAATCTGGTCCATTGTCCTTGAAAGGCCTAGCCTCTCGGAATCTAAGTGCTAACTCAAACATTCAAATCAATGCGAAATCTGGTCCATTGTCCTTGAAAGGCCTAGCCTCTCGGAATCTAAGTGCTAACTCAAAGATTCAAATCAATGAGAAATCTGGTCCATTACCCTTGAAAGGCTTAGACTCTCAGAATCTAAGTGCTAACTCAAGCATACACAACAAAGTCAAAATGTGGTCCAAGACCCTTGAGTGCGTAGCCTCTGGAAATCCAAGTGGTAACTCAAACATTCAAAACAATGCGAAATCTGGTCAAAGACCCTTGAGTGCCTAGCCTCTCGGAATCTAAGTGCTAACTCAAGCATACACAACAAACTCAAAATCTGGTCCATTACCCTTGAAAGGCCTAGCCTTTCGGAATCTAAGTGCTAACTCAAGGATACAGAACAAAGTCAAAATCAAGTCCATTTCCCTTGAAAGGCCTAGCCTCTCGGAATCTAAGTGCTAACTCAAGCATTCAAATCAATGGGAAATCTGGTCCATTGTCCTTGAAAGGCCTAGCCTCTCTGAATCTAGGTGCTAACTCAAACATTCAAATCAATGCGAAATCTGGTCCATTGTCCTTGAAAGGCCTAGCCTCTCGGAATCTAAGTGCTAACTCAAACATTCAAATCAATGCGAAATCTGGTCCATTGTCCTTCAAAGGCCTAGCCTCTCGGAATCTAAGTGCTAACTCAAACATTCAAATCAATGCGAAATCTGGTCCATTGTCCTTCAAAGGCCTAGCCTCTCGGAATCTAAGTGCTAACTCAAACATTCAAATCAATGCGAAATCTGGTCCATTACCCTTGAAAGGCCTAGCCTCTCGGAATCTAAGTGCTAACTCAAGGATACACAACAAAGTCAAAATCTGGTCCATTGTCCTTGAAAGGCCTAGCCTCTCGGAATCTAAGTGCTAACTCAAACATTCAAATCAATGCGAAATCTGGTCCATTGTCCTTGAAAGGCCTAGCCTCTCGGAATCTAAGTGCTAACTCAAAGATTCAAATCAATGAGAAATCTGGTCCATTACCCTTGAAAGGCTTAGACTCTCAGAATCTAAGTGCTAACTCAAGCATACACAACAAAGTCAAAATGTGGTCCAAGACCCTTGAGTGCGTAGCCTCTGGAAATCCAAGTGGTAACTCAAACATTCAAAACAATGCGAAATCTGGTCAAAGACCCTTGAGTGCCTAGCCTCTCGGAATCTAAGTGCTAACTCAAGCATACACAACAAACTCAAAATCTGGTCCATTACCCTTGAAAGGCCTAGCCTCTCGGAATCTAAGTGCTAACTCAAGGATACAGAACAAAGTCAAAATCAAGTCCATTTCCCTTGAAAGGCCTAGCCTCTCGGAATCTAAGTGCTAACTCAAGCATTCAAATCAATGGGAAATCTGGTCCATTGTCCTTGAAAGGCCTAGCCTCTCTGAATCTAGGTGCTAACTCAAACATTCAAATCAATGCGAAATCTGGTCCATTACCCTTGAAAGGCCTAGCCGCTCGGAATCTAAGTGCTAACTCAAACATTCAAATCAATGCGAAATCTGGTCCATTGTCCTTGAAAGGCCTAGCCTCTCGGAATCTAAGTGCTAACTCAAACATTCAAATCAATGCGAAATCTGGTCCATTGTCCTTGAAAGGCCTAGCCTCTCGGAATCTAAGTGCTAACTCAAACATTCAAATCAATGCGAAATCTGGTCCATTACCCTTGAAAGGCCTAGCCGCTCGGAATCTAAGTGCTAACTCAAACATTCAAATCAATGCGAAATCTGGTCCATTGTCCTTCAAAGGCCTAGCCTCTCGGAATCTAAGTGCTAACTCAAACATTCAAATCAATTTGAAATCTGGTCCAAGACCCTTGAGTGCCTAGCCTCTCGGAATCTAAGTGCTAATTCAAACATTCAAATCAATGCGAAATCTGGTCCATTACCCTTGAGAGGCGTAGCCTCTCGGAATCTAAGTGCTAATTCAAGCATACACAACAAAGTCAAAATGTGGTCCAAGACCCTTGAGTGCCTAGCCTCTCGGAATCTAAGTGGTAATGTGAATCCTTTGAGTGGTCCACCACTTTGCGGGATTACTTTTAGTTAGAATGTTAGCATTAAAAGTTAGAATTGATAGGGAATTTAGGGAAAATTCATTCATTTAGCATTTAGCCTAGAAGAAGGAAGGTCAAAATGAAACTAAGTAGTGCTAGAAGATAGCAAAGTAGAAAAAATATGCTAGCTAGTAAAAGCAACTAGCTAAGCAAATTTTAGTAGATTCTAGCTATGTAGCAAATGTTAGTAGATGCTAGCTAAGCAAGTGTTAGTTTATTAGTTAGTGTGAGGGACACAAGACTATTGGAGGTGGTTTACGTAGGAAGACAAAATCGGCTTGAAGACTTTTGAAGAAAAAAAGAAAGAGAACAAAGGCGCTACTTGCCCACTTGCCCCCTTGCCAACTCGATGGCGAAAAATTAGAAAGATTTCTAGGTTTCCCGTCGGAGCCACTTCGGCGAGAGGGTGGGCCCGGTCGAAGCAAATCCATATAAGAAACTGTCTTATCTCTTTTTCGATCCTTCAGCGGAAGATGATAGGACGGCAAGGCTCTCATCCGTTCGCGAAATGAAATAGACTTCGAAGATTCCCCTTCCACCTTCACCTCCTCCTCCATTTCGTTCGATTTGTCTTCATCCAAATCAGCGTCCTTCTCGGGCACATCTTCCTGCCTCTTTTCTTTTTTCTCACGTTGTTTTTGCTCCTCCCGCGTCCTCCACCTCCATGCTTGTGTAGACTGCGAAAATGGAATCAGGTCGTAGTCATCACTACTTCGATTTCCAGCAGCAAACGAAAATTCCGGCGATAAATTATCCGGAATATGAGGATCTGCTAGACTTCTAATTTCCTTATCCCATCCTAATCCAGCAAACATGTCTCTTTCATCACCCATTGTATGCAAGTGTATATACAATGATGTTGGGTATAATCTATTCGGCCACAAAGGATAATTGCTAAAGTCCAAGCTATAGAGTAGACTCACATATAAGACAAAGAGAAAAGTGATGAATAAAAACGAAGGAAGTTGATTATTTTGATTCCTTTGTATTTTGATTGACTCATTCTTCAATTATACCAATCTCAGAAAATCCATTTTCATTGATTTTTTCTTGTAATCATCCATGGTTTTAACAATTCAACCACCTCGCGGTCTCCAAACTTAGTGAGACCATTTCAATTTCAGGGCATTTTTGTTTATTTTATGACCTATAATTCCCACGGAAATAGGTCCATTTTGTCTAATTTTGGCAGATTCTGGAATATTCTAGGCATATACTTGTCTATTTTTGAAACATTCCTATTTTTATTTGGAAGGTTTGCTATTTTTATTTCATCTACGCTCTCCGCTATCCAAATCTACGCTCTCCGCTCTACGCTCACATACAAGTGTCGTCCTTGGTGAGAGGGCCCAAGTGATCCTAGTGTGGGTGAGGGCCCCGGGCGTTGGGAACGCCTCCCACCCACGAAGACTAGGAGGCACAAGGGTAAGGCCATGACCTATGCGTAGCTCATGGCGTGGTGATTCTAGAATGCTCAAGATCACCTCAATCGGAGGTGTGAGCTAGGAGTTATGGCCATTTTAGTGGGGTGCTGTCCCGGGACAGCGCCCTGGTACAGCAGTGCCTGGGAGTGATTCCCGGGACTGCCAAGGTTCAAACAGGCATAACCTCCTCATGACTTGCCCAAATGGGGCAAGCGAGGAGTCCATCGGCATCTACGTGAAGCGTAGATGAGGATGGAGTGGTTGGTTGTTATGATCAGACATCATACAAGGAAGTTATGATGGTCTGAAGCTGCTGGGGGGTTCTAGGCCCAGCAGCTAAAGGAAAATGTCCACTTGGCCCCAAGTCTTGGTAGAGAGACAAGAGGTTGGTTGGCGGTGGGCTAGGGGCTCCGTGTAGAGTCCTAGAGGCTTATATGGGTGAGGTGGTGTGGCCTCACCCACCCGAGGCCGAACGGCACAGCCTCCATGGCCTCTTTGTCATCAATTTCATCCTCTGAGGATGAGGTGATATCTTTTCTCACCCAACCACCTAATGACCCTATGGAAACCCTGACCCTATTATCCTTAGGACCATAAGTGATGGAAGGCTTGGCTCCTCCCCACTCGACTATAGCATCCGACATTCTTGATCATGGCCTACCTAACAAGATGAAAAATGTATCTTTGTTAGAATGCATCTTGATGACATGAAAAGTAACCACATACTCCTCCCCTCCGGTGCTAATCCTACAATCCTTAATCATTCCCAAAGGCACTGCCGGAGTTTGGTTCGCCATGTTGATGATGAAAGGTGATGGACCCGTAAGACTAAGACCCAACCTCTTCATGGTGTGTTCCGGCAAGATGTTTAGTCCACTACTTTCATCCAGCAACACATTTGGAACCACTTTGTCGACCACCATAACTTCAATCTCAATCGGCTGGACATGTCGTCCTCCCCTTTGTAATTAAATTCTAGCCGCCGCCCTAGTCTTCACCTTCCTAGTCCTCCTATTCACCGGCATTCCTTCCTTGAGAGTCTTATGAGCCATGGGTGATATCTCCAACAACTGTCCAAAAGTAATGTCGGCCTTAAGTGTGCTAAGATCGGCCCATAAATCGTAACCACTTGGCTTTTTCACCTTTGCATTACCAATACCATCAAATTCATCCAAAGGAATTCCCGGTCCTTCCCATTTTTTCATCTCACTACCCTCCAAATCATGAATGACATTAGACCTCTCCCTATTTTGGAGAATCACATTTTCCCTCTCTAGTGCCTCTATGGCTCTTCTAGCTATCCTAGCTGTCTTCTCTAAATCTAACAATTCATGAGCCTCTTCTGAAGAATTCTCCTCCTGTGGCTCCACTTCTTCCTCCTGTGGAAGACTTCCCTCATAGCCTGTGAGGCCAAACCCCCCACCCTTAAGCGTCCGTAGTCCGAGTAGTGGGTTTGGGCTCACATTCCTCCGCGGTATTGGATTTGGACTTGGATGAGTCCATAGTGCAAGGTTCACCCTTCAAGTGGTCTTGGATTTAACTGGAATTTCACTTTTAACAACTCAATGTACGATTTCAATACGTATGTGGAGAATGCACAAGTTAACTATGTTATTTTAACCTCCTTATGCTCGGGTGCTATTTTGTCTTTGTTTGCTTCTAACGTCCATCCGGCCGCTTTAGCTACACAAGCCCTTAAGGATATCCCTCTCCTAAATGGAGTCCGTGCCGTTGACTCTATACTACCGCTTGAACTATCACTTGTGTATTCCGTATCGCTACTATAAGAGGTCTCACTTGGTGTCTCCATACCGTACATAAGCCTTTAAGTATTAAGAAATACTTATGTGACTTATGTCAATCTCTCCCTCGCACCTTTGGTCTTTGCTTCCTTTGTCTTGCCATCGCGAGAGTGCTCCACATTCTCCATTAAGTTGTGCACGTGGTTTATTTTTAAAGAGAGGATGCAAGTGTTAAAAAAAACACTATTCTCTATAGTCAATCTCAAATACATTTACTTGTGAAAGCCACACATAACACTAACTAGCATAATGTAACTAACTACTTGTCTATGAGCTAATTAGGTAGGCTATCTACTAAGCTCCTTCATGAACCCATCTCTTTACTTTCTAATTACATAAACCTAGCTCCTTCATAAACCCAGCTTCTTAGCTTCTAACTAAACAAACCCAGCTCCTTCATGAACCCAGCTCCTTAGCTTCTAACTAAACAAACCCAGGTCCTTCATAAACCCAGCTCTTTACTTTCTAACTAAACAAACCCAGGTCCTTCATAAACCCAGGTCCTTCATGAACCCACAACTTTGTAGTTGTAATCCCCAACTACCTCACTAATTATTCAAGCCCTTAACTAATCTTCCTACCTAATTTCCCTAATTCTACTAACAACCCCTTTCTAATCACACAATTCTTCTCTAATCCTAAAATCCTAAAATCGTAGAGAGGAGAGGGGGAGAGAGAATTTCCTAACTTCACTAAGACTAACTAATCCACACAAGTATATTTTTGCACTCATCACAACATCAAGTGCTCAACTCTTAAACATGGAACTTGCAACCACGTGTATTCAAAACATGAACTTTAAGTACCACAAATTGGAATCATGAATTAACTTTAAAATCCTTCACGTCAACACTAATTCTACCAAGAGGTCAAGCCCTCTTCAAGGCTAACAAGCCTTGGCTCTCAAACTAAAAACTAAGCACACACATGTGCTCCAATATGGCTTCCCACACCCACACTTATAACTCGTGGGGTGCCTTGGAGCACAAAGGAAAGAGAGGATGAGTGAGGGAAGAATGAGGGATTATATAGTAAGCTTGAGGGGGTGAGCACCCTCAAGGCTCACGATAAGCCCTTGAGATTTCCTCCTACTTAGTAGGCGCCAATCCTATCTTCTAAGCCTTCCTCCCTCAAATGATCAACAAGGATCCTAATTCGAACATTTAACTAGCCTTGGCTTTCTACCTACCACACTTTACCAAACTTGGGATGCTTCAACCCAAACTTAGCCTCCTTCGCTTTCCGCCGCCATAACTTTCTCCCCTTACTTTCCCAAATCGTCGCTCACCACTCAATTCAAACCACGATGCTTAACTCGTGATTTGATTGGTGCTTTGAGAATTTGCTTATCCTCCACCTTGCATTCTTCCTTGGGCCTTCCCCATTAAGTGGCCATGATGAGGTGGTCCACTTGTGCGCTCCATGTGATCCTCCATTCATCCCAATTCGAATGCACTTGCCTCTTGAGTCACTTTGGTTGTCTCCATCCATTTGTACTAGCCTACTCACTAACTACTCAATCCAAGTTCTCCTTACCTATCCTCATTCACTCAAATCCTTCCGAAGGTAAAAACACAATAACAACTCACATCCTAGCCTCTTACAACATGGTACTTCTAAGACTAACATTTCACTCTTTTTATATTTTTGTGAAGTAACATGCTACTTCAAAGTGCATCAACTAACGTTTCAAGGGTCTAAGACTAAATGTGGGCACCCTTTTGGGCTCACATAGCCTTAGTGGTAACCGCCAATGCCGGTGTCTTCTGAGTGACCTCATTATCTAAACCCCTCAACTCATAGGTGATAGTATTGGTGTGTGGAGGCCATTGACTTTGTTCCTCGCCAACGCCCATTTGAAAAGGAATAGGCTCATCATGATGTGACTCCACTATACCCTCCGTGAACCTAACATCCTGAGAATTAGACGGACCCGGATCCGTGGGAGGAACTTACCTTTTATTGGTGAAATTATGTGGGACCCCTTGTCTATTCTGGATTGGAATGTATCCATTCGTCGTTTGCAATCCCGCCGGAGGATGAAAAGTTTGCCTAGCATTCCCATGGTCATAATACAAGTTCGGTGGTCTAAGATCATTCTGTGGTCCACCTTGTGGCCTAGCTCTCCTGATGTTGTCTCTAGCTTGTTGTAGTGGATTGGCCACCGGGTTGGGCATGCTAATGATTTTATCCGGTTGGCGACACTCGTCCGAAGGATGGTTTCCCCCACAATTACTACAACCATAACCTTGTCCTTGGGACCAACATTGACCTTGGGCATGCCATCTTCCACAAAAAGGATGGAACTCCTTCCTCTCCACATTTTGACAACCTTGTCCTCTAGGAGGAGGTCCCCTATTGTTACCCTGTCCATACTGAATTTGTCCTTGATCCCTTTGATTTTGTGGAAGTTGACCACCGTTCATTTTTTTATTCCGGTTTTGTCCACTCCTATAAAATTGACGAGTATGACCCGGTTGGCCACACTGAACACACCACAATCCCGAAGCATGCCTACCCGACTCAACTTGAGGAGGAGGACCAAGTTGTTGGCTTCTAATCATTAATGACATCTGATCCGTAAGACTTTGCATTTGCTTAATCATGGGCTCTTGAAATCCCAACTGATTAGCACCCAACCTCTTCTCCACTTCCTCTAGATGAGGATCTACTCTAGGGGGCGGCAATGCTAACAGTGGTGCCGGTTCTCTAACCGCTAAAGGACGTGGACCTGTGTCAATGAGGGCGTATGGAGCTTGACTCCCATACTTATTTTGCTCTCCCTCCACCATTCTTGGCTGAATGGGAATGAATTGAGGGATTAATTCATCCTCCCTTCTCCACAATCTCTCATGATCCCTATCCAAATTCTCCATCTTTCTAGCCGCCAGTGTATATGTTTGACAAAGTTTTTGCAAGTTTTTCTCTTTTGACACACAAAAACTTGCACAAAAAAAAATGCACGTCAATTGACACGCACAATCTAGAAATTGACACGTACTGTGACTTGTGAAGAAAAAAACCACACGTCAATTGACACACTAGAAACTGAAATGACACGTATTATTTGAGTACTATAAAGTGCAGCTCAAATATCCGGAAAACATAACCCATAACAGTAGGAGAACTTCCTACACTCACTCACATATTTAAGTTCAACTTTGCTCTTGCAATTTCCGTTGTAACCTGGAGCTAAGACGGTGATCGGAGAGCGAGACTAACTAGGAACATGGCGAGGCAAATGTTTGTATCACCGTGGTGCTTGCACATCTCCACTCCATCTGTGTTTTCTTGCTTCCAACCACTATGAGTTTTTTTTGCTTTCAACCAAAGTTGTTTTGAGCAATTCCCTTTGAATCGCAAAGCTCCTTTGTTGAAAGCATCTGAATCCCTTTGAGCTTTCTTGGAGCTGGAGAGGCTTCTTATTGCAAAAATGATGCAAAAGTGGCACGAAGATCAGCACCTGCTTTCGGTTAGGATTGATTGTAGCGCACTTTGTTCCAGAGTGAATTGTTATGTTGGGATAATTAACCTGTAATTATGAAGTTGTGATTGTGTGGTTGCTTTCCACTTCTCCTGCCTCTCTGGAAACACCTGGAACCAATTAATTCCCAACGATAATCAATATTCCTTCTTGTAACAACCTTTTGTTGGCCAGCGCACTAGAAGTGTTTTTATATTTTACAATTCCAGTTCAGAGACCTAGATCAGACCTCACCAATTGAACAATTTTTTATTCTTTCTCTTTACCACTAAAGGATATAATATGCTTCAAGAGGATATCGGTTGATATTGATTGTTCAACAGATAGGTAGATATACAAATAGATACCTTCAACTAGAATCAAGCAAAGGGAGGAGCATACGTAATTGTGAGCCTCAAAGCCTCCGTACTGAAGTGCAAGATATTCACCCATGTTGATCACCTTTGAGAGTTTCTGTCCGTTGCTTTTGGCGGTAGAGATAGCAGAGTCTGGCTGCAGATTCAGAAGCAAAAAGTGGAGAAAGACGCCTAAATTCAAGGCTCTTGATTTCTTTTCTGTATGTCGTGCATTTCTCTCTAATCGCAATGCATAAGTGGAAAGGCATCTGTGTTGAAGTCTGAAAGGCTAGTTTTTCCTCTTCAATGTTGTAAATGGTTTGGTGGAGCTTCTCTGTAAATTCCACTTTGAATTGCGTAGTCTTTGTGATTGTGAATAAAATTAATCATTTTTTTCTTAATTTGTCTTTGTAATTCGATGCACTGGCGGGATTTCACTCAACATCTACATATTCAAATTCACATAAGTAGGGTTCTCTTTTCCATAATGTCAAGCCTTCATGAAGTTGGAAACATAACCTGTGAATAGGGTTGCCAATTTTATTTGAAGCTTGCTTTTCTTTGGCTAGATTCATCATGGATTCAATACATAAGTTGGGGTTTTGATTAGTTTACGAAATTCATATTTCTTAAGTTATGAATTGTTTACGAAATTAAGAGAGTGACATGTGTAAGGAAGACCTCTTGGAATGTACGGAAACACTTCGACATGAGTGTGAGAACAAAACGATATTTGAGGCTTGGCGCATATGTGGTAGCAATTTGGAATGGCACACAAATTGGCCTAAACTTATGCAACTTTGGCAAAAAATTATATTCATTCCATCAAGTATAGCTATTTGTGAGAGAGGATTTTCCAAACAATATGCAATCAAAAGCCACTTGCGCAATAGGTTGAACTTGAAGACCCTTGATGCTCTTATGCGGGTTTCTCTTTGTGGGCTTGAAGTGGATGCAATGGATTGGGCTACCATCTTCAACATTTGGAGAAACATACGAGACTGAAGGATACTTACGTTCAATTGATAGTTTTTATTTGTTACAAATCAAGATTGTTTTTTATTATTCAAAATATTGGTTTTCTAAAATATTGTGTAAGTTAAAAATTGAGGTGACATTCTGGAATAAAATGGAGATGTCAATTGACATTCATTTTTGTTTTTGAAAACATCACGTGACACTTGGATTTGAGGTTGAACGTCATATGAAATTTGTCAAATATACACACTGCTAGCCGTCCTCTTGGCATCCGCCAGGGTTTAAAGATTCCTCTCAAGAACACCTCTAATTGTTCCCGACTTAAAGAATCCTTGGATGAAGAATTGTTTTAGTGTGTCATCGTTGAGCATGGTGCCCACAAATTGTGTACACACTAAATCAAATCTCCTAATGTAAGCCGAAATCTCCTCTTCCCCTCCTTGCTTCAATGAAGCCAATGCCCTCAAAGCCGTGCTTTGGGCCGACCTCGGGCCTAAATTCATTCAAAAACTCCCTTTGTAATTGCTCCCATTCTCTAAAATGTCCCTCGACATGGTCACTATACCACTCATAAGCCTCACCCTCTAGAGTGGTAGGGAACCAAACCAACCAATATCATGGATTAGTTACAAGAGAACTAGCCAACCTCTCAATGTACCTCTCCATGTGCCTAAATGGATCCTCATCTTTAGTTCCATAAAACTTAAGGAGGTGGAATGGCATTTCCACCGCCGCTAAGTTTTGTGGAACCACAATTGGTAGACCTCTCGGTCTAACCAATGGGTCAATGGGATCCACAGGTGGTATGGGCACATTTCCGTCTCCATCCTGAGCCATGGTGACTGGTGTATCTACTCCTACGTCCCTATTAATTTCTATTGAAATGCCTTCCCTAAGTGTATCAGTCTCTGATGATATCTTGTCACCCAACTCAGAAAGAGTTGCGTCGTTCTCAAGTTGAGCCTCCTCCTCTACTGTTCCTAACAATGGACTAACACTAGGCTCCACATTCAAGCAACTTTCTAATCTAACTCCAACTTCTTCCACAACTTCAGTAATTCTAGATGATCTCTTCATACGTGTAAATTTATCTACTCCTAATTCCAACCTTGGTTTTTGAGATCGAGTTTTTCTTTGCATTCCCCAAGGAATCGATCAACCCTCACTTGACCACACACATCCCTCGCCACCTTCACTCATTAATGTTTTCACTTGTCTTGGTGTGATTTAAAATTGAGGAGGTGAGGGAAAGAACTTGTAAGCCCACTTAAGCACTTAAGTGAAAAATCCCAAACATGGGATAGGCATGTTTATGCCAATTCTCAGTCAAGCCGGAGAATCACCTCCGCATTTTTCTTTAAATTGGCACTCATCACAATACCGATAGTGAGGGGTTGACCTTCGCCATGCACCGCATTAAAGACTGAGGCATCATCCTCTCGTCTCCAACACAATGCGATGACTAGGGAATTACCCTCTACAACGGACAACAACTAAGACAAGTACTAAAATCCTTCCTTAATTAATTAGCAATTTCACTTTGAAGAATGTCATACCTCAAGCAATTCGCTTCCCCCTACACATTAGCACTCATCCTCGACCGTGACTCAATGTGACATCCACACAACAACTCTAAACCACCAATTCTAATCTACACATCAAACTTAAAATCCCCTAACTTGGAGACTCACCCAAGGTGAGTGTCAAAGTTGACTCTTCTTAAATTTAATTATCCCTCTAAAATTTAGTGAGCTAATGATCGCAAGCTTAGGGTTATGTCTTTATGCCATTACCAAGGAGGTTTAGGAAATTACCTCAAGCCGCGCTCCTTTCTCAAAATAAAATGCAATTCATTCCAAGAAAAGAATTGAAATACCATTAATCTAATAAACACAAGACTTCAAAAACCAATGTGAAACGCTTACCGCACCCAAAAGCTCCTTCCTCTCTCTCAATTTTGTGCCTCCAAGTCTTGATCCTAATTCCTGCTCCACTCCCGGCGGACGCACCATTTATATCAGCCCTAAATCCCCACCCTTGGTTGCGTCCTAGTCCGGGTGAGAGCTAAGGCCAACATACGCCTAATTCGCATATCCAACCCAATGTCCTTGAATTATATTTTCCCTCCGATGCAATCATCTATAAATCTCATAAGTTTTATTTAAAGAGCACAAGGCATCAGTGTTGGAAAACACTTTGGAGCCTTGTGATCGCTCAACATTCATGCTACTCACACCAACACACTCCTACCCAATCCATTCACACCCACTTGTCTAAGTAAATTAATTAATTCTAATGATCAATCTAATTTTTTCTCTAATTCTAGCCCTCCCTTAATAAATTCATTCTACCCTCTAATGCATAACCCTACTACCCTTAAATTAAGATACTTCAGCCCCCTTCAGTAATTTTCCACGGCCCGCTGTCGTGATGTAGGCGGTCTATTAGTTAGAATTTAGATATTTTATTTTATTTGTTATTTTTAAGTTGATCTTAGTTAGATAAAAACCGGTCTTAAGTTGAAGACCGGATGAATTGGTAGACGGATGTGGTAGGTAGGATTGGATTTACCAGCGGGCCAATAGCTAATCACCTAGGAGTTCTAGAAGGTTTTTACTTTAAATTCCTATTGGCTTGCCGGATTAGCCTTTAGCCCCAAACTTCCTATTTCTAGCGGGATAAAGGTTCTAGAAACCTTTAACCCCATATCTTTCCTATTTCTAGTAGGATAAGGATTCTAGAAACCTTTAACCCCAAAGATCACCCATTAGCAAGCCACTTGGAGGGGTTCTAGAGGACCTTACCTCGATGGTTTCCTATTGGCCGAAGGGGGGCAAGGTGGAAGATTATTTAAGGGGTGTTAGAAGAATGTTTAGGGGGACCATTAGTATTTTGAAGTTGGTACTTGTGTAGGATCGAAGGAGCTTAGAGCATTTTGAGAGGAACAAATGCTTAGGAGGCTCATCTACACAAAAGAGTGTGGATATATGGCATTTAGAGTGACTAGATTGCACTAGGTGCATTACTTGTTGAATTTTATTGGTTATGAACTTGAGCAGAACTTTATAGTGAAAGATTTGTCAATTATGGATAATCGGAGTGTTCAATGGATATGAAAATTTGAGGGATTGTTTATTATGATTATGAAAGTTGTGGTAAAAATTTGAGAGCTTCAATCATTGGCATGAAAAAATTATTAAGAGTTGAAGGGAAGGGTGTCTAGAAACAAAGCCAACTAAACTAGCAAAGTTTGAAAATATGTATCTTTAAGAAGGTTATAGATATGGATACTAAAATTTGACACTACCTTCTGAACTTACACATCTATCTTGTGTTAAAATATGAGATTTATTAGATATAAGAGTAGGAAGTTATTAAGGTTTTAGTGACCGGGTGTTTTATCATAGCATTCATGCTAGGTAGTTAGAGTTAGAATATAATGCATAACTTTTGCATATGAACTCTGATTGTGCTTAAATTTGGTGGGAATATTTTTGATAAGGTACTCAATAAGTGTACCAAATTTCACTTGAAGAAGATGAATTGGTTTTGAGTTATACTATTCTGAAGTTTAGAGGGACCACATTGAGAGAGATTTACATCAAGAGTGTAGGAGAAGGAAAGCTACTATATTTTTTTTAAAACACTACCATAAAATAGAAGCCCGGCGCTTACCAGATAGTGCACATTTTCCTTGACACCGCCATTTCACGCTGTTTGGTCTCGGGATGGACCCGTCATCGCCCGTCAAGGCAGCAGCCTTCGGACTCATCGGCTGGTCAGCAGCTGGTTTCTCTCGAGTTGGTCTCTGGGACACAGAGTCCTTACTCTCGGCCCCCAGGGCCGGTTGCTGGCTTCAACCCTCTCTTAAACCTCACTCCTCCTCACCTTGCATCCAGGCGGCGATCGCAGCCTTCGCCCAGTACCAAGCATTGTCTTGGCATTCATCAGTCAGCCTCAGTCCCCGAGTCTGAGGCATCAAACCTCCTTGCAGCATGAGTACACTACAAAGTCCCACATTGTTGATCCGCCTCCCTGTTCCGAAACACCCAACCTTTCTGCTTGATCCCCCTGTGTAGTCCAATCGAGAATTGAGTCAGTAGAAGCAACGGTAGAACTCGTCTATAATTCCGCAGCTGCCCAATTGTTGGAAAAGTCTCGAATCACCTTCAGAGGTGACCCATGTTGAGCTGCACATTCACCCTTTTAGCCTGAGTTGAGTCATCTTTCTCTCTGCAATCATGGTCATCACATTCTTCCCACCGGCTGGGTGTTCGGGGTTGCTTGAGCCTTCGATCTACATTGCCCCAGCAGCTACCCAGATACACATGCTCATTGGATTCAACTTCCCGCTTATGCCTCCCCCTTCTACAGCTCACTCTTAGCTTTCTATTGATTGTGATTAGCGCTGAGGAATCCCCCAGCCGTGGCAACAACCCTTGCCCAGCTACGCATCTTTCCTCTGCAATCAAAAGCCCGTCTCCGAGGGCCCCTGCCGCAACCTTCCCCCTTCGGCTGCTGTGAGAGAGAGAGAGGTGAGAAAGACTCTCTGCCGAAACAGGGGCCTCCCTGCTCCTGGATCCGAGATCGCCGCACCTTACCCGAATGGAAGAACGGTTACTACCCTTTCTTGATTTCCCACAAAGCCTAAAACGAACACCTAGCAACCTCAAAGACGGTAGCCAACTTAAGCCTAGCTCACGTTAATCCAATCACTTAACTAATGACCCAACTATTGTAATGAATTACTAACAATTATTTCTTAAAGACTAATCTAACTCAACTCTCACCTTCTCACTCTTTTTATATTTTGAATGTTTTAATAAGAAAATCAAATCCTAGTTCTAGTAACTTCTAAGCCTAAAGACACATGTGAGCTATGTTCTTGGGCTCACACAAACATCTTCATCCGAATTCAACAACACAAGAACGTCATCTTCACTTGTATGTGAGCGTAGAGCGGAGAGCGGAGAGCGTAGATGAAATAAAAATAGCAAACCTTCCAAATAAAAATAGGAATGTTTCAAAAATAGACAAGTATATGCCTGGAATATTCCAGAATCTGCCAAAATTAGACAAAATGGACCTATTTCCGTGGGAATTATAGGTCATAAAATAAACAAAAATGCCCTGAAATTGAAATGGTCTCACTAAGTTTGGAGACCGCGAGGTGGTTAAATTGTTAAAACCATGGATGATTACAAGAAAAAATCAAAGAAAATGGATTTTCTGAGATTGGTATAATTGAAGAATGAGTCAATCAAAATACAAAGGAATCAAAATAATCAACTTCCTTCGTTTTTATTCATCACTTTTTTCTTTGTCTTATATGTGAGTCTACTTTATAGCTTGGACTTTAGCAATTATCGTTTGTGGCCGAATAGATTATATATTGGACTCATACCCAACATCATTGTATATACACTTGCATACAATGGGTGATGAAAGAGACATGTTTGCTGGATTAGGATGGGAGAAGTCTAGCAGATCCTCATATTCCGGTTAATTTATCGCCGGAATTTTCTGCCGGAAATCGAAGTAGTGATGACTACGACCTGACTCCATTTTCGAAGTCTACACAAGCATGGAGGTGGAGGACGCGGGAGGAGCAAAAACAACGTGAGAAAAAAAAAAGCAGGAAGATGTGCCCGAGAAGGACGCTGATTTGGATGAAGACAAATCGAACGAAACGAAGGAGGAGGTGAAGGTGGAAGGGGAATCTTCGAAGTCTATTTCATTTCGCGAACGGATTAGAGCCTTGCCGCCGCATCATCTTCCGCTGAAGGATCGAAAGAGAGATAAGACAGTTTCTTATATGGATTTGCTTCGACCGGGTCCACCTCCTTCGGAATCATCCAAGAAGTATGCAAAACGAAAATAGAGTTGATAGACAAATGATACATTGTAATACGATACTTTGAATGGAATAAACATAATAATTGAAATTATAATACATTTATTATATCAATCAATTATTGCTTCACAATAGGTCTAAAAATGGACACATATATTATATCCCAATGTAGTGCTAGGCTGAGAGGAATTCTAGGAAGTAGATTAAGTCAAGAGACCTCCCTCCATGATGAGTTTAACCTCATTGAAACTAAATGTCGGGGCGTGTATGAACAAATTCACTTCCGCATCCAAATTAGAAACCTTGACGAAGATGTAATACATATGCTTACAATTCATATAAGAATTTCGTTTGCGGCCGAACTTGGAAATCATATCCAAGAAGTAGGCGCAATTGCACTCTGGAAGAGAACTGACTGTCACTTGGTAGATGGGTGGTTGGGGTTCTGATTTGGACTGCAGTGTGATAATGCAACCAAATCCCGGTTGAGGGATCATAGTTAACTTCAGAACGGTACCATGCATAGCTTCAGCAGAGGCCACCATCTGCCTCTGCTTTGTCGAAGGTGCGCTGCTGGATCGCCGAACAAGCTTGGACAGTCTTGTGGTAGGGATGAAGTCGGGGTTTTTTGGAACACGGATTGGAGACATATCCAACGGGGTCGCAGAGTTGGTGAAGATTCGAGTCGGTGTGATGCGCTCCTTTGGTGGGAGTTGAAAACCTGCGTTCTCAAGCGCAAAGATCTCCGAGCGGGTGAGGTTGGTACCAATCTTCACGGGCCAGATTAGGGGAATAGGTGGCTTCTGGTCATCAACAGAGAACGGCATGCCCCATTTCTGACGAGGGCCCTTCATGCAACGCTCGATGTCGTCTGGACAAAAGACGAAGTCAGTGCGCTTCATAGATTGGAGTTTGTAGTGATGCCACATACCGGTGTAGGTCGGCGCAGGGACGCTCTTGTTATTGGTGACGATTCTTGCGGTGCACTTCTTCTTCGTGCCCGCATGATTAGCCCAACAAGACTTCCCAGACGTATAGGGTATGCGGGCAATATGCCAAAGAGAGACATCTACTTTGGTTTCTTGCACGGCAGTGACACGCTGGAAACCAAGTCCTGCAGGTGAAGGCACTTGAACCTCTTGTACAGAGGGGGAAGACTCCTCAATGATAGTAGGCAGTGTTTCAGGTTGAGAGCGAGTGACTCGCTCTCCGGGGGGAGGGCGAGAGAAGTTCACGGTATCGGGGCGGTGGGTTTCGCCATCATCACCAATTGGAGTGTCCGGTCTTCGCTTCTGCGATCCAAACACCTCGGCGCCCTCAAGGTGTGGATCACGAGTGCAAAACTCTTCCCCACCGGGCATGTCAAGCAAGACCTTTTGCAACACTGTGGGGTCGCCAGTACGCTGAGCTCGACGTTGAGCATCCCTGAGCTTGAGTTCTTCTTTGCTTGGCCGTCTCCGCCAATTCCACCTTTAAGGAATTGGTAGTATGCAACAACTTGTAAGAAGGCCCAAATGTAGTCGTCCACCGTAGCCACGTATAGATCTCCACCCTTGTTGCCGGAGGCTTGAAGCCACTTGTTGTGGACGGACTCCGCAAGATTGCACGACGGCATCTCGGCCAACTGGTCTTGGGTTAAAACCTTTTCCTGATTGGAGAAATGAAGTGTTAGAATAGGCACAAAGAGAGGAAACCGAAACCATGAAAAACCAAAAATGAATCATGAAGGAGATGTACCAGTTCCATGAAACCACCCCATTGAAGGTAGCGGAAGTGCCAGAAAGCAAGCCAGAGCTGAAGATTCTTGAGACCGTCCTCACTCGTACAATTCGATGATGCCCACCAAGCCTTGATAGCTAGGTACCTAGTCTCCGCCTCTTGCATAAAGGAAGCATTCCGATATTGAACGCAAAGGTGTCTATGTTGGTCTTGTAACTCATGCTTTATATACAATTTTGTATGCTTTTCGAGCGATTGTTTCCAATGAAAAAAACAAGTGCGCTCACGACCCTCCATGGGAACTTTGGGATCCCCCAAACCATACACAATGCGAACAGCGTTCCAATTGGCTCGGGCACTCTCCGCCATGAAGCCTATAAAGTTTGGATGTGGGATACCGTGACGGGCTATGACGTGGTTGAGGTTCTGCCACAAGAGAATTTGGGCATCCTTATCCTCGGATTGGAAATCACAACATGAAATCTTGGACCACATTTTGACTTTCTTGTGTATGCTTGACTTAGCACTTAGATTCCGAGAGGCTAGGCCTCTCAAGGGTAATGGACCAGATTTCGCATTGTTTTGAATGTTTGAGTTAGCACTTAGATTCCGAGAGGCTAGGCACTCAAGGGTTTTGGACCAGATTTCGCATTGATTTGAATGTTTGAGTTAGCACTTAGATTCCGAGAGGCTAGGCCTTGCAAGGGTAATGGACCAGATTTCGCATTGTTTTGTATGTTTGAGTTAGCACTTAGATTCCGAGAGGCTAGGCCTTTCAAGGATAATGGACCAAATTTTGACTTTGTTGTGTATGCTTGAGTTAGCACATACATTCCGAGAGGCTAGCCCTTTCAAAGGTAATGGACCAGATTTCGCATTGTTTTGAATGTTTGAGTTAGCACTTAGATTCCGAGAGGCTAGGCACTCAAGGGTCTTGGACCAGATTTCGCATTGATTTGAATGTTTGAGTTAGCACTTAGATTCCGAGAGGCTAGGCACTCAAGGGTTTTGGACCAGATTTTGCATTGATTTGAATGTTTGAGTTAGCACTTAGATTTCGAGAGGCTAGGCCTTGCAAGGGTAATGGACCAGATTTCGCATTGTTTTGTATGTTTGAGTTAGCACTTAGATTTCGAGAGGCTAGGCCTTGCAAGGGTAATGGACCAGATTTCGCATTGTTTTGTATGTTTGAGTTAGCACTTAGATTCCGAGAGGCTCGGCCTTTCAAGGGTAATGGACCAGATTTCGCATTGATTTGAATGTTTGAGTTAGCACTTAGATTCGGAGAGGCTAGGCCTTTCAAGGGTAATGAACCAGATTTCGCATTCATTTGAATGTTTGAGTTAGCACTTAGATTCCGAGAGGCTCGGCCTTTCAAGGGTAATGGACCAGATTTCACATTGTTTTGAATGTTTGAGTTAGCACTTAGATTCCGAGAGGCTAGGCACTCAAGGGTTTTGGACCAGATTTCGCATTGATTTGAATGTTTGAGTTAGCACTTAGATTCCGAGAGGCTAGGCCTTGCAAGGGTAATGGACCAGATTTCGCATTGTTTTGTATGTTTGAGTTAGCACTTAGATTCCGAGAGGCTCGGCCTTTCAAGGGTAATGGACCAGATTTCGCATTGATTTGAATGTTTGAGTTAGCACTTAGATTCCGAGAGGCTAGGCCTTTCAAGGACAATGGACCAGATTTCGCATTGATTTGAATGTTTGAGTTAGCACTTAGATTTCGAGAGGCTAGGCCTTTCAAGGGTAATGGACCAGATTTCGCATTGATTTGAATGTTTGAGTAAGCACTTAGATTCCGAAGTGCTAGGCACTCAAGGGTAATGGACCATATTTGAAATTGATTTGAATGTTTGAGTTAGCACTTAGATTCCGAGAGGCTAGGCCTTTCAAGGGTAATGCACCAGATTTCGCATTGATTTGAATGTTTGAGTTAGCACTTAGATTCCGAAGTGGTAGGCACTCAAGGGTAATGGACCATATTTCAAATTGATTTGAATGTTTGAGTTAGCACTTAGATTCCGAGAGGCTAGGCACTCAAGGGTTTGGGACCAGATTTCGCATTGATTTGAAAGTTTGAGTTAGCACTTAGATTCCGAGAGGCTAGGCACTCAAGGGTTTGGGACCAGATTTCGCATTGATTTGAAAGTTTGAGTTAGCACTTAGATTCCGAGAGGCTAGGCACTCAAGGGTTTTGGACCAGATTTCGCATTGATTTGAATGTTTGAGTTAGCACTTAGATTCCGAGAGGCTAGGCCTTGCAAGGGTAATGGACCAGATTTCGCATTGTTTTGTATGTTGGAGTTAGCACTTAGATTCCGAGAGGCTCGGCATTTCAAGGGTAATGGACCAGATTTCGCATTGATTTGAATGTTTGAGTTAGCACTTAGATTCCGAGAGGCTAGGCCTTTCAAGGGTAATGGACCAGATTTTGACTTTGTTGTGTATCCTTGAGTTAGCACTTAGATTCCAAGAGGCTAGGCCTTTCAAGGGTAATGGACCAGATTTCGCATTGATTTGAAAGTTTGAGTTAGCACTTAGATTCCGAGAGGCTAGGCACTCAAGGGTTTGGGACCAGATTTCGCATTGATTTGAAAGTTTGAGTTAGCACTTAGATTCCGAGAGGCTAGGCACTCAAGGGTTTTGGACCAGATTTCGCATTGATTTGAATGTTTGAGTTAGCACTTAGATTCCGAGAGGCTAGGCCTTGCAAGGGTAATGGACCAGATTTCGCATTGTTTTGTATGTTGGAGTTAGCACTTAGATTCCGAGAGGCTCGGCATTTCAAGGGTAATGGACCAGATTTCGCATTGATTTGAATGTTTGAGTTAGCACTTAGATTCCGAGAGGCTAGGCCTTTCAAGGGTAATGGACCAGATTTTGACTTTGTTGTGTATCCTTGAGTTAGCACTTAGATTCCAAGAGGCTAGGCCTTTCAAGGGTAATGGACCAGATTTCGCATTGATTTGAATGTTTGAGTTAGCACTTAGATTCCGAGAGGCTAGGCACTCAAGGGTCTTGGACCAGATTTTGCATTGATTTGAATGTTTGAGTTAACACTTAGATTCCGAGACGCTAGGCACTCAAGGGTCTTGGACCAGATTTCGAATTGATTTGAATGTTTGAGTTAGCACTTAGATTCCGAGAGGCTAGACCTTTCAAGGACAGTGGACCAGATTTCGCATTGATTTGAATGTTCGAATTAGCACTTAGATTCCGAGAGGCTAGGCCTTTCAAGGGTAATGGACCAGATTTCGCATTGATTTGAATGTTTGAGTTAGCACTTAGATTCCGAAGTGCTAGGCACTCAAGGGTTTGGGACCAGATTTCGCATTGATTTGAAAGTTTGAGTTAGCACTTAGATTCCGAGAGGCTAGGCACTCAAGGGTTTTGGACCAGATTTCGCATTGATTTGAATGTTTGAGTTAGCACTTAGATTCCGAGAGGCTAGGCCTTGCAAGGGTAATGGACCAGATTTCGCATTGTTTTGTATGTTGGAGTTAGCACTTAGATTCCGAGAGGCTCGGCATTTCAAGGGTAATGGACCAGATTTCGCATTGATTTGAATGTTTGAGTTAGCACTTAGATTCCGAGAGGCTAGGCCTTTCAAGGGTAATGGACCAGATTTTGACTTTGTTGTGTATCCTTGAGTTAGCACTTAGATTCCAAGAGGCTAGGCCTTTCAAGGGTAATGGACCAGATTTCGCATTGATTTGAATGTTTGAGTTAGCACTTAGATTCCGAGAGGCTAGGCACTCAAGGGTCTTGGACCAGATTTTGCATTGATTTGAATGTTTGAGTTAACACTTAGATTCCGAGACGCTAGGCACTCAAGGGTCTTGGACCAGATTTCGCATTGATTTGAATGTTTGAGTTAGCACTTAGATTCCGAGAGGCTAGACCTTTCAAGGACAGTGGACCAGATTTCGCATTGATTTGAATGTTCGAATTAGCACTTAGATTCCGAGAGGCTAGGCCTTTCAAGGGTAATGGACCAGATTTCGCATTGATTTGAATGTTTGAGTTAGCACTTAGATTCCGAAGTGCTAGGCACTCAAGGGTAATGGACCATATTTCAAATTGATTGAATGTTTGAGTTAGCACTTAGATTCCGAGAGGCTAGGCCTTTCAAGGGTAATGGACCAGATTTCGCATTGTTTTGAATGTTTGAGTTAGCACTTAGATTCCGAAGTGCTAGGCACTCAAGGATAATGGACCATATTCCAAATTGATTTAAATGTTTGAGTTAGCACTTAGATTCCGAGAGGCTAGGCACTCAAGGGTCTTGGACCAGATTTCAAATTGATTTCAATGTTTGAGTTAGCACTTAGATTCCGAGAGGCTAGGCGTTTCAAGGGTGATGGACCACATTTTGACTTTGTTGTGTATGCTTGAGTTAGCACTTAGATTCCGAGAGGCTAGGCCTCTCAAGGGTAATGGACCAGATTTCGCATTGATTTGAATGTTTGAGTTAGCACTTAGATTCCGAGAGGCTAGGCCTTTCAACGATAATGGACCAAATTTTGACTTTGTTGTGTATGCTTGAGTTAGCACATACATTCCGAGAGGCTAGGCCTTTCAAGGGTAATGGACCAGATTTCGCATTGTTTTGAATGTTTGAGTTAGCACTTAGATTCCGAGAGGCTAGGCACTCAAGGGTAATGGACCATATTCCAAATTGATTTGAATGTTTGAGTTAGCACTTAGATTCCGAGAGGCTAGGCACTCAAGGGTCTTGGACCAGATTTCAAATTGATTTGAATGTTTGAGTTAGCACTTAGATTCCGAGAGGCTAGGCCTTTCAAGGGTGATGGACCAGATTTTGACTTTGTTGTGTATGCTTGAGTTAGCACTTAGATTCCGAGAGGCTAGGCACTCAAGGGTCTTGGACCACATTTTGACTTTGTTGTGTATGCTTGAGTTAGCACTTAGATTCCGAGAGGCTAGGCCTCTCAAGGGTAATGGACCAGATTTCGCATTGATTTGAATGTTTGAGTTAGCACTTAGATTCCGAGAGGCTAGGCACTCAAGGGTCTTGGACCAGATTTCGCATTGATTTGAATGTTTGAGTTAGCACTTAGATTCCGAGAGGCTAGGCCTTTCAAGGGTAAGGGACCAGATTTCGCATTGTTTTGAATGTTTGAGTTAGCACTTAGATTCCGAGAGGCTAGGCACTCAAGGGTTTTGGACCAGATTTCGCATTGATTTGAAAGTTTGAGTTAGCACTTACATTCCGAGAGGCTAGGCACTCAAGGGTTTTGGACCAGATTTCGCATTGATTTGAATGTTTGAGTTAGCACTTAGATTCCGAGAGGGTAGGCCCTTCAAGGGTAATGGACCAGATTTCGCATTGATTTGAATGTTTGAGTTAGCACTTAGATTCCGAGAGGCTAGGCCTTTAGAGGGTAATGGACCAGATTTTGACTTTGTTGTGTATCCTTGAGTTAGCACTTAGATTCCGAGAGGCTAGGCCTTTCAAGGGAATGGACCAGATTTCAAATTGATTTGAATGTTTGAGTTAGCACTTAGATTCCGAGAGGCTAGGCACTCAAGGGTCTTGGACCAGATTTCGCATTGATTTGAATGTTTGAGTTAGCACTTAGATTCCGAGAGGCTAGGCCTTTTAAGGACAATGGACCAGATTTCAAATTGAATTGAATGTTTGAGTTAGCACTTAGATTCCGAGAGGCTAGGCCTTTCAAGAGTAATGGACCAGATTTCGCATTGATTTGAATGTTTGAATTAGCACTTAGATTTCGAGAGGCTAGGCACTCAAGGGTCTTGGACCAGATTTCGCATTGGTTTGAATGTTTGAGTTAGCACTTAGATTCCGAAGTGCTAGGCACTCAAGGGTAATGGACCATATTTCAAATTGATTTGAATGTTTGAGTTAGCACTTAGATTCCGAGAGGCTAGGCCTTTCAAGGGTAATGGACCAGATTTTGACTTTGTTGTGTATCCTTGAGTTAGCACTTAGATTCCGAGAGTGTCGCAACCCTTGCTAGGTCCCTTAATAATCTTGCCAATTTTCGTTTCTACCAAAGGTTACGAGCGCTAACCCTTCGCATTCCGCCATGCTAATGGATAGCTCCTCTTACCCCGGACCAATAGTTCATATGTCGCGCACCTCTCCATGAGGAGTGCCCGAAACACCATGGGCACAAGGGGGACCCCGGAGTGACACCCGGGACTTGTGGCGCCGTTGGTGAGAGGGCCCAAGTGATCCTAGTGTGGGTGAGGGCCCCGGGCGTTGGGAACGCCTCCCACCCACGAAGACTAGGAGGCACAAGGGCAAGGCCATGAGCTATGCGTAGCTCATGGCGTGGTGATTCTAGAATGCTCAAGAACACCTCAATCCGAGGTGTGAGCTAGGAGTTATGGCCATTTGAGTGGGGCGCTGTCCCGGGACAGCGCCCTGGTACAGCAGTGCCTGGGAGGGATTCCCGGGACTGCCAAGGTTCAAACAGGCATAACTTCCTCAAGACTTGCTCGAATGGAGCAAGTGAGGAGTCCATCGGCATCTACGTGAAGCGTAGATGAGGATGGAGTGGTTGGTTGTTATGATCAGACATCATACAAGGAAGTTATGATGGTCTGAAGCTGCTGGGGGGTTCTAGGCCCAGCAGCTAAAGGAAAATGTCCACTTGGCCCCAACTCTTGGTAGGGAGACAAGAGGTTGGTTGACGGTGGGGTAGGGGCCCCGCGTGAAGTCCTAGAGGCTTATATGGGTGAGGTGGTGTGGCCTCACCCACCCGAGGCGGAACGGCAAGGCCTCCATGGGCTTTGGCCTATTGTGAGGCCATAGTTGCCTAGTATGGTTCGGGTTGTTGTAGTGTTGCTCCGGCAACGCGATGATCAACATAGGATTGGACTTCCATGGATGGAAGTCCACATTGGGGAAATGGTTTACCGATTAAGGGGTGAGTCCCGAAAGCAAAGTAGGAGGGTTGGTTCCCTCCTATGAACTATTGGTCCGGGGTAAGAGGAGCTATCCATTAGCATGGCGGAATGCGAATGGTTAGCGCTCGTAACCTTTGCTAGAAACGAAAATTGGCAAGATGGTCAAGGAGGGCTAGCAAGGGTTGCGACACGTGGTATCAGAGCAGGGTTCCAAATTTTGAGCTCGCACTTTGAGGGAAACATGGCTATCAAAAAATGCGGGTTGTGATGGTGAGCCCGTGGTTTCCAAAAGGTTGTGAGGCTTAAATTGGAACAAGGATCATGTGCAAGTGGAGTTTGACCATACCATTGGTTCTAATGACAATGGTGGGCACTAAGGTGGATTCGGTAAGGAAATTGAAGGAGTGCTTTGAAGAGGGCTCCCACAAACCTCCAAAAGTATTTGGGGCCTAGAATACCGAATGCACCTAAAACCTTGGAGGGTATTAATTTTGGATTGAAATTCCAATTTGAAATGCTTAAAAGGTGGTGATGTTGGAATTGGTGCAAATGAGGCACCCGGGGCCTCTTAAGGCCTATGTGCGCTATTCAAACGCACAAGTGAAGGATACACCTAAAATGGACGACCTTGTGAGACATGCATCGTTTTAGGTGGGAATTCAAAAGCGGGTGGTGAATTCCATGTCCGAGTCCCCAAAGCTTCTTGAGGACGTATCGGGAATCTTTAAGATTTGAAGAACATTGAAGTCGATGGTCCTAAAAAGAAGTTCGACGGCGTACCACCATGAAGTGGGTTTAGCCGAAAGAGGTCTCAAGGAAATGGGCATAAGTAGTGTGGCCGTTATACCAAGGCAAATCATGCTCGTTTCGCGGACACAATGTGGAAGGTGGCGTTGTGGTACCAAGCCAAATCATATTTGTGCCGTATGCGGAATGTTAGAAGTTGATTTTATGCTACTAATCCATATAATGTTTGGGCCGCGGACGGAATGTTACAATGTGAATTGGTGGTACCAAGCTAGAACATATTTGTGCCGCGGACGGGATGTTAAAAGTTGGCTTTGCGGACCAAGCCAAAACATATTGTTGCCGTGGACCGAATGTTAGACTATGGCTTTGTGGCCAAGGCTAATAGCCTTAAGCCAAGGCCAAGTCTTTTATACCTTGAGGCTCAAGTAATCGGAGATATGTCTCATGAGTTGACAAAGAGGCAATGGACTCTTTCATGAGCCCAAAGCTCATAAGGGGGTTGGGGCTTGTCGATGCATAGAGCGGGCAAGCCCACCAAGGTGCGGTTTGCAAAGGGCGAACCGCATGAAGCAAAGGAAGCCGCGATGCATGTAACCTTTCAATGTGGGACATTGGATTTTTGTCAAAATTTCACACCAAGTGAAATAGATGAAATGCATGTCATTGTGAAGGCCGCCTTCTTTGAAACTCACCTGATAGATGTGAGGTGCAAGCCGGTGTGCTTGCGGTGCATTATGATGTGTTATAATGACAAAGAATTGAAGTTCAAATTGACAAGGACTCCTATGGTAGGAGGATCTAAGTTGAATTTGGTCTTAATGGACCAAATGAAAAATAGAAAGCATAATGGACGTGGTTCAATTGGAGCAACTCCAAGGAACGTATGGGGAGGCTAGGAAAGATGGGCCTCCCCCAAACAACATTGGTGTGATGTTGGTGAGATACAAGGATGTATTCACCAATGTGTTGCCCAAAAAAAAATTGCCGCCAAGGAGTGAAAAATAACTTTGCTCAACAAGAGATTGAGTTCTAGAGGTATGTGGTGACAAAGGAAGTTGGTGGACGAACATGAAGAATGTCAAGGCAATCCAAAAGGAGAATTGGCCCTTGATTCAAAAGGGCTTAGGTCATTTGTTGGCCTAGCCAATTAGTACCACAACTTCATTCGAGAGTTTTCTAAGGTTCCTAGGATCTTATTCAACTTATTGAGGAAAATGGCTATCCCAAGAGTGGGATGAGCCTTGTCACCAAGCCTTTAGGGGGCTCAAAAACAAGTTCTCTTCGCCGCCCGTGCTTAAGTTCGCGGACTTTAACAAACCTTTTGAGGTGCATATGGGGGCGAGTAATTTTACAATTGGCGGATGTTGATCCGAGATGGATGTCCATTGCATATGGGAGCATTAAGCTTAATGGTTGTCGAACCTAGTGCGATTTGTGAAAGAAAGGGCTATCCCAAGAGTGGGATGAGCCTTGTCCCCAAGTCTTTGGGGAGCTTAATACAAAGTTGTCTTTGCCACCCGTGTTCAAGTTCGCGGAGCTTGACAAACCTTTTGAGGTGCATACGGGGGGGGCGAGTGACTTTGCCATTGGCGGATGGTTAACGTAAGATGGATGGCCATTGCATATGAGAGTGTTAAGCTTGATGGTTATCCGACCTTATCCGACTTGTGGAAGAATTGGCTATCCCAAGAGTGGGAGGAGCCTTGCCACCAAGTCTTTGGGGAGCTTGAGAGCAAGTTCTCTTAGACGCCCGTGCTCAAGTTCGCGGAGCTTGACAAACCTTTTGAGGTGCATACGGGGGTGAATGACTTTGCCAATGGCGGATTGTTGATTTAAGATGGATGGCCATTGCATATGGGAGCATGAAGCTCGATGGTTATCAAAGAAGACAACCAACTCATGCCAAACAACTTCTTTGCCGTAGTGCATTACTTGAAGATGTGGCGACACTATTTGGGGTCGCACAAAGCAAAGGTCTATATGGACAATGGGTCCTAAAAGAATTTTGACATTCAAGCGCAAGTGAGCGCCAAGTCATTGCGGTGGCATGATAGTTTGGCGCTTATGAACGTGGATTTGATCCACAAACCGGACCAAGGAAATGTGGTGCCGGATGCGCGAAGTAGACCGGAAGAGTTCCAAGCAATGAGAACCATCCAAACCTTGTGGCTAATGTGTGCCGGCAAAGGAAACTTGTGATGCAAGATACGGGAGGGGTAAATTAACTACCCCAAAGCACAAAAGCTTTTAGGTGAGCTTCGCAAGAGCAAGGTGCTCAAAGAGGTTAAGTTGGTGGACGGATTGTTCAAGTGCAAGCAAAGTTGGGTGTATGTGACACAAGGCAAGTTGAGGCTATCGGTTTTGAAGGAGGAATATGATAGTCTTATTGCCGGCCATAGAGGAGAAAGAAAAAGCTGCCATAGAATGGTGTCAAAGAGGTACCATTGGCGGTGCATAAAAGAGAATATAACCCACTTTGTGAAGGCGTGAATAAAGTGCCAAGTGAACCGAGCCTCTTACCAAAAGCAAGGCGGTTTCTTGCAACCGTTGCCTATCCCGTCGGGGCCATGGCATACTATGTGCATGGATTTGATCACAAGTTTGCCGGAGTCACATGGATATGATGCCATCTTGTTGATGGTAGAGCGGTTTGCCAAGTTGGCACACATGGTGCCGATTGTGGGAACCCGCACCGCGTTGGAGACCGCATAGCCTTTTCTCAAAGGATGGTTGAGGCACCACGGGTTGCCAAGAGTGATTGTGTGGGATCAAGATCCAAAGTTCACAAGTGCATTTTCAATGCATTTCTCTAAGGAGGTCGGAATGAAACTAAGGTTTAGCACGGCCTTGCATTCCCAAATGGATGGGAAAACGGAGCGTGTGAATGGAGTCTTGAAGCAATACTTGAGGAACTTGGTGGGGGCGGACCAAGGAGATTGGGCGGACTATGTGGGTCGAGCGGAGTGTAATTGCAATGTAGCCACGCACTTGGCTACCAAGGGGTGGTCTTTCGTGGTGGCTTATGGAGTGGATGCGCTCCAACCTATTAACCTAGCTCTCGAGGGGGCACATTCAACACTAGAGTTTAACCAAGATGGTGAGGACTTGGCCAAGGATCGTAAACAAGTCTTGGAGATGACCAAGTTGTTGGTGGAGAAAGCCCGAAGGTACTACGGAGTGCAAGTCAATGCCGGAAGACGCGAAGTGGAGAATGAGGTGGGCCAAAAGGTGTTGTTGAATGTGAACAACTTCACCTAGCCGGAAGGCCTCACTCCAAAGTTCATGTCCAAAATTGGAGCTCCGTTTTCCATTGTGGAACAAGTGTTCAAGGACATATATAAGTTGGAATTACCGCCCAAGATCAAAGTGCATCCGACATTTCATGTCTCATTCCTAAAACCATTTAAGGACGACACCTTGTGGCCCGATCACAAGCAAGTGATTACGCCACCTCCCGACCTTGTGGACGTCATTTGGAACATGAGGTAGGAGGGCATCCTCAAGTGTAGGAAGCCCAAGTAAAAATGAAAGAAAATGTACAAAGGACTACTTGGTGAAATGGTGAGGATAGAATGAAGCCGTTTGGGTAGCGGCAAGAGACATGGTGAACACCAATGAATTGGTGAAGCACTTTGAAGAAACTAAGGCTAAGGATTCCAATAAAATGAAGCGTAGGCATTGATGAGGACATCAATCTCCTTTAGTGGGGGAGAGACGCTAGTAGCACACTTAGCTTCGAGGTTAATTGCTCCACAACATGAACTTGTTCTTTGGCTTGAGGGAATAAAGTCCAAACTTTAGTGGTGCAAAGAGAAAAGTATGAGATGAGGTCCTAGTCTTGTACTTGTGCTTGGTTAATGGAAGAGGGGGAATAGACATGCCAAACTAGGTTGGGTAAGCCGAGTAATTGGGGGCCATGGCTTGGAGGGGCCTTGGATAAAACCAAGAAACCTCTTAGCAGTGGGCTTGTCCGGGCGGGGACAAGGTGATGGCGCGTGCTCATAAAAGTGCTACCCGCGAGCTAACGAGAGTTGGCGCATGGGAGTCATGAACCCATGTCTCGAAAGAGCAAAGTGGGAACCGAGTCGGGCGGGACTTGGCATCACCCCCGTGCGATCGAGGCGTGGCTTAACAATGGAAAGCCATCTCGGAGTTGCAACCGAGACAACTTAGTGGAAGCGTTGAGGTCTCGCCTAGATGTGTCATGTTAGGCTAGTGAAGCCTAATGGGGGAGGCCCCAAAGGAGGGGCAACCCAAGTGAGTCTCAAAGTAGGTGGGTCTATTGTAGGTTAGGTCCTTGGAGGAGTTCCAAGGTCGCTAACGGACCGCCTAGTAACGACACCTTTGGGACTATGCCAAATTTGAAGATGCATTGTGGGGGTCGCGCCCTAAGGTAAACACAATGCCGCACCATAGAGGATGGCAACTTGAGAATTGGTGTGCCGACTACGAGTATAGTCGATGAGGGCATCGACTCCGTTTGGTGGGGGTGAGTGTCGCGCACCTCTCCATGAGGAGTGCCCGAAACACCATGGGCACAAGGGGGACCCCGGAGTGACACCCGGGACTTGTGGCGCCGTTGGTGAGAGGGCCCAAGTGATCCTAGTGTGGGTGAGGGCCCCGGGCGTTGGGAACGCCTCCCACCCACGAAGACTAGGAGGCACAAGGGCAAGGCCATGAGCTATGCGTAGCTCATGGCGTGGTGATTCTAGAATGCTCAAGAACACCTCAATCCGAGGTGTGAGCTAGGAGTTATGGCCATTTGAGTGGGGCGCTGTCCCGGGACAGCGCCCTGGTACAGCAGTGCTTGGGAGGGATTCCCGGGACTGCCAAGGTTCAAACAGGCATAACTTCCTCAAGACTTGCTCGAATGGAGCAAGTGAGGAGTCCATCGGCATCTACGTGAAGCGTAGATGAGGATGGAGTGGTTGGTTGTTATGATCAGACATCATACAAGGAAGTTATGATGGTCTGAAGCTGCTGGGGGGTTCTAGGCCCAGCAGCTAAAGGAAAATGTCCACTTGGCCCCAACTCTTGGTAGGGAGACAAGAGGTTGGTTGACGGTGGGGTAGGGGCCCCGCGTGAAGTCCTAGAGGCTTATATGGGTGAGGTGGTGTGGCCTCACCCACCCGAGGCGGAACGGCAAGGCCTCCATGGGCTTTGGCCTATTGTGAGGCCATAGTTGCCTAGTATGGTTCGGGTTGTTGTAGTGTTGCTCCGGCAACGCGATGATCAACATAGGATTGGACTTCCATGGATGGAAGTCCACATTGGGGAAATGGTTTACCGATTAAGGGGTGAGTCCCGAAAGCAAAGTAGGAGGGTTGGTTCCCTCCTATGAACTATTGGTCCGGGGTAAGAGGAGCTATCCATTAGCATGGCGGAATGCGAATGGTTAGCGCTCGTAACCTTTGCTAGAAACGAAAATTGGCAAGATGGTCAAGGAGGGCTAGCAAGGGTTGCGACATCATAGGAGGGAACCAACCCTCCTACTTTGCTTTCGGGACTCACCCCTTAATCGGTAACCCATTTCCGCAATGTGGACTTCCATCCATGGAAGTCCAATCCTATGTTGATCATCGCGTTGCCGGAGCAACACTACAACAACCCGAAGCATACTAGGCAACTATGGCCTCACAATGGGCCAATGTCCATGGAGGCCGTGCCGTTCGGCCTCGGGTGGGTGAGGCCACACCACCTCACCCATATAAGCCTCTAGGACTCTACGCGGGGCCCCTACCCCACCGTCAACCAACCTCTTGTCTCTCTACCAAGAGTTGGGGCCAAGTGGACATTTTCCCTTAGCCGCTGGGCCTAGAAGCCCCCAGCAGCTTCAGACCATCATAAATTCCTTGTATGATGTCTGATTCCAGCAACCAACCACTTTATCTTCATCTACGCTTCACGTAGATGCCGATGGACTCCTCACTTGCCCCATTCGGGCAAGTGGTGAGGCAGTTATGCCTGATTTAACCTTGGCAGTCCCGGGAATCACTCCCAGGCACTGCTGTAGCAGGGCGCTGTCCCGGGACAGCACCCCACTAAAATGGCCATAACTCCTAGCTCACACCTCGGATTGAGGTGTTCTTGAGCATTCTAGAATCACCACGCCATGAGCTACGCATAGCTCATGGCCTCACCCTCATGCCTCCTAGTCTTTGTGGGTGGGAGGCGTTCCCAACGCCCGCGGCCCTCACCCACACTAGGATCACTTGGGCCCTCTCACCAACGGCGCCACAAGTCCCGGGTGTCACTCCGGGGTCCCCCTTGTGCCCATGGTGTTTCGGCCACTCCTCATGGAGAGGTGCGCGACACTCACCCCCACCAAACGGAGTCGATGCCCTCATCGACTATACTCGTAGTCGGCACACCAATTCTCAAGTTGCCATCCTCTATGGTGCCGCATTGTGTTTACCTTAGGGCGCGACCCCCACAATGCATCTTCAAATTTGGCATAGTCCCAAAGGTGTCGTTCCTAGGTGGTCCGTTAGGGACCTTGGATCTCTCATCCAAGGACCTAACCTACACTAGACCCACCTACTTTGGGACTCACTTGGGTTGCCCCTCCTTTGGGGCCTCCCCCGTTAGGCTCCACTAGCCTAACGTGACACATCTAGGCGAGACCTCAACGCTTCCACTAAGTTGTCTCGGTTGCAACTCCGAGATGGCTTTCCATTGTTAAGCCACGCCTCGATCGCACGGGGGTGATGCCAAGTCCCGCCCGACTCGGTTCCCACTTTGCTCTTTCGAGACATGGGTTCATGACTCCCATGCGCCAACTCTCGTTAGCTCGCGGGTAGCACTTTTATGAGCACGCGCCATCACCTTGTCCCCGCCCGGACAAGCCCACAACTAAGAAGTTTTTTGGTTTTATCCAAGGCCCCTCCTAGCCATGGCCCCAATTACTCGGCTTACCCAACCTAGTTTGGCATATCTATTCCCCCTCTTCCACTAACCAAGCACAAGTACAAGACTAGGACCTCATCTCGTACTTTTCTCTTTGCACCACTAAAGTTTGGACTTTATTCCCTCAAGCCAAAGAACAAGTTCATGTTGTGGAGCAATTAGCCTCGAAGCTAAGTGTGCTACTAGCGTCTCTCCCCCACTAAAGGAGATTGATGTCCTCATCAATGCCTACGCTTCATTTTATTGGAATGTCTAGCCTTAGTTTCTTCAAAGTGCTTTACCAATTCCTTGGCGTTCGTCATGTCTCTTGCCGCTACCCAAACGGCTTCTTTCTCATGGTATCCTCACCATTTCACCAAGTACTCTTTTGTACATTTTCTTTCATTTTCACTTGGTCTTCCTACACTTGAGGATGCCCTCTTACCTCATGTTCCAAATGACCTCCACAAGGTCAGAAGGTGGCTTACTCACTTGCTTGTGATCGGGCCACAACGTATATTCCGTGAATGGCTTTAGTAATGAGACATGAAATGTTAGATGCACTTTGATCTCGGGCGGTAATTCCAACTTATATATGTCCTTGAACACTTGTTCCACAATGGAAAACGAAGCTCCAATTTTGGACATGAACTTTTGGAGCGAGGCTGTCGCAACCCTTGCTAGGTCCCTTAACAATCTTGCCAATTTTCGTTTCTAGCAAAGGTTACGAGCGCTAACCATTCGCATTCCGCCATGCTAATGGATAGCTCCTCTTACCCCGGACCAATAGTTCATAGGAGGGAACCAACCCTCCTACTTTGCTTTCGGGACTCACCCCTTAATTGGTAGCCCATTTCCCCAATGTGGACTTCCATCCATGGAAGTCCAATCCTATGTTGATCATCGCGTTGCCGGAGCAACACTACAACAACCCGAAGCATACTAGGCAACTATGGCCTCACAATAGGCCAAAGCCCATGGAGGCCTTGCCGTTCGGCCTCGGGTGGGTGAGGCCACACCACCTCACCCATATAAGCCTCTAGGACTCTACACGGAGCCCCTACCCCACCGCCAACCAACCTCTTGTCTCTCTACCAAGAGTTGGGGCCAAGTGGACATTTTCCCTTAGCTGCTGGGCCTAGAACCCCCCCAGCAGCTTCAGACCATCATAACTTCCTTGTATGATGTCTGATCATAACAACCAACGACTCCATCCTCATCTACGCTTCACGTAGATGCCGATGGACTCCTCGCTTGCCCCATTCGGGCAAGTCTTGAGGAAGTTATGCGTGTTTGAACCTTGGCAGTCCCGGGAATCACTCCCAGGCACTGCTGTACCAGGGCGCTGTCCCGGGACAGCGCCCCACTCAAATGGCCATAACTCCTAGCTCACACCTCCGATTGAGGTGTTCTTGAGCTTTCTAGAATCACCACGCCATGAGCTACGCATAGCTCATGGCCTTACCCTTGTGCCTCCTAGTCTTCGTGGGTGGGAGGCGTTCCCAACGCCCGGGGCCCTCACCCACACTAGGATCACTTGGGCCCTCTCACCAACGGCGCCACAAGTCCCGGGTGTCACTCCGGGGTCCCCCTTGTGCCCATGGTGTTTCGGGCACTCCTCATGGAGAGGTGCGCGACACTCACCCCCACCAAACGGAGTCGATGTCCTCATCGACTATACTCGTAGTCGGCACACCAATTCTCAAGTTGCCATCCTCTATGGTGCGGCATTGTGTTTACCTTAGGGCGCGACCCCCACAATGCATCTTCAAATTTGGCATGGTCCCAAAGGTGTCGTTCCTAGGTGGTCCGTTAGCGACCTTGGATCTCTCCTCCAAGGACCTAACCTACACTAGACCCACCTACTTTGGGACTCACTTGGGTTGCCCCTCCTTTGGGGCCTCCCCCGTTAGGCTCCACTAGCCTAACGTGACACATCTAGGCGAGACCTCAACGCTTCCACTAAGTTGTCTCGGTTGCAACTCCGAGATGGCTTTCCATTGTTAAGCCACGCCTCGATCGCACGGGGGTGATGCCAAGTCCCGCCCGACTCGGTTCCCACTTTGCTCTTTCGAGACATGGGTTCATGACTCCCATGCGCCAACTCTCGTTAGCTCGCGGGTAGCACTTTTATGAGCACGCGCCATCACCTTGTCCCCGCCCGGACAAGCCCACAATTAAGAAGTTTCTTGGTTTTATCCAAGGCCCCTCCAAGCCATGGCCCCCAATTACTCGGCTTACCCAACCTAGTTTGGCATGTCTATTCCCCCTCTTCCATTAACCAAGCACAAGTACAAGACTAGGACCTCATCTCATACTTTTCTCTTTGCACCACTAAAGTTTGGATTTTATTCCCTCAAGCCAAAGAACAAGTTCATGTCGTGGAGCAATTAACCTCGAAGCTAAGTGTGCTACTAGCGTCTCTCCCCCACTAAAGGAGATTGATGTCCTCATCAATGCCTACGCTTCATTTTATTGGAATCCTTAGCCTTAGTTTCTTCAAAGTGCTTCACCAATTCATTGGTGTTCACCATGTCTCTTGCCGCCACCCAAGCGGTTTCTTTCTCATGGTATCCTCACCATTTCACCAAGTACTCATTTGTACATTTTTTTTCATTTTCACTTGGGCTTCCTACACTTGAGGATGCCCTCCTACCTCATGTTCCAAGTGACCTCCACAAGGTCGGGACGTGGCCTAATCACTTGCTTGTGATCGGGCCACAAGGTGTCGTCCTAAAATGACTTTCGTAATGAGACATGAAATGTCGGATGCACTTTGATGTCCGGCAGTAATTCCAACTTATACATGTCCTTGAACACTTGTTGCACAATGGAAAACGAAGTTCCAATTTTGGACATGAACTTTTGAAGTAAGGCCTTTGGGCAAGGTGAAGTTGTCCACATTCAACAACACCTTATTGGCCCACCTCATACTCCACTTCGCGTCTTCCGGCATTGATTTGCACTCCGTAGCACCTTCGGGCTTTCTCCACCAACAACTTGGTCATCTCCAAGATTTGTTTACCATCCTTGGCCAAGTCCTCACCATCTTGGTTGAACTCTAGTGTTGAATGTGCCCCCTCGAGAGCTAGGTTAATAGGTTGGAGCGCATCCACTCCATAAGCCACCACCAAAGACCACCCCTTGGTAGCCAAGTGCGTGGCTACATTGCAATTACACTCCGCTCGACCCACATAGTCCGCCCAATCTCCTTGGTCCGCCCCCACCAAGTTCCTCAAGTATTGCTTCAAGACTCCATTCACACGCTCCGTTTTCCCAAATATTTGGGAATGCAAGGCCGTGCTAAACCTTAGTTTCATTGCGACCTCCTTAGAGAAATGCATTGAAAATGCACTTGTGAACTTTGAATCTTGATCCCACACAATCACTCTTGGCAACCCGTGGTGCCTCAACCATCCTTTGAGAAAAGGCTATGCGGTCTCCAACGCGGTGGCGGTTCCCACAATCAGCACCATGTGTGCCAACTTGGCAAACCGCTCTACCATCAACAAGATGGCATCATACCCATGTGACTCCGGCAAACTTGTGATCAAGTCCATGCACATACTATGCCATGGCGCCGACGGGATAAGCAACGGTTGCAAGAAACCGCCTTGCTTTTGGTAAGAGGCTCGGTTCACTTGGCACTTTATTCACACCTTCACAAAGTGGGTTATATCCTCCTTTATGCACCGCCAATGGAACCTCCATGACACCATTCTATGGCGGTTTTTTCTTTCTCCTCTATGGCCGGCAATAGGACTATCACATTTTTCCTTCAAAACCGATAGCCTCAACTTGCCTTGAGGCACATACACCCGACTTTGCTTGCACTTGAACAATCCGTCCACCAACTTAACCTCTTTGAGCACCTTGCTCTTGCGAAGCTCACCTAAAAGCTTTTGTGCCTCGGGGTAGTTAATTTACCCCTCCCGTATCTTGCATCACAAGTTTCCTTCGCCGGCACACATTAGCCACAAGGTTTGGATGGTTCTCATTGCTTGGAACTCATCCGGTCTACTTAGCGCATCCGGCACCACATTTCCATGGTCCGGTTTGTGGATCAAATCCACCTTCATAAGCGCCAAACTATCATGCCACCGCAATGACTTGGCGCTCACTTGCGCTTGTATATGTTAAAATACTTTTAGGACACATTGTCCATGTAGACCTTTGCTTTGTGCGACCCCAAATAGTGTCGCCACATCTTCAAGCAATGCACTACGGCAAAGAAGTTCTTTGTCATGAGTTGGTTGCCTTCTTTGACAACCATCGAGCCTCAAGCCCCCATATGCAAAGGCCATCCATCTTACATTAACAATCCGCCATTGGCAAAGTCATTCACCCCCGTATGCACCTCAAAAGGTATGTCAAGCTCCGCGAACTTGAGCACGGGCGGCGAAGAGAACTTGCTCTTAAGCTCCCCAAAGACTTGGTGACAAGGCTAGTCCCACTCTTGGGATAGCCATTTCTTTCACAAGTCGGACAACCATCGAGTTTCATGCTCCCATATGCAATGGCCATCCATCTTACATCAACAATCCGCCATTGGCAAAGTCATTCACCCCCGTATGCACCTCAAAAGGTTTGTCAAGCTCCGCGAACTTGAGCACGGGCGTCAAAGACAATTTTGTATTAAGCTCCCCAAAGACTTTGGGGCAAGGCTCATCCCACTCTTGAGATAGCCATTTCTTTCATAGGTCGCACAAGGTTTGACAACCTTTAAGCTTAATACTCCCATATGCAATGGGCATCCATCTTGGATCAACATCCGCCAATGGTAAAGTCACTCGCCTCCATGTGCACCTCAAAATGCTTATGAAAACCCGGAAACTTAACCACATCTTGTGAAGGGAACTTGCTCTTGAGCTTCCCAAAGGCTTGGTGACAAGGCTCATCCCACTCTTGGGATAGCCATTTTTTCAACAAATTGACTAAGGTCCTAGCAACCTTAGAAAAACCTCGAATGAAGTGGTGGTAGTAGTTGGCTAGGCCAACAAATGACCTAAGCCATTTTCTTGAGTCAAGGACCAATTCTCCTTTTGGATGGCCTTGATATTCTTCATGTTTGTCACCAACTTCCTTTGTCACCACATACCTCTAGAACTCAATATGTTGTTGAGCAAAGTTATTTTCATTTTTTGGCGGTAACTTTTGGGCAACACATTGATGAATACATCATTGTATCTCCCCAACATCCCACCAAAGTGGTTTAGGGGAGGCCCATCTTTCCTAGCCTCCCCATAAGTTCTATCGAGTTGCTCCAATTGAACCACGACTATTATGCTTTCTATTTTTCATTTGGTCCATTAAGACCAAATTCAACTTAGATCCTCCTACCATAGGAGTCCTTGTCAATTTGAACTTCAATTCTTTGCCATTATGACACATCATAATGCACGGCAAGCACACCGGCTTGCACCTCACATCTATCATGTGAGCTTCAAAGTAGGCGGCCTTCACAATGACATGCATTTCATCTATTTCACTTGGTGTGAAATTTTGACAAAAATCCAATGTCCCACATTGAAAGGTTACATGCATCGCGGCCTCCTTTGTCTCATGCGGTTTGCCCTTTCCAAACCGCACCTTGGTGGGCTTGCCCGCTCTACCAATCGGCAAGCCCCAACTCCCTTATGAGTTTTGGGCTCAAGAAGGCATGGCTTGCCTCTTTGTCAACCCATTAGACGTTTGTCCCATTCATTTGAGCCTCAAGATATAAAATAGTTGGCCTTGGCTTAAGGCTACTAGCCTTGGCCACAATGCCATTGTCTTACATTTGGTCCTCGGCAACTTGGCTTGGCTTGGTCCGCAAAGCCAACTTTAAACATTTCGTCCGCGGGACAAATTGGTTTGGTGCCACAAAACCAATTTCTAATAGTTTGTCCGCAAAACAAACATGTTTTGCCTTGGTAGCACAAAGCCACCTTCCCACACTCCGTCCGCAACACGAACATGAATTGCCTTGGTAGGACAAACCCACCTCCCAACATTCCGTCCGCGGCACAAGTATGATTTGCTTTGGAAGCATAAAGCCACCTTTCAACATTCCGTCCGCGGCACCAACATGTTTTGCCTAAGTAAAATGGACCAAACAATTTGCACTCATTTCTTTGGGACCTACTTTGGCTAAAGCCACTTGTGGTGATGCGCCGCCAAACTTCTCTTTGGGACCATCGGCTTCAATGCTCTTGCAAACTTGATGGTCCCCACCATGTCCTCAAGAAGCCTTAGGGACTTAAACAAGGCATCCACCACCCGCTTTTAAAACCCCACCTAAAGGATGCATTTCTTAGAAAGCTCGTCCGTTTTAGGTGTATCCTTCATTTGTGCGTTTGAATAGCGCACATAGGCCTTAAGAGGCCCCGGGTGCCTCTTTAGCACCAAATTCATTCCAACATCAATACCTTCCAAGCATTTCGAATTGGAATTTCAATCCAACATTAATGCCCTCCAAGGTTTTGGGTGCATTCGGTATTCTAGCCCCCGAATACTTTTCGAGGTTTGCGGGAGCCTTTTCAAAGCATTCCTCCATTTTCCTCACCGAATCCACCCTCATGCCCACCATTGTCATTAGAATCAATGGTATGGTCAAAATCCACTTGCACATGATGCTTGTTCCAATTTGAGCCTCACAACCTTTTGGAAATCCCGGGCTCACCATCATAACCCGCATTTTTGATAGCCATGTCTCCCTCAAAGTGCTAGCTCAAATATTGGAACCTTGCTCTGATACCAAGTGTCGCAACCCTTGCTAGGTCCCTTAACAATCTTGCCAATTTTCGTTTCTAGCAAAGGTTACGAGCGCTAACCATTCGCATTCCGCCATGCTAATGGATAGCTCCTCTTACCCCGGACCAATAGTTCATAGGAGGGAACCAACCCTCCTACTTTGCTTTCGGGACTCACCCCTTAATTGGTAGCCCATTTCCCCAATGTGGACTTCCATCCATGGAAGTCCAATCCTATGTTGATCATCGCGTTGCCGGAGCAACACTACAACAACCCGAAGCATACTAGGCAACTATGGCCTCACAATAGGCCAAAGCCCATGGAGGCCTTGCCGTTCGGCCTCGGGTGGGTGAGGCCACACCACCTCACCCATATAAGCCTCTAGGACTCTACACGGAGCCCCTACCCCACCGCCAACCAACCTCTTGTCTCTCTACCAAGAGTTGGGGCCAAGTGGACATTTTCCCTTAGCTGCTGGGCCTAGAACCCCCCCAGCAGCTTCAGACCATCATAACTTCCTTGTATGATGTCTGATCATAACAACCAACGACTCCATCCTCATCTACGCTTCACGTAGATGCCGATGGACTCCTCGCTTGCCCCATTCGGGCAAGTCTTGAGGAAGTTATGCGTGTTTGAACCTTGGCAGTCCCGGGAATCACTCCCAGGCACTGCTGTACCAGGGCGCTGTCCCGGGACAGCGCCCCACTCAAATGGCCATAACTCCTAGCTCACACCTCCGATTGAGGTGTTCTTGAGCTTTCTAGAATCACCACGCCATGAGCTACGCATAGCTCATGGCCTTACCCTTGTGCCTCCTAGTCTTCGTGGGTGGGAGGCGTTCCCAACGCCCGGGGCCCTCACCCACACTAGGATCACTTGGGCCCTCTCACCAACGGCGCCACAAGTCCCGGGTGTCACTCCGGGGTCCCCCTTGTGCCCATGGTGTTTCGGGCACTCCTCATGGAGAGGTGCGCGACAGAGGCCTTCCGGCTAAGTGAAGTTGTTCACATTCAACAACACCTTTTGGCCCACCTCATTCTCCACTTCGCGTCTTCCGGCATTGACTTGCACTCCGTAGCACCTTCGGGCTTTCTCCACCAACAACTTGGTCATCTCCAAGACTTGGTTACCATCCTTGGCCAAGTCCTCACCATCTTGGTTAAACTCTAGTGTTGAATGTGCCCCCTCGAGAGCTAGGTTAATAGGTTGGAGCGCATCCACTCCATAAGCCACCACCAAAGACCACCCCTTGGTAGCCAAGTGCGTGGCTACATTGCAATTACACTCCGCTCGACCCACATAGTCCGCCCAATCTCCTTGGTCCGCCCCCACCAAGTTCCTCAAGTATTGCTTCAAGTCTCCATTCACACGCTTTGTTTTCCCATCCATTTGGGAATACACGGCCGTGCTAAACCTTAGTTTCAATACAACCTCCTTAGAGAAATGCATTGAAAATGCACTTGTGAACTTTGGATCTTGATCCCACACAATCACTCTTGGCAACCCGTGGTGCCTCAACCATCCTTTGAGAAAAGGCTATGCGGTCTCCAACGCGGTGGCGGTTCCCACAATCGGCACCATGTGTGCCAACTTGGCAAACCGCTCTACCATCAACAAGATGGCATCATACCCATGTGACTCCGGCAAACTTGTGATCAAGTCCATGCACATACTATGCCATGGCGCCGACGGGATAAGCAACGGTTGCAAGAAACCGCCTTGCTTTTGGTAAGAGCTCGGTTCACTTTGCACTTTAATTCAAGCCTTCACAAAGTGGGTTATATCTTCCTTTATGCACCGCCAATGGTACCTCCATGACACCATTCTATGGCGGTTTTTTTCTTTCTCCTCTAAGGCCGGCAATAGGACTATCAAATTCCTCCTTCAAAACCGATAGCCTCAACTTGCCTCGTGGCACATACACCCAACTTTGCTTGCACTTGAACAATCCGTCCACGAACTTAACCTCTTTGAGCATCTTGCTCTTGCGAAGTTCACCTAAAAGTTTTTGTGCTTTTGGGGTAGTAAATTTACCCCTCCCGTATCTTGCATCACAAGTTTCCTTCGCCGGCACACATTAGCCACAAGGTTTGGATGGTTCTCATTGCTTGGAACTCATCCGGTCTACTTCGCGCATCCGGCACCACATTTCCACGGTCCGGTTTGTGGATCAAATCCACCTTCATAAGCGCCAAACTATCATGCCACCGCAATGACTTGGCGCTCACTTGCGCTTGAATGTCAAAATTCTTTTAGGACACATTGTCCATGTAGACCTTTGCTTTGTGCGACCCCAAATAGTGTCGCCACATCTTCAAGCAATGCACTACGACAAAGAAGTTCTTTGTCATGAGTTGGTTGTCTTCTTTGACAACCATCGAGCTTCATGCTCCCATATGCAATGGCCATCCATCTTACATCAACAATCCGCCATTGGCAAAGTTAATCAACCCCGTATGCACCTCAAAAGGTTTGTCAAGCTCCGCGAACTTGAGCACGGGCGGCGAAGAGAACTTGGTCTTAAGCTCCCCAAAGACTCATGACAAACATCATCCCACTCTTGGGATAGCCATTTCTTTCACAAGTCGGATAAGGTCGGATAACCATCAAGCTTAACGCTCTCATACGCAATGGCCATCCATCTTACATTAACCATCCGCCAATGGCAAAGTCACTCACCACCCCGTATTCACCTCAAAAGGTTTGTCAAGCTCCGCGAACTTGAACACGGGTGGCAAAGACGACTTTGTATTAAACTCCCCAAAGACTTTGGGGGCAAGGCTCATCCCACTCTTAAGATAGCCATTTCTTTCACAAGTCGCACAAGGTTTGACAACCTTTAAGCTTAATGCTCCCATATGCAATGGGCATCCATCTTGGATCAACATTCGCCAATGGTAAAGTCATTCGTCCCCGTATGCATTTCAAAAGGTTTGTCAAATTTCGCAAACTTGAGCACGGGCGGCGAAGAGAGCTTGCTCTTAAGCTCCTCAAAGACTTGGTAACAAGGCTCATCCCACTCTTGGGATAGCCATTTCTTGCACAAGTTGGACAAGGTCGGACAACCATCGAGCTTCATGCTCTTATATGCAAAGGGCATCCATTTTGCGTCAACATCCGCTAATGCACTTAGCAGGGCGCTGTCCCGGGACAGCACCCCACTAAAATGGCCATAACTCCTAGCTCACACCTCGGATTGAGGTGTTCTTGAGCATTCTAGAATCACCACGCCATGAGCTACGCATAGCTCATGGCCTCACCCTCATGCCTCCTAGTCTTTGTGGGTGGGAGGCGTTCCCAACGCCCGCGGCCCTCACCCACACTAGGATCACTTGGGCCCTCTCACCAACGGCGCCACAAGTCCCGGGTGTCACTCCGGGGTCACCCTTGTGCCCATGGTGTTTCGGGCACTCCTCATGGAGAGGTGCGCGACAGAGAGGCTAGGCCTTTCAAGGGTAATGGACCAGATTTCGCATTGTTTTGAATGTTTGAGTTAGCACTTAGATTCCGAGAGGCTAGGCACTCAAGGGTCTTGGACCAGATTTCAAATTGATTTCAATGTTTGAGTTAGCACTAAGATTCCGAGAGGCTAGGCCTTTCAAGGGTAATGGACCAGATTTTGACTTTGTTGTGTATGCTTGAGTTAGCACTTAGATTCCGAGAGGCTAGGCCTTTCAAGGGTAATGGACCAGATTTCGCATTGTTTTGTATGTTTGAGTTAGCACTTAGATTCCAAGAGACTAGGCCTTTCAAGGGTAATGGACCAGATTTCGCATTGATTTGAATGTTTGAGTTAGCACTTAGATTCCGAGAGGCTAGGCACTCAAGGGTCTTGGACCAGATTTCAAATTGATTTGAATGTTTGAGTTAGCACTTAGATTCCGAGAGGCTAGGCACTCAAGGGTAATGGACCATATTTCAAATTGATTTGAATGTTTCAGTTACCACTTAGATTCCGAGAGGCTAGGCACTCAAGGGTCTTGGACCAAATTTCAAATTGATTTGAATGTTTCAGTTACCACTTAGATTCCGAAGTGCTAGGCACTCAAGGGTAATGGACCATATTTCAAATTGATTTGAATGTTTGAGTTAGCACTTAGATTCCGAGAGGCTAGGCCTTGCAAGGGTAATGGACCAGATTTCGCATTGTTTTGTATGTTTGAGTTAGCACTTAGATTCCGAGAGGCTCGGCCTTTCAAGGGTAATGGACCAGATTTCGCATTGATTTGAATGTTTGAGTTAGCACTTAGATTCCGAGAGGCTAGGCACTCAAGGGTCTTGGACCAGATTTCAAATTGATTTGAATGTTTGAGTTAGCACTTAGATTCCGAGAGGCTAGGCACTCAAGGGTAATGGACCATATTTCAAATTGATTTGAATGTTTGAGTTAGCACTTAGATTCCGAGAGGCTAGGCACTCAAGGGTCTTGGACCAGATTTCAAATTGATTTGAATGTTTGAGTTAGCACTTAGATTCCGAAGTGCTAGGCACTCAAGGGTACTGGACCATATTTCGCATTGATTTGAATGTTTGAGTTAGCACTTAGATTCCGAGAGGCTAGGCACTCAAGGGTCTTGGACCAGATTTCAAATTGATTTGAATGTTTGAGTTAGCACTTAGATTCCGAGAGGCTAGGCACTCAAGGGTAATGGACCATATTTCAAATTGATTTGAATGTTTCAGTTACCACTTAGATTCCGAGAGGCTAGGCACTCAAGGGTCTTGGACCAAATTTCAAATTGATTTGAATGTTTCAGTTACCACTTAGATTCCGAAGTGCTAGGCACTCAAGGGTAATGGACCATATTTCAAATTGATTTGAATGTTTGAGTTAGCACTTAGATTCCGAGAGGCTAGGCCTTGCAAGGGTAATGGACCAGATTTCGCATTGTTTTGTATGTTTGAGTTAGCACTTAGATTCCGAGAGGCTCGGCCTTTCAAGGGTAATGGACCAGATTTCGCATTGATTTGAATGTTTGAGTTAGCACTTAGATTCCGAGAGGCTAGGCACTCAAGGGTCTTGGACCAGATTTCAAATTGATTTGAATGTTTGAGTTAGCACTTAGATTCCGAGAGGCTAGGCACTCAAGGGTAATGGACCATATTTCAAATTGATTTGAATGTTTGAGTTAGCACTTAGATTCCGAGAGGCTAGGCACTCAAGGGTCTTGGACCAGATTTCAAATTGATTTGAATGTTTGAGTTAGCACTTAGATTCCGAAGTGCTAGGCACTCAAGGGTACTGGACCATATTTCAAATTGATTTGAATGTTTGAGTTAGCACTTAGATTCCGAGAGGCTAGGCCTTGCAAGGGTAACGGACCAGATTTCGCATTGTTTTGTATGTTTGAGTTAGCACTTAGATTCCGATAGGCTCGGCCTTTCAAGGGTAATGGACCAGATTTAGCATTGATTTGAATGTTTGAGTTAGCACTTAGATTCCGAGAGGCTAGGCCTTTCAAGGGTAATGGACCAAATTTTGACTTTGTTGTGTATCCTTGAGTTAGCACTTAGATTCCGAGAGGCTAGGCCTTTCAAGGGTAATGGACTTGATTTTCACTTTGTTGTGTATCCTTGAGTTAGCACTTAGATTCCGAGAGGCTAGGCCTTTCAAGGGTAATGGACCAGATGTCGCATTGATTTGAATGTATGAGTTACCACTTAGATTCCGAAGTCCTAGGCACTCAAGGGTAATGGACCAGATTTCAAATTGATTTGAATGTTTGAGTTAGCACTTAGATTCGGAGAGGCTAGGCCTTTCAAGGGTAATGGACCAGATTTCGCATTGATTTGAATGTTTGAGTTAGCACTTAGATTCCGAGAGGCTAGGCCTTTCAAGGATAATGGACCAAATTTTGACTTTGTTGTGTATGCTTGAGTTAGCACATAGATTCCGAGAGGCTAGGCCTTTCAAGGGTAATGGACCAGATTTCGAATTGTTTTGAATGTTTGAGTTAGCACTTAGATTCCGAGAGGCTAGGCACTCAAGGGTTTTGGACCAGATTTCGCATTGATTTGAATATTTGAGTTAGCATTTAGATTCCGAGAGGCTAGGCACTCAAGGGTCTTCGACCAGATTTCGCATTGATTTGAATGTTTGAGTTAGCACTTAGATTCCGAGAGGCTAGGCCTTTCAAGGGTAATGGACCAGATTTCGCATTGATTTGAATGTTTGAGTTAGCACTTAGATTCCGAGAGGCTAGGCCTTTCAAGGGTAATGGACCAAATTTTGACTTTGTTGTGTATCCTTGAGTTAGCACTTAGATTCCGAGAGGCTAGGCCTTTCAAGGGTAATGGACTTGATTTTCACTTTGTTGTGTATCCTTGAGTTAGCACTTAGATTCCGAGAGGCTAGGCCTTTCAAGGGTAATGGACCAGATGTCGCATTGATTTGAATGTATGAGTTAGCACTTAGATTCCGAAGTCCTAGGCACTCAAGGGTAATGGACAAGATTTCAAATTGATTTGAATGTTTGAGTTAGCACTTAGATTCCGAGAGGCTAGGCCTTTCAAGGGTAATGGACCAGATTTCGAATTGTTTTGAATGTTTGAGTTAGCACTTAGATTCCGAGAGGCTAGGCACTCAAGGGTTTTGGACCAGATTTCGCATTGATTTGAATATTTGAGTTAGCATTTAGATTCCGAGAGGCTAGGCACTCAAGGGTCTTGGACCAGATTTCGCATTGATTTGAATGTTTGAGTTAGCACTTAGATTCCGAGAGGCTAGGCCTTTCAAGGGTAATGGACCAGATTTCGCATTGATTTGAATGTTTGAGTTAGCACTTAGATTCCGAGAGGCTAGGCCTTTCAAGGGTAATGGACCAAATTTTGACTTTGTTGTCTATCCTTGAGTTAGCACTTAGATTCCGAGAGGCTAGGCCTTTCAAGGGTAATGGACTTGATTTTGACTTTGTTGTGTATCCTTGAGTTAGCACTTAGATTCCGAGAGGCTAGGCCTTTCAAGGGTAATGGACCAGATGTCGCATTGATTTGAATGTATGAGTTAGCACTTAGATTCCGAAGTCCTAGGCACTCAAGGGTAATGGACCAGATTTCAAATTGATTTGAATGTTTAAGTTAGCACTTAGATTCGGAGAGGCTAGGCCTTTCAACGGTAATGGACCAAATTTCGCATTGATTTGAATGTTTGAGTTAGCACTTAGATTCCGAGAGGCTAGGCCTTTCAAGGATAATGGACCAAATTTTGACTTTGTTGTGTATGCTTGAGTTAGCACATAGATTCCGAGAGGCTAGGCCTTTCAAGGGTAATGGACCAGATTTCGAATTGTTTTGAATGTTTGAGTTAGCACTTAGATTCCGAGAGGCTAGGCACTCAAGGGTTTTGGACCAGATTTCGCATTGATTTGAATATTTGAGTTAGCATTTAGATTCCGAGAGGCTAGGCACTCAAGGGTCTTGGACCAGATTTCGCATTGATTTGAATGTTTGAGTTAGCACTTAGATTCCGAGAGGCTAGGCCTTTCAAGGGTAATGGACCAGATTTCGCATTGATTTGAATGTTTGAGTTAGCACTTAGATTCCGAGAGGCTAGGCCTTTCAAGGGTAATGGACCAGATTTCGCATTGATTTGAATGTTTGAGTTAGCACTTAGATTCCGAGAGGCTAGGCTTTTCAAGGGTAATGGACCAAATTTTGACTTTGTTGTCTATCCTTGAGTTAGCACTTAGATTCCGAGAGGCTAGGCCTTTCAACGGTAATGGACTTGATTTTCACTTTGTTGTGTATCCTTGAGTTAGCTCTTAGATTCCGAGAGGCTAGGCCTTTTGTGAGGCCAAACCCCCCACCCTAAAGCGTCCGTAGTCCGAGTAGTGGGTTTGGGCTCACATTCCTCCGCGGTATTGGATTTGGACTTGGATGAGTCCATAGTGCAAGGTTCACCCTTCAAGTGGTCTTGGATTTAACTAGCTCCTTCATAAACCCAGCTCCTTCATAAACCCAGCTTCTTAGCTTCTAACTAAACAAACCCAGCTCCTTCATAAACCCAGCTCCTTCATAAACCCAGCTCCTTAGCTTCTAACTAAACAAACTCAGGTCCTTCATAAACCCAGCTCTTTACTTTCTAACTAAACAAACCCAGCTCCTTCATAAACCCAGCTCTTTACTTTCTAACTAAACAAACCCAGCTCCTTCATAAACCCAGCTCCTTCATGAACCCACAACTTTGTAGTTGTAATCCCCAACTACCTCACTAATTATTCAAGCCCTTAACTAATCTTCCTACCTAATTTCCCTAATTCTACTAACAACCCCTTTCTAATCACACAATTCTTCTCTAATCCTAAAATCCTAAAATCCTAGAGAGGAGAGGGGGAGAGAGAATTTCCTAACTTCACTAAGACTAACTAATCCACACAAGTATATTTTTGCACTCATCACAACATCAAGTGCTCAACTCTTAAACATGGAACTTGCAACCACGTGTATTCAAAACATGAACTTTAAGTACTACAAATTGGAATCATGAATTAACTTTAAAATCCTTCACGTCAACACTAATTCTACCAAGAGGTCAAGCCCTCTTTAAGGCTAACAAGCCTTGGCTCTCAAACTAAAAACTAAGCACACACATGTGCTCCAATATGGCTTCCCACACCCACACTTATAACTCGTGGGGTGCCTTGGAGCACAAAGGAAAGAGAGGATGAGTGAGGGAAGAATGAGGGATTATATAGTAAGCTTGAGGGGGTGAGCACCCTCAAGGCTCACGATAAGCCCTTGAGATTTCCTCCTACTTAGTAGGCGCCAATCCTATCTTCTAAGCCTTCCTCCCTCAAATGATCAACAAGGATCCTAATTCGAACATTTAACTAGCCTTGGCTTTCTACCTACCACACTTTACCAAACTTGGGATGCTTCAACCCAAACTTAGCCTCCTTCGCTTTCCGCCGCCATAACTTTCTCCCCTTACTTTCCCAAATCGTCGCTCACCACTCAATTCAAACCACGATGCTTAACTCGTGATTTGATTGGTGCTTTGAGAATTTGCTTATCCTCCACCTTGCATTCTTCCTTGGGCCTTCCCCATTAAGTGGCCATGATGAGGTGGTCCACTTGTGCGCTCCATGTGATCCTCCATTCATCCCAATTCGAATGCACTTGCCTCTTGAGTCACTTTGGTTGTCTCCATCCATTTGTACTAGCCTACTCACTAACTACTCAATCCAAGTTCTCCTTACCTATCCTCATTCACTCAAATCCTTCCGAAGGTAAAAACACAATAACAACTCACATCCTAGCCTCTTACAACATGGTACTTCTAAGACTAACATTTCACTCTTTTTATATTTTTGTGAAGTAACATGCTACTTCAAAGTGCATCAACTAACGTTTCAAGGGTCTAAGACTAAATGTGGGCACCCTTTTGGGCTCACACCTTTCAAGGGTAATGGACCAGATGTCGCATTGATTTGAATGTATGAGTTAGCACTTAGATTCCGAAGTCCTAGGCACTCAAGGGTAATGGACCAGATTTCAAATTGATTTGAATGTTTGAGTTAGCACTTAGATTCGGAGAGGCTAGGCCTTTCAAGGGTAATGGACCAGATTTCGCATTGTTTTGAATGTTTGAGTTAGCACTTAGATTCCGAGAGGCTAGGCACTCAAGGGTAATGGACCGGATTTCAAATTGATTTGAATGTTTGAGTTAGCACTTAGATTCCGAGAGGCTAGGCCTTTCAAGGGTAATGGACCAGATTTCGCATTGTTTTGAATGTTTGAGTTAGCACTTAGATTCCGAGAGGCTAGGCACTCAAGGGTAATGGACCAAATTTCAAATTGATTTGAATGTTTGAGTTACCACTTAGATTCCGAGAGGCTAGGCCTTTCAAGTGTAATGGACCAGATTTTGACTTTGTTGTGTATTGGTAAGCTCGCTCTTTCTCCCCCTCCGAGACGGAGGAGAAGGTTGGGAAGCAAGAAGCCGAGGAGCACGACGAAGGAGAGGCGAATCGGAGAATGCGAGAGAAGCGGCCGCTTGGCGAAAGGGGCCCCTGGGAGCGATGCGTAACGGGGGGACCTGGAGAAGGCCTTGGAAACTGATAGAAGTCCCTGGGTACTTATGGAAGGCCGTGAGCACCTAGGGAAGGACTTGGTAGCTTATGAAAGGTCGGGAGCGTAGGGAACCAAGAGCCGAAGGCCGGGAACGAATAGGAACCGCGAACGAACAGGAGCCGCGAACGAACGGGAACCGGGAACGAGCGGCTAAAGGTAGGGGCACCAGAAGTGTCGCAACCCTTGCTAGGTCCCTTAATAATCTTGCCAATTTTCCTTTCTAGCAAAGGTTACGAGCGCTAACCATTCGCATACCGCCATGCCAATGGTTAGCTCCTCTTACCCCGGACCACATAGTTCATAGAAGGGGAACCAACCCTCCTACTTTGCTTTCGGGACTCACCCTTTAATCGGTAACCCATTTCTTTGATGTGGACTTCCATCCATGGAAGTCCAATCCTATGTTGATCATCGTGTTGCCGGAGCAACACTACAACAACCCGAACCATACTAGGCAACTATGGCCTCACAATGGGCCAATGCCCATGGAGGCCGTGCCGTTCGGCCTCGGGTGGGTGAGGCCACACCACCTCACCCATATAAGCCTCTAGGACTCTATGCGGGGCCCCTACCCCACCGTCAACCAACCTCTTGTCTCTCTACCAAGAGTTGGGGCCAAGTGCACATTTTCCCTTAGCCGCTGGGCCTAGAAGTCCCCACAGCTTCAGACCATCATAACTTCCTTGTATGATGTCTGATCATAACAACCAACCACTCCATCCTCATCTACGCTTCACGTAGATGCCGATGGACTCCTCACTTGCCCCATTCGGGCAAGTGGTGAGGCAGTTATGACTGTTTGAACCTTGGCAGTCCCGGGAATCACTCCCAGGCACTGCTGTACCAGGGCGCTGTCCCGGGACAGCGCCCCACTCAAATGGCCATAACTCCTAGCTCACACCTCCGATTGAGGTGTTCTTGAGCATACTAGAATCACCACGCCATGAGCTACGCATATCTCATGGCCTTACCCTTGTGCCTCCTAGTCTCCGTGGGTGGGAGGCATTCCCAACGCCCGGGGCCCTCACCCACACTAGGATCACTTGGGCCCTCTCACCAATGGCGCCACAAGTCCCGGGTGTCACTCCGGGGTCCCCCTTGTGCCCATGGTGTTTCGGCCACTCCTCATGGAGAGGTGCGCGACACTCACCCCCACCAAACGGAGTCGATGCCCTCATCGACTATACTCGTAGTCGGCAGACCAATTCTCAAGTTGCCATCCTCTATGGTGCGGCATTGTGTTTACCTTAGGGCGCGACCCCCACAATGCATCTTCAAATTTGGCATAGTCCCAAAGGTGTCGTTCCTAGGTGGTCCGTTAGCGATCTTGGATCTCTCATCCAAGGACCTAACCTATACTAGACCCACCTACTTCGGGACTCACATGGGTTGCCCCTCCTTTGGGGCCTCCCCCGTTAGGCTCCACTAGCCTAACGTGACACATCTAGGCGAGACCTCAACGCTTCCACTAAGTTGTCTCGGTTGCAACTCCGAGATGGCTTTCCATTGTTAAGCCACGCCTCGATCGCACGGGGGTGATGCCAAGTCCCGCCCGACTCGGTTCCCACTTTGCTCTTTCGAGACATGGGTTCATGACTCCCATGCGCCAACTCTTGTTAGCTCGCGGGTAGCACTTTTATGAGCACGCGCCATCACCTTGCCCCCGCCCGGACAAGCCCATAACGAAGAAGTTTCTTGGTTTTATCCAAGGCCCCTCCAAGCCATGGCCCCCAATTACTCGGCTTACCCAACCTAGTTTGGCATATCTATTCCCCCTCTTCCATTAACCAAGCACAAGTACAAGACTAGGACCTCATCTCATACTTTTCTCTTTGCACCACTAAAGTTTGGACTTTATTCCCTCAAGCCAAAGAACAAGTTCATGTTGTGGCATAATTAACCTCGAAGCTAAGTGTGCTACTAGCGTCTCTCCCCCACTAAAGGAGATTGATGTCCTCATCAATGCCTACGCTTCATTTTATTGGAATCCTTAGCCTTAGTTTCTTCAAAGTGCTTCACCAATTCATTGGTGTTCACCATGTCTCTTGCCGCCACCCAAGCGGTTTCTTTTTCATGGTATCCTCACCATTTCACCAAGTACTCTTTTGTACATTTTTTTCATTTTCACTTGGGCTTCCTACACTTGAGGGTGCCCTCCTACCTCATGTTCCAAATGACCTCCACAAGGTCGGGAGGTGGCCTAATCACTTGCTTGTGATCGGGCCACAAGGTGTCGTCCTAAAATGACTTTCGTAATGAGACATGAAATGTCGGATGCACTTTGATCTCCGGCGGTAATTCCAACTTATTCATGTCCTTGAACACTTGTTCCACAATGGAAAACGAAGTTCCAATTTTGGACATGAACTTTTGAAGTAAGGCCTTTGGGCAAGGTGAAGTTGTCCACATTCAACAACACCTTATTGGCCCACCTCATACTCCACTTCGCGTCTTCCGGCATTGATTTGCACTCCGTAGCACCTTCGGGCTTTCTCCACCAACAACTTGGTCACCTCCAAGACTTGTTTACCATCCTTGGCCAAGTCCTCACCATCTTGGTTGAACTCTAGTGTTGAATGTGCCCCCTCGAGAGCTAGGTTAATAGGTTGGAGCGCATCCACTCCATAAGCCACCACCAAAGACCACCCCTTGGTAGCCAAGTGCGTGGCTACATTGCAATTACACTCCGCTCGACCCACATAGACCGCCCAATCTCCTTGGTCCGCCCCCACCAAGTTCCTCAAGTATTGCTTCAAGACTACATTCACATGCTCCGCTTTCCCATTCATTTGGGAATGCAAGGCCGTGGTAAACCTTAGTTTCATCCGACCTCCTTAGAGAATTGCATTGAAAATGCACTTGTGAACTTTGGATCTTGATCCCACACAATCACTCTTGGCAACCCGTGGTGCCTCAACCATCCTTTGAGAAAAGGCTATGCGGTCTCCAACGCGGTGGCGGTTCCCACAATTGGCACCATGTGTGCCAACTTGGCAAACCGCTCTACCATCAACAAGATGGCATCATACCCATGTGACTCCGACAAACTTGTGATCAAGTCCATGCACATACTATGCCATGGCCCCAACGGGATAGGCAACGGTTGCAAGAAACCGCCTTGCTTTTGGTAAGAGGCTCGGTTCACTTGGCACTTCATCCAAGCCTTCACAAAGTGGGTTATATCCTTCTTTATGCACCGCCAATGGTACCCCCATGACACCATTCTATGGTGGCTTTTTCTTTCTCCTCTATGGCCGGCAATAGGACTATTACATTCTTCCTTCAAAACCGATAGCCTCAACTTGCCTTGTGGCACATACACCCGACTTTGTTTACACTTGAACAATCCGTCCACCAACTTAACCTCTTTGAGCACCTTGCTCTTGCGAAGCTCACCTAAAAACATTTGTGCTTTGGGGTAGTAAATTTACCCCTCCCGTATCTTGCATCACAAGTTTCCTTCGCCGGCACACATTAGCCACAAGGTTTGGATGGTTCTCTTTGCTTGGAACTTTTCCCGTCTACTTAGCGCATCCGGCACCACATTTCCACGGTCCGGTTTGTGGACCAAATCCACCTTCATAAGCGCCAAGCTATCATGCCAACGCAATGACTTGGCGCTCACTTGCGCTTGTATGTCAAAATACTTTTAGGACACATTGTCCTTGTAGACCTTTACTTTGTGCGACCCCAACTAGTGTCGCCACATCTTCAAGCAATGCACTACCGCAAAGAAGTTATTTGTCATGAGTTGGTTGTCTTCTTTGACAACCATCGAGCTTCATGCTCGCATATGCAATGGCCATCTATCTTACATCAACAATCCGCCATTGGCAACGTCATTCACCCCCGTATGCACCTCAAAAGGTTTGTCAAGCTCCGCGACCTTGAGCACGGGCGGCGAAGAGAACTTGGTCTTAAGCTCCCCAAAGACTCGTGACAAATATCATCCCACTCTTGGGATAGCCATTTCTTTCACAAGTCGGACAACCATCGAGCTTCATGCTCTCATATGCAATGGCCATCCATCTTGCATTAACATCCGCCAATGGTAAAGTCACTCGCCCCCCATATGCACCTCAAAAGGTTTTTTCAAGCTCCGCGAACTTGAACACGGGTGGTAAAGAGGAACTTGGTCTTAAGCTCCTCAAAGACTTGGTGGCAAGGTTCATCCCATTCTTGGGATAGCCATTTCTTGCACAAGTTGGACAAGCTTCTACAACCATGGAGCTTAATACTCCTATAAGCAATGGTTATCTATCTTGGATCAACATCCGCCAATGGTAAAGTCCTTCGCCTTCATGTGCACCTCAACATGCTCATGAAAACCCGGAAACTTAACCACATCTTGTGAAGAGAAGTTACTCTTGAGCTCCCCAAAGGCTTGGTGACAAGGCTCATCCCACTCTTGGGATAGCCATTTTTTCCAACATGTTGACTAAGGTTCTAGCAACCTTAGAAAAACCATGAATGAAATGGTGGTAGTAGTTGTCTAAGCCAACAAATGACCTAAGCTTTTTTCTTGAATCAAGGGCCAATTCTCTTCTTGGATTGCCTTGACATTCTTCATGTTCGTCCACCAAATTCCTTTGTCACCACATACCTCAAGAACTCAATCTCTCGTTGAGCAAAGTTATTTTTCACTTCTTGGCGGTAACTTTTTGGGCAACACATTGGTGAATGCATCCTTGTATCTCACCAACATCCCACCAATGTGGTTTGGAGGAGGCCCATCTTTCCTAACCTCCCCATTCATTCCTTGGAGTTGCTCCAATCGAACCACGACCATTATGTTTTCTATTTTTCATTTGGTCCATTAAGACCAAATTCAACTTGGGTCCTCCTACCATAGGAGTCCTTGTCAATTTGAACTTCAATTCTTTGCCATTATGACACATCATAATGCACCGCAAGCTCACCGGCTTGCACCTCACATCTATCATGTGAGTTTCAAAGTAGGCGGCCTTCACAATGACATGCATTTCATCTATTTCACATGGTGTGAAATTTTGACAAAAATCCAATGTCCCACATTGAAAGGTTACATGCATCGCGGCCTCCTTTGTCTCATGCGGTTCGTCCTTTCCAAACCGCACCTTGGTGGGCTTGCCCGCTCTATCAATCGGCAAGCCCCAACTTCCTTGTGAGTTTTGGGCTCAAGAAGGAGTGGTAGCCTCTTTGTCAACACATGAGACGTTTCTCCCATTCATTGAGCCTCAGGGTACAAAAGATTTGGCCTTGGCTTAAGGCTTCTAGCCTTGGCCACAATGCCATCGTCTTACATTCGGTCCTCGGCAACTTGGCTTGGCTTGGTCCGCAAAGCCAACTTTAAACATTTTGTCCGCGGGATAAATTGGTTTGGTGCCACAAAACCAATTTCTAATAGTTTGTCCGCAAAACAAACATGTTTTGCCTTGGTAGCACAAAGCCACCTTCCCACACTCCGTCCGCGGCACAAACATGAATTGCCTTGGTAGGACAAACCCACCTCCCAACATTCCGTCCGCGCCACAAGTATGATTTGCTTTGGAAGCATAAAGCCACCTTTCAACATTCCGTCCGCGGCTCCAACATGTTTTGCCTAAGTAAAATGGACCAAACAATTTGCACTCATTTCTTTGGGACCTACTTTGGCTAAAGCCACTTGTGGTGATGCGTCGCCAAACTTCTCTTTGGGACCATTGTCTTCAATGCTCTTGCAAACTTGATGGTCCCCACCATGTCCTCAAGAGGCCTTAGGGACTTAAACAAGTCATCCACCACCTGCTTTTAAAACCCCACCTAAAAGGATGCATTTCTTAGAAAGCTCGTCCATTTTAGGTGTATCCTTCATTTGTGCGTTTGAATAGCGCACATAGGCCTTAAGAGGCCCCGGGTGCCTCATTAGCACCAAATTCATTCCAACATCAATACCTTCCAAGCATTTCGAATTGGAATTTCAGTCCAACATTAATGCCCTCCAAGGTTTTGGGTGCATTCGGTATTCTAGGCCCCAAATGTTTTTTTGAGGTGTGCGGGAGCCCTTTCAAAGGACTCCACCATTTTCCTTACTAAATCCACCATCATGCCCACCATTGTCATTAGAACTAATGGTATGGCCAAATTCCATTTACACATGATCTTTGTTCCAATTTGAGCCTTACAACCTTTTGGAAAACCCGGGCTCACCATAATAACCCTCAGGTTTGATAGCCATGTCTCCCTCAAAGTGCTAGCTCAAAATATTGGAACCCTGCTCTGATACCAAGTGTCGCAACCCTTGCTAGGTCCCTTAATAATCTTGCCAATTTTCCTTTCTAGCAAAGGTTACGAGCGCTAACCATTCGCATACCGCCATGCTAATGGTTAGCTCCTCTTACCCCGGACCACATAGTTCATAGAAGGGGAACCAACCCTCCTACTTTGCTTTCGGGACTCACCCCTTAATCGGTAACCCATTTCTTTGATGTGGACTTCCATCCATGGAAGTCCAATCCTATGTTGATCATCGTGTTGCCGGAGCAACACTACAACAACCCGAACCATACTAGGCAACTATGGCCTCACAATGGGCCAATGCCCATGGAGGCCGTGCCGTTCGGCCTCGGGTGGGTGAGGCCACACCACCTCACCCATATAAGCCTCTAGGACTCTATGCGGGGCCCCTACCCCACCGTCAACCAACCTCTTGTCTCTCTACCAAGAGTTGGGGCCAAGTGGACATTTTCCCTTAGCCGCTGGGCCTAGAAGCCCCCACAGCTTCAGACCATCATAACTTCCTTGTATGATGTCTGATCATAACAACCAACCACTCCATCCTCATCTACGCTTCACGTAGATGCCGATGGACTCCTCACTTGCCCCATTCGGGCAAGTGGTGAGGCAGTTATGCCTGTTTGAACCTTGGCAGTCCCGGGAATCACTCCCAGGCACTGCTGAACCAGGGCGCTGTCCCGGGACAGCGCCCCACTCAAATGGCCATAACTCCTAGCTCACACCTCCGATTGAGGTGTTCTTGAGCATACTAGAATCACCACGCCATGAGCTACGCATATCTCATGGCCTTACCCTTGTGCCTCCTAGTCTCCGTGGGTGAGAGGCGTTCCCAACGCCCGGGGCCCTCACCCACACTAGGATCACTTGGGCCCTCTCACCAATGGCGCCACAAGTCCCGGGTGTCACTCCGGGGTCCCCCTTGTGCCCATGGTGTTTCGGGCACTCCTCATGGAGAGGTGCGCGACAAGAAGTAGCTAGTGGGAATAGGGCTAGTTAAGATTAGAAGAGGCACGCTTTAGGAGCACGTGCCTAATTAAATAGGCTCGGATATGAAAGGATATGTACGCATGAATTACATATTAGACTATTTAGATTTGAACTCTACGGAGTAAAGACATTTGAATTCGGCTATTAATAGATACAGAGCTAAAATTAGCCGAACTAACATTTACAAAAATCCTAGAAAAATATGGATTTGTAAGACTATATAAAGAGGCCAACTAGAGGCCCCTAATACACTTCATTCGCTCAAGCAAATTTTACATGAGTGTCCGAGCTCCCGAGTCTTGAAGTCTTGAGTTCGTCATTAGATAGAAAACGGCACCCGCGGTGCAATAAGTTTGAGTCTAGGGATCGCCATTAGATAGAAAACGGCACCCGCGGTGCAATAAGTTTGAGTCTAGGGACCGCATTTAGATAGGCAACAGCACCCGCGGTGCATTAAGTTTGTGTCTAGGGACCGTATTCGGCAACCACGGTGCGATAAAATAAGATGCGGCAATCAAAGGGCAACATACTCACATAGGCTTAGGCCATTACCGAATTGTAAGACAAGCAAAGTTTTGGAAAAGAGATGACCCGAGGACTTGCATGCGGCTCATTGGCCAAGCACCATATAGAGGAACTCCGATAAATACTTTGTGAAATTCATATAAGAAGTAAATTGCGTGCGACAAACTTGAGGTTATTTCATGGCAACTTGGATTACGCATGCAATACGGTAAAATTACCCACACTTGGCAAGAGATTGAGGCAAGAGGATCTATTAAGCTAAGTAAACCAAATCACCTAGGTAGTGCTCATTGATGGAAAAGGTAATGATGCCTCAAGCTGAAGCTTGACACCTTAGCATAAGTCCACATCATTACCTTTCACGTCATTGGATTTGAGGCACCGAGATTAGTTCACTTGAGAGGACTTGATAAGACTAATCAAATCATAGAGCAAGCAAAGGATTGGAACCAAAGGTGGCCGAGAGGTGGCCTCGTCACCAAAATTCCCTATCTTAGCACTGAGGGATTTTGGCGGCCTAAGAGAATATTCTGGGAATTTGGCCGACCTTAGCCAAATTCTTGGAATCTTCTAAGGAGTGGCAATTATGTGCTAAGTCTTAGAGATTTGGCTCGAGAGCATACACCTATGATTATTGGAATGTAAAGGGATTTTAATTAGGTCTAAGTATATTCCACGAGCTAGGTTGTCTTAGCGAGGGAGTATGCTACCTTATGAAAGTATTTAGGCAACGGGTTTGAAAACTTGAACGGAATAAAGGATATTGCATTGGAATTTAAAAGGAATGAATAAGGATTCTATATAGGATTATAAATCGGTGTGATATAAATTCAAAACATGAAGGATATTGTAGGTAGGTGATTTCAAATTACGAGAGTTATAAACTTGGAATATGTTTTAGATGGATTCCACCATGAAAGATATTGTATGAGGATGTTTCTCTCGGGGAAACACTTAACCTTGACATTACACGTTTGAGAAACATTAACTTAAGATCTAAGGTACCTATCCATTTAAGAGATTATTTAAAAGGAACTACATACTGAGAGATATTGTAGAAGTGTTCTCGTTAAGGGCACTTTCGGGGAACATAAGCTTGACAACTTGGACACTTTATCCCTAGGGATTTATAAAAGGGTCTTGAACACAATATTCTTGAATAAGAAAAGTATTGTGTTACTAAATCTATGTCAAGGTTTAGGAACACCAAACCTTGACATTAGATTCAGGGAAACATAAACTGGTAATCTTAGACCAACTACTCTTAGAGAGTTTATAAGGATATTGGAACTGCATGTTACGGAATTGAGATACAGAAGAATGCAAACACCTTCACGAGACTAAGAGAAGAGAAGATCTAATTTTGGTGGGAGTAACTTCCATGTAAACCGGTTCAACAGCGGGTTACACCGTCTGAGGCTGGATGGTTGAAGGTAGCCCTCCAACATGTATGCTTGAGTTAGCACTTAGATTCCGAGAGGCTAGGCACTCAAGGGTCTTGGACCACATTTTGACTTTGTTGTGTATGCTTGAGTTAGCACTTAGATTCCGAGAGGCTAGGCCTTTCAAGGGTAATGGACCAGATTTCGCATTGATTTGAATGCTTGAGTTAGCACTTAGATTCCGAGAGGCTAGGCCTTTCAAGGGTAATGGACCAGATTTCGCATTGATTTGAATGTTTGAGTTAGCACTTAGATTCCGAGAGGCTAGGCCTTTCAAGGGTAATGGACCAGATTTTGACTTTGTTGTGTATGCTTGCCTTTGTTGTGTATGCTTGAGCTAGCACTTAGATTCCGAGAGGCTAGGCACTCAAGGGTCTTGGACCACATTTCGCATTGATTTGAATGTTTGAGTTACCACTTGGATTCCGAGAGGCTAGGCACTCAAGGGTCTTGGACCACATTTTGACTTTGTTGTGTATGCTTGAGTTAGCACTTAGATTCCGAGAGGCTAGGCCTTTCAAGGGTAATGGACCAGATTTCGCATTGATTTGAATGTCTGAGTTAGCACTTAGAATCCGAGAGGCTAGGCACTCAAGGGTCTTGGACCAGATTTCAAATTGATTTGAATGTTTGAGTTAGCACTTAGATTCCGAGACGCTAGGCACTCAAGGGTCTTGGACCAGATTTCAAATTGATTTGAATGTTTGAGTTAGCACTTAGATTCCGAGAGGCTAGGCCTTTCAAGGGTAATGGACCAGATTTCGACTTTGTTGTGTATGCTTGAGTTAGCACTTAGATTCGGAGAGGCTAGGAATTCAAGGGTCTTGGACCAGATTTCGCATTGATTTGAATGTTTGAGTTAGCACTTAGATTCGGAGAGGCTAGGCCTTTCAAGGGTAATGGACCAGATTTCGCATTGATTTGAATGTTTGAGTTAGCACTTAGATTCCGAAGTTGTCGCAACCCTTGCTAGCCCCCCCTTGACCATCTTGCCAATTTTCAATTCTAGCAAAGGTTACGAGTCGCTAACCCTTCGCATACCGCCATGCTAATGGTTAGCTCCTCTAACCCCGGACCATTAGTTCATAGGAGGGGAACCAACCCTCCTACTTTGATTTCGGGACTCACCCCTTTAATCGGTAACCAACCCCTTTTATGGGTAACCAATCCTAAGATGTGGACTTCCATCCATGGAAGTCCAATCTTATGTTGATCATCGCGTTGCCGGAGCAATACTACAACAACCCGAACCATACTAGGCAACTATGGCCTCACAATGGGCCAAAGCCCATGGAGGCCGTGCCGTTCGGCCTCGGGTGGGTGAGGCCACACCACCTCACCCATATAAGCCTCTAGGACTCTACGCGGGGCCCCTACCCCACCGTCAACCAACCTCTTGTCTCTCCACCAAGAGTTGGGGCCAAGTGGACACTTTCCCTTAGCCGCTGGGCCTAGAAGCCCCCATCAGCTTCAGACCATCATAACTTCCTTGTATGATGTCTGATTCCAACAACCAACCACTCCATCCTCATCTACGCTTCACGTAGATGCCGATGGACTCCTCACTTGCCCCATTCGGGCAAGTATTGAGGAAGTTATGCCTGTTTGAACCTTGGCAGTCCCGGGAATCACTCCCAGGCACTGCTGTACCAGGGCGCTGTCCCGGGACAGCGCCCCACTCAAATGGCCATAACTCCTAGCTCACACCTCCGATCGAGGTGATCTTGAGCATTCTAGAATCATCACGCCATGAGCTACGCATAGCTCATGGCCTTACCCTTGTGCCTCCTAGTCTCTGTGGGTGGGAGGCGTTCCCCACGCCCGGGGCCCTCACCCACACTAGGATCACTTGGGCCCTCTCACCAACAGCGCCACAAGTCCCGGGTGTCACTCCGGGGTCCCCCTTGTGCCCATGGTGCTTCGGGCACTCCTCATGGAGAGGTGCACGACACTCACCCCCACCAAACGGAGTCGATGCCCTCATCGACTATACTCGTAGTCGGCACACCAATTCTCAAGTTGCCATCCTCTATGGTGCGGCATTGTGTTTACCTTAGGGCGCGACCCCCACAATGCATCTTCAAATTTGGCATAGTCCCAAAGGTGTCGTTCCTAGGTGGTCCGTTAGCGACCTTGGATCTCTCATCCAAGGACCTAACCTATACTAGACCCACCTACTTTGGGACTCACTTGGGTTGCCCCTACTTTGGGGCCTCCCCCGTTAGGCTCCACTAGCCTAACGTGACACATCTAGGCGAGACCTCAACGCTTCCACTAAGTTGTCTCGGTTGCAACTCCGAGATGGCTTTCCATTGTTAAGCCACGCCTCGATCGCACGGGGGTGATGCCAAGTCCCGCCCGACTCGGTTCCCACTTTGCTCTTTCGAGACATGGGTTCATGACTCCCATGCGCCAACTCTCGTTAGCTCGCGGGTAGCACTTTTATGAGCACGCGCCATCACCTTGTCCCCGCCCGGACAAGCCCACAACTAAGAAGTTTCTTGGTTTTATCCAAGGCCCCTCCAAGCCATGGCCCCCAATTACTCGGCTTACCCAACCTAGTTTGGCATGTCTATTCCCCCTCTTCCACTAACCAAGCACAAGTACAATACTAGGACCTCATCTCATACTTTTCTCTTTCCACCACTAAAGTTTGGACTTTATTGCCTCAAGCCAAAGAACAAGTACATGTTGTGGAGCAATTAGCCTCGAACCTAAGTGTGCTACTAGCGTCTCTCCCCCACTAGAGGAGATTGATGTCCTCATCAATGCCTACGCTTCATTTTATTGGAATCCTTAGCCTTAGTGTCTTCAAAGTGCTTCACCAATTCATTGGTGTTTACCATGTCTCTTGCCGCCACCCAAGCGGTTTCTTTTTCATGGTATCCTCACCATTTCACCAAGTACTCCTTTGTACATTTTCTTTCATTTTCACTTGGGCTTCCTACACTTGAGGATGCCCTCCTACCTCATGTTCCAAATGACCTCCACAAGGTTGGGACGTGGCCTAATCACTTGCTTGTGATCGGGCCACAAGGTGTCGTCCTAAAATGACTTTCGTAATGAGACATGAAATGTCGGATGTACTTTGATCTCCGGCGGTAATTCCAACTTATACATGTCCTTGAACACTTGTTCCACAATGAAAAACGAAGCTCCAATTTTGGACATGAACTTTTGGAGTGAGGCCTTCCGGCTAAGTGAAGTTGTTCACCTTCAACAACCCTTTTGGCCCACACTTCGCGTCTTCCGGCATTGACTAGCACTTCGTAGCACCTTCGGGCTTTGTCCACCAACAACTTGGTCATCTCCAAGACTTGTTTACCATCCTTGGCCAAGTCCTCACCATCTTGGTTAAACTCTAGTGTTGAATGTGCCCCCTCGAGAGCTAGGTTAATAGGTTGGAGCGCATCCACTCCATAAGCCACCACAAAAGACCACCCCTTGGTAGCCAAGTGCGTGGCTACATTGCAATTACACTCTGCTCGACCCACATAGTCCTCCCAATCTCCTTGGTCCGCCCCCACCAAGTTCCTCAAGTATTGCTTAAAGACTCCATTCACATGCTCCGCTTTCCCATTCATTTGGGAATGCAAGGCCGTGCTAAACCTTAGTTTCATTCCGACCTCCTTAGAGAAATGCATTGAAAATGCACTTGTGAACTTTGGATCTTGATCCCACACAATCACTCTTGGCAACCCGTGGTGCCTCAACCATCTTTTGAGAAAAGGCTATGCGGTCTCCAACGCGGTGGCGGTTCCCACAATCGGCACCATGTGTGCCCACTTGGCAAACCGCTCTACCATCCACAAGATGGCATCATACCCATGTGACTCCGGCAAACTTGCGATCAAGTCCATGCACATACTATGCCATGGCGCCGACGGGATAGGCAACGGTTGCAAGAAACCGCCTTGCTTTTGGTAAGAGGCTCGATTCCCTTGGCACTTTATTCACGCCTTCACAAAGTGGGTTATATCCTCCTTTATGCACCCCCAATGGTACCTCTTTGACACCATTCTATGGCGGCTTTTTCTTTCTCCTCTATGGCCGACAATAGGACTATCATATTCCTCCTTCAAAACCGATAGCCTCAACTTGCCTTGTGGCACATACACCCAACTTTGCTTACACTTGAACAATCCGTCCACCAACTTAACCTCTTTGAGCACCTTGCTCTTGCGAAGCTCACCTAAAAGCTTTTGTGCTTTGGGGTAGTTAATTTACCCCTCCCGTATCTTGCATCACAAGTTTCCTTCGCCGGCACACATTAGCCACAAGGTTTGGATGGTTCTCATTGCTTGGAACTCTTCCGGTCTACTTCGCGCATCCGGCACCACATTTCCATGGTCCGGTTTGTGGACCAAATCCACCTTCATAAGCGCCAAACTATCATGTCACCGCAATGACTTGGCGCTCACTTGCGCTTGTATATGTTAAAATACTTTTAGGACACATTGTCCATGTAGACCTTTGCTTTGTACGACCCCAAATAATGTCGCCACATCTTCAAGCAATGCACTACGGCAAAGAAGTTCTTTGTCATGAGTTGGTTGTCTTCTTTGACAACCATCGAGTGTCAAACCCCCATATGCAAAGGCCATCCATCTTACATTAACAATCCATCATTGGCAAAGTTACTCGCCCCCGTATGCACCTCAAAAGGTATGTCAAACTCCGCGAACTTGAGCACGGGCGGCGAAGAGAACTTGCTCTTAAGCTCCCCAAAGACTTGGTGACAAGGCTAGTCCCACTCTTGGGATAGCCATTTCTTTCACAAGTCGGACAACCATCGAGCTTCATGCTCCCATATGCAATGGCCATCTATTTTTTTTACATCAACATCCGCCAATGATAAAGTCACTCGCCCCCGTATGCACCTCAAAAGGTATGTCAAACTCCGCGAACTTGAGCACGGGCGGCGAAGTGAACTTCGTCTTAAGCTCCTCAAGGACTTGGTGGCACGGCTCATCCCACTCTTGGGATAGCCATGTCTTGCACAAGCCGAACAAGGTTTAACAACCATTGAGCTTATTGCTCTCATATGCAATGGTCCTCCATCTTGGATCAACATCCGCCAATGGCAAAGTGACTCGCCCCCGTATGCACCTCAAAAGGTTTGGCAAACTCCGCAAGCTTGAGCACGGGCGGCAAAGACAACTTGCTCTTAAGCTCCCCAATGGCTTGGTGGCACGGCTCATCCCAATCTTGGGATAGCCATTTCTTGCACAAGCCGGACAAGGTTCGACAACCATGGAGCTTAATGCTCTCATAAGCAATGGTCATCCATCTTGGATCAACATCCGCCAATGATAAAGTCCTTCGTCTCCATGTGCACCTCAAAATGCTTATGAGAACCCGGAAACTTAACCACATCTTGTGAAGGGAACTTGCTCTTGAGCTTCCCAAAGGCTTGGTGACAAGGCTCATCCCACTCTTGGGACAGCCATTTCCTCAATAAGTTGAGTAAGGTCTTAGCAACCTTAAAACAAATCTAGAATGAAGTGGTGGTAGTAGTTGGCTAGGCCAACCAATGACCTAAGCCTTTTTGAGTCAAGGGCCAATTCTCCTCTTTGATTGCCTTGAAATTCTTCATGTTTGTCCACCAACTTCCTTTGTCACCACATGCCTCAAGAACTCAATTTCTTCTTGAGCAAAGTTGCAATTCACTCCTTGGCGGTAATATTTTGAGCAACACATTGGTGAATACATCCTTGTATCTCACCAACATCCCACAAGTATGGTTTGGGGAAGGCCCATATTTCCTAGCCTCCCCATGAGTTCCTTGGAGTTGCTCCAATTGAACCACGACCATTATGTTGGGCATTTTTCATTTGGTCTATTAAGACCAAATTCAACTTGGATCCTCCTACCATAGGAGTCCTTGTCAATTTGAACCTCAATTCTTTGCCATTATGACACATCATAATGCACGGCAAGCACACCGGCTTGCACCTCACATCTATCATGTGAGTTTCAAAGAAGGCGGCCTTCACAATGACATGCATTTCATCTATTTCACTTGGTGTGAAATTTTGACAAAAATCCAATGTCCCACATTGAAAGGTTACATGCATCGCGGCCTCCTTTGTCTCATGCGGTTCGCTCTTTCCAAACCGCACCTTGGTGGGCTTCACCACTCTACCAATCGGCAAACCCCAACTCCCTTGTGAGCTTTGGGGTCATGAAAGAATGCCTTAACTCTTTGTCAACCCATGAGATAAGTCTCCCATTCATTTGAGCCTCAAGGTACAAAATACTTGGCCTCGGCTTAAGGCTACTAGCCTTGGCCACAAAGCCATCGTCCAACATTTGGTCCTCGGCAACTTGGTTTGGCTTGGTCCGCAAAGCCAACTTTAAACATTTCGTCCGCGGGACAAATTGGTTTGGTGCCACAAAACAAATTTCTAATAATTTGTCCGCAAAACAAACATGTTTTGCCTTGGTAGCACAAAGCCACCTTCCCACACTCCGTCCGCGGCACGAACATGAATTGCCTTGGTAGGACAAACCCACCTCCCAACATTCCGTCCGCGGCACAAGTATGATTTGCTTTGGAAGCATAAAGCCACCTTTCAACATTCCGTCCGCGGCACCAACATGTTTTGCCTAAGTAAAATGGACCAAACAATTTGCACTCATTTCTTTGGGACCTACTTTGGCTAAAGCCACTTCTGGTGATGCGCCGCCGAACTTCTCTTTGGGACCATCGGCTTCAATGCTCTTGCAAACTTGATGGTCCCCACCATGTCCTCAAGAAGCCTTGGGGACTTAAACAAGGCATCCACCACCCGCTTTTAAAACCCCACCTAAAAGGATGCATTTCTTAGAAAGCTCGTCCGTTTTAGGTGTATCCTTCATTTGTGCGTTTGAATAGCACACATAGGCCTTAAGAGGCCCCGGGTGCCTCATTAGCACCAAATTCATTCCAACATCAATACCTTCCAAGCATTTCAAATTGGAATTTCAATCCAACATTAATGCCTTCCAAGGTTTTGGGTACTTTCGGTATTCTAGGCCCCAAATGTTTTTTGAGGTTTGCGGGAGCCCTTTTCAAAGCACTCCTCCATTTTCCTTACCAAACCCACCATCATGCCCACCATTGTCACTAGAACCAATGGTGTGGTCAAATTCCATTAACACATGATCTTTGTTCCAATTTGAACCTCACAACCTTTTGGAAACCCCGGGTCACCATCACAACCCGCTTATTTGATAGCCATGCTTCCCTCAAAATGCTAGCTCAAAAATTGGAACCCTGCTCTGATACCACGTGTCGCAACCCTTGCTAGCCCCCCCTTGACCATCTTGCCAATTTTCAATTCTAGCAAAGGTTACGAGTCGCTAACCCTTCGCATACCGCCATGCTAATGGTTAGCTCCTCTAACCCCGGACCATTAGTTCATAGGAGGGGAACCAACCCTCCTACTTTGATTTCGGGACTCACCCCTTTAATCGGTAACCAACCCCTTTTATGGGTAACCAATCCTAAGATGTGGACTTCCATCCATGGAAGTCCAATCTTATGTTGATCATCGCGTTGCCGGAGCAATACTACAACAACCCGAACCATACTAGGCAACTATGGCCTCACAATGGGCCAAAGCCCATGGAGGCCGTGCCGTTCGGCCTCGGGTGGGTGAGGCCACACCACCTCACCCATATAAGCCTCTAGGACTCTACGCGGGGCCCCTACCCCACCGTCAACCAACCTCTTGTCTCTCCACCAAGAGTTGGGGCCAAGTGGACACTTTCCCTTAGCCGCTGGGCCTAGAAGCCCCCACAGCTTCAGACCATCATAACTTCCTTGTATGATGTCTGATTCCAACAACCAACCACTCCATCCTCATCTACGCTTCACGTAGATGCCGATGGACTCCTCACTTGCCCCATTCGGGCAAGTATTGAGGAAGTTATGCCTGTTTGAACCTTGGCAGTCCCGGGAATCACTCCCAGGCACTGCTGTACCAGGGCGCTGTCCCGGGACAGCGCCCCACTCAAATGGCCATAACTCCTAGCTCACACCTCCGATCGAGGTGATCTTGAGCATTCTAGAATCATCACGCCATGAGCTACGCATAGCTCATGGCCTTACCCTTGTGCCTCCTAGTCTCTGTGGGTGGGAGGCGTTCCCCACGCCCGGGGCCCTCACCCACACTAGGATCACTTGGGCCCTCTCACCAACGGCGCCACAAGTCCCGGGTGTCACTCCGGGGTCCCCCTTGTGCCCATGGTGCTTCGGGCACTCCTCATGGAGAGGTGCACGACAGAAGTGCTAGGCACTCAAGGGTAATGGACCAGATTTCAAATTGATTTGAATGTTTGAGTTAGCACTTAGATTCCGAGAGGCTAGGCCTTTCAAGGGTAATGGACCAAATTTTGACTTTGTTGTGTATCCTTGAGTTAGCACTTAGATTCCGAGAGGCTAGGCCTTTCAAGGGTAATGGACCAGATTTCGCATTGATTTGAATGTTTGAGTTAGCACTTAGATTCCGAAGTGCTAGGCACTCAAGGGTAATGGACCAGATTTCAAATTGATTTGAATGTTTGAGTTACCACTTAGATTCCGAGAGGCTAGGCCTTTCAAGGGTAATGGACCAGATTTCGCATTGATTTGAATGTTTGAGTTAGCACTTAGATTCCGAGAGGCTAGGCACTCGAGGGTCTTGGACCAGATTTCAAATTGATTTGAATGTTTGAGTAAGCACTTAGATTCCGAGAGGCTAGGCCTTTCAAGGATAATGGACCACATTTTGACTTTGTTGTGTATCCTTGAGTTACCACTTAGATTCCGAGAGGCTATGCCTTTCAAGGGTAATGGACCAGATTTTGACTTTGTTGTGTATGCTTGAGTTACCACTTAGATTCCGAGAGGGTAGGCCTTTCAAGGGTAATGGACCAGATTTCGCATTGATTTGAATGTTTGAGTTAGCACTTAGATTCCGAGAGGCTAGGCCTTTCAAGGGTAATGGACCAGATTTCGCATTGATTTGAATGTTTGAGTTAGCACTTAGATTCCGAGAGGCTAGGCACTCAAGGGTCTTGGACCAGATTTCAAATTGATTTGAATGTTTGAGTTAGCACTTAGATTCCGAGAGGCTAGGCCTTTCAAGGGTAATGGACCAGATTTCGCATTGATTTGAATGTTTGAGTTAGCACTTAGATTCCGAGAGGCTAGGCACTCAAGGGTCTTGGACCAGATTTCAAATTGATTTGAATGTTTGAGTTAGCACTTAGATTCCGAGAGGCTAGGCCTTTCAAGGGTAATGGACCAGATTTCGCATTGATTTGAATGTTTGAGTTAGCACTTAGATTCCGAAGTGCTAGGCCCTCAAGGGTAATGGACCAGATTTCAAATTGATTTGAATGTTTGAGCTAGCACTTAGATTCCGAGAGGCTAGGCCTTTCAAGGGTAATGGACCAGATTTTGACTTTGTTGTGTATCCTTGAGTTAGCACTTAGATTCCGAGAGGCTAGGCCTTTCAAGGGTAATGGACTTGATTTTGACTTTGTTGTGTATCCTTGAGTTAGCACTTAGATTCGGAGAGGCTAGGCCTTTCAAGGGTAATGGACCAGATTTCAAATTGATTTGAATGTTTGAGTTAGCACTTAGATTCCGAAGTGCTAGGCACTCAAGGGTAATGGACCAGATTTCAAATTGATTTGAATGTTTGAGTTAGCACTTAGATTCCGAGAGGCTAGGCCTTTCAAGGGTAATGGACCAGATTTTGACTTTGTTGTGTATCCTTGAGTTAGCACTTAGATTCCGAGAGGCTAGGCCTTTCAAGGGTAATGGACCAGATTTCGCATTGATTTGAATGTTTGAGTTAGCACTTAGATTCCGAGAGGCGAGGCCTTTTAAGGGTAATGGACCAGATTCTGACTTTGTTGTGTATGCTTGAGTTAGCACTTAGATTCCGAGAGGTTAGGCAATCAAGGGTAATGTCGAACTTTCCTTTTTGTGTAGGAGTCTCAAGCTATGGATCTCATTCTCTCCGAGGAGCCATCCACAGATGCCCATGTTCTTCAATTGGAGCCTGCCGAGGTGGAAGTTGATCCATTTGTCGATGTCCAACCGGGAAAGGTGTTCTCTATGTCAACTCTTCCTTTTGTTTCCAAGCACTTCCGGTACCTTGGCTTTCAATATATTTTGGGCTTAATCTCATATCTTTGTTTCCACCCTTGTAGATTGATTCACCTCATCAATCCGACCTCGTGCGTCCTCTTGATGAGTCTAATGCGGAGGAGACTGAGCTCGAGATTCGGAGATCCCAAAAAGAAGACTCTATCGGTGTGATTCATAGGGTTCGCATCAAACCTCTTGCTAAGTCACGTTTCTCTATTCCATTGTGCCGCTTGCAATGTCTTCCTCTTGTTCGCCCCATCAGCGAGGTCGATGTTGCTCGGCTGCAAAACGAATTTGTCATGGGTTACCGTGACGGTGACCGTGCGATGTATGTCTCTCCCTACAACAACCTTGATGAGGTGCTTCTAGTTTCGGACGACATTCGAGCCTCCTGGAGTTCACTATGGCAGGAGTCTAGTGATGAGTTTGATTCCATGCTCGAGAAGGATTCCGACCTCTCTCAATTTGTTGGCAAGATGTTTTTCGTGTGGGAGGGGAATCATCGCTTGACGGCTTGGCTTAGACACATTAACAAGCACCATTCCATGGACAAAGATTGGCACACCTCCGTGGACTGCATTGTTGTCGACCCGAGAAATTGTGTTGCCGTCTTCCTTAATGCCATGAATGACATCAACTGGTAAGTTTGTTTTTGTTTGGGTTCTCATTGTTTGTTTTCCATTCTCAAAAATTTTCATCTTTTGTTTCTCGCTTACTTATTCCTTGTAGGTCCATGGAGCACGACCATGTCAAGGACAACCTTCCCGCCAAGCTCCTCCGCATTCGAACATTTGGGAAGATGAAACTTGAGGAGTTCAAGGACCTCATTTCTCCCCAAGACTACAAGACTTGCGAGGCCAAAATGCTAAAAACTCCAACTTGGTATCCTCTTACCTTGGACATATTCGTCAAATTCTTGTATAAGGTGATTCTTCCTCCCCTTCCTTTTGCTTTGATAGCCCACAAGCATGTGTTCATACTTGCCATCTTACCCTCCAAATACAGTGACATATATAGGCTTATGCCTTTCTCCTCTTCATTTATGTGATTCATTTTCATTAAGAGCCCACAAGCATGTGTTCATACTTGCCATCTTACCCTCCAAAAACAATGACATATATGGGATTATGCCTTTCTCCTCTTCATTTATGTGATTCATTTTCATTAAGAGCCTACAAGCATGTGTTCATACTTGCCATCTTACCCTCCAAAAACAATGACATATATGGGATTATGCCTTTCTCCTCTTCATTTATGTGATTCATTTTCATTAAGAGCCTACAAGCATGTGTTCATACTTGCCATCTTACCCTCCAAAGACAATGACATATATGGGCTTATGCCTTTCTCCTCTTCATTTCTGTCATTCATTTTCACTTCTCTTTGTGTGTTTTAGAGAGAGATCTCGAACGCAGCCAACACTGCAGCAAGGTTGTACCGGGAGAATACACCCGAATCCCGCAGGTCCGCTACCGAAATTTGGGATACTATGACCAAAGCGCAAGAGAAACTCATCAAGAGTATTTGGACTCGAAATTTCGAGAAGTTCATTTCCGTCGCCCACAAGGATAATGGCGAAGACTTCTTCTACGAGGTGCGCCTCCGATTTGTTTTACTTTTGGCTTTCAACTTCATCTTTCATCCATTCTAGTTTCATCTTTTCTTACACTCTCATATGTTGCAGATTGACCGTTATTTTTCCACCTTCATGTACCCCAATATGACGATAGAAAAACTTCAAAAGGTGGCAACCACCCATGTCGATGCATGTTTCAAAGCCAAGTGGCTTCGGTGGTGGAATTCTCCTGCCAAGGTCAAAATGGAAAATCAATTCCCCTCTTCTCTTCCTCTCCGTGAGAAAGTCCTTGACGACTGGCTTAACAAAGCTTCTTTTTGGGCACAGGTACATCTTCATCTTTTGTGTCTTCTTGTTTGTTAGTTTCTCTCATTTCCATATCTAACTGTTGGGGTGGAAGCATCCTTGGGTGGATCCTCTAGGAACGTCACACTCAAATTTCACTTGACAGGGTAAGTTTTAGGAAACTTGTTTTCAATCTCAAGTGATTGTTTTTTCCCTTATGAACACATTTTATGGTCAATTAGGTTTAGGTGTAGCCATTCATATAAAAGACTAAGAAAAAACCTTGTGTTTTCAACCTTGAAAGGGTTGTTAGCAAAGATTTTTCAGGAATGAACTGTGTATACTTATAACTTTAGGAACCAAGTAGGAATGCAAAATAATATCAATTCTCTTTGGTTTTATTTTTGCATGGTAACCTCTGAACCCAATAATGCTACCTACTCATTATTTGCAAAAAATAGTTACTAAAACAGTAAATGGGGTCACTTGACCTCTAGGAACACAGCTTTCCGGGGGCAACATCATTAAGGACACCGGCATTGATTTATTTTTGTGTTTTAGCTCATCTCAAAGATACTCCTCGGCATCTTCTAGTGAACCAGTGGGCCATCTATTGGAAAAAAACAAGGTGAACCTGCAAAGTGCCCTCCATGCCAAAGTTTCAGGAATCCCCGGAATGGCATAGGAAACTTTCCTGCCAAACGTTCCTATGGTGGTATTCATGATTCCCACCACTCACTTTTTCCACTTTAATTCTGAGCTGTTGGATTCAGAGCACTTTTCCTCCGAGTCACTAGATAACGAACTGATAAGATGGAGTTAGCGAAAATTCATGGACCTACTTTGCTGAGAGAATGTTTTGCCGCCGATTTTCTAAAGTTCCTAAGTGATGTTTGCCGCATTTCACTTGCCGGCTATGGTGGTTTGAAGGTCGGAAGCTCCAACACAGTGGGTAGTGCCAAGAAGTGTAGCATTAGACTGAAGTGGGTTGTAATGGGTTTTGAGAGACCGAGGCAGGTTTTGGGTGTAAAACACTCCCAGACACTCATTACAGATTTCTTCAAGGGTTCAAATTTAAGGCATGAAGAGGGAGTCTCATCCGAGAGTGTCTCATCTTGCGAATGCACTGGCTCATCGGCACCTTCTATTTCTTCCTCGTCTTCTCAGAGTATCCATGGGTTTGCAACCTCAAAAAGTTCTCCTCCTTTGTCATTTACATCAGGTTACTCTTTGAGTCGTGTTAGTGAGACATGCATGTTATAGGGTTAGTCATTGATCTCCAATTAGATGGCAAACCAACGGAATAGAAAAATGCCAGGTCAAGGTACATGAGAGCGTCTTGCTAGAGAATTAAAAGTGTCTCAGAAAAGACAGGCTCAAAATGAACGGCAAAGACAGTGTAGACAGAGAAGGTCTGAAAATCTGAGAGCTCTATGCGAGGAACTAGACTCCCAAGTGTATGAGGATAGCAACATTGATGTGGAGAGGTCAACAACTAGGATGGCAGAGAATTTTGCCCTTCAATGGTATCAAGAAACAGCTGGAAGGGGTCTACAATATCAAAGGTCATTGATTCCCAAAATATTGAAACATGTTGTTTGGCAAAATGTCCTCCCCAACTACTCTGAAATGGAACATGCTTGGGAAACTGTAGGGAATATTGCTAGGGGGTGGCAACAAATCAAAGGTTGTCACTCCAAGGATGACCAAAGGGCTAGGAATGTTATCATTCCTATGGTTGCCAGTAGGAATACAAATATGAGGCAAACAAGCCTCCTCACTGGCATCCATAGGAGGAATTTCCATGTTGGGATAGTGAGGCGGTTGAGTTTAGAAGCCCGTGTAGATCGGTCTTTGTGGGCTCTTTGTGGAAAATCAAAGCGTATAGATGCCACGCCTTCAAGTGTTTGTGAGCTCATTGTTGAATTCTAGTGCCTAAATTCAAGGGTAAGTCCTAATAGAAAGGATGTTGTGAGGAAACGAATCGACAGTGGAATGTGGGAGACGCATGCAACCCACCACCTCATGGAATCTCAGGTACACCTTACCATGGCCCTCTTCTATATTCATTGGAATGCTAATATAATGAAACATGCACAATGTTAAGGGCAATTGGAAATTTCAGGGAGTTTTGTCATTCTTGGTTTACGTTTTGTTAGGCTCAAAATGACAACACTCCCCTAGGATCTCTATTTTGAGTGTTTTCTAATTTTTTTTCATTCTTGACAAGGCTTGTGTTCATTTCGGGTTCTATGGTTTGCTAAGGTCCAGTGCCCTTGGGTGTTCATTGTGTGCACCCTTGCTAAATTATTGTTTCCCCCTTCACACACATGTAGCTCCTATTGTTTGGGCTGATTTTAGGATGTCGCAAAGGGTTTGTTGGACTTTACCTCACTCCTACGCTGATTTTTGAGGGTCCTTGATTTTTTCGAGTCTATTAGTAGGGTTCTCTATATCATGATGTGGTCCTTCTTGTTAAATAAATTAAGAATTATTATGGAATGTTTTCAGTTCATCAAAAGCTTCCTTGCATTTTTCCTACATTACATTGTGTTCTACTGTGATATTCAAGGTCTTGCCATGTTTTAATGTGGTTCCTGGGGTTCTAATCCATTCACAATTTAATCCTTAAGGCTCATCATGATTTATAGGCTTCCTGAGGAGGTACCCTCAATCTTGGAACACTTTTATTTGGATCTTCCTACTGTCTTAGTCTTTGGAAATCTTTGCAAAGTTTAGATAATTTCCTGGTGCTTCCTGTGTATATTGTATTTTCCTTAAGCCTCTAATATGGTTCCCAAGCCTTTAATCCAATCCTGTACTAGAGTTCATATATCCTTTTCCTGTGATATTGTTCATGTAGAGGTTGTGGATGTTTTAGGAGTCTATTATCATTCCTACGCTTCATTTCTATGATTCCTGATGATTAGCCTCATTCCTAAAGATTCCTATTTCTTTTATCTATGGTTCCTGAGGATTTACATTGTTCCTAATGATTCCAATTTTTTGTATGTAGGTTTCCTGATGATCCGCAGGATTTCCTGAAGTATCACCTCTTTCCTGTTCAGTCAAGTTCCTGAATGCTAGATTTCCAGATAACACACCCTAGTCCTGATTCTTACTCTACATTTATGTATTTCATATTCTAGTTACTGAATTCACAAATGTTTTGTGTAATGTGAACATCCATTAATATTTTTGAAATGTCCTATATTTTTGCAGCTTTCTTTGTACACTCGATTCAAAGAGGAAAATCCAAATGTGGAAGTTGGATTGCGCATGTTTGAGACATTGAAGCCCTGGTATGTGAAAAGGTTGCAGGACTTCAATTCTTGTTGCTGCCGCTATCATGTGCAGATTGCAGAATTGAAAGATGGGTTCAACAACATGAGACGACGAATCTTGCATCAATCATGTAGCTGTAATTGTGTTGTGTGTGGTGCACGTACTCCCGACACACCGTGTTGGGCTTCTTCATCTACAGTTGAAGGTGTAAGAGCCCAGTGCGATTTGGTGCTTTGTCCAAAACTGGAGTCCATGGAATTTCACAAGATTGAGTGCATAAGAGGAAATTGTCATGATTGTGGTGTCTGGAGATTGGAATTGTGTCCTCATGAGGTGGACCCCAATTCCACAACACTAATTCCTTGGAGGAAGTTTGAGAATGTTTTTGTAGGCCAAAATTCTGAAGGTGGTGATCGCCATGCTCTCAGATTGGAGCACAAGACCACTACTCCTTCTGAATTCATATCCTTCCTTAAACCCAAGCTTGCAGAGTTTGTGGTACACAATTTTGAGGCAAAATGGCAAGATCGTCAATTTAAATCATGCCTTGAAAACTTGTCAAGTGACCAAATCCTATCAGTCATTGACTTTGCTTAAAACTATTCCTTTCAATGGCAAAACGAGGTGCAATCCCAACATTGGCAGTCATTCCAGGTGACAATACTAGTGCACATTACCTTTCGAATTGATCCTGGCTGGGATGAAGTGGATGTCAGGTCCAAAATACTTACTGAATATCACTTCTATGTGAGTGATGACAAAACCCATGACAATCTATTTGTGCAATATTGTTTTGGTTTGCATTGGGTTTTTTTGAGGGAGTCTGGCCATGCACTACCAGTGGAGCACATAGTCTTCTCTGATGGATGCTCTTCTCAATTCAAGTGCGCAAGGTCCCTTTTTTTTGTGACCCGCTATCCTACGCTAACCAGAAGTCCACACCTACCCAATGGGTGTGCTATGCAATGGAATCACTTCGGCTCTGGGCACGGAAAGGGACGCTGGGATGGGGCAGGAGCAACAATCAAACAAGCTCTGCGAGCAGAGCAGGTGAAACCTGATGGTATTAGGCTTCACAATGCGAGTGATGCAGTTGCTTACCTTAGGCAATATATGGGTCGGCAATACGCTGGGTATACCAATGTTCGTAGGGATGTGAAGGGATTTTTTTATGAGGTGGCTAGCACTGATGTTGTGCGTGTAGATCAATTTAATGCCCGCACAGTGGAGGGAACTAGATCATTTCACCAGGTTTGTAGTGTAGGATTGGATATGATTTCCTTGCAGGTCCGAACCCTATCATGTTTTTGTAGCTTCTGTCAAGATGGAGGTGATGGCCCTTGTGATAATGCTGACTATGTGGAGCCTTATAAACTTATTAGGATCGAGCCTTGCAACATAGATGACGTTCGCGCAGATGTGGAACATGTTGATGTCATTGGGGAGGGTAACAGGGAGGCGATAGCTGCTAGCTTGGAGGTTGGGGATCATTTTGCGGTTGTTGCTGACGAGGGAAACTCTGAGGATGCAAATTTTTGGATCTTAATTACTGAAGAGACTCTTCATGCAGTTGAGGAGGAATCCAAGGAAGATTGTTGGGGCCAAAAGGTGTACAAGGGAGAGCAAATTGTGGTAGGCATGTATTATAAGCAAAAAGGAAGGAGTATGAGATCTTATGTTTTGTGCGATGCTGATCCTGCTTATATCTACTCCCATTTGGTAATTGCTGCAAAGTTTGCAATGTTGCCGGCTCGGCATCGACAAAAAGGTGGGAGGGAGGGGACACAGGTACATACAATATATACAAGCCCCACTTCATTTTGTATGCACATCTTCAAATTTTTTTGAATAGCAAGTTCTATAAGGTAGTTTTGTTAGGCAAAAGGGAATTATATGATACATGCGTGCTTTAGTTTCCAATATAATGCCATGTGATTGTTTGCACACAACATTTTAGCTCGATGGGATAAGAGGATGGGCTGTTATGCAAAACCTCCTCCAACTCCTTGTTGTGGTGACCATGATGTTGTGGGGCATTAAAGGTTTTATCCTAATTATTATTTGTGGGTGTTGGTTAGGTGTACACTCTCCCTGCAGCTGCTCATGAACTCATAGAAGCCAGGCTCAGTGCAACTTGAGGCAATCATCTAACATCGTGGAGTTTCTAGCTAGGGTGATGTGTACTGGTCAAATAGATGATCTAGAGAGTGAGTGCACTAGTGCCTCCTCTTGTACCAAATATATTACCACATTTAAGTGTGCCACCATCCCACTGGTGGATTTTTGGTCCCAAATGCAAATCATGTCATTAGCCTACAATCTGCTATGTATTTGGTTTAACAATTTGATGTGCCCCTTCTCATTCCTATTGTGTTGTGGCAGTCAATGTGAGTTAATTGTGGACATCCATTTTTTTATTGTGGATAGTGGTTTAGGGTGAAGACCCAGCTGGGGTCACTTTATATATGAATGTAAATGCATTCCAGTTTCAAAAAGGGTGCCCTCTTATTTCCATACCATCCCTGTCTATTGGTATCCAGGATGCAACATAATTTGTTCTAAAAGGGTTGAATGTATTTTGTATATGTTCGTTTTGGGTGCACATGGGCTTGGGTTTTGGTTCACTTTGATGAGAACATTCACAATAGCTACCATAGTATTTGAAATCACATTGAGCCAAATTTGAAGAATCTGTGTATTCCATAAGAAAATCATCAAACATGCACTGCCCTTAAGCATAAATATATCTACTGAAGCATGCTTCCCATTGATTGTTTGGCTTACATTGTACACCCCTTATTTTAAAACTATTTAAGAATAAATTCAACCCTCAAGCTCCGTGTCGTTTGAGCAAGCATTGAGTGGACATGCTAAAGATGAGTTCCAAGGAAGCATCCACATGATGATTGGGCTCAAAATCTCGCCGTTGCTAAGGAATCTCCATAAAATAGCTTATAATTTAGACTATATTGGCTTGTGGTACTTGTTCATGTTCCATGTGCGATTAATTAAGGTTTCATGTTAACACTAAGCTGAAGATTGGTAAGAAAGGCCATCCATTCATCAATTTCAAGTTCCATTACATCAAATTTCTTCATGTTCACAGGTTGGTCAGATAGCAGAATCCTATAAGACAAAGACCAGGTCGTCAATGTTAGAAAAGAATCTGAAGTATTCAAAACTACAGTATGTGTTGGGGTTGACCTGGAGTGAAAAGTGAAAAGGGTGGTTCTGGTTTTGTGTTGGGGTTGACCTGGAGGGATGGCCAACCATTCTACAGGCTCAAATTCAATACTGTTGTGGAGAAATAGAAAACTTCCTCCAACGGACCTCCGGAACTTCACCAATATTATGTACAAGTTCCCAAGCAGTGGTTGGTCAGTGTGCAAGGCTCCTGCTCTTTTAATACTCATAAGTAAACATATTCTATTATGTCTAGGATACATAGCCAGAACATCTTCCAAAGTCAAGCTTCAGCCCTTTGACAAACAACATACATGTTTAAAGCATAGGTAATTAGACATATACATTTGTCTTGTCAAGCAACATTGTAGCTTATGGCTTTAACAAGCGAGAGGGAAATGACAACCTCATACATGCATAATTCCTCCAAAACATTTGTTTCAACATCAGCAAGATTGGAGCCCTCAACACTATACACAACACTCAATCCTATAAATTCCAGTACAAACCAAAATGACCATACATGTGTTCATTCCATTCTTGAATTAGGCCATATCAGTTAGTATCTACTAATAGGTTGTAGGGTGGATGACGTATACAACAACACAAGGGAGAAGAAAATGTTCACACAGTCTATATGGTATTGTCACATTTGAAAGGTCTATACATATCTGGAGACATTGCTTGTTGCTGGTATATCATAAATATTCCTTCATCTAAAATAGAAGTACTAGTAGGTGGATTACCACTCAAAAAAATAGTCACAAAAATTTTCCATCCAAAAACCACCTGATACCATCTACTTCCTATGTGTACATGCTGGATTGTGCTTTGTTGTTGCAAGGGTGAAGCTAATGACCTCCTGAGTGTCAAACCAACAAACATAGTGTCAATTCCAACAACTCAGCATTGGAAACAAGGAGCCAACAATGTCTAAATCCACAAAAAGACATGGTAAATGAAATATAAACCCAAAAAAACGCAAGGTGAATGCCATTGAAACTTACCTTTTTAGAGTATGTTGGGCTCAAGAGCAATTGAATGTGGTCAGCTCATCCAGATTGCACACCTAGGCAATTCCAAAAGCCCATGTACATCTGTAAGTCTTTTTGTGTATGCAAAAAACTAAAGACATAAGACAACCTGGATACTCAATGTAGATAAACCCAAACACCTACCAACAAGAACAATGCAAATCTGTAAAGAGAAAGGTTAAGGAAGAACCTTGTTGGACTTCCATTTGTACACTTGTTTTCTGCTTCAATCGAAGAAGGCAATCTTCATAGTGATGGAGCTTTGCCAATTCACTTTTGTGGTGCTCAACCTTTGTTTTAAGTTCGCACCTGACTTCCCCAATTTCATGGCAGATTTTCTCCAATTCAAGAATTGAATCCTGCACTTCTGCAAATCCAAACTTGTGCACATCGATTCCATCAATGGCTTCTAAACCTATGACTTGGACCTTGGCATCATGAAGACGGCCTTCCGCATTGTTCATTTTGTAGAGCAGTCCAATTAAATTTTGTTGCATGCCTTCCAACACTTCTGTACACTCCTTCACAGTTTGTCTTTTCTTCAAAACAAGTGCATTAATGTCTTTTAATTGAGTGGCCAAACTAGATTTAGCAATCTTTGATCCCTCACCCATATGGACACCTCTCTCCTCTTCCACTACACCAGCAGGGGATCCTACTTGCAGAAATTTTGTTTTCAATGCCAACTGTCCAATTCTGAACTGCAAGAGCTCTCTCTTGAATTTCACTTGCTCCTCTCTCAATCTCACTTCCTTCAGCCTCACTGCCCTCTCCAAGACAAGTAGGCCATTGTCATCAATTTCTGTTGGCAGTGTGGGTGGCATTTGCAAACCTTCATTTGGAAGGGGTGGGGTGGCCAATTCATCAATGATTGGCGCAGCATGTGATTGGTTCATAGCATCACTATGTGTATCTCCCACAAGCTTCTCTTTGTCTTGAGGCGTGTTCAGCTCAAAATCTGTTGTCACCGTATCAGCAAAGGGACTCTGACCAAGGACTTCTGCACCCAGTTGGTCCTCTCCAATGCAATCTGTAGGAGCATCTTTAGACATTACTCCCTGCCTAGGTGATTGAAATTGATCCGCATCAGGGCCACCTAGAATAACAGGTTTAGGTTGCACAAGGGCCTCTTCAATAACTTGCTGATCATTCACTGTTGGAAGATCTGTAACAAGTGCATCATCCCCAATCTGGTCATTTTTTTGATTGAAGGCACCTTCCTACAACCCAATGTCATGTGCCTTAGCTGCATTTTCTTTCTCTCCCTCCACTTCCTCTTCCTTCTCTTCCTGATCCTCTTCTTCCTTGTCATCCTGATCCTCCTCACCCTGGTCCCCCTCTTCCTCAACCTCAAAGTCCTCATCCTCATCTTCAGTGTCCTCCTCTTCCTCATCATAATCTTCCTCATCATCCTCTTCCTCTCCATCTTGGCTAGAAGTGGCATTTTTGTACTCAGGAAGTGGTGAGAAGCTTCCCTTCCTCCTATGCACACCTTCAGCAAATTTAGCCCAATTTATGCTAAATCCTTTGCGCTCTGCAAGAACTCCTAGTGCAAATCCAAGGGTGATGTCCGAATTGATTGTCTGCTTGCGCTGGTACACTTTGCGAATCAGGGTCTCAATCCTAGTCTTCAATGCCTCATCGTCATGGCTAGTGTAGCGAAAGCCGTTGTTGCTCTTGCGCTTTCCCCACATTTTCTCACACTCCTTCTTAGAGGCATAGCGTTTCCCGATGTTAGGAGAAGGAAGCAACCCCTTCACTGGTAGTCCCACAACGTCTCGAAACCACCTCCAGCTCCCCTCCATAGCAATCTTCTACAACAAATCTAAACCCAATCCCTACACCAGTGCAACACTTCCTCAACACCTGGCCTCAGACTATGGTGTGGTAGCTTAGAAAAGAGAGGAGTAAGACAAAGCTATGAGCATATTCAAAATGCAGCTAATGTAACATGGTTGTTGTGGGTAAGAGTAGAGAGAGGAGTGGGAAGTGTACCAGCACGTATGCCCAACTTGCATTCTTAGATTGGATGGGAGCCTCTAGAAGCTGCATGAAAACATTAGAAGTACTAGGACATGTGTCAATTTAAATCATTTGTGCCAATAAGGAACTGAAATCATGAGGATGGTCCACATGTATGATTTCCATGTGTAGTCATTTCCCAAGTAGCCTAAACCTTGTCGTAATCATTGACAATCAAATAAAACAACTAACTACGTAATCATTGTCCCTGAATGTTACATTTGAACACCTAGGACTACATGTACTTATGTTGTACGTGTTATAAATAGATGACAATTGATGCAAAATCACTCGATATACAATGAGTAAACATCAATTCACTCAAATAACGAAGGCAATGAACATTCAATTTTTATTCCATAATGCTATGTGAAAGCCTAACCCTCTAATCATCACTTGCCCCTCCCACTTCGTCTGGACCTATTGTCATGACGAACGGAGGCAAACTTAGAAGGACTGCCAGCCAACAACTTCATAACCTCTTTGTTGGCAACTGGTTTTTGGCCCCCGTGTTTACTTAGGAAGGCAGAAGGGTCCTCAGCTGGACCCTCAGTTCTAGTCATTCTTTTAGCAAAATTACCTGGCATTGTAGGGTTTTTCCTTTTCACATGAGGGATGTAGTCATGTGATTCAACAATTTGCGTAGACTCAGACTGAATATCTACAGAGGTGCAGGCTGGAAGAGGATGAACATCCAAGGATGAGTTAGGGACCTTCTCCTTTGAATCTAAGGAATTTGTATTCTTCTCCACCTTGTCTTCCAAACAACTGCTAGTGTAGTTTGTATGCTGGATTGGTTTGGGATCACTAGGACAACCTCTCTCCTCATCGTCATCACTACTATCAGTGTACGTATCATTTAGTCCCAAAAGTACACTATTCCCACTACCACAAGATGTTCTTTTAGGTCTGTTTTGCAAAGAACCAGTAGGGGTTTCCAATCTAGCCAAATCATCTTCAGAATTAGATTCATCAGAGTCAAAATCAAAATCTGGCTCTTTGAATCCATGGATTTCCATCCCACTACGTCCTTGACTAACAATTTTAGCGCGTTTATTGGTTGGAAATCTAATGGTTCTCCTAACCACCGGTTGCACACTTGCATTGAAAGCATTCCCTAGACCCACCATAGTACTTTTTGGTTTCGGGTTAGCACGCATTGATCCTGAAATGAGGTCACAGCAAGTTGGACACAAAAGTAGGTCTTTTGCACACGTCGTGCAAACACAAGTATGACCACATGGCTGCATCACAACCCATGCAAAGGAGTATTAATAAAAAAATCTAGAGACCACCATATGGCCCTATAATCCAACATTGATTAGCTGAAACAAAACATATATGATTTTGTACAATGACATATATTTATGCCTAAACACTCACCTCCAATGTAGCCATGGGTTTGCATTTCTCAAAGCAAATAATGCATTGAAAGCTTGTTGTGTCTAACCCTGGGAAATTTCCATCCTCAGTTTCCACCAATGATGATTTCTGTGAAATCGCTGGTTGATGGCATTTCTTTGAGGCCACCTCGGCATATTCTTCCGCGCATGCACCACTTCTTGGAACAAAGTTGTCTTGACTTGCTGATGTGTGAGTCCTCAAAGAGCAGGATGGCTCAGGTATTGTTGAGTTTGTGTCGCCCAAGTGTTGGAAAATAGTGGTGGAAGCTCCAAAGTCTGAATGGACATCTACAAGCAAGAATAAGGACTTAAATTAGGAATCAGGAATGAACTAACATATACTGGTCCAAAAACAAACTAGGAATTAATACCAAAGAGTCATGGTATCCAAATGGACCAGGAAATCACTTCTTGTATCCAAAAAATATTCCTATTGATATTAGATAGCTTCCAAGTACGCAAGGACCCTAGGAAATTGTGTCCTGATTCAATAAAATGGCAGGAATGGAAAAAAAATTGATATGTTGATAGGAATGACAATAGGAAATTGGGTCCTGGATGACAATGGGGGTAGGAATGGAAGCAAAGGGGTAGAGTACTAAGCATGTGAGTCAGGAAGTTGGATACTGACTCTGGAAAATGGTATTAATGGTATTTACAGAGTTCCTGGCATTGCAGTGGGCCTAGTATTTTTGTCCTGGATCCTAAAAATTGGAACATTGCAAATGAAGGCAATTTATTAGGTGTCTGGGGGAAGGAATTGCAATCCTAGTTATCCATACTGGAGGATTTGTAAGTACAACAAATCCTGGTGGGGTAGGGGACTAGGGAAATGTTTTAGTGCTTCCTATTAGTCCCCACATTCAATGTGAACACCCATTCCACAGTAAATAACAACATTGTGGAATAGGTTGCTAGAATGTGTGGAGCTGGGTAGATATTCATGGCCCAAGGGAGAGGAATGTAGGACTCATTCTACATGTGTACAAAAATTAAATGAATCAAATCCAAATAGCAAGGTGTAACATACCTATGTATGATGCACCAGGTGGACATCCAAAACTCAAATTGTTTTTCATCTAAGTTTGTATATGCAACAAAGGTACATACAAACATTTGCTAGGGGTAACTTAGCATGATGCTAACATATTCTGACCTCATGTCTTATATCTTCTACACAAAATGCCATAAAAACAATGTAAAGAACTAAAATTATAGGCAAATAATCAATTAGGGTTTGGACTCACCAGACATAGCTGCAGAGGGGAGTTGATGCTGGCCAGTTTTTGGAATTACAAATCCAAATGACAATCGCCATTGTAAATCAAATTCTTGTTGACATGATTGTAACTTGCATTTGTTGGAAGAGCTAATGTGCATACCAAGGCACCAAGGGTGGTAGCAGTGACCGCATGAGGATACACATATATCATTGACATGAAAACTTTCTTTGCAAAAAATACAGTCTTCAACATTCACTTGAACACATTGGGACTTAGTCCGATCAGCCCTACTAATAGGTTCAGGGTGGGTGGTTAATAAAATGCCACCCTTCAACTTAGACAAATAGTTTGCTATGAGGGTCAACATCTTTTCTACGAAAACTTGATGTTGAATTTCCTCCCCATATGCCTCTTCACTACTGGAAAGTTCATTTTGTTTGAGAACAAAATCTTTCTCAGCTGCGGAAAGTTTAGACAGAGATGACTGGACATTGCGCTCTTCACAGCGCAATCTTTGTTGCAATTGAGCAACAGAGTCTTCTATGTGTGCATTAACTGATGAAAATCCCTCCCCATTTTCTTCCACCACAACAGATGCATCAGGGGTAGGAATGGGATTAGACTCAAAGGAAAGAGCATCTTGCAAAGCAACACGAGCTCTAGACAGTTCACATTCAGCATCAATATGGAGACCTTTAAGAACATCCAGCATGAGTTTTGCCCTCTTGAAGTCCATCTCAAAATTAGATTTAGTGTCACTAGTAGCACGAAGCCGTTCTTTTGACTGTAACAATGATTTCTGCTTTGATAGAAGCAACTCATGAAGTCTACTAATGATGTCCTCTGTTCCACGCTTTGGTGGATCTGAGGCCATCATCGCCTTCACCCTTGGATTTAAGACACTTAGGTTATTGCGCTTAATTGACACCCCAGTTTCAACCTTCCCTTTACTTGCACGCAACAAAAGAGATCGACTCACAGGTGTACGAAAACTACCCTTTCTATCAGGTCCTAGGATAGAACCACTAGATTGAGGTTTTTGGGCAGGGGAAAGATGTTGAGAAGCAACTCCTACAGCACAAACAGGAAGTTGGGCAATGGAACTCCCTGGAGGTTGGATACCAAGCTCTGGCCATGATCTGGATGCCACATTAAGGGAATCGGAACTGGTGCCCTCCTTGGCAAGTTTCTTAGCCTTCTTGACATTCTCCAAGGACAGACGTTTTTTGTGTAGGTGCACGGCAAATGATGCCCAATTCACAGGGATGCCCTTGTTCTCTGCCACAATGGCTCGTGCCCACTCCAAGGTCAATTGGTCATTGAGGACTTGATCTCTGAGGGTCACTCGGGAGTACAAATTCACCACTGATTTTTGGAACTCCCTACTGGGCTTCTCATTGACCTTCCAGCCATTCTTATCCTTCCGAGGTCCGAAAATCTCACAAATTTCGTCATTAGAAACGTCACCCTCTTGCAAAGACTTCACCTCCCTCCCTTCTCCTCTCAAACCTTGAACATTGATGAAATAGTGGAGATCTAGAATGGATTCATCCTGGAATGAGAACACAAGATGCATAAGAGGAGATGAACAAATCACCGTCTGGTCCAAGCGTAGATAGACATGAACATTTTGAATGTGAAATTGCCAAAACACACTTGTTTCGCCATAGCCACCCTAAACACAATGAGTTTCTGGAAACAACGCTAAACAAACAAAAAAAATGTGCTTCAATGGACAACCTGATGGTTGCCGCTTTGTCGCGCACCTCTCCATGAGGAGTGCCCGCAACACCATGGGCACAAGGGGGACCCCGGAGTGACACCCGGGACTTGTGACGCCATTGGTGAGAGGGACCAAGTGATCCTAATGTGGGTGAGGGCCCCGGGCGTTTAGAACGCCTCCCACCCACAAAGACTAGGAGTCATGAGGGTAAAGCCATAAGCTATGAGTAGCTTATGGCGTCCCGATTCTAGAATGCTAAAGAACACCTCAATCTGAGGTGTGAGCTAGGAGATATGGCACTTTGAGTGGGATGCTGTCCCGGGACAGCGCCCTGGAACAGCAGGGGCCTGGGAGTGGCTCCCGGGACTGCAAAGGTTTAAACAGGCATAACTTCCTCAATACTTGCCCGAATAGGGCAAGTGAGGTGTCCATAGGGATCTACGTGAAATGTAGATGACGATAGAGTGGTTGGTTGTTAGATTCAGAGACCGCACGTGGAAGTTATGAAGGTCTGAAGCTGCAGGGAGGCTTCTAGACCCAGCGGCTAAGGGAAAATGTCTACTTGGCCCCAACTCTTGGTAGAGAGACAAAAGGGATGTTGACGGTGGGGGAGGGGCCCCGCCAAAAGTCCTAGAGGCTTATATGGGTGAGGCGGCTTTGCCGACCGACCCCCCCGGAGCATACTTGGCAATGTGCTCCGGGTGGTTGTAGTGTTGTCCTAGCAACACTATGACCAAGTAGGGAGTGGACTTCCATGGATGGAAGTCCACCTTAGCGATGGGTTACCTACTAAGGGGAAAGAGTCCCGAATGCATGTGTAGGAGGGTTTGGTGACCAAATATGGGATTGAAGGTCCGCGGTTTTGAAAGCTAACCATGCATGTGCGTGGGATGTGCAGGTTAGCGCTCGGGACACTTGCTAGAGTTGGAAAGCGATTGAGCTAAGTGGAGAAAAACTAGCAAGGGTCGCGACACGCTTGCTCAAACTCTTGCGCCCAAGCAGAGAGCCTCATTCCTCGCAAAAAAACCCTACCCTATCAGCCATTTTTGGTTGGTGACCACATGTAGATCCTATTCTGGTCATTTGAGTTTCGGCAGGACCAAGAGTTCTTTAGGACTTTTTTCAAACAGACCCCCTTACCATTCAACATAGGCGGGACTCTCCCCCTTGACAGCGATGATGATAAGATTGTGTCAGTGGAAAGAACCAATAAGAAAAATACTAATTATTTATTACATGAAAAAAACATTAATCGTCGTCTACCCTCCATTTCCTGAATATTTTCCTAGGTGGTTCCTAGTGGAGCCACCCAAGGATGCTTATACCCGTTGGTCTCTCTTTACATAGTTGGAGAAGGGCGTTGAGGCTGAGATTGCATCGTTTGAGAACGAGTTGTCCGTGGACATTGATTGGAATTCCACGGAGATTTTACACCCGTCCAATTATGTTGAGCATTGGAGGCTCATTTTGTGGGACAAGGCTTTCCGGGTGTATTTTGAGGACAAGGCCGATTTAACATTTAGTAAAGGCCTTGACCTCTTCGAGTTCGACGAAGGCCCCATCGCCATCAAACGCGTTGCTTACCGGTACTCTTAACCTTTCATTTTTTTCATCGCTTTCGTTTCCTTTCCACGGCCATTTTCTTACTCTATGTTTTCCATTTTCTAGGTACATTCACCGCGAGCTCTTTGTGAAGAATGCTTTGCCTCCTTCGTCTTTGCCCGCTTTCCTTTTGGAGTGGATTGATGTCCACTCCAATCTTTGTGTCTATACAGTGCTTATAAGCAGGTAGAGCTTTAGTTAACATATCTGCAATATTATTTTCTGACTCAATCTTCTTAATTTCTATCTGACCTGAATCGACAAGGTCTTGAGAGAAGGTGAAGATATGCGGACTGATGTGCTTCGTTCGGTCCGCCTTGATGAAGCTAGATTGCATTTGCCTTACACATGATGCGTTGTCCTCGTATATTGTGGTTGGCGTATCCTTGGTCTGAATTCCACATTGCTTCGTTATTATCCCCTCCATCGTACGAAGCCAAACTACCTCGCGGGCAGCCTCATGAAATGCCAGTAATTCCGCATGGTTAGTCGATGTGGCTGTCACGGTCTGCTTCACTGATTTCCAAGATACGGGTGCCCCATCCCGTATGAAAATGTATCCCGTCTGGGATTTCCCGCCTACATCGTCGGTGTTGAATCCCGAATCTGCGTATCCGGTTACCTCTCGGTCTTCAACCTTCCTGTAGTGCAAACCTAGATCTTCGGTGCCACGTAAGTACCTCATCAAGTGTTTCACGGCATTCCAATGCCTCGCTGTTGGATTCTGGCTATGCCGAGCCAGAATACTTGTAGCGAAACCTATATCAGGTCTAGTATGTGTCGTGAGGTAAGTAAAAGCTCCCACCGCCGTGAGGTAGCGTTGTTTATCAACAACCTCCTCCTCCTCCTCACGGGGGTGGTAGGGATCGTCCTTGGTTTTACTTCTACCTATCATTGGTGCCGTTAATGGATGTGACTGGTCCATATTAAAACTTTTCAAAAGTTTTTGAACATAGGCTTGTTGATGCAGCAGTATGTTGCCATCATTAAGGTGGTGGATCTGTAATCCTAAGCAAAATGAGGTCTTGCCTAAAATTTTCATATCAAACTGCTGAGTTAGCAAGTCTTGCGTATATGTGCACAACTCGGGCAATCCAATGATATTCAGGTCATCCACATAGACCGCTACTATCACAAATCCAAGATTATTAGCTAGCGTGAATATGCAGGGTAGTGTAGGGTTATGAATGAAACCTTTGGACACTAGGTAGTTGCAAAGGTGATGGTACCACGTCCGCCCCGCCTGTTTAAGTCCATATAGGGCCTTCATAATCTGCAACCCCGTGAATTTACCTGGTCGGGCTGCAGGTGTGGTATTTAGAAATCCGGGGGGTGGCACGATGTACAGCTTAGTGTTTAGGACTCCGTGTAGATAGGTTGTTACCACATCAAGCAAATAAATGTGCAAGGATAATTGAACTGTTAGTGCCAATAAGAACCGAAATGAAATTGTGTCCATAACGGGGGAATATGTCTGGTCAAAATCAATGCCGGGTCTCTGTGAGAACCCCTGTGCTACAAGTCTTACCTTGTATCTCAAGACATTTCCATTGGCATCCAGTTTCCTTGTAAAAACCATTTTGTGGCCAATCGGGGTCTTGTCTAGGTCGGTGACCACAGATCCGAACACTTGGTGTTTCTTAAGTGAGGCATACTCTGCCTCAATGGCAGCCTCCCACTTAGGCCAATCAGACCTTGCCTTAGCCTCCCCTAATGAAGTAGGATCAGAATCCAGGGTCCCAGATGTGTACATGGCTTTTGGCTTAGTCTGTTTCTTAGGTGGTTTCAGTGCTGCAGGTTTAGTTGCAGCTGGTCTTTTCTGTGGCAGATGGTTACCTGTCCCGGGTATGGGATTTCTGATAATCCGAGGTCCCGAGGAAAATCCGTCGGGTATCTGTTCGGCCAGCGATTTCAGGTGGACAAGTTTGCTCACTTCTGTGTCTGCGAGGCCTGTAGGGAAATCTGGATTCATGGTTAAAGTTTCTGGGGCCGTGAAATCAAGTGGCTGATTTGAGTCGGGGATCTGAACCTTCGGGAAAATGTTCTCTATAAATCTACAGTTCTGAAATCTGGCTTTGAGAAGTATTCCCGTGGCTGGTACTAGGTACCTGATTATAGAGGGAGAATCAAATCCCACATAGATTCCCTCTTCCCGATGTGCCCCAATTGTCATCCTCTTCGGTTCAGCTACTGGAACCCATACCTGGCAGCCAAAAACTCTGAGAAATGAAATGTTCAGTGTCCGTCCCGACTGTAATTCCAGAGGTGACTGTGTGTTTAACAAAGTTGGTCTTAGTTTCAACAGGGTTGTGGCATGCATCACCGCATGCCCCCACATAGTCGAGGGTAAGTTGGCGTGAAGGAGTAATGGCCGTGTGACTAATTGGATTTTCTTGATAAAGGCTTCGGCCAACCCATTATGGGAATGCTCATAGGGGACTGAATAGGTTAGAGTAATTCCCATGGCTACACAGTAATCCTCGAATGTATGGGATCTGAACTCCTGTGCGTTATCCATACGCAGGTATTTTATGGGAAAATCTGGGAAGTGGTTGCGGTATTTGATCAGAATTCCTAGCAACCTAGGAAAAACCATATTTCTAGTGGGTGATAAGGCAACCTCAAAATGAGTACCTGATGCATCAGCAAGCACAAAGAAATATCGAAATGATCCAGATGGGGGGTTAATGGGTCCACATATGTCGCCATGAATGCGATACAAAGGAGGGGGGAGTTCAGTTGGAAGTTGCCATTTGGATGGCTTTTTACTAAATTTCCCTCGAATACATGCTGTGCATTCGGTTGTTTTGTGGGCATCCGATGCATTAAGGTTATGCCCCACAACTAATGGCAGCATCCGGCGGAACACGGTCTCACCCGGATGGCCTAGACGTCTATGCCACAAGTCAAGCTTGGCCATAGTGTCCTTTGACACATTCTGGGCCAGGTTGCGGTTTATCAGCTCTGGCCCCGCAGGCCAGGCTGCCATGCACACCTCATCCGCATCTTTTAGAGAGATGGGGCTACTTGTTTGAATTACAAGTCTGTATAGGCCTTCGTCTCCCGCCGCGGCGGTGGCGAGGAGGCTCCGCCCTTGCCTGAGCTCCAGCGCCTCTTCACCTCTATCCATCGCAGTGGATATGTGGATGTCATTAGCCCGCAGGTCCTTGTAGCTGATCAGGCTACGTGGGGCTTCCGGGGCAAACATGGCTCCCGCACATATGAGGGTGTGTCCCCCGGGCAGTATAACCTTTGCCCGGCCCTCCCGGAATTTGAGATTCTGGCTTCCGGCCATTGTAGTAATCTTACAATACTGCCAGGATGTCTGCCCTTTCGGGAACTCAAAGAATCTAGGATCCGTTAATATAGTATGCGTGGATGCACTGTCCAGCAGAGCTACATTAGGCCTAGGGCCGTCATTACCCCTCAAGGTCATATAATTCTCGAGGTCCAGTTTCTGATTTGGCTGGACATCGAAATTATAGTTTTCCCTTGGCTGGTTTTTAAGCCTCTGCACCTCTTTATACAACTCAATCACATATGCTGAGGCTCGGCACTCTTTGGCATAATGGCCCTTTCGGCCACATTTATGACGGTTACCTTTAGAAGGTTTGGATTGAGTAGAGGGTTTAGGCTTGTGGGGCGTCCCCCTGGCCACGTACCTTTGAGGTCGTGTGAATGGCCGTTTGGTGTAGCCTCGGGGTGGTCTACGTGACGCCTCAGCCGCATGTACCTCGGGCAGATTTGTTGCAGATGTTGCATGGACCTCCCTGGGTGTGTGGATTGTGGCGTGGACCTCCCGAACAGGTCGGCTCTCAGCATTTTTGAGCAAAAGCTGTTGATGTTTTTCTGCAAGGAGTAAGTGAGACATCAACTGTGAGTGTTTCGTAAATTTCATATTACGATACTGTTGGGCCAATATGGCTGTCGCGGGTGGAAAAGTTGACAAGGTCTTCTCCAACAGTTTTGGTTCGGTGAGGGGTTCGCCACATAGCCTCAGCTGGGCTGAAATACGGTGCAACTCGGAGTTAAATGTTGCAAAATCTGGGAAGTCCAGAACTCGGAGGTTGATCCATTCACTTCGAGCTTGTGGAAGGAATAGCATCTGCTGATGGTTAAATCGAGCTTCAAGCATGGTCCATAGTTTGTGTGGGTCTGTTACACTAATGTATTGTAACTTCAGAGAATGGTCTAAGTGCCTTCTCAGGACCAGCATAGCTTGAGCTTTATAGAGCGCAAATATTTCTTCCTCACCCTCAGGTTCTAATGTGTACTGCAGTTCATCCGCAGATAATACAGCCCGTGCATCGTTAATCCACTCAAGGTAGTTTGAACCATCTGAGTTCAGGGGTGCAAAAACTAGTGACTGTATTTTGTTGCTGAAATATGAAGCCTGGGCCGTAGTATTCATTACTACGGGCTTACTAGATCTACTCCCTTTACTACTGGATGCCATGCTGAACTGACTTTATGGGCAGATCTTTGGGTTATCCGGCCATAAATAGTGACAGATTACTTAAGTTCGGCCTATATCCGATATTAATGAGAGTGGTTACTATACCTATGTCTATTACATAGATTCTGTGATGATCTAGCTTGGTTGTTAGGCTATCATGTAATTGTGGAGATGACAGACTTTAATCAACCGATCTACTCAACTGTTTCTGAAATCAGACTCAAATCTACTGCTGTACAGTACAGCTATCATAAATGAATGATTCAGATTCCTTATTCTAGCCACAAATTTGAAAACTTGGACTAGAATCAGTTCTCTGATAATAATCAACAAGAATGAAGTAGAAATGCAATCTAGACATCAGAATTACACGCATATTGTAGATATTTAGTTTGTAGAGAGGTAGGAATGAAAATATCTGGTCTGGTCTGCTATTGGTCTGCTGATTCCTTTGTTGTAGTTGCGGCAGTCCAGTAGATTCCTAGCTCTTGGCAGAGATGTCCGATGATGCAGCAAAATTTTGTTGCTCAGAAGTCCGAAGTTTCTGACTTCGGATATATACTCGCCTAGTATCTGTTGCACAGTATATCGACTTGCCTACTACCTGAACTAAGTTACAGATCTAATCTGATACTCATAAGTAGGAAGTAATCTCGAAGGCATCTCTCATCTGCGGTGTATGTTCTAGTGCATAAACCTTGTGATCTTCTGCACGGGACTGAGGTAGCCTAGAGAAAAACACTTCTAGGCTGGACATACTTAAACTTGAACTAGTTCCTAGGATCTTAGTTCGGTACTACTTTTCTGATCTAGTGAGAGTTTCAAGAGAATCAGGTTCAAGCAGTCTAACGAAGTAAGAGAGAAGAGAAAGAAAAACTAGAAGAGAGCTTAGAGAGCATGAGTGCTGATAACGTGTTATAGAGTTAGAAATAGGAGCAACATAACGGTATGAATGAAAAGTCTGAAATGGGCTGAGCCAGCCTCTCTTATATAGTGGGTTACAACTTGGGCGTAGTTAATGCTCTGACAGATGCTACTGCCTACTTCAGCTGCATGGCGGCTTCTCCTCCTTAAACCCTGGACCTCGGATACTTAACTATGACGGCAGCTAATTAGAGCTGCCCCGATCTCGAGGTTGCCTAGCTATCTATTATAGCTACAACAAATGTGAAAGCCTTCAAGTTCTGTTAGTTTAGGCTCTCGGCTAGGTAGTCTAAGGTCTTAGTTAGAGGGGCCATATTTTGGATGAATGTGAAAGCTTCAAGGTTATGTTTGTTTAGGCTCTCGGCTAGTTAGTTCAAGGTCTTAGTTATATGGGGCCATATTTTGGATCAATGTGAAAGCTTAGAGGTCATGTTTGTTTAGGCTCCCGGCTAGTTAGTGAAGGTCTTAGTTATAGGGGGTCATATTTTGGATGAATGTGAAAGCTTCAAGGTTATGTTTGTTTAGGCTCTCGGCTAGTTAGTTCAAGGTCTTAGTTATAGGGGGCCATGTATTGGATGAGGGGTTCATCATATGGTGGTCTAGCCCGGATCCTCTAATCGAGTTTTGATTCACCCCTTCAATACAAGGCAATCAAACCAAATATACTACCAATCATAGACACCTCACCTTTCTCCCTTTTCACATTAGCCCCTTAACAAATGCAATGAGTTGGGCAACTATATATCGGCCACAAATGGTTGCAAGCTCCAATTCATGCAAGCTTCACTAAAGGTGCGTCTCTCGGCCTCTCTTCATATTTTGTTTGCTCTTGAGTTGTATTTGGCTTGTGATTGTGAATTTGTTGGTTTCTACTTCAAATCTGATCTTTTGAGGTTAGGCCATATTTTCAACTTGTGAGGTTCAATGGCCTTGAGTTGTATTTGGCTTGTGATTGTGAATTTGTTGGTTTCTACTTCAAATCTGATCTTTTGAGGTTAGGCCAGATTTTCAAGTTGTGAGGTTCAATGGCCTTGAGTTGGATTTGGCTTGTGATTGTGAATGTGTTGGTTTAGACTTCAAATCTGATCTTTTGAGGTTAGGCCAGATTTTCAAGTTGTGAGGTTCAATGGCCTTGAGTTGGATTTGGCTTGTGATTGTGAATGTGTTGGTTTAGACTTCAAATCTGATCTTTTGAGGTTAGGCCAGATTTTCAAGTTGTGAGGTTCATTGTTCTTGAGTTGGATTTGGCTTGTGATTGTGAATTCCAGAGATATGGGATTCCAGAGTTGTGTTTGCCACGCGAGCATAACCTAGTTAAATTGTTTAAATTGAACTTCATGTTGTTCTCAGAGAGCCGGCACGTCACCTCGAGAATTTCGCAGAGGATTCTGAGGTCGGAGTTGGGGGATTTGTCTTTGCGATCTTTGGCTAAGCTAAGGACTGAACTGGAAGCTTGTTATGGTGCGGAGAATATCTATGGCATGCTCTTTGGATCATTTTACCCATATTGGACATGCCCGGCAGATAGGGTGTAGATGGCCTTAAACTATAGTATATAGCTACTTGAACTGACTACCCATTTTTGTAAGTCTTCAGGTAACTTGGCTACATTTTGTTGACTAATAAAATATTTTGTGTATTTCGAACAATTTTTGGTTATTAAGTCCACGGGAATGGGGTGCCTTTCCAACATATTGAATTCAAACTATCTCTAATTCCACGGAAATAGGCACTGCTTCTTCGAAAATTTCCCAATATAATCTAAATTTTCCGCTCTCCAATCTCTGCTCTCCGCTCTACGCTCACATACTTGAGTTTCCCCTCTCACCAACGGCGCCACAAGTCCCAGGTGTCACTCCGGGGTCCCCCTTGTGCCCATGGTGTTTCGGGCACTCCTCATGAAGAGGTGCGTGACACCTTCCTTACACCTTTCTTGCGTTCTCACTCATGTTCCGTCCCTGCCTCAAGCCACCATGCGCTCCGGTCTTCTTTCTTTTAAGAAACCCAAATGACAGGGAGAACATGGATGTCAGCTGCCTTAACTCCATCCAATAGAAATATTGTGACGCCATTAGGTTGCAATCTTGGAGCTTGGCCTTGACAGGAGGTTGGACAATTCCATCCCCTTGATTGATTGTTGAAACCAGGTTAATTCAAGAGTGGGACTTAGCATACCGTCAAAGATACTCCCTCCAGATCAATCGCCGCGCCTCTGTGAGCCAAATATTGTGCACACGTGTCAACTTAACACAAAAAAAAATTATAAGAGACCTCAACATTGTGGTTGCTTGTATGGTCAAAGTGATAACAAGCGTGAGGCATTAGAGTTTAGACTTGGTTTTAATTAATTTAGATTTGAATGAGTTAAGTATCTGGATTGAGTCAGTAGAAGTGAAAAGAACCACAATGAGTAAAGTGGTTTAATTATTGGGTGATTGATGCGGGGTTCAAATGGTTGGAGGCAAGCATGTTGAGCATTTAAAGCTTAGGACAATGTCCATTCAAGGGGTGGGGGTTCCCAAAATCGGTGGATAAGCAACTGGATTTCCGGAGAGTCAGCTGAGGGGTCCGGGGAAGATCGAGAGAGAGCTCTCATTCAGTGAGGGAAAAAAAACAACGAACAGAGGGAGAGGGATGCGCTTCGGCTTGGATTCCCAGGTAGGCAATCGGCGGAAGGAGAATGGGTGAGTAAGGGAGCAAGGTGCTGCTCTGGAGGGGGCAGAGGACCAGCAAGGGCGACTGCTCCGTTGTGAGATGTAGTAGTGAATGGTAGGGGAAAGGTGGATGGGACTCTCGGCAACTAACATCAGATTCGCAAGCACCCTGGAAAGGAGGGCCAGTCGAGAGGCAGGGGTGCTCGAACGGTTAGATCAAGCGTGAATTTACAGCAACCTAGCCAAATCAGCAATGCCGCGCATTGATGTTCATTACAACTACTGCTCAAATGCCGTAGAAAACTCTTGAAGGTTCTGTGGAATGGCGAGAATGAGGGGGCAATGCAGAAGGAGGAGATTCCTCAAATTGCTGACAGAGGCTTGGGTGGCGCTCCAGGAAGGCAAAGTTAGCTCCAACAAATAATTCGGTAGTTGAATCGATGTTGCCATGGTAGTTGAAGGGGAGTGAGCTTGGGACATTGCTGCACCGAAGGGAGGATCAACTCCAGGGGCCTTGCAGCTCTGTCGAGGAATGTAATGCAGCCTTCAGGGCCATAAGGGAGTAGCTGTGAGGGCAGCCCAGGGGACTCACAGAGTGCTGCAGCCTGTAAGACCGAGGTGACCGTGGCTGACGGCAAGTGGAGTAGAAATAGAAGTGTGGATTTGGAGGGCATTAGTTTTTGACATTTTGACTAAGCACTTAGTAATGCTTAAGTTCTAATTAATTAAGGGTAGGGCTCAAATAGGTGTGGAAAAGATTAGCTAGCTTCAAGCATTAGTTAATGCTATTGTGTGGTTTTCTTGTCATTATAAAGCAAGCGTGCATTAACCTCATCCAATGATGCATTTAATGAGATGGGTGAGAGGAAGGAGTTGAATTCGACATGTTAGTTGCAAGCCTCTACCCGGACACTGACGCATAAAGGGTGGAGGCTTATGGCTGACAGCCTTAGACGTTTCATTAAGTTGTGATCAAAATCGTAGATAAATTGTGTGCTAACATCATCAGGCTCTTTTTACACCCATTGCAAAATTTGAGGTAGACAGCGGTAGCACGCGGATGTTGAGCAATGTAGCGGGCTTCTAGCACCTCAAATTAGAATCCAACGCCAATCCTCTTGAATTTTGTCACCGTCAAAACACATTTCCGGTGCTGATGACCACTTTTCTCATGCACTGCGCACTACACCTAATGCTGAATGCGGTCAATATATGCAGCTTCATGTCTGCAAGTAGCAAACCTTTGACACTTGCAGTCAAAGAAACCTTCTCTCTAGATCATTTGTTGCGTCTTAGACTTCTCATTCAGTCTGTCGCAACCCTTGCTAGCTCCTTTAATAATCTTGCCAATTTCCATTTCTAGCAAAGGTTACGAGCGCTAACCCTTCGCATTCCACCATGCTAATGGTTAGCTCCGCCTACCCCAGAGCTTATAGTTCATAGGAGGGGAACCAACCCTCCTATTTTACTTTTGAGACTCACCCCTTAATCGGTAACCAATTCCCAAATGTGGACTTCCATCCATGGAATTCCAATCCTATGTTGATCATCGCATTGCCGGAGCAACACTATAACAACCTGAACCATACTAGGCAACTATGGCCTCACATTGGGCCAATGCCCATGGAGGCCGTGCCGTTCGGCCTCGGGTGGGTGAGGCCACACCACCTCACCCATATAAGCCTCTAGGACTCTACGCGGGGCCCCTACCCCACCGTCAAGAGACCTCTTGTCTCTCTACCAAGAGTTGGGGCCAAGTAGACATTTCCCTTTAGCCGCTGGGCCTAGAAGCCCCCATCAGCTTCAGACTGTCATAACTTCCTTGTATGATGTCTGATGCAACAAGCAACCACTCCATCTTCATCTATGCTTCACGTAGATGCCGATGGACTCCTCACTTGCCCCACTTAGGCAAGTATTAACAAAGTTATGCCTGCTTGAACCTTGGCAGTCCCGGGAATCACTCCCAGGCACTGCTGTATCAAGGCGCTGTCCCGGGACAGCGCCCCACTCAAGTTGCCATAACTCCTAGCTCACACCTCTCATTGAGATGTTCTCGATCATTCTAGAATCTACACGCCATAAGCTACGCATAGCTAATGGCCTTACCCTCGTGCCTCCTAGTCTCCGTGGGTGGGATGCGTTCCCAACGCCCGGGGCCCTCACCCACACTAGGATCACTTGGGCCCTCTCACCAACGGCGCCACAAGTCCCGGGTGTCACTCCGGGGTCCCCTTGTGCCCATGGTATTTTGGGCACTCCTCATGGAGAGGTGCGCGACACAGTTGCTACGATCAAAGTCACAAAGCATCTGTGCGATGGAAGCAATAATGTCATCGCAGCCTTAGATACCTGTTGCAAAATTTCAAGCAGACAAGATTTCGAGCAATGTAGATAGAAGACTTCTAACACCCACTAAGATCGGTGTCGTGCGCCACTCTAGTTACTCTTTTGAGGATCGAAACACACTTAATTTTTGGTAGCACTTGCCACCTAATGAGCACCAACCTTAGACTGCCAAAATGCGGTCACTACCTAGGTACCATGAAGCTTTGGTCTCCCTATAGCAACCTCCGACACTTGCAATCAAAAATCACATGAGATCCACCTCCTCTGTCTGATCTTGTGAGAATCGAAGCTCATTTATTGTCGCAACCCTTGCTAGGTCCCTTAATAATCTTGCCAATTTTCCTTTCTAGCAAAGGTTACGAGCGCTAACCCTTCGCATACCGCCATGCTAATGGTTAGCTCCTCTTACCCCGGACCACATAGTTCATAGAAGGGGAACCAACCCTCCTACTTTGCTTTCGGGACTCACCCCTTAATCGGTAACCCATTTCTTTGATGTGGACTTCCATCCATGGAAGTCCAATCCTATGTTGATCATCGTGTTGCCGGAGCAACACTACAACAACCCGAACCATACTAGGCAACTATGGCCTCACAATGGGCCAATGCCCATGGAGGCCGTGCCGTTCGGCCTCGGGTGGGTGAGGCCACACCACCTCACCCATATAAGCCTCTAGGACTCTATGCGGGGCCCCTACCCCACCGTCAACCAACCTCTTGTCTCTCTACCAAGAGTTGGGGCCAAGTGGACATTTTCCCTTAGCCGCTGGGCCTAGAAGTCCCCACAGCTTCAGACCATCATAACTTCCTTGTATGATGTCTGATCATAACAACCAACCACTCCATCCTCATCTACGCTTCACGTAGATGCCGATGGACTCCTCACTTGCCCCATTCGGGCAAGTGGTGAGGAAGTTATGCCTGTTTGAACCTTGGCAGTCCCGGGAATCACTCCCAGGCACTGCTGTACCAGGGCGCTGTCCCGGGACAGCGCCCCACTCAAATGGCCATAACTCCTAGCTCACACCTCCGACTGAGGTGTTCTTGAGCATTCTAGAATCACCACGCCATGAGCTACGCATATCTCATGGCCTTAGGGCATCTGTAGTGGATCTAGGTAAAGCTCACTGCAAACCAAAACCTATCTTTTGACTGACCTAAAATTAGAAACTGAAATTACCATCATTAGAAGCACACCTAAATAAACGTGAGATATTTCTCAAGAAAAAAGAATTGTAAAAATTTGACGTAGGTGAAATCCCTCATTGAAAACACCACATTTTCAAAATTTAGAGGGAGTGCACCAAATCTTGCTTAAAAATGGAAAGATCCTCCCACACTCCCTCTAAATGTCAAAAATTTGGAGGGAGTGTGGGAGGATCTTTCCATTTTAAAGCAAGATTTGGTGTACTCCCTCTAAATTTTGAAAATGTGGTGTTTTCAATGAGGGATTTCACCTACGTCAAATTTTTACAATTCTTTTTTCTTGAGAAATATCTCACGTTTATTTAGGTGTGCTTCTAATGATGGTAATTTCAGTTTCTAATTTTAGGTCAGTCAAAAGATAGGTTTTGGTTTGCAGTGAGCTTTACCTAGATCCACTACAGATGCCCTTACCCTTGTGCCTCCTAGTCTCCGTGGGTGGGAGGCGTTCCCAACGCCCGGGGCCCTCACCCACACTAGGATCACTTGGGCCCTCTCACCAATGGCGCCACAAGTCCCGGGTGTCACTCCGGGGTCCCCCTTGTGCCCATGGTGTTTCGGGCACTCCTCATGGAGAGGTGCGCGACACTCACCCCCACCAAACGGAGTCGATGCCCTCATCGACTATACTTGTAGTCGGCACACCAATTCTCAAGTTGCCATCCTCTATGGTGCGGCATTGTGTTTACCTTAGGGCGCGACCCCCACAATGCATCTTCAAATTTGGCATAGTCCCAAAGGTGTCGTTCCTAGGTGGTCCGTTAGCGACTTTGGATCTCTCATCCAAGGACCTAACCTATACTAGACCCACCTACTTCGGGACTCACATGGGTTGCCCCTCCTTTGGGGCCTCCCCCGTTAGGCTCCACTAGCCTAACGTGACACATCTAGGCGAGACCTCAACGCTTCCACTAAGTTGTCTCGGTTGCAACTCCGAGATGGCTTTCCATTGTTAAGCCACGCCTCGATCGCACGGGGGTGATGCCAAGTCCCGCCCGACTCGGTTCCCACTTTGCTCTTTCGAGACATGGGTTCATGACTCCCATGCGCCAACTCTTGTTAGCTCGCGGGTAGCACTTTTATGAGCACGCGCCATCACCTTGCCCCCGCCCGGACAAGCCCAGAACTAAGAAGTTTCTTGGTTTTATCCAAGGCCCCTCCAAGCCATGGCCCCCAATTACTCGGCTTACCCAACCTAGTTTGGCATATCTATTCCCCCTCTTCCATTAACCAAGCACAAGTACAAGACTAGGACCTCATCTCATACTTTTCTCTTTGCACCACTAAAGTTTGGACTTTATTCCCTCAAGCCAAAGAACAAGTTCATGTTGTGGCATAATTAACCTCGAAGCTAAGTGTGCTACTAGCGTCTCTCCCCCACTAAAGGAGATTGATGTCCTCATCAATGCCTACGCTTCATTTTATTGGAATCCTTAGCCTTAGTTTCTTCAAAGTGCTTCACCAATTCATTGGTGTTCACCATGTCTCTTGCCGCCACCCAAGCGGTTTCTTTTTCATGGTATCCTCACCATTTCACCAAGTACTCTTTTGTACATTTTTTTCATTTTCACTTGGGCTTCCTACACTTGAGGGTGCCCTCCTACCTCATGTTCCAAATGACCTCCACAAGGTCGGGAGGTGGCCTAATCACTTGCTTGTGATCGGGCCACAAGGTGTCGTCCTAAAATGACTTTCGTAATGAGACATGAAATGTCGGATGCACTTTGATCTCGGGCGGTAATTCCAACTTATACATGTCCTTGAACACTTGTTCCACAATGGAAAACGAAGCTCCAATTTTGGACATGAACTTTTGAAGTAAGGCCTTTGGGCAAGGTGAAGTTGTCCACATTCAACAACACCTTATTGGCCCACCTCATACTCCACTTCGCGTCTTCCGGCATTGATTTGCACTCCGTAGCACCTTCGGGCTTTCTCCACCAACAACTTGGTCATCTCCAAGACTTGTTTACCATCCTTGGCCAAGTCCTCGCCATCTTGGTTGAACTCTAGTGTTGAATGTGCCCCCTCGAGAGCTAGGTTAATAGGTTGGAGCGCATCCACTCCATAAGCCACCACGAAAGACCACCCCTTGGTAGCCAAGTGCGTGGCTACATTGCAATTACACTCCGCTCGACCCACATAGACCGCCCAATCTCCTTGGTCCGCCCCCACCAAGTTCCTCAAGTATTGCTTCAAGACTACATTCACATGCTCCGCTTTCCCATTCATTTGGGAATGCAAGGCCGTGGTAAACCTTAGTTTCATCCGACCTCCTTAGAGAATTGCATTGAAAATGCACTTGTGAACTTTGGATCTTGATCCCACACAATCACTCTTGGCAACCCGTGGTGCCTCAACCATCCTTTGAGAAAAGGCTATGCGGTCTCCAACACGGTGGCGGTTCCCACAATTGGCACCATGTGTGCCAACTTGGCAAACCGCTCTACCATCAACAAGATGGCATCATACCCATGTGACTCCGACAAACTTGTGATCAAGTCCATGCACATACTATGCCATGGCCCCGACGGGATAGGCAACGGTTGCAAGAAACCGCCTTGCTTTTGGTAAGAGGCTCGGTTCACTTGGCACTTCATCCAAGCCTTCACAAAGTGGGTTATATCCTTCTTTATGCACCGCCAATGGTACCCCCATGACACCATTCTATGGCGGCTTTTTCTTTCTCCTCTATGGCCGGCAATAGGACTATCACATTCTTCCTTCAAAACCGATAGCCTCAACTTGCCTTGTGGCACATACACCCGACTTTGTTTACACTTGAACAATCCGTCCACCAACTTAACCTCTTTGAGCACCTTGCTCTTGCGAAGCTCACCTAAAAACATTTGTGCTTTGGGGTAGTAAATTTACCCCTCCTGTATCTTGCATCACAAGTTTCCTTCGCCGGCACACATTAGCCACAAGGTTTGGATGGTTCTCATTGCTTGGAACTCTTCCCGTCTACTTAGCGCATCCGGCACCACATTTCCACGGTCCGGTTTGTGGACCAAATCCACCTTCATAAGCGCCAAGCTATCATGCCAACGCAATGACTTGGCGCTCACTTGCGCTTGTATGTCAAAATACTTTTAGGACACATTGTCCTTGTAGACCTTTACTTTGTGCGACCCCAACTAGTGTCGCCACATCTTCAAGCAATGCACTACCGCAAAGAAGTTATTTGTCATGAGTTGGTTGTCTTCTTTGACAACCATCGAGCTTCATGCTCGCATATGCAATGGCCATCTATCTTACATCAACAATCCGCCATTGGCAACGTCATTCACCCCCGTATGCACCTCAAAAGGTTTGTCAAGCTCCGCGACCTTGAGCACGGGCGGCGAAGAGAACTTGGTCTTAAGCTCCCCAAAGACTCGTGACAAATATCATCCCACTCTTGGGATAGCCATTTCTTCCACAAGTCGAACCATCGAGCTTCATGCTCTCATATGCAATGGCCATCCATCTTGCATTAACATCCGCCAATGGTAAAGTCACTCGCCCCCCGTATGCACCTCAAAAGGTTTTTTCAAGCTCCGCGAACTTGAACACGGGTGGTAAAGAGGAACTTGGTCTTAAGCTCCTCAAAGACTTGGTGGCAAGGCTCATCCCATTCTTGGGATAGCCATTTCTTGCACAAGTTGGACAAGCTTCTACAACCATGGAGCTTAATACTCCTATAAGCAATGGTCATCCATCTTGGATCAACATCCGCCAATGGTAAAGTCCTTCGCCTTCATGTGCACCTCAACATGCTCATGAAAACCCGGAAACTTAACCACATGTTGTGAAGAGAAGTTACTCTTGAGCTCCCCAAAGGCTTGGTGACAAGGCTCATCCCACTCTTGGGATAGCCATTTTTTCCAACATGTTGACTAAGGTTCTAGCAACCTTAGAAAAACCATGAATGAAATGGTGGTAGTAGTTGTCTAAGCCAACAAATGACCTAAGCTTTTTTCTTGAATCAAGGGCCAATTCTCTTCTTGGATTGCCTTGACATTCTTCATGTTCGTCCACCAAATTCCTTTGTCACCACATACCTCAAGAACTCAATCTCTCGTTGAGCAAAGTTATTTTTCACTTCTTGGCGGTAACTTTTTGGGCAACACATTGGTGAATGCATCCTTGTATCTCACCAACATCCCACCAATGTGGTTTGGAGGAGGCCCATCTTTCCTAACCTCCCCATTCATTCCTTGGAGTTGCTCCAATCGAACCACGACCATTATGTTTTCTATTTTTCATTTGGTCCATTAAGACCAAATTCAACTTGGGTCCTCCTACCATAGGAGTCCTTGTCAATTTGAACTTCAATTCTTTGCCATTATGACACATCATAATGCACCGCAAGCTCACCGGCTTGCACCTCACATCTATCATGTGAGTTTCAAAGTAGGCGGCCTTCACAATGACATGCATTTCATCTATTTCACATGGTGTGAAATTTTGACAAAAATCCAATGTCCCACATTGAAAGGATACATGCATCGCGGCCTCCTTTGTCTCATGCGGTTCGTCCTTTCCAAACCGCACCTTGGTGGGCTTGCCCGCTCTATCAATCGGCAAGCCCCAACTTCCTTGTGAGTTTTGGGCTCAAGAAGGAGTGGTAGCCTCTTTGTCAACACATGAGACATTTCTCCCATTCATTGAGCCTCAAGGTACAAAAGATTTGGCCTTGGCTTAAGGCTTCTAGCCTTGGCCACAATGCCATCGTCTTACATTCGGTCCTCGGCAACTTGGCTTGGCTTGGTCCGCAAAGCCAACTTTAAACATTTTGTCCGCGGGACAAATTGGTTTGGTGGCACAAAACCAATTTCTAATAGTTTGTCCGCAAAACAAACATGTTTTGCCTTGGTAGCACAAAGCCACCTTCCCACACTCCGTCCGCGGCACAAACATGAATTGCCTTGGTAGGACAAACCCACCTCCCAACATTCCGTCCGCGCCACAAGTATGATTTGCTTTGGAAGCATAAAGCCACCTTTCAACATTCCGTCTGCGGCTCCAACATGTTTTGCCTAAGTAAAATGGACCAAACAATTTGCACTCATTTCTTTGGGACCTACTTTGGCTAAAGCCACTTGTGGTGATGCGTCGCCAAACTTCTCTTTGGGACCATTGTCTTCAATGCTCTTGCAAACTTGATGGTCCCCACCATGTCCTCAAGAGGCCTTAGGGACTTAAACAAGGCATCCACCACCTGCTTTTAAAACCCCACCTAAAAGGATGCATTTCTTAGAAAGTTCGTCCATTTTAGGTGTATCCTTCATTTGTGCGTTTGAATAGCGCACATAGGCCTTAAGAGGCCCCGGGTGCCTCATTAGCACCAAATTCATTCCAACATCAATACCTTCCAAGCATTTCGAATTGGAATTTCAATCCAACATTAATGCCCTCCAAGGTTTTGGGTGCATTCGGTATTCTAGGCCCCAAATGTTTTTTTGAGGTGTGCGGGAGCCCTTTCAAAGGACTCCACCATTTTCCTTACTAAATCCACCATCATGCCCACCATTGTCATTAGAACTAATGGTATGGCCAAATTCCATTTACACATAATCTTTGTTCCAATTTGAGCCTTACAACCTTTTGGAAAACCCGGGCTCACCATAATAACCCTCAGGTTTGATAGCCATGTCTCCCTCAAAGTGCTAGCTCAAAATATTGGAACCCTGCTCTGATACCAAGTGTCGCAACCCTTGCTAGGTCCCTTAATAATCTTGCCAATTTTCCTTTCTAGCAAAGGTTACGAGCGCTAACCCTTCGCATACCGCCATGCTAATGGTTAGCTCCTCTTACCCCGGACCACATAGTTCATAGAAGGGGAACCAACCCTCCTACTTTGCTTTCGGGACTCACCCCTTAATCGGTAACCCATTTCTTTGATGTGGACTTCCATCCATGGAAGTCCAATCCTATGTTGATCATCGTGTTGCCGGAGCAACACTACAACAACCCGAACCATACTAGGCAACTATGGCCTCACAATGGGCCAATGCCCATGGAGGCCGTGCCGTTCGGCCTCGGGTGGGTGAGGCCACACCACCTCACCCATATAAGCCTCTAGGACTCTATGCGGGGCCCCTACCCCACCGTCAACCAACCTCTTGTCTCTCTACCAAGAGTTGGGGCCAAGTGGACATTTTCCCTTAGCCGCTGGGCCTAGAAGCCCCCACAGCTTCAGACCATCATAACTTCCTTGTATGATGTCTGATCATAACAACCAACCACTCCATCCTCATCTACGCTTCACGTAGATGCCGATGGACTCCTCACTTGCCCCATTCGGGCAAGTGGTGAGGAAGTTATGCCTGTTTGAACCTTGGCAGTCCCGGGAATCACTCCCAGGCACTGCTGTACCAGGGCGCTGTCCCGGGAATCACTCCCAGGCACTGCTGTACCAGGGCGCTGTCCCGGGACAGCGCCCCACTCAAATGGCCATAACTCCTAGCTCACACCTCCGATTGAGGTGTTCTTGAGCATTCTAGAATCACCACGCCATGAGCTACGCATATCTCATGGCCTTACCCTTGTGCCTCCTAGTCTCCGTGGGTGGGAGGCGTTCCCAACGCCCGGGGCCCTCACCCACACTAGGATCACTTGGGCCCTCTCACCAATGGCGCCACAAGTCCCGGGTGTCACTCCGGGGTCCCCCTTGTGCCCATGGTGTTTCGGGCACTCCTCATGGAGAGGTGCGCGACATTTATGACCACCTCCGTCGACAATCTCACTTCAGAAGCTAATGTCACTTACACCCCTGAAACGGATGACTTATGCCACGAATTTCCCCCACTTCCTGAGGAGGTTTTCCCTGCATTCAAACAAGTGTTAAGAGATTCTACGAACAGTAACCTTCTCTCTATTTCTTGATCATTAATGCCTAGCACCAATTTTTGCAATACCACCCCACTTCCTCCCGTTTCCTTTCTAATTCCTTCCCCTCTCGCATCCACCTAGCCATGAGTGTCAGGACTATTAATTCTCTATAGACACCACATCTGTCGCAACCCTTGCTAGCCCCCCCTTGACCATCTTGCCAACTTTCAATTCTAGCAAAGGTTCCGAGTGGCTAACCCTTCGCATACCGCCATGCTAATAGTTAGCTCCTCTAACCCCGGACCAATAGTTCATAGGAGGGAACCAACCCTCCTACTTTGCTTTCGGGACTCACCCCTTAATCGGTAACCCATTTCCCCAATGTGGACTTCCATCCATGGAATTCCAATCCTATGTTGATCATCGCGTTGCCGGAGCAACACTACAACAACCCGAACCATACTAGGCAACTATGGCCTCACAATAGGCCAAAGCCCATGGAGGCCGTGCCGTTCGGCCTCGGGTGGGTGAGGCCACACCACCTCACCCATATAAGCCTCTAGGACTTCACGCGGGGCCCCTACCCCACCGTCAACCAACCTCTTGTCTCTCTACCAAGAGTTGGGGCCAAGTGGACATTTTCCTTTAGCTGCTGGGCCTAGAACCCCCTAGCAGCTTCAGACCATCATAACTTCCTTGTATGATGTCTGATCATAACAACCAACCACTCCATCTTCATCTACGGTTCACGTAGATGCCGATGGACTCCTCACTTGCCCCATTCGGACAAGTATTGAGGACGTTATGCCTGTTTGAACCTTGGCAGTCCCGGGAATCACTCCCAGGCACTGCTGTAGCAGGGCGCTGTCCCGGGACAGCGCCCCACTCAAATGGCCATAACTCCTAGCTCACACCTCCGATTGAGGTGTTCTTGAGCTTTCTAGAATCACCACGCCATGAGCTAGGCATAGCTCATGGCCTTACCCTTGTGCATCCTAGTCTCCGTGGGTGGGAGGCGTTCCCAACGCCCGGGGCCCTCACCCACACTAGGATCACTTGGGCCCTCTCACCAATGGCGCCACAAGTCCCGGGTGTCACTCCGGGGTCCCCCTTGTGCCCATGGTGTTTCGGGCACTCCTTATGGAGAGGTGCGCGACAACATCTCTTTACAAGTCCCCTCGTTGGCATAGCTACTGCAACCCCGACTTGCTTTTGGTTCCTTTTCCCCCCCGTCACCAGGACACCAAAACCAAGCTGCGAGCAAGAGAATTTGTGCAACAAAAACCTAGGTGAAAAACCTCACATCATTGTTCTGAGATTTTTTTTCTCAATGCGGTACACATGGGTGTTTATTTGGTTGTTTGACACGCCAGTCACTAAGATTTTTCCATCGCAGCGGCTCCGCCATCCTCCTTAGCTACTCCTCAAAACCTTGGTTCTTCATCGCGGCAGGGCTTCCGCGTGTTCCCCTAGAGCTCCTCTCCCTCCTTGCCTTAATGAGCCTCTCTTCCCCTACATCCCGAGACCCCTCCAAACTCCTCCTTTTTGGTCGCGTTGCCCGGCATCTTGGGGCTGCCTAGAGGAAAACAACAGGCTTGACCCTTTTTCTTGATTTTTTAACCCCGCTTTCCACCATAGCCTATCTTAATGTAACTTCACTTAACTTTTGGTATTCCTTTTATCTATTTGGGTGATTCTCACTTCCTTTACTTGCGTTTTACTTCCTAGAAACTTTATTTAAAGATTAATTAATTAATATGTGAATTCGTATTTTGGGCTCAAAATCAAACATCATATAAGGAAATTATGGTGGTTTGAAGCCGCTGGGGGCTTCCATCCCCAGCTACTAAGGGAAAATGTCTACTTGGCCCCAACTCTTGGTAGAGAGACAAAAGGTTTCTTGACGGTGGGGTAGGGGTCCTATCTGAAGTCCTAGACGCTTATATGCGTGAGGTGATGTGGCTAAACCCACCCGAGGCCAAATAACACAGCCTCCATGGGCATTGGCCCAATGTGAGGGCATAGTTGCCTAGTATGGTTTGGGTTGTTATAATGTTGCTCCGGCAACGCGATGATCAACATAAGATTGGACTTCAATGGATGATAATTCACATCTAAAAGTTGGTTACCGATTAAGGGGTGAGTCCCAAAAGCAAAGTAAGAGGGTTTGTTCGCCTTTTATAAACTATAAGGTCCGCGGTATAAGAAGCTAACCATTTCCATGGTAGAATGCAAAAAGGTTAGCGCTCATGATCCTTGCCAGAAATGAAAATGAATAAGATTGTTAAAGGGGCTAACAAGGGTTGCAACAATGCTAATGATTAGCTTCCCACACCGTGGACCTTATTGTTCATAAAAGGGGAACCAACCCTCCTACTTTGCTTTCGGGACTCACCCCTTAGTCGATAACCAATACTTAGATATGGACTTCCATCCATGGAAGTCCAATCTTATGTTGATGATCGCGTTGCTAGAGCAACACTACAACAATATGAATCATACTAGGCAATTATGCCCTTACATTGGGCCAATGTTCATGAAGGCCATGCCGTTCGGCCTCGGGTAGATTTGGCGGCCACAATGCCTCACCCATATGTGCCTCTAGGACTTCTAGCAGGGCCCCTACCCCACCGTCAAGAATTATTTTGTCTCTCTACCAAGGGTTGGGGCCAAGTAGACATTTCACCTTAGCCGCTGACACTGGAAGCCCCCAACAACTTCAGAATACCACAACCTCCATGAATGATCTTGAATAATAACAAGCAACCACTTCATCATAAATTACGCTTCACGTAGATACCGATGGACTCCTCACTTGTCCCATTCGGGCAAATATTGACAAAGTTATACATGTTCACACCTTGGCAATCCCGAAAACCACTCCTAAGCCACTCCTACAGCATGGCGTTGTCTTGAGAAAACACACGACTCACATTGTCATATCTCCTAGCTGACACATTCGATTAAGGTGTTCTTGAACATTCTAAAATCACACGTCATAAGCTACGCATACCTCATGGCCTTACCCTCATGACTCCTACTCTCTGTGGGTGGGAGGCGTTCCCAATGCCCGAGGCCCTCACCCTATCGCGCAGCTCTCCATGAGGAGTGCCAAAAATACCATGGGCACAATGGCGACCCCTGAGTGACACCCGGGACTAGTGGTGCCATTGGTAAGAGGGCCCAAGTGAACCTAGTGTGGATGAGGGCCCTGAGCGTTGGGAACGTCTCCCACCCATGGAGACCAGGAGGCACGAGGGTAAAACCATTTTCTATGCGTAGCTTATGGCGTGTTGATTTTAGAATGCTCAAGATCACCTCAATCCGAGGTGTGACCAGGTGTGAGCTAGGAGATATGACAATTTGAGTGGGGCGTTGTCTCGGGACAGTACCCTGGGGCTGGCTCCTAGGATTGCCAAGGTTTAAAGATACATAACCTCAAGAATATTTGCCCATATGGGGCAAGTGAGGAGTCCATCCGCATCTACGTGAAACTTAGATGAAAATGGAGTATTCCTTTGTTACCATTAGGTAGCATAAAAGGAAGTTATGATGGTCTAAAGTTGTTGGGGGTTTCTAGGCCCAACGGCTAAGGGAAAATATCTACTTGGCCCCAACTCTTGGTAGAGAGACAAAAGGTTTCTTGATGGTGCGGTAGGGGCCCTTCCAAAATTCCTAGAGGCTTATATGGATGAGTTGATGTGGCCGAACGCACCCGAGCCCGAACGGCACGGCCTTCATAGGCATTAGCCCAATGTGAGGGCATAGTTGTCTAATATGGTTCAGGTTGTTATAGTGTTGCTTCGGCAACGTGATGATCAATATAAGATTAGACTTTCATGGATGAAAATTCACATCTAAGAATTGGTTACCGATTAAGGGGTAAGTCCCGAAAGCAAAGTAGAAGGGTTGGTTTCCCTCTTATGAACTATAACGTCCGGGATAGGAGGAGCTAACCATTAGCATGGCGGAATGCAAAGGGTTAACGCTCGGGACCCTTGCTAGAAATGAAAATTGGCAAGATCGTTAAGGAGGCTAGCAAGGGTTGCGACACACTCACACTAGGATCACTTGGGCCCTTGCATCAACTGCGCCACAAGTCTCAGATGTCACACTGGGGTCCCCCTTGTACCCATGATATTTCAAGCACTCCTCATAGAGAGGTGCGCGACACTCACCCCAACAGGAGTCGATACCTTTGTGGACTATACTTGTAGTCGACATATCAATTTTCAAGTTGCCATTCTCTATAACGCAACATTGTGTTTACGTTAGGGCACGACCCTCACAATGCATCTTCAAATTTGACATAGTCCCAAAGGTGTTGTTTGTAGGTGGTCCATTAGCGACCTCGGATCTCTCTTCCAAGGACCTAACCTACACTAGACACACCTACTTTGAAACTCACTTGGGTTGCCCGTCTTTTGGGCCTCCCCCTTTAGGCTTCAATAGCCTAACATGAGACATCTAGGCCGGATCTCAATGCTTCCACTAATTTGTCTCGGTTGCAACTCCGAGATGGTTTTCCATTGTTAAGCCACGCCTTGATTGCACAGGGGTGATGCCAAGTCTTGCCCGACTTGGTTCTCACTTTGGTTTTTCGAGACATGGGTTCGTGACTCCCATGTGCCAACTCTTGTTAACTCGCGGGCATCACTTTTATGAGCACGCGCCATCACCTTGCCCCCGCCCAGACAAGCCCATGGCTAAGAGGTTTTTTAATTTTTTTCCAAGGCCCTTCAAAGCTATGGCCCCCAATTACTCAGCTTATCCAACCTAGTTTGGCATGTCTATTCCCCCTCTTTCACTAACCAAGCACAAGTACAAGCCTAGGACCTCATCTCATATTTTTTTCTTTGCACCACTAAAATTGAACTATATTGCCTTAAGCCAATGAACAAGTACATGTTGTGGACAACATTGCCTCCAAGCTAAGTATCCTACTAGCGTCTCTCCCCCACTAAAGGAGATTGATGTCCTCATCAATGCCTACACTTCATTTTATTGGAACCTCTAGGCCTAGTTTCTTCAAAGTGCTCCACCAATTCTTTGGCATTCACCATGTTTCTTGCCATTATCCAAGTGTATTCTTTCTCATGGAATCCTCGCCATTTCACCAAGTACTCCTTTGTAATTTTTATTTTCACTTGGACTTCCTACACTTGAGGATGCCCTCTTATCTCATTTTCCAAATTCTCAATCCAAATTCGGAGGAAGTTAGGTATTGTATTTTCTTAAACCTTAAATATGCATCATTTCTTGTTGTTTGGTCTTGTGGATTTCTGAATGAGCATGTTCAATTCTCTAAATATGAAAATCTAGTTTTTTGGCCATGGAATTATGGGAATTAAGGGTGGCATGTGGTTGGAGACTTTGAAGGTTGTCCCCCTCATGCCATTAGCTACTTTTAGAGATCCATCGTCATTGGTGCTAAATCTCTCACAATTTATTAGTCTCACCATGACATTGTGGAGGATGTTGAACATGTATCTTGATATTATTGGAGGGTGCATAGTTGTATCATAACCCTTCACATTGTAAATGTTTGCTACAAGGTTTGAATGGGACTATAGTTGAATTTGTTTGTGAACATAATTAAAGTAAATGTTTTAAACTCTTTGTATATGATTTTCTTGTATTTGAATCCAACCTTGTTTTTTTGAAGTGAGTAATTGTGCAAAATTTCATATCTTCTCACAGCTGATTGTATTTCTTGTTTTGTTCTATATATCCATGTTTACAACTTCTCTACTTCAACTTGTATATTTTGTTATCTTTGTAGTTATTAGGATCCCTTTAACTAGTATATGATTGCTATTGGTTGTGTTTTGAATAGTACTTTGAATGGTTTAGGATTGGTACTACTAATTAAAACTAAATGAATGACAATTTGAATGGAATGGAATGTTTATTGCTCACATAGTCGGTTTCACAATGCTATAGTATTCCCTTCATTATTTGGTACTTGTATGATTTATTAAAAAAAATTGCAAAAATTAGCCTCTCTAAAAATTACAAATAAATATAGGGTGCTAAAAATACGTCAAAACACCTTTTTATTTACAAATAGGGAGGGAAAAAATATTGAGAGGTGCATATATATCCCCCCAACAAATGCCCCATTGTCGCATGTGGTTACGAAACGTAAGGGTGTGTGATTGCCCTGAGCCTTGCGGATATATGCAACTAAAACAATGAGGAGATTGTTATCATGTAGGAGATACATCATTGGGAAAGTCCCCACAAAACAAAAATATACAAGGTGTGGACTTATAGAGATTGGGTGAACATGGCAAACAATCACAAATTTAATGCCTTCTTCATCACTATGATGCAAAAGCTTGTGAGGGGAACTAACATGGAGAAGGCTTTGTTGAAAGAAACCAATGACTTAACAAAAAATTCCCAACAACGAGGTCTTCTACATTTTTAGGCAACAATTGAATCATACATCTATGGGTTGAGTCTTTGGCCCTCCCATACAATGACATCAAGAAAAACCAAATTGTCATCAAGAGGAAGGACTTGAATGAAGTTTTGGAGATTGTGAGGAAATGAGGTATTTGTGATCCCCAAATATAGTATATGCACATAACTTAATCTATTAACATTGGTGTGGTTTTTTCCATGACCAATCGAATGCGGCTTCTTGAAGATGTTTGAAGACGAGATTGTACAAAATTCTACACCACTGGTGTTTCAATATTTTTCTTGCTTCATGTAGATGGCAGTAGGATGCATTGGATAGCTTCGTGATCTTAGCATTTGAGATTGTCACCTAGTGGTTTTCTTGCCTAATACATAGATTGTCACATCGTGGTTCTCTCGGCCAATACTAAGCTTGTCATATTGTGGTTTTTTCACCTAGAATTGACCTTGAGACTTTTGTGTTACAGGCTTGGGAGACATAAAACCTGGTGTATGTTTCAGTGATATTCACAAAAGTAGTCATCATGGCTAAAAAAACAAATCATTTGATGAAAATCTTTAGAGTCAACAAATTGGTGAACAATGTTCATGCAAAGATGCTCACGCAATCTCCTCTTGGGAACTTGTTGAACTTGGCTGTTTAGCTTAATGTTTTTTCTCTTGAAGCTCTTTGTAGGCAATGCATTAAAATACTCTCAACAATAAATTGGTAGGAATTTGATATTATTGGATATCCACAAACGAGTTATTACTCACGCATCCAATATAACAACTTTCATAAAACATGTCAAACCCCATAATCATTTTGGGAGCATCATCTAGGATTTGCATCTATAAAATGCGAATTCCTCCAACACCTCGAGTGTGCACACTACGGATGATAATTCTTCCAAGGCCTCGCATTTCCACATCCCAGGTTTCTTCAAACATGTCAACCCCCTAGTCCTTCCGGGATCTTCTTCAATAATCTGCATCCACAAAAACTTAATTCCTCCAACTCCATGAGCGTGCGCACTCTGGATGGAAATTATTCCAAGGCCTCGCATTCCCAAATGTAGAGTTCCTTCAAACATGTCAAACCCCCTAGTCCTTCCGGGATATTTTTCAATGATTTACAACCACCAAAATTCAATTCCTCCAATGCCACAAGAGTGCACACTCCGGATGGGAATTCTTCCTAGGCCTCGCATTCCCACATCCCAAGTTTCTTCAAACATGTCAAACCCCCTAGTCATTCCGGGATCTTCTTCAAAGATTTGCAACCACCTAAATTCAATTCCTCCAATGCCACGAGTGTGCGCACTCCGGATGGAAATTCTTCCACGGCCTTGCATTCCCACATGTAGAGTTCCTTCAAACATGTCAAACCCCCTAGTCCTCCCGGGATCTTCTCCAATGATTTACAACCACCAATATTCAATTCCTCCAATGCCACGAGAGTGAGCACTCCGGATGAAAACTCTTCCAAGGCCTCGCATTCCCACATGTACAGTTTCTTTAAACATATCAAACCCCCTAGTCCTTCCGGGATCTTCTTCAAGGATTTGCAACCATCAAAATTCAATTCCTCCAATGCCACGAGCGTGCGCACTCCGGATGGAAATTCTTCCAAGGCCTTGCATTCCCACATGTAGAGTTTCCTCAAACATATCAAACCCCCTAGTCCTTCCGGGATCGTCTTCAATGATTTGCATTCAGTGAAATGTAATTCCTCCAATGCCACGAGCGTGCATACTCCGGATAGAAATTCATCCAAGGCCTCGCATTCCCACATCCCAAGTTTCTTCAAGTATGTCAAACCTCCTAGTCCTTCCGGGATCCTCTTAATTTATTTGCAACCACCAAAATTCAATTCCTCTAATGCCACGAGAGTGCACACTCCGGTTGGAAATTCTTCCTAGGCCTCGCATTCCCACATCTCAAGTTTCTTCAAACATGTCAAATGTAGAGCTCGCAAATCGCAACCATCGAAGCCACAGAAGGTCAAGCTCAAGAAGTTGAAGCAAGCTGGGGCAGGGGAAAGAAGGCGACCGGAGAAGGGACGCAAACCCCAACGAAATGGGCATGCGACCCAGGGAACGAGCAGGAGGCCAACGGAACGGGCTGCGGCCAAGGGAACGAGCAGCATCCCAACGGAACGGGCATGCGGCCCAGGGAACGAGCGGGAGGCCAACGGAACGGGCTGTGGCCAAGGGAACGAGCAGCATCCCAACGAAACGGGCATGCGGCCAAGGGAACGAGCAGCATCCCAACGGACCGGACAGGCGCCCAAGGGAACAAGCAGGAGCCCAAGGGAATGAGCTGCGGATTGCTGGCCGAGGCCAGTGGGAATAGGACCGAGCCGAGAATGGAAGAGGCGGGCCGCCCTATTTATAGGACATGTGGCTAAATTCAAGGGATGAATGTAGTTGCCAATGAATAAGTAACCAATAGGATACCAAGGGGTATGTAGCTAGGAAAGACATTTTAATCAAGGTAGATTCCTAAAAATAGAATTAGGACCATACATTCAGACTATAATTAGATACAGTGCTAAATTTATCTGAAGCTAACATTTACAAAAATCTACAAATACCTAGATGTGAAACACTATGTAAAGAGGCCAACTTGAGGGCCATAATACACTTCATTTTGCCCGAAGATCATACGTGAGTGTCCAAGCTCCCGAGCATTGCAATTGAAGACAAATCGGCACCCTCGGTGCATTAGAGCTTTAGGGTTCAGAATTGGCACCCTCGGTGCATTCAAGTCCAAATTCAACCACAAGGCAAATTGGACTTCCTTACAAATACTAAGGGATTTCTTACAAGCACTATGGCGCGTAGCCCCTTTGGACCCGGCCGACCAACATCAACTTAAAGGAGGTTGAAAGGCTCTAAGTTAGGAGTTCAAGACTATTTTGAGCCTAAGGAAATTAAAGGAGGTGATGGCCTATACAACCTAAGGGAGGAAATCATGATCTTGCTTAGGCAAGGAACTTTGGGGGGAAAATCATGGATGATGGCCCCGAGTGAATCTCCGCAAGGGAATGTGATAATCACCCAAGGATTGAAGTGAAGGATCGAGGTAGGTATCCACATACTTTGATGATGTCGGAAGGGAGGTTTTAGACATCTCCACCGAGGTGACCCAAGTACCCATTTGAGGGAAAGCGGGGCCGCCAAGTGGCTCACTCATCATTACCTTAGAGGTACACTAGGGAGAAGTTCCACGCCTTAGTCCGAGAAGGCTCAAGGTATTAACTTGAGATTGGCATTGATCACCGAATATTCTATCTTAAGATACCTCTCGGAATATTGATAAATACCGTCCAAACACCTTGAAGATTGAATACATACATAAACTTGATGGCGTGCACTTGAGGCTAATAAAATCAAGAGAATTCCATGACATCAAGTATGTCCAACTTAAGAAAAATTATAATTGCAAGGAAGCATGCTTGCCTCGTAATAAGTGCTTAGGTAAGGATCCTCAAAGGAACATTGGAGAAACTAGAGAATTCTCCCAAGATTCCTTTAGTGAGAGAGTATGCTTGAAAACTATAAACTCTCAAGGGAATATTTGTGAAATACTTTGAGAGAGAGAGTTCTCCCAAGATTCCTTTAGTGAGAGAGTATGCTTGAAAACTATAAACTCTCAGGGGAACATTCGTGGAATACTTTGAGAGAGTAAGGAAGGTTTTAATCATTCAAACCATGAAAGATATTGTATGCAAAAATGAAGTTCCTCTAAGTACACTTAACCTTGACATTAGGATTTAGGGAAACATAACCTTGAAAACTTCGAGCACTTTCTCCTTGGAGATTCATTAAGAAGAAACATCATATTAGAAACACTATGCGATAAGAACTTGATATTGTATAAGAAGGAATTTCCTCTAAGTACACTTAACCTTGACATTAGGATTTAGGGAAACATAACCTTGAAAACTTCGAGCACTTTCTCCTTGGAGATTCATTAAGAAGAAACATCATATTAGAAACACTATGCGATAAGAACTTGATATTGTATAAGAAGGAATTTCCTCTAAAACACTTAACCTCGACATTAGGATTTCGGGGAACATAACCTTGGAAACTAGGACACCTTCTCAGTAGAGATTAACTTCAAAGAGGAAGTATCATACTAGGGACACTATGCATGAGTACATCTTATTAGAGATCTAACATCATATTGAGCTTTTGAATTAATGAGTAAACAGACCACCTTCAGGAACGGAAATTGAGGAGCGAGCTAATTTTAGGCGGGCGCAGTGTCTGTGTAAACCGGTCAGCAGCGGGTTACACCGTCTAAGGCTGGAAGGTTGAAGGTGGCCTCCACATCAAACCCCCTAGTCCTTCCGGGATCTTCTTCAATGATTTGCAACCACCAATATTCAATTCCTCTAATGCCACGAGTGTGCGCACTCCGGATAGAAATTCTTCCAAAGCCTCGCATTTCCACATGTAGAGTTCCTTCAAACATGTCAAACCCCCTAGTCCTCCTGGGATCTTCTTCAATGATTTGCAACCACCAAAATTCAATTCCTCCAATGACACGAGCGTGCACACTCCGGAAGGAAATTCTTCCAAGGCCTCGCATTCCCACATGTAGAGTTTCTTTAAACATGTCAAACCCCCTAGTCCTTCCGGGATCTTCTTCAATGATTTGCATTCAGTGAAATGTAATTCCTCCAATGCCACGAGCGTGCATACTCCGTATAGAAATTCATCTAAGGCCTCGCATTCCCACATCCCAAGTTTCTTCAAGCATGTCAAACCCCCTAGTCCTTCTGGGATCCTCTTAATTTATTTGCAACCACCAAAATTCAATTCCTCTAATGCCACGAGAGTGCACACTCCAGTTGGAAATTCTTCCTAGGCCTCGCATTCCCACATCCCAAGTTTCTTTAAACATGTCAAACTCGGGTGCAAGCACGGTAAAGTGGACAACTCCTGATCCCTACCTAGTGTTAAGTGAAAGTGATTCAATTTTATGTACTAACTTTGAATTTTGTGAAGAAATAAACCATAGACATTTTAAAAACATCTTGATCTACAAAGCCAAGCAATTTATGATGACAAAAAGAATTCCAAGAAAAATCTACCTATTTTAGAAGACGGTGCAAGTGGCGTGCAAGTAGGTGATATTGAATAAGTGACTGTCTAAAATTTGTTTAAAATATGATAAAATTACATTAAATTGATGGTTTTTTAGAAAGTTTTGTGGTGATACCCTCAAGTAGACAATGATTTCAAAAAATATATAAAAAAAATCTACCTTCAAAATAGTTAAGGTCATGAAATCTACATCCAAAACCAGACTCAACCATTTGTTTTTGAGCATCACTTTTGATACTAAGTATTGAAGATCTCAACTTGATATTCTACATTTGAGTATTTAACACAACTATAGAGGTCATCATAAAAAAAATTCCAATTTAAATAACTCTTTGCTACTACTTTTAGGCCTTTGACCAAAAAAATTATGGTTTTAGTATACCAGAGCACTTTTTTGGTCCACTTTACCATGCTTGCACAGTCCCCTAGTCCTTCCGGGATCTTCTTCAATGATTTGCAACCACCAAAATTCAATTCCTCTACAGTCTAACCTTGATAATGTCACCCTTGTTAATAGAACACCTTGATATTGTCACCTAAAAGTTTGAAACCGATTTTCATAGTGTAAAACTCCCTCGTTATTATCCCTATCACCCTTGGTAATGTCACTATTTTTTTCCAAAATCCGTAGTGTAAATGTGATAATACCAAGTATGGATGGATTGTATGTGATGGTTGGATGGACAAATTGAAGAAATATGATCCAGAGGACATCTTCAATTTTGATGAGACAGGTTTGTATTATAGAGCCTCTCCTTGCAAGACTTTGAATATTGGGAAGGCGAAAGGAAATAAGAAAAAGAAGGACCGTGTGACATTGGGGCTTTGCACTAACATCTCATGGAAGGAGCGATTGAAGCTTGTTTTCATTCACAAATCAGCGCGTCCCAGATGCTTTCCTCGGAATTTTGATCCAAATAGTACAGTACACTATTATTCTAACAATTCAGCCTGGATGAATGGTGGTGTTTTTACACATTGGGTGAAGAGTGAGAACCGAAAAATGGCATTGAAAGACAGAAAGATTTGCATTATTATGGATAATGCAGAATGCCATGATATTCATGGTGAGGTCAAGAAAGTTATAGATGGGTTTAATGCCTTTGTACTCTCCCATATCACTATCTTGTTCCTTCCACCAAATGTGACTTCAGTTGTTCAGCCTTTGGATCAAGGAGTGATTGCAACATTCAAAATGTACTATAAGTGCAAGCTTGTTAACTGGAATTTGCAACAAATTGATAACAATTCAAATGAAGATTTGGAGAAACTGAATGTTGATCTATTTCAAGCTATGCTATGGTGTGTGGCAGTATGGCATGAATTAGATGATCAAACCATTAGAAATTGTTGGAGAAAGTCCGCCATATTGCCTACAGAGTGGAATGCATATATCAACAATTTTGATGAACGTATGAAGTCCAAAATGGAGGAAGCAACTTTGGAATTGGGCAATCTCATCGCCGCATTGAATTTGGGTTTGGATGTCGAAGGCAAGCCTGTAGAAAAGCTTTGTCCTTTGGAGTACATAAACATGGAAGGTGAAGATGATTTTGAGGTGGAATATTCTATTGAGGAGCTTGTGCAATTAGTGCAAGATGGCGAACATGTTCTTGATTCCATGGAAGTAGACCCATTGATTGTTGATAGTAGTGATGATGAGCCTAGAGTAGTGAAGCTAAGCGGTGCACAAAAATATGCTAAAGTTGTTTTGAATTTTATGGCTAGCCAAGGTTCTCAGATTTTCAACACTCAGGAGTTGTTAGGGATGGAAAAAACCCATGACAAACTCATTAAAATTGGTGTTGCACATTTAACATCAACAAAACAATGTGACATTAGAAGCTTCTTTGTCTCTAGTGAGAGGTCTTTACCTGATCTCAATGACACATTATGATGTGCTCTTGTTGTTATTCACAATTTTGAATTAGATTTTACATTCAAAAACATTAAAGTCTCGTATTTGTTATTTTATTTTTTACATTGTAATTTTATTTTGATTTTCTACCTTCTTTTTTTATAATATCACATTATGCAGAAATCTTCAAAATGTGACATTATCAAATATGTCACACCTTGTTTATGTCACTCTTTTTGGTGAAACGGATGGTGTGACATTATCAAGGTTAGACTGTAATGCCACGAGTGTGCGCACTCCGGATGGAAATTCTTCCAAGGCCTCGCATTCCCACATGTACAGTTTCTTCAAACATGTCAAACCCCCTAGTCCTTCCGGGATCTTCTTCAAGGATTTGCAACCACGAAAATTCAATTCCTCCAATGCCACGAGCGTGCGCACTCCGGATGGAAATTCTTCCAAGGCCTCGCATTCCCACATGTAGAGTTTCTTTAAACATGTCAAACCCCCTAGTCCTTCGGGGATCCTCTTCAATGATTTGCACCCATTGATTTGTAATTCCTCCAACGCCACGAGCGTGCACACTCCGGATGGAAATTCTTCCAAGGCCTCGCATTCCCACATGTAGAGTTTCTTTAAACATGTCAAACCCCCTAGTCCTTCCGGGATCTTCTTCAAGGATTTCCATTCACTGAAATGTAATTCCTCCAATGCCACGAGCGTGCACACTCCGGATGAAAATTCTTCCAACGCCTCGCATTCCCACATGTAGAGTATCTTCAAACATGTCAAACCCCCTAATCCTTCCGTGATCTTCTTCAATGATTTGCAACCACCAAAATTTAATTCCTCCAATGCCACAAGCGTGCACACTCCCGATGGAAATTCTTCCAAGGCCTCGCATTCCCACATGTAGAGTTTCTTCAAACATGTCAAACCCCCTAGTCCTTCCGGGATCCTCTTCAATGATTTGCACCCATTGATTTGTAATTCGTCCAATGCCACGAGCGTGCACACTCCGGATGGAAATTCTTCCAAGGCCTCGCATTCCCACATGTAGAGTTTCTTTAAACATGTCAAACCCCCTAGTCCTTCCGGGATCCTCTTCAATGATTTGCACCCATTGATTTGTAATTCCTCCAACGCCACGAGCGTGCACACTCCGGATGGAAATTCTTCCAAGGCCTCGCATTCCCACATGTAGAGTTTCTTTAAACATGTCAAACCCCCTAGTCCTTCCGGGATCCTCTTCAATGATTTGCACCCATTGAATTGTAATTCCTCCAACGCCACGAGCGTGCACACTCCGGATGGAAATTCTTCTAAGGCCTCGCATTCCCACATGCCAAGTTTCTTCAAACATGTCAAACCCCCTAGTCCTTCCGGGATCTTCTTCAAGGATTTGCAACCACCAAAATTCAATTCCTCCAATGCCACGAGCGTGCGCACTCCGGATGGAAATTCTTCCAAGGCCTCGCATTCCCACATGTCGAGTTCCTTCAAACATGTCAAACCCCCTAGTCCGTCCGGGATCTTCTTTAAGGATTTGCAGTGTATAATGTTTAATTCCTCCAGAGTAGTTAATTTTTGAAGTCCATTTGGAAACTCATCCAATGTTTTACAGTCTATGAAATTAAGTTCTTTGAGTGTTTTGAAATGGACAACATCAAATGGAAGAGATTTTGAAATTCGGCCCTTCAATATCTCAAGTGTACTTAATCTTTCCAAATGATTTTTGGCAATTATTTTCATATCATTGTCGAATATATGTTGTGTTGCCAAATAATTATCACATTTCGTATTGAAATGGATCCTCAACCTTTTCAAGTTGGTTGTTCCCATGAGGATAGCAAAAAGAAAGTGCACATCCTCGCAATTTTGAACACTTAACAATCGTAGACCTTGCACTTGTAAAGTTTTTGGAAATGTCAATATTTTTTTCATATGTGTAAATGACATGCCTTCAATAAATCTTGTGCCCTGCATGGAAAACAAACATTAGACAATGAAACATTTATATTTATATCTTAGTTTTTTCTTGGTTATGGTTACATTTTTGAGTTTCAAGTCATAACTTCATAATGATTTTGGAAAGACATTTGCAATAATAAAGGTATTGTGTGCCACATACCTTTTGATTGCAATAATGAACGAATGTGGATGAAGTAAAATCCCATATTCGAGAGCCTTGGTATTCTTTTTCCACAATCATACGACCCATATCCCGCAATTGATCATGCATATCCAAATCACCATTTTGGTCAACTTTTAGCAATGATTTGTCTTGCAACCTTTCAAAAGTTCGCTTTATAATGTTATCATCATCATCAAAGCATTGAAGTATTGTGTTTTTTGTAGATTGCAAGCCACCAATCCATGAGTCTTTGCAAAAGAAACAACATATATCCAGGAACATGTTCTTTTCCCTTTCATTGAGCTCATCGAAACTTGTGCGTAATGTATTCCAAATTTTTTGATCTCCACTTCCATCATGCCTTGCCCTCAACAATCTTTGCAATCTTCGCTCCCATATTCTCAAACGTTTCTCCCCATTTAAGGAACTACCCATCACCTCCAAACTCAACGGGAGTCCATCACAAGCGTTCACAATTTCCTTGACTACATATGTCAAGTATGGCAAGCATGGTTGGTTGGTTGTAAAATTTGCATGCATCGAAAATAACTCCAAAGACTGTTGCATGTCAAGGATTTCCACATCCACTTTGCCAACGGTAGGTATGTATGCTTCCAAGGACTTCCATTCACGAGAAGTGGCAATGAATTTACTTCCATCGCCATCTTGAAACTCATGATTGCCCAATAGTTCTTTGAGTTGACTTGCTTCACCAACATTGTCCACAACAATAAGGATTTTTTGTGAACTTTGTAATTGGGCCAAAATCTCTCGTCCTTCCAATAATGTTTTGGTTTCGGGTAGCGTTTTCACATTTGTTAGCTTGTATTTCACTTCAAAAGTACAACTTTCATCTTTCAAGGCATTTACAAAGATTGTTGCATCAAATTGGTGGGACATGTGATCACTTAAAGCAGTTGCAAATGTTGACTTGCCAATTCCGCCCATGCCCACAAACCCCACACTTCCAACATGTTGAAGTAGTTTTTCCAATTTTGGCATCTGCTCTTTGAGGCCAATCAATTTGGAATCCTCCTTCGTGTTGTATCCCCCCTACAAAATGTCAATATACCAAGTTAATTCGTTGTTGTTGAATGAATAACATAAGTGACTTGAGCTTTTATATTGTTTTGCATCATTAAGTCTATGATATTATTATTCGTCAAGATTCATCCAACTTTCTTTGCGAATAAAATATAGACAAAGTTGTATTCACCTCATGTCGCATTTGATCTGACGATGCGTTTTTTGATTGCTCTCTAATTCCCGATAATGAGGTGGTATTACCAAGCTTCAAACCATAAAGAAATGTGGGCTCATTGAGTTGCTCGGTGCCTCCAACATCATGGAAAGTCTTAAGGATTGCAGCATTCTTTAATTCTCTCAAAGTCCTATGAATATCAAGGAATGTTGGCCTTCTTGAAGGATCTTGGGACCAACATTTATGTATCAATGATTTCAATCCTTCTGAACAACCTTGAGGGAGCTTGGGTCTCTCACCATTCAAGATAGAATTCTTGTAAGTACAAAGAAGAGGGCCAGCAAAACTTATTTTTCTTGGAAGGATCTCAGAGCACACCATGCCAAAACTAAAGACGTCCATTTTGAATGCATCTACCTTTGTACTTCTTTCAAGAACCTCAGGTGCCGTATACCCAGGAGTTCCATATAAACCTGCGGGCACTTTTGAAGAGTTTGTCACTTCGATTTTGGAAATACCAAAATCAACCAGCTTCACATGCCCATGCTTCACACTAGTTGAATCGTTTACAAGTACGACCACGTTATCAGGCTTCAAGTCACGATGGGCAACATCCATGTCATGAAGGTAACACATTCCACTTGCGATTTGTAACATATAATCAATTGCATTTTCTTCATTGAATGAGGTCTGTTGATTTAAGAAACATAACAAATCCATAGTTCCTCGCTCGGTGACAATTTCAAACATTTTCTTTTCTTTGCCTTGATTGTTCCTCCTCATCAAGCCACAACAAAACAACTTGATGTTTGGATGATCCTTTGTAAAGCCACAACAAAACAACTTGATGATGTTTGGATGATTCAATCCTCCCAATATACTCGCTTCTTTCCAAACCATTTCTTCATGCTCTAGGCCTTTGACTTCAATGACCTTTGTGACAGTATCAAATCCTAACCATTCTGTGGAGTATACACTTCCTGATGCACCTCCACCCAAAGGAACACGACGCCTTCCATATTCAGGGCAAGGGTAGTCATGAGGAAAAATGATGCTATCCAATTCACCACCTTTTGCCCTTTGAAGATCCTCTACTCGTCCCATTAGATACCGTACAAGCATGCAATCTTTGCAACTTGCACTTTCGCACATTTTCAAGTGCTTTGAAAACCTTTCACACATTGAATTATGGTCCTCTTCAACTTCATCAATGCATGTTGGAAAAAATGTCGTAGAGCTTTCAATCCTCAAGATTTCAGGTTTTCGACTTTGAATAAACTGACAAAATATGTTGCACATTGTGTGGAAAGAACACTCAAAGTCCTCGAGAAGTTCTCTGAAGTTCTCTTTGTTATTCATTTGCTTCACGACAACTCGACACCAATCATCATTGCAACATTCTTCTATCACACCCCTTGCCTTCTTCACAACGAGAAGCATGTCTTCCTCCACTCGACAAAAAACATCCCCATGTGAACCCTCAACAATTGTTTCAATTGCTTGCACACCCTTGCGGAAGTTGTCCAACAAATTTTCACATTGTCGTCTATTCAAAACTTCTTCTGGCAATGGCAGATTCGGAAAATTTGCAATCTCCATCGGTACCCGTAGAAAATTTGTCATTCTCAATACTGGTGATTTCTTGTTTCCATAAAATTGCTAATTGCACAGACTGAGTAGTATACACCTTCAAGCACAATTATAATGAGATGCAAAAGTAAGTGTTCTAATTGATTTTAGAAGATATGAATTTCCAATATACAAGGCTTATCAATATATTACTAGCAACCCCAAATCAAGCATGTTGACGTTCAAGTGCTCACATGAAAATCATCAGTATTTTATGATACAAAGCAATTGTTTCCATTACTTTATAAAAACAAAGATTGACATGATTATAGGAACCACTAAGGGATTGGAAGGCCAAACTCCAGTCTCAAGGTTTTTTGGATATTATATTTGTTGTAGAGAATTTCTATTTTATTGGATTTCTTTCTCCCATAGCTTGTATACAAAAATTCTATATAAATACCCAAGGTACAAAATACACATATGGAGTGTTATTATTTTTTAATCTCATTTCATACTTACAACTAGTTAACATTTATATGGATGCAAGCTCAATGAACATTTTTATAATGTTTGTCATGAACTCAATCGCTTGGCTTATATTGTACATGAGGTAACAAGGGATTTGTTGAATACACTTGCAAAGCATTAAAACATCAAAGAATTGGGGGATGTAATTTAAATTTCAAACCTGATAAAGTAAAAAACCTTGGAGACTTGTTTGAAGCGAATAACTTCGCCTAGTACGCTCGGTCTTTGGAGTCCCATGTTCACCATGGAAAATGATAATGCTCAAATGTCCTTACAGAGTGGGCATAATGCATGTTCTAGCTTAACAACAATTGGCTCGAAGGCATTGCTGATTTGCATGTTATGAATACATGAGTATTGAATTTCAATGTTTATGAACACCTGCACATGGTCATCATGAAATCAACTAAAACCATTTTGAAGTGCATTGGTGTAACTATGAGTTTGTCTTACACAACTAAGCAAAGCAAAGCAACACTCTCTTGACAAATTCATCATGACAATTATTTCATTTACGCATAAGGAAGATAGATTACACATCAACCATACTACTTAGGTCAAGCACTATGTGTTAAAAAGGAATGCTCCCTACATCCTACAATCTACCTATGTATTACACGGACAAAAAATGAACCTTATACAAGTCATGTGAAGACTAGCTTCAAACACCAAATCAAGAATTTCGTGTTGGTCTCTTCATGACTCTTCATAACATGAAATAACCTAGAGAAACAAATAGTCGCAAGTCCTCATATACCCATTCCCCGCTAGGATGAAAGCAATACATGCATAGAATGTCACTTTAGGTCAAATACAATAATGTATAATTTTTTGCCTTTCACTATGACAAAGTAGTGCAAAAAATTTATAGAATGGGAGTTTAGGTATTAGGCGGAAAAAATTATATCAATAAAGTCAAACACACTTGGTAATCCAATGAAGGACCTACACCAAACTCAACATTGTGCTACATTCAAGAAGGAAATCCCCCAAGTATGGCTTACAATTAATGATAGCCATGTTGAGGGGTCTATAATGTAATTTGCTAAGCCATGTATAGATTTATAGTTGACACAGTCCACAAGACTAATGCGAGATCTTTAGTGCTGACTTCGGGTTAAATTTGTTCCAAAAAGAAAAAATTCGAGGTATATGGGATTCTAAAGTTTCAACTTACAAAGCTACCACGAATACTTGGCTCTAATACATGCCTTAATCTCAAAAACTTGAACCAACAAATACATGACACAATAAGACCACCTTCAAAACACCATATCAACAAACTCAAAATCTTAATATAAACTTGATCATACCCTCAAGAACCACTCTATCAAGGTTTGAACAATTTTCCACTTGGAGCTTTCACAGGTGTCCATCTTGAGGTAGTGTATTGATGCACACCTTGAAGAAAGTTTGATAGATACCTCACCGACGTCTACAACACCACCAAACATGTCCACTATTGAATCAACCTCATAATCTAAACTCCGTATGCCCAACAAAGATGACACCAATCATTGAATAGAACACAACATTTAACTCAATAGTATACTACCTCCCATTATTCCAACAACGTGAGTACAAATTTTGAACAATTTTGCAACACTTTTAGGGATTTTTCAAATGTCTCCCAAATGGCCATTTCCTTTATAGGTTCCAATGATTAACAATCCATTGTAAACATGACCATGATCTATTCTTCCATAAACATGAGTAATCTTTTCTTGAATCCTAGTAAAGTGCAACACAATAAAAATGATGACAACATATCATGGTGTTAAGACGAGATGTTAAGTAGCATATGCACATACGGGAGTACAAAGATGCATGGCTCATGCTACGAATCACTAGCACACCACGACATAGTGTTGAGTTGGTACAAGCAACCCAACACAACTCTAACATCCACACACTCTATGTCAAGCAATAAACAAAATCTTTTCCCTGCAAACAACCTCTTGCACAACATGGATGGAAGTGAGCCTTTTGCCACGAGAAAGGAAAGAGACAAAAGAAAGGGGGTAAATTAGTTTACTAATGAGGCTCAACCTAAAAGTTATCAAAATTTGAGTCATTATGCCCAAGGGTTGTGAGACTAGGCACTTGTGGGTAACAATGTTGTCATTTCACTACCACCTAGAGGTTGGTGGGTCCTATTGATCTCGCTCTTATTTGTCTTGCTATTGGTGTGACCTTGTCATATTGGTGAATCACCTAAATGGGGAAACCACCGATGAGTAAGTTAGTGAAGGGAAAATTATCTACTAACTTAGTGATTGTTGGTCCAATCTGCAAATGCAAACAAAAAGTTTCTAGAGCATCTTAGCACTCCCATAGCTGAAGTTCTTCTGGGCCTTGGCGGCGTGTCAAAGAGGGATAGGTTGGCAACCCTACGCTTAGTTTATCAACAACAAAACAATTTAAACAAGCAAAATGGACGTGAACATGATACCAAAATACAAACGAACATGATGGAAAGAGAATTACCACTAAATTAACCTTCTATGATTTTTGCATTCAAATTTGGTTTTTAAACTTGAAATGACTATTTGTATTCTAAGGTCACATGATCCCCACTATTCTAACAAATAGCATGACATCCAAGAAATGACATTACATCCAAGAAACAACATTGCATTTCAAATAATGACAAGAAACCAAAAAATACAATACAATTCCCTATGTGAACCCTTTGAGTGGTCCACCACTCTGCGGGATCACTTTTAGTTAGAATGTTAGCATTAAAAGTTAGAATTGATAGGGAATTTAGGAAAAATTAGTTCATTTAGCATTTAGCCTAGAAGAAGGAAGGTCAAAATGAAACTAAGTAGTGCTAGAAGATAGCAAAGTAGAAAAAATGTGCTAGCTAGTAAAAACAACTAGCTAAGCAAATATTAGTAGATGCTAGTTATTAAGCAAATGTTAGTAGATGCTAGCTAAGCAAGTGTTAGTTTATTAGTTAGTGTGAGGCACACAAGACTATTAGAGGTGTTTTACGTAAGAAGATAAAATCGGCGTGAAGAATTTTGAAGACAAAAAAGAAAGAGAGCAAGGGGGATACTTGCCCCCTTGCCAACTCGATGGCGGAAAAATTAGAAAGATTTCTAAAGGTTTTTTGTCGGAGCCACCTCGGCGAGAGGGTGGCAACCTCAACCGGGAAAACCCCCGAGCCAAAATTTCGGGAAAGGGTTTGAAAAATGGATCCGGTGGAGGAGGGGTCCAACCCTTTTGTGAGAGGGTTTAAAAACCCCTCCTTCCACTTTGTAGCTCTCTTTCTTTCTCTAGTTTTTGGGCGAAGCCCTGCTTCAATGTAGTTAGGAAAAAATCCTTTAGCATGTATTCTCAATGGTCTAAAAGAAAGGCTTGAGAACCTCCTCTACTCTCTCTCTCCTAGTTAGGTTGTGTGTTTATTAACACACCAACAAAATTATTCCTTCTTTTGTAGAGGTAGGTTGGATGGTAGACTTTTGAGTAGAGGCATTATAGACCTCATCTGCCAATGCCCTGAAGGCTTAGTTCAAAAGCTAGAACAAGATACTTATCATTTTTCTCTTAGAGAGATTTCATATAGCTATCCATAGCCGTTTCCCATTTGTGATTTGGTTGAGATGACAATTAGTTATGGATTTTCAAAGATGGAGTAGAAAAACTGGGTGGTCTTGTGGGTAGCGGCTGCTGGATCAGACCTGCGAGCCCAATAGGAATTTTAATTCCAAGAAATTATATTTTTCCCAAGTAGAACTTTTGTGTAGCTTTCCAAAATGGCTTAGAACATTTGATTTGAGCATGATTTGAATTAGATATGAATTGTGCAAGATGGGACACATAGTTTGAGAACTTTTGGTTGACTGCTGCATTACAGAGGACCTGCTGGGTTCACTTCGGCTTACCTTTCTAATCACATATTTTTAATATCTCTCCAGGGTCATATAGAACGTTTGATTTGACTAAGATTTGAATTAGATATGAATTGTTGAAGGCGAGATACATAGTTTAAGCCTTCTTGATTGACTGCTGTGTTACAAGGAGTCCGCTGAATTTCTATTAGCTTAACCTGCTGATGTCATAATTTTTCTAGTTAGAGCTTGTTCATAGCTTTCCAATGGTATAAGGAAAGCCTAGATCCAAGTAGTAAGGAATGTGCTATGAATTTTTGAAGTTAGAAGGTAGATAGGTGGGTTGGAAGGGTCGGTTGAATCGACCTCACACTTCCAACCCTCATAACTTTTGCATTTCTTATCCGATTAGAGTGATTTTTAGATCATTGGAAAGATAATTTGGTGCACTAAGTATAAATATTATGCTTAGGATTAAATTACAGGGCAGAATAACACTTTATATTTTAATTGTTAACTAAGGTACGCTTACTACCAAACTAGTTACAAAGAAGGAGGCAAGGTCGACGCTCGGAAAGTGGAGCAAGGAAGGAGGTAGCGGCTCGGCCTACATCAAGCCCAAATCAACCGAGGAAAATTGAGGTAAATTAACTAACCTTAAGCCTTCCATTTAGGATTGGAGGGAGCACGGCTAAGGTACGCATTTCTAAACCCACTCACCTATCTCGTAAGGTCAAGTGGCTTGACCACTTGACCGCCAAGGGAGTACCCAATTCCATTGTTTTCGGGGCCCTTGGTATGTTTTGTGGTAGTAGCTTCATTTATTAGCAAGTTTCGTGTGTGGTAAGTCGGATTAATCACCGACACGACCACTCTGAATGTTGTTGGTGGAAATGTGGGGTTAATGACCCGCGAATCCACTATTATGTTGTTGGCCCCATAGATTGGGAGTAATGGCCCCAATTTATGAAGATTGCGCAACAGGTTGAACCTACAGGTCGCCCGTCACCCTGGTCCCATTGAGTTGCATTTCGTGGTCTATCCAGTGTAAACACATTTAACAATCAAAACATACCAAATAAATCGTAAACCCTTGTTGGCAAGAGACCCGAGGTAAGGGGTGATGCCTAATATGTTAATGTAGTAAGTTAGGACGTGCAAACAAAAGTAAGTAATTAAGAAGGAATTTGTGTGAAGGGTGGGACTTAGGCCAAGTTCCCCCGCTTAGAAAACTAAATAGAACTAAATAAAGAAATAGGAAGAATTGAATGGTCCATCAAATTGTCGTTATTCCGTTCGTTGAGTTAGGGTGGTATGAGTCACACCCGGTTGGGTGTATCAGAACCATCCCAATTCACAAATTAGGATTGCCTTGGTTTCAAGGCTGGTGCGTCTGCGCGTAGAATAGGTTGTAGGTTAAGGTTAGAACTAGATATGAAATTGGTTAGTGGAGTTTAAAGCCACACTAGTAAAAAACTAAGGCCTAACCTCCGGAGGTACTACGACGCATATTTAATCTCCCTTAAAAATCTAACTACTCACGTTATACACCTATCATCCGGGTTCGGCTTGGGCGCCTGCAAATGCAGGCCACCTTCACCGAAGGGCTTGTGTGATACTTTTAGGCTCCCTCGAAAGGGGGTGGCCCAAAAGTACCACACCCTAGTTATGGTCTTTGAGATGTGAGCATTTTGTGGTCACTCTTGATTGGACACCTATAGTTGAATGGCATATGACAAGGCTTGTAGTGAAGAATGGACACCAAATATTCATGGCTTGGGATGAGATTGGAATATGTGCTCAACATTTAGAAACCAACTTAGGCCTAAAAATTGGGAAGTTTTAATGATCACTTAAAGAGAGAGATAATTACCACTAAAAGAACTCCTATAATTATTGTGTCCAACTTTAAATGATTGTTTGCGTGCTTCACAATTGTTAAACTCATATGAGACAATTCCCAATTTGATCCACCTCTCAAGATTGTATGTAATCAAAGATTATAATGAGAAGCGTCATGTTCCGCATCATGGGCAACACTTGCATAATGATTTGCTTCACAAACACCATCTAGGTATGGGAATGAGCTTACTGCGAAGTTTTAGTGGCGAATTTTGATATTGCAATCTAAATTGCAAGAATTATGGGTAAATAAGATTCTACAAATTTTTATTATATTGAATCCTACAATGTTTTGAGGCAATAGTTCTCGTATAATCTACTAAAGGAAATTGTGTGCAATATCATAGTACACTATGCAATTCTTCATAGTTACATGGTGGAGTCTAACATGGAAGAGTGTTGTTCGGGACACTTAAACCATCTAATCCTTGAATCCTTGGACCACATCAATCTTAGTGCCATTCTTCCATTCAGATCTCACTCTGACCATTGGCAATTTAGATTTGCTCCAACCAGGTCAACCTTAGAGAATTTGAGTTTTGACTGAAATATTGTGAAATAAGAAATACCAAACTCCTAGGATTTGCAAAGCTCAAACTCTCAACTCAAGCTACATTGTAAAGGATGCTTAAGTGTCATACTTGCTTTGATTTCTCACTTAGAGCATGACAACTATACACTTGTACAACCCATGGAGAGCTTGAGGAAAATAGTCAAACTGTCTTTGGTTTGAGCTTGCGATGGAATCTTGTCCAATTCAAGTATCAAACTCCCTAGAAATGTATAATTCTCAACTCAAGTTCGCGTGTAAAGGTGACTAAGAAAATCAACCGCTCCTACTTCAATTTGATTGATGCAATTCAAAACCAAGGTGTACCATGGAGTTTTCACTTGGGATTTGTAACTCCTCAAACTTTGTCAAGGATCTTTGTAGAATTGCCTACTTGGGAAAGGCCACTAATTGCACTAAACAACACTTTATCTAAAAAATTAATTGCAAACACACATATATAAAAATTGATATCACGTGCCAAAGGCTTGAGATTGTCTGAATGCATACTTTTGTGAACATGGAATAATTGATCTTTCAGCTGGATTGTATTTATGGTGGGTAGCTCCATTGCTTCACATCTACACTCACAAAATCCCAAAATTTTCTTGCAATGAGAGACCTACTCGGGTAACCTAAGGATGGCCACGTGAAACAAAACACACTTCTTCATTATCTCTACACTTACAAAGTAAGAAAATGACTGTGGAAGTTGGGATTTTAGTGTGGAGGAATGATAAATGCGGGCACAATCCACACCACACTTGGATGTTTCTCTTCAGTGCAAGCCCCAACAACCATTGTGAACAAAAAGAAAAGCTTCCAAAACCAACCCACAAGGATGTAGAACATGAAAGAAAATGCAAATCACTACTTACTTGTTGGTGCAGATCTCCAAGCTTTGTTCTCGCATTCTACCACTTTGAGTCACCTTTTGGGTAGCAAATCACTAGATGATGTGGAAAAAAATATGCCCGCGAATCCCAACAATTCTCCTCCACTTCACTTCACTTGAGTCTCCATAAACTAAGATCTCCGTAATCCTTTTGCAAGTGGAGGCTTCAAAAAAACCCAATCTTTGCTACGCCACTATTTACACATAAACTTCGGCAACAACCATATGTTGGAAGATGAAGAGGATTTGCAAGAGAAAAAAAAAACAGTTCCTTTCCCCTGCAATCAAACCACTGCCACTCTCCTCCCCCCAAAACTATGGGTCAGAACTCGTGTGCATATCACTTAAGAAACTTCAAAAGAGGCAATGTGAGTCTCTCTCTCTCTCTCTCTTGGCTCTGCTCCAAACCCTCCCAAACCCACAGGGCAGGCGGACAGCTCTCAACTTGGAAGATGAAGAGGATTTGCAAGAAGAGAAAAACAGTTCCTTTCTCCTGCACTCAAACCACTGCCACTCTCCTCCCCCCAAAACTGTGGATCTGAGCTCGTGTGCATATCACTTAAGCTTAAGAAACTTCGAAAGAGGCAGTGTGACTCTCTCTCTCTCTCTCTCTGTCTCTGCTCCAAACCCTCCCAGACCCAGAGGGCACGCTGACAGCTCTCACCTTCCGAGGTGCGTGGGGAATCATTGACTCCCGGAATGAATGACCCGAAACTTGGGAATTAAGTTACGGCAACTTAGATTTGTCAGTCTATACTATGCTAGGGATGGATCATCATGCAACTTATTACATATGGTAATTTACTCTGACTTGGTCTACTGTACTTTATGCAGCCTTCAACAGGATGAACGGGAGAACCAACCACTGCACCAGATATGGTATTTAGTGTCATGCCTGCTAATTGCCAATATGTTTCCATTCCACTATCCTAGTAGTGCAGTCCCAAGTCCCACTCACATTAGAAAGTTCCAACATAGAGGCAAAGTACCAACTCTTGAGATTCAAGACATCATTAAAGTATGTTTAATAATTATTAATGTCGGGTCCATATTATTTTATGCAAAAATATTTGCGGGACTTATGTTGAGAGTTGGGTCCAGCTTTTTGCTTGATCCAACTTTTTGCTCAACACAAGTCCCAAGCCTGACCTCGAAAAAGTATTGTCTTGAAGACATGCATGTCATTCTTGGGACTTAGGACTTGAGCCCCATGTGAAGTGGTAAGTACAAACTTCCATGCTCTCAACAATTGAGATTGCATGGATCAACCTCAAGTGACTTGGGACTTGGACTTGGGACCCCGTGTGAACCACCCCTTAGTAAAATTCTACAACAATGGGTCTCTCCAAATAGTAACCTAAACCAATTTATTTATTTATCGTAGTTACAAATGAACCGATTGAGTTTGAGAAACAACCAATTGAAGTTCAAGACTTCAAGAAAATTACCAATCATTATACAAAATATAGGGAATATACCTCAAATATATATATATAAACCAAAAGGTGTCAACATGTACAAGCTGCACTTGGAAACACTAGGATCATGACCGATTATGCCCAAAAATCGTTGTGGACAATGGTTTACAATGGCAAAGGAAAGGTAGAAGCACATATTGTGGACAATTCGAGCACTAAGATTCCTTACAGCCAAGGCTAGACACCCACCTCTTTTAGTTGGCCCCTACCACTACCTTATTGCCCGAGGTGGAAACATAGTCAATCCTATTATAGCATGAATTATAAATATTTGGATAATTTGACTCCAAAATTAACATCAGAGGTCCCAAATTTGTCTAAGAGGAACTATTTGAGATGAAGAAACTACAAACCTATCCAATGGGGCTCATGTTATTACCTTTTACTAGACTCCTTTTACATTGGTAAGAATGGTAGGGTGCAACTCAAAGAGGTGGGCATCTATCCCTAGCTAGTCCCTTGCCTCACGGATGCAAATTATCCAATATTTTATTTGGATTAGCAATTACATAATAAATACAATGACATTAACATCATGTGAATCATAGAATATCTAATTTTTATGGAAGTGTTCAAACACACAAACCTCATTTCACCCTTCCTAGTCACATAGGGCCACCCAAATGGACAATGTTGATCGTTGACATTCCTTCAATCAATGAGCTACAATTTTAAACCTTATAATAAGACAATTATCTACACACACACACACACACACACACACACACACACACATATATATATATATATATATATACAATTTGGCACTCTATGGCGAGGGTGTCTGGGTGTTATTGTAGTCACCATTCTAAAGTTTCAAAATGGTCGGTCGTTGAGAATAGCATGTTGAGGAGACATTTTGGGGATGAACTAGGACATTAGTTCATATGCACATATGCAACATGGAGAGATGGCATGGGTCCAAACTACTGCACCTAGTTAGCTATCATGTCAAAGTATCTAGTGGCCCACTTTGAAATCCAATAGGTGTCGGAATTAATGGAAGTGGACACTTCTACCTCGAATTATGCAAAACCATCCCTTGAGGTAATAGTTCAGCGTGGAGAGTAATGTTAAATTCAAACAAAATTGAATCATTGTCATTAGAGCAAGATGCATTTAAACAATTTAGAGTTGAATATTTAACAAAGTAAACACTCGCACGTTCAAGTTATCACCAATCTAGAGGTACCCTCTCCCATCTAAACTCTTTCGCACCTTTAAATATGCAACTTAATAGAGACGAGAGTTCCAACACCTCAATGAGGAATCCATCTATTAATATCTCACAATTATTGATCAAATATAATCTTTGCTCTAACTCTTTCTATGTAGGCCCTTGTATGTTGTATAGTAATAGTTTTAATAATGGGACCCACAACTTCAAGTATTCATATAGGATGATTTTTTGGTTGAGCATGATACTCTTGCCCCTGGAAAAAGTTCCCCTCCCACCAAGCTTGAGACCTCATTCCTGATAAGCCCTCGCCTTCCCCTTCATGAAACTCTTGGCTCCTAAAGACCATAAAGCCATATATGGTTTTTCCCATGTTCTTCATGAGGTCCATATAGTTGGGCCTAGATATATAATCATAGATTCATAAAAATTGGAAGGTCGGGATTCATAAAAGCAGTGAGTTTACTTGTTTGAGAAAATGAAAGTACTTTATGATGTATTGATTGGTTTTTTTTTTTAACCTATTGAAAAACATGATGGCATCTCAAGTTATTGAGCATGCATGTTTTAAAACAATGGGGTTGTCTTGTGGCATCAAGGCAAGTACATGTTGATAGGTTTATTAAGAACTAAAATGAACCCAAAAATATGATAATAATTATTACATGTTTCAATATATGCAACTTCTTATCTATAGTAGGGTTTCAAGTACTAGAGAAATGTGTTTTGAATGGACTAGATTGCTCAAGACAACCCAAATTTGACATGTGCCCATAATAAGTCGAGGAACCACGATAAATATTTTTCAAACGCAAATATTCATATTGTTGCACATGGGCTAAACTCGCACACGGAGATCAAGAAGGCAAAATGTTACCTTGGAAAATATAAGTAAACCATCAAAAACGTAACACAAACCGAGTTGACATATGGGCACACACTTGACCCTCCCACCATTGAAATCTTCACGGTGGAAGTGCCTTCAAATGATGTAATAAAAAAAATCATGGCCCTCCATACTACTATATTCAATACATGTAGGTGACTTGAGACATCATGAACAAACATCCATTCAACATCGATGCTAAAAACGTGCAAAAATGACACACCATTCTCTTTGCTCTTTCCTTTAGGGTTGGGTATTTCATGTTTTAGATGTGGCTAAGGTTTTTTCTCCTCGCGACTTTGTTTGCTATGTGACTATGTTTTGGGTTAGTTCTACATCTTGACATGCCAAGAGATTGCGCATCATATTTCGGTCATGAATCTACCATACCAAGGTATGTAATGATAAAATGACATCCCAAGGCTCCAAAGAAGTCACGCCAAGTTAAACTTAATCCTTCCATGGAAGAAAGTCATTAGACGAATAACACTATACTTTCGTTAAGGGTATTCTCCTAAGAAACCATTGAAGATGAAGTTAGCAACAACAAAATTTCATTATCATGATCTCAATTCTAAGGTTGAACATGCTCATACCTTTACATAAGTTTATCTAGAACAATAAGGAAATTGAACGAAGGTCAACGAAATTGCCTAGCCCAATTTACATGCAGGGAATTACCCAATTAAGTCATTTGCTACACTAAAATGTACAATCCTCTTCATCAATACTTAAAAGAATCCAATTGAAAACAATTGGTACGATAATTATGATGAAGAAAATAAACCGAATACAGCATGCAAAGATGATCAAGTAGAGTGAGAATACAGTATTTTATTGACTCAGGATACAATTTCAGAATATAATATCTACGTCTACATTGTTTATGATCAAAATCGATAACATTGCTCCTTGTCATGTCAAGCAAGTCAATTAGAAATTGGTGGCACTAGCTATCATATTTAGCTAGTGCACTCACGTTATTTGGGTCAAAAGTGATTCTGTCAGTGGACTGTTTGAGGAGGAAGTAAATGCCCTTGGTAATTAACCCACACTAATTAGGCAAAACAGTGTAGCAGTCGGTTCCCCTGGAAGTCTTACAAGGCAGGCTCACGCCTCTCCACTGGCAAGGTCTGTGGCGGAATCATTGACTCCCGGAACAGATGAGCACATTGAGCAGACATTTGGGAACCACAGTAACTTACACTCGGTTCGTGCTTATCCTTTCACTGTGTACTATGTTTGGGATGGCCGGGATTCCATGCCCCACAAAAACAATCTAGTGTGACTTGGTCCAAGCTACTCATCATTCTGCAATAATAGAATAGTGTATTTAGTGTCATATTGTATTCCATGTCACTGTGGTAACTTTTCCAATGATATTTCTTATGAAATTTTTTTACATGTATTGTCGTCCCAACTTACGTTTACTTCATCCAAATGCCAGTTATAGATAGGAACCAAGTCTGGTGTAGTTTGCATCCGGAACGTTTCTAATATGAAACACTGTCATGGGTGATTGAAATTTTGAATGGAAAGTCGCTTACTAAGTGACAATAATAACAACATGGTAAATCTATAATGTCTATATTTCTCTACAAGGAATGATGAATAAATGTTAGGTTCACATTTAGTGTTGGTGACACTACATAAAATATTTAGCGCACTTCTCTTTGAAACTACATTGTTCATGGTATTTAGTGTCACATAGATTGTTTGCAAAGGGCCTAAACTAGGTGCCTAGAGGTTTCAAAGTGTCACGCCCGCTAATTGTCAATATGATTCCAATCGTCAACATAAGTAACTTCTTTGAGTGAAAGAATATCTACACTATGAAGTTTGGATGACACTTTTTTCTAAATAAGGCTATACATATTGTCATCCCAACTTACTTTTAGCCTGTCCAAATGCCAAGTATTGGAACAAAGTGTGGTACACTCTACATCCCAACATTTATGTGATGAGACATTATCAACATGATTGAAATTTGGATGACAAATCACTTAGTGAGTGAATGAAAATACAACATTGATTGTCCATGATGACCAAATGTTTTTATAAGGAATGACAAATAATGATAGGGTTACAATTAGTGTTGGTGACACTGCACGGGCGGTTTACAATTAGTATTGAGAAAGACAAATAGAATTGGAGACACTAAATACAACATTTAGGGTAGTGTGTTTGACATAAAAAGATTCTCTCCTCCCCGAGGATCCCTTCATGCCAAAGGGCACTACACTAAATCTTGTATGTAGCGTCACTTACTAATCAAAATTACGCAACGCTATGTCCATTTATTAAATATCTCATATTCTACCAACAAATGCCAGATTGGTTGTTTGGACATAATAGAACATTAACTTTACTTGGTAAAAACAATTCATGAATACTGTGTAACTCCAAACAGTAAGTGATAGTAAAAAAAACTCTCTCTCTCTCTCCCTCCCTCTCTGTCTAGGCAGGCTGCTAACTCTGAACTTGCAAGGTGTGTGTGCCAGAATCATTGAGTGCCGGAAGAGATGACCGACTTTTATTCTGGGACTTAGATTCCATTCGTGCTTATTTTCTTCTCATGTACTATGTTTGGGATGCGTTACCATGCAACATATGATAATCTAATGGGACTGGGTCCGACCAGAAAGAGTGGATTGAAATCTGTGCATTGTTTTTCTAAGATGGAGTCAGTGTGTACTGTATGTTTGACACATTTCATTTCACATTCAATTTCAAATTTAAAGTGTCATGTGATGTTTTCAAGAACTAAAATGAATGGCAATTGACATCTACATTCTTTCTAAAATGTCACCTTGTTATCACATGCCTAGAAGTACGTGTCGTGTCCATTTCTAACCTGTCCATTGACACGTGGTTTTTTCTTCACAAGTCGCACTACACATCAATTTCTAAATTGTGCAGGTCAATTGACGTGTATTTCTTTTGTGTGTGAAAGTATCTATGTGTGCAAGTTTTTATGTGTGAAATGTCAAAAACTTGCAAATATTTGTCGAAAATACACGCATGATGGAGTCTAAGGGCCGGTTTACACTACGGTGGAGAAGGCCTCCGGTCGGTCAAGAATGCTTGGCCAAGACATGGTTATATGAGGCAAATGGTGGATGTGTTGGAGAAGAATTAAAGGTAATAAAATCATTTTATTGAGTTGGGCTTCTCCAGAGGAGGAGTTTCTTGTCCGGCCTCTTGAGGCCGGACAAGAAAGTCCTCCTCCGGAGAAGCCCAACTCCAAAAAGTGCCGCCATGTAGGTGGCCATGTCATTTTATCATCCATGAGAAAAGTTCACCACCATTGTTTTCTTCACCTAGTGTAAACACCCACCGGTCAAGAGTTGCATTTTCGACCAATCACAATTGAGAAACGCCCTTTTTTTCATGACCGGTGGACTTCTCCACCGTAGTGTAAACCGGCCCTAAGTCATAGTCCACCAAATTCTATGGACCAAACAAAACATAACATTACAAAGCGTCATATTGCACATTGGAATATCAAGCAACGAAATTGTCGACCAATTAGCAAACGAAGGAACCACCCACAATGAACCTAGCCCGACACCCCACATCCATAAAGCACACACGATACCTTATTGGCTCAACAAAATCCTAATAGGCAAACACCAAGGAAAAATCCATAACCTCCAAACATACATAAATAAATGCCACTAGAAATAAGCATTATGAACCGCAAAAACTAATTCACCTATATCAAGAAATGAATGTCTTTTGAGGAAATTCATCAAAAGCTCTCAAACCACTTGTAGTTTAGGTTTTTGCTAGCACTTGACTCAACAAGGAAAAACAAATCAGGGTGTTAGGTCTCAAGGAAGATTGGTGTAGTGTTTATAATGATCAATTATCACATTGGGATAGGAAAGCTATAACAACCTACGGTTTTTCACTTTTAATTTCCTCTTAACAAGGTTGATTAATGCTCTCTCTCTCTCTCTCTCTCTCTCTCTCTCTCTCTCTCTCTCTCTCTCTCTCTCTTTTGTATGTGCTTCTTATAATCGTGTATGATTACATCCTATATGTGGACTCCTAAGTGTACTATTGGCATGCTTCTATGTCAATTGTGAAGATGAACAACTTTTGGCAATAGCCTAGGTTGGCAATGTTTTCTTTCCCTTTTTAGTAGACAATAGTCTATTCAAGAGTTTAGTCGTGATTTTTTGCATTGGTCCATTATTTGATTACTTCGTTTTAATTATAATTTCACATAACATAACATAACATTGCATCAATCAAACAATCAACATTCACCTATAGTTTAATTTCCATGTAAAGACCAAGGCAAACACCTCTAAGGTAATAAATTGCCACTGTACTTCGGTACAAGTACATCAACAAGGAAAATCAATTGAAAAGACACGTATAGCCTATGGTTAGACTATCCCATCATCCATACAAACCAATACGTTGTCAATATGATGGCAAAATAGTCACGATTCCAACAGCCTAGTGACCTAACCGCTTCCTTATAATTGCGTTAACTTTCTCAATTGGTGACTTTCATGGGATGTGTAAATGTATAGGTAGGTGGTATGGGTTGAGGTTAATTGATGTTTGTGAGGACGACACTTGTATGTGAGCGTAGAGCGGAGAGCGGAGATTTTGAGAGCGGAGAGCGTAGAGGAAATAAAAATAGTAAACTTGGCAAACTAAAATAAGGATATTTAAAAAACAACCAAGAATATACATGGAATATTCCAGAATCTGCCAAGAATAGTAAACAATTGGACCTATTTCCGTGGGATGTATAGGTCATAAAATAAAATAAAAGGCCCTGAAATTAAAATGGTATCATTAAGTTTGGAAACCGTGAGGTGGTTGAATTATTAAAACCAAGGATGATTACGAGAAAAAATCAATGAAAATGGATTTTATGAGATTGGTATAATTGAAGAATGAGTCAATAAAAAAACAAAGGAATCAAAATAATGAACTTCCTTGGTTTTTATTCATCACTTTTCTGTTTGTCTTATATGTGAGTCTACTCTATAGCTTGGACTTTAGCAATTATCCTTTGTGGCCGAATAGATTATAAATTGGACTCATACCAAACATCATTGTATATACATTTGCATACAATGGGTGATGAGAGAGACATGTTTGCTGGATTAGGATGGGAGAAGGAAATTAAAAGTCTAGGAGATCCTCATATTCCCTTTAATCCATCGCCGGAATTTGAGTTTGCTGCTGGAAATCGAAGTAGTTATGACTACGAGCTGACTCCATTTTCGCAGTCTACACAAGCATGGAGGTGGAGGGTGCGGGAGGAGCAAAAATAATATGAGAAAAAAGAAAAATGCAGGAAGATGTGCCGGAGAAGGACGCTGATTTGGATGAAGACAAATCGAACGAAACGGAGGAGGAGGTCAAGGTGCAAGGGGAATCTTCGAAGTCTCTTTCATTTCGCGAACGGATGAGAGGAATGACGCCGCATCATCTTCCGCTGAATGATCGAAAGAGAGATAAGACAGTTTCTTATATGGATTTACTTCGACTGGGTCCACCTCCCTCGGAATCATCCAAGAAGTATTCAAAATGGAAATAGAGTTGATAGACATAGGATACATTGTAATACAAAATTTTGTAAGATACTTTGAATGGAATAAAAATAATTATTGAAATTATATCTTTATTATATCAATCAATTATTGCTTCACAAAAGGTCCAAAAATGGACACATATATCATAGCCTAATGTACTGCTAGGCTGAGCTAAATCCTAAGAAGTAGACTTTGTCAAAAGACCCCCTTCGAGGATGAGTTTGACTTCGTTGAAGCTAAATGTCGGGGCGTGAATGAACAAATTCACTTCCGCATCCAAATTAGAAACCTTGATGAAGATGTAATACAGATGTTTACAATTCAGATAAGAATTTCGTTTGCGGCCAAACTTGGAAATCATATCCAAGAAGTATGCGCAGTTGCACTCTGGAAGAGAACTGACTGTCACTTGGTAGATCGGTGGTTGGGGTTCTGATTTGGACTGCAGTGTGATAATGCAACCAAATCCTGGTTGAGGGATCATAGTTAACTTCAGAACGGTACCATGCATAGCTTCAGCAGAGGCCACCATCTGCCTCTGCTTTGCCGAAGGTGCGCTGCTGGATCGCCGAACAAGCTTGGACAATCTTGTCGAAGGGATCACGTCGGGGTTTTCTGGAACACGGATTCGAGACATATCCAGTGGGGGAGCAGAGTTGGTAAAGAGTCGAGTCGGTGTGATGCGCTCCTTTGGTGGGAGTTGAAAACCTGCGTTCTCAAGGGCGAAGATCTCCGAGCGGGTGAGGTTGGTTCCAATCTTCACGGGCTAGATTGGGGGAATAGGAGGCTTCTGGTCATCAGCAGAGAACGGCATGACCCATTTCCGACGAGGGCCCGTTACGCAACGCTCAATGTCGTTTGGGCAAAAGACAAATTTCGTGCGCTTCATAGATTGGAGTTTGTAATGATGCCACATGCTAGTGTAGGTTCGTGCAGGGACGCTCTTATTATTGGTGACGATTCTTGCGGTGCACTTCTTCTTCGTGCCCGCATGATTAGCCCAACAAGACTTCCCAGAGGTATAGGGTATGCGGGCAATATGCCAAAGAGAGACATCTACTTTGGTTTCTTGCACAGCGGTGACACGATGGAAACCAAGTCCTGCAGGTGAAGGCACTTGGACCTCTTGTACAGAGGGGGAAGACTCCTCAATAATAGTGGGCAGTGTTTCGGGTTGAGATCGAGTGACACGCTTACCGGGGGGAGGGCGAGAGAAGTTCACGGTATCGGGGCGGTGGGTCTCGCCATCATCACCAATTGGAGTGTCCGGTCTTCGCTTCTGCGATCCAAAGACCTCGGCGCCCTCAAGGTGTGGATCGCGTGTGCAAAAATCTCCTCCACTGGGCATGTCAAGCAAGACCTTCTGCAACACTGTGGGGTCGCCAGTACGCTGAGCTCGACGTTGAGCACCTCTGAGCTTTAGTTCCTCTTTGTTTGGACCATCTCCGCCAATTCCACCTTTAAGGAACTGGTAGTATGCAACAACTTGTAAGAAGGCCCGAATGTAGTTGTCCACCGTAGCCACGTATAGATCTCCACCCTTGTTGCCGGAGGCTTGAAGCCACTTGTTGTGGACGGACTCCGCAAGATTGCAGGACGGCATCTCGGCCAACTGGTCTTGGGTCAAAATTTTTTCCTGATTGGACAAATCAAGTATTAGAATAAGTACAGAAAGAGGAAACCGAATCAAAGAAAAACCAAAAATGAATCATGTAGGAGATGTACCAGTTCCATGAAACCACCCCACTGAAGGTAACGGAAGTGCCAAAAAGCAAGCTAGAGCTGAAGATGCTTGAGACCGTCCTCACTTGTACAATTCGATGACACCCACCAAGCCTTGATAGCTAGGTACCTAGTCTCGGCCTCTTCCATAGATGATGCATTTCGATATTGAAGGCAAAGGTGTCTATGTTGGTCTTGTAACTCATGCTTTATATAAGATTTTGTATGTTTCTCAAGCGATTGTTTCCAATGGAAAAAACAAGTGCGCTCACGACCCTCCATTGGAACTTTGGGATCCCCTGAACCATAAACAATGCGAACAACGTTCCAATTGGCTTGCGCACTGTCCGCCATGAAGCCAATAAAGGTTGGATGTGGGATACCGTGTCGGGCCATGACGTGGTTGAGGTTCTGCCAGAAGAGCACTTGGGCATCCTTATCCTCCGATTGGAAATCACAACATGAAATGGTCATCACCCGTTGATAAGTCCCATCGTAGACATGAGCAGCCATGGTGGTCCACCCTTTGACCCGCTTGACGTGATCAGACATCATCCACGCGTTCTCCAGGTCCCCACCCGGTTGCATACGACGAACCAAATCCACTCCACTTCCAGGACCAACCTCCGACATCTTGAAGACGAACACCTTGTCCGCATCGTCACCTTGTCCTGGGAATTGGTTCCGTTGGACGTAGGCCCAATTGCTAACGCCTCTGAGCTTTGCGATGCCATCCATAACACCGAACCTCTGCAAATATTTGAAAGATGTAACCTTAGAGCGAAGGTTTGGGGAATTCAACTCTCTACAGCTCTCAAAAACAAGTTCGAGCTCTTTTAAGGAGAGGGGTCGGTGTGTGTTATTATCGCCAGAAAGGAGGAACTCACCAACAATGTCCTTGCTGGCTTCAAGGACGATCTTGCTGTGTGTGGCTTGAGGCGTACGCTCAACGTGCTCCTCGAGAAGTGCATTGATACGCTTCCGGCTGTCTCTGCAGTCTCCAACCTTCACTGGATGTTGATGAGTACCGAGATGAATGCAGGCTCTTTGAGATGACTCCTTCCCATGGACGTAGAAGATTTTCGCCTGGCATAGAGCAATGCATTTGGGAGGCTCTTTGCAGATCCTACAAACAAGAGTAGATCCGGATGGCACAATGCTAGATAGAGGGAAAGGATCTTTACTGAAACCTTCGAATTCCGTGTCATTGACCTTAGAGGTACGATGGGCGCGTTGAAGGTAATCACAGCTAGGGTTTTGGCATTGGAGATGGCCAACATAGGCAGAGGAACGAAAGGTAAGGCCAACATCGTTTGTAATGTTGGTGGTTTGAGTCTTCGTCCAAACATGGCCATCATATTGCTTGTCCATGCCGTCCAACGACTTGGCCCTGGTTTGAGATGATGAAACTTCTGCTGCTGGGAGGACAAATAACTGGGTACCATCGAAACGAGGGGGAAGGTGATTAACTACTTGGATTTTGAGTTTATCGTAATCTATTTTCTTGAGGACGTTCTTACTTCCGGGCATAGAACCAAGATGACGAAGACATTGAACAATAGGTTGAGGAGGTTTGGACGTAGAGGGTACCGAAGAAGGTGAAGGCACAAAGAGAGAAGGAGAAGGCGTGACATAGGCAGAAGAGGAAAACAAATGAGGAGAATCATGAACTGATACATCTTCATGCTGAACTGGTACATCTTCACTCGAAGAATCAGACAAGTCTATAACGTTGTCTACACCGGGCTTGGTCTTGACACTTATTATGGGAGGGGTGCTAAAGGCAGCAGTGGATGATCAAAGAGGAGTAAGGATTTCTGTCGAAACTCCCATCTGAGAATCTGGCCAGCCACAAACCCTATACTTTCCCGCGGCAAGCTCCCACACTACAATGCCATTGTCAGTTAACTTGGAGGTCTCATGGAAGGTATGAACGAGCAATCCAGTATCAGGATGGAAGATCTCACGCTCTACCCATATTGTATTAGGTTTGAAAGAGAACCTAATGCTAAGATGAAGCTCCGAGACAACAGCAATACCTTGTGCATCAATGGGGAAAAGAATAGGGACACCAATCCCATGGGAACGAAGTTCGGCCATCTCAGAGACGGGAGGAATAAGTGAGGTGGAAGCCATGAAGGCAGAGAACGCAAACGTAAAGGAACAAAGATGAAAAGATCCATAAAGAAGGAGAATGGTGATAACGATGAAGTTATAAACAGATAAGCATAATTATCAGAAAAAGACAAAATTGTCAGGCATCCTAAAAAAGAATACCCCTAATTATGAAGACGGCTGTCAGATAGTGAAGCGCGCCTCCCATCGGGAGGTATTGCAAATATATACTGAGAGGAATGGGATTGCTCACTTTCTTTCCAATGTGTGAGTTTGATGTGGTCAGGTTGTGGAAAGGAAATAGAGCGAGTAGGTCTGAATTGCGGGAGGGTTGAACACATGAAAGAAATAGGCAATTCACAACGTCCGATAGCGGAACCATCTAAGAAAAAGAAGAGGAGGCGAACGTCTACACATTACACTGATAAGAAGAGAAAGACAGTGAGGACACAGAAGACACATGCAAGGAAGGCGCCAATCGAGGGCCGTGGGACGCCTCAGGATTTGAACGAAAGCATAAAGGACCTACGGAAACCTTCGTGGAGGCTAGACTGTGAAATTCGGCCTTTTCATTTATTACCGATTGTAGAAGAGGCGGACGGAAGTAAAGCGCAGACAATGGCAGAAGTGGAGGAGTTGGGAAATGACAACATCCAAGAGGACTCACGCGAAGAGACGAACTCTACCAGGGTCGTACGTATTCTTCGGGTTCTCCATATATTCAGTTGTTTGAGCACATAATGAAAATGGTAGAACATATTCAACGGTGAAATTACTTTCTTTTAAATATTCCAGTTTGTTATCATTGTTATAAACATTGGGACGCTGTTAAATATAGGGGGATGGGGGGAGTGGAGATAGTGGAAATATCTACGAAGAAGACAACGAGGAGGTAGCACAACAAACTGAGAAGGCGTTAGATGAGCGAGAACCGGTGTCGGGACAGCCAACGAATCAAGCAAGAGAAAAAATGAAGGCGTCCAAGAAGAAAGCGGCAAAGGAAGATCTCAAATCAAATTTGGTGGGAGGCCGCGAAAGAGCTGAAGGAGGAGACCCAGGCACTGAAATCCTGGTTCAAGATAATCTGACCCCTGCTTCAAGATTTTTGCAAAGCAAGGCGGGCGGAACACAACAAACATCAAGGCGAGGGCGTGGACGCAGGAGAGGAATGGCGCAGGTAAACCTCGACGATTCGAGGAGCACTCCAATAACGCCGACAGGGGACGGGACATCGGAAGATAATGGCGCCAATATCGGGGATACAGTGGAGGGCATACTCCAAATTCTGGTAAGGTGTCGGCTCTCGGCCAAGCTATGTTGGCCGAAGTTTTTGGTTTGTATTACATTGGTTTCCAATAGTATGTGGAATATTAGCTTGACTTGCTCTCAGCCTTGTCTTGATATGGGTTTAGGAATATGTTAGAGATAGGGTTTTGAGTTATCAAACTACATGCAAAGTGCAAGTGGCATGCTCTCGGCCATGTCTTTATTTGGGTTTTGTGAGTAGGTAGGAGGTAGGGTTTTGAGGGAGGTGAGGTTCTTGATTTTGAAAGTACATGGAATGTCCACTAGACTTGCTCTCGGCCATGTCTTGTTTTGGGTGTAGGAGCATGTGAGAGGTAGGGTTTCGAGGTAAGGAGAGGGATTTTGAGTTCTCAAACTACGAGGAATGTTCAAGTGGCATGCTCTTGGCCATGTTTTGATTTGGGTTGTGTGAGTACGTAAAGAGGTAGGATTCTGAAAGAATGTCATCTTTCTTACTTTCTTGATTCCATACTCTCGGACACTCCTTACTCTCGGCCATTCCATGCTCTCGGCCATTCCTTACTCTCGGCCATTCCGTACCCTCGGTGTGCTTGAAAATTCAAAATGTTATGTGCATGAAAGATTGCTCTCGGCCTTCGTGGTTTGGATAGTGCATAAGGAGGAGCATTCGGAAGAGGCCTCATTTTTTAGTCAAGATTCATGTATGAAAACTCAAAATATTATGTTCATATTTGAATGCTCTCGGCCTTCATGTTTTGGGTAGTTCATAAGGAGGAGCTTTGGGAAGAGGCCCGGATCCGAGGCCTCATTTTTGAATCAAGATTCATGTTTGAAAAACCAAAATATTATGTGCATATTGAAATGCTCTCGGGGTTCTTGTTTTGGGTAGTGCATAAGGAAGGGCATTCGGAAGAGGCCTCGGATCCGAGGCCTCATTTTTGAGTCGAGGTATGTGCTTGAAAACTTAAAATGTTATGTGCATATGTGAATGCTTTCGGCCATTTTCAGTAGTATGTATTGTATAAGGAAGAGCATTCGGAAGAGGCCTCGGATCCGAGCCCTCATTTTTGAGGCAAGATTCATGTTTGAAAAATCAAAATGTTATGTCCATATTTGAAAGCTCTCGGCCATTTTCTGTAGTATGTAGTGCATAAGGAAGAGCATTCGGAAGAGGCCTCGGATCCGAGGCCTCATTTTTTAGGCAAGATTCATGTTTGAAAAATCAAAATTTTATGTCCATATTTGAAAGCTCTCGGCCATATTCTGTAGTATGTAGTGCATAAGGAAGAGCATTCGGAAGAGGCCTCAGATCTGAGGCTTCATTTTTGAGGCAAGATTCATGTTTGAAAAATCAAAATGTTATGTCCATACTTGAAAGCTCTCGGGGTTCTTGTTTTGGGTAGTGCATAAGGAAGAGCATTCGGAAGAGGCCTCGGATCCGAGGCCTCATTTTTTAGTGAAGGTATGGGCTTGAAAACTTAAAATATTATGTTCATATTTGAATGCTCTCGGCTATTTTCTGTATTATTTATTGCATAAGGAAGAGCATTCGGAAGAGTCCTCGGATCTGAGGCCTCATTTATGGGTCAAGGTATGTGCTTGAAAAGTTAAAATGTTATGTGCATGTAAGATTGCTCTCGGCCTTCTTGTTTTGGGTAGTGCATAAGGAGGAGGATTGAGAAGAGGCCTCGGATCCGAGGCCTCATTTTAGGGTCAAGGTATGTGCTTGAAAAGTTAAACTGTTATGTGCATGTATTATTTCTCTCGGCCTTCTTGTTTTGGGTAGTGCATAAGGAGGAGGTATGGGAAGAGGCCTCGGATCCGAGGCCTCTCATTCGTAGGTAGGTTAGTGGTACAAATATCAAAATGTTATGTATACTTGAGTTGGCCACTTGACTTTGCATTCGGCCATTTCTTGCTTTGTGTTGTGCATAAGAATTAACTATGGGGAGAGGCCTCTTATTTATGTGTACTTTGCTCTCGGCGTTGTATTGTTTTTGGATGTTTAATCTTGAGGATGTAATGAAGCCTCTCTACTGAGGTCGTTGGTTGGATAATCTAAGTGTTCTTCATTGATTAACAAGACTAAAGTACGGAATGTAGGCTTCCAACCGTGGACGTGTGACACCTTCTATCTCATCGTGATGGCGGATTTGAATGTGGTCGGTTCTCGTTTGATACCCCTTTCATAATTGAGTTACTTTGAGTTCAAAATAGTTTGTGAGTATTTGTTTCTTTATAGTTACGAAGATATTGACTTTTCTTTGGGAAATTATAATTTTCTCCATGTTCTTAGGATTGGGACTCTTTTCAGGTTGCGCAATCGCAACCCCAATCTGGAGAGGATGTTGTTCTTGCGGCCCCCGCGGTTGAAGTTGAAGCCGTCCAGGTTGAGAGTCTCACTTCGCAAGGCCTATTGCAAGGAGAGGTGAGTTGGATAGTTGTTGAGTAAGTTGTTGAGCAAGTTCTTTGAGTTCTAGCTTTCTAAGCATGGTTTTATTGTTTGTGTTTTTTTTAGGCTTTCGCAATGAGCCAAGATGCCGTACATGCAGTTGTGGACACGGATCCTGTGGTGTGTAAGCTTGAGCTTCGGAAATCACAAAAGGAGGACTCCATTGGTGTTATCCAACGCCTCCGGATTAAGCCAACCGGTAAGTCCCGCTTATCCATTCCTTTGTGCCGCTTGAGAACCCTCCCTCTCGTCCGTCCTATCAGTGAGGTTGAGGTGCAGCGCTTGGAATGTGAATTTGTAATGGGATACCGAGAGGGTGATCGGGTTCTTTACATTTCTGCTTTCAACGACGTTGCCGTGGACCTCCCCATTCCCCCTGGCATTATGGCCTCTTGGAGCCCTCTCTGGCAAGAGGCCTCCGCAGAATTTGACGCCAAGCTCAAAGAGGATCCGGATCTTGCACATTTCGCCGGGAATATGTTCTTCGTCTGGGAAGGCAATCATCGTCTCACCGCGTGGTGGAGGCACATCAATAACCACCACGCCGATGACAAGAGTTGATATATTTCGGTGGATTGCATTGTTGTTGACCCTAGGGGATATACCGGTGTATTCCTCAATGCCATGAACGACATTAATTGGTAAGCTCAGTCATTTTTTTCCCATTTTTTTTCACTTTTGTTTGAATTATTTTTCATTGTTTTCACTGGACGTTCCTCACATTTTTTTTCTTAGGTCAACCGAGCATGATTATGTGAAGGCAAACATTCCGGCCAAGCTCCTTCGAATCCGCACTTTTGGGAGGTTGGATTTTTCGACCTTCAAGGATCTCATATCTCCAGCTGACTACAAAGCATGCGAGAAAATAAAGGAGAGTCGCCCAACTTGGTACAACTTGACGGCGGATGTCTTCGTTAAGTTTCTTTATAAGGTATGGTTTTAGGGTTTTACATTCAATCATTAAGAGCTTCCAACATAGATAATTTACATGCCGATTATATTGGCTCACAAGGTCATTTATTGCGGAGAGACATTTCGGCTCAAGCGGACCTTGCAGTGAGACATTACCGTGAGACCACACCCGTTACGGAGAGGTCGGCCACTGAGATTTGGAATGTTATGACCAAGGCCCAGGAGAGGACAATCAAGAGTATTCGGGCACGTTCTTTTGAGAAATATATATCCGTTGCACACTCTGACAATAGAGATGCTTTCTTTCATGAGGTATTTTGTCGTGATTTCCATGTTTCTAATGCTATAAATATTCCTCTTGAAATCTCTTGAACTCATGTGCTCTCTTAAACTCAAATCACTCTTGAACTCAAATAACTCAAATCACTCTTGAATTCTAGTACTCTTTTGAACTCAAATCACTTTTTCTACGTGCCCAGATTGACCGCCATTTTAATGAGTTCTCTTCGACGGACATGACAATTGAAAAATTATAAAAAATTGTCACATGCCCGGTCGAAGCTTCGTTCAAAGCTAAGTGGCTTCACTGGTGGAACGCCCCCCTTCGTGAAAGGTTGGATAACAAGTTCCCCGTCGACAAGCCTATGAGGGAGAGGGCTTTGGACGACTGGCTACACAGGGCGTCCTTCTGGGCTCAGGTAAATCCAACCCTCGGTCTTCTTTATTTTAATTTTTCTTTATTCCAGTTGTCTCATATCTTATCATCTCCCTCTATGCAGTTGGAGAAGGAAGTCGCGGTTGAAATTGAGACCTTGGAGGAGAGCCTCTCCGTTGACATTGACTGGGACGCATCGGAAACTATCTTGCGCCCTCGTGAATACGTTGATCATTGGCGGATTGTCCTTTGGGACAAGGCCTTCAAGCCTTACCTCGGCGATAAGTCTGACATCCCCTTTGCCAAAGGTAATAATGTCTTGGAGTTCGAGGAGGGGGCTCTCGCTATCAAGCGTGTGGGCTATCAGTAATACATCTATCCTCTACTTTGCACCTCTCCTTATTCTCATTTCTTGCTCGTTTTCTTGGTTTTCTTACATTCTTGTTTTGTCATATAGATATATCATGAGAGAGTTGGTTGTAAAGAATGCATTGGCATCATCTTCCTTGCCCGCCTACCTCTCGGACTGGGTGAACGGTTTTTCTAGCCTTTGCGTGTACACGACCGCGCAAACAAACAAATTCTCCGAATTGCACTTGCAGGGTGGTAGATGATACTTGGATTGTGCTGCAGGATTTGTCCCCGGGGAAGAGAAGGCTTTGTTTGCTAGCCTTGTGGGTAGTGCTCCAGATGATAATATTGTCACTTTTGAGGAGCATGACATTGTTGAGCTTCCCCCTCCTCCGCCTAAGGCACCAAGGGGAAAGGGCAGAGCAAAGAAGACCGCCACTCAAGCATCTTCCCAAGTTCTCACTCGGTCTGCTTTAAAGACCCCGGTTGAGCCACCCACCTTCCCACACAGTCCATCTATCGCTCCCTCCGTTGCTCCCTCTTTTGCCCCCTCTGGTACTCCATCGGCATTTCGTCCACAATCAGTTGCCACTCCATCTCACAGTGGCACTTCTCTCCTCTCCTTGCCTCGCAAGAGGAAGGCCGCTCTCTTGGATACTAGTGCCACCTCTTTGGAGTCGCCTAACACGCTTGCCCTCATCGAAAATGTGGACATGGTTCAACTAATATTGGATTCCGAGGTTTCCGGAGGTCCCCTCCCCGTAGATAACCGCATCCAAGAGTTCATTGCCAAGGTTTGTATACTTTCCTTCGTCAATTCTCAATTTTTTTTCCGTTGGTTTTTTTTTTTCCTTTTTGTTTTCTCATGAAGTTTTAATTGTAGGTTGGGGCAGGTCGTTCCCGTGTGAACACCTCGACTACAACTCACAAGGGCCTCGATTTGCTCTTCGCCGACATTCCCGAGAATTTGCCGGTGCCCAATATCTCCACCAATGTTCCTACTTGGAACAAGCTCCATGAATCATACTATGAGTGTCTTTTTGCATTTACAAAATCTAACCTCTATGATCATGGTGTCCTTGTCCTTGCCCATTGTGCGAGTGCCAGTGTTTCTAGGAGTATTTTCGATTGGGCACACACTTACGACTTCTACGTCGCCGAAGATTGGTTCGGAATGAATGATTTGGACCTCCAATCTCCTGTTGTTCCTTCTGGAGTGGTAAGCAACTCTCCCTCTCTTCCGTTTTCGTATTGCTTTTCATTTCAATTCAAATGAGTCTTATGAATTCGTATTCATTGTTGCAGACTCGGAAATTCAGCATCAAAGTTCTTGTTCGTGTTAACTCCGTTCTTAGAGTGCGGGAGGAGGCCATGCAAGAGTATGATTACAACCTCCAGCGAGACGGATGGTTAAATACCTTCACCGATGAGAAGAGCCAGGTGATGCGCAGTGATGGGGTACCTTGGCGAGGTGCCCATGAGAAGCATCCTGTTTTTTTCCATCCTTCTCGCTACTCTCACCAACAAGAATGATGTTATTATGGACTGGCAGTGTGGTGTAGGTACGCCTTGTTTTTCAACTTCATCCTTACTTTTAATTTTCCGTTATTTTTCCTTGACTAGTTTCCATACTAATCTTTTACCTCTCTTTGCTTTAGGTGGTTCGATTACAACATGTCGCTCCCTTGAGCGGCATATTGTGGCCCTTGAGAGTGACCCCATCATTTTCAATGCACTCCTACTCCCCATGCGCGATCCCCAGCCTGCGCGTATATCTCGCTCAATTGCCGCACCGTCTACATCTATCTTTGAACCTCCTCAGAAGATGACCAAACGGGCATTCGGATTCCTTTGTGCGTACGTTTGCTTTCTATATTTTGCCATGTTTGCCTTGATTTCAGGTTCTCATTTTCCAGTCTCATCCTGTTTCTAATCCTTTTGCTTGGGTGTTTAGAGAGCCAGCGGATGACGCAGTCATTCGTCGAGACATGTTTTTAAGTCCTCCGAAGCCATTTGAGCTTCCCCCGTATGCTAGTGCAATGGCGGATTGCTTTGCAAAGGCGGAGTCCCCACCTCCTCCTCGCGTTCGTCATTTCTCGCGTGGAACACGAAATCTTTTCTTGTTAGAAGCAAATGAGGGTGAGGAGAGTGATAGGGAATGTTCTCCAAGCCCTTAGTTTATCATTTTGGTTTTGGAGATTATAACTCAGTTTGTTGTTGTTTTCCGGCTTTAAAAAAAGTTGTGTGTTGGTTTTATTTTTGATATCCGGCGCAAGTCTCATTCTTTCTCTCCATTATTTCATATTCATAATGTCAACCCGCATTGCATTCATCATTTTTTCTTCATTGTTCGGATCTCTTAACTTCTAGTCACAAAACAATCTAGCATACACCCATTCCAATAAAAAGTTGTTGCCTCACACACCTCCTCTTTGTTTCCTTAAATCATAAGTTTTCAATAATACTTAAGTTGTACACCATACAATACACTCCAATTCATACTACCCGCATTGCATTCTTCATTTATTACTGCTAATCTAATTAGTTTGTGGATTAGCCCTTAAGTATAGTTTAAGTATCCCTAAACAATATGGCTCTCACAATCTTAACCGCTAATCACAAAACAATGTAGCATAAACCCATTCCAATAAAAATTGGGTTCCTCACACAACTACTCACATGAGGCTCCCATCTAGGCTAACCTTATGCTTGACTGAAGGCCATTTAAATCTACCTCCACCCCTGACATCTGAACCTCCTTAATCAAACACTCACCACCAAGGGCTTTATAAGTTTTAATGTTAAGAACGCATGTGGGCACGATATTGGGCTCACATAGTACTGACGTCAGCCCTAATTTATGTATATTTCAACAGAATTGGGCTCCCTTTTCAACAAATGTTTCAACTAATACCCCCTAAACCCACGGTAATACACCCACTTTCTGTCAAAATTTATACCAAATTTTTTTGCTCTCCGCTCTCCAAACGCTGCTCTCCGCTCTCCACTCTCCGCTCTACGCTCACATACTTGAGTTTCCCATGTTTGTGATTGAGGTAAGTTGGTTATTGTTGGGATTTTTAATGAGAAAATTGTTTATTAAACTATTTTTTATGTAGTTGTGTCTTCTTTGTATGGATAAAGGTAAAATCTGTTGGTATATATGTTAATAATAGGTTGTCTATAAATGCTTTCCATTGGTAATGTTTTGCTTGTGGTGTTGTTATTTGGTGGTCGTCTTTTCTACCAATTAAATCATTGTATTTGGTTGAAGTCTCCATAGAGAATGTATGTAGGGATAAGCATTATGTTTTCTTTGTGTGAGGACATGTATAAGTTTACGAGGAGCCAAAGTTGAAGGGGTTTGTTTGCTATGCGAATTAATTGGAGGAATGATGACATGGTTGCATGAGTAGGTGATTTAAATAAGTTGTTTGGATACACATATTTGTTATGAATAAGTGTGATGACGCCTCCTCGATGGCCTTTATTAGTCATTCTTTGGCACGTAGCTTGAGTAATATTATGTGTGTTATTGAAGTAGAATTTATATTGTGGGAATAAGTTTTGGATGTGTTTTGTGAAGTGGTGGCAATATGTGTGATCTCGTGTATAGATATAATAGATGGGGGTGCATATGAGTAGCTTACTAGGTCTTGGATGCATCCCAAATTATAAGATGTGATTCATAGTTCATCAGTGGTGTTGGTTGTGGTACTTTTGGGCCACCCCCTTTCGAGGGAGCCTAAAAGTATCACACAAGCCCTTCGGTGAAGGTGGCCTGCATTTGCAGGCGCCCAAGCCGAACCCGGATGATAGGTGTATAACGTGAGTAGTTAGATTTTTAAGGGAGATTAAATATGCGTCGTAGTACCTCCGGAGGTTAGGCCTTAGTTTTTTACTAGTGTGGCTTTAAACTCCACTAACCAATTTCATATCTAGTTCTAACCTTAACCTACAACCTATTCTACGCGCAGACGCACCAGCCTTGAAACCAAGGCAATCCTAATTTGTGAATTGGGATGGTTCTGATACACCCAACCAGGTGTGACTCATACCACCCTAACTCAACGAACGGAATAACGACAATTTGATGGACCATTCAATTCTTCCTATTTCTTTATTTAGTTCTATTTAGTTTTCTAAGCGGGGGAACTTGGCCTAAGTCCCACCCTTCACACAAATTCCTTCTTAATTACTTACTTTTGTTTGCACGTCCTAACTTACTACATTAACATATTAGGCATCACCCCTTACCTCGGGTCTCTTGCCAACAAGGGTTTACGATTTATTTGGTATGTTTTGATTGTTAAATGTGTTTACACTGGATAGACCACGAAATGCAACTCAATGGGACCAGGGTGACGGGCGACCTGTAGGTTCAACCTGTTGCGCAATCTTCATAAATTGGGGCCATTACTCCCAATCTATGGGGCCAACAACATAATAGTGGATTCGCGGGTCATTAACCCCACATTTCCACCAACAACATTCAGAGTGGTCGTGTCGGTGATTAATCCGACTTACCACACACGAAACTTGCTAATAAATGAAGCTACTACCACAAAACATACCAAGGGCCCCGAAAACAATGGAATTGGGTACTCCCTTGGCGGTCAAGTGGTCAAGCCACTTGACCTTACGAGATAGGTGAGTGGGTTTAGAAATGCGTACCTTAGCCGTGCTCCCTCCAATCCTAAATGGAAGGCTTAAGGTTAGTTAATTTACCTCAATTTTCCTCGGTTGATTTGGGCTTGATGTAGGCCGAGCCGCTACCTCCTTCCTTGCTCCACTTTCCGAGCGTCGACCTTGCCTCCTTCTTTGTAACTAGTTTGGTAGTAAGCGTACCTTAGTTAACAATTAAAATATAAAGTGTTATTCTGCCCTGTAATTTAATCCTAAGCATAATATTTATACTTAGTGCACCAAATTATCTTTCCAATGATCTAAAAATCACTCTAATCGGATAAGAAATGCAAAAGTTATGAGGGTTGGAAGTGTGAGGTCGATTCAACCGACCCTTCCAACCCACCTATCTACCTTCTAACTTCAAAAATTCATAGCACATTCCTTACTACTTGGATCTAGGCTTTCCTTATACCATTGGAAAGCTATGAACAAGCTCTAACTAGAAAAATTATGACATCAGCAGGTTAAGCTAATAGAAATTCAGCGGACTCCTTGTAACACAGCAGTCAATCAAGAAGGCTTAAACTATGTATCTCGCCTTCAACAATTCATATCTAATTCAAATCTTAGTCAAATCAAACGTTCTATATGACCCTGGAGAGATATTAAAAATATGTGATTAGAAAGGTAAGCCGAAGTGAACCCAGCAGGTCCTCTGTAATGCAGCAGTCAACCAAAAGTTCTCAAACTATGTGTCCCATCTTGCACAATTCATATCTAATTCAAATCATGCTCAAATCAAATGTTCTAAGCCATTTTGGAAAGCTACACAAAAGTTCTACTTGGGAAAAATATAATTTCTTGGAATTAAAATTCCTATTGGGCTCGCAGGTCTGATCCAGCAGCCGCTACCCACAAGACCACCCAGTTTTTCTACTCCATCTTTGAAAATCCATAACTAATTGTCATCTCAACCAAATCACAAATGGGAAACGGCTATGGATAGCTATATGAAATCTCTCTAAGAGAAAAATGATAAGTATCTTGTTCTAGCTTTTGAACTAAGCCTTCAGGGCATTGGCAGATGAGGTCTATAATGCCTCTACTCAAAAGTCTACCATCCAACCTACCTCTACAAAAGAAGGAATAATTTTGTTGGTGTGTTAATAAACACACAACCTAACTAGGAGAGAGAGAGTAGAGGAGGTTCTCAAGCCTTTCTTTTAGACCATTGAGAATACATGCTAAAGGATTTTTTCCTAACTACATTGAAGCAGGGCTTCGCCCAAAAACTAGAGAAAGAAAGAGAGCTACAAAGTGGAAGGAGGGGTTTTTAAACCCTCTCACAAAAGGGTTGGACCCCTCCTCCACCGGATCCATTTTTCAAACCCTTTCCCGAAATTTTGGCTCGGGGGTTTTCCCGGTTGAGGTTGCCACCCTCTCGCCGAGGTGGCTCCGACAAAAAACCTTTAGAAATCTTTCTAATTTTTCCGCCATCGAGTTGGCAAGGGGGCAAGTATCCCCCTTGCTCTCTTTCTTTTTTGTCTTCAAAATTCTTCACGCCGATTTTATCTTCTTACGTAAAACACCTCTAATAGTCTTGTGTGCCTCACACTAACTAATAAACTAACACTTGCTTAGCTAGCATCTACTAACATTTGCTTAATAACTAGCATCTACTAATATTTGCTTAGCTAGTTGTTTTTACTAGCTAGCACATTTTTTTCTACTTTGCTATCTTCTAGCACTACTTAGTTTCATTTTGACCTTCCTTCTTCTAGGCTAAATGCTAAATGAACTAATTTTCCCTAAATTCCCTATCAATTCTAACTTTTAATGCTAACATTCTAACTAAAAGTGATCCCGCAGAGTGGTGGACCACTCAAAGGGTTCACATTGGTTTTTTGGATGGTAGAGTTGTTGGAATCTGGGGAAGGGGGTGGGTGTGCATAATATGTTAAAGGTTCATTACAACACATTGTTTCTGTGAGGAGTTGTTCCAATAAGAATGAGAATGTTGTTTGTTTGTTTCGTGTCCTTGGTGGCTCTGAATTAAAATATATGTAGTCATAGAGTTATTTGTGTAGGATGTCTAGTGAGGTGGTTTTAGATAAATGTGCATTATACAAGTATATGAGTGGATGTGGGGTTTTGATATGTCTTTCTAGAGGATTAGAAATTTCTATCATTTTTTTAGAAATTTTAAAGTCCAATTAGGAATTGGTTGTTTTTGAAGGTGTATGATGCATATATCAATGGAAGAGTTGATTTTAACAATCAATATGCATGGTATGTTGGTGTATGTAGTTGTGTAGGTTTGAATATGATAGTGTTGATCGAATGTGTAAGGGATGTGTGGTTTGAAAGAGTGGTTTGAAAGTTGTGGCTAAATGTTGGTATTCTGGTTGGAGTTCAGAGAGTAATGTCTGTAGAGACCCGTGATGTTTGAAGTTGGGGTATAGTCAAGTGTCTTGAAAGCAATGGTCGGTAAGACATTGATCGACCATAAAGGCAAGCAAATTTGTGAAGGCTACGAGAGCCTTAGGCCAGTCTAAAAGAGTGATCCTTTGGCTATAACTTGAGAGGTGTAAGAGAGATGCACAAACCTTTGAAAGAAAAGTAAGTCTTGACAATAAGCAAGAGTGGTACTACCTTAGTCTGTGAGAGAGAAAGGAAGACGAGTTGTTGTAAAAAGGGCGATAGCCTAACTACAAGCAAAAAAAAAAAAACATAAAGCTAAGTAGCTGAAGGCTAAGAGATGTTGAAAAGAGAGAAAAGAGGCAAGTAGCCAGAGGGTAAGTGGCCGGAGATAGCGTAGACTAGTAGGTAGTTTATTGTGTAGGGGTGGAGGCTTGGAGTGGATGTTGGTGTTGAGCGTAAGATTGTGTGTGGTGATGACTACAAGGGCATAGAGTATTTTTAAATACTTGCCACCTTGTGTCTTTGAATAAAAAGTTGTGTTCAACATTCATATTGGTGGAGCATTGGGAGTTTAGTCTAGGGGTTAAGTGGGTTCAATCAAGTATATGTGAGCCTTAGGCTCCCACCCGGACTATGACGCATAAGGGTGGGGGTTTAGGGCTGACACATTCCAACCAATTAAATCCAACAAGGTCAAGGAAGTTGAGTTCCACAACATCCCCTGAATCTCCTTTGAGCCTTTACACCCATTTAAATATAAAGAAGTCAAGGAGGTAAAATAATTTGAATGCCTCATGAATGTCTTTTAAGCCTTGAAATCTACATGAGTTGACTCTACTCCAAAAGATCATGTTCCCCACCCCCTCTAATGTTTCTTTCCAGCTAATACCCAACACCTTTACATTTTCAAGCCTAAACAACCCTTCATTTTCATCAAGAGCATTAAAGCCACTAGAAGAATTTCAGCAATAAACAACTGTGTTTAATACTCTAAAACAAGTAATAAAGGACAAGAATGACTGTAAATTTTTTAGTTATTATGGACAAGTTGTAACGGACATATAGTGATTGTGGACATGACATGAACTCCACGTCAACTTCATCCAAATAGAGCACGGATGAAGCTCATTAGCCACGTGGCTCCGACGTGGTAGCCACTTGCTGACTAGGCCGCCATGATGGCATCCTTGTCACCATCTATGTGGCAGGGCCTTCGAGGATGTGGCATTAACATGGGGCTATGTGAGCTTCATCCACGTGTCATTATGTCATATTTACATGTGGGAAAACCGTAACATTCGCATAATGCCACGTGTGAAAATGCGTAGTCATTCTCTAGTTGGATACAAGTATTTATTTGCCACGTAGCATACACGTGGCGGCATGCCGTGAATTGCATGCCACATCATCTTTGGTGATATGGCCATGTCCCACTTGGAGATGCTGCCACGTAGCTGCCAATAGTGCCAGGTGGACTTCATAGTAGTCATACACTAGTCATTCATTATAGTCATATTGTACTCTTTCATTAGTCACACATGTAGTCATACAGTAGTCAAACAGTAGTCATGAAGTAGTCATACAGTAGTCATACAGTAATCATACAGTAGTCATTGTTAGTCATAGAGTGGTTTATACTTATAGTAAAAGAGTAGTCGTTGTTGGTCATAGAGTGGCCATTACTTAGTCATAGAGTAGTCATTGATAGTCATAAATTGGTTTTTGGGTATAGTCATATAGTAATCATTGAATGCAGTCATATAGTAGTCATACACTCGAGTAGTCATACATTGGATATAGTCATAGAGTAGTCCTACATTCCATACACATACATTGAATACAGTCATAGAATAGTCATGCATCGAATACAGTTATAGAGGTTGTCATGTATGATTACATTGCTTCAAAAATCGAGTCATACATTCGGGTATCCGCTTTTAGTGTTATATGTGCAATAAAGCGTGGTTGGACACTTACAACAAGTGCCACCTGACTTATCAAAATTGCCTAAGGAATGTGCACTGTAACATTGGTTTTTGTAACACTATGTTGCTCCATTCAGTATCCTCTGGCAGCCCTAGCCCCTTCAGTCTAGTACCTTCTATACATGTTTGCTATGCTGAAACATTTAGTAAGCCTTCATATGCTTCTGGCTCCATATCACACTGCCTCCTATCACATCAGCAACAACTATTTGATCCCCTTCTGGATGTGGATGCATGAGAGGGGCATCACCTACTTGTACTTGTGTAACATCAACCTTGTAGAACGAGTGGGGAATTGGTTTGAAATGAAATTTATCTACCCCCCCCACACCACTAACAGTTCCTAATGCCACTACTTGCCGCGGACTCTTGAAATTCATCAAGTGCACAACTTGGCCAATAGTAAACTGCCCCAGCCCAACATCCGCAACACGCAACATGTCAAGGGACTTGCAAATTATGCAACAAAAATAAATTCAACCTTCGGAACCTATAAATCAATCAAGTTGGAGTTAAGTACTTACCCGATGCACATTTGGTCCTTCAATCAACGCGTTGTCAAGTGCTTTCACCGTCCTTGTTCGACGCTCCTTCCCTTGTTTTGCCTGCGCTCAAATCCAATATATAAAGCCCATTAGTGAATTCAATGTGAACATAGGCAAGGGGACATTGCAAAGTGTGAACCAGTAGTTCACAACTCCCCTAACCTGACAACGGAGGATGCCCCGACAAGGATGTGTCTGCAAGTTTCAGCTTTGAGCTCCTCGTTGTCCTCCCACCCGCTTGTACATTTTGCGAATGATCCCCAATTGCCTGCTTCGAATTAGGCAACACACTGCCATGTTTGTGAACATCAAGACTATCAACTAGGCCTTTCAAAAGAGGCCACAAACCAAATCTCAGGTAATTGTTATCATCTGCAAGCTTTGTGATGTCTTCCACATAGAATGGAGGCGGGATAATGATGTTCGCAACTGGATTGCACTCCACCATAGCTCGGTGGTGGTCGATGATCACTGTATTGCCCTCATTCCATTCTGGCCACATCTCCCACACTTTGGACAATGGTTTCTTCCACCTTGACGCCCCAACATTCTCACTAACTTCCTCACATTCCTTTGCTGACCATATGAACACAGGTTTGTGGCTACCCAAGGCATTAAACTTCCGCAACATCGAAGCCACAACATCTTCCATGTTTGATGTGCTCTTGATTCCCCAAAAAGCAACTCTAAAATTTCTAAAGCATTTGTCTATGAATTCAACAAGCCATGGCCTAAACACCATCTGTCGTGTCAAGGACCGCGTAGTCACACGGATTGACGTGTTAGGATTTGGCTCCGTCAAAAGACTGCAATCTAAAAGCGTGCCATGGACATTAAAAATCAATAACTTAACTGGAAAGTTGGTACCCATTCTCTCAATGTCACTGCTCACCTGATCTGTTGGATGAGCCGATTGACTGCCACTACCACCTACTCTGTTAGGGGAATTTGGCTTATTTTTCCGCCTTGGTTTAGTGGGAGTAACTCTTTTCCGAGGTGACAATGGCGGAGCCATTTCCACATTCTCACTTACTACGCACCTACCTTCTCCATTGGCTGACCCTCCACTCCCACCCTCCACGGCCAATGCAATCATAGTCTCACCATCACCACGTCCCTCTATGAGCGTATCACTCCCTGCAATCTTTGCACAAACATCAAGGCCTTCCTTCCCATTAGCTTGGATGGGAGTGGGCTCCCCAACCGCTGCAGCTTCACCTTCCATGATTGCACCTGCAAGAGTCTCAAGTGCCTCTAATCCCACTACCTTGCTAACGCCTACCTCGCTAGCAACCTCCGCACTCCTACCACCACCCATCACACCCTCCCTATTCAACTTAGGCACATTAGTGGGAGCCTCAGATTCAATCACCTTGGACATTGGGTTTAGGGTGGTGTCACCTGGACTACCATCCCATGAATTCAAAATCGGTTCTGAACTAGGCATATGGGAGTTAGTGTTTTGGGGTGTAGGTGACTTCGGGTCGCATCCAGTCATTGGGTTTCCTATTTTCTCCATCATGATGGCGAACATTGATGAAAGGTTATTGAGGACGACGGTGTTTTGTTGAGACGTGTGCACGAGGTCGGATAACTGCTGCTTGAACTCGTTTTGCGTGCTCTCAACCATGCTCATCCGTGTTGACAACCTCCCGGAAACCCCTTGCTGTGCACATACCCACCATACATGATTTAGAGGGGTTCAAAATAAATATGCTGGATGTTGAAGAATTGCACATGAATGCAGCTAAGATCCAGCATAAACACAACCATAGGGCAGAATGCTGCTACATCTCAGCCTACATACTGACAACCATGGATTCAGGTGGATGCATTAGTATGTTAATACATTTGAGTTGACTGCTCTTGCAGCATTAACCTAGCATGTGACGTAAGGTAAACTCAACTTATATGAATGTGACATTACTACAAAATTACAGCAATATGACTAAAACTTACCACATTAACCCAACATATATGACTGTGAAATTACTACAAGATTACAGCAATATGACTGTGAACTGACTACATTAACCCAACATTATGACTATGAACTGACTAGATTAACCCAACTATATGACCACTCACTTACTGCAGACTAACAGAAATTGACTCAATTCAAGAATGAAAGCAATATACTACATCAGCTCAATTGAAAAACCTAGCTTGCACCCAGAAGTTCACAATGGCAGTCTGTAAATTAGGAATGAGTGATACTGCGACTAAGACAAATGTCATCTGTGCAATAAATGAACATAAGAAATGACCCTTGCATAAAATGAATGTGGCTACATTAACCCAAGCAAAGAAATGAACTGACATATATAAGGCTTGCAAGAAATCTACTGACTATATTAACCCACCTATATGACCACTCACTTACTGCAGACTAACAGAAATTGACTCAATTCAAGAATGAAAGCAATATACCCACAAGTTCAGCGTCAGTTCACAGTGGCAGTCATGGAATTATGAATGACTGATGCTGCAACCCAGACATATATAATCCTGACAATAAATGAACACATGGGAATGACCCTTGCAATCAATGAACTGACTACATTTACCCGAGCAAGAAATGAACTGGCATATATAACCCTTGCAAGAAATGAACATAACCCCAAGACACCCAAAATACTTAGGCATGTGTGTCTCAATACTTACAGATGTACAAGCTCAAGTCTGCTCAGACTCTTGGAGATCTTCCGCGATTTCAGTAATCCCTGGGCTCCTTTGCCTCTTCCTCCGCTGTCATAGCAATGCACCTTAGCACCGTCAGCTCAAATGGGATTTAATAAATGTACAAAGAGAATTGCAAGCTATGGAGTTGTTAGGTTACTTACCAATTGTGCCTCTTTTCCAGCCCTTCCAGTCCTCCCCACATTCGAGGTGTTTTTCACTTGCTGCCTTGCTTTCGCCATCATCTGCGCCTTTTGTTCTGTCTCGGGCGCCGACCAATATTTACATAGCTGTGCCCATTGATCTGGTTCAATGAAAACTGGGCATTCTTTTTTGCCAGACATATACCATCCTTTCATTTTGGCCCTCTCTGTTTTCATCTGTCTTTTGACTGCATCTTTGAAGCCCATATCTGAAAGCCTATGTCCCACATACTCAAACTCATTGTCTATGGCAGACCTCAGCTTCTCCACAGAGCTAGGATGCTGGAACTTCCACTTTAGTACGCTTACATCCAAAATTCGAGGAACTAGACTGCGGAGCGCCTCATCAAAGGCATTTTTTCTTTCACAACCGCCATCTATGCCGCCACCGACTTTCACTCTCAGTGTATACGGTTTTTGGCCTCCAGAACGCCTCAAATCCACATTTGTTTCTGCCTCCTTCCTACTGGCTCTCCGTGTCGCTCTTGCTTCACTCTCTGCCTTTACCTTAGACTGATTTTGATGGTGTTCTTCCGCAGGTGCTGGCGGGGGAATCCAGTGGTTGGGGTATGGTTGGCAACATGGCCCCGGATGGGTAGGGTATGGTTGGTAGCAGTGATGAGTGGACCCATGTGGCTGTTGCATCCACGGTGGTTGGTGCCAATTGGGGGGCCATTGATTCTGTGTTGATGGTGCTGTGGAGTGGTGAACTTGTTGTGCTGCAACCTAACACACACCACATCAAAGGATTAGTTATGGGTGTATAATGGTGTATATAATGGTTGAAGCTAATATATATGTTTATACACTTAGCAAATGACACACAATTGATGAATTACTAACTGCAAAATTACTGCACCCTGACTGCAAATTAACTTTAAAATTACTGCCGATTGACTACAAACTAACTGCAAACCAACTGCAAACCAACTGCAAAATCACTGCAAGATTTTTAAGCAATCCCTTAACACGTACCTTTTTATCTGGAGACCTAAAAATTTTTCGGGCTCGTTTTCGCTTTGTAGCACTTTCACCAGCCAGAGCATGAGCGTCTTCGTGTACAGACTCAGAGTCCTCAGAGCAGTCTGCAATTTCCAGCAAGTTAGATTTTCACAATGCAGCGAAGGAATGCGAGGAACCAGACCACAAGAATCTTCACTTTAATAACAAGCAACATTCCTAATTCATACAAGCGCTAATCTGCTTCAAGGAACGAAACTAGGCCCTCAGTTGCATTTGAGAAGTATCTCCCTATGTGGCATGTTTCAAATACTAATAGAAGCAACATGTGATGATGTCAACAACACACAGCTAGCTTCCTAAATACACTTTAGATCTATTCAGGTTAGCACTAATTGGATCATTAGATTATAGTTTTTAGGGGTACATATTTATTCAGATTTTGAGCAAAGCACAACATGTCACTTTTCTATGAGAGAATCTTCACGAAATTAGCATTTCAAGACCAAAGTGTCCAACCTGTTTATCGACTACAGTACCAGCACAGAGGTGCAGACGTGTCTTCTATGAACTTAATAGTAAAACAGGGATCCAGGAATTCTTGATGTAGAAAACTCTAAGCCCATTCGAACTTTACAACAAGGAAAGCTGATTTGTAACCCCTATGCATCATCTGCTCACATGTGGCAGAACCGGTTGAAGTTCAAGCCTGCAGGCAATTTCAAGACTGTGGAGTTTCAAGACTTGTGATTCAACAGGGAATCTCCTACCTGAAAGGACCCGAAAGTGTGATTTCACATCGAAACATAAAACATCATATTTGGGCCCTACATGCTGATCACATGCACATAAGATAGCAATAAAGACATGGGCTCTCGCATGAGACTTGTGAGAACGAAGGAATAGAGTACTCGTCATAAGGAAAAAAGCTTAGTCGTTAGGAAATAGCTTAAAAAGCTAGCTATGAGGAAAATCTAACCCAGCTTTTTCTAGGGTTGTGAACTGATAAAATACATGCGGTCCCCCATCCTACCGCCGAATGGTGGCCGGCAAGAAGGATGTGGATCCCAGGGGTGCCAAGCTTCTGAATTCGCCCTACCTGGTTGCAAAATTCAGATATAACTCGGAAAGTTCAAGGTGTGTAAATTGTAAGAGCTTGATCAGAGGTTACTAGAAATCCAACGTCAATTGTGACTTAGCAGAATTACTCACAACATTACAAGCACTTTGCTTTCAACTCAATACATTTACAGGTGCGAGGCGTGGTCGAAGCTGGAAACTCCCTATATTGTGAAATCTTCAAGAATCACAAGTCCAACTGCACTGTGACTTGCATACAAGCGCCACTAGCTAGCCTCCTGAAGACCCACTTCCAGAAAATTCTTTAAAAAAAGAAAGCCAGAAACGAGGGAGATGTCTTTCCATAACCACCTAACCTAACGTAGATGTGCTTGTCCAAGTGCACAAATTGAAGAAACGGCAATATCTTTCAGCCTCCTAGTTGAACTATTCAAGCTATGATCACCTAACAAAACTTGTGAGGTATTCAGATGCGCGAAAAGGCAAGTTTGGGACTATGCTCTACCTTTTTATTATTCTACACATGGATCACATCCATCAGGGGCGCTTTACACTATGGCTGAAGGTCAAGAGGTGGGCAAAGGCCGTCGCAATTTAAAATGATTATTTCTTGAAGAAAGCGACGGATTTTCGAAGGAAGTTTGAGTCAGACGGGAATGAAATCCCAAACTATAATCGAGAAGCTCTCACCCTAGACTTGTGACTAAACCCTAGACAAGTATTGTCGCGCACCTCTCCATGAGGAGTGCCCGAAACACCATGGGCACAAGGGGGACCCCGGAGTGACACCCGGGACTTGTGGCGCCGTTGGTGAGAGGGCCCAAGTGATCCTAGTGTGGGTGAGGGCCCCGGGCGTTGGGAACGCCTCCCACCCACGAAGACTAGGAGGCACAAGGGTAAGGCCATGAGCTATGCGTAGCTCATGGCGTGGTGATTCTAGAATGCTAAAGATCACCTCAATCGGAGGTGTGAGCTAGGAGTTATGGCCATTTGAGTGGGGTGCTGTCCCGGGACAGCGCCCTGGTACAGCAGTGCCTGGGAGTGATTCCCGGGACTGCCAAGGTTCAAACAGGCATAACTTCCTCATGACTTGCCCGAATGGGGCAAGCGAGGAGTCCATCGGCATCTACGTGAAGCGTAGATGAGGATGGAGTGGTTGGTTGTTATGATCAGACATCATACAAGGAAGTTATGATGGTCTGAAGCTGCTGGGGGGTTCTAGGCCCAGCAGCTAAAGGAAAATGTCCACTTGGCCCCAACTCTTGGTAGAGAGACAAGAGGTTGGTTGGCGGTGGGCTAGGGGCTCCGTGTAGAGTCCTAGAGGCTTATATGGGTGAGGTGGTGTGGCCTCACCCACCCGAGGCCGAACGGCACGGCCTCCATGGGCATTGGCCCATTGTGAGGCCATAGTTGCCTAGTATGGTTCGGGTTGTTGTAGTGTTGCTCCGGCAACGCGATGATCAACATAGGATTGGACTTCCATGGATGGAAGTCCACATTGGGGAAATGGGTTACCGATTAAGGGGTGCGTGAGTCCCGAAAGCAAAGTAGGAGGGTTGGTTCCCTCCTATGAACAATTGGTCCGGGGTAAGAGGAGCTATCCATTAGCATGGCGGAATGCGAATGGTTAGCGCTCGTAACCTTTGCTAGAAACGAAAATTGGCAAGATTATTAAGGGACCTAGCAAGGGTTGCGACAAGTATGCACATCCAGTGAGTAGGCTATGGAAAAAAACAAGTCAGTGAGCAATATAAAGCAAGTCAGTGCCCAAGCATACAAGGATTCAAGCAAGATTACATGCCCAACAAAACCCTTCAACATGGAACCCACCCAAATCCAAATTCGAGCAAGAGAGAAATAGTGGGAGAGTTACCTGGGATGTACTCATCCTCCGTCTTAGACTCGTCTGCTTCCTTGGCGCGCGGCATTTCAGAAGGGCCACCCTCTGTACCCTTCTTTGCAACGCAAGCTCTGTTGCTCCTGCGCGGGGGCATCAATGGGTTCGATGCGGATTCACGGCGTACTCGGGGGTTTGGTGCGGTGCACAAATCACGCCTGCTTCACAACCAACCCACCTTCAGCTAGCACTAAACCCTAAACTATCTTCACCTAGCACTAAACCCTAAGCCATGGATTCACGTGCCTGAGGAAAGCACGCTCCCACAGCGAGGAGGTACGTGCGGCAAGAGAAGTGGGAGGGCCACAGACGGGCGTGTGTTCTGCACACTCGTGGACGTCTGGGAGAGAGACGAAATCTCCACCGTCCACGTGTTCACCCCCCCGTTAATCGCACCTAAACCTAGGCTCTTGCGATCACTAAAAAATTACTATGCTAAATGCAGCTGCTCCGCGCATATTTGGAAATTAAACCTAATTACAAGTGTGAGTGCACATAAACCTCGGAGAAGCATCATTACACATGCAAGACTAGCTGCTCACCCTAAGTGCACAGGAAGTATACACACTTCTGTGCACAATTACATACACACTTAAGTTACATACACACTTACATACACATTGACTACACTATAGTAGCCCACGCACACCAGCGAATACGACAAGAATCAAGAATAGCACAAGAGACAAGTGTTGGAGATGCTTACAGTGCTGTGGCCGCAGTCTTCACTGGCTTGAGGTACTCCTGCAACGCGGCTACCCGTCTGTCGCAGGCGAGCTCGTAGTCCCCTTTGAGTGCGGCTTCACCTCCCTCTACGGCAAAGGTATGACTACTCTCCCCTCTTTTTGATCCTTCATTGTTGCGAGGTTTTAAAGGGGACTGCACAGAGTTCAAGCTGTGCTCCACAACATCTGCAGAACCACCCATGTATGCAAACACTAACTCACACTACCCTCACCCCTAAACTGCTACCCTCTCAGCCTTTCACCCTTTCTATCTATTCAAACAGTTTTCACTCTCTGCGTTTTTACCGCGGCACAAATCAACCTAATTACCTCGCACCTCCCTCGTCTACTCCCCTCGGCCCTCACCCAATTCCTCCACTCTCTCCTCCCCAATACCATACAGTAGTTTCTCAACCTACCATTGCGGCTCCCTAAACCCAATTGTGAGCCCAAAAGGGTGCCCACATTTAGTCTTAGACCCTTGAAACGTTAGTTGATGCACTTTGAAGTAGCATGTTACTTCACAAAAATATAAAAAGAGTGAAATGTTAGTCTTAGAAGTACCATGTTGTAAGAGGCTAGGATGTGAGTTGTTATTGTGTTTTTACCTTCGGAAGGATTTGAGTGAATGAGGATAGGTAAGGAGAACTTGGATTGAGTAGTTAGTGAGTAGGCTAGTACAAATGGATGGAGACAACCAAAGTGACTCAAGAGGCAAGTGCATTCGAATTGGGATGAATGGAGGATCACATGGAGCGCACAAGTGGACCACCTCATCATGGCCACTTAATGGGGAAGGCCCAAGGAAGAATGCAAGGTGGAGGATAAGCAAATTCTCAAAGCACCAATCAAATCACGAGTTAAGCATGGTGGTTTGAATTAAGTGGTGAGCGACGATTTGGGAAAGTAAGGGGAGAAAGTTATGGCGGCGGAAAGCGAAGGAGGCTAAGTTTGGGTTGAAGCATCCCAAGTTTGGTAAAGTGTGGTAGGTAGAAAGCCAAGGCTAGTTAAATGTTCGAATTAGGATCCTTGTTGATCATTTGAGGGAGGAAGGCTTAGAAGATAGGATTGGCGCCTACTAAGTAGGAGGAAATCTCAAGGGCTTATCGTGAGCCTTGAGGGTGCTCACCCCCTCAAGCTTACTATATAATCCCTCATTCTTCCCTCACTCATCCTCTCTTTCCTTTGTGCTCCAAGGCACCCCACGAGTTATAAGTGTGGGTGTGGGAAGCCATATTGGAGCACATGTGTGTGCTTAGTTTTTAGTTTGAGAGCCAAGGCTTGTTAGCCTTGAAGAGGGCTTGACCTCTTGGTAGAATTAGTGTTGACGTGAAGGATTTTAAAGTTAATTCATGATTCCAATTTGTGGTACTTAAAGTTCATGTTTTGAATACACGTGGTTGCAAGTTCCATGTTTAAGAGTTGAGCACTTGATGTTGTGATGAGTGCAAAAATATACTTGTGTGGATTAGTTAGTCTTAGTGAAGTTAGGAAATTCTCTCTCCCCCTCTCCTCTCTACGATTTTAGGATTTTAGGATTAGAGAAGAATTGTGTGATTAGAAAGGGGTTGTTAGTAGAATTAGGGAAATTAGGTAGGAAGATTAGTTAAGGGCTTGAATAATTAGTGAGGTAGTTGGGGATTACAACTACAAAGTTGTGGGTTCATGAAGGAGCTGGGTTTATGAAGGAGCTGGGTTTGTTTAGTTAGAAAGTAAAGAGCTGGGTTTATGAAGGACCTGGGTTTGTTTAGTTAGAAGCTAAGGAGCTGGGTTCATGAAGGAGCTTAGTAAATAGCCTACCTAATTAGCTCATAGACAAGTAGTTAGTTACATTATGCTAGTGAGTGTTATGTGTGGCTTTCACAAGTAAATGTATTTGAGATTGACTATAGAGAATAGTGTTTTTTTTTACACTTGCATCCTCTCTTTAAAAATAAACCACGTGCACAAATTAATGGAGAATGTGGAGCACTCTCGCGATGGCAAGACAAAGGAAGCAAAGACCAAAGGTGCGAGGGAGAGATTGACATAAGTCACATAAGTATTTCTTAATACTTAAAGGCTTATGTACGGTATGGAGACACCAAGTGAGACCTCTTATAGTAGCGATACGGAATACACAAGTGATAGTTCAAGCGGTAGTATAGAGTCAACGGCACGGACTCCATTTAGGAGAGGGATATCCTTAAGGGCTTGTGTAGCTAAAGCGGCCGGATGGACGTTAGAAGCAAACAAAGACAAAATAGCACCCGAGCATAAGGAGGTTAAAATAACATAGTTAACTTGTGCATTCTCCACATACGTATTGAAATCGTACATTGAGTTGTTAAAAGTGAAATTCCAGTTAAATCCAAGACCACTTGAAGGGTGAACCTTGCACTATGGACTCATCCAAGTCCAAATCCAATACCGCGGAGGAATGTGAGCCCAAACCCACTACTCGGACTACGGACGCTTAAGGGTGGGGGGTTTGGCCTCACATAATTGGTGCGTCCGCCGGGAGCGAAGCGGAAGGTAGTTACAAGACTTGGAGGCGACTAGGAGACTTGGAGGCAACTAGGAAAAATTGGAGACACAAACTTGAGAGAAGGGAAGGAGCACCCGAAACTCGGTAAGTATTCTCTCTTTGGGTTACATTTGAATTCATTGTATTTCAACTATTCCTTGGAATGAATTGCATTGTCAATTACGCAAATTCATTTTTGAGGAAGGAGCGCGGCGAAGGTACGTCCTCAACCTTTTTGGGGATTTGCTAAGAACTTAAAAGGAACCTATAACCGAGTAGCTCATTAAAACATTAGAGGGTAAATTCACCTTAGGACATTGAACTTTGACACTCACCTCGGGGTGAGTCTCAAAGTTTTGGGAGTTGTCATTTCATGCTCTAGATTAAATTAATATTTCACAAAGTTTATGGTGTTGTTACATTGAGTCACGATTGAGGGGAGTGCTAACTCACAGGGGGATGCGATTGCTCAAGGTATGTTTATTTCTTCAAAGTGAACTCATTAACTAATTAAGGAATGCCTTTTGTACTCGTGATTGTTGTTATCCGTTGTAGAGGGTAATTCCCGAATTGTGGATGGTGTGAGAAGTTGAAGGGTGAAGCCTCGACTTTTAACATAATCTACTCGGAAGGTCACCCCCTCACAATCGGTATTGTGGTGAGTGTTAATTTGCGGGAAGGTGCGGAGGTGATGCTCCGACTTAACCAAAAAATTAACATGAACATGCCTATCCCCTATTGGGATTCTTTCACCTAAGTGGGCTTGCAGGTTCTTTTCCTCACCTCCTAAAAAAATTATAACCACACCAAGACAAGTGAAAATATTAAGAGGGGAATTGCTAGGATTATGTGTGGTCAAGTGAGGGTCGATCGATTCTTATGGAATGCAAGGTAGGACTCGCTCACAAAAACCAAGTTTGATAGTAGGACTAGAGAAATCTACTCGAAAGAGGCGGTCCTCTAAAATCAGTGATAGATTAGAACAAGATAATGTTAGAATAGAGAGTTGTTTGAACGTCGAACCTAGGACTAGGTCAATTCTAAACACCTTAGAACTTGGAGCTCAACTTGAAGAGGAGATCACTCCCTCCAAATTGAGTGGTGAAACTTCTTCGGAAAATTACACACTTAGAGAAGAATTCCCGGTAGAAGTTGATAGGGGATTGTTGAATAGTTCACCGGTCACCATGGCCGAGGAACGGGGGATGGATCCACCACCCATACCCCCAATTCCGCCCAAACCTCCTATACCTCCAATAGACCCATTGGTTAGGCCAAGAGGCCTACCAATTGTGGTTCCACAAAATTTAGCGGCGATGGATATGCCATCTCATCTCCCTAAATTTTATGGGACCAAGGATGAGGACCCCTCTCGGCACATGGAACGGTATATCGAACGGTTGGCTAGCTTCCTCATAACCGACCCGGGTTATTGGTTAGTGTGGTTTCCTACCACTCTAGAGGGGGAAGCCTATGAATGGTATCGGGATCATGCCGAGGGACATTTTAGGGGATGGGAACAATTACAAAGGGAGTTTCTTAACGAATTTAGGCCGGAAGTGGGTCAAAGTACCGCATTAAGGGCATTGTCGTCATTGAAGCAAGGAAGGGAGGAAGAAATTTCGGCTTACATTAGGAGGTTTGATTTAGTGTGCACTAGATTTGTGGGTACCATGCTCAACGACGACACGCTAAAGCAATTTTTCATTCAAGGGTTTTTTAAGTCCGGAACTATTAGGGGTGTTCTAGAAAGGAATCCCTTGACCTTGGCGGATGCCAAGCGTGCGGCTAGAGATATTGAAAACTTGGATAAAGATCACGAAAGGCTATGGAGAAGGGAGGATGAATTGATCCCACAATTCATCCCCATACGCCCTAGGGTGGTAGCGGTAGAACCCGCTAAGTATGAGAACCAAATTCCATATGCCATTGTGGACACCGGTCCCCGACCTTTAGCGGTTAGGGAACCGGCACCTCTTTTGGCACTACCGGCCCCTAGAACGGATCCACACTTGGAGGAGGTTGAGAGAAGACTAGGTGCTAGCCAACTAGGATTCCAAGAGGCTATGATAAAACAAATGCAAAGCCTCACGGATCAAATGTCATTAATGATCCGGAGTCAACAACCGGGGCCTCCACCCCCGGTTGAGTCGGGTAGGCATTCTTCCGGATTATGGTGTGTCCAATGTGGCCAACCGGGCCACACGCGTCAATTTTGTAGAAGTGGACAAAACCGTGACCAAAGAGGAAACGGTAACCCACCTCAACAAAATCAACGAGGTCAAGCGCCACCTCACTATGGAAATGGAAGCAATAGAGGACCACAACCTAGAGGGCAAGGTGGCCAAAATTTAGAGAAGAAGGAATTTCATCCCTTTTGTGGAAGGTGGCACGCTCAAGGACAATGTTGGTCCGAAGGTCAAGAGTTTAATTGTAGCAATTGTGGAGGAAGTCATCCCTCGGATACGTGTCGCCAACCGGACAAAATAATTAATGTCCCTTACCCGGTGGCTAATCCACAACAACAAGCAAGGGATAATATGCGAGGTGCTAGGCCACAAGGAGTACCGGCCAATGAACTTAGGCCACCTAACTTATACTATGACCATAGTAATGCTAGGCAAACTTTTCATCCACCGGCGGGCTTGCAAACTACAACTGGTTACATTCCAATACAAAATAGACAAGGAGTTCCACCTAATGGTAGTAACGGGAGACAAGCGCCTCCAACGGATCCGGGACCATCTAACTCCCAAGATGTTAGGTTCATGGATGGAGTGTTGGAGGCCACATGTGATGACATGCTTCCTCTCCCAACGAGAATTGGAGAGGAGCAAAGTCAATGGCCTCCTCACACCAATGCTATTACATATGAGTTAGTGAAGGGTAAGGGTGTGGTTGAAGAAGCACCTGCACTAGCGGTAACTACTAGGGCTAGGAGAGGGGATGCCCCGTTGGAGGTAAGAATAGGAGAGCAAGGAAATTACTCTTCGGATGAAGAGATTAATCTCTCCGAGTTGGATAGGGTAGCTAGAAGAGCTACTAAGGATGTGGAGAGGGAAAATATAATTTTACAAGATAGGGAGAGGACTAATGCGGTACATGACTTGGATAATAGCGATGTGGGTGAATGGGAAGGACCGGGGGTTCCCGTAGACGAATTCGACGTAGTGGGTAATTCTAAGGTGGAAAGATCTACCGGGTACGACTTGTGGGCGGACCTTAGTACACTCAAGGCGGATATTACTTTCGGCCAACTATTGGAAATTTCACCCACGGCAAGGAAAACATTAAAGGAGGGAATGCCGATACACAAGAGGATGAGGAAGGTGAAAGCTAAAATAGCCGCTAGGATCCAATCACAAGGTGGAAGAGACGTGAAAGCTATAGAAATAGAAGTTGTTATAGTAGATAAGGTGGTTCCTAATGTGCTAGTCGACGGAGGGAGTAGTCTAAATATACTACCGGAGGATACTATGAAAAAATTGGGACTTGGACTCACGGGGCCTTCACCTTTGGTCATAAATATGGCAAATCAAAGTTCGACTACGCCTTTGGGGATGATCAAGGATTGTAGAATGACTACGGGAGGTGAGGAGTACTTGGTCACCTTCCATGTCATTAAAATGCACTCCAACAAGGACACCTTCCCCATTTTGCTAGGTAGGCCTTGGTTGCGGATGGCGAATGCTATGGTCAATTGGGGTGGACCTAAACCATCCATCACTTATGGTCCGGAGGGTAATAGGGTCATAGTGTCCATTGGTTCATTAGAAGGATGGATGAAGAAGGAGATGTATTTGCCATTGGAGAAGGAAATTGATGACTTAAACGAGAATGAGATTGGCAAGGCATTGGTGGGAGTCGTCCATCCCGAAGGTCAAAGGGTTGTTATAGATTCGGGCTCGGGAAGTCTAGGTCCTAATTTTTACAATTATGGGGATAATGGGGATTATGCCCAATGGCTAAGGGAGTACCCCGAGTCCGAGGTTGATGTAATGGTTACATTTCACCAAGTAGGCTTAGGGAGTGAATTTCCTAGTGTTAGTTTAGGAGAGGGCTCATTGTTGGAGCCATGTGAGGTGCTCACCGAGGAAGAGTGGGTTAGCGGTGGGTTAACACCTTGGGTAGATGACGTGGAAGAGGGTGAGGTTAGTTTAATTCATGTAGATGGGACTCAAGAGGAGGATGTGATTATTGAGTCATCGAAATTGGAGGAGCCTTTACATTTCAAGACCACGTCTACGGGGATAGTTGTAGGTCAAGATGTGAAAGATTACCCCAATGTGCCTTCCGATTGGTATCGGAACAAAGAGGAACAAGCACATGTGTCGGAAGCGGATTGGCGGTACGTGGATGTGAAATTAAAGAATGGAAAAACCCGACAAATGAAGATGGGCTCCAAATTGGGGGAGAAAGAGGTTAGGGAGTATAGCAATTTGGTGGATGAGTTTAGTGATACTTTTGCATGGTCCTACGATGAGCTTAAGGGAATTCCTAGGGAAATGGTAGAGCACCGGATTCCTTTAATTCCGGGGGCGAGGCCAATTAGACAAAAGGAGAGGAGGATGAATCCTCAATTGCAATTGTTGGTGAAAGCGGAATTGGAAAGGTTATTGAAGGCCGGGTTTATCAAGCCGGTGGAAATCACGGATTGGGTTTCTCCTATGGTCTTAGTGAAGAAAAAAAATGGGAAATTAAGGGTTTGTGTCGACTATAGGAAATTGAATTCGTGCACACAAAAGGATCACTTCCCCTTACCTTTTATCACCTTGTTGCTTGAGGAGGTTGGAGGTCATTCGCGATATACCTTTATGGATGGGTATGCGGGTTATAATCAAATTTCCATAGCCCTCCAAGATATCCATAAAACGGCTTTTACTACACCTTGGGGTACTTTTGTGTGGGTAGTGATGCCATTTGGGTTATGTAATGCCCCGGCTACTTTCCAACGATTAGTAATGTATATCTTCACCGACTTGTTGTTCAAATCCATGACCGTCTTTGTGGACGATTTTAGCACACAAAGTAATGTGGATGATCACCTACATTGTGTTAGGGAGGCATTGGTTAGGTGTAGGAAGATGAGGTTAGCATTGAACCCGGATAAGACATTTTTGGGAGTGAATAAGGGAGTGTTGTTGGGTTATGTTGTTAGTGAGAAAGGTAGAGAACCCGATCCGGATAAGATTGCGGCCATAAGCGACTTGGCAACTCCAACCAATTCCAAGGGGATCTCTAAGTTGTTAGGACATGTGGGATGGTACCGGGAACTTATTCCTAATTTTTCAAAGATAGCGGTGCCCATTACCCATTTGCTCAAAAAGGATGTCAAATTCGAGTGGACGGATGCTTGTCAAAAAGCCTTTGAGGAATTGCGGGATAGGTTGAGCACCTATCCGGTGTTGATACCACCCAATTGGGGTAAACCTTTTCACGTCTATTGTGATGCTAGTAATGTGGCAATAGGGAGTGCGCTTTGTCAAGCAACGGGAGAAAAAGAGAAGGATCAACCTATAGCTTATGCGAGTAAGCAATTGACCCCCGCCGAAAGAAACTACTCTACAACGGAGAGGGAGTGCCTAGCCATGGTGTTTTCCGTTAAAAAGTTTAGGCATTACCTCATGTGCAACCCGGTTGTATTTTTTGTTGACCACATGGCTATCAAGTATCTAATTAACAAGGCGGAGTTAAGTGGTAGGTTAGCTAGGTGGGTTTTGTTATTAGAAGAATTCGACTACACGGTGGAATATAAACCGGGTCGTATGCATTTACAAGCGGACCACTTGTCTAGGTTGTCGGAGGAGATAGGAAAAAATCCGGTAAATGATATGTTAGTAGATGATAGCCTCTTTGTGGTCACTTCTACACCGGAGTGGTATGCGGGCATAGTGGAATTTCTAACAACCCACAAGTTGCCCAAAGAGTGGACAAAAGAAGAGAGAAGGAAGGTGAGGGTAAATAGTAGGCAATTTGTTGTAGTGGGCCATAGGTTGTTTAGAAGGGGGTCCGATGGTATTTTACGACGATGCGTGTCAAAAACGGAGGTTGAAGCGATTTTAATCGCTTGCCACGATAGCGCTTGCGGCGGTCACTTCTCGGGTCAACTCACCGGGCAAAAAATACTTAGAGCGGGCTACTTTTGGCCTACACTATTTAAGGACGCCCATGACTATGTAAGGAAATGCGACGCTTGCCAACGGTATGCCCGAGACGACCTTAGAATGGAGATGCCTTTACATGTATCATTACCCTTAATTCCTTTCGAAAAATGGGGCATCGACTATGTGGGTGAGGTCCATCCCCAATCTTCAAAAGGAATGAAATATATTGTGGTGGCAACCGAGTACCTCACCAAGTGGGCGGAAGCCAAAGCGGTGAAGACCGACACGGCGGAACACGCGGCAACATTTATGTACGAAAACATAATTTCGCGGTTCGGGGTGCCGAAGATCCTAGTAAGCGATAGGGGTACTCACTTTTTGAATGACTTGATTCGAGAGATGACAGAGAAATTTAAAATTGATCACCGGAAGACTACTCCCTACCACCCACAAACCAATGGACAAACGGAAAGGGTTAACGGAATTTTGGTGAGTATACTACGCAAGACGGTTATAGACTCGAAGCGGGATTGGGATACGAAACTAACGGCGGCACTTTGGGCATACCGTACAACCTATAAGGTAACTACGCGTGCTACACCATTTTCCTTAGTCTATGGTCTTGAAGCGACACTACCAATCGAATATGAAGTCGAGTCACTTAGGGTGGCCGTGAGTACGAGACTTACCGAAAGTCAATCCTTACGAAATCGACTAACCGATTTGGAAGCACTTGACGAAGGGAGGAGAATGGCGGCTCAACATATTGAGGCAATCCAAAGAAGGAGAAAGATTACTTTCGACAAACGACATAAGAGAAGGGCCCTAACACCGGGAATGATGGTCATGATTCAAGACGCACGAAAGCTTGAATTTCCGGCGAAATTCAATGCGGTATGGTTAGGACCTTACCTTGTCTATGAGGTCTTTCCTAATAATTCAATTCAATTGGAAACGTTGAATGGTGAGCTCTTTCCTACCCGTACATCGGGAAGTAGATGTAAGGAGTACCGAGCTTGACTAGGCAACTTACCCTTGGAGCAAGAGATGTTTGGATTCATCCCCCGATGGTCGCCAATTATGTGAGCCCAAAAGGGTGCCCACATTTAGTCTTAGACCCTTGAAACGTTAGTTGATGCACTTTGAAGTAGCATGTTACTTCACAAAAATATAAAAAGAGTGAAATGTTAGTCTTAGAAGTACCATGTTGTAAGAGGCTAGGATGTGAGTTGTTATTGTGTTTTTACCTTCGGAAGGATTTGAGTGAATGAGGATAGGTAAGGAGAACTTGGATTGAGTAGTTAGTGAGTAGGCTAGTACAAATGGATGGAGACAACCAAAGTGACTCAAGAGGCAAGTGCATTCGAATTGGGATGAATGGAGGATCACATGGAGCGCACAAGTGGACCACCTCATCATGGCCACTTAATGGGGAAGGCCCAAGGAAGAATGCAAGGTGGAGGATAAGCAAATTCTCAAAGCACCAATCAAATCACGAGTTAAGCATGGTGGTTTGAATTAAGTGGTGAGCGACGATTTGGGAAAGTAAGGGGAGAAAGTTATGGCGGCGGAAAGCGAAGGAGGCTAAGTTTGGGTTGAAGCATCCCAAGTTTGGTAAAGTGTGGTAGGTAGAAAGCCAAGGCTAGTTAAATGTTCGAATTAGGATCCTTGTTGATCATTTGAGGGAGGAAGGCTTAGAAGATAGGATTGGCGCCTACTAAGTAGGAGGAAATCTCAAGGGCTTATCGTGAGCCTTGAGGGTGCTCACCCCCTCAAGCTTACTATATAATCCCTCATTCTTCCCTCACTCATCCTCTCTTTCCTTTGTGCTCCAAGGCACCCCACGAGTTATAAGTGTGGGTGTGGGAAGCCATATTGGAGCACATGTGTGTGCTTAGTTTTTAGTTTGAGAGCCAAGGCTTGTTAGCCTTGAAGAGGGCTTGACCTCTTGGTAGAATTAGTGTTGACGTGAAGGATTTTAAAGTTAATTCATGATTCCAATTTGTGGTACTTAAAGTTCATGTTTTGAATACACGTGGTTGCAAGTTCCATGTTTAAGAGTTGAGCACTTGATGTTGTGATGAGTGCAAAAATATACTTGTGTGGATTAGTTAGTCTTAGTGAAGTTAGGAAATTCTCTCTCCCCCTCTCCTCTCTACGATTTTAGGATTTTAGGATTAGAGAAGAATTGTGTGATTAGAAAGGGGTTGTTAGTAGAATTAGGGAAATTAGGTAGGAAGATTAGTTAAGGGCTTGAATAATTAGTGAGGTAGTTGGGGATTACAACTACAAAGTTGTGGGTTCATGAAGGAGCTGGGTTTATGAAGGAGCTGGGTTTGTTTAGTTAGAAAGTAAAGAGCTGGGTTTATGAAGGACCTGGGTTTGTTTAGTTAGAAGCTAAGGAGCTGGGTTCATGAAGGAGCTTAGTAAATAGCCTACCTAATTAGCTCATAGACAAGTAGTTAGTTACATTATGCTAGTGAGTGTTATGTGTGGCTTTCACAAGTAAATGTATTTGAGATTGACTATAGAGAATAGTGTTTTTTTTTACACTTGCATCCTCTCTTTAAAAATAAACCACGTGCACAAATTAATGGAGAATGTGGAGCACTCTCGCGATGGCAAGACAAAGGAAGCAAAGACCAAAGGTGCGAGGGAGAGATTGACATAAGTCACATAAGTATTTCTTAATACTTAAAGGCTTATGTACGGTATGGAGACACCAAGTGAGACCTCTTATAGTAGCGATACGGAATACACAAGTGATAGTTCAAGCGGTAGTATAGAGTCAACGGCACGGACTCCATTTAGGAGAGGGATATCCTTAAGGGCTTGTGTAGCTAAAGCGGCCGGATGGACGTTAGAAGCAAACAAAGACAAAATAGCACCCGAGCATAAGGAGGTTAAAATAACATAGTTAACTTGTGCATTCTCCACATACGTATTGAAATCGTACATTGAGTTGTTAAAAGTGAAATTCCAGTTAAATCCAAGACCACTTGAAGGGTGAACCTTGCACTATGGACTCATCCAAGTCCAAATCCAATACCGCGGAGGAATGTGAGCCCAAACCCACTACTCGGACTACGGACGCTTAAGGGTGGGGGGTTTGGCCTCACACCAATACACGCCGAAACTTGCGCAATTCATAGCCGAATGCTCTGGCTCTCAGAGTCGTTGTTTATGTCGCATCAATGTGAGGCGTACCTAAACTACGTTGTAGCATTCTGCATATAGGGTAAGTTTCAACGGCACTAAAAACCCCTAGCATATACGTTTAGGAGTACAGAATGACTATAGAACGAGTATATAATGACTATGGAATGACTATAGCATGATTATAGAATGTCTGTAACACGACTATAGAACGACTACAAACTGACTAGGGAATCACTATAATTCTGTTCCGCAAGAAATACAAAATGACTAAACTCCAACTACATATCAAGGCAGGAATGACAAATTTGCAACTACATTAGTACTGCACAACTTAATCAAAATGTCACAGGACACCCCTTTCCAAATGGCCAAACTGCGCCCAAGAAAACATTCAAACAAGAATAGCGAAGCATAGAACATTGAAGCCGGGGTAGAAGATGTCCAAGCAGAAATGAGACAGCTACGCTGTGCAGAGGTAGAGCACAGCAAAAGCATACTGCAGTGTGCGCGTGGCCACCAGCTTCCTTCTTATAAGTACTTGGGGAAGTTTTAGTAAATTCCTCTAAAATGATCGCTAATTTTCCCGCAATCTTGAATTTCAACCGGTTGTTTCTCAAACGTAACTGGTCCATCCGTAACTAACTGCCGGTTCTCCCCGATCATAGGTGTAGGCCTAAGAGACAGGACTCCGTCAACTTCATAACTTGCATATTCATATAAATCATGGTGTGAATTTGGATGTACAGATTAGCCATGTACTCCAAGCCATCTTGAGTTCAAAAATGTGCATGATTATATAATACTATATCACAGTGAGACACTAAAAAGCCCCATCATTTTTATTGTCATTTGTAAGTCTCTTGGTGTCACTTATTTTCAATTTTGCTGAATTTATGAAACTGTCTAGTTGAATTAAAGAGAGAGAGACGAAAAGAGCTTGAATTTGTATATATCTACAAAATGCCTTGCTTGTACCGTCACCGTCCACGTGCACTTAGGTAGGTACCAATTTACATTAGCATACTTTCGGTCAATTCAGTGCCCTTACATACACCATGCTAACCATGCATGTGTTGGCTGGTAATGAAAATTATGGACGTGCTCAACAACTTAGAATGGAGCAAAGGAGATTACCCGTTGGCGACAAGAGACGGCAACAATTGAGAGATGATAGGCTATGGAAGAGGGAGCAGCAGAGGGCAGTATTCTACAATTTGAAACGCATACGGTGTCCATGCTCCAAGTGCAAGGGCCGTGTCCAGTGCTCATTGGAAAAGGTGAAGGAGCACCTCATCCTTTATGGCAGAGAACCTGCTTTTAGACTATGGAGAGGCCCAGGTGACAGGGATTCATCCGATGAGGAATGGGAAAGTGAGTTCAAGACTGCGCCTAGAACACATGAAGATGGGAGGATGGATGTAGGCCTCGAAGTGCGCTCAATGGTGGAGGATGTATTCCAAGAAATAGACCAGCGAGATGACCCATTGGAAGAAACATTGCAGGACATCGTTATGGACGCATTTAATGTGGTTGATGGTCTCCAAGATGGTGGATGTGACTCGGGTGATGAAGAGGATGAAGAACCCATGGCAGACGTAGGCAATGCGGATGACAAAGACGATGCCCCACATGATTTAGAGGAGGCAATTTAGGAACTGTACGATGGCGCAAAGTCTTCTGTATTAGCAGCAACGATCTTGATCATGACCCTGTGCACAATCCACGGAGTTAGCAACAAGTTTGCCGATCAAGTATTCGCTCTTTTCCGCCTACACCTTCTTCCCGGTGAGAATAGACTACCCAAGAATTATCATGCGGCAAAATCACTGATTCGGCGGTTGGGGCTAAATTATAACACAATTCACGCTTGTGTAGGAGGATGTGTGTTGTTTAGAGGGCCACTTGAAAATGCTGTAAATTGTCCTAAGTGCAATGCTCCACGGTATAAAGACGTGGCATAACATAAAAGACCGTGGAAAGTCCTTAGACATTTCCCATTGATTCCTAGACTAAAACGCATGTTTCGAACACCCGCAATATCCGAACTCATGACATGGCATTCAAAAAATAGGAGCTCAGATGGCATGGTTAGACATCCATGTGACTCCAAGGCTTGGCACCATGTGCACGATAATGTAGATCCCACTTTTGGCCATGACGCCCGAAATGTACACATGGGACTTGCTGCTGATGGTGTTAATCCTTTCAAGCTTCAACGCTCTACTTGGTCGACATGGCCAGTGATGTTGCTTAACTACAACATACCACCTTGGTTGACAACCAAGAAATTCTTTATCATGCTAGTCTTGCTTATTCCAGGGAAACAATCTGTTACTGCACAATTTTTTGACGTGTATTTGGCCCCATTAGTTGAAGAATTGCAACAGTTATGGAGAGGGGTGTTAGCCTATGACATCTCGAAAGAGGTCGGGTTTCGGACGTTCAATTTGAGAGCAATCCTATTGTGGACAATCCACGACTTTCCAGGGTATGGAACAGTGGCAGGTGTTGCGCACCAAGGCTACGTTGCATGCCCAGTTTGTGGGCCTGATTTTAGGGGGAACATTCCATTGAGCTTGGGAAACAGACGTATACGGACACACGAAGATGGCTTCCACAGGGTGACCCATGGAAATCATGTAGAATGAAAGATCACTTTAACGGCCGCACGGAAGAACGAGGTCCTCCTAGAGTCGTCACTGCAGAAGAGCAAGAACTAAGGGGTCTGCAATACCAAGAGTGGCTTGCAAATGGGAACAGAGATGGCAGTGATGGAGATCCATCAAAAATACATGGAGTGAAACGGAGAAGCATTCTGTATGATTTGCCATACTGGAAGGTATTTTTTTATTCACAGTCCATTTGAATTTTCTGCACCCTAACCCAGCAGGCTAGCAATTTGAGAACAGAGAACCACTCGAATCCATTTTGTCATAGAATGTTGCAGGTTCAGAGTCCACATCAAACATCTGTTGCTTACGTTGTACTCTGCAATGATGTAATCTCACAATGAGTGTTCCTGACTGTGGAATGACTATATTTAAGTCCAGCTAAAACCCCAGACGACTATGCAATGACTATCATATTGTACACGTAGGCAACAAAATGACTAATCTGGAACTGCACATGAAGAGAGTATGTTGCTTCTTGCAATTGCATTAATCTGGTACTTTAATGTTTGATTCGTTGTTATGAAACAGGACCTTCTTATTCGATACACACTGGATGTTATGCATTGCGAACAAAATCTCTCAAAGAACATATTGAAGACCATAACGGGGCATAAGGACACTGTGAAAGTTAGACGTGATCTACAACGTAGGGGAATTAAGAAACACCTTTGGCTAACCATGAACCCAAAAAACTCTGGAAAAATGTTAAAACCAGCAGCCCCTTATGTACTGACCAGCGAGGAGTTTGACATATTTGCCCGCACCATTGAGTCTTTGAAAACACCTTCAGGCCACATATCCAACATAGGTCAATACATACGGAAGAAGAACTTTGGGGGACTGAAGTCGCATGATTACCATGTACTCATGCAGCAAATATTGCCGCTAGGCTTAAGGGGTTTGTTGAAACCAGGCCCTAGATTGGCAGTGATGAGGATCTCGAAGGTCTTTCGGAGAATTTGCAGCAAAGTGTGGAATCCAATTGAGTTTGAGGGTCTTCGTCTTGACGTTGCTCGGAGCATGGCACTCTTAGAGATGCATTTTCCCCCATCGTTTTTTGATATTATGACACACTTGGTGTATCACCTTGTGGAGGAGCTGGATTTGTGTGGACCTGTTTCTACAAGATGGATGTACCCTGTTGAGAGGTACATGAAAACATTGAAACAATATGTGCGCAACACGGCGAGACCAGAGGCCTCCATGGCAGAGGGTTACGTGAAGGATGAATGCCTTGGGTTCATCACAGAATACTTGTAGAGGTTTGAGGTTGTAGACAGACGAGTTTGGGACGCAGATGAAGAATATGGAGATGCAGAGGAGGTTCTGGAGGGGGCAGGGTCCAGTTATGTCATGACTCCTCCTTTGAGAGAACTTGCTCATCAATATGTTTTAACAAACATCTCACTCTTGGAACCCTGGCATCGGTGAGTATGATGCTGCGTAGTCACTCTGTAGTTAGTTTTCACTGAAATATGACTATAGTAGGACTACATCATCGTGGGCATGCACTAATGGAGGTTCAATGACTGTAATATGACAATTTTATATTACACTTGTGTGATTGCTCCGCAAGTCGCATACTAATGAATCCATGTTGTGTTCAGGCAATGGAGGGATGCACATGATGCAAATCGCAACATGGAACCATTTGATGTTTGGGTTAGGAAAGCAGTGCACACCCATCCACACGATCCCAACAACGGGGACGACATGGATAGAATTTTGTTGTGTAGTAGGCCATCCCAAAAAGCAACACGTTACACGAGGATGCGTGCATTCGGGTACCACTTTCGAGTGGAAAATTCACAGTCCGCATTGTTGCAAACATACGACAGTGGAATTGCTTCTATATTTGAAGTACCAACATTTGACTCTCAATCAGAGGTATCCCTAAACTATGTGGGAGTGCTACAAGATATATTGAAGTTGGATTATGGTCCATTGCGAACTCCGGTGATTCTTTTTCGGTGCGATTGGTTGAAAAGAGAAGATAATCGTGGAAATCCAACTTATGTACGGGACGATGCGGGGTTTATGGTGGTGAATTCTCGGCACAAAGAACCCAAGATGTCGGACCCGTTCATTTTCCCAAGTCAAGCCACACAAGTATTTTTCTCCAATGATCTCAGAAAACCCGGTTGGAAGGTAGTATTGCGAGCGGAAGCACGTTCAAGGAGGGAAGAACAAGACACATCTGATGTTTTCATAACAACTAGTTTAGAAGAGCAACGCATGAGTGCTGCAGCTCATGTGCCCCCCCCCTCCAAAAACTGTCTCTCTAGTAGGTGCCATTGAATTATCAGACAAAGATAATTTGCTGGCAGTCGCAAAGTTTTAAGTTGACATTATATTTTGTATGGGCTACAGTAGTTTTTGTGCTATCATCCTCAACAATGACTTAGAAATTGCAGTAGCCGTGTATGACTACACTATGAGTCAAATATGTCAATATTATGACGTTATTGCGACAACACTATTCCTAGTGATAACATTGATTACGTGGCATGGAATATAAGACTAATGAGTTAATCTTCAATTCGGTTGGGATACTAAATTGTTATGCAGAAGCAATCTTTACGCTCACCCTTGACCCATGAAGGTTATTGATGTTCTACACACCACGCCATGTGTGTATGAATGATTAAAACATACACGATATCAAATGCTACAAATGATATTCACACCCTCCCTAAGTCCACCCTAATTAAACCCTAAATAAATTGATCCATAATCCTAATTCAAGAGTAGCCCAATTAATGAGGCACGTCAAATATTTTTCCTTATAGGATATTCGTATTTTTACTAGTAGTATGCTCAAAAAGTTTCATGCCATTTGGAGGTCGTTGGCATAGTAGGAAGGAATTAATCCACACTTAAAATAAAAGTATTTTGCAATCTGGTAGCATGTTTAATAATGACTTGTCATAGTATGTAAAAAACTTCATGCCACATATACAAGAACAACATGAAAACGAGACGGAAACAACTAGTATTGGGTATAGAGTGGAGGAGTCTATGCCACCTCATCACCCTAAACCTCTGAGAGTCATTGACGTTGTCACAACAGTCATTATTATGACACGTCATTGTTACTGTCCACGTTGCTCATATAAGATTTCCTATTTTCCACATCATTCAATAGCCCTAAATGCCACGTAAAAAATGAATGTTAATATAAAGTGATAGTTTAGACATCGTCGGTGAATGACAACAAAAGAATGACTTATGAATAACTAGGTCATGATCCCATATCCAAGTCATACACGAGTGGATGGAGTGGATGATGAACGCTGGACAGAAAATGACTATGTTGTGAGGTCTTCAACATAGTTCATCAATGAGTCAATTGAATGACTTAAAAATGACAACCATGTTAGACACGTCAGCACATGTGAACCCGGTTTGCGCCGTAGTCATTTAATAAGTTGTTTAGGACAAATAGTCATTGATAGCATGGTCGGAATGGACAAGGATTCTTCTAGTGAGCCAAGTCATCAATTTTCTCCATAATCGACTCAAGCGTTTCCCCATGGAGAATTTGACCTCCTTGACCACCACTCTGTCACAAAGATAAATTTTCTCCAAGGGCGTCGCAGAGGCCTTACCCAAGGCCTTTGGTATCTTCTTCAAGCCTTCACACCCTTGTAAGTAGAGCGAGGTCAAAGAGGTCAAGTTACCCAACGCCTCCGGTATCTCCTTCAAGCCTTTACACCAACTTAAGTCGAGTGAAATCAAGGAGGTCAAGTTACCCAACGCCTTTGGTAGCTTCTTCAAGCGGCTACACTTACTTAAGTTGAGGGAGGTCAAGGAGGTCAAGTTACCCAATGCCTCCGGTATCTCCTTCAAGCCTTCACAATAACTTAAGTCGAGGGAGGCCAAGGAGGTCAAGTTACCCAACGCCTCCGGTATCTCCTCCAAGCCTTGACACCAACTTAAGTCGAGTGAAATCAAGGAGGTCAAGTTACCCAACGCCTTTGGTAGCTTCTTCAAGCGGCTACACTTACTTAAGTTGAGGGAGGTCAAGGAGGTCAAGTTAACCAACGCCTCCGGTATCTCCTTCAAGCCTTCACAAGAACTTAAGTCGAGGGAGGTCAAGGAGGTCAAGTTACCCAATGCCTCCGGTATCTCCTTCAAGCCTTCACAATAACTTAAGTCGAGTGAGGTCAAGGAGGTCAAGTTACCCAACGCCTCCGGTATCTCCTTCAAGCCATAACACCAATGTAAGTCGAGGGAGGTCAAGGAGGTCAAGTTACCCAATGCCTCCGGTATCTCCTTCAAGCCTCTACACTTACTTAAGTTGAGGGAGGTCAAGGAGGTCAAGTTACCCAACGCCTCCGGTATCTTTTTCATGCCATAACAATGATTTAAGTCGAGGGAGGTCAAGGAGGTCAAGTTACCCAATGCCTCCGGTATCTCCTTCAAGCCTTCACGCCAACTTAAGTTGAGGGAGGTCAAGGAGGTCAAGTTACCCAACGCCTCCGGTATCTCCTTCAAGCCATAACACCAACTTAAGTTGAGGGAGGTCAAGGAGGTCAAGTTACCCAACGCCTCTGGTATCTCCTTCAAGCCTTCACACCAACTTAAGTTGAGGGAGGTCAAGGAGGTCAAGTTACCCAATGCCTCCGGTATCTCCTTCAAGCCTCCACACCCCCTTAAACCGAGGGAGGTCAAGGAGGTCAAGTTACCCAACGCCTCCGGTATCTCCTTCAAGCCTCTACACCCACTTATGTCAAGCGAGGTCAAGGAGGTCAAGTTACCCACCGCCTTCGGTAGCTTCATCAAGCCTCTACACTGACTTAAGTTGAGGGAGGTCAAGGATGTCAAGTTACCCAACGCCTTTGGTATCTCCTCCAAGCCTTCACACTTACTTATGTCAAAATAAGTCAAGATGCTTAAGTTGCCTATGGTGCTTGGTAGGGATCGCAAATTTTTGCAACATCTTATTCTCATTTTGTATAAGAATTTCAATTGTCCAATGCTATCATCAATATGATGTAGAGTAGATACGCCTTCAATCACCAAAATTTGCAAATTAATATGATTGCCCCATTTGAACATAAATGGATTTGAGGTCATAATTTCAAAATCACGATTCTCTTGGCAAATCACCATCAAACATTGGAGATTTTTTGATTGACTCAAAATTTTATCCAATGATATTGAACCCTCGAAACCTTGGAAACCAAAAAATCGGAGCGAAACCAAAGGTTTTGTAATGTCAAAGTGTGTTTTGAATTCCTTTGTTGGTTCATTGAAAGAAAGGCATTCGATACGCTCCAAAACTGTTTGTGTTCTCCCACTCCATGTTGCATCTTGTATTTTCCACCATCGAGTGCCAATATACATGGGGTCTGTTTCCACAATCATACGTCCCATATCCCGTAATTGATCATGGATTTCATAGACTCCATCTTTGCCAATCTTAACCAAAGACTTATCGTCGAGACGTTTCAACGATTCTTCAAGATTTTTGTTCACATCTCGCCATAAACGTGATGAGGTCACAACTTGTAATGTATCCATGGGGACCAAATCTTTGCTGAAATGACAACATAGGTCCAAAAACAAGTTTTTTTCTTCTTGGGTAAGGTCGTCGAAGCTTATCCGTAGGCAATGCCAAACTTCATTGTTATTTTCCGATCCCAACGCTCTTGCCCTTTGTAGTCTTTGCAAAGCTCGCACCCAAATGCGTAATCTCTTCAATCCATACAATGTTCCACCCACAACTTTCAAGCTCAAAGGCAACCCTTTACATGCATCCACAATTTTCTCGACAATGTCCACCATATGAGATGGTATTTCATATCCTTGATCACCAAAAGCATGCCTAGAGAATAATTTCATAGCTTCGCCTTTGATGAGTTCATCCAAATCTACACGACCAACGTCTCCCAGGTTTTCCACAAGGTGCCAATCACGAGTTGTGATGATCATCTTGTTAGTACGTTTGGCTTTGAAGATATCAACATCCATCAACTCATGAATTTGCGTACTATTGCCAATGTCATCAAAAACAATGAGAGCACTTTTGCTTGTGATTGTTTGGCAAAGACGGGTCCTTGCTTGTACAATGTCTTTCACATCATCGACCTTTGCCCCTAAGTTGCTCAAGATTTCTTTGAAAATCTCGATAGTGCCACAATCTTTGTTTTTCATGAAAATAAAACAAATTGCTTCAAATTGACCACGCATACGTTCCATCACAACTTTTGCCAAAGTAGTTTTGCCCATTCCACCCACCCCTATAATGGCCACTATGGAGTATTTTTCCAATGCTTTCGTAACCCTTAGGATTCTTTCTTGCATACCAACAAGCTCGTTTCCTCCCTCCTTTGCACTTGTGTCCCCCTTGTGCTCCATAGTACCTATTGTCGGTTCAATGTTCCCACTTGTTTCTTGAGTTTGAGGGATGTTGGCCTTATCCATCTTCACAACATTGTTCCTATTGTTTGAAGCATTCAAATGAAGTTCTTGCCGAATTTGACGGAGCCTCGAACGAATATCTTGAAAGGTTGGCCTTTCTGATGGTTCGAAAGACCAACAATCTTTGATCAAAGATGTCAATGACTCGGGGCAATCAGGCGGCAAGCTCGGCCTCTCTCCAACTTCCATCCTTTCTTTTATCTCAGATCTCCTACATTGTGAGAATGGAATCACCCCCGTGAGAATGTAAGAACACACCATGGCAAAGCTGAATACGTCACTTTTGAAAGCATTCACAAGATGTTTCAAGGTGTCATCGTATGCTACAAATGTCTCTGGTGCCCTAAACCCGGCGGAACCTAGATTATGGCATGTTGGCTCTTCGTAAGCATCTTGTGCTTCAATTTTTGAAATTCCAAAGTCAACCAATTTAACTTTCATGTAGCCCATGGAAACGAATATGGGATCATTCAAGGAGTTCACAAGGATGTTTTCGGGCTTCAAGTCACGGTGTGCAACATTCATGTCATGGAGATAGAGCATTCCGCTTGCAATTTGGAACATGACATCAACGACAACAGGATTTGATCGTTGCAAATCAACATTGTTCATAATTGCAACTCCGAGATTTCTCTCCATCTTCTCCATCACTATATATCGCCAATTGCTATCATGGTCACCTCCCTCACCACAACATATGAACTTAACAATGTTGGGATGACTCAACCCTGCTAAAATACCCACTTCTTTCTTGAAGTTTTCATATGCTTTATCTTCAGAATCAATGTCAACCGCTTTAAAAACCTTCATAGCCAATTCCAAGCCAAAGCAATTTGTTTTGTATATTTGTCCAGAAGCACCACGTCCCAACGGAGTTGATCGTTGAGGAATCCAACTGTTTGCTGGAAATGTACAGGAATTCAACTCACCACCTTCTCCATCCATTCGACAAACCAACCGGTCGTAGGCATACTTTGCAACTTGCCGATCCTTCAAGGATTTTGTTGCATGACAATGTTCCAACAATTGCTGGACCAATGCCTTTTGGTCTTTCTCCACTTCTGTTATATTGATCGGATGGAACTCTATGGACTTTCGAAGGTCCATGGTCATTATCCCCAATATTTGGAATTGCTCACACAATGTATCGAAAATACAATTGAGCTCTTCAAGCAACTCACGAAACTCTTCTTCATTATTCATCTGCCACAATGATGCATGAATCCAATCGTCCCTACTGCAGTCTCGGATTAATGCCTCAATTTTACACACAACTCGATATAAATCCTCCATACTTGGTCCAAGCTCCATTTTGTCATGAACTTGTTGGACCAAAGTCTTGAAACATCCTACAACAAGATTCGATTTGTTTTTTACATGCAAACATTGTTTTGCATTCAATAAGATTTCCTTTTGATCCAATTGCTTCAATTTTATTGAGCACTCCATCAAAAGCTGGGAGTTCTTCATGATGCAATACTTGCCGTATGCCCTTGAATAAATGTACTTTATGAAATCTCAATTTAAAAGGATTTTGTATTGGAAAGGAACTTTGAAGGATCATATAATCATCTGCACATCAAAGCCAAAAATCAAGATTAAGAACGCACCTTCATATACAACACATTTATATCTACTTTATTATATGCAACACATATTACATCTATCAAAAAACAAATCATGAAATAAAAAAAATAAAAAATAATGTATTCTAAGAACTCCTCCTTACTAGTTCCAACACTCTATAGTCTACTTGGAAGCATACACAACTTAATCACTTCATATGTTAAACATGTTTGTAACATAATGTAGGATGTTAGATGATCTTGGGCAACCTAGATTTTCTACATTTGTAGAAGATATTAAGGTCTAAACAAACCTTCATTAACCATTCATACAATATAGCATGAGCATTGTATTATACATTATACAAGAAAATTCAAACTTGTAGAATGATATAATACAAGTATTACTTGGAACCACCCCCCGCCCAGCAATCATGAAGTTTTCACTAACTAGGATATGGGACAAGAATTTGGTATTTAGGTGCAAGTTGAACAACTAACACCAAAATCCAAAGAGAAGCGAATCATGGATGTGCGTGAACTCTTTGTTGGAAACCTAAATGATGTGCATAGGTGACCATGAAAAAAGGATACCCCTACATGCGAGAAATTTATAGGGAACAAATATTGTATATGTACGAACAATAAGCTAGAAAATGGCTCATATATTTATATTAAGTTTTTCAATTTAATGTCATGAAAACCTCCACTACATACACGAACTAAACTTCATGAAATAAATAGGCCTCCACTCCATATATAATCCACTTTTACTTTCCAATGACATTTAGTCTTTGGACATTTTTCATCCATATGATATATCCCATTATACCTTGACCCTTAAACACACATCACTTCAAAGAAATAAGGTATATTAGATGAAAATAACAAATCTATTGTCAATCATGTCTCTAGATCTTAGAAGCCTTTTGTACATCTATTCTAGAATTTCTTTGCAGAACTGTGTCAACTTCCCAATTACCACAATAATACATACCAAATTAGCAAAACATGTACCTAGAAACGCTTCTAAACCCTCTTGGTTTGAATCTACCACCCCGGAAAACGTTTATCAAACACGAATGAGGCTGCTATACCTACCAAAAAGCCATAGCAACCAAACGAACCAGGTAATGTGAGAATCCTTGTCTCGACATGTAGTAAGCGCCCAACCTACCGAGCTGCAATAATGACATGGTAAACATTTTGTGCCTGCTACAGGCGCTTGCATGGCGACACGTGTCCATTATGAGACCAAATGGTCATGAATTATGGGCGATAATATGCACGCTCATATCAAATCAGTAATAAACACTCTAGTAAAATATATACATTAATTTGGAATTCCATCATATGTTGATAGTTTCTTCCCAAGTGAGTTTGTTTCGTAGTGTGCATGTATCAACGTATAACGCAAACAATACTCTCATAGACATTATTATTTTCATATAAACTATTTTGTCTACATTTTCTTAATTCCTAGTAGTCGGTTAGATAATCATAACACTTGCACATAAACAAGGTTGCACTCGACACGCTTGGATTGGCGGATTCACACTCCACTATCACCTCACTCTTGATGACAAGGTGGAGAACATCCTTATAGTCTATTCCCCATTCTCCTCCAACAATTACTTCCCTCCTAAACACTCACAATACTTGATAACAACACATGCCACTCAATAACTTTATCACGTATCACGTAGCCCGTCATTTAACAATTTCCAAATTAGACAGTTTTATGGACCCAACAATAAGGTGCATAGGAATTTCTATATGAATCATGCAAGCGCATGATTGTATTGAAATAGAGAAGATATGCACCTATGTGAAGAGGTAGGAAATACAAATGATGATGGTGTTGTGGTCAAATCGCCCTTGAAGTCAACTTCCCAATCTTCATGAGCCATGCTATTAAGCAATTCGCGGAAGTCCCTCTTGTACAACACCACACTAAATGCTTAAGTTAACGTGGCCAACATTATATGTCGTGGATCACATGCATCTGGCAACTAGCGAGGGTGTCATACGACACTTGGTGCTACATGACCAACCATGAAGACCACTCTAATCAACATGATTAGACATTTTTAAACACACACTCAATATCTATGGTTTTGATTGCTCCTCAAATTTTAGGGCGCACAAAATCCCTAGGAGCAACCGCCGCTCAACTCAACATCAACACAACCTAATTTCTACACTAAACAACCGCCAACAAATCTAATCCACAAAGAGGAGTGCGAGTACATAGGAAGCAACATACATGTGAAGCATATTAACTCCTATTTAGACTCCTCTTTGCATGACAAAGACCTACTTCAATAGCAAGCTATTGATATATCTCCAAGAAACAAACAAAACAAACAAATCTTCAGCTATTGGTAGAACCACAAGCTACACACAAAGTGGTCGAGCCAAGGAATTTTTTTTGACGGTTACATACCTTTTGTTCATCGCTATAGAGTGGAACGAGAGGTCGAGTCCAACAAAGCCTGGGAAACGATAGGGATGGTGAGCCCAAAGAATAATAAATCAATGCCCATGACCCTAAGTATCTCCTGAACATCGTTGCCGTTGCAAACCACGACCCACCATCACCAAAAAAACCTGTAAGTTTTGGGAGTCGGTTGATCGTGAGAGCCAAGGTGGTGAACAAAGGCCAGCATGCACCTCCCACAAAAGTAAACACAAGATCGTTTGTAGAATGCCATGAAGTAGAGCACAGAGTCATACAAAATACACCAAGACTCATGCAGAGTCACAAAAGAATCTCTAGAAAGTGTAGAACTTTTAATGCAAACTAGTACCTATAAACCATTGGATCCTCCAAGGAAGCATGACAAACATGTGTTGAGTCAGAAGTGCTTTAAAGTCAACTGCCAGACGAGACATGCCCTTATTCAAGAAATATCGAGCATGATCAAGTGCCCCATCACTAGCTTTCAGACTTCGGTTGAGCGTGAAAAACTCCACATTGTGTTGAAGCTGGTCAACAACTTCTAGGAATCCGCCAAGATCATTCTCAGGACCTTCCAATACCTTGTTCTCCACCTTCCATCCCACACATATCACATGGACTTAGATCATGTCTTCCTGCAGTTATACCATAGTTGTTGAGAAAACTGGAGAATGAAAACATATGGTACATATTCAGAACAAAATTTTATGAAGATATGGCACATCAAACACTACCACTAGCTTGTAAGTACTTCCTAACCATGTCAATATCCTATACAGTTGTCTAGCCACAAATAATCAGTTGCATACGCACATGAAAACATGACATCCTGCTGATTTGGCACAACTTGAAACAGAATTACCCTTCATTGATAGTATGCCTACACCAATTTTAAGATTCTGAACAGAGACACGAAAATTCAAGATAGGCCTTCAAAGAAATTTTCATAAGTAGGAACAAATGTAAGCCTACCTGGCGTGAGACATCCAATTAAGTCAACACAAATTCAACAGCTTTGAGAGTACTGTCAATGTTCTCGTGTGCTTTCCTAAATGCATGCGTTCATACCTAAACAATGGATCCCACATAATGCATTCAGTTACTTCAAATATTTATATTAGTCTATGCGTAGTTTCAAAACAAGGCACAGAAGGGACAAAAGAGGTCCAAAGAGGTACCCCGGGGTGATGAAAAAGGCAACTAAAGAATTCTTGAAGGCAACTAATAGGAGTGAAATTCTTGAAGAATCTCGCAGAATTATTATCCCTACTCTATTTATGCAATTTCAAAGAAGAGGTTCCAGATAATTGTTCTGATTGTCCTTGAGAAAACTTCACGACTTATATAGTATACTTCTGCTCAATCAGACATTGCTAAGAATCAGGCTTCATAGTAATGACGATTTTGTCGGCAAACTTCTAGAGTTCAAGTCTAGTTGTGAGATGATTGAGATAGAAATAGTGACAATTGTTGTTCATCAAAGTTACACAAGCGTAATTGTCCCTTCACAGCTAACACGAATATTCATACATCACATTTTCTTATCTTGCATCCTCCCCCTTCCTTTGGCAATATATTCACTTTGTACAGGTGTTAATTTGCACTAAGATTGCCTTTCACCACCTATTGCTGTCTTGGTTGAAACACATGTTGCTGATAGTCAGGCTTCAGTTTAAAGAGGAAGAATATTACTGTTAAGACCGATTAACTTAGGTCGATAAAACCCGGAGAGAAGATAACCTGCTCTGAAGTTTATCAATCCAGACATACATTACATTACATCATTATCCCCGTGTCTTCATACCGGAAACCTCTAAGAAAATAGTGAACGTCATACAGGTGATACCACAATAAAAAGAAGCCCAACAGAATTGTCTGCAATGAAATCGAGAACTGGTTCGCAATGCGGCACTCAAACGGATTTGGTTCAAGTTTTGACAATGTGAGCCTTGGAAATCCACTTTTGAAAGTTCAGTAGGAGGAGCAAGTGCAATTGCGCAGACACGTCTGCCTATGTCCGCATCGAGATTGATGTTTAAGAAATTACTGCGCAAAATGCACACCAAGTGGAGTGGTTCCGCAAAAATAATTATGTAGATATCCACGTTCAATAATCGTGGCTGAGATGAGAATTGGCGAAAGAAGTACTTGAGTAGGACGCATTGCAGATTCAAGCGTAGAGAGACGGTGGTCAAGGAGCCGAGGATGGAGATACTCCGTCACGCTCCGCCTCTTGCCGAGGCTCTCCCGCATCAACTGCGCACACGCTCTCACTTTCTCTGTTTCTTTCCTCCTCCACTCCTCTTCACTTCAACCTTGTCACAAATCACCGCAATGCATCTCCGTCTTCTAAATCCCAATTAAATCATCCCTCCCACACGCTCCCAAGCCTTCATGATGTGCGCAAGTTGCAATCTTCCTCTTATTCCGCCTAAATCTCGGCCCAAATCCCCTGTTCTCTACAATGCGCTTCATTACCCTTACACAGAAACTTCAGCTACAATGTTTTGCTTCCCAACAACACTCCTCACGCATTAACAAGGTGGTCTTCGTCTTACTCCCCACAAATGCATCTCCGTCTTTTAATTTTCAATCATTCCACAACATGCATAACCTCACAGCACAGCAGCGTTGTTGCATCTCCTACGCTCCCAAACCTTAGCGATGTGCGCATGTTGAAACCTTCGTCATCCTCCGTCTCAAATCTCGGTCCTTAAATCTTCTTCTTTAACCGCACAACACAGCAACTTCAGCTGCTTCCAATGTTCTCCTTCACAACAACACTCCTCGCGCATTAACAAGATCTTCTTCGTCTTGCTGCGCCACAAATCTCGCACCACATCAAACCTCCTCTGCGGAGTGGCTATGGCTATTGGCTATGGTGGTAGTGGAGGTGGAGGTGAAGAAGGCGGTTTGGTGAAAAGGATCGTGGTTGCTTGAGTCCGTGTCCACACGTTAATGGGTGGGCTAGGGAGACCCGGATTTGGGCGGGCATCTTGGGTTACCGATTGTACGTCTCCCACAAGACCCATGCTGGCCAAAGTGTCTGTACTCACTCGAGATTCCCGCTGCTTGGACTATTGTCCGGGGTTCAAGCGACGCACAGTCGGAAGCCTGGAATGTTTGAATAGGATAATGGTTCATGCCTTGCGTTAGGGAATGAGCAACACGTGGACTGTAACTGTGAACCATTCTTGGGTTTCCCTCCCTGCAGCTTCCCTGGCAGGCTAACCAGAGCAATGATCGGGGAGAACCGGCAGTTAGTTACAGATGAACCGGTTGAGTTTGAGAAATAACTGGTTGAAGTTTCAAGACTTCAGGCAAATTACCGATCATTTTGGAGGAATTTATAGAATATACCCCAATTTAATAAAGGAAAACTGGAGGGTGTCAACATGTGACCGGTTGGACTTGCAAACACTAGGATCTCAACCGATTATGCCCAAAAATCTACCCGATCACTGAACCAGAGCGTCTGTATTTAGGTTTCTCGAACCTTCGGAAGACATCTAGAGAACTTACGGCTTCCTGCTCGGTTTAGGCCTTTTTTGGGCAACTACACTAAATAGGCTATTTAGTGTCAGATGGCGCTCAATGTCACTATGGTATCGTTCCGGATGACACTTCTTACAAGTAAGTATACCGATCCTGTCATGGATGAGTTTGTCCATCATCCAAAATCCTACCTCCTCTTGTCAGCAACCTGTGATGAGATGTTGTCGTAGATGATTGAAATTTGGATGAGAAATCACTTGCTAAGTGAAAGTAATTGCAACACCGTAAATCTATAAGACACACACCCCCCCCTGCCAAGAAAAAAAAATTACAAAGGAATTACAAGGAATGACAAATGATGTTGGGTTAACATTTGGTGTGGGTGACACTAAACCGCGGTTTATAATTAGTGTTGAGCAAGACAATCAAAATCGGTGACACTGAATATCACCTCTAACTTACAAACGTTTTTACAATTGGATTTGTCAAAAAAAAAAAAAAAAAAACTTTAGATCTTCACCTACGGTTGTTGAAATTGAGGTCGCATTTTATGGGCAGGTTTGAGGGAATTCAGGTGTGGGAAGTTAGGGGTTGAACCAACCACACCAAATGCTTGGGCGCAACTTCAACTTATTTGATTTTTTCAGTTTAGCTTTATGGTATGTAGTGTGACTTACTACATGGGTTTATGGAATGCTCTAACTTTCGCTAAGAATGTAAGTTGTCATGAAGGAAAGTCCATGCATTTAATCTTTTTTGGTAAAACATAAAATCCATAATTAGGAGTTATGGCCTTGCGAATTTCCAAATAATTGAACTCTATATCATAAACAATGTACCATTCAACTTATAATGTGTAGGTTGTATGTTGTACATATACCTTTAGAAATATCTCAGTTTCACAAAACATATCAAGATGTTTAAACTCGTTGAGAATAATGAGATTAGAGTGCTTGTAGAATTTTCTTCATAGGAGCTTCATGCTCAAGAGATTCAAAGATTCAAATTCAATCATTAGTGTTGAATGAAAAAAATATTTTTATTTTTTGTCCCTCTCTCTCTATATATATTTATTATGTTTAAATTTAGTTGCGGAATGATGTAGTCACCAAGTTGGTGTTTAACGCGGGCCATCATTACACCATTTATGGCATTTAGTGTCACTTACTAGCCAAAGTTACACATTGCTATAATATTTTAGTATTAATGCAAACTTTTACCAAGTAAAAAATGTTAATGCTTGATAGTGTCCAAACAACCAATTTGGCCCTTGTTGGTAAAACATGAGATCTATAGTAAAAACTTATGGCACAATGTAACTACAAAAAGTAAGTGACTAAATGCCATACATGGTGTAGTGAGATACATAATAAAAAAGTTATAGCACAACACACTCCAAATAGTAAGTGACATCAAATACCATAAGTGATGTCGTTTTCATGCCTGTTTTTGTCCTAAAGTGCACTCTTGGTTGATAGTAATGTGAAGTACATATACTTTTTTGAGCACCAAAGAGCTCAAGTGTTGAAGTCATCTTTATCATGTGCCACACTTAGTGTCACTGCATTGTCAAGTTTAACACCACGTGCGATTGAAAATAAAATCCATTTCTTACATAAGGCATCACCAAAATGGGTCCAAATTTATCAACCTTTTTTCATGACTAGATATACATAGTATCTATTACATAGTTAAAAAATGATAACCAAATTTGATGATTTGTTTTTCTAAATAAAACATACCGTTTCTAACTAGAATGATGCACAATTGAACTAAAACAATTACTACAAAAATGAAGATGACTAGAAAATTCAAGAAAATGTACAAAAGTTATTATCAATGATTGAGTATATGTATGTGAGAAGATCAAAAAATTTAAAATTCTCTATGGCATTGAATATAGGGTAGCAAACTTTTATCGCACGTGGTTATGAAATGTACGGGGGTGTGATCGCCTTGATATCCTCAAGGATGATGCTCTCATAAGCAAAGTCAATTTGGACGATGGATTTATTCTCATGTTTGCCCAAATCGACTTTCCATATGACATGATTGTCACTACATTTATTAGTCCTACTAGTGTGGGTGGAAATTTAGTGTAGGCCACATTGATTTTCTATTGAAGGTGACATTACCATGGGGTCAAGACCTTACATAAAGTAAAAGTCACCTCAGGGATTGTTCACACTTATGGGTAGTCCTATTGTGAGTGCTAGATTTACCAATCTTGATGATAAATAACCTAACTTTAAGTTAACCTAAATGACATTCACACTTATAGGCAACTTTACCAAAGATGTTGCCTATCTAGAGAGGGTTACTACTTCCATTCACACATGGTCATCACTAAACTCACCATGTTTGCCAACATGTGATGTGATGACTATAATGAATATGCTATTTAGTTTCATTATATTATTTGGAATTACTCAATCCTATAACTATTTACTTTATGTTTCATATTGTGAGCCCAAAGTGGTGCCCACAGTTGTTCTTAACCCTTACTTTCCAACAAATTCGGGTTTTTATTTTAATCATGCAATCAAAATACATAAAAAGAGTGTGGGCTTTGGTTTGGGTTTGAGATTGAGCTAGGGGTGGAGTTTGTGTGTTAGTATAGTGTCACGGGTGGAGATTGTGTTTAAGACGGGCTTAGTTAAAGTGAGGGAATTGAGTGACTTAATAGTAGAGGCTTAGTGACCGAGTAGGGCCAAGGGACTGTCTAAATGGGGTCTGACTGGTGTTCGTTTAAGGAGGGGTGCACTGCACCCCTAGCTTTTCCCGGACTTTGGATCGGGGAGAGACGGTTGGAGGCGCTGGTCTATTTTCTCTCTCTCTCTCTCTGTGCGAACTGTGGTGGCTATGGGGGTACTGGACGTCGTCATCGGAACTGGCTGGTGTATCATTTTTGAAGTATGAAGATGGCCATGCTGGGAATGTAGCTGCCGTAGAATGGATTGGGTTACAGGTAGGGGGTGACACATGGCTGGAGGCGAAGGGCCCAGCATGAAGCAGAGGGGGAGGAGAGCTCAGAGGCTCGGCCGCAACCAGGTGGTTGCAATTTTCCGAGAGCAAACGGCTACGACACAAGGCACTGCCAGAGCGAAGGGCGAGAGATTACGGGTGCGCGGAAGCTCAAAAAACAGGGGTGATTGCGAGGAGGGAGGAAGGTAAGGCTGAGTATTTGAGCGCCGCCGCTGCCGCAAGAGGGCGAGTAGTTGAACCCAACATTCGGTGCGGGCTTTTGTGGCTGATTTCAGGAAGAGTTAAAACTAGCCCAATGCGAGGGTCAGTGTCGGATCAGTGATAGAGGTGAAGGTCGTTGAAGAGAAGGGTAGCTGGTCGAAAATGAGGGCGGAAGCATGCACCGCCTCTAGCCAAATTATGGCTGGCATGCCTTGCTGGTCTAGTCTGCGAGGGAATTGGGAGCAGAACTCTGTTAGATCGACTAAGGGGAATGCAGGTGCAGGAGGCCCCCTACTGAGCAACCAGGGCAGTTGGAGATTCACGGCACTGGGAAGGAGGGCCGAGTGAGCCAAGGGACTGAGGGACCAGGGCGCTGCTTCAGTTGGGCTCAATCCAAGGGGCCAAGACCGGGTGAGGCATCGGGCCAGGTGATAGTAAGGAAAGGCCAAGTGTGGCATAGTGGGGTGATTAGGTAGGATTAAGGCTTAGGTTAACGCAGATCTGTTGCAAGGCTGGACCAGTCTTAAGGTGATTAAGAGCTAGTTGATATTAGTAAAGTAGCCTAGGTTATAAAAGTAAGGGCATTAGGCCATTAACTCAAGATTTGGAGAGGTAGGGGGTTAGCAATATAAGCAAGGAAGATAGTATTTCTAAATACTTGGCCCTTGGTTACCTTTCAATAAAGTGGTGTGGTTGATACTCATATTATTGTGGCATTGGGGCTAAACGGGGTCAAGAGAATACATGTGAGCCTTAAGCGCCCACCATGGACTAGGATGCTGAAGGGGTGGGGGTTTAATTTAGGCCTCACACATATTCTACCAACAAATGTCAAACTGGTTGTTTGGACATTATAGAACATTAACACCTTTACTTGGTAAGAAATAATATCAATAGTAGTATGACATAGCATTGCATAATTCCAAATAGTAAGTGATACTAAATTTCATATTTAGTGTAGTAATTCAATAGTCACTACCATTTTCTTTAAATTTAGCTAACCATTCTCGTACGCATGTAATAACATACCACCCAAGTTAGACGCTAATCGTGTTGGTAGGTTAGACCTATGAAGTAACTTAACCCAATGATGGTAACTTCATGTATGAGGTAAGTTAACAATCCACCAAGTGTGCATATAGTTATGAATAACCATGTCGTTAAGAAAAGATACCCACGGTTGTGAACAATGCCTTAGATCAATAGTAGCATAGAAACAAATAACCACCCGGGGCCATTCACGATCAGGGTACTACTTTCGGGACAAAGCACTTAAGGACTTTGTCGCATTAATCTTGGTTTTTATCATGATTTATTATTATTTGATCAATAATTTTTACATAAATAAGTAGATAGTTCATAAGCTTTATCAAGAAAGATTTTTATTATTATTTAATAATCACCCTAAACCCTAGGCCACATCAGTGGCATTTTTTTGCTATTTAGGTGTGCATTGGTGGTCAATTATTTCCTGTTATGTATCTTGGTACCTTGGTAAAAGTGTCATGTGTCCATTCATATAAATTTTTTTGTCCAATTCTAATACTAGACGTTCCTTTTACCTGTGGCCGTGAGTATATGTATGTTTGGACATGTTTGGTGCCACATGTAAAGTTGGGCAATTGCTATTCAATACATATTTGGTTCTATTGGTACACACTTGAACGATGAGTGTGAGGAAATTTTTTGGGATTGTTTCGATTGATTCTTGTTGTCCTTTTCATTCCTTGATCCTAAGGTGAACAATTAAGACAACACTCCTGAATGTCCTTTAAGGAATCAAAAGAATATCTTAGATGACCCTATTCCTTCTAAATTAACTTTGTCAGTGTACTCGATATGGAGTATGAAATGTAGGTATGATCCAAAATATGCTTCACAATACAAATCTAAGCATACCAAGCATGTGAAGTTATCTAAAAAAGTCCGTTTTCCATAAGACGGCCAAAAGTAGTACCCCAACCGTGAATGGCCCCACCCACATTGATTTTTTTATAATAAATTTATTGTCGCCCACTCTATTTAGTATAATATTTATTATTATTATCACCCATGCTATTTTTATAAAATAATTATTGTGCCCCGTGCATAATTTTCTACGAGAAGTTTAGCGTGGTTTGAGAATCAATGTGGCCCACATGAATTCTCATCATAAGAATTACCGAGGGCTTTAGAAAACTAGTGTGGCCCATAGTAATAGGATTATTTAGATACTTTTGCATATATTAGTCTAACTTGTATGCTTGAAAAGTGCTAATCTATGCACACATAAGGGAGCAGCATCTTCTAACCCCAACCAAGTCCATTCTACACTAGTAACCCTAATTACCATTAAGTTCCCAATGATAAGTGAAGTTCCCAAGTAGTTCCTAAGTGAAAATGGATGTATTTTAGATGTACATAACATAGATGGAAAGAATTTTAGCATTAATTACCTCTTAAAAATGACAAAACGGAGATTCTAAATGTCGTATTATCGAGTGTCGTAGACGTATAAAAGAGGGAGTCTTGAACTAAAAAGTTTAGGCACGCAAACATGTGTCGTAATATCGCGGGTGCTTTATAAACGAGTGTCGTATTAATGAGGTTAGACTGTAATATAACATAAGTCAACAAGCTTAGGCCCTTCCCCACATCATGAATCATCGGTGCCCTTGCTCCATCCTAAAGAACCTCTTTCTCCCTTTCCAAAGCCTTGGCCGTCCTCCTAGCAGTCCTAGCCATTCTCTCTAACTCAGAGAGATGGGGGGCCTCATCTGAGGAATACTCCTCTTGCCCCTCCATTTCTCTTTCGGCTTGGAGGTTGCCTCACATCACCCGAGTGGTGACTGTGTGAGCCCAAATTATGTGCCCACATGTGTTCTGGGAAACTTAGTAGTGTGAGCGTAGAGCGGAAAATTTTGACTTTGTTGGGTAATTTTAGGACAAGCAATGCCTATTTCAATGGATTTTATAGATAGTTTGAATTTAATTTGTTGAAAAGGCACCCAATTCCCGTGGACATAATAACCCAACCTAGTTCAAGGAACAAACGGAACCTAAAGGCATGGAAGATTGTATTTGTTATCAAAGATCTTATAGTCTAGGTTTCAAATGGTTTCATATTAAATTAGGGCTGACGTTAGCAATTGAAATCAAACATCAACATATGATGAACAATTTAAGTGTACTTAAATGATTTCTAGAAAGTGATACATTGCCCCAAGTAGCCAGGGTACTTTTTCAAAGTACGCTTAGATCTCAAGAATTCTCATACACAAAATATTTGATTGGCCGAGAAAATGTAGGTGAAGTTAGGTGCCAAACTCAAGACTTACAAAAATGTGCATGCAGTTCGATTTTCTATAAACAGTTTACTCCAGTTTATTTCCATCTACACCCTATCGGCCGGGCATGTCCAATACGGTGCACATGGATGAAAGCTCATGCCATAGAACTCCACCGCAGAGAATGACATCTCCAATTCATCCCTTAGCGCAGCCAATTTCCGCAATGACAAATCCCCCAAGTCTGACATAAGAATCCTCCGCGAAATTCGTGAGCTGACGTGCCAGCTATGTGAGAACCACATCAAGTTATGTTGAAATTGAGTGATGAGGTTATGTTTGCGTGGCAAACACACCCTTATGACATCATTGGAACACGTGGCGTATTCATATTGAGCCAAACGAAGAGCATTGTACTCCGCACTTTTATCCACAATTGTCCAAATACAATACAAGTGGCTCCATCATGTGGGATTGGCGCGATCTTCCCCAACCAGATGCGCCAACCTCAATGAGTTACAAAATGAGACACATTCATCATATGAATCCAACCTTTATGAAATGTGGCCGAGAGCTGAACCTTAACTCAAACATTCAAGATTTCTGAAATTCGGCCGAGAGGTAAACCTTAACACAAACATTCAAGCATTCTGAAATGTGGCTGAGAGGTAAACCTTGACACAAACATTCAAGATTTCTGAAATGTGGCCGAGAGCTAAGGGTGGAAGCATCCTTGGGTGGATCCGCTAGGAACGTCACAGTCAAATTTCAGTTCACAAACAATGTTTTAGGAAACTTGTTTTCAATCTTAAGTGATTTTCTTTTTCCTTATGAACATACTTTAGGGTCAAATAGATTAAGGTCTTAGGCATTAATATAACAAACTTACAAATCACCATGTGTTTGGCCCCTTGAAAGGGTTGTTAGCACTTGATTTCAGGAATGAACTCTGTATACTTATAACTTCAGGAACCAATTAGGAATGCAAAATAATATCGATTCTATTTGGGATTATTTTTGCATGGTAACCTCTTAATCTGGTATTGCTATCCATTAGTTATTTGCAAAAAACAGTCACCAAAATAGTAGGTAGGGTCACCTGACCTCCAGGAACGCAGCTTCCCGGGGGCAACACCTTTAAGGACACCCTCATTGATGGTTTTTTTTGTTTTAGCTCATCCCAAAGCTGCTCCTAGGCATCTTCTACTGAACTAGTGGCCATTTGGTGGAAAAAAACAAAGTGAAACCGCAAAGTGCCCTCCATGCCAAATCTTCAGGAATCCCCGGAACGGCATAGGAAACCTTCCTGCCGAACGTTCCCAGTGTGTTATTGATGACTCACACCTGTCCCTTTTTCACCTTTAATTCCCCACTGTTGGATTGAGAGCGCTTTTTCTCTGAGTCACTAGATCACTAATGAACAGATAAGGGTTTAGTTAACGATCCTAATTCCAACATTGTTGAGAGAATGTTTTGCCGCCGATATTCTGTTGGCTTCTGGTAAGGAATTTTTGCCGCCGATTTTCTGTTGGCTTCTGCTGAAGAATGTTTGCCGCCTCTCACCTGGTGGCTATGGTGGTTCTGAGTTTGGGATGCTCCAACACAGTGGGTAGTGCCAAAGCATTGTAGGATTACATTGAAAGTCGGTTGTCATGTGTCGCGCACCTCTCCATGAGGAGTGCCCGAAACACCATGGGCACAAGGGGGACCCCGGAGTGACACCCGGGACTTGTGGCGCCGTTGGTGAGAGGGCCCAAGTGATCCTAGTGTAGGTGAGGGCCCCGGGCGTTGAGAACGCCTCCCACCCACGGAGACTAGGAGGCACGAGGGGTAAGGCCATGAGCTATGCGTAGCTCATGGCGTGGTGATTCTAGAATGCTCAAGAACACCTCAATCGGAGGTGTGAGCTAGGAGTTATGGCCATTTGAGTGGGGCGCTGTCCCGGGACAGCGCCCTGGTACAGCAGTGCCTGGGAGTGATTCCCGGGACTGCCAAGGTTCAAACAGGCATAACTTCCTCACCACTTGCCCGAATGGGGCAAGTGAGGAGTCCATCGGCATCTACGTGAAGCGTAGATGAGGATGGAGTGGTTGGTTGTTATGATCAGACATCATACAAGGAAGTTATGATGGTCTGAAGCTGTGGGGCCTTCTAGGCCCAGCGGCTAAGGGAAAATGTCCACTTGGCCCCAACTCTTGGTAGAGAGACAAGAGGTTGGTTGACGGTGGGGTAGGGGCCCCGCGTAGAGTCCTAGAGGCTTATATGGGTGAGGTGGTGTGGCCTCACCCACCCGAGGCCGAATGGCACGGCCTCCATGGGCATTGGCCCATTGTGAGGCCATAGTTGCCTAGTATGGTTCGGGTTGTTGTAGTGTTGCTCCGGCAATGCGATGATCAACATGGGATTGGACTTCTATGGATGGAAGTCCACATCTAGGAATGGGTTACCGATTAAGGGGTGAGTCCCGAAAGCAAAGTAGGAGGGTTGGTTCCCTCCTATGAACTATAAGGTCCGGGGTAGGAGGAGCTAATCATTAGCATGGCGGAATGCGAATGGTTAGCGCTCGTAACCTTTGCTAGAATTGAAAATTGGCAAGATTGTCAAGGGGGGCTAGCAAGGGTTGCGACACTTGGTATCAGAGCAGGGTTCCAAGTTTTGAGCTTGCACTTTGAGGGAAACATGGCTATCAAAAATGCGGGTTATGATGGTGAGCCCGGGGTTTCCAAAAGGGTGTGAGGCTCAAATTGGAACAAGGATCATGTGCAAGTGGAATTTGACCATGCCATTGGTTCTAATGACAATGGTGGGCATGAGGGTGGATTTGGTAAGGAAAATGGAGGAGTGCTTTGAAAGGGCTCCCTCAAACCTCAAAAAACATTTGGGGCCTAGAATACCGAAAGCACCCAAAACCTTGGAGGGCATTAATGTTGGATTGAAATTCCAATTCGAAATGCTTGGAAGGTATTGATGTTGGAATGAATTTGGTGCTAATGAGGCACCCGGGGCCTCTTAAGGCCTATGTGCGCTATTCAAACGCACAAATGAAGGATACACCTAAAAGCAGGTTTGAGAGACCAAAGCAGGTTGTGCATGTAAAACATTCCCAAACACTCATTACAGATTTCTTCAAGGGTTCGAATGTAAGGCATGAAGAGGGAGTCTCATCTGAGAGTGTTTCATCTTGCGAATGCACTAGCTCATTGGCACCTGTTCATTCTTCCTCTTCTTTTCAATCTATCCATAGAACTCCACCCTCCAAAATAACTCTTCCTTGGTCATTTCAATCAGCATGCTCTTTGAGTCGTGTTAGTGAGACATGCATGTCATAAGGTTGTCATTGTCGCGCACCTCTCCATGAGGAGTGCCCGCAACACCATGGGCACAAGGGGGACCCCGGAGTGACACCCGGGACTTGTGACGCCCTTGGTGAGAGGGACCAAGTGATCCTAATGTGGGTGAGGGCCCCGGGCGTTTAGAACGCCTCCCACCCACAAAGACTAGGAGTCATGAGGGTAAAGCCATAAGCTATGAGTAGCTTATGGCGTCCCGATTCTAGAATGCTAAAGAACACCTCAATCTGAGGTGTGAGCTAGGAGATATGGCACTTTGAGTGGGATGCTGTCCCGGGACAGCGCCCTGGAACAGCAGGGGCCTGGGAGTGGCTCCCGGGACTGCAAAGGTTTAAACAGGCATAACTTCCTCAATACTTGCACGAATAGGGCAAGTGAGGTGTCCATAGGGATCTACGTGAAATGTAGATGACGATAGAGTGGTTGGTTGTTAGATTCAGAGACCGCACGTGGAAGTTATGAAGGTCTGAAGCTGCAGGGAGGCTTCTAGACCCAGCGGCTAAGGGAAAATGTCTACTTGGCCCCAACTCTTGGTAGAGAGACAAAAGGGATGTTGACGGTGGGGGAGGGGCCCCGCCAAAAGTCCTAGAGGCTTATATGGGTGAGGCGGCTTTGCCGATCGACCCCCCCGGAGCATACTTGGCAATGTGCTCCGGGTGGTTGTAGTGTTGTCCTAGCAACACTATGACCAAGTCCACCTTAGCGATGGGTTACCTACTAAGGGGAAAGAGTCCCGAATGCATGTGTAGGAGGGTTTCGTGACCAAATATGGGATTGAAGGTCCGCGGTTTTGGGAGCTAACCATGCATGTGCGTGGGATGTGCAGGTTAGCGCTCGGGACACTTGCTAGAGTTGGAAAGCGATTGAGCTAAGTGGAGAAAAACTAGCAAGGGTCGCGACACGTGGTATCAGAGCAGGGTTTCGTCTTTGAGCTAGCACTTTGAAGGAGAGATGGCTACCAAACGTGCGGGTAACGATGGTGAGGCGGGTACTTCTAAAAAGTTGCGACGCTCAAAACGGAACAAAGATCATGTTGAAGAGGATGTTGACCCCGCCATTGAGTCTATTAACAATGGTGGGGATGATGGTGCAACCGGTGAGGAAGTGGAGGAGTCCCTAGAAAGGGGTCCCGAAAACCTCGAAGAAAATTCGGGGACTAGACTTCCAAATGCGCCCGAAAGCTTGGAAGGTGGTGATGTTGGATTAAAATTCCAACTCAAAATGCTTGAGTTCATGGACTCCGTGAATCAAGAGCTCAAGCGTGTCAAGGACGAGAGTGTCGCAACCCTTGCTAGTCCCCCTTGACCATCTTGGCAATTTTCATTTCCTAGCAAAGGTTACGACTGCTAACCCTTCGCATACCGCCATGCTAATGGTTAGCTCCTCTCACCCCGGACCTTATAGTTCATAGGAGGCGCACCTCTCCATGAGGAGTGCCCGAAACACCATGGGCACAAGGGGGACCCTGGAGTGACACCCGGGACTTGTGGCGCCGTTGGTGAGAGGGCCCAAGTGATCCTAGTGTGGGTGAGGGCCCCGGGCGTTGGGAACGCCTCCCACCCACGAAGACTAGGAGGCACAAGGGTAAGGCCATGAGTTATGCGTAGCTCATGGCGTGGTGATTCTAGAAAGCTCAAGAACACCTCAATCGGAGGTGTGAGCTAGGAGTTATGGCCATTTGAGTGGGGCGCTGTCCCGGGACAGCGCCCTGGTACAGCAGTGCCTGGAGTGATTACCGGGACTGCCAAGGTTCAAACAGGCATAACTTCCTCAAGACTTGCTCAAATGGAGCAAGTGAGGAGTCCATTGGCATCTACGTGAAGCGTAGATGAAGATGGAGTGGTTGGGTGTTATGATCAGACATCATACAAGGAAGTTATGATGGTCTGAAGCTGCTAGGGGGTTCTAGGCCCAGCTGCTAAAGGAAAATGTCCACTTGGCCCCAACTCTTGGTAGAGAGACAAGAGGTTGGTTGACGGTGGGGTAGGGGCCCCGCGTGAAGTCCTAGAGGCTTATATGGGTGAGGTGGTGTGGCCTCACCCACCCGAGGCCGAACGGCACGGCCTCCATGGGCATTGGCCCATTGTGAGGCCATAGTTGCCTAGTATGGTTCGGGTTGTTGTAGTGTTGCTCCGGCAACGCGATGATCAACATAGGATTGGACTTCCATGGATGGAAGTCCACATTGGGGAAATGGGTTACCGATTAAGGGGTGAGCCCCGAAAGCAAAGTAGGAGGGTTGGTTCCCTCCTATGAACTATTGGTCCGGGGTAAAAGGAGCTATCCATTAGCATGGCGGAATGCGAAGGGTTAGCGCTCGTAACCTTTGCTAGAAACGAAAATTGGCAAGATTATTAAGGGACCTAGCAAGGGTTGCGACACTTGGTATCAGAGCAGGGTTCCAATATTTGAGCTAGCACTTTGAGGGAAGCATGGCTATCATATAAGCGGGTTATGATGGTGACCCGGGGTTTCCAAAAGGTTGTGAGGCTCAAATTGGAACAAAGATCATGTGTAAATGGAATTTGACCATACCATTAGTTCTAATGACAATGGTGGGCATGAGGGTGGATTCGGTGAGGAAAATGGAGGAGTGCTTTGAAAAGGCTCCCGCAAACCTCGAAAAGTATTCAGGGGCTAGAATACCGAATGCACCCAAAACCTTGGAGGGCATTAATGTTGGATTGAAATTTCAATTCGAAATGCTTAGAAGGTGGTGATGTTGAAATGAACTTGGGGCACATGAGGCACGCGGGGTCTCTTAAGGCGTATATGTGCGAATTTCACACCCAAATGAATGGTACATCTAGGATGGACGAGCTTTCTAAGAAATGCATCGTTTTAGGTGGGTTTCAAAAGCGGGTGGTGAAAACCATGTTCAAGACCCCAAAGCATCTTGAGGACGTAGTGCGAATCATAAAGATTTGAAGAGCATTGAAGCCGATGTTCCTAAGAAGAAGTTGGACGGCACATCACCACAAAGTGGGTTTAGCCGAAAGAGGCCCCAAGGAAATGAGCGCAAGTAGTTTGGCCCATTATACCAAGGCAAATCATGCTAGCTCGTGCCGTGGACAAAATGTGAGAAGGTGGTTTGGTGGTACCAAACTAGATCATATTTGTGCCACGGACGGAGTGTTAAAAGTTGGCCTTGTGGACCAAGCCAAACTCACGGTGTTGCCGAGGACCAAATGTTAGACGATGGTTTTGTGGCCAAGGCTAGTAGCTTTAAGCCAAGGCCAACTATTTTATATCTTGAGGCTCAAATGAATGGGACAAACGTCTAATGGGTTGACAAAGAGGCAAGCCATGCCTTCTTGAGCCCAAAACTCATAAGGGAGTTGGGGCTTGCCGATTGGTAGAGCGGGCAAACCCACCAAGGTGCGGTTTGGAAAGGGCAAACCGCATGAGACAAAGAAGGCCGCGATGCATGTAACCTTGCAATGTGGGACATTGGATTTTTGTCAAAATTTCACACCAAGTGAAATAGATAAAATGCATGTCATTGTGAAGGCCGCCTTCTTTGAAACTCACATGATAGATGTGAGGTGCAAGCCGGTGTGCTTGCGGTGCATTATGATGTGTCATAATGGCAAAGAATTGAAGTTCAAATTAACAATGACTCCTATGGTAGGAGGACCTAAGTTGAATTTGGTCTTAATGGACCGAATAAAAAAAAAAAAAAAACATAATAGTCGTGGTTCAATTGGAGCAACTCCAAGGAACGTATGGGGAGGCTAGGAAAGATGGGCCTCCCCCAAACAACATTGGTGTGATGTTGGTGAAATACAAGGATGTATTCACCAATGTGTTGCCCAAAAAAAAAAAATTACCGCCAAGAAGTGAAAAATAACTTTGCTCAACGAGAGATTGAGCTCTTGAGGTATGTGGTGATAAATGAAGTTGGTGGACGAACATGAAGAATGTCAAGACAATCCAAAAGGACAATTGGCCCTTCATTCAAAAATGGCTTAGGTCATTTGTTGGCCTAGCCAATTAGTACCACAACTTCATTCGAGAGTTTTCTAAGGTTGCTAGGACCTTATTCAACTTATTGAGGAAAATGGCTATCCCAAGAGTGGGATGAGCCTTGTCACCAAGCCTTTGGGGGGCTCAAAAACAAGTTCTCTTCGCCGCCCGTGCTTAAGTTCGCGGACTTTGACAAACCTTTTGAGGTGCATACGGGGGCGAGTAACTTTACCATTCGCGGATGTTGATCCAAGATGGATGCCCATTGCATATGGGAGCATTAAGCTTAAAGGTTGTCAAACCTTGTGCGACTTGTGAAAGAAATGGATATCCCAAGAGTGGGATGAGCCTTGCCACCAAGTCTTTGAGAAGCTTAAGAGCAAGTTCTCTTCGCCGCCCGTGCTCAAGTTCGCGGAGTTTGACAAACCTTTTGAGGTGCATACGGGGGCGAGTGACTTTACCATTGGCGGATGTTGAGGCAAGATGGATGGCCATGGCATATGAGAGCATGAAGCTCGATGGTTGTCCCACCTTGTGCGACTTGTGGAAGAAATGGCTATCCCAAGAGTGGGATGAGCCTTCCCACCAAGTCTTTGAGGAGCTTAAGACCAAGTTCTCTTCGCCGCCCGTGCTCAAGTTCGCGGAGCTTGACAAACCTTTCGAGGTGCATACGGGGGTGAGTGCCTTTGCCAATGGTGGATTATGTGTAAGATGGATGGCCATTGCATATGGGAGCATAAAGCTCGATGGTTGTCAAAGAAGACAACCAACTCATGACAAAGAATCTCTTTGCCGTAGTGCATTGCTTGAAGATGTGTCGACATTATATGGGGTCGTACAAAGCAAAGGTCTACATGGACAATGTGTCCTAAAAGTATTTTGACATACAAGCGTAAGTGAACGCCAAGTCATTGCGGAGTTATGATAGTTTGGCGCTTACGAAGGTGGATTTGATCCACAAACCGGACCGTGGAAATGTGGTGCCGGATGCGCGAAGTAGACCGGAAAAATTCCAAGCAATGAGAACCATCCAAACCTTGTGGATAATGTGTGCCGGCAAAGGAAACTTGTGATGCAAGATACGGAAGGGGTAAATTAACTACCCCGAAGCACAAAAACTTTTAGGTGAGCTTCGCAAGAGCAAGGTGCTTAAAGAGGTTAAGTTGGTGGACGGATTGTTCAAGTGCAAGCAAAGTTGGGTGTATGTGCCACAATGTCGCAACCCTTGCTAGGTCCTTTAACAATCTTGCCAATTTTCGTTTCTAGCAAAGGTTACGAGCGCTAACCATTCGCATTCCGCCATGCTAATGATTAGCTCCTCTTACCCCGGACCAATAGTTCATAGGAGGGAACCAACCCTTCTACTTTGCTTTCGGGACTCACCCCTTAATCGGTAACCCATCTCCCCAATGTGGACTTCCATCCATGGAAGTCCAATCCTATGTTGATCATTGCGTTGCCGGAGCAACACTACAACAACCCGAAGCATACTAGGCAACTATGGCCTCACAATAGGCCAAAGCCCATGGAGGCCTTGCCGTTCGGCCTCGGGTGGGTGAGGCCACACCACCTCACCCATATAAGCCTCTAGGACTCTATGCAGGGCCCCTACCCCACCGTCAACCAACCTCTTGTCTCTCTACCAAGAGTTGGGGCCAAGTGGACATTTTCCCTTAGCCGCTGGGCCTAGAAGCCCCCACAGCTTCAGACCATCATAACTTCCTTGTATGATGTCTGATCATAACAACCAACCACTCCATCCTCATGTACGCTTCACGTAGATGCCGATGGACTCCTTACTTGCCCCATTCGGGCAAGTGGTGAGGAAGTTATGCCTGTTTGAACCTTGGCAGTCCCGGGAATCACTCCCAGGCACTGCTGTACCAGGGCGCTGTCCCGGGACAGCGCCCCACTCAAATGGCCATAACTCCTAGCTCACACCTTCGATTGAGGTGTTCTTGGGCTTTTGTGGTACTTTTGGGCCACCCCCTTTCGAGGGAGCCTAAAAGTATCACACAAGCCCTTCGGTGAAGGTGGCCTGCATTTGCAGGCGCCCAAGCCGAACCCGGATGATAGGTGTATAACGTGAGTAGTTAGATTTTTAAGGGAGATTAAATATGCGTCGTAGTACCTCCGGAGGTTAGGCCTTAGTTTTTTACTAGTGTGGCTTTAAACTCCACTAACCAATTTCATATCTAGTTCTAACCTTAACCTACAACCTATTCTACGCGCAGACGCACCAGCCTTGAAACCAAGGCAATCCTAATTTGTGAATTGGGATGGTTCTGATACACCCAACCGGGTGTGACTCATACCACCCTAACTCAACGAACGGAATAACGACAATTTGATGGACCATTCAATTCTTCCTATTTCTTTATTTAGTTCTATTTAGTTTTCTAAGCGGGGGAACTTGGCCTAAGTCCCACCCTTCACACAAATTCCTTCTTAATTACTTACTTTTGTTTGCACGTCCTAACTTACTACATTAACATATTAGGCATCACCCCTTACCTCGGGTCTCTTGCCAACAAGGGTTTACGATTTATTTGGTATGTTTTGATTGTTAAATGTGTTTACACTGGATAGACCACGAAATGCAACTCAATGGGACCAGGGTGACGGGCGACCTGTAGGTTCAACCTGTTGCGCAATCTTCATAAATTGGGGCCATTACTCCCAATCTATGGGGCCAACAACATAATAGTGGATTCGCGGGTCATTAACCCCACATTTCCACCAACAACATTCAGAGTGGTCGTGTCGGTGATTAATCCGACTTACCACACACGAAACTTGCTAATAAATGAAGCTACTACCACAAAACATACCAAGGGCCCCGAAAACAATGGAATTGGGTACTCCCTTGGCGGTCAAGTGGTCAAGCCACTTGACCTTACGAGATAGGTGAGTGGGTTTAGAAATGCGTACCTTAGCCGTGCTCCCTCCAATCCTAAATGGAAGGCTTAAGGTTAGTTAATTTACCTCAATTTTCCTCGGTTGATTTGGGCTTGATGTAGGCCGAGCCGCTACCTCCTTCCTTGCTCCACTTTCCGAGCGTCGACCTTGCCTCCTTCTTTGTAACTAGTTTGGTAGTAAGCGTACCTTAGTTAACAATTAAAATATAAAGTGTTATTCTGCCCTGTAATTTAATCCTAAGCATAATATTTATACTTAGTGCACCAAATTATCTTTCCAATGATCTAAAAATCACTCTAATCGGATAAGAAATGCAAAAGTTATGAGGGTTGGAAGTGTGAGGTCGATTCAACCGACCCTTCCAACCCACCTATCTACCTTCTAACTTCAAAAATTCATAGCACATTCCTTACTACTTGGATCTAGGCTTTCCTTATACCATTGGAAAGCTATGAACAAGCTCTAACTAGAAAAATTATGACATCAGCAGGTTAAGCTAATAGAAATTCAGCGGACTCCTTGTAACACAGCAGTCAATCAAGAAGGCTTAAACTATGTATCTCGCCTTCAACAATTCATATCTAATTCAAATCTTAGTCAAATCAAACGTTCTATATGACCCTGGAGAGATATTAAAAATATGTGATTAGAAAGGTAAGCCGAAGTGAACCCAGCAGGTCCTCTGTAATGCAGCAGTCAACCAAAAGTTCTCAAACTATGTGTCCCATCTTGCACAATTCATATCTAATTCAAATCATGCTCAAATCAAATGTTCTAAGCCATTTTGGAAAGCTACACAAAAGTTCTACTTGGGAAAAATATAATTTCTTGGAATTAAAATTCCTATTGGGCTCGCAGGTCTGATCCAGCAGCCGCTACCCACAAGACCACCCAGTTTTTCTACTCCATCTTTGAAAATCCATAACTAATTGTCATCTCAACCAAATCACAAATGGGAAACGGCTATGGATAGCTATATGAAATCTCTCTAAGAGAAAAATGATAAGTATCTTGTTCTAGCTTTTGAACTAAGCCTTCAGGGCATTGGCAGATGAGGTCTATAATGCCTCTACTCAAAAGTCTACCATCCAACCTACCTCTACAAAAGAAGGAATAATTTTGTTGGTGTGTTAATAAACACACAACCTAACTAGAAGAGAGAGAGTAGAGGAGGTTCTCAAGCCTTTCTTTTAGACCATTGAGAATACATGCTAAAGGATTTTTTCCTAACTACATTGAAGCAGGGCTTCGCCCAAAAACTAGAGAAAGAAAGAGAGCTACAAAGTGGAAGGAGGGGTTTTTAAACCCTCTCACAAAAGGGTTGGACCCCTCCTCCACCGGATCCATTTTTCAAACCCTTTCCCGAAATTTTGGCTCGGGGGTTTTCCCGGTTGAGGTTGCCACCCTCTCGCCGAGGTGGCTCCGACAAAAAACCTTTAGAAATCTTTCTAATTTTTCCGCCATCGAGTTGGCAAGGGGGCAAGTGGCCAAGTATCCTCCTTGCTTTTTTTTTTTTTTGTCTTCAAAATTCTTCACGCCGATTTTATCTTCTTACGTAAAACACCTCCAATAGTCTTGTGTGCCTCACACTAACTAATAAACTAACACTTGCTTAGCTAGCATCTACTAACATTTGCTTAATAACTAGCATCTACTAATATTTGCTTAGCTAGTTGTTTTTACTAGCTAGCACATTTTTTCTACTTTGCTATCTTCTAGCACTACTTAGTTTCATTTTGACCTTCCTTCTTCTAGGCTAAATGCTAAATGAACTAATTTTTCCTAAATTCCCTATCAATTCTAACTTTTAATGCTAACATTCTAACTAAAGGTGATCCCGCAGAGTGGTGGACCACTCAAAGGGTTCACAGCTTTCTAGAATCACCACGCCATGAGCTACGCATAGCTTATGGCCTTACCCTTGTGCATCCTAGTCTCCGTGGGTGGGAGGCGTTCCCAACGCCCGGGGCCCTCACCCACACTAGGATCACTTGGGCCCTCTCACCAACGGCGCCACAAGTTCCGGGTGTCACTCCGGGGTTCCCCTTGTGCCCATGGTGTTTCGGCCACTCCTCATGGGGAGGTGCACGACACACAAGGCAAGTTGAGGCTATCGGTTGTGAAGGAGGAATATGATAGTCCTATTGCCAGCCATAGAGGAGAAAGAAAAAGCCGCCATAGAATGGTGTCAAAGAGGTACCATTGGCGGTGCATAAAGGAAGATATAGCCCACTTTGTGAAGGCTTGAATCAAAGTGCCAAGTGAACCGAGCCTCTTACCAAAAGCAAGGCGACTTCTTGCAACCGTTGCCTATCCCGTTGGCGCCATGGCATGGTATGTGCATGGACTTGATCACAAGTTTGCCGGAGTCACATGGGTATGATGCCATCTTGTTGATGGTAGAGCGGTTTGCCAAGTTGGCACACATGATGCCGATTGTGGGAACCCGCACCGCGTTGGAGACCGCATAGCCTTTTCTCAAAGGATGGTTGAGGCACCACGGGTTGCCAAGAGTGATTGTGTGGGATCAAGATCCAAAGTTCACAAGTGCATTTTCAATGCAATTCTCTAAGGAGGTCGGAATGAAACTAAGGTTTACCACGACCTTGCATTCCCAAATGAATGGGAGATCGGAGCGTGTGAATGGAGTCTTGAAGCAATACTTGAGGAACTTGGTGGGGGCGGACCAAGGAGATTGGGCGGACTATGTGGGTCGAGCGGAGTGTAATTGCAATGTAGCCACGCACTTGGCTACCAAGGGGTGGTCTTTGGTGGTGGCTTATGGAGTGGATGCGCTCCAACCTATTAACCTAGCTCTCGAGGAGGCACATTCAACACTAGAGTTCAACCAAGATGGTGAGGACTTGGCCAAGAAGCATGAACAAGTCTTGGAGATGACCAAGTTGTTGGTGGAGAAAGCCCGAAGGTGCTACGGAGTGCAAATCAATGCCGGAAGACGCGAAGTGGAGAATGAGGTGGGCCAAAAGGCGTTGTTGAATGTAAACAACTTCACTTAGCCGGAAGGCCTCACTCCAAAGTTCATGTCCAAAATTGGAGCTCCGTTTCCCATTGTGGAACAAGTGGTCAAGGACATATATAAGTTGGAATTACCGCCGGAGATCAAAGTGCATCCGACATTTCATGTCTCATTACGAAAGTCATTTTAGGATGACACCTTGTGGCCCGATCACAAGCAAGTGATTAGGCCACGTCCCGACCTTGTGGAGGTCATTTGGAACATGAGGTAGGAGGGCATCCTCAAGTGTAGGAAGCCCAAGTGAAAAGGAAAGAAAATGTACAAAGGAATACTTGGTGAAATGGTGAGGATACCATGAGAAAGAAACCGCTTGGGTGGCGGCAAGAGACATGGTCAACACCAATGAATTGGTGAAGCACTTTGAAGAAACTAAGGCTAGACATTCCAATAAAAAAAAGCGTAGGCATTGATGAGGACATCAATCTCCTTTAGTGGGGGAGAGACTCTAGTAGCAAACATAGCTTCGAGGTTAATTGCTCCACAACATGCACTTGTTCTTTGGCTTGAGGGAATAAAGTCCAAACTTTAGTGGTGCAAAGAGAAAAGTATGAGATGAGGTCCTAGTCTTGTACTTGTGCTTGGTTAATGGAAGAGGGGGAATAGACATGCCAAACTAGGTTGGGTAAGCCGAGTAATTGGGGCCATAGCTTGGAGGGGCCTTGGATAAAACCAAGAAACTTCTTAGTTGTGGGCTTGTCCGGGCGGGGAGAATGTCGCGCACCTCTCCATGAGGAGTGCCCGAAACACCATGGGCACAAGGGGGACCCCGGAGTGACACCCGGGACTTGTGGCGCCGTTGGTGAGAGGGCCCAAGTGATCCTAGTGTGGGTGAGGGCCCCGGGCGTTGGGAACGCCTCCCACCCACGGAGACTAGGGGGCACAAGGGTAAGGCCATGAGCTATGCGTAGCTCATGGCGTGGTGATTCTAGAATGCTCAAGAACACCTCAATCGGAGGTGTGAGCTAGGAGTTATGGCCATTTGAGTGGGACGCTGTCCCGGGACAGCGCCCTGGTACAGCAGTGCCTGGGAGGGATTCCCGGGACTGCCAAGGTTCAAACAGGCATAACTTCCTCAAGACTTGCTCGAATGGAGCAAGTGAGGAGTCCATCGGCATTTACGTGAAGCGTAGATGAGGATGGAGTGGTTGGTTGTTATGATCAGACATCATACAAGGAAGTTATGATGGTCTGAAGCTGCTGGGGGGTTCTAGGCCCAGCAGCTAAAGGAAAATGTCCACTTGGCCCCAACTCTTGGTAGGGAGACAAGAGGTTGGTTGGCGGTGGGGTAGGGGCCCCGTGTGACGTCCTAGAGGCTTATATGGGTGAGGTGGTGTGGCCTCACCCACCTGAGGCCGAACGGCAAGGACTCCATGGGCCTTGGCCCAATGTGAGGCCATAGTTGCCTAGTATGGTTCGGGTTGTTGTAGTGTTGCTCCGGCAATGCGATGATCAACATGGGATTGGACTTTCATGGATGGAAGTCCACATGTAGGAATGGGTTACCGATTAACGGGTGAGTCCCGAAAGCAAAGTAGGAGGGTTGGTTCCCTCCTATGAACTATAAGGTCCGGGGTAGGAGGAGCTAATCATTAGCATGGCGGAATGCGAATGGTTAGCGCTCGTAACCTTTGCTAGAATTGAAAATTGGCAAGATTGTCAAGGGGGGCTAGCAAGGGTTGCGACAGACAAGGTGATGGCGCGTGCTCATAAAAGTGCTACCCGCGAGCTAACGAGAGTTGGCGCATGGGAGTCATGAACCCATGTCTCGAAAGAGCAAAGTGGGAACCGAGTCGGGCGGGACTTGGCATCACCCCCGTGCGATCGAGGCGTGGCTTAACAATGGAAAGCCATCTCGGAGTTGCAACCGAGACAACTTAGTGGAAGCGTTGAGGTCTCGCCTAGATGTGTCATGTTAGGCTAGTGGAGCCTAACGGGGGAGGCCCCAAAGGAGGGGCAACCCAAGTGAGTCCCAAAGTAGGTGGGTCTAGTATAGGTTAGGTCCTTGGATGAGAGATCCAAGATCGCTAACGGACCACCTAGGAACGACACCTTTGGGACCATGCCAAATTTGAAGATGCATTGTGGGGGTCGCGCCCTAAGGTAAACACAATGCCGCACCATAGAGGATGGCAACTTGAGAATTGGTGTGCCGACTACGAGTATAGTCGATGAGGGCATCGACTCCGTTTGGTGGGGGTGAGTGTCGCGCACCTCCCCATGAGGAGTGGCCGAAACACCATGGGCACAAGGGGGACCCCGGAGTGACACCGGGACTTGTGGCGCCGTTGGTGAGAGGGCCCAAGTGATCCTAGTGTGGGTGAGGGCCCCGGGCGTTGGGAACGCCTCCCACCCACAAAGACTAGGAGGCATGAGGGTGAGGCCATGAGCTATGCGTAGCTCATGGCGTGGTGATTCTAGAATGCTCAAGAACACCTCAATCGGAGGTGTGAGCTAGGAGTTATGGCCATTTGAGTGTGGTGGTGTCCCGGGACAGCGCCCTGGTACAGCAGTGCCTGGGAGTGATTCCCGGGACTGCCAAGGTTCAAACAGGCATAACTTCCTCACCACTTGCCCGAATGGGGCAAGTGAGGAGTCCATCGGCATCTACGTGAAGCGTACATGAGGATGGAGTGGTTGGTTGTTATGATCAGACATCATACAAGGAATTTATGATGGTCTGAAGCTGCTGGGGGGGTTCTAGGCCCAGCAGCTAAGGGAAAATGTCCACTTGGCCCCAACTCTTGGTAGAGAGACAAGAGGTTGGTTGACGGTGGGGTAGGGGCTCCGTGTAGAGTCCTAGAGGCTTATATGGGTGAGGTGGTGTGGCCTCACCCACCCGAGGCCGAACGGCAAGGCCTCTATGGGCTTTGGCCTATTGTGAGGCCATAGTTGCCTAGTATGGTGCGGGTTGTTGTAGTGTTGCTCCGGCAACGCGATGATCAACATAGGATTGGACTTCCATCCATGGATGGAAGTCCACATTGGGGAAATGGGTTACCGATTAAGGTGTGAGTCCCGAAAGCAAAGTAGGAGGGTTGGTTCCCTCCTATGAACTATTGGTCCGGGGTAAGAGGAGCTATCCATTAGCATGGCGGAATGCGAAGGGTTAGCGCTCGTAACCTTTGCTAGAAACGAAAATTGGCAAGATTGTTAAGGGACCTAGCAAGGGTTGCAACAGTTAGGCTAGTGGAGCCTAACTTGGGTGGCCCCAAAGGAAGGGTCACCCAAGTAAATCTCAAAGTAGGTGAGTCTAGTGTAGTTTAGGTCCTTGGACAAGATGTCGCAACCCTTGCTAACCCGCTTAGCAATCTTGCCAATTTTCAATTCTAGCAAAGGTTACGAGCGCTAACCATTCGCATTCCGCCATGCTAATGGTTAGCTCCTCATACCCCGGACCTTATAGTTCATAGGAGGGAACCAACCCTCCTACTTTGCTTTAGGGACTCACCCCTTAATCGGTAATCCATTCCTAGATGTGGACTTCCATCCATGGAAGTCCAATCCCATGTTGATCATCACGTTGCCGGAGCAACACTACAACAACCCGAACCATACTAGGCAACTATGGCCTCACATTGGGCCAATGCCCATGGAGGCCGTGCCGTTCGGCCTCGGGTGGGTGAGGCCACACCACCTCACCCATATAAGCCTCTAGGACTCTACACAGGGCCCCTACCCCACCGTCAACCAACCTCTTGTCTCTCTACCAAGAGTTGGGGCCAAGTGGACACTTTCCCTTAGCCGCTGGGCCTAGAAGCCCCCAGCAACTTCAGACCATCATAACTTCCTTGTATGATGTCTGATCATAACAACCAACCACTCCATCTCCATCTACGCTTCACGTAGATGCCGATGGACTCCTCACTTGCCCCATTCAGGCAAGTCTTGAGGAAGTTATGCCTGTTTGAAGCTTGGCAGTCCCGGGAATCACTCCCAGGCACTGCTGTAGCAGGGCGCTGTCCCGGGACAGCGCCCCACTCAAATGGCCATAACTCCTAGCTCACACCTCTGATTGAGGTGTTCTTGAGCATTCTAGAATCACCACGCCATGAGCTACGCATAGCTCATGGCCTTACCCTTGTGCCTCCTAGTCTCCGTGGGTGGGAGGCGTTCCCAACGCCCGGGGCCCTCGCCCACACTAGGATCACTTGGGCCCTCTCACCAACGGCGCCACAAGTCCCGGGTGTCACTCCGGGGTCCCCCTTGTGCCCATGGTGTTTCGGCCACTCCTCATGGAGAGGTGCGCGACACAAGATGTCCGGGGTTTTCCTAAACGGACCACCTAGGATCGACACCTTTGAGACTTTGCCAAATTTGAAGATGCATTGTGGGGGTATCGCCCTAAAGAAAACACAATGCCACACCAAGAGAGGATGGCAACTTGAGAATTGATGTGCCCGACTATAAGTATAGTCAATGAGGGCATCGACTCCATTTGGTGGGGGTGAGTGTCGCGCACCTCTCCATGAGGAGTGCCCGCAACACCATGGGCACAAGGGGGACCCCGGAGTGACACCCGGGACTTGTGACGCCATTGGTGAGAGGGACCAAGTGATCCTAATGTGGGTGAGGGCCCCGGGCGTTTAGAACGCCTCCCACCCACAAAGACTAGGAGTCATGAGGGTAAAGCCATAAGCTATGAGTAGCTTATGGCGTCCCGATTCTAGAATGCTAAAGAACACCTCAATCTGAGGTGTGAGCTAGGAGATATGGCACTTTGAGTGGGATGCTGTCCCGGGACAGCGCCCTGGAACAGCAGGGGCCTGGGAGTGGCTCCCGGGACTGCAAAGGTTTAAACAGGCATAACTTCCTCAATACTTGCACGAATAGGGCAAGTGAGGTGTCCATAGGGATCTACGTGAAATGTAGATGACGATAGAGTGGTTGGTTGTTAGATTCAGAGACCGCACGTGGAAGTTATGAAGGTCTGAAGCTGCAGGGAGGCTTCTAGACCCAGCGGCTAAGGGAAAATGTCTACTTGGCCCCAACTCTTGGTAGAGAGACAAAAGGGATGTTGACGGTGGGGGAGGGGCCCCGCCAAAAGTCCTAGAGGCTTATATGGGTGAGGCGGCTTTGCCGATCGACCCCCCCGGAGCATACTTGGCAATGTGCTCCGGGTGGTTGTAGTGTTGTCCTAGCAACACTATGACCAAGTCCACCTTAGCGATGGGTTACCTACTAAGGGGAAAGAGTCCCGAATGCATGTGTAGGAGGGTTTCGTGACCAAATATGGGATTGAAGGTCCGCGGTTTTGGGAGCTAACCATGCATGTGCGTGGGATGTGCAGGTTAGCGCTCGGGACACTTGCTAGAGTTGGAAAGCGATTGAGCTAAGTGGAGAAAAACTAGCAAGGGTCGCGACAGTCATTGACTGTGAATTAGATGGCAAACCAACGGAATAGAAGAACACTAGGTCAAGGTACACGAGAGCGTCTTGCTAGAGAAGCTGAAGAGACTAATAGAGGACTAGCTCAGAATGAACGCCAAAGACGGTGTAGAGCGAGAAGGTCAGAAGTTTTGAGAGCTTTATGCGAGGAAGTTGAGTCCCAAGGTTCTGAGGATAGCAACATTAATGTGGAGAGGTCTACGTCTAGGATGGCAGAGAATTTTTCCATTCAATGGTACCAAGAAACAACAGGAAGGGGTCTACAATATCAAAGATCCTTGATTCCCAAAATATTGAAACATGTTATTTGGCAAAGTGTCCTCCCCAACTACTCTGAAATGGAACATGCTTGGGAAACTGTAGGAAATATTGCTAGGGGGTGGCAACAAATCAAAGGTTGTCACTCCAAGGATGATCAAAGGGCTAGGAATGTTATCATTCCTATGGTTGCCAGTGTGAATACAAGTATGAGGCAGACAAGCCTTCTCACTGGGATCCATAGGAGGAATTTACAAGTTGGGATAGTTAGACGGTTGAATTTAAACGCCCGTGTAGATCGCTCTTTGTGGGCTCTTTGTGGAAAATCAAAGCGTATAGATGCCACACCTTCGAATGTTTGTGAACTCATTGTTGAGTTCTGGTGCCTTAATTCAAGGGTAAGTCCTAACAGGAAGGATGTTGTGAGGAAACGAATCGACAGTGGAATGTGGGAGACGCATGCAACCCACCACCTCATGGAATCTCAGGTACATCTTACCATTTCCCATTTCTATATATGTTGAAATGCTAGTGTACTGAAACATGCACAATGTTGTCGGCAATTTGAATTTTCAAAGCGTGTTGTGTGGGAGTCCAAATTCGACGGAAATACGGAAATACGGAAATACGGAAATACGGATTCCCTTTCCGTATTTTACCTTGCTTTTCTGAAGGTAATAGGGTCTCTTAGGATAAAATTACTTGTACTAGGAAATAGGGTATTCTAACTCCGCCTTGTGCGATAAAACGACTTAAAATAAGTACTATGACCGGTCCGTCAATTTGGATTAGTAGACCATGTAATCATGGCCCGAACTGTTGGTCCGGACCAAGTAACGGACGCGCCAAGATTACCCAACGGACCGGAAGTAGCGGTTACAACGGGTTTATGACGGTTGAGGGAAAAACCGTCGGAAAACGGTTATAACCGTTTTCCGTTAAACCAAACGGTAACAGGGGAAGGAAGAGGGAGGAGGGATATTTAAGGGTCCCTTCCTTCTCCTTCCCATTTTTTTTTTATTCACAAACGACGAAATTGCTGAGAGAACGAGTGGTGAGGTTGTTGTCATTTCGAGCCGCCAGCAGTTGGATTGTTGGGACTCAACACTTTTCAGTCACCGGCAGTTGGCTTGCCGGGACCCTGTAGCAGTTAGACAGAAGAGAGGAAATCCGGAAGAGAGAGAGAGTCTGCAAGCCGGAAGGTTAGAGAGGAGAGAATTTCCGTACTTGAGACGGAAGTTGAGAAAAGAGAGGAAGATGCCGGAAACACGGGAAGAAGATCAAAGGGAGCTCATCCCGATCCCGCTCAAAGCTCTCATACCCGCAATTCCAAGGGAGGACCGGGAATTGCAGGAGCTAGCGGAGGATCTCCGGGTTATGGGCTGTGCGGGATTGCTTGCCAAACCCTGGAACCTCCGAGCGGAAAACACTCTCCGGGAATTTAAATTTGAGAGAGGTAATCAGTGGTTAGGGACCAAGAGGAGGGATCCGGATAATTGGACTCCGGATGTGTGGAATAGGGTTTACGGGTTCCCGAGGGGAATTGCAGAGGGATGGGCCGGCCGCCGCGATGGCCTATTCGCTGGGAAGTTTAGAGGGGACGCGGACCCAAAGGACGGATTCCACCCCGGGAATTGCCGGAATCTGAGGGAGCGGAGAGTGTTAGAGTTTCTCCTACCCATCCTTAATCCGGACAAGCCAAAGCGGATTAGCCTCACTGTCGCAACCCTTGCTAGGTCCCTTAATAATCTTGCCAATTTTCAATTCTAGCAAAGGTTACGAGTCGCTAACCCTTCGCATTCCGCCATGCTAATGGATAGCTCCTCTTACCCCGGACCAATAGTTCATAGGAGGGAACCAACCCTCCTACTTTGCTTTTGGGATTCACCCCTTAATCGGTAACCCATTTCCCCAATGTGGACTTCCATCCATGGAAGTCCAATCCTATGTTGATCATCGCGTTGCCGGAGCAACACTACAACAACCCGAACCATACTAGGCAACTATGGCCTCACAATGGGCCAATGCCCATGGAGGCCGTGCCGTTCGGCCTCGGGTGGGTGAGGCCACACCACCTCACCCATATAAGCCTCTAGGACTCTACACGGAGCCCCTACCCCACCGCCAACCAACCTCTTGTCTCTCTACCAAGAGTTGGGGCCAAGTGGACATTTTCCCTTAGCAGCTGGGCCTAGAACCCCCCCAGCAGCTTCAGACCATCATAACTTCCTTGTATGATGTCTGATCATAACAACCAACAACTCCATCCTCATCTACGCTTCACGTAGATCCCGATGGACTCCTCGCTTGCCCCATTCGGGCAAGTCTTGAGGAAGTTATGCCTGTTTGAACCTTGGCAGTCCCGGGAATCACTCCCAGGCACTGCTGTACCAGGGCGCTGTCCCGGGACAGCGCCCCACTCAAATGGCCATAATTCCTAGCTCACACCTCCGATTGAGGTGATCTTGAGCATTCTAGAATCACCACGCCATGAGCTACGCATAGCTCATGGCCTCACCCTCATGCCTCCTAGTCTTTGTGGGTGGGAGGCGTTCCCAACGCCCGGGGCCCTCACCCACACTAGGATCACTTGGGCCCTCTCACCAACGGCGCCACAAGTCCCGGGTGTCACTCCGGGGTCCCCCTTGTGCCCATGGTGTTTCGGCCACTCCTCATGGAGAGGTGCGCGACACTCACCATGGCTAACACCCTGTTTGGTGCCATGTCCGGAGTCCGGCCAGTGAACTGGGGGCTGATTATTCAGGAGATCGTAGGACGGGCCCTCCCCCATATAGGCCGGAAACCCTCCTTCTTCTCCCCCTTCATTCTGCACCTCTATCAGCACTTCGACTGTTTCACGGCCGAGGAGGAGGACCTGCTGACGATAGCGGCGGACGAGGTCACCTACAAGCTCCATCCGGAAGTTGGGGACTTCGAGACGGAGACTTCCAGCGACCCCGTCATTCCGGAAGCACCTCCCTCGTCACCCGGAAGCCCGCTGCCAGCCGTCTCAAGGTGTCGCGCACCTCTCCATGAGGAGTGCCCGAAACACCATGGGCACAAGGGGGACCCCGGAGTGACACCCGGGACTTGTGGCGCCGTTGGTGAGAGGGCCCAAGTGATCCTAGTGTGGGTGAGGGCCCCGGGCGTTGGGAACGCCTCCCACCCACGGAGACTAGGAGGCACAAGGGTAAGGCCATGAGTTATGCGTAGCTCATGGCGTGGTGATTCTAGAAAGCTCAAGAACACCTCAATCGGAGGTGTGAGCTAGGAGTTATGGCCATTTGAGTGGGGCGCTGTCCCGGGACAGCGCCCTGTTACAGCAGTGCCTGGGAGTGATTCCCGGGACTGCCAAGGTTCAAACAGGCATAACTTCCTCAATACTTGCCCGAATGGGGCAAGTGAGGACTCCATCGGCATCTACGTGAAACGTAGATGAAGATGGAGTGGTTGGTTGTTATGATCAGACATCATACAAGGAAGTTATGATGGTCTGAAGCTGCTGGGCGGTTCTAGGCCCAGCAGCTAAAGGAAAATGTCCACTTGGCCCCAACTCTTGGTAGAGAGACAAGAGGTTGGTTGACGGTGGGGTAGGGGCCCCGCGTGAAGTCCTAGAGGCTTATATGGGTGAGGTGGTGTGGCCTCACCCACCCGAGGCCGAACGGCACGGCCTCCATGGGCATTGGCCCATTGTGAGGCCATAGTTGCCTAGTATGGTTCGGGTTGTTGTAGTGTTGCTCCGGCAACGCGATGATCAACATAGGATTGGACTTCCATGGATGGAAGTCCACATTGGGGAAATGGGTTACCGATTAAGGGGTGAGCCCCGAAAGCAAAGTAGGAGGGTTGGTTCCCTCCTATGAACTATTGGTCCGGGGTAAGAGGAGCTATCCATTAGCATGGCGGAATGCGAAGGGTTAGCGCTCGTAACCTTTGCTAGAAACGAGAATTGGCAAGATTATTAAGGGACCTAGCAAGGGTTGCGACACTTGGTATCAGAGCAGGGTTCCCATATTTGAGCTAGCACTTTGAGGGAGACATGGCTATCAAACCTGAGGGTTATTATGGTGAGCCCGGGTTTTCCAAAAGGTTGTGAGGCTCAAATTGGAACAAAGATCATGTGTAAATGGAATTTGACCATACCATTAGTTCTACTGACAATGGTGGGCATGATGGTGGATTTAGTAAGGAAAATGGTGGAGTCCTTTGAAAGGGCTCCCGCACACCTCAAAAAAACATTTGGGGCCTAGAATACCGAATGCACCCAAAACCTTGGAGGGCATTAATGTTGGATTGAAATTCCAATTCGAAATGCTTGGAAGGTATTGATGTTGGAATGAATTTGGTGCTAATGAGGCACCCAGGGCCTCTTAAGGCCTATGTGCGCTATTCAAACGCACAAATGAAGGATACACCTAAAACGGACGAGCTTTCTAAGAAATGCATCCTTTTAGGTGGGGTTTTAAAAGCGGGTGGTGGATGCCTTGTTTAAGTCCCTAAGGCTTCTTGAGGACATGGTGGGGACCATCAAGTTTGCAAGAGCATTGAAGCCGATGGCCACAAAGAGAAGTTTGGCGGCGCATCACCACAAGTGGCTTTAGCCAAAGTAGGTCCCAAAGAAATGAGTGCAAATTGTTTGGTCCATTTTACTTAGGCAAAACATGTTGGTGCCGCGGACGGAATGTTGAAAGGTGGCTTTATGCTTCCAAAGCAAATCATACTTGTGCCGCGGACGGAATGTTGGGAGGTGGGTTTGTCCTACCAAGGCAATTCATGTTCGTGTCGCGGACGGAGTGTGGGAAGGTGGCTTTGTGCTACCAAGGCAAAACATGTTTGTTTTGCGGACAAACTATTAGAAATTGGTTTTGTGGCACCAAACCAATTTGTCCTGCGGACGAAATGTTTAAAGTTGGCTTTGCGGACCAAGCCAAGCCAAGTTGCCGAGGACCGAATGTAAGACGATGGCATTGTGGCCAAGGCTAGTAGCCTTAAGCCAAGGCCAAAGCTTTTGTACCTTGAGGCTCAATGAATGGCAGAAATGTCTCATGTGTTGACAAAGAGGCTACCACTCCTTCTTGAGCCCAAAACTCATAATGGAGTTGGGGCTTGCCGATTGGTAGAGCGGGCAAGCCCACCAAGGTGCGGTTCGGAAAGGGCGATCCGCATGAGACAAAGGAGGCCGCGATGCATGTAACCTTTCAACATGGGACATTGGATTTTTGTCAAAATTTCACACCAAGTGAAATAGATAAAATGCATGTCATTGTGAAGGCCGCCTTCTTTGAAACTCACATGATAGATGTGAGGTGCAAGCCGGTGTGCTTGCGGTGCATTATGATGTGTCATAATGGCAAAGAATTGAAGTTCAAATTAACAATGACTCCTATGGTAGGAGGACCTAAGTTGAATTTGGTCTTAATGGACCGAATGAAAAAAAAAGAAAACATAATGGTCGTGGTTCAATTGGAGCAACTCCAAGGAACGTATGGGGAGGCTAGGAAAGATGGGCCTCCCCCAAACAACATTGGTGTGATGTTGGTGAGATACAAGGATGTATTCACCAATGTGTTGCCCAGAAAAATTGCCGCCAAGGAGTGAAAAATAACTTTGCTCAACGAGAGATTGAATTCTTGAGGTATGTGGTGACAAAGGAAGTTGGTGGACGAACATGAAGAATGTCAAGGCAATCCAAAAGGAGAATTGGCCCTTCATTCAAAAGGGCTTAGGTCATTTGTTGGCCTAGCCAATTAGTACCACAACTTCATTCGAGAGTTTTCTAAGGTTGCTAGGACCTTATTCAACTTATTGAGGAAAATGGCTATCCCAAGAATGGGATGGGCCTTGTCACCAAGCCTTTGGGGAGCTCAAAAACAAGTTCTCTTCGCCGCCCGTGCTTAAGTTCGCGGACTTTGACAAACCTTTTGAGGTGCATACGGGGGCGAGTGACTTTAGCATTGGCGGATGTTGAGGCAAAATGGATGGCCATTGCATATAAGAGCATGAATCTCGATGGTTGTCCGACCTTGTCCAACTTATGCAAGAAATGGCTATCCCAAAAGTGGGATGAGCTTTGCCACCAAGTCTTTAAGGAGCTTAAGACCAAGTTTTCTTCGCCGCCCGTGCTCAAGTTTGCGAAATTTGACAAACCTTTTGAGGTGCATACGGGGGCGAGTAACTTTACCATTGGCGGATGTTGATCCAAGATGGATGCCCATTGCATATGGGAGCATTAAGCTTAAAGGTTGTCAAACCTTGTGCGACTTGTGAAAGAAATGGCTATCCCAAGAGTGGGATGAGCCTTGCCACCAAGTCTTTGAGAAGCTTAAGAGCAAGTTCTCTTCGCCGCCCGTGCTCAAGTTCGCGGAGTTTGACAAACCTTTTGAGGTGCATACGGGGGCGAATGACTTAACCATTGGCGGATGTTGAGGCAAGATGGATGGCCATGGCATATGAGAGCATGAAGCTCGATGGTTGTCCCACCTTGTGCGACTTGTGGAAGAAATGGCTATCCCAAGAGTGGGATGATGTTTGTCACGAGTCTTTGGGGAGCTTAACACCAAGTGTTCTTAGACGCCCGTGCTTAAGTTCGCGGAGCTTGACAAACCTTTCGAGGTGCATACGGGGGTGAGTGCCTTTGCCAATGGTGGATTATGTGTAAGATGGATGGCCATTGTATATGGGAGCATGAAGCTCGATGGTTGTCAAAGAAGACAACCAACTCATGACAAAGAATTTCTTTGCCGTAGTGCATTGCTTGAAGATGTGGCGACATTATATGGGGTCGCACAAAGCAAAGGTCTACATGGACAATGTGTCCTAAAAGTATTTTGACATACAAGCGTAAGTGAACGCCAAGTCATTGCGGAGGCATGATAGTTTGGCGCTTATGAAGGTGGATTTGATCCACAAACCGGACCGTGGAAATGTGGTGCCGGATGCGCGAAGTAGACCGGAAGAGTTCCAAGCAATGAGAACCATCCAAACCTTGTGGCTAATGTGTGCCGGCAAAGGAAACTTGTGATGCAAGATACGGGAGGGGTAAATTAACTACCCCAAAGCACAAAAGCTTTTAGGTGAGCTTCGCAAGAGCAAGGTGCTCAAAGAGGTTAAGTTGGTGGACGGATTGTTCAAGTGCAAACAAAGTCGGGTATATGTGCCACAAGGCAAGTTGAGGCTATCGGTTTTGAAGGAGGAATATTATAGTCCTATTGCCGGCCATAGAGGAGAAAGAAAAAGCCGCCATAGAATGGTGTCAAAGAGGTACCATTGGCGGTGCATAAAGGAAGATATAGCCCACTTTGTGAAGGCTTGAATCAAAGTGCCAAGTGAACCGAGCCTCTTACCAAAAGCAAGGCGGCTTCTTGCAACCGTTGCCTATCCCGTGGGCGCCATGGCATGGTATGTGCATGGACTTGATCACAAGTTTGCCGGAGTCACATGGGTATGATGCCATCTTGTTGATGGTAGAGCGGTTTGCCAAGTGGGCACACATGGTGCCGATTGTGGGAACCGCCACCGCGTTGGAGACCGCATAGCCTTTTCTCAAAGGATGGTTGAGGCACCACGGGTTGCCAAGAGTGATTGTGTGGGATCAAGATCCAAAGTTCACAAGTGCATTTTCAATGCATTTCTCTAAGGAGGTCGGAATGAAACTAAGGTTTAGCACGACCTTGCATTCCCAAATGAATGGGAAATCGGAGCGTGTGAATGGAGTCTTGAAGCAATACTTGAGGAACTTGGTGGGGGCGGACCAAGGAGATTGGGCGGACTATGTGGGTCGAGCGGAGTGTAATTGCAATGTAGCCACGCACTTGGCTACCAAGGGGTGGTCTTTGGTGGTGGCTTATGGAGTGGATGCGCTCCAACCTATTAACCTAGCTCTCGAGGGGGCACATTCAACACTAGAGTTCAACCAAGATGGTGAGGACTTGGCCAAGAAGCGTGAACAAGTCTTGGAGATGACCAAGTTGTTGGTGGAGAAAGCCCGAAGGTGCTACGGAGTGCAAGTCAATGCCGGAAGACGCGAAGTGGAGAATGAGGTGGGCCAAAAGGCGTTGTTGAATGTGAACAACTTCACTTAGCCGGAAGGCCTCACTCCAAAGTTCATGTCCAAAATTGGAGCTCCGTTTCCCATTGTGGAACAAGTGATCAAGGACATATATAAGTTGGAATTACCGCCGGAGATCAAAGTGCATCCGACATTCCATGTCTCATTACGAAAGTCATTTTAGGATGACACCTTGTGGCCCGATCACAAGCAAGTGATTAGGCCACCTCCCGACCTTGTGGACGTCATTTGGAACATGAGGTAAGAGGGCATCCTCAAGTGTAGGAAGCCCAAGTGAAAAGGAAAGAAAAAGTAGAAAGGAATACTTGGTGAAATGGTGAGGATACCATGAGAAAGACACCGCTTGGGTGGCGGCAAGGGACATGGTCAACACCAATGAATTGGTGAAGCACTTTGAAGAAACTAAGGCTAGACATTCCAATAAAAAGAAGTGTAGGCATTGATGAGGACATCAATCTCCTTTAGTGGGGGAGAGACTCTAGTAGCAAACATAGCTTCGAGGTTAATTGCTCCACAACATGCACTTGTTCTTTGGCTTGAGGGAATAAAGTCCAAACTTTAGTGGTGCAAAGAGAAAAGTACGAGATGAGGTCCTAGTCTTGTACTTGTGCTTGGTTAATGGAAGAGGGGGAATAGATATGCCAAACTAGGTTGGGTAAGCCGAGTAATTGGGGCCATGGCTAGGAGGGGCCTTGGATAAAACCAAAAAACTTCTTAGCCGTGGGCTTGTCCGGGCGGGGACAAGGTGATGGCGCGTGCTCATAAAAGTGCTACCCGCGAGCTAACGAGAGTTGGCACATGGGAGTCATGAACCCATGTCTCGAAAGAGCAAAGTGGGAACCGAGTCGGGCGGGACTTGGCATCACCCCCGTGCGATCGAGGCGTGGCTTCACAATGGAAAGCCATCTCGGAGTTGCAACCGAGACAACTTAGTGGAAGCGTTGAGGTCTCGCCTAGATGTGTCATGTTAGGCTAGTGGAGCCTAACGGGGGAGGCCCCAAAGGAGGGGCAACCCAAGTGAGTCCCAAAGTAGGTGGGTCTAGTATAGGTTAGGTCCTTGGAGGAGAGATCCAAGCTCGCTAACGGACCACCTAGGAACGACACCTTTGGGACTATGCCAAATTTGAAGATGCATTGTGGGGGTCGCGCCCTAAGGTAAACACAATGCCGCACCATAGAGGATGGCAACTTGAGAATTGGTGTGCCGACTACGAGTATAGTTGATGAGGGCATCGACTCCGTTTGGTGGGGGTGAGTGTCGCGCACCTCTCCATGAGGAGTGCCCGAAACACCATGGGCACAAGGGGGACCCCGGAGTGACACCCGGGACTTGTGGCGCCGTTGGTGAGAGGGCCCAAGTGATCCTAGTGTGGGTGAGGGCCCCGGGCGTTGGGAACGCCTCCCACCCACGGAGACTAGGAGGCACAAGGGTAAGGCCATGAGTTATGCGTAGCTCATGGCGTGGTGATTCTAGAAAGCTCAAGAACACCTCAATCGGAGGTGTGAGCTAGGAGTTATGGCCATTTGAGTGGGGCGCTGTCCCGGGACAGCGCCCTGTTACAGCAGTGCCTGGGAGTGATTCCCGGGACTGCCAAGGTTCAAACAGGCATAACTTCCTCAATACTTGCCCGAATGGGGCAAGTGAGGACTCCATCGGCATCTACGTGAAACGTAGATGAAGATGGAGTGGTTGGTTGTTATGATCAGACATCATACAAGGAAGTTATGATGGTCTGAAGCTGCTGGGCGGTTCTAGGCCCAGCAGCTAAAGGAAAATGTCCACTTGGCCCCAACTCTTGGTAGAGAGACAAGAGGTTGGTTGACGGTGGGGTAGGGGCCCCGCGTGAAGTCCTAGAGGCTTATATGGGTGAGGTGGTGTGGCCTCACCCACCCGAGGCCGAACGGCACGGCCTCCATGGGCATTGGCCCATTGTGAGGCCATAGTTGCCTAGTATGGTTCGGGTTGTTGTAGTGTTGCTCCGGCAACGCGATGATCAACATAGGATTGGACTTCCATGGATGGAAGTCCACATTGGGGAAATGGGTTACCGATTAAGGGGTGAGCCCCGAAAGCAAAGTAGGAGGGTTGGTTCCCTCCTATGAACTATTGGTCCGGGGTAAGAGGAGCTATCCATTAGCATGGCGGAATGCGAAGGGTTAGCGCTCGTAACCTTTGCTAGAAACGAGAATTGGCAAGATTATTAAGGGACCTAGCAAGGGTTGCGACACAAGGCCACTCTCTCCTCCTCCTTCTCACCACCATCCGGAAGCCGGGCCCAGCCGAGAGACCCCATGGCGAAATGTGGATTTATCCGCTTGGGACTTTCCGGAAAATCCATTCAAACGGTTCCAGGAGGGGATGGAGGACCTGCAGACCCAGTATTACCGGCTGGAACACATCGTCCGAGGGGCGAACCATGCTCTGGACGACTGCGGACCCGGAAATATTCTCTGGGAGTTGGCAAAGAGGGCGGACCAGAAGGAGCTTGAGCAGGCCAAGACGGAGAACGCCCATCTCACCGCACAGGTAGCGGCCATGACTCAGGAGCTGAGTCAGAAGAGCGAGGAGATCCGGAAGTACCACGCGGAGCAGGCAATGCTCTTCAGCCGGATCTGGGAGCTGGTGGGTCATCCGGCGGAGATCGTCAACAAGGCGCATCTCTATGACCGGATGATGGAGTCCGGAGAACCCGCTTCCGCCAGGCAGACCCTTCCCATCCTCGTGAAGTACTCACGGACGATGAAGGATCTCCTGGCGGAAATCCAGAAGGTGGTTCCGCCAAGCGGAACACCCCGGAGGGTACTCTATCCGGGACCGCCAGGATCACCAACCGGAACCCTCTACGAGGTGGTTGGTGAAGTGGCCCTGGTTCAGAATCCGCCGTCGTCTGCAGGACCCAGCCAGCAGGGAGGCGGCTCCCGGCCTGGTAGTACCGGAGGGGCTCCGGAAAGGGTCCGTTCTCCCCAGGTGAGGAGGAAGAGCACCGGGTCGGTCAGATCCAGAAGAGGCCAGTCCCCTGTTCCGCAGAACTCAGATCGGTCCCGGACTCCGGACAGGGCTAGGACGCCGATCCGGCATCAAACTTCGGATCGGGAAGCAACTCCGAGTAGGGGCAAGGCCCCTATGACCCACGCCTCGCCATCGTCTCCTCCGGATTGCCAAATGGTCAGTCCCTTTCCAATGACATGCACCTCATTTATTTCACATAGAGTGAAATGTTGACAAAAATCTAATGTCCCACATCAAAAGGTTACATGCATCGCCGCCTCCTTTGCTTCATGCGGTTCGCCCTTTGCAAACCGTACTTTGGTGGGCTTGCCGGCTCTACCCGTCCGCGAGCCCCAACCCCCTTGTGAGCTTTCGGCTCATGAAAGAGTCCGTTGCCTCTTTGACAACTCATGAGACATATCTCCCATTCATTTGAGCCTCAAGGTATACATGACTTGGCCTTGGCTTAAGGCTACTAGCCTTGGCCACAAAGCCACCATCTAATTCTCCGTCCACCGCAACAATATGTTTTGGCTCGGTCCGCAAAGCCAACTTTTAACATTTCGTCCGTGGGACGAATTGGTTTAGTGCCACAAAAGCAATTTCCAATAATTTGTCCACAAAACAAACATGTTTTCCCTTGATAGCACAAAGCCACCTTCCCACACTCCGTATGCGGCACGAACATGAATTGCCTTGGTAGGACAAACCCACCTTCCAACATTCCGTCTGCGGCATGAGTATGATTTGCCTTGGAAGAATAAAGCCACCTTTCAACATTCCGTTAGCGGCACCAACATATTTTGCCTAAGTAAAATGAACCAAACAATTTGCACTCATTTCTTTGGGACCAACTTTGGCTAAAGCCACTTGTGGTGATGCGCCGCCAAACTTTTCTTCGGGACCATCGGATTCAATGATCTTGCAAACTTGATGATCCCCACCATGTCCTCAAGAAGCCTTGGGGACTTAAACAAGGCATCCACCACCCGCTTTTAAAACCCCACCTAAAACGATGCATTTCTTAGAAAGCTCGTCCGTTTTAGGTGTATCCTTCATTTGTGCGTTTGAATAGCGCACATAGGCCTTAAGGGGCCCCGGGTGCCTCATTAGCACCAAGTTCATTTCAACATCCGAACCTTCGAAGCATCTCGAATTGAAATTTCAATCCAACATTAATACCCTCCAAGGTTTTGGGTGCATTCGGTATTCTAGGCCCCAAATACTATTTGAGGTTTGCGGGAGCCCTTTCAAAGGACAACTCCATTTTCCTCACCGAATCCACCCTCATGCCCACCATTACCATTAAAATCAATGGTATGGTCAAACTCCATTTGCACATGATCCTTGTTCCAATTTGAGCCTCACAACCTTTTGGAAACCCCGGGCTCACCATCATAACCCGCATTTTTGATACCCATGTTTCCCTCAAAGTGCGAGCTCAAAACTTGGAACCCTGCTCTGATACCAAGTGTCGCAACCCTTGCTAGCCCCCCCTTGACCATCTTGCCAATTTTCAATTCTAGCAAAGGTTACGAGTCGCTAACCCTTCGCATACCGCCATGCTAATGGTTAGCTCCTCCTACCCCGGACCTTATAGTTCATAGGAGGGAACCAACCCTCCTACTTTGCTTTCGGGACTCACCCCTTAATCGGTAACCCATTCCTAGATGTGGACTTCCATCCATGGAAGTCCAATCCCATGTTGATCATCGCGTTGCCGGAGCAACACTACAACAACCCGAACCATACTAGGCAACTATGGCCTCACAATGGGCCAATGCCCATGGAGGCCTTGCCATTCGGCCTCGGGTGGGTGAGGCCACACCACCTCACCCATATAAGCCTCTAGGACTTCACGCGGGGCCCCTACCCCACCGTCAACCAACCTCTTGTCTCTCTACCAAGAGTTGGGGCCAAGTGGACATTTTTCCTTTAGCTGCTGGGCCTAGAACCCCCTAGCAGCTTCAGACCATCATAACTTCCTTGTATGATGTCTGATCATAACAACCAACCACTCCATCTTCATCTACGCTTCACGTAGATGCCGATGGACTCCTCACTTGCCCCATTCGGACAAGTATTGAGGACGTTATGCCTGTTTGAACCTTGGCAGTCCCGGGAATCACTCCCAGGCACTGCTGTACCAGGGCGCTGTCCCGGGACAGCGCCCCACTCAAATGGCCATAACTCCTAGCTCACACCTCCGATTGAGGTGTTCTTGAGCTTTCTAGAATCACCACGCCATGAGCTACGCATAGCTCATGGCCTTACCCTTGTGCCTCCTAGTCTTCGTGGGTGGGAGGCGTTCCCAACGCCCGGGGCCCTCGCCCACACTAGGATCACTTGGGACCTCTCACCAACGGCGCCACAAGTCCCAGGTGTCACTCCGGGGTCCCCCTTGTGCCCATGGTGTTTCGGGCACTCCTTATGGAGAGGTGCGCGACAGATCGGCTCCGAAGAAGCACCGCTCTTCCTAGTTAGGAGAGTAGCTAGATTATTTAGGCAGAATAGAGGTAGGCAGGTAGGACTTAGGATTTTTTGAAGATGAGTAATAACATTCTCCCTTGGGTGTGTCAGCGGAAAATCCAGATCTTGATCCGGGAAAACCGGGAGACCGGGTGTAGTTAGGGTTTTTCTTAGGGGCGGCCGCCTGGGCCGCCGCCCTCAGTTAGGGATTTTGAGCCTCTACTTAAGGCTGAATAAGGAGCTTGAGAAGGGTTCCTTCTCCATTGTTGTATTGTGATTACTCCTACTCTGAATAAATGCCTTAGTTTCTCACCCCTTGACTTCTCTTAAATGATGTTTGTGTGAATGATCCGGAGATTGTTAGCGGAGGAGGAAGAGGGCATGAGGGATAGGAGTTCCGGATAGGACATGAGAGAGGAGACCCGGATCAGATCCGGTTATTGCCTTGTAGATCCTCTCTGAGTGTAGTGGGAGGGAAACCTCACTAATCCGGTGGGTTGAGTAATGTCTAGGTGGGATAGCCGCTGGGAAGATTGGGTGAGATCCGGAAGGGATCCGGACTTACGCCAATCCGATCTTCTGAAGAGGTCCCACCGCCCTTAGACGGACCCATCTGGATGGTGGTACGGATCGCCCAGTTAGCTCAGATTGAGTAGAATCCAAGGTAGAGGTAGCCGGATAGATCCGTCGGAAGAAGAAGGGAAGGCCCGGATCAATCAGGGTTCCGGATTGGAGGCACTAGAGGAAAACAGTGTCCAACGAGACATTGAGAAACGCGGTTTTTAACGTGGTTTAACGCAGTTTAACGCGGACATTTTTTTTGACGCACAAAATCCAAAAATGTCACGGACGTCTTTTTGTTTTAACGTGCCCTGTTAAAACATGTTAAATGAGTTAACATGTTTTTACGTGCTGCGTTAAAACACGTTATTCAAGTAACCTTAACTTACTTGGCACGTGACGGACTTGCCGCGTAACTTACTTGCCACGTGAGCATTTCCCGCTTTTGTGCATTCCACGTTGGATCTGACATGGACATTTTCCAATTTTTTTAATTCCACGTCAGGTATGACGTGGGCAAGTCTCCGTCCTTGTGATGGATGCAAAAATTGCTGATGTGGCATGGAAATCTGACGTGGCGTTTAGGTTTTCAATGGCTGGGATTGTGACACATGGCGTGAACCTAGATTTCGCGTATATTTTCGCATCGACTATGTTATTTTGTGTTTACGTAAACGCAATGTGACGTGTTTTGGAAGTGCGTCCCGGACGTCAATTTTGACGTTTTTTGACGCTGATAAACAGATGTGTCACCTATTTTAACGCATTTCGGGAAAGTCTTTAGACGTAGGATGACGTTCGCCACGTCAACTATTTGACGCATCCAATTTGAATTTTGTGTCAAAAGAAACACAATGCAGTGTTCATGTTGACGCTGATAAACAAATGTCTCACATAATTTAACGCGTTTTGGGAAACGTCCTTAGACGTAGGATGACGTTCGCCACGTCAACAATTTGACGCATCCAATTTGAATTTTGTGTCAAGGGAAACACAATGTAGTGTTCATGTTGAGGCATAGCCAGTGTCCATTATGACACATACAAACACTCATAAACATGAACGATGACGTCAACTGATACGCGACAAAACATATTTTATAAGGCCTTTGAAACGTCATGTATAACACATTGTAACACAAAAATGAACGCGTCATAACGTGTATTAACAACGTCAATCACACTTTAACACAATGCACATAAACATCGGTAAACACTACATGTCCGTCACATGAAGCTCATCAGTGTGCGTGCTACAACATGGAAAATTAGCCAATTGCATTGAATATAATGCTCATACAATGTCCTGTCATTCAATAGCATAATGCATAAAGGTTGCCTGTTAATTGTGATAGCGAACACCTTTCTACTAAAATGGCGCGAGACTACTTCTTGGAGATGCAGATGATCTTGGGTTTGGGATGCGCGCAAACGCTGCATAGCGTAAGGAGCTGCTCATGCTCGATTCTTCTTAATCTACACAGCCCACATCATCGCGCTAACGGTGAGTTCATAGCAACACATCATCCAGTCAAATTAGGGTGAAGAACGCTTTAGTAAGTGAGCTCTAGATCTTACGTACCTTTTTAACGCACTTAACTGGCCCTGTCGCTCGCTTGGACTGAGCCTTCTTTTCCTTCAATGGGGACTGAGCATTCTTTTCCTTCAATGGGGATTTCAGCTTCTTTGTCCCCGCTCGTGTTGTTGCCCTCCCCTGCTCTGGAATTCCCGGAGGTGTTTCATCACCGGCCCCCACTGCCGCTGCTGCCCCTTCGACTTCGGCACGCCTTAAGTTGCTCGCGGGCCACCGAATGAAATGACCCATGGCCTGCTTCATTGTGAGGACGTCTTGATCCTCTATTGGGCACTGAAGGTCGTGGTTGTCTTTCAGGCTTGTTATCACCTGCACGGAGAATTCGTCCTCTTCAATGGTTTTGCAGTGGACCGACTCTCCAGACATTCCGTGCAACACTCCTAACCCAACAACTTCGGTGCAGGGGTCGTCATGAGCGGCACTGAGCAACTGCACCGCCACTCCTTTTGCAAATCCACCCTGTGATACCAACAATGTATCGCAGTTATGTTCTGTAACGTCACTTGAAACGTGTGCTATGTCATTCGAGTTGGAAATTCGTGTCATTCGAGACGCAATTTTACGTCACTGGAAACACAATTTTATGTCATTCGAGACGCAATAGTACGTCACTAGAAATGCAGTTTTATGTCATTCGGGACGCGTATTTATGTGACACGTGATGCAATGTTATGTCATTCAAGACGCGGTTTCATGTCATTCGAAACAAATACGTTATTTGGAACGCGATCTCACATTCCTTGAAACACAAAGTCTTGTCATCTAAAACACAATGTAACATACTGGAAAATGTGATCTACACAATGAACGCCCTTTAATAGGCATGATCTGAAACTTTCTTCTCGATGGAAAGCGTTGCGATCGTTTTGACAACCTGTTGCTCGTCCGCTGTTTCGGAGGACGCCTTTTCCTCCGAAGGTGCTTTGGGTCCGTCACTGCCGTCATGCAAACCTTGAGGAGGTGAACCTACGTCATTGGGAGTGGCGGCCTCCTCCGTCTCCACATCTTCTTGCGGGGCGCCCTCCTCCGTCCTGGCGTCTTCCTCGGGCCCCTCCCCCTCATCCGGCTCTGTCAGAGTGTCCACCGCCTCCTCCGGGGACTCTTCCGTCTCCGTGGCAGCCTTTCTTGCCGGGTCGGGGAGCGTGGCTACATCCTCTGCGTCGTCCATGTCAGGCTCCAGAGTGACAACGACTTCTTTTGCTGTCCTACTGCTGCCTCGTTTGGGCTGCGCTCTCCCTCCTGAGTCCTTGGTGCCCTTCTGTTTGGGCGCCGCTGGCTCGACGAATGGTGGAGGTGCAGCCCTAGCCATGGTGGCGTGTAACTCCGTCAGCAAGTCCTCCACCTTCTTCAACTTCTTCTCTTGGGCCGCAAACAATGCTTCAATCTTATCCATCCTCGCATCATCATCACCTTCTGGCTTCCGCTTCCTTGTTGTGAGGCGGTCTTCCAAGTCCTTTCGCCTCATTGCCTTCACCTCGATCGCAACTTCCGCTTCTGTTGGCCTTCGTCCTAATTTTATACTCTGCGCATGAGTCCCACCTTGTCATTTCCTGGCCAAACAACCACAACTGTGCTCGTCTATCCTAGTGCGTCACTTGTAACATTACACCGTCCACATATGTTTAAAGTGACACAAGCATGTTACTTTAAATGTGCTGAAACGCAATTTTACGTCACTTGAATCGCAAAGTTACGTCATGTGAAACACAGAGTCACGTCACTTGAAACACAAGGTGACGTCATAAGAAACGCAATTTAACGTCATAAGAAACGCAACGGTCACGTCGTGAGGGACGAGACTTGTATGTGAGCGGTGAGCAGAGAGCGAAGAGCAGAGAGTGGCGATTTGGAGAGCGGAGAGCAGAAATGGTGTAAAAATAGGAAATATTCTATATTAAATTTAGAATTTCCTTAAAATAGTACAAGAATATACTTAGAATATTCCAGATTATGCCAGAAATAGAAAAAATTTGGGACCTATTTCCGTGGAATGTGTAGGCACTAAATAAAATAAATGCCTTGAATTTGAAATGGTCTGATTTAGTTTGGGAACCGTGAAGTGCAAAAATGATAGTAAAATTGTGATATAATAAATAAGTAGATGATGAAAACCAAGGATGATCCCAAGATGTATAGAGACACATGATACAGTTGAGTATTGTAATCCAACATTTTGAGTTGAATAAAAATAATCCATGCGATTGTATTTATTATATTATTGAGCTGACAATCTTAAATTATTCAATGAAAATCTTATATCACTTAGTCTATGTCGTACTCGATTAGAAACATGGATGAATAGGCACTACTTCATCGATCTATCATGTTGATGGGAGAAAGGGACACTCCTAGAGTAAATCCTAGGTCCGATCTAAAGGGTGAGTTAAAATTCCACTCTCGAGAATTACTTTGACCTCGTTGAAACTGAAGGTTGGCGCGTGGATGAAAAGGTCTACATCAGGATTGCGATGGCAGACCTTTAAAAGAATATAGTAAACATGCTTGCAATACGAGAATTGATTCCGCCCTCGAAAGTTGGTCATTGTCTTCTTGAACGCAGGGCATGTGCAACCCGGGAGGGAACTGATGGTGATATGGTATTGTGTCACATCGGGTGGCATCATCGAGTCTAGCGCAATGATGCAGCCATGGCCAGGGTGAGGAATCATTGTGACCGAGCGGAGTTGAGCTTTGAGGGAGTCCGAAGAGCCCATGGATAGCCGCTGCTGAGGGTTTGGACGGGTTGCGGTGCGCTTAACGAGCTTCCCTTCTCTCTTCCCAGGATACCTGTCCGCATCTGCTGGCACCGGCACGGAGTCTAGATTTGCCGGAGACGGTGCAGTGGAAAAGAGCCTTCTGGGTGAGACTGGCACTTTCTGCGGCAGTTGGAATCCGGCCGCCTCGAGGGCCAGGATCTCACATTGCTTGAGGTTAGTGCCAAGTTTCACTGGCCAAACATCCGGAATGCTTGGTCTCTCCTGTTCCGCAGAGTATTGAACAACCCATTTGCGCCTGCTACCCTTAACGCACCTATGGATATCATCTGAGCAGAAGAAAAACTCTGTGGTCTCTTTCACATTCCTCCTAGTGCTGTGCCATAGACCGGTGTACGTAGGGGCAGGGGTTGATTTTGCACCCCTTACGATTCTCTCAGTACACTTCTTTTTGGTGACAGCTCTCTGTGCCCAACAACATTTGGCAGAAGTCTTTGGCAACCGAGCGATGTGCCACTCCTTCACGTTCACCCTAGTCTCCTCGACGGCAGTGACGTGGCTGATCCGTCCCTCGGGGATGTGGGACGGGACGACATTGTCGGCATATGGCGCCATGGGTGCAACTTCCGGGACATTGGAATCATCCTCTTCAATAATTATGGGCATGTTAGTGGAACGAGTCCGGACAGCCCTACCAGAGCCACGGGGATGTGAGAAGTTGACCTTATCAGGTCTGTGCGACTCCTCTTCTGCTCCAAGAGGTAGATCTGCTTTCCGTTTCGTGGACCCGAATACCTCTTCCCCAGCCATGCAAGGCACCCGGGTACAGAACTCTTCTGCTCCAGGCATGTCCATCATGGGGTCTTCGAGGACTAAAGGATTACCCGTTTGCTTCGCCCTGCGCTCTGCCAACCTTAGCTTGAGCTCTTTCTTTGTAGGGCCTGTACCGCCGACATCACCTTTCAGGAACTGGTAGTAATTGACAACCTGTAGGAAGCCTCGAACGAAGTCGTCCACGGTAGCAACATAGAGGTCGCCGCCGCTATTTCCAGACACTTGAAGCCACTTGTTGTGTATTGATTCGGCGAGATTACATGAAGGCATTTCTGCTAGTTCTCCTTCTGTAAATTTCTGCGTGCACATAGTGGAAGCAATTATAAATTGGAGAAGAGTTGTGAAAATTACAGTGAAAGAAAAAAAAAACAACAAGTTTTGGGACAACATACCCCGGTCATGAAGCCTCCCCATTGGCGATAACGGAAATGCCAGAATGCAAGCCAGAGCTCCAGTTTGTCAAGTGCCTTCTCTGTCACTGCCCCGGCGGATACCCACCATGCACGTAGCCCGTGGTACAGGTTTTCCGCTTCGTCCATGGTCCTCGCGGTCCTATATTGGTGGCACATCTTCTTGTGCTGCTCCCAGAGTTCTTCGGGAATGTATTTCTCGGTATACTTAACCATAGATTGGGTCCAATGAAACTGACAGGTTCTCTCCCGGTCATCCATGCGGTCCTCCTTCTTCCCGTTGCCATATATGACCCGAACTGCATTCCAATTGGCCTGGGCGCTGTCGGCCATGAAACCCTTGAAGTTGGTATCGACAACACCATTCCTCTCCATCACAGCATTGAGATTCTTCCAAAAAACGATCTGGGCATCACAGTCCTCCGATTGCATGTCACAACTTGCAATGGTCATGACACGACAATACGTGGAGTCATACACGTGGCATGCCATTGTGGTCCATTGTCTAACCCGTTTCACATGGTCGAACATCATCCAAGCATTCTCCAGATCTTCGCCGGGCTGCATACGCTTCACCAAGTCTACCCCACTACCAGGCCCGACTTCCGACATCTTGAAGACAAAAACCTTGTCAAGATCAGCCCCTTGACCAGGGAATTTGTTCTCCTGAACAAAGGCCCATAAACTGATTCCACGGAGTTTGGTGATAGAGTCCATGACACCATACCTTTTGAGGTATCGGAAGCTCATGACCTTGTTGCGGATGTTCGGGGAAGCCATGTCCTTGCACCGGTCGAATACAGGAACAAGTTCCTCCAGAGTGAGCTTCTTTGGTGGCGCGTCATCGGATTGAAGAAGATAGTTGCCAATTAGAACTTTGCTAGCCTCCAACACAAGTGCACTCTTGGTAGCCTGAGGAGTCTTCTCGATCTGTTCTTCAATTAGGCCACTGATCTCAGCCTTAGTGTCTCTGTAGTCGCCCACCTTGACAGGGTGATCGTGAGTTCCAATGTGGATGCACGCTCTTGTGTGGTTGTTTTTGCCAGCAACATAATAAATTTTCGCTCCACATGTAGCAATACATGTTGGGGGTTCTTTACATACCTTGCAAACAAACGTAGAGTCAGGTGGGGGCGCTTGATCCACTACAAAGGCTTGGAGGGTACAACCTTCAAACTCTGTCTCGTTGACTTCGAAAATACGAGGTCGGCGGATCAAATATTCGCACTCCTTGTTGTTGCAACGCAGGTGTCCAACGCAAGCGGAAGAACGGAAGGACAAACCAAAGTCGTTTGTGATGTTGGTGGTGATGGTCTTCGTCCACACATGGCCGTCGTAACGCTTGTCCATTCCCTGCATTGACTTGGCCTGTGACCGTGCGGCCGTGTCACTAGCGGGTGGCAACTCAAATATGACGACACCATCGAACTCAGCAGGAAGGTACTCTACTCTCTCGTGTCTAATCACTGAGTAATCTAATTTTTTTAGAATATTTTTTTTTCCCGGCCTTCCTGCAAGTTGTTTTAGCAATGGAAATATGCTAACAGTCTCTTGGGACAAAGGATATACTTTAGGAGCATTCCCACTAACTATAACCTGAGGCGGGGGCTTGGTGGGACTGCCCTCTTCATCTGAAGAAAGTGTAATTACAGACTGAACTCTAACGTTTTCTACAATTGGCGTGTCGAGACCGGGCTCGAGCTTGACCTTCACATCACGTGGCAGAGGAGTTTGAATGGTGCACGTAGAGGAATTACGAGGAGTGAGGATCTCAGTAGACGCAGCCATCTGAGAATCAGTGAGGCCATACACTCGGTAACTACCTGGAGGAAGACTCCAAAACAAGTTATTGTTCTCATCTCGCTGCGATACCCGACCAAGGGTGTATGTAAGTTCTGACGTGACAACATCAAAAATATCCTCGTCAACAATAATAGTATCCTCTCTGAAGCCGAACCGAATACTCAGACGTTGGGACGTCACGTAAGCTAGACCGTCCTCTTGCATCCGAAAGGTAACTGGGACTCTCACACCATCTGCATAGAGGACAGCCAACCCCAAGTCTCCAATAGCAGGAATATGAGCCATGATAAGGGGAATGAGCCCTTGCGGCAAGATGGAAATATGAAAGAGGATTCTAAACATTGTGGGCCATCTATATATTACAAATGGGCTGCCAACGACAACGACATGATCCACATGATGGATGAACTCTGAACGAAAGCTTCACTAATATTTTCAATATGGAAACAGCCGCCCTTGGGTCTAAAAGTGATGGGTAACGCTGTCACGATATATATAAGTACAGCGTGCAAGTCATGGTAGACATTCTACTCGACAAGCAATTAAATTTGATTATTTGGCGCCGACTTAAAGCATGTATCATAACTAGGTCTAGAGATAGACTTGACGTTTCAAGACAGGAATAGAACGAATGACAAAGACCCAATTGGGCATTAAATATAGGACTATCCCTCGTGCGAACACTTGTATAAGATCTCGTGATACTCAACTCCTTTGTTTTAGAATCATAAGTTATGGACTCTCGAGTGCCGTAAGATGTGTTCGGTTCAAGGGAGGATTTTGGGAATGTTGGAGTAGACATGCTCTGGAAGGGTGATACCTGACATGCAAAATCATATCAAGAGAAGGAAAAAGAGAGGGAAGTTGTATTTCAGTAGCACTAAGGCATTGAAGACAAGTAGAATGGGAAGGAAGAAGGCACAACACGAAAGATACGAGACAAATGGAATTAACAAAGTTTCCCTCCCAAACGTAGAACATCTTGCCAGAAAGGTGTGTAAGGTAAGGGTCAATTTGAATTAAAATTGAAAATGCAGTGGAGCAGTTACTTAAGTTAGTCATGATCATATGCCAATCCAAATTAGATATATTAATAACAAACATGAGGCTGGATGCCGAGTGACGTACTTATAAATACACCAGAGACCACGTGAACCATTTAGTGGATATAAGGGACACCCTAAAGTAAAGTGTTTCTTTTGGAGTGGAAGATTGAAATGGGCAAGGGAAGAGCATTAACCTTTAAGGAGAAGCTAGAATAAGTTAGTTTAGTTGGAAGAGTATCGTCAAGGTATGGCTATACAGAATATTTCTTCTAATTAGTTTAGTTTGAATTATGTATTATCATTTGTACTATCATTTTTATTTTTATAAAACATGATATTCTTCATTTTTAGATTACTTCTGAATTATTTCTATAAATGTTATTAGACATCCGTGTCCATTCTTTTAATGTTCATTTTTATGATTCCTTATATGTTTATAGCAACTTGACTGTAATAAAAACATATCGACATTATGTGAAAAAGATTATGGGATGGAATATTAGTGTGGATGTAATACAGGCGAGACACATACATTGATAGAGTGATGTTCACATAGGAGGGAAGTGTAGAATTTGTGAAGCCGGTTCAGTTACATGACAGGGTCCTCGCCGATAGAGTTAGTGAAACCAAAGGCGAAGAGGAGGAGGAAGGCATTTTTCTCAAGCAGGAAGCAATTAAGGGCATCTAGGATGAGACAACCGAAACAACGATATGATAGCTTAAACAGCACAGTCAAGGCATTGGAATTCTCCCCAGACCGCACACGGTCAAGGTCTCGTATACGGAGAAGCCAGACTCACAGTGGTGAAGACATTGCTAGCAAGGAAGCTGGAGTGGGTACGACCAGACAAGTGGAGATATCACATGATCTATCGAGAATTTGCGAGACCCAGGTATGAACCTCAAGTCGATGTTAACATATATGCACTAGAAATTAGGGGTTGTATTCGTGAGCTAGAGAAGGCAACAAGTGTGGGCCCGTTGAAGCACTCGACATCACAATGAGACCGTCACAAGTGGAAGGGAACAAGACTGCCGCGGCAGTAGCCTACCATCGTTCCCCGCATTACAACGGACCTCTGAACTAGGCTTGCAGGGTTGCAGCCACGATTTGGAGCGGGGGAGTGACTCGAGGGAAGGGCAGTGGTCGCCTCGTGGAGAGGTTTGAGGTGAGAGCCCTGGGGGATGAAATTTGAACCTCGCAAATGACTTTAGATGGCTGGTTTAGGGTTGGCAAAGGGCTCCTTAGTGAGGTATGAGGTGAGAGCTGGATGATCCTTAGTAAGGTTCAAGGTGAGAGCTGGGGCGGCAGAAATTTTGGTGGCTTTGTAGGGTGGCTGGATGCTCTTAGTGTGGTTCGATGTGATAGCTTAGGGGCCAGAGATGAGAGGTGATCATATGAATTTCGGTGGCTGGATGGTCATAGTGAGGTTCGAAGTGGAAGTTGAAGCGGGCGGTGCGGTGCGGTTCGGTTCGGTTCGTTCGTTCGTTCGTTTCGTTTCGTTTCTTTCATTCTTCAGCTTTCTTTTTCAGCATCCTTAGTGAGGTTAGAGGTGAGAGCTGGGGCAGAAATGTAAGGTTATTATCTGATTTTTGGTGGCTTCCTAGGGTGGTGGATGGTCCTTAGTGAGGTTAGAAGTTAGAGCTAAGGGCACTGTCGGATCCGACAGACCCCTAGGGGCAGATATGCGCACCTCGCTTTTTATTTTCGGGAGGTTAGAGGTGAGAGCTAGGGGCAGAAATGCGAGGTTATTATCTGATTTTTGATGGCTTTCTAGGGTGGTTGGATGGTCCTTAGTGAGGTTAGAAGTTTGAGCTAGGGGCACTGTCGGATCCGACAGACCCCTAGGGGCAGATATGGACACCTCGCTTTTGATTTTCGGGAGGTTCAAGGTGAGAGCTGGGGGCAGAAATGTAAGGTTATTATCTGATTTTTGGTGGTTTCCTAGTGTGGCTGGATAGTCTTTAGTGAGGTTAGAAGTTAGAGCTAGGGCATTGTTGGATCTGACAGACCCCTAGGGGCAGATATGGGCACCTCGCTTTTGATTTTCAGGAGGTTAGAGGTGAGAGCTAGGGGCAGAAATGCGAGGTTATTATCTGATTTTTGATGGCTTCGTAGGGTGGTTGGATAGTCCTTAGTGAGGTTAGAAGTTAGAACTAGGGGCACTGTCGGATCCGACAGACCCCTAGGGGCAGATATGGGCACCTCGCTTTTGATTTTCAGGAGGTTAGAGGTGAGAGCTGGGGCAGAAATGCGAGGTTATTATCTAATTTTTGATGGCTTCCTAGGGTGGTGGACGGTCCTTAGTGAAGTTAGAAGTTAGAGCTAAGGGCACTGTCGGATCCGACAGACCCCTAGGGGCAGATATGGGCACCTCGCTTTTGATTTTCAGGAGGTTCAAGATGAGAGTTGGGGCAGAAATGTAAGGTTATTATCTGATTTTTGGTGCAGCCTAGTGTGGTTGGATGGTCCTTAGTGAGGTTAGAAGTTAGAGCTAGGGGCACTGTCGGATCCGACAGACCCCTAGGGGCAGATATGGACACCTCGCTTTTGATTTTCGGGAGGTTTAAGGTGAAAGCTGGGGGCAGAAATGTGAGGTTATTCTCTGATTTTTGGTGGCAACCTAGTGTGGTTGGATGGTCCTTAGTGAGGTTAGAAGTTAAAGCTAGGGGCACTGTCGGATCCGACAGACCCCTAGGGGCAGATAAGGGCACATCGCTTTTGATTTTCGGGAGGTTCAAGGTGAGAGTTGGGGCAGAAATGTAAGGTTATTATCTGATTTTTGGTGCAGCCTAGTGTGGCTGGATGGTCCTTAGTGAGGTTAGAAGTTAGAGCTAGGGGCACTGTCGGATCCGACAGACCCCTAGGGGCAGATATGGACACCTCGCTTTTGATTTTCGGGAGGTTCAAGGTGAAAGCTGGGGGCAGAAATGTGAGGTTATTATCTGATTTTTGGTGGCAGCCTAGTGTGGCTGGATGGTCCTTAGTGAGGTTAGAAGTTAGAACTAGGGGCACTGTCGGATCCGACAGACCTCTAGGGACTGATATGAGCACCTCGGTTTTGATTTTCGTGAGGGTCAAGGTGAAAGCTGGGGCATAAATGTAAGGTTATTATCTGATTTTTGGTGGCAGCCTAGTGTGGTTGGATGGTCCTTAGTGAGGTTAGAAGTTAGAGCTAGGGGTACTGTCGGATCCGACAGACCCCTAGGGGCAGACATGAGCACCTCGGTTTTTATTTTCGGGAGGGTCAAGGTGAGAGTTGGGGCAGAAATGTAAGGTTATTATCTGATTTTTGGTGGCAGCCTAGTGTGGCTGGATGGTCCTTAGTGAGGTTAGAAGTTAGAGCTAGGGGTACTGTAGGATCCGACAGACCCCTAGGGGCAGACATGAGCACCTCGGTTTTTATTTTCGGGAGGGTCAAGGTGAGAGTTGGGGCAGAAATGTAAGGTTATTATCTGATTTTTGGTGGCAGCCTAGTGTGGCTGGATGGTCCTTAGTGAGGTTAGAAGTTAGAGCTAGGGGTACTGTCGGATCCGACAGACCCCTAGGGGCAGACATGAGCACCTCGGTTTTTATTTTCGGGAGGGTCAAGGTGAGAGTTGGGGCAGAAATGTAAGGTTATTATCTGATTTTTGGTGGCAGCCTAGTGTGGCTGGATGGTCCTTAGTGAGGTTAGAAGTTAGAGTTAGGGGCACTGTCGGATCCGACAGACCTCTAGGGACTGATATGAGCACCTCGGTTTTGATTTTCGTGAGGGTCAAGGTGAGAGCTGGGGCATAAATGTAAGGTTATTATCTGATTTTTGGTGGCAGCCTAGTGTGGCTGGATGGTCCTTAGTGAGGTTAGAAGTTAGAGCTAAGGGCACTGTCGGATCCGATAGACCCCTAGGGGCAGATATGGGCACCTCGTTTTTTATTTTCGGGAGGTTAGAGGTGAGAGCTGGGGGCAGAAATGCAAGGTTATTATCTGATTTTTGGTGGCTTTCTAGGGTGGCTAGATTGTCGCAACCCTTGCTAGTCCCCTTAAAAATCTTGCCAATTCGCATTTCTAGCATAGGTTACGAGTACTAACCCTTCGCATACCGCCAAGCTAATGGTTAGCTCCTCCTACCCGGACCGGTTAGTTCATAGGAGGGGAACCAACCTTCCTACTTTGCTTTCGGGACTCACCCCTTAATCGGTAACCCATTCCCAAATGTGGACTTCCATCGATGGAAGTCCAATCCCATGTTGATCATCGCGTTGCCGGAGCAACACTACAACAACCCGAACCATACTATGCAACTATGGCCTCACAATGGGCCAAAGCCCAATGAGGCCGTGCCGTTCGGCCTCGGGTGGGTGAGGCCACACCACCTCAGCCATATAAGCCTCTAGGACTCTACGAGGGGCCCCTACCCCACCGTCAACCAACCTCTTGTCTCTCTACCAAGAGTTGGGGCCAAGTAGACATTTTCCTTTAGCTGCTGGGCCTAGAAGCCCCCAACAGCTTCAAACCACCATAACTTTCTTGTATGATTTTTGATTCCAACAACCAACCACTCCATCTTCATCTACGCTTCACGTAGATGCCGATGGACCCCTCACTTGACCCATTCATGCAAGTATTGACGACGTTATGCCTGTTTGAACCTTGGCAGTCCCGGGAATGACTCCCAGGCAATGCTCGACCAGGGCGCTGTCCCGCGACAGCGCCCCACTCAAATGGCCATAACTCCTAGCTCACACCTCTGATTGAGGTGTTCTTCAGCTTTCTAGAATCACCACGCCATGAGCTACGCATAGCTCATGGCCTTAGTCTTGTGCCTCCTAGTCTCCGAGGGTGAGCGGCGTCTTTAGGCTGCGAAGTCTGTGTGAGCGGAGCGGCGAACCCATAACCCTTGCTTCAAACCCACTAGGCATCCTTAAAGAAAGAAAAAGACGAAGGGGAAGGAGAAGGAGAAGGAGAAGGAGAAGGAGAAGGAGAAGGAGAAGGAGAAGGAGAAGGAGAAGGAGAAGGAGAAGGAGAAGGAGAAGGAGAAGGAGAAGGAGAAGGAGAAGGTGAAGGTGAAGGTGAAGGTGAAGGTGAAGGTGAAGGTGAAGGTGAAGGTGAAGGTGAAGGTGAGAGCTGGGGGGTGGAGGTTTAGGGTGGCTGGATGGTCCTTGTGAGGTTAGAGGTGAGAGCTAGGGGCACTGTCGGATCCGACAGACCCCTACTGACAGATATGGGCACCTCGCTTTTGATTTTCGGGAGGTTTAGGGTGAGAGCTGGGGGTGGAGGTTTAGGGTGGCTGGATGGTCCTTGTGAGGTTAGAGGTGAGAGCTAGGGGCATTGTCGGATCCGACAGTCCCCTTGGGGCAGAAATGTGCACCCGAATTTTTTATTTTTATTGGACTTTTTGGTAGGCCAGATGCTCATTTGGACAGGTATTAGTTGGGGGTTAATGCACGTTAGTGAGGGTTTAGTCATGTTTAGATGCTCTTAGTGTGGTTCGAATTGATAGCTAGGGGGGGATTTAGAGGTGCTCTATAATCTGTTTGGCCTTTAAGGGTTTGGGATGCTCTTAATGTGGTTCGATTTGATAGCTAGGAGGGGCACAAACTAGAGGTCAGATTATAGTGGAGAGAAACAGGGCAGATTTGCTAGCATATTATGTGAATTATGGTAGATTATGTGGGTGGCCGAAAGCTCCCAATGAGGCTAAGGTTAGAGGTAGGGGTCTGAAATGTGTTTGTTAGCACCTGAATATTTGTGGCTGGCTTTAGCTTGTGAGGTATGATATGGAAGCCCAGGGGCACTGTCGGATCCGACAGTCCCCTAGGGGCAGAAATGTGCATCCAAAATTTGATTTTTGTTGGACTTTTTGGTAGGCCAGATGCTCATTCGGGCAGGTATTAGTTGGGGGATTGTGCACGTTAGTGAGGGTTTAGTCATGTTTAGATGCTCTTAGTGTGGTTCGAATTGATAGCTAGGGGGGGATTTAGAGGTCAGATTATATTTGAAAGAAACATGGCATATTTGCTAGCATATAATCTGATTTCGGGTGGATTTTGGGGGTAGCTGAAAGCTCACAAGAAGGCTAAGGTTAGAGGTAGGTGGATTTTGTGGATGGCCGAAAGCTCCCAATGAGGCTGAGGTGAGTTTGGTTGTATTATCATGTAAATATTGGGTGGCATTGTTCATTCTATTGGTTCTTATGTTGGTAAGTAATTGATTCTCAGGAGATTGTTGAGATGGTTGCGGATGGAGAGTCATTGGATGTTGGGGTTCGCATTGGTGCTGGGTCATCCCTTAGTGTAGAGGAGCATATGGAGCAAGGGTCTCCGTTGTCATGTGCTGAACCTACTGGGCTTACACCTGGTAGTGGCGAACCGCAGACACCCGGGATGACACTCACCGGCTCACCACCAGAATCGGATGTGGGTGTTCGTGTAATGGAGTATCGGATTCGCCACAATTTAAAAAAAGATAGTTTTTCAGTTGTTGAGGGCATGAGGATACAACCGGTCGAAAAGTCCTCTATGAGAATCCCTCTCTGCAGGTTGATTCACATGCCATTGGTTCGGCCAACTCTCCGCAGCGACGTTACAAAGCTCATGGCAGCATTTCAATTTGGATACCGAGCTGGGTCTGCCACTTTTTATGTGTCTACTGCAAATGAGAGTGGAGAGAATCGATTCATTTCTGCCAAAGACAAGCGTGAATGGGGAGAGCTATGGAATGCAGAAAATAATAAGTTTGAGTTTTTTTTGCGCTCGGATAAGGACTTGATGAGCCTTAGTGGATGCATGTTCTTTGTGTATGATGGTAACCACCGCTTGCTAGCGTGGAAGGAGTGTATTGAAACAGATCACAAGGACGATGCACTTTGGTATGAGAAACATGGTTGCCCAGAATGTGTCATCCTCGACACAACGGGTGGGCGTGGAGACGTCCTTAATGCAATGCACGACATAAACAAGTAAGTTTGTTATTTTTTTGAACATTTTTTCCTTCATTTTTTTATTTTCATCTAATGCCATTTATCTCAACCGCAACAGGGCTAACCAGACTGCGCACGTTAAGACTAGCCTTGTTCACACTCTACACCGCATCCAAAAATACGGTTCGTATGATCTTAGCTACTACCAGCCATTGTTGACCGAGGAGCAATTCCAAGCGTGCAAGAGCAGAGGCCCCAAGAGCCCTTGGTACCCGCTGACCCAGGATCTTATGGTGTCCTTCATTTTCAATGTAAGTCACTCCAAATTCATCAAGCTCCTACTTCGCATTCATTACTTTTAGTCATGGTCTAACAATTTAGAATACATGTCCAGCAAGAGATAGCCGATGCGGTAGATGAGGCGGCCCAAATCTTCAAGGAGGAAGTGCCTCTAGATGAGCAGTCAGGGAAGGGGTTGAGTGATGTATTGGACGCTGTAATTAAGAAGACGTCTGAGGAACTTGGGCACAAGTTCAACAAACAACAGTCGATCGCAAACCCTGCCCTTGGAAAACAGTTCCTAGATGAGGTAATTTCCTTGTCATCCAATTTGGAATTATGTTTTTCGTATTGCTTGCATTCTTTGCAGCATTTTTTCAGTAAACATTCTAAAATTTACTTGGCCTTCTATTTTGATTGCATTTGTTTCAGATTACTAGGCATTATAGCGCCCACCATTCTCAAAAGATTGAGATGACATTGGAGAAATTGCAACTCATTGCCACTGCCGCTGTCGAGCCAGAGTATAAAGCCCGTTGGCTTAAGTGGTGGAACAGTGGAAGTTTCAATCGTGAAGCTATCCGGTTTCCCAAAAGTCCTGCAAGCGAGGACAACTTGAAATCTTGGCTCAATAAAGCAGCGTTCTGGGCAGGGGTACGTCTATCCTATTTTCTTTGCTTACCTTTCAATTCTTCATTTTGTGCCAATTCTCATGTTCGCCTTGAATTCCTTCACAGCTAGAGGATGCTGCGGTCAAGGAGTTACCGGATATACTAAGTGCATTGGGTGGGCTTGACGGAGACGTGGAAGTTGATTCGTTGCCGGATTACTTGGAGAAGTGGCGAATTTGCCTTTGGGATAAGGCGTTCATTGGTCACTTCTCAGGGTCAGATATCTATGGAAAGGGGACGTGGTGGAAGGATGTCAAAGGCGCTGACAACATTGTCAAGCGCTTAATTTTCCGGTAAGTTAGTTGGGCCATCTTTTGTTCTCATTTATATCAAACTAGTTGTTTTCTAAGTTGCTTATTGGCCTCACTCCTTGGTTGTGAAGGTACATCAAGCACGAGCTTTTCAAGAAGAAGGCTTTGAAGAAGCTTCCTCCATTTCTGGATGCATGGTCGGATTCCTCTTCGCCCACCTTCATTTTTTCCCCGGCTCAAAAGCGCAACTTCTCCCTCCCGCATCTCCGCGAGTGTTGCTAGTACTTGGAGTGTAAGAGGACGTGGCAGCCGGATGAGGAGGCGGCCTTGAAGATTCGGCTCTCCGGTGGAGAGCCACCTTCTCAAAGCGATGAGGTTGTTCTTCTAGAGAGTCAGCTTCCGGAGGCGGATGAGGTTGTTGCGACTCTCGATGAGCCCAACACTCAGAAGTCCAAGAGGAGGAAGCGTGCGACTCAAGACGAGTCTTCACTAAAGAAGCGCGCGAGGAAGCTGAAGACTGTGGAGGATGATCCCCCTGCTTCACCTGAGGCGGCAGTTGCATCCACTGCAACTCTTAGTCAAGTTCCTACTCTTTCCAGGCCGCCTCCTCCGCCCGTTCTTTCATCTGCTAGGCGTCCTCCAGTTGTTTCAGAATGCATCTTGAATGCCTCTATTCTTCATCAACGTCGTCATTTTCAGGATGTTTCCAACTTCATTCTTTCTCTTCCACCCTCCTATCCGCGGAGAGCTCTAGGCGTTGCGAGGTCAGATGTGGGCATGGCTGATCTTGTCATTGCCGACCTCCCGGAGAACCTGCCGGTACCCAATGTCTCCGATCCTTCCTATAGTGTGCCTTCCTGGAATGCATTGGATTCCGATTTTATTGGTGAACTCTTCGATTTCGCGGACGAGATCCTGCATGACGATGGAGCTCTCCTCCTCTTTCATCCAGATGACAATGGTGATTTCAGGGAGAGCATTGAAGACCACTTCGCTGCTTTTGGGTTCACGATCTTCAAGGAGTGGCTGGGAGTCAACCGTCTTCGCCTACATTCAGCTAAGCATAAGGACAAGACCACCAACCTCTTCCAAGTTGTACTACTTGTTCGTGCCACCAAAACAATTGGATCTGACCTTGATAAGCGGCCCCGGCACTCGTCATTTCGCCTTCGCGATGCCAATGAGCTCAAGGCTCTTGGCATTGAGCTCGACATGGATGATGCGATTATGAATTATACCGCAACTCCTCTCATGGACGGCTCCAAAGCTTGGCGTGGTCCCCGGGAGAAAGATATTTCTTTCATGTCCTCCTTGATCATGGCCACTACGGACATTGGACAGGTTGTGGTGGACATTAATGCAGGCGTTGGTATGTCCTAATTCACTTGCCAACATATCCTAGTTTTCAATTTCTAAGTTTGTTTTTTTTTCCTTTGCTAACCTTTCCTCCGCAACAGGGACTTCTATCCATGCATGCAGGCAGCTTGGGCGCCATATCGTTGCTCTTGAGGAGGACGAGGACACCTTCAACCGTGTCCTTAAGCCACTTAAGAGTGTTCAGCCTACGGTGAAGGCTCCATCCATTGTTGTTGCTTCCACGCAGGCTTCACAAGGCACGCAGAAGAGGCCGCCGGCCTTGAAGCGATCGAGGCCAGAGCCCTCGCAGTAAGTGAGTATGATGACCTTCTTCGCTTATTTTCTTTGTCCATTCAGCTTTTACACTTTCCATCCTCTTTCTTACATTTATCGTGTTTTTTTTCAGACTTGGCGTTGGAGCGGATGTGTTGGGTACTCCCACCATGGGATTCACATTGCCTATCTATGCCCATGATATGGCGATGGTACTAGCGGCACAACCTTCTCCTACCGAAGCTAGTTCCCCGTCTCCACGTTATGACCCCCGTGCCTTAGACTTCTTCGAGCATTCTGCGGAGGTGGATAATGAGTGCCATAGCTTAGATTCCACTTCAGATGAGGGCGGCCATGAGGGTAGTATCTTTGGAAGTAGGGAATTTAGTAGTGACGACCTCATGGTTGATTGATTTTGGGTTTGATTGATTTGTTGGTTTGATTTATCGGTATTTGGATTTATAAAGTGTTGTGTGGATTTCAATATTCCAATTATCTCATTGAATGCATCTTTTCGTTGTTCTCAAATCACGCTTCACTTGGTGGTCGTCATACTCCAAAGAGAATTTAGTCCACCATCTTCTCACAATCTTAACCGCTAGTCACAAAACAATGTAGCATCCACCCACTCCAATAAAAAGTTGTTGCCTCACACACCTCCTCCTTGTTTCCTTGAATCATAAGTATTCAATAATACTTGTTGCACACCACCCAACACACTCCAATTCATACTACCCGCATTGCATTCTTCATTTTTGTTCACCATCTATAATGTTCACCCTCAAATGTTCACCCTCTATAAATGTTAACCCTCGGGAGTGGATCGAACTTTACATGTATAAAGGTGTTAACAGTTAACAATTATAAAATTACTTCTTTGAACAATATGCAAATCTTAACATGTCCTAACTATAAGCAATTGTGAAGAGTAATTGTGAGAGAATATCATACACAAAATTGCAAACCCAATCAAAACTTTATTCAATATCAAGTTTACAAATCATGGGTGAATTATGAATGTATTTCAGTCGTTAACATTTATAGAGTCAAATTTACAAAGAAGGGAACACCGTTTTGTTAACAATTAACAGGTTTAACATTTATAGTGTGCAATATGTAGGGAGTAGAATAAAGTGAACGTTTGGAAATGGTTAACACTTATAGGTGTAACAGTAATAGAGGGTGGACTGTATGTGGAGAATTTTTTTCGCCAACCTCCTTCGTGTCACGTTCAAATAGTAAATATTATTTAATTTACCGTAATATAAAATATAGTACACCATTTTGGTAATTATAATTGTGACGTCATAGTGATGTAAGCCCTAATTTTGTATTTTATTTTAATATTTCTATGTTTCAAAAATCTATTAACTTTATGAATAGGGAAATGTTACTTTATTTCCACGGTAATAGAGTCCATAACTCTCCAAAGTTTCTAAAAATAGTTCAACATTTTTCCCTCAATCCCGCGGTTATAGGTGCAATTTCTCTCTCATTTCATGTCTCAAATTGAGTTCTCCGCTCTTCGGTCTTCGCTCTCCGCTTTCCGCTCTCCGCTCTCCGCTCTCCGCTCGCATACTAACTTTCCCCACGTCGTGAGGAATGCAGAGAAACGTTTCTTGACACACGCGTGTCACCAGAAACGCAATGTCACGTCATAAGAAACGCAGATAAACGTCACTTGAAACATGAAATTATCGTCATTAGAAACACAATGTCGCGTCATTAGAAACAAAACTTTACGTCATCGCGGACAGGTATTGTAAGAATGAACTTACCAGCGTTGATACTGCCGCTAAGGATTGGTTCCATGCGTTACCGGACTTCGACGGCCTCCCAAGTGAAATGCTCGACATGAGTTGGGACTTCTCTTGCACTGCTGGGTCATCCTGCAATTCCACCAACCTCTCCCAATGGCGCTTGGCTATGTCGGCTGGCCTCGCGGTTCCCTCCTTGATGAGCTTATTGATTTGGTACTTCAGCCGCGTCACGCACCTCGACATCCTTTTGTTGAACCACCTCTCACTGAGTTCAGTGGTTTCACCATAGAATTCGAACTCCGTCCGCACTCGTTCAATCAGCGCCTTCTTTGCCGCCTTTTGTTGTCCGTGCCAGCCGGGCCGCACTATTGGATCCAACTCCCGTGCAAACTTCTGCAGTTCCCTAAAAACCACTGGCTCGTGGGATCCGACCGGCACGCCATGACGATCCAGTTTGATGCGCAGCGGGTCCTTCGGAGAGAGATCATCTTCCTCCTCATATCCCTCCATGTCTTCTTCCTCCTCCATATCTTCATCATCGAATTCATCGTCATCGGCATCCTCAGCCTCCTCGGAAGATGACGACAAGCGTTGCGGTGTGTAGGAGGCAGATCCCGAGTTGCGAATGGCCGTCTTTCCCTTTGGAACTGGCGCCCGGGAGTTGGATGAGCGCCCTAGTGGTGAGGAGGTGTCCGTGTCTGCAGGGCCGCGCCATGGCAGATTAAACATGTCTTCGCTCAACTCCTGCGAGGGTCTCCTCGGTGGTGCAGGTATTTTCTTCAACACCCCTGCAGGTTTCTGGCGACTTGGCCCCGGAGACGCCCTCCCACTGGACTTGGCCGTGGGCGTAGGTTTCGGAGGGCTTCCTCCCGCCTCTCGATCCATCCACCTTGTCTCCACGCAGCGCTGGTGGTTGCCCATACTCCCGCGTGGTTTTCTGCCTTTCCGACCGTCCTCCTCCCAGTCCTCCATTTCGTGCAGCAGCGGACGCAGTGCAGCTCGGACCGCCGTCACCGACAAACAGTTCCTTCTAAGCGGCAACTTAGAAGCTCGCGGCCTCCACCCAGCGAAAAGCTCCTTGCTCTCCTTGCATTTCTATCAGAGTGAAAAGAAAAGTACGAACCGAAAGCCGTCCACCTAACTGTCAGCGATGACAGCGTAGAACAACATTGGGGCCACGAATCCCTAAAATTCATGCAGCCAGCCACTATGTTTAAATTTGAAATTATGAAGCAACCGGCGATTAGGTATTTGTAGTTGGTGAAGACGAAATGACGAAAAAGTTGGCTGCTTCAGGGTTTTTTACCTGAACCTCTCACTCCGCTGTGCTTGCTCTCCTTGCGGCCCAACATTCGCTCATCAATGGCAATAGGTTTTAGGGCAGGGGGACTTACGAAAGCTTTGCCGCCTTGACTAGGCGCCGCTTCCTCCGCTCCCTCCGAGTACGAGCAAGCTAGACGCTGGCGCGAGCTTCGACTCGGCTGGAAGTCCGACTCCACATCATCCGATCGCCGCCTTCTCGCACTTGTCTTCACCGTTGGTGTCGCAACCCTTGCTAGCCCCCTTGACAATCTTGCCAATTTTCATTTTCTAGCAAAGGTTACGAGCGCTAACCCTTCGCATTCCGCCATGCTAATGGTTAGCTCCTCTTACCCCGGACCATATAGTTCATAGGAGGGAACCAACCCTCCTACTTTGCTTTCGGGACTCACCCCTTAATCGGTAACCCATTTCCCCAATGTGGACTTCCATCCATGGAAGTCCAATCCCATGTTGATCATCGCATTGCCGGAGCAACACTACAACAACCCGAACCATACTAGGCAACTATGGCCTCACATTGGGCCAATGCCCATGGAGGCCGTGCCGTTCGGCCTCGGGTGGGTGAGGCCACACCACCTCACCCATATAAGCCTCTAGGACTTCACGCGGGGCCCCTACCCCACCGTCAACCAACCTCTTGTCTCTCTACCAAGAGTTGGGGCCAAGTGGACATTTTCCTTTAGCTGCTGGGCCTAGAACCGCCCAGCAGCTTCAGACCATCATAACTTCCTTGTATGATGTCTGATCATAACAACCAACCACTCCATCTTCATCTACGCTTCATGTAGATGCCGATGGACTCCTCACTTGCCCCATTCGGGCAAGTATTGAGGAAGTTATGCCTGATTGAACCTTTACAGTCCCGGGAATCACTCCCAGGCACTGCTGTACCAGGGCGCTGTCCCGGGACAGCACCCCACTCAAATGGCCATAACTCCTAGCTCACACCTCCGATTGAGGTGTTCTTGAGCTTTCTAGAATCACCACGCCATGAGCTACGCATAACTCATGGCCTTACCCTTGTGCCTCCTAGTCTTCGTGGGTGGGAGGCGTTCCCAACGCCCGGGGCCCTCACCCACACTAGGATCACTTGGGCCCTCTCACCAACGGCGCCACAAGTCCCGGGTGTCACTCCGGGGTCCCCCTTGTGCCCATGGTGTTTCGGGCAGTCCTCATGGAGAGGTGCGCGACAGTTGGAGCAGCGGAGGATTTGATAGAAGAAACCGCGCGCGAAGGAAATAGGCCGCTCACGAAGTTTCCTTCAAATCCTGCCTCCTTCAATCGCAACGCCACCTCCCTCCTGTTTGCCGCGACCCTTGCATCACGCAGCAGCTCGTAGGGAGGAGTGACAGCATCCGCCTCCATATCTGCGTTGATCCACATGATGAAAGGGCAATAAGTGATCTCGAGTTGGGGACCCTATAAGCGTGCGCCAGTTAAATCACTCGGCGGTGATAAGGTACCTGTCCCCTACTTCCGCGGAAATTTAGAATAGTGTTTACCAACGTCATGCATAACAATACAACGTCAAAGACAAAAAGGTTTTGCTCCAAGCCACGTCAATAACAAACAAACAACAAACCAAACCACGCCCCTCCCCGCCCCGCCCCGCCCCGCCCCGCCAAACAAAGAAACAAACAACAAACCAAACCACGCCCCTCCCCGCCCCGCCCCGCCAAACAAACAAACAAACAACAAACCAAACCCCGCCACGCCCCGCCCCGCCTCGCCTCCTGCTCCTTCTCCTTCTCCGTTTTTTTCCCCTTTATTTCTGTTCATTGGGGTTTGGACAAGGGTTATGGGACCGTGTATGTGGCTAGAATTTCTCCCTTTGCTTTAAGAGACTTTGGAGGCTCCGTTGCTCCTTGCTTCATATTGAGAACTCAGCAGATAATTCTTTGAACTTTATTTCCAACCCAAGTGGTTTCGTTACTTTTCAAAAACATTGTAGTTGATAAGAGTAGTCTGGTTTTGACAACACATGCTTCAAAGGGTATTGAATCAGGGCTTGGGGAGTAAGAAATGACCGGTTGAAGTTGGAGACTTCAGGAGAATTACCGATTAACTTAGAGGAATCTATACAAGATTATACCTCAAATGAATGAAAGCAAAACCGGGAGATGTCAACATGTAACCAGCAGGATTTAGAATCACTAGGATCTTGATTCTTGAGCGGCTCTATATGCCCAAATAACTTTCCAGGCATTGTATTGGATGTGTTCTTAGATCCTTGTAAGACTATGCAGTTCCACTGTTAGGCTACCTGGTGACGAGGCAAAATCTTACAACTAGAATGAATCTGATCACAACATAACATTCTTCAGCCCATGTCTAATGTTTGGTGAGGCCTGACCCATAGATTAACATTTTAGGATCAAGCTACACGAAATCCGCATCTTGCAGGGACTTTCAGTTTGAATTTAACGTTACATGGGGGGGCTTCGTCACAAGAATCTGAGGCGCAGCTACGAGTAGCCTTGTCATTGTTTGTACTAGATTCCTGAAAGTCTCCTCAACCGATCAGATTCAACTAGAGATTAACATCAAGTTAAGTTGAGGTTCGGCTCAATATCAACTTTGCATTCGCTGGGAGCTTGTCTAGGTGACATCTTCGTGACAAATGAGGTAGGTATGGACACTTCCAACTTCACAGACAAATGTTGACCATTGTATATATTGAATCATCAGGAATCGTGATCACATTCAGATAGCATTTGTGCGTAGATTGATTTGCGTGGGAAGGCTCTGATTCGGAGTTGAATTGCGAATATTGGTGTTTATATTTTGAGCATGTTCATGTGCTATAATGCTATGCTTTCAGGAAAACCTCTGTTGGGGTTCAAGTGCATGTATGCTTCACTTTTCATTTTTCAATGAGTCACGCTACCTTTCCCCATTCTTCTTCACTGATTTTTTGGTCAAAAGAAGGAACATTCTAGTACAATCCACCCTCTATAAATTAATGTTACACCTATAAGTGTTAATTAACCCTCTCTAAATGTACAGAAGAGATGCCGTCATACGTCAGTAGTGACGTTGTTTTGCGTCCTCGGAAACGCGATGTAATATACTGTAACGTCAATCGTGACGTTAGTTTGCGTCATCGGAAATTCAATATAACATACTGTAACGTCTTCTAAAACGCGTTCTGCCGTCATTTTAAACGGTGTTTAACGTAATCCATACACGCGTATGAACATCAGTAAACGTATGAAGCCAAATTCCTAACCTCTCTCTGGCTTCCGTGCAGAAATGGTGATTTCGAATAGAAAACGCAAATGGAGATCGACTGAGGAAATCATTCACCATCATGAACTTCAATTCGCTGCAAGTAGGGATGTCCCTATAACAAGGTGGTCATGCCCATGCATGTACTGTCATGGAGGCCGACGTTTGTCTGTGCGCACAATAACAAGGCATCTCAAATCTTATGGACGCGACCAATTTCTATACCGCTCCATGATTGGTGGGGATCCTCCAGGGGGGTACCCGGAGCATGGAGCATGGTACTACAGCGACGAGGAATGGACGGTAGACAACCAATGCTGCGACAATCAATATTTTGAGAAAATCGTACCTGACGACGCAGACTGTGATCCGTGTGGCCACCACGACGTCCAAAAACAGTTTGAGGACGCTCTGCGAACCGTAGAAGAGTTACAAGAGATGACGCAAGATTCCGAGAATATGCCGAATGAGGACATCGATGAGACAGAGTTTGCAGATAGCACAATCGAGGCTTTGGAGTTACTATATTCGCAGGCCTCACATCCAGTGTATCCAGGTAGTTCTGTGAGCCTAATATCAGCAGTGGTTGTATTGATGACATTGTGCACGACGCATGGGGTGAGCAACGCATTTGCAACTGAGCTACTCCACTATCTGTCGGGGGAGCTGCTACCACAAGGAAACGTCTTGCCTGCGAAGCATTACACAGCGAAGAGGATGCTGCAGGCACTTGGACTAGCATACAATATTATACATGCGTGTCCGTCAGGATGTGTTTTATTTCGGGGTGAGCACAAGGACCTCGAATCATGTCCCCAGTGTGTCGCGCACCTCTCCATGAGGAGTGCCCGAAACACCATGGGCACAAGGGGGACCCCATAGTGACACCCGGGACTTGTGGCGCCGTTGGTGAGAGGGCCCAAGTGATCCTAGTGTGGGTGAGGTCCCCGGGCGTTGGGAACGCCTCCCATCCACGGAGACTAGGAGGCACAAGGGTAAGGCCATGAGCTATGCGTAGCTCATGGCGTGGTGATTCTAGAATGCTCAAGAACACCTCAATCGGAGGTGTGAGCTAGGAGTTATGGCCATTTGAGTGGGGCGCTGTCCCGGGACAGCGCCCTGCTACAGCAGTGCCTGGGAGTGATTCCCGGGACTGCCAAGGTTCAAACAGGCATAACTTCCTCACCACTTGCCCGAATGGGGCAAGTGAGGAGTCCATCGGCATCTACGTGAAGCGTAGATGAAGATGGAGTGGTTGGTTGCTGGAATCAGACATCATACAAGGAAGTTATGATGGTCTGAAGCTGCTGGGGGCTTCTAGGCCCAGCGGCTAAGGGAAAATGTCCACTTGGCCCCAACTCTTGGTAGAGAGACAAGAGGTTGGTTGACGGTGGGGTAGGGGCCCCGCGTGAAGTCCTAGAGGCTTATATGGGTGAGGTGGTGTGGCCTCACCCACCCGAGGCCGAACGGCAAGGCCTCCATGGGCTTTGGCCTATTGTGAGGCCATAGTTGCCTAGTATGCTTCGGGTTGTTGTAGTGTTGCTCCAGCAACGCTATGATCAACATAGGATTGTACTTCCATGGATGGAAGTCCACATTGGGGAAATGGGTTACCGATTAAGGGGTGAGTCCCGAAAGCAAAGTAGGAGGGTTGGTTCCCTCCTATGAACTATTGGTCCGGGGTAAGAGGAGCTATCCATTAGCATGGCGGAATGCGAATGGTTAGTGCTCGTAACCTTTGCTAGAAATGAAAATTGGCAAGATTGTTAAGGGACCTAGCAAGGGTTGCGACACAGTGCGGGAAAAGCAGATACCGAGAAGGTACGAAGACAACGCCGATGAAGGTTGTTCGGCACTTCCCTCTCACTCCGAGGTTGAGGCGCATGTACAGCTCTCCTACAATTGCGAGGCTTCTGAAATGGCATTCGGAGCGAGAGGTGGGCATGAAGGATGATGGGGAAATCAGGATGGAAACCGTCATCGACAGTCCCGCTTGGAAACACATCGGAGTCATAGACCCCACGTTCGAGGCGGAAAAACGCAACGTGCGAATGGCACTGTCGCTTGATGGCATGAACCCTTTTTCGGTTCGGAGCACCTCACATTCAACGTGGCCTGTCCTCTTGGTTATCTACAACCTCCCACCGTGGTTGCTCACAAAACGGTTTTTCATCGTGATGAGTATTTTAATTTCGGGCAAAGAGTCACCAACAGACAAGAATATAGATGTTTTCATATCGCCTTTGGTGGAAGAATTGCAGGAGCTATGGGAAGGCGTACCAGCCATAGACGCTTCAGTAGATGGTGCAGATAGGAGATTTACTCTTCGTGGCATCCTTTTATGGACAATTTCGGATTTTCCCGCTTATGGCTTGATTTCTAGACAACAAACTAAGGGCTACAAAGCTTGCCCCATATGCGGTCCTAACATTGTTTCTAGAAGCGCCAGGGGCCCCAAGAAAGACAAAATAGTGTACGTAGGTGCACGCCAACGTCTTCCGGAGGACCATGTGTTCCGTTCAGATCTGCGCTTCAACGGGCTTGAAGAGAAAGGGGTTTCCAATTCGAGGATGAATGGCGAAGACGTTCTGCGGTTCGCACAAGAAAGAGACACATACCTTGCCTCAGGAGGAAGGGCGGAGGGCCCACACGATCCTGTGAGGACGCACGGAGTGAAGAGACTTTCAGTGTTTTTCTCTTTTCCGTATTGGAAGGTGTGTGCCCTCACTTACAACTAATTCACATGCATTAACGTCCACAAAAGCGTTGAGCGCAAATTGTGTTACCCAGCGTCAAAGTGAACGCAGTGTGACATAGAATTCTGTTACCCGGCGTCAAAGTAAACGCAGTGTAACATCGAATCATGCTACACCGTGTCATTCGAAACGCAAAGTAACGTAAAACTGTGTTAACTACCCTTGTCACTACGAAATGTCGATATGAATGCAGTGTAACGTAAAATTGAGGTAACCAGCGTCCCAGTAAACGTAAGCGAAAGAACGTTGAACGCAAAGTCATATTCAAGTGGCGTTAGTTTTGACAATCCTTGGGATATATACAAATGAGGAGTTTCGACCATGGTGTTCAATGTGGTGCAGGATTTGCTCATCAGACATACACTGGACGTCATGCATTGCGAGAAAAACCTTTGTGAAAATATAATAAAGACTTTGTTTGGGGAGACTGATTTTCCACGAGGACACCTGGACTTCAAAGATATGGGAGTCAGGTCTGACCTATGGTTGAGACAAACACAGGGTACAGACAGCCGGCAATTCATGCCACATGCACCTTATGTTCTCCTTCCGCGAGCGAAGACGGACATGCTTGGCGTAATAGGATCAACGAAGGTGCCACAAAATTATGCTGGCGCAATTTACAAAAGGGTTTCTGAAGGAAGACTGAGATTTCTTAAATCCCATGACTTTCACGTCCTCATGCAACAGGTATTGTAAATTCACGTTTACTTTGCGCCACTTTGCTATCAGAATTATTGAATGTGTGTATGCTATAGACTTACCAGGCGGATGCTCCATTGCGTCAATGGAAACGTAAGGTTAACGTCAAAGCACGTTTCTTCATGTTAAGTGAAACGTGATGAAACGCATTGTAACGTTACTTGAAACGCAGAGTAACGTCATGCGAAACGAGTATGGTACATGAACAAAATATGAATTCCATATTGCTGCAAAATAAGCATAAGGCGCTTGCATTTGCAGATACTACCCTTGTCACTGCGGAATGTCGATATGAATGCAGATGTTCGGACCTGTATCATGAGGGTCAGCATGGTATTTAGACGCTTGTGCAATCGCACGGTCAACGCGTCTAAAGAACAAGAGTATGTCGAAGACGCATCGGTGACGCTTTGTATGATTGAGCGTGAGTTCCCTCTAGGATCAATGGTCATCATGACGCACCTTCTTGTGCATCTCATGGAGGAGCTCTTCCTATGCGGCCCAGTTCAAAACCGCTGGATGTACCCAATGGAGCGATATATGAAGACCCTTAAGGATTATGTACGTTCGTACGCTAGGCCAGAGGGTTGCATGGCCGAGGCATATTCTATGGAAGAAACACTTGGATTCTGTTCAGAGTATATGGAACGTTACGGCGCTACATCCCGAAGAGTGTGGGATGCAAACGAAGACCAGGCAATGCACGATGAAATGGTGGAGGGCAAGGGTATAAGGCGAGTGATGTCCCGCACTCTTCGTGACTGGATTCACAACTTCGTAGTCACAAACGCTGCCACACTTCAGCACTACAGAAGGTGCCAAGTTATGCCCTCATATGCGCACTTGAATTTGTAACGTATAGGTTAACGTCCGTAAACATGTGTTAACATCATTGGAAACATGGGTTAACGTCATTGGAAACATGGGTTAACATGTACGTCACCGAATTCTACGTTAAAATGCGTTAAAATGCGTCACGTTGTACACTGTCTCCCTCTAGTCTTACGTAGAAGCTCTTTGACTTCTGTTCATGATTGCACGCACCACTAATGCTAATTGCACACTCCAGGGCGTACGAGGTGGAGCAGAAGTCGAGGGTCACACTATGCCGCCAGAGAAATCGTGGAAGACCTGGGCGAAGGAGACTGAAGCCCTCTGACATGCCTTCACAGCTAAGGGCTTTGCAACCATTTCCGGATTGGTTGACAGTAGCGGTCGACACCCATCGTTCGGCTGGCTCAAGGAGCATCGACCAAACCACGTATGATTTGTCCAGGCCTCCCTCGCTGAATGCAACTGCTTATCGGTCAATGAAGGCTTATGGCATGCACTTCCGTTGCCGCTCAGTTGAAGCTTCAAGCACCACTATGGACAGTGGAGTGCACGCAACCTTCACTGACGATGCAGGGGCAGTGACGGAGGAGTACGTGGGCCATGTTGAAGAAATACTCGAATTAGACTACAGGCGCATGTGCGTCGTAGTTCTTGTTTGTTCATGGGTTAAAGGAAGAATAGGAGGTGCTGCAGCAACAATGAAGCGGGATGAACACAGGTTTCTTTCCATGAATTTCGCAGATCACTACAAAGTACCTTTGGGTCCCCAGTCGTTTGCGTTCCCCATTCACGTACAGCAAGTGTTTTTTTGTCGCCGACGAGGGGCCGTGGAAAGTGGTGTGCAAGGTTGAAGTTCGAGGCAGCCGTGGAGGTCGCGCATTTGCTGAAGAACATGACGATGCAGATGCACAAATCTCCGGCCCGGTTTCATCACGTGCCAATAACATAGACAGGCGTAGAACAGAACCTTCACAAGTGGAGGACTTCGTTCGCCACGGGTCTTTCGTAGAAGGGCACGTGGAGGAGGCAGTAGCAGCGGATGCTCACGATGAGGAATCGGACCACCTCCTCGGCGATTCCTCAGATAGTGAGCAATGATATGAGGAGTAGCGTTTCAAATGACGTTACATGATGTTTCAAATAACGCAGTTTAACACGTCTTCCATTTCTGTGAAATGTTTTTTATGACATCCATAAACGCAATTTATGATTAAGCAACGTCAACAATGACGCGTTCACGTTAGCTATATGATTACGTTTCTTGAAACACAGTTTAACGCAATTTATGTCACTTTAAACGCGGGCGTCACTATTGACACCCCCTAGGATGTTGACTAGGTCAAACCCTAGCTGCCACGTCAGCCATAGCCTCCACGCACATGTGACACGTCAGCTATATGATTACGTTTCTTGAAACACAGTTCAACGCAATTTTTGTCACTTTAAACGCGCACGTCAGTATTGACACCCCCTAGGATGTTGACCAGGTCAAACCCTAATCGCCACGTCAGCCATAGCCTCCACGCACATGTGACACGTCAGCTATATGATTACGTTTCTTGAAACACAGTTCAACGCAATTTTTGTCACTTTAAACGCGCACGTCAGTATTGACACCCCCTAGGATGTTGACCAGGTCAAACCCTAGTCGCCACGTCAGCCATAGCCTCCATGCACATGTGACACGTCAGCTATGTGATTACGTTTCTTGAAACATCGGTTGACGCGTTTTTATGTCACTGGAAACGTGTAGATAGCTTTTTAGATTGGGTTCCAATTAAGAAAACCACACAGGGAAGACCAAATGAGTGTCAGGTGTTACATCTAGGGATCACCATTGAGTTAGTTGATAGATTACAAGAGAATTAGGATGTATTTAGGACAACAAACACAGGGAAGAAGACTTCTAGAGCGAGTTTTAGGATTGATTCAATTAAGGTTGAGGGTCACTCACAGCAGTACATGCAATTGATCAGTCACTCCCTCACAACCCACTCTCATCAGTAACATCACTCTTATAATGTGTTTTGCAATTCAGGGAGTCACAGCTCAGCAATTGTCATTTGGTTACGCCATAGTCTTAGAAAACCCAAGGCATGAACTCCTTGGGTGAACCATAGTCTCTTCAGTAAAGTAACCAAGTACCAAAAGGCCACACCACAATTAGTAAGAATATCATGTTCACAATTGACTCCTCTTATGGTTAAGTGATTGATTAAATTAAATTAAATAAAGACCACAGAAATGTATTATTTCCTTAGTCAGTTTTAGACTTAACACTATCACAGTGGAATTGAATGCATTAAAATAAATTATTAAAATTAACAAAAGTCTAACGTGTGACAGTAACCTAGTGACCGAGTCTAAGCGAAGTGAACTAAAGCGGACCGGGACCGTAAGAGTCTAATCGGTAGGACCATAGTCTGCACGGCACGGCCATAGTCTAGTCACCAGTAACAGTCACAAGTAACCAGTGTCAAGTCACGTCTCATAGAGAGGGCCATAGTCTTAGTAACCAGTAACCAGTAACAAGTAGCCAGTAACTAGTAACCAGTAACCAAGTCAGCGTCTTGTTCTCGGACTTGGAGGTGGCACCTTCTCCTTATATGCTTGCCTTACCAGTCTCTCCCAAACCATATGGGTTAAAGGGGCTTACCTCTTCGCCGCAACTACACCACCTCTCTTCACGATCAGTTGCGTCGGCTTCACCAAGGTAATTTGCAGGGCGATCTCTATCGCCTTCTTTATATTTCAAGATTAATCTTGTAATCCCGCAGACTCCATAGCTTAAAGTTCCTCCTTTCTTTAATCCTTGGGTTGTTGTGTTGATCAACCTCACTCCATAATTGGGGAGATTTTCGGACACAATCGATTGAGTCTCGAGAATCTGCAAGTCTCACCAGTTACAGAATGACCTCCTTCGATTTTTCCTTGATTGAATTGGAGAGTATTCTGTGAATCCCTCTGGAGCGTCCGGTGATTCTTTTGTAGTCTTGAACTTCAACTTGTTATTTCCCAAACTCACTGAATCATCTGTAACTACCTACTGGTTCTCTCCGATCATTATTTCCATGATCTCAATCTCTTCTCGAGGATTAAAACGCACAGCGAACTGGTTAGGATTCTCCCCTCTTGAACTACTCAACTGGGCATTCCTGAAGGGACAATCTTCCTTTCACAGGTTTTAGATCACAACGTGCGCACTTATTGAAATTGTAAATTATGTGAGAAGTGGGTGCTGAAGCATTTACTCAGACTTCACATCAGGTATCTCAAGTTTGCCACAACCAAGTCACATGGCCGAACACACCCGAAGAAAAGTAGTGTCACTCCTACAAGTTTCATTCACTTCACTACCAAGGGAGACGACACACTACTCGACATTACTTCTCACCGTACTCATAAGATTAAGGGTAGTTACTTCACTCCTTTTACAAGAGAAATTCACCGCACCACCATACTCAGACTCAAACAGATATTAGAATTCTATATCCGAGGTTCTCTCAGACTTATTCTGCAAGACCACTTCAATGTGTGGACAATTATTCTCGATTAAAGTAGGAGATCACACTTCTGAAACCTACGAATATGTTGCAACATCAACTGCAGTAGCACGGTGACAGAAACTCCCTCTGACATTCTATGCACCAGATAGAGGGACACTTACAGACTATCCCAATCTCCTTTGATAGGATTCAAGACACAATCCGTGTATCTTCTCAAACAATCTCCTTTCACCGGATTACATTGTTAAAGCACCTCCTCGTACTTAGATACATTCACCACACGACTTATTACAACTAGAGGCTTTCAGGACAATTCATGGAATTCCATTCACTTCAATGAACCCGGAAGGATCTCTTCCTTCTCATAAGAGACTCAACATTCCCACAAGCAATTCCTCTCAATTCCCTTGAGAGAAACAACCACACATCAAGACTCACTCCCTTCACAGGAATAAGGTATCACAAATTCAATCTGGATTCTTCCCGAACCAGGAAAGTACAATTTTGATGTAAACGATTCATGACCAGCACCAACACAACATATTTAATCCTCACACACACAAGTAATAATATAGCTTCACGCTTATGATATTATGTAGGGTAAAAATGTACATTCAAAAGGGCTTCACACCCAAGCTAGACTCGCTCAAAAACTGCAAGACAAGGGAGACTCTCTTCTCGAGAGGAACTACTTTCTCCTCTCTTTCTTCTCCTCTATATCCCCTGAACTAGCTTCCTTGCCTCTTGGGGCCAGATTTCATAAGTCTCTTCGACTTGGCCACATGTCTATTGCCCTGCCCAAAAGACTCTTCCTCTTGGAACTGTTTCATATGAACTAAATGTCTCACCCTTAGCTCATTTCGGATAATTGGTCACTAATAACTTACTTTAGTGTCCATTTCACATTTCAAGTGTCGATATGAATTCACATCCTATCAAAATCCTAAAATGACTATTCTGAGACCAAAAAGTTGTACCACAAAACGCGCGCGTCACTATTGACACCCCCCTAGGATTCAAACCCTACCTTCCACGTCAGACCTATCCTCCACGAACCCGTTCCAAGTCAGCAAGGCATTCCACGCAGGATTTGCTAATACGTTTTCAGTAACACATTTAAACGTGGCACATGTCACGATAAACGCCCTCTATGTTAAAAGAAACGTGCTGACGTGGGATCTTACTATATTTAGCCATTTAATAACTACTGTGAGGTAAAAAAACGAGGTGAAAAAATTACTTTCCACAAAGGACACTTATGTTTAAGTTGACGCGATGCTGTTATTTGTAACGCTACGCCGTTCTTCCAAAATTCAAATGTGTCATCTCTGACACAGGCTGTTAAAGAAACGTCAATAGTGACGCGTGCACGTTAAAACGTTTAACGTGCAGTATGTTTATTTGGATCACATCTAAACCCTAATTCCGGATAGTCTGGGTTTACGTTTCGGATGACGTAGAGAAACACTGGACAAAACATTGTTTTCCTCTAGTGAGGCCACCTCCGGAGTGTAGTAGGAAGAGATCCTCATTGTCCCAGATATCTGAGTAACGTCCCGGTGAGACAGCCGAGGGGAAGATTAGGCAAAGGTCCGGAAGGGATCCGGACTTAACCGATCTTCCGAAAAGGTCTCATCACCGGTGGACGGGACAATCCGGAAAGTGGTACGGGTCACCCACTCATCCCGTCGAGTCAGATCTCCGGTCGGAATCCGGACTCCTCTGGTCACTATGGTCCCAAGAAACAATCCGGATCTCTCTGCGTGACCTGCCAAGACGGATCTGATCAATCCGGATTGGTTGTGAGGGAGTTTCCGGATTCCAATCTTATCAAGGACGTCTTCACCGGAAGAAACCACCTATTCTAGAGGGTAGACGTAAAGGGGTGGGTAAGTATTATAATGAGGACTTAGAGATACCATCCGGAAAGGCACACTCCGGAAAAAGGCTAAGAGTGTCCCCAAAGACCAAAAATCCGGAAATTAGGGTTTCCGGAAATTTGGCTAAGGAAGAGGAAATAAGCAGGTACGGAGGGTTCTAGACCTCCTACACTTCACAGAATCCCTGGACGATACTAGGGTCATCCGGACAAACCCGGATTTGGCACTTAAAAATGCCAATCCGGATAAGTTGGTGTTCGCGTGTTCCCACATGTTGTCATTTAGGATTTGTGTTTTGTAGGTTTACATGACAACACTCCCTATGATCATATTTTCCAGTGCTTGCATTTTTTTTTCATCTTGAACAAGGGTTGCTGAGTTTCTGTGTGTTTGCTAAGGTCCACTGCCATTGAATTTTCATCGTGTGCACCCCTGCACACAATTTTGTTTCTACCCTGCACACTTTTGTATTTCGTATTGCCTAAACTAATTCACATAATTCGTAAATGATTTGTAGGACTTACCTCACTCCTTGGGTGATGTTAAGGGTCCATGATTTCATTGGGCCTAGGAGTTGGGTTTTTTGGATCATTGTGTGGTCTTACCTGCTTCAGGGAATTTAGAAGAATCATTGAATGTTTTCATGGGATCAGTAGTTTCCTTGCATTTTTGGTACATTGGATTGTGCTCTAGGGAGATGCCCAGGGTCCTTGCATGTTTAATGTGGTTCATGGGCTTGTAATCCATTCAGGGTTTAGTCCTTAGGGTTCATGAGGATTTATATGATTCCTAGCAAAATGTTATGGTTCCTGAGGGGCGCCCCTCAATCTCAGAACACTTCCTTTGGACCATTCTAGTGACTTGGGTCCTGGAATGTTTCCAAAGTTCTGATTAAAACCTGGTGGTTCCTGTGGATTACCTTTTTTTTTCCTTAAGCCTCTAATTATGCTTCCCAAGCGTTCAATCCTTTCCTGTGCTAGAGTTCATATATCCTTCTCCTATGATATTGTTCAGGAATTGACTTCTTTGTTGTAAGGAGTCTCTTCTGATTCCTATCCTTCATTCCTATATTCCTGGTGATTAACCTCATTCCTGATGGTTCCTACCCCTATTCCTCGATTTCCTGATGATTCTCACTTCCTGAATCTATGTTTCCTGATGAATGACAATTGTCCGGACGATTTCCTTCTTTCCTTTTCTGTCATGTTCCTCAATGCTATATTTCCATATGATACACCCTAATCCTGATGATTCCTAGACCCTCATTTCTATGGTTCATGATGTACTTATTGAATTCATAAATATTTGTATAGTTTGAACGTGCATTAATATTTGGAAATGTCCTATGTATTGCAGCTTTCTTTGTACACACGATTCAAAGAGGAAAATCCAAATGTGGATGTTGGCCTGCGTATATTTGAGACATTGAAGCCTTGGTATGTGAAGAGGTTGCAGGAATTCAATTCTTGCTGCTGTCGCTATCATGTGCAGATTGCAGAATTGAAAGATGGCTTCAACATCATGCGACGACGAATTTTGCACCAATCCTGTAGCTGTGGTTGTGTGGTTTGTGGTGCACGTGGTCCTGGAATGCCGTGTTGGGCTCCTTCAGCTACAGTTGAAGGAGTGAGGGCCATGTGCGATCTGGTGCTTTGTCCAAAACTAGAGTCCATGGACTTCCACAAGCTTGAGTGCATAAGAGGAAATTGTCCTCACTGTGGTGTGTGGAAATTGCCATTGTGTCCTCATGAGGTGGACCCCAATTCCACAACACTGATTCCTTGGAGAAAGTTTGAGAATGTTTTTGTAGGCCAAAATTCTGAAGGTGGTGATCGCCATGCTCTAAGATTGGAGCACAAGACCACTCCTCCTTCCGAATTTATATCCTTCCTTAAACCCAAGCTTGCAGAGTTCGTGGGACACAATTTTGAGGCAAAATGGCAAGATGGTCAATTTAAATCTTGCCTTGAAAACTTGTCAAGTGACCAAGTCCTATCTGTTATTGACTTTGCTGAGAACTATTCCTTTAAATGGCAAAACGAGGTGCAATCCCAACATTGGCAGTCATTCCAGGTGACAATACTCGTGCATATTACCTTCCGAATTGATCCTAGCTGGGATGAAGTGGATGTTAGGGCCAAAATACTTACTGAGTATCACTTCTACATGAGTGATGACAAAACCCACGATAATTTGTTTGTGCAATACTGTTTTGGTTTACATTGGCTTTTTTTGAGAGAGTCGGGCCATGCACTACTAGTGGAGCATATAGTTTTCTCAGATGGGTGTTCTTCTCAATTTAAGTGTGCTAGGTCCCTTTTTTTTGTGACACGCTATCCAACGCTAACCATAAGTCCACAGCTACCTAATGGGTGTGCTATGCAATGGAATCACTTTGGCTCCGGGCACGGAAAGGGACGTTGGGATGGGGCAGGAGCTACAATTAAACAAGCTCTTCGAGCAGAGCAGGTGAAACCTTATGGTATTAGGTTACACAATGCTAGTGATGCAGTTGCTTACCTTAGGCAATATATGGGTCGGCAACATGCAGGGTATACCAATGTTCGTAGAGATGTGAAACGATATTTTTACGAGGTGACCAACACCGATGTTAAGCGTGCAGATCAATTTAATGCCCGCACAGTGGAGGGAACTAGATCATTTCACCAAGTTCGTAGTGTAGGATTGGATATGATTTCCTTGCAGGTGCGGACCCTTTCCTGTTTTTGTAGCTTCTGTCAAGATGGAGGTGATGGTCCCTGCGATAATGCAGACTATGTGGAGCCTTATAGACTCATTAGAATTGAACCTTGCAACTCAGATGACGTTCGTGTAGATGGGGAGCATGTTGATGTCATTGGGGAGGGTGATAGGGAGGCGATAGTTGCTTGCTTGGAAGTTGGGGATCACTTTGTTGTTGTTGCTGATGAGGGAAACTCCGAGGATGCAGATTTCTGGATTTTAATTACTGAACACACTCTACATGCAGTCGAGGAAGAATCCAAGGAAGATTGTTGGGGCCAAAAGGTGTACAGGGGAGAGCAGATAGTGATAGGTAGGTATTATAAGCAAAAAGGAAGGAGTATGAGATCTTATATTCTGTGCGATGCTGGTCCTGCTTATATCTACTCCCACTTGGTAATTGCTGCAAAGTTTGCAATGTTGCCGGCTCGGCATCGACAGAAAGGTGGGAGGGAGGGGACACAGGTACATGCAATCTATACAAAACCCAAGTCTTTTGTATGGGCGTCTTCAAACTTATGTAAATAGCAATTAGTTTAAAGTTACTTCTGTTAGGCAAGTGAATTATAGCTGCAAGTGTGCCCATTCATTTATCAATGACATGCCATGTGATGATTTGTCCTCAACATTTTAGCATGGTGGGATAGGAGGAATAGGGGGCATCAGAGTTTATTTCCTAATTATTTCTTGTGGTTTTTGAATAGGTGTACACTCTCCCTGCAGCTGCTCATGAACTAATAGAAGCAAGGCTAAGTGCGACTTAAGACAATCGGCTGACATCATAGAGATTCTAGCTAGGGTGATGTGTACTAGGGATTGAAAATTATGTACATTGATTTAGGGTCATGGATAGTAGTTTGGAGGTTGGACCAAGCTGGAGTCACTTTATATATGAATGCATAGGCATTCATTTTTTTGTTGGGTTCAGGGTACTGAAGAACTTACCTCTGACCCTCAAAGTGAAAACCAATCTACAAAGAATTATGCCCTCACTCGCGTTCTCTTTTCACAGTGTTCGTTTGGAAACAATCATATATGTGTTTGTTTGGAACTAATAACATATGTTGGGTGGTTAATTGTCAGGGTTTATGTGGAATCACATGTGTTCAACTGGTAGCATCTTAATTTCATACCATCATTCTCTATTGGTATCAAGGATTCCACATATTTTGATAAAAAATGGAATGTCTGTATTATGGATATGTTAATTTTTTTTTTGCATACGGGCATTTCAGCATACGATCCTTTCAAGGACATTTTCAAAAAAGGTGTGTGAGGCCAAACCCCCACCCTTAAGCGTCCGTAGTCCGAGTAGTGGGTTTGGGCTCACATTCCTCCGCGGTATTGGATTTGGACTTGGATGAGTCCATAGTGCAAGGTTCACCCTTCAAGTGGTCTTGGATTTAACTTTGGTCTTTGCTTCCTTTGTCTTGCCATCGCGAGAGTGCTCCACATTCTCCATTAAGTTGTGCACGTGGTTTATTTTTAAAGAGAGGATGCAAGTGTTAAAAAAACACTATTCTCTAGAGTCAATCTCAAATACATTTACTTGTGAAAGCCACACATAACACTAACTAGCATAATGTAACTAACTACTTGTCTATGAGCTAATTAGGTAGGCTATCTACTAAGCTCCTTCATGAACCCATCTCTTTACTTTCTAATTACATAAACCTAGCTCCTTCATAAACCCAGCTCCTTCATAAACCCAGCTTCTTAGCTTCTAACTAAACAAACCCAGCTCCTTCATGAACCCAGCTCCTTCATGAACCCAGCTCCTTCATGAACCCAGCTCCTTAGCTTCTAACTAAACAAACCCAGGTCCTTCATAAACCCAGCTCCTTCATGAACCCACAACTTTGTAGTTGTAATCCCCAACTACCTCACTAATTATTCAAGCCCTTAACTAATCTTCCTACCTAATTTCCCTAATTCTACTAACAACCCCTTTCTAATCACACAATTCTTCTTTAATCCTAAAATCCTAGAGAGGAGAGGGGGAGAGAGAATTTCCTAACTTCACTAAGACTAACTAATCTACACAAGTATATTTTTGCACTCATCACAACATCAAGTGCTCAACTCTTAAACATGGAACTTGCAACCACGTGTATTCAAAACATGAACTTTAAGTACCACAAATTGGAATCATGAATTAACTTTAAAATCCTTCACGTCAACACTAATTCTACCAAGAGGTCAAGCCCTCTTCAAGGCTAACAAGCCTTGGCTCTCAAACTAAAAACTAAGCACACACATGTGCTCCAATATGGCTTCCCACACCCACACTTATAACTCGTGGGGTGCCTTGGAGCACAAAGGAAAGAGAGGATGAGTGAGGGAAGAATGAGGGATTATATAGTAAGCTTGAGGGGGTGAGCACCCTCAAGGCTCACGATAAGCCCTTGAGATTTCCTCCTACTTAGTAGGCGCCAATCCTATCTTCTAAGCCTTCCTCCCTCAAATGATCAACAAGGATCCTAATTCGAACATTTAACTAGCCTTGGCTTTCTACCTACCACACTTTACCAAACTTGGGATGCTTCAACCCAAACTTAGCCTCCTTCGCTTTCCGCCGCCATAACTTTCTCCCCTTACTTTCCCAAATCGTCGCTCACCACTTAATTCAAACCACGATGCTTAACTCGTGATTTGATTGGTGCTTTGAGAATTTGCTTATCCTCCACCTTGCATTCTTCCTTGGGCCTTCCCCATTAAGTGGCCATGATGAGGTGGTCCACTTGTGCGCTCCATGTGATCCTCCATTCATCCCAATTCGAATGCACTTGCCTCTTGAGTCACTTTGGTTGTCTCCATCCATTTGTACTAGCCTACTCACTAACTACTCAATCCAAGTTCTCCTTACCTATCCTCATTCACTCAAATCCTTCCGAAGGTAAAAACACAATAACAACTCACATCCTAGCCTCTTACAACATGGTACTTCTAAGACTAACATTTCACTCTTTTTATATTTTTGTGAAGTAACATGCTACTTCAAAGTGCATCAACTAACGTTTCAAGGGTCTAAGACTAAATGTGGGCACCCTTTTGGGCTCACATAATTGGCGACCATCGGGGGATGAATCCAAACATCTCTTGCTCCAAGGGTAAGTTGCCTAGTCAAGCTCGGTACTCCTTACATCTACTTCCCGATGTACGGGTAGGAAAGAGCTCACCATTCAACGTTTCCAATTGAATTGAATTATTAGGAAAGACCTCATAGACAAGGTAAGGTCCTAACCATACCGCATTGAATTTCGCCGGAAATTCAAGCTTTCGTGCGTCTTGAATCATGACCATCATTCCCGGTGTTAGGGCCCTTCTCTTATGTCGTTTGTCGAAAGTAATCTTTCTCCTTCTTTGGATTGCCTCAATATGTTGAGCCGCCATTCTCCTCCCTTCGTCAAGTGCTTCCAAATCGGTTAGTCGATTTCGTAAGGATTGACTTTCGGTAAGTCTCGTACTCACGGCCACCCTAAGTGACTCGACTTCATATTCGATTGGTAGTGTCGCTTCAAGACCATAGACTAAGGAAAATGGTGTAGCACGCGTAGTTACCTTATAGGTTGTACGGTATGCCCAAAGTGCCGCCGTTAGTTTCGTATCCCAATCCCGCTTCGAGTCTATAACCGTCTTGCGTAGTATACTCACCAAAATTCCGTTAACCCTTTCCGTTTGTCCATTGGTTTGTGGGTGGTAGGGAGTAGTCTTCCGGTGATCAATTTTAAATTTCTCTGTCATCTCTCGAATCAAGTCATTCAAAAAGTGAGTACCCCTATCGCTTACTAGGATCTTCGGCACCCCGAACCGCGAAATTATGTTTTCGTACATAAATGTTGCCGCGTGTTCCGCCGTGTCGGTCTTCACCGCTTTGGCTTCCGCCCACTTGGTGAGGTACTCGGTTGCCACCACAATATATTTCATTCCTTTTGAAGATTGGGGATGGACCTCACCCACATAGTCGATGCCCCATTTTTCGAAAGGAATTAAGGGTAATGATACATGTAAAGGCATCTCCATTCTAAGGTCGTTTCGGGCATACCGTTGGCAAGCGTCGCATTTCCTTACATAGTCATGGGCGTCCTTAAATAGTGTAGGCCAAAAGTAGCCCGCTCTAAGTATTTTTTGCCCGGTGAGTTGACCCGAGAAGTGACCGCCGCAAGCGCTATCGTGGCAAGCGATTAAAATCGCTTCAACCTCCGTTTTTGACACGCATCGTCGTAAAATACCATCGGACCCCCTTCTAAACAACCTATGGCCCACTACAACAAATTGCCTACTATTTACCCTCACCTTCCTTCTCTCTTCTTTTGTCCACTCTTTGGGCAACTTGTGGGTTGTTAGAAATTCCACTATGCCCGCATACCACTCCGGTGTAGAAGTGACCACAAAGAGGCTATCATCTACTAACATATCATTTACCGGATTTTTTCCTATCTCCTCCGACAACCTAGACAAGTGGTCCGCTTGTAAATGCATACGACCCGGTTTATATTCCACCGTGTAGTCGAATTCTTCTAATAACAAAACCCACCTAGCTAACCTACCACTTAACTCCGCCTTGTTAATTAGATACTTGATAGCCATGTGGTCAACAAAAAATACAACCGGGTTGCACATGAGGTAATGCCTAAACTTTTTAACGGAAAACACCATGGCTAGGCACTCCCTCTCCGTTGTAGAGTAGTTTCTTTCGGCGGGGGTCAATTGCTTACTCGCATAAGCTATGGGTTGATCCTTCTCTTTTTCTCCCGTTGCTTGACAAAGCGCACTCCCTATTGCCACATTACTAGCATCACAATAGACGTGAAAAGGTTTACCCCAATTGGGTGGTATCAACACCGGATAGGTGCTCAACCTATCCCGCAATTCCTCAAAGGCTTTTTGACAAGCATCCGTCCACTCGAATTTGACATCCTTTTTGAGCAAATGGGTAATGGGCACCGCTATCTTTGAAAAATTAGAAATAAGTTCCCGGTACCATCCCACATGTCCTAACAACTTAGAGATCCCCTTGGAATTGGTTGGAGTTGCCAAGTCGCTTATGGCCGCAATCTTATCCGGATCGGGTTCTCTACCTTTCTCACTAACAACATAACCCAACAACACTCCCTTATTCACTCCCAAAAATGTCTTATCCGGGTTCAATGCTAACCTCATCTTCCTACACCTAACCAATGCCTCCCTAACACAATGTAGGTGATCATCCACATTACTTTGTGTGCTAAAATCGTCCACAAAGACGGTCATGGATTTGAACAACAAGTCGGTGAAGATATACATTACTAATCGTTGGAAAGTAGCCGGGGCATTACATAACCCAAATGGCATCACTACCCACACAAAAGTACCCCAAGGTGTAGTAAAAGCCGTTTTATGGATATCTTGGAGGGCTATGGAAATTTGATTATAACCCGCATACCCATCCATAAAGGTATATCGCGAATGACCTCCAACCTCCTCAAGCAACAAGGTGATAAAAGGTAAGGGGAAGTGATCCTTTTGTGTGCACGAATTCAATTTCCTATAGTCGACACAAACCCTTAATTTCCCATTTTTTTTCTTTACTAAGACCATAGGAGAAACCCAATCCGTGATTTCCACCGGCTTGATAAACCCGGCCTTCAATAACCTTTCCAATTCCGCTTTCACCAACAATTGCAATTGAGGATTCATCCTCCTCTCCTTTTGTCTAATTGGCCTCGCCCCCGGAATTAAAGGAATCCGGTGCTCTACCATTTCCCTAGGAATTCCCTTAAGCTCATCGTAGGACCATGCAAAAGTATCACTAAACTCATCCACCAAATTGCTATACTCCCTAACCGCTTTCTCCCCCAATTTGGAGCCCATCTTCATTTGTCGGGTTTTTCCATTCTTTAATTTCACATCCACGTACCGCCAATCCGCTTCCGACACATGTGCTTGTTCCTCTTTGTTCCGATACCAATCGGAAGGCACATTGGGGTAATCTTTCACATCTTGACCTACAACTATTGTCGCAACCCTTGCTAGCCCCCCCTTGACCATCTTGCCAATTTTCAATTCTAGCAAAGGTTACGAGTGGCTAACCCTTCGCATACCGCCATGCTAATGGTTAGCTCCTCTAACCCCGGACCAATAGTTCATAGGAGGGAACCAACCCTCCTACTTTGCTTTTGGGACTCACCTCTTAATCGGTAACCCATTTCCCCAATGTGGACTTCCATCCATGGAAGTCCAATCCTATGTTGATCATCGCGTTGCCGGAGCAACACTACAACAACCCGAACCATACTAGGCAACTATGGCCTCACAATAGGCCAAATCCCATGGAGGCCTTGCCGTTCGGCCTCGGGTGGGTGAGGCCACACCACCTCACCCATATAAGCCTCTAGGACTCTACACGGAGCCCCTACCCCACCGCCAACCAACCTCTTGTCTCTCTACCAAGAGTTGGGGCCAAGTGGACATTTTCCCTTAGCTGCTGGGCCTAGAACCCCCCCAGCAGCTTCAGACCATCATAACTTCCTTGTATGATGTCTGATCATAACAACCAACCACTCCATCCTCATCTACGCTTCACGTAGATGCCGATGGACTCCTCACTTGCCCCATTCGGGCAAGTCTTGAGGAAGTTATGCGTGTTTGAACCTTGGCAGTCCCGGGAATCACTCCCAGGCACTGCTGTACCAGGGCGCTGTCCCGGGACAGCGCCCCACTCAAATGGCCATAACTCCTAGCTCACACCTCCGATTGAGGTGTTCTTGAGCTTTCTAGAATCACCACGCCATGAGCTACGCATAGCTCATGGCCTTACCCTTGTGCCTCCTAGTCTTCGTGGGTGGGAGGCGTTCCCAACGCCCGGGGCCCTCACCCACACTAGGATCACTTGGGCCCTCTCACCAACGGCGCCACAAGTCCCGGGTGTCACTCCGGGGTCCCCCTTGTGCCCATGGTGTTTCGGGCACTCCTCATGGAGAGGTGCGCGACAACTATCCCCGTAGACGTGGTCTTGAAATGTAAAGGCTCCTCCAATTTCGATGACTCAATAATCACATCCTCCTCTTGAGTCCCATCTACATGAATTAAACTAACCTCACCCTCTTCCACGTCATCTACCCAAGGTGTTAACCCACCGCTAACCCACTCTTCCTCGGTGAGCACCTCACATGGCTCCAACAATGAGCCCTCTCCTAAACTAACACTAGGAAATTCACTCCCTAAGCCTACTTGGTGAAATGTAACCATTACATCAACCTCGGACTCGGGGTACTCCCTTAGCCATTGGGCATAATCCCCATTATCCCCATAATTGTAAAAATTAGGACCTAGACTTCCCGAGCCCGAATCTATAACAACCCTTTGACCTTCGGGATGGACGACTCCCACCAATGCTTTGCCAATCTCATTCTCGTTTAAGTCATCAATTTCCTTCTCCAATGGCAAATACATCTCCTTCTTCATCCATCCTTCTAATGAACCAATGGACACTATGACCCTATTACCCTCCGGACCATAAGTGATGGATGGTTTAGGTCCACCCCAATTGACCATAGCATTCGCCATCCGCAACCAAGGCCTACCTAGCAAAATGGGGAAGGTGTCCTTGTTGGAGTGCATTTTAATGACATGGAAGGTGACCAAGTACTCCTCACCTCCCGTAGTCATTCTACAATCCTTGATCATCCCCAAAGGCGTAGTCGAACTTTGATTTGCCATATTTATGACCAAAGGTGAAGGCCCCGTGAGTCCAAGTCCCAATTTTTTCATAGTATCCTCCAGTAGTATATTTAGACTACTCCCTCCGTCGACTAGCACATTAGGAACCACCTTATCTACTATAACAACTTCTATTTCTATAGCTTTCACGTCTCTTCCACCTTGTGATTGGATCCTAGCGGCTATTTTAGCTTTCACCTTCCTCATCCTCTTGTGTACCGGCATTCCCTCCTTTAATGTTTTCCTTGCCGTGGGTGAAATTTCCAATAGTTGGCCGAAAGTAATATCCGCCTTGAGTGTACTAAGGTCCGCCCACAAGTCGTACCCGGTAGATCTTTCCACCTTAGAATTACCCACTACGTCGAATTCGTCTACGGGAACCCCCGGTCTTTCCCATTCACCCACATCGCTATTATCCAAGTCATGTACCGCATTAGTCCTCTCCCTATCTTGTAAAATTGTATTTTCCCTCTCCACATCCTTAGTAGCTCTTCTAGCTACCCTATCCAACTCGGAGAGATTAATCTCTTCATCCGAAGAGTAATTTCCTTGCTCTCCTATTCCTACCTCCAACGGGGCATCCCCTCTCCTAGCCCTAGTAGTTACCGCTAGTGCAGGTGCTTCTTCAACCACACCCTTACCCTTCACTAACTCATATGTAATAGCATTGGTGTGAGGAGGCCATTGACTTTGCTCCTCTCCAATTCTCGTTGGGAGAGGAAGCATGTCATCACATGTGGCCTCCAACACTCCATCCATGAACCTAACATCTTGGGAGTTAGATGGTCCCGGATCCGTTGGAGGCGCTTGTCTCCCGTTACTACCATTAGGTGGAACTCCTTGTCTATTTTGTATTGGAATGTAACCGGTTGTAGTTTGCAAGCCCGCCGGTGGATGAAAAGTTTGCCTAGCATTACTATGGTCATAGTATAAGTTAGGTGGCCTAAGTTCATTGGCCGGTACTCCTTGTGGCCTAGCACCTCGCATATTATCCCTTGCTTGTTGTTGTGGATTAGCCACCGGGTAAGGGACATTAATTATTTTGTCCGGTTGGCGACACGTATCCGAGGGATGACTTCCTCCACAATTGCTACAATTAAACTCTTGACCTTCGGACCAACATTGTCCTTGAGCGTGCCACCTTCCACAAAAGGGATGAAATTCCTTCTTCTCTAAATTTTGGCCACCTTGCCCTCTAGGTTGTGGTCCTCTATTGCTTCCATTTCCATAGTGAGGTGGCGCTTGACCTCGTTGATTTTGTTGAGGTGGGTTACCGTTTCCTCTTTGGTCACGGTTTTGTCCACTTCTACAAAATTGACGCGTGTGGCCCGGTTGGCCACATTGGACACACCATAATCCGGAAGAATGCCTACCCGACTCAACCGGGGGTGGAGGCCCCGGTTGTTGACTCCGGATCATTAATGACATTTGATCCGTGAGGCTTTGCATTTGTTTTATCATAGCCTCTTGGAATCCTAGTTGGCTAGCACCTAGTCTTCTCTCAACCTCCTCCAAGTGTGGATCCGTTCTAGGGGCCGGTAGTGCCAAAAGAGGTGCCGGTTCCCTAACCGCTAAAGGTCGGGGACCGGTGTCCACAATGGCATATGGAATTTGGTTCTCATACTTAGCGGGTTCTACCGCTACCACCCTAGGGCGTATGGGGATGAATTGTGGGATCAATTCATCCTCCCTTCTCCATAGCCTTTCGTGATCTTTATCCAAGTTTTCAATATCTCTAGCCGCACGCTTGGCATCCGCCAAGGTCAAGGGATTCCTTTCTAGAACACCCCTAATAGTTCCGGACTTAAAAAACCCTTGAATGAAAAATTGCTTTAGCGTGTCGTCGTTGAGCATGGTACCCACAAATCTAGTGCACACTAAATCAAACCTCCTAATGTAAGCCGAAATTTCTTCCTCCCTTCCTTGCTTCAATGACGACAATGCCCTTAATGCGGTACTTTGACCCACTTCCGGCCTAAATTCGTTAAGAAACTCCCTTTGTAATTGTTCCCATCCCCTAAAATGTCCCTCGGCATGATCCCGATACCATTCATAGGCTTCCCCCTCTAGAGTGGTAGGAAACCACACTAACCAATAACCCGGGTCGGTTATGAGGAAGCTAGCCAACCGTTCGATATACCGTTCCATGTGCCGAGAGGGGTCCTCATCCTTGGTCCCATAAAATTTAGGGAGATGAGATGGCATATCCATCGCCGCTAAATTTTGTGGAACCACAATTGGTAGGCCTCTTGGCCTAACCAATGGGTCTATTGGAGGTATAGGAGGTATGGGCGGAATTGGGGGTATGGGTGGTGGATCCATCCCTCGTTCCTCGGCCATGGTGACCGGTGAACTATTCAACAATCCCCTATCAACTTCTACCGGGAATTCTTCTCTAAGTGTGTAATTTTTCGAAGAAGTTTCACCACTCAATTTGGAGGGAGTGATCTCCTCTTCAAGTTGAGCTCCAAGTTCTAAGGTGTTTAGAATTGACCTAGTCCTAGGTTCGACGTTCAAACAACTCTCTATTCTAACATTATCTTGTTCTAATCTATCACTGATTTTAGAGGACCGCCTCTTTCGAGTAGATTTCTCTAGTCCTACTATCAAACTTGGTTTTTGTGAGCGAGTCCTACCTTGCATTCCATAAGAATCGATCGACCCTCACTTGACCACACATAATCCTAGCAATTCCCCTCTTAATATTTTCACTTGTCTTGGTGTGGTTATAATTTTTTTAGGAGGTGAGGAAAAGAACCTGCAAGCCCACTTAGGTGAAAGAATCCCAATAGGGGATAGGCATGTTCATGTTAATTTTTTGGTTAAGTCGGAGCATCACCTCCGCACCTTCCCGCAAATTAACACTCACCACAATACCGATTGTGAGGGGGTGACCTTCCGAGTAGATTATGTTAAAAGTCGAGGCTTCACCCTTCAACTTCTCACACCATCCACAATTCGGGAATTACCCTCTACAACGGATAACAACAATCACGAGTACAAAAGGCATTCCTTAATTAGTTAATGAGTTCACTTTGAAGAAATAAACATACCTTGAGCAATCGCATCCCCCTGTGAGTTAGCACTCCCCTCAATCGTGACTCAATGTAACAACACCATAAACTTTGTGAAATATTAATTTAATCTAGAGCATGAAATGACAACTCCCAAAACTTTGAGACTCACCCCGAGGTGAGTGTCAAAGTTCAATGTCCTAAGGTGAATTTACCCTCTAATGTTTTAATGAGCTACTCGGTTATAGGTTCCTTTTAAGTTCTTAGCAAATCCCCAAAAAGGTTGAGGACGTACCTTCGCCGCGCTCCTTCCTCAAAAATGAATTTGCGTAATTGACAATGCAATTCATTCCAAGGAATAGTTGAAATACAATGAATTCAAATGTAACCCAAAGAGAGAATACTTACCGAGTTTCGGGTGCTCCTTCCCTTCTCTCAAGTTTGTGTCTCCAATTTTTCCTAGTTGCCTCCAAGTCTCCTAGTCGCCTCCAAGTCTTGTAACTACCTTCCGCTTCGCTCCCGGCGGACGCACCAATTATGTGAGGCCAAACCCCCCACCCTTAAGCGTCCGTAGTCCGAGTAGTGGGTTTGGGCTCACATTCCTCCGCGGTATTGGATTTGGACTTGGATGAGTCCATAGTGCAAGGTTCACCCTTCAAGTGGTCTTGGATTTAACTTTGGTCTTTGCTTCCTTTGTCTTGCCATCGCGAGAGTGCTCCACATTCTCCATTAAGTTGTGCACGTGGTTTATTTTTAAAGAGAGGATGCAAGTGTTAAAAAAACACTATTCTCTAGAGTCAATCTCAAATACATTTACTTGTGAAAGCCACACATAACACTAACTAGCATAATGTAACTAACTACTTGTCTATGAGCTAATTAGGTAGGCTATCTACTAAGCTCCTTCATGAACCCATCTCTTTACTTTCTAATTACATAAACCTAGCTCCTTCATAAACCCAGCTCCTTCATAAACCCAGCTTCTTAGCTTCTAACTAAACAAACCCAGCTCCTTCATGAACCCAGCTCCTTCATGAACCCAGCTCCTTCATGAACCCAGCTCCTTAGCTTCTAACTAAACAAACCCAGGTCCTTCATAAACCCAGCTCCTTCATGAACCCACAACTTTGTAGTTGTAATCCCCAACTACCTCACTAATTATTCAAGCCCTTAACTAATCTTCCTACCTAATTTCCCTAATTCTACTAACAACCCCTTTCTAATCACACAATTCTTCTTTAATCCTAAAATCCTAGAGAGGAGAGGGGGAGAGAGAATTTCCTAACTTCACTAAGACTAACTAATCCACACAAGTATATTTTTGCACTCATCACAACATCAAGTGCTCAACTCTTAAACATGGAACTTGCAACCACGTGTATTCAAAACATGAACTTTAAGTACCACAAATTGGAATCATGAATTAACTTTAAAATCCTTCACGTCAACACTAATTCTACCAAGAGGTCAAGCCCTCTTCAAGGCTAACAAGCCTTGGCTCTCAAACTAAAAACTAAGCACACACATGTGCTCCAATATGGCTTCCCACACCCACACTTATAACTCGTGGGGTGCCTTGGAGCACAAAGGAAAGAGAGGATGAGTGAGGGAAGAATGAGGGATTATATAGTAAGCTTGAGGGGGTGAGCACCCTCAAGGCTCACGATAAGCCCTTGAGATTTCCTCCTACTTAGTAGGCGCCAATCCTATCTTCTAAGCCTTCCTCCCTCAAATGATCAACAAGGATCCTAATTCGAACATTTAACTAGCCTTGGCTTTCTACCTACCACACTTTACCAAACTTGGGATGCTTCAACCCAAACTTAGCCTCCTTCGCTTTCCGCCGCCATAACTTTCTCCCCTTACTTTCCCAAATCGTCGCTCACCACTTAATTCAAACCACGATGCTTAACTCGTGATTTGATTGGTGCTTTGAGAATTTGCTTATCCTCCACCTTGCATTCTTCCTTGGGCCTTCCCCATTAAGTGGCCATGATGAGGTGGTCCACTTGTGCGCTCCATGTGATCCTCCATTCATCCCAATTCGAATGCACTTGCCTCTTGAGTCACTTTGGTTGTCTCCATCCATTTGTACTAGCCTACTCACTAACTACTCAATCCAAGTTCTCCTTACCTATCCTCATTCACTCAAATCCTTCCGAAGGTAAAAACACAATAACAACTCACATCCTAGCCTCTTACAACATGGTACTTCTAAGACTAACATTTCACTCTTTTTATATTTTTGTGAAGTAACATGCTACTTCAAAGTGCATCAACTAACGTTTCAAGGGTCTAAGACTAAATGTGGGCACCCTTTTGGGCTCACAAGGTGTTGCTACCATAGGTTTTAAAGTGACAACAAGCCAAATTTAAGGATTCTATGTATTCTATTAGCAAATCAATAAGTTGCACTTATGCATAACTATAGCAGCTTGAGCCTGCTTCACATTGCATTGTTTGGCTTACATTATACATCCCCTATTGCAACACTAAGTTGAAAAACCTTGTAGCTTAGGGCTCAAACAGGGGAGTGGGAAATGGCAACCTCATAAGAGCAGTATACCCCCAAAGCATATCCATGAACATGAACAACTTCTGAAGGCCTAAACATTATATTCAATATTGAATCCTACAAATTTCATTACAACCAGAATGATTGTACATGTGTTCACTTCATGCTTAATTAGGCCATAAACACTATATTCGTTAAATTGAGACTTTTTGGGCATTTTGAGACATTCACATAAATAAGAACAAGGATAAATGGAACACATATTGGAGAAAGTTGTAAGATGCGAACACTTTGAAGCAGGTTGTGGTACTTTTGGGCCACCCCCTTTCGAGGGAGCCTAAAAGTATCACACAAGCCCTTCGGTGAAGGTGGCCTGCATTTGCAGGCGCCCAAGCCGAACCCGGATGATAGGTGTATAACGTGAGTAGTTAGATTTTTAAGGGAGATTAAATATGCGTCGTAGTACCTCCGGAGGTTAGGCCTTAGTTTTTTACTAGTGTGGCTTTAAACTCCACTAACCAATTTCATATCTAGTTCTAACCTTAACCTACAACCTATTCTACGCGCAGACGCACCAGCCTTGAAACCAAGGCAATCCTAATTTGTGAATTGGGATGGTTCTGATACACCCAACCGGGTGTGACTCATACCACCCTAACTCAACGAACGGAATAACGACAATTTGATGGACCATTCAATTCTTCCTATTTCTTTATTTAGTTCTATTTAGTTTTCTAAGCGGGGGAACTTGGCCTAAGTCCCACCCTTCACACAAATTCCTTCTTAATTACTTACTTTTGTTTGCACGTCCTAACTTACTACATTAACATATTAGGCATCACCCCTTACCTCGGGTCTCTTGCCAACAAGGGTTTACGATTTATTTGGTATGTTTTGATTGTTAAATGTGTTTACACTGGATAGACCACGAAATGCAACTCAATGGGACCAGGGTGACGGGCGACCTGTAGGTTCAACCTGTTGCGCAATCTTCATAAATTGGGGCCATTACTCCCAATCTATGGGGCCAACAACATAATAGTGGATTCGCGGGTCATTAACCCCACATTTCCACCAACAACATTCAGAGTGGTCGTGTCGGTGATTAATCCGACTTACCACACACGAAACTTGCTAATAAATGAAGCTACTACCACAAAACATACCAAGGGCCCCGAAAACAATGGAATTGGGTACTCCCTTGGCGGTCAAGTGGTCAAGCCACTTGACCTTACGAGATAGGTGAGTGGGTTTAGAAATGCGTACCTTAGCCGTGCTCCCTCCAATCCTAAATGGAAGGCTTAAGGTTAGTTAATTTACCTCAATTTTCCTCGGTTGATTTGGGCTTGATGTAGGCCGAGCCGCTACCTCCTTCCTTGCTCCACTTTCCGAGCGTCGACCTTGCCTCCTTCTTTGTAACTAGTTTGGTAGTAAGCGTACCTTAGTTAACAATTAAAATATAAAGTGTTATTCTGCCCTGTAATTTAATCCTAAGCATAATATTTATACTTAGTGCACCAAATTATCTTTCCAATGATCTAAAAATCACTCTAATCGGATAAGAAATGCAAAAGTTATGAGGGTTGGAAGTGTGAGGTCGATTCAACCGACCCTTCCAACCCACCTATCTACCTTCTAACTTCAAAAATTCATAGCACATTCCTTACTACTTGGATCTAGGCTTTCCTTATACCATTGGAAAGCTATGAACAAGCTCTAACTAGAAAAATTATGACATCAGCAGGTTAAGCTAATAGAAATTCAGCGGACTCCTTGTAACACAGCAGTCAATCAAGAAGGCTTAAACTATGTATCTCGCCTTCAACAATTCATATCTAATTCAAATCTTAGTCAAATCAAACGTTCTATATGACCCTGGAGAGATATTAAAAATATGTGATTAGAAAGGTAAGCCGAAGTGAACCCAGCAGGTCCTCTGTAATGCAGCAGTCAACCAAAAGTTCTCAAACTATGTGTCCCATCTTGCACAATTCATATCTAATTCAAATCATGCTCAAATCAAATGTTCTAAGCCATTTTGGAAAGCTACACAAAAGTTCTACTTGGGAAAAATATAATTTCTTGGAATTAAAATTCCTATTGGGCTCGCAGGTCTGATCCAGCAGCCGCTACCCACAAGACCACCCAGTTTTTCTACTCCATCTTTGAAAATCCATAACTAATTGTCATCTCAACCAAATCACAAATGGGAAACGGCTATGGATAGCTATATGAAATCTCTCTAAGAGAAAAATGATAAGTATCTTGTTCTAGCTTTTGAACTAAGCCTTCAGGGCATTGGCAGATGAGGTCTATAATGCCTCTATTCAAAAGTCTACCATCCAACCTACCTCTACAAAAGAAGGAATAATTTTGTTGGTGTGTTAATAAACACACAACCTAACTAGGAGAGAGAGAGTAGAGGAGGTTCTCAAGCCTTTCTTTTAGACCATTGAGAATACATGCTAAAGGATTTTTTCCTAACTACATTGAAGCAGGGCTTCGCCCAAAAACTAGAGAAAGAAAGAGAGCTACAAGGTGGAAGGAGGGGTTTTTAAACCCTCTCACAAAAGGGTTGGACCCCTCCTCCACCGGATCCACTTTTCAAACCCTTTCCCGAAATTTTGGCTCGGGGGTTTTCCCGGTTGAGGTTGCCATCCTCTCGCCGAGGTGGCTCCGACAAAAAACCTTTAGAAATCTTTCTAATTTTTCCGCCATCGAGTTGGCAAGGGCGCAAGTGGGCAAGTAGCCCCCTTGCTCTCTTTCTTTTTTGTCTTCAAAAGTCTTCAAGCCGATTTTATCTTCTTACCTAAACCACCTCTAATAGTCTTGTGTGCCTCACACTAACTAATAAACTAACACTTGCTTAGCTAGCATTTACTAACATTTGCTTAATAGCTAGCATCTACTAATATTTGCTTAATAGCTAGCATCTACTAATATTTGCTTAGCTAGTTGTTTTTACTAGCTAGCATATTTTTTCTACTTTGCTATCTTCTAGCACTACTTAGTTTCATTTTAACCTTCCTTCTTCTAGGCTAAATGCTAAATGAACTAATTTTCCCTAAATTCCCTATCAATTCTAACTTTTAATGCTAACATTCTAACTAAAAGTGATCCCGCAGAGTGGTGGACCACTCAAAGGGTTCACACAGGTGTTTAGACCAAGAACCCCATAAATAACTCATATTTGTGATGGTTTAGGGTGGGCAATCCAAATCTTAGACCACATTTAAGGGGAAACCTTAAAACATTCATATTATTGCACACAAAATATTAGAGCTTGTATGAATATGGTTTAGGTAGGGCAATCCAAACCATAGATCTTATTGAAGGGTTAATATGTTAACCAATATAATATTGCATACAAAATATTCCAAACTCATATTTGTGATGGTTTAGGTAGGGCAATCCAAACCTTAGACCATATGGAAGGGGAAATCATGTCTAACTTGTATTATTGCAAAAAAAAACATACAAAGTGTGGCATGTAAAATGCATATCATGCTAACACCACACATGCATTGGATAGTGCGACCCAAAATGTTCTTGCCTATGGCCCAAAACCCTACGCCTACTATGGCCTATCTAGCCTCGGATACTACCTCTTTTTCTTTTGCTTTTTTTTCTTTTGCCTCTTTTTCTTTTGCTGCAGCTTCTTTTGCTCGCATTGCTTCAACATTCCTGAAAATCTCCGCCCCGCGACTATAGCCATTCTTGGGGTGAACGCCATCAATAACACATTTTGTATTCCGTCGGCCGCCCGAATTATACGACGAAGAATTCGAATACGATGAAGTGGACTGTCTTGCATTTCTGGTCATGGAGTAGAAACGCTCCAACTCGATGGACGCACTAGACTGCATAGGTTTACGGGTGGGAGCAACCTGCAACGCGTCAACGCAAGAACACATGTGTTAGTTTAGGGAGGAAGACCCAAACGTGTCACACGTTCATTTTTTAAGTGCAAAATGATTGTAATGCGCGGATAACCATGTTTTTTTTTTTTGGGGGGGGGGGTTCACCTTGTCACCGGGGGCGTTCCCGTCGGAGTTGGCGAGGAGGGGCAAGGCATCCCGCAAAGGAATAGGAAGGGTTCCACTCTTCGTAGGCCGAGCGTCCATCCACAGCCGCCATTGAGGTGTACTACTGCCGCCGGGCCGAGAGGGGGATGTCCGGACGCATTTGCGATTTATGCCTTTGAGCGGTGACGGGGACGCAGATCGCTGGAAGATTTGCTTGGGTGGGGGGCTATCGACGACGCTGGCGTCAAGAGGCTCCTTGGAGTAGTCAATGGTTGACGCGGCGTCGTAAATGGTCTCATAGAAGAAGCTCCCCAAGTCTGACTCGCTGACGATGTCAATCGAGGGCTCCAAACGCTGGAGCCAAAATTGGAACAAAACAAAACCCAAGGAAAAGGGGGGAGATAGAGCGCGTGAAAATCAAGATACATATGAAGCGTAAATTACACAAAATGGGCAGGCGCATATACACACACACACATACAAACACATGTACTGTCTCAAATGAACTTGTTAAATTTCGCGTGAGATAACAACTCTCTGTACAAATGGTCTCGTGGATCCAAGTATCTCTCGCCTATGGGATTATTCCTAACAAAATTGTTTACGGGAAGTCCGCTTCCCCAGAGCGCCTGGAGGTATTTACTAAGGTCTAACAAAAATCGGTCCCGGACCTTCTCGACCATCCACGTAGGGCACACTATGAAGTTGGCCGTCGGGTTCAATATGTTCTTTGCGGCGCTGTCGTCCACCATGAGCGTCTTCTCGCGGGTGGGGCGGACGTCGTAGGGGACGCCTATGAAGGACGGTCGCTGGTCCCAAAAAATGGGCTTCAAGACCTTGAGGTATTGGGGGGAAGCGGGGTTGTTTGGTTTTTTGACGACTTTGCCGTCCTGTGTGTACAATATTCTACAGGTTTCCTGTGCTAGGACCATGCAGGGGGGCTTGATGCCCTTGAAGATGAACTCCACGACCGCATTGGTGTTCTCGGCCGTCATGGAGCTCCACACGACCACCCACCATCGTTGTTGGGCGATCTGGAGGAAGGTCCGAAGCCACGGGCGGAGGTGAACTAGCTTGCTCTTTATGAACGTGGGCGGCCCGTCGTAATTAGCGTCCTCGGGCTTGCAAAAGGGCACTTTGGGGGCCCTAGGGCAATGAACGCACTGCACGAGGACACCGTTCAGGTCTAACACCAGGAATCGTTTCTTCGGCAGCGGGGGTGGGGCGGGTAAAACCGGGGGGGCCGCCGTGCTGCCCTCTGCGCTCCTTGGAGAAGAGTGTTGGGGAGCCGTTACGCTATGCTCCGAGCCCTGCGGATACGATCGAGAGAAAACGGTGGGCGACTTATGTCATGCTATGTCCAAACGAAGCATTAAGGAAACGAGTGTTCTTGGTGCAAACACAAAACCAATTGATTCATTTTGGAGGGGGTGCAACAAGGGATACAAGACAGACAAGAGCATACAAAATACATTCAAACACAATATACAAGTATATAGGAGTCAAAAATGGTGATTGTATTGTATACAATGCTCTATGTACATTTTGATTGGGGGGAGCCGCGTTGAACGATGCGTTCAAACTAGCCTACTTCTAAATCTAGAAAAATTTGAAGAGACGGGCCGCCGTGATGAAGACTTCGTCGCAAGCCGGGGTAGGTGGACAAACGAATGGTCGGGGGGATGTGGCGAAGGGCACGAGTGCCGGGGGGGCGACGTGTGTGTGAGTTTAGGGTAGCTAGGGGACACGACCAAGGCAAGAAGACAAAGACCCATGGAGTTTGGGTCGACCGACCCAAACTGAGTGGGGTCAGTGCATTACCTCGCCTTGGTCGTGCCTTGACGACGTTGATGCTGGCATCGCCTGCGCTGCCCCACCTCTGTCACCGCCGCCTCCGACGACGACGTCAACCGCAACCTACTCCTGCAAAGGCTGACTGTCAGGCATTTGTCCCAACCCAACCTCCGCATGCGCATCATGCATTGGTTCATCGACTGGGTTAGGAGTAGAGGTGTCACCAGGCCCTTGCGGGCCTTCAACATCTAACATGGGCTCGTCCACCGGGGTCTGGTCGGGGACGGGGTTTGGGTCGGCCGACCCAAACCCTGCTGCTTGGCGAGCGTCGCTCTGGGACGCTGCAACGTCGGCACTGTTTGGGTCGGACGACCCAAACATGTGGGGGTCGTCCCGCTGGTGGTGTGGGGGCGAGAGGATGGGAGGCCGGAGCGGCGGGGGTGCCAACGAGCTGGACGCTCCGGCGACGCGCCAAAGGTTGGGGTCATCCACCTGCTGGACGGGCGCGTAAGGGCGGGCGTGCGGCTGCAGCAACTGCGCGAAGCTGAAGGAATGCTGCAGCGTGGGCCGCGGGGCGATATCCTGTGGCGGGAAGCCTGCGGGCAAATGCGGGAATGAACTCAGGGGAGCCATCACCAATCCCTGCGCCAGCATTGTCGCAACCCTTGCTAGCCCCCCTTGACAATCTTGCCAATTTTCAATTCTAACAAAGGTTACGAGCGCTAACCATTCGCATTCCGCCATGCCAATGATTAGCTCCTCCTACCCCGGACCTTATAGTTCATAGGAGGGAACCAACCCTCCTACTTTGCTTTCGGGACTCACCCCTTAATCCGTAACCCATTCCTAGATGTGGACTTCCATCCATGGAAGTCCAATCCCATGTTGATCATCGCATTGCCGGAGCAACACTACAACAACCCGAACCATACTAGGCAACTATGGCCTCACAATGGGCCAATGCCCATGGAGGCCTTGCCGTTCGGCCTCGGGTGGGTGAGGCCACACCACCTCACCCATATAAGCCTCTAGGACTCTACGCGGGGCCCCTACCCCACCGTCAACCAACCTCTTGTCTCTCTACCAAGAGTTGGGGCCAAGTGGACATTTTCCCTTAGCCGCTGGGTCTAGAAGCCCCCAGCAGCTTCAGACCATCATAACTTCCTTGTATGATGTCTGATTCCAGCAACCAACCACTCCATCTTCATCTACGCTTCACGTAGATGCCGATGGACTCCTCACTTGCCCCATTCGGGCAAGTGGTAAGGAAGTTATGCCTGTTTGAACCTTGGCAGTCCCGGGAATCACTCCCAGGCACTGCTGTACCAGGGCGCTGTCCCGGGACAGCTCCCCACTCAAATGGCCATAACTCCTAGCTCACACCTCCGATTGAGGTGTTCTTGAGCATTCTAGAATCACCACGCCATGAGCTACGCATAGCTCATGGCCTTACCCTTGTGCCTCCTAGTCTTCGTGGATGGGAGGCGTTCCCAACGCCCGGGGACCTCATCCACACTAGGATCACTTGGGCCCTCTCACCAATGGCGCCACAAGTCCCGGGTGTCACTCCGGGGTCCCCCTTGTGCCCATGGTGTTTCGGGCACTCCTCATGGAGAGGTGCGCGACAAGCATGCCCTGGATCACTTGCATGATGAGCTCCGCTTGGGACGGAGTTTGGGCCATCGCCCTTTGCCGCTCCTGCTCCAACAGGAGAGCCCTCAACTCCGCAACTTCGTTGCGGACCGAGGGTTCCTCGGCGGCAGCCCTCTGCAGTCGCACACGCTGCTCCTCGTCTCGAAGCATTTTTGCGTTCGCCTCCTCCACGGTGAGGACCTCCGGTTTCATCCTCACATTCCCGGCGAACGCTCTGGGGGAGGCAGGATCAGACCTCAGCCTCTTGGCGAGTTCCATGTCGTCCTCGTCCTCGGAGCTTATTGCGATCGTCTCCTCCACCGCATAGTCCCCGTACAGCTTCTTCCCCTTCATCCTTCTCCGCTCCCTGAAGGTGGCCGTCGCGTCCCTCGAGTACGTGTCCTTCGTGTCGTCCACCGTCAACGCGGGCACCAGCCTACTTTGCGGCGTGGCAGCCCGCATGGCCTTCTTCCGCTGAGGGGCCTCGGATTCTTGAGTGAATCATGTTGCCCCTTCCTCCACCTCCCCCTCCACTTTCTCTGCTTCCTCCTCCTCCTCCTCCCCCTCCTCCCCAACCTCGCCAACTACTCCCATCGACGGATTGCCCGGATGCAACCCAATGAGCAGCTCTGGCAATTGAACGGGGGCACGCATGGCGAATTCACCCGGGTTGATTCGCCTCGCCATATCCAAAGGATTCTCGCCCCCCTCGACTATCTCTTCAACGTAGGATCCGGGTATCCAGTCAAGGATGTCCATTTTCTGGGCCAGTGCCTTCTGGGTCCTGTAAAATTGAACATCGGCATCCTCCACATAGGAGTAGATGTTCAACCCAGACATCTGCACAATCCAAATCAATAGTATTAGTATAAACTAATGAAGAGTAAGGAAAAATGACATTCAAAATAAAATAAGAATAGTTAGTTTGGGTCGAGCGACCCAAACTAGGGTATGCACAGTTTGGGTCGCTCGACCCAAACCGTCCGTATAGGGCTTTCAGGGTTCTTTGCTTACCATTGCTACAAAAATCGGTTTGGATCCCCCGAAAACGTTGAAGATGCAGTCCCCTCTCTTGGTGAGGGTCCTCATCATCCGCAGGTAGAACTCCATGCGCAGCTCATCCGCGGGGTAGTTGGCGTACTTCGCCTCGTCATACAAGCTCCTGCTGGTACCCAACCCTTCTTGGACTTGGAAGAGTTTTTCCATCTTGGCTATAGGATGGTTGGGCACCTTAAGTAGATCAGCTTTGTACACGAAGTACAAGCACAACACGTTGACGATCTTCGTCTTCTTGTCTTTCAACGTGCTGTACGCCCCCTCCGCCGGTGCAGCAACGTAGTGAGATTTTGAAACGGCATACTCCGGCTGCAATTTGCGCACGATCTCGTAAACCTGCTCTGCCCTCCTGTCCTCGACAATCCAGAGCCAGACATCGACCTCCCTGAAATTGGGGCTGGCGTAGTCCACGAACTTCGACAAGAAATGATCGTAAAAAGGGGTGCTCATAGTCCCCTCGAATGAGGCTCCAGGGATATTCCTGAAGTCTATCATTCCGAAGGGGAAGCGGTCCCCGGCTTTAGTACTGATCGCTTTCCTGGACTCAGAGCCCGGCCAACCTTGGATCCTGAGAGGCTCGACGGTGACCATGTTGAATTGCGCATCGCCTTCGAAACTGACGATCTTCTTCTCCTTTATGAAGTTGGAGAAGGCCCGCGCTGAGTGTTCGGGAAGCACCCGGTTCCTCCCCCCCTTCACGAGCTTGGATCTGAGGAAGTCGTCTCCCGCCTCCCTCATGAGTGCCGCCATGGACGCACTGGTGAACTTATATTCGGCTTTAAAGGCCCTCCAGTGCGCCCATAGACCTCTCCGTCCACGATGAGCTTCTTCTCGGGCACCAGCTTGTGCAGCCCTTGGACGATGGTCGTCTTCTTCTTCCTTGTCGCAACCCTTGCTAACCCCCTTAGCAATCTTGCCAATTTTCCATTCTAGCAAAGGTTACGAGCGCTAACCATTCGCATTCCGCCATGCTAATGGTTAGTTCCTCCTACCCCGGACCTTATAGTTCATAGGAGGGAACCAACCCTCCTACTTTGCTTTAGGGACTCACCCCTTAATCGGTAACCCATTCCTAGATGTGGACTTCCATCCATGGAAGTCCAATCCCATGTTGATCATCGCGTTGCCGGAGCAACACTACAACAACCCGAACCATACTAGGCAACTATGGCCTCACATTGGGCCAATGCCCATGGAGGCCGTGCCGTTCGGCCTCGGGTGGGTGAGGCCACACCACCTCACCCATATAAGCCTCTAGGACTTCACGCGGGGCCCCTACCCCACCGTCAACCAACCTCTTGTCTCTCTACCAAGAGTTGGGGCCAAGTGGACATTTTCCTGTAGCTGCTGGGCCTAGAACCCCCCAGCAGCTTCAGACCATCATAACTTCCTTGTATGATGTCTGATCATAACAACCAACCACTCCATCCTCATCTACGCTTCACGTAAATGCCGATGGACTCCTCGCTTGCCCCATTCGGGCAAGTCTTGAGGAAGTTATGCCTGTTTGAACCTTGGCAGTCCCGGGAATCACTCCCAGGCACTGCTGTACCAGGGCGCTGTCCCGGGACAGCACCCCACTCAAATGGCCATAACTCCTAGCTCACACCTCCGATTGAGGTGATCTTGAGCATTCTAGAATCACCACGCCATGAGCTACGCATAGCTCATGGCCTCACCCTCATGCCTCCTAGTCTTTGTGGGTGGGAGGCGTTCCCAACGCCCGGGGCCCTCGCCCACACTAGGATCACTTGGGCCCTCTCACCAACGGCGCCACAAGTCCCGGGTGTCACTCCAGGGTCCCCCTTGTGCCCATGGTGTTTCGGCCACTCCTCATGGAGAGGTGCGCGACACTCACCCCCACCAAACGGAGTCGATGCCCTCATCGACTATACTCGTAGTCGGCACACCAATTCTCAAGTTGCCATCCTCTATGGTGCGGCATTGTGTTTACCTTAGGGCGCGACCCCCACAATGCATCTTCAAATTTGGCATAGTCCCAAAGGTGTCGTTCCTAGGTGGTCCGTTAGCGACCTTGGATCTCTCATCCAAGGACCTAACCTACACTAGACCCACCTACTTTGGGACTCACTTGGGTTGCCCCTCCTTTGGGGCCTCCCCCGTTAGGCTCCACTAGCCTAACGTGACACATCTAGGCGAGACCTCAACGCTTCCACTAAGTTGTCTCGGTTGCAACTCCGAGATGGCTTTCCATTGTTAAGCCACGCCTCGATCGCACGGGGGTGATGCCAAGTCCCGCCCGACTCGGTTCCCACTTTGCTCTTTCGAGACATGGGTTCATGACTCCCATGCGCCAACTTTCGTTAGCTCGCGGGTAGCACTTTTATGAGCACGCGCCATCACCTTGTCCCCGCCCGGACAAGCCCACGGCTAAGAAGTTTTTTGGTTTTATCCAAGACCCCTCCTAGCCATGGCCCCAATTACTCGGCTTACCCAACCTAGTTTGGCATATCTATTCCCCCTCTTCCACTAACCAAGCACAAGTACAAGACTAGGACCTCATCTCGTACTTTTCTCTTTGCACCACTAAAGTTTGGACTTTATTCCCTCAAGCCAAAGAACAAGTTCATGTTGTGGAGCAATTAGCCTCGAAGCTAAGTGTGCTACTAGCGTCTCTCCCCCACTAAAGGAGATTGACGTCCTCATCAATGCCTACGCTTCATTTTATTGGAATGTCTAGCCTTAGTTTCTTCAAAGTGCTTTACCAATTCCTTGGCGTTCATCATGTCTCTTGCCGCTACCCAAACGGCTTCTTTCTCATGGTATCCTCACCATTTCACCAAGTACTCCTTTGTACATTTTCTTTCATTTTCACTTGGGCTTCCTACACCTGAGGATGCCCTCTTACCTCATGTTCCAAATGACCTCCACAAGGTCGGGACGTGGCCTAATCACTTGCTTGTGATCGGGCCACAAGGTGTCGTCCTAAAATGACTTTCGTAATGAGACATGAAATGTCAGATGCACTTTGATGTCCTGTCGCGCACCTCTCCATGAGGAGTGGCCGAAACACCATGGGCACAAGGGGGACCCCGGAGTGACACCCGGGACTTGTGGCGCCGTTGGTGAGAGGGCCCAAGTGATCCTAGTGTGGGTGAGGGCCCCGGGCGTTGGGAACGCCTCCCACCCACAAAGACTAGGAGGCATGAGGGTGAGGCCATGAGCTATGCGTAGCTCATGGCGTGGTGATTCTAGAATGCTCAAGAACACCTCAATCGGAGGTGTGAGCTAGGAGTTATGGCCATTTGAGTGGGGCGCTGTCCCGGGACAGCGCCCTGGTACAGCAGTGCCTGGGAGTGATTCCCGGGACTGCCAAGGTTCAAACAGGCATAACGTCCTCATAACTTTCCCGAATGGGGTAAGTGAGGAGTCCATCGGCATCTACGTGAAGCGTAGATGAAGATGGAGTGGTCAAGTGTTAGCATCAGACATCATACAAGGAAGTTATGATGGTCTGAAGCTGTGGGGGCTTCTAGGCGCAGCGGCTAAGGGAAAATGTCCACTTGGCCCCAACTCTTGGTAGAGAGACAAGAGGTTGGTTGAGGGTGGGGTAGGGGCCCCGCGTAGAGTCCTAGAGGCTTATATGGGTGAGGTGGTGTGGCCTCACCCACCCGAGGCCGAACGGCACGGCCTCCATTGGCATTGGCCTAATGTGAGGCCATAGTTGCCTAGTATGGTTCGGGTTGTTGTAGTGTTGCTCCGGCAACGCGATGATCAACATAAGATTGGACTTCCATGGATGGAAGTCCACATCTAAGGATTGGTTACCGATTGAAGGGGTGAGTCCCGAAAGCAAAGTAGGAGGGTTGGTTCCCCTCCTATGAACTATAAGGTCCGGGGTGAGAGGAGCTAACCATTAGCATGGCGGTATGCGAAGGGTTAGCACTCGTAACCTTTGCTAGGAAATGAAAATTGCCAACATGGTCAAGGGGGACTAGCAAGGGTTGCGACACGTGGTATCAGAGCAGGGTTCCAATATTTGAGCTAGCACTTTGAGGTAGACATGGCTATCAAAAATGCGGGTTATGATGGTGAGCCCGGGGTTTCCAAAAGGTGTGAGGCTCAAATTGGAACAAGGGTCATGTGCAAGTGAATTTTGACCATACCATTGATTCTAATGACAATGGTGGGCATGAGGGTGGATTCGGTAAGGAAAATGGAGGAGTGCTTTGAAAGGGCTCCCGCAAACCTCGAAAAGTAATCGGGGGCTAGAATACCGAATGCATCCGAAAGCTTGGACGGTGGTAATGTTGGATTGAAATTCCAATCCGAATTGCTTAGAATGTGGTGAAGTTGGAATGGGTGCAAATGCGGCACTTAAGGCTTTTAGGGTTATGCCTGCGATTTAACCACCATAATGAATGGCACAACTAAGATTGACTAGTTGGCTAAGAAACACATCGTTTTAGATGGGGTTTCAAAAGCGGGTGGTGAATACCATGTTCAACTCCCCAAAGCTTCTTGAGGACGTATCGGGAATCTTTAAGATTTGAAGAACATTGAAGCCGATGGTCCCGAAAAGAAGTTGGGCGGGGCATCACCACAAAGTGGGTTTTAGCCGATATTGGTCCCAAATAAATGGGCGAAAGTAGTTTGGCCCATTATACCAAGGCAAAACATACTCGTGCCACGGACGGAATGTTGGGAGGTGGGTTGATCCTACCAAAGCAATTCATGTTCGTGCCACGGACAAAGTGTGAAAGGTGGCTTTGTGCTACCAAGGCAAATCATGTTTGTTCCGCGGACAAACTATTAGAAATTGGTTTTGTGGCACCGTACCAAACCAATTTGTCCCGCGGACGGAATGTTTAGAGTTGGGTTTGCGGACCAAGCCAAGCCAAGTTGCCGAGGACGGAATGTTGGACGATGGCTTTGTTGCCAAGGCTAGTAGCCTTAAGCCGAGGCCAAGTCTCATGGATTGACAAAGAGTCAACATACTCCTTGATGAGCTGAAGCTCATAAGGTGTTGGGGCTTGCCGACGCGTATAATGGGCAAGCTCATTAATGTGCGGTCTCTAAGGGTGAACCCCATGAAATAAGGTAATGACGATGTCTTTGACGTTATAATGTGGGACATTGGAATTTGTGGACATTTTACACAATGTAAAATGGATGAGGTGCCCTCACTTTGGAGGACACCTTCTTTGAAACTCACATGAAAGATGTGAGGCGCAAGCCGGTGAGCTTGCGGTGCATTTGTGATGTGCCATGATGGCAAAGAATTGAACTACAAATTGACAAGGACTCCTATGGTAGGAGGACCCAAGTTGAATTTGGTCTTAATGGGCCAAATGAAAAATAAATAAAAACATAATGGTCGTGGTTCAATTGGAACAACTCCAAGGAACTCATGGGGAGGCTAGGAAAGATGGGCCTCCCCAAACCATACTTGTGGGATGTTGGTGAGATACAAGGATGTATTCACCAATGTGTTGCTCAAAATGTTACCGCCAAGGAGTGAATTACAACTTTGCTCAAGAAGAAATTGAGTTCTTGAGGCATGTGGTGACAAAGGAAGTTGGTGGACAAACATGAAGAATTTCAAGGCAATCCAAGAGGAGAATTGGCCCTTGATTCAAAAAAGGCTTAGGTCATTGGTTGGCCTAGCCAACTACTACCACCATTTCATTCTGGATTTGTTTTAAGGTTGCTAGTACCTTACTCGACTTATTGAGGAAATGGCTATCCCAAGAGTGGGATGAGCCTTGTCACCAAGCCTTTGGAAAGCTCAAGAGCAAGTTCCCTTCACAAGATGTGGTTAAGTTTCCGGGTTTTCATAAGCATTTTGAGGTGCACATGGAGACGAAGGACTTTATCATTGGCGCATAATGATGCAAGATGGATGACCATTGCTTATGAGAGCATTAGGCTCCATGGTTGTCGAACCTTGTCCGGCTTGTGCAAGAAATGGCTATCCCAAGAGTGGGATGAGCCATGCCACAAAGCCTTTGGGAAGCTTGAGAGCAAGTTCTCTTCGCCGCCCGTGCTCAAGTTTGCGGAATTTGACAAACCTTTTGAGGTGCATACGGGGGCGAGTGACTTTGCCATTGGTGGATGTTGATCCAAGATGGATGCCCGTTGCATATGGGAGCATTAAGCTTAAAGGTTGTCAAACCTTGTGCGACTTGTGAAAGAAATGGCTATCTCAAGAGTGGGATGAGCCTTGCCCCAAAATCTTTGGGAAGCTTAATACAAAGTTGTCTTCGCCACCCGTGTTCATGTTCGCGGAGCTTGACAAACCTTTTGAGGTCTATACGGGGGGGCGAGTGACTTTGCCATTGGTAGATGGTTAATGTAAGATGGATGGCCATTGCATATGAGAGCGTTAAGCTTGACGGTTATCCGACCTTATCCGACTTGTGGAAGAAATGACTATCCCAAGAGTGGGATGAGCCTTGCCACCAAGTCTTTGGGGAGCTTGAGAGCAAGTGTTCTTAGACGCCCGTGCTCAAGTTCGCGGAGCTTGACAAACCTTTTGAGGTGCATACGGGGGTGAATGACTTTGCCAATGGCGGATTGTTGATGTAAGATGGATGGCCATTGCATATGGGAGCATTAAGCTTGATGGTTGTCAAAGAAGACACCCAACTCATGACAAAGAACTTATTTGCCGTAGTGCATTGCTTGAAGATGTGGCGACACTATTTGGGGTTGCACAAACCAAAGGTCTACATGGATAATGTGTCCTAAAATAATTTTGACATTCAAGCGCAAGTGAGCGCCAAGTCATTGCGGTGGCATGATAGTTTGGCGCTTATAAAGGTGGATTTGATCCACAAACCGGACCGTGGAAATGTGGTGCCGGATGCGCGAAGTAGACCGGAAGAGTTCCAAGCAATGAGAACCATCCAAACCTTGTGGCTAATGTGTGCCGGCCAAGGAAACTTGTGATGCAAGATACGGGAGGGGTAAATTAACTACCCCAAAGCACAAAAGCTTTTAGGTGAGCTTCGCAAGAGCAAGGTGCTCAAAGAGGTTAAGTTGGTGGACGGATTGTTCAAGTGCAAACAAAGTCGGGTGTATGTGCCACAAGGCAAGTTCAGGCTATCGGTTTTGAAGGAGGAATATGATAGTCCTATTGCCGGCCATAGAGGAGAAAGAAAAAGCCGTCATAGAATGGTGTCAAAGAGGTACCATTGGCGGTGCATAAAGGAAGATATAGCCCACTTTGTGAAGGCTTGAATCAAAGTGCCAAGTGAACCGAGCCTCTTACCAAAAGCAAGGCGGCTTCTTGCAACCGTTGCCTATCCCGTTGGCGCCATGGCATAGTATGTGCATGGACTTGATCACAAGTTTGCCGGAGTCACATGGGTATGATGCCATCTTGTTGATGGTAGAGCGGTTTGCCAAGTGGGCACACATGGTGCCGATTGTGGGAACCGCCACCGCGTTGGAGACCGCATAGCCTTTTCTCAAAGGATGGTTGAGGCATCACGGGTTGCCACAAGTGATTGTGTGGGATCAAGATCCAAAGTTCACAAGTGCATTTTCAATGCATTTCTCTAGGAGGTCGTATTGAAACTAAGGTTTAGCACGACCTTGCATTCCCAAATGGATGGGAAAACAAAGCGTGTGAATGGAGTCTTGAAGCAATACTTGAGGAACTTGGTGGGGGCGGACCAAGGAGATTGGGCGGACTATGTGGGTCGAGCGGAGTGTAATTGCAATGTAGCCACGCAATTGGCTACCAAGGGGTGGTCTTTGGTGGTGGCTTATGGAGTGGATGCGCTCCAACCTATTAACCTAGCTCTCGAGGGGGCACATTCAACACTAGAGTTCAACCAAGATGGTGAGGACTTGGCCAAGAAGCGTGAACAAGTCTTGGAGATGACCAAGTTGTTGGTGGAGAAAGCCCGAAGGTGCTACGGAGTGCAAATCAATGCCGGAAGACGCGAAGTGGAGTATGAGGTGGGCCAATAAGGTGTTGTTGAATGTGGACAACTTCACCTTGCCCAAAGGCCTTACTTCAAAAGTTCATGTCCAAAATTGGAGCTTCGTTTTCCATTGTGGAACAAGTGTTCAAGGACATGTATAAGTTGGAATTACCACCGGAGATCAAAGTGCATCCGACATTTCATGTCTCATTACGAAAGTCATTTTAGGACGACACCTTGTGGCCCGATCACAAGCAAGTGATTAGGCCACGTCCCGACCTTGTGGAGGTCATTTGGAACATGAGGTAGGAGGGCACCTTCAAGTGTAGGAAGCCCAAGTGAAAATGAAAAAAATGTACAAAAGACTACTTGGTGAAATGGTGAGGATACCATGAAAAAGAAACCGCTTGGGTGGCGGCAAGAGACATGGTGAACACCAATGAATAGGTGAAGCACTTTGAAGAAACTAAGGCTAAGGATTCCAATAAAATGAAGCGTAGGCATTGATGAGGACATCAATCTCCTTTAGTGGGGGAGAGACGCTAGTAGCACACTTAGCTTCGAGGTTAATTATGCCACAACATGCACTTGTTCTTTGGCTTGAGGGAATAAAGTCCAAACTTTAGTTGTCGCAACCCTTGCTAGCCCCCCTTGACAATCTTGCCAATTTTCAATTCTAGCAAAGGTTACGAGTGCTAACCATTCGCATTCCGCCATGCTAATGAGTAGCTCCTCCTACCCCGGACCTTAAACCCTAAACCCTAAACCCTAAACCCTAAACCCTAAACCCTGGTAAGAGGCTCGGTTCACTTTGCACTTTGATTCAAGCCTTCACAAAGTGGGCTATATCTTCCTTTATGCACCGCCAATGGTACCTCCATGACACCATTCTATGGCGGTTTTTTCTTTCTCCTCTATGGCCGGCAATAGGACTATCAAATTCCTCCTTCAAAACCAATAGCCTCAACTTGCCTTGTGGCACATACACCCAACTTTGCTTGCACTTGAACAATCCGTCCACCAACTTAACCTCTTTGAGCACCTTGCTCTTGCGAAGTTCACCTAAAAGTTTTTGTGCTTTTGGGGTAGTTAATTTACCCCTCCCGTATCTTGCATCACAAGTTTCCTTCGCCGGCACACATTAGCCACAAGGTTTGGATGGTTCTCATTGCTTGGAACTCATCCGGTCTACTTCGCGCATCCGGCACCACATTTCCACGGTCCGGTTTGTGGATCAAATCCACCTTCATAAGCGCCAAACTATCATGCCACCGCAATGACTTGGCGCTTACTTGCGCTTGAATGTCAAAATTCTTTTAGGAAACATTGTCCATGTAGACCTTTGTTTTGTGCAACCCCAAATAGTGTTGCCACATCTTCAAGCAATGCACTACGGTAAAGAAATTCTTTGTCATGAGTTGGTTGTCTTCTTTGACAACCATCGAGCTTCATGCTCCCATATGCAATGGCCATCCAATTACACATAATCCACCATTGGCAAAGCCACTCACCCCCGTATGCACCTCAAAAGGTTTGTCAAACTCCGCGAACTTGAGCACAGGCGTCTAAAAACACTTGCTCTCAAGCTCCCTAAAGACTTGGTGGCAAGGCTCATCCCACTCTTGGGATAGCCATTTCTTTCACAAGTCGGATAAGGTCGGATAACCATCAAGCTTGACGCTCTCATATGCAATGGCCATCCATCTTACATTAACCATCCGCCAATGGCAAAGTCACTCGCCACCCCGTATTCACCTCTAAAGGTTTGTCAGGCTCCGCGAACTTGAACACGGGTGGCAAAGACGACTTTGTATTAAGCTCCCCAAAGACTTTGGGGGCAAGGCTCATCCCACTCTTAAGATAGCCATTTCTTTCACAAGTCGCATAAGGTTTGACAACCTTTAAGCTTAATGCTCCCATATGCAATGGGCATCCATCTTGGAATAACATCCGCCAATGGTAAAGTCACTCGCCCCCGTATGCATCTCAAAAGGTTTGTCAAATTTCGCAAACTTGAGCACGGGCGGCGAAAAGAGCTTGCTCTTAAGCTCCTCAAAAACTTGGTAACAAGGCTCATCCCACTCTTGGGATAGCCATTTCTTGCACAAGTTGGACAAGGTCGGACAACCATCGAGCTTCATGCTCTTATATGCAATGGCCATCCATTTTACCTCAACATCCGCCAATGCTAAAGTCACTCGCCCCCGTATGCACCTCAAAAGGTTTGTCAAAGTCCGCAAACTTAAGCACGGGCGGCGAAGAGAACTTGTTTTTGAGCCCCCCAAAGGCTTGGTGACAAGGCTCATCCCACTCTTGGGATAGCCATTTTCCTCAATAAGTTGAATAAGGTCCTAGCAACCTTAGAAAACTCTCGAATGAAGTGGTGGGAGTAATTGGCTAGGCCAACAAATGACCTAAGCCATTTTTGAATGAAGGGCCAATTATCCTTTTGGATTGCCTTGACATTCTTCATGTTCGTCCACCAACTTCCTTTGTCACCACATACCTCAAGAACTCAATCTCTCGTTGAACAAAGTTATTTTTCATTCCTTGGCGGTAATTTTTTTTGGGCAACACATTGGTGAATACATCCTTGTATCTCACCAACATCACCCCAATGTTGTTTGGGGGAGGCCCATCTTTCCTAGCCTCCCCATACGTTCCTTGGAGTTGCTCCAATTGAACCACGACCATTATGCTTTCTATTTTTCATTTGGTCCATTAAGACCAAATTCAACTTAGATCCTCCTACCACAGGAGTCCTTGTCAATTTGAACTTCAATTCTTTGCCATTATGACACATCATAATGCACCGCAAGCACACCGGCTTGCACCTCACATCTATCATGTGAGTTTCAAAGAAGGCGGCCTTCACAATGACATGCATTTCATCTATTTCACTTGGTGTGAAATTTTGACAAAAATCCAATGTCCCACATTGAAAGGTTACATGCATCGCGGCCTCCTTTGTCTCATGCGGTTTGCCCTTTCCAAACCGCACCTTGGTGGGCTTGCCCGCTCTATCAATCGGCAAGCCCCAACTCCCTTGTGAGTTTTGGGCTCAAGAAGGCATGGCTTGCCTCTTTGTCAACCCATTAGACGTTTGTCCCATTCATTTGAGCCTCAAGGTATAAAATACTTCGCCTTGGCTAAAGGTTACTAGCCTTGGCCACAAAGCCATCGTCTAACATTTGGTCCTCGGCAACACCATGAATTTGGCTTGGTCCGCAAGGCCAACTTTTAACACTCCGTCCGTGGCACAAATATAATCTAGCTTGGTACCACCAAGCCACCTTCTCACATTCCGTCCGCGGCACGAGCTAGCATGATTTGCCTTGGTATAATGGGCCAAACTACTTGCGCTCATTTCCTTGGGACATCTTTCGGCTAAACCCACTTTGTGGTGATGTGTCGCCCAACTTCTTTTTAGGACCATCGGCTTCAATGCTCTTCAAATCTTTATGATTCGCACTACGTCCTCAAGTAGCTTTGGGGTCTTGAACATGGTTTTCAGCACCCGCTTTTGAAACCCACCTAAAACGATGCATTTCTTAGAAAGCTCGTCCATCCTAGATGTACCCTTCATTTGGGTGTGAAATTCGCACATATACACCTTAAGAGACCCCGCGTGCCTCATGTGCCCCAAGTTCATTTCAACATCACCACCTTCTAAGCATTTCGAATTGGAATTTCAATCCAACATTAATGCCCTCCAAGGTTTTGGGTGCATTTGGTATTCTAGCCCCCGAATACTTTTCGAGGTTTGCGGGAGCCTTTTCAAAGCACTCCCTCCATTTTCCTCACCGAATCCACCCTCATGCCCACCATTGTCATTAGAATCAATGGTATGGTCAAAATCCACTTGCACATGATCTTTCTTCCAATTTGATTCTCACAACCTTTTGGAAACCCCGGGTCACCATCATAACCCGCTTATATGATAGCCATGCTTCCCTCAAAGTGCTAGCTCAAATATTGGAACCCTGCTATGATACCACGTGTCGCAACCCTTGCTAACCCCCTTAGCAATCTTGCCAATTTTCCATTCTAGCAAAGGTTACGAGCGCTAACCATTCGCATTCCGCCATGCTAATGGTTAGTTCCTCCTACCCCGGACCTTATAGTTCATAGGAGGGAACCAACCCTCCTACTTTGCTTTAGGGACTCACCCCTTAATCGGTAACCCATTCCTAGATGTGGACTTCCATCCATGGAAGTCCAATCCCATGTTGATCATCGCGTTGCCGGAGCAACACTACAACAACCCGAACCATACTAGGCAACTATGGCCTCACATTGGGCCAATGCCCATGGAGGCCGTGCCGTTCGGCCTCGGGTGGGTGAGGCCACACCACCTCACCCATATAAGCCTCTAGGACTTCACGCGGGGCCCCTACCCCACCGTCAACCAACCTCTTGTCTCTCTACCAAGAGTTGGGGCCAAGTGGACATTTTCCTTCGGCTGCTGGGCCTAGAACCCCCCCTGCAGCTTCAGACCATCATAACTTCCTTGTATGATGTCTGATCATAACAACCAACCAATCCATGTTCATCTACGCTTCACGTAGATGCCGATGCACTCCTCACTTGCTCCATTGGAGCAAGTCTTGAGGGAGTTATGCCTGTTTGAACCTTGGCAGTCCCGGGAATCACTCCCAGGCACTGCTGGACCAGGGCGCTGTCCCGGGACAGCACCCCACTCAAATGGCCATAACTCCTAGCTCACACCTCCGATTGAGGTGATCTTGAGCATTCTAGAATCACCACGCCATGAGCTACGCATAGCTCATGGCCTCACCCTCATGCCTCCTAGTCTTTGTGGGTGGGAGGCGTTCCCAACGCCCGGGGCCCTCGCCCACACTAGGATCACTTGGGCCCTCTCACCAACGGCGCCACAAGTCCCGGGTGTCACTCCGGGGTCCCCCTTGTGCCCATGGTGTTTCGGGCACTCCTCATGGAGAGGTGCGCGACATTCCTGTTCTCCGTCCATTCCTTCATGGTGTAGCATGAAGGGACGAAGATCTTGGGTTTGGTGAAGACGATCTTGGGGTGGACCCAGCATCTCTTTGCCGTCGTCTCCACGTGTAGGATGTGGGACGCCGCTTTTCCCATCTCTGTCTCGGAAAGACCTTGAAGCGCTATGAAAAACTCCCTCACCAGAGGCTTCATTTGCTTGAAGCGCGTAGTCTAGTTGAAGAGCATGCTGGTGTCGGGGTCCATAAGGTCCCCCGTCTCGTGTTTTTCAAAAACACTCCTCCATTTTCCCCACACGGAGTCGGACGCGGTGATCAAATATATTTCTCCTCGGAACTCGTTATATATTTTTTGCTTGTGGCTAGCATTGTCTATCGAGGAGAATTTATTGATCATCTGATATTTGAAGTCCTGCACACGTAGCCAACAATTCATGTTAGACAACATCTCATGGAATAACAAATGTAACAGCAGTTTGGGTCGATCGACCCAAACTATAAATCTGGTAAAGACAACAAAGCCATGCAAGAGTTTGGGTCGATCGACCCAAACTATAAACTTGGTAAAGACAACAAAGCCCTGCAAGAGTTTGGGTCGATCGACCCAAACTATAAACCTGGTAAAGACAACAAAGCCATGCAAGAGTTTGGGTCGACCGACCCAAACTATGAATTTGTTGAAGACACTAAAACAATGAAAGAGTTTGGGTCGGTCGACCCAAACATACTCACCTCCCATTTGGGGTTCTTATCTTTAGCATTCTCCCTTTCCCTGGGAGGCCTGCCATAAAACTCCCACACCTCCCTCGAGGCCATGATGTTTCTGATCCACGATGCCTGATAGGCCTTCTTTTTGTTCCCCATGTTGAAGAACCTGGAGATGTCGCTGAGGACCGTCTCGTTGTCCGACCAAACCACCAAAGCCTTCCAAACTTTTAGTTTCTCCTTCTGGTTGTTCGGGTCGTTCCACTCGGTCATCAGCTGGATTTTTTTTTATGCCTCCACACTGTGCTGCCCGTCAATCAACCAGAAGTCTCCTTTGGAGATTGTCGGCCACATATCAGGCGTCGGCATTCTCTTCAACCCTTGTGGCATGACAACAATCGTCTGTCTGTCGTCCTTGAACTGCCCGCCCAAGATTTGAGCGACCATCCAGTCGACGTAGGTGTCCTCCTTGGCTCGGACACATTTCTCGGGTGGCGCAAGGTGGCACTGAGCAATGTTGACCTCGAACTTGAAGTCCCTGCCCATGAAGAAGCAGTCCAGGCATTTTGTTTCGAATTTGGTGTTTATTTTTTGTATTTCGCCTGCATCCACCTCCTGGCCAGGCTTCGGCATCCGGAGCTCCGGGGAAACAGGCTCGTAAGTCATCACCGATGACTCTCTTCCCCTTTTGGAAGGGGTCGTTTGACGGCTTGTTGATGGCGTTGGCATCTCGCTGTCAGCTGGTGTTGTTGTAGTACTTGTCCGTCTCGACTCCACAGGGACCGCCCGCGGTTTCCTCACAGTTTGTGGTCTTGAGGACCCTGCGCCTTCTTCCGTCGTTGCCTTCCGCCTCTGTCGCGCACCTCTCCATGAGGAGTGGCCGAAACACCATGGGCACAAGGGGGACCCCGGAGTGACACCCGGGACTTGTGGCGCCGTTGGTGAGAGGGCCCAAGTGATCCTAGTGTGGGTGAGGGCCCCGGGCGTTGGGAACGCCTCCCACCCACGGAGACTAGGATGCACAAGGGTAAGGCCATAAGCTATGCGTAGCTCATGGCGTGGTGATTCTAGAAAGCTCAAGAACACCTCAATCGGAGGTGTGAGCTAGGAGTTATGGCCATTTGAGTGGGGCGCTGTCCCGGGACAGCGCCCTGGTACAGCAGTGCCTGGGAGTGATTCCCGGGACTGCCAAGGTTCAAACAGGCATAACTCCCTCAAGACTTGCTCCAATGGAGCAAGTGAGGAGTGCATCGGCATCTACGTGAAGCGTAGATGAACATGGATTGGTTGGTTGTTATGATCAAACATCATACAAGGAAGTTATGATGGTCTGAAGCTGCAGGGGGGGTTCTAGGCCCAGCAGCTGAAGGAAAATGTCCACTTGGCCCCAACTCTTGGTAGAGAGACAAGAGGTTGGTTGACGGTGGGGTAGGGGCCCCGCGTGAAGTCCTAGAGGCTTATATGGGTGAGGTGGTGTGGCCTCACCCACCCGAGCCCGAACGGCAAGGCCTCCATGGGCTTTGGCCTATTGTGAGGCCATAGTTGCCTAGTATGGTTCGGGTTGTTGTAGTGTTGCTCCGGCAACGCGATGATCAACATAGGATTGGACTTCCATGGATGGAAGTCCACATTGGGGAAATGGGTTACCGATTAAGGGGTGAGTCCCGAAAGCAAAGTAGGAGGGTTGGTTCCCTCCTATGAACTATTGGTCCGGGGTAAGAGGAGCTATCCATTAGCATGGCGGAATGCGAATGGTTAGCGACTCGTAACCTTTGCTAGAATTGAAAATTGGCAAGATGGTCAAAGGGGGGCTAGCAAGGGTTGCGACACGTGGTATCAGAGCAGGGTTCCAAGTTTTGAGCTCGCACTTTGAGGGAAACATGGGTATCAAAAATGCGGGTTATGATGGTGAGCCCGGGGTTTCCAAAAGGTTGTGAGGCTCAAATTGGAACAAGGATCATGTGCAAGTGGAATTTGACCATACCATTGGTTCTAATGACAATGGTGGGCATGAGGGTGGATTTGGTAAGGAAAATGGAGGAGTGCTTTGAAAAGGGCTCCCGCAAACCTCAAAAAACATTTGGGGCCTAGAATACCGAAAGCACCCAAAACCTTGGAGGGCATTAATGTTGGATGGAAATTCCAATTCGGAATGCTTGGAAGGTATTGATGTTGGAATGAATTTGGTGCTAATGAGGCACCCGGGGCCTCTTAAGGCCTATGTGCGCTATTCATACGCATAAATGAAGGATACACCTAAAATGGACAAGCTTTCTAAGAAATGCATCCTTTTAGGTGGGGTTTTAAAAGCGGGCGGTGGATGCCTTGTTTAAGTCCCCAAGGCTTCTTGAGGACATGGTGGGGACCATCAAGTTTGCAAGAGCATTGAAGCCGATGGTCCCAAAGAGAAGTTTGGCGGCGCATCACCACAAGTGGCTTTAGCCAAAGTAGGTCCCAAAGAAATGAGTGCAAATTGTTTGGTCCATTTTACTTAGGCAAAACATGTTGGAGCCGCGGACGGAATGTTGAAAGGTGGCTTTATGCTTCCAAAGCAAATCATACTTGTGCCGCAGACGGAATGTTGGGAGGTGGGTTTGTCCTACCAAGGCAATTCATGTTCGTGCCGCGGACGGAGTGTGGGAAGGTGGCTTTGTGCTACCAAGGCAAAACATGTTTGTTTTGCGGACAAACTATTAGAAATTGGTTTTGTGGCACCAAACCAATTTGTCCCGCGCACGAAATGTTTGAAGTTGGCTTTGCGGACCAAGCCAAGCCAAGTTGCGGAGGACCAAATGTAAGACGATGGCATTGTGGCCAAGGCTAGTAGCCTTAAGCCGAGGCCAAGTCTTTTGTACCTTGAGGCTCAAATGAATGGGAGATATGTCTTATGAGTTGACAAAGAGGCAACGGACTCTTTCATGAGGCCAAAGCTCACAAGGGAGTTGGGGCTTGCCAATTGATAGAGCGGGCAAGCCCACCAAGGTGCGGTTTGGAAAGGGCGAACCGCATGAGACGAAGGAGTTCGCGATGCATGTAACCTTTCATTGTGGGACATTGGATTTTTGTCAAAATTTCACACCATGTGAAATAGATGAAATGCATGTCATTGTGAAGGCCGCCTTCTTTGAAACTCACATGATAGATGTGAGGTGCAAGCCGGTGTGCTTGCGGTGCATTATGATGTGTCATAATGGCAAAGAATTGAAGTTCAAATTGACAAGGACTCCTATGGTAGGAGCAACCAACTCGAATTTGGTCTTAATGGACCAAATGAATAAACGGAAAAACATAATAATAATGGTCGTGGTTCAATTGGAGCAACTCCAAGGAACTCATGGGGAGGCTAGGAAAGATGGGCCTCCCCAAAACCACATTGGTGGGATGTTGGTGAGGTACAAGGATGTATTCACCAATGTGTTGTCCAAAATGTTACCGCCAACGAGTGGAAAAAAAAAAAAAAAAAAAAAAAAAACTTGCTCAACGAGAGATTGAGTTCTTGAGGTATGTGGTGACAAAGGAAGTTGGTGGATGAACATGACAAATGTCAAGGCAATCCAAGAGGAGAATTGGCCCTTGACTCAAGAGAAGGGCTAAGGTGATTTGTTGGCCTAGCCAACCACTACCACCACTTCATTTGAGGTTTCCCTAAGGTTGCTAGGACCTTAGTCAATTTGTTGAAAAAATGGCTATCCCAAGAGTGGGATGAGCCTTGTCACCAAGCCTTTGGGGAGCTTGAAAGCAAGTTCTCTTCGCCGCCCGTGCTTAAGTTTGCGGACTTCGACAAACCTTTTGAGGTGCATACGGGGGCAAGTGACTTTACCATTGGCGGATGTGGATTCAAGACGGATGACCATTGCATATGAAAGCGGTAAGCTTAATGGTTGTCGAACCTTGTCCGGCATGTGCAACAAATGGCTATCCCAAGAGTGGGATGAGCCGTGCCACCAAGCCATTGGGGAGCTTAAGAGCAAGTTGTCTTTGCTGCCCGTGCTCAAGCTTGCGGAGTTTGCCAAACCTTTTGAGGTGCATACGGGGGCGAGTCACTTTGCCATTAGCGGATGTTGATCCAAGATGGAGGACCATTGCACATGAGAGCAATAAGCTCAATGGTTGTTAAACCTTGTCCGACTTGTGAAAGAAATGGCTATCCCAAGAGTGGGACTAGCCTTGTCACTAAGTCTTTAGGGAGCTTAAGAGCAAGTTCTTTTCGCCGCCCGTGCCCAAGTTCGTGGAGTTTGACAAACCTTTTGGGGTGCATACGGGGGCGAGTAACTTTGCCAATGGTGGATTGTTACTGTAAGATGGATGGCCATTGCATATGGGGCATGAGGCTCGATGGTTGTCAAAGAAGACAACCAACTCATGACAAAGAACTTCTTTGCCGTAGTGCGTTGCTTGAAGATGTGGTGACACTATCTGGGGTCGCACAAAACAAAGGTCTACATGGACAATGTGTCCTAAAAGAATTTTGACATACAAGCGCAAGTGAGCGCCAAATCATTGCGGTTGCATGATAATGGCGCTTATGAAGGTGGATTTGGTCCACAAACCGGACCGTGGAAATGTGGTGCCGGATGCGCTAAGTAGACGGGAAGAGTTCCAAGCAATGAGAACCATCCAAACCTTGTGGCTAATGTATGCCGGCGAAGGAAACTTGTGATGCAAGATACGGGAGGGGTAAATTAACTACCCCAAAGGACAAATGCTTTTAGGTGAGCTTCGCAAGAGCAAGGTGCTCAAAGAGGTTAAGTTGGTGGACGGATTGTTCAAGTGTAAACAAAGTCGGGTGTATGTGCCACAAGGCAAGTTGAGGCTATCGGTTTTGAAGGAAGAATGTGATAGTCCTATTGCCGGCCATAGAGGAGAAAGAAAAGGCCGCCATAGAATGGTGTCATGGGGGTACCATTGGCAGTGCATAAAGGAAGATATAGCCCACTTTGTGAAGGCTTGAATCAAAGTGCAAAGTGAACCGAGCCTCTTATCAAAAGCAAGGCAGTTTCTTGCAACCGTTGCCTATCCCGTCGGCGCCATGGCATAGTACGTGCATGGACTTGATCACAAGTTTGCCGGAGTCACATGGGTATGATGCCATCTTGTTGATGGTAGAGTGGTTTGCCAAGTTGGCACACATGGTGCCGATTGTGGGAACCGCCACCGCGTTGGAGACCGCATAGCCTTTTCTCAAAGGATGGTTGAGGCACCACGGGTTGCCAAGAGTGATTGTGTGGGATCAAGATCCAAAGTTCACAAGTGCATTTTCAATGCATTTCTCTAAGGAGGTTGTATTGAAACTAAGGTTTAGCACGGCCGTGTATTCCCAAGTGGATGGGAAAACAAAGCGTGTAAATGGAGACTTGAAGCAATACTTGAGGAACTTGGTGGGGGCGGACCAAGGAGATTTGGCGGACTATGTGGGTCGAGCGGAGTGTAATTGCAATGTAGCCACGCACTTGGCTACCAAGGGGTGGTCTTTGGTGGTGGCTTATGGAGTGGATGCGCTCCAACCTATTAACCTAGCTCTCGAGGGGGCACATTCAACACTAGAGTTCAACCAAGATGGTGAGGACTTGGCCAAGAATGTAAACAAGTCTTGGAGATGACCAAGTTGTTGGTGGAGAAAGCCCGAAGGTGGTACGAAGTGCGAATCAATGCCGGAAGACGCAAAGTGGATAATGAGGTGGGCCAAAAGGTGTTGTTGAATGTGAACAACTTCACTTACCCGAAAGGCCTCACTCCAAAGTTTATGTCCAAAATTGGAGCTCCGTTTTCCATTGTGGAACAAGTGTTCAAGGACATGTATAAGTTGGAATTACCGCCCGAGATCAAAGTGCATCCCATATTTCATGTCTCAATCCTAAAGTCATTTAAGGACGACACCTTGTGGCCCGATCACAAGCAAGTGATTAGGCAACCTCCCGACCTTATGGACATCATTTGGAACATGAGGTAGGAGGGCATCCTCAAGTGTAGGAAGCCCAAGTGAAAAGGAAAAAAAATGTACAAAGGAGTACTTGGTGAAATGGTGTGGATACCATGAGAAAGAAGCCGTTTGGGTAGCGGCAAGAGACATGGTAACCACCAATGAATTGGTGAAGCACTTTGAAGAAACTAAGGCTAAGGATTCCAATAAAATGAAGCGTAGGCATTGATGAGGACATCAATCTCTTTTAGTGGGGGAGAGACGCTAGTAGCACACTTACCTTCGAGGCTAATTGCTCCACAACATGAACTTGTTCTTTGGCTTGAGGGAATAAAGTCCAAACTTTAGTGGTGCAAAGAGAAAAGTATGAGATGAGGTCCTAGTTTTGTACTTGTGCTTGGTTAGTGGAAGAGGGGGAATAGATATGCCAAACTAGGTTGGGTAAGCCGAGTAATTGGGGGCCATGGCTTGGAAGGGCCTTGGATAAAACCAAGAAACTTCTTAGTTGTGGGCTTGTCCGGGCGGGGACAAGGTGATGGCGCGTGCTCATAAAAGTGCTACCCGCGAGCTAACGAGAGTTGGCGCATGGGAGTCATGAACCCATGTCTCGAAAGAGCAAAGTGGGAACCGAGTCGGGCGGGACTTGGCATCACCCCCGTGCGATCGAGGCGTGGCTTAACAATGGAAAGCCATCTCGGAGTTGCAACCGAGACAACTTAGTGGAAGCGTTGAGGTCTCGCCTAGATGTGTCACGTTAGGCTAGTGGAGCCTAACGGGGGAGGCCCCAAAGGAGGGGCAACCCAAGTGAGTCCCAAAGTAGGTGGGTCTAGTGTAAGTTAGGTCCTTGGAGGAGAGATCCAAGGTCGCTAACGGACCACCTAGGAACGACACCTTTGGGACTATGCCAAATTTGAAGATGCATTGTGGGGGTCGCGCCCTAAGGTAAACACAATGCCGCACCATAGAGGATGGCAACTTGAGAATTGGTGTGCCGACTACGAGTATAGTCGATGAGGGCATCGACTCCGTTTGGTGGGGGTAAGTGTCACGCACCTCTCCATGAGGAGTGCCCGAAACACCATGGGCACAAGGGGGACCCCGGAGTGACACCCGGGACTTGTGGCGCCGTTGGTGAGAGGGCCCAAGTGATCCTAGTGTGGGTGAGGGCCCCGGGCGTTGGGAACGCCTCCCATCCACGAAGACTAGGAGGCACAAGGGTAAGGCCATGAGTTATGCGTAGCTCATGGCGTGGTGATTCTAGAAAGCTCAAGAACACCTCAATCGGAGGTGTGAGCTAGGAGTTATGGCCATTTGAGTGGGGCGCTGTCCCGGGACAGCGCCCTGGTACAGCAGTGCCTGGGAGTGATTCCCGGGACTGCCAAGGTTCAAACAGGCATAACGTCCTCAAGACTTGCTCGAATGGGGCAAGTGAGGAGTCCATCGGTATCTACGTGAAGCGTAGATGAAGATGGAGTGGTTGGTTGTTATGATCAGACATCATACAAGGAAGTTATGATGGTCTGAAGCTGCTGGGGGGTTCTAGGTCCAGCAGCTAGAGGAAAATGTCCACTTGGCCCCAACTCTTGGTAGAGAGACAAGAGGTTGGTTGACGGTGGGGTAGGGGCCCCGCGTAGAGTCCTAGAGGCTTATATGGGTGAGGTGGTGTGGCCTCACCCACCCGAGGCCGAACGGCAAGGCCTCCATGGGCTTTGGCCTATTGTGAGGCCATAGTTGCCTAGTATGGTTCGGGTTGTTGTAGTGTTGCTCCGGCAACGCGATGATCAACATAGGATTGGACTTCCATGGATGGAAGTCCACATTGGGGAAATGGGTTACCGATTAAGGGGTGAGTCCCGAAAGCAAAGTAGGAGGGTTGGTTCCCTCTATGAACTATTGGTCCGGGGTAAGAGGAGCTATCCATTGGCATGGCGGAATGCGAATGGTTAGCGACTCGTAACCTTTGCTAGAATTGAAAATTGGCAAGATGGTCAAAGGGGGGCTAGCAAGGGTTGCGACACCTTTTGAGGTGCATACGGGGGCGAGTGACTTTACCATTGGCGGATGTTGATCCAAGATGGATGCCCATTGCATATGGGAGTATTAAGCTTAAAGGTTGTCAAACCTTGTGCGACCTATGAAAGAAATAGCTATCTCAAGAGTGGGATGAGCCTTGCCCCAAAGTCTTTGGGGAGCTTAATACAAAATTGTCTTTGCCACCCGTGTTCAAGTTCGCGGAGCTTGACAAACCTTTTGAGGTGCATACGGGGGAGGCGAGTGACTTTGCCATTGGCGGATGGTTAACGTAGGATGGATGGCCATTGCATATGAGAGCGTTAAGCTTGATGGTTATCCAACCTTATCCGACTTGTGGAAGAAATGACTATCCCAAGAGTGGGATGAGCCTTGCCACCAAGTCTTTGGGGAGCTTGAGAGCAAGTGTTCTTAGACGCCCGTGCTCAAGTTCGCGGAGCTTGACAAACCTTTTGAGGTGCATACGGGGGTGAGCGACTTTGCCAATGGTGGATTATGTGTAATTGGATGGCCATTGCATATGGGAGCATGAAGCTCGATGGTTGTCAAAGAAGACAACCAACTCATGACAAAGAATTTCTTTGCCGTAGTGCATTGCTTGAAGATGTGGCGACACTATTTGGGGTTGCACATAGCAAAGGTCTACATGGACAATATGTCCTAAAAGTATTTTGACATTCAAGCGTAAGTAAGCGCCAAGTCATTGCGGTGACATGATAGTTTGGCGCTTATGAAGGTGGATTTAATCCACAAACCGGACCGTGGAAATGTGGTGCCGGATGCGCTAAGTAGGCCGGAAGAGTTCCAAGCAATGAGAACCATCCAAACCTTGTGGCTAATGTGTGCTGGCGAAGGAAACTTGTGATGCAAGATACGGGAGGGGTAAATTAATTACCCCAAAGCACAAAAGCTTTTAGGTGAGCTTCGCAAGAGCAAGGTGCTCAAAGAGGTTAAGTTGGTGGACGGATTGTTCAAGTGCAAACAAAGTCGGGTATTTGTGCCACAAGGCAAGTTGAAGCTATCGGTTTTGAAGGAAAAATGTGATAGCCCTATTGCCGGCCATAGAGGAGAAAAAAAAAAAAAAACCGCCATAGAATGGTGTCATGGAGGTACCATTGGCGGTGCGTAAAGGAAGATATAGCCCACTTTGTGAAGGCTTGAATCAAGGTTCAAATGAACCGAGCCTCTTACCAAAAGCAAGGCGGTTTCTTGCAACCGTTGCCTATCCCATCAGCGCCATGGCATAGTATGTGCATGGACTTGATCACAAGTTTGCCGGAGTCACATGGGTATGATGCCATCTTGTTGATGGTAGAGCGGTTTGCCAAGTTGGCACACATGGTGCCGATTGTGGGAGCCGCCACCGCGTTGGAGACCGCATAGCCTTTTCTCAAAGGATGGTTGAGGCACCACGGGTTGCCAAGAGTGATTGTGTGGGATCAAGATCCAAAGTTCACAAGTGCATTTTCAATGCATTTCTCTAAGGAGGTCGGAATGAAACTAAGGTTTAGCACGACCTTGCATTCCCAAGTGGATGAGAAAGCGGAGGATGTGAATGGAGTCTTGAAGCAATACTTGAGGAACTTGGTGGGGGCGGACCAAGGAGATTTGGCGGACTATGTGGGTCGAGCGGAGTGTAATTGCAATGTAGCCACGCACTTGGCTACCAAGGGGTGGTCTTTGGTGGTGGCTTATGGAGTGGATGCGCTCCAACCTATTAACCTAGCTCTCGAGGGAGCACATTCAACACTAGAGTTCAACCAAGATGGTGAGGATTTGGCCAAGGATGGTGAACAAGACTTGGAGATGACCAAGTTGTTGGTGGAGAAAGCCCGAAGGTGCTACGGAGTGCAAGTCAATGCCGGAAGACGCGAAGTGGAGAATGAGGTGGGCCAAAAGGTGTTGTTGAATGTGAACAACTTCACTTAGCCGGAAGGCCTCACTCCAAAGTTCATGTCCAAAATTGGAGCTTTGTTTTCCATTATGGAACAAGTGTTCAAGGACATGTATAGATTGGAATTACTGCCGGAGATCAAAGTGCATCCGACATTTCATGTCTCATTACGAAAGTCATTTTAGGACGACACCTTGTGGCCCGATCACAAGCAAGTGATTAGGCCACGTCCCGACCTTGTGGAGGTCATTTGGAACATGAGGTAGGAGGGCACCCTCAAGTGTAGGAAGCCCAAGTGAAAATGAAAAAAAATGTACAAAAGAGTACTTGGTGAAATGGTGAGGATACCATGAAAAAGAAACCGCTTGGGTGGCGGCAAGAGACATGGTCAACACCAATGAATTGGTGAAGCACTTTGAAGAAACTAAGGCTAAGGATTCCAATAAAATGAAGCGTAGGCATTGATGAGGACATCAATCTCCTTTAGTGGGGGAGAGACGCTAGTAGCACACTTAGCTTCGAGGTTAATTATGCCACAACATGAACTTGTTCTTTGGCTTGAGGGAATAAAGTCCAAACTTTAGTGGTGCAAAGAGAAAAGTATGAGATGAGGTCCTAGTCTTGTACTTGTGCTTGGTTAATGGAAGAGGGGGAATAGATATGCCAAACTAGGTTGGGTAAGCCGAGTAATTGGGGGCCATGGCTTGGAGGGGCCTTGGATAAAACCAAGAAACTTCTTAGTTGTGGGCTTGTCCGGGCGGGGGCAAGGTGATGGCGCGTGCTCATAAAAGTGCTACCCGCGAGCTAACGAGAGTTGGCGCATGGGAGTCATGAACCCATGTCTCGAAAGAGCAAAGTGGGAACCGAGTCGGGCGGGACTTGGCATCACCCCCGTGCGATCGAGGCGTGGCTTAACAATGGAAAGCCATCTCGGAGTTGCAACCGAGACAACTTAGTGGAAGCGTTGAGGTCTCGCCTAGATGTGTCACGTTAGGCTAGTGGAGCCTAACGGGGGAGGCCCCAAAGGAGGGGCAACCCATGTGAGTCCCGAAGTAGGTGGGTCTAGTATAGGTTAGGTCCTTGGAGGAGTTCCAAGGTCGCTAACGGACCACCTAGTAACGACACCTTTGGGACAATGCCAAATTTGAAGATGCATTGTGGGGGTCGCGCCCTAAGGTAAACACAATGCCGCACCATAGAGGATGGCAACTTGAGAATTGGTGTGCCGACTACGAGTATAGTCGATGAGGGCATCGACTCCGTTTGGTGGGGGTGAGTGTCGCGCACCTCTCCATGAGGAGTGGCCGAAACACCATGGGCACAAGGGGGACCCCGGAGTGACACCCGGGACTTGTGGCGCCGTTGGTGAGAGGGCCCAAGTGATCCTAGTGTGGGTGAGGGCCCCGGGCGTTGGGAACGCCTCCCACCCACGGAGACTAGGATGCACAAGGGTAAGGCCATAAGCTATGCGTAGCTCATGGCGTGGTGATTCTAGAAAGCTCAAGAACACCTCAATCGGAGGTGTGAGCTAGGAGTTATGGCCATTTGAGTGGGGCGCTGTCCCGGGACAGCGCCCTGGTACAGCAGTGCCTGGGAGTGATTCCCGGGACTGCCAAGGTTCAAACAGGCATAACGTCCTCAAGACTTGCTCCAATGGAGCAAGTGAGGAGTGCATCGGCATCTACGTGAAGCGTAGATGAACATGGATTGGTTGGTTGTTATGATCAGACATCATACAAGGAAGTTATGATGGTCTGAAGCTGCAGGGGGGGTTCTAGGCCCAGCAGCTGAAGGAAAATGTCCACTTGGCCCCAACTCTTGGTAGAGAGACAAGAGGTTGGTTGACGGTGGGGTAGGGGCCCCGCGTGAAGTCCTAGAGGCTTATATGGGTGAGGTGGTGTGGCCTCACCCACCCGAGGCCGAACGGCACGGCCTCCATGGGCATTGGCCCATTGTGAGGCCATAGTTGCCTAGTATGGTTCGGGTTGTTGTAGTGTTGCTCTGGCAACGCGATGATCAACATAGGATTGGACTTCCATGGATGGAAGTCCACATCCAAGAAATGAGTTACCGATTAAGGGGTGAGTCCCGAAAGCAAAGTAGGAGGGTTGGTTCCCTCCTATGAACTATAAGGTCCGGGGTAGGAGGAGCTAACCATTAGCATGGCGGAATGTGAAGGGTTAGCGACTCGTAACCTTTGCTAGAATTGAAAATTGGCAAGATTGTCAAGGGGGGCTAGCAAAGGTTGCGACAGCCTCACAGGCTGCTTTGTCTTGGGTTTGCTTTGCAGCGCCTTGTTTAGAACCGTGATGGCCTGTTTTAACTTCGTGAACCTGCTCGCAACCTTCGTGTTGGTTACACTGCCATCTATGAATATGGCCTCCGGTTGTATGGTTTCAGGGTCGACGCAGGTCTCCTTGGCGTACAGGGGGTCGAAGGGCTCGGAGAACTGGTGCATGAACATGTGGACGTTCTGCACGGCGGAGTTCTCCAGTATGACGTCTACATAGTCCCCGAGAGACTGGACAGACGCAACCTCCCATCCCGTCAGCGTTGCCCAGGTGTGCTGCTCGTGGGTCCCCACCTTCACCACGAATAGCAGCTTGAACATGGATGCCTTCACCACCTGAACGGACCATGCCAGAACGACGCCATCTTTTGGGACGTAAGAATCGTCATGTGGAGTTTCATACTCCTGCCAAAGGTGGTCTGGCGCGAGCATGAACCACCTTTCACCTGGTCTCTTTTTAGGGGCCATCTGCAATCCAAGAAATCGAAACTGTGAGTTTCGGTCGATCGACCCAAAGTATTGCAATGTGCATTTAACATTTGGAGGATTGACCCAAACATTACTTAATTTTCAAAGTCGTTTTAAAAGATCTTTTAGATTTTAAATTGTGGTTTAGGTGGTTACCCTGCAACGTTTGAGTCGAGCGACCCAAACATGATGAGGCTGCAAATTTAGGTAGTTTAACCCATTCATTTCAGACTGCAATGTTTGGGTCGAACGACCCAAATATTTACTTAATTTTCAAAGTTCTTTTATATTTTACAATGTGCTTTAGTTCTTTTCCGTGTAATGTTTGGGTCGACCGACCGAAACATGTTAGGCTGTAAATTTAGGTAGCTCAACCCAATCATTTCAGACTGCATTGTTTGGGTCGCACGACCCAAACATTTACTTAATTTTGAATGTTCTTTTATATTTTACAATGTGCTTTGTTCTTCTCCCTGTAATGTTTGGGTCGAGCGACCCAAACATGATGAGGCTGCAAATTTAGGTAGCTCAACCCATTCATTTCAGACTGCAATGTTTGGGTCGAATGACCCAAACATTTACTTAATTTTCAAAGTTCTTTTATATTTTACAATGTGGTTTGTTCTTCTCCCTGTAATGTTTGGGTCGAGCGACCCAAACATGATGAGGCTGCAAATTTAGGTAGCTCAACCCATTCATTTCAGACTGGAATGTTTGGGTCAAACGACCCAAACATTTACTTAATTTTCAAAGTATTTTTATATTTTACAATGTGGTTTGTTCTTCTCCCTGTAATGTTTGGGTCGAGCGACCCAAACATGATGAGGCTGCAAATTTAAGTAGCTCAACCCATTCATTTCAGACTGCAATGTTTGGGTCGAACGACCCAAACAATTACTTAATTTTCAAAGTTCTTTTATATTTTACAATGTGGTTTGTTCTTTTCCCTGTAATGTTTGGGTCGAGCGACCCAAACATGATGAGGCTGCAAATTTAAGTAGCTCAACCCATTCATTTCAGACTGCAATGTTTGGGTCGAACGACCCAAACAATTACTTAATTTTCAAAGTACTTTTATATTTTACAATGTGGTTTAGTTCTTCTCCCTGTAATGTTTGGGTCGAGCGACCCAAACATAATGAGGCTCCAATGTTTGGGTCGCTCGACCCAAACAAGAGGCTGCAATGTTTGGGTCGAACGACCCAAACATTTAGTTCATTTTAGGCTGCAATTCAAATATTTATTATATTTTAATATGAGTTTGGGTCGTCTCCCCAAACTACTGTGTTTCCATATGCATGTTTAATGCTTGGGCAACATATACAATGCTTATGCATTGTATATGTAACAGGAACCTAAAGGGAATGATGCAAATTGTGTGCACTGATGCAATTGCTTACCTTGTCTTTCAAACTCTTGAAAGCTGCTCTCACAATCTGCTTCTTACAACCAGACTCAGAAACTCTGTTGTGGCACTAAAGAACAACTCTCACAAAGACCTCAGAAACACAATGAATCTCTCAAGCACCCTAAAACTTTCTCACAAACCCCCTGATTCTTGCAAACTCAGGCCTAATTTGAAAGACCTCTACCTTTCTATCACACTCGACCGTGCTCACTTCTACTCAACCTAAAATCACTCCATGCATGAAATTTACAAAACAAGTAAGGAGTTCAACACAATAAACCGCTCCGAACTCACTCAAAGCTAACACTCTGGACCAAGAAGAGAGAATAACAAGAGGAAGACAATAACAAGAGGAATAGAATGAGAGAAGAGGAGGAGAAGCATCAGAGAGGAGGACAGGAATGAAGGAGAAAGAAGAATGAAAGGAAGCGGTGCGACCAAGACAAAAGCAAAAGGTGCGAAAGGAAGCGCTTGGCGCGGCGCTATAGAAAGCGGCGGCGGCGTTTCCAAGAGCGGCGCTTGGCGCGGAGGAAGAGAGGAAAAAAAAAAAAAAAAAAAAAAAGAGGAAGGGAGAGAAGGAGATAGCGGAAGGGGTCACCCTAAACCCTCGAATCCGGGCCATTAGATTGCGCTGGGCCCATCAACGGCTCAGAAGCCTCGCGGGCCAACACCCTGCCAGGTGTCGACACCTCCTTGGTTAAGGTGGTTGCCCGCGAGGCTTGTGGTGTTGACACCTGCCACCCTAGGCAGATTGCCTTCCTGGTTGTCCTTGCCCCTAGGTGCGGGACATAGGAGGGCCGGCGCCTCTCTTGGCCGCCCGGCCCCGGCCTTCTAACCCGCTATTCATTAGCGGCAATTCAATACCACTCAAAAACCTACATGGACTAAGGTACTCCACAAAATTAACACCATCGCCAACTCATATTTTAATGGTGTTCAATTGAATGATCACCCGTTGGAATTGATAACATCGTAAAATGTAGCCATTATCGTTTTGGTGTATGAATAATGTAATTTATGGAATCATATGAGAGTGTTACAAAGTCTAAGAGGAGTAAGTCATAATTATATTGCAATCCACAAAGGCAATTACACGGTGCAATAATATAAATATGGTAACCATTCACATGGTTAACAATTTAGGATTATGTATTGTAATTTATATGATGGTTGTTGGTAGAGGACAATGCTCTAGTCTATAATGGATACCCTAACAAGTAGCATTAGAGTGAACATTAATATATGTACTTAGAAGTTCACATTAGTACATGGGAGAAACAAATGATTACAAATGTATCTACTGCAACCCCATGGAGTTCACATATCATATGAAGTCATTTAAACATTCAATTTGATGTTTGATGATGCCTAAACCCTAAACCCTAAACCCTAAACAACACAAACCATAACTGGATGGCACATAGGTCAAATGACATGGGCCTTGGTGCTTGTAGTTTCCAATACAAATGTATAATGTCATCACAACATCCTAATTCACAAACGTGAAAGATGGATGTGTGGTTTTTCACGAATGAACGCACTAAAGGAAATAAATGATATTGTGCTCACAAGTAGGTGATACAATATTAACCTATAACCTTGTCACCTGGTAAGAAGAGCATAAGAACTAGATTATAATAGATAGGATGTTGTTCATGTTAACATGTTATTTGGAATAGTGAAATATTATATATTAATTTAAGGTAGATTTCATGTTGTGAATGATATGAGGACATACCTTTTGAACTTTGCATGTTTTGCTCACACACATTGCTAGAGTTCAAGGGACTTCACGATAGGTTCAAACATCCTTGAAAGATTGAATGTGCCAAATGTCATTTGTGGTTTATGGTTCCATTAATGACTTCCACATAGGTACTAGGTTATTGTCACACTTGGAGCCTTGAGGATGAAGCAATATTGGGTGCACACATTACAACACAACAGATGTTCTTTTAACTAGCGGAAATTGAAAGTTGGCCAAATTATTCAAGTTTGTCATGGCATTAATTATTTGTTTTCAAAATATAAGTCCTCATGTGACAGTGTAAGTAATTGCATTAACTATTATATTTAGTGACTTTTAGTGACTTTTAGTATATGAAGTTTTGTAATACATGCACATCTTTTGTCAATATATTGTTTGAAATATACCATAATGTTTGACTACAAGTAGAGTAAAACCCCTTAATAGATATAATCTTACATATTGTCATAGGGTTATTGGTATTTAGTGTATGCGTTCATATGTAGTGTATCAAAATCTTTATATCCTTTTTCGTTATATGATAGTTAGTCTTTGATACACTTAAAACGAACGCATACACTTCCTATTACTAACCCTATGAGAGTAAGTAACATTAAATGTAAACTCAAACACTAAATATCCACTGTGGTGATATATGGAAGTTACATATAGGAATTTAGTATTAGTAAGGATGTGAGAAAAAAATACAACAATGATAAAAGGAGAAAGGAGATGGCAATAGGGAAGGTGGTGGTGTATTCATGTATAAAACTAATTATGAAAGAGTTGAAGAATAGTGTTGACCAAGTTAGGGTGGTAACAACTTTAAATATATGTTGAATTATTCATTTGATGGTTGGGGCAACGAAGAGCCAAGCTAAATATACATTGTCTATTATTGACAAGAAGCGGGAAATTGAGTCAGAAGGTTTGAATTAACGTCTAAAGGAGACCAGGCGGGAAAGGCATCCAAAGAGGATGCCCAAAGCGGAGGCGGGTAGTATAAAGAGCCCAACCCCCCCCAAATGCTGGTTCTTTCTTTCATGTCCCAATCCTGAGATTGCTGCAAGCTCTCTAAGTTGGAGCTGTAATACACGGTTTGTGTACGCTTCCATTCATGAGCAGCTAATTACAACAAATATCTACGAGTTCAGTTGTTCCAAATAGGTTATATATAGATTAATAGAGAATCACTCGAATAAATAGGCGGATTTTGCGGAATTGTTTGGATCGGTCGACCCAAACCCAGCCTTACAGTGTGGGTGCTCTCTGTTGTGAGCCTGAACCCATCCTGCCTCAAGGTTTGGGTCGATCGACCCAAACCCAGCCCTACAGTGTGGGTGCTCACTGTTGTGAGCCTGAACCCATCATGCCTCAAGGTTTGGGTCGATCGACCCAAACCCAGCCCTACAGTGTGGGTGGTCACTGTTGTGAGCCTGAACCCACCCTGCCTCAAGGTTTGGGTCGATCGACCCAAACCCAGCCCTACAGTGTGGGTGCTCACTGTAGTGAGCCTGAACCCACCCTGCCTCAAGGTTTGGGTCGATCGACCCAAACCCAGCCCTACAGTGTGGGTGCTCACTGTTGTGAGCCTGAACCCATCCTGCCAAAAGGTTTGGGTCGGTCGACCCAAACCCAGCCCTACAGTGTGGGTGCTCACTGTTGTGAGCCTGAACCCATCCTGCCAAAAGGTTTGGGTCGGTCGACCCAAACCCAACCCTACAGTGTGGGTGCTCACTGTTGTGAGCCTGAACCCATCCTGCCAAAAGGTTTGGGTCGGTCGACCCAAACCCAGCCCTACAGTGTGGGTGCTCACTGTTGTGAGCCTGAACCCATCCTGCCAAAAGGTTTGGGTCGGTCGACCCAAACCCAACCCTACAGTGTGGGTGCTCACTGTTGTGAGCCTGAACCCATCCTGCCAAAAGGTTTGGGTCGGTCGACCCAAACCCAGCCCTACAGTGTGGGTGCTCACTGTTGTGAGCCTGAACCCATCCTGCCAAAAGGTTTGGGTCGGTCGACCCAAACCCAACCCTACAGTGTGGGTGCTCACTGTTGTGAGCCTGAACCCATCCTGCCAAAAGGTTTGGGTCGGTCGACCCAAACCCAGCCCTACAGTGTGGGTGCTCACTGTTGTGAGCCTGAACCCATCCTGCCAAAAGGTTTGGGTCGGTCGACCCAAACCCAACCCCAAAGTGTGGATGTTGTGTGTAGTGAGCCTGAACTCATCCTGCCTCGAGGTTTGGGTCGCTCGACCCAAACCCAGCCCTCTAAGTGTGGGTGTTGTCTTTAGTGAGCATGAACCCATCCTGCCAGAAGGTTTGGGTCGATCGACCCAAACCCAGCCCTCTAAGTGTGGGTGCTCTCTGGAGTGACTCTAAACCCATCCTGCCAAAAAGTTTGGGTCGCTCGACCCAAACCCAGCCCCCTAAGTATGGGTGCTCCTTGTCGTGATCTTAAACCCATCCTGCCAAAAGGTTTGGGTCGCTCGACCCAAACCCAGCCCCCTAAGTATGGGTGCTCCTTGTCGTGACCTTAAACCCATCCTCCCAAAAGGTTTGGGTCGCTCGACCCAAACCCAGCCTCTAAGTGTGGATGGGATCTGGATGACAGTGTGGCCACTGGCCATCCGAAACCTTTACGAACCCAATGGCATATCAGTCATATGAACTTGTATGAGCACTGAGTATTTGCAATTTTGTTTATATATGATGGTTTCTGTGGTCTTCGATTTGAACCTACAATTTTTGTGATTTTTTGACAATGTTCAATGTTCATGTGTGTAGGCAGAATGGATGGGTTTAGTGAAATAGGGGATTGGTCATATGATGACATGGCCACTTGGCCATCTGCATCCGATGATGACTTAGACATTGTCGGGGAGGCTACTATGGCTGACAGTGCGGATGAAGATCATTTGGATTTACCTTCGTCTTCCGTACCGCAGTGTCCCATTGTTGAATGTACGGGACTTTCAAGGGCTTCGTGGGTGAATTTGGAGGTGATACTTCTTAACGATAGTGGAGTTGTTGTGGCGGAGGGGATTTGCCGTAACACCCATCCGCAAGATTGCATTGATGAAAACCCGCTTGGCACCGAGGACGTTGGGGTTGTCATATTGGAGTCGGTCGTTCATTCCGAGGTGGATCCCACTCATAGGTTCTCCCTCCGCAGGTGGCCATTGAGGAATGTCACAATTGATGGAGTTAGCTTGCGTGAACATGAGCAACGACACATGCAAATCGAAAAGGAGGTGCAAGCAAACATGCGGCCGCGCAAGGGTCAAAGAAAGTACGATACATTGGCACGTCCTGCTCCGTATGCAACTGATTGTAAACGTCAAAGGTTGCTCGGGGAGGAGTCCATTAGAGAAGTTGCCACAAAGGATTGTTGTGTGCATCGTTGTTGCCAATTGTTTCCAAGGGATAAATTGAAGGCCATCCGCAAAGAAATGTGGCTTGGAGATTTCCGTCTAAGATCCACAAGAAAACTTGATGTCCATAGGGCGATACATGTGAATGGGATGGGTCGCAAGGTCATCACCATTGAAAACATGGACGTGTGTTGTAAGGCATGGTACACCATTCACGGTGTGTCGAAAGCGGACTTTTATCGACAAGCTGCTTATGCCAAGGAAGGCCGCCGGTCCCGTCACCATGGTAATGTGGGTTTAAAGAAGCCTAGGGAAGCAACAAGGCAAGCAACGGCCACTTTAGCAACCATCATTGTCCCCCTTGCCGATGCAATGCCGCACAAAACACACACACTCACAACCGGTGAAAAGGTTGTGGAGAAAGTTCTTCCCACAGGCACAAAATGGAAAGACATATTGTTGGACGTGAATGCAGTTGGCGAGAAGATTGGGTTGGAGCCAATTTCATTGTCAAAATTGAGTGCAATCAAGAAACAAAACTTTAGCGAATACATTACAAAAAGACGAGGGGACAAATTTGCCAGGTGCTCTAATTGCGAGAAGTTGAAGCACCTCCGGGATGCACACACGATGGGTACCGAGTCATATGCAGCGCATCAATTGAACTATTTCAAGCACGTAAACATGCAAGAGGCACACCGTAATGATTACTACACAAATAAAGCTTTGTCCATCTCCAGGCCCTTGGAGGTTCTTACGGTCATCCATGACAAAATGGACCATGCCAAAACAGCCTCCCCATGTTTTGCAAATCGAATCAAGGCCACGGATGGGTTTTTTAAGTTGCCTGTATCGGTTATAGGTGAACTTCGAAACAATGTCATGACATACCCTAAATGTTGTGGTTTTTTATTCCGTGATGTACTTGAAAACATGGATTCACTCAAAATGGTTTAATTATATCTAATCACGTTGGGTTGGCATTGCAGGAATGATTGCACATGGACACGGTGATGTCAAGTTTTCTCATTATGCTCTTGATTTGTATCCAGCGGATTCAAACCACACGATAGGGTCATTTGCAAGGCTTTTACGTGATTTAGAGAAACCGCCAGCCTATTCTTCAGGATTGTTATTTGAAAACACGGGTTCAACACCTCTATATGAAGCGTTGTTGGATGGAAAAGATGTATGCTTTCATTCGTTGCCAGAGCCACCCAGTGATCCCGTGATTGCCAAAAAGTTACCTCCCACTTTGCGTGTCCAATTGGACAATTGTGCCAAGGACAATAAAAGTAGATATGTTTTTGCATATTGGTCGTTGTTGGTTGCGAAAGGCATTTTCAAGGAGGTTTTTGTGTCCTTCCTATTGGTAGGCCACACGCACGATGATATTGATGCATCTTTTGGGCGGTGGAGCATGAAGTTGCGGGAGGAGGATTTCCCTACAATCCCGTTATTGATGAAGTCGTACATGGATTTGGATAACGTTCCGGTCATCCCCCATATGATTGAGGAGGTGCCAGACTTCAAGGCATTTATAGAACCTTATATTCGAAGTGGAGCTCACTGATTGATCGGGCATACGAAGGCATAACAATTCCGCTTCTATATGCGTGACGATGGTGTCCCGGCCATGCAATACAAGTTGTTGTGCACGACACAAGACTGGAGCCCGCCGGAGTGTCTTCTTGTGTGGCGCGTGGATGCGGATGGAAAGACCATGTTACCGGATGGGGAGCCTAGGCCTTGCAAGCCAATAGCCATGAAGAATTTGGAGGATATTTTGAAAGGTATATCAGGCTTCATACAATATTGGGAGAGTTTGAAAATAGCGGATGTTGGCGGATCATGTTGGCATCGTTATGGGAGTTGGATACATTATTGGACACGTGTTCGTGCCGCCTTGGCAAACCTCCACCAAGATAGCCCTCATACTTTGAGGCATGGATTTTGGCCACAAACACGAGTCGATGTACAAGCTTCGGAGCCTAGTCTTTTGGGAAATGGAGAGGTTTGAGAGGAATTTGATGTGGACGACCATTACGTGGGGCCGGCTAGTAGTCGTCCCCCACCATCTTTCCGCATTGCAGTGGATTGTCATGAAGGTTATATGCTCATTTTGCGTCCTGGAGACGAGACATATGCAAAGCCAGTGTGGGTGGCAAGAGCTTTGTCCAAACCCAATTTTGTAACTTCCAACCCTCATTTTCGACAGATACAAGTGGAGTACTATCGACCGACAGCAAGGAATGAAGATGTGATTCGGCATTATACAGGCTGGGATACAAACCCTAACTTTCGGTGGAAGGTGGATTCTGAGCACGGTCCATCTTGGGTAGATACAGATTCCATATTCATAGCATGGAAACCACGGAAAAACCATAGTGGATCAGTGTCCATCCCTCAAAAGTACATAACTTTTGCAAAAGACAACCTTGCTCGGATTGCACAAGAAGCAACCCACGTTGAATGAGAAGTTGGTAGGATTGTGTTAGCATGATTATAGTTTAATACGTAATTATAGCAATATAAATTACACATATATGTGCTCTTCAAAATTGGGGCAGAGTTTGGGTAGAACTTACGAATACTATATTGTTTGGAGTTGGATGAATATCCATTTACTATATTTCAAAAAAAAATGAAGTTCATCTTATTATTATGTTTGGGACTATATTGTCGAATGAAGAAATATGCATTTATTACATGCACTTTGTATGTTGCAATGTCTATATTCTATTGCGCATGTTAATAATAGAAATCATTTTATATGTTTTTTGGGTGAAACTTGTTTGGAGTGCTCTACCATATGTGCTTATGTCCGCACATCATAGATTTGGGATATTATAACATATAATATAATTGAGATTGTTGACAATATAGTTTCGGGCCTCTTCAAGTTCTTTGATCCATATATTAATTTGAGACTAGAGAAAGTCTCAATTTAATGAATATAGTGTTAATATCAGTTAGTAGCTACTAATCAGTTGTACATTTGATGTCCAAAATAACAACACACGGGAGAGGGTTTAGGGAAACACAATTCATATGGGTTTACGATGCTTTGAAGGTCTATACATATTTGGAGACATTGATTGTAATGGTATATAAAAAATAATCCCTCTTCATATAAAATAGAAGTACTAGTAGGTGGTATACCACTCAAAAAAATTACATTAAAAAAATCGGTCCATCCAAAAACCACCTGATACTATCTATTTACTATGTGAATAGGGTGGAGTGTCCTTCGTTGTTGCAAGGGTGAAGTTAATAACCTCCTGAATGTCACACACAAACATGGCGTCAATTGAACCAATCTGCAACTGTAGTTTAAAGCCAACAAATCTAATCTGAAATACCTCAATAAATCATGGTAAATGAAATACTAACTAAAAAATACACAATGTTAGTGCCATTGAAACTTACATCATCTGCATATGTTGGGCTCAAATGCATTTGAACGCCGCAAGCTCATCCAGCCTGCACACCTGGGCAACACCTCCATCCATGTACATATGTAAGTTTCATGTGTATGGAAGAAAGATAAACACACAAGACAACCTAGACCTTCAATATAGCTTTCCTCAAAACCCACTAGTAAGAAGTCCCTTCAACAAATCCATGCTTCAACAACAATGCAAAACTCTAAAGGGAATGGTTAAGGATGGACCTTCTTGGACTCCCATTTCTACATCTATTTTCTGCTGCAATCGATGAAGGCAAGCTTCATAGTGCTGGAGCTTTGTTAATTCACTCTTGTGGTGCTCAACCTTGATTTTAAGTTCACACCTCACTTCCCCAATTTCATGGCATATCTTTTCCAATTCAAGTATTGAATCCTGCACTTCTGCCAATCCAAACTTGTGCACATCCTTTCCATCAATGTTCTCTAAACCTAGGACCTAGACCTTGGCAGAATGTAGGCGGCCTTCAGCACTATTCATTTTGTAGAGTAAATCAACTAGTTTACTGTGCATGGCGTCCAACACATTTGTGCAATTCTGGACAGTCTGTCTTTTTTTCACCACAATTCCATAGATGTCTTTGATTTGAGTGGCCATGCTGGTTTTGGCAACTGTTGATCCCTCACCCATATGCAAGTTCTTCTCCTCCTCAACCACACTAGTAGGGGACCCAATTTGCAAATATTTTCTTTTCAATGCTAACTGTCCAATTTTGAACTGCAAGAGCTCTCTCTTGAATTTAACTTGGTCCTCTCTCAATTTCACTTCCTTAAGCCTCACTGCCCTCTCCATGACACTGACACCATTCTCATCAATTTCAGTGGCTAGTGTGTGAGGCGTTTGTAGCCCTTCAGACACAAGTGGTGGGGAGGCAGAAGTATACCCTACTGGTGGACCACCTGACTGGCCTGCATCAGCATCATGTGTCTCTCCAGATGGCTTTAGTTTCTCTTCAGGTATGTTGAGCTGAACTTGGGTTGCAACCTCCTCACCACAGGGAGACTGAGCACTTGCTTTTGTGCCAAGTCGTTTGTCTCCAATGCAATTTGTGGTTGCATCTGTAGATACCACCCCTTCCCTTGGCGATTGGAGTTGATCCTCCTCTATGCCACCCTTATTTTCTGGTTGAGGTTGCACTACAACATCTTCATGAACCTGCTGCTCCAAAGTTGCTGGACCCTTTGTACCAAGTAGATCATCCCCTCCTTGGTCTCTTTCAGGTAAGTTGCCTTCATGCAACCCATTGCCACCTGCATCATTTTCATCTTTCTCCATATCCTCTTCCTCCACTTCTTCTTCCTCCTCTTCCTCATCATCATCTTCCTCATCCTCATCTGAGTCCTCCTCGTCTTCCTCACCCTCCACTTCATCCCCATCCTGGCTAGAAGAGGAATTCTTGTACTCTGGAAGTGGTGAGAAACATCGCTTCCTCCTATGCACAGTCTCAGCAAATTTTGCCCAATTTATGCTAAATCCCTTGCGCTCTGCAAGTACTCCACATGCGAAGGAGAGGTTGATGTCGGAATTGGTTGTTTGCTTGCGCTGGTACACTTGGTGAATCAAGGTCTCAATCCTGGCCTTCAAGGACTCATCCTCATGCATAGTGTAGCGAAACCCATTGTTGCTTTTGCGTTTTCCCCACAAGGTCTCGCACTCCTTCTTAGATGCATAGCGTTTCCCCATAGTGGGGGAAGGAAACAACCCCTTTGCCGGAAGTCCCACAACATCACGAAACCACCTCCAACTGCCCTCCATTGCAATCTCCTACAACAATCTCCCTCAATCCCTACACAAGTGCAACCAATCCTAAATACCTGGCCAATGACTATTGTGTGGCAGCTTAGGAAAGAAGGTGTAAAACAAACTTATAAACAATCTCAAACTGCAGGTAATGTATGAATACTGTTGTGGGTAAGTGTTGAGAGAGAAGTGGGAAATGTACCTGTGCAATTGCCCAGCTTGCATGCTTCATGATGAGAGTCTCTGAAGTTGCCTCAAATTATCAGTACTACTAGAACATATGATAATTGAACTCATATGTGGCAATGAGGACCTGAAATAATGAGGGTTGTGGGAACACGCGAACACCAAAATATCCGGATTGGCGGTTTTAAGTGCCTAATCCGGGTTGTCCGGATGACCCTAGTATCGTCCAGGGATTCTGTGAAGTGTAGGAGGTCTAAAACTCTCCGTACCTGCTTATTTCCTCTTCCTTAGCCAAATTTCCGGAAACCCTAGTTTCCGGATTTTGGGTCTTTGGGGACACTCTTAGCCTTTTTCCGGAGTGTGCCTTTCCGGATGATGTTTCTAGGTCCTAATTATAATGCTTACCCACCCCTCTACGTCTACCCTCTAGAATAGGTGGTTTCTTCCGGTGAAGATGTCCTTGATAAGAATAGAATCCGGAAACTCCCTCACAACCAATCCAGATTGATCAGGTCCGTCCTGGCAGGTCACGCAGAGAGATCCAGATTGTATCTTGGAACCACAGTGACCAGAAGAGTCCGGATTCCGACCAGAGATTTGACTCGACGGGGTGAGTTGGTGACCCGTACCACTTTCCGGATTGTCCCGTCCACCGGTGATGAGACCCCTTCAGAAGATCAGATCCGTCCGGAACCCTTCCGGACCTTTGCCTAATCCTCCCCACGGCTGTCTCACCGGGATGTTACCTAGGCATCCGGAACAATGAGGATCTCTTCCTACTACACTCCGGAGGTGGCCTCCAACCCGGAACCCTTACTGATCCGGGCCTTCCCTTCTCCTTCCGACGGATCTATCCGGCTACCTCTACCTTGGATTCTACTCAATCTGAGCTAACTGGGCGATCCGTACCACCATCCGGATAGGTCCGTTTAAGGGCGGTGGGACGTCTTCAGAAGATTAGATTGGCGTAAGTCCGGATCCCTTCCGGATCTCACCCAATCTTCCCAGCGGCTATCCCACCTAGACGTTACCCAACCCACCGGATTAGTGAGGTTTCCCTCCCACTACACTCAGAGAGGATCTACAAGGCAATAACCGGATCTGATCCGGGTCTCTTCTCTCATGTCCTATCCGGAACTCCTATCCCTCATGCTCTCTCCCTCTCTCCTCCGCTAACAATCTCCGGATCATTCACACAAACATCAATCAAGAGAAGTCAAGGAGTGAGAAGCAAAGACATTTATTCAGGATAGGAGTAATCGCAATACAACAGTTGAGAAGGAACCCTTCTCAAGCTCCTTATTCAGCCTTAAGTAGAGGCTCAAAAATCCCTAAACTGAGGGCGGCGGCCCAAGTGGCCGCCGCTTAAGAAAACCCTAACTACACCCGGTTTCCCGGATTTCCCGGATCCAGATCTGGGTTTTCCGCTGACACTACCAAGAGAAAATTTTATTACTCGACTTCAAAAACTCCTAAGTCCTACCTGCCTACCTCTATTCTGCCTAACTAATCTAGCTACTCTCCTAACTAAGAAGACCGGTGCTTCTTCGGAGCCGATCCCTCCTTTGAGTGACTCCCTAACCCGCTGACGGCGGATGAGCCCCCTACCGGTGATGCCTTCTGCAGCCGCGTGAGCATCCTCCTCATGTTCGGAGACGGAGCAACCTCGTCCTCCGAATCCGCTGCCTTCTCGGTCCGTGGGGTAGCGGTCCCTGGTGTTCTGGAGACTGTCCCTGGGATTCCGGAAGCTGTCCCCATCCGGATGCTTCGGACTGGAGAAGGATCACTTCCGGTGCCCTGCTCCGGATTCCATCCGCCCGAGATCGAAGCCGTCCGCGGATCCCTGTTGGAGGCCGCCCTTGAGGGTGGCGGAGGAAAGGGACTCACCATTTGGCAGTCCCGTGGAGACGATGGCGAGGCGTGGGTCATAGGGGCCTTTCCCCTACTCGGAGTTGCCTCCCGATCGGAAGTCTGGTGCCGAATCGGCGTCCTAGCCCTATCCGGAGTCCGGGACCTATCCGAGTTCCGCGGAACAGGGGACTGGCCCCTTCCGGATCGGACCGACCCGGTGCTCTTCCGCCTCACCTGGGGAGAACGGACCCTTTCCGGAGCCCCTCCGGAACTACCAGGCCGAGAGCCGCCTCCCTGCTGGCTGGGTCCTGCAGAGGACGGCGGATTCTGAACCAGGGCTACTTCACCAACCACCTCGTAGAGGGTTCCGGTTGGTGACCCTGGCGGACCCGGATAGAGCACCTTCCGCGGTGTTCCGCTTGGCGGGACCACCCTCTGGATTTCCGCCATGAGATCCTTCATCGTCCGTGAATACTTCACGAGGATGGGGAGGGTCTGCCTGGCGGAAGCGGGATCTCCGGACTCCATCATCCGGTCGTAGAGATGTGCCTTGTTAACGATCTCCGCCGGATGACCCACCAGTTCCCGGATCCGGCTGAAGAGCACTGCCTGCTCCGCATGGTACTTCCGGATCTCCTCGCTCTTCTGACTCAGCTCCTGAGTCATGGCCGCTACCTGTGCGGTGAGGTGGGCGTTCTCCGTCTTGGCCTGCTCCAGCTCCTTCCGGTCCGCCCTCTTTGCCAATTCCCGGAGAATGTTTCCGGGTCCGCAGTCGTCCAGAGCATGGTTCGCCCCCCCTGACGATGTGCTCCAGTCGGTAATATTGGGTCTTGAGGTCCTCCATTCCCTCCTGGAACCGTTTGAACGGATTCTCCGGAAAGTCCCAAGCGGATAGATCCACATTCCGCCATGGGGTTTCCCGGCTGGGTCCGGCTTCCGGATGTTGGTGAGGGGGAGGAGGAGAGAGCGGCCTCGAGACGGTTGGCGGCGGGCTTCCGGGTGACGAGGGAGGTGCTTCCGGAAGAATAGGGTCGCTGGAGGTCTCCGTCTCGACGTCTCCGGCTTCCGGAAGCAGCTTGTAGGTGACCTCGTCCGCCGCTATTGTGAGCAGGTCCTCCTCCTCGGCCGTGATGCAGTCGAAATGCTGGTAGAGATGCAAAATGAAGGGGGAGAGGAAGGAGGGTTTCCGGCCAATATGGGGGAGGGCCCGCCCCACTATCTCCTGGATAATCAGCCCCCAGTTCACAGGCCGGACTCCGGACATGGCACCGAATAGCGTGTTAGCCATGGTAAGGCTAATCCGCTTCGGCTTGTCCGGGTTAAGGATAGGCAGGAGGAATTCCAACACCCTCCTCTCTCTCAGGTTCCGGCAGTTCCCGGGGTGGAAGCCGTCCTTTGGATCCGCGTCCCCTCTAAATTTTCCGGCGAACAAGCCGTCGCGGCGGCCGGCCCATCCTTCTATAATCCCCCGAGGAAACCCGTAGACCCTGTTCCAAATATCCGGAGTCCAGTGTTCCGGATCTCTCCTCTTTGTCCCTAGCCACTGATTTCCTCTCTCAAACTTAAACTCTCGGAGAGTATCTTCGGCTCGGAGGTTCCAGGGCTTGGCTAGCAACCCCGCGCAGCCCATAACCCGGAGATCCTCCGCGAGCTCCTGTAGCTCCCTATCCTCCCTCGGAATTGCAGGGATGATGTCGCGCACCCCTCCATGAGGAGTGCCCGAAACACCATGGGCACAAGGGGGACCCCGGAGTGACACCCGGGACTTGTGGCGCCGTTGGTGAGAGGGCCCAAGTGATCCTAGTGTGGGTGAGGGCCCCGGGCGTTGGGAACGCCTCCCAGCCACAGAGACTAGGAGGCACTAGGGTAAGGCCATGAGCTATGCGTAGCTCATGGCGTGGTCATTCTAGAATGCTCAAGAACACCTCAATCTGACGTGTGAGCTAGGAGTTATGGCCATTTGAATGGGGCGCTGTCCCGGGACAGCGCCCTGGTACAGCAGTGCCTGGGAGAGATTCCCGGGACTGCCAAGGTTCAAGCAGGCATAACTCCTCATTACTTGCCTGAATGGGGCAAGTGAGGAGTCCATGGGCATCTACGTGAAGCGTAGATGAGGATGGAGTGGTTGGTTGTTATGATCAGACTTCATACAAGGAAGTTATGATGGTCTGAAGCTGCTGGGGGGGTTCTAGGCCCAGCAGCTAAAGGAAAGTGTCCACTTGGCCCCAACTCTTGGTAGAGAGACAAGAGGTTGGTTGACGGTGGGGTAGGGGCCCCGCGTAAAGTCCTAGAGGCTTATATGGGTGAGGTGGTGTGGCCTCACCCACCCGAGGCCAAACGGCAAGGCCTCCATGGGCATTGGCCCATTGTGAGGCCATAGTTGCCTAGTATGGTTCGGGTTGTTGTAGTGTTGCTCCGGCAATGCGATGATCAACATGGGATTGGACTTCCATGGATGGAAGTCCACATCTAGGAATGGGTTACCGATTAAGGGGTGAGTCCCGAAAGCAAAGTAGGAGGGTTGGTTTCCCTCCTATGAACTATAAGGTCCGGGGTAGGAGGAGCTAACCATTAGCATGGCGGAATGCGAATGGTTAGCGCTCGTAACCTTTGCTAAAATTGAAAATTGGCAAAATGGTCAAGGGGGACTAGCAAGGGTTGCGACACTTGGTATCAGAGCAGGGTTCCAAGTTTTGAGCTCGCACTTTGAGGGAAACATGGCTATCAAAAATGCGGGTTATGATGGTGAGCCCGGGGTTTCCAAAAGGTTGTGAGGCTCAAATTGGAACAAGGATCATGTGCAAGTGGAATTTGACCATACCATTGGTTCTAATGACAATGGTGGGCATGAGGGTGGATTTGGTAAGGAAAATGGAGGAGTGCTTTGAAAGGGCTCCCTCAAACCTCAAAAAACATTTGGGGCCTAGAATACCGAAAGCACCCAAAACCTTGGAGGGCATTAATGTTGGATTGAAATTCCAATTCGAAATGCTTGGAAGGTATTGATGTTGGAATGAATTTGGTGCTAATGAGGCACCCGGGGCCTCTTAAGGCCTATGTGCGCTATTCAAATGCACAAATGAAGGATACACCTAAAACGGACGAGCTTTCTAAGAAATGCATCGTTTTAGGTGGGGTTTTAAAAGCGGGTGGTGGATGCCTTGTTTAAGTCCCTAAGGCTTCTTGAGGACATGGTGGGGACCATCAAGTTTGCAAGAGCATTGAAGCCGATGGTCCCAAAGAGAAGTTTGGCGGCGCATCACCACAAGTGGCTTTAGCCAAAGTAGGTCCCAAAGAAATGAGTGCAAATTGTTTGGTCCATTTTACTTAGGCAAAACATGTTGGTGCCGCGGACGGAATGTTGAAAGGTGGCTTTATGCTTCGAAAGCAAATCATACTTGTGCCACGGACGGAATGTTGGGAGGTGGGTTTGTCCTACCAAGGCAATTCATGTTCGTGCCGCGGATGGAGTGTGGGAAGGTGGCTTTGTGCTACCAAGGCAAAACATGTTTGTTTTGCGGACAAGCTATTAGAAATTGGTTTTGTGGCACCAACCCAATTTGTCCCGCGGACGAAATGTTTAAAGTTGGCTTTGCGGACCAAGCCAAGCCAAGTTGCCGAGGACCGAATGTAAGACGATGGCATTGTGGCCAAGGCTAGTAGCCTTAAGCCAAGGCCAAATCTTTTGTACCTTGAGGCTCAATGAATGGGAGAAATGTCTCATGTGTTGCCAAAGAGGCTACCATTCCTTCTTGAGCCCAAAACTCACAAGGGAGTTGGGGCTTGCCGATTGATAGAGAAAGCAAGCCCACCAAGGTGCGGTTTGGAAAGGGCGAACCGCATGAGACAAAGGAGGCCGCGATGCATGTAACCTTTCAATGTGGGACATTGGATTTTTGTCAAAATTTCACACCATGTGAAATAGATGAAATGCATGTCATTGTGAAGGCCGCCTACTTTGAAACTCACATGATAGATGTGAGATGCAAGCCGGTGAGCTTGCGGTGCATTATGATGTGTCATAATGGCAAAGAATTGAAGTTCAAATTGACAAGGACTCCTATGGTAGGAGGACCCAAGTTGAATTTGGTCTTAATGGACCAAATGAAAAATAGAAAACATAATGGTCGTGGTTCAATTGGAGCAACTCCAAGGAATGTATGGGGAGGCTAGGAAAGATGGGCCTCCTCCAAACCACATTGGTGGGATGTTGGTGAGATACAAGGATGTATTCACCAATGTGTTGCCCAAAAAGTTACCGCCAAGAAGTGAAAAATAACTTTGCTCAACGAGAGATTGAGTTCTTGAGGTATGTGGTGACAAAGGAAGTTGGTGGACGAACATGAAGAATGTCAAGGCAATCCAAGAAGAGAATTGGCCCTTGATTCAAGAAAAGGGCTAAGGTCATTTGTTGGCCTAGACAACTACTACCACCACTTCATTCATGGTTTTTCTAAGGTTGCTAGAACCTTAGTCAACATGTTGGAAAAAATGGCTATCCCAAGAGTGGGATGAGCCTTGTCACCAAGCCTTTGGGGAGCTCAAGAGTAAGTTCTCTTCACAACATGTGGTTAAGTTTCCGGGTTTTCATGAGCATGTTGAGGTGCACATGAAGGCGAAGGACTTTACCATTGGCGGATGTTGATCCAAGATGGATGACCATTGCTTATAGGAGCATTAAGCTCCATGGTTGTAGAAGCTTGTCCAACTTGTGCAAGAAATGGCTATCCCAAGAGTGGGATGAGCCTTGCCACCAAGTCTTTGAGTAGCTTAAGACCAAGTTCCTCTTTGCCACCCGTGTTCAAGTTCGCGGAGCTTGAAAAACCTTTTGAGGTGCATACGGGGGGCGAGTGACTTTACCATTGGCGGATGTTGATGCAAGATGGATGGCCATTGCATATGAGAGCATAAAGCTCGATGGTTCTCCCACCTTGTCCGACTTGTGGAAGAAATGGCTATCCCAAGAGTGGGATGATGTTTGTCACGAGTCTTTGGGGAGCTTAAGAGCAAGTTCTCTTCGCCGCCCGTGCTCAAGTTCGCGGAGCTTGACAAGCCTTTTGAGGTGCATAAGGGGGTGAGTGCCTTTGCCAATGGTGGATTATGTGTACGATGGATGGCCATTGCATTTGGGAGCATGAAGCTCGATGGTTGTCAAAGAAGACAACCAACTGATGACAAAGAACTTCTTTGCCGTAGTGCATTGCTTGAAGACGTGGCGACACTATTTGGGGTCGCACAAAGCAAAGGTCTACATGGACAATGTGTCCTAAAAGTATTTTAACATACAAGCGCAAGTGAGCGCCAAGTCATTGCAGTGGCATGATAGTTGGGCGCTTATGGAGGTGGATTTGATCCACAAACCGGACCATGGAAATGTGGTGCCGGATGCGCGAAGTAGACCGGAAGAGTTCCAAGCAATGAGAACCATCCAAACCTTGTGGCTAATGTGTGCCGGCGAAGGAAACTTGTGATGCAAGATACGGGAGGGGTAAATTAACTACCCCGAGGCACAAAGGCTTTTAGGTGAGCTTCGCAAGAGCAAGGTGCTTAAAGAGGTTAAGTTGGTGGACGGATTGTTCAAGTGCAAGCAAAGTTGGGTGTATGTGCCACAAAGCAAGTTGAGGCTATCGGTTTTGAAGGAGGAATATGATAGTCCTATTGCCGGCCATAGAGGAGAAAAAGAAAACCACCATAGAATGGTGTCAAAGAGGTACCATTGGCGGTGCATAAAGTAGGATATAACCCACTTTGTGAAGGCGTGAATAAAGTGCCAAGTGAACCAAGCCTCTTACCAAAAGCAAGGCGGTTTCTCGCAACCGTTGCCTATCCCGTCGGCGCCATGGCATAGTATGTGCATGGACTTGATCACAAGTTTGCCGGAGTCACATGGGTATGATGCCATCTTGTTGATGGTAGAGCGGTTTGCCAAGTTGGCACACATGGTGCCGATTATGGGAACCGCCACCGCGTTGGAGACCGCATAGCCTTTTCTCAAAGGATGGTTGAGGCACCACGGGTTCCCAAGAGTGATTGTGTGGGATCAAGATCCAAAGTTCACAATTGCATTTTCAATGCATTTATCTAAGGAGGTCGGAATGAAACTAAGGTTTAGCACGGCCTTGCATTCCCAAATGAATGGGAAAGCGGAGCATGTGAATGGAGTCTTGAAGCAATACTTGAGCAACTTGGTGGGGGCGGACCAAGGAGATTGGGCGGACTATGTGGGTCGAGCGGATTGTAATTGCAATGTAGCCACGCACTTGGCTACCAAGGGGTGGTCTTTCGTGGTGGCTTATGGAGTGGATGCGCTCCAACCTATTAACCTAGCTCTCGAGGGGGCACATTCAACACTAGAGTTCAACCAAGATGGTGAGGACTTGCCAAGGATGGTAAACAAGTCTTGGAGATGACCAAGTTGTTGGTGGAGAAAGCCCGAAGGTGCTACGGAGTGCAAATCAATGCCGGAAGACGCGAAGTGGAGTATGAGGTGGGCCAATAAGGTGTTGTTGAATGTGGACAACTTCACCTTGCCCAAAGGCCTTACTCCAAACGTTCATGTCCAAAATTGGAGCTTCGTTTTCCATTGTGGAACAAGTGTTCAAGGACATGTATAAGTTGGAATTACCGCCCGAGATCAAAGTGCATCCGACATTTCATGTCTCATAACAAAAGTCATTTTAGGACGACACCTTGTGGCCCGATCACAAGCAAGTGATTAGGCCAAGTCCCGACCTTGTGGAGGTCATTTAGAACATGAGGTAAGAGGTCATCCTCAAGTGTAGGAAGCCCAAGTGAAAATGAAAGAAAATGTACAAAGGAGTACTTGGTGAAATGGTGAGGATACCATGAGAAAGAAACCGCTTGGGTGGCGGCAAGAGACATGGTCAACACCAATGAATTGGTGAAGCACTTTGAAGAAACTAAGGCTAGACATTCCAATAAAATGAAGCGTAGGCATTGATGAGGACATCAATCTCCTTTAGTGGGGGAGAGACGCTAGTAGCACACTTAGCTTCGAGGTTAATTGCTCCACAACATGAACTTGTTCTTTGGCTTGAGGGAATAAAGTCCAAACTTTAGTGGTGCAAAGAGAAAAGTATGAGATGAGGTCCTAGTCTTGTACTTGTGCTTGGTTAATGGAAGAGGGGGAATAGACATGCCAAACTAGGTTGGGTAAGCCGAGTAATTGGGGGCCATGGCTTGGAGGGGCCTTGGATAAAACCAAGAAACTTCTTAGTTCTGGGCTTGTCCGGGCGGGGACAAGGTGATGGCGTGTGCTCATAAAAGTGCTACCCGCGAGCGAACGAAAGTTGGCGCATGGGAGTCATGAACCCATGTCTCGAAAGAGCAAAGTGGGAACCAAGTCGGGCGGGACTGGGCATCACCCCCGTGCGATCGAGGCGTGGCTTAACAATGGAAAGCCATCTCGGAGTTGCAACCGAGACAACTTAGTGGAAGCGTTGAGGTCTCGCCTAGATGTGTCACGTTAGGCTAGTGGAGCCTAACGGGGGAGGCCCCAAAGTAGGGGCAACCCAAGTGAGTCCCAAAGTAGGTGGGTCTAGTATAGGTTAGGTCCTTGGATGAGAGATCCAAGGTCGCTAACGGACCACCTAGGAACGACACCTTTGGGACTATGCCAAATTTGAAGATGCATTGTGGGGGTCGCGCCCTAAGGTAAACACAATGCCGCACCATAGAGGATGGCAACTTGAGAATTGGTGTGCCGACTACGAGTATAGTCGATGAGGGCATCGACTCCGTTTGGTGGGGGTGAGTGTCGCGCACCCCTCCATGAGGAGTGCCCGAAACACCATGGGCACAAGGGGGACCCCGGAGTGACACCCGGGACTTGTGGCGCCGTTGGTGAGAGGGCCCAAGTGATCCTAGTGTGGGTGAGGGCCCCGGGCGTTGGGAACGCCTCCCAGCCACGGAGACTAGGAGGCACTAGGGTAAGGCCATGAGCTATGCGTAGCTCATGGCGTGGTCATTCTAGAATGCTCAAGAACACCTCAATCTGACGTGTGAGCTAGGAGTTATGGCCATTTGAGTGGGGCGCTGTCCCGGGACAGCGCCCTGGTACAGCAGTGCCTGGGAGAGATTCCCGGGACTGCCAAGGTTCAAGCAGGCATAACTTCCTCATTACTTGCCTGAATGGGGCAAGTGAGGAGTCCATGGGCATCTACGTGAAGCGTAGATGAGGATGGAGTGGTTGGTTGTTATGATCAGACTTCATACAAGGAAGTTATGATGGTCTGAAGCTGCTGGGGGGGTTCTAGGCCCAGCAGCTAAAGGAAAGTGTCCACTTGGCCCCAACTCTTGGTAGAGAGACAAGAGGTTGGTTGACGGTGGGGTAGGGGCCCCGCGTAAAGTCCTAGAGGCTTATATGGGTGAGGTGGTGTGGCCTCACCCACCCGAGGCCAAACGGCAAGGCCTCCATGGGCATTGGCCCATTGTGAGGCCATAGTTGCCTAGTATGGTTCGGGTTGTTGTAGTGTTGCTCCGGCAATGCGATGATCAACATGGGATTGGACTTCCATGGATGGAAGTCCACATCTAGGAATGGGTTACCGATTAAGGGGTGAGTCCCGAAAGCAAAGTAGGAGGGTTGGTTTCCCTCCTATGAACTATAAGGTCCGGGGTAGGAGGAGCTAACCATTAGCATGGCGGAATGCGAATGGTTAGCGCTCGTAACCTTTGCTAAAATTGAAAATTGGCAAAATGGTCAAGGGGGACTAGCAAGGGTTGCGACAGATGAGGGCTTTGAGCGGAACCGGGATAGGTTCCCTCTGATCCTCTTCCCGTGCTTCCGGCATTTTCCTCTCCCCTCAGTTTCCGGCTCGACCACGGAAACTCCCTCTCTCCCGGATCCCTTCCCTTCCGTCTAATTGCCACAGAGTCCCGGCAAGCCCACTGCCGGTGACTGAAAAGTGCAGGGTCCCAGCAATCCCACTGCTGGCGGCTCGAAAGAATTAACACCTCACCACTCGTTCTCTCAACAGGTTGCCTTTTTCAGAAAAAAGTGGGAGGGAGAAGGAGGGAACCCTTAAATATCCTTCCTCCCTCTTCCTTCCCCTGTTACCGTTTGGTTTAACGGAAAACGGTTACCAACCGTTTTCCGGCGGTTCTCACCAACGGTTTTACTAACATTTTTACCAACGGCTTTCTTTTCCCCCAACCGTCATAAGGCCCGTTATAACCGCCACTTCCGGGCCGTTGGGTAATCTTGGCGCGTCCGTTACTTGGTCCGGACCAATGGTTTGGACCATGATTACATGGTCCGCCCATCCTATTTGACGGACCGGTCATAGTACTTATTTAGAGTCGTTTTATCGCACGAGGCGGGGTTAGAATACTCTATTTCCTGGTACAATTAATTTTGTCCTAAGAGACCCTATTATCTTCAGATAAGCAAGGTAAAATACGGAAATGGAATCCGTATTTCCGTATTTCCGTCTTTCCGTCAAATTTGGACTCCCACAAGGGTTGTGTAAATCAAAGTTATAATCAATCTCAAACTGCAGGTAATGTATGATTGTTGTAGGTAAGTGTAGAGAGAGAAGTGGGAAATGTACCTGTGCAATTGCCCAGTTTGCATGCTTCATGATGAGAGTCTCTGAAGTTGCCTCAAATTATCAGTACTACTAGAACATATGATAATTGAACTCATATGTGGCAATGAGGACCTGAAATAATGAGGGTTGTGTAAATCAAAGTTATAATCAATCTCAAACTGCAGGTAATGTATGATTGTTGTAGGTAAGTGTAGAGAGAGAAGTGGGAAATGTACCTGTGCAATTGCCCAGCTTGCATGCTTCATGATGAGAGTCTCTGAAGTTGCCTAAAATTATCAGTAGTACTAGAACATATGATAATTCAACTCATATGTGGCAATGAGGAACTGAAGTAATGAGGGTTGCCCACATGTGTGATTTCATTGTGCCATCATTACCCAATTGTGTTAGCGTGTTCAATCATTGATAATCAAATAAAACAACTAACTATGCAATCCGTGTCACTAGTATATATGATATAAATCAACAACTAGGTCTACATGTACTTACCTAGTAGCTATTAAAGTAGATGAAAATCAATGCGGACTCACTCAATATACAAAGAGTAACCATCAGATGACTCAAATAACAACGGCAATGAACATCTAATTTTTTTTCCATACTGCTATGAACAAGTTGGGCACCTCTAATCATCACTTGCCCCTCACAGTTCGTCTGGACCTATTGTCATGACGAAGGGATGCAGACTTAGAAGGACTGTTAGCCAACAACTTCATAACCTCTTTATTGGTAACGGGCTTTTGGCCCCCATGTTTACTTAGGAAGGCAGAGGGGTCCTCAGTTGGACCCTCAGTTCTAGTCACTATTTTAGCAAAATTACCAGGCATTGTAGGGTTTTTCTGTTTCACATGAGGGATGTTGTCATGTGATTGAACAATTTGCATGGACTCAGGTTGAATATCCACAGAGGTGCATGCTGGAAATCTATGAACATCGAATAGTGAGTTAGTAGTCACCTCCTTTGAATCTAGGGAAACTATATTGTTATCCAATCCATCTTGCGAACGATTGCCAATGTTGTCTGTATCCTGGGTTGGTTTAGAATCACTAGGACGACCTCTCTCTTCATCGTCATCACTGGTATCAGTGTACGTATCATTTAAACCTAAAAGCACACTATTACCACTACCACAAGATGCTCTTCTAGGTCTGTTTTGCAAAGAACCTGTAAGGGTTTCAAGTATAGCCAAATCATCCTCGGAATTAGATTCATCAGAGTCAAAATCAAAATCTGGCTCCTTGAATCCATGGATTTCCATCCCACTACATCCTTGAGTAACACTTTTAGCACGTTTATTGGTCGGAAATCTAATGGTTCTCCTAACCACCGGTTGAACACTAGCATTGAAAGCATTTCCTAGACCCACAATGGTACTTATTGGCTTCGGGTTAGCACGTTTTGACCCTGATATGACGTCACAACAAGTTGGACACAAAAGCAGGTCTTTTGCACATGTCGTGCAAACACAAGTATGACCACAGGGCTGCATCACAAGCCATGCAAAGCAGTATTAGTATAAATACTTAGTGACAACATTAAAACCCTTCTCCCACTTTGATTTGTTCAAATAAAATATGTACGATATTGGCAACAATGACATGTGGATGATATCCAAAAACTCACCTCCAATGTAGCCATGGGTTTGCATTTCTCAAAGCAATTGATGCATTGAAGGGTTTGTGAGTTTAGTCCTTGCGAATTCTCATTGTCAGCTTCCACCAATGATGATTTTTGTGAAATAGTTTGAGGACATTTCTTTGAGGCCACCTCTGAATATTCTTCCCCGCATGCACCAGTTCTTGGAATGAAGTTGTCTTGACTTGCTGATGTGTGGGTCCTCAAAGAGCAGGAGGGCTCAGGTATTGTTGAGTTTGGGTCGCCCAGTTGAAACATAGTGGTGGAAGCTCCAAAGTCTGAATGGACATCTACAGCCAACATCAAGGAATTAAATAGGATTCAGGAGTCACCAAAACTATTATGGTCCAAACTCAAACTAGGAATTAAAACAAAAAGGAATCATGGCATCCAAAAGAACCAGGAATTACATCCGGTATCCAAACAACATTCCTGTTGATAGTATTGAACATCCAAGTAGTTCAGGACACTAGGAAATTGTGTCCTGAAACAAATAATGGCAGGAATGGAAGAAAATGTAATGTTGATAGTCAAACGCAATATGAAATTGGGTCCTGGATCACAATGGGGACATGAATGCAAGCAAATGGGGAGGGTACTAAGCATGGGAGTCAGGAAGTTAGTTCCTGATTCTTGAGAATAGTAGGAATGGACCCTTACAAACATCCTAGCACTGCAGTGGAGCAAATATTATTGTCTTGGGTCCTCTGAATGGCAAGATTGTAAATGAAGGAAACCTAGGGGAAAGGAATATCAGTCCTAGTTATACATACACGAATATTTCTAAGTAGTACAAATCCTGGTGGTGTAGGGGACTAGGAAGATATGTATTGGTTCCTAATAGTCCCCACATTAACTATGTGAACACCCATTCAAAAACTAAAAGAATAAGATATAGGAATAGGATGGCAAGGAAGTGTGGAGTTGAATAGATGTTGATGGCCTAAGGGAGTGGAATGTAGGAATCATCCTACATGTGTACAAATATCACATTCAGGTAGCATAGGATAACATACATATGTATAATGAAACCCTACAACATCCAGGAACTGGAAAATTTACTATCCAGGTTCCTATACGCGCCAAAAGTACATACAAACATTTGCTGACCATAGCTTAGCACGATGCAAACATGTCTTGACCTAAACATCTTGTACCCACTGCACAAAATGCTATAGAACAATGCAAAAACTAAATTTATTGGGAAACAATAAATCTGGATTTGAGCTCACCAGACATAGCTGCAGAGGGGAGTTGATGATCGCCATTTTTTGGAAGGACATATCCAAATGACAATCGCCATTGTAACTCAAATTCTTGTTGGCAACTTTGTAGCTTGCATTTGTTTGAAGAGCTGATGTGCACACCAAGGCACCAAGGGTGGTAACAGTGACCACATGATGATACACATATATCATTAACATGGAAGCTTTCTTTGCAAAAGGTACAATCTTCAACATTCAGTTGAATACTATGTGACTTAGTCCTATCAGCCCTACCAATAGGTTCAGGGTGGGTGGTTAGTAAAATGCCACCCTTCAACTTAGACAAGTAATCAGCTATGAGAGTCAACATCTTTTCTAGGACAACTTGATGTTGAACTTCCTCACCATATGCCTCTTCACTGCTGGTAAGCTCATTTTCTTTTAGAATAAAATCTTTCTCAGCTGCAGAAAGTTTTGAAAGAGATGAATGGACATTCCTCTCCTCACAGCGTAATCTTTGTTGCAATTGAGCAACAGATTCCTCCTGATGTGTCGCAACCCTTGCTAGGTCCCTTAATAATCTTGCCAATTTTCAATTCTAGCAAAGGTTACGAGTCGCTAACCCTTCGCATTCCGCCATGCTAATGGATAGCTCCTCTTACCCCGGACCAATAGTTCATAGGAGGGAACCAACCCTCCTACTTTGCTTTCGGGACTCACCCCTTAATCGGTAACCCATTTCCCCAATGTGGACTTCCATCCATGGAAGTCCAATCCTATGTTGATCATCGCATTGCCGGAGCAACACTACAACAACCCGAACCATACTAGGCAACTATGGCCTCACAATGGGCCAATGCCCATGGAGGCCGTGCCGTTCGGCCTCGGGTGGGTGAGGCCACACCACCTCACCCATATAAGCCTCTAGGACTCTACGCGGGGCCCCTACCCCACCGTCAACCAACCTCTTGTCTCTCTATCAAGAGTTGGGGCCAAGTGGACATTTTCCTTTAGCTGCTGGGCCTAGAACCCTACCCCCCCCGGCAGCTTCAGACCATCATAACTTCCTTGTATGATGTCTGATCATAACAATCAACCACTCCATCTTCATCTACGCTTCACGTAGATGCCGATGGACTCCTCACTTGCCCCATTCGGGCAAGTCTTCAGGAAGTTATGCCTGTTTGAACCTTGGCAGTCCCGGGAATCACTCCCAGGCACTGCTGTACCAGGGCGCTGTCCCGGGACAGCGCCCCACTCAAATGGCCATAACTCCTAGCTCACACCTCCGATTGAGGTGTTCTTGAGCATTCTAGAATCACCACGCCATGAGCTACGCATAGCTCATGGCCTTACCCTTGTGCCTCCTAGTCTCCGTGGGTGGGAGGCGTTTCCAACGCCCGGGGCCCTCACCCACACTAGGATCACTTGGGCCCTCTCACCAACGGCGCCACAAGTCCCGGGTGTCACTCCGGGGTCCCCCTTGTGCCCATGGTGTTTCGGCCACTCCTCATGGAGAGGTGCGCGACACTCACCCCCACCAAACGGAGTCGATGCCCTCATCGACTATACTCGTAGTCGGCACACCAATTCTCAAGTTGCCATCCTCTATGGTGCGGCATTGTGTTTACCTTAGGGCGCGACCCCCACAATGCATCTTCAAATTTGGCATAGTCCCAAAGGTGTCGTTCCTAGGTGGTCCGTTAGCGACCTTGGATCTCTCCTCCAAGGACCTAACCTACACTAGACCCACCTACTTTGGGACTCACTTGGGTTGCCCCTCCTTTGGGGCCTCCCCCGTTAGGCTCCACTAGCCTAACGTGACACATCTAGGCGAGACCTCAACGCTTCCACTAAGTTGTCTCGGTTGCAACTCCGAGATGGCTTTCCATTGTTAAGCCACGCCTCGATCGCACGGGGGTGATGCCAAGTCCCGCCCGACTCGGTTCCCACTTTGCTCTTTCGAGACATGGGTTCATGACTCCCATGCGCCAACTCTCGTTAGCTCGCGGGTAGCACTTTTATGAGCACGTGCCATCACCTTGCCCCCGCCCGGACAAGCCCATAACGAAGAAGTTTCTTGGTTTTATCCAAGACCCCTCCAAGCCATGGCCCCCAATTACTCGGCTTACCCAACCTAGTTTGGCATATCTATTCCCCCTCTTCCATTAACCAAGCACAAGTACAAGACTAGGACCTCATCTCATACTTTTCTCTTTGCACCACTAAAGTTTGGACTTTATTCCCTCAAGCCAAAGAACAAGTTCATGTTGTGGCATAATTAACCTCGAAGCTAAGTGTGCTACTAGCGTCTCTCCCCCACTAAAGGAGATTGATGTCCTCATCAATGCCTACGCTTCATTTTATTGGAATCCTTAGCCTTAGTTTCTTCAAAGTGCTTCACCAATTCATTGGTGTTCACCATGTCTCTTGCCGCCACCCAAGCGGTTTCTTTTTCATGGTATCCTCACCATTTCACCAAGTACTCTTTTGTACATTTTTTTTCCTTTTCACTTGGGCTTCCTACACTTGAGGATGCCCTCTTACCCATGTTCCAAATGACCTCCACAAGGTCGGGAGGTGGCCTAATCACTTGCTTGTGATCGGGCCATAAGGTGTCGTCCTAAAATGACTTTCGTAATGAGACATGAAATGTCGGATGCACTTTGATCTCCGGCGGTAATTCCAACTTATATATGTCCTTGAACACTTGTTCCACAATGGGAAACGGAGCTCCAATTTTGGACATGAACTTTGGAGTGAGGCCTGCCGGCTAAGTGAAGTTGTTCACATTCAACAACGCCTTTTGGCCCACCTCATTCTCCACTTCGCGTCTTCCGGCATTGACTTGCACTCCGTAGCACCTTCGGGCTTTCTCCACCAACAACTTGGTCATCTACAAGACTTGTTCACGCTTCTTGGCCAAGTCCTCACCATCTTGGTTGAACTCTAGTGTTGAATGTGCCCCCTCGAGAGCTAGGTTAATAGGTTGGAGCGCATCCACTCCATAAGCCACCACCAAAGACCACCCCTTGGTAGCCAAGTGCGTGGCTACATTGCAATTACACTCCGCTCGACCCACATAGACCGCCCAATCTCCTTGGTCCGCCCCCACCAAGTTCCTCAAGTATTGCTTCAAGACTCCATTCACACGCTCCGATTTCCCATTCATTTGGGAATGCAAGGTCGTGCTAAACCTTAGTTTCATTCCGACCTCCTTAGAGAAATGCATTGAAAATGCACTTGTGAACTTTGGATCTTGATCCCACACAATCACTCTTGGCAACCCGTGGTGCCTCAACCATCCTTTGAGAAAAGGCTATGCGGTCTCCAACGCGGTGGCGGTTCCCACAATCGGCACCATGTGTGCCCACTTGGCAAACCGCTCTACCATCAACAAGATGGCATCATACCCATGTGACTCCGGCAAACTTGTGATCAAGTCCATGCACATACCATGCCATGGCGCCAACGGGATAGGCAACGGTTGCAAGAAGCCGCCTTGCTTTTGGTAAGAGGCTCGGTTCACTTGGCACTTTGATTCAAGCCTTCACAAAGTGGGCTATATCTTCCTTTATGCACCGCCAATGGTACCTCTTTGACACCATTCTATGGCGGCTTTTTGTTTCTCCTCTATGGCCCGCAATAGGACTATCATATTCCTCCTTCAAAACCAATAGCCTCAACTTGCCTTGTGGCACATATACCCGACTTTGTTTGCACTTGAACAATCCGTCCACCAACTTAACCTCTTTGAGCACCTTGCTCTTGCGAAGCTCACCTAAAAGCTTTTGTGCTTTGGGGTAGTTAATTCACCCCTCCCGTATCTTGCATCACAAGTTTCCTTTGCCGGCACACATTAGCCACAAGGTTTGGATGGTTCTCATTGCTTGGAACTCTTCCGGTCTACTTCGCGCATCCGGCACCACATTTCCACGGTCCGGTTTGTGGATCAAATCCACCTTCATAAGCGCCAAACTATCATGTCACCGCAATGACTTGGTGTTCACTTACGCTTGTATGTCAAAATACTTTTAGGACACATTGTCCATGTAGACCTTTGCTTTGTGCGACCCCATATAATGTCGCCACATCTTCAAGCAATGCACTACGGCAAAGAAGTTCTTTGTCATGAGTTGGTTGTCTTCTTTGACAACCATCGAGCTTCATGCTCCCATATGCAATGGCCATCCATCTTACATCAACAATCCGCCATTGGCAAAGTCATTCACCCCCGTATGCACCTCAAAAGGTTTGTCAAGCTCCGCGAACTTGAGCACGGGCGTCTAAGAACACTTGCTCTCAAGTTCCCCAAAGACTTGGTGGCAAGGCTCATCCCACTCTTGGGATAGCCATTTCTTCCACAAATCGGATAAGGTCGGATAACCATCAAGCTTAACGCTCTCATATGCAATGGCCATCCATCTTGCATTAACCATCCGCCAATGGCAAAGTCACTCGCCCCCCCCGTATGCACCTCAAAAGGTTTGTCAAGCTCCGCAAACTTGAACACGGGTGGCAAAGACAACTTTGTATTAAGCTCCCCAAAGACTTTGGGGCAAGGCTCATCCCACTCTTGAGATAGCCATTTCTTTCACAAGTCGCACAAGGTTTGACAACCTTTAAGCTTAATGCTCCCATATGCAATGGGCATCCATCTTGGATCAACATCCGCCAATGGTAAAGTCACCCGCCCCCCGTATGCACCTCAAAAGGTTTGTCAAATTTCGCAAACTTGAGTACGGGCGGCGAAAAGAACTTGGTCTTAAGCTTCCCAAAGACTTGGAGACAAGGCTCAACCCACTCTTGGGATAGCCATTTCTTTCACAAGTCGCATAAGGTTCGACAACCATGGAGCTTAATGCTCCCATAAGCAATGGTCATCCATCATGGATCAACATCCGCCAATGGTAAAGTCACTCGCCCCCGTATGCACCTCAAAAGGTTTGTCAAAGTCCGCGAACTTAAGCACGGGCGGCGAAGAGAACTTGTTTTTGAGCTCCCCAAAGGCTTGGTGACAAGGCTCATCCCACTCTTGGGATAGCCATTTTCCTCAATAAGTTGAATAAGGTCCTAGCAACCTTAGAAAACTCTCGAATGAAGTGGTGGGAGTAATTGGCTAGGCCAACAAATGACCTAAGCCATTTTTGAATGAAGGGCCAATTGTCCTTTTGGATTGCCTTGACATTCTTCATGTTCGTCCACCAACTCCCTTTGTCACCACATGCCTCAAGAACTCAATCTCTCGTTGAGCAAAGTTCTTTTTCACTCCTTGGCGGTAACTTTTTAGGCAACACATTGGTGAATATATTATTGTATCTCACCAACATCACACCAATGTTGTTTGGAGGAGGCACATCTTTCCTAGCCTCCCCATATGTTCCTTGGAGTTGCTCCAATTGAACCACGACCATTATGCTTTTTATTTTTCATTTGGTCCATTAAGACCAAATTCAACTTAGGTCCTCCTACCATAGGAGTCCTTGTTAATTTGAACTTCAATTCTTTGCCATTATGACACATCATAATGCACCGCAAGCACACCGGCTTGCACCTCACATCTATCATGTGAGTTTCAAAGAAGGCGGCCTTCACAATGACATGCATTTCATCTATTTCACTTGGTGTGAAATTTTGACAAAAATCCAATGTCCCACATTGAAAGGTTACATGCATCGCGGCCTCCTTTGTCTCATGCGGTTCGCCCTTTCCAAACCGCACCTTGGTGGGCTTGCCCGCTCTATCAATCGGCAAGCCCCAACTTCCTTGTGAATTTTGGGCTCAAGAAGGAGTGGTAGCCTCTTTGTCAACACATGAGACATTTCTCCCATTCATTGAGCCTCAAGGTACAAAAGATTTGGCCTTGGCTTAAGGCTTCTAGCCTTGGCCACAATGCCATCGTCTTACATTCGGTCCTCGGCAACTTGGCTTGGCTTGGTCCGCAAAGCCAACTTTAAACATTTTGTCCGCGGGACAAATTGGTTTGGTGCCACAAAACCAATTTCTAATAGTTTGTCCGCAAAACAAACATGTTTTGCCTTGGTAGCACAAAGCCACCTTCCTACACTCCGTCCGCGGCACGAACATGAATTGCCTTGGTAGGACAAACCCACCTCCCAACATTCCGTCCGCGGCACAAGTATGATTTGCTTTGGAAGCATAAAACCACCTTTCAACATTCCGTCCGCGGCACCAACATGTTTTGCCTAAGTAAAATGGACCAAACAATTTGCACTCATTTCTTTGGGACCTACTTTGGCTAAAGCCACTTGTGGTGATGCGCCGCCAAACTTCTCTTTGGGACCATCGGCTTCAATGCTCTTGCAAACTTAATGGTCCCCACCATGTCCTCAAGAAGCCTTGGGGACTTAAACAAGGCATCCACCACCCGCTTTTAAAACCCCACCTAAAAGGATGCATTTCTTAGAAAGCTCGTCCGTTTTAGGTGTATCCTTCATTTGTGCGTTTGAATAGCGCACATAGGCCTTAAGAGGCCCCGGGTGCCTCATTAGCACCAAATCCATTCCAACATCAATACCTTCCAAGCATTTCAAATTGGAATTTCAATCCAACATTAATACCCTCCAAGGTTTTGGGTGCATTCGGTATTCTAGGCCCCAAATGTTTTTTTTTGAGGTTTGCGGGAGCCCTTTCAAAGGACTCCACCATTTTCCTTACTAAATCCACCATCATGCCCACCATTGTCATTAGAACTAATGGTATGGTCAAATTCCATTTACACATGATCTTTGTTCCAATTTGAGCCTCACAACCTTTTGGAAACCCCGGGCTCACCATAATAACCCTCAGGTTTGATAGCCATGTCTCCCTCAAAGTGCTAGCTCAAATATTGGAACCCTGCTCTGATACCAAGTGTCGCAACCCTTGCTAGGTCCCTTAATAATCTTGCCAATTTTCAATTCTAGCAAAGGTTACGAGTCGCTAACCCTTCGCATTCCGCCATGCTAATGGATAGCTCCTCTTACCCCGGACCAATAGTTCATAGGAGGGAACCAACCCTCCTACTTTGCTTTCGGGACTCACCCCTTAATCGGTAACCCATTTCCCCAATGTGGACTTCCATCCATGGAAGTCCAATCCTATGTTGATCATCGCATTGCCGGAGCAACACTACAACAACCCGAACCATACTAGGCAACTATGGCCTCACAATGGGCCAATGCCCATGGAGGCCGTGCCGTTCGGCCTCGGGTGGGTGAGGCCACACCACCTCACCCATATAAGCCTCTAGGACTCTACGCGGGGCCCCTACCCCACCGTCAACCAACCTCTTGTCTCTCTATCAAGAGTTGGGGCCAAGTGGACATTTTCCTTTAGCTGCTGGGCCTAGAACCCTACCCCCCCCCGGCAGCTTCAGACCATCATAACTTCCTTGTATGATGTCTGATCATAACAATCAACCACTCCATCTTCATCTACGCTTCACGTAGATGAAGATGGACTCCTCACTTGCCCCATTCGGGCAAGTCTTCAGGAAGTTATGCCTGTTTGAACCTTGGCAGTCCCGGGAATCACTCCCAGGCACTGCTGTACCAGGGCGCTGTCCCGGGACAGCGCCCCACTCAAATGGCCATAACTCCTAGCTCACACCTCCGATTGAGGTGTTCTTGAGCATTCTAGAATCACCACGCCATGAGCTACGCATAGCTCATGGCCTTACCCTTGTGCCTCCTAGTCTCCGTGGGTGGGAGGCGTTTCCAACGCCCGGGGCCCTCACCCACACTAGGATCACTTGGGCCCTCTCACCAACGGCGCCACAAGTCCCGGGTGTCACTCCGGGGTCCCCCTTGTGCCCATGGTGTTTCGGCCACTCCTCATGGAGAGGTGCGCGACATGATGTGCATCAACTGATGAAAGTCTCTCAACATATTCTTCCCCCACAACAGATGCATCGGTTGTAGGAATATGATTAGACTCAAATGAGAGTGCATCTTGCAAAGCAACACGAGCTCTGGAAAGTTCACATTCAGCATCAGTATGGAGACCTTTAAGAACATCTAGCATGAGTTTTGCCCGTTTGAAGTCCATCTCAAAATTAGATTTAGTGTCACTACTGGCACGAAGGCGCTCCTTTGACTGTAGCAATGTCTTCTGTTTTGATAGAAGCAACTCATGAAGTCTAGTGATGATGTCCTCTGTTCCACGCTTTGGTGGATCTGAGGCCATCATCGCCTTCACCCTTGGATTAAAGACACTTAGGTTATTGCGCTTAACTGAGACACCAGTTTCAACCTTCACTTTTGTTGCACGCAACAAAAGCGAACGATTCACAGGTTTTCGAAAACTACCCTTCCTATCAGGTCCTAAGAAAGACCAAGTAGACTGAGGTTTTTGGGTTGGAGAAAAATGTTGAGAAACAACTCCTACAGCAGAAACGGGAAGTTGGGAAATGGAATTTCCTGCCGCTTGGTTACCACGCTCTAGGCACGATGTGGTTGTGACTTTGAGGGAGTCTGAACTGGTGCCCTCCTTGGCAAGTTTCTTAGCCTTTTTGACATTCTCCAGAGACACCCGTTTTTTGTGTAGGTGCACTGCAAATGATGCCCAATTCACAGCGATGCCCTTGTTCTCTGCCACAATAGCCCGTGCCCACTCCAAGGTCAACTGGTCATTGAGAACTTGATCTCTTAGGGTCACTCGGGAGTACAAATTTAGCACTGTTTCTTGGAACTCCCTGCTGGGTTTCTCATTGACCTTCCAGCCATTCTTATCCTTACGAGGTCCAAAAATCTCACAAATCTCGTCAGTAGAGACATCACCCTCTTGCAGAGACTTCACCTCCCTCCCTTCTCCTCTCAAACCTTGAACTTTGATGAAATACTGCAGATCTAGAAGGGGTTCATCCTGGAACGAGAACACAAGATGCGTAAGAGAAGATGAAGAAATCACCTTCTGGTCCAAGAGTAGATAGACATGAACATTCCAAATGTGAAATTGCCAAACACACCTGTTCCGCCATAGCCATCCCTAAACCCAACAGTTTTTGCAAACGGCGAAAAAAAAAACATAGAATGAGCCGAAAATACAACCTGAACGTTGTCCCTCGAGCAATCTCCTGCACACAATCAGATAGCCTCATTCCTCGCACCCAAAACCTAACCTACCAACCATTTTCGCCATAGGAAGGACATGTAGATCCTATTTTTATCACTGGAATTCGGCGGGAACAAGGGTTCTTTGGGATTTTTTCAAAACGGACAGGCAACCCCCATTCGACATAGGCGGGGATGTTTCTCTTGACAGCTTCTGATGATAAGATTGTGTCAGCGAAAAGAACCAATGAGAAAATTAATGACTTTTTATTATCTGAAAATAACATAAATTCACTTCGACCTTCCATTTCCTGGAAATTTTCCTAGGTGGTTCCTAGTGGAGCCACCCAAGGATGCTTACACCCCTAAACCTTAACTCAAACATTTATGATTTCTAAAATGTGGCCGAGAGCTAAACCTTCACTCAAACATTCAAGATTTCTGAAATGTGGCTGAGAGCTAAAACTTAACTCAAACATTGAAGCATTATGAAATGTGGCCGAGAGCTAAACATTAACTTCAAAATCTGGTGTGATGGGCCGAATCCTCTAGCCTATCGGAACCGGGACCCTTAGCCTACAAACATGATCAACCAAAAAAAACTTCAAAATCTGGTGTAAGGGGCCGAATCCTCTAGCCTATCGGAACCGGGACCCTTAGCCTACCCATGATGAACCAAAAAAAACTTCAAAATCTTGTGTAAGGGGCTGAATCCTCTAGCCTCTTGGAACCGAGACTCTTAACCTACCCACATGATCAACCAAAAAAAACTTCAAAATCTGGTGTAAGGGGCCAAATCCTCTAGCCTATCGGAACCGGGACCCTTAGCCTACCCACATGTTCAACCAAAAAAAACTTCAAAATCTAGTGTAAGGGGCCGAATCCTCTAGCCTGTTGGAACCGAGACCCTTAGCCTACCCACATGATCAACCAAAAAACAACTTAAAAATCTGGTCAAAGAGGCCGAATCCTCTAGCCTCTAGCCTCTCGGAACCGAAACCCTTAGCCTACACACATGATCAACCAAAAAACAACCATCAAAATATGGTGTAAGGGGCCGAATCCACTAGCCTCTCGGAACCGAGACCCATAGCCTACACACATGATCAACCACAAACAACTTCAAAATATGGTGTAAGGGGCCGAATCCTCTAGCCTCTCGGAACCGAGACCCTTAGCCTAGGCTAGCCTCGCGATGTCACCAAAGATGAGGAGGCCTCTTTCAATGGGGGTATGGTTTGGATAATCAATTGAAATGTTAAACTTAGGTGCCTCTTTGAGGCGTAATGATGTTCAAGTATTTATGAATACTTTCATATGTATTGATGGCATTTGGGCACAATCATACTACTTGCAACTTAAGGTAGGTTGTAGATGGAGAAAATGGGTTGAATATCTTGCCTGCTCAACCATGGAGAAGTTTGGTCTTAGCTTGACATGTCTTTCTCCTTTCATAATCAACATGGCCAACCAAAGCCCAGCAATGCCCTTCGGACAATTTAAGGATGGTAAGATCAACATGGGAGGAGAGGAGTACGTAGTTACTTTTCACGTAATTCAAATGCATTTCACTAAACATTAATAAAGCTTTTGAGCCAAGAAGAATATGCAAACTAGAAAGAAACGAAAGAGAGAACAACAAAAGTTCTAAAAATCAGTGGTCGGTGTAATGTGGACTAAATCTTGAGCATAATAGAACTGGGTCTCAAATTTGAATAGTGTATTGAAACTGAGTTTGCAAGATTGCATGTGAATGTCAACAAAGTTAGGATTTAGTCAATGAGAAGATGAAAAACAAAAACAAGGGAGATGATAGGGCAAGAACAAAAACAAGGGATGGGGGACAACACCCGGGTCAACCAACCTAAACCTTGGGTTAACCAAGTTGGCTTAAAAGAGACTCTCGTAGATTGATTCATCCACCAAGGTATCATTGTATAGGTTGTTTTCTCCCAAGCCAAATTTACGCCCCAATGTTCTTGAGGGTAAAGATTAGTGAACATAATAGACCTTGTGTGGATTGATGGTAGAGATGTTCATTATCCAACAACTGAGCCCAATCCGGCTACTATTGAAAGTTTGAGCCAAAAAAAACCTTGACTTGGATTTTCCAAGCTTGCACGAAGCTTTGGCACCAAAATTTTGCCACCTAAGATGCCACATAGGATAAGTAAATGTTTAGGCCCAACCCTAGTATAATGCCCCTGGCTTGGATTTGATGAAACCAAGTGATCCTATTGGTTGAGATTACTAAAGTTTGGGCCAACCCTCAATGTGGCCTTGAGTATAAAGTGGGCCTTAGATCAACTCCAATATAAAGCAACACCATAATCCACGGTAGTGGCAACATGGGAGTCTTCTTTCACTTTTTCTTAGTGGTAAGAAATTCCAACAGGTTTTGTAGTAAGCACATGGTAGTTTTGAAAAGGTATGACTTCAAAGTAGACTATTTTATATAGGCTTAAGATTGTGAGAGATTGTTGCAACATGTTAAAAAATATTGATATTTTGGTATATTTGTCTAGAAATAATAGGGGATGTGCACTTGTGGAGACGAAACGATCAAACAACAACAACAAAAGTAGCAACACAACAACCACAACTTTGAATGTTTGTATTCCATGTTTTCCAATCACCATGTTTATCAAGTTTTGCGATCTAGTGTACATCACATTGGCACTTGGAGTCATCCAAAATTCATGCATAAATCCAAATATTCTAAAATCCTAGTTGGTTTGTAGTCAGAATGTATATACAATGGAGCTCGTGGTGGTCAAAGTTTGCAAAAGATGTATACATGTCCCAACTAGCTTTTTCTTAAAAGGACCACATGCCAAAAACTCTTCCTGTAAACAAACACGTGACAAAAGAAAGAGGGAACAATTGTGCAAAGGTGGGGGACTACAAGCACAAAAGGTGGGCATGGTGGGGGAAACTAGAGGGAGGTGGTGGGCATGGAGCTAAGGTGGCAATATGGCATGGACAACAAGACAACGTACGACAATTTGATTGAAAAGAAAGAATATTTATTTTTTGGGGGTCAAAGCGCTCTATGGGAGCATGGCGATGGGTCACGGGAGGCTTATGAACATAGACATGAACATGCATGCATATGACGGGTACGCATGAGCATGATTGCATGGTTGCATGGGTGTATGGGGTTGTATTTATCCATGATATTAGTTCATATGTATGGGTGCAAGTTATTGTATATACATCAATATCTCAATGCCAAGTGCTCTGCTTCAAGATGACTCCAATCGGTCACTCTTGTAGGCAGTTTAGTACGTGTTGCTCTTACTACTGAGATCACTTCAGTTTCAATTAAACCTGTCAACATTGGTGACATCCAAATACCACAAATGTTGACTTCACAACAGATTTCCAAAATTGTTTCATGGAATTCTGTACTTGGTACAATTTTTGTTTGCATTTTCTCACCAGACTGCTACATTCTTGATGCACTATACAATGGATTGTGAAACCACCCAAATTAAAGATTCACAGAGTGCAACTAACTTATAATTTTTTGGTGAAGGGTACACGTGTGCATTTGCACTTGACCACTACGTCCTGTAATGGACATGTGTTGTCATGCCATTGGTTGTATGGTATGCAGGTTTTATTTGGTTACATTTCTTACTCAGGCACCTGTATTTGATTGGTGCGCACTCAATAGTGAACGCAATTACGAGGACCTAATATTCAGGTAAGGAATCAACAAGTACGCACTTCTGATAACAATAACCAATTCAAGGAAAGACCTTTCCAATTTTCAATCCGATCTTTGTGAAGGCTTCATCATACCAATACAATGCAATACAAGTTTTGTTGTGTGAGTCTAACTGGTAGAAGTTTGAGAACATGGCAAACGAACCAAAAAACACCCACATGCCTTAGTAGCACGTACCCAATACCTACCTCGCTGCTACGACATCCATGGCAGAGCTCCTCACATCCATTACATAGTTCATAGCAAAAACATTCAGAAACAAATTGCCTGTCGTTCTCAGGATCATATCATATACTAAGTTTTGTAATATGAACATAACTGCCAGCAAGGGTAGTATGGATAGCTTGAAATAGGGCTGTATTTGCAACCACCATCCACTTGAGGACTGCTGTTGTCCCTTTGATCGGCAGGCATGGAGAGTTTCATTATGTTTGTGGATACCGTCACAGGATCATCACAGATTAATGTCTTGAAGGAAGCGCAATAATGATCAATAGCAGAATATCTTGAAGGAAGCCTGTTCAACGTCTCGGATGGTAATATTTCGATCCTGTCTACTTTCATTTTCTGCAAGAGCAGCTCAAGCATCACCTGACCGTAAATCTATTACATGCCGTTCTGGACACACTTATGGGCAAATGAAATCAGGTTCTTGGTATACATATTCATGAAGATGGGCTATTTCATTCTGGACAATGAGGCACCATAGAGTTGGAAGACTTCCATGCATGGCTAGGTTAGGTTAGGTTAGGTGCCGATTTCCATATGGTAACCGTTTACAGCATCAATGGACATCGATATCCAGCAGCATCTATATATATAAATGTCAGTAATTGTATAGATTCGGGGTGTACGTGGATCATGTGTGACCTGGGAAGCATGTGATCCATTTACTGTCTACTGATGATCTGCCTTTGAAACGTGTTCTGCTGCTATGAACCCTCATATGAGACATTGATCTGCTGGAGGTTGCTCAAATGAATCATGCCGTATCACTGTGCTCATATCACCTGATCAAATAAAACTGTCAATTTTATAAAGACGGCAATATATCAGAACAGCCAAGATATGAGCATGGAATGCAACCTACTAGAGTTTTACCTACTCACTGATAAGCCTTTTCAACCTGTCCTGCTTCTTTAAATCAAAATATGAGACATCCATTTGAGCCACGATCTACAGCAGATCAATCATGCCGTCATATGTGCTCACCTGAATAACTGTCAGTTTTTTATACGAGGCCGCCATTGGATCATCAGAACTGCCAAGATGCCAACCTCGAGTTTACTCATGTCTACTGATCTGCCTTTTCAACCTGTCCTGCTGCTGTGAACAATACGAGGCATCTATTTGAGAAACGACCTGAACAATACGAGACATCCATTTGAGAAACGACCTAAAGCAGATAAATCATGTCGTATCATGTGCTGATGACCTGAATAACAGCCAATTGAATTATAAAGATGGAATTGATCGAAATTTCTAAGATCATGTGAGCATGGAAGAATGCAGTCTAGATAGAAGGGGGAAGGGTATCAATGAGCATGAGATGCTCATAATTCCAAATTCATAGGGTGGTGAAGATCATGATCAATACTGTGTGCATGTTTCCATGATACAGTTAGAGTGGAAGAATTAGTTCTCAGTCCAGTACTGATGCACACAACAACTGGACATGGGACTCGAAGATTTCAAAGGGGAGGTGCTGCCTGCTGCCGCCGACGGAGGAGCAGTCCCCTCCAAATCAGAACAAAAACATCATGAGGTGAGCAGCAGAGACGAGAAATTAGCGTCTGTGAGACCGCTAACATTGAAATCCTTGGGTCATCATCCAAAATCTGGCAACATCAACCCTGGGGATCATCATCGTAATTTAGTTGGGGTAGGAGGAGGAGGAGGAATAATGGAGAGGAATGATGAAGGCGATGATGGAGAGCATTCGCCCTTAGGCGAAGGCACTGCTGACCTGGAGAATGTGCCGCTTGAGGAAGTGTTTAAGAAGTTGAGATGCACACGAGAAGGGCTGACATCCCAAGAAGCCGAGTTCCGCATCAAGTTGGTTGGACCGAACAAGCTTGAGGAGCAGAAAGAGAATTTGATTCTTAAATTCCTTATGTTCATGTGGAACCCCCTGTCCTGGGTGATGGAGCTTGCGGCACTCATGGCACTCGTCATGGACAACGGCGATCACTTGCTCCCCGATTGGCAAGATTTTGTAGGTATCATCTGCCTCCTGTTGATCAACTCCACTGTCAGCTACATCGAGGAAACTAATGCTGGCCAAGCTGCCGCTGCTCTCATGCAAGCCCTGGCGCCCAAAGCGAAGGTCCTGCGTGACAGAGTCTACAAAGAAGAAGACGCATCGGTAAATTGTTATTAATGGCACGCTTCTTAAATTCTTACCAACCTTCAATTCATGTGCCTTAATTAGGGTCAGGTTTTCCAGCAACCACAAAGGCTTCTCTCTCAACGATTCTCATGATTTGGGGTAGGTTCTGGTACCATCCTAATCCTCTACTAAGTTACCAGGCAGTGTCAAGTTCGATGGTTTCTCTCCTCTTATCCTCTTACCTGTGATAATATCTGACCGAGATTGACAATGGACCGACTTTTTCTTTTATTGTAAGAAGAGGATTGTCATCGTCAATAGACTCTACTTACTACTGCTCTCAGAGCATTCTTAAGCATGTGCAAGGACGTTTCTCTTAACTATTCTGGCTTCAAGAATAAATTTCCAAGAATCGATGTCCTTGAGTACATGCACGAATGCATTTGAGCATACTCAAGTGACAAGTTCTCATTAGTCGACACCTCATTGTTGATGCCTAACATCAGACAAAAGCATTTTTCTATATATGTACCAAGATTCAACTGAAGAGGTGAGTCCCCGATGGATTCATTCGTAGCGTATCCAGAATAGCTAAGAATCTATTTGCACCAGAACCTAAATAGCTGGCTACTTAAGTATGTTATTCTCTGACTTAAGATGTTTCTGAAATTGTTAAGAATAATAGCTACATCTTCATTGTTCTCTCCAACGGTAAGGTAGGCATGCTAGTAGATTTCACACTTGTTCCATAAGCCATCCGTTCTGTCATAATTCTCTGTGGACATCCTTATAAGAAACTTAAAGCATTGATTGAGCAAAATGATATGATGTATTAATATTGTCTACATATGATATTTGTAGTTTTTGGTTCCCGGAGACATCATCACAATTAAACTGGGAGACATCATCCCGGCAGATGCGAGACTGTTAGAGGGTGATCCTCTCTCGGTGGACCAATCCGCATTGACAGGTGAATCTGTGGCGGTGACAAAAAGATGCGGTGACGAGGTATTCTCCGGATCCATTTGCAAGCAGGGGGAGCTTGAGGCGGTTGTAATTGCAACAGGAGTGCATACATTCTTCGGCAAAGCAGCGCACCTGGTTGACACCACTCACCACACAGGGCACTTCCAGCAAGTGCTCACATCAATTGGGAACTTTTGTATAATAACAATCACATTGGGCATGTTTGTGGAGATAATTGTTATGTATCCCATTCAGAAGCGGAAGTATCGTGTGGGAATTGAGAATTTGTTGATCTTGTTGATCGGGGGCATCCCCATTGCCATGCCCACCGTGTTGTCAGTCACCATGGCCGTCGGCTCCCATAGCCTGGCGAAGCAAGGGGCTATTGTAAAGCGTATGACCGCTATTGAGGAGATGGCGGGGATGGACATTTTGTGTTCGGACAAAACCGGCACGTTGACGTTGAACCATCTCACTGTTGATAAGAACATCATCGAGGTCACAACCAAGAATGCTGACAAGGAGCTCATACTTCTCATCGCAGCAAGAGCTTCACGGGTGGAAAATCAGGTTGCAACTCAGAATATGTTAATATAATTACGGGGAAGACTAAATCAAAGAATCTGTGGCATCTCGTAAAAATGTGGTGCAACAGGTTGCATCATCCTGCTCATGTTTAAACAAGACGATATTCATGCAACATCATGCTCCAGATCCGATCCTCTCCGGATGTAAGGAACTCAAGGTTGAGCAAGATTGGAAGGTCACCCATTAGTACCTATGCTTCCACCGATCTTTCTTTCTTATTTTCAGACCCTTTTAGATCAAGTTCCTCTGGAGTTTGCTTGACATAACAGCTCCCACTGACACTGTCAATGGGAAATTTAACTCAAAGGATCCATGGCCTCTCGTAAAACATGACAGCTCCCACTGACTCTGCTTCCTTATTTGACACTTCGCAGAATCGAATTACAGTTCCCTACCAACCGAATGAAATGCTCATGAAGTCCTTCGGCTGTATGTATGCAAATGTTTGGAAGGTGAAGTATAAGTTATATGATTTGTAACGGTTGGTGTATGTTTGGATGCAAAAGGATGCTATCGACCTGGCAATATGCAACATGCTGGGGGACCCAAAGGAGGCACGCGATGGCATTGAGGAAGTCCATTTTTTCCCTTTCAATCCTACAGATAAGCGCACCGCAATGACATACATAACCCCCGACGGATTAATGCACCGAGCAACTAAAGGTGCTCCCGAGCAAATTCTGGAGCTCGCATACAACAGGGATGTCCTTCAACCCCGAGTTCATGAAATCATCAACCGATTTGCTGACAGGGGCCTCCGGAGCCTCGGTGTTGGTCATCAGGTGTGCCCCAACAATTGTGAAAAATATTTCTGCCAATGACAGCATTGGCTATGAAATCGTTTCCTCAAGAAAATACTGAATCTCTCTCATCAAATCTGCTCAACAAGATCTATCAATATAGAAGTGAGGTTTTCAGAAGTCACGCACACGTGCAATGCATGTGATGCTCTCTTCAATGTAACCTAATTCTGTTGTGCCCCAACAATTGTGAAAAATGGTTTTGACAATGCCAGCATAGGCTATGAAATCATTCTGCTCAAAAAAAAAAAAAAACTGAATCTCTCTCATCAATCTCTTCAAAGAGATGTCAATATGGAAGTGAGGTTTTAAAAAGTCAGCCAAACATGCAATGCAAGTGATGCTCTCTTCGATATGCCCTAATTTTGTTGTGCCTCAACAATTGTGACTAGTAGTTCTGACAATGACAACATTGACTATGAAATCATCCTGCTCAAGTAAAAAACTGAGTCTCTCTCATGAATCTCCTCAACAAGATCTATCAATATGGAGTGAGATTTTCAAAAGTCAGGCAAACATGCATGCAAGTGATGATGCTCCCTTCAATGTATCCTATTTCTGTTGACATCCAGCTGAAGTTATTACAGTGGTTGTGTGGGCTAGGAAGTACCGGAAGGCACAAAAGAGAGTGCCGGAGGCCCATGGGAAATGTTGGGAGTAGTCCCACTGTTTGATCCACCACGCCATGACACAGGTGACACGGTGCGGCGTGCATTGGAGCTCGGTGTGAATGTCAAAATGATAACAGGTGACCAGTTAGCCATAGCCAAAGAGACAGGAAGAAGGCTTGGCATGGGCACCAACATGTACCCCTCCACTGCCCTCTTTGGGCAAGGCAATAAAGACCTCGACCACTCTTTGTTAGGTGTTGATGAAGGAGAGCTAGTTGAGCAAGCCGACGGATTCGCAGGTAATTCTTTCACACACATTCCCAAAGTCCTCTTCACAATTAACCTTAGACCGGTTTGACATTGGTGCAGGAGCGAACGAAAAGGTTACTAGCATCAAGATGGTTGAACCAATGTTTGATGATGTTTTGTGGCTTGTGTTTTTTACAGGTGTCTTCCCTGAGCACAAATACAAGATAGTGAAGATGTTACAAGCGAAGAAACATATAGTTGGGATGACAGGGGATGGGGTAAATGACGCACCAGCCTTGAAGAAGGCAGACATTGGCATTGCAGTGGCTGATGCCACTGATGCTGCTCGAAATGCAGCAGATATTGTTTTGACTCAGCCAGGTGAGTGAAAACCCTAACCCTAACCCTAACCCATCTGATGAAATGATATTGCTATGTTTGAGGTAGTGAACATGCCTACTCTGTTGCAGACATGGTCAATCTTAATTAACACATCAATCTTCGTTTCTTTTTTGTTTTTGTTCGTGGAGAGACCTGTGGAGTCTGTCTGGACTGGCAAAGTTGAAATTGGCATGTGCTAGTAGTGTAATTTTCGAGGGTTGTGTGTGAGATCTGTTTTGCTAAGGTCCGGAATTCTCTAGAAAGAGAAGAAGTAACATTCTTGGATCTGGCGCCAGGGTTGAGTGTGATCATACACGCGATACTCACCAGCCGTTGCATTTTCCAGCGCATGAAGAACTACACCATCTATGCAGTATCAATCACAGTTCGTATTGTTCTTGGGTTCTTACTCCTTACATTGATTTGGCGCTTTGATTTTTCACCCTTCATGGTACTCATTATTGCAATCCTCAACGATGGCACGATCATGACCATCTCCAAGGCATGTGAGAGCCACATATTCCATACCCAGAATATATGTATATGCAAAATATTCAGCATATTTCCTGTGTTGATAGGAAGATGTATGTGAAGTCCCTGGTGCTGATGGTGTGTTTGATAGTTTATTATCCAGAATCAAGAACCTGATAACATGCTCACTTGACAAAGTGACAACATCCTGGGCATAAGGTAGATGGGTCTTAAATGGTTAGTTTTTCCAACTAGCCCACTTCTCCTAGAAAATGAAACACACAATTAGTACAAGATGGTCAACAAATCCAAATAGAGGCCGTAGCCGCTTTTCTCATAATTTTTGGAGCTTATGAATATCTTATTTATTATCAAAAGTGAGGATTTGTGCTCATCAAATAGGATTATCATATAGGTCCCTCATATTGAGTCTAGAATGGTTATCATGTTTTGAGCACGCATTGCAATCTTTCTTAGGAACATGTCTTACAATATAATCGACAACAAAGATTGGAACTTTCATAAAGCATGTGCATAAGGTAGATGAGGCTAATTCAATTAGCTTCCTTAATTGGACACCTATTTTTGGCTCCCAACTGGTGGTATAGTTGCTTTAATTTGGCAAAAGTCAAACTACACCTACCATCCTCCATAATGAGGAGTGCTATCCATTGAGCTATGACACACTTGATTTTTGTGCTCGAGGTGGGCAAATTAGGAGGTGCATGTGGCTATGAGGTGCCGACTAACTTGTATTATGGGTATTCTATAATGAAAAAACAATTCGGCAACATTTTATCTTACATGTGCCCACTTTAGAGACATGACACAACCAATATTGGCAATAAAATTGGTTTTAATTGGCAAATGACCCATGTAGAATTTGTTCATGATGTTGTCAACTTACACAACATTGAACGATCAAGAAAACGTCCCCCTTATAACACACATTGAGAAGTAGAGAATCTTTGATTCCGGAGCCTAGAGCAACACCTTCCTCAACTCCGATTTCGGAGTCTTTGCTCTTGATTCGCAATTGCTAACGTGCTCAAGCTTCTAATGCTCAAATCCATCGACTGGATGATTCCGCAGAGCTAGAGGTGTTCCACATTAGCCTCATCTACCTTATAATGTTGTGGTAATCGTGGATGGACTCGCAGGATATTGTGATTCCATCAGAACGCCCAGACTCTTGGAAGCTGAAGGAATTGTTTATTCAAGGAGTGTTTCTTGGTGGCTACCAAGCATTGATGACAGTCATTTTCTACTATATCATCCACCGCACTGACTTCTTTCAAAGAAAGTTTGGGGTATGTTCTTGCAAACTTCAAAGCTTCGTAAAGTTAGTTGTTGGGTCCCTGTCAAATTTGATTCACTAGCACTAGTATCCCTTTGCGTGCCAAAAAGGTTTAGCATAAGTATACATGTCACAACAAAAGTAAAGTAGTCCCTGGTCAAGTGCAAGTCCAAACTTGTGATTCTACTTGTGCAAAGGAGAAGTCCTCTTGAAGAAGGTGGCTCTCTTTTAAAAGAGTCCACATAGCCGAGTTCCATTTTTCAAGCATTTAAGTGTTGCGGTGAGTAAGTTACTTGACGGTTGTTGAATGTATTTCAAGCATCTTAGTGTTGAGGTGATAAACGTACTTGGTAGTCATTTTCCCTACTCGTTGCGGGCAACTATCTAGTGCAAGTTCATTTCAAGTTCCCATGCAAGTAGCGCTTCTTCCATGTGGTGAATCTCATAGTTACATTAACCGAAAACCAATAGGACATTGTGTTTTCTTCCGCTTCTATCACCTTTATATAAATATAAAACCCCATCTCACATTCGGACCTGCCAGATTACAATCACCATGCACATGAAATGACCCCTATTTCTTCCTGCACATCAGTATTATGTGTGCATTCAAATTGACCAGACCCCAACCAGATGTTGTTGTGCTTCAGGTTGCCAGTATTGCGGATGATGCATATCAAGAAACAGCAGTGGTGTACCTACAAGTTAGTATTGTGAGCCAAGCCCTTATTTTCGTGACCCGCTCCCACAAGTGGTCCTTCATGGAGAGGCCCGGTTTCTGGCTTTTGGGAGCATTCATTGTAGCTCAACTGATCGCCACATTGATTGCTGTGTATGCATCATGGGGGTTCGCAAAGATTCGTGGATGTGGTTGGAGGTGGGCTGGAGTTGTTTGGTTGTATGAGTGAGTTCTCATAACCCTGGATCTCAACTATATTCATAATTTGCGATAACGAGGCTAAGCCAATATTGACATTTTCCGTATTTGGGCTGGCATTACAACTTTTGGTCAGATGAAGGGCCCCGCTGTTCTTCAAAACACCGTATTGCAATTTGCCACTACTACAAAATATGGGATTCTTAAGTGCAGCTTTGTTGAATGGAACGTGTCCTATCTGACTTTGGAAGCCATGTCAATGTTTTTTTGGTTCATTTTGGGTTTATAAGGTTGAAACACCACTTTGAAATCACCCAGGACATAATCCATTTCATGGATGTGTGCTTAAGAATCTCACTTTTTGTAGCAGTGTGCCTCCATGAGGCACAAATTATGTCGATTGTAGTGTCCAAAATCAACATTTGTGATATGGCAGTTGTATTTCAACATAATGGTGTCAAATATGTTGACATCATGGCCAACTTCGCATAGTGTTGTAAGCGACATGATGTGCGTCATACTTGGGGTGGCAACTCTTTGTAGCACTTGCAGGGGTCACATCTTTAGAACTTGGTTTGGAGCTGCTAAAGCATTTCTAAAAAGCATCATATTGGATTTATTTTCGTATTATAAGTACTTTTAAGACATACATTCTAAGAGATTCTATGAAGTTTCTTAGAAGTGAAATTCAATACCTAGGGGGTCTGGATGGTGACCATGTTTTAAAAAAATGCTTATAATTGGTTCTAAACATGATATTTGAAAGTGCGAACCTTTTCTAATTTAAGCACAAATTGTATCAATGGGTTCCTCTCAACACCCTCTTTCCAAGCACGTCGCTTCTCTTTTTGAAACGAAAAACCATCAATTTACTAGAAGTGTTATAAGTGATTTGGAAATAATTGTTCTACAAGGAGAGTTGCCACCTTGGGTGTCATTCAAGCATCATAATTTTAGTTGTTAATTTGCATAATGCAAGTGGGTGTATTGTCTTGAGAGCAGTAAATACTATGTATGTTGAACCAACTCTTGTCTTGTGTCCGATGCCAGTGTGATCTGGTACTTTCCATTGGACCCAATTAAGATGGTTTCCCGCTACATGTTAAGCGGTCAAGCATGGGCTTTGTTAACAGAACATAAGGTGTTCTTGACACGCCAAAAGAACTATGGTCGTGAGCAACGTCAAGCTCAATGGGCTACAATTGCCCGAAGCGGCACTCACAGCCCAGTAGCAAATTCTAGTACAGGTGAACTGCCCAACATTTTCAATTAATCGTGTTTACTTAACGGCTAATAATGACATGCATAGCTTCCTTTTGAATGGGGCTTCAACCACAATACTGTGAAGTGGTCAAATGTGAATAAGACCGAGAAACTCTCTGATTTGAAATAGGAACTAGAGGCATGGGGGACCTACATGAAAGGAGAGGAGGGGAGTAAGTGGTCATTCATCATGTCTACTTCACCTTCATGTTGTTTTCTCTCTAGGGGCATATATAGACAACCACCCCAGTGGTTGAATTGTGGTTCAAGCCCACTTCCAACCACAAGTACTACTTCTTTTGTCACAAACGATTACTTTTGTAGTTGAAGAGTGAATTTAACCTCAATCGTCTCTCCTACTGGTGCAATTCATGAAATGGAGACAAACTACGTATGAAGTATAGTGGAAAGCTTGTCTATGAGTAAATGCCTCCTACAAATGCTTTCCCATGCTTTGACTTTGAGGTTCTCTCCCAGTGCCACATAGTAACTACAAACAAAAGAGTGCCAGAGCAAGTAAACTACAACCATTACAACTACTCCCAACTACACCTTGTATCATAGTGGTTGGGCAAGAAAGAATAGTTATGGTTGTGGTTGTCATCGATGCAACTTTTCCCCTCTATATCTCTCCAAATTAGTACTAAAAAAAATAAACTACAACCATCAACCACCAAAACAATGGTTGTGTGTAAACGCACATCGGATGATTCATTTCACATAAACTCCTCTCGACTTGCAGAATGTCACACTGACCCCTATACAGGCCCTCGTTGTCACTGCCAAGAAGTCATAAGATCATCAAGACCAATCCATTTGGACCACTTGTTTTTGAAACAACCAACGACAGAAAATTGAGCTATTATCGAAAAGAAATGAATCTTCCCATGTCAATTGAGTTGAAGCATTCTTCAGGGAAACTGGTGGTTGTAATGGATGTTGTCATGCAGATGTGATTCTGTAACGTGTGCTGCAACAATTTTTAGTATAAATTCATTTGGAAGGCACGAACTACCCCTCCTGGAGCTATTGGAGAGGTTGAGTTGAAACATAATAAGACTAGGAAATGGAGATACTTTCTCTTGCTCCTCGCCTCTCCTCTACAGCTCTCCTCATGCCTTATCTTAGGAGTGGAAGGTAACTTAGTTCTATTTAGTGCCGTTTGCCCTGGCAGGAAACCTCACATAGATTTCTACACTGATATGTGGACTTAGTTGACCCCATGAATAGGTTGACTCTTTACCCATGCAAATTACGGAGGGTCAAAACTAGGCCGCAAGAACTTATAACTTTATTTATTTATCCATATAGGAACTACAATAAATAAATAAATCATGTTTCACTAATGTGTTTTTACCACGTCAATGTCAACTTATTGAGCACAAAAATGTCACAAATATGACACTTTGTCTCAACGGAAATTAAGAATGTCACAAAATTGACAAACGAACATGGCATTAAATCCGTTGGATTCTAGAAGTGTTTTTTCATTACTATGGTAATAAATATTCAAAATAGTGTAGCATGCCAATAGATTAGCGTGGTTCAACTTGTTTGCAAATATCAATGTAGTTGATTTAGGTCCAAATTACATGGAACCTTTACATGTTACGTATTCTAAATGCATATGTCCTTCAGGGATGAGAACAATGACCTTGACACAGAGTGTTGGTAACATGCATGGGTGGGAAGTTGCTGATCAAGCACGACGACGTGCTGAGATGGCCAGGTACGTATGTATACATATATGTACCTTCTTCACTCCCAACCGTGTTCACTATTGAGTGTGGATATGAAACACAAAATTTGTGCGCAATGATTACCGAACTCGAATTGAGGCCATACCCACTTTCCTCATAGTTTTTGGAGTTTGTATCAATATCTTATTAATTATCAAATTGAAGATTCTTGTGGTTATTAAATAATCATATAGTTCCCCCCAATTATGTTGACTATTGAGCTTAAGATGGTTGACATATTTTGAACACCTAGTCCAATCTCTCCTAAACACATGTCGTTTTGGTGTCCATTCTTTGATCCACACCTAACCACATACCACTCAAATAGAGGTATCCAATTAAGAGAAGTGACCGAATTACGCACGTCTACCTTCAATGCTGAGGAAGTGATGGATGGTGTTTACTTACAGGCTACGGGAGCATCATACATTGAAGGGGCATGTAGAGGCCTGGGCAAAGCTCAAAGGCCTGGATGAGCATGCAATCCAGCAAGCCTACACCTTGTAGACCTATATCGTTGTGTTGTTTCAACTCTAGCAAATTCCCCTCAAACTCACCTAAATGATGAGCTTATTAACTGAGGAGTGTCCTGCAATTGGTGTTGCCGTGATGTACTCATGTTCTACAAAGGCTGCATTTTTAGGGAGCTGCACTAAACATCTGATTTAGTGTGACCTAATTAAAACTGGTGTGCCGTGTTAATTAGAGCAATCTTCATGACTTGTAATGTAGCACCAAGCTTTTTGTGGCACTCTCTCTAGTTGCCACCTAACGATAACGAGACAATTTATGTGAGTCGATGTTGATGAGGTGTGTGAGCCACACTAAATCAAATGTTTAGTGTAGTTGTTTGGCCATTCCCTCACTCTTATGTACATTAGGTAGAAGCTGGAATTACACCATCCAGGTTTGCAATATACATATTTACACAAAAGCTTTACCCTTCTTAATCCACCTCATGACTGGCAACCGCGATTAAACTCTAAATATTTAAGGTAGGCCTCCAATGAGCGACCCAAAATTGAACAACAGGGATCATATATATTGAAGTTGTTTATGGGGACATTACTAGTTTGCTCATTGAAGACTGGACGTGGTGATGTAATCTTTAATGCATACAAAAAAGAAGGATGATAAGCGACCAAATTTGTTGGTTTTTCATCTCTGGATGCATGTTGAATGTGGATACATAATCACTTATTGCTATGGGAAAGAGGAAGAGGAAGAAGAAGATATATGATGGAGAAGAGTGAATGATGAACTATGAAAAAACAAAAAAAAAAAACAAAAAACCAATCCACTTACTCAAGTTGTTCATGGAACATTATCAGTCCGCTCATAGACTGAAAGTCGAGATCAATAATGAAACATTTTACGTGTATAGCAGAGGCACCTATTCTTGATCAAGACCCCATCACCAATCTATAAGGTATTGAAATTTTGATCAAGATGGGATTGAATTTTGATCAAGCTGGAACCAATGATGCCATGACACATGTCTTAATTTTGAGTGCTAAAGTGAGGAGGAATGAGTAGTTAAAACAAGCAGGTATGACAAACTCCATACATTGGTAATATGTTTGGACAACTTTTGGCTTCAAAAATCATAATATTTTTTCGATTTAAAGAATAAAATTACCGGAAAATGTGCGATCCTCTTGATTTCTATCTTCCTGCACGGGGAAAAAATTGCACCACCTTATACTTCTCCAGATATGGCGCATAATCGTTTAAGTGATTGGTTATGGACGCCTCTACTCTAGATAGAAAAAGTAAAGGGAGATTGTTCGGAGTGCTGCTTTCCACTTGGATGAGCAATCGAATTTGGTGGTCTCTCTCATATTTGCGGTGCATGTCAACCGTGGATACACAATCACCTATCGCGGTGATGAAGTGGACGAGGAAAGGGATGAGGTGGCAGCAGAGGCAGCAAGGGAAAAGGGAGTGGAGGGGTTTGCAGCACGCTCCCATGGGACACGTGGCTCAACCCACCGCTCCCCCTGTCTTCCCACGCCCTCACATTCCACACCAGAACGCCAACGTTCCCAAAGGTTCTCAAGGTTCCCGTACCCCTTGTTGAGCACTCTATCGCATTCTGGTAGCCACGTTCCCAGTCTATCTTCGTTCCCACGGCCATGGCTAGGGTTTCCAGCACATTCCAGCACCCCCACGCACATTCCACCCTGGAACCATAGTCATGGCTAGGGTTTGCAAAGCATTTCCGCACAGAATGGCTCTGGCGATGACGCGTTGGCCCTGCATCCAAGGAAAGCAGGCCTCCTGCCACGTCCACCAGTCTCCCATCCATGTCGCCATGTTATCTCCCTTCTCCCGGCCCAATCTCTAGAGTTCGGGAACTCATCACAAATTCCTCAGGCACAGAGGAACAGCCAAGGAACAGAGGAACAAGAAGAACAGAGAGCTCCCCTTTTTTTTTTGTACAGGTAAAGCAGAAATCAATCCGCGGTGTTTCGGCTGGCAATTGATTGTTTAATTGTGGACGTGATTTGGTCTGGCGATGGCAGCAACGGCGGCAACCGGGATGGCGACGCTACTCACACCTGCTACTTCCTTATGGCGGGGATCCGTGAGCAAGGAGTTCCTGTCTGCTGCGCAATTCAATCCTCTCGTGTCGCACCGCAATGTGAGCTTGAGGTCGCGTACTGTTGCTAGAGCGGCGGCTAATAAGGGTGAAGGAAACGCTGATGTGGAGATTGTCGATGACGTCGATGTGAGGAAGAGGGGTATGTTGAAGGGAATAGCGGGGGCTTTGGCAGCGACGCTTCCAGCATTGATGGCGAGAAGAGCTTCCGCAGCTGAGGAGCAGGGAGTAGCGTCTTCCAGAATGTCGTATTCGAGGTTTCTAGAATACTTGGACATGGACCGGGTGAAGAAGGTGGACTTGTATGAGAATGGAACAATTGCAATAGTGGAGGCTGTGTCACCGGAGCTTGGAAATAGAGTGCAGAGGGTTAGGGTACAATTACCAGGAACTAGTTCGGAATTGCTGTCAAAGTTTAGGGAAAAGAATATTGATTTTGCCGCACATAGTCCTCAGGAAGATTCTGGCTCAGTTATTCTGAACTTGATTGGAAACCTTGCTTTCCCGTTGTTGTTGGTTGGAGGGTTGTTCTTCTTGTCGAGAAGGTCACAGGGTGGTATGGGTGGCCCTGGAGGCCCAGGAAACCCCTTGGCATTTGGGAAGTCCAAGGCCAAGTTTCAAATGGAACCCAATACCGGAGTTACTTTTGAAGATGTGGCAGGAGTGGATGAAGCTAAGCAGGATTTCATGGAGGTCGTGGAGTTTTTGAAGCGACCGGAGAGGTTTACTGCTGTGGGTGCTAAGATTCCCAAGGGTGTTTTGCTCGTGGGTCCACCCGGTACCGGGAAGACGCTGTTGGCTAAGGCAATTGCTGGGGAAGCCGGTGTGCCATTTTTCTCAATTTCAGGATCAGAGTTTGTGGAGATGTTTGTGGGTGTGGGTGCTTCTCGAGTTCGAGATTTATTCAAGAAGGCCAAGGAGAATGCTCCTTGCATCGTCTTTGTGGATGAGATTGATGCCGTGGGTAGGCAGAGGGGAACCGGTATTGGTGGAGGCAATGATGAGCGGGAACAGACCTTAAATCAACTTCTGACTGAGATGGATGGGTTCGAAGGCAACACCGGAGTGATTGTCATTGCTGCTACAAACAGAGCTGACATTCTTGATGCTGCGTTGCTTCGTCCTGGTCGATTCGACAGACAGGTAATTTGATTATATGTATACTCTGCCAATTGTGGACGTTCGGTGAATTAAGTAAAAACCGTAATTTTGCCTAGTTCCTCAAGGCTCGTGAAATATTACTCAGAAGTTTTTTTATAATTCATTGTGTGATTGGGTTTTGCCTTTGAGTGTGCAGGTGTCTGTGGACGTTCCAGATGTTAAGGGACGAACTGACATCCTCAAGGTGCACGGAAGCAACAAGAAATTTGACAACGATGTGTCGTTGGAGATTATTGCCATGAGGACACCAGGGTTCAGTGGAGCTGATCTCGCAAACCTTCTAAACGAGGCAGCTATCTTGACAGGACGAAGAGGGAAGACATGCATTAGTGCTAAGGAAATTGACGACTCCATTGACAGAATCGTCGCTGGTATGGAGGGTACTGTGATGACAGATGGAAAGAGCAAGAGTCTTGTAGCTTACCACGAAGTTGGACATGCCATCTGCGGGTAAGTGTATTCATTTTGTGGATGTAATTTATATGCTTGTTACATTTTTGAAGTGTCTGATGAGGGTTTAGGTTCTTTCATACTTCGAATTTTGCATTCTGGGACTCAATTCTCTTTGCAATCATTGAAGGAAGTGGGGAAATCTCATCAAAATCTTCCTTTTTCTACTTCAGGACATTGACTCCAGGCCATGATGCGGTACAGAAGGTTACCCTGATTCCAAGGGGCCAAGCTCGTGGTCTCACCTGGTTTATTCCTGGGGAAGACCCTACATTGATTTCAAAGCAACAAATCTTTGCTCGGATTGTTGGTGCGCTAGGTGGCAGAGCTACCGAGGAAGTTGTCTTTGGTGATGCAGAGGTTACAACTGGTGCATCCAGTGATTTGCAGCAAGTCACGTCCATGGCGAAGCAGGTAAAGTTACGAAACCTAAAGTTGGAGTTGTCTTCTATAGGAGAGCTAGCAGTCAGTCAATGGTTTATTTGTTTTTACAGAGTAGCTTGCAGGTTCACCTGTTATGTATCCACTTATCAAGTGGGGTCTGCTCCTTTTTTTGCAGATGGTTACTGTGTTTGGCATGTCCGATATTGGTCCATGGGCGTTGATGGACCCATCTTCTCAGGGTGGAGATATGATCATGCGGATGATGGCAAGGAACTCTATGTCAGAGAGGTTGGCTGAGGATATTGACAAGGCTGTGAAGGCAATCTCAGACAAAGCATACGAGGTTGCCCTTGATCACATCAGGAACAACCGAGCTGCAATGGACAAGATTGTGGAAGTTTTGCTTGAGAAAGAGACACTGACAGGCGAAGAATTCAGGGCTATTCTGTCCGAGTACACTGAGATTCCGGAGGAAAACCGTTTTGAATCAAAGCAAGCAGCACCTGTAGCTGTCTGAGCTGTTCCCAGAGTAGTGGAGGGTTGTAATTTTTGCAGGGATTTGTAGTATTGAAGCTTTTGTATCAATGAATTGTTTCATATCTGGGCATCTTCATGTAAAGAAACAAATCTGTAGTTGGTGGTACCCCTTTTGATTATTAAATACTCATTTCTGGACCTCAGACTCGAATTTCGCTCCCAGAATCATCACCTTGACAATTGTAGATTGGAAATGTTTAGGTAACCTCGTGAGTGAGGTTTCCCTTCGGTTTTGGGAATACAAAGCTGATATTTTGTTTATATTTCTGAGAGTGTAATGGTAAATTTGTATTCTCAATGAGTAAGAATGGGAGGATTCATACCTTTCCTTGTGTTGAGAGTTATTTTGACCTTCACACCTCACTTGATATGAATGTGTACAGTAATGAATTAATCACCTCAAATGCTGTCATGCAGAGTCTGTATCACAAATATTACTCTTACTTTCTCTTCCCCTCTATTTGTGGTTTTGAATGGTGAAATGAACTTACATCTAGACTTATACGGAATACATTGAAGGGAAAGAAACAAACATGCATGGGTGAGGGGGAAGTCTTGTTGATTTTGCAAAAACTTAAATTCAAATCATTTTCTATTGGATGATGGTCATTTTTTTAAAAATAAATTATTTCAGTTTATTTCTGCTCATTTGTTAAATTGGCCTTTTCAATTTTAAAAGCCTAGGCATCCAAAAGTGGAACTGTGGTCTCACAATTAAATGGCTTTGCTGACATATATGTTTTTTTCCTGGGCAAAATAGGCATTGAAACTATCGATAAAGGTGTGACCCCAATTCGTGCCGAATTCAGCAGTTGGAGAGTGATTTGTAGTTGGTCTTTACACTAACCTTCGATTTCATCTCTAGTTTGATCTCCGCGAAGACTCAGGAAATAGCAATTTACAATTCAATGACGGTGGTTGTCGTGATTGTGATGGTTATGGTTGCATTGGCCACCATGTGCTTCAAATAAACTCTCTGGATTGATCTATGTACTTTCCAGACATTGTGTGACAATCTTCATGTTTCGCAAGACAACCTTTAATTCAATCCAACAACTAAAATTGGTAGTATGGTTGGAAGTGCCTAAAACAAGAGCATAAATTTCATTCCAACATTTTATTTTGTTTTGACAAGCCTATGCATTGTCATATCCACATAATAGACATTGACTATGGATTAAAAGTGCAAACCATGTTGGAAAATTTATGGTGACGTCTTCCACCCATCTTCGTATCCACAAATATTTGCAGATAGTGGATGTGGTCATCTTCTTTTACCAACGAGATAAGCCCGTTTATGGCCAGCGCAAACTTTCGACCAACATAATGCAACAAACAGTCAATATTGTTTGTTTCCCCTTGGGGTTTCGCTTGAACATGATTCATTTCCTCTTGAAGGTGTGTCATTCACTTAAAATAGTCTAGGATGCTTTAAGTGATGAGCTCTTTTGCATATCTTGCAAGACAATATGAATCAATAAACTTTCTCCTTAAATATGGATAAGGCCAATGGATATGACAACCGGTGGTAGAATACACCGTATCCTCATCTGTAAATACAAAACGAACAGATGATGGAGGATGTATTATGTGGATACAACAATACGAGTGGCTTGCCCTTTAAAGTGATAATAAAGATTAGTTTCATAACATTACTCAGCCGATGAGTTATGTTTCAGTTGCCTTGACTTCAAGTTTAGTTTGAAACACTAGAATTCTAGCATTTGGAATCTTCGCTGCAAATGGCCCATACCTGGCATTCCATATCCACACCCTCCTGCCTTAAACTTGGGTAACGGTGGACGCTAAAGTACCCCCTACGAACTTGTAGGGGGCAGACCCAGGCAAAAAATGCCCTGCCCGCCCGTCAATGGAGCGGTGACCGGACGCGCCGGTCACCAATGGATGGAATGACGTAGGACCTGACTTGCGGGCGGTCGGTTAGGGTTTAGAATGAGGAACGTGTCCTTCGAGGTGTCTAGTCCTTCGAGACTAGTAATCCTTTCACTGCGCGTCTTTCGAGACTAGGATGTTTTCGAGGTTAGGTGTGTAGACAGAGGTTGTGTCCTTCATATTGGCTTCCCTCTCTCAATGGCAAATCTTTCACATGAGTGTGCTTGTAGTTTGATTTCTAATGATTTGAGAGTGATTGAGGTAGGATTGTTGAGAGATTAGACATATTTCGAGTGACTATTGTTGTCTCTTCACCATCTAGGGTTTAGGAAAGTATTGATTGCTAGAAAGCATTGATTGCAAGGGTGATTCATGAAGAGATTGAGGGCTTTCTTTTGTAAAAGTAGTGCAGATTAGGTGTACAATGAGTGCAGATTTGAGGGTTTAGTATGATTGGATCATGCATTGAGTGACATTGAGTGCACTGGTTTGGTGAGGCGTCCATTCGCCACCTAGGGTTTCGGCCATTGAGTGATGCGTCTCTTCGCCATCAAGCGCGTGGCGATCTCTTTCATCATTGCCCTTTGATCTGCACTAAGACATTATTAGGGTCAAGGGTTGAATTTAGGACGTTTTTTTGGGTTCCTTTTGGTGTTTGATCATATTCGAGGATGTTTTTTTTGTAGGAGTTGGTGATGCGAAGAGTTCCTGAGGTTGTGTCATTTGGTATCTAGATGCAAGAGTTTAGTGCACCAGATAGGCGGAGTTGCACAAAATATATGGTTTTTTAGATTCGGCGCCGTATACTTGTGCGGTGGAGTCTCTTGTACGGTGGAGTCCCTTGTGTTGATTCTCTTGTGCCGTGGTCTTTTGTGCCGTGGAGTCTCTTCTTCTTGTAGGACGCACCAAGGAGATTAGGGTTTAGGGAAATTTTTGGTAGCCTTCTTTAGATCTTTCTATGTGAACAACCGTGGTCCCAGGAGACGGTTGACTGCTTCAGGGTTTAGGGTAGTTTCTTGTGTGTTTTTCCTTGGCTTTATCCCCGCATCGTGCGAAGAGAGGCTGCTGCCAGGTAATAGATTAGGGTTTCTTCACTGCGTAGGGTATGGCGACCTCTGTCCTAAAGCAGCAACTGCCATGGACAACTGCGAATTTGGTTCTTGAAGCTCTTCAGCACCGGCTGCACGTGCTTGAAGATCCGGCATTGATCGCGCTCCTTGGGCGCCCAAAGTTTGTTGACATGGTGGTTTACGGTGCTGTTGGTTGGCAAAAGGGAGTGAGTCATCTATTTGCCATTTTTTTTTTTTTTTAAATCAGTTTTTCCATGGAAACTTGCTCCAATCTGCATGCACAGTAATAACGTTGTATCTTCCAGTTGTGGCCGCAGTCCTTCATTTCTATGGTTTAGGATTCTTGCACATACCTCTTGCATAATTCAGGGTGTCAAGGTGTTGTCTACCCCTTTCCACACCCTGCTCCACCTGTTTTTCTTTGTGTTTCTGATGCTTCTGTGTGTCTTCTTGCTGGTTAGGACTGCTCACTTGCCTCACTGCTTCATTCAGTCGTTTTCATTTCGCTTTCATTTCATTGGCAACAGGTGGCTAGTCATCTATTTGCCTTTTTTTTTTAAAACATTCAATTTTTCCAAGGAAACTTCCTCCAATCTGCATGTAAAGTAATTTGATTGTATCTTCCAGCTGTGGCTGCAGTCCTTCATTTACATGGTTTAGGATTCTTGCACATACCTCTTGCATAATTCAGGTTGTCAAGGGTCTGGCTACCCCTTGCCATAATATGCTCCAACTGTTTTTATTTGTGTTTCTGCTGCTTTTGTGTGTCTTCTTCATGGTTAGGACTGCCACTTGGCTCACTGCATCAGTCATTCGCTTTCATTTTCACTAAACAATTTATCTTTGTTATGATTGTAGTTGTTTGGTGGACAAAGGATTTACAGGAGCACTATGACATACAATAGGAAGCCATGTGTAGCTCTGTTTTTGGAAGCCGAGTACGATGCCCTCATCCTTGAAGCCTATTCGGAGTCCAGAGTCACTACAAAGAGGTTGAAGAATGGCAGGTACCCTTTCTCTTGTAGTTTTTTGCAAGGAAATACATAAAGATACACGGGTAGATCACTCTAAGGCATTTTTGTGCGCCACGTGCGGCTGGGGTTTTTTTGTTTTGGGGCTATTTACCTTCAAGGGCTGAATTAAAGCCTCCCTATAATTACTTAAATTTCAAAAATGGCCCATTTGTTTGTACCCTTCCATTACTTATATTGTCCAAGTCACTGCAGTTTTTTGTACTCTATATTTCTTTTAAGTAATAAAAGCTAATCTACTTCCTAACGCAATTGACGAGTGTTGAGGGAAGGCATGAAAACAAAGAAGGGTGCAAATAGTAATACCATTGCAAACAAAGTTGTGAAGAAAACACATAGGAGACCATAGCAAACATACTAAACATACCTTCTAGGATCCTTATCTTCAGACCCTATATTGATTTTACAAAAAAATAATGGCCCACGTTTTATGTCCATCTAACTTACTTATAATGGGATTGTCTACATTTAATGGCCCCTTCATTATTTGGAATTCCTTTATAATTTTTATTTCAAATGATCTTAATCCTCTCTATATTATGCCGCACGTCGTTTTTAAAATGCACTAAGTGATCTACCCGTGTAAAGATAAAAACATGACATCTTACCATAGGATGTTTAACCTATGTAAGGTGTATAAAGAACCCGCTGTGTTGAAGATGTATCCAACGTGGGAGAAGAGCGACCACGTCGAGCTCAACAAGATTGCCAAGAAGTACGGAAGAGTATTCGCATTCAACATCCCACCAAAGCCATATGTTGGCCCGAAACGGAAGGCTGAGGATGTCCTTCATACCCCCCGTGAAAAGCGTCGCCATTTTGCCTCGTCTGCTGCATGCAAACCACGAGTTGTGGGTTTGTGCAGGATATCGCGGTCTAGGGTGAGTCCTAAAGCTATGCATGTGAGATTCCAGGAACCTCAAGCACAACAATTGTCTGAGGATAGTGACAACCACATGGAGGATTGCTTTGAAGAACAGGGACAGGAGCGTTCGGAGAAAGATGACAGCGACATCAACACACCGCCTAACACAACCCGGAATTTGATGGACGTCCGCTCGACTTCTCCGGATACGACGTCTGAGGAGGGTGATTTTCGCGTGGTCAGACACAGTCGAGCTGTGCGTGCTCTCACCCGTAAGGACATCGAAGAACGTGCATGGGTTAAAGCCAGGTTGAAATTTCCTGATGGAAACTCTGCGTGCGCTCCTCCTCCGCCTACGCCTGTGGATGTGAGTGGATTATACACCCTCATCATTGAGGTCAATGTCGACTGGATGCCCAAAGACCTACTCAATGATCCGCAGGCTTGCCTTCAATTCCTTCATAAGATGGTGGAGGATGGCACCCTCGGTGTAAAACTTGGCAGTGCATTTGGAACATGGTATCTTTACGGCAATGCGGTAAGTGTTGTCAATGTAATTCAATGCCAATCAATGTCCTTCAATATCAATGCTTGGCTGTATAGGGGGTCATATGTGTTTAGTGTCTGGTTTTACTAATACAATGTATGACTGACTTGGATTGATGTAGTTCCAAAATAATCGCAGCCTAGATGAACACATGGCTGTTCTACAAAAGATAAAGAATCAAATTCGCTGCTTCAATAGCCCTTCGGATGTGCAGAGGTACGAAGAACTCATGCGTCTGAAGGACTACCTCGACTACAGAGTCCGCACTCATGAGTATGAGGCAAACCTAGCGGCTGCCAATGGGAACGCCGAAGAGTTGCGGAGTAAGTACATGAAGGTGAAGCTCAAGAAGTTTGACAATGCTGGAAAAAATCGCGCCAAACAGGAGAAGTGGGGATGGTCTCCGCTTTACCGCATTTTCAAGGAATGGCCCCTGTCCAATTTCCCTAATTCTCCTTGGGCACACACGCAGGGTGAATGGGCAGAGATAGAGAAAGCATTGTTAGAAAATGTCAGCACCGAGCCTCTCTCACTTGAACTAGAGTGTCCCCATATTTTGCGAGAATTCTTGGTGTTGTTCAGGACGTTACACGGTCACACTCGTCCTCTTCCTCATCCTGACGCAGGTCTTACTTTGGAGTACATTCTAGAGTTTGCGGTAGACAATGAGAAATCTGTTGCATTGACAAATGTCGTGCATAATTTAGCTACAACAGAGTGGACTTTATTTCCTGGCATTCAATCGTCAGTTGATAACTACAACAATCTCCATTCAGACACAGTTGCACTGCTTGGATACGAGCCCCAGAAGCAGGTTGCAATTGTTGAGAAGATTAGGGCATTCATTGGCAGAGTAGCACATAGGGCTATCTCTGACATGGTTAGGATGCAACGATCTTCTGAGCTCGAAGACATGTGGTTTGCCGACCAAGTCACCGAGCAACGTAGGACAAAGTGTGAAGAGGTACGACATTGTCCATTGTCATTCACATGAGTATTGTATTTTTGTGTCTTCGTATTCACTTGTAATTCATCTCATTTGGTTGTAATTCAGTCATGTACATCTCATTGTCGTTTCACTTGTAGGTACTTGTTCCGCAATGGTAATTCGCGAAGATGCAGACATTGGATTGGTTGTGGTTGGCGACATCCACAAGAAAGGTACATGTGCACAATTGTGGCTTGGTGAGGCGATTGAAGTACTGGCATCATTACGGCACACGCAACTAAGCTTGCTATACAGTGGCCTGGGGCTTCAAGAGCCCACAGACGACATTGTTGATGATGTGGCAGTTACGCGTACATTAGTGGGTGAGTTTGCTACATCTATCCAGGGAGGTGGAAGATACACTCCAAAAGGGTTTGTAGCTGAAGTACAAGATGCTATGAATTTGGAAGGACTTGACTGTGTTCCTCCCCCCTTCCAAAGGCACATGGATGGGCCTGACAGTAGTAACACACAAGACGTGACTGTCTCACAGAAGGACGTTCTAGATACACCAATCAAGACAGTCTCATCACCTGCAGCTCTTTCCCCTGACGGACTGCTTTGCACAATGCACGCAAAGTCCCCGTGTACACCGACTGACTTGAATAGCATGTTAACCATTGGGCCTTGGTTCCAGAGGACGCCTACTCTGACTCTTACGAGTGCGGCTCCGGCAATTTCAGTCACACGACGGTTGGAATTACCACCAATCCCCACTGTTGGCACCGATAATTCGATATGTTATACGGAGAGAGCATGTACGAAGGGCCTAAGTGATGTTTCGGAAATCGTCGAAGGGCTCGGCCAGAAGCATGCGAAGAGCAAGGTGTCATCAACACCAGTGGACACTAGTCATGATGATATCATATTCCGAACAACACCTAAATCTGATGGCAGGTAAATGATATATGGTGGATTCTTTAGTATCTTTCAGGGATGAGCAACGTTGTATTTAGAAATTCAATTTGTATGTGCTCATATTTGGTTATATGTGGCTCTATGGCTGATCAATGTCCACTTGTATTCTACATGTTGGAAAAACTTGTGAATACGATTGTGGCCGATGCAGGTGGGGCAATGTCTTTTTCGTTTGAGTTTACATTTAAGGGTGAATTTTGTACATTAGATTGGGATTACGACATAAAACCATTAACATATAGGTACGGTGAATTGTCCAACCACATGATGAAGTGGGTAAGGACGTGGTTGAATCCACAGTTAGAAGACGTAAAGTGTCATATATGTAGTCCTTACCTGGTGCCTATTCTAACAGGTTTTCTTCAGTTGCATCCGACTGAGAGTTTAAAGGCCTTCATAGAGTTCATTCATGATAAGTATCCAACTCTTCCGGAGTTGGACATAATAACTCTCCTAGTACCCTTCACTTGCGGAAAACACTGGACATTATACGTTCTAAGGGATAAGGGTTTTTTTTCATTTTAATTCTATGACCAACGCTCAACTACACATTGATTCAACCATTTGCACGCGTCTAGCAAAGATGTGGGTAATATGAAGTGGCTACGCTGAACAATCGATCATATGGCGAAATACACAATCACTTAGTGTTTGGATTCAACCAACTGTGCCACAACATAATTCTGGTTGGGCATGTGGATTTTATGTTCTGAAGAACATAAAGAAGTACACTGAGGCCTTGAGAATTAAATCCCATACCCTGCGCGAGGTCAATTGCGATTCCGTGCATCGAATAACCCCGTACAAGTGATAAGTACTATAGGTGACATAAAATTACGTCTTTACACGTATGTTGTATATGGTTTGAGTACTAACTTTTATATTGGACCCTTCTTCGTGCAGGGCTGTGTATTTAATTACAAGAGGGTGGACACCATCAAACAACGGCATGACATAACTGATGCTCTCTTCGATGTCCTAACAACTGGGATTCATGCGGGATCACAGTGGACAATGAAAGTCATCGCGAAGAAGGAATCATCCCAACAAAAATACACAAGAAAACGATGTCGTACGGTCAGAAAACGATGTGCCAGATGACGTTGCATTTTTGTCAAAGGTACTTTATAATATTGTGTAATCATATTTGTCGTAGGGCGCAATGTACATTAGAATCACAAGATCACTACAGTCGTACGACTGGTGAATTGTACATTTTTCCTTAATACAAAGCAATGCTTGTATATTTGTAGTCTGATATCATTTGTAAACCATATGATGGTTCTGGGTCTTGAAGTACAATGGCTCAAATTATGTATTTCATGTTGTTGAAACACATTCTTGTGTTTAGGGTTTTGGGTATTGTGGTTAGGGCTTTGTGTGGGTAATGTATATGTCTAGGATATAAGATCCAGTCACTCACACATACACATCTACAAACATGTGAGTTTGAAGATGTGTCTGATCTGAATAATTATTTTAGTCATTCAGTCAGTCAGGCATGTGGTCCTTCAATCATTCAGTCATTCAGTCCTACAAAGGTGGGATTATGGAGTTTTGTAGTTGTATACTCATTTGTAACATGGTTAATATACACGGAAGAACAAAATTAATACCGTGCTTAGACACGGCAGTGACAGTTTAATGACACTGAGTAATCCAACCACAGAGTTGTATGAATATCGACAACTATCCAGTCAATCACAAATGTATGTGATGCTTGAGCCTTACAGTTATGTATTTTGTTCATATATTCGTGGTATGAAGTCCCACATTAACGCAGTGATATGCCAAATACGTTGGAGGATCTAGTACATCACATGTATACTCCATTTGTAATACACATACATTAAGTCATTCAGTAATAGCGTGAATCATATTAGAACTTCAAAATTGTCGTCCTTCAATAAGTAATACAAACGTTCAGCCGTGTCTACTACATTGAATGTTGGCCTGCAGGTTTCTCGTACAACGGCGTCTACTCGCAATGAAAGGAGGAGGTAAGATAACTGTCAGAACTATTTTATTCAAAGTATATCAAAACTTGTTAACCTAAACTCTGCCCGGATATGTAATACATGTTGACAGTTAAGACAGTGTTATTTGCAATAAGTACGTAGTACATCACGGACTTTAAGTATATGATGTTTTTTTCCTAGAAGGTGGGTTTTCCAGGAAACTCCGATGACGCTTGAGGGAGTTGTCACCGCCTTGCGCTGGGAAAGACGAGGGTGTGGATGTTGGATGCAACATGGCGTCGCTGCTCGCAATGAGCTCGGTCTGCTTTCCATGGATGTGCTTGAGGTCCGCCACCAAGTATGCATGAAGTATGGGATAAGTATCTGCATTCTTTGTCAATGTTGTGTATAAATGATTCGATGTTGTTCACGACATTGCCTGTGAATGTGCCACGTCAAATTGTGAGAGGTCAATAGGATTTGACACACTGCCTAGTGATATCTGAGAGCAAATATTGTGGAGTTCCTGGGAAGGTCCACCGATGATTTCAGCCTCAAGATCCACGCACACATTGTTGTCGTTGTCCTTCCAAATGTTAGAATTATCATCCGTGAGCCCTTCACACAGCGGGGCATGTCGGGCCTTTGAGTAACACTGAGGCATGGGTGTGTTGCGATCAATACCGTGCATGGTACCAACTTCCCTCACAATGACACCATCATGTATGTCGGGGTGGAGCATTTTGAATACCTTCATGGTATGCTTGCATATCATACCCTCTCGTGCGACTGGGCAGTCACACTGCGCCCACTCGGAGTCACATGAGTGTATTGTCCAAACTTTTGGCCTGTTATTCATTGACCCTACGTATGCTACATCTTCATCCATGCAAATCAAAACATTTGTATATGGTATTGCTGATGCGCGTATGGTCGTAGAACATACAATACCTTCGTGTTGTTTATTTCGAACAAACCCAAAAGCCTTGCATTGGACTCCGTACCAGTAATGTGTGAGAACGTCCCCGGTGAGGTGATAGATGAGCCAATCCATGCGTCTTTCAATGAAACGCTCCTTTGTTGAGTTTAATATGCTCTTCGAGTTTGAGTGGTACGACTCAATGGCAGCATTAATGTTTTGGCCCGCATGAGGTATCCTCCTTGCGCCAACACACTACATGGTTGCCTTTGCTCTCCAGTTGTCATTCATGTACCTCATGAATGCAGCCGACCTCGGTCTTGTGTTGGTAATACAGTCGAGTTGATTCAAAGCCCAATCTACAGGATCGTCGTCGACAGCACACCCCTTGTCGTACATGATATCACCAACCATTTGGAGGACAGTAGCACGTTCTCCAACTGTGGAGATTTTCTTCACGGCATTTTCTGCCCAAGCCTTCCGAATGTGCCAAAGGCAGAGGAAGATCTTGGCCGCAGGCCATACAAACCTGCACATGGAAGTGAATGTAAGTATCCCAATCACTAAGGCACAAAGTTCAAATTGAAGGACATGTTTGAAGATTGCTAATACCTCAATGTGTTGATTTCAGCTTGTGCGTTGTCAACTATGATGGATGAAGGAGACCAAGTTGCATTGTTTCTGGCAACTTTGTTGTGAAGGTCTTAAAACACAGGTATGAGGTCTTGCTCACGAGTTCGTGATATGGCGAAGAATGCCACAGGTATGCCATTCCTCCAATCATCAAAAACCATAACGGTATATAGGGGATACTGCAACAAACAAGTTAAACGCATGGTGAAACCAACATGTACAAGAATATTTGAATATCACAACAAAAGACATAGTGGGATAAAAATGACATGAATATATTGGCTCTGACATTCATTTATTATGAAGGACATGATAAAACAGGCAAAGACGAAGAGGAAAGTGTCTAACCCGCGTTTGGGTGGTCCCAAATGTTGCGTCAATGGAGAGTGCGTTGTTGTGACCAAATTTTTCCATCATTTCTAGTTGCCATTCGGGGTTTTGGATTTAGGGTTTACGGTTTACGGTTTACGGTTAGTAATCAGTGCACCATTGCTAAGCCCTATTATGACCAACAAACAATGGAAGAGGATAGAGGAGTAAATCAAACCTCACTACAATAGCAGGACTGTATGCCCAGGGTGATCTCAACGAGTTTGGTAAGTTTTGCCTAATGACCTCAGCGTTGAATCTGCATGGGTAGAGAGCATGATGTTGCTCGCCTGAGATGAAATCGTCTAACCTATCCCATAGAATCAATGCCATTCTTGAACCTTTGTGTCTACCCTTCCCATGGGTGACTTGACTTGTCCACACTACGTCCTCCATCCTAAACTCGCCAGGGGGAGGATTTTGAATGCTCTCTCTCAAAGCCATAACAATATCAACTTGCTGTACCTGGAATGCTGGCGGGTCAGTATGCTCCAAGGCTTCTTGTGGTGTTGATGATGAAGCCATGGGCACTTCACAATGCAAAGCTTTGGAAACCCTAAACCCTATACCTTCATCGACTCTAACTAAACAAACATGTCAAAGTTGTGCTAAACCCAACTGAGCTATGTGTATTGTGTATGTGAGGGAAGGTGTTGCAGCAATCAATGCGATGTCATTCGGTTGACAAGAGTGTGTGGATCAAGAGGAAAGAGCACATCTGGGATCTATCAAAGTTTACACACTCACCATCCCGGAACCCTAATGTGTATTGTGTATGTGAGGGAAGGTGTTGCAGCAATCAATGCGATGTCATTCGGTTGACAAGAGTGTGTGGATTAAGAGGAAGGAGCGCATCTGGGTTTCCCCAAACCCTGTCACACTCGCCGCCCTGGAACCCTAATGTTTCAGATATGAGATCTTTGTTTATCGGTAGGACATGAACGTGTAGGACCCGAACTTGAATGACTTCAATTTTGTTTGTAGACCGCACTCTGCATGGTGGCGTCCTACGTCATCCGAGCGACGGATGATGGACAGAACAATGTCTTTGAACTCTGTCGAACCTGCCAGATCCGTTGACGGGCGGGCAGGGCATTTTTTGCTTGGGACTGCCCCCTACAAGTTCGTAGGGGGTACTTTAGCGTCCGCCTTGGGTAACAGGTGAGAGATTCACCTCCTTGTACTAGATGAGCTGGAAACTCCGTTCCATATACCCTGCTCCTCTCTTAAGCACAAACCACTACAGAATATAATGTTGCTCAATATTATCATACGTGACCCAAGGTCCACTACTTGCCATACCAAACTGAAATATGTTTCCTCAAATGCATTATAAAGTAACATGGCCAAATTTGGTTACGTATCTTGGTTGAACACTTATAATTGTGGTGTGTGGGTAGGTGTGAATCTAAGAACGGATATTGAAAGATATATGTTGAAAATTGTTGAAATTACACCTTAACCTCTGTAATGTCGTCCTCTGTAGTGTCACTCCCTCTCATATATTGTGATGTTTCTAGGGAATGGATGTGCTCAATTTAAATTTCCCTCGTTGTCACATTTCCCTCAAATATCATGGGTTTTGACATTAAAATAATCCACCCAAGAATTCAAACCACACGCTCGTATGCGTGACATTGTCATCATTGTCATTTATTGGCTCTGTCTGTAGGACAAAAATTCTGTCTGCATCGACTTCTATGTTTCAAGAGCAAATTTCCTAACCACTTTGCGTTCACACTTGGACATTACTCGTTCCTGCTATATTTGGTTCATTTTATTTTATGTGGATGGTGAAAGCTTGCATACCTTGGACAACTAACCAACTAATTCAATCATTAGTTGACTAGTTGCATTACATAACTATAGTTGTTCGCGATTTGACCTGCCAAAAAATGTAGTTAACTTTAGTTGTTCTAATATCTAGTTAACTATAGTTATATATGCCTAGTTAACTATAGTAGTTCCCTAAAATGTATTGAAAAAATCTAATTGACTATAGTTGGTTATAGGTATAATAAATAGCCATGGATTGGCATGAGCAAAGTGTACAACTACAATTGTAGTCTTTCATAAGAAACGACAAAGCCTCATGGTTCTACCGTTTTCTTGTTGTCATTGTTGCAATGTTGACTTTGTGTGATTCCATAATGTCACATGCTACACTAATTCTCTATTATCACACATCCATGTTAACACTGCAAACCTCCTTCATATCACGTGCACTTTGATTGCCACAGGCATGATATTGAGGAGGTTGGAGTGTAGAAGGTGTAATTATCTCAGCTCAAGTCACAGCAAGTAATTTGTAGGTTGTGAAGAAACATTTGGTGAAACCACATTCTCAAGCAAGAAAGATATTGCTACTTCAGGTAAGCATGGGCCAAGATTCATGAATTCTGGAGTTGCACGTCAGCACTGAAGTAAACTCTTGTGTTCGCACTGGTGGTTAAGTCCCTCAGCATTAGCCCTAACACATGATAATGATGAGAATGCAATTTCAGATATTAGCATTCCAACATTGACAGTCATTCCCATTGCACACAAGAGGGCCAGAGTAACAAACAGAAAGGGGTAGCACATTGCATGAATGCTGGTTAACATAATCTTGCACCAACTTTTTGTGCAACATCAATTTAGTGTACAAAAGAAGTGACCAAGCAATAAATAAAGCATGCTATGAAGTTACGGCAGGTTTGTATAAGGTTGCTACCCATGGTGCAAGCTCTGTGTTGTCAGGATCCCTTTTATTGGTGCTATAGTAAGTGGACCAGTGACAATCTAATGCTCCTACTAAGCCACCTTTATCTGAATCATACAAGCACAATGGCAACCAGTCTGAGCCTCCGTTGATGCGTCTCTCTCTTTCTCGTGGGTATGCCAAAGGGGCTTGAATGTACCTGCAAATGCAACAGTGTAAACCTCAGAATAATCGACCCATCGTTGGGATACAATGCATGGTATCAATAATCAACATCAATAATGGTATCAAAGAACCTACCCGTAGGTATCACAATTGGAGTACCAGTCAAAATGTTGATATTTTGTGGGTATGTCAGGTGAGAGCCTTTGTAAACCTGAGTTATTGTTTGGGTCAATACCATTCCAAACCATATTGATACTAGGGCAATTTTGACTACATATCAAGGTTCTTATATGGTATACCAATAGACCCGAATGGTATCGAAAACAAATATACCATTAAATACTCATACCCTATTGGTATCTAGAATTGTGAAATCATCATTAAAGATACCCTTGAATGTTATCAAAAAAGATGATACCAGACCAACATTGGTTCCATCCACTTGCATAAACCAAGATGTCTTAATGTGGCTGGATCACTGTCAAGCTAGCTTACCCAATTGTAAATAATGAGAAGGAGTAAATTCTATCTAACACCAAGTTCACGAATAGTCGCTACAACACAAAACAATAATTGAGGCTCTTCATTTAATTAAGGCTCGTTGTCAGCCAGTTGAGGAATGTGTTGGTTGCAATGCCTGAGCAGGTGGACTCAAATTGAAAAGAGGTTAGTCATGGAAAGCACTAAGGTAAGCGGGCCTAATTTTGTCACTTATCTTAATCGGACACCTATATTTTGGTGATGATGATTAGTCGTCGATTTAAGAAAAGGAGACATGAAACAACATGTGTTTAGGAAAGAGATTGGACTACGAGGTCAAATTTCTCAGCTATTCTAGTTTCAATAGTCAACATAATTGAGGACTTATATGATCGTTTAAGAAGAAAGAGAATCTCCATTCTGAAAATGAATAAGATATTCAAATGACCTCCAGGAATTATGAGGAAACTAGCTAAGGCCTCTTATTTGGATTTGTTCAATTGCATGTCATAAGAATGACATCTTTAATGTGCTACAAGTATTAGAAGTGGGTGTAGGGCTAAAAGTGTCCGCTTTAGACCTACTTACGTTAGGATGAAGTGAAGGAAGACGTTGCAAAATGATCACTCTTACAGAGCTACATGCAAGAAAACCTAAGACCTCAAGATATTCCAGGAATCATACTCTAGATATCAGATGTAAATGGATACCTGATTCCATCTAAAGTTGCATCCCAGCAAAAGTGGGTATGGCCAAAGACATGGCATGCTGTTGCACTGCCATGGTGCCCGTGTATGTGACGCAATCTTGCCTCCAACCAACTAGAGCCCACTACTTTAGGTAGGTTTGGGTAGAACAACAGTCGCTTTTCGGGGCATAACTCAAATCTGCACACACACGAAAGACAAAAGCTCGGAAAACATGTTTTGTAGCCTTGCAAAAAGATCCCAAGCATCAGGTTTGTGATCACTTCTGATCTGCTTCTGAAATTGCAGAAAACATGAATAGTGGTCTGGGATATCCTTAGCTCCCGGGATAGTAACTCTGTTTTTTGGGATATGAACCACGTGCAATAAAGGGGTGATTCAGAAGGTTATGAAGTGATGCGCAAAGTCATGGGATATTCCATATATTTGATACACATTTTTGGAATACACCTAATATGTTTTTCGACCAAATTTTTAGTACCTTATATTCATGTTAATTGTTTCATAGATTTTACTCCTTTGGATTTTATTCCACCCTATAATTTTTGCACATGGTTCTTAATATCTTATAAAGAGTGACCTCCCTAGGCCTTAGCTTGGTACAACATATAGTAGATGAGACACTTCACTTCAAGACTTGACAACTCGGGAAATTATTTACAAGGAACTTTGGAAGTAAAGCAAGTGTGATATGGATGAGAAAATAGGACATGGATACCGGGGCAGAAAATGAGAGAAGGTGATAATTTGGTGGACATCTTGCTCCCTTGCAACGTCGGTTTCAAAGCTGTCCACATTGAGTTCATCGAAATAGCGTGCTAGACATTCATCAACCAAGTTGTCAAGAGGAGGTGGCCATTTGCATAACCGAAAGTCGGATGCAGCCTGATCACATACATGCAACATAAATTTATCTTTTCCTCAGTACATGGTTTTGAAACCACCAAATGCCAAAAGTCTTTGTCAACCTACAGCTGAATTGGAGGGCCTAATTACAAACTTATACATCTAAAATCATACATGCAACACTTGACGAAGTGAACATTGTTATTTGCAACCCAAGTTGCCTTTACCCCTTGTACATAACATGACAAAAATTGAAACTATTAGATAACTCAAAGTAGAAGAATACCTTCTCTGGAGGGCGAATGTTGTATCCATCAATGTCTTTCTCCTTATCGAAACTCTGGAAATTTTGGCAAACAAGAAGAGAGCACAGGTTAAAACTCCATGTGTGGAATGGTTAACCACATCTACCCCGTCAACCCCACTACTGCACATGGTTGACCATCCTTGGGGTGCTTGTTTCATGCTCATGTGACATCACTAGAGAGTTTCAAGACCAATGTCTGGGGGAGAAAGTTGAGAAGGCAACCAATGTAACACTACAATCCAAGGCCAACAAGGTTAACAATCACTTTAATTTCTTCTCAAGTCCACGACCAAAACCAATGATAGATTGTGATTTAGAAGACCGACCCCACCATCAACCACAACCCACAAGGATTCACACAAGATAAGTGCATATAAAAAAAACTGAGTTGTGGTTGAATTTGGTGGTTAACCGCAACCGCAATCACAACCACCTTTATAGTGTGCACACACCCCTTCAGAGACAGCCTCTGTGCTGACGAAAACCTGATAGTACCTTCAAAAAGAAAAGGTGGATGGGTTATTGCCTGATGATACCATGAGAGGAGTGGGTAAATCCAGACTCCATTCAACTTCTTAGGTGATGTGTGAATGCCAAGTGACTTGCAAACATCATTCAGCAGCCTGAGCTTCATCACCGAGTCCAACTGCAAATCAGAGAACAACAACACTACAATGTGTCACCTTTGTGTAATTTCAAATACCTCAAAACACACTAGAGGTATCCTTTAACTCAATGGGACTTTTCGTCAGGAGTTGGTCCCCTATGGTTTTCCATTGGTTGTTTTGCATTAAAAATCAGTAAATTTCTTTCCACTTGTGCATCCTCGGAGGTAGTATTTGAATCTGAATGAAGAGCTTCAACCTCTTTTGGTTCATTTAGGGCCAAACTCATTTTAGCACCTCTCGACATGCCAAAAAGAGGTTTGACCCTCAATGAATTGATATAGAATGTTCTTCATGCAAACCTCCACATGACTGCCTCCAAGCTCGCACCGGACAGTCACCGAACTTGGAAGTTGTTCTATGCAAAACAACCAACTCCCAACCAAAATTCATATTGAGTTACTAGAGAATTCCCCTAATCTCTCCTCACCATGCTCTTGGTTAAAGCAATCAAACAAATCGTTGAAGAGCAACAGATTGGAGAGAAAGGGCCATTTACATATATAATAAAGAGCTCAAATAGTACCAAGATACAGAGGATCACTTACTCCATCCCCTTCAGGGCTTTTGCACCATAGGTCATGGTTGCCAGGGACAAAAAACACATCCTCAAATTTCTCCTTGAGGATAGCCATGGTGTTGGTAAAATTTTCCAGTGTATCTGAAACATCTCCAGCCACAATTAACGTGTGCGGTTTATACATGCTTGAGGACAAGTTTTTCACCCATTCCATGTTAACCTCATAATCTGTGTGTAAATCTGAGATGACATAAACCCTCATTGTTGAAGCACTCTGTGGAGGATCGCAGTCTTGCTTGGGTAATGCTGGCATCAAACCCTTTCCTCTTCTATATCGTGTGCCTCCTGCTTTCGTTGACTCCCTAGCACACCTGTAATGTTAAAAAAGAACTTACAATTTCGTTCTTCCAGAGCCTATGCAAGAAGAATGCCACCAGAAAGAAAAATCTGAACTTTCAGAGAGAAAAATCTCGAAACCGGCTTTCGTCAAAACTTGATGGTGGTTCCATTATACCTGCATGTCGAGGATGCAAAGTAGAAATGGGTCTGAGCAATGTGGAATATCCAACGTCGAGGAGCTCTGATCCTCACCGCCCTGCAAGAACTGGCACAAATAATCATCAATTTCTTGCGAATTGCAACACAGAAAGTACGAGAAGAGGAAGATACAATGTCCTTGTCGAAGAACTTTGCCCTAAACAGTTGGGATTTCAAGGTTTAGTCCAAGACACACATGCAAAATAATTTCAAAAGACATCATCATCTATGGATGTTGTCTTCCAGGATTAGACATGGTAATAATCTCTTCCGCGAGGTTCGTAAACTTCTATGTTCGAATTCCATCAACCCATCAACCGACTCAGCTTTGTGGATGGCTTTGTACTTCAAAAAGAGCTTCAAAGGATAATTACTTACAGCATATGGGCATGGTGGCCATATGGAACGAGCTTAGGAGTAAATGTCCGTGCCCTCGTGGACACGATGCCCAGCATTTCTGACCTTCTGTCATGTGCTGCAAATTGCACTACGCAACAATCCTTGTGAAAAACAATCCTGAAACAATCCTCTGTTTCTTGGCAATTCAGTCCACAAAAATCTGAAGTTCTTTCAACACAATTTTATCTTCAACTCTGCACCAGGTAAGTATTTTCAATCACACACCCCTCCGTGCCTGCCTCGTGTCACTCCAGCTGTACCAACTCCACGGATCCCCTAACCCTCGATTCTAGCATAACTCTGAAGTAGGGATTACTTGAAGTTCTGCGTATGTATTGCATTCGGACCCCCTATCGCCCACTGGGAATGTGGATGTTGGGTATGGTAGAATGTATCAGACCGTTCTTATAAGCATCGAGATTCGCGAGACAGGTGTCAACTTCCTTTATTATGTTGGGGGCTTGCAATACGGATAACTTAATCTTAAAGTACGTGTACAGTATTTTTTAATGTAAAGTTTTTATTTTATTTTTCGGAGTCTGACGATATGATGGCATTTTGCCTGTCCTGTGTATAAAGTCGGCAACGGAAAACCTTCAAAATCCACAACTCTGAACCTAATTATAGCTGGAGTACGTCGCTCAAAATCACAGTTGGTGAGTTTGATTCATCAGGATCCCAACAAATGCGGGAGGCCACGTACCGAAGGGTTCAGGGTTTAGGGTTTAAGGGTCAAGGGTTTGGTTTTTCGTCAAAGACGCTTGTTCGAGTGCTCGATTCCGAAGGTTCACCTTCACCTTTCAATTTCTGCGAGAGGAGCCTGGAGTCAATAATGGGGAATTGAAATTGTCAAGGGTGAAAAAATGGAGGATTCGTATGCGCCTTTTGTAGACCTCTTGGACGACAACCAATTTGAAGAGCAGGCATGATTTTATTACACAACCCCCTACTTGAATCAATCCGGTCCGATGCATTTTGCAGGGAACTTTGTTCGTGAGATCCCCGAGAAAAGTTTTTTGGGGTTGTGGGTTAGGGCTATCTTATTCAGCATAACCTATAACACATAACCCTAAACAACTTCTCTCGGACATCTCTCACCAACAAAGTTCTCAGATTGCAAACGTCCTTTGGCGATCATTAGGTTAGGTAATCTGATACTACGAGCAAGGTTTTTTTTATGTCTTTCATTCTTTCAGAACATGCTCGTATGTGTGTTGTACTTTGCCCTGTTCTGTCGATTATTTGCTGTTGGGGTTCTTCGTGCAGCTGAGTGGACGTGTTCGTAAAGCAGAGGTAGCAAGAGCCTCTTTTCTTTCTTAGCATCTCAACGTTTGTGAATTTGCACTTCCTACTTATCTCCCGTGAAGAACGTTCTTATGACTTTGCACAGTCTACCGTGCTTATATTCATGTATCGAAATAGCATAAATTTTTATTAGAAACCTAACTTTGTCTGGAAATATGTCGCTTTGAAGTCGTGTCCTCTATGGTATGTGGGTGTTATTCGGTTCGTTTGTCATATTCTCCAGCGTCTATTGATTAGATTACACAACGAAACTTGTGTTGCATTAGCAAATCTACAATGACGCCAGCAAAAATTGGAGTGAAAATTGGACCTCCCTTGATTTTCTTATGGTGATGGGAAGTGCATATTTGTTGGGTTCTTAAGTAAATACATAGGTCCTCACAAAGTGTTGAGTAGTTAATAAAATTTGAAGACGGAGTCCAATCTCTTTTGAACATTACATGTGTCTTTATGGTGTCTGTTCTTTGATCATCACCTAACCGCACACCAATCAAATATAGGGGTCTGATTAAACACCCGCATACCTTACTGATTTATTTGGGGTAAGTGATGCATAAGTTACTACTTTGTAGGAAGAGGTTTGTACAATTTGCAGGATGTCAAGCATAAATTTTTTTGTCATGCTTGTTGAAGTTGGACTGACATGCTTTTTAAACCCTATTCAGGTGGTTGGTGCTCCGAATTTTGGTGATTTCACACACCTCTACGAATTTGCAGATGGGTATGCCGACTTTGTCCCGTGGAATGTTGTGGGTGAAAGCAAGGGCGGATCTCAAACACCACAAACAAAAACAGTAACAGTGACAGAAACAGAAATAAGAACAGAATTAGAAACAGAAATATCAACAGAAGAAATATCACAGAACCAGAAACAGGATGGAGGAATTAAGCTGGAGGAATGGGAATTTGCCAACCTGCACATTGATGAAGGACTTGAGGATGCAACCACAACGGCGAAATGGGTGTATCCTCAAGGAAACATGTATAACCCTGAGACTGATCAGGACACAGACATCCTGCAGTCCGATATGCTTGAGCTTCTTGACATGTTTGAAGCGGTGCAAGGGCAGATTACGAGCCAAGAGAAGATGGCCATTTTAAGGAAATGCATACATGTGTGTCAGCAGATCATCGAACGAGGCAACCCAATTCGGGCACCACTTCCTCAAGCTGTGACCATACTTGGTGAAGCCAAGTCCATGTTACAGATGATTGAGAAGGAAGACACGGCAGGCATTGAAGTGAGAACGAAAGAATTTGAAGGAGTGGCTGAAAGTGCGCACATGTCATGGGTGTCCATAAAAACTTTGCTTCAAACTGAAGTGAAGGAAGCTCTAGAGAGAGCTGACAGGGAAGAAGAAGAGCAAGCAACGAATGGTGTTTCGGAGGTAGACAATCAATTACTCTGCATTGTTTTTTTTCGATATCTTTGTCATGTTGTGAGGGGCAGGTTTCAGGTTGTTTGATTACGAAGAAGAAGATGAAGGGAAACATGGAGAAGGGTTTAGGGTTTTGCAAAAGAGGGTTGTTAAATCGACCACATATTGGTTAAAACGACCACAGTCAATATGTAAGGTGTCAACTAGGCTTGACTTGTCATCTAAGTTGGCCAAGTTTATCAATTCTAACCCAAAGCTAGTACCTTGTGGCGCTTCTTTGTGGTCATTTTAACATACTACGCGGTCGATTTAACAATGCTTTTTGAAAAACCCTAACCTTCTCACCTGCTTCTTTCCATCGAGGGAGAAGGTCTTAAGATGTTTGCTTAAGAAGAAGATGAAGAAGAACAGAGAGGAAGGCCTTTAGGAACCCTATAACCTTCTTACCTGTTTCTTTCTGTCAAGGGAGAAGGTTTTAGGTTGTTTGCTTAGGACAAAGAAGCTTAAGTTAGACATGCCTAATTTGGTTACTGCTCTTAACTGGACGCCGATATTTGAGTGGTATGTGATTAGGTGTGGCTTCAAAAACGGATACCAAAAAGACATGTATTTAATAGAGATTGGACTACGTGCTCAAAATATGATAACCATTCTAGGTTCAATAGTCAACATAATTGGGGGAATTTATATGACCATTTGATAAGCACGAGAATCTTAACTGTGATAGTGAAGAAGATATTTTATGAGCTCCAAAAATTAAGGAAAGTGGTTATGGCCTCAATTTGGATTTGCTAACCATCTTGTACCAATCAATTGTTTCAAATCCTAGGAGAATTGATCTACACCGTTTATGGTATTTAGTGTCACATGCGTAATAGTGTCACTTACCCTATATTGAGGCGTATGCTAGGTTACATTGATGATTAACTTCACCATAATTGTCATCTCATGACACTTGACATTCAAGTGCGCTTACTAGTATCTCGGCATGAGCATGTTCAATAGTGTTATGAGGTGCATGCCTATGTTATACAATGGTCTACAATTTGAGTAAAGTGTACGCAAATGACACTTGCCATTAGTATGCTCAAGAATATCTTCCTTTAGCATAGTAAAATGTAAACACATGACACTTGCCATTTGTACGCTCAAAAATATCTTCCCCTTGCATACTAAAACGCAAGACTATCATCTAATGTATACTAATGTGCTACTCTAAATGTCATAATGTAGATATTCTCTCACTTAAAGGAGCTACTTATGTTGATGAATGGAATTGTATTGGCAAGTAGCAGGCGTGACACTTTGAGACCTCTAGGCATCTAGTTTAGGCCCTTCGCAAATAGTGTACGTGACACTAAATACCATAAACAGCGTAGTTGGAAAATAGTAATTATTTAAGACCTATCTACCTAAGGTTGTCTTGCTTCAAGTAGATGTGTTGTAGATATTCAAAGAGATGACCTCCATCGTAAGGTGATCTTTGGATCTCCACAAGACATTTTGCCAGTTTGGTCCTGAAGACTTCTGAGTGCAAGTGCATGTACTTCTTAGTAATAATGACAATTTAGAGTGCCCACAGCAGGTCCTTGCGAAGAAATTTTGAGGCACCAAAACTGACCTCTCTGGTCTTAAGGGCATGAGTAGCTTGATCCCTGTTGGCCTATTGTGGATCGGATTGTAAATTGTCTCATTCGGTTAGCAGTTGCAATGAGTAGCAGATTATTTACCTCTATCTCAAGTTTCAGAACTGAAGTTCAGATGCGAATAATAGGACAAAGTCCAGACTTTCTCTCTTTTAAGTAATCACATAAGCCCTCCCTCCAATTGTGTTAATGATTAAATGGTCTCTATTTTCTGAGCACGTTGTCCAATTTCAACGACACATGTCTTTTGGGTGTCTGTCCATAAGTACAGGCCTTCCCATATACCACTCAAATATAGGTGATTTGATTGAGAATAGTTTGGGTCACATAAGGCCCACATAGTTTAGAGCCCACGTTCGTATTGTTGATCAAGTAACATGTCACAAGTTGATCACCAATTTGGTCATGGAATTGTGATCAACTCTTGTTACCATGGTTGAATGTGATAGCAAGAGCAACAAATCAAATTGAATTTAAGGTTTAAGATGCATTTATGATGAAAGTGGCTATGGCCTCAATTTGGATTTGCTAACCATCTCATACTTATTGTGTGCTTCATATCCTAGGAGAAGTGGGTGAGTCAGGAAAAGTAGCCATTTAAGACCCATATACCTTAATGTGCATGTGGTTTTTTCATAAGTGAACAGCCCAAAGATGAAGATGAAGATGAAGAGATTGAAGAAGCCGTTTATATTCGAAAAGGTATTTGGTACTGCAAGGCACACAAACTTGAGCAGTGCGATGAGTGTAATGTCGACCATCGTTTGTTAAATCAGGCTCGCCGCTCTGCAATCGGAGGTGTCAAAGTGGATGTCAAAGTGCTCAGAAAGGAGCAACAACGTCTTCTAGAGTCTGAGTCCAAGTCTTCCAACTCGGATGAAAATATTCAGCAAGTTACAGAAGAAACTGACAATGATGACCAAGACCTTGAGGATTTTGACTCTGTTGCTAAAGAGCTCAAGGAGGAATTGGCTCGTGCACGAGAGATGGAGGAGGCTGACTTCCTCAAGTGTTTTGCTTCGTTTCAAATATCTGATAATAGGAAGCATGCATCCTGAGAAATAGGATTCAAAACATAGCAATACTAAACCTTTAATCAGCCCACAATGTGAGGCCATTTTTGTGTATATAATGTACTCTTTGGACTTAATCTTTTTAAATCTCTAAGTGACCCAAAGTGGCCACTTTTAGGAGGTATTTTCTGTTAGCTTTTTCATAGGTCAGCATTAGGAAATGTTGAGGGTAACCTAGTGCATTGTTGGTTTTTGGATTTGGACGATTATCTGGCTTTGGGAAATTATCAGAGTGCCGGCTAGGGTGCCCAAGTTGCCAGTGAGAGAAAATTTCAAGGGACACTATGCATTTCTCCAAAGTTGATTAGCTTTTCTTAATGTGACCTGAATGCTTGAGAAATTCGCAATCATTTTTGTAATTTTCATGTTGCACACATCTACTGTTGGGATCTCTATTTGGTCATTGTGACATAAGTGAAAAAAATATATAAACTCTTGCGGCATGAGTGGGGGCATAGGCATTGCAAGTTAGAACTCCAAGCCTTGACTTTTGCTAATTTTATCGGTAATGTGACACAAAGTTTCATTTAACTGGATCTCACTCCGCCACCCATTTAATGGGAAACATAGGGGTTCAAGTTATTTCAAATTTGTTGCTTGGCCATACCTTTTTTCACATACACACCACGAGTCTTACATGTGAACAATTCAAATGTCTGTAGGCCACTCCCAAAGTGGTCATACTCGAATCAATATGGTTACACATGTATCACACATATTTATAACATTTAAATATAATCACACAAGCGAACCATGTGGTTTAGGGCCAGTTTTGATGAAATCTTGGCTTAGAGATTTAGGGGTTAAATTTGATTCCTCGTGACTTGGAAGGCTCAACACTTCAGGTATCCACAAACAATATTGGAAAGGAATCTTGGTGTAGTAAACTCACCTGTTAGTTGATTCACAAATTACTAGGAGACAAAACCCTAATGCAAGTAGCGTGTTCTTTCCTATATCCATGGCCCAATCTGCTCAATGATAGATGTTTACATTGATTATGGTAAATACCATGGGCATATATAAAGTGTGACTTACCCTTTGCACCCCTATAGTGTGGCTCACAATATCCCAAATGATACCAACAACATACACCAAGACAATCATATGCTCATGTCCATATGCCTCCCATGCCCGTGCATATCCATCATATGCATGTATGCCCATGTCATGACTATAAACCCCCATGATTCACCACCATGTCCCACATGAAGCGTTTTAACCCAAAAAAAAATGAATTTTCTTTGCTTTTTAACAAAATTGTCCTACTTTGACCTATTGCACATGCGATGTCACCACCTGAGCTGCAAGCCCACCACCTAGTTTCCCCATTGTACTCATCTTTTGCACTTGTAGTCGTCCCACCTTTTCACATTGTTTCCTCTTTCTTTTGTCACAATTTTGTTTTGGGGAGGAATCTTGTGCACGTAGTCCTTTTTCTTCATATATTTTTTTTTTTAGCCAAGAACGGTGGGGAACGGTGGTGCAACAACCTCATCACCACATCTTCCATTGAACATAGATAGTAATTTAAGTGAATCAAAAATAATGTGAATTTGAAATACTTTCAACATTAGGGATGGAGGTGGCCCAAAGGTGGGTATATCAGGAGAGCATGAAAAGTGTAACTATGGTTTGCACACTATTTTCATACACTGTAAGGTTGTCTAGGATGAGTCATACTATGCATCTACCCACACTCACTAGAAAAGAATTGTTCATTACAACTATCTGATGTGATTTGTTCATTGTGACTCGTGGCAAGAAAATGCATAAAAATAAATCATTTTGTAGTTTTTGGACAAATGGCAAGTCATAAAAGATGGTTGTAATGGACAACTTTTCTTCGAGTGAACATATAACATAACCAATGTTCAGATTGTAAAAAAACAAACTCAAATCATCAAACCAACAAGCATGATCAATATCCACAAGAAACAGAACTACCCGTCAGAAACAATCTTCACTTTTTAAACATACATCAGCTTCATTACAAACACTATGAAGTTGATGAAGGCCAAACTTCATCCTTTCCACAAGAAATGGAATTAAAAGGATGCACTTTGTATTTATCAAATTATAGTCCACCATTATTGTCATGTGACTCGGGGGTGTCAATTTCTACACCAACATCAGTGATGGCCATGAGATCCTGGGACCTGTCAGCTGGCACACAATTGTCTTCAAGAATTTGGGAGGTAACTGCTCTTGTCACCTTTGTTTCCAGAACCACCAAAGAGCAAAAGTCGAGTTCAAACCGCATGAATTCATCCGTACATGCTGGTTTTTCCACAAAAAATGTGAAATGTATCAGTAAACTATATCACCAGGTGGTACATGTCACTACTACCTTGACTTCAAAATAACACACTTCCTTACAAGATCATGCTTAAGTTTCAACATGCTCTAGAGAGTTTCAAAGTAACGTAACAAAACATCCTACACAGATTTCAAAGTGGTCAGAAAAGATACAAAGTTGCTCTGCAAAATGCACATCCCACTCAATGCTGCTTGTGGAAACTCTAATCCAAACAGGGGAAAACATCCAAACCAGTTTCTGTACTGTTCTAGGTTCTGCACTGAATGTTACCAGCTTTGGTCTGGTATCATTGTTTTATGTCTACCATTCAGGTATCTACATTGAAGATTTCACATTTTTTGATACCATCAAGGTATGGGTATTTGATAGTTATTTTATGTTTTTGATACCATTTGGGTCTATATACCGTGCAAGAACCTCTATTCATAGGCAAAATTGTCCTAGTCTCAATATGGTTTACAATGTTCTTGACCCAAATAATTAACTCAGGTATGCAAAGATTCTCTCACCTCAAAACACCCACCAGATATTATAATTTAACTGGTGTTACAAATTTGATACCATGAGTAGTTCTTTGATAACATGAGTAGTACTTTGATACCATTATTGATGTTGGTAATTAATACCATGCATTCATCTATATACCAGACCAACACTGGAAGTGCTAAGTGAAGACTTTGATGATGTTTTACATATAGAAGGTGGCTAATTGTCAATTAAGTGCTACCATATGTTGAGAATTTGGAGACAAACTCTACAAATATATTTGTATTTCTAGAAGATAATGACAAATGAAGGAAAGCTGAATGTTGGGTGAGAAAGAGAACATACAGTCAACAAGTTGTGCCAGGTGCCTCAGATTGCGAACCTTGACTCCATTGAATGTTTTAACCTGAAACATGGAACAGATGCGAAAAAAAATGGTCTTGAGGATCTAGGCAGGCATTACAGTCACTTCGACAAACAATTACGTAGTTTATAGAAGTACAAAGTTCGATTACAGTGAGGGAGGAAGAACTTGACATACCAAAGTGTTGGTAATCTCCTCATAACCTATATTGACATCGTTTGCCAAAACCTGTTGGCATTCAAACCAAATGCCATCCGTAGTGAGATCAACTACACTTGAACTGTGCATATATTTCAAGTCCCAGGTCCCAGAAAAGTATATATTTGTGCATATTAAGTACTTTCCATATGTTTCAATAACTGTGTTCAAGGTTCTTACTGTACCTGAGAAACTACAATAAGTTGTTCATCATCAAATTCAGCCAGCCCGTGCCGTGCCTTCTCCAGGATCTTGACCTGTTATCGATACCAACATAGATTATGTCAACCGCCCACATAGGTAATAAGCATCCCCACTAACTATTTACTGCCTCCGTCGCAAACTTCCAGAGGGTGGTGTACAATTTAATTATCCTATAAAAGAAAGAAAAACAACTCCAATGTTGCACCAGCATGAATTATGGTGTTGCTTCATTTTCGAGTTGGTCTAAGTCAATATATAGTTCTAAAACCGGCATTACGAGAAATAGAAGGGCCTCAAAGACTATAATCTCCTTTTGAAGGTGGACACTTTGAACGAGCGCAGACAAGCCGACCGGCACCTATCTCCCCCCAAGGGCAAGCCCCTAGGTTCCCACATGGTTGGTTGGAATATCCAGTTCACCTAGATACCCCCACTATGATTGGGCGGAGCATAGATGATAGGATGCACCAAAAATCAAGTGCTAGGAAGGTCACCCATCCAAGCATTATTTCAGCCTTAGGCGGCTTTACTTCAGAGTTCCCATGGGATCTTAGTTGAGGGCTTGGGTTTAATCAACCTTTAATCATCCTATATAATATCTATTAAACTTATGTAACAAATTGGTTCATATTAGTACAATGTGGCACACAATCAAAAGAAAATAACAAAGGCATTATAAGTATCACAACATTAATTGAAATTCATGATATTAATTCATCATGTTAATTTTACATAATAATCTTTCCTCCAGGAGTTAGTTATGTCCTCTTGCCGCGCTTGTGACTCTCTCACAGAAAAACTTGATGGAAAGCAATTCACAAGAGCTGCAGGTGGCTGGTAATTGAAGGCTTGGGAACAGGGCGACATACAGGGGCATCATATTCGAAGTCCTGGCCATATTCTGATCTGTAAGTTCACAAAATCCATTTGTCATTGAATGGTTTCGAAAGCCAGATCAATCTGACATTCACCTCTTATCAATACACATAGTACCTTTACAAATTAGGCACTTTCCTTACTGAGATTGTATTTATTTACACGCTACATCAACTTTTTACGTTTTTTAACCAACCACTGCACGACATGTGGCACATTACCTCAAGTAAATAACGACCTTGTGCCAAAACTGTTCAGGTACTATGGTAGCAAGAAACCTGGTCAATAAATCAGATAGAGTTTCCCTTGGGAACCTTAGGGAAGACAAATCCATATTGTTTATTGGTCCATGTAAAACCCTGACTTGTAGGATCTGTTTTAGAAAACGCGTCATATATGCTGATATGTGCAATTAGGTTGGCCCACACAAAATTATCAACATTCCACACTATTTTGAGTATTGATTACCACAGTAAAAGTACAAGAAACGTTGAATTTACTGCGGTTGCTATACAACTGAATAAACTGATTAAGAAGTTTTTGTGATCTGATTTTGACCAAAGTAATTTGCATGTATAAAGAAGCAACCTACTCACGAAGGCAACCTAATTGCACATATCAGTTATACATGAAAAGAGCAGTTTTATGATCCTAAATGATGGCACATTACTTGTGCAGGTCAAGGTATTGACATCAACAGCAAAAATACTTAAGATCAACGTACTCGAGGTATGGATGGCACACAGGTGTGAGCACAAGACCCGCAACAATTAGGTATGATGGTAATTTTCCTTCAATGTGCACCGGTACCTACAAACAAAATATCCCGTTAAAATAAACTTCAATATGAACACTCAAGTTACAATTAAGCATAAGAAATCCAAGGTTGTCCAGTTAGTGCACCTTTTTCTTCAAGACAACTGCCCAATCTTCACATTTGGAAAATTCAGTAAATAAAACTTCAAAATGGTATCCTTGAGTGTGATGTAAGTAGATCGTGTAAGGGTGCAATACCAAGCGGACTGGAGTTTTCAGGGTTGTCACAACTTTGGTAACTTTTCCATCACGTAGCAATTCAAGGTTTGCTGTTTCTCCAGAAAATCTGTCCTCATAAGACCACAAACTTTAGTTACTTTTCTACTAGCTTTGATGGCCAATGAAGATCCACAATTAATGAGATGACTACACTACATTTTCCTATTAGTGTGGGTGTAAGATTGATGTGGAAGAAACTAATATGGGCAACACTAATTGTCTAGTCAAGGTGGAAATAATATGGGCCCAAGAACCTGGGTCTTCCAAGAGAATTCCAACAAACACCTTGAATATTACTTCAAGGACAAAAGTAGCATAAACAAAATAGCCAACCACATTGATTTCCTAAGAAAACAATTAACTTTGCCCACAACAATTTTAAACTAGAGATTTGACATGGGTTGAAAGTAATGGGGACCACATTAGTTCTCATTACGAGAAGAGAATTACTGCAGCCAATACTAATAGGACTATCTAATGTATCTAATCTTCAAGGTTTAATAGAGTGAAACCAAAAAAAAGCCAGCTTCAGTGAAGAAACACATACTTTTGGCTGACCAAGAACCCGAATGATATCCTCTCACCAGCTCGAAAAGGAACAGTTCCCTCATTGGCCACTGGGATGTCATCAAAGCTCAACAACACGTCCCCCTGACCAAAAATAAATAAAGGCTTCAGATAGCACAAAGGTTGTCCAATCTTCACCTTTAGAATATTCAGTAAAAAAAAATTGTGTACTTCAAAGTACACAACCCTTTGTAGTTTTACAAAAGTATTGAGAGATACCTCTTGAATGACATTGAAGGCAGGCGATGTTGGTTCGACTTTTCTTACTAAAACACCCTGCTCACATGCCCCCAACCAGTAATGTTCAATTATTGTAGCCTATAGATTTTCTGAACCTTTGACACCTATAAAGTTACTGAACAAAGACCATATTTAGCATCACAAAAGTCAAAAAGATTAGATAATTGAGAAGGTTCAAGAGTCACTGAATACTGAATTTACTCAAGGAACTGATTCCTGGAGCCTTTAATATCTTGTGAAAGAGAGTGCAGAAGAAGAGGACCTTTTGGTTAGGCTTCATTTGTAGAAAAGCCCTCAAAGCTGGATTCTCAAGTCGTTGCCACAAAATCCCCAAAGATGGAAACCCTGGAAAACTCACATTTCTTTCGAGTCAGCTGCAAACAGACAGTCGTTTTTATATATGGGCCCAGAATATTTGAGAACTATCACATATATATATTAGTTTGGAATACATTTCTAGGATTTTCCCTTACCAGTATATCGACCATTAGACTCATAGTCACTCAGAAAATGATGAATGACTGTTGTAGGGATGATGTAGCCAATATTTTCGGCATCAGCCCCCTTCAGTGACTGCACAATTAAAAAAAACTTCCAAGTGAGGTCATACATTTCAAAAATACATTAAGGGTCTAAATCATCAAGTGATTCGTGATCACATGACAGTGCATGTCAAAATATATCTTAAAAATGGACGAACCTGGAAGGCAATACCAACACACTCCCCCTTCTTGTTGAATGCAGGGCCGCCGCTATTTCCTGCACATTAAAACCATTACCTGAATTTTTTAGGCACTTGAGACGAGAAATTTCGACACTTGGATCCAACAACTTCTATCTGTGTGAAAAATAATTGTCCAGAATTATATGCTTTGCAGATTAGGGAACTTGAAATTTGAAATCACAACTCAAAAGTAAGATAACTGCACCAGCATTAATAGCTGCATCAATTTGCACCCCAAGAAGCTCGGATGCTCCATGCACATAAGAGGTAACCTGTCTAACACAAACTACCTTCAGCAACTTGTGACACAAAAATTAAAATCCAGTACTGCAATCTACAATGAAAGACGATGAGAATACGCCATATACACAGGCAAAATAAGGACCGAGCACCATAAACTTGACCAGGAGATGGTACACCTAATATCAAAAATAGAAGTGCAAACTTTGTAGTGCGAGTTGATTTACCTCAATACGGGAGACGACACCACTTGTTACTGAAATGGAGTCTCCTCCTATTGGGTAGCCCACCACAGTGACAGCATCCTACAAAAACTTGCACAATAGTCACAAATTCACCACACACAAAACTAGAAAGTTCAAAATTACAAGGAAAATTTTTATCCTCTTTCTGAGGATCTCTATGACTGAAACATGCAAGTAAGAATTTTGAAGGTTGGGCTACCTGAAGTCGTGGCAGGCTTCCAAACCGCAATGGTTCCACGCCTTTCCAAAATGCCTCGTCTTCCACTGACAGGAGAGCTATGTCACACTCTGGTCCTATCGCCAAGACCTGAGGTTGAAAAATATGGATGCAGTGAGATATTGCCCAGAAATATCCTCTTTTAACATGTCAAGGTATTTGATGTGTGTGTACTCAAACTACAAATCGTCTGTTAATCTCATTATTCATTTCTTTTGAGGTTGATTTCTTTACTCAATAGACATCAATAGCATTTTCATATAAATACTCTCAAGTTGCATATGCATCTGTATATGGTGGGCATTTACGTGTTATTACCGTAGCCACAAATTTTGTGTCGTCGCCACGTCTCTTCACTTTCACCTGATGTCAGAAATAGATGCATCAGGAACGTCGTTGAAACATTATTACATTGTGAACAAAAGCACCACCCATGCCCTTCTCATACACAAATCTCGCAAGAGATTTCCTTAAAGTCTCTCAGAACCTCATGTTTTGGTAGGGAGGTTAGCCCCATTTTTTATAATCTATAATGTTTAAGACACATTCAAGTGGTCTTGGAACCCCAGATTTGGTGAAATGAAGGGGAGGCATTTGACATTGGCCAAAAGACGGCTATATAAAAATGAACTCCTTGTCAAACATTTGAGAGCACCATTTTAGATGCCTTCAAAAGTTTGCCATGAAGTTTTTTCTATATAGCTGTCTTTTGGCCAAAGTCAAACGCTTCCCTGCATTTCACCAAAATAGGATACCAACACCACCTGCACACTCCTTAAACATTATAAATTGTCAATGTGAGGCAAAACTTCCTACCAAAACATGAATTTTTGAGAGACTTTAAGAATAACTCTATTGGCTTACTAAGAAAATCGAAAATCAGAAACAAAGCACATGCAATAATTTTATTAATTTCCTTCTTCAATTTAGTCCAAAACAGACTTTCATCAAGCATTTAAACGGCCATAATGATGGTGGATACACATTTTTTTGTTTCTAAACATGTAAGTATTCAATTCACCTGCGTGTGGTGTTCTACACAGTGAGCATTTGTCAACAATCTTCCACCCTGTATCATGAACCCGCTGCACAATGTTGAACATCAATGTGAAGAGGCTAAGATAAATTAACATTGCAGTATCAATATCACCTTGAGAAATTGAACCAGATTGCCAGACCTCAACTACGTAATCTCTCCATAGCATGACATAATAAACTCAACAATTTTGAGCCTGCTTTTTGTGACACAAGTTAATTTTATCATCATACCCACAACACATGAAATTTCTAAAAGCATACTATAAGAAATCAATCTTGCCTGCCTGTCGATGAGTATTGTCGTCGCTTTTGCCAAGGTAGAGAAAAATTGGGATCTGTATGCGTGCAATAAACCTGATAGAGCAATCCAAACCAATATACTGAAGGCACATTTGATTCAAATAAATAAATAAAAACAAGCTTGAATGACAAAGGAAAACCCACTGCATTCATCAGCACGAGTTGTGTTATAAAATCAGGTGAGAATTGTCAAATTCATTTCAATTTGGGAGATGCAAACACCAAATAGTAATGTATTCAAAAGAGATTGGACTCCGTGCTCAGAATTTGTTAACCAATATACGCTCCATAATCAACATAATTTGGGTGACCTATACGATCAATAAATGGGCAAAAGTAATATTCACTTTGATATCGAATAACATATTCATGTGAGCTCCACAAATGATGAGGAAAATGGCTGCGAGCACAATTTGGATTTGTTAATCATCTCATAGTAATTTCATGTTCAGTATCCTATGAAAAGTGAATGCAGAGAAAAAATTGTCTGTTTGAGACCCGCTAAACTTATTAGCAGTTGAGTACTGCAGAGAAACCTCAATTATGTCAGGGGATTCAAACCAAAAAGAGATTATAAATAACAATAATAACTATAAACAAGTTGAAATGCCATATGATTGTATGATATATATGAGGTGTCACACCTTGACTACGGCATCTAGGAATGGAGCATCTGGACCTTCGTCAACTTGGTCAACCTGCAACCCCAAACATGCAAGACCTGTTTTAGGTTAACATATTGAACTTAAACCATCACCTGATTCATAATTTGTAATTTCAATTTCACATTTTCTGTAGGTGATTGTGGGTAGAAGTTAAGGTTGAAAACAAATAACCTTATATAGCCAATCACTATCTGAATAATCGGACATTTGAAATTCCTGTTCCCCCTTATTGGTACTGGTACTGTAACCTCCACTAAAAGGTGTCTCAAACCCGGACCAATCATGTTTCTTTTCTCGTTCTCGCTTTATACTCTCCTCATGCTTCAAACTTCTAATTCTACGACTGGTTCCAGATGTTTGCGGAACAACATTTCTTGGTCTCCATAGCTTCTCCTGTTTGCAAAACTCCCAACACCAAACGTTGTTAATACTGAAAGTACAAAGGTTTGACCTAACCCCCAAACCCATAGCTTCAATTTTTACCTTCAAATGGTTGAAGGTAAAAGGCTGCCTTTCAAAGAGGTAGGGTCAGGGTAAAGAGACTCTCCATGTATGCTTGCCCTAATAGGGGCCATCATTTATATCCATCTATCATATCTATCTAGGTAGAGCAGTAGCTAAAGGGAAGATGTTAGGAATTCTAGTACTTCCCTATCAGAATGGTGGCTGCCAGGTTACAGATCGCACCATAAAAAGCATAGGAGAAATTGAATCAAGTTCATTCCTACATCTCTTGGTAAAGGTAAAGAGAGCCAGTCTCTATCTGGAGCACAAAACCCCTATGCAGGTTTCAGAAATCACATGCTCCAAAATTCCGTTGTGCAGCTAAATTGAGTCCGATCTCAACCACATTGTCAAATTCTGCATAATTTTTCACCATTGCAGTCACAATGAGATTTATGAACCCACATGTGTCTTGGAATTTGATCAGTTTCATTTTGGCCACTGATACAGATATAGAACATCAGTGCCAGTAATTACTCAGGTTTCCATCTAGAAGCAATTCATTTCACATACCAGAGGATTTCACCTTTTTTGATACCAGTAAGTATGGGAATCTGAGAATATTTTTGTTTTCAACCCCATTTTGGTCTAAATACCAGGCAAGAACCTTCATAGCTAGGCAAAATCGCCCTAGTATCAATATGGTTTAAAATGGTATTGACCCAAAAAATAACTCAGGTATACAAAGATTCCCTCACCTTAAGATACCCAATAAATATTAATATTTGACTGGAATTACAATTTTGATACCCACAGGTGCGTTTCGTTGATACCATTATTGATGTTGATTGTTAATTCCATGCATTCACCTATCTACTGGTCCAACATTTGTTATTGCCTGAGACAAACCTACAAAACTGATTTCTTTTTGGCCTATGCATGGCACATTAGATATTTTCCAGACAGACAATTGAGAACCTACAAAATTCATCGCAACGCTGTCAACTGCGATGTTCCTGGGAGCTACAATGAGATGCCAAAAAGTTCTGTAAAATGTTCAGTACACATTGAGGTTCACAATTGTCAGAAGGTGGTTCGATTTCAGAGAGATGTTGACAGGATTGTTTTTCATAGCTAGATTCTTTTCCAAAAAATCCAGACTTTGCCACTACCTTGCTCCTCTTGAGTTCTATCAAAAAAAAGCGCCACGGCATGACACAGAACCTTCTTTCAAACTCTTTCGAGCTAAACCTTTTCAGAGACCAGGGCTATTCCCTGAGCAAACCAAAACAATTCTCTCTTTTTGGGGGGAACTATGAATGACTCTCATTAGGTATTTATTCTCCAAGCAGACAATTCAGAACAATGAAGTGCCGCAAAACCGTGCAAAATGTTGAGTGCACATTGAGGTTCCAAGTTGTCGGAAGGTGGTTAAAGTATAGAGAGATGTTGATAAGATTGTTTTTGATGATTAGATTGTTCAGAACTTACTTCCAGACTTGCCACAACCTTGCTCCCCTCGATTTCTTTAAAATATGCCAGAATTTCCCAAAAGCAACTGTTCTAAAAAACAATGTAGAAAAAACAAAATAAACTATGAATGACCCTCGTTAGGTATTACGTTCCAAGGAGACAATTCAGAAGCCGCAAAACTCATTACAATGCTGATGGTAACTGCCATGATGATCCTGGGAGAAACTACTACAATGAGGTGCCACGGAACCAAAATGGGTAAGAAGTTGGGTGCACATTGAATTGACGAAGAGGGGCAAGGATTCACCAAGGTGCAAAAGGAAAGGCGGGAAGTCAAGTCTGAAAAATGCAGGGATTCGTGGCCACCCGTGCTCCTTCGCTGCTGCAAATCCCCCAACAAAATGGAAGCAGTAGCCGCAGCCCCGGAAGCTGGGATCTTCAGCATAGCCATCATTATTTTTTCCTCCTGTGATTACTTCCCACCACTTGCACTGAGCTCAGCTCTGGGTCCCCAACCCCACTCTACAGCATCCCTCACCTCCCAAAAACCATCACCACAATGGAAACTACTAAGTGAACAGAATCCACCCAAAAGCTATGCTACCTTCACGGATGTTGGGTCCGGGAAACCATTAGGGTGGAAGTTAGTGCGCAAGAGACCACTAGGAAGCTAGTCCTAAGTTAGTGAGTGGATGTTTGGAAGGCGAGCAATCGAGCAAGCCAGCATTCAAAGGGAGAAGGGAGGGAGAAGGCGGTTTGGATAAGGCTCATCATCCATGATGTCATCCTCTCACTCCATTGCGTAGAGTGGAATGCCTCGAGGGTCGTGCATTGTGGAATTTATAAGGGCAACACAATTTTCCATAATGGTCCACTCGATGGCCATTCTCTTGGATAAAGATCTCTCTTGTGTTTTTTTCTATGAGGAATGGTACGATGGGTGGTGGGACACTTTACACTGGCATGATGTTTTCCGTCCGAGAATGGGGATGTTGTGCCTTATACTGCAATGGATAAATAAGGGGATTGTTAAATTGACCACATGCTAGTTAAAACAGATGTTGTACTGATATCGAGGGTTTTACCCAGGTATCAATTATAGGTATTAGCATGGTATCATGGAACGGACCAAACAAGTACGTGCAGAGCACTAGAACTAGGATATACTAATATCATGTAAAAACTCATTTTGAATTACCTAGACTCATATCAAAATACTATGGTATTGCATATATGATACCAGTATGGATGCTTTAGAGTGCCACGTGTTTCTTTCTTTGTGCTTGTGTAGGGTAGTGTGCATAAAAGAGCCTATCACAGTGACGACTTATCACAATGGCAGCTTACTCAATGTACAAATTGAATTCTATATTTTTTTTTCTAGAGCCGGAGATTTATGGTGGGTGCAATGACATTCAGGGTTGGAGTGCACTAAATTTGTTGGGAGGTAAACGTAACTATTCCTCCATGCTCTTGTTTGAATCGTTCTTCCTTGCTGCACTTTGTCCAACCTCTAATTTCTAAGTGTATTTGTCTATCAAGGGTTTGATATCAGTGTTTAGTTATGGAAATTATGTCGTCGATGTTGGAACCCAGTTTCGTAGTTGGGAATGTGAGTCTTAGCGATAAGGAACCTAAAGATGGTTCAACAACAATTGAAGAGGCGTAGTCTACATTGAGATATGTGGATGTTGCATCAATGGTTGAAGCAAAAGTAACATGGGTTGTGTGATGTGCATTACTAAAAAAGAATGTTAAATTTTGGGTGTTGCATCATCACGATTCAGCAATTTGGGCGTTCTTTCAGTTGAGTGATCTAGGAATGGCTATGGACAAAAAACAAACACATAGCATTAGTGCATCTTGTGCCACCCACATCAAGCCACATTAGTTGGTTCTTCGAAGACCGAGCGGTCGCGGTTGGAAATTGTACAATACAATCTTGCACATGATATCACTAGCATGAAGAAGCACCTGACAAATGAGCATGAAGGTGACTTAAGCGATACAAAGCTAAGTGGAAGAAATTTAAGGAGGAGCAGAAAAAGTGTAAGAACCGGAAAATTATGTCATCATTTCCAATTACTAGTTTTTTTGGTGTTGAGAAATCCTATGAGAAACATCATGTGAAACAACAAAGATTTATTGAGGATTTAGTGTTGTATATTGCCAAAGGGTATGAGGCATTGCAAAAAGTGGAGAATTTGTGGATGCGTCACCTTGTCATGCGGTGTGATCTGAAGGTGGTTTTCCCAACTTGGGAACAACTCGTTGAAGAGCATATCCAAAACATGCTTGAGAATACCATGACATGGTATGTGCTCCCTATGATTGCCACTTGTGCAACAACTAGCATTATTTTCAATCTTGGGATATCTAGTACAAGGTTCGATACATTTGCATTAGTGGTGAATTTTATTGATGATTGTTGGGTGCTTAGGCATGTTACAATTGGATTGTTTGAGGCCTCAGACACCTCAAGTGCGGCACTGGCAGGGATTGTGAAGCCCATGTTAGCAATCTTTGAGTTGACATATCAAATTATAGCATGTGTTCACGACGAGGGATCAAATCTCTCAAATCTTGAGAGAACCTTACAAAATATTGTGATTTGTAAGCTTTTGAGCGTATACAAATCATATGCTAGCACATGTTTTGGACATGTGATGTCCAAGGCATGTCAATATGTCATCAACATCACAAAGTGTGAAGGGATGTCTAAGGTCTCACTTAAAAAATTTAGTGTGGTCTAAGTGAGCCTAAGTGAAAAAACTTAGTGACCTTAGGCTCACTTTAAAAACTTAGTGTGGCCTAATTATCAGCACCCTATGTTCATTTGAATGACAAAAAGTTCCACAAATGACAATATCCAAAATTGAATTTTACAATGAACACTAGATCGGGGAATTTTGCAATCAAAATTGCTCATCCACAATTGATATGCTAACCAACAAAGGAGACATTAAACACAATACAAATATGAAATTGCATATAAAATTGCATGTATATAACAATTCATACGAAATTGCATGTGTATAACATTGCATACAAACTACAAGTATTTATGATTGCATTACAAAGCAATTACAAGGGGTTTAAGGTTTTAAGGCCCTACAGAGTTCCTATGTTGAACTTTCTTGAGCACAAGTGTTAGGGTGCAAAATCCTCACATGTGCACAAACACATGTGCACAACACATGTTTTTTGAAATCAAACAAAGATTTTAAAGCAACTCCACCATCCATCAACACTACAAAAGCATCATTGTGAAGTCAGTATCAAACATTGCACATCTACATAAATACACAAATTCCAACGTAGAGTTCCAAAAGCAAACATTATGCAAATAATGATGGAAGGGTTGGGTTTTTTTGTTTGGAATCACCCACAAGCGGAGAGAGTTGGACTTGAAACCCAAATTTGATGTTTCATTCTCCTCTAATGGATGAGGGCGGTGTATGTGATAGCTCCACCTCCAACCACCTTCCCAAATTACTTTGGCTCATTGGTCTCATTTTCCAATGTCCTTTATGTGATCTTCACCATTATGCAAGTACACTAAACACTCCGCTACAACCTGTGAACATGATGATTGGGTGACAACAAGAACCCTTGAACAACAACACTAAATCCAACAATGCAACCTTTAACACCAAGAGCAAGCGACACCACAAAACACATAAACACTAGTAGTATACCAACCACTGCAACCCAAAACCAAAATTGAGTGATACCAAAAAACATGTTAACACAAAGAGTAAACCAATTGTTGCACCCTAAACACCGTGACTAAATGACACATTAATATGGGAAGAAGAATGAGAAGGAGATAGGAGATCGCACAAAAAAATCACATTTGCAATCCCTCCTCCAAAAACAAAGGGAAAATGAGCTTTAAAGACATACAAAACCTCCAACCCTACCTTGATGGACAATACGACCATTCCATCCCCATAACTTGCCTTGTGGATCACATCCACAACTTTCCATCTAAGAAGTCATACCATGAGTTGGAACACCAAAACATGTCCACAAAGTCTCCAAAAAACAATCTGGTGGGTATGAGAAAATCGATAGTTTTTTCTGATCATAAATGAAAAGTATGTACTTTATCTAGGGGGTATTTTACTTCCAATATTTTTCAAATTTTGATCCAAATTAATTAAACCCCTTCTTTTGATCGCACATTGCCAACCAAAACTTGGGGAGTGCATCCTTGGGGGAGGTTGGCTACTTCGATGATCATGTTTAGTTCACTTAGTGCATTTTCAAAACGACGTGTGGCATAATATAGAGAGGATTAAAATCATTTGAAATAAAAATTATAAAGGAATTCCAAATAATGAAGGGGCCATTAAATGTAGACAATCCCATTATAAGTAAGTTAGATGGACATAAAACGTGGGCCATTATTTTTTTGTAAAATTAATATAGGGGCTGAAGATAGGGATCCTAGAAGGATCCTATGTGTTTTCATCATAACAATGTTTGCAATGGTATTACTTTGCTACGGTCTCCTATGTGTTTTCTTCATAACTATGTTTGCAATGGTATTATTGTTTGCACCCTTCTTTGTTTCCATGCTTTCCCTCAACACTCGTCAATTGCGTTAGGAAGTAGATTAGCTTTTATTACTTAAAAAGAATATAGAGTACAAAAAATTGCAGTGACTTGGACAATATAAGTAATGGAAGGGTGCAAACAAATGGGCCATTTTTGAAATTTAAGTAATTATAGGGAGGCTTTAATTCAGCCCTTGAAGGTAAATAGCCCCAAAACAAAAAACCCCCAACCGCACGTGGTGCATAAAAATGCCTCAGAGTGATCTACCCATGGTTTAGTTAGGTTCAACGGGCACATAGTGGAAGTAATCTAGTGAAAGTCTGAAATCATTATTTGGTTATGTAATACACCCTAAACTATGCAATATCAACCCCCACAATGTCACACACTCTCTAACATCCCGAAACCCTAGGGAACGGAGGTTTGTAGTTCAAATCTCACTCCTTATTGTCACATTTCTCTCCCTTATATCATGAAATAAGTCATGAATGCAAACCACCAAAGAAGTCAACCCACACCCATGCATTGCACCATGTGTCAACATGTGGAGTGTCACCTTCTTCTTCTTCTTCTTCTTCTTCTTCTTCTATGCCACTTGTTGAATGTTGGTGCATGCGTCCGCCACATCACCCGGGAAAGCCAAATGAAGTGGACCACACTAGCGTAGGTGACGGGAGAACGAATTCAAATTGTCCTCACATCTCCTTTGTGTTATTCCATAATGTAACATGCTACACTAAATCTATAGCATCACGCATCCATGTTAACATTACAAAACTCTGTAATATCACATGCACTTTGATTGCCACAGGTGTGATACTACGGAGTTTAGAGCGTAGTAGAGCCAAGGACAGAACTGAGTAGCAGGTGGAGTGTAGCCTGCTTGACGTTGTTGTGAAACTGCCTTCACATTGCCTTCAATATTTTTCACACAAGAAGGTTTATTTTCATTGTTCTCTACCTTGAAGTAATTTGCAAACTAATTTTGTCAATCAGTTATTGTCGACAGTAGCTATTATGCACCCTTTGATATCCGAGTTCATAGATAGATAAATAGAAACTCCGGTCTCTTTTTAGCAAGGGGCTGGCGTGAATAAAGTGTCTGTTCGTAATGTCCGAGTTCATACATCACTGCTATCACATAATTCCATGCCAGATGTTAATACCCTTTTAAAAAGATTGAAAATATCCAATACTCATACCAGTGTTGTATTTGAGGAAATCCACAATTGGCAATACTTATATCCAAACTGGTTTCAAAAATGATGGTTTTCAAGATCCGGACCTGACTGTTATAACATTTCTCCAAGACCAGTTCAACAATGGTTAAAACGACCACAAAGACACATAGAGAAGCATTGGTTGAGTTGTTTAATTCATTCAAATAGTCAAGTTTATTGATTCTAACATATATTTGATGTCTTGCTCCTTTTCATGTGTGTGTGATAAAAAATAAAAATCTAACAGGTCATGTAACTACGCGACGTGTCTCTATGGTCGTTTTAACAATCTATGTGGTCGTTGTAACAATTCGCTAAATAACAATGAAGCAAGAAAAAGTTTTTATATAGAATTGGAAGGTCTTCACTAGTGTTGGACTATAATCATCTTTCTTTCTATCATCCAAGTTTCAATAATGAGGATTACACAATTTTTTGATATCAATAGAGTATGGGTACTTGACAATATTTGTGTCTTTGATACCACTCGGGTATATATATCATACAACAAATTTGAAACCTAGGTAAAGTCACCCTAATATCAATATGGTGCAGAATGGTATTGACCCATATAATAACCTCAGGTTAACAAAGATTTTCTCACCTTGACATACCCACCAAATATCCTATAATTTGACTGGCACTACATTTTTAATGCCCATGGATAAGTTCTTTGATACCATTGAATGTTGATCATTGATACCCATGCATTCACCTTTATACCGGTTTGACATTGGTCTCCACCTCCATAAGTGAAGGTTTGTTCTCACTAGTGGGCTGGGTTTTTTTTCTTCTAGGAATACCAAAGGTGGAGAAAACCCAACTTTCTTTGGCAGATGCATTGGGTTTTTGGTTTTAATGCAAAAAACCCGATTTTTGCAAATAAAACCATGGTTTTATTCCAGCACTCAACACTCGGCACCACCATTGGTTGACATTGGGCCCTTTGCCCTATAATCTCAACTTATCCGCTATAAAACCTAATAATAACAAATTTTGCTAGACCTTAGATGATTGGGATTATTTTCTTTGATTTTGTTTATTTTTGATTTTGTTTATTCTACCCTTGGGTATCAAAATCGTAATACCACTCAAATATTGATACTTGGTGGGTATGTCAAGGTGATAGAATCTTTGTATACTCGAGTTATTATTTGGGTCAATATCCATTCTAAACCATATTGATACTAGGGTGATTTTACTTGGGTGTGAAAGTTCTTGCATGGTATATACACTCGCATGGCATTGAATTGAAAACACCACCAAATTCCCATACCCATACTCGTCAAAAAATATGAAATCCCCATTATCGATACCCAACTGGTATCAAAAGAAGACGATACCAGTCTAACATTGGTTAAAACCTTGATTTAGATGTGCTAACCACCCCCTACTAATTGCATGTTTAATATCTTAGGATATGTGAAGTGGGTGCAAAGCTAAAAGTGTTTGCTTTAGGCCCACTTACCATATTTACCGACATCTTGCATCTTGTTGTCTCTTTCATAGTCGGTTGCAAATACTTAAGTTAGACATGCCTAATTCGGTTATCTATTATTATCAAACACCTAAATTTGAGTGGTATGTGGTTAGGTATGTCTCCAAGAATGAAATGTGTCCTCAAAATATGATAACCATTCTAGACTTAATACCTAGTCAACATAATTGAGAAGACCTAGATGACCACTTAATCGTAATAGAATCTTTAATTTGATATTGAATAAGATATTCATACGAGCTCCAAAATTTATGAAGAAAATGGCTACAGCCTCGATTTGCAATTGCTAGCCATGTCGTACTAATAGCATGTTTCAGATCCTAGGAGAAGTGGGCTACTTGGGAAGAGTAACCATTTAAGACCCATATTCACAGTCTTCATCTGAGTCTGGATTCTCGCTTAACGTTCGCTAAGTTGCAGGTTATGAAGTGGAATTGTACCCAATCGAAGATGGAAGAGATTGAGGTGGGCTGGCAAACAGATGGAACAGCTTTGTGGATTTAGGGTTTAAGGTGTTAGATAAGGCTCTGCCCAAGCTGCTAGGCAGAATTTGATGATGATGGCATCATCGAGATTGATGAGGAGGAGATGCCAACCCTTGCTGATGTTGAATGCTATGAAACAAACCATTACCGAAAGTGGTTCAGTAATTCAATTCAAGTATGAGATGCAACCATCCGGACAAGCAAAGTTCGACTCAAATCCACTTTTATCGTCCCCTGGACTGCCTAGATTCGAGGGAACAATCTTGGCTCAAAGCTGTATTGGGACGGAGGTTACATTACCTTGTAGATTTTTACAGCGATGGTACAGCACAAGAAGGCGTCCCGTTGTTGCTGTTGGGATGTCTGGAGGTGTGGATTCCTCGGTTGCTGCTTTACTCCTCAAACGCCAGGTGAAATTTCTTGTCTCTCTGGTAAGAATTGCAATAAATGAATGTTGTTGCCATCGAGTGATAAGGAACTAGAATCTGAATTTGCAGCTAAAAGTCACCTTCATAGTGGCGATGTGTGTAATTTGTTCCGGTGAACCTAATTCTTAAACCCTAAACCCTAACCAACCAAATGGGGCATTTGTGGTTTAGTCGATGTGCAAGTATAAGTTCTGTATCTGAATGCCAAGGTTTGGTTGAAATTTCCATTGGAAGATGGTTGGGGTACATCTGAATGAAAGTTGTTGCCATCGAGTGGTAAGGAACTAGAATCTGAACTTACAGCTAAAAGTCACCTTCGTAGTGGTGATATGTGTAATTTGTTCTGGTGAATCTAACCCTTTAACCCTAAACCTGAAGCCAACCAGATGGGACAATACGTAGTTTAGTGGATGTGCAAGTATTAATTCTGTGTCTGAATGGTACAGAAATTATCATTGGGGATTAATGTTGACAAGGTAGAAGTATTTAAATTTACAGCTAAAAGTCACTTTCATAGTGGTGATAGGTGCAATTTGTTACGGTGAACCTGAACCTCAAACCATGAATCAACCAGGTGGACATTTTGCAGTTTAGTTGATGTGCAAGTATAAGTTTTGTGCTCAAATGCTACGGTTTGGGTGGAGTGATTATTGAAAGTTGGTGAGGTTGTTGTAAGACTGAGAGTAAGCATCCATTTCTGTATGGCAAAGGGAGAGTTGATGGCTGAGAGTGTAAGTAGAGAAACAAGTTATGTTTGGGATGGATTTTTTCATTGAAGAGTTTGTTTGTCTGGGTATTTGGTTACGACCAATGTTGGACCAGTGTATAGGTGAATGCATGGTATCAATATACAGTATGAATAATGGCATCAAAGAACCTACACAACCTGTTCCAGAATTGTGATGCCAGTCAGATATTGATATTTGATGGGTATCATCACAAACTAAAGAAATCTTTGTATACACAAGTCATTATTTGGGCACTACCATCCTAATTCTATATTGATACTAGGGTAATTCTACTTATGTATGAAGGCTCTTGTATGGTATATAGACTTGAATGGTATAAAAAACCAAAATATCCTCAGATACCCATACTCTACATTGAAGGGAGGTCAGAGGGAGGCCTTCTCAATTTGTTGATAAATGTGATGATGGTAGAGCCCATCCTTAGATTTATTGATTGAACTATATATTAAATTCCTTCTTTGCATTGAAGTCCTAAACTTCTGTGTGTTTGTCTGCAAATGGCAGTGAAAATGTTCTTTTGTGGATGAAATGTGGATCGTATACAGTTTTTATCTTGTGTCAAGATAATGTGAAAACTTAACTTTCACCATTGTGGTTCTACACGTATGAAATGGAGAAGTCAAATCTAGAATATCGTTTTGCATGCCCTCTATAGTAGGTGTTTTGTGACAGAGTAATTCTTGTGTTCAGGGATGTGATGTATTTGGATTGTATATGCGTAATTGGGACTCACGGGATGAGGCAGGCGGAGGTCATTGCACAGCGGATCAGGATTACGAAGACGCTCAACGGGTCTGCAAACATCTTGGTGCACTTCCTGTGCTCTCTGCTTTCTTTTGCAGATAGGTATGTGTGTCTTTTCCATGATTTCACAGCCTAACTATGAAATGGGCAACACTTTAATCCATGTAACACCACAGTAGAATAGAGTTATCTTTTAAAGTCTCTCAAAATTGCATTTTTTGGTAGGAAGTTTTGTTGCACTTTTGATAATTTATAATGTTTAAGGGGTGTTCAGGTGGTGTCAGAAGCCCCAATTATGGTGAATTGAAGCGAAGGTGTTTGACTTTGGCCCAGTGATGGTTATAATGATGAACTTGTCAAACCTCTGAGAGCACCAATTTAGGTGCCTTCATAAGTTTTCCATGAAGTTCACGTTTATATAGCCAAAGTCACATCATTTCACCAAAATTGGGATTTCCAACACCACTTGAACACTCCTTAAACATAATCAATTTTCAAAAGTGGGTTAATACTCCCTACCAAAACAGGAGTTTTCGAGAGACTTAAGGAAAACTCTAATGCATGGAGAGTCCAGTGCTGTGAAGGGGTTTAGTGTAGCTCTCTGTTGGCTTAGAGATCTCCTTTTTGACAGCTTGTTCTTGTGTGCAGGAATAGAATTACATCATGTGGACTATCAAAAAGAGTATTGGACTCAGGTTTTTGAGGTTTTTACACAGAAGTTTGCAATGGGCCTCACTCCTAATCCGGATCTTGCTTGTAATCACTACATTAAGGTTTGTCCCTCAGTCATTCTTTCACTGCATTTGTTGCCATAAAATATATGATTGTTAAATATCTCAGATTGGAAATATTGTTTCTGTTGTAATTTACTTTGCATCTGCAGAACATTAAATGATTAGTCTGCTGAATCTGTTAGTATATGAAGCTTTCTTTTATAGCCCAATCCTATTCCAGATAGGGCATTGTTTCAATCCCTTGACTGGGTTTCTCATGCCGTTTGATATTTTTGGTAACAGTTCAATGCACTCCTAGATTATGCTCTGCAAATTGGTGCGGACAAGCTAGCAACAGGGCACTATGCAAGGATTCAGCAAGATCAATCTGGAGGATCAGTGCAACTTGTGCGTGGAGTGGATGAATCAAAAGATCAATCCTACTTCTTAGCTACTGTGGTAAATTTTCCCCTGTTGCTACTTTGCATTTGACTTACTTTAGCAACACTCAATATTCCTATTAGTGTGGGCCACAGTAATTTTCTAGAGCATACATTAATTCTCATCATGAGAATCAATGTGGTCCATGGTAATATTCAATCCAAGCCAAATCCCTAGTTCAAAAGTAGTATGGGCCACACTAATTGTTAATTTAGGAAATTGATGTGGGTGAATATTTTATTTTATGCTACTTTTGATGTAAGGAGGTTACTTCATTTTATGTAAGATGTTGGTTGGAAGTCTCAAGGAAGACTGAGGGAAGACCCAGGGTCTAGGACCCAAGTTATTTGCACCCCAATGAGACAATTAGAGTGGGCCATGCTAATTTTTTCCACGCTAATGTTCCACCCACACTAATAGGACTATTTTGTGTAGTTGCCTGTCAACCGGAAAATGCAATGTGCAGGAGCAGTTTCATTTAAGGGTCCCCTAGACTATTTGTTTCCTCTTCTCCCACCTACATGCATAGGGGCTGTCAATCTAAAGTTACATTAATCAATTGTGATGAACGTCAACTCAAAGTGTTGGAAATGTCTTTGTGATGTGTCATGTTATTTTATCCTGAGGACCTGCTCTTGGCAATTGAGTGTCCAATGAAGGTGCTACAATTTCTATAAACTTTCTAACATGCTAGATGTTGACGAGGGATGGTCAATGTGAAACTTTTAAGTTACAAATTAGGTTATTCCTTTATTGTATTTTATATAGAAGTGCAGTTGACAATCTGTATAATTTATCATAGAATTCGTGGTACGGGGACTAGGTTATCACAAACTTGGTTTGTAGTTAAAAGCTTGCGAAGTTGCTCCCCTTTCCTGGTCTTAACCCTTAAAAGGTCCCAGAGGCCACAGGTGTCAAAAGTGACCTTAATTAGCCCACACATCACATGCATTACTTCAATCTTAGCAGACATATATGTAAATTGAACCATAGGGATATTTGAGCTTATATAAATGACCTAGACTCAACCATAAACCACATTTTTCTACTATCCCTTGTCACAGATGACTTTATTTTCACTTTATTTTTTGATATGTCATGCTAAATATGGAGTCAATATCATAGACCAAATAAAAATATGATTCCAGTACTTGTGGGGGGTTTGTACAAATTTTCACACACCCCATATAAACACACCCCGGTCCTTTAAGGGTTAAATTGTATTTTTTTCCTCTGTAGGGTGCAGCTGCATTGGAGAAGGTTCTTTTTCCGTTGGGCACATTATCAAAAGTTAATGTTCGCGAGTTAGCCATATTGGAAGGACTTGCAACAGCCACGAAGAGAAGTAGTGCAGGCATTTGCTTTGTTGGAAGGCGCGATTTTCGGGAATTCATATCTGAATATGTGGAGATGAAGTCTGGACCCTTTGTCTCTGTTGAGAATATTAATAGCCATCTTGGTACTCATACGGGTATTGCAGCTTATACACATGGCCAAAGAGCAGGTATTTCTGGAGTTCCAAAAGCATTTTATGTCGTGGGCAAAGATATTTTCAAGAACATTGTTTTTGTTGCACCTGGTTCAGACCATCCAGCCCTCTTCACCACTTCTGCAATAGCAGGTGATTTTGACTATACCAAGTGTGAACTGCAGTATAAGACATTTCATTAAGGTAGATGGGCCCTATTTGGTTACTTTTAGTTGTTTGCTACCTTATACAGCTTCGATTTGCGAAATTGAAATTTATGTGTGTCCACAAACGTATCTGAAGAAGCCAAGGTCAATCCCAGAAAGTTTTTGGACCTAGTCTTGATTTGTTATGAATTATCAAAGTCCACTGACAGTCCATAAGAAGGCCACATAGGTCCCCCCCCCCCCAAATTATGTTGACTATTGAGCCTAGAATGGTTAACAAATTTTGAGCATGTAGTCCAATCTCTTTTAAACACATGTTGTTATGTTGTCCGTTCTTAGATCTGCACCTAAACACCCACTCAAATATGTGTCCGATAAAGATAACCGAACTAGGCCCGCTTACCTTATTTTGAATGCATAAAAAAATATATATCTAGAGGGGAGGCTTGTGTCCATGAATTTTTATGAAGATTTTGTTGGGAATTTGTTGAATGTTCAGACTTTTTAGTCATCAACATAGTTGAGGGAACCTATATGATCATATTAGAAGAAAGAGAATCTGCACTTTGACATTGAACAGATATTGATATGAACTACAAAATTAAGAGGAAGACGGCTACAGCCTTGAACTGGATTTGCTAATCATCTCGTATGAATTGCATGTTCAATGTCCTAGGAGAAGTAATCAGAAAAAAGTAACCCTTTGAGACTTGCCTTAGTGTTGGACGTTTGCGTTTGTATGTGACAGATGATCCATTTTGGATTTCAGGAGCTCCTCCTCAAGTCCTAAGGAATGGCCAACCTTTGAAGTGCACCTTTAAGGCACGATACAGGCAGTCGCCCGAAGAATGTACAGTGTGCTTCTCGGATTCGATTGATGACAGAGCAATTTCCCAAGGTATGGGCATTGCGGGAGTGGATTCAGCAGAGTTCAAATCGAGCACTTTTTGCTGCCTTAGTCTTGGAGGCAGTCAGCCAAAACAGCAAATGCAGGTGATTTGACTTCATCATCAGAGTTATCCTTTAAGTCAATGGGACTTATCATGGGCAAATCCCTATGATTTTCCATTGGTTGTTTTGCATGCAAAATTAATAATTTTTTTCCACTTGTGGTGCATGTGTGGATGTAGTCTTTGAATTTGAATGAGGAGCAATCGCGCATTTGGGTCATTGAGGGCCAAACTCATTTGAGCTCTTCTCTGCATGCCAAAATGAGCTTCACCCTTTGATAAATCGATTTAGAATGTTCTTTGTTTAAACGTCCACACTACCTCTAAGTGTTCATCAAAAAACTTACCAAACATTGAAGGACTAACTCCTGACCAAAAGTCATGTTTAGCTAGAGGATAACTCTAATTATCTGCTTTGTTTGTGAGTTAGTAGGAGCTATTAAGGTAGTCAGCTCTTATTCAATTCTTTTTCTTAATCTGACATCTACAGCTGAGTGGTATGTGGTCAGGTGCAGCTCCAAAAGTGAATACTAAACAGATGTGTGTAAAAGAGATTCGACTATGTGCTCAAAATATGATAATCATTCTAGGCTCAATAGTCAATATAATTGGGGGGGCCTATATGATCATTTAATGAACACAAGAATCTTCTCTTGGATAATGAACAAGATAATCATGAGCTCCAAACACCGAGGAAAATGGCTGCAGCCTCAATTTGGATATACTGACCATCTTGTACTAATCCCATGTTTCATATCATAGGAGAAGTGGGCTAGTCAGAAAAAGGTAACCATTTAAGACCCATCTATCTTACTGCTAAATGTGACAAAAAAAAGGTTCAGTGATTCTCATCACATTGATTTCCTTGTCACCAGGTACGATTTTCCCAGCCTGCTCGAGCCATAACTCCTGGGCAAGCGTTGGTATTGTATGATGGTGATGTGTGTCTTGGTGCCAGTGTCATAGTTTATCCAGGTCCTTCACTTTTTGAGCAGGATCACAAAAATCTAAGCGAAGCAAATCTTGGCTAATTTGAGGTTAATCCCTACCTTAAATGCCTGAAGGCTTTCAAGATAAATTTCAATTCGAAGGTTGGGAAGGTAGGAACTGAACTCCTGGTGTAGAGAAAAGGTTGCAATCAGCTTATAGATTATATCTATACAGGTGATGTTTTCATTTGATCCCATTTTCGATGTAAGTGTTCTTAAAGTTACACCCTTGGAAAATACATGAATAGAGGTCAGTGTAGATGTTTAGGTGTGTCTATTGTATCAGACCTATAGTGGGTCTAAAAGATGCCACAAAAGAGTGGCCCCCTTTTGAACATTATGAGAAGATTTAGCTAATACTGTAGAAAAGATGGCTACTTGTTGGACCTTGCCACCACAACAATTCAAACCTCATCAATAGCTAGTTGAGGAATTCCAAATGAATTTTTTTAGTAATTATTTTCTTCTGTTATGTAATGGAGTCTTCCATCAAGGGAATTACATCCATCTTCTTTCAAAGTTTGCAAACCTGCGAGCCGTCAGGTATGTTGAAATGTACTGATTATAGGTCTACAACTCCAGAGATAAGTTCCCGTCCGTACATGAGAATGTAATACTAGGGAGTCTCAAGTCTTTCTTTCAATTAAACCTTGAAGTTGATAGTAGCCTCTATTTCACGGAGGCTACTGCACTCCGCTACTCTAGGGAATTAGCATGTTTGACAACATCTTGATGTACTGTTAGTCCCATAAGCCTTTTGACTTCCATATCAATTTCATCATTTCATTGGAAAGCATCCTCTGACAATAAAGGATTAAAGCATTGCACTTAAAGTCGTGCTACGAAGGATCCAGTTCAAATGAGTGCGACAATTGAATATTGTTGGTGGCCCTACTTTCGCTTTTTCCTTTTTGTATCTTCCGTCAGCTAAGTATTCTGCACTATCGTAGGTTATTAGTTATTACCACTCTGTACATTGGTAACTTTAAAATTCAATTTCTCTAATTTAGGTGCTGCATTCTTCGATTTTTTCTAGGTTTTGAAAGTCATGATCCCCAAAATTAGCCTTTTTGTGAAAGACTAATTTGTGAAATCATCATCATATCTCAAAAGGTAGGGTTGCAAACAGTTCAAATTACACCATGGATAAAAGCTAAGCTACTTCATCTCAAATGAATAGAATCCTACCCAGAATTAACACCCTAATATCACGCCTGTGGCGATCAGAGTGCATGTAATATTCGGGAGTGTAACATAGATACGTCATTATAGAGAATTAGTGTAGCATGTCATATTATGGAAAAATACAAAGTCAACATTGCAATAATGACATGATGACAATGTGATGTGTGTGAACGTGTGGTTTGAATTCTTTGGTGGATTATTTTAATGTTGAAACTTGTGATATATGAAAGGGAAGTGTGACAACAAGGAGGAAGATTTAAATTGAACACATCTGTTTTCTAGGATTTTGGGATATAAGAGAGGGAGTGACATTAAGGAGGTTAGGGTCTTCATGTTATTTGAGCAAGAATTACAGCAAATGCATTCTTATAAATTTGACTACTATCCCTGAACCAATAAGTTACCCTTTTTGAAGTATTTATCTTCCCAATTGAATGTACATGTTCTTCTGCATTATGATTTCAAAATCAGTTTGGAAGTTAATATGGCCCACTTAATCTAGACTTTTGAAGTGTGGTCTTGTCAAGGACTGTACTTTCTTGGTTGGAGACATGTAATTTTCTTAACTACATACTCTACAGTAACTACACTAAATATTGTATTTAGTGTCACCAATTCTGTCTGTCTTTCTCAATACTAATTGTAAACCACTTGTGTAGTGTCCTCAACACTAAATGTAAACCTAACATTATTTTTCATTCCATGTAAAACAAATCGAGCACTACAAATTTACAATGATGCAATTACTGTTGATTTATTAAGTGGTTTTCATCCAAATTTAAATCATCTATGATAGTATTGGTAAACCCATTTCATAAGAAGTGTGATTAGAATAGTTACATTTGACATATAATACCCTATGACACTAAATACAATATGTTGTGTAGATTAGTGCAAGTACTATAGTAACTTTATAAATGCAATTTTCAAGAAGGTTTTAGTTGTTTCTAGTGGCCTTTTCTTGACTATACTTTTATCCTGTTGTGGAGTTACATGATTAAAGACCTCCGTCCATACGGAAGCTAGGAATCCAACTACTTGATGCAACTTTGAAGGCTATGGGTAAATTTTACGTGCTTGCAGTGCAATAGTACGAAGCTCAATTTCACATCTCATACAATAAACTTGGCATTGTTTGTACTTCTTTATGTTGGCACACAGCTCACCCAACTCATCGCCAGGTCAACAATCGTGCTGTAAGTATGTGGCCTTATTGTGGGGACTTCCAACTTCATAGACAATTTTGACCACCGTTTCGAACCAAGTGTTGTTTCCTCCAGCTAGCAATCATGCTTCACAAAGATTGTCATGTCAAGTTTTCAGAAACGGAGTTTCACAAGATGCGAAAGTTAGAAGAGGTCAAAGTGGAGATTCTTGTGCTTTTCAATTGATCACGTAAATCCTCCCTGATGGTGTTCACTGTTGATCTTAGAAACGGTGTCTACATTTTGAACATAGTCCAATCTCATCATGACACGTGTCGTTCGGTGTCCTTCCATAACTGCCAACCTTCCCACACACCACTCCAAAAGTTAGGTGTCCAATTAATAAGAAGAGTGACCACATGAAATGCACATACCTTTGTTTGAAGACAACGGACATCATGTTAGGAAGTTTGATTAAGGTAAATGATGCGAACATCAACGTTCCATCCAAAACCAACACGCTACAATTCTGCACAATAAACACCTGCTCATGTTAAAAAAATTGTCACATTAGTAACACCTTGTGTTGATGGTTTTGGATCATCTACCAGTAAAACCTTGAACCCTTATAACTTTTGCATACGGAATCCAAATAAGACATACTTGGATGCGTTGGAATCCCCCCTTTCGATGCTTGCAAGAAACATCTTACGACTTAGAGGACGGTCTAATAATAGATGGCCTCAGTGTGTTGAAGTGACAGTTGTAGCACTCTGTCACCTTATTGCACAAAGACCGCACAAATAGCCCCCCCCCTCCCCCCCCCCCTAGATTTTGAAGCCACGGCTGATTCTGAAATGCACCTCCTGTGTAAGATAAAGATATAACTACTTACCCACCAGGTCCACAGACTCAATGTGAGGACTTTTCTTCACGCGTACTTGGGACAGTTCACTTTTGGGAAAATCTTCTGCACCAAATTCATTATTGTACATGCCAAAGGACGATCGATGATGGGTCACTGCGTCAGCACTCATCGCATGACTAGGACACCCACCCAGTGTCGTGCTGTGTCAAGAATTTCAGCCCAAGACAAGGTTATTTGAGGCACTGGTTGGTATATATGGTGGACGAGATGGAAACCCCGTTTCTTGTAAAAAGAAAAAAGACTTGAGTGGGAGTTCTGTGGAGGTCGAGTGAGTTTTCGGTCCAAGGGTTTGAGGGTGTCCAAGAAACTTGATCTTTGGAGGACTCCCCCGAACAGAAAGTGTTGCCATGTTGGCATCCATGTCATACTTTCATCCATGCTTGAAGTTCTCCACCGGAGAAGTCTTGGGCCGAAGTGTAAACCCCAGCCGGTGAAGAACCTCCTTTTGTAGCCAATCGTATTGCTTCAGTCCCCTAAAATTCTTGACCGGTGCACTTCTTCACCGTAATCTAAACTGGTCCTGGGAAGGCCACTTCACACATGAGCCAAAGGCCATGGCCATGCAATTGTGAGGACCCTTGACTCTCTTCCAAAGGCCGTGACATGAGAAATGGGTTAGCCAATTTGTGTAGACATAGGTCCTCCTCAAGCATCATGTGAAGTGGGAATGGACCATATTGAGGGACCGTTGCATATTTTATTGGTAAAAAAAAGAAGAGGGGCAATCCTAGTCCATCACTTGTCACATATCTTCATTTTAAACTTTTAAACTTTTAATTTTTGGTGCGTTTTACATTGGTGAGAAAGGAAAGAAGAGCACAATGGATCATCTTGAGAAGAGGGAGGATTCATATTGCATTGACTTTGTATTGGTGTTCGCTCATGATTATGCAACATGTGCTTGATATGCAAGCATTTGGCACTCAATGAAGGATGGCATAATAGCCTAGTTTTGAGCATGTGCTAAATTGATAATATGATTCAAGATGACCGATCATAGTGTATGAGCATTTGAGATAAATGTAGGGTTCACCAATAGATTATTATTGGGTTCTTTCACAAAAAAAACTTGTGTATCTCATGGCTTCGGAAAGATTCAAACATGGAATTTCAAGTATGGACACTACATCAAATGTGAGTGACTATAATTTATGTACAAATACTTCTATGTGAGCATCCATATTTTCCAGTAAATTTGTAATGGCTTGAAATTTGTAATCCAAGTATAAGAATTGCTACTTGTTCCAAAAGTCCTTCCATCTTGTCTTGATTTTTTTTTGTTTTTTTTTTGTTGGTGTCTTTAATAGAACTTAGAGGTGTGCTCCCCTCACATGAATTATGTTGTGTGCCTTGACTACCCTAATGTTGATCATCCTCTTGTGCACTTGTTGGAATTTGATTCATCACATGTGTATGGTGCCCATATTATGTTTTCATTTTGTTCATAGTATTAATATTCACGTTGATCATGACCTAAAATTTTGTTTGAACAATTGTCTTTTTTGTACTCAATTTAAGAGTATCTTGTAATTTTTCAACAAAATACCCAAGTCCTTTCAAAATTTTACAGAAACTTGATACCATACGAGCATGAAGCTTAATTCAAGCATCCATTCATGCCCACATATACAAGTTCTAATAATTAGAAGTTTATGATGTAACCTTGAAATTATATGCAGAATGTATGTAGAGGTTAAGATGCAAAAATCCGAATTACTTAATTTTTGTGCTCACTTTACTTTATTTTACTTTACCTTTTATTTATTTATTTTCTTTTTTTTGGGGGGGGGGGGGGATGGGACAACATAGTAGAATAGGCTAGCTTAGGCTCAATGTCTTTCCACTTGAGACAAATGGCTTGGTGGTCCAAGCCTCCTCCTTACCCCATAGAAGTGTTAAGCACAATACCCGAGATCTAGAGCTCGATTCCTCATTCATGCATGTTCAAAATGCCAAGTACACGACGGGGGGAAGGGGGGTAGTACACAAAGGCCAAGGTCTTTTTTAAAGGCCCAATGTGAATACAATTTTTTTTGTTTTTTTCATATTCTATTTTGAAACAAATTTTTGCATATCTTGTTTTCTTGCTGGTTTGGTGAATTTGTTTTTCCATCTTGCCACAAACTGCAACAAGGATTTTGATCTCATAATCTCACCACTTTATAGGGACCTCCTCTTCACATTCCAAATCTTTTAATTAATTTGATGGTAGATTTAGAGCCAATACTTGCATTAGCTTTTATGACATATATTGTAAAGTTAAATGCTTATGAGTTACATACTAAAAAAGTCTTCTATGATTCTACTAATGAATGCTAGGGTTTTACATATATACATATGATAGGGTTCATTATTAATTCAAAAACATATTTGCATACTTATGTTAATGACCTTTATATGAATGCAATTTTCTTTATGTGTACATATTGTCACTTGTATATATATCAACTAACATGTCTTGAAAAAATTATTGGTGGGAAATATAAATATAAATATATATATACATAAACCTTGGAAGCCAATGACAAGTTGTTTAAGAGCAAAAAATTGTGTTAAGCCTACCTCTTGGAGGTAGGTTTGACGCAAATTCCGGAATGCCATAAAACATTATCCATAGTTTGCCATGTAGGAATCCATGTGGACTTTTCATCCATGACTATCTCTTTGGGCCCTTAGACCTTCACCTCCTAATGTGAAGTGAACTTGGATGGTCTTGGACTTTTCGACCACTGGGATCTTTCAGAATGCAATGGGGTCACGGGCCTTCACTCTTTTTTGTGAAGAGGCTCTAACTTAATACATAAAAGGTATGTGTGTGTGGTGTTACTTGGTTACTATGCTTAATCAAAAACTTATATAATTTGATTGGTGTGTGGTTAGTTGAGGATCAAAGAACAAAGACCATAAAGACACATGCTTGAAAGAGATTTATCTATGGCTTAGAATTTGATTAACTACTTCCAACTTGATAATGAATTCAATTGGGAGGACCTATATATTCAATTAAGGAACCGACAAACACACACTTTCATTAACCATGACTAAATAAGGGGACTTTTGATTTTCAATTTATTTTGTTGCTAATACTTCATTGTAGATTTGCTAATGCATCACACGTTGAATCATTGTGTAAATTTAATTGGTAGAAGTTGGAGAACATAAAAAAACAAACCAAATAACAACCACATACATGTTATACGGTATACCCAAACAAACAATCAACACGACAATCAATGAATTACATTTCTTGACTCTCCCTCTTCCTACCTAAGGTAGTTGTGCCTAATTTGGTTACTTATTTTCATCAAAGACATGTATTTGAGTAGTTATATGGTCAAGGGTGACTCCAAAAAAAGATACTAAAAAGACATGTGTTTGAAGAGATTGGACTACATGCTCAAAATATGCCAACCATTGTAAAATCAATAGTAAAATGTTATTAAGGGCACCTATGTGAACATTTCCAAGAGGACAAGAATCTTCAGTTAGATAATGAATAAGATATGCATGTGAACTCACCACATTATATTAGGATAGTGGCTAGTACAACCTCGATTTGGATTTGCCAATTATCTCATACTAATCATGTGTTTCATATCCTACGAGAAGCAAGCCAGTCGAAAAAAATATCAACTTTAAGATCCATCTATCTTATCTTTTCGCAACTTTAATCATTTGGAGGTTTGCATATGTCTACCAAATCCTTCCACACGGATTGAGTGATCTCAAACTAATAAGATTGCCATGTGGCATGCTTTTTGAAATATGTATAGTAGAGGCGCCTATTCCCGATCAGGGCCCCATCGGCAGTCTATAGGGTATCGGAATTTCGTTTAGGTTGGGACTGAATTTCAATCAAGCGAGATCCAATAGTGCCATTACACATGTCTTGGCTTTGAGTGCTAAAATGAAGAGGAATGAGTGGTTAAAATGAGCAGGTTGGCAAACTTTAAACATTTGTAAGATGTTCACACCAACTTTTGATTTCAAAAATTCACAATAATTTCAATTCAAGGAATAAAAATCGCTAATTTTTTTACAGACCTCCTCATTTCTATCTCCCTACATGGAATTTTTTTGTACTGCCTTATACTTCTCCAAATTTGGCTCAAATTCTTTGAAGTGATCGGTTATGGACACCACTACTCTAGTGATTCAAAGCCGAGCATGAAACACAAGTGATTGAAGCACCCCACGATATTTGGAGAAGAGTTCAAATGACGGCATCATGGGAAATTGAGTCTGTTTGTTCGGATGAGTCTGACCTCAGCTCTAACTTACCTTTCTTAGCAATATCTAATGCTAGCTGTAATTTGTGGAAAGACTAAGGTACCGTAGAGGCCCCTATAACGGAGAAAATAAGAGAGTTTGCATCTGTTTAGGAGGAATATTAGCGAGGAATTTATTCTCTTGTGAAGAGAAACATCTTCGAAGGAGAATGCAATTAGTTGAAAAGAAAAAAAAATTCATGAATGTGGAAACTGCCACAAATTTCAAAGTGTATAGTTAAAGGTTACACATAGTTGATTTCTGGGTCAACTCATAATCGCACATCTCGATGTTACTCCTTGGCTACGACAATTGTCAAAACTCTTATGAAGGTAATCGATCACAAGTTGTCAGCACATAAACTTTAACTTTTTTCGCCTAAAAATATATAGATCTCATCTATGTGGGCATTACATGATCCTAGTGAGTAGTCAAATGAACATGGTCGACTATGGGTGCTTGGACCTTTGACGTGTGTTCTTCGGATAGTTTTCTCTCTGCACCCACTACTTGTAGGATATGAAACAAGCAATTAAAGTAGACAAACCCATTTCCAATACCCTCCCCAATCTTAATACATAGAGTCCCCTAACGTCGTGAAGTTCCATACATGTAGCCATCATTTTCTGATGTGATAGAATAAGTCATGAAGAATCACACACGTAGCCATCTCATTCGGCATGAGACTAAAATAAGTTAAAAGGTCATGGATTTGGGTTCCTTGAAGAGGCCACTAATTGTACTCAAGTTTTCATCTTCTAGTTATCGGAAATCACGGGGGGGTCACACCCCCTTACATTTCATAACCAGGTGCGATAAAATTTTGCTACCCTATATTACATGCCATAGATAATTTTTAAAATTATGATATTTTTTCTACATACACATAACCATTGATAATATCTTTTGTATATTTTTTTGAAATTTTTAGTCATCTTCATTTTTTGTAGTAATTTTTTTAGTTCAATGTTGCGTCATTCTAGTTAGAAACGGTATGTTTTATAAAAAAAACAAATCATCAAATTTGGTTACCGATTTTTACTATGTAATAGATACTATGTATATCTACTCATGAAAAAAAAATCAAAAACTTTTGAACCATTTTGGTGATGCTTTATGTAAAAAGTAGATTTTGTTTTATCGCACGTGGTGTTCAACTTGACAATGAAGTGCACCCCCCGTGTCGGAAATAGGTCGACCTATGTTGTGAATATGGGTTGGGAGAGAATCTTGCCTTTGAAAACTTATGGTAATTTCAATACTTGGAAATAGATTGTGATTTTTTTGTTCAACATTATGATACCAATTTCCAGACATGTGAAAAATCACCCCAATATCACACATGTACCATACATTTGCAAAATTGCTCAAGTTAACAAAAATTGGTCCGTCTACTCTAGTGAAAGGTGATTAGCAAATCCAATTTGTTTCTAAGGCCATTTGCCCCATTAATTTTTGGAGCTCATATGATTATGTTAGTCAATTTCAAAATGAAGAATCTCTTGCTCATTAACCGGATATATAGGTCTCCCCAATCATGTTGATTATTGAGCCTAGAATGGTTAGCATACTTTGAGCATGTAGTCCAATCTCTTCAAAACACATGTCTTTTAAGTGTTTGTTCTTAGATCCATACTTAAGCACATACCATACAAACATAGGTGTCCATATTATTGTTAGGTTTGATTCAGTCACATCTAACTTAATCTAGATGGTCTACTAGGTTTTTGTTGATAAGCAATTCGGTTGATCTTGGGAATGCACAGACAGAGTGTGTCCCAAACTGATGTAAAATTGGTATGAAGTTGTAGTATATCCTCTTAACATGATGGAGATAGAAAGGTATCCGTGCACGCCATCACCTTCCACGGCTGAGCAATATGCCGCCATACCTTTGATTCACCTTTGACTAGAAAATTGGGAGAGAACACCAAAGAGACGAAGGACCCCAATAGCCATGGCAAGACGGTTGCAATTGTGTGATGTGGTACCTTAAAAGACTATGCAAATTCTACTAGCCTGGAGGAAGCGCTTGAATGATCCACTTGCTTATGAGCACTCTCACAACAACTTCTGAAGAAGTAAGACTCAAACCTCCAACTTTCTTAGGCAATGTATAGTCGTCCCAACTAATTTTTTTGAGAATAATTTTTACTAAAAGTGGAAGCACTCCACAATTATATTTAGAGAAGAGTTCAAATGCCACCTGACCACATCACGGGGGATTTGAGTTTGACATTTGTTGTGAGCCGGAACACATAAGGAGGTATACTAGTGTTAGGGTGAGTTTCCATGTAGGCCACTTGCCCACCAAATTCTAGTGGGAATAATGACAAACTTGCCCAAATGTAGATGGAATCTGATGGGGTAGGGTTTGTATGTACGAACTAGCTCCTCTGATCTTCTCAATGCAGGCCCACCTACTAACCTCCTCCTCCCAAAACTAGTCTTCAATCCTTCAGTGACAAAGACTTGTAGGTTAAAAAATGCTTTAGTGTGCACATGGAAGTCTAGCAACCCGTGTCCACAATCCTCCACATTCTAGTAAGCCACCAAAATGTGGTTGGTTGGCAGTTTGTGCTTATCTACATGTGAACACCTCCAACCCACTACTACCTAGAATCTTGTGGGCGAGTGGCCTACATGAAAACTTGCCCTTATTCAACTATATTTCCTAATCCAACATCTATTTTTGAATGTTGTGTACACTCTAAACTCCATAATATCACGCGCATTGGTGACCAAAGTGCACGTGATATTATTTAGTTCTGTAGTGCTAACATGGATGCATGATATAAGAGAATTAGTGTAGTGTGTGACATTATGGAATGACACAAAGTGCAACATTGTAATGTTGAAATTGTTGATTTGACACCGGAATTGACTGACACAACATATGAGGCTCATCAGTGAGGCCAATGCGAGGGGCATGACTTTTATGAACTGTTGAAACTAAAACCCCTGCCACAATGCTCCTCACACAACTCCATCATCACTCAGATTTGACATCAATTGATGTAAGACATGGATGCAGGAGCAGAAACAAATCGACAACTACAATGCACACCCGATCAGGCAAGCAGAAAAATTTGCTGAGACTGCCTGTAACGTCGCTCAACGTCACGTCCCTTGCGCCCCGCGCAAAGCTCCTAACTCACAACCTGCAAACCACTTTGCAAGGTGAGTCCCGACTCGCCACGACTAATCCCGGACTAGCCCCGACTCGTCCCGACGCGTCCCGGCTCGTTGTGACTAGTCCCAACGAGTCCCGATCCTAAGTACTTCCCGTGCTAGTTTCCTAACACTACTTTGGGGCTATTAATAGTCCACCCTCGGCACCCCGGACCTTTCCCACAGCCCGGGAGTTGGGCATTTCCCACATGCCCGGCATGTGTTCCGAGTCTCTTCAAAGACTCACCCCTTAGCCTTGCGGCCAAGACCTTCGTGCCTCGCGCACGGGTCACCCCACCTCGGAACTAAGTCCTCCCGCCTTAGTCCCGAATCCCAACCGGGTTCAACCCTACTCAAGAGGTGCGGTTCAAGGCCACACCCAAAACCTCTTAAGTGTTTAGCCCGTTCTAACGGGGCCTTACATCCTCCCCCACTTAGAACACTTGATGTCCGCATCAAGTCTTTAGTACGGCTCTTCCCGTCCCGGACGGGGCGAAGTCTAAACGCCTTCGGTGTGGATCCTTCACCGGATCGTGTTAGCTTCCAAGGTGAAGGCTTTAAACGCGTGTGCCTTCCCTTATACTTGCGCTAATCCATTGCGGCTCCCGTTCGTGATGAATCGGGAATTGCCACCTCTAGAACAATCCTCAAGTCCCTCGGTCTTTAGACCTCGCCTGGCCGCAACGAGTATTGGGTATTTGTTGCCGGCTGGTAATAGAATGCGTTCGAGTTAGCTAGACCTTCCCCCGTTTACCCATTAGGACATGAATGGCCGTTCATGCGCTTTCGCTCCGGGGTGTGCCATGTGGGAGATCCTCCTCACGCTCGGCACCCGCACCTTGGTATCGCCACAACCAAGCCATCATACTTTGCTTCAATAGTCCCCTTGGCGGCGCCCATCTTCCAACTTCGACTTAGGTTCGTTCTACGTGTACTTGTGCTCTCACCGTCTTTCTTTCACAATCTTAGCTTTCCTTAGCTTGTGCTTTGGGTTGCACTTCCTTTCTACTCACCTTTTGCTCGATTTGGGGTACATGCCCTCCTCCACTTAGAGGCGTTGGTGACCTCGCCAACATGTCAATGCCTAATGTAGATGGGACCGGCCATTCTACGTTTGTTCTTAGTGGGTTTCGTATAACGTGGCACATCCAATGGGTTAGTTGGCTCCTCGTCTCGTCGCGTCACTAGACCCTCATCCTCCTCAATGTCGTTGTCGTCAATGAGAGGCGGCAACTTCTTGCTAGTCGTCGTGCGCTTTCGTGCCGGCTTATTCGCTTTGGCGTTAGCCGCGGCTGCCGCTTCGGCGAGCTTGCGAGCCTCGAAGGCTTTGATAAGAGTTTTGGCGTGCGGTAAGTTCACCCCGTTTATCCACTCATACTCATATGGCGAGTAGCCGTGCATCAAGCACTTATATTGCTTCCCTCGTCCATGTATTTGTCGCGAGTCTAGAATTGCCGTGACCTTTCCAACTGCCCCATCCCAAAGTTCATACTCGGGCGGCGGCCTAGGATCCTCCTGCCACAAATGCAATTCTTTCTCGTCGCGGTGATACTTCTTGAGTAAGGAAACGTGAAACACCGGATGCCAACTCTTACCAACTCGTTTGCCTAAGTCTAGCACGTACACGTCCGGATGAAGAATCTTCTTCACCGGAAACGGGCCTATCCACCTCGCGGACCACTTAATCGAAAGTTCCGTAGGAATTCCTAAGTTCCGTGAGTCCAACCATACCTTCTCTCCCACTTGAAATGATACCTCTCTCCGTTTCTTGTTTACCGCACTCGCGTATCTATCTTGCGCTTTGGCCATCATGGCCTTAGCGTTTCGGAGTATCATTTGCCTCCGCGCAACCCATTGGGCCACGTCGAGCGAGTAGTAACCCGAGAGTCGTTCTTGGTCACGAGTGAACTCGCTTTGACCAACGGACAAGTCACTTGCTAACACCGCCTCTTGCCCGTAATACAAATAGAACGGGTTTTGCCCGTAGTTCTAGAAACCGTAGTGTTATAGCATAATTCGGCAAGAGGTATAAGTGTTGGCCAATCTTATTGATCATTCTCGCAAAATGCCCTCATATACATGTTGAGGATAGAATTGATCCTTTCGGTTTGGCCATCGCCTTGCGGATGCCAAGCTGTTGTCATTGACAACCTCACTCCGGTGCGTCGCATTACGTGTTGCCAAAAGTGCGTTTGAAACACTAATCCACGATCGCTAACTATGTCCTACGGGAACCCTCTAAACCTAACCCAATTGTCCAAAAACAATTGTGCTACCTCTTCGGCCGTGGCTTGCTTCGAGCAAGGCACGAACGCCGACCACTTACTTAGGCGACAAACGATAACCATTATCGCGTCGTCTCCCGCTACCTTCGGGATACCCATCATGAAATCCATCGAAATCGAGTAAAAGTTTTGCTTAGGAATAGGTAAGGGCCTCAATTTCCCGATTTTGGGTTGAATGCTATGTTTTGTCATTTGACATTTGACGCACGCTTTGACGTATTCTTCGACGTCGGCGCCCATACACGGCCAAAAGTACCGTTTCTGGAGTTCGGCCATCATGGCGCGAACTCCCTTATGCCCCGCTAGCGGTGTGTCGTGAAACTCGTGAAGCAACCGCTTCCGAAGTTCGCCGTCCGGAACGTACAACCTAGTTTGCTTGAAATAGTGAAGCCCATTCTTTCGCTTCAAATTTCTCATTCGCCGGCCTCCCGGCATGTTCTTATTCGTGCCCTTAGCATCGAAAAACTTGTTGTTCGTCACGGCGTCTTCGTTGTGTTTCATCGCTTCCCGGATATCATCCCGGAATTCCTTTTCGACCTCGTCGACGTTTTCTTCCGTTAGCATTAGCAATCGAGAAGTTAGCAACTCCTCGCGGCGGCTAAGTGCGTCTGGCACTAGATTATCTCGCCCCGGCTTGTGGATCAACTCGACATCCATCGAAATGATGGTGTCGTACCACCGCAACTCTTTCGGAGTTGCCTGCGCCTTTGAGTCTAAACATTTCAGCGAGATATTGTCCATGAAAACTTTCGTTTTCTGGCCGCCAACATAGTGACGCCAACTCTTAAGGCAGTGCACTATTGCGTACAACTATTTTTCGTGAGTTGGCCACCGAAGTTGACTCCCGGTCAACTTGCGGCTCTCGTACGCCACTGGGTGGCCGTCTTGCATCAAGACGCCCCCGATTGCGAAACCACTCGCATCGGTATGCATTTCGAACTCCTTATCGAACTCGGGATATTTCAACACTCTCGCAATTGATAGTAGCGTTTTGAGTTCGTCAAAAGCGTTCGCGCATGCTTCGTCCCACTTGAGAGGCTGTCCCTCTTTACCCAATAGGTTTGAAAGTGGCGACGCTACTTTCGAAAAGTTCTTAATGAACTTTCGGTAGTAATTGGCTAAGCCCAAAAAGGACCTCACTCCTTTTTGCGTCCGCGGAGCCTCCCACTCCCGGATGGCTTGAATTTTCTTCGGGTCCGGGCGGATTCCATCTCCGCCCAAAACGTGGCCCAAGAAATCCAACTCCTTTAGCGCGAACTCATTTTTCTCCTCGTTAACGTAGAGCTTATTTTCTCTAAGTTTTTCTAAGACCTTTTTAAGGTCACGCACGTGCTCTACCTCACTTCGCGAGTAGATTAGAATGTCGTCAATATAGATGACTACGCACTCATCCATTTCGTCATGGAAAATGCCGTTCATGATTGACATGAACGTGGCCGACGCATTACACAATCCGAACGGCATCACGATAAACTCATACGACCCGTATCGAGTTCTCATTGCCGTTTTGTGCACGTCTTGTGCCGCTACCCGAATTTGATAGTAGCCGGATTTCAAGTCAACCCGACTGAAATATCTTGTCCCAGCTAACCTATCTAGCAAGTCATCAACTCGCGGTAGAGGGTAGTTATTCTTAACCGTCACTTGGTTAAGGGCACGGTAGTCAATGCACATTCGCATTTGACCGCCCTTCTTATTTACAAAAAGTACGGGCGCGCCGAACGGCGACTTGCTCAGCCGCACATAGCCCCGAGCAAATAGCTCCGTTAGTTGCCGCTTAAGCTCAATCAATTCACTTTGGTTGAGCCGGTACGGAGCTTTATTTTGCGGCTCCGCCCCGGGCACTAACTCGATCTTATGATCGACCTCCCGCACGGGAGGCAAATCCTCCGGGAGTTCGTTCGTTAAGACATCTTGAAACTCATCAAGCACACAAGAAATGCTAGTAGGGCAAACAAGTGGGATTTTTTCCTTAGTATTATTTTCGAGAAACTTCTCGGTCAAAATCAATACAAATTGCTCCTCAAAGAGGGCCTCTTTAGTAACTAGGTTTATACCTAACCCATATAGCCCGGCTAGTCTACTAAACGGTAACGGCTTCGGTTTACAATCCGAACCGACCATCACGACGTGGATGCTAGGCCTTTGCCTAACTTCCACGCCGTAGTAATGAAGAAAGGTATTTCCTAGAACTACGTCCACGCCTTCTAAGTCGCAAATCGTGAAGTCCTCCTCGAACTTCGCATCGCCCGCTTTGAAATTTACGCCTCTAGCAACTTGCCCCGCTAGACAAGACCCTTGCGCGAAGTTGATCCGCACCGGTAAGGACGTTGTCGCCACTTCTAGTTTCAACCTCGCCGCGCACTCCGTGGTCATGAAGGAATTCGAAGCTCCTGTATCAATCAGCATCGAAATGTTAGTACCGCTAACTTGACTTTTCAAGTAAATAAGACCTTTCTTATTCGGACTAGCAATCGACAACGTTGCCTCAAAACCGCCTTCGGCGATTAGCAATCTGCAATTCAAACTTTCGAGCACCCTGTGCCCCCGTTTGAATACGTGTTCATTGATTGAATTAGCGGGCGGCCATTCGGCTTGCCTGGGTGGCGCGATCGTGGTAGAATTCAATTCTACCTTTCCGCCCCCGTTCTCGCGGCAATCTCTCGCCATGTGGCCCGGTTTCCCGCACTTAAAGCAAAGCCCCTTCTTAGACGCGTCCTTCGGGTCGACTCGTTTCGCCCGCTTAACGAATCCCTTCGGAGTAGTCGGCTTGCCGCCCGACCCTCCCTCGCCGTCATCTCGCGGCTCGTATTTCCGTTTCGGAAACTTAGACTTTCCGCCCCCGAAATTCTTCTCGAATGGGCGCTTGCCGTTCATCGTTTTGGGCCGGCTAACCTCCCGCGCATCACCGAATCGGATCACTACATCAAGTAGCTCTAACATCGTAGTCGGGAGTCGCTCCCGCTCCCATACAACACTATATTCGGTATTTGGAGACTTTTTGTTGATTATGAGACTATATAAGGATGCACCTTTCAAAATTGGACCAGTAATGACGACTAAAAATTCCATATGTATAATGGTATGCTACTATTATTATACATAAAGGCATGGAAGTGAACAAAAATGTGAGGCATACATGAAAATAGTTGCGTATGAAATCACAACTCGTTATGAATGGAAGGGAAGGTGCGAAGAATGAATGGAAGTTGAATGAATTAATTGGGATTGAAATACAATTATAATGGAAATACCATCAATGTCTTGAGTAACTTGGAATAGCATAGAAAGTAAGCACTTAAATATGTTCTACACCTAAGCCCATTTAGGGAGTCCGTCCCACTAGTACGCTTCTAGACGTCACACTAGTCCGACCCATTATTTTTTTTTGCGGCTAAGCCCTTTTTTTTGGCGGCCTCCATGGCTCTAAAAATCTCAGGCCCACGACTGTATCCTTGTGTGTTGCCTGGACAGGAATATGTGTCGTTCTTGCATGTTTCAGGACGCGCTCCCGAATTGTAAGAGGTGGTATTATAAGTAGAATGCGAGGGTGTTTGCGAAAGGGAACGTCTTGCGCTTCTCCGGAGGGCCAGACAACGATCGGACTCGGAAGATGCGGCCTTGAGGGCGTGCCTATCCAAGGAGGACGTGGAGGAGGGCCGGGCACCAAGCGAGCGGGTAACCACCTGCGAAACAACGTCATAGGAAGATAAGAATAGGAATGGAGTGGGGAAAATAATGAGGGCGGTTTGGGATGGGCGCTCGTAAAGAGAACGGCACGCAAACGGAAGACAAGGAGAGCAAAAGCGAGAAAGGGGTTCAGGGTTGAGGAGGGCACCTTGGCTTGGGGGACGTCCATGCGGGGAACGGTGGGAACGAGGGGGGCGTCGACGGGAGCATCCGGAGCCGATGGAACTATTGCAATTATGTTGGATGGCGGGGGGGAGTCGAGGCGTGGAGGGCCCACGATCGCGGAGGACGTTGCGGGGGGAGGAACGGAGTCGGCGGGGGAGGTGTGGCAACGGGGGCCTTCCATGCGGAGACGCCGGCTCGGCCCGCGACGAGCGACGGCGTCGTCCCTCGAGGGCGAGAGGTGTCCCAAACGAACGAGCGTCCGTTTCTCCTTGGAGAGGGGGGAGGGCGACGGGGCGTAGGCGCGGGCGACAAGTGGTGGGGGCGGGCTGTTGACGACGCCGTCGTCGATGCCGACGTCGCGGGAGTAATCCACGGCCGAGGCCGCGTCGACCGCCGAGAACTGGTAGAGGGATGGCATTTGGAAGCCCGTGACGTCGCGGGAAGGGGAGGCAGGGGGCGAGAGGGGACGGGAAGGGCCGTCGACCACAGGGGCGTCGCATATGGGGGCAGACTATGGGCAAGAACAACAACAACAACAATCACAACAACAAAAGACATCCAAAAACGAAGCAAGCATTAGTAAATGTGAACCACATGATACAAGCAAAGACATGGAGGCATTTCAAATCAATTTATTGAGTTTGGCGAGCCTCATGATGCTCTTGAATACATTATCGCGGGGGCTTAGCGCCGCATTGCCGAAGGGGTTGGACCTAACAAAAAATGGGATGCTACCGGCGTGGAGCACGAGCCTTCTAAGGTAGGGGGCTAGCCTATCGACCAAAAATGTGTCTTGCCTATCGCCGGTCCAAGTGTCCGGGAAGATGACGTTGCCCGGGGGGTTCAAGACACTCTTGGTGGGGCTGTCGTCGATGAGGACGGTGTTCTCTGGAGTCGGCCACCACCCGTGCGGCGTCCCTTGCAGACGGGGGACGCCTCGCCAGAGTCTCGAGCGGAGGACCTTGAGGAACTGTTGTCCTCCGCCCCGACCGCCAAACTTGGGCACCGGTTGACCTTTCTCGTCGAGCAGCTCGTCGCAGTCCTCTTGGCCGAGGACGAGGCAAGGGCTCGGGAGATCGCGGAACAAGAAGTGCACGATGGGCTCGGTGTTCTCCATGACCATGGAGCTCCACACAATGACGTGAGCGAACTCGACCACCTCGCGAAGGAAGTCACGCAAGCCGGGACGGGCGCGGACAGCCTTGCGGTTAATGAGGGTGTCGAGCTCGCCGTCGTAGTCCCTTTCGTCGGGGTGACGGAAGGGACGCGTGGGGACCCTTGGGATGTGTTGGGTGTGACACAACACCCCGTTGAGGTCAAAAACGATGAAAGGTTTGTTCCGGGTGGGAGGTCCACTGGTCGAGGGGTTGCGACCAATCTCCGGGGGGTCCTGTGATGAACAACTCGACTAGTTTAATTCTATGATCCAATAATGAAACTTTGCGTAGAAAATGAAGACGGTGCATTATGGGGAAAGACGAGGAAGTGAGGAGAGTGCAAGGAAAATGTGCTCAAGGGCACACTTGCGAACGAGCGTTCGTGAATGAAGGCTGCGGGGGCGGTGCGCATCATTTACGAGCGCTCGTTCGTGAGCGCGGCTACACGTACATTTACGAGCGGTCGTTCGCGAATGAGGTGGACAGTGGGTCGCAACCTTTCACGAACGAGCGTTCGCGAATGAGGTGGGTATGCAAGAATCAACATAATCTCATCAACATATACAACATACGAGAAGGGGTCGAGGGCAGAGAATTTGAAGCAACGCGATGCAGATAACATAGGCTCATATATTAATCCGTTGAATATTTACATTTCTCACGTGATAGTCTATCACATTTTCCTAAGGCAAAATGATGCCGTGTCCTACAAAACTGTTCGGCCCTAAGGGGGACCGCTGAAGAGGGCTCTCGCAAGGCCACTGGATGTCGATGAAGAGAAAAACATCGCGATGTTAGAGAGGTTACGAACGCGCGTTCGTTAAAAAATGGTATTCTCAGAGGAGAGTTACCTCGTCATCGGGGGGAGGGGTAGCGGCGCTGGACTGAGCAGCAGGTCCCTCCTCAACGATTAACGAACGCGCGTTCGTAACCTCCACAGCTGCGGCCGCCTCTGTCTCCATGGCCTCTGCCTCACGCTCCGGTTGAGAGGCCTGTGTCGCCTGGATGCGCAGCGCGTCTTCTTCCTCGGCGCCCAGGTCGAGCGCGTCCATCTTGACATCCTCCATCCACGCCGCATGGGTTTCTTCCACGTCCATCCCATGCACCCCTGGTGCGTCATTGGGGCTCCCCTGCGTGTCCTCCACAATGACCATGTCATTGTGTCGCGCAGAGTCATCGCCATGTCTGTCTACTACCCTGGGGACGACGGTGAAAGACGATGCATCGGTGTATGAGGGCAGTCCTACCCTTGAAGGGGGAGGGGTGAGGACTGGAGGACCTGAAGATTCACGAACGCGCGTTCGTAAATCCTCGTCCTCCTGGATGGCCGCCGCCACAGCATCGTGGGAGGTGGTCGAGGGAACCTCTGGTGGCGGAGGAGTGCCAACAGGCGTGGGGTGGGGCGCCTGCTGGCGGGAAGGCCCTCCGGTGAACATGCCCGGTGGAGGGGATTGGGAGGGGTATCCTCCAGGGAAGGGGTAGGCCGGCTGGGGGGGCGCCGAGAAGCTCTGCATACGCTGGAGCATGGCGAGGATGGCGTCCGTCTTCTCGTTCGACTGCCTCAGCTCCTCCTGAATTGCGAACATTTTCTTGGCATTCTCCTCTGCCGCCTTCGCCATGTCCTCCTTCATCTTTTGCTCGAGCTTGGCGTTAAGCTCGGCGACGGACAACGCCTCCTCTTTGACCCTCTTGTTTTTGTCAAAGTCTACCCCCAGCTCGACCATGATCTCCATGTCGCCCTCGTCCTCATCGGAGACCTCGATGATTGCCCCCGGAGGCAGCTCCACGTAGGGGGTCTTCTTCATCCTCCGCCTCGTGTTGCGGTACTGGTCCAACGTCGGTCGGGACCGTTGGTCCAGAAGGTCGAGGTTCTCCATCTTGGGAACCACGATCGGCCTGGGCGACACGGATGTCGAGCATCCCCCGGGAGTGCCGAATGCCTCCGCTCCAGACGTTCTCGCGGGGAGGACATCTTGGGTTGTCCCCGCCGACGACCCCGTGTATCCACCCGGAGTCCCTTGCACGTCGGATGGATTTCCCGACGGCGCCAAAATGCGGAGAGGAGTGACGTCCAAGGATCGGAGGATCGCCTCGACGTTGTAGGAGGGCGCGGGCTCGTCGTCGTCCGTCTCCATGGCGGGCATGCCTTCGTCGACGGGCATGTTGATGTCCGTCCTCGGGAGGGACATGTCCTCCAGGTCCATCGTGGAGGCCTTCGCCCTGTGCACGTGGAAGTCCTCCTCGTCGATGGCTTCAATGAAGCTGTTGACGACCAGCCCCAGCATCTGAGATTCAAGCAAATACGTTAGAAAATACGAACGTGCGTTCGTAAACATCAACGACGAGAAACAATGTCATCAAACCCAAGACAAGTTGAGGTGAACTTTACGAACGAGCGTTCGTAAATATTAGTTGGAGAGCTTACCATCGCAGCGTACATGAACTTGCTGCCGCCACAAACGTTGTACACGGTCTCTCCGCTTATTGCCACGCTCTGCAAAACGGAGACGTAGAACTCCAACCTGAGTTCCATCGCCGGGAAGACAGTGTACAAGGTCTCCTGCAGCAGATCCTTGGGAGGGGGATGGGGGATGCTGTAGATCTTCTTGAACGTAGTGTTCGCCTTGACAGGGGCTCGCCCATTCCGCAGCGCGTTGTACGTCAAGAAGACGAGGCTGACCGCCCCCACCTGTTTGTTCCCCCTGGCCTCGTTGATGGCCACGATCCCTTCCGTCTTGGCGGGCACGTAAGTGCTGTGGAAGATGCTGTACTCAAATTTGATCGACTTCTCGTACAGGTCGACTACAGCAGAGAGCTTCTCCTGCTCGACTATCCACAGCCAAACGTGAGGCTCCCTCATGTCCGGAGACTTGTGCTCCTTGAACTTGGCCATGAAGGGGTCGTAGAAAGGTATGTCCTTCCCCCCCTGCCTCGACGCACCGGGGATCCCCCTGAAATCGATCAGGGCAAATGGGCACCCCCGTCGATCCTCCCTCACCTCGGCCCTGCTCATGGTCCGGTCCCACTTGGAAAATGTCACCCTCTCCACTCCTTTTGTCAACAGACAAAATCTGGCCACTCCTTCGAATGTGGCCAACCTCTTCCGCGTCAAAAAGCTTCTGTATTGCTCCACCTCCTGGGGATCCGTCTCGGTTTTCTTTGTCCTCTTGTTCCCCTTCTGCTTCAAAATGGAGGCGTGCTCCTTGACAAGACAACGCATTGAGGGTCCGGAGATGTTGTAGTCGACCTTGAACATCTTCTAGCTGGCCCAATTAATGTCCCCGTCGGCTAGGATGAGTGCGTACTCTGGTATTAGGGCGCTCAACTCCCTCATTGCAGCAGTCTTCAGCTTGCGGTGTTCGCACCATTCCTTGATGGAATACGTGCCGGGCTTGTGTCTTGGCCTCTTCAAAAATATCTTCGGGTATGGGATGGTTCTTCCCACAGTGTTCCCAAGAAGATGCACCGCGCACCTCTGCAACTCGGACTCTGTTAACCCTTGAAGGGACCTGAAGAACTCCCTCAGTAGTGGAGGGGCCTCCCCGGTCTTCTCCGCGCTGTACTTCTCCTCGGTGTCGGGGTTGATCAGACCGCCCGAGCTGTGCGCATCAAAAAATTGTGTCCACAACTCCCAAGTGTCCCTGTTGCAACAGATGAGGCGGAGCTCACCCTTGAGCTCCAGGACAGACTTGGTTGTTGTAGACTTCATGTCGATGGAGGAGAACTTGTCCACCATCGCGTCGCAGAATGCCTGCAGCAAGAAAAACATCAGTAACGCACAAAATATGAACGCACGTTCGTAAGTTTGAATGTCAAAGAACTTGAAAATTTGAATGTCAAAGATATTTACGAACGTTCGTTCGTAAACTCACCTTCCATTGTGGAGACGGCGTCTTCGCGTTCTCCCTTTCTTTAGGGGGGCACCCGTGGGCGACCCAGACGTCCCTTGCAGCCACTATGTTGGCTGCCCACGACGCCTCGAAGGCCTTGATTTTGTTGCCGGAGTTGAGGAAGGTGGATATCTTCCGCAGCTTGTCCCAATCGTCCGACCACACCAAGAACGCCTTCCAGTAGCGCAAGTCCTCCTTCAGCTCATGCTGGAAGTTGTCGTCCTTGAGAATTATTTGGGACGCCTCCAAGCTGTGTTGGCCGTCTATGATCCAGAACTCTCTATTCTGGATCCGTGGCCAGTCCTTCTCCGTCGGACGGGATGTCAGCCCCTTCGGCATGACGCAGACGGTCTGCCTGTCCCACTTGACGTTGTTCATTAGATTATTTATCTGCCACTTCACACCACCGCTTTCGCGAGAGCGAACCACCCATTTGTTGGGGGACATCTCGCACTTGAAGCAGTCCACGTTGAATGTGAAGTGGCGTCCCATGGGCCAGCAATCCTTCGAGTAGTTGTTGAAGTCTCGAAGGATCCTCGTGGCCTTCACAGCGTCAGGGTTCTCACCCTTTTTCAAGGGGGTGGGCATTACGACAGGCGAGGTCACCTCTGCGGTCTCCGTTACTCCCGATTTCTCCATCTCCTCCCTTGTCCTCTTCGATGGCGTGGAGTGTCTACTGGGGCCCTCCGTCGCCCTGCTAGCGGAAGGCACAGGCCTGGGTGCACTTCTAGATCCTCCTGCCCCTGATGTGGATGGTTTCCTGGGGCTCTTCTTCTTCTTGTTTGCCTCAGTGACCACACTGTTGTATTTGGAGATGTTCAATGCAAGGGCGGTCAATTTCCTTGCAGTCCAGTATGGGCTCAACGCATATTTGGAGAAGAGGCCGTCCAGGTCGAAGTGCTTGGCATCTTCCGCTACGTTATTGGTGGCGTATTGGTAGGAGAAGGTATTTTTCTGAAAATGCAACAAGAGGTTGATATGATCCTTCTTGTTCTTCATGTCCAGAATTACATACTCCCCCTGGGCCTCTATGGACTCTATCTCCCACGTCTTCATTTGAACCCACTGTTCGGGCTGGTCCGGTCTTGTCTCCAGCTCGTAGGTGAAGTGCATGCAGAAGAGGCCGTCCCCGATCTTCTCTGGCAGTGCCGTCCACTCCCCCATGAAGTCTTCCTTGGGGACATAGTTGTCGTTGCCGTTATCGTCTAACACCGACTCTGGGAGGCCATCGACCTTCACCGCGAACATCTCAATGGCGCTTCTGCTTGATCTTGCCATCTGCAACAGAATATAAACAATTAGTGACTTTACGAACGAACGTTCGTAAGTGACATGCATATCCCACAGACTACGCAGTGTTAATGCGTCTTTGCAATTGATGTAATTATATTTACGAACGTTCGCTCGTAAATGAGGGGTTGCAAGATCATATAAATTTTTAGTATTGAGTTTACGAACGAGCGTTCGTAAAAGATATGAAGATCAAAGAGACCACTCGTCATGAATGTGTTTGTAATATATTTGGTTATTTTTACGAACGATCGTTCGTAAAAGATATAGGTTTTATAGGTTTGGATTCATTTACGAACGTGCGTTCGTAAGTATGTCCATTTGGTCTATCTTTTCGGATATTTGGTTGATTTATCTTTCGTAAGTACATGTGATTTGTCTTATTGGTGTTCGCAAAATTGTATTTGTTCTTTAGATATCTATAGAGGTTCATATTTAAGTTAAGGTTCCTTCTGAGTGATATTTTGAGTATATTTACGAACGTGCGTTCGTAAATATAGATCATTTCAAAGAACGTGGAGTGCGTATTTACGAACGCACGTTCGTAAATGGAGGTTCGGTATGCAGTGTATGTCCATTTACGAATGAGCGTTCGTAAATGGAGGTGGGTATGCAGTGTATGTCCATTTACGAACGAGCGTTCGTATATGTGATGGTTTTGGGATCCCCTGTCCGTACATATATGTATTCGTGTATATACGAATACGTATATATATATAACTCACTTATTAGCTACTCTGCTTGCAGCCGTGCCTGCAAAATTTTGGTCAGAATGATGCAATTCTTCAATCATAAAGCAATTGAGATGCAGAATGAGATGCAGAATGAAACATGAAGAAAAGAGTGATAGTTCACATTGCATGTAACAAAAGAAATTGAATTCAAGAAGCAACATTTTCAGAATGTGAGAGGAGTTGGAAAGGATAACAAATTACATTGAAATGCTGCACACTGCAATCCCTGCTTCTTCTCTTTCTGAAAATCCCATAAATCCTCACAACTGCACACTCAATTGCCTTTCAAATGCACACTCAGATAACTCTCTAATGCAGACCTCAAGCCTTCACAGCTTATATACAAACCCTAGTATACTCCTATGTACACAAAACTCACAACCTTGTAGCTCTCAAGCTTCTGAACTCTTAAGCAAACCCTAAACTCTCAAGCTTCCCTAAACTCTCAAGCTTCACTTCTGAAGCTTCCCTAAACTCTCAAGCTTCACTTCTGAAGCTTCCTTAAACTCTCAAGCTTCACTTCTGAAGCTTCCTTAAACTCTCAAGCTTCAACTCTGAAGCTTCCTTAAACTCTCAAGCTTCTAAAGATCACCCTCAAGCTCTCAATCCGAAACTCTGAAGCTTTCCTACTCAAGCTCTCAAGCTTTTGAAACTCACAAACTCTCACACTGAAAGCTTTCACAAACTCACAAGCTTTCACAATGAAAGCTTTCACAAACTCAAAAGCTTTCACACAAGCTCTCAATCTGAAATCTCTCAAAACTTGCAACAAAACTAATTTAAAACTTCAAGACTAAAAAAAGCAAGAGCTTCGCTCTCTAAACGCTCCGCTCCTCCTCTCCTCGAAATGACAAATGAGGAGAAGAGGAAGGGGCGCGGGGAGGTAGGTGCGCCGCTAGGGTTTCCCAGCACCTGCCACGTGGCACAACTCCACTGGCTAGGGTTGGGAGAGAGATGGGATGGGATGGTATGGGAGGTGATGGGAAGGGATGGGATGGGATGGGATGCGATGGGAGATGGGAGATGGTTGTATATTGGAACCCTTCATGTTATTCTCATGCTTTGACATATTTATATGTAATGGACGCGTTTAAGGCATTAACTTGACAAGCTTAGTTCAAATACATGAATTTTACTCGTTTTATTTCCTTAGTACCTCTACATTTGGATTCCTTGTAAACATATTTTAGGAAAATATGCTCAGTTAATTCGTAATAAACAATGCATGTCACTCCCTAGGTTGTCAATGTAGAATCCACCCCCAAAGATATATATATGGTGTTTTAAAATATAGTTTATGTAAGAGCTAGATATCTTTCAATTAATTCGATGGTTCCTCAAATAAATATTACATGCAAAAAAGAATTCATAATAATATGAGATTGCGCAGAGTTGCTATACGATAGGATGTCAATTCAAGTTCTAATATTAGGTGTTAGCTTGAACTAATGCATTTCTGGAGTGGTCAACTATTTTGCTAGCATCAACTACGAGCTTGCGATGAATGAAGTTAATGCAATTACAAGGGTTTTTGAGGAGTCAATATTGTTTGTGTGTGTAATGTATCCTAGTAACAATCTAAAACCTAAACCCAAATACCACATACACAACTTTCACAAACCCTAAACCCCTAAACCCTACCCCCAAACCCTTACCCTAAACCCTAACCGCAAACCCTAAACCCTACATCCCTGCATCTTTTTATCTTACCAACCTTTCTTATATGTGGCCATGTTGTTTTCTGAGGGCAGGTCAAATTGATCTACCAATGTTGGTTGGATGGAGAATGCTTAATTCCGTTCATAACAACTATAATAATTGATAATGATGGCAATTGTCAATTTCACATTCCAAATTAATAGATTTGAGATAAAACTTTGGTTTAAGTGATAAGTGAAATTTCAAATATTCCCACTTTCACCTTAATAGTTCTGAGTGAAATTTCACCACACAATCCACGATCTTATTATAATAACATGCATGTCTTAAGACTTCAATTTATATCAACACTTTAAGCTATGATGATGCACATCCTTCTCATAGGATGCAAAACATATATTAATTGTAAGTACATACTATTGTATGCACCATTCCAAATTAATAGTGCATTTCCCCAAACCCTAAAAGTCTATTTCCAATAGGACCTCAACTCATTTAATCATGTGTCAACTTAAACTAACAATCGAACAATGCATTCCACTATAAATATCACCAATGATCTAATAAACATTTAACCAATGTGTATCCGTACCCTTACAACAAGTGGACGAAAATTCAATTTCCAATAGGACGTCAAACACATAATAATTGTAACTATGATTCAACGTTACGGTAGCTAGTATGGTTTCAAGTCTCAATGATCATTACGCTATCATACTATGCAGCATTACAAATTGATTAATCCTTCCTACTCATGCCATTTTAATTCCTTATTTTCACACCTAGATACCATTTGAAAGAAGACCTAACTTACATATATTATTAGGTATAATTAGTTCATAGTGTCCTCAATCTACCCTAGTGCAAGCCATTATGGATTAACCCGATTTTTTAGTTGTATTCATGCACTTGGTGACCATATTACGGTCATTTTTTGATGTGAAACATATGATACCTATAATTTTAGAGGCGTCCGCAACATGTTTCTTAGCCACTCTGACCTCATTGTGTGTGTGTGTGTATATGTGTATATATATATATATATATCTATGACTTCGACATTCATAACTTTATTAGGCATCAATTGTCAATTAACTTGGACTTCATACCTTAGTCGCAAATCATTAAATATTCAATGTTAACCATCTCCATATTTAGACATTATGTGTATATATATATATATATATATATACGTATATACATATATTTCGATGAGACCTTGGTCACAACTAAGGTGTGCAACCGATTTATATATTTTCAATATGTTGGCGTGCATGCAAGGCATGTTCCATACATGACAATGCTATTTATATAATTCCGCATGGATGGAATGGGAGATTGTTAGGTCAAAGAAGGCGGCGGGAATCTGCTTTTTAAAGAGCATCCAAGGGATTTTGAACCAGCGGGGTGAAGTACTTAAAGCTCTTCCCCCCACAACAAAGCTCTTTTCAGCGGCACATGCAAGTGTGCGCTCTACAGACCTCACCGAACGCGCTCAAGCCATTTCGTGTGCGCCAACCCTACACCACCCAGGTACAGTACAGGCTGTACCTACGGCATATACCGCCGTAAATACCGGAACTTTACGAACGCACGTTCGTAAAGATGAAGAGCTTCAGGTTTAGACAAACGATTCGGACCTGGACATGGCAAGGATTTACGAACGCGCGTTCGTAAATTCCACATGAGAGCATGTTCTGGATTGGGCTACTCATATGGATAGTCACATGCACGTAATCCATCTCAGTTATTTACGAACGTGCGTTCATAAATATGCCTTCGAGGACCATGCAGACATATTTGACCCTTATCTATTGGTACCTGATGGTCGGTAATTTACGAACGTGCGTTCGTAAATCCCACAGGAGATCATGTTTTGGATTGAGCTACTCATGGATAGTCACATGCACATCATCCATGGCATTTATTTACGAACGTGCGTTCGTAAATATGCCTTCGAGTTTCATACATACATATTTGACCCTTGTCTATTGGTACCTGTTGGTCGGTAATTTACGAACGTGCGTTCGTAAATCCCACATGAGAGCATGTTCTGGATTGAGGTACTCATATGGTTAGTCACATGCACTTAATCCATGACAGTCATTTACGAACGTGCGTTCGTAAATATGCCTTCGAGGATCATACATACTTATTTGACCCGTATCTATTGTTACCTGATGGTCGGGAATTTACGAACGTTCGTTCGTAAATACATGTCATTATTGTCTACGCATCCAGCAACACATCTTCATTCATGCACATCAGTATGGCAGTAATTTACGAACACAGAATAGCAAGAAAAATATGCTCATCGCTCGTCCGTGAAGGATGTGAACACGGGGTCGCACCCATTTACGAACGTTCGTTCGTAAATGGGTAGGTACGCAAAAGTCAACATAATCAAATTCACAATATGGAGGTGCTCAGTGTTCAAAATATTGTTGGAGTTGATTCAGGCATCATCTGCAGATTTGCTAATTTTGTGCGTATGGACAAGTGTTCTCTTGTGATAGTATATCGCGCAGGTTCCTAAGTCAACATGGTACTTTGACCTACAAAACCGATATTCCTCAGGGTGCTCTCATTTGAGGGATCTCGAAGGCCGCCGGATGTACATGGAGAAGTTACTGAGGTCACGAACGCGCGTTCGTAAATGCATGTGGCGTTCTCGGATTTCTGATTTCGTCGTCGGTTGTATGTGGACAGGCGCTGGTCCGAACAGCAGGGCCCTCCTGGACGACTAACGAGTGTTCTCCTCTTTGTCCATGTATTGTTTACATTAGTGAACAACCTAGACGTATGCTTAAAACGTTTTTTTGGGACGCGCGTTCGTCTTTGTGCGTGAGGTTCTCCAATGGTGCACCAAAATTTGTTTGTCAATTTTGGGCCATTTATCTCCACATATATTCTATCCTCTCTTGTATGCATTGCGGTGGTGGTTGGGTTGATCATGTCCTGGTGGTTGGTCTAGGCTGTATGGCGTTGCATGTGGGTGATAGTTCATTGGAGTTGTCGACGTATGCATCGTCATCCGATGCTGAATGTGAACTGTCTTCCCCGTCGGCAGATAGTAATGGTGTGCCAAACGTGAGGGGGGTGTTTGTGGATACATCCTCCCATGAATCTTTGGAAGTCCACGAACAATCTCTGCATTCCGGAGATGACCACGATGACATTCCGTTGTGTGCCGGTTTCGGGAGGGAGCAATGGGTTGGCCTTGATGTCGTTCTACTCAACGAGGTTGGTGTCCCGGTGGCAGATGGTATATGTAGAAACTCCAATCCCCGTGATTGTGTCAATGCCAACGCCCTAGGTCTCGATGATGTTGGCGTGTGCATCTTGAACTCTTTGCTTCCGGTAGAGTTCCCGGTGACATGGAGATTTTCCTTGCGTCGATGGCCGCTTCGTCGAGTTCTACATGAGGAAGTGAGTTTGTGGGATCATGAGCGGCGGCATAAGCAAACACAATTAGCTTTGTTGGCCACAACACGTCCTCGCAAAGGCCTCCGTAGATATGATTCAAACCGTGTGCCTCGCGGAGATAAGGAGCGTCGACGGGATCGGCTTTTGGGGGACGAATCTATCCGTCTAGTGTCCGGCAAGGATTGTTGCGCGAGGAAATGTTGCCAATTTTTCCCGCGGGAGAAAATTAGATCTCTGCGTCAAGAGATGTGGCTTGCGGATTTTCGTATGAGGTCGGCTAAGAAACTCGAGGTCCACAGAAATTTGCACCTTGATACCCATGGGCATAAGGTGGTGACACTTGAGAATGTTGATGTGTGTTGTACAGCGTGGTATACCATCCACGCCGTCTCCAAGGCTGACTTTTATAGGTTTCAAAAATATTCATCGTTGGGTCGCCGCTCTCGATTTCATGGCAACTCGGGCACAAAGAAACCTAGGGAGGCTACACTGCAAGCGTCCGCGACACTATCCACCATCATAGTGCCATTGGCCGATGCAATGCCCCACAAGACGAGGACATTGTCGTCAGGGGAGAAGGTTGTTCAAATGGTGTTGCCCACGGGCACAAAATGGAAGAACATCTTAACGGACATCAATGAAGTGGGTCGCATAGCGGGATGTGGGCCCATTTCTTTGTCCAAGTTGAGTGTGATTAAAAACCAGCAGTTTGCGGAATACATTCTGAAAAGACCCGGGGACAAGTTCGCTAGATGTACGACGTGTGAAAAATACAAAGGTCTTCGAGACGCCCACCCCATAGGCACTGAATCTCATTCCAGATACCAGAAAAAATATATTGAACATGTCAACAATCAAGAGGCACACCGTCAAGATTACTATAAGAATCGTGCTCTATCCATAATGAGGCCCACAGAGGTTCTAACAGTCATCCATGATAAAATGGACCACGCCAAAACCGCATGCCCTTGTTATGCACGCAAAATAAAGGCCACGGATGGTCTCTTCAAGTTGCCCGTAGCTGTCACAGGTTTGTATGAAATCACAACTACGTGTTTAAAGTCTATCCAATTTTCTTGGGTGTGTTTGGCAAATGTCCAACTCCATACATCCGTTTAGTGGTTATTTGATTATTTTGGTCACGCATCGTTTGTTTTTTCCAGGTATGATTGCCCACGGCCATGGGGACGTAAAGTATGCCCATTATGGTTTGGATTTTTACCCTGGGGATGCTAACCACACGGTGGGTTCATTTGCAAAACTGTTGCGCGATCTTGAGAAGCCACCGGTACATTCTTCCCGTGCACTTTTTGATGGTTGTGGAACCACATCCCTTTATGAGGCAGTGCTTTTGGGGAAGGAGGTTTGTATGTCGTCATTGCCAGAACCACCCGGAGAGCCCATTTGTGCAAAACCATTGCCTCCAACTCTCCACGTTCAACTTGATAATTGTGCGAAGGACAACAAATGTCGATACGTATTTTGTTTTTGGTCATTGCTCGTGGCGAAAGGAATCTTCAAGGAGGTGTTTGTGTCTTTCTTGATGGTGGGACATACACACGACGACATTGATGCATCATTCGGACGGTGGAGCATGAAGTTGCATGAAGAAGATTTTCCAACCATACCTCTTCTTATGAAATCGTATATGGATTTGGACCATATGCCAGTAATTCCGCACTTGATTGAGGAAGTACCAAATTTCAAGGCCTTCATCAAGCCATACATGTTGAAGGGAGGGGACCGTTTGGTGGGGCATACCAAAGCACAACAATTCCGATTTTATATGAGGGACGATGGTCTCCCGGCCATGCAATTCAAGCTTTTGTGCACATCTCCTAATTGGGGCCCGGATGATGGTATACTCGTATGGCGTCAAGACAATGATGGGAAATGTTTGGTCCCGGATGGAGAACCAAAGCCTTGCAAACCCGAACCCATGAGGAATGGGCCGGAAATCATCAAAGGCATATCCGGATTCATTGAATATTGGAAAGAGTTGTGCGAGGAGGACATCACAAGACGTGTTAGAGATACCCATGAACCGTTGATCGCGTATTGGGATCGCATTCGCTCAGCCTTGATGACACTTGGTGGCGACACCCGTACGACTTTGACACAAGGATTTTGGCCACAAAGTCGTTTGACGGTTGTCGAGTCCGATACTATGTTTTTCAGCAATGGAGACGTTCGTGAAGAGTTCGCAATGGACGAGCATTACGTTGGCCCTGCCCGCAATCGACCGGCACCGTCGTTTCGTGTAGGTGTTGATTGCCATGAAGGGTATTTGGTCCTCGTACGAGCTGGGGATGAGGAGCATCCCAAGCCAATTTGGTTGGTAAAAGCATTGTCTTCACCCAATTTTGTTCGAACTAGCCCCAACTTTCGTCAAATTGAGGTGGAATATTGTCGTCCAAGCACTAAAGACCACAACGTGCTCCGCACTTATTTAGGTTGGGACACCAAAAAGAATTTTAAGTGGACAGTGGACTCAGCGTACACACCGGTTTGGATAAACACGGATACTATACTTTGTGCTTGGAAGCCGCGCAAAGGTTCCAACATAGAAGCAATGACCATCCCCCAAAAACATATACATTTTGCCAAAGACAACTTGGCACGTATTGCAGCTGCGGAAAATGACGCCGAGAATGGATATGAAGCGGAAGATGGAGATGGGTAAACATAACATAGGTGAAAGTTAACGGCGGGAAAAAACATTAGTACTTAGTAGTCTTGGTTTTTAATAGACTTAGTAGACTTGTCACACTCCATTGTGGTATACGTTTGGGATGTGCCATCCAAAACCATAAGAACCTTACTTATGGGATGCGCACCCCAAACTCTATAATGACATAAACCATTTGTTTTTTATATTCGCTTGTTATTTTCCACATGGAGTTCACATTTTCATTATAATTGCAATTTTCTATTTTTAGTATTAGGAATATTCTTTACGTGCGAATTTTTAAATTGTCATGTTCTTGATGTTCCCAACATTCCATATGCCCACAATATTGGCATCCCAAACTATGGGCATATTTTATTTTGAGACTTTCAAAAGTCTCCGATTAACGAATATAGTGTTATACCTTTCGGCGGATGTTTTCATCCAAACTCGCTAGAAATGATCCCATCATTCCTAAGCCCGGATTCTTCTCGCAATCAAATTGCAAGAACTTCGCTTTATACTCCTTGGCATAGCGGGAGAGGTTTTGCTCACTTCGCCACCTCATTGCGCCTAGCGCCGTAACATCTAGCAAGTGTTGGTGTGGCTTTCGCCACACCCGGATCGCCCAAGTCCTTAGCGCGTCCCACGCAAGGTCTTCGCCTTGCGAACTCCGCCAACTAGCGAAAGTTGTTGACGCACCTTCCTTAAGGAAGGACCCGAAACTTCTCACCCGAACGGCGTCACCAATGTAACCCGCGGCCTCACAATAGGCCTCATATTCGGTGAGAAACGCTTTTATATTGCGTTTGTCCCTCGTGTCCCAAAGCGGCGGTTTGGGCACGTTTTTCATGTAGAGGCCGGGACTAGGTCTTCCCGAGGAAGCGCTAGTTGCCTTCGCAAGTTGAGGCACAACTAGGTTCATCATGTTCCTCATTTCCTTTAGCTCGGTTTCAACCCGAGCCATCTTAGTTTCTCTCCGCCTCGAATTCATGCGATCCGAGTCACTTGCGGACTCTTCGGGTTCATAATCAACCTCATCACCTCTCGGAGGTGGTTCGTTAGGTTGACCCGAATCGCTAATGCCTTGATTGACGTCATCCGCTTCCGGATTCGGGTCTAAGGCCATCGGCTCTAAGTTAAATTCGCTCCGAATTAAACTCGCGGTCTTGTCTTCCTCAAGCACCTTTTTCTTGCGGGTTGCCCGAGTCTTCTTGCTCGGCCCGCCTTCATCCGCACCTTGAGTCAACATCTCAACTCCCGGTGCGGGCTCACTTTGATCGCCCTCTCGTTGCAATTCGACCTCGCCCTTCTTTGCCCACTTGTTGGCCGCCATTTTCGAAGTTCCAAACTCCCCCTTAGGCTCCAACTCGGCACTTAAGCTCCAAATCGCAATCCCGAGCTCAAATCAGCTCTGATACCACATGTAACGTCGCTCAACGTCACGTCCCTTGCGCCCCGCGCAAAGCTCCTAACTCACAACCTGCAAACCACTTTGCAAGGTGAGTCCCGACTCGCCACGACTAATCCCGGACTAGCCCCGACGCGTCCCGGCTCGTTGTGACTAGTCCCAACGAGTCCCGATCCTAAGTACTTCCCGTGCTAGTTTCCTAACACTACTTTGGGGCTATTAATAGTCCACCCTCGGCACCCCGGACCTTTCCCACGGCCCGGGAGTTGGGCATTTCCCACATGCCCCGCATGTGCTCCGAGTCTCTTCAAAGACTCACCCCTTAGCCTTGCGGCCAAGACCTTCGTGCCTCGCGCACGGGTCACCCCACCTCGGAACTAAGTCCTCCCGCCTTAGTCCCGAATCCCAACCGGGTTCAACCCTACTCAAGAGGTGCGGTTCAAGGCCGCACCCAAAACCTCTTAAGTGTTTAGCCCGTTCTAACGGGGCCTTACACTGCCCTAAGATTAAGAAATAAAATCCCTAGTAACGCTTAAACCCGAGACATGCGACACAGCCTTGCACAAACCACATAATTGCACAACAAAAGGCTTGTTCCGAAGTTGGTACCACTGGGGGCAGTGTTCAATATTGAAGTCTTCAACACCTGTTAAATGTCATTTTGGCTGTCAAAAAAGTGTGTTATATATATATATATAAAATATTTAGTTGGGCACTTCACAAAAATGTGCTTTGCAAAGTTTCCACTCTTCACAATGAAGGCCTCTCTAAAAACTGCATGTCACAAAATACAGTGGCTACAATTGGCAAATAAAAACATAGTTGGACTCCTTGGTACTCTAGCATACACGTCCAAATTCTAATAACTCTTGCAATTTTGACTCTGCAACTTCGGTTTGGCAAGCACAACTATATGTGAACGTGGATTTTCCAAACAAAATCAGGTGAAGAGTGATCGCAGAAGTTGATTGAAACTTGTAACATTGGGTACATTGATGCGAGTGTCATTATGTGGTCTTCTGATGGAAAAATATGGATTGGGCTAGAATTTTTGACACTTGGAAATCGACCAAAATCCGGAGGGCTTTGTCTTTGAAGTTGGATGATGATTAAGTGCATTATGTAGGGAATCTAAATAATTCTAGTACATCATTTTATTACATATACTTCTTCAATATAGTGAGACATCATATCATTTTCATATTCAATGCAAAACGGCCAATATCGAGTTTTTTTTTTTGCGAAGTGTTGCAAAAAAGTTTGAAAGTTTGAGTGAAGTGTGATGATTTTAAAGCCCTTCACATTGAAATGCATGTGCACACTTCAAACTTGAACACTGACTGGGGGTGACATGGCCAGGGTCATATAGGTGCATGCTCCAGACTCCGGCACGATGGTTGGCATCAGCATTCAAAGCTCCCACTTGGTCGACAAGAATTCGACAAACATAGATTCTTGAGAAGATTCACAAAACAAAAACATGCTCGTCCCTCTAGCCTTGTGAATCCCCATTCACCGGTCACCCTAATTCACTTCACAGAACACAAGCTTGAACGTCAAATGTGGAACTGCAGAGCATTCCTAAATGGTTTAGTGGGTGTTCACCGAATCCTCAATAAGCCTCTTGGAGAGAGGAATATGTAGTACACTCACTGGGATTCTTTTTAGGCAAGGTCTTCAAGTCGACTCTTCCAGCTGGTATCTTTGATTCTTGAAGAGTCTTTGCCCCCCCAAAAGAGATTCCTGATGAGTCTGTGGTTGAAGATCAGTAACAAGAATAATGAGATCTCACCACTGGACAATGCTTGACATTCATGCATGGAGTTATGGAGCTTGAAGACAGTACAGAACTCATTGGAGACAGAAGAAATCCACAACAATTGAATTGTGGTGGTGTTTCATGGTGGTAAACCCTAAACCTAAACCCTTACCACCCTAACACCTCAGTGAAGCATACGGTGGTGGATTGAGCACTCTAAAAATGAAGGCTTGATTCATTCATGTCAACGTCAACAACTTGACCATCGATTTCAAATAATTTAGTGATTTTTGTCATGCATTGCAATTCAATGCATTCTCAGACAATGATCAACATGGAATCTTCGACCAAAAAGCCGTGACGCAATTTCTCGGATGGTAATACCTTAGCGTTAATTGTGGTTCTTACTCCGTATTGGTCCTCTACGCTCAAGCCGATGACAAAGCCATCCTCACATGAGCAAGGCGAATCCTATCCAAATCAAAATGCAAAACACTTTCAAATTTTGAAGCGGGAATCGAATTGCGAGCCTATATGCAATCAACCCTAAACCACATAGTGCCGGCCACAAGGCATTAACAAGAATATTGGATAAATCTATATATGGATTCTTAAAGGAGACCATGTTGCATGTGAAGGCATCTCTATGGCACACGTTATACAACATTAAGTTTTTCATAAGACATTCAATTCACAAAAGGCTAGATTAAGTTGGGTGACCATTCATGTCCATCCACGGGGAGGTCACTCCATTGTAAAGTTGAACAACCATGTGCGAACACTTTACATGTAAAAAATCCTACTGTCTACATAAAGCATCACCAAAATGGGTCAAAACTTTATCAATTTTTTTTCATGAGTAGATATACATGGTACCTATTACGTATTAAAATCTGGTCACTAAATTTGATGATTTGTTTTTTTAATAAAACATACCGTGTCTAACTATAATGATGCAGAATTGAACTAAAAAAAATGAAGATGACGAAAAATTTATAAAAAAATTCCCAAAAGATACCATCAATGATTATATATATGTAGAAAGAATATCATGAATTTAAAAATTATCTATGGCATGTAATATAGGGGTAGCAAACTTTGTTCGCACGTGGTTTTTAACTTGACAATGGAGTGACCTCCCCGTGTGTCCATCTCTTTTGTGATATGATTCATACTTAAAGTTTTCGATCACAGCTTGAGCTGATTCTCCGAGCATTTGTAGCTTCTGTGCGAGAGAGAAGAAAGGCAAAAGTAGAGGAGAGTATTGCTTCTCAAATCTTATGGGATTGTAGACAAAGTGGTGGTTTTGGAAGATGGGTGTGGATCCTCCATTCTGCTAGATTTCAAGGGGTTCAATATTGACACATGGTGCAATGCGAGAGTGTGCTTTGACTTCTTTGGTGGTTTGTATTAATGTCAAAACCCCATGATATAAGGGAGGGAAATGTGACTATAGGAAGTGAGATTTGAACTAAAAACATCCGTTCTTGGGGTTTCAAGATATTAGAGAAGGGGTGACATTATGGAGGTTGTAGTTGGGTGTGGATCTAAGATCAAAGACCATAAACACACATATGTAAAGGAGATTGGAATACTTTACCTTAATAGCCAACACAATTGGAGGGATCTATGTAATATTCACTAAAGAATCAACACATGTGCGTTTTTTATAACCATAACTAAATGAAGGGAGGTATGATTTTCAGTTAGGCTTTTGTTCATGTTTCATCATAGATTTGTTGATGCATCACAAATTATAAGACATAAATATGATTATACTAGAAGAAAACATGTTCATTACAACCATCCATTGCGACTTGTTCATTACAACTCATGGGGACAAAATGCATAAATTTTTCTTGTCAACCGGAGGTTTCTAGTTGTCCATAATGTGCAACCAACACCTCTAGTTCACAACCAAAATGATTTATTTATGCATTTCTCGCCATTACACTGATTATACCAATTAGTGAGGCATGACTAATAATGAATGTGGGAAATTCATGAAAGTGACTCTAAATTTCTTAATGCTATGAAACTAGTGCCACCAAATATGTAGGATGTATTGTTCATCCTAGCCATATTCATTGAAAATATTGTTCAAGGCAATACTTTTTTAATCAACTTACATGCATTGTTCATCCTAGCACTATTCACTTTTGGGTGCAAGCACGGTAAAGTGGACAACTCCTGATCCCTGCCTAGTGTTAAGTGAAAGTGATTCAATTTTATGTACTAACTTTGAATTTTGTGAAGAAATAAACCATAGACATTTTAAAAACATCTTGATCTACAAAGCCAAGCAATTTATGATGACAAAAAGAATTCCAAGAAAAGTCTACCTATTTTAGAAGACGGTGCAAGTGGCGTGCAAGTAGGTGATATTGAATAAGTGACTGTCTAAAATTTGTTTAAAATATGATAAAATTACATTAAATCGATGGTTTTTTACAAAATTTTGTGGTGATGCCCTCAAGTAGATAATGAATTCAAGGAATTAAAAAAAAATCTAACTTCAAAATAGTTAAGGTCATGAAATCTACATCCAAAACCAAACTCAACCATTTGTTTTTGAGCATCACTTTTGATGCTAAGTATTGAAGATCTCAACTTGTTATTCTACATTTGAGTATTTAACACAACAATAGAGGTCATCATAAAAAAAATTCCAATTTAAATAACTCTTTGCTACTACTTTTAGGCCTTTGACCAAAAAAATTATGGTTTTAGTATACCAGAGCACTTTTTTGGTCCACTTTACCATGCTTGCACCCTTTTGCATATACTATTTTTAATCACTCTACAAATACCTTAGAGCAAGTATTAATTTTCTTGAAATGTATAGTAAATGAGCATGTATTCATGAATTTATTATCATTCAATACAAAGTTCAGCCGTCGCTAATTTTGAGACTTGAAAAATTAGTGTGTGTTGTGGGAAGTAGTGCCACACACACTAATCAAGATGATCAGTGTAGATGTATTGAATAAGCTGCAACATAATCCATCGTTGTAATGGGCAAGTTTTCTTCTAAGGGATCAGTGGAAGTCAGAGAACAAGAATTTTAAAACCAGCCGGATTACACATGCATTTACCTTCAAAGCTCTAACTCACTTTTCATGTCAATATGCACTCCTAGGTGCCATGAACTATTAAAAGAGATGGACCGCCTGTTGGTTCATCATAGCATTATTCAGCCATGTGCTACTAATCTTCTGGGGTCCAGGAATAACCTTGGTTTCGTTCCCTCACTATTCTCACGGGATCCTTTTGCATCAAATTCCAGCTGATATATGTGATCTCATAAAACAATGCACTTGAGGTGTCAATAACGTCACTATGATTGTGAAGGGGAGGCCACACACATTCAAAAACATCAGTTTCAAAATAGCGTTTGGTAAGCCAAGGTGAAAGACTTTTGGCTTTGACATGTGCCTAAATTCAAAGAGCTGGGTTTCAAGGTTGGTCCCTCTTTTTTTGGTTGAGCCCTGTCCGTTTCCCACTCCAATCGGGAACGGAGGTTTTAAGCCTTGCAAAAATGCCGTCTTGGATTGGAGTTGAGAATGGACGATTCTACCCAATAAAGGAGGGACCGGCCTTGAAACCAAGCTCCTTGAAGTTAGGGCATGTCGACGCCGAAATTCTTTTACCTTTGGCTTACCTAACTCTGTTTCGAAACCCACGTTTTTGAACGTACATGGCCTCTCCTTGGGTCAAGACACGAGTTCAACAATTGCCAACCGAGGACAAGTGTCGCCATTTATTTTTTATTGCAGACACAAATTACCCAACTGACGCAAGTACGTTGCTTTTAGCTACACCGATCATCCATGCTTAGTGTGTATGGTACTAACTCCCAAAATGCGCACTAGTTTTCCAAGTCTCAAAATGAACGAGGGCTGAAAACTTTTACCGAGTGATGCTAAATTCCACGTATACATGCTCATTTACCATACATTTGAAGAAAAAGTAGTGCTTGCTCGAAGATGCTTGTAGAGTGTTGAAAAATAAACAACTATTCACAAACACACGCTCGTCACTGAATAGTGCTAGTACTCTCAATGAGTAGCGCCAAGATGAACAAAGCTTCATAGACCTTTTGGTGGCACTAACTTCATAATGCGAAGAAAGAAAACGTCGCGTCACCTTCACTAAGTTCCCATACGCACCACTGTATGTGAACCCTCCCTCACAAAGTGGAGTAATATAACCAGTGTGGAAAGGAACACGGCCTGAAAGGCTGAATAATGCTGCTACAGTATGATCTTTTGCGCACTGTCGGAGCCCCTTCTGTTTTTTTCTCTCTTTTTTCTCTTTTAAAAAAAACTTGGGAACAAGAGCATACCACACCACAGGCGGCTGCTGCAGACATGGCATTCGGACTACGCTGCAGTTGCTGCCGCTGCTGCTGAGAGAGAGAAATCTTTATCTTCCCCAGCTCGCCACCCAGCATGGAGGCCCATGCCCAAAGAGCCACCATGAGCTGGGCATGGACATCTGTCCGACCAACACTGCAACTGCTCAGCTGATCAGCTGATCAGTTGGCCAAGGACGCACTTGACTCCGGCCGCGCCTGCGATTGACTCCCTTTCTTTCTTTTTTTAATTTCCCCTTCATTTTTTATTTCCACTTCAGTTTCTATAAAAGAATCCCCCCTCCTCTTTCCTTTCCTCATGGGGCATGCAGGCAGGAGAAGTATACCTCATAAGTAGCGAGGCTGGCCGTGAATATTATTCAACTCGACTTGTCGCATCATGCGTCAACTGGGAACGTTGCCATGCCAACTCGGATCAGAGCAGTTGGCTAGCTAGCTAGCTAGCTAGCAAGCCACTTCCGATTCGATTCAATTCACCTTGTCCGTCCTCGTAATTGCGGCAGTTGAGGAGGATCCCATACACAACAACAATCTGTGGCCACCCATCTTGAATCTGCATGTTTGGAATGTCTCCCCTGCACCCAACCAGCCCCATCACGCTTCTTCACCTTCCATAGCCACACGTCAACTATAAGCATGCAGCTCCTTGATCGTTCGAGCAAACTATATATCGATCAATCTATCTATCTATCTATCTATCTATCTATCTATCTTCCTTCTTAATAAGCTAAGCTTGCTACGTGTCGTCAACTTGCAGCCAGGACATAGAGGAGGAATGTCTTCTGGGCTCCTCAGGTCGCTCATCAGCAGTCGAATGCGTGTGCTGTGGCCACATTAATATATTATTATTATTGTGGTTGTTGTTATTGTTGTTTTTATTGTTGTCATCGTTATCAGTATACTATATATACTGGCAACTCTTTTTAAAGTTCTGATTGGGTTTTTTTAGTGGTTTAAAGACTATGAGAAAATGTGACGTAACGTTAACCAGGTGCAAGGTGGCGACTAGTGGCAAGTAGCTAGTGCACGCATGCCAAACATGCGGCATAGATTGTAACCGAGTTTAAATCTTGGGGTGTTTTTTTAATCAGTTGAATCCCATGTACCTCAGTAGCCATGATCCATGAATCTGGAAATACCGGCTTGCAATATTGTCGCTTAGGCTTCAAAGTTTCTTCAAAACAAGGTCTGGCCAGGTAGGCTGGCTCTTTAGCACAGCAAAAAAATAATTAAAACAATAATTAAAAAATGGCTAGAGTCTGAGGGCCACTTCATACACGAGCCAAGAGCCGTGAACATGTAAAAGTGAGAGTCCGAAAAAAGTGTCCAAAGTTCATCTCAAGACACTTCCAAAACCATGTGGTGTGGTCATGGGCCCTCAAGTGTAGCGTGAAGCCATATGTGACCGGGCCCTCAACCAAATGCTATTTCGATGAATTTCTAACCATGCATCAGGAGCTTCACACATGATAACATGTAATATATCGGTGGTTGAGAGATTTCGGAATGCCGTGGTCTCCCAGTGGTTTTGTGTTAGGCCTACCTTCAAGAGGTGGTTTTTGAAAATAGTCTAAGTGATCATGAAACATGATCCATTTGATGCCACGTAAGAATCCATGTAGAAATCATATCCATCTTGCACTCACGTACTTTATTGGTCCCTCAAGGGCAGTGTGAAGGGAACCTGGATTGGCTTCGCCTTTTCCACCAATGAGAGTGCTTGAAGTGTAATGGTCGTAGGCCCTCAGTTTCGTGTGTGAAGTGGCCCGAGAATGTGGACTTGTAATTGAGATAATTTCTCTTCATATTCTACCATCAATTTTCAATAATTTTCCAAATCAAGTAACTATATTTGAGTGATAGGGCTTATAGTCAAGAACATACATCAAATAAACATGTGTTACAATCTTGAGGAAGTTCATTCATCCTTATGATATTTCAAATGTTTGTGTTGAACCATGTTTTCCAATTACCATATTTGTGTGGTTTTGTAATCTAGTGTACGTCATATTGACGGTTGGAATTGTCCAAAACTCATGTATAAATTTGAATGTACCCAAATCCTAGTTTAAGGAAGAAAAAAATTGAATACCTTCTTATTCACATACTATATTAGAATAAATAAACCTAATATTAAGGCGTTTGTAGAATGTTATATAATAATTTATGCACATAATATGAGGTTACTTGTTCTCCATTTATAAACACCATTGTAGGTTCAATAATGAACACAAGAAATGGGAGGACCTATGTGAATATTTAAAGAGTATCAAGAGAATCTTCACGTTGACCATATTATACCTTTGACATCTCTACTTGGATATTGAAACTTAAAATAACAATCTTTGCAATTCATGATTCCCAAGTAAATGAAATTGACATATCTTGAGTCAATCCAATGGTCATAAATGTTTGTGAGTTGGAAGTGCCCACACAAGATGACCACATACCTTATCAGCTCATGAGGCAACTTATGAGACCTCAAGCAAGGACCCATCAACCTGCGTCCAAAGCTTGTCAACTAGTATCTAGTCTACCCCAAACATGCGCTGCCCTGACCCCAACTACTATGTTTGTGCAACATGGGGATGATGACTTTCATTTATCTCCTCTCATTTGCTTCCATTCCACCCAAGAGTCACTGCAAGAATTTACGTCACTTTCTACTTCGATTCCAAGTGCATCATGTTGGATTAACATGAAAACGGCCAATCCCTATGCACCATGGTGCACGGAGATGAAACTGGCAAACCCCTATACTCTTATTAACACCCCTAAGTTGCCTACAAGCTCAAATAAAATTTCAAGCTCATGTGGTATTGGACCCACTTTGTATATTACGTTGTTTTGGTTTGGTTTTATTTTATTTTGGATAAATTACATTGCTTAGTGGACCCTAAGTTGTTTGTGGGTCAGGTTTATGAGTGGTAAAGTAGTGGTACCTACATCCAACATAGCAATAATTTAGACACCTATATTTGAGTGGTATGTGGTTAGGTGTGTATCTAAGAATGAACAACAAAAAGAGAGGTGTGTAAACGAAATTGAACTACATGCTCAAAATATGTTAATCATTCTAGGTCTAATGGGTCAACATGATCAAGGGGGACCCATATGACCACTTAATGCGCACACAAATCATCACTTTGAACATGAATGAGATGTTTATATGAGCTCCATGAATTGTGAGACAAATGGCTACGGGCATGATTTGGATTCGTTGATCATCTCACACTAATTGTGTGTTTCATATCTTACGAAAAGTGGGTGCAGAGAGAAAAGTGTCCAAATAATACACATCTAACTTGTAAACTGGGCATCTTTGCAGGCACATATCTTCGTATTCTTCCATATTCAAACTAAACTTAGGAGGCTTTATACCAATTGAAGGGCAACGTTCAAAATCCTCCTCTCCCAACAAGGCACACAAATCCTATATGAAATGCTCTTAATACTTGAAGGATCCAACTTCGATAGTTAGTGAAGAATTCAGGTGATTCTTTACTTTCACTCACAGAAAGGCATTTAACTGGAAACACATGGAAAACTTAACAAGAACATAAATAATGTAATTGCACCTGGGAATTTCAAACGTCTAAACTCTTGGGGCTTTCTACTTGAAATTTACATTGTGTTTTTATGAATAATGTCTTACAAGTAGTTCACTCATACTCTTAAAGAAGCTATTCTGTAATGAAGTGCTGCATCTCAATTTTATTATTTCAGAAGTGGATAACCCATCAAGTCTTCTTAAAGAACAAAAGTGAATTGGGTGTAAGCAATCCCCCGAGTCGAAGTGTTGACTTTCACTCAAGACATTCATCCTCGAAAATTCCACCAGAGCCAGAGGATGCACTGAAGTCCGACTCGCACCAGAGAGTGAAATATTGCACTCCAATTTGGAAGTTGGGAATGCGCCTCGTGAAGCTGGCTCTATGTTGGATCTGTCCAAATATGCATTCCTTCAAGTTTTGTGTTTTCACAACCCAAAATGGGATAGAGGCCTTGAGGTCCAGTGGTGATCACTGTGAAGTCTCGCCCATTTGGGGATAGCAGGAGAAGCTTCAACGTGATTGATCACCTGATCAATTCCTTGTAATGCTCCAACAGGTTAAGCCAAAAAAACTTTGAACACGTCGGCAAAACATCCTCCCATGAAATGAAGTCATTATGACTTGGATTCCAAAAATCTTTGCAATTCACCTAAGAACTTTCTTATACATAATGGAAGCCCAATCCATAGTAACATTATATCAAACTTCTTGAATAACTTGTGGCATTGCCCTCCAAGCATGCGCAACGTAATGCCAAACCTTCATACCACCAGGTTTGAAGGACAAAGAAGTAGGCTCCCACTAACCATAGTTGGAACGTCCAAGCTAGGAGATATGATAAGTTAGGATAAATAGAAGATTTGATTGGCCGGGGAGAAGTGCTTGAACCCCCGACTTGCTCATCAAGGCACTCATAGCATCCTCTGGCAAAGTGAGACTTAGTTCTCCAACCTCCTTCGACAAAATATTGTATGATCATCCCATATCACATGAGCACAAGAAATGTTCTCCATGCTAGACCAAAGGCTTGATCCGAGTAAGCACCTTTTTTGAGGCCACCCAAACAACGATGAAGCAACACCATTTACCTTAGTCTCAATAGTCAACATGATTGGGGTGGGGTTAGGGGACATATATGATCATTTGTGTAAACCCCATCAACCCCCAGCCCTCCCCCATCAAGGCCCACTCTAGGAGTGGGGAAAGGTGGGAAAAAAAATCCCAAACCCATTCTATGGCCCCGGTTTCACACTACAACAATGTGCTTGGTATCCCTTTGGAAAACACACATAACATCTTTGTATTGTTGGAGTGGTGCTCTGTGGCTTCAGGGCTTCTTCTAGCTCTAAGCACAGACTAATTGCGTGATAGTGCAAGCACAACCAAGTACACAACTCCATCACCATGCATAGGTTTAAGCAAGAGTGATTCAAAACTATATACCAACTTTGAATTTTGTGAAGGAAAAAGTCATAAACATTCAAAAAAACACATTGATCTACAAAGCCAAGCATTTTTATGTTTCCAATTACTTTTTCAAGAAAAGTCTACATATTTTAGAAGACAGTGCAAGTAGCATGCAAGTAGATATATTGAACACGTAATTGTCTAGAATTTGTTTAAAACAAGATAAAATTATATTAAATTGATGTTTTGTAGAAATTTTTGTAATAGTGCCTTCCAATTTATAATGAAATCAAGAAATATGAACAAAAAAATCCAGCTTCAAAATATTTAAGGTCATGAAATCTACATCCAAAACCAGAACTAGTCATTATCTTTTGAGTGGTATTTTTGATGATTAGTTTTGAAGATCTCATCTTGGTATTCTATATTTGAGTACCTAACACAACAATAGAGAGAGCCATGAAAAAAAATTCAATTCAAACAAGGTTTTGCTACTACTTCTAGGCATTTGGCCAAAAAAGTTATGGCTTTAGTATACCAAAGCATTTTTTTTCCGTGTACTTGACCATGCATACTTGCTCAGGAAGAAAGAAATTGCATTTGAACACTTCACCAGTAAGATATCAACTACTTTCATGTTTATATTTCTTTTATTATGTTCGTCTTCGCCTTTTAATACATCATTCCTTAGTAGTAGTTCCACTCAACATGCTAGCACTAAGGTTTTGCAATACTCTTATGTTCACATACATCCTTTCAAACTTAGGGCCAAACAAGGTCATAATACTTCGCACCTATCATAACTCTTTTATAGTATCACTCATTCACACACGAAAACACATAGATACATGTTGCCAAGGTCTATTTTAACAATGCCTCTATAACATAATGTCTTCCTTGACCAATCACATAATTTGTGCATCACAAGACAAAGACCCTCAAGCTCTAGTGTAAAGCGGCCCTGAAATCATTACATTTTGTGCATATTTGATACAAAAAATAAATTTTTGTTAAAATGAAAATTCCATGAATTGGTTGAATTTCTTGATTTCTACATATCCAAATTTCATGGAAGTTTGGTGTGCGTCTCCATCATGTCATTCTCCCATTCAACTTCAATTGGTGTATTGAGTGGTGCGTGGTGTGGATTAGGATTGGACTAATCTACACCCTTGAATAATCTTGGTTAGAACTTAATTATATAAAATCAACTTTTTTATTTCTATTTTTATAACAAGAGCTTTCAAAATTAAAATCTTAATAAGATTAATCAAGATTCAATAGTTTTGCCTACATACTTGTCTTATCATAAGAGATCCTGAGCTTCCATCCTAAATGAAGTCCTCTTTGTGGTCATCCAAATATCCCTTAATGGTAAAAGATGCCCAGTTCTAACCAACGGTAAATGAAGAGAGAAAATAAGTAGATTAGGATTATAAAAGAGGATTAGGTAAGGATAGGATAGAAGATTCCATTGAAAATGGAACACATTTTTTTCATCAGTGAAGGTTGAAAGTGAAATTAAGTTGGGATTTGTAGAGGATTTAAGGAAACATGAACAATTTTCGGGTGTGACCAATTTTGTACGAAGAATCCATGTTAGGTTGCCACTTTGGAATGAATGTGTGTTAAAGTTTTCTAAAAGTTTGTGAATCAAAGAAGGACTGTATGGGAATGTTGAATGGTTTTGGCTTGATCGAATGGGTTGAATGATAGGGTTGAATCCCGGGTACGCAACTCCCGTATTATATGGTCCTGATTATAATCACTTATAATGCATTTTAGTCCACTATTGAGTGATACAATTTGTTTTAATGTAGGAAACCCTTGTAGCCCTTCTAACAAGGAATCCAAAAATGTAATTATATATAGGAAATGAATATATTTTGAAGCATATAATTACATTAAAAACCTAATTATATGATTTTTTTAATACAGGTACCATAGGTCAAACTACCCAACTTTTTGGACTTTTTAATAAAATTTTAACATTGTGAATGAATTATAATTTTAATGGGAGGCTTAATAAATATGCAACCCAACTTTTTTTTCATCTCATTTATTTAATTTGGTCTTCACCCAACTTTTTTTTCATCTCATTTTATTTAATTTGGTCTTTACCCAACTTTTTTTTCATCTCATTTTATTTAATTTGGTCTTCACCCAACTTTTTGATCATTTTAATTTGATATAATTTGATATAATTCTTACAAAAGCCGTCCTCTAAGCCGTTTTAAGTACGATGCCCCTGCGTATAATATGGGAGTTGCATACCCGGGGGTTGAATGTTCCCTTTGAATCAATATTCGAAGTGATTTGGTACCAGGTAAGAGTAGAATTCCAAGTAGTAGTAGTAGTAGTAGTAGTAGTAGTAGTAGTAGTATGGAGTTCGACTTAAGGTTGGTAACAAATTGAATAAAAACAAGCAGTGTGGAATCACGGTAGTTAGACAAATACAAGATTTGGTTAAGGGCTTATGATTATTAATTGAGGGGTAGTAGAGAGGTGGTATCGCTATGTCATATGAGCCGCTCTTAATGCAGTTTGCGGTTTCAGTACCAACAAACTACTAGTCATGTCAAACTATTAGTTATGTCGCGGTAGATGATGTCATCTATTGACTAGGGGGAAATCAGGGAAGGATGACGTCTCGGGGGGGGCAGTGTGTTAAAAAGTTAAGGATATAGGTGCGAACAACCACTATTTTATAGGGGGGTATTACTTTCAATTCTCTTCTTTTTTTCACATGCTATCATTATGTAAATTTCTACTTTGGGTTAATAGTAAAATGGCTTGCATTACTTATAATTCCAAATTACCTATTATTCCATACCCTATAGTACTTTAAAGATGTCTAGTGCCATTTTTGATACCCTATATTTCACTGTTAAGTCCATTTATAATTTTTAGCCCCCATGTTTTTAAAATACCCTATCATTTGTTCGCATGTATATTGCTACTCCAATCAATGACTACCCCCCCCCCCCCGAGGATGACGTGGACTAAATAATACCAATACATGGGGAAGGACCCAGTAGTACTAGCAATTAAACCAAACTTGATGGAGGGTCTCAATACGGAGCATATAAGGCAATGGTAGCCATAAGAGTAGCATGAAAACCCAGTAGTTGCGGTATCAATAGAGTTTTCCGGTAGCTAACACAGTAGAGATAACGTCCCATGTTGTACCAGAACCGGAAGTACGATACATTAATAGGAAGTGACAAAGAATAAGGTCAAGTAAGAATGTCCGGTTCCACTAGGGGTAGAATTATATATATATATAATCACCCATGGTGACCCAAGTTTTTGATAACATGTTGTAACTTGTGACAGTTAAAATTACATGATTCAACCCAAAAAAATTAAATCAGCAAGAATTCCTAGATGTACTATAATATATGGTTTGGAGAAAAAATCATTTTAAAATCATGTTAATACTTTTTCAAGTTGTATGGTGCTATTCAAGTTTTTTTTTTTATTAGACACATATATTTGAATGGCGTGTGCCTAGATGTGGATCCAAGAACATACACCATAACAACAAATGTTTAAAAGGTGTTTGGACTACAACTCCACATTACATTAACTATTCTAGTGTACTCATTGCATTGATGATCTAAATTAATTAGTGTGTGTTATTATTCAAAATTACATGGTGTTGGAACTATTTAGTGTGAATGTATATTTTACCAAGCAAAGTCTTTTCCTCTTTGCGGTTCTATAATATCTGGACTACCTGTTGAACTTTTGTTTTTTGTTGGTGACTCATCATAGAATTGCTTGTGCAATACAATCTCAAGGCGTAGATATGATAAATGGAAGATGGAGAACCGGAAAAAATTTGACGGAATAACTCCCGCATGCCTTATTCAAACAATCTTTGACTCTTCCTTCTCCTTTTCTCCTTTCCCATCCTAAAGTGGACCCTGCGCTGTGGCCCCTCTTTTTCCCCCTGTTTTCTCGACAAGTGCTGTCAGGAGAGAATACTTCTCAAGGGACGAAAAGCCTGCTGGCCCCATCAAAGTGGAATGCATAAGCTAGTCCGTGGGCAGGAGTCATTCCCTGGCAGACCAATTATGATGAACCTGATTACAAGTCTGGTCGAGCAGCAGGCAGACACCAGCTCATACATCTGCAAGCAGCTCAAACTCGAAGCCATATGCAAAGTCGGCGTAAGTTGAAGGTAAGCAAGCTCGCTTGTTCGCTCGTCGGTCATGGAAGTTAACTTGTCACCAGTGATGGGGGAGATTTCTGGGCATAATCAGTTGAGCTCCTAGTGTTTGCAAGTCCAACCGGTTACATCATGTTGATGACATCCTTCGCTTTTTTCTATATTAATTTGAGGTATATTCCATAAATTCCTCTAAAGTGATCGGTAATTCTCCTGCAGTCTTGCACTTCGACTGGTTATTTCTCAAACTCAACCAGTTCATCTGTAACTAACTGCTGGTTCTCCCCGGTCATAGCTTGTCACTGGATCAGTTCCATCCGTGCCTTCCCAATAACTTAAGTTGCCTGTAGGTAGGTTAAGCTTCCTGCAAGCTTGGGTCCGTCAGTCTAGTTACTTGGAGTTAAGTCTAAGACAGTAGCCCTTGTCGACGTACGTGTAATAGTGGCCTCTTTCCACCATCTCTTGTAAGGTATGTGGGTGTTATTCATTACGTTTTTCATGTTCTCAACTTCTGCCAATCAGATTTGCTACTGCAACACAAGTTTTTGTTTTGCAGTAGCAAATCTATGATGAGGCATTGGTAAAAATTGGATTGAATTTGGACCTTCCCTAACTTAATTACGGTAATCGGAAGTGCATGTTTGTTGATTTCGCTTTCAAACATGTGTTTTTATGGGTCTTTGATATTCATCGATTCACACACGAATCAAATATAGGTGTCCGATAAAGACAAGTAACCAAATAACACATGCATACCTTAGTCATGTATACCATGCCCACACTAGGGCATGTCGATGCTCCTTGGCAGTAGTAGGAGTCCCTCTTGATAGAAGAACTTCATCTCTTTCCGGTTCAAATTTATTGCTATCAATAAGGATTGTTTGTCCTACTCAAATCAAGCTCATTGGATGTAACCCGTCCACCCGTCCACTTATGGCCCACCTACACTTACTGGTGCGGGCCACCAGCGAACAGATCTTAACAACACCGGTTCCATCCAACGGCTCTCATTGACCAAACCAACTCTAAATGTGGCCCCTGCTGTTGGTACGAGCCATATGTGGGTCGCCACACCGGTTGCGTGTGGCCATGTTATTAACCTGCGTACAAAACCAAAACCTCATATCAAGATGGAAACCCTCCCAGTGGTGCGGGCTAGTCACCGGTCCCAGTGTGGATAGGGTACACTCTAAACTCTGCAGTATCACATCTGTGGCAACCAAGGTGCACGTGATATTACAGAGTTTTGTAGTGTTAACATGGATTCGTGATACTATAGCACTAGTGTAGCATGTGACATTATGGAATGCCAGAAAGGATATATGAGGACGATTTGAATTCGTCCTCCCGTCACCTACGCTAGTGTGGTGCACTCCACTTGGGCTTCCCAAGCGATGTGGCGGACGCATGCACCAACATTCAACAAGCGGCATCATAAGAAGAAGAATAAGAAGGTGACACTCCACATGTTGACACATGGCACAATACGAGGCTGTGGGTTGACTTCTTGGGTAGTTTGCATTGATGACAAATCCGTGACATAAGGGAGAGGCAATGTGACGATAACAAGGAGTAAGATTTGAACTACGAACATATGTTCCCTAGAGTTTCGGGATATCCGAGCGTGTGTGACATTACGGAAGCTGATATTACGGAGTTCAAGGTGTACTAATGTATGTATACACTCGAAACAACAACAACAACAACAACAACGTAAGTAACCCCTCCTCCAGAGTCCCATAATGTAGGGTGACCACAGCAGAGGAGACCGATGCAGTAGCAGCAGCAGCAGCAGCAGCAGTATTATCATCATCATCATCAGTGCAGGCGTCGTAAGGTAGTAGGAGTCTGCAGCACTGTGCCTGTCTTTCTTCTGTCTGTCTGTGTGTCTGAGGTCTCTGTGGCTCTGTCTGTGTGTCTGTAGCTTCCTGTGCAGTGCACTGCGGCAGAGGGTGTTGCGCATCAGCAGCAGCAGCAGCCCAGTTACCTCAAATAGCGGATCTATCTGATCTTGAATCCTTAGCAGGCACCCGATTGGCCACAACGCCCTCTACATCAGCGGTGGCAGAAAAATATAGGGGCACTGGAAATCTAGCCTAGCAGCCATCCATATATATACAGTATGCATGAATGAGGAGGGCAGCGGCATGAATGAGGAAGCTGAGTGGGCCCAGCAGGGAAATGATGTTGGAGCTACTAATCAAGCTCATTATCCAATACAACAGGTGGAGGCCGATATCCCTAGTCTTCTAGCCAAGCCCTTCACATAGGTGGTCACGTGAAAGCCTGCCGCCCTCAGTTGTCCACCAGCCACCTGGCAGGCCTTGTCACGGTACTAGTACTCTACTCAGGGACTCTGTCATTACTCTAGTTCTTATAAATCATCAATCAGTAAATAGAGTGTGGTGTAGATAGATATATCTAGAGTTAATTAAGTCGGGTCCAGCCTTGTTTCGTTGGTTTTATTAATTGGGGTTCATGTACCTACATGCATGCAACACCATCTCTCGTCGTCCCAATTGACTTCGTCTCGTTGCTTCCTGGAAACTGCGTGCTTCTGTTTTTGGGGGCAGGACTGGACCCACACCACTAGTGATGTTCACACCCGACTCATCCTCCTTCACCTCCGCTTCGAAACGCCAATCCACCACCGTTTGTGGTATTCAGTGTCATGACCACTATTTGCGAAGGGCCTTAACTAGATGATGATGTCTAGAGGTCTCAAAGTGTCACGTCTGCTAACTGCCAATGTGATTCCATTCGTCAACACAAGCAACTTCAAGTAACTTGAGCAACATGAACATTTTTTACAGCAACAAAAATATGACAGTTAGAGTAGCACGTTGTGATACGTAGGATGTTAGTCTTGCATTTTAGTATCCAAGGGAAAGATGTTTTGGAGACATTGTCATGTGTTTACATTTTCGTATGCAAGAGGAAGATACTTCTTGAGCATACTAATGGCAAGTGTCACTTGTGTACACTTTTATCAACTGTAGACCATTATGTAACATAGGCATGCACCTCATAACACTATTGAACATGCTCGTGCATAGGTATTAGTAAGTTCACTTGAATGCCAAGTGTCATGCGTTGACACTTATGGCGAAGTTGTTCATCATCAATGAGGTCGAGCATCCGCCTCAAAATAGGGTATGTGCCGCTATTACGCATGTGACACTAAATACCATAAACGGTGTAGTGAAACCCCTCTTAGCAATAGAGGTCAGATAGTGGGTGAAACACAAGAAAACAACTTGAGTTTCATATGCCATGCCCACACATATAGCATTCCCGCACTTTTTGGTGTGGGCACCACTAAATTGTTTCTACCAGCATTGATTACATCCAAGCGGTCATCACTAGCCAAATTGGAGCTAAAGCGGGCCATGTTGGTAGGAGCCGTTCGTTGGTCGCCCACGCTAGTAAATGTGAGCATGCTGATACAGGTGGGCAAAGCTAATGGAAAGCTCCCACCAACATGGATGGTTTTTTTTTCGTTCACTTTTAGCTAGCGAACATGTAAAACTTCACTACATTACATTCAATCGTTTGTTAAAATCGACGAAAAAGCCACTCACACTAGTGGGAGCCGTCCATTGCCTATGCCCACGACTATGTGTGGCTAGGGCAACATGGGTTCAATTGTGTAGCTTGCCTCTCCAATATTGGGGTATGAGAGCTAGAACACCCATCTCTTTGAGTTGGGCCCCACGGGGGGTGCACTCAATGTGCCCATACAAACCCATGTGGGTGCACATAAGGGGTATTAATCTTGCCTAAGGGTTACAAATATACATAAGGCATGGGTTTCCTTTATTCTAGCTTTGTAAATATACTAGGCGTATTATTCATACAATCCTTGTTCTATTTCCATCTTTAGGCCCATAGTCAATTACAATGAAGTGTGTCTACAAGAGGCCCAAATTATTTTTTTTCATCCAATATGTGAACCACATTTATCTCTAAATGTAGGGTTTAGCATGAGAGGGGGAAAGAAGTTTATCTTGATGTTTAAATTTCATGCCACTATGTAGTGCTCCTTGCTAAATTGTTTAGGGATCGATTTTCTCATTTACAAATACCAGTGAGCATTGTAGATTATGATGTTTGTGAGGTATTCTTTTGTAAAGTTGGAGGGTGCATACAAAATGAGAGGACATATGATGGTTTTCATCTCGTAGAAAGGTTTGGTGGATCAGCTAGAATTGCCGAATTTGAGGTTGATCCTAAGGATCCAAGTTTTTGTGCAAAACAAACTCACATTTAGTCTAACCTTGAGCTTGATGGAAATGCCCTCTTATGGATTTGGGGATTACATGAGTATTTTGACAAATGAGCAATTTGTGGCAACACTACATGAGGGTTTTGTTGATGCTCATGCAACATGTGCACAATTGGGATGAAGCCAATGAAGACCTCACTTAAATGTCGGTGGACAACTCCTTGGAAGCGTGAGAGACACATGGAGGCACAACTTTATAGAGACACGGGGGAGGGAGAATGTGATATTAATCATGTTTTTGGAAGTGTAGGACCATATGTAGTTGATGAACGTGGTCCAAGTTTAGAAGACATTGATGTTGAGCCTATAGTGTGTGATGAACATTCAGTGACAAATGTATCAACCATTGAATGTAAATAAGGCATGTTTTGGATAGTCTTGTTGATGAGAATGAAGGAAATCCATTACAACTCTTTGTATCATCATTTGTTGAAGTGGATGGATCTAAAATCTACAAGAGTACTTTGGTTTGTGAGTTGAATGATAATTCATGATGTCCAAGGATAGGCTCACCAAAATCAAGTATGGTATGTTTTATGTCAAACCTAAAGTGCAACTATCTAGAGCAAGGGACAATGGTCAATTATTGAATTGGAGTGTAATGGTGTGATATTGTTTGTCTCTTAAGCAATAGTTGAAGGTGTGGAGAAAAGAAGGAAAAAGAAGCAAGCCGGCCAAAACATTGATCACCAAGACTTGGTATTTGGCAAGGGTCTATAGGATGCATCAGTGATCGGGGAGGAATTTTGGCATAATCGGTTGAGATCCTAGTGTTTGCAAGTCCAATTGGTTACATGTTGACATCCTTGGCTTTCCTATATTAAATTGGGGTATATTCTATAAATTCCTCTAAATTGATCGGTAATTTTCCTGCAGTCTTGAACTTCAACTAGTTATTTCGCAAACTCAACTGGTGCATCCGTAACTAACTGCCAGCTATCCCTAATCACAGTGATGCATCGCAAAATTGGTAATAGGTGGATTGAATATTGACAACCGATTGACCTCTTGGACCGGCCTTCCAATATGGAAATAAGGTTATGTTGGTATCAAAACAAAAATGGGCTAATGTGAACTTATGATTTGATAAACCATTTGATGGTAGAGTTAGAAATCATCGTTGCGTTGGCTATAATATTGTAGATACAATGAGTAACACAAGTCTTTAATGATAAATAAATATTTTTTGCTAAGGGTATTTTAGTCATATTTTCTACATGATTTTTTGGGAGTATACATATGATTGGGTTCTATATGATTATGTTATTTTATTTTTCAACATATTTATCTATTTGAGGATATTTCCTAGGTGCATACTTGTACATGTACATCATTTTTAAGAGTGGGAAAATCTTGTATTTTAGGGGTGTTAATTTCATAGTCATGCAAGCACGTAGTTCCTGGTTCTAACAATGAGTGCAACCCCCGTGTTGGGCCCCCAATACTATTATTTGGGAAGGTTAAAACACAACCAATTATATTATAGCTTGTAAATTTTGGATGATTTGATCATGGAATTGGAGGTTAGAGGCCAAGAATTAGTGTAATAAGGATGTTAATGGAGTTAGTGTTAGGGCCTATTTGAGATGTATTAACCACTTGGGTAATATTGGTTGGGGGGGGGCAACTCAAAGAGGTGTGCGTCTAGTATGGCCTCTTCTTAGAACCTATATAAAACTTTAAAGAGATCTTTTTTCTTGTTCTCATCCTCACTGAAGTTTAGTCATGAGTAGTCTTTTTTCTCAGGAGCATGTAAATGAGCTTGGGAATTTCTTGGGATTCGCAAGGTTGGTGGACTTATCATGTCTATATCTAGAAAGTTTTCAATTCACCCACCAAAAACAAGATGCACTTCCAAACACAAGATGGTTGTTACTCTACTTTTTAAAATAACTTTAACCTTTCACCAATATTTAAAAGAAGAGAAGTTATAGAGGTGTCATATCATTGAAAAGAAAACTATCTAGAGATTACCGAGAACATGTAAAGTCTACCCTCGCTCCCTACATGCATCCTCCCTTCTTGAGTCTCTCTTCCGCTTTCCTTGTAATATCCCCTCTCCCATAACAAATAAGTAGTGGACCTCTTTATGCAAAACTAGGTTGGGACCTTAATAATGGGCTTGGGGGGCGGGGGGGGGGGGTGATGCAATATACCTATGTTGAGAACTAATTATGGCTACACAAAATGGACACAATCAACTTCATTTCGAAATAAACAGCATGATGTGACAAGGTTGGGCGTAAAGAAGGTTGTGCAAGAGCTTTTCTTAGTTGAAACAAGTGGGAAATCATTCATAACATTATTCAGATCCATAACAATGTTTTCTAGGACTGATAATAGTCCACGAAACATTCCCCACATTTAGATTGAATGTGGGAAATATTTTGTGGCATAATGTCAATCCCACATAACATTGTTATGGATGTGAATAATGTTATGTTGATCTTTCAAGGGTCTTTGTTTCATTGTGTTTTTTGCAGTTCATGAGGGGAGGAAGTTCCATTCATTGTTAAAATGTAGACAATTATTCATTTCAAATAATTATCTTCAAGAACCCGGTGTTTCACTCTCATCTCTATCTCTATCTTTCAAACAACTATTATGTTAACAAACAACGCCATGAAGTTGATAGTTAGTGAATGTGACATTTTTAGTGTTGTAAACAATTAGTATAATCCTTGCAAATATTGTACATGACAATTTGTCCCTACCTGTATTGGATACCTATTTTGAGTGGTGTGTGGATAGGTGTGAATTTAAGAGTGGATACCAACACAACAGGTGTATAGAAGAGATTGGACTAAGTACTCAAGTTTGTTAGCCATTCTAGGGTTAACAGTTCACGTGATCTAGGGATCTATATGGTTAGTCAATAAGAAAGAGAAATATCGCTTTGATAATAAAATAAAATAATTCATATGAGCTCCCAAATAATTATGAGGAAAGAGCCTATGGCTTTGATTTAGATTTGCTAATCAAATCGTGATTAATCTTGTGTTTCATATCCTAAGGGAAGTGGATGCAAGACTAAATTGTCCATTTTGAGCTCACTTACCTTAAACACCATAACTAGTTCACTTCTTTGCTTCAAACTTGACACATCATCTCATATGTCAATAAATTTGATTTCTATGCTTGAAGTTCTTCCCCAACTTAACCCCCTAAGAACACTATATGTTTATTCATTTTGTTGTACTTCATAGCCATTATGATCATCATTGTCGTAGGAATACTCATATTTCATGAAATCACTGGAATAGAATATGACCCACCCACTCGAGTTGGGTGGGTCATGAAATTGGAACTATTAAATTTGGGTATCTACAACTTTTGCCAGAACCGAGCTATAATGTCAAGTTAAGTGTGAAGTGATAGGTTGTGAATTTGACCCCCTTAGCCAACGATGCATTGTTGGCTTATCACCCTCCTAGTCCAATTGCTACCAGTAGCATCCTGGGGTTGATTACTAAACCACCCCCCATCACAGTGATTATGTTAAAAAACAATGGTTGCAACAGGCTAGTGAATCCAAGTCAAGTTACATTCAGGGATGGATGACTTCTCCACAACTACCTAATATCATGTGAAGTTTGTTAGTAATCATAAGTTTGGACAATTTCATCCACTTTAATATTTGAAAATGATGACCCCCCCAAATAAATAAAATAAAATAAAAATAATGTTTATGAGATCAAGGTTGCCATTTTACGGAATTCCACAAAACAAACATACACTCCCCAAGATGTGCATTAAATGCTAGTAACCTTTGTAGGAAGGGCAAGGGTGGGCCACCAAGACCGGGAGCCTTCCTTTTTGGTGAATCAAGTTTGAGGTGCTAGTGGTGCCAAAGGGGGCTTGGAGACGAGTAGGGCCATGGGGTCAATATGTGTGCAACCGTATTGCTATTTGCCAGATTGCTTGGCCATGTGTCCCCACCCACTCTGCCAATGCCGATGCCCGTTCCCACATACGAACCTTTAAGGTCACACTTAGGCTCCCTATTCATCACAAAGGACTTCAAAAGAAGGCCACCCCCGAGATATGCAGGCTTTTAGAGCAAACCCACTCATCTCACATTATGCATTTGTATTTGCGCTTTTTCATCTACAATGTAGATGCAGATGTGGGAGAGTTAAGTTATAGCCTCCCTACACTTGCTGGTGGTGAGGCCAGTCGGTGACTTCCACCAGCAAGGTCGAACTTTTAAGTGACTTTATAGCAGTGGCAGCGACTGGTCGCATCGGTCCTGCATGCCGCTCGTTCACTGCTACGATCACTAATTTCACACACCTGATAACTTCGTACTATTAGATAATCTCAAACGAGATAATTTCGCACTATTAGACAATTTTGAGCAAGACAATCCTACACTTTTGAATAGTTTCAAACGAGATAAATCACTACGTTTTCACCTTCATAATGAATGAGTCTACATAGAGGCCACAAATTCATATCTCTCTATAACTATATTGAATATGATATATAGGCAAATCTTACTATGTGGAATTACACAATGCTATATCTATTTATTGTACATCTCATATTTTTCCAACAAATGCTAAATTTATAGTTTGGACATTATAAAACATTGATAGCTTTACTTGGTAGAAATTTATTTCATTAGTAAAAGGATATAGCACCGTGTAAATCCAAATAGTAAGTCACACTAAATATCATATTTGAATAATTGTCCATGGAGATTTTTTTTGGCATGATCAGTTATAATTCTATTCTTTCCAAGTCCGATTGGTCACATGTTGTGTGAACTTTCGGTTTTTTCTTTATTAATACTAAGTTTCTCTATATTCCTCTAGAACGCTTGATAAGTTTTGTGAGGTCTTGTTCAACCGGGTTATTTCTCAAACTCACCAGTTCATTGTAACTTAAGGTACCAAATTCTCCTAAAGTATCGAACTTCAACCGGTTATTTCTCAAAATCAACCAGTTCATCTAGAACTAACCGCGGGTTCTCCCTGGTTCTCGCCCACACTTACTGGCGGCAGTGAATGGAGTTCGCCTATTCATTGCTACCCACCACCAATATGTGTGGGCGGCCTATTAGCAATGTTGTGCAAATTGAATAACTGATGAAAAATAATGTAGGAGAATCAAAACTCCGTGCATCCATGCGAGATATGTAGGGAGGGTTATATATAATAAGACAACAACATTTTCAACCCTTGACTTACTTCCTTTCGCTAATTACAAATACATCCTTACATATGAAGAGGTTGAGTTTGAGAAATAATCGGTAATTTTCTTGAACTCTCACACCTCAACTGGTTATTTCTCAAACTCAACTGCTTCATATGTGATGGGTAATTTTCCCGATTCCCTAAACCTCAACCGGTTATATCTTGAGGTAAAGGTTGAATAGGGTATGCAATATGAGTTGAGTTTGTGCATGCATTTCGATGTGAATCCCAGATGGAGGCCATTTTTTCCATTCCCTAATGCAGATGCAGATGCATGATTTATTGGCGTTCCTCTTATAACGAAATTGACTTTCGACTCCGTATAAGTATGCCATACACTTGGCTGTGAGGATTGCACATTGTCTCATCTAGCAATTAGAAATTGTGAATCATGAAGATTTTCGTTTTAAGTATCAAAATGAGAGATCTTAATGTTATAAAAAGAGGTCAAACTAAAACCTCTTGTTAAACAAAAATGATCACCATAGGTCCTCTCTATTGTGTTAACTATCAAACTTAGAATGATGTTCTTATTTTGAATATATAGTATAATCTCATCATAACATGTGTCTTTTGAGTGTTCATTTGTGATTACGAGCATTGTCATGCACCCTTGAAATATAGACATTTGCATAAGAATATAGTAGGTGATGAACAAGTTCGTCACAAATAAATATAGATTTTGAGCAAAGTGTCATGTGTCACTTTTCGATTATCAAAACCTCTATAAAACCCCATGTGTCACCTAAAATAATAAAAGTGATAAAATAATTAAATAATTAAATAACACATTTAAGCACCAAAGTGCCAAACTAAGGCTTGCATGCCAAAAATCCCCACCTTTTCTATACTTCCTCCTGGGCCCTAGGACTCCTTCACAAGAACCAAAGTAAGCATACTCAAATCTACAATTTGAACTTAAAACAAACACTTTGTACCACTATCATACATACGGGGGGTTAAAATGTATGAGTGTGGTAGATAGTTGTCTTGGTTTTGCTTATCTTACATTTGAATCGTCATTAGAGGAACGTGACTAGCGGTTCTTAAGGTATCTTCATCACATTTTGACAATTGGTCTATAAGTAGAGTGTGCTAACACCAAGACCCAAAACTCATTCACGATAGTAGATATTGATTTTGAGAATGTTCACATGGTGGACATTAGGCTCCTCTAACAATTTTGGGTAATCAATCAATGAAACTCTAAACCCTTGTAAATGTTGCAAAATGGAATACAAACAAGGCATACTTTGGTGCATTGGAACTTCCTGTCAATTTATAACAAGAGGCTTTGCATTTTACCCATCCAACAATAGTATCTATATTTCAATATCAGATGACAATATATGGGTGCCTACTTTGGTTACTTTGGTTGACTTTGATGTCCCAATACCTTCAATATTGGATGCTCACATAGGTTGAGGTAAGAGACATTCCCACCCCAACCCCAAAATGGAAAGCTTCAAACACTCGCGTGTGCCAATGCGCACGTGCACACGCACACACAAAACAAGTTCCCCCAAGATGAATATTGAAGGTTATTTTTTCAAGAATTACCATATTCACATTCATCGTTGGTTTGATGGATGATTATATTTGGCAAAAACTATAAACACTATGGAATGGTGATACGTTACAAGCATGATATGGTGTTGAAGTGGTCAAACCATGTGTCCATGAGGTTTACGTGATGATCGATCATGGTTTTGGAGACAAAAGACGATTTCAATACACCATCTATGGTATTTATAGTACCACGTACTACGTGGAGGTATGCAATACTATACTTTTTTTATACTAAAAAACAACTTGTTACTGAATAAAGCTATTTATGTTGTATATTGTCCATACAACCTATTTAATTTTTTGTTTGTAAGAAAAGAGAACTATATTAAGAAGTTACAGCCTTGCGTAGCTTTGAACTGTGAGTGAGACGAACAACATGCCCACAATTATTAGTCTAGGCAAGCAACGAACGACACCTACCAACTAGGCCACTCTCGGAATTGGTTTAGCCAGTGAGAGCCATTGGATGTAACTAGTGCTGGTAAGAACCGTTCACTACTCTAATGACCCCGCACCAGGAAGTGTGGGTGGACTATAAATACCTTGAACCGGTGTGGCTGCATTGCTAAGAACAACCTTGGATTGTTTTTCTTCGAGCAAGATCTGATCCTTTCGAATAACGAGTCCCATTTTAAGCGGAACCGGCCATGAAGGGTCGGATTTTACCCAATTCCTTTGGCATGATGCATCTAGTTGTAGGCCCACGACGCTTTCACACTTAAAAGAGGAGCCACACTATTTACAACTCAGCAGGAAGGATGGGATTGGGTGGGATGCGAAGGAAGGTCTTTAAGTTAGGGTTTAACTTAAGAGTGAGGGAGGGGCCTTTTGGAGTTTCGTGCACCGGCATTGGCCTAGTTGCCAGGAACACATGGGCACGGGATCTGGCAAATGGGGAGCCGGTTTCACACAAATTGTCCCCATGGCCCGGCCCCGTGTGATTGGGCCCCACCTCCAATTTGCGGGACCCTTCATTAAAACCCTTTGTTATTTGCGGCCGTTGTCTCATGCTCCATTTTGGTTGCCCTGCCCACAAAGGCATGGGCCATTCAATGCAGTCCTTAAAAGGGGTGGAGAGAACTACACTCAATATCGTATGTAGGGTCGGTCGCTTACTATTTGGAATTACACGTTGCTATATAACTTTTGCCAACAAACGGGCACTATAAGTTAGAGCATTCACCTCTTTCCTTCGTAGGAGGGAACTTGCATTGATGGTGAAAAGAAATAGCATTGTGTAATTCCAAATAGTAAGTGGCACTAAGTACAATATTTAGTGAACTGTACATGCATCGTTGGAGAGAGGAAGTAACCATAGACGAGTGCACCTTCATCCAACATAAAAACTTGACCTCCTATAGGTTTGTTGTTGGTTGATTCAAAACGACCTTGAGGAAACTAAGTTCAAGGTCTTGAAAACTCATTACGGTGTCGGAACAACTTTAAATAGAAACCCTATGGGTTGAATACTATTTCAAGGCTTTTTGTTGGATGAATGAGGTACGCTCGTATACGATGATTTCCTCTTTTTGACATCATGTAGCAACCGAACGATTGATAGAAGAGGTAATTAGATAATCAAGTTTAATTTAAGGGCCAAGAGAAAAAGTGATCTTGGATTTCACGTAGCCATAATCGGCGGTCCGAAGATCATGACCAAGGAAAATGTAAATCACTTTATAAAAGCCTTGGTCATGGGACATAGTGTGCAACAGACTCACACCAAGATGTAGTGTCTTGAATGAAAATCAAGAATCAAAACAACTAAAATCGAATATTTTTTATAAATGAATATTCTAATTATATTAGTCTAAACATAAGATTTGATGAATCATGTTATTTTCCTTCTAACATTGTCATTTTAATTTCCAGTGAGACAACCTATTTGGATCTCTCACCGCAAATTCTAGGTGGACACCAAACATTATCCATTTATGGACATGCATGATTCTACGTCATTTTGCCTTTCATTTGCTCACCCATGCTCACTTCTTTTTTTTTTTGGTGACCTTGTGTAAAACGAAGTGGGGCCGCCACTCAATCCTAAACTAATGAGAGACAATGCGGTGGTCATTGTCTTTGGTCACTACACTAATTATCCCAATTTGTGAGGGAAGGCTGAAAGTGAGTGTGGAAAATTGGTGAAGGTGACACTAAATTTCTTTACGCTATGACATTAGTGCAACCAAAGGATATATGAAGGATAGTTCATCTTAGCACTTTTCACCGAAATACTATATGTAGCAACAATATTCGCTAAAAGTACCAACACTATTCATCTTGGCATAATTCACTAACAAGCATGTGTTTGCATATGAATTTGTTTTTATAACTCTACAAACACCTTAGAACACGCACTAATCTTCTGGAAATGTATGGTAATTGAGCATGTATTTGTGAATTTAGTATCATTTGGTAAAAATATCATCCCTTACTAATTTTGAGACTTGGAAAATTGTGTGTGTTTCGGGAATTAGTACCACACACACTAATTTTGATTATCAATAAACATGACCTAAAATTAAAGACCAATATCAAACCTGCAATTGCATTCTTATTGCATTTGGCATTGGCTTTTTGGCCTTATGTCTCAAAAATTACTTAAAATAAAATAAAACAAAAACTTCAAGTGGGAACTGTTGGATATGAGTGTGCGCCTAGAAACGTCTTAAGTCTTGAATTTGCGAGCTTCAATTTTATTTTATTTCTTTATTATTTAAAAACATATCTAAAATTGGGTGACGTTGCCAAGGCACTTTTTTTTTAATGTTGATTCATAAATTAGTGAAAAATAATTATGGGTACATTTAAGGCTCAAATGACCTAGATGACATTTTTGAAATCCTTTCATAGAATTTTGTTGTTTAGTTATTGTGGAGCATTAGTAAGTTTATTGTGATAGAAGAACCAAGTCCATGAGAATACAACCTGATACATAATCATTGTGGTGATACACATACCAAATTTGAAACAAAACTCATACAACTAGCATTTCTTATGATTTATCTGAGTTTAGTTCTTGATAATTAGGATTTATTATATATTATGTTTGAGTGAATAGAGAAAAAATTCCCAACAACTCTTCTTTGTAGAAAAACATCATTAGAAGACTGAAAGTCAACAATTTCTATGAACATATCAACTCCGGTGCGAATATCGTTCATTGGTTGGAAGGGTGGCCATGAACTCAATGAAGAATCATAAAAAGTACTCCCTCCGTCACGATTGTCCTACCCCCTAGGGTTTTCTATCCCAAAATGATTGTCCCAATTCAAATATTTATGGATTATACTAACTTTTGTGGGTGTTATTTAGCTTGTTTTCCATGTTCTCCAACTTCCATTGATTAAATTGACACAACAAATCATGTGTTGCATTAGCAAATCTACAATGAAGCATCAACAGGGGGGTGGAGTTTGTCAAATGAAGCTACCCTAATGTAGTTATGGATATCAAAACTACATAGTTTTTTACTTCTTAACTAAATATTTAGGTCCTTCTAGTTGTGTTCATCATTGACTATGGAATACTAAACATTCAAACACATAGTCCAATCTCTATTGGGCATGTGTCTATATGGTATTTGTTCTTTGACCTTCATCAAACCACATAGCAATCAAATATGGATGTCCGATTAAGAAAAATAACCCCATAACACCCACATACCTTAAAATAAATAAATAAATTCATCGCAAAAGGAGTACAAATACAACAAGAGAAGCCACCAAGCCATGAGACTATCTCAACTATGTCTAACTTATAGGGAGGGGGGGTGTGTGCCCTGTGTGACTAAGGGGTACTTTTCTAGGGGGTTGTTTGATGTACAAGAGATTTTAAATAAAAAATTGTATTGCCTCATTTTCTAACTATTGATGCTTTAGAATACCATACCATTACTTAGAATTGAGGGAGGGTAGTTATTCTCTCGTCATAATAAATATAACTTTGTGTAAAGGATAAAATTCAAGGAGCACCAGTTGCACCAATCATCACAAGTATGACCCTACCTAAACGACCAAACATCACACGTGATAGAGATAACCCTACCCAAACGACAAAGAAACGTTAAAAAGCAACAAATGCACAACTTGTATCACATATTATCTGTTTTTCATCTGTTCATACAAGGTGAACTACGAAGTGCATAATACATTCTTCATTATAAAACATTAATTAAATCTAAAACAACAGACTTGGCCGTATTATGCATACTAACTCATTTATTATCAATTGCAACTCCCTATATCTTAGACCAAGAATTTACCTCCAAGAATGTTCAAAATTTTGGTCCAATGAATAACATGCAGCATACATTTGACCACATGATGTTTGATAATGTTTGATTAGTCACCCCCCCCCTCCCACTCCCGCACGGGGAGGGGGGGGGGTCTAATTACGCTAAACATCAGATTTCATACCAAGTCGGAATCCAACTCTTTTCAAGGCTTTAATCCATCAAGAGTTATTTATAGAAAAGGGGAAATCAGTGGCTGATTTCTGTTTAGGGGAAGTTGACAATCTCCGATGCATCATAGAACACAAGTATGTTAGGGGGCGTGAATTAAGTGTTCATAGTGCACACCACCCTTACATGATGGCAAATCGCCTCGTTCCCACTCCTTAACTTGAGGTATGGTAGGTCCATTTGGTTCATTTATCATGTTCTCCAATTTCTACCAATTAGATTTACACAACGAAACCCGTGTTGCATCAGCAAATCTAAGATGAAACGATCGCCAAAACCGGACTGAAAATCAGACATCCCCTTATGTACGTATGATTATTGGAAGTGTGTGTTTGTCGATTCCTAAATTGGGTACATAGATTCTCTATTCAGTGTAGAGTGAATTATTGACCTTTGGAAGCTTAACCCAACCTCTTTTCAGCATGTGTCTTCATTATGATCGATGTTTGCTCTTTGATCCTCACCAAACCACATATCAATCAAACGTAGGGGTCTTGATGAAGAAAACAAGCCACTTCACACACAGGACAGAGAGCCCGTGACCATTACATTTCAAGCACTCTCATTGGTGGAAAGGTGGATTTAACCCAAGTTTGCTTCACACTACGCTTGAGGGACCAACAGAGTATACAAGTGAATGCAAGATGGATGTAAAGTCTACATGGGTTCCTACATGGTATAGAATGGATCATATTTCATGGTCACTTGGATTATTTTCAAAAATCACCTCTTGGAGTTAGGCCTAACACAAAACCCAGAGACGATGGCACCCCGAACGCTCACAACTGTTGATTGATTCTATTTTGATCATGTTTGAGGACCCACATGAAAAGGAATTCATTGAAATAGCATTTGGTTGAGGGCCACATGATCACATATGACTTCACACTACAATAGAGGATCCGTGACCACACTACATGATCTTGGAGGTGTGTTGGGACGACGGCCTTTCGACACTTTCTTTTGGCCTCTCACAATTTCATGGTCACGGCTCTTGGCTTGTGTGTGAAGTGGCCCTAAGACCCACCCATCTACCTTGCGTCCGCAAATGGACGACTCACCACTCGGGCCCTTGTCATGGGGCTAATCTCAATATTTAATACTTGGCGTTTGACAACTAGAGGGCATGACAAGGCCTCTATCAAGCTTGGCTTAGGCCAGATGTGCACTCACCCGAAATGGAAATCGCCCATGTGAAAACACCTTGGGCCCAACATTTAAAGAGTTTGGTAGGCATATTCACCCCCCCCTCCTCAATCCGCACGGGTGGCATCCATGTAAGCACGGGAGGGGGCACCCCCATTGGCCCCTTCCCGTTGAGACCTAATAACCGTTCTATTTCGTGGGCATGCCCTAGTCGAATGACATGGGTTGCTAGCTAAACCATCATTAATGAGGTGCAGACTCATCACGTACTATATTATCTTTGGCTTCACTCGGGGGCCTCTCGGGCCATAGGCTAGGCCCGCATCATCACCTTGTCCATGACCTAACTACAGGCCGGGCCGGTGTCGCGCCAATGGGTATTTTAGGAACCGTATGATGGATTCTTACTAATTAAGGTAGTGGTCATTATGAGTGTGGGCCTACTATTGTGGGCACTTCAATCAATGTATTGATTGATGGATCAAATTGGAAAGTTTCCTTCTCGTTTGGTTAGCGTTTGCGAATTATGAACACTATTAACCCTTAGTTTTTCCAACCCGAGGAAGTGGTTGTTTTGAGTGGATTTCACTTATTAGTGTTGGTTGTGGGATTTTCATGGACAAGTTTTGTGGTCGAAAGGGGAGTTTGTCCGTAGCATTTTGAGACATGGGAGATGAGTTGTTTCGAGGGAATAAATGGGCGTGGATAATCCTTTGGATTTTATTTTTCAGATTATAACAAGTGAAGGGAAGGGATGCACAAGAACATGTCATGTTCTGTCCCCTGAAAAAGACATGTGACCAATTGATTCACTTGGAAAATGAGTGGAATGCTTGTGCGGTCCATTAGATGTGCACAACTCAATAGTTGAGCACCACCACTAATGCTCATGCCAAAATGTACAAAACACAATAGGCTAGCCACCTTGCATTTGGAGTTGTAAACTATCCCATATTTCTAACCACATATATGCAAAGAATTCCTTGAAAATTAAAGAGTGCACAAGTGTTAAACTTAACAATCAATGTGGGCACAATGTTTGTTTTCACATGAACTAAAAAAATAAAAAATAAAAACACTTTTACCAACTTTTGAGTTTGCATTGGAATAGGTACCATTCATTAGAGCGAATACCCTCACATGAGCTCCCAACACACACAAAAAACATGACCACTTCCCACTTTGACATTTTTTTCCCCACATTCTAATCATCTCCATATTGCACGGCTTGAGAAGTTAGCGATTAAGGTAAGGTAGTTATGTGTTATTTGAACATTTTTCCTCTTTTCACCTACTCTTCATAGGATATAAAATATCCAAATCATGCATGTAGCCCTTTACCCAATAATGTTGAGTCCACATGAATATCTTATTCACTATCAAAGTGAAGATTCTTGTGCTCATTAAGTGGTCACATAGGTCCCTCAATATGTTGATAACTGAGCCTACTAAAATAATTAACATATTTTGAGCATGTAATCCAATCTCTTCTAAATACATGTCTTTGTGACTTTATGTTCTTAGATCCACACCTAACCACAAACCACTCACATACACGTGCACATACAGGTGTCATGATTGTTGTTGTGTTCAATTTAGGCATGTCTACCTTATGTGTGGTTATTGTGCAAAATTCCAACTTCACATATCCATTTTAACATTGGATGAACGTGTTGAAGAACTTGCTCTACCAAAAGACATATATAAATGAGGAAGAGTGAGGGTGAAAAAATTTGCAATCAAAGTTCACGTGTCCTCAAAATCTATAGTGTTCAAACTATGTAGTTGGATATATATATATATATATATATATGTATGTATGTATGTATGTATGGAAATGTTCTCAAAGTGATTACAAATAAGACTCTGATCCCTCTTCAATTGGAAGGGGCCCAAATTGCTTGTAATCTTTCTTTAATTGTCAACAACAATTTTCATATATGAAAGTAGACTTTTGCTCCAAGGTTGTGCAACTAAGTATTCTCAAAACAACATGATCATTCCAACATACACAATATCAAATTCAACCATGTGCATGCTTAAAACTCCAATGAAAGCCCGAAACTAGTTAGCCACATAAGACATGTGACCACTTAAGACTTGTGCACACCTTAAGGTGTATGGCCTTATTGTGGGCACTTTCAACTTCATATACAAATATTGATCATTGGATTGAAGTGGAATTGCCTTAGTTGGATAGCAATTGCATTGAATCATGAAGACTATCATTCGGATTTCAAAGCTAGAGTTGAGATGTAAAACTTGTAGGAGGTCAAGTGAAAACCTTCTTTATCTTGAAGTGATGAATACTCCCTTCCAATTGTGCTCACACATGAAGGGCAATATGGGAGGAAATAAATAAATAACGTGACATTACCACATTTCAACACATTGTTCTTCTGTTGAAATATCATTTGAAGCAAAGTGGCAGTCTTTGGACACTATCACTTTCTTAACCACCCATCAAAATCGGTGGTTCTTCTTCAAACATGATCCTAATCCATATTATACGTTTTTTTAGAAGGTTTCGTTCCAAATTTTAAAGATATCCATACCAACATATTTGGATAAATCCACTATAGTAAAAGTAAGTTTCTACCATCAACATTCCCACTTTCCAAACTTAAATTTGTAGAAAATCACAATTGAACAATGCATTGGTGCATGCACAAAAAGAAAATAGGAATACGATGGGTGATTAGCATGTTCATGACATAATCATTTACATTTTGAGCATGTGCCTCGTGTCATTGTTTACTCACAACTTGTACAAAAATCCACATAGCATTATACAACTATATGATTGTGTTTCATTTTATATCTAGCATATATATGACATGGGCCTCTACTATCCACCTTCATGGGAAGAAACTTAGAAAATAGGAAGAAATTGATGCCGATACGAATATTAAATAATGCTCGTATGAATAATAAGAATATTGTGAACAATGCTAGTATTTCAATGCTAGTGTTGTTATGAATCATATTTTTAATGAATAATATTGAGATGAACAATGATTCTTGTGAATAGTGCCAAGCATATAACTCCACCCAAATTTCCAAGTGTCAACATGAATGTATGAATAGTAAATGAATGTTCTCACTTTGTTTGGTATAATTGGCGTATTCTAGGGTCATGGAATTGACTGACATGGTTGAATAACGTTATGCATGTGTCACTTTAAAACTTAGCAATTTGCCACTAGAGTGTTGAACATTTTTATAACCTATGGTATCATAACCTTTGACCCACTAGGTGAGGGAAAACAAATCCATGTGCGAGTCAATGGGGTTGGTTCATAAGATCATGTCAGGGCACATATTATCAGCATATATTACATTCTCCAAAACCACTATGACTGGCATGTTGAGGAGGGTTAGGGTGAGTTTCCATGTAGGCCGCTCGCCCACTAGATTCTAGGAAATAGTAGTGGGTTGGAGGTGTTCGCATGTAGTTAAGCACAAGCTGCCATCCAAGCACATTCTAGTGGTTTGCTAGAATATGGAGGGTCATGGACACATGCCGCTAGACTCCCATGTGTCCACCAAATAATCTTTAACCTACAAGTAGTGGTCATTAAAGTATTGAAGACCGATTTTAGAAGGAGGGGGTAGTTTAAACTTGGAGGAGGAAGTTAGTAGGTGGTCCTGGATATGAGAAGATGGAAATAGCTAGTTGACACATATGAACCCTACCCCACTAGATTCCCTCTACATTTGGATGAGTTTATCTTTATTCACACAAGAATCTGGTGGACAAACGACCTACATGGAGACTCACACTTAGCATACAAAACCTAACGGATCGCTATCTCCTCTAGGCCCTCCAATGAAAATTCCACCATGACCACAAAATTAGTGTGGTCCACACTAATTATTTCCCACCCACGTTAATAGGACAATCTAGTGTAGCTGTTGCTTCTTCCCCCTTTCATTGCAGCTGAAGAAGGCATCGGTGTGGTAATAACACACGTTCCCTGGATATATATGAGAGCTCATTGGAATGCAAAGGTCAAAGATGAATGATGTGTGCGTTTCTAAATCGGGCACAACCACATTGCTTGGCAACTTCAACAACAACAACAAAATCAGCAAAAGGGCTGAATTGATTTTACGAGAGTGATTGTGGTTGACTCGTAAACCGAGCCCCCAGAATTGTGCGTCGAGTGCAATAAATTGTTTACCTTTTGCATCGATTGTTATTCAAGTCAAATATCAGCAATCAAGGTATTCATTTATAAGTCTCTTTTAACTTTAATGTTTCATAATTCTGTTTCCCACACAAGGTCCAAATGTGGTAAAGAATGGCAGAAGAGGACGAGCTCCTGTGGAGGTCCGTGCTTCATTTGAACGACATGCAATTTATGTACTAGATATTGGAACATGAGAAGTCGTGCTTCAACATGTAGCAATGCGAAAGGTGTAATAAGAGATTGGGTGTTGTTGCGAGGGTTTCTCATCATGCTCTATATTTGGTGTGTCTGTGTTCAATGAATACAACAAGAAGTTAGTGACTCAATCTGAGATAGTGAACGTTATGCAACACCCAAGCAATTGGGAAGCTTCAAATGCAGATGGAAATACTATCGTCATAGCAACCCAACATAGGTTGTAGAGGAACTTGTGAAAATGGATAGACATTCAAGTCAAAACTGAGTCTTTGTCTGTGAAATATTCAATAACTAATGCAAGGACCCGCTCTCATCAGAGCATTAAGGTAGAAATACCATAACCCGTGAAAATAAGGTGATTCGCATTGAAGATCTGGTCTGACAATCATGAGGTAATTTTCCAAGATAGACGAGAAGGATTCATGAAGAATTAATGCAAGTTGTTTCATATTTTTTCTGCCTTGTACAAAAAATGCTACAAATTTTCAAAGTGGAAAGTTGTCCAAGTTGTCCAAATCCCTACTCGTTCACTAGATTCTCCCTACACTGAACACAGTAATCCGCATTTCCATACAAAACATCGCCTAAATTGGTTACCTCATGAGTACATTAACACTTGACTCCCATTGGCTTGTACACGTGTTGATCCGTTTTAGAAATGGCACTTCACCATTATGACGGCAGTCTAGTGCACGGCTAGAGGTGGGTTAACAGGTTGTGGTATTTCTACCTCACATTACTATGCAAAGGAACCCAATCCTTTTCTCCGGAATCAAGGTAGACTTACAAGTGGGAATTCAGAAAAGGCAACAATGTGGTATTGTTTATAATGTTCAGCTTGAATATGGACTTCATAATATTTCCAAGGTTGGAAACAAAGAAAGGAAACGATGCTATATTGTTTATAATATAATAAACGAACCCAATCCTTTTCTCCGGAATCAAGGTAGACTTACAAGTGGGAATTCAGAAAAGGCAACAATGTGGTATTGTTTATAATGTTCAGCTTGAATATGGACTTCATAATATTTCCAAGGTTGGAAACAAAGAAAGGAAACGATGCTATATTGTTTATAATATTCAACTTGCACATGGACTTTATAACACTGCTAAGGTTGGCAATACGAGCGCTCTTCCAAAATAGTCCCACTGCCCTTGCCGAATTATTCCCTTGTGAAGTGTAAGAGGTATGTCTCGCTTAGCAATGATTTGATGTATGACCATGTTGGTTCCTGTTGAGACTGAAATACAGATGGTATAGACAAAGTATTTTGGACAGTATGTAGGTGCAAATTCAGTACTGCCTGCATATGGTGGAGCAGGGTATGTATATTGTATAAAATTATAAAATAATGGTTCATGACACTTGGCACCATCTGATTGCACATGGGTGGCTGGCCATACTAACCAGGTCGATGTCATGTCTATACCCTCGTGATATCCGAGGTTAATTATCCATCTACACTATCTAAGAGGGACTGATACCCTCGGGATACCCGGCTGGGTTCCCTTAACTAATACTGAGTTAAGTCCTAATACCCTACTAAGTATCCAGGGTGTAATTAACTAAGTGATACCCTGGACCCTGGGTATCCACCCTAAGCCTCAAATGGCTTACACCTTAAATCCTCATATGGTTTACACCTTAAGCCTCAGACGGCTAATCTGGTTATACATCAGATTGTTCCTAATTAGTTCTAAGACTAATTCTCTAACACTCCTCCTCAATCTGATGGATTAGCCTCGTTAAAAACTCTTGTTAAGTAAAACCCTGATTTTGGGAAAAAACCTTAACTAGAGAAAAGAGTGTTAATTACCAAATGAGGTTAATTCATGGAGCATCCTAAGTCTAGCTGCATGTACTAGCTTCTTATGTTTATAAACAGGTAAAGCTTTTGTCAACATGTCAGCAACATTGTTTTCTGACTCAATCTTTACAATACTCAATTGTTTTTGTTCAATAAGATCTTGAGTAAAACCAAAAATATGTGGGCTAACATGTTTAGTTCTATCAACTTTTATGAACCCAGCAGCCATCTGTCGTACACATGTTGAGTTGTCTTCGTACACTACTGTAGGCTGATTCAAAATTCGAAGTTGACATTGCTGGTCCAGAACTCCTTCCATCGTCCTTAGCCATACAGTCTCTCGGGCAGCCTCATGAAACGCCAAAAGTTCAGCATGATTTGTCGACGTGGCTGTGACAATTTGCTTCGTAGATTTCCACGAAATAAGAGCACCACATTTTAGAAAAATGTAGCATGTCTGGGACTTTCCTGCATTCACATCAGTCCTAAACCCATAATCTGCAAAACCTTTGATTTATGGTTGGTCAGTTTTGTGATAGTATAAGCCAAGGTCAGGTGTCCCTCGTAAGTACCTCAACAAATGTTTAATTCCATTCCAATGTCTTTGAGTTGGGGCTTGGCTATGTCTAGCTAAGATACTGGTTGCGAATGCAATATCAGGTCTAGTGTGAGTTGTAAGGTAAGTTAATGCACCAACCGCTGTGAGGTATCTTGGTTTATCAACTACCTCCTCCTCCTCCTCCTCACGAGGTTGGTAAGGATCATCGTTAGTCTTACTAGGCCCTATCATTGGGGCTGCTAACGGATTTGCCTGATCCATGTTGAATGATTTGAGGATTTTCTGGGCATAGGTTTGTTGGTGCAACAGGATGCCACCATTAGGTATATATTGGATCTGTAATCCTAGGCAATAAGAGGTCTGACCTAGGTATTTCATATCAAAGTGTTGGGTTAGGATATTTTGGGCATATGTACACAATTTTGGTGTTCCCAATATGTTCAGATCATCAACATAAACAACTAAGATGACAAAACCAGCAGGTGTAGTATATGTAAATATACAAGGTAATATATTATTATGAACAAAGCCTTGGGAAATCAGGAAATGGCACAAATGATGATACCAGGCCCTCCCAGACTGTTTCAGACCATATAAGGCTTTACAGATTCTAAGTCCAGAAAATCTACTAGGTTTTGGGTTAGGGGTAGATTTCAGGAATCCAGGGGGAGGTTTTAAGTATAATTTTGTGTCTAAATTTCCATGTAGATAGGCTGTTACTACGTCCATTAAATATATTTTCAAGGACAGTTGGACAGAAAGAGCTAAAAGGTATATGAATGATACTGTGTCCATTACAGGTGAATAGGTCTCCTCATAATCTATACCTGGTCTTTGGGTGAAGCCCTGGGCCACAAGTCTGACTTTGTATCTAAGGGTGCTTCTTTGAGAATCTAACTTTCTGGTGAAAATTAACTTATGACCTATGGGCTGATGTGGTAAATCTGTGGCTAATTTTGCAAAAACGCCATGTTTTCTCAAAGATTCATATTCTGTCTCAATTGTTGCCTTCCAGTTAGGCCAGTCAGTTCTAGTCATAGCCTGATCTAAGGTTTTTGGGTCATGTTCAGGTATCGAGTCAACAGACTCGGTTGTATAATGTATTTTAGGGTGTTTATATGGCTGGGATTCGAATAAGTGTGGTTCAGGTCGTTTTCTAGGTAGGATATGGCCTGTCCCGGGTAATGGATTGCGTATTATCCTAGGTTGGGATGAAAAACCGTCTGGGTGGATTCGGCTAGTTGACGTAGTTGTAGAAGTTTAATAACTTCTTTGTTGGGTAATGAGGTTGGGGGGTCAGGGTTCATAGTTAAGGACTCTGGTGCACCAAAGTTTAGGGTGGTTGGGATTGTAGGTTGGGGTATGGTTGGAAATTTGGTTTCAATAAAGCGAGAGTTTGCGAATCTGGCTTTGTAAAGGTTGGTAGTTAAAGGATCTAGGTATCGAATAATCGAAGGCGAGTCAAACCCGACATAAACACCCTCTTGGCGGTGTGCGCCAATGGTGTGTCGATGTGGATCTGGTGTGGGTACCCAGACTTGGCAGCCGAAAACACGGAGATGGGAAATATCAGGTGGTCTCCCGGATAGAAGCTCTTGCGGGGTTTGGGTATTTAATAAGGTTGGTCGCAGTTTTAGTAAGGATGCTGCATGTAACACGGCATGGCCCCACAGGTTAGAAGGTAGTTTGGCATGTAATAGCAAGGGTCTAGCAATTAGTTGGATTTTCTTCACAAATGCCTCAGCTAGCCCGTTTTGTGCATGCTCATAAGGCACCGAATAAGTTAATGCTATCCCTGTTGCTGTACAATAGTCCTCAAAAGCATGGGATTTAAATTCTTGGGCATTATCCATGCGTAGATATTTAATTGGATATTCAGGGAAATGGTTCTTATAGCGAAGGATAATCGCTAAAAGCCTTGGGAAAGCCACATTACGGGTGGGGAGTAGCGCGACCTCAAAATGACTTCCGGATGCATCTACTAACACAAGCTAGTATCGGAAGGTTCCTGATGGTGGGTTAATAGGTTTGCATATATCCCCATGAAGCCTATAAAGGGGTGGAGGTAATTCAGTTGGCAATTTCCATTTTGAAGGCTTTTTGATGTATTTCCCCTTTATACATGCAACACATTCATGTGTTTTCCCTGAATCTGTTGTTACTAGGTTATGACCTTTCAGCAAAGGAATCATCCGGCGAAAAATGGTTGTGCCCGGATGTCCTAACCTCTCATGCCATAAATCAAGCTTGGCTTTAGTGTCAATAGACACTCCTTGCGCCAGGTTGCGGCGTATTGCTTCAGGGTCTCCAGCCCAAGCAGCCATGCACACCTCTTCCTCATCTATCAGTGAGATGGGGCTTTCATTGTCAAGGGAATTTATGACAATCTTATATAGGCCGTCGTCTCCCGCTTTCGCAGTGGCAAAGATCATCAGCCCTTGCCTGAGCTCCAGAACCTCTTCATCATTTTCCACCGCAGTAGAAACGTAGATATTCCTGGCCCTTAGATCCCGATAGCTGATCAGGCTCCTCGGGGCGTCTGGGGCGTACATTGCTCTTTCGCAATTGAGGGGGAATCCCCCGGGCAATATCACCGTTGCCCGGCCTTCCCGAAATATGATATTTCGGCTTCCGGCCATTGTAACTATCGTACAATGTTGCTAGGGTTCATCATTTCCTCTGAAATGGAAAAATCTGGGGTTTGTAAGGATAGTATGGGTTGATGCACTATCTAGGAGAGCCTCATTGGGGTTGGATGAGCGCTTCTCATAGATAGTCATGTAGTTTTCGATGTTTTCGGTATCCAGGGCGGGGCTGGAGTGGGGGTTTTCAAAGTTGTAGGCCTGTCTATTTTGGGTTCGGAGTTGTTGGAGTTTTCTATACATGTTGGTGATATAAGATGGGGCTCTACAATCTTTAGCAAAATGACCCTTACGCCCGCATTTATGACAGTTACCTTGGAATTGCCTAGGGGTAAAAGTCCTAGGTTTAAACTGGTTGGTTCGGGGCCTTAGGGGGTTCATCTCTTTTGTTATACCCTTTATGCGCATCGCTCTTGCCATAGGCTCGCGTCTCTCTTGCGGGGTGAGATGGGTAGGATTTTCGATAAGAACCTTTAGGAGGTCTTCTAGAGGCTTCGGCAGCATGCGCTTCTACCATGGTGGTAGAATGATCCGGGGCAGCTGCTGTGTTGTGTACTTCGCGTGCGGGGCGAGATTCGGCATTCCTCAGCAACAGTTGTTGGTGTTTCTCCGCCAGCAGCAGGTGTGACATGATGTTCTAATGTTTCTTGAACTTCATGTTCCGATATTGTTGAGACAATATCGCTGTGGCTGGGGGGAATGTTGACAAGGTCTTCTCCACCATCTCAGCCTCAGTTACGCGTTGACCGCACAGTCGGAGTTGCGCCACGATGCGGTGAAGTTCTGAGTTGAATGTGGCGAAGTCGGGGAAGTCCAGAACGCGTAGATTCGCCCAATCCGTGCGAGCTTGTGGGAGAAACAGGACTTGCTGATGATCGAAGCGGGCTTGTAATTTGGTCCACAGGTCCGCTGGGTCATCTACCTCCAGGTACTGCAGTCGAAGGGATTGATCCATGTGACGACGAAGTAGTGCAAGTGCTTGCCATTTGGATACGGCAGGTACCTCGGGAAGAACAGGAGGAACAACATTAGCTTCATCATCTGGGGTAGAGGGTAAGGATTCTGGTACATTATGTGTGAGAGTTTTAGCTAAGTCTTCGGCACATAATACTGTTCTGGAGTCATTGATCCATTCCAGAAAGTTGGATCCATCTGCCTTTAAGGGTGAAAATAAGAGATTCTGAAGTCTAGACTCTCCCATATTTTATAACAGTTTGTTCAACTAGTTGGACAGTATTTAGGTACTTATGGTTGATACAAACAGAATAGAAATATTGTCTTTTATCTACTGGAAATATAGACAGGGGTTATATATAAGTTCAGAATGTCAACAGGATGTATACAGGGGTGGGTATAGATGGTACAGGTATTATGTAACTAAACAGGGTACATTTAAACAGTATATAGGCAAAACAGGGTATATACAGGTATTATTTGGGTGGACATAAATTATATAAACAGTGTTTAAGCAGACAGATAGTTTGTAGATAAACAGGTTATATATACAGACAAAAGGAAATGAAGTCAGATAAAAACAGGATATATGAGAAGGTTAGTGGGTGTAGAAAATTCTTACATAATTTTGGCAGAGTTTCGGTACATAAATGAGTATCCGAAACATATTAGTATAAACAGGAAAAATATACAGATTATATGTACATTTAACATATATATATATATATATATTGCTTATATATTGCTTATATATTGCTTATATATAAGGTGGAAGAAGGGTTAGTTTCTGAAATAAAATATTTCAGTAAATACAAACAGAAAGATGTATATACGTGTATATATAAACAATATATATGTTATATAAACAGTTAGTTCAAAACAGGATATATATATATTTTTATATATAGAAGTTAGTATGGATATGTATATATGTATAATATATATCACAACAGGTTAGTAAATATAGTTTAAAATAAAGTTTAACAACAAGTCTATAATATATATATATATATATATGCCAAGTCAGAAAGCATAAGATAAACAGAAGTTAGTAATACTGACAGAAAATAAACAACAGCATATGTGTATATATTTATATTAAAAAAAATGAAAGATAGGAGAATAAAACCAGGTAGTAGTATTGTTCAGATGTGTTGTAAAATTTTGGGCAGCATGACAGTCCTATGTTTGATTTTTAGGCTGTAAATCTGGGAAATTTCGGCAGCATGACGTTGCTATAGACAGAAGATGAGGTTTTGAACTTGGAAATTTGGGCAGCATAACACTTCTATGGACAGGAAAAAGAAGGAAGTAAAGTTTGGTCTAAAAACAATTTGACAGCATAACGTGTCAGATTGTAGAGGGGTGATCCAAAAAAAATGAAAGAGTTTATGATCTGGTGAAAATGTATCAGAATGTGGATCCTGTCTCTATCTATCAACCTATTGTGTCTATGTGGTGTCAGGAGGATCAAAATGTGCTATATATATATGTATATAAGAAATCTAATAGAATTCACTCAGGTGATCATTCGGGTCCTCACAAGAGTATCTATCACAGTATGTGTATAGACGTAGTGTAGATGTAGAAGTAGAAGTAAAAAGTATGTAGCCAGGAGCGAGTGCTGATAACATGTTGAGACTAAAATACAGATGGTATAAACAAAGTATTTTGGACAGTATGTAGGTGCAAATTCAGTACTGCCTGCATACGGTGGAGCAGGGTATGTATATTGTATAAAATAATAAAATAATGGTTCATGACACTTGGCACCATCTGATTGCACATGGGTGGCTAACCATACTAACCAGGTCGATGTCCTAGTCTATACCCTCGTGATATCCGAGGTTAATTATCCATCTACACTATCTAAGAGGGACAAATACCCTCGGGATACCCGGTTGGGTTCCCTTAACTAATATTGAGTTAAGTCCTAATACCCTACTAAGTATCCAGGGTGTAATTAACTAAGTGATACCCTGGACCCTGGGTATCCACCCTAAGCCTCAAATGGCTTACACCTTAAATCCTCATATGGTTTACACCTTAAGCCTCAGACGGCTAATCTGGTTATACATCAGATTGTTCCTAATTAGTTCTAAGACTAATTCTCTAACAGTTCCATATTAGAATCATAATGGTTGTCCAATTGAGAGCCACAATGACAACATAATTGTTTTGAAAGGACATCAAATGTTTGAAGTTTGCTATCCATAAAAATGTCTCATTGGAAGAGACACTGCTAGGAAAACGAAGAGAGAGAGGTGACATTTGCATGAAAAGGAAACGCTTCGTCCCTAAGGCATTAGCACTACTCATATGTGTCAATAGGACATGGGAGACTGTCCTTTGTCAAGGAGTGTCCCTATTGACCCTCGCACATGAAGCAAATATCCTCCGCCCAGGCTGCGCCCCCGTCCCCCTGCACAGAGAAGCGGTGCTTCTTTGGGGGCTCGGGAGGGAGGCCTCGCGCGAGCTGCCTGGGCAGGAGGCGCGCCACATCCACTGCCCAGGGTGCGGGCAGCCACTCCCGGGCAGGTAAATTTTTTTTTTTGCTGCCCCTCTGTGTTTCTCTGCAGATTCCAGGGGCCGAGAGCTCTCATTTTCGCAGCCAAGTTCTTTCGTTTGTCTCATTTTTGCAGCCAAGTTCTTTCGCTTCCCACAAGGTGAGTTTTTGAGTTTATTCTAATTTTTTTTTCGATGTGGAAGTTCTCTAGATCTAGTTTATGCTTATATGTTCATGACAAATAGATTGTACTCATCATGCCTTTTGTCTAGGATAAGATTTCTTTACATTTTGAGGTTTCAATTTTGTGGATTTTTCGAATCTTAGGGTTCATAGTAAGAGTTTTGTTGTTAGATGGGGGATGAATTGCCAGGGTCATTCATGGAGTTTATGCTGGAAGGAAGTAGTGCTAACGTAGCACACGTGGAGCGGATCGAACCAGTTCCTCCAGTGGTTTTAGTGACAACTCCGAAACCACGACGTATACAACCCAATTCTAAACCAAAGAGGGTGCAAAAAAAGAAGGTTGTTGTTGCTTCTACATTGGTAGATGACGAAGCTACCGTTGGCGGGCGGTGGAGCGACGATGCCATCAACAACATTTTGGACTTGTATCAAGAGGAGTGGATTCGCATAGACAAAGGTAATCTAAAACCTAAACACTGGACACACATACGTACTGAGCACCATAGACAAATGCCACTAGCTGTGCGTCGTAAGGAAAAGCATATTAAGGGGAAGATTGAGAAGCTCAAGGCTGAATGGAGACTTCAAAAGAAATCTCCAGAGGAGGCCACAGGTGGAGAAGGATTTTCGTGGCAATGGTTTGAGCGAATGTCCGAGATACTCACTGGATCAGCAAAAGGAGAAGGAGTTCCTGGTGGGATGGATATGGGAACTAGTGTATTATTGTCAGAAGATGAAGAGGATACTGTTGTTTTGGAAGAAGAGAGAATTCCTAAGACGCCAATGTCTACCGCTAGTGGAGAGCACTCTTTTAGTACTCTCACAACAGTTGCCTCGGAGAAGAATGTTTCTCCCAAGACCGCTTCATGCATGAAGCCAGGGGTGGATGAGAAACCAAATTCTCGTAAGCGTGCACTCATTGGGAATGCAGCATATATGGCAGATGCAATCACTAAGTTTGCTGAAGGTTCTTTCCAAGTGGAACGACACAAGATGGAGGCCCACTACTAGAAAATCATGACCAAATCAACAAAAAATCAACAGATCTTTATCGATCTGGGCACTGCAATGACCGATTTCACTGATTTTTGAATTTTTGTAAAAATCAACAGTTTACTGCCTACATTTTTGTTGATTAGAATAGTACAATGACCAAATCAACAAAATTTTAGTAGATGTGGAATCTTTTTGGAATATTCTAGGATCTATTGGAATATTGTAAAATATTTTTAATTTTTTGCAATTTATGGTCTTGTAAATGTATGGGTATGGAAATAATTACGAATTCAAAGGTGTGTAAATATTATAAATATTATATTAGTTGATAGTTAATATTATATATATATTAATATGTATATGAATTCATATTAATATGTATAATATGTATATAATATATGTAACATATTATATATATATATATGTATATAATATGTATGTATATAATGTGTATATATATAATATATGTAACATATATGTATATAATATATGTAACATATATTATATACATACATACATATATATATACATATATATTATATGTATACATTTACAGTAATTATATATAGTATATATTTACTGTAATTATATACTGTATATATACTGTATATATTTACAGTAATTATATATAGTATATATTTACTGTAATTATATACATTATATATTTACTGTAATTATATACAGTATATATTTACTGTAATTATATACAGTATATATTTACTGTAATTATATACTGTATATATACTGTATATATTTACTGTAATTATATACTGTATATATTTACTGTAATTATATACTGTATATATTTACTGTAAATATATACATCAAGTAGGTAGTAAAGAGAAAATAGTGGCCTTATTCTAGAAAGGTTTAAAACACTACACTTATATCATGTGTGATGTGATGACCTAGTGGTTAAGGCACATGTGTGGGTGTCACTAGGTGCAAGGTTCGATTCCCATGGCCAACATCTTCGGCCTTGGCCTTGCCACCTATGTGAGTTGTAGGTAGTCTATACTTGTAGGTGAGGTATAGGTTGAGGGTTACTTGGGAGGGGTTAGGAATTGTAGATCTGACATTTATTCATTTTTTATTTTTTAATGTTATATATATATATATATAATAAGTTTTTTTTTAAAAATATTTTTGTGACCATATCAACAGAAAAAATCAACAAAATTGTGTTACATCATGTCCAGGTCAACGCGTCCTAAGTGACAACCGCGACCAACGCCTTTCTGTTGATCCGGACGCAGAATTTTCTACTAGTGGCCCAAGAACGGATGCACAATATCCAAATGGAAACCAATAAGGCCATTGCAATAAAGCAGATGGACATGGAGATGGAGACAAGGCGACTTGATATGGCGGCTCGGCGTGAAGCTGCTGCGATGCAACTCAAGATTGCAGAGTTGTTTAGCAACAACCTCCGTAGTGCACGGAATTGAACACCATGATAGTTTGGTGTCATTGGCAATGTTTCATTTGTATGTTTGTTTTTACATCTATAGCTATTGTTATTCAAGATTATACTCTTATATATATGTTTTGTCTTCATACATACAAGTATAATCTGTGGTATTGAGCACTACCAATGATATGTCATTCAAAGAATTTGTCTAAATTGTTACAAAAAATGCTCATATTAATCAAGTTTCAAACAGTTCAAGAGGTTGGTGCATTCTCTTGCACATTCAACCAATTATTGAACAAAACATCACGCATCATTTCTCCAGCCTCTTTAGCTGCACGACCTTCTCTAATAACTGGTCGTCGGCCTCTTACCATGTGTAGTGGAACCAAATCCGTTCTCAGAAGTGGTTCCTTCATGAGCTGACAAAAGTTGTGTAGAACACAACAACCTACAACTATAGACGGTGCAATATCTACCCTAGAATTTACAGAATTCAAAATGCGCCATCGCATTTTTAATAATCCAAAAGCATTCTCAATGCTTACTCTACCACCGTTTATTTGTCTATCAAACTTTATTTTGTCTACATCTCCATCTGCCGGTTTGTAATTTCGAAGCAAGTAGGTTCTGCTAGGATACCCTGCATCACCTAGTAAAAAAAGCTTGATATGTGTTCCATCTACGATGACAACTGGTGTAGCCAATATTTATCTTTGTCGAATCTGCTCATAGATCTGTGAGATCTTAAATTGACCTCCATCCGCAGTTCCACCAGATGCCGAACAACATACATTCCAGAACACCTTGTTCATATCACAAACAGCTTGTAGAACTACGGAGCTAAATTTTTTTCTTCTACACCAGAAATCTGCCACTACAGCAGTTTGACGTTTGTCGGGCCTTCGTTGAAGAGGAATGTGACTTCCATCTATATTTCCGCACACATTCGGTAATCCACAACTATGAACATACCCTGCTATAGTCCTATTTAAACGAGCACCTGAAGGCACCGAAATATACTTCCCAAATAACTTGTTTCTAGATACTAAAGCATCCAAAACAATTCCCATATACTTACGTACTGTTGAAGCACCTACATTAAATCTATCCGCTATAATTTCTACAGTGATTCCATGAGCAAGATGGTATAACACTATACCAACAGCTTTTCTAATTTCTAAAGGAGCACGTACAAAGTGAATAGAAGTAGATTGCAAATAAGGCTTAAGCTCGGAGACCAAATACATAAAAGATGCATAAGACATACGATATGCTTCTAGATATTTTCTATCTCTCATTTCTGGTGAAGTGTGCCATACCAAGCCTTCAATGATGTCCCATTGTGTTGATTGTCGAGGCTCCTTCCACCACACACGTCCAGGTTGCGGCTCAAACAATGATAGAATGACTATAATAATTGGGAATACCCTCACCACGAAAGGACGTTCTTCCAAAATTGAAGAACTTCCCAAAGGAACTCTCTTTCTCTGCCTTGACATACACCGTAATGTCACTCCATTAAAAAGAAAAAACGATGAAATAAGTGCCCACATCTTGTCATGTGTGTCCATTCCACTACCCTTACAAGACCCCTTCCCTAAACCCACAACCCAAAACACTAGATAATATAACCAAACATCACCACAACAAAAAAAAATTCCTTGAAAACATACCCTAAACACTCAAATTATGCTCGCAGCCAGCCACCTCCCAGCTAACCGCATACAGGTTTAGGGCGGGCTGCCCCACAAACGGCGGGCACCGACCGAAAAAAAAAAACAGGACTGGACGGATGTTTTTCATCGATTCCGGCAAGGCTGGCAGGCTGCGCCCCCTACTTCATGTGCTTGGGCTATATGAAGGACATGTTGTTGCGGTGTGGGATATGAAATGCAGGATATCCTCCATCCCATACGAGGAGAAGGTTTGAAGGGTTGGTTTGGAGGTGTGGGAGCGGTCCCTTATGGGATTGCCTATTAAGGTGGAGATGTATTTTGCAATGGTTTGGCTACGAATGAAAATGAATTTTGGCTTCAAGTCTATGCGTGCATTAAGATGGGTGGATGTTTGGTGATTTTGTGAGATACATTTGCGGAGCGTACTAAGGGTAAGATATTTGATGCCAACAAGGTGAATCTATTGCATGCATGCATAGGCTTTAGGGGAGATTGACGTACTAGTAATCATCCTTGAAGGTTGTTGATTGAAATATGATAATTGAGATTTTGATGTGTGATTACATGTGTGGGGTCCCAATTTGGACATAAGATGAATTCTATGAAGTAGATTTTAAAATTTGAAGACATTGTCCAAACCCCCTCAAACACGTGTTTTTATATTCTTTATTCTTTGGTCCTCACCTAACCATAGACCAACCGAATACACGTGTCTCATTAAGAAAAACAATTGAATAACACTTGCATACGTTATACTCGAATTATATAAAAAGAGAATATGAATCTAGCATTGCAAATCATCATCTCCTACTCAAGCTTCAAATAAGTAACGTAGAAAAAAAAGAAAACAGTGAATGACCACTAGTGGCGCACTAGACTCCAAGTAGAATGATTCTTGTGTGGACCCAAAATGGCTAATTGTAAAAATGATGACCTGAAAAGGATACAGTGATAAGCCCATGCAATGATTGGCTGGATAGATCTTGTTTCACACCACTTGTGAAACAGTGAATGACCACTAGTGGCGCACTAGACTCCAAGTAGAATGATTCTTGTGTGGACCCAAAATGGCTAATTGTAAAAATGATGACCTGAAAAGGATACAGTGATAAGCCCATGCAATGATTGGCTGGATAGATCTTGTTTCACACCACTTGGGATCACTTTTGGGTGCCATTGAGTTAACTATTTCGCATGCATGCATTCATAAATAAAATATGATATTTTGATGCTCAAGTTTGGAAGACTCTGCTATACAAGTAGGGAGTTTGACTTATTTGACTTGTTGGAAAAATGTAATTAATTAATCAATGACATGAAATAACATTATGAAACAACTTGCATTCCTCATCACTTTCTACTCCATCTCTGAGAAATATTACACAATTTCCAAGCCACTTTCCTGGCCAAATCAACTTATTTTCAACGTTCTTCATTTTTCTACCTTATAACTAGTGCATACCCTAGCTGCCATTATTGGTCAATAAGAAACCATGAAACCCAACTACCACCCTACTAAGGTCATCGTCCATAACCACAATGGCCTCAACTACTAAACCCCATCTCCAAACATGAACTCCATCACCAACCTCTCTGATAAGCGTACAATGCCAACTGAAGACGACAACAAAATAACCACCTCAGCTGTTTACAATTTGCTAGCACTTAATTTCCGTCAATTTGGGCCGTGTGCTAATGACAACTTTTTTTTTTTTTTTAATATCAAATGCCAGATGTGTCTTAGGCCCATGTAATCTACCGGTATTTACATTCTTAGCACAATGTTGGCATTGGATGGCAATCACTTAGAAAGTGTATCTTATAAATTTGTAATGTTCTTGAGTACTTCCTTTGTGTTATGGACCAATCATAATTTGAAAGGAAACCTCGGGAATGATCTCAATGCAGGGTTTCCTAGAAGAGTTTGAACCTATTTGGAAGTTGATAACATGATATCTCTGCACATCACATCTTAGTTCTATTCACGTTCAATAGGGCAGTTTCCATGCCAAATCCATGGATGAGAAGTTAGCATATTAATTTCACAAAGCCCAAAGTAAACAATATTTTATTAGGCGCAATTTTCTCGACCTCTTTGAGGTAGGTCTAACATAGCATGGCGTCTTGAATCTCATGTTCATAGGATTACTTTAACTATTTGATGGTGTGATTCACATTTGTCAGGTCCAAAGATAAATAAAATACCGGTCATTGCTCTAGTATCTTTTGGGATTGCATTAAGAGAAAGCAAGCACCACTATAAATCATTTTATCAAATGGACCCCATTTCTCATAAGCACATCCAACAAAACAGGGTATCATTATTCTTGGTGCAAACGGTCCATAAAGCCAATATGCTCATGAGCTTAAGATATGCGGTTTTACAAGTAACATCGATTTAAAAGAGACACTTATTTTTCATCCTTAAACTTTAAAGAGTCAACAAGTGAGTGTAATGGTGCATTAAGTAAGTGAAAGCATAAGCCAAAATTAGAAGCCACTAATCATGTGCGACATCAAGTACAACATTGCACCAATTTGGCCAATATAGTGGTTGTGTAAGAAGAATGTGAGAACTGTTTAAGAATAATGCCAACTTTGGCCAATCACCATGGCTAACCTAAGATCTTCTTGCTCAATGAGATGGTGTAAGAATTCTTCAAAAAAGATAATTTAAAACAATATGATCCTCATTCAACACACTATTCTCACTTATTATAAGCTTGATATTGTGATGATTTGCACTTGACAATCCAACATTAGTGGAACCCCTATGTAATGGTACACGGCCCATTTTGATAGTCATCTTCATTGATTTCCATGGTTTACACTTAGTATCCATTTATTTATTTCTGTCATTTGTAGACTCAACCCACATTTGCTAATCGCCCCCTCTTTCGTTTTCATCTTGGGTAAGTCCCCAAACTATGCAAGGTGTATACGTGGTGTCGCTGTAGGGATTGCTCACCTTAGAAAACCCTAGTCAAAAGTTGTACATTACATATGGCACTGGAAGATAGAAGCCACCGATTAACAACACAACCGGGAATGCAATTCTATGTGATCGTTTGAGTTAACAAGGGGTCTTCACATTGGGCTCTTATAAGGGTGAGTTTTCATGTAGGCCGCATGCCCACTAGATTTTAGATAACAGCGGGTCGGAGGTGTTTGCATGTAGTTAAGCACAAGCCACTATCCAACCACATTTTGGCGGTCTGTTAGAATGTGGAGGGTTGTGCACATGGGCCATTAGACTTTCAGGTGCCCACTAAAAAATCTTAAACCTACAAGTGCAAGTCAATGTAGGATTAAGACCGGCTGAAGATTCAAGAGAACCAATGATGGTCTAGAATCCCATCCTTAATATCGGAAGGTGTAGGTGAGCCCGGATTGGAGAAGATGGGAGTAGCTTCACAAAATTTGATATTTAGTGTGACTTACTGTTTGGAGTTACATGTTCCTATATCTATTTACTATTAATGTATTATGTTACCAAGTAAAGGGGTTAATGTTCTATAGTGTCCAAACAACCAATTCGACCATGGTTGGTTAAAAAAAATGAGATGCACAGTAGACAATTATAGCATTGTGTAATTTCAAATAATAAGTAACACTAAATATCATATTTTGTGTAGTTGGCACATACGAACCCAACCCCACTGGATTCCCTCTACATTTGGGTGGTTTTGTCCTTATTCACACTAAAATCTGGTGGGTGAGCAACCTACATGGAAACTCACCGGAACTCAACTCATGCACCCCAACTCCGAGTTTAAAGTTGCAATGCCAAACTTTAATTATCACAGTGCAGTCGCGAATCACAAGCGCTAACCGGATGGCACGGTTTTTGAGCCAGACAATTGCCATTAATGTTTGCAAAGTTCCAAAATGCCCACTATAGGACCGTGACATGTCCTAATTTAGCAGGCATGATTACATGGAAATTCGATGCCGATTCAAATCGTTTTTGGTGAAGAATAAGTCTACATGTACAAACTCCCCGCAGTTTGAACTTGGAGACCATGGTTGTCCTTTTAGCTAGCTAGGCCCAACAGGGCACAAACTTTGATAGCATTCATCATGGGAAGTGGACCCATTAGCCAGCCAACACTGAACAAGTCTAAATGATATTCTAAGCCAATTAGCCACCCAGATTAGTGACAAAAAGGTTGTAATTAGCTAGCCAGGGGTGGCTCAAAAATGACTAAATCCAGTCTTTGGGCACACACGTCGAGGCACCCTCTATTTCGGCGGTGTTTGGGAGGGTTTTTTAGAGGCCAGGAATCATTTGCTTGGGGCTTGAAAGAAAGCTGGGGGGAATTAATTGTTTATAAAGCAAGCAAGCAAGCATCAGCTTTATTTATAACCCATGCCTCTGCTAGTATCTGTCGGTACCTCGGACGCTGCAGGCTCAATATGTTCACCTCACGTACATTCTAGGACCCATGCTGGTGCGCCGACTGCTGGTCGGCTGACACTTTTCCCCTGCAGGCGCCTAATTTTGTGATTGTATTTTTAGATTTAGGGTTTGGCTAAGGAACTCCTCTGTGTGTGTGTGTGTGTGTGTCCAATTTGTGTGTGTATGTGTTTTGCCCAACAAGAGAGCAGCACGGGAACCAATGTTCCGGCCTCCTGTAACTTCCAATGTTTTTAGTTTGAATGGGCCACTTTATCTTCGAGCATCGCGACTACCCAGGACGATCTTTCTGTAACCCAGCTATAAAGATAATTGCTTTGGTTCTTGTTGATGTTTTGGGAGATGTGTTGGTTTTTGTGGGTGGTCTATCTCCTCATCACTCTCCACCTTCGCTTTTCCATATTCGATGGTCACTTTCAAAACATTATTCAAACGGATTGCATGCCACGTAGTTGCGGCATACCTTGCCAACCCAGGTGTCTTTCACATTCACACTGAATGTGGTCACTAGTCAGGAATCATTCCCACTAATAAGGGGTCTCATTTGAACATCTTGCAATATTTGAATAATATTTGTGCATAACATCACATACTTAAATGGGGATGTTTGCTTATCATTTCCCTTTTCATGTTCAAAAGAGTACCCAACCCAACCACTATAAATGAACAATGTTTGCATCATAAGGTAGATGAGGTTAATGTGGACATCTCTAGCTTTGTGGGAATCATACAACTAATGGATTTGAGCATTAGAAGTTGGAGCAGGTTAGTCATTGCAAATCAGGACCAAAAAATTTGAAACCAATGAAATCGGAGTTCAGGACGGTGTCGATTTAGGCTCCGGAATTAAAGGATGTCTACTTCCCAATATGCTGTTATATGGGGGAACTCTTTGAACGTTCAATGTTGTGTAAAGTGAACAACATCATTACCAAATTCTACATGGGTTATTTGCCAATGAAAACCAAGTTTAATGCCAATATTGGTTGTATCATGTCTCTAAAGTGGTCACATGTAAGATAAAATGTTGTTGAATTGTTTTTTAAATATAGAATACCCACAATACAAGTTGGTCGGCACCTCACATCCAAATGCCACCTCCTAATTTGCCCACCTCGGGCACAAAAATGAAGCGTGTCATGGCCTATAACTATATGAGAATAACATTCCTCATTGTGAAGGATGGTGGGTGTAGTTTGACTTTTGCAAAGGTGACTAACCCAAATATCACCAGGGCAGCTGCTAAATCACCATGTATTACTCAACCACTGAATTAAAATGATTGCAATTTAAAGGAGCTAACCGAATTAGCCTCATCTACCTTGCAATCCCTTGGATTCTCCAGAGTTTACGAAGATTGTTCCATTGTTGAATAATAAGGCCTCAGGGTAGTGCATTTAATTACTTAGATCTACAAATTGGAGATGAAGAACATTAGAAACTATTCAACAAAATCAAAAGTGATACTTTGTTCTTGTGGGTGAAGCTCCACCCTACAGGAGAATGTTGTTGTATTTGGATAAAAATTTGTGGATCAAATGGCAGTTTATTTTATTCGAAAGGGTAGAAAGACACCACATCGGCAACTGATCACCCCAAGAGGGACGACAATAGGAAACGAGAGAACAAAAACTCAACAAAGTCGATGACAAGACATTGATAAACTACAAAGAACCAACGGTGACAGTTATTTTGGTAGCGGCCACAATTGCTCCTTCACAACTTCGTGGTTGAGGATACAAAACTAAACAAATGAGGAGCAAAAGAGCTCAAAAACCAATGTATTGTCCTGTTGCATAGCCGTCATACATAGGGTGGTTTAGGAGCTCCTGTGACTGACTCTATCACCCTAATAACTAGCTAACACCCTCGCATATACTGTATATAGGAGCACACGGTGCCGATGATAACATGTCAAAGTGCTCACGTTTTACCATTTGGTATGCATGGGCAGCTAGCTAGGGATAAGCTTGCAAACATCCAAGCAATTTCCATGTAAGTTAGTCCAGGAGCAATCTCCATGCATGTGGTTCCAACTGGGACTTGTGTCATCATACATTGCCAAACACCAGTGGTTGCCGGAAACCCCATCCGTCCAAATAAATACTCCTCTCATGATCATCACTGTGTGTAAGATCTAGCCGAATGGCCGGAGTTATGACGGGAGGCCATCCTAACAAATACAACATTCTTCCCACTTCATGAAATAAATTTGATACTCGCGTCTAAAGATGCTGAAGGCCCAATAAGACCAGAAGTACGAAGAACTTTACAAATACCCGGAATAAGCTTGCAATAACTCACCCATTTGGATGTAGCCAAAAATCACCCTTCACAACTTGCATTGTATGTCAACTCCATATTTGACTTTGAGTCATACTTTATGACGTGCGTTTGATATCACTTCCTATCATGTTGTAATAATAATAGTGATAATAATAAAACGTCGGGCAATCCAACGTGAATTTGAGTCCGTTGGTCCTACCCTGCTCAAGGATCCCCTTGGTGCAGGGTGGGGTTTACTGCTTACCTTGCGGTGGGTGGGCTCTTGGTTTTTCCGTCAAGTAGAGAGAAGATTTCATAGCCGGGAAACGAACCACCAACCCCTCCATTTGGATTTGGGTACCTCTCCACTGTCATCCGGTAGTTTAGGGTCATCTTGGACTGATCGCATTGTAAAAGCAAACACATCGACAATCTTTGCATCAACCACCATAACACATTAGCACACTAGTTCATGTGAGCGACCACCGCAACAAACATCTGTAACCAGTGACCAGGGAGATTTTTGGGCATAATCGGTCAAAATCCTAGTGTTTTCAAGTTCAACCAATTATTAGTCTGAGATGACCCTAACTTATTGGATAATAGTGGATCAGTACCCAAATCGTAACAGAGTAGTTGGTGGTTCGATTCCTTGGTGTGAAACCTTCTCTCCACTTGACGGGAAAACTAGCCAAGTGCCACATGCCTCTTGTGTTCTAGTAAAACAAAAAACTCAACCGGTTGTACGTTGTGATTTTTTGGGTTTTTATTTTATTAATTTGAGGTATTTCCACAAATTCTTCTAGCGTGATTGGTATTTATTTTTATCTAAGGTCTTGAACTTTAACCCGTTGTTTCTTAAACTCAACTGCTTCAATTTGTAACTAGTGGTTGGTTCTCCCCATTCATTGTCTATAACACACTTGACCATCATGGTTGCTCCCATGTATGCATGGCAATATCATGTGCATTAAAGGTACATCACCTAACTTAACAATATGATTTATAAAATTTGCATGTAAGTTGTGAATAGACTACAACTACGTTGATTATCCCAATTACTATGTGTGGTACTAATTCCCGAAACATGCACTATTTTGCCAAGTCTTAATATTAATGAGGGCTAAATTTTTTACTAGGTGATACTAGATTCATGAATACATTCTCATTTACCATACATTTCAAAAAATTAGTCCATGCTCTAAGGTGCTTGTAGAGTGATAAAACAAATCATATACAAATACATGCTTGTCAATGAATAATGCCGGTACTTTCAATGAATAGTATTGTTATTATGAATAGTATTTTTTATGAACAATACTTCTTAGATCTTTTGATGGCACTAGTTTCATAGCATAAAGACATTTAGTGTCACCTTCACTTATTTCCCACATGCACTACTAACCCTCCGTCACTAATTGAGATAATCAGTGTAGTAATATGTGGTTTCAATATCCAATGCCCATGTCATATGATGTGGTGATACTGAAAGTGTGTGACTTAGGGTAGGATAACATTTCTATCAACATATCGGTGTCATTGTCCCATGAAGGTTTAACACATGTGTAAAAAGTGAATTTAAAATCAGGTGGTTCCCTTTGAAATTATATATGATATTATGCAATTTTACTCTCTCCTTGAAGTGTTTTGCAAAATTCAATTACTATAAGAATGATCTTATTTTGTGTTGCACGAACTCTAAAATTGCTTGGTTTTATCAAATCCAGCCCAAAGGCTTTATCGTAGGGTTGGGCCCGAACACTCACTCATCTCATGTGGTGTCCTATGTAGCACGATTTTGGCGCCAAACCTTTGGGCCGGCTTGAAGAAATGGGGGCGAGTTTTTCCTTGGCCCGAACACTCAACATGGGCCGGATTGGGCTCATCCATTGGATAATGAACATCTCTACCGTCAACCCATAGAAGGTTAATTCTCTTTACTACAATCTACCCTCAAGAACATCGGGACCTAAAATCAAGCCTCATCACTTTACATGTGACAAGGTTGGACCCACAAAAAGTTGATAAATTTGGGCGAGATTGAGGGCTTATTTGCACATGAATTGGGCCCGGTGCTTGGGCTGGCCCCAAACCATATATAAAATGCTACCAACACGTTCCCTTCACTGCATATATAACAATAATCTGTGTGGCCGTCACACTAAATACTCCAATTAACATGGATTACCATTTAGAGTTACATGTTGCTAAAACCAATTACCGAGATTATAAAGTGTTAACTCCTATAAGACAAACAACTACATGGATTGTGGTTAATATTGTCGACCACATTAATAATAAGGAGTCAACACCGAAGACATTGGGGATAATACTATGGGTGCACGTTAATATAACATTTTAGGTCCAAGAAACATATGATGATATTTCCTTCAATTTTTTCTTGTTTATTCACAAGCAAACAACCCATCTTGTAGAGTTTCTCATGTTCTTTCCAAAGACATCAAAATTAATTTCTAACCTTAATCACTATATTCGTTAATTGGAGACTTTTTCATGATTTGGAGACTAATCAAGGACTTCAAGTTTGATATCGTGTTTAGTCCATGTTTTGATTATGATATAGATACTTATTATATTTAGAAATATATATACTCCTCATGCACGAATATGTAGAAAGTTCATTACCAATGTTCCCCACGTTCACAATATTGCATCCCAAACTATGAGTAAAGTTTATTTTGAGACTTTCCAAAGTCTCCAATTAACGAATATAGTGATCTTAGCTATTTGGTTGCATTGACCATCCAAAAATCAATTGCACATACCTTCAATGAACACCTTTATGTCAATTTTTAGACTTAGGAAGTGAGTATATGTTTTTTGGATCAACATGCTTAATTGCTTTCAATTAACACCTTGCCCATACCTAAAAATGGGGAAATGAGAATATAGTGAGTGGTGGAAGATTAAAGTGTAACTAGCGTTGCAACTATTTTCATGCGCAATTATATATACTTTGGACCACACTATAGAGATACAAAGGGTAAGTCACATTACTATAGAAGGTTGTCTATTCCAACAACAAAAAAAATCCCCTCCAATTGTGCCATGTGTTATTCCTACATCGGTTGAGACCCAACTTGAATTCCATGTGGATTTAATTTTCTGAAACTAGTTTAAATGAACTAGAACAGTCTCTCTAATATACATATACCCACAATATTTTACATAATCAGTGTAGTATGCCCTTCAAAGAACATGAAACAACTTACATAATTTTTATTTAAAAAAGAGATTTCCTTAAAAAAATGTTATAGCAATGTGTGACTTTAAATGATAAGTTGATAACCCACATTAATAGGTCTATTTAGTGTAGTTTGCATGTACCTACTACTTCACAATCTAACAGAATCAAATTGTGACCGAATTCGAGCAAGTTGGGCAACTTGCAAATTGAACACTAACGCAAACACATGATCTGCAAATGATGAGAACCTAAGTTAAGGGTCATGATCTCTTTAGGAATCTCGCTTTTGTTGCACAACATATAAATTTCTTTCCAGCAAGGATAGAGACTCACCTGCCACTGGGAGGTTGAAATTGCAACACCTCCACGGGATTAGGACGGGAAAACTAGGCCGTTTTCAATTGGAAATCAGCCCTCTTTGGTGAGGAGATTCCTATGTTGTCAAAAGATTAAGATTTGGCACCTTCTTCGTTGCATCACACTTTAGAATATCTGGATTGTTGGTTTCTAAGATCTCCTCCAGTTCCAACCCAAATCAGGTGCATTATACCTGCACATGTCCACTTGAAATCACTCATGAATTGACAACACATATCACACATAAACCCAAAAGGTTTCAAATATAAATGAGAGAGAAGTTTACTCATTCAAAAATCTCATATTTTAAGCAATGAAGGCCACATGCATATATACCATTCGGTTCACTTCAAGAGCACTAGAAGATGCTTCTACTGAAAACAAAGAGGAGTTCATAGTGAAATTTGACCCTAGTGTATGACTATTGCTATGGCTATGGTTGAGTCTTGCATGCTCTACTTGAACCCAACATGTAGGGTCTTGAGTATCTTCAACAAATGAATCTTCTGGCCATAGAACGGGTGGGTGACCTCTAGAGTCTCCCAATGGTCATCTATCACTCATATTCTCATCCCACTCACCTTCACCAATTTCATCATCATGAGCATCCACATCAACAACTAAGTCATCACCCACATCTATATGGTTATATCTAGTATTAGGAGTAGTTGAGAGAATAGGAGGAGAAGGACGAATCAAAGGTTGGACAATATCGGTCTTAAAAGCAGTAGGTGAAGTCAAATCCAGTTCTTGCAACCTTCTTTTGAGTTTAAGGAGTTCTTCATCCCTTCTCAATCCATAGTGTTCACGAGCCATGGGATCGAAAATGTCAGCGATGTTAATGCCAAATAGTTGTTGTTAAGTTGTTGTGTCTTGCAAGGTATGAGCTGTCAAACATGTAGCTCTAGCCATTCCCAAAGCTGCTTGGGCTTGAGCATGTGAGGCTTCTTCATGTGTATTTACATTCCCTAAATCCTCTTTTCGTTGCTTGGTATTGGGAGGTCTCTTGATCTTGTTGGTTGAGGATGTATGGGGTTGGACTCTGTGTGGACTCCTCTGTAACCTCACTCTCCATCGCAAAATTGCTAGTGGCACCTAGAGCATTGGTGAGGGGCTTCCTCTTGAGACATTCAGGTGTCCTCATTGAATCGTTTCCGAGCTCCGCCCAAGGTGGCACCTCCCTCAATATGTGCCAACAATACTCAAAAAGAAAATCAACTTATTTGGGATGTTTCAATTGACACAGAGCCAATGACTCATGTGATGTCTTTTTTAGAGTGATCACATTCAAATCCTTGACATTGTGATAAATGCCATGGAGTTTTGAGACATTATGCTTGATGCTTCCCATTGGTCTATAAACTTCTAGCCATCCTCACCACAATCAAATGTGGCCACATTCAATTCCAAATGCACTTTCACCCAACTTTTTTAAAATAAATAAAACTACATATATATACATTGTTGAGTAGATGTAATTAAGTCTTGAGAAATGGCGAGATAAGATATGTAAAGGAGAGCCTCCTATGTTGCTACAAAATTCTTTCCTTTCGACCTCCTGGTTGAAGCATTGCTCGAAGGCATGTCCAGTGACGTGGCAACGACTATAGTGGAAAACAAGGTCAATACATGTTGATAAGGGGCCAAGTTGGCAGCTTGGGTAAAGGAATGGTAGCCTGCGTGGTCGGAAACCTGGCAGGTTGATGCAAGGGGTGTGACAAAGGTGGGGCCATCAAGCCTAGATTTGGTGCCAAGGACAAAGTTGTCAATTATTGACTATATATAAGGTTTTTGGATTGAGTTTTGTTTAACAAAACCACACAAGGCAGAGTAAATAAGTGTCATATTGGACTCTAAGCATCATTATTAGGTTAATTAATAGACCACATGTTGTGAACCTCTCCATGAGGAGTGCCCGCAACACCATGGGCACAAGGGGGAACACCGGAGTGACACCTAGGACTTGTGGCACCATAGGTGAGAGGGCCCCAGGCGTTGAGAATGCCTTCAACCCACGGAGACTAGGAGTTACGAGGGTAGGGCCATGAGCATTGAGTAGCTTATGATGTCCATATTCTGGAATGCTCAAGAACACCCCAATCAGAGGTGTGAGGTGGGAGATATGGCAATTTGAGGGGGTGATGCCTAGAAACAACGCCCAGCCTTCTAGGGGGCATTGTAGTGGGACAACAGTGACTTGGGAGTGGCGCCCAAGATTGCCAAGATAAGAACAACCATAACTCCTGCAATGTTTGGTCGAGTGGGGCAATTGAGGAGTCCATTGGCATCTACGTGAAGAGTAGATGGCGATGGATTGGTTGCTCGATGAAATCAAATATTGAATGATGAAGTTATGAAGGTCTGAAGCTGTTTGGGGACTCCAAGCCCAACGACTAAGGGAAAATGTCTATATGGCCCCTACTCTTAGGAGAGAGACGAAAGGTTATTTGACGGTGGGGTAGAGGCCCTGCCCAAAGTCCTAGAGGTTTATATGGGTGAGGCTGCGTTGCCAATTGACCCCACCCAAGGCAGAACAACACAGCCTCCACGGACGTGGGCCCAGCGTGGGGGCATAGTTGCCAAGTATGCTTCGGGTTGTTATAGCCTTGCTCCGGCAACGCAATCATCAACTCAAGATTGGACTTTCATGAATGGAATTCCACATCTAACCATTGGCTAACTACTAAGGGGAGAGTCCCAAATGCATTTGTAGGAGGGTTGGTCACCAAGTTATGAGCTTGGAGGTCCAAGGTATGAAGAGCTAACCATGCGTGGGGTTAGCGCTCGTGACACCTATTAGAGTTGAGAAATAATCAAGATAAGTTAAGGGGAGCTAGCAAGGGTCACGATACCACAATGACTTTAGGATCAGATTTGGGTACCAAACCTAGGTTAGACTTTCTTTCATGTGGTTGTTATAAAATTATGAGATTAAGGAGTGGATTATGAGGATCACTTAGTGCAATACATGCAATTGCACAGTCTCTCCCGTACAGCCAGCCATAGTCCAATAGTAACGACTTGCTATACCATGGATTTTCAATGGAGGGAGTCACATCTCATCAATAGTTTTTTTGAGTAACCAATAACCACATACAATCAAGGCAAGGGCACCCCAATATGAACAATAGTCTCTTCTTAAATATTTGATGATTTGATGGATCATGAAATACTATAATAACTAGACCGATTTAAAAACTTCCTCCTTTGATTATCCAAAGTTGTAGGCCATAACAAGTTAGATAGTAGCAAATACCACGATCCCTTTTCAAAGTTTAGATGATTTTAGTTATCATTATGAGAAAACTTGGATGACTTGCAGGAGACGTAATTTCGGTTAGTATTGTAAGTTTGATACATGGTTTCATTCAATGATTTATTCATTTCCTTCATTAGTTAATTTATCTTTTTCTAAGTAATCAACAATTTAGGTTCATAGATTCACGAAGTAATTAAGTATTTCTTGGTTCTTTAATAATATATAAAATTCACGGGCACTACGGGCCTTGGCTTGGTGGTTAGGGCTCATGGCCCCCAATGAGGAAGTTGTGGGTTCTATTCCCCATGCCGGTGTGGTGCTCACCACCTTAGTCCACCCAATTATGGTGGGGGGTCCTTGGACCTTGTTGTATGGGTACCTCAAAGCCCTTTGGGGGGATACCATGTCCGGTATCTTCAAGGCACTAGTGGCTAGCTAGGAACTTGTATAGTCTGTCACTATAGTGTCCATCCTCGAAATGGGAGAGTAGTATTTGTCCCAATGTCCCCTTGTCCAGTGGGCATCGGGTCATTGGCATTACGAACGGACACTTTATTCACGCCGGCCCCTTGCTTGAAAGGGGTTGGAGTTTCTATCTATCTATAAAATTCATAAGGCTATGGTCAACCTCTCATTGGCAATTGTCTATCTTAGCCCTCAATGACCCATGTACTTTCTTGTATCCAGTATGTAGCCTCGCCACTAGTATAGAGGTTTGCATGCTCCCCGGTCCATGGTCTTGCCACGCGTCCTAGTTGCCAAAGATTTGACTCCAAAGGGCAATGGTCTTGGAGCGTTTGGGACTTTCATCTCCCTCGGCTAAAGACCTCAATCATGGTTGTCTAATTGACAATGATATGTTGTATTGAATTACATGTCCTGATTTTAGAAGACTCATAACATTATTCAGATCCATAACAATGTTCTGTAAGATTGACAGACTGGATGTGAGAAATATCATGGAATATTCTGTGGAATCAGTCCCATAAAACATTGTTGTAGATTTGAATATTTTTATGCTATGGTGTTAATACTTGACTCTTTAAGGATCGTGTTGTTCTCTTCCTGAGAGTCAATCAATTATGGGGACCTTCTTCTCAAGCAACCGATGATGTCCACAAACTGATAAGAGGAGATTATCTCATGCACAACATGTGCCTCATACTAGACTATGGCCTTCTAATTCAGTTAAAACACTCGTCCATTCACAATCCTAATTCCCACAGACCATTAGCCTCTCAAATGACATCTCAATACTTATGAGAGTAGATGGCTCAAAGAATAAGGTTTTTATACACTCCATTTTGATTCAATCACTCCCTTCTCAAGGGTTCAAACAATTGTGTGGACAATTAAACTCAGACAGTTGCCACAGATAGAGGTTAACATACGAAAACCAAGGTTCAATCCTTAAGAGCTATCTTTCAGACCATGGAAGAGGAAGAGAAGCTGGTAATACTTAGAGAAGAATGGGCTATGAAGATGATTTTGCCAATAATGTAGTAGCACGGGTAAGGTGATAGAAGGGTAGTAATGCAAAATGGAGTTGGGTATGGTAAGAAGACCCAGTTCTACCAAGGGCAGATGAAAATATTCTTTAATAAGGATACTTCACCTTGATCATAGCCACAAGCTCAGTTGTGAACCCGATATGGGTTTACGGAGCAAGGCTATGAGACAATTGCTACTGCCTCTTATCAAAGGTGGTCCCTATAAATAACCAAAGAAGAGAGGGGGGGGGGGAGAGAAAAATGTTGGAATTATTTATTGTTTTAGTGGCATGGTGATCGGTGTGTAGGGGTTTTGTATAGCTTGGTGTGTATATCGGGTGTAGGTGTTAGGATAGAAAATTTTATTGGTTGCTTATGTGGGGATTATTGGTTGTTGTTGGTTTTTAAGTTTTTGTTTGTCAAGCATAAGAGAGTAAGGTATTTGATGGCTATCAAGTGGATTTGTTGCATGCATGCATGGATGGCATTAGGGAGATGTAGCATTGTTCGAAGAGGTTGGTGATGATGTTTGGGTGGATGCCTTTTTTAGATAACTGCTAAGAGGACCACAAGTGTTACATACCATTTGGTATCCACCAGTGGTTGATATTTGAGTATTTTTTGCCTTTGGGATGTGGCGGTGGGATCAAAATCTTGGCAGAAGGCAAATTCAATGAATTGTAGCCTTGAGCTTTGGGTGGTGTAGCGTGTGGATTTATTTGGGGAGGTGGTGGTGATGATTAGGGTATTAAGTTTGAATTGCGCAAGGCATTGGCATGGTCTTCTGGTGTAGGTGCAAGGGTATGGCCATGTAGGGATGGTATTCTCTAGGGACCTCCTAGATGTATGCATGTGTAAATTAGGAACATGTCTTGTGTTGTGAGTGGGAGAGGAGTAGTTTATGTATATGCCATATTGCTTTGTTGTGTTTGGTTGTTTGGATGTTGTTGAGGGCGGGTGTTCATGCACGTGAAGAGGAGGTGGAGGCATGTGTCAGCTTCTTGTAGTGGGTAAAGGTTGCAGAGGGGGGAGGGAAATTGGGTGGGCCAGATTGTGTGTTCTCCTTGGTTCCTCATGTATTGTTTGTATCGCGGTTTGAGGGTTTGCATGATTTGTGCATTTATGCATTGGGGTGAACACTAGTTGGAGATGGTAGAGTGGACTAGTGGATTGTTGAGCCATTTTGCTATGTATGGGTATTGGGGTAGTGTTGTGGTGTATTCCTTATGTATGTAGGATTTGATGTGGATTATGGGGGGTGTTGTGGGGGTGTTTTGCAAGTATTTTGGAGTGCCATATTGGAGTGGTATGGACACATGTATTTGAGTGGTGTATGATTAGGTGTGGATCTAAAGGCTGCTTTACATAAGGATGAAGGTTTCTGACCATAAAATCTAAAGGCCCTTGAAAATCACCCAAAAGTTGTATCATAAAAATAGAAATCCAATTTTAATTGGGTCCTTTAGCTTATTGTAAAGTGAAAGTAAACCATGTTGAGGGATTGCGACATATTTTTTGTACACTCCACAACAGTAGGTAGTCCATGTATGTATCTATTTTTTTTTCATTTTTACCTAATGAATTTTTTCTTTAAGAAAATGGATATACTTCAATAAAATTGTAAAAAATCCCTTTTCAATTTTTTGAAAAATGATTGCTCACAAGTATTTTTATATGTCATTTATTACTACTAGTTTTTACATGAGAAAATTGGATTTCAGTTGCATACCCATCTACCCTTCCAAGACTTCTACTTTGATGAGGGACATCAACGGCTAATCCATGAATTCATTCTTACATTAAGAAAACCACCAAAAAGTTTAACAATTGCATAATAAAGGCTTCAAAATGACATATTTACATCAGTTGACACGAATCATGGAAAATTTACAAATTGACCCAAGAAGACTCCAAATAGGTTATGATATGGATTGTAAACAAGAAGTGGACATTTTGAAATGGGTTAACTTTGGGTTAACTACAACAACGGCATTCATGCTCAATATGTGAGAAAGTGGCTTGGTGGTGCAACCCAAATCCTTTCTTTAGAGATAGGTAGTTGGGGGCCCTGAGGTCTTGGTTTGGTTGTGGGTCCCCACCCTGATAATACTATATTTCTAGGAGCCAATGGCAATTTCGTTGATTTCCACAACTCTTGGCTATGTATTAAACTCACTTCTTTTTTATGGGCTTGATGCAATATCATGTAGACCTTGAAACATTACGCACTTAATGCCATGTAGGACGTCATTCAAATTTCTTTGGTCCCTCAAACCCTTCAAGGTCTGGTGTAGAGCAAACTTGGACCGTCTTCAACTTCTCGATCATCACATAATTTGTGAACTATTCTAGATTCAAAGATCCACATAATTGAAAAGACCTACACGGTTTAGGAAGAAGAAAGATAATATTTATGTCAATATAGAATACATTGATTTATATGAGCTCTAAAGTTATGGAGGGAAATGGCTATGGCTTTGATTTGAATTTGCTACTCATTTCATAGTATTTGTATATATATGAGAATTGGAAATAGTAACCATTCATCAAGGGTCATGAGATTTGGCGCTAGACTTAAGGCCCATCCCCACATGGCTTTATCAAATAACCAAACTTTTTCCTAAAAACCGGGTAAAGCTCTATTGGTTATGGCAGAGACACTTGGCTATCCGGTGCACCTGCAAGAACTTGCTCCGGAGATTTTCAAGTAGGTTTTAGTTAAGCAACTTTCACACACGTTCATTGTTCTATCTACCGAGCAAAGACATGTTGGATAGTTTTTGTACCAACCTCAAATGCCTTACCACTCATCCATCTTACCATCGGTTTTTGTTAATAGAGCTCCTTGAACCCTCATAGCTAAGACTAAAAGCAACCAATCACAAGGACTAGAGGCATCACTTTAAAGGTCCTACATTCTTGCCTCATCTCTAGGTATTGATGGGAGGGTTAGTGCTTGAGGTTTAAAACCTCCATTTATAAATTATGCCACATCCTTTGCCAACTAGGCTCAAGGCTAGATAATATCAATGGTGTGAAGGCCATGTTTTAAGAACGAACTTTTAGGCTATGCTAAAGTTAGGTGGAGAAGGGGCCATTAAGCCCTTTAAATGTCAAAATAAAATGACTGTGTATATAGGTTTTAGACATCGAAAAGGTATGTTCCCAAAATGCAAAGTACATAAAATTTGTGATGGCATTGGAGACTTGTGGCACATATGTATTGCACTTTGATTTGTGCTAACTGATGAAAATCTCCACTGAATGAAATACTTGGACTTCGCTTATCCATTCTTCTTCTTTTTCTTCTTCTTCTTTGGGGGGGGGGGGGGGGGAGGGGGGGGTCGGAGTATGTGAATGCAAGCTGGATGTTAAAGTCTACATAAATTGATTCCTACATGGCATCAAATGGATCATGTTTCATGGTTACTTGGATTGTTTTCAAAACCCATCTCTTGGAGGTAGGCCTAACACAAAATAAGGAGATCATGGTACTCCGAACACTCACGATCATTGATTTATTCTATTTTATCATGTGTGAGGATCCGCATGAAGAGAAATTCATTGAAATAGCATTTGGTTGAAGGCTCAGTCACATATGACTTCACACTACACTTGAGGGCCCATGACCACACTACATGATTTTGGAGGTGTGTTGCGAAGACGGCCTTTGGACACTTTCTTTTGGGCTCTCACAATTTCATGGTCATGGCTCTTGGCTCATGTGTGAACTTGTGAAGTGGCTCTCAATGTGATTTGTACATGATAAGAAATGTCAAAAGTTCATGCTCGTCACATGACACTATAACTTATTTTTGGATCAAGTGAACTTAACTGCTAGACTATATTTGGGACACCTCAGACCAATCCAGACACCTCAAGTGGGATTGGATAACATGTGGGCCACTTAAGGTCAGCTCCATTAATGGAGCCCAAATTAAGGGCACTTGCAATCAAAGCTCTCTATCAGTGGATATTCCTAAATTAGGAAGTAGGCAAAAACTTCTAACTTATTCAGTTCGTGTTTCATGTTCTCCAGCTTCTACTGATCCGGTTTACACAATGAAACTTGTGTTGTTTTTGCAAATCTACGATGGAGTATCAGCAAATATCGGATTGAAATCGGACTTCACATAATGTAGGTGTGGTTATCGGAAGTGCATGTTTGTTTATTCACTTGGCGTTGGTTGTGTTGGCCTTCTGTCTCAAACAAAAAAACAAAAAAGAAGAAGAAGAAGAAGTGCATGTTTGTTGATTCCTTAACTAAATACAAAAGTCTTCCCAATCGTGTTCACTATTGAATGCGGAGTAGTTAACAAGTTTTGAAGATGTAGTCCAATCTCTTTTAAAAAGATATCTTTATAGTGTTTGTTCTTTGATTTGCAACTACCCACACCCAAATATAGGTTTCCACTTGAGAATAGTAATTGAATGCCACCGACGTCACTTAGGGTCACTTTACACATCAGTCAAGAGCCGTGACCATGAAATTGTGAGCCCAAAAGAAGTGTCCAAAGACCGCCCTGAGACACTTCTAAAATCGTGCAATGTATTTCGAGTGTAGTATGAAGTCATATGTGATAGGTCCGAGATGACCATGGAGAGGTACCCATTTCCAAATGGATTGGTTGGCGGTTCAATTCTTGTTGTGAAATTTTCTCTCTACTTGACGGAAAAAACTAGCTAAGTAGGTAGGAAGCCAAGAGCCCACCCACCACAAGGTTATAAACCCCACCCTGCATCAAGAGGATTCTTGAGCATGGTAGGGCCTACATGCTCAAATTCACGACATATTGCCTGACATTGATGTTTTATTTATTTATTTATTCATATGTGACCAGACCCTCAACCAAGTGTTGTTTCAATGAAATTTTATCCATGTTGGGTCCTCACATGATAGAATACAATAAATCAATGGTTGTGAATGGGGGATGGCTAAAAAGCATTCATTTTGTTAGCAAGATTCATGGGACATTGAGGCCGTGGATAACAAGGTCGTTGTAGGTCTTTAGGGGTTAAAGTTCCACACTTTTTTTGGGTCAAAAGGTTCATAAGTATCCACTACCAACATTTGCCCATGGAGTTTGAACTGCTCAAACATCAAATACTTTCCTTCACTACAAAAATTAATATTGTTACATGAGCAAATAAGGTTATTAACCTTATTTTTTCTTGCTACTCTCCAACATATGATAGAGCCTGTTGTTTAAACTCATTGATTTAGTACACATCTCATCTTATTTTGATGAAATATAGACCTATTATCATTTTTGAAGGATAACATGATAAAAATCATAGTTACCTTAATTTCAACCATATAGATGCAATCCATAAATCACCTTTAACAACTTCTCTTGTATGTCAACTCCAAACTAGGTCACCAAGCCACACTAAATAACACATTTTGATGTTCATTTCTTGGGGGTGGACTCTTCATTGGAAACCTAAGTGATGTGCGTAAGTCATTATGAAATAAAACTTCCTATGTTCGAGAGGCTTACAGAGGAAAATAAACATTTATTCATACTAACTACATGCTAGAAAATGGATGCATGTATTTGTGCTAAGCTTTTCAACTTACTATGATAAATGCCTCCACTATATAAATCATGATCTGAATACACATTTATCACATACAAATCCCCACAATATCATTGTTACTTTCCAATGAGAAATTCATTGAACACATTTTTCATCCATAACATGTAACCCGGCAATTGCATCAAACAAATAAAGCCAAAAGCATAATAATTTAGCGACACTATGGAGTGCAAAACTCAAGGGGGCCTTGAGCACTCCAAGAGCCTCTAGTTTGTAAACAATTAGAACCCAAACAAGAATGGATAGGGTAGTCATTGAGGACTATTACCATATGACAAGAGTGGATGAAAACATGAATTGGATGAAACTTTAACACATCTATTGTCAAGTTTTTTCTTTAAATCTTAGGACCCCCTTTTGTGTGTCTACCTTTAATTCATATTTCTTACATGCCTTTCTGGATGTACACACTACAACATAGTAATACCTCTCCCCTATGTATACTATGTACACCAATAGCTGAAATAATACCCCTGCATACACTCACATTAGTTTATAATTACAGGAAGAGTCCACCCCCCAGATGTCCATTATACCCCCATGTTTTAGGGCCTAATATAACCATGGCCTGAAAAATAGCATGAATAGTCATTCCATTTCAAATACATAGCAGAGTTGGGGCCTTGGAACCTATATATTTGTTACACACAACACACAAGGTCTACCAACCTTGATTTTTTTTAAGAGTCTTAAGTATATATAGAGGGTACATGACAATTTGTATGAACACCCAACAAGTTTTGAAGTAATATTCTAGTATGTTCTATGATATTGACTTTGTATTAAACACACATATGACAGAGAGGAATACACTAAGAAAAGTTATATGCAACAACAGTGATTAGAATTTATAACATCTATCTGAAAACAGGCCATTATAAGAGTCCAAATGTCACCACAGTTCATTTTACATAAAGGTATGGTATGATTGGAAGAATGCATTTGATGAAAGGAGTAATGCTACGTGGGCCACTTAAGAAACAAAATGCTCCGTTTATGCCTTTCAACTCCTAACCATCTAATGAAATGAATTTCCCCATGCATAAAATCATGAGGCCTTATTCGAAGGATCTCTCTACAAAACCCCTATGAACGTTGCACGCGTCATGGCGGCGGGGGCAGCGGGTAGGGGCAACACCGAAAAAGCCAGAGCCTCGGCCCCTGACCCTGGCCTAACCCCCGGCCCTAGCCTAACACCCCAACCTTGGCCTAACCCTTGCATTCTTGAAGGCCGCTTGTCCATATGATCCATATTGAGTGCACTTCGTTTTCAAGGTCCAAAATCCAATATATATGTTCACTTTCATTAAGTAAATAAACAATTAATTGGGATTTCCTTTTCGAAGTGAAACCGTCAATAAAGCATGTAATTGACTTGGAAGTCTAAAACATTACAAAACCCTCATTAGCACTAAGGTTATAAATTTTATGACTTACCATTGAAAGGGTCTTTGTCATTCTAAAATGGAACTAAAATTAGTGTTTTATTTTAAGTATGTTTGTTTTATAATATTTTAGTTAATACCTTCTACTTTCACAAAGTATTCATACACTATCAAACTAATTAAGTGTGATTAAATGTAATTAAGTCTAAATAATACTAACTAATAAAAATTAAGCCCAATTAAATCATAGATTAATCATTTAAAAATACTCTATTTTACTTATACTGCATTTTTTTCCCCTTATGCCTCAAGTAACCAATTTTTTTGACTTCATAGATCAAGCCAAATAACCTACAAAGTCATCCATCCAAGCCTTTTCAATAAAAAATTATCTCTTTTCATCCACTAGCATAAACCCTACCCTAGACCCACTAAGCCTAGTAATTGTTTCCACGTTATTTCACATGTACTGACTAGATAAAAGAGGCCATTATATGTGATGGTATTTTACATGTAAACATGTTTCACTATTTAAAAAACCCCTATATTATATGTATTTTTTTGCAAAATTTATCTACAATAAATATATTAGACCCTATATTTTATCGCACGTTGCTTTTATGATTTTTGGCAGTGACCCCCCCAAGGACCCATGTATTCGACAAAATTTGGCATTGGGTGGCAACCAAAGAAGGTGACATAGAACACTTGTTGTTACATAATAAGTCATGAAAGTCACACTAATTAACATGGCCCATCAATTTGAACAATACCCTAAATCAAATATATGGTGTAATCTAGAGTTATAACATAAGATTAAAATGTCAGTGTATACCTCAATGCGAGAAGATTCCTCTCGATTTTGTGTCACCCCCAAAAGTCCAACGCAAAGTGAACATACAATAAGGTACATAATCCTTATGTGATCAATCTTCTTAATTGGGCACCTATGAGTATATGGTAAGGGTTTTAGTTAAAATCTAACCAAGAGATTTCATTTCTTTTGTATGAAATTAAATAGTGTTATGATGCAACTGGACTATGCACTCATAATATAGGCACCACTTCTTAGGTTTGGTGAGAAACATCATAATTGGGAGGACCAATGTGATCACTTAAAGAAAAAAAAAATCTTTATTTTGACCTCCTATAACTTTTGCATCTCAACTGCAATTCTAAAACGTAAAATGACAATTTGTGTGTGGACGAGCAATTCCAATTTACTCCAAATGGTCAAACTTACACATGGAGTTAGAATTGCCCAATGCCCACAATAGGGCCACATACCTTAAGAGTTATAGTAAATCATTCCATTTCCCCTCATAATCACTTGAGTAGATTATAGAGTTGTATGCATTCTTGTGTCCAATGTAAATTTGCCCATTGTTGTTATTAAGGCATGTTTACGCTAAAGGCATTAGGCCATGGCTCTTAAATGACCATGGTACCATGCTTTTGGACAAGAGCAGAGAGAAATACATGGACCATAACCCAAAGCCTTTTGGAGGCCACAAGCGTTTGGTGTAAACTCAAATTCCACCGCACAATCTGTGAGGCCTACCTTCAAGAGTTTCTCCCCCAAAAATCCCCTACAATCCCAGCCAACATTATCCATACTTGCCATGTGGGGTTCCATGTAGATTTTTCATTCATTGAAAACGTTATGGGTTGTAGTCCAAAATTGGCCTCATGTAAACCTCAAGCGGGTTTCCATGACATTCTCAACCAATAATAATTCAAGGATTCTCAAGAGCCATGGCCTAATGGTTTTCTTGTAAACATGCCCTAACATGGTGGAGTGAATTTCACAAGAGGTTCTCAAATCTTTCATTAGAGCATACGATGGCATGTGAGTAACTTAGCGCCATTGGTCTTCAACCATGCCCTCTTTAGTGACTTAAGGTAGATGAGGCTAATTCAAATTAGCTTCCTTTATTGAACACCTATTTTTGGCTCCTAATTGGTAGTATAGTCGCTTTAGTTTGGTGGGTGAGTAATACATGTTGATTTAGCCGCTGCCCTGATGATATTTGGGTTAGTCACTTTCTCAAAAATCAAACTACACCCACCATCCTCCATAACGAGGAGTGCTATCCATTGAGCTATAACACATTTGATTTTTTTATGGCCGAGGTGGGCAAATTAGGAGGCAGCAACTTGAGCAAATTAGGAGGTAGCATGTGGTGCATTGTAGGTATTTTCTATAATGCAAATACAATGCGGCAACATTTTATCTTACATGTGACCACTTTAGAGACATGCAACAACCAATATTGGCATTCAACTTGGTTTTCATTGGCAAATGACCCATGTAGAAGTCGCTAATGATGTTGTCCACTTACACAACATGGAACGGTAAAAAAAAAGTCCCCCCCTATAACACCACATTGGGAAGTAGAGAATCTTTAATTCCGGAACCTAGATCAACGCCTTCCTCAACTCCGATTTCCTCAATTTAAAAAAATTTCGTCCCGATTCGCAAAGTGCTGCCGTGCTCAAGCTTCTAATGCTCAAATCCATTGGCTGGATGATTCCACAAAGTTGGAGGTGTCCACATTAGCCTCATCTACCTTCACACCCACATACCCTTACCTGTAAAGCTGCTTCACAAAACACACACAGGTGACAACCCTACGTGTTTTGTTCAGTTTGAGGGTTAACACAAGCCTCCAAAAGGAATATCCTCCACTGCAAGAAAGCGAGTTGCTATTACTTCCAGCCATATTCCAAGTTGTCAAGTGATAGTCCTGGCATCATGGATGACTGTATGAGACATCCATATGTTTACCATCCACCTCTTTCTGATTCTAGACATGTTGTATATTACTTCCTCAATACGATTTTGGACTCTTCAGGTAAGTGCTAACTAAGTTATTTAGGAGGCGTGAATGATGTATATTTCCAGGACCGATGTTACATCCAGGCCGGGGCGCTTGTAACAAAGCTGTGGCTGCGCTTCTAAACACTCCTGTGGGCTTGGAGCCTCACAAGATGTCTGAAAGAAGGCATCTGGAAAGGAGTCAGATATATCCACCATTTAATCACTTTGGATAATGCATGTGCACTTTAGTTTGCCAAAGTGCTTGCCTCCGTGTCCGGGCAGGTTTTCGGGCACAACTGGATGAGATCCTACTCGTTCCCAAGTCCAACTGGTTACATGTTGACGTCTTTTGGTTGCTCGTCATTAATTCGAGGCGTGTTCTCTAAATTCCTTCAAAGTGATTGGAATTTCCCAAAGGTCTTGAAGAATCTCAACTAGTTATGTCTCAAACTCGCCGTGTTCAATGAACACGGAGAACCAGCTGCTCGTCACAAATGAACTGGTGGAGGTTCAAAACTTCAGGAAAATTACCGGTCACTTACACACAGTAAGAGGCATCAACTGGAGAATATGCCTGAAATTAATAAAGAAAAACCAAACGATGTCAGTGTGTAACTAGTTGGACTTGGAAACAACTAGGATCTTGACCGGTTGTGGCCGAAAATCTCCCCAGGCACTGAACTGCTTCACCTGTAACTATCGGTCACTTCTCCCCGTTCAGTGGCTTGGCGACTAGAATTTTTTAGCCACCAGTTGCAACACACGCTGCAAATCTCAACAGACACAACTACTCAAACTGAACGACGACCCAACGATTTTATATGGCCCAGCGAGTGTTTGTAGAATCACATCAGGACACTTTGTAAGAAGTTAGGGCAACTACTTGGTACGGCAGTGAGATGGGGAAAAGGGAAGAGTATTTGTATATTCTGTAAAACGGCATATGTCAATAAACAACTTTCATTTCCACTGCCAACTTGTGACACTTGAGACCCTGTCCTGACTCTATCTCGCCACAAGCTCCTCCCCCAGAGCCCAAGGCAAACTACTGTAAAGTGTAAAAGGACCCAATAATCTTGACACACCAATTTAAAGCTGCTTGCCACAGCAGATTCATTGAGCTCATCAGCTTGCCGGCAATGAAAGTTGACCTTGCAATTGGGGGCGCTCCACCTCAGCCACAAGCAAGGATGGCGCTCTCTTTATCCTGCTCAGTGAAAGCTCAATTTGCTGCTGGATTCGGACTCCGTCCGCCCTTCAAATGACACTTAGGGCCGGTTCCACTCCATTGTAAAGTTGAACCACCACGTGTGAACACTTTTTACATGTAAAAAATCCTACTTCTTACATGAAAGCATCACCAAAATGGGTCAAACTATATACACGGTACCTATTACATAGTAAAAAATGGTAACTAAATTTGATGATTTATTTTTAAAAATAAAACATACCATTTCTAACTAGAATGACGCAGAATTGAACTAAAAAATTTACTACAAAAATGAGGATGACTAAAAATTCAAAAACATTATACAAAATATACTATCAATGGTTATGTACATGTAGGAAAAATATTATAAAATTTAAAATGATCTATGGCATGTAAAATAGGGGTAGCAGACTTTGTTCGCACGTGGTGTTCAACTTGACAATGAAGTAACCTCCCTGTGGCCGCTTTACACTAGGAGTCAAGGGCTTTTCTTTTTTCTTTTTATTTTTTATTTTTTTGGGGGGGGGGGGGGGTGGGGTTCTCATGAGCCTTGAATATGAGCTCTCCTGGGTGCAATTTTTGTTGAAAGTGTTCCCAACCATGTTTACACTTAGGGTGAGGCTAAGTTTTTCAATTGAATTTTTTATTTGGATTAGACATGACCCAACAAGGTATGAGTTCAAGCAAAGGAGTGCACCATACTTGGAAGGCCAATTCTTGGCCTCACAATCAATTTTATATTTACATATAAAATCTTATTTATCAGTGACCATTACTTTTCAGTATTTATCATTAGGAAGGATTTTTTTTACTGTTAGGATTGTTTTTAATTTACCTTTAGAAGGTTCCGAGTTGTGATTAGGATAAGATATTGAACGATAGGCAAGGAGAGAAGCTCTTGGAAGCTTGTTGATTCGAATTGAGTGCTTAAGATGGAGACCAAGGTTTTGTAGTAGTATAGTTAAGTGAGTTTTTTTTGTGAAGACTTGCTGTTGAGTTTGAGGATTCTTGGTACTGTATACTCACGGTACTTGTATATTTTGCAATGACAAACCCATAATACAATGGAGGATCTTCTCTTTCGCTACCCTTGGTGTGTATGATTGTGGTTTGGCCTTACCCTCAATCTATGTTCACTACTCATTCTCAATACTTACTCACCCTTGACATTAATATAAACATGTTAGGCCGTTTGATTGATTGGAAATTGTAAACGACTCCCTCCGTTCTCTCTTCCCTTCAAGACTTTATTCAATGGCCTCTATTCTTTGGCGTCAAGGTCATTAGACGTGGGAGAATTGGCCATTGTTACAATCTTATTTGAATGAGCACTTGGGACCGGCCTCAAGGCTAATTAGGACTGGAATCTCATTTGAATTGGCCCCCAAAAAAATTGGTCTCAACCTCAAGTGTAAACCGGCCCCAATAGATGTTAATTAGGCAATTGATTCACAATTTTACTGGACTTTCTTGAATGATTTCCTTATCCAATTAAGTCAATTGTCATGTGGGAGGATCAAAACCACCATGCATTAATAGACACATTAAATTGAATTCATACGTATGCATTTGTTTACTATACGTATGCATTTGTTAGTACGTATACATTTGTTTTTCTACATGAACTTCTTGTACACTATATAGGGGGTTTGATTTCATAGTGACCCGCACACATCATTTAGGTTTCCAATGAAGAGTCCACCCCCTGGGTCCATGTGGATAAGGATGAAGAAATTTTGCAAATATAAAAATACCCTTTATAGGTTGAAGGTTGATTCACTTTCGATCGGATCTCACTAGACTAATTTGGAACCTCTAATGTAATTTTTAAAGTCATCACATCTCAAAAATAAATAAAAAATTGTCAAATACATCAATTTAGCATTCACCTCTCAATCTATGAGTTTATGTAAACAACAAAAAAAATGGATGTTTGTGACACAAGGGCAACATGATGTATAGTTCACCCTTCATAACTAATTATGAAATGTTGTTTTTTTGAAAGTTGCCTTTGACCACAACCGTGCATCAAGTCCTTGTTGCACTACATAATTTTTCAAATGGGTTGATACCCAGAAATAGCCTTAGAGAACCTATGCTCCATTACTTTATTTATTTATTTCACAGGGAGGTCACTCTATTGTAAAGTTGAACAACCACGTGCGAACACTTTACATGTAAAAAATCTTACTTTTCACATAAAGCATTACCAAAATGGGTCAAACTCTTATCAGTTCTTTCTCATGAGTACATATACATGGTACCTATTGCATAGAAAAAATGGTAACTATATTTGATGATTTTTTAATTTTTAAATTAAAAAAAAAACATGCCGTTTCTAACTTGGACTAAAAAATTTACTACAAAAATGAAGATGAATAATTTAAAAAAAATATACAAAAGATTCTATCAATGATTATGTATATGTGAAAAAAATATCATAAATTCAAAAATTATCTATGGCATGTAATATAGGGGTAGCAAACTTTGTTCGCACGTGGTGTTCAACTTGACAATGGAGTGACCTCCCCATGATTTATTTATTTACTTCGGGACAGAAGGCAAATGCAAACTTCAATGAGTTCATACACAAAGAAGACGCATTGAGGTTTGCATTTGAGGGGAGGCATTGACTTAGTGATCCAATGCTCCATCACTTGGATGTATGATGTGGATGATAGGGATTTTGAATGAATTTCAAGGCTTTGTACAGTTACCAAGCTTAGATATGAGGCTATCCCAAAGTGTGTGCAATGTGTACGATGAACCCTTATAGCAAAATTCGTAGAGTTTATGCCTCTTGGGAGAAGAAAACAAACTTGATTACGTAAGTGCCTGCAAGTACATACAGTTGAACGACACTATGTGGTCGATTCATTGGCTCGATTTTCGGCCTTCTGGATACAGTGCATTCCAACCCTAATTGATGATACGGTATGCGGGTGTTAGTCAATCACTTTTCTTAATTGGGCACTTAAGTGTATATTTGATTCGTGTGTGCTTAAGTGAGTATCAAAGAACAAACATTATATAGATGCATGTGTTAGAAGAGACTGGATTACAAATTTAACTAATTACACAATCAATAGTGAACACAATTTGATGGACTTGTGTATTAAATTCAAAAATCAATAAACAAACATTTTCAACAACTGTAAGTGAATCATGGGAGTTTGATTTTCAATGTGGTTGTTGTTGATGTTTCATCCTAGATTTGCAAATGCAACACACCATTGAAGCCGCAAATTTGATAAAAGGAAGATGGAGCACAACAAAAACAAACCGAACAGAGAGGCCTTGGCTTGCTCTCTAGATTTCGTGACTAGCCTTGCAATGTCAAGTATTTGCTATGTACTTCAGAAGTGTGATTATTTCAAAGGTTGTTGACATGTACATAAAAGTGGATCGAAGGTAGTCACTTGTTGCAAAAAGCCATCTTTCGCTTAGGGCTAACGAAATCAAATTCATGTTGGGCAAAAACATTGACGTTGTTTATGTGTATGTGTGTGTGTGTGTGTGTGTGTGTGTGTGGAATTCTTCTCTTTTCATTAGGTCACATGTTAAGTGGGCTCCAGAGGCAATCTTGGAATATTTTAGCAAGACTTCCTCCATGCGGTGTTGAATTCATATTGTTCTTTCTTAAGCAACCAATCTACGAATCATGAAAGCTATCAAATTTCGTCATACTGAACACATGGGTACAACGCCTTTAAGAATGAAGAGCCCATCCTCTTTTAATTGGTGAAAGCTTGGTGTTTGAATACACATAGACTTGTTTTGACATAGAAACACTCTATTTTACACACTCAGTTTCAAAACATCACAAAAATAAAGTCTTGTGGATTCCGGTCAAGAGAATCCATTGGCTCTCAACTTATAAGGAACTTTGACATGTTTGCCGAGTCCAAACTCCTTCACCTTTGGAGAGATTGTGTTGTACTCGAGCCCCTTCATCCCCACCACACCACACCACACCAGTGGATGGGTTTCCTCTCCTCTCCTCTCGTAGACACCACGAACCTCTATCCAAATACATGCACTCAATACAAAGACAACGATACACATCATAACACCCTACCTTTTACTTAAGTGCATGCCCGGCCACTCACCGGCCGTATAACGACCCAAGGAAGGGAATTGTAGCGTCGCGGCCCATCCCAGGTTGCCGATGAATCTCCAACAACCTCCTCCGCTTTTCATCCCACTCGTACCACGGAGGGCGCATGGGTTGATTCCCCCCCCCCCCCCCCCTTTTCCTTCACTGTACTTACCGGTACCTGCCGGGAAAATCAATTCCATTGTTCCCAAAATTGGTCTACTAGCTTCCTTCCCTTCCACGGGCCGCAGGGAAATTGGTTACTTTGTACTACATTGCACTGCACTGCACTGGCAGCTAGCTAGCGACATGGATGGATATGTGCAATTTGCTTGCCCCATGCATGCGAATAATATATAACATTCCACACTATTTCAAATGTTTATCATCACCGTGACAAAAAAAACACACATTATGATGTCGCTGTGGTTTTGGTAGTGTGGTTTTGGGCCCAAGGTACTTTGCATGGGTGGAAGAGGTAACTGGCCCATTCACGAAGTGGTGTGGTTTCCTAACCTACCAAAGGGTGATCGTAAAACCGACCTCTTCTAGGTCGGTTAATGATTCAACCCACTTTGAGTTCACTACAGGAATTTGGGGTCTTTGAACTCAGTTTAGTGGTTATGTTCATCGTACAACCCTTGGGTTCTACCATGATAACCAACACTTTCATCCTGCCTTCCTCTCTCTCGCCTTCCCTCTCGATAAGTGTTGTGAACGTTCACCTTAATCGCACTTATCAGTGCACATATCCCCGTAAGGTAGACGTGCGTAATTTAGTTACTTCTCTTAATTGGACACCTATATTTGATTGGTATGTGCATAGGTGTGGCGCCAAGAACGGACGCCAAAAAGACCATTTTATTTCCTTCTTGAAAGAGATTGGACGACGTTCTCAAAATATGATAAGCGTTCTAGGCTCACTAGCCAACCTGATTGGACGAACATGTGTAACATATGAGCTCCAAAAACCATGAGGGAAGTGGCGGTGATTTGAATTTGCTAACCATCTTGTACTCCTCGTGTGGTTCATATGCTAAGAAGAAACGAGGTAGTTAGAAAGAGTACATCATTTAAGGGCCGGTTCACACGGGTCTCACATCATGTGAGGTCAACCCATGTAATCTCAGCCATTGAGAGCATGGAGGTTGGGACTTACCACTTCCACACGGGGTCCCCAGTCCAAAGTCCCAAGTATGACATGGATGCCTGGCTTGGAACTTGTGCTGAGAACCTCAACACAAGTCCCACACATAGTGTTGCATCCGACTTCAATGAGAATCAACCATATTTTTATTTTATTTTATATTAACGGTGTGTTGAGCCTCCAAAGTTGGGACTTTGGCTTGCCTCCATGTTGGGAGGGGAGGGGAGGGGCGTCGCTAATTAACAATGGGGGAGGGGGGGGGGGGGGGCTTGGGGACCCATGTGAAGCAGCGGCGTCACCGTAGGTAGCTAGGACCCATCATCTACGTTACTAGTCCCCCAGCCAGCCCACTGTGTTGTGTGTCTGGGAATCCTGAAGGGAAGAGGGTAGGGTCCGTATGGCATGGGGATTGGCCCCACAGGCAACCACTTGGACTCAGCTACTCGCACCTGCCTGCCTGCCTGCCTTGCTTGCTTCCTCGCTTCAACCTCCCCCCGCTCCCTCCCGATATAAGTCACTCGCGCAGCCCCCCAGGCCGAAGACTTCCATTCCATTCCATTCCAACACAACACACCACAACACACATTCACTGCACTGCACAGCACAGCTGAACCCCATTCCACTCATTCAACTATGTGCCAATCCCTCCCCCTCTCCCCACGGCTACTATTTCCTGCCTCCGGAAGATAATAGCTCATTCTCATCGCCCAACCTGCACAAACCGGCAGGCGGGCAGGCGGGCAGGCAGGCAGGCAGATAGGCATCATCAGCATTCGGAGACTTGACAGAGGAAGCAAAGAAAAAAGGGTTGGAGAGGCGTCCGGAAGTTGGAGAGAGAGAGAGAGAGAGTTGAGGGTTGGGGAGAATTGGAGGATTTGGGTAAAGGGTGTAGGGTGTTGGATGTTGGATGCGAGGAGGATGTTGGTGGGGGTGGTGGAGGTGATGGTGGGGGTGGTGGGTTAGCTAGCCAGGGGTGAGGAATTGGGCAGTGGAGCATTGATTGAATGATGGAATGAATGAGTGCGTAGTATGATCAGCAGCAAGAAGAAGGAGGCGAGTCGGGTGTTCAAGCTGATTCCTGCCGAGGTCGAGTCGGTGGTGAGGGAAGGAGGAGGGGGGCAAGAGGGATCAGAGTCTTCAGAAGTCCAGGATCAGTAGTAGGGCGAGATTGTGGTGGTAGTAGTTGCAGTAGTAGTAGAGATCAGAGATCAAAGATCAAAGAGCAGGAGGATGGCTTACATGGCAAGGGCACCGGACAAGGGGTTGTTGGGAGGGTTGAGGAGGAGTGTGAGCATTCCAACAGCAGCTGCAACGTCAGCTATGTCACCCACAGACTCCATGAGCTCACTGTCAAGCCTGGAGAAGCTAATGGAGCCTGCAGGGATGAGCTCCAGCTGCTCCAGCCCCAATGCTGCTGCTGCCACTGCCACATTCTCATCTTCCCCAGGAGGGTGGCAGACAACACTGGACATGCAAATGTGCGGTGGTGGTGGAGGAGGAGGTCAAGCTGCTGGGTCCTTCGGAGATTTGCTGGGAAGCATGCATTGTGGTTCTTCTGCCAACAATGACTGGCAACAGTACTTGGATGCCAAACCTCGCTACTCCACCACCAGCTGCAACTTGCCCCCTGTGTCAATGCCCATGTCGATGTCAACAACGGGGGGTTCAAGTTCCCGGGGCATGGTGATGATGATGGAGGGGGCTAGGATTCGAGAGAGCTTGGGTAATGGTCATGGTAATGGAGGAATCGTTAGGTCGAAATGGTGTCCCATGGAGACAAGTGGGATCACCGTAGATCCTTCCAAGGGAGGGTTAGCCCTGCAGGGGGTGGGGCTCGCAACGTCACATTGCTTGGCACAGTTCACATCTGATCCTGGCTTCGCAGAGCGAGCAGCCAAATTCTCCAGCTTCGGGAGCGGAGCCTACCACAACAATAACAGCAGCAGCAGCAGCAGCCTCCACAACTATCTGCACAGCTCGCAGATCGCACAACCGCTGCCTGTGCACGAAGGGGGTTCCAAGGGGCGAGCTGGCTCTCGATCCAGCGAAGTGAGTAGTGGCAAGCTCTCCAGGACCTCGAGCTGTCAAAACTCCGGGGCGGTGAAGAAGATGGGGATGGCTGTGGCAGCTGAGCTATTGGAGGCCAAAGTGAAGGAAGTTAGGGAGGTTGTTGGTGACGACAAGAGCCTGCCGGGGGCAGTTGAGTTGGAAGCCGTTGAGGGAGCAGCAGCAGCAGCAGCTACTTTGGCCCATGAGGTTGAAGACGTAGCAGCAGCAGCAGCAGCACAACAACAACAGGAGAATCATTCTTCCTGTGCGGAGGAGCATCACCATGGTGCAGGATCACCCGCTGGGAGCCTCGACAGTGCTCCTCGCAAGCGGAAGAGTCCAGCAGCAGACAAGCACGACCGCCATGCCTGCAAGGTACTCACTTAACCTACTTCTTCATTCTCGTTCCTGTTCTGTTCTCCCGAGGATTGAACTGCTGCTTGCTCAATGTCGATAAATGAGCCGAGGTTTTGATGACACCATTTTAAAGGAGACAATGTAGAGCTGCAGTAGATGCACACTCTTCTGGAGAACTTTGGAGAAAGTTGTACTCCGAGTCATTCTCTTTCTTTTCTCCCAAAGAAGAATGTGCTGCTTCAGAATGTTGATAAATGACCCGAGGTTTTGATGACACCAGTTTAAAGGAGACCACGTAGAGCTGCAGCAGATGTCACTCTTCTGAAAAACTTGGAGAAAGTCTAAGCCCCTTATTGTCGTTTCTGCTCTGCCAAAGAGGAATGAGGTGCTGCAAAATGTTGATAAATGACCTGAGGTTTTGACAACATTTTAAGGAGACAATGTAGAGCAAAAGATGTCACTCTTTGGGAGAAGTTGGAGAGAGTCTACCTCTGAGGAATGCCATTCTCTCTTTCTGTGCTCCCAAAGAGGGATGTGCTGCTGCAGAGTGCTGATGAAATGACCTGAGGTTTTGATGACGCCATATTAAGGAGACAATGTGGAGCTGCAGCAGATTTCACTCTTTTGGAGAACTTGGGAGAAAGTGAACGCGTCTAATGTTTTGAGTTGGCAATCGATGGTGAAAGCAGGTGTCAGATGCGGGGGACTCCAAACCTAAGCGGTGTAAGGGAGAAGACAGTCGGATGATTGACAGGGACGATGCGAAACATTCTAAGGCGGAGAGGAGCTGTAGTGAGAACTCGGGTGACGAGTCGGGTAGCCCAAGAGGGCATCACCGAGAGAGCAACAAGTCCAAGGAGACGCTCTCCAAACAAGATTTCATTCATGTGCGTGCCCGCCGAGGCCAAGCCACTGATAGTCACAGCCTTGCGGAAAGGGTAAGAAGCCTCCCACATCCAAACAGCAGCAATGATGCGTGATGCATCATCCCTTCATGTGATTTGCCTCCATACTGGGAATCGTCAGAAAAATTACACATCCATTAATCACCCGAAATGTCTGACCTTGGATATATTGCTTGTTACATTCACAGGTTCGTAGGGAGAAGATTAGTGAGAGGATGAAGTACTTGCAGGACCTAGTCCCAGGCTGCAGTAAGGTTATAGGCAAAGCTGTCATGCTGGATGAGATTATCAACTACGTGCAATCCCTGCAGCGCCAAGTCGAGGTATCTACAATGTTGATCTCTCTCTCTTCATCATCACTATAAAAAATGTGGCCAACGAGCAATTTTGATATATTTTGGTGTGATTTCTGCTTGCGTCGGTGCTTGCAATCTCTGAAGCGTCTCGCTAAGATTCCTGTGGTTTTCCCTGCAGCACCTTTCAATGAAACTGGCTTCCGTCAACCCCGGGCGCCTGGACTTCAATCTGGAGAGTGCCTTGAACAACAAAGACTCAGTATGTTGCAATAATCCAAGCTCTTGTGGCACCTCTCCTATTTCACTTAGTGAGATCAGGGTGGCTTAAACCCATTGGATGGGTGACCTCCCTGGCACTTGAATTCCAGTGCACCCTACCACATATGCCCCACCCAATCATGGTGGGCTATCTGGCTGAACATTATATTTTTAATCAACCATATGGAAACCTAGGGACTTTCCCTCGGGAAAGATAGGAAAGATAGGTGCCGGCCCGCTTGTTTATGCCAGCTCGTTCAAGCTGTTTACCTTGGAAAGGAGGCAGTTCTATAGAGGCAGTAGTCGCGGGGGGCCTCTAATGTTTGTATGTAATGTCCATTTCAGGATTACATATAGACTTAGACCAACTCTAAAATGAAGCAAAAGCATAATTCATCCCGGTGACGACATCAGAGTCATTTTTTTCTTTCTTTCTAGTGTGATGATGTGTCGATATTTCTTTGTCTGCCCCACACGAGCAATGTCTGATGATGTGTTTCTTATGCCAGATGTTGCAGTCGAGGTTTCTGTCATCTATCTTAAATGGTCCAGAGATAAATGCCACATATGGGCTACCTCAGCATCAGCAGCACCAGCAACAACAAGGGCCCATGTTGGGTGGACCCTGTGGCTTGGACTTTCGGACAATGGGAAGCGCGGTAGACACCTACCTCCGCCGCACCACAAGTGCCCCCATCACTGGACTTTCTGGCATAACTAATTCCATGGACACATTCGGTGATGATGCCTCCCAGGTGACTAACCTACCCTTTCCTTTGAAATTAATAATAATTGGAAGTTTGAATGGCTCATTTCCATACATGCGATGTGATGTGATGATGTGTTGACATGTCGTAGCTTCGGAAGGCAGGATCACCAATGATAACCTGGAGTCTAATCTTTTGGCTGGCTCTTCATTGCAGTCGATTGGATGGGATGGCGAATTGCAAAGCATTGTTCAGACAGGTTTCGGTCGGCTTGGATCGTCAATTCTTGATTCCAACCATTGTAAGTCACCTCCACCAACCACAACAACTTCCTAGTAGGTAATTTCTTTTTGCAAAACTTGGCGAAGCATGAAGTTTTTGAATCTTGCTCTGCACGGATTTCTTATGGGGTTGGTTTGGGAATGCAGGTCAATTGCCAGTGGGTCACATGAAGATGGAGCTTTGAACATGCTGGAAATGTTCTGAATCCATGTACCCGATGCCCTCTACACCTTTGGCAATTTTTATTGGGGTTTCAATTTTCCAGCCTTGTAAGACCAACGTATACAACTGAAGAGCGCCTAAGAAGTGGGAGGGTTAACTTCCACAAAGTGCACTAAGAGGCAAATTTGCGTGACATCAACCTGGAGAAAGATGAATGTGCATAAAAGACCTGTACAAAGTGACTTCAAAGGTCTGTCACGGTACATTGACACGCCTCACCTCACCACCATTGACATCATAATATTGATTACAACATTGCTACCAACGACGCCACTGCTGGGGAATTACCATTGCAGCTTCAACTTCAATCCCCTGAATGAATGTCCTGCTGAATCTGCACCTCCCCCAAACTATTTTTTTTCCCCCCAAGATGTGGCTCCCAGCGGATACAGTAGACTGCAACAATGACCAACTTGGATATCAATTAGCCTCTTCGGTTAAGTACACCGTGCTAGCTAAGCTAACGGTGTCTCGGTGTTTGTATACTGAAGTAGTCAATTAGAGACACGCCGGTGTTGAACATCCTGCAGTTGTTCCGAGGTCGTTGAGTGTATTATCATGACCCAAAAAACAGACTTGACCTGACCATCCATTCATAATTCATTATTATTTATATTTTTAGCCTCACCATAGCCAGCCGACCTCGGTAAGAAGTATCAGCCCTAGTTTTAGTGCAGCTTAACCTTTTAGTGTACAGCCTTGCTGTACTTACTGTGGTTACTGTGGATGCGTGTAGGCGTAGCTCATCCCATTCCCACTAATTCTTTGCAACACTCCAGAGCTCTTTGCGGCATAATTATTAAGAAGCTCCCGAAATTTGTCGACTACAAGTTTGAGCAGATTTATGTGTTGAAGCTAATTCTGCCCATTTACCTATCATGTTCTTCTCACACCATTTGCTGTACCACCATACCCTATCTGCCTGCCTTTGAATGACTTACACAAGAAATAGAAACATGAGTGCATTGAACGTTACCTGATGTATAGCTTCTTCAATGGACTAATTTTTTTGCAACTTCTGTTTGTCTCCTCAAAATAGTGGGAGAAGAGAGAATTGATGGTGTGACACACTTGTATGCTCACCAAGAGTGCTTCTGTCTTTCCTTCTGTGACCAAATGCTTTGCATGTAAGGTAGATGGGTCTTAAATGGCTACTTCTTCCAACTAGCCCACTTCTCATAGGATATGAATTCATTGTAAAGTGAAAATTCTTGTGCTCATTTAATAGTCATGCTCCGGTTATGTTGACTATTGAGCTTAGAATGGTTATCACACTTTGAGCATGTAGACAAATCTCTTGTAAATACAAGTCATTTTGATATCATATCCATTCTCAAAGGCACACCCAACCACTTACCACTCAAATAAAGGTGTTCGATTAATATAAGGATCTAAATTAGGCACATCTACCTCAAGTAAGTGATGTTTTCTCAAATGCTTGAGAAGATGGAACTTTATGGTTGTATTACTGGTAGGTTGAAAACTGGAAACTTGTATATAATAAGGTATGTGGGTGTTATTTGGTTTGTTTCTCATGTTCTCCAACTTCTACCAATTAGAATTACACAATGAAACACGTGTTGCATTAACAAATATGCAATGAAGCATATATCAACAAAGATCAGGTTCCAAATCAAACCTCCCTTGATTTAGTTATGATTATCATGGTACTAGTTAATGGTTGGTTCCTTAATTGCATACACAAGTCCTCCCAATTGTGCTCATTGTTGAGGGAGTAGTTCATAAAATCTGAAGATGTAGTCCAATCTCTACTAAACATGTGTCTTTATTGTGGTAGTTCTTTGATTCTCACCTAACCACACACTAATCAAATATAGGTACCTTATTAAGAAAAATAACCAAACAACACCCGCATACCTTAGGGAGTATGCGCGTTGTTGCACCTGAAAGAAATTGAATCTGCTGGGTCTGCAGATGAATCGTCAAAGTATCAACACAAGTTTCAAAACTTGAGCATTCTCCATTTGATGAGTGTTGGCCTGTTTCATCATCACCAGCAACAGTCTCCTGATTAAACTGGAGATTATTAGCCATATCCAGAACTGTTGATAGAGTATTAGGTCCAGTGTCCAAGAAGGATCTGCCACCCTTTGAATGAAGTGTCCCCACAGAGGGCAACACTTTTTGTGCTGTCTGAATAACCTTAACTTACCTGCCTCTCTCATTGAATGCCATTTTCAACATCAATCAATCCACTCCTTGAATATACAATATGTATAATATATGATATCATAATTCCCAGACTCTATTGGAATTTGAAACTGAAAGAATGTCCTGTGACAATTACACCAGTGAGTCAGTGGTAGGTGCATAAGTGAGTGTTTGGGAAACGGGGAGCAATCTACCTGTGAGTTTGCATGATGTTGTGGAATCTCATGGCAAAAGGATGAAAATCCAACCAAATTCCCAGAAGATCAAGTTTCCCACAGTTATTGAAGGTAGCTTGGCAGGAGTGGTCCTCATCTTCTTGTCGGTTGAGAATCCTTTCATCAACTCCAAGAGTGTGAAAGAGGGGCAAATTACGATACAACTATTTTATGAGTCCAATACACCTTAACCTCCGTAATGTTACCCTCTGATGTCACTCCCTCTCTTATACCCAAAACCTTAGGGTACAGATTTGGTTAGTTTAAATCTCCCTCCATGTTGTCACATGTCCCTCCCATACATCATAGGTATTGACATTAAAATAATCCACCAAAGAATTCAAATCACACGTTCGCATGCATCACGTTGTCATCATTGTCAACATTTCACTGTTGACTTTGTGCTATTTCATGATGTCACATGCTCCACTAATTCTCTATTACCATGCATCCATACTTACATTGCAGACCTCCTTAATATCACGTGCATTTTGGTTGCCACATGCATGATATTAGGGAGGTTAGAGTGTATATACTATGAGATCTCGGAATGATGAATATATGAAGGGACAAGCTAGATTTGATGTGAAAGAACTTATGCAATTCCAAGATTGTGTACAGTGACTGTGCCAGCCAGCAACTGAAGGGTTTGACTGTCATGCCTTGGAAGGAGACCTTTTTAATTAAAAAGTGTAAGGGACATTACTTGCTTTGAACTTGGGCGTAGAAATACGTACAGTCGAAGTTTCTATAAGAGACACTCTGAACACTTGATACCCTTCACGTGCTGATGAAGTTACATAAAAAAGTTCATCATGTGATTTAGATATGATGAAAGAAGGTCGCGTTCTCTTTAAGATTTACAATGGTTTCATATTAACGGACATTGTTAAGTGATATTGAGTTTTTTTGCTTCTTTCAACCAATGAGCTGTACTTGTGACCTTAGAACTGTATCATGAGTGTTCATCTTGAAGTACGTGATTGTCCACTTTGAGACAAGAAGTAGGGTGCCCAAAATGGAGCATTGATGAAATTGACCTCTTCTAAGGTAGAAATATCATAACCCGTTAACCATCCTCTAGCCGTGCACTAGACCGCCATCATAATGGTGAAGTGCCATTTCTGAAACGGATCATGGCTCAACGGCAGCTTCAATGCATGTACACTTAGTGTAGCCAATGGGAGTCAAGTGTTAATGTACTCCTGAAGTAACCGATTTAGACAATGTTCTGTATGGAAATGCGGATTACCATGTTCGGTGTAGGAAAAATCTAGTGAATGAGAAGGGGTCTGGACAACTTTCCAATTTGAAAAATTGTAGCATTTTTTGTATAAGACAAAAAAAATATGAAACAACTTGCATTCTTCATGGATCCTTCTCGTCGATCTTGGAAAATTATCTCATGATTATGAGACCAGATCTTCAATGCGAATCACCTTATTTTCACGGGTTATGGTATTTCTACCTTACCTTTTCACAAAGTGCGGGTGTTGGCTTTCATAACGCAATAATTAGGTACTTCTATGTTCAGATGCGAGTGCCTTAGGTGGATCTCCGTATTTTAGTGCTACGAGCGTTTGTAGGACGCCTCCCGCGGGCAGCCCGTTCCTGTCCTCCCGTCCCGATCCGTCCTCCCACCCCGACCCGTCTTACCTGCCCAACTTGGCCTTCCTGCCCGACCCGGCCTTCCGTCCATCCGTCCACCCGTCCGTCCATCCGGTTGTCCATCCGTCATATCCGTCTCCACCACCCCCCCACACCGAACCCGAGCTCTGTCATTCTTCCTTGCTCACGCCACTGGATAACTCCGGAGCGAGTGAGGAAGCTGGGGAAAGGCTGTTGCATTGCTAGTTTAGGGTTTGGAAGAGTTGTAACTTTGATCGACGTTGTCCTAGTCGCTCGCCATGAAGGTGGACATTGTGGATCTGGGAGCGAAATATGTTTCTTACGAAGAAGGGTTTGATTTTGTAATATAGGAGGCCACGGAAGATCTACATGACGGACAGACACTAGTTTCAAATCTGGAAATTCCTGCAAGTACAATCGCCCACAAGGACACCAATACGTGTTTGAAAGCTAGTGCACAATAAATGTTTAGGGTGCGGGATGTAACTCTCGAAAATCTGTGGGCGAGGTTGCAGATCCCACCCCCTGGGCCCTTTGACAGGACAAACATTTCTTGGGAGGAGAAAATCAACCAAGGACGGGGTAGGAGCAGGAATACATGCACAACCATAATTCCTTGGGACAGGCTCCAAGATTTTGTTGTTGGTGAACAAAGTATGCGAGATTTTCCATGCGCATTCAATGAGGTTCACAAGTTAGGGCACAAGGAAGGTATTGCGGAGAATGCAAAAAAAAATAGTTTCTTGCAAAAGATTAGGTAAGTTGCACCTTGTCTTCTCAATTAAGTAACTTGAAGTTTGCATTTTCATGACAAGGGTTTAGGGTTCTAGGGTTGAAGGACGATATTGGACTATTTTTGTGATATGTTCTCATGCATTTATGGTTTATGCAATAGATTCCATTGCGAGTACGGACCAATAGATAGGATAAGTGAGGCAAATAAGGAGGTGGACAAGATATTTGCGAGCGCTTTGAAGTCAAAGCTATCTACAAACCAAAAGAAAGCCAAGAAACGGGTTGAAAAGCAAAACAAGAAGGCCGACAAGGATTCTGTGAAGCAGACTGCCCTAGATGCCAGGACAGTGGAAAAACAAAATAGTACAAAAACACCTCTTGTTCCACCTTTAGTTGTCCCAGTTGTTTCTACAGCCTCTGACTCTGATACAAGCTATCCCAAAAGTATTACAGGGCGACCACTCCCAATAGGACAGACAAAGCAGAGGAGGGCAAGTAGATTGCAAGCCGGTCTAACCTCTAAGCGAGGATGCCAATGCAATTTTGTGGCGAAGCAACTATATATGGACAACACTTTATGCGAAATTCAGTACCATGAAATTAACCATTTCAACAAGGCCGGACAAGCATGTCATGGGAGTTCATTTGCTGGTTTCAGGCATTCACTAGGTGCCAGACTGTCCTGGCGAACAAGGGAGTGGAAAGACTGCAATGTGGGTAACCGGCAATCGAAATTTCCCTCATTGTGGACAAGACACCAATGCTGCCATAGAATCATATCATGCAAATTTGAAATCGATCTTGAGAGAAAGTAGACAAAAATCGAATGGAAGACGCATGGATTGGCTTGTGTTTCACTTGATTGGGGATGTCCTGACCCATTATTGGTACGGTGTGCAATGCAAGTTGTATGGTTTTGTGAAAAATTGAAAGCTTGAGGGGATTGTCGTTGGAGTTGTCCTGAGAGCTCGTGAGATTCCTAATAATTATGTTTTCATGTATCCTGATGAGAAGGATGTGGCACTCGTCATATCCGTCAATAACTACCCCGCAGTTTGGATAGTGACTTGTCCAAATTCTATTTGGGCGCAGTGTGACTGTCCTATGGGAATGCGAGGCAACATTTGCAAACATCAGGTGAAGGTTTTTAAGCTACTTTATCCAAAAGTTGAAGACGCTTTCATAATAAGGCATGCCGGTACATTGAAGGGTACCATGGAAGGGGGAACTAACAACTCTGTTATTGATGCTTTCCAAGGAGGAACAATGGTGAATACTGGAGATGATAGAAATATGCACACTACTATATTTGCAGAGAAAAATAATCTAGACAACCAATTCCAAGTTTTTCTAGAGGGAATGCGCGAGATAGAATCCTTGGTCACTTAGGACAAGGCGTTGATACCATTTACCCTTGCCCATGTGAACAATGTGAAAGATAAAATATTTGACAGATAAGCCAAAGCCCAAGTAGGATTATTGCATCCATTATCGCAACCACAGTTTGAGCCCGGTGAGTGCAACAATAACACGAGACGACATCCTAGTTTTTTGGAGCGTTCTAGGTACAAGATGGGCAATGTTGGCAAAAAACGAAAGATTGGTACATCCAACTAGGATTTACATATGTTTTTAGAGGTTATGGGCCGAGTTTAGATTATGTTAGGACGACACTGAAAATAACGGATGTTGCATAGATTGATATATGACATTGATAGGATACATTATAATGTTACTGAATTCAATGAGGAAGGCATAAAGTCTTTCCAGGACATCAATGTTGTACCTGTCCTGTTATATTTTACTAAACTGTTTGTTTTCTGAAAATTCCCAATTGCCGAAGTTTCACTTACATTCAAAATTCAACAAACAATGACACTTTATTGAAAATGGGTAGGGGCTAATGCATCAATACTCATGTGTCCTAAGTGGACGGGTTTAGGGTTTAGGGTTTGGGGTTATCGAAAGGCGCGTCATCTCTAAGGTCTGGTTTATTGGTCAGTACCTGTCATGCACCAATATTATCTAACTCTTGTCCTTCCAAGATAGCCAAATGAGAAGCGCCACTGTCTCTTCTACTCCATGCGCTCAGTTTGTCACTGCAAAATTTCATGGAGGACCCATTCATGTCTTTCATTGCTTGAACCATATCTACTAGTAAAGTTGTCTAATCGCCTGTCCAATCCAACCACCCTAGTGCATACTGAGTGTCAAAAGACTCTCTAAGTAGCATCACACGGCAGAACGACTCAAGTACTTCATTTCGTTTGTCCTTTGATGCGTCCAACCACATGACACGAAGATCATCCTCTTTGTCCATAGCCAACATATCCAAGCAGGCGTTCCAGAAACAAATCCTCATCCAGGACGAGGCCTCATCCTGCATGGCCTCAAACCCATTGTTTGTCCTCATAACTTCCAAGTATGCCGCAAAATCCTGCGAACTAGTATCCATAGAAGGAAAGACATGCTGACCATGTCCGCTCCCAGATCCACAATGTCCACCTCCATGGCGAGCGACTAGGACAACGTCGATCAAAGTTACAACTCTTCAAAATTCTAAACTAGCAATGCAGCGGTGTCCTTGTGGACGATTGTACCTGCAGGAATTTCCAGATCTGAAACTAGAGTCTGTCCATCCTGTAGATCTTCTATGGCCTCCTCTATGACAAAATCAAACCCTTCTTCGAAAGAGACATATTTCGCTCCCAGATCCACAATGTCCACCTCCATGGCAAGCAACTAGGACAACGTCGATCAAAGTTACAACTCTTCCAAACCCTAAACTAGCAATGCAACAACCTTTCCCCAGCTTCCTCACTCGCTCCGGAGTTGTCCAGTGGCGTGAGCAAAGAAGAATGACGGAGCTCGGGTTCGGTGTGGGGGGGGGGGGTGGTGGAGACGGATATGACGGATGGACGGACGGAAGGCCGGGACGGGCAGGTAAGACGGGTTGGGGCGGGAGGACATGAACGGGCTGCCCGAGCATGAACGCTGCCCGCGGGAGGCGTCCTACAAACGCTCGTAGCACTAAAATACGGAGATCCGCCTTAGGTGGTTATGGGACCCAAAAAGAATCATCAATCTGCATGAAGCCTCCTCCACCTTTTGTAGATAATACTACCTAGGTAGTTGGCCCATAAGTACATGGCTTGAGTTAAATATAGAAAGTAACCACAACTTGAGCATGCATGGTGAAGTTTGTCTGCAGTGGTGTGAATATTGTGTAAAATTTGTATTTTGTAGATAAGTACTATGTATAAGTTATATGTTAGTGTGAGTTAAGTAGTTTGTCCACTGTCTCAAAGTCTGTTTTGCTTGACCACAAGTCAACCAATTTGTCGACAACAAGAGCTTATAATCAAATAAGTGCCTACAGTACGGTTTATGAAACATGATTTATCAATGCTTCATGTCAGTAAACAAAGTCTATTTATGTGCAAACAAGAATGACCCCAAAAATTTCTAACTTTGATAAGGGTCCACCCGATTTACCTTTCCTCAAATGATTCACCTATCAACTTTGAACAAGTGTGCTCGATCACCACTCATCCTATTCTTCCAAAAATTATGTGACATTTTGAATCATGATACTCTCACTAAGGTGAGTGCACCTACTTTGGACACATTTTGGATTTTTGCATGTGTAGATGTTTGAATCAAATAATAAAATATTGTGTGCACATTAACAAACCAATTAAATAAAATGAAAACTTGCTATGTTTGGAGGTAAGATGAATTAAATTTTGAATTTTTTACGTCAACTGTCATAGATGAATTATGATGAGTTTCATAGATGAATGATGATGATTTTCTTTTAGATATGTACATTGCAGAGTTTGATATGTACCTAAATGTTTAAATTCATTGGAAAACACGGTTCGTCATACAATGGGTGCACTCAATTATATTGCATTGATGATTAAAAGATTGCTAAAGATCTTTAGTGGTTTGACCTCTAGAATGATTTTACGGAGATGCCCAGGGCAATCATAGTTGTCCTTTAGGCACCACGGGCTTGGCTTGGTGGTTAGGGCTCATGGCTCCCAATGAGGAGGTTGTGGGTTCTATTCCCCATGCCGGCGTGGTGCTCACCACCTTAGTCCACCCAACTATGGTGGGGGTCCTTGGACCTTGTTGTATGGGTACCTCAAAGCCCTTTGGGGGGATTCCATGTCCAGTATCCTCAAGGCACTTGTGGCTAGCTAGGAACTAGTATAGTGTGTCACTATAGTGCCCACCCCGAGAGGGGTTAGTAGTCCTGCACCACTGGTATTATGCCCTGAGGGTTTAATGCCAAGGGTGGGTCGAATAGGCATTCCAATCACGCTGATCACATGGTCAGCGTTTCTTCTTCTCCTCAAGTCATTATACGTACAAAAAAAAATGCTTGAAAATTTATTGTTGACAGTCATTACAACATTGGGCCTAAGCTTATTATCAATCTTATCATTCCTCCAATCTCTCATCCTACAAGCAACCTCTCTTTTCATTGCCTAAATTACTATGAGACAAAACTAAACTCATTTAGACCTCAAAAAGGTCTAAAAAAGTGCACGGAATCACTTGTTTAACAAAAATCAATGTGCTAATAAATGTCGTTTCCAAACTAACTTTGGAGGAATAGATTACAATTCAGTAGCTTCTATCCTTATCACACTCAAACCCCCCTAATATCATGCATGCGGCAACCAAAGTGCATGTGATATTAAGGAGGTCTATAGTGTTAACATGGATGCATGATAATAGGGAATCAGTGTAGCATGTGACATTATGAAATAACGTGAACTCAACATTGCAATAATGACAATGATGACAACAATGTGATGTGTGTGGGCATGCGGTTTAAAATCTTTGGTGGATTATTTTAATGCCGAAACTTGTGATATATGAGAGGGAAGAGTGACCACAAGGAGGGAGATTCAAATCGATCACCTCCGTTCCTTAGGGCGTCCCCAGCAGCCTCGCCATGGGGCATGCCAACGCCAAAAATGGGGCATCCCGGGTTCTTAGGTGGCGGTACCGGCATAAATTGAGCCCCACCAATGTCCGGTCCGGCATAATTTAGAACCGGCCTGGGTATAGTAAAGGCCTTCCAACACCATAAATGGTTCATATGGCGACCCTCCTCCGGCCCGCCAAGAGATTACTTTAATATCAGATACTCCGATATCCTACTTTATCCCATGTCAGATAATAGGTGTCGTTGTCTTATTGATTGCTTCCTAATTATACCGGGGGTATGCCTAGGCTTTGGTGGGCTCTGACTCAAGATGAGCTGCCCCGCCCAAGATGGAGGGCTCCCCAAACACCCTAAACACCATATAATACATTATTTTTGGCGGGTTGCTTACTATCTCTCCTGGGCATGCCCTTAGGGCGTCCGCAGCAGCCTCGCCATAGGGCATGCCAACGCCAAAAATGGGGCATCCCGGGTTCTTAGGTGGCGGTACCGGCATAAATTGAGCCCCACCAATGTCCGGTCCGGCATAATTTAGAACCGGCCCAGGTATAGTAAAGGCCTTCCAACGCCATAAATGGTTCATATGGCGGCCCTCCTCCGGCCCGCCAAGAGATTACTTTAATATCAGATACTCCGATATCCTACTTTATCCCATGTCAGATAATAGGTGTCGTTGTCTTATTGGGTCTGTCTAAACCTCCTCTACGAGCGTAACACGGAGCCCTTTCGTGGCCAGGGGCAGCCCGTCGCTCCCCGACCCTCCCTCTCCCCGACCCTGGCCGTCCCGAGCCTTGGCCGTCAGCCCGCTCATCCACCGGAATGAACTTTCATCCCGTCGCGCTTACTCTCGGGTCTCGCGCTTACTCTCGGTGAGCCGACCCGACCACCAAGAGATCACACTCAAACAGAATAGGGGGTCGATCATTTCGCGGCGTGGAGATCGGGGCTTCGAGAGACGCATGGAGGTTGCGTTGCTTCTTTTGTTTCTGCAGAGCTCGAAGCCATCTTCAAGGAGGCGACCATCGCGATGATCAGGTTTGAGAACGAGCACCTGAACACGTAATCCGAGCTCAGGTCCGCGCTCTAGCGGCGATTCGCATCGAGCCCCACTCACGGGGTCAGTCAGAGAGATTGGCTCCGGGAACCATTTCGCGGTGTGGAGATCGGAGTGTTGTCGGGCTTACAGGGATCCCGGTCTCAACTTGGATTCGAGTCAGAGAGATTGGCTCCGGGAACCATTTCGCGGTGTGGAGATCGGAGTGTTGTCGGGCTTACAGGGATCCCGGTCTCAACTTGGATTCGCTAATCACCTCGCACTAATCAACCCAATTCAGCGGTTGAAAATGGCATGAATTTGAGGTGCTTTGAGTGTCAAGTTCACTGCAGAGTGTCAAGCTTCGATTGATTTTCACAGAAATCTTTATGTGAAGAAATCCTTCCTGGGGTTGCCAAGACAAAAAGGAACATTTTGTTTTCGAGCCAAGACCTTCACATAAGAGTGTTATCCGGGAGTGGCAATCGAAATGGCACTTTGATGCAAGGATTGCATCCAAAACCATGCAAGACAATATTGTGCAATTTCATTGAGCCATTCTGATTTGGTGAGAAACAGCATGTGTGAAGGCTTAAGTACAACTGAATATTTTAAGATAAGCTCATAAGAGGGTGAGGAGTAATAGGAACTCGCCTTTTGACTAGGCTCGCCATCTTTTCCTACAAATACACACCCTAACTCTTGGAGATTTGTTCCTCGAGTCTCAATAAAAAGGGAATGTTGAAAGTTTGTTTTGTTGAAAATTTGAATGCTGCAACAACCATCATAAACACGGGAATAGGTAGGTTGATTCTCTCTGACAAGAGACATATTTCTTCTTGAACCTGATCGATCGATTGCCTACCCAAATTATTTAGTTGACCATATGACATTTTCTGAGTGATGTGAATGTGCTTGAAAGTGTGGTTCATCATATGAAACTTCAGGTGGAAAATATAATCTCTTCTGATTATAGTGATTATATTTTAAGGTGAAGAAATTGTGAATGCCTGCACAAACCATAAACAAGGGAGTACATATAGAGTCTCTCTGTGACACATTTCCCTTTGAAGTTGTCAATCTTGTAGGCAATTTCATTCAACCATATGACATTTTCTGAGTGGTGAATGTGAGTAAAATCAAGTGAAACTGTGCACAACCATGCACTGAGCAATGTCCATACATTCTTTGTCAAGTGATGATTTTTGTTTTTTCAAAATCAAAATTTGATTTTTCCAATGACTTCTTCAATGTTGCCAGTTCTGTTGAAGTTTGTCATGTGGATACTCTTGTGGCAGTTGTATCATTACGTAACGCAATGCAGGATACAACTGTTACATGCAAAACCTCTGCAGGGGTACTGTTTTTTAGCACGCAGTGACAATGAATATCAGGATATTAGCACAATGGTTTGAAAGCTAGCCGTCCGTTCCGAACAAAGAAGGCAGAAAGAGCTGATATTGCGCATTACACATTGTTTATGTTAGAGGGAAATGTTGAATTTCTTGCACTGGTTGCTGAATATTTAGTGTCACCAATTCTAATTGTCTTGCTCAATATGAATTGTAAACTGCGGTGGAGTGCCACCAACACTAAATGTTAACCCAACATTATTTGTCATTCGTTAGTAACTTATTTGGGGGATTTTAAATTTACAGTGTTGCAATTCCTGTCACTTACCCAATGATTTTCAACCATCCATGACAATTATCATCCATACGTTGATGACAAGGTAGGGTTTTGGCCAATAGATGAACTTATCCATCATCCATGACAATATTTGTGAACTTATTCATAAGAAGTGTCATCCAACAGTTGCTATAGTGACATTAAATACTATATGACACTAAATATCATATTTAGTGTAGACGACCACCGTAATTGGACCAATGAAACCATAAGTCAATATTAGCCTTTCCCTCACAGAAGCTAGAGCACTGCACTACTATCTTCATGTACTTTTAGTCCTGTAAGCCTTTTGCATTCCCGGACTTTAAAATCAACTTCATTTCATAATGCACCTATAGATATTTGAGGCATGAAATACCAGGTTTGTATAATATAAAGATTGCTGCTGGTACAGAGAAATGGTAATGAAATGCATATCAAACCTGTTGTGTAACATTCTTGGGTGCATTCAAATTGTGATTCATGGGTACTATATGCAAGCTACACATGCCTAAAAAATGGTCGAAATTTGGAACCCCCTGCTCCTACATTCTTGATATTGGGATAACTTCAATCAGGCAATGCAAGAGTGTGGTCACTCTAGCATGTAGATGCGAGAGCCCACATCAGAAACTAGCCAATCAAAGCCAGCTAGGAGGCCCTCCCCAGACACTGCACTGCATCCAACAATTTTTCAGTGCCAGCTCTTGTCCATCACCTCCAGGTTCAACACCTGACCAAAGAGAAAAAGAAATTAGGCTTAGAAAACCCTTCGTTCAAAGGTGGAGTTGCTATTCAATTTGCACAAAACTGACATAAGTTGCACACAGGGATATGACGAAGTGATTGCAAACTATTAGTTATATACATAAACACTGACAGGGAAGGGTCATCAAGGATTGTCTTAAGTATCCATTGCTATGTAAGTAAAATCTGGACAGAATCTAGCACTCATTCATATACTTATGCTCCTTCAGAAAGATTGAGCGACATCATCCTAAATTGAAGAAAAGCTGGAATACAATGGAGGGGTCTTTGATACAATATTGTCAGTTTAGGAGTTGTAAGTAAGGATTTGGCGGATTATTTTAAAACTATTTACACTATAACATTGCTTTGTGCACAGTTTCAACCCAAATTCAGCATATCACATAATGGTCCTTCCAAGGTTAAAATGACACGATAAGTTCACCTTCGCAAGCTCTTCAGGTTGAAGTGCACCTTTGATATCTTGCTTATTGGCAAGGATCAACAACGACGCCCCTGTCAATTTCTAAGCATGCAACCAGGAAAATCAGTTTGGGTAAATAAAGCGCAAATATAAATCAACACATAAATATGTAGCTGCTCGATAATTCGAGTGTTGTATGCAGACACTTTCAGAATTATAAAAGTGCGTGCGTGCGTGTATGTGTGTCTGTGTGTGCGTGCGTGCGTGTGTAAGTGCTTGCGTGCGTGTGTCAAATTCAGGATTCACAGGACACTCAAACTATGAACTCGGGGAAAACTACATGATGTTCACACTGAACGATTCAAGGTGAAACACTCGAATCCTTCAAAACGAGCTAATTGCTAAGACTACTGCTGTCGAAAACACTTGACAGATTTGGTTTAGGTGGAGATTGACCTAATTCACCTCTTCTTTAAGAAGGCCATGAAGCTCATTTCGGCAGTCATCCAATCGTCGGTAGTCTGAGCAATCGACTACCCACACCATGCCATCGGTCTGTTCATAATAATTTCTCCAATATGATCGCAACGTCTTTTGACCCCCGATGTCCCAAATGTTGAGGCGGAAGCTGCAATCCGCTCACATTTTGTCCTCACATCAGAGCACATTTTCCAAACCTTCGAGTCCGAGGATGCATCATTATCACATCGTCACATCGTCGCATCATCATATGAGTAGCAAAAACAGGATGGAAAATGTCTGAACCAAAAGCCTCATGACCACAAAGTTCGGACAAACCTATTGTACTGCATAGTTTTGATATTGAAACCAAGAGTGGGGCTGATTTTACTTGTGTCTTCGCCATTGATGCGCTTCACGATCGTTGTCTTACCCGCATTGTCCAATCCTCTCTGCCACCACACAAGAAAGTTACGCATTTGAATCATGCATTATCCTCGACATCCCTCTCGAAGCCCCGATCTCCACACCGCGAAATGATCGACCCCCTAATCTGTTTGAGTGTGATCTCCTGGTGGTCGGGTCGGCTCACCGAGAGTAAGCGCGACGGGATGAAAGTTCATCCCGGTGGATGAGTGGGCGGGCGGCCAAGGCTCGGGACGGCCAGGGTCGGGGAGAGGGAGGGTCGGGGAGCGACGGGCTGCCCCTGCCCGCGAAAGGGCTCCGTGTTACGCTCGTAGAGGAGGTTTAGACAGACCCTGTCTTATTGATTGCTTCCTAATTATACCGGGGGTATGCCTAGGCTTTGGTGGGCTCTGACTCAAGATGAGCGGCCCCGCCCAAGATGGAGGGCTCCCCAAACACCCTAAACACCATATAATATATTATTTTTGGCGGGTTGCTTACTATCTCTCCTGGGGATGCCCTTAGGGTTTGGGGATGTAAGAGAGGGATTGACATTACAAAGGGTAGGGTGCACCACTTCATTTGTAATAGGGGTTTGATAATCACACGAGTATTTATAGACATGCATCCTTATTCCGAGATATCCTAATCATAAGGGGTGTCAGATTGGTTCCTGGTGTCATGGCTTGTGTCACTTGTGGCTTGTATGCATTTACTAAATATAATGACTCAAGCTCGGTCAGGGGCTAGACACCCCAGTGTGTATTTTTGACATTTGACACGCAAAATTTTGCCAAAAACAAATATACGTCGATTGACACATTAGATATTGAAATGACATGTATTATTAGGCATGTGACATTGAGGTGACATTTTAGAAGAGGATGTAGATGTCAATTGACATTCGGTTTTGTTGTTTTTGAAAATGTCACTTGACACTATGGATTTGAAGTTAAATGTCAAATGAAATTTGTCATACATGTACACATTATAGACACCCACACACGTTTGAAACGCTAGTTTCAAATCGGAGTTTGGTAAGCCAAGGTGAAAGAATTTCGGCCTTGATATGTGCCTGACCTTCAAGGAGCTTGGTCTCAAGGTTGGTCCCTCTTTTTTTGGGTTGAAACCATCCTTTTCCAACTTTGATTGGAATTGGAGGATTTAAGCCTTGCAAACCGTCGTCTTAAATCGGAGTCAATAGGGGTCATTTGTATGCAATAAAAGAGGGACCAACCTTGAAACCAAGCTCCTTAAAGTTAGGCATATGTGAAGGCTGAAATTATTTTATCTACCCTTACCAAACTCTGTTTGAAACCGGCATTTTTGAACATGTGTGGCCTCCACATGAGGTGGGTCCACTCTGGGCCGGTTCACATAAATGAACGGGGAGAACTAACCACTAGTTACACATCAACTAATTGACTTTGAGAAAAAAATTGAAATGTGTGGGATAGAATGAAAACACTGGTTATGCCCAAAAATCTCCCCAGACACTGGTTCACATGGGGTCCAAGTCCCAAGTCCCACTCAAGTTGACAAGTCCCAACATGGAGAAAAGTCCCAACTTTAGAGTCTTAAGAAAACATTAAAATATGGTTAATTATCATTAAAGTCGGATCTCTATTCATTTATGCAAAGGGTTGGACAAAAAGGTGGGTGTCTAGCCTTGACCCTCGATCTCGAGCTATCTTTATTTTGGAAAATCAAAACATCAAATAAAGAGAATTTTTTCTGCTTTCATTTTTATTTTTAATTAAAGGATGGAGTGAACAATGATTTATTGCCAAGAGGTAAAGTTACAACCACTGCCATGGCCCCCAATCCCACCCCCGTGCCAATCTCAGAGGGAGGCACATGGAATAATAATAATAATAATAATAATAACTGCTGAAAATAAAGGGCGACCAAAGAGGTGCCAGAGCACGTCACAAGGACCACTAGGGAACATTCGATCACCTGGACAACATGCCTAGCTTTTATTTAAGAAAAAGAGTTAGTAAAATTGTCCCTTTCTAAAGTGTTGCACCATTTCGGGTATTTAGTGCCACATGCATAATAGTGTCATTTATCTTATTTTGAGGCATATGCTAGGTTACACTAATGACTAGCAACTTCAACATAAGGACCGCTTTACACTATAGTGGAGAAGTCCACCGCTCATGAATTTTAGGGGAATTTCTGAAATTCGATTGGCCGAGAGTGACACTCTTGTCCGGTGGTGATTTACACTACAGCCAAGAGTCCGTTGGTGGAGATTTTTGTACATGGATGAAAAAATGACATGGTTGCCAACATGGTGACACTTTTTTGAAGGGGACTTCTCCGGAGGTCAACTTTCTTGGGCAACCTCAAAGCCTCGGACAAGAAACTTGGCCTCAGGAGAACTCCAACTTGGAGAAAATATTTTTTCCTTAGAGAAATTTTTGCACTATTGTTCTCCCTCTTTAGTATGATATTTTTGGGAAACACAAAAAAAGTCGTATTATCGAGGTGTTGTCTTCTCATTAATATGACAAATGACGTAAAGTTGTCATATTATTGAGGGAATACAAAAACATAAGGAATATGAGCTTAAAATAATATACAATGAGCTTAAGCAATATAGATGGTATGAAAGAATAATCTGTAAATCCAAACAAATACAAATATTCTTAAGAACTCTTAAAATAAGAGTCCAAAGATCTTTGGTGTTGCCTACCCAAGTTAGCAACTGTCATCTTATCTAAATTCCCATCTAACTTTTGGAAACTAATCATTTCATTAACACCAAAACATAAAGAGTTCTCCAATAAGAAACTAGACAATAATGATGCATGATGTTTAGCATCAAGATACCGGTGATACTATATCACCCGTGTACAAGGCAACATGCTAGGCAGGAGGCCACTCTCACCCTAATCATGTCCATTCTACACTAGTAACCCTAATTACCATTAAGTTCCCTACAATAAGTGAAGTTCCCAAGTAGTTCCCAAGTGAAAATGGATGTATTTTAGATGTACATAATATAGATGAAAGGAATTATAGCATTAACTACGTCTTTAATATGACAAAACGGAGACTCTAAATGTTGCATTATCGAGTGTTGTAGTTGTATAAAAGAGGGAGTTTTGAACTAAAAAGTTTGGTCTTGCAAAAATGTGTCGTAATATCGAGGGTGTCGTATAAACGAGTGTCGTATTAACGAAGTTAGATTGTACCAACATGGAATTTCTTTTAAATCAATAAGAAGATAACGTTACCTACTTATTTTCCTTAATTTGGATGTATTATAGAGGTGGAATATTTTCAAATAAATTCTTGTCATGAAAGAAGTTCTAAAACATTGCCATATACATTTAATTTTTTGATCAATATAAAACTTTTAAATATCAATACAATGGTCATTTAGGGGGTAAGGTTTCTACTATGGCCAGCTATGACCATTTTGTGAAGTTGTCATGTGGACTTCTCCTCTTGATGAAGTTGTCCAATACGCTTCTCCTCTAGGTGGTTACCTACCGCCGGTCAAGACTTCTTAAGGCATTTTTTAAATTGTTTTTTCATCTTCTCCAGCATACCATGCCTCGCCTCATATTACCATTGTCTTGGGCTAAAATTCTTGACCGACCGGTGCACTTCTCCACTGTAGTGTAAAGCAGTCCTAAGTGTCACCTCATGACACTTGGTGTTTAAGTGCGCTTACTAATTTCTTGGCTTGAGTATGTTCAATAGTGTTATGAGGTGCATGTCTATGTTACAGAATGGTCTACAAGTTGACTAAAGTGTCCACAAATGACACTTGCCATTAGTATGCTCAAGAATATCTTCCTCCTGCATACTAAGATGTAGACACATGACACTTGCCATCAGCACGCTTTAAAATATCTTCCCCTTGCATACTAAAACACAAAACTATCATCTAAAGTATCCCAATGTGCTACTCTAAATGGCATAATGTAGATATTTTTCACTTAATGAAGTTACTTATGTTGTTGAATGGAATCATATTGGCAATTAGCAAGCTTGACACTTTGAGACCTCTACGCATCTAGTTTAGACCCTTCACAAGTAGTGTACGTGACACTAAATACCATAATGGGTGTAGTTGCACTTCATGAGAACATACGGTGATTAGCATTGTAGCATCTACATCACACGTTTGAAGGTTGGGTGAGGGACGACCCAAACCCAAAGCATCTTGTCTCCTTTACATTTGCACAACAAGTGCCATTGTGGTTTTAGCTAGTCGATTTTATTTATTTATTTCTGGTTTTCATTCCTTATATTTATAAGATAGAAGGCCAATAACGAACACCAAAAATGAATGAAAAACCAAGAAGATGCGCCCACTTGGAGGGGAGGCGGAGACCAAGTGTCATAAGCTAATTGGTGTGTTTCACTTGTAAGTGACAAACTTAAAACTCACATGTATTGACAATGACTGCATTTATAGAGGGCGGAAAATTTAAAGGACCATAACACTTTTGGATGCCTCTACCATATACAATGTCTCAACCAATGTGAGAATATGTGACACCTTGGAAGATTATTGTGTATCTTGTGATTAGGAAATAGTGAATTACGTCCACCGGGGCCGGGACATCTCGCCTAAGCTTGATTGCGGTCGAGATCTATTTGTAGCCATAATTCTTGCAGATCCACCATGGCTGCTTGATTTCGGACGCATTTGATCCAAAATTGCCGCCGAGGGAGACATGGGAGGAGGCACAGACCTGGCAGCCACTCCTTGAAATGGACCTGACTCCCACTTGTTTTCTTTGAAGTAGTCATGAAGGGATTTTATAGCTCGCATGTGAAGAGCTTGTTGCTCCATGGCCGGTTTGTGTCTCACCTATATAGGTCAAAATCCGTCCACTGATATTATGGATCACAAAAAATCTAGAGAGGGACACCACTTGTGAAATAAAGGATCCAAAAATACATCAATCATGTATTTGTTTATGAATGTAGATACTAAGTGTGCTTCTTGCATGGTAAAACAAATGTTAGAAAAGAACCAATAGGATTTGTGACCACTTTACCAAGTTCCGAAATGCTACAAGTTGTTCATATTCTTCTTTGTATCGGGTCGTCCCATGGGTGTCACGTGGCGTTTGCTGAGCACTACTTTTAGGACTAGTTTTGTGGTCGGCTTTCAACGCTTTAATCACGTCTTTCACATTTTCTAAACAATTAATTCCACCCACACAGTCCATTCCAACAAGTTTAATATTTTGGATGAAAACATACAAATTGAATCAATTGGTGGGCAAGGTGAGGCTTAGCATACCCAAGACTAAGTTCCTATAAGAAACAACCATCATGATCTGTTCAATGTCTTACATTTGAAGCCCCAAGTTATGTGGTTTTGAGTACATGTACCCTTACAATACAACAACTTGACCTTCATTCCATGAGTTTCTTGAAGCAATATATTTTCTTAAATAGTTATTCCTTATGAATTGTTCATTTTCCTTACAATGTCCTACTATAACTTCAATCATCTTCAAAACCTAAACATTGTAAATTGATGACATAAATTTTTGTAGAGTGAGGTATCAAGAAAACCTCATTCCACCACTATGTATCATTGTCTGTACATTTGAAACCCCAAAATGTATGATTATCATATAGAGTGTTGATTTTGGATACACATACGATTACAATATAACAACTTGACCTTCATTCCATGAGCTTCTTAGAGAATTACGTTTTCTTTAATGTTTATTCCTTATGAACTGCTCGTTTTTGTTACAGCTTTGCTGCTACATATAAATTTCATTGCCTTCAAAACCTAAACGGTGTAGATTGATGATGTGTTTTTGGGAGAGGAAGGTATGAAAAGAACCTCGTTCCAAGGATGCTTCGGTAACTATTGGGGGCTCGGCTTGGGCGGTGGTGGGTTTGGGTTCATTGGCCTTGTCCCGGGCGGCTACCATGCTCGTGCGTTTCATGGACGCCCGCTCATGGATGTCGAATAACACATTCTTCACGTCCGCGTCCATGTGCTCCACCACATAGGCCGGCAATGGAACGTCTACAAGATGAGGGTAGGGGGGGAAAAAAAAAAAAAAAAGGAATTTATGAATGAACGGGGAGAGGAGAACCAACTGATAGCTAAAGATGAACTAGTTGAAGTTCAAGACTTCAGGAAAATTATCAATCATTTTAGAGGAGTTTAGAGAATATACCTCAAATCAATATAGGAAAACCAAAAAACGTCAACATGCACTAGTAGAAAATTATGCCCACAAAAACCGCAGTCGAAATCGGTTGCGGTTTTGTTGACGAGCTTGATCTATAGTCGTTAAACGACTGCAAATTTGTTTTTTTGGTTTAGCGATTGAATTTTTAAGATTTTGGTCGCTAAACAAAATAATAATAAATCTACAGTTGTTTAGCGATTGCAAATTAGGCTGGTTAAAAAAATTATAGCCGATTTTGACTGCATTTTTTTTTGACGTAGTTTTCTACTAGTGATGTAACTAGTTGGATTTGGAGACTCTAGGGTCTCAACCGATTATGCGTGAAAAACTCTCCGGACACTGAAAAGGACAACATCAATGCTTTGCACTGCTATGAATAGGAGCATGTTGCTCTTAAATTGTTCACGTTTATTGTAACTCCCAATGTAAACCGAATGAGAAGCCAAAAATCAATATGATTATGAGGGTTTCTTGAGTTACCAATGGGTGGTGGACAGAATCAAGTGATGTGATTTGCATATCATATGATTATGAAGGTTTAATGTTGTGTAGAAGAGTAGGTTTAGGGCATATGGTCCAATTCATGATTACACAATCATGAATTTTCTTTGAAACCACAGTATGTGCTTTAGCGAAATGAAATTAGATTGTGTTTAAAAAAATTTAAAGTCCAGGAAGCCAAAAGGCTTATAAGTTTAGAAGTACATTTAGATGGAGTCAAACATGCTAAGAGTAGTAGATTGTAGAAGCTCCTGTGAGATAGATACCAACTTGATGGTTCAAATAGAAGAAAAACTTGGGACTCCCTAGTACTTCACTACATATTGTATTTAGTGTCATATAGCATTTTATATCACTGCGGTAACTTTTCTAATGACATTTCTTATGAATTAGTTTACAAATATTATCATCCCAACTTCCTTTTAGTTCATGCAAATGCCAATTATTGAAAGAAAAAAATTGGATATATTTTGCATCCTAACAATTTTGTACTGAAAAATTGCCATCCATGATTGAAATTTGGTTGAAAAATCACTTAGTAGGTGACAGTAATTACAACATGTAAAACCTATAATGCCCAAAAACGTTTACAAGGAACAACAAATAATGTTACGTTTACATTTAATGTTGGTGTCACTACACACGTGGTTTTACAATTAGTATTGAGCAAGACAAAATAGAATCGGTGACACTACATACAATATTTAGTGTGTAGTCATTGACGTCCAGTTAGTGAGGGAAAATTTTTAATGTACATCATATGATAGTTTTTGGTACCTCAAAATTAATGTGCATTAATTACAAAAAAAATTAAAGAAATTGGGTCTTAGATTAGTTTGTAAAAAAAAGCTGTAGGTACTCACCAATAAGGAAGTTAAATTCACAAAGAGATGAGATATGATGATATTAGGAACATCCTCTTTTAGTAATTTTCTTAATACTTCATTTGTGAGATTGTTCTCACAGTATGCATAAAAAAGTGTGAAAGGGCTTGTCATTATGTTGCTATGTTGATTGTCTATTTAGTATGACAGAAGGTTCTGTTTAAATACATATATGAGGAATTTCTTTTGAGGTTCACCAGTAACTAGAGTTCTCTTAAACTCATTCTTCTTTAATTTTGCAATCCTTCTGATTCTCTGCACATCAAAAAGTTCAAATTACTACAAGCATATGAGTCTTGAGCAACTGACTTGCGTCAATGGAAACTTGTCTTATGTCAGTGGAAAATATGAAAATTTACTATAGTGGTAGGTTTACATTGTTTTTCCACTACTGTGGGAGAATTGCATAGAACACATGTTGGTAGTGAAACATGTATACGTTTATTCATACATAACACTGCTTTGCAATTTTGGGTACATGAGATTGAATTTGAAGAACAATAAAGAATGGACATGCTCCTTCCATGACATTACTCAACGACATGGGCCCTCATAATATAACAGTGGGATGCTAAGAGTTCAGTCTTAATATGAGTCTCATGTGCAACCTTTCGAGCATCCCACTATTATATTTTGAGGACCCACAAAACAAGAATTGCACGCTGAGTATTATTATGTCACGTATGAATCTCAAAAGGTGGCTTGTGAATGCCAACTTTAAGGTTCTCCATTGTGGTCTTAGCGTTGCAATCATGGTGATGATGTTAAGTTCGGTTTGTATATACCTGGCTTGATACACTGGTCAAAGCTTTTTGTTGTATTTTCTTGATGGCCTACATGACACATTCACAAACAAATAAGTGCTTGGTAAGATGCGATCCCCCCTCACATCTTCATTTACAGAAAGACAAGGAACATGAATGCCTATTGTCGAGCACCAAATTATGTAGCCAAGAATTACTCATCAAATTTATGTCTATGGTAGATGGGCCATAAGTGGTTACTATTTCTGATTATCCCACTTCTCCTAAAACATGGAACACGCAATTAGTACAAGATGGTTAGCAAACCCAAATCATGCCTTTCAAAACTTTCCTCATGATTTATGGAGCTCATATGAATATCTTCATTATCAAACTGAAGATTATTGTGCTCATTAAATGATCATATAGGTAAACCCCCCCCCCCCAACACCACCACCACCAAATTATGATGACTATTGAACTTAAAATGCTTATATTATTTTGAACACACAGTCCAATCTCCTTCAAACACGTTGGTGTGGTATCCGTTCTTGGAGCACACCAACCTACATTTCACTCAAATATAGATATCCTTGTAAATAAATAAAAGTAACCAAATAAGGATTTTCCAGGTTACCGCCATGACAATCTTCAATTTCTTTGCTACACTAAATGTTGTATTTAGTGTCACTTAGTATTTGAAATTACGCAATGCTATATTTTTTTAACGTATATCTCATATTTTACCAAAATGCCAAATTGGTTATTTGGACATTATATAACAACTTTACTTGGTAAAAAATTACATCAATAGTAAACAGATATAGCACTGTGTAACTCCAAAAAGCCACTGACACTATGTATCATATTTAGGGTAGTGACCCTGCTCAATGTCAGAAATCAATGGATTCTTCTCCCCAAATCTGCTAAATTGCGGAGACTAAGCAAATATATACTCAGAACACTCATCGAGTTATGTGACGCCAATTGTATCTATTTCAATCTGCAAATGTCTCCAGAACCTAACCTAGATTCAGACTGAAGACCAAAGCATGCTGAGGGTATGTGCACTTCCATTTCTTACCAAAAGGGTCATCCTCGACATTGCCGAAGAATGTCGTGACTTCAATTCAAGCTACGTATCTATACGTAACTCATATCTTGACTAATTTGTGTGAAAAGTTTCAACCTCTTTTTGGTTTGTAGCTTCATCAACCATTGCCCGGCGCTCTGCTTCTGCTGCATCTGCACGGGATTGCAGCCGTTCTTGTGTGGCTTTGTCGCCTCCCATCACAGCCTCTATCAACTGCACAACATCCCTCCCACACCCTTTTGTGTTTGCGCGTCATATGGGCTATCCTCATCTCCTCTACATAAGCAAATAAGAACTGGAAGTGGCAGTCAAAAGTGCCAATCTCAAATTGCAAGTGACCATTCTTTAATGTCGAGTCGTTGTTGATAAGGTAGACGTGCCTAAATTGAACACGACAATAATCTGGACACCTATATTTGAGTGGTATGTGGTTAGGTGTGGATCTAAGAACCAGCACCAAAAAGACATGTTTCTTAAAAGAGATTGGATTACATGTCACAATATGTTAATCATTCTAAGCTCAATATTCAACATGATTGGGGGGCCTATATGACCACTTACTGAGCGGGAGAGTGTCCACTTTGATAATGAGCAAGATATTCATATGACTTCTGAAAATTATGAGGCAAATGGCGACGGGCACAATTTAGATTTGCTAATCATCGTGCACTAATTGCATGCTTCATATCCTACGAGAAGTGGGTGCAGAGAGAAAAGTATCCATCTAAGGCCCACTTACCTTACATGCCCTGGAGGGTTTAAACTATTTTTGGTTCGTAACATTGGGTATACAGCTTCTTGGGTCGGTTCTCCTTGAAAGAAAAGGAACAGGTTTAGATTTGTTGAGGATGTTTTGGGTATTCCGTTGTGTAAAGAAACTCAGATTCAGCACTGAATCTGAGTTCTTATGCAAAATTCTTGGACAGCTTCAAATATTAGTTTCACAGCCCCACTAACTAGCCTAAGAACCGGAACAATGTTATGAGTCCCACTCAGCCTTGAGCTAATGATTCAATGCAACAACATTGAATCAACTCATTTTAAATCAACTTCGTAGGTCTTGCGACTACAAGATACAGGAGCAAAAGATTGCAATTGCAACCCTACATTTTGTGGGCTGCGTATCAATGCTGTAGTTTGATGTGATGGAACCAATGTGAAATCGTGTAAGCATTATCTGTGAATTCGGAGTGCATTGACGTATATATGAGATTCTGCAAAATGCCCAATCTTGAGAAGTTTGAGAACACTCACCTTTTTCCTCCTATACGCACGTGCCAACAAAGGAAACGGCAGTGGCTGCTTGTTGGGTTTGACTGCAAATCACACCAAGTTATTTTACAATTACTCATGGGGCCTCGTGTGAAAATAATTTTTTATTGAAAAAGGCAGAAATTGTCAGTTGCGATCTGCATAACATTGCTAAGCTGGACATTCCACTTACCCTTCACAAGGAAATCATTTTGACAGGGTGCTTCCAAGCGGACGGCCTCAGCCTTATGTGGGAAGGACTCGATGACCATCCGGGAGTCAATTCGCAGGCCAGGGTTAAATCCATGCCCGGTGCCAGCCCTATATGGGAAAGGAGAGCCATGCTTATGCTTAGCGATGTTATGTGAATTCCATGCAAGTATCATTGGTTATATAGCATGCCTGGTTTAGGTCCAGCATACGCATTCTCTTCTTGTTGTTTGTCGAGTTTTGTGGTCATTATTTGTACAAATTCTGGATACTCTACCTGCCAGAAGCAGTTACAGTGACCTCAAATTCCAAGTGTCACCCACACATAGAAGATAAGCTAACATTAGTCAATGGCAAAGGAAATGTATATTATGCAGACAGTTGTGTTACTGCAATGTGGCACAAGTGGAATAGAATGTAATCAACTTTGACCCTTTGAAATGGTCGAAAGAATCTCCCACCTCGCCGGAGCCATCAGCATCCACCTCGCTCAACATAGCTTCCACCTCTGACTTTTTCACATGCATTCCCAACACATTGAACGCCGTCATCAATTCACATGCGTCAATCGCACCTGTGAAAGCCCACACCACTCGCGTGTCAACATCTTCATTGCAATTTTTGAAAGAAAATAGAAAGAAGGGATGGAGTCCCTCGTGCCAACTCAGTATGGAAGTGCATATGGAACATGGATAATGGCGCCAAGGTGAATACCAGATCCATCCGTGTCGATAAGCTCGAAGCATTCTTTGAGGTCTTGTCGTTGTTGCTTCGTCAACTCGGGCCGCACAAATTTGCCGTGGGCTCGTAACCAGCCTGCTATCGACAGCTTTTGCAACACCGCCTGCGTTACTCAATGCAAAGACACAACAATAACTCAACCAATCTTTCCCGTCTTATTGTTTGTGAAGGAATTTTAACAAAAGTATTGTGTGTTTGAAGCTGGATGAAGGATGTGGAATGGAATTTGGTAACTCACATGTGCATCTCGTGTGGGCTCCCCTGCCATCATGAAGAATCACCGATTCAAGAAATCACCCAGAGCTTCATTTCTGGACCTAATACATGACCAACCCCCCATTATTATTGTACATTCCAATTCCTCAAGATAAAAAGATTATGGCATTTCTGCTCTTACAATGTAGTTGAAAATGGGCCTAAACTGAGGCATATTTTGTGATCATGGAGCGTCCCCTCTACCGCTCTGTTGAAAATAAGGTAGTTTGTCTATTTCAAAAATTTAGTAGTAGGTATTCTCAAGTCTTGCTTCCAATTGGATCATCAAGTTGATGCTAGCCTCTACTTCACGGAGGCACTTCACTACTCTAAGGAATTAGCTTCTTTGTCAACATCTTGATGTACTTTTAGCCCCATAAGCCTTTTGGCTTCCCGGACTTTGAAATCAATTTCATTCATTGCAAATGTTGGGTACAAGCCAAGTCTTTGCGCACAACATGAATCAAATATGAAGATTGGATGGTGCAACAGGGTACAAAGGACTACCCTTTTTTCAAATGTTGCTCAAACCACCATAAATTTGATTCACAGAAGTAGAAATCCTATTATATCAATACAAATCAAATTCATGTCCACAATAACCTTGCCAGTGTGACAACTTAGTGGTTATATCACTAGCAAATCCTTTTGGCAGAGTCCAACTTTGTCCACAAGATCTGAAAACAGGGGAATTTCAGTCGTTACAATTTGTCAAGCAGTTCATTTCTTCACAAAATTCCAAGTATTTCGCAAATACTCAGAGTCAATGTTGCTATTGATTATTGAATAAGTTTTATCAAGTAATCAAATATACAGGAGGTGATATCATTCTCATAGTTGCTCAGTTTATATCATATTCATAAAGGGCAGTGAGGACAACTTTCGTCACAAGGGAATCGTATTTTGGTGAAGAGTTTGAAAGACTTGGTTGTTAGAATTTTGAGCCCATAATCAAGGATCTGCTCCAACCAGGGCATTGTGAAGACCTAAATTTCATGTATGTCCATAGACACTTTCTAAGAGGTATGAATCTTTCTGACACCATATATGCCTTACGGTTTGCATTGAGGACATGTCTTAAGGTTGCCAAGATTGGTCATAAACTTGTCTATATTGAACATGGTCATTGGTAGGGATTGGTGAACGGACATAGCATGTCAAATGTAAAAAACATTGACGGTTTTTTTTTTTTTTTTTTTACTTGTTCATTCTAAACACAAGTTACTGGTGACAACCAACAAGTTTGTGTAAGTTTTTAATTTTGGATAGCTTTTTGACATTCTTCTATTTGTACATTAGAATCACTTCACATGTACATACCAAGTTAGATTCTCGTCTCTTCAATGACTTGTGATTTAGAGTAGTCATTCATGATAATCACATTGATATGTGCAATTTGGTCACCTCATGCTAATTTACCCATATTCCACACTAATTGGAATATTTATCAATGCAGTAACAAAATACCAAAAAAAAAATCTTGTGGTTGCTATACACATAAATTTTAAATTTTAAATTTTAAAAATTAAAAGTTTGTGATTTGAATTTGACCCAAGGTAATTCGCATGAGTAAACATGGAACATATTCAAGTAGGTAACCCATTTGAACATACCAATGTAGAAGGCATGCAAGCCAATGCCAAGATGAAAACAATCAAATAACAAGTAACCAAGTTAAGCAACATTTCTCAAATTTGAGTGTTATTTTCATCTCCTCATAGTCTCTTTTATTGCTAACACTAGAATGGAGTCAAAATGGAGTTTCAAATCCACCTAAAGTTAAGGTAGATGAGGATACTTCGGTTAGCTTCCTTATTCGGACACTTATTTTTGGCTCTAATGAATAATATAGTCACTTAATTCGGTGGGTGAGTAAATACATGATGATTTAGCCACGGCATTGATGATATTTGGGTTAGTCATCTTTGCAAAAATCAAACTACATCCACCATCCTACATAATGAGAAGTGCATACGATGTAGGATGGTGCACCACTTGATTTTTGTGTCCAACGTGGGACAAATTAGGAGGTGGCAACTTGGTCAAATTAGAAGGCGGCATGTGGCTGTGAGGTCCAGACCAACTTTTATTATGGGTATTCTATAATGAAAAAGTAGTTCAACAATATTTTATCTTACATTTGACCACATTAGAGACATGACACAACCGATATTGGCATTCAACTTGGCTTTCATTCACAGATGGCTCATATAGAATATATTGATGTTGTCCACTTACACAACATTGAACAATAAATGAGCTCTCCCTATGACACCATATTGGGAAGTAGAGAGTCTTTGATTCAGAAGTCTAGATCAACACCTTGATGACAATGATTTCAAATTCTTTGGTCATGATTCGTAATTGCTAACATGCTAAAGCTTCTAATTCTCAAATCCATTGGCTGGATGATTCCACAGAGCTGGAGGTGTCCAGAATAGCCTCATCTACCTTAATCAAACTACTAGAAATGAGAAAGCATCAGTGTTCAAGAAAAAATAAGTCGTCAAATACTGCCTCACTAGTAAAATAAAAGGGTCATGGTCATACATATCTTTAGTACATGATTTTCTCCAAACTTACAGAGCATAGAAATAGGAAGAGACATCATTGCCTACAACATGGACGTACTCAGTTTTTACGTCCTACATTCCTTTTCCAAACCTTTGACATTCTCAGAATATAGTATAATCCACATTCCATTAACAAATCCAATATACTTTCACACTCATGTCCGACCAGAAGGTCTTAAAATGGGTGGAGGTAAATAGCCAAGTCAACTGCCATAAGGTATGCAGGTTTTGTTCAGTACTTAATCAGACACCTATATTTGATCGGGGTGTGATTTGGCAAGGATCAAAGAACAAACATCATGAAGACACATGTTTAAAGGAAATCGGACTACGTCTTAACATACTCACAATTGGGAGGACCATGGTATAACCTAGTTAAGAACCAACAAACATGCTATGCCAATAACCATAACTAAATCAGGGGAGGTCCAATTTTCATTCCAATTTTTGCTTGAGCTTCATCATAGATTTGCATATGAAACAAGTTTCATTGTGTAAATCTGATCAGTAAAAGTTAAAGAATACGAAAACAAACCGAACAACACCCACATACGTTAAAGCTGCATAAAGACATAAGGTCCCTCAATATTCACAACTAAAAGCTCAAGTTGGTGATGTTCAAGTGATGTGTAACCCAACAAAGTACAATAACAGTGCAATTGGAAAGTTTCATATTCGCTTATAAACCGTTAGCTTGTGCTCTCAGCTACTATAACGTCAGAGCCAAAGGATCAAAAAAAAAGGATCAAAATGCCCATGGCAATACGTTACAGCTAATTACAATTGAGTTCACATCAGATCCCTGATACAATTTATCAGAGTGAAGCCTGCACAATTGCTTCTATCAATACCCCTTCCGAGCAAGCGCCTCTTTCACTGCTTACACAGATGGCACCTCAAAAACATGTCTGAAGCTCCTTCAGGTCACCTTGCTATCCATGAAATTTAATCCTTCATAAAACCTTCTTCAGGGCTCTGTTGATGAAAAGGTTGACGACCTATCCTTGTCCACCCCAGAACCGTGCTGCAAACCAGAAACTAAATTTTCCGTACAAGAGAGCTATCTAAGGATTGGTCACCCTTGTGAAACCACCCTCATAAAAGTGGTCAATTACAGTTGAAACTGTGCTAGAAATATTGAAGTTTACCCTGATAAAACAGTTGCACAGAGAGAGTTCTTGTCTCGGGACAATACATGGAAATGTCATTTTGGGTAAAATAAGGATGAATATAATGTTGGTACATGGGGGGGAAATGATGGATTGGATAAGACAGGTTAGTTTCAGTGCATGTAAATTTACCAGGTGTACTTAGCAGCTAGAAGCACATCCTCATAAAGCTCTGCCGCATGATCCCAGCTCAAATCCTGAGTCATACCGCGCTGCTGAATGCCTTTCCAACTGAACTTAAAATCGCGGTAAGTCCACATCGCATTTCCAAGTGCGTGAATAAACGCATCAACATTCAATGTATCAAACGTCCACCCAAGCCCAGATTCATTGAACGGATTAAATGGTTGCACTGTGTCTCTTAATCCACCTACTGCGTGCACAACTGGAACCGTTCCGTATCGCATAGCATACAATTGGTTCAACCCACATGGCTCAAACCGAGACGGCATCAAAAGAATATCGACTCCCGCGGTTATACGATGCGCAGTTTGCACTGAAAAACCCACCCATCCCCGCACTTTGTCTCGGTGAGCGCCCTCAAAATTTTGCAACATTTCTTCGTAATCCTTGCGTCCCGTGCCAAGGAGGACCAATTGGACGTCTTGGTCCATCAACCATGGCATGGCTTGTGCGATCACGTCAATTCCCTTTTGGGAATCAAGTCGCCCAATAAACCCTAAAAATGGCACATCTGCACGAACAGGTAACCCGAGCTCCCTTTGAAGTGCCGCCTTGCACGCAGATTTACCACTATCGAGGGTTTCGACTGAGAAGTTGCTGTAGCCATCACTCTTAAGATGCACATCAACCTCTGGGTTCCATTCCATGTCATCAATACCATTAACTACACCCCGCAGCTTCCAATTGTGATCCCGAATCACTCCATCCAAACCCCACCCTCCTTCTTGAGTTTGAACCTCCCAAGCATACCCGTGACTCACCGTCACAATTTGGTGTGCAGTGATTAGACCTGCCATGAAAATGTTGTTGTGTTCCCCTCCAATCTTATCGTACAGACGGAACTTGCTCATGTAATGATCTGGAAGCCCCAGTTTGCTAAAATCTGATATTGGCCCACGACCCTGCATAAAAAAATCACTTATTTAAACCAGACTTACAAAAAGCTCCCTTCGTTGCATAACTTTCTATACACAATAGAGTTTACCTTTGATTCAACAGGGCTTTTTATCGGGAGTTGGTGCCCTATGATTTTCTATTGGTTGTTTTTCATACAATAACAACAAGTTCTTTCCACTTGTAGTGATGCTTAGAGGTCGTATGAAGAGCAACCTATTTTGATTCATTGAGAAGCAAACTCATTTTAGCACCTCTTGACATGCCAAAATGAGTTTGCCCTCAATGTGCCAATATAGAATGTTCTTCATTCAAACCTCCACACAACTTCAAGGATGCACCAGGAACCTGCCAAACATGGACGTTATTGCATGCAAAAAAACCAACTCCCAACCAAAAGCCATGTTGAATTAAAAATATTCTAAGATCTCCTCCACATGTCTCACTCATGTAATTTCAAGGCTACAACAAAATGTTTAGAAATAAACAAACAGCCTCCCTTACAATGGTATCCTTCTCCCATATTAGCAAAATTTGTAGCCATCCCCAAGAAACACAGTACACAATATCAAAAATTTCCATCCATCCACTCGCAAAACAAATGAAACTTTCATCAGTAACTCTTACCTACTTCTTATTGTCATCAGTGTGTCTGTTAATTTTACTCTGAAATGCTTAACCTATACTACACCCTTCACAAATCCCTTGTAGGGTTGATTCAAATATATAAAACAGAAACTGAAATTAAGCTGGAAGCCTGGTGATTGCTCCCATTTGGCATTTGTGGTAGTGATAAATTATTCACAATTAGAGCAAACTTTACAACATGGAAAGTGCCTAACCTGATGAGCCATATTGTGAATCACAAGAATAGATCTTGCAAAGTTCATGTATCCATTGTCTCTGTAGTAAGCCTGCAAGTACACAGGCACCAATGCAGTGTGCCAATCGTTGGCTACAAAAAGTAGATTGCCATCTCCATAGCACACACCCCCACAAGGAACATGCCATGGAATCTGCACATAACATACAGCCATTCCCACAATTTGAAATGATCGCAAGAGGAAAAATGTGACATCCATTTGAAGTAAAGGCGACATTACTTTACTTTGCAGAAATTTGAACCAAGATTGTCCCTCCCTTCCGAGAGATGATAACAGTCAACATCTCTGGAATAGGCAAAAGGTTGTCATACAGAGGTGTTTTTAGTCATCATTTTCAAACTACAAGATAGAAATTTGAACCTGTAAGGTAAACATGTCTTCAGAGCTAGTTTTTGTTGTTTGCCATGATTCTCAACTTGGATCTCAAAGTTACGATTTCATTAGATCCGCGAATGTGATATGAGATTTTAGCAACAATCTGTGGAATTTTATGAGTTCCCATGTTGCTACTATGTTTTTTTGAAATCAAAAGTGTGGAACCATAAAGCAACCAAGTAGGCCCCCAATTGTGCTGACTTTGAGCCTAGAATGGTTAACAAAAATTTGAGCACATAGTCCAATATCTATGAACCCAAAATACTGCCATTGACTGCGAAGCAGGCCATGCAGAAACCAGTCAATTGATCAAGGTTTGATGACCTGAAAAACCCAAAATGTCATGACAAATGATGTGAAGGTGCAGGATACATGACAGACAACATCTCTATTTGACCATCTCTACCAATCAACCGATTTGCTTGGACAGGGAGTCAAAAAGTTACCTCCACAGCAGCCTTGCAGAACAGGATCATGCGGTTTAAGACCTCCTGCGAAAAAATCAGACAATTTCCTCTCATAAGCATCCAAATTTGCAATCAGCACTGTTTCGGTGTCAAGATGCATGCAGACCACAAAAAAGCAGTGTGACAGTTCAAAGGATTCTGGTACATATGAGAAGCAAAAACATCCATACCTCTCGGCTTCCACCATAAATGTTGGATGCAACTGCATGGAACAAGGGCGAGTCAACAAAAACAAAATCAACACCATCTCTGTAACTATGGAAGTAACCAACCTCCATATCCTGCCACATCCGCCAACAACGAATTAATAAATCAACTTGCAAGAAAAAAAAGCAGCAAACTGAACCCTTCCAAATTAAGAAAACCACTAGAAACCCTGACCAATTTTCAGACCACATTTTCTCACTTTCTTATCAGGTTATGGCTAAGACAACATATATCACAAGCAATAGGTGATTGAATCATCAGCAAAGGTCACTATTACAATGAAGGATCTTCCACTTAGAATCAAACAAACTTCTAAAAGTTAGGACTTCCACAAGCAAGTAGATTCTTGTAAATTTTTGCTATACTACAAAGAATTTCAGAACCACCCCTGCTCACCCTGATGGCTAGAATCTAATCTGAAGTAGCTGCAAAGAAAGAAAAGAAAAAAAAGATGACTACAATGTTGCCACCAGCATGCATTACAGTGTTGCTTCATTTTTGAGTTGGTCTAAGTCTATATGTGATCCCAAAACAAGCATGACAAAAACTAGAGCCCCCAAAAGACTGTTGCTTCCTTTCCAAGGTTAACACCTTGAACAGGCGCAAACAAGCCAACCGGCCCCTATCTCCCCCAAGGGCAAGCCCCTACGTTCCCACATGGTCAGTCAATAATTTCCAGTTCACCCAGATACCCCCACTATGATTGGGTGGACCACAGGCAGTAGGGTGCACCAGAAATCAAGTGCTTTGAAGGTCACCCATCCAAGTATTATACTGTCCTTATGCAGCTTAACCTTAGAGTTCCCATAGGATCCAGGTTGAGGCCTTGGGTTTAAGCCACCCTATAACTGGCTGCAATCTCAATCTCAGAGGCAATTCGAAGCATTAAGTGACCAAAATTATTGATAAGGACACATTTATTGTCCAAGAGGTAGTGGACAAACCTGTCCAGAAACATTGTAAATCCGCCGAACACCTGTTTCCCAAGCCTCTTCATAGTTGCTGTATCGGGGTGCCACAACCTGCATTCAGATGAAAATTAAACTCAAAACAGCAAAAGAAAACCAGCCACTTAGATCCTCAACCAACTGGGTGTCATCCTGAAACAGGTGACTTTTAATAGCCCTATCCCAATATTGGCAAATGCTCTCATGCTCACAATATAAATCGCAATAGAGACTTGCAATACTGTAATTTGCCAAGGTGGTGAATGATGTACCATGACACGATGTCCTCGTCGTGCCAATGCCTTTGGCAACGCTCCAACCACATCACCAAGACCCCCTTCAGCAAACAGAAAGAAGTAGAATATATTAAGTACCATTGTAGAAAGAGGAACGCAAGTCTTTTGTTAAAATAAGGTAAGCAGGCTAATTTGTTTACATATCTTGATCAGACACCTATATTTGAGTGGTGCTTCGTGAGGTGCAGATCCAAAGGCCGAGTCCCAAGTCCCACTCACGTTAGCAAGCCTCAACATGGAGGCAAGTTCCAACTTTTGAGCCTCAAGACACCATTAAAATATGCTCAGTTATCCTTAAAGTTGGATCTTAATTATTTTATAAAAATATATTTGAAGGACTTGTGTTGAGAGTTGGGTCTAGCTTTTGCTCAACCCAACTCTCAACACAAGTCCCAAGCCCCACCTCCAAAAAGTGTTGCCGTGTAGGCATCCATGTCATACTTGGGACCCCGTGTGAAGTGGTATTCCATGCTCTCAATAGATTTGTTCTTAGGGCTGAGGTTGCACAGATTGACCTCAAGTGACTTGAGACCTAGGACTTGGGACCCATGTGAACCCGCCCTAAGAACAAACACCAAAAAGACTTGTGTTTTAAAGAGATCGGACTCAACGCTCAAAATTTGCAAAACATTCTAGACTCAATAGTCAACATAATTGAGGACCTATGTGGCCTTCTCATGGCTCACTGTCAGTGAACTTCGATGATTCGTAACAATTTGAGATTTGCTCCCAAACTATCTGGAATTGATCCTGGCTTTTTAATATACATTTGCAGACACACATGAATATCAACCTCGAAAATCCTAGCATAAGGTAGAAAAATAACAAAAAGTTACCAAATGAGACCGATCTACCTTAAGATATTTTGAAAATGATGTTGATAAGCATCATATAAAAAAGAGGAACACCATATATATTTTATGACAGCATATTATGCTTTCCATCAAGGACCACCCTCAGTCAAAGAACTAACCTGTTTTGGACCATGGAGCACATTCGGATGCAACAACGATGACGTTCATCACATGCTTAGCCAAAGGGGGTGGCTTGTTTTCGACTGTTGTTGCATTCACTGCATCATTGCCAGCCTGTGCTTTTTCTTTTTTAAGCTCGGCTGCAGGACCTCTGATGCCCTCACGGCTGTGAGCACTGTGAAAAGCTCGATTACTTTCTGTTGTTGTAGGGGTTGGTGGTGTCGGCGAATCATATGAAGGTGGAGAATATGGCTTGACAGCCCCACGCTCTTGTCGTGGGGTTTTTTTGGGGGGCGGAGGTGGCGGTGACGACCAAGCTGTTGCCAGTGCCCTTCCAGACAGAGAAGTGGGCGATTGCGCATTGTCTGCGACAACCTCAGCTGTCATTTGATTTTGTGAAGAGACTCTTTGTGGTTCACTACTTGGAACTTCAGCACTCCTTGCATACAGTTCCTGCCGTTGCTGTGTTGCAAAAATCAGCAAAGTTTTATAAATACCGCATGCAGTTTGACCAAACCCGCTCAAATAGCAGAGACAAGCCAATTAACAAACCAGGAATCTTTCTATTAAATGTATGCACAGATGTGGCTGCAGACATTTAAGACAAGGTGTTCATTCATGTTGTGTGATAATACAGATGACTACTAACTTAACAGAGTGAAAACCTTTTGACAGTCACAGAACACCTATCAGACCACCGCCTCATACTACTTCATATTGCCTCTATTGTCCCTAGCAAATTAGATGTGAGTTAAGCACCTACCTATAGAATGCATTGGTCAACAAATTTATACTAATAAGGCTATGATGCTACAAGGATGCATACAAATTTGTCACAGGACATGACCAAACCACAAGAATTGCAGAGACAAGTGAATTAACAAACCAGGATTTATTTAGAACAATTACTGCATGGATATGGTTGAAGAAATTAAAAGATTGTTTTCATTCATGTCATGTAGAAATACAAATGGGTATTAATTTAAGACAATGAGAACTTTTGTCAATAAGACAATTGACAGTCACAAAGTTACCTTACACTACTACTGCATATTGCCTCAAATGTATATTCCCTAGCAAATAATACATATATATGTGTTGAGCAATTGGCGGGGTTTGGGGGGAGGGGGGGTACCTGAGCTGCTTGCTCGAAGCTCTGGTTGGGTGTCACATTGCTCTCTCCATCATACTGGCACGCCCATACAGACACAGAAGCTCAATCGCCAATGCAGGTTTAATATAATTCCATCCTAGGCCTCACCATCTCACATCTCCCAAAGATGCTGGACTGTGAGGACCTTGCACTACATTAGAAAAGAAAAAAGAAAAAAGAAAACAGACTAGAATGTGCAGATCATCACATCCTAAAGCTCTATCACATTCACCCCGAGCTCAAATGAACTGGCATTAATGAACCAGCAGCTGATATGTTCCAGCTTATGCAGTGACACCTGATTGCAATCAAAATTTGGGTTACCATTATCAGAACCCCACATCCAGATTTATGCCCCAACTAGTTACACTGCGGGCTTATGCCAAAAAACCAAAGACTTCGTTATTTACATCCAAGAAGCTCTGAACAACAATGCATTTCCATGATCAACTACTGCAGCTCTCTGAAGACAAAATTGAAAACTGGTCCAGGAAAGATCCAGGAATGCTACGGCAATGCACAATGCACCAAAGTTGGCTCTCACCCTGCCTTTACCTGATCAACCAATAATGACCCCATCCTAAAAGCTCTCACATTGACCCCAAATGAACTGACATCAGATCCCAACACATGGCATGTTCCAGCTTCTGTTACCATCATCATAGCGCCACATCCACATTTATGTCGCAACTAGTCACAGTGCAGGCTTATATGCCAGAAAACCAAAGAGCTTAGCGACTTGCATCCAAGAAGCTCTGTACAACAAAGTACTTCAGTGACCAAATACTGCAGCTTTCGGATGAATAGATTGAAAAGATCCAATTCTTCCAGTCATGCGCAATTCACCAAAAATGATTTCATCCTAAATGCTCTCACATTGACCCCAAATGAACTGACATTAGATCCCAACATATGACATGTTCCAGATTCTGCTACCAACATCATAGCCCCACATCCACATTTATGACCCAACTAGTCGCAGTGCAGGCTTATGCCAGGAAACCAAAAAGCGTAGCGATTTGCATCCAAGAAGCTCTGTACCAAAAAGTACTTCAATGACCAAACACTGCAGCTTGCGGATGAATAGATTTGAAAAGATCCAATTCTTCCACAGTAATGCACAATTGACCACCAAAAGTTGGCCCTCACTCTGCCCTGCCCTTACCTGATCAACCAAATTCTTCTGTATTGCAAGGGTCTTCACCACCACCGCTCTGTCTGTCCGCCTCAAAACTTCTTTCCGAACCTTGGGGTTACTCCCAACCCTTGCATTCCTCAACTCCCCCAGACCGCAATGCCGCACAGCAAACCCGGACACAGGAGCCGGAACCAGGCCTTGCCACGCGCAGGACGCCGCAGAGGGCGTCCCCACGCCTCGCAGCATCGCGACCGCACCGCAATATAATAGAGCAAAATATATTCCACAAACGCACCCCGAAATTCAACCACACACCTCCCCGGAACCCACAAACCTCCCACCAGACACAACCTTGAGATAAACGCAACTTGGTAGAGAGCGTAATTGAGCTTGTGGGTTGGCGCCCGCTGGGGAGCAGAGAGATCGGTGGCGGAGGGCGAGACGGCTATGGCGGACGATGGGCGGAGTGGCTATGGCGGCTATGGCGGAGAGCGGCTATGGCGATTCTGCAACCCGTGCGTGGGCTAAGCAACAAGACTAATAACTTAGGCACACAAGGCCAGGGCCGCAGGCAGGCAGGCAGGCAGGCACGAAGGGAGGGGGAGGGGGAGGGGAGGGGAGGGGGTTTCATCATGGCGATGCTCTCCATGCTTTTGTCCTCCATTCATTCTTTTTTCTTTCTTTTTCTATTCTTCGCTTTCTTTGGTTGGTTGGTTGGCCAAGTTGGGGGAGGGAGAGGGAGAGGGAGAGGGGGGGGGGAGGGGGCCTAAGTTGAATGTCGAGAGCCTTCGGGGATGGAGGCATGCTTTGCATGGGCTAAGCATTTTTTTTACTCCGTTGATGATCATCTTCGGGCATCCTATGATGGTTGAGCGAATTAATTTTAATCTATGTCCTTTAAAGGTCCAAGCTTGGTCCAAGAGACTCCATCTGGGTTCAAAGATGTCATATGGAGGGGTCACAATGTTTATTGACAATATTTGGGTCTTGCTCATTCAAATATCAAAGTCTTCGGGGATGGAGGCGTGCTTTGCATGGGCTAAGCCTTTTTGTTTACTCCGTTGATGATCGTCATCGGACATCCTATGATGGTGTGGCGAATTAACTCTAACCTACGACCTTTAAAGGTCCAAGCTCAGTCCAAGAGACCCTATCCGGGTTCAAAGATGTCATATGGAGGGGTTACAATGCTTATTGACAACATTTGGGTCTTGCCCATCCATATATCAGAGCCTTCGGGGGATGGGGGCGTGCTTTGCATGGGCTAAGCCTTTTTGTTTACTCCGTTGATGATCGTCGTTGGGCATCCTATGATGGTTAAGCAAATTAACTCTAACCTATGATCTCTAAAATGTCAAAGGGCCCCTATGTATCCGGGTTTAAAGATGTTGCATGGACAGGTTAACATCCTTATTGATAGTTTTTGTTAAAAAATGTCAAAAGCAACCCTTTCAAGATTAGCATGTTCTTGAAATGCATTATTCCAATTGGAGCATAAGTATATGTCAACTGAATTATTGCAAGAAGATATGATATTGTATATATGACCTAGGTTCAAATATATACCACATGTATCTAATCATCATTACCATGTATTGTTTGTTCCTATGTTTTTTTTATAATAGGTTGTGTTGAATATTGATTCAATATGATAGACCAATTATGTTTTTCTTCTCAATAGTTGTCGAGGTTTCAAACAAAACATCACAAACTATCCCATATTGACATACCCTTGGTCTTCTAAAGGTTAAGGCATGGATCCTTGAAGGCATGTGAACCTAATATGGACATTGATTGTAAAGTGGTTCAATATTGTTTAGTTTGTCTTTTGTCTTTTCATTCTAGAACACAAATCTATAATTAATTTAAAATAAAAAGTAAATGAGAGAACTGTATAAGCTATGCTCACATACTTACCAAAAAAAATTATTGATATTGATGATCATAATCCCCTCACATCATTTACTTGGGCCATGGCAATGAACAAGGGGTTGTGCATTGGCACCTCAAAAATCGGGCTCACCTAAATTTGTGTGACTATCTTTTCCTTCAAACCAAAGCCATGTAGTTTTTTTCCCAACTTGTTTTTGGGCAGTACTCTACGCAAGGTTGCAATTTTTTGGGGGTTGGGAGGGGGGGGCAATGATTTAGCCCAAAAAATGCCTCTTGAAACCACAAAGGCCAACGTGTTTGTAACCACGGACATGTATGCCATGCTCCCTTTCATGTGATGATGCACTTGTGGTTTCGGAGCGACAGATATCCCCATTGGTTACAATGATCCACATGGTTACAACGGCACTCACATTGGTACGGGACCCCTAGTTACATGAGCACCCTGAAATTACACACCATTCTTTTGGATAAGTGTTGAGGATTTGGTTACAAAGCTTAGGGGCAATTAATGTAGCATGATTGTACATAATGGGCGATGTAGATGATTACAACTGTGGGAGTGTGAATTATATGGTTACGTGCAATCGGAGGGGAATACCATCACACTAACATAATTCAAGGTTACAACTGTGGGAATGTGAATTATATGATTATTTGCAATCGGAGGGGATTACCATCACATTAACATAATTCAAGGTTACAAATGTATGAACGAAAGTAAACAATTTTTGGGATATTTGCATGACCCCATTAAGTGTGTGACGTAGTTACACATTCCCATATACATACATCATAGACGGCACTTGGTAGGTTGTAGGCCTTGCCAAAGGCTTGAACTGTCTTCCCTCTCTAGGTTGTTATAAGGTTTCTAATTTCTTCGATGCTTCGCATAGAAACGTCATTGCCATGTATACGATGGATTGCCTCTTATTGCAGTGTGTCAAAGGTGTGGTTGCAAACTGTATGGGCCGAAGGTATGATTGCAATGGCCTTGAGCATTACTACTTGTAGGGGCATCCAAAGAGGGCTTCATTTACAAAGACATTTGTGTTTGAGAACACAAGGCAATGAAGATTGTGATGAAAGAGGCAATGGAGTGTTGAAATCATTTGTAACTAGAGTATGAGAAGGATGCATGGTGAAGGCAAATAAATTGCAACCATACAACAAATGAGTACTTCACCTTTTTCTCTAATGTGCCTTACGTGCACATGGTCATTTATTCTTTTGCCTTATGTGTTTATTTGGTGCATGTTGGGTGATTTCAAAGCTTGTTTGCCGTTGTCGGTTTTGCTTTGGTGCTTTCGTTAATTGGTTGTCAATTGTTTGGTGCTTTGGGTGGTTCCGACCAAAGCACGATCCTATTGGCCATTCTTCCGCAATCATGCGCACCCAAAGCCACTGCAAAACTAGCACGTATAATGCACATCCAAAACATTTATTTTCATTATGTTTGGTGAACAAGTTGTTTTGAGCCGAAGTTTCACGTCACTTATATTCTATACATTCTTGTGATGGAATTTTAGTTAAGAGTTCATAGTTCAATCCCCATTTAATTCTATTTTCATCTAATTTGTTCAATTTGTCTTCTTTGCATTGCAATGAGGTCTAATTTTTTTGGAAAACCCATAACCACTTAATAGTGTGCTATTTGATCGCTCAAACTTGAAGCAAAAGAATAAGCAAAGGTCATGCATGAGGGGATTACAAAATGACCTCCTCGAGCATCCGAGTAGACTAAAGAAGTCGAGGATTTTTCTTCTAACAACGAGGATGTATTCAAAGTCGCGCCAAAGAAGAGGAAGACTACCACGTCTAGAGGGCATGGTAGTGGGCAAGTATTTGAAATGCAAGGAATTTAGTCATACCTATATGCATTGAAATACATTGACAACTGTGTTTTGTAGCATGCATAGGTGGAGTGGCAATTGTACACCATTTCGGCGATGTAGGTGGTGTTGATTTATGTTTTTGTTGATGAGCTCGTTGTAAACAAATGTTGATGTGGTCATGATCATTCATTTATTCCATGACTAAGACTATTAGGACCAAGGAAGTTGACGTTACATATGTGAATGCGTAACTTGCAATCATGGCCCAAATAAAGGAGGACCATAATGCAACAACGAAGAAGGAATGGAGGACATCAAGTGACCTTCAACAAAATATTGGTATACCGTAAGATAGCGGCATGTAGTGACCACAACATCCAACAACATTGAGGAGCGACCGAGAAGGTAGACACCGCCTCTGCACCGCATATTTGACCCTCTCAACAAATACATAGAAGGGTATACGAACAACATAACCGCCCCTTAAAACATGAGCCTGAAAGAAGAGCATTCATTAGGGAAACATTGGGTAGTTGGGGTCATGTGTGAGCATGGTGGCCAAGGATGTTCATGTTAGGAGGACCATTGGCATTTGTGTACAATCTTAGTGACATTAGGATGAACATAGTTACATTAGGATGTGTACATAGCCTTTTAACCAAAAAGTCCCAAAGCAAATGAAGCATGGAGGACATTTTTGTGAGTTACAAACTTAGCTTTACATTTTGTGTGTCATTGGATTTAGGGTCACATCAATGTGGATGTAATTTTCATGACCAACCGTCCACTTGATTACAATGGACGCAACAGATGCACTTAGGTTTTGTAATGTTCATGTTATACATAACCAACTCATGATATTATTAAGCAAACAAAGTAAAAAAAAATCAAGTTCCATTATAAAGTCAATATTGTAGCATTACAAACAACAAGAACATTGTAATCATACAAACAAACACAAATTCTATTACCCATAATAATAAGCATATAACCAAAAAACAAACAAAATTGTTAACCACATTAGCAAGCACAATAATGTAAACCTACAAATAAACACATAATGGGGACCTTAATAACAAGCACGGTCCTATAACCATACAAACAAACACAAATTATGTAAACAATTAACAAACACACTATTGTAACCATACATACAAACTCAATCTTATAATTGTACCAAGCACATTACTGCATAGCAACACTAGTAGTATTATAACCACACTCCAGTGTACATGGTAGAAAAATTGTAAGGTTACATTATCGTGAATGGTTGAAACACGTGGTTTTTAAAAGTAACTTTTGGCTAGAACAAGTGGTCCCTAAAGTTACATGATTACAAAGAAGCATATAGATCGAAACTAGAAAGTGTAACCATTAGTTATGGAAGGGCATAACTATGCATTGCTTCATATACATGTGAGCATACCCTATTTGGAAAATAACATATTCTTGCAAAGCTTTTGTATGATATAGTTGCTATGGCTACAACCGACCTTGAGTCCATGAAATTTCTTTTCCATCTCAAACTCATACCCAATTCATTTCCATTTGAAGAACTCCAACAAATCATGTCAGGGATAACCGTGCTTGAAATTTGTTCCTGATGGTAGTTTAACCTCTATTGTAATATTCAACTCAACATTCTAGTATGTATATGGTAGGATGTAATTACTGCATACAAGTGTAAAACAAACTTGTGGCAACATTAGCCAGTTTGAAATCTATTTATTTTGGTCAACTTGACATTAGATTTCGCCTCAAACTTCCAAATCGATCTAGTGAATTGATCACATTCAAGATTATATAACCACAAACCTAAGAAGGGGGGCGGGGGTTACAAACATGAATGGATGAGATATATGCTTGTATGCAACAAATCTCTCTTGATTTGGCAAAGACTTTAATGTTAGCGAGATTGACTTCAAGCAAGGCCCTATGAAATTTCAAGAGATCATGAGTGATTTCAATTTACAACCTTGTGACACCAATTTGTATGTCATGCCACTAGATGATCCACCTTGGAGTTGGACATGCTTACAATCCATTGTCTTGTTAAAGATCCGTACATGCTTGAAATGTTTGCATATAATAAAAGCTTAATGTCAATAAGTTTCCATTAGGGTCTGAGTCCATGAAAGTTAGGGTCCAGAACACCCATGCATGGATCTTACTTTTGAAACTGAAATTATACTCAAGCTTGAAGATTGGTTTCTCAAATTGAGAGGAGTGGTTTATTGAGTTAAGGTAGACAAATTTTGGTGGGAAAGCAATGTTGTGACATTAGTGTTGCATTATATAGATGCATGCTTACTTTGGACTCAACCCTAATGTGAATTCCTTGGGTCCACGTTTTTATTTTCTACCAATAGAATTATTCATATTTGGAGTTTGTTGGTCTTGATCCCTATTGTAAAAGCCATTTTACACATGTGACCAAGGGATGTGAGAAAATAATGAGTTGTAATTTCTCACGGTCACCCTTGTCAATACAAAGCCATGAACACGAGAAATCTAAATCATTTCACAAAAGTCTTGTTAATGGGGCATGTGTAAAGTGGACTTAGGCTAGGATGTAGAGTTTTTAACATAAATCAAAACAATTACAATAAATCATGTACACTATATTTCAAACCAAAAACAAGCATAATAGGTTGAAAATAGATTTCTCGACATGGCCGCCTTCATATGGTTGGGTTTTCTTGCCGTGAAATCAGGGTGAGCATCAAACACTACTCATGTCAATTTCTCATTCAATTTTCGACATGACTGTTCTTATTTTTCATTTTGTATAAAACAAAGTGAGAGCGCCATTGATTCTCAACCAATGAAAGAATTCACAAAGTGGTGGTCACAGTCCGTGGTCACTAGGTAGTGTAAACATGCCCAATGAATGGGGGGAACCGACCGCTAGTTACAAACGAACGGTCGAGTTTGAGAAATAACCAATTGAAGTTCACGACTTTTGGAAAATTGCCGATGACTTTAGAGGAATCTATGGAATTTACCAAAAATCAATAAAGGAAGACCAAAAGATCACAACATGTAACCCGTTGGAATCGGGAACACATGGGATGGATTTTGACCGATTATGCCTAGAAATTCCCATGGACATCGAACATGCCCTAAACTCACCCTTTTGAAAGCTAGAACCACACCATGACTAGATGCTACACGAGGAAGATGCTTGGTGAGGGAGGGATTGATCCACTTGAGGTGTGGTACATAGGCCCACAAAAAGGGGGATGTGTGTTGCTTTCCATTGGCCCGCGACCCGAGTACTAGCATGAGGTATCTCCTAGACCACCGTGTGCCTCTCTATGGCCGGCTTGATAAGTCCGGGGTCTTGCAAAAGGTCGAATGGGCTTGCGAGTGTTGATTTTTTGATGAACAATACACTTTGTCGTGAAGTCCCTCAAAGAGCCATGAAACCGTGGGTTCGATCCTCCTTTGGGAAACCTTCCTACGAGGAGCTCATTAGCTCGTCGTGTATCGGAGGCTATTTTTTAAAGTTGGGTGAATCTTGGGGGCTTTTAATTAATGTTAAAATGTTGAGAGGACAAGCTATCATGATTTCAAGGCTAGCATGGCCCATCTGTTCTTATACTGTACTAGGACAAGTTAGGAAGTCGGATTTTGATAGTTTTGACATCATCCGTTGGCATCTCCGGTTATAATAATGTGAGAAGTGGTGGGCGAGCATTTATTTCTCAACATAATCCCCAACAGTTTCATGGCTAGAACCAATGATCGGGGAGAATCGGCAGTTAGTCACAAATGAACCGGTTGAGTTTGAGAAATAACCGGTTGAAGTTCAAGAGTGCATGAAAGTTACCGATCATTTTAGAGGAATTTACAGAATGAACCCCACTTTAATAAAGGAAAGCCAGAGGATGTCAACATGTAACCGGTTGGACTTGCAAACACCAAGATCTCAACTGATTATGCCCCGAAATCTCCCCGATCACTGACTAGAACCAGACGAAAAGTTTGGTGTGATCGGGGCATGAGAAAACATCAACAAAAATCGGATTGAAGTGAAGATCTCAGCTTCTTTAATAGTCTCGGAAGTGCATGTAGGTTGAATACATAGCCCCCCCCCCTCCCCAAATAAGTTGAGTATTGAATGTAAAGTAGTTAATAAAAGTAGAAGATGTAGTCTAAACCAATCATGTTTAATTATGTTGTCGGTTCTCAGATCTAAATCAAGTCACAATCCGTTTAAATACAGGTGTCTGATTAAGAAAAGTGACAAAGTAACACCAACAACCTGTATGCCAAGTACTAAGAGCATCCTCAGTCGATCTAGGTAAAGCTCATTGCAAACCAAAACCTATCTTTTGACTGACCTAAAATTAGAAACTGAAATTACCATAATTAGAAGCACACCTAAATAAACGTGAGATATTTCTCAAGAAAAAAGAATTGTAAAAATTTGACGTAGGTGAAATCCCTCGTTGAAAACACCACATTTTCAAAATTTAGAGGGAGTGCACCAAATCTTGCTTTAAAATGGAAAGATCCTCCCACACTCCCTCCAAATTTTTGACATTTAGAGGGAGTGTGGTAGGATTTGTCCATTTTTAAGCAAGATTTGGTGCACTCCCTCTAAATTTTGAAAATGTGATGTTTTCAATGAGGGATTTCACCTACGTCAAATTTTTACAATTCTTTTTTCTTGAGAAATATCTCACGTTTATTTAGGTGTGCTTCTAATGATGGTAATTTCAGTTTCTAATTTTAGGTCAGTCAAAAGATAGGTTTTGGTTTGCAGTGAGCTTTACCTAGATTGACTGAGGATGCTCTAACGTCTATGAGCGACAAAGTTTTGATGAATCTGCAACAATTGAAACCTACTTAACAACATCAGAACTATAAATACTGTATGTCCTTCCAGCGTTTATTGTAACCTAAGTCACATTCGTGTGATAAGGTGGATGATCCTTAATCGGTTACTTTTCTTAATAAGACACTTGTTTTTTGAGTGGTGTGCAGTTTGGTGTGGCTCCAAGAACGGATCCAAAAAGACACGCATTTAAAAGAGATTGATTCGCGTGTTGAAAACATGATAACCATTCTCCTACATACGGGCGTTATTTTTCTTTATTTTCTTTATGATTACCATTCTAATTAATCAACCTAATTAGAAGGGACCTATATACCCATTTAATGAGCATAAGAATCTCCACTTTGATAATAAACATAATATTCTAGATCTTGGACAACTAACCAACTTATTTAACTATATGTTAACTAGTTGCCTTTCGTAATCATAGTTGTTCGCAATTTGGTATGCCAAAAAATGTAGTTGACTATGCTTGTTCTAAATTTGGTATGCCAAAAAATCTAATTGACTAAAGTTGAGCTCAACCTGTTCACGGAATTTTGTTGTAGTGTCACTACATTAATAAGATATTTAGTGTTTGATTATATTTAATGTTGTTACCACTCACTTGCTCAACACTGATTTTTAATTTTTGACAATTAATGTTAGAAAATATGCTAGAATTCTCCTTGTATAATTGTTATTTTTTCCCCATATCCTCACTGACATTAAATTCAAACACATAACTTCCACATATTGCCATAGTTGGTATTTAGTGCTTGAGTTTACATTTAATGTTACTTGCTTTCATAGGGTTGTTGATATTTAGTGTATGCGTTCGTGTTTAGTGTATCATTTAGTGTAGTATGTTATTTGTGTTGGTGGTGTACATGGAGGTTGTTCCCGAGCCCAACATCATGAGTGATCATATAAGGGAGTTTCTTGATGATCCTTAGTGGCCCGAGCATATTAAAGACCCTCAACTGAAACAAATCAAGAGGCAAACTTCTTCGAATGTATAATGATAGTTGAAAAATTGCAAGTAAACTACAATTGTTCTTGAATTTGATCTTAAATTTTTCTAACTTACTACAGTTGTTCTTCAAATCGGTTTGGAAATTATGTAATTAATTATAGTTGTTCCCTAAAATGTATCGAAAAAATCTAGTTAACTATAGTTATCTTGGCAATTGTCCAAAGTCTACAATATTCCTATGAGCTCCAAAAACTACAAGGAAAGTGGCTACGACCTCGATTTGGACTTGCTAATCATCGTTCACCAATTGCGTACACTAATATGCTAGGAGAGGTGGGCTAGTCAAACAAAGTATGCATATAAGATCCCTTCTAGGTTACCATACTAGCTTGGTCCCATTATTTTTTTTTCTTGGACAACAATGTCCGGGAAATTTTTTGGGCATAATCGGTCAATATCTTAATATTTCCAAGTCCAACCAATTACATGTTCACATCTTCTAGCTTCTCTTTATATTCTACATATTCCTCTAAAATGATCAATAATTTTCCGAAAGCCTTGAACTTCAACCAATTGTTTCTCAAACTCAACCAGTTAATCTATAACTAGTAGCTGGTTCTCCCTGATCATGGCTAGGCAGGGTTATGACGACATTGTCTTAGGGCCACTTCACTCACGAGACTGAGAGCCCGTGACCATTACACTTCAAGCACTCTCATTGGTGGAATAGGCGGAGCTGGTCCAAATTCGCTTCACACTAGTACACTTGAGGGACCAACAAAGTATATAAGTGAATGCAAGATGGATGTAAAGTCTACATGCATTCCTACATGGCATTACATGGATCATGTTTCATGGTCGCTTGGACTATTTTCAAAAACCACCTCTCAGAGGTCGACCTAACACAAAACCGGGAGACCATGGCACTCCAAACGTTCACAACCATTGATTTATTCTAATTTATCATGAGTGAGGACCCGCATGAATAAAAATTCATTGAAATAGCATTTGGTTGAGGGCCCGGTCACAAATGACTTCACACTACACTCGAGGGTCCGTGACCACACGACATGATTTTGGAGGTGTGTTGGAAGGACCTTTTGGACACTTTCTTTTGGGCTCTCACAATCATTGGCTCAACTTTGCTCAAGGCCCATTTCACGTGTTCTTTTTTGACTCGGTGTAAAGCTTGAAGGAGTTGTTGCTGCAACCCTTTAGGAAGCAAAACATGTGCTAAACATAATTATTGACATAGCCTTGTACCACAATATCGTAGAGGGCTCCCTATTTCATCTTTATATGCGTGAGATTGTAGTTCCACGTTAAATTCAAGTGGTCTTAGCGAATGTAAGCAAGACACGTGGCAAATTTTGAGGGGATTGAAAATAATTATTTTGTGTTGGGACAAAGAGCCCTCTACAATACTATGCATGTACTTATATCCAAAGCAACACCATAATGAACATTGGAGTCTTTGTTATTTCTTACATACTTATATCCCTGCATTAAGCATTCGGTGTACCATTGTTCCACGCATGCGATTAAAGGACGTGAGAAAATTTGATTTAGGATGTCTTGGTAGTCATGGTCAACGGCTTGAAGACCGTGACCAAAATAAATCCACGTCACTTTCTAAAGCCGCGGGCAAGGGACATAGTGTAAAAGCAAACTTAGACTGTGGACATATTAATATGTTGTGAAGATAAACAAATACAAAATCATTCAAAATATGAACATATATTTAATAACTTCAAAAAATTTACTTGATTTTTTTACATAGAAATGTAAAACTTCTATGACATGATCACCTTCATTTCTTGTTAAAACAAGTTATTTGAGTTCTCTCACCACAAAATTTAAGTGACCTCCAAACATTATCTAGTTATGAATATGTAGGATTCCATGTCACTATTCTCAACCATTTTATGACAAGGTCGTCCTCCCTTTTGATGATCTAGCGTGTTAAAAGGAAGTGGGGTTGCTACTTAAATCTCAACCAATGAGAAAATTTAGAAAGCAACGGTCATGGTCATTGGCCACCAATAAACATTGTGGCGTTGAAATTGGTGTTTGGTGTTAACTAGTGTGGTTTCAATGGCTTGTCATGTAGCACCAAGTGTTTTATGACGTCTTCTTTAGTTAGGCTCTAGTCATCGTTGAGTGATTGTATAACAATTAACTAAGGTCGACACTAAATAGTGTGAGTTGCACTAAGGCTCTTGGTCCATATGTAAAGTGGTCCTAAATCACATTTTTTTTTGGGAGATAGATTGTAAATCCATACGAACGTTAGTGTCAAATGAACTTAAATTGCATCAAACTAAAACATCGAATCAAAATGGTTGCAATTTAATCTTTTGTGCATACTTGTTGTTATTGAAGGACTTCAAAAGTCAAATTATGAGATCATTTAGTGTTGATTGAATCATTAGCTAATAGTTGAGTCAACATTCAGGAAATATTTGCGCCCTGCATGGTTTTCATCAACACTAACTCCACAAGAAAAACAAGTCATTGTTAACACATATTTTTGGTCCCAACCTCTTGGACTCTTGGACATGATGATCTCCATCTAAAGTGTGCTCCAACCCCCCCCCCCCCCCCCATCTTATTGCCCGATCTAGGTCGTTGGTTTCTCGAGACATGACCTAACTTATGAGATGTGATGAGTCATGGTCATAACCAACATGTTGTCCCGCTATCATGGTAGATCCTAACATGATATACCAATGTCCACAACTTTGTCTTCTGATTTGAACCACACCTAACTAGTAAAGTATCTTCTTTGTCCTTGGTTTTCCTAGATGGAAATTCAAATGTGATGTTGTTCGTTGAGCTAAACCTAACCATGATCTACCCATCTTCATTATTGTTGGTCTTGGATTTGCTATATTCTAGCCTAGATCTACATTCCTGGCTTTAATTTCTTGCAATCCTAGTTAGACGTTATCTGCAACCACCATGTCACCCAACTGAATCACTATAACCTACACACCCTCATAATAATCTAGGAAGGGAGTCTGTTGATCCTAATCATTTTCCACACTTGCAAAAATACTACACCGTTTATGGTATTTAGTGTTGTGTACATTATTTGCGAAGGGTTTAAACTAGATGCCTAGAGGTCTCAAAGTGTCACAATGCTAATTAATTATCAATATGATTCCATTTGTCAACATCAATAACTTATGTAAGTGAAAGTTTATTTTACATTATGACGTTTAGAGTAGCACATTGGACACTTCAATTAATAGTCTTGTGTTTTAGTATGCAAAGGGAAGATCTTTTCAAATGGACTAATGGCAAGTGCCATGTGTTTACATTTTAGTATGTAAGAGAAAGATATTCTTGAGCAAGTGTCATTTGTGGACACTTTAGTCAACTTGTAGACCATTGTGTAACATAGGCATGCACCTCGTAACCCTATTGAACATGCTCATGCCAAGATATTAGTAAGCGCACTTGAATGCCAAGTGTCATGAGGTGACACTCATGGTGGAGTTGTTAATCATCAATGCCACCTAGCATACGCCTCAAAATAGGGTTAATGACATTGTTACACATGTGACACTAAATACCATAAATGATGTAGTGCAAAGGAAAAGTCCTCTTGAAGAAGGTTGCTCTTTTATATGTGTGCACACAACCACCTTCCATTCTCAAGCATCCAAGTGTTGCAGTCAGGGTTGTTTTTCACAAAGTTTTTACCCGTCCACGTCCCAAAACCTCGAATTGAAAGGCAAAAAAAATTGCAACCCGTCCCAAAACCGGTAATTTCAAAACCAACCCGTCCATGGAAAGGTTGAAGAAAAAACAACCCGTCCCAAAACCGGTAATTTCTAAACCAACCTGTCCATGAAAAGGTTAAAGGAAAAAACAAATCGATAAAGATAACCCAAAAGATGTCGGCATGTGATTGGTGCACTTGCCACTTGGAAACAATAGTATCTTACTATCTTTGTTCATTTCTGCTTTTTCTATTATAATTACCAATTTGCCAGCCTGCCACTGCCCCATTTTGTCTGTTTGTCCACATACTCGTTCAGAGAAACTGAACTAGACTCAGTCACTCAAACTCAACCGGTTCATTTGAAACTAACTCGAATTCAAGAAGTTGGAGAGTGCCGATGGAACAATCTCCTCCTGCAATCTTGAACTTCAACAGGTGTTTTCTTAAACTCAACCGGTTCATTTGAAACTAACTCGAATTCAAGAAGTTGAAGAGTGTCGTTGGAACAATCTTCAATGCATGCAAGCTCTTTAGTCTCAATCTCTATATTGATGATGAGAGAACTTGTATTACTGAAGAGTGGTTGGAAAGGTTGTTTGTGAAGTTTCAGACTTCTGAAGAAGAACAAGATCGGTGTCGGGGTGAGTGTTTGGAGATGGTGGAGACCATGAGAGAGATGATCCCAAATAAGTCTTTATTTGAAGCTTGGGAGTTTGCATGTACCACTCCAGAGTGGTCAATCAATTGGCCTGGTTTGAGTAACTTGTGGAAGAGAGTTATGGTGATTCTAGTGAGCACTGCAATATGTGAGAGGGTTTTTTCTAAACAAAACCTAATCAAAAGTCATCTACGTACCTGTTTGAAGTTGGAAACTTTGGATGCTTTGATGCGCATTTCATGTGCAAATATTCCAGTTGAAAACATCGATTGGAATGCAGCGATGCTTGTTTGGAGAAACATGAAGGATAGAAGAATTCATTCACTTCTTTGAAGGGTAAGTAGCTCTTTATTTTTAAAAATTTTAACATGTTTATATATACTAATTCTTATTCAATTACTAAGTTTACCTTCAATTGTAATCTTTGACATTATGTTAAAAAGGTTCTAAATTTTTTGGTTGATGAATTAATGTATGCAGGTGAATCAAGCACTTCAAGATTAATATTTTGATTGGGTATTAGTGGTTTGATTGCATTATGCTTATATTCACATGTCATATATGACATAACGTAATTGATATTTGTACCATTTTTTTAATTTAAAAAATGTTATTTTTAGAACCCGTCCAAAGTGAATTTGACACGTCCCAAAACCGGTTCACTTTCTAAGAACCCGTCCACTGGAAATGTTTTTTTTTTATGAACATGTCCCTAGACATGTTAGGGACCTTGTGAGAAAACACCCCTGGTTGCAATGACTAACCTACTTGGGAGTCATTATGGGCGACATTTAGAGCACGCCGTTGGGATATTGTAGATGGTAGTCTTGCGTTTTAATATGCAAGGGGAAGATATTTTTGACCATACTAATGGCAAGTCTCATATGTTTACATTTTAGTATGCAAGAGAAGATATTCTTGAGCTTAATAATGGCTAGTGTCATTTGTTTACACTTTAGTCAACTCGTAGACCATTGTGTAATATAAGCATGCCCCTCACAACACTATTGAACATGCTCATGCCAAGATTAGTAAGCACACTTGAACACCAAGTGTCATGAGGTGACACTTAGGGCCACTTCACACATGAGCCAAGAGTTGTGACCTTGTAATGGTGAGGACCCTTGACTCTCATCCAAAGGCCGTACCATGGGTGTTGGGACAGCCGTTTTATGTAGTCACGGGCCCTCAAGCATAGTGTGAAGTGAGAATAGACCATGTTGCGGGACCATTGCATATTTTGTTGGCAGAAAAGAGGGGAGGACTTGGTTTAATATAATATGTCTTAAACTTTACGAGTTTAAGAGAATTACTTGGTGGTGTTTGTGTGTCCTCGAATATGTTTTGGAATCTGCCCGAAATATGTCCTGAAATTTGTCTTGCTAGAAAAAATATTAAAATAAATCATGGTCTACCGGAATTTTCGTCAGGCCCACCTCTTGGAGGTGGGCTTGACGCAAATTCCGGTAGACCATGCACCCTTATCCACAACATGCCACGTAGGACTCCATGTAGACTTTTCATCCACAAACTTTTCTTTAGTCCTTTAGGCCTTCACCTCCTAGTGTGAAGTGAACTTGGACGATCTCAGCCTTTTCGACCCATGAGAGCTCTTACATTGCCATGGTCAGGGGCCTTCAGCCTTGTGTGTAAAGTGGCCCTTATAGTGGAGTTGTTACGTATCAATACAATCTAGCATAGACCTCAAAATAGGGTAAGTGACATTGTTACACATGTGACACTAAATACCATAAACCGGTGTACCACTGCGAGAATGCCCCAAATTTGGTTTCCTCAAACCTTTACTTCTACATGCTACTCAAAATCTCTTAAAGGATATCAAATTCCATCTCACAAGTATCTTGGAACATCTTTGCTACTAAGAGCTAAGAGCCTAATTCAACTACTCAAATCTGAGGGTACTCAAACGAACTCCAACTAAGTTACTAGTTGAAACCACTGTCCACTACTACTAACAACTCCTCCAAAAGCCTTTGCCTCTAATTATGTAGCAAAACTCTAAACCTAAACCTAACCCTAACCATACATTACCTGAGTTATTATAAATCACCAAAGTAAAACCAACAATTATCACAATAAAACTAGAAAATTACTAATGTGGTAAACCAATAACTTGCTATTGCAATGAACCATAATTCACTGGTTGGTAAAAGCAATAAGTTACCATTGTAGTAAACCATTAAGTTATTGGTCATTTAAACACTATGTTACTGTTGGTCACAAACATTGACTAGGTTACAAATTACTTATTGGTCCAAACCTTACAAATGAACCATGCATTCTCACTAAGTAGAAGTCAATGATTCTATAGCTTTTCCACCCCAAACAACCATGTGCATTTTGAGATGTATAATGGAATGGTTTCACACAACTCAATACAAAAATTGTGCCAAGGATAACTGATTATAACAAAATTACCCCTTAATATGATTGGTTTTTTTTTTAAATATATATTTTGGAGAATGAGATGATTTAAGTTGAAGACTTTCAAAACTCAAATTTTGTTTGCACAACTAAAAGCTGCTACAAAGCACATAAATTTGGTATTGAGGTAATTATGGACTTTTGATTAGTTTGGAACCCGGGGGATGCATTCTATTATCAAGTTAAACACCACGTGCAATTACAGAAAAAGAAGAAGAAAAAAACCTAATTTTCACATAAAGCATCACTAAAATGGGTCAACATTTTAATCAAAAAAGCCCCATGAGTAGATATACATGGTATCTATTACATAGTACAAAATGGTAACCAAATTTGATGATTTGTTTTATTTTATAAAACATACCATTTCTAACTAGAATAACACAAACTTGAACTAAAAAAATCACTACCAAAAATGAAGATGACTAAAAATTTCAAAAAATATATACAAAAGATATTATCAATGGTTATCTATATGTAGAAAAAACATCATAATTCTTAAAATTATCTATGGCACATAATGTAGGGTACCAAACTTTTATCACACATGGTTATGAAATACCCGAGGTTTGGAAATAAGAAAACAATTCAGAAAATGTGAACACTTGGGCTTTTAAGTGTCGTTACTTGTCATGCAGCCAATATATAGGTGAGTGTATGTCAACAAACTATGGATATGATGCGTGCAAGCATTTGTCACCCAAAGTGGAGTTACAAAGCGGTCATGCAACAACAATTTACCTTGGAATTAGCCAAAATGTCCGGAATCGTCTAAATGCCAAGTATGAAGATTACTTTCATATGGTTCAGATCTATATCTAACAGATCGATATGCCATACATCATCTGTGTATAAGCTTTTGATTGTAAATACTCACCAAAACATAACATCATGTCAGGGTTGCATACGATGACAAATGTATCTCAAGGCTTTATACGATGACATGTAGAAATGGCGGCTATTATTACTAGATATTGCATTAAATTGTTCATTGTATTTCTTCTATTTTATTTTATTTCCATCCTAATTTCAGATTATTTCTTTAATTGGAGAATCACACTGACAAAATCCGATTCAACACGGGCATTCTGAGAAAAAAAACTAATTTTGAAGCTGAAAACAACAACATTTGGTTTCCTTGTCTCCGAAGCCCTGTTAGGTCTTGGTGACATTTCACCCCACTTGCCTGGGCCTATTTCCAAAAAGTCAAAGCATTGCGTGTGAGTAGTTTTTTGTTTACTTGAAGTGCATGTTCTTAAGCAAAATCCTATCTAAGGGTGGGTTTACAGTATGGACCATGAAGTCGGACCATGGAAGAGGGCCTTTTTCAGTGGTCCGAGTTCATGGTCCAACTTCCATGGTCCAACTTCTTGAAAAATTAGTTTTGAAAGCCTTGGGCCCCTCACTAGGTGTAAACCGAATGTGGACCAAGAAGAATGACCATGCACCAAAAAGTGAATGTGCTGGTTTTTTTTCATACATGCTCAAAAAAGGCAGTTTTGAAAAAAAATAAAGTTTGACCATTCTCTTGTCTTCTCTTGGGCTTCACTTGTCTTCACTTCTTGGTAAACATGTCAAAAATGTGGCTTGCAAATCTTCTCACAACAATTTTTACAAAAAAAAATGAGCAATTTAATTTGTACATGTTCAATGTAATTTACATGTGACCTGTACCTTGTGTTGTAACTACACTAAATAGGATATTTAGTGCTTGTTTAAATTTAATGTTGTTACCACCGTACCTTGCTCAACAATGAATTTCAATTCTTTGATAATCAAAGTAAGAAGATATGCTAGAAGATATGATGGAATTCTCCTCTTATCATTGTTATTTTATTTTTTTGATATCCTTCCTAGTACTAAATTAAAACATGTAACTTCCACATATTTCTTTAGTTGATATTTAGTGTTTAAGTGTACATTTAATGTTACTTACTTTCATAGGGTTATTGATATTTAGTGTATGCGTTCATATTTAGTGTATCAAACACTAAATATGCTATTTAGTGTAATAAAAAAACTATGCGAACAAGAACCGCAATTGTTTTCCCATTGTGATTCTTTTGACCACCCTGATCTACAATCACTACATGACTACAAATTTTTGTTTTGTTTTGCAAGTAATTTTGAATTTTTTTGGGGGGCGTGTAATATACAGTTAGAAAGGTATTTTTGAGACCTTTCCAACGGTATATTACAAGCCCCTAAATTCCAAATATTTCAGTTGGTAGACTAAAAAAACAAATTTGCACTCAAATTCTTGAGTTTCAGATGTCCCACATTGTTTGATGAAACACGTGGGAGCAAGTTTAAGAGGTAGGGCATGGAAGAAATGGTATGTCTCATGGGCTATGATATGATCTATGCACATAGAAGGTTGACTTGCTTCTCAAGGTTCATTCCATCATCTAGATGTTGAAAAGTGAGCCTTACCTAGTGGGAAGAGTTGTATATAAAGCCCCCCAAAAAAATGTTATTATGGCATTTCTTTGCTATGGGCTTGTGCATTTTCCTATCAGACCACCTCTCTTGCCTCTCTCACCGCAAAACCCGTTGGACCATGCCAGTGCATTTATTAGGCCTTGAAAATTGTATTTTGGGGACCTTGACCTCCATGGTCCCTCTGCCATTTTTTCCTAAGTGTAAACCGAAGTCGTCCCAGGACGAGTTCAGCATCCAATCATCGCTCTTACAACGCCTTGGTCCGACTTCGTGGTCCATAGTGTAAACTGCCCCTAAGTAGGCATATGTAGTTTGAAGCTACAACCAACCTTTTAACATGATTGAACCATATTTAGATCAGTTATGATTTTTCATGTAAATAAGATAGATTTGAAACAAATATATTGTAAGCATAAAATATAATATAGTAGCTATTTTTTAAATTAAAAAGTAATATGTATTCATCAATAAGTAAGAAGTTGCAAAGGAAAAAGTTACAAGAAGCACATGTTTAATGCATCCTCACATAATCTGGCCCATGAAACCTAATTCTTGGCCTCTATGGAAACGCGCCCTCCTCACCTACCGTGATTTTTGTTTTTAAATTTCTCATTTTATAAACCCCCCCCCCTCCCCCACAAAGGCTTCCTCCTCAACCTTCATCCCCAAGTTTTTTTTTTTTCCTCACCGATGGCCCCAACTCGCTACGTGGTTCCCATCGGTTACGTATGCACCATGGGCATACCTTACAAGAATACACCCTCCTTAGTCACATCCTTTTAAGGTATGAGAATGGTCACATGTAGTTACATGGTTACAAGATACCAAGTCTTCTAGTGCCAAGTTACGCAATCCCATAGTTACGCTTCGTTACGTGGTCCCCAATGGTTACATGGAAACCCATGGTTACAAAATGCTTCACAGTCACACAGTGCAAGGATACACCCTCTATGGTTACGTCCTTTTAAGGGTTAAATTCCAAGCACATTTGCGGGCAATCATTTATTTTTTACGCTCATTACTTTTTTTTTAATGTTTCGCACCTTTGCAATGCAAAATTAAGGAAGGTCATTGGTTCCAACCGTTAACATTGTTGCACACAATGACTTAAACATACATGATTACAATGGTCCAAGGTTACGCAATATAGGGTTTATGTTAGGCATTACAAAAAAAGTCAGGTCCATAAAAGGCTGTTAGAATTAATTAAATATGGTTGTACAATATTTGAAAAGTAGTTGTCGCGATCATTATTCCCCTATTCCTGCTCAAGCCGGGAAGCGGGCAAAGCAGTTTTGAAAATCTTCTTGTGAACTGTTCACGCTCTTCTTGTCCTTGCTGGCGCTTATTCCCGCCTATTTTTTTTTTGAGACAGAAGGCCAACTTATTCCCGCCTATTCACTGCTGTATTCCCGCCTTTGTATAGGCACCTGATTTCCTGTCTGACACTGTCCACCATTTTTGCTTGTCCAACACTGTCCGCCATTACAGGCACAATTCTGATTCTATTTTTGGGCTTGCTTCCGATGCATTTTTTTAGCTTTTACTAGGTTTCTCAATGGAGAAAATAGATTCTGATCGTCCTTTCAAAGTTCAGGTGTCCTTGAACTCGAAGTACCAGTCTTTAATAGTGAGAGGACGATTAATTCATGAGCAGACGCCGAGATCAACTTTTGCTGAGAAACGGAAACGAGGTGATTCTAACCTTGATTTATGGTTGGATTCTTCAATTTACCCTCTGGATCCATCAACAGGGAAACGACCAAGGTTTAATGATGTGAAAAGTCTCCTAGAGTTTGTAGGTGATGGTCAGAGAGGTTTGTTTGGTTATACCCAAAGCTTGAACAATTCTGAATCTGAGAGAGAACTTGTGATTCAGCGATTCAGAATGCAATCAGACTGTGAGATTCTGAAAGATCGTATAGACAAACAAGCCCGGGAATTGGAACCTTTACAATTAGAATTGATGCAACAGAAGACCGATTTTGAGCAGAGCCGAATTGTTGACTGTTCCTACCATCATAACAAATTTGAGCAAATGCGAAATGAGTATGTCAATCTTGAGAGAAGTTCAACCACATTAGTTGCATCGCTAAGCACAGATCTTGAGGAAAGTATGAAATCAGAAGCAGAACTTGAATCAGAAATAGAGGCAATTCAGAGAGAAAGAAATGAGAAAATAAACGAGCTAGAACAATCTCACATACTTGAGGTACAGAAGATGAGTGTAGCGTTACAAGAAGCGTCGAGAAGTATCTCAATCCTGGAAAAGAAATGCAAACAACTTGAGTCAAAACGATTGGGTCAAGTGCGAAAATGCAGAGCCCGTAAAGATTTGCATGACTTGTCTCAATCTGGAGGTCATGCAAAAAACCAGAGGCGGTTGGCGAGATCGATTATTGCTGGAGCAACTATGCAGAGTATCCAAAAACGTAACGCACAAACTGGATTGAAGCAAAGGTTGTGTGGATCAAAGGAGATTCAAATGCAATCAGGGAAGGTACTTGCTACAATCTTTTCAAAGAAAGAAGTCAGCACCATGTTAGAAAGTCCATGCATGCAGTCGGTCACCACTAAGATTGTGAACGACTGCTTGGAGAAGATCGGTTCTCAGATTGGAGCAGCTGAAATTTGTGAGATAAAGGATTCTAGTGGAATGACCGACATTGGTTATTCAAAGATTTACAGAAAATTTAAGAACGGTATCAAAGCTGTTGGATCTGGATTACGGGTTGGTTGCTTGCCGCGGCCTTGGCATGTCTCATTACTTCGTCGAGAAATGAATGCTAAGCTCCGGGATTTTGTAGGAGATTACTATTCAATCAACAACATTTTAGAAATCCAACCGAGCACGAAGTCAAAGAAGAAGGAGACTGTACGAGTGGAGTTGACCACAAAGAATTCATTCTTTGTAGACGTCGAGATGGTGCAGAGAACAATGGTTGCATTGTACAATTTCACGCCAGAAGGTGTGTTCATTTATACTACACTTGTGTGCAATCATTGATACTTTGTTGGATTCATTTTAAAGTAGCTGATAAATGTATTATTCTTTGATTCATGCAGAGCTCGGTGAAAAACCACTCATATTTGTGATAAAGCTAGATGAAGCTGAAATTATACACGGACAAAAGTTTGAGAGAATCAGCATGACTATAATGAACCGTGCTTTGGATCGACAAATAGACAAAAAAGATCCACAGTATATTGCAGTTCAAAGTGAACGTGAGATCTGGCCAATCGGTTGCTTCCAAGTAGAGAAAGAGTCGCATGAGATCCTATCTTGGGTGTTCAACCAGACCAGAATTCCATCTTTGATCAAAGCACAAGAGGCTGGACAACTTTTGGTAGTCCCTGGGGTGGGTGAATTCAAAGTGGAATGGCATCTATCAGCCGATATGAAGACAATGAAATGTATGTACGGTTTAGGCCACGGAGCTTGTGCCAAACACCGTTGCATCTATTGTTCCCAAGCAGGTCAAAAGACCATCATCGGAACAGCCGAAGAGGCTCGAGCTGCATTCAGTAAACGAGGAGGAAGAACTTGGGAAGGTGGCCTGTTTTCATCTACTGTGCAATCAAAGCCTGTCAGTGGAGGTGCAACTTTGGCTCGGTGGAAACCAATCTTGCCTATTCCCCTTGCAAGGGTGCACATTTGCACGTTACATGCTTTTAACCGTATTGTTGAGAAGATTGTCCATCTGCATTTTCAGTTCATATGGACAATAAGAGATAAGAAATTGCAAGAGCAGGCAATTGAAGATATGCAAAGAGTTATATCCTCTACAGGTGCACATGGCGGAAATGTGGTAATATTCAAAGATGATAAGCTATCAGGAAAGAAGAATAGTGTTCCCAGTAAGCCATCGTTCAACGGAGTTCATGCCGAAAAGTTGTTTAAGAAGTCGACTTTGCCTTCTGGATCAGAGAAGTTGTTCACAGATGTCATAACAGCTGAAAGAAACTTCATTGATGGCGGAGAGGCTAGAAGAGCAAAGCTCGCAGTTTGGCAAGGATTGGACAGTCTTCGACCTTATTTCTCGGGACTAACACTAAAACAAAATGAGATAAATGAATTTCAATCGCTTGTTTCAAAATGGGGACACGATTACATTGCTGCTTATGGCGAGACACATGTCACGCATTATATTGTGAGTTACTCCCTCTGTCCCAAAGTTGTAATAAGAGTATAATAAAGCAAAATTCTTTGTTGATTCTTCAAATCCAAGGTGACTTTATGGATAACCCCAATATGATCAATGAAATAAACTATAACTTACATGTTTGAGGTTGTTGCACTAGTAGAAAACATGGTAAAAAAGAACCGCAGTCGTTTTCCCATTGCGGTTCTTTTGACCACCCTGATCTGCAGTCACCAAACAACTGCGGATTTGTTTTTTGTTTTTACGACTGTAATTTTGAAAATTTGGGGGCTTATAATATACCGCTAGATAGGTCTTGAAAATACCTTTCCAACGGTGTATTACATGCCCCCATAATTTCAAAATTGCAGTCATAAAACCAAAAAAACAAATGTGCAGTCGTTTGGTGACTGCAGATCAGGGTGGTCAAAAGAACCGCAATGGGAAAACGACTGCGGTTCTTTTTTACCATGTTTCCTATTAGTGTTGTAACACTTTTTTTTATTTCTCATCCATGTATCAAAGCTCAGTCTAACATGGATGTGGCTAATTTTGGCAGCATATAATCGTGAGGCATGCACCATGGTTTGTGCTCGAATATGGAAGCCTATCTGTATGGTCTAATCAAGGAATGGAATATAGTCATTACGCTGCTAAAGCAGCATATCAGGCTCATACACAACATGGGGGAGGTCGAACAAAGTTGAGTCCTTTAGAACAAACATACCAACATTGGTATCGTCTGATTCAACACCGTTTCAGAGAGAAAGAAAATAAAACTTCTGCAAGTCTTTGGGAGCAGTCAGAGGAAGGGCTCATTGTCGAGGCACGCATACAGAAGAGAAGAGAAGCCTCAATTAATTCAAGTGCAAATTTACACAGTCAGTTGTGGCGCCAAAATTGTGATAGAGTTGGATCTAAATGGGTCCCTCGTTCAACTAATCAACCAAAAGATTCAAGTACATCACCTGCTGCTGAAGAAGTCCAGTAGTACTACTTGTCAGGAATTATCTTCAACATCCGTGGAGGTAAGACATCTCCCGCAATCCTATTCTTCTCGTGCCTGCGATTCACCTGCAGTTTTTTGACATTACACTTAGATAGGCTTCAAATATAATAAAATTTAAATAAATAATAAAAGGCTTTTGAAATTACCTTTGTAGACTGTTGATCTTCATGAACAATGTAGAACGTGAATTCAGAGGGGGCACTTGCTCCTAATGCCATTTCAACTTCTGACCGCAAGGAAGTTAATGTCCAATTGTGCCCAACCTCAAGTTCTTGTTGCCACTCATCCATTTGGCAAAGAACTTTGACAATATGAATAGGCCCTGTTTGATCCATTGGTTGCCACATACCACCAGCTTTCAACCGGAACCTGTTGTACTGATAGTTTGAGTATAACGTGCTACGTCCTACATGGTATTTGAAGATTACCGAGGCTAAGTCTACGCAACACTTGATCTCATCAGCCCCTAAATATATCCTTTCATTCCACCCTTTGTCCATAAGTGAGTCAAAGACTTCCTCCGAATTATCTTTAAAAACAAATAGGCTCCGAGTTTTATGAATGTTTGTTGAAATAGCGAACAAATCAACCATGACATTGATTGGCATAAACCAACTGATGTGTGTTACTCGGCTTCCAGTACTTGGTTTCATTGCAGAAAGAAAATCCTCTCTCATTTTCGCTCTAAAAGCTTCTGTTGTTGCCATGTCAGGTAATGACCAGGCCGGATCATCAAATGAAGGCAAAGGAATTGCTTCTAAACGACCGAATCCTCCAGTAGTATTTGGATGGTACCACGAATTGTAAAAGTACACAGACTCGTCCATGAGCTGTCTATGACTGCGAGAACCCTTACTTGCTTCTCCAATTTCAGCATGGTAGACACAAATGACTCGTACAACACTAGTAGGTGCAACCCAGTCGTCATATTTTGATGGATATAAGTCTGCAATTCATGACAGTCAATTCCAAATTTAATAAAGTGCTAGAAAGAGATAAGAAATTTCATAAAACTTAAATGTAAAATAATGTAATGAAAAAGTTGATAAGACTACTTACAATTGCAAGCTCCGTCTGCTGGAACATCTCTGGGATTGAGCTTCAGTTGTTGACGGCTATATGCATGTTGGACTTGAATTGCCGAAATTGTTGATCCATCTGGACCTACTTTGAACTTTAAAACCCTAGCCAAATAGTTGCCATGTTTCTTCGCTTCACGAGCATGACCTCCTTTCTTCTCTGGTTCCAAACCCACCCATGAATTGACCTCTACCTTCGTAGGAATGTAATCACCATCCCTGTTCTGCAATGGGTACAGTATAACACTCTGTACATAGCTTCGAGGCCTCATTTCTAGTGGGGAAAAAATGAAATGCCAACCCTACAACCTCAAAGAAGTGCAAAAGATCAAACGAGAGAAATCGAGCAAAACTGAGAAATTAGCAAAAGTGAAACTCAAAAATTAGCAGAAGCCACAAAGTTGGAGCTATGATCGGGGAGAACCGGCAGTTAGTTACAGATGAACCGGTTGAGTTTGAGAAAGAACTGGTTGAAGTTCAAGACTACAGGAAAATTACCGATCGTTTTAGAGGAATTTATAGAATATACTCCAATTTAATAAAGGAAAACCGGAGGATGTGAACATGTAACCGGTTGGACTTGCAAACACTAGGATCTCAACCGCTTATGCCCAAAAATCTTCCCGATCACTGAGTTGGAGAAGCAGCAAAGCAAACGAAGCAGCATCGCGGGAAAGCAGGAAAAGTGCAAACGTTCGCTTGAGACTGTGGGAGAAAAAGCGGGAGAATGTACAGCTGTCTTCCCTCTTGCGCATCGATATTCCCGCCCGAACTGTCAGACTCCAGCATGCCACGCTCCTCAGACCAATAACGAGGTCAAGTTTGTCCACATCCTCGAAATCCGGCCACGTCATCCAACTGACCTGAGCTTAGGCCTGACGACGGGCAGCCTCATTAAAACTCCTGCAACCCGCTCCCAGAATACAGCCCTAGCATAGCTTGATTATTTTTGTAATGGGTTTATATTGGAAGTCAATAGGACTAGAGTTGAGATTGCACAAGCATATTACACATGCACGGAGGCATATGAACAATATTTGGAGTGAGAGGGTCATTCTCGCCCCTTGCCTTGCCCTTTATTGCTCATTTTCAACTTGGTTCTTACATACAATATCAAATAACTCTTCTCCCACTACGGACCATCCTTGTAGGCTTATTACAACCTTATTCTTTCTAGTATTACATTTTTGTGACTATGAGGAATGTGATGCTCCATCTTCAACACTGCCACTTTGCGAGTAGTCAAAGGCTTGTAATACTATTGAGTTTCTTAGTTTCTCATGGAAAGTAAAAGGGTGCAAACATTAAACTCTCTTGTATCGAATATCTCTCGATGACCATCATCTCTTAAATAATTGTAGTAGCATCAGGTCGGTATTTGATCATTTGGGAAGTTGTAGGAATTGAATGGTGTTTCATTGTGGAAAAATTGTCATAATTTATGTTTATTGGTCGGGAAATGATTCCTCAATTCAAAGAAACCCAGACACTGCTTTTATTTATTCCTTAGTTCATTGTCTTGACCAATTGAAATAGTTTCTTATAAATCTTTTGTGAGTGCTTCACAACAATGATGAATGTCTTAATTTGACATGTGTAATATCAAATTGAGTGAGAAATTGGAAGATTGTTTGACATTGGAAATCGACACTAGAATTAGATATTGATTCCCAAGGCCCTTGGTTTGTGTCTACCTCAAGACTTGTATGAGAATGAAATGCAAGTTGATTGTTTGATTAATTTGAGGAAGTTGTGGATTAGTCTCTAAGGTGGACGAGATGGTCGGAATTTCTCTTCCCTATGTATCGATCATGAGAAAGATGGGTAAGATTGAATGAGACTACTAAATGCAAATACATACTATGGAGTATTTGTACTATTTCATGTAATTCAATTGTTGATAAGAAGAAACAAATTTGAAGCGGGTTAAGATCCTTACGGAAATTAAGTGTTTCCTTCTTCAAATGAACTTTACAAGACACAATACGTGTGTTCCTCACAAGGAGGGCTGATGGTGAGGAATGAAAGTCAACGGGCTATTGATTTCTATACTTAACCAACGATTCAAAAAATTCACGCCATTGCCTCCAACAATGGCGGACCTTAAGTCATTTGTTCAAGATGGAAAGTAGAGAGAAAGGTTAAATAAGAGTAAGGTTGATATTTGGCATAGAACGAATCTTTGAATGTTGAGCATGTAATTGTCTTAATGTTTGTTTGGCTAGAGATTGGACGTCGTTGTAGTCATTGGAGACCATCTCCTTGTGCCATCAATGGAAACATGAAGTTGTAAATGAAGGGTTAAGGGTTTGTTAATAGATTGGTCTCTAGTTACCAAACTGTCTCTACCTTCCATCTACCAATATTTCATACTCCCTGATAAAGAAAAGAGAAAATCTACAGATTGATGAATGTATTTGAATGAGTAACTAAAAGCCAACTTATCTTGGGGTACAAATATGACTTAAAACATATAGGTATTTAAATTACATGCATGGATTCAAACCTCTTATTAATTCCATCATGGTTGTAATTATTTATGATGAGTTATATATTCAATACTCTAAAGACCAAGTCAAGGAACCGCGCCATGGACTTTCAACATGCTTTGTGGTTTTGGCCAATGATGACATCTAAAGAGCATGTACAAGACAATTATCAAACCACATAATGAAAATAAGATTTAATCAATGAGATTGGAAATTATGTAAGGATGACTATATTGCCAATTCAATTTACAAAAAAAAAAAAAAAAAGGCTAATGAACAAGAGATTGTTGACTACACCAAAAGTGCCCTTGGCTTTGGTAAAGAGACAAAATGGGCTACTACATGCAAGACTATTGATGATGGTCATGCCTATGCTTGCGCACCGCTTATGGTCTAATTAAAATGAACTTGGTCCGAGATGACCATAAACTATCGGGTGATAGTGGAGAAGTACCCATGTCCGAATGGAGTGGTTAGTGATTTGATTCCCATTGTGATATTTTTTCTCTACTTGACGGGAAAAACTAGCTATGTAGGTAGGAAGCCAAGAGCCCACCCACCGCAAGGTAGGCAGTATACCCCACCCTGCACCAAGAGGATTCTTCAACAGGGTAGGGCCAACGGGCTCAATTCACATTGGATTACCCGACATTGGTTATTTATTTATTTAAAATGAACTCACTGCTAGACTATCGCTTGGGTGAAATAGTGTGAAATTGACAAACTATCACCACTGCATGTACTTCGATTGAGAGACTCTTAAATCTTTTATTATGAATGTAAGAATTGTCAACCAAATTCTTAAATAACGTGACATACACTCAATTTGGTCATGATAAAACTAATATGAGACACCTAGACAATATAAAGATCATCTTTGAAGTCTTCCGTGAGTGTTTCTTTGGGTTTTGTTCAATTTAAAATCTAAACTACAAACCTAAATCTTAATGTAAAACCAATATATTTTGGGGTCTTCATAACATTATTTAGCTACATGGTTGTGTTCCTTTCTATACTTAGCAATTGACATGAGCCTTCACTATCTTACCTTCATGGGTAGAAACTTAAAGAATAGGAAGAAATTAACACTAGTACGAATGATGAATAGTGCTGCAATGAATAGTAAGATTATTGTGAATAATGTCGGTCTTTTCAGTGACAATCTTGCCGTGAATAATACCGGGATGAGTAATGATTCTTGTGAATAGTGCCGGGAGGATAACTCCGCCCAAATTTTCAAGTGTCAAGTTGAATGTATGAACAATAAAAGAATGTTCTCACTTTGCTTGGGGCCCCACATAATATAATTGACATGTTCCAAGGTTATGGAACCGACCCACATGGCTGAATAATGTTATGTTTGATGGTTATTCTAATCTGAATTAAATAATTGGAAGATATAAAATAATTCATTATGTTTTTATTGGAACTTAATAAGTCTAGAGATGAGATTGCACAAGCAAGTCACACACACACAAAGGCGTATGAACAATGCTTGAAGTGAGATGGTCTTCTCCACTCCTTGCCTTGCCCTTTATTGTTGATTTTCACTTGGTTGATACAAACAATATGGGATATTTCATCTCCCACTATGTATCAGCCTTGTAGGCTTATTACAAACTTATTACTTTTAGTGGTACATTTCTATGACTACTAGCAATCTAATGCTCCACCTTCAACAATTTTCACCTTCTCAATGGATGAGTTTACATGGGGATGCAATCAAAACCTGCCCCCTAAACGATTGTTGTTAATTCATCCTATTGTTGTTAACCATAGTAGAGTGATTCAAGGTCTTTGACCACGATCTAGATGTAACTTCATTTGTAAACATGAATAAATGAGATCTACATAGCGATTAACAAATTTCACCCTTCCCCTTGGAAGGTGCTACAAAACAATGAATGGGAAGAACCACTTGCTAGTTACAGATGAACCGGTTGAGTATGAGAAATAACTGGTCGAAGTTCAAAACTTCAGAAAAAACTACATGTCATTTTAGAGGAATTCATGGGAATTTGCTTGAGATGAATGAGGAAAAACTGAAAGATCACCAACATGTAACTGGCTGGACTCGGAAACAATAGGATTTCAACCGATTACTGTATGTCCCCAATCTCCCTTCTACATAACATCACCTCCCTTAGGGCCACTTCACACACGAGCCAAGGGCCGTGACCATGAAATTGTGAGAGCCCAAAAGAAAGTACCCAAAGGCCCTCCCAACACACCCTCCCACATCATGTAGTGTGGTCACGAGTTCTCAAGTGTAGTGTGAAGTCATATGTGACCATGTCCTCACCCAAATGTTGTTATGTCAATGAATTTATGTTAATGCGGGTCGTCACATGTGATAAAGTAGAATAAATCAACGGTTGTGAGCATTCCGTATGCCATGGTCTCCCAACGGTTTTGTGCTAGGCCTATCTCCAAGAGGTGGTTTTTGAAAACAATCCAAGTGACCATGAACCATGATCCATACGATGCCATGTAGGAATCCATCCATGTAGACTAGTGTGAAGCAGAGAACTTGGACCGGCTCCGCCTTTTCCACCAACAAGAGCGCTTGAAGTGCAATGGTCACAAACTCTGAGCTTTGTGTGTGAAGTGGCCTTTCACACATGAGCCAACAGCCGTGACCTTGTAATGGTGAGGACCCTTGACTCTTATCCAAAGGCCCGTACCATGGGTGTTGGGAAAGCCATTTTATGTAGTCTTGGGCCCTCAAGCATAGTGTGAAGTGAGAATGAACCATGTTGCAGGACCATTGCATATTTTGTTGGCGGGAAAAAGAGGGGAGGATTTGGTTTAATATAATATGTCTTAAACTTTATCAATTCAAAAGGAATCACTTGGTGGTGTTTGTATGTCATGGAATCTGTTTTGGAATTTGTCATGCAATATGTCCTAAAATTTATCCCGCTGGATAAAAAACATATTAAAAAAGTCATGGTCTCCCGGAATTTGCGTCAGGCCCACCTCTTGGAGATGGGTCTGACGCAAATTCCGGTAGATCATGCACCCTTATCCACAACCTGCCATGTAGGACTCCATGTAGACTTCTCTTCATCCACGGACTTTTCTTTGGGCCTTTAGACCTTCACCTCCTAGTGTGAAGGGAACTTGGACGGTCTCCACCTTTTCGACCAATGAGAGCTCTTACATTTGCATGGTCAAGGGCCTTCAGCCTTGTGTGTGAAGTGGGCCTTATGGGCCCTCCCCACCTGACTTTATCTAAAACCTGGTCTTATAGCTAAAACCGGCCGTTATAGGCGGGACCCGGGTATTAATGTCAAACATCAGGTTTAGCAAGGGTGGCAGGTTTGGCCCTAATACCCGGGGCTCTCTTAACGTGGCTACTTAACTACATTCTTAACTCTGCCGGAATTCTTAGGGGAGATTCCCATTTCAACCGGCGCATGGCTAACGGTATGCTGAACCATTCAGTTCTGCATGAATGTCGCGCACCTCTCCATGAGGAGTGCCCGAAACACCATGGGCACAAGGGGGACCCCGGAGTGACACCCGGGACTTGTGGCGCCGTTGGTGAGAGGGCCCAAGTGATCCTAGTGTGGGTGAGGGCCCCGGGCGTTGGGAACGCCTCCCACCCACAAAGACTAGGAGGCACAAGGGTAAGGCCATGAGTTATGCGTAGCTCATGGCGTGGTGATTCTAGAAAGCCCAAGAACACCTCAATCGGAGGTGTGAGCTAGGAGTTATGGCCATTTGAGTGGGGCGCTGTCCCGGGACAGCGCCCTGGTACAGCAGTGCCTGGGAGTGATTCCCGGGACTGCCAAGGTTCAAACAGGCATAACTTCCTCAAGACTTGTCCGAATGGGGCAAGTGAGGTGTCCATCGGCATCTACGTGAAGCGTAGATGAAGATGGAGTGGTTGGTTGTTATGATCAGACATCATACAAGGAAGTTATGATGGTCTGAAGCTGCTGGGGGGTTCTAGGCCCAGCAGCTAAAGGAAAATGTCCACTTGGCCCCAACTCTTGGTAGAGAGACAAGAGGTTGGTTGACGGTGGGGTAGGGGCCCCGCGTAGAGTCCTAGAGGCTTATATGGGTGAGGTGGTGTGGCCTCACCCACCCGAGGCCAAACGGCAAGGCCTCCATGGGCATTGGCCCATTGTGAGGCCATAGTTGCCTAGTATGGTTCGGGTTGTTGTAGTGTTGCTCCGGCAATGCGATGATCAACATAGGATTGGACTTCCATGGATGGAAGTCCACATCCAAGGAATGGTTACCGATTAAGGGGTGAGTCCCAAAAGCAAAGTAGGAGGGTTGGTTCCCTCCTATGAACTATAAGGTCCGGGGTAGGAGGAGCTAACCATTAGCATGGCAGAATGCGAATGGTTAGCGCTCGTAACCTTTGCTAAAATTGAAAATTGGCAAGATTGTCAAGGGGGCTTAGCAAGGGTAGCGACAATGAAGGCGGCGATACACCAACGGAATTCTTGACGAAATCTCTGCACTTCGGAGGAGGGGAGGGTCTCTGCACTGGTGAGAAAGCTTGGGGCGGGGTTAGATTTTCTTTTCCCCTCGTCGGTGCCATCTTCACATCAAAGCAGGTTGAGGCGAATTATGTCCGGGCTGAGAGCAGAGCGAGAGGAGGGGCGGCAATTGGAAGCGCTTTCTCAATTGTGCGAGTGGGTTTGGAAGTGGAGTCCGGAAGTACCTGTTTCCGACCTTGAGACCGCAACTCCAGGGACTTCGACGAGGGCACTCAAAGGGAGGTAAAGAGTCTGCAAACGAGGGGAGTCTGCAATGCGGCACTCACACAATCCAAACGCCGAACAGGTTGTCGCTGAACCCAAACGCCAAATGCCGAAGAGGATGTGTAAATTTGTGTCGCCGAACTTTCCTTAAGAAGGATTCTCGCCGCCGTAGGTTTCGGTGATTTCGACAACAAAATTCCGTTCGCCTACAAAATTCTTGTGTCACTTGAATTGGCAGTTGGATGCCCGTTAGAAGCCCGAGAGTGGACCTCTTCAGTCTTAACGGTAAGACAGGCGGGAAGGCTAGATAACTAAAACCCTGCAGTGGCCAATCCGATGCCGCTGCAGCTGGGTATTAGCGGCCCTAGAACCCCTCCGCATTGTTAGCGGAGGGGGCAAGCTTTGGTACAAAGACCGGAGGCATGGCAGATTTAGGGGCGCCAGGTTGACTTGCCACCTCGGTCCGGCAGCTAATACCGGCTCAGGTGGGGAAGGCCGGTATTAAGCTTGGGGTCTTAGCTTAAAACCCACTTGCCTAAAGTCAGGTGGGGAGGGCCCTTTAGACCCTTAAGTTAGGTGGTCCATAACATTCCGATTCCGTGATTATTATACGAGCGAGGGCAAGGGGTTTTATTCTCACACGAGGCAAGGATCTCTTAGCAGGCTGTGTACGGCCAACTGTGTATGGCATGCTTCTCACACCACAGACTTCGAAAGCCTCATGTTGGGCTCACCATAACAAAGGCTGGCACTACTCTAGCTAGTGTAGCTTCATACATACTTTATAATAAACTGCCACTGACTGTGCTTGCAATTGAGAAGGCGGGGCTGGGCACCATCCAATAATGGATCCTTTGGAAGCCAATGCTATTGTTGATTAGGAAGGTGCAGCCCGGGAGCAAGTTGGTACTTTGCACATGGGAAGCAGCCGAAAGGCTCCTCCCTCGTTTTAGTGAACTTGGCGTTGAAATCGGAATGTGAAAACGAGGACGTGTGATCGAGTTAATTTTAACATGGTTGGATGGAGAGGAACATGTGATGCAAAATATGGAACGATTCCCCCATCACATGACCGTTTTGAATCACCCACGTGCAAGTGATGGGCCCCATCGACCGGAGTTCGAATGGTGAACATATGATGATTCCATTCACGAACCAAAAGTCAAAGAGAGGAGTTAGAGATGGCTTGATGCCCTTTTGTGAGGAGCTCCATCGTTGGAGTTGAGCCAACCACCGTCGTTGGGCATCTTATGTGCACGTATGTTTTGAAATTTAGATTTCGACGCTGGGGTTGAACCCGCCCAACATGTTCTTCACAATCGTAGTAGTTGTGGTGGACTAGGTGGAGGTGTAGGGATAGAAAAAAACAAAAAAATAGAGGGATCGAGTGAAGAGAAGAAGGTGAATTGCTTGTCTGCACATGGCGTGTGTGTCATGAACCCCAAAGTGCTCAACCATTAAAGTTTCAACCAATGTTTTTGGGCATGTTTCTATGCACATGCGTTTCGAATTTCAGTTTTTGACACGAGGGTTGAATTCAACATGTTCTTAGCATTTGGAGGAGTCGTGGCGGAACATGTGGAGGTGGAGGAATAGAGAGGGTAGAGATAAAGTGAAGAAGAGGGGATAAATTGCTCGTTTGCACGTGGGTTGGGACAACAAATACCACGGGTTTGCAAGGCAACGAACATCACTCGTTCTCGATCCTACTCAAGGGGTTGGATCAATTGGTACACTTTCATTTGGAGTCCAATATTTAAAAAGATATTTGATGAAAAACAACGATGATGTTGTTGGTTCCAATTGTATCGATGTAGTTTAAGATACACCTTGTGCAACATTCTTTTGTATGTTCACTCCAAAACAAGCATCTCGACTGCATTACGTTCTATAATACATCTTTGATTTGGATTGGAATCTCAACGCTTTTAAATGGTTGTTCTACTCCCAAATTTCTTCACTTGAGTTCACTTAGGAGTGATATCACGAAACATGATACTTTGTTAATTGTTAAGAAAACAAGTCTTGAAAGTGAACATGTAGGGGATGGTTTTCATCCCCCCCCCCAACGATACATCTCAATATTAAAATAAGAAATCTATAAAAAGTCTCCATATCCAAAGCCAAATTTATATGTATTTGACGATGAAAATCATAAACTCTACGTAAATCTACCAACATTATTTGGTAATGTTTTCTGTTGCCTAATCATAGATCAGCATCGATCGGTGCCCAAAGAAATCTTTGGACATAATTGTTACATATTGTGCTCTCTTTCGGTTCCCTTTCTGGATTCGGGGCATACTCTCTACATAAATTCATCTAAAATGATCGGTAATTCTCCTTAAACCCTAAACATCAACCGCTTGTTATTTCTGAAACTCCACCGGTTCTTATGTGACTTAGCGGTTGGTTCGCCCTGTTCATTGTTGGGTGGACCTTCACGGGGCCTTTAATAGTAGAATATTGGTAATATTAACAAATACAATAATAGACTGCAAACCTATACCTACTAGCAAGGGAGCACGTGTTTTGGCCCACATGAACGGATGAGAGCCTAGCTAGGGGTATGTACAATATAAGAAGTCCCTCTTGCAAATCACGTGACCATTTTATAATGGATTCCTTCGTGCAAGTGATGGCCGGCCAGCCTGCCTTGAAAGGGAATCGCATAACCATTTAGGGCTACTTCACATACAAGGCTGAAGGCCCCTGACCATGGCAATGTAAGAGCTCTCATTGGTCGAAAAGGTAGAGACTGTCCAAGTTCACTTCACATTAGGAGGTGAAGGCCTAAAGGCCCAAAAGAAAAGTTTGTGGATGAAAAGTCTGCTTGGAGTCCTACATGGCAGGTTGTGGATAAGGGTGCATGGTCTACCGGAATTTGCATCAGACCCATCTCTAAGCGGTGGGCTTGACGCAAATTCCGGGAGACCATGACTTTTAAAAAAAAAATTCCTCCAACAAGACATATTTCAGGACAGACTGTAGGACAAATTCTTGAATAGATTCTAGGACAAACAAACACCACCATGTAGTTCTCTTAAATTGATAAAGTTTAAGACATATTATATTAAACCAAATCCTCCCCTCTTTTTCCGCCAACAAAATTTGCAACGGTCCTGCAACATGGTTTATTCTCACTTTGCACAATGCTTGAGGGCCCAAGACTACATAAAATGGCTTTCCCAACACCCATGGTATGGACCTTTGGATGAGAGTCAAGGGTCCTCACCATTACAACGTCACGAATCTTGGCTCATGTGTGAAGTGGCCCTTAGTAATAACTTCATGTAAGTTGCAGTATTTCCACACAAGATGCTTGCACACCCTGATCAACCTTTACTTACTTACTTTTATTTATTTATTTATTTAATTTCCGGCTACTGCACTAAATATGATATTTAGTGTCATATGGTATTTTATGTGACTATGGTAACTTCTCGGATGACACTTTTTATGAATAGCTTTAACGAATATTGTCATGGATGATGGATGAGTTCATCCATTGGCCAAAACCCTACCTTCTCTTGTCATCAACTTGTGATGAAATATTGTCATGGATGATTGAAGTTCGGATGAAGAATCACTTGGTAAGTGACAATAATTGCAACACTATAAATCTAGCATCCCCTCCCCAAAAAAAATTACAAGGAATGACAAATAATGTTGGGTTTACATTTAGTGTTGGTGACACTATACCATGGTTTACGATTTGTATTGAGCAAGACAATTAGAATTAGTAACACTAAAGATTATATTTAGTGTAGTAGCCACTTTACGATTATGAAGTGAATTGATTTACACACTTGTTTTAAAAAATAAAAATAAAAATAATCGATTTTTGTCTTGTAATGTGCCACCTCTACTCTTTGTGGGTAAGAGGAGGCGTCGACTAGCTTCACATGGGTAGAGTGGAGTCAGCTAAAAGTTAGGACCCACCTCGAAGCTCTATTAGTGGGAGGAGCCAATGAGCCATAAATGGAGCCCATCATCCAAGCCAAGGGCTCATGTCGACTAGGGTTTATTTGGGTGGGGTAAGTGGTGTTGCCACGTTCTCCTCCATTCTCCACCCCTATGCTCTCTCAACTTGCACCTTATAGCCTCTTCATTCATGCAGTGGCGATTCATGGCACCGCCTCATGATTTTAGTGGAGTTTAAGCATCTTGGGCACCAAATTTGTAGTTTCGAAGTGGAACGCATTGGTGGTGCTTGAAGGAGTAAACATCTCTCCCTACGTGTTTGTACTTGTATGTGTAATTATAACAATGGTCTTTTTAAGCAACGATGTCAATTTGGGGTGTATTCTCTTATTTAAGTGGGTTGGTCCAATATGTTTGGGTGTAGACAATGCATCGTGTACTTCATATGTATAATGTTTCAATGCTAATCACCTTATATGTGTGCAAACGGGTTCACTATATGTGTATATTGATATTTTAAGAGGGCTGGTGCAACACTTGTTGGTCTAAGATGTTGCTAAGTGCTTGAAATGTATGATATGTGTATGTTGATCCTCTCATACATTCGTGAACTAGTTGAACTTGGAAGCCTCTAGAGGTTTAAAGGGGCTAGTGCAATTTTTTTTGGGTGTAGCCAATTTCAATATGTAGCCATCTTTCCCCTTAGTTTGTGGTGTGTTTGTAGACTATGAATATAAATACGGGCCCACTCACTATTTTATATGTGGGGCCATTGTTCACCTCATCAAAGCATACATGTAGGCTTCTTCCATGTATAATTAGAAGTTGCCACCTGAATTGACAAATATGTAAATGATGTGGATGATAAGCGGTCCGTATGGGGATGAGAAATATCTTCATTTGAGGGAGATTGAAGCCGAGCGGCCCACCGTCCGACTTCAAGCTGTGGGGTCCACACATTCGTGTGTGTAGTGAAGGGAGCTTTATTATTTGGGTTGCATTCGGAAATGATTAGGAAAAGACCATGGTTAACTGCTTTCAAACCTCACATATACATACATACATACCTACATGCCTACATGAATACATACATACAATTAATTCTTTGCATTGATCTCACTCATTTTCACTAGAGTAGCTCCTTGTGCAGAATTTCCTGACATTATTAGAGTACCATAATGTGCTGTTGTGGGCAATGGCAGTGTCCTAGTGAGGCCAAGAGGGAATTGTCGCAAATGAACGTACCTTTTTCATCCATCAAATATAAGATAGAAATACCATAACCTGTGAAAATAAGGTGATTCGCATTGAAGTTCTAGTCTGATAATCAAATTCGTAATTTTCCAAGATAGACGAGAAGGATTCATGAAGAATGCAAGTTGTTTCATATTTTTTTGTCCTATACAAAAAATGCTACAATTTTTCAAAGTGGAAAGTTGTCCAACCCTCTATTCGTTCACTAGGTTCTCCCTACACCAAAGAAAAGAAAAGAAAAAATAAAATAAAATAAAATAATGCCCGTACCTTGGTATCGGCATGAATGTGAGCCCGTTAGCCTTATATTGATCACGGTGTTCCGAGATGCAATATAGGGTGTTTTACCTCCATGGGAGGTGGGTCTCTAATATTATATTAGCATATCCAACTTTACTATGGCGGGGAGATAGGTGCTTGTTTGTTATCTAGTTTTCTTTTATTTAGGACTAGGTATGTAAGGTATTTAATGGTGTTTTGGTGTATATGTTTCATGAGGAGTTTGATGTTGGGTTTTGGGATTTTTAGTTGGGTTAATTTATTGATGGAGTGTTCGTGTATGGCTCCTCCTCCCTACACCAAACATGGTAATCCGCATTTCCATACAGAACATCGCCTAAATCGGTTTCCTCATGAGTACATTAACAATTGACTCCCATTGGCTACACTAAGTGTACACGCATTGAAGTTGCTGTTGAGCCATGATCCGTTTTAGAGATGGCACTTCACCATTATGACAACAGTCTAGTGCACGGCTAGAGGGTGGTAAACGGGTTACGGTATTTCTACCTTAGGTTTGTGGTTGATTCAATTTGATGAATTGACCTTCGTAACGTCATTTATGGTGCTTAGGGCCAGTCTACATCACACTAAGGGCATGTTTACACGGAAGTTATTAGGATGTGGCTCTTGAGAATCCTTGAATTTTCATTGGTTGAGAGTGTCACGGTCTCTTTATTCAAGTTTACATGAGGATAGTTTTGGACCACAACCATAACATTTTCATTGGATGAACAATCTAGAGGGAATCCCACATGGCAAGTTTGGATGATGTTGGTTGAGATTGTAGATGTTTTTTTCTTTTTCTTTTTTCAAACAACTTTTGAAGGTAGGCCTAATGGAATTTGTAAAAGGAATTATGGTATATGCTAAGGGCTTGTGCCCTCCAAAAGACTTTGGGCTATATAGTCCATTGAGTTTTTTTAACTAAACCAACATAAAAAGTTGGTGTGGATTTCAAGGAATAAGAAATGATATTATTGGATAAATAACGTATCCTCCAAGGGGATGCACTCTTCATTGAAAGCATGGCTCATGTGTGTGCGTCATCTTCAAATCAATACTCCTATACATTGTTTATGGGTGGACAACAAAATGAATATACATAGCAAGTTATAACTAAGTGCAATGAGCATATATGCCACACAAAAAAAGAAATGGAAATCAATATCTTCACACATGTATGCGAGAAACCTGTAGTAGATAGGCCTCTATTATTTGTAGGAAAAAATACTTCATCTCATGCTACATCATAAATGGTAAATCCTCTTCGAATTTCCCTCAATGACTTAGATGCATTATATGTCAAAGATACCAAGATAGAAGGTGTAGAACTACAAAGAATAAAATGTGGAATTAATTATGATAAAGTTTGATTTAGGCTAGTTAAGATGAGAGATTCAGGGTCGGTTTAGACTAAGTTGAAGAAGTGCTACGGTCGATTAATAATTTCAGCCCATGATAAGGTTATTCGAGGCAATGGTTGGTATAGTAGACAAGATGGAAATAATTTTAAATAAGAAAATGCCTTAACTTGGAGTTCTCTAGAGGCCAAGTTCCTTGTTCGAAGGTTTGAGGTTGCCCAAGAAAGTTGACCTCTGGAGAACTCCCCTAGCAAAAAGCGTTGCCTTGATGGCATGCATGTCATTTTTTTTATCCATGCTTAAAGTTCTCTACTAGAAATTTTTTGATTGCAATGTAAACCCCAGTTGCCGAAGAACCCAATTTGTAGTCAATCACATTGCTCCATTCCCTTAAAATTCTTGACCAACTAGTGCACTTCTTCAATGTAGTCTAATTTGACCCTAAGACTCAAGAATGTTTTGTGCCAAACATAAATACTATTGGCAATTGTTTGATCTATTGTAGCAACAAATACCTTGACACTTGAGGAGCCAGGCTAGGACATGGGATATGTGGCACCCTTGCATTAGACACCCTTGTGATGTTATAAAACATGACATCTATGGATCAATGGCACAACTCCAATGTGGAAAATTGTAGAAAATGGGATACAAACTCCAATATGTCAGAGTGACAAATTAATAGTCCTTGATCACTAAATGGTTGCACATGTGATTGAGGGTTAGAGCATGTTCATGGGTTGTCATCAAAAGCCTTGCAATGGATTTATTCCGGGTTAGGTGGGCATCCAACTCTCCATCCGAATCCTGGAACTCAAAAATTACCAACCCACATCGTCAAATGAATCTCATCTTCACAATATGCTAACGTCTTTCTAGCCTTGGGTTCCTCCCCACTAGCTCGATCAACTAGTGGCTGACACCCATATCCCCCCAAAATGGCAACGTTGTTACTACATTCTAAGGGGCCCACAACTAGGTTGCCAACAACACACCCTCAAGGTCCACAACGGTGCAGGCTGCGGCCACGTCCCCACACATAGCTGCCATGTCACCAAGGTTGCCTTTGGGCACCGCAACAACTGATGTTGCCACTAGAAGGTCAAAGGGGGAAAAAAACTATGACTGTAGAGGAGGCTCTACTTTGCAGACCTTACTTTGCCATCTTCCAAGACCCAATTACTTCCAATTAACAAAGAAAATATTCGTTTTGGTTGCGGGTTCAAGACATTTGGATTGGAGGCAGTTGTCTTTGATTGCTAGTAGAATGGCTTTAGAGGCAAAATGGGGGAGCGTCAAGCAACGAGATGTTCTACACTAGTTGTAAAATTAATCAAATTTTACTATCCATATAACCAAATTTATAAACATAGTATAATATGATATTTATTAATTTTATTTACTTTAATTTAAAAAATACAATTGAATGCTCTATGAAATTATAATGTATCATAAACAACACAAAGTTTAAAACTTTGGCAAGTTGGGCATAACCTTGGCTAGTAAACCTTATCTCTTTTTGAAATTGACGTAGCTTTAGTTGTTGTTAATGAGGATCGGAGGTGTATGACCGGGGCTAGGATATCAATTGATTTATTCCAATAACTCATAGTAAGAATCATTCCACTGACCTAGTTGGTGCGGCCATAATTACAGTTGCCTATACATTTGGATAGCCAACTCCACTAATTCATAAGATAATTGTTGTTTATAGAATGAAATATTCTCTACCTAAGGCTAATTTTGTTGAACATTTTTTGAAACTCTCATATTTTGACCACTTGAAACGCACATGAACACTAAACGTTTTTAATTCAAACAATAACCACATATGGGGTAACCGTCAATGGGTATGCACAAATATGGGTGGATCATATTGTGAAATCAAATAGGAGACCAAAAAGGATGATCGATAATAGAACATAAATTTTGATACTCCAATATTAAGAAAATATTTTTCTATTACGTGTATGAAAATCAAGAAATTTTGGGATAAAAAGAACAAATCATAAATCAAAATATGAGTAAGAACTTGAAGTTATTATGAACCCAAAATTAATTCAATAACAAGACATATGAGTAATCATCTTTATTTTCACAACAAAGTAGGAATATCCATGAAATCAACAGACAATGCAATTCTCAAGGCTTCTTCCGCCAAACCAACACCACGCCCCTCACGCAGACACACTTTGGGGAAGTTTTCTCACTGAACATCTAGCCAATTTGAGAATGCACCATCTACCCTTCAACAAAGCAATTGCATATTTAATAACAATACATCCACCATTCATTTACTATCAAGCTTAAATTTATTCAAGTCACTATGAGGGGGTTTGAAATTTCCAAGCATATAATCCCTAAGGGCAAGCCCAGTGGTTATGGATCTACATCTGCATCTGCACTTTTTCATCCGAATTGCAGATGCAGATCCAGGAACTTCACCCAGTGGTCTCGCATATCAGCAGCTGTGGATGAAAAACTCTGCAGGAACTGCAGTGCTCCCTGCATAACGTCGACTTATGCATGGAGGTTGCTATTAGAATAGGTTAATTGTCATTAATATATCTTGCCAGATAAGACAAGCCAATTAAAAGAATTTTGCTTGCCTTTCGTAGGTACAGGGGTAGATAGGCTAAAGTATTTCTCTGTCCTGCTACTAGTAAATATGATATTTTTCGAAAATCAGTTCATTTGAATATCAGTTAACTAGTAAATGAGGTCTTTCTTGAAAATCAGTTCATCCGAATATCAATTAACTCGTAAATAACGTCTTTCTCGAAAATCAGTTACTTCACAATCAGTAGCAGGACAGAGAAATGCTTTAGCCTATCTAACCCTGTACCTACGAAAGATACTTCGCAATCAGTAGCAGGACAGAGAATTACTTTAGCCTATCTACCCCTGTACCAGAATGCAGGCAGGCAAAATTCGGCATGAGTGGCCGACTTACCTGCATCTGCATCCCAGACGGAGGCCACTTTCTGTTTCTGGATGCAGATGCAGGCAGTGACTGGGCTTTCTCTAAGAGGATACCCAAAGTTTGCTAGCAAATAAGGACGCACCTCATGGCCTTCGGACTCTTACAACATGCTCTTTAAGAATTTCACGCGCCCATAGTTGATCAAATATAGATGAACTTTGGAAGGGTCCCTTGTCAATGGTACCCTTGGGCGTATTGCAACATACATTCCAAAATAAATTATATGTGTTGCACACAAATTGGTGTACAACAAAATTGAAACCCTTTCTAGCACAATAAAAATTAGCAGGGACAATTGTGTCACGTGTACTTGGTTTTTCCGCCAAGGGTATGTCAGCGGAACCAACCACATTCCACAAACTGCAAGTAAATTGAAAACGGTCAATCAACTCTTGAAATCTTCCTTGCTGTGGAATAGAAATATACCAAGCATATAATTTTGCTTGTCAGACAAAACATCAATGATAAAGTCCACGTATCTCTGTACCATGGATGTGCCTACACAAAACCTGTCTATCATGAAGTTGGTAGAATACCCATGCGTTGGCCTGTAAACTACCAACCCTACAACCTTCTGTATAGGGAGGGTCTCCTTCACAAACATTAAAGCTTGAGATGTGATCCATGCCTCAATTTCAAAAACTAGGAACTAGAATGAAAAAAAAAAAACATTCTATATGCTTCTCTATACTTTTGATCTTGAAATTCAGGATCATGATCCCAAACATCACTTTCAATGACGTTGTAATTAGCATATTGTTGAGGCTCCTTCCACTAGCCACGCTCGGGATTGCTAGCCATGTGCACCACTGTAGCAAATATTATAGGCAAAGAGCGATTGAGGATAGGAAAATCCTCGACGTGGAGGGTCTCCATACCCCAACTATAACTTTTAAATGACTGACAATGTTTGTGTGGTCGAAGCAAACACATTAATATGAAAATAATAACAATCTTTTTGATCTCCATTGTAACAATTTCTCAACAACGAAATTGCATGTGCGATCAAGAATCCAACTAGAATATTGAGAGTAAGATAGAATGTATCTAAATATAACAATTTTCATACAATTATATTAATCAAAGTTAGATTTCATTGTGCATTATTACAAAAAATGTTTACACAAACATAGTAGGTCGTGACCGAACATTCGATGATGCATGACAATATCTGTGAAGTTAATGCACTAAAGTTTCACAGAAAAGTCCCGGTAGTTTTAGAAAGTCTTATCTTAAGGTTTAATCACTAAGGTATGCAAGTGTTAGTTGGTTCATTCTATTCGTTATTCAACTTCAACCCATTAGGGTTACTATTTAGTGCAGGTGGCTAAGGCCCTAGAAGCCTCTTGCAAGTGTTATTTGGTTACATTTGAAGAACATAAAAGACGAACAAAATAACACCTAAATCCACTAAACCATAAACATGCTAGTTTGTCATACTTGCTTTTTTGATTCTCGTTGAATCACTTATTAATCAAGTATAGGGGATCGATTAAGGAAAGTTGTCACTTAAGACTGTATTGGCTTCCCGGCTAGGGTGCTTATGGCCTAGGGTAGGTGGGTCTTAAGTGGCTCGTATCTTAATCGGACCCCTGCGGTGGTTCAATGAGGATCAAAGAGTGAATATTGTTAAGGCATGTGTTTAGAATGTCTTCAAATGTTATTAAGTATCCTAAATTCACTAACTAAATCAAACAAGGTATGATTTTCAATCTGGTTTTTGTAGATGTTTATCGTAGATTTGTTAATGCAACATGACTTTTGTTGTGTAAGTCTAACCAATAGAAGCTAGAGAACATGAATCCACCACATAATGCACTGACATTTGTCACCTCCACGGTTTAAGGGTAACATATCCTAAACATGTTTTTTTGTGTTGATCCCTATGTGCAACTGATTTTCAATTGATCTAAAAACTTTCATGACACTCAAATGCAACATACTCTAAACATTTGTTGTTCAAATTTTTAGTTGGACATGTGTTGGTGGGTTTGGATTTCATGTGGAAGATGCGGTTGTGGCATCGTTGCCTCAATTTGCAAAGTTTCTCAAAAAATCACAAAATAATGGTCTCAAGATTTGTGAATTTATTTGAGTAGGTATATTTCCCCTCTTTTGGATGAGGGTAATATTTTGTCATTTGTAGGTTCATGGAGTGGAGGTTTAATAAAAAAAACCAACAACAATGTAATTTCTAAATTGCTGCCCTTCAAGACCATTATTGTCATTCCTTTTATAATATGCTACATAACAAAGCTTCAATGTTTAAAATCTGGACTGTGAGTAGTCACCTCTAACTTGGAAACATCTATACGGTTGGATTTGTCAAAAAAACTTTAGATATTTGGCTATGGGTGTTAATATCTGGGTAGATTTGAAGGAAATTGGGCGTTGGGAGTTTGGGGGTAATTGGCAATAAAATAATGGTGGTTCACTACCTCCTTCACTACGTACCCGGGCTTAGGTGGCAATGGCACATGCCCGTATGCCCGCCTTAGCCATTTGTAGCGTAGGCGGAGTAGGTACCAAAATTTGTGCCTACCACCATGCCCACAACTTCACAGCCAAAGCAACGTTGGCCTCATGTGCTAGGGCTAATAGCCATAGTTATCAACTTGGGTCCAACTTTAATATGAACTCTTTGATTGAATAAATACTTATACTAGTGTTCTACATGACATTAGAGCTTACTATTGTGTTTTATTTCAATGTGTGTGCTCAAATTTTAGATAAATTTTGTGTTTTTCCAATGAACAAACCTCTCCCTCATCTTTGGTTGTCATTTGTTGGATTTTTGTGTGATACAAGTTTTGAAACGACCAATGGAATATAACGAGGCTCTGTGTGTTAAGGTTACGAAATGGTTGTTGTTGAATTCAAAAGAAATTCTAAACATCAACAAGCATTTGAGGCCAAGTTTATGTGCAACCTCGTTTTTGGTCGGAGTTGTAGCATTGGGTGCAACCTTCAACCCTTGTTGGACGGGATGTAACTCAAAATTTCTAGTCCAAGGACACTGCCTAGTTGGCCAACGAGGATGCCACAGAGGTTGTGAATAAGCCTAGGTAGGCAAGGAGGGTGCCCACTTCAATTTAAAGGTTGCTCGCTTGAAAATATAGCTGCTTAGTGAGGAAAAAAACGTTGCCCTCATGAAAACAAGGCTAAACAAAGGCAAAAAAGGATGGTTCCTTCCCAGAGGCTGCCCATAGTCAATTTTTGTTTTTTCCCATTTAAAAACAAGGTTCCCCAAGTGAAACACAAGGCTACAAATAAACCAATAAACCAATAATTTGCCAATATTTATATAACACCTTGGGTTTGCTAATTTGAGTATTCATTATCATCACGCATTCTTCCACAGTGATCCCAAAGGTGTTCTATAAGATCACAACAGAGGTTGTAAAATGTTTTTGCATCCTTGATTTTAGTAGTTCTTTTAACAAATTCTCAATAACTCAACCCTCAAAGAAAAGGTTGTGTGTACTTGGATTTATGAGAGTTCAAGGTCACAGTGTTGCTCATCTTCTACAACCATATTATAAATTATGATGCATGCTTTGATGATGTTGTCAAGGGCTTCAATTTTCCATTGTTTTCTTGGATTTTGGATTATGGCCCAACGTGTTTGCAACACTCTGAATGCCATCTCCGTATTTTTATTTGATGTCTCTTGTTTTTTAGGCAAAGTACTTCTCTTTTCATCTTGTGGTTCATGGATGGTTTGCACAAAGCAACTTCATTGTGGGTAGATACCATTAGTCAAAAGGTAATATCTATTGTGGACATATCCATTAACCCTAAAGATAATACCATCACTTTTTCCATTAATAATGTCTCTAATTAAAGGGGATCTATCCAAGATGTTCAAATCATTTTTGGATCCCGACACACCAAAATAGGCATGCCATATCCATAATGATTAGCATCAACAACCTCAAGAATAATAAACTTATTACCGGACTTGTTCACATATTGTCCTACCCAAGAGTTGGGACACCTTTTCCATCTTTAGTGCATACAATCCATGCTAGCAAACATACCAAGCCACCCTCGACCCTCGGTAATGCTCATTTGATGCAAGATGTCGAAATGGGTAGGTTGTCTTAAATTTTTACCCTTGAAAAATTCTTGCACATAAATACAAAACATTTTCATAGTCTCATCGATGGTTGACCGGCCCAGGCAACAATAATCATCCAATAAATTTGAAACTACTCCATTATGGTTGCATGACATTTCTGCTATGTTGACAACCCTGATTGTTTGTAGCGTCACATCATTGCATGGAATATGCATTGTTCTCAAACACAACTCTCATGATACATGTGAACAAGGATCTACATATACGAAACCTTCTTTTGGACTTATTGTTTGTTGAGTGAGGAGATCATCAAAGTAATTTCTCATGAGTTTTGCATGTCCAATTACTCTCTCCCTATCTATGTTACCACAAATTCTAATCAATGACCCTCCATGATGGCTAGAAGAAGCACATACGCCATCATCATACAAATCCTCAACCATTTCAACAATTGCATCCACTGTTTGTCGAGCAAAGTGATCCTCATCACAATCATAACTTAAAGCCTCCTCTAATTGGGCTTGATATATTCATGAACATAATAAGCCATTACTATCATTTTTGAAAGAGACTATACTTGATTAAAAGAAACAAGCTAATAAGAGAATAAAATGAACAAGAGAAAGGGAAGACGGGAGTAAGAGAAGTAGAGAAAAAGAGAAGTACATGACGATATACCTTAAACCGTAACCATATCCCATATATATATATATATATATATATATATTGAGATTAGATAATATTATTGGCTATTTCTACATGCACAACAAACATGCTCAAAGAAGAAGAAATTTCAATTAGAAAATGGGCTCTTAGAAACAAAATATCCACACTAAAACTAGTTGTAAAACAAATAACAAATTGTTCTTGTCATATAGCCACCCGCTTCTCTAAATTTTGTGCCCTAAACATCCACATTAAAAAGGGTCCCGATCAATTTGAACACATGTCAATGGGGTGCTTAACGGGTGATGAATTCTAGGTTGATTGCCTGAATCAAGCCATAAATTTGACACCCTAGCCAAATTTCCAGGGGACACCCTGCTCCAATTTTTGGGTGTCCTCATAAATTTCTCTTAATTTTTTTTTTGTGAAAAATATATAATATCATTTCAAAATATCAATTAAAAATCAAAAAAATCACTACATATCATAACTTGCAATGCAAATCAAACCTACAAGCGGCGGCCTTTCATAGCACACCACTTTACCCATACTTGTTCAAAGTCAATGGCCTCTATGGGGATTTTTGCCATTGCAACTCTCATTTGTGCTTCCAAAGTCTCTAATACCAAACTACACCGTAAAGTAGATTTAATATGATTTTGAGTAGAAAATCCTCTCTCACAAGAAGCTATACTAGCAGGAATTACAAGAACAACTTGCCACAACTTTGTCATATGAGGATATCTTCCAACATAGTCCAAATTGGAAGAATAAACCATCCAAGCTTGGTGCATTTTAAGACCACCACATGAAATATGAAGTGTATCCAAAAAACCTTGAAGCTCTGATTTTAAACCACGCTCATCAAAAAGATTCCCTCCATTAGTGCAGAAGTGGTCAATGAAACTCTGAAGCCATAAACGAGCATTTCGATGAAGAAGTGTCAAGTTTGTTGAAAAACAAACATGGCTAAATAGCTTAGTTGCATTGAAGAGCTTCAAATCAGGAAATCGTTGCTGCAATGATTCTATCACCTTAACCACATAGGCTTGTGCAATCACCTTGCACCCATGGAGGATACCATCACCACCAAACTCAATTGCATGAGGCAATGGTGCATAATGCAATATATGTGAATGCACCACTCCTGTAGAGTCTTGAAAATGGATCTCACCACCTCTAGAAATGTCCAAAAATTGTGCCACAAACTTGGTATCTGCTGATAGGCCCTACAAGTACAGGGGACACCCTGAATTTTTTTTGGGTGTAAAAAGGACACCCTTGTAGGATTTTTGGGTGTCCTCGGGGACACCCTGTTTGAGATTTGGGTGTCCTAGGACACTCTAGGAAGCAAAATACACCCCCAGGGTGTCAATTTTATGCCCTGGCCTGAATCTTAACCCTTTACATGGATAATGTGAATGAAAACCTTGGGCCTTTGTAGACGTACAAAACCAACATTCTTCAGTGAATGAAGCCATGAGGATGTCACGGATGTAAACACGGATGAGATTGTGTGGATGAATTCCATGCATCCATGGGTTGGCACAATGAACGCTACCCATGCTTGCCTCTGTGGACATTGTACATGTTGTTGTTCAGTCAGTATTGGGACCCTCGAATTAATGGTGGTTTCAGAGCCGAAGTGATGCACAACCTGTGAGTCTTGAAAGAAAAAATATACTGGATGGGGCAAACATGGCCCTAACTTTTAAAAAAAACCCTTGAAATTTATGGGTTTGTTGGCTCTGTCTGTAGGATAGAGACTATGCATCAACTTCTTCGTTTCAAGAGCAAATTTCCTAACCACTTTGTGTTCACACTTGGACGTTTCTTGTTCTTGTTGTTTTTGGTCCACTTTATGTAATGTGGATGTTAACTATAGTTTTTACATATATATACAAGTGCTCCCTAACATGCATTGAAAGAAATCTAGTTAACTATAGTTATTTCGGCAGTTCTTGATTATTTATTTTAAAAATTTCGGGTGATAAATGAGTAGCTTCAATCCTTGACCCGTATTTGAGAAGAAGGTGCACAAAATCCAAGAAAGGTTTAGTATAGTGAATAGCCATGGATTGGCATGAGCAAAGTAATTAGCTATAATTGTAGTCTTTCATAACAAAGGACAGAGCCTCACGGTTCTACCGTTTTCTTGTTGCACAACCCGTAAACATGCTCTTACAAATGGGCATAGTCGACTAATCATCCACACTCTGTCCTGAAAATGTTTTTTTTAGTTTTCAGTTATATATATCAACTCTTCCATGATAAACCATTGATGTAGTCAAGAGAGTGTTTTGTACATTGTTTTACCAATAGATTTCAAAGACTTTGCATTTAAGAATGTAAGATGATTATATGTGCTCCCCAAGTCACTTGGACTTTGGCAAAATTGGTTGAGTATGGATATTGCAAAAGGTACACTAAATCATCTAATTAGTGTGGAAGATTATTCAGAATTATGTAATGTTATAGTCTAATTTACTTAATCAAAGGATATCATTTTTATTTTTAATCAAATGAGCACATTGTTTTTATTTTTTATTTTTTTATTTTATCACTTTAGGACAATGGAAGTTTCAGTTATAATATCAATTAGCTCCAAATAGCTCAATAAAGAAACAATGTAGTATAGTAGGATAATACAAGCTACACTAAATATGATATTTAGCGTCATATGGTATTTAATGTCACTATGGTAGTTTTTTGGATGACACATCTTATGAATAAGTTTACAAATACTGCCATGGATGATGTATGAGTTCATCCATTGGCCAAAGCCCTACCTTCTCTTGTCATCAACTTGTGATGAAAGACTGTCATGGATGATGGATGAGTTCACCCATTGGCCAAAACCCTACCTTCTCTTGTCGGCAACTTGCGATGAAAGACTGTCATTGATGATGGATGAGTTCATCCATTGGCCAAAACCCTACCTTCTCTTGTCAGCATCTTGTGATGAAATACTGTCATGGATGATGGATGGGTTCATCCATTGGCCAAAACCTTACCTTCTCTTGTCGGCAACTTGTGATGAAAGACTGTCATGGATGATGGATGAGTTCATCCATTGGCCAAAAACCTACCTTCTCTTGTCAACATCTTTTGATGAAAGACTGTCATGGATGATGGATGGGTTCATCCATTGGCCAAAACCTTACCTTCTCTTGTCAACAACTTGTGATGAAATACTGTCATGGATGATGGATGGGTTCATCCATTGGCCAAAACCCTACCTTCTCTTGTCGGCAACTTGTGATGAAAGACTGTCATGGATGATGGATGAGTTCATCCATTGGCCAAAGCCCTACCTTCTCTTGTCGGCAACTTGTGATGAAAGACTGTCATGGATGATGGATGAGTTCACCCATTGGCCAAAACCCTACCTTCTCTTGTCGGCAACTTGCGATGAAAGACTGTCATGGATGATGGATGAGTTCATCCATTGGCCAAAACCCTACCTTCTCTTGTGAGCATCTTGTGATGAAATACTGTCATGGATGATGGATGGGTTCATCCATTGGCCAAAAACCTACCTTCTCTTGTCAGCATCTTGTGATGAAATATTGTCATGGATGATGGATGGGTTCATCCATTGGCCAAAACCTTACCTTCTCTTGTCGGCAACTTGTGATGAAAGACTGTCATGGATGATGGATGAGTTCATCCATTGGCCAAAACCCTACCTTCTCTTGTCAGCATCTTGTGATGAAATACTGTCATGGATGATGGATGGGTTCATCCATTGGCCAAAACCTTACCTTCTCTTGTCAGCAACTTGTGATGAAATATTGTCATGGATGATGGATGAGTTCATCCATTGGCCAAAGCCATACCTTCTCTTGTCAGCAACTTGTGATGAAATATTTTCATGGATTATTGAAATTTCGATGTAAAATCACCTAGTAAGGCACAGTAAATGCAACACTTTAATTTACAATCCCCCCAAAAATTTACAAGGAATGACAATTAATGTTGGGTTAACATTTAGTGTTGGTGACACTCTACTGTGCATTACAATTAGTATCCGAATATTTTTCCACACTAATTAGGTGATTTAATGTACCTTTTGCAATATCCATACTCAACCAATTTTGCCAAAACTCCAAGTGACTTGGGTTACACATATAATCATCTTACATTCTTTAATGCAAAGCCATTGAAATTTATTGGTAAAACAATGTACAAAACACTCCCTTGACTACATCGACGGTTTATCATGGAAGAGTTGATATATTTTTGAGAACAAGAAAAAACATTTTTAGGACACAGAGTGTGGATGACTAATTTAGCTATGCCCATTTGTAAGAGCATGTGTTATGGGTTGTGCAGCAAACCCGTAAATTTCAAGATGCCACTAAATAGTATCATTAGAAGTTACCACAAGTTGTTTACAAGAGAAGGTGCCACTAAATATCGGTTTAGTGTAGTTTGCAAAGAAATAGTATATTGTAACAAAAACAATAGGCTTACCCATCGTGGTAAAATTTGTATACAAGAAATTCAATAGATCAAATATCCAATGGAGATATCACTGAAAAAGCATCTGAGCAACATGAGGCATATCACAACAAGCACCGGCACCCCTAACCCGTCCTCATAGGCTTGGAAATTGAATGAAACATGTTTGTGCTTAATGAAAGGCTTATTTGCCCCCAACCCTACATTTTTTCAACCACTATTTGGTCTTTCCTTGAATACGGGGTTAAACATAGTTTAGGGCTCATGTTGCATCTTGGTGATATTCTTGTAGTAATTTTACTACGTAAACAATGCACAAATTTGTGAGGATGCACATCAAAAAACAGACGAGACTAAACTTCACTACAACCATGAGACATTGATACTTGGTTGTACGTAGGTCAAGGAGTTTAACTCCTACGATTCAAAAATAAATATAGATAGTTTTTGATGATCTATGGACCTAAATATGGGCATGGTTGTCTTACCAAATCGATGATGTAGATGCAAGTAGTTATTGTTAAAAAGGATAAAAAAAAAACAGCTCAACATTTTCCCACAACAGATCACGAAATGGATTCAACTCCAACCTGAATGAAAATAAGAAGGGAGCTACAAAATCTATCCATGGAACTGTGACAATCGAAATGGAATTTGGACTGCTACCTTGACACAAAGGTTGTAACAGATGTGTTCCCGACGTGGAAAAACTTGGGATTAACACTGGCTCACCGCACTTGATCAAACTTTGACACGAACTTGCCAATAGTGTTATTATATTGTCAAGCAATTTGACACAAACCCGTTTCGTGCCAAATTTCAAGTGCATTCGTGAGAGTTTAGTTTGTTCAAGGCGTTTAATTGAAAGTCTGCTGCAGTCACGAGTAATGGATTGTGCGTGCTCATGCATCATAAATCTGCCTTCCAAGTACTTCAGTCTACACTAATGTGTTTTGACTGCATTAATGCCAACTTATGGAGCACACTAATGTCACAAATATGACACTTTCTCTCAGTGGAAACTAAGAATGTCACACAGTTGGCCAACGAATATGACATTAAATCCACTGGATTCCAGTAGTGCTACTTTTAAGTAAGATATATAGCGGATTGGTGATTTTAAGATGAGTTGCTTGCTTCTGTAGAATGTTGTGCTGAAGTGTGATATATTCATACTTTACTGTGGCCCTGCGAGTCTTGAAATAACTGTGTCCTGAATATATACATCACGTTGCAATGATCATGAGACTGTCTTAAGTCTAAGAACTGAGCCTGAGCTTGCAATGATCGGATGCAAGGAGAGGCAACCTGGCTGAATGCATGAGATTGGAAAGGAAGGGAGGTTTTTTTCCATTTTCTTTTTCCATTTTTTTTGGGGTTGGGTTTTGTATCATTTTTCACCTCCTCGCCATAAACAATGTTCTTCAGTGAGATCCTACTGTTCGCTTCTCAGAGAATTGGGTTAAGTAGATGTTGGTAGTTGCTAGAATCAACAGGGGTATATGTTAGACAATCAGTACGAATTTGCGATCTGTAACAAGGGGAGGACAATGCTAAATGTGAATAAAATTTGAACGCAGTGCACAGAGCATGAGTCATGGCTGAAGAATGTTATGATAACTTTCACAAACATTTCCTTCTACACATTCCAGAGTTGATGACGCCAAAAATGCAGCAAACAAAGCACCGAATTCTTAAGAATTGGCATCGTTTCAAAGTAGTTGCATCCCTATTAGAACAAACTCCACACAAGGTAAATGCTGAGATTTAAGATCTGACATGTGAGTGACACTGGACAAATTTCCAGAAGGAGAAATGTGATAACTTGATTTGACGAATCTCTGGCAGGTTCTTCCAGTCCTTATTATATGCATACAAGTCAAGGACACCTTTGCCCGTTAAGAGATAAGAAGAGAGTACACAGCGATCATTTGCAACAAGTACCTCATTGAAGGAGTGAGAATATATTAGTACATGTATTAATAGCAAAACTGGTTATGTTTGCAGTGGACATGATTTCTTGTAATTATTAAGTCTCAAAATATGACACCAGGAGGTTCCAAAATAACTGTTATGCATTAAGTGCAATGATCTATAAGCCTTCAAAATTCTCAACAATTCAATATATTTGCTAGAGTTCAGAATCCATGTTGATTTCATTCACTCTTCTTAACCCCCATGTACGCGCTGTGGACCGTGTTGAAATCTCCAGAATGGTGTAGATATTGAATCACCTGCTTTAGTGATTAATCTGAAGGAGATTGAGGAACTTTGGAGATGATATATACAACCTTACGGATTTTCAGAGATTGAAGCATGGAGTTGCATCTTTGTCAACAACATTTCAGGTGGCGTAGTTTAGGAGGATATGCAGGTTCTGTGGGTGGAGGTCTGATTCGGGCACCATTGGGGCTTGTTTTTTGGAAGAGGAAAGTGAGAAATTGCATATGCGAATTTGAATATTGAAACCAACCTGTCGGGTGTTAGTACATTGATACGATGCTTTAAAATTTGAACACATTAAGTTCGCCATTCTCATTTGATAGATCTTGAGCAGCGATTTGCCCTTAAGCAGGCTTCAAAGTTGATCGTTCATCTAAAATGAATGGTATGCGTCTTTGTAGCATATGCAATCCCGAAATATCTACAGGGGCATTTTTTATCGTCCAAATGAGAAATTTTGGGAGAATGGGTGTTGATGTAAATGAAGTCTTTTTGCTTCAAACATTGTCTACTGATTCATGGCGTATCCGTCTTCTCCCCCAAGAAATTTTGAATTACCATATTTTACCTTCAATATTGATAGATGTTGAGAATTTGTGTGAAATTGGTAAATACTTTTCATTCGGTGAATGTAACACAAAACAAAATTCTTAAATAAATAGAGAAATTTAATGTCCAAATGAAAATCTAAGGAACAAACGTAGTAGATTTTCAATTGTGGAAGATATTCCCGTGGGTAAATTTCTTTGACCTTATTGCACGTCTTAAAGTTTCAATAGACAATACATATAAGACCATAACTATGCCACATACCCTTAGGGAGGGCCAGGGATTCGTGGCACTCAAGTAAGTCATCTGCTAACAAAAATCGGATGAGTCCATCAAGGAGCTCGGATGGAGCTTACTTTAGTGAAACGCCTCCGAGTTGGCATGTAAGACTTATTTTCTCCCTCATAGCTATTGTGAACTACTAGCTATTTTGGACATATCAATTAGTTGGCAAGGGGCAATGATGTGGCCTTGGATGCTCTCAACTTATTTTCTAACCTCCCATGAGTTGTTTCCAAGGCCATGATGTGGATTTGAATTCCACATGCTTATTTTGATAAATATCGCAAGATATCAACATCTGCAACATATAATTATGACGTGTTGTCATAGACATTTTATTTATTCATAATTCATTTATTTTGCACGGGTGTGATTGCTCAAATATTTGTAATATGTCAAAATTATATATATATATATATATATATATATATATCACCCTATGGTAAATTGGTGAACTCAAAAATTCAATTCATAATAATAATAATAATAATATGAAATTTATTTGTAAATAATTAATAATTAATGTGATTTTAAAGATAACACAATATATGATGAGGATAAAATATTATAATAATTCAAATAGGCTATAGTCAGAAACTTATGATTTTCTGAGTATACTCCATTCATAACGTTGTCCCACAGGTCTAATTCCAAATAACATACCATCTATTTATACCTCACATTATATTACCTAACAAATTTTGATTTTTATATAATTTTTTTGTTATATATTTTATATTCTATCTTCATTGTTTCATTTTGGTCATCCTATGAACACTTGCACTAATCTATCATTAGAATGACAAAGATAATTTCAAATGGTAAGTCTCAAAATTATAATCTCAATGTTAATGAGGATTTTGTGATGTTTAAGACATCTAAGTTAATTGTGTGCTTCATTGATGGTTTCACTTCCGGAGTGAAATCCCAATGAATTGCTTATTTACTAATTGGAAGTGCACTCAATATGGGATTTGTAGTCAAGCGGCCTTCAAGAATGCAAGGGCAATGTTTTCTCGAAGTTGGATGGGATGGGCAACAGTTTTCGGAGGCAATCGCTAGAGGGGGTCAAAAGCACGTGGATGCGTACTTTTGAACCCTTACAATATGTACATTTATAATTGATATGAAAAAATACGAAGGAAACATATACATGTCAAGTTTTGAGCAAATTCTATGTGGTTAAGAAATAAAGGCCATTTTTATTCAAATAATTTTGGTTACAATGTTTTTGGAGCCAAAGCATGGTAAAATGAAGAAGAAAAGTGGTATGCCCTTCAATTGTGATAATTTTCCATATAAAATAAGGGAAGTAGGCTCAAATCTATACAAAATATCATTCAAAGTCCATGGAGCCCTCCAATAAGTTTGAACCAAAATATAATACATAATTTGTACCCCATTCGTGTTATGGAGATATGTATGAAGCAGATCGTAAACTAAGTGGTGGATTTGAGCTAAAACCTACTTCATTTCAAAATCTATTGTGATTTGTTCGTAAGATTGAAGTCATTGGCGACATCATATTGTATGTTAGTGCGCCACACATTTTGAAGTAACATAAATTTTCTTAAGATCTACTTCTCTCTTACTTTTCGAAAACCGATAATTTTGGAAGCATATTCTACAAACTTTAGAATTTACTTTTATGGATGTAAATCATGTAATCTATAAAAATACTTATGAAATCATCATGATCCACCTTATTAGTAATCTTAATCATTATTATTGTTTTGAGTTATATAACTACAGAATGCGGCTACTTGCCCCCCTAAATTAATAGGCACAACTTTTGTTCACTTTATCATGCTTTGACCTTTTGTAAAATGAAAGAACAAGAAGTAATGAGACAATATCCAAAAGATTGGACATTCATAACGAGATTTACCCATTTACATTGAAAGTTATTACCATTATTCTACACTTATGTTTGTTTGACCACATTAAGTGCACCCCTTGGGCACATATCATTATCACTATTATAGATACCAAACAATTTAGGCTACGCCTCAATATGTGGAATGGGGCAATTGGCAAGAGTGTCGTGGCTTTCTAGTAGCTTGGGCACCTTTTTGCCTAATAATTAATCAAAGTGCGAAAGTAAGTTAGGCAACCCAAAAAATAATATTCCTAAAATTGGGCATATTCAAAAAGTAATTTTAAAATAAGTTAGACAATCATCCAAGTCATTTCTAAAATTCATGGATGGTTTTCTTAATTTCATCTATGGCAGCTACGAATAACCTAAATACTTCCCTTAACCAACATTCCTCACCCTAAAGTTTGTCTTTTACTTGTATGTCATGGTTTTGCTTGGCAACATATTTTGCTTTGTGTGAGTTAAACGGAGTGGTCTTTGTGACATGCAAAGTGGTCTATGTCACCTGCATTATTGTGATTTTAAAAACTCTTTGGAATGTTATTTCTTTTTTCTGGACACTCAAGGAAATATATTTCCCATAAATTTAGGCACCTTTAAAAGTAATTGTTTTCAGCCCAAGTTGCTAGAGAGCTACGGTAGTTGTGTGCTAATGATCATCCACCAAAGAGGCATGCAAACAAACTCGATAAATGCAACAACTAGGGCTAATAGATCACATAATTGGGAGGGCCTATGTGATCAATCTAGATCGAGGAAAGTTAATTATGCAGTTATGATGGTCAACCAATTGAATGGATGTGGGATGTTTATTAATCGTATACTACATTAAGTAGACCCTAATATATCTCTTATGAAAAAATAAACCGTTCATTTTAGCTCCCATTTTTACTTCAAAAATCTCCCCCCCCCGCCCCCCCGGCGGATGAAAGGAGCATGCAAGTGGACTTGACATGTTCAACAAATCGAGCTCAATAGTCCACATGATTGCGAGGGCATAAGTGATCACTCTAGATAGAGCTAAACTTTTATGCATTTGGATGGGGTGATGGCCAAACGGTTGAAGGTATGTGGAACGTTCATCAAGCTTAAACTATACTAAAAGAGAGCTTTAAGTTTTATAGTTTAACCTTGCGTACATAATTGTAACTATTGCAATTCCTTAATGCTTTGTTAATTTGACTTTGAACATAATGTTTGTCTCCCATGAATACAATACACCATTGACTCAATTCTTATCTAACTCAGTTAAAATATATATATATATAAACCTTTTCATGAGTAAAATTAAAATTTATTATAATTATGATTGATTATTTAATGTAATCACACAACCACCGTTTCAAAAATGACTAGCCGTTGATAGTGGTGTGTTGAGCAGACATTGCAAGGGGTGGTCCAGGACATTAATTCATGTGCCCAAGTGCAATAGGATGGGACAACATATGCTCATATGAGTCGATTGAACAATGACAATAGATGTCCATATGTGTATTTTCCTTTGATTGTGATCTAATCTACATTAGTTGAGAAATTATGTAAATGTTTAAATTGATTTGGTTCAATATTGGAAGATTTTAGGGTCTATGCCCTGTATAATTTGTATGAATGTCTTATGTAAAGCTTTGCTTACACTTCTTGTTTGTAGGAAACGACATTTCAACACAAAAACCTTCTTTTTTTCAAGGATTTTGTGTTTCCATTGCATTCAATTGGTGAAGAATGTTCACTAGTCGTACACAAAGTATTAACATTTTTGTGATTAAAAAATGATATCTCCTCATGAAAATTAGAATTCATTTTTCTTCCTTAATGAGTTATATATTTCATCTATTGTCAAACAAAATTAAAGCAAAATGAGTTCATTGGCATCTTGATTCCCCACCCACCCTTCCAAATATTCCATATGGGACATCAAGGGTTAAGGTTTGGCATGATTATTTTTATGCTTCATATTTCACATAAATGTTGAACAAACACATGTAACTTTTGATAAGACGTGGACTAATTCAAGCTCATCCAAACACTTGAAGTGGCAAAAAAACTCATTTGTTGAGAAGATTTTTGGTTCACGACACCTCTAAGGAAAGGGCTCGTGAAAATCCAAACCTCCCAAGTTTGTTGTTAATTCATTCCAATTGAGTCTCAATAGACCAAAGCAAAGTCTATGAGCCTGCTTTAGAGGCCGGTTAGGCTTAAATAAGAACCCTGGGTGATATTATGTTTCTCTACATTTTCACCCTCCCCTATGGTGGGTGCCACAAACTTTTACCTTGTTGTGAATTCAAAGATTGTACCATTTGACCCTACAAAGTTATAGAATGACCAACTCCAACCATCACAATTTGGACCCATGCATTGTCGGGAGGAGATTTTTGAGCATAATTGGTCAAGATCCTAGTGCATAACATTATTAAGCAGTGTGCGTTTGTTCATGTGGGCCCTGAGAATATCACCACAGGATGCTACGGCTAGTGTAGATTCAAACCGATTAGTAATTTTCCTAAAGTCTTGAACTTCAACCGGCCACTATTCAAACACAACCGGTTCATTTGTAACTACCGGTCAAATATGCATGTTCATCGTTTGGATGTCTAAGGATTGATGCTATGGTTTGTGAATACACTACCATGTGAGCTAAATCCTAGCATCTTCAACTCAGGTGGATAGTGCTAGAATCTTCACTTTAAGCATTGAGTGTATAAACTACTCTTATGTCCCCTTCCCACCTGACTTTAGCTAAGACTAAAAGTTGGTTCTAACAACCCGGCCTTCACACCATCGACATTATCTAGTGCCGAGCTTAGTTGGCAAATGATGTGGCATGGCTTAAAAGTGGAGGTTTTAAGCCTCAAGCACCAACCCTCCCATCGGTACCTAAACATGAGGCACGAATATAGGACCTTTAAAAGTGCCACCTCCCGCCCTTGTCATTGGTTGCTTTTTAGTCTTAGCTATGAGGGCACGAGGAGCTCCATCAACAAGAACTGATGGTAAGAGAGGTGAGTACTAAGGCATTTGGAGATGGGACAAATACTACCCAACATTCATTGCTTGGTAGATAAAACAATGAACATGTGTGAAAACTACTTAACTAAAACCTACTTGAAAATCTTCGGAGCAAGTTCTTATAGGTGCATTGGATAGCCGGGTGCCTCCGCTGTAATCGAGGGAGCTTTACCCGGTTTGTAGGGAATACTTTTAGTCTTAGCTAAAGTCAGGTGGGAAGGGGGCATTATGTTCATAGAGGTTTTGATTCTTACTTGTTAGCAATTTCAACACACCAAATTATGCCTTCCTTACATTGGCGATCAAATCCAACATGGGGGACTAGTGTTGAGATTGTTGGATAGCATTTTCAAAATTAATCTGCACTCGTAATGCAAGATGTATGGTGTTGGTTTTGGGCTCCACCTTGTGATTGGAATTGCTTGACTACCGAAGAAGATATTTGAAGCAAAGTCTGGTCGCATTACGTGGAAGATCAGGTGGTGACAAAATGTGTGGGACGGGCGAGCATTTAAGGACGCCTCAAAGGACTGATGTCCTGTAGTTGTCAGGACGTGAGTTGTAGTATAGATGTCAGACAACTTTTCGATGACATGAGGTTGCTTAACTCCTAAGCGATTAAGAAGCCCATATTGGGCCTCTCCAAGCACAAAATAGCATATTTGAGTTACATACTTTCATTTTAAGTTAACCATGTCAGAAGTGACCTTATTTAAAATCAACTTATTTTTCAAAGTGTATTATTTCAATAAGTTAACCACTTCCATGTTGTTGAAGATTTAAGTTGAAATGCATAATTTGGGTGTCCTTGGATGCAAATGCCAATGTACGGGGAGAACCGACTGCTAGTTACAAATGAAGCGGTTGAGTTTGAGTTGAAGTTCAAGGCTTCACAAGAATCCCCAATCATTGTAGAGGAATCTATAGAATATGCTTCAAATTAATCAAGAAAAACCGAAAGATCACAACACGTAACTGGTTGGACTTGGAAACACTACGATTTTGACCGATTATGCTAAAAAATCTCCCCAGACGTTGGCAAATACATATGTTATATTTTGATCACACGGGCAGATCACTCTAAGGCATTTTTGTGCATCACGTGCGGTTGGGGGTTTTTTGTTTTGGGGCTATTTACCTTCAAGGGTTGAATTAAAGCCTCCCTATAATTACTTAAATTTCAAAAATGGCCCATTTGTTTGCACCCTTCCATTACTTATATTGTCCAAGTCACTGTAATTTTTTGTACTCTATATTCCTTTTAAGTAATAAAAGCTAATCTACTTCCTAACGCAATTGACGAGTGTTGAGGGAAAGCATGGAAACAAAGAATCCCTGTGAGTCCTAAACCACGGGGGGATCACACCCCCTTACATTTCATAACCACGTGCGATAAAAGTTTGCTACCCTATATTACATGCCATAGATAATTTTTAAAATTATGATATTTTTTCTACATACACTAACCATTGATAATATCTTTTGTATATTTTTTTGAAATTTTTAGTCATCTTCATTTTTTGTAGTAATTTGTTTAGTTCAATGTTGCGTCATTCTAGTTAGAAACGGTATGTTTTATAAAAAAAAAAATCATCAAATTTGGTTACCAATTTTTACTATGTAATAGATACTATGTATATCTACTCATGAAAAAAAAATCATAAACTTTTGAACCATTTTGGTGATGCTTTATGTAAAAAGTAGATTTTGTTTTATCGCACGTGGTGTTCAACTTGACAATGAAGTGCACCCCCCGTGTCCTAAACCCATTTACATACCATACTAAACATACCTTCTAGGATCCTTATCTTCAGCCCCTATATTAATTTTACGAAAAAAACAATGGCCCACGTTTTATGTCCATCTAACTTACTTATAATGGGATTGTCTACATTTAATGGCCCCTTCATTATTTGGAATTCCTTTATAATTTTTATTTCAAATGATTTGAATCCTCTCTATATTATGCCGCACGTCGTTTTTAAAATGCACTAAGTGATCTACCTGTGTCTGATCATCAATGTCTAGTATATGATTATATATGTATTTCTCCTGGACATAAGACAATGTGTTTAACAAGGTTTCAAATATATCAACATACAAACACAATTCATTAACTTGGTGAAGCCCATACTACAAATTGTGTATATGACCATATATTGAGACCCCATGTCCTCGAAGGGATAAGTAGATTGAGCATGAGTGGAGTACTTACATGATAGTGTCACATCAACACTAGGACACTTGGCATCATGTGTCACAAAGGCTGCCAATGGTTTACGTAATGAAGGTGTGACCATGCCAAGTGGCATGGTACTTTGATGTACACTAATGAACATATAAGTGCCACATGCCACACACACAAAGATTCGTCCATCAATAACTTCACAATAAAAGGTAGACAACCCCTTATTCGGTTATTTAGTACTATTAGGATGCCTATGCTTGAGAGGTATGTGGTTTGCTATGGTTCCAAAAATGTCTTTAAAAAGATGTAATGTGTTGAGAAAAGATTGGATTACCTGTTCAATTGTGATAGCCATTCTAGGTTCCATTGTCAACATAATGGCGGGGGGAGTATAGGGGGCTATATAACGAGCATGAGAATCTTCAGTTAAATCATGAATAACGTACTCCTTTGAATTCCGAATGCTATGAGGGTAGTGGCTATGGCCTTGGTGTGGATTTGCTAACCATCTTATACTCATTGAGTGTTTCATATCCTAGTAGAAGTGAATTTGTGAAAAAAATAAGCATTTAAGACCCAATTGCCTTACACCAAAATCATTGGGAACAAAAAACACTACGTTAAATATATGATTTTGTGTGACATTAAAATCGGTGTGCCATGGTAAACAGAGTTGTTTTTGTGACTTGTTGTAGCACCAAGTGTCATGTGAAACTCTCTCTAGTGAGTTTGGCACCCAATGATCGCAACACAATGAATGTGGGTCAATTATAAAAAGTGTGGGCTACACTAACTTAGAGGTTTAGTATAGCATGTTTTCTTCCTTTTGTTAAAATTGACATAAGACCCATTCATTGCCCGAACGTGAGTGGGAGTGTTCATATCGGTGCATATTTTGCAGTCCCCGCATTTCCATCTCTACATATGAATCCACGACGCTCGGATCCAAAACAACACATGAGGCTTTAATGCTTATTTGTAGACTTGATCTTCGGCATCTACTCTTCTCCTAACTACACTAAATAGTCTAAATACTATGGGCCACAATAATTTTCCTAGAGCCCACGCTAATTCTCGCAATGAGAATGAATGTGGGCCACATTGATTTTCAACCCACACTAGATTTCTAGTAGAAAAGAAATGAGGATTGCATTTCTCATAGAAAATTAATGTAGGTGATTTTATTTTGTGTTGCTTTTGTCCTCAAACTAATATTTAGTTTGTTGGTTGGAAGTCTTCATGAACATTCAGGGGAAGACCCGGGATCTTGGACCCACGTTAATTCCACCTCGACTAGAAATTAAGTGTGGACCACGTTAACTACTTCCACACTAATTTTTCACCCACACTATTAGGACTATTTAGTGCACTTTCTCACCCTTATGTTATATTGATGGGCAAGGTGTACTACAATGATTATCTCAATTGGTGCGTGTTATTATTCGGAGTTACACAATGCAAGGACGACTTACTCCTGAGTTCAATTTTCTAACAAAAGTTCAATAGGGCGTTCGGACATTATGGAACATACTAAATGACCTTGTTTGGTAAGATCCTACATTCTCATTTAAATAGTTATAGCACTTTGTAGCTCCAATTAGTAACACACGCTAGTTGGGATAATCAGTGTAGAGAACTGGGAACCATTACATACTTGCACTCCTAGGGTATCATTGGGTTGAGCAAATGTGGTCCGATCACCTTTAATTGTCATAAGAAGAATAAATGGTAGTCTAATTCACATCCATACAATTGGATTTCAAGAAAACAAAGTCTTTTTTGCTACATAACATAAATTGTCAGCACCGGTATTGAAAATGCCAGAAAATGGAATGTAAAGGCTTGAGAGTTTAGGAGTTAACAAACTAAGGGTGAATTTCCATGTAGGCCGCTTACCCACTAGATTTTAGATAATAATGAATTGGAGGTGTTCACATATAGTTAAGCACAAACTGCCATCCAACCACGTTTTGGTGGCATGCTAGAATGGGGAGGGATGCGGACATGGGCCGCTAGACTTCCATGTGCCCTGTAAAGAATCTTTAACCTACAAATGCTAGTCACCGAAGGATCAATGCCTGTTGAAGGCTCAAAGAGAACCAATGTTGGTCTAGTACTCCATCCTTGGTAACTGGGATGAGGATGTTAGTAGGTGGGCCCGGATTTGAGAAGATGGGAGTAGCTAGTTGGCACATACCCTATCCCACCAGATTCCCTTTAAGCTCTATTATTGGGAATAGCCAATGAACTCCATTATAAGCTGTGGATGGAGCCCATCCTCCCATCCAAGGGCTCACGTCGCCCAAGGTTTAGCTGGGTGGGGTGAGTGGTGTTGCCACTTTTTCCTCCTTTCTCCACCCCTATCGTTATCACCACTTGTTCTCTCTGTTTGTACCTTATTGCCTCCTTTGTAATGTAGTGATGATTAGTGGAGGTAAGAGATGCTTCTTGTCTTGGAATTTTTAAAAGTTAAAATTGAGAAATGCACTAGTTTCTCATTTGGGGCTTGTAGTGGATATGTATTCCCAAAGGCAATTCAACCTTGAACTAGGATGTAAGTAAATATGGACAAAAGGCTTATCCAAAAATTATAATGCATTTGTGAGTTATTTTTTGCACAATCAAGACATGGACATTGCACAACAAATTGTTTGAAGGAAGAAACTAGAAGAATATGATGAAAATTCCCATATTTACGTACTTTGAGAAGCAACATGATCCAAATATTCCCTCTAAGTGAGTATTTTTCTTCACAAATGACATAGTGTGCATGCAACTAACACGTGCTACAACAAGAGATGCAATGCACATCTAGGAGTAGTTGTTGTCATTTCTATTATAGGGTCCGCCGATAGAAGTGCACAAATAAAATTTCATTTTGTCTAGAACTTATGAATAAGTCTAGATTCACTTCAAAATAGTTCTTGTTGATTTCCCTTGTGATGAAGTTTTTGATTCTTGAATGGGGGGAGTAAAATTTTGATGGAAAGGAATTGAAAGTTGAGTTTGGATTGTGGGAGCATCAAAATTCGAAATCATAATTGGACCTTTTGATACAATTTTCTTAATGGAAAGGCCAACCTCCCTCCCTACTTATTTGTACTTGTATGTGTGAATGTACATAAGTGATCTTTTCATGTAAGCAATGATGCTAATTTTGGGTGTATTCTCTTATTAAGTGGGTTGGTCCAAATTCTTTTAAGTGTAGAACTACATTAGGTACTTCAAGTGTATGAAACGTAGCCAACTTCCCCTTTAGTTTTTGCTATGTGTGGCCATATGTAGAGTTTGAATAGCAATACGGGGCCACTTATTTCACTTTTCTTTCACATGCGAGGCCATTGTTCGCCTTATCAAAGCATACACATAACCTTGGATTTCTTCTATGTACAATTAAAAGTCGCCACCCAAATTGACACATAGATTTTGTGCATTCACAAAATACTCCCTGTCATTAAGCTGAATGTAGCCACCCTAAACTCCACAAAATCCTCAAGCTCGCCCACCTTGGCTGGTTTTGAACTCAGCAATGTAGCCAAACCTATTACTTTTCAAAATCAAATTACAAGGGCTTAGACCCCATGATTAAGTAATTCAATAGCTATTTCAAGTCGAGCCATCCAAGATGGATAACCAAAGGGTTAAGGTACAGAGTAGACAAACCCATTTCCAATAAACCCCCTCCCCCCTCTCCCCTCCCCAAAATCCTAATACATAGAGTCCCTCAAAGCTGTGAAATTCCACATATGTACCCGTTATTCTATAATTTGAAATGTTGAAAATAGGCTCAATGCATGACAAGTGCATAGTACAGTTGAATCGATAATTGGTGGTGGCCGGTTTACTAATTGAGACTGGTAATATTTGAAAAATGGAGGCGCATTGTCAAAAAATTGCCATACCTTGAAGTGGTTAACTAACTACAACCATGCAAATTTAGGTGTATTTATTGATTGATGCTTTATTATCACCAAGGTTGATGAAATCAAATCTCAACCATTGTGGGTTTACGGAGTTTTTCAAACCACGATGCACCATGTTCATATTACAAATGTGATGCATAAGAAATTGGCCACGATTCGTTTCTAGAGTAGAGGATCAAATGAGAGTACGGTTGAAGTTAGTTCTAGTGTAACATTCAACTCATTGATTGTAGCTTAGTGTCTAGGCGTAAGGGATAATGAATTGCATTGGTGAGGCATTGCATGAGGTGAGTGACACCTCCGATCATGTTGATGATGAGCATTACAATATTGACTATGAGGACCGCAACGGAATTGGGTTAAGAATGAGGGACAACAATGGTAGTGAGGATGAGTCCCCAATTGGTACCCATCCCTTTGCTTCCCAATTGGTAGCCAAGTCTGGAGGAGTATAAGGGGGTGCAAAAAATTCCGTGTAGGAAGATAGAAATCAAGAGGGCTGCAAATTTTTCAGGGATTGAATTCCTTAAAATGAAGCCAAAAATTGGTTTGATGAACATATTACCAATGTCTAGAGTTTGTCATAATTGTTCATTCCTCCTCACCTTAATATCAATACTAGGGATAATATGTGTCATGACAATCTTGGTTTTGACTTGATCGAAATTATGGCACCCTATAGCTCAGGGAGTGCACTATTCATTAAAACCAAGCATCACGTGCGTGCATGCCCCTTATTAAAATACCCATGTATACATTTTATTTTTGCTAAAATCAAGCAATATACTTACAAATCTCATTGCTTCAAAATACATTTCCATACGTACACAAGGGTCCAAAAACAAATACAGAAATTATATATAACATGTGTACAAATGTTTGGAAATGCAAAAATATGGCCCTATTATATGTATAATATCAAAGCATGGATTTTTAGTTATAAAGTCGTTACTTAGTGGATGAAAAAACACATGATTCTTGGTCCAGGTCTGACTTGAACGCGTAAACGCATAAATGCGTACTTTACATATATTTTTCTATAGCCTCATGTATATCTACTTCTTGCTTAATAGCAATATGTCTCTTGTATGTACATTTTGTACATGCTTGTTTTAAATAATACCCCTTTTGTGCACCCACGTGTATAAATACAGTACTTGAACAATGCACTCCCTGGGCCCTATAGGTTCCCGATGGGACCCTAATCATGAATAGGTGCTTTGACTATAGGTTTAGAATCAAACTAGGTAACTTATAGAAAATATATTTCCCCATACATGGTTTGGTGTCGGAAGATTTGTAGAGTAAACTAATTCAAGGTCTTTAAAACTACTTCTGACATCGAATCTACTAGAAAAATAATCTATGGGTTGCATACTATTTTAGGGCTTCTATGTTGAATGAATGAGAGGCATGTACACTTGTATATGATAATTCCCTTTCTCCATGCTTCAACTACATCATTCAATGCTTAGAGTGTTGAAATTTAGTGTCCGTGAGAATCTGAGGGTTCCGACAAATGCAATAATGGAAACATTCTCAAGTCATCCAATTTATTTTATTTGAACAATGTAGGCAAGTGGGCGCAAACTTGCAACTGCTCTCATAGTGATCCGATAGACTTGTAGAGGGTCATGAACTGGTTCAATGCTTGGACTGAAGATATGTATTGCCCACGTCAGAGTCTGTAGGTCCCAACCAATGCAACAATGACATGTGGCAAATTTCTTCCAAAGGTAAATGAGTTTTATGTTGAACCAATTAGGCAAGTTGGTGGTGCAAAATAGTGTATATCCTACCAACCAACTTGCAACTGCTTGGCTTCCCAGCTGTAGTGATCCAATAGGCTTGTAGTTTTTTTTTTAATCGTTGTAGAGCGTCATGAACAAGTTCATCAACACGTGGAACGTGAGACGTAATGTCCATGTGGGAGTCTCTTAGGGTCCAACCAATGCAACATTGACATGTGGCAAATCTATTCTGGAAATGAATTATTTCATGTTGAACTAGATAGGCGGCCCATACTACATTCTAAACTCTGTAGTATCACACCTGTGACAACCAAAAGTTTTGTAGTGTTAACATGGATGCGCGATACAATAAGATTAGTGTAACATGTGACGCTTTGGAATAACACAAAGTGCAACATTTTAATGGTGTGGTGTGGTCCACTTCACTTGGCCTTCATGGACGATGTGACGGACGCATGCACCCACATTTAAGAAATGGCATCAGAAGAAGAAGAAGAAGATCGCACTCCACACATTGACACATGGAACAATGCGAGGGTGTGAGTTGACTTCTTTGGTGGTTTGCATTAATGACAAAATTCGTGATATAAGGAAGAGAAATGTGACAACAAGGAGTGAGATTTGAACTATGAACATCCGTTCCCTAGGGTTTCAGGATATTAAAGAGTGAGTGACATTATGGAAGTTGATATTACAGAGTTGAGGGTGTATCTAGTTAAGTATTGCAAAGACATTGTGTGAATTCTACAGTAGATTAGTAGCTTCCTCCAAGTCAGTGTGCCGTTGAAGTTTCCTCATGATCCTTCAAAGCACCACGATTAGAAACTGAGGAAATGACCTGGCATTTGGTGGTCCAATTGACAGTACTACTGTACGATTAACATCATATACCTTGATCCTCATATACGGAGCGTTCCTTTACACCACTCGAACAAAAGAATTTGTTGTAGCAGTGAAAAGCCCAGTTTATTGATTACCCACAAGATCTAGTGGCCCTTTCACCCGAGTCCTTGGTACATATGGGATGTGCATGTACACTGGTTGTTTATAGGACAGAGTTGTCACACCATTAATGGAATTCATTTCAGAAAAATAACTCGTATGTGGAAGGTTGTGATGGCATTGTGAACTTCTTCCGAGACCTTGATAAGTTAAGGCGCAAGAATGTGTTGCAGAGGAGGTTGATGCTTACTTATGGAGTGAAGGACCTCGCAAGTCCAACGATCGATCCATTCGATGTTCATTGGAGCATGGCTATGCATGTATACACAAGATTGAGGACTAACTTAGAAACGTAGCAATACTGGAGAGGAGAATGTGCATTCATGAAAAATGATATTGTTCATATCTATGAGGTCAACTTTTATCATGCTAAATCTCTTTGACAAGGAAAGAAAACCACAATGATCTTAGACTACTAGGTCTCAAGTGTTCATTGGAGGTTTATACACACAGCTCATTGCTCTGTCCACCTCTTTAGATCTCGTGTTCAGACCAATTTACCTTTCTCCAATTTAATTTGTAGATAAAGATCATAATTATATCATGTCATGCACCAATACTGTTAGAATACATTCATGAGCTTCATCACTTGATTTTATAAGAAATTGGCTTCAAAATGCGGAAGATAATGACACAATAGAGTTGAGAGTTCAATCCTAGTCAAAGTTACAGAAAGGTATGTGCTTCCAAGCTAATATTCTCTCGGACTCAAAGAAAAATGATTACATGTGGGGTTAAGACAAATATTTTCCCTTCTCACAAGAAAGTTAACCTCGGGGGGGGGGGGGGGGGGGTAGTCATTGGTTGGAGTAGCAATATACGTGCGAACAAATGATAGGGTATTTTAAAAACATGGGAGCAAAAATTTATAATTGGGCTTAAGAGTAATATAGGGTATCAAAAATGGCACTGGACATCTTTAAAGTACTATAGGGTATGGAATAATAGGTAATTTTAAATTATAAGTAATGCAAGCCATTTTTCTATTAACCCAAAGTAGAAATTTACATAATGATAGCATGTGAAAAAAGAAGAGAATTGAAAGTAATACCCCCCTATAAAATAGTGGTTGTTCGCACCTATATCCTTAACTTTTGAACACACTGCCCCCCCCGAGAAGTTAACAAAGAGATATAATTGACATAAAGCATCATAGAAGACAATTCTAATCCTACGTACCTTCAAAAGATGCATTAGACTAGATTGAAGAAGTCCATCCCTATAGATAGAACAAATTTTGTCTCGATATCTCAAGCTAACCTACCCGAGTCCCATCCATGACCTCAAAGTCAAAAAGTGATGGAATCGACTTCTCCAAACTTGTAAGAACGAAGAGGAATGACCACATCCCGGGTACGCAACTCCCATATTATATGGCCTTGATTATAATCACTTATAATGCATTTTAGTACAATCTCAAGTGATATAATTTGTTTTAATGTAGGAAACTCTTATATTAGTCTTTCTAACAAGGAATACAAAATTATTATTATATATAGTAAATGAATAATCCTTGAAGCATATGATTGCATCAATAACCTAATTATATGATTTTTTTAATACAGGCACCATCGGTCAAACTACCCAACTTTTTTGGTTTTTAGATTTTTTCAAGATTTGTTTATTATAAATAAAACATTGCCAATGACTTTTAATTTTAATTGGAGGCAACTACTCGTGTGGATCTTTTAGAATTATGCATAGGCAAAAGTTAAAAAATAGGTGTTTCAATTTTTTATATATGTTGTGGAGTTTTTAAATAAATAAACAAAATATGCAACGCAACTCTTTCTACAACTCATTTAATTTAATTTGGTCTTCACCCAACTTTTTGGTCCTTTATTTTTACATAATTTGATATAATTTCTATAAAAGCCATCCTCTAAGTTATTTTTAATCCGATGGACCCTGCATATAATATGGGAGTTGCATACCCGGGGACCACATAAGGCCCACATGCTTGTTTTAGTTTAGTTAAGTTTGGTTTGGTTTGGTTAGGTTAGGTTTAGTTTATATTAGCTTCATTTTCAAAGCCAATAAGACGACCATGCAACAAAATATCTGAAGATGAATCTATCGCCTTCAACGTAGTACGTAGTTGTTGCAACCAACTACCCGCCTCTTGGGAGGGCCTTGAATTGCAATCTTGTCATGCTTTGCTCGGCCCCTCTCGCTTTCTCCGCTTTCCCGCATCCTTGTGGACTCGGGGTCTCCCAACCCAAGATAGAAAGGAAAGGCCGAACGCGACTGCCGCACCACCCGCCTCGCAACGCATGCGTTTCACTCCAAGTACCCCCCCCCCCCCCCAACCCCCCATGCCCATGTCCATCCCAATCAGTTGTTGTTATTGCTCCTCACAAGCCAGCATAGTGTCCCAAAAAGAGGACTAGGACTCCGGATTGGGACCACTCCCTAAAAGCAAAGGCCACGCCTTTGCTCCCGAATCCCAACCTCTTCGATTATGAAATACTTATTAAATAAAACCTCCACAAAAAAAAGCAAGTTACACTTGCCAAATGCTCCATTCGCCTTTGCGCGCTCACACCACCAACTTATCAAGGTTTCCTTTACCAAAGTTGTTGTAGGTCGGTTGATTAAGAAGAAGATAGAGGTGGGTGTACGCATGACCTTAGTATGATTTCGTTTCACAACATGGGCACTTACCGAAGGGAAAAGTAAACACAATGGCTCCTATAAGATTGTTGCCGATTCAATGTCTCAATTTTCCTTTGCAAGCGTGGTGAAGTGGATCGAGAGAGTGTTGTGGTATACTAAAGCCATTATGTGTTGGTCAAACACTTATAAGTAGTAGTAAATGTTGTTTTGATTGGATTTGTTTTCATGATGACCTCTAGTGTTGTGTTAAGTACTCAATCATAGAATACAAAGATGAGAGATCTTCAAAACGTATCATTAAAAGTAATGTTCAAAAGTAATTGGCTATATCTAGTTGTGGATGTAAATTTCATGACCGTAAATACTTGAACTTTGACTTCTTTTCAAATTCCTTGAATTGATTATAAACTTGAGGGCATCATAAAATAAAGTAGAAATTCATCAATATAATGTACTTTTATTATATTTTCAACAAAGTCTAGACAATCATTTGTCCAATGTCACCTACTTGCACACCACTTGCACCATCTTCTAAAATTTATATGTCTTTTTTGAAATTGGTTTGTCAACTTAAATTGCTAAGTTGGCTTTGTAAATCAATATGTTTTCATAATGTTAATATTCAATTTCTTTTTTACAAAATTCAGAGTTAGTACATAGTTTCAATCACTTTTGCTCAAACCCGTGCAATGGTCAAGAGCTATCTCCTTTATTGTGCTTGCACCCTTTATTACACTAAATCGGGTTCTATCAATCATCTAGATCTTAATTCCAAATCTTGAATTTGTCATTTCAAATTTTAAAATTAGAAATGCAATGATACAAAACTTAGTTATCCAAGGTCAACAATGATTTTTTAAAATTAGATTAATTAGATTAATTAATTATTTTCTTTTTCTCTTTAAGTGATCACATACTGAACCTCCCAATTACTCTATCTATTGGATGACATAATCCAATCTCATCATAAAATGTGTCTTCTTAGTGTCCTTTGTTAACTACACCACTCAATATAGACTTTGATTACTTAGGTGTCCAATTACCTAGAGAGTGACCACATAAAGGTCCACATACCTCAACTTTGAGGTTCTAGAATGGTTGAGATTGAGTGTGGCCAGTTTTGGTGATGGGGTTGAACTGGGATGGAAATTAGAAAGAGTGGATTTGTAAAGTGGTCACCTTCACATTACACTTACTTGTGAAGCTTTTTGTGAAGCTTTTTGTGACGGAGAGAGAGGGGATTATTGCATATTAAGCGTGTAGCACCTCTCATCCATCCAACGATAGACACCAAAAACATATTGGTTTATAAGATGTGTTCAAAATATTTAACCATTCTAGGTCCAACACTTGACAATAAACATGATTATAGAGGATGTGTATATGGTCATTTGATGAAAAAGAGAATGTTCACTTTGACAATGAATAAGATATTTCATATGAGCTTTGAAATTATGCAAAAATAACTGCGGGTTAGGATTTGCTAATCCTCTTGTGCTAATTGTGTGTTTCATCTCCTACGAAAAGTGGATGTAGCTAAAAGTGTTTGTTCAAGACTGCAAGTTACCTTAGAAGCAATCCGTGGACGGATGGGCAAGCAAAGGAGGGGTTGGGCTTGAGGGTACAGCTTGCCAATTGCCAACCATTAGATGTAGCATCTTGAGCATCCATAGTTTAGATTTGACAACAATGAGGACTGGAATTTTGGGATGGGGCGAAACCCTAGTACCCCACCCACTCCTCTCAGGAGGTAGATTTATGATGACAACATTGAATGTGTGAGTGCTAACTTACATGGTGGCACCAAGTAGACACCATGTGAGCTCCACCTGACTCCATGTTTTAAAAAACACATCTCTTTCATGACAACCAGGTTTGGTTTGGTGCATATATCATTCCTTTGTTAGAAGACAAGGCTCCCTTTCCTTCAGGAATATGCAAAAAGGAGATCAGTCGAGGATTTGGGGGTCAATGCTAACACCGATCACCGACGGAGCTTTCTGTCCCCAAGTATGAGCAGGCAAGCTGCTGAATGCCCTTACAAAAGAATGCTAGTCTCAAATTGGAGACAAATGCCCTGAAGCTACTCTGAATGTAAGCAAGGAGAGGTGGTAGGCATTGCCTCCAGCGTACCAGTTGTTAGTGGCTGCTGCTTCCAAGTCTATAATAATAAGCTCAGGCTGAGCAAGGAGGAAGGAGGGCACCTAGATTTATTGGGAGCACAACGCCCATAAGATTCCTGAAATGCATTACAGGAGGAGCTGAATCACGTTACGAAACGAGGCCTTTATTTGCCTAATTGTTTGCCAGGTGCTTAGAAAGGATTTAGAAACAGTCATTTGAAGGCAGAGAGTGGCCACCCCTGGTCAAGTTGATTATTCTTGTATGGTGGGAGACTCACTCCATGATCATTCTTCTGCGTTGAAATGACTCGTGTGCCAGGGAAAGGTAAGCTAGGCAGGGCAGATACTCTCATCACCTCAAAGCTCTATGCATCTAGTGGTGCCCAGGTCCTTCTCCTGTGGGCCTCCAAGGGGAATTCAACATTGTTGCATGACCTAGGTCGAGATGGGCACTCCTTGTGAGAAATCCATGTGGCACTTGGGCATACATATGTGCGCGTCCATTGTACTTGGAACGAGTTTTGGCATATATACTGGCAGCAACATGATTTGGAATTAGAATCATGGCTTTCTTTCACATGGGTAGAATGAATGAATGATTTGGAGTGTACTCATGTGGCCTTTACCTGGCAGCAGTCAACTATGCAAATTAATCTGATCTGGTTTGTGAATAATATATTAGCTTGGGCCTGTCATCTCGCTCCTTTGGAGATGTGCATATGAATTATGAATCATGTCAACGTGATACCCACCCATGATCCAAACCAATTCCATATGGCCAGCAATGGTGGAGCGACGGTGCCACCAGTTCCCGTGGGCACATGCTCCGTAGTATATTAGATGTGTTAAAACTTGGAAAATCTATATGTTTTTTGAAACATGAAAGTGAAGTTCAATTCTCAAAATGGGTTAATCCGTTTTATTTTGTGAGGTCAAAAGATCAACACTTGATTATCAGTGTTTGGAGTTTACTATGAGTTGCAGTGGCATTATTATTTATTAGAATTCCGACTTCTATATGGATGGTGTGAATGAATGAATGTATGTGCTTCATGGAGTGTAGTGTGTTCACATGTGGCCTTCGCCTGGTGGCAATGCTCAACTATACAAAGTATACTGGACTGCCTTTGAGAGCATGACAGAGAGGTCAGAACTTGGAAAGGTTATTCATTCTGTTTTGTGAGATTGAAAGATCAAGAATCAAATATTGGTGCTTTGGAGTCTACAAGTAGCTCTACTAGCAACATCCTCTAGAATCCTGGCTTTGTTTCACATGGGTGGTATGAATGAATGGTCTGAACGTGCTTCATGGAGTGTACTTGAATGTGGCCTTTGCTTGGTTTGCGAAAAGTTTATCAGTATGTCAAAAGCCTGAACTTGATGATCTATCTGTCTTTTGACTCTACAAAAAGTGAAATAGTTCACCACTCAATACAAGTTGTTCCATCTTTCTCTGTGGCATCAGAAGATCAAGAAGTGAAGATCACAAGCAATTACAATTTTTATAAGTTGACTAGACCAGGGTATCAAGAGTCCAGAAAATACACGGCTGCTGTCAACTTGGCTTGAGCTACGCAGAAAACCTGTCACCTGAAACCAAATGTCAATTTGTTCAAGATCCGCTTCTCGAACATGGCTTGAGACATGAAAAAAATCCAATGATGTCATATTCCACATGAGTGTATGAATAAATCTGATTTGTGGAGTGTACTTATGTCACAGCCTTCACCTGGCCACAGTCAACTGACAAACATGGAACTGGTTTGCCATAGACCTCTCGCTCTCTCTCTATATATGTCAAAGTCGGGTCTTTTTTTTTATCAAATAATCCATCTGTCTTTGAGTATTACATGAATGCAAAGCTCACAGCTACAATAGAAAAAATTTCCCATCTTTTTTGTGGGACCACAGGATCAAGATTCTAATATCTCAAAAGCAATAATATGGTAACTTATAAGCTTACTCTTGCCTTTACTCTGCTCTCAAGAGTCCCCAAATTTATAAAACTGCAGCCAATATCTGTCCTTGGTTTCAGGGACCTGAAACCAAAGTTGGGATCAAACTAGTTATGAGTTCCCAGATCTCTACTTCTTAATCAATATGGGTCAAGACATGGCATAAAAGCTTTGACAAGGTATCTGTTCCTTCTGAGTGATGATACGGCAACAGGTGTGCTTCTAAGTGGTCAATGCTCAGAGTGACACTCAGATACTCTCACAGGACAGTGCGGAAGCAGTTGCAGAAACGTCTGAAGTACAAGGCCTTTCACATCTCCTTTTGAGACTGCGACAGGTGCAGAGAAATAGTTCCAACTGAAAGAAGATGATGGATATGGACCTGAGACTTTCACTAGGCTACTTGTATTATTTCCTACCAATTGCAAATACAATATAGGTATGATGGATGGTTTTAGTGCTAAAAACTATTTTAAAACTAGCAAATTTTGATGACTAAAGATTAAGCTATCAACAACAAAATTCTCATGTTCTTGTCCTCAGAGTCATGTCTGCTCTGGTCGAATGGAATTGTTTTGATGCACATTCTAACCCGAGTTTACTCACATCTCTTGAAATAGGGTTTAAGTATATTTGGATTTATGCATGTCCACTTTTGAATAATTTCAACCGTCAATATGACATACACTACATCACACACTACACAAAATGAAATATAAACATTTGAAGTTGTGGTTGATGTGTTGTTGCTTTCGCTATTATCATTTGATGTTTTTGTCCCTAGAAGTGCACATTCCTTATTATTTTTGGACGAGTGATTTGTCCAAATATACTTAAATAACAATTCTTGATTTCTTTAAATTATACTTGGAACCCTACAATCTCTTAATACTTATTGAGTGCAAGCATGGTAATGTGAACAACTCTTGATCGTTGCACATGTTTAGGTGAAAGCGATTCAAATAAAAATTTATGAAAATTAAGATCATAAACACTTAAAATAAACATATTGATCTAGTACAAAGCCAAGCCATTTATGATGACAAGAACAATCTCAAAAGAAGTTTGGGCGCAAGCACTGTCAAGTACACGACTTCATTGCCCTAGATAGGTTTAAGTGAAAGTGAGCCATAACTATATACCAACTTTGAATTTTGCGAAGGAAAAAATCATAAACATTTGAAAAACATAGCGATCTACAAAACCAAGCAATTGATGTTGACAATTTTTTTTCAAGAAAAGTCTACATATTTTAGAAGACGGTGCAAGTAGTGTGCAAGTAGATATATTGAACAAGTAACTGTTGAAAATTTGTTTAAAATACGATAAAATTACATTGTATTGATGTTTTTCTACAAATTTTTGTAATGGTGCCCTCAAGTCTGTGATGAATTCAAGGAATATAAAAAGAAAATTCTACTTCAAAATATTTAAGATCATGAAATATACGTCCAAAACCAGATGTAGCCATGATTACCTTTTGAGCAATACTTTTAATGATAAGTCTTGAAGATCTCATCTTGATATTCTATATTTGAGTACCTATCATGTTTTTGAGTTTCTGTTTTGAAAATGCTTACATGCAACTCATGATCTTACATAGAAAGTCCAATTTTAATGGATGTGATCTTTGAGTGTGTATTGAAAACTTTTCTTCATGAATATTTCAAGAATCAAGCTTGCAAAATCTAAGTTTACAACTAATCTTGAAAATACATTAAAAGGTTATGGATATTAAGGGTTACAGGTACAAAACTCATGCAACTTTGGCAAATCTCATTTCTTTTCAGAGGTTGAAATTTCCACTTTGGCACATGTAACCAAAGTTCTGGATCTTTTAGTCCCAGTTAAGAATCGCACCCATCAACATGTTCAAAAGTTAAGAATAGAAGAAGAAGAAGAAATGATGGTTAATAGTAGCATTTGAATAATCAGGGGTCAAGATTGACAATTATTAAAACGTGTCCTAAGCATTGAACGGAGAGAACTGACAGCTAGATATTTTTTTACAGATGAACCGGTTGAGTTTGAGAAATAACCGGTTGAAGTTCGAGAAATAACCGGTTGAAGTTCGAGACTTCAGGAGAATTACTGATCATTTTAGAGGAATCTATAAAATATACCTGAAATGAATAAAGCAAAATCAGAAGATGTCAACATGTAACTGGTTGGATTTAGAATCACTAGGATCTTGACCGACTATGCCCAAAAACTTCCCAGGCACTGGTCCTAAGAATTGTTATCAAGGTATTTGACTGAACCCAACCTGCCTTTGAGTAAATGTTGCTCATCAGTTGTGATTAGTCCTGTAAGTACTTCAAGTCGCACTTTTTGGTTATTCCTGTCATTTCAGTCTAATCAAGGAGCATCAGGAAAGATTCGAAAGGGAGGTGAGCCTGCAAACCACTTAATGGCTATCAGCAAAGAAGTGATATTGCTGAGTCTGACCATTACAGCTCAAAATTAGAGATGTATACTCTCAGTTATAACTTACCTCAAGTAAGTGACGTGAAGAAACAGATGTGATGGGAAAGCCCTTCAAGCGGAACCTTTACACTTTGCAAGGCTCAATTCAAAGCCTTTATGCTTCAGCCCTAGAATTCAAGCAAGTGTAATATACCTCCTCCCTGTCGGGCCCCAGCCATCCACAACATTTCTTACCATCTAGACATCCTTGTAGGGTGCATTTCCATGTGACGAATGTTCCGGTGAATTAAGATGGAATCCAGTCTTTGTTGATGTCGGCAAAGCTATGGCTGGTATCTTCAACCATTTTCTTGGTCAAGCACTTTTATTTGGAGTAGGAAGGTCAGGTCAACATGATATGAGAGAGTATATTTGTCTTGTTAGCAAACATGCAAGTTAGAATGTGGTTGTCATCGCATTTATCACTACAAGAATCATAGGTTGTTAGCATTGGTTTTCGACCACTCGAGGCAAATTTTAGGTATTGAAATCTATTACACCAAAAGATTTGGATATCTAAGATCTACCTCAAGTGAAAGTGTGCCCTCATTAGAAGAATTAACTTTCTTGGGGTGCATTCCGATGAACTTGGAACTTCCATACCATGTACCTTTGATGTTGAGGGCATTGGAATCCACGATTACTAGCATTTGTTTTGATTGGCTACTTGGATGTTGAAACCGGCTATACTGTATAATATGGAAAAAAGACAACTCATTGCAACAAAACTACATGATTGTGTTGCAACATGTATGGAAGTCTTCATTGCAACACAATTTTGAGAAGATCCAAGGATTCTTCACGCCATCTTGGAAGAATGCTTGGTTTGGGGTGTTGTCCAATTAACTATTACAAATTATTGAAACCCTATTGGAAGTTTCGATAATTAGCGGCTGCCAACAATATAGGTAGCAAGAAAGGATTGAGCAGAGAGTCACATGTCATCATGTCCATATGAAGAAGCTCTACTTTCCAAAAACAAAGTGCTTAAAATGCCTCCTCCATGACAACCTTGCGAAGACCCTGCACTGATCCACAAATGAATGAATACAGAGCTAGCAAAGAAAGCTCCATCCCCAACTATACACCCACCGATTTACAGTGATATACTAACAAAGGACTTGGGCAAACCAACCCACACACCCGTTCCTTGTTAGATGCCTAAACCCTTACCTCCAAGAAACCAATGTACGGGTTGTTTCGCCCCAGCCCTAACAAAGGCCATTGGAATGTTGTTGTAGCTTGCCGCGAAGAACCGTTAACCGCCGCCGTCACTAGAATGACAAGCACCTTAGCTACACCAACACACAATGTCTTCCTACATCCAACGTTCTTGAAGATCACTAAAAAGCAATGTCTCTACGATCACCTCCCATTGCAACCTATCTTCATCATTGTGCAAAGCCACATTGATATTTATTTCCTCCACCCTATGATCAAGAGCAATTTGCTGCTGTTGAAGTACCTCATATAGGACACCCCCCGTGATAGGGTTAGAAAACATGTTATAAATGTTTTTTCATTTTAATGTCATGAGAATTCATCACTATCTCCAAATGGAAGCCAACCTTTTTAACATCCATCCTTGTAGGGCTCAAAGAAATAACCCTTGTAGGGAGTGGATAGAGTTGTCTACTCACTGTGGAAGCATGGTAAAAGTGGATCAACAAAGTGCTCCGGCATACTAAGACCATAATGTTTTTGGTCAACATAGTAGCAAAGTGTTATTTAAATTGGAATTTTTTCATGGTGACCACTATTTTTGTGTAAAATTTTGATATGTAGAATATCAAGATGAGATCTTCAAACTTTTCATGAAATTAATGCTAAAAAAAAGCTAAATCTGGTCTTAAACATAAATTTCATGACCTCAAATATTTGGAAGTTGGATTTTTGTATTCCTTGAGTGCATTATAAACTTGGAGGTATTATCAAACTATTTTGTTTAAAATCATCAATTTGATGTAATTTTATCATATTTTTAATAAATTTAAACAATTACTTTTTTGGTATCATCAACTTGCATACCACTTGCATCGGATTCTAATATATGTGGATCTATTCTGAAATGTCTTTCTGAGTTTTAAATTGCTTTGCTTTGTATATCAACATGTTTATTTGAATGTTAATGATTTTTTCTTCAGAAATATTCAAAATTAGTATATAATTTTGAATAACTTTCACTTAAACCTATACATGGATCATGAACTGTGCACTATACCGTACTTGCACCTGATTGCACATATGAAACAATGTACTAGGAGTATTCACACCTTGATATTACTCCAAGCAAAATCTTGCACATTGATGGGGCCTTTGAAAGAATGTTGTTGTGAGATGAATTCATATGATTCTTAAGACCTACCTTGCCAATTTGCTCCAATTTTCTTTCATTCAAATCATTGAGGGGGGGGGGGGGGAGTTGTGATGCACAAACCCAAAGGGATCCTCCCCACTGTCCTTCGTGCAATACCCAACCATGCCCAAAAATATGTGCAATCCCTCATCTATCAAGTTCTTATAAGAGACAACATGCCCCATAGGAGGATTTTGATCCCATCCCAAAGTCACCTTGATGTTCTTGTTGAAGACATGTAAACTATTGAAATTTCCCTTCACAACCATCTAGAATTGCATGTGAGTCATTGCACCTTCTTTTTCAACAAAACACAAATGAGCAAATCAACAACACATTGTTCCCTTCAATAAACCTCCTCAAATTCACCAATTTTTTAATATCAATGTCCACCCCATCATTGCAATAGTGATAGAAGCTTCAAAATATTCCAAGCAAGCATGCGAGTGCTCTTGTGCATGAGCACGTGTAGCTGCACGCATTCTAAGAGGCGTACTTATTGACCTCGAACACCTAAAATCTCAACAAGTGCAACACAAAATAACCAATGTATGTGTAGGATAAATAGGAAATTGAAAGCACAATTCCAACGTTGCTGATAGAGAGGAGAGTACAAGTCTCTCCTATGGTGGCCACACCGGGGAGTCCAGCCGGCCCCCAGCCAACCCGGACGATGCAGGGCCCCCCCGGAATGTGTGCCGCCCATCCAACAAAGATGGTACAAGCTCCCATCCAACATCGGCTGGCTGGATGTAGGGTGGGAGTTTGTCCCATCCTTGTTGGATGGGCGGCACACATTCCGGGGGGGCCCCGTACTGGCTGGGCTAGATGGGGGCCGGCTGGACCCCCATGTGTGGCCACCATATCATAGGTACATGACGGAGCTTGTAGAGGGTGCCGCCTTCTGATCCTGGGCCACTTTTCCTACTACCAACTAGTCTTGCCATTTCTGCCACCATGGCACTTGCCACTTTCTCACATGGCTTGCATGCCCACTATGCTACATCATCTGAACAAACCAAAAGACCCTCAGCCAAGGGCCAACTAGATGATTATGTTACAAAGAAATGTCACCTTGGCACACTTGGCTAATGAGCTTGCAAACACACCACTTACTAGGCAACACCCACATGCAAGAAACTTGTTGGTCTCTTTGTTTAAGTCTTTGTGATTAATTAAAAGCATAAACTTTATTTCCAAACATTGCTCTTTCAAATCAGAGAAGAATCTAACACGATTTACACTACCTATAACATAGTGTTCGTGAAAACATCACATTCACATGTGACCTTTTTTTTTCAAGGCCGACTCAGTTTCTAGTCTCGTGAAAATGAACTTCAACTTTGGGAAAAAGTTGTAGTTAGCAAAAACTTGTGTAATTGGCAAAAGTTGCCTCCAAAGACCAATTCAAGCCAACCTTCCTTGCATTTGAGAAAACAACATATATGACATTTTCACGAATACCATGTTCTATTCTTCAAGCATATAAGAATCTTCATACCAAGTGGTTTGAAGGGGGGGGGGTTAGATGATGACTTGGGGGGATGGTCTAAAACACTCTCTTTCCAAGAGAAGACCCCTTTATTCAACGAGGGCAATTAAGGGTTAAACACCCCTATAGTGGCTATATACCGTACTTAATATATACCGTACTTAATATATACCATTCTTAATATGTGTATATTCAACCTATAGTGGCTTCCTACCGTACTATGTGCATATTTTTAAGCATGATTCAGGATTCAGAGGTAGTAGGCACTAGAGGAAAGTGTAGCTGCTTAATAGAGATGGAGGAGAGGGAAAAAATATTGTTTCCTTTTGTGTACTACACATGCTTCGTATTTGGTCCAAACTTGGTGTTGTTCTTTGGCCTCCTCTTACATGATATGCCACACACTCCACCCCACCCACTCTTGCTTTGCCTCCCCGCTTTCATTGACCGGATCCGATTCCCGGTCCCATGCTTTTGCTCACCCTTGAAAAGACTTGGCCATCGGGAAGAATAATATTAAGCTTGGATTGGGATGGCTGGGTGATGGGGCGAGGCCCCATCGATCCAACGGACGAGGACAACCGACTGCTAGTTACGCATGAACCGGTGGAGTTGGAAACATAACCGGTGCAAAGTTCAAGACTTGGTCGAGGAAAATTTCCAATCATGTGGGGGGAATCTTGAGAATATACTGTACCTCAATTTAATAAAGAAAACCAAAAGTTTGTCGAATAATGGGGTCTGCCAATCAATTCTCTACATCAACAAAATTAATAAACATTTAATCTCGGACAGTCATTTTGGGACAGAAAACTCCGGAAGGTAAGACAATCGTTTTGGGACATAGGAAATAATTTGCTGTTGTTGTTTAAATTTAAAATTTAATTTGACAATAAGTAGATTAATAATAAAGTGATTTTATTTATCTAAAAACAAAAGGTAGGGGACATACACCTAAAATCGCACTATGCATCACTCTCGTCATATATTTGGGCGCTTCATTCATCTAGTGACTGGTAACCAATGCTACGATTTTGCAATCCCGCCCTTTAGGCGCACTATATTAAACTTGGCTCCAAAAATGTTGGAAGGAACCATTATAGATCAATGTCAGCTTTATCTATTGAGAATACGGCCGCAGGCTGTAGTAGCATCATGGCATGTACTAACATGCTCCATGCTAAGTTTGCGTGTTAAATTGCAGTTTATCTTGGGTGCCACATCAGCATTTAATGGGGTTTGAGCCATAGGTTTGTGATATGTGGCACCGTCACTTCCAAAATGAATCGGTTAGTGTCGCAGCTGCAATCATATTAAAAATTATATTAAGTTACTAAACATGTACACATGTGTATAAGTTCTGGACGTGATGAAAGTTATGACATTCCAAGACTAGTGTTTGCAATTTGACCTGCAAAGTGTTAGAAAGTGTTATTTGATGCCATAAGTCGGTTCTAAAGTGTCAAATCATCTGCATGTATAATTTACTAGAGTGTTCATCATATAGTTATAATTTTCTTCCCCCAATTAACTCGTTTTGCAATGTACTGCTGCATGTCTCAACACCGCAAAATAAGTCTCAAACACATATTATGTGTTTTTGGACAATTCCATTATGCATATCGACTATAGTAGTTGGGTACAGGCATGGTAAAGTGGACCAAACAAATGTTTCAGTATACTATAATTTTTTTTGGAGGTCAAACCCTTGAAAAGAGTACTAAAATGTTTTTTTATTGGAATTTTTCACATGGTGCGCTTTATTCTTTTGTTAGGTACTCAAATATAAAATACCAAGATGAGATCTTCAAAATTTATCATTAAAACTCAACCCTCAAAAGTCAATGTTTAAATTTTACCCAGGGAGTGCACTGTTCAAGTACTGTATTTATACACGTGGGTGCACAAAAGGGGTATTATTTAAAACAAGCATGTACAAAATGTACGTACAAGAGACATATTGCTATTAAGCAAGAAGTAGATATACATGAGGCTATACAAAAATATATGTAAAGTACGCATTTACACGTTTACGCGTTCAAGTTAGACCTGGACCAAGAATCATGTGTTTTTTCATCCACTAAGTAACGACTTTATAACTAAAAATCCATGATTTGATATTATACATATAATAGGGCCATATTTTTGCATTTCCAAACATTTGTACACATGTTAAATATAATTTCTGTATTTGTTTTTGGACCCTTGTATACGTATGGAAATGTATTTTGAAGCAATGAGATTTGTAAGTATATTGCTTGATTTTAGCAAAAATAAAATGTATACAGGGGTATTTTAATAAGGGGCATGCACGCACGTGATGCTTGGTTTTAATGAATAGTGCACTCCCTGAGAAATTCTATTATAAGACAATATTTTAATTATTAGTAAGATGAAGAAACTTTTCTGGGTTTGGACTAAGACCCCCCTAATATAAGAATACCTTATTATACAACTTCAAACAATTAGATTTTATATTAGAAATTCATCTTGACTTTCTGTTTATAAACATATAAAATTTTTGCTAAGTTAATAATCATATTGATACCATTATAAAGTGATTTACAAATTTATAATTATGTATTAAAATCCAAGTTGTTGTCACCCCGGGTGTGCAACATAGGCATACACCTCCTAACATTATCAAACATACTCATGCCAATATATTATTAGTAAGTACTTCAACCCATGTGAGGTGACACTAATCATGAAGTCGTTGGTCATTGGTGTATTTAGGCACATGACATATCCTATCTAAACTTTTTCCAAACTTGTCTAGTCGACTTGTCTTCTCTAGCTTTTAGGACTCTTGATTTCGAGATTTTTTTTCTGTTTGTAATGCATGAATGCTAGCTTCACTCGATGTGAATGGTAGAGTGAATGCACGTGATAGGCACAGTAGTATTGTCAATTCATGTGATTGTTGACTTTGATCTCATTCTAAAACACACCCATGTATGGACATTTTCATGATTATTTGACTTCCATTTACTGGGCCATTTGACTCATTAATTTCCAAGAAAATTAGGCTTGATTTTATTAAATATTTTGTGCCCATCCTGCTACGCTATCGGCTTACGGTGTTCCATAGATTCCTCTAAAGTGATGGGTAAGGTTCAACCGTAACTAGCAAGCGGTCAGTTCTCCCCGGTCATTGTTCCCATGATTGTTCCCACGATTGTTCCCATGGCCCTAAATATCCAGATGGGATTAACTAGGCGGAATGTTTGTTTCATACCCCACTGGTACTTTGTTACCTTCAACGTAAGGACTGCCCAGGCCAGCTTGCTACTGTAGCCGCATGCACTGTAAGAAGGTCTCAACATCAGCGCCACTAATGGCAGGCGACGACGGGTGGTGACGGGCGACGACGGGCGATGACGGGCGACGCTCGTCCGTGAGCCTAGCCGGGCCTGGCTCGCTCCCTCCCTCCCTGCCTGCCTTGCGGGCGGGGCCAGAAGCTTAAATTCCAGCGGCCATGGGGAGGGCGATAACCGCTGGGAAGATCTATGCGGGTTGGAGACTTTGCAGTAGCAGGGAAGCACGGAAGCTCAGCTAGGCTAGGCTAGGCTGGGGATGGGGATGGGGATGGAGATGGAGATGGAGGTGGATTGGAATTAACAACGCCCTGCCTGCCGCTGTAGTCGGGAACGGAAACGGAGACGGCCGCTGCAGGAAGCTTGTGATGAAGGCTGGGATGAGACGCCGCCAGGCCGTGATAGCGGTGCATGCCAATTGACAGCCATGTTGCTGCTGCCTGCCTGCAGGAGTTGGAATTGATTGCTCTCTCGCGGCACAGTGTGGCTGACAGGCAGTCAGGGAGTCAGGCAGGGCAGGGGAGGTAAAAGGGAGCGCGGTAGAAGAAGGAACGAGAAGCTCGGTAGAAGAAGGTGAAGGAGGTCAGTAAGTTACATAGCCTCGTCGAGCTCTCAAAGGATTTAAAGCTCTCGGCATCAATGGTTGTCTCACTATCTTCCTTTCCAGCGGTGGACTTTTCGACAACTTTTGTTTCTGCTTGACCGGAAGGAAGGCCGATCGAGAGAGCGAGCGAGAGGGGGGGAGTGACGGAGCCAATTGACAGCTGCTGTTGCTGCTGTTGCTGTTGCTGCTGCTGCTGTTGTTGCTGCTGCTGGTGTTGCTGCTGCTGCTGCTGTTGTTGCTGCTGCTGGTGTTGCTGCTGCTGCTGCATGCTGCTGCTGAGCTTTGAAGCTGTAAATTGGTCAAGGAGGGCGAGGCGAGTATTGTTGCAAGGGGCGGTGGCCGGTGCTTGGACGTGGGCAGAAGGCGGGTGACTGCAGTATCTACGCAGGGAGCTCATCGACAGGCGGGTGTGAGTGAAGGTGGGTTTGTCATTTGTTAATGGAATGAAGGTTGGGTCTACCGGTAATTAGATTGTTGCTGCAACTGTTGTGTTTTGAGGGGCGTCGTAGCGTCGCGTGCGCCGTGGTCAGGGAACTGAATGTGTCGATGTGTCCGGTCATGGGTGACTGAAGGTTGGTTTGTGACATTTGTTGATGGAATGAAGTGGTTGCGACCAGTTTGGTGAATCAATAACTAGATTATCGTTGCTGAAGTGGTGTTTTGGGGGGCGTCGTAGCGTCGCGTGCGCCGTGGTCAGGGTAAATGTGTCGATGTACGTGTGTGCGTGTGTGTGAGAGGGCAAGGGGGTCGGATTTTAGTTGAGCCGGGCCTTTTGTCATTTCATGACCCAAGGCCGGGCCGTTGTGCTTGAAGGAGAATACTGAGTGTTCAATGATACGATGGTTTGTTGAAGAGTCGACGATTGAGTCGGTTGTAGACTTTAATAGCGCTCCCCGTGAATCTTGTGAGCAATTAGCTTGTTGTTCGCGAGCCCGCGCGTTGCCGGTAGAGGCCAGCGAGAGCATTGGGAGGGGTAGTTAGCTTGCCTCTTAGTCTCTCGCAGTATAATACGTTGATGATGGCCGCTACAGAGGTAGCGTTGACGTTTACTGCTATGACCGCCCTCTTTTGTGCTGTTGCTAATTTGTGATCAAACTGAGAATAGAATATTGGAGCGCAATTGAGTGGAGTTTCAAAATATCGAATGTTTTTTTCCAGATGCACATTATGTATTGTGTAGACTGATTGTTCACGGTCGCGTTGATGTCAGGTTGATTGTTTGGGGTGCGGACGTATCGGACTGCAGCGAGCTATACAAGTTACTCTGTGCTGGCCTTATTGTTCAAAGCGGGCAAAGAAATCTGCAGCGACTGCTGAAAGAGTAAGTTCTCTGCCTTACCCGATCCTTTCCAGGAGGCTGATTGTAGCCGAAGATGCATGCACTCTCACCGACGTGGGTGTCATTTAGAGTCAAGGTGTTTGATGGTTTCTCTGTAAGTGGTTTCTTGCAAATGTTCTGACCGGGGCTCTTGAAGGTATATATAAAACGCATACCATCCCATATGCTTCTCATATGCTGTGAATATAGCCTGCCTTTGACCCTCGTGGCTTAAAGGCAAGTGATTTGTATGTCACTCTTGATGTGCACATGATGCTCCAGAATATGAGTCACGCCTTGATGTTATTACTCTTGTATGTTATGTGAGACGCCAACACCAACACTCCGCTGCATGACAGCTCCACTCTTGTCATCATGGTCATCTGGCTATTGCAATGAGTATTTAGTATTGTTCGAAATTTCCAAATGCCATGGATAATGGGTTGTTTTTATGTGTTACCTCGCTTGTTTGAACCACTCAGTTCCCATATATCCCGAGTGCATGCATATTGGGGTCAAGAGTAAGTAATCTCTCCAAGACTTGACGCCCTCTACTTTTGTTAACACTAGGATGTGGTTTGAGGAGACTCACGGTTGTACAGACTTTGTAGCATACTTGCATCACCATAGAAACCATGGTCCTTTACGTCACGGCCAGGACGGTAGGCATGGCAAATTGATTCGCCCCATCAATGCGCATGCTTACAGATTGCGCGGCGTACGTGTCTATTTGGTACGCTTGTCATCGTCATGGCCACGTCACAAAGGAGCATGACTTCTGGAAGTGTTCGTTGTAGAGTTATTCCTCAAGATAGACATAAGACGTGGGTGCATGTTCCTGATCATATCATTTCTCCGTTGATGATTTCCAGTGACCCAGCGCAAGTCTTCTTCCCCTGTTGCCAACGACGGTGGGAATCCTACGCGCGTACCTGGCAGTATGGGACCCCCACCGCCCAGGTAATCATGCATACCACACACATCAAGCATTCTTCACATTATTCGCAGGGGCTATATTTCTGGCTTCCCATGTATGTGATGATATTTGAGTCGGTTGGATTTGTAAACGATACATTCCGGTTCAGCAACGAAAAGATTTTCGCAAAAGAAAAAAAATAAAAAATGGTCTGCTAGTAGTCATGTGATGGCACAATAGAGAGTGATGGCTTTGTAGATGATTTTCCGAGTTTCATCCATATATAACTGTTCATGTTCCATGAAATATTGGACATAAGAAAAATATGTCCTTTCAGGGTTCATGGATGTTTCGTGTGATGCAAGGAGCGGTTGTGTGGATGTAAATGGTTCTGTAGATAATCTTATGAGGTTTATCAATATTCACTTGGTCATGTTTACATTAGTTGATCACGTAGAGCCGGCCGCCCAAGGGCCGGTCGTTCGTAATGGGTGGTTGTCGAGTATAGAATCTCACACTTGGTTACCAAGCAGCAATTAGCTCTAGACTGCATACTCTGGAGAAATCATCGAACTTGAGTTGTTCAGATATCAATTTTATAACATCATAGTTTCGATTCAATTCTGATTTTGCGAAGTGTACCAGATCAGGACCTCCCCGAAGGAACAACACGCAGGTTGGACTCGACAGCCGACGCGTACTGAAGATGAAGGACATCCAGCAAGTCTACGAAGACGACACGGCGACAATTGGCAATGGAGCTGCCGCAGGCTCCGCACAAAATGTCAGAGAGTATCATGTCGAACGGCCAGTGCATGTCGACCCAATTCATCACATATATCGAGAGCGAATGCCAGCAATATTCTATGTGAACACACTTTACCCGCACTTCTACGCAGACTCTATGGTCGCTCACCATACCGAAGCTGATCGGAACGTGCGAGAAGCTTTGCAACTTGCTGCAGCAGCTTCAGCTCCTTTTAATCAAGGATGCCACTTTCCGCAGCCTTACGGTCCTGGATGTCTTTTACCCACTATCATCCCAGTGGTAGAGCCGGAGGCATACATGCAGCAACATTACAGTGGGGATCAGAACATCAGTACCTGCTGGTTCTCTCCGGGCATCCCCCTGGAAAGTGGGCAAGGGTCATCTTCTTCTATGGAAGGATATCCTGGCAACGAAACAGCGGCGATAACTCGCCAACGGTCAGGTCTTAAAGAGCTTGCTTTGCTGCCAGGGTGCGAGGTTTCAAGTGCCAACGACCAGAATAATCAGGAGCAGGAGCAGACTTCCACTATCGTCGAAGAGGTTGTTTGTATCGGTGCTAGGTCTGGTGTCGGTCGTGAGGAAGCACAGCGTCCAGCAGCAAGAGCAAGGCGAGGGGGTCCTGGATTTCAAAGTGCACAGAACCTCTCTCCCTCGTTGTTCCAGACCCATGCCGCCGTTGGTCAGGTGGCGTTGGTAATCCCAGATCCTGTGAAGCTTAGGGCCAAGAAGAAGGAGAAGGGGATTGTGGTTGACTTGGGCTTGACTATTTCGCCAAATCAAGCAAGTTATCTCGCAAATGCCAGTTCGAGCCACCATATCCCTACAAGGGCTGCAAGCTCCGCACCCACCTTGACGGCGCCGAACGGCAGTGAGCCATCGCCCCCAAAGAGCAACGATCAGGTTATAGAAATTTCCAGTAACTCCAGGATGGCTGCCAACCTCTCCGCAGGACATGGCGATCAGCAGAAAACAACTCTGAAGAATTCTCGATTCATGAAACCCATAATGGACATCTTGCAGGAGGTTTGTCACCTCACAATTGTCCAGCAAGCTCGTCAGCGCCCTGGTCATCCCGCAGTTCGACAAACAGGTGCTAGATTAAATGTTGAAGGAGAGGCCTTCGATCCTCCAGCAGATCCCAGGCTTGGATCAGCGCGTGCTCCTGCGGCTGGAAGGGCCAATTTAGCAAACCTACCTGTACCCTTGAGGCTCGAGACGGCAAGCGTCATCGAGCTTGAGACTGAGAAGCAGAAACTTCTGAAGATGCTGGAGGAGGTAAAATCTTTCAACAACTCCAAGATCAACTTGATTTGATCTGTTTCATCAATACAGCAATGCATTTCCAAATTAGTAGTGTAGTGGAAACCTTTAATTCATTAGAAGTTTCGGTACATGGTCCATTTACTTGTGTGTGATCTTTAACTTTTGAAGCCCAGATTTTAGTTATAAGCTTCGGTTGTGGACTATCGAATTATTTGATCACACAGGTATTACAAATTCAGACATGAAGTGAGTTGGGATGCATTGTGGCAAGTTTATCAATCTAATGTTACATTGAATTTTTGTTGGTGTTTTACAGCTGACTAAAAAGTACATGTTGCACATGGAGAGACTTGAGAGACTCATCAAACAGTTCAACGAACAGGCAGGGGAAGGCATGGCCGAACTGTATATTGCAATCGTCCAGCTGACATTGACGCGTAACTTTGGGTTATATTCCTACTTGATTTCTTTGCAAGCTCATTCCTTTCAGTTCTTTTACTCCTTGATTAAATCAATAGATAATTTGGGTTACAAGTTTTTTAACCCACTTCATGATGGTCCGAACGAGCGCCTCATTTACTTTGCGTTTCCATTTGTCGTAGAGCTGTGAAAAATGCAATAGTTCGTCGACTTCGGGCAGTGCGGGGAGCTCTTGGAGAAGATATCAGGTTTGTGTTCAGAGCTGTCCAGCCAGGTGCACTAGTTCCTCAGGCATCAAATGCATGGAGGGCCCAGCGAGGACTTCCCGAGATTGCTGTTGGGCTTCTACGCGGCTGGTTGTTTGAGCACTTCTTGCATCCGTGAGTGTCCCCCAACCTTGTATCTACATGAATTCTGGTCACAGTTTGCAGTTTTCGGGGCTTCTATCCAATTCACCGGACGAGTTCGCATTAGGTCATGTTATTTGTGGTAACATTAACAAATGCATTCAATGTGGAATATGTTTCACTTATTAAGAGCATGTAGTTTATGTTTTGCAATCTTTGCAAAAATCTCTATCTTCGTGACTTGTCATGTTTTGCAGCTATCCCGAAGACAAGGATAAAACGGAATTGGCCGGCCAAACTGGATTGTCCAGGTCCCAGGTATGAACTCGAATTACAGCTCTTATACGTTTTCTTAGTGAGCGATGAGCTCTTCAAAAATCGCAGGAATTATTTCAGCAATACCATATCAAATTCCAATATCATTATTTTTTCAGATGGTGATGTTTCAAGCAAGGAGGGCTCCTGATCACTGCTGGACGGTGAAGTGCTTGCAGGTCTCCAATTGGTTCATCAATGCAAGAGTTCGGCTGTGGAAGCCGATGGTGGAAGAAATGTATAAGGATGAACTCATGCGGGAAGGGGCTGAAGAGTGCGAACAGGAGGTCAGAGCTGAGGCTGAAAGAGAAGCGTCCGCAGAGCCAATATGCAAACTTCTGGACATGAACCACGATGTGCAAGCCTCCATTGAGGCAGAGAATACTGATCATAACCTAACGATCGATCACTCGAGTCAAGCTGGCATTGGTCAGGTGCAGCGTCCAGACGCGCAAATGGGAGTGAATGAGCGTGGACTCATTCATGTTTACAATGGCGGAGGAGCTTCTTCATCACATCAGCCCGACATCGAGCTCGAGGTGTTTCTCACAATGCCCGAAGAATTCGCTCATGTGGACAATCGGCTACGACCAGCCATGCCACTCAAAATCTGCAAACTAGAGCCAAAGGACACCTGACTCAGTGTACAAGTGACCATCGACAGATCGAGCTGAACCAACAGATGAAGGATGTGAGAGTTACTGAATGGATAACTGAGGTTCCTTCATCGAAAAATTGTCCTTAACCAAGAACAATCAAACAATGCAAGCCTGTCCGAGTACCGGACATCATTTTGTATCTTTGGCCTATCATAAGCAGATCAGTACCTGCTTTATTTCCCACGGGCTGAGGAGAGCGGCATCCAGGCATATCGACAATAGATTAGACCGAACCAGCTGAAATTTTCTTCGATGGAACTCGAGAATCATGTAGTGGATCAGATGCAGCAGTATTTATAAGTCATACCATGTAAATACTGTTAATCAGTAATCCACTGATGAATTACAACCAGCTGCTTATGTGCCGAAAGACGTAGAGTATACCTAGTACTTAGAAGTAGGAGGACATGATATGCTCACAGCTGCTGTAGATGTATATTTCATAAGAAGCTGGAGAACATCTTGCAAGCATCTTGACTTTAATTGAGCGCATATTACATTTGTAATTATTATACTTAGCCTGTCACCCGCGCCGTTTGGAATGCTTGCTGGAACCTGCACTAGTAGGGTTTGAATGATTTCTAGGTCCCAAAATGTATTTTCTGGCGTTTTGTATCCGTAGCAGACTGCACCTCTTCTTAAATACCGTGTGTGTCGAATTGCATTCTCATACTTCACCTAAGATCAAGTACAAGCAACCTATGAGAATTCTGATCTTGTGAAAGAATATGGCGGTAGAAGATCTGCAATTCGGGAACATTTTGACTGCAGTAGTTCGGTAGTACTCACATGGAATGTTGCCCGTTTGAGCTAAGGAGGTTCTGAGGTTTGTGCTGCACAGAGAATTATTAATTAGTTAATGGTATCGTGATGAAGTGAATATTCAACCTCGGTTGGTGACGATGTTTGGAGAGAAACAACTTGAAATGAGGACCAACTGTAGATAAGGATTGTAATTGCAACTGAGAATGTGGATCATAACCTGAAATATCCTCACCCTTCATTTGGTCGGTCATGACACTCAGCCGAGTGGGAAGGACAAAAATATTCATGCTGTTCAGATGTGCCAGGACACTCATAATGAAGGAAAAGTCCCTCTGCTGTTCTCCTAGCCTTACCCTAATCTTCACGTCCATATTGTCCATGCAAGTTACATTTGAAAACACAAAATGAAACTTAACCCGTCATCATGCCAAGATTACTCATTTGTCGGCAACGATGATACAAGTGACACAAGGGAGAAAAAATCACATATTCTACTTAAAAAATCACCAAATAATTCAATAAAACATCACTACATATCTGCTCCTGATAGAGTTCTCGTTGGGAATACCAACAAATTGATTGGAACAAGCAGCACATGCAAAAATTCCTTCCACTGTTTCATCAATTCCTTCCACATGAAGGTGTTGGAATACAATACCATTTGGAGTGGAGTGGGATTGGAGTAGTTCCACTTGGTATGTGCGAGGAAGAAGACATATATTTGGTAGGCTGCTGTTGCAATCAGATTAGGTCAAATCTGCTCTTTCATACTCAAAATCTTCCGATAAAAATAGCTGCAGGACAGAGGGTAATTATGTATAGGTATACCTACAGGGGATCTCATTGAATCACTTTGCGGGACAGAGAAACTGTATGAGACGGGCTACTTAACTCTCGAATTTTCACATACACATGTACTAGTTCTTGAAATTCATTGACCAATCTGAGTCTGAGTCCCATTTTTTTTCAGACATACAGCACACTTTCATTCCACCACATTCCACAAGGATTTGAGGTATTTTGTTGTTGCCAATCTTTGCCAGGATAGAATCATAGATGAGATCTCTGCACTTGAATACAGAAAATTTTCAATCTACCAAGGAGTTTAGTAGTTATACTTCATTTGGATATTTTCCAGATACACAGGGTGGAAAATGGGCGCAGCTCTTCATGACTCAATTTCACCACGTTGAAGGTCTCAGGTCTTTGCCCAGCTTTTGGTCCTCGAAGATATGAAGAGATGAAGTCCGTTTCACTTTGACGACATTTTGCAGGGGATATAGAGGTTTGTGGCAAAGCCATAGCCACATTTCTGGATTGGTTTTAATTTGATAGCTAATTGTGATTTTTGTCTGGTGGAGAAGTCGAACTCTGCTAACCAGCCAAATTTCTCCGTCGTCTACGTCTGCAGCCTTCAAATCCTGGATGCCCGTGAAAAATAATTTGAGTGCCTTCTGAGAGGTCATCATGGTCAGGAGACAGTAGGAGCAGCCAAAAGGAGATTGCAACCTTCGGGAAGTAATTGATGAGGCTACAAAATCTTGGAATAATACCCAACGACTCCTCGTAATAGAAGAAGAATGGACTCAAATCCTGGAACCCATTTTCCTGAGAACGATTTCTCTTTTGAAATTTGCTCTATTCAATTCAAAATATTATATTCATACACATAAAAGTACCCGCAGGCGTAACATGGACAAGAAGAATTCTTTGAGACAATCTTTCTCTGAAGAAATCCAAAACTCAACATCTAGGAGTGGTGACACATCAACCAACAGCATCCGTTGCTTCTGCAATCATACAGAAGATATTCTTGTGAGAAATTAGAAGCAGTAATTGAGTAGCTGTGTAACTGTATCTGTCTACGCACTACAAAGGTTTATTACTTGGAGCTTTGAATTAAAGAGACCTGTGAAAAAAAAGTAATGTTGTTGGAAATCATCTCCCTATCGAGAGGGCGTCTGATTAGAAATTGACTCCTATTACGTTGGTTCTCGATTGAGGCTACACACACTCAACACGGTCACTTCAAGCAGAATGAGCAGCAGACACTCGGGACACTCCAGAACACACGGATAAATATTCAACTCTAAATTATTTGGCATCCCCCTCGCTTGACCTTGATCTGTTGAATGTGTGTGTGCAAACTGGGTAACAGGTCGGTACATAGAGAGACGAGAAACCGTCGGCATGTATGCAGGCAGGCATGCATCGGGAACACAGAGCAATGAACGGGGAGAATCGACTGCTGGTTACAGATGAACCGGTTGAGTTCGAGATTAACCGGTCGAAGGTTCAAGACTTCCGGAAAATCACCGAACATTTTAGAAGAATCTGTGGAATATACCTCATATTACCATGAAAAACCCGAAGGCGTCAACATTTAGCCGGTTGGGACTTGGAAACATTAGGATCTCGACCGACTATGCCCAAAAACTCTCGCCGGACACTGACACAGAGTGCGTCATTGGGATTTCTACCTCAACTCTGGCAACCCAAAAGCCAAAAACACGGGATTGCTCCGCAAGAATAGTATTAAATGCAAGTTTCCTCTCGTGTGGCAAGGGCCTTATGTGATCACACCAGCAAGCAGCCAGAGTCAATTTCCAAGGGACCTGGTCGGCAATCAAGCATAGGCATCTAGAGTACAGGCGGCAATAACCGATCCCTTAAGAGATTTTGTGCCAGATATGGAGAAGTATAAGGTAGTGCGATTTTTTTCCTGTGTAGGAAGGTAGAATCAGGAGGACCGTAAAAGTTTTGGTAATTTAATTCCCTAAATTGAAGTTCTTGTGAATTTTAGAAGTCTAAAATCGGTCCGAAGATATTACCAATGTCTAGAGTTTGACGTAATTGCTCATTTTAATCTCTCATTTCTCCTCACTTTAGCACTCAAAACATGGATCACATGTGGCATCATGACACTATTGGTTCCAGATTCATTGAAATTCAATCTCCACCTGATCAAAATTCAGTCCCAACCTATTCAAGAGTGTTTCACCCTATAGATTCCTGATGGGTCCTGATCGAGAATAGGTGGTTTGATTACAAGTGCATAACATTATTCAGATCCATAATTGTGTTCTGTGAGACTGACAATATTCCATGAAATATTCTCATATTTAGACCGCATGTGGGGGAATAATCTATGGAATATTGTCAATCCTACATAACAGTGTTATGGATCTAAATAATGTTATGTGATTCATTTTCTTTTTAGTTGAGATAGAATGCCAACCATCATTACACTAAATATAGTAATGGTGTCATGATTTTGTTTTCATCCCAACTCACTTGTAGTTTATCCACTTTTAGTTTGGTATGTTCTGCATCCGAATATTTCTATGAAGTATTGTCATGGATGATTACAATTTGGATGAATAAGTGACAATAATAATTGCAACATTGTAAATCTATAACCCCCTAAGATTTTACAAGGAAAGACTAATAGAATTGGTGACACCAAATAAAATATTTTGTGTAGTAGGAGGGGGTCTTTAGGGCAATGCTATTGACATCATAAGAATATAAATGGTCAAGCATGACATGTGTGGTCAATTGAGGCAACCTATGTCAAATCAGTCACCTTGAGAATATGTCTTTCTATAAGGTTGGACCACCGACCAAATTTGTTTTTTGGGCAATGGCAAACACTTCATTCTTACAATGTAATTTTCTAGCTCGTGGTAATTTTTTGGCAATAAAATTTGTTGGAAATTCAAGATAGATTTTTATAACCTTTTTGAAATTGAAAATTTATGTTCATGTCATTACAAGTCTTACCTAATGCCTAACACATTGGAGAGCTTTTTGCCTAGGGGATCCCTAGGTACATAGCCAGGTACAAGCCTAGACCAAAGGTGGGTGCCAAAGGGTTTGAACCTTAGACCTCACGGCCCCCCTTGGATGTCCTAGACACGAACTAACCTTTAACCACACATGTATGAAAGTTTGTTTTGAACCACTTTATATGGCAAGGTCACTTTGGGATAGATTTTGACCAACTCAAGGGCCATGTTTCTTTAATGGGTTCACAACAATGAATCTTCAAATTGGTGAACAAATTCATTTTTAGATTTTTTTGCAAATGAGAGTTAGATTGGACAATGTTCATTGAGTACTTGTAATTAAAAAATGACCAAGAGATTATCATATAGTTATTCCACATGGAATCTATTAAGGCGTCATCCAAACATTTGTAAACCTTGTGAAACCATCAGCTTTTAAGTAGAATGTTCATTTTGTAACCATGTGCAGTTGGGGTTGATTAAAATGGGTTGTTTATCCAAATTTCTTGAATAATTGGCACCTAGTAGATATAATGGCATTTTGAGGCATTGTTTGAGACCTTACATGTAAATATAATTTACACCATGAACTTATTTTATAGAGTTTATTTTTTTTGCAAATTATACCATTTATCAAAATCAGGATTTTGACATTAATCCGTAACAAAACAACAACAATACATTAACAATACGTGCAAATAAATTTGAATGATACTTGGTTGCAACACTATCTTGAAACAATCCAACATTTTCCTGAAACTCTCCACAACCACCCCAACCCTACACATAAGAACAAATCATCATCAAGTCAATGTTACTACTCACTATTTGCTAAGAGACCCTCCGTGATGTTGGAACCTCTATCACCTTCTGATCTCTCTATCGCTTTCTAACAAGCTCGACTCTTTCCCAAGTCTTTGACAAGCACCACCACACTTGGGGGTTGGACTCTCCATTGGAAACCTAAATGACATGTATGGGTCACTATGAAATTATTACCCCTATATGAGAAGTTTATAGAGAAAACAAATATAAATTAGTTGACAGTAGGCTAGGAAATGAACTCATGTATTTATACTAAGCTTCTCAATTTAATGTGCCAAATGCCTCCACTACATATAAAAAATAAAAATCATGTTTGAAATAGGCCTTTCTTGCATATTAAATCAACTTTCAATTTCTAATTAAATAGTCATTGGACATTTTTTCATCCATAGCATGTAACTCAACGATTGCATCAAACAAACAAAAACAAGAGCACAATAACTTAGCCTTAATGTGGACAACAAAACTCAAGGGAACCCATGAGTGCTCCAAACCCTACCCAAGAATGTACATGGTAGTCATTACGGACTATTACCATATGACAATAATGAACAAAAACGTGAATTGGATGAAACTAACACTTCTATTATCAAAAATTTCCTTAAACTTGAAGGTTCCCTTTTGTACATCTACGTTTATTAATAGCCTCTTTAAATGTACACATTGAAGAAAAATGATACCTCTCCCTTATGTATATCACGTACACTAATGTCTCAAAGAATGCCCATGCTTACCTTCATGTTAGTTCACACATGCTATGGAAAGTCCACCCCTTGGGCCCCCTCGCGGCCCCTCATACCCTAGTAAGTATGTCTTGCCCTAGTCCCCTTGTAAGGTCCCTTATCAAAAAATATTGCAATAAAAATTTATAAGTTATTATGAATCATGAGACCATAAATGAAAAAGCAAGGGGACTGAACCTCATCGATCACTTGATGTCATATTTGTCATGAGCATACTTCCCCTTCAAGTCAAATGATTCAACCATCAATACATCTAAGGTTCATCCATAGCCAACATCTAAATTCAATGATTTCTAGTCAATTAAAGTTGTTTCTCATCCAATCTAACAACATTCAATGAACCTCACATGAATTCTACATTCCTCCAAATATTTTAGCCCTTGCTTATAATTTAAATCACATGCTACCTATACATTTTACCTACCCTATTTTTGATATAATATTATAAGGATCATTTCATCCAAGCTATAGTAACTCTAAAATTTGTTAAAAAATAAAAAAATAATTGTGTAATTGAATTGAAAAGAACATATTTTTATTTTTCACATGGTTTCATAAAATTTCAATAGTGACCTCCCCATGGTGTAAACTTGACTTTTGGGAACAAACAAGCATAATAGGCTCCCCACAAATGTAAAGGCTCATTTCTTCTCAACCTTCCACTGTCATCAATTATAGTATTTATTATTAATAACTTCCTATTTGGAGTTTTGTGTTCAGCCTACCTTCAAGAGGTGGTTTTTGAAAATAGTCCAAGTGATCAATGAAACACGATCCATTTGATACCACGTAGGAATCCATGTAGACTTTACATCCATCTTGCATTCACATACTCACTCCGTTGGTCCCTCAAGCATAGTGTGAAGTGAACTTGGACCGACTCCATCTTTTCCACCAATGAGAGGGCTTGAAGTGCAATGGTCACGGGCTCTCAGTCTCGTGTGTGAAGTGGCCCTTAGTGTTTACCAAGTAAAGTCTTTCATGGTCTATATTGTCCACCAATTTCTTTGATGTTTGTCAGTAAAGTATGAAATTTTAAGCAAAGCTGCATTGCTTGATTTCAAATATTAATAAACTCCACACTAAATACTACCATAGACGGTGTTGTGTCGTGGTGTGTCCCATGGAAACTTGAAAATTTAGACCACTTCCCATGTTTGTTTATTTCCAACTCGACTTTCCTACATCATTTTGGATGATCAGGCACTTGTTAGCACTAACTTGAGGAAACATCCAAAGGTTCAAAAAATTCTAAATTCCATTAAAATATGAGAAGGCCCAACTGTGCCAACGATCAATGGGGGCAAGTAAGGGCAACTCTTAGGATATTATGCTAGTTTTCTATATTTGTTGGGTGATAGATTGGGCATAGACTCTCAAAGTTTTTGCATACTCACGTTCATCATGAAAATAAATGTATCATGAGATTTTACAATTTTCCATTTGAACTCTTTATGAGCGAGTTAAACACGATATTCAATATTTTGAGAGAGTGGGATCCTCTCAAAATAATATTGGCCATTTGGACACCTAAAAGTCATGTTAGGTTGATAAATACTAGATTATACAGCAGACGTGTAGTTTCCATTAAAATGAGAGTATGTTAAGCTGGGAAATCGACTCATTTAGGTTGAGTCGACCTAAATGAGGACAATATTTTGTCAATTTAGGTTGAGTCGACCTAAATGAGGACAATATTTTGTCAATTTAGGTTGAGTCGACCTAAATGAGGACAATATTTTGTCAATTTAGGTTGAGTCGACCTAAATGAGGACAATATGTTAGTCAATTTAGGTTGAGTCGACCTAAATGAGGACAATATGTTGTCAATTTAGGTTGAGTCGACCTAAATGAGTCGATTTCCCAGCTTAACATACTCTCATTTTAATGGAAACTACGGTGGAATTTACGGCGGAAAATCAAATGTTATTTTTGTACTTGTACTCTACAACTTTCCAGTGGTTTTCATTTCATTCTTGGATTAATAGTTTGCTTTATGTACTCTCAATTCACTGGAAAACTCTCATTTTAATGTATATTGTGTTGTTATGCTTGATCAAACTTGCTTGACTGGATGGAGCTCATGATTATGTTCAAAACATATGGGGGTTTTGATATCCACAAAAAATTTGGAAGGCAACTTGAATGCTTGCTTGCCAACAAATGGGAGGAGGTCAATATGTGTTCCGGGCAAGAGCTCATGAGTTGAGTTGCATGGCACTAACGCAAGGGAGGAGCACCAAAAAGCTAAAGAAACTCATTTCTCTTAGAGACGAAATTCATTTCTCTTCAATCAAAATGCCGGGAAGTTTATAAGTAGTGCACCACACGAATGACATTGCAAAAAATAATGATAAGTAATTTGATTATTTCCCTAATGCCACGCCGGGGTGGGTTATTTATTTATTTATTTATTTGTATTTAATAAATTTATTTGGTTTTGGGTGGTTTGTTTTTCGGTGGAGTCCTTGGGGGCAATAAAATATTAAACCCTCACACATTTACTTGTAATACTTTAGAACACAACCGCATTGTCATTTGGTAAGCACTCAAACAAAAAAGTGTTTCTCTGTGGACCAACTTTTTATGTTCCCAAACTTTCCAAAAAAAAAAATTTCTCAATATCAATACTCAAAAAATTCGAAACCCTCACTCATTAAGTTGCAAAAACCTAGAATGCAAGTGTGTCGTCATTTGGTAAGCACTTGCAAAACCTAGTTATATATTTGGACCAAATTTTAACGTTCCCAACGTTTCAATTTTCTTGCTGTCTCAAAATTGAGACTGAAATATCCAATTTTCTTAGACCCTCACCGATTAATTTGCAAATTAAAACCCTGGAACTCAAGTGTGTTGTCATTCTGTGAGCTTTTGAAAAAGAAAGTCTTAACATTGCACCAAACTTTGAATTCCCAAAATGGTGGATGTTTTTAGCTTCAAATTTCAAACGGAAATCTCCAAGGATCGGAAACCCTCACGCATTAATATGCAAGCCTTTGGGATGCAAATGCGTTACAAGTACTTGCTAAATTTTGGATATGACCCCTCTTGGATGGGTTTCACATCCTCTTTACCTCACTTTGGTGGCATACATATATCAAAGGCATTGGGTATGGATGTTCTAAAACTAAGGCAACACAACTCACCATGAATGGGCTCGAAACAATTGGAGATGTTTGGGATGTCAATCGTAAACAATTTATGCCAGTTAGAAGCAGAATTGGTCAAAAGTTCAGGTTGGGTGTGGGAGATTGTTGATACGAAATGAAGTTATTGATCCTATGATTTTTTTCAAAAAAGGAAGGGGCCTTCATTTGGACCCTTTGGCACAAGGAAGTTGCAATCAACTTACGAGAAATTAGATTCAATACAGATGTCAATGACAAATGCCGCATGTGTGCTCTTGACACATGGGAGATGATCGCACAAAGATTATGAGATTGCAAGGAGAGCTTAAGATTTTTCTATTGCAATGTCAACTCTATGCAAGTTAATCAGAAGGGGCCTTGGATAGTGCTTTGTTGTATCGCAGGACATTTGGCAAGAAAATTTTGGCTGATCTTCGCAAGTGCTCTAGATTTTGGCTCTTGCTTCGAAAAAACATTTGGATCGCAAGGAATGACTAACTTTTAGTCATTTTAGATGCGTTATTTCCAAAGTGATACATAACATCTTGCAAGGTCTCTTTGACTATGCTAAAAATGTGTGAGAGAAAGGGCGTAACTCTTGACAAGGAAAGCTATCTAAGATGAATCATGTTCCGGCAAATCCTACACTACTTGGGGTGGCAACAACATCCTCTATCCTAGATGAAGTTCTCAAATCATGTGGCACATTTGCTCGCCTAATATCATGCTTAGGTTATTTACCCTCTTGGCAGCTTTGTGGTGTCTTTTTTTTTGGGCACAACTTGAAGGCGGCTTTGTGGTGTCACCGGATGCACCAAGAGAGTTTCCTTGCTTCTTCTTTTTTTCCAAGTCCAAGTGACCTTGTCTAGATTTTTGGCAATCATGAAAAGAGTTTTCTTTTGTTTGCCTTAAAAAAATATCATATTTGGTATACTTGAGTGGTATGTGGTTAGGTATGTCTTTAAGAATGGACGCCAACAAGACACTTGTTCACAAGAGATTGGATTACATGCTCAAAATATATCAACCATTCTAGACTCAATAGTCAACATAATTGGGGATCTGTATGATCATTTAGAACAAGAATCCTCACTGTGATAACTCCATTGGCGAGCTCAAGTCGGAGACGGCTTATGTCCTTTGTGGTGAACTCTTAAGTGCTCAACCATAATGATAATAAGGTTTCAACCACCATTTTTGGGCATGTTCCATATAATGAATGTATTTCAAATTTTAGATTTCAACGCTAGGGTTAAGCTGAACATGTTCTTCACATTTGTAATAACTATGATAAGATAGAAAAAAGGAGAGATCAAGTGAAGAGGAGGAGATAAATTGCTCGTTTGCACATCAGTTGGGTTGGGTTGGGTTTGATTCACTTCAAGTCTCTCCTCATCCGACCCTACCTAATAGGGACGGAATTTGCAAAAAAACTCTGAACCACTTGTGAAGTACGCATGTTCACACACTATAGTAGCTCATAACCCAGTCAGCATCATCCTATCTAAGTTATTTCCTACTGGTTACTCACACTTCATCACTATATTATTCATAAAGTCGCCATCTGGCAAAATTAAAAACATGCTTTGCTTTGCACGCACACATCTACTATTGCCTAAGGACCCAGTTGATGTTAGAAAGAGAGAGGGAATTATCGTATACAAGCGTACCTCTCAATCATTCAACATAAAAGCCTTGAAATAATATGCAGCTCGGCAGTCACTTTTTGGAGTTGATTTGACACTCGAATCCAAGAGACTCTTCATTCACGTGTCCAAAGGCCATCCCAACACACCCTCCAAAATCAGGTAGTGCGGTCACGGATCCTCAAGTATAGTGTGAAGTCATATGTGACCGGGCCCTCTACCAAACGTTATTTCAATGAATTCTTAACCATGCGGGTCCTCACACATGATAACATAGAATAAATCAACGGTTGTGAGCGTTCGGAGTACCGTGGTCTCCCAACGGTTTTGTGTTAGACCCACCTCCAAGAGGTGGGTTTTTGAAAATAGCCCAAGCGACCACGAAACATGATCCATGTGATGCCATGTAGGAATCCATGTAGACTTCACATCCGTCTTGCATTCACTTATATACTCCGTTGGTCCCTCAAGCGTACTAGTATGAAAGAAGCGAACTTGGACCGGCTCCGCCTTTCCCACCAATGAGAGTGCTTGAAGTGCAATGGTCACGGGCTCTCAGTCTCGTGTGTGAAGTGACCCTTACACATCTCGTGTCATCGGGAAGCCTGCTCACGGTTCCAATCACACTGCATGCCTGTTGGACCGTGTGACCGTATCATTAAGTAATTTGTCAGCAATGTGAAGTCAGGCCCCTTACAACACAATGAACCGGGTGAACTGATTGAGAGTTCCAGATGAACTGGTTGAGTTTGAGAAAACAACAACCAATGGAAGTTCAAAACTTCAGGAAAATTACTAATCGTTTAAAGGAAGAATCCTGTAGTATATATATAATATATATATACCTCAAATTAGTAAAGAAATACCAAAGGATAACAACACTAACAAAGGTTAACAACAAAGGATAACTGGGTTGGACTTGGAAACACTAGGATCTTGATCTTAGTCCTAAAATCTCCCTGAACACTGCAAGATGGGCACCCTTAGGTGTGATTTATAATGTTCAAATGTGCTTCAAGTCACTTTGGGCTATATTATGCTGCTGCCGACACCTGTCCAATGAAGAAGACGTCACCCAATATAGTTACTGTTTGAGTTTCATTTATGTACCCGGAGTATCATAACTTTGTACACCTTTGAAGCGAGTCTCATTCCAAAAATATGAATATATCTTAAGGTAGATGGGTTTTAAATGGTTACTGTTTTTTTACTAGCCCACTTCTCCTTGGATATGAAACACGCGATTAAGTACAAAATGGTTGGCAAATCCAAAGTGAGGTTGTTGTCATTGTCCTCATGATTTTTGGAACTCAGAATATCTTATTCATTATCAAAGTGAAGATTCTTGTGTTTATCATAGGATTATATAGGTTCCCTCAATTATGTTGACTATTGAGATTAGAATGGTTATTATTATATTTGGAGCATCCAAACCAATCTCTACTAAACACATGTCGTTTTGGAATTTGTTCTTGGAGCCAACACCAGACCACATGGCACTCTAATATAGGTGTTTGATTAAGAGAAGTAATCAATTTAGGCATGTCTACCTCACCTACCCCATCTACCTTACTTTGCAAGTGACATGCAAGGGAATAATACACTCTAAACTCTGCAACATCACGCTTGTGGCAACCAAGGTGCACATGATATGAAGGAGTTATGTAGTGTTAACATGGATGCGTGATACAAGAAGATTAGTGTAGCACGCGACATTATGAAATAACACAAAGTCAACATGGCAATGATGACAACAATTACAAAAATAACAACGTAATGCGTGCGAACCTATGGTTTGACTTATTTGGTGATTTAATTTGAGGTCAGAGCCCATGATATATGAGAGGGAAATGTGACACAAGGAGTGAGTTTTAAACTGCCAACATTGATTCCCTAGGGTTACGGGATAGAAGAGGAGGAATAACATTAAGGAGGCTGATATTATGATGGCGGGTAGAGTGTATTTTTGATACGCCGGTATTAGGAGTTGGTGTTGCTCGTACTTGGTAATTACAAGCGACCCCCAAGAGAAGCTTTCATGGGAGATAGCAATGTATGTTAGGAGGTTGCTGAGGTTGGCTAAGTAGGTCACAACTTGAAGAATCAAGCTTTAAATTTTACAACTGACATCATTGGTGATTGTCATGCTTCCCCTAGTATTTGAGAATTCTGACAAAACTTTCGACCAAAAAGTCACATCTACACGGCAAGTATACAAGCGAGAGTGCAATCGCTCGAGGTGCTCGAGCTGTGTGCATGAGAGAAACTTCGCTTTGCTCACATTTGTAGTACTTACATCTGGGGTTGCACACAGATTCTTGGTTGCACACAACTGCAAGCTTTTGTAAGATTTGCACCCAACACATTTCGGAAGATGTGATGAATCATCTGCACAACAACTAGTACTTGGTGGAACTTATTGGACACACACATGGTTTTTGATTCATGAATTCGATTTGGCCTTTGTAGTGTTATGTGGCTTAGTTTAGAGACGGCCAATGTTGTGGAAGCATCCAAGTCACCTGCAAGATTGGCTATTCCAAGAATCTGTTACCCCTTACCAGCGGCACATCCCAATGCCCTCCGTGTCAAGATCTACAGCTATATATCCTCCTTTTCCCCATCCATGCTCGTGAATTTCAGCCTGAATCTAACCGGTAGAAGCATCTATGACGAACTATTCATGACACATATTCCTGGACTCCCCAGAAGTCAAGCTGCAAAGACGAATAATGTTACCATGCTGGTCCCTGGACATCATCATCAAATAAATGAGCCAGAGCTACCTCTTCGTCTAATTAATTTTGGCAATTTTGTGCATGCAATCTTATCATCTGGCTGAAGATGAATATGATGATAAAAACTAAGCTTATGTGATTGTAACACCCATGACGTGACCCCACTCGTGATGAACTGTGATTGTTGCTTATAAAGGGGTGGAACTAATTAGGGTAACTTACACAAAATAGATTTTCCCATGGACTGCCCCCGTACTGTCTGGTCTCATAAGATTTTGTATACGGAGCGGCCTCCATCGGTTCTCATGGGAGACCAGACCTATATCTGCAGAGACAATGATTTTTGTGATTGATTGATTGATGGATGTTTCAAGGTACCCTCACCTGGCAGGCTTCTGTCAAGTAACAGGTGCACAGGAACAAGGGCCTTAACTGTGGGGAATAATTAAAAGTGCACTCCTAGCCTGGAGTTTACATTGGTAATTAATTAAGTTGGCAGTATTGCAAACCTTTCTTACCGACCAACTTGCAACTGCTCCAACTGCTTCAACTACCTCATTCAATGCTCAGGGTGACTAAAATCTAAGTTTCATGAGAGTCCGTGAGGGTTCCAACAAGTGCGATTGCTGCACGTGACAGATTTCTCACGACGTCAATTTCATTTCATTTCATTTCTATTCAAACTACATAGGCACGTTGGCGGTGCAAGTTATCCTCCCAACATATATAACTTGCAACTGCTTTCACAGCTGTAGCAGCAATCCGATAGACTTGTCAGGGTTATGAACTCATTCAAGCGCTTGGAGTGTCGACACGTCACTACTAGCTAGCTAGCAGGCCTATGTTAACGATCCATTAACAAAATTGTAATGTTTTTATTATGAAAATACGATCAATTTTTGTAGACAATATATCTTGAATTGAAACAAATGCATTAGAAAACCATAACGGTTCTGAGACAAAAGAAGTTACGAATGGCATTAGAAAACATGCTGGAAAAATGTCGTTGAAGTTTTTGATATAAGATACGTTACAAAACTGAGACAATATTGTTAGTAATGCGTTACAAAACTGTGACTATAGTGTTAATAATGCGTTATTGCGTTCATTACAAAAATATCATAACACATTAGAAAATCCCGTCAATGTCTTCGTAATAACAATAGCAAAATGCATACATAGTAGGCAGTCAAACCTACCCACATGTAGGGCCCAACATGAGTTTTCCAAGTGCCTAGGGTGCTAGCTTGGGATAAGTGGCAGCCATGGGGATTTTGAACTTGAGACCTCATGGGGTTCCAAACCAAGTGCTTAGCTATCAACTATACTCACATCACATGTGCACATAACTAGTAGGTAATCTACTTATTAGTGTTGAAGTCCAAACTAACACTTAACTTCTATCATAAATCAGTTAATAGAGTAGTAGAACTTATGTAACTAGTAAGTTGTTACTGACAACAACAAAGTTGTGAGAGTAAAGCTTTAGAAATAATGCTACTACAATTGTTATTGATAATGACAATATTTTGTTACTTAAACGTTAAAAAAGATGTTACAAAAATCATTATTGATAATGACAATATTGTGTTACTAGAAGGTTAGAAATGATGTTGCAAAAGTCATAAAGAATAATGATAATATTGTGTTTCTAAAGCGATACTAAATTGCTAGTACACTGTGAGAGATTGCATTGGAACTTTTACCTTGAATTACCCATGAACATTACAAAACCTATCAATATAGGTTGGCTAGCTCTTTGTATGTTGGGTGGGGCCGGGAATAAGCCAAATTCTATTTGGAATTATACTTTATTTATTCTCTCAACAAAGCATTACACTAGCAGATTCAACCTACTAAACTCGGGTGAGGCAATGTCATTGATATTATTAGAATGCGATGGTTGATAGCAGTTGATTAACGTTATGCATTCATTGAAGATCTATGATTATAGAATATTGGAATGACTTGGTGATTGGCAATGCAATCGATCGACAATTAAGTGGGGCCATTCACGGTTGGGGTACTACTTTTGGCCGTCTAACGGTGTCGGGTAGAGAGGGTTCCGCCTTGGGAAAGCACTGGGCTTCTGGCTGCAACTAGATTTTATCGGACCCGTCGAATCTTCTGGTCTTCAATCGAGTCTTCTGGTCTTCTAGTCTTCAATTTCTTCAATTTCTTCTAATCTTCAACCTCTTTCCCGTCGACCTATCATGTTGCGGCTCTATATGGGTAAAGGGTAAGGGTAGTGTGATAAGAAACCACGGGCTTCGGACGGGTAAAACGGGACGTCAGAACACGAGCTGACGTCCGAAAGATTGGCTCCTAAACTTTCAAACCCACGGTGACCAGCAATCGCACCTCACCAGTGGGAACGACAAAAAACAACCTTGTGGGTGATCAATCCCACTTCGTTGTCACAAACAACCTTGTGGGTTATTAATCCCACTTCGTTGTCACACAGGAAACAAATTACGATGCAGAAATGAAATGCAACTAGCCTCCAAAACCGGCTTGGAATCACACACACAAGAAAAAGACAACGTGCCACAAGCAACCACACATTCGAGTCTTGAAGCCTTCAATTCTTCAATCTGTCCGTCTTCTATGGTCGGTCGAAGTCTCAGCTCTTCTTTTAAGAACCAACAGACTTCCCTCCACTCAAACAAGCACAAATCTTGATTGCTAACTTCCAAAACAACAAGTGAGATCTCTCATGAATCACAAATCCCTCGTATTTTATTTCATATTCTTCTCAAAACAACTCACACCGTGAGCTTCGAATCCACTTCTCTCTCTCAACAACTTCTCTCCCACAATAATCACATAACATCTTTCCTTCACCACCTCTCCCTATCCATGCGAGAGACAAAGTTCAATCTTATCCTCATCACATGGCTTCTAATCACCCATTGGTCCAAAAAGTAACTGAAGATAAACTAAGTAAGACCAAAAAAAGGTAAAGTAAATGCAACACTAAGAGTAAAATGTGAGTAAACAAAAGGATAAAGGTAACTATCCACTTCTATCCACTTTTATCCTTTGGTAAAGGTAACTAAGAGTAAACTATGAGTAAATAAAAAGTTAAGCAACTTCTATCCACTTCTATCCTTAGGTAATGATAACTAAAATAAACTATGAGTAATAAAAGGGTAATCTACTTCTATTCTTTATTATTTTTCTCCAAGACCAAGAATCACAATGCAATATTAAATACATACACATCTATATAGTGTACGTATTTACATTACAACAACGGAAAACGGACTTTTTTTGGATAACTTCACATGCTTGGTATGCTTAGATTTGTATTATGAAGCATATTTTGGATCATACCTACATTTCATACTCCATATCGAGTACACTGACAAAGTTAATTTAGAAGGAATAGGGTCATCTAAGATATCATTTTGATTCCTTAAAGGACATTCAAGAGTGTTGTCTTAATTGTTCACCTTAGGATCAAGGAATGAAAAGGACAACAAGAATCAATCGAAACGATCCCAAATTTTTTCCTCACACTCATCGTTCAAGTGTGTACCAATAGAACCAAATATGTATTGAATAGCAATTGCCCAACTTTACATGTGGCACCAAACATGTCCAAATATACATATACTCACGGCCACATATAAAAGGAACGTCTAGTATTAGAATTGGACAAAAAATTTTATATAAATGGACACATGACACTTTTACCAAGGTACCAAGATACATAACAGGAAATAATTGACCACCAATGCACACCTAAATAGCAAAAAAATGCCACTGATGTGGCCTACGGTTTAGGGTGATTATTAAATAATAATAATAAATATTTCTTGATAAAGCTTATGAACTATCTACTTATTTATGTAAAATTTATTGATCAAATAATAGTAAATCATGATAAAAACCAAGATTAATGCGACAAAGTCCTTAAGTCCTTTGTCCCAAAAGTAGTACCCCAACCGTGAATGGCCCCAAGTAGAATCAACAAGCTATAAGATAGATATACCTAGAATCATCACCAAACTTAAAACCACCATCACTATGTATCACATGCATACATTTGTTGCTTCCACATATATGCATGTGGTACATAGTAATGGTTCTATGTTAAACGATGATTTTGAGTATACCTACCTTATATCTCAGTCCTTGTCTACATAGCGTTCCTTTATACTCTCTCTTCCTCCTTTTTTTGTTTTTTTGTTTTTGGGCACAAAGTGTTCCTTTACAACAACAACAAAAGAATTTCTTGTAGTAATTGATTACCCACAAGATCTAGTGGCCCTTTCACCCAAGTCCTTGGTGCACACTCACATAGGTACATATGGGATGTGCATGTACACTAATTGTCTTTAGACCAAAATTGTTACACTAAATTTCAAATCAATTTCATGAAATAAATCTCTTATTTGATTAAGGCTGCAATGACACTGTGGAATTATTATTTGAGACCTCGATCAGGTGCAACAATGTGTTATAGAGGAGGTTTTACCTACTTAAGTTATTGAATGGAATACCTCATGTTGTCAACATGCAATCTATGAAGCTTTTCTAACCAGAGCTCATTATTTTGACCCACCTCTTCAGATCTCATATTCAGAAAATTGCGACTTCTCAATTCTCACTAAGCACTTTGCGTTCAGGAAGTTCCTTAAATGATACTTTCACCCATCATTTTCCATCCTCGATGTTCATTCTCCATCAATGCAACTATTGTTGATCATGTTGTGGCCACTTCCAATTTCATATACACAATTCCCTTATTTCAGTAATCAAATCTAACTCACAAAGATTGTAATCTCAAGGTTTTGATTTGGAGTAGAGATCCAAAAGTTATAAGATTTTAAAGTGAACGCATCTTTTGTTTTGAAGAGGGAGTGACAGATGAGCTATTAATGTCTTGCACCAAAAACAGACTGATTACGTGGGCGTTATAACAAATATTTAGACTTTGCTCAATAAACTTAACAAAGATATATAACTCACTCAAAGCATCGTAAAGGCAATATTTTTGTTTCATTTTCATTTAAAGTATAATCTTGGCTATATTAGAAAAGTTTGTCATAATATAGATGAGCCAAATTTTGTCTCAATCTCTCAAGTTGATGTTCCCAAGTCCCATCCCATGACCTCAAAGTCAAAAAGTGATTGGAATCGACCTCTCCAAACTTGTAAGAATGAAGAAGAATGACCACATAAGGCCCACATCCTTGTTTTAGTTAAGTTAAGTTTGGTTTGGTTTATATTAGCTTCCCTTTCAAAGCCAGTAAGACTACCATGCAACAAAATATCTGAAGATGAATCTATCGCCTTCAACGTAGTTGTTGCAACCAACCACCCACCCTAGAGAAGGCCTTGAATTGCAATCTTGTCATGCTTTGCTCGACCCCTCTCGCTTTCTCCGCTTTCCCGCATCCTTGTGGACTCGGGGTCTCCCAACCCAAGATAGAAAGGAAGGGCCGAACGCGACCGCTGCACCACCCGCCTCGCAACGCATGCGTTTCACTCCAAGTACCCCCCCCCCCAATGCCCATGCCCATCCCAATCAGTTGTTGTTGTTGCTCCTCAAGCCATCGTAGTATCCCAAAAAGAGGAGTAGGACTCGGGATTGGGACCGCTCCCTAAAAGCAAAGGCCATGCCTTTGCTCCCGAGTCCCAACCTCTTCGATTATGAAATACTTATTAAATAAAACCTCCACAAAAAAAAGCAAGCTAGACTTGCCACCAAATGCTCCATTCGCCTTTGCACGCTCACACCACCAACTTATCAAGGTTGCCTTTACCAAAGTTGTTGCAGGTCGGCCGATTAAGAAGCAGATAGAGGTGGGTGTACGCATGGCCTTAATATGATTTCATTTCACAACACGGGCACTTACCGAAGGGAAAAGTAAACACAATGGCTCCTATAAGATTGATGCCGATTCATATCGATGTAAGTTTATTGTACTAATTTGGGTCTATTCAGTCATCTAGTTCTTCATTATGAAACTTGTTGAAATTGTCATGTCAAGTTTTAGAATATTAAGAGGTGAGATTACGCAACACTTAGCTATAAAGTGGTCAAAGACGATTTTCTTTAATTCTCATTCTTCAAGTGGTCACATACTAGGCGGCCTTCTTAATCACCCTAATTATTGATGGCATAATCCAATGTGATCATAAAACATTGTGTTTTTTGAGAGTCCATTGTGAACCACAAGATGTGCCCTACACCACTCAATTAATAATATAGCTAGGTATCCAATTACCTAGAGAGTGACCACATAAAGGTCTACATTCCTTAGCGTGAGCGTAGTAGCTTTGAGGTTCTAGAATGTTTGAGATTGTGTATGGCTAGTTTAGTTTTGGTGATGGGGCTGAACTGAGATGGGAACCAGAAGGAGTGGATGTTCAAAATGATCGCATATGAATGAAGTACCTTTCATCCGTCCAACATAAAAACTTAGACCCTTTTTAGGAATTAAAATGGCATTTATCTAAAAGATACCGAAAAATTATGTGCTCATAATCTTTAATTATTTTATGTTCTTTACTAAACATAATTGGAGGGGGATTTGAATGACCATTTAATGAGAGAAAGTATCTTCACTTGATAATGAATAAGATATTTTGTACGAGGTTCAAAAAGTATGAGGAAATGAACATGGACATGATTTGGATTTGCTTATCATCTTGTGTGATTATGGGTTTCATCTCTTATGACAAGTGGGTGCAGGGTTAAAAGTGTTTGTTCAAGACCCACATATTTTAAAAACAACCTATGCTTTTTCAGTTAAGGAGGAAGTTTGAGATGGCTACTAGAGGATGATACGATAGGGTGGATAACCTAGCGGACAAAAGAGGGGTTAGGGTCGGAGGTACCACATGGTGGTTGCCAATTGCTAGATGTAGCATCCCCCATCATTCACCATTTATATTTCACAAAAACAACGGTTGGAATTTTGGGGTCGCAAAAACCCTACTACCTTGGTTCCTCTCTAGAGGTATTTTTTTGATGACGTGCATTGAATGTGTAAATGTATGGTGCACCATGAAGATGTTAGGTGAAACACTATATTCGTTAAATTGAGACTTTCTCTAGTCTCAAATTAATATATGGATCAAACAACATGAAGATGTCTGAAACTATATTGTCAACAATCTCAAATATATTAAATGTTCTAATATCCCACACCTATGATGTGCGGACATAAGCACATATGGTAGAGCACTCAACACCAATTTCATCAACAAAAACACATTGGGTAGAGCACTCCAAACAAGTTTCACCCAAAAATATATATATAATGATTTCTATTATTAGCATGCTCCATAGAATATAGACATTGCAACATACAAAGTGCATGTAATAAATGCATATTTTTTCAATGGACAATTTAGTCCCAAACTTAATAAAAAAATGAACTTCACATTTGTATTGAAATATAGTAAATGGATATTCATCCAACTCCAAAACAATATAGTATTCGTAAGTTCTACCCAAACTCTGCCCCAATTTTGAAGAGCACACATATGAGTAATATATGTTCGTAGAATTACTGTTTACACTATAATCATGCTAACACAATCCTACCAACTTCTCATTCAACGTGGGTTGCTTCTTCTGCGATCCGAGCAAGGTTGTCTTTTGCAAAAGTTATGTACTTTTGAGGGATGGACACTGATCCACTATGATTTTTCCGTGGTTTCCATGCTATGAATATGGAATCTGTATCTACCCAAGATGGACCGTGCTCAGAATCCACCTTCCACCGAAAGTTAGGGTTTGTATCCCAGCCTGTATAATGCCGAATCACATCTTCATTCCTTGCCGTCGGTCGGTAGTACTCCACTTGTATTTGTCGAAAATGAGGGCTGGAAGTTACAAAATTGGGTTTGGACAAAGCTCTTGCCACCCACACTGGCTTCACATATGTCTCGTCTCCAGGACGCAAAATGAGCATATATCCTTCATGACAATCCACTGCAATGCGGAAAGATGGTGGCGGACGACTACTAGCAGGCCCCACGTAATGGTCGTCCACATCAAACTCCTCTCGAACCTCTCCATTTCCCAAAAGACTAGCCTCTGAAGCTTGTACATCGACTCGTGTTTGTGGCCAAAATCCATGCCTCAAAGTATGAGGGCTATCTTGGTGGAGGTCTACCAAGGCGGCACGAACACGTGTCCAATAATGTATCCAACTCCCATAACGATGCCAACATGATCCGCCAACATCCGCTATCTTCAAACTCTCCCAATATTGTATGAAGCCTGATATACCTTTCAAAATATCCTCCAAATTCTTCATGGCTATTGGCTTACAAGGGCTAGGCTCCCCATCCGGTAACATGGTCTTCCCATCCGCATCCACGCGCCACACAAGAAGACCCTCCGGCGGGCTCCAGTCTTGTGTCGTGCACAACAACTTGTATTGCATGGCCGGGACACCATCGTCACGCATGTAGAACCGGAATTGTTGTGCCTTCGTATGCCCGATCAATCGGTGAGCTCCACTTCGAATATAAGGTTCTATAAATGCCTTGAAGTCTGGCACCTCCTCAATCATATGGGGGATGACGGGAACGTTCTCCAAATCCATGTACGACTTCATCAATAATGGGATTGTAGGAAAATCCTCCTCCCGCAACTTCATGCTCCACCGCCCAAAAGATGCATCAATATCATCGTGCGTGTGGCCTACCAATAGGAAGGACACAAAAACCTCCTTGAAAATGCCTTTCGCAACCAACAACGACCAATATGCAAATACATATCTGCTTTTATTGTCCTTGGCACAATTGTCCAATTGGACACGCAAAGTTGGAGGCAATTTCTTGGCAATCACGGGTTCATTGGGTGGCTCGGGCAACGAATGCAAGCATACATCTTTTCCATCCAACACCGCTTCATATAAAGGTGTTGAACCCGTGTTCTCAAATAACAATCCTGAAGAATAGGCTGGTGGTTTCTCTAAATCACGTAAAAGCCTTGCAAATGATCCTATCGTGTGGTTTGAATCCGCTGGATACAAATCAAGAGCATAATGAGCAAACTTGACATCACCGTGTCCATGTGCAATCATTCCTGCAATGCCAACCCAACGTGATTAGCATCTATGTATGAATAAACCATTATGAAGGAATCCATGTTCTCCAGTACATCACGGAATAAAAAACCACAACATTTAGGGTATGTCATGACATTGTTTCGAAGTTCACCTGTAACCGATACAGGCAACTTAAAAAACCCATCCGTGGCCTTGATTCGATTTGCAAAACATGGGGAGGCTGTTTTGGCATGGTCCATTTTGTCATGGATGACCGTAAGAACCTCCAAGGGCCTGGAGATGGACAAAGCTCTATTTGTGTAGTAATCATTACGGTGTGCCTCTTGCATGTTTACGTGCTTGAAATAGTTCAATTGATGCGCTGCATATGACTCGGTACCCATCGTGTGTGCATCCCGGAGGCGCTTCAACTTCTCGCAATTAGAGCACCTGGCAAATTTGTCCCCTCGTCTTTTTGTAATGTATTCGCTAAAGTTTTGTTTCTTGATTGCACTTAATTTTGACAATGAAATTGGCTCCAACCCAATCTTCTCGCCAACTGCATTAACGTCCAACAATATGTCTTTCCATTTTGTGCCTGTGGGAAGAACTTTCTCCACAACCTTTTCACCGGTTGTGAGTGTGCGTGTTTTGTGCGGCATTGCATCAGCAAGGGGGACAATGATGGTTGCTAGAGTTGCCGTTGCTTGCCTTGTTGCTTCCCTAGGTTTCTTTAAACCCACGTTCCCATTGTGACGGGACCGGCGGCCTTCCTTGGCATAAGCAGCTTGTCTATAGAAGTCCGCCTTCGACACACCGTAAATGGTGTACCATGCCTTACAACACACGTCTATGCTTTCAATGATGATTACCTTGCGACCCGTCCCATTCACATGTATTGCCCTATGGACATCAAGTTTTTTTGTGGATCTTAGACGAAAATCTCCAAGCCACATTTCTTCACGGATGGCCTTCAATTTATCCCTTGGAAACAATTGGCAACAACAATGCACACAACAATCCTTTGTGGCAACTTCTCTTATGGACTCCTCCCCAAGCAGCCTTTGACATTTACAATCAGTTGCAGATGGAGAAGGACGTGCCACAGTATCGTACTTTCTTTGACCCTTGCGTGGCCGCATGTTTGATTGCATTTCCTTTTCGAGTTGCATGTGTCGTTGCTCATGTTCACGCAAGCTAACTCCATCAGTCGTGACATTCCTCAATGGCCACCTGCGGAGGGAGAACCTATGAGTGGGATCCACCTCAGAAGGAACGAGTGACTCCAATATGACAATCCCAACGTCCTCGGTGCCAAGCGGATTTTGATCAATGCAATCTTGTGGATGGGTGTTACGACAGATACCCTCCGCCACAACAACCCCATTGTCATTAAGAAGTAACACATCCAAATTCACCCATGAAGCTCTTGAAAGCACGGCACACTCTGGAATGGGACAGTCCGGTACGGAACGCGAAGGTATATCGAAATGCTCTTCATCTGAACTCTCATCCATAGTAGCCTCCCCGACAATGTCTAGCTCTTCCTCAGATGCAGATGGCCAAGTGGCCATGTCTTCTCCAGACGAATACCCTCTTCCAGTATACCCATCCATTTTGCCTACACACATGAACATGGAACCTTGTAAAGAATTGACAAAAGCTATAGGGTCCAATAGAAAAACACAGAAACCTTATCAATTTCGATATCCAGAAAATACTCAACAATTTGTTGTATGAATATTATATCGATGGGTTCCAAAAAGATGGAGCGCACAACAGTTTATTCAGGATCCGTCTATGCACATCCCCATTGTGTGCATGAGGGTGGGTTTGGGTCGAGCAACCCAAACCTCGTGATAGGATGGGCCTGCTAATCCAGGCCCAACCCGTGACAGGGGTGGGTTTGGGTCGCTCGACCCAAACCTCACAATGGAGGTGGGTTTGGGTCGCTCGACCCAAACCTCACAATGGAGGTGGGTTTGGGTCGCTCGACCCAAACCTCACAATGGAGGTGTGTTTGGGTCGAGCGACCCAAACCTCGTGACAGGATGGGCCTGGTAATCCAGACCCAGCCCTTGATAGGGGTGGGTTTGGGTTGCTCGACCCAAACCTCGTGACAGGATGGGCCTGGTAATCCAGACCCAGCCTTTGATAGGGGTGGGTTTGGGTCGCTCGACCCAAACCTCGTGACAGGATGGGCCTGCTAATCCAGGCCCAACCCCTGACAGGGGTGGGTTTGGGTCGCTCGCCCCAAACCTCACAATGGAGGTGTGTTTGGGTCGTGCGACCCAAACCTCATGACAGGATGGGCCTGGCAATCCAGGCCCAACGCGTGATAGCGGTGGGTTTGGGTCGCTCGACCCAAACCTCATAATGGAGGTGGGTTTGGGTCGAGCGACCCAAACCTCGTGACAGGATGGGCCTGCTAATCCAGGCCCAACCCGTGACAGGGGTGGGTTTGGGTCGCTCGACCCAAACCTCACAATGGAGGTGTGTTTGGGTCGAGCGACCCAAACCTCGTTACAGGATGGGCCTGCTAATCCAGGCCCAACCCGTGAGAGGGGGTGGGTTTGGGTCGAGCGACCCAAACCTCGTGACAGGATGGGCTTGCTAATCCAGGCCCAGCCCGTGATAGGGGTGGGTTTGAGTCGCTCGACCCAAACCTCACTATGGGGGTGGGTTTGGGTCGAGCGACCCAAACATTCCGCAAATTCCGCCTTAAATTGCGGTAATCTTCCATATTTAGCTACGTGGATACTAATTGGAAGAATTCAGGCCGTGCATGGCTGTTGTAATTAGCTACTCATCAACGGATGCATACACGAACCTTGCACTCCACCACTACTTGAGAGAGCTTGCAACCATTTCAGAATGGAGAGATGAGAAAAAAGGAGCAAAGTTTGGGGGGTTTGGTACTTTATACTACCCGCCTCCGCCTTGGCCTTCCTCTTTGGATCCCTTTCCCGCCCGAACGTAAACCCTAAACCTAAGTTCAAACCTTCTGACAGAATTTCCCGCTTCTTGTTGGTAATAGAGCATCCATATTTAGCTTGCCTCTTCGTGGCGCCAACCATCAAATGACCTTGGACAACTAACCTCCTAATTCCGCTATTAAATAACTACACAAAATATGATGTGTGGATTTGATTATATGTAGTGTTGTTACCACCAGTGTCCGAAAAGTTTTTGAAGTTATTGAGGTTAATTGCCTACCTCTTTAAAAGGGCATAGGCTATTTCCCTCATGGCATAGGTTGCATCCTACAATATCAAATTTTTGTAAGTTGAAAACCTTTTGAGTTTTTAAGTTACCTGCCAATTGCCTTTAAAACTAATTTTTAGTAGGTTAAAATCCTTCATATCTTTTAATGTTGTAGGCTTTAAATTCAAAATTTGAGTACTAAGTGGTATCCTTGGCAGGAATTGAACCTGGCTAAGCCCTTCACCACGTTTGAAGGCCAAGGATTAACCAACTCCTTTTTAAAGAGTTGATTATAAGTTATGAAAGGTTGCTAAAATTCAAATGAGTTTAAGGGTGAAAGTCCTCACCATCTTCTGATTCAACCTCTATGCGGTGATGGGGCTTGGGCTGTGGTATTTGTAAAGATCGACGGGGAGGGAGTCAGGGCTATTATTGATATCCGCCTATGTGCCACTCAAGAGCCCCGAGTATTAGCCTAAAGATATGTACTTAGGCCAACTAATTTCCCAATTTGAAGAAGGATGAATGGCTAAAATCCGCTCTTTTAAAAACTTTGTAGGCAAAATTTCCTACATGTTTTTTACCACATAGGTTGATATCCTATGTTTTAAAATTGTCCATAGGCTCTTTGTCCTACACTTTCAAAATTTTATAGGCTAAGTCACAAATTTTGTAGGCTGCATTTACACTAGCCTTAGGCTCTTGGCGGACTATGGTTACCACCCTTACATGCTCAACATTAATTTTCAATCCTATGACAGTTAGTGTTAGAAGTAAATGTGTTGCTACCTTCTACTCTCACGTATATTTCTTCTTTTCACATCCTTACTAACACTAAATTCAAACATGTCAATGCCACATATTACTATAGCTTATATTTAATGTTTATTACTTTCATATGGTTATTGATATATTGTGTATTCACTTGTATTTAGTGTATCAAACACTAAATATCATACTTATTGTAGTTGTGTTTTGTACCTATAGTTTTTATTGATTTGGCTTGCCAAAAAAAATGTAATCAACTTTATTTGTTTTAACAAATGTTTGATGAAAAATCTAAACATATATAGTTGTATCTATTCAATGCAAGTTGAGCAGAACATGTCCTTAAATACATGTTGGTGTGTTCTAGTGTCACTACACTAAATAAGATATTTAGAGATTTATACACTAAATATGAACGCATCTACGACGTAACATAACATACATAACAAACATAACATGAAATGTAACCAACGTTCATGTTCATGAATTAGACTATTGTGATATCTATATACATTTGTTTTTAGAACCACAAGCGACTTGGCCCCCTCATTTGACCTATGCGCCATTCATTTATGGCTTCGAGTGCAACAAGACACATTTATATACCCTAAACCCTAAACCCTACACCCTACACCCTCGTAGTTGTTCAGGGTTGCTTCCCACGGGTAGGTCACTTAGTGCATTTTAAAAACGACGTGCGGCATAATATAGAGAGGATTGAAATCATTTGAAATAAAAATTATAAAGGAATTCCAAATAATGAAGGGGCCATTAAATGTAGACAATCCCATTATAAGTAAGTTAGATGGACATAAAATGTGGGCCATTATTTTTTTGTAAAATTAATATAGGGGCTGAAGATAAGGTTCCTAGAAGGTATGTTTAGTATAATGTTTGCTATGGTCTCCTATGTGTTTTTTTCATAACTTTGTTTGCAATGATATTATTGTTTGCACCCTTCTTTGTTTCCATGGTTTCCCTTAACAGGAAGTAGATTAGCTTTTATTACTTAAAAGGAATATAGAGTACAAAAAATTGCAGTGACTTGGACAATATAAGTAATGGAAGGGTGCAAACAAATGGGCCATTTTTGAAATTCAAGTAATTATAGGGAGGCTTTAATTCAACCCTTGAAGGTAAATAGCCCCAAAACAAAAAACCCTGAGCCGCACATGGTGCACAAAAATGCCTTAGAGTGACCTACCCGTGTGGCTTCCATATAGAACACCATCTACTGTAATTTGTGCCTCATTTCCTAATAAGATATGTTGTTTAATATATGTGGAGGGATCATCCAACAACAAAGTGATTGCTTAAATGGCTTCATATAATGTTGAACTCCACATATTAGTATTTGATAGCTTCATATTTGTATACATGGTGCTTCTCTCATTTACTATCACTATATTCAATATTTGTAGACTTTATCTTGTCTCAACTAAATATATGAACAACAACAACATTGTCTAATGTTTGGGTCGTCCTACCTAAACCATCTTCATATGAGTTCTTAATTGGGTTCTTCAGCAAAAACACCCGCTTCAATATATTTGTATCTCATAAATATGTAAACTTGTAAATAAGTATGTTAATGTTCCATCATGCTATAAATCAAACAACATCTTTGTTGCTTTTCGCAAACAACAATGATATTAAGTTGTCAACACTTAATATTGCATAATTCCATATTATAATGAATGACACTACATAAACTTGTATAATTAGATTTAGTTCAATGGTATGTGTTAACGGATCCATCGTAGGCTATAGCATTGTCCTTTACCAACAACCTTCATAGATAATTACAATATATAACTGGAAACCATTCATTGTGTAAATGGTTACCATAGTTATATTATTCCATTATGTAATTGCCTACGAGGATTGCAATATAATTATTAAATACTCCTCTTAGTCTAGTATCTATCATTCTCGATTCATGCATATGTGTAGATTACTAAAATTACAAAACCAATACAGTTTCATTATTTGATATTAGCAAATCCATCGGGGGACCATTAAATTAAAAACCTTAGGCTATAAAGGTTTTTTAGTATCCTCAAGGATGGTATGGGATAGGTGGCTAAAGGATACCCACCTGCGAGGCCTATCGACCGTCGATGGGCCTGGGGCTCTCCAATGGCTCAAATTGTGTATTCGTTTGGGCCATGGAGCGCCCCGTGACACGTGGCGGCCATGAGCCGAACGGACACGAAAGGCGCCGGCCCGAATGGGTCCCGCCCTTGAGTGACCTTCCCCCTTTCACTCTCCCCTCCGCACTTTCTCCTTCTCTCTCCTCCGCTCCAAGCTCCTCCTCCTTTGTACGTTCCTCATACTTTCTGGAGGCGCCGCCGCTCTTGAAAGCGCCGCCTCCTCCCTTGCATTCTCTCTCTCCTTGTCGAACTCGCATTCCCTCTCTCCTTCCCTCTTCATCATTATCTCATTCTCTCTTTCACTCCTCCTCTTCTTTTGATCTATTTTGTTGTTCATTGAGTGCGCATTGACCGAGTTCTAAGTGTAGTATGAGTTTAGGGTTTGTTTTTGTATTAAAGTCTATACATTTTAGCCATTTCAGAACGTCTTTGTTGTTTTGGAGTGTGAGTGTTGTTTCAAAGTGGTTGTGTCAGTTCCTCCTGGTCTTAGAAACATTCATGTGTGAGTGTAGAGTGATTTCGGAATTAGAATGATTGTTCGAAAATCAGGATGCATGTGTGGCCTTCAGATAGCTTCTTTGTTCATGTTTGTAAACACTTGTTACATTCAGAGTGAATGTTTGTGAGGGATTGTTTAATTCTGAGTGAATGTTTGTGAGGGATTGTTTAATTCTGAGTGAATGTTTGTGAAAGCTTCTTCAATTCAGAGTGAATGTTTGTGAGGCGTTCTTAGTTTTCTGATATCCAATCCTTTCTAGAATCAGCTTCCAAGACTAGCTTGTTAGAACTGCTTCCAACAGCAGCTTGTTGTGTAGTTTGCAAAGCAAGGTGATTTCTTCAACTTCTTTATGTGTGTCAATTTCTTTAGAGTTTCGCAGCATCTACAATGCATAAGCATTGTATATGCTGCGTAAACACATTATAAAGGTCTCTGGAATCAAAAGTGTTTCGAGAGACGACCCAAACTTCAGTTTGAAGCCCTAAAACACTAAACTCTGCAGCTGGTTTGGGTAGAGCGACCCAAACTCTCCAGCTGGTTTGGATCGTTCGACCCAAACTCTAAAGATGGTTTGGGTCGTTCGACCCAAACTAGCAGATGCTCTGGGTCGTGGGCGCCAATCCATCTGCAGAGTTTGGGTCGCTCGACCCAAACCATAAGCATTGTTTGGGTCTAGGGTTTAGCCAAACTCCGCATCAAATGTTCATTTATAATTAATTTAATCATCATCTTGGGTGAATATCTAACCCTATCGACCCAATCCATCTGCAGAGTTTGGGTCGCTCGACCCAATCCATCTGCAGAGTTTGGGTCGTTCGACCCAAACAGCGCATGAAATGGTAATTCATAATTTAAGTAATCATCATCTTGGGTATGATCTAAGGCCATAGCCGATCATTCCATACCGCTACAAAGTTTGGGTCGAACGACCCAAACTTTGCGTAAATTTTTACTGCTTACGAACAATACTTACACTTATAAACAACAACTCAAACACCCAAGCAATAATGAAATGACCCACAACTAGAACAGTAGCTCGTGATGATTGTTGTATCCATGAACTTAAAGATTGGTTTTCGTAGCCAAATAATATATTATTCATTAGCCATTGTAGGCACAGGTTTGGGTCGTTCGACCCAAACCTGTGAAAAGTAACCCCATATATAAATGTTACTAAACCCAGACATAAGCCTATATGATTTGAAAGAGTTTGGGTCGCCCGACCGAAACTAACATATGTATTTCTACTTGCAGATGCCCCCCAAGAAAAGACCTGGAGAACGATGGTTCAAGCCGGCACCAGACGCGATCTGGCAGGAGCACGAAACTCCTAAAAACCAATCCTACGTAGCAAAAGAAGACCTTGTAATTGCATGGTCCTTTCTTGTAGTAAAGGCAGCTCAATTCAAAATCCTCCTTGTTTTGAAGGTTGGCACGAAGGAGCAACACACATGGGATGCTTTGACGGGATGGGAGGTGGCATCAGTTCATGCTCTAGGAGAGCACGTTGACGTCATCCTGGAAAACTCTTCTCTGGAAAATGTGCACATGTTCATGCATGAGCAAGCCGAGCCATTCGATCCGGTATACGTGAAGGAATCCTGCGCTGAGCCAGACATTGTTAAACCGGATACAATCTTCATAGATGCGATCATTTCAAACACGAAGGTTGCAACCAGGTTCACTAAACTTAAGCAGGCAATCAACGCAATAAACAAGACCCAGCAAAGCAAGTCAAAATCTCAACAAGCTGTGAGGCGCAAGGCGACTGCTGAAGAGGGCGCAGGGTCGTCAAGACCTCAAACAGTGAGGAAGCCCCGACCGGTTCCAGCTGACTCGAGGAGAACAACACCTACGGCAACTCCTGCTGATAGTGAAACACCGACGCCATCACAAAGCCGGCAGACGACACCATCTAAGAGGCCGAGAGAGTCAGTATCTGCCATGACAGATGAGCCTGTTTCACCAGAGCTACGTATGCCCAAGCCCGGGGAAGGAGTGGAGCCATCGGAGATCCAGAAAATACTCAACAATTTCGACACCAAGTGTTTACATTGTTTTTTCATGGGCAGAGAATTCAAGTTTGATGTCAACATCGCACAATGCCACCTAGCGCCACCAGAGAAGTGCGTTCGGGCAAAGGAAGATGCGTATGTTGATTGGTTAATCGCCCAGATGGTGAGCGACCAGTTTAAACATGATAGGCAGACTATTGTTGTCATGCCTCAGGGACACAAAAGAATGCCTACACCGGATATGTGGCCTTCTATAGAGAAAGGCGATTTTTGGCTGATTGACGGTCAGCACAGTGTTGAAGCTTCAAAGAAACTTCAACTGATGACGGAGTGGAATGATCCTAATGGTCTAAAGGAAAAATTGAAGGTATGGAAGGCATTGGTCGTGTGGTCGGACGACGAAACCCGGCTGAGCGATATCTCCCGCTATTTCAACATGAATAACAAGAAGCGGGCATATCAAGCTTCTTGGATTAGGAACATCATGGCATCGCGGGATGTGTGGGAGTTCTACGGCCGGCCTCCCAAGGAAAGGGAGAATGCAAAAGACAAGAATCCAAAGTGGGAGGTGAGCATTGTTTCTCAAACAGAGTTTGGGTCGCTCGACCCAAACTTTGGGTTTCTTCATACAGTTTGGGTCGCTCGACCCAAACTTTGCGTTTCTTCATACAGTTTGGGTCGCTCGACCCAAACTTTGCGTTTCTTCATACAGTTTGGGTCGCTCGACCCAAACCTTGTGTTTCTTCATACAGTTTGGGTCGCTCGACCCAAACCTTGTGTTTTAGTTTGTGTTTGTCTACGCAGTTTGTTGTTCATCATTTTTCTTCTTTGTTTGGAAACAACATATTGAGAATTAACACGCATTCTATGCTCTTGTGCAGCTTTTCAAATACCAAATGATAAACAAGTTCTCCTCAATTGACAATTCAAGTCACAAGCAAAAGAAGTACAATGAGCTAAGAGGAGAGATCTACTTGATTACATCATCCGACATGGTTTGGCAGAAGTGGAAGACAATGTTTGAGAAACACGAGACAGGGGATCTCATGGATCCTGACACATGCAACCTCTTCAACTCGTCCTCTCGATTCAAGGCGATGAAGCCTCTCATGAGAGAATTCTTTAGAAGTCTGCAGGGTCTTTCGGAGGCGGAAATGGGGAAGGCGGCAACGCACATCTTGCACAACAACCCGACCCCTAAGAAATTTTGGGTGTACCCCAAAATAGTCTTCACCAAGCCGAAATCCTTTGTTCCTTCATGCTACACAATGAAGGAATAGGCGGAGAATAGGAAGAAGAAAACAACGATCGTCCAGGAGCTGCAGAAGCTAATCCCGGAAAAGAACATTTTTGTCGATGACGAGGTGAACGAGGTGAACTGGAGAGCGTTCAAGGCTGAATACAACTTCACCAGTGCATCCATGGCAGCTCTGATCAGGGAGGCAGGAGAAGACTTCCTAAAGTCAAAACTGGTGAAGGGTGGGAAGAACCTGGCTCTTCCAGAACACTCGACGCGTGCCTTCTCAAACTTTATAAAGGAGAAGAAGATTGTAAGTTTTGAGGGGGATGCGCATTTCAACCTTGTCGCTTTTGACCCTATTAAAATCCAGGGATGGCCCGGCCTTGATTCCAGGAAAGAAATACGAGTAAGAGCAGCGGACCGGTTCCCCTTTGGTATAATAGACTTCCGGAGCATTCCTGGGAGTACGTTTGAGGGCACAATGGGTACACCCTTCTACGAGCCCTTCATGTCGAAGTTCGTGGAGTATGCAAGCCCTAAGCTTAGGGAGGTCGATATGTGGCTGTGGATAGTAGAGCATAGGAGAGCAGAGCAGGTGTATGAAATTGTGAGGAAATTGCAGCCTGAGTATGCGGTGTCTAAGTCTCACTACATTGCTGCACCGGCGGAGGGGGTGTACACGACACTAAAGGACAAGAAAACCAAAGTCATGAATTTGTTGTGCTTGTACTTTGTGTTCAAAGCAACCTTGCTGAAGGTGGAGAACCACCCCATAACCCGGATGCAGAAACTATTCCAAGTTCCAGAAGGCCTGGGCGCAAGTAAGTCCCTCTACGACGAGGCAAAATATGCCATATACCATTCGGACGAGTTGCGGATGGAATTCTATCTCCGAATAATGAGGGCCTTGACGAGAAGAGGGGACTGTATATTCAACGTCTTCGGCGGCACCAAGCCCGTCTTCGCTGGCATGGTAAGCTCCTTACCATAATTGTTTTCATAGTTTGGGTCGAGCGACCCAAACTAACACCGATGCTAGTTTGGGTCGCTCGACCCAAACTAACACTGATGCTAGTTTGGGTCGCTCGACCCAAACTATAACCTTTGCAATTGATATTAGGTCTTGTATGTACTTCCCCTTTTCGGTGGAATCACATGTTATGCCATATAATAACATCTGGTGGGATTTCTGCAGATGCTGGGGCTGAACGTGTACAGCTATGTAGACCTTAATGACATCCAATTCTACAAGGCCCAAAAATCATTGGCGAAGAAGATGGATATACTAGACTGGATCCCTGGGAGCTACGCCGAGGAGACTGTTGAAGGGGGTGAGAGCCCGCTGGATAAAGCGAGGCGTGTCAACCCTGAAGAATTGGCCATAAAGGTTCCAGTTGCTGTACCAGAGCCTCTGGTCCAAGTGCATCCAGGCACATCCTCTCGGCGACCGCGTGACGAGGAGGGGGAGGAGGAGGAGGAGGATGAGGAGGTGGAAGAGGAGGAAGAAGAGGCTAAAGTGGAGGGCGAGGTCGAAGAAGGGGGAACAGGCTTCACTCAGGAATCTGAAGCCCCTCAACGAAAGAAGGCAATGCGGGTAGCAACTCCACAAAGTAAGTTGGTGCCCGTCCTGACGGTTGATGATGCCCGCGACATGTACTCCAGGGATGCGACTGCCGCGTTCAGGGAGAGGAGGAAACTAAAAGGCAAGAAACTCTATGGCGACTATGCCATCGAGGAGACAATTGCCATTAGCAGCGAAGACGAGGACGACATGGAGCTCGCGAAACGGCTCAGGTCGGACCCTCCCTCTCCAGGTGCCTTCGCAGGGATGGTGAAGGTGAAGCCGGAAGTCCTCACCGTGCAAGAAGCCAACGAGAAGATGTTAAGGGACGAAGAACAACGCGTCCGCTTGCAAAAGGCCGCTGCTGAAGAACCCTCAGTGCGGAACGAAGTGGCAGAGCTAAGGGCTCTCTTATTGGAGCAAGAGCGACTGCGGGCATTGGCGCAACCTCCAACTAGTGCGGACTTGATCACGCAAGTGATTCGAGGCATGTGGGCGCAGGGTTTGGTGGTGGCTCCCCCGGGCTCATTTCCACACTTGCCCCCCGGCTTCCCTCCCCAGAACATTCCTCCGCAGCCCGTGCCGCAATCCTCCTTCAGCTTTCAGCACATGGTTCCCCCCCACGTCCGTCCGTATCCGCCGGTTCAACAAGCGGATGACCCCAATATATGGCGCCTTCCCGGGTCTTCTAGACCTGTGACCCCCCCACCACTTCGGCCGCCCCTGGTGATCCCCCCGCCCCATCAGCAGGACGACCCCCACATGTTTGGGTCGTCCGACCCAAACCCGCCCCCCCTTACAGTGCAACAAGGCCAATCTCATGATGCACGAGAGTTTGGGTCGGCCGACCCAAACCCCGTTACCGCTCAGTCTTCAATGGACCAGCATGGGTCTGAAAGAGACACACCCATGCCTGATGTTGAAGGTCCTCGAGGGCCTGGTGATACCTCTACTCCTATCCCAATCGATGAACCTATGCATGATGCACATGCGGAGGTTGGGTTAGGAGAAGGTCCTGACACTGAGCGCTTGCAGGAGAGGGGTGCTGACATCGTCGGAGAAGGTGGTGGCAAGAGAGAACGACAAGCGGAGGCGGTGGAGGCTTCCATGGCGTCCAGGCATGACCAGGGAGAGGTAATACACTGAGACCTCCTCAGTTTGGGTCGCTCGACCCAAACTCCTGGTCTATTGTCTTGTTGCCGTGGTCGTGTCCCCCCTAGCTAGGAGGAACTGCCCCCACCCCGTCCATCCGCTCTCGCATCCCTTCAGCCCCCCCCCCCCCGACGATCACTAACGTCGCCTGTCCCACGATTTTACTCGAACTTGGAGGCGTGCACACAATTTTGTAGATGTTGAATTAGGATAGTTTGAACGGATCGTTCAACGCGGCTTCGCACCCCTAGGCATTTTGTACATAGAGCATTGCAAACAATAAAATTATTATTTTGTGCCCTTATGTTTGTTTTCGTGTTCAAATGTATATTTTTTCCTCTTGCCCCCTCTTGCATTTGTATGGCCGCCTATGCATAGTGGTTCTTGTATTTTTCACAGAAAATATTGTATTCACTTTAAGTGGACATAGCATGACATAGTCTTCCCCCGCCTTATGTCGCTCGTCTCCACAGGGATCGGAGCATAGCGTCGCGGCTCCCCGCCGGGCCTCTCCAAGAAGCGAGGAAGGTAGCGCGATGGTCCCCCCCATTTTACCCGTTCCACCTTTGCCGCCTAAGACCCGGTTCCTGGTGTTAGACCTCAACGGGGTCCTCGTCCAATGCGTTCATTGCCCGAGGACCCCCACGGTGGCCTTTTGCAAACCCGAGGACGCGAATTACGACGGGCCGCCCACGTTCATAAAGAGCAAGCTAGTTCACCTCCGCCCGTGGCTTCGGACCTTCCTCCAGATCGCCCAACAACGATGGTGGGTGGTCGTGTGGAGCTCCATGAAGGCCGAGAACACCAATGCAGTCGTGGAGTTCATCTTCAAGGGCATCGAGCCCCCCTGCATGGTCCTAGCACAGGAAGCCTGTAGAATATTGTACACACCGGACGGCAAAGTCGTCAAAAAACCAAACAATCCCGCTTCCCCCCAATACCTCAAGGTCTTGAAGCCCATTTTTTGGGACCAGCGTCCGTCATTGATAGGTGTCCCCTACGACGTCCGTCCCACCCGGGAGAACACGCTCATGGTGGACGACAGCGCCGCAAAGAACATGTTGAACCCGACGGCCAACTTAATAGTTTGCCCTACGTGGACGGTCGAGAAGGTCCGGGACCGATTTTTGTTAGACCTTAGTAAATACCTCCAGGCGCTCAGGGGAAGCGGACTACCTGTAAACAATTTTGTTAGGAATAATCCGATAGGCGAGAGATACTTGGATCCACGAGACCATTTGTACAGAGAGTTGTTCTCTCACGCGAAATTTAACAAGCTCATTTGAGGCAGCACGTGTGTGTGTGTGTGTGTGTGTGTGTGTATGCGCCCGCCCACTTTGTGTAATATATGCTTCATATGTATCTTGATTTTCACGCGCTCTAGCAAACCCTCTTCCTTTGGGTTTTGTTTCGTTTCCTTTTTTGCGCCAGCGTTTGGAGCCCTCGATTGACATCGTCAGCGAGTCAGAGTTGGGGAGCTTCTTCTACGAGGCCGTTTACGACGCCGCGTCAACCATTGACTACTCCAAGGAGCCTATTGACGCCGGCGTCGTCGATAGCCCCCCACCCAAGCAAATCTTACGGCGATCTCCGTCCCCGTCGCCGCTCAAGGGCATAAATCGCAAATGCGTCCGGACATCCCCCTCTCGGCCCGGCGGAAGTATTACACCTCAACGGCGGCTGCGGATGGACGCACGGCCAACGAAGAGTGGAACCCTTCCTATTCCTTTGCGGGACGCCTTGCCCCTCCTTGCCAACTCCGATGGGAACGCCCCCGGTGACAAGGTGAACCCCCCCCCCCCTCTCTAAAACATGGTTAACCGCGCATTACAATCATTTTGCACTTAAAAAATGATCGTGTGACACGTTTGGGTCTTCCTCCCTAAACTAACACATGTGGTCTTGCAATGACGCGTTGCAGGTTGCTCCCACCCGTAAACCTATGCGGTCTAGTGCGTCCATCGAGTTCGAGCATATGTACGCCATGACCAGAAATGCGAGACAATCCACTTCATCGTATTCGAATTCTTCGACGTATATTTCGGGCGGCCGACGGACTCCAAAATGTCTTATGGATGGCGGTCACCCCAAGAATGGCTATAGTCGCGGGGCGGAGATTTTCAGGAATGTTGAAGCAATGCGAGCAAAAGAAGCCGCAGCAAAAGAAAAAGAGGCAAAAGAAAAAGAGGCAAAAGAAAAAGAGGCAAAAGATAAAAAAGAAAAAGAAAAAGAGGCAATCTCCGAGGCTAGATAGGCCATAGTAGGCGTAGGGTTTTGGGCCATAGGCAACATCATTTTGGGTCGCACTATCCAATGTATGTGTGGTGTTAGCATGCTATGCATTTTACATGCCATACTTTGTATGTTTTTTTTGCAATAATATAAGTGTCACATGATTTCCCCTTCAATATGGTCCAAGGTTTGGATTGCCCTAACTAAACCATCACAAATATGAGTTTGGAATATTTTGTATGTTATATTATATTGGTTCACATAGTTCCCCTTCAATATGGTCTAAGGGTTTGGAGTGCCCTACCTAAAACATATTCATACAAGATCTCATATTTTGTGTGCGATAATATGAATGTTTTAAGATTTCCCCTTCAATTTGGCCTAAGGTTTGGATTGCGCATCCTAAACAATCCCAAATATGAGTTATTAATGGGGTTCTTGTTCTAAATACCCGACACAAAGTGTTCGCATCTTACAACTTTCTCCAATATGTGTTCCATTTATCCTTGTTCTTATTTATGTGAATGTCTCAAAATGCCCAAAAAGTCTCAATTTAACGAATATAGTGTTGTGAGCTTCACCCAACTTCTATTTTTAAAAGGAACATGGTCGCTTTCATGACAACCAATTTTGGTTTAGTGCACATATCATTGGGAGCAAGCATGATCAAGTATACATAAAAAATGCCTCTGGTATACTAAAACCATAATATTTTATGTCAAGCACCTAAAAGTAGTAGCAAAGTGTTTAAATTGGCATTTTTTTCATGTTGGCCTCCATTGTTGTGTTAGGTACAGATAATCAAAGTGAGATCTTCAAAACTTATCATTAAAAGTACTACTCAAAAGGTAATGGCTAAATCTAGTTTTGGATGTAGATTTCATGACCTTAAATAATTTGAAGTTGGAATTCCATTCATTCTCCTTGATTTCATTATAAACTTGAGGGCAACATTACAAAAATGAGTGGAAAAACATTGATTTAATGTAATTTTGTCATTTAAAATAAAAACTAGTCAATTACATGTTCAATATATCTACTTGGACACTACTTGCACCAACTTCTAAAATAAGTAGATTTTTTAAAAAATCTAATTTGTCAACATAAATTGCACGGTTTTATAGATCAATATATTTTTCAAATATTTATGATTTTTTCCTTCACAAAATTCAAAGTTAGAATATAGTTTTGAATCAATTTCACTTAAACATATGCACTAGTAAAAAACTATGCCCAAAAAAATCACAGCCAAAATCAGTTGCGGTTCTTTTGACCAACCTGATCTGCAGTCGTTAAACGACTACATATTTTTATTTTTCATTTTGTGACTGAATTTTCTAGATTTTTTGGGCTTTTAAAATACCATTGGAAAGGTGTTTTTAGGACCTTTAAAATGGTATGTTACACGCCCCCAAATTTCTAAAATTTTAGTCGCTAAACAGAAGTAAAACAAGTTTGCAGTCATTTAGTGACTGCAGATCAAGCTGGTAAAAAGAACCATAGTTGATATTGGTTGTGGTTCTTTTTGGCATAGTTTTCTATTAGTGTATGCATGGCAATGGAGTTGTGTACTCAACCATGCTTACGCCCCACTCCTTAGCAAGAGATAAAGCTTCCTTTATTCAAATGTATTAATAAAGGAATTTGCAAAATGCAATTAGTCAAGATTTAGGGGTTGATGTTGAGTGAAGAATAAAAAGAGGCGACCTAGATTTATTGGGAGCACAATGCCCATTAGATTCCCGAACTCACAAAATGTTACAATAGAGCTAAAAAACGTTACAAAAGTAGGTTTTTTTGCCTTATTAATACACTAGGTGCTTAGAAAAGATTTAGAAACAATCATTCTAAAGGGAAGAGTGGCCGCCCTTGGTCAAGTTGATTGATTTCTTTTGGTGGAAGACTCGAAGATCATTCTTTTGCTTTAAATGACTTGTGTGACAAGGTAAGGTAAGGTAGGGAAGCTAGTCCCATCACCTCAAAGCTCTAGGCATGTAGTGGTGCCCATGTCCTACCCTTTGGGCCTCCAAAGGGCAATTCAACACTGTTGCATGACCTAGGTAGTGATGGACACTCCTTGTCAATAATCAGTGTGGAACTTGGGCATACATGTATACACTATATTAGGTAGTTTGAAACTTTTCATTGTCTCAAATTAATATATGGATGATAGCAACTTGAGATTGCCCTATACTTAGGCTATGGTATATCAACAAGAAACACATAGATCAAAGTTAATGGTTGATCAATATAAACACATCGGGTAGAGCACTTGAAACTTACTTCAACATAAAATGAAAGGAATACATGCATATTGAATATAGAATAAAACCCAAATTCACGTCTTGTCGTGGACACCCCGCCCCCCCCCCCCCTGGCCCAAGCAAATCTTTTGCTCGTTGTTGTCCCTGTCACCACTCAAAGGGGTCGCCCGTGCACGTGATTATGGCCAGGACTGCCCCTCTCAGTCTAGCAGCAACATGGCACCTCACCGTTGGCTTCCAATGGACGTTCGACCAACACCAAATGCGGTTGTCACACATCTCAAGGTACGTTATAGCCTAGTATGCCAAGTTGCACTTTGTTTCCTCTATTCATTTTTTAAGTCATAGGTTTTGGCTTACCTCCTCAAACTACCCCCCTTGTTCCATCAGTTTGTAGGTTGTGTCCAATCCAATACCAACATGTTCCAAAGGTCTCTTATCCATCGAATCATAGCGTTTCTACGCTCCACCTAGAAGTGTGAGGCCATCTTCTTCCCAACTGACATCCGGGCCTTTCAAAGTCATCCTCCTTTAATTTGAGCTCTTGGCTCATAAATGTATCATGATAGACCCTTGTCTCAACCTTGGCTTCAGCAGCGGAGTAGAGATTTTATGGAACGTGGAGTCCATGCGAGCAAAGGAAATGGTGGCAAGAGAAGCAGCGGCCAAAGCCTGAAAGGCCACCATTAGCATAGACTTTGTACATAACTAGGCTCAGAGTAGGTTGCACTATCCAATAATGGTTATGTGGTGCTCATTTGCCACGTAATTTCTTTGCCAAGACCTTGTATTATATGTTTCCCTTAACATGAATATCTCTTTTCTCTTATGTCTCATGTTTGGGTTGTCCTACAGAAACCATCCTAATACAAGTTCTCGATCAAGTTATGCCTTCATTTGTGCATGAATTGATGTAGATCGCCACTCTTAAATGTAGTGTGGCAACTCTCTTCTTTCAACAACTATGACCACCATACCCTAAAGAGGACAGTCATTCAATGTTTCATCACTAAGTCTACAAGAGCATCCTTGAACTCCAATTCCAATTGCTACACCTACATGCAATGGTGGCTTTCGATTGCTAACAAACATAAATTACTGGTGAGATACCCTATAATGCTAATGTGGATAACATCAATGACGACCATGGAGGAGATACCCTATAATGCTAATGTTACTTCATCAATCATAGCACTCGAATGATACATAGATTCATTGAAAAGCTAATAAGTAACCTAAACCCTAAACCATTCTCCTTGTGGATGTATCCGCCTTCAACATAGTCCAAACTTCATGGAGTGCACTCATGTGGCCTTCACCTGGTCGCAGTCAACTATGGCAAAGACCAGGCTAATTCGTTAAAGAAAATAATTAAATAGGAATTACAGATATGTAGTGGAAAATACTAGAATCCTTCAATCAAAAATCTCGTCTGTCTTTTATTATGACAGAAATGCAAAGCTCTAAGCTCCAAGAGAAAAAGTTCCCATCTTTTTTGTGAGACCAAAAGATCAAGAAATTGAATACAGTATTCCGTAAACAACATCATGGTAACTTGTAAGCTTTGCCCTCTATGTCACTCTGCTCTCAAGAGTCCCTGAATATACAAAACTGCAGCCAATCTTTGGTTCTTGGTTCCAGGGACTTGAAACCGAGTGCGAGAGAGAAAATTAAGGTAGAAATACCATAACCCGTGAAAATAAGGTGATTCGCATTGAAGAGATTGTCTGACAATCATGAGATAATTTTCCAAGATAGATGAGAAGGATTCATGAAGAATTAATGCAAGTTGTTTCATATTTTTCTGCTCCATACAAAAAATGCTACAATTTTTCAAAGTGGAAAGTTGTCCAAATCCCTACTCGTTCACTAGATTCTCCCTACACCGAACACGATAATCCGCATTTCCATACAGAACATCGCCTAAATCGGTTACCTCATGAGTACATTAACACTTGACTCCCATTGGCTACACTAAACGTACACGCATTGAAGTTGCCGTCGAACGATGATCGATTTTAGAAATGGCACTTCACCATTATGACGCCGGCCGGCGGTCTAGTGCACTGCTGGAGGGTGGGTTAACGGGTTATGGTATTTCTACCTTACTGCATACTCACAAGATGCACTTCTTAATCAACATGGGGCGAGACGTGACATAAAGCTGTGCAAGATATTCGTTCCTTCTGAACGCGGATACAGTGATTGATCTGCTTCCAAGCTCTCAATGCTCAGAGAGAGTGAGTGTCACTCCCATGTCCTCGCCGGACAGTCCGGAAACTTGGAAGATGGGAGCAGTTGCACAAATTTCTGGAGCACCTGTTTCGGCCCTTCACATCTCCGATCCTTTTCGGGACTGCGACAGGTGTGGAGAAGAAATATCATCTTCATCATCTGAAAGAAGATGATGAATATGTATGGACCCGAGACTTTCACTAGGAGGCTAGAATCAGTAAGTATCTTGTACCCATCCAAACATATTCGATGTGTATACGGGTGGTTTTTGTAGCACAGATTATGGACATGATTCAAGCATGTTAAGTTTGATTGCCTTCTTGTTCTTGGTGGTTCTTGGTAGTTTCTGGTGTAAGGGCAAGCCTGGGTGGTTTCAAGAAATTGAGATGGTTTAATTTGAAAGACTTGACAGTGCTTGACTTGTGTCCTAAGGTTCAGAACTAACTTATCTGTATGATAAAGTTTGAGAGACAGATAGAAAAAGGATGATCATATGTAAAAAACGTTGGCTCAATATGAGTCAACACGATGCAGGATAGTGCTGTAAACTGAATCATTTAATATCACGGGATGTTTTGGCACTTTTAGTGTAGCTTAATTTTTCAAATGAGGAATATTGGACTTGGAAGAATAAAGCTAACAAGGGTCACCAAGTCTCTAAGAAACCATGACTAAGATTAAGTTATCGATGGCAGCAAAATCTCAATGTTCTTGTCTTCAAACTCATGTCTATTCAGATCTCAATTTGTTCAGATTATACTCATATGCGAGCATGGTAAAGTGCATCTAAAAAGTGCTCTGGTGTCTTAAAACCTTCATTTTTTGGTCAAATGTCTAAAGTAGTAGCAAACTGTTGTTTACATTATATATTTTCATGGTGCCCTTCTATTGTTGTGTAAAGTGCTCAAGATAGAATATCAAGATGAAATCTTCAAAATTTGTCATTGAAAATAATGTTCAAAAGCAAATGGCTAAATTTGGTTTTGGATGTAATTTTCACGACCTTAAACATTTTGAAATTGAAATTCGTTTTCATATCTTTGAATCCATTTAAAACTTGAGATCATCATCAATTGTTTTTGGTAGAAAATCATACTTTCAATTAATTTTATCATATTTTAAGCTCGGGGGGTGCACTGTACTAAACATGTACGAGTATACGTGAGTGCACATGAGGGGTATTGATTTGGACCTTGCCGTATTACGTATACATATGGTATACATGTTATAATTTATAGTTACGTACATATATGGAAGGCCTTTAAAAAGTATACAATAATTGTACTTGTATGGTACTGTTACCATACTACATATCATAAGTTTTCATATTGGATGAAATCGTTTGGAAATCGTTTGGAAATCATTTGGTAATCGTTTGGTGGAGTATAGGGATCCAATTGACTTGATGGACCATCCATCAAACGTGGAGATTGGTTTATGTTGGTATCAAAAAGGGGCTAACAACAAGTGGACATATGATCTTACTGATCATTTAATGGTAGACTTAGAAACAATAATTGTATTGGCTACAATGACATATATTGGTGAATCAAATGTTTATGAGTTACATCCGGGAGATGAAAAAGTTTTCAACGACTTTGCTGATGAAAGCTAGGATATTTTGTTATACATATTATAGGGGTTGATTATTGTTCAAAAGTATATTTGTATACATATGTTAATGACTATATATGAATGGATGTTTTTTTGTGTATACATATTGTCACTTGTATATTTATTGTTGCAATTGTATGTGTATTACTTCATTTCACAAAAAATAACTTGTATATAGGGGGTTTTTAGAGTATGCAGTGAACGCACGTGATTCTAGGTTTTAATGAAAGGTGCACCCCCCGAGATTTTAAGCAAATCTTAGATTCTTAGTTGTTCAATCTCACCACTTGCACACCACATGCACCATCTTCTAAAATATGTAGATTTTCTAAAGAAAATTTATTAACAATTATTGCTTCACGTTGTAAACAATATGTTTATGATTTTGTTTCTCCATAAAATTCAAAGTTAGTATATTTTTTTGAATCACTTTCACTTAAACCTATGTAGGGATTTAGAATTGTCCACTTTACTATGCTTGCACCCACTTGAACCCTACAACCTCTTGTTTATTATGATGTGTAGATGTGAATACAACGGCTAAGAGTGTCTTGCATTCAATTAGTTCTCAATATACATTACACATGATAAAAATCCTTCTTGAGGACTACTGCAATTGATGGATCAACCGTCAAAGCTCTTAGGTTCCTTTTGTGGACCTTATAATGTCGTACATACAAATTGTAAGTTGTTGCTATAATTTTCAATCAATCTTGTCAAAAGCGGCCTCATCAAAAACTAATTCAGTCATACATTGCATTCCTATATTGAATAGATTTACACGTACACAAAAAAAGAGTATATATTAGATCCAATACAAAATTGAAGATTGGGCTTGCACAAATGTGGTTCAAGTTTTAATGTAGTTTCCATCTCATAGACCATCTACATTCCATTCACATTCACATTCACATTCATACTTGTTGATACTTGTTGTTACTACATTCCATTGATATCATACTTGTTGGTACTTGTTGAGGGATAATACAACTGTCACGTAGCCTATACCCTTTAATCCTTAATATTTTCTGAGACCACATTGTGGATGCCACATTTTTCCTCCAACCTACTTAGCATCAACTAGAGGTCCATTTTGAAAAGGAAAAATAAATAAATAATTGGGAGAGTTTTCAAATTTTACTTCATAATGATGTTTTGAAAAGGAAATTTGAAAGTACCATACTATTTATGTTCCCAATTGAACTCCTAGTCAACCTCCCAACTGAAGAATGGTTATCCCAACATAATTACTACACTCATGTTCAAAACTATTAACTTTCAATCCTTGATTGGTTTTTGTCTTCAAAATGGAGTTGTTAATAATGGTTTCTTTATTTACTCAAAAGTTCAATTTACTGAGAGTTCAATTTACTGAAAATTCAATCACATGGATATTAATCTTTAACTTTGTGTTTTCATAAATGATTCATAGCTCTTGCTTGCAAACCTCATATACAACTGATCTTGAAAATGCATAAAATCTTAGAGAGATTAATGATTATCGGTATAAGAACTCATGCAACCCTAAAAACCTCATTTCTCTTCACAAGTTGAAATTTCCCCTTTGACACATGTGACCAAAGTCCTGGATGATCCTTTTAATCATGACTCACAGTTAGAAATGACACCCATCGACATCTTCAAAATCAAGAATAGAAGAAGAAGAAGAAGAAGAAGAAATGGTTGATATTGAGCATTTAAATAATCAGGGATTAAGATTGACAATCGATAACATCTGTCCTAGGAATTGTAATCAAGATTGAACCCAACCTGCGTTTGAGAAAAGATTGCTCATTGATCAATTATGTGGAATCCTATCAGAGCACTTCAAAATCGTGTGTAATGTTTAAAAGTCTTTCCATTTTAGTCTAATCAAGGAGCAACATGAAAGATTTGAAATGGACACAACATTATTAAGCAGTGTGTGTTCGTTCATATTCGCCTTAAGAATTTAGCCATGGATGCCCCAACCCGTTCACATTCAGACTTAATCAGACTCCACATACATAGGTTGGGACATTCATGGTCATATTCCCAGGGCCCACATGAATGAACACACATTGCTTAGTAATGTTATGGAGGTGAGTCTACAAACCACTTAATGGCTATTAGCAAAGATGTGATTCTACAAAGTCTGATCATTACAACTCACAATTAGTGCCACTTCACACACAAGACTGAAGGCCCGTGACCATTGTTATCTAAGAGCTTTCATTGGTCAAAAGGGTGGAGACCATCCAAGTTCACTTCACACAAGAAGACTTCAAGGATGAAAAGTCTACATGGAGTCCTACATGGCAGACTATGGATAAGGTTTCACGGTCTCCCAAAATTTTCGTCAAGCCCACCTCCAAGAGGTGGGCTTGACGCAAATTCCGGGAGACCATGACTTTATTTAAGGTTTTTTTTTTCCAGCATGACAGATTTCAAGACAGATTGCAGGGCAGATTCCAGAACAAATGCCCGGATAGATTCCAAGACAGACAAACACCACCAAATAATTCTCTGAAATTGATAGAGTTTGAGACATATTTCATTAATCCAAATCCTCCCCTCTTTTTCCACCAACATAATATGCAATGGTCCCGCAACATGGTCCATTCTCACTTCACACTATGCTTGAGGGCCCATGACTACATAAAACGGCTTTCCCAACACCCATGGTACGGCCTTCGGGTGAGAGTCAAGGGTCCTCACCACTACAAGGTCACGGCTCTTGGCTCATCTGTGAAGTGGCCCTTAGAGATGTATACCCTCAACTTTAACACAACCCAATTAAGTTAGGTGAAGAAACAGATGTGATGTGACAAACCCCTCAGACTAGCGGAAACTCTACATTATTAAGCAAGGGTAGTCAAGCTTGTATGCTTTAGCCCTAAAATTCCAGCAAGACTCTTAGTGTAATATACCTCTTCCCCATTGGGCCCAAGCCATCCACAACATCTCACATTATCTAGATATTATGCTTTTAGGGCACTCTTCCATGTGCTGATTGCTCCCACAAAGTAAAGTAAAATTATAGAGTCTAGACTTCGTCAATATCGTTGAAGCTTTGGATAGTATTTGTAAGCATCTTCTTGGTTGAGTATTTTCATGTGGAGTAGGAAGGCCAACATGATATGAGAGAGTAGGTTTTCTTTGTTGTCAAAACATGTAATTTAGAATGTGGTAATCATTGCATTTATCTATATTCAAACGTGAAGGTTGGTTTATGTTGGTATCAAAACAGAACCAACAATAAATGGACTTACGATCTTACGGTTCATTTGATGATACACTTAGAAACAATAATGACGTTGGCTTCTATGATATATATTGTAGGCTTAAATGCTTATGAGTTACATTTGGGGGATGAAAATGTCTTCAACAATTTTATGAATGAATCTTAGAGTTTTACATTATACATGTGATAGGGGTTCCTTATTACTCAAAAGTACATTTGTTTACTCATATTAATGACTATATACGAATGCAAAACATATACATATTGTCACTTGTATTTTTATCATTGAAATTGTATGTGTATTGCCTGGATTTACCAAAAAACGTTTTTAAAAAAAAAAACTTGTATATAGGAGGTTTCTAGAGTATGTTGCAAACACATGTGGTTCTTGGTTTTTGACGAAAGGTGCAGGCACGGAAGGTTATTACCAATGATAGATTTAGAGAGGCCATGATAATGAAGTCCCCTTCATGATAAACTTCAACATCCCCCACCAATTGTGACAACAACCGGCTATTGTTTTCCAGTGAAATTGGTGCATATTCCATGTGGAAGTCTTAGAGGGTTTTTTCAACTTAGCCAACACATAGAAGTGTGGCCTTATTAAAACACTTAATTTGCCCTTGGATGTATTCCAATGAACTTGGAACTTTCATATTGGTACATACCTTTGATATTGAGGGCATTTGAATCCACAATCACTAACAAATATTGGTTTGATCGGATATTTTCATGTTGAAGCCAACTATTTAATGAACACTCCCGCATGCGTGCACGCCTAAAGGGGGGGGTGTTTGGGGGCACACTTCTTTGAGAGTTGTAGCCACATGCATGTGGGATCCTTTATTAAAATTGTTTCACCACCTATGCTCAAAAATTTCATGACCAAAAAGGACTTAGGAGAGAACACATACAAAATTTCATAAGCAAATATGTAATAGTCCTATAGTACACTAGCTTGGACCTTGCCATCCTAGCTTGTTGTTCTTGTACATGAGAATTAATATCCCAAGTCGACCCAACCTCATACATCCAATGTGTAATGATATGCCTCCCATGCCCACCCCTACTTAGATGGTTAGAGAAAGATCAACTAGGATATCACTTTAACACCTCACCAAATAGTATCACAATCACAACCTATGCCCACGACTTAGCCATCCTCACCAACAACATAAAGCACATGGGCAAACTCCAACTCAACAAACAAAGACAATACTCCAACTAGGCACACATGGAACTAGGCATAAACAAAATATGCAGTCACAGGATGCCCCAACAAATCAAAACTACAACCCCTCACATTTATTACATACCTGAAAGCCAAAAACATTAATTATATTCAACAACAACTCCCCATCCTCTACAAAACAAAACATACACATACCTAGGAATACAACTAGTCCGATCCTTAAAATGGGCCATACAAAACATAATAAAATAAAAAATTGCTATAGAAAAAAATTTAAAAACAAAGCATGGCCTTACTACTATCACCCTCATCACTAGAACAAAAAATGAAGATCCTCAACACATTCATTCGCCCGGACATCGAATATGTTTTTTATACCTGCCCCTTTTTTGTCCCAGATTTCAAGAAATTTGATAAACTCCTCATGAAACTCACAAAATTCATATGTAACACCCCCAAAGACCCCCCTAACATCCTTGCCTAACTACCCCACAAAACATTCGGCAGTGAAGCATTCCCCCTACTCCCAAGATATGCCACTATACTTAGCGAATAACTCACATTGGTGCTCCATGACCCATGCCCATTAGGCCAAATATACCAAGGAAGTGAGATTTATCCAATAAGTACAGTGGAGTTGAACACCTCCCACAATTAAAATACCAAGCATGCTCTAGATCACCAACCTCTAGATCCTTATACATACTAAAAAAACACTTTAACACCCATCGGGACTCCATAAACATCACCTTTCGTCTCAACAAACTCCCCACTATCGGAAGAACGCTTCAAAAGCCCATTTTATCCCGCTCTCACCCCACAACAAAGGTCCAATACAAAGAAAGTCCTTAACAAATTCTCCTCCTTCAACAATACCGCCCTACCCCAAATTCAAGATTGCATACACATACATAATCATGATTAAAGAATTCCAAAATAAATACTATACCAAATTTAGAATATTAAAAAGTGCACTTTTACAAGCCACGTCCTCCCACCAAACATATACCACACACCACCCCCACCTCCACCGGGACCACCTTACACAACCACAAACTCTACCCCCCTCCCCCCCCCCCCCCCCCCAGACATAACACAACCACATAACCCCTAGGCACCCCCATCTCACACATCTCTAGCTTTAAATCTACACACAAAAAATACAAATGAGGAGCCAAACAACATACACATAAATTCCATTGCCATTGGCAAACATTGTCATAAATGACGAGGTTGATAAATTGGTCAAACAAGGAGTAGAACAACCATGCATTGTAGAAACCCCTTTCCACTTAATCACCCATTAGACATTGTATTGGCCATCTATCCCCCCAATATCCACACAACATGGCGGCTCAGTCTGCAACCTCAAATACTAAATAGAAAAAAAAACATGTAAGCACACCCATCTCCCATGCAAAAAATACAATACCCTATATAGACAAATGGCTCTCCAACACAAACACACACATAAAATGATCAAATCTATAATGGGATGCCCCATGGATTACCGATGTGCAAACAACACAAACCCTCAAATTTAGATATGGAAGATGCTTAGGGAACTACCGAAAAAAATACACATTCTCAAACAAGATATATCCCCAACATGTAACCTATGCACATTCCACCCAAATGACATATGCTTTCATCTACTATCATGTTGCATAAATAAACACATAAATATTATAAGGAGATAACGACACAATAAAGCAATACACGTACTAGCAAACACACTACTAGCCCACCCTACAACCCTTGCTTTACCCTAATCAATGCCGGTGACATTAATGACTGCACAATTGACAACACCATACCCTCATGGCTACTCCCATGCATATGCTATCTACCAAGATGTAAATGCCCAACTCGACTTAGACCCAATATATTATTTGTAAGCTCAAATTTCTGCCTATAGCATGGCTTGTAGGCTCAATATCAGAATTTAGTGAAAACTAGAGGCAATAGGCAGTTAGAAATCATCATGAATGGGTGTAGGGGGTATTGCCATTTCAAGGTGGTTGCCAAAACCACCTTCCCTTCCCTTTTGGTAAAGAGGAGGTCAACCATTGAATGCTCAGGCTATTTTCTTAAGGTAGAATCCAATGTAGTCTCAAGATAGAAGCAATAGGCTTTCTTGAAGGTTCAACACTGAGGGATTGAGGTTGAATACTTAACATTAGGTAATTTTCAAGAAAGACGTTTGTAGATGTAGAACTATTTTGAAAGAGCCGAGTGATTCGGACTCTAATTTGTCTTGAAAACTCTGACAATGAGAGTAAAAAATTGTCAAAGGGCAATTGACAGGACTAGAATTTTGATTGTTGATTATGTTTTGGAATGAAAGTAATGTCTTGTGTGATTGCTAGTGATGGCCATGAGCATTGAAATAAACAAACCAACCACCAAGAGGGCGAGAAAGATCAATGGTAATGTTTGAGAGTTAGTAAAGATTGCTACCAAACTATGGCCATGAGCATGAGTGATGTCTCACTCAATCTAAGATAGAGAGTGAAGGTTAATTGCCAAGGAAAGAGAAGGGCAATAGCCTTGTGGAGGATAAAGAGACGGAAGCCAGTAAGGCAAACATGTGAGAAGGTTGTGAGAGCATGAGCTAGCAAAGACAAATAGTCTTAGGCAATAGGCCAACAATTGGCAAAGTCAAAGTAACTTGAGAGAGGAGCTTGAGAGAAAGAAGTTGTGAGAGTAAGTGATTAATATGCAATAATCTTAAAACAAGACATCCAACATGAGAGAGGTAAGTGTAGGCAATTAGTCAAGAACGTGTAAGAGATAGCAATAGTCCCGAGAGAGTTAATTAAGAAGACAATAATATGGAATTAGTCAAGAAGAGGCGATTGCCTGCTAAGGAGAGAAGAAGCCGAGGCGCTTGACAAAGGTCATAGCATGTAAAGCGAGGAAATCGCCGAATGTGAAGACAAAGAGGATGAGCATGAGATGGGCAGTTAGAATTGGAAGAGCTGGTAGAGATTGAGAAAGGCGATTGGCTTGAGTGAGAGAGGAAACGACGTTGAGAAATGAAAGAGGTATAGTCACGAGAGGAAGAACCGACTAGGCCATAGGTTTCACAAGTGTCTCCCCTTAGTGTGAGAGAGAAAGTGCAGAGAGGCAATTATGATAGAATATAGCCTGGGAGTAGTTACTGGACTTGACATGGTACAAGTCTAGTGGTATGAATGTAGGCAATGGACATATTAACTAGTAGTAGGCTATAAACTGCAAAAGACAGTAGCACCTAGAGAATGAGATGTTGTTTGAGTAGAGTAAGATTTTACCAAAGACAATTCAATTTGAGAATAAAGTAGTCTAAGGCTTTAATTAATCGATATAGCCTAGTTGTTGATGCATTGATTTTACATAATCTTGTGGATAGTTGTTGTGAAAAGTCACCAGATAAACTGATGATGAAGATGGTGATTACAATCTGGAAGAATTGCTGAATGACTGTAAGTTAAACTAAGAGGAATTAAATTTGAGATTATTGCAAAGCATAATTCATGACATGTAAAGACCATGCGGGTATTCAAAAAGACATTACCCTTGACTTTGTTCCAATGAATAGCCATTGACAATTTGCCAAGCTAGCTTCATAACATGATTAGAGGATGAATTTAGAGGAATATAAGCTCACACACACATAGGAAGAAACTCACCCACGATAGTGAAAGCATAATGAACCATAAGAGCGTGAATTAAGCTTAATAAAGGAAGAACAAGAGAGTAAAAGACCTAGATTGTTATTATAATCATTAATCCAATGTGACATTAACCCTTATAAACACTAGCTCAGTCTTCCCTGTGATGTAGCTCATTGGGTTGTTTTTGTGTAGTAATGAGTGATAGAAAAAACCTAACTATATTATGCATCTTAAAAGCCCCACCTACAGATAAACCACCCTTCACACCTAGCCCAAACCTCAAAGTACAAATAATTGACTTCAAATATTGTAATGATAGACTCCCCGCAGAAGCCACCAAACGAGAACTTTATAAATACACCATTCTCCACCCACTTCTATCCCAACTTGGATGGTTTGTACTACCACCCATTAAAATCACGGTAGGAATAAGAGGAACTATACATACAACAATAATTGTTCAACTCCACCAAGACCTACAAATCCCCAACTCCAAAATTCATAAACAAATGGAATCCTTCTCCCAAATTGCTATAAGGTACCTAACACACATGATCCAAAACAAAAGGGAATTAGAAAAGAAACAAGCCCCAATCCCACTTGATTAAACACATTTACTAACACTAAAACCCAAAACTAACAGAGAACACATAGCCCTAACACTAACCACACAGTTCACCTATGAAAATAGGCACTAAGCCATCCCCACTATCATGCTCATGCAAACATAAGAGGGAGGCGGTGAATGGATATAGCACGTCAGGGTAAAAGGATTTGACATTTTTTTTTCTTTCCTTTCTTTGCTTCCCATGCCCATGCATACCCGCCATATTGATGACATTATGTCCATGCCGATGCTCATAACCCCCCAAGACGTGCACCATGCCCCCAGGGATGCCTATGCCACCTTAGCTCCATGCCCACCATCTCCCTTGGGTTCCTCCACCATAGATTCCACCTTTTGCACCTGTAGTCTCCCCACCATTCCATATTTGTTTCCTCTTTCTTTTGTCACATGTTTGTTTTTGGATAAATCTTTGGCATGTGAACCTTTTTCTTTGAGTTTTTGTTTTTAAGACAAGAATTTTGGGAAACAATGGGGCAAAAACCTCACCACCACCACAGTTCACGATATCACTACATATAGATGGTAGATGTGAACTTTTAAAGTAAATTTGCCTCGATCATGTATGCAAATAAGCTATCGGAAAAATTAAAAATTCACATGACCCCATTTATTTGTACAAAACTATGTGGAACTATACCCCTTCCATATATAAACTTTCTAGTCCAAATTTAGAGAAAATATCCATTTGTACACCCACGTGACACAAGGGGTGATGTGACTACTAAACTACTACTTAGTAGTCGACATGATGGCCAATTGCAAATAGCAATTGACATAGTAGTTGATTGCAAAAAGAAATTTAAAAGAAAAAACTATAAAAGTTCCAAAAAATTTGGACCGTTAGATCTTGTTCGCTATGAGATGTAGTGATCTATACTTGTTATTATTATTATTATTATTATTATTGTTATCATTAGTATTTTTTATTTTTTAGTTAGCAGTTGACTAAGTAGCCGACTACTTTAGGTGGGTGTAATCATGATAAATTAGACCAAAAAAATTCTATGGTAAACTAAAGCCATAGTGTTTTTGGTCAAACGTCTAAAAATATTATCAAAGTGTTGTTTGAAATAGATTTTTTTTCATGATGACCTTTATTGTTGTGTTAGATACTCAAATATAATATCACAATAAGATTTCTCAAAAATTATCATAAAAAGTAATGCTCAAAAGAAAATGTTGGAGTAGTAAGTTTGATGGTTTACCAAGGGGTAAATTGACATAGTAAACCCCTAGTCTACAGTTTGGTCGATTGCAAATGAAAATAATAATAATGAAAATGAAAATGAAAATAATATTTATATAATGGTCCATGATTCTTTTGGAGATTTTAAATTTTTTAGCAGTTGACCAAAAGCAGTCACTTGGTTGGTCAACTTCTAGGAAAACCCCAAAAAAATTAAAATCCAAGTAAAATTATGAACCATTAGATCTGGAATTCAAATATGGCATCTAATAAGATTTAATGGCCCAAATCCAAAGAACAAAACTCAAGGAAGCGCATGAGCACTTGTGAGCCCAAAAGGGTGCCCACATTTAGTCTTAGACCCTTGAAACGTTAGTTGATGCACTTTGAAGTAGCATGTTACTTCACAAAAATATAAAAAGAGTGAAATGTTAGTCTTAGAAGTACCATGTTGTAAGAGGCTAGGATGTGAGTTGTTATTGTGTTTTTACCTTCGGAAGGATTTGAGTGAATGAGGATAGGTAAGGAGAACTTGGATTGAGTAGTTAGTGAGTAGGCTAGTACAAATGGATGGAGACAACCAAAGTGACTCAAGAGGCAAGTGCATTCGAATTGGGATGAATGGAGGATCACATGGAGCGCACAAGTGGACCACCTCATCATGGCCACTTAATGGGGAAGGCCCAAGGAAGAATGCAAGGTGGAGGATAAGCAAATTCTCAAAGCACCAATCAAATCACGAGTTAAGCATCGTGGTTTGAATTAAGTGGTGAGCGACGATTTGGGAAAGTAAGGGGAGAAAGTTATGGCGGCGGAAAGCGAAGGAGGCTAAGTTTGGGTTGAAGCATCCCAAGTTTAGTAAAGTGTGGTAGGTAGAAAGCCAAGGCTAGTTAAATGTTCGAATTAGGATCCTTGTTGATCATTTGAGGGAGGAAGGCTTAGAAGATAGGATTGGCGCCTACTAAGTAGGAGGAAATCTCAAGGGCTTATCGTGAGCCTTGAGGGTGCTCACCCCCTCAAGCTTACTATATAATCCCTCATTCTTCCCTCACTCATCCTCTCTTTCCTTTGTGCTCCAAGGCACCCCACGAGTTATAAGTGTGGGTGTGGGAAGCCATATTGGAGCACATGTGTGTGCTTAGTTTTTAGTTTGAGAGCCAAGGCTTGTTAGCCTTGAAGAGGGCTTGACCTCTTGGTAGAATTAGTGTTGACGTGAAGGATTTTAAAGTTAATTCATGATTCCAATTTGTGGTACTTTAAGTTCATGTTTTGAATACACGTGGTTGCAAGTTCCATGTTTAAGAGTTGAGCACTTGATGCTGTGATGAGTGCAAAAATATACTTGTGTGGATTAGTTAGTCTTAGTGAAGTTAGGAAATTCTCTCTCCCCCTCTCCTCTCTAGGATTTTAGGATTTTAGGATTAGAGAAGAATTGTGTGATTAGAAAGGGGTTGTTAGTAGAATTAGGGAAATTAGGTAGGAAGATTAGTTAAGGGCTTGAATAATTAGTGAGGTAGTTGGGGATTACAACTACAAAGTTGTGGGTTTATGAAGGAGCTGGGTTTATGAAGGAGCTGGGTTTGTTTAGTTAGAAAGTAAAGAGCTGGGTTTATGAAGGACCTGGGTTTGTTTAGTTAGAAGCTAAGGAGCTGGGTTCATGAAGGACCTGGGTTTATGAAGGAGCTGGGGTTGTTTAGTTAGAAGCTAAGAAGTTGGGTTTATGAAGGAGCTAGGTTTATGTAATTAGAAAGTAAAGAGATGGGTTCATGAAGGAGCTTAGTAGATAGCCTACCTAATTAGCTCATAGACAAGTAGTTAGTTACATTATGCTAGTTAGTGTCATGTGTGGCTTTCACAAGTAAATGTATTTGAGATTGACTATAGAGAATAGTGTTTTTTTTAACACTTGCATCCTCTCTTTAAAAATAAACCACGTGCACAACTTAATGGAGAATGTGGAGCACTCTCGCGATGGCAAGACAAAGGAAGCAAAGACCAAAGTTAAATCCAAGACCACTTGAAGGGTGAACCTTGCACTATGGACTCATCCAAGTCCAAATCCAATACCGCGGAGGAATGTGAGCCCAAACCCACTACTCGGACTACGGACGCTTAAGGGTGGGGGGTTTGGCCTCACATAATTGGTGCGTCTGCCGGGAGCGAAGCGGAAGGTAGTTACAAGACTTGGAGGCGACTAGGAGACTTGGAGGCAACTAGGAAAAATTGGAGACACAAACTTGAGAGAAGGGAAGGAGCACCCGAAACTCGGTAAGTATTCTCTCTTTGGGTTACATTTGAATTCATTGTATTTCAACTATTCCTTGGAATGAATTGCATTGGCAATTACGCAAATTCATTTTTGAGGAAGGAGCGCGGCGAAGATACGTCCTCAACCTTTTTGGGGATTTGCTAAGAACTTAAAAGGAACCTATAACCGAGTAGCTCATTAAAACATTAGAGGGTAAATTCACCTTAGGACATTGAACTTTGACACTCACCTCGGGGTGAGTCTCAAAGTTTTGGGAGTTGTCATTTCATGCTCTAGATTAAATTAATATTTCACAAAGTTTATGGTGTTGTTACATTGAGTCACGATTGAGGGGAGTGCTAACTCACAGGGGGATGCGATTGCTCAAGGTATGTTTATTTCTTCAAAGTGAACTCATTAACTAATTAAGGAATGCCTTTTGTACTCGTGATTGTTGTTATCCGTTGTAGAGGGTAATTCCCGAATTGTGGATGGTGTGAGAAGTTGAAGGGTGAAGCCTCGACTTTTAACATAATCTACTCGGAAGGTCACCCCCTCACAATCGGTATTGTGGTGAGTGTTAATTTGCGGGAAGGTGCGGAGGTGATGCTCCGACTTAACCAAAAAATTAACATGAACATGCCTATCCCCTATTGGGATTCTTTCACCTAAGTGGGCTTGCAGGTTCTTTTCCTCACCTCCTAAAAAAATTATAACCACACCAAGACAAGTGAAAATATTAAGAGGGGAATTGCTAGGATTATGTGTGGTCAAGTGAGGGTCGATCGATTCTTATGGAATGCAAGGTAGGACTCGCTCACAAAAACCAAGTTTGATAATAGGACTAGAGAAATCTACTCGAAAGAGGCGGTCCTCTAAAATCAGTGATAGATTAGAACAAGATAATGTTAGAATAGAGAGTTGTTTGAACGTCGAACCTAGAACTAGGTCAATTCTAGACACCTTAGAACTTGGAGCTCAACTTGAAGAGGAGATCACTCCCTCCAAATTGAGTGGTGAAACTTCTTCGGAAAATTACACACTTAGAGAAGAATTCCCGGTAGAAGTTGATAGGGGATTGTTGAATAGTTCACCGGTCACCATGGCCGAGGAACGGGGGATGGATCCACCACCCATACCCCCAATTCCGCCCATACCTCCTATACCTCCAATAGACCCATTGGTTAGGCCAAGAGGCCTACCAATTGTGGTTCCACAAAATTTAGCGGCGATGGATATGCCATCTCATCTCCCTAAATTTTATGGGACCAAGGATGAGGACCCCTCTCGGCACATGGAACGGTATATCGAACGGTTGGCTAGCTTCCTCATAACCGACCCGGGTTATTGGTTAGTGTGGTTTCCTACCACTCTAGAGGGGGAAGCCTATGAATGGTATCGGGATCATGCCGAGGGACATTTTAGGGGATGGGAACAATTACAAAGGGAGTTTCTTAACGAATTTAGGCCGGAAGTGGGTCAAAGTACCGCATTAAGGGCATTGTCGTCATTGAAGCAAGGAAGGGAGGAAGAAATTTCGGCTTACATTAGGAGGTTTGATTTAGTGTGCACTAGATTTGTGGGTACCATGCTCAACGACGACACGCTAAAGCAATTTTTCATTCAAGGGTTTTTTAAGTCCGGAACTATTAGGGGTGTTCTAGAAAGGAATCCCTTGACCTTGGCGGATGCCAAGCGTGCGGCTAGAGATATTGAAAACTTGGATAAAGATCACGAAAGGCTATGGAGAAGGGAGGATGAATTGATCCCACAATTCATCCCCATACGCCCTAGGGTGGTAGCGGTAGAACCCGCTAAGTATGAGAACCAAATTCCATATGCCATTGTGGACACCGGTCCCCGACCTTTAGCGGTTAGGGAACCGGCACCTCTTTTGGCACTACCGGCCCCTAGAACGGATCCACACTTGGAGGAGGTTGAGAGAAGACTAGGTGCTAGCCAACTAGGATTCCAAGAGGCTATGATAAAACAAATGCAAAGCCTCACGGATCAAATGTCATTAATGATCCGGAGTCAACAACCGGGGCCTCCACCCCCGGTTGAGTCGGGTAGGCATTCTTCCGGATTATGGTGTGTCCAATGTGGCCAACCGGGCCACACGCGTCAATTTTGTAGAAGTGGACAAAACCGTGACCAAAGAGGAAACGGTAACCCACCTCAACAAAATCAACGAGGTCAAGCGCCACCTCACTATGGAAATGGAAGCAATAGAGGACCACAACCTAGAGGGCAAGGTGGCCAAAATTTAGAGAAGAAGGAATTTCATCCCTTTTGTGGAAGGTGGCACGCTCAAGGACAATGTTGGTCCGAAGGTCAAGAGTTTAATTGTAGCAATTGTGGAGGAAGTCATCCCTCGGATATGTGTCGCCAACCGGACAAAATAATTAATGTCCCTTACCCGGTGGCTAATCCACAACAACAAGCAAGGGATAATATGCGAGGTGCTAGGCCACAAGGAGTACCGGCCAATGAACTTAGGCCACCTAACTTATACTATGACCATAGTAATGCTAGGCAAACTTTTCATCCACCGGCGGGCTTGCAAACTACAACCGGTTACATTCCAATACAAAATAGACAAGGAGTTCCACCTAATGGTAGTAACGGGAGACAAGCGCCTCCAACGGATCCGGGACCATCTAACTCCCAAGATGTTAGGTTCATGGATGGAGTGTTGGAGGCCACATGTGATGACATGCTTCCTCTCCCAACGAGAATTGGAGAGGAGCAAAGTCAATGGCCTCCTCACACCAATGCTATTACATATGAGTTAGTGAAGGGTAAGGGTGTGGTTGAAGAAGCACCTGCACTAGCGGTAACTACTAGGGCTAGGAGAGGGGATGCCCCGTTGGAGGTAGGAATAGGAGAGCAAGGAAATTACTCTTCGGATGAAGAGATTAATCTCTCCGAGTTGGATAGGGTAGCTAGAAGAGCTACTAAGGATGTGGAGAGGGAAAATATAATTTTACAAGATAGGGAGAGGACTAATGCGGTACATGACTTGGATAATAGCGATGTGGGTGAATGGGAAGGACCGGGGGTTCCCGTAGACGAATTCGATGTAGTGGGTAATTCTAAGGTGGAAAGATCTACCGGGTACGACTTGTGGGCGGACCTTAGTACACTCAAGGCGGATATTACTTTCGGCCAACTATTGGAAATTTCACCCACGGCAAGGAAAACATTAAAGGAGGGAATGCCGGTACACAAGAGGATGAGGAAGGTGAAAGCTAAAATAGCCGCTAGGATCCAATCACAAGGTGGAAGAGACGTGAAAGCTATAGAAATAGAAGTTGTTATAGTAGATAAGGTGGTTCCTAATGTGCTAGTCGACGGAGGGAGTAGTCTAAATATACTACCGGAGGATACTATGAAAAAATTGGGACTTGGACTCACGGGGCCTTCACCTTTGGTCATAAATATGGCAAATCAAAGTTCGACTACGCCTTTGGGGATGATCAAGGATTGTAGAATGACTACGGGAGGTGAGGAGTACTTGGTCACCTTCCATGTCATTAAAATGCACTCCAACAAGGACACCTTCCCCATTTTGCTAGGTAGGCCTTGGTTGCGGATGGCGAATGCTATGGTCAATTGGGGTGGACCTAAACCATCCATCACTTATGGTCCGGAGGGTAATAGGGTCATAGTGTCCATTGGTTCATTAGAAGGATGGATGAAGAAGGAGATGTATTTGCCATTGGAGAAGGAAATTGATGACTTAAACGAGAATGAGATTGGCAAGGCATTGGTGGGAGTCGTCCATCCCGAAGGTCAAAGGGTTGTTATAGATTCGGGCTCGGGAAGTCTAGGTCCTAATTTTTACAATTATGGGGATAATGGGGATTATGCCCAATGGCTAAGGGAGTACCCCGAGTCCGAGGTTGATGTAATGGTTACATTTCACCAAGTAGGCTTAGGGAGTGAATTTCCTAGTGTTAGTTTAGGAGAGGGCTCATTGTTGGAGCCATGTGAGGTGCTCACCGAGGAAGAGTGGGTTAGCGGTGGGTTAACACCTTGGGTAGATGACGTGGAAGAGGGTGAGGTTAGTTTAATTCATGTAGATGGGACTCAAGAGGAGGATGTGATTATTGAGTCATCGAAATTGGAGGAGCCTTTACATTTCAAGACCACGTCTACGGGGATAGTTGTAGGTCAAGATGTGAAAGATTACCCCAATGTGCCTTCCGATTGGTATCGGAACAAAGAGGAACAAGCACATGTGTCGGAAGCGGATTGGCGGTACGTGGATGTGAAATTAAAGAATGGAAAAACCCGACAAATGAAGATGGGCTCCAAATTGGGGGAGAAAGAGGTTAGGGAGTATAGCAATTTGGTGGATGAGTTTAGTGATACTTTTGCATGGTCCTACGATGAGCTTAAGGGAATTCCTAGGGAAATGGTAGAGCACCGGATTCCTTTAATTCCGGGGGCGAGGCCAATTAGACAAAAGGAGAGGAGGATGAATCCTCAATTGCAATTGTTGGTGAAAGCGGAATTGGAAAGGTTATTGAAGGCCGGGTTTATCAAGCCGGTGGAAATCACGGATTGGGTTTCTCCTATGGTCTTAGTAAAGAAAAAAAATGGGAAATTAAGGGTTTGTGTCGACTATAGGAAATTGAATTCGTGCACACAAAAGGATCACTTCCCCTTACCTTTTATCACCTTGTTGCTTGAGGAGGTTGGAGGTCATTCGCGATATACCTTTATGGATGGGTATGCGGGTTATAATCAAATTTCCATAGCCCTCCAAGATATCCATAAAACGGCTTTTACTACACCTTGGGGTACTTTTGTGTGGGTAGTGATGCCATTTGGGTTATGTAATGCCCCGGCTACTTTCCAACGATTAGTAATGTATATCTTCACCGACTTGTTGTTCAAATCCATGACCGTCTTTGTGGACGATTTTAGCACACAAAGTAATGTGGATGATCACCTACATTGTGTTAGGGAGGCATTGGTTAGGTGTAGGAAGATGAGGTTAGCATTGAACCCGGATAAGACATTTTTGGGAGTGAATAAGGGAGTGTTGTTGGGTTATGTTGTTAGTGAGAAAGGTAGAGAACCCGATCCGGATAAGATTGCGGCCATAAGCGACTTGGCAACTCCAACCAATTCCAAGGGGATCTCTAAGTTGTTAGGACATGTGGGATGGTACCGGGAACTTATTCCTAATTTTTCAAAGATAGCGGTGCCCATTACCCATTTGCTCAAAAAGGATGTCAAATTCGAGTGGACGGATGCTTGTCAAAAAGCCTTTGAGGAATTGCGGGATAGGTTGAGCACCTATCCGGTGTTGATACCACCCAATTGGGGTAAACCTTTTCACGTCTATTGTGATGCTAGTAATGTGGCAATAGGGAGTGCGCTTTGTCAAGCAACGGGAGAAAAAGAAAAGGATCAACCTATAGCTTATGCGAGTAAGCAATTGACCCCCGCCGAAAGAAACTACTCTACAACGGAGAGGGAGTGCCTAGCCATGGTGTTTTCCGTTAAAAAGTTTAGGCATTACCTCATGTGCAACCCGGTTGTATTTTTTGTTGACCACATGGCTATCAAGTATCTAATTAACAAGGCGGAGTTAAGTGGTAGGTTAGCTAGGTGGGTTTTGTTATTAGAAGAATTCGACTACACGGTGGAATATAAACCGGGTCGTATGCATTTACAAGCGGACCACTTGTCTAGGTTGTCGGAGGAGATAGGAAAAAATCCGGTAAATGATATGTTAGTAGATGATAGCCTCTTTGTGGTCACTTCTACACCGGAGTGGTATGCGGGCATAGTGGAATTTCTAACAACCCACAAGTTGCCCAAAGAGTGGACAAAAGAAGAGAGAAGGAAGGTGAGGGTAAATAGTAGGCAATTTGTTGTAGTGGGCCATAGGTTGTTTAGAAGGGGGTCCGATGGTATTTTACGACGATGCGTGTCAAAAACGGAGGTTGAAGCGATTTTAATCGCTTGCCACGATAGCGCTTGCGGCGGTCACTTCTCGGGTCAACTCACCGGGCAAAAAATACTTAGAGCGGGCTACTTTTGGCCTACACTATTTAAGGACGCCCATGACTATGTAAGGAAATGCGACGCTTGCCAACGGTATGCCCGAAACGACCTTAGAATGGAGATGCCTTTACATGTATCATTACCCTTAATTCCTTTCGAAAAATGGGGCATCGACTATGTGGGTGAGGTCCATCCCCAATCTTCAAAAGGAATGAAATATATTGTGGTGGCAACCGAGTACCTCACCAAGTGGGCGGAAGCCAAAGCGGTGAAGACCGACACGGCGGAACACGCGGCAACATTTATGTACGAAAACATAATTTCGCGGTTCGGGGTGCCGAAGATCCTAGTAAGCGATAGGGGTACTCACTTTTTGAATGACTTGATTCGAGAGATGACAGAGAAATTTAAAATTGATCACCGGAAGACTACTCCCTACCACCCACAAACCAATGGACAAACGGAAAGGGTTAACGGAATTTTGGTGAGTATACTACGCAAGACGGTTATAGACTCGAAGCGGGATTGGGATACGAAACTAACGGCGGCACTTTGGGCATACCGTACAACCTATAAGGTAACTACGCGTGCTACACCATTTTTCCTTAGTCTATGGTCTTGAAGCGACACTACCAATCGAATATGAAGTCGAGTCACTTAGGGTGGCCGTGAGTACGAGACTTACCGAAAGTCAATCCTTACGAAATCGACTAACCGATTTGGAAGCACTTGACGAAGGGAGGAGAATGGCGGCTCAACATATTGAGGCAATCCAAAGAAGGAGAAAGATTACTTTCGACAAACGACATAAGAGAAGGGCCCTAACACCGGGAATGATGGTCATGATTCAAGACGCACGAAAGCTTGAATTTCCGGCGAAATTCAATGCGGTATGGTTAGGACCTTACCTTGTCTATGAGGTCTTTCCTAATAATTCAATTCAATTGGAAACGTTGAATGGTGAGCTCTTTCCTACCCGTACATCGGGAAGTAGATGTAAGGAGTACCGAGCTTGACTAGGCAACTTACCCTTGGAGCAAGAGATGTTTGGATTCATCCCCCGATGGTCGCCAATTATGTGAGCCCAAAAGGGTGCCCACATTTAGTCTTAGACCCTTGAAACGTTAGTTGATGCACTTTGAAGTAGCATGTTACTTCACAAAAATATAAAAAGAGTGAAATGTTAGTCTTAGAAGTACCATGTTGTAAGAGGCTAGGATGTGAGTTGTTATTGTGTTTTTACCTTCGGAAGGATTTGAGTGAATGAGGATAGGTAAGGAGAACTTGGATTGAGTAGTTAGTGAGTAGGCTAGTACAAATGGATGGAGACAACCAAAGTGACTCAAGAGGCAAGTGCATTCGAATTGGGATGAATGGAGGATCACATGGAGCGCACAAGTGGACCACCTCATCATGGCCACTTAATGGGGAAGGCCCAAGGAAGAATGCAAGGTGGAGGATAAGCAAATTCTCAAAGCACCAATCAAATCACGAGTTAAGCATCGTGGTTTGAATTAAGTGGTGAGCGACGATTTGGGAAAGTAAGGGGAGAAAGTTATGGCGGCGGAAAGCGAAGGAGGCTAAGTTTGGGTTGAAGCATCCCAAGTTTAGTAAAGTGTGGTAGGTAGAAAGCCAAGGCTAGTTAAATGTTCGAATTAGGATCCTTGTTGATCATTTGAGGGAGGAAGGCTTAGAAGATAGGATTGGCGCCTACTAAGTAGGAGGAAATCTCAAGGGCTTATCGTGAGCCTTGAGGGTGCTCACCCCCTCAAGCTTACTATATAATCCCTCATTCTTCCCTCACTCATCCTCTCTTTCCTTTGTGCTCCAAGGCACCCCACGAGTTATAAGTGTGGGTGTGGGAAGCCATATTGGAGCACATGTGTGTGCTTAGTTTTTAGTTTGAGAGCCAAGGCTTGTTAGCCTTGAAGAGGGCTTGACCTCTTGGTAGAATTAGTGTTGACGTGAAGGATTTTAAAGTTAATTCATGATTCCAATTTGTGGTACTTTAAGTTCATGTTTTGAATACACGTGGTTGCAAGTTCCATGTTTAAGAGTTGAGCACTTGATGCTGTGATGAGTGCAAAAATATACTTGTGTGGATTAGTTAGTCTTAGTGAAGTTAGGAAATTCTCTCTCCCCCTCTCCTCTCTAGGATTTTAGGATTTTAGGATTAGAGAAGAATTGTGTGATTAGAAAGGGGTTGTTAGTAGAATTAGGGAAATTAGGTAGGAAGATTAGTTAAGGGCTTGAATAATTAGTGAGGTAGTTGGGGATTACAACTACAAAGTTGTGGGTTTATGAAGGAGCTGGGTTTATGAAGGAGCTGGGTTTGTTTAGTTAGAAAGTAAAGAGCTGGGTTTATGAAGGACCTGGGTTTGTTTAGTTAGAAGCTAAGGAGCTGGGTTCATGAAGGACCTGGGTTTATGAAGGAGCTGGGGTTGTTTAGTTAGAAGCTAAGAAGTTGGGTTTATGAAGGAGCTAGGTTTATGTAATTAGAAAGTAAAGAGATGGGTTCATGAAGGAGCTTAGTAGATAGCCTACCTAATTAGCTCATAGACAAGTAGTTAGTTACATTATGCTAGTTAGTGTCATGTGTGGCTTTCACAAGTAAATGTATTTGAGATTGACTATAGAGAATAGTGTTTTTTTTAACACTTGCATCCTCTCTTTAAAAATAAACCACGTGCACAACTTAATGGAGAATGTGGAACACTCTCGCGATGGCAAGACAAAGGAAGCAAAGACCAAAGTTAAATCCAAGACCACTTGAAGGGTGAACCTTGCACTATGGACTCATCCAAGTCCAAATCCAATACCGCGGAGGAATGTGAGCCCAAACCCACTACTCGGACTACGGACGCTTAAGGGTGGGGGGTTTGGCCTCACAGCACTCCTAAGAGCCTCTAGTTTGTACAACCTAGAACCCCAAATGCAAACCCTAACAAGAATGGACAAGGTAGTCATTAAGGACTATTATCATATGACAACAATGGATGAAAACATAAATTAAGGAAAGCTAATACATCTATTGTCAAATATTCCTCTAAACCTTAGGTCCCCCTTTTGTGCACTTACCTTTACTTTAAAATTCCTAATAGCCTTTCTAAATGTACACACTAGAGAGAAATAACACCTCTCCCTTATGTATACTATGTACGTGAATGCCTCAAATAATACCCCTTCTTACACTCACATTAGTTTGTATGTTGTATGAAGAGTCCACCCCCTGGGCATCACGTCATGACGTAACGTGATGGCCATGGGCCGTGTCATGTCAATTTTCACATCCTTTGCTCCCCCCACACTCCCACCCCGCCCCCGATGAAGATAATGAACATTTGGGAAGACTCATTGCAATGTACAACTATATATTGACTTTGTGTTGCAACATGTGTTGGAGTCTACATTGCAACACAATTTGAGAAGATCCAATGATTTTCTCTGCCACTTTAGGTGCAGGCTTGATTTGGGGTGTTGTCCAAACCACTACATTTAATGGAAACTCTCAATGAGCAACATCCACGTGCAAGAAAAGCTCCCTTGTTTTAGTCTTGGTGATTGGTACCTAGCATAACATTTATTTCCAAGCATTGCTCCTTCAAATGAAAGAAATTGTAATTGGACTTGCACATGTCTATTCGTTAAAGCATAATATAAAAATCTTCACGCTGAGTCGGGGTGGGAGGAGGTTTGGGGAGGCAAATGGTGACTTGGTGATGGTCTAGAATGTTGTGTTGCCAAAAGATGGCCCTTTAAATCACTGAGGATAAAATCACCAAACCTTGTTAAGCAATTCTCTATTTTTTCAAATTTTTTTTTCACAAATTGAAAATTCAATTGCAAGAAAGGAACCAAAAAACAACCAACCCTGCAAGAACTTTCTAATGTATGTTTACATAATATTCAAGCATTCTAATTCAGAGGTAAGCACTAGGGAAAAGTGTAGCCTAGCGAATAGAGATGGCGAAGTGTGAATATTATTTCAGTTTGAGTATTAAAGATGTACATGTCTGTATTCTATCCATGTGTTGTTTTCTGGATAACATTACCCAACCCAATACTCTTAACTCCGGCGCGGAGTTTGATGCGGCTCCGATGCGGCTCCGATGCGGCTCCGGGGAGGTTCGGATGCTAGCTCCGGTGGGTTTGGGTGGGTGGGGGCAAAAATTGCCCCCTATTTTTTTGATTGGGTGGGGCCTTACTTGATCTCATAAGGGGCCTCCTAGAGTAATTTGGGGCCGTAGAACCCAAATTTAGCAAAAAAAAACCAAAAAAAGTCATCAAGGGGTCAAAACGGGGCAGGGTTGTCTATCGCGACGTCATGACGGTGTCGTGCCGTCATGTCAGGTCGTGTCGTGACGGACCCCTCCGTCACGACACAATAGGGTCCACGTAGGGTCAACATAGGGGGAATGGACTAGGGTGGGTAAAATACTTACCTTCTTGCCAAGGTGGCGTCCTATGTGGCAGAAAACGCCGACGTGGATGTGCATATTTCCCTTGCCAAGTAAACCATTTTGCCATTGTGTTTAGGGTTCTGTTAAAATCAAAGTAGAAAAATATGACTAAGGAAGGTGTGGGGCGGACGGTGGGGCGGACGGGAGAGGGGGGTGGTGCGGACGGCGGAGGGGGGTGGTGCAGACGGCGGAGGGGGGTGGTGCGGACGGGGGAGGGGGGTGGTGCAGACGGGGGAGGGGGGTGGAGCGGACGGGGGTGGGGCGGACGGAGGGGGGTGGAGTGGACGGGGGTGGGGCGGACGGGGGAGGGGGGTGGAGCGGACAGGGGTGGGGCGGACGGAGGGGGGTGGAGCGGACGGGGGAGGGGGGTGGAGCGGACGGGGGAGGGGGTGGAGCGGGGACGGGGGTGGGGCGGACGGAGGGGGGTGGAGCGGACGGGGGAGGGGGTGGAGCGGACGGGGGAGGGGGGTGGAGCGGACAGGGGTGGGGCGGAAGGGGGTTGGGAACGGGGGGGAGAACGCTGGAGCGGACGGGGGAACGCGGGGGCGGACGGGGGGAACGCGGAGGGCTCCGTCCGCCCCAAGTTCCCTCACGTCCGCCCCACGTTCCCCCGCCGTGCGTTCACGTTCCCACACGTTTCCTAACGTCCGCACCCGTTCCCTACCGCGTTCCCTCCCGTCCGCGCCCGTTCCCCCCCAGTCCGCACCCGTTCCCTTCCCGTCCGCCCACGTTCCCTCCCGTCCGCCCCACGTTCCCTCCCGTCCGCCCCACGTTCCCTCCCGTCCGCCCCATGTTCCCTCCCGTCCGCGCTACGTTCCCCTCCCGTCCGCCCACGTTCCCTCCCGTCCGCCCACATTCCCTCCCGTCCGCCCCATGTTCCCTCCCGTCCGCCCCATGTTCCCTCCTGTCCGCGCTACGTTCCACTCCCGTCCGCCCGCGTTCCCCTCCAGTCCGCCCCACGTTCCCCTCCCGTCCGCCCCATGTTCCCGTACGTTCCCTCCCGTCCGCGCTCCGTTCCCTTCCGTCCGCCCGTGTTCCCCTACGTCCGCCCCCTCGTTCCCTCCGTCCGCCCCCGCGTTCCCACGTTCCCCATACGTCCTTTTCGTGCCCCATGTCAAATCCGACCGGGATCCCATAATGATTGTGCTCCCCTTTGCCTATATAAAGCCGTGGGGTTTTAGTTCCCCTCACTTTCCTCTCCTCCCACCACAAAGGGACCCGAGACCTTGTTGCCGTCCCAAGGACAGCGGCACCGCACGGGTCTCAGGGGGTTTGGGAGGGCAGGGCAAATTGTGGGGAACCCTCGCAATTTTTTTTCCAGATTCACGCACTCATTTCTACATTCACTCACTCCTTTTTACATTCACTCACTCACGCGGTTTTTTTCACGATGGAGGGGGAGGACATTGCTCCTTACCAAGACGAGGATACGAGGCTGCACCGTGCTTGGCTCCAAAGCACTCCACTTGCGCATACTGGAGAGGGTACGGGAAGCGAGGCCGGAAGTGGAAGCACTGCAGCACGTCCCCCACGTCCAGATCCTTTTCGGTTTGACGAAGAGTTCTTTGCAGTTGGCCATTCAGGAGGCAACCAAACACGTGGAAGCCGTGGGAGTCGGGGAAACAGTGGACATAGAGGGAGAATAGGAAGGGGACCAAGCTCAGGCAGTTCCACCGATATAAATGCAGCCACTCATGGAGAGTCCGTGCCACCACGATCTCCGACACGGCGGACATCAAGACCGGAGAGCCCTGCACGTGATGTACCTCAGGGTTCGGAGCATGGTGAAAGACGGGGACAAAAACGCCCAGCAATTTCGGAAGGGACGGAGGAGGGGTCCGGGGTTTCAGGTTCGCAATCGAGGAAAAGGAAAAATAGAGGCAAACGCGACCCGCGGATCGATGAGGCTCGAAACCATTGTAGGGTCGTGCTGTTGGAATGGTTTAGAAATAACAGCATGGTTTATTTGGAAAAAAAATACCTCAATGATGGTACAAAGGGGTTGGATTTGGTGAGGAACGATTTGATTCTTATTCTCACGGAAGCCACGGCTGGAGCGGAGTTTGAAGATGCTAGGGGCATGAGCGATTGGGGCACCTGGATTGAACAACAAGCCGTGGAAGCAATCTACAATCCAACAATGGCATATGATGCTGTGCATCCTAGCGAGGGAAGTAGTAGTGGCAGGAAGTCCGAGCTGTACATGAAGCTAGAGAATTGGAAAAGAGGCGTAATAGCAGCAAAAGGAACATCCGCCCGCAACCTTCCCATTTTTATTGACAGGCAGATGGCAGACAACATTGCCACTCAGGGCCGGCAGGGTGTCATATGGTTGCCTAGGAATGCGGAGATCAAAGCCTTGGATAAGGAAATCTTCCAAGGGACCTTCGGAGTGGTGCGGAGAGTCGCAATTCATGGAGCATCATTCATCCCTAGCTGGATAGAGTGGGCTGGGAAGACCATGAAGGCCACGAATAGTTTGGAGAATCGAAAGGAACGTTCAGTTGAAGCATTGGCGTGTCCAGTAGATCATCCTGGGGTAATCAAGCTACAATACCTCAATATGAAAACATACGAATCCTATTCGATGTGGTGGAATGGAGGCTCCTTGAAAAACATGAGGATCTATGACTTCAGCGTTCCGGAAACCCACGAGCGCACAATCCTTCACATGCCTGGGGCAGACTTTGAAGCACGGAAACGGTTGGTTGTATATCGAAGGCATCGAGCTTATTTGGCATGGGCTCTAATGTGCATTGTGGATGTAGTGCACAAGCATGACGTGTTGCACAATGACCTTAATCCCAACAATGTCATGTTGCATTTCCCACAAGACCGTGAGAACACGGTTTACATTGGTGTGTGTGATTGGGGCATGGCATCATGGGGAGGTGAAGACGCACCCTCCAACTATGGAAAAAATTCAGTGGATGAGATGAACAAGCACAAAGCAAAATACAACTGTGCTGGTCCAGAATTATTCCATGTACGAGGGCAGCGTGGAACATCCACCTCTCCGGTGAGGATGGCTCAGAAACATAGGCACACGTTTCTATCGGAGTCCTTCTCAGTGGGTGCTTTGGCAAAGAAGATTTATGCCAGGGATGCGACTTCCCCCTTGTTTCAGCTAAACAGTGATCCAAATGGCTTGAATATGCGGTTTGAGTTAGCATTGGATTCATTGACGAAGACCAATCCAGCGGAAAGGTCAACCATCACACACGTAGTGAACATTTTGAAGTCCCCTCCATACAACATGGTTAACCCGACAATGTGCTTCCGTGACACTGCAAAATAGATTTTTTTTGTTTTTTTTGCAACAATTTTGAATCATACCAATTTTGTAACCGTTGGAGATATAAATAAAGCCATCATTTTTTCATACAAAACTTGTATATTGTATGAGGTTTATGGATCTTAGTGCAATGTTCATACTACTCCATGAGGCCTTTGCTCCATAATCGAGAAGAAATCTATGGGAGGCTAACCAAGGTTCTCGCCTCTCGTGAGGCCACATCCTTCTTTCACATCGTTGTTATCACATCCATGTGCTAAGTTCAAGTTAACTATAGTTGTTTGTGATATGTCTTGAAAAAATGCAGTTACCTATATTTATTCTAATTTTGGTATGCCACAAAATGTAGTAAACTATAGTTATATCGGTTGTACACGTGATCCAAAACATCTCTAAATGTTATCTTTCTTCTACTCCCCACATATTGCACACTATAAATGTTAAACGTGTTAACAGTTAACAAAATGGTACTCCCTTCTTTGTAAATCTGACTCTATAAACGTTAACGGATGAAATACAACCATAATATGGATGATAAAAACTACACATCCAGTTACATTGATTCATATTCACTCGTGATTTGTAAACTTGATATTGAATAAAGTTTTGATTGGGTGTGCAATTTTATGAATGGTATTCTCTCACAAGGAATCTTCACAATTGCTTATATTTATATTTATATAATTCACAATCATTTTTTTTTGGAAGTTTGGACATATTCTTGGCCGTCCAAGTGAAGAGGCCGTGCGATTAAGTGGCCCAACTTTGTTGATAGTCCAAAGAAATGAACTGAAAATAGCCAAGAAAATATAGTAAGGGTAGCCTTAGTTGGGCATAGTGTGAAGCCTCCAAAGGCCAAGCGCAAAGTCCAAACCTTTGGCCATGAACTCCCACGGCCTCTCGGCTTGGATGGCCAAAGTGTGAAGCCTCCAAAGGCCAATCCCAAAGTCCAAACTCAAAGGAGCATGCCACTTTATTCCTTGCTCAAAATAACCCCTCCAATCTAACGGCCAAGATCTTGTCAATGATTGATTATTTTAATGAAAAAAAAGTTCGGTCTCTCGACGGAAGTTTGGGTTGAGCATTTTGCTATACCCAATCTTTGTTCGAGAGGCCGAACTCTTGGCGCCATAACTTCCTAAAAGTGTTGCCACCTAGGCTCTTTTGGAGGCCACGTCCTTTGAACTTCGGCCTCTAGTGTGAAGGCCGAGAGGACGGACTTTGGGCATTTCAGCATTTTCATTGGTCCAAATGTCGAACCTCTTAAAGTTTGGCCATATTGTGAACCGGCCCTTATATTTGCAATACATGTCTTATTCTTTTTTTGGCACAAATTGAAAATTCAAATTGAAAATACAACCAACCCAGCCGAAACAGCGCAGCCTAAGTTGAAATCTAGAAATAATGCTCATTTGAGGCCTATCCTTCCAAGTAGGGACTAAGTTGCTACGGGTCACAATAAGACCTTTGACCCCCCAAATCAAATCAAATTTGTTAAGAATGTCATGGTAGGCCACGTCCGGGGCTTTTTCCAAGTCCCTAAGCATCTGTTTCCATTCAATCCTCCCATACTCTGATTTGTAATACATGTCATAAAAACTAATGCAATTATTGTTTTGAAGTCTACCATCAAATGATATGTAAGATCGTATGTTCACTTGTGGTTGGTTCTTTTTATGTACCAGTTTAAGCCAATACTAAAATAAAATAAACCTTATTCTATAAAATCTAATGACACTACCATACAAGTTAGTAGAGATGTTGTATATTTTTTAAAATTATTCTATATATTTACATAACTACAACTTATAATTTTGTGAAGAATAATACATAATACAACAAAGTTCAAATCAATACCTCTTTTGTGCACTCACATATACTCATACGGATTTAGTATAGTGCACCCCCCCCAAATGATCACTAATGTGGGCCACATTAAATTTAAGCCCACACCAAATCCCTAGTTTAATATCAATGTGGACCATATTAATTTGCTTTTCTAGAATGTTCTAATTTGTGTAAGGTGTTGGTAAGATATCTTTATGAAGCCTATAGGAACTCGGGGGATGCACTCTACATTATGTTTGAGAATCACGTGCGTTCATGACCCCTTCTAAAAACCCCAATGTATACCATAAGTTATATGTCTAAGTAGAGATTGTGCCAACTTGAAGTAGTCCTCGCGATTTGCGAACGTTTAACTTTCGTTGTAGGCATCGTAAAAAAAAGCGGGTGGGTTCGTTGGAAAGCTGGGAACCTAAACCCTCAAACCATGTATGGAAACACTTCTACATGAGTGAGAGAACAAAACAACGGCACATATGTGGTAGCAATTTGGAATGACGTAGGGTTTAGGGTTTAGGGGTTTAGGGTTTAGGGTTTATGAACTACAAAGGTTGAAGCACAAATATGTGAATTGTCGAATGAAAGGGCAAGGGAATGCGTGTGGGTTGTAAAACCATACGAACCACTAAGGTTGAAGCTCAAATATGTGAATTGTTGAATGAAGATGACATTCGGATGCCTAATATGCGTTGTAAAACCATATGGACCACAAAGGTTGAAGCACAAATATGTACTTTGTTGAATTAATATGACATTCGAATGCGTGTGGATTGTGAAACTATACGAACCACTAAGGTTGAAGCTCAAATATGTGAATTGTTGAATGAAAAGACAACCCATCAAATATAGAAGCTTCAAAGAGGTTTCCAATGCGGGTGTCGGGGGACTTTTTCAAAAAGTGCAACTAACTTTTTGACTTCACCAACTTTCTTTTTATTCCTATTGTGTTGTCTTTATCCTACCAACGAGAATTGGATCCTCTACATCTTGGATTACATCAAATATTGTATATTTCATAAAGTCCTTTGAGCTCAATATATAAGTAGAGCATTTAGACTCATACATATAACGAGGGTAGAGTATCATGGATAGGATGGGAGAGAAGAGAGACATGTTTGAGGGTCTAGGATGTGATGAGGAGATAGAAAATTTAGGTGAACCCGATATTCCATTCAATCCATCAACCGAGCGTGAGAGAGATGAGAGATGTGCTAGGGATCGATTTCGTGATGAGTATGTCATGACTCCCTTCTCACAATCTACACAAGCTTGGAGGATGAGGGCGGAGGAGGACCAACGACGATATGCGGACAACTTTGAGATCGATGCGGTGGAGAATGACAACACACAATGCGTGGGTGGAGATCTAAATGATCTGATTGATTTGTGTGCGGATATTTTGGAGAAGCCCGGGGATGTGGATGTGGAGGAGACTTCAATCGACATTGAAGATGTCAAGGTAGCGGAAGAATCTTCAAGGACTTTGCCTTTTCGTAAGAAGAAGAGAGGATTATCGCCTCATCGGCTACCATTGAAGGAACGGATGAAAGACCGAACGATTAGCTATGTTGATTACTTCGACCGAATCCTCTCCAAAAAATGGACCCTCGACGGAAGCCACAAGCATCTACGAGGTTGCCATGACGGAAGTCAAGTTGACGGAATGAAGTGGAATATTAAATCGTGCATGGTTTGTTCATGTATGTGATTTATAAAGGGCATTTGTACCGTCGTCGCAATAATAAAGTCATTACTTGTACATCGTTGTCTCCATAGGGGTGATAATTTGTTGGTCATCATACTACATTGGTTACTTTGTTGCTTGAGGGATCCTTCATTAGTTTTGTGTGGATAAGTACACCGGTAATGATATTTAGTGTCACATATATTATTTGCAAAGGGCCTAAGTTAGATGGGGTGCGGATGGAGGGACGCGGGAATGTGCAGTAGAAATATTATTGCATATTCATGTAGAGGACTTCATTACCTATCCATGGATACCAAGAAATCATTTTTTGGACTTCATATGAATTTTTGAGAGCCAAAAAACCGAGACTATGTCCAAACTTCCAAAAAAAGTTAAAAAGTGCAGATTCAAAGGAACTCGGGAGCGGACGTATGGGAACGCTAGAGCGGACGCAGGGGAACTCTAAAGCGGACGTAGGGGAACATGGGGCGGACTTATAGGAACGTTGGAGCGGACGTAAGGGAACATGGAGCGGACGGGGGGGGGGGCGGAAGGGGGGGGGGGCGGGTTGGAGCGGACGGGGGGAACGCGGGAGCGGACTGAGGGGAGCGGACGTAGGGAACGAGGGGGCGGACGTAGGGAACGAGGGAGCGGACTGAGGGGAGCGGACGTAGGGAACGAGGGGGCGGACGTAGGGAACGAGGGGGCGGACGTTTGGGAACGGGTGCGGACGGGGGCGGGAACGGGTGCGGACTGGGGGGAACGCGGGGGGCGGACGTAGGGGACGTTTGGGAACGGATGCGGACGTTTGGGAACGGGGGCGGACTGGGGGGAACGTGGGGGGCGGACGTAGGGGAACGGGTGCGGACTGGGGGGGAACGGGCGCGGACGGGAGGGAACGGGTGCGGACTGGGGGGAACGCGGGGGGCGGACGTAGGGGAACGGGTGCGGACTGGGGGGGAACGGATGCGGACGTTTGGGAACGGGTGCGGACTGGGGGGAACGCGTGGGGCGGACGTAGGGAAACGGGTGCGGACTGGGGGGGAACGGGCGCGGACGGGAGGGAACAGGTGCGGACTGGGGGGAACGCGGGCGCGGACTGGTAGGGAACGGGTGCGGACTGGGAGGGGAACGGGCGCGGACTGGAGGGGAACGCGGGGGGCGGACGTAGGGGAACGAGTGCGGACGGGGGCGGGAACGGGTGCGGACTGGGAGGGGAACGGGCGCGGACGGGAGGGAACGGGTGCGGACTGGGAGGGGAACGGGCGCGGACGGGAGGGAACGGGTGCGAACAGGGTGGGAACGGGGAGCGGATGGAGGGGTATATAAGTGGAGGGGACCACTTACATACCCCACTCCACTCCTTGTGGGCGCCCGGACGACCCTCCTCTACTACAGAGTGCGGGGTTTAGCGGGGTGCTCGGAGGAGTTAAGGATCCCTTTTTTGGGATCCTTTTATACTTTTTTTACTGACCTGTTTGTGGGTGTGATCCACGTGGACCCGTTTCCTTGTGACGTGGCATATTGCCTTTTTGGCATATTCCTTGTGACGCGCCCAGTCAACTGGCCTCTGCGTGAGCGCTGGTAGCGGGGTGCTCGAAGGGTATGCTGAATTTTTGTAGTTTAATTTTTAACGACATTTTTGAACTAATTCCACAGCAACACTATTTTGAAGTGTATGCTTGGATGTTTTGTAGCACTATTATGAAGTGCAATTAGTAATTTAAAAATTAGAGTTCTAGATTAGAATTAGAAACTACAATTTGGGTGGATCCGGCAAGTGAAGGATTTCCAGACATGGCAAGTGGAGGATCTAGAGACATGGCAAGTGCAAGTGGAGGATCTGGAGACATGGCAAGTGGGGGATCAGGTTGTCACAGATCACATGTACGCAAGGCCGCTGGGTTGGAGTGGGATGTTTATGATGACAACACTCAAAAAGCCAGGGCAGGTTGGGAGAATGTACCACAACCGTGGTCAGTGAAGACTGCAATGCAGTACGTGGGTTTCCCTCACTTTGATCGGTTGTGGCCAAGACCTTGTCACGAGCGACACTGCAAGGCCATCAGTGCGAGTTATATGCAGCTTGATGACGTGGAGGCAAAATGGAGATTCCTAACGATACTTAGAAGTATCTCCAATTTGGATAGATGGCCCAAGAGTGCAATTCCAAAGTCGGTGGCGTGTATGATGTATGCGGAGCACGTGTTGCGAGTTAGGGTGGATTGGTCAAGTTTAGCTACCCTGCATGGTCAAAAATTTGGGGGTATCGGAATTGCATTCACTAAATGCACAGTTCCAGATATTCCATACACTCCCGTTCCGGAGTGGTTCAAGAGGAATCCTCGACTAGTGGACGAGCCTGGGGCCCCAATTCCAGAGGGTCGGGAACCAAAAAAACCACGTAATCGTAAACGACCAGCCAATGACGTGCAGATGGCCATCGAGGAGGCGTTTGAGCATATGGATGAGGGCATGGAGGCAAATGTCGAGGTCAACAACCTGATCAACGACGTGGTTAACGAGGTCCTAGACGAGGTAAACCTTGGTGAACATGGAGTGGACCCGACGGAGAGCAGAATGGAGGAATTGCGTAAGCAACATGCGTTGGAAATTCGTGAGTATAAAACGATGATTTTCGAGTTGGAAAATCGAGTTGCAACACTTACGATGGAGGAGGCTAGCAGTTCAAGTAGTACACCAATTAACCTTCAGTCTTTGGAAGCAGAGAGGGACGCAGCTTTACAGGAGGCCAAGATTGCAAAGTCACAAGCTCTGGAGGTATGTATGAGGAATGAAGTAATGCGAGGAAAGATGGAGGCTTTGCAAAAGGAGGTGGTGGACATGCAACAACAACTTCAAGTGGTCAATGAAGTGGTTGTTGATCACGAAGCCAAGATTGGCGGACTGGAGGAGCAGAATGCAAGGTTGAAGAAATTTCTGTTGGATGCGATTGTGGAGCGCAAAAATATGAAGACAAGCACATTGCTTGCTATGGCCAAGGCTCATCAATTTGAAGCTGAGTTTGAGAGCATCCAGAAAGAATGGAACCGCAATCAGAGAATGCGGAATATGATGCTCACATCATGGCCAGAAGATGAGCAGATGTACCCTAGTAGGTGGGATAGGGATAATGAGTGGACATTGCCAAGCGGGAGCATCGATTGGCGTCAAGTGACCGACCCAGATCACCATTGGGATGTGACCCAAGTGCATGAATATCCATTCCGCATGAGGGGTGAGTTGTTATGGCCAAATCCACATACAATGGTCTTCGACAGAACCGCATGTGCGATTTGCCAATGTCCATTTGGCCCAGAGGGATGCTATCAAGTTGGATCATGTGGGGCCCAATTCCATCCACAATGTCTAATAGGGAATATGATCAAGAAACGCCAATGTTCTCATTGCAGATCACCCTTCCACCCTCGTTTGTGCCTCCAATTTGGCCTTCGGGATTACATGCCTAACGACTGGGTATTAAAGCCATGGGACTTTCCCTTCGATCTTCAAGAGTTTGATGGAGAGAATGTTGAATGGAGTTGGTTATACAATTGTGCCAAGGTTGAGCTATGGCACGAGAACAGAGATGGCGACTGGACACGGAATGCACGTCAAATTTTGTATGTTGCAGACGAGTTGTATCCCAACAAGCCCCCCGATCATGGCTTGAAAAGATTTTTGTACCAAACTCTTGAATGGCATTGGGATTCAACCAGCAGACAATTAAAGAGAGGCATTCATCCTCCTTGGTACAATGCAGCAGGTCTCGAATCAGTATCGGAGCATGATTTGGAAGAAGATGCAGATGACATGCCTACGGAACGGGATCCGAGATATGAATTGCAGTTAGAGGTGGGGTACCACAAGAACAGGCTGCAGTTGGCTGCAATTGATGCACTCTTGCATAGAGTTGCGGATGATGTGGTATTGAGATGGCTAAATGGTGGGCCTAGACCACGTAATGCCGTTCCATTGTCTCCTGGTAGTCGTCCATACCTCACCCGTGGAACAACGCGAAGCATGGAAGCGGGGGAATCATCACGAGCACGACGAGAATCTACTTCAGCTAGAATAGACCTCGATTCAGATTCGGATTAGGCATTTTTGTACCATGTTTAGGAAGTTGTATGGGAACGGATGAAGACTTTGGACACAATGAACATATTTCATGTTCAAAGTATATGTAATATAAAGAGGATTTACCGACAAGTTGTCAACTCTAAGATCGTGTAAAAGATAACATATGGATGCCACATGTTTTAATGTTACTTGAAACATTTAAAAACTTACTTGAATATTAGTAATTCATATGATAGTCTAACCAAAAGTACTATTGACTACATAGTCAATATTGAATACCACATAAAAATATAATTATATAAAACGGATAGAAAGGTCCTCAAAAAGAGGATGTCACCAACGAAGCATGTACAATCGAGCAATAGGGGATTGCAATATTTATAAAAGCATATTCTTTAAGAAGCTCAATAAATAAACATAAAACTCCATTCACAGTAAGAATTATACAAAATAGTAATTAATAAAGGCATAACATGTTATTGGAGATTAATTGCAATGCTAAGTTGACAACCATATTGTATTTTCAAAATTTTAAAAAACATGCAATAAATAATTTTATTACTATAATAAAATGTTACAACTTCGAAGGTAACGTTCGCTTTGTGGTCTAAATGTCTTACCGAAGGCCCTAAGGTTGTAACTTGTATCAATTTTGACGTAAGTAATAAATTATGGAAGTACGTGGGAGCACTGAAATACCACATTTGTGCAAAACCATTACGTTCGAATCCGTACTGTGGGATCATTTGCTTCGACACATCTTGGGTCCTCTTCAGACTCGTCTGTGCTGCAATCATCATCCGTTTGGGGAGTCGCGCTCCGAAGATGCAACTCTCGGTCACGTTGTGAGAAAATTATCTTCTTGGTCGGCCGGGAGCCCTCTGCATCCTGTATGCCATTTTCATCTAGATGTGGTCTACCTTCATCTTCATTGTAGTCTTCAGCAGTAAACGGAAGCGATCTTCCCTGATACCTCTTCCTAGTACGTTTGACACCTCTCGTAGTTCTCTGACGCCCTCCACCCGTACCACGACTTGAGTGCACTTCATCTCTACTTCCATCTATAAAAGCATCCCCCGTTGTACTTCCGCCTCCAACTCCAAGGCCACATGTTCCATTGGATTGACTGTGTGGAAGTGAAACTGATGCGGATGGAATTGCAATTGGTATGTTCTCAACAACATGTCGACGAACAGAATGACGACGTGGCGCCTCTGTAGTAACATTTCTTGAAACATTGTGTATAGCAACCAAAGTAGCACCCACCGCAGTTGCACGTGAAACACCCAATCTAGAAGTATTGGCAATACTTCGAGTGAGAGGACGACGTTGACCTTGTGCATGCACTTGCACCGTAGAGGTTGATGCAGTTCTTTGAAGAGCACGGAATCGAGTTGTAGGTATTTCAGGAACATTGGGTGTTTGATCTTCTATACGATGGTTGGATATGAGGGAGGCGTCCATGGATTCAGAATGTACTCGGGCTGGAAATGGATCCTGTTGAACGTGCGTTAGCTCATTTGCGGGTAGTACATTGTCACCTTCACCAAAAGAAAGAGAATCGCTCCGAGGTTGCAAGGAATCTACTTCAATTCCTACATTCTCACTTGCCCCCATAGCAACATTATGGGCAGGGCGAAACCCTTGTCCAATGTGGAGAGTTTCAAAAGGCGGTCTTCCAATAGACCCCTCATGATCGTCATGCATTCCGTCGTTATGTTGGGGGACATCCGGTTCATCAAAATCAAACACCCCAAGGTTTCCATCACTACCATTGCCATCCTCATCTTCTGAATCATGATTCTCGGAATCGAGGTCATCCAAATCAAAGTCGATGTCATCAACATTGTTGTCAACATCATTTCCGGCACTATCATTTGGATCCACGTCATCTTTGTTGTCATCTTCTTCGTCAAGGTCATCGTCAGAATGGACCTCATTCAATTCGTACCATTGCGCAGGTCTTGGGCCCCTCCGATGTCGAATGAGCCTACTATTGGTATATATGTAGACGAGGTCCTCGACACGACTATGCTTCAAGCGATTGCGACTCTTGTTGTGAACATATGAGTACATGCTCCAATTGCGTTCACATGCGGATGCGGAACATACTTGTGCAAGGATACGTCTTGCTATTGTTTGGAGGGCTTTAGCTCCACCTCCCATTGCATCCCACCATTCATGGAGAGGTGCGGCATGCACGCTCGGGTCAGTAGAATCAGCAAAAGGCCCTCGATTTTCAAGGAAATCTTGGTACTGGTGGAGGATTTGGACATAAGTGTCCTCATCTTGAGCAAGCCTGCGAAGAACTCGATTTAGGATTGTCCTCGAATTCTCATCCTCATGGAGTGGGGCCCAACCACGTAGAAGCGGATTTAACATCGCTCCAGCCCAATGTAGATCATTCAACATCAACCTCCATCTATTTTGAAACGTTAGCATAGCATTTACAGCAAGCTCAGGGCTTAAGCGAAATGGAGGTTTACCGAATCCACGAATATGGGTTTGTAAATCATGCATGACCCTCCAAGCCATTCCCATTGCAGGCGCCTTGCCATCAAATACACGAAGAGCTTTAACAACCGGGATCACCATATACAAGAAATTTTCGCACGTGTTCCAGAATCCATCAGAACGTATAAAGCTTCGCACAGCAGAGCCCTTCATGTAAGAGGTGCGAGATCTCCTCCTCATATCACGCATTAGAGTAGGCCAATCCTCATCAACCACCATTCTTTCCAAAGCATTGCGTACTTGAAGAAGACGATCTATCATGATGAAGTTCGTTGCAAAACGGGTCTCTACAGGTAGGCGGAGTGAGAGATTTGGTGACAACCTCCGGAATATAGCTTGAGAAGCATGATGGTTTTTGATAAAAACACAAATATGGCGCGCCTTTTTTACCAACTTTTTCACCCATTCCTCCTTCCCCCAATCTTCTAAGAGGAGATCTAGGCAATGCGCAGCACATCCTTGAAAATATAGATCGGGATTTGCTTGAATCAAGTCGCGAGCAGCGGAGGCCATAACTGGGGCATTGTCGGTGCAAATCTGGACCACATTATGTCGACCAACCTTTTCCACAAATGGTTGAATTTGAGCAGCAACGTATACATGATCCTTGTGATTTCCCGTGGTATCAATGGTACCCAAGAAAACATCTCCCTTTGTGCCGCATTGGAGAACGTTTAGGAGAGGTCGGTTTTGCACGTTGTCCCATCCATCACAACATATTGTAACACCGTATTTTTCAACGGAATTCCCCATCTTCTCCTTCACTTGCCTATCTAGGTCAACCTTTTTATCAGTTAACAACTTCGTACGGATGGCATTGTACGATGGTGGTGTGTAGGCTGGCATTCGATGACGGGCAGTTTCACGCACAGCATGAATAAATGCAGGATGTCTCACAATGTTGAAAGGAATGTTAGCTTCATAAAAAGCCGTTGCCCATGCTCTATCAAGGAGTTGTTTTGTTGACACATTGAACCCCTCCGTTATGTTGAGTTGACGTAGTTCACGAGGAGGTGTGCCATATATCACAACATCAGAATGTTGAGTGGATTGGGACATAAGCAAAGGCTCTGTTTCACTAATTACGGAGTCCGCTATAATAGGCTCCAGAGGTACAATATCTGGCACCGGAGAGTCCTCATTTACAATGCCTACATGTAAGGGCACAATGCCTCCGCAATGTTCAAACAAGACCCTAATATGCGGGGGTACCATCCTACATGTGGAAACATCACAAGCACCCCCTACAGGAGGTCTATAACCAAGGTGGGCCAACATTCTATTTCCTCGGTAAGATATGACGAACAGGCAAAACCTACATTTAACCTGCCTTTGTGATTTACCGGGAACCATCCCCTTATCCTCGTACCAATGATCCCATGCATCATTTCGGCGTGGCATGACTTCAACAAAACCTGCAAATAAAAACAAGTTAGAGCAAGTAACTTTGATCGCATACTAGGTCCTGTTCAAGAGTGCCACAAGGGCAACCCTAATTCACAGTCACTAGATTGGACAAAGTATCCTCTGCATTCGGGTCTCACGCATTCAATCCTCACTCCTCAAAGGAGATTCAAAAGACTTGAGACACACTATGTTAGTGGAGGCAAAAATGGCACCTTGAACCCTCAATTTATAGTATTCGAATCGGACTGGGGAGCGGACGGAAGGGGGGGGGGAGCGGACGGGGAGCGGACGGAGGGGGGGGGGGGACCGGACGAGGGAGCGGACGGACGGGGGGGAGCGGACGGACGGGGGGGAGCGGACGGACGGGGGGGAGCGGACGAGGGAGCGGACGGACGGGGGGGGAGCGGACGGGGGAGCGGAAGGGGGAGCGGACGGACGGGGGGGGAGCGGACGGGGGGGAGCGGACGGGGGAGCGGAAGGGGGAGCGGACGGACGGGGGGGAGCGGACGGGGGGGCGGACGGGGAAGCGGACGGAGGGGGGGGGGGAGCGGACAAGGGAGCGGACGGGGGGGCGGACGGAGGGGGGGGGGAGCGGACAAGGGAGCGGACGGGGGAGCGGACGGACGGGGGGGAGCGGACGGGGAAGCGGACAGAGGGGGGGAGCGGACGGGGGGGCGGACGGGGGGGCGGACGGGGGAGCGGAAAGGGGAGCGGACAGACGGGGGGGAGCGGACGGGGGGGCGGACGGGGAAGCGGACGGAGGGGGGGGGAGCGGACGGGGGAGCGGACGGACGGGGGGGGGGGCGGACGGGGGTGGGGCGGACGGAGGGGGGTGGAGCGGACGGGGGAGGGGGGGGGGCGGACGGGAGAGGGGGGAGCGGACCGGGGGGGGGGGGGGGACGGGAGAGGGGGGAGCGGACGGGGTTGGGAACGGGAGCGGACGGGGGGGAACGGTGGCGAACGGGGATTGTGAACGGGAGCGGACGGGGGGGAACGGGGGCGAACGGGGGTTGGGAACGGAGGCGGACGGGGGGGGCGGACGGGCTCTAGTAAATTTTTCCCCACTTTACCTTTACTTTGCTGACATGTCATCACACGTGGACATTGTAAATCCTACGTGTCAGAAATGGGTTAATGTAATTACACAAAAAAATCGGTAAAATTCAAGTCCGTCAGGATAAAGACAGCATCCGGCATAATGTCGTGACGGATACGTGTCGTGACGGCACGACATTATGTCGGGATTACCCTCCGTCACGACACAATAGACAACCCTGAAACGGGGAGGGCCAGAAAAATGGACCCACCGGAGCTGGCATCCGAATCTCCCCGGAGCCGCATCGAACTCCGCGCCGGAGTTAAGAGTATTGGGTTGGGTAATGTTAGGGTTGTTTTCTGGCCCATTACATGACATGCCACACATTCCACTCACTCTTGCTTGCTTGCTAAGCTCCTTTCAATGACCGTATCCGATTCTTGGCCCCATGCTTTTGCTCACCCTAAGAAAAGACTTGGGCATGGGGAATAAGCTTGGATTGGGACAGCTAGGTGATGATGTGAGGCATTGGACCAACACTTTAAGCTAGTATGCACAAACATATGTCTATGTGGTTGATATAAAATTGCACATTCATATCATCCTTTGGGCTAAATATAGGTGTGAAGTCAAGACAAATATATTTCTAGCCTCAATTGAATATTTGATGAATATTCAAAGTCAAATCCACTAGCTTTCTGAAAGCCATCCCTAGGTCACGTGTATGACAATCTTGCATATGATGAGGCTCTCCACCTTCATTGCCTAGAGTCAACACAAGATTATCTAGAACCAATAAACATAGTTGGGTATTAGCCCCAATCTAGATCAAAGCCTAGCTAGTAACGGTGTGCAAAGTCACATGGCCACCTCCTTCGTCCCACTCAATTCGGTTGCAAAACCGTCATCTTGCATCTTGGGTACCAACCCCCTAGCATCCCAAGTACTAACCCCCTTTGTGCTTTGTGGGCCTATATCCTTGGCTTTGTGAATAGATGGCTATAACGGTCCCCCCCCATGAATAGAATGGCTAGAAGAGGTACTTATGAACCACTCTAGAGTCTAAACCCACCTTGGAAAGGGAAGCTATCTATGATGATGTCCAAGTTTGTGACCTTGACCTTGATGCCTAAATGGATCCAGTGTAGACAAGCTAGCATATTCTCGATAAACTACTTTTAGCTTTAATATTTATATACTAGTATGAAATAAGCCCATTGGTTCTCAATCCCTCATCTGGGAGTGGACCCATGAAGAGTTTAACAAATTGTCATGATATAAATAAAAACTCACTTACAAAAATTACTTGTGTTGATGAATAGTTTCATATTGGCAATAAGTGGACACGACACTTTGAGACCTCTAGGCATCTAGTTTTAAAGGCATCTGGGAGCAAGCATGGTCAAGTATACGGAAAAAATGCTCCAGTATACTAAAACCATGATTTCTTTTGGTCAAACCCCTAAAAGTAGTAGCAAAGTGTTGTTTAAAAGGGATTTTTTTCTCATGGGGCCCTCTATTGTTGTGTTAGGTACTCAAATTTAGAACATCAAGATGAGATCTTCAAAACTTATCATTAAAAGTACTGCTCAAAAGGTAATGGGTCAATCTGCTTTTGGATGTAGATTTCATGACCTTAAATGTTTTGAAGTTGGATGTTTTTTCATAATCCTTGAATTCATTATAAACTTGAAGGCACCATTATAATTTTTTTTTTAAAACATTGATTTAATGTAGTTTTATCATGTTTTTTTTATTTAAAAAAATACAATTACATGTTCAATATAACTACTTGCACACTACTTGTACCGTCTTCTGAAAGATATAGACTTTTCTTGAAATTTATTTTGTCGACCTAAATTGCTTGGCTTTGTAGATGATTCAATGTGTTTCTCAAATGTTTATGATTAATTCCTTCACAATATTCAAAGTTAGCATATATCTTTGAATCACTTTCACTTAAACCCATCCAAGGGTAATGTACTTGTACACTAGACTATGCTTGCGCCCATCTAGAGTAGAGGCGTCCATAATAGATCACTTAAGAGATTTTGCACTAAATCTGAAGAAGTATAACGTAGTGCAAATTTATCCCGTATAGGAAGAGAGAAATTAGGATGACTCCGAATCTTTTGGTAATTTCATTCCTTAGAATGAAATTGCTTCGAGTTTTTGAAGCCCGAACACATTACCAATATCTAGAGTCTACCATAACTGCTCAATTTGAGACGGATTCGGTCTCTCTTTAGCACTCAGAACTAGGGACATGTGTCATGGTATTATCGATGCCCTAGAAATATTATAACTGAAGTCAGAGAATTAGGGTTAGTTTCAATGTAGGTTGCTTTGCCCACTAGATTCTAGCAAAAATTATGTATTCCACATGATGGCATCTACATCTTCCACTAGAACCTAGTGGGCGAGTGGCCTACATGAAAACTAACCCTAAAAAATTGTGAAACATGGAACCTTATTTTAACCACCCACAAAATTACATATAAAATCACCAAAATCAATCCCAAACTAATCAAAATCATGACACCCTATAAACTACCGATGAGGCCCTGATCGAAAATGGACGCCTCTACTCTAATCCATACATCTAGTTTAGGCCCTTCGCACATAATATTAGTGCACGTAACACTAAATACCGTGAACGGTGTAGCGACACCTGATATTAGGAAATTATGACACCATAACATGGTCAACACTTTGCATGCTGACTTGTTACAATTGTCTAATTTTGTGGTGCCCGATCAACCCTACAAACAAGGCTCATTAAGTAGATGTGTGACACGCGGCAGGAGTGTTTTCCAATATGAAGTAGTCGGTGTCCAAGCTACTGGCACAGTAGTACAGCAGCCAGAAACAGTAGTACAGTATTCAGAAGAACTGGAATCGGTAATTAGTATGGAACCCTTTGTTTAAACCCGTCGAGTCGAGTCAAGAGGAGTGGAGTGGAGTGGAGCAGGGCTCGGGGAGAACTGGCGGTTAGTTACACATGAACCGGTTGAGTTTGAGAAATAACCGACCGCTTGAAGGTTGAAGTTCGAGACTTCCGGAGAATTACCGATCAGTTTAGAGGAACCAATAGAATACACCTCAAATGAGTAAAGCAGCAAAACCGGAAGATGTCAACATGTAACCGGCTGGATTTAGAATCACATGGATCTTGACCGACTCTATATATATTATGCCCAAAAACAAACTTCCCGGGCACTGGAGTGGAGTCCGTTTCTTAACCCACTGGTACTTTGTTACCTTCGACATAAAGAACTGCCAAGGCCAGCTTGCTACTGTAGCTGCATGCACTGTAAGAAGGTCTCAACATCAGCGCCATTAATGGCAGGCGACGACGGGCGGTGACGGGCTGTGACGGGCGACGTTCGTCCGTGAGCCTAGCTCCCTGCCTGCCTTCCCTTCCTGCTTTTCCTTCCTTCCTTCCTTCCCTCTCTGCCGGGCCATAAATTCCCGCGGCCATGGGAGGGCCATAACTGCAAGGAAGATCGATCGGGGCTGGAGGCTGGTCACTAGCTATGTACATAGCTGCTTGATCTTACAAAAGTAGTCAGTCAGGCTATAGCAGGGAGGGAAGCGAGGCTGGGCTGGAGATGGAGGTGGAGGTGGACTGGAATTAACAACGCCCTGATTGTAGCTGTAAGTCGGGAGGGAACGGAAACGGAGACGGCTGCTACAGGAGCCTTATGATGAAGGCTTACATGAGACGCCTCTAGGCCGTGAAAGCGGTGCATGTCGATTGACAGCCATATTGCTGCTGCTACATGCCTGCAGTAGCTGGAATTGATTGCTCTCTCGCGGGATCGTGCGGTGAACAGGCAAGGCAGGTACAGCAAGCGCGGTAGAAGAAGCAGAAGAAGAAGAAGATATCTAAGTTGCAGAGCCTCGTCGAGCTCTCTTCCGGTTTTAGCGCTTCTGGGATTAGGGGCTGTCTCACTATCTTTCTTTCAAACGGTAGGATTTCCCACTGCTGTTGTTTTTGCTTGATCGGCAGGAAGGCCGATCGAGAGAGAGGAGAGAGCGAGAGCGAGAGGTGGGAGTGGTGAGTGACGGATTGGCAGTTGCTGTTGCTGCTCCTTTCAACCTGTTGGTCAAGGAGGGCGGGACGAGAATTTTTGGAAAGGGGCGGCGGTCGGCACTTGGATGTGGGCAGAAGGCAGGTGGCTGCAGGGAGCTTATCGGCAGGCGGGTGTGTGAGTGAAGGTGGGTTTGTCACATCTGTTGACTGAATGAAGGTTGGGTGTTCCAGTAATTAGATTGTTGCTGCAACTGTTGTGTTTGGGGGCCGTTGTAGCGTCGCGTGCGCCGTGGTCGGGGTGAATGTGTCGATGTACGTGTGCGCATTAGTGTGTGTCGGGGCTAGAATTTAGTTGAACCGGGCCTTTTGTCATTTCATGACCCAAGGCCGGGCCGTTATGCTTGACGGAGAATACTAAGTGTTCAATGATACGGCGGTTTGTTGAAGAGTCGATGATTGAGTCGGTTGTAGACTTTAATAGCGCTCCCCATGAACGTTGTGAGCAATTAGCTTGTGGTTCGCGAGCCCGCGCGTTGCCGGGAGAGGCCAGCGTGAGCATTGGGAGGGGAGATTAACTTGCCTCTTTCTTCCTTTTCTTGCAGTATTATGCGTTGATGATGGCCGCTGGAGAGGTCGCTTTGACGCTTACTCCTATGACATCCCTCTGTTGTGCTGTTGCTAATTTGTGATGAAACTGGGAAGAGAATTTTAGAGCGCAATTGGGTGGAGCTTCAAATTTTTGTATGTTTCTTTCCAGATGCACGATATGTATTGTGTAGACTGATTGTTTACGGTCGCGTTGACGTCAGGCTGCTTGTTTGAGGTGCGGGCATAGTGTGTTCAAAGCGGGCGAAGGAAGCAGCGACTCCTGAAAGAGTAAGTTCTCTGCCTTACCCGTTACCCTCCATTCCACTCCGAAAGCCTGATTGTAGCCGAAGACACATGCGTTCTCACCGATGTGGGTGTCAGTTAGAGTCAAGGTGCTTGTTGATTTCTCTGTAAGTGGTTTCTCGCAAATGTTCTGACCGGGGCTTTCCAAGGTATATATAAGACGTATATCATCCATCCGGCGCTCATTCTGTGATCACAGACTGCCTCTGACCCTCGAGGCTTCAAGGCAAGTGATTCGTATGTCGCTGTTGATGTGCGCATGATGTTCCAGAATGAGTAACGCCTTGATGTTATTTCTCCCGTATGTTATGTGAAACGCCAACTTCGCCATTACTCTGCTACATGATGACAGTCATTGATGCACTCTTGTCACGGTCCTCCAGCTAGTGCAATAAATATTGTTTGGATAATCCATATGTCATGGATTATGGGATGTTTTGTATGTGTTACTGCTCTCGGAAATTTCTGGCACCTCGCTTGTTTGAACCACTCAGTTCCCCAACATCCCGAGTGCATGCATATCAGGGCTAAGAGTAAGTTTCTCTCCAAGACTGGACACCCTCTACTTTTGTTAACACTAGGATGTTGTTTGAGGAGACTCACGGGTGTGCAGACTTTGTCGCATACTTGCATCACCATAGAAACCATGGTCCATTGCGTCACGGCCAGGACGGCAGACATGCCAAATGGATTCGCCCCATCAATGCGCATGCTTACAGATTGCGCGGCGTCGTGTCTATTTGGTACGCTTGTCATCGTCATGGCCACGTCACAAAGGAGCATGACTTCTGGGTAGAGCTATTCCTCAAGATAGACATAAGACGTGGGTGCATGTTCCTGATCATATCATTTCTCCGTTGATGATTTCCAGTGACCCAGCGCAAGTCTTCTTCCCCTGTTGCCAACGACGGTGGGAACCCTCCGCGCGTAACTGGCAGTATGGGACCCCCACCGCCCAGGTAAATCATGCATCATTCGCAGGGGCTGTATTTCTGGCTTCCCATGTATGTGATTGATATTTGAGTCGGTCGGATTTGTAAACGGTACATTCCGGTTCAGTAACGGAAAGATTTTCGCAAAAATATAAATTATAAAATAGGATTGCCAGTAGTAATGTGATGGCACAAACTGTCATGTGATGGTACCATGTATGTGATGGTTTTGTAGTTGATTTCCCGAGTTTTATCCACACACTAATGCGCAAATGTCAACCTATTGAGCACAATAATGTCACAAATATGACACCTTCTCTCAATGGAAACTTAGGATGTCACAAAGTTGACAAACGAATATGACATTAAATCCATTGGATTCCAGTAGTGACATTTAACTGGTCATGTTGCATGAAATATTGCACATGAGAATCATGCCTTTTTTACGTTGGATGTTTGGTGTGTGCAAGGAGCGGTTGTGTGATTTTAAATGGTTTTGTAGATGATTTCCTGAGGTTTATCAATATACACTTGGTCATGTTCACATCAATTGATCACGTAGAGGTAGCCGTTCGCATGGGTGGTTGTCGAGTGTAGAATCTCACACTTAGTTACCTAGCAGCAATTAGCTCTAGACTGCATAAGCTGGAGAAATGATCGAACCTGAGTTTTATAGATTTCAGTTTTCTAACATCATCGTTTCGCTTCAATTCTGATTTTGTTAAGTATTCCAGGTCAGTACCTCCCCGAAGGAACAACGTGCAGGTCGGCCTCGACAGCCGACGCGTATTGAAGATGGAGGACATCCCGCAATTCAACAAAAGCACGGTGACGATTGGCAATGGAGCTGCCGCAGGCTCCGCACAAAATGTCAGAGAGTATCATGTCGAACGGCCAGTGCATGTCAACCCAACCCATGACATATATCGAGAGCGAATGCCAGCAATATTCTATGTGAACACACGTTACCCGCACTTCTACGCAGACTCTATGACCGCTCACCATACCGAAGCTGATCGGAACGTGCGGGAAGCTTTGCAACTTGCTGCAGCAGCTTCAGCTCCTTTTAATCAGCGATGCCACTTTCCACAGCCTTACGGTCCTGGATGTCTTTTACCCACTATCGTCCCAGCGGTAGAGCCGGAGGCATACATGCAAGAACATTACAGTGGGGATCAGAACATCAGTACCTGCTGGTTCCCTCCGGGCATCCCCCTGGAAAGTGGGCAAGGGTCATCTTCTTTTATGGAAGGATATCCTGGCAACGAAACAGCGGCGGTAACTCGCCAACGGTCAGGTCTTAAAGAGCTTGCTTTGCTGCCAGGGTGTGAGGTTTCAAGTGTCAATGATGAGAGTGATCAGCAGCAGGAGCAGGAGCAGGAGCAGACTTCGGCCATCGTCGAAGACGTTGTTTGTATTGGTGCTAGGTCTGGTGTCGGTCGTGCGGAAGCACAGCGTCCAGCAGCAAGAGCAAGGCGAGGGGGTTCTGGATTTCAAAGTGCACAGAACCTCTCTCTCTCGTTGTTCCAGCCCCATCTCGCCGTTGGTCAGGTGCCATTGGTAATCCCAGATCCTGTGAAGCTTCGGGGCCCCAAAAAGGAGATGGAAATTGTAGGTGACTTGGGCTTGACTATTTCTTCAAATGAAGCAATAAATCTCGCAGGTGCCAGCTCGAGACACCAGGTCTCTACTTGGGTTGCAAGCTCCACCCCCACGTTGGAGGCGCTGAAGGTCAGAGGGCCATCGCCCCCGAAGAGTAACGACCAGGTTATACAGATTGCCAGTGACTCCAGGATGGCTGCCAACCTTTCTGCAGGAGGAGATACGCAACTAACAGCTCTAAAGAATTCTCGATTCATGAAACCCATCATGGACATCTTGCAGGAGTTTTGCCATCTCACAATGGTCCAGCAAACTCGTAAGCGCCCTGGTCACCCTCCAGTTCGACTAACGGGTGTAAGATTAATTGTTGAAGGAGAGGTCTACGAACCTGCAGATCTCAGACTTGGATCAACTCGTCCTGCTCCGCTAGGAAAGGCCACAGGAAACTTACCTGTACCCTTGAGGCTCGACACTGCCAGCGTTGTCGAGATTGAGGCTGAAAAGCAGAATCTTTTGAAAATGCTGGAGGAGGTAATGACTTTCACACAACTCCAAGATCAACTTGATGTGATCTGTTTCATTATTACAGAAATGCATTTCCAAATGAATAGTGCATGGGAATAACTTCTAATGCATTAGAAGTTGCGGTACATGATCCATTTCCTTGTGTATGATCTTTAGCTTTCAGAGCCAATTTTCATTTATGAGATTCAGTCTGTGGACGATTAATCTCTAACATATAATTTACATATTATGACATGGAGTGGAGTAGGTTGCATTGCCGCCACTTTATCAATCTTATCTTACATTGAATTTTTGTTGGTGTTGTACAGCTGACTAACGTATACATGTTGCACACGGAGAGACTTGAGAGACTCACAAAGCAGTTCAACGCACAGGCAGGGGAAGGCATGGCCGAAGTGTATATTGCAGTCGTCCAGCTGACATTGACGCGTAACTTTGGGTTATATACCTACTCCATTCAAGTGCAAGCTCATTCTTCTAGGTGCTTTCACTTCTTGATTGAAGGTGTAGGACCTGCAACCAACTTCATGACGGTTCAAACAAGCGCCTCATTTACTTTGTGCTTCCATTTGTGGCAGAGCTGTAAAAGGTGCAATAGCTCGTCGACTTCGGGCAGTGCGGAAAGCGCTTGGAGAAGACATCAAGTTAGTGTTTAAAGCCGCATCGCCGGGTGCCCTAGTTCCTCAGGCATCAAATGTCTGGAGGCCCCATCGAGGACTTCCCGGGATCGCTGTTGGGGTTCTACGCGGCTGGTTGTTTGAGCACTTCTTGCACCCGTGAGTGTCTTCGAACTGTGCACAGAATTCTTTTATTGTCAGTTTGTGGTAACATTCACAAATGCATTCAATGCGGAAATTTATGTTTCAATTATTCAGAGCATGTCGTTAATGTTCTACAGTCTTTGCAACATCTTTATCTTCGTGAGATGTGATATTTTGCAGCTATCCTACAGACAAGGACAAAAAGGAATTGGCCCGTCAAACTGGATTGTCCAGGTCCCAGGTATATACTCGAATTACAGCTCTTATATATTTCTTAGTGAGCAATGACCTCTTCAAAAATTGCAGGAATTCTTTCAGCAATGTCATGTCACATTCCAATAGTATTCTTTATTCAGATGACGATGATTCAGTCAAGGTGGGCTGATCGATGCTGGACGGTGGAGTGCTTGCAGGTCTCCAATTGGTTCATAAATGCAAGAGTTCGGCTGTGGAAGCCGATGGTGGAAGAAATGTATAAGGATGAACTCATGCGGGAAGGCGCTGGAGAGCGTGAACGGGAGGTCAGAGCCGAGGCTGAAAGAGAGGTGTCCACAGAGCGAATAGGCAAACTTCTGGACATGAACCGCGATCAAGCATGCATTGAGGCGGCAGAGAATACTGACCATACCCTAACGCTTGATCACTCGGGTCTCGTTGGGAATGGACCTCAGCAGGATCCAGTGCATGTGGGAGTGAATGAGCTTGGCCTCATTCATGTTTACAATGGCGGAGAACCTTCTTCATCACGGCAGCCCGACGTCGAGCTCGAGGTGTTTCTCACAATGCCCGAAGAGTTTGCTCATGTGGACAAACGGCTACGGCCACCCATGCCACTCAAAATCTGCAAACTAGAGCCAAAGGACACCTAACTCATGCATCAGTGTAAGCTATCATCGATAGATCGAGCTGTACCATACAGATGAAAAATGTGAGAGTTGTTGAATGGATAACTGGCATTCCTCAATCTAGAGATTGTCCTTAATTCGTAGACACCAAGGATAATCAAACAAATGCAAGCCTGTCCGCGTACTGGACATCATTTTGTACCGTTGGTCGATCGTGAGCAGATCAGATTTGCTTCATTTCCAACGAGGAAAGCGGCATCCGGCCATATCGACAATTAATTAGACTGGGCCCAGCTGAATTTTTTTTTGATGGAACTCGAGAATCATGTAGTGGATCAGATACAGCAGCATTTATAAGTCATACCATGTAAATACTGTCAATCATCAATTCACTGATGAATATCAACCAGCTGCTCATATACCGAAGACGTAGAGTATAGCAGGTATTTTGAAGTAGGAGGACATGATGATATGCTCAAAGCTGCCGTGGATGAATTTTGTCATAAGGAGCTGGAGGACATCTTGCAAGCATCTTGACATTCATTGAGCGCATATGTAAATTTTAATTCTTACATCTACCCCACCACCGACGCCGTGTGGAATGCTTGCTGGAAATGGCACAAGCAAGGCTTCGAATAATTTCTAGGTCCCTATGCATCTTCTGGAGTTTCGTATATATAGGAGACTGCACTCTTCTTAATTATTATGTGCTGTTCCATAACCAGGTGCGTCGAACTGTATTCTCATACTTCACCTAAGATCAAGTACATAAGCAACTTGTGAGAATCCTAATCTTGGTTCGGTGAAAGAATAGATCGGTAGAAGTTTGCATTCGGGAACATTTTGACTGCAGTACTGTAGCACTCAATTGGATATCACCCGTTTAAGCAAAGGAGTTCTTGAGTTTTGCGCTTCACATGGACATAGTTGAAGGGTATAGTAATGGGTGAATATTCGTTCTCGTTGGTTACGATGCTCGAAGAGGAGCAACTTGAAATTGTGTAGAATCTCAGGATTGTAATTGCAACTGACATATATTGTGGACCCACACTGAAATTTCCTCACCCTTCATTTGGTCGGTCGATATTGACCCTCAGATGAGTGGGTAGGACAAAAATGTTCTGGTTGTTTGGATGTGCTAGGACAATCATTGTTAAGGAAAAAGTCACTCAACCATGCTTTTCCATAACATTAATTGCACCTAATCTCCAGGTCCATATTGTCCATGCGAGCTACATTTGAAAACATAAAAGTCACCAAATAAATCAATAAAACAACCACTGCATCCCTGCTATTGATAGAGTTGTGGATGAGTACCAACATTCTAATAGAGTGCACATATTCATTGGAAAAAGCAGGTCACGCAAATATAATTCACTTCAATCTTGTGCACACTTCATTTGTGGAAGGAATCGATGGTTGGAACACAATGCCACTTGGAGTGGAGTGGGAGTGGAGTACCCAAGAAAATCTGGAATATCAGCGGCTGCTGAGAATCAGACCAAAAAGATGTTATCCAATACTTGATGAATGGATTGTGATCTAAGTGTTATCTGTGTAGGTGTAAGGACTAGATTTGGACCAATGTATAAGCATGGGTTTCGGAATTGATTTATAGATATGCAAGATAACCACTTGGCATTTGCGAGGAAGAACACTTACTGTGGCAATCAGATCTAAAAGTCAAATCTGCTCTTTCATACCCAAATCTTCTGATAAAGAAATAGCTACAGGACAGAGAGTGATTTTGGTTAGGTATACCTACAGTTTAAAAGACAATCAACAGGGTCATCAATCATCTTGAGCAAACCCACAAGGGATCTCATTGAATCACTTTGCGCGACAGAGCAACTGTGTGAGACGGGCTACATAACTCTCGCTAATCACATACACATGTTCTAATTCTTGAATTCATTGACTGATCTGAGTCCCTCCCATTTTTTTCAGACATATAATACACTTTGATTTACCACTACATTCCACAAGGATTTTGAGGAATATTGTAATTGCCAATCCTTCCAGTGTGGAATCATAAACGAGTATACTGCAGTCAAGTACAGACAAATTTCGATGTATCAGGAAGGTTAGTAGTTATAATTCATTTGGATGCTTTTCAGATCCACAGGGTGGGAAATAGGCGCAGCTCTTCATGAGTCGATTAATTTCTGTCACCACGTTGAAGGTTTTAGGTCTTTTCCCGGCATTTGGTCCTCGAAGATATGAAGGGATGAACTCCATTTCACTTTGACGACATTTTGCAGGGGAAATAAAGGCCTGTGACAAAGCCATAGCCACATTTCCCGATTGCTTTTAATTTGATACTCAAGTGTGATATTTGTCTGGTGGAGAAGTCAAACTCTGCTAACCAGCTAAATTTCTCCGCCATAGATACGTTCTCTACAACCTTTAACTCTTGGTTGCCCGTGAAAACTAATTTGAGCGCATTCTGAGTGGTCGCAATGGACAGGAGGCAGTAGGAGCAGCCAAAAGGAGTTTGCAACCTTCGGGAGGGCATTGATAAGGCTACAAAATCTTGGAACAAAATTGAAGTCCTCCCACGACTTCTCGGAATAGAACAAGAATGGATTCAAATCCTGGTATTCATACATGTTCCTGAAAATGATTTCTATTTCGAAACTTTGCTTTCTTCAATTCAAATTATGTAAAGCTGTACAGAAGAAGCCTGTACAAAGAAACATTGCTGGAAATCATTTGCAAATCCAGAGAGCTTCTGATTAGAAATTATTTCCTATTGCGTTGCTCCACCCAGTGAGTGATTAAGGCTACATACACTCCGGACACCCCGGAACACACAGATAAATCAACTCTGAAATAATTTGCCATCCCAAAAGTATGGTTATTCATGACATGATTGAAAGAAGCTCACCAAAGATGCTGCAAATGAAGTGGAATTGGTATAAGAGAAGGTTTTCCAAGCAGATGCAGACGAGATCAACAACCCCCAACTTATAATCAACAACCATATCTAAAAATCAAAGAGATGAGATCCTTACAGATTACTTTTTGTGAACTTGTCAACATCCTCAACCTTACGAAGCTCATATGCATTAACTGTTCTCCATTGATGATATACACAAGATATACCCATTCCACAATTTCCCAAAAGAGTCTAATACAACATCAAAGCTTCAAAGGGCTGAAAAACAGACATAAACAAAAGAGGTGAAAGGCACACACCGGCGGTCACATATTTCAGTATCGTCAGGCATTTCATGGAGACAATGCAGTGTTCTCGCTCCCAAACCATGACCTACTGAACTTTTTTAGGAGATAATTGAATTCCAGAATCAACGAACTTCAATTATTGGTAAATTGAGCCTTCCCACAGATGCTCTTAGTCATCAGGGATTTAAATTCAGTTTGGCAACCCCCCCTGATTTACAAGCGTGAGGAGGAAAGAGAAATTCACAACTGTGCATCACGGATTCTCACTGTGATAGTCCTCCTCAGAATTAGAGAACATCCTTTGATGGTATACATGCACAAATCCTCCAAGACGTTAAGACCCATTCTTTGGTAAAATATAAATTTGAACTCTCCAGTCACCATCCCTTCTGACTGCGGTAACCTTAAAATATGTGCAAAATTGTCGCATGGCAGTAAAAAAATGTAAAACCTAGAAAACCCTATATGGCAGTAGTACATAAAATACTATCGGTTGAGATACAATTGCATACCATTTCTTGAGCCACTTGTGAGCAGGAGGTTATATTTCGGGATCCTGCCATAGCCAACATGTCGGGATCCTTTGTAATTTCGGGATAATTTCTCGATAAGCTCTTGATTCTCACTAATCAACGTTGATTCTTTGGCTCTCTCGAAGTGCCGGGGATGAGAGTGAGGCCACCCAACTTGGAATCCAAATGATTGAGAACTGTCAATGTAATTTGATTAAATCCTAAACCCTAGACAACCCAAAGTGGCTTTGTCTAATGTTTTCTAATGTCAATTTACAAGATACCGATTCTATCATTCGATTTCTTTATCAAATGCTTGGTATAAATCTTATATGAAACTTTTATATGCCCTTTCCATGGCTTAAACATGAAAATATTCCAAGATTGTTATAGATTTAGATTACTAAACAAAGAAAGTAATAAGCTTTTGACTTCATATTGTTTTCCATTCTCCACCATATTGTACAACTCATGGTCCCAACCTATCAAACCACATTTGCAAATACAAGTATAACATAATTTATGAATTGACAAATGCCTACAAGTTAACTGAAATATCATATGTGATAACCATAAATCTGACCACATGCAACTTCATACTAAATAATTCAATGAAGCTACACCATAATGTTTATCATAGTTATTATACAAATTTAATGCGATTCTTCTACGAGAATACCTATGCCAGCTCCATGGCACTGAGTAACACATACTTTTCACATTGTTTATCCAACCCAAATGACCTCTCAAAGTGAAATTGTTTGAAATTTTCATGATTCATAAGTATTCTTAATAAATGTTAGCTCGTTGGTACTGAAGAACACATGAGGTATGCACTAGGCCACATGTGCTCACTTTTAGTCGGACAGCTATATTTCAGTGATATATGTCAGAGCTTGTAATCAAGAATGCACACCAATAAGACATCTGCCAGTGAGTGTTAATGATCTTAGGTACAATAGTTCACACAAACATGGGAGACTGATTGTTTGAAGAGAGAGACTCTTCACTTTAACCTCTTATACACATCAATTCTCAATTCTCAATATTGAAGTGAAAATCTTCGTGGCTTTCAATTGCTAGTAAATGGGTGAGATCATTATCTCCGTACTGATGCAATGGCCAAAATTATATCTCCACAACCAGGCCCACAACAAGTGTCACATATAGTAGTGTTTCACACTGTGTTAAAATTACGGCAATGTGCTCAAAAATAATTTGGCAACCAGTTTACATACTCAATAGTTAACATAACAATTGGGCGGAGCTTATGTGATTGTTTCAAGAGAAAAGAATCCATCTTCACTTTGACCTATTATAACTTTCACATCCCAACAACTTCAATTCTGAAACTCCGATTCTGAAACTCACACAATAAATTGTTTGTTTCGCAATTGCTAACCGGATGATGTGACAATTCCCAATCCGTTGCAATGAGCCAAAAGTCTGTGTAGTCAGAACAGCCCACAAGAGTGTCATGTATCAAGGTGTTCCACACTAAAATCTTTCCAAGTGAAATGACCACTTCAAGTGGATTGTTTATTGATGTCAATAATATTTCGCATTGATGATGATGCAATTATCTATGTATACATGAATCTCACCACCCAATGCGAGGCATTTACTGAGCAGGCTGGAATTTCATCTTGATCTCCTGGGCCTCGATCTCGGTGATGCCGAAGCTCTTGGCCAAAACCTCATTGGAGATGGCGGGGGTGCTTCCGAACAAAGATGAAGCGATGATCTGCAAACCTGGATTCTGCGCCGTAAAGAAGGAGATTGCGGCGGCTGGTCCCTTGCCGGTCTCCAGCTGGAAGTGCACCAAACCCTTGGGGAAGACGAACACTTCATTGGCCTTCAAAGTGGCAGCGAACAACTTCCCTGCGGTATCAACGAATCCCATCAACACCTCGCCACTCAACAAGTACAGGAGCTCGGTGGCCCTGGGGTGGGTGTGGGCAGGCACAAGGCCACCCTTGCCGAAGTCGATGCGAGCCAATGAAAGTCCCAAGGTGTTCAGTCCGGGGAAGTTGACACCAGCGAAGCCTGGGGTGATGACAATGCCTCCGGGCCTCGCGTTAGCGGCCATCTGGAAGCCGGAGAACATGAAGTCTTGGAATGTGATGTCCTTGGCTGCCTTGCATGCGAGACCGTTGATGGTTAGCATGCTCTTCAGGTCGGCGGGGCAGTAGTCGTTGATGTTGTCTGCGTCACTTGCCATGGCTGTGACAGCAACGAGAGCCACAACAGCGGCAACAACCAAAAAGAGTCTCGCCATAGCTGCTGCTGATGGATCTGCTGCGATCATACAGAAAATTTTGCACTGAGGTGTTAAAACCAGTAATTGAGCAGCTGTCGATTCGCAACAGACACATATGCAATAAGCCGGTTTCAGTGGAACTTTGAAAGGAAAGCAACACTAGAGTGTGGGGGAATCATTTGCACGTCGATAGAGAAATCACATGAGGTGTTAGGAACCGCAACTACTGGTTTGGTGGGTGTGGTCTTTGAATTTTCACAGTTAGGGAGAGCAAGATTTAGTGACTAGCTGGGTGGAGATAACGCTGTAATTACAGTTTATGCAAGCTGTGAATCATGCATTGTTTTTGCTTAACTCTCGGAAAGACAATCATTCTCTGTTTTCGGCTAGTTCGGTCCTCCAGGATGCCTTGACTCCACTGTTCCAGATCTAAACAAATTATCGTGAACAGTGTTCATGCCCTAGGCTAGCTTACATACAGTTCCAAGATAAGACGTTCTCAATTCGCTAGATTCCCTTTAACGAATTACAGAAAGTCTTCAAATCGATTCCTATCTACCCACACCTAGAGCTTCGTAAACGTTGAAGCACTCATTGGCAGGAAGTTGCATTGCAAGATCAAACTTGACAAATAGATAGATAGATAGATAGAGCACACTGAGGAAACTTGATTTTCTGTAGTAAACCTTCAAATAAAGTTACTGTAAAATGTCACTGAAGCATCCAAGGTGCACTTATCTGACCTACAACTGTCAGCTAACAAATCTTAAACTCTTCGTGGAATCAACTCGAAATGTCAAATTTTCTGTTGCAGTGCACTCACCACAAGTGGGTCTGATGAGGTGAAGAGAAGAGACGCTGCGTAGCGGTGATATATTCGATTGGGTCGAGATCAGTACATTTATACCCATGAGCCACTAGTGTTACCCCACCAAGTCCCGAACCATGATCTCTGCAATCCATCCAGCTTGCAACCCTGCCAAAAGCTCCAGCTTTTCGAGGCGATCCCACGTAGAAATGATCAGCTCGATCGTCGGTACAGCGAGGTAGAATAGCGTTGAAGCCAGGGATATGCTGAACTTTATTTCCCTGGCTTTGAACTCGGGGATTTGAGAAAAAGCACTGGATGCACACAAATGTTAAGGCAATGCGTTGTTTTCTTAACTAAATGAAAAGCAAATTGCATTCGACCAATAAGTTATGAAGGTATGCGGCCCTATTGTGGGCACTTCCTGCTGACTCCTTTATTGTCCAATTAGGACTTGTCTCATCCAGTTAGCATTCGTGATTCACGCAAATTGTAATTCCAAGTTTCATGATTGAATGTGAGATGCAAAAGTTTTAAGAAATCAAAGTGAAAATTCCCACTCTTTTTGAACTGGCTACACAGGTCCTCCTAATTGCGTCAACAATTCAACTAACAATCGCACACAGACCAATGTCTTTCTGGTGCCCATTCTGAATTACAAGCCTTGCCATATCCCATTCAAATATAGGTGCCCAATTCAGAAGAATGACCACATGAGACGCACATACCTATTAGGTTCTATAGCAAGAAACCTAGCCACATCCAAGATTGTAATTGCAGCTTGTTAAATTGAGTGGGCTTAAACTTAGCTCGGGCACATTACTACTCTCGAGGTGAATCACAGTGACCACTTGGAGAAACATCACAGCAATTGACTCATGGAAGTCTTCCAAATTTTCTCCCCGTCTGGACTGAAACCATGCTGCTATGCTGCTTTCGAAGTGGATGGTCGATCATAATTAAGTTGATCGTGTGTACGCGGCGGGGAAGTGGCCACGGGATTTTTAGAGTTCTATTCCTGAGCAATGATCGGGGAGAACCGGCAGTTAGTTTCAAATGAACCGGTTGAGTTTGAGAAATAACCGGTCGAAGTTCAAGACTGCAGGAAAATTACCGATCACTCTAGAGGAATTTATAGAATATACCCCAATTCAATAAAGGAAACCCGGAGGATGTCAACAAGTAACCGGTTGGACTTGCAAACACTCGGATCTCAACCGATTATGCCCAAAAATCTCCCCGATCACTGTTCCTGAGTGTGAATTTGTCTGCATGGGTGAGGTGGGAAGGGCGCATTAGTCGGCATGAAATTCTAATTTGGAAGCTGGCTGACCCTTAACTGTGGGGAATAATTAAAAGTGCACTCCAGCCTTGGCAGCTTCACCAGGAGGTCGGAGGATCTAAAACCATCCATGCATTCACACAGCATAAATTATGTGTTTTTACAATGTAGTCCTTTCAACTGTGGCAACAGAAAGACAAAGATTAAGGAATTCATACAAGTTCAGTACACCGTTTATGGTGTTTAGTGTTGTGTAAACTATTTGCAAAGGGGGTGAACCAACGCATACACTCGTTCCTTGTTGGATGCCTAGTAAACCTTTGCCTTCAAGGAACCAGTGTACGAGTTGGTTTGCCCCAACCCTAAACTAGATGCCTACCCTGGGTACGCAACTCCCATATTATACGCAGGGGGCATCGTATTAAAAACAGCTTAGAGGACGGCTTTTGTAAAAATTATATCAAATTAAAATGATCAAAAAGTTGGGTGAAGACCAAATTAAATAAATGAGATCATGAAAAAAAAGTTGGGTTGCATATTTATTTAAGAAAAACTCCAACGTATATATAAACAATTGAAACACCTAGTTTTTTAACCTTGTAGAGCGTCTAAGAGGGGTATTCAATGTAGATGTCGGATTAGTATTCACAAATGATAGAGGGTCCTTTCGAGATCTCCCTCTTTTGGAAGGAGTTGTGGCAATTACAGGTGTAACATATTCCTTCTCCCTATCTCTACCTCCACTACATGAGCCTCTACGCTTCATCTCACAATCCATGTGTTTGTTTAAGCCAAGGATGACCCTCCCAAATGAGCACAAGCACACTCCAAAGCGACAACACAAAGGCTCCAAAGCAAAGCCGCACACTCCAAAGCAAAGACACAAAGGCTCCAAAACCGAACACAAAAGCTTCAAAGCGAATATATAGAAGCCTCAAACCCTAAGCCCTAACCCTAAACCGGGAACCCATGATATTTTGAAATACCCCATGATACCCTTGAGCAGTCGGGGCACCATATGATGTATATGGTCTTAAAAATACATACCTCAACTATATCCTAACACAAATCATTAATTTTCTATCCCAACAGTTAGACCAGTAAATTGCCTATACATAATTTTAAAAAATCCACACGAATATTTGCCTCCAATTAGAATTATAAGCCACGAATAGTTGCCTCCCATTAAAATTATAAGTCATTCACAATGTTAAAATTTTATTAAAAAGTCCAAAAAGTTGGGTAGTTTGACCTATGGTACATGTATTAAAAAAATCATATAATTAGGTTTTTAATGCAATTATATGCTTCAAAATATATTCATTTCCTATATATAATTACATTTTTGGATTCCTTGTTAGAAGGGCTACAAGGGTTTCCTACATTAAAACAAATTGTATCACTCAATATTGGACTAAAACGCATTATAAGTAATTATAATCAGGACCATATAATACGGGAGTTGCGTACCCGGGATGCCTACAGGTCTCAAAGTTTCAAAGTTTCATGTCCACTAATTGCCAATAGAATACTATTCATCAACACAAGTAACCTTTTTAAGTGAAAATTTATTTACATGAACACATTGCGATACGTGACATGATAGGTTAGCGTAGCACATTGGGATACTTGAGCTGATACTTTTCCATTCTAGTATCCAAGGGGAAGTAGTTGTTGAGCATACTAATGCCAAGTGGCATTTGTGTACACTTTAGTCAACTTCGAGATCATTGTATAAACACATGCGTATGTCACCTCACAACATTATTGAACATACTCATGCCATTAGTAAGCACATTTGAACACCAAGTGTCATGAGGTGACACTAATGATGAAGTCGTTGATCATTAGTGTAAACCAAGCATCCGCCTCAAAATAGGGTAAGTGACAATATTATGCATGTGACACTACACACCAGAAATAGTACATGCACAAGAGTCACCCATTAATTAAACCAGAGTTCTGGTCAAGAGCCTTTAGTGTATTTCATATAAAAAAAAAATTGTTCTTATTTGGTAGGTTTTTGGAGCATGCTTGGATCAATGTGGAGGTTTGAACAAAGAACATTGTACCAGTGGCCAAGGAGATTTTTGGGCATAATCAGTCAAGATCCCAATGTTTCCAATTCCAACTAGCTACACATTGATATCTTTCAGTTTTTTTTACTAATCTAAGGTATATTCTCTAAATTCCTTTGAAATGATCAATGATTTTTCTAAAGTCTTGGACTTTCAACCGGTTATTTCTCAAACTCAAGTGGCTCATCTAAAACTAGCAATTAGTTCTCCCTATTCGTTGCATTGTACATATATTCGATTCGTTTTTCATGTTCTCCAAATTCTACCGACTAGATTCATGCAACAAAACTTGTGCCGCATTAGTAAATCTATGATGAAGCATCAACAAAATTCGGCCCTCCATCAGTTTAGTTATGATTAATAAGAATGCATCTGTGTTGATTCTTAAAATGATTACCTAGGTCCTCCAATTGTGTTGACTATTGGGTCTAGAGTGGTTCATCAATTTTGAGCATGTGGAGCAATCTTTTTAAACACATGTGTTGTTGGGTTCCATTGTTAGATCTAATCTAACCGCACACCACTCCAATATACAAATGTCCGATTAAGATAAATAACCAAATAAGGCCCACATACCAAGTGTGTATCTTATGTGTAATGCACACATAAGGGACTGAATACATCCTATCATGTGTAAAGGGGGATTCCTACGAGCAAAACATGACTACCATGCTCGTATATGCATGTTGGTGAGCTCTTGAATTAAGTATACTAGACTTTGATAGGGATAACATTCTCTAAAACATTAATACAAGGATGTGGAATCAATGTGACATAATTTTGATTTTCATTCATTCTCAAGACCGTTGGTACAAGGATTTGAATTCAATCTCTTTTTAGGTCATTACCAAGCACATGGCATGACTAGACATTGCAACCCCCTTTCCACATAAGGCTGCTCATTCATTCATAATTTTGTCTTGGATGTATTGGACAAAGATTCTCTTTTTAGTGCCTTATGAGTGATCATTGTGAATAGAGGAAAGATACATGCAATTCATATATTTTTTATTTAAAAAGTATTTTCATTCAACAAATTTGAAAGGTACATGCGCTTGATCTTTAGGTCTGGCATGACTTGGAGTGGACACGTATACTTCTCATCAGTCTACACATGCTTCTAAAGGTGGTGTTTGTATAATATACATCTTAAAAAATTATAGTCAACCATAGTAAGGTGCTTCATGACCTTGATTGCACACTTTAATATCAATTTTGGAGTTTTACAGTAGAAAAGGTTGGTCTCGCGAACACATCATGGCATGACAAGAGTACTACAATAAAGGGAATTGAAATCTATGCCTTTAGTTGTCAACATTGAAAACATGGCCTCCACGGGGCCTCCTCACTCTAGTAATGTAGAGGGTGCTAAAACAAACACCCCACCCAAAAGCAACACCTATAAACGCTTTCCGATCACCAACACTCTACTACCTCCATATAGCGTAGGTAACATGCTCCATTCTATCTCGGATCAGTTAGGGTGGCATGCCAATGCCTATTCTAAAAAATTTATTCACGGGGGTGGGGGGGTGGGGGGGGGGGTGGTTCAAGCTCACAAAGCCAAGGGGGTCGATTACGAGTAAGAAGGGGGTTGATACTTGGGATGCAAGGGGGTCGGTACCCGAGATGCAAGGGGACGGTTCTACAATTGAACCGGGTGGGATCATTGAGGTGGCCAAGTTGGGCTTTGATCTAGCTTGGGCCAGTACCCAACTATGTTATATTGGTTCTAGGCAATGAAGGTGGGGGGTCCTCATCATATGCAAGGTTGTCATACACGGGACCTACGGATCGGCTTAAGGAAGCTAGTGGTTCTCACTTTGAATATTCATCAAATATTCGATTGAGGCTAGAAATAAATTTTGTTTCTTTGTACATATGTTTAACCCAAAGGCTAATATGAATATCTATATTTTTCATATTAACCACATAGCCATATGTATGTGCAACAACGTTAAATGTTGGTTTAAGCACCCTCTACCTTAGATCACCTCTACATTTAGCCACCAATGTAGAGGTCGAATTTTGGGGCATATGGTCAAAATCTTAGTGTTTCCAAGTCCCACCGGTTACTTACAGTAATCGTTTGCTTTTCTTTATTTGATTTTCAGATATATTCTACAGATTCTCTTAGAATTATTTGTTCTTTTCCTGAGGTCTTGAACTTCAACCAATTATTTTTCAAACTCAACCCAGTGCATCTGTAACTACACTAAATAATGCATTTAGTGTCATATGGCATTTCAAGTCACTGTGGTAACCATTCTAATGACAGTACTCATGAATAAGTTTCCAAATATTGTCACCTTAACTTACTTAAATAGTTCATCTACTTTATGTATACATTATGCATCCTAACATTTTTGTAATGAAATATTTTCATAGATGATTGAAATTTGGATGAGAAAACACGTAGTAAGTGACAGTAATTGCAACATTGTAAATCTATAATGGCAAAAAGAAAATTGCAAGGAATGACAAAAATAGTTGGGTTAACACTTAGTGTTTGTGACACTACACCAGGGTTTACAATTAGTTTTGAGCAAGACAATATAGAATTGGTGACACTAAATACAATATTAGGGCAGGTTTAGACTTGGAATCAGGGCTCAAAAATGGGCTGGGGTGCAAGAAATCCACTCCTCTCATTGGTAGAGTGGTTGGGACTTGCCTCTTCAAGTTTACACCATGAGTTGGGGCCAATTAACAAATAAATGATTTTATTCATCATGACAATGGCCTCAAGCCTTGGAAAAGAGAGCTCCCAACCTTGTGGAATCTTTCCCTCTAGTTGAGGCCATTGTCAAAGCTTTTATTTGCTTGTAGTAGTTTATTCTTTGAGCATTGAATAGGAGGGGAGAAATTCTAAATTTATTATACTTTAATCATTATCCATAGAATAATTCATTGAGGTGGATAACCCTCTCATAATTGCAGCCTCCAAATGGCCCCAACCCCACCTAGATAGGTTTACACATGAAAGCAATGAATGGAGTTAGGTTACTTTCTTATTAATGGCCTTGGGGGCCCATTTGCATGCCACATGAGACATATTGGCCTTCGATCACAATGGCCTTGGCCCCAAGTCTAAACAGGCCCTTAGTCTAGTTGTTTATTTTCCCCATTTATTGGTGGCTAGTTCAAGGATGCGTTGGGACATTAATTCATATACGTAGGTGCAACAGGCTAGGACGGCATGGATCCAAACTAGTTTTCTTACAAGCCTGCATGGATTGTTGTAGCCATGTGTGTAATTGCATGGTTGGTTGATGCAGTGATAATGAGGATGTCAGAGGCTATGGAAGAAAGTGCAGATCCTGGCATTTCATTTAGAAAGAATTGCAGGGGAGCAATTATTCAAATCACCCGAAGAACGACTTTCAAGTTTTCTCGCAGCATCTCCAGTTACATCAGCAATAACTTATGCATCAGGAAATAATGGGCTTATAAGTTTGTGTAAGAATGTGATTCAGGATACTCGCAATAAGCTGAGGCAGAAGGTGGATCGGTACCTTCCACACAAATCTTACAAGCCTGCATGAGTTTTCTATTATTTCACCGATTGTATGTGGTTGCCCTGTTGGTTGATAAGTGACAATGAGGATGGGGACCGACGGCTATGGAAGAAATCGCACTTTGAGAGACCCTCAATTCTATCAAGTTTTCCGAACATGTCTTCAGCTACATTGTCACCAGCAATAGAAGAAAATGTCAATGGTCTAAGTTTGTGATCTGGTTCACTCATCAGAGCACAGTTTCTCGAAATCCTTGAGGATTCAAGGAAAAAGCACTAAGTCCACCGAATCGTTGGTGCAGGAGGACCACTGCATAGCACCCATGTATGCCTCTCTTGCGAGGTTGCAAACTAGGATGACAGACGATGTGAGCTGATCTAAGGGCAGATCCTGTCAAGGTTGAGTCTAGGACTTCAGTGCTTGGGAAGAATAGTGAGTCCGCATGAAGAATGGTGGGCAGCAGGATGAATTGGGGAGCAAGTGGGCGGCCACGGACGTTGGAGAGGATGTTGGCAATGATCTGAGGCAGGAGGTAGAAATCAAGCACCAGCTTTGCTACTCCATCATTTTGCAAGTTGTTGTTGTTGTTGGTGATGCTGTGCGAGTGAAATTCGGATGTGGATGTATTGTTGCTGGATGAGAAGGCAATAAGGATGAGGGCCATGGCCATGGAAGAAATTGACCAGGTGGTGCATTATTGATTAGGAGGGAACCTTGGGGGATGCAGGATGGTCACCCTAAGCTCCGACAAAACTAGTTTTGAGTTTTGCTTCAAGCGTCTCCTCCGCTGCAAAGTGGTAGGGTCTGGTACGAACTTGAAAGCCAAAGATGGAAACAGGGGGGAAGTACTTCAGATCGTGCACCAATTTCATATGAATCGGCTCACTTTCAAATTGTCGGATGCAGTATGTTGACTAGTTGGGGATTTGTACCTGCATCATAAGAGGCCCAATTTAATTCTAGCTCAAATCTTGCCTTGAATCAGATTCTACGCTTGCTCCCTCCGACTGCTCATGAGGTGCATGAGGCATGAAGGAGTCAGTTGGTCACAAATGCCATGAAATTAGAGAGGATGCACAGTATCAGCATCTTTCGAACTTTCATGATGCACTTAAGACAGATTTGAAAAATATACATGGACTCTTCAAGTAGCGCAAATTGCTCCAATTTCATGACAATGACAGTAGTGAACGATTGATTTGAGCCTCAATTAATTGTTCAATCGTACTTTCCCAGCTTGGCACATCAATGAGGAAGCTCTGACATAGCAACATGTTGCAGCCATCAAGTTTGATCAGTGTTGCACGTGTATACATTCATGCATGAAATATACATACCTTGAGCATCATACTACAATCGAAAGAATTAGATTTAAGGGGTGGACGGTCTGCACGGCCCATATACATAACTGCCACTCGGACCCCGTACTCAGGAAAGCACCTTCAAACTCAAAAATGCAAACAATAGCTGATCATTAACTGGTTGGCAAGACGAATATACTTATCCACTAAAGGAGCGATCGGGAAGTTGAACATACATCGATGGTACGACATCGATTAACTTAAACAGGATGATTCAAACATGCATCTAATTTCACAAGATGTTGCACATGACTGAATTAACGGCTAACTTCGGAGTACAGAATTTCATTGTATTTTGGGAGGATTATATCCAATGCATGTGAGGATACTTACCTGCTGATTTAGGGACATCCACAAGCCACCCAGGTGCCCATGGTCACTAAGTCCTAATAGAGCCCAAGTGGTTCTTTCACTGATTTGGTCTCTCTTTGGGCTGTCAACCGCCCCAATCTTTTGACCAGACGTGTAGTTAAGTTTCATATGAGAGATTTCCTAATTAGTTTGGCCGCTTCCCTCCAGGAGAGTTGAGATTGGGATGAACTACTAATTCAGGGCTAGGAAACCGATTCCCGAAACCCCGCCAGTGTAGAGCTGCCTCATCTGTCTAGTGGCTATTACCTTGAAGGGTTCGCGACGGTGCCAAGATCTGCACAGCTTGTAGAGAGAGGCATAGAACACTTACTATTGGGAAATGAGAGGAGAAAGCAAAGACATCAGCGTAGAAAGGTAGAACACAACACACAAGGATTGCATACAATGGAGAGAGTGATTAGCTCCTCCCCTTATGCCTTTATTTATATGTGTAGGTTAGGACCAGCCGTGACAACCCATATGGGACAATGTCACCGATGCAACCTAACACTACCTTCCAATACTCCCACTTTGCGAGGTGGCATTGTACTCCAACCCCATTATTTCACTTAACATCTCATGCCTATCCCTCACTAAAGCCTTTGTAAGAATATCCGCTACCATATATTGCGTTGGACAATATTCTAGCTCTACAACATTGTTTTCAATTTTCTCTCTAATAAAATGATGTTGCACATCTATATGTTTTGACCTATCATGGTTGGTTGGGTTCTTTGCTAATGCCATAGAACCTTGGTTGTCGCACATCATGGTCGTCGCCTCCTCTTGTGCACAACCTACATCCTCCATTAGTTGCCTTAGCCAAATGGCCTCCCTCGTGCATCGGTTCATGGCCATGTACTCCGCCTCCATTGTGGATTGAGCCACCGTTAGTTGTCGTTTGCTATTCCACGTCACGGCCCCGTCTCCAACGAAGAAAACGTATCCGGAGGTAGACCTTCGGTTTTCCACATCGCCGGCCCAATCCGCGTCCGAATAACCTTTAAGGTTTATGTGTTGTCCTCCGATGCGCAACCTCATATCAATGGTGCCTTTCAAGTATCTCATGATTCGTTTCACGGCCATCCAATGCATCGGACCCGGTTGCGACATAAACCGACTTACCACGCTTACCGCGAATGCGAGGTCCGGTCTTGTGGCCACCATTGCGTACATCAACGACCCCACCGCCCTTTGGTACGGAATGTCCTTCATTTCGTGTGAATGCTTCTCGTATTCCTCCTCCGAAAGCTTCGCCAATGAGGTCTTGGTGTCGAGCGGGGTTGAGATGGGCTTGCAATCACTCATGCCGAATCGCTCCAAAATGGTTTCGATGTAGCTTCGTTGATGCATGGTGATGGTGCGCGTCCTCCTATCCCGCTCGAAATGGACTCCGAGGAAGAAATGCAACTCGCCGAGGTCGCTCATCTCGAACTCCTTCTCGAGGCTAGATTTCAACTCGTTGATCACGTCCACGTTGCTTGCCAAGATGATGAGGTCGTCTACATATATGATTACGATCACAATGTAGTGGCAAGTTTGTAACACGTACAACGAGTGGTCCGCATGGCTCCTCGTAAAGCCTTTGTTCACAAAGAATATGTGAATGCACTCGTACCACGCTCGTCCGGATTGCTTCAATCCGTAGAGCGATTTCCCCAACTTGCATACGAGGTGCTCTCGGCCTTTTTGCACAAACCCCTCCGGTTGCTCCATGTAGATGACCACGTGCAATTCGCCGTTCAAGAATGCGGTCTTGACGTCCATTTGATGTATCTCCAAGCCCATGGCCGCCGCCATTGCCAGGATGACCCTAATGGTGTTGAATTTGGCCACGGGTGCGAAAGTCTCGCCGAAATCCACACCTTCCACTTGCGAGCACCCCTTGGCCACCAACCTCGCTTTGAAACGCACCACCACGCCGTTGGCATCCTTCTTCGTGCGAAACACCCACTTGCATTTCACGGCCTTGCGGCCCTTCGGCAATGGAACCAACTCCCACGTGGCGTTGGCTATGAGAGATTCGTACTCCTCTTGCATAGCCGACTCCCACTCGCTCGCATCACTCGATTCAAATGCTTCTCTCAAGTTTCTAGGTTCCCCAACCATTGCCATGTTTGCGTGCTCATCGTCTTCGGGTTGCGGAATGTGGTTCTTCCACCATTCCCCAAGAGGTTTGCGTGGCCTATCCGGATACCTAGAATTGCCTATGGTCTCATTGCCATCTTGCGGTGGTGGAGGTGGTTTGGTTGCGGTTTTCTTACCGGCGTTAAGTTTCGATGCCTCCGCGCTACGAGTGGATTTCGCGGCCGGTACTTCGGCCTCCCACTCGTCCTCAATGTTCGGCTCCTCCTCGTCCGGCTCCGAAACGTCGCCGCTCGCCTCCAACTCCTCCGCTTCCGATTTGGGAGATATGTCCACCTTCACCGTCGGTACTTCATCAACTCTCCCACTTGGACAATCCTCCAAATGCGTTTTGTCCTCGAAAAATACCACGTCCGGACTCTTGATGATTTTCTTCGTCTCCAAGCACATGAGCCGATACGCCTTGGTGCCTTCGCAATATCCGAGGAACAAACACTTGACGCCCTTCGCATCCAACTTTGTTCGCCTTTGATCCGGCACCTTCGCGTAAGCCACGCATCCGAACACCCGCATGTGCGACACGTGCGGCATCCTCCCGCTCCACGCCTCCTCGGGTGTCATTCCTTCAACCGCCTTGGTCGGACACCGGTTGCGTACGTACGCCGCATTGCACACCGCCTCCGCCCAAAATTCGTGGCCGAGGCGTTGGGCATGAATCATGGACCGTGCCATCTCCACGATGGTCCGGTTGGCTCGCTCCGCCACGCCGTTTTGTTGCGGCGTGTAAGGTGAGGAGGTTTGCCGTGCAATGCCATGTTTGCTCAAGAAATCATCAAATGCCTTTGAAATGTATTCCCCCCCGTTATCCGACCTAAGAACCTTCACTACGTGCTCCGATTGCCTCTCCACCAAGGTTTTCCATTCTTTGAACCTTGCCAACACCTCCTTCTTGGACTTGAGCACGTACACCCAAATCTTGCGCGAGAAATCGTCAATGAAGGTGAGAAAATACCTTGCGCCTCCAATGGACGCCGTTTTCATCGGCCCGCACACGTCGGAATGCACGAGCTCCAAGATCTTGGTGGCGCGGGTGCCTCCGTCCGTGGAGAATGGTCGCCTCGCTTGTTTGCCCTCCACACATCCTTCGCACGCGAAGGAATGCACGTCGCCTTGCGCCGCTCCCACGTCCATCCCGCTCACCATGCTTTGGAGCATTTTCACGCTATTGGCGTTGAGATGCCCCAACCTCTTGTGCCAAAGCTCCAAAGGATGCGAGTTGGCCTCCGAATGCGCCAAAGAACTTGTTTCGGCCCCATTCAACACGTTGGTGTCCAATTGGTACAAATTGGACTCCAACGACGCCACGCCCAACATCTCGCCGTTGCTCGCCCTCACCACGCATCCCAACGAGTTGAAATGCACTTTCAAACCCCTCGAAATGAGCTTGCTCACCGAAAGCAAGTTGGAATGCATTTTCGGCACATGAAGCACGTCGTGCATTCTAATGCTCCGCACACGGCCTTTCACGCGTGTTTCCACTAGTATGGAGCCTTTGCCTACGGCATCTACCATGCCGTTATCACCCATAAACACTTTGCGACCCGTGACGGGTTCGTAAGTGTCAAAAAAATGCTTATGTGGTGTCATGTGTTGCGAGGCCCCCGAATCCACGATCCATCTAGTGGCGGACGTTTTAGACGCCCCATCTCTCGCTACAAATGCAAAATCATCACTCGCCCTTGCCATGTTTGCGTTCCCCTTGCGTTTCATTCGACAATTACGAGCAATGTGGCCCAACTTACCACAATTGTAGCACCTCGGGCCGTCGCCGCGCCTCTCGTTGTTGTCGAACGCTCGATGTTGGCGGGACAACATGGCCGCATCGTCGCCTTGAGGCTCCTTCTCCTTCCTCTTGGACACCTCGTGCATGAGACGTGCGGTGATGAAGTCCAACTTGAGCTCCGAAATGGGGCGCGTCTCCAATGCGGTGATCAAATGCTCGAACGAGGGCGGTAGGCTATCGAGCAAGGTCATGACCACGTCCTCGTCCTTCATAGGCACCTCCAAGCACGTGAGTTGGTCCGCAAGAGATTTTACCTTGTTGATGTGCGTGAGGATGTCGTCGCCCTCGTCCATCTTGATGGTGAAGAACTTGCGCCTTATGAACAAGATGTTGGACAAGCTTTTGGTTTCGTGGATGTTGCACAAGGTCTTCCACGCTTCCGCGGGTCCCTTGCATCCTTTGATGTGCGCCAACTCCTTGTCCACCAAACTCATGGCAATGATGGCGAAGGCTTTCTTGCATCGTCGCTCGTACGCCTTCTTGACTTCGTCGCTCGCCGTAGAAGGCGGTGGCAACTCCGAACCATCCACGATCTCCCAAAGATCTTTGGTGGACATGGCCATCTCCAATTTAAACTTATAGAGGTTGAAGTTCTCGCCACCGAACTTGTCAACCGATATAAGTCCATCGTTTTCCCTAGAAGCCATTTTCAAAGCGAATGCAAGCTCCCACTCACTCAATGTAGTACAAGGGCTTAGAAACCCTCAAGGAAGTTTAGAAAATGATTTTAAACTTTGGAATTAATTCAAGGTTCTCACACACTCAAGTCAGCACCTTTCCACTCCAAAGCTAAGCCAAATAACTATATAACCATCAAAAAACCACAACTAAGCCTTTTGGAACTCAAAACACCTCAAAGTAAGCATAGAATGGATGGATCTCTCAAGTCAGCACCTTTCCACTCCAAAACTAAGCTTAATAACTACATAACCATCAAAAAGCCACACCTAAGCCTTTTGGAACTCAAAACACCTCAAAGTAAGCATAGAATGGATGGATCTCTCAAGTCAGCACCTTTCCACTCCAAAACTAAGCTTAATAACTATATAACCATCAAAAAGCCACACCTAAGCCTTTTGGAACTCAAAACACCTCAAAGTAAGCATAGAATGGATGGATCTCTCAAGTCAGCACCTTTCCACTCCAAAACTAAGCTTAATAACTACATAACCATCAAAAAGCCACACCTAAGCCTTTTGGAACTCAAAACACCTCAAAGTAAGCATAGAATGGATGGATCTCTCAAGTCAGCACCTTTCCACTCCAAAACTAAGCTTAATAACTACATAACCATCAAAAAGCCACACCTAAGCCTTTTGGAACTCAAAACACCTCAAAGTAAGCATAGAATGGATGGATCTCTCAAGTCAGCACCTTTCCACTCCAAAACTAAGCTTAATAACTACATAACCATCAAAAAGCCACACCTAAGCCTTTTGGAATTCAAAACACCTCAAAGTAAGCATAGAATGGATGGATCTCTTAAGTCAGCACCTTTCCACTCCAAAACTAAGCTTAATAACTACATAACCATCAAAAAAGCCACACCTAAGCCTTTTGGAACTCAAAACACCTCAAAGTAAGCATAGAATGGATGGATCTCTCAAGTCAGCACCTTTCCACTCCAAAACTAAGCTTAATAACTACATAACCATCAAAAAGCCACAACAAAGCCTTTTGGAACTCTAATCACCTCAAACCCTCAAAATGCGAATCGATCTCACATAAACACTCAAGATACAATGAACCTCAACCTAAGGTATCCTCCACGCTGGTCCAAGTGTCCAAGAATGCTCCAAGGCGCTCCAAAAATGCTCCAAAACTCCAAAACTCCACCAAAAGCTTGAAACACCTTCAAATCGCCTCCGATCAGATCCGACTCTCTCCTACCTCCTCCTAAGCTGATCTCTAAGCTCTAAAGCAAAGTGGGCCCATAACCTATTGGGAAATGAGAGGAGAAAGCAAAGACATCAGCGTAGAAAGGTAGAACACAACACACAAGGATTGCATACAATGGAGAGAGTGATTAGCTCCTCCCCTTATGCCTTTATTTATATGTGTAGGTTAGGACCAGCCGTGACAACCCATATGGGACAATGTCACCGATGCAACCTAACACTACCTTCCAATACTTACACCCTTGAATATCCGGTGCCTTGATGCAGGCTCTGAATGTTTTACCATGACACCTCCCTCATATGGCGACAATTGTTACTCATCTGCATCTCAGAGAGATCCCAGTCTTATATAATCCCAAGGTGGCAATTCTCCTTCTAGATCGACTAGTAGAACACAAGTGTCTTTGTGATTGTATCTCTGTAATGTTGTGACATCTACCATAACTTGGCCCTTTGTGACGTAAATTCTATCTCAAAATTAACTAGTCACATCAAACTGTTCACTGGTTCACATTTCCAAATTTGAAGTGACATGTACATGTCACTAACAACAACCAAGGTGAATCCAAAAGCCTCCATCCCTGCATATTTTTCCTGACTACCAAAGCTTTGAATGCCTTTTCACCTGCGTGGTCAGGCTAATACTTGCATATACCTACTTCGTTTAGGGTAATCCCAACAAATATTTCCATAATTGTCTTATTCCTTACAGGGCACGAGATTGAGGAAGGTAGAAGTGAAAAGAGAAACTCTCAATCTGTTATGTATGCTCTGTTGGGATTATTGTCTACCAATGTAGGAATGTTGACAATTTAAGCTATTTCTTTGCGTAAATTGTTTATGATTGTGTTTTGAAATTTTGGGTTGTGTGTACCAAAATTCTTTTATTGGCAGTTGTGGTTGTGGGGCCTTATGCACTAATCTTCCATTTCAGAAGAGACCTTGAGGTGAAATGAAAGCCATAAACGTGGACAATCCTTCTTTTGGCATAGGATTGCAGCTATGCTAAATTGTCTAATTAGTAATGGTTATCGTTTGGGGATACATGTTGTCATAACTTTTTGCTGAGAGTATCATTCTTTACTCCAAATAGCATAAATAGTTAGTATGCACACCAAGAATACACTAGTAGAAAAATATGTCCAGAAAAACCGCAACTAAAATCAACTGCGATTCTTTTGAGCAGTCTGCTCTGCAATCGCTAAACGACTGTAGTTTTCCCTTTATTTTTTTTCAACCACTATTTTTAATTTTTTGGGTTGTGTAATATACCATCGGAAAGGTATTCTTAAAACCTTTCCAATGATATACTACACCCCCAAAATTCCTAAAATTTCAGTCATTTAAACAAAAAAAAACAAACAAATATGCAATCGTTCAGCGACAACAAATCAAGCTGGTCAAAAAAATTGCAGTCGATTTCGACTGCAATTCTTTTTAGCATAGTTTCCTACTAGTGGTATGCTACAAGTCTGTTGGTAAAAAACGATGATATCGGTAAAACTTTATAGCATCACATAACTCCGAATGGTAACCCACACTAATTAGACAATTTTATTGTAAGTGAAGTGCCAACTAGATGGTAACTATTTTGGCAGTGACATATTGTTATTAGGAAGCTTGAAAATACTATCATGGATGATTGAAATCTCCAATAAAATCCATCTCAATCATTTTCACAATGTTTGAGTGTCAAATTATAAACATAGGTGAGCCAACTGATGTTTTTTGGTCAGAAATGAGGTGTTACGCCTATTCACATGTTCGGTGGTACTTCCCTTGGCATTCAAAATGGAGTGACCTAGATAAGAGGACGAAGCATTCTTTGATACACAAACTAGAGGAAAAATTTGGTGGTGGGTAGAATGATTCACTTGTTATGAAAGCCATCTCCAAGCTCATGCACCAAAAGCATCTGTGGGCTAAGTCTTTTATTAGATCAGGGGAAGGAAAGGCCACTAAATTTGTGGCATGCAATTTGGCTTCATAAGAAGCACTTTCTACACAAAAGGTTGTAACACACTCGGATGCAACGGTCTTGTGCACCCATAATGTAGTGAAAGCTTGAATGGAAAGGGGAAATTTTTTAAATTAGAATATTTTTATAAAAAAAGACTTTTCATCACCTAGGCGCATGTGGGGTGAAAGGCACATACACAAAATTTGTAAGTGTATCCCTCACTTTTCTTATAAGCGATCCTTGTTTTTTTTTTTTTTTAAATGAACAGAAACTTAGCTTGTGATTTACGGAATACATATGCATTCATATAATTTTTATTGTGCAGAGACCCAACATATTCTAGACAAATGTCATCGTTGGTTTTATTGGATATCTAATACCATATTTTCTAGCTTATAAGCAATCAGCTTTGTTTATTGATAGGTGACACCTTCATGTACAATCATACGTGCTTTGTGTGTATAGCAAACTAGGTGATTCCTTTCTGACCATGTGCCATTGAAGTTTGCTCACCTGCCACAATTACTTGAAAATCTAAGAGAAACTCAAGGGGTGGGTCTAAATACCCCCATCGAGCGTGGCTCGGAGGCCAGGTTCGATGGGGTTCATTTTTCTGGCCCTCCCTGTTTTGGCCCCTTGGGGCATTTTTTTGGTTTTTTTTTGCTAAATTTGGGTCCTACGGCCCCAAATTACTCTAGGAAGCCCCCTATGAGATTAAAAAAATTTGGGTCCTAAGGCCCCACCCAATTAAAAAAATAGGGGGCAAGTTTTACCCCAACCTTGCCACCCCCTCCCGAACCTAGCCTCCGAGCCACGCTCGATGGGGGTTTTTAGGCAGATCCAAACTCAAGCATCTCTAAAATCTGCAATACAGCATACTAGGTAACAATTCTTTATCATTCATTTAAGAACTTAGACAGCTCAACTGCTCCAAGAAGCTTAATCTGCAATTGGCAGGAAAACATGTTATTTAATGGAAATCCTTAATACTAACTCTGGACATACTTGTTATTAATATCACAAACTATGTTAAGCATTTTTCTATCCTTCGAATTAAGGCGGTAGGATGTTATAATGACATCATTCATCGAATTGAACAACAACTTAGCATGTGGTTTACACCTCAATTTGTGAACACCATTCTCCCAGTTTACATAATGGTGCGTGGTAAGCTGAATGCAATTATTGGGAGCCATGATGTGTTATGTAGCATGATCTTCATATATAATACACTAAACCATTGATATTGAGTGCCAATAAATTTGTGTCGCATGTCAACTACACTAGTAGAAAGCTATGCCCAAAAAAATCGCAACTGAAATAGGCTGCGGTTCTTTTGACCAACTTGATATGTAGTCGCTAAACAACAACAGATTTTTGTTTTTCATTTTGTGACTTCAGTTTTAAGAATTGAGGGGATTATAATATACCGTTGGAAAGGTATTTTCAAGACCTTTCCAACGGTATATTACACGCCCTCAATTTTATAAAATTTCAGTCGCTAACCTAAAAAACCAAATCTGCAACCATTTTGCGACTGTAGATCAGGCTGGTCAAAGAACCACAGTCGATTTTGGCTGTGGTTCTCTTTAACATACTTTTCTACTAGTGTTGAAGTGGTCTTTGTGACTTGTCATATGATATGATGACGAACTATTTATCTTACTAAGGGCCACTTCACACACAAGGCTGAAGGCCCTTGACCATGGCAATGTAAGAGCTCTCATTGGTCGAAAAGGCGGAGACCATCCAAGTTCACTTCACACTAGGAGGTGAAGGCCTAAAGGCCCAAAGAAAAGTTCGTGGATGAAAAGTCTACATGGAGTCCTACATGGCTAGTTGTGGATAAGGGTGCATGGTCTACTGGAATTTGCGTCAGGCCCACCTCCAAGAGGTGGGCTTGACGCAAATTCCGGGAGACCATGATTTTTTTAATATTTTTCCAGCAGGACAGATTTCAGGACAGACTGCATGGCAGATTCCAGGACAGATTCCAAGACAGATTCCAGGACAGACAAACACCACCAAGTAGTTATCTTAAATTGATCAACTTGGAGACATATTATATTAAACCAAATCCTCCCCTCTTTTTCCGCCAACAAAATATGCAATGGTCCCGCAACATGGTTCATTCTCACTTCACACTATGCTTGAGGGCCAAAGACTACATAAAATGGCTTTCCCAACACCCATGGTACGGCCTTTGGATGAGAGTCAAGGGTCCTCACCATTACAAGGTCACGGCTCTTGGCTCATGTGTGAAGTGGCCCTAAGCACGAAATGTATATGAGGAATATGACGATGCATGTGATGATGAATGCATAGTCACTATATCAAGAGTTTTTATGTGGGTGATGCTTAATTTGAACAATTTGGATGACAGATGACTACAAACAAGATGGGGGTTGCGAAGAGTGAAGGTTGGGAGAAGTTGTAAAGATCAATCGTCATCAAGAACAATAAAGAGTGGAGGATGATCAATCTGAATGGTGTGCAGAGGTTGAACAATTTAAAGATGCAATCCATGATTAGCATCCATTTCGCAAGAAGCACGTGGGATATAAGTATGGCATAGATCATAGGAGTTCAAGTTGGAGGGTATGCACGTAGTCATATGCATCTTGGTCTTCAGAAGTTGAAATGTCATTATATAATATACCATATATTTTGGTTAATATACAATACATTTCGGTCAGTATACAATATATTTTGGTCTTTGCTATACAAATACATCTTTGAGTAGAATAATGACTGGAGCAATTAGTTATTGGAAATAAAATAGCATCCGTTTGTTACTTTTCCCTTCTCACATCCATCGTTGAGTGTTTCTTACATTACTTTGACAAGATTCTTGTTAAAATTGCATTCAAATAATAACATATTGCTAGTGACATGTATAGTGACATCAAAGTGCGGCAAATATATCACATTAAATATTTTCTTTATAAACTAGTTGGTGACAATAAACATGTCATAATATAACACATCTTGTACCGGTGATTAATTCTTTTTAAATCACTTCGTATGCATCTAATAAATTGACAGTTTAATGCAACACAAGAAGAAGCAATGTTCAGGCTTAGAAAGAATGTATTGAGACAAGTCCATTGGTATTATTTGTGTATGTCTTAGAAAATATTTTAATATTAATATATTTTTCTTAGCTCTAATGAAAATATTTTTTTCTAAAGCAAGAGTCATTATTTCTGTGTAGATATTTATTTTCAACTTTAAGAATTTCTCGGAAATTTATTAGAATACATAGTCTTTGAAATGTTTTTAGTGAATAAGAAATTCCAAATATATGCTTCAAGATTATAAATCATTTATAGCTCCAAACCATATCCTGAAGACGCTGATCCTTGTAGATGCTATAGATAAGTGTCAATCCAGGTTCATAATATGTATACCAGTTTGGATCGGTAGACATAAGATTACTTAGCGATGTGAGCCCCCGAAATATAACAGTTGGATGATGGGAGCTTAGCTGAGTCTAAGTCTGCTTGCATAGCTTTCTAAATATCCAACTCTTATATTCTAAAGGCCCACTGAATGGTGTAATGTTTTCAAACTGGAAGGTTCACTGTCCAAACCCCCAACTTTATGTTTTTTTTTCTTAGAATCTATAAATTTTTTTTAATTTGAAATTTCTAAAAAGTATGAGAAAGGCAACTTCCAAGGGGACTTAGGGCATGGTGTAGGGTCTAGGGTTTGAGGGCCCCAAAGGGGCTTGGGCTTGCATTAGTGTTGGTGTTGTGTGTGACCTCTATTTGAGTGGAGGAAATGGGCAATTGCTTGAGTGATAAATTATGTCCCTGATGAGTCTAGATTATGTAGCAATTGTGAGTTCCTAATTGAAGCATAAAGAACAACAACAAAACATCTTTTGCATGAATCAACTCATGAAGAAAACATGAAATCCTTTAAGTTCTCGTGATTCTTCACCTCTAAACATGATGAAGCTATTCCCAAGCCATTTCTCTTGTAAAACTTTAGAGTTGACTTCATTGGTGTATCTTCTTATGTACCTTCACATGTTCACCAATCTCTTTGTCTTCATTTAGGTTTAAACACCTTGCAAATCCTAGTTAAGCCAACCTTCACAAATAAACATTATATCATATAATAGATGATGATGGTGTATTTGGCTCATCTTTGCTTTTCATATTGGCATAAATGAGGTTGGGGATGATGATCTAATCTCATCAATTTGCAATTGCGTGTCTTGTCCATTTCATATATTACATAAAAATATGATTGTAACTTTGGATTTGCAAATGAATATCAATTTGCATTTGCACTCTTAGCCGATGTTGTAATAATCCACCAAATTCGAGTGCTTGATGATGTCCAAGTCCGAATTTTATGTGTGCTCTACCTAGTTGAATGATTGTAGGTGTATATCGAACTCCCATAAAACTCGGGTAACAACTTCAAATGGATTGAGCATTTCTAAGTTTCAAGTTGTTCTCATGGTAAGCAATTCTCATTTATAACTTATTAGAATTAGCAAGTGTAGCTCTTTCCTCCAAATCTCCTATTATAACTTATAACTTATAATCCTATAATCTTATTCTAAATTTTTGCATTATAGAATTCAATTGTTGCCATTCCGGGACAAATCCTGCATAAATCAACAAATGGTTTCAATTGAAGTTCCTGTGACATAAGTTTTCCAGAAAGAAATGGCTGCTACTGCTGCTTAGCAGGAATCATGTGTGTGTGTGTGTGTGTATATATATATATATGTGTGTGTGTCTCTCTGTAACGTTGAAACACCACTTAAATCACATAGGTCATTGTGTGCCATTAATGGAGCCGCACTTAAGAATGCCAACTTTGGTCGCAGTGAATTTCAGGTTGCAAATGGCAAATCTCTCTACAATGAGGAATACCATAGGCAGATGGACATCATTATTCTAACCATGTGACCACCATGTGAAGCTTAAGCAAAGATTTGTAGAAGATGTTGTCATCTCATACATCCATGTCATGCACATCAGTGAATCACTTCAAAGTCCTGATAAAAAAATATGAACAGGTTTGCAACGCCCCTTTTGTAATGGTCAATGTAAATGAGATTTTATAAAGATTGTAACAGGCTCTTCTATCACGCAAGTTGTAGATTGGTTGTTCTTGTTTTATACCAGTTTTTGTTGTGCTACATGCATGCACTGCATATTGTTGTAGATTTATGTTGGTTTATGACACATTAATTTTTACTTTAATTGATACCTCTTATGCTTCTGGAAAGAGAAATAATTCTACACATATAATATTTTCTCACCCTTGCATACACCTGCTACAAGATCAAGAAGGTGGCAACGGCGCTTGCGCTTGGTGTAGTAGATGCTCTTGTTCCTTGATTAGGAAGGTCAATGGCTTAGTGCAATTGGTTATCATCTACATCGAACGAGGAAGATAGGAGTCCTAGTATCTCTCTTACACAAGGCATACATGTCCGCACCGGCCCTTTCAATACTGATAAATTCATTAAAAACACACGGGTGTATCCACTCTTGAGGATTGACCCACATCCAACATCTCTACGGTGTTGATATGTGCATTCATCAGTGCTCCAAAAATCCTACAATAACATTGTGCGTGCACAAATAGTTGATGGCTGTGGTTTTATTTCTTCATACCTCAAACTCAAGTCTCATTCAGCACCAGGACATCAATCTATCTTGGTCATAATGTGCAGGAAGAATCGATGTAATGTGAGGTGTAGTATGGAAAGTTGATGAAGCTATTGATTGAACGAAGCTGATGAAGCTAATGATTTTAGACATGAAGGCTTGAGTGCCCAAAAACAATTACTCATGTGGCCATTAGAAATGCATGATCCATCTGGTAACTACCGAATTAGGAAACTCAACGCAGATGTATGTCCACCAAAAAAAACATCAAAAGAATCATAGGCTTGGTACTAACCAAAGATCAGCTTGGAGAATCCGGAGCGGGACATACAAGTTACCTACCTATAACCTCCAAGTGGGTGTATGAAATCAAAATGGCAGTGGATGGTCAAGTTGCAAAACTCAAAGCTAGATTAGTGGCATGGGGTATTGAATAGGAAGAGGGTGTGGATTACCAGGAGATCTTTGCTCCGACAGTCAAGTGGATCATAATCGTGTTAATGATTTTTATCGCTACCAAAAACAAATGGCTAATCAAGCATGTGGACATCAAAACGGCCTTTTTGAATGGGAATTTAGATTAGGAAGTGTTCATGGAAATACCATAAGGACTCAAACACCTCTACTCAAATCACTTGGGTTGCAAGCTCAAAAAGACTATATATGGACTCAAACAAGCCTCTAGAGCATGGTACATTAGAATTGAGACAATTTTCTCATAAAACAAGGCTTTCAAAGGAGCAGTTGTGATCATAATTTGTACATGTTTTTTGAAAATGATTTGTGTGTTGTCATTGTGCTCTACGTTGATGATTTACTCATCACAGGGAGTCATGCAACCATGGTAAAAGGAACTAGAACAAAAGCTAGAGCATGAATTTGAAATGTCAAAATTAGGATTTACTCATCTATTACATAGGAATAGAGTTTGTTTATCTCAATGAAGGGAATTTGTTGTTGCAAAGGAACTACATTTAGATGTTGTTGGACAAGGTTAGCATGACCAATTGTGCACATGTTACTACACCTATGGAGAAGAGAATATGTCTATCAAAAGACATGGGAGTAGACAACATAGATGCAAATATCTATCAAAGCATGGTTGGGAGTCTTCTTGACAAATAATAAGCCGCACATATCCTACCCCATCAGCTGTGTCAGTTGGTATATGGCTACTCCTTAGTTACCCCACCTCAATGCAACAAGGAGGATCCTCATATATGCAAAAAAACACAGCAAGTCAGGGGATCTTCTGTTAAAAAAAAATTCATAAGACATTCTAACAAGTTATGTTGATGTTGATTGGGGTAGGGACTTAGACAAAAAGGAAATCAATTACATGCATGTAGTTCAAGATTGGCGATACCTCACTACACTCGAGTAGCAAATTACAATCCACAACTGCGTTATCCGCCACTGAGGTTGAGTATAGGGTTCTTTCATAAGGAGCCAAGGAAATTGCATGGATCGAATCTCTACCGGAGAAAGTGAAATTTCAATAGAATGATCCTACTATTCTATCTTGTAACAACCAACCATATATAAATCCAACGTCATTACATTAGAGAAAGAGTTGGGAGTGAGGATGTTGAAGTCAGATACATTTATACCACTGAGCAAGAAGCAAATATTCTTAGCAAGCCATTGTTAGACATATGTTCATGACTATATGTACATCGTATATTATAATGTATGGTACACTAGTTTGTAATCTAAGTTGAAGAGTTGTCATGTAAGAGATGTGACTCTTATTGCCTTTAATGTTTCTCCGGCACATCCACCATTTGCCTCATATAACCATGTCTTGGCCAAGCATTCTTGACCGACTGGAGTCCTTCTCCACCGTAGTGTAAACCGGCCCTTACATAGAGTTGTGACTCTTGAAGAGGGACCTTCTTGAGTACAAGCATACATTGAAAATGTGTACCATTATTCTTTAACACAATTACTTTGCTCATGTGTATGTATCTTCTTCTTTTCTCATAAAATTCCACATGGTATCATAGCGATCTCAATGTTTAGAATGCTTGATCCTAGAAAGAATTGAACAAGAAAAGAATTGCATTGATTACAAAATAGCTTGTAATGGCCATGGAAGAACAAACTATTGTAATCAAAGAGGTTGTTGATGAAATTGAAGTCATCAAACCTCTGGAATGCAATTTCAATCTTGCACCAAACAACACTCACTAAACAACCAAACACAAACCATAAGTGAAATGGAAGGAGTGGAAGCATGGAGGAACAATCTTACTATCTTCATGGAAGAACTTGAAATACATGTGATATTAAATCAAGTATATTGAAAATGGCATAAAAGGTGGACATCAAGCACGTTATTGAATTTGATGGTTCTTACTTCAATAAATGGAAACATACATTAACATTGAATTTCAAGGCAAAAGAATTATGGCCCCTTGTCAGTGGTGTAGAACTCTTACCGGTGGCACCAACGGCGGCACAAATTGATGTTGGATGCCCACCTTTACATGTCATAGGAGCAAAGTGTATAGGTGCATAGGAAGACAAAGATGCTTTGTCTTTAACAATTATCAATAACTACCTTGAAAACAATATTGTTTCACATATACAATAATGCATATCTACTCATTTTGCAAGGCAAGAACTAATCAAATCATTTGAATCACATGTGTTGTAACAAAAATTGTATTTAAAGGATTAAACTACACACTTTAAAAATTAAAGAAAATGAAAGTGTTGTTAAACACATTCATAATTTTAGATCTCACCTTGAGCAATTATTAGCAGCTGATTTAGCACTTATTGATGATAAAGCCATACTCACCTTGATGAGAAGTCTTCCTCCAAGTTATAGATCCTTCGTTAGCTCCTTAAGAAGGCAACCATGGATTACCTTGCAATCATTAATCACGGATTTAATTTAAGAAGAAACCCTAATGATGGATATGAACTTTATAATAGATAATGCATCCACGTTCTATGTAGGAATAAAGTTTTATAATAAAGGTAAGAAACCTTACACTAAAATGAAGTCTAGGGAAAGTTCATATTCAAAGGAAGAGAGTTGTGATTCCAAGCCTTTTAAAAAGGAAAAATGTTAATATCGATAAGAAATGCTTCTACTGCAGGGTACAAGGACATGTGATTAAAAATTGCAGAACAAGAATTGTTGCAAAAAGAAGTAATAACCAAACTCAAACAAATGTTGTTACCAAAACAAACAAGCTATAAGTAGCTTTAATAGCTAAAGGAACATCAAATTCCACATGGTATGTGGATTCGGGAGCGACACAACATATGTGTCATCAACTTGAAGGCTTCACAAAATACACAAAAGCGAAAATCGACAAGTTGTCTACTTAGGATACCACTCAACATCATATACCATAGAACGATATGGTGATGTAAATATAAGACTCTTAAATGGTGATGAGAATATCATACATGATGTCTTACACATACCGTGTCGGGTAGAGAGGGGTCCGCTTTGGGAAAACACTGGGCTTTTGGCTGCAACTAGATTTGCTTGCCAGACCGTCGAATCTTCTTGTCTTCAAAAGTCTCAGTCTTCAGTTTCTTCAAAACTTCAAATTGTTTTCCGTTGGCCTATCCTGTTGCGGCTCTAAACGGGTTAAGGGTAAGGGTAGGGTGATAAGAAAACACATGCCTCGGATGGGTAAAATGGGACGTCAGAACACGAGCTGACGTCCGACAGATTGGCTCCTAAACTTTCAAACCCACGGTGACCAGCAAACGCGCCTCAACAATGGGAACAACAAAATACAACCTTGTGGGTCATCAATCCCACTTCGTTGTCACAAACATGAAATGAGGCTTTTATGGTTTCCCACAAAAACCCGCAACAATTTTACGATGCAAAAAAATCAAGTACAACTAGCCTCCAAATCCGGCTGGGAATCACAAAAAAAAAATGACAACGAACCACAAGCCACAACACACTTGAATCTTGGAAATTCTTCAAGTCTTCCAATCTTCATATGCACACCAAATTGATCGAATCATATCTTTACAAAAAAAAAACTAACGATAAGTGCTACACTTCCTCAAAGGTTTGTTGCAAACAAAAGACTTGTCCGTCTTCTATGGTCGGTCGAAGTCTCAACTATTCTTGGCAACAGCCAACAGACCTCCCTTCACTCAAACTAGCACAACTTTTGTTTTTTTGCTAACTTCCATTCAAGCAAGTGATCACTCTCGAGAAAACAACACCATGAAACGCAACTCCTGCATTTTTTTTATTTTCAGATTCTCGTAAAATCCACTCACACACCATGAGCTTCCAACAACAACAACCAAAAAAAAAACTCTCTTCTTCCCAACCTCTTCTCTCCCTCTGAGTCTTCTCTCCAACCACACATGTGAGATAAGCCCAAAAATCCTTCTCTTATCCTCATCACATGGCTTCTAATTATCCATTGGTCTAAAAATAAACTAAAGATAAAACTAGAAGTAAGACTAAAAGATATAAGCTAAGAGTAAAAAAAAAAGATAAGATTAAAAGGGTAAACTAAAAGTCACTAAGAATAAACTATGAATAAACAAAAAAAATCTATTTCTATTCCCTTTTAATTTTCCTCCAAATCAAAGAATCACAATGCAACACAAAATAAGTACACATCTATATAGTGTACGCATTTACATTACGACACCGGGACTTGCCAAGAATTTGTTTTCAGCCAAACAATTAGACAAAGTTGGTGGAGAAATCTGCATCAAAGTTAGGATATGTGGACCTATGTAAGTCGGGACACATACAAGGTCTACTTACTTCATTATGTACATTGATGATCTTATAAGATATTGCCATGTATACTTAATGACACATAAATCGCAAGCATTTGATAAATTTCTATAAAACAAAAGCTTTGTAGAAAAACCAACAAATCACAAAATTAAAAGAGTAAGGTCATATCAAGGTGGAGAATATGTGTCCAACGAGTTCAATGATTATTGTCAAAAAGAAGGCATCAAAAGAGAACTTACTACAACCTACATAGCATAACAAACCGGGAAGTAAAAATTAAAAAATGGGACAGTGGCTAGAGTAGTTCTATCCATGTTATCCTATTTTTAAATTACCAAAGACATTTTGGGGTGAAGCACTTTAAATTGCAAATTACCTATAAAATAGAAGTCCTACAAAGGCTATAACAACAAATAAAACTCCTTTTGAAATATGGCATGGAATACAACCAAATTTATCTTATCTTAAAGTTTTTGGATGCAAAACTCATGGTTTAATTCACAAGGGATTAAGAAGAAAATTAGACTCACATTCTCTTGAAGCAATCTTCCTAGGCTATTGCGTGATTATAAACTTTGAGATAGGAAGTTTCACAAGAAATATTCTAAATCTACTTACTCGTAGATGCGACACATAAATTCATCATAACATAGATATAACTAATATAGAAATTCCTACCTCATCAACTTAATGAGATGTAAATCTTGTCACTGTTCTATCAACTTGGACATGGGCAAGTAATGGCCAATTGACCAATATCTTTTAGAATTTACCACAAATCCTTAACAACTTACCTACTTTCTAATCCTAAGTAAATCTTCACAATACTATTGAATCCACAATTTTAACCATAACATTATCCCCACACTTATAGCAAAATCCGTTTTCGGAATTTCTCTAGTCCAACAAGTTTACATAAGTTTTTTTCAACCTGTCATGATTAACCCGATCCGGGTAATCTGTTTCATCCAAATTGCGTAAAGAATAAGTATTGTTTGTCGTAAAAACTTCTTTAATTTCGTACGATCCAAACCACTTAGGTAGTGGTTTTTTGTGAGCTCTATGAAAATGCCTTGAGTCGTACATCATCACCAAATTTCCGATTTCAAATACTCGCTTCTTCACCTTCATATCTCACACTTTCTTCATTTTTGCTTGAACAACTTCAATCGCTTGTCTTGCCCTCAATTGGATATTGTCCAACATATCTGTCATAACATGGAATCCAAATGAGGTTCGACATCATGATGCATTCATTTTCTCATCTTACTACCAATCACGCAACAATAGCAAAGCCGCTACCAACTTCAGAAAGATAAAAGAACCATCAGCAAACTTTTTTCCTCTTTGTAACCGTCAACTCGAACTACGTCGTGCGCAAGTCTTGTCTCATGCAGCCTTTACAAATTCTCAACCCAACATCGTCTGCAAGGGACCTCCGTCCCTACAACGTGTCTCTAGGTGGCATATACCCTACAACAATTGCTTGAACCTAACCACGTATGCTCAACCAAGCATCATCAACAGAGCGCCTCCGCCCTTCCTTTGCAAACCTTCATGTGGCATTTTATCCGCAGCGTCCACTCGAACACCTCTCAATCATTACTATGTCCAATTCCTTGCGCTTACGCTTCTCTAGGACAACACCAGCGCCACCAGGAAAATTCCTGATACCCAGTTTAGAGACTTCGATAACAAAATTTGCCAATGTCACACACATTCCTGGCACATTATTAACTACAACTATGCCCTAACAACAAAGACGACAAATACACTTCTTTCGCCATAAAACATATATGTGAAATCACTTCTCTGCTTCAGCATCGTTACTGATATAATACAACAACATGTCGCGAATGAAACTCACTTCACAAAGCTCCATCCAACACTATCAACATAATGTTACTTCCACTGACCACAAGCAAGACACCATTATCGATACTCCGACGACGATCTCCAATAGGCGCTAGAATGAAGACAACATATGTTACAAACCCCTGTCTCGAACCTCGGAGAATCAAATCATTGGCAAGATTTCGTTCAAGACAACGCCTCCATCCCAACTACGGAATTATCTAACGAGGCTACCACATGCCTCCTTCCGAAGAACCATAGTATTCCAGACACCACTACTCGTGTTTTTGATGAATATTCGTGTTCAGCTCCCTCGACGACCTCGTGATCTTACTCACTTCACGGCTGAACCACAACACCACGAGACTTGTGGATACCGTCATTTTCAAAGCCTGCAGGCACCCCTCGCAAACTTCGCCTCGAGCTACACACATTTCCAGATGTATCAATCCAAATATTGTGTTATAATCCCATTATCGGCTTAGTGTTCTCATGGCCCATGCCACAATCATAATGTTGCAAGTGTCGATCCCCTAACATTACCCAACCCAATGGTCTTAACTCCATCCCGGAGTTCGAGGCATGGCAGAGGTGCGTCAGTAGTACTTTGTCCCAAACCTGGACCCAGCCCGGGCCGGAGCTCCAGCAGCCAGCCCCGTGCGTCACCCTGGCCGTCGCCCACGCTGGCATCGGCTGCCCCTGCTCCACGGTGTCAGCCGTTCACGCTGGCACCTCCGCCACGCTGTCACCCCAGCCTACGTGTCGGCCGCCCGCCTCCACGTCCGCATGCCCATCCCTTGAGGGTGGCCCATGCCCTTGCATCATGCCATGGTGCTCGGTATCACCATGGCCTTCACCCACCCATCCATGCTGGTAACCTAACCGCCCTCGGGGAGCGCGTCATTTCAAACACGCACTCAGCCACCCCTAATGATTGTGTGTAATTAACTTGCTCATTCAGTAGAGACTGCAAATTTTTGCTGCAATGGAGATTGTTACACGAAGTGATGCGATGTGAGCAATGATGCGGACAAGCTATACGGACAAGATCACCTCATTGATCATATCTTTTCAGGATTCCTTTGGTTTCATGCTTTTGATTAATCGTAACATGTGCATTAACTAAACAATCTTCATTTTTGTAGCACTGGAATGTCTTGCATGTAGTGATGCGACCGCTCCAATGATGTACTCAAGGTATATGTCTAAAACCATTAAGTCGAGTGCCCACATCGCACACGGTGGTCACAATCACCCTCACTCATTGTGTTTTCCATATTTCTTCTCAGATCTGCAATCAACCATTGCTTCTGTCTTGCATGTACTGATGCGAAGCCAACAATGATGTACTGAAGGTATGTGTGTGAAACCACTAAGCCGAGCGCCCTGATCGCACACGGTGGTCACAATCGCCCTCACTCATTGTGCTTTCCATATTTCTTATTAGATCTGCAGTCCACCATCGCGCCTCATTGACTGTAACCAGTTCATTTACTGCTCACTTCTCTTTCATTATGCTCCTCATTGCTTCCAGGGTTTAGGGGTTTAGGGTATGCACGAGCAGGTGGAGGTCCTCCGAGTGCTCCACAACGGAACGTCAATGGGATCCTCTGCTGATTTGCCAACTGAAGTACATGTTGTCCGACATGGAGACCATGGCACTGAACAAACACTTCGCATGCCCTTTGCCGTGGATCCCTCGTATGAGTCTACTTACCGGGAGGCACACAAAGGGGAGTTTGAGCGGCTCCGCAGTTTCGTTCAGAGACCTGAAGCGGGAACCTTCATGCACACTGATCTATCGTGGGCAAGGCAGATCCGGGTGAAAGGGAGGAGGACTGACCTCAAGACTCATGCGGCAATTTCGGTTGCGTACATACCTTGGGCAAGAGTCCAGGATTTTGTGAAAGGTGAGGAGGCCTGCATTGATGCTCCCTGCAAATTTGTTTGCCAAGGCGCTCCATCGAAGGAACAACGAAAACTAGCGTTCCCCCATTGGAACAGCTACTCTGTCGTCATTAGGTGTGTTTGTAACATGCAATTCGAATTCCATTCTGCATGTTGCAATGTTACAACACTAAAACTTCTTTGTGGCATCTTATACCTCACTCTCCCTTCCACCACTTGTTGTCTGCCTCAGGTATCATTGCCAATATGGGCCAAATGACAATGCCTCGCACATACCAGTTGTTACAAAGGATATGTACCAGAAGAAACAAAAACTCGATTCCAAGGGCAAATACGTTCCAAATGGAAATGGTCACTCAGGTCCTCGCACATCCACCAGGATGCGAGGATTTGGGCAACGAAGGGGTTGCCAATGCGGTTTTGTTGTCAAGCGACTGTACCTTAAGCCCTCGGTCGCAGAAATAACGTACCACCAGATGCAGCATGTCAACTTCAAAGGGTTCTTCTGCCATGGTGCCACAAAGACCGGCCATAAGAGCAGATTCTCTAGCCATCTGTCACCGCATGTTCGGGAATTCATCATGACTCATCTGCGTTTGGGTTTGTCCATCCCGCAAATAATGGCAAAACATAGGAAACGTTTCCTGGAAATGTGTGAAAGAGGGGACGAGCTCACACGGAACCTCTTCATTTGTGACCAAGACATCCGTAACGTCGCTGGCCGTCTGGCAATAGAGACCTTCAAACGCGACAACAATGATGCGAAATCTGTTCGTATGTGGGTGCAAGAACATCCCCATCTCGTGTTCTACTACAAAGAATCCGGCGTACATGTTCGCGGTGTTATTACACGTGACAACATTTCATTCACGATAGGCATCCAAACAGCTTGGCAACAAGATATGATGCTCAAACACGGACATAAATGTGCTATCTCCATTGATGCCACGTTTGCAACAAATGAAAACAAAGTTTGTTGCTATCATGCTCCATGAATTGTCGTGTTACAGACCGTCATAGCTACTTGCTTAGCCATAATCCATGTTACAACAATGTTATCTGTAACGTCTATGATCCCCCAGCCTGTAATGTTATTATTTTTCCTTCTTGTGGCAGTTTCCGCTCTACACCTTGATGGTGTTTGATGATTGGCTAAACGGAGTGCCCGTAGCATACATTATTACTTCTAGTTCCAAGTAACCCAATCTTGAACCATGGATAAGGGCGCTCGCCATGAAATTGGCGTCAGTGCAAGAAGATTGGATGCCGAATGCTTTCATTACAGATTGTGCGCAGGCCGAGATCGGAGGGTTGCAGTCTGTGTGGCCCGGAGTGAAAGTCTTTCTTTGCCTTTGGCATGTCCGTCGTGCATGGTTGAAACAAGCGGTGGCAAAAATTAAAGACCATGCTATCCGGGCTGGTGTGCTGAAGGGATTGGGTCGTATTATGTACGATACAAAGTGCCCCCATGGAGATGAAATGGGGCCTTGGGCTCTTCGCCAACTGAACGCTCTTATGGATAGCTTCCCCATTGTCAACAATTTTTGGGCGTATTTCAACAAACAATGGGCAGACAAGACCCATATGTGGGTTGTGGGGCATCGTAACATGCCTTATGCTGGGCAGGACACAAATGCAGCAATTGAAAGCTATCACTCTAACCTTAAAGCCACCTTGCGTGCCTCAAAAGGAAGAGCGCATGGACGTCGGCTGGACTGGGTCATATACGAGTTGATAGAGGAAATTCTCTCCCATTATTGGTACCAGGCAATAAGAAAACAATACGGGTTCGTCCCCAACTTGAAACATGAGCAGTTTGTTATCAATGCAGTTCTCAAAGCGAGAGAAATTCCTGACAATTGTGTCACTCTCCCCATTGCGGATGACGGCTCAGCAATCGTAACCTCCAAGACCAACGCAACTAAATAGTATTTTGTGTACAACCCAGACTGTGAGTGGGGTTGCTGTGACTGCGTGTGGGCACTAAAGGGAAACATTTGCAAACATCAGATTAAAGTCCTCATGATGCTCCATCCTAGCCTTGCAGAGGGAACCATTACACGTTACTGTGGATCCCTTGCAGGCACAACCGAGGGCGGCCGTGGTAACATGTTGGATCCTGTTCTGCATTTCCCAAATGATTGTTATGATACCGGACCACCAGTGGCCACCCCCACACCAAATCATGCTAATGCCAACCAATGGGTCACACCATCTCACGAGGACATCGAAAAACATGTTCGCAACCTTGCAGCAGAGTTCATGGATGCGGCCACGGGTGACACTTTCCTGTTGAAGCACCTCCTAACAGACCTGCACATTGTAAGGGGGAAGCAACAGACATTGCTTGCTCAGATCAAACATGAGTTGGTGGAGGCATCCCAACCGGACTTGCATTTCTTGCCCAACGACGATGGCAGCAACATGTCCCTCAAGCGTAGGAAGGACTTTTTGGAGGAAGGTCGGTAGATAAATAATGACAGTCAACCACGTGTTGTAACTTGTGCATGTTACGACACACCCCACATGCAGGATGACGTTGCTACACTTAGGGTATATAAGGTCAGGACCTGCCTTCAACGAGACGGGTTCCTTTCTTCCGCACTAGGTCCATATGGTTAGGCAACAAGGTGCATTAGCAGTCTCCAACATCTCCCTCTTCCCCTAGCCCGTCATATACCCCATTTTCCCTCACCATGGCACGTTTTGACGTCGTGCGGGTTGGCGCGTCTGTTTGGAAGTGGCTTTGTAGATGCCCTGATGCCATCGGGCCCGTGCAAGACAGTTCAAGCGACAACGAGTTCTTCACTCCTCCAACAACGCCTTTGCGTGACGCCGAAGACCTCCGTGTGGCCACCTCCCCGCGATCCCCTTCGGCCCTCACATCCACAGCATGCGGCGTTCAAAGGTTGCTCTCGCCGGCACAGACTGCTCGACTGCAGCGCCGACATGCAGAGGTTGTGCGGCAACTGACCACCCCACCTCCAGTCGTCACGCCGACCCCACATGGTCCGTTGAAGGCTTACCAGCGACCGATTAAGGTTTACAGGCCAAGCTGGGCCCTATAGTGTCCCGTTCCATGTTACCTCTACCGGACGTAAAGGCTTTCATAAATGCATGCTAAATAAACACATTTTGTTTCGTGCACGACTTGTAACATGTTCTGACGTATACATCTCTTTGTTTATGCGAATTGGAAGTCCATACATGTATGAAGTGCGCATGGCTTGACATATCGCATTGTGAGGGAGAATCGCAACACAAAATTGGCATATCTAGCACATATCTTTTCATGCTTCCGTTACATAGAACATCACATGCTAGATTGCAATTGGCTAAATAGAAGGGGGCAATGTTAATACATGTTACAACTTTTACACATCAGTCGTGGGTGTACGAGACAATGGACCCCTGGCTTCACGGGTTTGCAGATAGTTTGGAGCATAAATTATCCATAGTTTCACTTTTACAGTTTTACACTATTGGATGTGGATGCCCTAAGTCCCCCAAGTCTTTTGCATCAATTGTAACAGTAACCTAAGCCAAAATCTGCGATGCATCACCAATGGCGTCCGTGGTTGTGCACCCAGAATGTGGAACTTGGGAGGGTGCCTGTTGTGTGGACTCCACGACGGCCTCCTGCGCAATCTGGGAAACCTCCACAAATGCATGCACATCCACGTCATGAGGCACCATCGCAGGTCGGGGAGTGCTAACGACGTCCATCTCTCCACCCAGATTGCGTGTTGTAACATGGGTAAGAGTGGAGTTGGGGGACACCGAGTCTTGCCACTCAAAATCAAGTTGACTAGGCAACTCCTCTAGGCTCTTCTCCTGGGTCATGGGGATGTGAAATGCTGGCCCAATATGCTCCACCGGGCGTTGGACATCCTCCGAGGCGCCTACCTTGCCGAAAGTGCCTATGCTAGCAGGGCTTTGAGGACATGGCTGCGCAACGTCGCAAGATGTAACATCAGCTGGTGGTGTAGCATGTGCTGGTGGATACACCTCCGAGTGCTCCAACCGCTCTCGCACAATATTGTCGGCAATGTTGCGAAGATCCTCCATGTACTCAGTATGCTCCAACGAAGGGACCATGACATCTGCCAAGGGGTGCACAGCCGGGCGTGGTTAATTTTGCGTTTGCGGGAATGGATGTTCAAAGCGGACTACTATGATACAGGGCAAAAGTGTGTTTAATTACCTGGTTTCGCAAGGACATAGCCAATGTCCAAGTCCTCCCGATGTTGTAACCAACACTCGTAACATGCAAGTGCTGGTGAATGAGTTTTGGGACGATCACGAATTACCCAAGCGTTCATCCACTCCGACTTGTTGTGAAAGGCCATGTCTTGAAGTGCCCTCAACTGGATGGAGTTGCACCACATACGGAATTCTGCCCACCACTCTGGAGTGGGATTTTTCAAATCCATCCAAGCAGATTCCATGGCTGCAACCCAATCTTGTTGCGAACCCACCAACCGGGCACCTGCAAACACGAGAAAACCCTCATCTTTCAAGTAAGATTTTGCCAAATGCCACGCACGGGGACCTTCTCCAACGATTTCTTCAACGAGCTTCAACCATCTCCTAACGTTGTCGACAGAACCACCACTATGTGGGTGCGAGATGGGATGGGGCACCATGCTATGGAATTTTAGGAAACAACGAAGGAGAAGCACAGACCATGGCACAGGGTAAGCCCTTACAACATGGGATTCCTGCAAGAGCAATGCATGCACATGTAAACCCTCAACCACTGAATGATACAAAGGGTAGGAGGGTCTGAAGTTTAGGCTCAAAGGATTAGAAACAAATGCGGCATAGAAAGGGTGCCATCCCCATGTCGCCTCCAGCAAGCAAGGGTAGTGCTCATCGTCCCACTGTTTCATGGCCCTTGAAACAGCGTCGCTAATCTTTGCTTGGCGGTCATCATCCCATTGCTTTCGTTGCTTCATCACCTCACGCGACAAAAATAACTGCTGGATGTAGTGGCACAGGGCAGCAATCTCAGATTCTAGTGCGGCATCGTCATCAACCTGGCTCATTGCTGCCACAACAATCTTTGTGATGGGTGGCCCGATGTGTGGTTTAGCCTGCGTCAGCATGGAGCACTGATGTGACGATGACATTATGGTACATCCAACGCATGTTACGACTACTAAATGACTGCAGTGCAGGGTGTCCACAGTGGCCCATGTCACAGCAATAGTTGCACATCTGAAATTTGAATGCACCTTGTCACATTTCTGCATGTTACAAGGCCCTAAACTTGCTAATTTCCTTGTACAATGCACCCTGGCCACAGTGCAGCATACTACAAAACAATGTGCAGGTTCAAAATTTCAATGTACAACACCCTAAACCATGTTACAACGCGACCTGCATATATTTATAAGCCAATGCACCAATTGGATTGGGAGAAGACACAACGTGTACCTGATGTTTGGGCGAGTAAAATCTGCCATAGGCAGCAAAGAGCCTGTCCATGAACGCCGGGTCATTCTTCCAATTGTAAACCTCCTCCTCGAACGCATGGAAGTCGCCGCACTCCAAGTCAAATTTCAGCAAACCACATGGCAGCAAATGAAACAAACCTGGGGGTTGAATTGGGGGCCTCAACGGTGGTTTGGGGATGTCCATCCTCACAGATCCACGGGTTGCCGTTGCGGCTCTCACATAGAACACTTGACGCTCCTTTCGCAGCCCCGAAGCAATATCAAGATCACCTCTAGAGGTATCCATGGGGGGGCCAGGGGTCACAGGTGGCGTAGGGGCAGCATCTGCAACGGGCGAAGGAGGAGCCACAAGGGCCCACCTCTCTGGGGATGGGCAACGTGTTGCAATTGGCTTGACACGAATGGGGTGGGGAGGCGGTGCAGGTGCAGAAGGCGTCGGGTTGTGTCTCTTGGGCGCAGAGTTGAACCGCCGGGTGGAGTGGAAAACCCGATGGCCCTCCTCCATCTGTGCGTGACTTCGTTTCTTCGGCCGAGAAGGGGGAGGTTCAGCTTCATCAGTGCCGTCATCCCCTAGGTCCACGAAATCTTCCGATGGGGGTGGTGGAGTATGTCGCATGGGAGACCGTTGCTGTCTAGGGGTTGGTTGCGACCCACCCTCCGTCCAGGAATGTGAAGCCCTCAATCGCTCGATTGTGGGCAACATGAACCGCCGCACCTGCACTCTCGCTCCAGTGGGGGGGTAAGTAGGGTCCTTCAGCTCGGGGTTAAGCTCCAACCACATCGCATTGTCTTGCAAGTTGTCCCACACCAAGCGCTCACCTCGTTGCAATGCCGCTTTCAGGTCTTTACCTTGTTTGGCCGTCTTGAGGTTGGGGTAGACAGGGAGCTCCAGCTTTGTGCCACTTCGGTCCACGGGTCCACATGTGCAACCCCCCAGCCTATGATCCGTCAAGCGCAACTTGCTTGGGAAAGATGCTCTGCAGTAGACGCACAACCAGTCATCCCTAGATTTCTGCCCATCCCGACATCGATTGCGAGTACATTCGAGCTTGAGCTTGATGTACACGCGCCTCCTGACGCTCTGCTCCACCCAACCTTGTGAATCTCTATTCACAAAATACGTGACCTCGTCCTCTTCGGGCAGGGGCGTTTCTCCCTCGGCATCCATATTCTGCACAGCACAATGTAAGTCAATGGCCCAAAATAATGCATACTGAGGTGCCTAGATGAAGGAGGGGGGGTGGCAGTTTGAGGCGCGGGGAAGAGGGATGAATTTGCTGGGTTGCTGAGAGGAGTGTCCCTCCCTGGGAGGAATTGCGCCAACGGCCATGGCCAGCAACTCTACAATGTGCGTGAGGAATTTTTCTGAACCATTAGTATGGTGTACCTTAACATCACTATAGCTGAAACCGCCTGCACTAAATCACCCTGTAACCAGCAACAGTTCATTGAGATCCATATTCCCGAGCCTCCTTGCGAGGCAAGTGCCCACAACACTATGTAAGGTAACTTAAAACCCTCAACCCTCAAGCGCGTGCTCTAAATCACCCCAAAACCCTAAACACTCCTTGCAGACCCATATTCCAGAGCCTCCATGCGTGGCAAATGGCATACAAAACGTTGTATGCTGCCGCAAAAGAACCAGGCGCCCGAAACCGCCTATGCGAAATCACCCTAAACCCTAAAACAAACGTTGCAGATCGTATTGCAGAGCCTCACTGAAAGTGCCTTCCCCACACTATGTAAGCCTTCGCAAAACACCCAAAAGTCCGAAATCGCCTGGTAAATCACCCTCACCCACTAACACTCCTCCCAGATCCTATTGCGGAGCGTCCATGGTCGGCAAGTGGCATCCCCACACTCTGTATGCCTAGCCAATACACTAGAACGCCCTAACCCGCCAGCCCTATATCACCCTCAGACACTAACAGTCCTTGCAGATCATGTTGTTTTGCCTCCCTGCGAGGCAAAAACCATCCCCACACTCTGTATGCCTAGGAAAAACAACAAAACGCCCTAAACCGCCTGACCCAAATCACTCCCACCCACTACAACTCCTTCCAGATCCTGCTGCGTCCACAATGTAGTGCCTCGACCCTAAATCAAGTGTCGCTTTCATTGACAAAACCACCCTAAACACCTCAAACCAGCGACAACCCATGCCACAAGCATTCCTAAACCCTATGCAACCAGTAGCAAACTGCCCCAAGACGACCATAAGCACTACCTAACAATACCTCCACAAACCACAAGGAAACCCTAACACTACATAAACAGATAACAAACACTGCCACATGCAAACAGTAAAGAAGAGAAAGGTGCAGCAAAAAGATAGGAAGGGCAGTCATGTTACAACATGGTAAGTGATGTTTGGATGGTGTATGCCCCTTGTAACCACTGGCGGAGGATGTTGCGCTCCTGCAGCTACGATCCTTGTGCGGCGAAATGGCAGTCGTCTTTGCTTTTTCCTGCTCACAAAGGGAAGCATGCAAACATAAGAAGATTGAAGGGAATATCATTGCAGCAATCATAATTTACATAATGCGTTCATGCCATGTGTAACATGAGTGGCATGATTGAAAAACCCCAAAACCAAGTAAAGTGAGTGAGTGGCAATCGTCAAAACATAAGATCTTCCAAGGCACATCGCAAGACATCATCATGTTGGCTTGCCCACACTCCTAAACCCTAAACCAGGACCATGCAGGAAATGATTCAACTTGGCAACTCACTCAGAAGTTACAATCAGTGGGAAACGATGGTTGATTGGAAGTTTGGAAGCCTAAATATTAATTGATGTCACTCACCTTCATTGTAACCACCTGTTCGAAGAGCAGCAGTCTGGCTGTGATCATCCGCCGCAAGTCCTTCACTCCATGATTGTTGCTGAGGCAGCTAAACCCTGAACACAATTTCGAGTCTGTAATGAATGAGCAGGTTACACACAATGATCAAGGGTGGCTGAATGGATGGGTGGGTGAAGGCCATGGCGATACCGAGCACCATGGCATGATGCAAGGGCATGGGCCACCCTCGAGGGATGGGCATGCGGACGTGGAGGCGGGCGGCCGACACGTAGGTTGGGGTGACAACGTGGCGGAGGTGCCAGCGTGGACGGCTGACACCGTGGAGCAGGGGCAGCCGATGCCAGCGTGGGCGACGGCCAGGGTGGCGCACGGGGCTGGCTGCTGGAGCTCCGGCCCGGGCTGGGTCCAGGTTTGGGACAAAGTACTACTGACGCACCTCTGCCATGCCTCGAACTCCGGGATGGAGTTAAGACCATTGGGTTGGGTAATGTTAGGGGTGTCGATCTTGCCGCACTCGGCATTGGATCCCATGCCCTTGCCACTTGGCTAGCTTCTTATTCCACAGACCCTCCGTACTACAAAAATTGTCATGATCATGTAAATACACTCTTCAAGCCCTCCACACAACAACATCATTCTCGTGAATTCTGTAAACATCAAAAATATGCATTCCACTCATTGCATACATTGACAGTCGAGCGACACATCATTCCAAGCACATCTCATGTCTGGATCTTGTGTCAGCCCTTTCGCGCGGCTCTATTGTCATATCCTAAGCACTCTTCAAACCCTCAATACAACACCACCATCTTCGTGGATATTGTAAACATCAAAAGGATACATCCCACTTCTTGCACACCTTGACATTCTAGCGACACATCATTCGAAGCACATCTCTGCTTGAAACTTGTGTCGACCCTTTCACTCTGCTCTAATGTCATATCCCAGGCACTTCTTAAGCCCTCAACACAACACCACCATCATCGTGGTACTATGTGAGGCCAAACCACCCACCCTTAAGTGTCCTAGTCCGGGTGAGGGAATGGGTATCACATTCGTTTCGCATAGCTCCCTCTTACCAACTTCGTTAGAAGTCATTACATTTCTCATTAATTCGTACACACCAATTTATTCCATAACAAGATTACAAGTGTTAAGAAACACTCTTATCTATCATGGCGTTATTCATGTGCTCAAGGACAATCCCACACTCAACCACACCTCTAATGAGCTAAGTCTTTTCATTTTTGTTTGAAACCAACACTATGTATCCACCTAATTTACTACGCTACAATTTAGTCTAGTCTAATTGCCCCTTAGTAAGCCTTGGTCCCAACCCTTAATCAGATTATGGTCTCAACCTTAATTCACTTCTGTCTCGGCCTAATCCAGCTTCTGCTCCAGCCTTGATTCACTTCTGGTCTCAGCCTAGTCCAGCTTCTGCTCCAGCCTTTAATCAACCTCTGTCTCGGCCTAGTCCAGCTTCTGCTCCAGCCTTAATTCACTTATGGTCTCGGCCTAATCCAGCTTCTGCTCCAGCCTTAATTCACTTCTGGTCTCGGCCTAATCCAACTTATGCTCCAGCCTTAATTCACTTCTGGTCTCGGCCTAATCCAGCTTCTGCTCCAGACTTAATTCACTTCTGGTCTCGGCCTAGTCCAACTTCTGCTCCAGCCTTAATTCACTTCTGGTCTCGGCCTAAGTACCTACCTTAGCTACTCTAATTACTATTCTCTAAGTTCCCTCTAATTACTATTCTCTAAGTTCCATCTAATCAACTCTATTCTATGTCACCCTCCACAACACACACACACACACACACCCACACGAGAGAGAGAGAGAGAGAGAGTGAGAGAGAGGAGGGAGGAATGAGAGAGGGCATCCCACAACCACGACCTCTTTAACATTTTCCTACTTAGTAGGACCTTATCCTATCCACTAACTCATTGCCCCCTAAACCAACAAGAACATGTTCTAATTCAAACATTTAAATCAAAGGCACTTCCCCTTGCCTCATCAAACACTACTCCTCTAATCAAAACACTCCCTAATGCCACTAACCCTCTAATTAACCACACAAAATGGCTTAAGGCCTAAACATAAATCCACACCAAGCCTCACTCTTTTTATACTTTTATTTGTTTCAATAACACTTCAAATGCAATTCTAAGTAGATCCTAAACATAAAACAAATATGAGCACTCATTTTGGGCTCATATACTATAAACATAAAAAAAAATACGCATCTCACTTCTTGCACACCTTGACTCTCGAGCTACACATCATCCCAAACAAATATGTTTGGACCATGTGTCAACCCACTTTCCATTCGGCTCCAAGTACTGTACCTCGCCACAATCATGTCACGGATGTCGATCTTGCCGCATTCAAGCATCGGGTCTTCCCTGGCTGGTCACAGACCCTAAACATCATCCTCACAACACATTGCCCTAAAGCTTTATATAATTACAAAACGCTCGCGCAGACACATTTCAACCCCTCATAACATCCCAGAAAAAAAATAACATTGTGCAAATCAAAAGAAAATTTCAGAATATCATATTTCCTTCCAAAATACTCTGAATGCCTTCATATTTTGACCATGATTAAACAACTTAATCACAAATCATCTTCTGAAATTTCAACTCCATCCCATTTTCAATCTGAAAATTATGGTTTTTTCAGTGTGCATCTCTCAGAAAAACTTCAGATCAGTATAGTTCCTTCTCACTTATTCAAAATATCTTGAAATTTGAATCGTAATTAGAAAAACTAAGCACAAAACATGTCTCAAAATTATGTACATTTCAGCGTGCAAATATAGGAAAACTTCACAATATCATAACTGTGTCTGACTTACTCCAAACGCCTTTAGATTTTTTACAATGATCTGAACTACTAATCTTATACTACCCTCTAAAATTTCAACTCGTTTTCATTTTCTGACCAAACGTTATGTCCCTTCCAAACCAGACTACTAAAAGGACCCTCCCATGTAACGGCCATCAAGACGTTACCTACTCGGGTCCCGGCAACAAAACCAAAATGTTGGAAAATTTCACATCCCCCCCTCCCCCAGATTACCCTACCATGTTATGATTCAAATTGTGAATTCACGAGTATTATGAAAATTTACTTAGGATTAGAAAGTAGGTAAGTTATTAAGCATTTGTGGTAAGTTCTAGAAGATATTGGTCAATTGGCCATTATTTGCTCATGTCCAAGTTGATAGAATGGTGACAAGGCCTACACCTCATCAAGTTGATGATGTAGAAATTTATATATTAATCATATCTATGTTATGATAGATTTATGTGTTGCATCTACGAGTAAGTACATTTAGGATATTTCTTGTAAAAAATCCTATTTCATAGTATATAAAGGCTCTCAATGAAGGATCCGATACCTTCTTTGAGTGTTTAGGATAGAGATAGTTGACGTAGGATAGATTTGGATGATAGATTAGAGTTAGGACTAGTTTTGTGTATATAGGCCTTGGCCTTAAGAGTTTAACAAGGATAAGAGCTACATTTGTTTATGAAATCTCTATATCATAATTTTTTTTTATGTTATTTGTCTTTATGCCAAAACGATCCAACATTTTGGTTCCGTTGCCAGGACCCGAGTTGGTAACGTCTTGATGGCTGTTACATGGGAGGATCCTTTTAGTAGTCTGGTCTGGAAGGACATAACTTTTGGTCAGGAAATAAAAACGGGTTGAAATTTTAGAAGGTAGTATAAGACTAGGTTTTTTGATTATTGTCAAAATCTGAAGGTGTTTAGAATAAGTCAGACACAAGTATGATATTATGAAGTTTTCCTAGATTTGCACGCTGAAATAGGCATAACTTTCAGACAAAAAATGGGATAGGTCTGAAATTTTCAGAGATGCTTTATAATTAGTTTTTCTAATAACGATTCAAATTTTAAGATATTTTGAGTAAGTCAAAAAGAGCTACACTGTTCTGAAATTTTTCCGAGAGCTGCAGAGTAAAAAAAATCACAATTTTTAGACAGAAAATGAAATAGAGTTAAAATTTTGGAGGATGATTTTTAATTAGGTTATTTAATCAGAGTCAAAATCGAAAGACATTCAAAGTAATTTAGAAGGAATTATGATATTATGAAATTTTGCCTTTGATTTGCATAATTTTTTTTTATGTTCTTGAGGGGTTTCAAGCAAATATTGGTATAGCACATATGGAAGGGGATATAGTTTGGAAAATATTAAATGTTAAGGGCTCGTGAAACAAGTTACGTGACGGAGAGAATGTAATACGTACATGTAGCTATCTATTTTTTGAGTTTTTTAAGATGGTGAGGTGCTAGATTGAATTTTAGTATTTGTAATAGTTTGAAAAGTTGGGTCATAAGAGGAGGGGTTGTAATTATGATTCCAATATTCAAATGGATGAAGGATGAAGATCCAGAGTCGTCTTTAAGAAATACAAAAGGACTTGAAGAATACATGGGATATGGCATTGGAGTCACGCGAAAGGGCCGACACAAGATCCACACATATTTGTTTGGAATGATGTGTAGCTCGAGAGTCAATGTATGCAAGAAGTGAGATGCATGCCTTTAATGTTTATAGTATTTAAGAGGATGATGGTGGTGTAATGAGGGCTAAGACAGTGAATCTTCATGATTAAAATATTTTTTGTAATACACAAGGTGTGTAAAATCAGAGGCCAGCCAAAAGGCAAGGGCGGAGGACCCAATGCCGAGTGCACCAAGATCGATACCTACGACATTATGATAATGCAAATCAAAATCAAATTTCAGAATATTAGAAGTCCTTCTAAATTATTTTGAATGCCTTCCGATTTTGACCGTGATTAAATAACCTAATCACAAATCATCTCCCAAAATTTCAACTCTATCCCATTTTCTATCTAAAAATTATGGTTTTTTTTACTCTGCAGCTCTCAGAAAAATTTCAGAACAGTGTAGCTCCTTTTGACTTACTCAAAATATCTTAAAATTTTAACCATCATTAGAAAAACTAATCACAAAGCATCTCTCAAAAATTTATATCTATCCCATTTTCTGTCTGAAAGTTATGCCTATTTCAGCGTGCAAATCTAAGAAAACTTGATAATATCATACATATGTCTTACTTACTCTAAATGTCTTCAGATTTTGACAATGATCAGAAAAACTAGTTTTATACTACCTTCTAAAATTTCAACCCGTTTTCATTTTCTGACCAAAGTTATGCCCTTTCCAAACCAGACTACTAAAAAGACCATACTATGTAACGGCCATCAAGACGTTACCAACTTGGGTCCCAGCAACGGAACCATAAATGTTGGGTACTTTTGACATAAAGGCAAATAACATAAAGAAAGAGATAATCACGACATACAAACTTAGTAAACAAATGTAGCTTTCACCCTTGTTAAACTCTTAAGGCCGAGGCCTTGATACACAACAACTGGTCATAATTCTAATCTATCACTCAAATCTATCTTACGTCAACGATCTCTATCCTAAGCACTCGAAGAAGGTGTCGGACCCTTCACCGAGAGCCTTTATTTACTATGAAATAAGAAGTTTTACAAGAAATATCCTAAATCTACTTGCTCGTAGATGCGACACATAAATATATTATAATATAGATATGACTAATATAGAAGTTCCTACCTCATCAACTTAATGAGGTGTAGGCCTTGTCACTGTTCTATCAACTTAGACATGGGCAAGTAATGGCTAATTGACCAATATCTTCTAGAACTTACCACAAATCCTTAACAACTTACCTACTTTCTAATCCTAAGTAAATCTTCACAATACTAGTGAATCCACAATTTTAACCATAACAGAGACATATTGTCCAGTTATGAAATTGAATTCAATCAAAGTGTTGTTAGGCCCTTGCAACACAATATAATTTAGAAATACACCAATTAGATGTTAAGACAACAATTCTAAATGGATTTCTAGGAGAAGTCCTTTATATGATTATACCTGAAAGACTACTTCCATCCAACAATCCAACACATGGTAAACTTCTCAACCCTTGTATGGACCTAAGCAATCCTCAAGAGTTTGATATCAATGGTTGAATCAATACCTTCTCCTCTATGAATTTCAAAGTTTACAACCTGATACAAACATCTATCTCAAAAGTGAAAATGACCATAGATTCACAATTATTATTGTTTATGTTGATGATTGTATATTTTTAAGCAAAAAAAATCATTCGTTCAACAAGTCAAAGTCATTATTCAAAAAGAATGTGATATGTCATATGAAGGAGAAATTCATTATACTCTTGGAAATGCCATAATTAAAAATTGACAAGAAAGTTGGACAATTATACACCAACAACAATACTTGACATCAAAACCTAAAGAATACAACATGCTCACTTGTAATCCATTAAGCACACAAATGCGAACAAGCATTCGACTAAGCAAAGAGGAAAGTTTCACCTCCACTAAAGACCAATATCCTTACTTGCAAATGTTTGGCAGCTTAATGCACGCCATTGTCAACTCCCGCCTTGATTGTGCATAAATTGTAGTAGTCTTGCACAATACCTATCAGCTCCAACTCCATCGCATATTCAAACTTTGAAAAGAACAATGCGATACATCAAAGATACCCTTACCTTTGGATTCAAATACCAAAAATCCCCTCAAAGAGATATTTTGCATGGTTATTCCAATGCCAATTGGGCAAGAGACAAAGACACTCAACATTCAACCTTTGGATATTGCTTCATGCTTGTTGGCAGTGTCGTTTGTTAGGGCAGCAAGAAACAACAATCAATTGCACTCTCCTCTACATAATCATAATACATGGCATTGGCAAAAGCAACAACTGAAGTTATATTTGGCTCTAAAAATTGTTACAAGGACTTGGTTTTACTCAAATTGAACCTACCACCATCTATTCGGATAGCCAAATTGTTATTGCATTAGGTGAAAATCCCAAAGATCACTTAAGAAGCAAACATGTCGACACCTAATTTCATTTTACAAGAGTAAAAGTTCTCACAAAAGAAGTCTAGCTCACCTATATACGAGCTTCACACATGACAACTAACATTCTTACATAATCACTACCAAAAGAGAAACATATCACTTGCATGTCTCAACTTGGTATGTGTTTGATTTCTTGGTCTCAAACACCTCAACATATTCAAGTTCAATTTAACTCACAATTTTAGCCCTTATTACTTACACATCTCAAAGTGTACATCCCTATATTTTATGTGAGAGACGTTCACCCCTATATTTTGACAAGTCTTTGAGTGGGAGACAAGGACAAAAAGGTTGCCAAAAATCAAACATTTTCTAAAATATCAAATTTTTTGGAGAAAGATTTGCCAAAGCAACAAGCAAATAATTGTAAAATCTTCAAAGAAAATTCTCATCATGCATAGGCAAAAAACAAAAAAGACAATGTACACAATTGAGACCACTGTCACCAAAAATTTATAACATAAACTATCAACATAAAACTTTCCAAGAACCACATTGGAAGGAGACACCAACCACTACCCAAGCCAACATTGTGCACTAAAATGCACACATTCTTCACACAGACAATTAAAGAGGGTGGTGACTTCAACAAGGTTTTGAAGACAAAAGGAAGCAAACCATATTGGATGAAGAATGATAACAAATGAAAAAAATAAAATTGGATGAAAACAAAGTAGTGTACTAGTGGGAGTGTTAGACATAAGTTCATGACTATATATACATCATTTAATATAATATATTGTACATTAGTTTGTAATCTAGATTGAAGAGTTGTCATGTAAGAGATGTGACTCTTACATAGAGTTGTGACTCTTGAAAAGGGTTCTTCTTAAGTGCAAGCATACATTGGAAATGTGTAACATTTTTCTTTAACACAGCTACTTTGCTCATGCGTCTTCTTCTTTTCTCATAAAATTCCATAGTTCATGTCCTCAACTATATTGTTGTATATTGATTCTAATCCTACTACTTGAGCCCAGTCATAATCTTTGAGTTGCTTCTAGGCTCTGGCTGCAGTACAAGGTGAGAGGTTCATGTTGAGATCGTTGTGAACATTTGAAACGGAAAACTCGAGGTGCAACAAAGACGAAGCATATGAAGTCCTTGTAAATTCTAAAGTAGAATCCTACAAAAGTAGGAGAATCTTTTGAAGCTATTACCAAAATTTCAACATGATTGAACTATATTTGAATTGGTTATGATTTTGCATGTTAAAAAGATAAAATTGACAATAAATACATTCTAAGCATAAAATCTCATCCAGAGTTTTATTTGTGGTAGAGAAAGTATGTATCATTTGTATGCAAGAAACTGCAAAGGAAGAAACTATAAGAAGCACATGATTGAAGCATCCGTAGAACTTGGTTTGCATTCTGGGCACTCAAATTTTGTCAATATTTTGTCAATGGTGTAGAATTTACAGATTAGGTCATTTTCTCAATTCTGATGGTCAAAAGATTAATCTTAACCTAACTTAAACATCTTGTGAAATAAGCATTTTCGAAAAAGGTTTGAAAATTGAGGATTTGGTCCTTTGACGAGGAATCAACCACTTTGTGGTCGCCCCACGGGGGGGTCACTCCATTGTCAAGTTGAACACCACGTGCCACCAAAAAACATCTTCTTTTGGTAAGTTGCACCACCAAAATGGGTCAAAATTTTATCAATTTTTTTTTCATGAGTAGATATACACAGTACCTATGACATAGTTAAAAGTGGTAACTAAATTTGATGATTTGTTTTTTTTCATAAAACATACCGTTTCTAACTAGAATGACACATAATTGAACTAAAAAAATTACCAGAAAAAATAAAGAGGACTAAAAATTTCAAAAACATATACAAAAGATACTATCAAACTTTGTCCGCACGTGGTGTCAACTTGACAATGAAGTGACCTCCCCGTGGGTCGCCCATGCATTTAAGGGTTAACGGGACTTTTTACCTTGAAAATATTTAACCCATTTAGAGTGTCCGGCAATGATGTTGTTGTGTACGTTATCAAGAGACTCCTCCAATTTGAGAATGTCATACATTCAAGATGCCACCACGTGTGCATGATCATAGTCGTTCGGAACTAACGATGATAACATTGGTGCTAATGTATTCGGATGGTAAAAGTGGTGGGTACCGTAAACAAGTTCAAATGGGATAAATCCCATTGCAACTTCATAGGCAATGCGGTAGGCCCATATGGTTGCGGGAAGGCATTCATCCCAATCCGTGTTGTTTTCACTCACAAATATAGATAACATTTTGACACTCCATTCCCTTGAGGATAATATGGTGTGGATGTACATTGTTTGATGACGAAATTTTTCATGATTTGGGTTATAACATCGTTAAAGAAGTTCCCTCCTTGGGCTGAGACAAATTCCATAAGGCAACCAAAACATATTATTATCGTGTTGAAAATAAATTTTGTTGTGACTGCCACGGTATTGGTCCATAATGCCTTAGCCTCAGCCCACTTGGTAACATATTCCATTATTACAAGAATGTACCGGTTTTGTACATAATAGGATACAAATTTAATTAATGTTACAAAATCCATGCCACATTGCATAAAAAGGGCAAGAGGGGTAATGGATTTTAACGGTGCCTTGGTGGACTTGGCGAAAGGCGTATGAACTTGGCAGGCATGGCATGAATGACGATATATATAAATGTCTTTGTGCATTATTTTCTAATAGTATTTAGCTTGGGTTATTTGGGGATGGTAGCTTCACCACTAATGTGAGCCAATATGGAGTAACACGGGTCGTGTGTATGCGTGGGGTGGCGGTTTGTTTTTTTATAAGTGTTCCTTCGTTGGCAAGTATGTCGGCTATTTCATTTCCAGTAATGCCTGAGTGTGCACGTAGTTTGTGAATGTGAATTTTATGTGGGGTCCAGTATATCTAGTGTAGGATAGTTGTCATTAATAGTTTGTCATGGTGATGATGTTGTGATGTGAGTCGGGTGTTGTATGTGATTATTGATTGGGTATATACTATTGATGTTGTCTATAAATACGTGCCTGTCTAGTTGGGTGGCTTGTATGGTTTTGATGGCAATGAGTATTGCATTAAGTTCAGCACGGAGGATGTTTTGGTAGCCTGGGAGCCGTTCTGCTATTCGTGTGTTATTGTTGGGACTGTAGACTCCTGATCCTAGTGTATAGCCTTCTATTCGGCCTTCAGCGTTTTTGGTAGGTGGGGTGAAGGAGCCATCCATGTAAATGTTGTGTTGGGGGTGGTATTTGAGGGGGTGAATGGGATAGTATTTGGCTGGTAGGGGTATCGTAGGGCTACTTATTCAAATGGGGTTCTTGTTTTTGGGGCGTCTTTCCACGCTTTGGAGATTCTAACGTGGTATTTTATGGGGGTGGATCGAATGGGATATATGTCTATGTGCGTGTTAATTGTGGCTTTTAGGACATTTTGCAGCACGTGTGGGATTTGTAATTTCATCGTCTGATGTGTTGGTTGTGTATGCATATTATTGATGTTAGGCCCCCATTACATATGGCAAGGGACCCATTTAAGTGTTTTCTGAAATTTCCACTAGACGAGTTCTAACTCACTCTACACCAAATCAAAAAGCACCTTCACCATTTTTCTTGAAAAGAAGATTCTAAAATTGGTTGATATCTTCGACAATAACATGAATCTGTTGTATGGATGTCCTCCCACGTTGGCATCCACCTTTCACAAACTTTCATCTAGATGCTAACTTCGAAGAAAGTCTGGAAGCCATATTCTTTGCTTAGAGGTGAAACCTATGGTTCATGTGGGCTTCAATGGAGTGCGTTGTGAATCAAACATGTGAAGAGGCACAACTTCAACATCAAACACAAAGCGCTTTTCACCAAATGTGAGGTTGGTGGAGGAGTCTTAAGATGTCCAAAAACCATTGAAAATCTACATCCCATAAGACGTACAAAGCAAAGCACGATTTCTCGCTTGATAGAACCCCCCACCGAAAGGCGCAAACCCATCACCGAAAAGGGAGCCACAGCAGCCACTCCGGCGAAGAGACTCTCCTCCACGACACGCCATGCGCTAGCGTCCGCGACTCTTCATGCATGTCACGGTCACTTTAGGTTAAAGGTTGATCTTTTATTGATATTATTCATTGTGGAGTCTTTGTCACAAAAAATGTACTGATCTGACATGACCTATTTTAATTGTGCTCAAAAGCAGCAACTTACGTACACAGTACTACATTGTTCACATACTTATTGTTGAATATGGGAGACTTAGCTAGCTACCACAAACTTATAACTCAGTCACACATCCACACATGCTAAGTACACTTACATGATTTCAGCACAGATTGAGCTTATCTCAATTGATGAGGACTTTATTGATGAGAGCCCGGGGTGGCAACTAGTGCAAAATTATCCATTTGTAACAGATTATCCATCCATATTATCCTTGTACATTCATATCAAACAATAAATTTACGGAACTTAGAATGGAGTGAGGTAGTGCACATTGAGACCGGTCATAATATGTAATAATTTTTTTGATTTGAAGATGTTATGTATTATAATACATCGATAATTTGAAAATAATGTGGACTTTCTCTTGGACAGGGGTGTTTGTCCATAATTTGGTCTCCATCAGACCTAGTTATAATTTAGATAACCTAATTTTTTTTTGAAGATGATCTAGATTGTTTTGGCTTTTAAGTCCTCACCCTAATTCTCTTCCCAACTTCTCTCGGTGGCCTCTCTCCCGCTTCTCTTTTGAAACTCTTGAATCCAAATAATTTGAAACATAATCTAGATTATATGTACAATTATGTGTACATAATCTATGCCTTTGTGGAATTTTTGGACGAGCCCCTTGTAATTATTTGTTTGAGTTGCCACCCCGGGATCGAGAGCCACGACATTTTATACTTTTTAAATGTTTATGTAGATGATTCCAATGTGTAGCACAACATGAGTGTTGAGGCACATAGTGCTAAAAAAACTGTCACTTTCAGCATCGAGTGTATTATTATTGTTGTTATTGTTACTAATGAAGTTCTAGATGTTTTTGCTAGTATTTGAGAGGTTTTTCCAATTCTTATTTGAGTTTCATATGTAGAAGTTATAAGGGTCCAATGTTTTATTGGTGGGTGATTCAAAACCAGTAGAAGAACATGATGTTAAGGTGGTGGACATTCTCATAATCGATAGATATATATACATTTATCATACAAATTTTCAATGTGTTAGTTTTGGGTGGGGTGTCGGTTTTAGCATCATCTACCTTAAATCAAAGCACCATATGTCCACATGTGAGCAACAAATCGATGTGGCGAGTTTGCTTCACTAACCTGAATTTGTGTCACAGTTTTATGACCTACAAATTTACAATAGATTCTATATACAAGACACACAATGAATTACACTGGTCTAGTGGAATCCCATACGGTCTTTTTTTTATGTTGGATCGGATCATCAATCATGTCATTTGGCTAACAATTGCAAATCATGAAGAATGACGTTTTAAGTTTCAGAGTCGGTATTGACTTGCAAATATTATAAGTCTATGTCATAGTGAAGATTTTGATTCTTATGAGACGATCACATAGGGCCTTGAGATTGTATTAACTTTTGAACCTAGATCAATGTGTATATTTTGAGCACACACTAGTCTCATCGTGCCATGCGTTGTTTCGGAGTCAAATGCCAATTATTGAAACGAATTTTGTTATTCTACATCCTAATTCTTTTTCGTAATGAAAGATGGTCGCGCGTAATCAAAATTTGGATGAAAATTCACTCAATAAGTGGTAGTAACTGCAACATTGTAAATCTATGTTGCCCAATCTATTTTTATATTTTTGGCAAGGAATGACAATGTAATATTAGGTTTGCGTTTAGCGTTGGTGACACTACACGGGTAGTTTACAATTAGTATTAAGCAAGCCAAATCAAATCGGTGACACTAAATACAACATTCATTTATTGTAAGTTTCAAATCAGATGGGTACTGTATCTACCAACTGTCACAGCTCCCGTTTCACAAACCAGAAACTCGTTGCCATAGAAAATCAAACCATATCTATATCCATGGAGTAGTGTGTGTACCCGGTGTCACGGATTGAAGTTGAAGCTGTGAGGGACAATCTGAAGAGAAATTGGAGCCGAATGATATATTTCCCATGCTTCTTACGGTCCCGGGTACAAGTGGAGCAGTAAGATCTCAATTTCGTGTCAGAGTGGAACGTGATGCCATCTCTTTCGAAGATCGAATCATGTGATTTCCTTCACGGGCTGAATTAACTTGATGTTACCTCTTTTAAGAATCTAATCCTTTCGAGGATCGAATAATGTGATTTCCTTCACGGGCTGAATTAACATCTTGATGTTACCTCTTTTAAGAGTCTAATCCTTTCGAGGATCGAATAATGTGATTTCCTTCACGGGCTGAATTAACATCTTGATGTTACCTCTTTTAAGAGTCTAATCCTTTCGAGGATCGAATAATGTGATTTCCTTCACGGGCTGAATTAACATCTTGATGTTACCTCTTTTAAGAGTCTAATCCTTTCGAAGATCGAATAATGTGATTTCCTTCACAGGCTGAATTAACATCTTGATGTTACCTCTTTTAAGAGTCTAATCCTTTCGAAGATTGAATAATGTGATTTCCTTCACGGGCTGAATTAACATCTTGATGTTACCTCTTTTAAGAGTCTAATCCTGACTCTTCCCAGAACGAAGTGAAGTTTAGGGTCATATTCTCACTCCTGAGTGTCAGTACTCTTCACATGAAGACCTGCTTTTGCATGTCAGTACTCCTGTAAGGATAGATATTACGGTTATATCAAAAGAATAAAATTACATGGGTGTCATGAGCAATTGATATGGGATTCCAATGCACCAACAAAGGGGTCTTATTTGCATTCAACATGCCAAAATTAGAAAGATTCGAAGTTTTCTTCATAACCGATTCAGATCGGTTTGAGACCGGCACCAGGACATGATGGTAAGGTGGTGGACATATTGTGCATGATTTTGGGATGTTGATTTTGAAATGGTGTTGATTTTAGCATGCTCTACCTTATATTCGACGTGGTGATTCATGAATGTGAGTTTTGAAACATTATAACATTCCATGAGATGTTAATGGTGTAAGGTAGGCGTCATGCGGTTGCTTTGCTTGGTTCTAAAGCCTTTAACTAGTTACACAAATCGATGTTTTTATGAGTATATAGATTCTCGTCCCATTCTGAATTTTGCCAAGTGTACCTAACTTATTGTGACATTTTTCATGATTTAGGTCTTCCTTCAGTGATATAAGCTACGATGATTGATCTAGTGTGTTTAAATTGGGATGAATCAACAACCAACCTACATGAACACATGTTTTTACTATTACCCCCTATGTAGATGTTAAAACCCAAACTTCACTTGAAATGTATTGCTATGCATGTGATTACATGCTTCACCAGGTGCTTAATGACCAATTTCAGTTTTAAAATTAAATTTCCATGTGGGATGTTAATTCTTGCCACCTAATGTGGTGACGTCACATGGCAATATATTTGAGAACATAACTACTTCAAGGGGAAAAAAGTAAAAATATTTTTATTTTTATTTATTTAAAAAAAATGAGGTAAGATTCATGTAATGCAGTTGCTTTGCTTGGTCCTAAGGCCTTTGACTAATTATAAAATTTGACATTTTACAAGCATACAGATTCCTTTCACATGTTGAAGTTGCCCTCCAAATCTTGGCCAAATACCCCTCCAAATCTTGGCCAAATACCCCTCCAAATCACAGATTGGTACTTAGTAAGGTAAGCGGGCCAAATTCTGCTATTTATCTTAATCGACCATCTATGTCTAAGTGGTTTCCAGTTAGGCGTGGATCCAAGAACGGACACCAAAATGGCATTTGTTTAGAAGAGATTGGACTATGTGCTCAAGATTTGGAGAACTTCCTATGAATTCCTACACATTTAGCCTAACATTGACTTGCACGCTTATCCTCCTCTTGGTTTAACAATCACGCAATTTTACCTTCTTGATATCTAGGTTAAACATGGATTTGACATCTGCCACAAAACAACAATTGACATCATGGGGCATGTCACAATGGAAAACCCAAGCACCCCAACACTACTGGAAATCACATTTGATGCTCTCGAGCATGCCTTTCTCGCTAAGATGAACAACCTTTTCCGCCAAGAACTTTCTCAACTGTAAATGTGAATTGTACGTGAAGCAGCCATTGACACCACCCTCTCACAAAATTATTGTTGCTTATTGCACCTCAAATCATAGACTCGCCATCAACCCTTTTTTTTATTTTTTTTATTTTTAGAAGTAGTGGGTTTGGTTACATGTTGAGTTCAAAATTAGTCAAGGTGGCAAGCATAAGATTTTTGTGGAGTTTGGGGTGGCTATACTTAGATAAATCAAAGGGAGAATTTGGCGAGTGCATAGAACCTGTGTGTCAATTTGGGTGGTAATTTCTAATTGTACATGGAAGAAATCCAAGGCTACATACATGCTTTGAGAAGGTGAATAATGACCTCATTTAAAAATAAGAAGTAGCCCCATACTCATATTCACATTCTTCAAGTGGCCTCACAAACCACAAACTAAGGTTGAGGTATTCATAGTTGACCATGTCCATTTACCTCTCACTAGGGTACATGTATTGTCGACATGAATGAGATCTATACTTTTCAGGCAAATGGAGTTAAAGTTTATGTGTTGGCAGCTTGTGATTGATTACCCACATAAGAGTTTTGACAATTGTCATAGCCAAGCATTAGCATTTAGATGAGTGGTTTTGCGTTAGCCTATAGATTGACTATGTATTACCCTAAACTTTACCACTTTAAAATGTGTAGCAATTCTCGTATTCATGAAAAAAAAAACTTTGGCAACTTGCTTTCTCCTTAAAAAAATTTTTGATTCACAAGAAAAATAATCTATAACTCCTCTTAAATAGATGCAAAATAGTTTATTTTATTAGTTGTAGATGCCTCAACCTTAAGGAGGTAGTTGGCTACGTATTGAAATTGGCTACACACAAAAAAACAAATAAAAAATACTAAGCCCCTTAGATCTCTAGAGGCTTCCAAGTTCAACTAAGGTTGAGGCATTCATAGTCGACCATGTCCATTTAACCATTCAATAGGGTCATGTAATGTTGACATGGATGAGATCTTTATTTTTATGTGAACAAAGTTAAGGTTTACATGATGGCGGCTTCTGATTGATTACCCTCAAAAGAATTTTGACAACTGTCATAGCTAAGCATTAGCATTTAGATGAGTGGTTATGGGTTAACCAATAGGTCAACTATATGTTACCCTAACTTTACCGCTTCAAAATTTGTAGGAATTTCCATATTCATGAAAAAAAAAAAAAACTGCATTCTCCATAGAATTTGTTTCTCTTTGCAAGAAAAATGATTCCCTACTATTAGTCCTCCTTAACATATGCAAGCTCTCTTATTTTACCGGTTATAGATGCCTCAACCTTAGCTTGTGAATGTATGAGAGGATCAACACACACATATCATTCGTTTCAAGCACTTAGCAACATCTTAGGCCAATAATTGTTGCACCAACCCTCTTAAATATCAATGTGCACCCAAATTGCACCAGTTTGCACACATATACGATGATCAATGTTGAAACATCTTACACTTGAAGTACGTAATGCAATTCTACATTCAAAAGATTGAACCAACCCACTTACACAAAAGAATACACCTTGAATGTACAAAAGGGGGACCTAAGATTTAGAGACAATTTGACAATAGATGTTAGTTTCATCCGATGTACGTTTTCATTGATCGATGTCATACAATAATAGTCCTCAAATGACTACATTGTCCATTCTTGTTAGGGTTTGCATTTGGGTTCTATGTTTTACAAATTGGAGGCTCTTGGATCGCTCATGGGCTTCCTTGAGTTTTGTTCTTTGGATTATGGCAAAGTTGTTGTGCTCTTGTCATTGTTTGTTCAATGCAATTGTTGAGTTACATGCTATGAATGAAAAAAAAAATTAAAAAAATCAATGACTTTTTCATTGGAAGTGAAAGTGGGTTATATAAGTAATAAAGGTCTATTTAATTCATGATTTCTAATTTTTATATGAAGTGGAGGCATTTATCACATTAAATTGCAAAGCTTAGTATAAATACACGAGTCCATTTTCTAGCTTGCCTTAGTACATATACATTTGTTTTTCTTTGTAAACTTCTTGTATATAGGGGGTTTGATTTCATAATAACTTGTGCATGTCATTTAGATATCCAATGAAGAGTCCACCCCCGGGCTTGCAATCCATTGTTTTCTTTTATTCCAAAATTCAACTATGTGGCACCACTGTTGTCATCGGAGCATATCACACCAAACCATTTGTCATGAAGGTGTTAGAGTATTTATAATTAGATATATTGTGTGGTTAATCCATATGAAATATCTTTACTATATGTTATGGTATGTGGCAACTCCAAGGGCATCATTATATAGTAACATCATAGTATTCATAGTAACATCATATCGCCTTTACGGGCTCTGTTTATCGAGTGATACTAGATTCATGAATACATGACCTCCACCGCCTTAATCACTATATTCGTTAATTTGGGACTTTTTCAACATTTTGAGACAGTTACAAATATAAGAACATGGATAAAATCACACAGATATTGGAGAATGTTGTAAGATGCAAATACTTTGGAGCGGGTGTTCATATCAAGAACCCAATCAAGAACTCATATCAAGATGGTTTAGGTAGGACGACCCAAACATTAGACCATGTTGTTGTGGTCCATATATTAATTTGAGACAAGAGAAAGTCTCAAATTAACGAATATAGTGATCTTACCTTTACGAGAAGAAACTTAGTTAATAAACGAAATTGGCATCGGTATGAATATGAATATTGTGAACAGTTCTAGTACTTCAGCGTATGATGTTACTATGAATAGTATTTTTAGTGAATGGTGTCAATATGAATATTATTGGTACTTTTAATGAATAGTGCTACTATGAATAATATTTTCAGAGAATAATGCCAAGATGAACAATGCTTCCTAGATCTTTTGTGACACTAACTTCAGAGCATGAAGAGGTTAGTATCACCTTCACGAATTTCCCACATGCATTATTAACCATCCCTCTCTAATTGGGATAAGTGTACATGATATGTTATATGCTACACTGTAATCAATGCAAATCTAATCAATGCACTCTACTCTATTTAATATCCACACTATTCTAAAGTCCACGCCAATTGAATAAATGAAGAAGAGTTGAAGACAAAAATTTGCTTGGAATTCAATATTCCAGTTGCCTTAGAGGTTTGACCAAAAGTTGGCTTTAAATGGTTTATGGGGGTTAAATATGTTTATCCTCAATCACTAATTTTATTGAATCATATTAGAGTCAATTATTATTGAAGGTTCTACTTGTTCATCGACTTAACTCTTACATATCAAATTTGGTGTTTGTTGAAATTTGAGAGGACTTAAGATGAGAGACTTTTAATGCTTAAATTCATTATATAATGGAGAACGTGGTGGTGATGGCAGTGAATATTATGTTGTTTCTCACCGGATGCAATGGGGTGGGATGACACATGCCCAAAGTATTGTAGAGGACTCTCTATTCTGAAACAAGATAATCATTTTCCCCTCAAAATTTGTCACATGTCATGCTCACGTTTGCCACAACCCACTTGTTTCCCATGTGGAAACTACATTGTGACGCATGTAAAGATGAAATAGGGAGCCCTCCATGATAGTGTTGTTTACACAAATAGTTGTTGAAAATCACTTAAAGGTTGTATTCATAACTTTGAAAGCCAAATTGAACATCTTGACTTGCTAGGAATTTGATTGCAAACATTCATAAAGAATTTATTGCAAGACATTATTAGTAAATTTTGTCCCAAAGGCTCACAACTAAATACTTATGTACCTCACAACTAGATGAAATACAATCATGAGTTAAAACGTGACTAGAAATAATAGATGTTGCATAGAATTGTCTGCTTGATTCCATCACATACCCGATGGAGGAATGGTTAATAACTCCTCAAACACCGTTGAATTCTTGGATGTTGAACTATTTACACCGTAATTAGAGCCTTGTGAAGGCATAATATGTGGGTTGTCCATTGCAATCATCTATTGGAGTGAATGTGTGTGTGTGAGTGTGTATGGGTTGTGTGTTGATGAAGAGATTCCACATGGTTTTTTGTAAAACTCCATGTATGTTGGTCTAAAAATTGATGATTTTCCATTGCTAAAAAATCTTGCACAATGCCACTTGATTCACACCACATTATATTCCAACATAACAATCTATTGGAATGTGACATGTGGACACCCCCCTACCTACCCCACCTCCCTTCCCCAAAAAACCCCATGAATATTCTAGACTACGCTTGAACCAAATTCATACAATTTAACCCAAATTGCAAAGTTGTAGTGATCTTTTTGAAGAACTCCCCAAAGTGACATCACTAGGTGCACCCATTTCCATCCTAAAATGCCCAGATACATTTAGGGGTTAAGTTAGGATCAAGAGCTCCACCTACTGTATGAACCCAATTTTGATGTGGTCAAACATACATTTAGTCAAAGAGACGTACAAGGTCTCTTTCCCGCATCATACAAAATTCACATAATTTGACTCGATCCAATTTCGTGGATGATGCGGCACTCTAAGCCAAGCCATAGTAAAGCACGACATGTACCGAACCAACATTGCCCTACTTAACCTATTCCATACCCATGTGGGCACATGGAAGTCTAGTGACCCATGTCCATGGCCCTCCACATTCTAATCGACCACCAAAATGTGGTTGGTTGACAGCTTGAGAAGACCTCCAACCCACTATTATCTAGAATCTAGTGGGCGAGCGGCCTACATGGAAACACACCCTTATAGCCCTGATGGTAGGGAGGATTGGAACCCTCGACCACGTGGTGAGGCCGACGCCGCTACCTGGGCCAGTGACAGCCGCCCACATCGGCAGGGCGGCGTCGCCTGCGACACTCACTGGCAGGTCGATGCGGCGGCGTCAGCGTCCGGTTGTGCCCGTCTACGGCCGGTAGCGGTAGGGCGTTGGAGTTTAGATCCCCAGCGGTGACGGTATGCTGCGTCCGTTTGCGTCATCCTGCGGGAGGTTGGCCAAGCCTTCTTCACCTAGGGGTGATTCCCTTTCCAAGCTTGAGCTGCCACTCCCTCTCTTATCCATCGCTCGTCGCTCTCGCAGTGATTTCCTGCGCACATGCCCGTGCAGGCGCGGAGGGCATGAAGCGCGATGGTGGGATGCGAAAGAGAGATTTAGTTTTCCATTTTGGCGTTGGCTCTCTTTTTGTAGTAGGCGAAGAATTGGTGTGGCGAGCGACGGTTGTCGCGGGTTGACGAAATTCGAGCGGCAGGGGGGAATTGGGACCGTTGGGGAATAAGGTGGGGAGGGAGGGGCGGAGGGCGGAAGGGGTGGCGGCCCCGATGGCCGCCGTAGCTGCTGCGGGAGGCTGCTGTCTGCATCATCACCACCAGAACTGCGTTATTATACCGGCACCGTCAATTGGCGGCAGCAACAAGGGGGAGTCAGACTCCTCTTCCTCTTCATCGTGTTTTCGCCAATTGTTCACCCTGCGGGTACACCCACTGCAGTCAATTCAGAGTGTGAGGTCATGGGCGACGAGGAGTAGCGCCCTGTTCTCGCGTCCTAACCCCAACCCCAGCAGTAGGCGGTACAGCCGGCTAACGACGTCACACCACAGCAGCAGCGGCGGCATTAGCAGTGTGGTGGGGAAGGGGTTGCTGCATCCCGACCAGGTTTCTTTCATGATTCACAAACTCCTGTGCGTCTGCAAGGGCGACAGACGCCGGCGGCAGAATCACAAAGTCTGCAATTGCCTTGATAAGGCCTCCGAAGATAATGTCGGTCTGCAGGTCAGTAAGTATGTAGGGTCTCTTTCTCTTTGATGACAGACATACATGTCCTACCCAGCCATGAATGGGGTATGGAATGTGGATGTGGTTCATGGCTGCCCAGATTTTCACCCTCGACCTGTCTCTTTCGCGCTCTCTCTCTCTCTGCCACTTTTCTGTCATTCTAGGTTTGAGAGAGGATTTTAGGGGTGGTGGTATGTGACTACATAAGCCGATTGCCATGGCTACATTCGTCCTATCTTCTCGCTCTCTCTCGCTCTGTTTCTCTCTCCTTCTGTTCCTTCATACACCGTCGTGTGCATTACAATGAAAATCACCAAGATTGAGGATATCGAGGCTTTGCTTGGTGCACGAGAAGGCATGACTTATGAACGTTGGAAGGCACTTTGGGGCAAGAATTGTGATGCAGTGAGGTGGACCGTGGCTGAGACGGTGAGCTTCGAAGTATGTAATTAGAGAGTATTCTTGGTGCGCCACGTTACACGTCAGCCCTCGAATGGCTAGAGGGTAGCTGGGGGGGGTTTGCGTCCATAAGCCACGTGGGTCGGTTCTTGGGGCTTGTTTCTAGGGTATAGCACTGGAATTTGCAAAGTGAGTCGTGGGAGGGGAGGGCAAGCTCCACTACTTTATATAAGTTTAGAGTGGGAGTAGAAGGAGTGTTGCCCACAACCCACAACCCACAACCTGTTCCTTAAGTATGTTAGGGCTTTGGTTATTGGGGATGTAGAGGAGAGGAGAGGGAGGCTTCGCGAGGGCGGTGCTACATGTGTCATTGGCAATGAAGATCAATCATGTAAACATCTGCATATGGGCGACAGAGTCGCACTGGTTGGTTGGAACAAACATAGTAGTTCGAAGAGCAAACAGTAAGAATATGCCCCTGTGAATGTCGTTGTCGAGGTGCTGGGAACCTCGCCTGATTTGGATGATGGCGAGGTGAACCTTTCCGTATGGGTGGTGCAATAATTCCTCAGTCTGCCATGGCGCATGTGTTTTCAGCAAACACCTGCGAGACAGCCCTGGTATATTTGATACCGAAATGAACGTGTAGTTAGCGATAGTTGGTGGTTTTGCACAATGGAAGGGAGGGCAATTGTTCAGACATAATTCTCATCCTCAACATTATCGCATGTGGTCATATCATACAAAAGGGTTCTAGATGCTAGATATGCTTTGTGTTGTGCGTTTCCTGTTGCGATACGGGAGCGATGCAACGTAGATGCCACATGTACTGAAAATGGGAAGTTGATGCGAGATGAATTGCGAGATGAATTTTGCAGGCAAATGGCGAGCAAAAAACAGGGGAACAACCTTACGGGATCCCTGAGAGAAGAGTTCCAGAGCGGTGGGATGTGGTTGGCCTTGGTCAAGCTATGGTGTGTGATACTTATCATCATCTTGTGTTGCACGGTGGGCAGTTTATAGCACATTCTTGATTGGAAAGTAATTAGACTATCCGTTCAAGTGGTCAGCAGCTGCACAATTCAGAGAGTTGCTCTCAGACTTGTTTCGTGTGATTGTTACAGGTTGATTTTTCGGGAACTGTGTCAGAAGAGTTCCTTAAAGAATTAGGGTTAGTGAAGGGCACGCGGAAGGTGGTGAACCACGAAGAAAGAGGAAGAGTACTGCGTGCACTAGATGGTACTACCTACAAGCTCTCAGCAGGGGGCTCACTTTCCAACACACTGGTTGCATTAGCCAGGTTGGGTGTGGCTAGCAGTCAGAGCTCAGTAAAAAGTGTTGCTATGACTGGCAGCGTTGGCAGTGATGCTTTGGGGGATTTCTACAGGTGAGCTTGCTGTCCACTCTGAATAAGTTTTGGGTTGTACATGTATATTCAAATGAGATTTGCTGAAGTAGGCATTTTTTGTTTCCCTGATTCATGGTGGGAATTGCAATGGCTTTTTGATCATAATACCTTTGGGTATTTTAGATACTAGCTTTCTTAGAGTCTCAAGAGTTTTACTATCTGCCTGTGCAGGACAAAATTATTGCGTGCAAATGTTCATTTCCTCTCTCAGCCGGTTGTGGATGGCACAACCGGCACTGTCATTGTACTGACTACCCCTGATGCCCAGCGAACAATGCTCTCTTACCAGGTATACTTTGTGGTGAATTGAATCTGCTCGTTTGTTGAAGGGCGAAGTGTGGTACTCGACACTTGGTAGTTCCATATTCTGGCTAACATCAACCTTTGGTTCTTTGTTGGCAGGGAATGTCTTCGATTGTAAATTTTGATGCAACATTGGCAGGCGCTATAGCCAAGTGTAGACTCTTAATAGTAGAGGGTTATCTGTGGGAGATCAATCAGACAATTGAGGCTATTGCTCAAGCATGTGAGGCTGCTCGTCAGCAGGGAGTGTTAGTGGCTCTTACTGCCAGTGATGTTTCTTGCGTCACACGTCATCGTCAACAATTTTGGTAAGGACTGCACTTTCAAATGGTTGTCTACATGTGCTACAAGAGTATTTGAACTCATGCATGTTAATAAGAGTAGATGTGCACTAAAATATACTTACAAATTGCAAATCCATTTTGCAGGGATGTCATGTGTGAGTGTACAGATGTTTTGTTTACCAATGCTGATGAAGCAAGGGCTCTTTGTGCTTTCGGGGAGGATTCTACCCCTGAGCAAGCTGCAAAGCACCTGAGCCAGTTCTGCCCTCTGGTTTCTGTGACGGATGGGGCTAGGGGCTCATACATCGGTCTTAAGGGGGAGATAGTGTTTGTTCCACCAGCCCCTTGTGTCCCAGTAGACACCTGTGGTGCAGGTGATGCATATGCTGCCGGTATGCTTTACGGCTTGCTCCGTGGGGTGCCAGATCTTAAAGGAATGGGTGATTTGGCAGCTCGAGTGGCAGCTGTTGTAGTAGGACAACAGGGAACGCGATTAAAAGAAGAACATGCAGTGGAGCTTGCAGAATCAGTGAACAACATTTCTGAACTCCTGGATACTCGGATTATGGAGCTTATGGGAATGAAAGGGGAGGTGGAATCGGAAAAGATTTCGAGTGTATAAGTGACAAAGGGGCAGATCATACGTTCATACATCGTAAAGCCAAGTGATACTGGTTGTGCTCCAATCTGTGAGATAGTACTATTACTAACACAGAAGTCCCTTTTGTAATAGGATGACTGGAAGGATTGCTATGGTCTCACTGAAGAATTGCTATGGTCTGATATGGGATTCTCACAGAGAGGACTCAACCAATATGTAGGTACTCAAGCCTTCGATACTTGGTGGCTGCATCTATCATGAAGATTGAGATGCCAAAGGCCGAAATCAGTCAATTGTGGGTCTATTGAAAAGTAATGTCAGATACACTGAAGCGATTTTGTAGTCCATGAACAGAGTCCATTAAGGCAAGGGTTAAAAGGCTGCTGGACAAGTGTGGGGCACATTAACTGGTCTAGATTAGACAGAATCGATTCTTAAATACATTCAATTTTACACAAATTCACGTGTCTTTGGAATCTAAGACACAACTATTTGGTATGTGCCATGCATGTAGCATACATTTGACAGCAAGGTTTATTCTGCTCTCAAGTGGTCATTTTCATCTATGAAGGCTCTCATCCATTTGATACTTTTGTTGGTTCCTATATGTTTCAGCAGATGTTCTGGATTGAGGTTTTTCTTTGGAAGCTGTGCTGGATCGTGCAAGTCTGGCTTACAACGTTCTGTCATTATTGTCGGGCCCTGTTTGTAAAATTCCTGGTCATCTCTGGGAACAGGAGTTTGGTGAGGTGTTTTGAGTTTTTTTTGCAGAGCTGTGTAATTTATGCAAAGACAAAATATGCATTGCGGATTTAGAAACACATTATCTTAACAATCTTATTAATATAGTAAGAATGTGTGTGGAAGTACATGCATTCTCTGTCCAGTTTCTGTGTGCGAAGTGCTATACTCTGAAACTACTCATACGAGACATGGGAATTTAACTTTTGAGTTTTTGCACATCTTCCAGGTGAATGATTGTCACATCTGATGTTCACTAGCATTGTCCACTTTTTTTTCTTCCCTTCTTTTCCTTGTACGTATTGTTCTTCTAATGGCCTAGCACACTACACTACATATGATATTAAGTGTTATTTGGTATCTGAGATCACTATGGTAACTTTTCGGATGACACTTCTTATGAATAAGTGATTAAATACTGTCATGGATGATGGATGAGTTAATCCATTGGCCAAAACCCGACCTTTTCTTGTCAGCAACTTGTGATGAAATATTGTTATGGATGATTGAAAATTGGATGAAAAATCACTTGGTAAGTGACAGTAATTGCAGCACTGTAAAACTATAACCCCACATAAATTTTACAAGGAATGATAAATAGTGTTGAATTGATATTTTGTGTTGGTGACACTATACTGCGATATACAATTAGTGTTGAGCAAGAAAATTAGAATTGGGGACACCAAATATCATCTTTAGTGTAGTATAATTGACAGTAATGCATGGAGTGAGGACATAGAGTTCAACTGGCACACCCAAGGTGTGTCTTGCTACGCATCCCTTTCTACTCTGTTCACTATTGAAATACACACAAAACATATACTAAGCTTGTACCTACCATTTTCTCTTGGTATTAAGGATTTTCTTTATTTTGATGACGATTTTTTAACAACCTTATTATCATACAAGTACATAACATTGCTCAAGTGATGAGTTGTGTTCAACTTCCCTGACTTTAGATTTAGTTTGAAGCAGTGGGATTCTAGCATTTGCAGTCTTTATTCTCAAATTTATTGTTGGGCCCACGAATACAACTCATCATTTGAGTAATGTTATGTAATATTTACATATCATATACCAACAAACTATGTCAAGCATATGTATTCCTCTGGTTGGCACACTTTGATTGTTACATACTTATCGTGGAACAAGATAGAATATTGTGAACCCTAGCAAAAACAATTGTTTAGTGTACCTCTCATTCTACTATGTGACCATGCCATTAATCATACACTTTGTATTTTAGATGACGTGCGCACTCATCTTCTACCATATTGAGCCAATGCACCCTATATTGTGTCATACAATTATAATATTCCAAAGCAATAGACTCACTCATCCATTTTCAAGAGCCCATTGTTTAACCCTTAAATGCGTAAAGGAGTAGACCAAAACTAAGGATGATTCACACATGATTCCAAATCCTAAGTCGTAGTTCATTTGAGGTCAATATGTGCAATCTTAGCCATCAAGAGGGAAGTTGGGACTTACCACTTCACATGGGGTCTGAAGTCCGAGATCCCAAGCCCGGTGGGTGGATCTCTTCATTGGAAACTTAAATGATGTGTGTGGTAATTAGACCCCCTATATTCGAGAGGTTTATAGAGAAAAAAAAAAGTGTACGTACTAATGGCATGATAGAAATTGGACTCGTGTATTTATATTGAGCTTTTCCAATTCAATGTGATAAATGCCTCTACTACATATACAAAGTATAAATCACGAATTTGATCAGCCTTCATTACATATAGAATCCACTTTTATTTTCCAATGAGAAAGTCATTTGATATTTTTTCATCCTTAGCATGTACTAACTCAATGATTGCTTCAAACAAACAAAGACAAGAGCATAATAATTTAGCCAGAATCAAGAGTAAAACTCAAGGGAGCCCATGAGCACTCCAAGAGCCTCCAGTTTGTAAAAAACTATAACCCAAATGCAAACTCTAACATGAATGGACAAGGTGGTCATTGAGGACTATTACCGTGTGACTACAAGGCATGAAAGTGTGAATTGGACGAAACTAACACATCTACTGTGAGTTTCCCCCCCCCCCCCCCCCCCCCTCCTCTAGGGCATCCTTTTGTAAATCTAAATGTACTTAAAAAAAATTTAATACCCATTTTATTAGTTCGCACTAGAGAAAAATAATACCTCTCTCTTTTGTATATTTTGTATGCTAATGGACTTTACCTCCATGTTGGTACTTGTTGACATGAATGGAACTTAGATTGGGATTTGGGACTCCATGTGAACCAACCTTGAGTTCTCCCACAAATGAACATTATTGACATGAATATCTTTCTTTGTTTACTGATAAATATGCATATGCCAGTTGATCATGAGACATGTGCCACATTGAAAGCAAGTTTTCTAATGAATCCAATGATGTATGGAGTGTCCTTTCATGAAGCTTTCGTCTTACAAAAAAAGTGTGTTTGAACATCCATCAACTACTCTATGGCTTCATGGGCACTCAAGGGTTAAGATATAAGTTGTCCACTCTACCACCGATTTGATGTAATAGGAGAAGTAAACAGAAAAGTTGTCTCAAAATGGGTAGCTTTGTTTGATTATAAAGGGTCTAATATGAATACATTAGTACATCATAGGCCTACCCTACTATACATGGTCACATTTGTTGGCGTGATTCGCTTCACACATGGACCCATGCATACATAGGTGTTATATTTATAAACAATTATGGACACATGCATGCACAAATGTTATGTTAACATGTGTTTCTTAATACCATTTTCAAATCATGCAAGGGAGAGTCAAGTCATGAATTAGTTTCACTCTCAAGAAAAAATTACCTATTGATTATTCTTCTCTTGGGAAACTATATCTTAGGGTTTTTAAAGAGTTGGAAATAAAAATCATCTATTTGGTTTGAGTTATCAAGGATGTGAATATTCTGATCCATAATAAAAATTGTTTAATGTATAATATTAAATTAGCCACTAAACCCGCAGTCTTGAATCTCCCCCCCCCCCCTCTCCTTGTCACATGAAACACTTCGCACGGGGAGATAAACTTTATGGCCGTTGCCAACCAAGCTATGTTTCTTTACCCCCAATGCATCCCCTCACGTATAGCCCAAGTCCATAAGCACCATGACGTAGTTTTTTGAACCACATTTAAAAGAAATACAAAACTATCCACCCAACATTTTGAAAGTAAAATGTCAATAACGAGAAATCTTTCCATATATATTTTTTTATAAAAAAATCAGAACCAAAAAATCCTCATATTCAACTAATCAATCCACCTGACCGTGAGAACGTTTGGGCAAAAACTATGACAAACCATCACCAGCAGTGCGGAGGGCCTGCTTCCAACATCATGAGGGATGGCCTTAATATATGACCATTGGTCCCCTTCTAGCCTCATTTGAAAATATTAGATCCACCTTGACCCGAGAACAAACCAACATTGGCAATCTTGAGGGGCCGCTTCCAACATAGGGAAGGATGGTCTTAATTGATGGCCGTTGATGACCATGTTTTGAGGTCCCCTTCTTGCCTCATTTCAAAAGAAAAGAAAAGAAAAAGTAACGCCCGTACATTGTACCGGCGTGAATGCGAGCCCGTTGTCCGAATGCTAGACACGGCGAGCCGTGTTGTAGCATGGGGAGTTATGCCTCCGTTGGGAGGTGGGCTCTTTTAGTAAAAAAGAGGAAAGGTAAGTATAATGTAAGAAGTATAATGTAAGGAGTGGGGGGGTAAATTTTTAGGGGGGTGCAATGGTGTTTTGTTTGTTATCAAGTTTTCTTTTATTTGATACGAGGTATGTGAGATATTTAATGGTGTTTTGATGTATGTTTTTCATGAGGATTTTGATAGTGGGTTTTGGGATTTTGAGGTCTTCTAATTTTTTGATGGATTGTTCGTGTATGGCGCCTCTAACTCCTGCTGTGATGGTTATAAGAGGGTTTGTTTTCCATCCTTTACTTTGTATAGCGTTGATTAATGGGTCGTATTTGGCATGTTTTTGTGTTATGGCTTGTTCTGGGAATCTGTCATGACAGTACGTGAATTCAATGAATTGGATTGTTCGTGTGTGTGAACTTTACATAGATGCCACAAATCCCAAGCCTTTTGAGGTCCTTTCTGTACTATGTATACAAAAGTTTGAAGTAAAATTGTTGGAGTTCTTTTTGAAGCAAAGTTGTTGGTGTAGGATGTTGGAGCACATGTGTCTCATGTGGGTGGCATTCTTCACATGATCAACTCCTGGTGCTCCAACGGAGCATTTGTCAAATAATCATCTTCGCAAACCCAATAGGATCATACAGAGTATCTACTTGAAAAAATAATCACAGTATTGCATGATTATTAGTTCCGTTTGAGAGGATTGCTACAAAACGTATCTCTGCTATATGATGGTAAAACGTACATTTTTCTTTTTGCCCATGAGTCGCATATGCTTTCTGATTTTTCTTTCATATTCTGGGTGTAGATTCAGCACATGTGTAGATTCTGCGCTAATTTTTCAATTTGATTTATCGTCAATGGCGAGTCCCTCCAAATCTATGCAGAGTGTTAAATTAAGGGCTGTTTTACCTTGTGACACATGTAAAATAGTGCCACACCAGCTAAAAGAACAAGATGGGCAGAACTAACACTGGTGGGCATCTGATCAGTTCACATCCTTTCGTCACATATACTCCCAATGACATTCCTCACATTGCAATCCCTAAAGTCTACATCTTGTGCCTCTTTATGTGCCTCTTCAAGCCCACCTCAATGGGAGGAAGTGAGTAGTCCTTGTGGTGTCACCAGGGTTTGCAAATCTGTCAAGCTGCAGAGGTAGAAAGTGAAAAAGGGTCCAGACACACAGCTGATAACTCTCATGCTGGCCTCTAATTTCTCTTCCTGTATGTCGCGTGTGCTGGAAAACATCGTGACCAGCAGATTCACAAGTTACCATGATGTTATACCTATGTGTTTTCCAGAAGTGTTGGCACATACTTCCTTGCTACATCTAGGAAAAAGGTTCAATTCATTTGGATTCCAATTAAGCAGCGGGGTTGGAGCGTCGCTGTGGAGGGAGGTTTCTCAACTCTGAGGGATCACCAAAAGCTTCAACTCATCACTGCCGGTAAACAACTTCTCAATTACCAACATCTGTCAGGTTTAGGAGACTGCATCACCAATGACCAACCATCTGCAGACTGGCCGGCCTGCTAACAGCTACATTGAACTTCATAGTCTTCCTAAGCTTGTCAGCTCATATTGCAGAGCTTGAATTTCTTTTGTGAGGCAGGATATGATTACATCAACCGGGGGGTTTCTCCTCACAACATCTGACTGCTGCCATCCAAGTTGCTCACTTAGAGCCCCACCTGGAGTTAGATAGTCCTACATCCAGCAGCATAGAGCATTAGAACAAACTTCCGTGAACCTTCTGGTCCCATTTTGCTATCATGAAATTAGGGCTTGAATTCTCATTTGTTCTATTTCTTGATACCGGAGTGGTTAGGCTAAGTGATGTTGCTGATGTATCAATTCCTGATTGGATATGAGGCCCATTGTCCCCCGTAATGGATGAATTGGCATAGCCTGACCACTACGTCTGGCAATGGACATGTGTCGCCCTGCCACGGGGTTGTAGTGAGCACCAAGTACCTATCTCACTGCTACAGTGGCTCAGTAGGTTGGGAGCCTACTAACTTACAACCTTGTGGCAAGGCTCCTCGCATCCATTACCTGTTGAACTTAATCAACCTGCACTGATCAATCTGGCTAGAAATCAAGGAAGTCCAGTGCTTGAATGGCATATGCTCCAGCTATGAGAAGTCCATGTACGAGATTTTTTTGTCGATACATCTGCATTTACTTTAGTCCATGCCCTCCAAGATTACGTCTACTTGTTTAATACAGTTGAAACGGTTCGTATGTTCATACAGTGTCCATTTGCTCCTCAGGGTGTAAAGTGGGAGCCGCCAGAAGAAATTGACAATGTTCCCTCCTTGGAGGAAAGTTACGTGGCTCCTCAGCATCCTGAATCTACAGAGCAATTTGGTAAAAATGTACTTCCTGTAAATCTTGGCATAACTTCAAAGAGACTTTTTCAAATAGTTTATGGATAAGTTTTGAAGTTCACTTGGTGAACACCAAACATCCCTCGACCCTGTCGTCCCACGTTTCAGTTTTCTTGCTCTGGTGGGTTTGATCACATCTGGCATCCAACAACTGAATTCAACAGAGAGGTTGCTGACATATCGAGTGCAATTTGTTCACGAACCTCCTAGAAAAGAGACCACTTCATGGTAACCTTTCATAGAGAGGAGAGGACCTGCGTATTGATGATTCATCAGACATTTTAGTGAATTAGGGCATAGATGCGAGGAGCCCTGTCATGGGCTGTAATAGGTGCCCTTTTTACAACCATTTCTTTACTCTCACAACTGTGTAAGTAGTAGCGGTGAGGTACGTATTGGATGTCTCCTACAACAGATTGGCAAGGCGTCATGTGCCCATTATTGGACACAGTGGTCAGGCCATGGCAGGGTCATCATCAGCTAAGAGTGATACTATGCGTCCTTGTACCCAATGAGGAGTAGAAATGTCAACAAATCGCTTGGCGTAACCACAACTCTACACTTTGAACACATGAGCAACTAGGGGCACCTTCACATGCTCAACCAAAGTGAAACACATTCTTGCTTCAATTAGTGTCCTCCAAGCCACACTCACAAGAATTGCTTCATACCTGATAATGATGCCGATCTGCTACTAGTGGAAGACCAGCTACCTGTCAAAGTGCACCATTGTCCCACTGTTATGTTTCTTCCTGCCGAGAACAAATGCTACAAACAGTTTTTACTTTGATGCTGACAATGTACATATAGAATCTCTCAGGTTTAATTTGTCTGCAGACAACGCAACAACATAGAAGCAACACAAGAGAGCTAGGAATTAGAGATGCTTCACATAGTCTCATAGGGGGTCAATGTTTGGCCATAATATGTTGAGAGTACTGGTCATTGAGATTGTAATTATTAGGGTACATGAAGCAGTTCTTAGTGGACGATGAGCAGCAGCTGCAAACGTGTGTTATCTTTTGTGCAATAACATGGAACAGATACTTGATGGCGTACTGCATTTCTATGCCATAATTTTCTTACAACGACATTTAGAATTGACATGTGTTCAATAGGGGAAGATTGAGTTTAGAAGATCAAACCTGGTGTGTGAAAAGATCCCCAAATTTCCATTATATCCCGCAATAACAGGTAATATGGTTTGAGTCTAGGATACCGAAATTGGTGAACAGATTCATGCTTGGCCCTCTTACAACCATCCCTCACCATTAAATTGACCATTTTGTTCTATTAGTTTCACAGCTTCTGGAATTTGTTACTTCTCGATCTTATGAAACCAAAAAATGAAAGAATGAAATATTCTTGCATGGCAATAATATTGGAATGTTTATGGAAGCAAGTACATACTTGTTTTTGCTGGTCGGTGTTTAGATGTGCACACACGACACAAATTGACACTGTTATGAAAGTTAATATTCCTCATAGGAATGTAGCAAAGGCGTGACAAGGTTTGTTGTCAATCTTTGTTATTGGCAAGAATTAGAAACAAAACACTCAAATTCGTGACAGGTGAAGGAGACAGAACAGAATACCACCAGGGTTGAAATGACACTATCCTATCAGAATATGATTAAAACTTTGGGATATGTGAGACTCGAACTAATCCATTTTGCTTTTTGAGACATAATAAATTGTTTCAGTGGTAGGTTTGGCAAACAAAAACTATTGTTGCTCCTCAACTCTATGATGAACAGATGCCAAAAGTTTCCTCCCTGCTCACTTGAGCCATTTGATCACATTTGAGTTGAAGACCAGCTTCACTTGACTGCAAAACTATTTAGAGAAATGATCAGACCATGTTTCGTCTAAAGGCTGAGAAGTAGCACAAAGAAGCTCAAATTTCGGGATTGCCCGTAATTTTGCACCTTTCTTTAGAAAAGAGCATTTACATTCAAATCTTTAAGACAAGGCAACTGAGGGCTGCACATTTAGTCATGACTCATTTCCCAGCATCTAGCCTCCCTTATTGCGAACATAAGGAAGATTGTCTCTTCCATCGCCAATGAACCACTTTGTTTGTGGGTGATGAAGAGGTCACAAGGAAAGAATCATCTTTGCAAAGAAAGCGCAGAAAAGAGTCTGTTTGTATCATATAACGAAGCCAAGATGTTATCCCAGGGCAAAACTCGTTGGGCAACATTTCTCCAGCATCGTTGACTAAGCTCCTCGGAGGGTTGTATGTTTTTATAAATGATAAATTAGCGAGGCTATGAGGAGGGGGTAATTCTTGTGGTATTTAAGCCAAAAACCAATTGGCACGAGTACACGGCCAGCAAGATGATCATCATGTGTGGTGTTACATATGATGGCTTGCAAGTCTACCAGCTTAAGTCGGTTGCTTTGATTTACATTGAGGTATGTTTGCAATCTTCTAACTGGGAATCTTGTTGTCATCTTCTCTGCTCATCAATCAAGAGAAAGATGAGCTAGTGATGATTGGAGGATAAAGACTCGTGCGCTCTGGACCAACGTATCGCACTTTGGGCTCTAAAAACCTGAGTTTGGTGGTGAAATTTGGTGATTTGGAGCGCATGGCACCTTTCCCCGGTGGTGAGTTGTTGGAGCTCACGACATTGCAAGGAACCTTCCATGGCATTGAAGTTGAATTAGACGACTTTGGGCGGTCTCGGAGGATTCCGGAGCCACTCTTGGGATACTGGAACATGCAAGTGCATGGGTCTGAGATTGGCGACTTGCTTCCGCAACTTGGGTTGGGGCAAGCGCACATCCCACAACAACAGGAATGCATGTGCTCGCAGAAGGCGCATTTGGAGGTGATGAGGGAGCGCGACTCTATGGAATCACACGTTCCGCAGCAACAACCTTGTGTCAACACACGATCTTGCGAACCGGATGCTATTCTTTGTGGACTAGATGCCATGAAATCCCTACTCTCAGAGTTGCACGTGAGTGGAAACTCCACCTTGGCTCCCACTCCTTGCTGAATGCAGGATGGATAGCGTGCTCGAGGTGCAAGGGGTGTCTCTGTCTGCATGCAACGCTGATCAAGTTTGGGTTGCTGCACCATGTTGGTTGCATTGGATAGACGTGCATGATCCACCGGAGGGAATCTTGTTTGGCAATGGCGACAGAGGCATCCAAGGGGACACATGTTTGTTGCCGTGACTTGCATGGAGCACTTCATTTGCTTGGAATTCTTGTGGCAATCACAGTCCACGCACCTTGGACTTGGAAGATTGAATTTAGGATTTGGAGGACCTCCTCCTCCTCCTTTTCCGCTTCCACAAGGTCCACATGATGGTGACTTGGGAGGAGGCATTGGGCAGCCACATGGAGGCGGGCTTGGAGGGCAATTGGGTTTGTGACAATCACAAGTTGCACACCGGGGGTCGCATGGGTTTGGTTTCAGAGGAGGGCAACTTGGAGGTGGTGGGCAGGGCCTCGGTGAAGGTATCTTTTGAGGATTGCCATAACATATACCATTGGCAGGCAGGAGCTCTGCTGCGAATGGGAGTCGACATGGTGGTGGGAAACAATAGGATGGCAGGGGCTCAGGGCATTGTGGTCTTGGTGGCATGGAGCATGGGGAGCTTGGCTTGGGCAGGGAGCATCGGCTAGGGCTGTTGCTTTTCTTATGGCAATCACAAGATTGGCATCTTGGATCCGCCCCTCCGTAAGAGCTTTTGGCAGAATTGGATGGTGGGGAAGGTGGTCTAGATGGCATGCAGCAGGAGGAAGGCTTCGGCGCACGAGGTTTGATCGGTGTTTTGAATCCCTCTCCACATCTTGTACTGCCCCCCGACGATGGCGGTGGTCCTGCACCACCATGCTGCGAAGGGCTCCAGGGACCGAGATGGCACACGCAGTCCCTGCAAGGGCTGGTCTGTGGTGTTGGGCAAAGATTTCTTGTGCTTTCTGCCTTGTGGCACAGACAATCCTTGCAAGAGATGTAGCGCTCGCCACAAGTCGGAGCAGGATGCTCGTCGATGTAGACCAAGCTTGGAGAAGGGCAACGGGAGGGGGAACGGGAGGGGGAAGGGGAGTAGGATGGTGAGCAAGTAGGACTAGGAGGCAAATATAGATCAATGGGCTCCACTGACATTGGTGTCAGTGGTCGGGAAGGAGGCAATCTGAGGTCTTGGTAACAATTGGGATTCGGGGAGGGTTTGCAGGAGCGATCTGAACGCCCTGGCTTGAATGCGGGCCTGGGCATGTCATCGAACTTTGTTGCCATTCCACCTAGACCGAAGCACTCTCGAGGAGGTGGAGAGCACTTAGGAGAAGGAGGCAAATAGATGTCCTTGTTGTCACAAAATGTAGGGGTGCATGGTCTGGAGGGCGGCAAGTAGATGTCTCCCAAACAATCCGAACGAGGAGGAGGGGGCCCATAATAGCTGCTGCAAGATTTGGTTGGCATTGGGGTGCAGGAATCCCATGCGGATGGCCGTGGGGTAGGAGGGGCGCAGGATGGGGCAAGGGGCAAATACAAGTCATCGTGGTCAATCGAAACTGGACTCAAAGGGCGGGAAGCAGGCAGGTAAAGGTCATCATGCTCAACTGCCCTTCGATAAGGTTGAGCTTGATGGATTTCTCCACAATCAGGGTAAAAGTCTTTGTATTTCTCATGCAAACCTGGTAAACACGCCTCCACTAATCTTGAGGATGATCCACAAGAGCTTTTATTGGTGGGAGGGCAAGAACATTGGCTACACCCATTGCCACCTGCAAGGCGTGATGGTGGAGACTGTAATGGTTGGACCGACTTCAGCCCCGTATGACAAGATTGATCCCAGCGATGTCGGTAACTAACCCCCGCAACGCACGATATGTTATTGTGGCTATTTTCGGGACCAATCCTTCCTCCTTCCACTTTCTTCATTGTATCATTGACGCAAATCACTAATGCTCGTTGTTGATTCTTGTCGGTACTCCTGTTGGAAGGCAACTTAGATTTCCTATGGCCATGTTGTTGATGATTCACGGAAGCCCAGTCATGGGAACTTTTGTTATTCAAGTGGATTTCATAGCTCACCTATTGTTCTTCTATGAAGACTCCATATTGATTTGCTTCCATCAAATAGTCACTGAAGAAATTGGCAACATTCTTCAATCCAGGCGTCAATCGGATTTCACAATTTGGGTTTCCCTTGGTTTACATAAGTTGCAATCCAATTAATAGGTACTTATCGCATATAGTTATTAGTGTCCACATACCCTTTTGGTGAGCAGAACCTTAGGATAGGGGGGGATTGATGTTGCAGTTTTGCATCGACTAGCAGCGATGGTGATTGGTTCTTCAGCTTCCTGGCAGAAGGACATAGAATTCATTAAGTTCGAGTGAATTCTTAGCCATTGGAATCCATTACCATCGACCATCAGCCAATGTATTCCTATATTCAAGCATTCCCAAAATTGGACTCTTGTACTAAAGTTTCTACTAGAGTTTTCTGAATAATTGAACCTTTGGAAGACAAAGCGTGTTAACTTGCCAACAAGATAACCTCACAATATGTAGTGATTGCCGCAACAACTTCAAGCAGTCTCTTGCGATGATACCCAACTAGATATCCTAGCCAAACTGAATGCAAATTTCTTTACATTAGTAGCATTCATCCACATATATCTAGACTCGTATAAAGAGGAAATGCATGCTTGATTTTGGTTAATCCCAACCATGTTCTATAGGGAACTAATATATATGCACGAATGTTGCTCGAGCCCATGTGTCTAGTTGTTTCATGCAAGGGTGCAATCAACATTTGGCACCTTTCACATGCGATGAGGGCTTAAGGCTTGTAACAAGAGAGCAATAGCAACTACTCTGATACCCCAATCTCTCTCTTCCACCCATGAATTGTGTTGAGCATGAATTTTTCTCCATAAGAGTTAACCCATAAGCGAGAGCCCAGAGGTTCTACTGCTAATTACACCTTCATCATCATGTTTAATCCTGGCACATGTCCAAGTTCAAATTAAGATGTTTTTAAAAAAATGAATTGAAAGAATTCACAATCATCACCACATATTCAAAGAATTCTTCAATCCGCTTCCCCTCATGCTCAATTGAAAGTGTTGGAAAGAAACTTTAGATTACTATTAAGTTTCGAAAGAATGGCAGTCCCACGGTGAGGTTACCTCAAGTGAAGCGTACCGTTTTCAAGGATCGTACCCACTCTCTGAGAGCCGGTAGCAATGTGAGAAGCCTTCTCGGCTCCATACTCTGTGATTCTTGAAGATATTGGGCCCTTTCCAACTTATGTTCCAAAACTTCCAACTGTGCCTTTGTCTCATTTTCCCTCAACTGCCACTCCATTACTTCGCGCTCTTTGTTCACCACCTCTCTAACAACACACAATGAAACTTGTGATGATTCTTCTCAATTTTTGTTGTAAAGATGCGTCCCATGATGTATGAGAAAAGGAAGAATTGTGATGGAAGATGAGGTGATATCTTTGAACTCGAACAAGAGATTAAAATGGGTAAGGAACAACTTAAACCCAAGGGATGCATGTGGCTTAGGAATTCATGGTTAATCACCATGATTTCCAAGTTCCTTTATAACAATATGTTGTTGCCCTTGCGGCAATGTCAAAGCGTTAAGGGTTTTCCAGTGTTGCTTTGGCTTTCAGGTTAGGGCGCTGCAAAATATTATAGTTTCTTGAATTTAGCTTTACGCTAAGTACTTTCTCTTTCGTTCATCTTACTAGAGTGATGGGTGTGGCAAAAGGCAAGGAAACCAAAAGTTACTCTGCATTTCAACATTGCCAATGTCAAATACTTTTGTGACATCGGTTCAATTCGTGTTCCTTCTTCAACAAGGGTTTCGTAGAAGAATCATAGGTAAGTAACACATATGGTCTACTTAAAGAAGATCATTGCAAAATCCACACATATAGTTACTCCTAATGTGTAGGTCTTACTTGCAACAATTCCCTCATCTCGTGTTTTATGTTCCTATTGGAACACACAAATTGAACGTTTGTCCATGCTTCCTCTATTTTTTCTTCTTTGCATTGCTTCATCATAACATCATACTAACAAAACCACATAGGGGAAATGTAGTTGTATCGGCGATACCTCTCGAGACGGCCGGCACGGGTGAGTGCATCATCTAAGCTTCTCCTTTGTCTCTCAAATTGCCTGCAATCAAACATTGGAGAAGCATCACACATGGGCCAAAAGTTTCACCCTAAATATTGAATCCCCGTGTCTTTTCTCGAAGTTTTCACACCTCTTCAAAACCCTTAGCCGTCTTCCTCACATAGGATGATGCAAAAGGGGATTTGATGACAATTGAGAAATGAAAGATAATACTTCTATCCCATACAACATCAAAGGAACGTCACAAATGGTTGAGGATGACGTAGGGTTCATTGTGCAAAATGTACGGGCATTTTCTTGTGATTCAAACCCTTTTCCATATCTTCCAAAGTGTATGTTACCATGATGTGAAGTTTGCACTCGTCATGGTTAGGGGGGTGCTTGCTAAAAAATGCAACTCGTTTTTTTACTCCAACTTCAAGAAGTAGGGAATGAGATCGTAGAGTAATGATCATGAAAAATTATACTAACTTGGATTGACAAGAGTCGCATTTTTCTATTCATGTTGGAGGGAAAGCGACAACGTCGTGGAAGTGATGGGGGAAGAGGCATGGACCAAGAGACACATTTTCGATCGTATGGTTCTGGCAACCTAACGGAATTGGTTTGCAATCCTACTTCGTTAGCTCACATCTAACCACTTTTGTCCAATAGCCAGTTAGGTCAAACAAGAGCCTCGTATGTAGGATTTTATTGTTGAGACAATGAAGAAACCCCAAAAATGGCATTCAGGTTCATACTGGATTTTTGTGATGAATGTCATACCCATGCACAATTTCTGGGGTAGGATATCATCATTCCCCATGGTGACCAATTTTGTTGTCTTTATTTCCGAGGGTTGCAAATGCGCAAGTCAAAAAGGGGTTTAAGGTTCTTTCATCCACAAAACCCTAAGGTTATGATCTACATATGACAAAAGAGTTCTTATTTTACCTTACTATATACGAGAGCCTTACTTTAAAGTAGCAAAACATTGCAAATGCAAACAATAAGAAATCATAGATTGGACTTGAGATTGGATGTCCCACCCTTCTTTGTTTTTCATGGATGCAAGGTCCCTATGCAGAGTATCCTTCTCATGTTGAAGTTTCAGTAACTTCTTCCTAGCTTGATGAATACTTTGCACTTCCAATTGCCTTGGGTCGCATGTAGAAATCTGACATTGCACTGTTCAACATGTAAGCAAGGGATGACTTGATTTTTAATGATGGGTTTTACTACAAGATTTTTTTTGGAATGGAATTCCTCATGCTCCCACCAATCCAAGAAGGATCCTACAACATCCACTTGGCATAGCCCAAAGATGCAAAAATATTACATGACATGAGAAGGATGCAAGTCTATAATGAAAAACGAGGATTTATGGGACGCCCATTTTGACATTGGTCAAGGCAACAAATTCTTAAGAATTAAGATCTGTAAGTTGTAGACCTTGGTAACATCCTTTCCATTCTGACATCGCCACTCAGGTTTACAATCCAGCTGCCGACCTTGAATTTTCAAATTTTGCAACATCATCTTTGTTTCTATCGTCTGCACATTGCTCCTCCAAATTTGTTCACTGTTTGTTCTACTTATTTCATGCATATTCACATGTCAAACTTGCGAAAAACTTGAGAGAACAATGATGCTTAGGGTTAGTTTCCATGTAGAAACATTTCCACTGGAATCCAGTGGGCAAGCGGCCTACGTGGAAACTAACCCTTAGAAGACAAAGAGCCATCAATGATGTTTGTAAGAATGTGAAGCACAAGGACAAATCACGCACTTTGATTTCATACTCCATTGCGCATTCAAGGAGTGCAATCTGAAGCTCTTCAACATTTGAAGTTCCCAAATGTTGATTGCCTGCAACCTTGTGTTGAATATCCTTCTGATGCAAGCATCAACAGTAGTTTTCAATGACATGTCCCAAGCTTACTTCTTGGACTTCTTCCTCCTCCTCCTCTTTTTCCTCACACCTCTACATCTCATGCTTCAGTAAATCATTTTCAAAGGGCTAAGTCTTCTAGCAAACTCAAATTAGAAACACTTTGAATCATGTTATCATCATTGTAACGTGAGAATGGGCCCTTGGCAAAATTGATTAGATAAGGTACTACAATCATGTTATCAATGAATGATTTGGAAAATGAATATTATTCTTGAGCTATGTAGCTAGCACACACCTGGATGATGGGTGCCTCAGGAGGCATTTTGATGAGCGATTGAAATTTGTTTTCTAGCACCTGCATGCTGTTCCGGAATGTTGGCACTGTGATAGAATGACCACCTGCCTCAAAGTAATTACTACATTACTACATCACTTTTACTACAACCTTAAATGCTCAAACTACTACCACTCACAAAGATTTCAATTTACTTTGAGGTAGGCAGCAACATGGATGATGAGGAGCATGTCATATGATGCATGAGCTGAATGCAACAAGTGTACTACTTATCTATGACAAAGTTTAAATACATACTTGTTACGCACCCATTTTAATTGTCTTAGTTGGCCATTGATGACCAAGACTAGAGTAGCAGCCTGAAGAAGTACGCGAGAAACAATACTTGGGAAATTTAGCAACAAGATTCAAATTGTCTCCAACCTCAGCCTCGGCCTCTTTCATCGAGGTGGTCTCTCCATGGCCAGCCACTGACATTTGCACCAAGTCATGTTCGCCCCTGTTAACCATCTCAGGCACTTCCATGGAATTATTAATAAGGGTGGGGATTATTCTTGCAGGAGGTGGAGGCGGAGGTGTTGGTGGTATTTGGTCAATTTGTCCGTTGACTAGAAGCTGAATTTGACTCCCGGTATCGTCCATCAACTTGCCACTTGGCATCCGCATATCACTCTGATATCTTCTACTTAATCTTCCCTCACTTTGATTTCCGGATGTTTGAATGCGGACACATCCTCCTCCATAATTTCTTCTTACTTCTAGCACCGTGGCACCCGTGAATCTGTCCTGCAAGAATGTAACACCCGGACACCCGGGGTCCGTAAATTCTTTTGTTTCGATCACTGGTCCCGTACTGATGTGTTGATGATCTTGGTTATTTGCCAACTTGTTGCTATTACAATTCATGTACACAGCATGCAAAGGATGCACATATTTGTTGTTGAATTCATGCTTCATGACAGGTCTCCCATTCATTTTCTCGTGATAATGATCTCTAGCCTGATGATTTCTAACCTCCTCCGACACCTTACATTGTATGGCATGAGAGCTTTGCATACGATGAGGGTGATGATGGTGATGATTAGGGTTCATCACACTTCTTCTGTGTCGGCCTTTGTCTAGGGGATCCTCTTGATGAGTGGACCAAGGAGATGACCGGTGCACATTGCAATAATCTTCCTCCATCTTGTCTTGGTGGATTAGTTGTGTTGCAGCAGGTAAGACCTTCATCTTGACTGCAGGTTGTTGAATCTCAATATGTGTAGCAGCAGCGAGGGATTTGAACACATTAGCATACTCCTGGCCTCTTTGGACATTCTCCAAGTTCCAAGCATCAATCATCTGCTCCACCCCATCTGCAATGCGATCTATCGCACTCAAGTTCACATTCCCCCGCAGGTTTGTTGCCACTTCGAACTCATGCGACTCATGATGATGATGATGCCCAATAGGACCTCCCGGATTGAGTAAATTCATTTGATCATCCCCGGATGATGAGTCCACTAGCTTCATCCCTTTGCTCCGTTTGCGGCTATGGCGACTCTGCTGCTGCATGTTTGAAGTTTGTTTGTTCATCAAAGTTTGTGCCACTCTAGTTGATGTTGCTTCTTCTCTCAATTCCCACCATATCCATGACTCTTGTTGGAATGAACCAAATGCTCATCTTCACCAAAGGATATCCGCATTTCAAAATTTTAGAAGCTCCTATTGTAGGCTCTATGTATGTCTGTCTGTGTGTCTTGTCAAGCATGGCCATCATATGATTTCTATTACCATCCCCCTCCTCCTCCTCCTCCTCTTGCACAAATCATTCTTTTTTACAATTAATTCCTGCAATTTTTGTTCAAAAGTAACCAAACACTCATCTTCAGCCACATGCATCCGCATTTCAAAATTATGATTAAGCTCATAATGCATGGTTGTTTGTTTGCCTTGCCAGTCTATGGTCATTATTTAATTTCTACTGCCATCAACCTCCTCCACCTCCTCTTCTCACACACATAAATCATGTCTACAATTAAATCCATGCATTTTCATTTTAACAAACTTCAATCTTATCCAAAGGGCCACATTTGTGACGCATCATAATGTCAAGTAATTTCTCACTCCCCTCCCTCTCTCTTGATCCTCTCATCCACTCGTGAAGTTAATGCATTCTCCCTCAACATTCCAATCCATTGCCCAAATTTGATATCACATTTTGTTCAAGCGCAAAACATGATGAATCCCCCGGTAACTTATTATCAATCTCCATAGCCGCATGAGCTAGCCATGACAAAATCATTCATCTTTTGTCTCAACAATTGCTTCATGATTCCGGCAATGCCATTCCATGTGCCCACGTTTAACCGCCATCACCAAAAATTTCACCTCTCAAATCTCACAACAAATTCCTTAACCCGCCTACTTAACCTTTCGGATCTTAAATCCTCATCCCCTTCGCCCCTTCAAACCTACTAGATTGAACCTACATATCCATGATCTTCCACAACCTGTTGTGATTTGCACCACTAGTGCCTGAATTCCATAATGTCAAACCCCCTCTAACTTGTCCCATCATTTGATTCAAAGACCTAAGGTATGTGCTAATTTTGGGCAAGAATTTGATTTTGTTACTAGGCAAGTATTTGATTATGTTACTAACCTCTGGTTGCAAATTTTGAGGAAAAATTAGGAGCAAAGTACCTTTGGTTCTAGGGTTTTGAGAGTTTTTACAATCAACATAGTTATTTAAAAACAAATTCAAAGATCTGGCGGTTTCTTAAAATGTTTTTTGACTGAGGTTTCATTTTTTAGGAGCAATAATTATGAATCATGTCCAATTAATTTGATATTTTGAGAATCATGGTTAAAAAAAAATTAAAATGCCTTGATAACCAGTAGGGGTTTGGTGCCAATTTTAATACTGGCCCAACACTAGTATATACGCTACTAATGGATTCCTACATGCAAGCTAAGCTAACTCAAGAGTGGATTGAAGGCTCGGAGAGTGAACTATGGGTTGAGCAACATGATGGACTCCTCATGCACGTAATGTTTGCAATGCCATCCATAGTGTTAGGCATCAAATGCCATGGAGGTTTATGCTCTCATCCCATCATGAAAAGTTCTCTAGATTCATATAGAGTGTTCTTAAATAAATATTTCATGTATTAGTCCATGGTCAGTATACAAGACGATTATGTATGGAATTTAATTTACATGAAGAGGCACACTTATTCAATTTGTCAATGGTTTCATATGAAGAGCAAAGGTTTCTTACCAGTGATCGGGGAGATTTTTGGGCATAGTCAGTTGAGATCCTAGTGTTTGCAAGTCCAACTGGTTACATGTTGACATTCTCCGGTTTTCCTTTATTAAATTGGGGTACATTCTAAGAATTCCCCTAAAATATCGGTAATTTTCCTGCAGTCTTGAACTTCAACCGGTTATTTCTCAAACTCAACCGGTTTATCTGTAACTAATTGTTGGTTCTCCTCGATCATTGTTTCTTACTCATGCTATTGCTAGAGAATTTTAGAATTTGTTTTCTTGAATGCTTGATTATTTCTTGTGAGCTTAAGTTTAACGTTTATTGCTATCTTCCCTCCCCAAAATCGTATTGTCTACCAATTGCATTGCGGAATACCATGCCAACTTGTATTTGAAACATGATATTGATTTTACACAAACTTATAAGAAATTATCAAATTATGTAAGTTACGTGCTCAAATCTTCACGTACTACATCTTAATTTGAGATGTCAAATAAAGAAGTTAAGCAATACTCTTCTTATACGATTCTAAATGACTTTGTGAATGACAAAACAAAAAATGAAGATTTTCAATAATTAAAACTACAAAACTTCAATAAAATTTAATATCTCAACAAAATGGAAAATCCAAATTAAATGACACTTATGAAGAAAATGAAAATGATAAATAAAATCAGAAATTCCCATTAAATTGGACATTTTAAGTAAAATTATGATGTTACACTTTAGAATATAAATAAATTGTGAAATTTACATAAATTGAGATATTTAAATAAAATTTAAAAGTTAGACAAATTGTGAGATTTAGATAAATTGCGAATTCCCAATAAATTGTAACATTCTAGGAAATTGTAAAATTTTAATAATTCATAAAATTCTTAATAATTTTAATTTTATAAAAAAAATTGTTAATAGATTGTTAAATGTTAATGAATTGTGATTTTTGGTAAATTGTAAATGTCTAGTCAATTGTAAAATTTCAATACATTGTAAATCTTAGTATACTGAAAACTTTCATAGATATGATATTTTCAAAAAACTTATTGGAAGAAAATTCCTAAATATAACAAAAATAAAAATATCATATAAAATAAAATACGAAAATAAATTCAATATCTTCATTGACATCTAAATTCCAATAAAACCTAAATTTTCAATAAACTTAAATTTTTCAATCAAATAAGTATTATATATATATATAAAAACTTACTAATTAAATAATGTCAAACCTCCAAATAAAATTGCCGGGGGGTCCTAATTGTCAACGGAAAATTTCATGTGATTCATGCATGGTATAGAATGATCCCTTACGGAATTCATGTGTGCATGCATGGCATGACAATGAATGGAAGAGGACATGGTTAAAAGGTCAACATGGTATGGAAGATGTGAAAGTTTATTAATAAAATCATCTTACTAAGTGCTAGTCTTAGTTGAATGTGAAAGTTTGTGAGATATGAAGAACGGTTTCAAATTCTAAACATATGTGAAGAATATGGGAGAGCAAACTTTGAGTTCATTGGAGATTAACCCTCAAGCAATCGTATGAAGATTATACATATAACTCCCAGTAAAGAGTAAATAAAAATATTTTGATAAAAAGTAGTTGATGAAAGGAAGGCATTTTCGTATGGAATCCGTGAATGAAAAAAAAATCATACAAAGCAATGTAAATAAAAAGTAAAAAGAGAAGAGGATGTGAAGGCTTGACATGCAAAATCAAATACAAATAAAAATAAATTTGATGAAAAGTGATTGATAAAAAGAGGACATTTTTGCATGAAATTTTGAAGATGAAAAAGAACCCATTCAAAAAATATCAATAAAAAGTAAAAAGAGAAGAATAAATTAATCTAGAGCTCCCTTCCTTGGCCACAGGGTTCTATACATGGAGTGTATCTACCTTAATATGGACTAGATAACCAAGAAGAGTAGATAGAGGAGATTGCTTGATAAGTTATGGGAGGGTCAAGTCCACCTAGGGTTGCGAGAGTACATGTTCTTTCCATTGATATGCCAATTTGGATAAAATAATACAAAACACATCCTGCTGTCATTGCAGCATGAGCACAAACAACTTTGTAAAGACTACAAGAATCCCAAGAGTTTGGAGGACGCCAACATCAAATACCATGCAATACGGACATGGTGGTTGTCATAAGGGGCAACCACTAAGGAGAGCATGTACAACTTGTCGGAATGGATGGGGTTTTGGCATTGTCGATATAGACAATGGGGAGGTCACATGCCCATTATAAGTTTTTCCCCATACACAAGTGCCATTCTTCTACTATTGATGAAATTTTTGTGTCATTTCATTTTTGAAACCAAAAATATCTCCAACATGTACTGCAAGATATGATATTAGAATAGCATGCTAAGATCTTAACTTGTAACCTAGCATAAACAATACATAACAAGTGGCTGCAACAAACCGTCCCCCCCCCCCATTCATGCTCACCCCTGAAACAACATTATTTCTAGTCATTGGCTTGCATTGTTTGGTGCAAAATATGGACTGCAAGTGGGAAACGCCCTTAATTGAAGAATACGAGGTCACATACTACATCAACAAGGACTCCGCTAGGTGGGTGGAGTAGCGCGTTAGGAGGTGTGTATATTGAATTGACATTGGAGGCCACTTGCAATCGCTCTCACAACATTCAAAAAACAAGGGACGGCTAGTTGTGCATGCATTGTAAGAACAAGGGATGGCTAGTTGTGCATGTATTGTAAGGATATTTCTCCCAACAAGTTGTGTTTGATGAATCACCGCATGGGCAATTGCCTACATGGACCTATGAATTCCATTGGCTCGAAGAAGGAGTTGCATGTCTACTCTAATCTCAAGATGACAAAATAAGGCAAAGACCTCAAACTAACACTACAACATAATGACGGTGAAGTTTGGGATAATATGGAGGTTCAAAATTGGAGGAACAACCCATTGTTCATGGACAAGTTGTTTGTAGCCTATGGCATATTTTACTCCATGCACATTAGGTACAACTATTCTATTATTTTCATGCTATGTTGATTTCTTCGTATCTTTTGCACATTCCATCCTCACATTGCACATGATGTGTTTTGTGGATTATTTCACCATGGCCTACAAGCCCCTTTTGTTCACACGCCTTTTTGTCGATGTAATGTGTTTGAGGATTTCTTATTACTTTGTAACATGATATTTCCACATAAATGAACTTGTAACATGTCTCACCCTTGCATATGGACTTGTAAATTGTTTCATACAAATTGCCAACTAGTCATCGACACAACAATCACGCAAACGATGTTGGCCACTTGCTTCACTTTCAGATCATTTATCTACAAACTTGCATGTAGTAAATGTTTGTGTTGGGAAAGGTGATTAAATTGCAGAAATAATGGGATGACAAACCCCAAGCAAAGTTTGAGTTGGCCATCGCCAAGGCCATGAAATAGTTTGATGACAAACAACACCCATGTTTGTGGCTAGCTATTTGTGGTTGGCATTTTTTTCCATCAAGCTTTCATTGCGAATCTTGTGTGTGCCCATTGTAGACCAAAATTCATTTTTCTCGATCTATTGTTGAGGGTTGTCATCTCCACACTATCCTCTTGGAACAATCCTTGATTGAAAGGGTTTACCCTATACCCTAGTATGTCCTTTTGTTTCGTTGCCAATGTCACAAAATGGTGGAAATACGCCAAGGTAGTTGTTGGAGATGGTTTTCAGGTACGTGGTACTTGAAAGAGGAAGGTTTCCTCTTTTTTGCAAGGGCCAAGTCAATGGATTTGCTACAACAATGGATTGTAGAGGTGGATGGAGATTGGAGGGATCTAAAAAAAAACTAACCCAAATTGGTGGGTAGAATTGAATACGTGGTGCGAGGCAACACAATTTAGAGCATTTGTGGACATGGCAACACACGACAAACAAACTTGGTTGAACACATGGATCACTCAAGAATGTCTAGCTACGTCTTTGCCCCTTTTTGCATGGTACAAATGGTGGATAAAACACCAAGAGGACCTCGACATCATATATGTCTTTGGCAACCTAAGTATTCTTTGCCACCCTATTTGTAGCAAGTGTTCCTACTTGTAACATCCCTCAACGCTTGCAATACCCATGCACGCTAATAAATGCCCTCATGTGGGTTGTGACATGTAGACATTTTTCTTTCACCAAAGGAGCCCATTTAATACATATACAAACTTCACAAGAGTGTAGAGATTATTTGTGCACCTGTGAGCAAGAATCCTCCACCCACCTTAATTGCATTCTAGTCCAGGTGGGGAGTCCTTTATCACACACCCTAGGTCCTCACTTACACATGCATCTTCGTTCCATTTCATTGTGAGTGAATTAGTATGTATAACACCTTTTTATTAAATTGTGCAAGCATTCACAAATGTTTGACCACCATACAATGTCAAGCAACAATGAACTAATTGAATCCCCCTCACCCTAAGTCTAATTGCCCTAACCCTCCATGTCCAACGTCCTCACCCCTCTGGAGTCACCCAAATTACCCTTGTTCCCACTCCAATGATCTCTCAAGCTTGTGCGGCAATGCAAGGTGCCCTCTAGCGAACACTAGCTGCTAGTTTTTGAACTTCCTTGCCACAACGTCGACTTCTTATCAACTGCAGCCATAGCCACTCACGACCCGCCTTTCCCCTCATCCTTGCTCACCCCCTCTTTGTTACCATCCACCGCAATTGACCTTGCCCCAACTCTTCCTGCCATAGGCGTTAATGTCCGAAGGGATGTGCACGGGTTCAGACTCTGTCGTCGGGGTGAAGATGCCGATGACCCTCCCATGAGGCAGTGATTCGGCGCAATGGGAGTTGAGCAGCCGCCTACCATCACATAGGTTTGCTTCGTTTTCGTCTTGTTCCTCCCCTAGCTACCTCATTATCACCCGATGAATTTGTGCACTCTCCCGCACCTGCAACTATCTGCACCATCTTCCCTCTCTCCCGGTGCTCCGCCATATTACCCAATCCATCCTACAAAGCATGCAATGCTCCATTCTCCTACACCCTACTTGAAGCTTGAAACTCCCTTGAACTATCTTCACCCCCCGGTGATATGGATTCAAGAGGCTCCAGCAACAGAATGCACTCCTATCAACCACCTACATTGACCAAACCCCATCAACACAAGAGCAAAAATCCTCCTCACACATTGGAGTTTTAGATAGCCGGAGGAAGCCATGTGGGCTCCTGACCGATGTCACATCTCCATATTACCAATTCGTGATCGACCTTGTGGCCAATCAGGTATGTTGTCCCCAAGCTTGCGATTACATCACCAACCTTTCTCTTTCTCTCTCAACATGACCTGATGAGCCCACTGAGTGCAACAGACTTCCCAACACACAAACACACACACTCTACCCAGTACAATACCGACTGCAACCTTGGGCTTCTCCCCTTGGTGAGCACCACCTATCCCTCTTGCTAATTTCTCCTTACATGGCCATATTGTCCTAATCCACCTCTCGCACTCACTCTGACACACTTGCTACCTTCAACACACCCCACGCCGAACTCAACCCAACAAAAACTCCACAACAAGAATCATTTACAATTTTCTCCCTTCCCCTATATCTTCAACTCCTGACTCCTGTCACTAGATTATTTCCCCTTTTCCCGAACGAGTGAAACCAAATTCAGTTTCCCCAATTTTCTCCAACCACATCGACCCCCATGTAAGGCCCCTATTACCCCTTCCTGATGGATTACCCAGCTGCAAACTTGGGTGTGGGCTTCCTTTGACACTGCTCCTTGGTTCCCAATGCCGGTAAGTGGTTGTACTCCCTTTCCGCACAATACCTGCTAATCTGTCGCAACCACTCTTAATCCTCAATCACTATGACTCGACAGGCTACTGGTCATCCTACACGGCGCTCGCAAATGGAATTAACCTTAAATGCATGCTCTCTCTCTCTCTCTCTCTCTCTCTCTTTCTTAGGCCTCGGCAAGGTAAGGTAAACGGTTAACGGGTAATCCAGTTGAGCTACCTTAACCTTACCCATTACCCTACCCTATTGCTACTTGTTAAGTTTAACCGTTTACACTTACCCACATTTTTGAAGGGTAATTACCCTGTGACATTGATTATTGTTTATCAAATGATTTTGGCCTCCCAAACAAGGCGTTCAAATTGCGAATTCATCAATTCTACAACCCCATCATCAAGGATCTCGTCTTCCCAATGGTCTTGCTCGACTGCGATTTGATCAAAAATGGCATCAACACTGTCACCGAGCACCTTCTCCATCTCGGCCGCTGCCTTAGCCCGATTCGATGGTACCTTTATCACGCATGTGTCAATCCAAAACCGCAAGCACATAGTTTGAATAAACACGGACGATGACAGCGACTGCCTCGCGGCCGTGAACTCGCGTCCTGCCACGCTGTTCACGCGCTCTGATGGCGTCGACGTTGCAAGCGTGCCAAGGTAGTCTGTTGTCATCTGGTAATGTGCAGGAAACACATCCTTATGTGCCATCCACCACTCCATCACGTCGATAAACGACGATGATGTGACGACGCCAAGGCTGAGGTATTTTTTGACCTCATCACCAATCTCTTCCCCGACGTTTTGCACCTGCTCGAACATGGCAGTGAAGAGCTTATCGATACGATCAGGTTGAGGAGTCAGCGCGGCAACGATGTTCGAGTACCGACGCTCAATCAGAGAGCAAATCAAAGTTGTGATTTGGCCCATTGCCGCAGGATCGGTCGGCCTTGGTAGCTGCGGGTTTAGGTACGCGGCCACGATAGCCGGTTCTTGAACAAGAAACTTCTCGTACTGCTTCAGCTTTGCCTTCATGTCGGTAGCCGTTAGGTCCTGAACAATACATTTGAGCGCTATCTCTCCATTATCGCAATGTTTGATGAGATGTGTGATGGATGCGGACACCAAATCCAAAGATGTTTTGCGATTAGCCGCCAACGATTCCATAACCTGCCGGGGTGGACGCATGAACGCAGTCACAAGAGCAATACGTTCCCATTGTTCATCAGACAACACACCAACGCCAATTTCGTCGTTGTAAAGATTCATGATGTGATCCAGTGGAACCTTCTTGCTGAAGGCATCGCTACCCATTTCGTGGGTCAAGTTCCACCTCGTTGGACAATCTTGATGTGTTGGTTCTTTGCTCGCGAAACCAACCAGATCAGCTTCGCGACGATATGCTTGGCGCATGGTCTTGCTACGACGAATACATACAAGTGCCTGCCGGAGTTGTGCATTGATGTCTGTGATGCGCACCAACACCTTCAAAACAGCTAGCTGAACGGAATGGTCGGCGCAACGGACGTGATTGCATGAGCGCATATGTCCGTATCCGACTGCAGCATTGATTAGCTGGAACATGTACTTCATGGCAGCAGTCGCATTAGAGCCGTTGTCACTCACGACATTTAACAGTTTGGTCAGCACATTCAATCCCATCCCCTTCAAATGCTCGAAAAGGTCTTTAGCAACCCGCATGCCAACGCCACGTCCACTCGCAACGTCGATGATGGTCAACAACAAACTCTTCGACTTGGTTGTGACAGTGTCAATCCAATGCGCAGTCACAACATAGAACCCTTTCAAATTGCAGTTTGACCACCCATCCAACGTCAATGAGATAGCGACATTTAATGAAGAGAAGAATGCAGCCAACAAAGGCCTTGCGATCAGGTACAACTCCATGATGCGCCTAAGGATTGTGCGTGTCGATGGTGGCGAGTACTCATTCGTCAGAGATTGCAATAGTTCCTTGAATCGAGTGCCTCCTGCCACTCGAAATGAGATGTCTCCACCAATGACAAAATCAACAACAACATTCTCGTATTTACGAGCAACATGATCTGGAAAGGACATTCGTTTTAGTGTTGTTTGTACCAAAATGTCGAAACCTGGGGCAGACGATACCTTGTCGCTACCAACATGGGAAAAACCGTGCTTGCTGGAGAGATGTGCCTTCCAACCAGAGTAGTTTGTCTTGCTCAAGAACCATTTCTTGCAGTGGCCGCATTGGCGCTTCCCCTTTTGTGCCAAGGGATCGCCCTCCATCCAACCATGGGTGTGCGCCCAGGGAAATTCCCCACGAGCACGCTTGCGTTTGTGGGCTAGGGTTGTGCGACCGGCATCCGCCAAATCAATCACCACAATGTTGGAATGGGATCTGACACCGTCGTTGATGCGGTCTTCATCTCCGGCTTCGCTGCTAGAGCTTCCCATCTTCACCGCCGATCTCTGAGCAAGCCGTCCGGGACTCAATCAAACCTCACTACCTCAGTTCGAATTCCGTACGGACGTCCGGTCTCCGAAGCCCCGAATTCGGATACGAGGGCCGGGCCGCCAAGGTGCCGCACTACCGATGCACTAGCCACTGGTAAGGGTTTAGGGTTAAAGGATTTAGGGTAATTTACAGGTAACCTTGACCAACTACCTTTACCCTACCCTTTAACTTACCCCATTGTCTACCTTAGTGATTTACCCTAGAACTTTACGCTTTTACCGGGTAGAAAAGGTAAATTACCTTACCTTGCCTCGGCCTACTTTCTTTCTTTCTTTCTTTAGTGCAAGATTTGCGCGTGGGAGACGCTAGAGTGTGGTAGATTCAGCCACCGCTTGCTTTACAACTAAGCCCCTACAACCCACTACAACCCTCTCCCTGCCTCGCTTCTTTCCGGAGCACCTAAAAAAAATGCTTTCAAGAAATTCTTGGTTAGTTTTTGTAAGAGTTTGGTAAGAGCAAGGTGAGCTTGGTAGTGTCTGTTGACTGTCATGCATTCCACAGTGATCCTAAAGGGAAGCAGTCACCAGCACGGCACTGCAACACATCCTTTTTTTTTCGACTCCTTGTCACTCCACACCCACCACTGCCAAACTTTGGAATCTTGTCTACAATGAACCACACAATGCTACCACCGCTTCCGCTCTACCTCGGAGCAAGGCTCTGCATGACCCCCAACATTTCCCCTCTTCTCTTCCTCTAATGAGCTCATTTTTCCCTACCTCCCAAGACCCCTCCAAACTCCGCCTTTTTTTCGCGTTGCTCGGCATCTTGGGGCCACTCGAAAAAAAAACCACTTGACGTTTTCTCTTGATTTTCCGTTGTTTTTTGACCCCTCCTTCCCCCTTAGCCTATCTTATTGTAGCTTACATAACTTTTGACTTTTATCTCATCTTTTGGGTGATTCTCACCTCATTTAATTGTTTCTTACTTCCCCGCTACTTCATGTTAGGATAAATTACCATGTGAGCACGGTTTTTTGGGCTCACAACACCATATTATTCGATTACTTCGCAATGCGCACTCCGAGGTGCATCTGCCACCATTTCCTATGCATGAACTAGATGTTCAGTTCCCCTAGGTGGTAGAGGCCATAGTCAATTTGGGCGACTCAAAGCCTTCGTGTGATACAGAAACCCAACTGAATGCAAACACACCTTTTGACATGTCAAATTATGTGTCCATGGTCCATGCGCCCCCTTGCACATATAGATGTTCATGTTAAACATGCATTTTGAGACACCAGTGATGCAAGAAAGGACTATACATGGCTTGCTTGGTCAACTAGATTTTAAATGGTAGAATTCGGTGTTCCACATTCCTAGCCCTATGATTGCTAGCGCTCGAAACTTGGGTGAATAACTATATACAATGGCTAGATTGTTTGTTGTTGTTGCACCTTCATCCATTAATGTGGATGCCAATTTGGAGGAGTCACAAATTACACATGAGGCTGTGTTGGATACCACACAAAAGACTCCTACACATGATGTTGATGTTGCAACACGGATCCTATTGGCAATGCCCCTTAGGTGGACAAATGTATCCCCTCTAGTCAAGGTTGTGTGCCTTGACATGACCCTGACCTCATTGCATTAATTGCGAAGTTGCAATAATGGCTTGCACTACCATGATGAACATTTTGTCATTGTTGTACATTGTTGGTGCAAACTTTGCATGCCTCTCTACCAATGTTTAAGTTGTGGCATCGTGGATCTCGGAGGATTAACAAGTTGGTCATGTAGTTGCAAAGGGATGCAAACAACATGGGTGTTGACATTTTATTCTATGGGGGGTTTGGACTATGCGAATTCACAATGCTAGTGATAAACATATTGAATACGTGCATGTTAAATAAACATAGATTACATAGTGGACCCTTAAAAGAGAGACAACGACAACTTGTGGTGTTGGTGTGAATGAAGGATGTTTGATCGTAGTCGCAAACTCATATTTTAACCCGGAGCAGGTTTATTGGGCAGGCTATAGAATGAACCCCTAGACTTCTTGATGAATAATATATGGCTGAGGATAAATGAACATTCCAAGAAGAAGAAAAAATTTACCTACCAACAAATTGTTTGCATCAATTGTAGATGTGGGTTGACAACCATATTGATCAAGGGAAGGGGGTGGAGGAATGAGGCAATGCACATTTTGAGAATTGTTATGGAAAAGTAGAAGTCCTCATGGTGCCTTATTTCTTGGATTCACACTAGAGTCTACTAGTTGTGAACAATATATAAACTTTTCATTTTGACTATGTCCTTAGGTGCCATATTGAACACATATGCAAACAATGGATGTTGATGTTGGGCTTGGAGGCTCGGGTAGCCCAGAAGGTAACCCCCCCCCCCCGCCCCCGTGGACGTGCCCCCTCAAGAGGGAGCTCCCTCGAGGATGGTAGTGTGGCTACCACGTTGTCTTCAACTTTGCGCATTACAATATTTTGAATGAATCGTGAGAAAATCACACATCTTCAAACTCCCACATGTTTGTAACATACATGATGTTTTCTTTCAACATTTGTAACATGCTCACTAGAGTTTGCATTTGCAATTTAAAGACATAAACATGCATTCTATTTATTTGGTCATGCACTTGTAACATTGTGTTTCATGTTATGTGTCTAGAAAAAGTGGTCCCCCATTCCTTGTGAAGCAAGTAAAGGGAATTTTGTTTCGTGCTATTGCTCATGTTTTGTCAAACAACAATGTAATCATTGTTAGGACTTGTTATTGGCCCAACGCTTTAGATGTAACGTCAACAAGGGATGGTGTGTAGATTGCAGTCCAAGATGTTGTTATGAAGGTGGTGATCCAGATGACTGTTGGACATTGTGGGAGGATGTGTCAAGTAAAAAGCAACTAGATTTTGTGGATGGAATGAGGTGAATGTATAACGTGAAAGGGTGTCATGGTGAGGGAAGCATGAAGGCAATAGGCACAACATCGAATGATAGGGATGGAGGGGAAGAGGAGTGTGTGCATGCAACACGCCGTATGTATAGGGGATGGAGTGCAAAACACATTAATTGTAATCACACAACCTTGATTCTAGCAATTGCCATGCCGTGCGTTAGCATTCATGTTGCTACCTTTGACCAATATTTCATAGTGGTTGTGCACAATTTTAATGTTGTCAATCCATTTTTTCTAGGCCTTTGAGAATGACACAAAAGTCAAAACATCCACACAATTTATACTGGACATGACCATATGTGTTCCAACCACAAACTCATAAGGAAAACAATCAAAAGGCGGGATTTCATCCAAAAAACATAGAGGTAGAATATTTGCATTACAAGAAATCCGGATAATAGAAAAACAAATCATAGTTGCTTAACAATGTGCAAGTTTGGAAGTGAAATGAAGGTCTTCACCTTATATGGCAACATGGGAAGGCCAATAACATGTGGGAGGGTTGTAACATGAACCAATGGATGTAACTCCTCATAACCCTCATAATATACATGTGTTGTATTTTGTAATGCACACATGTTACAAGGTAATCCTAAACAACTTCCGATGATGCTAGTTGCAACACTTATGACATGTTGCCACCATCCTCAATATGCCGGAAATGGGGGTCCACTTTGGACGGCTTCACTACTCCATGTTTTATTTGAGCCAACAATGTTTGTTTGTTTATTTTTGCCTCGGATGACATGATGGTTAGCCATTAAATGTTCCAACAAAAATGCATTGCATGTGGCAACATTAAAAAAACCTCGGTTGCAAGGTTACAAACATGTTTCTCCTTGTCCACTTCAAATGATGTCACGCACTACCATGCAATGGTGTTGGGACAAGGCATAATGGTCTTACTTCATAACAATATATGGGATATGGACAAACATGTTACCATGACCTCCTTTGGATGTGTTTGCAAAGGACCCACATTAACAAATAATGTTTTTTTTCCTTCTGCAAGGTCTAGATGGAGTATCATGAGGATTTTTATATGATGCTTACATATGTTCCCCTTTAAAGTCTAATTGCAACATGGGTTGTACACAAAATACAATTCAAATGCATAATTTTGGAGGTGACTAGCGTTGGATTGTCATTTGCGATGGGAAGAGTAAGATAGGTAAGGAATTCCTCTAGATTTTTGCATTGCATTGATAAATAAATAAATAAACTACTACTATTTCAAGTTGGGTATGAACTTGTGTTGTTTCCTTGTTGCTTGGTATGAATATAGAGAAAAAAACATCCCCTATGTCAGTTCATATATGACCTAGTCCAAGTAATAATCATGTGCTCTATCTTTTCATGCATGCAATGTGGCTTAAAGGTTAGAGTGGTGGCTTTCAATTATGACACTCATGTTTTGCCCAACGTATGGCAAGTCATGTTGGTCTACAACCCACATGTGGGTTTTGTCAGTCTATTGTTTGTTGAAATAAACCTATAAATTGTTGACAATGGGGAAGCTATCCATAAGCACACTCAATTGGCGAATAACCCAACGCCCCATGTCATCCTTCTAAGGGTTGTTCGTGTAATGCAGAAATTTTCCCAATCCTTTTAGCATAGCAACTTGGATTTCATGGTCTTTATATTTGGCCATGGCTTGCTTTAACCATGCACAATGAACATGTCATAGCCAATGAAAGACTTTCACTTCAGGCCATATGGATTGCAACCCACCAATCTCAGCGTGTGCACAATCGATGATTAATGCATTGGGCATCCAATCTTCTTACATTGATGCCAATTTTGTTGCGAGCACCTTCATCCACAATTTCTGATCAAGTTGTTTGGAAGTGAAAGTAATAATGTATGCCATGGGCATTCCATTCAACCAATCCTCAAACACCCTCAAGGTGTAGAGGAGAAACTACAATGAGGAAGTCATATATAGTTTACGAGTTTTGGAAAAATAAAGAAGACATTAATGACATATTTGTAACATGAATTGCTCGATAAACTTTTCGGAAGTGGTATCTAACACGGTTAGATCGGGGATATGACCACATCAAACCTTGTTCTTACTAGTAGCAAACATGGCGTCAATGGAGACGACCTTTTATACCTATGCTTAAACATCAAATGTTGTTGCCACAATGTTTGGGTGCCTTTGGTGAATGGAATATTTTCACATGTAATAGCTCTGCGAACGTGGACACCTGATTCTTTGTAGTTAAACACAAGAAAATGATGTTCATGCATTGACATGTGCACGGATTTGACATTCCGTTTGTTGCATTTGTAAGCCTCTATTGCAAATCGACCAACAACAATATAGATGTCCTGCTCTGAAATAAAGAGGTCTCAATGAATTCCTCCCCTTATTTGCACACATCCATTAATTTTTTTATGTGCATTGCAATTATTCGTGGGATAGACAAATCCAATCACAACTGACTTATGATGAATTCTTGAACTTCTAGTGACAAATGGCTCGAGAATCTACTTTTATGTCCAATTTTAGTAGCCCCGTGGCAAGAAAACACTTTGAGGTTCATAAATTTTATCGAATGGTACGTGGTTTTTGCCACTGAGGGTTTCAAGTAGAATGTTTTCACAACAAATCCACATTGGCACCCCTTTTGTTGCCATGATCCACACATCTTAGTTGACATGCAATATCTTGTGCGTCCCTTTTCATTGGGAATGTATATGCCCTTTACATTGAGCCTTTGTTTATTCTTGCACATGTCATTTGTAACCAATAGAATGTGAGACGCATTGCCAATTGGCATGTATTGGCAATGGTATTTGTTAGCTAGGCATGGGGTGAGCAACAAGTGTTGGAAATGAGATGCACGTATAAGTGGCACAAACTTACAAGTTTGTAACATTGCTCCATGCACATTGGAATTCAAATTGCATGTCACAATCACACTTGGTGAGGAGCAAATAGCTTTTCCATTAGGAAAACGTGGGCTTCCCCTCTTGGTTCAACGGAGGGCCTTGCAAATGAACATGTAGGGAACATTAATGCAACCCTCCTCGCCTTTCACAAATCCCTCCACTCTCATCTAGGGTACATATGCAACCAAAACTGAAGTACTAGTCCACCCATCGTTATGCAACGCCCACTCAAGATTGTTGTGCATGAAAATGCACGATTCTAATGAAAACTGTATACAAATTGCAATCGCTCCCCAAGTAAGGCACTTTTAAAGCAACTTCAAAGAATCCCCACATGTTTCCAATGCCTACAACATACAACGCACTTTCAACATGATGGTTTTCGTAGCACCAAATCTTAGTTTCCATTGATGCATATGTTCAAATCTCATCTGCCATGATGTTAGGTTACATGAGTGGATGGATGGATGGATGTGATGATCATGGTCCCCATGTGGTCCTCATTACACTGGGATGCCATGATGCGAAACGTGAACACATGTTATGATGAGGATTGAAATCATGAATGATGCAATGGGGCAGACAACATGGATGTTGCGCGCTGCGCGAGAGCTGGAAGTGCAATGGTTACACAACCGACGTGGCGAAGGGTTACGAGCGGGGCATGTTACAAAGTAGGTTGGGCTTGGTCTACGCGAGTTGGAGTTAGGGTGTAACACTTGACGATGGTCCGCGTAGGATAGGGCTATAACGACACTCGATTTCTGAAACAAAATGAAGGCCTTTGGGGCTTGGTAATGGTAGGGGCGCCTGGCGGGCTGGCAGGCGCATCGGAGAGTCGGGCTCGCATTAAAGAGTATTGGATGGGATAATGTTAGGGCTCCGCTCCGCCAAGGACGCTGCTACCCTAATCGATCCTCGCCTTCATCCTTCCCCTGTGGCGGCCATCCCCTTCCCTTCCCTTGCCCACTTCCCCTCAAAGCTTCTCCTGGCTCTTCCCGCGTACGCTGAAACCCTTGGCACCGTCTCTGCTACACCTCACTGTGCCCTTGCCATCCGCTCTCTACGACGTTCTGCTCACCTCCACCCGTGCAGGTTTGAGTCGGTTTGGCGGATTGTGGAGCACTTTCCGAGGGTTTTGGGTGTACGGGAGTGATAGGTTTGGGGTGGTGGGTTTGAGTGGTGTATGGAGGCTGTGAGGATGCAACACAGACGGCAGGGTGGTGCCAGGGAGGAATGTTGATGGAGCAGGGGCTGTGAGGTGGCAGTGTGAAGGTGGTGTGAAGGAGACAGAAGTGGTGCAGCCATGTCGACACAGAACTTTTTCGCCCTGCTCGGGGACGATGAGAATGAGGACCCTGCGGCCGTGGTGGTGAGGGCAACCTCAATCCCTGCCGCTGGTGGAGACAAGACAGCCGCCGCTGCCACTAACAAGAAACCGCAGCAGCAGGCAGGAGCTGCCGCCAAGCTGTCATCCAAGCCCGCCGCTGCGCCCGCTGACGCTGGTATGTCTGTGTCCGCATTGTGTGCTGATGAATTCGTTGGTGTGGCGTGGTTATGTAATTGTATGTTTGGGGGAGCGGGACTCTGTTTCTATCTTGATGATGGTTTGAAACCTAAGTGCCAGCCCCAGGGTTTGCATGTGCATGGAGCTTGCATGTGGTGACGGTGGTTCGACGAAGTGGTGATCAATGTGTGCCCTTTCTGTATGATCTCGCTACGCCCCTGCCACGGGTGAAGCTTTCCAGCGCGCCGACGCTTCTTGTTTGATTGGTGTCTGGCAACCTAAGTGGCAGCAGCAGGGTTTGCGTGGAGATTGTGTGTTGCGATGGTTTGAATCAACAGTTGATCATTGTGTGATAGTTCTGAATGCTGTCAGCATTCCCTATGACGGATGCGGCGTTCCCGTTCACTGAAGCTTCTTGTTTGACTGGTTTTCAGTGAAAGATGGGCAGAGGGGTCAGTATGACGGTAGCAGGGGAGGCCGAGGAGGCGGGCGCGGTGAGGGTAGAGGCCGGGGCCGTGGAGGCCGTGGTAACTATGGAGATCGCGAAGGTGGCGCCCCACGCGAGGGTGGAGGATACCGGGAACGAGGAAATTACAACAACGACCGAAATGTGAGCAACACGAAGGACGCAGATGGTTTCATCGGAGGAGGTCGTGGTTCCCATGGCGGCGGCTATGGGGGCGACAAGCCTCACACAGAGAACGGTGAAGGGCGTGTCTTTGACGGTGCTCGCAGCGGCAGAGGAGGCCGGGGTCGTGGAGGCCGTGGGTACGGTGGCGACGGTGAGGACCGCCCCCGCAGGCGTGAGTTTGATCGCCACAGTGCTTCTGGCAGAGGGTAAGTAGTTCTCCAACAACAATTGCTGTTTGTTACTTCGTTGAATCTATTAGAAGGTCGGACATGATGCATTTAGGGATGAGGGATACCGGGGATTTGAATTTAGGGGTTGCATTGGAGTGGGAGGTGGTTCTGCAGTTGTGGGGTTTGGAATGGTGCATAAATAATGAACCTTTCATCAGTTGCCAAGGACTCTGGTGGGTCTTATCCGATAAGAAATTTCCTTGCATCACTGACTCTGCGAATGACCTCGTTCTGAAATTTTTGCAGAAACGAATCCTTGAAGAGAGACGGTTCTGGGCGAGGCAATTGGGGGTCAGAGATTGATTCTGCCGTTGTCCAGTAAGTGAATGGTTCAAGTTTTAACAAATTTCTCTGCAACCATTCACTTACTGGAAATATTTTGTGAGATAAAACTTGTCAGCTGATTGGTTAATAAGGTTTGAATTTCATCCTGCTATGGCTGAATCATTGGTTGATGATGGTAATGGTGTGTTTGTGACATTGATAAACAGACAGGTTTCTGATGAAGCCAAGGAAGAGGTAAAGGTTGTTGAAGGGGAAGTTGAGGAAAAGAAGCCAGAGCATGATGCAGCTGCAGATGTGAAACCTGAAGAAGCTGTTGAGGAGAAAAAGGAGGAAGAAGAGGAGGACAATGTGAGTGTAGACGTGACTTACTTGCCGAGCATGATATGGTTGTGCAAGCAGTGTGCAGTGCTTCTGTGAAGGAAGAGTTCTAATGATTATTGTCCTGTGGTGCAGGAGATGACTCTGGAGGAGTATGAGAAGGTTCTGGAAGAGAAGCGCAAAGCTCTGGATGCAGAGAAAAATGAGGAGAGGAAGGTGGAAGCCGACAAAGCCTTTGCAAGCATGCAGCTGGTGGACAACAAGAAGAGGGAGGAAGACATCTTCATTAAGCTGGTAAGCTTCTTGATGAGATGCAAGCAGAGTTTGATGGCCAGTTCAGGAATGTTAGGTTTTTCTTGTTCTTCTGGCGGATTATATCTCGAAGGTCTGTTATATCCGTGGTTGTGGCTTTTGCAGGGTGAGGACAAAGAGAAGGTGAAGAAAAGGGAGGCAGCGGAGCGCGAAGAGAAATCCAGAAAAGTAAATCTCGACCAGTAGCAAGTTGCATATGTTTTTCAATTCAAATTACATTTGTTAGTGTCTCTAGGTTCCTTGTTGCCATTTGTCTGATAATAGATGATTATACATACAGTTATTTATACTGTGAATGGACTTGTATTACAATTTTGATTGTGCAGCCTGTGAGTATCAACGAGTTCTTGAAGCCTGCGGAAGGTGAGAAGTACTACGGTCCACCCTCAAGCCGTGGACGAGGTGGTCGTGGTGGGCGAGGAGAACGTGGCGACCGTGATCGGGGTGATAGGAATGACCGCGGTGAGCGGGCAGAACGCGGCTCTTATGGAGGTGGTTTTGGTGGTAGATATGGAGGCGGACGAGGTGGAGCAGGTGGAGGTGGATCCGCCCCCAAAATTGAGGACACCATGCAGTTTCCAACTCTCGGTGGCAAGTAATTTTTGCCTGGAAGAGATTTGGGGTTGGGGCAGGCTGTCTGTAGCTCACAGGAAACTTTTTATTGAAGTGAAGCACTTTGGGTTTGTTGTCCATGTAACAAGTGTACTTGGGAGTGTTCAGGAAGCTGCCCGTAGATACTTTTTTGGCCTTCTTTTTTGTTTCTCTTAACTCTTTCTTGTATGTAGAGGCAGAGGGAGATCTTTAGGTGGCTGGCAGGAGTCTAGATCTGTGGTGTGTTCACAAATTCTGCAAGCTGGATAAGAACTGGTGTAGTTCCCACAAAAGGCTTCCATCCAACTCCTTTGGATGGTGGTGTTTCTTGTAGTGAGGTCAATCACACAGGTAGTCTTGTGGGAGGAACTGCTTCAGTTGCAGTGATCCTATGCGACATTGTGTTACAAAGTTGTATCTGCCAGTGTCATAGTATGCTAGTTGGGGGACGCTTATCTTGAAAGAATTTCCCCAAGTTATCAAATTTTCCTGGCTGCCACAGTTAGATTTCAAGTCCAAGAATGAATATCCTTGTTTGCCAATTCTTGCAGCTACCAGTTTTCAGAATTGGAGATGGAAAAGAATAGTTGGCTTGTCAGCTGCAAATTACACTCACTCTTTTTGAATTGTTTCCACTCCACCTTTGTACTGGAATGTTTTCCATATGTAAGTATTCTAGGCGGGTGAACCTGTTTGATACCCCCTCTATATGATTCTCTTGTCAATGTAGGATGGGTTTCTGAAGGGTGTTGTTAATGAGACACAAGCAATGGTGTTCTGGGTTAGTGTGTGTAGTGGTGTACAGCTGCACTTCAAAAATAGCTTGTTTAGGTTTCCAGTTTCGAATTAGGTAGTCTTCTATAATGAAGGAGGCAAGTACCAATTTGTGAAACTACAAATAGGTTGACGACTAAGTGCATGTGGTTAAGCACAAAGGCACAATTGTGCTTTGAAAATGAATTTGTACGTGAGTCATCGTGAACATATGTTTTATCCATAGGGTATGTCAGGTCGAAAGGCATGCAGAGCTAAAAGAGCACATAGAAGTAGAGCGCTTAACTCCTAAACCCTCGAGCCTTCACCACATTCTATTTTCTGTCATTTCCAGCACTACTGCTGAAAACTTCTGTTATGTAACAAACCAAGTTCTGTTTTTCCTGAAATGTAACTGTATGGATTTGAACTAGACTACCATACAACCTTGGTGTGAAAATTGGAAGTCAGTTGGAAAACCACATTTGTTAGGTGCGATAAACCTTCACCTGGGCAGCTACAGAAAGCTCAGAAATTTTTCGTTTCATGGTCATTTCGATCTTAGCCACAAATTTGTGGTGTCTGGCAACTTTGACATGGAATGGTGTGTGGGTGGGAAACGAGCCACTTCCAAAAACTGAGTGGGGTTTTTCTCTTTTGTTTGGAGGAAATGTAGATGAAGCTTTTCATCCTCGCAGTTGGAGGGCTACATGGGTAGGATTACCTTTTCTCATGGAGTGAGCAACATGTGCACTTAATTTCCTCAATCCATCCAGGCAATAAGGTCGAGGCACCTAAAACCGACCAGATAAGAGTATTTGCAGTGAACTGGGGGGAGTAATGCTCAAGGGTGATTTTTCCCACGAGGAGACATCAGAATTATGTATATTTTTATTTTTATTTTGGAGCAATATGTAAATTGCTACGAATTTCTGAAGCAATATTTTCACTTGAACATACAACCAATACATAGTCTTCCCTAAAATTTCGCCAAAACTGTCAACAAAAGCAATTACTAAACCATTACCATGTCTTCCTAAAAACGTCTTAGGGATCACTAGAAGCTGATCGTCACTGACACTATAGTTGTCAACAGCTGGTATATGCAAGCATTATCAAAAAAACCCATTGACCGATTCACACTGAGTTCAAGATTTGAAGTGAGCGCTCATGGGTAACACCCCTGATCCGTTTCTCCTAAGTCCTGCACACTCAAAAGGTGCCCTCCTTCATCTGCCATGGGCTGATGTTGTGGCATGGTTGGCAACGGTCGAATTGGTTGCATGCGGTGGTGAGGGGGGCGGGGGGGCTTGGCAGGGAGAGCAATGTAGTTGTCGCATGGGTGACAAATCCTTCGAATGGGAGAGGGGTTGCCGCAGGTTGTGCCAACGATTGGAGCCAAAGGGGGGGGGGGGGTGAGGTTGAAGGCGGAGAACTCCGTTGGGAAAGGTGTTGTTTGCGAGGAATTCCTCGGCCTTGCATGTCGGGCTGGGGCTTGCCGCCCCTGTGCCATCTCCGTCGCCCTTGTGAGCACCTTTGCGGCCTTCCTTGCCTTTTCGCCTTCCCTCCGCGCCCGCGCCTCAACTACGTGGATTTATCTACCACTTCAACTGCTCTTTTTCGGCAGCCTTCAACGCCCTCGCATGCGCTGCCTCGTGCCGGGCCATCTTTTGCACACGTGCCTCAGCAAGTTCAGCCACGCGGATCTCCTTCGCCCTACGTTCGTCGTCTCATTCGATCTCTTTCCGCTTCCTCCTCTCCTCTTTCTCAGCCCTTGCAACTTCCTTTTGTCGTGTTGCATTTGCTTTTGATTCTTTGAGTTACTGCTGCCATGTATTCCTCGGATGTGAGCATGATGGACTTGCTGAAGTCCATGATGGGATCTCGAGTTCGCGCACTCACGCGGGTTGCAACGGTTGGCAGGGTGAGGAATCGGGTTATGGAGCCAACACCGTTGCATCCAGCCTCCAAGCCCACCAGCTCCTCATCGGCGCATGGATTCAGCGGGTCAACATCCACAAAGAAGTGCACGGCATTCGAATTTGGGACCTCTGCGAAGTCGACCTCGAGGTCCGGCTCTTCCGTCGCAGGTGCGTTCTCCTCGCACCTCTCCCCTTCTCCGTGAATGTGATGCTCTTCCTCGCCCCTTTGAACCTCTGCATGCATGTGTGTATCCCCTCCCCCTGCGGCCCTCTCTGTGCACGCGGTGAATCCCGCCGAAGGAGGAATGCCTCCCCCCGCGGCCATGCATGTGCGCGCGCCCCCTCTTGCCGAAGGAGGGTTGCCTCCCCATGCGGTCCTGTCTGTGCTCGTGCCCCCTCCTGCCAAAGGTGGGTTGCCTCCCCTCTCCCTCCAGGTTTTGATTCCCCTCGCATGAGTTGGTGCTTCGATCGCCCTGTCCGGGCTGCTGCTCCCGATTAGGGAATTCGAACACCTCTGATGGCAGCAGCTAGGAATCCACAGCCCGCGCATTTAGTGGAAATATGCCCATGGCGTTGAAGCCCTTTTTGATGTTGTTAGCAGATAGGGCCATCCGGAGTGCTAATGAAACCCACTGTGCCAATGTGTCCTTCGTTGAGGTTTCTGCTGCTCCAAAAATCACGGTTGTCCCTAAAATGCTGCTTGAAAGGTTTGAAAACACTTACATCTAATGGCTGGAGTGCGTGCGATGTATGTGCAAGAAGAGTCAACAAGTCTAGCCCTACTGCACTTGGTTCTTGTACCACATCCAATGTGATGTGACTATTATGCCCGTCAGGAATTAGCAAGTGCCGATTCTTAGGGGAGATAGCGCCAATCCTCCTCGCACTAGCAATGAAGTGAGAGATCCAACGGAGAATAGGTAAGATGTAATCCATGCTCTTTGCTGCATGGCCATTGTTGCCCCCGGCTTGCATTTTTCAATGTAGTTTTGTTTGAATCTCCTGCCACGAAAAATGTTGAAAGTTGGGATAGAGGTTCATGCTGCATTGATGCATACTAGAACTGACAACCATTCTCGTTGATTTGATACTATGTTGTGGACACGACGAGCCTCCCTTCTAGCAATTACTATGGCACCACCATTCTTGCCCGCTTGCGCCCCCGACTCGTCGCAATTCCATATCCTATCAGGTGCGTACACATGCATGGAATACAAATGTTGTAGGTTCTCATAGAAGCTTCTTACATTCTCTTCACATAGTCTTTTTGCCCGTGCTGATTCCAATGCTTGTGAAACTCGCAGGGTCAGATCCGGATGCCTCCTCTTCCACCATCGCATCCAGCCATTGCCGGGAATCCCATTTCGAAAGGGTGTCCACTTGGATTGCGTGATCTCATACACCTTCATGCGGAACGCCGTTGGGCTCAGGCCATAGCCGCGGTCGCACATCTGAATCATGTACTTGACAAGCTCATCCTCCTCCTCTGGACTCAACACGGTGGGCGGTCCTTTCTTCCTTGTGCTACGAATGCCATAGCACCATTCTCTAAAGCTTGAGTATGGTATGTTGAAAGTCGTCGCTGCCTTCCTCATTGTCGCGCACCTCTCCATGAGGAGTGCCCGAAACACCATGGGCACAAGGGGGACCCCGGAGTGACACCCGGGACTTGTGGCGCCGTTGGTGAGAGGGCCCAAGTGATCCTAGTGTGGGTGAGGGTCCCGGGCGTTGGGAACACCTCCCACCCACGAAGATTAGGAGGCACAAGGGTAAGGCCATGAGCTATGCGTAGCTCATGGCGTGGTGATTCTAGAAAGCTCAAGAATACCTCAATCGGAGGTCTGAGCTAGGAGTTATGGCCATTTGAGTGGGGCGCTGTCCCGGGACAGCGCCCTGGTACAGCAGTGCCTGGGAGTGATTCCCGGGACTGCCAAGGTTCAAACAGGCATAACTTCCTCAAGACTTGCTCAAATGGAGCAAGTGAGGAGTCCATCGGCATCTACGTCAAGCGTAGATGAAGATGGAGTGGTTGGTTGTTATGATCAGACATCATACAAGGAAGTTATGATGGTCTGAAGCTGCTGGGGGGGGGGTTCTAGGCCCAGCAGCTAAAGGAAAATGTCCACTTGGCCCCAACTCTTGGTAGAGAGACAAGAGGTTGGTTGACGGTGGGGTAGGGGCCCCGCGTGAAGTCCTAGAGGCTTATATGGGTGAGGTGGTGTGGCCTCACCCACCCGAGGCCGAACGGCAAGGCCTCCATGGGCTTTGGCCCATTGTGAGGCCATAATTGTCTAGTATGCTTCGGGTTGTTGTAGTGTTGCTCCGGCAACGCGATGATCAACATAGGATTGGACTTCCATGGATGGAAGTCCACATGCAAGAAATGGGTTACCGATTAAGGGGTGAGTCCCGAAAGCAAAGTAGGAGGGTTGGTTCCCTCCTATGAACTATTGGTCCAGGGTAAGAGGAGCTATCCATTAGCATGGCGGAATGCGAAGGGTTAGCGCTCGTAACCTTTGCTAGAAACGAAAATTGGCAAGATTATTAAGGGACCTAGCAAGGGTTGCGACACTCATGCTCATTCCATCATCTACAGTTGCTAGTGCTTCCCGAAGTTGCTCGTCCGTCCAGAGCCATGTCCTCCGCCTTTGTTTGTGCCCACCATGCCTTTCACTTCCTCTCCCCGTGGTTCTCATCGCAGGATTGTGCAGAGGCGGGTCAGCTCCAGCGATGTCTTCAATCTCGCAGGGGGACTGCAAGTTGTCATCGTGCCGATGCCCTCGCTGGATTCCGCGCCTGCTAGTTTGCCTCCGTCGCTCCCTTGCAGGTGCAGTCGGGTTGGTGTAGAGCCTCACCCCCGCACTAAAGCCCACAATGTCTCGGCGAGCTCCTCTGGTACTCCGAAGAATCCCACTGTACCTCGGTCCAACTCCGGAGCCCCGCCCCCGTGTCAAATTTGCTGCAATCAGGGTTGTTTATTGTGTCGTGACGGAGGCTAATCTCGGCATAATGTCGTGCCGTCACGACATTATGCCGGATGTTGTCTTTATCCTTACGGACTTGAATTTTACCGAATTCTGTGTGTAATTATATTACCCCATTTCGGACACGTAGGATGTAAGATGTCCACGTGTGATGACATGTCAACAAAGTAGAGGTAAAGTGGGGAAAAAATTACTAGCTCCCGTCCGCCCCGTTCTCGCCCCCGTCCGCCCCACACCCTCCTTAGTCATATTTTACTACTTTGATTTTAACAGAATGATAAACATAATGGCAAAATGGTTTACCTAGCGCTAGGCATATCCACGTCCACGTCAGCCTTTTCTGCCACATAGGACGCCACCTTGGCAAAAAGGTAAGTATTTTACCCACCCTACTAGCTTCCCCCTAGGTTGACCCTACGTGGACCCTATTGTGTCGTGACGGAGGGGTCCGTCACGACACGACACGTCATGACGGCACGACACCGTCATAACGGCGGGATAGACAACCCTGGCTGCAATTCCACCCGAAGCAGCTCCGTTGGCCGGCGTTGGTGCAAGTCGACGACCACGAGGAGCTCCCCTCCCATTGTCCCGGTGTTGTTGCAGCAACTCCAAGCTGGAGTAATCCACTGTTTGCGTCCCGATCACCTCTTCTTCTTCGGCACTGCAGTAACTCCCGTCACTATCGTCGGAGCATCCGAAATCCAACTCGTCCGACAAATCCTCCTCACTTCTATAATCTCTCCGAATCTCTCTCCCGACTGGTGCATGGTACCTGCCGCTGTCGTGAAGCAAACTTTTACATGTAGTGAAATAAACTTTTACAAAAACAAAAAAAAATTAAAAAAAAAACTTTTACAAGAATAAATAGTATAAGGAAAGGTTATGAGTGATCACCTAGTTGTTTTGAGATAGTGGGTTGCCTTAAGTTAGTTGATTGGTAGTTATCTATAGAAAGTTGCTTAGAAGATAGTGAGTTATCTTAAGTTAGTAGTTAAGAGTTAGATAGTTGAGAGTTATCTATAGGAAGTTGCTAAAAAGAAAAGTGAGTTGTCTTAAGTTAGGTATATGGATGTCTACAATGCGAATGGATATATAAAGATGGGGAAGAGGAAGTCTTCTCTCTCCCCAAAAACAGTGTCCATACTCTCATGCTTTCGTCAAGTTTTGAGTTTGATTTTTTCCATCCTTAACTTAGTCCAGTTGCAGCTAGGAACCCTGCGTTTTCTCATAACTAAGTTCTCTATCTGACATTTTGGTGTTTCCACTGAGAGATGCTTTGGGGCAACTAGATTGGTTAGGGCATAATGGGGGAGAATGAAGACGCTAGGGGAGGGAGACAAAACATGGAAGATGTTTTAGGAGCACTAGCCATGTTTATGGAGCAAAATAGAAGAAATTTTGGTAGTCATGAGGCTACAAAAGCCCTCAAAGGTGTTGTTGATAAAGTTGGTAGATTTGAAGGGAAAAATATTACAAGTTTCTTGAGGGCATATGTATATGAGTTTGAGGTGCATCAAGTAGAAGAGGGTCATATGATGCAGACCTTTGACCTAGCCCTGGTTCCCGAAATTCGTGAGAGAATCCAAGAGATTTGGGAGGATGCTAATATGACGTTTTGGGCTACATTTGAAGAGCGTTTGAGAGATGAATATTTTGATGAAGATTATGAGAGGATGACTAAAAAGTCTTTTCTTGATTGGGTGGAGCAGCAGCCATGGAGTGAGATGGGTCCAAGTGAGTTGTTGAGAGAGTTTGAGAGAAAATACACACAGTTGCCGTTGGCAGAGAGGCGCCTTCTTGATACAAGAAAGGCGGAGCTGTTTTTGCAGGCGACTAATAGTGCACTGCATGATAGGCTTCTTTTGCTTCTAGGGGATATAAACACTGAAGGTGGTTTTACAAATGATTGGAAGAGGGTGGAGGAGACAATAACTTTTGTGGCCAAACAACAACGGGTAAAAAATAGAGGATTAGGGGGAAGAATGGAACCAACGTCAAGAATTGATGTGAAGGCTCCTGCGACGACTTTGCCGCCTTCTAGTCCGTCAACATTTTCGAAAGGTAAGACCTTAGACGAAGGAACCCTCGAGGAATTAATGAGAGGCATGAGAGAGCCGAAGGTAGAGATGGGTGTTTTGACAAAATGCACAAAGTCATACTCTTCACGACCTAGTGAAGGCCCAAAGGGGTTTGTGATGCGATGTATTTGGTGTGATGATCCAAATCATAAACGAGGTGATTGTGGGTTGTATGTTGATGCCATAAAGAGCGGTATCGTTACCTTTAAGGAAGATACAATCAAAGATGTTGCAACAGATGAGCCTCTAGAGACTAATTTTGGGAGAGGAAGCATGAGGAAATTGATGGATGATAAATTGGAAAGGAATCATTTATCACGTGGTAAGAAGGTTGAATCTTATACAATTGGGGTTGAAAACAAAATGGAATTAGCTACGCATGTCCCTAGAAAAGTGATGGTGAGATGAGCACAAACCATAAGGAGTTTAACTGGGTGGGATGATCCAGTTGATGCGACCACCATCAAAGCATATTTGATGAGTGAGCATGGAGAGAAAAAACCTTTTGATGCATCAGTGAAGGTTAAAAGGGGCATAAGTAAAGTAGAAGAAGAAGGAGACGGGCCAACTAACAAAAGAAAGTCTTTAAGAGATGGGAAAATTATTCCAGAAGAAGGACTTACAAATAACACAAGGCAGAGGCATGTACCAAAACTAGAATCTATTTCACGACAGGGAGCCGATGTTTCTTTACCAAAGGAGAAGTGGGAGGAGATGATGAGTAGTAACAAAGGAACTAAGGAGGGAGACAATACCAAGGGAAATGGTAAATCACCGGCCTACAAATTCTAATCTGATATTGAATCTTGAGTTGATTTGAAGGGTATTTTAGAGGAAAATATCTTAGATGCCAAGATTGAATTTACTCTGAGAGAAGTTTTTGGTATCGCCAAGAAAGGATTTCATGAGCTTATCATCGATGTGATAAAGAAGAAGAGACAAATGACAGCAGAAACAGTGATGGTAGAGGCATTTGATAGTGTAGTGACGAAAGAAGAAAATGAAATTGGACAGATGTTTGCCTTAAGATGTGATAGTAAGGGCAATAGTGACAAAATCAATGAACGAGAGGCCATTTCTTTGAAGAGCAACGAGGAAGAATAAAACACCGATGAGAGCCAAACAAATGAGGTTGTAATGGAGGTACAAGTAACACAATGTGAAATTGATACAAATTGGAGAAGTTATGGTGATGTGATGATAATTTATACTCATCCATTTTAGGCAAAAGCTACTCCAAAAGCACGTGTAAAAATTGGAGGCCTCAGAGAGCCAATCTTAGCATTAATTGATTATGGCTTTGAGATCAATATCGTGTCTAAGAAGATTTATGAGAAATGCAAATGGCCAATTGATACCAACCATGGATGGGTATTGAAAGCTGCCAAAGATAGAAGAGATAGCCTTTATGGAGCATGTCCAGCAGTGGGGATCAAAATTGGGGACGTGGACGTGGAGCAAAATTTCTTTGTACAAAATCAAGGAAGTTATCAAACCATCTTAGGACAACCATATATCACTGCAATAAGGATGGAGACCAAGGTACTTGATGATGGTTCACAGTATGCCAAGATTCGTAGTCTTGATGGAAGAAGATCAATCAAATTTCTCACCATGAGACCAGATCATGAGAGGCATAGGGATCAACTTAGAAATATTCCTATGGTCTATAAGCATGATAATATTTTGGATTTTTAGATTACACACGTGGAGGATGGGATACCACGGGTGCAAAGGAATTTTCTAGTATAACAAATCCCAGTGTACAATGAAATAGTTATAGTATTTGAAATTTAGAAGAAGATGAATTTGTAAGTTTTCAGAAGGTAGAGAATTTGGATTCTACATATAAAAGATCCATTAAAAAAATAGAAAAGAAACTAAAAAGAGTTGGTGAAATTTTGAATGATAAGTGTATTTATGGAATTATTAGAGAAGAATGATTTTCAGATGATGTTTTACGAGTTTTACAGACTTTGCAAAGAGAGGCCACACCGTGTGCCTAATTAGTATTGGAGATTCATTCAATTGGATTGTATGAAGAGATTTTGAAATTTGATACGAAATCAATGATGGTTGGGAGTTATGGCTTGAAAACTGAGGAAATGGTGAACACCAAGTATAATATCATGGCTAAGAAGGTAAAACCAGTGGCAACACAACTCCCAGCGGACTCTGAAGATCATATCAAGAAGCCTGAAGAATAACTTAGATTGAGGGGGATAAGACATATTAGGCACAAGTTTACAGAAGGAACATTGGCCAAACTGAAAATTGGAGGGGATGAGAATTTGAATGAAGCTGGGAAGAAAAAGTTCCAGGAAATGATCTTCAAGCATGGTAAGGTTTTTGCTTCTTCACCGGATGAGATTAGATATGTTAATTCAAAGACTGTTGCTCCAATGGTTATTTTTACTGTTCCACATGTGCCTTGGGATTTAAAGTCAATTCTTGTACCAAAAGCCTTGCTACCTAAGTTGGTGAATCTGTTGAAGGAGAAGTTGCAGATGGGAATACTGGAACCATTTATGGTCCCATATTCCAATCGTTGGTTCACAGTGCCAAAAAAGTCTGGAGCTTTGAAATTTATCCAAGACATGCAACCAACCAACAAGGTGACAATTAGAAACAAATGATCATAACCGATTGTAAATGACATTGCTGAGGCGTTTGCGGGGCATGCAAATTACTCTATTGGAGATCTTTATTAAGGTTATGATTAATTTCAACTTGCATCGGAGAGTAGGGATTTGACAACCATGAAGACACCATTGGGACTTATGAGAATGTGTATTTTGCCTCAAGGTGCTACTAACTCAGTGGCTCATATACAAAGTGTCATGAACAGCATCATGAGGGAATTTGTACCTGAAAAGACCATTCATTTTGTGGATGATATACCTATCAAAAGTTGCAAAGAAGATATCAAAGACTCTACATTGGATGCGGATGGATGTAGAAGATTTGTGAAGGATCATATTGAAGATATGGAGAAGATTTTGAAAAGGGTTGAAGAGGTGGATCTAACATTATCCATTGACAAGTCCAAATTTGGAGTTGATGAGATTTTAGTAGTTGGACATTTGTATGGGAGGTATGGACGAAATCCCAACCCTGATAAGGTTGATGTTATTACTAGGATGAAGGCATGTAGTAGCATTACTGAAGTGAAAAGGTTTATGGGAGCTTGTGTATTCTATTAAATTTGAATTCCACACTTTGCCTACGTAGCTAAATTACTGTACAATCTCTTGAGAAAATGAACCAAGTTTAGATGGGGGTAAAAAGAAGAGCTAGCTATGGAGAGGTTGAAAGAGATTTTGAAGTTATCACCAATCTTGATTCAAGTTAGCTATGATTGCGATAGACCGGTAGTTATTACTGTTGATACAAACCCAATTGCTATTGGTTGGGCTATTAGTCAAGATGATGTAGAAGGGCGGAGGTTGGCCATTAGGTTTGGAGCAAGAATTCTCATAAATAGATAAAGAAGATATCCGCAAGTGAAAAATGAACTTTTGGGAGCACTATCAGCTATCGAAACAGATAGAAATTATTTGATCGGAGCCAATGTAGTATTGGATACTAATTGCTTACCGTTTTTAGGAATGATTGCCAATTGTTCTACTCATGATATTGCCATGTTGAGGTGGATTGCCTACATTAGATCAGTCAATCCTATCTTGATGCACATTTCTGGGAAAAGAAATTATGTGGTGGATATGCTATCAAGAGCTAGATATAATTGTGAAGAAGAGATAGAAACAGTAGAAGTTGGTGAAGATGATGAGGATGAAGAGTATGGCTATGTGCATGTCACTAGTGGAGCAAATTCAAGTGGAGATGATCAGTCTTTTAGAGAAGATCTTTATATAGGCAAATTAAGAGACATTGACATTTATTTGAATACCATAGAGAGACAGGAGAATTGGTCGAACAAGGCTTTTAGAGACATTAGACATCAGTTTTACGACTATTTGCTAAGAGATGGATTATTGTGGAAACGACCAAAAAGAAAAGACGGAGTGCCATTGAGAGTGGTAGATGATGTGGAGACCAAGAATCAAGTTCTTAACGAGTTTCATGATACACTTTGGGCAGGGCACAGAGGAGTTTGGGCCACGTACCATATGATTAGATAACGGTATTGGTGGAAGGGTCTCTATAAAGATATAGAGGAATTTGTGGCTTCTTGCACTGAATGTCAATTACAATATAAAGTCAGATATAAAGACGGGTTGCATCCTACTTATCCACTCAGTATGCATTTCCAGTGGGTTATCGATTTAGTAGCTATGCCTTTGGGATTATGGGGCATGAAGTATATTGTTTTGGCAAGGGAAGAACTCTCAAACTATGTTGAAGGTAGAGCTTTGAGAACTAAAACTACAGAAGGTGTGTGTAGATTTATCTTGGAAGATATATTTAGCAAATATGGTAGCATTGGTAGGATGAGGGCTGATCGAGAAGAATTATCTGCAACCGAGGCTAGAGATTTTTTTGAAAGATATGGTGTGAAGTTGAAGTTGACAACTGCTTACAATCCTGAGGCAAATGACAAGAATGAGAGAGGACATCCTCCCATTGTAAATGCTCTTGTCAAGGCTTGTAGAGGTAAGCCCAAACAGTGGCCAAAACTTCTACCATTTGTTTTATGGGCAGATAGAACAACTCATAGCACTATTATTGGATATATGCCTAGTGAGTTGATGTTAGGCCTGAAACTCATTATGCATGTAGAGGATTATGTTCCTACGTGGTTAGTGTTGAATTGGAAGGATGGCATTACAAGAGAGAGGTTATTGGAGCTCCTAATTCAACAACTTGAAAGATTGCCTGAAGATCAAGAGATTGTATTGGAGAGTTAAAGGCTACCAGGCTGCATAACAAAGAGAGGTTTGACAAGACTCACCGTTTGAGATCCAAACCAATTAATGTTGGAGATTAGGTGTTAGTATTTGATAGCAGTTTGGAGCATCAATATAGCACTTTAAAAAAGTTTGCTCGAATATGGTTTGGTCCATATGTGGTGATTGCAGTACATGACAATGGCACCTACTCTCTTCGTGAGTTGGATGGAACAAGATTGAAGATATTTGTGGCTGGGAAGCGGGCAAAAACATTTAAGAGGAGAAATAGTAGGTTTACTCCAAATGATCTTGCAAGTGTTATGGAATTTGACTTGGACGAACAAGAAGATTCAGAGACATGTGAGTCTGATGAAGATATTTAGTTTGGCACATACCAGAGGATGTGCAGGTTTGGAGGGGGTGAAATGTCGTGAAGCAAATTTTTACATGTAGTGAAATCATTTTTTACAAAAATAAAAAATAAAAAATAAAAAATTACAAGAATAAATAGTATAAGGAAAGATTATGAGTGATCACCTAGTTGTTTTGAGATAGTGGGTTGCCTAAAGTTAGTTGATTGGTAGTTATCTATAGAAATTTGTTTAGAAGATAGTGAGTTATCTTAAGTTAGTAGTTAAGAGTTAGATAGTTGAGAGTAATCTATAGGAAGTTGCAAAAAAGAAAAGTGAATTGTCTTGAGTTAGGTATATGGATGTCTACAATGCGAATGGATATATAAAGATGGGGAAGAGGAAGTCTTCTCTCTCCCCCAAAAACATTTTCCATACTCATGCTTTCGTCAAGTTTTGAGTTTGATTTTTTCCATCCTTAACTTAGTCCAGTTGCAGCTAGGAACCCTGCGTTTTCCCATAACTAAGTTCTCTATCTGACACCGATCCTTTGTCCGCGTCCCCGCTCATCTACCATGTTTGCTCTGAAATTTGCATGCGGTGACTGCATGTTGCGAAGCCTTCTCTGCGTATTGATGCCCTCTGTCTACTTCGCACTTCTCTTGCCTATGTCCACTTCGCAATGAACGTGTGTCCGCAGGCTCCGCCCTCTGGCTGCTTTGATCCTCCTTGGTTGCCCACTCAGCTGAACTCTTGCCTAACTAGATCGTTCGCTTCGACTTGCATGACCCTCGCCATGCCTTCCTGGTATCCGACACTACCTCTCCCACTCAATAGCATGCAACTCGGATAGAATTCCTATGCAATCTCAATGTTGTTCAGACTGTCTGTACTTGCATACAATCAGGTAATTTCAAAGCAGTGAAATGCAAGGTTGGATCAGGAGCAATGCATATGTTTTTATGTGCCATTGTATTTCTTTTGAATATGAAAATGCATCATGGAAGAAACTAGAAACCGTTAAGTGCAGAACAAAATCTTGATAATCAACATGTGTACAAGGCAATATTGCAACCACCAATGGGTGCCCCCCTAAACACGGAAACCCACTTATTCACCACTTCTATTTCAGCTAACATGCCTACCCACCCATTGCTAACACCTTCCCTAATTACCAATCAAGCCGTCATCCATTACAAACCAAGCCACCACCCATTTCAGTTAAGGGTTCCAACTTGTCTTCAACAACATTGGGTTTTAATAACTGGCCACTGAATTGGCAACTAACACAACCCACCTCCCGGGAACTAGTCAGCCACCTCCCGGGTACTCCCCAACTCTACTGATTGGTTTTGGAGACCCGGTCGGGTATGGGTGCATCGACCTTATGTGCGCTAATGTTTCCTCACATCTATCCAATCAATATCACCTTGTCGATAGAGAAATGTCCCACTCAAGGTGGCCCATCATATGTGAGAGATATTGACTCATAAATTTGGCTCTTACATTCATGCAGTTCATGCAACCTCCTCCCAAAATAAGCGATTCTAAACTAAAACAAATTCTTGTAGGCCTAGAGTATGAGATATTTATATGTTATTTGGGGCGATATGGTACATCAGAAAATACCATCCTATGTAGATTGCCACCTAATGATATTTCAATCCTAGTAGAATATTAGGTGACCTCTCATTTTGGGTTGCATGAGCGTTTAAGTGTCAAAGATACATGCAATAGCTCTTGGACGCCAATTGCACCTTAACTTTGACTACACAATATCTAAGTACATCTCACATGACTAAGTGTTAGGCCTAACACTTCCAAAACATTGTAAGGTAACCTACCCTATCACAAAGTTCTACATCTTGAGCAATTTTTCCTTATTATGCACATTTGCACTTGGCAAAAATTCTTTGGAATTTAATTTATCAATTTAAATTAGTAATGAAGGCTCCAAGTGTTCTTTTAGAGTATGTTGTAATAGATTTGAAAAGGTTTCATATTAGACTTGACCAACTCCTATCATAGAAGAAAATTTTGTCTATCTATTACTTCTTAAGTTATTTTTACACACTCATCATGTGTCTTGGAACCAACACCTAATGAACTAATTACACGCTAACTTGGCTCTCTAAATATTTGATACCCTAGCCAACCAATCATAGCAAAAGAATAGGAAGAAATTTTCTTGAACTTAAAATGATGCTTACCTTGTCATATTTAGAGAGAGAGAGTGTTGTCCCAAGCTAGATCACATTTGCATTCGGGTGGGCCATGCCCTCCCACATCTCCTTCACTGCCCGGTCTTCCCCATGCTCCTTGCCCGCACTTGTGTAAGAACTCTTCCTCGTTGGGAACCAAGGGCCCGATACCCGGGCTGTCATACTTGGCCAAGCAAGCCTCCAAAGCCACTTGAGATCATCTGCCCCCTCGGATCCGAAATCGAGGAATTTTGCAGGGATCACGGCCTTTCTGTTGCACTCTCGGATGCTAACGGACCTTGTTTGGTTGCATCCCAGCCCTTTCAACATCGTGAATAAATTCTTTCTCCCTTCAGACTCCTCAAAGCATACACACATAATGAGTGGTTTTGTTGCTTCTGTGTGCTACAAGATGCACTCTGTGTTTCTTGTTTGGAAGAAAATTCAATCAATTCAGTTTGGGAGAAGATGTATTGTTTGTGAAGGGGCGGAGATTTTGGAGCAAGAGCCGGTTGTGGCAGTCTTGGAAGCTGGAGCTCAGAACAAGCGATGTGATCGTTGTTACACGAAGTATAGTAATTTGTGGCGATGCTCTGCATGCAAGAGTGTCGTCTATTGCTGCGCCGATTGCGAAGTAATCACTAGCGTTGTCCCTATTCCGCCACGGGTAGATCACTCCATTGTCAAGTTGAACACCACATGCGACCAAAAAAAATCTTCTTTTGGTAAGTTGCACCACCAAAATGGGTCAAAATTTTATCAAATTTTTTTCATGAGTAAATATACACAGTACCTATGACATAGTCAAAAGTGGTAACTAAATTTGATGATTTGTTTTTTTCATAAAACATACCATTTCTAACTAGAATGACACAGAATTGAACTAAAACAATTACTAAAAAAAATAAAGATGACTAAAATTTTCAAAAAAGTATACAAAAGATACTATCAATGGTTATGTACATGTAGAAAAAATATCATAAATTTTAAAATTATATATGGCATGTAATATAGGGGTAGCAAACTTTGTCCGCACGTGGTGTCAACTTGACAATGAAGTGACCTCCCCGTGTATTCCGCTTGGGGGTTTAGGGTTTAAGCTGGGACATTCAATGGCTATGCCAAAGTAAATTGGAACTCGAGATTTGACAAACGAGGAGATCTTCTTTGTGGCATTATGCTACTTCACTGCCTTCGGAAGTTTTTCCCACGCATGCCCCCCCCCCCCCCCACACACACACACACTTCTCCCAAATCAACAACAGTCATACCAATCACCGGGGCTCGTGCTTGGGTGTGGATTTACGTCATCGTACCCGTGTGCAACCCAAAACTTCTTGTACCTACATTTTGAGGTATTCAAGTATGTCTGTAGGAAATCCTTTACCACATCATCTCTTAGTGCATACAACTCGTATTTGAACATTTTATTTGGTCACAATGTCAGTAGTGCACTGGAGCAATTTCTTATCATGTTCATTGAAATTTCGAATACTTATCCAAATGTGTTTGTCACATAGGGATTTGATTGTGGCATGCCATTTGGTGCGCAACTCACATACCTCACTTGCCAAATTGGCACTTAATTGAATTATGGGAGTACCCCCAATTTTCTAAACACACCGCACCTGCTTCTCAAAATCCTTATGCAGATACCTATTTTTTGACCTTCGTGCATTATGGGTAAGCAACTTCCTCACCACAAGATCAATTGCCTCTTTGCGTGGTTTCTGAACATTGCGTGATCCCCCCAGGGTGGTTGGGACTTCGAAGCTAGAGTTTTGGGTGTGTGGGGGAATGACTGCAGGTATGCTACTCATGGGTCGAAGGGTTAAGGTACTATGCTTCAGCATACATGGGACCAAACATGTGTTGCGCTCCAATGTAGCAAGTTCAAAGAATATTAAAAAAAATCATATGAGAGTTTTGTAAAATTTAAGGATATTCAAGTATTATATATTATTCTTTTGGATTATGCATCCTTTGAATCCTACATCCAATACAGTATGAAGCAAAAATGGTTAACGAAGTATGATTGACAAAGAATAATAGATATATTCTCTAGATCACATTTAATTAATTTCCAACAAATCATGGTACTATCGAACCCGGGGAGGGCACTCATACATGTATTTCATAACCCATCTGCGACGGAAGGGTATTTATCATGGGGCTATTTATCTAAGAAATTGGAATTCTTTACACCCTATCAATACAGATAAATCTAATTTTTTTCATTTTAGATGACCCTATTTGTATTTATAAAGTCACAACTGAACTAGTTTCTAGTACCCTATGTTCCTTATAATTTTTATATTTGACCCATGAATGACAACTCATAGGACTCTTGAAAGTTTGTAGTGAAAATTCAATAAACCATGTCTAGATTGAAGACATCAAACAATGTACCAAAACATAAAAACTTGAAGCATTATTAGGACCTCCTATTGTTCCAAAACATACATCAAACAATGTTCAAATCAAACAAACTTGAAGCAAGTAAACTTGAGAGAAGCACCAAAATAAAACGAATGAAGACAAGATTCTACTACTAGAACTCCGAAAACCGCACACAACCACAAAATGCACGTCAAGAACTTCAACACCAAATCCTACCTCACAAGTAGCGCTGCATTGGCACAAGCAACCCTAGGCAAAAATCAAAGATACAACGCACAAAGCAAAGAACACCAAAACCCTCGTCATCCAAATTTTTCATTCGGGAATTTGGATTGAAAATGGATAGTTTTTCATCCATTGACCACCATAAAATGCATTATATACCTCTGCCTCAATATTTTTTTCTCTACCTACTATTCCCAACCCTATTTAGATTGAAAGAATTAGATAAATTGATGCATTATATGGTACCCTTATTTTTTTATACACACAACTTTGTAATTGAAGAGGTGCTTCATTATATTGAACAATTGTATAAATTTTATCACAAATGAATAAAAAATACCCTACATTCTTTCTCACATGGTTTAATAAATTTTCGCGAGTGCCCTCCCTTGGCTATCGAATTTCATATATTTTCATATCAATATTTTTATGAAGAAAATAATTTAATTTAATGTTCCATTTTTACACATATGTTGTATTAAAGGCTTCTTTTTTTACCAGACTCATCCCAATCATCAACAATATTTATTAAAGACGACCCCAATTACTGGATGGATGTAGAATTTTACTTTGTAAATGTTCTCTAATTTCTAATAATTTAATATTCACCTTCTAAATCCTTAATATGAGATATTTCTTAAGTTTTAAATTTGATTTCACCAACTCCTACAATATTGTTAGCTTCTCGAATAGTATTTTTATCACAAGTTGTACTCTACTTGATGAAGGATAATTTGGCATTTATGTGGATTTAGAAACAATAACGGATGCAAAATGTTTTGTGGGATCATCTGAAGATTAAAAAAATTATACTCTCATCATTTTGAAGAGATGGAAGAAAAAACCAATTTTGATCGTTTGAGGATCTATAAAATGATTCACATATCCTGAGAAGTTGTGAATTATTCAAGTCTGCTATGATATGCAATGCATGTAATATGTTTGCATATTTCTATTTGAGATACTCTAATACATGTGGAAGAGGTTCATTGCGTATCGGGATGATACATCAAGTACTTTGCATCTGAACCACGATTCATGTTAGAAACAATAACATGTTCCAACCTTGAAGTAAGATTAAAATATTATCTTTATTGATATCTTTACTTCTAAGGATTATATTTTGAATGAGTTCATATCTTTGGATATTTTTTATGTAACCTTGTTTCTTCAAGAATTTTGTGTACAAGTAATGTATTTCAAGGTTTTCGGTGATAATTCAAATAAACCATTCAAGTTTTTTTTCTTTAGGGATTTTTTGCGCAATGTGTGTCGTTGTTTCATGATGTCGTGATAAGAATCAATAATTGAATTAATATGTTACATTGCATGGAGATATTCATAAGTGACTTTGATCCACATACGTATCATATGCCATGAATATAATTAATCAATAATATATAAAAATAAATATGATGATACATTTATATATTAATATTTTACTTAAGACATGAAGCTTTGGATTGAACAAAAATTGACTCAAAAAAATAGAATTCCACCAGATTTTATAAGAAGATTTTATGATGGTAAAAACAAAAGTAGATTTATGAAATGTGATGATTATGTGAAGATTAAGAAAATTTTGAATATTTCTATAAAATGGAGCAAAAAAACACCAACAATATTTTTATAATACAACTAGTGTGAATATATAGATTCAATAATACCTAGAGATGTGTGTGTGTGTGTGTATTTCTTTACCTAAAAACATTGATTTTATCTGACAGTTGTTTCATTTTAGACATTCAACTCCCTTGGCAGCTAAAAAAATCGAATTTATAACATGCTTAAGATGTGAACAACTTAATTAGTCCATTGCAACACATGGATTCAAGTGAAGGCAGGTTGCTGCACACCAATGTATCTCTCATCCATGCATTTAAAAAAAATTATCCTTACATGTTTGTTATTGATTTATTTAAATTATGATTTGTTAAATTAATGTGGGATCATGGAAGTTAATTCCATTGTCAAATCAACTTCAAAAATACCCTCTATCCTACATACCATACAAAATAACCTTGATTGACTTCTATGAAAGTGTTTGCGATTTTTTTCAAGTCTAGACTTGTAATTTTTCAATTAATTTGCTCCAACGCAACTTGGGTTGATCTCCTTTAGTTTGAACACCTTTGAGTCCTTGATGAATTAGAACGCAACTCACCTTATTTATAAGCTTGACGCGGTGAGTGCGAGCATCCGACATTTTTGTTAAAACTAACTTTGTACACCACATGTGTCAACAAGGTTAGTGCACACACGGGTACCTGTATAATATTAGAATTCTAGGACACTCATATAGGAGTAATCATGACAATTGAAGTGTATTAGGCTCTCAACTTGGCCTTGTCATATAGCGTGTAACATCTAAGTATTTTAATATTTTCAAAAGTTTTATGTAGCTGAAAAAACATTGTATCTAATTATAGTTTGAATTTAGAGTCCTATTTATATATTTCCCATTTTTATTTATTTGAAATGTTCTTCCTAACTACATATATATGCTTTGGTATGAAAATTCGTCTAGTGGTTAGATTTTCATGAAAAGATCTCAATCCTTATTCCCAAGCCTTTTGTATTCCCGAACCTTGGCTCTTGTTCACGACGGCTTAGCGTGTTCCGGAGCTCTATCTCATTCCCTGTGCTCTCGGGAAATTTGTGTTGTTGAAGGTAGAGCATTAGATTGCTTGTAGTCATAGCGTATTGTATTAAGCGTGAATAAGGTTTGAATAAATCCATATGGTTTGTGGAAAAATGGGAGATAAGATATCCCATATACATTGTATGAACCAAGGAGGAAGAATGCAATAAAGCGCAAGGCAAGGGGAGAGGATGACCGTTTCATTCTAGACATTGTTCATATGCCTTTGTGTATGTGTATTTGCTTGTGCAATCCGATCTCTAGTTCATGTGTGCTTCAATATGTATTTCTTGCTCTCTAGTTGTCTCCTCCGCTCGGATCATTACTCCTCTCATTCCTGCATGTTGTTGGTCTTGTATTTGTTCCATGGTTCTACACCTCTTCTCTTGGTGGTGGCATCCATGCCTATAAACAACTTCAAAGTTCATTTTCTCGAAGCATTTAATGTGGATAGCAAAAATCCAATGCCAAATCAGAGTTTGTAGGAATTTGCTATGAATTTTCGAACATAAGATATGACTACCCAAAAAGTAGTCATATAGATCCCATGATAAATATATTTGTCGATTAAAGTATCTTCCCTATCACTCTCATGTTGAGCTATACATGTCGCTTATTTTAGGCACTCATTAATCCCGAATAGATTTTGTCGGGCATTCATGTCAAGCACGTCAATGGCCGTCAATGGCCGTCAGTTGAGGTTCTCTGACTTTGGGCGATTCTTCCTCCCCCGATGAAGCATAGCAATCTTTTGCATATGAAAGGCCATTGCCATCTGCAACTTGGAGCCGCCCAAGATCATATTGTAGCACAATTGACAACAAACTTAGTCATGAAATGGGAGTCCCAAATGCCGTGTCAATCATCACATATGCCTCGTGTTGGGGGTCTTGACCAACACCCATAATGTACAACCTAGTTTGTGGATCCTTCACAATATTAAAAATATTTATACAATGTGGTTTGTTGGCAAGAGTTTTTCAATGAACCCGCTTTAGTGTCGAAATTTGTGTCCATCACAAGCCATGTCACTTCGGGAAGCCATGGGGGTGACGCTTTGGGTACTTATCGTTGGAGGGATGTCCAAGGATGTCTTGGACACTTGAGCCTTGTGTTCATCACCGTCATCATAGTTTGAAGTCTTGACAAAATAGCTCATGATGATTCCGAGCATCTAGAAAAAAAACCCAACAATAATAATTAGTTGTTGAATGCATAGACACATACGGATGTATGTCCTTAAGTTGCTCCTCTCAATGGCAATGTATGGGAGTTATGGATGCATGTCCATAAGTTCTCTATGATGCTTATCCATGAATGTCATTGATTTTGTTTTGATTTTTTTTTTTTTTTTTTTTTGGTTTAATGGACTCTTGATTGCAAAAATGCCCAACAACAAGTAGGAGTAAAACTTACCATTGTGGCGTAGATGAATTTAATGTCACCAAAGGTGTTGTACATTATGCCTCCCGAACTATCAAGTGTTGCAGGATGTCAATGTAAAACTCCATATGCAACTCAATAGTTGGGTATATATTGTACAAAGTCTCCTCAATCATGTCCTTTGGGTGCGGTGTAGGGAAATCGTACATTTTTATTAAAATTAGATTTTTTTGGTTGCAACCCTTCCCATTGTTGATTTCTTACATGTCAAGAAATATGATTGGACAATTCTTACTTGCTTGAAGCCCCTCGCCTCCTAAGTCACAGTGAGGCCTTCGATGGCACATAGGTGCTAAGGAATATGTCATATTTGGTATTGAGACCGTTCTTGTACAAATTCAATACATGCCCAATTTTTTGAGGCTTGACAATCTAGAGCCACACGTGAGGCTCCCGATTGTGAGGAGAGTGATGCTTCTTGAATGTAGAATAAAAAGATTCGTAGAATGGGTTGTCTTCTGAATCGGAATTCTATACTCCTAGAATGGCCTTGAAATACAAAATGGCAAAAGATGAACCCTTTGGGTCTTGTCCGACTATTGTTCTAGAGGCATGGTTGAATTTACGAACCAAGAACCATGGTGTTTGGATTGACCATGCAAAATCTTGTTGCGCCATCAAATTTGGCAATCTTCTTCCTCCCGTTGAAGAAGCCGTGCATTTTTTTTCCCTCTTAGTATTCTTAGCCCTCTATGCTTAAGTAGGGGGTGGCCTCTTTTACTAGGGCTTTCATGAAGGCACCATTGATGTTATATTCAAATTTGAAGGCCCTCCAATTCTCCTAGATTATGTCCCCATCAACATTAACCAGTTGTTTCTCCGAGTCGAGCTTATTGATCTCCATTATGGCCATGGTCTTATGTTTCATGTACTCACACCCCTCTTTAATGTGATAAGTGGATGGCTTCATGGCTGTTGGAGGAAGATCTTCGGGTAAGGAAATACCCTCTTGGGCATTTCAAACAAGATGTGATGTGTTGCTCGGTAGAGTTCCAACTATGTGAGGCCCTAGAGAGGCTTGAAGAAATCCTCGAGGACTGGTGGTACCTTGGCCTTAGGGTCATTCCTACACATCAACTCCATCTCTAAATTGACAATGTCGTTGTTATTGTGGAAGTCGAAGACCCGACACCACATGGTCCATGTCAGGTCAAGAAAGCATTGAAATAATTTTGTTGCGCCAATCCTCGCAAATGTTTTTGTCAAGTAATAATATTCTTCTCCATCCATAGAATCTTTGGTTACTATAAATGTCAAATTCATGAAGAGCCAATCAAAATGTGTTGTGCACTTCTCCCATGCCAAAATGAAGGCACCAAACCTTGTTAACTTCCATATATTTATGAATACATAGAAGAGCCCTAAAATCACAAATCACATCATCCATCCCACTTACGTCGATGGCACGTGGCTCGACCACCAATATGGATTCCATCAACTTTGGTATAATATGATGTTGCATTATGTCGTCGGGAAGGCCATGGATAAAATGTATTATCCACTATCTTGTTAAAAAACACTTTATTATTATATTAACAAATCAACAATCCTCCTTCATGTTTGTTCTCCGTATGCTACAACAACCCTGGCCAATGGAGGACTTGAAATTGAGGCCAATGTGAGGTGGGACTTGCTAATATAAGACCCCATTGGAATGATTATTGGAATGATTAAGTTAACACGATGTGACTAAGTTAATGCTCCTTTGTCCCACACCTTGCGCTCTTTTGGCAACCATTGACAAACAAACCCCCTCCCCCCCCCAAAAAAAAAAACAAAAAAAAAAAACAAAAACCATGTGTGATCTCTTCCATATCATAATAATCTTCATATATGTCATCATCTTTGAATCTATACACACAAATTATATTTCTACCACCCTACTTAAGGGCCGGTTTACACTACGGTGGAGAAGTCCACCGGTCATGAAAAAAAGGGCGTTTCTCAATTGTGATTGGTCGAAAATGCAACTCTTGACCGGTGGGTGTTTACACTAGGTGAAGAAAACAATGATGATGAACTTTTCTCATGGATGATAAAATGACATGGCCGCCTACATGGCGGCACTTTTTGGAGTTGGGCTTCTCCGGCCTCAAGAGGCCGGAGAAGCCCAACTCAATAAAAAATTAATTTTCAAAAATAGATTTGGGCCGTAGATTTCAGATCTGGTTTTTTTCAAAACCTAAGGTGTTGGCAAGCTTCTCTCTCTCTCTCTCTCTCTCTCTCTCTCTCTCTCTCTCTCTCTCTCTCTCTCTCTCTCTCTCTCTCTCTCTCTCTCTCTCTCTCTCTCTCTTTGCTGTAGTAGCTCCTTAGTGATTTTTTTTTGTGCAATTTTTTTTTCCGCAATGGCTCTATTGGAATACACTCTATTGGAATACAAAGTCTTAATTTTGTATCTTTCTTGCTCAACATGGGTCCAAGCAAATGACATAAATAAATAAAAAGTAGGCTTACTCACCCGTACACGATCTTTGAACATTTTTGCATTATATGATCCAAGAAGAAATTGTGACACATATCCACTTGGCCAGTCAAATTTCCACACCACCCTCTCCTTGTTCCCAAACAAAAAATATGCCATCATCATAATTGAAGCATTATGGTGATACATGATGATTTTTTGTATCGCCATAGTTGAAACGATAAAATACTTCAAAACTATAAAGATCATAAGAGAGCACAAAATCTCTCTTCTTCGATTATCCATGATTGAAGATCAAAGATAAGAAGAGAGAAATTGATGAGGATGATTGAGAGGAGAGCATGTCTTAAATAATACCAAAGAGTAGTGCTTTGTCCAATGTGTATGGGTTTTCCCCTCTTCATTCTTAAACACCCAAGGAGACATTTATTTCCTACATGGGCCAAACTTGACAATTGGCAATTTGGCAATTTTCATTATCTTTTGAATAAAATTGAACATTATATTACACAATTCTTATGAACACAATTCTTGTTGAAATCTTTTGATACAATGTGAATGTAGAGAATTATGGTTTTTTATCACAAAAAATCTTCACCATTAGGTGAACTTCTCTTCACCGGTGGACTTCTCCGCTAAATTTCTCCTCTAGATGTTTAGACTTCAACCGGTCAAGACTCCTTAAGAAATATTTTATTGCCTTTAATTCTTCTCTGGCACATCCACCATTTGCCTCATATAACCATGTCTTGGCCAAGCATTCTTGACCGACCGGAGGCCTTCTCCACCGTAGTGTAAACCGGCCCTTAGGGTATATACACACAAATTATATTTCTACCACCCTACTTAAGTTCAAAAGCCGATGTTGAACATATGCCTCAACCGGCTTCCATTTCTTCACATGCCCAAAGCCTTGCCTAGTGCCATCTTCAGTGTACAGTAGATTCACATACAAAACAAAATATGCAAAACCCGTAACATAAAACCCGGCCCTCACTCCTGCCAAGCCAAGAATCAACACCTCTAGAATTGGATCTTAACTCAATCTCTACAAAGACAACAAAGATGAACATACTATACTCTCCACATATAAAATAAGCCCTAACATTGCTTAGGCTACTAGTCGTGCTCCCTATAAAAAAAGGGTAGGCTAGTGCCGAGCTTAAGCTTGAGTGGATTTCACAACTAGCTGAGAGCATCCTCAGTCGGTCTAGGTAAAGCTCACTGCAAACCAAAACCTATCTTTTGACTGACCTAAAATTAGAAAATGAAATTACCATCATTAGAAGCACACCTAAATAAACGTGAGATATTTCTCAAGAAAAAAGAATTGTAAAAATTTGACGTAGGTGAAATCCCTCATTGAAAACACCACTTTTTCAAAATTTAGAGGGAGTGCACCAAATTTAAAATGGAAAGATCCTCCCACACTCCCTCCAAATTTTTGACATTTAGAGGGAGTGTGGGAGGATCTGTCCATTTTTAAGCAAGATTTGGTGCACTCCCTCTAAATTTTGAGCAATTTTAAGCAAGATAGGTCTTGGTTTGTAGTGAGCTTTACCTAGACCGACTGAGGATGCTCTGAGTGTAGCATTTATTACTATAGTGGCCAACATTGGAGCCCATGCATTGCCCACATGGTTTGCATGCATGCATGCTTATCATAGAATCGAATCAAAGAGGAATATAAACTTCGTTGATAAAAATCCCACTTGGTTGTCACTCTTGCAAAATGTACAATACTTAGGTTGAGTACTCTTCATTTTGCAACGGTGGTCCAAATTTTTTGGAAGATAATTCTTCCATTATGGTGCAACACTCTAGTGTTGCATAATGCTATGGCCTTGGCCACTTAGGAATTAACAAAAAAAAAATCTTATCTTATGTATATAAATACATTGGTTATCTACCCCATTAAGTGAGGGTGGGCTAATAGTACGTGTGGGAAATTAGTGAAGGTGGTACAAAATTTATTTACTCTGTGGAATGGGTGTCACCATAAGATCCAAGGTAAAAGTACCGGATACTCTCAAATGCAATCTCTCATCAATTTCTTAGTTTAGGAGATGTCTTAGAAGTGAGCGGCACATATTGAAAAAGGAGAAGAAGGAGCCTCTTCAAGCCCACCAAAGTAAACCATGCACTCTACAAGCACCTTAGAGATGAACTCATTTTCTTGAAATGTATGGTAAATGAGCATGTATTCACGAATTTAGTATCACTCAATAAAAATTTCAACGCTTGTTTATTTTGAGATTTGGCAAAATAGTACGTGTTTTGAGAATTGGTACCACCTGCATTAAGTGGGAAATTGGTGTAGCTTGGACCCATGTTGTCTTAGTCTATTGCCATGTGCATATGAATTAATATCGCAGACGAACCATGCCTGCCATGTCCATGCTAGTTTCCCACACCATACCCACCTTTTGAATTGTAGTCCATGACCTTCCCACATTCGTTTCCTCTTTGTCTTATCACATGTTCATTTGGGGAATAAATCTTTGACACGTGACCCTTTTCCTTTGGATTTTTTTTGGGGGTTTTAGACAAGAACAATGAAGAACGGTAGGGTGGCAGCCACTACTCACCACCATCGTGACCACCTTCAAGTCTTCAAACATATATGAATTTGTCCCAATGTTTATGAACCAACAATGACATTGATCATGTGAACCATGAAGACTTCAACACTCTAGTCACGTGCCTCATATAAATACATCCCAAGTTATCTTTCCGTAAACACTTCGGCGGATCTTCAAGAGTTGGATTTTTTTTTATAAAAAATATGTAAAAGATACTCCCATGTGGTAATCGTGTTTTAGATAGTAAAACCCATATGCAATTGTATTGTTAGCCAATCTTACACTAGAGGTGCACTACACTAAATAGTGTGTTTACTGATTTCCTATTTGGAATTATGCAATGTTATATTTATTTTAGTATGTATCTCATATTTGACCAACAAATGTGATAAGAGTTCTGCACCTAATTTGCACTAGAACTAACTTAGTTATTTGGTACAATATTGCCATTGTTAGCGTAGTCATGTAAGTGGAAGTGACATAAATCTAATCATGACTTTTGGAGGCCTAATGTGGATGTAAATTAGACTGATAATGTTAAGGAACGTTGGTTCCATTATGGAGCAAGCATGAATGAAGAACCTCTTCACTATATGCCACTACCCCCTCCCCCTTCTGAAGTAGAAAACCATTCAACAAGTTATTAAGGAGCACCTAAGTTACTTCGAGTATGGGATTTGCATTATAAGTTATGAGATGATTGTTTGGTGTGTCTCACACCAAATGTGTAGTTACTTGGTCTAGAACTACACTATTCGTGATATTTAGTGTCACTTACTATTTGGAACTACGTAGCGCTATATCTATTTATTGTATATTTCATGTTTTACCAACAAATGTCAATTTGGTTGTTTGGAAATTATAATCAATAATAACTTTACTTGGTAAAAAATTACAACCATAGTAAAAGGGTATAGATTACATAATTCCAAATAGTAAGTGACACTATACATCATATTTAGTGTACCATATTAGCTTGGAATGATCCATGACGTTGTTCCTATGTATACCATATAAAATAATCACTCGTGGATGTCTTATATTAAGGGCCGGTTTAGATTCCAGTGAAGAAGTGCATCAATCAAGAATCTTAGGGGAATGGAGCAATATGATTGGCTATGAAATGAGTTCTTCACCGGTTGGGGTTTACACTACAGCCAAGACTTCTCTATTGGAGGACTTCAAACATCGACGAAAAACGTCATTGTTGACAACACGGTGACACTCTTTTGCTAAGGGAGTTTTCCAAAGGGTTCTTGGGCAACCTCAAACCCTCAAACAAGAAACCTGGTCTTTGGAGAATCAACTCGAGGCTTCTCTTTTTTTCCATCTTGTCCACCATACCAACCATTACCTCAAATAACCTTGTCATGGGCTGAAATTCTTGATTGAATGGTGCACTTCTTCACTATAGTCTAAACCAACCCTAGCATTGTTTTCACTTAGACTTCCAAATTTTTCATATAATCCAATGTACTAAATAAAAAACATTCAACTTCCAATAAATTATAAACTTACTTGCTTGAAACACCTAGGAGTTCCAACCCATAATATAATCTTGAGTTGTGAGAAGCTATTCAACCTAAAACAAGTATGGCTTGAGAATGGTTACTATAAAGAATATAAGTTATTCAACGACGCCAAAATATGGACGTGATCTTCCTCTACAGTCTTTATGTTATACCGTGCTCTTTGATTTGATTTGATTTTTTTTTGTTGGACGCTTATCAGTATTTAACTGATCGGGATCCTATGAATTAAACATGGATTTTACATTTTGGCACCAAAAGTGGCGAACCAAAAGAGCACGTTTAAGTAGTAACATAGTGCAACCTTCACGTGTTAAGTGGTAGTGTGACAAGGGAGGTACCAATATCCACATGATAAAAACCATAACACAGCCACCACACCCATTTATCCCAATTAGTGTGTTCTACTGTTCGGAGTTACATAGTGCAATAAATAGAATATAAAATGACTTTGCTTAATAAAATGTTGCTTTCTCATTAAATAGTTTATTGCACTGCGTAACTCCAACTAGTAAAAGAAAACACTAATTAGGATAATCAAAGTACACTAAAAAGGATATCTATTTTTTGATTATATTTAATGTTGTTACCACCCTACCCTGCTCAATATTGATTTCCAAATCCTTGACAATCATTGTTAGACATAAACGTGCCGCTACCTTCCCTACTGCCACCTCCCTTCTTGTAAAGCATGGATTTCATATCCTTACTAACACTAAAGTCAAACATGTAACTTCCACATATTAGCATTGTTGATATTTGGTGTTTGAGTTTACATTTAACGTTACTTACTTTCATATTTGGGGTTATTGACATTTAGTGTATGCGTTCGTATTTAGTGTATCAAACACCAAAAATCCTTTTAAGTGTAGTGTACTTTTGGAAGGTTTCATGAGAGCAAAAACTTTATATTGATAACTAATGGCATGTACTTTGAGTTATCTCTAGTGTAATATTTAGAGTGCAGGGAAAGTGTCGCAAACCAAATGCTTTGTTACTTGGGATTGGAACTATACCTAAGCACACCATTTATGGTATTTAGTGTCACATGTGTAATAGTGTGACTTACACTATTTTGAGGCGTATGCTAGGTTACACCGATGATTATCAACTTCGTCATTAGTGTCGCCTCATGACACTTGGCGTTCAAGTGCGCTTACTAATAAATTGGCATGAGTATGTTCAATAGTGTTATGAGGTGCATGTCTATGTTACACAATGGTCTACAAGCTGACTAAAGTATACACAAATGACACTTGGCATTAGTATGCTCAAGAATATCTTCCTCTTGCATATTAAAACATGCAAACACATGACACTTGTCTTTAGTATGTTTTAAAATAACTTCCCTTTGCATACTAAAATGCAAGACTATCATCTAAAATATCCCTATGTGCTACTCTAAATGTCATGATGTAGATATTTCCCACTTGAAGAAGTTAGTTGTGTTGACGAATGAAATTATATTGGCAATTAACGGGCATGACACTTTGAGACCTCTAGGCATCTAGTTTAGGCCCTTCGCAAACAATGTACATGACACTGAATACCACAAATGGTGTACTACCACACTAGCATGAGTTGGTGTGACTCTGTAGGTAGTTTAACAACGTAACAAAGACGATGCCAAATTTCACGTACTAGGTTCAAGCATACCCTGAAATCAATACACTAAATACAATATTTAGTGTCACTTACTATTTGGAATTACACAATTCTATATCTCTTTATTGTTTACCTCATATTTTTTTGCCAACAAATGTCGAATTGGTTGTTTGGACACTATAGAACATTAACGGTTGTACTTGATTTTAAAAAAAAGTTACATTAATAATAAAAAGACATAGCATTGTGTAACTCCAAAAAGTAAGTGACACTAAATACCATAGTTAGTGCATACCGTTTGTGTTATTTAAGAAGAGAGGGGATTATCACATATGAACGTACCACTCATGCATCCAACATAAAGTCCTAAGCCCCTCTAGGTTTGTGGTCCATTTATCTCAAACAACTTGGACTTCACTAATTTGGAATCTCTTAAATATAATTCCGTCGCCAAATGAACTACAAAATTCTATGGCTACATACTAAGGTAGGGGTGGCAATTTCCGTGCAGGTCCTAAAGTTGACCCCTATGTCGGAAGCACCTTTTAAGGTGCTTTTATGTGGGTTTACAAAAGCACCTATCAAGGTGCTTTTACCGTTCACTGCGCTGCCAACATTTCATTGGCTGCCAGCGGTCGGTTTTAGAAATGCACCATGTGGATATACCACGTACCCTATGTGCGAGTGTTGGTCACTCTACAAGGTTTCCTTTAAAATTTTGTAGGAAATCATAACCATGCCAGAAATTTTTGATTTTTTCATAGTTGCTCTTGCACGAGCTTTGCGGAGCGCTCAAAATTTATAAAAAAAATAGTTTCAGCATCCCAACTAGGCACATCTGAAATTTGGACGGAAATAGCCACCCCTACCTTATTTTATGTTGCATGGATGAGAGTAAGCTCATATGTGTTACCGAAGTTCCCTTTAGTGTCCCGGTTTTTGTGCCATTAAGTGATGCAATGACGCTTTGATGCATGTTTCAACTTTTACACACAAAGCACGCACACGTAGTTTGGACATTGAATGACCTAGTGAATAAAGTACTCTCTAAGTAACATGTTGCAGCATTTTGGCAGAGAAGAATGGGCTTCCATTCACGTCAGTGCTAAATCGCACTGATACATATATATTTTTTCATTATTAGTACTTCAATTAGTGAGTGCCACTACATACTATACACAAAATAACAAGTTTGAATGGATAATGGGAGCAAAAGGTAGACCGATGAACATTAAGTTGCAAGTTGGATTACTTTTGGTGTAAGAAACACATGATGCGAAATCTTTGCTTGTCGTAATATCTAACAACAAATCCTTTGTTGCTTGTTCTTGAACTACCATATGTATGTTGTTGACAATGCAACAAGAACAAATGTTTCCTATGCTTGATTTCCTATATTATGTAAGATTTCCCAAACTAAAGGAGCCCATCTTGCGAGAGGATGAAAGTACCCTTATTGTGAAGCTTAATTAAACATGACCACGGCATGGAAGGACAAGCTCCCATTCACGTCGGTCTTTAAACTAAACCCCGACGTTACTTTTTTGTTTTGTTTTATTTTATTTTACTTATAAGATTTCCCAAACATGCATGCCAAAAGCTCTTATTTTCCCCTAGAAGTCCTAATGGGATGTGGAAGACATGGTTGAGAAATAATGATGCTAAATGTGACTTTCGCTACAAAGGTAAATGCATTGATGACATTTAAAGTAATTTGGACATTTTAAAGAAAAAAATTAGACTTTTTGGTTGCTTCAATCCTATTGACAATTCGGTCGATATATTTTCGATAGACCAAAATTTTATGGGAATTATGTGAATCCTTAATGACTACTTGAATGTTATGCCATTAGAATATGATGTAAAATTTTGATATCTATTGTTTTATGTTAAATATAAATAATCATTTTAATAGATGAAATGCAAAAAAACAATTACTATCAGAGCATCATAATCAACTATGAATATTCTATCATAATATCTTACCATATTATATGACCTTATGATAGAATTCAACATGCTATAAATCTAGATTTGGACCTAGTCCAATTATTGGTTCATGAACACTTTCACATGAAAGTAACACCCCGAGGGAGCTTCTTGTATGTGGAATATCTTATGGTTGAAGTATTACACTTCATAACACACTTGTAATGGTGCATTCTATTGCATGGAATGAACCAACTCACCTTGATTGAATCCATGTGTGCAATATATTTGACAATGATTGTTGGGTGAACTTGACTGAACGATGGTAGGGAGTTGGGTCCTCTCATTGAACATCATCATCAATGATTTGCATGAAAGAAAGAATATGCACATCACCAAAGAACTTTGAAAACAACATGCTGGACCATATGACATCATTTTATGGATAAAGTGGATGTATAGTATATGAATGAACCAAGAGATTATGGTTGTGGAGGACAACAAACAATGTGATGATCAATGTTGTGCACTTTTGTTTGCTTGATTTTTTCCCCCATGTTCCACCTAGGGAACAAGTCCCTTGTAGAGATACGAACCACGTGCAATAAAGGGGTATTTTTCTAGGGGCATGTGAGGTAAAGTGCATATTCATGATATATTTCATATATTCAATGAATATTATCGAAATAAACCCAATATATTCTCAAAACAAACTGATAGTATCCTATATCCATTTCTTTTTTTTGAACAAATTTTGGTTCTTTGGATTCTATTCCATCACTTTTTCTTTTCTCTTCTTTTTTCACGTGGTTCTCAATTACGAAGAGTGACCTCCCCGGGATGTACCAATGGGTGAGGACATTAGAAGAGATTCTAGAATTTGATACCCAGTGGGTCATGGTATTGAAAATATTTGTAAAATGTCCATGGGTCTGGAGATGATACCATATGATTTTACACTAGGAAATGTGCAAATATCAAGGGGTATCAATATATAATGGTATTGTAGGATGTGATACCATTTGGGTTGCATATATCATACCCCATACATATACTATATTTGATACTCGAGTTGAACTCAAATACCCTCACACACACACACACACACAAAATAAATAATCAACGTTGGACAATCCGACATGAATTTGAGTCCATTGGCCCTACCATGCTCAAGAATACTCTTGACGTAGGGTGGGGTTTACTGTCTACCTTGCGGTGGGTGGGCTCTTGGCTTCCTACCTACTCAACTAGTTTTGTTCCATCAAGTAAAGAGAAGATTCCATAGCAAGAATCGAATTGCCAACCATTCCATTCAGAAATGGGTACCGCTCCACTATCACCCGATAATTTAAGATCATCTCGGACCATACCCGCACAACATTGGTGGTGGCCAATGTCATACGGGTATTTGCATTCAACGTGTGTATCATCAATACACAGGTGTAAACATTCGACCTAGCGGGTATCACATCTTTCAATACCAAAATTGACATCCACTTGATATTTATAAGTATCCTATTGTAGAATCCCATGCTATCACCTCTATACCCTTGAACATTGTACGCATATTCTAAAATGCCATGACTCTCTATGTATCAAACGATTAGTTCTCTTTCAATACCCCCACCCATGGGTAGATGAAGATAAGGACACCCGCGCAACATGGGTGATGACTTGGTGTGAGATTGGCAACATTGTGACTAACTTTATGAACATACTGCATTGATTATCCCGTTTAGTGCATGTTACTATTCAATATTATGCAATGCAATAATGAATATGGGCTGATACCCGTGTTGAACGGGTATCATCTTTTCTTAATACCATTAGTGGAAGTCTATGATGCGAGTTTCACATATTTTGACACCCAGATTTGTTACGGGTATTTGAGGACATTTTTGTTTTCAATACCATTCAAGTCCTATGTACCATGCAAAAACCTTAACACCGAGGTAAATTAACCCTAGTATTAATATGCTCAATGACTCGAATAAGAACTCAGGAGTATAAAGATTCTTTCACTCTTCAAATACACACCAAATATCAATATTTGATTGATTTTACAAATTTGATACCCACGGGTAGGTTCTTTTGATACCCTTGTTGATGTTGATTATTGGTACCATGCATTCACCTAATACATGGGTCCAACATTGGTCTGATACCTTTACCCATTGGTATATGAAGATAATAAGGTAGATGGATCTTAAGTAGTTCGTTTTCTTAATCGGACCCCTTAAATGTGGTTCGGTAAGGATAAAAGAGCAAACATCATAAAGACATGTGTCAAAAAGAGATTGGACTACATCGTCAAATACTAATAACGACTCTACACTCAATAATGAACACACTGGGAGGACCTATGTATCCAGTCAAGAAATCAACAAACATGCACTTTTGATAATCATAACGAAACAAGGGGAGGTTTGATTTTTAATCCAATTTCTGTAATAATTTTTCATTGTGGAGTTGCTAATGCAACATGAGTTTTGTTGTGTAAGGCAGAGGGTGCTAAAACCAACACCTATAAACGCCTCCCAATCACCAACACTCTACTACCTTGAAGCTTTCCCCATGGTATAGGAGTGTATGGGCCCACTGAGCGACGCTTTTAGGTGCCATTAGTGACGCCACCTCATAGCGACCTCCGCTACCTCCATTTAGGGTATGTAGCGGACTCCACTCTATCTCGGGTTGGTTCAAGGTGTGTTTAGGCGGCTCGTCAATGCCTATTCTAGCCATTCCATTCATTGTGTGTGTGTGTGTGTGGGGGGGGGGGGGGCATTCTGTTCACAAAGTCATGAAGGTAGGCCCACAAAGCACAAAGGGTGTTGGTACTCAGGATGTAAGGTGATGGTTTTGCAAGTGAACTAGGTGGCCATGTGGCTTTGTGCACCGTTACTAGTTGGTCTTTGATCTAGCTTGGGTCTAGTACCTAACTATGTTGTCTTGGTTCTAGGCAATGAAGGTGGGGGTCATACATGGGGCCTATATATATTGGTTTAAGAAAGCTAGTGGTTTTGACTTTGAATATTCATCAAATATCTAATCGAGGCTAAAAATATTTGTTCTTTCTTTATACCTATGTTTAGAACAAAGGCTAATATGATTATAATAAAATTTAAAAAGACCAACCATGTAGCATATGTATGTGCAATAGCTTAGAGTGTTGGTTTAAGCACCCCCTACCATAACTCTAATCGGTAGAAGTTGGAGAACATGGAAATGAACTAAATACCATCCACATAGCTTAACAAGGAAACCCACACAGCATGAGGTTTTGGCAGCATTGTGACGAAGTTTAGGGAGATACCAGATGAAAGAAGCATTAAGTTATAGGTAAACCTCCTCCACTTGAGAAGGCTCTTAGCTAAGCTTAGAGAGGACGACCAACGAAGCAAATGATGCCTGAAGGCTCTGGTCCTTTGGAAGGCAAGACAACGACAAAGGAGTTGAAGCGCTCCTCGAAGGGGAGGAGGCTGCTTGAGACTCCTCTTTCACTCACTCCCTCACTCACTCCTTCATCACTGCTTGCTTCATTGACTCGCACAGACTTCGGCTAAGTTAAGTTAAGTTAAAGTGATGGCCGGGAACAACCACGAACCCTTTCGCGCCATGTTGCTAGCCCCCTGCGACTACCGAGGAGCTGCTGCAAGGTACTATTAACTTACTGTACATCTCCTACTTGTAGTGCATCCGAAAGAATGAAATGAGAGGAAATGGGTTGGCTGGCTTCATGGCACCAACCAGAAGGTGGGGTTGTGGCGTGGTGAGGGTTGGTGTCGGAGGTGGGTTAAGTTAGATAGGTTGGACCCTCTGTGGAGGTCCCTCTGCATCCCTAAAGATGGGTTTGGTGCATTTGGGAGTGGAACGGGTTATGTTAGAATATGGGTTAAGGTGGTTTGTTTGATTTGGCATCTACGAGGCGGGGTTGAGATGGTGGTAACTTAGCCCATGGAATGAAGAGGTGGAGTAGAAGAGGGGGGAGGGTTTGGGTGTCTTGGGAAGTGTACAGTGTCTAGGTTATGTTTTGGGTTGGGTAGCTTGGGATGTGCAATCGGGGTTCAGGCTAGACAACGGAGTAGTAGTAGTAGTAGTAGGAGGAGGAGGAGGAGGAGGAGGAGGAGGAGAATAATAAGAAGAAGGATCCATCGGTGTAATGGGGATTAGGACATTGGGTAGAGTTGTGCCTTTGTTGTTTCTAGGGTGTCGATTTTGGTAGTGGGAGGGAGATGTTATGGGTGTGTGTGGTGGTTCGGGTGTGGATTATTTCCTTCTGGCTGTTTCTTCATGTGGTGCTGTACGTGAATGGGATGGTGCAGACACCGGTTTCGCACTTGGCAGCTTCTTTCGAATGAGTTGTAGAGTCTCTCTGTTGAAGAGGATACAATTTGCAGGTGAGCCTCGTTGTTGAATGCTTGTGTTGAACGATTCTCTAGAGTTTTTGGGTATAGGATAGGCTATGTTGGCTCTAATTCAACATGGTTGTGACGTTTCCCTCTGTCATTTTGCAAAGTTGGGTGGTGGATGGATGGATGGATGGATGGGATGGGGGGTTGGAAGAATTGTTCCTTCTTGGATGTGTCCGCAGGAAACCAGGTTGGATGCCTTGTTTGGGGGTTCACACGGTGTGTCTTCGTAATACTTTCTGTGGGTGTTGTTAAGGGTGTGTTTTGGGCCCCATTTTTGAACACTTGGAGGGTTTCAGGTGTAGATGCAAGGAGTTGACATGGGTCTGATGGCGACATGATAGTTAGGAGCCTTCATAGGAGCTATATCTAGGGGGAAGGCCTTTTGACCGATTTCATTGGAGGGGCTTCTAGAATGGCAACCTTGAAGAACACGACATGCGTGAAGCTGGAGAATGTTGTGAAATCTGGAGTGAATGTCTTTGGGAGATACGATCTGTACGTGAAAGGTGAGTGGTTGCCGACTGAGTTTTCGCTCTCCATATGTGATGGCACTCGGGCTTGGACAGTGACGGCCTCGAAAGACCTCATCCAGAGTTGTGCAGATGAGTTGCTGATTGCAGAGCTCGAGTATGTTGACAGAGCACATTCCTATTTTAGCAAACAGCACTTTAATACAACCTATGAGTTGAAGCATGGTAAGAACATGAAGATGGAATTAAATTGTTACAAAGGAGATGGACATCATCGAGAGCAGCACTTGATCCTCCCCCTGGTGGAGGCTGACATCCAGGATGTGGCAGTGGAGATGATGAAATTCTTGTGGGATGCGCATGCTAGCCTGAATGAGCAATTGGACAGAGAAGCACGCACATTTGAGAGAATTATTGCGGCAAAGGAGCAGAGCGTGATCACATTGAAGAAAGAGAAACTTGAACTTGAACTCGCAGCTGGATTAAAATCCTTGGGAACGGATACGAACGGGCAGCCGGTGGCAGGAGAGGATGAGGATGCCACTCCTGGGAGAGTGGCAGAAGAATCACAGTCACGGGGGAAACGCAAAGGAATGATCAGTCCTGCAGAAACAGGCTCCAGGAAGAAAAATCCCAAAGGGGTGGGACCTTCAGACGCTGCACCGGTTCTGGCTTACCAAAAGCCTGCTTCTCCACAATTTGTTGTTGGTAGCAGAGCTGTGTCAAACCCAGAGGTGTCAGCATCCTTGCCACCTCCGTTGAGCCTGTTGGGATACAAGCAGCCTAAGGTTGGTGAGGAGGAGGAGGAGGAGGAGCCCACCACCTATCTCAGCTGGATCAACAAAGGTAAGGTCCCTGTAGACCCAGAGCTTCATACTAGTCAGGAGTTGTTGAAGGGGAATGATGTGACTGAGAGAGAGTTTCTGATTGTGGATGAGAGCCTTGCAGATGAGCATCGTCAGCCTGTGCGTCACAAAAAGCCATTGATGAGCCTCGATGACCTCTCTGATGTCGCAGACGTAGCAGGAAAATACACATCAAATGAGTCACCAACTGCAGCTGCAAAGAAAAGCACTTCGAAGAAGCAGAAAAAATCTGGTGGTTCGAAGTCAAACAAGAAACAGCCTGCTCATTCCTTGGATGCCTCTTTGGACGGGGTGGACGCCATAGTGGAGAAGGGTATCAAACTTGTGGATACACTGGGCACTCCTCCTGCTCTGACTTTGGAAGTGTCTAGTCCTCTTGTAACTCCAGGCAAACAGGGAAAAGTTGGATCTGGCAAGAAATCATTGAAACCAGCTGCTAAGAAAAGCAATTCACGAAGCCTCAAGAAAGTGCCGAAAAAGAAAGAGGTGGTGTCATCACCTGATGTTAGCAATGATGAGGGTGAGCCGAGTGAAGAACCTGAGATCAATGAAGAATCTGCCCTCAAAGAAGTAGAGGAAGATAGAACTATTTCTGTGCAGAATGCAGAGTTTCATGACTTTGACGAGAGTCGCGCGCTGGAGGGGTTCGCCATTAACCAATATTGGGCTCTTTATGATGATCAGGATGGCATGCCTCGGTTTTATGGACGGATAACAAAACTCCATGACCCTTTTAAGGTTTCGGTCGAATGGCTGGAGCCTCTTAAACCCAGTCTTCCTGCCAATGGACTTGTCAAAACAGCCGGCCTTTCTGCTGCATGTGGGGACTTCAAAATTGGATCCATTTGTCTTCAGGACCTTCCTGCCTTTTCACACAAGGTTGACATTGAGAAAGATAATAAGAAAGGGTGTATCAAGATTTCCCCGGCAAAAGGTGAGATCTGGGCTTTGTACAGATTTTGGAGTAACAAGCAGCCTAAAGCAGTTGACGAGGATGAAGAGGTGAAGTATGAGTATGACTTGGTTGAAGTACAAAATGCGGCTTCAGTGATGGAGGGTGCGCAAGTGTTGCCATTAACAAAACTTCCAGGTTTTAAATCTGTGTTCACTCGGGAAGATAATGATAGCTTGTTCCACATACCGGGCAAGCAACTGCAGGCGAGGTTCTCTCATCAGATACCTCGGTATGAACTGCTTGGAAGTGAAACTCCTGGGTTGCCAGTTGGTGCATTGGAGCTTGATCCTGCATCTACCCCTGCAGAGTATTTGGGCAGATGAAAAGGCTTGACAAAGCAAAGTCACCCACCTTATGTGAACGTGTATCCTACTGAGAACCCTAAATTTGTGTAAATTGCAGTGTGGACAATTTTGACCCAAGGAATCCTTAATCTCTGCCCTCCAGTGCCCCTGTTTTGTCCATGGATGAGTTGTTTCTACAGCCACAAGAGCAAGGTACTTGAGAGGGGTTGTGGTCACATGGTTCCTCGACACATTTTGGGATCTCAAATCGAGAGTTTTAACATATCAATGACAAGAAAGGACGTTGAGCAATCATAGGACTTTTTGTTTAGTTCTGTGCCTGTTTGAAACCTTCAAATGTCATTGGTGATAACATTGTGAATCACATCCAGGATTCAATGTATTAAAGTAGTTGTGCTTATGATTTGGATACACAAACCTTATCTGGCATTCTATTCGTACTTTGATGTATCAACATTGGCTTCTTTCTGAATCATTTGTGGTGGTGACTTGTAGTTATCTTTTGGAGGTGAGGTTTTTCTGTATTCTGCTTGTGTTTGTTATTAAAAGGGCCACTGACCTGGACCTTTTTACATTGCCCTGTAGTTGTTATTGTATTGTCTCTGGGGATTGTCTACTGACCACTAAATGCCAACTGGATTGGTTCCATTACCTTAGTATTTCTGTGTAGCTCTCTTACTAATGCTTCTTGAATTCAAGGTGATGTTATTTATCACAGACCTTAGGAGGTTCGAAGTTAATCAGCTCCTGCCGTGTGAGATGTCACAGTTAGGTACCACTCTGCTCTTTCTGATTGAATTTAGTGTCTCTATGTCCTGGAAGAGGGCTTTGGGTGCTAAGAAAAAAATGCAAGTTGTATGGGGAGGTTTAGTGATGCAGTGATGGGCAGCCAATAGTCATGTACTCAGGGGGTTAACACTATCTTTGTCATGCTATGATACTGCTTGCTAGGAGTCTTCTTTGTGGACCCGACATTTCTCATATTATACCAAGTATCATGGACCTTTGTGTCTCTTGTACTTTATGTGTGTGTTCAATCCTTGTGCTTTAGCAGTCCAGGACTTCCTTGTTAAGGTATTTCGTCAAATAATTAGGTGTTATCCTTGAAATCTGTGCTCGTAATGTGTGCTGTGTTCCTACAACAGTCTCTGGGTTGTTCTCAAATGTGACTAATCTGTTGTCCGTCTATTCTCCAATATGGATGTGCACCTTATTGCACAACCTTTGGGGGCTGTAGGTCATTACATACTTCTCTGAATTCAATGGAAGGTCCACTCATGACTTGAGGATGATAGTGGAAAATGGTTCCAGCCGTGTGGAAAGTGTTTTGATACACATGTTTGTTCCTTGGTGATTGATAGCCTGCATTATTCGGTCTTTGGTAGTCTTTCAACAGAGGTTCATTTGAAATAGGTTGCTCCAGTGTCTGGGAAGATTTTGGGCACAATCAGTCCAGATTTGAGTGTTTCCAAATCCAAGTGGTCACATGTTGATATCTTTCGGTTTTCTTTATTGACTTGAGGTATATCCTATACTTCTAAAACGATCACTGATTTGCCTAAAGTCCTGAACTTAACCAGTGATTTCTCGAATTTAACTGGTCCATCTGTAGCTAGCGGTCGGATCTTTCCGGTCATAGGGTTGCTCATTGTCTGCTTCTTTGATGTTCATATATTGTGTAATCACTACACTAAAGATCTGATTTAGTGTGGCATTAGAATTGGTGCGCCTTGTAAATTAGAGTGGCCTTCACGACTTGTCATCTGGCACCAAGTGTCACATGACACCCTCTCTAGTAGTCACAAGACAATTAACGGGGGTCGATGAATAGTGTGGACCACACTGTATCTAATGTTTTGTGTAATGGGTTGGGGTCATCTTGAGTTTGTCTGACAATTGATTGGTGCCTCATGTTATACCGACATTGGATGGTTTCTTCTTTGTTGAGCAAGGTGGTGGAATGTTCTATGTTGCATTTGATCTTTACGTGTCACCAATCAATTCTGTGGGTGACTTCTGGGTAATGATTCTTCTATTTCCTTTGATAGAATGAAAACTCAACTCCTAGTTAATATGTCATCCACATTCTAATCTATGTTGGCCTAGTCAAGTACTCATTTGAATGATAGCCTTGAACACTTTTGGTGTTATTAGTATAGCTACAAATAACAATCCTTGGGACAATCGTATGTCATGATCATGACTATATTCCTATCCTAGCATCAAGCCTCAGGGGTGTGTTGGGACTTTTACCCCACATCAATCTTATGTTGCATGTTTTGCTTACCCTATGCCTCTTACCTGTGTCACTTGGTTGGCCTTGTCCTCTGAGTATGTAAACTACCTTCTTCCAACTTGATATCCACCATTAGTGTGAATATGTGTGCTTGCTTGCGTGTTGAAACTCGTGTTAGGATCTCTAAGGGTCATGAGGTGAACTTAGGCTCCTTTGCTAATTCCGACTTATTGGGTTAACCTCCCATTGTCGCACCGGTGGATTCCCGAATTTGTCCAAGCTTGTCAATAGATCCAAAGGATGGCTAGCCCTAAATTGACACGTGAGTCTATATATATGGCATTTGGTAGAACCTGATGGTGGTTGTGTGGCAGCTGTGGCTTACCAACAACTTGATCGAGCTTTTGGTTGGGTGCCAATATCATTTTTTATTTTTTATTTTTTTAATCTCAAGTTTATGCTTAACTCTCACTTGGATCTTAATGATGCGAGCATTACACTAAATATAATATTTAGTGTCATATGGAAGTTTATGTCGCTATTGTAACTTTTTTGGATGACACTTCTTATGAAGAAGTGAACAAATATTGTCATGGATGATGAATGAGTTCATCCATTGGCCAAAACCCTGCCTTCTCTTGTCAGGAACTACATATTTAGTGTAGTTGTTAGATCAATGATATGTGGTAACTAGCATTGGCAACCTCACTAAATATCTAAGTGCCTCTTTCATTGATTGATGTGTTAGTTTTGGAGTTTGATTTCTTAATTATAATTTTACCACCAGATTTTCGTTTTCTAGAGCATTAATGTGATGCAAGGGTGGTAATTATTATGTTCATTTGTAGTTAGATCAGACATGTACATGTGCTTTTACTGTTGTGGTCAATGGGTCCAACTTTTAGATGGGGTGGATGGATTTAGAGTGAACAGAAGGTTTTTAGAAATTTAGAATTCATTATATTATGTTATAGTTATTATTATTTAATTTGGTGATACAGTCATAGCAAGTCATCAAATGTTCTTCATCAATAGCATGTAACTCAACGATTATATTAAAGAAACAAAGATAAGAGCACAATAACTTAGCCACAATTTGGAGAGTAGACCTAAAGAAAGTTCATAAGAGCTACAAGAGTCTCTAATTTATAAAAACCTAAAATGCATGGGAGTCATTGAGGATTATGACATATGAAAACAATGGATGGAAATGTGAAGTATATGAAACTAACACATTTATTGTCAATTTTTTCTCTAAACCTTAGGACCCTCTTTTGTACATCTACATTTACTTCATAAAATTTAATAGCTTTTTTAAATGTACACATTTAAGAAAAAGAAAAAGAACCTCTCCCTCATGTATACTATGTACGCTAATACCCCAAATAATACCCCTTCTTACGTTAACGTTAGTTCGTATGTAGTATGAAGAGTCCACTCCCCTTGGTCTAGAGATTAGATCGAACTTTGTGGACACTATCATTATTTGAGAGAAGATGCTACGTTCCATACTCCATACGTAGTTTTTTTTAGAAAGGAGCACTTTGATATATCATAAATTTCCTATTTATATCACAATGATTGATATGCCAAGCAAATGGTAGAAGAGCATTACTAGGTCTAAAAGCATTGACTAAAATGAAAGTGACAATTTTGTGTTCACAATATCCTTAACAACCTACCATCATAGTATGATACTTTTGGGAGGATTTTCCAAGCTATAAGAGAACTCCTACACTAGGTCAACTTGGCACATGGTTGCATATGGAAGAAACAATAAGGTGTTGAGTTTCACGCCTATAGATACAAGGCCCTAGTGATGGGAATTAGAAGTTCAATGAGGCAAACCCAAATAACACACTAGATACGCAACCTTGGGAGGAAAGAGACGACCCCTGAAGGGATGGACTTTTCATATCATGTAAAAACTAACATGAGTGTAAGAAGGAGTATTATTTGAGGCATTAGCATACATAGTACATAAGGGAGAGATACTATTTTTTCTCTAGAGTGTACATCTAGAAAGGCTATTAATATTATTTAAAAAAAGTAAATGTAGATGTACAAAAGGGGGCCCTAAGGTTTAGAGGAAGAAAAATCTGATAATAGGTTTGTTAGAGTTATCCAATTCATGTTGTCTCCATTGTTGTCATATGGTCATAGTCCTTAATGACTACCATGTATGTTCTTGTTAGGGTTTGTGTTTGGGTTTTTATGTTTTAGAGCCTCTAGTATTTACATATTAGAGGCTCTTGGAGTGCTCATGGGCTTCCTTGAGTTTTTTCTTTGGATTGTGACTAACTTATTGTGCTCTTGTCTTTGTTGTTTGATAGAATTGTTGAGTTACATGCTATGATTGAAAACATTTCAATAACTTTCTCATTGGAAAGTGAAAGTGAATTTTATTTGTATTAAAGGCTTATTTACTTCATGATTTATATTTTATATATACAATGGATGTATTTATCACATTAAAATAAGAAAGCTTAGTATAAATACACAAGTCCATTTTGTAGCATGCCATTAGTACATATACAATTTTCTTCTTCTCTATACACGTCTTGTATATAAGAGGGTTTAATTTCATAATGACCCACGCATGTCATTTAGGTTTCCAGTGAAGAGTCCACCCCCCGGAACACTACCATTGTTGCAACCAAATAGAACAATTGACCAAATACATATAAACTTATCTTCATGTAAACAAACCATCAATCCCAGGGGATGGACTCTTCATACCATGTATGCACTAACATGAATGTAAGAAGGGGTATTATTTGAGGCATTAGCGGACATGGTATGCAAAGGGGAGAAATATTATTTTTCTCTTGTGTGTACATCTAGAAAGGTTATTAATGTTTTTTAAGTAGTGGTAGATGTATGAAAGGGGGCCTTTAGGTTTAGGGGAAAAAAAAACTGACAATTGATTTGTTAGTTTTATCTAATTCACATTTTCATTCATTGGTGTCATATGGTCATAGTCCTTAATGACTACCATGTATGTTCTTGTTAGGGCTTGTGTTTGGGGTGCTAGGTCTTTACAAGTTAAAGGCTCTTGGAGTGCTCATGGGCTTCTTTGAAATTTTCTCTTTGGGTTGTGGCCAACTTATTATGCTCTTGTCTTTGTTTGTTTGATACAATCATGAGTTGCATGATATGAATGAAAAAAAGTCCAATGACTAAGTTCCCATTGGAAAGTGAAAGTGAATTTTATGTATAATATAGGCTTATTTTATTCATGATTTAGAGTTTGTATATACAGTGGAGGCATTTATCATATTAAATTAAAAAGATTAGTATAAAAACACGAATCCATTTTCTAGCATGTTGTAAGTGCATATAAATTTTATTTTCTCTATAAGCTTCTGGTAAATAGGGGGTTTGATTTCATACTGACCCACACATGTCATCTAGATTTCCAAGTGAAGAGCCCATCCCCTGGGCCCCCAATGAACTTACAATACAATCTAGGTCACCATGGAGCCCTCGCACCGCACTCCATGACTACTGTGTGCTAAACATTCACCTCAACCATGCATCATATCACCGGGTTATCACAAGATGGAATGGAAAACCAAATGTACATATAAATGGAATGAGCATTTGCTGGCTTGGTGCTAATAGACTCATTTGAGAACTCAATAAATTCTAGCACCTTTCGGCGTTTCCCTATGACCACTCAATGTGTCCTAACATAGTGTCGTGCCCCTATTTGGACAGTGCTAACGAACCACACCAAGCCTTGTGAAGGCTAAGTATGAGGATTATCCCGAAAGGAGCTTCACATTGCCTCTTTAGGGTACTAACATTCTTTTGATTGCCTAAAATGAAGGTCTCGTTTTTATGGGTGAGATACTATTGGGAATTTTTTTTCAAGGGCTTTCCAACAATGTAAAGAGTGTCCCAACCAGACAAGGGACGTGACCTACAAAGCCTGTGAAAGTCCACTAGAGCAATTAGTCTTACGAGAGAGCTGACTAATCTTGTCTTGATCAATGTCTTGTCCTGATAGGATATGTCATCACTATACATGTAGAGTTAAGTTATGACAACATACATCCCTTGAAAGGGTCCTGGTAATCAAGTTTATCAGTTGCTATTCATTCCACCTCTTGTTAATCCACCCTTTTTCCGTCAAAAAACTTGTTGGAATATTGTTCATACATGTTATTCACCTCAAGCACATTATGTAAGGCATAAATATGTATACATAATATTGTTGCATCAATGTATTGATTGACCGAGTTTATATTTCAGTCGATATAAGTATGTTACACTTGCATCACTAATTTAGATTTTGCTTGGTCAAGAATGTAACAAGAAACTTTAACCAATCACTACATCATTTCATGAAATCAGTGGCTCCACAAGTATTGTAAGTCCCATATACTTAACTATGTTTGTAGATAAATTGCATCAGAATTATCCTGTTAAGCATAGTCAGTTTAGTTCTGGTAGGCCTTCACAACAATTCAAGAGTTCTCATATTCCCAACAAAAAATCCTTAGTTCACTTTTGTGATCAAATAACATAGTTAATGTTTGAATATTAAGTAACCATGTCTAGGGCATGAGTAACTCTGGCCAAGTAGGCCTTCACAACAATTTAGGAGTTCCCATATTCCCAGCAAAAAAATCCTTAATTCATTTCTGTGATCAGATAACACAATTTAATGTCTGAATATAAAGTAACCATGTCCTGGCCGTGAGCAACTCTGGTTCCAATACTTTTAACTAATGTCATTAGTACCTTACTCTCCCAATGCTGACGTCCCACACATGTTTACTTAGACACAAATATATGTTTGCTTCGACACAAATATGTATCACAGTCACTTATTAGGAGGGTTCTGATAAATCCTGGATATATTTTGATCCATACTAGAATATCCATACACCACTTTTTCAGGAGATCATGGCAGTTTTCAAAAATATTTGTGACTATCTATAGAGTTCCTCTAACTCTATCTTTTATTTTTTGTATGAAAATTAAGAGTCCCAGACTTTATTTGATATACCTTGTATAGTTAGATGTCTATATAGGTTGTCTTTTTCTTGATCTTATTCTATATAATCCCAACTGCTTTAGTACCACAAGGTTCATAGAGCTCAAGTTGAGGATCAATTAGAGCATATAGAGAAAAGATAGATGTAAAAACAATAAAGACTCAAATTCAATTCGGACATAAAGCAAGTAGTCTTTAGGAATTGAGATGAGTGGACAAATCTTCGGAATGCGTGTAGCACTTGTAGAAGGGTCCTCACCTGTGCCCATGCTCCCCAAGAATACCACAAAGTATGTCAGTAGAGCGTACAACAGGTGTTAGCAGACCTCTTACTTCTTATCGATGTCAACAAGGCTATACTACTTCCTTAGAGGTAGGTAATTCACACCATTACTACATTCTCTTGTTATATATAGTCATACAAGTTTTTGTAACAAATAATCATGTAATTTGAGCAAGATTTGTGCTAGCTCAAGTTCTTAGTCACATTCACATGTAAGCTATCCGCCTACAAGGCTTATATTCTCCACCTTGAACTCCTCAGAGACTGATCCTAGTTTGCTCATCTTGTTTTTTAGTATCTTTGCAAGTCCTTAGTCACCCACAGTAGCAAATCTTGAGACTACCACTACGCAACTGAGAATGGTGTTGCAAAGTTTGAGGCTTTGTAAACTCAAAGTGAGAGAACTAGATGCGGCAACCTGTCTATCTAGACTGAGTGTTTCACAACCTTGCCGCAAATCCCAGAAACCTTTAACCCTCAGTCAGGAGTAGGTGAAGGTAAGTCTTAGTTGCTGGGAAACTATAGTATTGCAAGTCTCAGAGACTCGTAGCTCTCTCTCGACATGCACAAGAACGAACAAATTTTGGTTACCAAAAACTATAATACCAGAAGTTGCCCAGGACTTACTGGCGCCTTAAATTTCATTTTTTCCTTATTTTTTCCCGGGCAGCCCATGAGGGAATATTCAGTTTCAAGAAACCAAGATGAGAGAGAGAGAGAGAGAGAGAGAGAGAGAGAGAGAGAGAGAGAGAGAGAGAGAGAGAGAGAGAGAGAGAGAGAGAGAGCATTCTTTGACGATGGGATGGGGCCCCTACGTGGAGGACTATTAACTTATATGAGTGGGGAAACGTAGTGAGGTCACGTGGTGGGTCTTGGGACTTCCCCGACTCCGAGGACTAGAGTGAGCATCCCCATTTGGGCTCCTTCGCAATCTGCACAGTAAGGTATGTTCCAAACTATTGAGAGAGGGTCTTGAGGTTACATTCATTCTTCTATCTAGTGTGGGCTCCTAAATAATGTGCCATAACATTAGGGTGGTCCACTTTAATTGAAGAGTTTTTTCGGCATAAAGTGGCTCAATAAAATGATTGTGGTTCACATGAGTCATTGCATGGACTCCCACCATCATTGTTCGGCCACCACTCCTTGCAAATGTTCATAAAGTGAACAGTATCTCTAAAAATCTAAAGATGATTTGTCATACCTTAAAGTTACCATTGCGTGATGAGAATAATGTGTTTTAGAATTTTATTTGGAGAAGGTTATGTAACTCCACAATATTATGTTGTAGTGTAAACATGATGGACATCCTAGAGTTGCAATTGTAGAGGCAAGATGTTCAAGTTGTGAGGTGAGAGGGAGAAGACGAGAGCAGGACAGAAAAGAAAGAGCGGAAGGTGATGTGAAAGTTAAAAATTACAAAACATGTCGTGAGCTTCAAAGAGCAGGAGCAAGAAAACCTACCCTGAGAAAGAAGGAGGACCAAGTTGGCTCCTTGTGACATATGTGCAGAGGTTATAGGTAGGCATGCCAACTATTCAACCAATCAAAGATGACTAACTAGCAAGTTTCACTAATAGTTGGTGAAAAAGTTTAACTATGCAAAAATGACTCCTTACCTTAGATGCCATGGTTCCTTGTGTTACCCCCAACCATACATACACCCAAATATTCATATGAGCTTTGAAAACTATAAAGACAGGGGCTAAAACCTCAATTTGGATTTGCTAACGATCTCATACTAATCACATGTTTTATATCTCAAGAGAAATGCGCTAGTTGGATAAAGTAACCATTCATAAGCCATCTACCTTAGAATCCATGAGCTGAGCAAATTCATGGGTGAAGCCACTGGTCTTGATTTGCAATTACTAACATGCTCAAGCTTCTAATGTTGGCATTTATCAACTAAACAATCTCACAAGGCTGGAGGTGTCCACATTAGCCTCATCTACCTGCCCCACACTTAGTCCAACTTCTAGAGTATGAGCAAGTAGCAGTCATCGTTATTGATTGCAGTATGAACAATGTGATAAGAGCATGTAGGTAGTTGAGTTAGATAGTACCTGCCGAACATGCTTTCTATGTTGAGGATTAGTTCTTGTTGGCATGTTGGAGTAGATGTGAATTTTTTGGTGCAACTTGGAATTGTCTCATTGCAAGTTCATGGTAGCCCGGGGTGGCAACTCAAACAAACAATTACAGGGGGCTCGTCCGAAAATTTCACAAAGGCATAGATTATGTACACATAATCATGCATATAATATAGATTATGTTTCAAATTATCTAGATTCAAGAGTTTCAAAAGAGAAGCGGGAGAGAAGCCACTGAGAGAAGTCGGGAAGAGAGTTAGGGTTAGGGCTTCCAAGGCAAAATAATCTAGATTATCTTCAAATTTTTGTAGATTATATAAATTATAATTAGGTATGATGGAGACCAAATTATGGTCGAGCCCCCCTATCCAAGAGAAAGTCCACATTATTTTCAAATTAATCATGTGTTACAATACATAGACATGTTCAAACCTCAAAAAAAAAACAAAATTACATATTATGGACAGTCTCAATGTGCACTACATCACTCCATTCTAAGTTTCTGTAAAATTGTTCTTTGGTATGAATGTACAAGAAGAATATGGATGGATTATCTGTTACAATTGATTTTGCACTAGTTGCCACCCCGGGCATTGTAGTTGAGGCTGAAGTGCAAGAGAGGCAACTCACCTTGCGTTCCCTGGGCCCAAGCAATAGCATCTTCTCCACCCGAATTTGCATCTTCAGTGCCACAATTAATTCTCTTCACTTGCCTCCGAATTCCTCCCACCTCAGACCCCACTCACTGATTCACCATCTGCAGTGGCATTCGAAACAGGAATGAGCCTCTAGGCCTCCTGAGAATTGAACCTCGTTATGGAAAACTGGATCAACAAGCTTCTTGGTATCGAAATGAAATGTGTGGTAGAATGACTATTTGGATGGATTGATGAATTCATGATGCAGTGGAGGAAGACCTTCATTGTATATCAATGTGGCCATCTTGTATGAATAGGTTGAGTTCTTAATCGAAGACGGCTCTCAACAACAAATTCGCCACCTCCATCCACCAAAACCAAGTTGCCGCCTCTTGATTTGTTCAGCTTGTCCACAAAAATCAAACTTTTCATAGCTCAATGAGTAGCACTCTTGATTATGGAGGATGGTGAAGTGCAATTTGATTTCTGCGAAGGTGACTAACCCAAATATCATCAACGCGGCGGCTAAATTGGCATGTATTACTCACCCACTGAATTTGGGTGATTGATTGTACTAGCGATTAGGAGCCAAAACGAGGTGTCCGAGTAAGGAAGCTAAACAAAGTAGCCTCATCTACTTTAAGAGGTATTTTGAACTCCAAGTTTCTTGGACCCAAACCCTAAGATAATCCCACCCTGAGCTCATGGACTACATAATCAGCGAGAGGAGAGTGGACAACGAGTTGCGATAACAATGAGTTGCAGTAACAACGAGACATACATCTACTTCAGCCATTCATTGGACATTATCAGTATGCTCATGGACATAAACCAAAAGTTGTGGATGGAGTTTTCTATTATTGGATAGGAAAACACAAAAAGAAACCTAACTACATATTGTAACAAAATGATGCATGTACGATATTAGACGTAGTGTTGATCATCTCACAAAGACCATGCGTTTTGGCCTAAAACCAACAGTCTCGCATAAATGAGGATGAGCGCTACCTACCTGCACCTTGCCTGTAAATAGCTTAGGGTGGAGTGCCTTTTGGTGTGGTGTGGTGGAGATGATCTTAAGAAGTAACGAGCCAATATTGTTGTGGATATTGTTGTTGTGTGCACTCTCCGTGGCTATGGGAGGAAGGACTTCGTTGCTCTCCTCACCGCCAGCGCCATGATCAGCTCCCACCGCTGCTTGCAGCCCAATGTGGCCGCAGCTCCGGGTAAGCATCTCAAACTTTGATGCGTGAATTTGGACGTTTTGGAACCAAATTTGGTTCGCAGTGGCCTCAGAACGATTTGAATTGTGCACAAATTGTGTTCGTATTGCCACTCCGTCTTGGCTTTCGGAGCGTCTAGAAACCTCGGTCGGAAAGGAGGAAGATGTTGGCTACAGGATTGGTGCTAAGAGTATCTCTTGAAAAATTATTTGATATGCAATTGGAAATTATGGAAAGAACTTGGCTTCTGGTGCATCGGGCAGAACCTTTCTTCTTGGCTTTGTGCATTACTATTCCGTAGGCTCGAACTGTGCCATTTTGAGGCAGGAAAGGGTCGATATTGAACCATCTCCGACCCAAAATATGTGATGTGTAACTGGAAAATTCTGCAACAAATCGGGGTTGTAGGGGCCTCAGAACGATGTGAACAAACTTTTTGGCTTGCTTGTGCATTGCCGTTCCTTCTTGGGTACCAATTAAAGGGTCGATGTTCAAGCATCTCTCACCTAAATGTTTTCGATGTGAAGTTGAATATCTGGGAGAAAGAAAGGTGGACTTAAAGTGGCTTCTGAAAGGCGTTGTAGTGTGCACATAGTTTTGCTATTAGCTTGTGCGTTTCCATTCCGTCGTGGTTTTGGTGGGAAGGAGGGCTTCTGGGTCACAAAAGGGTGGATGTTAAACTATGAGTTGAACATACTTTTTTGGTGCCTTACCATTCCTTCTTGGGTTGTAATCAAAGGGTCGTTGTTCAATCATCTCTCACCCAATTTTTTCCTATGTGAAATTGGAATACCTGGGAGAAAAAAAGGTGAACTCAAGTGGCTTCTGGAAGGTGTTGTAGTGTCCAGACCTTTGTGATATTAGCCTGTGCATTGCCATTCCATCTTGGTTTTCGTGGGAGTGAGGGGTTCTGGGGTACAAGAGGCCGGATGTAAAGCTATGGGTTCTGATTAAAGGGCCGATGTTCAACTTGTGTAGAACTTGTGTAAAACTTGTGCATTGCCATTTCTTCTTGGGTTCCAATCAAAGGGTCGATGTTCAACCATCTCTCACCCAAGTTTTTCCTAAGTAAACATGGAATACCTGAGAATGAGGTTTTTGGGGCACAAAAGGGTGGATGCAAATCTATGGGTTCTAAAGTATTCCTGATGTTGGCAGCTTGGGTAGGGGGAATTGCCTCCCGAGGGTTTTGCGATGCTCCCAGCTTGACCGCTCGAACCACATCCGCAACAGTGCGGTGTGTAAATTCGGCAAGCGGTGATGAAGAGCAGCAAAAGGTGGGCTCTGCGAAAGTATCAGGACGCAGAGAATTGCTAAACCTTGCGATAGGGTTAGGGAGTGCCGTGCTCGTGGGGACTGCATCAGCTGTCACCAAGAATAAGCCTCCTCCGAACAGCCCCTTCGACGAGAAGCGGTTGCTTGACCAGAATAAGCGTATGCAAAAATTGAACAATGCTCCAGCAGGCTTCCCCGGTTTCATTCGTGAAGGTACATCTTTCATACTTGTACGGTCCAAGTGGTTGCAATTTGCAATGCATTCCATATGGGTAGCAGATGTTACTAGATTTGTTTTCCCAAGTTGTGAGGAATTGCACCAATTGAAGGTTTTTGCTTGTCCAGCACACACATGAAATGCACCAGTGAGCTCTTAGTGAGGCATATCTTTCATCAAGAGGAGACTTTACATTTTTACCCAAGTTACTTACCAGTTTGATATGGTGGGAATATGAACAAATCTTTCAAGTCCGGGAATGGGTTTCAATCCAGTACAGTCAGCAGATGTGCTTAGATTTTGCAAGTTATGAGGAATTGTACCAGTTAAAGGTTTTTGCCTGTCCAGCACATATACGAACAAGTAACTCCTTATATAGAACTTGCCGCCACTCACCTCACGGCCTTGGCTTTGGCATGGGTGATGGAATACACCAGCTAGCTCTTCATGAGGCATATCTTTCATCAACAGGAGAATACATATTTGCTAACTTTAAGCAGTCCTTGATAGAAGTGCTTGATCTGAAGATGAATTTTCTTGCAGCATTCATATATTGATTTACTGGATTCCGGTGGTGCAAGTTTGTGAACTATTTGAATTCTAAGTTGTGAAGATCCTTGCATTCATTTACCCAAGTTCCTTACCAGTTTGATATGGTGGGAATATGGACAAGTCTTTAAGCATGGGAATGGGTGTCAATACAATACAGTTAGCAGATGTTACTAGATTTAATCCATTTTGTGAGGAATTGCACCAATTGAAGGTTTGTGCTTGTCCAGATCATAGATCAAATGCACCAAGTTCTTCATGAGGCATATCTTCCATCAAGAGAATCCATAGTTGCTTACCTGAAGCAGTGCTTGGTATAAGTGGTTATATCAACTGCAGACGAATTTGGATTCTGGTGGTGCAAGTTTGTGGGTGTTTGAAGTTTTCTAAGTTGTGAAGATCCTTACCAGTTTGATATGGTGGGAATATGCACAAATCTTTAAAGTCTGGGAATATGAGTGTTTGTGAAATCAGGCCATTCTGTTCCAATTTCAGTAATGCATGTCATTAGAGGTTTATGGGCCAGTAGAAGCTCAAAAAATTGTTATGTGCGACTTTGAGCTAGGTTGTCAAAACTGAAGTTAAGCATCTGTGTGATTAGGTTTTGAAGTGAAGGTGCTGACAGGCGAGCAGTATATAACGGCAGAGTCAGGACTTATTTACTTGGACCTTGTCGAAGGCACGGGTGAACAACCCAAGGATGGCCAACAGGTCTCCTCAATTTTCAATTCACACTCTTCAATTTTGCACATCCATTTTGTGCGTACCATTTAGTGAGTAGGGGTAATGTGCCGTTGACATCTGTTTATATATCGAGGTTCTTGTACTTTGGATGCAGGTGAAATTCCACTATATTGGGTATAATGAGAATGGACGTCGTGTTGATAGCAGCTATCAGCAGGGGCAACCTGCACGCACACGACTTGGTGTCAAAGGGATGATTCCTGGTACATTTCACTTGTTGAATCTCCAGTTCAATTGTCTATCTTCAAGTAGAGACCTACTACCCAGACATCAAATTGTGCGTTCATACATTCATATGAACAGAGATAGAGATGCAAGCGTTAGAGAACCCAGTTTGTGACTACAAGATGGATGTACGCAGGTTTTGAAGAAGGTATCAAAACTATGCGCCCAGGTGGCAAACGGCGGATGGTCATTCCTCCTGAACTTGGGCCCCCGGTAAGCAATGTAAAAGGTCTTCATTATGAGAAGATCGATGTGCATGTATGGAGATGTGGTTTCCTGAAATTTTGAGAGGTTGCTGATGCTGAAAGATTTTAAAAGAATAAAAATTCAATTACCTTGAACACAAAATTGAGAGACATTTTCAGAGGATGGTGCAGGAACTTGTCCTAAACAGTTATCATATTTCATGTCACGATGAGTCGCCGAGCAATGGTCCATGCTGTTTTAAGGCTTTTGATTAGTTGAAATGGTCATTTCTGTTAACTTCCTTTTCTCTGCTATGCACAGGTTGGACCGTCAACGTTCTTCAGTGCAAAGCAATTTGAAGTCTTTGATGTGGAACTTTTAGAAGTGAAGGATTGTGTTCGAAGAACTCTTGCATTCTACTCTGATGTGGTTTGTGAATAGATATTTTCCTCCTTACATTAATCATCAATTTACTGCTCACTTCCTCCTGAAATCAGATTATGACCTCTGCCTGTGATCTATTTTTCTTTGGGTAGAATCAGAGTAGTCTTTATTGTGGGTAAATTGCAAACCACTTGGAAGAGTGGATCATATGATGTAAATCTGAATTTTGGAAAATCAATGAAAGTGATCAGTTAAAGTTCGTAGGTTTAAAACCTTTGAGGACTCAATAGGGGGTTGTTTGCATTACTAACAAATTATGTCCTTCATTATGGATAATACAAGTATAGGTCTCTGAACAGCAGAATTTGATCTATACTAATTATCTTCTAACTTTGGGTATCACCAATGTTGTGTTGCCACCAAATTCACTTGAATTTACATTTGAGAAGTACACTAAATATCATATTTAGTGTCACCAAATTCTATTTGTCTTGCTCAATACTAATTGTAAACCGTTTGTGTAGTGTCACTAACACTAATGATAAACCTAACATTGTCTGCCCTTACTTGTAATGTTCTTGGGCATCATAAATTTACAGTGTTGCAATTACTGTCTCTTGCTAAGAATTGTTCATTCAAATTTGTAACATTCATGACAAAATTTCATACATGCAATGCTAGGATGCAGAATATACCAAACTAAAAATGGATGAACTAAAAGCAAGTTGGGATCAGTGATCGGGGAGATTTTTGGGCATAATCAGTTGAGATCCTAGTGTTTGCAAGTCCAACCGGTTACATGTTGACATCCTTCGGTTTTCCTTTATGAAATTGGGGTATATTTTATAAATTCCTCTAAAATTATCGGTAATTTTCCTGCAGTATTAATCTTCAACCAGTTATTTCTCAAACTCAACCAGTTCATCTGTAACCAACTGCCGGTTCTCCCCGATCATAGGTTGGGATGACAATATTTGTAAACTTATTCATAAAAAGTGTGATTAAAAAAGTTACCACAACTACATAAAATGCCATATGATACTAAATACAATATTTAATGTAACTTGCAAGCTCCTTCTACAATACTAAAGCAAGATCTTTCTTCGGTGTAGGCTGGTTGATCATATAAGATATTCTTGTAAGTCTCTCACAAGAAAGATCCTGCGGATTCAACTACCAAGTTTTGATGGAAGTGGAATAATTAATTTGTTCATTTGAAATTATGATGTTACTTATGATTAACAAAATTAGTAGAGTTTGTAGAGCAAAGCAAGAGATTAACATAAAAAAAAAAAGCATAAGGGTGGCACTAATTTTGACCTTTGTTGCATAATGTGATTTGCTCAAAACACCATGCTGTTAGATACATATTTTGGACCATTTCAGTACCTTACCATGGATTTCCCTTGGTAAGCATATATTACCCTCTACTAAAATACACCCTTGGTCACTGCAGTAGCAGGAACGCATCCAAATGTAAATTCCACATATTTTAAAGCTAATTGTTTAGATACACACAAAAATCTGTTTAGAAAAAGCTATGAGGAAATGTACAGAGTAACTCAAAATTAACTTATAAAGTTTGTGACTTAAAAGTGAGCTACATCAGTTTCTCAATTACTGTAAACATAAGAATAGTTGTCGATGAGTTCTCTTCAATCACAAATATGCCCACACAACATCATCCCCTGTTCTTTGCAACTTTATATTGATTGAGCCCCACCAGTAGCTACATGTTAATCAAGTTACATTAGAAGAAATCAGAATGGTCAATTTGAAGACTACATGCAAGCATTACAGGCAGCCACTAGAGCCGCAGACTGCACCATTCTGAATTTGTTGTCCCTGCCATTACAGCTTTGCTGGACAAATATGTGCTCAACCAGAAGTGTCAGATACACGTCTTCTGAATATAACCATCTATTAGGTGTACAAGAGAAATATGTGACTAATGATGTGGTAACTGTTTTACAACAGTATCAGCACACTGGAGTCTCATTTCTGTATAATCAAGAGAGCCTACTTGTGCCAGAAGGTGGGCTAAACTTACCGTTGATGAACCCATTACCTGACGGTTGTTTGTGAAAGGCAACAACTGAAAAAATAGAATTCAACTGAAGGCATGCTCAGTTTATTGAAATTTCACATAACCAAGAGTACCATGACAACAAGCCCATGTGTCTGGGTTCACATAAACCAAATTTGGCACAACAGGTTGATCCCCAAGGGTTCAAGTTCCAACACTTAGTTTCATCATGCATGTATTAACATGGTGCTAGACCCACCAACCAACGCTCATCAAGACTTGACCACATGTTGTGCAGATTGAGGAGCTTAGTAAATAATCAGCATATTTTGCATGTTGAAATACATTATCCAACAGAAGACCCAGCTAGGATACAGCAGCACTTGCGCCAACTGAACTTGGAATACAGTTTAAAAAAAAGGAATCAGCACTGCATGCAGACCCTAAGGAGAATATCCTAAAGTACATCTACCATATCCCCCATACGATAAACTTAATGTAATTCATTAGTCATGTGGTCGAGGCTCTCTCCGATCAAGACCATAGACATTCCTTGCGCTTTCCAACCTCACATGTGACTGACTGACCTTTTCTTCCTTTCTTTCTTTCTTTCTTTCCATGCCGAATACTTGTCAAACATTGTGCCCTATACATATATGCATCATCCATCCACATTACCTTCAGAAATGTACTGTTTCATACACCAGATGTTGAGGCCTCCACTGGTACAACGCTGGGGGAATTGTGTGTCATGTCACCGTAGACATCCAGACATTTACCTCAGTCTCATCTCAGCTGCAAAGGACCTGAACAGAAGGAATGAATGTGATATGTAACTCTTGCATGACTGTCTCTGACAAAAGATAGGCAGGTCTCCAATAACAAACAAATTGTGATTTTGGGTGGGTACTTTCAGGAGGTCTGTTGAAAAGGAAGAAAAATAACCAATAGATTCAGAATAGTAATTTGTGGGGGGTTTAGGGGTACGATCAGGGCACTGAGCTCCAGAAATCAAAAATCAACTTCCACTGTACTGAAGAAAGCTTCTGCAAACAAAGGCTACTACACACGGAAATCTAACCATAACGGCCATATTCACAAGATCAGCAGGGATGGAGAAGAGGAGCGACAGAAACGGATCAGGTGTGCAGATAGTTTGCAGCCATCATGAGCTCAAGGGTTATTTCTGGCTCAATATGAAACTCTGTCTCCTTGCCACTGCAATGCAAGATCACAAAAGAGGTATCCCTGTAAGTATCGTGCAAACAAAACGGAACACCAAACAGAATAAGAGAACACTCTCCCTGCAAACAAATTCATGTGATTTTCCGACTAACTACAAAAACACATCCAATCTGCAGTAATAAAACTTGCCATTCTCACAAGCCAAAGAATAAAAATCTTACACAAAATCATCACACAATCCAATCCCAGTAAGAAACTGAGTAGGAAAATTTACCAACCTGGCATACTGCAATGACCAGTAAAAGTACTGGCACACTTTCTCAAGAATAGGTGTGCTGATCTCCGGGAACTTCACTTCTCCTAATTCAGTCTCCGTGAAACTCCCTGTTCACGATGACGGTGACAAACCACGATAAATTCCACAGAAAACTGTTCAACTCGAAAACTCAAAAGGAAAACATAAACGACCTATATAACTTTTTCACCTAACCTACCCTGTCAAAACCCTAAATCCTTCGTTCTTTACTCGTTACATCACAAAGCTTACATTCCACAGCAAAACCTCCCAAACCCGAAGGAAGTACGGTTTGAAAGCTCGTATACGGATATATCGTTATTCTTCTCAAATCCTTTCTGTACGTGGTTCTCGATGTTAGGAGAGCCTATAAGCATTCTGTTGCGTGATATAGGATTCTGTTTCCGTGATACCAGCATGTGATGAGGTACAAAAGAGAAGAGACGATACCAATTCCTTCTCTACATGTGAAAGCAGAAACGATGGACATCCACATGACTTAAATTCGAGGCATGGGAGGAGAGAGAGAGCGAAAGAGAGAGAGGGATGCATCACAGAAATGCATCCCAGAAATGCATCACATAAAAGGAAGAGGTCTTTGGTCAGGCGGTAGGGAAAAGAGACGGAAAAAAGAAGTGCAAGAGTTACACTACCGGTAGACGTGAGCATATTTCGGAGGGTGTTGGACACCAGAGCCGCCTTTCGATCAATCACAAACTCAAATCCCTCCGCACTGATCAGCTTAACAGTATCTTCCTTCCTCATATTCACTCTTCCTCCTCTTCCTCCTCACCTCCGTCCTGAAGATTCAGCTTCTCCCAATCGCCACAAACTCCACCCCTGACCCTGACCACAACGAAAACCAAACCTTTCGTCACTCCGACAAGTTCCCAGTGCAAAAGACACCCGGTGTAACCACACCAAACCCTTTCCACGACAACCTACAATGCAGCTTGCTCCAAAACACAAATACACGAACAAAAAACGCCTAAAAAAGAAAAGAAAAAACAACAACAACAACAACCCCCCTTGCCCACCCTCACCGGAGCCAAAACGCCGCACCCCTAGCAACTTATGTATGTGCCTCACATGTCCAGTTTCTCTCACACATGCATGTATGCTCGTGAAAATTTGGGAGCTCCGTCCACACCCATCCGACTTCCGAATCACCAGGTCATGCAACACCCGGATTGCGGGAAGGAACAGAAGAACAGAGAAGCAAACAAAAGAAGAGATCACCGTTGTGAAGCGAATCGTTCACCGTGCGCGGACAGATTGAAGGAGACTGAGAGGAAGGTGCACAATTACACGATGCACAATTTAGTTAGCTAGAGCGGATGGAGTGAGGTGGGGGTCTGCGCAGAGGGATTCAGTGCGGCAGTGGCAAGCAAACACCGCAAATGCACCGTAAAAGAAAGCTTGCACTCTGCTTTTCCTTTGAATGTGGATGGATGCATGGCATGGGTCCCCATGACCATCCCCATACAGTTGAACCATGATCATCATGGTCCCCCATACCCGTCACCACCATGTCCGCCGCATGTGTCTGAAATAACAGTGTCCGTATGCATACCCATACCCATACCCTTGCCCATGCCCATACTTGTGACCATGCCGTCTCGTCTGGATTTACAGCTGCAGTCCCATTAGCCTTTAAAGAGCATAGAGGAGTCCATGGATCTTGATTATTACTTATTGGCTTCATGGACTTCAATTCAATTTCATTTCACTCCGTTTCATACACCCACAATCATGGTGGATATGGACCAACAAGTCCATACCCGTCATATATGTACATGTGGTATCCCCATCATGAAGAGATCATGCCTTACATGTGAAGTCTCTTAGAGTGAACCACATTTTCAAAGGCATCCATCCCATTATGGATATGGACCAACAAGTCCATATCCACCCTCTGTTTTTGTACATGTGTAGTTTCCATCATGAAGAGATTATGCCCTCCACTTAAGGTTTCTTAGGGTGAAATACACATCCAAACACATTCATCTCACTATGGATGTGGACCATCAAATCCATATTCATCGTATATGTTTGCACATATGTAATTTCCATCGATTAGAATCATGCCTTACACCTAGCACTATTAGGGTGAAGCACACATTCAAACACATCCATCTCACTCATAAAATGTTGTATCGTTGAATGGATTGCTTACCAAAGGTCTAAATGATTTGCCTAATCTCTTCACGGTAGAAACTACGTTAGATAATGACCAAATAATGGATTGGGCTCATGACCACCCCACCCAATGGCCATTGTCTAGTACCTAATGTCCGCATGCATGCACTTGAGGATCCTCATGAGCATATCCATACCCATACATATACCAATAACTTGTCATTCCATATCAATGGATGTCCATACCCATGAATTGTGGATATGACCTAGGCATATTCATATATGCCATATTTGTATAGACAAACCCAATGTATGTTACACTATGCACTTGGATATGTCTAAATTTCACATAAACGTTCCATACATGTGTCAATCTTATATCAATATGACAAATCTCATTATCTATGAACATGTCATAGATGTGGACCTTCTGTCATGGATGCATATGAATGGGTAGGTCTTAGTCATATGACCGTGACCCAAACAATGTGTTATAGATGAGTATCTAGGCATTTGATTATGGTCAAAACACACCCAAAATGTGCCATGGGCGGTATTCATGTCTATGACTCTCTATATAGCCATAACATCCATGGGTATGAGAGCCATGATCGTGACCAAGACCATGCACATACAATTAGATGGATGACCTACGGCCATGGCTAGGAGCATGCATATCCATGACATGCTATGGGCGGGTGTATAAGATTATGACCATGTATACAACCATAATATCAGTGGAGACGTTGAAATCTAGAGTTTTGACCAATGTTGTACCGAAATATTTGTCTACCCTGATGTATGAGCATTGAAATGGTATGTGAGAACATACCCATATGGTGTGTTTAAATCGAATACTTTGCCAAAGAACATACCAACCAAGGTACATTGCTTTGTGATACTTGAGTCCATAACAAACCTAGCATAGTATGTCCCAAAAATACTCATGTTGAAATCATTCCATGGAGAACATTGCCCAAGTAGGAGTATTTAAGCTTTGACAACATATGATAAATAGGAAAAAAATGTCGCAGTGATCAAGTGCTCCTTCCAAGGGAGCAACATAAGTTGGATGTTGTGGGTAGGTGCATACAATATTGGATATTGTGATGAAGATGCAAGTGGGCATGATCACGTGAATCGATTTCGGATTGAGCAAAATGGTCAAGGTAATTAATTGAAATTCTGCAATACCCATACCTTGAGTAAGGTACATACTCTCCTAGTATATGATAACATAATCTTAATGCCATGCTTATATCCAGTCTTGTAAAAAACACATCAATACTCATACCCTGCCTATACCATACTTGACTTTTGTAATGCAATGCCATTACCACACCCGTCCTGTAACTTTTGGAACTCTGCATACCAAAACCACCTTGGTATATCATACTTGTGACACCAATACAACCTTGGGTTTGACCAAGACCCTGCACATATGATTGGAAATATGGCCCAAGAGCATACCATACATGGATGGGCGTTTGTCTTTATGAGCGTTACTAAGAGCATACATGCCCATGACATGCCATGGGTGGGTATCAAGGTCTAAGAGCATAGACAACCATAACATGAACGGGTGCGAGACCAAGACCATGCACATAATTGGCCTAATATGTCCATGGCCAATAGCATATAAACCCTCTCCACATGGATGGATGGGTATCTGGCCTACCGATGACATGCCATGGGCCATGGGCCATGATGAGGGTGAGGTAAGATGATAAGACTTGGGAGGTGGCATCCACTCACAAGCCATGCACCAAAAAGTTTTTAGTTACGAAGTTAGTGGGGAATCTAAGAATCAGAATATCAAAGGGGGTCTTGGATTATTGAAGGCTTTTTAGTTACCAAGTTAGTGGAGGGGAGAGGATAGGAATAAGAATAAGGGGAGGGATCAAGGGGTCCTTCCTTGGGTCTCTCCATTATGCACAACGTTGCCACCACGACACATGACCCCTTGAATTTGACATGCTACAATTTGTCCCCAAGCCAAAAAGGAGATTGTTCATTAAAATAGTCGATAGGGTTTGGAATCTTGTCCCTTGCGACATATTTAAGCTCCGATGGTAAGTTAATTAAGCAACTTCCGTCCATCGCTTTGATATGTAGAGTGAATCTTTGTCATGGTTTCCTCTTAAACTCCTAAAATTTGGTGCGACACTGGTTTTCCCAATTAGTGAGAGTGGGCTAGTTAGAATATGTGTGGGAAATTAGTGAAGGTGATACTAAATTTCTTTACGCTATGAAATTAGTGTGACTAAAAGATGTGGGAAGCATTTGTCATCTCAACACTGTTCACTTTCATTTCATGCACTAAAACCACTATTCTTGACAACACTGTACGCTTGAAAGTATGAGTGCTATTCACTAATGAGCATGTGTTTGCATTTAAATTGTTTTTCATCACTCTACAAGCACCTTAGAGCACCCACTGTTTTTCTTGAAATGCATGGTAAATGAGCATGTATTCATAAAATTGCATGTGTCACTCAGAAAAATTTAGCCCTCACCAATTTTGTACTTACTAATATTAGGAATTAGTACTACACACACTAATTGGGATAGTTAGTGTAGTGAAGTGATGGATTATGGCATAGAACACATTTAGTGCCCTCCGGGCACAATAGTAAGAATAAGGAGAGGAACAAGGGATGTGTGGTGGGTGGTATATATGCCGATTCTTGGAACCTCAACGGGCATAAAGGGATCGAACTATTAACCTACAACTTGTGCCAAGGACTTCTTGTGCCGTAATAAATAGAAATTATGGGGGAATCTTGCACTTTTACTGACATATAAACACATTCACGGGATCTTTTGAGGACACGACATTATTCAGATCCATAACAAGGTTTTGTGGGAATGGCAATAGTATTCCACGTCATATTCCTGGATATTTCCCACTTTCAGTCTAAATGTGGGGAACATCCAAGAATACTACTCTCAGTCCTACAAAACACTGTTATGGATGGCAAGAGGTCACCTATTAACATATGCAATGGAATGAATATAGTTGATGTGTTTTTTCGGTTAAAAAACGAATTTGTTCATTACAATTTGTTGTACATATAGTAACGATTACAGGGGGGGGGGGGTGAAGGGGGGAGATTTGTTTGCATTAAATTACTACACCCTTTACCGTTTGTTGAACACGCCAAGGAAGGATCATGGGGCAGCAGGCCTCCTTCTCTGGAGGGTCTCTTGAAATTTTAATGACTTCTATAAGAACTTAATAAAAAAACCTTGAAATTCTTGTTTAAGAGAAAGTTGTAGTTTAGTGGAATGATGGGTTATGTTTATGAGTTCATGATGTTACAGCATATTATGTTCAATGGTGTCACTACACTGAATATTGTAATTAGTGTCACCAATTCTATTTGTCTTTCTCAATACTAATTGTGAACCGCCCGTGCAATGTCATCAACACTAAATGTAAACCTAACATTATTTGTCACTCCTTGTCTTAAAAAAAGGAACGAGCATTATAGATTTATAAAGTTTTAATTATTGTCACTTCCTACGTGATATTTCATCCAAATTTCAATCATCCATGACAATATTTCATTACATAAATGTGAGGATGCAGAATAAACCACACTGTGTTCAGCAGTGGATGAACTAAAAGTAAATTAGGATGACAATACTTGTAAACTTATTCATAAGAAGTGCCAATAGAAAAGTCACCATGGTGACATAAACTACACTATATGACACTAGATTTAATTTCTACTCTTTAGTGTAGTATGCATGATTAGGGAGAGTATCGAGGGATAATGTTGGGCGGTCTTTGGTTATTGCATTCTCAACACAACACATAGAATTTAAAAGAAATTGGTTGTCTCTAGGTGAACATAACATTACTCAACTGATGAGTTGTGTTCACATGTCTCGACTTCAAATTCAATACGAAGCAGTGGAATACTGCTCTCTGGAGTCTTTATTCTTGAATCTACTGTTGGACCTATGAACACGCTCATCAACTAAGTAATATTATGAAGAAATTGTCATGAGATAAAACCTCTTATGTGATATTGATTTCTACACTTCTAGTTTAGAAACAAACTTGGTGTGCAAATTGTTCAACTAGGTTCTAAGTAAACCTAGAGTTGTGCATGATTGGCTATGTAACAATGAACTTGTATGCTATACGTGTAGTACTATCGGCATGCCCCCTTAATGTGGATCACTTCTCTTGTTGACAACAAGGTTTAATTGCATGTACATTGTGTTATTTTTTTTTTCAAAAATACACTACTACAATGTTTTGGCCACAATGCTTCTCAAAGTGTGCATAAAATGAAGACTCTTTTACATTCTTGTGATTTTCTCATCCAAAATAATTTTGTCTTGAAATGTGCATCTATTGATGGCACAATCAACACCCTCACAAGTAATATGATTTTAGACAAGTCTCGTCCATATATACTCAAACCCTAGTTGTTCTTAACAATGTAGGTATACACTTGAATGTTCACTAGAAAATGAATTTCATAATACGATGGGCTATGGATATGTAATGCACTATTCCGAGTGCCTTTCATATGTAAGTAGCTATGGAGGACAAGAGCTTGAAGGGGTTCCGCAACCTCAATGCACACTAATATATGTGCACTCCATTTAAATCTTGTCTATGTCAATCACCCATTGAGGTTCGTTGATTGCAACTCATGACTAAATGGCGAACTAAGGTAGATGGGTCTTAAGTGGCTCGTTTTCTTCATTGGACCCTTATAAAAGATTGGTATGTGGTACAATGAGGATCAAAGAGCAAACATCATTAAGACACATGCTTGGAAGAGATTGGATTGTGTCTTCAAATATTCATAACTATCCTACACTCAATATCAAGCACAATTGGGAGGACCTATGTACCCAATTAAGAACTTAACAAACATGCACTTATGATTGCCATGACTAAATAAGGGGAGGTTCGATTTTCAATGCGGGTTTTGCATACGTTTCATTGTAGATTTGATAATGTAACACAAGTTTTGTTGTGTAAATCTAATCGGTAGAAGTTGGAGTACATGAAAAATGGACCCAAATGACACCCGCATACCTTTAGTTACGCACTTCGGTTGCCAAACTATCTAGAAACTGCACTTAAATATCATGAATTGGCAAAATCAAACATATTTATGTATACATTTTCTTGTCAAGTGTTCCAATGGTGGTTCAAATGGACGAGTTTTTCTTCTTCTTCTTCTAGTGTGCATGTGCATGATGTTGTTGCAAAGAGGATGTTGTAAAATATGATGCACATGGCGCTTTCAAGTTGGGAAAGAGGGATTGAATTGGTACTTTCACAAACCTTAAGACACCCCGTGTCATGAAATTGACATTTTAGAGCTTGTGGTGTTTTAGGTTTAGTTTCCATGTGAGCTGCTCGCCCACCAGATTCTAGCGGGCGAGCAACCCATGGAAACAACCCTTAGTAGCCTAGCATTTTTCAAAATCTTAGCCCTTGTGAGTTTATTATAATCTATGAATGTTTTGAGAAGTAGAAACAATATTTCCTTGATTGTGTCTCTTATTTGGACTAATGTACACTAGGGACACTATGGTGTGTGTGTGCTTGGATAGAATGTTCTTAGAGTGACCCTAGTTCATTAGTGTCCCTAGGGTCACTCTAAGAACATTCTATGTAATGTCTCCTTGTTCATCATTAACCTAGGAGGAAGAGGGAGGAGCTAATGGTTTTGAAGCATCCTCTCAAACCATTATATCCTTTTGTAGTTGTGAAGAGGGAAGTTCTTGGGTATCATCAAAATTTCCACCCTTCTTTGCTTACTAAAGTAGCAAAATGTTATGCATAGTTGGGGAGCACACACAAATTTGAGCCTATTTTGTTCAGTCTCTTCAATTTGCTATGGACTTGGCGTTAGTATTTCGAATTTCATAAACAAAATGGCTAGTTGATGACGTTGGCTCATACAAGGGCAAGGTGAAAGTCAAAGTATGTCTCACTTTCACAAGCATCCCAATGGACCAATCAACAAGAACTCCAAACCCCAAGAGGAGCAATTGAGTGCCACATCCACAATACGCGTCCCCCAAAACCTAAACACCGTGCAAATTTTCCTAAAGTGAACAACGACTTATAGCCTACCCACACTTATTGATGTTGGCCACCAGTGAATGGTTCCTACCAACACTAGTAACATTCAGTGGCTCTCACTGGCTAAACCAACTCTAAAAGTGGCCCTTGCTGGTAGGTGCCGTTCCCTGCTTGCCTAGACCAATAAGCGTGGGCATGCTTTTAGTCTCCAGAGGTCCACTTAGTGTAGACCAATGGACCCATGTGCAAGCAAATAATATTCATTGGGGGGGCTAATTTTTTTCATAAGAATTTTTGGATTTGTTTGATTACATAACTTCCAAATTTAGCTTCCATTATGGGGGTTGATTAAATTTACTTTTTGCGGTTTATCAATATCATACATGTTATACATTTTTTTTCCATTGAAATTTTACTACATGTTATTAAATTCATGAATACATGCTCAATTACCATACGTTTCAAGAAACTTAGTGCGTGCTCTAAGGTGCTATGCAAACACATGCTCGTCGATGAATAATGTCGGTTCTTTTAGTGAATAATGTTGCTATGAATAATGTTGGGATAAACTATGCTTCCTAGAATCTTTTGGTGGCACCAATTTGATAGCTTAAAGAAATTTAGTATGACCATCACTAATTTCCCACACACACTATCAACCCTCCCTCGCTAATTGGGATAATCAGTGTAGTAGAGATTGACCAATGAAAGTCAATTCTTTGTGGTGTCTAGGTAAACTCATCTATTAGGGAGATTGAAATGCAAGGTACTATTCAATAACTTAATATCTCTATCTTAAGCATTAGGTTGCCCCACGCTAATTTATTGACATTCCACACTATTTTGAATACATGGACCACTAAATTAAAATGCAAGATATTTTAATTTTAGTTAAAAAAAATTTAATGTGATTTTTCAACTGTGATGGCCGTATGTATTGATACACAAAGTTATAAGTTTTGTGAACTGATTTTGACACAAGGTAATTTGCATGGGTTTAAGAGACGACCTATTCACGAAGGCAACGTAATTGCACATATCAGTGTAGACATCTTGAAACCCAACACCAAATCGATCACCGAAGCTTGGTTTGGTTTCAAGATTACGGCTTGCAAAATGTAAATTATCCTTGTGATGTATACCGTAGAGGGCTCTCTATTCCATCTGTATACATGCCATACTGTAATTTCCATGTGGAATTCAAGTGGGTCTTGGTGAATGTGAGCATGACATGTGGCAAAATTCATGAGGGGAAAGTAAGTATTTTGTGATGGCATACGAAGTCCTCTACCTTACAGTACTTAACAACTTAGTAGGTGACTGGTGATATCATGCACACCATATATTGGACCTAGTCTAAGCCTTACACTTCTCACTCAAAGCTAGACTTGAAGTTAGTGAACTAACTCTTTCTTGTTAGTTAAGTAAATAAATAAATTATTATTATAGGATACAAGCGGTACACTAAATAGTCCTATCATTGTGGGCCACACTAATTTTATAGAGCCCGCACTAAAATCATAATGAGAATTACCGTGGGTAACATTCATTTTCATCACAAGCTACACTTGTAGTAGAAAATTAGCGTGGGCCACATTGATTATTTAGTTAAGAAAAATAATGTTGGTGGCTATTTTTGTTTTGGGCTACTTTTGTCCTACAACTAACATTTGATGTGTTGGTCGGAAATCTTTTTCATGAAGACTTTTGAGAAGACTTGGGGTGTTGGATCCACATTAATTCCACCTTGACTATAAAACTTCAACGATATCCTAATTAGTGTGTATTATTACTTGGAGTTACACAATGCTACAACTGGTTAATGAGAATGTAATATCATACCAAGCAAAGTCATGTATGTTCTATAATGTCCGAACAACCTATTGAACTCTTATTAGTAAGAAGTGAACTCCTCAGCAAGACGTTATTGCACTACGTAACTCCGAATAGTAACACACACTAATTGGGATAATCATTGTAGTGTGGTCCACGCTAATTTTCCACTTACACTTATAGGACTAGTTAGTGTAGTTTGGGCGTGGGAGGAATCACGATCGATGGCTTCCCCACTAAACATCTACACTCAAATGCACTTACCTAGACAAACATTGGATTCTCTACGTCTCAAATTTGTTCACTCTTGGGTCACTTTGAATTTTTTTAAAGGAAATATATAAAGGGGCTGCAAACTTGAAGTCCTAGGGCGGGTTTACATTACATTGTTTGTGGTATTTAGTGCCACTTATTATTTGGAGTTACGCAGTTCATGTGAGTTTTTATGAAGTGAAGATGTTAATGTTCTATAATGTCCAAATAACTAATGAAACCTTAGTTGGTAATACATAAGCTCTATTTAACTACACCAAATATTGTCTTTAGTTTCACCATTTTAATCGTTTTGCTTGATACTAATTATAAAACCGATGTAGTGTCACCAACACTAAATGTAAACGTAACATTATTTGTCATTCCTTGTAAAAAATCTTTGGGTATTATAGATTTATAGTGTTGCAATTACTGTCACTTACTAAGTGTTTTTTCAACCAAATTTCAACCATCCATGACAAAGTTTCATCACAAATTTGTTAGGATGCAATTTATACCACACTTTGTTTCAATAGTAGGCATTTGGATGAACTGAAAGTAAGTTGGGATGACATTGTTTGTAAACTTCTTCATAGAAAGTGCCACTAACAAAGTTACCACGAATGAAAAATACCACATATGACACTAAATAAATTATTAAGTATTGGATGATTCTTGACATTTTGGTAAATTTCAAACAAACCCGGTGGTTGACATTATCTTTCAAGTCCCCTCAATCTTGTGACTTTGTCCCACAACTTTGTTGTTGTGCGTCACATGTGGCTTTTATAGGTTATTGTCATTCATTTAGGACCATGTAGTAGGTGTGTGTTTGCACTATGCTTTTGTTTGGTATCACACAATGCGTGCATAATTCCGAACTATCCGAAAATCCAGAATAAATATTACCGAAACACCAACTTCTAATAAATAGGTAAAGCATTCCACAATTCCATATATTAAGTGACCATGCATACCATAAAGGGTGTAGTGATGACCATTGCTTTCTAAAATGTCTCATTGGCTGAGAAATGAGTGGTGGTCCCACTTTGTTTTACAAAAGGTCACCAAAAATAGATTCAATGACCATGGGAGGAACATGCTGGAAAACGGGTGAGAAAAATGATATGGAATCTTGTATGTCCAAAATTGAGTAATGTTTGGTGGTCATTGGTCAACCTCATTTTACAACGAGAGAACCCAAATAGGTCGTCTTAGCACAAGATAAGGCAACCGTGTCAAAAGACACTTAGTTTTTAGCATAGGTTATTTAAAATTTAAAATTTCATCAACTATATTTTTTTAGCAACTATGCACTTTAAGTTTTTAAAAATGATTTTCATCAAAAACACTATATCCCGGTCTAAGTCTGTTTTACACTATGTCTTGTGACCAAGGCTTTTTAAAAGTGATGTGCATTTCTCTTGGTCATGGTCTTTGGAATGTTGACCATGATCTTGAGATACACTAATTCAAGTAATGTATTCTCATGGCCCTTGGTCACATTTGTAAGTTGGCCCTTACGGTAGTAATATTGAAGACAATGAATGACCACTACAAGTGCACTAGACTAGGATTAGAATGATTTTTGTTTGGACCCAAAATGGCTATTTGTAAAAGTGGTGGCCCGAAAAGGATGTGCTGATTGGCCCGATGGGTCATGTTTCACACCACGTGGGAGCACTTTAAATTTGGTGCCTTTGAGTCAACCATTTTGTGTGCATTCATATACAAAATAGGACATTTTGATGCTCAAATTAGGAAGCCTCTACTACACAAGTAGGGGGTTCTGACTTACTTGCCTCTTTGAGAAAATATAACTACATTAAGTACGATATTGAGTATCATTTACTATTTGAAATTACACAATGCTATATCTATTTACTACATATCTCATATTTCACTGTCAAATGTCAAATTGGATGTTGGACATTATAGAACATTAACAACTTTACTTAGTACAAAATTACATCAATAGCAAAAATACATTGTGTAACTCCAAATAGTAGGTGGCACTAAATACCATATTTAATGTAGTTATTTACAAGGAATAAAATTACGACACAATTTGCATTCCTCATCATTTCCTCCACTCCATCTCTAGAAAACATAGCACAAATCTCAAGCCACTCTCCTAGCCAAATGAGCTCATTTTCCATCACTTTCCGTATTCTCTACCTTCATCAAATCATCTAATAAGGTGTCCAGAATTAAACTTGAAGACAAACTTTTCCAACTTTATATTAATAGGTATTCATGAACCCATCCCCAACCTTCTATGACTCATACAAGAACGTAGTCCGAGACAACCTTAAACTACCGGATGATGGTGGAGAGATACCCAAATCTCAAGGGAAGAGGTTGGCGGTTCGATTCCCAACAGTGAAATCTCCTCTCTACTTGAAGGAAAACTTGCCAGGTGGTCAACTGCCTCCTATACTTTGGCGTTGACCTGTCGGCCTTCTGTCTCAAAAATAAGAATCAAAATTAAAAGAAAAATCATACCAGAAATTTTACTGCAATGAAGCCGGAACAAAAATGATGCCAATTGTAGTCAACCTTTGAATAGAATAGAATAAGAAGAGATTACAAAGATGCTTATGTTACATGAAAGAATCATTTGATTCCACAATACAACTTCCTACCAGTGCCCGGGAAATTTTTGGGCATAGTCGGTCAAGATCCTAGTGATTCTAAATCCAGCCAGTTACATGTTGACATCGTCCGGTTTTGCTTTCATTCATTTGAGGTATATTCTTCTATAGATTCCTCTAAAATGGTCGGTAATTTCCTGAAGTCTCGAACTTCAACCGGTTATTTCTCAAACTCAACCGGTTCATCTGTAACTAACCGCCGGTTCTCCCGTTCAATGCTTCCTACATACTACACTACTCCAATTCTTCCTATGACTGCCGATTGTATATAGTATTTTACAGGGTTTACTAAATACTGTCAATAATATTTAGTGTCATATGGTAACTTTTCATATGGCACTTCCTATGAATAAGTGAACAAATAGTGTCATGGATGATGGATGAGTTCATCCATGGGCCAAAACCCTACCTTCTCTTGTCAGCAACTTGTGATGAAATATTGTCATGGATGATTGAGATTTGGATGAAAATTCACTTGGTAAGAGACAGATAGATAGATAGAAACTCCGGTCCTTTTTTAGCAAGGGACTGGCGTGAATAAAGTGTCCGTTCGTAATGTCAATGACCCGATGCCCACCGGACAAGGGGACATTGAGACAATACTACTCTCCCCTTTCGAGGATGGGCACTATAGTGACACACTATACTAGTTCCTAGCTAGTCACTAGTGCCTTGAAGATACCGGACATGGTATCCCCCCAAAGGGCTTTGAGGTACCTGTACAACAAGGTCCAAGGACCCCCCACCATAGTTGGGTGGACTAAGGTGGTGAGCACCATGCCGGCATGGGGAATAGAACCCACAACCTCCTCATTGGGGGCCATGAGCCCTAACCACCAAGCCAAGGCCCGTGGTGCCTTGGTAAGAGACAGTAGTAATTGCAACACTGTAAATTTATAATCCCCAAATTTTCAAAACAGGGAATGACAAAGAATGTTGTGTTAACATTAGTGTTGGTGACACTACACCGTGGTTTACGATTCGTATTGAGCAAGACAATTAGAATTGGTGACACTAAAATATCATATTTAGTGTAGTACCTTTGCTACGATGTAAGTAGCTATATTGACACTGGTCGAACATGTCAAGAAAGGGTGCTGTTATCAGCTCCTTGAACAAAGAAGAGAAATCAAAATTTCCATAATATTCACATTTTAAAAAATGGGGAAAAGTTGGATGCTTTGAATCTGTTCAAGATAAGTATAATTGCCCTACAAGGCTTGCGTTTTTTTTTCTTTTTTTCTTCTTCATTTCTTTATACCCATTATACCTAAATGATTTCTTTAATGTTAGATTGGCCAATTTCGTAAGTGATCTAAGGGCATGTTTATACGAAAGCCATTAGGCCATGGGTCTTGAGAATCCTTGAATTTTCATTGGTGAGAGTGTCATGGCCCCCCTGCTTTAGGTTTACATGAGGGTAAATTTGGACCAAAGCTCATAACATCTTTAGTGGAATCCCACTTGGCAAGTATGGACAATGTTGGCCAAAATTGTAGCGAATTTTGTCGGGACGGCTCTTGAAAATAGGCATAATGAAATTTGTGACAAAAATTGGGGTTTACACTACGGGCTTGTGCCCTCCAAAAGACTTTGAGCTATAATCCATGGACTTCTATATGGTCTCATCCAAAAAGTGGGGTACTCAGGCCATTTAAGAGCCACATGTGGCCTAATGCCTTTGGTTGTAAACATGCCCTAAGGCACGCCTATTTTAATTGATAATGTTCGTAAAAATATTGATAGGAATATAAAGGGGATCTTTCTAAAGCCCCTCCTACTTTAATCGCTCATCCTAGTATATTTTTGAGGCTTTTGACGATAATAATGCATGCAAGTGCTAATAGATTGCTTGTATGAGCATCAATCTCAATGTCACTTGGACTTCTGGAGATTAGAGGTTGGATACTATCAATTTGGGTCCTCTTGGGGATCCTGGGGTTGGGATCCCCCTTGATGGTTTTATTTTCTAGAGCTCTTTACATTTGTTTTTTTTATTTGGAACATAGGAGGCACTTGACCACCTGACTAGTTTTCCGTCAAATAAAGAGACGATTTCACAGCTGGGAATCGAATTCTCTCTACATTTGATTTGCTCAACTGAAAACTAAGTAGGAAGACCTTGCAGAATTGACAGAAGAAGCACCGTTAACTCTAGACCTAAAAACCTCCAAACCCTCGTGCCTCATTAGATTCACTATGTCTTTGGACAACATGAAAAAATGCCCTCATTATTCATGCAAGACAATGTCCACACTATGAGGCCTGAAATGATCTCTTCATCCATATCATCCATGGTACATCCGTATTCTGTAAATGTAGCAAATCTCCATCCATCTTCATTGAACTTACTATAGGGAAAGAAAAAAAGCTAGAATGATTTTATTCACATTACATAAGAGTTTATGTAGACATGTAGACCTAATTTAGTGGCACTTGTAGAATATTATATAATTACATATAATTGTTGAGTGAGGTTTTAATTGACACTATGTTGCTTTCTAATCCAATTTCCAAATATAATAATTGTCTTGAAGGAATACACTGCACCCTGTATATGTTAACTCATGTAGTTTGCTAACTTTTTTTTAGTGTACTCTCTTGGAGATTACTGTAAAAATAAAAAAATGCATTTCAAGGGTTCAAAGAGAAAATAAATGCCAATGCTCAACATCCTCCACTTTTGACGAGGGGGCAATGTATTCCAATAAACATTGCAGCAAAAACATGTGTTAAAAAATGTCAAAATCATGTGCTCCAAATGTCAACAATTCTAGGCTTAAAAATTCAACATGAGGGGGGGGGGGAGTGCATAAAATATGATACAATCAGAAGAAAAAGAATCTTCACTTGGTAATGCATAAGATATTTTTATAGTACACACACAAGTTTCAAAATTCATGAGAAAATTGATTGGTGGCCTTGATTCAAATTTGTCAATCACCTTGATAGCTAATCACAAGTGTAGTATTCTAAGAAAAGTGGGCGTAGAGCTAAAAGTGTCCATTTTAGGCCCACTTACCTTGTGTACTTCCACCTTACCTTGCTACATAATCTATAGAGCAAACCTCAAAGAAGTTCATCATCCACATTTGTAACTTAGTGCTTAGTCCTCTTGGGTTTATGGAAATCTGCTCCTATATTATAATTCACACAAGTGTATCCAAACAATTTGCAAATTGTTTTGATATTAAGCTTTGAGTGGGTATAATTGCAAAGAGATTATGATGAAGTAGATGAACAAGTCTTAGAGGCAACAAAGAAAACGGATGAGCTAGGAGGAAATAAACACATGTTGGTAAACTTTGCATATTTGATGCAATTTATTCGATAAACTTGCCACATTTACAACTTCCTAGATGCACTTCCACCCCCACCCCCTTTCCTGCCAACTATTCGTAACAGCCAAAGGGTTCAATGCTTTAGAACATGGTTTGGACCTACTAAGACAATCTTAAAGAGCATTATTTTGGAGCAGCTTTCATATTGCAATTAATGAAAGAATACAAAGTTTCTTCTTTTTCTTCTTAGACCATGAGTTACTACCTAAGGTGTTTAGAAGTTTTTCTTTGAGAAAAACTTATAACTAGTTCTGACAACAATATATGAAAGTGTTAACCTTTTTTTAGTCCAAACACAAATTTATATCAATGAACTTCTCTCAAATTATGCCCTCTTCTCAAACAGGTTGGTACTCATTGTGGTGTAACAAATCATCCATGCATGAGAAGTGATTTAAACATAGCTGATCGGATAAGTACAGTAGTGTTTTTTTTTTCACACGATGAGCTGATCGAAAAGGGAGAGTTGGCACCCCGGCCCACCGTCGTCAGCTCGACTCATCAGTGATGGCTCTAAATCCTTGCCACTCCACACCTAATTCCTTGGCTAAACATTGATTGAAGATGTGGACTTCCAATCATGTATGAATCAATCTAGTCGGATGCAGACTGCGAGGAACGAGACAATTTAGTTGATGCAAGCTGGAAGACTGAATAATTTTCATACATGCACGTCGCACATGGGCTAGTGACATTTTCCCTCCACAAAACATCATCATTGAGACTGTGTCTGTGCACTCAGTCTCTACAAACAGAAGATCAGCTCAGCTCAGCTGCCTCAGACGTCAAATCATCATGAATGTGAAGTAGACTGAATGATTCTGCCTGCACGTGAGTTGGAAATGCAGATCAGTGTTAATTCGAGCTGTGGTTAGGTTAAGTCGTCGATCATGATTTCATCTAGTTATGCAGGGGCCTGCTGATCTGGTTAAGATGAAGGATCGGTTAACCAGCTAGGCAGTTACATTGAGCAAGCAACTAAGTTATAAAAGATGATCATGTTATAAGTTACCTCGAAGGAGGAGTCTGCCTATGTGAAGTAGATCTGCTTGCTGAAGTAGACTGGATATGAAAAGATGATGGTACATTCGCTCCCTTTCTTTCCATCTTTCAAGTTTCTTTCTATCTACAGCAGCAGGGTGATGTGAATAATTTGCAACGTTTGACATTGCAGTTTGCAGTGCACTACGTATCTCATGAAGTCAACCTGAGAGGAAAGTAACATTCACCGCGGCGGGTCCCTGCCTGCCTGCCTGCCTGCGTGCCTGCCTGCCTGCCTGCCTCCTGTTGTGTTGTAAGGATACGGAAAGGTGCAGAAAGACAGTCTAACGTCTGCAGAAAGTTTGACAGACCCGAGCAAATGCACATAAGCTTTTTGTCAGGCTCCCTCCCTCCATCCAGTACATGTGAGGAAATGGGCCAGCAAATCAGACGTGTGTGTGTCTGTGTGTGTGTGTGTGCGCGCGCGCAAGAGGCAAGAGACTTAGACATATTTGGTAAAGGTGGCTTTGGCCTTTTCATCTTTACTGCCATTTCGAGGTACATGGAAAGTGGCAACTTTACGTACCCCGAGAAAAGGATCGATGCTTTTATCCGAAGTCCTTCGTAAACCTTAGAGCAGTCGACCGCAGCTACCTATCTTCGAGAGTCCTGATAGTTTCGTACTTGGCATAAGGTGGAGTAAATCTGCTACAAAGTTACATTGAAAGCCCTACCCTGCAGTTCTAATGTATCCATGAAACATTTCGCAGCTGCATGTCGTGTGACATGTCCCAAGGAGCTCAAGATTCCTCGATAGGGTTTGGAAAGTGTTCAAGCTACTGTCGCGATGATCCTCTGCTGTTCAATGCAGGAAACGATCAACGCATCATCCATGTGTGTCGGAACCTCTTTTTGCTAGGTAGAATTGTACCTAACCCCCTTTGGATGAGTGTCACAGCATCATCACAAGTTCTGAAAGAAACTGATCATGAATTGTTTTCCAAAATAACGTTACAATAGTAATGTGCCTGTTCTCTGCCAGGGTTTCTTTGTGTTCATCGCTCATGCATCTTCTTGCTGCCAGTTGGACAAGAAGGAACTCTGTAAGTCTAATTGATTGCGAACAATTTTAACTAATTTCAGTTTGTGCGCGCACGGATGATGCTTGGTGTGTCTCACAAAAAATGGTACCGTTTCCTCGACCATTGCTTCGAACGGGAGAAGATTCAAAGATTGGGTACACTACTACTCAGTTCCTGAGGGCGCAGATGGGCATTTGCAAATTCGCATCCACATATCCTCCGACCGAGCACACTTGGCGGTGTGCATAACTTGATGAATTCAGGCAATCTCCTCTGGGTTGGTTCAGTCACCTAGGCAGGAGCCAGAACTCCATCTGACAGGGCTTCAGGCAGGTTAGCAGGCTATCAACTTCGACATTTCCCAACACCTTCATGGTAACTGCCTGTTGAAGATATGGTCCCATCGAAATTCCTCCAACCCCACACCTGAATGCTGACTGCCTCGGAACCCCGGTGACTCATCTGTTCGGCGGCTAACCCCCATCCACCGTTGCCAGAATCTTCTTCTTCTTCTTCATCATCATCCTAACCCCCTTTTCGAACAAGAAGAGTTGCATGATTGGGTTGGGTCTCCTGCAGCTACGACGGTGAAGAAACCTTTCGACCATTCGAACCTCCGACTCGACTCGTCACCATCATTGGAGATGCCAGGAGAAAATAGTAACCAACCCACCAACCAACCAAACCCACCCAGGCTGTCATGACTGTCTACATATCGTCCAAGCTAAGCAGCTGGATGGTGCGTGCCTCCATGTCATACAAAGTACCTACAACACCGGCCAACAATCCTCATTTGGCAAATTGATATCTGGATGATGTGCTTCACGCGTTCATATCAAATATACGAAAAAAAACAAACAAGCTTCACTACAGAAATGTTTGACAATTTCGACGCAGTACTCAAACCCTCACTGATGTCAACAGTACTGCTCATATTCCCAGAATACTGCAGCTCCTACTCCGTCAACAGGAGAAAAAAGTGCAGCGGGCGTGCGTTCCATGAAGCCCTATAATTAGCAACACTATCCATACAACAGTTTACCAGCCCCTGCACGTTCACTTATTCACCCTCCCAAAATCCGAACTTTTTCAAATAGACCAGGTGGGCAAATCGGGTGGTAGGCAAATCTACTATATATATTACACAAAACATCATCATCATCGTCATCATCCATCCATCTTGTGTCTGGAGCTGGACCACATATGTCAAGTTACACACTCGGTGACAAGCTTGAGGACACGAAGATGGAGAAACTAGCTCATGTCACTATTCACAAATCCGTTTGGGAACGAACAAACTAACTGACTTCATCAAGTCGCAGCAGCGTTGTCCCGCTCATCATCATATGTAGAAGAAAATTAGGGAGGGAGGGAGGGAGGGAGGGAGGAAGGGAGGGTCCTCTAAGCGGTAGGCGAGAAAAATGTACAGACGTAAGTAATAATATACAGGTGAATCGTATATACGCTCCAGCTACCAATCCCCTCATCAAAAGAATGGAACTTTAACGCCGTGACTGCTGCTGCCGATGAATCTCTTTCTCTCTTCTCTCTGTCACTCACTCTCTCTGAGGCTCTCTTTCTCTTGAACTACATCATCATGGTGCAATTCACCCAGCCTGCTCCCTTCACTGAAATATGTCTTGCATGTCATGCATGTCGTGCCACATGGATGAGACGGCATCCCCCTCCTCATAGCCACTGTTGGAGTACCCGTTAGTGGGTGTGCTCCCCTCCTCTTCAATGGTGCTCGAGCCGTGGGGGGGCGAGAATCCATTGCCAGGCTTTACATCCAGACTCCAAACCTTCCTACTACTCAACTGCTGTGTGGGTTGGTGTTGAGTGTTAAGACCCAGGTGCAAGAGCATGGAAGTCTCGTAACCTCCGCTGGGTGTTTTGTTGTTGCTGTTGAGTGTCATTGGCGTCACGGCTCCTTGCCCGCCGCTGCTCCTTGTCCTAGCATCGTCGTCGCTTGCTGCACCCAAACCGTGACCTGATGATGCATTGAGGCTGTGCCTGGCCTGTTCCCACATTCCTGCTTGATGGCCCTGCTCATTCCCCGAGACAGATTGTTGCTGCTGCTGCTGGGATGAGTTAGAGTTCGGATTAGCCCAAAATTCGGTCTTGACAGCCACGTTGTTGCCCGGGCTGGCGACTTGCAAAGAGGCTAAATCCGGATAATAGTAGGATGCAGGGACAGGCACCTGGGAGGACATTGCAGCTCCGTTGCCATGCATTGCGTGCATGGACGATGGCGACAAGTGATCCGCCTTGCTCAAGGGTGAGGGGTATCCACCTTGGTTCTGATGATCCGCCAGAGAGAAAGGAGCAAAGTGGTTTTGTGGATGATGATGCTGCGGCATGTAAGGCCCAGAGAGCTGCGCGAAGTTCAACCCAGTCAAGTCTTGGGTCAGCAATTGTTGGAAGCCGCCTGCTGCATTCTGCAACAGGCCACCTTGGCCTCCAGCGCTGGCTATGGCAGCCAGGTGCACGCTGCTGTTGTTGTTGGATCCCGGGCTATGCCTGAGGTAAGGCTCCCCTCTTTGGTGTCTGTTTTTTTTCCTGGAGCCTCCGCCCACGGGGACGTTGCGAAGAGTGCCCCCAACGGTCCAGTACCTTTGGCATTGCCTGCAAAAGTGACGCGGTTGGTTGACGCTGTAATTGTTGTAGTAGCAAAACTTGGTGTTCATCGACTCGCACCGCGGGCAAGGCAACACCTTCACAGGCTTCTGGCGAGAGCCTGCCTTGCCAGGGGAGCCGGGTGACGAAGGCGACGCGGATCCGTCCCCCTTGTGAGGATCCTTTTCCAGTGGACCCCCTCCGCCAGCCACATCCTTGGGTACCGGCAATTGCATGATGATGATGAGCAAGCAGGCAGCTGAGGGCCACCTACCTGAGAAACAACGACGACGCTCCCAAGGTACGTCGAAATCTGCAGATATGGATGATGCAACACTTAATCCCCTGTCGACCACCTGCTCCCATCCAGATCCTCTCCTCCTCTGCTACGCCCAAGCTCCACCACCCCAACCCCACCTCAATTCCAAGTCCCAACCCCGCATCCAAAACTTCCTCCGCCCTCCCTCCCTCGCTCAATCACCCGGCAGCATCAACACGCGCTCGCCGCGGCCGCCACCACCACCATCCCAGATGACCTCGCCACGATCACATCCACCCGCCAACTCCAAATCCACCACCGGCCCTCCCTCAATTCCCCCACCCACACCGCCCACCCGACCCCAACTCCCCCAACCTCACCTCGTAAACAACCCAACTCCACAAAACCAAAGCCGGCACACACACAACCCTGCACTGCAATGAGTAACACAGCAAGGCCACCTCGCCTCCCCGACCTCCAAGCCGAGCAGGCACGAACGTATGCCCCAACAATCCAGCCCAACAAGTTAGCCCGCAATCTAGCTAGCGCGGCATGCAACGCACAGCTAGGCTGCGGAGGAGGTGCAGCTGTGGGAGCGACGTCCAGGAAGAGCTGTGGAAGCGATGCCCAGCACGAGCTGTGGCCTAGAGATGGCGGTGGGTGATGAGATGAGATGAGATGAGATGAGATGAGATGTGATGTGAGGAGCGAGCCAGCCTGCGCGCCTGCCTGCCTGCCTGCCCGCGAGCCTGCGACGACGTACAGCGACGAAGGGGAGGGAGGCCAGCCAGCTAGCGGGCGATGAGACTAGCCAGGGGCATGGCATGGCATGCATGCCATGGGAGAGGGAGAGGGAAGAGGGAGGGAGGGGGATGATGCGAATGGATGGATGGGGGTTGGATGGGGCATGGGTGGCTGCATGGGGGGCCTGCGGCAGCGGCTGCAAATATCTGGCTGTGAGAGCCGCAGCTGCCGAACGCCGTCGGAAAAGGGACGCGCCGCGGGCTCACCACAAGGCTGCGTGGTGGTGAGGAGTTGGTAAGTCGTCTTGGGTGGGGTGGGGTGGGGTGGGGTGGGGTGGGGGGGTGGGGAGGGCGGATCTACCTTATTAGTGTGGGTGCACTACTAGGGGGGGGGGGGGGATCATCGGTAGGGATGCACACCACTATACTACACATCTTATTTAGTGTGGTCCATACTATTCATCATCACACCACACTAGTGCCCAAGGAGAAATGACCACTCGTTACATACGGAACCGGTTGAAGTTTCAACACATGAGGAAAATTGCCCATCATTCTAGAGGAATCTAATAGAATATACTAACAAATTTATACAAGGGGAAAACCAATCGAGCATATCATGTAATGGGGTCTCTGCCGGTTATGCTAAAAAGCCTCCCTGGACATTGTCCCCGTAGTTGCACTAATTAGTCCAGTGGGTGTGGGTGGGAAACGAACTTGAAAATAATTAGCGTGGGCCGCAGTCATCTTCTTGTCAACATGGAATTGATGTGGGTCCAAGAATCCGGGGTGTTCCCTAAGCATGAAGACATCCGACCTACACATTGAGTATTAGTTATAGGACAAAAGTAGCCCAAAATAAAATCATCACCCACATTTAAAATAATTATTTAAAAACACACACACACACACACACACACACACACACACACACACACAATGTGGCCCACGCCAATTTTTTCATAGAAACTTAGCGGGGGTTGAGAATTAATGTGGCCCACAACACTAGGACTATTTAGTGTAGCTACTAGCAAACAAATGCCATGGAACAATGCTACCTACAATGTGAATTAATTTTGAGGTGTGTGTGTGTTTGGGGGGGGGGGGGGAGGTGCTAGTTTGGGTACACTACTAGGGCTAGTGAAGGGATGCACGATAATACACATCGTTTTAGTGTGGCCTATGCTATTTATCATCAACCCACATTACATCCCTAAATGCTCGAGTAGTTTTCATAGATTGATAAAAAAAAATTTAAGAAAAAATTGACCTCACCTTTCTACAAGTTGTGAAATATTACTTCTATATATAGAAGTGTTGCGGAAGTTGGAACAAGGTTGTTTGCAATGTGGGTTGGTTTTTCCTTTTCTTGGGTGGGGGGCTAGTAGGGGTGCCCAATGCACTACACTAAATGTCTTATTTAGTGTGGCCCACATTATTCATTCTTGACCCACATTAACTCCTAAGTGCTCAAGGATTTTTTTTTTAAAAAACCTCATTGATTGTTTTAAAACTTTCACTCTCTTTTGGCTTCTCATATTTATAATACATCTTATCTTTCTATAAAGTTGTGGAAGATTTGTATAAATCACATCCATATGGTTATAAGGTTGAAAAAATCTTTGTGAGTTTTATATTTCCAATTTAAGTAAAATTTACTTCAAGAAACCATAAGATATTAACATATCTAACTAAGGCTCCTCAACTTGTTAAAGTTGCCACAAAACTATGTACTTTCACTCCATGAAAGTGCCATACAAAAAACAAATATATGTGGGAGGTATAATAAAACTTCCTACTTGTAGTAAGAAATTTGACAAAGACGCAATTAATACCACTCATGTACAAAATCACACATGAAAATAGTGGGCAACCCTAGTTACATGCCTTTGTGGTATACCACGGGGGGGTCACTCCATTGTCAAGTTGAACACCACGTGCGACCAAAAAAAATCTTCTTTTGGTAAGTTGCACCACCAAAATGGATCAATTTTTTATCAATTTTTTTTCATGAGTAGATATACACAGTACCTATGACATAATTAGAAGTGGTAACTAAATTTGATGATTTGTTTTTTTCATAAAACATACCGTTTCTAACTAGAATGACACAGAATTGAACTAAAAAATTTACTAAAAAAATTAAAAATGACTAAAAATTTCATAAAAATATACAAAAGATACTATCAATGGTTATGTATATGTAGAAAAATTATCATAAATTTTAAAATTATATATGGCATGTAATATAGGGGTAGCAAACTTTGTCCGCATGTGGTGTCAACTTGACAATGAAGTGACCTCCCCGTGTGGTATACCCACCAAACTTGCAAGCTTGAGCTTGAGCTAATGTTTTATGTGCCTGGCCTTGTAGTTCTAGGAGGACGGAACTTGGATGGTAGCGTGGTAGTAGTTGACTAGGTGGGGGAGATTGTTGTGGTATATATTGTAGGCGGATGTATCATGTGGCTTGCCTTGGCAATCCTATAGTACACAATAGAATATACAATATACACCATCACATATGAAAATAATATCCAACCCTAGTTATCTAAGTCATTCAATTGCACATTTTTTTCAATCCAACGGAGAAATTCCAATTCAGAATGGAAATTTCTAATGCTAAATATCGTGGATTGGTAAATAGTAAGCACCCATAACATTTCCCCCCATACTTTGAGTATGAAAAGTGGCTCAATAGCGTGCTCCATGTAATCAATGTACATCATTTATGGTATTTAGTGTTTTGTACATTATTTGTGAAGGGCCTAAACTAGGTGCATGGAGGTCTCAAAGTGTCACATCTGCTAATTGCCAATAGGATACTACTCGTCAACATAAGTATCTTCTAAAGTGACAATTTTATTTCTACTATGACATTTGGTGTACTACATTGGGATACTTGAGTTGATAGTTTTGAGGTAGTTTTGTGTTTTAGTATGCAAGGGGAAGATAATATTGAGCATACTAATTGGCAAGTGTCATGTCTAAGTTACATTTTAGTATGTAAGAGGAAGATATTCTTGAACATATCAATGCCAACTTTTGTGTACACTTTAGTCAACTTGTAGACCATTGTGTGACATAGGCATACACACCACCTAGGGGTGGACTTTGCATTGAAAACCTAAATGACATGTGTGGGTTACTATGAAAACAAACCCCTTAGTCACGGGAGTTTATAGAGAAAAACAAACACAAACATACTAATGGCATGCTAGAAAATGGACCCATGTATTTATAGTAAGAACTTCAATTTTAATATAATAATTGCCTCCACTACATATACAAAATATACCTTTCTTACACATAAATTCCACTATCACTTTCCAATGAGAAAGTCATGGAGCACTTTTTCATCCATAGCATGTAACTCAACGATTGCATCAATCAAACAAAGACCATAGCACAATAACTTAGCCACAATCCAGAGAGCAAACCTCGGGTTTGTAAAAGCCTAGAACCCAAATGCAAACCCGAACAAGAATAAATAGGGTAGTCATTGATGATCGTTACCATATGACCACAGGTAGATCACTTAGTGCATTTCAAAAATGACGTGCGGCATAATATAGAGAGGATTAAAATCATTTGAAATAAAAATTAAAAAGGAATTCCAAATAATGAAGGGGCCATTAAATGTAGATAATCCCATTATAAGTAAGTTAGATGGACATAAAACGTGGACCATTATTTTTTTGTAAAATCAATATAGGGGCTAAAGATAAGGATCCTAGAAGGTATGTTTAGTATGGTATGTAAATGGGTTTAGGACTCATGGGGATGGATGAGAATTGGGATTTCCGTCTGTCCACCCTAAATTGTAAATTCTAAACCCGCTTTACTATGCTCTGTGTTTTTGGTCACTTGCATTGCAATGACCGCTATGGTATTTGTGCTGACATCTCCTATGTGTTTTCATCATAACAATGTTTGCAATGGTCTCCTATGTGTTTTCTTCATAACTATGTTTGCAGTGGTATTACTGTTTGCACCCTTCTTTGTTTCCATGTTTTCCCTCAACACTCGTCAATTGCGTTAGGAAGTAGATTAGCTTTTTATTACTTAAAAGGAATATAGAGTACAAATAATTGCAATGACTTGGACAATATAAGTAATGAAAGGGTGCAAACAAATGGGCCATTTTTTAGATTTAAGTAATTATAGGGGGGGGCATTCACGGTTGAGGTACTACTTTTGGGTGTCTAACGGTTTAAGGACTTTTTTAGATAACTTCACATGCTTGGTATGCTTAGATTTGTATTGTGAAGCATATTTTGGATCATACCTACATTTCATACTCCATATTGAGTACACCGACAAAGTTAATTTAGAAGGAATAGGGTCATCTAAGATATCATTTTGATTCCTTAAAGGACATTTAGGAGTGTTGTCTTAATTGTTCACCTTAGGATCAAGGAATGAAAAGGACAACAAGAATCAATCGAAACAATCCCAAATTTTTTCCTCACAATCATCTTTCAAGTGTGTACCAATAGAACCAAGTATGTATTGAATACCAATTGCCCAATTTTACATGAGGCACCAAACATGGCCAAAAGTACATATAATTACAGCCACACGTAAAAGGAACGTCTAGTATTAGAATTGGACAAAAAAATTATATGAACGGACACATGACACTTATACCAAGGTACTAAGATGCAAAACAAGAAATAATTGACCTCCAATGCACACCTCCAATGCCATTGATGTGGCCCAGGGTTTAGGGTTTAGGGTGATTATTAAATAATAATAAAAATCTTTCTTGATAAAGCTTATGAACTATCTACTTATTTATGTAAATTTTATTGATCAAATAATAGTAAATCGTGATAAACACCAAGATCAATGCGACATAGTCCTTAAGTCCTTTGTCCCAAAAGTAGTACCTCAACCGTGAATGCCCCCAGGGAGGCTTTAATTCAGCCCTCGAAGGTAAATAGCCCCAAAACAAGAAAAAAACCCCAGCCGCACGTGGTGCACAAAAATGCCTTAGAGTGATCTACCCGTGCATATGACAACTTGAATGATGCAAATTGGATTAAAGTAACATATCCATTATCAAATTTTCTTCAAACCTTAGGGCTCCCCTTTTTACATCTACCTTTACTTTAAAACTAAATAGCCTTTTGAAATGTACAAACTAAACTTAAATAATACCTCTCCCTTATGTATACTATGTATGCTAATGCCTCAAATAATACCCCTTCTTACACTCACGTTAGTTTGTATGTGGTGTGAGGAATCCATCCCCTGGGACACCTCATAACACTAGAGAACATACTAATCCCAAGATATCAGTAAGCACTCTTAAACACCAAGTGTCATTAGGTGACATTAATGATGATCATTAGTGTAACCCGGCATACACCTTGAAATAAGGTAAGTGACACTATTACACATGTGACATTAAATACCATACACAATGTAGTCCCCCACGTAGCCATCAATTGTAACCTTAGCACCCAAGCTCCTTCCCACAGCTAATCCACTACCATGCCCATGTGGAGGTCACACACGTTCGAAAACGCCAATTTTGAACAAGGTTTGGTAAGCCAAGGTAATAGAAGTTCAGCCTTGACATGTGCCTCACTTCAAGAATTTTGGTTTCAAGGTTGGTCACTCTTTTATTGGGTCAATGCTCGTGTTTCTCCTGTGGTACAGAATCATTTCAAGAACTTTATGATCTAAACCTATGGCAACGTGGATAAAGAAGAGTTGGCACACAATAAGATGAAGAAATTGGTGCAGAGAGGCTCAATTGAGTCCTATGCCCAAGATTTCCATAAATTGTGTGCAGAGATTGTTTCATTACCGCTTTCCATTGGGGGTAAGATTTCTTCATAGAGGATCTCAAACCAAGTATTCGTTTGCAAGGGGCAATTGATCCTCGAGGCAATGATGGAGGTTGAAAGGATTTCAAGAGATTGGTTACGTGTGTAGGTTTCAACCCTCTCCCAAATTTCCCAAAAGAACAAGAAGCAACCATTACCGGGAGGTACTTCTCATGGCAAAGGTGGACCCATTTGTATCATGAACAAAGGCAAAGGAAAGATCAAGAGTTTTATGCAGTTTGACAATGATTGCACCATTCCTTATATCCAAGCAACAACATTCAAATGGAAGGCAAACATTTCTTTTGGAAAGGGCACATGGCATTTGACACAGAATCGTCCTAACAAGACCTATGTTGTCAAAGACCAAGGAAAGAAGGATTTTTCGAAGACCGATAATTGACTAGTCAGTAAATTGTTGGTGGTGAGAACAGAGAAAGGGTTTTAGACATCGATTTGACATCTTTGCTCAAAACCAAGATAGGGAGACCTTTTGACATCTTTTTATTTTTATTTTTTATTAATCAAAGATCGCAATGGTAAACACGATCCACGCCCTCCATGCATGCAGCCCTCAAGTGAAAGAACGTTTAACCATAAGACCTTCGTTTCAAATTGTCTGCAATCTGCAGGTTCAATTGAAGGGCCTCACGTACAGAATTTCTAGCCACATCCTCATGTGAAAACTCCTGAACAAAGCAGAGCCCTGCAACCCAGTACGCTTTTCTTGGCGTTCTCAAGCTATAAACCTTGGGTCGTTTTGATGCTCAATGTAACTCCCACATTTGGGGCCAGGATAACAAACCAACAAAAACAACGCCCGCGATCAATCAAATGCCCCCAATTTTGTATTCTTTAGCCACCCTAACACCATTGCAGATCCTTAGGGAGTTGGGGGTTGGCTTGGTGGCACTGCACTAGAAACTGTTGCGTTAAGCACCACCTTGCATTGCCACCTCGGCTCAGCTCGGCGCAAAGGAACAGACATGGGTATGGAACGCAGAGAGGTAAGTCCAGTTGTTACCCTAAAACCGATGAAGATAGAGTCATGTGAGGAGGGATATATAAGTTATGTGGGATACTAGTGGGGAGTACATAACACTAGCTAGCCTCCCTCTCTCCCCACCCTTGCACAAGTGACTCCAATATGGTAACTCTGAGGTAGAGGCACCGATTCCTATCTAAATCCGTCCCCTACGTCTCTCCCATTCGAATATCTTCATGCAGTCTAAATCCGTTCTCACTATAAGTACATACATTAACTTTCAAAACCGAGTCAATCAACCAAAGATCAAATTTCGGGAAGCCATATTTGGTGGTATTGATCTTTTTGCCAAACCATACATCGGGTCATATCAGGGCCACACCGGGCGCTCCAGTCACCAAAAACATCAGCCCTACGTATTCTCCGGAAATACAGGGCTGAGATTTCAATTGGCTGGAGCTGATGGTTGCAGGCTACCCCCCTTCTTCCAGCCACTCCAGTAGCTCCAGCCAACCGAAATCCCAACCCTGTATTTCCGGAGAATACGTAGGGTTGATGTTTTTGGTGACTAGAGCTGCTGGGGTTTTTGGTGTGGCCCCTGTATCAAAGGCGCAACCAAGCTAGCTATAGTAGTCCTTTCAAATTTCAACTCGAAAGTTGTAGCCGAAAAAAAGAGATTACATTTTGAATGAACTTAGGTCTATTGACTCAATTTTGGAACTACTTTCATTACTCACCTTCAATTGCAAGAATAGTTCACAGTGTCGCATGCGGTTCTTCTTCTCACTTCTAGTTAATAGTGTGACCTCTTAGGGTATTTTTCTCTTACAATTATGAAGGTTTTCTTTGTGCATGAGAGCATTACCAGAGGTTGAATGCTATAGTCATGTTGCAACATGGGTGTAGCACACGGGAAGTGTCAAAATTGTTGGGTATCTCTCAATCTACATGCTCTAGAATTTGTAGAGAGTGTGTTCCTCATGTGGAGCCTTCAAAAGGAGGGCATCCAAGAAGCATCACCCCTGCTCAACAAAGAGCGTGTGTAGGAGCCACCACATGTGGTGGACTAGATAATGATGTAGACATGAGGGATGCTTTGAGTGACCGATTGAAGGTGGTAATGAGCACCAACACAATGTGGCGTGCACTTCACGAAGTAGGTATTGGGTCATTAGAGAAGCGGAAGAAGTTGTTGCTCGCGGCCAAGAATGTGCGTTGCGGGTCGGAATTTGCTCAACGTCATCAAGATTGGACTATCCATGATTGGTATAGGGTGATTTTTAGTGATGCGCCTAAGATCAGTGGATTCTAGTCTGATGGTCGCGTTTGGTGTTGGGTGAAGGATGGAGAATCTCAATTACAAGCTCATCATGTGAGTCATGCAGTTAACATGGAGGCGGTGTAATCTTTATGTGGGGTTGTATGACTTCATGTGGCATGGCTTACATGTTCAAGATAGAGGGGAAGATGACACAAGGTCCGTATCTTAGCATTCTTCAAGATGGGGTCATGAAGACAATTGAATGGTATTGTTTCAATCCTCCTCATGTCATACTCCAGCATGATCATGATCCTAAACATATTGCAAAATTGGTCAAGCAACGGTTGTCAATGCAAAGTTTTGATGTACTTACTTGGCCTCCTCGATCACCTGACCTAAATCCGATGGTGCATGTGTGGGCACTTTGTGAAACGGAAATGAAATGAGCATCCAACACTACCCAAAGGAATGTCAATTGTGGGAGTGTGTGCAAGCTTCTTTCCATTCCACCACTGTTGGGCAGTGTCCAAAGTTCTATCATAGCCTGCCCAATCGTATCCAAGTTGTTTTGACTTCTAAAGGAGGGTGGACAAATTATTGATGTACAGGTAGATGTATGTTACAAAAGTGAGTCAATGTATGTAGTACTCTTCAAATTATTGTTTCTCCATGTCTAGTTTTGCAATAGACATGAGACTTTGGAAATGATGTACTAGACTGTGACTATTAACTTACATAAATGAAAGTTTGTAAGTTCTTGTTTTTATTGCCTGGCATTATGTGTAAAAATTGATGTAGGGAGTCATTGACTCGGTTTTAAGTGTCAATGTAGCTCAAGGGTTGGTATTGAGTGAGTTGACTACGACAGTGAGGTTGGGCGTTGATTGGACATGTCATTGATTGCTTGGGGTCAACAAAGGCTAATTAGAGAATGTGGTTAGCTAACTTGAATGACGCATGATGCATGAGATGGCATATAGTGCCGAAGTTATTAAGTAGCGTGTTGGCTTATGGATGGATTAAGCCATATGGGCCCTAGGGCCCGGTTCAAGTGTTAATGGGAACGGGTTTGGGTCCACATGCTAGACATGGGAACGGACAAATTAAGGTTGTGGCAAACTGACTCAAGGGTAGGATGGCCATGAAAAAGCTATGTGTGAACAAATTAAGGCTATAAGGAACTTGTTTTGTGATTAGGTAGTGGTGTAGTCAAGGCCCCTTATATGACGACATTGAGAAGATGTTGCATGTGGTGAAAATGATTGCCTGTTATATTCAGGTTGTAGTGAAAATATTTTAATATTATTTTAATGAAAATTGGGTTGTCTTTGCTAAGGCGTACATGCCATTTCTTATGTAGTTTGGATGCTATATGTAGGCTGAATCGACCAACGATTTGATTGAGGCACCCTCTACCTTGCCTATAATTGTATTCAAGCATCTTGAAATATTTATTTGTTACTAGATTACATTCATTGTTGTTGGATCTTGTTGGTAATTGGAAGTAGACTTCAACACATCATAGTATAGAGTACTCGGACATCATATCACATCACATCCATTGATTGTTGTGAACATGTTCTACAAATTGTTAACTTAAGCGAGTTTTTGTTAAGTTATAACATTTTCTTAAATTTTTGATGTTTGACCTTTAAAGACGTATGAGGGTAAAGCATCTTCTAGAATGTCTTATAAAGTTAAACTTGTCGGGATCTATCATAGAAGAGGAGTTGTGAGGAATCATCAAAGGATCATATCCATAAGTTTGTTAAAAGTACATATATGCAAATAAAAAAGCATGGACCTCCCATATTACTAATTAATCATCATGATGAAACTCCTCATTCTGTTGATGAGAAACCTAATGAGGTTGGTTGAAATTGCAAAACATACTATAGATGGGTGGAAAGTTGTGTGCTTGATGTGATTTTGAAATGATCAAATTGTCAATGTGTGACTTGAGATGATGCAAGCACTTCATGGGAATAGAGAATAACCAATTATGAAGTTTTACAAATAGACATTTGGATGTGACAGGTAATTTTAAGCAATGTGTATGTCCAAACAATGTGAAAAAAATAATTTAGTTCTTAGAAAGATCCAATACACTTTCAAATTGCATTTTTAGTAGTCCAATGTTACTTAACCATGTTGTGACACTACTTGAATCCATATGGCAATTAGTGTAACTTATACTTAAGCTTCGATACATGGTTAGTGACATTGTTGCATGACACTTGATATCATGAACACAACAATAGAAGTGAAATTACAAATTAACCCTTGTCTAGTGTGTGTAGAGCACCACTTTATAAATAGAGATAGTCATATTGACAGGTTCTAGCATCATAAATTCCCATAAAGCACTCCACGTAATAGCAAAATAACCAATGTTGGCACATATTGAACAATTATATTGCTCTAAGGACTAAAAACACATATCATCGTTTGAACAAGACGTGAACAAGATAAAATGTCAATAATTAACATTGTCCACTTTGGAGGGTCCTCTGTCATTAGGAATGGTCAACGAGGTTTGTGACTTTGAACATCTATACATAACTTATAAATTCTACAATTCATGTGATCTCAATGTTGTTATGCTCAAGGTGTAATTGCTAATCCAAAAAACAATATTGGGTAATTTGCTAGGGTTAGATAAGGGACAATATTGCTCAAAGTTTCCATAATAGGTGCTTCTACCTTAAGGGCAATGAATGTGAAAGGAGGGCATGGTTATAAGTATGGCCATTCAATTACATTATTGTAGGTAGGGCATGCATGGCTTGAGCTTTGTGGCATCTAGGTAAAAACACAAACCCCTTGTAAGTTGAAGGTGTGTTTACACACAATCACCATTCCGGTGGTTGATGGCTGTAGTTTACTTTCTCTGGTTTTATTTGTGGGACAAGGAGGGAAAATATCTATTGATGTTAACCACACCCATAACAACTCTTACTTGCCCATCTATGATACAATGTGTAGTTTGGGAGTAGTGGCAGTATTGTTGTTTACTTTTGTTTCATTCCATTTTGTCTGTACTGACTATGTGACACCGGGAGAGAACCCCAAGGCCAAAGCACGGGACAAAATTTGTAGACAACCCCTCCCACTAGAATCCATAGAAGCGCTTGTCTCCAATCCGTTGATTGCACCAATGGGAGAAACAATTGTTGACGATAAATCCACTCTTCAACTATCGTGGTGGTTGGTTGTGCGTACACAAAAAAATAATGGTTGTGGTTGAAAGTGAGCCTAAAACACACCAATCCAACCATCGCAGTGGTTGTATGTAAATGCACCTTGAGGAATTTTTTTAAAATTATATATTAATATGGAATCCTCAATGTCATTTTTTGAAGTAAAATTAGCTCCCTAATGGTTGTGGTTGAAAGTGAGCCTAAACCACACCAATCCAACCATCATAGTGGTTGTATGTAAACGCACCTTGAGGGGAAAAAAACAATATTTTCCAATTATATATTAATATGGAATCTTCAATGTCATTTTTTGAAGTAAAATTAGCTCCCAGCACTAAAAGTATAGATTATAGAACACTTTGGTGTGGTTTCACCTTCACAATGGACGAGTTTATCTAGATATTATGCTCTAACCAATGCAAGGGTAAGCCAAGCTTTTGGGACTTGTGAAAGTTAGGGATACACTACACTGATTATCCTAATTAGCGAGGGAGGACTAATATTTCCTTTGAGAAATCAGTGAAGGTGATACTAATTCCTTCAACTAAGGCCACCAAAAGATCTAGGAAACAAGCACGTTTCATCTCGACAGTGTTCACTGCAAACGCTATTCACTAAGAATACCGGCACCATCGATCCTTAGAACGCACGCGCGCGCATCAATCTGTTTGAAACATATGACAAATGCGCATGTATTCACGAACTCAATAGAACTCCCAACCCTCACTTATTCCGAGACTCGACGAAACAGTGTGTGTTTTGGAAATGAGTACCCGCACGCACTAATTGGGAGAATCGGTGTAGCGAGCCCACGTACTTGGTGGGCAACTTAGTGGAGTTTGTTTGTTTTTGGAGGGGAGGGGAGGGGGGGGGTAGCTAGCGGACCTAAGATATGTGTGTGTGTGCGGGCATGATGGGGTACGTGTGGTTATAGTGGGGAGGTGGGACTCATCTCTTCTCATCAGGGAGTACCACCAAGCAGCAGCAGCAGCTAATAAGCACTCAATTAGTGGGGGACTAACTAGTGGAGTGGTACTAGTCTAGTGGAGTGATGTAGGTGGGGAATAACAGTGGGTAGGGGAGGGTGACGTGGAGGGAGGAAGGCCGTATGAAGGTCGGCCATTGGCCCCTCCATGTTGGGGCAGCCGCCTTATCCTCCGCCCTCCACAGGCCCAATGGGCAGGCGTCTCCCTTTCCCAGGCCCTCCCTTACTTCCATACATCTCTCTACTCTCTACTCTATACCACTCTATACCACTCCATACCACTCTACTCTATACTACTCTACTCTATACTTCTCTATATACTCTCCAGGCAGGCAGGCTAGTAAGGTGGCTGTGATAGGGAGGGAGCCCTGCTTGAGCTCCAAGAATGTTCTTTTCCCCACTTGTTTGCAATATCTCCTCCTTTCTTTAAACCCCGTTCTTTGCCCATCAACCAAGTCCGCGTCGGAGCCTCGATATACAACTACGTAGGTACACATGGTGCACTAACCCCCCCCCCCTTCCTTCACACTTTAAGTGGCATGGCTAGCTAGCTAACTACACCGTTTAGGGTGTCTAGTGTCACCTACTATTCGGAGTTATACCCCTTTTTGTTTGGATCGAGTGAAGTCTTTAATGTTGGATTTGGGCGAACTAACCCATTCACTTGTTTCTTGTTGGATGCCTAAACCCTTGCCTCCAAAGCACCAGTGTACGGGTTGGTTTGCCCCAACCTTAATGTTGTATATTGTTCATATAGTGTATTTAATCTTTGTTGGTAACGAATGAAACCTATAGCGAGACGTCATGGTCATGCATCGGTACAAATAGGAAGTGACGCTACATATCGTGAGCGACGTAGTGTGTTGATGTTAAAGGTTTTGTGAAGGGGTTATGGCTCGGTAGTAAGTAAGGTAGGAGCATCGTAAACCAAGAAACTAAGGTATTTGGCATAACATGTGGCAACCTTTACGAACTCAAAGAAGCTAATTCAAGTAGGGGGAAAAGAAAAAGACCTTGTGTGTTGCAAGTACCCCTTTCCTTCCCAATGTTGAAATAAATACAAAATTTTGACGTGAAAATGGTGTTGGCGCCCAAAACCATTAGGGGTGTGGGGGGATTCATGTTCACATGATAAACAATCTCACATCAACATGTACTTATTATGCAAGATTTTGCGGGTGTTAGTTTTGGGGTTCGCCTTGGTATGAGATGCTCCTACCTTAAGTGAGAGGGGATTCCGTTGCACTAGAAGATGTCTTATTTTCATCCCGCATGTGGAATTTATGAGGTTTCAACATTCTATCGGTACATGACTCCCAAAACCAACACGGCAACCTAGTGTTAAGGTGACGGGGGTGAGACCTTCTCATAATCAATATGTACTTTGTGTATAAGAGTTGAGGGTGTTGGTTTCTGGGTGGGATGCTGATTTAAGTACCAATTGCCCTAATGACCTGGTGTAAGTGTATTGGTTGTGAGTGTGTTGGTTGCTACTATATTTCTACCTATAACGTATGCTTGTTTCATTGCACTAACTTCCGTCTCCGATGACGACTCTGAAGTCAAATCGACTTACTTTTGGAAGAGAAACAAGAATTCGAGATGTGAAGGATAACTACCCAATGTGTTTCACTATCAATGTGTTCCGCTCATGCCGGGGTCTATCAACCATGTAAACTCAACCCTCAAGAGGATCAAAATGTCGTGAATTGTTTTATAGTCCCGAGTTCACATCTTTTAGTTAACCTCTGGAATGCATGCATAGTATTAATTAATTGCATCGCTTTTTATGTTGGATGGATGGATGAGAGGTAAGCTCGTATATGATAGTCCCCTTCCCTCAACGTATAGTTCTTTTGGCAAAAGGCTGATGCATTTTGAAGTCAGAGAGTCTGACCACCTTCGAAATCCGAAAGTCGCTAGAGATGCAAAAAGAAAATGTTAGGAAATGTTTATGATCCCGACCAGAGCAGAGCAGAGCAGAGCAGACCCGACCCTCCCTTTGCACTTTATATTTTTGGTGTTGGTAACCGCAGTTCACAGCCAGTCATGCCCACTGTGGTTGTTGTAATAACACTTGAATGTCCCTTTTTACTATATTCATCATGCCCTTTTCCCCAAGGAGAATCACGGCTCCCAGTTCACCACGGTCAAAACTTTTCACTCACGTTTCTTTTCGATCCAACTTCTTGATTCGGGTGCATATATATATACTTACTTTCCACACCCACCGATGAGCCTGTCACAATGCCATTCACACTCCCACAAAAGCAGCCTTCATTATTACCAATTTGAGGGGAGTTTTGTAGTCTTCATCTGAGCCCCTGGCCTGTTCTTCATCGTGTTCACTCATTGCACCTGTAAATGTGGGCAGTGACTGAAGTGCATGCTTCGGGTGACTTCCCCAACTTAAGCAAAGAATGAATATGGATTGTAAATCTTGCAAGCAAATACGATGAATTCGTTTGGAATCAAGGTGTGTAGATGGTTAAGGTGAATCTAAGCAGCATCAGCTAACTAGTCTAGAAGGAAAAGAAGATACTTTTGGCCACAAAAATTATGAGCAAAACATGATGCAAGGTCACCCACATTTTTTTTAAACTTTTTTAATGATTATTCCTCAAAAACCAATCCAAACATCTCCCACCAATCTCCTCTCACCTCCCTCTCCCGCTCAATATCAATCCAACCTGCTCATCTCGATCTTAAGGCCCTGGCACATGAATAGAGCTTAGCCGGGGCGCGCATGCTACCACCTAGGTGGCTTTGTCTCTCCTACATTACAAATGTTCATATGGAGCACATTCAGTGTCGCGCTTGTCTCGGCAGCAGCCGAGGCCCATGATGTAGTTGTTGTCACCATGAGCCCTGCAACCACAGTAGCGGTCGCAAGTGCCCTCTATGTGGCAATTACCATTGTGGCGAGCCCCCCCAAAGTGGGGAACTCAAGCCCCATGTGCCATAGTTGTTAGGCGTAGGCCGAATCCTAAGAGTCCCCCTACCGTCATCGATGAAGAGGTTCTTTATTTAAGCTTTCTTCCTAAGGAATCCGATGTCATACTAGTACATGATTTATAGTATTATGTGTCACCTACATATAATTCTACGACTTTTTTGTAGGATTTAAATCCTACTAACAAAAGTTGAATATGTTGTTCGGACATTATAGAACATGTAAATGACTTCACATGATAAAATATTGTAATCTCATGTAAATGTTTATGATATTTAGTGTCACTTACCCTATTTTGAAACATATGTTAGGTTACACTAATGAATAACAACTACATCATTAGTGTACTATTTATGGTAGTGTACTAGTATGTTACTATAAACGTCGCGTACCAACGTCACATCTTGGTTTTCAGCCATTTGAACTCCTTGAACTCCTTAAACATCTCTTGCAAGTTACGTGGCCTATTGTGGACTCTTCCAACTTCGCAAACAATTTTGGCCATTGGATCGAATTGGAAATTGCCTCATATGGCTAGCACACACAAAGCACGTAGATTATCATTTCAAGTTTCAGGGTTGAAATTGCGCTACAACAAGACGGATCAGAGTCGTAAGAAGATGGTCAAAGTGGAGATTTTCTTTCTTTTGAAATGATCACATAGGCTCTCCTAACCGTGCTAAATACTGAGGCTAGAGTGACTGTGCCTACGTTTGAGCACAAAGTCCAATCTCAATATGACATATGTCTTTTTGGTGCATGTTCTTAACTACAAACTTTGTCATATACCACATAAATGTAGGTTTCCAATTAAGAAAAGTGACCACATAAGGACCACATACCCTTATAAACATTTTTTCTTTTTCTTTTCCATTTTTGTAGTTGAGATGGTGTGGCATGGACGCGAAGGTTTGCATATTATGGCACAATTAGTGCCAGGGTAACCTAGCTCGAATTGTTCAATACTAACCTTACATGTCACCAATCTCTACACCATTTATGATATTTATTGTCACTTACTACTTGGGGTTACACATTGCTATAACATTTTATTGTTAATTTAATTTTTACCAAGTAAAGATGTTAATGTTATATAGTGTCCACACAACCGATTTGACCTTTGTTGGTAAGAAGTGAGATCCATAGTACAAACTTATAGCACAACATAACTCCAAGTAGTAAATGACACTAAATACTATAAACAATGTAGTGCATTTTGTAGGGCCTTGGACACGAGAATGAAAATGTGATGAGGCATGTGTTATTTGGATTTTTTTTCCCTACACTTACTTCTTGTAGGATGTGAACACGCAACCAATTCAACACAATTACCAAAACCCAAATTGTGCCCGTCGTCATTGGCCTCACAAAACTTTTGGAGCTCATATGAATCTCTTCTTCATTACCAAAGCAAATATTCAGGTTCATAAACCAGTGTCTGGTGAGGTCCGTCTTTTGGCAATAGTGTAAATACTAGAGTGGAGCCACCTATTCCCGATCATGACCCCATCAGGAATCTATAGGGTGCCATAACTTCGATCACGATGAGACTGAGTTCAATGATTTCTTTTCGTGCGTGGATAAGGTTCCACGTTTCATGGTCTCTAAGGGTGAATTACCATGTAGGCCGCTTGCTCACCATATTCTAGTGGATGAAGCAACCTACATGGTAACTTACCCTAAGTCTCCAGCTTCGGTTATGTTATCACCAAGGAAACGATAAGGCCATGACACATGTTTCGGTGTTGCATGCTACATTAAGGAGGAATTCGTCTCAAAATGAGCGGTTCTGGCAAAACTTTGTACAGTTGTGATGTGTTCGGACCAACTTTTGACGTCAAAAACTCAAATTTTCTTTATTTAAAGAATAAAGTTGCCAAAAATAGAAGAAGATCGCAGTCCTCTTGATTTCTATCTTCTTGCACGGGGAAAATTTGCACTGCCTTATACTTCTCCAGATTTGGTGCAGAATCTTAAGTGGTCCGTTATGGGCGCCTCTACTCTAATAGGGGCTGCAGTAAGTTAGAGCTCTCCAGCCTAAAAGGGGACCAAAGTACTTGATCTCTGTTCGAGTCTGAACACTGCAGCCAGTAATACAATTATTAACTTACATTGTACAATTATTACTTGATTGATGGATTATTATATTACTGTAGACAGTGTCCAGTTCATTTGTAGTACGTATGCACATTTTCACTGCCAAAATATACATAATTACTGCACTCTTCCTTCTTTAATGGAAAGAGAGAATTGAAAGTGCTTGACACCAGATTGATGATAGCTAACAAAGATTGTGGAGAATTTGATTTCAGTGTTGTTCAGTCAGCTGCTCATTGACTACTTGGACTCGCTATATTTCGTGAAGTCAACCACTTCCTACTTGTCAATTTTTAACACTTTCACCTACTCTGGGTAAGCAAATGTAAGGTAGATATACGGAAAACGGCGAAAATTAGCTGATTCATTCGTCCAGAAAGAGTGGTTTAAAATTCGTGCAGTAATATTTTTCAGAGATGGAGTAGAGGAAATGATGAGGAATGTTGGTTGTTTTGTGATTTCGTTCTTTGTAAACAATTATTTACATTTTTCCAAAGAGGTAAGTAGGTCAAACTTCCTATTTGTACACTAGCGTCTCCCTAATATGAGCATTAAACATATCCTACTTTGCATACGAATATACACTACGTGGTTAACTTAATGGCACCCAAAAGTGATCGCAAGTGATGTGAAACAACGCCTATTCGACCAATCACTGCATCTCCACCTATCACTGGATCCTTTTTGGGCCATCGCTTTTGGAATTAGCTACTTTGGGTCCACACAATAATCATTGTACCCCTAGTCTAGTGCAGTAGTAATGGTCATTCACCGTTTTCCATTTTTCTACCTTAAGGGCATCTCCATCACTACCACCGTATCTCCCTCTAACACTACTCTAGAGGGCAGAAGGCATAATAATCGCCACCTCATCCCAACAAATCTCCTTGCAAAGTGGTTGATTCAAATATTTTAATGAAAAAAAACTCAAAATAAATGAATGGGTAATGTAGGTTTAAAGGAACCAAAACAAAGAAATAAAGGGTCCTCTACCCCAGTGAACTTTCTTTTCATGTTAGAATAACATTATTTAAGTAATTCTAGAAATTTTGGCCAATTCTCAGACTGTAGTTGGGGTTTGTGTAAATTTGGGGCCATAGCAGATTTTTGTGGCGGTTTCCCATGTATTCAGCATACCTAATTTTTTGAATTTGTATTATTTGGGCGGTGGTGATGTGTATTAGATTTTTCAAAAGTAGTTTGATAGTTTTCAGTCAATTTGGTCATTGTTTTGCCATTTCTTTGCGTATTGGAATTTCTGGGTGGCTACTACGAAGTGTCTTGTGTGTTCTTTTTGGATGAATGATTGTAGGTTTTTTATTATCCTGGTGAGGTTTGTTGATGATGGTGGTTTGGCTAGTTAGTATGGGATTGTGTGGGCAATGAATGCGTGATACTGGAAAAAATAGGGCTTTTGAGGGCACCGGTATCTGCTAGTGCATCGACTTGGTCGTTACCCTAGATTCATGTATGGGCATGTACAACACAATATAGTGCTTGTACAATGCCATCAAGAAACGAAACCCGGACCACTAAACATGTGATACTAACCCTCGCATATATTGAACCACTTAGAAGTCCTATGACTCGGCGGCTACCTCATGCAGATAAATGATCATGTACCCCTACGACACCACAACCACACTAACCCTACCAGTACACATAACACCCATACACTAAGTTCCCATGGTCATTTTGGTTACCTTGGTTACTATAGTGCTCACCCCGAGAGGGGTTAGTAATCCTGCACCACTGATATTATGTCAAGTGGACATAATACCAAGGGTGGGTCGAACATGCATTTTAATCACGTTGATCCCACTAAGGTCAACGTTTCATCTCTATGGGCATGTACTTTTTGTATGGTGGTTTTGTGTTGCAACCAAGTAATGTAGTTTACTATGGATGTGTTGAGGAGTTGCCTAGGTGGTTGTATTGGATGCTTGGGCGTCGGATGTGATTGTTTACAAGGTTTATTTTGTTGAGGTTATTATTGAAGCACAATAAAACTAGAGATCAGATTGCATAAGCAAATACACATACACAAAGGCATATGAACAATGCTTGGAGTGAGATGGTCACCTCCACTCTTTGCGTTGCTCTTTATTGCATTTTTTCCTCTTTGGTTCATACAATCCATATGGGATATCTCAACTCCCACTTCCCCCAATTCATACCTTATTCATTCTTATACCTCTAACATTCACTATCTTATGACTACAAGCAACTTAATGCTCTACCTTCAATAATTGTCTGTAAAGATGTGTATGTCATTGGGGGGGGGGTGTCTTGGCTTGGGTGTTGGCCAAGGCTAGCCGAATGGCATATAGTTATGCTCATAATATGTTTTGGAAACTTGGGAGTCTTTATGTTATTTGGAGGTTTTTTATTAGGTTGTGTGCCCCTCGAGCCTGCTAGGTTACCATTTATCTTTCCGTTCGGTGGTATGAAGGATCCATATGTGTAGATGCTTTGTAGGGGGTTATATTTAAGGGGGTGTTGTGTGTGGACTTGTGTGGGATGGGGGGGGGGGGGTTGTTGCTTGAGGTGGTGTGTCCAATGAGAATTTGGCAACTGGGGAGTTTTCAAATTCAACATATTAACTTTGTATGGTTTGATGGTGGTAGATGGGTTATGGGTATGTAAGTTTATGTTATAAGTTTCATGGAGAATGAGTTTCCATTGGGGACAAATGTGTGGCATGTGGGTGGAGTATCTAGGTTGTGTATGCATACGATTGTGGTGAGGACAATTTCGAATTGGTTGTAATATGCTGGCCATTGTTGGGCAGGTGGGTATACTTGAGTGTTTGGAGGGGATGTAACAATGATGTGGATATCTTGGTGTTTGTCGATTGACAATTGTTGGGGCATCCAACCATTATGGTCTAGGGTCATGATTATGATGTTATGCAGGTTTTCTTTGGTTGTCATCCTAGCCCAATGTATGGACTCTAGTGTGGTTTGGTACCCTGCGGGGTGGACGTATCCCACTCCATTCCATTGGGACGACAATGCTAGTCTTTGTGAGCCGAATATGATGTCTCTTTGGTGAGGTGAGTTGTATCTCTTGAGGGTAAGTGGGGATGAGAAGTAAGGGTGTGTCATGTCAAAGGATTCTAGAAAGCGGTTACTAGTTATTTTGGGGTGTATACAATGGTCTTGATATGGGGGGGGGGGGGGATTTGTTTAGGATTTTTCACTGGTAAAATAGTGGTATATCTATATAAGAGTAGAAATATTATGGTTGCGGAGTTTTGTGGTAATGGGTGGAGAGTGGTGAGAAGTAGATTGTGTGCGTTTTCTAAGTGTCGTTTCCAAAGCTATTGGAATCATTATGTGGTGATGGATGTGATGTAAGAGCATGTGTGGTCAAAGTTTAGGATGTGTTGGAGTTGGATTCGTATGGTTGGTTGTGTGGCAGTAAAATCTTTGTCAAGGCTGCACAATTGGGTAACAAGGGTGAGTTGGGGAGCTTTAATGGGTGGGCGCTACGAATCTTATGGAATGTTAAAGTTGTTTGGGTATTCTTTCATTTTAGTATTATCATACTTGTTACGACTAAATTGTTTACTATTGTGAGAATGTGGTCATAGGTTAGGTTGTTGGTGTTAAGGAGGTGTTGTTTGTCAACCTATTTGACAGTATTTCGGGCTTAGGCATCCCACATGCATGAGAATTGTTAGTTTGTAGTTGTTGCACCTCATTTATCTTTTACGTTTTTGGTTCTTGTATGTGCCTGTAATTCCTTGTATCAATGTTTTGTTCTTGAAAGGTGGTTGGTTGTGTTGGGGGTTGTGGTTCTTTGGGTTTGTTTGTATGGGGGTTTCTGTGGAGCGGTGTGAAGTTAATGTAAGGAGGCGGGGGATATATTGTTGGCTTTCTTTAAGGCTTACTCTATCATTTTGGGGAGGTTTATATATTTGTTTTTGAACTCTATGTGAGAGACGATGGCAGTGCGGTCTTGGTTTTGGAGTTGTCTGAGGGTGGATTTATTGTATTGGTATAATTTGTTGAGGCATTTTCTTGTGTGGGTTTTTCCTTCAAGGGGTAATTGTACGTATCATGGGTTGGTGAGCCATTGAATTTATAGGGAGGTTTGATGTATGGGGAAGGAGGTCTTTGTTGTGTCTATATATCTATGTGTATGTGTATGTGTACACACACACACACACACACTTACTTTCTAGTAGGACAAAGGATCCTAGTAGTTGGGGACCTGATGCAAGCTTGGTGAGTGAGTTTTGGGAGATCGAAAGATCCCCATACTTGGTGAGGATATATTTGATTAATCCTTGATATATTTTGCCAAGTTGGCTTTAATTGTTGAGGGCTTGGATAAGTTGTTTGCCCATACATGTGATGCACTCTAGTATGATGGATGTCATGTTGATGCCATAGTTGTCATTATTGAGATGTGCCATTTGGGATTTAAAAGATGGCTTTGGTTACTTTGTTGAGGATTTTGTTGATTTTGCATGTGTATGGTTTGGAGAACAATACTGCAGAGTAGGAGTGTGCTATCCCCTGGCTTGATGATAGTGTTGAGGATTTTGATTATTTGTCTAATGGTGGCAGATGAAGCTATGAGGAGTTTGCTCTATTCTTTGGCTTTGTTCATTGTGATGTCTTTCCAATTTTTCCATTTGAGTGATAAGACTAAATGGATTCCCAAATAGGTATAAGGTTCATTTTATGTGAGAATGAGGAATTGCATGCCTTTATATAAGATTCTTTGTGCTTAGAAAATACTTTGAATATAGTGGGTTGGAGTATAGCTTTGTTGGGGCTTCCTACAATGTTGCATTTGGCAAGATTGAGGCCCATATGTGCCCATTTGGTGAATTTATGGAGTTTTTCTATATGTGCATGTAGGTGCTAGATTTTGTTAGTGAGCAATGGTAGGTCGTTAGCGTGTGTAAACGCTTTAGGAGGTGTTGAAGTGGTAACCAAGTGATCTTATTTTCATCCATCTCAAGAGTGGTTCTAGGAAGATGATGTAGAGGTAGGGGCTCAGGGTTTAGGACATATCATAGACCATGAGACATATCATTTCTTTCTTGCAATACCCCTTAAACCGCTCTCACATGTTTCACCAAATGTGGGACATCTAGAACTCAAGGATTTGAGTACATATGGTGAAGTGGGTTGCAAATAATGCTCAATGTACAACACAAGGTACATATCACAAGTAAATTACATTGAACATGTACAAATTAAATCGCTCATTTTTTTTTTGTAAAATTTGTTGTGAGAAGATTTACAAGCCACATCTTCCACACATTTAACAAGAAGTGAAGATAGGTGAAGCCCAAGAGAAGACAAGAGAATGGTCAAACTTAAATTCTTTTCAAAACTGCCCTTCTTGGGCATCTTTTTTTTTTAAATAAAAAAATCAACACATTCACTTTTTGGTGCATGGTCATTCTTCTTGGTCTACATTTGGTTTACACCTAGTGAGGGGCCCAAAGGCTTTGTAAATTGATTTTTTAAAGAAATCATACCATAGAAGTTGGACCATCAAGTCGGATCATGGAAAAAACCCATCTTTCATGGTCCAACTTCATGGTCCATGGTGTAAACTGGCCCTAAACTTGTCAAGCCAAACACCCGGCTACTAGGGCATGTTGTTGTGGGGTAAGTTATGCCCTACCCACCCTTATCGGTGGGCATAGCCAGTGAAAGGCTCCCACCATTTTGGGGCACTTTTTTATTTGTTTTTAAACAACAAATAATGATAATATGAACATTACATTATAGCCTACACACGTTTATTGGTGCAAGCCACTACCATAGCACCATAGCTGGTTCGTGCAAAAATAATTCCCAAATAAAAACCGGAAAAATGGAAATTATGAACCCAATCAAATGAATGAGTGAAAATTTATATTAGGAAAAAAACTAATTAATGGAAATTTTGGATTCTTCTAAGCTCCAACCACGTCAATGCACCATAAGAGGTTGCATGCTAATTCATTAATGGCTTGGCACCCTGCTCACTCAAAGCGGCAAACTCACTTTCTATATCCATCTCCCTCTCCTCTTTGCTAATAGGGATAAAAGAAAAAAAATCAACCCGTCGTTGTTTTGGTGCCATTTCTAACACTCTTCTCACACATGTCAAAGTGCAAATACATACAAAAGACCTAACACATACATTATGCAAAGACAAACAAGAGCCACACTAAGTAAGGTTAAGGTGGATACTTAGGTTTAAGGCCAAGAAGCCACCACGAATGAATGAAAAAAACAATAACCTACTTCTAGTACTACTGGACCTTAGCAAAAAAACGAATTAAATTATTTTAAATCATAGGACTAACGAAATTTCATAAATTATATTTTTAGTTGACGAACCTTATTTTTCAATAAATAAATAAATATTCGTTTTGAGGTGCATGACCCGGCTATGGTGCTACTATAGTGAATGATTCCTACCAACATGGGTCATTTTTAGAGTCGGTTTAGCTAGTGAAAGCCACTGGTTGCAACCAATGTTGGTGCTCACTGTTAATTGGTGGCATGCACCAGTAAGTGTGGGTGGGCCATTAGTTGATGGTAAAAGTGCCCCATATCGGTGGTAGTTGTCCGTTGTTTGTGCCCACTAGGGAATGTGGGCTTGGCTTTAGTCATGCAAGTCACGGGTTGGTATATATGATGTACAAAATTAGGTAAACATTTGGAGGTATTGGTTTTCGGTTACATACCTTAGCAATGTTTATTTCATTGTCCAAAAAAACATACAAGTTTGTTGGCGTTTACAAGAAAGAAAAATAAATATTGTTGATTTCATTGACACTAGGCCCATGCAAGGGACCCACTTCTTTGAGTTGGGCCCCATCAACATTATCCAAGGTGAAAATGAAGTCAATGCTAACATAGCTTGTATTTTATTTTTTTAAGGAATATATGACCCCGAAATTAGCATCAAAGGTCCCGGATTAGTCTATGGGGACCCACTTGAGATAAATTAGCCACACATTATTAGACTCTCTTTACCTTGGTAATGTGGGTGGGGGCCCAACTCAAAGAGGTGGGTATCTAGCCTTGGCCTTGTCTCTACCTATCTAAAGAGGTTGTTATGAACACTTAATAACACTAGATCTTCAAATTTAAGGAGACACAAAATTGTGCACATGGAGGATAATTGTGTGAAAGACAACTTTAATTGTAGACATGAGGTATGTGGACCGTTTGTGGTCACTTTTCTTTATCAAATTATAAAGACCTCTAGTTAAATGATATATGACAAGACTTGTAGCTAAGAAAGGACACCACAAAGATGTGTCTTACATTGAGATCTATCTATCTATCTATCTACCTACCTACCTACATAAGTTCTAGATTTAATTGTGAGAGCAATTTGGGAGAGAGGGGGGCATGTATGCTTGTTTAAAGAGGAGGATAGTCTTCACTTGGATTCTTACAACTTTAGCATCTTCATTTCTAAACCAAAAACTTGAAATGACAATCTTCATGATTCGCACCAGATGACCCAATTCCTAATCTGATCCGATCCAATTCAATCCAACGGCCAGTAGTTTAGCATTAGGATTGGCCACATATACCTGATATGTGTGGATTATTTGCATCTTCAACTCTTGCAGAGAAGAAAAAAATAAAAAAATAAAAAGAATCGATCAGATGTCATGAAAAAGAGCTAATTCTGTTCAAGTTCGTTCAACATGGCAATCACGCCTACCTGCCTGTAAGCACCACTGCAGTCGAATATTTGTCCCTCATGATGCACAAAATCTTTAGCAGTTGGTGGTCGTGTCGCTACTTAACTTATTACAAACAAGCCCACTGCCACTCTGAGGCTTATCTATCTATATCTATATATATATATAAAACAAGGTTTGACAAAACTTGATTGATTCTTGAACTTAGGGCCAGTTTAGACTTCATTGATAAAGTGCATCGGTCGAAAATTTTAGGTGAATGGAGCAATATGATTGGTTACAAAATGGGTTCTTCATTGGTTATGGTTTATACTACTTTCAAAGACTTCTCTAGTCGAGAACTTCAAGCTGGATGAAAAAATGACATGGTTGTTAACATGGCAATACTTTTTGCTAGGGGAGTTTTTTAGAGGTCAAGTTTCTTGGGCAACTTCAAACTCTTTGACAAGAAACCTCGCCTCCGGAGAACTCCAACTTGAGGCATTTTTTTTGTTTTTAAAGTAATTTGTTTTCCTGTCTTTTCCACCATACTCTAGTAGAAAATGGGTCTCAATATGATTGCAAAATCAATGTGTTGTGACTATGTTTGGGCCACTTTGAGCTATGTCGAAGGGAATTCAAGTTTTCAAATTTGATGTCGATGTGTCGTCATGTTGGTCACTTCACAAGTAGAAACAACGCATGGAAACGACACAAAATGGCATATATTTGGCCCTTTCGACTCATGTTGCAATTCCCCTCCCGAACCTATACCAAACTTCCCGGCCTGCCATTAAATCATGACTAATATAATATGTGTCCCATCATGGGCATGAGAGGAAAATGTCAAGTTCTTGGACTTGACAACTTACCCTAACTAGATGGTTCTTTCACGCTCACTTATTGGATGATCCTTGCCATCACCTAATCTATGTGGCAATATTGGAGTAGAGAGGAGGAGTTGAACACCCCACATCCTTGTTGTGGGTGGAATCCCTAGCCAACTCTCCAAACAAGCTTGCATGAAAGTTTTAATGGCTTGCTATTATTTGGCCCATATAATCAATCCACATTATTTGTGTTGAGGGAGTGCCATCATGTGAGTGGTGAGGGAGGCAATATATTGGAGATACATCCGCTAGTATCTTATAACCGTGGTATTTTGGCATAAATAATAACATTCTTTCTTATAATATGAGTTGGGAGTTCACACAAAGCGTAATCAACCTAATGAATGCCTTACTTTACTTTTAAAATCAACAACCACAAGCTTGGCATGAGGGTTTGAAAATGATGACTAATATTGTGGTTTGATTTATCACTATATTCGTTAATTTGGGACTTTTTCGGCATTTTGAGACAGTTACAAATATAAGAACATGGATAAATCACACAGATATTGGAGAATGTTGTAAGATGCAAATACTTTGAAGCAAGTGTTCATATCAAGAACCCAATTAAGAACTCATATCAAGATGGTTTGGGTAGGACGACCCAAACATTAGACCATGTTGTTGTGGTCAATATATTAATTTGAGACAAGAGAAAGTCTCACATTAACAAATATAGTGATATTTAGCATTCATTTAAAAATGAATAAAAGCACATTCCAAGTATTGAGCATGCTCTAGACAATAGTTGTACAATTCATGAAGGTTTGAGATATGAAATGATGGAGGCATTGTGGAAAATATAGAAATTGAAAATTTTGGAAAAAGATGGAAGTATAACAATAGGAAATTGCTCAATAATAATAAAATATAAATAACATTGGTGCTTTCTATTTGCACCAATGTGAATGGGAGCCCTTCTTCCTTACCCTGATTTTGTTTGACCAAATGACATGGTGGGCAAACTTTCTACCTTCCAAAAGGTGGGCTCCTTTAAATAATAGTTTCAGTGGGGGCCGGGTGCCATTTATAAGTTTTTGGTGAATTAGGTGTGCATGTTTGGGTTCATGGGGTTAGGTCAACTAGGGCTTGGTTATTGTCGAGTTTTTTTAAAACATTTTTGTCAAGATATGTGAGGTATTTTATGCCTATTTGATGTATGTGTTTCTTGAGTTTTATTTTAGTATTTTTAAAAAAAAATTCTCTCGGGGGTATTTGAGTTTTTCTAGGGCTTTGAGTGATTTTTTGTGCACAACTCCTCATATCCCCATTGTGGCAGTAATAAAGGGGACAACATTGTATCCCACAACTTTTAACGTCTAAATGAGGGAGTCATATTTGTTTGTTTGTTTGTTTTTTCTTTTTTCTTTTTTTCTTTCTCTTATGTTAGTAGTTGGAAATCTAGCATGGTAGTAGGTGAATTCTATGTATTGTAAGGTGTTTGATGGATTTGGGGGGATGGGTGTATGGCTATCTATGGGAACCACTGGTACACATACTATGTCAAATCTTAGTCAGGCCATGCATGTGCATGTGTTAGGGAGACATGTGCATTGTATTAACCGTTCCAGGATTGTGATGTCTTGGGGCCAATTGTGTTAGTTGCCGGCATTTACTAGGGTATAGCACCCTGTGTGTTTGTTGATTTAAATTTGTGGACTATTTGGTATACTACTTTGTTATGTTGAGCTATGTGAAGGCCTTTTATGTGTGGGTGGGTGTAGGTGGAGGGTAGGTGTGGCCACGTGCCGATTTTGTGGTTTCGGCAAAATATGCATTTGAGGATGGGATATGTTAGAGGCCAAAAGATGTTCTATCAATGATTTTCCATGTATTGGGCGTATCGGAATTCGAAGGTATGTGGAATTTGTGCATTAGATATTATGAGGCTTTCCAAAAATGGTTTGAGAGTTTTTGATCGATTTGTGCGTTGGACACCCATTTGTTGACGTATGCAAATTTGGATTTTGCGTAGTTCTTGTTCGCAGTGGTATTTGTCTATCTGGAGGTTGCGGTTTTCACCACAATGTTCGCATGTCGGGACTTCGTGGAGCCATTAAGGTATGGTGTATGCGATGTGTATGTGGGAGTGCAGAGGTTGGTTTGTTGCAGGTGGTTCCCTTGTTTGCTAGTTGGTTTAAGATTTTGTTGCTCGAGATCCCAATGTGTGCTCCAACTTCTTGTAATATTACGTTATGTTTGGTCCATATAATTTGATGGATTATGGCTAAGATAAGTAGTTTGTCCGGGTGGTTGTGTTGGGGTGAGGGGTGGCGGATGTGATTGTTAATGAGATATATATTGTTGAGGCTATCAATAAATGTAGTGAATGTTTTTCATTACGCTTCAAACCAACCCAAGGAAATAACCCATAGAACTAGATCTCAAGGAAGACTGAGCTAGTGTCTATAAGGATAAATGTCACATTGGATTGAAGATTTTAATTAAATCTAGGTCTTTACTCATTCACTTCTTCTTTATTAAGCTTAATCTCCACTCTTATGATTCATTGTGCTTTCTCGGTTGTGTGTGATTTAGTTCTATATGTGTGTGGACTTTTATAACTCTAATTACATCCTCTAAATCAATCGTGAAGCTTAAAAGCTTGGCAAGTAGTCAGTGGCTCATAGTTAGGACAATGTGTGGACTAATGTCTTTTGAGGTATTGCATCGTCTTTAATTACCATAAATTATGCTTGTGATAATCTCAAATTTAGTCCATTTTAATTAAGTTACAATCACCACCTTCATCTTTGGTGGACCTAGCAACTTATATCAAGATTCAACTACATAGGTTAGCTAAACATCGAGGGAAGCTATCTTCTGAGCGATGAGCAATGAGCAATGAGCGGTGAGGAGTATGACATGAGCAGTGAGCGGTAACACATGCGCAATGAGCGGCAACACATGAGTAATGAATTCAAAATTAGTAAAGGTGCATGGGTTTAGGGTTCATGAACTAAATATAGTACTACATGAATTAAATGTTTTCAATTGTAAAGATTTTAAATGAAGTAAGAAGGAAGGAAACGTATTACCATGGATCATTTGAAATACTTTCAGTGTATTGCTAATTTTTATTATAATAATCCAAACCAAAACATGTCATTTATTGACATTCAAATATATGTTGCTTAATAAAACACTTGCAATACTACTCACATTCTACAATACCAGCAAGTTCAAGTAGTCGCATGACCTCATTATAGGTATATGTAGGTGCATGAATGAACTTGTCACTCTCGTAATCCACCTTGCACAAAAATCTAAACACATAATAAAGATGTTTACAATACATCCATTTTCCTTTCTTTCCCAATGCATGAGAGGACATTTTCGTGAAATCCGGGCATGTGCAATGTGGGATGTCGCAAATTGTGACATGATATGTGATATCCTGCTTGGAGACAATGTTGATTATCATTCCAAAGCCCAGATATGGAATGGCAGTGACCCCAACCACAAGTAACCTTCCATAAGTCCGGCGTTCTCCCATTTGTTTTTGTGATCCGATAGCGGTGTTGTTGGATTACGACACACTATCTTCCCAAACCTGAATGTAGGGTGGGCGTCCAGGTTTGGTGGCATACAAAAATGCGAGCGAGGAATGGGGAGAGTTGCGATTGTTGAAAGCCTACAAGGAGGGGACAATGCCTCCCTCTACTGTAGTTGAAATCCAACATCTTCAAGTGCCAAAACCTCCTCTCTCGATAGATTGGTACCTATCTTCACCAGCCATGTGTTAGGTACTATAGGCCAATCCAACACATATTTCTTCTTACTACCACTCACATAACGCTTAATGTCGTCATGGCAAAACCAAAATTCATACTCTTGTTGGGAGAGCGAAATTCCTTCCTGAGCCTTTTGTATGTTGGAGCAGGTGTGTCATGTTTCCCAGTCTCGACTTTGGCATTGCATATAGTCTATGTAATGGCTTGCAATGCCCAACATCGTTTGGCTGAGTTGGATGGTAATCTTGCAATGTGCCACTTGGAAGCAAGACAATCGGTTTCTAACACGGATGTAGTATGAGCCACACTATGAATTGCAGAACTCAATGATTTCTCTATGCGTTGACGAATTGCTTAAGTGTTGGGACGAAGAATAGAATAGTTTACTTTGTCGAGTCGATGAGAGTCATAATCAACATCCGGTGGTAGGTTGAGTTTGCATTTGGTGAAACCAAAGAGCTCTGACCCTTCCAATGCACAATCTTTAGTGTTGACGTCTTCTGCCCTTGGGTAAGACTTCATGACATTAGCCAATATTTTTGGATCTCCACACCTGGTAGCCGCTTTGAGCTTTAAGGATGCCGAATTAGGACCTTCACCATCAGACCCCATTTTCAACCATGTCCGGTAATTTGCAATTTACATGAAGATACGGATCATGTCGTCCACTATAGCTTCATATAAACAAGTCATCTTGTTGCTGGATTGTTGGAGCCATTTATTGTGTACAGTCTCTGCAAGGTTGCATGTTGGTATTTCCGCACGTTCTTCTATTGTCATATCCTATGAATAACACACAAATATGAGGATAAGAAAAACATAAGATTTATATAACAGTGGAAGAAGATTGAATGACATTGAATAATGAATTTTAATATGTACTTACAAATAACATATGACCACCCCATTGTCTGTAACGAAAGTGCCAAAAATCCAACCACTCTGAAAGGCCAAAGATGCCTTCTTCCGAGGCAACTCCGAATGACAACCACCGAATGAATCACATAATACTTAGTCTCGGCGTTGTCCATTGTTCTCGCGTCTTTGTAATCATTGCATATTTGTTTGTGTTGAAACTGCAAGGATGGTTTGATATATTTTTGGGTCACCTTATCCAAGCTCGCATATAAATGGAAAACACATGTACGCTCACGTGCAACCATAGAGAGACTTAGATCACCATCCCCGTAAATCGCCCTCACCACATTCCAATTAGTTTGAGCACTATCAGCCATAAATCCTTTGAAGTTTATGTTTGGTACACCATTTTCTGCCATGACAGAATTCAAATTTTCCCAAAAGAGAATTTATGTTGTACCATCTTCATATTGCGTGTCACAACATGCAATAGTTAATTGTTTACAGTATCGACTGTCGTACACATGGCAAGTCATTGTCGTCTAGTCTTCAAACGTTTGACGTGATCAAACATAATTTATGAATTCTCCATAACCCCCCTGACTTGCATCTTCTTCACAAGTTCCACACCACTACTTGAAAGGTCTACAAACATCTTGAAAACAAACACTTTATCTTTTGATTGCCCTGGGAACCGACTATCGTGGACGAACTTAAAAGCATAGTGGTCTTTAAGTGCCATTATACTATCCATAGTTCCAATTCCACTAAGCAAAAATGCTTTGATCCAGATACAAAGTTACGACAAGTTGGGGACGCAAGAGTGCTGAATTTGTCCATGACCACCTCTAAAGATGAACCAACCAAGTGATAGTTTTTGCCACTAGCGGAAGATTTGATAAGGTAATCGGCCAAAAATTGTTTGCTCGCTGCCATAACTATGATTGAATTTTTGCAGTGGGTGTTTTCAATATTTTATTTGTAACGCACTAGTATATCATGTCCAATGATTCACGGCATGTGTCATTGGCCACAAGATGATCATGTACACCAAGATGAATGCAAGCCCTGGACATTCCAACAGATGTAGAGTGGATGTATATTATTCGAGTATGATACAAAGGAATGCACACATGTGTAGAACGACATACCTTACACTCAATAGTGGACCTAGTAGGGGGAACACTACCCACAATAAATGGAAGAAGAGTTGAAATAACCCATTCAGTGTTGTTCCGAAGACCCCCATTGCGATGCATGTAATCACAATAGTCATTAGGACATTGGAGATGATCTGCACAAATAGACCGCCGGAAGAATAATCCAAAATCATTTTGGATATTTGTGGTTTCGGTGGTACACCAAGGGTGACCGTCGTACATCTTAACCATGTCGTCCATTGAGCGATCATACGTACTTGAAACTCTAAGTGCCACATGGGGCAAGAGAAACAAAACGTTGCCATTAAAAGAAGATGGTAAGTATTTGACATCACGAACATCTATATTGTCAAAATCAATATATGCGAGATATGACCTTGATTTTTTTCTTGACTTTGTAAGCTTCAAGGCATCAACGATAATCAACTCTATAGATGAAGGGTGTAATGAAGAACGTTGAGAAGGTGAGATTTGGGGAACCAATTTCCTGTAAATAGGACCGTATGGGATTCGACTACATGTATAGGAAGTTGTGAAATAATAAAATGAACACTTTTAAATGGAAAAGGCAATGCGTTTGGAAGATCAACAGATGCATAAATGTCATCTTCTGAATCTAATAGCATAAACACATTGTCATTAGTGGGTTTTAATTTAACAAATGCGACAGAGGGAATTTGAACTGTGGATGTACCGGATTCGTTTGTCAATATGATAGTTGAAGCTTGCATCTAAGACTCAGAAGATCTATCACCCTAAATGAACCAGATCCTAAGATCCACATAAAACCAACATCAATTTAGTTTTTTTGAATCAAAATCGTTTCATATACCTCTCCATCTGCAGAGTACATCTCCTGCTCTAAATACATGGTTCATATCTAGAGGTTGAATATCAAAGTAAGCAAATCCTCTGAGATATCCACATGACCATCATCTTGAAGTGTCAAAATGAAAGGAACAAAAGATCCGTGAGCTCTAATGATAGCCATGGAGAACAAAGAATAGATGAACAACACATCACAATAATTTTGGATCAATGTCGTTTTTGTATTGAATGATGTACAATATAATAATAGATGTAAATGAAAATATGTGATACCATAGCATCTACTAATATAGAAGGAGACAGATCATAATAGTAGTCAGAGAATATTTGCAAGTAAAGCATAAAATCCTAAACCAGATCCTAAAAAATATCTCCTTTGGAAACTAAGCCATAGGAAATTTCGAACCCACAAAGGAGTTGTGTAATATAAGATTACCATATGGGAGAAATGCGGGTACGGATATCATAGAGAAAACGGCATCAAATGGTAAACAAGTTGGCAAAGTTTTAAAATGTGATTGTATAGGCTGGATGTAGATGCAGGAACAATTAAATTTGGCCGGGATAGTAAATAACTGGTCATTATAAATAGAACAAAGTGGATGTGGAAGGTTGGAATTTTAGAGAAATTTGGCGGATATAATAAAAATAAAAGTAGAATGAAAGACGCGTTGAGATAACTCGGTTATTGAACGCCAATTACAACATGGATTATCGTAATATGCGTCAGGTTTATGTGAGATATAAACACTAGAAGAATGTATGAAAGTGGAGTGGTAGAGGACATATCATAGACACCAATGATGTTGGAGGATATAGAGAGAACACCAGTGAGGCGGAAGAAAAGGCGTAAGAAAACTTTATATTTTATTTCTGAGAAAAAAAAGTTCAGATTGAATATAGGAAAGAAGAATGTAAATAGGGAAGGAAAAAATATCATTTTGAGTACAATAGAAGAAACTGTGAAGACACTGGATTTTGATACAATATCGACAATGGCGATGGAAGACGATGAAGGTGCAAAGAGTGAAGAACATGCAAACGATTGTATATCGGAGTCGGAAATGAAGACGAGTTCAAAAAATAGAACAAACAAACGTAAGTCAAACAAAACAAACATGGCATGTGGTACCGACTTAGAGAGGTTATAAGTTAAAATAAAGAACCATGTGCGTTGACGCACAATGTATATGACATATGATGTGTTTTATTATGTGTGAATCTCTCCCACATCCAGTATAGTCTTGTAAGTGGGATGGAGATAATGTATGTCCATGTGTGGTCAAATATGTGTGCGTTGGTCTTTGGATTTTAATAATTGGTTGAGATACGTGGATGTCTTTGTCCGAGTTGCATTCTTTGATGTTCACAATTAAGTGTGAGGCTTCTGATGAAATTGATCTTTGGGTTGGGAGAAATTGATGCATTAGTCATAGGTGGCTAGTGTGTTTTGATTGTATGTGTCATGTGTAAATTTATGAAATAGGAATAGGTTATGGTTTAAGGCGATGTTGTATGTGTGGAGAATTTGGGATTCTCCTACTCATTTTGATGGTGATTGGGGTTGTGTTCTATGGGCATATGTAGGATTTCTTGATGGCTTGGGCTCCACATTTATCTTTGTAGGAGGTGGTTTTTGTGAAGGTGATGTGATGTATTAGTTTTCCGACATGTTGATTGTTGTTATTGGTGTTTAGAGCATGCGTTTGTTCTTGTGGCGGGGGTGTGGCTATTGGTTGTGTTGGGGGTGGAATTAGGACTTTAGCTTTTCGTAAGGCTCTATTGATTAGTTTATGGAAATTGCAGAGAGACATAACAATGGCAAAATTTTATTTTTGAATTCTTGTGGGGATAATATATGTTGGGTTGTTGGATTTTGGATTTGGGTGATGGTGATGGTGGTGATGCTATACATGTGAAATTTGTTGAGATATTTAGTGGCGCGTTTTTTCTCGTCTTGAGAGAGTAAACCGTATTGGGGTGTGTGTTTCCATGCGAGTTCAAGAGGGGTTTATTGTATTAGAAAATCTATGTTGGTGATATTTATGAATATTTCATATTTGTTTCTAATAAAAACATGGTGCAAGTAGTGGGTAACCGTGAGCATGCTTGATAGTGAAGTTTGAGAAGGTATCGCAGTCCTCCATATTTAGCGGTGATGTGTTTGACTAATACATTGTTATGTCCCTTTGCAATTTCCATTTGAGTGAGGGAACGAGATGTATGTCCAAGTATGTGTAAGCTTTATTTTGGGTTAGGGTGGGAAAGGGCTTGTTTTTGGTAAGATAGTTTGGGCTTGTCTATAGGCTTTGAATACATATGTTTTGAGTTTAGATTTTTTTTGAGGCTTCTGGTGATGGCATTGGTTAGGTTTAGGTCTAGGTGTGTCCACTTTGAGAATTATTGGTTTGTGGATTTGTGGTTGTATGTTTGCTAAATTGTCCGTGATGATGGCTAGATCATTGGGTTAGGTTGTGGTAGTACATGTGGTTGTGAAAGTATTAGAGTGGTATTTGAGGTTTTTCTAATCACTTTAAAAGTGGGTTTAGGAAGTTGATGAAGAGGTATGGGTTGGAGTGTGTCTTGTATTGTACCTCTGTTGATCTGGATTGGTGGTGTGGCACTAAAGTGGTTGTGAGGGAAGGATGTGGTGGTGTGGCACCGAAGTGGTTGTGAGGGAAGGATGTGGTGGAGTTTGTGTAGATGTTACTGATTAGTTCTACTGTGTCTGTGGAGTATCCTAGGTATTCTATTAGGGCAAGCAGTCTCATGTGGTCAATGGAGCCAAGATGTTGTACAAAATGGATATATGCACAAAAAAAATCTATGCATGTATGCAAGTAGGCAGTACAAGGATTCAAAATTGGATAACCATTCACCACCCTCAAAGAGCGTAAGCAGGAAACCCTATGAAGTAGGAAGAAGACCATGTTGGCTCCATTGGTAACATGTCCACAAGATGTGGCTAAGACTGCTAGTGCAACCACCAATCAGAGGAGACCAACTAGTTATTTTTCATAAACGTAGGAAACTAAATTGAGGGCAAAAGGACTTGTTGCCTTGATGTCATGATTCCTTGTGGTACCCCCCAACCGTGCATACCACCATGTGTCATGGAGAGGTGGACGATAAAAATATCCAAAGTTTGCGCAATTTTTAATATAGGTGTTGATTAAGCCAAGATCAATTGTTGATGCTTATGCATCTACATGTGTTTTTTTTTCAATCGTGAATTTTAAACACTGAATATAATCTCTATGTCTATGTGGAAGCAACCTGCATCTTTTCATGCGTGTTGGTGTAGTAAAACTACATCATCACATTCGAGAGAGACTTTGTCATATTCGATGTCATCTTGGCACCATCATACAATACCACACCCTCACCTCATGGTGGTGGCTCAATGGCAAAGATGATCTCCCTCGATGATGGTGAGGAGGATATGCAGAAAGTTCTCACAAAGTCATGATGGAGTACGTAAGTTCTTGTAGGAGTGGGCTTGAGGGTGATGCTCAAGTCCTGCAAGGCAACAATATGCTAGCCACCCACATATGGATTTGTGTATTTATACTAAGTTTTTTAAATTTAGTGTGAGAAATGCCTCCACTACATATATGAAATGCAAATCATGAAATAAATACACCTTTATCACATGTACAATCCACTTTCACTTTCCATTGAGAAAGTCTTTGAGCATTTGTACTATCATGGTACTACCAAGGTCTAAGGTGTCTTGTAGCAGGGCGTATGCCATGTGCTCCGCACTTAGGTTTATTGAAGGAAATGGGACTAAGTTGTGTATGACCTTGTTTGTAGAGTTCATGGCCTTGCAAACCCAATGAGTCCCACTTGGCAGCCATCATTGTCACACAACGGGTTGCCTTTGAACTAGGTATGGGTTTGGGTTGCAACAACAACAACCATCCTTAGTGTAAGTGATCCTTAAAAGTTGCATGGGCTAGTTGGTGGGGTACCATGGTTGTGATTGTTGACGACTTCACATCAAAAATATTTTGTTGGAGGTGGAAATATTTGCGATTATCTAAGCTTTATTACCTGAACACACCTCCAAAATATGTTCTTCTTTACATTGTGATGAAGCTCCATTACTTCATTTTCCCTTCCAACCTTCTACACCTCTTGAAAAATGCTTGTTGAATTTGTTCATATCTTTACATAAAATCTTCAAATCTCCAAATTCACTTTAGCAGTGGCACTTTGTTTGATTTCCCAACTTTTCATAGTTGGACACTATTCCACATAGTTCATTGTCTATGTGACATTGAAGTTAAAAAAATTGTTACCATATTTCAATAGTTGTCTAAGGTAAATAACACATACGATTCCTCAAAATCACTTCTCTATATGTATATATATGCATGGTCCACTTCAAATTTTAAGCAACCCTCAAGCTACTACTACTAATACTTATCAAGTTTGTTAGGGCAAGGCCACTCACCCTGCATCCGCATCTGCATCTCCACTTTTACATCCGCGATGCAGATGCGGATGCAGGAATGACGCCCAATGGTCCCTGTATATTCTAAATCGGGATGAAAAGTATTGCAGGCACAACAGCCCTCCCTGCATAACGTCAACTTATGCAGGGAGTCTGCTATTTCAATAAGACACGGCCCATTAAGACACACGTCAAATAAGACAAGCCACCTGCGTGAATTCTACATCTCACTTTCTTACTTACAGGTGAATTCGAGAAATAACCACATGAGAATTAGGGTAAATCTGGAGGAATTGTTGACCTGGGTTACTTACTTGAAAATTAGTTCGAGAAATAACTGCAAGAGAAATACCCACATGAGAGTTGGGGTAAATCTGGGGGAATTGTTGAGCTGGGCTACTTACTTGAAAATTAGTTCGAGAAATAACCACATGAGAGTTGGGGTAAATATGGGGGAATTCTTGAGCTCGGTTACTTACTTAAAAATTAGTTCGAGAAATAACCACATGAGAAACAACCACATGAGAGTTGGGGTAAATCTCGGGGAATTCGTTGAGCTGGGTTACTTACTTGAGAATGAGTTCGAGAAATCACCACATGAGAATTAGGGTAAATCTGGGGGAATTCGTCAGCTGGGTTACTTACTTGAGAATGAGTTTGAGAAATAACCACATGAGAATTAGGGTAAATCTGGGGGAATTCATCAGCTCACTTACTTACTTGCAAATGAGTTCGAGAAATAACGGGTTGAAGTTCATGACTTCAGAAACCTACCGATCATTTTAGAGGAACTTCTGAAGTTAGTGAAAAATGCGATGCAGGATGAGTGGCACATATGCCTGGGTCTGCATCTGCATTCTGGACGGAGGCCACTTTTCATTGCCAGATGCAGATGCAGATCCAGGAACGAGTGGGCTTGCTCTTACCACCTCTCCCACTGCATAATCTTTGGGATGGAAGTCGGGGCCCACCGGGAAAAGGGACATCCTCATTGGTATGTCATTGATGACAACAAGAGACCAAAGTGGATTCCTTTCCACCATGGCAATCAAGGGATATGGCCCTTTTATGCAACATTGCACCCCATGCACTTTAGCAATAAGGATGTCTTTGTGAGCGACTTCTTATATTACAGGCTCTCAAAGTTTTAGACTTTTGAGCCCACTTTTGGATGAATCCACAAGGACCTAGTGAGTTGTCATGCCAATTGTGGTTGCTCATGTAATTGGGAGTTGTAATTGGGTGCCTTTCAAGGAGTACAAACAAACTTCCCCAAATTTCATCGGTCTTTGAAATACCCTATATATATATGTATATATATATATGGAGCTAATACTGTACTTTTTGAAACGTCACTTTACCTTCCAAACAGTGTCTGGAGAGATTTTTGGGCTATTGTGTCCAACATAAACCAGTTAGTTACATGTTGACATCTTTCAGTTTTTCTCTGTTGAATATTCTGTAGATTCCTCTATATATATCGGATAATTTCCCTGAAGTCTTGAAGGTGAGCCGGTTTTTCCTCAAACTAAAGCCGTTCTTCTGTAACTAGCTGTCGGTTCTCCTTGTGCATCGCTCCCAAACACTAAGCAGTCAAAAAACTCAATCTCTTGAATGTTTCCCAGCATGTGAATTTCCTTAGGTTCCTTCAACGTTCTAAAATGTACATAGAACTTGTGACTTGTGTTATGAGATGGGTGGCATTCACACACTAATTGTAAGCATCACTTGATCCACATCAAGTGATTGAAATTAGTGTGGACCACATCACTTCCAGAATTGCAGTTATACTTTTTAGATTAAATAAAACGGTGTTTTTACCAATTTGTATCACACTACACCATTTATATGATATTCAGTGTCACTTAGTATTTCGAATTATGTAAGGCTGTACCATCATACTATAGATTTTCTTTTCTACCCACAAAGATTACATACGGTGTATGGAGTGTATACAACATATAAATGACTTGGTATAAACGTCCATTCTTAGCAAAAAAAGAAAAAGAAAAAGGTTGTACCACTGCATAACTTGGCGTAACTTTGAAGAGTAAGTGACACTAAATACGGTAATGGTGTACTAAACACGAGATATGCTAAACTGCAAAATAGGGTGCATTACGAAGACAATCACCGTAACTAATTTCGCCTACGTGTCGGGTAGGTGTTATGTGGCACCACCATTGTCATCAATTATGTTTTTTCCTATACGTCTACAAAAGCCAACCAGATTTAACCATTGGCACATACCTATGAGGCCATGTTATCAAATCATGTAAGGTACGTGGTTCTTATGTGATTGCAAGGCTTTGCATTAAGAATGAACACCAAAGAGAAGTGTGACATGAGTCACGATGAGATTGGAGTATATTTTCAGAACATATGTGTCACTCCAAGTTGAGAAGTTAACACAATTGGGAGGGTGCCATATGTCATTGTTTGATGAGGAGATGACTTCTCACTTGCAATGGACTGCTTATCGCATTTGCACCTCAATTCCAAAACTTCAATTTGAAATGTGACCCTTTATGATATGCTATTGCTAAGCACACCAGATAATTCTTGATACGATCCAACGGCAAACCTCTCCGTGGAGTTGAAGGGCTCATAATAAGGTCACATATTCTAGAGGGCTCGTTATTTCGTCTTTATATGTGCCAGAATCGTAGTTTCCACGTGAAATACAAGTGGGTCATAGCGAATGGGAGCATGACACGTGACAAAATGTGAGAGGGAAATAATCATTTTGTGTCAGAATAGAGAGCCCTCTACAGTACTTTATAACAACTTATAAACAACAACTTATCTCAATACATGTAATCTAATCCAATCCAATCCAAATGTTCAATGACCCCTTGGGTGCACTGTACAAAGGGAATGATGTGTTTTGGAAGCACTATATTATTTGGCTGCTAGGATTTGGCGGTGGAATCTGTTGCATCCATTGACAATGAACAAGGATTGGAAGCACGTGGGCATGCTTACTTACATGAGCTTATAGTAAGCGCAGATAGAATCTTTGTCATACCCGGAGGCTTGAAGGCTTGGAATGCAAGCCAACTTATTACGCTTCTCTTGTTTGACCAACTCAAGGCCGCTTTAGACTACGGTGAAGAAATGGCACCAATCGGTTAAGAATTTCAGCCCACAACAAGGTTATTTGGAAGGGGGTCACACATGGTGGAAGATTGGCAGATTCGCATCATGATACCACCGATCCTGAAATCTGGAAACTCTTTTCAAAGTCGATTCCTTGTTAGACTAGCAGCTTGGGACCGGTGTTTGCCTCCCCACTAGATTGCTTGCTCTTCAAGAATGATGGAGGAAAAACAGGACCCATCGTTTTGCACGGGGGATCACTCCATTGTCAAGTTGAACACCACATGCGACCAAAACAAATCTTCTTTTGGTAAGTTGCACCACCAAAATGGGTCAAAATTTTATCAATTTTTTTTCATGAGTAGATATACACAGTACCTATGACATAGTTAAAAGTGGTAACTAAATCTGATGATTTGTTTTTTTCATAAAACATACCGTTTCCAACTAGAATGACACATAATTGAACTAAAACAATTACTAAAAAAAATAAAGATGACTAAAAATTTCAAAAAAATATACAAAAGATACTATCAATGGTTATGTATATGTAGAAAAAATATCATAAATTTTAAAATTATATATGGCATGTAATATAGGGGTAGCAAACTTTGTCCGCACGTGGTGTCAACTTGACAATGAAGTGACCTCCCCGTGTCGTTTTGGGAGCCAATGAGAATGCAACATTGGATTGAACATATTTAAAATTAATGTGTTGGTCTATTTGTTAAGTAGTCGACCTTGAGGTGGGTCAGTGCCGGAAACGAGGATTCTCATATTTTATCAATATTTTAATGAAGTTTTATGGAACTCTAGAAGCTCATAAAGCTTGCTTGCTTAGAAGCTAACATACCCAAAAACTTCGACATGTATTTGTGCCTTGAATTATTTTTATTTTTTGGGTGATGTTTTGAACTATGCTAGTCTACTTGTAAATGCACTTCTATTTCATTTTTCTTTGTTGGAGTTGGTTAAGAATTGAGGAAGAAAGAGGGATGAACGATTTCATGTCAAAATTTACACTAGTTTCCGTTTCTTGGGTATTGGTCAAAGCATGTAGAAATTTTGGTATTGTTGTTCCTCATTCAACAAAATGATTGACTTGAAGGCAAAAATGAACCAAAGATCATATTGTTCCGTTGGAATTTGCACCTGGTATTAATTTTCAAAGTTTGGGATATATTTCTAAATTTCTAAATTTAGTATTTATTGTGTAGCATCATGGCTCCCAAGACTTCCAAGACTTCCACAAGTTCAACAATGAGATGGGAAGATGATCATATTACCTCTTTGCTCTAAACTTACCAAGAGCTTTGTGTGACTCACATTAATTGCAACAACTTGAAAGCGCGTCATTGGTGTGAGATTGTCAATATTTTTAACCAAAAAAATTGACAAGGCATAGACCATCAATGACATTCATGTCAAGTGCAAATGATCTTGGAAGTAAGGTACCTATCACAACTAATATGGTAAATTTGAATGACTATGAAGATACTCGATTTGTTATAGACCTCAATTTTGAGGCTACGGAAAGACCCGAGTCGATGTCTCCTTCTCCTTATGAGATTTTAGATAACACACATTCATCTCCACATATAGATGTCATTTAAGAACTCCCTCCTCTAGCAGCACCAAATTGTCCTAGAGAATAGGTTTGCAAAATTGAGTAATGTTGACGGCAAAGTTATTCCAAAAAAAAAAAAAAAAAAAAAAAAGTATGCAAGAGGGGATTCCAATAGTTTTGGCATTGAAAAGGTTTGTGGACACTTAGGGCATGCCCAGGAGAGATAGTAAGCAACCCGCCAAAAATAATGTATTATATGGTGTTTGGGGAGCCCTCCATCTTGGGCGGGGCAGCTCATCTTGAGTCAGAGCCCACCAAAGCCTAGGCATACCCCCGGTATAATTAGGAAGCAATCAATAAGACAACGACACCTATTATCTGACATGGGATAAAGTAGGATATCGGAGTATCTGATATTAAAGTAATCTCTTGGCGGGCCGGAGGAGGGTCGCCATATGAACCATTTATGGCGTTGGAAGGCCTTTACTATACCCGGGTCGGTTCTAAATTATGCCGGACCGGACATTGGTGGGGCTCAATTTATGCCGGTACCGCCACCTAAGAACCCGGGATGCCCCATTTTTGGCGTTGGCATGCCCCATGGCGAGGCTGCTGGGGACGCCCTTACAAAGCTACGGAGGAGACTAAACTAAAATTGGCAAATGATCATATGGCCTTGGTTGCAAAAACGCACTATGATAGACAGAGCTTGGAACTCCATCTCCATGAAAATACTTTGGACTTGGAAAATAAAAAAAGTGAAAAGGTCCAAAGATCTTAAAGTCCAACTTCCTCGCTTGAAATTGGAATTTGGAAGAAATGGACAAGGATATCAATATTCGGCATCAAGTGGACTTGAATAAAAGATAGACAACTATGTTGAGATATTATTCCAAGTATAAGTTTATAGGTATTGATATATTACAAGTTTATTTGAATTTATAGATAGGTAGAAAGATTGTACATGTCTTTTATTACAATGTTCTTACATAAATGTTATAATAATATCATGTATTATAAGGAGTTACTTCAGTTGTGCGTGTAAATCCATGTGGAAGGTGCGCAATTATGGCACCATTGACTTAGATTGCAAAGCTTCCCCAAAAAAATTAGAAAGTAATGGTTTCAAGATTTGAGTAGGTACATAGACCCTCTTTGGAATGAGGGTAACATTTTGTCATTTGGAGATGATTTAAGTGGAGGTTTGATTAAAAAACCAACCTCAATTTAATTTCTAAATTGTTGCCCCTCAAGACCACTAGTGACATTCCTATTATAATCTCCCACATAACACAACTTCATTGTCTAAAATTTGGAATGGGAGTAGTCACCTCTAACTTGCAAACATCTACACGGTTGGAATTGTCAAAAAGCTTTAAATGTGTAGCTACGGTCATTGAAATTGAGGTCACATTTCTTGGGCAAATTTGAGGGAAATTGGGTGGGAAGTTAGGGGTTAATATAATATGGTTTTGAACTTGCCTCATAGTGGAACAATGGGCACATAGGCACACGTGATGAAGGGTTCCAAAAACCAAAGGCTATGAGAGAAATGTGCAATATAGATATCACTAACAAGTGAGATGATGAGAATACTAAGAAATGTATTCCGTGCATTTATTATTGAAAACATAGCCACGTAGTGCGGTATATTTATTATATGTAACTATGCTCACTCTTCACCACATTACTTATTATCATTAGATGAATTCTCACCCATTCCCTCTAATGCCTCCATCTCCATATAAACCACAACACCGGGATCATGAGACAATTTTGTAGTCAACGAGGTGGAGTGGATGCCTTGACCATGGCCATGGCAACGTCCTTGACACAATATGGAAGGACATGCTTACAAGGTAGGAATGCAATAGATGCTAGCAGTTTGCACATACAATGTGACATTCATGTGGTTAGGATGTATACGTTAAACCAACAATACTTTGAAATAACAACCACAAAACTAAAACTTGCGTACTCAAGCGGGACCACTTCAATCGAGGTTAGATGGGACATCTTCATCATCGAGTGAGGATCTTGACCTCACTGCAACAACAGCGGCATGTGTTTCTTTGTCATAGAGTGGAATAAACACCTTCTTAAAAATGGAAACATCATCTTCATATGCAATGACATTGCGTCCACTTTGTCGACAAGCAATAATGGAATCATTTGCAAGGACATTGAAAAATAAGGTCATATGATGTTATATTATTTACACATGAATGGAAGGAAAGAAATGAAAACATATTCAACTGTACATGCCAAGGTGTGAAGAACAACATCACCAAATTTTGTGCAGGCCTCAATCAAAATCTATAACAAGAGAGGGTCCTTCTCACGAGAACCTTGCCGTGGTCTAATTCCATCCTTGAGTTATGTTTCTTCAGTAATGGAGTTGAAAGAATATCATCATCATTGACATTCAAATTGCTTCGGATTTTGAAGCACTCCCCAGTCCATTGCCACAAACAAAAGAAGGATGCAAAAACATTTAGTATGTTATTCACGAAAGCAAACTCAAATCGATGTAGAGTATTAGATTCATTGTAGTTTGCAATGAACAACAAGCTAGTATTCATGAACTTGAGGATTTTTTATATGTTCAATAGTGTCAAAGTGTTGTCCAAAGGCGAGCATAGCCTCATCTCATTGACTCCCACCTATCATAGAGAAAGGTTGAAGTTATAAGTGAGGGCAAAAATCCTGACATCGCCTCTATCTTTCTTGAATTCTTGGACAAAAAACAATCAATGCAACATCATCGTGCAAAAGAGAGTACACAAACTCAAAAATTGAGTCTACTTTGTCAATGATATGTTCATTCCACACCGGGACAATATTGGAAGGGGAGGACATGCTAGGAACTAGCAATCCCTCAAGAATATCAAACACCGTCAAATCAACACCTCCATGAACCAAAGTAGTAGATGAACATCTAGTTGTACGTGCACTTCCCACCTACAAACCAAACCAAATCCAACATAATCAAACACAAAGGGAAAAACACACACGCGCGCGCACACACACACACACACACACAAAGAAAACCATATTGCACTTAAAAGGCAATGGGTAAGAGGGGTTAGTGGGTTTTGAGCAAACATTTGTACTATGTGTTCAGATGCCTATGCAAGGTTGACTACGCCACGGATAGGTTCATTCATGCCCGAACTTTCAGTTACAATGAGGTCATGCACCTAGTCGAGCTTGCTAATGTGGCGGAGCATGGATAAGTACATTGGGATGGATGATGGTTTGGTATAAATGTTAGAGTTAGCATTGAATAAAGGTGTGAATTTTATAACATATATTCACATGTGAATAAAGAGCATGTAACCATGATATGCAATCTAGAAAATCCATGTTTTTTTTTTGGTCATGCCAAGAGATTTTTTATATGAAACTAAAGTTGAATTCATGCCAAAGACTTACAGAGAACGATAGATTAGCTTACATAATTTTTCTCATCACTCACATGTCATTGCTCACCACTCACCGCTCACATGCTAGCTTCCCAACAACCCTGCTTACACTCCTTAATGTTGCCTTCCATACATCACCCCTACACTTGTCCAAACACACCGGCCTTTGTGTCCTTGGTATTGTTGAGTGACATTCCTTGGTTTCTTATTCTTTGATAGAGCCCATGCCCAAAGGGTTGTTGGTATCCCGGGCTAAAAAAACTCTTCATTCATGCTTGCTTCTAAGAGAGCTAGTGCTCATATTTATCCATCTATCATTCAATCATTCATTCAAACAGTTGGTGTGTATTTGTGGATTTTGTTACCACATAATCAACCCCTAAGTGTCTAAGAGGTCCATTATGGGCCTCTCCATGCACAAAATGTGATTTGGGCTACAAGCTTTCATTTTTAATAGATTGTGTCCAAAATGACTATATTCGAAATTCGCTTGTTCTTTTGGTAAACTCTCAAAATCAGTTCAATTCAGTTTGAAGATTTGGGTTCAAATACACATCTAGGGTGGCCTTGGATGCAAGTGTATATGTGGTATGTTGATCATCAATGTCACACATGAGTATTGTACAATATTCCAGAACATTGGTTGTACCTAAAGATACGGAGATGTCAATTGGCTACTCCTTTTACTACTTCACAACTCAATGGTGAACACAAGTGAGGACATGGGTGTTTCACTTAAGGAACCGACAAACGCGCACTTCCGATAATCACGATCACCCAAAGTGATATGATTCTCAACCCCGTCGTTGCACATTCGTCAATGCAACAAAAGCTTGGTTGTGTTGGTGTCACGGTGTGAATCTACTCGGGAGAAGTTGGAGAGAGAACATGAAGGGAATGAACCAAATAACACGCACATACCTTTCACCACACGGTACTACACTACAAGGCGCCGACATTTTGCCCAACCAATTCGGGTGCCCAATAATTCCCCCTCGCCACAAGCGAATCACGAGCGGGAGGTTATGGAAGTGGACTCCAAGGGCCAATTCATGGAGAGTCCAATGGTCAACCTTGCCCGTGCTCGCAAGTGAGTAGTCCCCTTTGCCTTGGGTTGAAAGAAAGGATGGCGTGGCGCCACCCCATTGGCCGAGACCCTACACGCCTTGCACACATGTGGGGTGGACTACCACTCCTCGTGTTTCTGGGGTGGGCCCCACTTGTCCCGGCCACTCCCGTGGCCCGCCCACCCTAGCCTAGGTTGAAGCAAGGGTAGCAACGTACTTTACCCTACCCTAGTTAGTAGTACCTACACTACTACCTACAACTATGTATGCGTGGGTTTAAGGACCAAAAAGTGCACAAGTAATGTCTTTCCTAGTTCCCAGCTTCCGGGACCTCCAAAGTTGGTAGTTAAGTTCTTATTTTATTTGGTTTTCCTATTCGTCCCCGGCAGACTTTATCCCCGATTCCACCTATCCTCGATTACATGCGTGCATGCCCACTTCCAAACACCGACAAGTGGCGAGCTCTCGTTGGTCGATGTCCAACTCATTGTTGCCCATCTTCGGACACAAAAAAGCTTTTCCATAAGCGCAAGTTATGTGGGTGCATGGGTGTTGTTTGTTTGGTTCGTGTTCGTGTTTCATGTTCTCCGATGTCTTTCACCAACCACATTTATGAACAAATTTGCATCAGCGAATCGGTGACGGAGCATTAGCAAGGATGAGCGTGAGGATCGGAGGGCTTCTTCTCATTCGATTAAGGTCATCGATCGCAAGCGCGTTTTTGTTGATGATGTCTTTAATGGAATACATAGGTCCTCTCGATTGTGTTTGCTGTTGAGTGTGAAGTAGTTGCTAAAACTCAATGACATAGGCCAATCTCTTCTGAACGTGTTTTGTTTGTTTGTTTTGGAACACAAGAGGCACGTGACCTCCTGACTAGTGTTTTCGTCAAGCAGAGAGAAGATGTCACAACCAAGAACCGAACCGTCAATCAAGTTCCATTTGATTTTGGGTACATCTCCACTATCATCCGGTAGTTCGGGGTCATCTCAAACCCAACATGTGTTTGAATGATGTTTGTTGTTTAATCGTCCCTAAACCCTAAACCAATCAAATGTAGGTGCCCGAACAAGGGAAATTATCAAATAGCACCCGCTTACATTGTGTACTTACCATCAACCAAGGGTCAATTGAAGAGTTGGAGAGTAGGAATGAGCATCTGATGATTTGGCTGGTGGCCTTGTTGGGTATATTTGGGGGCAAGGAAACAAACGTTTCTATTTCTCTTCAGAAAAACCAAAAACCAAAACAATTGATTGAAGCGGTGCGCAGAAAATGGAATCATTCTTGAACGACCCGGAGAATCCAAAGGTAGTTTTGTGTAGGATGAGGGAACACTAAATAGGCAAGTTAAGAATATTAGGAATTGATTCAATGAGCCTCAAGTGAATATGTAAGTGACTTGGAAGAAGAAAAGAACGCTTTGGAATTAGGGCCACGGGGGCAAGGCATGCTTTTTGTCATGGGATTGGAACCCACATTCGGACATATTGTACAATACATTTATAAAGAACAAGGGTGAGTTGAGCTCGGAGAGGAGCTTGCAGGGTGGCTTTTTCTTGTGGTCAAGTGCATCAACCGCCAATGGCAAGGGTGCAAATTAAAGTGCACGCCTTGAACTTTGTTAGTGGGCGAGTGAGGGACACATGGCAAAGCTATGCTTCCGTTTCTTGCATGTATGTCGTGCAATCGAATTATGACACATTTTGTCGTCTATTTATTGCACCTCTACCTCCAATTGTGCACCCCTTTAAAATATTCCGTGAAAATGTTAGAGAGGCAAAAAATCTATAGAGGTGCCCAGAAAGATGACTGTACATAAGATCGAGGCATCCATATTCGACTAGGTCTACTTAACCGCTCGCAAGAGTACATGTAATGCCGACATGGATGAAATCTATATATTTTTAGGTGAACGGAGTTCAGGTTTGTGTTGGCGGCGTGTGGTTGATTACCCTTGTAAGAGTTTTGACAACTGTCGTAGTCAAGAATTAGCATTTAGACGAGTAGTTATGGGTTATGGGTCATTTAGATTGGTCGTGTGCTCTAGTAAACTTTACCGCTTCAAAATTTGCAAACATTCCCGTACTCATGAAAGAAAATGTAATTTTGGATTTTCCCCAGATTTTCCCTTACGCTCATTCACATTGTGCTCATGTAAGATTTTAAAAGTGCCAAGGTTAATTATGATTATATGTTTCAAAGAAATAGCATAAGCACGCACAAAGTGATGAAATAATCAAGAAAATCAGAAGACGTGCAAATTGGTTAACACAAGAGATATAATTAATAGCCTTGATTGTCCAATGTGTCTTTCAATCTAATTTAAGTGGTTATGATTGTCCAAGAAATGCGTCCATAATAGAAACTTGCCTACCTCTCCTAACCTATTCCCTAGGTTTCATACCCCTTGTTCTCATGGTTGTTGTTGGTTAATTTCTAAATAGGCTCCCTGAAGTAACCCCGATATGGAACAAGGCCACGCTTTGAGTTGTTACTCTTGATAGGGCGAGGCTAAGGATGTTTTACGAACAGACACTCTATTCACTCCGGCCTCCTTCGGCTCCTTCGGAGACTGGAGTTCTTCTTCTTCTTCTTCTTCTTCTTACTCTTGTTGATCGTATAGCTTTCACTAGGTTACCAACAATGGGTCATTGGGTTATCTTATAACATTGCTCACCTCATGACATATGTTGACTTTGTCCAAGCCCAAATCCAATATGGCTACAAAGAGATTCCGGCAAGCAATGTTAAGATATAAGTGTGTGTGTGTAGAGAGAGAGAGAGAGAGAGAGAGAGGCTTTGACAAACTTTTTCATTCATTCATATTTGTTTAGCCATGAATTTATTTTCATTTTGATTTTACTAGGGTAGGTTGGAGTCATTGTCAAACTTACTCCAACCTAGCCTAGTTTCATGATATATTATCTTGTTAATCCTTTCTCAAATGTGAGTCATATCATGTTGGGGAATCATCCTCTAATACCAAGATCTAATATATTCACTACATTTCATGTTTATTTATACTTGTTTATTTCAAAAACTTACTGGCAACATGTTTAGATTGGGGTTGGATGAAGAAATATAGGTGACAAAATGTCAGTCGAGATTTTAGAGGCAATAAAGAGAAAATTGAAATCTGCACTTTCCAAGAACTTGAAATTTTTGTTTGGGTACTCAATGTAGTCTATACAATACCACATGAGTGTACGCAAGGTTTTTTTTAATGGAAATTTGGCATATAAAGTTATGTTTGGGAGGGGTATTGTTTCACATGTTTTTGGGAGAGGTGAATACACACTACTACCTAAGGTTTCTTACATCAAGAAGAGCTTATTTCATCTTGATATACCATATACCCCTCAAAAGCTCATATGTCTTAATATATGAAGTAACAATTGTCATCCCCACACCATACTTCAAGAGTCCTATACAATACAAAATGATTTATGAGCATACATCCAATAATGTCAAAAAAATTTCTTCCAATCACTTAAATATAGTATACAAAATCAGGTGAATATACTCTATGAGTTCAAATTTTCCATATATATATATAGATATAAGCTATTATTTGTTTTATGATTTGTATGTATGACATATTTTTGGTTATGACTTTTTTGTATGTAAGAGGTATCAATAAAGAGTCCATGCACATGTAGCTTTGACTCTCAAAAGAATTCCTCCCCCACAGTGTTGCCAATTTTTAGAGGCAACTTTATGACCTTGTCTAAGTTTATTCCCCAAGATGCAAGTGCATTGGTTGTTAATATCAATGGACAACCTTCAAAAAGTTCTTAAGTTCAAAGTGGAGTTAGACAAGGGTACCCATTGGAATTTGGCATGGCCCTTCCATTTTGTTATTGTTGGGAAGACACTCAACCAACAACTACATAAGCAAGGAACTACACTAAATATAATATTTAGTGTCATATGGTATTTCATGTCACTCTGTTAACTTTCTGATGACTCTTCTTATAAATAAGTTTACAAATATTGTCATGGATGATGGATGAGTTCATCCATTGGCCAAAACCCTACCTTCTCTTGTCAGCAACTTGTGATGAAATATTGTCATGGATGATTGAAATTTGGATGAAAATCACTTAGTAAGTGACAATAAGTGCAACAATGTAAATCTATACCCCCCCAAAAAAAATTTTTTTGCAAGGAATGACAAATAATGTTGGGTTAATATATAGTGTTGGTGACACTACACCGCAGTTTACAATTAGTATTGAGCAAGACAATTAGAATTGGTGACACTAAATATCATATTTAGTGTACTAATCGGCACTTCAAAAGAGTTGTCATGCCATACAACATTCGCCAACAAGTAATTGCCTAATAAGAATTATGTGGATGACATCTTTTATATTGTAGGGGGAAGAGGCGGTGGTAATCTTATTAAATTACTCAACACTCTTAGCTTAGCATTGGGGATAGACATTAACATGAATAAATCAACAACATACTGATGAAACAATGTAAGAGATAAACATACTTTAGCTTGACAACTTTCAATAAAAATGGGCACAAAAAGGTGAAGTATCTATTGAGCTTATTGGCACCACCTTTGAATCATTGCTTGACGTTCAAGATGATGCCAATTTTAATATTAACAAAGTTTACCAAAAAATCACATATTGCATAACATCATTCAGATCCATAACAATGTTTTGTGGGATTGACGATATTCTGCAGAATATTCTATAGAATATTGTTAGACCCACAAAACAATATTATGAATTTGAATAATGTTATGTAGGGAGTGCATAATCCTTCATTTGCAAGATGGAGGCTTAATATTAACTAAAGTTTGGGAATCCAATGTTTGGTTTTACAAATTGGGTAGGCACTTGGAAAGCATTAAGACAACAATAAGAGGTTGCTTAGAGACTATTTGTGGATGGTCATCTTGGGCATATTAGAGCAAGGGTGACATGGATGGCCATTGTGTTAAGATAAAAAAAATGTTGGTACTAAGAAGTTGATGCACAAAGCCTTCATGATGAATGCATTTGCAAGAACATGGTCCCCTCATTTTTCTTTCTTTCTTTCTTTCTTTCTTTTGAGAGAGGGTCTTGGGCATGTGGTCGTGTTTCTTTTTTGTTCTTTCATTTATTTTTTATCTGGACATCAACAAACAACAAGACGTGGTGGGGTGACAACGTTACCACTAAGCTTACATCTTCGTTGGATATTAGGTTCGCACAAATTTCAATGCACGGATGTACTGTATGGGAGGCAATAAAAACTAAATGCAATTTCAGCTGATTATTCTTGTCTATTTACATGTTTCATTTTCATGCAAATTCCGGCACAAAAACTGCCAAATTTGATCTCGGGGTGAGCACTTAGAAAATTAAGGAAACTTGATGGGTAAGAACATGTGATCATATGAATTCCTATGAGAAAAATGTCACATAACACACATTTGAATTAACATAGAGTCCTTTCTTGATTTTAAAAAAAATTGACCATGTAAAAAACATGAATAGAATCTTAATACCTATCATTATGTGGGCATTAGAAAAACCATAACATACCAAGAAAAGGGTCCATTTTAAAAATTTATGCAATTGGTATTTATGGTCCACATGGATGAAAATCCTATATTGTCCCTCATTATTCAAAAAAATGAAACCCTAGTTCTATTAATTGTTGGATTGCAAGCTCTAGCTTCATGATTATTTCTACACATTATGCACTAGCTCAACAATATGGCATCTGTGCGAGTGAAACTTTATTCTCTATAACAAAAGTGAGATCTATTGTACTTCATTAGGCATGTGGAGGTGCAAGTAGGAGGCCTTTGTTGTGATCCTTGTGAGAAAATTGAGCAAGTGATTGTTGCCGATTGACCCTATCAATCTTGGGATGTTGAAAATAATTGCATGGTTTAAACCAAATTGGGACAATTAAATACGACTCAAGCAAAAGTTCATGTGATTTATGATGTTCTCATTTGCAATCTATCGTTTGAAACCACTAACGTATGTTGGAGTGGGATAGGGTTGCAAGAATGTTTGAATTTATGTTCCTTTACAGTGGGGTACGCTTGTTGTTTGCTACGGTGTCGGGTAGAGAGGGTTCCGCCTTGGGAAAACACTAGGCTTTTGGCTGCAACTAGATTTGTTTGTCAAACCGTCGAATCTTCTGGTCTTCAAGAGTCACGGTCTTCAATTTCTTCAAATCTTCAAACTCTTTCCCATCGGCCTATCCTGTTGCGGCTCTAAATGGGTTAAGGGTAAGGGTAGGGTGATAAGAAACCACATGCCTCGGACGGGTAAAACGGGACGTCAAAACACGAGCTAACGTCCGAAAGATTGGCTCCTCAACTTTCAAACCCACAGCAATCTTGCCTCACCAATGGGAACAACATAATACAACCTTGTGGGTCATCAATCCCACTTCGTTGTCACCAACACGAAACCGGGTTTTTATGGATTCCCACAAAACCCGCAACAAATTTACGATGTAAAAAATCAAATGCGACTAGCCTCCAAATCCGGTTGGGATTCACAGAAATGACAACGAACCACAAGCCACAACACACTTGAATCTTGAGAAGTCTTCAAATCTTCAAATCTTCATATGAATGCCAAATTGAGCGAATGAGATCTTTACAGAAAGCTAACAATAAGTACTACACTTCCTCAAAGTTTCGTTGCAAACAAAAGACCTGTCCGTCTTCTATGGTCGGTCGAAGTCTCAGCCTTTCTTTTTAAGAGCCAACATACCTCCCTCCAGTCAAACTAGCACAACTTTTTTTGCTAACTTCAAATCAAGCAAGTGAGATCACTCTAGAGAAACAACACCATGAAACACAACTCCTTCATATTTGATTTCAATTTTTTTTTTATCTAACTCACACCATCCGCTTCAACCCCAAAAACCTCTTCTCCTCAACAACCTCTTCTCTTCAACCACAAAAAAATAATCATCCTCTTGAGAGAGACAAAGTCCCTTTTTTATCCTCATCACATGGGCTTCTAATCTCTCATTGGTCCAAAAGTAAACTAAGAATAAAACAAAAGATAAAACTAAAAGGGTAAACTAAAAGTAACTAAACATAAACTAAGAGTAAACAAAGAAGTAATCTATTTCTATTTCCTTTTACTTTCCTCCAAATCAAAGAATCACAATGCAATACTAAATAAGTACACATTTATATAGTGTACGTATTTACATTACGACAACGGGTGGTGTAGGAAGGTTCTAATCTAGTTTGATATGTGTAAGGGAGTTTGGGTGGCCTCAACTACTTGATTAAAGTGTGTGCTAGTTATGTATGTTACATGTTAGGTTCTTTGAATCAAGCAATATATTTTGGTACAACCAAAAAATATATGTAGAAAATCAATTTTCTAACAAACAAGTGTGCTATATATTTATGTCTCCTAATCATATAAGCAATAACATGGTCAAATATATTGACAAAAAATGGCATTATTTATAACCATAGGTTGTTTTCAAACAAGGGTTTGTGCATAATACCCCCCCAATTCCCCTCATAAAAAAACCCTCTTAATGCATGTGTATATCACAATATACCAAGTGCCTACCTTCCGTATATGATACATTGGTAGCTTAAAGCATTATTTTTGGTAATTTATGGATTTTCCATGATTTGAAGACTAATGAAGGACTTCAATTCCGAATGATATGATACAAAATACGAGAAAGAAAGAAAAAAATTACATGCAAATCAATCATTTACAACCATGAAAAATAAATAACATCAGACATTCAAGATTGCACTCATGGCATAGCACCATAATCCAATTCTCAAACACAAGGCAAACACTACAGACAATAAGGATGCATCCAAATGTATACGATGTAGAACATACAACATATGGAGAGCTGAAATGGAGATAGATATATTATATACTAAATATAAAACATAAGGGACATTCTTTAACAAATGATTCTAATGCCAAATTCGCATTTGAATCCGCACTATCTATCTAAGTACTAGGGAGCAGTTGCAGAAGCCTTTGTGGCAACCTTTTTTTTTTTTTTTTTTACTTGTGGTGCCTCAACAACCCTAAAAATCTTTTCTTCATCGCTATAATTTTTGGTGCAGAGTGGGCCCACCAATCCAAATACATTCAAATATTTTCACTAAGAGACCACACAATGGGAGGATCTGCAGCTTGGAGTAACATATGTTGAGCATCACAAGTTAATTATCTTCTAAGTTGAGCACAATGATGAACACTGGCTACTTGACATGACTTTTGGTATAACTTCTTCACTTTGGAATCAATGTTGGAAGGTGGAATATCCTCATTTTCGTCTGTCATAATTCAAAGGTCTATGAAAGTCAACCTGATCTCCAGTTTGAACTTCCAAGTATTGAAATTCTCTCCATCAAACTTGTCAATGAGTCCAACACCCTCACCTTCAAATGATACCATCCCACGCTAAAAACTTGAGATGTACTCTCCAATCAATTAAATCAACATTTTCTAAGTGATCAAATACATTCAATGACTTCACAAGCCCATTCAAATCACTCAAATCAGGCCCTCTTCAACTCAATTGTGCCTTTGCACTCCAAATCAAGCCCTTTTCAATTTTATTATGCTTTTGCGCCCTCAAATCATTCAAATCATACCTCTTCAACTCTAATGTGCCTTTGTGCCCTTAAATCATTCAAACCATGCCTTCTTCAAATGAAATATGACTTTTCACCCTCAATATATTCAAATCACCTTCAATACCCTAAAATTAGTACAATTGCACTCAACCAACTCAAATTAACATTCAATTGCATCAAATATGCATTCAAGTATTTTAAATAATCAATGCAATATTTACAACCTCCAATGCTCCAAATCTCCAAACACCAACTGGTACACCAAACATGCACCATGTAGATGTCAACTACCTCTACTTGTTTCTAGGGTTGATTGTATCGTAATGACTAAGAGCGTTGTCCAAATTAATTTGACTAAACTACCTAATATCCTTGTCAATTGTTGTTGTCTTCCCTTGGCTTTGAAGATGGCTTCTTTTGCTACACTGACATGTGTCTAAGTTTCTCCTTCACAAGCTCCTCTTCCTTGTATTCATCATGATGGACTTTTAAGTCTAACTATAAAGTCCGTTCGTTGTGATGAACTCTTCTTTTGGTGGTACCTCTTCAAATAGTCTTTTGCAAGTTAATTTTCACTCCTATTTGTTGAATTGGTTGTATCAATATCTTTTGAGTATTGGAACCCTTCATATGTCATAGTTGTCTCCACTTCTCTTCTTTGAAACTCCTTTGTAGTGATAGAAGTCTTCTTTGTTTAATTAACATTTTTCTTCTCAAAACAATTTTGGAATTCCTCTTTTAGTTCAAGTGTCACTTTCTACCACCTTATGGTAGAAATAGGCAATCGTGTATCCTTGCTTGTTGTTTGTTAATTTCTAACCAATGTCTTTTGCCGTTGTGGTACAAAGTAGGTGAAGTAGTTTAGGTTTCTCTTTTTGTTGTTGTGGAGCCAAGTGTATCTAGTAAATTAAAAGTTTTTGTTGTTGTAGATCCAAGTAACTCTAGTAGGCTAAGTATCTCTTGTTGTTTGTAGAACCAAGTATCTCTTGTGGATTAAAGTTTCTTGTTGTTGAAGAACCAAGTATCTCTAGTAGACTAAGAGTCTCTTGTTGTTGAAGAACCAAATATCTCCAATAGACTAAGAGTCTCTTGTTGTTGTAGGACCAAATACCTCTAGTAGACTAAAGTCTTTTGTTGTTGTAGAACCAAGTTTCTCTAGTAGACTAAAGTCTCTTGTTGTTGAAGAACCAAGTATCTTTAGTAGACTAAGAGTCTCTTGTTGTTGTGTAACCAAATATCTCTTTTATAAGTAAGTAAGTAACCAAGTAAGCAACTAGTCAAGTAGCCAAGTAGCCAAGTAACCAAGTAACCAACACCTCAATAATCACTCTTCGCAGTTTCAAATTAGCTTTCAAACTAACCCCATCTCTTTCTGGCACTTTTTCCTACCCTGCTATTTGTTGCTCTCTGTTATTGGAGTTACGTTCCGGCAAGTCGTAGGTAGCAATCAATTTAATAATCACCAAGTTGTTGTTGGTTGCTCTCTTACCATGTAGGGGTGATTTCCTATCCACATATGTGACAACACCTCTACTAACCTTCCACTTGCTTAATCTTCTTGTTGCATCCTTGCATCACTCTCTCTAAACTTAACATTTTCTCTCCATTATTCAATTCTTCTTATTAAGGTCACCACCTTCTTATGATAAACTTTCATTCATAATATGGTTAGCACAAATCACAACTATGAACAATCACTATCTTTTTTAGCACATATGTACTACTGCATAAATATCACAATTATAATTGGTTGTAATTTATTTTTAGTGCAATTGCATTTGTGTATGTAGGTCAATCAATACTTATAGCTATAACATGATCATGCAATTATATCATATATCAATATTGATAATGAACTCATCATAGTTGCCGTATATATATGTTTTCCCACTATCGACTCGTCATGTTAGTATCAATAGAATGTGTATCCTTCCTAATTAATTGCATTCTTTGGTTGGCATAGTCCAATAACATAATTACTCTATGACAAAGACATTCTATAAATATTTACAATGACACTATTACACTTTATAATTATCAGTTACTATTTTAATATAATGTATAATAGCTTAATCTGGTCTCTTGGTTAGAGTGTCAATGATAAGATAGTAGAATTTTTCGCACATTCAAAGTGGAATAATGTAGGATTAGGATGATTTCCAATTATACTTCAATGAAGGTTTTGAAAAATCTTGTCATTCTTCTCATTATATTCAAAATAATTAAGTTATTGTTTTTTGACTTCTTGGATATTGTGAGATTGATTGCATCGTTTATACTTAGTATTAGTTAACTATATTGCAAAAAGTTGAAAGCATACTCATAATTGCAATGATTTGGTTCTTAGCTACATATTAATAAATGGAGTAGCTTACTTTGTGTAAAAAGACTTATGGTAATGGAAAGAAAATATGGAGAAGTAGGTGAGAGGTGAGTGGTAGAGCGATAATGTTTCTTATGCCAATTGCATGCTTCACTCTCTCACTCACTCTCTTTCTCTCTATGATTGCCTCGGTAACACTCACACATGTGCCTTCTTAATTATGTAAGAACCGCTCAAGTATCAAGTCTCACTTTCTTGCTTAGCAACTCTATAATCAATTTCTCATCCAAGTATCTTCTTCCACTTATGCGACTATCTTCACCTTATGAGAGTTTCTATAATCATTTCTTACACAATTTACTTTTCTTCCACTTATACAACCATTTTCACCTCATGTGAATTTTTATACATAGCACTCTTCAAGCAATAAGATGTCTCTCAATCATAACCTCTTGACTCGATGGTGTCTATACTAATGATAACTTTGCCTCTACCTTGATAGCTATGGAGATAAGTCATGGATCTCATAGGAGAGTTCAAATTGATAACCACAGTTGACCAGACATGGGCCATGTGGTGTCGGGTCTTGGATTGCCACAATAACAACATAATCAATCCAAAGACAGTGGTGACGTACAATTAAAGACCCTAAGGCCAAGGTGCCTCCAATCTTAGAGAGTTATTCATGCCTCTCTAGGGACTTTTAGATTTAGAACTCTCCTAAGCAACACAACACATCTTGTTTGAGACCCCCATGAGGACATTGCCTCACTCATAGTTTTTTCTTAAGCAGCCTAGACACATGAAGCCCTCTACTTATCACATCAAAGACTGTGGATGTGAAAGAGAAAACTGATGGACCATGGAGACCATGGGTTGTGGTGTGAATATAAGAAGCATAAAACCATGGATGTGAAGGAGATCAACAAACTCGTCTAGGAAAGAAACTACTCAATCTTGATGGAGAGATGATATAATAGAATTGGACGGCCTTCAAACTTGACTACAACATCAACAAAACCTCTATGAGGGGTTGATTGGTGGACAACCCAATCTACAAACCCTTCTATTCTACATTAAAAATCATCACTCTCCTTACATTTGGGAGACTCTCGTGTGGTTGTGGATCGTTGAGTCAAAGAAAGTTGGCATGTTTGGAATTTATAACAACTCTATCAACACCAAATACAACATATAGCTTAGCACCTACATGTCAACAAAGATTGAAAGCCTCACCGTGGTTTAGGAGGCAAGGGGCTTCAAGCAAGTAGGGGCGGTTCAATTATATTTTTTGACATGCATAAAATCATCAGCAAGAAGGGTTCCAACCAAATATTCAATTTTAAGGAAAATGTATGACTTCTCTACAACATGAAAGACATGATTGAGGAGACTTTGTATGATATATATTATCCAGTTTTTGAGTTCTATATGGAATTCTACATTAACATCCTGAAAGTTGTCACTCTTTCAGGGGAACAATACACAACATCTTTGGCAACACTAAATTCATCTACGCCGCATTAGTGAGTTTCTCAACTCCTTGTGATTGGACATTTTATAGATGCACATCCACCCAATAATAATAATAATAATAAATCTTTTGAATGATAACATTCATGAACATCGCCCACATGGGAACTTAGGGACGCGCATCCATAATTGCCATAGACTTCCATTAAGAGGGGCAACTTATGGACGCTTGTCTATATGTGTCCATGTGTTCAACATTTGACTATATTGTATCTTTGATACATATGCTTGCGCTCATCATGACAATGTTTGTGGAAATTTCAGACTATGATGATCCAAATGGCCACAAGGCTCCACCGTCCAAGATGGACATCTTGGACATCCTTCCAACACTTGGTGCCCAAAGCATCACCTCCGTAGCTTCCCAAGGTGATTTCACGGATGCAATGGATATAGATTCTAACATCAAAGTCGGTCCATCAAACACACCCCATCAACAAACCACATTGCAACAAGAATTTTCCAGTGTTGTGCGGGATCCACTCATAGGATTGTATATTTTGGATGTTGGTCAAGACAACCTAATAGAAACACAATGGAGAAAGAAGTGCAAAAGTGGTGAAGAAAAAATGCTGAAAAATAAAGGAAAAAAAGTCAACGACAAAACAATCCTAAAAGCTGTCAACTTTTTTTGCCAAAAACAATGTGGCATCCTCCTCCGCAACACAATAGCCTCAAACCATAAATTGCACACATAGTATCCTAAGTAGCTAAGTTGGAGAAGAGTTGGAGCTCGATAATGTTGACAATGATAGGTGGGAGAGATTTGGAGAGGGATTTAAAAAAAAAACCAAAGTTACCCACCCAAGTTACCGGTTGGGATGCCTTATTGGGAATGAAGGCTAGAATTACAAGTCTAAATTTGCAAATATCTAGATTTTAGCATTTCACCTTTATTTAGCCTAGCCTTTACCCACATCAAACAATAATATTTACACTTTATGTTTATTTACTTTGCACCCGCCCACAACCCTAAATGGTACCCCAGTAGCATTGCTATCTAAAGTTATGTCAAGGTCATACAATGGTGACCTTGGGAAAAGTAGAAGTATGTTGTAAGGCCTGGTACATCATCCATGCGGTATCAAAAGCTGACTTTTATAGGCTCTAAAATCATTCTTCTCAAGGTTGTTGTTCTTCTTTCATGATAACTTCCGCACAAAAAACCTAGAAAAGCTACACGCTAAGCTACTGGAACACTACCAACCTTTAGTTTGCGCTTGGCTAATGCGATGCTACACGAGAGGAGAAGGTTGTTCAAAGGGTTTTGCTTACAAGCACAAAATGGAAGAATATATTGGTGGACATTAATCATGTTGATCAAAAGACGGGTTGTTTCGACCCATTTCTTTGTCCAATTTGAGTGTCATCAAGAACCAACAATTCATGGAGTATATTACAAAGAGATATGGAAACAAGTTTGCATGTTGTATTGCTTATAAAAATTAAAAGGCCTTCAAGATGATCATTTGTTTGGCACAGAGCCACACAGTAGACATTAAAGGAAATACATTGAGCATGCCAATAACCAAGAGGCACACCATCAAGAGTATTGTAAGAATCGTGCACTTTCCATAATAAGGTCAATGAGTTTCTAACAATCACTCATGATAAGATGGACCATACCAAGTTGCTTGCCCTTGTTATGCTCACAAAATTAAGACAATGGATGGATTTTTCAAGCTTCCAATAGTAGTCACATCTTCGTAATATTTGCAATGCCTTAGCAATTTGTTCACTGTTAATTCTGGGTTATAATTGCGCATCCGTAAGTTGGTCATTTCTATATGCTAGGCAAAGAATTTGGATTTGTTGCCATGCATAACTTATAAAAGACTTAAGGTAGATGTGGTTGTGGACACCTCAATCATTCTGGAATCATCCAACCGATACATTTGTGCATTAGAAGCTTGAGCACGATAGCAATTGCGAATCAAGACCAAAGAATTTGAAATCATTGGAATCAGAGTTCGGGAAGGTGTTGACCTAGGCTCTGGAATAAAAGATTCTCTACTTTCCAATCCAATGTTATAGAGGGGAACTCCTTTATTGTTCAATGTTGTATTAGTAAACAACATCATTAGCAAATATTACATGGGTCATTTGCCAATGAAAACCAAGTTTGATGCCATTCTTGGTTGTGTCATGTCTCTAAAATGGCCACATGTACGATGAAATGTTGCCGATGTGGCTTTTATACCCACCATGTATTACTCATCCACCGAATTTTAGCAACTACACCACCGATTAGGAGCCAAAAATAGGTATCCAATGAAGGAATCTAACCGAGGTAACCTCATCTACCTTACACATCGTCTTCATTTGTTGTTGTTGTTCTCAACGCATCCCCCCCCCCCCCCAATATGATCGCACATGGCCATGTGGCTGTGAAGTATGCGCATTATGGGTTGGACTCCTACCCTAGTGATGCCAACTATATGGGATCTTCTACAAAACTTCTACAAGATCTTGAAAAAATCACCAACATCTTCATCTCATGCTTTATTTGAGGGTTTCGGAACAACACATCTTCATGGAGCAATACTTGATGGGAAGGATGTATATTTGACTTCATTGGCGGCACCCCCTCAACAACCCGTTCTTGGTAAAGTAATGACACCAACTCTTACATGCAATGTGATTATTGTGCAAAGGACAACAAATGTCCATACGTATTTTATTTTTGGTCGATACTGGTAGCCAAAGCAGTTTTCAAGGAGGTGTTTGTTTCTTTCTTGATGGTCAGGCATGCACATGACAACATTGATGCTTCATTTGGATGTTGGAGCATGAAGTTGCACAAAGAGGATTTTCCAACAATTTTACTTCTCATAAAATCATACATGAATTTGGATATTAATGTGTTGGTCATCCTACATTTGATTGAAGAAGTATATGATTTCAAGGCGTTCATCAAACCATTATATCTTAAAAGAGTTGACTATTTAGTTGGCTATCCCAAAGCTTAACAATTGTGCTTTTATAAACGTGACGATAGTATACTAGCCATGCAATTCAAGGTTTTGTGCACTTCACCGAATTCAGGCCTAGAGGATAGGATACTTGTTTGGTGCCCAAAGGGTGCACGTGAACCACATGCTTCCCAACATATTTTAAAACTCCCCATATAGAATTTTTTTTTGGTAAAGTCAAGCTATATGTGAACAATTTCAATGATAGAAATACAAGTGAAAATATGTACATGTAGAAAAATCTACATTCATATATAGTCATTCACATAAGGGTACAATTTATTTTTTTAGTAATAATGAATCCCTATCATATGTATAATGCAAAACCTTAGCATTCATTGGCAAAGTTGTTGAAGACTTTTTGATACCCCTGATGTAACTCACAAGTATCTAATTCAATAATATATGTCATTGAAGCTAATGCCATTATTGTTTCTAAATCTACCATTGAATGTTATGTAAGATCGTAAGTTCCCCGATGTTCCCCACGTTCACAATATTGGCAACCCAAACTATGGGTAATATGTATTTTGAGATCTTCCAAAGTCTCCGATTGATGAACATAGTGTTTTAACTTAAGACAGATGGTGCTAAGAAAGTGACCCCACACCCACCCAACACAAACACTTCCCACAAAATGGAAATCTTGACTCTAAGAATGTATCCGAGACCTTAGCATCATACTACCGTGTTCGTTGTGCGTCGTCTTCCAAGAAAGCTTTGAACCCTTATAACTTATACACACCGAACTCAAATAAGACATACTTTGGTGTGTTGGAATCTTCTCTCATTTGCTACCAAGAATGATTCACTTAAAACTTCTCTAATCTAATAACATTACTTATGCTCAGTGCTTAAAGTGACAGAAGAAGAGATTCAGAACAAAGCAAAAGTCGCTCATATCAATCCTGCTCCAAAACCTACAACACGCAACTCAACTTACCGCAAAACAACACTCACAAAAACCAGGGTTAATTATGAGTGTGATCACCGGCCACGTCCATGTGTGGAAAGATGGAAGGTATTTTGTGGTGCCTGCAACTTAAAGAGCTGTAGCAGCCAACGCAAGTGGAGTCATTTCCTGAAAGGTATACGTCATTCATTATCTACCGCTTGCCTACGCTGCACTCAATTTAATTACCCCCACACAAAACACATAGAGACCCGAGTTAATTAGGAGAGTCGATGAGTGTGTGATCGAGGAATGCAGGAAATTTCTATCCAGCTGATCCAACTGGCGCCTGCAACTTAATATATATACAAGCTCCAGTATGCCGGCCGGCCGGCCGGCCACAGGATTCGAGGTGTTTGCTAAAGGTAAGCCTCATGATCTGCCGCTTATAAGCTACTGTAGCCTCCTCTGACTCCTCGCAAAGGTAAAGTGTGGCCTCACAACAAAAGGAGGTCGGCAGGCAGGCAGGGGGGGATCGAACGGGCGGGATGCATATATGGCCTGTTATGGTAGGGGTGGCATCTTGTGTTGAGGAGCAAGTCTGCAAGGACACAAGGACGGCTGTAAGTGGTATGTATGTAAGTTAAGTGCCTTGTGTTGCACACCCTGCAGGCAGAGCACAATTTTGCAATTCATGGGTCGGTCATGTCAGTAGCATGCTCGTGACTCCCTTGTATACACAACTTACATAACTTACACCTACCTAGCTACTAGCTAGCTATGACCTCCTGCTCCCTGCTACTGCCTCCTCCTCCTCCTCCTGCTGCTGCTGCTGCCTCTGCCTGCCTGCTGCCACAAAATGCTGCAGCATGAGGAGGAGGAATCAGGTCCAGCCTCGATCAGCCAGATGATGGATTGGCCTGCCTGCCTGCCTGCCTGCTCAGGGTATCTATTCGTTGGATGATGGAGCCAGTCATGACACCTGCTTTTGATTAATATGCAGTTGCACGTGAGAACAACGTAGGTTATACTTACACTCCCCCAATCGGAAACCCAAGTTTCATGTTCTGCATTTGACCGGCCGGCCAGCCAGCCAGCCTGCACTAAGGTAGGCGTGCCTGTGTAATTCAGTTGCTTATCCTAACCAGATGCTGCTCTTTGAGTGGTGTATGGGTGAGCCCGTGGTCGGGTGGGATTCCAAGACCGGATACCAAAACGACCTGCGTTTGAATTGGATTGACGTTTCGCACTACATGCATGTTCAGATTAATATAATAGTCATGTAAGGTTCAATAGTCAACAAGAATTGAGGCACCTATGTGACCCCTTGATGAGCACAAGAATCCTCACTTTGATGATGAATAAGATAATGGTCTCTAGGAATTGGGAGGATCGTGGCTAGTATGACCTCGATTTGGCCATTGGTTTGGACTAATCGTGTGTTTCATATCGTAGGAGAAGCGGACCAGTCGGAGGGAAAAAAAGAAGAGTAACCATTTTTTACCCATCCACCTTATAGAAACGCGTGGTCTTACCATTGGCTCACTATCACTGAGGGAAAAGGTGCTAAATACCTTCGTTTGAAATGCTCAGCATATGTAGCATTAATAGACTTAGGTTATTAACACAGTGTTCGACAACATTCGACATGGACGCCGTGATGTCAAAGAGATTGGGTATGGGTTCTCTAAGGCTAGAGTTGGTCAACTTAAGTCTGAAGGAGAGTGTGGCACCATGGACTTCACCATTGGTGTCATAAACACCATGAAGTCTATGCCTAAAAGAGCCCTTGACAAGCACCACAAGATCTTTGGCAAGAGATGTTCCTTCTCAACCCTACATGGCCACATAAAAACTCCCAGGTAGATTGTCACATATTGAGTCACGAACCCCATCTAAAACATAGTTGGCAACCATGTTTTGGGTCTAGAAAGTCTTAAAAGTTAACAAATAGGCTACAATTTGGCTCCTCCTAAAAGACTCTACGCCATGGATTAAAAGAAATTATATTATTTTCAACAACGTTGCATGGGATGTGTCAGGAAGATGATGCAAACTTTGTGGCAAGGTCTCCTTGACTATGCTAGAATTGCATGGGAGAGAGCTTTAAAGGGTGTTGAGAATGCTTCCATCTACAACGATGTTCTTGCCAAATTCAACATGAGACTTGGGGGGGGGGGAGAGCAACAACCTCCTCTCCCATAGGTAGTGTATTAGGAAGGTGACTTGGAATACAAGGGGGCCCGTTGCAGGCTTAGATGATGATGCTTAGTTTACTTACGTTTCTTAGGGTTGTGTGGTTCCACTAAGTGAATCCTAGAGAGGTCACTCACTCGCTTTATTGGATCTTGGTGGTCTTATATGTCTTTTGAATATTGGGGGCATGATAGGACGGAGCGACATGTCACATGACAACCTCACTATCTTTTTGTTAGTTAATCAAGTGTTCTGAATCATTTGATTTTGGCATGAGCTTCATTGCAAAAGTGTTTGAAATTATTCAAATTATTGAGATTATTATTTGAAAATTTAAATAGTCAAAAGAATCAATTTCACATTTTTAATTTGTAAATATTCTTCATATTTCATATGCAACATCATTTGGTTGGCCAAGCGCTACGGGATAGCGTAATCGTATGATTCCCAACCACTACACAAATTCATAATCTACGAATGTTGCAAACTTTGTGAATCCGTATTCGCAGATTTGTGACCATCTCCCATGTGACTAGGGGACGAGCGATAAGAACGAGTATTTAGGCAATTCTGAACATTTTGGCCGATTCCGGACAACACCAGTGCTTGACATCATCTTCCGAATCCCCTCAACACTGAGACTTCCCTCCACCACTTTGTTGTTGTGCATCACGTGTGCCTCCCATCAATTTTCATATTGAAGCGTGTGGAGCATATATATAATGTCGCGTTTCTACTGCGTTTTCGTTTGTCATCACACAACGCATGCATACTTCCCTTCCCGACTCACCCAAAACTAACTCCCAGTGCAAGATCACGCAGTGCGTGTATTGAAAAGGGGGACAAAGGAAGCACCACCACCACCACCATGTGGTTGGTGCTTGGAAGCGAGTGGACCCCCTGCCTGCTGACAGTATTCAAAACTCTTTCACACTAAATCATGGCAGTTTGCATGAGCGTCATTGCGTAAATGATTGATCGAAACGGCCACCAAGTGCTTCTTAACAGAGAGAAAGAGAGAGAGAGAGAGAGAGAGATCTGTGGAGGCGATGGGTGGGGGAATTTAGGCCCCGGATTTGAGCCGGGTACGAGTGTGATGATGCTTGCGACGAGGCATTGAAGGGGGTAGTAAGGTGATTGAGTAGCGGGCATTAAGGCGCGTTTCATAGCCGTACATGGTGCTATTGTCCTTGCCTACGATGTACCACCCCAAGGCAAGGGCTCATGTCGTTCAGCGCAAGATGCCATGGGACTTGATGGCCTCGTCAATAATTTCCCTGATAAGTTACTGCACGTGTTGATTGGGCCCAAAACACTTCGCCCGTGCCTCTTGTGAACTTAGCGCGACTTTATTCGTTTGGAGATGAATGAATGAATGAAACGCTACACTTTATTCACGGCCAAAAGACTTACAACGTCACGGGTACCTGAAATAATGGGCATCTTTTGGGAGGGTTGCATATATACATTGGTGGGAACCATAGAACTCGAACGGGGGTGTGGAGTCTAAGCAGGATCGATTAGACCGACAAGCATGGACTATGTTTGTATGAAGTTTTGAATTGTTTCATGTAGTGTGACGGAACACGGGAGCACGGTTGGTTAGTTAGTTACGATTCCGTCGGTCACTTGGCTCGGTGTTTGGTCGTTGGTTTAGTCGCCATCAGTAGTTCGAGAAATCGAGAAACAACCAACTTGATTCAAGGCCATGCTCATTCTATCACAACTTCATGATGTAAGGTGTGTCGCTCTATGGTGGGTTTTTGTAACTTCACAAAAACTCTCCATTCTTGACTTTGCATTCAAATCATGATTTGTTGGACCTGGTTAGCAATTGCCAATCACGCATTCATTGCAGGTTTCAATATCAAAGTTGAGACAAACATTAGAGGAGGTCGACGTGAAGGAAGGTTCTTTGAGTGATCGCATGACACATAGGCCTTTCCAATTGTGTTGGGGATTGAACCTAGATTGACTAATATATTTTAAGCAGATAACCCAATCCCACCATACCACATGTCTTGTTGGTGCTACTCCTAACTCATGCATTGCCAATCACCACTCATGTAAATTTGTCTAGTGTTGGAGGAGTGACCACATAAGGTCCAGAGACCTTACCACGAAAGTGGTCAAAATACATAAGGCGTTATATACTTGCTCTCTAAGTTTACCCAACATGAAATTATCATGTGATCATGCAATTATGTGAGAACAATGGAAATTGCATGGTCATGGCACTAGCATTTTCAGTGTATTCTAGGGTTGAAATGTCCCAAGCTATTGCATTGTCATTTGGGAAGAATTAAAGTGGGAAGAGGATCAATGGTATGGGACACCCCTAAATACCAAAAATTGAATGTTCTGCAATGTTTTACAATGTCGACATTACAAATGTATAAAAATATTAAACCAATCATTAAAAGGATTGCTAAGTCATCATGATGGAAATGGAGAGTTCATTTTCAAGCTTGTATATGATAACCAAAGTTTTGTTCCGTGTCTTTCACTTCTACTTGTGGGTAAGGTATCAAATCAAAGACCTCGAGCCAAAGAGCCCAATCTTACTTCCTACATAACATTAAGTAGCAACGCTAGTGGGGTACCCGTGGAGTACCCAACATATTATTACTCAAAATAGTGAAAAAGCTTGCAAAGCAAGGGTGAACAAATGGGTAATTAATCAAAAATAGTAGCTTCAAAAAAATGTCGAAAAAGGTTTTTAATGCGGGTTTCGGAAGACTTTTTGAGAAAGTACAGTTATCTTTTTGACCCCACCAACTTTTCTTGTTGCTTTATAGCCATTTGGATTTATATAGATTATGATTTAGTTATACTAGAACCTTTACTGTCACATGGCATTAGTTCTGTCCTAAAAACCGACATAAATAATTGCTAGTAGCGAAAGTAACTACCCAAATAGATTAAAAATAACTTAAGAAATATTCAAGGGTAACGCCACCTTTACTCTCGCAAGAGCATCAAACCGGTGCACGCCGATTTCATGCTATTTTGTGAAGGTCATCCTTTACTTTTTACTTAATGTAATGTAAGTCCAAGATTTGAGGGAGAACATCCATAAAGAACTACATGAAAGGAAGCTCCTCTTTGAATGGTCATTGCACCGAAATGATTAAAAGTTAGAAAGTAAGATCGGTGTCTATAGAGAGAGCTTGAGCAGGAAAATCTATAGAATATAACCTCACGTGCTAAGTCCAAGAAGTGGGAGAGATATCAAAAATTAACATAAAGATGACATTTACTTTGAATGAATGGTCAAAGCGCCCAACAACTAAGAGTTATAGGGCTTAGAAGGCGAGCTTGATGTCAATGGATGGGATTTAAGAAAGGAAATCCAAAGACCCTATTCTTGCATCCTAAGAATGAAGATGGTGAAGAAGGTGGGAAACATCTTCTCTAGTACACACATGAGATAAGCCTCACAAGTTACGTTGAACTGAGCACATTCAAGGAGTCCTCACCACCAAAACTATTAGGGGACAAGAGATTTTTTTGAAGAAGTTGTTCATTGCTAGTATTATTGGAAAATCCAAGAAAAAGTATGTGAAAACATATGCAAACTCTCATTGTGCCTTAGAGTTAGTGTCCCGTGCCATTCATCCAAGATTTTTGCATCTGAATCAAATGATAGGAAAAAACAGAAAATCAAATAAAAGATATGGAAATTTATAATTTACACCCATAAATTCAACATCAATTAATAACATCATATGTTGGAAACTACACACAAGCAGTGCACCATACTCCAAATCCCAAACATTGAAGAAAACAAGGAAGCATCCAAATGTATACAATGGAGATGTATGTATGCATGTATGCATGCATGTATGTATGTATGTATGTATGTATGTATATTATTTATTTATTTATTTGGAGAGAACATTGAATCCAAGGATGTTAAAATGGATATGATGTGACCCTTGGCCATCACGCCATATCATGCTGAGATGTAGCACCCACTACTGTGGTAATTTTATTTTACCATAATAATGATTTAAGTAGATTGTTTAACATTTTTGATTCATTGAGCAAAAAATTTGAAAAATTTTAATTTAAGAGATCCCAAATATATTTGGACCATTAGATCTTGTTGGATGCAAGATCTTACTATCCATAATTTTTGGGATTTTTGGGGAATTTCTTTTTTTCATTTTTCATTTTCCATGGAGTCATCTACTAGTAGCAGTCAATCAGCTAGCTGAGTACTCTAATCGACTGCCCAAGTTAACTACAGTAGTTGATGGAAGGCAATCTACCAACTGAACAATTGTTCCTAGTTGACCGCAATAGCTTATTTATTGCTACCCCCAAAAATTCAAAAGTTCCAAAAGCATGTATGGACTGCCAAATCTTGGAGCCAACAAGATCTAAGAGTCCAAAAGTATTGATTTTTTCTACTAGTTGCAATCCACCACCATATCAACTACAAAGTAGTAGTTGACAAATCCATTGACCAAGCGGTTGACTGCGTCAATTTGCTCTAAAATAAAAGTATTATACTTACCCCCCCCCACACACACACACACATGTGATTTCTTTGGGTTTAATGTCACATCGTCAACTGAAGAAGTGCGATGTGGCAGATGTTAACGTGAAATCCATGGAGACGTCATACATTAGACAACTAAACTTTATGAAAAATCTTGGAGTTGGAATACTAATACAAAAGTTTGTTGGCTCCCCACATCTCATCAAAGTTGTCGAATGTAATGTGGAGAGGTCAAATTTTAGGATTATGTGGAACAATTGGGCATCTATGATTGTTCTCCATGCTTGGGGTCATGTAGTTTCACTTGATGCACCCAAGAGAGTTCCTACGGTTTTTTTTAGGTCATGGTGGCCATGTATGTTTTCTAGCAATGAATGAAGCTTGTGTCATTTGTTGTACGAAATAAAACTATTAAAAAGTCAAAGGACAATAATTTTTGGGGATTTATTCATAGCTATAGGCCTTTTCAACATATTGTAAGGCCTTGGCTTGACACGTAGTCATGCTTAGAGCACACTTTCATGTACCAGCTGTTCCAGCAAGGCAAAATAGTGTTCGCTGACATTGGTTAAGCTTTTGCTAATATCTTCTAGCATCTTCATGGCTGAGCACTTCATGCTCGGGGGGGACACTTAAGAAAATTAGTAAACATGGTACGTTAAAATATAGGGTGTATTTTATTCATGAGCAATAAAATTTAGAAAAAATTAGATGTAATATAGGATGCTTAAAATTCAAGTAAGGAATAATTGAGAATATATCAAGAATATACCTCAAATATTCCAATTATGTGATAGCCTCATTTAAATACCCCTTTAACGCACGTGTTCACACAAAGTATAGTGAAGTGTCCCCCCTGAGACTTCATGTGAAATATGGGGCCAAGATCTGAGATGGTAGATTTGACATGTTGTCCAACATGCAAGTTGGAACGTGGCCATCCTTGCACTTACCCACTTTGAATGTTGCATGACTTTGAACATTTTTTTTTTTAATCTTGAGATGAAATAATGAAGTATGAAAACTTCGGGCAAGGTTTGAATAATAGGAATTTTACACCTTAAATTAATTACAAAGTAAAATTCAACAATTTCAGGCCCACACCAACATGTTTATGAAAATCAAGTTTTTATCGTTCAAATGAAAGTCAATTTTTGGGTTCAAAAAAGAGAAGTGGTAAAGTCCCAACTCCCCCGTCTCAAACTTTAGCCACCCACTACAATAGTGCCGACCATTGACTTATGTTTTCCAAGAAAAATCAATGCATGCTTCCATTTGGAGGGGGGTCCAAATTTTGGTCACCTACACCGTTTATGGTATTTAGTGTCACGTGCACTATTTGCGAAAGGGCCTAAACTAGATGCCTAGATAGATGATGGTCTTGCGTTTTAGTATGCAAGGGGAAGATATTTTGAGCGTAATAATGGCAAGAGCCATGTGTTTACATTTTAGTACGGAAGTGGAAGATATTCTTGAGCATACTAATGGCAAGTGTCATTTGTGTACACTTTAGTCAACTTGTAGACTATTGTGTAACATAGGCATGCACCTCATAACACTATTCAACATACTCATGCCAAGATATTAGTAAGCGCACTTGAACACCAAGTGTCGTGAGTTGGCACATATGGTGAAGTTGTCAATCATCAAAGTAACTTGGCATATGCCTCAAAATAGGGTAGGTGACACGATTATACATGTGACACTAAATACCATAAACGGTGTAGTAGTTTTTGCCAACTTTACTGGCACATGAAAATGTGTGATTAACCCTTAACTTCTTGGAATGTATTGTGGTTTCACTGTAGCATCTAGAAATTAAGTTTTCTAGAACCCAATTTAATTGTACCTAGAATATATTTTATTGCTAATAATTTAAAGGTCACATCAATAGGGTAGCAATATTTAGCATTTTTCATTGTACCTAGAATGAAAAGTCGTTGTTCATGATTTTAAGATCATATCAATGTGGTAACAACATTTGGTTCATTAAAAATTTATACTTGATTTAGAATCATTTAACTTCAAGAAAATGTGATAATTATACGCAATAAAACTATAGTCCAAAATATCAAGATTATATTAAGAATAGACATACACCTTAAGGTGAGAAAAAGAGTCCATAGTCAATTGACAATGTTCTATCAAAATAATATGAAGTGACTATATTTAGTTATGTATCAACTAAGGGAAAACTTAGTTCATTCTTGACTTTCAAAGTTTCTTGTGAACAACCATCTTCCCACGAGGGAATGGGATCCTTGCCATTGCCAAGAAAGTTTCATGAGGTACACAATGATACCTGTTGTGACCTTCCTGGCACCTTCTTTTTGGATGAATTTGCCTTCAAGAGTCATTCATAAGCCGAAAAGTGGCCTTTGAGGAAGCTAAGGGTTAATGGAAAAAGACCACGGCCAATAGTTCGGTGCACTTTCATCTTGGTTTCTATAGTTCACCATGATTAGGTATTGTGGGTGAACGTTATTGGTGGTGGCATTTAGGCTTTAGTGTGGATCTCAATAAGTCGATTTCCGCAAGGGGGGGGGGGGGTAAGTCCATTGTCAAGTTGAACACCATGTGCGAACAAAAAAATCTACTTTTTACACAAAGCATCACCAAAATGGGTCAAAATTTTATCAAATTTTAATCAATCTGGAGTAGATACACATGGTATTTAATACGTAGTAAAAAAAATGGTAACCAAATTTGATGATTTATTTTATTAAATATAAGACATACCGTTTCTAACGAGAATGACGCAGGATTAGACTAACACAATTACTACATAAAACAAAGATGAATCAAAATTTCAAAAAATTTATACAAAAAATATTATCAATGGTTATGTATATGTAGAAAAAAAATCATAATTTTAAAAACGATCTATGACATATCATACATGGGCAACAACCTCTGTTCACACGTGGTTATGAAACGTAAGGGGTTGTGATCGCCCCGAGGTCGATTTTGATCTTCACTATGATATTCAACATTGGACATTAGCATTTCAAAGCAGCAGCAGCAGCAATATTGTTGTGCTTTCGAGAGATGACAAGTAAGTATGCATGGCGAGTGGTGCCGCCTCAAAGGTACACATGAGAGTATAACTTATCTCTAGGAAAGAGAAAAAATGGCATCGAGCAATTGGGCAAACTAGTAGGCAAATAGAGTACACTACATTGGTACCACTATGTGTACATTACATTGTACACTATGTTAAATATCCAAGTAAAGGGTTGTCCACATTAACATGTTATTATAGTGTAAGGTTTCTCATCAGCATACTGGCTGTTAGAACATCCGTGACAATAAATACTTACATGATAGGTCAAAGCTTTGTACTGATCTGGTCGGATGAAGTTGTTATAAAAAGTGCACGAAACTGTTGCTTTGCAGTTGGTGTTGATTTGAGACTACAGAGCGAACTTTTCCTCTCTCTCTCTCTCTCTTTTCCCTTTTTTTTAGGTAGTGTGTATATATATATATATATATATATATATATATATATACTATCTGGACTTTTGATGGTGACCAATGAATGGATGGGGAGAACCGACAACTGCACTGGTTTCCCATTAATTAGTGTGGGTTGCCATTTGGAGTTATGTGTTGCTAAACCTTTTTACTGGGAGGCCAACGAATTTATATCATATTCTTCGGTGTTAACGTAGGTGTGTTGTTCTGACTACTTCTGTAGTTTGGGTGGAAAATGATACTCTCGGTAAAAAGTTATAGCAACATGTAAGTCCAAATGGGAGCGCACGTTGATTAGACAGAGTGTTGTCATTGTGGACGAACCGGTTGAGTTTGAAGGGGAGGCCACAAATGTTTGGAAACGTCGGTTTCAAATGGGAAGACCCGGAATGGAGTTTGTTAAGCCCAAGGTAGAAGGATTTCAGCCTCGCATGTGTCTCACTTCGAGCGAGGAGCTTGTGTTCAAGGTTAGTCCTTTATTTTTGGGTAAAAAATTGTCCAATTCCAACACCGATTGGAAACAAAGGTTTGAAGCCTTGCAAAACCACCACCTTGGACCGGAGTCGAACGTTTATACCAAATAAAAAAAGGACCAACCTTGAAACCAAGCTCCTCAAAGCTAGGCATATATGTGAAGGTTGAGATTCTTTTGCATTGGCTTACCAAACTCCATTTCAAAACTGATATTTTTTCAAACATGTGTGACCTTCACATGAGAAGTAACCAATTGAAATTCAAGACGTCAAGAAGATTACCGATCATTCTAGACGAATCTTTGACATGTACCTTAAATTACAAAAACAAAAAACAAAAGATCACAACATGTACCAACCGATTGGACTTGGAAACGCTAAAACTTTGACTGATCATGCCCAAAAATCTCTCCGGACACTGATGGTGACAGTGGCAAATTACATACTGTAAGATGATTCATGTCTGGTTCATCTGTTGTGATTAGATAAATAGATAGACTTCAACGTCCAGTTCTTACTTTTGTTACGAAGTTAAACAGCTGCATTTAAACAGTAAATCGTCTGGGATATTTTTGGGCATAATTGGTCAAAATCCTAGCGTTTCCAAGTCCAACTGGTTACATGTTGTGATCTTTCGGTTTATCTGTACTAGTTTGAATGATTGGTAACTTTCCTGAAGACTCGAACATCAACTCCACCGACGGTTCATCTGTAACTAAGTACACTCAAAATGATATGTAGTGTCGCTTACTATTTGGAATTACGCAATGCCATACAGTATCTATTTACTAGATATCTCATATTTTACCAACAAATGTGGAACTGGTAGTTTGGGCATTACAGAACATTACCAACTTCGCTTCCTAAAATTCTACACATACTAGCACTGTGTAAATCCAAATAGGAAGTGAAGCAGCTGGTTCTCTTGCTTCCGTGTTAAAAACTATTGCCAAGTGCAACCTTATTCAGCTCCAAGCGGCCACTAATTGTTCCCCTTTGGTACTTGGGACTCCTCGGCTTCTCCTTTTTCCGCAGGTTAATTAAGTTGCCTTATGCTTTGAAATAGCTAGTACTTACCTATGCAGTTACAACAGTAACGTACATCTTTATCTTTATCTTTTCCTTTTCCTTTTTCCTTTTTCCTTTTCCTTTAAGATTGTATGCCTTCCTGATAGTAGTGGTTTAACTTAGAGGGAATTCATCAACCCAAAATGTAGTTAGTACATGCTGTATCTTGCAGTAAGTCAGGGCCAAATAAACTAAAGAGCGATTGCAACATATCTACGTCCAGCACCTTGGCAGCCTGTCAGCAGATGTGCAAATAACCATATAGTACTGTGTAAATTTGGAAGTGATTATGTAGTTAGTTTGAATTGTAACATAGCAAACCATGAAGCACATAGAGCTTATGCCAAGGGCTGCTTTACACTAGAGCTTGAGGGCCCTTGACCCATGAATATGCTTTCCAAAATATGTGAGTGGTCAAGAAGCCGAAGACAACCCATGTTCACTTTCATACTAGACCATGAGGGTCTTCACGACGAACCATAATTTGAATGGATGAAATTTTTTACAAGGTATTTAACATGGCAACAAGTGGATGATGTTTCATGGCTTATTAGGTGTTATGTGAGGTTCATCAAAAAGAGGTGGGTCTAATGCAAAGGAACCGTGGTAATCGATCAAACTGCCATTGGCTATTAGAGATGATATGATGCCATGGAGAGGACCCGCATCCAAACTTATGTGGTTGTCTTTCAACATGGTTCCACTTCCACTTTGCACTAAGCTTGAGGGCTCATCGTTTCCAAAATCGGAGTTTTGTTTTCTATTGTATGGTCTTTGGGTGATTTTTGGAGGGCCATTAGATATTCATGGTCACAACTGTTGGTCTTTACACACATACCAACTCTTGGTCTAGAAATGAACCATCGAGGTAATCAAGTAACCATTATAATATAAAGGTTTCCAACAAAGTTCAATATATTAGAGTTATTTGTAAAGTAAAGCAAATGAAATCATAGGTGTTGTCCCAAATTATGATTTTATGAGAATTAACACAAAGTCATCCAATTTTTCTTAATGCTTAACATAAGAATACTGCCAATAATTCCAACATGTATCATATATGAAACATACTATATAATATGGAACATGATGTAAAAGAGTGACATCTCTCTTTGATGGATGTAAGAATGATTCAAAATTTCTCAATTATTATATTAAGATTGTGTATCTATCACGTATCTAGTCACAGTAGTAATTTAACTTCCACTGATCATACATCCCAAAAACAAAAGATACTTCAAACAAAAGCCATGCACTACACTAAATAGGATATTTTGTTTTTTTATTATATTTTATGTTGTTACCACCCTACCTTGCTCGACGCTAATTTTTAATTCTTTGATAATTAGTGTTAGAAGATTTGCTATTTAGTGTACTACCGGTGTTTAGAATGCGAAGAGCCCACCTCCACTACACATGTGCCAATCAAAACACACAAAAGTGTGTTAGAAAGGCATGTGTTGGATGTCTTTAGCCATGTTCAGTTGCTATCCATGTCACACAATCATCTCACCCATCTATTTCATTCAAAGGTTGCAATCATTACGCTCAAGACAATCATTTTGAGTATAAAAATATGTTCTTTTGTTGTATCATTATTCAATTGAGTTTGCATGTTGGATGGGGCCGGGATGCAGGAAGATTCTATTCTATTCCAAATTATACTTTATTTTATCATCATAGCATAGCATGCATTGGCAAATTCAAGCTTAAAAACTTGGATGAAGCATTGTATTGATATTATTAGAATAGAAATGGTTGATAACAATTGAATAATGTTATTATGGTCATGTGGTGTAGCTTTCTTGAATAGTATATAACCTCTCATGATAATCACCAAATGCTCTCACATATAGCATATGTGAATGGAATTTTCAGTGGATAAACTAAACCAAGACCTCTCCTCCTCAAGCATGTGAAAGAGCCTACACATGGAGGTGCTAGGGTTTAAGTGTAAGGTGAACAAGGCGCAATGGCTACCTTAGGGTTTGGCAACCCCAATCAAGGCATGTGGTCATTTTCTTAACCATGGCTAGTTAGTTCTAGTGTACCCCATGGTTAATGGGGCATTCCCACCTGACATTAGTTAGAAGTAGTTTTAGTCTAAAAGTGGTTTTAGTTATCTAGGGTTCACACATACGGCTATTTTTAGTGACGAGCCTAGGTGGCAAATGATGTGGCATGGTGTGCTATCTAGTTACAATGTAGATTCTACTATGTGTACGAAACTTTGTAGCCAATTATTGAGTTTATCAAGAGTAGTGCCCGGGAAGCTTTTGGGCATATAGAGTCGGTCAAGATCCGAGTGATTCTAAGTCCAACCGGTTACATGTTGACATCCTTTCGGATTTTCTATATTCATTTGAGGTATATTCCACTCTAGATTCCTCTTAAATCACCGGTAATTCTCCTGAAGTCTCGAACTTCATCCGGTTCATCTGTAACTAACCGCTGATTCTCCCCAAGCCCTGATCAAGAGTACTAATTTTTATTAGTTAGAAAAGGTCAGGCAAGAGATAGAGATTTTCCAATACACAGCAAGTATATCTTATCACCATTGTTGTGCGTATAATTGTACTTTCACTTCCTCTTTGTAGAGGATTCATATTAAATACGGTTCCAACTTCATATGCATAACACTATTCAACTGCATGGTTGTGTGTTTTTCTATATTTAGCATCTGACACGGGCCTTCACTATCTTACCTTCATGGGAAGAAACAGAAGCCGGTACGAATAATGAATAGTGCTAGTATGAATGGTGTCGGTATTCTCAAAGGTAGTTATGTTAATGATAATGTTTTTAGTGAATAATACGAGGATGAAAATTGATGCATGTGAATAGTTATGGGAGTATAATTCCACCCAAATTTCCAAGTGTCAGCGTGAATGCATAAATGGTAAATGAATATTCGTACTTCATTCATGGGCCCCACAAAGTATAATTGACATACTCCAAGGCCATGGAACCAACTCATACGGCTGAACAATGTCATGTACTAGGAAATATTTTACTTTGGTGTTTGTTGGAGGCTCTCATAAACTATTGCCGAGGCCATAGAATGTATACATGGCGTTTGTGAAGGCTAGGGATTCGTGGTGTCTACGTAAACTCATCCATTATGAAGGTGGACACGCAATATTTTATATTGTAATATGTAGACAACTATTTTTTAAGAGAATTTGACTCCGTAAATAGAGTCAAAAACTCGAAATCACTACACTGGCGTCGAACTCGAATGAAACGACCCTCAATCTCGTAGAGGTTTTGTTTTTCCATACTGAACTCCTTCATCCATGATGGACGGGTTTGCATAGTTGCCAAGAATCCCAAGCCGTATGTTGAGGGTTAACGTATATATGTCGACCAAGGCTTGGAGTTCGTGGCATCTATATGAAACCATCCATGTGGATGCAGGGACCCTTGTAAAAACAAGTCCCCTACCCAACTGAGGGTTGGTTCATTCAAATTGGAGTCCACTAAACCGATTTGAGAGTTTTGATGCTATTCATGAAAACCATCGGTTGTAAAGTACTTTCAAACCATACATTGCACTAAAAATGATATTTTAGTGTTTGATACACTAACTACGAACACATACACTAAATGCCAACAACCCTATGAAAGGTAGTTACATTAAATGTAAACTCAAACACTAAACATCAAATATCATGGTAATATGTGGAAGTTACATGCTTGAATGTAGCGTTCGTAAGGATATGAAGAAAAAATATGTCGTTGATTTCGGAAGACGAGAGATCAACAAGCAGGAAGGTGGGGCGCCATCCTTGAAATCACAAGTCTAGTGAAACCCACGCTTCACAGGCAGGGAGGTGGCAACATGGAAAGTAACAACACATTCGTGTCTAACACTAATTGTCAAAGAACCCTAAATCAACGTCGAACAGGGTGGCTAGGGTGGTAACAACACCAAACAATACTATCGAACACTAGAATATCCTTTTTTTTCCTTCGTGTAGTTTCATATCGTCACGTTCTTCTTCTTCTTCTTCTTCACCCATTCTTGCTAATGGATGGATGGATGGATGGGTTTGCGTAAGCAGCACGAATTGTGGGCCAAAACACCTTGACGTGAAGAAAAAATATGTCGTTGACTTCGGAAGACGAGAGATCAACAAGCAGGAAGGTGGGGCGCCATCCCTGAAATCACAAGTCTAGTGAAACCCACGCTTCACAGGCAGGGAGGTGACAACATGGAAAGTAACAACACATTCGTGTCTAACACTAATTGTCAAAGAACCCTAAATCAGCGTCGAACAGGGTGGCTAGGGTGGTAACAACACCAAACAATACAATCGAACACTAGAATATCCTTTTTTTTCCTTCGTGTAGTTTCATATCGTTGCGTTCTTCTTCTTCTTCTTCTTCTTCACCCATTCTTGCTAATGGATGGATGGATGGATGGATGGGTTTGCGTAAGCAGCACGAATCGTGGGCCAAAACACCTTGACGTGCGTGGGTCCAATCCCTCGTCGCCCAGGAATCTGCGCAGAGCACGCCAGGCAGTGTGATAGGTGCAGTAGAAGTAGAGGCGGGGGGCAAGAAGAGTATGTAGTAATAGTGTCCACTGATGCATGAGTGCCCAAAAGCCCCCCCCCCCCCCCTCTCTTTCCCCTCCCCCTTCCTTATTCGATCGTCAGCACGTCCGACCTCAGCCTCGGTGTGTGTACGGAGGGGCTGGCTCTTTTATTAACGCGCAGCAGAGCAGGGCCTTCTGTGCCGTGTGAGGATTGAGAATCTATAGCCCGGGCAACAAGTACCAGCTTTTATGGGACCCCATGGGTACCTGCTGCTGCTGCTACTACTGCTGCTGCATTCAGCATTAGCATTAGCAGCCAGCAGCCAGAAGCAAGCATTCAGCTGTGCACCACAAAATTATGCCTCCACCATACGAGGGGTATGTGGCTCCCTTCCTATGCTATGCTGGCCACTTCCCAACTCCACATACAGTGCGTAATCTGGAGCATCGGATCACACCACCCACCTCCTCTTTCGCTCATCCCCCCATCCAATTAGCGACTCTCATGACGACTGTCGTTTCGTGGTGAGTTTCGTGATCGGAATGGAGATGGGGAAATCATATTACGCAACAATGAATGGAAGATCAACCTCGTCGTTACCATCGCAACTGGAGTTAGAGGGAGCCATACACGCACACGCCATGGAGAAACCGATCAAACTAAAAATCACAAAAACCGGCATCAAAACCCTCATGACAATATATACATCAAAATGTCATCAAGTACCTCACATACCTAGTCCTAAACAAAAGAAAACTAGACAATAGACAAGTCCATGTCCCCCTGCCTCCCCCCCCCAACCATCCTAATGAATTGGGATTACTAGTACACTACCAGGGCCCACCTCCCAATGGAAGCAACACACCTTATGCCGCATCACGGAATACCGTGATGAGCACAAGGCTAACGGGCTCACATTCATGCCCGTACCAAGATACGGGCGTTCTTTTCTTTTCTTTTCTTCTGTTCTGTTCATTTTCAAGTGATCACATAGACTCCTCTCTCCCAATTGTGTGAGTTCAGTTGTGCACCACAAAAGTATGCCTCAACGTACATCGGTATGTGACTCCCTATGGTGGCCACTTCCCAACTCCACATACAGTATATAATCTGGGGCATCGGATCACACCACCAACCTACTATTTGAATCAGTAATCCCCCCATCCAATTAGCGCATCAAATGCGAGTCGTGGCGACTGTGATCGTGAGTTCCTAAGATCGAAATTGAGATGGGAAAATCATAAAAGAGTTCAGAGTGGGTGTTCTGTTACAATCTTGGCCGTTGGATCGCACGCTCCGGAAACTGTTTAATCCAATTAGCGCCCGCGAGTCGTGAAGACTGTCAATTCTAAGCTTCAGGATCGGAATTGAGATGCGAAAGTTATAAGAAGACAAAGTGAATAATATTATAATCTTCCTTATTTTCGAGTGATCGCATGGACTCCTGTTGAACGTAGTGGAATGTTTACCATGTGAGCACATTGTCCAATCTCATCATGACACAACACCACGAGCCTTTACTGAAATATAGGCATATCACTCAAATATAGGCATTTGTTTGAGAGAAGTGATCATTAAAGGCCAACACCCAGGTCCTCAACATAACATAGCATCTTTCATAGCACCTTGATCACTCTTGGTGGTGAATCGGTGGGATAATTGAACCTGAGCTGCAGCCCATCCTTAATTAATATTGTCTAGAAAGTCGACCATGAATTTGATTGGCATCTAAGTAATAAAATTGAATAGAAGATACACACCTCTACATATAAATGATGAGAGTATCCACACAGTCCATGCGCGGGGGGGGGGGGGGGATTAAATTAGGGTTGCTTCACATGGGGTCCCAAGTCCCAAGTCCCAAGTTCCAACATAGTTCCAATTTTTGAGCCTCAAGATAGGATCATTAAAATATGGTTAATTGTCGTTAAAGTTGGATCTTGATTATTTTAGGTAAATATATTCGTGGGACTTGTGTTGAGAGTTATGAGAGTTGGGTCTAGCTTTTTGTTCATCCCAACTCTCAACATAAGTCCCGAGCCTCATCTCCAAAAAGTGTTGCCATTTAGACATTCATGTCATACTCGGGACTTAGGATTGGGATCCCATGTGAAGTGGTAAGTCCCAACTCTCATGTCCTCAACGGCCGATATTGGACGGATTGACCTCAAGTGACTTGGATCACTATATTCATTAATTAGAGACTTTGGAAAGTCTCAAAATAAATCCAAATGGTTTAATATCTAGTTTAATTTCTTATTCTGATGACACGTGTTTGTGCCAAGTTGGTTAGTGCCGCCCATGCAAATCACTTCATTAAGTCACATTCAATGTATATTGTGTTTTTCTTGTTCTTTATTTGAAAACCACATCCTTAAATAGTCTCAAAATCATGAAAAAGTCTCCGATTACCGAATATGGTGATTTGGGTCTTGGGACCATGTGTGAACTGCCCTTTGGAAGCATACAATGGCAACCCCAATCACATGCTTATTTTGAGAAGAAATTATGTGATCGTAAGAGGGTCATAACGTCACTATGGATGTGCATATTCATAAATCACACACTACACATGCAAAAACAAATGTGTACACAACAATAGATATTTGAAGTTGGATTCTGCTTCTTCTATCATAGGATCCGTTGATGTCTTTGCATGCATATAGTTTCATTATGCTCAAAATTCATGCATAAGTTTAGATTTAGTCAATACTAAATTATTTGTGCATGTGCTTTTGAAACAAGTACACATGCAACTCATTTCTTGCTCGTCTACATTTACCTTTAATAGATTTCACGAACATTAAAAAAAATTCAGATTTTTTTAACTTCAATTTTCAAGCTATAGTTGCATGGTTTGAGCGTGGTCTACATGACAGTTTTGTACGAGCCACCAACATGTATGAACCTCAATTTGTTTTTGAGGCCGAGTTGGATTTTAACTCAACCTATCACAAAGAGGAAGTGAGAATACGACTATATGGGACAATTATGATGCTCAAATATACATAATTCGTAACATGTGTGTGTGTGTTTTCGTCCCACTAGAAGAATGCGATTGATAAATGGAGTCAATTGTTTTGGGCACTTTTAAAAGACTAACTTGTAATTAACAACAAATAACCTTAGACACCTTTGTATGGGCCTTTGGAACCTTTAAGGGTTAACATGTTTTTGTATAATTGTTGACCTATCAAATTGAGAATAATTGATTTCTTCGTCGTTGTATTCTAGATGTATATGTTGTAATAGTTTTTGAATGGAAGGGTCGCCTTTGACATTCTCAACTCAAAATAATGAGAAGCAACCTAACATGAACATAAGAAGGAACTTAACATAAACACCTTTGTATTATGAACGCTTTCATGCATCTTGAAAGACACCTCCATATTATGAACCCTTCGTGCATCTCGAAAGAAACCACCTCCGACAAGAGTGTGACAAGGGGAATCTCTCTCTCTCCAATTAGAAATTATTTGTTGGAATAGAAAACAACAAAAGGATGTTTTCTCATACATGTTTCACTTGAGCAATTAAAATACTTGTGGAGAGGAGTTCACCTACTTGTTAGATATATAGTTAATAAACTTAACCATAGTTAAGTATTAGGGTTGCACCTCGATTAGGATAAGTTACCCTAAGGAAGTGCAATGCTAAACCCTAAACACATGTTTTGCAAGCAATTACTATGCATCAACTCTCATTGTCACTTGCTACTAGAGGTAAGTTTGTGTTTTATTCATACGGAAACAAGTGTTTATCATCTAGTCATTACCTTGTGGTAATGACATCTAGAAAAGGTGCAATGACCAAGAACATATATGATGGAATTAGAATAGTAAGTATTTCTCTATTTTATCCACAAAATTGTAAGCTTGTTTATCATTATGTGACATGGATAACAACTAAGTTTTATTATTTTTTACCTCTTGTATGTTATTAAATTAATCCTCACTTGTGACGTTATAGGCTTGGCATATCTATCAATCAATCATCCTCATCCTTGTTGATTGCGGTATGGGCGCATGTGAGGTAGGCTCTTCAAAATGATAACACCAAATTGCCTTGCTCTCTCATACCAATTATCTCTCAAATTACCTTATGGGTTGTCACATAGGAGTTATTTGACACAACATACTTGATATCTATATCTATTATGACTATCATGTGAATACATACATCAGTGAGGATATTAGTTTCTTAGGTAACTTACACAATGAGCATTAGGATCACCCTTGTTTTCATCTTGAGACTTGTTAGTCCTAGGATTTTTGTACAAATATTTACAAACGAGTGACAATATCCTTTTTATCACTTTGTGGTTTACTCTTAGTTGTTGAAAGCAAGGTTTGAATTGCTTATTTTTCCTACTTGGATGTTGGGAAAAATCCACCAACCCGGCCAAGGCTTTGCAAGAAATAGGAAGGGGCCTCTTTATGAGGATGCACTTGAAAACAAATTTGCTTAACATTTGTTTTAGTTAACTTAAGATTCGTGTTTCTATTTATGCCAAAAATGGTTGGAGTAAAAGGCTCACCATGTGGGCCTATAACTTCAATGTTAGGTGCAACAATAATTTAGACCAACATCACAATGCTCTCTATACTTTATTTATGGGGCCAAAGGGTCTCAAAAATGTGTAACCCCTCCATTCCAAGGGAGGAGAGTTGGGCATCTTAATTTTTGGAAAAGGCACGGGGGTCTGACATTTGCACATGATCTTCACAAAAGTCGATATCTACATCATTCATTGATATTTTTGGAAACAACACCATTAGGGGAAGGACATGATGTTAGATTATCTTTATTTGAGTGTGGACTCTTCCACTCTACAATAGCATGGTTGTGGTGTTGGTCATGATACCATGAGCACTCCTCACTTGTCTAAAAGGGACTCCTGCACCTTGACATTGTTATTGTGGAATCTTTTATTCTACCCATGGTGGAACCGGGCATTCTTACCATACCCAATTTCATGTATCTTCTACCATTCCTATCACCTTTACCGGTTATGCTCTGCTCCAATATTGGAAATGCGGCCTATATCGCCCATTTTCCTCTTCCTTCTACCTCCCTACCTCATCTCCCTCCTTACCGGGCTACCAAGCTACTGAGCTACCGGTTGGATATAGTACCAATAACCTTTATTGGTACTATTGCCATTGATTGTACTTCCTTAGCCTACGTATTAGGTCCGCTTACGACCTGGTCTAGTTACCCAAGGCTCTCTTTGTGAGATTGCTATTGGCTCCTTTCTTATACTGGTACTAATCCTCCCTAGTCTCTTCTTCTTTGAACCTCCTACAGTTGTTACCCGACATCCCTCACTTACATAGCTACACTAAATATGATATTTACTCACGGGTAGATCACTTAGTGCATTTTAAAAACGACGTGCGGCATAATATAGAGAGGATTAAAATCATTTGAAATAAAAATTATAAAGGAATTCCAAATAATGAAGGGGCCATTCAATGTAGACAATCCCATTATAAGTAAGTTAGATGGACATAAAACGTGGGCCATTATTTTTTTGTAAAATTAATATAGGGGCTGAAGATAAGGATCCTAGAAGGTATGTTTAGTATGGTATGTAAATGGGTTTAGGACTCATGGGGATGGATGATAATTGGGATTTCCGTCTGTCCAAAATTACTTAAAAGAAATATAGAGTACAAAAAATTATAGTGACTTGGACAATATAAGTAATGGAAGGGTGCAAACAAATGGGCCATTTTTGAAATTTAAGTAATTATAGGGAGGCTTTAATTCAACCCTTGAAGGTAAATAGCCCCAAAACAAAACAAAAAACCCCAGCCACACGTGGTGCACAAAAATGCCTTAGAGTGATCTACCCGTATATTTACTATCACCAACTCTAATTGTCTTGCTCAATACGAATTGTCTTGATCAATTGCTTTTGATAATGTTATGAATCACGAAGACTCACATTTGCATGTGCTAGAGCAAGAAATTGGGAGTTGTAAGTCTAGTCATTGAATTAAGCAACATGACAATAGATTATTTAAATTTAGTATGGACCATTCCACTCTATAATAATGGGGTTGTGGTAATGGCCTCGTCATCATATTCCTCACTTGTCTCACAACTTAAACTCCTCCACCTTGGCATTTGCACAGGCAAGGTGGGTAACATTGGGTGGAGGTATTATAAAGGGCTCCATGTTTCATCTTCACATGCTCCGAAATATAATTTCCATGTGGGAGACAAGTGGGTAGTGACAAATATAAATACAACACATGACAAATTTTGAGGGGAAAATATTTATTTTGTATTGAATTAAAGAGCCCTCTATGGTACTCTAACATATTCATGTCATATTAACCTGATCAAGATGACAGCAATGAATTCCCTTTTCTTTCCTTTTTCTATTTTTTTGGTTAAAGTTTGGATATAGACTCATGTTTTCAAATCCAGGAACAATGAAATAGGAGTTGTAAGTTGTCAAGTCACCTTTCAATTTCCGGTGAAGCACTACTACATACAGGCAACCTCTCTCACCTTACTTGAAAAGTTGTCCTGTGCCTTCACCACCAACCAAGATGGTTCTCTCCCAAGAAGAAATCAGATTATTTTTCTTGGCTCTTGCCTTTAATCTCATGAATCTACACTCTAAACTCTGTAATATCATGCCTGTGGCAACTGAAGTGCCCTATTAAGGAATTATAGAGCGTTAACATGGATACGTGATAAAAGAGAATTAGTGTAGCATGTAATATTATGGAATAACATAAAGTGCAACATAACACACGCTGCTCCAACCCTAATGCATCCAACACGAATCCCACCGCTTACATCAAACTCAAATTACTGTACTTCACTTCAGTGCAAGTGGAAAGAAAGAAAGCTCTGCAACACAAGTAATTGCATGTGGCTAGATTACCACACAACACCATAGCCCAACTTCTTCTTCTTCTTCTTCTTTTTAAAAACTATCATGGGGACTACTCTTCAACCAACCATGTTTAGGTAGGTAAAAGTGAAGTAAGCATATGGTTATGCACAACACCTAGACATAGTTTGCGTTCCACTGACCATTCATGGAACATGAGAGCAAGACCAAAATCGTGAGAGGTGAAAGCAACACCACTTTGTCTATTATCGTGTCGTGTCGTGTTGTGTTGGTTGTGAGTTTGAGACCAGTTGAGTGAGCCACTCCCAAAATAAGTAATATGTAACTCAACCTCATAAACACAATGTTGATGGTCCAACACACAAGGACTCTAGTGCATAAAGCGCATCAAAATTGAATCATTGATGAGGAAAGAACCAAAGACTTGTGAACCTGACCTCGTGATATGATGTAGTGTGGTAGACGAAGGCGATTGGGACCATTCTGGCATTAATGTCAAAACCCATGATGATATATGGGAGGGAAATATAACAACAAGGAGTGAGAGTTAAACTCAAAACATCCGTTCCCTAGGGTTTTGGGATATAAGAGTAGGAGTGACATTAAGGAGGTTGGTATATATATATATATATATATATATAAGTAAAAGAGTTTAGAGTGTACTTCAATTTCAAAAATAGAATAGAATAGAATAGAATATGGGAGTTGTGAGTGAATGACCTTCTTCTATTGGACTGCATGACCTGGTTTGCCTGGGCTCACACAGAATCATGATAGAACGTGTAATAAATGAGTTGATTTAAGGGAACTAATCATTGAATGCCATTCCATGATGCAACATGCGTCCAATGATTCCATCCTGATAACGTTTTCATTGCAACTAATTAAGTGGTGCCAACCTGAAGCATAAGTGGGAAGGTTGATGCTGCAGGCTCATCCATTATTAGTTCAGATCTATGAGTGAGCACAGAATTAAGCATGCAGCAGCACTGGGGATGGTAGTACGACTACTACAACTCCTACTCGGATACTCCTCCTTCTTCTACAACGTGGCCCTTCGTATTGACTGCCATGTATATATATATATATATATATATATATATATATATACACACATACACACATACACACATACACACACATACACACATGTAATGTAAAGCTCTTTGCTAAGTTTGTCCCTCCCTTCCTAGCAGTGTGTATGTTGGACAAATTTCATTCGACATTCAACTTCAAAAACAAAAATGAATGAACGTCGATTGACATTTACATCTTCTTTTAAATTGACACCTCAATGTCACAAGTTTAGTAATATGTGTCATTTCAATTCCTAACGTGTTGATTGACGTGTTATGCGTGTCAAGTGATGTGCGTTTTTATTTGTGCAAGTGTTTTGTTGCCTGTCAAATGTCAAAAACTTGCGAAAACGTTGTCAAAAACACGCATTGCCCCCTAGTCCAGTCTTGTCAGAAACTTCACCCTGCTACTCTCGAAACTGGGGAAAGGACAATTCAACAATAATACAAAACTTCTTCCTAAAGTGGGGTCCATCAATCATAATCATTTAGCTAAGTGGCTCAAGATTGGACCTCAACATATGATATGTGTGTTCCTCCATGCTGCAAAGGTTAAAGGGAGTTGTCGATTTTAACCTCTAACCCCCCAAGCAACCAATTTTGGGTTGATGGATGATTTCTACCCTGCATTAACCTCACCAAACTCAGTCATCCGCACTCAGAAATACTCTAGACATCAAGCCAACATTATTATTTTTCCATAGACACTTGATATGTGCAATTTGGAGATAATTAGAATATGTTAAAATTTTTATTGAAATTGGAAGTGGTCATGCTTTTGTTGTGTTGCGAGCTCATGTGAGGGTGTTGACTTCCAATCAATGATTGTCACTTCAATGCAAACTTTGAATGAGCATCAATGCAAACTTTGCATGAGCATCAATGGTGTTTATTTTGGTAAAAGTGATTTTTTTGACGTTGCTATAAATATGGCCTTCATGCTCGCATCAACCATCTTCACTTTGAGTTTTGGACACTCTTTGATTTTAAAAGTTTTTTTTTGCATATATGTAGTTAGAAACAAGAAACAATTTACATATTCCGACTGCAATGTGGCCAACCCATTATGATATGCATCGTTTGGCATGAGAATTTGTGGAGGCACTCAACTAGTGAGTTGTTTCCATCTAGTGGATCACACATGCATTTCAAACATTTTCCAAGTGAATTTGATTGGTCAAAGGTGTGATTTTGGAGGGTAAAACAAGGCGTTATCATTTGCACCCCTTTCTTCAAATGTTATAGTATGGAAAACTAACGCACTTATTTGAAGGGAGGTCTAGATACATGACATTGGACAATGTGGGAGTGGTATATGGCAATGCTTGTTAAAACAAACACCAAAATATGTATTGTGTGTTTTGTTTTTGTTTCTTAAATTTTTTGGATCCGGTAGAACCAATTTATACAAGATCACCGATACATGAAATAGAGAGGCACGACTTTCTAGGATGTATGCATTGGAACCAAACAACCCCAAGAAGGGTTACATGACATTTAAGGATGATTTAGTGAGCCAATGATAGGTGAATTGACGTTCCAAGAGATCCTAGAGTTGGACTGAACACACACTAAGTTATTGCCCTTCCAAAGCGTGAGTTCTTACTACATGACATTGGCCCAAACAACCCTTACATATTCGAGGAATCTATGCCAAATGTTTTGTTTTGCTTTCTTGACATGCTATTTAAATTTCTTAAAAAGATAGTGTTTACTCCCTACAAGGGGTGAAGTAGTTTCACATCTAACGTCATTGTCCTTAGGACGTGGCCAAGGATGTTTTACAAACAAACACTATATTCACTCCGGCCTCCTTCAGAGAACAAAATGGACACTAATGCCTCAATTAGTACCCCTTGCTACACTTACACTAGTTTGTTTAGGGTATGAAGAGTTCAACCCTAGGGTAGCAAGCAAGGGTGTCTACCAAATCAACAAAAGAACATAAACATAGACATGACAATCTCAAATGATCTTAGCCTTTAACGGGTCCACTGGGGGGAGGGAGTGCTAACTCCCTTGTAGAGATATGATGCACTTGCATTAAAAAGGTGATTTCAACGAGACTATGATTTAATGCATATATTCATGGGAGATTCCACACATTTGAGAAATATTTTTACAATCCACCTAATATACTCTCAAACCCTACATTTCAAATTCAAATGGTTCCAAAAGAAAGGTCCCCTTAACCATTACTTGTCAACCATATCTCATAACTATGGACAAATAATGTTGTTTTAATTTAATAAATAAGCCACGCATTCAAAATGATTTAGGAGATATAAGTCAACTTCTACACTTGCAAGTGATGCCCAACTAAACCCAATTTGAGTTTGTGTTGAGTTTCAATATGATTGTGACCACTAAAGAGGGTTTCATTAAAGAGTTTGAGAGTATACGTGAGCTACGTGAAAATTGCAACGAAATTGTGATCTCTTGGATATTTAAAACCAAAGTGGGGATTTTCCTTGAAGTCTTGCACCTAAACTGGTTATTCCTCAAACTCAACTGTGAATCACATCCATGTCACAATAATAGTTTGTAGTGTCCGAGGAGATTTTTGGGGCATATTCGGTCAAAATCCTATTGTCTTCAAGTCGAATTGGTGTACATGTTATGATCTTTCGATTTTTCTTTACTAAATTTATGATTATTTCCTAAATGCAAGATGATGAAAGCTATGTATGTGCAAACAAATGTGAATAGCTTGGACAAAAGATTTTATGATATATTTGTTTTCAACGCATCAAAACGTTTCAGTCCAAAGTGTTGTCCAAGTGACAGAGAAGTTTGTAGAACTATATCAAAGAATGGTTGGAGAGATTGATCACAAAATATGGATTGGCGACTCTTGAAAACAATGCAAGTAGAGTTGATTGCTCGAGTTTGTAGAAACTTTGAGGCATGAATGTGAAAACAAAAGCATTGTATGAGGCGTGACAATTTTGTGGGGGCATCAACAAGTGGTGTACCAATTGGCCACATCTCAAATCGTGAATGGGGATTTTCAAAACAAAATGCTATCAAGAGCCACTTGTGAGCTTCATTGAAGTTAGACACTTTAAATTCTTTGATGCGAGTATCATTATGTGGGATGGAGGTGGAGAATATGGAATGGAGGGTAGTATTTGATTATGGCACAACGCGAGAAATCAGAGAGTTCTTAATTTGGACTAAATATTGTAAGAAATTCAAACTTCTTGACATTTATATTTGAAAGGATATGATTTGATCTTCAATTTTGTGTGAAAGAATTAAGATTTTCTCAACCCATCAATTAGCATGTAGTTTTTGATGTTGTCCATCACATTGAAGGGCCAAAGAAAGAGTAACCCATCAAATGAACTGAAGGTGGACCTATCAAAAAGGAGCAATGGCAGTGCCCCTAAAAGAAGCCAAGCAAGGATCCCCAAGGTCCTTTATGTCTTGCTTTCATGGTGTTAATGATCCCAATGGAGAAATCCCATGCTCTTTTAACAATATTTGCACTCCTCAAGCTTTGAACACAATAGTTTTTGGAGTGTCTAAGGTAGGAGCACTGTTATCTGAGAGATTAAGGTATTTGGCACACATGTGGTAGCCATATGACTCAAAAAATTAAATTATTCTTACGTAGACAAAAAGAGACCAGTGTATTGCAAATCTCTCTCTCTCTCTCTCTCTTCCCCCCAATGAATTAAATCATATTTTAGAAGTGGAAATTGTGTTGTCAATCAAGACCGTTAGGGGGGCCTCATGTTCACATGGTGAACATCTCATAATCAACATGTACTTAATATGCAAGATCACGAGGGTGTTGGTTTTGGGAATTGTCTTGGTTAAGGTGCTCGTACCTTAATGCACACATGTGATATTGATTTTAATCTTATAAATGAATTTGGCCCAAGAAGAGTTCATGACAACAACCATGTTCTTACAAAGACCAAATGAATGATACTTTTCTACTATTATACAAAATAAATAAATTTACTACATGCCCTATCCCACAAATTGCCCTACTTGAGCTTGAGGCTAGGGATAAGGTAGGAAAACAGAAAACATCAAAAATAAGTTCATTCTACCAGAATAAGTGACCTAAAATTTGTGCAATATTTCTCAAAGATGGAGCAGAGGAAACGATTAGGAATGCAAGTTGTTTTGTAATTTTATTCCCTATAAAAATTTGTTATATTTTCCCAAAGAGGTAAGTAAGTCAAACACCCTACTTTTACAATAAAGTCCCCCTAATTTGAGCATTAAAATATCCTCCTCTACATATGAATGTGCACACAATGATCAACTCAATGACATCTAAAAGTGATTCCAAGCAGTGTAAAACATGACCTATCCAGCCCATCACAACATCTGACCTATCACTACATTCTTTTTGGACTACCACTTTTATAATTAACCATTTTGAGTCCACACAAGAATCATTGTACTCCTAGTCTAGTGCACCAATAGAGGTCATTCGCTGTTTTTATTTATTTATATTTTTTCTACCTTAAGCATTACCATGCCATTTGTCGATGGGCTTTGGTGGACTAGTTCAAGGCTGCAATTGATTTTGCCAAATAGCCGTTCTATAATTTGTAAAACTTCCACCGTTCCTCCGTTTGAAAGTATGTGGAGTAATCGGGACACCAAAATGGTTCGTGTTATGATGGGGTTCAATAGTGTGACATTAGTGAACCAAAATATGGTGTTATTCTAGGTTCAATAGTCAAATATAATTGGGATGTAACTTTTGCAATCACGGACAAATCTTCACGCTGAACCCCAAGTAACTTTGTGTTTCAAGACCAATTCATAAACTTGAAATCACTATCTTCCGTGTTTGACATAATGTATGTGGTCCTATTGTGTGCATTTCCAAATCCACAAAAAAATTCAGCCATTGGATTGGAAGTTGTCCCTCGTATGGTGGACCTTTGAGAAGCTGAAGGCCTTTGATAGTTGTACCAAGGCTAGGTGGTTTAGGATGGTAATCCCCTAAATGGATAAGCGGTTGTAATCAACCAAAATGATAGTGTTTTTTTAAAGGTGTGGGTAAACTTTTTTTCTTCTAAGTGTCTTGAATTCTAGTATGTTATGGATTTGTATTATGTGTGATATTGTTTTTGGGGATTTAGTCAACATATGTAGTCTATGGAGTATTATGAAGTTTCGCCATCGGGATTTATTATTTATAATGTATTTGTCCCTCCAATTGGTTGGTCTAGAAGGTTTAAGGTGCTAACTATTGGGGGCCATATCTCCCTCTCATTTCAAAATTAATCTACCAATTTCTTGTGATTTTGTTTAATACTGTGTATGCTACATTTGCAATTGGAATTTGGAATTTGAGGTCCATACTTATCTTTGTCAAAAGATTGGGCCATCAAAAATTGAAAATGTGAAATTTGTAGTACTTTTAAGTTGCATGTGGTTGATATTAATAGTGTCTTTTATGGTGGTGTATGACTAAGCTCAATACACTTGAAATGAGTACAAACCTTGATAATAAATTAAGGTGAAATATATTCTTTTTTAGAGACATCATCACATAAACATCAAAATTTCCTAGATAGAGATACTTGAATGGCTACTATGTTTTGGAGTATATTTCAACCATATGCTCTAAACAACTATATGGTTGGATTGGGTATTAACATATCAAATGTGGATATAATATTCGCCAAAGTTGTGAATTTCATAAAGGGACTTCCAAATTCAAATTTCAATTTGGGGCGGCCAATTTGTAGGCATCCACAGGTAGATCACTCCATTGTCAAGTTGAACACCACGTGCAACCAAAAAAAATCTTCTTTTGGTAAGTTGCACCACCAAAATGGGTCAAAATTTTATCAAATTTTTTTCATGAGTAGATATACATAGTACCTATGACATAGTCAAAAGTGGTAACTAAATTTGATGATTTGTTTTTTCCATAAAACATACCATTTCTAACTAGAATGACACATAATTGAACTAAAACAATTACTAAAAAAAATAAAGATGACTAAAAATTTAAAAAAAGTATAAAAAAGATACTATCAATGGTTATGTATATGTAGAAAAAATATCATAAATTTTAAAATTATATATGGCATGTAATATAGGGGTAGCAAACTTTGTCCGCACGTGGTGTCAACTTGACAATGAAGTGACCTCCCTGTGTAGGCATCTAGGGGTGGCTATAATTTGATGAATTGAGAATAATCCACTTTCTAATTTATGCATTGGTAAAGAGGATGCTATCCAGATGGACCTCCAAGGATTCAAATGTTGGGTTATCCCCAAATGCCCCATTCGTCACCATGATGTGATTACAACTAAAATTCCCATATATAGGAAAAAAATGACCAATCATATGCCTCCATGTTAGTGTATGGTAGACCAGTCGAACTCCACAATCAACATGCTAGTGCACTCCAAACTTCAAAATGTTCATGAAATTTAGTTTGATAGGTTGAATCCGTCCCATACCAAAAACATGTTTGCAAAACAAAAAACTTGGTTGATTGAGTCGACATGGTTAGTTTGATCGAATGGTCAAACTAAATTGTCAGGTCAAGCAGTCAAATATTTTGATTAGATGACTCCACACGAGCTTGACCGATCGACCTACCCAAAATTTACGATAATTAAATAATCAAATGTAGTTTTTAAATTCAACTCAATAAGTCAAGTTGACTGGAGATCTTAGGTCAACCAATCAAATTGTTCTAAATTTGTAGGTTGATCACTCAAATCGACATGCCAGTTAGGAAAATACATATTTTTCCATTCCCATCCTTTCACATGTAATTGCACTACTCAAATGGGTATATTAAGAGCTTGAGCTACACGGCCACAAATGCTAAGACTCTTCCTCAAGTCAAGAATCCACCCTCCAAATCTATTGATGAGGGATTGGTAAAAATCTTCGTGAAGTCAATGGGTTAACGTGTTGGAACTTGGATAACACGGGAAGTACAAAAGATGTGCATTCATGTAGGCTTTCTAGTGTAAGGTGGTAGTTGTCATTTCTTTGTAGTACCAAAATCATCACAAACATTGATGATGAATGCTATATGTGTGTTCTTAACATCCTTCAAATCATTGCTCATAGATTTTGGGATTGTATAATTGTTAAAAGTGCTTGCGGTTTCTTTTCCGGTATCATCAATAATATGAAAATCATAACCAATAAGAGAGGACCTTGTAGAGCTCTAGATTGGCACAATTGCATCTTCGGGTAGAAATTTTTTCCTCTTTGAGCACGCTTGGAGCATCTTTGCCATGATGTTGCTCCCTAGGGTGGCAACTCCAATTTTGTATGCAAGAGCCCTCGAAATGAAAAGCCAAATGAGGGTTGGTTTGACACTTTTAAGAAATTTTGATTAAAAATGTAAAGTGGTCGTAAGGGGTTTTTTGTAGAAATAAAATACCACAAACTCATGACTTTTATTATTTAAATGCAATCCACTCAATATGCAATTCACTTAAATTAGTAATGCTTTCATTCAAACAAATGTTTTATTTGTATCATCCATAAATAGCCACAATCAGCTCTCAAGTTTTGTTAGATTATAACTTACATGTGGTTAGTATACCAAAAAACAAAACCAACCTACAACTATGGTGAAGCTATGAAGTGGGCCCGTAATGGGTAAGTAATCTTGAATGAGAAATTCACTTAATTGTGAATCCACTTTAAACTACAAAAATGATTGCATTGAGATGGAATCCCACCAATATGTGGTCATAAAATACATGTCAACAAGTTTGCTTCACAAAGTTATTTCTTTCGACTCTTGCAATTTCCTTAGGGTCCCCTTGCAACCTTCATATTATAACATACACATATTGCATGCTACTATACACTAAACATTTAGTCTTTTAGGGATTATTGCTTCCTCTAGATCCCCCCCCCTTTAAAATCCTATTAGACCACCCTTAGACGAAGCTCAAGTGGGGGTTTAGTGAATGTTTACTGCACATCCATTGAGCATTTGGAGCATGTCCCAAGCATTTTCTTCCTTCAACTTTCTCTTTAAATAAAAATTAAAAAAAACCTTATTTAAAATTCAAGGTTGTTTTATTTATTCTTTTTTTCCCTTTTTTTTCTTTCTTTTGAATGAAATCATTTGAAAGTGGCTTGCCTATGAGTTATGATCCTTGGCACCTTGCATGAACTACACATCTATAATTAAGTTTTTAATGATCAAGTTGTGGAGATGCTTCAATATGTTCCTCAAAAAAAATTGAAGCTACATTATGTGATTCATTGATGTCTTAGTTATTGTATTTATAGGCATTAAAACAAATAATACCTTGAAACATTGCACCATAATGCATGGAATCTTTTGAAATCCCACATTTTAAGATGTTGGATGTGTTGCCTCATGTTTGGTTCATTTGGGGAGGCATCACGCTCTAGACCATTTAGATTTATAGGAACTGTTACACTCTTAGCTTCAAGAACTCTAAGTGGACTAAGAAGAAAGCTTATCAAACCATGGGCACATCATTTAGCAAGCTTTCTCGTTGCATGTGGAAAGGTGTTCATTCACAATGAAGTCATGGACAACTTCAACATGTTATGGGGGGCCAAACGCCACACAGGGGTGGGGGGGGGGGTGTTTAATCAACTTCACCATTGATTGAACTCTAGGATTTCTTGGAATATAAGGTGCCTAATTTGGGTGTTGTTCATGTTTAGGAGTCTTACCCTTCTTGGGGTTGTTTGATTCCACCATGTGCACCCTCGAGAGTAGCCCCATTCTTTAGTTTACATACTGGTGGCCATGCATGCTTTAGGTCAATGAAATAAACTTGTTTCATTTTTGTCCCAAATAATTAAAGAGTAAAAATTACTCTCATCCAAATAGCAAGCATGTTGAATCATGCAGGTCATCGTTCCAAATTTTGAAATTGGGGATGGGATGCAAAGGTTGGAAGAGACCAAAGTGAAGATTCTCAGTCCTATTCAATAATCACACTACAACCTCTCAATTATGTTCACTATTGAGCCTAGAATGGTGACTTTATTTTGAGCTCATAGTCGAATCTCATAACAACAAGTCTCTTTCCGGTGTCCATGATAACCGTACAAGACTTTCTATATGTGTACCACTCAAACACATGTGTATGAGTAGGAGAGCCCCCACAATAGTGCCACATACCTTACTTTGGGTCGGACCCCCTCCACTATTACGGAGGTGAAGGGGTCTAGTGAGAACTTGACCCCCACATGTTTGTGGTTAGTTCATGTCAAGTGGGTCCATATACACTTACTTTGGGGTCTCTAACTGCCATTTAAGTATATTTGGACAAACCACTTTGTCCATAAATAATAAGGAATATGGACTTGTGGGGACAAAAACATCAAATGGCAACAACACTACAACCACGACTTTGAATGTTGGTATTCCACGTTTGCCAACTAGCAAACTTATGTAGTTTCGTGATCTAGTGTACATCAATGTTGGTGGTTGGAATTTGTCCAAAGGTCAAGCATAAATCCAAATGTACTTAAACCTTATTTCTTTGATAGTAAATATGGAATCAAATGCTCTAATAAAAAGAGAAATACACTATGCTACATTATGATAGACTGCGTTTCCGCCATGGGTAATGATGGTCAACGAACGAGGAAGGGAGGGGGGGGGGGGGGGACAACTACTACTTACAAATCAATTGGTTCGTTTATCCAAATGATTGGTTCAATCTCAATATTCTAATGTCTTTATTATTTTAAATGAATAGATAGATAGATATTAACGCCGGCATTATGGGGAGGCAAGCGTGAATGGAGAGTATCTACGCTCGAGGGTTGCTTCCCCTTTTCACAGCTGAACTTTATGTGTGGTTTTAAGTGAACGCACAAGAAATAACCGAAGAAATTCCATGAATAACCGATCGATAATCAGGAAGTAAGGACATCGACCAAGCTGATTACAACGTCTCCGTATTCATCGACGGTGGTGGAACGACAGTAAATATCGTCACTCACGATTTGGAGTTACATCTATTGCTTGGAAACCTCATCATATCATTTTGCCAACATGTGTCGAGTTGGTTGTTTGCACATTATAGAACACTCACCACTTCCCTGGGTAAAAAACCCACAACCAATAGTAAAATGTTACAATTCTAGCATTGTGTAACTCCAAACAGCAAGCAACACTCAATAACCATCATATTATTCGACTGTCGCCCAAAGAGGCGCGTGTCTTGGCCTGGCCTTACCTCACCTCACAGTGCATGCTATTCCGTGCAGTGATCGGGGAGATTTTTGGGCATAATCGGTTGAGATCCTACTAATTGCAAGTCCAACCGGTTACATGTGGACATCCTCCGGTTTTTCCTTTATTAAATTGTGGTATGCTCTATAAATTCCTCTAAAATGATCGGTAATTTTCCTGCAGTCTTGAACCTCAACCGGTTTCTCCTCAAACTCAACTGGTTTATTTGTAACTAACTGCCGGTTCTCCCCGATCATTGATTCCGTGCCCCCTCCCTCTCACTGCGCTCCAGCTTCTAAGCAGCTGGGGAGCGAGAGAATCTGGCGTGTGGTTAAGTACCAGCTCGGGACTCCGGCATCAGCTGATCGATCTAAGTACACCTACATTGCAAGAGGGAACTGATCCACTCGCTGCTCATTCATATATCTTTCAAGACCGGTAAACTTATTACAATTCCTCAGTACGTCCCCACTTCCAATCCATCTGCACACACACATACATCAGGTCAGTAGCAGCAGCAGCTAGCTAGCCGTCCTCGTCCTCGTCCTCGTCCTCGTCCACGTCCTCCTCCTCCTCACCGGCCCCCATGCACACAAATTTCCTAAATTCCCGAGTCAGCAGTGGAATCCCGAGGTGCAATTAACTCTGGCTTTGCGTCATCCCCCGAGCCCAGTGACGTCACTGGAGTTAGCTAAGCTAGGCTGGTGGTTTTGCAGCCCTGCCAAGCAGAGGAGGCAGCAGCAGCAGCAGCAACCGAGTGAGTGGTGGTGTGGACGTGACTCATCCAATCAGTCCTCTGGAGTAATCTCCAATGCAATGGATCGGCCTGCTGCCACCTCCATGCCTTTCTTTCTTTCTTTCTTTCTTGCTTTCTTTCTTTCTTGCTTGCTTTCTGGAGGTTTATGACTGTGTTAACTTGAACATGGGTTACAGGCCCAGAGTCCTTGGTCCGTCCCCAACTATGCTATTTGATGTCAAGCTGGGGAGGATGGTGATTACACAGCTGTTTGGCGACAGTCCAATCAAAGAGAATGTCATGGTGCCATTGCTGCAGAGAGTGGTGTTGGGTACTAACTAAATGTGGAACTCAGTGCTCTGTGCATGGCAATGAATGTGTCACACCAAGGACCTGGAGTCTCGGTGGTCATGGAGTTAGTTAGCAATGATGTCCATGTTAGACTATTCTAGAAATGTAGACTTGATAGATATATACGCAAAGAGGGAAAAAGTATACAGAATGTAATATACTCGTGAACACAAATGCAGTTGTCCCGGGAGATTTGGCGGGCATGATCGATCAAAATCCCAGTGTTCCCAAGTCCGACCAGTTACACATAACACTGTTCAGATCCATAACAATGTTATGTGGGACTGACATTATTTTTATGGAATATTCTCGGATATTCCCCACATCCAGACTGAAGCGACTGAAAAAGTCTGAATGTGGGGAATGTATGGGAGTGTTCTGTGGAACACCGTTAGTCCCACAGAACCTTGTTATGAATCTGAACAATGTTATGCATGTTGTGATCTTTCGGATTAGTTTATTGATTTTAAGTATATTTCGTAGATACCTATACAACGATCAGTGACCTTCTTGAAGTCTTGAATTTCAACTGGTTCATCTCCAACTAGTGGTTGGTTCTTCCCGTTCCTTGCACAAATGAAGGTTGGCTTTGATCATACTAATAAACCATCATACAACGCTACGCCGCATGTCTTGGCCGCCCGATTTGGGGGGCTAGAGATTCATGGTGTCTACGTAAACTCATCTCTTGTGGAGATGAACACGTAGGGAATTATATTATTTCATGTAAATGTCTATACGTAGGCGATTTTAATTTTGGAAATAGCATCAAAGACTCCAAATTAGTCTATAGGGGTTTACTTGGTTAAATCGGTCCTCGACCTTATAGGGGACTTGGTTTACTGTAGCCCCTTCACATATGATTGATGGGGTTCACATGGATGCCACGAATCCCTAGCCCGATTGGGGCCCTTCATGCATACAACACTTTGTTGTTGTATAATGTGAATATAGATTATGATGTGACTTTTCTGATAGATAGTGATAGCTTGTTGTCTTGCAAGATTATGCTTTTTGACACCCAAACAAACTTACTTGGGTAGAGTTTGATGAAGATTTCATCTCATCCAATCCAAAGAGAGAATACACAACCAGTGTGATTATTGTGAAAGCCTTTGGAAGGTATCTAGTAGGGATGTTATTGTCCAAATGAGAAATTTTTGAAAGGTGGATGAAGATGCATATGAAATCCTTTTCACGCAAATTGTTTGTGGAATTTTGGCGCATGTGACTAAGTTGTGAGAAAAAAATGAAACAATTTTCTAGAAGGAGCTATTGTTTGTGTCACAAACATGCTCAAATTTGTGTGCAACTGGTGAACACTTTCTACGTGTTGGAAGCAAAGGAAACACAAAATTCTCAAAATAAAATAAAATCATGATCAAATGTCATTCCTCAAATAAAAATAAAATTCTCAGTAATTCTGACAGGAGAATGCATGCCACTTGTACATGGGTTGAATCTTTGATGTCTCAAGTTGGATATGAACTAATTTGGATCTTTATAATGTATGACAAATGCACGCAAGTCATAATTGACTGAAAACTGACACTTAGACATTCACATCATTCTGTATATCATGTAACATACCCACTCAAATTATCTTAAGTTTATGTCATTTTCCATCCAAATTGGCATTTCTTTCATGTATCATCATCCATCAACACATAATGGCAACTCTCATCTTCTGGTGAATCATGAACCCACATGCACTTAGACAAATAGATAGATAAAAATGTTAGCTCCAGAACGAGCAAGCATGAATGAAGAGCCTCTTTGCTACATGTTATTTCTCCCTTTTGGGGTGGACCTATCTGAGGTAACCATGTCATATGCAAATGATTGAATTATGATAGTAGGGGGGTAAGGAGTACTTTATTTATGTATGATGGTGGGTTGTGGTATTGTCACCTTCATGCCGTGTGGGCTGGTTGGTGGGTGTTTAAGGTTTTGATTTGTGCGAAGGCCCAAGTTCAAAACCATGTGAGGCCCCTTTGAGAGGGATTCATACTGCCACCCTCCTACCTTGATAGAGACATTAGTGGGGCTCACTTGCTATCCTCATTGTTAGTTGTTGGTCAGCGACGGGTGGTTGGGTGGGGAGGGGGTGGAGTCTCAGGGGAGTCTAGTGGTATGGAGAATTGTATTCAAGTTTTCTTTTGTTTAGAATGAGGGTGGAGAGGGAGTGCAGAACCGTGAAGTGTAGTTGGTGTTGTAGTCCATTGATCTTGGTTGAAGGAAGTATGAATTGTTGGGAAAGGTTGTGTAATATGTTGACATGGTTTCCTCCTCTTTGGTTGGCCGTGAGGACAAGTTATGCTTGGATTTTCTAGCCTCTTGCTTTGACAACTCTTACGAAGGTAGTGTATTTATTGATTTTTCTTTAGATGGGTGTGTATGGGAATCTATCATGGTAGTATGTGAATTCAACGTTAGTGTAGGCCGATTGCTTAATTGGGGGGAGGTGCATGGGTGGGGAAGCCTTCAATGAGGAAGATATGTGGACAAAGTTAGGTGGGACAATGACGTGGGTGGGGGGGGGGGGCATATGCAATGGTGAGAGAGGATCCAACTAGGGACCGTGTGTTCAAATGGATTGGTTGGTGCTGAGCTACTATTGGTGATGCATTTCCATCTCCCGAGGTGGTGGGTGAGGAGCATTTTTTGTATATGGTTTAAGGCTTTGTTGTGTTTGTCCATGCGCAAGCCTTTTATGACATGATTGTGACATGTTGCTAGTAGGTGTGGCCATGTGCTCACAAGAAAAATGTGCCTAAAGTGCATAGTTTTTAAAATATCAGAAATTTATTCAATTTCACAATTGAACTCAAGTCACTTAAATGGCATTCACCAAATTATTTTAAGGACACCAATTGCACTTATATGATGTTTAGATTGAAATCAACAACATTACTTTACAAAGTTTTTACATTCTAGTTTTTCAAATTTCAATTAATAGAAATGGACAATGTGTATTACTATGTCAAAAAAACTTGGACTTTTAGGGTTAACTTGCTCTTGCAATGCATTTATTGTACATGCTTGGCTAGGCTTGAGGCTAAGTTCACACTAGACATTTTGTGTGTTTGCATCACAAAAAATTGAAACAAAATATATATACATGTAGGCTTTAATCATAATAATTTAATAAACCACAATATAAGATTCTACATTGTGTCATGATTAATGAATCGGCTCAAGGAGGGCACTTTCTAGGCACTGTTCTTTGAGAGTGAGAGTCACAGGCGTGCACCATGGGCATGGATACCTCATTGAAATCTCCTATAGAGAAGATTTTATGACCAAAAAGAAAGGTTGTATTGCACATCGTAGACTAAATAACACCCTCATAATGTATACAATACCCGGGTAGGGCACTCATACATGTATTTAATAACCCATCTGCGACGGAAGGGTATTTATCATGGGGCTATTTATCTAAGAATTTGGAATTCTTTACACCCTATCAGTACAGATATATCTAAATTTTGTCATTTTAGATGACCCTATTTGTATTTATAAAGTTGCAAGTGAACTAGTTTCTAGTACCCTATGTTCCTTATAATTTTTATATTTGACCCCATGAATGATGAATCATAGGACTCTTGAAAGTTTGTAGTGAAAATTCAATAAACCATGTCTAGACTGAAGACATCAAACAATGTACCAAAATATAAAAACTTGAAGCATTATTAGGACCTCCTATTGTTCCAAAACATACATCAAACAATGTTCAAATCAAACAAACTTGAAGCAAGCAACCCTAGGCAAATATCAAAGATACAACGCACAAAGCAAAGAACACCAAAACCCTTGTCATCCAAATTTTTCATTCAGGAATTTGGATTGAAAATGGATAGTTTTTCATCCTTTAACCACCATAAAATGCATTGTATACCTCTTCCTCAATATTTTTTTCTCTACCTACTATTCCCAACCCTATTTTAGATTGAAAGAATTAGATAAATTGATGCATTATATGGTACCCTTATTTTTTTATACACACAACTTTGTAATTGAAGAGGTGCTTCATTATATCGAAGAATTGTATAAATTTTCTCACAAATGAATAAAAAATACCCTACATTCTTTCACACATGGTTTAATAAACTTTCGCGAATGCCCTACCCGGGATACAATATTTCAAACTTCAAGAGTAATATTAACAAGTTTACACATAATATACTAACTCACATAGAACTACTTATAAAATGTCATACTATAATATATACCATCTTAGTTACTTAAATGCTCTTGCAACCCCTCATAATACACATGCTTTGCTATGCTTAGATTGGACATCCTTTGGGTTTTTCCAACAAATTTCAATTAAAATGAATGCTTTCTAATAATAATCATTGTCTCTCATCATGCTCACTTAAGTCTTTATTGCCATTGGTGCATTCCAATGAACTTTGAATTTTCCTACCACCCATGATGTTGAGCGTAATTCAACCTACAGTCATTAACATATTTTATGATCAACCACTCATATGTGGAAACCCACTTCATTAGGAGGATATGGGAAGAGAACACCGAACAATTATGAGCTGAAGTTCTAGAGTTGGGGCAGCTAGTGAAAATTTCCTTTCCAAAATTAGGTGACATGATAGATGAGGCAATTAAACTTAAATAAGATATTTTAGATGTATTTTGAATACAAATATGTGGAAATTTGACTTTTCAAGTTTGGGGTTCATATGCCTCTTGGGAGATTGGGGGGGGGGGGGGAAGTGAACTAGCATTGGTCTTAGACATATAGGTGAGTCCAATGATAGAGAGATCCTCAATGTCAAGAGGTAAAGAATTGAAGGTTTTTATGTGACATAGGGGCACTTAAGGATATTCTAAGAATATTCAAGGACCAATTATATTTTAAGGGCAATGCTTAAAGCCCCCAATACATACCCTTTGGATGCACATGGTTGCCCAAAAATACAAAGTGTGACCCCCTCCCCCTCCCCCTCTTGAGATATGCCAATTCTAGAGGTAGTCAATGTTCATTGACCAAATGATGAGTGTCTCTCACAATGAGCTTCAATGCCACATTATCAAATGTTTGGTTTGGGGTGTTGCCCACACTATTAAAGATGGTTGATCTTGCAATGGGCAGCACCTATGGGTGCAAGCACGGTAAAGTGGATAGCTCTCGATCCTTGCCTAGTGTTAAGTGAATGCGATTCAAAGCTATACACTAACTTTGAATTTTGTGAAGGAAAAAAATCATAGACATTAAAAACATATTGGTCTACAAAGCCAAGCAATTTATGATCACAAAAACAATTCCAAGAAAAGTCTACATATTTTAGAAGGCAGTGCAAGTGGTGTGCAAGTAGGTGATATTGGACAAGTATATGTCTAAATCTTGTTTAAAATACGATATAATTACTTGAAATTGATGGTTTTCTACAAAGTTTTGTGATGATCCCCTCAAGTAGATAATGAATTCAAGGAATATATATATATATATATATATCCAAATTTGAAATATTTAAGGCCATGAAATCTATGTCCAAAACCATATTCAACCATTTGCTTTTGAGCATCACTTTTAATGATAAGTTTTGAAAATCTCAACTTGATATTCTACGGTTGAGTATTTAACACAACATCATAGGTCATCCTGAAAAAAAATCCAACATAAAAAAAACACTTTGTTGCTTTTAGGCCTTTGACCAAAAATAAACTAGTTTTGGTATACTATAGCACTTTTTTGGTCCACTTTACCATGCTTGCACCCCTGCATGCAAGAAAATTGCTTCTTCTAAGTCTTAGCGACCTTTTACGAGCTTCAAAATACTTTGGAATATTGTTCTCCTTTGAGATTGGCACCTATCTATTCCTCAATCATTAAAGAATCTCTATGCCGAGGGAGGGGGTTGGATGAAGACACGACGTGGCTCCACAGTGCTTCTCTTTTTGAGAGAGAGAGAGGCCATGTGGCTCACGAGGAGACATGACATTGTCGTATTAAGCATCACTCTCATCCATCCAGCTCCAAAATTTGACCCCCTATAAGTTTGTAGCTGATTCATCTCCAATGACTTCGGGTACACTAATTCGAGATATTAACTTGTGGAAAAACCTCTAGCTGCATGCATACTATTTTAGGGCTTTATTGGTGGATGGATGAATAAGAGGTACACTCATATACAATGCCGGTTCCCTCTCTCCAGCTCTCGGTGGCAATAAAAAGTTAAATGGTCTTGCAAGACATTAACTATACATGCTGGGCTAGGCTTAAAGCAAACACCCTTTCTGTTCTTTGGAGCCCCCTCCTCCTCAATAACCAAAGCCCCACTTACATTGTCCCCAACACAAAAATCTAAATAGTAAAATTGAGCTTGTGTCATGTTTAAAACCTAGATACAAGCGGTCCTGAAAAACGAAACACACACACACCAAAAATCCAAAAGAAAGAAAGAAAGTAAAGAAAAGAAAAGAAAGCTTGATGGAAATAGGTGTAACTAGAGCAAGGGGTGGGAATCCAATCCTCTGTTTGGGATCACCAATGGTACAGTCCATAACCACAGCAGTGAAGAGCTTAAAAACTTAGGTATTTGCACATTGCAAGTCAGAAAACCGTTTATGAAAATTATGTTGAATATCTCATGTGTTTCATGAGTCTTCCTAAACATGAAAAGTATGAAACAATTTATTATGTTGGTTGTGTCAGTCTGTTTGAGTTCTTACTGTCTCTATTGGCTTTGGAGATGAAAGGCCTCTTTACAGAGCCCACCTTCTGAATGGAGGACACGATAATATGTATGGTAATATGAGAAAACCCTCGAACAATATATGGCCAACGGTCCCTTAATCACATCAATGCAATGCACTCATGAGTCATGTTCGTTATTATATTATTCATCAAAGCACATCCAAGATACACTCAATCCATGTAGATCTTTCATAGACAATAGAGTTATCCTTTAATTCAAAGGAGTTTGGTAGGGAGTTTCTTACAAAACCTTCCATGTTTGGCAAGCTTGAGGTGCATGCGTTGGAGGTCGTGTGGAGGTTTGAACCAATAACATTCTATATCAGGGATTTTAGCAACACATGCATTGCTAAAATGAGTTTGACCCTCAATTCCGGGATTCCCTGATATAGAATGTTATTGGTTCAAACCTCCACACGACCTCCGACGCATGCACCTCAAGCTTGCCAAACATGGAAGGTTTTGTAAGAAACTCCCTACCAAACTCATTTGAATTAAAGGATAACTCTAATGTACTCAATATATGTAATCCTTTCGTAAAGTGTCACAAATCCTCTGTTAATTCACAAAGAAATAGAGTGATCTCATTCCGGAGAAGCAAAAAAACACTTCAGTGTTGCTCACTAACGTGAGTTGTATGCTCACAATGCAAAATATGTTGCTGCCCAATTGAAATCATCACACATTTGCAACTAGCCAATGTCTTCAACAGGGGTGGTGTTGAAGGATGACCCACATGGTCCCAAATCCGGGGCCACTTCAATTGAAGATCCTAACCTGCCATCTTTGGTACATACAAAATCTTTGGGTTCACATTTAAGAGATGTGAATCCATAACCATTTTGCTTTGCGAATAATACATATTACACCAAGAGGAGACATTTGGTCTAGCTTAAAATTCACAACGCACAATTTGCTACTTCCCGAGCAAAAACCATCACATTTACATCTAGTCAACTTGTTTTGTAAGGGTCTTTATTTGGCAGTGACCCACATGGCCCCCCAAATGGCAAACACTTCAGCTAAGCCACGAAAATGCAGCCTTTCATCTTCTTGGATACCTGCAAAATCTTTGAGTTCACATATGATGGTGTTGCCCGGCGACCTACTGGGAAACTCAACACATGCACCGGGACGGGTGGAGGGCCTCCCAAGCCCATTACTTGCAATTGAATACAAGTCATGAGTTGAGAAATGTTGTGGATCTAGCTCAATCCTCAACTTCCGATTAACATGATAGCATTTCTTATGTATATTGGCATTTTGATTAGTATAATGGTTGCTTGGCAAACAAACGTAGAAAAGAAAGAACCACAAAAATACATGTCGGATTTGTATAAAAAAACTGATTTTATGTACAAACAAAAGCTAGAAATTCCTCTACACTGCATTCTCTAACAAGTAGATAAAGAGGAATGTCCCTTGAGGCGTGACAACACACAAACACCATATAAGTAAGGATCCTCCAACCTCCACTGGAGGCAGCCAAGGCATACAAAACAATAAATAATGCTTTGCATGCTCTGCCCAAAGGCCGGAAAAGGCCTTCAACTTTCTTGCACATGACACTTTCTATTTCATCGGTTTTATCACTTTCCCTCTGTCGTAACTGGAGTTTCCTTCTGCCATAGAGACCTAATCCCAGTTTCCTTCTACCGCCCCTTTAGGCCACCAAAGTCTACATGGCCCGACCACCTGGCCTCTTATTCCACCATGTCTCCTACATAAAACCGCCCCCCCCCCCCCCGGTAGGCCAATTCACAGGGGGGTACATTACTTTTTTAGTAATATAGTATGAGGCATATACGTAGATAACTTACATTTAAGTAAAATTGGACTATGTCCAAGTTCATAATTATAACATGTTGAATTCTATCATAGGATTTTTTGACAAATTTGAATGGTAGGTACCTTTGATAGAATATGTAGAGTTGATTACTATAATATCATAGAAATTATTTCTATTATAATTTTATTTCTTTTCATTTAATCATGTATTTTTGACATCAATAAAATATATTATTGTTTCTTTCAGGGTGTTAGCTTGGTAAAGTGGACCAAAAAAGTGCTCCAGTATCTTAAAACTATACTTTGTTTGGGGTCAAAAGCCTAAAAGTAGTAGAAAAATGTTGTTTAAATGGAATGTTATTCCATGGCAACCTCTATTGTTGTGTTAATTACTCAAATGCAAAATTCCAAGATGAGATCTTCAAAACTTATAATTAAAAGTAATGGTCAAAAGCAATTGGCTAGATCTGGTTTTGGACGTAAATTTCATGACCTGAACTATTTTAGGCTTGAATTTTTGTATATTTTCCTTGAATTCATTATATACTTAGGGTCATCATCAAATTTTTAATAGAAATTTTTTAATTCAATGTAAATTTATCATGATTTAACAAAAATTTGACAATTACTTGTTCAATGTCATCATTTACACACTCACTTGCACCATCTTCTATGTAGACTTTTTTTAAAGATGATTTTTTCAATAAAATTTGCTTGACGTTGTGATTCAATATGTTTTTAATTTTTTTTAAGTTTATGATCTTTTTTTTCACAAAATTTAAGGTGAGTATATTGTTTGAAATTACTTTCACCTAAACATGTGCAAGGATCAGAAGTGGTCCACTTTACTTTGCTTGCACCCTTCATCATATTTTAATATTATAACATTCAACTAGTCATTAAAGAATAGTAAATATCTCCTAAATTAAGATATAATAGAAGTGTATTGATGGATGCTTTGATAGAGTGAAACATTCAAAATGTCCATATTTTCTAATTGTCCAAATTTACTTAAATTCAAGTTGGATGAACTTCAAGTGAAACTTTTTCCATGATGAGATGGTGCTAAGAGAAGTTTCGCTCCAAATTCAAGTCTTTTTTTTTTTCCGTAAACAAATGTTCAAAAATATATTTCATTGCCAGAAAACTACCATACAAAGCCACCATGGCCCAAAGCAAAGAGAAGGCATTAAGTAATTGAATGAAACTAACTTTGTGGGTTGGACACAAATAAACACAATAATATGAATGTCATCAATTTTTTTTGCGGATGTGAATGAAGGCCCATTCATACTAAGAACCATTGTTGATGTTGGAAAGATATATGTGCGTGAAGCAAGGCCTTGTGGTTTGTTTAGGTTAGAGCCTCTACGGTCAAAGGCTTTGAAGAATTGGCCCAAATATAAGCATTGCCTTCTTGCATGCCAAGTACACTATAAAAGCAAGAGAGTCATGCTTAGTAGCAAAGAAAATTTAGGAGGATTCAATGAATAACTTTGAATGAGCCGATCTAAACATTTTTAAACGCACCATCAAAAACGGAATGAAATCTATGCACTGAAATGTCATAAAATATCTCACATAACTAATCCTACTTTACCATTGGAAAGCACTAGTGGCACCCGTGCCATAATCCCCTAACCCCCCCCCCCCCCTTTGTTATTTGACCCGGACTTCTAAATGGATGACAATACACCTAGAGTACATCATGGTTAACACCATGATCAATATAAAGGAAAACTTGCACTTCCGCCACCAACCTCACCGGAATTATACGAAACCTACACTCTTTCATACAAAATGAACATAATAAACTTGCACCCAACATGCCAAAGAATTCTAATACATAGAGAAATGGGTAACCAACAAATAAATACATTCCAAACTCTCCAACCACTTATGGACCACACAGAAAATTCAGATGCACAAGTAACACAACTACTATACTTTCAATATGCACAATATGCGGGCTATCATAAAAAAATAAAAATGAAATCTATTTTGGCCCACAACACACACCAACGCAAATTGCACCCGATGCCATAGGAACGACCAAGACATGTGGCCTCACCTACTATTACTATGCGAAAACAAGTTCATAAAAGGTCTCAGAGTAGCAAAATATAATGTTGTCATCCACCAACTAGCCAATCTCCTAGAATTATGTAACCACACAAGACACCGCACCTTAACTGACGCCAATAACCGACATCGTAGAACACGAAACAACACCATCTCTTATGGATACTAAAATGTAATTGCCAAAGCACCCAATGCACATGTCTAATAAACCCAAGACTAGACATCATATACATACAAGGCGCCAAATACAAGCAACTAGGCCCCATTCTCCCAACTCCCAACCACACCATCTACATTATAGAATTCACATTCACTCATGATCGATATGTAGAACAAGCCATACATCCAAAAACTGACAAATTCAACCCAATAATAGAAGCAATTAAAGCCCAAGGATGGCAGGTTGCACCCCGAACCATCATCACGGTAGGAGTACGAGGAGGCATACATAAAAGAAGCACGAACCTCCTAAAAGATCTTTACCGAAAATCAATAAAAGCATGAAAGAAATACACCTTACAACCACAAAATACCTAACACACATAATACTAAACAAAAGAAAACTAGACAACAAGCAACCCCACTCCCACCCCCACCCCACCCCCCTCCCCAATTAAACATCATGATAGCTTCCAAAAAAGAAACTACTACCAATCGCTATTACTAAAAAAAAACTTGAACCATGCCTACAGCAAGGTAGACGGTAAACCCTATCATGTATCAAGGGGACTCTTAGACCAGATAAGGCCAACATGCTCGCATTCACATCAGTATGAAATACCGATGTTAATTTTTCTTTTTCTTTTCTTGTAAGAAAACTTGACCGTTGGCAAGCACCCATGACACCTTTGTCACAACTCCCCATCCCACCAATTTACAACAGTCTATCTAATGCTAAGTTATAATTTACAAGTTTTTGGGGACCTTTCAGAGCTAGTATATATGCATAAGAGTCACGTGTACTATAATAATGGTTTTCCATGAGTGGAATTCAACCGACTAAAGAAGTTCAACTTTCCCATGGCCTAAAAACTATGAAAGTGGTAGTAGACCTGTAAACTTGAATCATGGAAATGATTAAATACTCGAGGGTAGTCTTAAAGTGAAGGTTCCAACGTGGCTTGTGAGGGGGGTTTTGTGCATTGATTCGTATTTGAGGACTTGTTAGCTCGCTCGTACTACAGTTACAGTTACATGGGTGCTGTGACTGAGCCTCAAAGCGTGTGGAAATGAGAATTTGTGCAAAATTGGAGATGGAAAATCAAATAAATTATAACTTATACCAGACGGAGTTGGCGTTTGAGTGAGTGAGCTCGAACATTTCAAAGCACACGAGCTGATTGTTGTTGACTAGGAACCCTAACATAATCGATGAGGATGAGATGCTAAGAGGCCCTGAATCATTGAAGGAAGACTTTGAAGGGTCGGGTCGGGGGGGGGTAGTCATTGGTTGGAGTAGCAATATACGTGCGAACAAATGATAGGGTATTTAAAAATCATGGGGGCAAAAAATTATAATTGGACTTAAGAGTAATATAGGGTATCAAAAATGGCACTGGACATCTTTAAAGTACTATAGGGTATGGAATAATAGGTAATTTGGAATTATAAGTAATGCAAGACATTTTTATATTAACCCAAAGTAGAAATTTACATAATGATAGCATGTGAAAAAAAAAAAATTGAAAGTAATACCCCCCTATAAAATAGTGGTTGTTCGCACCTATATCCTTAACTTTTTAACACACTGCCCCCCCCCCCCCCCCCCCCCGAGAGGGTCGGATTGGGTCGAAGAAGAAGATGAACTCAACACGTTTGTAAGTTGTTTGTGCCAAAAGTCATGATGATTCTTCTCTGCAAAACTCCTGCAATGTCAAAATTCTTGAACTCAGAAATACAAATTACAAACATAATGGATGGTTGCCTCTTGTTCTCCTGCAAAATAATTTCCAACCTTATTTTGCAACAAAATGAACGAATTCAATTCCTAACAGTAACCCACGTACAACAATATTAAGCAGCAGCAAGGCAATATCACAAGGGCAACTACACTGACATCCCTATCAGTGAGGGAGGGGAGGGCTAATAGTGAGTGTGGGAAATTAGTGAAGGTGATACTCAATTCTTTCCGTTCATGTAATTAGTGCCATGAAAAGATCTAGGAAGCATTGTTCAACCGGGCACTTCTCACTACAATAATATTCATAGAATATTATTCACTGAAATATATTGGCATTATTCATCTTGGTATAGTTTGTTTTTAGTTTTATTATTGAGAATAATATTATTATTTTATCACTCTACAAACACCTTAGAGCACGCATTGATTTTTCTTGAAGTGTATGATAAATGAGCATGTATTCATGAATCCAGTATTACTTAGTAGAAAATTCAACCCTCACTAATTTTGAGGCTTGGCAACATAGTGCATGTTTGGGGATTTGTACCACACACACAAAGTGGGAGAATCAATGTAGTAAAAACAACACATAACCAGACCTTTCTCTCTCCAATGGAACACCAAAACCGCTCCTTAACCAATGATCCCACAAACACACCAAATACTTGTCATCTTTGACAACCTACATAGACAAATGCATCATGCAGCTCGATCACCAAGTGATCTGGGAAGCCTTAAGGTAGACATGCTTAAATCGAGCACAACAATAATTTGGATACCTATATTTGGGTGGTATGTGGTTACATTTGGATAGAGAAAGTAAAAAAAGAAAAGAAAAAGAAAAACGAGATTGGTGTAAACAATAAGCACGTGAGGCTTGTTGACCAACTCTCATATTAGGACACGAGTAGTAATGGATGATTGAGGGCTGAATGATTACCTTCATGTAGGTGAGTCATGGGTTATATGAGAATTTATATCAGGGGAATTGGCTGAAATGTGCTTAACATGAAGTATTGGAACTTGCCTTTTTGTCTAATTTATGCTTGTTAAGAATGAGGTAAGTAAAGATATTTGATGGCATGATTTTGTACATATTGCATTGGTTTTTGTATGCTTGGCATGGGAAAATGGAAAAAGTTTGAGATAGGAAATGGTAGGATGGTGGATGATCCCTGTGATTCTAATAGTAACCGTGAGAAGGGAGGGCCCCGGCCATCCTTGTTGTTGAAGTGCTTGGAGGTGGTGTGTTTATGTTGGGTTGTTTCCTCATAGAAGCGATCATTGGTGTATGTGAATTCAATGAAAAGAATTAATAGTAGTTGGTGATAATAGGAAAGGCGGTGATGTAATAAATGGCATCAAAAATATGTATGTCTGAAAGAGATTGGACTATGTGCTCAAAATATGCTAACCGTTCTAGATATAATTGATAGTATGATTGGGGGAACATGTATGACCACTTCACAAGCATGAGAATCATCACTTTGATAAAGAATACGTTATCCATACGAACTCCAAAAATTATGATGCAAAGGGCCACATGCACAATTTGGAATCACCTTGCAATAATTGTGCATTTCATATCTACAAGAAATGGGTGTAAAGAGGAAAATATGAATTTAAGAGCATGTTTATACAAAAGCCATTAGGCCATGGCTCTTGAGAATCCTTGAATTCTCATTGGTCAAAGTGTCACCCCCCCCCCACCCCGCTTTAGCTTTACATGAGGCTAATTTTGGACCACATCCCATAATATCTTCAATGGATGAAAAATCTACGTGGAATCCCACTTGGCAAGTATGGATAATGTTGGCCATGATTGTAGGGAATTCTTCTAGGACGGCTCTTGAAGGTAGGCATGATGGAATTTGTCTTGGGGATTCGGGTTTGCACTAAGGGTTGGTGCCCTCCAAAAGGCATTGGGCTATAGTTCATGGACTTCTCTATGGTCTCATCCATAAAGCGGGGTACCATGGTCATTTTGGAGCCATGGCCAAAGGTGGAAACATGCCCTAAGGCACGTCTACCTCAGTTGATAATGTTTGTAAAAGTATCAGCGGAAGTCTAAGGAGGATCTTGCTAAAGCTCCCCCCCTACTTTAATCACTCATCTTAGTATTCTTGAGGCTTTTGACGATGATGATGCATGTGGGAGCCACTAGATTGCTCACATGAGCATCAATCCCATTAGAGTTATCCATAAAGTCCCCCAAAGAGGCTCAAAGAGGGACAAAATCGTGGGTTTGATCCTTCTTTGAGAAAGCTTTCTATTAAGAACCCACTAGTTCATTATGTTTTGGAGCCTACTTCAAACATTGGGTGCAAATTTTGGGTCCTCCTCTTCCACCTGTCAAACTTTGAGAGGATTTCAAGATCCAAAAAAGGGCATCCGTATGAGACCCGTTATCCTAAATCCCGGATTAGCCTATGCAAGGCTAACTTAGCCCACCCACCCATCCTAGTAGGACAAGCTAGAGGGTTGGTTCTAAAAACCTGACACTACCTACTCCTTATGGATGATAATTTAAGCATTAAGAAAGCTTAGGTGACTTTGTGTTTGTTAATTCCCATAAACTCATGGTTTGGGACTAAACCCATGCATGCTTTCATCCACTTTGGTTTATGAATAACTCTATTGTCACTTGGACTTTTGAAAGCTCGAGGTTGGATACCATCAATTTGGGTCCTCCTGGGGTCCTTGGCGTTGGAGTTCCCCCTTGATGGTATTACTTTCTAGAGCTCTCTACATTTGATTTCCTCAACTGAAAACTACACCAACTATGATATTTAGTGTTTGATACACTAAATACGAATACATACACTAAATGTTAATAACCCTATGAAAGTAAGTAACATTAAATGTAAACTCAAACATTAAATATCAACTATGGTAATATGTGGAAGTTACATGCTTGAATTTGGTGTAGTAAGGATATAAAAAAAATGATAAAAGGAGAATTTTAGTATATCTTTAAGCATATCTTCCAACACTAATTGTCAAGGAATTAAAAAAATTAGTGTTGAGCAAGGTAGGGTGGTAACAACATTAAATATAATCCAACATCATATTTAGTGTAGTTAGGAAGACCTTGTTGTTAATGCTCGTCTTATTCCTCGTTTTAGCATTCTCAAGGTTATTGACCAAACTTGATATATGAAGGACTTAATTGCTCAAAATAGAAATGTTGGTTGTTTGCTGTGGTTTGGAATTGCAAAAGCTGGTTCAGGGTTTGGGTTTATCACTTGTTGTTTCCCCTTGGGAGCCTTGTGGTTGGGGTTTACCCCGGCCCCTTGATGGTAGTAAGTTCTCTTTGCAAATTCTTTATGGTAAAAAAATATTGCCCTAATCGGAGACTCGTAGAATTATACTATATTTAGACTACATTCATACGAGCTTCGAAAATTATGAGGCCAATGGCCACAGGCACGATCCAGATTTGCATCCATCTCACACCAAGCCCGTGTTCCATATTCTTTGGAAAAGTGGGTGCAGAGAGGAAAAGTATCCAAATCACACACGTGCACCAAGTTATATGCTCATGTACCAAAAAACATGCAGATAAGCAAAAGGAAATGCGACTACAACACAACTCCATTTAACCATTATACTTGGTGTGCTCAGATGATGATTGTTTGCATGAGCATCCTGCTTTGAAGTGGTTTCAGATTCTAACAACCCGTCATCTGGGGTGCAAGGAATCCCATCACTCGATTCCCCAAGCTCGGGACCTGCAGTTTCTGTTTCCCCCCTACCTAGCTGGGTGCTCTCTCTCTCTCTCTCTCTCTCTCTCTCTCTCTCTGCAAGTGATCTGTTCAACTTGTACCCAAATATAATTAAAATCCTTGCTATGGCTTAATCTGGGACTCGTGGAAAGGATGTACATGTGACATACTTACACGCTGGACTTGTACAGAATCCTGCACGAATGCCATCAGAACACAAATTCTGGCACAATAATCATAGCAGCTACCTTGTGAGCACGTTGCCACAGCAAGTTATAAATCATGTGTACTCTCTCTCTCTCTCCCTCTTTACATGTATGTATGTATGTATGTATGCTTTGCAAGTTATGAATCAGGTGTTCTCTCTCGCTCACTTTCTCTCTGTGTCATCTCTGTATGTATGTATGTATGTATGCTTTACTGTTCTTGTGTCCCGTGTACTGCTTGGCCATACAATGATGCCACCTGACTAACTTCTATTGACTTGCAGAATTTTGGCAGGCGGAGTTAATTAAGTTATGCAACAAACTGGCCACTCGATCTCCATCCCAGCCGGGCAGTTCTTCGATTTGCAGGTGATGCGGCCAATCTACCACCGTCGTGGTAAGTTGTGAGCGGTGATGGAAGCTACCGTTCAGATCATGTTAAGGGGAAATTGAATGCGAGAAGCGGTTGTAGAAACAACAGGTCATATATGTGTATGATCGCTCATAACAACTTATTAAGTACCCAGTGCACTGCTGATTTATTACAAGGTTCTGGACACAAATGTTTGAATTGATGACGGGTCTCAAATAAATTCCATTCGACTGGGTGGCAGGGCGATTTGCCAGCCCTGAGATTTATTTACATTGTCGTAGCCTCCGAGGGTACATCAATAAGGAACATGGATGGGTTGAAAACCGTCACTTAAGCGTTGAGCAAAGATAATATGCGACATTTGATGATGATGATGATCATCATCATCATCATCCATTAGCAATTGACATAGGATTTCAACACACCAAGGTAGGTTTTACTCGAAATACGTATGCGAATGTTAGAAGGGGTCAGAATTTTAGTAGTAGATGATGTATTATGGGATCAAGCTTTGAAAGTGATGGACAAGTTCAACAGTTACACGTCAGAAAGTTCTTTGCTAAAAAAACACCTCTTTGGAGATATACCAAATTTGAAGTTGAAAGACCCATTTTAGTGTGTTTCATCATTAAAAGGTTAAGTTGTTGATTATTCTAATAAAAAATTACATCAAGGTCTTCAATTGGGACTAACCCCTTGGAGTTGGGTCACCACTTCTTCCTGACCCAACGCCAAGGGTAAGCCCCAACATTTTGGGGCCAAAGGTGCCGCCTTGTATGATATTAGGGCTTAGAATCAGGACCTAGTGTAAACCTAAAAAAATAGTGGGAATTTGCTCTCCACCAATCACAATGCTTGAACTTGATGGGACTTAGAGACTAGGAGGTAGTGTAAAGTGACTCTTATACAATTTATTCTCAACATGATGCTATTGCAAGCAACCAAGTTATGGACTTTCTTCTTATTGATATTTTTAACAATTTTCTTTCACAATTTGCAATATATCAAGATCTCTATATATATATATATATAAAGAGTTGGGATGGGGGGAGAAGGGAACCATTTCAACAAACAACTCCAAAAAGAATAAGAAGACTCCTAGGAGTGATAAACAAAACCCAAATGAAACACACTTTAGACACCTTGATATTCCAAGACTTGTTAGAATTCAATCCATAATAGGGAAATCATTGGCTCACCGAAGGGCATTCAAGTTGTGGAGAGTGTCTTTGTAGCTCAACACCTCTTCACCAAACTCTTTGGTAAGTTACACCTTCTCTTCTCATTCCACATGGAGCTGTTGAAGGTTACCTAATAGGTATTCTTCTCTTCAAATTCAGAAAATTGAACCAATGAACGGGGAGAACCAACTAGTAGTTACAGATCATGAACTGGCTGAGTTTGAGAAATAACCAGTTGCAGTTCAAGACTTCAAGAGAACTACCCATCATTTGGGAGGAATCTATGGCATATACTTCGAAGCAATAAAGGAAACCGAAAGATCATAACAGGTAACCCAGTTGGACATGGAAACACTGGGATTTTGACCGATTACGCCCCAAAAATGCTCCCTGGACACCGAATTGAAGAATACAAGAAAAAGCTGTAGGAACAGCATGTACGTGATCATTGCATAACAACCTCCGTACTTTACTTTACTACGCTGGTGATCTATTACAAAAGTTCTGGACACAGTTTCAATTGAATGAGGGATGTGTGATTAATTTCATTCAACGGGGAACTAGACTGCTTTTTCAGCCCCAAGATTTATTTAGGATGTAAATAGCAGCCTACAATGGTACATGTATAACTTGCTTTCAGCAGGCCAAGTTATGGAAAAAAGCAAGGCATCAAGGTAAGTTCCCCTTTAAATTGATTCTCCAGCACCAGCTTGTACACATTGGGCAGTCTGGAAAAGATGATTCTCTTGAAGAACTTCCCATATTAATTGGAGTCCCGCATTATGCCATGATTCGGATTTGCATGTCGGCCTTCACCCCCGGAAAGCCCAATCTCTTCAACTCCAAGCCTCAAGGACAAACATACAGGTGCAAATTAATTGGTCATCTCTCTTCATTCAAGAGCACTGAAAGAACACGAGTGACATGAAAATCAGTGTCAATATGTATATATAAGGAATTGAGTTATTTATGATTGTTGTGTGGGTTTCTTTAATTTGGAGCCGCAGGCTAGGTTTCTGAAGTGTTGTTTAAAAGCTGCCCAAAGTTGACCAGGCTAGAAGTTATTTCATCAAGCAAAGTGATTGGAGAGAGGGGGAATTATATATCAATTCAAGCGTACCTCTCGTTCATCCAACATATATAAAAGCTCTGAAATAGTATGCAGTGTGGAGGTGAGTTTTTTTGGGGTTGACTGGACACCTGAAGTAGCTTTGAAGATCCCGAATTAAATTAGTCTACCAGAAGTCTCTTGAGAGGAATCGGCAACAAACATATTGGGGTCTAGTTTTTATGTAGGATGGATGAGAGGTTTGCTTGTATACCATAATTCCATCTCTCCGGAGAATCGCAATTCCCTCTTCTATTTCTAGTTAATTTAATTTTTCAAATTTTTGAGAAACCCATTAAAATTAGACGGTATAGTAGTTTCACTTGAATTTTTGTGCATGTGCACACCCTTCAAGAGTTGCCATGAATATCTCATCCTTTGTTTTATTCCTTAGAGGATCAAGTTGTGTGTACCTTAAACCTATAGAAATTTCCCCAAGGATATTTATTTAATCTCAAACTTCAACCCCTACATTGATCTTAGGCCTTGTCAACTTGATTCTCTTCTATTTACTAGATTCTAAATATAAGTGTTATCCATGAGTTAGGGTCCTCATTTAGAAAAATGAATGACAAACATAGTCAAGGGGCAAGCTCCTACCTATTGGTACTCACCCCATTGTGAGCCCTTCTAAAGACCTAAAGCCTTCACACATTCTTAGACTAAGGCTTGAAATAACATAATATACTCTTACATGACTTTTGATGCTTGTATCAAAGTGGTTTAGGGTCTTGGTCCCACATGAAGCTTAGTAATATTTTGTGACTTCATTTTCCTATTTCAGGTTCCGCTAGAAGATACTAAAGTGTACCATGACTTCAACATGACGAGAGCATAACTCAACATCAATTGAATGCCAACAGAAAAAAAAAATCCACACTTTGTCATGCATTAGAAACAAATGAAAAGACTTGCCCCAACTTACCCACCCCATTAACTCATGAGACAATAGTGCTTGTAAAGACTTGTTAGTGTCACCATCTTCTTGCACTTCAACCCTTAAATGAGCCTTAGTGACCAACACATTTTTGGTGTTTCTTGGTGAAAGTAGGTACCTAATAAGCATCAATGAATATGAAATTATTGCATAATAAGGTCTACCACAGAGTGCCACATTGGGGACGGAAGATGGCTCTGGAGCCCCAATTTGAGTTACCATCGGGGATGACAATATCCCTTTGCAGTTAGCTTCAATGTGTCTCCAATTTGTATCTATCTAATGCAACAAGAATGAAAAGATATGGAGTGGATGTGTTTCATATTAGTTGTACATAGTTGGATATATTCACAAGTAGAGTAGATAGATTGATAGAAACTCCGGTCCCTTTTAAGGGGCCGGCGTGAATAAAGTGTCCGTTCGTAATGCCAATGACCCGATGCCCACCGGACAAGGGGACATTGGGACAATACTACTCTCCCCTTTCGAGGATGGACACTATAGTGACACACTATACTAGTTCCTAGCTAGCCACTAGTGCCTTGAAGATACCGGACATGGTATCCCCCCAAAGGCCTTTGAGGTACCCATATAACAAGGTCCAAGGACCCCCCACCATAGTTGGGTGGACTAAGGTGGTGAGCACCACGCCGGCATGGGGAATAGAACCCACAACCTCCTCATTGGGGGCCATGAGCCCTAACCACCAAGCCAAGGCCCGTGGTGCCTCACAAGTAGAGTATGAAATATCTAGCCACTTCTAATGAAGATAAGATCAATGGTAGACATTGATACAATATTATAGTTTGGAAACGGTCATAGTTCTAAAAATGTGGTCCCCCCACCTTTCAAAATCAATGGAAACGTATGGGAAGTGTTGGGGTACGCCACCACACTAGAAGATAACATGGTCATAGAACACATTGGCCATTTGATACGGACAATCATTGGGACATGACACCATTTACATGTCGCAAGTCCAATCTACAATTGTCAAAGATTCAACTCAACACATGTAAATGGGGTCATATCACAATGACTGCCCTTGTCAAATGGTAAGTGTGTTCTAGGCCCCATGATCCTCCTACACCCTAAACTCCATAACATCAACCTCCATAATGTCACTCACTCTCTAATATCCTAAAACTCTAGAGAACAAATGTTCGTAGTTCAAATCTCACTCCTTATTGTCACATTTCTCTCCCTTATATCACGAATTTTGTCATTAATGCAGACCACCAAAGAAGTCAACCCACACCCTCGCATTGCGCCATGTATCAATATGTGGAGTGTCACCTTCTTATTCTCATTCTTCTTCTTCCTCTTATGCCACTTGTTGAATGTTGGTGCATGCACATGCCACATCGCCTAGGAAAGCCAAGTGGAGTGGACCACACCACGCCATTAAGATGTTGCACTTTGTGTTATTCCATAGTGTCACATGCTACACTAATTCTATCGTATCACACATCCATGTTAACACTACCAAAACTCCGTAATACCACGTGCACTTTGGTTGCCACAAGTGTGATACTACGGAGTTTAAAGTGTACTATAGTGCTACCACCACCACCACCACCTTGTTATATGTTTTCTACATATCCCAAGCATGGGGCAATCTACATTCATGCTTTAGAAGGGGAGCACTTGAACGAACTTGAATACTAATCTATAATATGTTCATGATTGTTTCAAGTCCTTTCTAAAGTGAAGGTTGCGCTGCAAATGTGTAGAGACAAGCACTCAGCTTTCAAGAACCCCAGTTCCGTATCTGATTAGACTCAAAGAACGAATCTCTTCGAACTCTCAGTAGAAAACAGAGATTTGGATCGACAATGTTGGTGAATGGTGCCTCCATGCAAAGAATGATACAGGAATATTGCCACTCGATTCCAGGACCCACGTAACGTCCATAGTGAAGTGACTGAATACTGTTAATAATATGGTGAAGGCTAGAGACACTTAAGTCTATTCATCTTGAGAAATGGATTGCTTTGCTTTGGCAGCACCTACGCACAGTGGCCGAGGAGATTTTTGGGGCATAATCGGTCAAGATCCTAGTGTTCCCATGTCCAACGGGTTACGTATTACGATCGTCCGCCTTTTCTTTATCTGTTTGAGGTATATTCTCTAGATTCCTCTAAAACGATCGGCACCTTTGCTGACGTCTTCGTCTTCAACTTCAACCGGTTATGTTGAAACAGTGATCGGGGAGATTTTTGGGCATACTAATCGCTTGAAATCCATGTGTTTGCAAGTCCAACCGGTTACATGTTGACATCCTTCAGTTTTCCTTTATTACATGGGGGTTGGGGGGGGGGGGATATTCCATAAATTCCTCTAAAATGCATCGGTAATTTTCCTGCAGTCTTGAACTACTTCAACCGGTTAGTTATTTCTGAAACTCAACCAGTTCATCTGTACATAACTGCCGGTGCTCCCTGATCATAGGTTTGAAACCCCACCGGTTCACGTGTAAGTAGCAGCCGGATTCCCGGTTCATTGGATTGTTGCAGTAGCAGTAGCAGCAGCAGCACCTAGCACCTAACTAAATAGCGGCTAAGTTAAACCCTGCATTGAAATAGTCGTTATATGATTGTGGGTCGCCACAAGGGGGGCCACAATAATTTGTGGCCACGCCTCCTTGAGACACAGTGCCACACGACCTTTTGGAGCAGATATGGAATCTGCTTAGGGTGCGGGTTATGAAATGATTGCGTTTTGGACAACATAAGAACACAAGGAGTTTAATAATCGTGAACTGCTGAATAACCACCTAAAATTATATATAAATGTATATATATATATATATGTGTGTGTGTGTGTGTGTGTGTGTGTATGTAGTGGGCAGTGGCATGCAGATGCATGGATGCGGGCAGCAGCAGCCTTGTGGAGTGGGTTTCCGGTTCTTTCTAACGGCCGCCATTGGTTTAACGTAAGGGACGTGGATACGCACTTCAGTACAGGTGGATGGAGGAATGCATTGAACGCATGCCCTGGCTCTTAAAAAAGACTACAGTTCCAACCCTTTACTACACCACACACTTTTGTCTGGCCGGAGCCGCTTGTCACTCGTGTTAGTGGCTTCCTAATATCCTCATTGGAATTTGAAGCAAGTGACAAGAAAGCATATTCTCAATCGTTTGTATGTATGTATGTATGTATGTATGTATGTATGTATGTATGTATAGGGTAATGTACCAGCCCATGTGCCACCCTGTCACATGTTGGGTCCAAAGGGGAAGGAGGGAGGTTCAAAGTTTGTGCCAATCATGTGAGAAGGTGCAGTATAAATGTATGCTCATTTCACCCCAAGTTCATCTCATCCTATTGTTTTAGGGTCTCAAATACTAAAAATAAAGGTCAAATGTGCTAAAAATCATAAAAATTGGGTTGGAAAGGTTTTCAATAGGTTTCGCCTTCTCTTACAATGGTCGTCAATAATCTTTGATTGGGGCAGGATCCCCCCCCCCCCCATAAAGGATTCAGAATTTGTGAGCAGCTATGTGAGGGGTCTTGTATAAACCTACGCCTTATAGGTTTGTAGTTTATTCACCCCAAGTTCCAACTTGATTTCACTAGACGAACAAGAGGTCTCCAATACTAATCATAGGGTCAAGTTTCGCACCCCTAATTGGAAATGACCCGACACGCCACTTGGGGAGTGGACCTTGGGGTGACATCCAAGCCTTGCAAGTTGACAAGGTGATGGCCACCCATATGAAGGGGTGGCTAAAGCCTAAGCGCATAAATGGCACTAGAGGGGTACTAAGGGACCATATTAAGGGCACACTTCCAGATGCTGGCGAAGTTGGGTTCTAGATTTTTACAAACTAGAGGCTCTTCGAGCGCTCATGGAACAAGGATTTAAATAAGTATGGACAAGAGGTTCATCCACGATTGATAATGCAATTGAAGGCGTCTTTATGCGCCATCAAAACATGCACATTACAAAAAAAACATTATTGGGGAAAGATAATTGAGAAACATGGAAAAACCCTAATCATACATACTTTTGGATGCAATGTGACTAAATAATCACTCTAGATGTGTATTTTTACAAATAACACAATGTGCATGTAACTAAAATGTGTTGTAACAAGAGATGTAGTCTACATCTAAGACTAGTATTTGTCATTTCTATCATAGGATCCACTAATAGAAGTGCACATACATATTGTTCATTATGTCCATAATTCATGCCTAATTCTAGATTTACTTAGAACCCAATTATGAGCTCCTTTGAGTTTTGCTCTTTGGGATTGTGGCTAACTTATTGTGTTCTTGTCTTTGTTTGTTTGATGAGGATTTGATGCAAACATTGGTTACATGCAATGGAGGAAAATTTGTTCAATGACTTTCTCATTGGAATGTTAAAGTGAAATTTATGTGCTATAAATGCCTATTCAGTTCATGATTTATGTTTTATATATGTGATAGAGGCATTTATATGAACTTCTTGTATACTGTGAGTCCAAAATTGATGCCCACATTGGTTGTTAACACTTGTAAAACATTACAAGTGGTGTTTTGGTGATTTATGATTATTTACAAAAATATAAAAAGAGTGAAGCTTGAAGAAAGCTTAGTTTGAATCATTAGGCTTTTGTGGAGTGAATTTAAGTAGGAGAAGGACAAACCTTGGTAAAGTGTGGTAGGTAGAAAGCCAAGGTTAGTTAAATGTTTGAATTAGGATCCTTGTTGATCATTTGAGGGAGGAAGGCTTAGGAGATAGGATAAGAACCTACAAAGTAGGAGGAAATCTCGAGGGCTTATCGTGAGCCTTGAGGGTGCTCACCCCCTCAAACTCACTATATAATCCCTCATTCTTCCCTCACTCATCCTCTCTTTCCTTCGTGCTCCTTGGCACTCCACGTGTTATAAGTGTGGGTGCGTGGGAAGCAAGATAGGAGCACGTGTGTGTGCATAGATGTAAGATTAGAAGCCAAGGCTAGTTGGCCTTGAAGAGGGCTTGACCTCTTGTTAGTAATAGTTGGGCGTGAATGATTTAAAGTTTAATTTATGGCTTTGTTTGAATACTTGGATTTACATTGATTAGCCTTATACTTATGCGGATGTGCAAAGCCTTTTATTGGAGCATTTAGTTTTGTTGGACTTCATATGAATTTTTGAGAGCCAAAAAATCGAGACTATGTTCAAACTTCCAAAAACTAGTGAAAAAGTGTAGGTTCAAAGGGAACAGCGTAGAATTGCGACCATATACTTTGTGGCAGTAGAAATATTATTGCATATTCATGTAGAGGACTTCATTACCTATCCATGGATACCAAGAACTCATTTTTTGGACTTCATATGAATTTTTGAGAGCCAAAAAACCGAGACTATGTCCAAACTTCCAAACTTCGAGATTAAGGAGTGTAAGAAGACATAGTATAGACTTGGCTAAGTTGCGTATATTCCAACGATAGATTGGAATCATACATTGTATTACAAAGAGAAAAAACTCTACATGTCATTATAAACTTCTCCATTCGGGCTAGGACGAAATTGAAGGGTGGAGGCTTTTTGGTGACATATACATAGAATTTCAATTTATAATGACTCCACAAAACTCATGTAGTCCACCCCCTCCCCAAAATTGATTGCCTTGAAGCACCTCTCAAAGTGGGGGCCCCTATCTAATACCATTCCCCTCACCACCTCCTCTTCCTTCTTACCCCCCCTCTTATCCCTCTATGTTACCTTCTCCACGCACATCTAGTTCCTTGTCATCTGCCAAGTTGATTGTTGTGGCCAAGGAGATGGGCCCCAAAACCTTGGAGCAAATAACATGATGCCTATACTTTTGTTTCATCAATTTGTGCTTGCCAAGTACATGAGCAAAGGGTCTCTAATGTAACACCCCCTCTCCCCACGAAAACAAAGAAACAAAGAAATTTGCCTCCTCGAATAACGACTCGTGAACTCACATAAGAAGGCTTGCAATTAGATAATTGGTGGTCCCAATGATTAATGAATAATTTGTATTCTCTTGCTTTTTTATATATATATCAAACCTAGGGTGACCATCTCAAGTTAGTTACCGCAACTTTTGAAGAAACTCTTTTGATGGTGACCAACTTGAACTTACGGTTGGTGTGGGAGCCGGTAAATGCATGGAAGTTCGGATTAACAGCCAAACCGGTCTTTAGAGTAGGAATAGCTAGTATGTTTTGATTAGGATAAGGGAATTTAGGGTAGCTTAACCGTTTTAGGAAATAACTCTTTGCACGTCTGTCCAATCGCAATAAAATGGTTAAATACTACCCTCTTAACCAAGCCGGAACCGTACCGAAAATACCGTTAAATAACCATCAGCTCCGAAAGCGGCCGGAGTAATGACAGTTGTACGGGAAAGGAGCGGTTGCCACAAACAGTTATCAAGGACGGTTACGGGGCCGAACTCAAGGAGGATGAGGGCACTTAAGGAAATCAGCCCTCCCCCTTGAGCCATTTGCGTAGTGCGACAGTGCCGAGAGAAAGAGTTGTGAGGAGCTTTATTTTTGTCGAATCATCAGCAGTTGGATTGCTGAGATTCTGTTTTAGGACGGATAGGGGTGAGTGCACAATGCCGGAAGTGCGGGAGGACGATGATCTTGTTCCGATTCCCCTTAAGAATGTAGCGCCTGCCATTCCGACTCGGGAATCGGAGCTGAAGGAGTTGATAGAGGACCTCACCCGGATGGGATGCAAGGGCCTTCTTGCAAAGCCCTGGAATTTGCGGAGCGAGGCAACATTGAGGGAGTTCCTGTCTGAGAGAGGGAATCAATGGGAGAGGGCTAGGACTCCGGAGCGAGCAAAGACTCCGGATCGCGGTAAGGCCCCTACAGTATAGGTTTCGTAGCCACCCGCACCCGACTGCATGATCGTGGAGCCTTGAGGGCAGCCACCCCCTCTGGCGGTTAGGGAGCGAAGGATTACTCCAACTCCGAGTGGCCGGAACAGGGAACGGACAGCGGAGAGCGAGCATTCAACGCGGCAAAGCTCCAGGAAGAAGAAGAAGGTCCCGACCCCAGGGCATTCCGGCTCAGACAACGGATTGTGGGAGCAGACAAGTCCTTCAACAACAAAGGAGTCCGAGGAAGAAGTCACCCCCTCTCCTAGCATGCGCAAGATCTTCACCCGACTTCAGGAGAGGAGACTCCTAACCCCCGGTGGAGGGGCGTCCGGAATCAGTGGGCCAGCTAGGATGGCCAGCCAGTCCAAGGCAGGGACAACACCGAAGAAGCACCGAACCACCTAAGTTAGGTAGTTAGACAGTTGGGTAGTCAGGAGTAGGAGGTCGTGCAGGGAAGTGGTAGTTCAAATTTTGTGTCAACGTAAAAGTAAGATTTGAGATCTGGAATTTCCGCAAAGGCGTCGATTCCATGGCACTCTCAGTTAGGGTAGGGTAGAGCGGCCAATGGCGCCGCCCCTTCAGTTTGGGGTCAAAGGCCACTACTTAGGTGGCTTGGAAGTTTGGAAAGGGGTTTTTTTCCCCTTTGTGTTGTTTTGTGCTTTCTAACTCAATAAAACTTTGATTCTCTATAGCCCTGGTGTGTTTATGCATGAGCAGTCCGGAGTGTGTCCAAGGATCATGGAGAATAGGAGGGTTAAGAAGTCAAGATAGCATGAGAGGGAAAGGCCCAGATCGGTTCCGGTTACAGGATTGGGTTGACCACTTCTGTGGTGTAGTGGGAGGTGAAGCCTCGCTGTTCCGTTTGCCTGTATAACTTCTATGTGGGAAAGCCGCTGTTAGGAATGGGTAAGGGGTGCGAGGGGTACTCGAACTTACGCCATCCGACCTTTTGATGAGGTCCCACAGTATCTGGGAGGGGTAGTACGGAAAGCAGTACGGGTCGCCCAGTTATCCCGGATTTACAGGTCCCCAGTCACTTGTAGCCGGAAAGATCTGTCGGAAGAAGGAGAGAAACCAGATAGGTTTGAATGCCGGATCGGGTTGATCACTTCTGAGGTGTAGTGGGAGTGAAGCCTCGCTAGTTTTTTTGCATGTATAACTTCTATGTGGGAAAGCCGCTGTTAGGACTGGGTAAGGGGTGCGAGGGGTACTCGAACTTACGCCATCTGACCTTTCGAAGAGGTTTATAGACCCCGGGCAGATCCAGATCAATCTGTCGTTGTAGTTCCGGGCTCACGTTACGGATTCTTTGTGTGACCTGCCAGGCCGGATTACGCTGATCCGGACTGGTTGTGAGGGAATACCGGAAAGTGGCCATATCGGGGCATCTTTCTCAGATGAGCCACATCACCATTGGAGGTAGGAATAAAAGAGGTAGGAATTGAGGAAGTAGGAGTAGGAGTAAATCTTAGCTTTAGTGGTTCATCCGGAAGGCAAGTCCCGGAAGTGAGGATTTTCCAACTAACCATCCGGAAACGGAAAGGCCATTCCGCCCGGTGGTTGATTTTCAAGAAGGGTAGGAGAGGAGCTGCCATCTTACACTTCATAGGGTCCCTGGAACGATACTCGGATCATCCGGACAGCCGGATTAAGCACTAAAAACATTTAACCGGATTCTTTTGTTGATCCCGTGTTCCGACAGTTGGCACTACTGGAAGAACAAAAGTGGAAAATGAAAATAAAAATCCCTACTAGTTACTGTACCACTTTGAGTCAACTACCTCCATGTATGTCCTATAATGTTCTTTGTGCTTCAATCAAAGTTGCCTTCGCTTAAGAATCATATAGTTCTTGAGTGAGTTATACAAACAAAACTACTTCATTACGCATTTGTTTGACTATACAATAGTTAGACAAATGAGTTGGGGTTCACAACATCTACCTATTTTCATCTTGAAGCCCCAAAGACGATATGCTTTTGTTTTTTTTAAATGAATTTTGTTTATGTGGTTCTAAGAACATCACTTGATCAATGTAAGATGACCCCTTGTCCAAGGGCTCTTAATTTATTTTTTTATGATGATTGAGATGCAGACTAATAGGTTGTTGACTTTGTTTCTATATGTTAAGTTACTCACAACTAACATGCCTCAAGTCCATGAGCACTTGCAGTCCCACACCCACACAAGGGACTTCATAAAGGGCCTTTGTGACACACCTTCTTTTGTCCATCCTCTTGAGGCCCTTGGTGGTTGTGGCTCTTGCTTGTGCAATGGGTGTTTGTGGCTCTTTGCTTAAAGCGTATGTGTTTGTAACTCATGGTTTGTGTAAGAGTTGTTTGTGGCTTATCCTTTGAGGAGTTTTTGGGTTGTATTAGCTTAGAATCATTCTTGAGTCTCTCATAATCTTCTTCTAGCTTTGAATAAGTATCAAATCTCTTTTAGTCTTTCATCTCTCTTGGATCTCTCTTAAATCTTAGATGCCACTCTTGGGAGCAAGCATGGTCAAATATACGAAAAAAGTGCTCCGGTATACTAAAACCAAAAAAAAATTGGTCAAATGCCTAAAAGTAGTAGCAAAGTGTTCTTTATATTGGATTTTTTTCATGGTGCCCTCTGTTGTTGTGTTAGGTGCTCAAATATAGAATAACAAGCTGAGATCTTCAAAACTTATCATTAAAAGTACTGCTAAAAAAGTAATAGCTAAATGTGGCTTTGGACATAGATTTCATGACCTTAATTATTTTGAAGTAGGACTTCTTTCCATATTCCTTGAATTCATTATAAACTTGAGGGCATCATAACAAAAATTTGTAAAAAAAACATCAATTTAATGCAATTTTATCATGGTTTAGACAAATTCAAGACAATTATGTGTACATTATATCTACTTGCACACTACTTGCAACATCTTCTAAAATATGTAGACTTTTTTTTTAAATGTCAACATAAATTGCTTGGCTTTGTAGATCAATGCGTTTCTCAAATATACATGATTTTTTCCTTCACAAAATCCAAAGTTAGTATATAATTTTGAATCACTTTCACTAAAGCCTATGCATGGTAATGGTGGAGTTGTGTACTTGACCATGGTTGCGCCCTCTTAGGTTCTTCACTTTAAATCATCAATAAATATGTTTTTAGTCTCCTAGCTTTTGAAGCATTATTAGACGATCTCTTATAGTCTCCTAGCTTTTGATCATTATCGGATCTCTCTTTGTCTTCCACCTCTCTCTTGGATATCTCTTAGATATTAGATCTCACTCTTAGTTCCTTCACTTTGAATCATTACCGGATCTCTTTCAGTCTCCTAAGTTTTAAACAATATCGGACTTGTCTTAACTCTCTACTTTTTTCTTGATATCACTTAGTCATGAATATCTCTTTTGATTTTAAGTCTCTCTTAGTTTTAAGTATGTTTTTTTGGCATGCATTCTCATGTAGAAGCCTGATCATAAGCACTCAAATATAGGTTTCTGATTAAGAAGTGTGACCACATGATAAGGCCTACATATTGGAGAGAGGTGCACCAAATTATTTGACAACGCCCCTTAGAGTGTACCAAGATTGCGTGGACTAAAGTGATCTAGATTGTGGAGGAAGTCCCCCAACTATGACGAGGTCCTCGACAATTTCAACGTGTCATGGGGAGACAACAATCTCCTATGTTTCCACTCAAACTCTAATATACCTTGGAATGTCAAGTCATCTTTGTTGATTTAGAAATGAACATGCTTAGGCATCATATCCTTCTTGGGGCGGTATGGTTCCACTGGGTGCACTCTGGAGAGTTGTCCCTTTTTGTTTTGGATCCAAGTTCCCCCGGGGGGGGGGTGTAGAGAACCAGAATGACATAAGGGGGTATTTTGGACCCCCAATTCACATTTACAATTGATATGAAAAAATGTGAAAGAAAATAGTATAAATGTTAAACCTTGTGCAAATTCTACGTCGTAGAAAATTATATCTATTATGTGTTGTCTTTTCTTCTTTTTCTTTTTTTGCTATAATTATTCAAAGGAAAAAATTAAACATTTCAATTTAAACTCTCATGCAACTTTTGAAATCCCACTTTCAATCTATTTGGTCAACTTTGTTTTGTCAAATGAAAGAATTGCATGTAATGAGATGATATCCAAAAACAATTACTTTATAAATGATCGTGATAATGATTTCCTACTAAGTTCATTTTGAGTCTCTCCATTGAGTGCAGCCCCGGACCAGTGACCTTGTATTTCTTTTGGCAATGAAATATAAAGTGTTGCATGTGTCTCCAAAACAAAGAAAAACCAAAGGCATACATCTCTCTCTCTCTCTCACACAGCAGTTGAACTTCCTGTTTTTGAAGATTGCATACAGGTGCACCTGGTGAGTGGCAATCATGGCGAAGACCATTTTTTGCAATCATCAACCCTTTGATCACGGGACTGAATTCAAGTCCACATTTGTAACTTGTCCTGTCCTTGACCGCTTCATGTACACATATATCATTCAGGGTTGACACCCAACCATCTACAGGAAGTCTCAACTTACTTACGATGTTGAAGCAGCACGAGTTTTTTTGGTGATTTACAAGTCAAGAGCAGCCATTGCTCACACGAAATCAACTGTTGCACCAACACACGTGAAACTTGACAAACATTACAGTTCTATGCTGTATCATGCGCTGGGAGGATCATGGAAATTAAGCCCCTCGTGACTTGTGATTGATGGGCAACACATATAACCCCCCCCCCCCCTCCCCCTCCCAGTTAATTAATGATGTGAGCATTCATACTGAAATCTTCCTTTGTCACAGAACTAGAAGACCCGGTTGGACGCTTGGAGTTATTATTGAGATGCATCAATGGTGCACTTCAAACATTCAAGTTTCTAGCAATCAACGTGCGTCACTGAGGAATTGTCGTACGTCATTGGAAAATATGAAAACTTGTGATTGTGGTAGATTTACATATTTCTCTCAGTGATGCAGGACGATTGCCTAGGACTCGTATGCCGGTAGTGGGGCAGCCGCCAAGTTTGAGGTTGACTACGTTACAAGCAACATGAACTTTGCAACTTCTTTGAAAGTTTGCATTTACAATTGCCAACCCACCCACCCACCTCCCAAAGATTCAGGTGAAGGGCCTACTTACGGCGAGTTGTTTGTCTATTGTGGCCGTATAAGGCGAGAGTGGCCCCCAAACCTTTTGATGTGGCCGTAGGTAGAGGTGAAAGTCAAAAGATGGGAGTTGAATTTTATGTGCGACGTTCATATTGATAACCAGATTTTGTAAAGAAATTGTGGTCAGATTGGCTATTACATCGCACCCATTACACATTGTTTCAAGAGTCTCACACCGGCGACAAGACTTGAGAAAAAAGAAGTAGGAAAAAGACTGGGCCTACACACACACAAGAAAGCTGATAATAATCATCAGTCACACGGAGGTTGAGGTGGAGTAAGTCAGCAACTTGAAGCTTCTTTTAGAGTGTGCACGTACGATTGGCAACTCACCCAAGTCACCGAAGATTCAGGTGAAGCACCTACTTACAATGATTGTTGGGTGGCCTTTTTCATGCAAGAGTGGTCTCAAACATTTTGACGTGGCCCTAAACAAATGTGGCCATGTTGTCTACTATATTATTTAGTGCGGTTGACACCATTCATCATCAATCCACATTTCTTTGTCTTGCAATTATTGCATGGCAACTAGAGAGGGTGTCATGTGTTCCTCGGTGTTAAATGACAAGTCATGAAGACCACTCTAATTAACATAGTACACCAATTCTAATGCCACACTAAATTAGATGTTTAGTCTAGCTACTACATATTATGTCATAGTGCCACACAAAGGTAGCTTAAACCCACGGTCTTAACCCGGATTATGGCAACTTTGAGGTTAAGTCACCTAAGGCCATAATAGTACAGTAACCTCCTGCTTAAGTACGCAACTTGAACATGCGTATTTTGTGCGTACTTAGCTGGTAGGTGCGTACTTTAGGGTTTCCCAAATTGCTTGTGTTTTGCTATAGTTGGTAGGTGCGTACTTTAGGATTTAGGGTTTCCCAAATCGCTATTGCTTGTGTTTCGCTATAGCCGGTAGGTGTGTACTTTAGGGTTTAAGGTTTCTCAAATCGCTTGTGTTTCGCTACAATGTTGAAGAAACCAAACGGAAAGTGTCTCAATGAGCATGAACGCTGTGAAATCATCTTGAAGTTTAGTAGAACGAATACTTTGAGTAAAAGGGCTCTAGCCCAAGAGTACATCGTTAGTGAAGGCGATGTTAACACTCAGGAACTAAATGTCGGTTTAGAAAACGGAGTTATATTCTAGGGTTTTGACTCTCTTTATGAGCAAGTTCTTGACATCGAGGATTAGTTGCTCTGCCTTGAAGTTCAATAAGAAGCAGAGGAAACATTTGATGGCCTTAAGAAATCGTTTGAATCAATTAAGAGCAAGATCCGAGCGGTCGGCCTCAAAGCCAAACGCAAAAAACTTCAAAACTTACGCCAAATGACGATTCACGACATGTTCAACTAAGAAATCTTGAACCCTAAATTTTTTGCCAAAAAATGCGTACTTAACCGGGATGCGTATTTAAACGGGTGCGCACTTAAGTGGGAGGTTACTGTACTCGTATGTGTGACCCTCCTAGCACTTGATTTCTAGTGCACCCTACCACCTATGATCCACCCAATCATAGTAGGGATATGCAAGTGAACTGCATGTTTTATACCAACCATGTGAGAACCTAGGGACTTGCCCTTAGGAGGAATAGGTGCCAAAGGGCTTGTCCGTGCCTGTTCAAAACATTCATTTTCAAAGGTAGTAAATAGTCGTTGGGAACCCTCTTACTCTCGTAATGCACATAATAACATAATAGCATTATAGCAACTTGAAATTAAAGCAACACCGTAGCTCATGCAGGTGGAAACGTTGGAATCGTCTTTCTTTCTATCTTTACTGCCACACCAGCTACAACAAGTGAAAAAACAGGGAAAATACTGGGCCTACACCCTCAAGAAGCTGGTATATAATGATCAGTAACTCCCACCCAACCACTTTCCAAATGATTGACAGTCAGGTCACCTTCTTCATAAGCGTCCTCCAGGACCAGGTCAAACCTGTGTTATGACTAAAATTTAAAGTGGTTGGGATGCCGGTTTACGGGAGAGGTAGGTGTCTCTGTATGGGACCCAAAAGAGTTGTTCTACTGTCGGAGTGCAAACTTCAAAAACTGGGTTCTTACCAAGGACAAACTTCCAGGACATGCAAGAAGGAAATCCAGAGGACAACATCATTAACAGTGACCCTCTTCAGATGGAACACTAATTTAAGTTCATTCAAGTTCCCCTTTAACTCAACGGGACGTTTCTTCGGGAGTTGGAACTCTCCTGTGATCTTCCAGTGGTTGTTTTTCATGCAATTTTAATCATTTCTTTCCACTTGTGGTGCACGCTTGGAGGACGTATTTGAAATTGAATGAAGAGAAACCTATATTGGTTTGGGAGTGGTTCATTGAGGGCTATTGTGAAGGACAAGAATTAACATTTTTTTGGAGGCCCAACCGCCACTCATGGATTCAAGAATTAAGTTATGCATATAAGGTACGTGGTCACTGTTCTTAATTGAACACCTATATTTGAGTGATATCTGGCAAGGTTGTGATTAAGAATGGACACTAATTTCTGCATGTCACATTCAATGCTGGTTCCATGAGCATGGCATTGAACCTTGAAAAGTAACACTGCTGCCAGATTAGGAGGCTGCCAGGCCTAAAAGTTGTTCAATGTTCATGAGTTTCCCCTGGAAGCAACGTTAAAGTTTGTTGCCTAATCTTCAGCAGGTGAGCTCAACCACCAGGGATAACATGAATTGCAAACCATGCTTAATTAAAATGATGAACATTGGGTGATTTGTACACTCTGTTATATCCTCCACTAAAATATTACAGCCGAATTCCAATCACCAATCAATGTAAAGGCACACAAAGTCCAAGACAACACGTGTGCTTCTACACTTGAGCTGTACTATGCTTCACACAGTACAATGCCTCACACTTTACCTGCAGTAGGCTTTGGCATCAACAATTCCCCATCGTATGTATCTGGCTCTGCGATATTGCTGTGCGGTTTACAAATCAACCTCATAGCAGTAAATAATATATCTAGTAAATGAGAGTAGCAAAGAATGTTCACTCATCATACAAGGTTTGGTCCTCACCTGCAATGTTTATGCAAAAAATGGATGTGGAAATCCCACATGCAATCAGCAGGATGTTGGATAAGTCAAATTGCAATCTAGGAGATTTAGAGCATTGGAATTGTTTGTCAGAACTGCTTCTTGCAATTCCTCCACTGTGCCAAGAATTCGTACAGTATCACATAGCCACAGTATTCCAGATTCCAGGACCTAATAGAATCTCTTTATTATAAGCAGACTAAACAATCAAAATCATCCCTAAACCCTAAACCCTGAACCTTGATCCCTAAACGAAAAAGCGAATCTCATTTCACAGAGTGGCTCGTGTGGCCAATTGCAGTGGAGTGTCTCGCATTTCTTCTGAATGCAACAGTATGGGAGTGTCTAGTTGTTGACCACCTCTCATCAGTTCGACATAATTGAATCTTACTGAGGTTTTCAAGTTCCACTCTCTCCCAACCATCTATCTCATACGGTGGGCGAACTCTAAGGTTACTCTTAGTGTAATTGGTCTCCTTTCTCCTGCTCACTCCCTCAATGACTGTGTCCACCAACATCCTTTCAGAGCAATCTTCTCTATCCCCTACAAAGCAACTCACAACTGACGTTTTCAGCTGTCCAATGTTTGAGACATTGCCTTGAGGCTCTTTTGCCAAGCCATCAACACACTGCCTCTTACTTGCACGTATATCCTCCACTAACTTGGTCACAATTTTTCTCTTAGAGAGGGAAAGCAAACGAGAAGGATACACATCGACTTTTGAACTATTGCAACAAAGGTCATCAGTATCACTGATATCACTTTCGCTCGAGTCAAACGCTTGGGACCATCCCCATGTCTCCCACGGACACCCACATATTCCATAGTCCTACAAATTATGCCAAGCATGGTCTGAGTAACATGGCACATGAAAGTTTAAAAAATGTGTGTCAATGACATGTGTATCTACAGGGGGATTTAGGGTTTTACACAGAGTCACGCATCCATGACAAGTTTCACTGTAACACTAAGGCTTCCTTTGTGTTTACTTACACAGAAGTACAAAGGAACCTGCAAATTAGATAATATCAGAAGACATCAGGCATAAGAGAAAGATCATTACTGTTTCTCCAATAAGAATGTACTCGAGAACAGAGGATGCGGCTCGCATGTAGCCAGTCCAGTCAACTCCTCTTGGCTACCAACCAGAATAACATAATCTGTTAGCATAATATGTCACATCTAGGATAGAAATGAAGAGTTCATGGTTGTTTCAGCCTCAAATTCGGCTTACAGAATAGGACAGTCAGGGTCATCCTGGTATATCCTCTTCAACTTGACCAACAAATGCATCATAAAAAAAACAGAACAATCCATTATGCAGGGTACCTGCTACACAGTTCCACTGCCTTCACAACAGAATAGGCAAAGTATGAGGGAGGCAAAAAGCTTGATGCCTTACCATCCATGATGAGATGATAATGTGTGCTTTCCTTGTAGAAATTGCATAACAAGCATCTTCCTTCTCCACCAAAGGTCCATTCAGGCCTCTGTCTCCATTGTCTGTTGCAGTCACAATCACCACAGGGCCCTGCACCCATTCTCAAAACCGTTAGGATGTATAAATATTTAGAAGCTACACACCTGTGAATGTTCTCCGAAGTGGCAGCACCAATGTTTTGATGCTCTGACTCTCGAAAAATAAAAAGCAGAAATATAGAAGAGACACCAATCAAATTCAGAATCTTGATGTTTGAGGTGTTGGATTATGTTTTGGATAGAACATCTAATTACTGGAGGGGAGGAGAGCTACAGTGCCTACCATTGGAAATACAACCTCAACACTTCAAATTAATAGTCTGGCAAAACTTACAGGGCTTGAACATGAAGACTGGTTAAAAGAAGTACCTGATTTTCAGCAAAGATTCGAGAGAGTGCTTGGTTGAGATGACAAGCGAGCTGGCCACTACCTGCACCTACCTGCAGATTACAGGCCACCCACAAATGTTTTAAATGCTTCCTAAAGTATGTCCCTTTTGCAAAGTGCAGAAACCATCAAGGGCACATTGCAATCCCTTGCATCTCCACAATCTTACAACATGTGTCAATACATACCTCAAGAACATCCATGGTGGAGAGTTCATAATTGACTGATCTCGCCCTGCAACAGTTACTAAGTTAGAGACTCATTAACTAATCCCTAAAACCGAGATAGGAAGGAAATCAAACCATATACAGCAGACTGAAAATTGACACACATACCGCAAGTAATGTGCAAGCTCAGTCACGTATTCTGTAGTGAAAACCTCATACTTGACCGCACCAGCACGTGGATCACGACCTTCTACATAGTCTTGCCACTGGATGCAACCTTTGCAATTGCAAAAGAGAGAACCATTCACTCCAATCTGAAAAGAATCACTTATTAAGAAGACACTCTTGAGTCTTGATATTTGCTGCTCACAAAGTACAACTGACAAGAAAGTCAAACGAAATTACATGCTCAGTACGCTTGAGAGTCATGTTCCAAAAACTCCTCATTGACATGGTACCACCAGGTTCAGGATGTGACCACAGATCTTTGACCATGGTCAGGTCCAGAATCATGCTCTCCAAACTAGCCATACCATGAGCTGGGATTCTTTTGCAACATACATACTGTAAATATTAATCGTCAGATCCATTGATCTCCACAATGTAGGAACCTCTGCTGCATATGAGCATGAAATTCACTTGCATACACTACCCGCCCTATATTAGGGTATCATTCCATCGTGAATACATACAAGCAGAATTATGGATAGTATCTTATGAATCATCTTTCATGCAATCACAGATCGATTGATTCATGCAATGTAAGGCCCTTTCTACACATGAGCACACAAGCAACTGGCATACACTGTCCTCCCTACATTAGAATACCATTAGGCCGTGAATAAGTAGTATGAGCAACACTATGGGGCAAAATATCTAATGAATCTTCATTCATTCAAACACAGATCATTTGATGCTTGCAATGTGCTCAGTTGATCAAGAAATCCACTTTCATACACTATCCTTCCTATATTAGGGTTCCACTAGGCTGTGAATACATGGGGCATAATTTCTCATGAATGATTATTCACTCAATCACAGATCAATTGATGATCGCAATGTAAGAACCTCTGCTGAATGTGGCTGCGAAATCCACTTGCATATATTATCCTCCATATACTAGGCTACCATTAGGCCATCATTGTGTAGTATAACCAGAACTATGGGGCACAATTCCTCATGAATCTTTATTCTTTCAATCACACATCAATTGATGCTTGCAATGTGCTCATTTGATCAAGAAGTCCCCTTTCATACACTATGCCTCCTATATTAGGGTTTCACTGGGCTGCAAATACATGGGGCACAACATGTAAAAACCTATGCTGAATATGAGCATGACACTCACTTGCATACACTACCCTTCCTATACTAGGGTATCAATCCATGGTGAATAGACAAGAGCAGAACTCTGGGGCATAAAATTTCTGATGAATCTTCATTCATTCAATCAACGATGAATTGGTGCTCACAATGTGCTCCTCATATGATCACGAAATCCACCTCCATGCATTATCCTTCATATGTTAGGGCACCACTAGGCTATGATTACATGGGGCATAATTTCTCAGGAACGATTATTCACTCAATCACAGATCTATTGATACTCGCAATGTAAGAACCTCTAATGCATGTGGCCAACAACCACTTATCAATATGAGAATTTCATTGGGGCCGTGAAAACTTAAGAACAGAACCATGGGGGGGGGCTGATTAGCCCTACAAAAACTCACCTGGGTGTTGCACGGGGACGCCTGAGAAGAATCGAAGAGGGAGAAGCGATCCACGAGCTCACAACAGGACGGCAATTGATCCGTGACGCCACCCATTCCAAACCTGACCCATTTGCTTCCACTCCAAAAGACATACTTCACTGAGTTCCCATTACGATTGGAAAAAGTCACAATTCCTGACGTGTAAGTTGCCCTTTCACCAACTTTCAAACCCAACTGATTGAAGGCTGTACATGACCTACAAGCATTCCGACACCGTGATCATATGCCCATAAAGTAAATGCAAAATTTCGCAAGTTCCAGGTTTTGTTGGTGCAAGTTTTGTTGGAACAGAGGGAGCAAAGACGGCACACATGTTGTGGATTGTGATGAATGCAATTCTGTAAGTCGAAATCAAACCATGATCCTATGCTCCACGTCCCCAATCTCTTGAGTCAGCAACCCTAACATCTCTATCTGACGACAAAACCTCAGCATTACGAACTCCATCGGTATGTGGGATTAAGTTGCTCCACACTAATTTATCGACATTCCGCAGTATCTTGAATATTTACTACTAGCACACTAATTAATGACACATTGCTCTAGTAGGCACCCAATATCAATTGAAGTAGATATTGGGTGCCTACTACACCCTAAACTCCTTAATATCAACCTCCATAATGTCACTTACTCTCTAATATCCCAAAGCCCTAGGGAACGGATGTTCGTAGTTCAAATCTCACTCCTTATTGTCACATTTCTCTCCCTTATATCACAATTTTTTTCATTAATGCAACCCATCAAAGAAGTCAACCCAAAACCTCACATTGTGCCATCTATCAATATGTGGAGTGTCACCTTCTTATTCTCATTCTTCTTCTCTTGATGTTACTTGTTGAATGTTGGTGCATGCATATGCCACATCGCCCGGGAAGGTCAAGTGGAGTGGACCACACCACACCATTAAAATGTTGCACTTTGTGTTATTCCAATGTGTCACATGCTACACTAATTCTATAGTATCACGCATTCATGTTAACACTACAAAACTCCATTAGATCATGTGCACTCTAGTTGCCATAGGTGTGATACTACAGAGTTTAGAGTGTAGAAGCAATTTGTCATTAATGAATGTAATGGTGAGACCATGATTAGGGTCATCGATTATGGATGATGAAATGTGCCTTCTCATATCCAATCAAATATATCACTTTGCCTTATCAACACCTACGCATATTGATGGTAGAACAACACCATAGAACATTGGTCAGCGAGGAATCTCACTTCCAGGCCCAAAAATACCCCTTCCTTTATATACCACATGTATGTGCAACTAGTGGCACCTTCTACCCTCGGATAGAAAACATTGTAATAAATAAGGGACATGGTGGCCCTTTTGCCCTTTGATCAAGCTAATATCACTTGCAACAAGTGAATTCCCTTTCATTCTTGGCATCTTATGAGCCGGGCCCATGACCCACCCAACTTAGCATAGGTGTTGGGTAATGTTATGCATGCGCAAATTGTATGTTCTGATGCACCAAACATGAAGGGGCATATATGATGATTAGCCCTACCTAAATACTTACTTGAAAGTGAGAGGGTTTTGAGGTCTTAAAAAATTCAAATTGATTCAAGAAAATTACAAAAGTTTTGTGCAATACGTTAGGAGGAAAAAAAGAAAAGAAAAGAAGTAAACCTCCAAAGTAAATGCACAAGTTTTAATAGCTTATAATTCTAGATATTCTTGGGAAGGTTCCAACCTAGGTAAACTAGTTCGCTCATGCCAATTAAAGATTTTTGTGGTTTGAGTTCTAGCCTTGCGTCCAACAAACTTTGAAAGACATTATGTAGATCTTCTAGATGGTCCTTAACGTCTTCAAGTACACATTGATATTGTCCACATATACTAGATCGCTTTGCCATCTTAGGTTCCTTAAGACAATGTCCACAAGCCTTTGGAATGTGCTTGTGGAATTGCATAGCCCAAATGCCATGATTGTATATTTGTAAAGCCTTCATTACATATAAATGTTGTTTTTCCTTTAGTTCATTCTTCCAAGGGTATTTGCCAAAAACTTGCAGCTAGGTCAAAAGAAGAGAACATTATTGCCCCATGTAGTTGGTCCAATGTTTCATCGATTTTTAGTAGAAGATACATATTAATCTTTGTGATTGAATTCCATCTCTTAAAGTCTACACAAAACCTAGTTGTTATGTCCTTCTTCGTTACCAAGATGATTAGTGACGCCCATGGTGACCTTGAGGGCTGAGCCACCCCTAACACTAACATTTTCTTAATCTTAGTGCGAATGACCTTCTTATCTTTCTAACTTCCTCTCCTCACATATTTTTTTTGTCCCTTTCTTTCAAAATGCATGTCTGGCCAGTTGCATTTGGCCCAATTTGTAGGACTTAGATTGGACACCTTTAAATTATGTAAGATCAACGTGGCCACATTGTTCATTTGCTCTACAGAGAGTTGATTGCCCATTTGTTGTTTGGACACCACTTCTAGGAAACATTGTCTCATCTTTGGGGTTAAGACTACATGTTCTAAACTCAGTGTGATTTCGCTCATCTCCTCAGTTACCTAGGCTTAGTATTGTATAAATTCCTTTGGCATTTCAATTTCTAGGTTGGCCATGGGAGAGGCATACATGCCTCTTACCTTTGTCTATGGTATGGCTCATACCTTAGCAAACACTTGCTCCTTCTTGATGGTTAATTTTTTGCAAAGGAGATTTATAATGAGAAGTTTTGATTATGCTATATAGCTCTTAGCATACATACCATAAGTTGTTGAGCTATGGCGATTCACAATATGCTTGTGCCATGGCTCAACCTTTATATAGTGTCCCTTTGGACATGCCAAAAGCAATGTCGGTTCCATGTAATTTTATGCAAGAAAGCATCAATAGTGAAATATTTGTTAGCTCTAAATAGGATTGTTTGATGAAACACTACCTTTGGTGGCAAACTTGATTTACCTAGCTCTAAAGTGTTCCACAGATGAAGCTTCTAATCAAGATTCTTGAAGTTTGGGAATTGGCCCCAATTGTATTTGCTCTCACATTCTCTGCCATGCCTTGTTCGTGTAGGCTTCCCTTTTTTTGTCAACTTTTGCTCCACTCATCATGCTCTTCAATTCTACAATCACCGGATCCTTGTCATTCTCATGGCCATTCTTCAAGCCACTATGTCCAACACACATTGCATTTGCTCTAAGCCAAAAATAATTTGTTCTCCCATGTTGACAAACACCCTTACTTTCGCAAAACACCTTGCACCCCTATCTCGAGATGAGCCACACCCACATGTTTGCATGTATTTCCACTGCAATGTTTATTTTAATGTGCAGTGTTTTTATATCTTGACGTTCAAGATGAAGACTAGGCTTTGAGGCATGACAATTAGGTTGCAACATGTATCCACAATACATGGCATCTTTATACCTTTTAAGCACACACTCCGTGACCCAAGGCTTCTCCTATCGACCTTTGGCCTCTCTTTGGTTACTTAATTGACCAATTTAATGCATATGGACATGAATCGACACTTGGTATACATGGGTTTTTCATGTTTGTTTTTGTTCTCCAGCCCATTATTGGAGGAGTTCTGTAGTTTAAAGATTTATTCTTCACATATGTTCTTTTAGCCACAAGCTTGGCTATCAACTCCGGAATCATATCTAAAACATATGAGCGAAGGTTGCAATACATTGGCGTGCTACAAGGGTATTTCAAGGTGCAAAGTTTCTTCTTTGTTCCTAGGACACTTGTTCCTTGATACTTGCGTCGCCATCTCAGGGAGTGTAGTTGATTGACTATCGTTGCCAAGTCTTGCATGGCAAGCTTCATTGCCCTATCTTTGTCTTCAAGAGCATCGTGGTGGCATTCTTGGTCACCTTGTTGGCCATCAAAAAAATTGGCACAAACCTAAACCATCATTTCATATGCATGAGTAATGTGGTGTTTGACATGTGATCATGCACTCCAACTTCTTGCATTAGCTCTGGAAGGAGTGACCTAATAAAGAGTGTGTGTGTCGTCCTCATTGAGGATCCAAAATCTACCGTGGCAAACTTGGCATGTTTGATAAACTGTGTTTCCTCTTGCTCAACGTCCCCTAGAGCAACCGCACTCTCTTAGTTTTGTCTTACCCTCCTTACCACTTCCTCATCAACGATTAGGTCCGCCAGTTGTCTAGGGGAAAACTCTAAAAGTTTCTCCCTCAGTCGTTCCAACACCGCGGCCTTGGTTGTTGACTTGTATACATTCTCATCATTTCTTTCAGATGATGTTTCATGTGATTTGCTCCCATCTGCATCATAACTAATGAATTCATTGCTATCCAAATTTTACATGTCTTTACTAGTTGTAACTCATCTGCCTATAGATGGGAATACTATGCTTCGACACACTTTGTGTCTCCAAATCCAATGTCTCGAAATTGATCCTACAAAATAGGGCAACGCCTCTCTCCACCCACAATTGATCTACCTTCTCCCAAAGACTCATCTTGAGCTTTAGATCTCAAATTTTCAGTGTTTCAAGAAGACCGCCTTCACCAAATGCCGCGGCGGATTCAAATCCGCTTAACCACCTTTTTTGTTCAAGCAAAGGATGATGAGCGCATGGGATGATGGGACGATCCGCACATTTGCTCTTAAACACTTGAAATTTTGCTAATGCAAGCGTCGTCTTCACTCCCTTCAATGTGTTATCCCTTTTATCTTCCTCTGCATAGGATTTGTGGGTCTTGACTAATTTGAACCCCACGGTCAAGCACAACAATTCTACAATTTGTGATTTGGTTAGTTGCTCACTGGCTTTTCAAAGATATCTATCCAATGGTAATTCTACCAATGCTAGTTGCACATTCATATCCGCCCTTAGCTATTTGTACACATGTTCCTTTCAAAATCTCCAATTCCTTCTCACAAGCTGCTCAAATGTGGTTGTATTTTTCTTCACTTCTTACACTAGCTTGTGTAGATTCCTACAAAATTGTTGCACTTCAACCTCTTCGCTCCAATCATGCTTCATTGCTCGAGTCAATATCACATCCACATTATGTTGTTGATTGTTCTTCAAGTGCTCATAATGTGTATCGGCATCATATCAAATTCATGATGGCCGCCATCACTTCATCAATCAATGTCTTCTACAACCTGCAAGATGTCATTGGCTCTCAAACAACCCAAATCTACTAGGTGAGTATACCCCACATCTCCTTCAAGAGACGGGTTGGCTAAGTTTTAGCCTTCTGCACTCAGCATCCGACACTTGTTGGGGCCTCTACTCATGTGGTGGCTCACCTCCATAGATGTGACCCTCGATCATGCGGCTACGATTGAACAAATGTATGACAACCCTATAATGGAAGTGGTTGGGTTCTCTAATCATTGAACAATGCCATTCATCCATATGCTCGCATATCATTCATGAATGAAGACCTTACTCCTAGCCACCCGTCGTGAATTGTTGGAGGACCTTTACTTAAAGCTCTTTGCTCTAGAAAAACATGTTATTACAATTGACTTCAACAACTATTGGTCCAAGCCAAAAATCAATTAGTCCAATATTTAGCATTACATCAAGTAGTCTATTTGAAACCAAATCTTCATAAACTTAAGGTATTCAACCAAATAAAAAAGTCCGCTTAAGGAGTGGCTTGATTTTAGATAGGTTCACTTGTGATGCAGCAAAAATGGAAATGAAGATGACCACTTCAAACAGGTCTACAATATTGTGAGTAAATTAACTCAACACACACATTTTGCTGCTTAGGATTGGTGTTCAGAAGTCAATACTGTGATTTCTGCATGATTTTTTGATTAGTATATTCCCATGGAGCAAATCATGAAAGGCATTCCTTGGCTAACGCTGCATTTTGTAATTGAGACAAGAGCATATGAGACAAACGATGAATGGGGAGAACTGACTGCTAGTTACAGATAAACCTATTGAGTTTGAGAAATAACCAATTAGAGTTCAGGATTTCAGGAAAATTACCAATAATTATAGAGGAATTTATGGGATACACCTCAAATTAGTAAAGAAAAACCAAAACTTCACAACATGTAACTGGTCGGACTTGGAAACACTAGGATTTCTACCGATTATGCCCAAACATCTCCCCAGACACTAGAGACAAGGCCTTTAAGGAAGGAGAACCCACGTTTCCCAGTTAAACATCTTGATTTGTTGAAGATAACAGACCCCTAAGAGTAACAACCATCTCATAAACAGTAGCATAGGCAGTGTAATTTATCACTCAACACATTCATCATTGACCTCACACCATTGCAACTGAATCTTGTCCTGAAGTTAGGAAGCAATAGATCTTCCATCTTCTCCAAAACCTTTGCCATACATGATAAGAGGGGGACAAGTGTGTTCTATCTGTACAAGCATAAAGTTTCATTCGATGCAGGAAGGAGAGGAAATAAAGTATTTATTCCTCCAAAACACTTTGTAACTTCATGCGGAAGACTAAATTACAATGGGTCTGAGGGGCTGCAGATTCTACCAGAAACATGACCAAAGCACCTATAAACAGTGTTGTCCTCAGTAATGTGAGTTGTCTAATCTGTACAGTGTCGAAGCAGATTACAACTTCAGTATGCAAGCTATGGGGATGATCTGTCAGAATACATTAGTACTTATAGCACATTTTGAGCGAGTTTCTCAAGGCCTGTTTCTCATGAAGGTGGCAAAGTGACAGCTGGAACAGTGCCTGTAGCTCGCAAAAGAGCAGAGTAATGCTCCAATGTCTGCAGTAACCCACATCTGAGTTAGCAGCACTAAGAGACGTAGTGTTATAAGTGTGGAAAACATCACCTTAACACCTGGTTGGTTTTGTACGTGCCAAATTTACAGACATGAAGATAGACATCAAACATAGAAATCAACACACATCATTGAAATGTTCAATATGAATCTGGTGTGATATGATGTAACACACCTCTGTCATGACTTTCTGAACAGCAGCTGTGCCTCGGGCAATGGTGGCGTCTTTTTTACTGTGGATGGCCTCCAACTTTTCTCTTATCTCTTTCACCTGAAAAGGAAACCTGTTGGTTAGCAGAGCTCAAATTACCCAAAAGAGAACAAAGCCATCAGTATCTGTATAATCCCCAAGAAGTTGCAGCACTTATCAGTTTCATAATGTAAACTTCAGTTAGTCCAGACCCTTATTTAGTAAATCCTGCTTTATACCAATTGATTGTTCAAAGGTATACACACCTGAACCTCTGTTTTCAGGATTGATGCACCCCGTTCCTCTAGTTGGGCAAGCAAAGGTAGACATCGTGCTTTGGTTTCTTCCAGTTCTCTCTTAGCCTCCTGGATTTTCCTGGGCCTCTGATATTCAAGTTTTTCCGTGAGATCTATCCAATGTTGCTCTGTCATTGAGGGATCAAAAAGAATTAAGAATAATCTCAGTACAACTTCGGTTTGCTATTCCATTCGCAGATCGAAGGAAAGTGCCATCCAAGACAATCAATCAACTGCTGCAACAAAGACCCCCCAAATGCGTAGCAGACTAGTACTACGTGCATTCAGCCGAAAAATAAGGTCAATATGACATTCAATTCAGACTTTTTAAATTAATAGGACCTTGAAACTTCAGCTGGGAAAGCTCAGTATCTAGGGACTCGATCTCTTCTTCAATTGCTTTCACCTTGGCCTTCAGTGCCTTTCTCTCCTTCACTGTGGCTTTTTGTTTGATCCACTGCAGCATGAGAATTCAAGTTAGCAGAAAGACACATAACATAGAGGAAATAAATGCAGTGCATACTTCATGTTGCACATGTTTTATTTCATGTATTAAGACAACATTGCATTTTCCAGCTCTATATCTACCAGGTGAGAACTTGCGGACAAGCACCTTAAGTGATGCAAGTTATACATAGATGTGATTATTCTAGGTGACTGAATAGAACCTCTGGTTTCAAAAAAACTGATTAATTGTGAGGAATTCAACGAAAGCTGGGAAGAAATTAGTCAAGTGATGCATACCAATTTCTCAAGCTCATCCAGCATGACCAGGAATTTCTTCAGTTTCTTTTCAACCTGCACAAGCACACACATCTCGCCCATGTGAGTGTTCTCGTGAGAATGAGGCCTGGCATCTGTGAAGAAAACATCAGCAGAAACAAGATCACATAGTCAAATATAGCTTCTACAGTAATATCAATCCTAGCAATTCACCTTGTTGTAGGCCTCGAGTTTGTCCTTCCAGTGATTAAGTGACTGCTGCACCTCTTCTGCTGAAGCTTCTATCTCTTGTAAGGTAGCTTTCCTTTCTGCCAGTGCTCTCTGCATATATCAAAGCAACATAGTCATGTTGATAGTCTATGGCAACCTCGTGATGCAGACTTATTTTTCCAATAAACCCAGCTGATTTTAGTTTCACACAAAGAGCAAACACTTTTGCTTCATCTGCTTCTGCACAAATCATCCACTACTATCTCCTCGAATGCAGGATGTCAGCAAAATGTCAGTTGACAGCAATAATCTATGTGCATTATTGTCCCCCTGCCACTGAGAAAAACTTCTCTGTGAGGTAGGATGGATGCTAACAATATTCTCAAGCTGCTTATCATGGTACATCATCCTGATCTCAGAATCACCTGCAACTTCTGAGGAGACTGAACGATTTGGCTCTTCAGTCGCTCTTGTTCACCCCTTGTTTGAAGTAACAGATACTTTTCAGCTTGCACCTGAAATCCAATCATATTTCAGCTCAGCTCAGCTCAGAAGTTTCATCCAGAAATATAGCACTCATTATACTGGGAATCAGTGATTTCCTATAGAGGTACCACTCCTACCATTGCCACAGATTCTTCAAACAAACAATGTAATAGATATACAATGCTTTCCAGCTACAGTTGAAAGTCTTATAAATGCAGCCTTTGAAATTTTGATCTTCACATCTAGTACTCATGACAAGTCCAATGACCCAACCCATGCAAGAAAAAGCTCAATACCACAGATACTTACATCTAAGGATTAAACCAGAAACACTATCAATCAGTATGTGGCAGGATCTAAGTAGACCCACAAGGTATAGTAAGCCTGCCAGTCCCAAATGCTTTTTTCGAGGTATAAATTGCTATACATTTCAGACACCATCAATTCAGAACCTACTCCTTCTGTCCATTACAAATGGGACAAGTTCTATCCTCCTCAAAGATTGAACGTAGGAATACTTGTATATCAGTTGAAACATGCAATTACAGAGAAAGTTTCCCTTAGAATACTGTCAAGTAGGTCACAACTGACCTCCTCCACAACAGTATTCCCTTCTTGTTTAAGGGCACGAATTTCAGACTGCAAGGCTCCATGCTGCTTGTTAAGGGCTTGAATTTCATGTTCCAGATCCTTAGTCTCCACTTCCAAGGCTTGCACTGCTGGCTGCTGGGCACGTCTGTCTGTCTCTATAGCTTCAATCTCTGCATTCAACTGCAGCACCAACCATTATTCCACTTACAACTTTACCAAGCGAAAGGAGGAAGGTAGGAGAGCCTTAAGTAGTGCTTTACATGCATGTACATCTCCACAGAATCACAATTGTGGTTGACATTTGCACTGGTGTTTACCATATTGAATGCCCTTAGCTAAAGTAGCACCAAGTTTCTTGTGCGCTGCTAATGATTTGTACAGATATAAGTAATAGATAATGCAGTGATTAAAAAGGTAAATTCAGTAGTACTGTACTGCTGCTAAACGCTCTTCAGAATGCTGAAACTGAAGAAATGCTTGCTCTCTCTCATCCAACAATTCCGCCAGTTGATTCTCTTTCTCCTGTCTGCATATAGACAATAAAAATCAGATTTGTCCTTCCAAATATATATACCACTAAAGCAAGCCCCAAAGAATTATTTGAACACACATTCTGGTCAAACATATGACCTGCTTTAAGATGAATCATTACCCTCTACTAACTTACACAGGGGCTCACCAAACGGAGCTGCAAATAAGATGTCATGTTCTCAAACATCACCACAGGATTGCTTTTCCAGAAAGCCAGCAAACTTATCACACAGAACATGCTGATCCAACACTTCCATGATTTTGTCCATCAAAGAAAACACTGATCATCTTCCGCTGTACAAATGATCAGACACAAACTGAGTACCAGTTGAAGCTCAGAAGCAAGGAACATACTTGTATTTGGAGAAATTGATGATGGCACTTAAGTTATTGATAGTGCGCTTGCTCTCAGGCTTGAAAATGTCCATCATGGAGAAGTCTGACACCCCAGTCACTGCCATCAACTTGACTATAGCTCGAATGGATGCCAGGTTCCCCACGGACTCTTCGTGTAGTTCCGGATACTCTAGGTTCCCCATGGTATGGAATGCTGGCTGCTGCAGTTCCTCCCTGTCAACCACCGTAATCAACACACTGCAGAGACAATTCATTTATACTTCTAACTTGCTTCAAAGAGAGGCGATAGAAACAATACTGACTACACTGCAAGGAACTTCAATTGAATTCCAGCACTTGGAATACCATGCTACAAAACCACATTGAAATGGATGAGATGGTTACTAAGGTAGACGTGCTTAAATCCAACAGAGTACTAATATGGACACCTGTATTTGAGTGATATGTGGCTAGGTGTCGATCTAAGAATGGACACCAAAAAGACATGCTCATAAGAGAGATTGGACTACGGGCTCAAAATATGCCAACCATTCTAGGCTCTAGGCTTAATAGTCAACATAATTGAGGGGAGGAGGGACCTATATGACCATTTAATGAGCACTAGAATGTTCACCTTGATAATGAGCACCATATTCATACGAGATCCAGAAACTATGAGGCAAATGGCTACATGCGCGACTTGGATTTTGCTAGTTATCTCGCACTAATTGTGTGTTTCATATGCTACGAAAAGTGGGTGCAGAGGGAAAAGAACCCAAATAACACACGTCTACCTTACCATATACTGAAGGAGACAATTCACAAATCAATGCGTGAACTCTCAACTGCTAATTCCCTTGAGACTAAGATCTAAGTTTCCATAGAGAGGCCATACAACCTACAAATTCAAACACTTACGTACTATGCTGCAACCACATTGGCATGGCTACCACCGTAATCAACACACTGCAGAGACCTTCATTTATATTCTAGGGGGCTTCAAATAGAGATGATAGGAACCAAGACAAATATACTGCGAGACCTTCATTTAAATTCCAACGCTTAGAATACCATGCTGCAAAACCACATTGAAATGGCTGCGTGAACTCTTGCCTGGTGATGCCTTTAAGAATATGCTCTAAGTTTTCAGAGAGGCCATACAAACCACAATGAATACACTGCAAACCTCTTTCATTCAAATTTCAAAACTTAGATACTATGCTGCAACCGCATTGGGATAGCAGCTGAAGAAGGTGATATACTGGAAATTACTGCATGACCCTTACCTGGTGATTCCCATAAGATTGAGCACCAGGTTTTCGTACAGAGGCCATACAGCCTCGATGCTGGGTTTCACCAGGTGCTGCTCCTCCAGGCTAATGCCAGCGTCTAGGAGATAAGACACGATCTCCTTGCGCTCCAATATGGGAAACGAGTAATGCATGATGGCAGGCTGCAATGCATCAGGCCCTTCGACCAATTTCGTAAAGCAATTCTCCCTCCTTTAGATCGATTCGTTGCGACTGTCTGAGCTCCCCAGACCACAATTTAGGGTTTGGAAACAAATGGCGGGAAACCAATGCATTCAAACCAATCAATACAAATATTTTTCGGGCACCCTGCAGCGTCTGCCCGCTGCCTAGAGCTGATTCTGGCAAATGCTTTGACTACGGCAGACAGTAAACACCCCCGCACGAATTTTCGGGGGTGTCAGATCGGGCTGGGGCAGCCCTCCAGGGAAAGTTTTGAACTGACCGAAAACTGCTGCCCACCCCGCCCAACTTCGAAAAAAATATTGCCCTTGCATTCTTGAAGGCCGCTTGACTACAAATCCCATATTGAGTGCACATCACCTGCAAGGTCTAAATATATATATATGCATTTCCAATTAGTAAATAAGCAATTGATTGGGATTTCATTCTAGAAGTGAACTTGTCAATGAAACACGTATTGAACTTGGAGGTCAAAAAATTTACAAAATCCTCATTAACATTGAGGTTATAATTTGTGTGACTTACCATTTGAAATTATCTTTGCTATTCTTAAATGACACTTAAATTAGTGTGTTGATTTAGTATGTATATTTTATGATATTTTAGATAATGCCGTCTACCTTCAAAGTATTCATAAAAAACCAATCGGTGAAGCCTACATTTCTCTCAAATGCCCACACAATATGATCGCTCATCTTCACACCCTCAAAGCAAATGTTCGAAATCAAGGCATTTTTTCATTCTTCATTGAGTGCCAATGTTTTGCATATCAAGCACATGTTGCGTAATCATGTGCAAACACCAATATAAAGTCAATGCAACAAGAATCCTCCCTCTTCTCTCAAGATGATCCATCATGCTCTATTTTCCTTCCTCACCAATGTAAAACTCAAAAAGAGGATGAAAAAATATAATAATGAAGATATGTTACTAGTGAGGTAGGGTTGCCCCTCCTTTCCCACTAACAAAATATGCAAGGGTCCCTCAACATGGTCCATTCTTACTTCACACTATATGTAGGGACCCATCCCTACACAAAATGGGTAGCCCAACACCCATGGTACAACCTTTGGATGATAGTCAAGGGCCCTCACCGTTTCATGGTCATGGCCCTTGGCTCGTGTGTGAAGTGGCCCTTAGTCACATGTATAAAGTGTGGCCTATAGTGTGGCCTCGAGGCCCTCTACAATTTTGTCATATTTTGATAATTTTGGTCAATGTATTTTTTCTTGACCCGCGTCAATTCTGACTCCACAATACTATACACTCAAAAAAGATGAAATTAATGTTTATTACAAGAACATAATAATTGTAGGTTGAATTTTTATTATTGATCAAATTTTGTGATTATTATACCAGAATTATCAATATTATGTCAGTCTATTATCATTTATAATTAAATGCCTACATTTTAAATTGAAAAGCCAACAAATTTTCAAACCTTTTATAAATTATAGTGGGCCACTATATTCTTAACCCGCATTGATTTTTAACCCACATTAATAGGTGTAAAAGGTGTAGCTTGTATTTTGCCATAGACAAATAATTACCATCGTGAAGAAATTATGCCTTCCACTCAAAGTCTCCTAGGGTCATGCTACAAACGTGAACGAGGGTTCTAAGAAAAAATAACTAAGATTTTCTCATGGTCATGCTTGACGATCCAAAGAGGAGACATCCTATATTGTATTCTTTTGCAACCCTTGGTCACTGTTAACATTGTGAAATGGACCTAGATTGTCACATAATGTTTTTAATAGTGAATGAGTGGACCCAACTCATGGCCACCCGCCATTATTGTTAGAATTGATATATAAATATTGGATATCCATAGGACTAAGGATAAGATTGCACAAGCATATGCACATACACAAAGGCATATGAACAATGCTTGGAGTGAGATGATCTCACGCTCTCCTTGTTTTGTCTTTTAATGTTTTTCTTATTTTCAATGGTTCATACAAACAATATGGGATAATTTTTATCCCTCTTCCGACTAGCATTATAGCCTTATTCTATCCTTATTATTTCTCATGTTTCTTCCATTACATTTTTATTCACTACGAGTAATCTAATGCTCTACCTTCTATATTCTCATTTTGCAAGTACTCAAAGGTTTCTAAACTCATTGCCCTTGTTAACGCTTGATGCCTATCATTTGCAATTAGTTTGGTAAGCACGTATGCTATGATATCCTTTGTTGGATAATACTCCAAACATATCTCTTGATTTCTCAAATTCTCTTTAATGAAATGATGTTGTACATCGATATGTTTCATGCAAGGATGGTACGTGGGATTCTTTGCAAGTGCTATGCATCATTGATTGTTGCACATGATGGATGTCGGTCCTTCTTGCACATATTTCACATCCGCCAAAATTGCCTAAGCCAAACCGTTTCCTTTGTGCATTAATGGCTAGTGGCCATGTGCTCCGCCTCTGTCGTAGACAATGCAATGGTTGGTTGTTTCTTGCATTTCAATGAAATGACTCTGAAGCCAACAAAAAGCATGTACCCCATGGTGGATCGCCAATCATTTGCATCTTTTGCCCAATCCACATCGCAAAATCCTCTAACGCAATATCCTTGCCTCTTAGGCATGATTTGAAGTCCAAAGTGCCCTTTAAATACCTCATGATGCATTTCATGGCCATCCAATGCGGTAAACCGACCTTTGACATGAATTGCCTCATTATATTCATCGCGAATGCAATATTGGCCCTCGTGACCACCATTGCATACATGAGTGATCATACCCAGCCTTGTACGGAACACCTTCCATTTTCCTTTGCACATTTTCCAAATTCTTTATGCAACATTTTTAACAATTTTGAATTGGCATCAAACAAAGTTCTAACCGGTTTGCATTATTCCATGCCGAAATGCTTGAGGACCTCCTTGATATAGCTCCTTTGGTTTATGATGATGGTATGGGCTTCTTTATTCTTTTTAAATTCCACTTGTAGACAAAAATGCAACTTTCCAAAACCATTCATCTCAAATTCCCTCTCGAGCTCCGATTTAAACCACTTCAATTGGATTACATCGTTTGCCAACATAAACGTAAATGGTTCTCACCGACAAATTCTCACCCGTTTGTTTGACATACAACGAATGATCTGCTTGGCTCATACAAAAACCTTCATTAATGATAACAAGTTGATATGGTGCCCTTGACGATTGCTTAAGCCCGTACAAAATTTTCTTGAGTTTACACACAAGGTGTTTTTCCCCCTCTTGTACGAAACCCTCCGGTTGATCCATGTAAATTTCCACCTCTAATACTTCATTAAAAATTCAACATTTACATTCATTTGGTGGATCTCTTAATCCTACTTCTAATGCAAGAATGCATCTAATGCTGATAAATTTGGCCACGAGGGCAGAGGTCTCGTTGATATCCACTATGGTCACTCGAGAATATCCTTTTGCTATTAATCGCACTTTTATCTAACAATTTCAACCAATTCATCTCTTTTGGTGCGGAACACCTATTTGCATTCTATATTAATGCGATCCTTTAGAAGGTTGGTCAATTTTCATGTTTCATTGGTCATGAACGAGTCGTATTTCTCTTGCATTGCAACCTCCCACTTGTGCAGTGGAAGTTTAGTACAAGTGGGATGTCACTTGCTATTGGCATTTGTAGATGATATTTTGAATTTGTGCAAAGTACTAAGATCTCATTTGTGCAAAGTAACCTATAGGCCTTAGTTCCCTTATAATAATTCAAAAAACAAACATTTCGTGTTCTTTGCACTGAACTTACACATATTTTCATCTGGCACCATTGCGTAGGCGACGCAACCGAACGTACGCATGTATACAATGCAATGTTTCATTCCCCTCCATGTTTTCTCGAGCGTAATGGAGTCCAATGCCCTCGTTGGACATTGGTTTCGTATGTAAACCGTATTAGCCCTTACTTCTGCCAAAATGATTTGTCGAGGTTTTGCGCATGAAACATGTTCTTTGTCATCTCCGTAATGGTACGATTCACAGGCTTTGCTATTATGTTTTGTCGAGGCGTATATAAGGTGGACGTTTGCTTCTTGATACTATGATCTCTCAAAAAACAGTTGAATACCTTAGAAATGACTCCCCGGCATTGTCTGACCAAAACGCCTTTATTTTGTACTCTTATTACGTCTCTAGGAATACCTTAAACAACTTGAATCTCTCAAAGCACTCCCATTTGGATTACAATGCATACAATATCATTTTTAATTTTTTTTTTAAATCATCAATTGTGATCACGAAATATCTTGCGTCGCCCATGGATGTGGTCCTCGCGAGGCCACATACATCGGAATGTATAATTTCTGAATGTCTGGTCGCTCACCTCTCCCTTCATTCATAAACACAATCCTATGGTGTTTACCTACGATGCATGCTTCGCACAACAACAAGGATGTAGGGTAAGAAAGTTTATCAAGGTACATGTCACTTGCCATGTTTTGGAATGTATGAACACCCTTCACGTTCAATAACCAAGATAACGGTGCCAAAGCTCAAGCGCTATATCTCCCATTGGAGATTGCATCAAGATAGCCGCATCCGCTTCGTACACCTTCATAAAATTTACGTCGTACAAGTTTTTTTTCACGAGATGCAATCGTAATGGCTTCATCGTCGCAAGATTTTACAATGCATTCATTTAGGGTGAATTGAATATTTAAACCATTAACAACAAGTTTGTTCACGGATGACAAATTGACATGCAATTTTGACACGCGGAGTGCATATTTGATATGAATTCGGTTGATACTACCTTTCACGATTGTCTCCACAATGATGGATCTTATTTTTGACAACATTATTATTACCCAAATGCACATTGCGGGAGCAATTATCTCATATTTGTCCAATATGACCTTATGTGAAGTCATGTGTTTAGATGTTCCCGAATTCATGATCCACTTACATACTCACTTGGAATACGCTCCATTAGACATTATAAATGCATAGTCATTATCGTCCTTCGCATTTTTCACATTTTCTCGTTTTTTTATTTGTTTTGTAGCAAAAACAAGTAACGTATCCCGGTTTGCCACAATATAAGTACGATTTTGCGCCTTGGTACGGAAATGAATTGTCACCTTTGCTTTGTCAAAACACTATAGCAACATCCTCATGTTGGGGTTTCTTCTCCTTGCGCTTCCGCATCTCATGCATTAAACGTGTCGTCACATAGATTATCGTAAGTTCCTTTATCAGCATAGTCTCCAAGGCGGTAATCAAGTATTCGAACAATATCGGCAAACTCTCGAGCAAGGTCATAAGAATGTCTTCATTTTTTATAGGTATCTAAAAAAAAACGAGTTAATTCGCGAATGCCTTGACCTTGTTGATGTGATCCAACTAGTCATCATCCTCTTGCATATTGCACGTAAAAAATTTATGGCAATGAAGAGGATGTTGGACATATTTTTTGTCTCGTGAATGTTGAAAAGGGTATTTCACGCCTCCGTGGATCATGTGCAACTCAATATGTGCGCTAGTTGGTTGTTCGTCAAGTTGAGGTCAGTGATGAACATGACCTTCTTGACGTGTCTTTGGTATTTTTTTAACATTTTGGGATCCACATTGGAAGATCGAGTTTTTTCGGATCCGTCTACAATGTTCCAAATATCCATGGATGCCAACAACATTCTGATTTTGAACTTCCAAAGGTTGAAGTTTTCTCCATTGAATTTGTCAATCAATCAAACGGCCTCGCTATCAAATGATGTTATCATACGCTTTGATATACTCTTAAAACATTTAAACTAGTCTTTATTGGCCTCTAATCAACCGAACGCAAATTAAAAAATATATTTTATATATTAAAAATATGTGTTTGCACCTCGATGTAGTGGAAACATGCCCATATGCTTTCAAATGGGCATCTTAGTGTATACATTGTTAGATTTTTTTCACCTCAAGTTAGATATTCTATTTTTCGAGAGAGGTCTTAACACACACAAATCATTCAAATAAAATTTCATTCACCTCCAATATTTTACACTCTCAAATTAGTCAAATAAGATCTTTTTCACTTCAAATACTTTAAGTTAGATTTTCTACCCCTCAAGAGAGTTATTATGACATTCAAATTACTTAAATAATATCGCTTTGACCTCAAATGCCTTACACTCTCAAATCTCTCAAATACAAAAACAATCACCTCAAATGCCTTACATTCTTAAATCACTCAAATAAAATCTTGTTCACCTCAAATGCCTCATAGTCTCAAATCGATCAAATAAGATCTTCTTCAATTTAAATACCTCAAGTTAGATTTTCTACACCTCAAGAGAAATTTTAAAGCATTTTAATTACTCAAATAAGATCTTGTTCACCTCAAATGCCTTACACTTTCAAAAACCTCAAGTTAGATCTTCTACACCTCAAGAGAGTTATTAAAACATTCAAAACATTCCAATCATTCAAATTAAATATCTTTCACCTCAAATGCCTTACACTCTTAAATACCTCAAGTTAAATCCTCTACACCTCAAGAGAGTTATTAAAACACTCGAATGATTTAAATTAAATCTTATTCGATTCAAATGCGCCTTACTATCTCAAAAAATTCTCAACACTCAAGTCTCTCAAGTCATGTGCTATTGGAGTTTAAACACCTTCAAAGCTCTCAAAAAAACCCTTGAATGCTCACAACACTCAAATCAAAATGTTTTAAAGTCTAAACACCTCCAAACCTTTCAAAAAAGCCTCTCAACACTCATGAAACTCAAATCACATGCCCTTGCATCAAACATACATTCAAGCAAAAACAAAACAAAAATACTTACAACAACCAAATGCAGCCTCGGACACCTCCAACGCTCCGAAGCGCCAACCCCTAAAGATCCATTTCGCAAACCTCAAAGCAATCAAATCTCTAGGCACTTCATTTGCATGGTGGGCCCATAACATATTGGATATTAATAGGACTAACAACAATATTGCACAAGCATATACACATGCACAAAGGTATATGAACAATGCTTGGAGTGAGATGATCTTATGTTCTCTTTGCTTTGCGTTTTATTGTTTTTATTGTTTTTATTTTTCTTTTATTTTTCTTTTATTTTTCTTTTATTGGTTCATACAAACAACATGGAACAACTCTTATCCCTCTTTGGATTAGCATTGTAGCCTTATTCTAACCTTATTTTTTCTCATGCTTCTTCCATTACATTTTTATTAACTATGAGCAATTTAATGCTCTATCTTCTAAAATAATTTGATTCATAATGACCCGTAAGGTGAGTGAATCTATGGGACAATGTCACTTCCAAATATTTCAATGCATGTGAATACAAGGGAGGACACATAAGTTCATGCTTGCATGATGATTTATAGGTAATAAAAGCTTGTTTTGAGGTCACATATGAGCTTGCAGTTATGATCAAGGAGAAGCATCCCTTGTTCATGGTAGCTCCATAGGTTGGCATCATCTATCTCTTTAGGTAATAAGATACCATCACATGATTTTTCCTTGCTCATTTTTGTGGATACTTAGTATAATTCTTGCATGAGGTCTGAGTCAATGACAACATGATACCTTGAAATTGGGGTGGAAAATTTGGAATTCTATATATATTTGGATGTTATGAAATTGTCTTATTGTTCAAAATATAAGTGTTGTCATTTTGGATTTTTAAAAAAAATGGGCCTTATTGGCGGGATAGGGTTTGACTTGAACACCCTCGTTCACATTTATACTACATTAGAAGAAATTTGGAAAGAAACATAGACATGTCCAACCTTTCCCAAATTTAAAATGGTGGAAAATTTTTGTGGATTAAAATTACACGTATTGGTGATATATGGTTGCTAGTATTTCATTTAGTGAAAAATATTCACCTCCCCTCAGAGGGTGCTATCATATGGGTTGTGGGTGATGAGTGGTAACATAGTGAGCAAGAAAATATTGATGGTTTTACATGCACCAATGTCCTATAATTTCCTATGTCCATGGTGTTTTTACTTAGACACACATAAAATGATATGTTACATGTTTGCTATGTTCATAAATTTTAAACATTTTTTTTAGGTACACAATTTCAAATTGAAGTCTTAATATAACTACAACATAATGACTATCCCACTAATCCCCAAAACACACACTATTTTGCCAAGTCTCGAATTAGTGAGGGTTAAAATATATGCAAACACATGTTTGTAAATGAATTGTGCTAAGATGAATAGTGTTGGTATTTTAAGTGAATAATGTTGCTATGAATTAATATCATCTTCACTAATTATCCATAATAACTATTAATCCTCCTTCACTCATTGAGATAATCTAATGTAGTGAGCCTAGTAAGATTCAACATTAACAATTGAACTCTCGACACATTGGAACTCCAAAATCACGTTTAAACATTGTGGGAGCTTGATCTAAAAATTGAATGAAATGGAGAAATAAAATAGGATTGAATTGTGGACACAAAACCATGTCAATTGTTTTGTATTCAAACAAACATGAAAGCAAGAACATAAAAATAAGATTAAACCAAATTAACAATGTATATGACCTACTATGGTCACTGTCGTTTTATTTTCCCTTCTTTGTCTTGTCAACTCAAAAGGATTACAAACCATCTTTTTAGACCTTCAACATACACACACACACACACACACACACACACACACATGTTGAGGTGGTTGCCACAACCTTCGCAACATTCATTGTATGAGGAGGAAACAACATCAATTTGGTAGGTGATGAAACCTCTACTGTCATACTCATGCTTACATCAAATTTAATACCTAAATGTTTGAACTAATACAAAAATGAACACATAGTATTGAATAACATATAACACAAATATAGAATGCAATACCAAACTTACTTACTAATACAAGATCATTTCGCCACCTTTTAAATAGGTTCAATATCATTTGTGAGGTTGGTAGTGCGAAACACACTTCCACATGTCACAAGAAGATTAACATTAAATGAGTGAGCCAATATTGTTTCACATATGGTTGAGTCACCTTCATTTGCGACAAGGTGTTGACCATTGCACTTACAACCATGAAAGAAAGAAAAAAACCTCAATAAACCACTATGAATACATTCTATTAGCAAGGTCCCAAAAATAAAGACATGTTTCCAACTGAAAGAATTGAGAAACAACTATTGCAATCACAGGTGGATGCATGCGTATGCATCATGAACCATGGCTCCAATTTTAGTTAATGCCTTGATGAAGATTTCTATAGATTTTGACTTTCTCTTGTCCAACTCTCCAAGTGACACCCTTGTTCATGAGTTGAATATCAACTGTGGTTAAATTGATGAAAATGTCGGTGACTACCATGTCCATTATGGGCATACCAATTGTAGAGTCCAATGTTGATTTTTTGCTCCAATGAGAAAACAATGTGAAAAATAAGTTGAAAGAAACTTGACATTTCATTCACATGTGTCAAATTTGGGCCATAACCTAGGAGATAGAGAAAGAGAGATCTCATGAGACTATGGTCTAATAGGAGGAGTTATCACCCTAAAAAGAATATATAGAAAGGGATTGAAAAACGTTGGGAAAGAGGCTTATTTTGGAGAGAAACTTAGACCATTCTTTCATGAAGAAAATATTGATTTTTTCAGCTAGGAGGGCCGATATCTTGTCAAGGATGTGAAGGATCAAAAATTGATCTTGTTACTTTAATCTTACACTAGTTGTGAGAACTAGTGGTTATTTGTTAATCAGTTTAATAATGAGCAATTCATTGGGCTATTAACTGCATAACAATTTGTGTATGTGATTATAAGATGAATTTGCAATGACTTTTTGTTGATCAATCTCTATGTATGAGACTATGGTTTTTGTACCATTTGGTAAATTTATGTGGTTGCAATCTTGAGAGAAGAACTTCATAGTGTTTGTGTTACTGGGATGATTAAATTGGCTATGTTCAATTGGAGTCACACAATCAATTGTTTGTGAGTGATTTTATGTAATTACTAGCAATTGGAATGGTGGTATTGGGTAGACCATTGTCTCAAAATCTAGGTGAGCAAGTCATAAAGAATAACATGTTATGTGAATGATTATGTATTTAAGTCATTGTGTTAGCAATCTAAAAGGGAAATATATGGTGTGTACAATTGAATACACAAACAACTATTTGTGCATCATTTGATTGAATATAATTGTGAGAATTATAACTATGATGCTATGAGCCTATTAATATCCTGTGAAATAACATTGAACCATGAAGAGAAGCAATTGTATGACATGAGAATGAATAAATGATTACAAACACGAGATTACGTTGAGTATCCAAACTTCAATGTCATCATACGAAAAATTGATTAGAGAATTTAACCTGAATCTTTCGCCAATGTCATGGAAGGACAATAAGCTTAGTGAATGAGCCGAGGAGTAGTCCTCATGGAGACTATTATTTTGCAATAGTTTTATATCATATAGGATTCAAAGTGTTGGTTCTTAAATAACAATGGATATCATTGTAGTATTAACAAAATCTAACCTTATTGTTACCCTAAGATTGTTTGGAGAAGAAAAAAATTGGAAGGTCAATAGTCTGCAACAACCGAAAAGTTAACTTGTAAAGGTCATGGACTAGGAAAAATCACTAGAGAATTCAAGAAACAGAAAAGACTATATCCAAAAACAAATAAAATGATTGAGACTCGATAAAGACCATTGCATGATTGTGTAATTGAGAACTCGTGAAGAAAAGTGGAAAAATCTTGGATAGATGATTGCACTGCCTTTTCAAGTTACATTAAAAAGGTTCAATTAACACAAGACTACTACTACATCAAAATGCCCTTGGCTTTGGTGACAAAACTCAAATGACATACTAATGCCGATGGTTGCGCATATGCTTGTGCACCACACTTGGTTCATTTGAAATTAATTTACTGCCATACTATTGCCAAGGGAAATAACATGAGGTTGACTGATTGTCACAAATTGCATGTATTGTAAGCGAGTGATTTTGAAATTTTTATGTTAAAATTAACAACTTGTTACTCCAAATTATGGACTACCCTAAAATGACAATGTGCTTATCATAATATAACTTATTTGAGACACCTAGATGATATAAAAATCACAATTTAAGTATTCCCGTATTGTTTCCATGGTCTTTTGTCACATCCAGAAACTAACTACACCGACACTTTTATAAATAAAATGCGAGGAAGCCTTTGCCTTGTGAATCAAATCCAAAATGTTAAAAAACCAACTATGAAAACAACTGAACTAAATCAAAACCAAATAACAATTAAAACAATATTGGAAACCAATAAGTATAGGAATTATAATGGATTGAATTCAAACAAATTAGGAGGATACCATGTGAGTTTTGTCAACATCAAAATACAACAACAACTCATTGATTTCTTGTAGTTGCAAATTCATGAGTTACCGCATACGTCATCATGTCCACCCTGACTTCTTTTACTTCAAGCAAAAAGACAAACATACAAGCACCCTCATATAGGATGCACTAGCAAACTCAAAAATGGCTTCGATGTGGGAGGTTGAATGCAAGTTTCACTTTGGAATGATGGTATAAGGGAAGATACAATGGTAACAAGGAGTCCTTCTAGCAAATATGCAATCATAAACCCATACTTTATAACTATTGTGGAAGGGAGTTCACCAATACAAGATTCAAAACCACAAATTTTTCTTTTCATGTGAATAGAACACATAATAACAACATATTTAGGTAATTAACAATGATTGGTTGAAGTTCGAATAAAGACTATGAAATGCACCGAGAAGGTTATTACAAGAAATACATGTATGTGTGTGTGTGTAACTCTTTTCGTGGCAATGTCCCCTTGTACAAGAATGTGTCCTTGATGTGTAGTATCCCTTGGTGTGATGGCCAAGAAGGGGCCCACAAGGGGACACAAAAAACTAAAATAAAAATAACATATGAAGATTTATGGATAACGCCCTTTCTTTCTCTCTCTACTTTCCCAATTACCCCATTTCTCTTAGGACATGAACACATAATCAGTTCAAGATGGTTAGCAAATCCAAATTGAGGCCATAGCCAATTTCCTCATATTTTCTTTTTGGAGCTCATATGAATATCTTAGTCATTATCAAAGTGAAGATTCATGTGTAAGTCCCCCCCCCCCCCGAAAAAATTATGTTGAGTGTGGAATTAAAAAAAGGTCATCACAATTAAACCATGCAATCCAATCAAATTGCATACCCCTCAAATATAGGTACCTACTAACAAACGGAACCAAATAAGGGTTGTCTTCCTTAGTTTGAACTTCGCCTGTTCATCTAAGTAACTTATGGTTTGTGGAGCAAATTGTATGATGTCTCTCATGATGTCATGTTTGCCAGTCCTAAAAAAACATCCCCATCTTCCCACATATATCACAAGTGTTGTGTTTGGTGCATACTATTTACCTAGTATAGCACATTTTGCTCAAACCTTATCTTTCAATATACAACCTCATCGAATAACTGAAACTATAACCATTTTGGCATATGAGGCGACATGGAATTGGGGAGGAGGATGATCTTTTCAAAGTATAACCGTCATACTTCATTGCCCTCGATCTACATTGGCAATTTTCAGGATCGCAAAGTCCAAACAACTATGTCCATTAACATTGCTTGGGTCTCTTGTCCCTTCAGGGTTATCTAGTCCATTGCATCATTGTTCAATGTTTAAGGTTTTTTTTTTTAATTTCTAATTTACTCAATTAAGGTTCACTTTACTCTCTAGAATTGGCAAGCTAACTATAGTTACCTATCTTAATCGCACACCTATATTTGAGTGGTGTGTAGTTAGTTGTGAATTACAAAGCACACCAAAAAGGAACTTGTTCAAGAAATCCAAATAACTAGCGATTGGTATTTAAACGGTTAATGCACCTAAATGTCTATAAAACAGAAGATGAGCTTGGTGTTTATGGTAAGATCTTCAAAATCTCTACAAAAGCGAGTGTTTGTTTGTGGGAAACAACAACATTTGAATGAAAGATCAACAATTGTCAATAATTATAGGCAGTTCTTGAAAAATGAGTACCACCTTTAGTCAACATGTGCTTGTTTCAAAGAGACAAAATCATGTGTTGAACACATAGCAATACATTACTACCTTAGATAAAAACCCATTTATATAGAGAGAGAGAGAAAGAGAAAGAGAGAGAAGACGTCGAATGTTAGTTGACTTGAATGAAAAACAATTTTCCTTTGATCAAAGCAACAATCCTAAATTGTAAATGTGGGACAACTTTACAAACCATGGATGAAGAACAATCCCTATTGCTTCATGTTGGGTATGGTCTCTATTAAAATGCCCCATTTACATCTAAATTCACCCCCACTCCCCAACATTCTTCTTGTTAGCCAAACTCATTCTCCCAAGCCCCCCATAAAGAGCATGGTACGTATTTGGCCCACCTAAGCATCAAGCTTATTGGCAATATGTTCGATTTAAACATAGTCCAAGTAAGTCTACCAAGTTCTAGTGTAACGCCCAAGCTTTTGGTGATAGGGCTAAGCTTGAAATGCCGGGAATGATCCAACTTGAATTGGACTTGAGGGACCAAGGGTCTATTTATACAAACACGTGATGGTCTGTACAAAACCTTAACAAGCATCAAATTGAGAATTTCTTTGGTGTAAGGTATTGAATCCATATTTAGCACTACCTACTATAAGAAACAAGTGAAAAGAAAGTCAAATGTGACAACAATGATTAGAGATACGTGGTAAGTGTTTGAGTCTAGGTCATTTGTAAGAGTTTAGATTTTTCTATAATTCATGATACATACATGTATGTTTCCATTAATGTAATGCATTCAATGGATTAACTTATTTTAGGTAGATATATTATTTTAATATTTTAAAAGTAGAAGTACCGAGAAATAGTATGGATGTCATGTCCCCCTTTTACACAAGAATAATATAATCATGAATGCACATGAAACACGAATATTGAGAACTTTCAAACTTTGTGCATTACAAAAGCTTTACAACCTAAATCACAAGATTGTGATTGCTAGAAGCTCAAACTACTTCACCATAGGAGAGAGAAAAAAAACCACGATCCTCTCTCCTCCCCAAAGCTATTTCTTATACCCCTAAGGTATTCCTTGTTTTGTCCATCTTTATATGTATTATCTAAGAGATACTTTTATAAGTTGCTAAATTTAGAATATAACTTCCTTATCTATGTACATAGATCATTTCACCTTAAAGTTAGTTTTTTTAATCTTTTGGCTCAATCACAACTCTCTAGTTGGAATTGTCTAATTCCAACTTTATGCATTCATGAACTCTTCTAGTTGGGATTGCCTAGTTCCAACTTGATGCATCCATCCATTCTCTAGTTGCAACTATCTAATTCCAACTTGATTCATTCATATATTCTTCAAGTTGGAATTAGATAATTCCAACTTGATGCATTCGTCCATTCTCCTACTTCGAACTGTCTAATTCCAACTTGATTCGTTCATCTGTTATTCTAGCTGAGATTGTCTAAATGCAACTCGATTCATTTGTGCATTGAGAGTTCTCTAGCTCCAATGAATAACCTCCAACTGCTAGGAGTTGCCTAACTTCGATTCATATCCTCTAGTTGGAGTTGTCTAACGCCAACACAAAGATCTTCTATCATAAGTTGTCTAACTTCCGCGCATAATTCCTTCATTGGTTGTCTAGCCCTTGTGCACCAATATTTCTTGGGTTGTTTTTATTCCGAGTTGTCTGACTCCAATCATTGTATGCTCACATGTTAAGTACAACAAAGAATGATGAGCCTTTCTTTCTTGCATTATCCAACATTAAATATTTTAATTCATGTATATCACACTGAAAACCCTTTGAGGCTCAAATAGGGACTCTTGGACCTTTAAGCATATATAACTAGTTCGATTTCGTAGGCGAGAACTACACTAAAATATTGTACCTAGTGTCCCCCAATCCTATTTGTCATGTTCAATACTAATTGCAAACAACCCGCGTAGTGTCACTAACACTAAACGTGAACCTAACATTACTCGACATTCTTTCCAAAACAAAAGTTGAGTATTATAGATTTACAATCTTTGCACTTATTGTCACTTACTAAATGTTTTTTTTTCATCCATATTCTAATCATCCACGACAATACTCTATTCCATAAATGGTAAGATGCAGAATACACCAACCGTTGTTTACATAAATGACATCGGGGATGACCTAAAAGTAAGTTGAATTGAAAATACTTGTAAACTCATTCCTAAGAAAAGTTGCCACAATGACATAAAATACCATATGACACCGAACACGGTATTCCGTGTGCTAATATATATAAGGAGCAAAAGGGTCCATTTGTTATGCACGTGTTTTGCTCCATTGACTTCCTCTCCCATTGTCGTTTGTTTGCTTATGGGTGGGAGGAGTGACCTCCTATTGATTGAGCTCCTATTCCATTAGCTCCTTTGGCTCATCCACTTTACATCGCTATTAAAGTGTTCCAAATTCCTTCCAATCACATAATATCCGTTCACGTAGTTTCCATCACCCTCACCTTCCCTTTTGACAAAGTACATATGCTTTGCTTTGCTTTGTTTTGGTTTTTTATTTTTATTTTTCTGTTCAGCATGTATACTATCATGTTTGAACTTAGGGCCACTTCACACACGAGCCAAGAGCCGTGACCATGACATTGTGAGAGCCCAAAAGAAAGTGTCCAAAGGCCGTCCCAAGACACTTCCAAAATCATGTAGTGTGGTCATGGACCCTCAGGTGTAGTGTGAAGTCATATGTGACCGGACCTTCAACCAAATGCTATTTCAATGAAATTCTATTCATTTAGGACCTCACACATGATAAAATGGAATAAACCAACGGTTGTGAGCGTTGGGAGTGCCATGGTCTCCCGGTTTTGTGTTAGGCCTACCTCCAAGAGGTGGTTTGTGGAAACGATTCAAGTGACCATGAAACATGATCCATTTGATGCCATGTAGGAATCCATGTAGACTTTACATCCATCTTGCATTCCACTCACTCTTTTGGTTCCTCAAGCATAGTGTGAAGTGAACTTGATCCGGCTCCACCTTTTCCACCAATGAGAGTGCTTGAAGTGTAACGGTCACGGGCTCTCAGTCTCGTGTGTGAAGTGGCCCTTAGGACCACTTCACATACAAGATTAAAGGCCCATGACTGTTGCAATCTAAGAGCTCTCATTGGTCGAAAAGGCGGAGACCGTCCAAGTTCACTTCACACATGAAGGTGAAGGCCTAAAAGCCCAACGAGGATTTCACGGATGAAAAGTCTACATGGAGTCCTACATGGCGGACTATGAATAAGGTTTCATGGTATTATGGAATTTGTGTCAGGCCCACCTCCAAGAGGTGGGATAGACGCAAAAATTTCGGGAGGCCATGATTTTTTAATATTTTTTCCCCCAACATGACAGAGATTGCATGACAAATTTCAAAACAAATTCCAGGACTGATTCCATGACATTCAAACACCACCAAATAATTCTCTCAAATTGATAGAGTTTGAAACATATTATATTAAACCAAATCCTCCCCTCTTTTTTTTTCTGCCAACAAAATATGCAATGATCCCGCAACATGGTCCATTCTCACTTCACACTATGCTTGAGGGCCCGTGACTACATAATACGGCTTTCCCAACACCCATGATACGGCCTTTGGATGAGGGAGTCTAATAAGGGTCCTCACCATTATGAGGTCACGGCTCTTGGCTCATGTGTGAAGTGGCCCTTACATTCAATTGACGTTGAAAGCGAAACTGAGCGAAAAAGCAATTCAGAAGGTACAACAACATGCACACCTCTTCCTGGATGCCTCAAGTCTCTCAGTGTTGTTGACGAAAGGAGGGTCATCCTATCATTTTACCCTTCTAGAGACATTGGTACATCCGCAATAACAATGAGTGTATTTGTGGAACACATCTTGACTATGGGGGCGGAATTATGGCATACAAAAGACACGTCACTTAACACGCTACGAAACCTAAAGTATTTCATGTTAAATGCACGAGAAGTATGTTAAACTGCAAGCATATATGAGTGTGCCTCTCATTAACCAACATAAAACCCTAAGTAGCGTGCAAGCCAACAATTGTTATTCTAACTATTTGGACACCATAATGAGCTCTAAAAACCCCGAATTAGTGTAGTCCAAGTCATTTGAGATGAGTCGTCTACAAACCTTCAAGAGATTATGTTGGATGGGTGGATGAGAGGTATGTTGCACGAATGTGACAGACAAATCATCCACGACGGATGAGTTTATCTGTATGCCACTTGCAAGCACATACGAACGTACCTCTCATTCAGCCAACATAAAAACTTTGCAATAATATGAAACCCAAATATTATTATTTGTATATAAGTAGACACTTTGACACCATAATGAGCTCTAAAAACCCCGAATTAGTGTAGTCCAAGTCATTCGAGATGAGTTGGCCACAAACCTTCAAGGGATGAAGTTCTTATGTTGGATGGATGGACGGACGAGAAGTTCGTTTCACGTCGCCGATGGATGAGTTTACCTGGACGCCCACGAAGTCCAAGAAGGGATGAGACGGTATGATTTCAACCCCATGCAGAGATTCATACGTACGGGTGAGTCAGCCAAAGGATGACCCCCTCCCCACCCGCGATTCCTGAACTCGCGGGTAATGCAACCCAGCCCGTCCCAGAGCGTCCCCCCGGGGCTCGCTCCTCCATGAACGCTGCTACCCTAATCGATCCTCGCCTTCATCCTTCCCCTGTGGCGGCCATCCCCTTCCCTTCCCTTGCCCACTTCCCCTCAAAGCTTCTCCTGGCTCTCCTCGCGTCCGCTGAAACCCTTGTCCCACTCTCCGCTGCACCTCTCTGTGCCTTTGCCATCCGCCCTCTACGAGGTTCTGCTCACCTCCACCCGTGCAGGATTGAGTCGGTTTGGCGGATTTTGGAGCACTTTCCGAGGGTTTTGGGTGTACGGGAGTGGTTGGTTTGGGGTGGTGGGTTTGAGTGGTGTATGGAGGCGGTGAGGATGCAACACAGACGGCAGGGTGGTGCCAGGGAGGAATGTTGATGGAGCAGGGGCTGTGAGGTGGGAGTGTGAAGGTGGTGTGAAGGAGACAGAAGTGGTGCAGCCATGTCGACACAGAACTTTTTCGCCCTGCTCGGGGACGATGAGAATGAGGACCCTGCGGCCGTGGTGGTGAGGGCAACCTCAATCCCTGCCGCTGGCGCAGACAAGACAGCCGCCGCTGCCACGAATAAGAAACCGCAGCAGCAGGCTGGAGCTGCCGCCAAGCTGTCATCCAAGCCCGCCGCTGCGCCCGCTGACGCTGGTATGTCTGTGTCCGCATTGTGTGCTGATGAATTCGTTGGTGTGGCGTAGTTATGTAATTGTGTGTTTGGGGGAGCGGGACTCTGTTTCTATCTTGATGGTGGTTGGAAACCTAAGTGCCAGCCCCAGGGTTTGCATTTGCATGGAGCTTGCATGTCATGATGGTGGTTCGACGAAGTGGTGATCAATGTGTGCCCTTTCTGTATGATCTCGCCACGCCCCTGCCACGGGTGAAGCCTTCCAGCGCGCCGACGCTTCTTGTTTGATTGGTGTCTGGCAACCTAAGTGGCGCCAGCAGGGTTTGCGTGGAGATTGCATGTTGCGATGGTTTGAATCAACAGTAGAACATTGTGTGGTAGTTCTGAATGCTCTCACTATTCCCTGTCACGGATTCGGCGTTCCCGTTCACTGAAGCTTCTTGTTTGACTGGTTTTCAGTGAAAGATGGGCAGAGGGGTCAGTATGACGGTAGCAGGGGAGGCCGAGGAGGCGGGCGCGGTGAGGGTAGAGGCCGGGGCCGCGGAGGCCGTGGTAACTATGGAGATCGCGAAGGTGGCGCCCCACGCGAGGGTGGAGGATACCGGGAACGAGGAAATTACAACAACGACCGAAATGTGAGCAACACGAAGGACGCAGATGGCTTCATCGGAGGAGGTCGTGGTTCCCATGGCGGCGGCTATGGGGGCGACAAGCCTCAAACAGAGAACGGTGAAGGGCGTGTCTTTGACGGAGCTCGCAGCGGCAGAGGAGGTGGAGGCCGGGGTCGTGGAGGCCGTGGGTACGGTGGCGATGGTGAGGACCGCCCCCGCAGGCGTGAGTTTGATCGCCACAGTGCTTCTGGCAGAGGGTAAGTAGTTGTTCAACATCAATTTCTGTTTGTCACTTCGTTGAAATCTAGCGGATGGTGAATCTATTAGAAGGTCGCACATGATGCATTTGGGAATGAGGGACACCGGGCATTTGAATTTGGGGGTTGCATTGGAGTGGGAGGTGGCTCTGCAGTTGTGGGGTTTGAAATGGTGCATAAATAATGAGCCTTTCATCAGTTGCCAAGGACTCTGGTGGGTCTTATCCGATAAGAAATTTCCTTTATCACTGACTTTGCGAATGACCTCGTTCTGAAATTTTTGCAGAAACGAATCCTTGAAGAGAGACGGTTCTGGGCGAGGCAATTGGGGGTCAGAGATTGATTCTGCCGTTGTCCAGTAAGTGAATGGTTCAAGTTTTAACAAATTTCTCTGTAACCATTCACTTACTGGAAATATCTTGTGAGATAAAACTTGTCAGCTGATTGGTTAATAAGGTTTGAATTTCATCCTGCTATGGCCGAATCATTGGTTGATGATGGTAATGGTGTTTGTGACATTGATAAACAGACAGGTTTCTGATGAAGCCAAGGAAGAGGTGAAGGTTGTTGAAGGGGAAGCGGAGGAAAAGAAGCCAGAGCATGATGCAGCTGCAGATGTGAAACCTGAAGAAGCTGTTGAGGAGAAAAAGGAGGAAGAAGAGGAGGACAATGTGAGTGTAGCTGTGACTTGCCGAGTGTGATACAATTGCATGTGATATGGTCGTGTAAGCAGTGTGCAGTGCTTCTGTGAAGGGAGAGTTCTAATGATTATTGTCCTGTGGTGCAGGAGATGACCCTGGAGGAGTATGAGAAGGTTCTGGAAGAGAAGCGCAAAGCTCTGGATGCAGAGAAGAATGAGGAGAGGAAGGTGGAAGCCGACAAAGCCTTTGCAAGCATGCAGCTGGTGGACAACAAGAAGAGGGAGGAAGACATCTTCATTAAGCTGGTAATCTTCTTGATAAGATGCAAGCAGAGTTTGATGGCCAGTTCAGGAATGTTAGGTTTTTTCTTGTTCTTCCGACGGATTATATCTTGAAGGTCTGTTATATCCGTGGTTGTGGCTTTTGCAGGGTGAGGACAAAGAGAAGGTGAAGAAAAGGGAGGCAGCGGAGCGCGAAGAGAAATCCAGAAAAGTATATCTCGACCAGTAGCAAGTTGCATATGTTTTTCAATTCAAATTACATCTGTTAGTGTCTCTAGGTTTTGTTGCTGGCATATGTCTGATAATAAATGATTATACATACATTTATTTATATTGTGAATGGACTTGTATTACAATTTTGATTGTGCAGCCTGTGAGTATCAACGAGTTCTTGAAGCCTGCGGAAGGTGAGAAGTACTACGGTCCACCCTCAAGCCGTGGACGGGGTGGTCGTGGTGGGCGAGGAGAACGTGGAGATCGTGATCGGGGTGATAGGAGTGACCGCGGTGAGCGGGCAGAACGCGGCTCTTATGGAGGTGGTTTTGGTGGTAGATATGGAGGTGGGCGAGGTGGAGTAGGTGGAGGTGGATCTGCCCCCAAAATTGAGGACACCATGCAGTTTCCAACTCTTGGTGGCAAGTAATTTTTGCCTGGAAGAGATTTGGGGTTGGGGCAGGCTGTCTGTAGCTCATAGGAAACTTTTCTATTGAAGTGAAGCACTTTGGGTTTGTTGTCCATGTAACAAGTGTACTTGGGAGTTTTCAGGAAGCTGCCCGTAGATACTTTTTTGTCCTTCTTTTTTGTTTCTCTTAACTCTTTCTTGTATGTAGAGGCAGAGGGAGATCTTTAGGTGGCTGGCAGGAGTCTAGATCTGTGGTGTGTTCACAAATTCTGCAAGCTGGATTAGAGCTGGTGTAGTTCCCACAGAAGACTTCCATCCAACTCCTTTGGATGGTGGTGTTTCTTGTAGTGAGGTCAATCACACAGGTAGTCTTGTGGGAGGAACTGCTTCAGTTGCAGTGATCCTATGTGACATTGTGTTACAAAGTTGTATCTGCCAGTGTCATAGTATGCTAGTTGGGGGACGCTTATCTTGAAAGATTTCCCCCAAGTTATCAAATTTTCCTGGCTGCCACAGTTAGATTTCAAGTCCAAGAATGAATATCCTTGTTTGCCAATTCTTGCAGCTACCAGTTTTCAGAATTGGAGATGGAAAAGAGTAGTTGGCTTGTCAGCTGCAAATTACACGCACTCTTTTTGAATTGTTTCCACTTCACCTTTGTGCTGGAATGTGTTCTATATGTAAGTATTCTAGGCGGGTGAACCTGTTCGATACCCCCTCTATTTGATTCTCTTGTCAATGTAGGATGGGTTTCTGAAGGGTGTGGTTAACGAGACACAAGGAATGGTGTGCTGGGCTAGTGTGTGTAATGGTGTTCTGGTGAACTTCACAGATGGCTTGGTTAGGTTTCCAGTTCTGAATCAGGTGCATGCTTTGGTAGTCCTCTATAACGAAAGAGGCTAGTACCAATTTGTGAAACTACAAATAGGTTGACGATTATGTGCATGTGGTTAGGCACAAAGGCACAATTGTGCTTTGGAAATCAATTTGTACGTGAGTCATTGTGAGCATAGGGTACGTCAGGTCGAAAGGCATACAGAGCTAGAAGAGCACCAAGAAGTATAGCGCTTAACCCCTAAACCCTCGAGCTTTCTTGACATTCTATTTTCTGTCATTTTCAGCACTATTGCTGAAAATTTCTGTTACGTAACAAAGCAAACTCTGGTTTTCCTGAAATCTAACCGTACGGATGTGAAGTAGAGTACCATACAACCTTGGTGTGAAAATTGGAAGTCAGTTGAACCACATTTGTTAGGTGAGGTTAACATATGAACAGGGCCTTCATCCGGGCAGCTATAGAAAATTCAGAATTTTTTCGTTTCATGGTCATTCTGGTCTTCCCACAATTTTGTGGGAACCGGCTACTTTGCCATGTAGTTTTGCGTGGGTGGGAAACGTGCCACTCTCAAAAATTGAGTGGGGTTTTTTCCTAGGAGGAAATTTAGACGAAGTCTGTCACCCGGAGAGCTGGAGGGTCATAAGAGTAGGATTACCTTTTTTTCATGGAGCGAGTAACATGTGCACTAGTATTTCCTCAAATCCGTCCGGTCAGTATGTGCACAACCATCACCTTGTCCTCAGGGAAAAAACCTTACTCAAGTTGGCCCACCATATGTGAAGAATATTGGCTTGTAAATTTTGCTCTTGTAGAGTATGCTATAATGGATTTCAAAAGGTTTCATTTTAGACTTGAACAACTCCTATCATAGAAGAAAATTTTGTCTATCGATTAACTTTTAGTTTATCTTTACATACTCATCATGTGTCTTGAAACCAACACCTAATGAACTAATTACACACTAACTTGACTCTTTTAAGTATCCTCACCAAGTGTCCTATATCCGACACCCTAGCGAGCCAATCATAGCAAAAGAATAGGAAGAATTTTTTTGACCTTGAATTGGGGAGGGTTGGGTGGTAACAACATTAAATATATTCAAACAGTAAATATCATATGCAGCTTAGTTATGGCATCCACGATTATATTCTCGGGTCCCACATGAACAAACACCATCTGCTTAATAATGTTATGGCTTTGTTACATGCAAACATCAACTCTACCTGAAATTTCTCACACAACTTTACTTCCACGTGGCCTCTACCCCACTTGTCAGTCACACGCTGCGTGGGTGCTTAATCCATGCTTCCCCCGAACATGCATGCCACGATTGCAACCCCAAATCTACGAGAATGCTACGTTGGCGGGTGAAGAATCGACGACTGGATTAGGGAGATTCTTAGTAAGTGATTAGCAACGCACAAAGAGCCGTTCCTTACTTAGCGAGTTACTAATCACTAGGGAAAGTGCTGCGATGTAGCGATTCTCATATTTCTTCTCAGAATCGACCTCCAGATCCTGCGCATTCGATCTTTAAGGTGCTCTCCTCCTTGTCGTTTTGCTGCTTTTCTGTGGGAGTTTTTGCAAAATTTTGGGCTTCCTTGAAATCCCTAACACGCACAAGCGCCTATTTGGTGAGGTAGGCACTTCGGTATCTTTTGGAAAATTGTTGAGGTGCTTTTGGAGAGGTTGTTGCATTTGTTGAAGGAATTCGACCTGCACTAGCTCGATTGATGATGGATAGTGTTTCTCATTTTGTGTTGTTCGACCCTTCAAAGCACGATAGGTTGTAGAAAGGACATTCATCTTGATAGCCGTGTCGGAGGATGCGTCACTCATTGGTGTTGTTGGTTTTTATATTCATTTGAGATCCTTTGAGCTCTGGCATGAGAGGAAGGTTTGTATCTCTTAGAAATGGAGGTTCGGGATTTGTGATTGATAGAGATTCTGATGCATTTCCACGAGGTTCGTTGAGCTGCGGTTTTACATTCAGGACACGCGGGAATAGATCTCAAGAGGCAGACTTCCCGCGCATGGTTGGTAAATCACAGGGTGGCTCATGTTGTGCTGGTGTATGGATCTTGGATTCAATATTTCTATGTAGATTAGTACATCAGTTGATTGTCTTGTTTGTTTTTGTCAATGAACAGGTCCGTCATGGCCACTATGTATGCCACTCTTGCGACCTCGTCAGTGAGGTTGGCTGCTCCTGCGGCTTGGATTGTTCGATCTCGCAATGCATTTGGATGCTCCTCTGCAACTCAAGGACTCACTCTTAGAAGCCCCTTCCATGGAGAAAAACCTTCGATTTCGTCACGAAGGACGGAACAATCAGTAAGAAGAGTAAGGGAGAAAGGTATGCACTGCATGCCTAGAGCCAGCGTGAGCGAGTATGCTCCCTTGGCCGCGATTCTTTATGGAGCCTCTCTACTTGGTGGTGGCCTCTATGCATGTAAGCAACTTCAACTTCGAAGTTTACTCTCCTGAAGCACTTCATGTAGATAGCAAATATCCAATGTCAAATCGGAGTTTGCGGAAATTTGCTATGAATTTCTGGAACATATGATTGTTCTACCCGTAAAGTACATTCCCTACCACTCTCACGTTGAGCATTTATTTGTTTAGTTCGTCTTAGGATGTGCTGCATTACTGGGGCATGACAATATATCCGAAGGCCGTCGAATTTTAGGAATGTTCAACTGGAGTTGTATTTGAACCCTGACGAGATGAATGAGATTTTTTTTCGTGCAAGGAGTCGAATCATTGTTGCTGCAATTGGTAGAAGGATTAACTATTGTGGTCTGGGTATTCTAACCTGCCGACATCTTTTTCTTCTGTTTCCTACACCTTGAATAAATGTACAACCTTAATTTTGAACAAGGACGCTTTAGGAAAAGACCCAGGCTTGTGTTTTATATCCAGGACCTCTTTGATATCTTTGTGCCCAAAGCTTAGACGTCCATACTTTTAATTTTTAAGGATTCAAATCACTAGCGATTGAACTGCTTGATTTCTACTTATTGAATTTTCTCGAGGTCAGCATTATTAAAAACTATCGTCACGCAAGTGTCCTCCAATGAATATGCAAGTACTGTTCTATTTGAAGTTCACTCCATGTGTCTGGGGATATCAAGCTCTTGTAATCACCAAGTTATGATTGAGCGCCTTCGACCTGCATGTGAATAGTTTCCTATGCTGGCAGAATCAGAGGTTTTCTAAGTTCTTAAGTTTTGTGTGCTTGACATCGGCTTCAGACACAAAAACCGGCAGCACAGGGTCCCTTGGAGGTGGTGTTACTGGTGGTATTGCGCTTGGTGTGGTAAGCCCATCCTGAGTATGTAACCATCCATTTTCTATGTCTGAAGGTGACCATAGCTCAGCTGTGAGATATTAGATGTGTTAAGATTTGTCGTACTGTCTGCCAAACCATGGTCAAGTGTAGCCTCCTCACCAATGCTATGATTTCTTCTTGTATTTTAGTCCTGCTGATTGATATCAGCGTGGTGTACTTGTCTTCAGGCATTCTTTTTGATGCAAGTGCCTGAGACTCAAGATCTTGGCCAGGCTGTTGGTTTTGGTGCTGCAGTTCTCTTCGCTGCCGTCTTTGGTAAGCCGTTTGAACTCTTTGTGCACCTCTCATGGCAACCTCCTCCTTGGGGAGTGATTTTATTAATATAGCATATCCTGCCTATAGGATGCAGTCATTCTATACGTGAGACTCTTGCAGATCTCTTGGATAATTTTATTTGCTAAAAATAAACTTGCAGAGCTTAGAAATCAAACTGCTGAGCTACCAACTCACCAAGAACTATAAGAAAGTAACAAAACAGCTGCACTTTAGTCATGTACATCCATTATGTGAACCCACTAATGGACACTCCGTTTGTTTCTGTAACATGTAAATCAAGTGACTTCATTTATATCACTGTAGTTCTTTCAGTGACATGTAATGTGTGTATCTCCTCATGTTCATGTTATTGTAGAGGTGCTCACATTCACTTGAGAGGTAATAGTGTGGTGCAATAGAGGAATCAGCTAGGTAGTAGCTGTTTTGCTCAACGTGAGCCTGTCTTGTGCAGCTATACGATTGGCATCCACAGGCAAGCCAATTCCCTCAGTGCCCCTCTTGGGCCTGAGTGCAGCAACGTCGTTGGTTTTCGCCCTTTCATATCTTCAAACACGGGTTTTATTGCCATGAAAGCATCCAACACAGGATTTCAGCTGTTTTCATTTTGTCAGTCTACCTTTCTTTACATACTGTGACATAAATGAATTATGTGAGCTTGAAAGGTGGTGAAAGCTATTTGATTTCTTCGCAATTTGAGGTTTGGAGGTTTTAAGTAGGAAATGAGTTGCACATGAGCATGTTTGGATTTGCTTGCAGAACTAATTTCAGGAGGTTGTTAGTGAAAAGTTCCATATATTTTCTGATCCTTGTTATGATGTTATGATCCTTGTTGTGATATGTCGGGCATTTTTCCCATGCGAGTTACATTACATGTTGTAGGGCGGTGTAGTGTTAACTACTACTGCATACATTCACTCTCTTAGGATCAAGATGTAGGAGCTCAAGTTTTTGAAAACGAAAGATTATTCCTCAAATTCTATGCAGTCAACTCGAGCTGTTTGAATACCGTTCCATCATATACTTTTTGACTATGTCAGCAAAGTTGATACAACCTTAGTATGGGTTGAGTGGTAAGTGGTGTGTCTAACCTTTTCTCTCTAGCACATGTTGCAAGGCCTCGACTAGCAGCTCTTGTGTGAAATAATCAAGTTCATTCTAAATGCATTCTAGCTTGGGAAACTGCTGCTTGAGGTGCAAGTTTCAATTTGACCCCTTTAATTGATGACAAACTCCAATGAACATAAAGTCTACATGCTCTACCATCACCAAATTGAAGAGCATAGCGAAATAGGAGAAACAACATAGATTTGGACACACTGTATTCTAATGAGAGGTGATGCTGGCATTCAATACCCAGCCATGCACACGTTCACCTAATGATGAGGTATTTGACAACATGTAGAGCACAAATCATGATGACAAACTCCCATGAATGCAAAGTCTACATGCTCTCATCACCAAAATGAAGAGTATAGTGAAATAAGAGGAGACAACAGTATTGGTTTGGGGTTGTCTTGCACCTATGTGGCACTCTCTCAGTGGCTCTAACAAGGTCCATCATATCACTTCCTGATGGCGTGTCAAGTAGGTAGGAAGGATGTGGCAAGCGGTCACTGCCTTGATCAACCTTGCCCTCAATTATGTTTGGTATTGGTTCTCTGAGGCTGGGCATCAGTGTATAATGATTAAGGCTCAGTTCTCGGAGGCTCACCCTATATGCCTTGTCCATTGAGGGCCCCCATTATACGCTGATGCCTGTCCTAAAAAAAACCAATGAAAAAAACCATTGCCTAATACACACAAAATTTGGACACATTACATTTCTGATCTTTCTAATGGGAGGAGATGATGATATTACTCAAGCATATGCACCTTGGGCACTTTCACCCAATGTACTTTTACTGAAGCACACTGAAGGAGTCTGTGGATTGTGATCCGCAATTTATTGATCGGTGTAGCCGTTGCCAGTTGGTCTCATTGCTGCACTTTGAATGGCGACTGCACCACTCTTCTCCACTGGCTTCACAGATGCTCCCAACACCGCTTGCCCCAACACCTATTACAGATTCATTTATAAGTATTCCAATATGCCCTTGATCAAGTTTATCGCATGCAGCGACTCGTGCAAACATTCTTAAAAGTTCAAGGAATCTCATGTTCAGGAGCCAACAGTTACATGAATCCTTGCAGAAAGACTTGGATGTGCATTTGCCACAACTGTGTGGCAATCTGTGACTTTACAACATCATCGAACAACAAAAGACATCATCGACTCCATAAGCTATTATCTCAACAGGTCTGGGCAACAACTTCCTCTCCGCAATGATCATTGCTTGAGTGGGTATGTATGTTCAAGAGATCATACATCACAAAAAATGATGTTTGCAATTAGAACATTACCTACCTACCTCCCTCTCCAAGTTTTGCAGTTCTCTCCCCGCTCTGCATGCGATCCTCGTTTATCTATCTTGCTGATGTGCTCCATGTTCGTCGAGATGGTTGCATATTGCTCAATCTCAAAATCACATGCAGTACAATTATTAGCAGTCGGCACGTGCTCAACCCTTCTTCCATTGAAGACACCATTAATCAAACCTACAACGCCCATCCCAAGCCCAATCTACAAAACATCATCATCATCATCATCATCATCTGCATTCCCATATATGGAGCCTATAATGCATCACCTATGAGGTATGTGGCCAATTGGTCTGGTGTTAAACCTGTGGGGTTTTTTTTTATTTTAAAAATTCGAAGGGGTCTTTGTTGGTGTGGAGTTCTTGTGACATGGTATGTCTCTAAATTCACAAGTGTTGTTTAGAATTCACTTTGTTGACATGTTATTTGTGTTGAAGATTGTATGAGGCAATGACATTCATGTGTGGTTCTTATTGTGTGTTCCTTTTTCAAAAAACCATTTGAAATCCAATCATGATTATGCAATAAATGTTTTTGATAATTAAAACTTAACATTTACTTTCCATTTGATTTTTTACAGAAAATATGTTTAAAGTATTAAATTTGTAGTCAAATCTCTCTTTGTTTGCCTCTATTTTGTGACATATTCGGATTAAAATATGTGAGGTTTGATTAAGCAAGAAATAAAGACTAACCGTAGTTTGTTATACTTAACATGTGAGTAGATGGTGTTTGGAGTCAAACAACTCCAAAGAAAGAAGTGAGTTAGACAATCCAAGAAAGAATGGTGCACAAGGGCTAGACAACCTATGAACGAATTGTGCATAAGAGTTACACATCTCCCGATCTTTGCATTGGAGTTAGACAACTACAATTAGAAGATATGAATCGGAGTTAGACAACTCCCAGCGGATGGATGTTATTCATGGGAGCTAGACAATGAATATATGAATCTAGTTGAAATCAGATAGTTCCAACTAGGAGAATGGACGAATGGTACTAGTTTGAATCAATTAGTTCCAGCTAGAAAAATGGATGAATGGATCTAGTTGGAATTAGATAGTTCCAACTAGAAAAATGGACGATTGGATCAAGTTGGAATTAAATAATTCCAACCAGAAGAATATACGAATGCATCAAGTTAGCAATAGACATTTCCAACTAGTGGATTGCGATCAAGACAAAAGATAGAAGATTTGTAGTAGAACCAAAGATAGAGTTATGAATAGAAGACCTTTATTATATGAGAAATAAAAAGTGGAAGTAGTGTTTTGGCATAAAAAGGAGCTTGGGGGAGGAGAGAGGTTCTTTTGTCCTCTCCTATGGTCGGGTGGTTCAAGCTCATAGGCAACTACAATCTTGTGGTTGAGTTGTAGAGCTTTTGGTGTATACAAGGTTTGGAAGTTCATATTCTCGTGTTTTATGTGCATTCTTGAGTGTATTATTGTTGTGAAAATAAAGGAATGTCACATATTCCCAAATGGGGCCATTGAAATCCTTCCACATTTGAGATTGCAATTTCTCCAAAAGAAAACAATTTATCTCTTGATTTTGATGCAATGCAAATAATTTTTTTTTGAAAGAGATCATAGTGAACATTATCTATTTATACATGACCACATAGACACTTCCTATATTGAACATATAAGGACCTATGGTTTCTAAGTACACATTCAGAATTCAATGTGAGATGCATTCTTTTGGTGTCCATCCTTAGTTATAAGCCTTGCATACATGACGAAAATTTATTTATATACACAATGTAGAGAAAATGACATGCATTGTATTTTGAAAAGGAGGATCTTGACTTCTAAGAAATTTTGGTGCAATATGTGTAAGAATACTCTTAAAACGTGTTGGGAGTTCAATAGAAAGTGTAGTTTTATTTATAATACGTTTTCAAACTTTGATATTGAATAAGTGTTTCTTTAACATATATGACGGTGGATAAATGCCAAATTTTTTTACACACAAATAATCATTGTTATTTTTGACGATTGGCAATTGAAATTTTATTATGGCAATATAAATTCCTTAAGTACAAGAAGATTGTTTCCAAATTTCCATCTTGAGCATGTCTATTTTTTCTAGTTTCAATTGAATAATCCAACATTTTAGAATTTTTTTCTTAAATACTTTTAAAACATCATGTCAGTATCCAAACTCTTTTTAATTTATAAAAAATGTTTCACCCAAAGCTCGACTAGTTGCCAAGGTGTTTTTATTGCACCATTCACAATTAGACCCTTTTAGCAATTGTTTGACCTTCATGATTCTAATCCTTTACAATATACATTAAAAAAAGAGCTCAAAGGAGGACCTTCTTTGAGCTTTTTTCCCTTAACAATAATTACAAAGAAAGTAAATAAATAAATAAGGTGATTATATGGGTCATGGAGCTCCCTCTTTCATGCTTAAGGTTGTTGCTAAAGAATGTTATAGAGAGATTGATGTGGAGGAGCCAGTGTATAGGCAAAAATCCAACAACCAACACCCAATAACTCAAGAGAGAGGGTTCAATGGGTTGACATTAAATCTGAATGCAAGCTTGCTCCTGTAACCTGGAGACCACTTATTAGAGTCTTGATCCTTTATGAATCGTGTTATGCATCCTCTTTTTCAACACTCAAATCCAAACCCCACAAAGACTAGTGACCACTAAATCTTTCTATCAGTTGATTGTTGCAAGAGGAGAGTTGGTTCTTATAGAAAGGTGACATGGGATAGAGAAGTTTCTAAGTTTATAAGAGATGGTTCACATGAACAAACTTATTGTGGAAATGTTGCTCAACACTTGAGCATGCATGATACGATGTGGCATTTGAAGTTTTATATAGTTCCTTGTAAAGTTCTTCATTGTAGTTAAATTAAAGTTTCTTGTTTTTGTGTGTAAATTAACACTTGTTGTAAGTGTGCAAGCTCAATATTTTGTGCACAAGGCCCACTTGGTTAGTTTGAGTGTCTTCCAAGTGCAAAAAAACATGGGCACACCCAATGATTATATTTAACTATCATGTGTGTGTTTGTGGAACTATATTTAAGAATGTTAAATTCATGTCAAGTGTAGGTCAAGGATGTCATTGTTTGTGCAAACTTCATTTATTTACTCCTACACACATGTTGGGAGGGTCCCAACATCTTGGAAACACCTTCTTAAATTGAGAGTGCCTTATGTGTGCGGTCTAAATTTGACTAAACAATAAGTGTTTATAATGCCAAAAAATTAAGTTACAACCATAACAATATCCCCTAACCTTGAGCCTAACTTAGAAGGGAAACCTAGGGAAGATGAGGGAGCCAAAGGCAAAGAAAGGGAACAAATGATTGCCACAAGTCCATCATAAACCCTCATACTCTGCAACCACATGTCAAATAAGTACCAGGGGTGAATGTAAGTGAAAATTGTACTTCACAAGGTGAAAATGGGGGAAGGGCAGGTAGGCACGGATAGTGAGCAAACCAAGATCATACATGGGCACCTACACAACGCCTTCAAAGATTGGGCGAATGCTATCCCAACACATTTGTTCTTCGCGGTGTTTACAAAACACCCCATGTAACCCCCATCCCTCACTTAAAAAACTCCAAAAATCACTCTTTTGCAATGCATAGATCAACATCATGGAGGGTTTCTTTCCATGAAGCTCTCACATACTCCTGACTGTTTCTCCCAAATAACGCATCCAACTTGCACAATAGGCCAAAATGTTTGAAAGAACACAATGTCGTTGGGTGTGATCCAATGCGTTGGAATGTGTGTGTGTGATATTTTCAGTTTTAAGAAGAATGGTCACTATAATGGTCTCTTTGGTTATTCATGTAATTCATGAAGTGTTAAATGATAACCTCTTTAGTTGCCACCTAGTGATCCGAAACAATTACTGAGGGTCAATGATGACTACACTAAATATGATATTTATTGTCACTTACTATTTGGAATTACACAATGCTATATCTTTTTCCTATTAATATAATTTTGATTTATTAAAGACAATTGTTAGTGTTCTATAATGTCCAAACAACTAATTTGATGTTTTTGGGAAAAATATGAGATGTGCAGTAAACAGATATAGCATTGCGTAATTCCAAATAGTAAGTGACACTAACTACACTATTTAGTGTAGTGTCGGCCGCACTAAATCAGATGTTTAGTGTGGTTGTGGAACAGGACCCTTACAGAAGGGAACGCCCTGCAAGGAGCCCTTTCTCCACTCTCCTCCTTTCAGAGGTTCTTGTTGTGTGCATTTCATCACTCATCGGACGAAGAGTCCTCGGAGACGGAGGGGGAGTTCGGGCTCCCGTCTCATCATCATTTGCCACTCTCTCGCGGAATCATGACGACGCCATCCGCGGAGGCTGCATCCGTTGTCGCAGCTCGGAAAGGTACGATTTTCAATTTCAATCCCAAGGCAAATTAATAACCCCAATTCTGTGACACCTTTTTTCATTTGTTGCTGCGGATCGCAAAGTCTCACTGTCGCAAGCGGAAGGCTAAAGTTATTCTTTGGATATTTCATTCCTCAATTGCGTAATTGGCGATGACGATAAAACCTTGAACCTTAATTCAGTGGTTTTTACTCATTAGGGTTTGGGCCTTGTCGGTATGTTGGATTCTGTTGATTCTGAAGCGTGTTGAAGTGTTGGACAGATTTTGTCCCTGGAGATCGAGTTTTTGTTTTGTTTTTGTTTTGTTTATTTGTTTCCCCCCGATAATATTAGAATCGCAATTTGGATTGAGTCCATCCCATTCTGTAGCTCGGGAAGGTTCTGATCGTTAGGATTTGGTTCTGTTCTGTACGTTAAGTTCTGTAGAGTATGAAGGGTGGTTAAATGTTGGATGTATTTTTCGAGTTTGTGTTTGCGTGGCAACCAGGATATTGAGAGGTCGACTTGAATTGACTGGCTCTTGGATGGGGGAAATGAACTGCTGATGACAAGTTGACATCTATGTCCTATTTTTTTGGTCTGCAGTTGTGGTTCTTTTCAGGGCTACCGGAGATGCACCAATTTTGAAGCAATCCAAGTTTAAGGTGTGTCTACATTCTTACTTGGATTTGCGCTACTTTGGCATTGGTTTTGGGGATCGTCTCGACTGGATATCATTCCTTCATACCAAATGTTGAGCATTTTAATGGACATGTTTTTATGTTCACCTCTGTTTCAAGAGCTGAGTGGAATCCTTCCAGGAAGATGGCCGACTGCACGATCTGGTTGGCAGATAAACGGAAGAAAATTATAATCGCTGTCCGGATGTTTTCCTCCTTGTAGCATTTGTCACCTCCTCTTTCCCTGACCCCTAGTTTTGCAGATCGGTGGCACTGAGAAATTTGCGAAAGTGATCGAGTTTCTTCGCAAACAGATCCACCGGGAAACATTGGTAAGTCATCTGTGTATGCTTATTTTGTACACCTCGACTGGCAATTGTTTTCCGGTTAATTAGTTTCTTTCTCAACTTTCAACTTGGCTTGAATAGGGTCATGAAATGGACCATCAATGTCTTCCAGGCACGTGTGACACATGGAGATCTTGATTTACTTGTGAGACTCCACCATAGTCAACGGATATTTAGGGTTTGCATCCTTGGGGAACTAAGGATTTTCAAGAAACCCTCAGTTAGTAAAGAGCGTCGGTGAAGTTCCAGATTGATTGGTTCACTCACTATTCTTGCTTTGTTTTTTTTGTTTTTTTTTGGCTGCAGTTCGTTTACATAAACAGTGCATTCTCTCCAACTCCTGATGAAAACATCTGGGACTTGTTTGAGGTAACCACTTTTTTCCCCCTTGCACCTCTTTAAATAAACACTGGTTATCTATTACTATCCCTGAGGAAGAATCTAGGGTCAAAGGACCTTAGAGGGTTGTCTCTCTCTTAATAATTGGTGGCCAATGAAGGTTTATGATGTACATGAACTTCATGTCTGAGATGAGTATGCAACATTGGCCCAAAATTATTTGAAAGCTTATCATTGAGAGAATCGTTTTCCAGTGAACACAGGAGTTGTGCTTAGTTGGGGATTTCTATTCTGAAAGCGATTTTCCAAGTTATTCCGATCAGTCAGGCATTGCTGGCACTCATACTATTCTTAATGTGTGGGAGCACAGAATTTTGGTCTTGATGGAAAGCTGGTCGTGAACTACGCTTGTTCTATGGCTTGGGGATAATAATCTGCAAACAGTCTGCTGCTGGGCTTTCAAAATACTGACTCCCAAAGGACTCTACCCATTCTGGGTGAGGTAATTTTTTGTATGGAAGATTTGATCGTCAAGAAATTTGATTTTTTAAGTGCCCAGCTTTTAAATCTTTTGGCCATGTAGCTTGAACATTGTAAGTATTTACACTAGCTGGTTGATACTCATCTTTGTGAAATTCTATTGCATGTGCAGAAATGACAGTGAATGGCAAGTATTTTGGCTGTAAATTGAGGAGAACTGCTTGACCTGAGGAAATGTACAAATTAGAATAGGATAGACGAATATAAAGTATTGAAGAATTTTACTGCCCTGGGGGATTTGGTCGTCCACCTGGTTGTAACCTTCTCTTGGTGATATGGCAATGCCATCTGTGTTCACCAAAAGGTTTAATTGTACTAAGACTGAGAATATGTTTGGTCACGTCAACATTGCAATATTTCTGTCCCAACTATCATCAGCATTCTATAACTACACTACTTATTTCAATTAGTGTGGTCTATAATTTGGGTGGAGTGCATCAATTTGAGAGGTATTTGAAACTCAGGTGGACCACATAATTGGGCTACTTGTCACTGAGGTAAGTGCATTTATTCCAGACAATTTGAAGAGTTCGGGTACGAAGAGTGATTCAATTTATATTTGGATGATCTCTTTAGATTAGCCTTTAAAGTGGATTCAAGAGGCATGCAACACAAAAATGTGTGAATCACATGTGCATTTACAGGATTTGTAAGTCGGAATCCTCCATAACCCATTGTGGTCAAAGTGGACATCCGTTGATGTTGATGAAGTGTTTCATGCAATATATGTGAATAACACCATATCCATGGTGTCAACCTGTTGGATTGTAGAGTGGATCTGAGTTTGTTTCACAATTTTTATGAGATGGACACACTTGAGCATGGGGATGATACATGCAAGACCTAGCATGATCTCACTGTCTACAAGTTGGTTGTAGGTGCACAAGTGGGGGCATCCAGGGCAGTAATCTGAACAAGGGTTCTGAACTCATCCAAAGTTTGTCTCGCAGGGCTAAGCATCTTGATCCACTTTGTTTTCACGTTTTTCTAGGATTTTGTTACCGCTGGTTTCTAAAGTTTGAGCAAGTTTCTGAAACTCCAATGTATGCTTGGGGGAGCTTGAGAATATGAATAAAGAGGATGCAACCTGTTCTTCATTTTAGAAACCAGAGGGAAGAGGGGTATGTCTAAACCACCAAGATTATGCAATGAGGACAACTATGGATTCCTAATATGAAGGTGGTGAACTTCTCACATACTTGATTTGTCATGCTGATTTTTTGCCCTTGGAAGAAACTCACTCCCTTGCCCAAAGGTTATGCACCCAGCAGCCATGGCCACTATGGAAAACCCACCCAAACCATTGCAGCTCCTGACATCACAATTGTGAGGTTGTTTGCTCCCCACCCTCTACAACACACTGTAGTAGAGGCACCCGTACCCAGCCGATGACAAATGTGAGCTTGTTTGCTAATTCAACTTTGGTTATCCACAAAAGTAGTCTCATTGCACAAAATGAAGAAAACCTTGCCGTGGACCCAACATCCCTTATATCCTTGACCACAACCCTATCAAGTGCCTTAGCCATGGTCCATGCACTAGAATCTGACCAATGTTTTGAACTTTTAGGAACACAAACAACGTGTCCATAGTCTCATGTGCAAGAGGATGGCAAATTGAATCCTCTTTTTTTTTGGTGTCCTTATTGGTTCATGCTTGGTCCACAACTTGGTGGAGAACACTGTGGGTCTCATACCAAAAAGAGCTCATTCATATTTGAATTGCCTACTATACTTATTTATGTTATGATAGCCTATGGGCACATCATGACCAAGGGTTAAGGCACTTTTCCTATCATAGTGGTCCCACAAGGTGCCTATCTTCACTTCCATGACGTGACCCTTACTCTCAACTTGTGTGCATGTTGTACACTTGATTGACAAAACCTAATGATCCGCACCTTACAAATTATGGCCCCAAGGGTGAATACATGGCCAAGTTTTCTAAATTTGTTTGTGGCTATCATAAATTATTTTCCTTTTCATTTTATTTTTGGCTTCAGACAAATCAATGGGAATGCCATAAGCACTTGGAGCACCAACCTCGGGGTTTAAGGGATCTAGGGATAACAACATTGAATTGGATTGAGTTCTACATGCCGTATGATTGCTAGGACCTGCCACACATTCAAACTGATTGTTGGACCCAAGTGTGTTCGTTTTGGACCTAGTTTACATGCAACTCTTGTTCAAACTAGGAGAACTAGTTAGGATCAAACGGGAGTTATAAGTGGGTGCATGATCCCCTCTAAATGCAACAATGGAAAAGCTTTGGTATACAAAGTTTGAGGTGGTTGCAAGACAACACCATCAATGATAGAGAACATAAGGAGCTTGAAGACCTTCATTGCAAAGAAATGGATAGAGATCAAACATGAACCCCAAAAAACACACAAAGAAGGTATTACTTTGTGTTGGGAGGTAACATCTTCGGCAAAGTGCACTTGGGAATAGGAGTGAACTATCCACGCAAAGGTTTAATGCCATAGCCAACAACTAGCAAAGAGGAGGGTGGCCACCGAGGCCTTCCCGCCATTGCCACATGGCGGACCCCACACCCCCCACGTTCAAAGGGTGTCCTCCATTTGAACCTAACAGTTGTCATTTCTTGCTATAATGGCTAATGAACTACCTAGGTGGGAGGTTTTATGGCAATTTTTTTTTCTTGTTCCCTCTTTCACTATATCATTTTTGTTGCCCCCCATTCTAATATTGCCATTTGGATTTAAATAGCCAATAGAAAAGTATTACATTCAAGGCTAGATGCCCACATCTCCAAGTTGGGTCCCCATCAATTACAAAGGTAAAGGAGGTCTAGTTAAAAACATGATCCTTAAAAATTTCCGGCCAATTTATCTTAGGTGAATCTCCCTAGACTAATTTGGAATCTCTGATATTAATTTAAGAGTCGAATTTTCCAAAGAAATAAATATACATTGTATAATGAATTCTCTTGTGTTTTCACCTCAAGTAATAGTTGTAGGGGCCCATCTCAAAGAGTTGAGTGTCTAGCCCTGGCCCACCTGAGAGAGTTGCCACGGAAAGGATCTTTGGCCACCGGTGGCCTTGTATGTCTTTTGGCAAATGAAATTTAGTGTATCACTTGTCTTAAAATAGAATTTAGGTAAAAATGAAAAATCCTATTGCATGTTTGCTAAAGTGAGGATCCAAGTCGGAGGACTAGTATGTTTGGCCTGGGTCCTGGGATAATTCAATACAAGGTTATGAAGGTCTATTCTATGGATATTCATCTGCACAAGGGTGGGGAGCTTTTTCCAAATTCGTTGTATCTGAGTATAGCATCTGAGTATTTGCAAATCTCCAAATTCTAAAGAAGTAATTAAAAGGCAGTTTTGGTGCAGTTCTTGCTCAAAACTGTTCGTAACTTGAATCTGCTATATGCTATTGATTGTGAGGGGACACTCTAGAGATGCAATTTCTGCAGAGGGAGATAGTTACCACATACAGGATTCATGCCATAGTCTACATAATAACATTTCATCATAACCTGTAATGTAAAAAAATCATGACCTGTAATATAGTAGATATTGTAGCAAATAACCTCTCAACAAGCAGAATCCACAGCACAAATAAACCTGCAGTCACGTAGGTAGAGTGAGTGAGAGTGATGAGAGTTGCTCAATCTGCTTGTGTTTATGTGTGTGTCAGGTGGAGTGGAACCACCAACTGTACAACCCCAACTATGGGGGTGCAAGAGGGATGAAACAATCATGCCTTGCAGATTCTATCTAACTCTATCTACTTGATCTACTGTTACAGATTATCACAACTGGGTGGTGGTCTTTTTCTAAGTACAGGCAAGTCTCCATGATCACCCTGTGAAGAGAAAAAAATATGTCTCTCGCTCTTTCGACTTCTCCTACAAAATATGCTGCTGCTGCTTGTGGGTTGTGAAGGTGCTGGAGAGCAAATGAATTGACATTTAAAGGAGGGTGTGATCCAGAATGGAAAAATCATAGTAATGGACAATCACATACAGCCAACTACTTTAGCAGTGAGAAATTATGCCCATATGTTCTTGAGGCCCCTGTGGTTTTTTCCTTGAAAATCAGAAAATCTTCTTCAGGCCCACTTCAGCAGGAAAGAGGTATCGGAAAGTGAAATCGAGGGGAATGATGTTAAAATTTCGTGACGTGAGGATGCGGTGCCGCCTTTGTTGAATACAATCGAAGACCACAGCGACTTGATTACTAGGGAGGAGATTGCAAACCCAGTCCAGAATGTCAGAGTCTTCAACATTTTCCCGTGCGTACGTGTACAGTAACTTGGGAATGAGCAGCCGACCCTTTGGTGAGATACCCACTGATGCCCGCGTATAATCTTGGAGTGCATCTTCGAGTTGAGAATGCACATGTTTAGGTGTGTAGATGCGAACCTGCACACACACCAGGTTGTAAACAAAAGTCATTCACAAATTCAAGCTGAAGATTATGAATATCAACTCCACAGAACTTTTGGCTGGAAGTTTGTTGTTTTGCATACAACACCTTCCATGTTCAGAGGTGGAGGTTTTATGAAGAACATTCTATATCATTTCATTGCAGGTCAAACTCATTTTGGCATGCCAACAGGTGCTAAAATGAGTTTGGCCCTCAATGAATCAAAATAGGTCGCTCTTCTCTCAAATTCAAACACTACCTCAAGCATGCACAACAAGCAGAAAGGTATTGTTAAATTCGCATGCAAAACAACGAATGAGGAAACAAAATTCCCAACCAAAACTATCGTCAAGTTGAACCATAACCCGGTAACTGGAATTTGATGGGTTCTTTCCCTCCCACTCAAGGGTCATTCTATGCTCTCCAATGAATTAATACAAAACTTTGTTACAGCTACAGAAAAGGACAGAAAAGGACTTTCTATACTGACATGTAGGTTTTCGTGCACATCTATTAAGAGTAAATGCTCGCAGATTACAAGGGAAACCCTAGAACACAGCTTGTGCATCAGAATGCGTTATAGAGATGATTACCATGGGGGATGACCAAATTCCACTGCTCAGAGCAAAGCTGGTCAGTGGTTCGGGCTTGTCAATTGCAAATTGACTTTGACTCTCGGTCAATTTATTCTTGTGAAGTGCCATGAGGCGAGCCTGTCATCAAGGACATAGAAAGCATCAGAGACACTTTATATACATAATACATCTCTCCCTGTTCAGCAGCATGTCGCAAATCTGGCCCATGACACTCTTCAAATGTAAAGTGCTCTTAGACTGACTACTGTGGACTAGGTAATGAATGCAAGGAGCCCTGCCACAGGCTGCAGTAGGCACTCGACCTAATGAGCCTCCATAGTGGCAAGATAGGTGCTAGGTGTCTACAACAACACATGGCAAGACGATATGTGTCCATTACTAGACATAGTGGTCATGCCACAACAAGGTCATCGATTATGGGTGATAATGTGCCTCCTTGTATCCAATCAAGAATAGACACTTGGCATGCCCACTATGCTGCAGCACGTTTTGGAGTACTCACAAGCTGGGGACGGTGGGCTGTAGATTTCGACTTCAAGAGGCAAAACTCGATTGTAGAAGCATTGAATGAGTGGCCACCAACAGTGTATGCAGCCTGTTCGGACAAAAACAGGACAACATTATTTCACTGTGATATTGCACAACGATATATTTGAGTGATGGAAACACAGTTTGACCCTTGTGTTTCTTATAAGAACATTGCATTCAAACAAGACTATTATTTTCTTGATCGACTGTAATTACCTTCTGAAGCAAAGCAAAGAATTTCAAATCACTTCTTGGAATGCCATACGCCAGGTAAGCCTGCAGAAATACATCACTTTAAAATTTCAAGCTGTGTAGGGATGCATTACAAATAAAAATTTCAAAGTATGAAGAAATTCATCAAACTAAATTACCTCTATAGATGGGAGGAGAGGAACAGGAGGTATAAACAAGTCAACTAATCAAGTGAACCTTTTGAATGCACTCTTTCAAACTTTTCTTCACCATTGTTCAGGTATTTCATTTTTTTCCATGAGACTTACGTGCATCAGAAGCGCGTTGTAGAGATTGATCCAGAAGGCGAGTTTTTCATCGTGCTTCAAATCTGATGGGTCTACTCTAGCCAATTCCTCCACTAATAACCTGCCAAGAGATTACCATCCAGTTGTCAAAACTTTGGAACCAGCTGTACTAGGAGGAGTCTAATCTGTAAAATCTCCAGTTCAAACTCCAAATGAGTTGGGTAAAATGTGAGTTTGAGAGCTTATGCATAAAGCCACCCAAGTTTGCTTAAAGCTTACATTAACTTACTAAAAGAGTGGGGCGGGGCTATAAAATAGCCCCGCTTTTGAGGTTCTCATACTGGGTTTGGTGGGCCAAGCTAGCCTTGCATAAGCCGAGCCAGGATGTAAGGTGGCAGATCCCTTAAGTCAGACTCTATTGTAGATCCTAGAGTTCTCTCAAAGTTATTTGGATTGCACGAAGAGGTCCAAGAGTATCACTCAATTATCAAAATTAGGCTCCGACACAAGACGCTCTAATGCTCTTCATAGAAAAGTCACTCAAAGAAGGACTTTGCAGATAACTCTAATACATGACTAACATCCTGCAGTACAAGAATCTGTGTTGAGAAGAGGAATAATTTGGGTCCCAGAAAGTCACCTGAAACTTCCTAGAGCTTGTGCAGCATACTCAAGCTGGTCTTTCCCCACAGACAACCAGGGAACCTCCAAGGCACGGGCATAGGGACCTATCTCCGCCCACGGCACTTTACCCCTGGCTTTATAAGGATCAGGGGTGGCATCTGTCCCCAACACCTCTTCCTTCCTCCGCAGATCCACCAGAGGACTTCGAGTTATCGACAACAAAGACGACTCGGAAAGTGAAGAGGCAGAGGAATTTGCCAGTGCTCCAAAAGGCGAAGTCGGAGATGGTATGTCACCTGAGTGTGATGACCCTATTCCTGTGTTGTTTGGATCTACAAGGTGACGGTAAATATTTATCATGCATCGCACCATTTGTTCAGAGAGCTCATTCAGAGACTGTGTCACTGAGTGTGAATCATGAGCATCACCTTCCCTGTTTATACTCTCCTGGGATCCCCAAAAATATTCACTCTCTGCTCTTGCATCCACCGGTGACCATATTGGAGATAGTGGGACACCAGACTTGATCTGCCACAAGATAAACTGGGGTGAGTGATTTTCTTGAAGATCATCAACAGTACATCACAAACCTCTAAATTCATATATAACATATCAACCCTGCATTCACAATGAAACAATGCCTAACAAACAAATATAGGGTTGTACTTTCAATTTTCTATATTTTATAGTTGCAAGACCTAAAGAGTTGAATGATGAGTTGAATCAATGTGGAATGAACCATTAGCTCACTGTTGAGGTAGCACTGAAAAGAATAATACACCCTGGAGGATATGTATCAACACTGACTCGACAGAAGTGCTGGTCATTATGTATATGATACAGGCAATTGCAGAAATCGCTTGGTGACACACCAAAAAAACAGAGAACTGTTGAAAGATCTACTGGCAGGTTACCGATGAGATGCTGGATGCTTCCAAGGAGCCCATTTGTTTCAATCTGTCAGCCTGCTTATCCTTGGTTCCTTGCCTCCGTTCCGCTCGAACCTTCAGGACACCGATGCGGTACTTAAGTCTTTGCTGCACAACAGAAATTTACATCAGTTAGGAGATAAGTATTCCTCCCAGTTTCATGCAGCCTTTATTTATTGATCTCTAGTAATTCTGCTAACTCAACATGGCTTTCGGTCGGGAGTTGGTTGTTTTGTATACAACACCTTCCAAGTTCAAAGGGACTTCTCGGTGCACACTGGGAGAAAATGTGGAGCTTTGAATGAAGGACATTCTATATCGGATCATTGAGGGTCAAATTTATGCCAAGAGGTGCTAAATTGAGTTTGGGCCTTGATGAACTGAAATAGGCTGCCCTTCATTCAAATTCAACCACTACCTCCAAGCACTCACCACAAGTGGGGAGTTTTTTGATACCGTATGCAAAACAACCAATAAATAATCATCCGGCACCACCTCCTCACAAAAAGTCCTATCAAGTTAATGGATAACCTTATTACATTCATAAAAATCTCATTCCCAGGACCAAAACGGTCAAAGAGTGTTACCTCGTCTACAGAGCTCTCAGCCAATTGTGCCCATGGTTGATCTTCAAAATTCATACTGTGGGGGACAGAGCCGCTCTCTGGCCGTGGATGATCATCCTCAGAAGTAAAACTCCAAGAGTCGGGCTTCGTGGCTGGTGATGTGATCATCCTTGGCACTTCCATTTCCAGTTGCTCCAACAAGCCCGAAGGCTTCACCGAGGAAGGTTTCCACAAAACTTCAGCAACAGGTAAGAAAGATCTTGAATCTTCTGCTGGTTCTGGTTCTGGTTCTGGTTCTGTTTTTGTTTCTTCTTCTTCTTCTGCTGCTGCTGCTGCTTTGGTAGGGTTTAGGGACTGATGTAGCAACGTTTCAGCAATGACAGCAGGGGAGAAACAAGGTGGGTCTTCTTCATGGGCTTCCCCATTGGCTGATTGTAGTAGACATGGGCCTTCATGACAATCAAGATCCTCATGAGCAAACATTGCTTGTGGGTGATGCTCATGTAGTGGGATCCAGTGGTCTTCCTCTTCCAGGGGGTTGTGGTTCCAGGGTGCTTTCAGAGGGCAGAATTTGCCTTCCCAAGGGGACAGGGATGTGTGGTTAACATCAATCACATCTGGAATTGTTAACCGGAGGTCTTGTCGTAGAGTGAGTGCCTGTTGTTCCTGCTAAGACAGATGTTCGCACACCAACAATGCATCAGGGTGGCTGCCAAAATCCATGTCACTAAAAATTCTTTGTGAGATATATGGCCCTATTATGGACACTTCAAACTCCACAGGCATTTTTAGAAATTGGATTAGATCAGGAATCGTCTCATCTAGTTAGCAATTCTGATGAATCACTAAGATTGTCATTTCAAGTTTCAAAATCACAGTTGAGATGCAAAAGTTATAAGAGGTCAAAGTGAAGATTCTCTTTCTCCTTAACCAATCACATAGGCCCTCCCCCATTGTGATGTTTAACTATTGAACCTAGAATGGTGATGTCTTCGAAATCATCATAACACGTGTTTTTTTGGTGTCGGTCCTTAACTACAAGCCTTGCCATGTGACACTCAAATATAGGTGTCTAACGAAGTAAAAGTGACCACACACCTTAGACACTATGGACTGAACCACAGGCATAGACACAAGAAAAGAAAAGGAACTGCAGAGGATGCCTTGAAACAACTAGAAATATTGAAAGCTCATCATCTCAACGGAGAACTCAGCAATGGCGAAATCAATCAGAGCCTTCAACAGTTAGGATAACATTAGATTTGGAATGACTGAACCATGTATGAATGCTTAAAGCTACAACATAAAAAGTGCACTTGCAACACACCTTCCAGGTGTTTTGAGCCTGTTCACTTTGATCTGGCTCGTCTCCATGGCTGGAGATGCACAAATCTCCACTAGAGTGAGGTGGTTGCGCAGTTTCTTCAATCAGAGATGGTGCTACTAATTGCTTCTGACCCTGCTCCTTAGAATGGGAAATTCTGACAGGTGAGCCACTAGTTTGAATTTCTTCGGTTGTCACATTATTAGAGTCTGGGAAAGTGGGATGCAGAAGAGGCCCTTGCACTCGCATGGAGTGGGAGTGTTTTGAGGCATGTCTTAATTCCGCTATCTCTCTCTCCGTGTGTGCCTGTCCCAATTCTCTTTGTAAAGTTGCAGACTGCTCTTCTAATTTCAACACAGCTACTTCAAGCACTGTAATGTCAGCCAAGAGTTCCTGTGTCTGCACCAGAAAAGTTCATAGCATGTCAGGAATTTCATGTATTTTAACAGGAAGGTGCAAAGCATTTTTTAAGCACATGTAAGATGTCCTAATCAAATAGGCCCAATTGATTAGGCAATGCAGAGTCCCACATGAATGTCCTTACAGAAATGGGAAGATGGCGCGGAAAACTTGTCAAGGTTCCTGGTGCTTGTTCCAAGGCACTCTCAAAGACAGCACGTAACTCAAGCTCCTCCTCCAACCGTTTCCGCAACATGAAAACCTAATCACTTGCATAATTAGACCCTTGTCACAACTTCGAATTTTGCCACAGATAATCATTATTCTGCATTGGAAAAGACATACATGTAGTGAAGCATATATACCCGAATGTGGTCATGAAATGAATGTACTTACTTCCTCTTCCAATTCAGAACGTTGAACGAGGCGCTCAAATGTTCTATAGTTTGACATGTAATTGAGGTCCTCATCGCCACTTCCCTATGGACATGGAGAAATCAGGCTTATTAGGACATGCTCCAAAAACATCTACGAAGCAACTGCAAACTTCGAAGTTTAAATTTGTGACCCTCCTAGACTTCGTCAGAAACATCAAGTGTACCTGGCAATAATTAAAATCAAATAAGTTTATCATTACCTCGCCTTCACCTGGCAAAGCATCTATGAATTTCTGGTTCAGACAGACTTTTGAGGCCAATGAATGCCGACCCTTGTGCTTCTTGCGAGCCTGTTTTTGACTTGTGCTGTAGAAGAGACGTACAATATTGTCAGCTCTAAAAGTCAGTTTCTCAACAATCAGCTGAAAAAAAATCAGAGATACAATGAGAGGTGAACGCCATTACTTGAATAGTTGTGAAACAGAATTGGAACAAAATTACTATGTTAAACAAGCCATATATCATTTCTAAAGGAGAACTGGGGTACCTCTTCGCTTCCAAATTCTTTTTGCCATGGCTTGAACTTTGGCCAAATTCATGCTCCTCAGGATTTTCAGTGCTTGTCTGAAGAGTGGACATGAGTGAACTGAGAGCTCGGATAAGAAGATTATCACACTAACAAAAACAACAGGACCCACTCTAAACTTCCTGTGTGTCGCCAGATTTTCAGTGAATGTGGAGAATGACTCTTCACCCATCTATGAGAGCAAGAGGCTAAGAAAGTCGATCTGCATTTCCCTTGTATTTTTACACACAAATTCACTTCTGAGGGATGCCTTGAGCTACTTCTTCAGTCGGACTGCTATCCTGAACCATGTGATTTGCAAGAGAATACTAGTGGAATGCTTTCAACAATACTTCCAGCAATACTTTCAATAATGCTTACAAATGCAAGCCCTTGTTTACAATCAATTAGAAACATAGATGTGGTCCAATATGAAGCTCGACGCACATACCCAATGACTTGGACTCGCACTCGATCGACGCCTCTGATGCCCGAGCTTCTCTGTTTTCAAGTTTTTCTACATGACCCAGCACAACTTGGGTAAGGGACAGAACCCGCCTCTTGTGATTGAAAAAATAAAAAGCTTAGAACCTGTGAGACAATCTGCTGAAGCTATCAAGGAGAACTCAAAAAAATTGCTGATTCATATCACTTGGGAGATATACTTGCAGCAACAAGTTTGTGAATGCAATAGGAGGAATAACTTCTATGTGTATCTATAACAAAGTCCACACATACACCGAGAGGTAAGCCAGTCAGTTTCTCCTCGGTCCAGGCTTGCAAGGTCCAAATCCACTGGAGAAATGCCCATCCTCACGACTGTGATGAAATTTACCGCTTATCAAAGCACGTAGGATCAAGCTTTTGGATCAAGCCTTCTCTTCCTTTCTTTCCGGCAACGCCCAAAATGAGAGGCCTGGATAGATGTTCTGAAGGTTTTAACAAAACCGCCACTACTAAGTTACCTCCTTCATAAATTATGAAGAAATTTCTAGAGGAGTCAACCATAATTGTACCCTACACCAGTGCACTAAAATGCTCATCGGCAAGGAAGTGACTGAGGTTCAGTAACATTGCTGATTGGATAGTCCTTGTTGTCGGACCACATTATCCCACATTGTATTTCACCACTTCCCATGGACAAGGTTTTGGCAGTGGTTACCAGGTTGAGGATACATAATAAATAAGACCTCCTTTTCATCTGTCATTGAACCTCTCACTCGTTTGTTCAATCGCCCGGGAGGTTTGCAAGCCAAAATGACAATGAAGAACGAACGCAGCTTCAGTGCCAAAAATGCAGAGAAGAAAATCTTAGAATGCACGTGCGCAAAGCGTTGACTGACAGGAAGAGAGCTTCGATACAGAAACCAAAATGGTTTGTGGCCAAGAAAGCAACGGAGAAGTGTTCGTATGGGATAACCCAGGAACTATTAGTGCACCAACCTACTAATCCTGCAAAATGAAAAATAGAAGATCCTAACGAAACTCCAACACTGCTCGAAAATGCCCCACTGCATAGCCATGGCGGCAGAAAGGTTAAGAAAATGAGTGCCTAAGATTGGGGGTAGAAAAAGAAATGTCTGTCTGTCTGTCATTAAGAAAATGGGATCCAAAGATTGTGTGTGTGCGTGTGTGTGTGTGTGTGTGTGTGTGAGAGAGAGAGAGAGATGTGTCTGTGTGTCTTGTTTTTGTGTCCGAAGTGTTGTCTTGTACCTCTCGATCCGACCGTTTTTCTGAGATGGAGGGAGTGCAAACAGCATCACCGTGAGATGGAGAGAAGGATTCATAAGATGTTGAGGCGGAGGAAGCAAACTCAATCCCACCGCTGTAGCTGCGCCCTTTCCTGCTCCTCTCTCTTGTGCCTCTCTCCACCAATGTATCCATCATCACACCCACCCTCTTCTCTTCCTCATTCGCCTTCTGGTCTAACCTTCCTACCACAGCAACAACAAATAATCCTTGCTTCCTTATGCTTACTCTCACATTCCTTTCTTTTCTTCAACTTCTCAACCCCTTCACCTTTTCAAAGCCTTGGGGGGGACCAGCTCTTTGCTTTTCTTGAGTATTTTTCAGTTGGGAGATGGAAGGATGGTCAAGGATAAGTGCAATGGAAATGGAAAAAAACAACAGAGTTGTTTGAGATCGCCACGGTTGCTGGTTTCAATCCTCGGACAAATAATAATAAGTTCCTTGAACCACTATCCTTCCTTCTACTTGGAAATTGAATGATTCAGTGCAGCAGTCATCCATCCACTGTTGTTTCCTTCTACTTCTTCCTCCTCTCGGGTCTCTTCTCTTCAGTATTGAAGTGAACAGTCTATCTATCTATCTATCTATCTAACGGTGCTGCACTGAATGGAAGAATGGACGCTAGGTTGGGACCAACCACCGATTGCTGCATATTTGTTTCTTCTCCAAACCTCCCAAAGTGGATGCGTCACACGCACTTCCTTCCTTGCCGAAAAAATGTTGAAACCAAATGTCCATAGCCCAACCAAACCCAAATGCTCCGCCACCCACCAAACCAAACCCACTGGTCAACGGGCTAAGTTACCCCCCCGAATTTCATCTCCCAAACACAAACAAACAAATAAACAAAATCCTACCAACGCTCCCAAGATCTGCACCAACTCGAGGAGCCCTTAGTAACTTAAGTTGCTGCTACCTCGGCCACATTGCCCTTTTCTCCCTGTACTCCACCCTCCTTGCGCCCCTAATCGGAGCCTTGGATGCCATTATCATCATCGCAGGGTAACTAAAGATTAAAGGGTTAAATACGTGTAACTCTAACCAACACTCTCGGACTCGTGCCAAACGCTGAAGGAGATCCCTCCTCCTTTGCTTCTCCCAATGGCCACGAGTGACGACCATTGACTAATTACATGCCAATCAAGAACAGCCTCCGACCTTTCTGCCCACAAACCAGGTGCGACTCCGGCGCCATCCTTCTTTAGAAGTCTTCTTCTCCTTCTTCTACTAACTTATTCCCCTCCTTCCTCATTGCTCAATACTTATCAGCATCGCAGGGCAGCTCCATTCTGATTCCATTTCCCTCCACCCTCCTTATAATTAATCCTCCTGTCTTGTTGCAGTATGGCTATGGGTAGAAACCGTCCTCAAGCTGTCCAGACTCCAGACACACCATGCCTACATGTGACCGCTCCCAACCTTCACGTGCCTTCGAAGATGGGACAGCAGGGGTAAGGTAGTAGCAGCATCAACCATTCGCCAAGCCAATAGGCTGATTGAATGGCCCCCAGCACGCATGTGACCAAAGTACTTTGAAGTTAAGTACCACTGTTGTTGCTGGCTAAGGAGTCCTCCCACGAGTCAAGTGATGATGTAAGTACTCATCAGAGCTTTATATGAAGCGAGAGTGACGGTAAGTCAAGTAAAACTTGAAGAACCTGCTTGATGTCTTTGCAAACTACCAAAGAGCACGGTTTCTGCCGCTCAGTAACTTAAAACCAACTGAACTGTTCTCTCACCTGAAGTTGCAACTTAAGTAGGAGGAGGGGAGGAAATGGTCCAAAGAAAGGTTGGGATTCTCAAGCATGGGTATAATAAAGAGTGCTGTAGCTAGCTAAGGAAAACCTTGTTGTGTGAAGTGTCTCGCAACAAGCAAGTGTGAGGCTTGAGCAAAGGTTTCTTCGAGAATGTAAGAATTTTGTATAAGCTTAGGCTCGGTAGAACCTTTCTGTTTTCTCGTCTGATTGCAGCAAATAGCAAAAGGTCGGTTCGACAGGATTCTCAAGCTCGGTAGAAACCTGTTGGGCGTCTTGCAACAAGCAAGTTTTTCAAGCTAAGTTAAGTACAGTAAAGTAGAACCACCTTCTGTTCTCACAAATTGCAACAGACTGTAGGAAATGGTGACAAGGTCAGGATTTGTCAAGCCTGGGTGGAGTGCTGTAGCTTAGTAAAAAAGCTGTTGGGTATCTTGCAAACATGAAAACGTAAGCAGCTAACTAGAACCCACGTCTGTTCTCTCACAATTCCGTTTCCAACAAGTAAGTAGGTGGAAATGGAAATGGCGACATCCAGCCCCAGCAAGGCGAAGGATTTTCCCTCAAGCTCCACGGGACGAGTACCGACTCCCGAGTGCTGTAGAGCTGAGTCAGTAAAAACCTGTTGGGATATCTTGCAACAAGCAACTCAAGTCCTCTTGGAGAATGTGTAAGCTACGTAGCTCCAAAAGTAAAACCTGTTGTTGTCTGTTGCAACCCAGTAGGATATGCTGCGGCTACCACCACCACCAGGTAAGAAAAGTACAAGAAAAGGAAGGTCTCCTAATTCGGCGATGGAGTTGGAGGTAAAACCTGTTGTTGTCTCTTTGCAGCAAGTGACAAACCCAAAAGTCCACCCCACACGAATCTGGCTACTCCCCGACTCCTCACTTGTCCCTCCTGCCTCCCTCCCACCCTCCCTCACTCACTCACTCACTCCGACTTATTACAAGAGGAACATGATGAACATGGGCAGGCTGAGGGGGGCAAAAGGAGGACGAAAGGGTAACTAAGTGAAAGAGAGAGCTTGTAAATGAAGAGGGTAACTAGCTAGGTCCCCTGCAAAGCTGCGGCTTTGCCTCTGATCTGATCTCTTCCCTCCCTACTCTCCAACAGTGTCCGGGGAGATTCTTGGGCAGAATGGGGTGAGATCAGAGGGTTTCCAAGTCCCACCGATTGCATGCTCACATCTTTCGGTTTTTCTTTGCTAATTTGAGGTACATTCCTATAAATTCCTCTAAAATATTGGGCAGGCAATTTTCCTTCAAGTCTTCAACTTCAAGCTGCTATTTCTTGAACTCGACCAGTTCATGGGTAACTTAGCGGGAAGATCTCCCCCGTTCATTGCTCTCTAACCTTGACTTACTTCTCCCTGGACTTTCCTCGTAACATACCTCCCTGTTTATAGAATTTAGTGTCACGTACACTATTCGCAAAGTTGGGCCTAACCTACAGTAGACAGACACATTTCCAACCCCCCCCCCCCTCCTTCCTCCTCGCCACACAATCTTAATACATAGAGTCCCCTAAAGCCATGAAGAATTACACGTGTAGCTATTCCATTGAGCATAATGGGAAAAGTAAGTTTAAAAGGGTATGGATTTGGGTTCAAGTTTTTGTATATTAGTTATTGGAAATAGGTCAGCCGATGCTCTGAATATGGGTTGGCAAAGAATCTTGCATTTGGAAATTTACACCGATTCCAAAACTTGGAAATGAATTATAATTTTGTTGTTGAACGTAGTGATGTCAATTTCCAGACTTGTGAAAAATCATATTGGGATCACACATGCAGTGCACTTATGCAAAATTGCGTAACTTATTAAAAATGGGCTTGTCTACTCTAGATGCCTAGAGGTCTCAAAGTGTCACATTTACTAATTCCCGATATATACTATTCATCATCATCATCAGTAACTCTTTGAAGTGAAAAAATATTTACTATATGACATTTAGCATAAGACATTGGGATACTTGAGAAGTTAGTTTTAACGTCTTAATATGCAAGGGATAGAGATTATTGAGCATACTAATGGTAAGTATAATGTGTTTTACATTTTAGTATGCAAGAGGAAGATATTCTTGAGCGTGCTAATGCCAAGTGACACTTGTGCACACTTTAGTCAACTTGTAGACCGTTGTGTAACATAGGTATACACCTCATAACACCGTCGAACATACTCATGTCAAGATTTAGTAAGTGCACTTGAACGCCAAGTGTCACAAGGTGACACTAATGGTGAAGTTGTTGATCGTAAGTATAACCTGGCATATGTCTCAAAATGGGGTTTGTGACACTTTCCGCATGTGACACTAAATTTTATAGATGATGTACTACGTTGATTATCCCAATTAGCGAGGGAGGTCTAAAAGTGCATGTGGAAAACAAGTGAAGGAGATGTTAAATTTCTTTCCGCTATGAAATTAGTGCCACCAAAATATCTAGGAAACATTATTCATTCCAACACTATTCACTAAAATGCTAAGCAAAGCATCGTTATTCGTTGAAGTACCGGCACTATTCATACTAGCACTACTCACTGACAAATATGTGTTGACATCTAATTTTTTCTACGGCTCCACGAACACCTTAGAGCACGTATTGATTTTCTTGGAATGTGATGCGCATGTATTCATGAAATTAGTATCACTCATTAAAAAAATCCAACCCCACTAATATTAAGACTTGGCAAAATAGAGTGTATTTTGCGAATTAGTACCACACGCACTAATTGGGACAATTAGTGTGCTAATTATATCAACATCTACAATAAAATACTGGGAAACGTTTCGGGTACAACTGGACCTCGCCTCAAGTTATGAGAATCGCATTAGAATAATAAGCAACATTAGTACAGGAGAAGCACTTAAGTCTGGACTCATTACAGCTGGGTTTGCATAAGTACGGGTGCTTTCTATAACTTAGTTTATTCATGGAGTCCGCACATGACAAAATAGGCAAGGCTGTTTGACATTTACGTAAGTTAGACAACATATTTTTAGGTTATTGAACAGCAACATGCTTGGCAAAAATGAAGGTTACACAGTGCACGGATGTTCATGGAGCCAATGAAACAGTGAAACAAAATTGATTTTAAAGTCCACGAAGCCAAAACCTAAATGGGAATAGAAGTACATCAAGAGGATGGTGTCGAAAAGGCTAATTTCCTAGAATAGTGGAGTGCAGCGGCCTCTCTAAGATAAGGAGGGGGAGAGAGAGAAAATTGTCGCATATGTGTGTACCTCTCATCCTCTAAGATAGGGAGAGAGGAAATTGTCGCATATGTGTGTACCTGTCATCCGTCCAATATAAAAACTTGACCCCATGTAGGTTTATGGCCGATTTATCTCAATTGACTTTGCATTAGGCTAATTTGAGGTTTAACATCGGTGTCAAATCAACTAAAAACAGTAACCTCCGGGTTGCTCACTATTTCAAGGTTTTCGTGTTGGATGAATGAAAGGTACACTCTGTACATGATAACTCTCTCTCTCTCTCTCTCTCTCTCTCTCTCTCTCTCTCTCTCTAAGATAGAGACGAATGTCAACTTGATGATTTAGGTGGAAGAAAGACTTAAGGGCTTGTTTACACCAAAGTCATTAGGTCATGGCTCTTAAATGACCATGATACCCCACTTTTTGGATGAGACCATGGAGAACTCCATGGACTATAGCCCAAAGTCGTTTGGAGGGCACAAGCCCTTAGTGTGAACCCAAATTCTTGCCACAAATTCCATTAGACATGCCTTCAAGAGCCATCTTGAAAATGTTCTTTGCAATCCTGGCTAACCGTATCAATATAGGAACATTGTTTCTAGATACTAAGACAAAAACAACACTAAGTAATCTTAAACCACTATGTATAACATCAAAACGCCCATATTAGGCCCCTCAAACGCTACACTAAATATTGACTTTGCTTGATAAACTTTTACACTCTCATTAAATAGTTATAGCACTGCGTAACTCCAAACAGTAACATGCACTAACTGGGGTGATTAGTGTAGTGTAGTCATGAATTGTTGCCAGTTGTATGCACCAACTCTCCCCATCTAAGATTCATTGCACTTATTCTCGTTTTTTAAAAAAAAACTAGACACTTTAGTATGCGCAAGGCTCATAAATTGGGGTAGGGATAACTTAGTGTCTTGCTCCTTGAGTCAGGGTCCCCACCACTATTTACCAAGTGGAAGATGTAAGTCAACTATATTGCAACACAAACTTTACTTTCGTGGAGCTTTAGATTCCAAAACGAGCATCAGAGATCCCAAATCAATCTTGAGAAAACATGTTGGGCTAAATTAATCACAAACATGTTGGGGGTGGAGGGGACATGTTTCTAACTAGATCCCACTTTACCTCGATAAGATTGGTGGGTGGGGGTCACACTAGGGTCCAAGACTAGAGAAAACCTCAAAATCGATCAATCTTATTGTTTGAAAGCAAAATTATGGACCCAAGGAGTTTACACTAGGGTTCAAGCCCAAGGTACGAAAAAAATGAAGTGGACGTGAATGTGACACCTCTTGTCCGCTAATTCTCATTGGTCCCCAATCAAAAGAGTACTCCTAGTCTTGGAAAAATTAGTCTCCAAGCTTGGGTCCTATCTTGAGTCTAGAAATAAGATTCATCAACGAAGGTTTTAGGCCTCAAGTTTCTTGGAACCATTCCCCAATGCAAAACCCACCCTAAACAAGCAACTCATCCACTTGCCCAAGTCCATAAATGGGACATTAACTTCAAGAAAATTTTACAAAATAACTTAGACAATCCTTTTTTTAAAATACGGGTCAAGGAAGCATGACAAATATGTGGATGTTGTTGATAACTTGGACCCAATTGGCAACTCCACTTTACGACATGACAATCGTGCTTGTCTAATATATTTTCTCACAATACATTTTGAATCACAAGCCAACCCTTGTAGGGCCAATTGTGTAGTAGTATTATTATTGTTCTTGTTCTTGTAGATCAAAATCTTGCCGCAATTCTATAATGTGCTAGTTTTTAGTTCTCGGTAAATGAGAGATACGCACGAAATGCAAGATCCCCTTTTGGCCATGAGGACTCAGTCCCCTCCCATGTCATGCTTTATATTGCCCACACAAACTCATCCGTTGGGAAGGTGAAAATGTAGTGAATTATGTTATAGGACGCAACAGTGTTGATTGCATATGGTTTGAAATTGGATATAGCATCTTGATCTCAAATTACTCTAGTGAAAATGGGTGAGTTCACATAGGCACCACAAAGCTCCGACCTCCCATCTATGGTTTTCTCAACGGTTGATCATAAAAAAATTTAGAACATTTGAAAGTCACCGCACATGACATATATAGTACCTTATCGGTTTTTGCACAATATAATATTCTTATCGTGTGAATGTGCCACATGTCACTCAGTTGTTGGTTGGACAGTTTGGAAAGTTAATATGGCACAAAAGTAAATTCATTTTGGGCAAGCAAGGTGCCTAAACTAATGAGATGTTACCATAGGAGAAACTATTGAATTGGTAGTTTCCATGTCTACTGATATATGGTAAGGGGATGGTACCTAAGCATATAGAAACAAATATTTTTAGCTCAACACCCATTTCTTGTAGGATAAGAAGCATGCAATTAAGGTAGATGTGTCTACATTGAACATAACCACAAGAATCTAGACACATGTAAGTGAGTGATCTGTGGTCAAGTGTGGGTTTCAGAACTAGCATTGAAATTACATGTGTTTAAAAGAGATTGAACTACGTGTTCAAAATATGTTAACCATTATAGCTTCAATAGTCAACATGATTGGAGGCTCCTATACGACCATATGATGAGCACAATCATTTTCACTTCACTTTGATAATGAATAAGATATTCACATGACATGAATAGAAAACCCTATATATATATATGTCTTACTCAACACCAAAGTAAAAAATATGTTTCTTATTGATGTATTGAGAAAATGACAATAGTAAGAAAGAGCCCTAAATTATGTTGATGATGTATGATGATTGTCTTTTAACTGTCGCTAATTCTCATTGAGCTCAAAATAGCTAACAACTTATGAGCACTTGGTCCAATCTCTTTTAACATGTGTATAGTTGGTGTTTGTTCTTTGATCCACACGTACCCATATAACACTCAAATATAGGTGTTTCTTTGAGTATTAGCAATCAAATTTCTTCTTCTTCTTTTTCTTGGAATTCAAGAGGCGCTTGACCACCTAACTAATTTTTTGTCAGGTAGAGAGACGATTTCACGGCCGGGAATCGAACCGCCAACCACTTCATTTGATTTTGGTACCTCTCCACTATCATTCGGTAGTTAAGGGTCATCTCGGAGCCAATAAGCAACCAAATTACATTCACTTACCCTCCACATCCCTCCAATTTCCAAAAACCGAATGTGAGGAACTCGTAAGTTGTGTCAGACTAGTGCCCCCCTCTCTAAGGTGGGTGGTATTGGGAGAATCATCATTTCTCCATACCACAACTACCATTTATTTTTAAAGAATTCTTCCAAGGACAAGAAATCATATGAAACCGACAACAAAAGTAAGGCACGTGAACTTTTGGGATGGCATTGTCTATGATTTTTTAAGAGCATGCATAGGCAAGTTTCCATGTAGGCCACCCACCCACCAAATTCTAGTGTGACAAACAACAAGCCCACCCAAATGTAGAGGGAATATGGTGGGGTAGGGTTTGTATGTGCCAACTAGCTACTCCCATCTTCTCAAATCCAGGCCCACCTACTATTTTCTTTCTCCTTCTAAAACAAGTATTCGGCCCTTTGGTGACCGGCACTTGTAGGTTAAAGATTCTTTAGTGGGGTCCATGGAAGTCTAGCGGCCCATGTCCACAACCCTCCACATTCTAGTGGCCCATCATAATGTGGTTGGATGGTGGTTTGTCCTTAACTACATGCAAACACCTCATGAAAACCCATCCTAAAACATCTCATTTAGTGTGGCCCACAATCTTCATCAACGACCCACATTAGTTGCCTTAAAATCATTGGGTGGCAACTAGAAAAAGGTGTCACGTGACACCTGGTGCTACATGACAAGTCATGATGATCACTTTAATTAGCATGGCACACCAATTCTAATCCCACACTTAATTAAAATTTTAGCATATAAATCCACACTTGTACCATGATAACATCATTTGGTTGGATTGAACATGCTTGGGTAATTGAACCTATACGATGCTCGGAGCAATATGGTTTCCTAACTCCAACCGAGGAGGCAAGAGTAAAAATTGACCCCCTATAGGCTGGTTGTTGATTCATCCCAAATTATACTCACTATACTAATTTGAGGTCTTTGACCCCGATCCACGAGTTGGTTCAACTAAACATAGAACACAAGGGATATACAATAGTAAACAATGTCTTCACCCTCCCCTCCCTTGGTTTGCCCTCCCCCTCATTAGGTGTTGTGAACATTCACCTATCCTTAAAGGATGTAAAATGACCAAGGCAACTACCAACGTTATCCAAAGTAACATTACATGCATCGTTGTTTAAGTTGGGATTCCAGTACATGTACTACTTATATTACATTTTAGGCTCTTTAACCATTAAACACCACCAACAATAATGCTCATTGCTTAAGAAAATGCCATTCTTTTCTAAACACTAAACAGAAATGAATCAAGGCATTGTAGGAGACACTTGTTTGATTAAGATTAGGGAATCGTTAAATCAATCACACATTGGTTAAAACAACCACAATCGATGTGTAATGTGTCAACTAGGCTATGACTTGTCATCTAGGTTGGTCAAGTTTAGTAATCATAACACGGAGCTAATACTGTACCTTGATCCTCTTCATGTGTGTGATGAAAAATCAAAATTTGACAGGCCATGTGACTGCACAACGCATCTTTGTGGTTGTTTTAACAAACTAAGTGCTCGATTACAAATTACCCTAAAATTATTGCTATCATGATAATAGAATCAGGACCAACCACATTTCGTTAATGTGTTCATTCTGAGATTGCATTATAAACATGTCTTAGGAGAAAAAGATTAACTCCAAAGTAACATGTATTGCTTGAGAATGATCATTAGTTATCCTCAATAATCTGAACTTATTGAGGATAATTGTAGGCTTGTTCTATTCAAATCATCTTTTGTTCGGAACTTCTAAGCAGGGAATGTTTTATCCAAAACTCCCTTTTTGGTTTTTTTTGCTTTCTTTATAACCAAAATTCAGTCTCATTTGATTGGAATTTACAATTCTTGTTGAACTTGATTTGTGACTACACGCATCATTCTATGCATGATTCTACCAATGAGATTCATGTCAAAACACATTTATTCGTAACATTGTTAAGACATAGATTTTCTTACCCTCCTTTTTTTCCCCTAATAAATGGGAGGCTAGGCGCACAATATTAAATTAACACTTAGTAAACAATTGTAAATTTCAAATCTAACCCCAAAAGGGGCCTGCTATAATCTTTTTCATTTCCAGCATATCACTAGAAGAATTTATTTTTTTGTAACCATCCATTGCAACTGGCCATTGCGACTCATGGTGAGAAATTGTGCAAGTAAATCATTTTGGTTCTCTCTCTCTCTCTCACACACACACACACACACAAATAAATATGACTTTGATGTTGCTACCGATGTGAATTATGGTATTTCTTCATATTCTGAGTTAGTATAAGTCTACATATAATCCCAAAACAACATTATGAGAATTAGAGGCCCCCAAATGACCTATGTCTCCTTTCGAGGGTGAACACCTTAAACGAGCATGGACAAGCCAACACATGTTTTCTCCTAGGGCAAGCCCCTATGTTTCAACATGGCTGGTTGAAAACATCTAGTTCACACAAGTACCCCGGTCCCCACTATATTTGGGTGGACCATATGTGGTAGGGTGCACCAAAACCAAGTGCTAGGAAAGTCACCCATATGAGTCCTATTTTGGGCTTTAATGGCTTAAGCTTGGAGTTCTCATGGGACCTGGGTTAAGGCCTTGAGGTTCAAATCACCCTTCTTCCATCAACTACTCACATTTTTCTAACTGGGATATGAGCACACCATAGACAAGAATGAATGCCCCACAATACAAATATGCCATGATATGTGCATTTATCATACACATGTTGGGCAATGGGAGCAACCATAGAGACATTGAATTATTATCGTACTATATGAGTGTACATCTCATCCATTCAACATAAGAACTTGACCCTCTACATGTTTGTTGCCGATTCATCTCAAATAACCTTGACTACACTAATTTTGGATCTTTGAAGCTACTTCTTCCAGTATCAAATCAACCCAAAAAAACAAAGTATGGGTTGCATTGTATTTCATGGGTTTTATGCTGGATGAATGAGAGGTACGCTTGTATACAATAATTCCCTCTCTCTTCCCCAATCTTGCAAGTTTTTCACCATGCGTACGTCCCCCAATGGCTAATAATTGTTGGGTTTACGTAATAGGTACTAAAATCCTTAATCATTAGAGTTTGAATAGGTTGAAGTGGTTCCTAAAGGTATACAATGCCGTATGAATGCGGTCTTTCTTCGCTCTAATGGTAAAGGCTCCTATCATAGAATGCGCGCGGGCCTTTCCATTTATGTGTTGTTATGGTTGTAGGCCTTTACCATGTGTACACACCTTGCTTCACCTATTGGCCTTGTTATTCTCGCAATTACTTCGGGCCTTTATTTCCCGCTTATCCACCCACATGGTGAACGGGGGCCTTAGCATGGCCCCACCACTTTCCTTCCATGCATGCAAATAGCTTGGCTTTCTTGGTCATCTTGCCGGTGACGTGGGGTGGCATAGAGTCACATATACATATATATATATATATATAATTTATTTCTTTGAGAGTGAGGATGGAATTTTCTACCGAGTCATACTAAATTCAATAAGTTGTGTGTTTTGGCAACGATTATGCAAGAAAATGTTGTAGTAGTGGTTTTTCTTGAGAAACGAATAAGGTTGTTGGTCGAGAGAAAGGGTGGAAGGGTTTTTTGTTGGTTTGTGTTGGTAGGAGGACGTGTTTGGGACATGTGGGTTCCTAGTTTGGAAGGTGGCATGGGTTTGCAGAAGTGTGGGAGGCCAATAGATGTGATTCAAGAAGTGGGCACCTCTGGATTTGTTGAGAATGGTGTCACCTTAAAAGAAATCGAGGAGATATGTAATTATTTTTGGGGCATGTTGTCAAGTCTTTCATTTTAGGAACGTTTAATTGCGTGGTGTCACCCTTTCCAGTTTGCGGTGGCTCGTAACCCTTTAACATGTTTCTATTCTGGTAATGTGGATGAACATCATCATTTGACCTCCCTACCTAGCTCTCAATTTCTCCCTCTCCCCTCAAGCCCTTGCATGGTTCTTCTTTTAATGTTTTTGTAATTTGTTATGATAAATTTTTTGGCACCCCTGTGGTAATAGAGAACACAATTGCTCAAGTGCATGACTATTTATGTATTAGGGTGGGTGGTTTTATAAAAGCCTAGGTTGATCATATGTCATGACATGTTGTTTTCTACATTTTTAACATGGATTATGAAGATGTGATACTTGACATAACAAGGAATTTATGTGAATTGTGCATGGTAATTGGTTGAGTTGAGTTCCAAGCCAATCCAACACCCATAATTGTTTGTGGTGCTAGAAGTGCCCCACAATAGGGGCACATGACCTATGTGATGAATAAACCCTCCTTGCCCGCTACCTAAGCTACATAGTGCTTTATGACATCAATGTTAAGCTTACATAGAGGGAGGACAAAGTGACACCATTTAGTGGGACAACAAAAAAGATTTTCAATCTTGAAGGCCCAAAAAAAATTCCCTTAACTCCGAACAACGTGGGCAACCACAAAGTGGTCAAATTCTAGTCATAGGACCAAATCATCAATTTCCAAACCTTTATTGGAGGTACTCCTTTCACAAGATGTTTAATTTAGGCTATAATACATCTTTTAACCTTTGCAATTGAGCAAAATACCTAATTTGTAGGTTCTAAAACATTGAGAAATTTGAAATGTAAGTGCCCAAAATGCAAATCGAGTTCCATGGATGCTTCAATCATGTGCCTATGGTAAGTTTTTCTATGAGTTTCTTACCTACTAGTGAATACATACTATCTCTACAACAAATGAAATTTTGTGATTACAATATATTTATTTCAATTTTATGTTTGTGCATGCAAACCATCAAAACTAAATCAAAATATGGTCCACTCAAATTAAATACATGCACTTGTTTGAACATATACTTTGAATTATATGCACTTGCCTACTCATGTAGGATTTTACTTCAGAATTTGTGCTCCTTCAAGTCAACAAAAATTACTCATATTCAATGCTTTGACTTTTTGGAAACATGCCCAGGCATTTGGGGGTTACTAAAAAATTTGGCTTCAAGGCACCCGCGGCCAAGTTGGCTTTGGATTATGATTTATAGAATAAATGTTTGTGTTGCTTGTAGATACAAATTTATACTTACTATCCAAAATTCAAAGCGTTTTGAATGGTTATTGTGTGGGTTCATATGGTTACATGCATATCAACACAATATTAAGATTCTACTATGCAATAAAAGGAATTGATTTTCAAGTCTAGAAAGCCAAAAGCTATTTTTTTAAGAGGAACGAAGTGTAGTGGTCCCCATAAGAGAAAGGCTAATATCAATAATTAAAACTTTTTAAATATTATATTTTTGAGACATTTTATTATAAATTCTACTTGGTTTGTAGTATTTGTTTTCTAAAAAGATGACAAACATTATTAGGAATTTTTTCATGACTTCAATAGTAAAAAATCTTTACCATGCTACACTACACATTTTATTTAGTGTGGCTCAAACTAATTGTGTTGCAATGGTTGTGTGGCAGCTTAAGAGGGTGTCATTTGACACTTGTTGCAATATGACAAGTTGTGTAGACCACTATAATTATCATGACACACTAATTTTCGTGCCACGCTAAATAAGAGATTTAGAGGTTTGGTGTGGCCCACTTTGTGTGATAGGCCAGATCAAGTGTTCCCACACATTTATCCACCATAGTATTCATAACATTGCTTAGGCGATGATTCGTATTCACGGGCCCAACATTAGATTCGAGAATAAAACTCCAGATGCCATAATCCCATTACTTCAAATTGTATAAGAAATCATGGCAAACGAACACAAGTCATCGAGCAAGTAATGTCATGTTGTTCAAACAAAACCATTATAACATAGTATTGCTTTCCCTTTTTCATTTACTACAAGGTACTTCAACGTTTCTTGAAACAAATTGTAAACATCTAATAAATTTCAATGCTTTAGATATCAATGTGTCTAACTTGGTCACTTGTTTCAATCACATACCTACATTTGAGTGATATGTGATTACGTACAACTCCAAAAAACAAAAACAAAAAGACATATGTTTAATAAGATTGATTCGAATACGATAACCATTCTAAGTTCCATAGTCAATGTAATCAGAGGACTTGTATGACTAGTTAACAAACACGAGAACCTTCACCCTAATAACAACTACAATATTCATGCGAGCTCCAGAAGTTACGAGGAAAATGATCATGGCCTCAATTTGAATTTGCTAACCATGTAAACCCTAAACCCTAAACTAACCATCCTAGGAAAAGTGGTTTTGTGGGCAAAAAATGGACTATTTAAGACCCATTTACCTAAAGAGCAAGGACGGGGCTTCCAGCAATGGACATTGAACAGTCGCACATGATGAGATTGGCTGGCATCTCGTGAATTTAGAGCCGGGGTGTTGATCACGTTTCAATATAATTTCTCTTTTGAAAAAACAATAACAATCTCGGCAAGTGACGATAGCTGCACCGTGAAGTATCATACTGTTTACGGAACAAGAGTGGCCACATTGGGTGGTGAGTCTCCACACATTCCTTAGAATATTTCCAACCTAGAATGTCATTGCTCAACCTACCCTAAGGTCGACAACCCTCCCTTATTTGTTGTTTTTCTTATCTTACTAAGGGCGAGTGCTCATGTAGGCCGCTCGTCCACTCAATTTTAATGTCAATCAAGACAAATCTATTCAGATGTAGAGGGAATATGGTGGAATAGTGTTTGCATGTGCCAACTACCTACACTGAACATGGTAGTCACTGTCACCATGGTAACTTTTTGGATGACACTTCTTGTGATCGTCATAGATGATGGATGAGTTCATCCATAGGCCAAAACCCTACCTTCTCTTGTCACTAACTTGTGATGAAATATTGTCATAGATGATTGAAATTTGGATGGAAAAATCACTTGGTAAGTGATAGTAATTGCAAATGTATTATCCCCCCCAAAAAATTTAACAAGGAATAACATGTGATGTTGGGTTAACATTTAGTGTTGGTGATACTATAGTACGGTTTACAATTAGTATTGAGCAAGATAATTATAATTGGTGACACTAAATATTGTATGTAGTGTAGTGTAGCTATTCCCATCTTCTCAAATCTGGGCCCACCTACTAACTTCCTCCTCATGGTTACCAAGGATAGAGTTCTAGACCAACATCAGTTCTATGGAGCCTTCGACCAGTCTTAATCCTTCCATGACCGACACTTGTAGGTTCTACGTGATTCTTTAATGGTCGCAAAGAAGTCTAGTGGCACGTGTCCATGGCCCTCCACATTCTAGTGGACCGCCAATATGTGGTTGGATGGAGCTTGTGCTTAACTACATGCGAACACCTCCAATTTACTAGTATCTAGAATCTACATTAAAAGGGATCATTTGTGTTTGATACACTAAATACGAACGCATACACTAAATGTCAATAACCCTATGAAAGTAAGTAACAATAAATGTAAACTCAAACACTAAATATCAACTATGGTAATATGTGGAAGTTACATGTTTTGAATTTAGTTTTAGTAAGGACATGAGAAAAAAATAAAATAAAAAGGTGGTAGCAGGGAAGGTAGCGGCACATTTATGTCTAACACTAATTGTCAAGGAATTGAAAATCAATGTTGAGCATGGTAGGGTGGTAACAACATTAATTATGTTCAAACACTAAATATCCTTTTTTAGTATAGTTAGTGAGCGGCCTACATGAAAACTCACCCTAAGACACCTATATTTAAGTGGTATGCAGTTGGCTATGGCTTCAATAACAATTTTAAAAACATTATTAAAAGGATATTATTAAAAAATTGGACAGTGTGCTCAATATATGATAACTTCTCTAAGCTCAATATTTTACATACACGGGGAGAAGGAGGAGGTAGGGAGGGGGGCATGTATGGTCGTTTAACGAGCACATAATTTTTTGACAATGAATAGGGTTTCCATATGAGCTACAAAAATTATGAGGAAAGCGGCTCCACTCTCAATTCGGATTTGCTAACCATCTTATACTTATCACGTATATCCTAGGAGAGGTGAGCTACTTGAAATTTTTAAACCGTTTAAGACTCATCCACCTTAGATGGCATACAAACTAATGCATGGGTTATAATAGCCACATATTACTATAAAGTGCCAATGTTTGTTAGTCTCCTCTTATGTTTGGCTATTGCTTTGAGTACGTGGGCTCTTAACCCTTTACTTGTCCCCGGGTGCATTCCATTGAACTTAGAACTTTCATACCACACTTGATGTCGCCGTGGGCAATTCACTGACATATTTTATGATCAACCACTTGTATGTAGAAGCCAATTTCATTATGAAGATACTGGCTTGGGCCAATGCCATCCCAACATGTTGCACATGTGCATATGGGTTAATATTCCAGCAACCCTATATCCGTGTTTCCCCACTCTTATATCATGTCGTACCCATGCTTAGGAATGAGTATCATGTTGCACCCATGCATGTTATTCCATGTCCAAGGCCAACTCAACCCCTACACCCATGCAACCATATGCCCCCCAATACCCGTGTGTACCTGCCATATGTATGTAGGCCCGTGCCCAATGTTCATAAGCCCCCCTTGGCCCTCAATCCATCCCATGCTCACCACCTCTCCCATATTTTCCCCACCAGAGTGGACTTGTAGTGCAGTTGTACTCCACCCACCTTTGCACATTTGTTTCTTATGTTGTTTGTCACGTGTTGGAGGAAGTCTTTGGCATGTGGCCCTCTTTCTTTAAATTTTATTTGTACGTTAGGCAAGAACGATAGGGAATAGTTTGGTGATGCCTCTGCCACCACCACCACCACCATCATGTCTTCTTTAGGACCTCAACGTTCCAAGAATTAAATTCTCAAATTTTGTTGAAACAAAAATAATTCTCTCCCGATCATGTGGTGGTGGTGAATTTCCCACCACAAAATTGAATTTCCAAATTTGGAGTTCATATGCCTATTCTAGAGGTGGGCAAAGTTCATTGATCGGACGATGAGTGTCTCTCACATTGAACTTGACTGCCATTTTGAAGCATGTTTGGTTTGGGTAGTTGCCCACACTACTAAAGATGATTGATCCTTACAATGGACAATGCCCACATGCAAGAAAATTCGCTTTCTCATTCAAGTCTCAATGTCTTTCTACAAGCTTCAAAATCACTTATGAGCATTATTCTCCTTCAAATTTTAAACAAAATGTCTAGGTTGAATGACATGGGATATAGACGAAGACATGACATAGCTCCATGGTGGCTTTTCTTTTTGAGAGAGTCCGTGGAGCTCTCGCGGGCATTATAGGACTTAAAAAGATTTCCAATTCTAAAAGCTTTTTGATTTGTGGTATACTCAATAACCTCCTACCCTTACCAAACATAACACATAAAATGGTATGCTGGATTCAATAACCCAAACATGCGAGTCCATAATCTATAATAATTCCAATCTCCATCCCTCAAGAAAGAAAGAATGATCATACCACATGCTACACACTTCTCATTGTGTAGCAATAGGAAATTGAGTAGTTATGGATATTTGAATGTGTTTGAATATATTCATTTTACAGACACAAAGATGAACACATGTTTCACACAAAACAAAACAAATCTATATACAATGAAAGACGTGGTGGTGGTAATGAGGCCGTCAACCACCATTCTTAGCCGTGTCGAGAACGGTGAGAGCTCACATGAAAAATGCTTAATGGTCTCCCATAATCTTGGGTACACTTCTTTCAAAGAGTGAGTCGGGCTCAAGCTTAAAGATACTCATTCAAAACTCAACAAAAAAAATTTAGTGACAAAGATAGAATTGTGGTAGTGTATAGACAATTGGAAAGATTATTATGATTACTATAGTGAGTTGTCAAGTGATGAACAAGTGATAGAGAATAGATTAGTTCACACATATTGATGGGTAAAAGGATATTGTTTGGCTCATCAATGCCTACATATTATCTTGCACCAATAATTGAAAAGGAGAGAAAAAAAACTAAAAAAATACAATGAGAATTACTATTATACATACTTTGAGAAGCAATGGTGCCGAAATACCACTCTAAACATATGTCTTTCATAGAGTTTCAACATTCCAAAATATGTTATCCATTTCTAAGCTATTTTACACAAAATAAAATCTATCATGAGACCACCGAGAGGTCTATCTATGGATACAACTTCATTGGCTTGAATTCATGCCTAAGTTCTAGATTTACTTCATACCTACTTTATTCATGAACTCTTCAACATCTTCATTCAAACTCGACCCACAATTGACATCATGAGGAGCCTTTGGGCATCATGAGAAACTCAACACATTGTCTTATCCAAGCGCGGGATTGCCGTCCATGCACTTAACTCCGTGCCTTCAAACTCAAAATTCAAAATCTCCCCCCCAAAAATTGCCACATCAAGAGTTGAATGATAAACGATTAAAAGGTGGTGGCCATTGTTGTAGAAGGATACAAACAAATGAAGTGACTTCGGATTGGATCATGACAAAGTTTGGAACACCAATAATACCTTACAAATGTTTTTTACAAACATCCAAATGTGCCCATGATTGAATTGGCACATTTGTACATCATTTCTCGATGAATGTTGCGCACAAAAGGCCCACTTTTTTCAAAACAAAGCTCACAACTACCCATAATAAGTTCACTTACACCGAGTACGAGTGCCCAAGGGCGGAAGCAGGCTTTGGGCAGCCTTCCTAATTCCTAATATGTACCCGACGTGAACATTTCACTAGCGACCACTCACTTCGCTCCCGACTTTGATTCATCATCACCCGAATTGAATCTCAACTACGGAGATTGTACATGATCTATGTTTTGATGGGCGTCCTCGACTTCTTCTTTGCATCGATGATGGATAGATATTGCAATAAGATAGATGGTGCTAAAATTGTCACTTTTAAGCGCCGAGTATACATATGTACTATCGTTGTATTGAAATGCTTTACATAACTATCCTTACGAATCAACATAGGATTCCAAATCACCAAGGACGTCTTTGTTTGAATTCCTCATGCAAAAGCTAGAAGGGTTCAAAGTTATATTGCTTATATGACTTGGAATAAACACAAGGGATTCTTAAATAAACGACGAAGTTTGTGAAAACAACCACAGATACGTGTCAAACAGTCATAAGACTTATCAAAATTCAAATTTTCATTGCACTTGTGAAGAGGAGCAAATTATCAGCTACGTGTAGAATTAATTAAACTTGGCCAACTAAATAAATTAACAAGTTGGTCAATGATTATGTACGCATCGTTCTGGTCGTTTTAACCAATCTCTGGTCAATCTAACAATCCCCTTAGCATATGCTTATAGTGCAAGTTTACATGTGTTGGGATTGGAGGGGGGGTAATGGTTTTAACGTTCTAAATGTCATACGGATGTTGGAGTTAGTTTTATGTCGCAAATGGTAAGATATGTGGACCTTGTGTGGTTTTTTTCAATAAAGAAACTAGACACATGTATTTTAATAGCGTATGGCAAGGCTTGTAGGTAAGCATGGACACCAAAATAAACACGTCTAACAATGAGAATGGACCAGTGCACTATAATTGTAAACACCATGCTATGTACAATAGCCACACAAATGGAAGGACATCATGTGTGATCTTTTGAAGAGTACAAAAATTTCCACTCTTAACTCTTGTAGCTTGTGAAATTTTCGTCCAATCCATTAGCTTGAATTGACAAATAATCCTCATAATTTGCAATTGCTTATTGGAATAAAGAACTCCCGAGAACGTCTATGTGGAGTTGGAAGTGTCAAATTCATGTAGAGTTGGGGTGAAGATAACATAACAAAATGGACAAAAGGTTGACCAAGAAAAAAAAACATTTTCCACAATTCTATATTTTGTAAGTTTCCCACATTGTGGTCTTTTTAAAGGCTTTTAAAAAATTCAATACTTTTGGATGGAGTGGCCGGTCATCAACCTACCCCCCCCCCCCCCTTCCACAAAACAACAAGCATATACCGTACCTCACATTTGAAGTCCATTCATGGCACTTAAGGGGCGCCCATTCAACCATCTCAAGGCATCCCATTAGGGGATGGTAGGGTGCTCAAATGGCTACGGGAGGACTGCAACAATGGGGGGATTCACATGAGCCAACCCCTATCAACCAAAAACAAAACAAAACCTCAAGGGCACTTAAAAGGGCCATAATGTGGAAAAATGAACCAACAAAAATAATCAACAAATGTGGAAACTATTAACTTGGTGCTAAAACGACATTTTCCAAAATTTTAATTTTTTTTAAAGGTTTTTTTCCCCACAATGTGGTCCCTTGAAGAGCCCTTAAAAAATTTACTCTATTTGGCTACGGGGGGATGTTCATCAACCTAGCTCCCCCCCCCCCCCCCCCCCCCCTCTTTCCACACAACAAAAGGCTCATACTTGGCATTTGGGAGTCCAAAGAGTTTTTGAAAGATCCTTGTAAGGGTTTGAATGTGGAGAACAAACAAAGAAAGAAAAAGACATCCAAATTTCTAGAAATTTTCATCTTGGCATTGAGACGACAATATCCAAAATTTTGGATTTTTTCTTCCTTGGTTATTTTTCCACATTTTGGCCATTTCAAAGGCTCTTCATAAATTCAAATATTATGGGTGAAGGCGTTGGTCATCAAATCCAAGTTCCATTTTGGATTGGATACGAATCTCTTGTAGACGAGATACTCATTTACTCTTGGACATGTAAGACTCCATGTCACTACCATGCCCCATGTCACTTTCTTAATTTATTTTTGGTTTTGTTTTTGACATGGTCATTATTTCTTGGCGACCTTGTGCGAAACAAAGCAAGTCTACCTCCTATTCTTAACCAATGTCATCGGAGAATTTAGAAAGCAAAGGTCATGGTCACTACTCTATATATTGTATTAAGTGTCATATGGTATTTTATGTCATTGTGGTAGTTTTTTCTAATGACATTTCTTGTGAGTAAGTTTACCAAGTATTGTCATGTCGACTTACTTCTATTGAAACAAAGTTTGGTATCTTCTGCATCCTAACATATCTGTAACGAAATATTGTCATGGATGACTGAATTTTAAATGAAAAATTACTAAGTAAGTGATAATTAACGCAAAATAAACAAATTGTTTTACGAGGAATGACAATATAATGATAGGTTTACATTTAGTGTTGGTGACACTATGTGCCAATTTACAATTAGTATTGAGCAAGACAAATAGCATTGGTGACACTAAATACAACATTTAGTGTAGTCAACTACACTGATTATCTTAATTAGTGCGTGTTACTATTCAAAGTTATGCAATGTAATAATGTCTTATTCATAGTTCAATTTTGACGAATGAGAGTTTTTAATAAGTTATAGAACATTATAGAACACAAATGATGTTGCTTGGTAAAATATTACACTCTCATTAGATAGTTATAGCATTGCGTAACTCCGAACAATAACACACACTGATTGGGATAATCAGTGTAGGCTTGTAAACAAGCGCTTACGTGGGAGAGTGAAGAACCTAAGGGTCACTTCACACACGAGATTGAGAGCCCATGATCATTACACTTCAAGCACTCTCATTGGTGGAAAAGGCAGAGCCGGTCCAAGTTCACTTCACACTGCGCTTGAGGGACCAACTAAGTATGTGAATGCATGATGGACATAAAGCCTACATGGATCCCTACATGGCATCGCACAGATCATGTTTCATGGTCACTTGGACTATTTGCAAAAACCACCTCTTGGAGGGTGGCCTAACACAAAACCGGGAGACCGTGGCACTCCGAATGCTCACAGCCGTTGATTTATTCTATTTTATCACGTGTGACGACCCACATGAATAAAAATTCACTAAAATAACATTTGGTTAAGAACCCAGTCACATGTGACTTCACACTACACTTGAGGATCCGTGACCACACTACATGGTGTTGGAAGGTGTCTTGGGATGGCCTTTGGACACTTTCTTTTGGGCTCTCACAGTTACATGGTCACGGCTCTTGGCTCGTGTGTGAAGTGGAGTCAATGTACATCACATACATATTGCGATAAGATCATGAGAGTGGGATATGTCTCCCTCACATAGATTTGATGTAAAATGTACATAATGAGCTGGGGTTGAAAGAAATTAATAGTGCAGCATCATGGTATTCAGGGAGATTCTATTCAAAAGATATGGAGCCACAATTCAATGCAATTCAGGATCAATAGTAGGAAGGTAAAGTTAGATGTGCTTTAGATGGATACTTTTTCTCCCTGCACCCACTTCTCGAAGGATATATAAAACACGCAATTAAGATAGTATAAGATGATTGGCAAATCCAAAGTTTGCATGTTATCATGTGCTTCATAATTTCTGGAGCTCATGATATCTTATTCATTAGAATATGACGATTATGGCGCTCATTAAGTGGTCATTTAGCCCCCCCCCCCCTTCCCAACCATGTTAACTATAGAGCTTAGAATGGTTACCACATTTTGAACACATAATCAACTCTTTTTTGAGCACATGTCTTTTTGGTGCCAATTATTAGACCCACACCTAACTAAATAACACTCAAATATAGGTGTTCAAATTGTTATTGTGTTAAACTTAGGCACGTTTACCTGAAAACATCTCAGGGTTATCTAACTTACCGGGTTTGTGAGTTTGAATGGTATAATAGCTTTGAAGACAATCGTCCTACTACTGTGCCTGAGTTAATGAATGGTTACATCGTTCCTCATAAACAATAAAGAAATTTACAAATACAAGGATATATTCGTACCTATGTGATATTGTAAAATAACTAGGTATGTACTTCAAAGTGCTATGTACAAGAGTAGCTTGGACCCCACGGTCTCAGGCCTTTCCACTTTGTGCATGTGATTTAATGTCCCTGACCCTCCCTCTACCGCGTGCTTTGTATGTTGCCATTGATGGCTAGCCATTTTGAAACTTTGGAATGGTAGAGTTGCATCATACCGTGCCGCCGCAACCCATGGCACCCGTGCATATGAATATGACTCGTGAAGGACATAGTTGAACTCATTGTTGTTATGCATATTTCCCCCTCCCCCCCCCTCCCCCCCCTCCTCCCCTTCCCTTAACCCATTGAAATCCTCCTCTTCCAATATAGGCCCCATCCAATGGCCATAATTCTCCATTCCCCATCTATGTTTCTCGGCACCCCCTCTCTACCCATGTTTCCTTGATCCCCTGTACATTGAGTATGGTAAACATTGTGCGCCACACTAATAAGTGCCAAAATTGCCTCCTAATTCTTAGCCATTTGGGTAGAGTGACCATTTCAAGATCAACTATACATACACACAAGGAACACATGTATGTAAATTATGGATATTTCTCACGGGGAGGTCACTTCATTGTCAAGTTGACACCACGTGCGGACAAAGTTTGCTACCCCTATATTACATGCCGTACATAATTTTAAAATTTATGATATTTTTTCTACATATACATAACCATTGATAGTATCTTTTGTATACTTTTTTGAAAATTTTAGTCATCTTTATTTCTTTTAGTAATTGTTTTAGTTCAATTCTGTGTCATTCTAGTTAGAAATGGTATGTTTTATGGAAAAAACAAATCATCAAATTTAGTTACCACTTTTAACTATGTCATAGGTACTGTGTATATCTACTCATGAAAAAAATTTGATAAAATTTTGACCCATTTTGGTGGTGCAACTTACCAAAAGAAGATTTTTTTTGGTCGCACGTGGTGTTCAACTTGACAATGGAGTGATCTACCCGTGATATTTCTCTCTCTCAATTCTTGGAGTTAGGAAGTGAGTTAACGCTCTTTCGATTTGCAGTAACAATTGCTTTCAATAAAAATCTTACCCACAACTAGAAGTGAAAGAATATGACCATAGCGAGTGTTTAAAGATTCAAGTGTAACTAGTGTTGCACACTATTTTCATGCATGACGGTGTATATTGTTGGCCACATTTATAGGAATGTGAAGGGTAAGTCCCATTGGATTTTGTTTAATTTGAAGGAGAATGATGTTCTAAAGTGATTTTAAAACTCACAAATGGTCATTGAGACTTGAAATGAGGAAGCATATTATTTACCCAACAATACCCTTGGCCCATGCATGCTTTCAAATTGGCATTGAAGCTCATTGTGAGACACTCATCATCTAGTCAATGAACCCTTACCACCTCTAGAATAGACATATGATTTTCATATTTTACAATTCAAACCCTCGTATATGAATTTGAAACATACACTCATGCTTATTCTATTTTAATTTATTTCATTAAGGATCCTCATCCATCCCATCACCCAGAATTATAAACACAAACACAAGGTTCTCACAAAACTAAATATGATATTTAGTGTCACTTACTATTCGGGGTTACGTGATGCTATTTGTTTTTACTCTTGATGTTTACCAAGTAAAGTTGCTAGTATTCTGTAATGTCCAAACAAACAATTTGACATTTTTGGTAAAATATGACATATACAATAAATAGTTATAGCATCGCATAACTCCAAATAATAAGTGACACTAAATCCAATATTTAATGTAGTTCCCCCAACTTGAGAACTTTGATACTGCAACCGTTGAATCCTCTCAAACTTTGTTGAAAACAAAGATATTTTAAAACCAAGTTATGATGATGAAGTTGGTTTCCACATATAGGTGGTCGATCATAAAACATGTTAGCGGTAGTGGATTGAATTGTCTTTGATATAAAGAGTAGTCTAGAAGTCCTAAGTTCATTGGAATGCACATGTGTGCAATAAAGGATGAATTGTTGGAAAATTACAAGTGAAGTAGTTTTCAAAGGTTGCTTCTGGGCGAGACCCCTAAATGTGAACTTTAGCATTATCTCTCCCAATTGAATAAACTTAGATGTGAATATTGAATTAGTGTGGGTTATTATTTTGGAGTTATGTGCTTAAGCTCCTAAGCTTATTGTAAAAACACAAGCTCAAGCAACACTTAAGGGGTCACTTTTTCTTTAATTGGGCACCTATATTTGAGTGGTACATGGCAAGGCCTATAGTTATAAATGAAGACCAAAGAAACGCGTGCCACAATGAGATTGGAACATGTGTTCATAATAGAAACATTATTCTAAGTCCAATAGTGAATACAATTAGCGTGCGCTAGGAAGTTCTTTTTGCTTGTCTTCCAGAGCAAGCATACTAATTGTAAGGAAGGCAATGACCTAGTACTAGACATGCCCATTTGATGGGAAAATAATCTTAAACTTTGACGTCTTATAATTTTGACTCCATTTATGAAACTTGAAATGTTATATGTAATGTAATCCAAATGGGGTGGATTGCTCCCTTTCCAACAACAAAAATTGTTGGAAAAGGCCAAGACAGTCCAAGTTCGCTTCACACTATGCTTGAGGGACCAACGGAGTAAGTGATTGCAAGATGTATGTAAAGTCTACATGGATTCCTACATGGTCACTTGGACTATGTTCAACAACCACCTCTTGGAGGTAGGCCTAACAAAAAGTCACCGGGAGACCATGGCACTTCGAAATCTGACAACCATTGATTTAATATGTTTTTATCATGTGTGAGGACCATGCATGAATAGAAATTCATTGAAATAGCATTTGGTTGAGGGCCCGGTCACATATGACTTCCCACTACATGATTTTGGAAGTGCCTTGGGACGGAATTTGGACACTTCTCTCAAAAGTTCATGGTCCCGGCTCTTGGTTCGTGTGTGAAGCGGCCCTTAGGCCAACTTTGGGTATAGGACAGTACGGAATAATGAGGATGTGATCCCAATGGTTTTTCCTTTCCTTGCCTCACAGTGCACCAATGTTGGTAAGGTAGGATAATGGAAAATGGTGAATGACCACTATTGGTGCACTAGACCAGGAGTAGAATGAGGCTTATGTGGACCCAAAATGGGTGTAGTATGAAAGTGGTGGCATGGAAAGGATACAATGCTAGATTGGATGGAGTGATTGGCCATATATTTTAATTTTAATTTTAATTTTTTTTTCACAACACTTGGGATCACTTTTGGGTGCTAATTGTTTTATGCATTCGTAAGCAATGTAGGATATTTTGATGCACGAATTAGGGAGACTCTACTATACAAGTAGGGTGGTTTGACTTACTTTCCTCTTGGAAAAAATGTAACTACTTATGTATAGGAAATAAAATCACCAAACGACTTGCATTCCTCATTATTTCCTCATCTCCATCTCTGAAAAACATTGAACGAATTCGAAGCCACTCTTTCTAAGCGAATCAACTTGTTCTCACCGTTTCCCATTTCTCTACCTTAGTTACTTACTAATAGTAGAGGCATGTATTCTCAATTAGGATACCTCAATTTCGATAAGGCTGCGATTCAATGCCGATTAGGCCAAGACTCAATTTCAATCAAGCCAAAAACGAACAGTGCCATGATACATGTCCCCGGTTTTGAGTGCTAAAGTGAGGAGGAACGAGTGGCTTAAATGAGAGGTTATGGTAGACTCTAGACATTGGTAATATGTTCAAGTCAACTTTTGGCTTCAAAATCACAACCCTCCTGATTTCTATCTTCCTACATAGGAAAGGGAAAAAACAAACAAACAAACTTACGCTGCCGCATACTTCTCCAGAGCAGGTGCAGACTCTCTTGAGTGATTGTTTATGGGCGCCTCGACTCTACTCTACTCTACTCTAGATACGAGTGAGTCACAGCGAGGCCTTAATTTCATTGCATGTGGGTGGTGGTGTGGCATCAAGTTACGCTTCTTTAACCAGAGTTTGAACCTATGATCAGGGAGAACTGGCAGTTAGTTACAGATGAACTAACTGGTTGAGTTTGAGAAATAAGTAACCGGTTGAAGTAGTTCAAGACTGTAGGAAATTTACCCCTCATTTTAGAGGAATCTATAGAGGAATATACCCCAATTTAATAAAGGAAAACTGGAGGATGTCAACATGTAACCGGCTGGACTTGCAAACACACTCGGATCTCAACCCATTAGTATGCCCCAAAATCTCCCCCATCGCTGGTTTGAACTTGTGACTAGAGAAATTGAGAAACATGATGAGTGTGAGGATGGGCATGGGCCTGGGTGCATCATAATTAATGTAAGGTAAGGCAAAGTGAGTCAGGTTAACTAGAATTCCATCATGGCATGCTGAGGGGCGTTCCCCATGGGCCTCTGTGAGGATCCCTAGAGGCGGCTCTCTATTCCGACAACAATATGATTACTTATTTTTCTCTCAAAAATTGTCATGTGTCATGCTGGCATTTGTTACAATTTCGCATGTGGAAACTACATTCCGACACCTGTAAAGATGGATGGAAGAGGAACAATTCCACTCCTTGTGTTAGACGTATTCCATTGCCCTATACTTTAGGTATGTATTCGATTCCATCCGCTACGTTACCTCATGCCCAAGGAGGGCTGGGGATTCGTGGCACTCACTTAAAATCATCCATCCAAGATATCGTGGATGAAGTGGCTCCAATAAAAAAAGCCTCCCTATGGGGTTGAGGGCCGATTCATTCGAATGTGACGTCACTAGACTAATTCGGGGCCTTTGACTCTATTTCCGGAATCAAATTGCCCAAAAATAGCCATTTAGATGATTCATGTGTTTTTTTCATCCGCACGGATGATTTTAAGTGAGTGCCACGAATCCCTGGCCCCCAAGGAGGGAGGGAAGTATTGTATACAAGCATAGCTCTCATTCATCTGACATAAACGCCTTCAACTAGTATGCATTCCGGAGTTTGTTATTTTTAGTTGATTTGACGTTGGAATGAGCATTAAAGACCCCGACTTGGTCTACTGGAGGTCATTTGACATGAATTGGCAACAAACCTATAGGGGCTTGAGTTTTTATGTTGGATGGGTGAGAGGTATAGTCGTATATGATAATTCCCTTTCTCTCCCCAAGCTTGCAGCTCTTCGTCATGAAATCAATCGATTTTTAATGACATGTTGCTAGCGTGCACTAATGACAGTGTGTTACAAAAGCGTGGTAACGATATTCAACATCGATAATGGTATGTCCACAAATCATAACAATGCATTCTATCAAATAGAACACACACCTCAATCAAACAAACACACAAGATTTTAATACTCCTATTTATGTAGGAGACCAAGAGTCTAGATCCCGATAATTAACCATTTCAGAATGGTTAATGTTATGTGCATGTACCCTCACATGATGCACATGCATGGCCAAATCAAGACCAAACATTTGATGTGTATTAAGAGCCCCAATGACAACCAACCCGTGCTAACCTCAATCTCAACAAATACCATAGAATTCATAGATTTCACCTAGCGACATGACAAGGGACCCACCTCAACCAACATATAAATGAATACAACAAATATAACCCACTCATTCAAACACTTAGAACTGCAAGATGGAAGGTTGCGAAGATACGAGGAGCCATACACGAAAACTCAATTCAAGCATTAGAACACCTTTCAATACCCCCAAACGAGATCAAAATACTCATGAAACACATGCATCAAATAGCCATAAGTATCTTGCATACTTAGTATCAGACAAGACAAATTTGGACAACAAAGAAGTCCCCATGGACCCACTCTAGGAGGGATAACCCTCCCGTTCACTACATTACTCAAAGGCTCACCCTTCGAAAGATCGGAAGAAGTTACTCTGCTTTGAAGCTTGGTTAAAAAATGATCAAGGTAAGGAAGAACATGTTCTCATTCACGTCGGTGGAAAATCAACACTAATGTTATTTTATTTTATTTTATTTATATCAACAAACCTACCCGTGGATATCAAAATTCTAGTACCAATCAATTGTTGATATTTGGTGGGTATCTCAAGTTGAGACAATCTATATTTACCTAGATAATCATTGGGGTCAATCCATGTTTGTACATATTGATACTAGGGTGAATCTTTGCCCAAGTGTAAAGGTTCTTGCAATGTATATAGACCCAAATGCTATTCAAAATAAAACATAATGTCATCAACATAATACTCATAACTTATGGGTATTAAGGAATACGTGGGTTCACATTATAGACACCTAAATGGTATCAAACAAATACTGGTTTGAACTAAGGTAGATGGTGCTAAAATTGTCACTTTCAGAGCCTAGGATGGATAATGTTATTGTGTTTGAAATATTTTTAATTAATTCTCAATAGCAATTGACATGAGACTCCAACTTACCAAAGTATGTCGTATTCACATTTTGTATAATTGTTAAAACATGTCAAAGCATTGATGGTGGATGACTCCAAACCAACATGAGAATATGGTATTAAGGTGGTGGACATTGTCACAATTGATAGGATCTTATTGTGCAAGTAAAGGTGTTTGTTTTAGCTTCGTTGTAGCACCATCAAATGTTTAAAACTCAACATTCACTAATATTAGCACTCTAATGGCATTCCAAGAAACCCATAACAAGGAAAACAAAGAAAAGAACAAGGGATTCACATCGTGACAAAGCTGGAGTTTTTCATGGTTGAAGTGCAAACTTGGGATTGTGATACTACACATAGGAAATCCTATTGAACAATGTCGTTGTCCTTATATGTGTGCATGTGATCGCCTTCCACTCTTGAGCATCTCAATGTTGCAGGTGACTCAACAAATGTTCACGTGTCAGTTAAAATACACCTACAAGTCATCCATCCTCCCATGAATGACATGTTTAAATGAAGTGATGACTAGTAGGGTGTTGTTGTTGTTGTTTTTTATCTTCTTTGCTTCTTAGTGTCCCCAATGGAAAATTAAGATTAAAAAATGTTCCACATTCAAAGGTTTAAGTTTAGCCAATTTGTATTGTGACATGTGTCTTACCTTCATGACAAGTACTTCACACGAACTTTCATTCCTAAGTGTTTATGCGTCATATGTCATATGAACAAAATTGTCCACAACCCCCAATGGTCCAAAATCTGCAACCAAGAATCTTCAATTGACAACCAAATTTGTTTATTGAAAGATTTTTTGTGCAAGGATTCACAATGGACAAGTCACAACAAATGGTCATAAAGGGCATGTTCTCTTCTACCTAGCGTGTGATGAGAAATTCGATCATTGCCAAGGGATCGTTTTTTAAAGGCGGGAAACGATGAAGTAATCTAATGAAACTGAAAGTGCCCAAGCTTATGTACTTGATTTTGGGCTCCAAAGTCTTTTGAGGGCACAACTCCACCTTTGTTGCTTGTAAAAGTCCTCATGGAATATGATATAATTATCACCGTCACAAAATGTAGCCTACAATAGCACATTTGGGAACGACTAGATTGATTATCCCAATTAATACATGTGGTACGAATTCATGAAACACACACTATTTTGCCAAGTCTCAAAATTTGTGAGGGTTGAAATTTTCAATGAGAGATACTAAATTCATGAATAATACATGCTCATTTACCATACATGCTAAGAAAATGAGTGCATGTTCTAAAGATGAATAGTGCTAGTACTTTCAATGAAGAATGTTGCTCTAAATAGTGTTGCCATGAACAATATCTTTAGTGAATAATGTCGCGATGAACAATGTTTCCATATCTTCTGGTGGCACTAATTTCAAAGTGTAAAGAAATTTTGTGCCACCTTCATTAAAATCCCACACACAATATGAGCCCTCCCTCATTAGTTGGGATAATCAACGTGATTGATTTCTACGAGGTGTGGCTTTCGTACTTAACATGGCGGATAGGATGACCCTAAAATGGATAGTGACCATGATTTAATTTTTAATTTTTTGGTACACGGCATGCATGTTGATGTTGCAAAGATGACCTTCAAGTCAAAGTTGTAAGGAAGAAGTCACACCAAACTTACATTGTTCCACAAGCAGGTTTGAACCCGAGAGTTACTGGTGTACCATGAGACCATCACCTTTAGAATCGGTCGATAGTGACCTAAAAGGTTACGTATTAGGTAATCGTTTTATTGGAACCGGTTCCAATAAAACGATTACCGGATGTAACCGGTTGGCCGCTTTGTTGAGCCGCGCAGGTGACCTAAACAGTGGGTCACCTGTCGTCTTCTTCAACATATCCGATTTAGATGATCATAACCGGTTGGGATGTCGAGGTTATCGTCTGCAAACCTGTGTGCTCAGAGCCAATCGTGTAGTGCCACCTCCGCGAAACAAAGCGGCCAACCGGTTACGGATGTATAGACACATAAGTAAGTCCAAAATGTAACACCCGTTTCATAATGCATGAGTAATGCTCTTATAAAACAGTTTGGAAATAACAAATCTGCTTGTCATGTTCATGGCTTGGCAACTCCCATGTCACTAAGGCGATGTGCATGGGGGTGTGTGGTCTTGGGTAAATCACATTTAAGCCATTCATTCACAGAGTCCCATCCTACGATGTACGAAACAGCTCGGGCGGCCTATTAAAATAATAATAATAAATAAATTATTACGTATGAAATTTTGGCAGATGAAAAACCAATGTTTGTAAGGTGAAGGGGTTGATTGTTCATCCCATCGTATTAGAGCATTTGTGTGGGATTTTAAAGGTTCCCAAGGGGTTTCCTAAGTTCCCTAGTAACCTTGGTTCTATCTTTATGAAGGAAGAGGTAGGAGTTTGAACCTCCCTGTTGGCATCATCTCCTCCGCACATCCTTTTCATGACGGACTTAGTTTGAAATTTTTCATCCAAGATTTGTGAGTGGATGGAGGTGGAGATTTCATCCAACGTGAAGTTTTTCAAACTCTACCCAAGGGGAAGAGAAGTTAGAAGTTAGGGCAACATGGGAGCTTTTAGATTTGTCATATTGCAATTGATGGCTGAGATCTTCCAAGCCCCTGACTATACAGGTGACGTTCACAACGCCTCAGTGACGTGGTGGCAACTCCCCATATTATAAATTTCCATGTATTTTGGATTAAGTCGAGTCATTTTAGAGCTATTATAATGTATTCAAAAGGTTTTAAGTTCACCATTCTTCTTCTTCTTCTTCTTCTAGTAGGGCTTAAATAGAGGATTCAAGTTTATAGCTTTCTATTACACCGAGTCATGTTACAATATCTTTATATGCTTTTAAGAGATGCTTTCAAGAAGTTGAGTTATGGGTATCCATGGACAATCATCCCCATAAATTTTTCCTTTTATAAGAAAAAATTTAATTTTTTTTCAACATACAACATATAAATAAAAAAATTATTTCATTGTTTAAAAAACAGGACATCAAGAGCACGTTGATTTTAAACGTGATTGCAAAATCATTTTCATTTTTTGAGTGAAAGCATACTAACTTGAAGGCCACGCTAAATCACCTTGTCAGTGTGGATCTGTTGGCGACCTAAATGTTCCAAAATGGAAATCCAATTTCAGTTGATTGACTAGTATTTATGTAATCCCGGACATTTTGGCCAATTTTAGACACAACCGGTCACAATTTTAGTTGTTGTGTATCGTATGTGACCAAGTATTGGTATTTCAAGGTGATAAAATCTTTGTACATGCGTGTTCTTCTGTGGGTTAATATCATTTAAAACCACGTTGATACTTGGGCAGTTTTACCTAGGTATGAAGGTTCTTGCATGATATACCGACATATATATTGTACCCAAATGGAATAATATCTAAACTTTAAAGTCACAAATGTTCATACTCTATTTGATATCAAAAAGTATGAAATCTTCATTATAGACACCTTATTGTTATACAAATAGAAATGATACTAGTCCAACATTGGTGCAAACACACTCACACTACATGTTTATTTGAACTGGGGCTTTATCATTGGAATGCATATGCATAAGTTGGATGAGAACTTCATATGACAACCTTGTGCAAACCCACATATGACCATAGTAGAGGGTTTTAATTTATTTGAAACAACATTTGTGATGTGGGTATTTTTGAAGTGATCTACCGAAGGTATGTGTGCCTTTTGTGGTCAACCTTCTTAACCATATACCTATATTCAAGTGGTCGTTGCATGGCAAGGGGATTGTAGTCAAGAACATACACTTTCCAAAAAACATTTACAAAAAAACGACGCATTTCATGATGAGATTGAACAATGTATCCGAAATGTAGACATCGTTTCATGTTCAACACTGAACGCAATGGGGAGGGTATATGTGATTACTTAAATAGAAAGATAATCTTCACTTTGACCTTTTATAATATATGCATCCCAACTCCAAGATTGAAACTTGGAGTGACAATCTTTCACGATTTGCTTTTGTTGACTAAATGAAAAAATCCCCCCATCCAATTCAATCATCAAGATTGTATGCAGAGTTGGAGGTGCCCACAATAGGACCACACACATTCTAGAAACATGTGGACCTCTACAAATATGTGGTATGGTTGACCTTGGAAACATGTTGACTCTTTTACTCATGCAAATTACCTTGAGTAAAAATCATATCACAAAAACTAGTCACTTTGTTTAGTCATCCGTATACAACCACAAGGTAAGACATTTATTATTTTGCTATTGTGGTAAAAAATATATTCAAAATAGCATTGAATGATGGGAAAAGTACGCAAGTCGACCTAATTGCACATATGAGTGTAGAATTTCCGGTGCACCATATTTTAGGCCATGTGAAAAGCTTCATCCTGATTGGTCTGTGACATACTACCTCTGTCCCAAAAGGATTGTCCTACTTCCCATAATTTTTTGTCCCAAAATGATTGTCCGGTTTCTACATGGCTAGAAATTTAAGGCTCAAAGTCAAATATTTTCGCGTCAGACTTTCTATATCAAGAAGTCGTTCGACACCGCAACTTCCGATGCATTTCGGAGTAGTTGTCGTTTTCTATTTTAAGAGTCATACTCACAACTACTCGGTCAAAGGTCAGCGGGCCTTAATCTCGCCAAAGTTAGAAACACAAACAATCATTTTGGGACGGAGGAAGTAACTTTTAGTATATGATTAAAAAATTTACCTTTGTCCTATGATCTTGCCCGATATATCTTGCCGCTAATAAGATTCATGAAGATATTGGGGGCTCTTCATACTTTTAAAACTATAATCCACCCACATCGTCCATCAATTTTGGGATTTCAATAGGAAACACAACAATATTAGGAGGGATAACTTTACCCAATAACTTTTAAAGGATGGTGTTGGGGGGGGGGGGTTGCAGTTCAAGAAGTCCCATCCTTTTAGAGGAGCTTATGGAATATTCCTTGAATCACTAAAGAAAATCCGAAAGATCACAACATGTAACCACTTGGACTTGTAAACACTTGGATTTTGACCGATTATGCCCAAAAATCTTCCAATTAATTTAATATTTCTTTTTTTTAAGGGGGGGGGGGGCACAATACATATGCTACATGCAACAACTTGTATGAATCCTTAACAAGCTTTCAAATGATGAATGAACCGATCTATATCCATGTATTGAAACCTTATTTAGCACAAGCTATACAAAAAGTGGAAGTGAAAATAACGTCATATGTGAAAAATGTTTGTTAGATACTTGCAAAAGGTACGTCTTTGAGTCTAGGTTATTAATATAATTTGTCTTTAAATAGTTCAACAAGTGAATTCAAATCCCTCAGTTCGACAAGTTGAGGTCCATAAATGGGTCTCTCATACATTAAATGGTTACAAGACGTGAAGTTTGTTGATATGGGATACATGATAATTTGTTGGAACTTCCACCAAGCATCGAAGTGAAAATTCATTCGATTTGGTGATATTGGATCCATACTCAACACAACCATATGAGTGCAAGCATGTTGAAATGGACCAAAACAATGTTCCAATATATTGAAAGCATAATGTTTTGGTTGAATGCTTAAAATAAGTAGCAAAGTGTTATTTGAATTGGAATTTCTTTTATGGCAACTTCTATTGTTGTGTTAAACACCCAAATAAAGACATCGAGATGAGATCCTCGAAATTCATCATTGAAAGTGATGCTCAACGCAAATGCTAATGTGGGTCTTGACGTAAATTTCGAGCCTTAAATATTATGAAGTTTGAAATGTTTTCATATTCCTTGATTTTCTTTAAACTTGAGGGCATCATCACAATTTATTATTTTGTAGAATACCATCATTGTAATGTAATTATATCATATTTTGATCAAAATCTAGACAATTACTTGTTCAATGTCATCTATTTGGACACCACTTGCATTGTCTCCTTAAAATTGTAGACTCCTCCAAAAATTGCTTCTGTCATCAAAAAAAATGCTTGGCTTTGGAGATCAACATGTTTTTGAAATGTGTATGATTTTTTTCTTCACAAAATTCAAGGTTAGTATATACTATGCAATTCCCAATCCTTGCATTGTTTTAACTAAAAGTGACCCAAGTTTTCTTAATGCTTAAATCACCATCCACAAAGAGTGGTATCATGCTATTAATAACCGACTTTCCAACTTATCCTAGTGGGTTGGGTGGCCCAAGCTAGCCTTGCATAGGCCGATCCAAGATTTAGGACAACAAATCCCATGGACATATCCTATTTTAGATCCTGCAATCCTCTCAAAGTTTAAGAGGTGGAAAGAGGAAGCCCCAAATTCTCACCAAACTTTAAGAACAAACTACAATATACAACAACCCAACAAGCTCTTAATAAATAAATAAATTCAAAGGAGGATCAAAGCCACGATTTCATCCCTCTTTGAGGCCCAAGCTAGATCACATCTGCCAGGGTTGGGCCCCACCTTGGGCACGCCTCCTTCTTTGCTTGAATGAAGCCCAAGCTCCTTGCCTGCTCCGCCTGACTTTGAAAATTAAAATCACCCTTGCAATCTTGAAGGCCGCATGTCCATATAACCCATATTGAGTGCACTTCGTCTTCAAGGTCCAAAATCCAATGTATATGTTTACTTCCATTGAGTAGATATGTAATTGATTGGGATTCCATTTTCGAAATGAAACCGTCAATAAAGCATGTAATTAACTTGGAAGTCAAAAACAATACAAAACCCTCATTAGCATTGAGGTTACAATTTTTGTGACCTACCATTGAAAGGGTCTTTGTCATTCTAGTTAGGTGTGATTGAATGCACATTCTTAGATCAATTGGGAATCATTTGCACATACGGATCAACAGAAAACATCTTAAGAATATGTTGCCCTAGACCACGGAGGCGACAAATGTCAAGTAGGCATTCGTGGAGCGGCTCCATTGGAAACCAGTGCAGCGCACACTCCCATGTTCAAATTAATCCAAAAAGAACAAACTTTGTCGAATCAAAATGATGCACGTGGCATGACAGAACATACATGAACATGAACAAGAGGAATAGTTGAAACGGTCTATACATCATCCGAACTGGTGTCAAAGGGGTTGAAGTGAACCGGTCACTACCATATATATTATGATCGCACAGGGCATCAAAAGTTAATGAGCACGATAATCTTCACTTTGACAATGAATAACAAATCCATATGAACTCAAAAGTTTTAAGGCACATGGCTTAGGGGGGTGGGCATGATTTGGATTTGCTAATCATCTCACACTAACTTGATTACATGTTTCAATAACCTACAAGACATAAGCTTATGTATGGGTTCCTCACGTGCAGTTACAAGGAACTCAACTTAGCCTGATCAAATGATTTGGTTAACTTCCGAAGTTGACTCTGTCACCATGTAATAATAATAAAGAATACTCCAAGTCAACACACTGGCTACGAATACACATGCCACCGAGGTCACTGCAGCAATCATAAAATTTATTTTAAGACTATCGTTGTAATAGTTATAATAACTACACTGATTAACCCAATTAGTGCTTGCTACAATTAGGAGTTATGCAGGGCACTAATGTCTCCCTCCGGAGTTCAAATTTTGCCAACGAAACTTCAATTGGTTGTTTGGACATTATCGAACATAAATGACTTTGCTTAGTGAAATCTTACATTCTCAATAAACAATTGTAGTGTTGCGTAACTCCAAACATCAACACACTATGATTGGGATAATCAATGCGGTACACCATTTATGGTATTCAGTGTCACGTACATTGTTTGTGAAGGACCTAACCTATCTAGATGCCTGGAGGTCTCAAAATATCACTTGTGTTGATTCCCAATAGGATTCCATTCATCAGCAAAAGTAACTACTTTAGGTGAAAAATATCTATGTTATGACATTGAGAGTAACGCATTGGGATGCGTTAGATGATAGTCGTGTAACTTAGTGTGAAAGGGGAAGATATATTTGAACATACTAATGGCAAGGGTTAGGTGTTTACATTTTAATATGCAAGAGGAAGAGAAGAGGAAGATATTCTTGAGGATATTGTTGCCAAGTGTCATTTGTGTACACTTTAGTCAACTTGTAGACCATTGTGTAATATTGGCATGCACCTCATAACACTATTGAACATACTCATGCCAACATATTAGTAAGTGCACTTGAATGCCAAGTGTCATGAGGTGACACTAATGATGAAGTTGTTAATTGTCAATGTAACCTAGCATACGCCTCAAAATAAGGTTAATGACACTATTACGCAATGATACTAATTACCATAAATGGTGTAGTATTATGTCTTGAGGCAGTTGTTTTGCACTTATTTACCACAAAACGCACCGGCTTGAACATTTTGCAAATGTAAAGATGGCATAATCATGCATTATAGTAAAGTAAGTTAGTGGAAGATGAGTTCATAGCATTATTAGGAGAGGAATGTTGACTTTCCCTTCCGATTCTTGCAGAGTTTTTTTGAGTTGCTATGAACCATTGAGAATAAAATAAACCACACCTACTATCCCAAGTAGTGTGTGTCACTATTCGGTGTTACGCAATGCTATAACTAATAATGAGAATGTATTTTACGACGCAAAGTCATTCATGTTCTATAATGTCTGAATAACCTATTGCACTTTCGTTAGTAAAATTTGAAACCCTAAGTAAGACGACATTGCATTGTGTAATTTTGAATAGTAACACGCACTGATTGGGATAATCAGTGTACCTAACTTACAACCAATATTATTGCATAAGACTACTAAGCAACTACATGATGGTGTACGTCTTTCGAAAGAAAGACGTTGCAATGATTTTTAAAAAAGTATGATAAATTAGAGTTGTTTGTCGAAAAGGTCACAATACACATCTCGAGTGCTCCACATAAACAAGGAATACTAGAATCAAAGGATAATTATGCTCATATGATACATGGTCCCATGGAATGCTACCAAAGAGTTGTGTAATGGTTTGTGACGAGAGAGAATTATCGCATACAAATTTACATCTCATTCGCCCAACATAAAACCCCTGAAATAATATGGATCCCGAAGGTGAACTTTTGAAGTGGATTTTACATTGAAGTTAGTTTTAATGACTTCAAATAAGTCTAGGCCAAGTCATCGGAGTGAATTGGCCACAAATCTTGCATGGGGTTGAGTTTTTGATATTGGATGGATGCGATGTATGCTCACATGAAATAATTCCAACTTGCCAACACTATTTCTCAACTTCCTTTGATTCCATATACGTTGGGTTGGTTCATTCAATTCATGATGATTTTGCAAGACATTTCTAAGAATGTGTCATCCACATTATTCATGTAGGGTTTGGGGAGTTTGTTTCAAAACACTTACCATAGGGGTGCGGTTAAATTGTGTTCCTACTAGTTTGTTGTTGATTCATCATGATTTAACCTCAAATGCTTCACTTGGAGTCTCTAAGTCCAATTTAGGTGTCAATTTGTACTTTGTTCCTTTTTTATTTTTTATTTTTTATTTTTTTAAAGTGATCACATGGGATCTACCAATTATTTGAACCAAAAGTATGTGTTTTAATCGAAGCACATAGTCCAATACCATTGAAACACATTTTTCTTTTGTTCATTCTTATTAAAGACAAACATAAGGTAGATGGTGCTAAATTAATCCCTTGCTCAAAACCAACACCTTGAAATCTTGCATAATAAGTACATATTCATTATGGGATTGTCCACCACCATAAACATCATGCTTTCCATGTTGATTTTGGATCATTCACCAATAAAAAAATTGCACCTTTATAGTTATACATACAACATTCAAGGAAGACACACTTTGGTGCATTGGAATATCTTTGTACCCTTTGTGTCGGTTTGGACCATGTTCATATGGATCTTAAAGTAATGTTCTTCAAACCATGTGGCTACTAGGGCCAAATTGTTTTTTAATCAATATTGGTACATAAGGTAGAGAAACATGAGATGGTGAAAATGAGATGATTCGGCCAGAAATAACAGCTTGAAATTTGTGCAATATTTTTCAAAGATGGAGTAGAGAACTTGATGAGGAATGCAAGTTGTTTCATAATTGTATTCCATGTGGATAATTGGTTACATTTTCACAGAGAGGCAAGTAAGGCCAACTCCCTACCATAACCATAGAGTCTCCCTAATTTGAGCATGAAAAATATCATATTATGCATATAAATGCACACAACATGTTTAATTTAATGGCATCCAACAGTGATCCTGAGTGGTGTGAAACATGTTTTTATCTAGCCAATCACATGGCCTAACCTTGCATTCATTTCAGGCCACCACTTTTACATTACGCCATTTTGGGTCCACACAAACAAGAATCATTCAACTCCCAGTCTAGCGCACCAAAGTTAATCAATCACCATTTTATGTTTTTTCCTTTCTCAAACTCCACCGGTTCATCTGTAACTATCGGCTAGTTCTCCCCATTCGTTGTACCTGACCAACACCGGTTTTAACCACACTTTTATTTAATAAATTAAAAAACATTGAAATTTCACGGTCACCCTAAGCCTAACAACATTGCTAAGGGCCGCTTCACATTATGGCCAAAGGTCGAGAGGCCGTCAATTTCCATCAATTAGATTGCAAGAAACCAAGAATATGGCCTCTTCATCCTTCACGCTAGAGGCCAAAGTCCAAAGGCCATCACAATTCATAGCAGTCCTTGTTGACCAAGGCGACGGACTCTCAAAGGAAGTTTGGGTCGCAGGGGAATGGAAACCCGTACTATGATTGAGTGGCCATAGGATTTTTTGATTTTGATTTTTTTTCATTTAAAAAATCAAATACCAACAAGATCTTGGCTGTTAGATTGGAGGGGTTGTTTTGAAGAGGAAATAAAGTGAGAGGGTCCTTCTTCCTCTGGACTTTGGGGGCTTCACATTATGGCTGTCCAAGTCAAGAGGCCGTGGATGTTCATGGCCAAAGGTTTGGACTTCGGACTTTGACCTTCAGAGACTTCACACTGGGCCTCGCCAAAGGCTCCGTTTCCTATATTTTATTGGCAACCTATTTTCAGCCCATTCCTTTGGACACCCAACAAAGTTTGGCCACTCAATCCCATGGCCCCTCGACGTCGACGGCCATCGTGTGAAGCGGCCTTATAGAGCAAGAGCGGTCGGTGGTTTGTTGGGTACGTCGCTAGCTAGGCAGGGTTAAGTTAAGTTAGCAGGAAGCCGACAGGCACAAGGAGTTACTACTTTGCAATGAGGTCTCCTTCGCTCGTTAGTTTATTTATATTTTTTGTCTTCTTGGTGTTGTAGCATTAGACGGACGAGGCAGGGGCATTTACTTGACTCTTAAATGGAGACGATGTGTTTCAAATGGTGCACGTGACTTAACTTATAGGCGCCATTTAAATGGGGAGGAGTGAAGTACAGCCGATACTAAATGCCCCAAGGCCACATGCATATATTCATAATGGTGGAATGGGCCTTATTCGGTTACCTTTGTGGTCGTTTGCTACCTTACATGACTCGGACTTGTGAGGTTGAGGTTTGTGTGCGTTTAGGAATGTCCAAAGAAGCCAAGATCAATCCCACAAATTCCTTGGAGTTCCTCTCAAAATTATTATGAATTAACAAAGGTTGTTGATAACAAGTCATGAGAGGGTCACACAGGTTCACACATTTAAATGGGGAGGAGTGATGTACAACCGATACTAAATGCCCCAAGGCCGCAGGCATATATTCATAATGGTGGAATGGGCCTTATTTGGTTACCTTTGTGGTCGTTTGCTACCTTACATGACTCGGACTTGTGAGGTTGAGGTTTGTGTGCGTTTGCAAATGTCCAAAGAAGCCAAGATCAATCCCACAAATTCCTTGGAGTTCCTCTCAAAATTATTATGAATTAACAAAGGTTGTTGATAACAAGTCATGAGAGGGTCACACAGGTTCACACATTTAAATGGGGAGGAGTGATGTACAGCCGATACTAAATGCGCCAAGGCCGCAGGCATATATTCATAATGGTGGAATGGGCCTTATTTGGTTACCTTTGTGGTTGTTTGCCACCTTACATGACTCGGACTTGTGAGGTTGAGGTTTGTGTGTGTTTGCAAATGTCCGAAGAAGCCAAGATCAATCCCACAAATTCCTTGGAGTTCCTCTCAAAATTATTATGAATTAACAAAGGTTGTTGACAACGAGTCATGAGAGGGTCACACATGTTCCTTCTCCCCCCCCCCCCCAAATATGTTGACTACTGAACCTGAGATGGTTAGCAAAATTTGAGTACATAGTCCACTCTCTATCCAACGGACATCTTATTTGTTGTGTGTCTATTCTTAGATCCACATCCAACCACAGCCCACTCAAATATAGGTGTCCAATTATCGTTGTCGCCCTCGATTTGGGCACGTATTTCTTATGGTAGGTTTGAAATGGTCGAGTATTTGATTCAAGAGTTTGGAAAGCTCCCCACTATTGCTCACCATGATGTCTTGAGGATGTTTGATAAGGTCCCATGTGTTAAGAGCTCATTTGATCGTAGGAGTAGTTTAGTGGTGGTATAAATACGGTCCGGCTCTAACTTCTATCTAGTAGCTAGCTTCCCTTGGGCGTCTCTATTTTGGGTCTTCCCCCTTCTAATTCCATTTTATTCTTTTTGCTTTTGCAAATGACTTGTTCAACATATATAATGATGCAATCAAACGAGATTGATGGTCCTTGATTTCATGCCCTAAGGAAGGGGACACAATGGCCTTTCATTGGTTTCACGAGCGGATTTCAACCCATGAATTTATGGCACCAAACCTTGGGCCATAGCGGCATACTTGCACCCTTAGAGTCAATTCATTCATCATATTAGAGTTATTTGTAAAGTAAAGCAAATGAAATTTATGGGTTTAATTCTAAATCTTTAGTTTTTGAGAATTAACACAAAGTCTCCAAGTTTTCTTGATGCTTAAGTTATCGTACACATAAGAGGGGTGTCGGGCTATTGAAAGCCGGTTTTTTTAGGTTGTCCTACCAAGACGGGTGGGCCAAGCTAGCCTTGCATAGGTTGCTCTGGATTTATGATAATGGGTCCCATGGCACACCATGTTTTAGATTTTGAAAATCTCTCAAACTTTGAGAGGTGGAAATATAAAACTTGTGATTACACTACACTATTTGTGGTGTTTAATGTCACTTACAATCTAAATGTACACGATGCTATAACTTTTTTTACGCTTGATGTAAGTTTTGGCCAAGTAAAGATCTTAATGTTCTACAATGTCCAAACAATCCATTATATCTTATTTGGTTCTAAGATACTATATAAATATATAGTAACTAATAATAGAACCACATAATTCCAAACAGTAAGTGACACTAAATACCATGCATGGTGTAGAGCAAAGCTTGTTCATGTCTAAGATGTGTCCACATGATTGCCTTTTAATTTCCAACATCTTAGTGTTGTAATGACCAACTTGCTCGGGAGTCATTTTTCCTTCTTGTAACGGACAACTATCAACAAGTCGGTTTAGATTCACTTCAATGTGTTGTTGCATCCTTATGATTCACAATGGTCAAATGAGTTGTCCATTTGTAAGTGTATTAGAGTCATTTGTAAAATAAAGCATATGAAACCATTAGTTTAGTCCTAAACGTTGAGTTTATGAGGATTAACGCAAAGTCACCCAAATTTTTTAATGCTTAATCTACCATGCACAAAGAGTGGTGTCAAGTTATTAAAAATCAGCTTTCTAGGTTGTCTTACTAGCATGGGTGGGCCAGCTAGCATTGCATAGGCCGATCCAGGATTTAGGATGGTGGATCCTAAAAAAAATTCAAAGTTTTTGAGGTGCAAAGAGGAAATCCCAAAAAATCCACCCAACTGTCAAAATAGGCTTCGATACCCGACAAGCTAACAAGCTCTACTTGAAAGTATTCTTAAAGAAGGATCAAACCTATCGTTTCCAACCCCCTTTGAGGGACCTTTCGGATAACTATATTGTCTCTTTCTTTTCCGTTGCTAGAACTCCCCAAAAACTTATTTAAAGAGCTCATCTCACATTGCGACACCTGTTGATATCAAATGTCATGTAATTCATCCCTTGCGCATTACAACTTGCTATAGACCGATGATGGTATAATAGGTTGAAAGCATCTAAAGACTATTGGGATATTTATTGAAACAACAAGTTTTGTTAGATAACTTAGTCCCGGGACTTTTATGATGTTGGAACAAGTATAAAAACAACATCCACACAAATATTCTCCTTCATGAAATCCCTAAAAGATATGTGGATAGAGCTTAACTCAAAGATGTACTACCTATAAAGTATGTTTTCAACACCTAATTTGGAGTTGCCATACAAAATGAAACGATAAAGGGTGATTTCTAGACTATATGTCTACTTTTAGAATTCCATCAATTACGATGGTTTTGACATAATGAACTCTAAAAACATTTCCTTCCTAAAGTGATAATAAATTTTTACTTCTACACTAGGGAGGAGTGAAAGGACCAACAAATTAAAGTCCATAACCTTGATAGTTTTATTGTAAAGTGGATTGTAAGGGGTTCTATCAACATCCATTGACACTTTGGAAGGAGTAGCAGTCATGCTTTCAAAAGGGAAATGTGATATGGCCAAAAAATCAACCGCCGGGATTAGAAACAAATAACACAAGAACATCATCTTTATTAGGCTCCAATTCAATAGTGGAAACACTTGGAATTTGGACCATGGAAGTGCCAAACTTGTTTGGTAAGAGGACATTGTAGGTTTGCATATGGGAATCAAAAAGACAAGTAACACTAAATGATCTTGAACCCAAATCTAGACATGACCATCCTCACTCAAGGATCATATTTTCTCCGATATATTTTTCCGCATTGTACATCTCTTGCTCGATGTACATTGTTCCTACACGTAGATTGAACTGGAGACTAAGCATGTTTTTTGAAACACCCACATGATCATCAATCTCAAGAGGCAATGTGAAAGATACCGATGATCCTTGAGCTCTAATAGTAGCTATGATGAGAGGTATCAATTTCTTGCATGTGAAGGAAGAACATTTATATTTCTTTTGGGTGTTGGAGCTAGCTATAAAATTGTAATAAATTTTGTCACCTAATCGCCCCATCACCCCGTCATATTTGATTATTAGGGTTAGGGCCAATGTTGACATGCATAGAAGCCACCTTAATTAAAATATTAGCATGACGGCAATGAATCATTAATCATTGGCGAAACAAACAACAATATATCCAAGGGAATGAAATTCATATTTTGATTCCAAATATACATTTATTGCCTCACATTAAATGAGCACATTCTAATGATGGCAACAAAACAAGGACCATAAGTTTTTCTACATGTTTAGAAGGAAATTAAAAAAAAAAAAACCTTACGACTCTATGCACAACACCACACAATGCACAAAAGATAGCATCTCTTTGGTTTTTTCAAGGTGTGGCTAGCTCATGTATTGTGGTAGTGTTTACATTGCATGATTTCAAATGCATGCACGGCTCCTTGTGTCACATGGAAAAAAAGGAGATGGAATACATCATTCAAGTGCCACCTACTGGTTGTTGAATTTCGAGTATAGTTATGCATTTACTTGGACAATTGCAATATGTTGAAACTCCCCTATGAGATACCTTAGGAAGCTAGTGTTGCAAGAAAATGCTCTTACTTAATTGAACCTAAATGGTGGCATCCACCAAATGCTTTCACAATTTCCAAGCTTTGTTGGAGGTTGTTTTGAAAAAAAATGTAAATTTTATGCTAAAATATCATTGATATAGGGTGCTAGTGGTTATATTTCCAAATATGTTTTCTACCTCACTACCTATGTGTTACCGCTCACCTCACACTGCTCACTACTTGCAACTCACAACTCACATGATAGCACTCCCCTGAAAAAACAAAATCATAATAAATTCTTAGAAGTGGTTCAATGAAGGTGGAGTGAATTGTAAACGCCACAAGTGAGAGAACAAAAAACTTTTAAAAACTAACTTCTTGGATCCATGTAAAGTAACTTCAAAAAACACAAGCCATCCATTTAGGTTTGCTTAGGCTTTGAATGGTCAACCCAAAATATTGGGGAAGAGAGATACATTCTCAAGTTTCAAGCAAGTTGCGCTCTTTTTATGAAGTTTGTGTTCCTCAGATATGGAATTTCGCAAAGTAAGGTATACGTATAGAAAATGATGAAGAGGAGTTGATTAAGATAGAAAGAGTGGCTTGAAATTTGTGTAATATTTCCCAACGATGGAGTAATTAAAGAAACTGATAAGGAATGCAAGTAGTTTCTTAAATTTTCTCCTTCTAAATAATTAATTACATTTTCTTAAAGAGGCAAGTAAGTCAAACCCCCTACTCGTACAATAAAGTCTTCCTAATTTGACCATCAAAATATCCTACCCTGCATGGACTAATTTTTCTACCTTATATGCGACTTCACAATCCATGGCCGTTGAGTACAAAATGGCAAATGGGGGACCTTTAATTTGGTGGCCTAGGGTTTATAACTACTGTACTTGCAGTGCAAGTGCCAAAAGTTATTTTTTCATGCAACCTTTATATATAAAATGAAATATTATAAAAAACCTGAATTTCATACAAGTAGGTGAAATGAATTCTATGGATATTTTTGCTGTCTTTATGTGACAAGATGTCTTATATGACAAATTCCACATGTTGAATTCGACCAATTGAAATGTTAGTCCATGTGTTTCCTAGTAGAGGTTCAATGTAGGCTCACCGCTCCTAGTATACCATGATTGTTCATTCTACTCAAGTGGATGTCGTCCTCCAATTGAAAGTTAAAGCAAACTTGGACCCACAAGTTGGCTCACAAATTTACGTAGCTTTTGTTTCAATAGAGCACATGGTTTTGATTTTGACTTTGATTTTGATTCTTTTACTTTCAGCTTTTAACATTTAGTAAAATGAAATGGTTTGGTTTTTAAGCCTAAGAAGACAAGGTTTATGGAACTAGAAGTACATCAAGATGGTGACAAAAAGGTTGATTTTTTAGAGAAATGCAGTGCAGCGGCCTTAGCGAGATAGAGGCTAAAGTTGACTTAATGATCCAATTGGAAGAAAGACTTAAGATTATCTAATATTATATTTTGAAATAGGGTGGGAAACCTGTATGTAATGGAGTTGTAGAGGAGACACTCCAACACAAAGTGTGACTCATTTTCCATTGTGTTAGAGCTCACAACATAATCTCGTTGTGTATGAGTAATTCAGACATTTGATCCCAAATGGCCACCATTTGAATTGTCCTATTCTGGAATGAGCAGACAAGTTGGGACTACACTAAATAATACTAATATTGTGGGCCATATTCTACAAGTCTAGTTGGAAAATCAATGTGGGCTGCATCAATTGTTTTCTCCTTCTAGTAAATCAACGTGGGTGATTCTTTTATGTTGTGCTACTTCTGTGCTATGACTAATATTCAATGTGTTCGTCGGAAGCCTTCATGAAGACTTAGAAGGAAACCCATGGTCTTAGATCCACATTAATCTCACCTTGACTAGTGCAATAACCTTACCTAAGCTACAATGCTCAACATGAGGACACATAAAACGGGGGCACCCGTGAATAACGAGAGCATAATACAAATGTTAGTTTCGGGACCCACAATGCATTTGAGATAGAATTGAGAAATGTTATGTACTATAGTTAATCTCGTTGTTATTGTTCATGGTAGAATTGACAAATCGACTTTAAAAAAAAAGGAAGAATAAAAAAGACTAGAAGATAAGCCGTGATCCCCCATAAGAGGGGTCTTTTGTTTTGTTCTATTTCTTTTTATTCTTCTTTTACATGTGGGAGAGAGGACATGCAGCATGGGAGTAAACCATTCTTGACACCACACTACAGTGTCTAATTAGTGTGGTTACCTTTCGGAGTTACGAATTGCTATAACTTTCTACTGACATTATCGTTTTTGAACAACTAAGTTACATCATATTCTTCAGTGTGGATACTAACTACTTATGTCGTGTGGGTAAAAAAGGACACTCTCAATCAGATGTTATAGCAACATGTAATTCCAAATGGTAACCCACACTAATTAGACAAAGTAGTGTAGCTTTGGGTCCTTTGTGTGACAAGCAATATTAAAAGTAAAACCCTAAAGAAGTACAATATAACAAGGATACTAAAGTTATGAGTGCGGCCCACATGATTTTCAAAGACCTCATTACTTTCCACCTAGGTAAGCAATCATGAAGAATAGGCACTTTCCACACATGTCATTTGGAGTTTTTTTTAGCTTTCATTTGGAGTCATTTGGAGTTTCCACACATGTCATTAGTATTTCTTTAGCTTTTGGAGCCAAGTTTTGTGTCACCGTATTGCCACGTAACAAGATTCACCAACCACAAAAATGTATCATAGTTTATGGAACTTCGAGACTTTCCAATAGATCTCAATTTGCCTTTCCACACGTGAAAGTTTCACAAGAGTCAACAAGTCATGCATTGTGTGTCTATTTCTTATGGGCACCATGCATATAAGGAGGCCACAAAAGAAGGGGAAAAGGAAAACTCAAAGAACTTGTTATTGGTGAGAGTAGAATACATATATCATTTGTGGGGTGCATAAAGGTCGTGTGTTTGTTGGCTTTGTCTATAGGACAAAGACTATACATCAACTTCTCTGTCTCAAGAGCAAATTTCCTAACCACTTTGTGTTCACACTTGGACGTTACTTGTTCTTGCTATTTGGTAGACTTTATTTAATGTGGATGTTAACTATAGTTTATATATATATATATATCCAGTTAACTATAGTTGCTCTCTAAAATGTATTGAAAAGAATTCCTACTTAACTATAGTTATTTTGGCAGTTGTTAATTTTTTATTTCAAAAATTTCAAGTGATAAATGAGTAGCCTTAGTCCTTGATCCTCATTTGAGAAAAAGGTGCACAACATCCAAGAAAGGTTTGGTTATATGTATAGTAAATAGCCACGGATTGGCATGAGCAAAGTAGACAGCTACAACCGTAGTCTTTCATTATAAAGGACAAAGCCTCACGGTTATACCGTTTTCTTGTTGTAAGATGTTGCACCATTGCAAGGAGATGTTAACTTAGAACATGACAATGTTGACTTATACCAACTCATACTTGAAAAAATCTACATAAGATCCATAATCGTGTTATGTGGGACCGATAGTATTCCACTGAATATTCCCCATATTCAGACCGAATGTGGGGAGTACTGCATGAAATACTGTCAATCCCATATAACATTCTTATGGATCTGAATAATATTATGTACCACAAATCATGCTAAGCTAATTAAACTATGGAGAAAATATGCTTGTTGATGACTTTTATGTTGACTTGTGGTTCCAAGTTACTAATATAGATTGACATGTTCACATGTAGACATGCGAAGTTGCATGCATGTGTCTACTCTTAAATGATTAGGGTTTTTAATGCTAATCAAATTCATTATTTACTGCAATAATTTATTTTTTGGATCAATTTCGGTCTAATCCAACAATCATCGTTGTGAAAAAAAATAAAAAATTGGATTGAAACATTATAACTTGATAATTGTCTTCAATCTCATGCTAGGTGAGATCTCAACACTCTATATCTAATCCTCATGACTCCCCTTCTCCACATTTTTTATTCGATCTAGACTAAGAGACTTTGCACAATATCACACATAAATTGATACTTGGTATGGCTTGCAACTTGGAGTTGCTATGAATGCATCAACAATATGTTGACTTATATTTGTAATATAACATCTTATGAGTCATACCGGAAGGTGCTCATTGGCTTGGCTATTTGTGGTTGAAATTCAACAAAATAAAATAAAATGGAAGAAAACAATGACGGTGTTCCACACCTTGTTCATATTCTTAAGAATTCTCCAACTCACTCACAAATAACCACTCTTTTACTATTGCAAGACACCGAGAAATGGGTAGTCAAATGGTTGTTTCGACCTTGCTTGTGAAGTGGGAGGGTTGAATTCTTGCAATTTCCAATAGTCATACGTTGGAGTTCATCCATCCACTTGATTTGTTAGATGCAAAAACCAAGGAACACCTCACCGGGATACCATAGCTCCATATTGTACTATAATTGATACAATGTTGCATTCTCAATACACCACATGCATCATTGAGTCGTTGTACCACTTCTTCATGGCCACAAACGTTGTTTTATGGTTCATGAAGGTGGTGGATTTCTTAAACCAAGTTTATGGGTTTGTTCACATGGACGAGTCTACAACTATGTATTCCATGTAGTGAAATATAGCAATACTCTAGACACTTGCATTTGTGTGGTATGTGGTTAGTTGTGAATCTCAAGAACGGACAATGTTGAGACATGTGTTATAAAATATAAGACTACTTATCATAGCATGATAACCATTCTAAGTTTAATAGTTGATATGATCAAGTGACTTGTATGACCATTGGAAAAGCAAGAGAATATTCACTTCGATTGAATAAGATCTTTGTATGCACTCCCAAAAACATTATGAAGCAAACGGCTAGGCTACGGGCAAAATTTGAGATTGCCCATTCACCCTCGCACTAATCACGTGTTTTCATATCTCGCGGGAGTGGGTAGGGAGAGAAAAGTATCCGAATAGCTTCCAGTAGCCTCCCACCTAAGTACGCACCCATTTAAGTACGCATCCCGGTAAAGTACGCATTATTTTCCCGAAAAAATAGGGTTCATATTTATTTAGTTCAACATGTCATGGATTGTCATTTGGCGCAAGTTTTGAAGATTCTTGCGTTTGGATTTCAAGGTGATAGCCCGGACCTTACTTTGAAACGATTCAGACAACTTTCTAAGATCATCGAATGTTTCCTCAGCCTCTTCTCGAACTTCGGAGCAGAGCAACTGATCCTCTCGGTGAAACGACCAACAGAGGATCGAAAAGTCTTATCTTTAGCTTCATCAGACATTAAGGCAGATCGCTCTAGGATTTGCTCCCGCTTGTCCCACACCTTTCTGTTAGCTCCTTCACTAACATCGTACTCGCGCGCTATAGCCCTTTTACTATGAGCATCCGTCTTGCTAAGCTTCGCTATGATCTCACATCGCTTAGACTCATTGAGGCGTTTCCCATTCGGTTTCTTTGACATTGCAGCCGAATCAAGCGATTAGGAACCCTAAACCCTAAAGTGCGCACCTACCGGCTAAGTACGCACAATCCTCCCAGGTTCAAGTTGCGTACTTAGGCGGGAGGCTACTGTACCTCAAAGAACAAAGGCGGAAAGAAAAGCACCATCCGAACAACTTTCACCTAGTACTTGGCTATTTTGCACTACAATGCTTGGCATCACGACCTCGCGGAGGTGATGAACTTTGTACAAATTTCCCGAGAGGATGTAACGTACGGGGGTGAGAAATTTTTGACTCTTGCCCACCTCATGAGAGCACCTGCATTCCCCCAATTGATCGATCGATTGATTGATCGATTGAGTGAATGGTTGGGAAAAAGTGCCGTCGTATACATCAATCCGTCCGAGAGAGAGGGAATTATCACATACGCACATATCTCACCTCTCATTCATGCAATATAAAAAGTCCTAAAATATTATGCAGTCCCAAGGTTGTTGTTTTTACTTCATTTGACATCGGAATCGGTTTCAAAGATCCAAATCAGTATAACGGTATAACCCAAGTCATTTGCGACGAATCGCTCACAAACTTACATGGGGTCGAGATTTTAGGTTGGAAGGATGAGAGATATGTCCATTTGCGATAATCCCTTCTTTCCTTGTCCGTCACACATGTCATCCCAAAAACTCATCAATGGGACTAATTTTGTACAAGATGTATCAACTCGTACAAGAGAAGTGGGCTTAGTTCGGTTATTCATCATTGACACACACACCTATGATTGATTGGTGTGGTTTGGTGTGGATCTAAGAATAAGCACTGGAAAAAATGTGTATGTGAGAGATTGGACTATGCACTCAAAACTTGTTGAGTATTACACAGTCAATAGACAATATAATGGTGGTGATGGTGGTGGGGAGGGAGGGAGGGAGAGAGGGAGAGAGGGAGAGAGGGACGGGCTATATGTGCTCAAAATCGGTTAACCATTCTAGGTTCAATAGAGTCATTTGTAAAGTAAAGTAGATGGAACCATGGGTTTGGACCCAAACCTTGAGTTTATGAGAATTAACACAAAGATACCCAAGTTTTGTTAGTGCTTAAATTATCGAGTAGTCTTGGGCTATGAAACCGGCTTTCTAGCTTGTCCTACTAAGATGGGTGGGTAAAGCTAGCCTTGCATAGGCCAATCGGAGATTTAGGACAACAGGTGCTGTGCACATACCCTATTTTCAATCTTAAAATTATCTCAAAGTTTGACAGGTAGATAAAGGAAGTCCCTAAATTTTCACCCAACTTTCAAAAAAGGTTTGATACACGACAAGCTAACGGACTCTTAATACAAAGTTTCTCTAAGAAGGACCAAACTCACAGTTTTGTCCTTCTTTTTGAGAGACTTTACGGATAACTCTAGCAATCAACATATTTTGGGGGAAACTATATGGCCATTCAAGATGAAAGCCAAACTTGACTTGGATAATAAATTTTTCATCTGTAAAAGCTCTGAAGATAGGAGGAAAATGGCTACAAGCTCAATTGGATTTGTTAATGAACATATGCTAATTGTGTGTTTAGGACCTTAGGAGAGCGAGAGATTTCCTTGATTAATTCAGGGTATATTCCATAGATTCCTCTAAAATGGTCGGTGATTTGCACGAAGTCTTGAACTTCAACCAGTTACTTCTCAATTTCACAGACCCATCTGTAATTACTGTAGCGCTCCTCTTCAATTCATAGCATAGCAAGCAATTATGGATAAAAGAAGAAGAAGTGGTGTATAAGGTCCTTGGTTGAGGGATAAAAATGTCATTGTGCAAATATCACACACCATCATTAGACTTGGCCTATGTCATCACTACTTTAGATTAGCTTCATCTTGGCATGCCAAAATGAATTTGGTACCCAATGAACCGATATGGAATGTCCTTCGTTCAAACCTCCACATTGACTCCAAGCCTGCACCCAAAACTTACCAAACATGGAAAGTTATGCATGCGAAACAACCAACTCCCTACTAAAACTCCGGTTGAGTTAAAGGATAACTCTATTACATCATGAATTTACACCATGTCAAAATTTCATGAACTCACTTGATGGATTTTCTTTTTTCTTTTTTTCTTTTTCTCTTTTTGTATGCCCAAGTAACAATAACGTTATTTAGTTGCTATCAATCGTTCTATCCTAATAATATTCACTAATAATGATTCACTTGAGTTTATCAAGTTGAATTTGCTTAAACAAGCATCCATGACGTATATTTCTAGCACTTTACATGACATATTCCCAACCCCACCCAACTTGGTCATTCAACTGAATAACATTATGATTAAGTATGCACTTCAAGAATGTTACTTATGTTGGCATCTAGTGTCATGTTTGCAATTAGTGGACGTGACACTACTGGAGTTTTAGGCATCTAATTTAGACCGTTTGTCAATCTATATAAGGTAGCCAATCCATTCCACTGCCACCCCATTTTTGCAGCTTAGGCTAACCTATTTCCATGCATGACAATATTGATCTATGAATTGCGTTGTCATGTCATGGTCGGAATCCAACTTAGCCAAATGCCAATGGCTAAGTTGACACAACAAGGTTTAGATTACAAGCATATTTAGGTTCAAATTACAGGAATCAAGTGTTCTCGCTTTTGTAATCAATCAATGATCGGGAAATAGGGTATCCTATATCACGAGTATTGGTTGAAGAGAACATCAACTTAGTAAATTCATAGTAATTTGGTTATTGCAAAAAACATTTTGAGAATCATGAATTGCTTCAAATTTCTATTTCTTAGCATGAGGATTTTTTTTAAATTTTTTTTCTACGATCACACTTAAACTGCAAATATGATAGATTGCTTAACTCGTCGGGAATGGGTTGGCTTCCTTACAATAAACCTCGTGGTGTTGGTGCTAATTGCCACCCCACCATTCCCCGTCGGTTTTGCTTAAAAAGTAAAAGAATTCCAAAAGCAAAAAGAGGAAAAGACAAAAAGAAAACACATGGCAAAACAAACCTTTGACAAAAGAAAGATAAAACTACAAACGCAAAAGGTGAGTATGGTGGGGGAAACTCAGGAAGGTGGTCGGCATGGCATAGGCTGGGGAGGGGTATATGGGCGGGTAATGGGAGCTCACGAACATGGACATGGGGCATCCACCTGCATCAGGGGGGGGGGTATAAACATGGACATGGGCAAGGAGTTCCACGGGTACATTGGGCTGGGGTAACTCATGATATTAAATCATATGCATGGGTGCAACGGAACGGGATGCACATAGGCTTGCTGGGATCTTAAGTCATATGCACGGATGCAATGGGCAAGGACTGCATAGGTCCAAGCTAATAATGTGCATGACACTGAATACCCTAAACCGGTGCAGTGGAATAGAACCAGCGGTAAGTCCATGTGATCCCTGTAGTGTCAGGAGGGAGGAAAAAGTAATTATAATCACAAAATCCGACTCAGACTAGCACCACCTGGTGTACCATTGAGACAATGATTCATCTGTAAGGCTCCCAGTGTAAGGATCCCATGTCAAAAGAAAAAGGAGCATTCGTAGGCATCCATAATGAAACAAACTAGCTAGGATGTGGTTTTGGGGCAATTTGACAATCTATGAAGTAGGACAACGAACTCACTCGAGTTGATGATTTAGTAGATCTTTCTAACACTCTTAGGGTCATCACCAACTTGGACACGTTACCAACAAACCCTGTAGGATAGAAAGTTGGTTGGGGCGAACCAACCTGTACAATGGTTTCTTGGAGGCAAAGGTTTAGGCATCCAACAAGGGAATGAGTGTATGGGTTGGTTCGCCCAAATCATATGAAGCTTCAGCATAGCGCAGTTTTGGGTACATGGATTATCCCGATTAGCAATAACATCTTACTGAGGAGTTCAATTTTTATTAACGGGAGTTCAATAGGTTGTTCGGACAATATGGAACATAAATGACTATGCTCGGTAAATTGTTACATTTTCATCAAATAGTTATAGCGTTGTGTAACTCCAAATAGCAACACACAGTACGCATTGTAGTACACCGTTTATGGTAGTTAGTGTCACATGCGTAATAGCGTCACTTACCTTATTTTGTGGCATATGTTGATAGGGTCAACAACTTCATCATTGGTGTCACCTCATAACACTTGGCGTTCAATTGCGCTTACTAATATCTTGGCATGAGTACATTCAATAGTGTCATGGGGTGTGTACGTGCATGTTCCACAATGGTCTACGAGTTGACAACAATGTACACAAATGACACTTGGCATTAGTATGCAGAAGTCTAACATCTTCCTCTTGCATTTTGAATCATAAAAACATGACATACTAAAACATCATATCTTCCCCTTGCATACTAAAACACAAAACTATCATCTCAAGTATCCCAATGTGCTATACTAAATGTCATAATATAAATATTTTTTCACTTAAAGAAGTTACCCTTTGTTGGCAAAGAGTATCATATCGGCAATCAATGGACATGACACTTTGAGACCTCTAGGGATCTAGTTTAGGCCCTTTGCAAATGCTGTATTGATTGTCTTGAGTTTGTTAGGAGAAGAGTAGGCCCAATGTAGCTGCCCATGGCTTTCATTCTTTGTATACCATTGAGTACATTCTTAAATGGTTGTACATGCACACATTCAACAAAGCTTCATGGCCAGCCACAAATCATGGGAATGTTATTGTATTGTATTCCTAGGACTTGTTGTCCTTAAGATTTTACGGTGACGTAAGCGGGCCTAGTTTGGTTAGTTATCTTAAAATGGGCACCTATAATCAAGTGGTGTGTGTAATTGCATGTGGATTCTAAGATCGGACACCGGAAGGACATATTATTGAAAGAGATTGGACTACATTTTTATAATATATTAACCATTCTAGGATACGTAGGTAGCATAGCTAGGGGAACCAATACGATCATGATTAGTAAGTAAGAAAAATTTCACTTTGACAATGAATAAGGTAAGCATACGAACTCTTGAAATTATGAGGAAGTTGGCTACATGCACGCTCAAGATTTGTTAACCATCTCGCACTCTTTGTGTGTTTCATATCTTACAAGAAATGGGTGCAAAGTTGACAATGTCCATTTGAGGTTCATTTATGTATGTGGGCCTTATGCGGTAAATGGTCTTAAATGTAGATATCTTTATGTGAGTGAGTGAGTGTGTGTTATATGGCAAGGTTTGTGGTCAAGATTGGGCACCAAAAAGACACGTGTCACAATGAGATTGGAAGTCTAATATGTGCTCGTAAAATGTTATTTGGTCCTGGTTGAACATTTGGTTGAACACAACTCAAAGGGACCTATGTGATCACTCATAAGAGAAAGTAAATCTCCACTTTGACCTACTATAAATTTTGCATCTTGACACTGATCCTAAAACTTCAAATGACAATTGTTATGAGTATGCAATTGCTAATTGGTTGTGACAACTCCATATTCGATCCCACAACCAAACTTTATATGAAGTTGGAAGTGTCCATATTAAGGTCGCATGTTTTCTCAGAGAGTGTGCAATAATGTTTACCTCTCATGAATCAGTTAACTTCTAAATCTCTAAACTACTATTGTTGTCAAAATTAGTCCTAAACCGCATACATTAGTTTGCAAGTAATCGCAGCTCGGTCGACAAGTGTGATGGATAACCTAACCATACATATTCAAGCATGACCACTATAGACGTAACATTACTCAACTGATGAGGTGTGTTCGTGGGCCCTACAGTAGATTCAAGTATCAAACCTTCGGATGCTAGAATCCCAGTGCTGCTTCAGACCGTGTCTGAAGTCATGGCACTTGAACATGACTCATTAGTTGAGTAATGCTATAGAATTTGTCACAAAACATTGCAACAATCCTCAACAAGAACATAGTGTATATGTGAACCAACGTATGGGGAGATTTTTGGGCATAATCGGTTAGAATCCTAGAGTTTCCAAGTCCAACTGGTTAGATGTTGTGATCTTTCATTTTTTTCTTCTTTATTAATTTGAAATATATTCCATAGATTCCTCTATAACGATCACTAATTTTCCAGAAGTCTTGAACTTCAACCGGTAATCTCTCAATCCCAACCGTTTCATCTGTAATTAGCAGTTGGCTCTCCTCGTTCGTTGATGTGAATGGAGATATGATTGGGATTTTTTTCATATAAAAAGAAGAAGAAGAATGCTGTATTTCGCATCAAATCGAATGTGTTCGATGCATTGTTCAGTCCTACAATTTGGTGAAGAAAGTGCTTTGCATTTTCTTCTCATCGGAGCAAGCAGGTACATGCAACAACAAATAAATTGGTGGTTGCGAATGCAATTGATTTTTCCAGTGAGTACATTCATACCTACAGTTTAATTAGGCGGCTGTTGGGGGTGTAGATTCAAACCCCTCCTCATACTGGATGCGGTTGCTGGGCTTCATGATCATTTTTGCAGCTTCAAAATTAGCAAGCATTATGTATTAGGTAATCGTTTTATTGGAACCGGTTCTGCACCGATAACCGGTTCCAATAAAACGATTACCGGACGTAACCGGTTGGCCGCTTTGTTGAGCCGCGCAGGTGACCTAAACAGTGGGTCACCTGTCACCATAACCGATTTAGATGATCATAACCGGCTGGGATGTTGAGGTTATCGTCTGCAAACCTGTGTGCTCAGAGCCAATCGTGTAGTGCCACCTCGGTGAAACAAAGCGGCCAACCGGTTACGTCAAGAAGCCGCCATCATTTGACTCCCATGTGGGTTAGGTTGTCACCCTACATAATAACATTGCTCGGCTCTTGCACCCAAGAGTCATGAATAAAACGGGCATAATATGTCTATCCCTTTTATCTTGGGGTTCTCTTACAAAACAAACGATATTTAGTTTGAGTACAGTTCATTTTGCCACTTCGAACCTATAGTTGGGAAGTCTCGAGTTTGTTTCATGGACATGTGTTGGAGTTTTCTGATAAATGAGTGTGTTAATGTTGCTCCCCATGGTCTTTTTGAGGGCAGGACACTCGTTGCACACGTCACCGCAAGTGCCAACGTCACTAGTTGGGAGTTGTGGTGGTTTGTTGCCTGATCCGTATAAATCGGCAAACAATGTGCACGACACTAAACACCACATACAATGTAGTGTAGTTGATTACTAGATCTGTAAATCTAGGTTTAGAATCCACCGTGTTCGTCGATCGTAAACCATTAATTGTATCGGACAAAGCCTACGACCTAGGAAGGAAGTGGACTAATCATAAACTAATGTACTTCTCATCCATCCAACATAACACACTTTGACCCCCCCCCCCTACAGGTTTGTTGCCGATCCATCTCAAATGGGCTCGAGTAAACTACACTAAATAGGTAGATTAGTGTTGGAAACACTAATAGTCGACGAAAACGCTAAATGTCAATTGTCTTCATAGTGTTAGAACACTAAATGTCAACTCTAACACTATTTGTACCAATTAGTAACTTTGAATATTTACAAAAGCGCATTTAGTGTTAGATGACATTTTTTGTAGATCTTCAAATGAAGAATTGGAGGTAGAATATGTGAGCCTCATAGAAAATGTAATATGCTAGGAATTTGATATTACAAAATTTAAACGTAATGGAACTCAACTTTGACAATGCAAAATAAAGACAAAGGAAATTGTAACACTAATTGTACTTTCAAGTGGCATTTAGTGTTTTGGGTACCTATTGGCTCTAACACTAATCTTCATCTAACACTAATCTACCTATTTAGTGTAGTGTGGGGGGTCTTTGAAACTAATTCAGACGTCAAATCGACTTATCAAAAAAAGTAACCTCCAGAGCGCATACTACCATAGCTCTCTAGCAATGATTAGTTTTAAAGGTGCCTAAGTTTTTGGGAAATTAGAAAAACCACCCATGAATGATAGACATGACTCGGATGGATGTCTAACTTGTTTTAAATTGTTCTTTGAATTTGCCCGTTTTTAGAATATTGTTTTTTGGGCTGCCTAACTTACTTTGGGACTTTAATGCTAGAGAGCTACGTTATTTCAGGGCTTTTATGTTGGATGAATGAGAGGTACGCTCTTGTGCAGTAATTCTCTCTTACTCTCTCTCTCTCTCTCCAACGCCTAGTGGGTCATAAGGCTGTGTGATAGTGTCTGTAAGTTATAAGTGAGGCTTCATAAAAGTACTGTGGACAAAAATACCTGGTACTCTTACTTACTTACTTATTTACTTACCCACCTACCTACTGCCTGCGCAAATTGCAAGTAACATTTATTTGCAAGTAAAGTTGGCTGCAGCAGCCTCACTCTTCACGCGTGCTACACCAAATATGAGATTTAGTGTGACTTACTATTTGGATTTACGCGCTGTTATATTTTTTTCCTATTTATTTTTTTTACCAAGTAAAGTTGTCAATGTTCTGTAATGTTCAAACTACCTATTTAACATTTGTTGGTAAAATATGAGATGTATAGTAAACATACATAGCATTGCGTAATTCCAAATAATAAGTCACACTAAATATCATATTTAGTGTAGTTTGTTAAATTACCTTCACGGAGGTAAACTCCCATCTGCAATGTTTGGGGAGGATTTTCGGCTGAGATCCTAGTGTATCCAAGTGCAACCGGTTATATGTTGACATCTTTCGGATTTTTTTTCAAATTTTTTTTTCAAAATTTGTGGCATATTTTTTATATTCTTCTAAAATGATTGTTATTTTGCCTAAAGTCTCGGGCTTCAACCAGTTGATTTTCAAACTCTACCAGTTCATTTGTAACTAGCGGTCTACTCTCCTTGTATTGGAAGTCAATATGACTAGAGATGAGATTGCACAAGCATGTACACATACACAAAAACATCTGAACAATGTTTGGAGTGAGTTGATCACATGCTCTCCTTGCTGTGCCTTTTATAGCTTTTCTTCTTTTCCTTGGCTCATACAAATAATATGGGATAACTCTTATCCCTCTCCGGACTAGCGTTGTGGCCTTATTCTAACCTTATTGTTTCTCGTGCCTCTTCCATTACATTTCTATTGACTATGAGCAATCTAATGCTCTACCTTCTACACCTTGTTCATTTCATTGCCCATCATGGCTCTCTGAACACACTCCGCCGATAAAAAGAATGGGGAAAAAGAAACTCATGCCATAACAAATGTCGCCGCAAAAGAGGATAAGATGAGTAAGTGTTAGTTTCCATGTAGGTGCTCGCCCACCATATTCTAATGAAATTGTAGATTCCACCTAGCGGCATCTACATTTCCACTAGAATATGGTGGACGAGTAGCCTACATGGAAAGTAATCCGAATTAATTTTTTACTTATCAATCATCATTGCCTGATGGCCATCCCACAAGTTAAACAAATGGGTTGTTGAGTTGTGAAGAGTTTTGTAATGATGCGAACCCAACACTATGAACTTATTGCAAAAACCAACTCATAAAAAGGTCGTAGTGAGAGCAAGGTAGACGTGCCTACTTTGGGTTACATACTTATCGTAATCGGACACCTATATTGGAGTGGTATGTGATTAGGTGTGGCTTCAAGAATGGATAGCAAAAAGACACATGATTGCAAAGAGATTGGGTTCCGTGCTCAAAAAGACAATAACCATTCTAAATCCAAAAGTCAACATAATTTGGTTGGTTGGAGAGAGAGAGAGAGAGAGAGAGAGAGAGAGAGAGAGTTCTATGACCGATTCATAATGAGCACAATAATCTTCATTTTGACAATGTATAAGATATTCATATGAGCTCCAAAATTTATAAGGTAAGTTGCTATAGCCTTGATTTGGGATTTGCTAACCACTTCATAACCTAGGGAAGTAGGCTACATTGATAATCCCAAGTAGTGAGGGTGGTACTAATTCCCGAAGCACACACTATTTAGACAAATCTCAAAAATATCGAGGGTTGAAATGTTCATTGAGTGACCATAATTCCACAATTACAAGCCCATTTACCACACATCTCAAGAAAATTAGTGCATGCTCTAGCATGTTTGTAGAGTGTTAAAAAATTTATATGGAAACACATGCTTAGCAGTGAATAGTATCAAGTGCCGATACTTTTAGTGTATAGTGCCAAGTGCTGGTACTTTCAATAAAGAATATTGCTATGAATGATATTTTTAGTAGATAGTACCAAAATGAACAACACTTGTCAGATCTTTTGATGGCACTAATTTCATAGCGCAATTTTTTTTCATATCACCTTCACGAATCTCACACACACTATTAGCCCTCCCTCACTAATCGGGATAATCGGTGTCATTATAAAAACACTCGGAAGCATTGCACCGGGAGTCAAACTCGTCCATGTTCCATGAAAGTTACCTATTATTACAAGTAGTTTAATTTATGAGACAATTTCTGCAAGGGGCGGGCTGACTCTAGTATATTGGGTATGTGTACGACATGTACAAGGGTTGTGGACCTTATGTGGCCACTATTCCTAATAAAGCATTTTTTTGAGTGGTATACCACAAAGCTTGTAGTCAAGCATGGACACTAATAGGAACACACTTCCACCAAGTTGGCAAAAACCACTAACCGACAAAATTTGGACCCCTCTTCTACGTGGAAATGAAATGTAGTATGTAAATATTCTTTGGAGAATGAGAATTGGTGGCCGGTACAAATTGTAATTAAGTAGGGGGAAGTTGAAGTTTGGCAAGAGGGAGTCAACCGCCTCTTTATTCCATGTTAAGAAGTTGACTTTCATTTGAGCACAATTCATGATTTGCATGATCAATTGTGTGTGGACCCGAGGTTGTTGTATTTTGCACTACTTTTTGTTCATGGCGGCATATTCTTACGACTCCAACCTTGTCCCTAATGATTCATTTTGTTTAAAAGAAAATTCCCATCCTTGTAGGATCCCGAGATATAAAGTTCAACAAATCCACCGATGTAGCATTCTGAACATGTCAATGCGTGATGACAACCGCATCCTGACTTTCATGTTTGACAACAAGGCGAGTCTACTTCCATGTGTTGGCACCCCTACTCCACAGAGAAGTACTATGTCAACAATATGCCTAGTAATGCCAACCAAAGCTTTGTCAAAATTGGCATAATCTATTACACTTTGCCGCAATGGTTGACATGGGTTACGGCGCAATTGGGCTATGTGCTCAAAATAAAGGACACCATTTACTACGAGAACAAGGGGTACTTAGGGCCGGTTTACACTACGGTGGAGAAGTCCACCGGTCATGAAAAAAAGGGCGTTTCTCAATTGTGATTGGTCGAAAATGCAACTCTTGACCAGTGGGTGTTTACACTAGGTGAAGAAAACAATGGTGGTGAACTTTTCTCATGGATGATAAAATGACATGGCCGCCTACATGGCGGCACTTTTTGGAGTTGGGCTTCTCCAGAGGAGGAGTTTCTTGTCCGGCCTCAAGAGGCCGGAGAAGCCCAACTCAATAAAAATATTTTATTGCCTTTAATTCTTCTCTGGCACATCCACCATTTGCCTCATATAACCATGTCTTGGCCAAGCATTCTTGACCGACCGGAGGCCTTCTCCACCGTAGTGTAAACCGGCCCTTACCACTGGTTCTTTTTCACTATATGGCTTGAAATCTATGAATATGAATTGGATATCTACTATGGTATTAGATTCTAAAACCATACAATGGAGAAGAATGAATGGTATTAAAGCATGATTCATGTACTAATTCCAAGTTCAATAGTTATCACAACTGGGAAGGCCTCCGTGATTGCTCATAAAAGAAAAGAAAAAGAATGTTCACTTTGACATCTTAGAAATTTTGCATCTCAACTTCGCTTTTGGCACTTGAAACGACAAAAAATTCACAATCCCTAATTGGATGAGACAATTTGCGATCCCATCCAACGGGTACATGTGTTTGTGGAGTGAAAGCGCCTAGTATAGGTTTGCATCCCTCAACGTATGTGGGTGTTATTCGGTTACCTTTTCCTAATCGGACACCTAATATGTTGTTTGGTGTATGATTCAACACGGATCAAGAATGAACACCATAAGGACATATGTTAAAAAAAATATTGGACTATGACTTCAAGTTTTATTAACTACTCCATAATCATCAATGAACACATATAAGAGGACATGTGTATTTAGCTAGCGGAAAACAAGCGTGAACTTTTGATAACCACAACTAAACCAAGGGAGGTCCAACATTCAATCCAATTTTAACACGTGCTTCATTGCAAATTTGCAACACAAATTTGCAGCACAAGTTCCGTTGTGTAAATCATAAAATCAACCGGTAGAAGTTGTGGAACATGAAAGACGAAGCAAAGAACATCCACAAACCTTATTGCATATGCCATAGAACATATACGCACGGGTAGGTCACTTAGTGCATTTTAAAAACGACGTGTGGCATAATATAGAGAGGATTAAAATCATTTGAAATAAAAATTATAAAGGAATTCCAAATAATGAAGGGGCCATTAAATGTAGACAATCCCATTATAAGTAAGTTAGATGGACATAAAATGTGGGCCATTATTTTTTTGTAAAATTAATATAGGGGCTGAAGATAAGGATCCTAGAAGGTATGTTTAGTATGTTTGCTATGATCTCCTATGTGTTTTCTTCATAACTTTGTTTGCAATGATATTATTGTTTGCACCCTTCTTTGTTTCCATGGTTTCCCTTAACACTCGTCAATGCGTTGGGAAGTAGATTAGCTTTTATTACTTAAAAGGAATATAGAGTACAAAAAATTGCAGTGACTTGGACAATATAAGTAATGAAATGGTGCAAACAAATGGGCCATTTTTGAAATTTAAGTAATTATAGGGAGGCTTTAATTCAACCCTTGAAGGTAAATAGCCCCAAAACAAAAAAACCCCAGCCGCACGTGGTGCACAAAAATGCCTTAGAGTGACCTACCCGTGCATATACGGGTGCCCTTATGAGTTGGTTAGGACCGGTTTAGACTATAGTGAAGAAATTCATTGGTCAAAAAATTTAGAGGATTGGAGCAATTTGATTGGCTACGAGATGAGTTCTTCGCCGATGGGGGTTTACACTGCGGCCAAGACTTCTCCGGTGGAGAACTTCAAGCATAGATGCAAAAATGACATGGTTGCCAACATTGCATCATTTTATTTTATTTTTGCTAGGGGGAGTTCTCCAAAAGTCAAGTTTCTTGGGCAACCTCAAACCCTCGGACAAGAACTTGACCTCCGGAGAACTCCAACTTGAGGCATTTTTTTGTCTTTATTAAATTTTCATCTTGTCCACCATACCAACCATTGCCTTGGGCTGAAATTTATTGGCCAACCAGTGCACTTCTTCACCGTAGTCTAAACCGGCCCTAACGGCCACTTCACACACAAGCCAATAACTGTGACCATGAAATTGTGAGAGCCCAAAAGAAAGTGTCTAAAGGCCGTCCCAAAACACCTCCAAAAACATGTAGTGTGGTCATAGATCCTCAAGTGTAGTGTGAAGCCATATGTGACCATGCCCTCAACCAAATGCTATTTCAATGGACTTCTATTCATACGGATCCTCACACATGATAAAATACTATAAACCAACGGTTGTGAGCGTTCGGAGTGCCATGGTCTCCCAGTTTTGTGTTCGACCTACCTCCAAGTGACGGTTTTTGAAAATAGTCCAAGTGACCATGAAACATGATCCATTCAATGCCTCGTAGGCATCCATGTAGACTTCACATCCATCTTGCATTCACATACTCCTTCTGTTGGTCCCTCAAGCGTACTAGTGTGAAGCGAAGTGAACTCGGACCAGCCCCGCCTTTTCCACCAACGAGAGTGCTGGAAATGTAATGGTCACATGCTCTCAGTCTCGTGTGTGTGAAGCAGAGCCCTACATTGGGTGCCCATACCCATGCCCATGCCCACCCATGCCCATGGGTTTTGGGGGGGCATAGGTGCGATATTATTGTTCATGGGTGGGCATGGCTGCAATATTATTGTTCATGGGTGGGCATGGGTTCGATATTATTGTTCATGGGTGAGCATGGGCTAAAGCAAAGCGTATTGGAAGGGGTCATTGAATGAGCTCTCATTCAATGCTTTCGAGGGTAAGAGCACCGAATCACCTTCACCCAGTAAGGTGCATCCATGCATCCAACTCCAAATCAGAGTCAAACTTCTTGGATGCAGGGAATACACTAACCAAAAAGCGCTCCGGGCTGAAGCCAACGATAGTGAACGACCTTTTATTTGTCCGATCCAACCAAGACTTGGTGTAGGCGGGTAATACACATTACACAATTTTTGAATACATGGGCGCAATTTGAATAGCATGGGTTGACATGGGTGGGCATAGGTGGGGCATGGGTGGGCACATGTCATGCTATGTGTGGGCATGGGTGGGCATGGGTGCGCACATGTCATGCTATGGGTGGGCATAGGTCGCTGCTGATGGCCATGGTCAGGGTATGGGTGCAATTTAAAAGGAAAATGTTGGGCTCTGGTGTGAAGTGGCCCCAAGTTTCATAGCTTGTGACGTTTCCATGCAAAAATAAAAAATGACCGACAACTCCGTGGCGGGCAGGGCAGGGCAGGGCCGGGCAGCAGCGAAGAATGAGACGGCCACTTGTGTACAAGGAGGAGTACTAAGTACTTACGTGCCTAAGTGAAGTTAAATGCAAGGAGGGAGGAGGGAGGCAAGGCAAGGCTGGCCGCGGTAGTAAAGACAATTACTTCCTCTAGTCTAATCCCTAATCTTCCAAGGGCCGAGAGCGGGCAGAGCCGAGGAGTTTTTAAGTACAAGTCTGACTTGCTGCTGTAATAACATGGACGAGGGAAATATACTTTTTACTGCTGACAACAAAGCCTGGGGACGGGAGCACATACAGCACGGCCTGCAGGGAGGGACACTTACAACCTAATCATAAGTGCCCCCCCCCCCCCTCCATATACCAATAATGAGCCTCGCCATTTGTTCTTCACTCCTCCACCGTAGTATTACGACTACTATCATTGTTGTTGTTATAAGGATCTCGGTGCCAGGCCCCCGGGCTCATGCATGTCACTCCGCCCATTTCCCCACCTGTAACTTCCTGAATGAGTGCCTCCGGATTTGGAGACTTTTAGTCAGGATTATGTGAATGATGGTGGTTATGGAACCCCTCAGTGCAGTCGAGTTATCCGGAAAGTCTCTCAAAAGGGGGTGAAAAAGTGGGGCGTTTCAGTAGAGTTATCGGTTGAGGGTTTCAGTAGGGTACCTGTCCGGTAAAGCAGATGAAACCTCAGGTTACAGGTAGAAAATACCACGACCCGCGAAAATAAGGTGGCTTGGAATTTTGTGCGCTATTTTTTTTCAGACATGGAGAAGAAGAAATGATGAGGAACGCGGTTTGTTTCGTAATTTGGTTCTTTGTAGATAATTAGGTACATTTTTCAAAGAGGCAAGTGAGTCGAACTCCCTACTTGTACAATAGAGTCTATCTAATCTAAATATCAAAATATCCTACTCTGCATACAAAGACACGCAAAACGGTTAACTTGATGTCACCCAAAAGTGATCGCAAGTGGTGTGAAACAACACCTATCCAACCAATTGTTGCATCCCATCTAGCAGTGCGTCCTTTTCGGGCCACCACGTTTCCAATTAGTCATTTTGGGTCCGCACAGGAACCACTCCGCCCCTAGTCTAGGCACCACTAGTGGTCATTAACTGCTTCAGGTATTTCTACCTTAGTTCCAAATGCCAAGTGCATGAGAATTAACTTAGAGGCACCCAAGTTTTCTTGACGTTTAAATATATCATACATAACACTATTTCGATGTTGTCAGCCGTTCCATTCTAATGATATTCAATGACAATGCTCCACATGAATCTCACTCATTTTTCAAGCTAGATCTACTTATTGACAAGCCTCCGTAAGGTATAATGCTAACACCTTACATGACATATTCCCAACCCCACCCAACATGGTCACTTAGTTGAATAGTGTTATGTACACAAAGCGTGGTGTTAGAAACCGACTTTCTAGCTTGTTCTGTTAGGATGGGTGGGTCAAGATAGCCTTGCATTGGATGATCTAGGGTTTAGGGCAGTGGGTCCCATGTGCATACCCTACTTTAGGCCTTGAAATAAGTAGCAGTAAAATGTGTTAAGGGACCACACCAAGCCTCACGCATGCTAGTTTATAGGATATACATGAAGCATCAATGAATGGGCATTAATAAAAACAAACCAACGATAAAACATGGAACCGTTATTGATATACCAATAATGAACATGACAAACGAGTGCATTTCATACAACATAACGTAAATCAATACTATCAAATAGAAGATCAATGGAAATTTATCTCATACAAATCCTTGATTACACCCTTGTTATCATTGTTTACAGTATACTTAGTTGAAAACTTCTTACAATGCTATATTGTAATTCATATCGCAATGTAATTCGCATTGGAAACTTCATGTGGTTTGTGGAATATATATAAATGAGGCATTGTTGGAATGTTTGAGACTTCTTAGTATATCCTATCCATGGAGTTTTAATAACATGATACAACATAATTAACCAGTATAAAATTATTTCGTGAGTTGACTGTGACACAAGTCACAAAATAGTGTATATAAAACATATGTTCCCCGTAATGTCACAGCTTGCACACGGTGGAGACTACACCAATTTGACTTAATATTGTGCGCTATCATTTGGAGTTACACGAGATTATAAAACGTTTCTTACAGTTACCGTTTCTTTTTATCAAGTAAGTAATTTTCTAGTCCCTGAGGTGTGACTTATTGCACTAAATGGTCTTGTTAGTACATACGTCATTTATTAACATTTGAAATAATTAACGTGGACCACTCTAATGGTCCAATCAAGATGAAAATAAGGAGAATTTAAAATTTTGGGTCTCCCCCTCCATTTACCTTGAGTAATCCATCCAACACCTTATGTAGAATATGATCGTTCAATTTGCATCAAAAGTAGTATAGGATCCAGTCATGATAAGGTGGACTAGTAAGGACTAAATAAGAAAGGAGTCCTTACATTCATAAGGACTCACATTTGAGGCAATATAAGCGATTTAAATTAACAATCATTAATCAAATATCATGACAATATTTATAGTTATGCTAAGTCTTAACTTTAGGCCTAAGTAAAGTTGACAACAAAAGCACGATAGTTATTCAAAGGAGCGTCAAGGATTGTGAGAAAAGTGTGACATCTTTACATAATTTTGGCACACCTTATTCGCCCTGGGCTAAATCACATTTGTGTTCAAATGGGCCCCACCCCACACACACCTCCTTCATTGCCCGATGATACCCGTGAAGGAGGCATGCGAGGGGTGGGGCCCAGCCAAACACATATGTGATTTAGCCCATGGCACCTTATTTTACATGGACTCCATAAATAAAATATCCACCCACATCATAATCTACTTATTAATGTAACTCACACTAATTTAGAACTAAAGATTTGATGTGAGTTAAAAATTAATATGGGCTCTAAAAATTTATTGTGGCCTACAATTCTAAGACTATTTAGTGTAGCTAATTATGTCATCTTAGACAATAGCTCATGTTCATATAGCAACATGTAGCTTAAAATGGAATTTACACTACTAAAACAAATCAGTGATGCCATACCAAGTGATTGGGTTGTTTTGAGTGAGATCACTTATGGTAACTTTAAGAGACTAGGCTAAATTTGTACTTGAGGTGGGTTGCTTTAAAAAGCATGGAGAGAAGGGAACTACCGTATACGAGCATACCTCTCATTCATCCAATGTAAAATCCTTAGTATAGTATGCAACCCCGTGGTCACTTTTTTCAGTTCATTTGACACCGGAATTAGCTTTAAAGAATGTGAGTTAGTTTAGTTGGCATCATTGAGATGGATTGGCAACAAACTTACAGGAGGTCAAGTTTTTAAGTTGGATGGATGAGAGGTACGCTCGTATACAAGAATCCCCTCTCTCCTGGGAGCACATAATAACTCTTATTCCATAGCTTTGTTTGTTGTTTGGAAAGGAAGTGGAAACTTGGAAGACTTGAAAGATGTGGAACTCAAGTGTTGGATTTTGCATTGTTTTATTTTATTACGTGAACATGATTGTATTTTGTTTTTAACCCCTAGATGACAAAGCAAAATCCTCCCAAAATCACCTACAACAGTTAAATTCAATTCAACGGCTTATTAAAGAGAATTGGTACCCTTGAAATAATAGATATGACTATATAGGTGACATCTTTTACAAGTTAGTATTGCTCAAAAAAAATGTTTAGGCATCCAAACATTCAAATTAAAAAAAAAATCACAACATAAAGGTGTATGCTAGTATGGGTGGTAGAGGTGATTGCCAAAAGAAAAGAAAAGACAAGGATTATTGCCTTGAGAGATTGATGAATGACTTTGTTGATGATAGCATGCATTCTTGGAATGTCAAACTCCATAATAAAACTCTATTACAAATATATAAGATACAACTCAATGCAAAGAATAAAAGAAGGAACGAATGAACAAAAATTTTGTGCGACGTGATAGACAACATGTTCAGTCCAAGATGACCCTAAACTACCGGATGATAATGGAGAGGTACCCAAAACCGAATGGAGTGGTTGGCAATTCGATTCCCATTTGTGAAAACTTCTCTGTACTTGACGGAGAAAAATAACTAGATGACTATGCGCCCCCTATGTTCCAAAAGAAAGAAAGATAGAGGACATATTCACCTTAACATGGCCCCATGGTTAGTTGGAAGGCCCATATAGCTTTAATGCCTATGTTTGTAAGAGGCAATTGCTACATGCCCAACTCTCTCACTTATGCTCATTAGTGTCTCGAGCATTTGGCTATGTAGTTCTTTTTTAAGATTTGTGAAATAATCCAGAATTTTGAATTGAAAATTTGATAATTGGGATTAGGAGTTACAACTCATAACCTAGCCAATTACTTCAAAAAATGGACTTAGAAGAGTCCTTTGACTTGCAACCCATGGAGGGCGGATTTGGGTGAACCAACCCATACACTCGTTCCTTGTTGGATGCCTAAACCCTTGTCTCCAAGGAACCAGTGTACGGGTTGGTTTGCCCCAGTCATGGAGGACGGCTATGATAGAGCTTTGTGTTGTCTAGATAAAACTTGCCCATAGGGTACGTGAAAACACAATGAAGTATTCTTAAGTTTATATAGAAAATTTTAAATTTTAAAAGTAATATATTAACCCTAAATATGACATGGAAATTTCTCACATTGCTTTGCGAATGGCCCAATAATTATGCCTTCACGTGGTGTGCTAGGGAGTCCATTAGCCATAGGTGTGAGCTTACAATGTTGTGAGTTTGTAGTGGTTAGATTTTGGGCTTGGTGTCTTAATCTCTCGAGGGGGACCCTAGGCTTGGGTTTTGCCATCTTGGTGGTTATATTTACTCACACAATCGCATGCCATTTTCAGTTTGTTGTATCCATGCATATAACACATCACTTAAGCATGTTCCCCTTCCCTTTCTGGAATGGTGGGGAATGGTCACTATCACCATCATGTTGTTCATTGTATATAAATTCCAAGCATGCAATCAATGCCCTTCAACCTACAAGGCTTTTTTTTCTTCTTTTTTTCTTTAATTTTAATTTTTTTACTAAGCCCTTCATCCATGATAGATGAGATTTCAAGATACCCCAAAGTTTGAGAGGACATGTACATTATCACATACAAATGCACCTCTCATTCATCCAATCAAATAATATGACTTCTATATGTTTATGATTGATTCATCTAAGATGAATTCAAAAAGGCTTATTAAGCATTTTTGAAGTTGATATTGGTACCAAGTTAACTAAAAATAATAACCTCTTGATTGTATATTATTTCAAGGATTGTTTTTGTTGGATGAATGAGAGGTATCATTCAATGTCGGTCTAGAATCATTTTCTTGAAAATTTCAAGTGTGGCAAATGGTTGGGTGTGGATTTAAACATGAGCAGGTAACCATAATGTTTGTGGGGACCTACCTGCGGCAAAAAATATATATATATATTTTTTGCCATAAGTTTACAAGCAAGAAAGGCTCCTTGCCTTAGGCATGTGTTGAAAAGAGGTTGGACTATGTGTTCAAAATTTAGTAACCATTTTAGACATGATAGTCAACATGATTTGGGGCACCTATATGATCAATCAATAACTCATAGAATGTTTGCTTTGATAATGAATGGGATATTGATATGTGCACCAAAATTTATGAGGACAATGGCTATGGGCTCATCTAGATTTGCTAATCATCTCGCACAAACTGCATGTTTCATATCCTACAAGAAGTGAGTGCAAAGAGAAAAATACCAATTTAAGGCCACTTATCTCATATACGAGATCAATATCCGTGTGCTTATGTGTCATAACTCCCTCTCGCTCCTTCGTCACCCTTTGGACGATTTGGATCAAGAGGAATGACCTCGCTTTACGCAATAGGTTGGATATAAGAAAGTCATGCAAATATTTGATTATGCTAGAATTGCATGGGATAATACCCTATGGAGAGAGAGAGATCTTGCCAAATCTGATTACATGTGGGGTGACAATCTCCTTAACCACGGGTTGCATACAAAGATTACGTGCAACATTCATGCTCCCAATGTTGGCCTAGTGAATCATGCTTAGAAGTAATAAAAGAAGCCCTACACCAAACCCATAACATATTCCCTCCACAAGAAGCACTACCCATACCCGAATTACCCCATCCAACAAGCACCATCCACCAAAATACCAACACAGACAGTCCCATGCACAACTAACGGAGCCCCCATCCACGAAATCATGAACAAAAGGATAAGGAAAAGAAAGGACAAATGGGGAGCCCAAGCCACATATCAACAATAACTATGCAATTGGCATGCTCCCAACAACACCACATGAAAATGGGCCGATGAACAACACATCCTAAATTAGACAACCTAACCTACGAAGACAACCTCGCACTAGGCCACAAATTTCTCATAAATAAACACAACGCCAACTTGCTAAATAAGTACCCGAAAAACTTCTCACACCCCCTCCCCCAATGAAAGATACTAGATTTGTTAGACCCCCATTCATGGCCCCCACCTCACCCCCATCACCCAATAATGTAACATGGACAAAGAAACACAAACCTAACATCCAACATCCAACAATTTAGATTTAATTTGAACACGCCCTAATATTCAACCACAATGTCTCATACATAACCACACTAAGAATAGAATGAGTCCAATGGCTCAAGGATCGATATAACGAATATCACAATAGCCCACAACAAGCAACACTTCCTGCCCCACCACAACACTTTGCCACATAAAAAGTAGGGCTCCCACATAGATATGTTACAATCCTACCTAAATGAATACCCCCCCCCCCAAATCAACCAACATCACTCCCTAAACAAATCAACCTTAAAACTACTTATAAACACTTTTCGACTCATTCACTCATACTTCTCATCACCATTCACATGCCCCACATCCCTTTAAAACTGCAACTCACCACACCAAAGAAACATCATTTTTGGCTCATGGGGCCCAACCATGACAACACAATGGCAAGGTGTTGGCATGGCTCACCCCACCGAGTACCACACCGCAAATGAAGCAATCTATTGTGTCAAAATGACAACACAAGAAAGCCCCAACAACATTACCATCGTCATCCTCAACCACAAAGATTGGTCTCTCTCATAACCCACACTAACACATGAAGACATACACATCATAGCCAACAACCCACTAAATGCCATCCAATACACTCTAAAGCCACAGCGGCCACCTCACTACAACCAACTAAAAGGGTCATTTACAACAATCATGTGCATACACAACTTAGACTCCCCAACAATAGCACACACATTTGCACTCCTATTGCAACAAACCTTCCATAACAAGCTCAATCTTAACATTCCTAGATCAATTAGAATTGCAAGACATAACAAGGCCGTACATCTTATCACTCATACACTACAAGCCAGTAAAAACACCAGGTTCCTCACTCTCACTAATGCATGCCAACTTAACAACCAACCACAAGAACAAACAGTACCGGAATGGCTACTCCAATGCACATGTCACCAAAAACAATGCCAATGCCAAGCCAAACTTAGACCAGACATCTTATGCGTGATTGGGGCCCCAAATCAAACACGACTACCCATAGCACCATCACCTAATCACACAATACAATTCATTAAATTCACATACTGCCATGATAGATTTCTGAACAAGCCATCACACAAAAACACACCAAACATGACCCATTAAATAACACTATACAAAACAATGGATGGAGCACCAACCCCCTCATTACCACCATGGCAGGAGTAAGAGGAGCCATACATGAACATTCCATTGACAAACTCACAAAACTAAAAATCTCAAAATCCAACATAAAAATCTTATGACAGACATACACCAAAACGCCATCAAATATCTCACATACCTAGTACTAAACAAAAGAAAACTAGACAATAAGCAAAAACTTGTACCCCCTCCTTAACTAATTTGGATTACTGGTGCCCCCCCCCCCCCCGAGCCCACCTTCTCAAAGGAGGCATAAAAGCACACATTGCATCACGGAACACCGTGATCAGTGTAAGGCCAACGGGCTCGCATTCATGCCAGTATACTCATACGGGCGTTATCTTTTCTTTTCTTTTCTTTTCTTTTCCCATATCCAACCCAACAAAATAAACACAACATACAAATGGACAAACATTCAAAACACCATGCCATCTCCATACCCCCCCCCCCAATTAACATGGACAACTTCTCATCGCACTAGACGGTAAAGGCCACGAAAACTTAGTAGGCTCATGAGTCCACAACCTCATCAACAATAGACAAATAGCGGAAAGACTACTGGGTTTCCAATACATTCTACGAGCAAAACTTTATACTATATGGCTAGCACTAGCCAACACACAAATTCTCTCCATGATATCTATATATTTACTAAAAACATGAACATCATATACCTATCGAACAACCACATAGACGACCATTCTCCCATCATAATCAACCATACAAACTCCTTATGGCCTCCATAGTGCGCCTCATCACATGATTCCCACACAAGATCACCATCCAAAAATTTAAAGCCGATACATGCATCCACGGAAACGACCAAGCCAACACACTAGCCAACAATGGCACATCCAAACCCACTAAGTTATAACCCCAACACCACACATGCACATAGCCCACATCATACCATATAGACTTGATTGACCACCATCATCAACTACCTTCACAAGAATAATAATAAACCTAAAAGAGTTTATAATATAAGAACACAATAGGCTAACCATTACCAAAGCCAAACATTTCCACAACAAAGAAATGGCTCTTCAATGACCACATCCATCATAAACTATCAAATTTGTTTTGGAAGGCATGCCAAACTGTTGATGCCCAAATCACATAAAGCCTAAAATTAGGCCCTCCCAATATATGAAAATTTATATAACATACCTATTTTGGTCCCAAAAGTTCCCCAACCCCAATTGCACACTATGTCATAATAATAACAAAGACACGTGGCCACATCTCCTATCACTATGTAACAATAAATTCCTTAAGGGCCTAAGAGTTGCAAGACATAACGAAGCCACCCAACAAATGGTCAACTTACTAATCATGCATACACACAAGACATTACACCCTCATAAATGCAAGCAATGAAGGCAACCTCCCATGAGTAAGCACCATCTTGCAGGGGGAGGTCACTCCATTGTCAAGTTGAACACGTGCGAACAAAGTTTGCTACCCTTATATTACGTGCCATAGATAATTTTAAAATTTATGATATTTTTTCTACAGGTACATAACCATTGCTAGTATCTTTTGTATATATTTTTTGAAATTTTGAGTCATCTTCAATTTGGTAGTAATTATTTTAGTTTTAGTTCAATTCTGCGTCATTCTAGTTAGAAACGGTATGTTTTATAATAAAAACAAATTATCAAATTACATTACCATTTTTTACTATGTAATAGGCACCGTGCATATCTACACAAGAAAAAAGAATGTTAAAAGTTTGACCCATTTTGGTGATGCTTTATGTAAAAAGTAGGATTTTGTACTTGTAAAGTGTTCGCACGTGGTTGTTCAACTTTACAATGGAGTGACCTCCCTGTACCATCTTGCCATACATCCTCACAATGCACATGCCAATTCACAAAATGCATATGTAGAAATCCATGGAGTTGCACAAGAACAAACCAACCTGCTCACACCAACCCCTAACCTAATCATCAACATAACAATATTCACATTTACACACAATAGGTACACGGAAGGAGCTATAAAACCAAGTAATACAATACAAATACGACCAACTAATAACAACAATCAAAACACAAGGTTGAAAGTCAATCCACGCATAACTATTACAGCCGGAGTCCGTGGCTCAATATGCAAAGCACATAAGTACTAGGAAAATTACACATACCCCCCAAATTTGTCAATAAAACAATGAAAAGTATTCACCACATAGCCATGAAAATACATGACCTATGTGGTCCTCAACAAATGAAAACTAGACAACAAATAAGAACCCATACTACCACCAATTCCAGTTTAAGATATTGTGAAGAACTCAAAACACGATAGGACTTGAAGTTCAAGCAAATGCAAACACGCTGACTAAAGATTGGGAGCACCCACATACATGCACTAGGAACTCTCCAAAGATTGAGAACCCACAATCACAATTGTACTCACAAAGTTGATGCAAGTAGGCTCGCAAGTCTAAAGTTGGTGCGGAGGAAGAACCCTAAAACTTAATTGTTGCTTCATTCATTGCTTGTAGATTATCTAATATGGGCTTTAAGTGCCAACTCGTGTAGGTCCTTTATTTCCCAAGCCATAAAGATAGGCTTTTTTTTTTTGGGGGGGGGGGGGTTCCCATAAAGTAGGATGGAAGTTCAAGAGTCATCCGTGAGGCCTTCATCAACCGGGGGTACGAGTGTAGTAGTTGATTCACCCTAGCCAGAGTTTATTAGCTTGTCATGTTTTGAAGTCTATATTGAAATCCGGGTGAAAATTTTTGGGACCTCTTATTTCCACCTTCCAAACTTTGAGAGAATTTTAGGGTTTGAAATAATACATGCGCATGTCCTAGACCCATTGTCCTAGACCTCGGATCAGCCTATGCAAGACTAGTTTGACCCACCTGTCCCACATGACAAGCTAGAAAAGTTGATCTTTAACGATCCGACGTAACTCTCTGTGTATGATACTCTAAACATTACGAAAACCTGGATCAAACAAACCATTCCATTTGGTTTTGGTTACCCTCTCCACCATCATCCGATAGTTTACATCGTCTCTGACTGACTTTGGAAATATACTCTGTTGTGAGAGAAAACAAATTGGTATATATGCACATACAATAGTAGTGGGTAAGCTTACTACTAAAGATTTCGGTTGGGCATGCAAAAACATGAGCTCTTTTGTCCCAAATTCCCTGAATGCCACCCACCACCCAACCGATCAATCAATCAACCAACCAACCAACCAACCATATTAAGCATGCCCTTATAACATGTTAGAAAAGGTAGGCTAGGTAGTACGGGCCCCATGGAAAAGGAGCTCCTCCTCAATCTTGGAAAGTAGCCTTTTTCCTATGCATGAGGGAGCCTTTTTCCTCGCTCAGTGAGCAGCCTGCGATAAAAAAGCCACTTATTTATATAGTGCAGCTTCTATTCTAAGTTCCATGACATGAGTAGCCTGCTGTAACAAATAGGTTGCTATGTATAATTAATCTATGTCCATATATACATATACATACATACATACATACATATATCTCGTAGACTAGTATATATGCAAGGCTCGGATGCACAGTCACTGTGGCAGGCAAAGGCTTTTTCAGTTCTTGACTGCAGCATTGAGGAGTCATAGGAGCCGTGGGTTCACACGGGTCCCCAAGCAGTTGTGTATTGTAGTTTTGACCAAGTTTTTGCAAGTGTTTGATATTTGACATGCAAAAACTCGCACAAAAATGAAGTGCACGTCAATTGACACGCACGCTTTAGGTTTTAAGACGTAGTGTGATGTGTGAGGGTAAAAATCACACGTCGATTGATACTTTACAAATTGAAATGACATGTACCACTAGGTATGTGATATTGAGGTGACATATTAGAAGAAAATGTAGATGTCAATTGAAATTGTAGGGGCAAAGGCCTTTTTCAGTTCTTGACTGTAGCATTGAGGAGTCATAGGAGCCGTCGGTTCACATGGGTCCCAAGCGGTGTGTAGTTTTGACCAAGTTTTGGCAAGTTTTTGATATTTGACACCCAAAAACTCGCACAAAAATGAAACGCATGTCAATTGACACGCACGGTGTAGGTTTTAACATGTACTGTGACTTGTGAAGGAAAAAACCACACGTCAATTGACACTTTACAAATTGAAATGACACGTGCTACTAGGCATGTGACAGTGAGGTGATATTTTAGAAGAAAATGTAGATGTCAATTGACATTCATTTTTGTTTTTTGACAACGTCACGTGACACTTTGGATTTGAAGTTGAACATCAAATGAAAATTTTCAAACATACACACTGGTCCCAAGTTCGAAGTCCCAAGTGATTTGAGGTCAATCCGTCCAATCTCGGTTGTTGAGAGCATGGAAGGTTGGGACTTACCACTTCACACGGGGTCCCAACTATGACATGGATGTCTACATTGCAACAATTTTCGGAGGTGAGGCTTGGGACTTATGTTGAGAGTTGGGTCGAGCAAGAAGGTAGACCTAGATGTCAACACAAATCATGTATTTTTTTAAATTTTTTTTAAATTTTTTTTGCTTGCGTAAAATAATCAAGATTCGACTTTAATGAATATAAACCATGTTGATTGAGGTTCAATCAACAAAAGTTGGGACTTTGCCTCCATGTTGGGACTTGCTAACATGAGTGGGACTTGGAAATCCATGCGAACCAGGCCTACGTTTCTAACCATGCCGCATACATATTACACCAATTATCCCAATGACTACATGTTACTATTCAAAGACAACTACTGTAGTACACCGTTTATGGTGTTTAGTGTCACGTACATTATTTGCGAAGGCCTTACAACTAGATGCCTAGAGGTTTCAAAGTGTCACGCCCGTAAATTGCAAATATGATTTCATTTGTCAATGTAAGTAACTCTTTAAAGTGGAAATAATATATACAATATGACATTTAGCATAGCACATTGGGATACTTGAGATGATGTTTTGCGTTCTAGTATGCAAGAGGAAGATATTCTTGAGCATACTAATGGCATGTGTCATTTCTGTACACTTTTAGTCAACCTGTAAACTAATGTGTAACATAGACATACACCTCAATACATTATTGAACATACTCATGCCAAGATATTAGTAGATGCACTTGAATGCCAAGTGTTATGAAGTGACACTAATGGTGAAACCTAACATACACCTCAAAATAGGGTAAGTGACACTATTATGAACATGACACTCAATACCATGAACATTGTACCACTAAGTGTACTATGTTATTGTCCAAGAAAGTAGAGTGCGTAAATTAAATCTATCTATGTACTCCTCCTTACCCTGGTAAAATGTGGAGGAAGATCTTTACTTTTTAATTTAGATATTTGGTGGTGGGGGGGTTGTATTTCACTACTATTGATGCACTTTATCAACCTACTTAGCATTTTAGGACGAGAAAAATTGTTGCATATGAGCATACCTCTCATTCATCCAACACCAAGACTTGAACCCTATCAAGGTAACTTGATTGAATAGGTACACTATTTTGTCTAATTAATGTGGGTCACCATTCAAAATTACGTGTGGCTATAATTTTGTATTGACATTGTCATTTTTTACCAACTATTATATAGCATACTCTTCAATGTGCGTATTAACTACACTAAGTATCCTATTTAGTGTCACCAATTCTAATTGTCTTGCTCAATACCGATTGTAAACTATGGTACAATGTCACCAACACTAAATGTTAACCGAACATTATTTGTCATTCCTTGTAAAGTTTTTGAGGGATTGTAGATTTACATGTGCAATTAGTATTACTTACTAAGTGGTTTTTCATCCAACTTTCAATCATCCATGGCATGAGAAAGTAGGGCCTTGGCTAATGGATGAACTCATCCATCATTCATGATAATATTTGTTCACTTATTGATAAGAAGTGTCATCCAAAAATTACCATAGTGACATATAATATCATATAACACTAAATATCATATGATATTTAGTGTACTTATGCTATTTGGGTTAAAAAATGATACTCTCAGTCAAATGTAGAGCAATACATAACTCTAAATGGTAACCCACACTAATTAGACAAAATAGTGTAGTTGATTGAATTTCCAAAGCTTTCAATTCTGCATGTTGGCTTATACTATCTATAATGTATTGGTTGAATATTCATATGTGCTCACCAACTTGGGAGTCGTGGTATGGGCATAGTGTCTATGTAAACTTACCCATTGTAGATGACGAGGCTCTAGTTGCAAAAATTCATAGTAGCCGGGCATACTCACGGGGTTGAGGAAGCATGACTATTGGTGTTGGCTGGTCATTCGCATCATTCTCCTTCATAGGCTCTTCATTCAAATCTAAACCCAAATGGACTTCTTGCCCATCTCACCACCAAAACTCTACCTTGAAATTGTCCCCACCTTTGATGTTACCAAACTTTGTTTCAATAAATGGCATCTGGATGAACAAAAAGTAAGTTAGGATGGCAATTCTTGTAAACTTATTCATACATAATGTCACTAGAAAATTTATTACATTGACATAAAATACCATATGACACTAAATACAATATTTAGTGTAGTGTCTTGAGGCGAGCATTGGCCGAAATGCCACCATGGATATTGTGGGTGAAGCAATGCTAGGATTGGTTGGGGCGGGGGCGGGGAACTTACTTGCATTGTTATTTTGGGTGCTACCAAATGATAACGACTTGCGATTCCCATATTCAGCAAGCAACGTGGGTAACCGCCAAACTAAGGATTGCCATTATCTTAATAAGGATTGATTGCCTCTTTGTTGTCCATTGCCTCAAAGAAAATTGGTAGGGATTGAGGTGTTGAAATCAAAGAAATTAAAGAAAGAAAGCAATGATCATTGAGAGAGAGAGAGAGAGAGAGAGGAGAGATCTTAAAAACTAGGATTTTTGAGATTGACTAGGTTGCAAATTTGGTCAGAGTTTCAATTGGCAATGCATAGCTCAATCCTCTCCATTTCATTTTTATTTTTTATTTTTTATTTTTTTGTTTTTGTTTTTCGGTGAATGATAATAGATTATGATGTGAGCGGCAAGAACTCTTGAATCGACCATGTCATTGGTGACGATGACTTTGCCTCACTTGTTGCTTGAAGCTTTATGTGACAAAGTACTTAATGTTAGTGATGCATTTGTATGTGGGCTTTTCTTTCCTAAAATATTTACCAAGGGGGTGTGCCATATTTATAGAGCGCCCAAATAAATAAGTACCCATGTACCAATACAAATGGGAGGGCCTACGTATTTAGTCCAACAAATGTGCACTTCCTATAACCATAACCAAATCAAGAGTATATGAAAAAAAAAAACCAAATGACACCCACATATCTTACCTAAACCTCTATCAACATACGAGCCCTAGGTAATCGTCATGCATTGGTGGAAGAAATGTGTAAACAAATTGTGGTAAATATCAACATACAAGCCCTAGGTAATCGTCATGCATCGGTGGAAGAAATGTGTAAACAAATTGTGGTAAATATGTAGGTTTCCTAGCGACACAAAACATCTATCCATTGAGTGATGCAAAACAATTGCCCATGACTCCTATGCTTGTAGTGAACTGAGTCGAGACATTTCATATTCCACCATTGTGGTGGTCAACATGTTTTGCAGAACGATTGTGACAAATATATAAGTTTCCCAGTGACACAAAACATCTATCCATTGAGTGATGCAGAACAATTACCCATGACTCACATGCTTGTAATGAACCGAGTCGAGGCATTTCGTATTCCATCATTGTGATGGCCAATATGTTTGCAAAACGATTGTGGTAAATATGTCAGTTTCCTAGTGACACAAGACATCTATCCATTGAGTGATGCAAAACAATTGCCCATGACTCCTATGCTTGTAGTGAACTAAGTCGAGACATTTCGTATTCCACCATTGAGGTGGTCAACATGTTTGCAGAACGATTGTGACAAATACATAAGTTTCCTAGTGACACAAAACATCTACCCATTGAGTGATGCAGAACAATTACCCATGACTCACATGCTTGTAATGAACCGAGTCGAGGCATTTCGTATTCCATCATTGTGATGGCCAATATGTTTGCAAAACGATTGTGGTAAATATGTCAGTTTCCTAGTGACACAAGACATCTATCCATTGAGTGATGCAAAACAATTGCCCATGACTCCTATGCTTGTAGTGAACTAAGTCGAGACATTTCGTATTCCACCATTGAGGTGGTCAACATGTTTGCAGAACGATTGTGACAAATACATAAGTTTCCTAGTGACACAAAACATCTACCCATTGAGTGATGCAGAACAATTACCCATGACTCACATGCTTGTAATGAACCGAGTTGAGACATTTCGTATTCCATCATTGTGGTGGCCAATATGTTTGCAAAAGTTTACTTCCCGGTGGTCCCAAGTAAGATGTGTGTAGGCCGGGGGTTGGTGGAGTGGTAGGAGAGCATATATACCAAATAATTCCATCATACGTGAACAAAATGAAAGGGTCGCATGATTGGAATGGAGCCCCGCCCCGAGAGCCACTAACCTAGCTCCCGTTTTGGAGGAACTGATGTTGGCAAGAGTCTCATGGCAAAGAATGTTCAAGGCAAAAAGACAAAGGTTGGCCAGCACCCTAATTATTAACCTGAGGCTCCAAATTATGTAGCACACGTGAACGATAATTTAGTTGAAGCAGTCAAAAGGGGAATAATAGTGACGTATGCAGGTGTTCTTCTCCAACTTCTACGGACCAGATGCACATGGTGGAACTCGTGTTGCAATAGGAACCCTACGATCAAGCGGAAACAAAAGAACGTATCTCTATCTTGATTTGATTATGGTTATCGGAAGTGCATGTTTCTTGGTTCTGTAATCTACTACTTAGGCCCTCCCTATTGTGTATACTGTTGCTGCGTGTGGAGTAATTTATAAAATATGAAGTTGTAGTCCAATCTCTTTTGAAACATTTATTCTTTATGCTCACTTAATCACACACTACTCAAATACAGGTGCTTGGTTAAGAAAAACCAACCAAATTATTAAAGAGGTTAGTCTTGCATGCAACTTGGTGCTTTGATCAATCAACGTCGCCATGAATTCAATCTCCATGCCACCTTGACTCATTTTGGTGATGCTTTATGTAAAAAGTGGGATTTTTTTACATGTAAAGTGTTCACATGTGGTTGTTCAATTTCACAATGGAGTGACCTCCCCGTGGGGTGTTATTCTCCAACTTCTACAGACTTGAGTCACATGATGAAACTCGTGTTGCATTAGGAACTCTATGATCAAGCAGAAACAAAAGAACATATCTATCTTGATTTGATTATGGTTATCGGAAGTGCACGTTTCTTGATTCTCTAACTTAATACTTAGACCCTCCCTACTGCGTTTACCTGTTGCGTGTGGAGTAATTATAAAATCTGAAATTGTAGTCCAATCTCTTTTAAAACATATATATTTTATGACATTTATTCTTTATCCTCACTCAATCACACACGACTCAAATAAAGGTGCTTAATTAAGAAACGTAACTAAATTATTAAAGAAGTTAGTCTTGCATGCAACTTGGTGCTCTGATCAATCAACGTATACATGAATTCAATCTCCATGCCACCTTTTAAGAGGTACAAATGTCCCAACCAATCACATGATGACATGTGAGATATATAGGGGGTGGGGGAGTTTACTTTATGCTCAATTTGATCAGCATGTAGGGTAATGTTCTCTCTTAGACACCAAAAATGATTCTACATCACATGTGCATAGTAGATTATTGCATGCGTTAGCCACGTCCAATAATTTAATTTCTATATGATTGTCTAGCATCTACACAACTTACCCATGTTGACCCTCGATATCTACCAACATCTCCTTAACACAATACTATATATAGAAAGTGGCCTCGGTGGAGAAATTCATGACATCATCCATGCAACACTTCCGACTTAAAAAGAGAGGTCTAAATTTGAGGGTCGGCTCCCACAATAATTCTCCGGTAATTATCGAGTGGCAACTACATTAATTCAACAACAATCTTGCAAAAAGTGGTTGGGTCCCACAAGCAAATGAATTATGTATACGGACGTTCATCCATCCATCTTGTGTTCATTGGCCGATCAAATAAGTTGGTTAAATCACGAGCCTTGAACTTTCTTTCCCTCCCTAGCTATTCATGGGCTCGTGGGTGTTGTAGCATGGAGGAATGATCGACAATTATTATGGAGAAGGAGCCTTTGGATCTTTGTGGCCCGGATTCAAGGACCTCATGCATGTACAATATGATTTTATAAGGAGTGCTTGTATACTATATTTCCGTATAATTGTTGAAGTTGTGAATAGGAACAAAAAGACGCTCCAAAAGTTCCAGTGAGGGTGTAGGCCCTATGGCACCCAAAACTTGGGGTGGAGTATTGTTTTTAGACAAGCCTATTATGGTGATTTCTAGGAGGATTGGTCTATTACGATGTGTTGTAAATCTAAAGATAAATAAATCATAAATAAAAAATCATAAAACAAATGATTTGAAAATCATGTACATATTCAATGTTTTAAGAAATAAGATGGAGGTGATTGGAACTCAAATTAGGATAAAGTTTCATAGTAAACATGTGAGATCTTCTTTAGTAGTTTTATAGGTATGGCTTAAATGGTTAGTGATAAGCATTATTTCAGATGGATATTTTTATGAGAAGAAAATTGCCGCATGTCTTATTCCCGTTGGTTGGGACCTTACAAATCCTAATGTGGAAATTTCAGCATTTAAACTGTCCCACGGGGAGGTCACTCCATTGTCAAGTTGAACACCACGCGCATACAGAGTTTGCTACCCTTATATTACATGCCATAGATAATTTTAAAATTTATGATAATTTTTCTACATACCGTACCTGCATGGCCAATTCGGCACTTAAGTGCTGAATAATTATTTTAATTATTGCAAGGTCCTTCTGCAGTTACAACAATATTTTAATCATTATTCGACACCCATGAACAGTATTAACAGAAATTTCGGTATTATAAATGTAGTTTTTTTTATTTATGTTACATTCATCCCTCCTCTTAATGCTTTAAGCTCAAAAATACTGTGATTTTTGTAGACAATATGTTTTCATGAAATAGTTCACAGTCTGAGGATGAAATAGTTTCGGCAATTCATCCATGAATTTCATCAACTTTGGGCAGTGAGGCCTTGTATTTATCACATATTTCGGCACCTCACAAAATGACTTATTTTCTACTGAACTGGCCATGCAGGTACGGTATACATAACCATTATTAGTATCTTTTGTATATATTTTTTTGAAATTTTTAGTCATCTTCATTTTTTGTAGTAATCGTTCTAGTTCAATTCAGCGTCATTCTAGTTAGAAACGGTATGTTTTATAAAAAAACAAATCATCAAATTTAGTTACCAATTTTTATGATATAATAGGTACTGTGTATATTTACTCATGAAAAAAAAATGATAAAAGTTTGACTCATTTTGGTGATGATGCTTTATGTAAAAAGTAGGATTTTGTACATGTAAAGTGTTCGCACGTGGTTGTTCAACTTTACAATGGAGTGACCTCCCCGTGAATTGTCCCCCTCCATGGTATTTTGCTCCGCATCTTTTGTTTTAATGGCAAAGTTGGCACTACAACCATATGAATGTAGTGGCACCTTAGTTTTTTGGCTTTTAATAGGGTCATTGGGGAATCTCCAAACCTAGATATCTTGTAGATTTGAGGATCCCATAGTGACAAGAACTCAACACCAATAATCCCATATGGTTGTGAGATTGATGGTGCTAAAATCAACACCTTACCCAAAACCAACAACCTATCAAAATCTTGTGCAATAAGTACACATTGATTATGAGAATGTCGGCCACCTTACATTAGGTTCCCATGTTGATTCTGAGTTCATCTATACTAAACTTGCGAACCCTTATGCATTTGGCATGCGGAATTCAAGTAAGACAAGCTTTGGTGCATTGGAATCCCTTGTCAATTGCTAACAAGAATCCGAACTTCAACTTCTAAATTGATGATACTATCTAATGCTTAGCGCTCAAAGTGATGGTTTGAAGACCATCTACATTGATGTGGGGAAGGGTGATGCCCAACAATTGCATTGGGCATGGTGATGAAATAAGGGGTTGTTTACACAAAGTTCTCCCGTGTCAGTTGGTCATTTTCCACGGTCACACTTCATGGTCACATGTCCATGGTTAGATTTATGGATGAACACCAATTTAAAGCCTTTAGGTGTAAAGAAAACGTGGACCAAGAGGAGTAACCATGCACTAAAGAGTGGTGGATGTGTTTGTTTGGGAATTTTGTTTTCTTCATGTTTTACCTTCTCCCCTTCTTCTCCCCTTCTTTCCTCTATGTTAACATTTGCCCCAAAAAATACATTAAAATGTATTAAAACGACATTTCTTTGCCATGGTCTTTGCAACGCGAAAACCTCTTTTGCCACTCTCATCGCGGAACCCATTGGACTATGACAGAGTGGATGATAATGTAGGCCTAAAGACATGCCTTTGGGTTACCTCAAGCCTCATGGCCCCTTCGAGATCTTTTCCTTGATGTACATACAATCCTACCTCTTTAATACGACACCCATTAATACGACACCCTCAACACAATGGCTTGATCGTACAAGGAGCTCCTCAACTTGGGGACACCAATCACCAAAATTGAAGAATTCTGAACTCCCCGCCGAGCATCCCCGGGGTACATCAACGCCTTCACCCACATGAGAAGCCAGGTGCGGTCCCTGGACGCCACCTTCATTTCACACAACCTCCAAGACATGAATAGATGAAAAAAAACACCGGGATATCCGAGGGCTTCCACATCACTATTCGCTTCGAGACCGGATTGAAAAGGCATCATGAGCAAAGGCGATGCCCGGAGCACGTGTGCCTTGACCGTCTACATGAGAAGCCAGATGCGGTCCCTGGGACACCACCTTCATTTCACACAACCTCCAAGACGTGAAAAGATGAAACAAAACACCGGGATATCCGGGGGCTTCCACATCACTATTCGCTTCGAGACCGGATTGAAAAGGCATCATGAGCAAAGGCGATGCCCGGAGCACGTGTGCCTTGACCGTCTACATGAGAAGGCCAGATGCGGTCCCCGGGACACCACCTTCATTTCACACAACCTCCAAGACGCGAAAAGATGAAACAAAACACCGGGATATCCGGGGGCTTCCACATCACTATTCGCTTCGACACCGGAGTGAACATGCATCATAAGCAAAGGCGATGCCCGAAGCACGTGTGCCTTGACCGTCTACACAAGATGAACATACTTCTTGGTACGGATCCGGTGTAGCAACGATGGTGTAGTGATACATTTTCCGTGGGTTGTGGAAGGAGTCACGATCCATCACTGTTGTATGAATTGGGTGAGTTGCAAAACAAATTGGTGGTTGCTTGTGCTTCTACAAGTGCTTCTTCTCTGTCCATTGGTTGTGTAGGCGGTGCCAATGGCCACCTCAGGCGTCACAAATGGGTGTGTTGATGGATTTGTGTCACATTGTTTGAGGCTGGTTTCGGGCAGGTGTTCTGGGTTCATGTCTATTCCAACATAGCGGCTTTCAGAGTTGCCAATTGTTGTGTACTTGAACTGGGTTTGTGTGTGGTCTGCTCCATTGTGCCTTCTCTTGAAGTTGGCTGCTTGTGTTCTCCTGTAGACGCGCGTTTTTTTGTTGGTAATTTGCATCTTCTCTTGGCTTGTCTTCACCGTGCTCCTGCTGATTTGCAGCGGTTGGATCATGCCTGTGCTCTTGCTTAGTCTCGATCTTGTGGGCTTCGTCGCGTTCGCTCATTGTTGGATGTGGCAGAGTTTTGGAAAATGCATTGTTCAATGCATTCTGAAAGAACGAACTCCCTTCCCTGGAGAAAAAAAGTAAACTTAGAGCGGGCTGACACGTGCTATGTGTTGTGCAAGTAGTCTAGTCTAATCTCGCGTCATTTTGGAGTCCATTTTAAGATCGAAAACCTGGCATATACCTCCCCTCTCAGATGAAGGTTTTAAAAAAGAGAGGCCCACATGCCTTCGTGCTGAAGGCATAAATTTGAGAAGCTACAGCTTGTCGTCCCTGATCACGAACTTGTCATTCAACTTGTAATTGAAGAATGGCACCGTTGATCAGACCCTTGTCCTTGGGGACAAAGTTAGAGTAGTCCAGAAAGCTTGTTACTTACTACAATCCCCATGGAGAAAAAACTATTCTGACAACTGGAATTATTTGGGCTTAAGGTGTCTGAGGGCCGCTTCACACTATGGCCGTTCAAGTCGAGAGGCCGTGGGATTGAATGGCCAAACTTTGGTGAGAGTCCAAAGAAATGGGTTGAAAATAGCCAATAAAATATAGGAATTGGAGTCTTCGGCCGGGTTTAGTGTGAAGCCTCTGAAGGCCAAGCCCAAAGTCCAAAGAAGGAAGGAGAATCCCACTTTATTTCCTGCCCAAAACAACCCCTCCAATCTAACGGCCAAGATCTTGTTAGTTTTTTATGTGTTTTTTATGAAAAAAAATCGATAGCCTCTCGACCATAGGTTTTCATTCCTGTCCGACCCAAACCTCCTTCGAGAGAGTCTGTCGCCTTGGTAAAACAAATACTACCGTGCATGCATTTTGGAAAGCGATGGCCTTTGGACTTTGGCTTCTAGTGTGAAGGGTCGAGAGGCCAAATTCTTGGATTCTTGCAATCTGATTGGTGGAAAATCGGCGGCCTCTCGACCTTCGGCCACAATGTGAAGCAACCCTAAGTGTTTATTCTGTCTGTTTTTCATGTTCTCCAACTTCTACCAATTAGATTTTACAAAATGAAACTTACATTGCACTAGGAAATCTATGATCAAGCATAAGCAAAAATCAAATTTGAAAAATGGACTTCCCTTGATTTTGTTATGATTATCATAAGTACATGTGTTCTTGATTCTTGAATTGAATACAAAGATCCTCCCAATTTGTGTTGACCATTGAGTATGAAATAGTTAACATAATATGAAATCGACATAGTCCATTTTTTTAAAAGCATTTGTCTTTATGACATTTATTCTGTGATCCTCACCATACTACACTGATTATCCCGATTAGTGTGTGTTACCATTTGGAGTTATCCAGTGCAATAATGTCTTACTCAAGAGTTCATTTTCCACTAAAGATAAATGGTAGACTAATGGAGTGGCATAGTGCAGTAGCCTCCGTGAGATAGAGGCTAATTTCAACTTGATGGTCCAATGGAATGAAAGACTTGAGACTCTCTAATACTACCTTCTTAAATAGTGATTGAAACTTATCTCTAGTGGAGTTATATAAGGGATACTCCAACACAAAGTGTGCCTCATTTTCAACTATATTATAAGAGCAAAAACGACATAATTTATTATCTCTAGAGATAGAGATAGTTGACCACCATCCAATTTCGATGGCAAGTCTATGGTTCAAGGTGCGGTAAGCAACAAAGATCTTGTGTTGTGGTGGTGTCAATGGTTATCTTCAAGATAAACCTCCTTGATATCATCAAATGTGATTTTTGATGTTGGGTTGGCATGGGTTTCCAATGAGATATACCCCATGATGCCTACCACATGATTGTTGATTCGTGCCATGTGTTCGCCCCTTGTTCCGGTAAGGTGTTGAGAGAGTGATGTTGCTTGACTGACTAACCAAGAGGAGGGTAGGTGCGCAAGCCGTTGTTGAAAGCCCATAGTTAGCTTAAGAGCATATAATTCCATGGGAAGTTCTCCGAATTTAACCAATAGAATACGATAGGTCAAAGAACACACTTTAATGAGAGCTTTTCAAGTCACCTTCCCAAATTTCAGTGTCATATGTGAAAGTTGGGAGTACCAAAGCCTTTGATACATGTGATTTGAGTTCCCAACATGTGACTCCAACTACTTAAGGTGCTCATCAAGGCTTTCAAACCTACAATTCTTCACCTTTTACTTGATGGCTCAAAGTGGTCATGTGAGTAGAAATCAATCCCAAGGTCATTTATATTCGTGGGTTATCTCAATTTGGTCCTTGCCTATGTAAAATGTTTCTTGGTATAATTTTCTTTTGTTATGACCAAAGATCATGATTATGGTCTAAGATAAATTGACATCAAGACTAGACGAAGTGCAAACCTCATATTGTTTGTTTAGAAGTCTTGGTAAGCTTGATCTTGATTTAGAGAGCAAAATAACATTGTCAGCATAGAGAAGAATGGCAATCACCGTATTAAATAAACACGGAGGATCTCTCTCCCTCTCATCCAAATTTGTTTCAAGTTCATCAATTTATAAGCCGAATAGTGTGGGGGAAAAGGAAAGATCCTTGTTTAACACCGATGTCGGACATTATTTTTCCATGTGTATCCTTGTCAGTTCGTACTTTGCATAGACTGTGGTATACATTGCTTTTATAGCTTATTGTAAATATATTGGTACGCCTAATTGTTGGAGGCGTTCCCAAAGGTTGTCATGTGGAACCGTGTTGAAAGCTTTTTAAAAATCAACAAAACATGAAAGAAAACTTCAACATGCAAATAATCCTTGTTCAATTAAAGTGCGTAATGTAAGAATGTGGTCCAAAGTGGATCTACCTTCCCTAGAACTTGATTGTCCTCTTGCTTTGACTCCTTTCAATTCCGCCCATTGATTTTATTAAATAATTAAATAATTAAATGTTTTTTATTTGTTCTAAAACGGAGCCATAGAGCTTGCCAAAGATTGTGCCTAGCATTATAGTCCTGTTATTTCCCAAGGCGCTTCTTTCGCTAGATTTGAAGATCATTTGAATAATGTTGGTGGTCCATGAAGTTGGGATTCTCCCTTCTAGCCACCAAATCACAAAGTTTTGTGAGTGGCTCACAGAAATCATTTGCCACCCATTTTAAGAACTTGGGTTTAACCCATGAATATCTCTTGCCTTGTGATTTGCTAAATCCTTCATTAGTGGCCCGCACTTCCCCTTTTGTAAAAACATTTGGAAGCTCAACTTTCGGAATAAAATGATCATTGATACTTTGTCTTCAGGTGTACAATTTTGGGCAATAGTCTACAACTTTAGTGCCTGGGGAGGACTAACTAGTAGTTACAAATGGACTGGTTGAATTTGACAAATAATTGCTTGAAGTTCAAGGCTTTAGGAAAAATCATTGATCATTTTACAAGAATCTATGGAATATTACTCAAATCAATAAAGGAAAACCAAAAGATCACACCTTGTAACCAACTAGACTTGGATTCACTAGGATTTTGACCAATTAAGATAGGAACACCTTAAACCGAGAAGTTAAGATATTAGGCATGCGTGTGGTAGCCGTATGAACCTGAAAAAATAAATCATTACCAGGTAAAAATAAAAAGACCATATGTACTGCAATTTTTTTCTTGTCTCCCCCCCCCTCCAATATTGAAATAAATTCGAGAGCTTGTAGTGAAAACTGTGTTGACACCCAAAACTGTTAGGTGGGGTTGATGTTCACATGTTGTACATTCTCAAATCAACATGCGCTTATCATACAAGATTTTGAGGGCGTTGGTTTTGAGGGTTGTCTTGGTTTAAGGTGCTGCTACCTTTTGCTCCAAAATCTCCCCGGACACTGATGACATTAGCCTTGGGATCAATTCCTAAGAAATTTGTGATTAATATGTCCTGAAAAATGCCCTAGGCAGCTATGTTATTTGTCATTATTTGATTCAAATATAGCAGAGTCCAAAAAGAAGACGACTGGACTTCATACAACAGATGGCAGTGTTGCACAAGTTACGGTCAACTCATGAAACGAAATTGGTTCTATAATGTAGGAAGCGAAAAGGCTTATGGAATGAGAAGTACATCAAGATGGAGTCGAAAGACTCCATTAGCTCCTAGAGTAATGGAGTGCAGTGGCCTTACCAATATTGAAGAGAGGGAATCATTGTATATGAGCGCACCTCTCATTCATCCCACATAAAAGCCTTAAAACAATATGCAGCCCCAAGGTTAATTTTTGTAGTTGATTTGACACCATAATTAGTTTAGAAGACCCCGAATTAGTCTACAGAAAGGCCATTTGAGATGAACTGGCAACATACCAATAGGAGGTCAAGTTTTTCGGTTGGACAGATGAGAGGTACGGGTTGTATATAATGATTCCCACTATCTTACATGATAGAGGACAACATCAATGTGATAGTCCACTTGGAAGAAAGACCTGAGAATACCTAGTACTACATTGTGAAATAGGGAAGAAACCCTATTTCTAATGAAATTATAAAGGAGACACTCCAACACAAAGTGTGCTTCACTTCTAGCTACATTATTAGAGCAAAAGTGGCATAGTATTTTTAATTTTTAATTTTTTTTAATCTTATAAAAATTGGAGAAAGCATACAATATATCAAGCAATAATCTTAACAACAGTCATGCTAACACTAGGTATTAAGTAAATCTAATCTATGCATAAATTTTGGAAAATTAATGATTTTTTAACATATAATTCTCTGAATGGATTTTTTAAAAATTTAAAAATTTAGAATATATTTGATAGAAACTAGTTATGGATGTGAATTACATCTCTTGTTGTGATCATAGTTATTCTGCATGTAGAGCATGTTGTTTGTGAGAAATTGCACATCTACTAGTTATGTTTATCAAAGTATGAATAGATAGGGTTTTCATCATATGGTTCTAGTTCTCTTCTCCAAGGACTTTCTTTTGCAATACTCGTGTATTGCCGGTGCAAACAGATGATAGTGTCATGCATTACTATTATTTTGGACAAGTGATTTGTCCAAAGTTTTATAATCCTACTTAATGTTAATGTCGATCCAGATTATGGTGGATACATACATGCTCTAGAATTACAACATGAATGGGGCAAGACTGGTGCCCATAGAGACTAAGTCTTATTCAAACATCAACTTCACTCAAACACCAACTTTTGGGCGGAAAATTGTTCAATTTTTGTCCTAAAACAAATACTTTAAGTACGATTCTAAGGATTTATTTGATAACTCATTGGTTGAGGTAGCCAAAAAGGCCATGCTTAACACCCACCCAACATCAGCCACTTTAGGCACACCTACACAACCACTCAAGAAAATCGCATATATGCTCTTTGAAAATTAGTCACAAATTGGGATTGAGTCACCTTAATCTCATTCTTATGGCGTTGGTTTTGAGCAAGATGTGCTTATCAATTGGAGGTTTCTCTATTTTCTTTCCCCTGGATTTCTTGCACATGAGAAGAGACCAAACCTCTTGAAAGTAATCAGAATAGGCTCATCTACCTTATGTGCGCAGTTTACAGTGCAGGTAGCTGGGAGCTACGAGGTGCCACAACCTGTTTTTATCTAATGTTGATGCCAAAGTATAATTTCCACATGGGTTTTGGGTGGGTCTCAAGCAATACAAGACCACCATGTGGGTAGGTTGAAGGGTAAAGCTACCTGTACAATATTACATCTCAATCAAAAAAGCCCACCTTCCAAAAGGAAGGCCTTACATCTTATTTTGCATCATGGAACACCATGACCAACATAAGGTTAATGGGCTCTCTTCACATCGGTGCACAAACACCGAAGTTTCTTTCTCTTTTTTCGTTTCTTACATCTCAACTATCGTCCACATGGAAGACTGATGGAGAATGGGGTTATAACTAATCTCATGGTTCGAAGAGACCCAGTATTCGGTCCACAATGCCATGGGCCGTGTTGCTAGCCTCTTCTGTGCTCCCCACCATAGACTCCATAGCTGTTTGTGCTGCAAACCCTGTGATATTCACGCCATCCTCAGCCTGTTCAAGTTCCACAATCACATGTCACAAATTAGCCCACTTTGCCATTTACGTAAGGTATGTGCGTGTTATTTGATTTGTTTTTCTTGTTCTCCATATTCTATTGATAGGATGTACATCTTGTGCTAACAAATCTATGATGAAAGATCAACAAAAATCGGATTGAAAATTGGACATGCTCCTGTAATTTAGTTACGTATCGGACGTGCATGTGTGTTGTTGATCCCTTGAATGAAAACATAGGTCCCTCTAACTGTGTTGACTATTGAGCGTAGTAGAGTAGTTAAAAGTTTTTGTGAAGACGTAGTCCAATTTGTTTTGAACATGTGTCTTTATGATGTTTGTTCGTAGATCCACACCTATTCACAGACCATTCATGTGTAGGTGCTGATTATTATAAGTAACCGAACTTGCACCCACATGCCTTAAACCCTTAACCATATCATATGAAAGGAATATGATACAAGATGATGCTGGATTTGAAAAGCTGAAACATCATCCCTCAGAGAAGTGGGAGGCTCATGAGGTCGTTTGCATCAGGTGGGGCACTTTACATGAGAGAGCTTGAGGGACCGTGACCATTGAATCTAAAAATCTTTCATCGGTGAAATGCCGAGGCTGTCTCACCCAATTTCCACGTAGTCACTTTGACACTCAAGAGTAAGTGCCTAAGAGCCAAGGGAGTTTGAATGGCTGAAATACATACACGGATTCCTAAATAGCATGAAATGAATATTTGTTTCATGGTCTGCCGGATTTTGTGTCAAGCTAGGCACAAAACCGGGAGACCGTGACACTTTGTGATCTCACAACCCTTGATTAATCATAACTTATTGTGTGGAATGGCCCACATGAATATGATGGAACGTAATAGCGTCCGGTCCAGGACCTGGCCACATATGTCCTTACGCTACACTTGGAGGCTGGTGACCACAAAAAAACTCAATCTCAATTTCAAATGGTATGGCCTTTGAATGAGTTTCAAAGCCCCTCAAAACTTTGAGGTCGCGGCCCTTGGCCAGAGTGGAAAGTGGCCCTAACTAGGCCTCTGCACAGCAAGGAGCAAGTCTGGGGATACGTATGGTCACGAGTACTGATTTTGTTGAACAGATTAGTTCCTTGCAAAAACATGGAAGGTAGTGGTCATGCTGAGCAATTTTGTTGACGTGTCTATTCGTAATTGAATACGAGGAGGCGCCTTGCTGTGGCCTGACCACTACATCCGGTGATGGACATAGTGTTGCCCTCCCATTGGCAGAAAGGTATGTGGATGTTATTTGGTTCATTTTTCATGTTCTCCAACTTCTACTGATTAGATCCACATAACGAAACTTGTGTTGGATTAGCAAATCTACTATACAATATCAACAAAAATCGGACCTCTCCTTATTTAGTTGAGGATATTGGAAGTGCATGTTTGTTGATTCTAAGCTGAATAATAGAGGTCCTCCCAATTGTGTTGACTATTGAGTATGGAGTAGTTGATAAAATTTGAAGATGTCGTCCAATCTTAATGGCATTTGTTTTTTGATTATCACCTAACCACACAACAATCAAATGCAGGTGCTCGATTAAGAAAACCAACCAAATAACACCCGCGTACCTTTGTAGGCACTCCATACCTACCTCACTGCTACTGCTACTCACCTGGGCAAAGACATCGTCGAGCAGGACTTCAGAGGTGCCTGTCACCAAGCCGACCTCTCCCACCGATCCCCGCATCACTCTCTGGGAAGCATCTTCCGCGGCATCCAGCTCTATCATAACATTGTCCTCGAAGGAAATCCATGAATCCAGAATTGCCAGTAACCTTGCCATAATGAGATTCATCCCATCCTCCGCTCGCTCCATGTAGTCAGGAGGCTCCACTGTCTCATCAATCTGCCATAGTACCAGAAATTATAGCACCAAACCATTGAACCAAATTATAGGACCAAACCTTTGTTGAAAGCCCAATAACCTAAAGGTCACAGGACAAGGAACTCACGAGAAGGTTTGTTGTTTGGCGGTATTTGACCATCTCATTGTATTCAGCTGTCATTCCTTTGTGCAAAACAGGCAAGAACATGGCCTTAATCTGCACCCACAAGAATAGGCCATGACCAACAGAAATTGTTTACATCATAAGCACATTCATGCATGCCATTGCTGATCAGTGACCGTAAGCTCCATATTGATCATACTGTCTGCTACAGCTGATGAGTTTATGAATCGACAAAAAAGCAGAAAATTACATCAAACATCAGACAGATATACGTTCATTGAGTATTGAATTGAAGTGGGAGTTGGGATACCTCCTGCTCCAATGGGTCATAGAACATCCCGCTTCGGAGGCAACTGTCAATGACTTCGGTTTTCAGCTGCCTCAAGTACGTCCTTGCGAAACATTGAGCGTCCACCTGGATAATGTTCACAGAAGGAGGCACAATCAGAAAAATACAGTAGCAGAACAAGCTGGACAAGGTTATGTAATCTGCCAAACTGTTTCTACTTTCGAGAAAGGTATACTTTGAAATTGCCAAATATCATGTTTTTCAACAATAACCCAATCAAAGTGATTCCAATTGCAAAGTCTAACACGCATACCTGAAAACATTCTATGCCATGTGAATACATTTGCAATCTTACATTGTCACAACAACTGATGCCTTCAAGAAACTTACACATCATTAGTTTATGTGCATCATATGGCACATAAGTATGCACATAAACTAATGTGCATACTCATGTGTTTACACAACATTAGTTTATGTCCCACGTATGTTTTAATGTCCAACGATTTGATTTCACGGGGCATATCAGCTTGATTCTAAAAGTGAGTGAGACCCATGTGTTCACATTGAGAAAAAATCAGTGTTTTCATGCAAGAAATCATTAGAGGTCCTCTGGTTAATAGCTTCATGCAATTGAGGTCAATCTCCACCAAGCTATAACAAAGAGTCAAAGAACTTTCCAAGTGAGTGGTGTAAATCATCGAGTTCGTTCAAATCCAATGAAACTGGACAGGCACATAAATTCCTTAAAAAAACCAAAGTTCATGTGCTGATTAACTTAGAGTGAGTGTTGTGAGAGGCAGAGAGGTTATTAGGTATGTTTGTGAGAGCATCACCTTGAGTTCTCTAAGGTCCTCTTGACGAGTGATTATAACCTCTTGTTTCAAACGTCTTTGCCTCTCCTCCTCGACCCGAATCTCCGCAAGACGCATGCGTTGCCAACAATCTAAATCGGCAATTTTGATGAACTCGAAGGATTCCTGTTGACACGGAATGATCATCCTCCCAACTTTTAGTTTATGCACTAAGTTTGTTTAGTTTTGGCATCTCTAAATTGTACATTAATCTGAATTACCATTGCAGGCCAAGTACAGAAAAACTAAGGCAGCAGAGCTACTGGGAAATTGTCTTTTCTATCTGAAGTTTCATGTATGACCTGTTCTTTTGAACCTGAAAGTGAATAGAATTGATAGAAATGGACATATGAATTGGCAATAGACCTGCTGTGCTCGCATAGAATCTATTTGTAAGCTCTCTTGGGCTTCCATGTATCCCTGTTCCAGACACCGTCCCACTAACTGCTCCACCATTGGCTCCACATCCGAGTCAAACCAAAACAAATCCCCTGGCCATATCTGTACATAAATACCACAACATTCACCCAATAATTTTGCTTAGCACTTACAGCATTGCGGTTTTGTCCTTCACTTCTGATGGTTTATCAAATCCCTGAAATAAGTAGCTTTGGAGTGAGTGGTGTGCATGTGGTTTACAAAGTCCAGTGCAGAATGCAATCAAAGTATATGTAAGTGCAATATATTTCTTCATGTTGAGGCTCACCTAAATGTTTATTCCATCTTACAGTCACAACATTCACTAACTTGAATCTAAACTCGAGGTGGCATCTCACTTTGAACATGTGCATTTAATTATTAAAACGGATCATAATTGTTATGACACACCTGAGTCTCTTTCTCTGGTTTTTTCGGCCATGGAGCAAAGGGAGGAATAGGCCGCTTCGGCGGGGGAGGGTCTGGATCCTCCCTGCAGGGTGGTGGAAGTGGCTCCAGGTAACAATCTCGCTGCTAAACAACTTTAAAACACAATTATTTGGGCTTCCACACCTATAAACATTTTGTAACATTGAACCACAACAGATCAATATGCTTATATGTGGACGGCACTGTTAAGGTCAGTGTTGACTCAGGTGCCATCTGAATCTTCCTTTAAATTGGGAAGCACCGCAACTTCTTCCTATTAATGTGGCTTACTTGAGAACATTTCGGTGGTTTCAATTTGTAATTTTGCAGACTAAGCAGATCTTGACCAAAACAGGAGGCCTAAGAAGGTTAGAGGTATACAACACTAGAAGCTTGTACTTCTTGAAGTTTGACTTAAGCTTTCTGTGAAAATGGTCCATCCTTATTTGCTATGCCTTCTTCACCCACTAGAAGGTCAATGACAATTGAGAGCTTCCCAACAACACATTGAAGATTCCTCAAGAAAGAAAGAATGACAGTAGTTGTGCAGGACATGCAAGGAGGAAGAATGTTGAGAAATACCACCACAGGCTCTGGTGTTGGCGTCTTTGGAGGAACCTTCGGAGGCTTTGGCTTTGGAGGCAGGGGTTCCGGCTGTGGCTGGAATCAACACACATAACCATGAATAAATTGTTAAAATCTTGTTTTCAGCATGCGTGTGTTGTCACAGTTAGAATTTGCACGAAATACCTATGTGATTGCAACGGAGGCAGTCTTACGACAATATCAGCTTTACGAAACAATCAATTCGTTAAAACTGACAAAATGGAAACTGTAAGTAAAACGGCTATGTATGAATTGCACCTGGTTTTTTGACCTGTGGCATCACCTCGGTGTGCAGGAAGACTTTAAGGCCATTGCAAGTTCTACCTTCCACTCATATTTTCCAGGAGCTTACAGTGGTCAACATTGAAATGGCCATGAGACAGCTAGTATTATCAAGCCCTGCGAATTCATTGTCGGTGCCTACTTGCTAAAGTTCATTATGGTCACCCTCAATCAGTCTCGAGAGAAAGAACCTGACACTGGTTATCCTCAAATTTGAGCACTAGGTGCCCTGAAATTTCTATCACTTACAAATGTTGGTCGCAATTTCGACTTCATGTATCCAACTGCAGTTGAAGCAACTCTACCAGGATCCATCGTCGTAACAGTTGTTACTTCATAACCTTCAAGGCAGGCACCACCTTTGCATGCTGTCTGATGATTGGATAACCTTAAGTTTTCAAATCATCCATCTTGATGGGCGTTAAGCTCCAGGAAATGGAGTCACAAAGCTGTTGTGAAGACTCCGACGCCTCTCAAACACAATACCCAAACCCAGGCGCTCCGTATTAAGAGCCCCACTTTATCCCTGTCAACTTCCGCCATGTCAATTCGTGCGAAGACGATGGAAGTGCATTGCCCCACAGGAATTTCTATGCATGTTGTTAAAAAAAATAGAGATACGGAAAGGCAACAGCCACAAAGAACCGATATCCCCTTTGTCACTGTACTTTGCTCTCCTCTAGCAAACCTAGAATTGGAGGAACTCCAGTACGAGAAAAGCAGTTTGATGGCTACAGTGTTCCGAACGTTTGTCCAAGATCCAGTGCAAAAACCCGGGTCACGGGACAGGGAGAACTCTCACTGATAAACCCTAAATGTTTTGGTCGATGTTGTCAAGGAGAATGACACGCACACGTAATACAGAAGGTTGCAACAGAATGTGCTTCTTGAAGCTCTGAGGCATGAATGAACCAGGGAGTAATATAGTACCTTGAGTTTTGCATACGGAGAGCCACGGTGGACTCGAAAATCAAACATAAGGTTCTGCATGGGAGGCCGTAAGATCACTTCCTTGGGGGCCTTGCGCATCCTTTGCATTTCAGCATTCTCTTGCATCTCGAACACTGTCTCTGTGTACTTTGGCCGCAACTTGTTGCCTTTGTTGATCCGGCTGCTTAAGGGGCTGGGGGCCGGCCGGCCTTTCATCACCCTGGGTGACCCCATTTCTGTGTTCCTAAAGACCAAGGGCTCCAAAGTAGATGTTTTCGAATTGAAATTAATCTTCAGCAGATATGCAGAAGACAGGATTATGCATCGAAGGACTTGTGTTATCCTGTATTGCCAAAAGTTATCTGTGCTGAGAAGTTGAAGTATTCAAGAGTCCTTTTAAAGACTGGAACATGCCAAATTTGGTTTGTTTCTCTCTTCTCCAAACCCTACGGCTTCCTTTTCATAATCCATTTCAAGACAATACATGTACTAGTCCATCAGCATGTAGAATGGGATGCAAACCAGAATCGATCAATTGCGATGTTTACATGGGGGACAACCTGAGAGTCGGTCCGCAAAATGATGCACAGGCAATTAAGTTGAGAAAAAGAGACCTTCAAATGACACCGTCCTCTTTGGTGCAACTTTCTCGAATCCAACGGGGTCAAGAACCCTCAATTACATCCGCCAAATTGACCATTCAAAACATCTGTGACAATCAGGGGTCGCCATCATCAAAATAATAGTGGGACATCTCATGTACCTAGGTACTTCTATCCTTGGAAAGCTTGGATCTGTATTCCATCTGCATTGCAAGCGAATATCCTGGCCCTGAAGACAGGGTAAGGTAAGCAGGTTAGGCCATCATTGCCGACTCCCCTCACATGGACAAGCAAGCTGACCCCTGCAATTCTCAACGATTAGGCGAGCACACACAGAAGTTCAACCCATTTGTTAGCATTTGGTGTGTGTAGCTGGAGTAACAAGCACCGCCACTCTCTGGAGTGATAGAAAGGGAAGGGGATGATGATGCCACAACGAGGAGAGAGATTGGAGGGAAGTCTGTCTGTCCCAGTGCTGGGACACCAACTGTGACAGTTAGACCCACAAAGGTTTTCTCACCACCGCTCAAACTCTGGGGACTTTGCTTAACTTACTCAGCAGAGTTACTTTATGAGTTACTCAGCAAAGTTGAAACTCAAGTTCAAGTTTAGTTATATTGGCGATGGCGTAAAGTAAAAAAACTACTTTTTCTCCCTTTCCCATGGTAATTTCTACATGATAACCAAGCTTAATACAGTCTCTGTTGAGCAAAAGGCTAAAATGGTGGCTCTCAGGTTGAATTTAAAAGGATATACCTTACATGATTGTTTAAAGTAACCTGTAGAAATAATATGTTGTGGTGTAAGTAGTGGTTCACACTGCAGGCAGTGCCACCTCGTGAGCCTGTAAGCCTGTAAGTACACGACTTCAATTAAACGTAAGGTGGGCCACTGCCCTCCAACAACAAGACGTCACCTTCTCTACTTGCACCTTCTTCTCTGGTGCACATCATTTCATGCATGCGTCACAGAGATTCCCAACTGCAGAATTAGTGAAGTTTATAGGCTTTTATTTATGCATGGAGGAATCAGCTTCACGTCTGGAGAATGTAGGGAAGAGGTGGGGAAGGAGGGAGGCAGGGTGGATGATGGTGATGCATGTGTGGGAACGCAATTGTGGTTTTACTTAGGGTTCTTAACCCCTTTCAAGGTAAGGTAGGATTTGCAGCTTTCATGGCAGATCACCTCCATGCATGCCATGCATTGTCATCATTGCCCCTGGAGTACCACTACTGCACAGTAATGCCATTATCTTCATGGTAGTTCTTGAGAAAAAAATTCTTGGTTCTGATCGTCCTGTACATCTTAGGTTACGAACTCGCAGGTTGCACGTAAAGGAGGTAAGACAAGACGCCACAGTCCTGTCTATTTTATTCACTCATTTCGTTTGTTGCAGATAGAAGTTGCTGCCTTAGCAAATAACCACTATCCAAGGAAATTGTGATTGATTGCTAATGGAAAATTGTTGACAGAACTGATAAAAATTGGCTTACAATTTAAAGTAAGACAAAGTCAAGGTTCCTCTTCAGGATGTTGACATGGTGATATAAGAACTTGTGCTGTTGGCTGTTTGCGTTGGATTTGGCGGCATTTGTAGATTTTCAGATTTCTGCAGACTGTGTGCTGTGTGCTGTGTTGCGCTGTGTTGTGACTTCTGTGGACCGATTGATCACCCTCTTCTGTGCGCAGGTCCTTGAACGATGGCCATCTTCCTCCAAGCAGGTTGCTGAGAAGACGAGGGTTCAGGAATGGATGATGTCACTACACCAACTTACTTGTTATAATTCTGTCATGACATAGCTAGTTAGTGAGGTTCACGGCCTCCTCCTGGCCCCACAATTTGGTGCTGTATAAATCTCTCCGTCAAGACCCATTCTGAGAGTCTCGAGATGCCAGAAAACAAGTCAGACACAGAAGCCAACAGCTCTGCGGAGCCACCTCCTGATAAGTATGTGGACGAAGTTTCAGAGTTTGTGGAAGTGGATCCTACAGGACGCTATGGCCGGGTAAGGAACTCGTGCCTTGACCTATAATTTCAACTTAGTGGACTTTCTTAGTCGTAGACTCTAAAGCAGAGCTTGCCTCCTCACTGTAAATTACGGCTGCGAATCACTGTTACCTCCAGAACTATACGAAAGAAGGTCAAGCAACACACTGTTATCCAATTTGTGATGGAATTGTTGTTGCTTATTCTCTGTTTACTGATAATTTTTTCCTTTGGTTGTTCATCAAATTGGTTCAGTACGAGGACGTCTTGGGCAAAGGAGCTTTTAAGACTGTGTATCCTTTGTGACGTGTTGGGAACTTATTCTAAGCGAATTTTGTTATTTGTGTGAGGCCTCCAAAGTTCGTTCACTGGAAAAGAAAAAAATGTTTTCGTATCTCTTGAGGAGGGGTTTTATTATCTCAGTGTAATGCTGGATACATCAAGGTTAGAATGCTAGTTCTGCATAGAAGTCAATAACATATAAGAAAGTGAGGTTTATTGGATGTTCCGTTTGTGCACTCGAGCACATCACCGACACACCGTGCTACATGTTTTTGTGGCATCTCTTGTTCTGTTTTGCCTTCCTATTTGGCCCTTAATTCCCTTGCAGCTACAGAGCTTTTGATGAAGTGGACGGTATAGAAGTCGCCTGGAATCAAGTCAAAGTGCAAGATGTCTTGCAAAGTCCAGAGGATCTTGAGCGCCTTTACTCAGAAGTCCACCTGCTCAAAACCTTGAAGCATAAAAACATCATCAAGTTCTACAATTCGTGGGTGGACACGAAGACCAAAAATGTCAACTTCATTACTGAGATTTTCACGTCTGGTACATTGCGGCAGTAAGTGGTTTTCCCTTCCCTTTAAAACTTACTGTTTTGATTGTAGGTCAGCCCTCTGTCATGTGTTGTACTGATTAATTTTGTTATAAATGTTCACATTCTGTGGAGGATTAGGAAGTTCAGATTCTGTAGACATGTATGCTTTGCTGGAAGACCCATACAATGTGTTGGTGATTCTGGTCATGCTACAGAAATATCCCTTGATAAAACCACACTACTTACTATTGTGTAGACTACCTATTGTCTTGACTTAAATTTTTTTAGTGATTTTCAGTTGTCCCGTGTATGTACGAATGTGTGTCAACTGTCTACATTCATGGGTTACACAGATCAACTGCCAAATCTTATACTGTCTCATTCTGTGTCTAGATACCGGAAGCGACATAAACATGTAGATATTAAGGCTGTGAAGAATTGGTCCCGGCAAATCTTAAGGGGGCTTCTTTACTTGCATAGTCATGATCCTCCCATCATCCATCGAGACCTCAAGTGTGACAATATCTTCGTGAATGGAAATCAAGGGGAAGTCAAGATTGGGGACCTTGGCCTTGCAGCCATTCTTCGACAGGCTCATGCAGCTCATAGTGTTATCGGTAACTTGTACATCTTCTTCCCTTTTTATACCTCTTAACAAGGTTGCAGTTTTGATTGTAACGTCCAGGGTAATCTTGTTCTGTTGGTTTTTGGTGATATTGTCACTTACACATGATCTGCTCTTACTTGTTGATGATTTCATAGATCAGTACTCATACAATGATAGTTACCCCTTTTTGGGGAGAGGGGGTTTGGGGTGCCATAAACATTAAGAGATTCAATTGGAACAGACAATGGTAGGATAACTATAACCATAAGTACTTCTTGTTTTGAATAACGGTTCCATGTGTTTTATGTTCTATGGTTATTTCTGCATCTTGCATGGCTCCACTTTTCCCTAACAAATATTCATAATCTTGGAACTTCCTAGAGCTTCAATGAACTCAATGTATATGAGGGCAAGGGAAGACCCACGGAAGGCATTAGGTACGTAGGGAGAGAGAGGACTTGAGAACTAGGAAGGAGGATGGAAGGGTGGTAGAGTTACTTGGTTTTGTTAGACGATATGTAGTCATCTTTCAAATGATGTGGCACCTCTATAGGGTTTTCTTTCTCCAAATATTTATGGGATTATGTGTAAAGGGGTGTGCTCTTGAAAGTAGAAGTGACTAACCATGCATAGAATTTCTTTGTCAAGTTTATTTGGAACCCCATATTGTAAAACAAAAATTCAATAGCATGAGCCTGACTTGTGCAGGGACACCAGAGTTTATGGCTCCAGAGCTCTATGAAGAGGAGTACAATGAGCTGGTGGACATATATTCATTTGGGATGTGCCTTTTGGAGATGGTGACATTCGAGTATCCTTATAGTGAGTGCACCAATGCCGCCCAAATTTACAAGAAAGTCACAGCGGTGAGAGCTCATGCTACAGTTCCGTGCTATTAAATATGTGCTTACAAGAAAAGTTCTTACGATGATCTTAACACTCTCAATCTCCCAGTTTCCACCATCATACCTATATGGGCGCTAAACACCAGCTTTGAAACAGAGTGTGCTTTGCATTGGAGATTTACTAGTATTATGCTACTTTCTTCAGTTAGCTCATGTTATCTTGGCTGTCTGAAGATGAGTCTTCATGGGATATGCGTCTCCTTTCCCTGAAATTTGACGTGCAACTGTTTCGAAATTCGCACAGGGAAAGAAGCCAGCTGCACTTGACAAGGTGAAGGATCCGGATGTCCGGGCATTTGTTGAGAAATGTTTAGCAACTGCTTCGAGGAGGTTGCCTGCAAGAGAGTTGCTTATGGACCCATTTCTTCAATGTGACGGGGACCGTGAGACATTAGAATCCACTTCATGCGTGTCATTGTCAAAGTCCCGGCCAGAAGATATGGAAGAATTAGGCACTGTGCTCACAGAAGAGCAGATGCCTAATTCAATTGCAGGAGAGAGGTTTGGTCACAAGGTTCCACAAGGGGATAATAGCAAAGGTATGAGAGCTCGAGGGGATGACAGAACAAGCATCGCCAGTGCCTCAAATTCGATGAACAAGCCACTCCCTGGAGGCAAAAGTGAATTTCATGAAGAGGAACGACATGGTCATCATCAGCACTTCAATAATAAATATGCCAAAGAAGATCGACCCAGGAGAAGTAGAGATTTTCGAGTGAAGGGTAAAAGGAGAGATGATGATACCATTTATCTGCGACTTCGGATAGCAGATCCAGAAGGTTAGTCCTAAAGTTGCACACCATTTACCAACTCACAGTATTTAACATCAGAGGTCCACGTTCTAGGTTACAGTGTTTGCATTGGATTGAGAATAATTTGCATTTTGAAGACTTCCAACCTAGGGTTTATCGGAGGGCAAGACAATTGTAACTAGAGTTGCACACTATTTCAATGAGCAATGGTCTGTATTTAGGGCACTGTAGGGTTGTCCAGGGTAAGCCGCACAGTACATCTGCCCACACTATTTACCATAATCAGAGTAGATGACTTATCAGTTGATTGACAGCCTACAACTAATTAGGTATCAGAATAAGTAATTAGGTACAAATTGGGATCATGTACTTTCCCGCTGTCAGCACTAGCTAAAGCTCCATGAACATTGCACATGAACTAGAATATGTGCAATAGAAGTGTTCCTTCTGCTTATTCTTGAAGTTCATCGATTGGGGCAAGAACCTGCGGTAGCAACTATGGACAAATATCTGTAGCACTCGCAGGGGTCACCATCTTTAGAACTTGGTTTGGAGCTGCAAAATCATTTCTAAGAAGCTTTGTTTTGGAGTTGTTATCACATTAGATGCATTTTTTACACTATAAATTCAAAGAACTTTTACAGCTTTTCTTAGAAGGGGAATTCAACACCTAGGGGATCTGGATGGTGACCCCAGTTTTTAGAAAAAATTCTCCTACTTGGCTCTAAATATGACATTTGAAAGTGCAAACATTTTTTAATTTAGACACAAATTGCATCAATGGATTCCTCTCAATACCCTCTTTCCAAGCATGTTTCTCCTCTTTGTGAAATTAAAAACATTATCGATTCATTAGAAGTATTAGAAGTGATTTAGATACAACTGATCTAAAGGGGGATTTGCAACTCCGGAGGCAAGAACAGCGTTATATGACGAAGGGACTCTTGCAGGTCATATACGCAGCATTCACTTCCCCTTTGATATTGAGGCAGACACTGCCATGAGCGTGGCCAGTGAAATGGTGGCAGAACTGGACCTCTCAGACCAAGATGTGACTACCATAGCCGAAATGATTGATGCTGAGATCCTTGCTTTAGTTCCTGAATGGAACCCGGGAGTCGCTGTAGACGAAACCGGTGGTACTGAAGGGGAAAATGGAGAAGAAGAAAACCATGAGCTGGATCCTGATGTCATTGCTACCATATCTTCAGAAGGCTCAGTTAAAGGTCAGCTTCCATCTGGTCGGAAGGCACGTTGTCACTCACCCAAGGTAAATAAGCTCCACTTCATGTATTTTGCATCGTCGGCTGCTTGTGCTCCCAAGTTTGATTCTTGTCAGCTACACTAAATAATTCGATTTAGTGTGGCTCACAGTAAACCTCATCGACCCACATTTATTGTCTTCCAATCTCTGATGGCAACTAGAGAGGGTGTCACATGACACTCGGTGCTACATGACAAGTCATGAAGACCGCTCCAAGTTAACATGGTACCCCAATTTTGGATGCCACACTAAATCAGATAGTGTTAAGTGTAGCTTCTATGGTTGAAAAAGCTACTAAGTTATTTCTCATTTGAAGGTGTTAAGGTTTTGATCGGTAACTGGTATGACAACTCCAAATTGGACCTACTTCTCACCCGGTTCCAACCCATTTTTCAACGTATGGCCACTTACGTATATGTTCTGCAAACATGATAAAACATTTGTCAGATACGTAAGTGTCATGTATCCACCTTCATATGTTGTGTGACGTATGTGGCCCTATTGTGGACACTTCCAAATCCGCATCCAGATTTTGACTGTTGAATCGAATCATGAATGTCACATCTGGTTAGCTATTGCAAATCGTACAGATTGACATTTAAGGTTAAGAAACAAAGTTGAGACTCAAAAGTAATGAGAGATCAAAGTGAAAATTCTCTTTCTCTTCAAGTAATCACATAAGCCCTCCCATTTGAGTTAGCAATTGAACTTGGAATGGTTAACATATTTTGAGCACATGATCCAGTCTCATTGTAACACCTGTCTGTTTGGTGTTCCTTCTTAACAAAAAGCCTTGCCATATACCACAAAATATAGAAGAAGAGTGACCACATAAGACACACATCCCTTACTTAAGCTTTCTTTGTATAAGCTGTGATATTTCTTATCCTTTGTACTTAGAGAATCCAGGATTGCGACTTTATCTGTAACAAGTGTCCACGTGAGCTTGTCACTACATTTAGCACGGTGTAGGGAACGGTGTAGACGTGTAGACCTCAATAATGAATTTTCATAAGCTCAAAATGTATATTCATTTCTAGTGCAGGTTCTGTCATTGGTGTCCTCCCCTCCTAGAGTGGAAGGCACAATGCATGGGCGCTTTGAAGAAGTCACATATCATTCGAAAGCTGAGCATTCGGGACGAGGGTCAGATGCACCTCCTGTTTTCTCCAGCGACTCCTCCGAGCCTCGTGAAGGTGATTGGGACACGGGAGGAGCAGGTACACCAAAATCAACAATCTCGGTTGCCGACAGCGGCTCGCCCAGCCATGAAATGTATGAGTCAAACAACAGAGTAGGCGCCACCTTATACTCGAAGAGCTCCCGGAGCGATTCGGTGGCTTTCAACAACCTCGTGGAGCTGAGAAGAAGGGCTGGTACTGCAAAAATTTCTCATGAAGGGTGGGAAGGGATGACAGAAGACTGCAGTGGGCAGAGGTTCGATCAAAGTGAGCTTGAACAAAATTCACATGGAATGCATGATGAAGAAGGAGACGACCAGGCTGCTGCTGATGAGGAGGTTTCACAAGAACTGGAACTTTTGGCCATGTCACAGAAACAGGAGCTGGAGGAGCTGCAGTGGCGCCATGAGCAAGCGCTGCTGGCTATAAAAAACCGACACCGGAACAACAAAGCTGCTGGCCATATGAGTGACCATGAGCAGCTTCACACTCACAGGAGGTCAGTGTCCCCTGAGCTGGGACACCAGGTTAGCATTTCTGTGCTTGAAAGCCTGCAGCACCACCAGCTACGAAACTATAACGCACTCGAGCCGCAGATTTCGCACCCGACGCCGCGAAACAGCCATTATCACGACGTGGGTAGTCGAAAACTGCCTTTTGAGATTGAGGATACGCAGAAACTCAGCCGTCTTTCTTCACTTGATTCAACAGCTATGCATTCCAACATTAGGTTTGTCGCGGCACCCAAAGCCTATGGGCTAGGCCATAACTTACAGGGGCACATTCTTATCGAACCGAATCAGGAGAGAAGACCCCCTTCTGGAGCTCGTACATCTGAAGAAAGTGTGGAAACCAAAGGCAAGAATCATATTCCCAGGCCTGAAGTTTCAAACGATTTGAGGGATCATGGAGTAGAGGGCCAACCCAGACCTGATTTGAAGAAGTCTACCCTCCAACCAGAATATCATCAATCACATTAGGAACGCTTTCACATGTTTTGTTTCTCCCTGGAATGCATACCAGTTCAGTATTCAGCTGCTAATTGGGTTGCAGAGCTTCAAGAGGCTTTATGGCCCCCCCACAACCAGATAACTTGTCATAGAAGAACTTACAATTACCACGATGAGCACCTCCTGGTGGATGTGCTTCTGATGTTCCTCGTCGTTGTCCCTATCAATCGAGAGACATGTAATGGACTGGGGGGCGTGCATTTCGCGGCCAGTTTTTTGCACTTCAACACTCTTCTTCAATCTTAAGTCGGTTCAGGCAAGGGTAGGATTAACTGGTTTATCGAGGAATATGTAGCCAGATACAGCAGCAGGCCGCCATGCAAGGGCCAGGTTTGATTCACGGCAAGGAATCACAAATAATAATTGAAGCTGGTGGAGTCACTGCACCTAGCATGTGTCAGAATAGCTATAGGTAAGTTCATCTCTTTCATTTCCCCTCAAACTTAGTTTCCAAGGATCTTAATTCAGGTTCCTGTCTGTTTGAGGACATTGCGGACCAGTCCTCATGGTCCTTCAGGGGTTTACCTGAAGAGCTTTCAGGGCTTTGAGGCATTGTAATAAGGGAAGGTAGCTAGGCTGGTTGCACTGATTTGGCTATATGCCCTGGTGTACCTACTGCCGGCCGCTTTTATTGAATGATTTATGGCCTATTTGAGAACCTTTAATTCGTTTGGTAAGCTCCATCTGCCTGTGCGCTGAGTTGAAGAGAATCAATCATGCTCTGTGTATGCTCATTCCTGCAAAGAGTTAGCTTTGCAGTGTGTATCAAGTCCTAGCCCAAACCAACAATTTAATAGCCGAAAAAGTTTGATATGGATGGGCAAATTGTTGACCCAGTTGAAGACGAGTCCCTGTGTGTCAGTACAACGGAATGTCAGAGTCAGCTCCACTAAGCATGTAATTTACAGGAGAGTATAGTAATTCCAGTAGTCAGGTTTTTTGTGAAATGTCCATTTTAGAATGATGAGGCACACAGTCGCTTGCAATTGACCTGGTTGACTCTGTAGAATGACAAAATGTCTATGAATTTAATAATGATCCGTAAGCTGTTTTTGCATATTATTAAAAGAGACTTGGTGAAATGCTTTCAGCCACATTTATAATTTAGCTTATAATAGGGTCATGTGTAGAGAGACCGAAGGTGATTATTACACAGTTTGGAGAACACTGGTCAGAGGGACAAATGTAAGTCACACAAACTTCCATACTTCATCAGTGCACAAACATCATGTCACATTCTGTAGTTCAAATACATTGGCTTTTTTGTAATTTAAAGTTTAGTACATCTTCAACAAATTCTTATTTGTTTTTGGTTTTACAAGAGTCAGCTAAGGAAGTTATCAATGATTGAGTCTACTTGTCCTACCAACAATTGTAAGCCGACATTTGGAGTCAACATTTACAATTCATGGAGGACATCTATCAAGTGAAGAAGAACCTCTTCAATCTAGGCATAGAAGAGAGAATCGTCAAGCAACTTCAAGTCATTCTCAAGGGAGGGTTCAAATGTTTGGCGAAAATCCTTACAAATGGAGTCGTAGGGATAACATCATGGAATATATTGCGAAACAACAGGCAAAGTCTTTTTAAGTATACACTTTTTAGACAAGGAACTTATCATATGATATCTAATGTCTAGAAAACTCTTTGAGAATATTAGGAATTAGGAGATTCCTTGTCTTTACCATAGATGCCATGTGTGTATCATATTTATAGATTACATGTTGTATCACATAGTTGGTATTCATTATGTGGGAATGATTCTTTCTTATCATCAATATGCCATTTTATATGATTATTTAATCTCATACACCCATGTATGAACAAATTTGGCAAACTTACATTTCATGAATATCTTTAGTCTTTGTTGCAATGTGTTCAATTTTCATGTTAGCATACCAAGATGTTTTAATCATGTTCTTCTCATTCCCATTTAAGGTATATCTTAGAAATCAAAATAAATGTATGGGTATTTCAAATTATTGTTTGTTAGAATGGATGTTTTGGGTCTAAAAAAATCCCAAATTAATGTTATTTTCCCAAATGAATGAATATAGGTGTGACAATAGGATCGATTTGGAAGCGGTGTAGGTCGTGGAATGTGTTATGTTTGCAGCTTCTCACTCTCTTCGTAGTCATTAGTGAAGGAACACCTCAATGGTAGTTGAATTCCTTCCAGAAAGTGTGCTAGGTTTTGTAGAAGCGATTTTATGGAGGTGATACTCCTTTAAATGTTTTGATGTGGATGAACAACATTTAGATCAATTGTTGAGAACTCGGTCACCACAAACTCTTGCCAGAGATTGTTGGAATCTATAGTTTAGTCAAGACAACAGTCTCCCTCTAAATTGGATAGATTTGAATTATGGTAGCTAATTCTAGATTAATTTGAATTAATCTAGAACAAAGCCTTTCTATGATGAAGTCAAGACCATTCCTTTAAATTCTTATGTAAAATGAGGGGAAATTATATTCTAAAGCACTAAAGACAAATTTTGACATGGTCCGAGGGAAGAGAATTGGGTTGGACCAAAATGAAACCAAGTGAATGTTGCTTCCTTGGGGCCAAGTCAAAGCTTCCTCCCTTCTTGGCCCAAGTCAATATTTCATATGAATGGGTGGAGGCCTTAACTCCTCATGTAAAGCAACCCTCACTAGCAAGTGCAACCACAATGCCATAAAAAGTTTTAGAATAGAAATCACTACAACATGAATATAATAGGCAATTCTTATTTTGGCATGTAGTAGCTTCTTAATGATGTCATATAGGGGCGTTGACCATGCCACTACTTGACTACAGAAAGCAAGTTGTTTTTAGTCTTAATTTGTCCACACCTAGTCTTATTCTAGCCCGTCCTACTATCCTACCCTTGAGTCCAATTTCCGCAACCTTAATTTGTCCATCCTTGATTCTAACATGTGGTCCCAAAACTGTCCATGTTAAGCCCATGAATCAGACCCCATACAACTTAATCCCTCTACAAGCCAACACCACATTTACTAGTATCGCCGTTATTTGCCATTTGATACGTCACTAACTTAGCGAACTGCATTTTCTCATTAGCCTTTGTTGACCCCAAGTAACCTCTAACATGCCCAATCATTGCCCAACCTCACTAGTCAACCTACTCAATGTCAACCCTTAAACTACAGTCTAGCTACTCTCGGCCCGCGCAAATCTTTTTCCATGTTGCAATGTTTGTTTTATCAACCTTTGTGCAAAACACTCAAACGGTTCAATCACATCTGGTGCTTCTTAAGAAGTGGTCTTCCATGGAAGAACGGAATGATCTTATTTGTAATAAATTACAATGGCCCATTGAGAAAACATGTCAAATCATTTGGGATGCCTTGCATGATTACGGGAGGATTGAATGAAAACGGATGCTTAGGGACTTGGAAAAAGCCCCAGACGTGGCCTACCATGACATTCTTGACAAATTTATTTTGACTTGGGGGGTCAAAGTTCTTTTTGTGACCAGGAGCAACTTAGTCATTACTTGGAGGGATAGGCCTCATATGAACATTATTTCTTGATTTCCACTCAGGTTGTGTTGTTTCAGTTGGGTTGGTTGTATTTTGGGTTCTCTCTACAATTGAATTCTCAATTTGTGCCAAAAAAAAGACATAAGTGGCCATAACATATCACACATGTCATGCATGTCCTTCTAATGTCAACAACAATGTTCTAAAGACCCGTGCTTCCTACTTGGGCAAAGGCAATTGATAATTTCAAACAGACTACTTGTGTAGAATCTTGCATAATGGTGCACATAGGGACCTTGGTGGCTGAATTGCCCATTTGACACCAATCCAAGGCTTAACGAATTTGGTTCCGGGTCCTACCGCCCATGCCATGGTGCATTGATTCTTTCTTATGACGGGAGTATCATAGGATGTAACTCGAATGTAAATAGAGCATACTCTGCACAAAAATCAAATCATGTTATACTAGTTCAACAACGATTTTTTTGTGTTGCAATTATTATTCCGAAATTGCATCATACATAACACACATTGCAGACAAGTCTACTTAACTTATGGGCTAATTCACGACCAAATTTTCAAGATTTAAGAAGGTATGCATGGTTAACTGTCCTTCAAATTCATTCCTATAGAATTTTACGCTCTCAAGCTTACTATGGGCTTTTAACAATGGTTCACCCATCTATACCCCTTTTGGTGAGCCAATAAAGCAACTTCACTATCCCGACACCTAGCATAATAAGGATTTAACACTTGGCACAAATTAACAACCATGTGGAAGACATGATGGGGTTTATCTCATTGGGAACTCCATGACAACCCAAGCACATCAAAAACAACATATGATGATATCAAGGAGGCTTTTATTTGTAAAGAGTGGAACTCTTTCCATCTTTATGGGAAGAAACTAGATTACCTCTACCTCAAGGATTTCCTCAAATACAAATGTGAATTGTATTTGAAGTAATTATTGACTCCACCACAACACACAAGATCATTGTTGCCTATTGCGCCTCAAACCATAGACTTGCCATTAAAATTGGACTATGGATGATTATCCCTATCTCTAGAGATACTAGACTATGACCCTTTTTCTCCTATTATACAGTTGAAAATGAGACACATTTTGTGTTGGAATGCCCCCTATATAACCTATTAGAGATAAATTTCCATCATTATTTGCTCCTATTTGAGAATGTAGTTCCAGGGAACTTCAAGTCTTTCTTTCAATTAGACCACCAAGTTGAAATTTGCCTCTATCTTACAGAGGCTACCGCACTCCACCACTCTAGAGAATTAATTTGTTTGAAACCTGATTTACTTTCAACCCCATTAGCCTTTCCCGGACTTTAAAATCAATTTCACTTCATTCCAACTCATGTCCACAAACCGGAGCTGCCGAAGCATGCGCATCCATGATGGGTATGAATCTTTGATATAGCATCTGCAATCCATGGTGGGAATAAACGAGGTGAATGTTTCTAATTCTGCATATAAAATGGTATTCACTTGGAGTGGGACGAGGTTTAAGGACACTGGACTAATGAAGATCAGCTCTTTCACAGATTTGTGAGGTTATACACACATCGAGAAGTAGACTGAAACTCAAGCACATCTGTGAGTAAGTATTCCATCGTATTTGATATAGGTATACACCATGATCATATGTCTGTTCGTGTTGTATTGCGCGCCTCTGTTCATATTGTCGTGTAAACTAAGATCGTTAAACACAACAGATCGAGTGTCGGCGTCAACATCAATTAGCAAAATAAAATAGCAAACTAAAATGCTAAACAACCACCTCTTCAAGATGAGGGTTTCTCTCTCCAAGCTTAAGAAACTAAAATGTCTCCTTACAAAGCTTAAGAAACTCTGAAATTCACACACAAGAGTCAAGCTATCTCTCACTCCACGAAGGGAGAATCCAAGAGTGCAAGTGGTGGAGAAAGAATGCAAAGGCTTTACTCATAATCTACTACACTATGAGAAAGCAACAACAAGCTCTCTCTCTCTCAAAACACACTTACAAGACTTGACTTGACAACAATGGCAAGTCAAGAGGCCTTCCTCTCCATACAACCCTAATCCTATGTGGAGTTCATCCATGGAGTGGATGAACAACTAACTAGGACTCCCAATGGAGTCCGTTACTCATCCCAACACACATGGACTCCTAGTGGAGTCCATTTACTCCTAAATCGACGTGACTTAGCCCCCGATGTCACCTCACGTGACAGCTGTCATGTAAACTAAGATTGTTAAACACAACAGATCGAGTGTCGGCGTCAACATCAATTAGCAAAATAAAATAGCAAACTAAAATGCTAAACAACCACCTCTTCAAGTGCCCCCACTAGCAGATAAGGAGCCCCTCCAATCGGCTAAGAACAAACACACTCATCGGTAGAGTTGTTGAACATGATGAAGTTGTTGCTACATCTATACATATTCAATTGGGTAGTGGTAATCTAGGGAATTAAACTCATGATTGAGAAAGTAATCCAAGAACTATAGGCTGGGTGCAATTTGAGCCCCATCCTTAATCGCCTTCAACCATTTATGTTGAATTCTTGGATAACTCTTTCAATGTGATTTTCGATCCCATAAAATTTCCAACCAACTAAATAACAACTTCACCATTAAAACATGTGGTAAACATCCACAAAATCCTCAATCATGACCATTAACGGCCACGGAATGAGAGGCTTTCCGACTACGAGGACAAATCCAATTGCCAGAAGGAAGAGTAAAAAAGGAAGGTGTCAAACATGCCATATGCCATCCACGTTGACATTGGTCGCACAATAACATTGTTGCAGCTCCTTTCTTCTCTCCACAAACATAACAAGACAAACCCTGTGGTACAACCGCCAACTCAGGATGCACAGAGCCGTCGATGGGAAGGTGACATGGAGCACAATTCTTTGAATGCTCACGACATTCCCGTCCATCCTTGCCTTCAAGCAATAATATACCACTTGGCAAGACATCTTTTACCCGCAAAATCGTGCGCCCAGCCTTGACATCCAATGTCGTAGGCGCCTCCCGTTGCAAGTAAACATAATCCCCCTTGGAAAATCTACGAACCTGAGGTCGATAAGCTCCACTGCGGATCCGGGCATACCGTAATGTATCACGATGTTGAGCAATATTTAAGTTCTCCATAGCCATAGGCATGCCCTTTTGGAAGAACGTTGCTCGGTCATGAAGACATTGAGCCCAAACATCTGGATCATCCAAATTTACCACGGGAGCCAATTTCTCTCGCACCGAGCTAGGTAAAATTGGTTCCCGTCCATACAAGAGTTGGTAAGGACTATAGGATGCCAAAGATGCTTGCCTGCTGAAACGATAACCCATTGCTATCCATGGTAACATCAAGTCCCAATCGCGATGGTTGCCATGAAGCAATCCATACTTCCGCAAACCGCGTTTAACCGTCTGAACAACTCGTTCAGCTAAGCCATCTGCCTCAGGGTGATCTCTGGAAGTTGTCCGATGATCAATCAAAGCCTTGGTACACAAAGCCTCGAAAGATCCAAGGAATTCTCTCCCTTGATCCGTCAACACCTCTGCAGGTGCTCCAAACTGTGCCAAAACTCGATCAAGAAATGTCATAGCCGCCAATTCTAAGGAATTTTGGGGAAGAGCTACGAGTTCAATCCACTTACTAAAATGCTCCACGATCACAAGCACATACTTGGAACCACGTGGAGTGATAGTAAGCGGTCCGGCAAAATCCAAAGACCAACGATATCCCAAGCCCATAATAGGTAAAGGCTGAAGTTGAGGTGACAAAGTGTTAAAACTTGACCTGATCCGGTCACATACTTCACACCGAGAAACATAAGTGGCAACCTGTTGATACATACCAGTCCACCAATATTGGTTGCGCAACATAGAGTGCGTCCTTCGCACTCCAAAATGTCCAAGCTCCTCGTGCACTTGCCGTACCAAAGAAGTTCTTTGATCTGGCCTTGGAACGATGCGTCTCGTTCCGTTCGGCCACACACGAAATAACAAGCTGTTTGCCCAACGAAACCTTGTTATCCGGTGACTAACTCTATCTCGCTCCATAGCAGATAGTCCAAGAGGAAATATCCCGTGTTGAAGTTTGTGCAAGACCGCCTGGTCTTCCCACACATCACTAACAACGAGAGATTTATCAACCTCCTCATCTTGTTCTTCTACAAGGATTTCAGCAGCCAATCCCGACATCATTGTGAGATATGTGGCAGCATGCCAACCACGATCACAATTTCCATGCCACCTGGCTCCAGTTAAATCCTCATCTGAAGGACTTGGATTGCGAGACATTCCGTCTGCATCAAAGTTGGCAATTCCTGCTCGGTGCACAACTTCAAAATCATATTCTTGAAGTAACAATGCCCACCTAGCAAGTTTCCCGGTGAGCTTATCTGATTCCATAAGCCATTTTAAAGGCTGATGATCAGTCACCAAAGTAAACTTTTGCTCATACAAATAAGGTCGAAAATGTGCAATGGCCCAAACGGCCGCCAAGGCCTCACCTTCATAAGAAGAATAATTAGATTCAACACTATTATTGTTTGTAGATGCATAAGCCACCACATATTCCTTTCCCTCTTCATCCTTCTGTGTCAATACCGCTCCCAATCCCACTGCACTCCAATCCGTGTGCAATTGAAAAGCTCTAGACACATCCGGGCGTCGAAGCACTGGCGCTGAACCGAGCCTCTGCTTCAATGTATCAAATGCCTGTTGTTGTTCCCGACTCCAAATCCATGGTTGGTCTTTCCCCGTGAGAATGGTAAGAGGTTTGGCAATCAAACTAAAGTTTTTGACAAACCTCCTATAATAATTTGCCAATCCTAGAAATGCACGAAGCCGTGGTACATCACTAGGTGCGGGAATTTTGTGCAAAGCATCCACCTTTGCCTGTTGCACACCAAGACCGCCAGGAACAATCATGTGGCCTAAATAGGGCAATTGATCATGGAAAAACTTACATTTTCCATGATGTAAACGGAGTCCCCACCGTTGAAGTCGTTCAAATACCGCTTGCAAATGCCTCACATGATCCTGTGGACTGTTACTAAAGATGATAACATCATCAATGTAACATCTAGCAAACGGCAAACCAGCCAATAATTGGTCCATCACCCGCTGAAATTCAGCTGGTGCATTCTTGAGACCAAATGGCAGAAATTTCCAATGATAAAGTTGATCCTTGCCATCTTTATCAATTCCCCAAAATGCGGTCTTCACCCGATCACCCAACAACAAAGGTAATTGATGATAACCAGACCTCAAATCCAGAGTGCTGAAGATTCTAGAAAATCCCAGTGCATCAAACAACTCCTCCGACATCGGCATTGGATATCGATCCGACTTGGTCTTGCGGTTGTCTGGACGATAATCACCACACATCCGTTTTTCCGTCCAGTTGCCAAAGATATCCTTCTTTGACGGCATAACCGTGGCACAAACGTACTCTCCATTGGAGAGTTCAATCAATTCCGCTGCTAATAACTCTTGACATCGAGTTTGAACACCCAACCTTTCAGAGGTACTAAGTCTGTACGGCCGTCTGAAAATAGGGTGGTCGTCCTCGAGTTGAATACGAACAGGTTTATCTTTATATCCTTCAAGATCATGAAGACTAAAGGCAAAACAATTACAGTAAGAGCGAATAAATGCCCGTACCTTTCGTGCTTCGGCACCAGTAAGCTTTGGTCCCACTTCAATTGGCCAATCGTCAAACTCCGTGGTTTCCTTCTTCATAGAAGGATTGCCACTTGGTGCCAGCACAGCCTGTGATTGCTAGTCCGTGGAGAGGGCAACACCTTTGCTCCCATCATCTGCACTTGAATCCAAATGCGTATCTTCTCCACTACAATCAGTTTGTGTAGCTAAAGAGCTACCTACATATGAAGTATCACCAAGAAATAGAAGTGGAAACATTTTATGGGCCTCCAACTTCCCAAACTCTTGGGCCAAAGCCGAAAAAACACGTTGGGCTCGAAGCTCTTCCGCAACATGAAGTTTCAAAGGAAATAATCCCTCGGTGTCATTGACCTCAATGTGATCCTTGGATTGCGGCTCCATTGCCCCCTGACCATTGTTCTCTGCCCTCAGAGTAAGCAATTGGTCATCCATACGTTGTTGAGCAGCAAGACAAATTCCAATTATCCACACAATGCTATTAAGATCCATAGCTTGCCCCAATAGGAAACGTCTCTGATCTTCCTGAAGCCCGTGAGCAGCCGTGGTACCTATAAGAAAACCCATGGCGCGTTCCTGCTCATCTGCCGTAGGCTCCTCATAAGTTTGGGTTTTTGAATCCCAAACCATGCCAGGTCCACGAGATCGAAATGCAAAAGACTGTGGATATGTCACAAAAGTAGGTAGTGCACCTCTTGGAATGTCCACCTTATTAATTAATGCAAATGGCAAGGTGTCATCCTTGGTAACTGCCAAGGAAACACGATGATCATCTAAAATGTCATCCACCTTGCGATCCATAAGGCGGGGAATGCGGGCAATCGCCGCTGAAAGCACCCGAGATGATACCAAGTTGGTCCAAAACCAACGAGGCCGATGAGTAAAGGATCCCAAAGATGCAGCATCCAAAAATGTTGGAGTACCCAGAATTTGGTTAATGTACTCACCATCCTTCACCACTTTGTGCCGGGTATCACCCAATAATGGTATATTTTCGAAAATGTACCCTGGCAGAGTTGATTGGTGGGTAAACCACCATTACGTCAATCACGTCAAAATCCGCAAACAAACTAGACCTAGGATCATCCAATCCCTGGCCAGTTCCTGCCCGCGAATGGCCTTGACAAGGCCATCCTGCAATAATCAAATCCACATGGCCCAACCTTCTCAAATCCTCATCACTAATCATAGTGACATCTTGAGGAAGTTGACCACAACATTCATGAATGGCAGAGGCTGACAATTGTGCGGGATATCTCAACAACAATTGTTGGATGTGGTGTCGGACGGCTCTGTTGGCTGCATACCCATTGTCCACATGAATATATCGCCAAACTGTAATTCCAGCTTCCAACACTGCCGCCAAACCTGTGCCAATGCCTCCAAAGATCTCCACAAGGACAATACCTTCAGGTGACGGTTGCCAACGAATGGGTTGAGCAAAAGAAAATGAGGATGAAGTTGGAGGTACTCTCCAAGCTCCAAATCCGCTACAATGTGTCGACAATGGTCGGATAACTCCTTAGGAGTTCGCCATGGTGGAGGTGGATCCTTGAAATGTCGAGCAGGAATTTGAAAAGATGGTAAAAATTGTTGTTCTGCCGCATTACAAGTGTAGTCCATTGTTTCCTCCAATAAAACTGGAGCACAAGGCAAATCTGCAACTGAACCGCTGCAACCAAACATTGCATCCGCAACCATAGTCATAGCAGTGGCTGCAAATGTGACGGGAATAAATACCTTCCTGCCATCTCCAGTGGACCATCCCGGTCTAATCCATGCCTCTTCCGTCCAATTATCCAAACCAAAGCCAAGTGGGTAAAGAGCTTGCTGACCAACAAGTATATCATAGTTGGTAGCATTAGTAACAACACACTTCATTGACAAATAAGTGTAAGTAGGCCCTGCCCCCACATGAAAAATCAAACGTAGAGGTGCCTTGGTGTAACTTGTTGCACGTTCAGTGCCCCCTATTGAAGTCACAATAGTGAATGGACAAGGATCCAAGCTTGCTGGCGTCAATCCAAGACTGTCAGCAAGTCCTTTGCCAATCATAACCGGTTGAGCACCGGAATCCATCATAACTCTCAGTGGTGTACCACGGATAGTGGGCATATCCGTACGTGAAACGACAAACAAAGATTTGTCGTTCATCAGCCGTACAACTCCAGGTTGCAAATTATGGCGTTCGCGAGCAGGCCTTGCAGAAATGTTTGCAAGATATGCCGCTCCCGAAGCTTAATTCGAAAATGACGTATCCACTGCTGAAATTGATGCTGGAGGAATATCAGCTTGCTTACCAAAAGCAATGATCGCCGCATCCGCAAGACTCGCTCGCAAATTAGCTAAGTCCTCCACCTCCTCAGCCACAGGTATGTCAACCACAGCTTGGGATACTTGAAGGGATGGCAAATCCGCCTTACCTTCTAACATTCTCCCAGCTAAATGAAAAACTGCAGCAGGCTTGAAATCCGAAGCCAACAACTCCGAACCCGAGAAAATTGGAGAATTTTATATGCCAATGCCTGCGTAACATCCTTTGAGATGGAATCCCCATCTCTCAAAGGTACAGGGTTTTTAGCCCCAACAACAGTGGTGTCTACCAATCCAAATGAAAGAGGTAAACGTGCTTGACCAATTTGATCAGTTGGTCCGGCATGGCGAGGATGTAGCACCTCGTTGCTACCACCACTCGTGGAAGCCACCGCATCTGCCAATGTTTGTGAGCGAGTAGAAGCCGCCGCCACCACCTCTCCGGCTGCTCCAAACATATACATGTCCGAACCCGAGGTGTCACCACCCACATGCGGCTCAGAAATTTGAGCAAAAGATGTAGAAGATTTGAGCTTTTGCTCAAGCTCTGTCACCTTAGCCTCAAGACTTTGCTCCCTTGGAGACTTTCCAGTGACATAACTGGCAGGCTGCATCTCAGGATGAAGTTGGAAACAATGATCCACATCGTGATTAGTGTCACCACAATGGCTACATTTCAATTGTCTCTTCTTATAATTGTCCCCTGCCCTTACTGGTTCCATCTTTTGTTTTAATTTTCCCAAAGGCTGAGTTTTCTTCTTCTTAGGACAATTGGGATCATTCTTCGAATGACCAGCTTCTCCACAACCCCAACAATGCAAAATCTTTTGCTCCTTGACGGGTTGAGTCTCAGCTAAACTACTAGTAGCTGTGACAATTCTTCTTGGTTTTGGACTCTCTGTCATCCAAGATACCATATCCGTGGCATCATGTTGGCAAAGAGCCCGATCACATCTCTCAACCACGGCAAACGCTTGTGCAAGCGTAGCTCGGCCCTCATAGTCGAGGATAATCCGAGGTGATGCCAACTCAAGTAGTCGCTTGTCAATCTTAGACAAAAAGATTTTAACAAACTGACTCTCAGCAAAAACACCTCCCGACTCCACAGCAAATCGCGCGAGTCGCGTATACATGGTCCGTGGAGTATCATCCTTCTCTCAGCGGAAATCCTGGATGCGCTGCATCTGGTCTCGCCGAAACCCACCATACTCCACTTCCAAATGTGCGACAAATTCAGTAAGGGGGTTAAACGGAGGTGGTGGACCAACAGCCGTCAATGTTGTCTGTGTAGCACGTGCCACCCGTGAAAGGGTTGCCGTGCTACTGCTAGCCACCATTGGCCCAAGTGCCAGTTCCATGTCCTTAGACTCCGCCGGCGATTCCTCCTCCTTTAAGGTGGGTGGAGCTAAGGTAGCAACCGCCCCATCCTTAAGGGTTGAAATGAGCTCAACCCGAGCCTCCCAATACTGCTCCACCTCCCGAAGTTGTCGCTGATGACCCTCTGTCCAGCGTTCATAAGTTTGGAGTGCCTCATACTCCAAATGTTGGGGCAGAAGTTCAAAGGCATACCAATCATTGAAATTGGAAGACCTTTGGCGTTTCTCCTTAATCCAGGTACGAAACCGGAGTTTCCAATCGGGCAAGGAAATGCCCCCAGCTCGACCTGAAAACCGATCACGCACTGAATTGTGGCGATCGTCCTCCATTTCGTCGAACGTGCCGACACTCCAAATCCGAAGCCTACTAGTAGTGTCCAACGCCGAAATAGGCTCAAAAGCCTCGTTGGTATCTACCTTTGGCTCAAGATTTGTGGTATGCACGTCCTCCAAGTAATCTGGTGATGGAGATCGATAATATCGGCTCCTAGTTTGCACCATAAAATAATCACTTGAGTACCTGCAACTATCTACAAGGTAATGGCAACCTGCACCTGTTGCGGGCTATCTAAATGGCAATCCCTTGCCAAATGCCAAGTGTTTATGCCCCCAGAATTCCAAAATTGTGCAAAGGTTTGAGATTGGTAATTAAAATGAAAAATCAGCGTTGAAAAGGCTCATTTCCAAGGTGATTATGGACTCCAATCAACAAACTAAGTGCACCAATGGACTCCTAGGAAGATTTCACACAAATTAGGCTCAAATTTCACTCCGTTCGGAGTTAATTTGCTCCCAAAAACAAAAATCAGCGTTGAAATTAATAATTTCAGCAATGATTTTGAATTCCAATCAACAATCCAATTACACCATTGGATTCCTTGGCAAATTTCACTCCAATCGGAGCTAGTATGCCCCCAAATTTGAACCTCAAAGTTGTGAGAGTCAAATGCCAAGTATGAAAGGGGAAAGTAAAAATGTGAAAATAAAAGTAAAAAATACTATAAAAAATTTAAAAAATTGAGGGGTGTTTTTTTTAAATAAAAAAATAAAAAAATAACAGAAAATAACAGAAAATAAAAACAAACAAACAAACAAATTTTTTTAAAAAATAAAAAATAAAAAAACAAAGGTAAGCTTAGCTTACCTTAAGTAAGGCCGAAGCCAGTAAGGCTTGGCCGGCGTCCGCCCGCCGGTGGGGCCCGGCCGACACCCGCCCGCCCCCGGCCCGGGATTTGGCCGCCCCCGGGGTGCAGAATTGGAGCTCCAGGAGCTCCAAGAGTGTCCGTGGAGCTCCGGAGCTCAAAATAAAAAATTATAAAAAAATCGGATTTTAAGTTTGGTTTGTGTTTGTTTGTAAATTTAAAAAAAATTAAACTTTGCTTTTACAAATTGCAAGCAAGAATGATGTGACTTGAGAATCTTGAGACCAAATGGAATCTCAAGATTCAACCATCAACACTTGAAGAAAACACAAAGAGACAACAAAAGAAAAATGGGAAGATTTCTCTCAAAATCTTCTTGAGGGTTGCAAGAAATGACAAACTAAGCTTTCAAACACTTGTATCACTCATTTGCTCTCAATACTGGGCCATTCTAGCTCAGAAATACAACCAAAAAATGAAAAATTTGAGCCATTGTTGTCAAGTATGAGGGTTTCTCTCTCCAAGCTTAAGAAACTAAAATGTCTCCTTACAAAGCTTAAGAAACTCTGAAATTCACACACAAGAGTCAAGCTATCTCTCACTCCACGAAGGGAGAATCCAAGAGTGCAAGTGGTGGAGAAAGAATGCAAAGGCTTTACTCATAATCTACTACACCATAACCATGAGAAAGCAACAACAAGCTCTCTCTCTCTCAAAACACACTCACAAGACTTGACTTGACAACAATGGCAAGTCAAGAGGCCTTCCTCTCCATACAACCCCAATCCTATGTGGAGTTCATCCATGGAGTGGATGAACAACTAACTAGGACTCCCAATGGAGTCCGTTACTCATCCCAACACACATGGACTCCTAGTGGAGTCCATTTACTCCTAAATCGACGTGACTTAGCCCCCGATGTCACCTCACGGTGTTCATATGTACAATACACCATCTTCTCCTCCCTGAATCCTGATCATCATTCTTCAAGGGTTCAGCATAAGTTTAAGATACTTCTATTGGGACTTCACGCAACCTTGACATGAGATTCGTGAACCCAACAACATGAATGTGGCGGCACTGCAACAACATGCTCGCTTTTAGAAAGAGTTGTTAGCAAATGACCCTAAACCTGCGACCTTAGGAAAAACCGGGATGAGCTTGCCCTGAGGCAATAGGGTCCCAGCCTTTTCACAGAAGTAAAGCTCCGTAAAGATGCCATTATTTTCTGCCATTATTTTAAGTCTGCTCGTCAGGCTCGGGAATATTAGGATATTGTCCCAGTTTTTTCTTGCGCCAACTCGGCTCGGCACTAATACAATGCCGAGGTTAGAACCCAGGTTGACTAGTATTATTTTTAGTAGATAAAATCCATTTGATAAAGTCAGGTGGGGCTGGGCCTTTAGATGGAGTCCTAGCCCCAGTGTTTAACTGGCATGTATATGGGTGAAAAGACACCATGAGTTGCGGTTGCCGCAGACAGAGCCCTCTTCATCTTCTTCCCCCGCACCACACAGGTGAAAGATCTTATCGCTCCCCTTTCCCATTTCGAAGACACAACGCTATGTGAACAAGTGATGCAGGCGCCTTTTACCACACTTGGATAGTTCCATATCCACATATCCGAAGTCCTGTCGCCAGATCATCGAACATAGTGCAAATAAAAAATTCATTATTCTCCTCGTCATTATCTGTTGCAAAAGAGAATCTTGTTACTACATTGACTTGTTGCAGGTCTTTGTATTTAAAAGTCCATAACCACACATTTGACCACATCCATCGAAAGAATTAGGTCTTCCACCTATGACCAAATGAACCATTGTGTTTTATTGTTGCCCACTCTGATTTTCTGGTGGCGTTGTGTGGAATTGGGCTCACATGGAACCATTTTTGTAAGGCATTGACAGTATGAGCAGCAGCAGCTTTTGTTAGGGAGCTCCAGTTGACAAGAGCTTCATTATTGTTTTAGGAAGCAGATGTGTGTAGTCTCTACATCCCGCGCACCTGAGGACAGTTGCTATTGGTGAATCGGGATTTGCATGACATTTCAGTCTCCTCATGGCAAAATTGCGTACATGACCTCTCGCTGGAGCCATTCCAACGCCAACCAGACGGCATCCTGACTATGCAAGGATTCATGGAGATAAGTAACTCTGTCATGATAGTCAGTTTGATGAGACGAATTTAGGTTTATCTCTCTGTTCACGCACAAAGAAGACAAACCAGAAACAGAAACAAAAGGAGGCAAGATGTGGAACTCTCATGAAAGTGTGTATGATATCATCAAGCCCCCGGGGGCATTCAAGCCGAGGACGCCACCCCCTACCGCCAAAGAAGTGGTGTGTTTTCCTGTCGTCTCCACAACATCTCCTTGAATTGTGCAATGCCAAGATCTGCAATTACCTAATAATTACTGAACAAAACAGAAGAGTCTTCGTAACATCCAAACCATTGTCTCTTGATAATGGAGAGTAGCGATAATTTGAAGAGCCACAGTATCTCTCCAAAATTGCAATATCAATCTAATTTGTTCGTGAGCAGCACAGAAATCAATACAGTGTTGTAATTTCATTTGTCTGACCTAATAATGACAAGCTGAGGATCTTTATCCCTCAAAATTGGTACCATCAATCTAACCTTGTCTTGTGCAGCACAGCAAGCAATATAGTGTCATTTTCTCATTTGTTTGCAATGACCTAATAATGACAAACTGAGGATCTTTATCTCTCCAAATTTGCAACATCAATCTAATCTGTTCTTGCGCACCACAAACAGAAATACAGTGTCGTGATCCTCATGTGTCCTGAAATGCAATGTAACATCAGACAGAGGGGACACTTATCAGCTATTTATTGATGCAAGTTACAGAAGGTACGCATACTAAGTGCGTGGCGGGTTGATGTGGGAGATGGGCACAGCGGGACCGAAAGGTGGCCAAAATCCTCATCAGGTTGAAGCTTATGCTAAAGCAGAAGCTGGCGGCCACTTTTGGGTACCTTCCTGGCTCCCTCAAGCCCTGTGCGAGCAAATTTCTCAAGAAACACTCCAAGGAACCAACCATTGTATACAGTAAGTTATTCATTCAGAATCAAACCAGTTTAGTATTGCAGATGTTGCTGTGATTCTTGTGTGAGTTCAGCAAAACAAAGTAGTTGTTTTACAGCTGCAGGCAGTTTGGTTGGATAGTCGCTTTTGAAAGCTCATCCCGCTTCAGAGCTCACCAAGAGATCGAAATTAGATGTGATCTTCCATATAGATCAGATTTGTGCCTAGCATAGTTTTCTCAAAGTCCTGCTCTGTAATTTTTGGCTATGTCATTAGGTTTTTGAATTTTCCATGTCCAACTGGAGAAGAAAAATGTTGAGAGAATCTGGGGTCTGTTGCTTTGTGCAGATCAGCAGAGATGCTCAACACATATGGCGTTGAAGCCTCCAATCCCTTGCGATCGACCGGTACTATTGCCATCCTTTCTTTGTGAATAGTAAGCCCATTTTCTATGTAAATCATGTGCACTTAATATGAAGATTAAAGTTAGCTACCTAATTTCGTAAAAGATTTAAAGAACAAGTTAGAAGGGATTGGCAGTCCTATCCCCATTGAAATTCTCAAATTGTGGGTTTCAACACGTCAACCAGAGATTTGTTAATTTTTTCAGGCAATTTCAGCTGGAGGTTAAGTGCTTTGTTGCACAACATGTATGATGCTCACCAAATTCCAATAGTATATCCACTCAGCTAACAGTACACTTTATGATGGCCAGAAGTTGACCAGACAAGAATGTCTTGGGAGGTTGCATGCTTGGTTGCTAGCAAGTCACCATGATTGATTTTCAATAGAGCAATAAAATTTAGTGTTGTTAGTTGTGAGAACCTTAATGCATTCATGGGTGGAAACGTTCCAAGTGATCCCAAGTGAGAGCAATCATTCCTTAAAGCAGCAATCTTAGAATTGAATTGGGACATGCATCATAATTCAAAAATATGTTGTTAATCAGGGATTTTACGGTGGGTGTGCAGAAGCACGGAATGAGATCACGAGAGAACTGGATAACAAGGAATGCGGTGGAGGTGATCAAGTCCAGTAAACACATGACCCTCTACACCTTGACCTTATAAATATTTTAGCTCCTCTGTTTCTCAGCAGAGCATACAGAGTGTGCTTTCCAAATGGTGGGCTCATTGGCACTTGTGTCCTTCAGCATCTCTGATCATGTAGGACCAGGCATATTCATATCTTAAGAATTGCAAGGGTTCAATCTCAATCTCAATGTTCAAACATCAACGGCAATGTTGACTCCGCATATCTTGAGAATTGTAAGGGTTCACTATGCATCTCTATGTTCAAACATCAGCGGCAACATTGTTGATGCTCATGGTCTGTTCATTCGAATTGCAAGGCTTCAATTTGCATCTCAATGTCCAAACGTCAGCAGCATTGTTGACTATGCATATCTTGAGAATTGCAAGGGTTCAATATGCATGTTCTCAATGTTCAAACAGCAGCGGCAATATTGTTGACGCTGATGGTTTGTTTGACTGATGAGAAATGGTGTCCACAACCACCAAAACTTCCAAAGTAATCAATTAACTCTGTTCCAGAGTGCACCTGCTCACTGGTGCTTGGATGAGGGGTTCGCAGACCCCAACAAAGCAGGGTGTCCAAAGAAGAAGAGGAAATACGTTACGAAGAAGAATTACGGTAAGGTGCCAGCGTACTTGGCGAATCGGATTGCTAGTGCAGCTAAGAAGAAGAAAAGAGAGAGTCCTGAAGAGATGGCTAAGTGCACGCATGAGGGAACCCGAAAGTATGATTCTGTACACTCAATTTTTACTACCACACATTCTTGGAGCATTTTCTCACAAACAATCCTTAACGGAAATTGATGATTTTGTGTCCTCAAGTCACAGTTCTGCTCTTACCTCAAGCCATCATTAGGCAACCTCCTATTAATCCAGTTCAAATTTGTTTCTGGCGATGCATGTATAGTGATTTACTTTGGATTCCTCAATTAAATTACCATACCCTGTGGATAGCTCTTTAAATGCATACTTGAGGGAGCAATAAGGATCAAGTATATGCAAGAATATGACCAAGGCACTTGCAGGCTGGAGGATGCGGAGAAGCAGGCAATGGTAGAGAAGCTGAAGTTGAAGTGGGCAGACACAAATGCCAAGTACCAGGCCCTGCCCTTTGTGCTGGATACTGGATCCTCTGTGAAACGCAAAGAAATGTATGCGACTCTTCCTTCTCCTTATACTATTTGCCATAGAGGATAGATTTTACATGCGTTACATGATATTTACTTGGTATCTTTTGGGAGTGGGAGCGATTACTTTCCATGTGCATCCTTCGTGAAAGTGAAAATAGAATGCCATAGAATTGCACATTCTTAAGAATCAAGGAATCAGTGGTTTAAGCCCTGTGCAAAGTAGAAGCATTGTGACTTGTAAGACATCTCGGATTGTGATTGTTGTACAGGTTTGAGAGGAACCTGACACAGCTGGAGAAAGATGTTACTCTTCTGTCACGCAAGGTTATCTTGGTGTCTGATTCAGCCCCTCCTAAAGTCAAGAAAGAGAGCCGCGAAGGACATTAAAGCGTCGTTTCTGTAAAATCTCTGTAGCACAAACTGCCAATTATATTGCTACATTGTAGTCAGGCCTCATACTTCCTGGTTGAAAAATGAGTGAAAACATGTATCACACAGATAGTTCTTTGATATGTGGAGTCCTGTAATCTGGTTTGGTGTCAACCACTCATACTGAATCCACCAGAGAGATCATGTGTAACTCTGAAACAGTTTGTTCCTGTTCAAAGTGCATCTTAGGTTAACACTGTTTCTAAATCTTAAAATTGCACAGGAAGACTCAAGGTTCCGTTCAGACATCAGATTCACTAACTTAATATTAAAAATTTGCAGTAGATATACCTATAACACTTAACCTACCCTCTTTCGGAACAGTCCAATTACACTTGATGGGTTTTGTAGTGTGTCAACAGATTGAGCATTGTTTGTGAATCTTGAATTGTTAACTTTCTTTTTGTATCAATTTTTGATAAGAGCTGGTTGAACATAAATTAAATAGAAACATGTACAGAAATATAGAACTTGCATCCAGCATCTTTTAAAGGGAAAAATGTCCAGAGTTTATTTTTCCTGTTTCTGATGGGCTTGAATTGTCAAGGGGGCAGTGTACAGCTCACCTATTACTTACACAATTGCAGTTATGATTATGTCGACTAATGCACCATTTATGGTATTTCGTGTCATATACACTGTCTTTGGTATTTAGTGCACACTATTTGTGAAGGGCCTAAACTAGATGCCTAGAGGTGTCAAAGTGTCATTGCCGCTAATTGTCAACATGATACTATTGGTCAAACTAACTCTTGAAGCGAAAAAATATACACATTCTAACATTTAGCATAGCACTTTGAGATGCTTGAGATGATGGTTTTGTCTTTTAGTATGCAAGTGAAAGATATTATTACTAAATGGCTTGTGTCATGTGTTACATTTCAATATGCAAGAGGAAGATATGCTTGAGCGTACTAATGCCAAGTGTCATTTTGTGTGCACTTTTTATTAAGTTGTAGACCATTGTGTGACATAGCCGTACACCTCATAACATTATTGAACATACTCATGCCAGGATATTAGTAAATGCACTTGCACGCCAAGCGTCATGATGTGATACTAATGGTGAAGTTGTTGATCATTAGTGGAACCTAGGCTACGTCTCAATGTAGGGTAAGTGACACTATTATGCAAATGACAATAAATAACACCTTAAATGGTGTACTTACCTCCTGATTGTAAGTAATTAATTACATCTGGTCAATCAAGAGCTTGGCAGACTGTACTAAAGGCCGCATGTTCCAGGATTCCATGCCATTCTCTGGCAGGCTCGGACACCAAGGCAGTCAGCTCCTCCACCCTGGATTTACACAGTGACACTCCTCCAGATGATGCATCCATACATGCTACACTACCAGAGTGTTCCTGACAACCTAGTGTTGACAGATTAGAGTTTGCTTCACAAAGTTGGACAGCATCCAATTTGCCAGGCTCATGTTCTGCCCCTTCACGAGTCACAATCTGTTCGGTCTGATACCGTATAGTACTTTAGCAAATAATTAGTCTTGTTCATATGGCATTCAACTCTTGCATTGCTTGAATCCCACTGAAATTTCACATTGAAAAGTGTGCCTGGAAGTGCCTTGTGGTATTAGTTAGTCTGTATCGTCATCCTTTGTTGTTAGATTTTCAATGAAGGACCAGTAAGTGTATTTCTCAGGCATGCTTATGTTGTTAGAAAATCATGTGAAAGGGATGGGAAAGAGATATAAGGTAAGAATGTGGGAGTGTATGCTTCATGATAAGTTCAATGCTCTATGAGGGGAAGCTGCTCCTCTCATGTTATCAAATTTCAGGAGCATCATGAAGGCACTCTGAATATCTAAAATCTGATCTCTCATCCAAGAGCAGAAAGGATATGAAAACTCGTAACAAATTTTCACCCACAGGGGCACAACATCATTAATAATTCACACAAATTATGTTCATGAGTTGATCAATTATGACCGATAACCAACTCAAGTAGGTGAATGACTTGCCAGTCTTGTTGCTCGTCATCCCCTCTCCTCTCGCTGGTTTTGTAGTTCATACTTTCATATCTCATGATGTTGCACTGGGATGATCTCTATTCTGTCAAGAAATAATTGTTTCCCCTTCAAATGTTGCTATGTGTCATCCTATGTTGGTTGAGACCCACTTGAATCCCATGTGAAAAAATACATTCCAACACTACCTAGTATCAATGACATAGGGTGCCCTCTATAGTAAAGCGAGAGCAAAAACCAATTGAGTTGTCAAAACTAAGTGACTCAAACCCATGATAGGGAGCTTTTCCTTTTTTTCCTTTTTTTTTGGGAGACAGTAGGCCGACAAGCTAGCGCCAAAGCACAGGAGGTAGTTGAACACCTGGCAAGTTTTCCATCAAGTAGAAAGGAGATTTCATAGCCGGGAATCGAACCACCAACCTCTTCCTTGGAAAGGGGGCTCTCTAAATACCCCCGATGAGCGTTGCACTCATCAGGGTGGCGGGCAGGGGCAACACCAAAAAAGACAAAGCCTCGGTCCCCCGACCCTGGCCTGACCTTGGCATGCCCCAACCCTGACGTGACCTTTACATTCTTGAAGGCCGCTTGTCCATATAACCCATACTGAGTGCACTTCATCTTCAAGGTCCAAATACCAATATATATGTTCACTTCCATTGAGTAAATAAGCAATTGATTGAGATTTCCTTTTCGAAGTGAAACCGTCAATAAAGCATGTAATTAACTTGGAGGTCAAAAACATTACAAAACCCTCATTAGCACTGAGGTTATAATTTTTATGACTTACCATTGAAAGGGTATTTGTCATTCTAAAATGGAACTCAAATTAGTGTTTTTATTTTTAGTAGTTTATTTTATCATATTTTAGTTAATACCTTCTACTTTCACAAAGTATTCATACACACTCAAACTAATTAAGTGTGATTAAACATAATTAAGTCTAAATCATCCTAATTAATAAATATTAAGCCCAATTAAATCAGAAAGTATGCTTATCAAATTTAATAAGCCTAATTAATTATAAAATTCACTTAATCATGATTTAATTCAGATATGAGGAATGATGTGCTTAATTACACTTGTTTAGGCTACATTACGCAAAATTAGGCTGAATGCACTTACTTGCACTTAATCATGCTTAATTAGTTCTGATGTGTATGAATACTTGTAGAAACCTAGGCCTTAAGCTGAATTACCTTCTGGTACAGTTATTTAGACTTAATTACATTTAATCACGCTTAATTAGGTTGAATGTGTATGAATACTTTGTGAAAGTAGAAGTTATTAACTAAACTACTACAAAATAAACATACTAACATAAAACACTAATTTTAGTTCCATTTTAGAATGACAAAGACCCTTTCATTGGTAAGCCACAGAAATTATAACGTCGGTGCTAATTTGGGTTTTGTAATGTTTTCGACTTCCAGGTTAATTACATGCTTTATTGACGGTTTCACTTCAAAAAGGAAATCTTAATCAATTGCTTATCTACTCAACGGAAGTGAACATATAGATAGATAGATAGATAGATAGATAGGATTTTGGACCTTGAAAATGAAGCGCACTCAATATGGGTCATATGGACAAGCAGCCTTCAAGAATGCAAGAGTCAGGCCAAGGTCAAGGGACCGAAGCTCTGGCCTTTTTCAATGCTGCCCCTGCCCGCCGCCCTGACAAGTGCAATGCTCGTTGGGGGTATTTAGAGAGCTCCCCATGAAAGCATCAAGTCTAACTTATGTTGATCCCTTACAGCCCCCAAGCCTATCTACCCAGAGTGCCGGGAAGAATTGATGAAACCGATTCCTCCATGAATTTGCACAATCTCGCAGTTGTGTCAGTACATATTTGCCCCGTGATTGTCAGGGCACTTTTATGTTACTAGAATATTTAAGCCTGGGTGTGACTTTACTGTAAGAATCGAGAGAACCAGGAGGACCACCGCAAGCAAGCAGAGCCTGGAGCCCCCCTGTAATTTAATTAATTAGGTCATCTCTGAAAGCAGGTTCACAACCCTAGGAAGCAAAGCAAATGTGACATCTAGCCAGCCAGCCAGCCATGCCAGTACCCTGCCACATCCTTACAGAAAACCAACATATATAGTGTGTATATATATGCATGAAGCAAGCTCCACGAGGAAAAGCTTACACACATGCATGCAAGAGTTTGGGTCTGCGTTGACCCTGTCCAAATTCCGTGTGTGTGTGCTTCTGGTTAGTTTCATATATGGCATCAGCATATGTCTTTTGTGTGTGTCTTTACAGCTTTAATTGTACCTGGCTTACCAACGGGCGTGAAGGAAGCAGGCAGGCTAGCTAGCTGTAGTACTGCTTTGTCTCACATTCTAGGTTTCTGCGAATCTATTGAGCGAGCTCCAAATTGACTGTCTATAAGTATACCCCACCAGAATGACAAACTGATCATAACTTCAGGGAAGCGATTGATTATAGCTAGGCTCATGAGTCCGTCTGGCCCCAGTGCTGCATGCCCTGCACGGCCATCACTTATGACATAATATGCAACGTGTGTGCGTGTTATCCGGTTCATTTTTCATGCTCTCCTACACCTGCCCATAAGACTTACACAACGAAACTTGTGCTACATTAGCAAATCTATGATGAAGCATGAGAGGGAGAAAGAAACAAAGATAGAAACAAAAGACGGATTGAAAATCGGACCTTTCTTGTTTTAGTTATGATTATTGGAAGTGCATGTTTGTTGATTCCTTCATTGAATATATAGGTCTTCCCACTCGTGTTCACTAACTTATTTAATGTAGAGTAGTTAATCGAACTTGAGGTTGTGGTCCAATTCTTTTCAAACATGTGCCTTTATGAAACCCAAAAGAAAGAAGTGGGAACCAAGGTTACCTATGGTGTTAACTAAATAACAAGTTTGCATACCTTAATCACAAAGATTTTGGTTTATGGCATCTACATACCATAGGGGGATGTGGTAAGAACCAACCCTTCCCAAGTTGTTGATTTGTTCGAATTTTGTCTCTCTATACTATATCAGGGTCTTTAATCCTCGTGTAGGGTCAACTTAGCTCAAAATACAACTATCCAAGTTATTAACAATGTATATTTTTTCAAACCTCCCCCATGGTGCACCTTGCACACCCAGTATTGTGGGCTAAACATTAGCATGGGTGAAAAATACCGTGGCCTACTGGATTCTAAATGTAGGCTAAATATTAAGCTAGCTTATAAATTAGGTATGAATGACTACTTTTCAAATGAAAAATCATAAAATCACATATGTATGTATATATGTATGTAATGTCATATTATTAGTTTTGAACATATGGTATCATGGGTTCCAAAATAGCTTGGGTTCAAAAACATTCATTGGCCAAAATTATCATGGTTTGTCAAGGTTACAATGAGCCACAACGATAGGTGAAAGGTGTACATTGGTCTATACAATTAAATGGACTCTTTTTTACTACATGCTCATTTTTTTTTTTAAACCATTTAGGTCCATAATCAACATGATTGGGGGCAAGGGGAAGGGGGTGGGACTTATGTGACCATTTGAAACAAAAGATAATTTCTCACTTTGGTTTTGAATATGAAATTTATAAGGAAAGCGGCTATGTGAATTGAATTTGCTAATTTTCTTGTACTAATCATGTTGTGATTTAATATTAATTTAAATTCGCCATAGTCTTTGTGCAAATAATGAAGATGCTTAGTAGACAATAAAATAGATTAGATAGTAGATGACAATCATTTTGAAGTAAACTAGTAGGGCTATAGTATGATCAATAGTAATTTCAAGAGGTTGTAACTACCAGCAACCTCCAAAGGATTAAGTAGGCCATAGTTATATGTGTTTTTGCTCACTTATGAGTCCAATTAGAGAAAGTAGAGCATGGATGAAATAGATTAAGTGAGTGTGAGAGTCCAGTGATTGGAATAAATAGCATGTAAAGAGGAGTCACTAAGCAAAGCATAAGAAATAAAAATGTTGAAGCTTGATGAATAAAGAAACATGGTGGAAGGAGAGAGGAGGAAGCTAAGAACTACTTGATACATGTAGAGTCTATAATTGAGGCCTCTCATAGGGTGGCCACACCTAGGCGGCAGCCAACCAAGCCACTAGGTGCTAGGCTAGGCCAGAGCGTTGGCATGTTGGCTGCAACCCCCCTATAGCCATCCAACATGGGTCCCTGCTTGGTGCGGCCAGCCGGGCAAGTTTAGGGTTGGCCGGGCCCCCATTACTTTTTTTCACTGAATTTTTTCAAGATGTTGAATTTTTTTGGTTCAGGCAACATCATTATCATGTCAGGCAATGGCAAAGGCACCACGGGCCTTGGCTTGGTGGTTAGGGCTCATGGCCCCCAATGAGGAGGTTGTGGGTTCTATTCCCCATGCCGGCGTGGTGCTCACCACCTTAGTCCACCCAACTATGGTGGGGGGTCCTTGGACCTTGTTGTATGGGTACCTCAAAGCCCTTTGGGGGGATACCATGTCCGGTATCTTCAAGGCACTAGTGGCTAGCTAGGAACTAGTATAGTGTGTCACTATAGTGTCCATCCTCGAAAGGGGAGAGTAGTATTGTCCCAATGTCCCCTTGTCCAGTGGGCATCGGGTCATTGGCATTACGAACGGACACTTCATTCACGCCGGCCCCTTGCTAAAAAGGGACCGGAGTTTCTATCTATCAGGCAATGGCATCAATCCATGTTGGCAACTCTCTTTTTAGCATTTGGATGGCTATGTGCCACACCAAGGTAGTTGGACCAGCTACTCCCCAAGCCGCCACCGCCGCCGCCAGGTGGCTGGGCTTGGCCACCCTAGTGTGGCGAGGGTATTAACAACCAATAGTCATGTGCATGATTCTCGAGTCAAACCCGGAATATTTGGAAGTCAACGCACGTCTAAAGAGCAATTTGGTGTAACAACATAGTAGCGCCAAAACCACAATTGATTGAGAAATAACAAGGTTGAAGAACATTGTGTACTTGTGAGAGAATATAGCATGTGAGAGGTCGAGAGAATGATCCGAGAGGCAGAATACAGCCAGGGAGTTGTGAGAGAACTGTGGAGCAAACCAAAAGAGAGAAGACAAAGTGAACCGCGAAGGTGAGGAACTCCGTTGAAGGAACCACCACATATATATGTTAGGAAGTTGTTGCAGGACATAATGGTTATAATGAATAAGATACGTTGGGGAGGGACGTGACAGATGGTTGAGTAAGATAAATGATGATATATGGTTGGCATAGAGTCTAATTGATTAAGAGCATACCTTGATTCGATCACAAATATGAGTTCCTAATACTTTGTATTACTCTCATACGGGGGTCACAACAGAGGTCCAGCTGGCCACCAGCCAACCCGGCCGGTGCGGGGTCCCCCCGGAATGTGTGCCGCCCATCCAGCAAGGATGGGACAAGCTCCCATCCAACATCAGTTGGTTGGATGCAGATCTCCACTCTGCATTGGCCCTGTACCGGCCGGGCTCGTTGGGGGCCGGTTGGACCCCCTGGTGTGGCCCCCGTATCAACCTTAATGATGGTATATACGTACATTGTATAAGTATGGCGGCACATGCTAGGGATCCGTGGTGTCTACGAAAATTCATCCATTGCGAAGGTGAAAACATAGTGCATTAAATCATAGCTTGTCCATTGGTATTTTTAGACATATTGACAACACAAATAGCATCATAAACCGCAAATTAGTATAGGGGAGTCGAGTTCGAATGAATTGGCCCTCGACCTTGTAGGGGGGGGCTTATTTTTACCAAAGCCCGTGCATCCATAATGGATGAGTTTACATAGATGCCACGAATTCTCAACTAGTGGCACACCATCAGTGTCCGGGGACACTTTTGGAAATAATCGTTCAAGATCCTAGTGCTTCCAAGTCCAACCGGGTGCATGTTGACATTCTTTCATGTTTTCTTTATTAAATTTGAGGTATATTCTATAGATTTCCTCTAAAATGATGTATAATTTTCCCAAAGTCTTAAACTTCGACCAATTATTTCATATACTCAACCGGTTCATCTATTACGACACTATTTTGTTTAATTAGTGTGGATTACTATTCGGAGTTACGTGTTGCTATAACGTTTTACGAACAATATCATTTTTTACCGACAAAGTTATATTGTATTCTTCAGTGTGCATACTAACTACACTAAATATGCTATTTAGTGTCACCAATTCTAATTGTCTTGCTCAATACTAATTATAAACCACAATTTAGAGTCACCAACACTAAATGTTAACCCAACAATATTTGTCATTCCTTGTCAATTTTTTTTGCGAGACTAAACATTTATAGTGTTGCAATTTATATGGTCACTTACCGTGTGATTTTTCATCCAAATTTTAATAATCCATGACAATACGTCATCACAAGTTGCTAACAAGAGAAGTTAGGGTTTTGACCAATGGATGAACTCATGGATGATCATCATCCACAACAATATTTGTTCACTTATTCATAAGCATTGTCATCCAAAACTTGCCATATGACACTAAATGTCATATTTAGTGTGCATATGTTGTTTGGGTAAAATACGATACTCTTAGTCAAATGTTATAGCAATGCGTAACTCCAAATAGAAAAAAACACACTAATTAGACAAACTAGTGTAACATAGCGATCAGTTCTCCCCATTCATTGCACACCATGTGATAAATAGAGGTTAGTAGGCAAATACACTATACATACATACATACATAATGCCATATATACATATACATAATGCCATATGTTTTTTTATGTGACTATGGTAAGTTTTAAACGATGTTTTGTATGTATAAGTTTGCAAATACTATCACCCTCACTTACTTTTAGTTCACCCGCGCTCGATATATTTTACACCTTAACATGTATATAATGAAATATTTTCATGGATGATGATGACGGAAAAAACACTTCGTAAGTGACAATAATTGTAACATTGTAAATGTATAATACCAGAAAGAAAATTACAAGGATTGACAAATAACGTTAGGTTTGCATGTAGTGTTGGTGACAGTATATGGGCAATTTACAATTAGTATTGACCAAGACAACTAGAATTGGTGCCAACTAAATACCAATATTTAGTTTAGTGTAGTAGACATGCTCTAGTGTGTATGCTGCCTATACTTAGTGTGTGGGTCCACCGGTGTTGTTCACGTGCTCTTCATGTGGGCCTCTGCTCCTTTCTTTGTATAACTTATGATGTTACTTTCTATAACATAATATACCATCTCTAGGGCAGGTGTCGTGCTCTCATTGGTATTGGGCCCCACACCTCTTACTCAGTAGATTGGGTATAGGAGAAACATGTTTCCCATAGGTTCATCCTCATGGAGTCCCCTCTAACCTAGGCATGCTTAATTCAGTTACTCCTCTTAATCGGACATATGTGTTTAAGGGCCACTTCACACACAAGGTTGAAAGCCCATGACCATGGCAATGTAAGAGCTCTCATTGGTCGAAAAGGCGGAGACTATCTAAGTTCACTTCACAGTAGGAGGTGAAGGTCTAAAGGTCCAAAGAAAAGTTCGTGGATGAAAAAGTCTACATGAAGTCCTACATGGCAAGTTGTGGATAAGGGTGCATGGTCTGTTGGAATTTAAATTCCGGGAGACCATGAATTTATTTATTTTTCTTTTCCAACAGGACATAATTCATGATTTCCAGCAAGGCAGATTCCATAACATGCAAACATCATCAAGTAATTCTCTTCAATTGATAGAGTTTGAGACATGTTATACTAAACCAAAGCATCCCCTCTTTTCTGCCAACAAAATATGCAATGGTCCCATGACATGGTCCATTCTCACTTCACTTTATGCTTGAGGGCTCGTGACTACATAAAACAACTTTCCCAACACGCATGGTATGGCCTTTGGATGAGAGTCAAGGGCCCTCACCATTACAAGGTCACAGCTCTTGGCTCATGTGTGAAATGGCCCTAAGTGATATGTGGTGTGGAGTTATGAAGGATGGTGGGTATAGTTTGAATTTTTTGCGAAGGTGACTAATGCCCCCTTCCCACTCGACCTCAACGAAGCCTAAAAGTTGGTTCTAAAAACATGGCCTTCGCACCATCGACACTATCTAGTCCCAAGCCTAGTTGGCAAATGATGTGGCATGGTTTAAAAGTGGAGGTGTTAAGCCTAAAGCACCGACCCTCCCATCGTTGCCTATGCATGAGGCAAGAATGTAGGACCTTTAAAAGTGCGCCTCCCGCCCCTATGATTGGTTGCTTTTAGTCGTTAGTTGTGAGGGCACGTAACAAAAACCGGTGGTAAGAGAGATGAGTAGTAAGACATTTGGGGATGGGACAACAAACTATCCAGCATTCATTGCTTGGTGTATAAAACAATGAAAATGTGTGAAAACTACTTAACTAAAACCCACTCAAATATCTCTGGAGCAAGCTCTTGTAGGTGTATTGGGATAGCCAGATGCCTCCCCTATAACTGAGAGAGCTTTACCATGTCTTTAGGAAAGACTTTGGTTATTTGGTAAAGTCAAAGGGGAAGGGGGCATAACCTACATATCATCTAGGTGGCAAGCTAACTCACCCACTAAATTATAGCGATTGTGCTACCGATTAGGAGCCAAAAATAGGTTTCTAATCAAGGAAGCAAACCAAATTAACCTCATCTACCTTATGCCTCGATTTGGATATGATGACCACCTTCTCCTAATCATGTACTATTTCATACATTGGAGAAGTGGGCTACTTGGAAAAATAATAATTAAAAAAATCATTCAAGACCCATCTATCTTGAACTCACTTGGGTGGCCAAGGATACACACCTTGCTCTTTGAGTTGGGCACCACCATTCTTACTTATTCATGTTGAAAATGCAACCCATTATAGCATTGTCTCAAAGGATGTGACCTCGGACTTAGCATCAAAAGGCCCTATATTATTTGAAGGATGCCCACTTGGGATGAAATAACCCCAAACTTATGAGGGCGGAGTTTTTACTAGAACCCTTTCACCATGGGTAATATCGGTGGGCACCTAGCTCAAAGAGCAAGGCATCTGCCCTTGGATGATTTGGGGTATATGATGATGATCTTAAAGTCCATTTAGTTTAAAAAAATTATGTGTAATAATAGAGGTGATTGCATTTTCACCCTACGATTGGCAAGGCCCGATCCAAAAGAGCTAGATTCAAATATCTCTCTATTTACATTTGTAGCTATCTTGAGTGCATTGTCTATGGTAGTCAATGTCACATACACTATTTGCAGAGGGGTTACACTAAATCCCAAGGGGTGGACTCTTCATACCACGTACGAACTAATGTGAGTGTAAGAAGGGGTATTATTTAAGGAATTAGTGTACATGGTATACATAAGGGAGAGGTATCATTTGTCTCGGCCGGGGATTCGTGGCACTCATGTATTTTCATTAGTGAGAGTTCATTCATCTTTGCGGATGAGATGAACCACTTTAAACACTACCTCACATCGTCGGCTCCTTGTCTCAAGGGTTTCAAAAATGCCAAGTTTTAGTAGTTCTAAATAATCCTAGTCTAATCTAATACTTAAGGCAATAATACAAAGGGGGTTAGATAAAATAAAAATGCCTCATATAGAAACAAGTGGGTGCATCATGCGTTGCCAACCTATCATTACTAGTCCGGTTATTTTTAAGAAATTAATATGGGCGGACATTAAATACCCCCTCACGAACTTTCGGGGGTGTCAAATTTGGACTAGGGCAACACTCTAAAGAAATTTCTGAACCTGATAAAAAATTGTTGCCCATCCCGCCCAACTTCGAAAAAAAACATTGCCCTTGCATTCTTGAAGGCCACTTGACTACAAATCCCATATTGTGTGCACTTCACCTTCAAGGTCTAAAATCCAATATATATGTGCACTTCCAATTAGTAAAGAAGCAATTGATTGGGATTTCATTCTGGAAGTGAAACCATCAATGAAGCACGTAATTAACTTGGAGGTCAAAAACATTACAAAATCCTCATTAACATTGAGGTCATAATTTTGTGACTTGCCATTTAAAATTATCTTTGTCATCCTAATGATAGATTAGTGCAAGTGTTCATAAGATGACCAAAATGGAACAATGAACGTAGAATATAAAACATACAACAAAAAATTATATTTTTAATTATATTTTAAGGTAATATAATATGAGGTATAAATAAATGGTATGCTATTTGGAATTAGACTTGTGGGACAACGTTATGGATGGGGTATACTCAAAAAATCATAAGTTTATGATTATAGCCAATCTAAAATATTGTAATATTTTATCCTCATCACATATTGTACTATCTTTAAATCACATGGTGTATATTAATTATTTTCAAATAAATTGTATTATATGTTAATATTATTTATTTATTTTTGAGTTCACTAATTCACCATAAGTTGATATATATTATTTTGACATATTACAAATTTTTGAGCAATCACACCCGTGCAAAATAAATGAATAATGAACAAAAAATTGTCTATGACAACACATCATAATTATCTGTTGCACACGTTGATATCTTGTGATATTTATCAAAATAACCATGTGGAAGTCAAAGCCACATCATGGCCTTGAAAACAACTCATGGGAGGTTAGAAAATAGGCTTAGAGCATCCAAGGCGCATCATTGCCCCTTGCCAACTAATTGATATTTATAATATAGCTAGTAGTTCACAATAGCTATGAGGGAGAAAATAGGACTTACATGCCAACTCGGAGCCATTTCACTAAAGTAAGCTCCATCCGAGCTTCTTGATGGACTCATCCGATTTTTGTTACTGGATGACTTTACTTGAGTGCCACGAGTCCCCGGCCATTTGTCTCTAGTGTGTACATCTAAAAAGGCTATGAAATTTTATGAAGTAAAGGTAAATGTACATAGGGGTCTAAGGTTTAAAAACAAAATTCACAGTAGGTGTATTAGTGTGTTCTTAACTTTGGTTATTTGATACAATCTTGGAGTTTTATGCTATGGATGAAAAGACATTCAATGACTTTCTCGTTGGAAAGTGAAAGTGTGTTTTATATATGATACATGATTATTTAATTCATGCATAGTTGGTATATAGAGTGGAGGAACTTATCACATTGAATTGAAAAGCTTGGTATAAGTTTATGAATTTATTTGTAAGCATGCCATTAGTATGTATACATTTGTTTTTCTCTATAAACTTCTCGTATATTATTGAGCTTACTAATGCCAAATGTCATGCAAATTCAATATAGGTATTGTCCTCGTAATAGAGAAAATGATACTAGTAAGTTGGTGACACAACTTATCAATTATAAGTTATAAGATGATGGCACAATAGTTGCATTGCATGAAAATATGTGTGTGTGTGTGTGTGTGCGCGTTGGGTGTTGGGGGAGGTACACATAGTCTCTATACTTGTTTCATATTTCATTTTGGAGACAAATGGAAGCGTCAAAAACCATGGTAATGAAGAAACTAAGCACTAACAACACTTGATTTGGAAGATGCAGTTTGCTATGAACATTGACTGCGGTTTTCGTGTTGAAGGTTTGTGAAGTTTTCATTGGGAAATCCATTCTTTTTAAGGAGAATCTAACCATATGGACAAGTGTAGTTTACTTTAGAAAAAATCATGATTTTTTGGTTCCATCCAGGTAGTTTAATTTGGTAGATTATGAGGTCCGAGATGACCCTAAACTACCAGGTGATAGTGGAAAGGTACCAATTTTCAAATGGAGTGGTTGGTGGTTCGATTCCACCGTGAAATCTTTTCTCTACTTGATGGGAAAAAAAACAAACTAGGCAGGTAGGTAGAAAGCCACAAGCTCACCCACCACAAAGTAGGTAGTAAATCCCACCCTGCACGAAGAGGATTCTCGAGCATGGTAGGACCACCAGGCTCAAATTCACATCGGATTGCCCAACAATGGTTATTTATTTATTCATTCATTTGGTAGATCATATCTTATTTGTGGTGTGAGTGTTGTGGAGCAGACAACATTGTGAAGTTTTTCCAAGCATAAGCAAAAATGATGAGTTTTACATCAAGTTTTGGAGTTTTGAACAAAGATGTAGGAAATATCTTCATTGTCTTACAAACAATGCAATGCAATGCTGAAGATTTTACAATGATTCACCTCGACATGATTTCTTTCCCGTGTTTGTAATCCCCACACCTTAACTTATGCCTCAAATGAGGCCATAACTTAAAGCTAGTGGATGGGCAATGACACCTTGGAATTTTGAACGTCTCCATGGTGAATGTCCCTAAATCACACAAGTGAACCCCCACACAAAACACTTTGGATCAATTGGGTTTAAAATGTGGCCTCATAAACCGAGTAGCTGAATAGTTACATGGTTTATTGGTTTCAGCTACATGCCCTAAAATAATCCGAAGTTAATTATTTTTTTATTTATTGGTTTGCAGTAGGTCACACATGTATATAATTGTCAGACCTTTTTGAGATAGAGACAAATGACATAAAGAAAGAGAGAATCACGACCACGGGTAGATCACTCTAAGGCATTTTTGTGCACCACGTGCGGCTGGGGGTTTTTTGTTTTGGGGCTATTTACCTTCAATGGCTAAATTAAAACCTCCCTATAATTACTTAAATTTTGAAAATGGCCCATTTGTTTGCACCCTTCCATTACTTATATTGTCCAAGTCACTTCAATTTTTTGTACTCTATATTCTTTTTAAGTAATAAACGGGCGTGGGGAAGATGACCCCAACGACGGCGCGTTCCTTTTTCATTCATTTTTTGACAGACGGAAATCCCAATTATCATTCATCCCCGTGAGTCCTAAACCCATTTACATACCATACTAAACATACCTTCTAGGATCCTTATCTTCAGCCCCTATATTAATTTTACAGAAAAATAATGGCCCACGTTTTATGTCCATCTAACTTACTTATAGTGGGATTGTCTACATTTAATGGCCCCTTCATTATTTGGAATTCCTTTATAATTTTTATTTCAAATGATTTGAATCCTCTTTATATTATGCCGCACGTCGTTTTTAAAATGCACTAAGTGATCTACCCGTGATCACGACTTAGAGATTTCATAAATAAATGTGGCTCTCACCCTTGTTAAACCTTCAAGGCCGAGGCCTTAATACAAATACTAGTCATAACTCTAATACTCAAGTTTATCCTATATCATACTATCCTTCATCCCTAATTCTAACATCAAAGTCTATCCTACCTCCCACTATCACTCCCATAAGCACTAGAAAAAAATGTCAAACTCTTCGTCGAAAGCCTTTAGATACTACGGATTAGGAAGTTTCACTATAAATACCCTAAATCCACTTACTCGTAGATGTGACACATAAATCTATCATAACATAGATACGACTAATATAGAAATTTCTACCCCGTGAACTTGATAAGGTATAGGCCTTGTCACTATCAATTTGGCATTAGCAAGTAATGACCACTTGACCATTACATTCCAAAATTTACCACAACTCCTAACAAATTACTTATTTTCTAATCCTCGGTAAATTTTCACAATGCTAATATATTCACAAATTTAACCATAACATTATGCCCACACTTATAGCGAAATCCGTCCTCGGAATTTATATAGTTTAACAAGTCTACATAAGCCTTATTCAACTTGTCATGATTAACTCAATCCGAGTAATTTGTTCCATCTGAGTAATTTGTTACATCCTAATTGCATAAATAATAAGAATATTTTTTTACAAAAACGTCTTTGATTTCATACAGTCCAAACCATTTGGGTAATATATTTATGTGAATTTTGCGAAAATACCTCGAGTCGTATATCATTACCAAATCTCCAATTTCAAACACTTGCTTCTTCATCCTCATATCTCATGTATTATTTATTTTTACTTGAGCAACTTCAATCGTTTATCGCACCCTCGATTGAACTCCAACTAATTCGTTAAGTTGTACAAACCGTTTTTATTGAGACTTATTCAAATTCAACCGTATTTTCGTAGCAATGCGAAGGATCACAAGTTTGTATTCTATCAGAATCAAAGCCTTAATGTCATAGGCTAAACAAAATAGACAAATCCGGTAGCCATTTTGAAAGTTGAGTTGTATATCCACATTGCATGATTAATATTGAGATCCCATATACTAGTATTTGCCCATGTTTCCGTTTCATTTGCAATCATAAAACAGAACGTCTTGTTTGTTTGTTTGTTCTACTAGTCCGTTACTACTTGGTTTGTACATAGTTATAAACATATATGTTATCGCTAATCGTTCTATTAAATCTTCTGACACATTACTTGTAAATTGAGGTTCATTATTCAATACCGTTTGTAAATGAATGCCTAAGCGAGAGACAATGCGTTCGTACATAAACCGCACCATTTTCTTCTTAACCAAAGTTTTCAAAGCTCGAATTTCAGCAAATTTTGTAAGATAATGTATAGCAATGACTATAAAATGATGTTCCATATTGGTGACCAGCAAGGGATCCATCAAATCAATACTTCATTTCACAAACGGCCCAAACCGAGGAATAAGATGCAAATTGCCGTTTACCGTGGATTTATTTATAAATGTTTGGCACATTTCGCAATGTTTGTAATAATCAAAGGTATTCTTGAACACTGTTGGGCAATAGTATCATATCGCAACAATATTTTCTACTGTAATCCACCCCGCAAAATATCATCCACAAAAACCTTTATGAAACTTACGTAATAATTTTGGACAGAGTAATGCCTATTTTAATCTTTTGAAGGCCTCTATCGCATCTAGTGTAGTTTTCGGAAGAGGTCCATCATATGATAAAAACCTAGTCAAAGGTTTATCAATCATGACGTACCGTTGAATTAATCGTCGATAATAATCCGTAATTTTCCTACATACTCTTACCTCACGTTTGGTAGCGGAAAATAGTATTCCAAAAATTGCTTCCACATTCTTCAGATTGATATTGATTCTCCTTTTTAAAACGATGTGACCAACCAAACAACCAAATAACAATTTATATATATTTTTAGTTTAGTATAATTTTTTACTCATCTAAGCATTCAAAAACCTTCTTTAAATTTTTTCAAATATGAAATTTGATCCCCATAGACTCCAAAGTTATCCATAAATACTCTAACAAAACATCCTAGTATGGTTTTAAGACATTGTTCATTAGCATTTGGAAAGTATCCAGAGCATTGCAAAATCCGAATAACATTACTTTATAACAAAAGATGTTCCACAATGAAGTGAATGTCGTCTTCAATTGATCTTCATGTGAAATCTACACTTGATGATATCCACCATACCCATCCGTAAAAAATTATAGTTCATATCCTCCCACATTCTTAAGAGCTTCGTCGTAATATAAAAAGGGATATGGATCTTTTTTCGTAATATTATTGAGTTTCTTGTAATTCACGCAAACCCTCAATATATTATTTTTCTTTGGAGCCATGGTAATTAGAGATACCCATTTGGTGTTTTCTACCAGTCAGATAAATCATATTTCTACCAATTCTTCTAATTCTACCTTCACCACTTTAGCGTACTTGGGATTCATTCAGTAAGGTTTTTGCCTCATGGCCTTGGCATTTTATATGAGTTTAATCTTATGCGTCTCTAAGATAACTTCACGCAAATTCTTGTAATTGAAGGCAAAAAATGAATTAACTTGCTGAAGAGGTTGTGAAAATGCTATTGTTCTTGAGGAAAGAATTTCGGCCCCAGCCGAATTTTATTCAACCTCTATGTTACCTCTTCATTTGACAAAATCGACTTCTCATTTGTCTATTTTACATAAATTTGTTTGTGAGGTGAAACTCCTCTTTTTGGAACTGCTTCAATTGTATAAAATTCAATCTCATTATCCAAAAAATCGTTTGTATGAATTCTTTTTTATTCCAAATTGTCATCTTCTAGCGAATCGGAGTCGGATTCGTATGATGTTGATGTTTCTTCGAGTGGGACAAACGAAATTCATTGCGAATGTGGTATCTTTCCGATTGTCATGTATCCTTTGCCTAATATTTTTTTAACGTGTGTGTTTATAATCCACGACCTAAATTATTAGGTATGATCCATCCTCTTCTAATATCTTGTCACCGTTCTATCAACTTGACATTAGCGACTACTGGCCATTTGACCAATATCTTTTAGAACTTATCTACTTTTTAATCCTAAGTAAGTCATCACAATGCTAGTAAATCCACAAATTTAACCATAACATAAACATGAAATTATTGCGCAAACGTTGGTCCAATTTGATTCCAATTTTCAATGAATTCCAATGAATGCCTTTGAAAGTAGACAACCTTGTCTAAAATAACATTATATATACATACTAAATCAACACAATAATTTAAGTGTCATTTTAGAATCACAAAGACAATTTCAAATGGTAAGTCATGAAAATTATAACTTCAATGTTAATGAGGATTTTGTAATTTTTTTAACCTCCAAGTTAATTACGTGTTTCATTGATGGTTTTACTTCCGGAATGAAATCCCAATCAATTGCTTATTTATTAATTGAAAGTGAAGTGCACTCAAATGGGATTTGTAGTCAAATGGCCTTCAAGAATGCAAGGGCAATGTTTTTTTCGAAGTTGGGCGGGGCGGGCATCAGTTTTCAGTCGGGTTCATAAATTGTTATGGAGGGTTGCCCAAGTCCAAATCTGACACCCCACATAGTTCGTAGAGGGGGACTCAATGTCCGCCAACCAAATCTCATCATAAGAGGCTTTGATCATTCCACAATGCAAATAAATAGATAGATAGAAACTCCGGCCCCAATTTAAGGGGCCGGCGTGAATGAAGTGTCCCTTCGTATTGTCAAATGACCCGATGTCTACCAGACAAGGGGAAATTGGGACAATACTACTCTCCCCTTTCGAGGATGGGCACTATAGTAACCGGAGAACATATAAAAGTAACCCTCCGTAGTTGTTAGTAAGTTCTTACGTTGGTGTGATAGTATAAGTTGTGGTGTGTTGTGTTAGTGGTTGCCAAGTCATGTTTCCTTGGTTGGTTGAGGGATAGTTGTACTACACTCGGATGGTCCGGGTTCGATTCCCGTTGAGTCCGTCTGATCATTAAGTGTGGTGTGCATGACTTGGTGCCACTAGTGATTTATAGGCAGGAAAAATGTATCAACCAACCGGCTTCTACCCATCTTCCTGAGCTATTGGTGTTCATATTGTTCAATAATTAATGGTCATCATTATGACCCCTTTTCTTATTCTATTGGTAATGTTTGGTTGTTTTCGATACGTCTTTTATGTAAAAGGATTGAACTAGCATATTGTATGGCAATAGTGCTTATTTCTTTGAATGTATGTTTTACCGTATTTTCGGGTAGTTTAAATGTTTGTTCAAGTTGTTTCATTGACGGGGCGTGCGTGGTTCCTCTAGCTCCAGCCGTAATGACTATAAGTGGATCTATTTTCCAACCTTGTTGAGTAATGTTGTGAATTAGTGGTTGGTATTTTTGGATTTTATTGTTAATTGTATCTTGTGGGAATCTATCATTTGTGTATGTGAATTCAATAAATTGTACCGTGAGGTTGTTTGTTGGGTGAGGTGGTGGGGTACTTTGGTGTGAGAGTTCTTTGATACATAGGAGGTCGGGTTTGAATCTTGCGTTGCAGTGGCATCTTTGTTGTTCACATGTACATGGTAAAAGCCATGCGGGGACTGTATTCTCTTGTGGGTTGTTGTTGAATGTCCTAGCATTCATAAGGGTGTAACATCTTGATTTTTGTGAGAATAGAATTAGTTTTCTTAGTTCCCATACTGCTTTGTTATGTCTTTTAGTTCTTAGGGCGTGTATGTTCCACAATGCACTAACACTCGGAGGGAGGGAATTCTCACATACCAACATACCTCTCATCCATTCAACATAAAAACCTAGCCCCCCTATAGGTTTGTTGTGGATTCATTTGAAATGACCTTGAGTACACAAATTCAAGTTCTTTGAAGCTAAAGGGCTAGTTTAGACTACAATATCGGGGGGGGGGGTGACTGGCCGAAAAGTAGAAACCACGTGAGAACAACTATAGGATAATATTTTATTCATTGGCAAGAAAAATTATAGAAACTTTAGATGTACCATAGCCTACTTAAATTACGAAACATGAGATTACATATAATTTAGCATAAGGGGAAAACCCCAAGTTTAGGTTTAAGGTAGAAAGAAATTAGTATGACAAAATAATAGAGGGATTTTTTTAAAATAAAATGAGTATATTCACATATAATACATGCAAAATGAATGAAAATTGAACGACTGGGTTATGATGTGTACACTCTTCTTTCATCAATATATATATCAACGTAGATATACACTATGCCATATCGGAGTCTTAAGTTTACCTTTGTACGGAACGAGTAAATCCAAATTTTAGAAGTAATTTAGCATCATTTGAAATAGTGTAGGTTTTCTTTTATAATTACCTATAGGATGTTGAATATTTGGTGATTTTTTTTTCCACTTAAAGGGTTTCTTAAAATCCAAATGAGCATGTAAATAACCCTCATAAAAATGTCCTTTGTACGCACGTGGTTACATAACACAAGAGGGAGTGACCCCCCCCCCAAAAAAAAAAAAAACTACAATGAAGAAGTGCACCAATCAAGAATTTTAGGGTTCACTAGCCGGGGTTTACACTATGGCCAAGACTTCTCTAGTGGATAAATTCAAGCATGAATGAAAAAAATGACATGGCTGCCAATATGGCAACGCATTTTGCTAGGGGAGCTCTCCGGAGGTCAAGTTTATTGGGCAACCTCAAACCCTCGTACCAAAAAACCTAATCTCTAGAAAACTCCAACTTGAAAGCCAATAACTATTTGTCCATCTTATTTGCCATACCAACCGTTGCCTCAAATAACCTTGTCTTGGGCTGAAATTCTTGACGGACTGATGCACTTCTTCATTGTCGCCTAAACCAACCCCAATTCCGACGTCGAAACAACTACAAAAAATAACCCCCAGGCTGCATATTAATTTTAGGGCTTTGATGTTGGATGAATGAGAGGTACACCTATGACATATACTACGTACGATAATTCCCTCTCTCTCTCTCTCCCTCCCTATCACCCATACCCTATATCATCATATACGACATGCTCTTGAATAACTTATACAACATTATGGCCATGGCATGGGCACGTTTCTGCATCACAATAGAATGACATCAAGGCTGCAAGTGGTGACTTCCTAGGTACCTATCTCACAGGGTAGCAAGTAATTTATCTCAATTTTAAACTATATTTCTTATCACGCCGGCCCCTTGCTTGAAAGGGGTCGGAGTTTCTATCTATCTATCTATATTTCTTATCACACTGAGGCCATGAGCTTTACACTACACTGTTTATTGTATATATTGTCACTTTACTATCTAAAAATATGACTTCTTACTCTAGACTCCAGTTTTCATTAGCAAAGGTTGAATAGGTTGTTCGGACACATAGAGTGTATAGATTTATTATACTTGGTAAAATGTTATACGTTTGGTAAATAGTCATAGCATTGGGTAACTTTGATTAGTAAGTGACATTGATTACCATGAACAATGTAATGACCAGTGACCATTTCTTTTTTAAATTCCTCTCATTGGTTCAAAATGAGTGGCCGTCCCACTTCGTTTTACGCAAGGCTGTTAAAAATAAGAGTGATCATTTAAAAAAATGGATGTGATTATGACGCGGAAATGTCATGGAATCCTAGATGCCCGTAAATGAAATTTGGTGGTCATCTAGATTTCGTGGCAAGAGACTTAAATAAGTTGTCTCAACATAAAATGAAGGTAACCATGTCATGATTTTATTTATTACTTTCTTTTAACAATGTCCATGTTCAATCAATGATATCATAACAAATAATCAATTTAAGAAAACTTAAACCTTGATTTTGATTTCAAAAACACAACGTCCTAGTCTCTTCCTCTTGCATATCAAAATGAAAAATATAATCTTAAGTATCCCAATGTGCTACGCTGAACATCATAATGCAAATCAAATTTTATTTTTAAAATGACTTATGTTGACAAAAACATTATATTACCAATTAGTGGATGTGACACTTTGAAACCTCTTGGCATCTAGTTTAGGCCCTTCACAAATAATGCACGTGAGTCTGACACTAAATACCATAACCGGTGTAGTCGTTGATCAATTTATGGTGACTCTTTCAAACCCTTTTTTCTTTGGACGGCAAAAGAAAGTTGACCCCAACCCCTTAAAGGCACCGTTATACTTTATGAGGCCTAGCTATGTGCTCCTTTGTACAAGCCCCCGACAATCATGCAATGTAAGAACTACTTTACTTGGTCAATGAAACTGAATTCGTATTTAGTACAATTTATTATGGAAAAAGGAAGTGAAGTGGAGTAAGGGTGAGTTTCCATGTGGGCCACTCGGCCACTACATTCTAGATAATAGTGGGTTGGAGGTGTTCTCATGTACATAAGCATAAGCCGCCAACCAACCACATTTTGGTGGTCTATTAGAATGTGAAGGGTTGTGGACACGGGCTGCTAGACTTCTAAGTGCCCACTAAAGCATTTTTTAAACTTACAAACGTCAAGCATGGAAGGATTGAAGACTGATTTTAGGAGGAGGACAAGGTTAGTATGTGAGCATGGGGTTGCGAAGATGGAGTAGCTACACTATATATATGATATTTAGTGTCGGTCGGCATTTTATGTCATTGCAATAAACTTTTCGAGTGACACTTTCTATGAATAAGTTTACAAATACTATCATCTCCACTTACTTTTAGTTCATCCAAATGCCAATTATTGAAACAAAGTTTGGTATAATTTGCATCCTAACAAATTTTATGATGAAATATTGTCATGGATGATTTAAATTTTGGATGAAAATCACTTAATAAGTGACAATACTTGCAACACTATAAATCTATAATGCCCAAAAAGTTTTTACAAGGAATGACAAATATTGTTAGGTTAATATGTGGTGACACTACACCACAATTTACAATTGGTACTGACTGAGACAATTAGAATTGGTTACATTAAATATCATATTCAGTGTAGTTAGCACATATGAACCCTACCCCACCAAATTCCATCTACGTCGGGGTTGAATTTTGTCCTTATTCCCACTAGAATCTAGTGAACAAGCGGCCTACATGGAAACTTCACCCTGAGTGTGGTCATATGTGATGACCGAAATAAGATACATGTGATATGATTTGAACTGTGGCTCATTTCTACAATTCCGATCTTCTTGTAACTTAGTTGCTTAGGGCCACTTCACACACAAGACTAAGAGCCCGTGACAACTACACTCCAAGCACTCCCATTGGTGGAAAAGGCGGAGCCGGTCCAAGTTTGCTTCACACCACGCTTGAGGGACCAACGGAGTACGTGAATGCACGATGGATGTAAAGTCTACATGGATTCATAAATGGCATCTAATGGATCATGTTTCATGGTCACTTGGACTATTTCCCATAACCACCTCTTGGAGGTAGGCCTACCACAAATCCGGGAGACCATGGCACTCCGAATTGCTCACTACCGTTGATTTATTTTATTCCATCATGTGCGAGGACCCACATGAAATAGAAATCCATTGAAATAGCATTTGGTTGAGGGCCCAGTCACATACCGCTTTGCACTACACTTGAGGGTCCGTGACCACACTACATGATTTTGGAGGTGATTTGGGACGGCCTTTGGACACTTTCTTTTGGGCTCTCACAATTTCATGATCACGGCTCTTGGCGCGCGTGAGAAGTGGCCCTTATATGACAACCACACTAGGGGGGTCCAGCGAGGGCCCATCCAGCTCGGCCCATTCAAGACACTAAGGACAACATCCAAAAGGACCCCGACTCGTTGGATGCAGAGCTCCCAACTGGCTGCAAAGCCCCGGTTGGATGGGCCCTATGTTCGGGGAAACCGACGGCTAGTTCATTATCAGCCGATGGATTTCCCCTCATGGCCGGTCCAAATTTCCAACCATCGGATGGCAAACCGACTGTAATTCCAATCCTTCGGCAATTAGCCGATGGACCAGAAAATGTCCCAGAAATGTAGCCGATTCTTCTTGTGAGTTACTGGATTTCAGCCGGAAGCATCCAAAGTGCTATTTGTTTGGGGCATTTGATGATGCACTTGAGGAAGTACCCTAAACCTTAAACTTTTTGAATTATGCAACCTTTCCATGACCAAATCCAATTGCTTCTATGAAGAATTGGGGGACCCTTGGCCTTCAAGCGGTGAAGGCATTGCTAGGTTCAATTCCTCCCAAGGATATTAACTCTTCAAATTTAAAGTTTTGAACATGCTTTTTCTTTTCACTTATTCAAGATTATGCACTAAGAAATGATTTCTAATACCTTTTCATACATTTTTGAAACAATTAGTGCCGATATGAATTCCATTTAATCGGATATTGGCCAATGACAATATGAAAATATAGGCAATTGGCCGATTGATTTTACAAAAGACCGGCTGTTGCCGATGTAAATTGGAAAAAATCCGACCCTTCGTAGCAACTACCGGCAATTAGCCACTAAGGCTTCAAAAACTTCCCGAACTCTGGGTGTGGCTACGATAATAGTAAGCAGGGGGTCTTATGTATCTTATAGAAGCAGCTCATTTGTTGATAGAGGATCGATAGACTAGGGTGGCATGAAGAGTGCTCAAATTGGCAGAGTCCCTCCTTGTATTGTGGTGGCTTTTGTGAATGAGGTTCGTTGAAGGCTCCATAAATATCTGAAGGCCACCGGATAGCCTCTTCGGGGTTCGACGATATTGAGGCCGGCCTCCCCGGGATTGGCTTGCCGCCTTTGTTGCTGGTGAGAGAGCATGCATCGTCGAATTGGTTCCTAAATTGCCTAAGAAGTTAGGGCCATCAAGTTACACTACCAGAAAACAAGGGACTTTCACAACAGCACCGTCTGACAGCTTTTGTTTTGAGCCGATGAAACATTTTGACAGCATTTCGGGAGATCCGAGTGTTTGCAAGTCCAACTGGTTACATGTTGACATCCTCCGGTTTCCCTTGATTTAAATTGGGGTATATACTCTAAATTCCTCTAAAAGGATTGGTAATTTTTTTGCAGTCTTGAATTTCAACTGGTTATTTCTCAAACTCAACCGGTTCATTTGTAACTAACTGCCAGCACTCCCCGATCATTGGGTCCGCATTGGTTGAAATAGGTTTTGGATCGCCACAAGAGGTTTGGTGACCTACTGCAGAGGTTTGATAGCTATGATTGAGGTATGGTGTTTGCTACTACGTACTCCTTGTGCCACCCTAATTAATTGATGGACATGAGTTGAAATAAAATTATGGCACATGATATGATTGTTTATCATGCTAATTTTTTTGTCTTAGCTCTACACTGTTTATACCAATCAATATGTATACCTATTTGGAGTTACACAATGCTATAGCTATTGAATGAGAATGTAATAGGTTACCAAGCAAAGTCGTTTATGTTCTATAATGTCCAAACAACCTATTGAACTTTTGGTAACAAAAATTGAGCTCTTGAGTAAGACATTATTGCACTATGTAACTTTGAATAGTACCACGTACTAATTGGGATAATCTAATTGAGGCCCCTTGTATTTGGTTGTTTCTCTCGAGGTGGTTGTACTTTTCCCTTGCAATTGAAATTGTTTCAATTTGTCAAAAAAACACACACATAAAAAATAAACATGTTATCCAACCTCTAAGGTAAGATCTACACAACAAAACTTTGTGTTGCATTAGCAAATTTACGATGAAACATTATAAAAAATTAGACTGAAATTTGAATGCTCTCTAGTTTAGTTATGATCAATGGAATTGAATGGTTGTCGATCCTTAATTAAATCTATAAATCTTCCCAATTGTTTTCATTATTGAGTTTGGAGTAGTTTATGATCTTCGAAGATGTAGTCGAATCTCTTGTAAACATGTGTCGTTATGGTGTTTGTTCTTTAATCCTCACCTAATGACACACCAATCAAGCACGGGTGTCTGATCAAGAAAAGTAATTGAACAAGGGCCAATTCACACGGGGTGCCGAGTCCCAATTCCCACTCACATTAGCAAGTCCCAACAGAAAGACGAAGTTCCAAATATTGAGCCTCAAGAAACCATTAAAATATGGTTCATTATCATTAAAGTAAGACGTTGATCGATTTAATGTACAAATTTTTTTGCAGGGCTTGTATTGAGAGTTGGATCTAGCTTTTTGGTTGAACCCAATTCTCAACACAAGTCCCAAGCCTCACCTCCAAAAGTGTTGTCATACAAGCATCCGTATCATACTCGGGACTTCAGCCTAGGGACCCAATGTGAAGATGTAAGTCCCGACTTCCATACTCTCAACGGCTGAGATCGCACGGATTGGCCTCAAGTGACTTGGGACCCGTGTGAACCAACCTAACACCCCCATAGTACCTTACAATGTGAGGCGCATGCGCTTATACCATTCCAAAACAGTTCAGAGAATAATCAAGTGGGTTCAAGAATCCAAGAGCATGTGCAGAAGGTTGCCCATGCAGATCTGCATCTGTTCAAACTTATCCCTGTTTACAGAAGACACGCTCTCAAGCGGCTCAAGATCCAAGCCAAGGACCACTTCACATTAGAGCTTGAGGGCCCTTGACCCATGATATACAAATTATGTGATTGGATGAGAAGATGGAGATGGTCCAAGTTCACTTTACACTAGATTTTGAAGGCTCGAGGAACCAAAGAAAGTATAATGGATGAAGAATTTTGCACGACACCTAATTTCATGGTAGGAAGTGGATAATGTTTCATGGTTTATTGGATGTTGCGTTAGGTTCATCGAAAAGAGGTGGGTCTAGCACATATTAAAGGCCATGGCGATCAATTAAAGTTGTCATTGACTCCTAGAAATATTCTATTGTTATGGTGGGGACTTGAACCCGAACATGTGTTATGGTCCCTCAACTTGGTCTACTTTCACTTTACATTGAGCTTGAGGGCACATTGATTGCAATATTGGATTCCTATTTCCCATGGTACAACCTCTAGGAGATTTCAAGGGCCCTTAGATTTTCATGGTCATGGCTCTTGGTTTGTGTGTAAAGTGGCCCTAATGTAGTTTGTTGTAGCACTTCATAAATTACCAAGCAATTAGACGATGATCCTTAAAATTAAAAAAAAAAAGAAAAAAAAGTTGCAAGTAAAACAAACTATGATCATATACATTGCTTGTCAAAAAGTTCACAATATACAACCTCAATGTTCCCTAGAATAAAAGGATAATTGTGCTCATCTTCTACATAATCCTACAAATAGCAACCAAGGAGTTGTGTAATGTTAAGGCCAAATTTTGTTCAGATTTCAATTTGAAAACCAACATCAAATTCTCTAGGATCCTGGCAATGATTTTTTTAACCAATTTATTTTGTCTTATGTAGTACAAAAAAACGAAGCAATTGGACGATGGTTTCTTTCCAAAGGCAACAACTATATTTTATTTGACTTTGAATTTATAGTTGCTTGTCAAAAACTCCACAATACACATGCTAAGTGCTCCCCATAAATGGCCCATAAATGGGGAGTCTTGGCATTATACTAGGAATGTTCTTGACCAATACATGGCCTCACAAAACACAACCAAGGAGCTGAGTAATATTATTCATAAACTAATATTTGAAATCCTCAAAGTGAGGAGTCTCCATATTAGGTAAGGTAGATGAAGCTAATTCAACGAGTTTCCTTAATCGGACACATATTTTGGGATCCTAATCGGCGGGACAAATGCTTTAATCTGGTGGGTGAGTAATACATGGTGATTTAGACGCCGCCTTGGTGATATTTGGGTGATGCTCCCTTCCCACCTGACTTTACCAAAAAATCAAAGTTTTTCCTTAAAACCGGGTAAAGCTCTCTCGGTTATAGCCGAGGGATCTAGCTATCCCAATGCACTTACAAGAACTTGCTCCGGGGATTTTCGAGTAGGTTTTAGTTAAGTAGTTTTCACTAAAGTTCATTGTTTTCTCTACCAAAGAATGTTGGAAAGTTTTTGTCCCATCCCCAAATGCCTTACTACTCATCTATCTTACCATTGGTTTTTGTTACATGCCCTCATAGCTAAGACTAAAAACAACCAATCACAAGGGTGGGAGGCGACACCATTAAAGGTCCCTACATTCTTGCTTCATGTCTAGGTACCGATGGGAGGGTCGGTGCTTGAGGCTTAAAACCTCCACTTTTAAATCATGCCACATCATTTGCCAACTAGGCTTGGGACTAGAAAATGTCGATAGTGTGAAGGCTATGTTTTTAGAACCAACTTTTAGGCTTAGCTAAAGTCAAGTGGGAAGGGGACATGAGTCACCTTTGCAAAAATCAAACTCCACCAACACAATCTACAAATCCTGTACCAACACCCTCACAACCCTCAACACAAGCTACATGGAACAAGACAAAATCCTTTACTTCAGCCAAGAAGGATTTTGCCCACAATGCAACACTACTAGACAAATACAAATGATAATCGCAACCCTTGAGGATGCAAGACTCACAAACAAAGTCATATACCTAACATACATAGATTTCTACAACACATTTAGATCAACCGAACACGCTAAACTCCTAGCCTAATAGAAGACCTAGGGTTCCCCAAGGCACAATTATAGAACTAGGTGGAACAGTACACACACTCCACCACCTCATTCTCAAGTGTACACTTTGGGATTAGACCCCCAGGACAAATCAATAGAAGAACCATACAAGGAGACACCCTAAGCCCACACATGTTCATATTATTATTATAACCCCTCCTTAGATGACTAGAAAAAACTATTATGGATACCACTTTAACACATCCCTCGCCACATGTAACACCACCGCCTATGTTGAGAACCTAGCCATAGTTATAGATGACCTCCAAAACAACCAATCACAAGTCAACAAACTACAAAAAAATTGCATAATGGACCCACATGAACCTAAACCTAGCCAAATGTGCCATCACATGATGCCCAAACAAATCCAAACTCAAGCCAAACACTATCAAATATATCCAAGGCCAAAACATCAAAAACAAAAAATCCTACATTGATCCTAAACAAACCCTACACATACCTAGTATCCTCACCAAAATGGAAAACCTAAATAGAAATTACCACTAACAAAGCCTCTCAAAACCAAATGGAGAAACAACCTAAACTACGTGACATTAGCACAATAAGCTAAAGAAAAGAAAAATCAAACAATACCTCAACAAATTATACATGTACATCATCACCACTCTAACACAAATTCAAATCAAACATATCGCTACCATCCTCACACCGAATGGATTCCGCACCAAAGACATACACACCCCCAAATTAACCAAAGAGGCCCTACAACAAAGCCCACACACTCTTCCCACCACCCCACCAACAAACGAACCATCAAATATCCCAACCGCCTACCATCGCTGATAACCCCAGCTGCAACGCACCCAACACATGGCCTTATGGTCTTTAGGGGTTAATATCACTTACTTAAAGTAGACGTGCCTAATTCCAACGAAGCAATACTTTGGACACCTATATTTGATTGACCAATTTGTGGTTAGATGTGGATCTAAGATTTGACACCAAAAGACATGTGTTGAAAAAAGATTGGACTACGTACTTGAAATATGATAACCTTTTTGGGGTCAATAGACAACAAAATTGGAGGACCTGTATGATCATTTAATGAGAATGAAAATATTCACATTGATAATAAATAAGATACTCATCTAAGCTCCCAAAGTCACGAGGGAGGTGGCTACGGCCTCGATTTGGATTTTGCTAAGCATCTTGTACTAACTCAACCACGTGCGTGTTTCACATCTTAAGAGCTATGTTCGGGGAAAACCGACGGCTAGTTCATTATCAGCCGTTGGACTTCCCCTCATGGCCGGTCTAAATTTCCAACCATCGGATGGCAATCCGACTGTGATTTCAATCCTCCGGCAATTAGCTGATGGACCAAAAAATGTCCCAGAAATGTAGCCGATTCTTCTTGTGAGTTACTGGATTTCAACTGGAAGCATCCAGAGCGCTATTTGTCTGGGGCATCTGATGATGCACTTGAGGAAGTACCCTAAACCTTAAACTTTTTGAATTACGCAACCTTTCCATGACCAAATCCAATTGCTTCTATGAAGAATTGGGGGACCCTTGGCCTTCAAGCGGTGAAGGCATTGCTAGGTTCAAATCCTGCCAAGGATATTAACTCTTAAAATTTAAAGTTTTGAGCATGCCTTCCTTTTCACTTATTCAAGATTTTGTACTAAGAAATGATTTCTAATAACTTTTCATACATTTTTGAAACAATTAGTGCCGATATGAATTCCATTTAATCGGATATTGGCCAATGAAAATATGAAAATATAGGCAATTGGCCGATTGATTTTACAAAAGACCGGCTGTTGCCGATGTAAATTGGAAAAAATCCGACCCTTCGTAGCAACTACCGGCAATTAGCCACTAGGGCTTCAAAAACTTCCCGAACTCTGCTTAAGAGAAGTGGGCTAGTTGGAAAAAGTAACCATTTAAAGACCCATCTCCCTTGCTTGCTTAGCCGGGAGCAATTGAGTGAGCAGCAGAGTGGCAATGCAGAGCAGCAACACCTGCTGAGACGAGTATCTCGGAATGGGCCACACTGCCTACCTCTCCTTCTTCCCATTCCGCCATCGCCCCAATTGGGCCTTCGCCTCCGCCTTACTAGGTGCACTTGCGTCGTCGGTGCGTAAACCAACAAGCAACAGTAGTAGTAACAGATTAAAGTTGCTCGCTTCAGCTCAGCTATTGGAGTTTTACTTTCGGATCAGGCCAGGTGCCCGCTGTGCTCACTTTTAGATGCTACTGATCTGCGGCACTCAGTTTTGAGGGCGACCATCACCCTCCCTCACCTTGGTGATCGGTGGGTCACCCACGGACTCCTCAAATGTCCACGCTGCAGCACTAGAAGTTGTGTTGTGTTGTCAAGTTACGCATCCTGCTGGCTCTGCTGGTTCAGCACATGTTTCGGCTGCCTAAGTTGCCTGGAATTGCTGTCCTCAAGCCGTCTTCTGTCGACCAGAGTTGCGCAGTGATGTGTAAGTAAGGGAGGTGCAGCCTTGGCATGCAAGCCACCCTTGGAAATGGCTACCTGTGCAACAAGGTACTAGTTGTGCTGCTATGCTGGGCCATGCCATTGCTTTTCAGGTGGAGGTCAGTTGTGGCCTCTTTCTTTGCTTTTCTGTCTGTCTGTCTGTCAGTCTTTTCAGCCGGTCGTTTCGAAAGGTGCCTGAGGCGTCTTTCTTTGCAATGCCCAAGTGAGGGGAGGGCCATTCTGCTTCAATTTCCTAGTAGATCATCATCCTTGTCGAATTTGGGTTTGTTTCTCCTTGGAGGATGGTTTTGCCTGGACCTTTGCTTGTGATATAAGGAGGCTGTGCCTTTGCTCTTCCTGCCCCTCCACCTCGTCCAGCTTTGGTTCCCATCAGTAGTCTCCTAGTGGCAAGGTTTCCCACTTTAGCAGTTAGTAGTAGTGGTGCTCTCAAGCCAGCAGCCGTTTGAAGGATGGATAAGTTAATCCATAAACCACCCTTTGTCTTCTCTTGTTTCTTCTTCTTCTTCTTCCGACTCTGAATGCAAGTGGAAGTGAGGAGATGCCGAGGAGATGAACTTACTTAAGCTTAATCTTTGATTTGCACTGTTGTTGCCTTCTTGTTCAAACTCCAACTTAGTTAGCCTGACGCTGGGGCCTTTCTCTTGCTGACAGGTGGTCTACACAACCTATTAATGTAGCCTGCATTTCGGGATAAAGGACGAGTTGCTTCAATTTTATATAGTTGGAAAAGGTGGTTTCGGCGCACTGCTGATGTTTACCTTAAGCCCTACTTATCAACCTCCACCCTCCATTTCTGCAAGGAAGTGATGCGAGAGCCTTGGATGAGCGAGCCGTGAGACGCTTGGCATAAGTTACTCACTTATTGCTTGGTCTGAACTTAATATTCAAATCACAGTAGAACTTCCCTTCTCGGTATTGGGGTTAAGTTATCTACTTCATGGCTCCATTGCCCTGCTGGTGTTTCAGCGGAAAGATGGACACTCTCCAACCGGCCACATCCGAAGGACAACTTAAGCGGCGCTGAAGCCGAAAAATAGGTGGCGGAACGTCCTCCACGTTTTGGATCTGAATGGACTTTTCCAAGATTGGAGTGCATCTGCTTAGATTTGGCCATTCCAGTCTGATTTAGACTGGCTGTCATGGGCCGGATTGAGCACACGTAGTAAGGTTCTGGTTTGGACGATATTCTTGTTAGCAAGGGGGAGGGAGACAGTAAGGCAGGCAGAGGGGATGGGGACATTGACTTTGCCAGCCTATGTAAATCTACAAGAGGATTGCAAAGATCTTCGGTATGCTTTCAAAGGTATGATGCCACCGAACTCAATTCCATATTGCTTGTTATTCCCTCTGGAAACATTTTTATGTGCTTTTTCCATTGTGGAGGTGAGGAACCTCTCGCATTCCATTCCTGTGGCTTCAGGTGCAGTTGTAAGAACCTGCAGTAGGAGCTCTTGCAAGAATCTGCAGTAAGAAACTTGAAAAAGGAGCATTGGGAGTTGAATGCAGTTTGGGGGGATGATATTTCAGGGTTGGGATGTAATGAGAAGAGAGTGATAGAGATTCTTGGACGGAGAACGCAAGCACAGCGGATGGAAATTGCGCAAGCATACCTAACTGTGTATGGCGAGAGCCTGCACAAACGCCTCAAGACATCCTTCAATGGCAAGCTTGAGGTGAGTTTGGTGCACAGCCTTGTAACTCCTGTAGGAAGTTACATCACAGCCTGGCATATGGAAATCCAGGTGAATGATCAATTTCTATGATTGCAATCACCAGCTTATAATGGAACAAGATTTGGATGGATGTGTAAATCATGCACCAGTAGGAGTAAGAGAGAAAAATATTTCGGTGCCTTTTAAGTCTATTTATGGCTGAGCAGCATTTTGGGCTGTTTTTGCATGCAAAGAAACTGGTATGGTGTATCAAGACATTATCTTTGTCCTCCATTTCTGCAGCAGTCCATTACTTTCACATCACCCTGTGTTTGAATGTCATTTTACCACCAAGACAAAGCCTAAGAACTCTGGTTTATTAGACAATGGTGGGTTTACATAGACATTAGCAAAGCTTAAGAAGCCCTTCTGTTGGCACTCTAATACTGGAGCAAGAATTTTTTCCTCTCTGTTGATTGGTTACCTATATACTGGAGGAAGTTGATGCGATTAGTTCAAATTAATATAAGGCTGGAGATGTCTTCAATAAACGTTCTCTTCCTGAATACGATAACCTTGATATAATATGCATGCTTCTTATCAAAACTAATAATTCAGCTACAATTTGTTTAATCTTCTTTCTATTGGCTTTTGTAAATGGTGTCTCGTCAGTAGAACTAAAGATTTATTTTTTCTAAAGTTGATAGTCCCTTGTGAAAACAGGCTCCTGTGCAAATTCAGATTTATTTGTTGTCTGAATGAGTCTTTTGTCATGTTGGCTTTTACTTATTCAGATGCCTTGTGTTGGGATGGGGTAAAGAAATGTATACTACTGTGGATGATGGATGCATCTGAGCGTGATGCTATACTTTTATACGAAGCTATAAAAGTGGGAGGAAAGAAGGGGGACCGTGCCTTGATTGGAATAATGTGCACACGAACTGCAGCACAAATATTCCTGATCAAGCAAGCTTACTATACGATGTTCAATCAAACTTTGGAGAATCACATTGATGGGTCTGATGCACATTTCTTGGAGTTTCAAAATAAGGTAATGTGCTTTTTAAACGTTTTAGCTCCTCTTGGAATGGACAGTCAAGTGGTGGGTTTTGTGCTGTAGGTGAACAACTGTTAAGTGCCAGCTGGTAAGTAATTGCGCAACTTATTTTACTGATGGTTGGCTACATCTGCTTATGCAAGTATATTCTAAGTCAAATTTCTGACCTGTACTTATGGGTTTAGCTGGATTGGGTAACATTCTGGATGTTTATATCTGCGCACAGGGTTTTCTTTTTACCTCTCATTTTTTATTCTTTTGTGGCATCACGTTTGCAAACCAAAAATCCTCTGAGGTCTTCCTACTAAGTGTGATTCATGAACGCCTTTAGGTCAAAATATACTGGAGTTTATTTGTTGGGTGTTGGGAAATGTGGTTGGTGCCAAGGAGTTGATGAGCATAATACAACTGCGCCCCCAAAAAAACTTGGAAGTAAAAGAATAGCTGCCATCCATTTTTTTTTCATTGTTGGATTAAGAAATATAAGGATCAATTATGTACTGCGTGCTATGATCTCATAAGACAATGAGGATATCAGTGACTGGTATTTCACATGCACGAACACTTAATCTTTTCCCACGTGCCTTTCTTGGAAGTTCTCTACCCCTGACCTTGCGCCCCATCTTTCACGGCAACTTTAAGGGAAACAGCAATTTTCTGAGAGTTTTTAATGAAGCATGGACCTGTAGATGCCACAGAAATTTAGAGTCCTCTATACTATGACGTGGTAGAGGTGATAAAGGACAGTTTTTCCCTGAAATTACTGTTGCGCTTTTATTCCTAAGATCTGACAAATCTGCTTTGCTATGGTGGGTATGGACAGAGCAAATGGGCATTCTGGCGTTCGTCTGAACCTAAGGCAAAGGAATTTCCAAAGAGACCATCAAGCATTACTAGGGTATTCTATTTCATTACCCAATTGACTTTTCATGACCCTAGGGTTGTGCAGATGCATGGAGTTTTGGGTATTCAACAAGTTCAAAGGTGCTGAGAGAGTGTTGTCTGAGAGTTTGGGACAACCTTTAGAATTGATGTGAACACGACTTGCTCAAGCTTGCTATCCGAGAAGTCCATCATTATTGTGTTTGAATGTCCACATTAATGAGGTCTAGATTAATTCGAAATCCTTGAGTTGCTCTAAGAAGCATTCATCTACCCATGGTGCTGTGATATTTTCTTAAAAAGTCGGATTTGTTAAATGCTATATGTATGTTGCACTGATTAATTTTGCAGTCTATGGTAACCACCAATTCATTTGTCACTTATTGTAGAAGTGACTGTTGATCTTCTGTGGTTGGATTGAAAATTCCTAACATATTACGATTGGGACTTTGCTCAGCTTCTGTTGGCTCTTGTTCGAGGGAGTCGGCCTGAAAGCACTACTGTGGACAGACACATCGCACTGAATGATGCACATCAATTAAATAAGGTGTTTTTAGGCAAGTCTGGAAATGAAGAAACGTTGATTCGCATTTTCTGCACCCGTAGTCAACAGCAACTGACTGCTACATTGAATTACTATCACCAGCATTATGGCCATGAGTTTGAGAAGGTTGCTCTCTAACTTTCTTCTTTATGTCAAGAATGTCTGATATAGGTAAAGACTTACAAAGGCAAACACGGTTTTCAGGAGACAATAATCTGGGTGTGGTTATGGTGCCTATATTTAAAGGGATCCCTGTTCAATTCTATATGTACTTTCTATATTCTAGATTGTGCTTGTCGACATGAATACTTGAAACAATCTTCTTCTGTAGCCAGGAGATTCAGTAGTGTGAAATGTCTTCACTAACCGTTGATCAACTGCCTATACACTCTATTGAGTATATGATGTGATTCCTGTCTCATGAGAATGTTGCAGCAAAATTATGTATGTAGAGAATATTTGAGCTCTGTACTGAATTTGCATTTATGGTTCCCATGCAGGCACTGAATAAAGCAAAATCTGGAGAGTTTGAACAAGCTCTGCGAGCTGTGGTGCAGTGTTTTCGTCAACCTGCTAGATTTTATGCCGAGGTATACTTTTTGATTCAAGTAATATGGGTTGCTAAACGTTGAGCATATTTCGCAGGTCGCCGCTGGACAAAATCATGGATTTAGCGATTGACTTCCATAACTTAGAGTATCATTGTTGAATCTATCACTTAGCCTCAACCTGGAATTTTATCCAGTGCAATTCCTTGGGTGATGGATACTTGGGATTGCTTGGTCTGGGTTGCAGTAATATTTGTTCATGTGAAGGGCAGAGGCGAACTTCTGCTTTTATGATATGTTTTTGACCCTAAATTTATGGGTTTCTTAAGTGTCTGAATACCAAAGGTTTATTAAGATGTCCTACTTTCTGTCTAGGTCCATGTTCTAAGCTCCAAGCAAAGATCTGTGCATGCTGATTAGGGGTTGCTTTGCAAATTTTCTGGCTCCCTATGGATCATCACATATAGTTTGTTGTATGATTGTTTTGTGCAGGAACTTTGTGCTGCCTTAGGAGGGACAGGTACGGATGACGATTCGTTGATCCGGGTGATCACAACACGAGCGGAGGTGGATATGCAAGCAATCAAGTTGGAGTTTTTAAATGAATGCAAGAAAACACTTGAAGAAATGATTGCAAATGACACGGTGGGATCGTATCGATGTTTTCTTTTAACCCTTGTGGGACCTGGTGATGTGGCCTTTAGCCCGAGGACGTCAAATAGTTCAGCATCTTTTTACAGCCCTAGATCGAGTGGATCTCGCCAGCAATCACAATCCCAATCCCAAGGTTCACAAAATGGATCCGGGGTTTCTTATTACAGCCCAAGAACAAGCAGCCAAGGCTCATTTCAGGTGTAGTTTATTCCCAGACATAATCTCGCTTGCCTTTTGCCTCTTTTCTCCTCATCAACAGGTGTTGAGCTTTGGTTTTGCTACATATGATGAAACTTAGTTGAAGTGACCAATATTGAATTGGTTCTATCTGGGCAAGCTCAGATTGAGCTCATATTACTCCATTGTACAGAGGGAGTTTCCACCCAGAGATGTACATTGTTTGCCTGTTCAAGTCGAAGTTAAACTTGATGCTACAGAGAGTGATTGCAGCCTTGTGGTTTACCCTCAGATTACATATTGTAGTTCAGGATACGGAGTAGCCAAAGTGTAGAGTCAATCAGGGCGCTTCATTCAGTTGTCTACCTAACGAACATTCAATATGGTCATGGAATGAATATCTTCAGTTTTCTGGCCAGACTGATATGTAGATTAAGTCGAGTTGCTTGAGAATGCAAAGATGTAGTTCTGTTCAGCTTTTCTGCCAAGCATTTGACGAATTCAATACAGTGCAGTTCAATGTCTCAGAAGGTTATGTTATGCTGTCTCTGGATTCTGATATGTTCTGTTTCAGGTGTGTTTGCTGTAGAATGTGCTGAATATCAATTGCTACAGTAGGGTGAGAATTGTGGAAATACCTTCATTGCAGGAAATTAATAAATACAAGTGGCTCATGAACTTTAAGGTATGGAAATATAATTGTCCAGAAGGATCAAAATAACAAATGATGTAATTACACTAAGCTGTACTCATGATCTGTCGGGGACTTTCTCAAGATTATTCCCCTTGGGCCTTGAATTTCCTTGCTTCTTAAATACTTGTAATGGAATATAATTTGGTGGATGCTGAAGATCAAAAAGTTAAGATAACATTGTTGTGGCCAAGGATGGTAAGCCAGTCAAAAAGCCTGTTACTAACTACCAAATGTGTTTGGCTTATGTCTACGTTGTGCTCATTTACATGTTCCCAGCAATCTGATGGTATCTGGTCGCCTTCTTGACAATATATATGGAATGCAATTTCGTGGATGCCAAACACCACAGAGATCGTACTGTAGTGGCCAAATACAACAACAAAGTGATCAGAAGATAGCTCACAAGAGACTGCAATATCTCAGGCTTTTATTGAAGGTACTAAATTTTGATAAATTATCTGGTAGTTGGCCTTGCCCGAACAACATTCATAATCACCCAACCACAAATTGTGATACGACATGACAGGACACCAGCTTAAAGGAAAAAAAGCAGAAAGGAAACACTGAATTGGTTGAAAACATTGGAACTCATCATAACCCAAATGTGCTTAGGTCTGCTGTCACAATTGAAATTAGTTTGTGGGTTTCACTTGATGAGTGATAGAAACACAGGTTGTCTAGGGCATGCAACCATATTGTGGGCATTTCCAAGTCCAGGGGCAGTTTTGGCTCATCCAGTTTGCAATTTTGAATCAGAAATTATATCATTCCAAGTTTTTTAAAGTAGAGTTGAGATGCAATGGTTATACAAGGTGAGGTTTCTCTTTCTCTTAGATGATCACATTGGCCCTTTTAAATACATTGCTAACCATTGAGCCTAGTATGATGCCTGTATTTTGAGCACATAATCATCATGACAAGTATCTTTTTGGTGTTTTTTTTTGGAAGCCTTGTCGTATACCATTCAACTATAGGTGTTCAATTAAGGAAAATGACCACATACTATAAGGACCACATAACTTATAGCAAAAGTCTTTGGACAGGACACCTTGTTCTACAAAATGAACTTGTAATCTTACGGAAGTTATCATAAAATTTTAAGAAATTTAACATAAGATCACATAGTTGCAACAAACATGTAGCACACCATTCATAACCAAGTATATCAATCAAAAAATTAACCAAAAATGAAACACATGATATGGGTGTATGATTCTTTATGCAAAAAGTGAAGTTGTCCTTAATTTACTATAGAAATAGAACCTTGAGCTTCAAAATCAATTTGATAGCTAGAAGGTACAACCACAAAGCCCTTATAATCACTACCACCGTGTATAGCCTCCTTTTGCTTTATAAATGCCATCTGCTCTTTCAGGCATAGACATGATCAACTTTCTCACAATATCAACCTCAATACCATACCAAATTTCCTATAGTTTCTCCCACAAATCCTTTTTGTTAGTGGGTTTCTTCTCAAACATTTTCATACGACGATCTACTTCATTCCAAAGGTGTTCTATAGGATTTAGGTTAGACGATTGAGCCAGATGCTAGATGAGTTGAAAAATCTGTGCTAGAAACCAACCTGTAACATACTTAGAAGAAGTATGTTTGGGTTCATTGTCATGTTGGGAAATGACATTCTCCTCTCCTAAATCATGCATGTGTATAGTGTTCATAAGCTCCATCTCCAAAACTTTACGATAAACATATTTGTCCATCTTCCTTCCAACTCATGCATCCCCAAACCATAATACTCCCCCCCCCCTCCGAATTTGATAGTAGGTTGCACATGTCGGTCGAAAAGACACTCTCCACTCCTCTAGCAATATTGCCGCCCATCTGAGCCAAACAAATTGAATTTTAACTCATATGAAAAAACCCCATAACTCCAGTCCAACCAAGTTGCACGCCTGCACTTCTTTGCCCATGAATATTAACACGCCATGTGCTTTTTGGTCAATAATGGCTTCTTAGTCTTCACATGTGCTTTCAATCCTTGCCTCCGAAGACTCCTTCTAACCATATCATTACTCAAATCTAGTCATTGAGATCGCATTTCTCTACCCACTGCTACAGTTGTAACATTAGATGGATCAAGTAATAACCTTACAACATGTTCATCAAGAATTCGAGGTCTTCCATCTAATGTGCATCTTTCAAATCACCTCTCATAGTGAACCTTTGCACTACATCATGGCAGGTGCTTCGAGAGATCCCTAACACTATTGAAATTTCAGAGTATGAATTCCCTCCCTCATGCATATGAAGAACCAACTTTCACTCATCAGGAGACCTTCTTTGTAATGTAACTAGAATTATTAAGGAATATTCTAACTACATGTGCCAGTGTGTAAGCAGAGAAAGATGAGAGCTAGACAACTCTCAGTTGAAGATGAATGGATAGGAGTAAGACAACTCCAGATTGACAACATGAGCACTGGAGTTAGACAGCTCCGCATTTAGTGCATTGGAATTTGACTATTCCAATTGAGAACATGTGCACGTGAGTTAGACAACTCTCGATGAGGTGCACGGAGTTAGACCACTCCATATTTGGAAAGATGAATGTTATTCATTGGAGTTAGACAACTCTCAATGAATAGATAAAGCTAGTTGGAATTAGACAGTTCCAACTAGAAGATTGAATGAATGAATTAGTTGGAATTAGACAGTTCCAACTAAAAGAATGAATGGATGAACTAGTTGGAATTAGACAGTTCCAACTAGAAGATGGAATGGATAAACTAAGATGGAGTTAGACAGTTCCAACTTGAAGAAGGTTTGAGAAGAGCCAAAAATAGAACATAGATTCATAGTAGAACTACCAAAGAGAGCTATGAATATAATACTTTTACTATATGAAAAGATAGAAAGTAAAAGTAGTGCCTTTGGCATAAGAGGAAGCTCGGGGGAGGAGAGATGGGCTTTTGTTGTTAGCTCTCTCTCCTATGGTCGGGTGGTAGAGCTTCTTTGACCAAACCTTATTTGGTCTTGGATTGTACTTAGTGGTCTCACAAAGAAATAAATTATATTTTCTTCAATTCCTTACTCTGAGAGATTGTTGTTGTGAAACCAATTGCCAACCGGCGAGAGGTGTGTAACATTCTGGGAACCATAGCTAATGAGTTTTAATCTCTCTCAAGCTCTCTGAATTTCTAAATGTAGGAAGTCTCAATATGTAGATGTTCTTTGTTGAGATTTTTTGGATGCACAAATTCTGTGCATATTGAACGAGACACCCCTGGATGACACATTCCAATTGCTTCACTTGTGGGTGGCTCAATTTCAACACCCATACACTCTCTTGACTTGCATCTGTCTCTAATATCATAATTAGCTGAAAAAATTAGCTCCTCTACACCAAAGTCAACAATTGTCAACACTGATTCCGGATTGCTTGTACTGTCCAAAGGCTTTTGCTAACCACTGTAGATTTAACTTGTCCATTTGGATCTAAGATCTTGTAGACTTGAGAGTCTATGGGCCATGTGTAAAGGGACCAACTTGTGGCTATGGCCGCTTTGTCCCAATGAGAACAACGTCTGGAAGCAACAAAAAAACACCCAAGCATGAGACAAAGCTATGAGAAGCTCACACATGACCAGGAGAGGAGATCCAACACAACACTTGACACCATGCACTACCCAACTCTTTGAACACATATCTATAGGCAACACCTAGATCCCAAATCTTGCACATGCACCCAACAAACACAATGCAAATAGTTGCACGCCATCACAAGCAAAACTACTCATAATACGATTCAACTCCCACATTAGAACGATGTAATCTTGATACAAAGAAGGATCAACAACACAATGCCAAAAGCGCATGGAAATGACCCTAGGGCAAAAGCCCAGAGCGCAACATCAAATGGATCACGTACACTCACATCCTCCTAGCCGCAACTATCATTGCCTCATTATAGAATACACCCACAAAGCAACCCCACAAACAACCTCCACCATACTAAGCATCTACTTGCCCATAAAGCCTTGCCACACTCTACCATGCATTCAATGTATTACAACCCCCTAAAGGACATATGCCACCCAAACACCTACTCACCCACAAAGTTTCATCAAGCCACTCCCTCAACAAGCCTTGCATTCACAAGGAAAATCCACAAGATCTACCCATAAAGCAACTCCACACCATAGAGTTCCTCAATCCCTCTCCTCCACAAAATCTAACTACTTTCCTCAATAGATCTACAATACTATCACCACCACATTAGGCTACCACACAAACACCAACACCTCTTGCACAACCCAAACATCACCCCGTATTGGCATCATTGCGAGCACCAACACCACCTTCACTCTTAGCCCCACACTCATTAATACCACCACCATTTGTCAAAATCCTCCACCCTCATCAACCCCAAAATTCACTACCCTAAACGCAACATACAACAACCCCTACACCCAGAAAGTGACTTCCTCAAAGCAAAATCCTACATACATCACCAACTTAAACCCTAGCAAAATCCATAAAGACTAACGTCTAATCTACTGTGGCCTCCCATATGAGCATGCCCTCATGATGCAATTGCATCCACAAGCAACCAACCTCCCTGTAACCCACAACCCACTTGGCATAGAAATGACGATAACCTTTTGCATCTACAGAGGTGTGCAACCTAATGCCCGCCAACTTTAACATTTGCATAGTGGATATAACCCTATCCTATTGTTACATGACACTTGGTATGGATGACTCCTTTTTTGAAGCGGGAAGAAAAATATTGGACTTGGGTCCTTTGATCACGGATGGACCTTGCATGAACAATCAATATGTGCACTAAAACACCTGAAAAATACCACCAAAAGAAATAAAGAAACTCATGAAACAATTACATCAAATAGCCATAATATACCTCACATAGCAAAAAAAAACTTGATAATATACAAACCCATGTAGTCCCGCCCTCTTAGAGACCACCTCTTCCCTCCCTCCTCCCTATTTTGTTTCTTACACAAACCAAGTCAATAAAGCCCACTCTCCAAAAGGATGGATATGCCTTGACATGCCATAAGTATGTATAAATCTGTTTTTTTTTTTATAAACTTCTCGTATATAGATGGTTTGCTTTCATAGTGACCCATGCATGTCAATTAGGTTTTTGATGAAGAGTCCACCCCCTGTGAAGTTGGAAGGGCAATACTCTAAAGAATGCAAATAATCACCTAGGCAACTAATAAGCCTAATGTCAACTAGGACTTTTTTTAAAGTAATCTAAAGTAAAACATGTTTTTAAGCTTGACTCATTACATTTTAAATATTAAATGATTATAGTAGTCAATTGCAGGGTATTAGTAACCAATGATAGGGTAGCAATCATCGGTTGGGTTGAGATAGTTAGCAGTTGGGTCGATGGCATGGTCGCAACAATCAGTGGCAACATATCAGCATGCAACGGCAACTTAAAAACAATGACAATGTATTTGTGGGCCTGTAGTTAGAAGGAGGGGGGGAGGGCAAACCAACCCATACACTAGTTCCTTGTTGGATGATTGCAGCCTTGCCTCCAAGGAACCAGTGTACGGTAATGAACGGGTAGTGCCGGCAGTTAGTTACAAGCTAGCCGGTTGATTTTGAGAATTTCCGAATGCAATTGGAAAGTTTAGGAAGGGGTTCCGGAAGAAAATCAAGGTTTACGGAAATGGGCCGATTAGAAAGAAAAAAAATGCCGACATTAAGGCAAGTTGCCCTAGAGTATCCACGGCAAATTACCGATTGAAAATTTATTTTCACGGCGGGCAACCGACCAAATATATATATTTTAGGTAATTTTTTCAATACTATGCATAGTTGGAGACTATGCCTTGTTGGCTTGTGGTTTAGGGTTACTTGCTTCCCGCCACAACTTCCATTCCGCAGTGGTGGAGCTTGCATTTTCGTTTGCATTATGAGTTTTTGAGTTCTAGAATTGCTGGATTGTTGAGTGACGATAGCTTCAAGAGGTTTTTGTTGTTGTTGCTCTGCAAAACTGTGAGGTACTGTACTTACAGTGAGACAAAAATATTGTTTGAGGGAGTGTCGGCAGTGCACAACACTCGTCCACTTCATCGCATCTCGTGTTATCACACTCGTCCACTTCGTCGCATCTCCCAAGCTTCAGGTAACTTGCCATTTTGCAGTTTATCACACTTGTGTGGACATCTTGTGAGATCACTTGTTTGAGGGAGTGCCGGGTAGTGCCGTGTAATGCCGGCAGTTACAAGCTAGGAGGAGGAAGGATTAAGTGCACACAGTTCCCATAACCATTGTTCATTCCATTTCAAGTACCCTTATAGGAGGAAAAAGACGGAGAAGGAGAATCTCGATGCGTAGGTTGGGTAGTAAGAATCTCAATGCAATGTTGTGAATTGCCTTGGAAGGGCCAAATGAGGAGGTAGATGATATAATTGGTGACGCTATCCCACTTTGGAAGAAGGACAGTAAGTACCGTTTTTTGTATGCTAATCCCTCTTCTTATTTGAATTCTCCTAATACATTGAGTGTGAGTGATGTGTCTTGTTCGTTTGGGGCAATTGATACTAACAGCAATGGTACGCAAATTTTGTGATTTTTCAATACTAACTAGCCTCCGGATAATACTTGGACCCTTTTGTGGTGCTTGTATTTTGCGAAGGCTAAATCCTTAGCCCTAATATGGTAGGGGTTTTGCCAGGTTCAACTCCTACTAAGGATACTATTTAGACGAAAAAAATGGAGAGTGAATGCCCATATTATTTAATCCTAAACACTTGAAAAAGAATAAAAAATGACAATGACACATCCACCACCAAAATATAAAACCGGCCCCACTTTAGACGTTTCGGAAATTGCATAAATGAAAAAACAAATGTCGGCTAATTGCCTAAATACATTAGGAAATGGGGGCTATCAACCAATAAATTTTGCACTCTCTAGGCCCACTTCCGGGTAAAAATTGGAAAATCCGAGCCACCTCCAGAAAGCTCCGCAATTAGCCGTTTTCTCTACAGAACTCCCCGGACTCTGGTGTACGGGTTGCTTCGCCCCAGCCTTAGAAGGAATATGAACATTAGAGGTAGGTAGTTAGGGTGAGTTGGTAGGAAGGAGCATCGAGGGAGGCCCCTAATTAGAGTCCACAAGGTTGCAAGCGGAGAGTGGAAGGTCGCTAATTCGGCCAAAGGGTTCAACTCTCGAGAAGCTAATGGAAATCCACAAATTAAACATTGGAAAAGCCAATGCAAAGCCGCACATAACATTATTCAGATCCATAACAGTGTTTTGTGGGACTGACAATATTTTGCAAAATATTCCCCACATTCAATCTGAATGTGGGGAGTATTCTATAAAATATTGGCAGTCCCACAAAACAATGTTATGGATCAGAATTATATTATGCAAATCAAACTCCGGAGAAGTTACCCCCTATTTGCAAATCATAATATGGAGACGCTATTGCAAAGCCGCAAATCACCTCTGCAGAAGCTAATGCGAAGTTTGAAATCCAAAAGTTGAAATGAAGTGGAAATCTAAAGTTAGAAGAGAAATCTCAAAGCCAAGCCACAAATTTTAAGCAACCTAAAGCAAACCCATAAATCTAAAGCAAATACAAAGCCAACCCACGAATCTAAAGAAAATCTAAAGCCACAAAACTAATGTCTAAGATCTAATGCCTTCTAGAGAGCTAAAGATGGGAGCTGATAAGCAAGAGAGAAAGAAAGATGAGAGCATGGCAGCGGCACCATCAAGAGCGTGAAAAGACCTTTCTTCCACTCACCCAAATGAGGGCTTTCTTCCACTTACCCTAATATGCCTAAAACTTGACTGGGCCTACTAAACAAATCAACAACCTACTAGTCCAATATGTAGTCATGATAAAGATAAGAACCCTCCGACAAGCCTATCTTACACTGAGTTATAATCTTAGAATGCACACAAATTAGATCTCATTTCACAAAGATGAGAGTCTATTACTTTGGGCTTCACGACAAAATGTATTTGCGGGCCTGTAGTAATGGACCACTGCCAACGACCATTTAGTTTATGAATATTGAAACATCGTCATTGTAAAGTAGGGTACATGTTATATGTTGGTCAATCTCGCATCATTGCAATGGGCCCAATTGAGAATACTATATTATAGGTTAGGGCCGGCTTACCTACTAAGCATGCTTCATATATTCTCTACATGAATGGTTGTATGATCTCAAGATATGTGCTTGGTTCCAAGGGCGGATCCAAAGTTTGGCACCACATTACTCAATCGTGGAAGGTGATGGCAAGGACAGCTACATACCTCCCTCCTTCAACTCTAGAGGATATTCTGCAACTTAGCATGTGGTGGAGGACGGAATACCAAGGTCTTTATTTTGGCATCACCATGAGTAGGGCCTTAACCTTGTACGGGAAAGGACTGAGGTACTTTCGGGACATTTGGGACCCCGGAAGATACAAATTCTTGAATTGGGAGGATGCCAACAGTAAATTCTCCCTTGACAAGATTTACCACGACTTTTGGATTAAACTTTTGGAATTTTGCGGACCTTTTCGTGATAGGATGCTCAACCAATGGAATACTCAGCTCACTTCACAGGATTAGGTTGGTCTTAATAGAAGCGAGGATGAAGCTTTATTGGAATGGGTGGTTTGCGCAGGTTAGCTCAAAGAATTCAGCATTGGACCGGTCCAATTTAGCACAGAATTCATGAGCACGTTTTTGAAATCCACAATTGGGCTGCAATACTTTACTCTCACAGAGATTAAGCCTAACATTAAAAATGCAACATCACCAATGGCTTTCTTAGGATGGATGGCGCGAGTTAGGGTGGATAGCCTTAAAAGAAGGAGTAGTCAAACTCAATTCAATCTGTTTTTTTGGAAAGCTTGATCAACTGTTCTTTGACCCCGCCCGCTCGTGGTGGCCAGAGGCTACGTCTTTCTTTGCCTATTTGGCCAAGAAGGGAAGGAAATTGATTACTAAGCAAATGGTCCTCAAGGAGACGATACCTCATAAATAGAGGAATGAAATCCCCCCCCCTCCACGTCCCCTAAGTGGAATGTCATCTGGCAGAAAGCTAAGGCGCAAAAAGAAGTTGCCTTCCTTTGGTTGGTCATTCATAAAACCGTGGCCGTTAATGAATGGTGTGGGAAAATCTCGACGGAGATTGACAAAAGTTGCCCCCACTGCGATTTGTAGTCGGTGGAATCGGTTGAACACATGTTCTTTAGTTGTCCACTCACTCAACATAGGTGGCGGTATGTTGCTAATATCATTTGGCAAATCTTTGCCAAAAGAGGGAACCTTGGCCCGAGGAAATGTTTTTCCATGATGCAATGCCTTTTTGATCAACCTCTTTGCAAGACATTGAAACGGTTTAGTCGCATCTGGTTTTTCTTAAGAAGTGGTCTCCCGTGGATTATTTGACGTCAAAGTAACGATCGGGTTTTCAACACTTTACAATGGCCCATTGAGTCAATGCACCAAGTCATTTGAGATGCTTTGCAAGATTATGGTAGGATCAAGTGGAAATGTACTCTGTAGGACTTGGAAAAGGCCCCGAACGTTGCCTACCAAGATGTCCTTAAAGAATTTGACTCGATTTGGGGTGTCAAAAGTTTTATTATGACCCATAGCAAATAAGTGGTTACTTGAAAGGTTAGACCTTAGATGGACATTATTTCTTGATTTCCCCTCGGGTTGCGTTGGTTCTCCCATGGTGGTTGTATTTTGATTCCTTCTTGTAATTGATTTTCAATTTGTGCCAAAAAAAAGAGATTTGTGTTTGGTTGTGTGTGTGTGTGTGTGGGGGGGGGGGTCCAATTTTGTTAGCCTCTCTTCGTCCTCCATTGTTTTAAAAATGGAGTGGTGTTGAGAGGCTGAGTAATGTTATGCTTGTTTATATATTGTCTTAATATTCTAATTCTTGTATGATATGTAATTAACATAACATTACTTAGCTTAGGGGTTGAGCTTCCTTTTCTAAAAGAAGACGTCCCCTAAGTTGATGTAAGTCCCATCACATTTAAACTCATATGCACTGTGAATTAGCCCCCCCCCCGGGGGTTGGATTCTTCATCATAAACCTAAATGACATGCGTGGGTTGCTATGAAAGAAAACCCCTTATTTACGGAAGTTTATAGAGAGAAACAAATGTATACATACTAATGGCATGCTAATTACATGGACTCATGTATTTATACTAAGCTTTTCAATTTAATTTAATAAATGCCTCCACTACATATATAAAAAATATGTTATGAATTAAATAAGACTTTATTACATATAAATTACACTTTCACTTTTCAAAGAGAAAAGTCATTGAATGTTTTTCATCTATAGCATGTAACTCGACGATTGTATCCAACAAACAAAGATAAAAGCAGAGTAATTTAGCCACACTCTCGAGAGCAAACCAAAGAAGCCCATGAGAGCTCCAAGAGCCTCTACTTGTAAAAACCTAAAACCCATATGCAAAACCTAACAAGAAGAAACATGATAGTCATTGAGGATTACGAACATATGAACATACGAAAACAATGGACGTGACGTGGACCTAATCGTGACATGGATGGAACCAATACATTTATTGTCAATTTCTTCTTCCCCTTTTGTACATCTACCTTTACATCATAAAATTTAATAACGTTGTAGATGTACACACTAGAGAAAAACAATATCTCCCTTATATATACTTTGTATGCCAATGCCCCAAATAATACCTCTTCTTACAATATGTTAGGTCGTATGTGGTATGAAGAGTCCATCCCGGGAATTAGGCCTAAATGGCATGTGGCGACTACTACTTGCCTAGCCAATGGTAGGGCCTGTGCAACATGTTGGTTAGTTGGCCGTTTAAAAATATAAACATGATATATTTCTTTGACATATTTGTCACTTTGCATTTTCAAACCCCTAAGTTTTTGTAACTCTACGTTCACCCTTGCAAAGTGAAAAATACTCAGTTTGAGTAGTCTTCATTATTGAAAGGTTATTGATAATAAGTGAGGCATCATTCCTATAAATCCCCAAATCCATAGCACTATGGTTCCAACACCTTAGTGTTGAGTTTTGTTATGATGTTTGGCATATTGCATACAAATATATAGGTATGCAAATAGAGTGTTAAAATCTTTTGATAAAGCTTGGATTTGGTTAGGTGAAACTTGATATAAATTATGCGTGCACTAAATAGTCCTATTATTGTGGGTGGAAAATTAGTGTGGAAATAATTAGTGTGAGCCATGTACAAATTTTCAAAATCAAGGTGGAAATAACATGGGTCCAAGACCCCGGGTCTTCCCCTAAGATTTCATGAAGACTTTTGACCAACACATTGAATATTAGTTAGAGGCCAAAAGTAGCACAAAACAAAATAATTGCCTGCATTAATTTTCTAGAGAGAAATTAGTGTGGCCCATGCTACTTTTCTTCTAGAAATTTTGTGTGGGTTAGAAATTATCGTGACTGACATCAATTCTCAATATTAAGAATTAGTGTGGGCTCTAGAAAATTATTGTGGCCCACAATTATAGGACTATTTAGTAGTGTCAATGCCTTCATCATAGGGATACCTATCATTTATGTACTTGATACATATATTATGAGCAAGCTTAGCATAGTCATGTGACGCTTCATATTGTATTTAGTGTCATATGGTATTTTATGTCACTATGTTAATGTTTCTAATGACACTTTCTATGAATAAGCTTACAAGTAATGTCATTCCAACTCACTTTTATGCATGCAAATGCCAAATTTTAAAACCAAATTTTCTATATTATGCATCTTAACAGTTTTGTAATGAAATATTTTCATGGATAATCAAAAACTAGATGGAATATTACTCAATAAGTGACAATAATTACAACATTGTAAATCTACGATGCCCAAATTTGTTTACAAATAATGACAAATAATGTTAAGTTTGCATTTAGTGTTGATGACACTACAAAGGCGTTTTACAATCAATTTTTAGCAAGACAAATAGAATTGGTGACAATAAATACAATACTACGTGTAGACATCTCTTTATAGAAGCAGACAGTTTGATTGATAATGTAGTTTGGACAAGTGCTTCAAGTCAAGCACATGTTAAATGACTCTTTGTTGTGAACCTGTAATAAAAATCGTCCACGAAGAAGTTTTGGAAAGACCCACTTTACACTCTGACCTCATAAATCAACCTCCTTAATGTCACACCTTCTCTTATATCCCAAAACCCTAGGGAATGGATGTTCACAGTTTAAATCTCACTCCTTGTTGTCACATTTTCTTCCCATATATCACGGGTTTTGACAAAGGGAATGGGTTTAAAAAACAAGGGAAGCATAGAGTGGAGCTAGGCACCCAACAACATGCTCACGAATTCCATCAGAGAAGCAAGGCTCACTTGCTCATGTATCGCTCAAAGTGGATTATGCTCTCCCTTGGCCATTTTGTCACCTCCAACTCCACCTTATTCAAGTAAGCATCTGCAACAATTCGCTCATATTATGTTTGCTTCTAGAATTGGCTTGATGCAAGAATGAATGTGCGCAACTACATAACGTGTTAGGGTTTTCATTAACATAAGCATACCATTTACAAGGTTCCTTAGATCAAGATTGTAAGGAAGGCTATAGACTGTAAGATGGATGGAGGATCTTCTATTGTCTTGTATGGACACATGGATTCCTACTAAAATTATTGCTTTTGAGGTCTTGGAGAGTAATCTCCTTCTAAAACTCTCAGGTCCCTAAAGTGCTATAGAAATAAGCCTTGTGAGGATTAGGATTAGGATTAGGATTATGATTAAGTGTTGAATGACGAAGGGTTTAACATCAAAATTGTGAATTAGAAGTAGTGAGCACTTTCAACATGATATACTATGTAGCATTTAGCCATAGCTCAGAGAAGATAAGGTAGTTGATTTTTATTTTTTTTGGAAAGTGGCATACTCCCGTGGGCAATGACATGGCCATGGCCACAAAACAAGGAGAATTATTGAGTTCTTGCATATAATTTACTTGACATGTCCAACTTGGCTATGTTGTAGCGGTGAATGGTCATCACTCTCAAATTAGCAAGCATGCCCCAAGTTGAATCATTAGGATCCACCTTGATTTTTCACGAGTGTCTCATACTGCAAACTAAGGTATATGGCACTTCCAACTATAGAGTTTGGTGTGTTCGATCAAATCGGGACATGTATCATTTGTTTAGCAATCGTAAATCACGCAGATTGTCATTTTCAAGTTTTGGAATCAAAATTGAGATGTTAAAGTTATGGGAGGTTAAACACAATTTGAGTTGTTGCAAGTGGAATGAATTTGTGATAAATTGTCTAGAATGTGCATTGCTCATATATTAAGTGCTATTAAGAAGTACGATATTAAGAGTTTTATGTTGCATGGTTGATAGTGACCATTTTTTTGACATGCATCATCAAACATTTCCCCACTTAAGTTTAAGACTGGGGATGAGGGACCCATGCCACTCATCAAAGATGGTCTTAGGGTGTGGGTTCTTGGTCTCTAGGAGATTTCTTCCTACGGCCGTAGTATAGCTCAAACAATTTTCCCTGGACTGCCACTCAAGCTTTTGTGTGTGAGTATGAATGGAATCATGTCTTCCCACAAACATGTCAAGGGATAGTTTTTGTGGCCCCTTTCCGATTTCCATGATTCAAATAAGTCTGAACCATCTCATCTTAACACTCACCTCCATGTTCATATGGTCATTCCTATCAACACTCCTAGCATGAGTTGGATTGTGAAAGACGTGCAATATAGGTGGAGAAAAAGGGCAAAAGAACATTCATCCAAAACATGACTGAACAGTTCACAACTTTGAAAAACTGTCTCTGGCATGGCCTCTTTACTTGTTATTTCAAAATGCCCTACCTAGCTACCTCTAGGTGCTTGCCTAAGGGGGTGTTTGAAAAATTGCCGTCATTGTGCCGAGATAGCTAAAACAAGGTTATCAAAATGCACCTCTCTTTCTCTCTCATCCATTCTGGATCGACGCTTAACATCAATCCATTGTAGAGACTAGTGGTTATTCTCATCTCAAATGTCTTTAATGTGGCATAACCTATTCCTATTGAGTTGAGTGAGTAATATACTTGGATTAGAAGATTTAATGTTTGATATGCAAGAAAGAAAGACTAACCATATTTTGTTGTACTTAGTATGTAAGAAGATGGTGTTTGGAATCAGGAACTCCAAAGTAAGACTGCATTTAGTAAGACTTGAGATTTCTAGAAGTATCTCTTAGATACTATGGACAAAGATGGATGAGACTTCAAGTGCATGTGGGTATAATAAGAGAGAGCTCAAGGGAGGAGAGAGGATCATCTTATTGTTTCTCTCCTATGGTTGGGTGCTTCAAGATCATAGAAATCACAATATAATTGTCTCTAGATTGTAAAGCTTTTGTAATATACAAAGTTTGAAAGTTTGCAATACTAGTGTCTTATGTGAATTCATGATTGCATTTATTCTTGTGTAAAAAAGGAATGTGATAATTTGATGTTAGAGCGAGAGACTTAATTAAGGTTGTAGAATTTATGGCTAACACCACAACTACCACAACCACCACAACCACCATAGTTATAACTCATGAAGCAAGAGAAAACAAAATGGGAATGATGCGGGAGGTGATTGCTTAGGAACAAGAAAATAGAAAGTGGCGCATTGAAGATGATTAGGTGGTACTAGTACTTGCTCCTAACAATAATGATGAATATTGACCAACTTCAACTCTTGTAGGGAGTTATAGTAGGCGTTCACAATCTCCTAGTCGACCGCAAAATAGTCATGGCAAAAGATCAAGGTCTAGGAGTTGTGAGAGGCAAAGTACATCGCATCCATCTAGTCTAGGAAGAGTTTCTTCATCACTTTCATCATCCAGTGACATGCCTAATACTTCATCTCTTAGGAACTCTAGCTTATATGCTCTTTTTTCTAGGTCTCATAGACCAAAGAACAATAGAAAATGCATTGATGTCATAAGTGATGCGAGAAAATTTGCCATTCAACCCACTTTTAGAGGGCATAATTTCAAGCCTAAAGAGGCTTTGTTTTCTTTATCTATAGTCGAGGATCTTTTCTTGAAGAAATGAAATAAGTGTAAAGGTCATTTTTTTGACTGACAATGCCCGTGTTTGGTATGACATAGTTCAGAGGGATTGGGAAGGACATGGACTACATCCTATCAGAAGGTAGAAGGATTTCAAGGAGTTGTTTCTTGAGAAACTCCTTCCATTTGGCTTCCAATCACCGATGCGTTCAAAATTGTAAGGTTGTCTGTCACAAAATTTATATCTAAGTTTGATGAGCAACACTATGTCTACTTTCCGTCACGGACGGAGATAGATTGAGTGGAGTTTTTAATGAAAGCTTTGAGGGATTCTATTGGAATTAAAGTCAAACCCTACAACCCTATCATGTTGAGTGAAGCACGTCGTTTGGCTAAAAACTTTTGAGAAACAAGATAAGGCAACAAAGTCTAGTTGACTTGGAAAGAGGCCTATAGGATCTAATCTCAAGGTCAATTTCTGACACCTTCTAAATTCCCTAGAAAGGATCGTGATCATGGAAAACAATAACAAGATTATTAAACATTGTTTCGTGTGCAATGAACCTAGACAATAGGTCCCTCAAATGCCCCAAGAGAAAGAAGCGACAAACAACAACCTTGGAGGTGGAAGGAATTAATAGAGGCCCTAGAGCATGATGGAGGTGGCTTGGTTTAAGTTTTTATAGTCGTGATGAACATGGAAGTAGAGCAAACACTTTGTCTTTTTTGTTTAGCATTAGCATCTAAGTTAACTTCAAAGATACTAAACAAATGGGTTTCCATTTATTTATGAGTTAGAAATTTCAAAAGCTATGAAGTGTAGATATGACCTAAATTTCATAAGCACGGATTTGTAACCTTCCTATTTTTATGTTCCCAAAATCTAAAGTTGCTCCAACCTTACCTGGAGATTAAGACCTTCAAAAACAAATTGGTGCCGTTGGAATCAAGATTGTGTTTGGGATTGAATGTGTTTTTCTTTTTTACTTGGCCACAAATGTTGGGTCTTTTTGTTATGTTGGAAGCGAATTTTGTTTTGCAATTGTGCTATGGGACACACTATTGGGTTGTTGGACACACATTTCTAAATATGGGCAAGACAGAGTGCTCTAGTGGTGGTGGTGGTTAAGAGTGGACACCGCTCATCACATATTACATCATTGCAACAATGAGAGTAAAATATGGACAGATTAAGAGCTTAAGTTGTTTGCAACAATTTAGTGAGAGAGTTAGAGCCATAAGTTAATGAAAAGGTTAGGTTCATGTTTGTAAGCAATACAAAGTGGTGTACAAGTGTGGGTACATGATGCTGGAGAAGTATGGGAATAGGTAGCCAATGATGCAGATAAAAGGCAATCGTAAGCATAAATAGGGTGTTGTTGAAGTTGTGCCTTTGGTAACTTATGCCTTCATGGCAAACCTAGGTATGACCCCAAGTGGTGACATGCTAGCACATCCCAACACAAGGGGAATGGCATGTAGCATTACTACCATGGTTGCGAGTAAAATTAGGTGCTAAAAGGGGAATACATTAGCCCGTTTTGTGACAAATAGGCAGTGCATAATTTTCTCAATTGAAGCTAAACTTTTTAGTGAAATAAAGATCGTTGCATGTATATTTGAACTATGTGTGTTGCGTGGGAAAAATGTTTAGAAGTGTTGGTTTAAGGACCACTTGCCTTATCATTGAATCGATATTAAGAAAATACTACAAAAAGGGGTGGGGGAGGGGTAGAAGCCTGAAAATTATGTGGATATTATTTTGATGCATTTATGCCAATGTTCTAGGCCCAAAGTGGGGAGCTACATACTTCAAAACTAATACTAATTATATCATTTGACGAACACAAAACACAATTCAATGATAAAGAATATGAGACCAAATAAAAGTAGAAATAGGATTGAATCATATCGTTCCACATCAACTTTACATGTCAACCTCCCAATTGAATTTTTGAAAGAAAAATAAAAATCCAACTAGTCAAGTCGACACGGTATGAATTTTCAAGGTGACAAGTGAAATTGACCCAAATTATCAAGTCAATCAACATAGTTAATGCTTGGTTTCTTCAAAACAAAAAAACACACACACACAGTTTTGTTTTTGTCCCGTCCTATCACACATGATGGCCATCATGTTCAAGTGTTGTCCAATGTGACAACCCTATTTCTAGGTGCTTCTACCTTGCTTAAAATCCAGTGGATACACCATGTGCAACCTCACTTGCTCAAGGCCTTTTCATGAACACTTCAATTTTGTGATTTGATGACAAGTTCACTTCAATACATAAGCACAAACGTCATGCAAATAGAGATTAGAAAAAAAAAAAAAAACAAACAAAACACCATGCAACTAGAGACTAGAAAATACAAACATCATGCAAATAGATGTTACAAAAAACTAGTTTGAAAGCCGTAGAAACCAATATGATTTCCAACACTTGGTCATCTCCACCACTGTAACAACGTCTGAAATTCGAACACATCATGTGCAGCCTCAACATGTTGATAACACTTCTAAGTGTATTTCAACACTTCTATTTGGTCATCAAATGACTCAAGATCTAAACCTACACTTCCATTTAGCACAATAATGCAAATAGACAGTAACAAGAACTGTAGTTCTGAATACCCTGGAACTCGATTTTCTCGACGATGGAAACCAAATTGGACAGTAGTTTGATTAAACGTGACTCGATGCTTAATTAAATAACGTGCAATTGTTTTAAGGCTGCTGCATAAGCCACTCACTTACTTCGTACTTTGTACGTATTTAAAGTGTGCCATCCACGATGGATGTGCAAAGGGCCGACATGAATTAGAGACTCCGACAAGGTCACGGTAATCAGGAAAGCCATGATCAGCTTCTCTGCAAAAAAAAAGGGCTTAAAAAAATAGAGGAGCGAGCAAATTAGCACCCCAAGCTCCTGATCTGGACTGTGCAGTGTCCTGAATTAAAGCTGCAACACACTACATTATTATTCGTACACAGATTAGAACTTCAAGAGAGGCTGCTCCTTGCTTCCAGAAAGTAGGCCAGGGCCCATTGCCACCCTACTTTGATGTCATCCATATACAGTCGTACACTGCTGGCAATGGTATCTAGCTGTTAAGCACGGAGCAGTGACCTTTGGTCATAAACATCATGAGAATGGATACACCTTAAACTCCGTAATATCAACCCCCATAATGTCACTCACTCTCTAATATCCCAAAGCCCTAGGGAACAAATCTTTGTAGTTCAAATTTCACCCTCTATTGTCACATTTCTCTCTCTTATATCACGAATTTTGTCATTAATGCAAACCATCGAAGAAGTCAAGCCACACCCTCGCATTGCGCCATGTGTCAATATGTGGAGTGCCACCTTCTTATTCTTATTCTACTTCTTCTTCTCATGCCACTTGTTGAATGTTGATGCATGCATATATCGCATCGCCCAGGAAGGCCAAGTGGGGTGGACCACACCACATCATTAAAATGTTGCACTTTGTGTTATTCTATAGTCTCACATGCTACACTAATTCTATAGTATCACGCATCCATGTTAACACTACAAAACTCTGTAGTATCACGTACACTTTGGTTGCCACGGGTGTGATACTACAGAGTTTAGAGTGAACAACACTCACTACACCGTTTATGGTATTAATTGTCACTCACTCTATTGGCGAACAACCTAAACTAGATGCTTGGAGGTTTTAAAATGTCATGGTTGCTAATTGTCAACATGGTAAACTTCATACAAGGGAATGCCATGAGAGGAGTGTATTCTAGGATTTGAGGGTGGGAGCCTAAGGGTAGTGCCTAAAAATCCCAACATGCATGACTTGAAGGGCATTCCCTTATGTAAAGAGATTTTTTGATATTTTTCTTAGAAAAGATGTATGGAGGGCATTTTACCGGGTGGCAAAACCAATTTTTGGGGAGGGCATAATGTGCTTCACTCACATATCTGCACATTTGGTTAGATAATGGGCACATGATAACAAAGGGGAAAAATAATAATAATCTAGAAGTGCTTTACGCCCAGGGAGTGCACTGTTCAAGTACTGTATTTATACACGTGGGTGCACAAAAGGGGTATTATTTTAAAAAAGCATGTACAAAATGTACGTACAAGAGACATATTGCTATTAAGCAAGAAGTAGATATACATGAGGCTATAGAAAAATATATGTAAAGCATGCATTTACGCGTTTATGCGTTCAAGTCAGACCTGGACCAAGAATCATGTGTTTTTTCATCCACTAAGTAACGACTTTATAACTAAAAATCCATGATTTGATATTATACATATAATAGGGACATATTTTTGCATTTTCAAACATTTGTACACATGTTATATACAATTTATGTATTTGTTTTTGGACTCTTGTGTACGTATGGAAATGTATTTTGAAGCAATGAGATTTGTAAGTATATTGCTTGATTTTAGCAAAAATAAAATGTATACAGGGGTATTTTAATAAGGGGCATGCATGCACGTGATGCTTGGTTTTAATGAATAGTGCACTCCCTGGGGCTTTACGTCAAAATAAGTAATTTTTTGAGATGAAAAAATGTATGCGTTATGATATTTAGTGTGGCACATGGGGATACTTGAGATGATAGTTTTGCATTTTAATATGCAAAGGGAAGATACTATTGAGCACACTGATGGCAAAGTGCCATGTGTTTACATTTTAGTATGCAAGAGGAAGATATGCTTAAGCATACTAGTGCCAAGTGTAATCTATGTACACTTTTAATCAACTTGTAGACCATTATGTAAGATAGGCTTTCACCTCATAACACTATTGAAGATACCCATGCCAAGATATTAGTAAGCGCACTTGAACGCCAAGTGTCATGAGGTGACACTAATGGTGAAGTTGTTGATCATTGGTGTGAACCTAGCATACGTTCCAAAATAGGGTAAGTGACACTGAATAGCATAAACAATGTAGACAATGTTGTGGGCCTTGGAATAAATGGGAGGTTGTACTAGGGTGATTCTTCCAATAAATTTTCACCTCCAATTTTCAAAGTTGAATCAAGAGCCTCTCATTTGTATGGTCTTCAATATATGTACTCCTACCAGTTTTACTAATTGCTTGTGAACAGTGCTACCTCACATGGTATGTGTCATCCTAAACGGCTATCTTGGTTTTGTTTGTTAGGCATGTGGGGCACTACCTAGGGTGGAGTTTTTCTGATCCTAGTGAGCATTGAGACCAATGTTGGATTGGTACCACCCATTTTGATATCATTTGGGTATCCATAATGAGGATTTCACATGTTTAATTACTAGTAAGATATGCATATTAGATAGTATTTGCGTTTGTGTTTTCGATATCATTCGGGTCTATATACCATGCAAAAACCTTCATATCTAGGTTAAATCACCTTAATATTTACATGGATTAGAGTGGTATCGACTCAGGTGTACAAAGATTATCTCACCTTGACCAGGGTTGTCTATTGTGTCGTGACGGAGGCTAATCTCAGCATAATGTCGTGCCGTCACGACACGTATCTGTCACGACATTATGCCAGATGCTATCTTTATCCTGACAGACTTGAATTTTACCGAATTTTGTGTGTAATTACATTACCCCATTTCGGACACGTAGGATGTAAGATGTCCACGTGTGATGACATGTCAGCAAAGTAGAGGTAAAGTGGGGAAAAAATTACTAGCCCCCGTTCCCGCCCCGCGTTCCCCACGTCCGCCCCTGCGTTCCCGCCCGCGTTCCCCCCCCCCCCCGTCCGCCCCCGTTCCCCCCGTCGGCCTCCGCGTTCCCCCGCGTTCCCTCCGTCCGCCCCCATGTTCCACCCCGTCCGCCCCACACCCTCCTTAGTCGTTTTTTACTACTTTGATTTTAACAAAATGGTAAACAGAATGGCAAAATGGTTTACCTGGCGCTAGGCATATCCACGTCCACGTCGGCGTTTTCTGCCACATAGGACGCCACCTTGGCAAGAAGGTAAGTATTTTACCCACCCTACTCCGTTCCCCCTATGTTGACCCTACGTGGACCCTATTGTGTCGTGACGGAGGGGTCCGTCATGACACGACACGTCATGACGGCACGACACCGTCATAACGGCGGGATAGACAACCCTGACCTTGACATACCCACCAAATGTCGATATTTGACTGTTAATATGCTTTTGATATGGGCAGGGTTGTCTATCCCGATGTCATGACGGTGTCGTGCCGTCATGACGTGTCGTGTCGTGACGGACCCCTCCGTCACGACACAATAGGGTCTACGTAGGGTCAACCTAGGGGGAAGCTAGTAGGGTGGGTAAAATACTTACCTTCTTGCCAAGGTGGCGTCCTAAATGGCAGAAAAGGCCAACGTGGATGTAGATATGCCTAGCGCCAGGTAAACCATTTTGCCATTTTGTTTATCATTCTGTTAAAATCAAAGTAGTAAAATATGACTAAGGAGGGTGTGGGGCGGACGGGGGGGGGGGGGGGGGGGAAACGGGGGCGGACGGGGGTTGGGAACGGGGGCAGACGGGGCGGGAACGGGGGCGGACGGGTGCTAGTAATTTTTTCCCCACTTTACCTCTACTTTGCTGACATGTCATCACACGTGGACATCTTGCATCCTACGTGTCCGAAATGGGGTAATGTAATTACACACAAAATTCGGTAAAATTCAAGTCCGTCAGGATAAAGACAGCATCCGGCATAATGTCATGACGGATACGTGTCGTGACGGCACGACATTATGCCAAGATTAGCCTCCGTCACAACACAATAGACAACCCTGGAGTATGGGCCACGGATAAATTCTTTAATACCCTTATTGATGTTGATTTTCATTACCATGCATTCACCTATATACTATACACTAGACCAACCACCGGTTGAGACGCCCTAAACCAACTTCCCTCCTTAGAACGAGACTTGTATCGAGATGGCGTCTCAACTTCACATGGCTCATGAGCAATTTCTCTCTCGGACAAGGACAGAATGCATCAAGTTTGTTTCTCTATTACACCTACCGAGGTACAACTACTTGCATTTCTTGCACTCTACTCTACCCATAAAGGACACTGTAAGCTTTATATGTTGGAAGTAGTCCTTAACACACGAGAAACATCTGCATTTTCAACATGTGGAACCAATGGACAATGGAAGTGTTGGTAAGATTGACATTCAATCCGTGCATTTCATGTGAGATTGGTTGGGATAATATTGATTTATGATATTTGCATTATTAAGTTTTCTATCTTTATTGCATCATCAAGGCGAGAGGAAAATATTGTTGCATAGGTACGAGGTAACCTCTCATCCAATTGGCGTGTTGAAAACATGTTAGACCCTAGGCTTGTGATTGATTCATCTCAAAAGGGTCTCACTAGATTTATTTGACGTCTTTGAAACTAATTTCAATGTGAAATCAACTCAATAAAATACATCAACATCTAGAATAGGTACATGCTATTTGAAGGTGCTTTCATAGGAAGGATGAGATGGAATATTACCTTAGCAATGACCCTTGTGCACCAATATTTAATCACAAAATAAAACTTATGAAGAATTCTTGGAGCCATAGAAATGAAATCTTGGAAAATTATACTTTGAAGTAAGAGCAACACATTAGATACAATGTTGTGTTATCTTTGTATTTTTAATAGAGAGATTGTTTTCTTTTCATTGCACTTTTGAACTTGTGATGAATTTCTTACAATTTTCAATTGAATCTTATGGAATGTTTTCGTCCAAGTAAATAAATTTCTCGTCACTCCAATGATGAACAAGCCTCACTCCTACGGTATCCTTTAGCTTGGAACTTATTGAGGACAATTCACCTATTATGGAATTCTTCATAGAGATATCCAAATTCCAATATACCATAGAATTCTATTAAAGCTAATGATCCCCAACTGGTCACCTAATTATCAAAACTCCGTAGTATGCATAACATTGCTCAATGTGCAACTCTTGTTCCATGGCCCCTCAGAATATTATAGTGGGATGCTTGAAAAGCTGCGCAAGGAGACTTGAATTTAAATTTAGACTGAACTCCCAACATCCCACTGTTATATTTTGAGAGCCCACATCATTGAGTGATGTTATGTGATATGTGATTGTGCATGCAATCCCTTTATTATGTGAAGTTTATGTTCTTGAAACATTGTTACTAAATGTCAATAAGGCTCATCTAGGTCTTAAGGACATGTGCTCTTTATTTTTGTACTAGATAAAGAACAAGTTAAGAAATAACGTTCTGTGGTGACCATACTAGTGTCAAAGCATGTGTTTGTTTCTCAACTTTGTGAGCTTGCTTAGACAAATCTTATGATGATTGAGCGGTGTCATACACAACAAGCATATGAGTCCCAAGCAATTGAACTGCATTCCTTAGAAATTATCCTTTGTCACTAGAAATGTGCAAATCTATCATAATGGTAGTTTTGTATATTTTTCTCACCGACATAGAACAATTGTCTAGGACTTAATACATGTTGGTAGTGATGTTTTCCAATAAGTTTTTTCTTCCCAAAGAAACCCTATAATAGGCTTGCAAATTGCAATATCACCTCTACTTTATATTCAATTATGAAAAGTGAAGAACCTTACACTGTTGGCAAACTGTCCCCAAAGAATATGGGTTTGTGATGTATCAAGCATAACATTACTAAGGCCTGGTTTAGACAAGTGCATGGAAAAAGAATGAACAATGACACCATGGCCAATCATTTGTCCCCCGGAAGTGCTTCCACATCATTAGAAGGTTGTGTGTGCCGTCTAGTTCATCAGAGGCGGCTTCAAACATGTCAACAACCCTAACTAGCCCTAACTCAACAAGCATGTTCGCTCCCCTATCGGAGAAGTTTGGAGCCACCCTGCCCCTCCAAGCAAGACCCAAAATTTCTCCATCTTGTCCGCCAAGGTGGCTACATTGGTTGGTGACATGGCGGGTTGACAAAGTGGACAAACCCTAGGTCTAAACAATGCATTGGATAAAGTTGTTATTTCAACCACTGATCTTTGACAATCTTTTTGTCCAAGTGCTTGCCTGAACCAGACCTAAGGCTCATGCTCCCTCACACTTTTTAAATAAATCAAGGGATACATTTTTTTGTGATCAAAAGTTTACCGCTGCACTAAAGCTGAGGCCACTATTTTTTGTGAATCACAACATATTTATATCCAACCTTTGGCTGAATTATTCTCATGCCTAGGGTAAGTGGCAGGTGGAGCTTATCAATGGTATGAAGACAAAATGACAAGTCGAGTCGGTGTCATCATTGTTGCATTACAAGTTTCTCGTTGAAGAAGGCTCTCCAGAAAAAGGCAAACAAAATACACACCCCCATCAAAAAGGCAAGCAACACGACCCTCTCAAATACCCCATACTCAAGGTCATGTCCTTGGCATAGTTGCAGATCTTTAGCGTCCATAGATTCCTCCACATGTTGCTCCTCTGCACACCTCGTTCTGTGATACATTGTGATGCTAGAATCAAAGCACGGGGAGAACCGATCGCTAGTTGTAGATGAACCGCTTCAGTTTGAAAAATAACCGGTTCAAGCTCAACTCTTCAGGAAATTTACCAAGCGTTTTAGAGGAATCCATACAATATACCTCAAATCAATATTAAAGAACAATCCAAAGATAATGTCAACGTGTAGCCGCTTGGACTGGGAATCACTATGATCTTGACCTATTATGCCCAAAATTCTCCACAGACACTGGCTGGAATTTCATCAAATCTCACAAAATGATGAGTGTAATTGGTGGATAGAAGAGGAAGAAACCGTGGTTTATTTTTATATGGAAAGTGGGCATTTCAAATTAAAAGTCATCAACCGTAGGTAACTTTTGTTTTCCTATAGTTCTTTTACTTTATGTGCTGTACTTTTAATTTTATAAGAATATTAGCCTTACCCCCCCCCCCCAATCGTGCCTCCCTCACAAAACATTTACTTTTTACTTTTTGTTTGGAGACAATAGGAGAAAATCAACTCCAACTTTCATAACAGATTCACCGGTGTTACGTGGGACTGACAATATTCCATGGAATATTTTCCATATTCAGATTGTCTCCCAAAGTTGCACAGATATGAATAGCTCAAACTTTCTAGGATATGTTTGTTCAAAATTTCATTACAATATGTTAAAAAATTTGGTGATGTACTTGCTTGTGCGACATGAGAGTAAGTGGACTCATGTATCATTTTTGTGGAGTTGGCATACATTACAGCGAGGAGTGATGTTGTTATCAAGTATTCTATTTTTCGATAATTACCCATGTATTGTCCATATCGAAATTTGAACGTTTGTCTAATATGTGCTTTGGAGGCGTGTGGCCAGGTCTATAAAATATTAGACCATGGGTGGTGAATGCTTGTGTTTTGTAGCCATTTGTTAATGTAAGGAATGTTATTTGTGGTATATGAGATTGTGGAGCTGAAGTATTCCTTTTTGACATATCATTTGAGGTTGTGGATGGAGTTGTTGTGTTGTGTAGAGGTAGGGAACACTGGCAGCTGGTACGGAATGTGATGTCCAATGAGGTGGAATGGGAGTAGTAGTGAATAAGGAATGGGGTTGGCAAGGGGTCCTTATTTGGCAAGTTTGTTTGCCTCATCATTTCCGATGATATTATCATGTTCACGGACTTTTTGTATTGTGACATGATGTTGTGTTCGTTGGATATGGCAGTGAGGAGTTTATCTGGGTGATTGTGTCGGGAGGAAGGGTCACTAAGGTGATTTGAAAGTAGGTAAATACTATCAAGGCTATCCGTAAATATATGTACATCATGGGTGAGAGTTTGGGTATGTTGGATGGCTAGGAAAATAGCACATAATTTCAACTATCAAGATATTTGGGTAGCATGGTTATTTGGCGGCAATGTTTGTGTTGGTTGGGCCATTGTAAATGCAAGAACTAACAATGTTACTTTGGCCCTTGTTATTTGGTGGGGTGAATGAGCCATATACTATTATGAGTCGTGAGGGGAGAATCGGAGGGGGCAAATGTTAGCAATGAATGGGGGAGGGGGTGAATGGTTATGATCGGGGCTATTGGTGGTAATGGTTCGGTCGTCCAAAAATGATTATGTGATGAGGAGTATGTCGTGTGTTGTAGTGTGGTGGTGTGGCGATGTGGTAGAGATGTTAGATGTTGGTGAGCAATGATTATAAAATTGATTTGGGGGTGGGGGGGTTGTTTTGTACATAGAGTAATGTTATCAAATCTTGTTCTTTCCTGTTGTAGTAAGTTGAAAACCATGCGGGGCCAAACTGTTCTAGAGTGTAAGAACAAATATGATATGATACATGTGAGGATGGTTGAGGACTTTTGGTGGGTTGCGGGACCAGTCTTTGTGAGTGAAGGTATTGATGATGGTGTTGGTAAGGTTTGTTTGTGAGGCTCTTTGTGCCCGTCAGAGGGCTTGGAATAAGATAGTCAAGTTCAAGATATGTGCATATCTAGAAACTTGCCATTAGTAGGAGATTGTGGGACCATAGGATCCAAATAAGGTGTCTCTAATAAGTGGAGAGTAGTAGTGGGTGAATTGGGAGGGGCATGAAAGTGGGGAAGAAAAATATGAGTGGGTAGTGTTGAAAGTTTGGATAAGGGGTTGAGAAAAGTTGTCTGGAAGAGGGTTATGGTTGTTGATAGGTGCTATGGTAGGTGGCAGGTGTATGGGAAGAATGTTGATGTAACATTGGCCTAGAAGAACAAGTTTTGTGGCGAAGTCCATGGGTAGGCTAGTATTTCGTGGATGTGAGAAATGTGGGTGTGTGGAGTTAAAACATTCCCATAGTCAAAAGAACCTAGTTAAAGAGATGGATGTGAGGTTATTTATGTGATGGTCATGAATTTGGGCATAGGGGGGATGTTTTTGTATGGTGAGTTTAGTTGTGAGGATATCTTTATATGGGTTATATTCTGGGATGGTGAGAGTTAGGTTGGGAAAGGTTGAGGGGGGGGGGGGTGGTACATTGTGGCAATTCTTTGTTTGTGGTTGGGAGTGTGAGTTATTTAGTTTATTATATAACAATAATGTTTGTGTGTGGTTGTGGAGTCCTGTGAGAAGGAGGAGATGATGAGTTATATAATATGTTGTCTATATGAAATAGATAATTTTCATGTATCCATTGCAGAGTGATGTTTGGTGAGGGCCATTGACATAGAAACTTATAGGTTTGTTTATATGTGCCCCATTTATCTTCACGGGTGGTAAATTTATAAGAGATGATTTTTTGGATTGGTATGCATGTTGGTCTTGTGGATAGTGGGTTGGGAGGAGTAAAGTTGTTAGCTATAGTTGTGGTGGTGGGGGGGGGGGGGGAATGGTAGAGGCATGCCATAACATTATTCAATTAAGTATGGAGGGTAGGTAGGGCTGGGAATAAGTCAGATCTTGTTCGGGAACTATACCAAGGTTGATCTTTGACCAACACTATAATTTGAGATTCAACCTGAAAAACTCGAGTGAAGTATTGTCACCAAATATTATTAGAATGGAGTGGCTGATAGTAGTCGAATAATGTTAGGGCGTGCTTGGTAATTTCTGATTTGGTGTGGTATTTAGATTGAAATTCAAAGAATGTGAGAATTATATTTGTGAGAATCTTGGATTTGGGGAAGCGTGGTAATGTTAAAGGAGGCTAGCTTGGCTAAGAATTTGGGAGTTGTAGCTTTTTGTGATGATGTTAGTTTGGAGTAAAAGGTGTTTATGTACCAATCATTGTGTAGCAACGGGGATTGAAGGGGGAATGTGGTCTATGTGGAGTCAAAGTGGATAATAAATTTGTGTTTTAAAATATATAGTGTGCAAGTGTTTGGCACGTGGTTGGCGGTGATGGCATGCATTTTGTTTAAGGTTGGGAAGATATTACACGCCCCCATATTTTGTGACTATGTATTTGACTAAATCTTGGTATAATATGTCATCAAGGGGACTTGGGTTGTTGAGGGTTTGAGACAATTGTTCAACAAGAGTTGTGGCATAGTGTGGTAGTAGGGAGTGTGTGCCTATGTCAAAGGTTTGACGAGGGAGTTCTACAAATATCTTTATGAAGCTAAGTGGGGTGTGACAAATATTCTTGGCAAGTTTAATGAGTAGTTTGCGGAATTAAGTTATATTGGGTATAGAGGAGGGGGGGGGGGGGGAATGGCATAGAAAGTACACACAATACCTGGACATATAAATGTATTGAGGATTCTGTTTTATTGGTGAATTGAGGTAGGAGAATTTAGTAGTTCATAACTTTAACTTTTAATTTTTGTCCATTGTAATGTATTCTTGGATATTCCATTTGAGGAAGGTACCAAGGTAATGCTTAGGGTATATGTAGATTTCATTTTGCAATAGTATACATAAGGCTTGTGATTATATGTTATATTTTGGGATTTAAGGTATGCTTTAAAAACTAGCAATTGTGGATTGGACTTATTTGGGCAACTAGTGATGGCACATTTAGATACACCTAGATCCATGTGTGCCCAATTTGCAAATTGTTGGAGTTTGTTTAACTAGGTTTGGATATGTTAGATGTTATACATTAGGATGGTGAAATCATTTGCATATGTCGTGGTGGTTATTATAGATGTGGGTGTTGAAAATTTATATCCCATGGAATCTAGAGCTAGCCATCTTAAGAGAGGCTCTAGGACGATTATGAAGAGGCATAGGTTGAGTGTGTCACCTTGAATGGTGCCTCAACAAATTTATATTGGGGGGGGGGGGTTAGTGGTAAAGTGTGAGCCAATTTTTTGGACAATTAATTTAACTATAGGCAAATAGAAAAACAATTGAATGAAGCAACATCTAGGTAGATGAAAATAATTAACTATGGGCCATGGAAGGTAGTTATAATTATAGGCGCAAACTTAGGAGCCCGTAGTCAGTTACACTGCAACTATTGTCATACATGTTGAGCCAAAGTCCGGGGGGTGCACTAGCGGTATTTTAGAAACGATGTGCGATAAAATATAAGGTATTGAATATTCATCCGAGATAAAATAAATTGAAGAATTCTATATAAAATATAGGTGATGAATTAATGTTGGAAACCAATTATTATTTTTAAAAAAACCACCATGCAACATAAGATGTGTGAGGGACCATATTTTGCTTCAACAAAGAAGGTGGAGGGCTCAATTTTATTCCATGATACTTTGAACTTCATTATGTTTAAATGTTGATACAAAGGGATATATTTGAGACAATATTTAATGTTTGAAATTCTTTTACAAATGTTGTATGAACTCTTGCTATCCTGCAAATGTTGGACAATTGTGTTTCTTAACACACTAAATGTTAAGGTTGCACTCCACTTGCATTCTTCATTACAATCTTGTTGGTGTAATGAATTTCTATTGTGTTTTCTTCTTGCCATACCACAACAATGTAATCCCATTGTTAAAATGCCAATTCAAAATGCACTCCCCCCCCTCAGATAAAAATTAAGGGTTATCAAAAATTTGTTAGAATGATAGGGTATTTAATATTGAATGCATTCTAGATTTTTAATTACAAAGGATATTAGAATTTTATGCTCAGTAGATATTTTTCTACTTTAAAGACTCCTATTATTCTAATTCCCAAAGATGATAATCCCCCTTGAAAATAAGTGGTTGTCGCAGGTGTCTCCAAAAATTACTATGAGTGCCCCCCCTGTGAACCAAAGAGGCTGGGGGAGGGGGAAAGCCAAGGATTTTGTAAGCAGCTTGAGAGCATAGTTAAACTCAATAGTTTTGTCTCCCTCATCACAAAGATTGTGTGAGGATAATAATGACACTATATTTTGTAAACTGAGAGTAATCACTACAATGATTGTGGGATTACCACTTTGAGATAAAGCATAGTGTTCATTTTGAATATAAATTCCATTGAATGGTTGAAGCCTGGTCGAACTATTTTTGGTCTTAATTGAATGAATGTGAAATTGAAAGTCATTGTGTTTCGATGCGATTACTTGAATGAGACCGAAGTTGCGAGGGGAATTAAGTGAGCTAGAATGGTGAAAGTGAGAGTTTGAGAATTGATAAAAAGTAAGGTAAAATTGATAGAAAATTGATGAACCACCGAGTGGAAGAAGATATGATTCAGAAAGAGAAGCAAGCCATGAAAGACTAAATGAAAGATGAAAGAGTGGAAATGTATAAGGAACAACAACGTGAATTCAGAAGTTAAGCATACAATTGGACCAAATTGAAGATTGTGTAACAGTCAATTTAAGGGCCATGACCCTTTTCCAAGTTCCACATCAGAGAGAGTAGAACATGGAGGGTTAACCTACTTAGAGAAAGAGTAACCATTAGCGCAAAGAGTGATGGAATGACCACTACGCGAGAGGAAGGACAAGTTGAAACCATAGTCTATAGTGCCTCGAGAGGAAAAACCCTGAGCCGTAGAGAATGGGCATGTAGAGAGATCACGGGGGGGGGGGGGTAGTCATTGGTTGGAGTAGCAATATACGTGCGAACAAATGATAGGGTATTTTAAAAATATGAGGGCTAAAAATTATAAATGGACTTAAGAGTAATATAGGGTATCAAAAATGGTACTGGACATCTTTAAAGTACTATAGGGTATGGAATAATAGGTAATTTGGAATTATATGTAATGCAAGCCATTTTTCAATTAACCCAAAGTAGAAATTTACATAATGATAGCATGTGAAAAAAAATAAAAAATTGAAAGTAATACCCCCCTATAAAATAGTGGTTGTTCGCACCTATATCCTTAACTTTTTAACACACTGCCCCCCCCCCGAGAGAGAGATTGTCCAATGAGCCAGATGATAACAAAAAATCATTATTGAGTGACATAAAAAATAACCCTGTGAGAGGGTGAAATTGAGTAGCCAAGGGTTACCACGGAAAGAGGCCACTTGAAGAATTAAGTCATGTGAAAGGCATAGGAGGTGCGAAGGAGCCAAAACGTCAAATGTACTAGTGTTTGTTACAAACATTTGTCACATTATAGTTCATTGATCAGACAATAGGGTTGTTATTTTCACTCTAGAAAATCACTCAATCATCTTTACTCCCCTTTCTCTCAAGGTTTCTTCTCAATGTTTTTCATTCAATATTACTTGTTTATTAATGGGTTGTAGGTTTTCATCTCGTCATGAGATCATAAAACAATAGTCTTTTGAGAACAATAATCTTTGCGTATCACAATTGTCTTGGTAACCATTGGCCAATGCATCTTCAAATCATAGCAATTCCTTCATTAATTGGTCAATGTTAATTTTGATACAAAACAAGTTGTTTATTTATTAATTTCATGATTTAATCATTACTCATAACTTATGCAATTAACAATGATCACCAAGGTCAAGCTATAGTCTAGGTTGCCTTGCACAACCTGCAATAACAACAACCAAGGTAACACACAAGACAATAGTTGATCTGGTTAACTTGCATTTCATACTCAAAGATCAAAGTCTCTAGACTATGTATCAATCTAAAAATCTAAGTGAGTCTAGGAAAACTCGTGCCTAAAATAGAGGGAGAACATATCACGAAATATTGGGGGAGGATTTTTAGGACATTACTAGGAGTATTATATGGTCTTGGGGTTTTGCCTTTTGACAATGTTTTGAGGCATGAGTTATACAGTGGTCTTTGAAAGTGTGTGGTGATGGTGGTGGGTTAGGGGCATTTGTCTTCAAGGATCTATCCAATTATATGTTGCTAGGGATATTTACGAACCGCACACATGCACATATGCAGATGATCCGTGTCATCTAAATACAGAGGGGCTTGGTGTTGGAAGGAGTTGTCATGTGATTGGTATATGAGTTTGGAAATAGCGTTTGGGTGGGTAGCAAGGTGACCATCTGTGTCTATTAAGTAGTCAAAGGACATGACATCCCATGGGTTGAATATTCATTTGTAAATCTTTTTGGGTTCAATGTCCAGTAGGTGTTTGTATTTTTTTTATTGCTTTCTTGCAGTTTTTGGTTCGTAGGTGGTTGTGAGTTTGCAAGCGTCAATGTCGACATTTTGGCCAATTTGTGCAATTTTTTTTATCCATGATGTGATGTCTGATGAACATGTGAGATCTAAGAAGGAAGATATGCTAGAGCATTTGGATTTTAGGAAGGTTAGTCCAAGTTTGTGGTGGGTGTAAATTTTATTTAGCGAAGGTTTTTTATTTTAAAGAAATAAACAAAATAATGAAATTTATAGTATGGTAATTCTTAAGGTGTGATTTCCATAGGTTTTTTTTTTTACATGGGAGAAATCCGCCTTGTATGCTAGTTATTGGAATAAGGATATGTACAAGGGAGGAGGGGGCGGGGGGGGGGGGGGGGGGGGAGAGAGAGTATATTAGGAGAACTGAGTCGCTGAGAGATTGAATGAGATGTTGGAGGGTGGTTTGAGTGGTGGCCTCAGTGTGAGTGAATGAAAACTTGGAGGTCAGCGTGTCAATTTATCATGATATTTCAACGAACTTATTGTGAAGAAATGTGGTTTTCATTCCTTGGATTTAAATATTTAATAAATCATGGATAATACAAAGAGTAGCATTTAGATGGTTATTTGGTGACTAATAAAATGAGAGAAATACCTCGGGGGGGGGGGGGGTAGTCATTGGTTGGAGTAGCAATATACGTGCGAACAAATGATAGGGTATTTTAAAAACATGGGGGCAAAAATTTATAAATGGACTTAAGAGTAATATAGGGTATCAAAAATGACACTGGACATCTTTAAAGTACTATAGGGTATGGAATAATAGGTAATTTGGAATTATAAGTAATGCGAGCCATTTTTCTATTAACCCGAAGTAGAAATTTACATAATGATAGCATGTGAAATAAAGAAGAGAATTGAAAGTAATACCCCCCTATAAAATAGTGGTTGTTCGCACCTATATCCTTAACTTTTTAACACACTGCCCCCCCCGAGAGAAATACTAGGTAAGTATACGAATACAATGAAGTGATCAAATTTTGGATTCAGATGAGATGGTTGTATTGGAGAGTGATGGGGATATATTCAAGATGGAGTAAAAGATATGAATTAAGCTAATTTGTGAATTGTCTTCACCATATTTGGTATATGTATATTGATTATTAATAAAGGAATAAGTGGAGAAAATGATGTTATGTTATGTTTGCTATAGTGAATGACTAATTTGGGTTTCCAAAATGTGAATAACATTGGATTTCTAAAATGTCATGATGCACTTCATTTGGAGTTTTAATAAAAACATTATGGCTTTTGAAGTGAAAAGGTGTATAGTTGTCATTGACTTTTAAAGCCTCAATTTCAATACGATATATATATGTATATGGGACCACGAAGTCATGGTTACTTTAATTTAGATTGTTACTGTAGTGGCTAGATTTTCAAGTTGGAGGATGTGGCAATGGGCAACAACAACCACAACAAGGGTTCATCATTTCGTTTGCACCATACATCTACACTTATTTTTCATGAGGCCTCAAAATTGATTTTATGCCATCCATTTATATTTTGAGCGTTTCTTTTTTAGTGGAGGCTTGCAATGGGCAAGGGTAGAGAGTTCACCTTTAAGGAGAAGCTAGAGATAATTTCCCATTATGAGAGCTTGGTGCTTTAGGGATGAAAATTAGTAAGAAGGCATTGACAGAGTGGGCAAATGGTCAAATTGATACTTCAGTTTTGCAAATGACTATTGCTAGAGTCTTGAAGAAGAAAGACTCACTTACTACTTTTGATGTGGGTCATTTGGCTGATTCAAAGCGCATTAGGAAGGTGCAATGTCCCGAAGTGGAGCAAGCTACTTTCAGCTCGTTTACAACAATACAAGAGAAGGGCGCAACCATATCCGATGATCTATTGGTAGTTGTAGTACATCGATTCTATGCTTTGCAACCTAGATGTCGCGCACCTCTCCATGAGGAATGCTTGAAACACCATGGGCACAAGGGGGACCCTGGAGTGACACCCGGGACTTGTGGCGTCGTTGGTGAGAGGGCCCAAGTGATCCTAGTGTGGGCGAGGGCCCCGGGCGTTGGGAACGCCTCCCACCCACAAAGACTAAGAGGCAGAAGGGTAAGGCCATGAGCTATGCGTAGCTCATGGCGTGGTGATTCTATAATGCTGAAGAACACTTCAATCGGAGGTGTGAGCTAGGAGTTATTGCAATTTGAGTGGGGCGCGCCCTGATACAGCAGTGCCTGGGAGTGATTCCCGGGACTGCCAAGGTTTGAACAGGCCTAATGTCCTCAATACTTGCCCAAATGAGGCAAGTGAGGAGTCTATCGGCATCTACGTGAAGCGTAGATGAAGATGGAGTGGTTGCTTGTGAGCATTAGACATCATACAAGGAAGTTATGATGGTCTGAAGCTGCTGGGGGCTTCTAGGCCCAACGGCTAAGGGAAAATGTCTACTTGGCCCCAACTCTTGGTAGAGAGACAAGAGGTTTCTTGACGGTGGGGTAGGGGCCCCGCGTAGAGTCCTAGAGGCTTATATGGGTGAGGTGGTGTGGCCTCACCCACCCGAGGCGGAACGGCACGGCCTCCATGGGCTTTGGCCCATTGTGAGGCCATAGTTGCCTAGTATGCTTCGGGTTGTTATAGTGTTGCTCCGGCAATGCGATGATCAACATAGGATTGGACTTCCATGAATGGAAGCCCACATGTAGAAATAGGTTACGGATTAAGGGGTGAGTCCCGAATGTAAAGTAGGAGGGTTGGTTCCCTCCTATGAACTAAGGTCCGGGGTGAGAGGAGCTAACCATTAGCATGGCGGAATGCGAAGGGTTAGCGCTCGTAACCTTTGCTAGGAATGAAAATTGGCAAGATGGTCAAGGGGGGCTAGCAAGGGTTGCGACACGTGAGATCCTAGTGAGAAGGAATTCCAGTTTTCATATGGGTGGATAACCAAATTCAAGAGGAGGTTCAACATCAAGGCATACATGCGTCACGGTGAAGTGGCTTCTGCTGACACTTCAATAGAGGTATTGAGGAGGATGGAAGAGATCAAAGCTATTGTTTCCCAATATGATAGCAATGATGTTTTTAACATGGTCGAGACGGGTTTTTTTTATAGGTTAGAGCCAAATCGAACATTGGTTACGAAGAGATTATCTAGGAAGAAGAAGCAAAAGGAGCGGACTACCGTGGCGCTCACTGCAAATGCTACAGGTACCATTTGCCTTCCTCCAGTGATTATTAATTAGTATTTGAAGCTACGGGCCTTTACGTCTAGGAACATTCGCTATCTGGAGAATTTGGGTGTTAAGTGGGCCGCTAACAAGAAGGCGTGGATGACTATGGTCATTTTGAGCAGTTTATACTAAATTTTGAGAAGAGGATGGTGTTGGCAGAGAAAGAAAAGGTGCTTTTGCTCCTAGATAATTTCTCTGGTCATCAAGTGCCAAATGTAGGTTCACGTTTGAAGGTCACACGATTAGAATTTCAACCCATGGATGTAGGCATTATTGCATATTTCAAGGCACAATACCGAAAGTTGGTGATTCAATATCAAATAGATTGTTTTAGTGCAAACAAGGTGTTTGCAATTGATATATATCAAGCTGTTGTTATGGTTGAGCAGGCATGGCATGCAGGAGTTACCACATTGACAATTCAAAATTGTTGGAGGCATACGGGTGTTCTTTCGATCTTTATTGAGAGGGAGATAGAGAAAGCTAGGCGCTTGGTAGAGGTTGATGAAGTTGCTACTCTACGTCATCAATTGACATTGTTGTCATTTGATAGTGAGGTGGGTGACGTGATGAATGCTCATGAATACCTTAATTATGAAATGGAGTTTGATTTAAACAACCCCTATGAACCTACCTATGAACCTACCGATGAGGAGTTTTTGGATATGTATTCCTCATAACATCAAGAAATTGATGTTGATGAGGTTATGGTTGATGTGGTAGAAGAAGTTGTAGGATTAAGTGTTGCTGAGCGTTCTCTAGAAACTTCAAACTTTGAAGAAATACTTTGAACAAAGTGACCCAATGATGCCCTATCACACATCAGGAGCATTCAAGGACTCCAGAAGGAAGTTTCATCTCATCATTTGGAAGCTTCTCGTCAGACTACTATCCCGGGTACGCAACTTCCGTATTATATGGTCATGATTATAATCACTTATAATGCGTTTTAGTCCAATATTGAGTGATACAATTTGTTTTAATGTAGGAAACCCTTGTAGCCCTTCTAACAAGGAATCCAAAAATGTAATTATATATAGGAAATGAATATATTTGGAAGCATATAATTGCATTAAAAACCTAATTATATGATTTTTCAATACATTTACCATAGGTCAAACTACCCAACTTTTTGGACTTTTTAATAAAATTTTAACATTGTGAATGAATTATAATTTTAATGGGAGGCAACTATTCGTGGCTTATATTTTTAATGGGAGGCTTAATAAATATGCAACCCAACTTTTTTTTCATCTCATTTATTTAATTTGGTCTTCACCCAACTTTTTTTTCATCTCATTTTATTTAATTTGGTCTTTATCCAACTTTTTTTTCATCTCATTTTATTTAATTTGGTCTTCACCCAACTTTTTGATCATTTTAATTTGATATAATTTGATATAATTTGATATAATTTTTACAAAAGCCGTCCTCTAAGCCGTTTTAAGTACGATGCCCCCTGCGTATAATATGGGAGTTGCGTACCCGGGACTACTATAGACTCTCTTTTTTGGTTACTTTAGTTGGAAGGATCTCGTCAAGTTACTACTATATAGATTATTTCTTTCAATTAGTTTAGTTGAATTATGTATTATCATTTGTACTTTCACTTTTTATTTTTATAAAAGGTTATATTCTTCAGTTTTGAAAATTTTAAGTGTTATTTCTATAAATGCTATTGATCATCGGTATGAAATCTATAAGTGTTGTTATAATTCTATATATGTTATTTTTTTGCTACTCCCGACCTGTAACATTTGTAGAGTCTTGACTGTACATGTTGACATCCTTCGGTTTTTCTCTACTAATTTGAGGTATATTCCATAAATTCCTCTAAAATGATCGGTAGTTCTCCTGAAGTCTTGAACTCCAACCGATCATTTCTCAAACTCAACCGGTTCATCTGTAACTAACTGTCGGTGTCGGTTCTCCCCGATAATTGCTCAGTGGTGTTTGCATGGGGCTTGTTGGGTGTGAGCTCAAATTAAGGCTTTACCAGAGTTTGGGAAGTTTTTGAAGCCTTAGTGGCTAATTGCCAGTAGTTGCTACGAAGGGTTGGATTTTTTCCAATTTACATCGGCAAGAGCCGGTCTTTTGTAAAATCAATCGGCCAATTGCCTATATTTTCATATTTTCATTGGCCAATATCCGATTAAATGGAATTCATATCGGCACTAATTGTTAAAAAAATGTATGAAAAGTTATTAGAAATCATTTCTTAGTGCAAAATCTTGAATAAGTGAAAAGAAAAGGCATGTTCAAAACTTTAAATTTGAAGAGTTAATATCCTTGGCAGGAATTGAACCTAACAATGCCTTCACCGCTTGAAGGCCAAGGGTCCCCCAATTCTTCATAGAAGCAATTGGATTTGGTCATGGAAAGGTTGCATAATTCAAAAAGTTTAAGGTTTAGGGTACTTCCTCAAGTGCATCATCAGATGCCCCAGACAAATAGCGCTTTGGATGCTTCCGGCTGAAATCCAGTAACTCACAAGAAGAATCGGCTACATTTCCGGGACATTTTCTGGTCCATCGGCTAATTGCCGGAGGATTGAAATTACAGTCGGATTGCCATCCGATGGTTGGAAATTTGGACCGGCCATGAGGGGAAATCCATCGGCTGATAATGAACTAGCCGTCGGTTTTCCCCGAACATAGGGTGTAACAGAAGGTGCGCGTGCCTGATTTCCGGAGGGCGGATGCTGGTGCAGCGAAGTCGACCCTGAGTGGAGGCGGCCAGGTGCGGGATGAGCCTGGAAGTACTGTCGGGTTGGCAGGTCGATGGCTATGGTGGATGCTGGCGAGTCGTTGGAGCCGACTTGAGGGGATCATGTTAGCTAGAAGGAAGTGTGTGTACTTGAGGGTAGAAGGAATAGGAGTAGTCTACTGTACACAGCATTCTGTGCTTTGGCGCTTGCTTTGTTGAAGCTCTGGGGGAGTTGAATATCCCGGTGTAGCTTTGTTAAGAGATTTGCAGCCAACAGATTTTCTGTTATGTAACTTGGGTTGGCCAAAAGAAGAACTCTGCGTGGAAGCAGGTGCCGGATTGGTGTTGTCCGCCGGGATTGTGGCCGCAGAGTGCTCCATTTATAAGTGATTGTTGAGGTTGACTGGTGGGGTTGTATCCAGTGTAGAGTCGGCGGAGATTAGGCTGGATGGGTTCGTCTTGGAACTGGGATTCTATTGAATGTGATGGCATTGCGTTGTATTCACTGCCGCCTGAAATCGTCGAGAAAGAATCAGTGAGTTCGCACGGCGATCTTCAGCCGAGTTTTTTCGGAGCTATCTTTTCCCCCTTCAATCTAGCTCACACGTCCACCTAACAACATGCAAGATTTGAGAATTATGAAGGTTGATGATAATGTCTCTGGATCTCTACCCTGAAATGCAGAGCTAACGAAAGTCCAGTTTGAACCTTTCAGGAACTATGCATTGTATAACACTACTGTAACTTTTACAGAATTTGTAGTGTTCCCTGTTCTGCATGTTTCTATTGGACTGGCCTGGTGATTTCCTATCCAAAGTTCACTACCTATAGAGTTATCTGTAAAGTCCTGAGATCGAACTTCGGGTGAGTTGGCTGAAAGTTGAGTTTGAAAGCGTACCTGTAAAAAGCACCCAAGTTTTCTTAAGGTTTAAACCCTAGACGCTTTAGCATGTTGAGATCCCGTTCGTACAAATTCGTGTGTACACTCTCTTAACATGGATGGTATGAAATCATTATAAAAAAAATCCAAGTTATTTTGTGTCAAGGTTCAAGACGGAGAACCATGCAAGACAACAAGCTATCACTATCTATCAAAGAGTTCATGATCTATAGTCATGTTCTACAATTTCAAAATATCGTATGTATGAGACCCAAATTAGATTCTCAAAGCATATAGGGGTTAGATTAACATGCTACAAGAGTGGTGTCGTTATTAAAAACCGACTCATATCTAGCTTTTCATATTAGGATGGGTGGACCAAGCTAGTCTTGCACAAGTCAATCCAAAATTTAGGGTGACACATCTCATGAACAAATCCTATTTTAGATCCTATTATTCTCTTGAATTTTTTGGGATTGCGAAGAGAAAGCCCAAGGAGTTTCACCCAACTTTCCAAATTTATGCTCCGACACACTAGCGACAAGCTAACGAGCTTTTAACAAAAAAATAAAAAAATAAAAAATCTCCCAGTTTTGTCCCTCTTTGACAGACTTTATGGATAACTCTATAGCACCTGCACTTTCTTGTATGTCCTGATTAATTTTCCCCTTGGGAAGATAAATTACAACTTACCACTCTGACAGCACCCACCTGTCAAATTATCCACAAACGGTGATCATATGGAAGTGTTGATTTTGAGAAATTTATTTGAGAATCAAATAAAAGTGCCGCTCCTGGACTCTGTCTAAAGTACCGCACAGACAATAATTTGGAGTACAAGCTCTTTTCACAGAAAGCACAACTCCTATTTCATGTATTGGATAAGGGCATCCAGTATATCTGATTTTGGGCTCGAAAAACACATAAAGTATGCGGGCAATTATTTTTGAATAGTTTGTACTTAGGTGTAGATCTAAGAATGGACACCAACATCATACGTTTAAACAAAAGTTTGGACAATGTGCTCAAATTTTGGTAACCATTCTAGGTTTATTAATCAACATAATTGGGGGGGGGGGACTTTTATGACCATTTAATGAGTTTCAAAATCTCCACTTTAATAATGAATAAGATATTCATATGAGCTCTGAAAATAATGAAGCAATTGACTACAAACGAGCTTTGGAATTGGCAATCATTTCTCACTAATTGTGTATTTCACATCCTAGGAGAAGTGGATGTAGAGCTAAAAGCATTTATTTGATGCATGCTTATTTTAGATTTGGACTATGATTTCTTGGCATTAGGTTGCTCATATATTATTAGTACTACTTATCCTTACAAGTCATGCGGGTGTTCTTTGGTAACTTTTATTACCACTATATTAACAAGCATTATGAAGACACATGTTTACAAAAGACTGGACTATGTTTTCAAATTTTGTCAACTAATCCACACTTAGTAGGGAACACAACATAACATTACTCAGCATTCAACTCTCGTTTCATGGGTCCTCATAATATAACAATGAGATGCTCGAAAAGTTGCGTTGGGAGACTTAGATTCTCACTTAACTCCTAACATCTCACTATTATATTTTGAGGGCCCACGTCGCTGAGTAATGTTATGAATTGGGAGAACCTATGTGTTACGTTAAAGAATCAACAAACATGCACTTCCATAAACCATAACTAAATCAAGGGAGGTCCGATTTCAACCTGATTGTTGATGCTTCATCATAGGTTTGCTAATGCAACACACATTTTGTTGTGTGAATCTAATCCTTCAGACTTGGAGAAACATGGAAAACGACCCAAATAACCCCCACATCATGCCTTACCCGTGGTGCATGATTCGTCCCAGCTTGGTGGGGCGGGGATATGTTTAACTTTCGTACAGAATTGACACCTTAAATGCATAAAGCGCATGCACCTTGACCAGGCCAGCTCCTTTTCAAGGAAGAGGAATGTCACGGCAATGCCTTACAAGCTGGAACAGCAGAGCCGGCAGTCATGGTGGGGCTCGAATCTACGCTGATATCGCCTCGTAAATTATATGTGCAAGCAGGGTGACAGCAGGAGCTCTGACAGCTCCATCAGATCGAAGACAGACTGTGGCAGAAAGTGTTTGAAAGGGAGCAATATAATACTACATGTACATCACTAATTCCTCCGTTCATTGCTTCGAGACAAAAAGTGGGCCGATCTTGAGGGAGGAGGTTTTCTGTACCTGCAGCTGCTACTGCACATAACAGCAATATAGTACTTACATTTCAATTCTGAGGACATGCACGTCCATTTTCATTTGACAATGTGTTGGAGATCTTCTTCCCAACTAACTCAAAGTCAATAACGATTGAGTCTCAAGACGAAGGTTACCAGTGTCCAGGGAGGTTTTGGGCAAAATTGGTCTGACCTAAGTGGTTCCTAGCAGGGGTTATGATTTTGATTTTGATTGTTTTTTTTAAAATTTTTTTTTACGAAGTGCAGCATGTGATCTACTCAAGAGAGAAGTTACAGCTATTTACATCCATGACATTGGATGAAGGATGAAATGCTATTTTATCTTCCAAATTAAGATGTTTCCAACCAAAAGTGAGTGATATTTTTTCCCAAAATTGGGAAGATTTCAGTGATATCATCTATCCAGAGAGAGAATATATGATCAAATATTCCACCCACCTAAATGAATAGTGTTCCAAGTGATAAATAGTGCAAAAATATCCACTAGATTTCAAGTGTTTCTAGGTCTGACTGGATACATGTTGATATCTTTCGATTTTTCCAAATTATTTTGTAATATATTCTATAGATTTCTGTAAAATAATCAACAATGTGCCTAAAGTCTTGAACGTGAACTTCTCTTTTTCTCAAACTCAATCAGCCCATGTGCAACTACACTGATTATCCCAAATAGTGTGTGTTACTATGCAGAGTCCCACATGCACTAACGTCTAACTCAGCAGTTCAATTTTTGCTAATATATTGTCTGGTAAGAGTGTTACATATGAGCGTACCTCTCATCCATCACTTTAATTATAACCTGCCCCCAATGGTTTTGTGGTTGAATCATTTCATTTGTGACCTGCTAGAGTTAATTAGGGTGTTTGAGGCTCCAGTGTCAAAATATCTATTGCATGGAGCTTTTTTTGGATGAATGAGGGGCGCACTCGCATCCAATAATTCCCTCTTGCAGCTTTGTTCCACCAAGAATAAAGATGGCCTGGCCGTTGAGCAGTGTCTGGGGAGATTTTTTGTACAGAATTGGTTGAGATCCTAGTGTTTCCAAAGAGCAACCGGTTGTATGTTGACATCTCTAGGGTTTTCTTTACTAAATCGAGGAATAGTCTGCAAATTCCTCTAAATGGATCGATAATTTTCCTGAAGCCTTGAATTTGAGCCGGTTATTTCTCAAACTCAACTGGTTCATCTGTAACTAGCATTCTCCCCGTTCTTTGCCCTTGAGATGAGTCCTATGATTTGATGTGATCGTTCTGTAAACCATAGCTGATTTTTGAACTACGCTTGTCCATGTGGCTTAGAGCAAGCCTCATATCTGCTTGTAATTTACTTCACCTTACTTTTGTACTTTGCAGGGATGTAAAAATATAGTCTTTGGTATCATTGTGGATAATTTTTGGATGTTTTCGTGGCTTGAACAATTCAATCATCAGATATGTTCAGTATTTGTTACAACTCGACCTACTATCAGGAGCAGTAGGTTGAGTGTATAGTCTCGGTGGTCCCACGCCTTGCAGGTCTCATCGCAACAAACATGTAGTTTATTTGCATTACAACTGAAAGCAATTGAATTCAGTAGTTCTGAAGTGTGAATCACACTCTTTTGCATTGAGCAATGCAGTCATTCCAATCCATCATGAGTGGACATGTTAGACCTTTCCGATAGTTGCATTGATATCCACACATGTTTTTGTTTACATTACAAAGGCAGTAACTGTTGGATAAACCAAAAGCATTAGTTTAGTGGAATACTATATAGTTAATTGCCTCTTCAGCAACTTGTTTCAATTTTCAACGACTGTGAAGAAAGAGAGGAGGCCATCAGGATAACCAAGAAAACCACAAGGTTGATGCATTACGAATTTTGGTATTGCTTTGTCACACTAAGTATAGCTTACTAGGTGAACCGATCTCATAAAGCCTAATCAACCAGGAGACAGGCATTTGCTAAAGTGTGCAAGGAAATGAACAGCTGGCTCCCTACTTGAAATGAGACATTGACAATTTTAATTATATGAAATACTTAATACAATTTTCAACAAGGACTTCCAAACGGGTGCACCTTTCATTAATAATCAAGAACTATGTGCGTTTGCAACATGCTCTAAAAACCCCCTATATTCAATTTTTTTAATTTAAAAAAGTCAAGAAATACACATATACTTTCAATGTTAAAAATTACATTCAAATATAGTCAATAACATTAGTATGCAAATACACTTTTGAATAACTATTAACCCCTATCATATGTAAAATGCAAACCCCTAGCATTCATCATAAAATTTTTGAAGACTTTTTCATCCCCTAAATGTAACTCATAAGCATTTTAGTCTACAATATATGTCATAAAAGCTAATATAATTATTTTTTTAAATGATAAGTAACATTGTATAAAGTTTTTCATTAAATGATTAGTAATATCACAAGTCCACTGTTGTTGGCCTTTTTGATACCAACATAACCTAACATTTGATGTTTGATGTTTGATGGATGAGATAAGGAAATGAGAAATTTATTCATTTTAGTTTCATCCAGTATTAAATACTTATCCCTTAAAGTTTAGTGACACTACCATAAAAGTACAAATGTTATATATTTCCTAGAAGTCCTTCATACATGTGCATAACTACGAGCTGCAATTTGTGTACAACATATGTATATTTAATATGAAAAAGTTCAAATAAATACCCCTTTTGTGCACTCACGTATACTCATACATATTATGAAAGGCGCACCCCTGGGCCTTTGTCACACTAAGTATAGCTTTCTAGGTGAACGGCTCTCAAAAAGGATAATCGATCAAGAGACAGGCATTGCTAAAATATGCAAGGAAGTGAACGAACTGGCTCCTTGGAATGACATATTGGCAAATTTCATTATAATATAAACAAGTTGTTTCAATTTTCAACAAGGACTTTGAGAAAAGAGCGTGGAGGCCATCAGGATAATCCATGAAACCACTCAAAGAATGCATTTACTTTTGTAGTGCTTTGTCGCACTAAGTTATAGCTGACTAGGTGACCGGCACTCTTGAAAGCATAATCGACCAAGAGACAAGTATTGCTCAAGTCGGCAAGGAAATGAATAACTGACTCCTACTGGAATGACAGATTGCCAACGATGATTTTTTATTATATCAAGGTTTAAAGGTTGTGGGCACGATCGCTCACAGGCCAGGCATTGACTCCCTTGGTGATTCTTGTGGAATGCAATTTTTGTCATTCAGCCAACCATGTATATATGGAATCTAATTGGCACACTGCACAACTCCAGACCTTTCTACTTGATATGTAGATCTTCATTATATATATATATACATGGACCTTAAGGATATGTGTTGCTGCCACATTATCATCAAGATGGGTCAAATATGCCTAGCGACAAAGCAAAGGCTATGCCAAGACGAGACTTTGAGCCTAGGTGGAAATTTGTGAGAGAATTAGGACATGGGTTTTCCAGATCAACTCATAACTTGACCAATGTGTGGAAGGGGACATGTCTCCTGCAGCAAATCTAGAAACGTGCAATGGATTGGTTGTTTGCTAATCATGTATTATTTTAGTCTTCACAAAGTCCAATGAAAAGTATTGCCGCCATCATGTTTGTCCATCAAACTTAGTTAGGGCGCTAGGCTGCACTCTGCCCAATTACCTTGTTTTTCTTAGACCAAGTCCTCCTGTCGCAAGCGTAGGGGAGAGTTCATGTTCTACGACAAGAATTGGTGATATGCACAGACTCGTCGTCATGATGGCCTCCTAAGGATGAGTATACTATGCATAGATCCAATTGATCGTTTACCAACTCCTTCCTACAGGCTTCACTTCCCAAATTAATTCCAGGACGCACAATCCCTCGCTCAATCTGAATTACCCTTACAAAGGATGTTTGAACTTGGTAAATTACAAGACCCTCATAATTTTCATGAATCATGCATCATGGCCTCCAAGCTGATTATAAGGAATAAAAAAGTGCAAGCCTGCTTTGAGTGCTGCTCAAATCTCAAGACACGTTGTGAGTCAAAATGATGACCACACTTTAAATACTCCCCAAAAAAATGTCAGCATCTTCACTGGTAGCAAAACCTATCCAAATGTTTTGCTGGAATCACAGAAAAGAAGTGGGCCTGTGGCATTGAATAGCAGAGATTACAGAAAGGAAGAAAAAGAATTAGGTAACTCATGAGGAACAGTTGTAAGTATTCTCTGGGATCTTCTTTTGCAATGATGGTAATTAGAGGTTGTGTGGAACATATATAGGTGTATATATGTGAGAAGATGAGTAGTCCATTTTCATCTCTTTTTATCATCTGAGTCCCTATTAAATCACCAGTCTGGATGGACACAAACCACAGAATATTCTCCACCTTCAGGCATGCAGTGTGAATTTTAGCTCCATCATTGCTGGAATCACATTTCCCCTACCAACCAGCAATAGCAGCTCAGCTACTCATGAACTTTTTGCTCCTTGATTGGTCAGGGCTTACTTGTTCAATCCAGGTGGAAGGTTCAATTCATGTCAGTTGGTCAGGGAAACAATTTAATCACAGGCCGAGAGTCTCTAGCTGGACAATACTGTGGTGGCCACAGTGGCAACTTATCATTGAGCGACTGGTATAATAATATCAGCTATGGTCGTCCCAACAAGAGAATGATGGGTAAGCTTAGAGTGGACCATTCATGAGTGACGACAAAACAAAATTGAGGAGGCAGCTCTGATATGTTCCTACACAAAAGTGGCTACATATCAATGAATCCGGTGGCCAGGAAAGAGGGCAATATATTAATCTAGAGACCCATTTACTTCTTGATGTTTGACAGTTAGTTAAGTTTTCAACAAACTTTGAGGTGACCTCCAATATCTTCCTAGCTAGACAGAAATATTGTTACATACAAAGGATGTGGTGTTCATCCAGGTGCTTTTAAAATTTACACGTATGTAACAGTATGGTTTGAGCCCTGGGAAGCCAGGCCTACTAATTCCGGTCACAATATTCCTATGTATATACATGCCTGACTGCCCTTCAATAATTGCTCATCTAAATCCTCTTAAAACTTCCGAGAAAGAAGAGTGGTCTCATCCTTAACTCCTGCTCATCTGTATTACGCAAATGAAAGGACTGTTACGGACCGAATCAATGCACCCAGTCCGTTGTGAACTGAGTGTCCTCTCATATGATCATATACATTAGACAGTGGGCCAACACCTTTGCAATTCCATGTCTTGGCAATCCTTGTTGTGAGGTGGGCCTAAAGTATTCAATACTTCTGCAATAATCTGTCTCTGAGGTGGCATTTGATTCTCAAAGCCACTCTCTTTCTTATTAGTACCTCCAAATACTGAAACTTCCTTCAGGCCTGCATGTTTACTTTTGAGGTATTGGATGAATTACACTAATTATGAGGAACTCTTTTTTAATTCTTCAAGATTCTTCAGTGACACTTGGTCCCAATTGTGGCACTGTAGTCATTTACACACACGCTGATCTCAATAGTTGATCTGGAATGGCAACTATCTGTAGCACTTGCAGGAGTCACCATCTTTAGAGCTTGGTTTGTAGCTGCTAAACCATTTCTAAGAAGCAATCTTTTGGAGCTATTTTTGCATTGTAAGAAATTTGAAGACCAATTTTATTTTTTTTAAACTAAAAATATTCTTAGAAAAGAAAATTCAACACCTAGGGGTTCTAGATGCTGATCCTATTTTGGAACAAAAGCTCTTAATTAATTAGTTCTAGAACCAACATATGAAAATGCAAACCCTTCTCCAAATCAAACACAATTTGTATGAATGGAGTCCTCTCAATGCCCTCTTCCAAGCATGTTTCTCTTCTTTGTGTTGAAAAGAACAAATCAATGATCCATTAGAAGTATTTTAGAAGCAACTTCTCTAAAAGTGAGAGTTGCCAACATGGGATAGTTGACCACTTATAGGAGGTGCACACTAATTCCTCATTCACAACCCGGGGGGTGCACCTTTCATTTAAAAACCAAGAACCATGTACGTTCACAACATACTCTAAAAACCCCCCTTTACACAAGTTTGTTTTGTTGTAAAATCAAGCAATACATGTGCAATTTCCAATGATAAAAATACAAATGACAAATCATATTTTACAAAAGTACACATAGAAAAAATTTACATTCATATACAGTCATTAACATAAGTATACATATGTGCTTTTGAATAATAATGAACCCGTATCATACATATGATGTAAAACCCTAGCATTCACTAAAAATGTCTTTGATCGATCAAGTCAGTTGGTTCCCCAAACTCCACCCAACAATTACCAAATTCTCCACGCATCCTATAAACCCTCCCAACAAACCAATTCTTGATTGGAGGTAATTTCTTTGGTCTACCATATTATTTGACAATTCGAGCTTTAGGTGTGTTGAAAAAAAATACTCCACAATCAAAACCAAGATTTAACATAGTATTATGAATTATGATGGTAAGAAGTTTAGGCTTCATGTATAATATGCTAGCCTTAATCCAAGGCATGTCAAAGCTCAACTCCACATTTTCATGTAAATCGTTTTCAATTTGTGACTACATCAATTCCGTCTCCATGACAACATCCTTGCACATGTTTGAATTGTCTTCTCCAACACTATAATTAACCTTGTCACCACCTTGTGGACCATAATCATCAATCAATGTGTGATCATAATCACACTACTCATCCTCCTTCATACTTCCAAATTAATGAGCCTCAATAAATAACCCTACCATACAAGTACAAATGTTGTACATTTTCTAGAGGTCCTCCATACATGTACGTAAGTAGAAGTTATAATTTGTGTAGTATATGTATATGTAGTATGAAAAAGTTCAAATTAATACCCCTTTTGTGCACTCACATATGCTCATAGGTGTTATGAAAGGTGCACCCCCGGGATTCATAGGAAAACCCATCTTTGATGTAACTTGGAAATAAATTCATTTGAATGCTCCCCAATATTATCATCTGCATCGTAAAGTGATTGGTTTACTTTCACCAACCCACAGATTCAAATTCCCAAAGTAAAACAAATGCATGGAACTTTATTTTACTTATAATTGCATAGAAACCTAGCTCAAACCTTGTATTATGTACAACTATGTAGAATGTGGGTTCAAGGATGTAGTGATGCTTGATCACACCAAACAAAGAGTGCACTTTCAATAGGTGAATTAGTCTCCCACACTGACTTTCATGGTGGGCCATCACCATCCAACTTATATGACAGCGTCAAAAATGATCATAACCTGCACTCTGACATCCACGTTTGGGAGGTAGGGCAGCCGGGCAAGCAGTTGTACATCACAACAAGCATGTTGACCAAGCCAAGAAGCTAGTGTGAGCAACTTGGCGTTTGGCCATGGTGGCATCCCCAACTATTTCACATCCGGAAGTTGATGAAAAGTTGGTGTGATTGGAGCATGACTCTTCACATGAGGGAGTTAATCTCAAATTTGTCCACAGGAAGCCCAATTTCTGCAACTGCATGCATATATAATAGCAACATCCACTCATTGGGACAAAAACAAATCACAATGAGGATCTGCTGATGTCACTCGTAATTGGAATTTTGACGGCCATGTGGTGCATGTTGCAGGATTAATTGAAAACATCAAACATGCTTCTTCAAGTCATGCCTGCAGAAGCATATGAATTATAAAACAATGCCATGATGTCATGCAACCCGAAGGACTAAAGTTCAAGAATGACATTATTAATAAGTTAAGGGGTGGTTTCCTGTGGGATGATTCTTCGCATGAGATTCCCTACTGCAAGAGGACAAAACACCATCTTGTCTAGGACGCCTTTTGGTTCCACGCCATTTTGTGATTGGGGCTGAATAGAATCAATCTCCAGGAACACAGGGGAATTCGCCTTAGATAAATTGCAGTATATCTATAAACTCAAAACTGCTACAGATCCACCAAATTCTTTAATACCTTAACTTAGGAGCACCGCTTTGCCTAAGTTAACCATGGTTTTGACTCGTGTGATGCATCCGATTCTTTTAAATTGACAAAATGACAGAGATAGTTCAATAGGATAAGTTTATCCTAATTAACTTACTGAGCCTGAGATGAAATTAAAGAGTGGGTTGAGTATCTAGAATTGCTAAGTACTCCTTTGGGATCTGTCAAGAGCCTTGTGATGTAATGTAGTATACCTCTGAGCTGGATAGAATGGATGTGCATTCTATCCAGACTGTCAATTGTAGGCTATTTCTGCCACTCAAAATATGAGCTTGATCCGTGACCCAGACCTGAAATTCCTTCTTGTGAATGGTCGTCAAATGCAAGAGAGTTTGCTGAGGATTTTACTGTTTTTTTTTGGCCTGTCCTGATTTCAAATTAGATTCTGTGCGGGTGAAATTTTGCTGCTGCGCGTGGTGGAATGGGTGGTCAGATTATGTAAACTTTGAGGAAGTTCTTAAAATTTACCGTGTGAAACATCGAAATCCAGAGTTGCGACTATTGTTCTTGTGCACGCATGATGCAAATCTACACTGGAAGGCATAAAATATTTGTAATCTGCGCAGCCTCAACAAACCAACCCTAGCTACTTAGGAAGTCGATTCCTGAGCGGATGCATTCTGCTGGGTAGAATGGCCCTACAGTTACAGTTGAATTGAACAAGTGACAGTAAATTCTCTTTTTCTGCTCTTTAAAAGATCAGAGGAATTGGCGATTCAAAACTTCATATGCCAGCAATCAACGCAATCAACGCAATCAACGTCAACTCTTCCATTTCATTCTACGAGAAAATTGCTCCAGATCTGCCTCAGAGACTTCGTGACGTTACACAAAATGGATGTCCTCATTTGGGAATCTTCGACAGTGTGAACTTCCTATATATTTACGCAATGTGCCAACTTCGACAGGTGTAAACATATGTCGATGCACCTTCGACAGCTGGAATTAGTGAGAGGAGGGTGGCATCGTAGTGTAGTATAATTATCAGAAGCACACTAGCATATATTGAATGTCTGGTTCAAAACTTTGAGTGCCAAAGGCTGATTTCCACTTTGGATTGAGCACATTCTTAGCCAATGTGGATAAGACACGTGGCAAACGCCTTCCAGAAATAATTATTTGTGTCAAACCAGACAGCACCCGACGGTATCCTTATGCATTGTCAATTAATGGATGCTGCCAGTGCTGATGTCCAATTCCCCAAGAATAACCACAAACTACTCATCTGTGCAGAGATTTCTCCTATTGCAATATGATTTTCTGCTTAAATCTAACTGATCCTTTGACTTGTATAGAACCTATCTCGGATTTCCCGAGCACAGTAAGTTGCAAGTCCACCATTTTCGAAATTGAGTGGGTATGAATTTGTCACTATATCAAATCAAACGCACTGCAATTAAAATTCCAGAGAATTCTTCTCCAATACTAGATGGTGCAAACCAGGAGCAGGAAGACGACACATATATACTTGGAAGGAATTTGAGATTTTTAAAGTTACTGGTCCCTCGCAGTACATCCTCATTTATGTGGGTCCTCAGTGCTCTGATCCCAGCTGGTACGCTTGTCAGTGTTACATCGATCGAATCGACATTGACGACCTCAAGAAAAAGTTGTTTTATTTCCGTATTGACCTGTATATATTCTCCCGGACTGATGCATATCTTGGAAAGGTTGATAATTACCTGCCCATGATAAGAAGAAGCTGATATAGGAGTTCCAATATTAATTATTCTATGCAAATTCCAGTAACAATATGGCCGGATGAAATTACCTACCCATCTGCAAGTCTCCTCGATTTAAAAGCAAGAACTTCCAAAATGACAGTTGGGTTCTGCAAACATATGGTCCTAGCCAAAAGGCATTCTTAGAGCTTCTTTTTGTTTCCAAGGGGACCACCACAGGCTCCTGATCTGGCCACTTTCCGACTTTGTGAGCTGCCCACCATATCCGAGCCGACTATTTAATCCACCGTGCTCGGCAACAACAATCACTACCTTCTGCTTCACGTTCAGTGTCCACAAGCTTGTAGCTACTTGAGATAGAGCTGCTCAGCTTCTCGATCCGGCTCCAGTTTCGATCCTCCGTTGAATCTCCCCTTCGAACCTATCCTTCAGATTCTGGAGAGTTTGTAGCTCAATTTTAGATCAAACGGCCTTGGTGCTGATGCTGGTTGAATATTTCCCCGAACTCGAGTAGACTTTGGGGTGAGAAGGTTAGTTAGAATGGCGGCATCTGTGACGGTAGCTGTTTCTTCTTCATGGAATGGGGTGGTGGAGAAATCCATCTCCGCACCATTGGACAAAGTGTGGGATGTGGCATCTGATTTCCTGAGCTTCCCCAATCTGCTCACAATTGAGGCTGTGGAGGGGGAGAATCGAGTGCCTGGCTGCACGCGCAAGGTGACCAATATTCCTGGCCGCACGGACACGGATTCCATGCAATGGGCGAAGCAGAAGCTGGTGGAGATCAACGCCGATGAACATGTCTTCTCCTACGAGTTTCTGGAGAACAACACCGGAGTGGAGCCTGGCTACTACTCCACATTCCAGGTACACCTCAACACATAACTCCCCACTCCATCCATCCACTCCCCCCGCCTCCACTTCCCAATGCTTCCTTCCAGGTACATCATGCGGACGTTATTCCTCATGTTCTCCAGCGTCTACCCATCGCATTTACACGCAAGGAAGCTTGTGTTGCTTTTGCAAATCAGGTTCAAAATTGGACTTTCCTTGATTTAGTTATGATTTTCGAAAGTGCATGCGTGCTTAATCATTCGTTATTTGAGTACCTAGCATGTCTTTCCATTGTGTTGACTTTCGAGTCTACAATGGTTGATAAATTATGAACATGTAGTCCAATCTTTTTAAACCACACCCTGTGTTGGAAAGTCATTTTGAGAATACAATATAGGTATATACTATAAACTCCCTAATATCAACCTCCTTAATGCCACTCCTTCTCTTATATCCCGAAACCTTAGGGAATGGATGTTCTCAGTTTAAATCTCACTCCTTATTGTCACGCTTCCCTCCCGTATATCATGGTTTTTTTAACATTAAGACAGACCACTGAAGGATTCAAACTACACACCCGCACGCATCACGTTGCCATTTTTTTATTATTATCATTATTGCAATGTTGACTTTGTGTTACTCCATAATATCACATCCTACACTAATTCTCTTTCATCATGCATCCATGCTAGCACTACAGAACTCCTCAATATCACGTGCACTTTCATTACGACAAGCATGATATTACGGAGTTTAGGGTGTACTTCGAAATGTTCATCAAAATGTGCAAAATATACCATGATGTATATGTGCATTAATTCATATAGTGGCCCCCTTGAAAAACCCCATTATCGCAGGTGATGCATCCACCTACCTCTCTACAAGGGAGTTTTCCCCGTGCTGACTTTTCATCCTGTGGCAATGTGCAGGCAAAGCAAGAAGAAGGCGGCACAACGTTTGTGCGGTGGGCGTTTCGGTTCAGCCCTTTGCAAGCTGGATCTGATCTGTTCGTGCCTTTCATTGTGAGTGGCACCAACCTCTACGTGCAGGAACTTGAAAAGCTGGCTGCCGCCACCAGTTAGGATCATCACAAAAGTAGAAATATCAGTACTAGACAAGCAGGCAGCTATGCCAAAACTAAATTAATTGTAAGTATACCCACCCACACAGCACAGCTACAGATCAGATCAGATCAGAATCAGAATCAGTCTGCAAGGCCAGCTCCAGTTTGTGCAGCTACAGAAACATTACTTTCAGCAATTTTGGGCCCCTGGTGCACAGGCAGCTATCATTACTGAATCCTCCTTCCTTCCTTCCTTCCTGATTTTGAAGCTCAGTAATGGGTCAAGTATTTACATATGCTTGGATAGGTACGGAGCTGTGTATAGCTGTGAGATGATGTAGTGTGCAGCTGGGAGGCAGGTATTACCACATGTATGTCGTGACCGGACAATTATACAACTCTTGCCATGCTGCAACAACGTTCAACTTGTACGTTGAAAATTAACACAAGGCTGTTCACTTTGGTGCCTACAAACTGTGCCTTCTCTCAAAACATGTCTGGCACCCACCAAGTGCATAGCTATTAATTAGGTAGATAGGTCTAAATGGTTACTCTTCCATGTAGCACACTACTCTTAGGTTATGCAACACGAGGTTAGTACGAAATGGTTAGCAAATCTACATCAAGGCCATAGCCACTTTTCTCATAATTTTTGGAGCTCTCATGCATATTTTATTCATGTTCAATGTGACGATTCTCAAGCGCATTAAATGGTCATGTAGGTCTCCCCTAATTATGTTGACTATTGGGTTTGGAATGGTAATCATGTTTTGAGCATGTAGTCCAATCTCTTTTGAACATATATCTTTCATAAATATGTTCTTCGAGCTACACCAATCCACACCAAACCACGTACCGCTTACACATTAGTGTCCTAAGAAGGAAAGTGACCGAATACTAAGGTCGAGGCATCCATAGTCGATCATGTCCATCTAACTGCTCACTAGGGTCATGTAATGCCAATATGGATGAGATCTATATTTTTTAGGCGAACGGAGTTCAAGTTTAGAGTAGAGGCATCTATAACCAATCACTTAAGAGATTTTGTGCTAGATTTGGAGAAGTAATAAGGTGGTGCAATTTTTTTCTATGTAGGAAGATAGCAATTTTTTGGTAGTTTAAATCCTTAAATTAAAATTATTGTGAATTTTTAAAGCCAAAAGTTGGCCTAAACATATTACCAATGTCTAGAGTTTGCCATAACCGCACATTTTAACTGCTCACTCCTCCTCACTTTAGCACTCAAAACCATGATATGTGTCATGGCACTATCAGATCCAACCTGATCAAAATTCAATCCCAACCAGATCGGAATTCTAGTACCCTATAGATTGTCGATGTAGTCCTGATTGGGAATAGGCGCCTCTATTATAGTTTACTCTCATGAGAGTTTTGACAATTATCGTAGCCAAGCATTAGAATTTATATAAGTGGTTATGGGTTAACCTATAGATTGACTACATGTTATCCTAACTTTATTGATTCGAAATTTGTAGCAATTTTCATTTTCATGAAAAATAGAATAAAAACATGCATTCTCCTTTGAATTTGTTTCTCTTTGGAAAAAAACTATTCTCTACTAGTACTCCTCCTAAACAGATGCAAACTCTCTTATTTTATTCAGCTATAAATGCCTCAACCTTAAGGGTTGTCTACCTTACGAACTGTGTATTTGAGCCATAACATTATTTAGCTGCATGGTTGTGTTCCATTCTATATTTAGCATTTGACGTGGGCCTCTACTATCTTACCTTCATGGAAAGAAACGTAGAAAATAAGAAGAAATCGACACTGGTACAAATAATGAATAGTGTCGGTTTGTATAGTAAGAGTATTGTGAATAGTGTTGGCATTTTCAATAATAGTGTAACTATTAATAAAAAAATTCAAGGAATAGAACAAGGATGAACAATGTTTCCTGCAAATATTCCTAGGATGAACAATAATTCCTGCGCAATGTGTCATAAATATGACTCCACTCAAATTTTCAAGTTCAACCTAAATCTCTAAATAATAAATGAATATTCCCAGTAAGTTTGAAAAACCCACAGAATGTAGTTGACATATTCTACGGTCATGGAAACAACTGACATGGCTGAATAATGTTATGGCTGCGATGACATGATGTATGTGTAAGGTATAAAAAGTTGTGTGTTGTGACCAGATTATGAGACTTATCCAACTCTTGTCATGCTGCAAAGTATATAATAAAATTGCTGAGTTAACTATGTAGTTGAATCATTTGTAATTAAATGCGTCTCCCACCTACCAAGTATTTCAGATTGACTTCCCCATACTTGAGTATTTCAGATCGACTTCAGATGGACAAACACTCTGCAAGTGATCCGGAATATGATCACTCCAACTCTTGCACTTTGTGAGCCATTCTGCCATGTTGCAATAAAATAGCTCCAAACACCGTCTGAATCAGGTTGTATAAATCATATCACCAATGTATCTGCATGACATGATTCAAGAAGCACAGTTTCCACCAGGAAGGTATGGAGAAGGCGGTCATGTCCCCAGAGCTTTAGGTCTGTTTCATCTTGTATATACCAGTGTTGAACGGGTATCTGTCCCGCACACGGGTCTGTAAAAGGGTATGTACACTGGTTTGTGATACCAGCTTGAACTACCAAGCAGTGCGCAAATACCAGGTTCATACCCGGGCCCTGGACTCACTGCCAACCCTAAACCTGGTCACTAACCCGTACCTTGCTCAACGATGAGCTTGGAAACCCTTAAACATACACGTCTTTGTTCATTATGCCTGCTTCCGGCGATGTACTGGTTTGTTGTGTGCACAGCGTACTACATGTAGTGGAGCTTTGTTGCTAGGGTTAAGCTAGCAACGTTGATTAATGTGGGAGAGAGGGTGTTGCACCTTCAAGAAGAGGTAATTCCGTTTTGTCTTTGCTTGAAGCACCAACTTCATATAACAACTAGGGTTTGTGTTTGCTAAACAAGTTTAGTGATTCTGGGTTAGGATTTAGGAGATTGCTTAGGGTGTTTAGGGGAGTGAGATTTGTCGCCATGGAGTCTGTAGCAACGATTCAACTTTTGTCTGACGATGAGGGTGTTTGTGCTCATGAAGAGACAATTGCGATTGGCAACGTGAGTCACTCTTGTGATTGGCGTCGTGAGTCACTCTTGTGATTGGCGTCGTGAGTCACTCTTGTGATTGGCGTCGTGAGTCACTCTTGTGATTGGCGTCGTGAGTCACTCTTGCGATTGGCAATATCAATTAAATTCTCTCTTAAAAACCTTAAAATGACATACCATACCCTTGCACTGGGCACCCTGGTATATGAAAAAAAATCACACCATAACACGTACCCTAAAATTTAAGAATTTTTACAAGACCACATACACATACCCTACCTTGAAAATACAAAACCTTTGTAATATCAATACCTCGATGTTCTACATTTCCAAGAAATTTTCAAAAACCATGCCTCCCCTGTATGCACTTTACAACATACCCGTTCAACACTGGTATATACGGATGCAGTAACACCGCCAAGAGCAAGTAAGTATCCAAGAGTAATATGCTTCCTTGTGGTGCTTCTAGCAAAAGTTCCCTGTATTAAAAAGTTTAACAATTTGCATCAAAGAAGAAGCAAGTTTTATGTTGTTATCCTTTCCAATAAGTGGGTTGTATATTGTAATTTACTCACTTTATGCACTAGCTTGCTACTTTAAATCTCAATGAGAAACGCGATCTGTCATTGCAAATCTTGAGGATAAGATGGATTCTCTGAACAGCGTGAATGTCCCATTATTTGGTGGCATACTGACCTCCTTGATATTCTGGGCCCAAAACTTACGAATATTGACGCCCTGACGGTTCACCTAATCGACTAAATTGTTGAATTTTGCCACTGTTGTCGGAACCGGTTCCCTTGGCTTGGCCAATAAACTATGGGCAACAGGATGATGGCTTTTGGAATACAAACTTGGAAGAAGTTTAACAGATTTGGAAGCTGATGAGCAACCTGATTGGGCAAAAGTTTCTCAATCTCCCAGGTCAACGTTTCTGGACTTCTTGGCCAGCCACATCACTCGGGTCCTTGAGCTCCGTGGCCGCTTTCTCTTCACACCTGGATGATGATTTGGCACCCACCCATTTGGCTGACCTTGCACACACTAGCCAACTCGGCCGAAGCTCCCAGCCTTCCGTTGCCAATCTAATTAAACGCCTCAAGGATGAAGATTCAAGTCACTCCTTGTTGGCGGCATATAATTTTGAAGATTCTTAACAAACGATAAGTGTTGCAGGCCTAAGTCCTTCTTCTCATACTTGATTAAATTTGATGGAAAGTTTTGAGAGCTGTGTTTACACGGACTTCTGAAGCTCACAAAAAGCCAGAGCCTGTGCGGGGTACTTGTCAAAGAGTAGGCTTCATGAGTGCAATCCAATTTCTCGATCTCTGAGTACCAAAACTCCAAATCTGTGGACAATGTAAGGAAAGTAGGGCAAATTGCTGCGGACTTCAACTTGTCAATTGCTGTTGTGAGGAAGAAGATTCCAAAGCGAGACCATAAATTGGGAAAGGCAGTGGAACAGTGTAGGCAGCAATGCATGCTGTAGCACTCACTCAATTTGGGAGTCTCCACAGTAATCTGCAAACCTTGCAATGCGAAAATCCAGAATGCGAAATTCAAAATAGGAGTGTGCCATTCCAGACAGGAGTGTCGAGAAGGGGATTAGGTCGACCAGTCTCTGGCACCATACGGAGAAGGGTAAGCAAAGCTTATGGAGGATCAATCCGAGCAGCGGTAAGTGCGAATCCAGCCACAAGGGGAACAGATGGCGAAGAGGAGTCGATTCAAAGGTCGGATGCCATCACGAATGTGGATGTTGTGGTAATTGGAGCTGGAATTGGGGGTCTGTGCTGTGCCGCATTGCTTGCAAAGTATGGTTACAAAGTGGTGGTATGTGAAAGCCACGATATCGCAGGCGGAGCCGGTCACTCCTTCGAGCGACAAGGGTTTCAGTTCGATTCAGGGCCTTCTTTCCATGCCGGATTGTCCATCAAACCTTCCATCAATCCTCTCAAGCAGGTATTTATGTTGTCGGTTCTCAAAGTGCCAGGGCCCACTAAACTTTGGTTTCCCAAACCCAAGAGAATCATCCCATTCCTTCAATTTGCGGTACTTATGCCGAGACATGATGATTCAGGGCCTTCTTTCCATGCCGGATTGGCCATCAAACCTTCTATCAAACCTCTTAAGCAAATATGTATGTTGTCGGCTCTAAAATTGCCAGGATCACAGAACTTGGAATTCCAAAAACCAAGAGAAACATCCAATGCCTTCAATTTGCGGTGATTATGACGAGAGACATGATGCGTTTGCAGGTACTGGATGCGGTAGGGGAGAAAGTGGAATTTGTGCAATATAAGAACTGGATAGGTTACTTGTTAGAGGGCACCTTCACATTTCGGACTACTTGCCAGGCTCACTGAACTTTGATTTCCAAAAACCAAGAGAAACATCCCATTCTTTTACTTTGCAGTGCTTATGCCGAGAGACATGATGTTATTTGCAGGTATTGGATGCGATAGGGGAGAAAGTGGAATGTGTGCAATACAAGAACTGGATAGGTTACTTACCAGAGGGCACCTTCACATTTACAGCCGAAAGAGGTGCATACGAAGCAGAGATACGTCGAGTGGGAGGAATCCAGGCAGCTAAGGAATGGCGAGAATTAGAGGCAAAGATGGAGCCCCTGGCCAGAGCCGCCATGGCTCTTCCTGCCGCAGCTTTAAGACCGGATCCGGCAGTGGTCTTCACTGCTGCGAGGTTTCTGCCTCAACTCTTGCCCTTCCTGCCTGCCACAAAGGACTTGCTCTCCCCCTTCTCCGAGATTGTCAACGAGGTTAGCTTGGCTGTACTCACAACCAATCTTCTTTACCTACATCACAATTTGATTCTTTACCATCAACACTGATTTCACATTGATACACTCACATCAAACTACAAGATAGGGTTGCAATCACAATATTCTTGTTTCTTAACTTTATAGTTGAAAGACATAGTTTGAAGTATGAATCATTCGCTAAATGTTGAGTTAGCACTGACAAATATTTTAATTTCTTAGGGTGTGTAACAACACAAAGGACTTGCTCTCCCCCTCCTCGGAGATTGTCAACCAGGTTACCCTTACCTGTCCTCCTCACAACCAATCTTTTTCACATACATCAGAAACCTCTAAATTCATATATCACCATTACTAATTTAACATTGATTGAATCGCATCAAACTACAAGATAAGGTTGCAATCACAACATTTTGTTTCTAAATTTTTTAGTTGCAAGACCTAAAAGTTGAATGCTAAGTTCAATCAAGGTTGAACGAATAACTAGTTAAATGTTGAGTTGCCACTGAATAGATGTTAAATCCCGAGGGTATGTATCAACACTGACTCGACACTGAACCCTGCATCTCACTTGCATTTTGAGGTGTGGCTGTGTTAGCTACACATCCTCATTCTTAGGACGCCGTTGTTTATTGGGGATGGTTCGAGTGCAGGTTGTGAAGGATCCCTTCCTCAGGCGGTTGATTGACCTAGAGTGCTTCGTACTGAGTGGCCTTCTTGCAGACAGGTAGGATCATGCTCTCTAATGGTAAGAATATTCCTGAGTGCTACAACTACTGGAGTCTAAGTTACAACATGATGTGAAAGACTTGACCACTTTGAATTGCAGGATGAAGGCGAAGGAATTGTGTACATTAACAATCATAGCTTACGTGAACATCTATCTCTGGGTTTTCTTGCATGTGCAGTACTATCACTGCAGAAATGGTGACAATGTTCAAAGAGCGACACAGGGAGGGAGGCACAATTGATTATCCCATGGGAGGAGGAGGGCGCATAATTGAGGCCCTTGTTCGAGGTTTGGAGAAGTATGGGGGTCGCTTGCTACTTAACTCACATGTTGAAGAGATTCTACTGGAAGGAGGACGGGCTGTGGGTTAGTTCGTATTTCCTTCCATTATCTCCATCATTTCTTCTGTCTCTCCCAGCTCTTCATTTCTATTGAACACTTTGGAACTTTGGAATGGCAAGGGTGCATGGACACTAACATAGTCGCTGCTTCAAAGTTCCAGAACAGCCAACCGTTGACGGTGGCATGTTGAGCAGACGGTGCAGGGATGACCCAGGACATTAATTTATAAGTATGGGTGCAGACCGGGACGGCACAGACCCAAACTAGTCTTAGTACAAATGCCGATCCGCTCTCACTGTAAAGTGGGTGTCAATTTCAGTTGAGGATTTTATTCTTTGGTTGCTGTTAGACAAATTGAAGGCTTGTATATGTGTTCACACAGAAATGATTTGTGGGGCATTATTATGACAGGAATTCGAGTGCAACCAACAAGAGGCACAAAGAAGGCACCTTATACAATTCTAGCATCTAAATCAGTTGTGTCAAATGCCTCCACTTGGGATACAGCAAAACTTCTACCTAAAACCTCCTCACCTGCTCAAGATTTCAGGCATCGTGCCAACATGACCAAAAAAACAGACAGCTTCATGCACCTGCATTTAGGAATAGATGCAACTGGACTTCCGTCCAACCTGGAATGTCATCACTTTGTGCTGAATGAATGGGGAGTTGGAATTCAGGCGCCTCAGAATGTCTGCATTGTGTCAATCCCCACGGTTTTTGACCCCTCATTGGCCCCAGCAGGTTGCCATGTAGTACATGCTTACACTGCTGGTAATGAACCCTACAGTCTCTGGAAAGGAATGGACCGAAAGAGTCCAGAGTATGCAGCTTTGAAGGAAGAAAGGTCGCAGGTACACAACCAATTATCTCTTATACCAATTTCACAAAACCTGTTCTGTGTTCTGCCAATATCTCTGTTTAAGTGTTGCCTTTTTATGCTTCCATGTCTATATAGTACATGCTGGGCACTATATACTCTGCATAACTTAATTCTCAGTGCTCTTGATCTAATTTTTCTATGTGACACCTCGTTATCTGGAAAAAAAGTTAGCTATGAAATGGCAAAAGGGAAGCTCGAAACCATGAGTTTACCCAGAAACGCGTTTATGGTAACTTGTATTATGTCCAAAAAAATAGCTAAGGAAAATTTGAGTTTGGGGTCAAAAAGAGAGGATCCATGAGTTTGGGTCCAATCTTGAATTTTAGTCCCTGAAATAGATATCATGCTCCTCCATTAGGCTGAGTTGATATCACCTTCTTGTAATTCCATGCCTGAAAGAGGGTCCATGTTTCAGGCTACACATGTTATGAATGAAAAGCCCTGCAGTGCCTTTATTTTCTGGATAAACTCATTCTCACCCCAAAAACCCACTTAAAGAGGGTTGGGATTCCCTTGAAACACAAGGTTACATTACGGATAACTTCAATATCATGCTTATTTTTTTCCTGGGTAACAGGTACTATGGAAGACTATTGAGAAGGTGATTCCAGATGTACGAGACAGGGTGAAACTGCAGCTTGTGGGAACGCCCCTCACACATGAGCGCTATCTGCGACGCACCGAAGGCACATATGGCCCTGCAATTAGAGCTGGAAGAGACTCATTTCCAGGTGCTGCTAGCAATATTCCTGGTCTCCTCTGTTGTGGAGATAGCACCATGCCAGGCATTGGAGTACCTGCAGTTGCAGCTTCGGGTATGATTGCAGCTAATTCTCTTGTGCCTTTTTGGCAACACTGGAGCCTCTTGGACAGTCTTGAAGTGGCTGCATAAGAGCATGGTCAATGTCTGTTTGACAGTTTAATCACAAAATTATGTGACTCTCCACCTCATGCCAGCAAGGTAGTTCATCTTGCTACTTTGCAGCTCAATTCATAGAAAATTCAAGTACATACATCAATTGCTTTGTACTTCCACAGTGATGCCTGGAATGAGCCCTGTGACTTCAAAAACAGTTTCTTCCTTCAATGTACAGTCACCTCCATGATTATCTCGATGTGGTGTGATTTCACCTACTTATTGGTGGGTACATGTAAACATGCACCATGCATCCTCTTCCTATCCTCTGTGACATGGAGAGGAGCATGTATTTGCATGATGGAGCCTAGCCCTTAATCAAGCAAATTCAGAGCCTCTTCAATACACATCACTCATTCACAGTGACACTGCAATTAAAACTTTGGACAGCTGTATGCAATATGTTCCTGATTGGCATTTTGTGGCTGCGAAATGCACTAGCCTACACTCAGCACAGCATCACCATGCCCACAGACTCTCCTCACCGCCCATGCCATCCTTCAATATTCATATTTCTTACCCCAACTCATTATGAATTTGTAATCATCTTCGTATTCAACTATTGGCCAAATGAAGTTAAAACTGTAGGCACTTCCATGACAAGGAGGAAAATAGATAAAGACATATTACAGCAGGCCTAGATCAGCAACAACCAATTTCAATTGTTATAAGAACCAAGTCAAGAACAGAATCATCTCCATCACCTTGCAGTGATTTGAATTTCAAATATAGACATCAGTGGCAAACACATCTAGATGGTGCCTGCACTCTACAAATGCAATGAAATTTACATGTTTCAACTTCAGTGCTCAAGTGAAATCAACTACTTCATAGAATAAATCACTTTTCTCGGAAGGTCGTCACCTTGAGGCCAAGGCTAGAACAAGAAAGGTAACCTCCTACACTCTAATACAAGTTGCAAACTGTGGCCAAAACCAGCACACAGTGGCCTATTTCTGAGCAGAAGTCACAACTATCATACAATTGACTGATTTACCTTCTGTCATACAATGATTAAGTTCTGAAAAAAGACCTATTAATAACCTGGGCGTTAGTCAGAGAAAACTGTTCTCTCCTGGCTGCTGAGATCACATTTTTCTCAAATTATCCAGACGAGCTTGAAGGTCACTGTCAATCCCTCCATCATCAGCTGGTGGACCAGCTGAAGCCCCCTGAGGCTGCGCCACCTTCGATGGTGTTGCTTGAGCTGGAACTGCCGTTGAATGAGCTGGAGCATTCATTAGCTGGATTCCCACCCAACAAAGAAGTTAAGACTCATACCAACAGTAATGTATAATGGGGAAAATTGATGATAATTTAGAACTGAAATACTCTCCATCAGATCACTATGATAACCATTCATGTAAGGGAAAACGAACATTGCAAACACAATGACAGCTATATCCTTGTCAAGTGCAACTCAGCATGTAAATGAATAGCAGTCTTTGCACCTACATATTTTACAAAATATCAAGACAAAAATGCTGACTAAGCAGAGTAATGACCAACTGAGACTTGAAGCAGACAAATCTCTGTTCCACAAGAAACACTTTAAGAATTTTCTGGAATTTTTTTATGTGGGGGAATATTCATAAGTGACCACTACGACCACAAAGCAAATTGTAACTGGTATTGAAAGGCAATAAGTGATCTGTCTAATTAGCTTCAAACAACACTTCCATTCTTTTGGCTCAAAATGGAGGTTATGCACATGGTGTTGATGTGACTCTTGAGGCTACATCCAAAGCAAGCCATTAGAAGGAGGCTGATTGGATGTGCATTTCAAATCTGCTTGCTGACAGAAAATGAAGACAAGGAAATAGATAAATCTGGTTACCTGAGAGTCAAGATCAACACCAATTTCGTCAAGCACTTGGCTGACAAGCTCTTCGGTTTCCTCTTCCTCCTCATCTCCCTCCAGAGCATCATCAATAGCATCCCCCATAACTTCAGTGGTCATTTCCATCTTCTCGTTCTGCCTCTCAAATTCTTGCATGATCTTTTGCAAGGCAGGAAGGTTCAGCTGCCTGTTCATTTGGCCCATAGCCTTTGTGACCCCCTTCATTGCTTCAGCCATGGCCTGTGTCGACTTCAATGTCTGTACCATTCCAAAAAAAGAAAAACAACATGTAAGAATACGTTACCTAGGGTTACCACGACAAAAAATGATTTACCATGTAAAAAACCCTTTATCATACAAAACTGCTTCAATAACTTCTCAGAGAGTGGCAAATCTGCATAGGTCCAGTGAAGTCAGAATCTACGAATTGTGTCCCATCTCTTGCAAACCACAATTTCGATCTGCTCTCACTGCATAATTCAGGGCACAAGCAAGCCTGCTGACCTGTATACGAAGGGATATGCCCTGCAGCTGAGACTTGAGACCATAGAATTTCGTGATTTGGTGCCGCGTTCGGATCAAATCCTTTGCCATCACCTTAACTGCACCCTACAAGGAGAATATTTGACATGTAAGACCCATAAAAGCATTATCGACATGGACATACATCTCCCTCAATACGGAATAGGTTTACACCAAGGCAGCTCAGATTTTGAGACACAGAGACCATCAAAAACCACCAGACTCTTGAGATCACATGAAAGTAAAACCTAATTTTTCGAACCTCATAAAAGCAAGCAATTCACAAGCTTGCACGAGTCTTTCCGCCCAAAAAAACAAATTGTAATCGAAGACCATAAATTCCACGCCCAGGTTTGTACACTCACCATTTGCCCTTGCTTCGCTGTTTTCTTGATCTCCGCGATCAACTTCTTCTCCTGATTCTGGAGATTTTGTCGTTCTCGCTCAATTTCGCGAATAGACTTGTCAAGCGCACGCTTGTTCTCCCGCAGAAGCTCTGCCATGAAGACGCAACAACAACGCAATCTCTCAGACCAAATCACACATGAGAAACAAATCCTGCACCTTATTAGGGCTACACAGCAACTTGTGAAAGAGGGCCGTGGCATAAGACCAAACCTGCGGGAGTTTTTTTCTTCCCAAATATGCTGAAACTCATGGTCGTCAGTGGGTGATGTTCAGCACAAGAAGCTATGGATTCCGGAGGTCTGCGGATTGATCTGCAGCGATGAAAAAACAAAGGGAATTGCAAGTAGCAAAAGAGCAAGAGGAGGAATTGGTCGGCCGGTGGTGATGATAGTAGGAAACACAGATGTTTCTTCGCTATCAAGGGACTTGCTTCTTGGAAGCTCAGCTCTTTCCCAGAGAGAGAGATGACTCAAACCCTCTAGCACCTGGAAATTGCTTGTCTTAGGGTTGGTTCACAACTTGGGTGTAAAGGTTTTTAATTCATGGTAACATTTATTTATCATCCAGCATACGCTATATAGTTCAGTGTACCATGTAGATTTTATCTGCTGGAATCTACATTTTCACTAGAATATGATATGGTGCGTGAGCTGCTTACATGGAAACTCACCCTATATACATTAAATACAATATTTAATTTCACTTGCAATTTGGAATTATGCAATGCTAAAACTATTTACTGAATGTCTCTCATCTTTTGCCCCTCTTTTGCCAAAAAAAGTGAAATTAGTTGTTCAGATTATATAAAGCATTAACATCTTTACTTGGTAAAAAAATGACATTAATAATAAAAAGATATAGCATTGTGTAACTCCAAATAAGAAGTAACACTAAATACAACATTTAGTATAGTCCTCTAGTGTGGATGGAAACTTAGCGTGGAAATAGTTTAACATGGGCCACTCTAATTGTTTATTGGGGGTTGGAAACAACATGGGTCCAAGATTTTGGGCCTTCCCCTTAATTCTCCTTAAGATTCTTAATCAACATCCTACATATTATAAGATGGCCACCTTGCATCAAAACAAGCATAAAATAATATCCATCCACATCAATTTTCTAGAAAAAAAAGTAAAATAATGTGGGCTCTAGAGTATTAATGTTGCCCACACTAATATGAGTATTAGTTTGTTTGTTTGTTTGTTGTTATGTTGAGATTCCCAAAATCATGGGGCATACAAGGGTGTGCTTGGGACCATTGGACAACCCTCACAAAGTAGGAGTGCACCAACTTGGTTTCATGATATTTGGATTCAAATTGAGGTGGATTTTGAATTTTTGAGTTATATAACATGAAAAATCATATCACATAAGAGATTAGATATTATAATGTGACAAAGAAAACATATTTAGGTAATTTGATGTTTGGGAAGGGTTTGAGAATTAGATGTTATAGTTAGATTTGCAAAATTATACATTTTGGAAGGAGTTTTCTTTAGTCATAGGACGGGCAACTCCCAATAAATTGTCTTAAAGACTTTAATTGGCATGGAATAACGTTAACTTCTTTGTAAAGGTTGTGTTTTGTGCCTTGTAGAATCTATCAAATTGCTGGCTTAAAATATTTTCATAAACAATGTAATTTGTCCTTTTTTGTACCCAAAATTCCAAATGATAGTTGCAGAATTCCAACACCAGCATCAACATTTTCATTATAATCTCACTTGTTTTCACGTTTGAAATGGTTGACTTTATAGGAGTATGCACGTAATTTCTATGCACTTGCATCTCGACACTTAATGCAATGTAAAGCTAATAGAAACACTATACTTAGTAAGATAATTTTTCATGATGTGGAGACTAATAAAGGACTTGAAGTTTAAATCACATGATATAAAACACAAGAAAGACAAACCAAATACATGAGAATCAATTATTTACAACCATAAAACCAAATTTAAAAACATCAAATGTTCGAGATTGCATCCATGGCATAGTATTTGGATCAAATTCCCAAACACTAAAGACAATGAGGATGCATCCAAATGTATACAATGCAAAACAAACAACATAATATGGAGAGCCAAAATGGAAGATAGATATATTATATACTAAATATAGAACATAAGGGGTAGTCTTTAACGAATGATTTTAATGCCAAATTCATATTTGTATTCACATTATCTATCTAAGTACTAGGGAGCTTAGTAATTCACTTATTAGGTGCAAAGGCCTTTGCAACCACCTATTTATATTTTGCTCATTGTGCCTCAACAACCATAAAAATCTATTTTATAACTTTTGGTGCAGACTGGACCCATTGATCCAAGGACATTCAAATATTTCCTTCGGGATACCACACTATGGGAGAATGTGCAGCTCGGTGTAACATATGCTAAGGATTGTCTAACGGTCTAGTGAAGCGCAAGAAAATGCTCAAATTTTGATGGGCCACCTATTGTTGGAGCAAAGACCTATAAGGTTCATTCAATACCACACAATACGACATTTAGGATGCAAGTCTGTCACATAGATTTGCTAGTTAGTGTGAGTAAATAACATATCTGGCCAATAGTTGCTAGTTTGGGATGCGAGTCTATAACCTTGGATCGAGGCCAACAAGTTTTGAGAAAATCAAAGCACAATGGAAGTTAGCTAATGTTAACTTTTGAAAGCAATTTCAATAACTAGTATGCTAGAAAATAAAATGAAGAGGAAGTGAAAGCACATCTTGGGTATGGATTTATCAGTTGTGGGCTCTTGGACAAGGGTCATGGTTTTGATCAGGGCGACAAAAATGTTTGCAAGCCCAAAAATTGAAGAGGAATGTCTCCCACTTCGGCGAAGGGCAAGACTGCATAAGATGTTGGGCAACGAGGGGCAATTGACACATGTAGGCTCCGCAATTATGGGCACGTTTAGGGGACAAGGAATGTGAATAACACGGGCGTCGCACATGGGAGCATCCATGCGGAGACGCATACTGGGCCCTTGAAGAGCGTCGTTGTCATCCCAAGACGGCGAGGTGTTCCAACGGCATTCGCATGCTCATTTCTCTTTGTAGAGGGGAGATGGCGACAAAGCATATGTGAGGTTGACAACTTGTGCGGGTGGGTTGTCCACAACACTGTTGTTGACCTCAACATCTTTGGAATAATCAACGGCAAAGGCTACATCCACCGCAAAGAACTGGTAGAGTGAGGGCAATTGAAAGTCGTTCACGCCGTGAGATGGGGAGCCGGGGGAAGATGGGAACATGAAAAGGTTGTTGGTGATAGGAAACACACTTTGAGGGGGCAACTATAAGAGCATAGATCCATGTCATTGTGGCAACTATAAGAGCATAGATCCACGACAATGTGAGTTAAGTCGAGCACCTCGCAAAGGAAGGTCTGCAAGCTTGGACAAGCTCGGACAACCTTCTGGTTAATGAGAATGTCTATCACCTTGTGGTCCATCTCGTCTGGAGTTCAGTGTGAAGTTGTGGGGACTTAAAGGATGTGTTTGGTGTGAAATTGAGGTCAACCACTATGAAGGGTTTTACGACCAAGCTCATGTCTTCTTCATGACGGGTTGCAAGCTATCTCCGATGGCCCTGTGATTGACATATAAGTAGGACAATGTAATTTTCCAAGGAAACAACAAAAATCTAACAAATCATGATGAATACATGGCAATCGAGAATCAAACAAACATGAGAATGCGTAGAGAACGTAATGTGAATAGCCGAGTTTCAAAATTTGTTATTTAATTCCAAACACTATGTACATTGTTTTCTCTTTGGACACCTAACATCGTGTCCCTTACACCTAAGGAGATCATATGTCTAGATGGGCCACTAAGTTACAAAAATGTTGTCACGTTGCGGGTGAAGGCCGCACGCAAACTGGATATAATACAGGGTCCATGAAGATGGCCTTATTAACTAAAATGAGCCAATTGGGCCGCTCAATTTAATGTAGGGAACGTGTTGGGAACATAATGATTACATGCTAGTACAAGAGAATACCCGTTGAGGGTTCTTAAAATACAACTCAACGATCCCAAATGAGCCCCACACATGTTTATAAAGCCATGCAAATAATGAAGTATAATATGGAAGATCTCATCAATTGTGAGTCACGAAGGATTGTGCTTACACTCCACGGGTGAATCCTCGTGGGTTGTTTGGGACCACCATGCACATTGGATGACTCCCATACATAGAGAACATATTTCCAAAATATTACAATGCACATGAAAGTTCACATCTGTGATGCCAAAAAAAAGTGGTAATGTAAACATCCCTAGGCAAATGTCAATGTCTAGGGCTCCCTAATTCATCCACACATTTATCAAAAATGAGCATCAAACATGATGATCAATGTCCACCGAGGGCGCCCACCACGGGAGTTCACCCGCGGATACAAGAATTGATGAATGCATATCCAATCTACATGAATTCTGTTGATACCACATCCTCAAATTGATCTCCACTGGTCATATGCTCACCTCTTGTGCATCGATCTAAATTATTGCTTGAAGACCTCCACCGGCATTAGGAGACAAGGAAGAGGGCAAACAACCCGACGAGAAGGACAAGGTCCATTTTGCTCCATTCGTGGACAAATACTTGTCGGAGGCTCCGGAGAATGTGCGGTTGAACTTGGCGCACTTGTACAAGTCATATGACTACCACAAGATGTTTGCGTACCTATCTACTCCAGCATTTTGTAAAGCAGTGAAGCTGAAGCATATTCTTCATGCCACTTCGTTGCAAAAAATGCGCAAGAGATGGAAAACCTTCGAAGCTCCACGGGAACGTAGTGGACGAGATCAATATCCCGGATCGACGGCTGCACAAGCACAGAGTGTTGTGGACTCCATGGTGGAGATAATTGATGTCAGTGGTGTACAGGAATCTCCGAGCCGTGATGTGCATGTTGGAGCTGCTGAGTCCTCCAGCCCTCACGGGATTCCACCGAGCTCTCCTCCCCGCGTCGAGCAGGCCTCAAATATCCCCGTCACTCAAGCTCAAGGTAAGATATGTTTATGTAGTGCTGGTGTTGTTTCTCCCACGGGCGAACGCCCGTGGGGCACTAGTCATGCTTTACATGTTTTTGTCATTTCTTCCATTTCTTAAATGACTAGCATAATTTCCTCCCCCATCTGTCCCACGGGCGAACGCCCGTGGGAGAGGTCTCCTTCGTCACGTTAACTGAACACACTGTGTGGATGTGTTAACAGGTCAATTGACAGAGGAGCAATTGCCTCCTACGGGTACGATACTCTGTCCAATCTAATTGATTGTGTCGGCAAGTTTCCTTATACCAATTTGTATTAATCATTTCTTCCCATACTATTGTAACCATAATGATGAATAAACCTTAGAATGACCCTCAATTTTGTCATCGCCAGATCCTCACCTCTCCAAGTACAGTTTTTCATCGGAGAGAGAAGATATGGTTAGTGTTGGATGTGAACGGGATTCTTGTGAGGTCAGCAAAGTGCGACAATGTTAACACGAGGAAGGCTCTTGAGTCGCAACATAGCCCCATGATAACTGGGGAGGTGGCTCCACTATTTTTCCCATATAGTGCCATCATACCTAGGAAAGGATTGGGACGCTTTCTCCGCTTTGTGCTGTCCAATTTCCATGTTGTCGTGTGGTCGTCGAAGCTTCTGAAGAATCTCAAGCCACTTGTCCAACACTTCTTCAAAGGTTTTAGGCAGCCTGAGTTTGTGTTTGGGCAAGAGATGTGTCACATTCTGGGCGATGAGAAGGGACAAAATCTACCTAGTCCTGTGAATGCTGATTCAAGTTTCTTTTTGAAGGACATGTGCTCATTTTTTGAGTGGAGCCGGTTGCATCCAGTGCCACATTCGAAGTAGCCCACTCATAGAACAACATTACTTGTTGATGACTCCCCTTTCAAATGCATTGCGAACCCTCCAGGGAGCTATATTAATCCCCCAACATTTTTTGCGAACCAGAGCTTGGATACTCTACATAATTACCTCCAGAACCTCTTGAATTATCAACAATTTGTACCAGATTTTGTGGGGAGCAATCCTTATCCATCAGGCCAGGAACCCTTCAATCTAGATTCACCACAAGCACAAATTTATAAGCAGGCATTTGCTAGACATAGCCAACTGGCTTCCAACCGTAGAATTCCAGCGGCGCAGATGTCTATGTAGACACCCGAAGGGCGTCTTCATATAGTGTAGAGGAAATCAAGATGTACAATTCATGGGATTTGTGTTCATATGGAGCTGTATTGGCTTAGCACTTCACTGTATATGTGTTTTGGCGATGTTGTTTTTGCTCCTTTGAATTTTCGTCTATCGGCACTGTCATGTAAGCATGTATATAGGTGTTGTGAACTTTATATATATATATACACTGGGTATATACTGTATGCATGTCAAACACTAGGTACTACTCTGTCAATGTCCCACCGGCGTTCGCCCGTGGCAAGCCGTAACCTGGTGTCACAATTGTGTTACATCACTTCGACCTTGTTGGCTGCGTTTTGGATTGCTTTGTTTGATTCCATGGTGTACAATTTTGAGTACGCAGTGGTTTCTGTTCCAAGCTTGCTGCACTTTTCCAACTTCCTCACGGGCCATCGCCCGTAAGGTCTTGCTCCACACAGTGTCCATCTTGCATGCCATAACCTCCATGTATCTTGACAGCATTCTCCATTGCATACACGTGCCAAGAATCATGTGCCCACTCCACCTCGTCGACAACATGCTATACCAGATGCTAATGCGGACTTCGCCGAAGTTTCGTCACCATGTCCTAAGGTAATTCAATTTCAATTTGAATCCCCTATTGCAGTATTCTCTTCAACTTTTGCGATTTTCATATGAACATTTGCTGCTTTTGTCATTGGCACAGATCTTGCAATCATCTGATGTTGCGGTTGCTGTTGCGGTGGCGGATGAAGCTCCAGTCAGAAAACAACCCCCTTGCGCGAAGAGACAACTTGCTCTCCAAGCGCGTCATTCTAGTGAGCCCAAGGGGTCTGAAAACAGTTCTGGATGTTGGAAGTGCGGTTCGGCCAATACTACATCATCAATGTCTGATTACATAGCTTCAAGAGTGAGACAACTTCGAGAAGCTACAATTTTAATGAATGAAAATCTTCGTGTAGAAGAGCTAAAACGCAAGCAAAGGACTGCAACTCAAAGGGAACCTCATGACTTAAAATTGAAAAGGATTAAAGATTCGTACTCCTATTGTGCTTGAGCGGACCTTCCTAGTTATAGATTTGACGTAGTCGTCGTAGTTTTGGAACTTCACGGGCGTTCACCCGTGGCACATTTGTCCATCTTCTTTCTGTAATATCATTTGCCCACTGTGGTATATATGGTTCAACCATTTTTTTTTTGATATTTTTGCTGTCATTTGCATGGTGTACTCATCCAAGTGGTCAGCTATCATTTGTGGTGTCATGTTTCTCATCGCTCGAATCCTGTATTTGTTGTGGAATCTTCCCGCATGCTACACCGTCCCTGTTATGGCTTGTATGATTTGAGCAATAATTGTTTTTAGCACACATACGGTGTCATGCGCATTGTTGCTTCTCAGTTGTGATGACCTTCTTCATTTACTCACGGGCGTTCACCCGTGGTTAGGTGTATGCATCCACTTTGAGTCCAAAGTAATTTGAACACTGTTTATTGAGGTTGCATTGATTAAACCAATAATTTTAGAACACATTCGTTTTCATGCGCATCGTTGCTTTTTAGTTGTCATGAGCTTTCTATGTTTAGTCAAGCTTGTATAAAGGATTTTCCCCCTTGTATTGCACGGGCGTTGGTTCGTCACGGGCGTTCACCCGTGGTTAGGGTTAAACCTAAGTTCAACTTTGATACGCAATACGTGCCCTTCTAGCATATATGAAACAACTCTAATCTTTGCAACACAGTGGTTTCCTCTGTTGATGACCTTTTGGTTGTTCTCAACATTGGTAATGAAGTAATTTCCATGGGATTTTGCTCGTGAACTATGTTCCCAATGGACGTTCCCAAGGTACGGATTGTCTCATAATGGCCCAATTGGCTCATTTTAGTTAATAAGGCCATGAAGACATACAAACGCCCATCCGCAAATAGGGAGGGAGGGAGGCATGCAAGCATGCCTCAAGCAAGGTTGGTTACCTCGACATGCCAAAGTGATGCGCTACCAATGCCCCCCTTGTCGGTAATTGGGGCAATTTTGCAAACATGTGTTTGTACCTTCAACCAATATTTTTGTGTCCACTTGGATCCCCCGGAAGGCGCCTAAAATGTTTGGGTGTCGACATACTCTTGCCCATCGTATCCCCTTCCCTCCTTTTGGTTCCCGCACATATGTAAAGCGTCTTCAGGCCCTTTTTGCGTCTCCTCCATCTCCTCATCAATTTTTGTTGTAGGTGTTGGGCTCTCCCGCAATTCCTCCACACATTTAGTGTGTCTCATAGTGTCATGGCTTACCTATCTACACCCCTCCTAACAATGGTGAAACTAGTAGACAAATATTTTGTGGGAAGAACTATAGGGATGGACCCAAGACAAGGGAGGGGGATTGACATACTGAATTACGAACATGCATTTGTAATTCTTCACCTTCAAATTATGGTTGTTGTACCACTGAGATTGAGGGTTGGACTGGCACATGAGGTGGGATTTGCATCCATGGGGGTGGGGGAGCGTAGTACGAATGGCCAGTAAGAAGGGACATGGCAAAGGTGGGCACCTGGGAGCCGTCGGGGGAAGGCGCGTAGACCACCTACAATCTCACGTCATTATTGCAAAAAAAAAATGCATGGGAATGGAACAAGGTGTTCATTGAATGGCATGAGGCATGCTAGTAGGTTAAGTATGGTGCATTGGTTATTGGATTTGTCACAATGAGATATCATTGAGATCTCAAAAATTAGACACAAACCATGGGGCCAATAGGAGCAACCTTTGAACCATTAGAAAACCCTTAGAAAGAGAGTAGGGATGCATTGGCTTGGTGTCATGATGTTTCAACTCGAGATGAGGAAGATATTGGAGTTTGAGTTATTTATAACATGATGATCATATCAATTAACGTAGTCCATCACTTGTTGTACCCAAAACCCCTTTAAAAAATATTTACCGAATATTAAGAGTAACAAAATCCACATTTCCATTGTACTCTCAATCATTTGCACCCCATTTGCATACTTGATTGGTTCATTTTTAAGAAGTGTGTACATAATTTCCTACTTTGCGCTCACTTCTCTACAGTTGGATGCAATGTAGAGCTCTTCAAGATTGTTTGCGCATAAGCTTGCATAGTAGAGGACTTGTTGAAAAGCCTCAAAGGGTGAAATGGGGCATTTCCATCTTGCGCTTTGTGACTCAGGGGGTGCACCTTTCATTAAAAACCAACAACCACATGCATTCGCAATACATTCTAAAAAAAACCCCTTGTATACAATTTTTTTTGGTAAAATCAAGCAATACACATACAATTCCAATGATAAAGATACAAGTGACAATATGTATACTTAAAAAATTTACATTCATATAAAGTCATTAACATTGGTTTATAAATTCACTTCTGAATAATATCGAACCCCTGTCATATGTATAATGTAAACTCCTAGCATTCAGAATTACGTTGTTGAAGACTTTTTCAACCCCCGGATGTAACTCATAAGCCTTTAAGTCTACCATATATGTCATAAAAGCTAATGCAGTTATTGTTTCTAAATCTATCATCAAATAATTTGTAAGATTATAAGCCCACTTATTGTTGGTTCTCTTTGATACCAACATAAACCAATCTCCATGTTTGATGAATGGTGTGAACCGAATTTTTGGCCAAATAGTTAAACTATGGGCATATTGGTAATAAGAGGATGGAGTAACATCCAACCGGATGAAGATAGTAACTATAGGTTGTGAAAAATAGTTATAAATATAGGCGTAGGCTTAGGCGCCCCTAGTTGGTTACAAAAACTATCATCGTCTTTTCCGAGCCAAAAGGGCTGGCGGGAGGGAGATAGGCATGGATTTCGTAGGTAGCTTGATCGTAGAGTGAAACCAAGCAGTTTTGTCTCCCTCAACACCGAGAGCAGGTGAGGATAATAATTAAACTATTTTCTTTGTAAATTGAGTAATCACCGCAGTGATTGCGGGATTATTGAAGTTCATTTGAGCACATTGTTATTTCGAATGATATCTACTTTGAATGGCTAAAGTTCGGTCAAACTATTTACTTGTTTGGATTGCATCAATGCAAGATCGGAAAACCATTGTCTATTGTTGCAACTGCAATTCACGAAGCTTGAAGTTGTGAGAGAAATCAAGTGACTCACAATTGTGAGAGTGAACGGTTGGAAAGTGATTAAGTGTAAAGCAAGACAGACAGACATAAGATTGATCAACCTCAAAGAGAAAAAGGTGGCGCATCAGAGAGGGAGAAACAAATGATGAGAAAGTAAATGAAAGTTGAGAGATCGGGAGTGTACGAGGAATTAGAGAGTGAATACATGAGAGAGGCTTATCGTCGCAAGAAACTAAATATTGTGTAACAGTTGTCCAAGGGGTATGATCCCTTTCGAAGTTCAACATTGCGAGAGAGAGAACCAAGAGAATTAATAGAGAGAGAGAGAGAGCTACGCAAGAAGAAATAGAGTGAAACCATAATCTCATAGCGCCTCTAGAGAAGTAACCTTGAGCAACTGAGGGAAACTTTAGCCCATTGTTTAGCCTAAGAGAGGCAGTGAGAAAGGAAGGAAGAAAAAAAACCATAGTAAATTGTGCATCCAAGTTGTGACTATAATTAAAGTAAACATTATAGGTTGGTAGTAGTAAAATTTGTTAAGTCAGTTTAATGAGAGAACCCCTAATCAATTGGAAATGATGAGAAAATACCTCTAATCAGCTGATTAACAGTTGAAATGAGAGATGGAGACTAATTAAATAACTTAAGTTAGGATAAAATTTGGATTATCAAGGAAATTAAGGCATAATTAGGCATAAGACTTAATTAGAAGTTCTATATATAATATGAGTATGACATGCAAGTTAACCATATCAGCTATGGTCATGTGTGTTACCTTGGTTGTTGTTGCAGGTTGTGCAAGGCAACCAAGACTATAGCTTGACCCTGATAATCATTGTTAGTTTCATAAGTTGTGAGTAATGATTAAATCTTGGAATTAATAAATAAACATTTTGTCTTGTATTGGAATTAACCTTGACCAATCAATAAAAATATTGTTGTGATTTGAAGATGCATTGGCCAATGCTTACCATACTCAAAGACTATTGTTCTACAATCTCATGACAAGATGGAAACTTATACACACTGACATACATACAATATTCAATGAGAAATATTGAGAGGAAACCTTGAGAGAAATGAGAGTAAAAGATGATTGAGTGATGTTTTGGAGTGAAGATAACAACCCTATTGTCTTATTAAAGAACTATAATGTGACAAATGCATATAATAGACACTAGTAAAGCCTTCCTTGAGAGTATATACCCTGGGTTTTGGTTTATTTTAGTCATAGCAAAAACCTAACTACAAATGATTCATCAAGTCAATTGGATCTTTATACTCCACCCAATGATTACCAAAATTTCTACGCATCCTATAAACCCTCCCAACAAACCAAATTTTGATTAGAGCTAATTTTTTTGGTCTACCACATGTTTTGACAATTCTAGCTTCAGGTGTGCTCAAAAACCACACTCCACAATCACAACCAAGGTTTAACATCATATCATGATTTGTGGCAGTACGGAGTTTAGGCTTCATATATAACATTATTGGAGCCTTAATCCGAGTCAATCGATCTTTAGATAAAGTTGGATTGCCATTCATGGACTAACAAATGTACTTTTGAAAATTCTAAACTCCCCTACCTCTACATGAGCCACAAAGGACTTTACATTAATTGAGAGGACATTTCAACATTTTCATGTTCATTATTTAGAACATCCAAGGCATGTCAAAGCTCACTTTGCAACTCCACGTCTTCATGTAAATCATTTTTAACATGTGACTACATCAATACCATCTCTATGACAACATCCTTGCACATGTTTGAATTGTCTTCTCCAACACTATAATTTTCCTTGTCACCATTTTGTGCACTAGAATCATCAATCAATGTGTGATCACAATCATACTCCTCATTCTCCCTCATATTGCCACATAAATGAGCCTCACCTAGTGATCCTACCATACTTCACTCTATAAACTTCAATGTGGAGCTCATATATATATATATGTAAAAATCCATGTTTTTATCAATTTTAGAACTTAAACAAATGCACACGTGATTATGAGTAATAGAGGGCAACATGCAAAATGATCTTTATTTTGAAGATATTTGATGGTTTTAGAAGAAATTCAACTAATTTAAGATGTAAGGGAGTGATACAAACATGAAGTAATCTTAAACAAACAAGAACATGTACAAATTATCCATCTCAAAGCACCAGGTGCATCAAAATTGCAATTATGAAATAATAACATTTATGGTTTCCCAGGGTCGACACTTCCCAAAATTAGAAACTACATGCGGCCAACAAAGGGTCCTCTTTATTGATGGTATCAAAAAATTGAAGCAATTTCAAATTAGAATAGGCCCCATGCAATATGTGGTTTTGAGTTCAAAATTTGAATGTAGATTTTTATAAATTTCATGAAATTAAGTTTATATTATTTCTAAGATACCATGATATAAAAATTTGCATAAGGGTTATATGTAGTAGAATTTCCATCATCATCCTTGGAGATGTTATTAGTTTATGGTTCCACAATACACATAATCCATGTTGTCCTTGAGTGCATATCTACTTTGTTTATGTATGTTTTGTATTGCAGCATTATGAAATTGCTTTGAGGCTAATCCTCATTGCAATGATTCAATGACTCTACATTTTGAGATGATTTTTGAAAAGAGCCAAAGTTTGACCTCTGACAGATAACCAACTAGTATTGGCCACATTGAAGGATAATCATAGGGGGTACCCCAAACTATGCATGTATCCATTTATGTGTTGTCTATAATCACATATCAAAATACAAGTCAAGATACCTTTAAGCTCCAGGTAATTTGTGGTATTTTAAGACCAGAATCCTAAAACCATGTGCAGAATCCAAGCACTAACATGCATATTTTAAATATAATTTCACCTATTTTGCCACTTGAATGATCGATATTCTGAGAGTAGGTTTTTCACTACAGTACTAGGAACTTACACCTATACGGTTAAATCCAATCTAGACTGTTAGAATTGCAGTGCATATTTTTCAATAAGTAGAGGAATTGTTGAGGAACCTTCTAGGAGGAAAAAGGGGAATTGTGTTTGAAAATTGGACACAAGTTGGGAAAGATATAATTTGTACGCCTACGAGATTATTTTGTGAAAATTAAGAGAAGGGTAAAACGGTTAAACATCTATGGATGTATAAGTAACATACATGAGATCCAGATTATAAGAGGAGAATTTGAAACAAACACTATAGGCTTATGGGATTATCCCACAAAATGACCTTTGTAAAAATATGAAAAATTGGAGCAGACTTGAGAAGGAAACTATGCACTTCCGGTAATATTCCCCGAAGCGGCTGTTTCAAATTATCAAGAAATAGAAATAGTTTAAGGGACAAAATGAATTTGTCCGCTATCAAACGAGGCGCTAACATGCAGCACGATTAATTTAGTACTAGGCATGAAAGCTTGAACACACAATGTTGAAAATATCAAATTATCATTGGTAAGATATACTCATTTGTGTTGAACACTCCATAGTTGGGAGCTGGATGATTATGGAAATCATCAAAATACAATTTCAAAACACAGATTACCAGTGATAGTTTGATACTTTCAGCAACCTCACGCAATTTTCAAACCTTTTCAAACATAGAAAGATTTGTCAGGACTGAATTGTAATTTAACAAGTCAAGCACATTTCCGTTGGATTTCAAAAAGCAAAAAGATACAAGCTTTTATTACAAAATGGAAAATACTTCCAAAAGTATATACAAACAAAACTCGTACAGAAAACCCTGTACAACTGCGTATTGTGGAAGTCGATTGGCAACAAAAAGTCTGGGAAATATGGAGCTTTTGATATACCCCACGAGCTCCACCAATTCACTCATGCCATGATAATTCCTGGGGAATTGTATAGAACGGACTTAATTTCGAACCGGTTGTAGTTACTCTCTAGTGGTGAATAATCCTGCTCAACAATCCAGGCTTCCTCCTCTGGCCGGCGGCTGTAGGGCTGTCGAGGGCTGTAGTTCCATCCAAACTATTGACACCACTACCATTCAAGGTATGATCAGTGGCTCCAATCTCCCCATCCGACGAGGATGAAGAGGATGAGCTTTTAGACCTGTGCAGAATACCCCCTTTGTGAGCGTGATGGTGTCTGTTGAGGAGGTCGAAGTGGCCGGGATTCACAAACTCGCCAGCAGGTGCCTCGCAGTAGCTGCAAGGAAAAAGAATACAATGATTTCATGTTAAATTAAGAGTTCATCATTGGACAAACAACATTCAGATGTTTACTGGTATACTTAAACTCTCAACTGTACACCTACCTTATATCACATAAGTTACATACTGTCTGCTTTTCTGGGAACAATTGACCAGCACTCTGAATTTCTGAATTTAGTTACAACTGTACACCTAGTCTGAATTTCTAGAATCGAATTATTATCTCTTGAGAAATACATTCATATCAATTGTCCACAACACTCCATTACATACATACCGTCCGCATTACAAGAAGCAAATGAGAAGGAATCCTGCAGATTTATGAAATTGAGAGTGTCACTTACTTTCCAGTGGGAACCTCCACCATACGGGTGACAGGAACTTCTCTGACCACAGGAACAGTGATCACCTCCTCCACTTCCTCGGTAATGACACGAGGAACCTGTTCAATTCTGGGAACGTCCACATACTCCACGACAGGCACCATGTCTGTAACTTCCCGCTCCTCTGTCACCACCCTGTATTCATAACAAGAGTATCATTGATCACCGTTATTTAGGTCAACAACATCAGCACAGCACATATTATTTTCACAATTGATGAAAGTGACTAGGATTAAATTTAAAATGGTTATCGTCCAATGTACAGAATCTGATGTATTTACCTGTGCACAGTTTCAATTCTTATTTTGGGCACTTGCTTCACGACAGGCACGCGGTCAATCCTCTCCACCTCGTCCATAATCACTCTGGTCTTGGGGACAAGAATAGTGCGCTCCTCATGATGAATCTCTTTCACAAAATCTGTCTTTTCGACAGTTCGCATCTCAGGGTATCTCTGGATAACTTGTACTCTGGTCTCAAACTCTTTGGGCTGCAGCCGAAAATAACAACCCATATAAAAATCATCAGTTTCGTTTCCACAAAACCCCGTTGATGGCCCAATCAGTAAACTCTATTGAGTTATATAACACTCACTGCAGCAGCCGCTGCTGTGCATGCATACAAGTATATAATCCACTGATGCATACAAAATCATTAGAATTCTATTAAATTATGTGACATGCATTCCAGCAGCAGCTTCGAAGAATGCATGCATAGCACAAGATTTTTTCCACTTGGGATTGTTTACCAGATCTCGGAGATTGGGGTTGGGGCAGTATGCCTCCCCCTCATGAGTGATTTGAGTGCGGTTCCGCAAACGTGCCACCTCCTCTTCGGTGCGCTCCATCAACCCCTCGTGGTGGCGACCTCCCATCAAACCTCTGTCTGTGGCACCCTCTGTACCGAATCCGGTGCCTACACCAGATCCTACTCCAGTTCCAACAGGTCCAACCCCTGCACCAGGGGGCCTGTTGAGAGGACCAGGACCATCTCTTCCAGTGGCCACATTCTTCGCAGCTTCGGAAGCTCTACCTACAGGACCACGGCCTTCCAACCGTCCTTCCTCAGCTCCGATGGCCGCACGATCTGTTGCTGTCGCCATGATCGACTGCGGTTGAAATCGAATAGTACAGTAACTGTCACAGGCGAAACATCACTCAATATGTCAAATCAACAGCCCTCAGCACTCCCAAACTGCTTGACAGTGATTGGTTCTGTGTACTTGGTTCTACATCTGTGACATTTCGACTAATCTCGCCAGGCTAGCATTGTGAATTTTTCTTCCAACTATTTGAACTGCAGCTGCGCTGCGTAGTCTCCCCGAGCTACTCATCAGCTTCTGGGATACGAAGTTACAGCTATGCATAAGCCGCTGCACATGACAATTGAGTTCTTTCAAGCAAAGATTACTAATTTGTTCATCTTCGTTCCTTTAGCTCCTGCAAGAATGGATCGAATCTCATGTTCAGCTCCAGATGACACAAAGTCAATGGACATACTCGTTCAGAGCTTTCACGTTTCATGTCGTGACCCCAGGTTACAAAATGCGGAAGCGTCTTGACCACTTCTCAACTGTTCGCCGTGCAGCAAGAGTGGCATCATCGGTTAACAAAAAAGAAGAAGAATAAAAATCAAGATATGTGTGACGATCACCTTTTCTAAGGGAGGAACTCCGTAGAACCTTTGAGCTGAATACGTGATGGTCTGCAGAGTTCAGCAGCCCAAGAATGTCGAGTGCTGATGATCTTGCTATACTTCGTAACCGTCGAACAAGCCTGCAAGAAAAGAGAAACAATGTAATCTTAGCTACTCCACCAAAGCAAGCTCAACTAAGTCCATGGAGGAAACAAGTGCACCTAGTTGGTCAAACTCCTGAACTATCTCAAACAGGCCATAAACAAACGGCGTTCTACTTCACTCAGGGACTGAAACTATGGAAAGATTATCTAAGTCATAAGTGCAAGTGAGGATCGATGGCATCAGGTCGGAGGAAACTGCAAGCTAAGTCATGAAGAGAAGTGAAAGAAGTAGTACTCACTTGTCTAATCGAGGTAGGTAGTCGCTGATTGATCGATGGCAGATGTGCACACAACTCTGAATGGCGAGCCCAGTATGGAAAGAAGGTTATAAAGCCTCGAAAGATCGATCACTGCTTTTGAAAAGAGATTGGCTAAATTTAGATCCACATCGACGCTCTGACAGCAAGACAAAACGGATTGCCAGGTGTTGGAATTAGCCAAGGTGTAGGCATGAGTACATCGTCTGCACCGGTATGGGTTCCGTAACGATGATCAATGAATGATAGTATTGATACCATCAAAGAGCTTAGCCTAGTACTAACTTAGGTACTTACACCTATAATTTCCGGGGATTGTTAAGAGGATCCCCTACCTCTATTACCTTATTCACCACTGTATTAGTACCTAGTCTGCCACTGCAATTTGAAGAAGGTCGGCCAGCCTGCTGATGTAGTTTTGACAAGTTCCGATCTCTTTGACTTGGTGCAGGTCCCATGTTTGCATTGTGGAAACTCCTGATGATCTCCTCGGGAACACTAAACTACTCTTCTTTTCCCCCATCAAGAAGGCTTTTGTTACAGAATATAGGTCTTCTGCACAACTCAGATACCGATTAGATTGGATCTGATTAATCAAATGTCATAAATCTCTCCAGATTGGTCATTCCAACACTACCAACATATGAGTCCTCGGCAACCGTACTGCATCATAATTGAAAGAAATGTGCAAATCTATCATTGTGATAGATTTGAAAAAAATCGGTGACGTACTCGAATACTTATTCAGCGGCACATGTCATTTACCCAACTTCACTCATATGCTTGTAGTGAAATTAATTGTCCAGTTCAAAATGACTTTAACTTTAATTTTTGTTTGGGTGCATGCCATTGAACTTGTAATTTTCAAGCCACCTTGATGTCATGGCCATAATTGAGCCCATTATCATGTCCAGCATTGGTTTCATCACTTGCATATGGAAGCCAACTCTATAATGGAGATATGTGAAGAGAAAACCTCTCATCAATGAACTAATTTTGAGAAGACATACTAATCAAGTTGCTTAATAAATGATGGGACGGATGAGGACAATGGATTTAAAATAGAGTAACCGCGTGAATTTGGAATTCATATTAATGAATGATATGTAACACGTGAAAATCCAAATGCTCAAATTTGGAGTGCATATGCCTATTTCAAAAGGTTCAAAGTTTATGGACTGGTGATGGGTGTCTTGCATTTGGAAGTTGAATACCATTTTTGGAGCATGTTTGGTTGGAGGCGTTGCCCAAACTATTCAGACAGTTGATACTTTTGATGGGCAACATCTTCAAACAAGAAAGCATGCATCCTCACTCAAGTCTTCTACAAGCATCAAATGCACTTCGGAGCACCATTCTTTTTCAACTATGCAAAATCTTAATTACCCATGTTGATTTTGGGTCGTCTACCAATAAAAATTTGAGCCCTTATAAATTTTGTATATGAATATCAAAGAACATATAATTTGATGCCTTGGAATCCCCTTTCAATTGTTAGCCAAGAACATACAAGGTATGCGGCTGTTATTTAGTTACTTTTCTTTATTGGACTAAGCCTATGTTTGGTTGGTGTGTGGTTCAATGAGGATCAAAGAACAAACACCATAAAGACACATGTATAAAAGAGATTGGACTACATCTTCAATTCTTATTAACAACTCCACACTCAATAGCGAACATACTTGGAAGACCTTCAAATTTCAATTAAGGGATCAACAAACATGCACTCACGATAACCAAAACAATATATTAGGGGAGGTCGGATCACGAGCTTGATTAGTATCAATGTGTTCATCATAGAATGATTGCTACTAGTGCAACATGTCAAACTTCATTGTGTAAATCCAATTGGTAGAAGTCGGAGAACATGAAAAACAAGGGCGGTTGGTTGCAACGTAGAGTGTTTTTCCCTAGTGTTATCTTGCGTATGAACGGGAATATGTTATGCTTGCTTAAAACCGCAAGTTATGTGATAATTGCATGCAGTCATGAGTTCCCATGTACCTAGTAAGTGTAGCATTCAAGATTATAAACTAACTTTTACTTGAGTGAACTATACTTAACTCCTTAAAGATGGAGGCCATGGCAAACTTTTGGCTCACTTAAGATACCATCACTAAATGCATACAATTTAGTGATAACTTGATGGTGGTGGACAACTCCCACCAATAAGGGGACACCTTTCCATTGTCTTTGAGTACATTACATCTAATCGTTGGCTAAAAGCCAACGAAAAGGTGCCTCCTACTGGTGGGAGCCATCCATCACCAGTAAGTGTGGACATGGCATAAGCCTCTTATCCAGAGAGCAGAGCCAAGAAACCGACATAACACCCCACCTAAAGTTACCAATCTAACCGACGCTTGAAACGGACCACGGGTTTGTGACACCCTCTACTCTACACACTGAAAGTTGACATTACATGAGACGGTAAGCAGATTCCAAGTGGACCGAACTTTATGTTCAACAGTTCCAAGTAATGTGGACCGGCCCCAGGTTTGGCAAGGGTCCAAACAAGATACCGGCCACAAGGGGAAACCACCTGAAGATTCATGTGTTGGAGGACACGTGGCAATACAAGAGGGGACGCGAACGGTGCGCTAAGGCCCTTAACCTCGGGTTTCACTTTTTGGGAGTGTGGTGTGGCACGGAGAGGTTGGACCTCAGCAGGAGCTCGCATTCCTAGCCTCCTGAAACCTTGCCTCAATGCCAGGGTTTGCAAGCTGGAGGGAGGGGGAGGCTCTACCTCTATTCAGGCTCCCCCTGACCCCCAATACTGGATCTACTGCCAAATGGGAGAGGACCCATTCTCGCATTCATGACATTTGGCTACACTCCAGTATTCTCTCTGATGAAAATTAATACGAAATCACGACCATCATCGACTGCCAGTCTCCAGAGTTGCACTAGTAGTATGACGAAGTAGGTCCACGGGGACACTTGTTGAAACCTCGATCACTGCTTGCATCTCTATCAGGTAACCTGCCCACTAATTTTGCTTTGGAGCGAATGCAACCCATCCAGCTGGCCCGCCTCCGTTTTGCATGTTATGTTGTAAGGTAACTCAGGTCCCTGTAAGTTTTCAAACCACGAGTGTGGGTGATTAATGAGGTGTTTAGTATGCGACAAGTGGCACTAAACCTTGAAACTCGACAGTCTAGCTCTTTAAGCTCATCTGCGATGAGCAGTAGCTTAGTAACTTATTAGTGCTATGTGGTACTACATATATAGTACTGAAGGACACGAACGTGAAGGAGTTGTGAAAGAATGCCTGCTAACTTATATGTTCGACCATGCCGCCTGGCCTGGCCTGGCCATTGTTTCCAGCTTTAATATATAGCTGCTGCAAGGACTAGCTAGGAGGGAGATTTTTGGGCATCATCCATCAAAATCCTAGTGTTTCCAAGATCAACCGGTTACATGTTGACATCTTTCGGTTTCCTTTTTTATTGAATAGAGGAATATTCTGTAAATTCATCTAATCGGATCGGTAATTCTGCTGAAGTCTTGAGTTCGGACCGGTGATTTTTCAAACTCAACCGGTTCATCTGTAGCTCGTGGTTGGTTCTCCCCGTTCAGTGTTCCAGTCATTGCTTGCATGACTTAGCTTCATTTTATAAGATAGAAGTGTCACTGCGGTCCCTTGTCTAATTCAGAGGAAGTATTCAATATTTTATTTAGATTAATATTTTATGTTATGAGCACAATGACATTAAGATCACATGAATCAAAGTATATCCGATTTCTATAAGAGAGTGTTTAAAATCACAAAATTCATTCAATCCTTCTTAGTCATTGTCAATATCTCTCCCCAAAAAATATACAATATTGTTTGTTAATAATTGGTCTCCTTCAACTAATGAGTTGTGTCTTTAGTCCCTAAAATTAAACAAAGATTGTTCATGTTGAAGTATGTAGTTGCCCAGTTTGGAAGGAAGGTAGGTGTTGGAATTGGGATCATTGACAAAGAATTGTGCACTTCTTCCATGCAAGAGGAGCTATTGCATATTGGCGTACTTCTCATTCATCCAATGACAATGCTTTAATGTAGTTGTGCGTGGGACGGATGTTAATAAATTATATACAATTTTACACCCCAATTAGCTACAAAAGAATCATTTAATAAATGAGACACATTTGAAATGAATGATTCACACACTTACGACAGGCATGTGTTTAATATGAGTGGACGAAAGGTACACTTGTATACAATTATGCCTCTCAAACCCTATCACACAAACTTCAAGTGATTAAGGAGTTTAATACTCAATTGACATATACACTCTAGCCTCCATTATATTGACCTCCTTGATGTCACTGATTCTCTTATATCCTAACCCTAGGGAGTGGATATTCTTAGTTTAAATCTCACTCCTTGTTGTCACACTTCCCTCCCATATATCATGGGCTCTATAACACAAGAGGTTTTTGATATAGGTGTGCTTGGAATGTACTGTGGGGATCAACCCCTTGTGTGAGCCAACAATGGTAGTTGACAATGAGAACTTCTACAAGCAAGGTTTTTCTTATCAACTTCGGAAGAGACCAATTGCGTTGATATGTTGGTGCCATGAGGATCAAACTTTCAAACAATACAAGGAAAATTTCTTCCATGTTTTGTTCACTCAAAGCCGAAAGGCTCTTTAGTAGGGTATAGTGGAGCTTTAAAGTTTGCGATTTTGTAAAGTGAAAACCTTAGAGTTTGTCAAAGTATAGACCGACCAAGTGTTGTTGCACTTGAAAAAGATATTGGAGGTTAATAAATTTGTGAGTTTGTATAGTTTGGTGTGTTGTTGTGATTGCTTTGATTTCATGATTCCTTGTTCTTGTGAAAAATCTTATTTAGGTTCACAATTAGGAATAATGCTACCTTTAACCTCAACGAGTGCAACACCTTCAAGAAATTTGGGTTGTGGGTTTTAGTCAATGGTCTTGGAACTCTTAAATTCCACTTTGAGAGATGAATGTACTCTAGAGAAGCATTCATCTTTCCAAGATGCTAGTGTAGAACTTTCTTCCTACCTCCTCTATGTTTTGCAACTGTCTCCAAAGCTTCTAAAAGACTCATACATATTGTCATGAAATTTTGAACAAGCATACCCTAGAAAGTTTGAGCTTTGCATATGTGTGCAACTTTGAGAGATTATATGTGTCCCATGTATGAATTATCAATTTCAACCAGGGTTGTCTATTGTGTCGTGACGGAGGCTAATCTCGGCATAATGTCGTGCCGTCACGACACGTATCCGTCACGACATTATGTCGGATGCTGTCTTTATCCTGACGGACTTGAATTTTACCGAATTCTGTGTGTAATTACATTACCCCATTTCGGACACGTAGGATGTAAGATGTCCATGTGTGATGACATGTCAGCAAAGTAGAGGTAAAGTGGGGAAAAAATTACTAGCGCCCGTCCGCCCCCGTTCCTCGATCGTCCGCCCCCGTTCCCCCCCCCCCGTCCACCCCGTTCCCGACCCCGTCCGCCCCATTCCCGCCCCATCCGCCCCCGTTCCCCCCCGTCCGCCCCACCCCCCTCCCTCGTCTGCCTCCCCCCCGTCCGTCCCCGTCCACCCCACCCTCGTCCCCCGTCCGCCCCACACCCTCCTTAGTCATATTTTACTACTTTGATTTTAACAGAATGATAAACAGAATGGCAAAATGGTTGACCTGGCGCTAGGCATATCAACGTCCACGTCGGCCTTTTCTGCCACATAGGACGCCACCTTGGCAAGAAGGTAAGTATTTTACCCACCCTACTAGCTTCCCCCTAGGTTGACCCTATGTGGACCCTATTGTGTCGTGACGGAGGGGTCCGTCACGACACGACACCGTCATGACGTCGGGATAGACAACCCTGATTTCAACATTGCAATGTTATAGTTTGTCTTATTCCAAAATGCCATATGCTACACTAATTCTCTCATATCTCGCATCCATGTTGACACTACATAATTCCTCAATATCACGTGCACTTTGGTTACCATGGGCATGATATTACAGAGGTTAGAGTGTAGTAGAAATGAAGACTAAAATGATAGACATGTGTGTATGATATGGAAGACATTCTCATATTCAAAGGATATTCGAAGGTGTTTTTGGAATTTAAAATCTTATTGATCTTATTTGAATTTATGCTTTTGACTTTCACAATTCATAGAAATGCTATCCATTGAGGAGTTGGCATTCACATACATAGTACTAACTTATTACTAACTAGAAAATCACAATTGTCTTATATTTGAGACAGTGTGATCATAATCATTATTTTGTATGCCAAATACAAAATTTACTCAAAATGTCTATGTAGTTGTCAGTTTTTCATCAATCTAATAGTTTTCTATAGCATCCATATAGATATGACATTTGGTTATGATTTCTTGGTTAATACGACAAGACTTGCATGTAATTTAATTTAGCCCAATTGTGCATAAACTTAAATTATAACTTAGACATTTACTTAGTATGGGGCTTTGGAAGGCTTACACAACTACAAGCACTTCAATGATTATTCAATGAGAACAACAATTATAATCAATGTTATCTAATATTTATTAATCAATGTCCTCCATTGATTAATAATAACAACTTTACCTCTCAAAGTTTTGGCGTTTTAATCCTTGCAACAGTCTTTGTTTATAGAAAATTGACAATATTCTATTTTATTCTATGGGAGTACATGTTAAAAATGACTTAAAGCTTTAGGGTCAATATAGTAACAATGACTCTAGTAACATTCATGAGTGTTGTAATATAATCATGGCTTTAAACAAAAAGTGGAGTGCCTGTGGAGTAGATGTCAAAAAAAAATCACCTATTACAAGTATGGTGAGTGCAAAAATAAGATGATGTCAACACTCTCTAAAAATAACTCACTCTCTGAATTGCAAAACTTCTTGTACTTATTGTTTTGCAATTCTCATAGATGGTATTGGTATTTTATACACATCAACAAATTTGACTTTCTTATCGTTAAAATCCCAGGGCGAGTCAGTTGATATCCCAAATGTGTGTTACTATTTGGAGTACGCAGTGTTATAACTATTTAATGAGAATGCAATATTCATTGTGCAAAGTTATTTATGTTCTATAATACCCCAACCAACATATTTAACTTTCATCAGTAAATTGAACTCATGAGGAAGATGTTATTGCACTGCATAACTCCGAATAATAACACGCACTAATTGGGATAATTAGTGTAGAGATAAGATCATGATTCAACCATACCCCCAAGCATCCCCCCCCCCTCCCCTCTCAAACACACACACACACACACACACACACACACACACACACACATTTGAGGTTAATAAAACATGGCACATGAGGGCATTCAATGACCATCATTTGGGCTACATCCAAAACTACTTGGGGTGTTACAACAATTTCATATATAATTTATAGGTTGTGATATATTATGAAATTATACAGCTATTTGAGTGTAATAGCCCACACTTACTGATGCGGGCTATTAGTGAACGGTTCCTACCAGCAGAGGCCACTTTTAGAGTTGGTTTAGCCATCGAGAGCCACTGGATGCAACCAATGCTGGTACTCACCATTCACTGATGGCCCGCACCAGTAAGTGTGGATGGACTATAAGTCACAAGCATGTACATACATCCAATATTTGAATAATGCACTTTGTGTGTATATATATACACACACATATTATAATTTGTGAATGTAAAACAAAACTCTTTTGTATACAAATAAACATACAGAAAGAGGACTCATACTATCACGTGTATTTGTTTTCTTCTTTTATTATTCATCTTTTCAGTTTTTTTTTGTTTCATACATTATTCATCATTGCAGGATCCATATGATTTCATTTTTAAAATATCCAAAATAAGTGCCTCCTTTACCAACCACAAATTTCAATCAGTGCAAAAGAGCTACACTAAATACTATATTTAGTGTCCTATGGTATTTTATGTCATTGTGGTAACTTTCCTAGTGACACTATTTATGAGTAGTTTTACAAGTATTGTCCAAATGCTTTTAGTCCAACTTGCTTTTTGTTCATCCAAATGCCAATTATTGAAACATAGTTTGGCATATTGCACATCCTGACATTTGTTTGATGAAAATTTGTCATGGATGCTTCAAATTTGGATGAAAATTTGCTTACTAAGTGATGGAACTTACAACACTGTATTGTATGTTCATTATTCCCTAATTGTATCAAGTTTACGGGAAGTACTTCATTACTACATGCATGTACTTGTGAAATCTATTTCTAGTCACAAGTACTATCAAGTATGGCAAAGGGAAAAGTTGGAACTCACCTATGTATGTAGATTCAATTAAGCAAAGAACCCAATTAGGGCAGCCGTGGCCTAATCGATAAATATATTAAGTAATTACTTCTCAATATTATATAAGTAAAATTCAGACAAATTCTATAATTTGTTCAAAGAGGTACAGTCTCACTTCCGTAATACAGTACGACACTTCATTATATGACACCTCGACTATACGACGCATTCTCTATTGACCAAACTTTCTAGTGTTTGATTACCTCCACACTACGACTATGATGCTTGTGATATGATATTCTTAGGCCCGATTTGTCATATAATAGAGGTAACAAGATGGCATGGCCATGATAGGCTCTATCCCAATTCAATTGGGATAGAATTGACATAATGATGGTATAAGTTGACATTGTAGTATCAATGTGATATTGGCATGATTTCATATTTTAAGAGCAAGTTTAGCGTCTTTCTACCAAATAATTATTAAAATGAAAAAATGATTCAAAAAAATAAAATAATGATCAAATTTCAGCTCTAACAATATAACAATGTCAAATTTGATGTCAGAAGGGTTTGAATCAAGATCACTTGGGTTCCAAACTAGTAAAGTCTTTTTGGTCATAACCATAGCTTAAGCAATCCTCATCCTCACCATCTCAGCATCCCACATGCTTCGTACCTACTGTCCTTAGGTATTTACAAAATTTTCATATTTTCAGCAATTCAACTCAATAATTTCCAAAATAATTTGGCATGCTTTTTAATAATTATTAGAATCCAAACCTACTATACAATTTACAATACCATGATATTAACATGTGAGCCTTGAATTAAATTCTCATGAACGTTCAATGAAATCGTGAAATTCCAAGGAAAAATTGAGGATGTAGAATGGAGATAAACATTTGATGACATTTTGAGAAAATTTTGGGGAAATTCTGAGATACTGGGAATTTCTAAGAGAATTCTAGGAAATTTCTAGAAAGATGTTGGGAAATGATGGATTTTTTTTATAGAAATTGTGGACTGCGGATTGAGAATGAAAAATATTGTAAATCACATGATACTAGAACTAGATGAAATTGGAAATTGAGAATGAAACTAGAAACTGTGGATGAAACTAGAAATTGAATGAAATTGGATTAGATGGATGGAACTGGATGAAAATGAAAGACATGGACAAAACTCCTAGAGTTCTAAGAAATGGTAAAAAAAAAGCTTGTATATAGTTCTAAGCAATCTCCTAGGGTTTCTAGAATCCAAACTATGAGAAATATTCAGAGTCTATATTGTATGTAGTTTCTAAACTCTACTGCATAACAAGTTCCTCAAATCTATTTGAAAAGATGACTCTAGCGTCTACTTCTCCAAAGATTCCGATATCTACATTTTAGAAGATTCTAATATCTATTTTTAGAGTATTTTGAAATCTACTATCATAATTGTTTTGGAAACTACTTATACGAAGATTCTTATTTAAAATTTTTTTTTTTAGGACTTTGAAATCTCTTTTCCCATAACATTGTAGAATCTACACTTTGTTAATACTCTCAAATCTACTAGTCTACAAGATTCTATAATCTTCTTGCACACAAAATTTCTAGAATCTATGGTGTAAAAAGTTCTAGAACTGAAGCATTTAAAATCTTCCAGAACATACATATTAAATAGGTTTTGAAGTTATGTGTCATGAAATCTCTAGAATTGACCAATATTAAATACTCATATAACTGAGAGTTCCACCATAAACACTTCTGAATTTGCCAATACATTTTTACCTTGCTTTCTTTTTATTGAGCACATTTTTAACCTTCTTTTACCAGCTAAGGAATTTTTTCATGTCATAAAGCCTTCGCATAGGTTTTGCCCCCGTAGGGGAAAGAGTCAATAATTGTGCATACGTGGTGGGACCCACACTAAAGATCATCCACCTTGGGATCGGGGAGATGTTTCAAGTACAAAATGATACGGAAGAAGAACATGTATCATGATCATCAGTGGGTTGAATTAACTTAACTGAAAATTATTTGCTTTGAACCATGGTTCCAAAGCATATGGTGCACTTTGAATCGTTGGGATTGGGTGGAGGTTGAAGCAGAATTGAAGAAGATGCAAGTAAGATTAAGTAGTTGTTACAAATTTCTTCCCAAGTTTTGATTGAAGGTTGGGTAGAGGCAACTTACTTACATTAATTGGTAGGCCAATTTCGTCCAATATTGATTACATAATATTGGAAGATTGATCTTGCAAGCTAGGTTAAATCTTGAATGGGGTGATTGGGGGGAAGGGGGGGGGGGGATGAATTGAAGGCATGGTTGAGCTAGTGGATTTGGCACAAGGTAAAGAAGTCCATTTGGACTTAGATTTTAATAAAGAGCCAATGGAGGGGAATGATGTGGATGACTGGCCAACACCGATAGTCAAGCTTCCTTGAGCCAATTAGTCTACCCAATTACTATCAAATTTTGCAGAGGATCGTTCTTTGAAGTTTTTGGTTGCAGATGTGATGAACATGCAATCTTCTATGGATAAATTAAATAGGATATCAATTTTCAAAATCAACAAGCATCATCATAGGACAATAGATTTTTTTTTTTACTTTCGTAGTGTGTAATATGGTGAAGACATCATCATGGGATTTTATCTTTTATTTTTTAGCCCCCACATTGTGTGACGTTGTGTGCATATTTTGGTGCAAATAAGGTAAAGTGGATTAAAAAATGCTCCAGTATCTTGAAACCATAATTTCTTTTTTATCAAACACCTACAAATAATAGCACAATATTGTTTCAATAGAATTATTTTTCATAGTGACCTCTACTAGTGCTCTTCGACACTTATCATTGAAAGGAATTCTTAAAAGCAAATGGTTAGATCTAGTTTTGAACATAAATTTCATGACCTTAATTATATCTAATGGTCCAACTTTTTTTTGAAATGTTTTAGAATTTTAAAAAAATTGTCTTTAGAAGTCGACTATAGCAGTTGACCCAAAAAGCAATTATTTTACAAAAAAATGATGTTGTAAGAAACATTACCACATCCACAACCATTACATCCCAACATGATGCGATATGTCGGCCAGTGGCCGCGTTACATCCATTTGCATAATCATGATCATCATCGGTTGCTTGCACATGAGATTAATTAGTTTGAACAAGCTAAGAAATTTTTGGGTAGAAATACACAGAAGACCTTGCAACTCCTATTGGCTACCTACTCAAACTTTCACTTCTAACCCATTCAATGTACAACCATATAGCATTTGACACATACTAACTTTCAACACTCCAAAAAATCGAACCAAACATTGATTTAAGAAACTAAGAGGTAGGCGCATAGAAAGTAAGCAAAAACAACAACAATTTCACCGGGAGGAACAACTAAGACAATGAAATCTTGCAAACACCAATCTCTTTTGCTTTTATGCACTACTTGCAAATCTGCATCTCCAATCATACCAAAATTATATCACACCAACACTAAGCCTAACCCGCATGGCATTGCATCGAGCAAACTCGCAAGCATGCAAGGAGTCCTTAGGGTGGAGGCGGAACCAAGAGAAGAATAGCTGCCAAGAGAAGGTAGGGTTTTGGCCAATGGATGAACTCCTCCATCATCCATGACAATATATGTTCAGTTATTCATAAGAAGTGTCATCCAAAAAGTGGCATCAAATATCATATTTACTGTACTGCCTTGCTGTTATAACTTATGAAATTAAATGAAGGGTTTAAAATTGATCTGAGTTGGGGGAGATTTTGGACATAATTGGTTGACATCCTAGTGTTTCCAAGTCCAACCAGCTACATGTTGTGATCTTTCAGGTTTTCCTTATTACGTAATCCAAAGTAAATTCCCTGGATTCCTCAAAATTGATTGGTAATTCTTCTGAAGTCTTGCACTTCAACCAGTTGTTTCTCAGACTCAACCGGTGCATCCGTAACAAGCGGTCAGTACTCCCCGTTCATCGAAATTGATGCTGTTCGGGTGAATAAGTCCTGGTATAAGCCCCTTATAGAGAGATTCTGATAATACCATACCACAAGTACTGGATTGAACTAGTCCAGGGCACACTATTCCTCCCATCAAAGCCTAATCTTGCATGCAATCGGTCACAGTGGCAAGCCTCAGAAACTAGGCAATTAGGGAACATGTTGCTATTACGGAAGTCACCCATTTGCTTGGGAAGCAGGGTAGGACTGATCCATTTGGATGAGCAGATAATGCAGGCGTCAAGATAATATAATTGCAAAACTAAGGCAAGTGGGCCTTATATCGTGACCCTTCTTACTAAGACATTCATATCCAAGTGGGAAAAGGCCATGCTTCAAGTTATGAAGGGACACCAAGAACACAGATGCTACAATGGGATTGAACTGTGTTTTCATGATATGATAATCATAATTTTAAGTTTCAAAGTTAACACAATCGGGAGGGCCTATGTGATTACTTAAAGAGAAAGTGAATCTTCAAGCTGAGTTCTTCACATTCTTGCATCTCAATTTTGATTCTGAAACTTTGAATGGCAATCTGTGTGATTCTCAATTGCTAACAACAAGACTTAATTCTTGATTTGGTGCAACGGCCGGAGTTTTTGTGGAGTTGGAAGTGATGTTCAAAATAGGGTTACATGTCAAGGTAGCTCAACCTATTACAAACAATGGACCTACCATTATTTAAATGAATGCGAGCCTGGACTTCATTTTAGGATTGAAATCTAAGACCTCCAAGGATCCCTCAATTCATTACAATCTTATAACCATTTGGTGCATGAGGCATGTCATGTGACTGAAGAAGACAACGACTTCCCCAAGGCATAACACTCTCCCTCCTTGGCCTCAATCTAGGCCGTTGGTATTCATGATCAATTTAGGTGCACAAATGATTAGGTCTAGTAACCTTGCTTGGACCTTCCAGCCCTCGATGGTTACCTGGTCCATAATTGAGAGATCCTTGGAAGTCCTAGACTTGCATTTAAATACGAAACCCACCCCTTTCTTTGGATATTTTAAGGTTTGGCATTGGTGTTGCGCTGATCTATGCTAATCTAAAGTTATTGTGTATGGGAAAACATTTCTTGGTCCTAGAAGTTGTTGAACCATCTCAGTGCTGATATTTTAGAATGCAAAGCTAAGGACCTCCAAGGATATCTCAAGTGTTGTTTATACTAGGGGTGGTCGTGGTTCAATTTCTTTGGTTTATTTTCATGGAAAAAGCATATTTTCTAAGGAATATATGATTCTACACCTGGTACAACTAGGTATTCTTACCAAACCTTATTCCTTCCTTGTCATTACCCTTATTCATCTTACTAGCTTTGGTAAAGTATTGGGTGACATTGTCTCTACCATCCATTCCTTACTAGTTCCTACCGGCTTTTCTCCTTTTATTGGTACTGCTCCGTCCATGTCACTCTATTGTGTGCATTGCCTTCTCTGGTAGATGCCTGGTAGATGACATCATGTACCCTATCATGACCATTAGCTCGACATCATCCTCGTCTAACTGGATACTTCCAAGGTTTGGGAAGATACGAGGGTGACGACTACTTATTTCCCTGGTAATACTCACATTTCTAGAAGCACCTTCTTTAACTAGTATCACGGCCTTAGCCATTCTTAGTAAGGTGTATCTTTCTCAGCAAGCCCTTAGCCAACTTTGCTACTAGTTCAACTATTGGCCATTCACCTTAGTCATATCAAATGAGGGAGTTTACCTACCTACATATTATTTAGTTGACTCAGTTTTGACTATTACTGACTAGAAACCTTGGTTCTTCCCGCTACCTTACACAACTCTACATTCTTATTCCAATCCTACTCTCTATTCTTATCAAAGCCATTTGACGTTAGTACTTCTCTAATCCTACTTGCCGAGATTACACTTAACTGACTGATTCCCCTCATAGCTATCAGATACTTACTGAAGACACACTTCAACACCCCCCTTCAACACATACAAAATAAGTTAGAATCGTTCATCACTACCATACATATTGACAACTATAGACATGCTTGGAAATAACTATACACACCTTTACTTCCAATAAGAGGTAACCCAAAATAGATTCACTATACAAAAGCTAGTCACACCAAAGCATTGTTCCTCTTCTCCTTAAACCTCCCACAAGCCTTGGCATAATTACTTCCTATCTTAATCAATCCATAAAATTGTGGTCAATATTTAATGGAACCTTCTATCCTATCCTCATCTAATCCTCTTTTCTAATCCTTGTCTAGTTACTTTTACCCTTCCCTTACCGCTTGTAAGAATGAGGCAACTTTCATCAATAAGAATATCACAACCAACAACCACAACCACACTCAACCTCACTACTCTCCATGGTTAACCACCCTTGGGATGGTTGTTCATGCTCTTGTGGCGCCAATAAAAAGAGCTTCAAGGCCAACATCCAAGGAGAAAGCTGCGGAGGCAACCACTTTGACACTACAATCCAAGGCCAACAATTTTAATAATCACTTCAATTTTCTTCTTGAGTTCAAGACTCAAATTGATGGAAGATTATGATTTAGAAGTGTGACACCATTAACCACCACCACCATCACCACCACCACAAGGATTTACACAAAACAAGAAAAATATTGTAATTGTGGTTGATGATTATGGTTAGCCACAACCATAAACCAACCACTTTGGTAAGTAATGTAATCAACCCCTCAATCATCAAAACTCACAAACGAGAAATCCTTGGAAGTCTTAGATTTGCATTCTAAAATGAATCCGCATCCCTTTTCATTTAGATGGTCATAGGTTGTTGGACTCATCGTGTGTTGAGCTACACTAAGGGTAGATTTCCATGTATGTTGCTCGCCCGCCATACTATGGTGGGGATAAGCCTTACAAATGTAGATGAAATTTGGTGGGGTGGTGTTTGCATGTGTTTAGTGGGGTAGGGTTGTAAAGTATTTACTGGGCGCATGGAAGTGTAGTGGCCCATTGTCACGGCCCTCCACATTCCCAAAGGCGACCAAAACGTGGTTGTTTGGTTGCTTTTGATATCTTCATGAGAACACATCCAACCCACTATTATCTAGAATCTAGAGGGACGACGACTAACATGAAAATCCACCCTGAATAAGATAGACGTGCCTAATCCCAAGATAGCAATGATTCAGACACTTATATTTTTATGGCACGTGGTTAAAACTGAAGTGAGGATTTGAGACCAAAATGACATGTGTTAAAAAAAAATTGGACTATGTGCATAAAATACACTAATAATTCTAAGCTCAATGATTTTTATTTTTATTTTGGGGGGGGGGCACTTTATGACCACTTCATGAGAACGAAATCCTTCACTTTGATCCCTATGAGTTTCAAAAATAATGAAACAAATGGATACGGGCATGATTTAGATTTGCTAATTATCTCACACTAACTTAATCGCGTGCTTCATTGACTGCGAGAAGTGGGTGCAGAGAGAAAAGTATGCATATAACACAAGTCTACCTTAGTCTAAACACTAGTGTGTGGAAGAACATTTCTTGGCCCTAAAAGTGGTTGCACCAGCTCCCAATTGTTGACAAGTGCCATCAATCCAGATGCAATGCGAAGCCTGCATGCATGGACAGCATGTTGAACCTCCCAAAGGTGCGCACTTCCCGCTTCGAAGTTTTCCTAAACGGCGGAGGAGCCAAATTGTAAGTGACCATTTCGTGTGACTCATCGCCAAATTGTGTGGCTCCCCCAACACCTGGCCCTCTTGATGCCTTGTTGTAAGAACCTTAAATAAATTCTATATTTGGCACACACTACAAGTCTAAGCGGTGAAGTCGACATCTCAAGGTTATAAAGCTGATTCGATTCTGAACCCCCAAATCATCACGATTCCAACCCACCAGTCCACGGTTTGTGCAACTGCAACATACACACTGGAATATTTCAAGTCTTGTCCTCAGTCTGACATCACTTGCAGATTCTCACTTGCCATTGAGTTCCTCTTTTAGAGGTATGCGTCGCACTCTCTTCCATTACACTCTCCACTCCTGTTGACCACTGATGCGAACATAAGAATGAATTTTAGCATCTTGAATAATTAGGATGGTGAGCCCGTTCTTTGAGTTCAGCTGACATTACGAGCTACATTGGAATGCGCGTTGATTGAGCTAGTTAGACCAACTGCCTGTAAATTGGTAATCCATTGATGACTCATTGGGTAGTTTCTGCATGCTAGGTGGTTTTACACGCATACCAGGTAGTACTGAATGGAAGTAGCATTGAATTCAGCTGAATATGTTGTCCTGCTAATCTAATGCGTTCAGTGTCAAGCATTCTATTGGAGCTGGATCTCGTCTTTGGAATCCTTGCGCAAGTTGCTCTGATGATCACTTCCATGTTGATCAGCTCCATGTGTGGCTAATTTGTATGTCATGGATGTTATATGAGCATATGAGCTCAAAGAGTTTGTAAAGTGGTAGCGCACTGATAACTGAAATTCAAAAGGCAGTTTGCATTTTAGATGGTGATTACACGCATATCACGTAGTACTGAATGGAATTATGGAAGTAGCATTAAATTCAGCTGAATATGTCGCCCTGGTGATGTAATGCGTTCAGTGTACATTCCATTGTGGGTGGCTTTCCTCTTTCGAGTCCTTGGGCAAGTTTCTAACTTGCTAACATTATGATGAACACCTGATCAGCTCCCTGGTGTATGTGTGGCTAAATTGCATATGAATGTGCAGATACAGAGTACACGAACTACCGCTAAAAATGGCTGCTGTAACGGAGCGCGCGACAGTGGGAGCTGAAACAGCCCGGATGGACGGGAAGGGAGTTGTAGGGAGAGCCGCTGAAGCTGCTATGAATGTGGCCACAGGCAGAGATGGGCCACATTACCCTTTGGACAGGACTGGTGAAACTACTGGAACTGGCGTAGATTACGATGGTCTTGGCAATAGATCAGACTTCATTGATACTCACCATTACAACGGTGAAGGAATTATGGGCCGGACTGAGGAGGAGATGGCACGGCTACGTAATCGAACCGAAATCACCCGCGAAGGAGAACCATACGCTCCCAACCCGAACATGAGAGATTTGGTAAGTTTGCATTGAACTCTATTATCCTTCGATCCTTCAATCGATCTTTTCACCTTGACTCGGTAGATAGCGAAGCATTTTAAGAACAGCCACACATAATAACCCCATCCATTGTTATCATCACAAACTTCACGAAGATATTGCCCAGGAGTTCATATGAAAAATCTAACTGAATTTGTAACTTATTTGCGTTTATGTCAGAATGCAGCTAATGCGGAAACGAAGTGTATATGTACATCTCGTGTCAGGTTATCCGCGGGAATGTACAGGTAGATATACGTTCACTGTGAATCTTACATGTTGCTTGCCCGGCTTGTTCTCTGTTTTGCAGCCGAAGGAGTTTGAAACTAAGGTGCAGGTTGTCCAAAGATATCCTGAAATGAAAACTGTTGAGAAAACAGACTTCGTGAAGGAAGTTCACCACGAGGAGCGTGTTGTTACTGTTCCTAAGACCAGAGTGATCATGGAAGAGGTCGAGAGAGTGGACCGCGTACCCATGGTGAAGGAGGTGAATCAAACAAGGATGGAAACTGTTCACAGGTATTGACAAAATGGCTTGCCAGTCAGTTGATCTGAATTCAATTTAGAATAATCAGCATGATACATCACAATTCGTTATATGAGGAGGTTAATCGTCAAGTTTTCATAACGCAAGCCTTTATTGTAGTGCGTCCGATGTATAGTTCCAAGTAATCGATATGCTTAATTGATTGGCAGGGTGGTTGCGGAAGAGCGTGAAGTTACAGAGAGGGTGCCTGTCGTCGAATATGTTGAAGTGCCAAGAATGGAAGAAGTTCCTCGAGTTATCACCGAGGATGTAGAGGAAACAGTGAGAGTTCCTGTTGTCACCGAGGTGCCAGTGACGCGCATGGTCGAGGTTCCTACCGGAAAGTAAGTAAATGTGCCCTTTAGGACATAGCATTTTTAGATAAATTTTTTAACAATTTTAAAATCGTAAGATGTATTTTCTTTCCCGTATTCTATATGTCGTGCAATAGTTTGTTCATTATATAGTGATCTGTGCATCTGAATTTGAGTCGGAGAATTAATTTATGTTTGTGAATTTTGCAGCTACTGCGAATCCACGGCTGATGAGTACGTCACTCCGGGCAATTTGAAGGGTCTTGATGGGCATGGGCTTCATCATGAGGGTCACCACGGTGTTGGTGCTGCCGGTGTTGCTGGTGCAGGTGCTGGTGGTCTCTTGCACAGATCGAACACTTCGTCGTCATCGTCGTCGTCAGATGATGAAGATATTGACGATGTGAACAGGACAGGTGTAGACCATATCAATCCAGACGGTACTACATCTGTAAATCCGGCACCGAGGAAGAAGAGTTTGCTCAAGAAATTGCTTCACCATTGACCTAGACCGTTCGTGTAACTAAGCAAATGTCATCTGCTTACAGATTACATACTTACTTGTCGTGAGCACGTAAACTAAGCACAGCGATTAATTTAATTTTCTTAGCCTGCAGGTTTTGTTAATATTGTAGATGTTGTTACCAGGCTAATCTCAGATTCATCTTTCAAGGTGTTATAATGTTTTGCATGTTCATGTGACGCTCATTCTATAAAACACAGTTTGTAATAATATGTTCTTCGTATTCACATCCTCCGATACATTGCACAACTTTATGTGTAATGTGAATGTATGCCGTATAGATTGCTGGAAACTATTAATGTGTATTTGTTCTTGTCACCGGTTGATGTTAGAATTTTAAAACTATGTGCTCTTATATTAGCGATTGTTATAGTTCACATTAATCACAAATCAAATCTCAGTAACAGTAATTCCGGAATATAGTCTCGAAAATCATCCTCTAAATGAATATTGAAATGGAGGTTAATTCTTGAAAGTGTTTCATATCTCATAACGACATTACCTTCAATATACTTATAATGGTGGTACATTACTCACATAACACACATAAGTTTACACACTATTACATCCACAGCTACCTATACCTTAAATCTATATGCTTTATTTGATGAATAAACTACAAAATTTATCTCCACTTAATTTGCATATTCAAGCTGTGAAAATTCTATTCAATGATGATGCAAGGAAATTATTATACTTGCATGCGTCCGCAATCAGTCTGCCATTATACTCTTAGTCATCGTCAGAAGATAATAAGATAAAACTTAAATATAGGAAGTAGAGGGATTCTGCAACAGAATGTTAATGATCAAAACTATCTTGCAACAAAAAATCCGACACAGCAGCACCTAGTTTCTCAGAGTAATCCTTGGGTAGGGGAATGTGTAACAGCGTCCGGCAAGAGCCTAAGGCTAATACAAATGCAGCCTACAAAATTTGTGACTTAGCCTATAAAATTTTGAAAGTGTAGGACAAAGAGCCTATGGACAATTTAAAAACATAGGATATCAACCTATGTGATAAAAAACATGTAGGAAATTTTGCCTACAAATTTTTTTAAAGAGAGGATTTTAGCCATTCATCCTTCTTCAAATTGGGAAATTAGTTGGCCTAAGTACATATCTATAGGCTAATACTCGGGACTCTTGGGTGGCACATAGGCAGATATCAACAATAGCCCTGACTCCCTCCCCGCCGATCTTTACAAATACTAACGCTTGCTAACATTGCAAGATGCCAATGTGTTAGTACTGCTACTTGTGAGAGAGCTTTCTCTGTGCAGAATAACATCAAGCAGAAGAATAGGAATCGAATGACAACAACACACTTGGATAGTGTGATGCGGGTGGCAATTGAAGGACCAACCAAAATTTTGAGTTTATTTTGCAGGAAGCTATATCTTTGTGGAAGGATTCAAGAAAGTTTCGATTCTTGTTTACTAATCCTGAGAAATATCTTGCAGGAAGAGTAGAGGTTGAATCAGAAGATGGTGAGGACTTTCACCCTTAAACTCATCTGAATTTTAGCAACCTTTCATAACTTGTAATCAACTCTTTAAAAAAGAGTTGGTTAATCCTTGGCCTTCAAACGTGGTGAAGGGCTTAGCCAAGTTCAATTCCTGCCAAGGATACCACTTAGTACTCAAATTTTGAATTTAAAGCCTACAACATTAAAAGATATGAAGGATTTTAACCTACTAAAAATTAGTTTTGAAGGCAATTGGCGGGTAACTTAAAAACTCAAAAGGTTTTCAACTTACAAAAATTTGATATTGTAGGATGCAACCTATGCCATGAGGGAAATAGCCTATGCCCTTTTAAAGAGGTAGGCAATTAACCTTAATAACTTCAAAAACTTTTCGGACGCTGATGTGTAACCTGCACACATCAGAGGAAATCCATAAAGTACGCAGCTATTTTTTAGCTCATTTTCTTAATCAGACACCTAGATCTTATTAGTGTCTGGTTTGGTGAGGATCAAGGAACAAACGTCGTGAAGATACATGTTTGATTGTGGGTTTCAGATTTACACACAATTGGGAGGACTTATGTATTTAGATTAGGAATCCACAAACATGCACTTATGATAACCATCACTAATTCAAGGGATATTCAATCCTCTTCTTGCTAATGCTTAATCGTAGCTTTGCTAAGGCAAAACAAGTACCGCGGTGTAAATCTAAAGGTAGACAACCTTTATTCAATTACTTTTTATTTAGAAAAAGTACATTTGAGTGCAATGTCATTTGGTACAGCTCCCAAAACGGATATTAAAAAGACATGTGTTCAAAAAGGAGATTGGATCATATGCTCAAAATATGATAAAACATTATGAATTCAATAGTCAATATAATTGGGGAGACCTTTATGACCATTTGATAAACTCAATAATCTTCACTTTGACAACGAATAAGGTACTCATATGAGCTCCAAAAACTATGAGGATGGTGGCTATGGCCTTCATTTGGATTTGTTGACCATCTTGTACTAATCACAACCTAGGAGAAGTGCTAGTCGGAAAGAGTAACCATTTAAGACCCAACTTCCTTAATCCATAGAAGTTGGAGAACATGAAAACAAGGCACTTACATAATACCCACATGCCTCACATTAATTATCCCAATTAGTGAGGGAAGGCTAGTAGTGCATGTCGAAAATTAGTGAAGGTTACTCTAAATTTATTTACGCCACCAAAAGTTCTAGGAAGCATTGTTCATCCTGACACTATTCATAGCAGCACTATTCGCTGAAAGCACCAATACTATTCACAATATTCATACTACACTAAATATGATATTTAATGTCACTTACTATTTGGAATTACAAAATGCTATATTTATTTAGTGTATATCTCATATTTCACCAATAAATGTGAAATTGGTGTTTGGACATTATAGAACAATAGCAACTTTACTTGGTGAAGATCTCCATCAATAGTAAGAAAATATAGCACTGTGCATATCCAAATAGTAGGTGACACCAAATATCATATTTAGTATAGTTATACTAGTGTCAATTTCTTCCTATTATAGTGTCTAAGTTTCTTCCCATAGAGGTAAGACAATGGTTGGCCCCTATTAGATGCTAAATAAAGAAATGGAACTCAACCATAGGGCTGAGTAATGTCATGCTGAAAAGCATGTGTTTGCATATAATCTTTCTTTATCACTCTACAAACACCATAGAGTACGCACTAATTTTCTTGAAATCTATAATAAGTGAGGAGGCACTTGTTAAATAGTGAATTTGGTTGAATAATGTGTATCTCAGGAATTAGTAGTACACGCACTAATTGGGATAATCAGTGTACCATTCAAGGGGGGCATGGGAAGACAGGAAACTTGGCAAGTGCTTTGTTCCTGGTTATTGCTGCAACAGCCTCGAGTACCCTAATTTCAAATTTGCTTAATTACAACCGGGAAAATTTGACATTGAGTGCACCCTTGAGTGCCAGTCATGATATTGCTGGGTGCTGGAAAATACCAGCAAGCGCTATGCATGTGTGTAAACTCGAAAAAATTACTAATCAGTACAATGGACAAACCCTTCAGCCATGGGAAGAATGAGATTTAAATGCAGTAATTGATCCAAGGCACATGATCTCTACAATCATAATCAAGAGTCCCCTGTATGGTGATTGTGTTCAATCCAGTAAGTGGATGAAAAGAATGGCTCCTCAACTTTACAATAGAACATTCCCGATCTATGAATGCAAACATGCACCTTATTCAGGACAAGCAAAATTGCAATAATGAATGCTCAATGTTGTGTAAGAGCAGTATCTAAACCTGAAGGAATGGCCACAGGTTTTAACTTTCCTCAAGACTCTAGTCTAAACTACAGTAATGTGGTGTCCTAAATCACTAAACCTTGCACCAGAGCTTCTTGTAGATGAAAGAAAGTCAAGTGAACTTATCATGGTACGAAAGGTTGTGGAATGCTTGGCAATGCAAGCAATGTCACCACAAGCCTGTGTAGGCAAGGGAGTGTGCAGCGCTTCTCTATGTAAAGATGGTGACCACATCTCTTCGATATCCACGAACCATGAGCAATCTAGGGATGCTCTCAACCAGAAGATCAATGTACTCCATGTAGCAAAAACTGGGATGACTTGGAGGTGGTGGTGGGAGGCTCACCAACACAACAGCTGCTGCTCTGGAGTACCGCAAGATGATTGAATTTAGCTTCAAGCATGTGTAAAGAAATTTGTTGACCTGTTGAAGTATCAATACACAACAGCCCAAGGTTACAAACTTGTCAGTGATAAGATTCAGAGCTCTTGTACAAGCATCCCAAGAACCTCAAGTTCACATGTATGATATATTACCAACTTCTTTGTTACTAATGTACTCTTGGGATCCAGTAGGAAAGGGGGGATACAGCTCCTGCAAGAAGTACAGAGGTTAAATCCTAGAGCTAAGGAAAGCCAAGAAGCCTCACTTGTAACTCATCAACCTTCTCATCTTCAGGCTGGCTGCTGCTGTTCATATTTGGCTCAAATCCAGCAACACGTTCAGCAATCCTTTTGCGGGCCTTTGAGAAGGTTTCCATAGCATCACTCCGCCCTATCTCCCCAGCAGCTAGATTATCTTCTTGATGAGCTTCCCAAGACTTCATTGTAACCACAATAACGTCAGCTTGCATTCGCAAGTCATATAGAAACTTTTTTACATCCATCTTCAACTCATCAGCCTCCGTGTCTTCCTCTGCAATGCAGAACACCTGTATAGCCAGCAAAGTGGTTCAAGAATTCAACAATTTAGTACAAGAATATACAGCTTCTTTAGTCATCCATAAAAGTGATCAAATAGCTATGCTAAAGTTTCTTAATAATCCTAGCTGTACCACAAAGGAAAAGAAAGACCAATGTGCAAATGTACCTGAATCTTACAGCTCTCAAAGCAATCTCTAGCACGGAGCAACTGAGACAACAGCAACATGAGACCACCATCTCTAACAATCCAATAGAGATCGATTGTCCCATACTGCTTCTGATATTCGCCAGGCCATTCGTCCAGACCCTTCACTATGACAACTGCTTTGTTTGATGTTGAGCAATCATTGATAATGCTAACGAAATTATCAGGAATACCACTGTGCCTTGTGTCCCTCCATATCTCAGGGTAGCGCATACAAACAATGTTGGGTTTCAGGTTTGCAAGACCCATGGCTTGCACAATCAACCGAAATCCATCTACAACATTGTTCGCAACAATCACTTCTGCAACTCCCTCGCATTTTTTGTAATCAATATAGGTGCTAAGAAGTCGGCATGCCTGTTTAAAGATGCAAAAATAGTGTCAACCAGCAGTTTCAGTTTGCACACTTGCTTGTGAAAATAGATAGCCATCAGAGCTTTTGTACGAAGGAGTTTGTGGCAAAGACACTGCTAACTTTCACACACAAGGAACAGAAAATTGCTCCTCTCCTTAAACAGTAGATGGAACCAATATCAAAGATTCCATCATGAACATGTACAGAAGGGACGCATACAAGACCTGCCGGCTTTCCTCTGCTTTGTTCTTGTAGTCACCCTCCACAATTGAAGCAAATATAGACATACCACGTCCTTTCTTTTTCATACAGTTTGCAAAATCTGCCAGTTTGGGGTGGCATGGTACATCATTCGGCAGTATACCCCAAGGCTTACAGAAAATGAGAGGGATGGGATACCAATTCTTGGGATGGACAGGTGTTGCTGCACCAAAACGAAGGACACAGTCAGAAGTCAATTCAATCCAGACAACCAAGGCTTTGAAATGGTTGTGAAAACCTAGTAAATGAAAAGACTCAAGTAAAAAGATTAAAAAAAAATCAATGTCACTTGAAAAAGCAAGTACAAGCCGCTTAATTGCTTACAAATACATCAAGGCATTGATGGATCCACAAACCTCCTAAGGAGCGAAGACTTCTCAAGGCAAGTTGGAAGTAAGCGCTCTTAAATCCGTCTCCCCAGTCACCACCTTTGCCTTTGATGCTAACATACCAATAGAGCAGACTCGCAAGTGCTAGTGACACTATGGTAAATGACCATGATATCAGGAACATTATACCTGTCACAAGTGAACTGAGTTGCTTCCTTTAGTGGCTTTAGACAACTTAGAGGAGGTTCATCTTCTATTGATGACCTCGGGTTTGATATCAAGGACATTGTCAGATGTTTCTCAGAAATATCAAGTAGGGCCTAACTTCCCTAATGAAGAAATGCAGCAGTTAGGACTTGTAAGGCTATAAAATAGAGATGATCACAAAGTAAGAATGTCAGGAAAGCTTTGAGGTAATCACAAATATATCTCCTAAAAACCACCAACAAATATGAAACAAAAAAAGGGTCCTCCCCGAGACACTTTGGAAGCAGACCATGCAGGATAGGGAAAGACATAGAAACTTACTGATGCATAGGAGAGCACCAACAAGAGAAAAACTCCAATGATGAAATTTGAATCGAGGCCGCCAACTGGGTGCATCAAGCAGGTCGAGAAGAAGACAAGATAGATTCACACCTCCATAACAGAGAAGGAAGAACATGGTTATGACAGGAGTGATGAGATCTAAATTTCCCAGAATTACACAGCTCGCGCAGATTAGCATGGTGAATAGTGTTGCAAAATGAGGCTCCGCATCATCAGGTGCCTTGAAGTACTTCAACACAGGTATGATGTCATCATTGGCGATTGCCGCAAGAAGACGAGGAGCCCCTGTCAGGCTCTGAAGAGCTGCTCCAAGAGTGGAAAGAATAACTCCGACTTGGACCACCCACGGCACTGGCCATGCAATTGTTGCTGTCAATAACCTAAAAGCACAAACAAGGTACAACTTCAAAATCCTAGACAGGCCGTGCTGCACATCACAAAGTAGAGAGGGGTGGCTTAAAACCAAGGCTAACCCAGACCCCATGGGAACTCTAAGATTGAGTCACATACGCCTAGAATAGTGCCAGGATGCATGACCTTCCTAGCACTTGATATATTGGTGCACTTACCACTATGGTCCACCCAATCATGGTGAGGTATCCAAGTGAACCAACCATGTGGGAACCTAGGGTCTTGCCCATAGGGTAGATAGGTGCGGGCTGGCTTGTACACACCAAGCCCCATTCAAGGTTGCCATTGAAAGGAGGCAGTATTCTTCAAGCTCTATCTAATTCTCTTGAAGTCCGTTCCAGGATTGCATAAGAATTAGAGCAACTCGTAGGTGAAGCAACACCGTGTTTCACACCGGTGGCAACATAAGAGTCACCTCTTCTACAAAGTACAGAAGAATACATAAACAAGTTCAACGCACTTATAAGAAGACCCCCTTCTCAAGTACCAAGTCAGAAGTCTAGCAAAGAGGCACAACAGGTAGGTAAGCAACTCATCAGTTGGCTAAAACAAGTCTAAGAATGATGAAGCAGGACCAGGGATTTCACCTGTCAGTCAATAGTTGATCTCGAGTAGCAACAGCTCCAAACATGATAACAGAGAACAGATATAGAGCAGTAGTTACAACAATGGCAGACAGGGTTCCTTTGGGGATTGAACGTTGGGTATCCTTCAGAGATGCTGAACGATTTGACCCTGCCATAATTCCAGTTACAGCAGGGAAAAACAAGCCAAGTAAATTCCTGCAAAATTCATGGGTAAATTGTCACTTTCCCATGCCCCTCAGCCTCTTGCTTCAGCCTGGGGCAAATCCAACAATCTAGAATATTGCTCAGAATAAACCACAACTGAGTAGAGAAACCAAGAATCTATGCATAAAATATTGCAACCAGTAAAGATCAGTAAATTGCAGCAAGTGAAGGTCGAGATGTCAACATACTCAAAATTCCAATAAACACCAGTAGGAGCTGGTATGCCTGCCTCATTTGTGAATTGATAACTGGAGCCCCAATTATCCTGTAAATTACTTAGTTTTAGTCCTGTCACTCCAGCTGCCACATATTGATTGTAAGACAGTATGTTAGTGGATGACAGTGTCCCTGCTGCACAATAATGTAGTCTAATAAAAAGCTAAAATGCAGGGATGGCTTCATTTGCATTTGAAAAAACGATGCACTAAGGAAATTTGTCACACTACACAAACTAAATATGAGTATGAGAACATTCTATCCTGGAGAATCCCAATAAGCCTTGTCAATTAGCAAGTTTAGTTTTTCCTAACAGAAGCTCCTCAGCTAACACAATATCATCCAGTTCACAGGTGCTAAAAGTAGGACCAAAACATTCCAGAAGTTCCAAGGAACCGAGATCTTTGTTCCAATATGATTGTAACTTGGTCAACAGCAAATTAGAAAAGAAAAGGGGAGGCATCTCTTACGTGGATCGCTTGATCGATGTGCTGCAAAGATTCCAATAAAAATGAAGAACAGGGACAGTATGACAGGGATCAGGAATGCTGGGCTGACTCTATTGATGATTTTAACCCCTCCAAATACGATCAAGCAAAGCACAACAGTGAGAATAACACCATAGACCTGAAGGTCGTGTATACTTGGGCTCTGCAGTACTTCGGGTACTGCTGACGGAGAGGGTGCAACATATAGGTCAGTTATAGTTCCTGCCATTTTTAAACAGAAATTTGTGAGAAAAGAAAGCTGAGAAACTTGAGTGATCCACACAAGGTCATCAGATCAGAAGAAGAAAAAACTGTACCAATAAACAGTATTAGACAAAATGTTCACCTCGACAATGATTCAATACTTACATTCTTTACTGATTAATTCATCTTCAATATCATAAAATGAAGAACTCACGTTTGAAAAGGCCTGCTGCAGGAATTGCATTCAAGAATGTCTCCACAGCTCCTAAAATGTACCTGCACAGTGGAAAATGCCTCCAAAATTCTTACTTGTGCAAAGTATACAATGTACAAAAAAGCCTCTACACATGTGCATAAGGTGATAAATTTCAATTGCATAGGTATTGACAATGAACCTACACTAGCACAACAGATTGACATGTCCAAGTTGAATATACCTTCACAATATTATAGAATGCCCCACTTAACTTCTAGCATATGGTCAACAAGTACATAAATATCAGCTCTTTCATATCTACACAAAGACAAAGATGGACGTTTGTTGTAACTTAGAGACTCACAAGGATGCAGCTACAGCATTTCCAAGAAAAAAACAGAGTCCAATACTCACGCCAACCTCTGGACCAAGAGCTCGGCCTATCAAGTAGTAAGGACCACCACCCTGCATCAGAAGAAAATGATTGCATCAGAATTATTAGATTCAAGACAATGTGTTCATAGGTGTACCTGTTCCAAATTGAAGAAAGGAGAGCAGAAGACAGTCACAGAACTCTCAGGGGATGCTCCAAAATCAAGTGCTCACAAGACATGTATGTCCTGGACCACGCACTAAACTAGTTGACCTCCATTAGATAATCAGTGAGATCAATTCCCAATTCCAACTCTTTTAGGAGGTGAATTTAGGGAATATGCAGCTGAAGAGAACTCCTCACAAGACTAACCTTCATAGCTCCATTCGTAGCAATAGCACTGAGGGAGATGCCGGTCAAAAATGTGCAGAGACAGCATAAACAAACCAGCAGAAGGCTGTGCCAAACCCCAGCTATACCCACAATCCTGCCAACCATCACCATATGCACAATACAAGGGTCCTTATAGAGCACTTTGAAGGTAGACCAAAGCTGAAAGTTGAGAAGATGTAGATAAAAAAAGAAACAGCTTGATGCTTTTGCAGTTCCTCCCAAGCAAATCGTATAACACTGCAGATGATTGCAGAAGCCCCTCATTGTGCAACAACCAAAAACAACTCACCAGGTGAATCGAATGTAAAAGATGATACCCAGTATGTTTTGAAGACATGGTACAAAGACACCCATCAACGTCCCCAACTTTCCAATTTGTGTCTGCCACACGAACAAAAGAATCTCACCAAAGAGAAGTACCAAATTCAAAGTGCTCTATAAGGTTACATAGGGCTACAGTTTTTTGGCAATATAAGATGCAAGTTGAAATATGTTTTTTGTTGTTTTGAAATAGAAACAATAAAACCTACTTTCTCTTTCACATGTGACCCATAAAGAGCGCAGCTTCACACATTCTGATATATAATAAAAACAGAGAGAAAGAAGAGCACACAATAATGAGCCAAGATTCTTTGGTCATTTGCAACATGACCCAGATGAGAGCAAAATAATGTTGTTACTATCGACATAATTCTGTCTGGATGTATGCTTCATTCAAAAATGGTTCTGTGCATAGCATCTAATGGAGTTGATGCAATCAAAAGTCAGCTGAAACGAGCTTCCCACCCCGATTTCCATCTTACACAATTACGTTGGCAATTGTGACCAGTTAACAGATCAAGAACCCCTAATTGTTGAGCTGGCACTCCGAACTCGTACCTCAAAAAACAGAGAAATATAACCTGGATTTTCGCCAGGCCTCCCCACATCAATGGAGTAATCTTCGGTATCTCTAGGGCTTTGAGGCATGGCAGGCTGTTGACCTCCCATACTGCATCAATGAGAAAGAATCTCAAAACATTTGGAGCCTCAGACAACTCACAAGTCCATCATTCAAGCGATAGCTTTATCTCCAGCATCAAACCAGGGTAATGCAACAAAGAGTGAAAACTCACGAATTTCTCACTCCAATTGCAGACTTCCACAAATGACACTCAATGCATTCCCTCAAAACTGCTACTCTTGGCTAAGTGATCCATTCTACAGCATCACAAACAGGATGGAGGGATTGCTGGGTTAAGCCAATGCAGGGATGGTGTACACACCTTTTAAGCCCTCGGACATCGACAAGAGGATCAATTTGGTAGAGCTCCAACTTGGTTGTCTGTTCCGTCCGCATAAATATTGCAGTGTCCTGTTCGCCATTGTCCCGCGGTGGTGGTGGTCGACTCTGCTGCGACTCCCTAGTCTTGATGGGTGCCAACACTCTGCCACCCAACACAAGAATGCAACAACTCAATTCAAAGATCGAATTGCAAGCAATCCCCAATCCAATCAACTCAACTCAACTCAACTCAGTTTCGGATCACTCACCGTTGCACAAAGGCTGGCACACTCACGGCTTGCTGTTGGTGTTGCTGTCGCGTCGGAGCAGGCGAACGAGGGGGCGAGGAGAGATCCACCGCAGTCATATCCTGTGCCCCTGCATTTCCAATTCCATTTGCCTCATGTCCTCCCACTCCATTCTCCATCTCTCCCTCCCCTTCCTTCCTTCCTTCCTTCAGTCCCTCCAAGACTTCTCTCCTCAGCACCTACAAGCCCATCTCTCCCCTACTTACGCATCCAACTTAACTTAGCAAAACCCTCGAGTTCCCTCCGCACCCGAGTCATAAGTAAGTTGGCGCCGCTTTGTGAGAAAGCCTGCGTGCGTCAAGATCTGAATGTGGGTGTTGTTGTTAAGCCCTGATTTGTCGTGATTCCCCTCTGCAGCTCTTGGAAGTTACGAGTTGCTGAGAGTTGAGAGAGAAAGAGAGGGAGAGAGAGAGAGAATCCACAAGGAAGGAAGCTGTGACAGGGTGGAATGAATGATGGAGGCTTTTTCCTCACGTTGTTTCTCTCATCAGTGTGCACGCACCCAATGCCTGGCAGCAAGTAAGGGTGCATTTCCTGGAGGAGGCTGCTCGCCCATCATATTCTAGTGGAAATGTAGATTCCACCTTCTGGTGTGGGCAACCACCGAATGGCTCCTACCAGCACTAGCAGGGATCATTTGTAGCTCTAGTTTGGCCAACGATAACCACTAGATGTAATTAGTGATGGTGGGAACCGTTCACTGATGGCATGCACCACTAAGTGTGGGTGGGTGGGTGGGTTCGCACCCGGAGTGTACATAAGTTGATTTCATACCACCTTTCCTTTAGTCCATTTATAATTCATGATTTTTTCACCTTATGTGATGCCGATAGAGTTATCCGTTAATTCAACCGGAGTTTGGGTCGGGAGTTGATGGTTTTGCATACAATTTATGTTGACAAACTTTTTTTCAAGAAAAGTCTATATATTTTAGAAAACAGTGCAAGTCGTGTGCAAGTAAGTATAATGAACACGTAATTGCCTAAAATTTGTTTAAAATATGATAAAATTACATCAAATATTTTTTCCCACAATTTTTTTGTAATGGTGCCCTTAAGTTAATAATAGATTCAAGGAATATGAAAATAAATTCCAACTTCAAAATATTCGAGGTCATGAAATCTACATCCAAAACCAAATTCAGCCATTACCTTTTGAGTAATATTTTTAATGATATGAAAATTCTTGAAGATCTCATCTTGATATTCTATATTTGAGTACCTAACACAACAATAGAGGCTTCCATGGGAAAAAAATCAATTTAAACAACATATTTCTACTGTTTTTAGGCATTTGACACAAAATGATCATGGTTTTAGTGTACCATAACATGTTTTCCATATATTTGGTTGTGTTTGTTCCCTCTACCTCATCCACAACCACCTACGCCTAACCCTCCTAATAACTTCTCATCCAAGCCATAGTGCAACATTACCTAATAACACTCCAAAAAATCTTTGCACACTCAATAATCATAGGCAACGACACTACATATTAATTAGCAAAAAAAAAACCTACAGACCCCCACAATGAAACCATCCCTACCATGCACACCTCCCACACTATCCCCTTCTAGCACTCCAAAATCATCACGCAATACCCCCCATAACATCCTTATATGCCACCTTAAACCATACATCCTTTTAGAATATGCCCACCAACTCACCACTACAATCCTTCCCCACTTCCCATAAATTGCCAAATGGCTTAACAACCCATAGTCTATTATTTCATCTCCAACGAATATGGTCCTCATCCAAATGCACAAAAACCCAAATTACACAACACACTCAAATTAGGATACAACCCATACATAGGTAATTAACCAAAGAAAATTCACCATCTAGTCCACCAAATTTTCATCCCCCACCCTTTTGCTACCTATGTCCAGTCCACATGGTTGACACATGTCTCCACCTCCACTCCATGTGCACTAACCCCAACATTTTTATTTTTATTTTGGCACAAATTGAAAATTCAATTGCAGAGAGAACCCAAAATACAACCAACCCAACCGAAACAATGCAACCTGAGTGAAAATCAAGAAATAATGCTCATCGAAGGCCTATCCTTCCAAGTAATGACTAAGTTGCTCCGGGTCACAATAAGACCTCTGACCCCCCAAGTCAAATTAAATTTGTTAAGAATGTCATGGTAGGCCACGTCCGGGGCTTTTTCCAAATCCGTAAGCGTCCGTTTCCATTCAATCCTACCGTAATCCTACAAGGCATCCCAAATAATTTGACGTGTTCTCTCAATGGGCCATTGCAATTTATTAGAAATTAGATCGTTCCGTTGCCGCCGTATGATCCACAGAAGACCACTTCTTAAGAAAAAACAGATGCGACTGAACCGTGTGAGTGTTTTGCACAAAGGTTGATCAAAAAGACATTGCAACATGGAAAAAAACTTGCGCAAGCCGAGATTCTTTTTTTTGGCAAAAAATTTGCCAAATGATGTTGGCAATGTATCTCCACACGTGTTGAGCAAGGGGACAATTGTAGAACATGTGATGCACCAATTCCACTAACTGAGGGCCACAATGGGAGCAACTTTGGTCGATCTCCATCAAGATTTTACCGTGCCACTCGTTAACTGCCACTGCCTTATGGATAACCGACTAGAGGAATGCCGCATCTTTCTATGTCTTGGCTTTGTGCCAGATGGTATTCCACTTGGACGAGGAAGAGGGGGGGATTTTGTTCTGCCACTTGTGTGATATTGACTTCTTGAGGCCAATTTGCTTAGTGATTCACTTCCTCCCGTCTTTGGCCGAGTAAGCGAAGAAAGGGGTGAACTCTGGCCGCCACCAACAAGTGGGGTTGAAAAAAAGTTGATCGAGTTTCCCCCAAAAAATTTTGAATTGAGTTTTGCTACTACCTCTAGTGAGCCTATCAATCCTTACGCGTATCATCCAACCACTGAAAGTTGTTGGTGGTGGTGCATTCTTAGTGTTAGGTTTAATCTCGGTGAGGGTGAAATATTATGATCCCACTATAGATTTGGGAAAATGGCCCATAAATTTGGCACTAGATTGAATAGGTCCAGGGCTAAATTCCTTGAGATAACCAACACAAACGACTCATTTAGGCAGTTCATCCTCTGTGTTCCTACAAAAACCAACCCATTGTTGTGAGGTGAGTTGGGCATTTTGTTGGTTGAACATCATTTCATGGAAAAATCCGTAGAATTCCGTAAGTTTAAGCCAAAAGTCATAGTGAACTTCTTCTAAGGAGAATTTATCTTTAGCATCCTCCCAATTCAAGAAATCGTATCTCCCTGGGTCCCAAATATCCCTAAAGTACCTTAACCCATTCATGTTCAATGTGTATGCCTTGATCATGATAATGCTCAAGTGAAGTCTTTGGTATTCCTCCCTCCACCAAAGATTGAGTTGTAAAATATCTTCGGGAATTGTTGGAGAAATGTATGTGACCATTTTCGCCATTACCTTCCACGATTGATTAATGTGGTGCCAAACTTTGGATCTACCTTTTGTAGAAAATTGTGGGGAGTACAACCATAAAGAAGAGGAGGGACCCCATGGACCGTGGGGCGAAGGTTGTAACTCCGTGATGCGATACCTCAAGATAATTTGAAAGTTTGATTTGTCAGGTCCTAAGGCTTGGATAACCCATTTACTCATGAGGGCTTTCATAGCGTCTTCTAGCGAGGTAAGACTAAGATCTCTTACTTTCTTAGGCATTATGCAATCATCCCAATTAACATGTGCTTTAGCCGTATTTTTCGATCCATACCAAAGGTAGTTGCGGAGTAGAGTTTTAATCCTCTTCAGAATTTTCTTTGACCCAACCCATACCACATTAAAGTACCATAGGGATGACATCAAAAATTGGTTAACGATGAGGGTACACCCCGCAAATGACATGGTCGTGGAGCCCCAATATTTGAGTTTGCCCTTGACCCTATTCATCATAAATTGGTCTACATTTTGTAGTTCTAGCTTAAGACCGAATGGCATGCCTAGATGTTTTGATAGGTCCCCAGTAGTTGCCCATTTTCATTGGTATTTTTCCACCCATCTTGCGGACGTCCTCGATCGCACCAATACATCATGTTTTTATGCCAATTTATCCCAAGTCCCAAAGCATTACCAAACTTGTGAAGGATCCCAACAAGGTGGTCCACGTTGGTTACTTCTGCCTTGACAGTGAAGGATGTGTCATCAACGTACTAGCTAATAATTTGTTGAAAGTTATCTTGTAGAAGGGTAATGCCTTTGAGGTTACCTACTACCATTGCATGTTTAATTGTTGCATTTAATGCCTCCGCCGTGATAATGAACAAATAGGGTGCAAGAGGGCAACCCTGACAAACTCCTCTATGCAATTCGAAAGGCATAATTGTTTGGTTGTTGATATTGACACAGACCATTGCGTCATGAAATAGAATTCTAATCATGTGAATAAATGTGCTTGGCATTCCTAGTTTCTCCATTACTTGGAACGTAAAGGCTCAGTCAACTTTATCATAGGCTTTGCTAAAGTCAAGTTTGAAGAAAATAGACTCTTGACGTGACTCCTTTGGCCATTGAATTGATTCGTGTGTGAATGTTGTCTAGAATGAATCTAAGTGGTAGAAAGACAATTTGATCACTATCGATTAACTTTATTAGTAGTGGTTGGAGTCGTCGTTGTAGGGCTTTGGCGAAGATTTTATAAGTAGTGTTGAGGAGTGTGACTGGTCGCCAATTGGTTAACCTCGAGCGGTCCCCTTCTTTGAATAGCAGTGCAATTTGTCCTCTTGTTATCCCGTTTGGAAATCGGCCCCTCACTAATGACTCGTTGACCATCCTTGTGAAATCGTCACTCATGAAGCTCCAGTAAGATTGAAAAAATTCCACCGTCACCCATATGGGCCTAGGCTTTTACCTTTTGCAAGGGCATGGACCGCTTTGGTTAATTCTTCTTTGGTTAGTGGGGCTTCCAACATCCTCTGGACGGTTGGTGAGAATTTGTTTGGTATGTAGCTTAACAACTCTTTCACATGCTCATGTCGTTGTTCATTATGGATTGGACATGCATACAATTTAGAATAGAAAGAATTACACACTTTGGCTAGGTCTGCACTTGATGAGACAATTGTATTGTTTTCATCATACAATTCCGTGATCAATCCTCCCCCAGTCTCTCCCTTACTAAGGAGAAGAATTGTTTATTCATTCTATCCCTAGACTCCATCCATCGGGTTCGAGGCCTAATTATACGCCCTTCCTCTTTCTTATCTGCTAAGCTTTGTAATTTATCCCTAAGTATCTTAATCATGGCCTTAGCTATTCCATTTGTTATGTCAGAGTGTAGGATAACTTGCCAAAACTCCAAACCTACTTTTTGTTGCTTTAGTTAGGCAAAAGTATTTGTAGTACTTGAGTACTTTCCTCAATTTGGTGAAGAAAACCATATGTGGAGGGAGTGTTTCCACAATGCTTGAATTGGTTCCCGGGCTACTAGAAGGAATCTCCCATTTGCTTCCCACAAGGTGCCTCCTGGGGCGTTGTTGTTGAGGTTAATTTGAAAAAATACCAGGTGATGATCAAAGAATGTTGAGTCCCCCAAAATTTTGTAATGCACGTAATATGAGAAGATGGATTTTGAAATGACCTCGAGAAGGAGTAAAATCTATCAAGTCTAGCCAACACTCTGATACCATCATGTTTGAGATTGTCCCATGAGTAAAGGGGGCCCTTATCCCCGCTAAAATAATCCTTGATGTTAAGTTTTTTTTCTTAATGTTCGTCCATGCCAAATCCTCCTTTAAACCCATAAGTTGGTGGCATGATGACATGGATCTATCAAACGGAATTTCCACCATATTAAAATCCCCCATCATGATTCATCGGCAGTCTACTAGGAGAGATTGGAACATCTCATTCCATGTGGCACATCTCTTATTAGCCAAATTGGATGCATAGATATCGAGGATACCAAGGTGACCTCCCTCTAGTCCTTTGAATCTAATTCATTGGACTTTGTTGTCGGCCAATGAGCCTTTGTCAAGGATTGGAGGTTGTAGTCCAGTTTGGAAACATACAACAATGCCTCCCTTCCCTGCCCCAATTTTCCTATCTTCAGCTTCATTGCTTGGGTTAGCTTTGAGGGACCATAAATTCTCATTTTTCCATATTGTCCTTATGTTCCTATGTGCCTTATCCCCTCTTAGTTTATGCTCTTGTAAGCATAGAATGTCCACCCTTGGGGAGAGGTTACCTATGTAGTCTCTAATCACCCCTACTTTTGTATCATTGTTTATGCCTCATACGTTTATGGATAACAGGTGTACTTTCATTGAGTGGATGTGAAGGGCAAGGGAGTGGTACCCGAGCTGTGGCTGCTCATTTCTTCTTCCGTCGTCCAGTTGAAACTTCTCCATAGGTTGAAGTTTGGCGCCTCCTCACCACCTTGTTGGGTTTTCCTTTGTGCGGATGACTTCAGGGTTCAAATGCTCGTGGCCTTTAGATTGCGACGGTCTTCTTCATTTTTTGTAGGTTCTGTCAATCTTTGGGAGGAGGTTGTTGGTGTAATACTAACAACCAGAGACGGTGCTATGCTTTCCTCAATCATGAGGGGGGTTGGTGAGATTGGTGTTGGTCTATCATCTAGGGCGTCAACAAAAACCTCTTGGTCATCCTCCTCTATGAGTCCTATGTGTTGTAAAATGAAGGTTGAGTGGCCTTCATTTGTGGACTTTGCCTCACCAATCCTAGGGTGTTTGAAGGTTGGCGTTGGTGAGGTCTCATCCCTCTCCCCCTCCATCCTATTAGCAAGAAAGGTTATGACATCAAGGGGTTGACTGCTTGATTGAGTCGAGTTTTGAGTCTTAAGGACACATTCCTCACTCAAATCTTCATTTTGTCTCCATATTTCCTTTAAGTGTCTAGGATTGCCAGGTTGGTTAGCCTCCCTATTGAAGAGGACTATGGCTAAGTTACCATTTTCTTGAAAGTTATCATGAACCCAATTCTCCCTTCATGTTGCATTTGCATGTCTCTTGGTGCATAAGACTCTACGTGGTGATCACCTCATAGTGGTAGGTCAGCGCCTTCAGTTGTTAAGGGGGCCTCATGGTTCTCTATTCTTTTCCCCTAGCTTCTGGCGTTGTCCCGCCTTGTGTGCTCTTTGGGGCTCCCTCCTTAGGAGATGGTTCCTCCACTCTCTTATTACATTCCGCCATGGTTTCTACCCTAGGCTCTCTACTTCCTCTCCCTTCATGTGTTGACTTTGTGCAATCCGTAGTGGAAGTTGTGGCTCTAGTTTGTTGATGATGGTGTGTTTCTAACACTAACCCCACCATCAATAATCAATAACACACGCATAGGCCGACACAACAAAGCAGTATGGAAATCAAATAGTACCTCCTCTTACATGAGACACCATCCTCATGAATGCCAAAACACACATGAGTGCCCCTGCCTCTCCCCAAGATTATGCAATCCCCTTGGCTCTACCCCTACATATATGCACATCAAAACCATGTCACTACCTCACCTAACTTAAACCATATCATGACATCCTTACTACCACCTCCAACCAAGGTACACCCCGTTATACCACTTAAATCTTCAATATACACTTCATAGAATTCACACTTTGCCATGACAAAGACCCCACAACAACAATCCAACACAAACAAATCAAATACTAACCACTATTCGATACACTGGAAGGCGCCAATTGGTATGCCACCCTTATTATCCTCACGCGGGCCAATGTATGTGGAGGCATCCACACTAATAGTATCACCAAATTATTTGAACAATGCTACACACTCTTATGCCCATCCATGCATGCATGCAACAAGGCCGTCTTGTAGCCATCAAATACCTCACATTTTCCATGTTAAAACAAAAGAAGAGTTGAAAACCATCAAATACCCATCATACACACTTGAATTCCCACACACATAGTAAAACACCCACATAACATAACTCCAATAATGAATGAATACTACAACAAATTGCCCAAACTAACTCAATCAACTCAGTTGGGGGGATGCCCACCAACCCAAAGAATTGAAGCCAACTCACATTGACACCAACAAGAACAACCTACCAAATTAACACCCACCTCAAAATACCCATATTAACACAACAACCCTAATATACAACTTGCGACCAATAATGACCCCCCTTCGTACATGGTTATTAAAGGGACACCTCTAGCAGGATGCAATAGCATTTGCTCATAGCGTTGCTTTGTAAACCCGCTTTGCGTTCACATTAGTTTGTTCTTCATTCAAGACAACCTCCCAAGATTGGCATCATCTCTCTTCTTAATTTCTCTTTCTTTCTTTAAGAATATCTCTATTAGATTCTATTCTCATTCTAATGTATATGTACATATCCAAGTATAGAATACACATATAAGAAAGAAAGCCATGATAAGTCATCTATGATTTCTTTTGAAAATTCTTAAGATAATCACCCTTGCCTCCAAAAGCAACAACATTGGCTCTCATTTTTTTTTAAATTTGAGTTTGCTAATAGAGTTATCCGCTAACCCCTGTAAACACGTGTTGAGTTGGGGGGATGAGGGGAATCACCCACCAGTAACCAAAAAGCCAGGCCGTCAACAACATATAAAAACAACACGCACCCAGACTCCTTTCAAGATGTAGGAGACTTTCAAAATGCGTTTGACCCTGGGTTCATCAAATAGAGCGGGCCCGTCATGGTTTTGAGACCGGGTCTAGTTGAAACCCGACTTCCACATACGACAGGGATTGGAGTTGTGCTCCTCGCGATCTAACCTAGTTTGTTGTGGTCCGTGCGATGAGGAGGAGCGCTAAGTGTTGTGAGGAGGAAGAACGCTGAGTATTGGGAGGAGGGGGAGCAGAGCAAAGAAACTGGCGCAGTCGTTGCCAAGTGGTGAAACATATGCTCAGTTGTGGCAGATGAAATGTAGTTTGATTGCAGGAACATGCAAGTTAGGCTGTAGATTAGCAGCAGCAGCAGGAGGCCATCATCATCTTGCGGATTGAGACACGGACGAAAAATGGAGCAGAATCCTATCTTGGCTCGTGGAGTGAAAGTGGAGTGAGAGTTGAGCCTGGAAGACAAAATCAAAGAAGTCTTGGTTATGGTTAAGAGAGAAGGATCTCTCTCAAAGCAGCATGCGCGATTCCAATCAACCTGCTTGTAATGTGTCACTAGTGAAATTTTATGCTACATCCTCTCGCCTCTTCGTGTGTTGTTTGAAATTTGCATTTGTGATTTACATTTTGTACGAGCTTCATGCGCTGCCAATTGTTGTTACTTTCCCCTAAAATTGTTTGCTTCTTGTAGCTTGGCGTGACAAATGTGCAGGTTGTAGTAAATTTGCAAGCAAACTCCTTATGCAAGCAAACACTTTGTGTAGTGTGATCTTTGGTCGCCGAAATGAGCAAATATGATGTTTTAGGGCTTTCTCTTGAAAGACATGTATGCTTGCTTACAATCGCAGCTCCTTATGCAAGCAAACTCTTTGTGTGATGTGATCTTGGGTTTCCAAAATAAGCAAATCTGACGTTTTGGGAGTTTTCTTGAAACACCTCTATGCTTCCTTAAAATCCCAGCTCCTTATGCAATCAAGTTCTTTGAGTGATGTGAGTGATGTGAGTAACAAAAATGTGATTTTGCATTTCTCATGTCATTTTATGGTGTTTGAGTAGCATAAAGTACGATTTTGCATGAAATGACTTGATATGAGGTTGTATGTGTCACGTGGAGGTTGATGTTGCATTTTTTGAGTACCTTGAGGTTACATGTGTTACATACAGGCTGATTTTACATGCATTGAATACTGTGAGTGTGTTTGTGTCGCATATAAGTTGTTTTGGCTATGAGTGTCTTGAAATGATGTTGTGTTTGAACATAAAGGTTGATTTTGCATTCCTTGCATAAAATGAAGTTGTGTGAGCATATATGTTGATTTTTCAACGCTTGCCTAAAGTTAGCTCGAAAGTCTTCATATGAGGTTGTACGATAAGCATATGGGCATATGTTGTATAAAGTGATACAACAAAGACGAAGACAAAGACCATAATCATGAAGTTTAGTACACCCAAATAAAACTGTAATTACAACTCTTTGGTTGTATGAGCTTATGTCCAAGTCTTAGTATGGTATAAGCAATCCAAATTCAAGAAGAAATGGATTACCACAATACGTGAACATATCAAACAAAATATATTAATTCCACAACCTTAACATGATTTGTCAAGTACGAACGTTGATTTGTTAATGGAACCGTTGGTTTATCTTGGAAACTCCTCCAAAACCTACATGGAACACCCTCAGGTATTGGGGAACGGAGTGATACCATGTGGAAGCATCCATAGTTAGGCCATGCTGCCCCCACATGATAACATCACCCTCGAATCGCGGCCATCCAACACATGTCTAAATTTGGAAACCGGACAACCCACCATGGTCCATGACCTTGCCTCACCTTGGATTTTCAAGGGTCAACCATCCATTTATTCGGTTACCGTTGACTAGGCATAATTAGGGTTAGTTGTCAAACTGAGGCTGGATGGATGACTCCCGGCTGAATGCCATTCCAAACACATAATTAATTGGTGGATAACTTCGATATGTTCATGTAGTTTTTGATTTGTTATAAAACCTCCACATGAGTCAAAATTTGAAAAGTAATCATAACGCAATCTAATAATCTCCAAGTTTAGGAACGAAGAGTATGGTGCAGATTTAGAAATGGAAAAACGAAGAGGACTTCCATATTGTTTCTTATGGTCTTATTTTTATGTTTTTAGGGCGATAAAACTCCGGTGGAGTTGTTAAAAATCCATTGATTGTTCAAGTGGGGTTCAAATATGTTATTCTCAAAAAATAATTTGAAACATCTATTATACATTTGGAAATTTTGGAGTGGAGAGGACGTTGTTGCTACTCCAAATTTTCAAAATAGTTGAGTGACATTCAAGCTAAGTGTGAAATTGACTTTTGGCAATGGAATATTCTTGATAAGATTTTGGCATTTTTAACATCTTATTCATAAATTTAGTTGCTTAGATGCATGTGCAATGTCTAATGCTTCAAATGTGATATTAATGGAGTTCAATCCTCACTCACATTACACAAGTTTGAGTTTATTGATGCTTGATAGTATATATCACAAACAAATGAAAGACAAACGTTTCTACTCAGGCATACAACAATCAGAGTGTGGTGTATTTGCAAAGAAGAAGAAAAATGATGTTTTTGATATCCATCTCTATAATTGGTAGCGCATCTAACACTTCTAGTCTTCAATTCGCAGTTCATAATTGAAAGCATGAAAGGATAACGATTTGGCATGGTTTAGGGGTGTTCTCATGGTTTATAGGCATGTAACATTGCAACTTTAAGTAAATCAGTTGAAGACATTGACCTTTTTTATAGTTGGATCTACGTGCAAAGACAAGATGACGTAAAATTGTTCTCCAAGGTTGTCAACCCCCTAAGTCATGATATCCTTGGCTCTCTTGGGTCTTACTAATCACAACACTTCCTAAGTTGAAGCTCTAGGAAAGCTACATTTGATAACCCATGTTTTAAGGAATCAACTTCCAACTTCTATCCGATGTTTCACTGCAATTTTGAGCTTGATAAATGGCATTGTATAAAATTGTACAATAAGATTTGGCAAGAGATGGACAAAACAATCATGATGCAAGAGGCAATGACACCGAGGGTCGTATTCAAATGTCTCAATTCAACCTTATAATGTCCTCTTTGCTTTTGACTTTTTGCAATGTTTTTCTATTGATATCATACCAAAAGTCAAATTATTTCAAATATCAAACCAAAATGGGCATCAATGTCATGCACGAGAGAGGCCAACGACTTCAAAGCTTATATTTATTGAACCCACTTTGCACAAGAGTATCATGCAAAAGAGATGTATTGAAAGTCTCCCATGATATCCTTCAAGATCATATTAACTTAAATTGTACTCCAAAAACAATATGTGATCGTTTCATAATAATAATATCATCAAACACAATTTTTTCTCTCATTGTCAACTACTTAGTGTAGAGATTGATCATTGGTAAAATGAGAAAGTAGATGCCTCGGTAATAAGTTCTCGTAGTCCACCTATGGAAGATACAAGCATGAGCAAAACTCCCAAGACAATGATGATCTACAAAATCCACCACATAGTTAGAACCGATTTGATGGAAGTCCATATCTTCGATGACATTGAACTTAATACAACTTGGTTCAAGAAATTTAAGTCAAACGTTCTGAATAATTAAGTACGACTATTACAAATGTGACATTGCCTAGTGAGAATGACAATCATCAATCACATATATGCTCATATGTTCCATGTATACTACAACAACTTTAAATGACATTTTTGATCACAACCTTGACTTGTGTAAAGGAAACACCAAGGCAAACTCAATGTATCATGAAGTCAAGGAGGTGAGGTGTCAGTAAAAGCAAATTACCCAATTCAGTATCCATGTGATGCTAAATGGCTTGGGCTTGTAGATACACAACCAAATTATGCATGGTAGCTGTGTCACCCCACAAAAAGATCACTAGATGGCATCAACACTCAAATAAAAAGAGTTATTTTAAAAAAAAATTAATTAAGTAGGCTAAAATTGAATTTCATTCAAAGAAATAAACAATGAGAGTCAACTTTCATGTGATAAATTGTCATGTTGTATCACTTGATGTAGAATTAAATGCTCAATTAAGGTCTAGGAACTTGTTGAAACCATAAGTTGTAAGTTGAGTAGATGGAATGGATCTTACAAAATAGGTTGTTGGAGCGAAAGCAAATCCTCCAAAAAATCCAAGTAATGCCGAAAAAAACGGGAATGTCATGGCAAGAAACATAGTGAAGGCTGGAAACACATCATCTATTATGTTAGCATACGTAACAAACTATGTGTCCTTATTGAGTTTTTATGACAAATCATGTTTCCTAGATACAATATGCAACAATTGATTGAAAAAAATGTAAACCATACTCCAATCAAATATGTTGAATTACACATACCTACATAGGTAGAACGAGTTACTATACGAAGCAAAAGCGAAGGTCGTAAGCCAATCCTTTTTACCAATATACCCTCCACCAAATCAAACACAGGCATTGCATAGATCTGAAACAAACAAATGCAAAGTATGTCACTTATGAGACTTGCGTTGACGTGATATATTATAGGTGAAAACTGATTCAAACCATCACACATTGGGACCTAGAGATGCATAAATTCATAGCGTATAGGGATTTTATTATTATTTTAAGAACGAGTAAACAATTTCTTACCTGGTAACTTCCAATGACGTGAATGACAACCATGAGATTGGCCATCGCCACAACCCATCTTGGTTTTGCTACAAATGTAATAATGTTATCAGTAACTTGATTCCCATATGCCCAATATCCCACAAGTGCAACCGGAAAATAACAGAGCGCAACAATAATGTATGCCAAAACACATCCCCGCCACATTGGTATTTTTGAAGGTCGTTCTAGTGTCGAAGGAATCGATGCTTGAATTTCCAGCACTACATTGTGTCCTGCATATGCAAATGCAACCGATCCAAGGGCATTGAATGCCCCAAAAACCAAATTAGCTGTTGATGTGTCACGGAGGTGGTAATCTACGGGAGTAAACGTAAGTGGAGGAATACTGTGACCATATGCTGCAGGAATTGCCCATGCAATTGTCGAATAACTGCACATAAACAACACATACCTTTATCAATACATCCCAAAACACATCATAATATCCCACACTTTCTTCCACCTTCAGTTCTTGAGTGCCAACACAAACAAAAGTCCTCTCATTAACATTATAAAAGTACAAGCTTCACATTCGATAATGTTGTCACCGTTCTACATTCAGTCAAGTTCATTTCAAACACCCTCAATAAATTGGGAACCAACTGGAATATTTTTAAGTCTATTCATATTCATTTACAATACATTGAGTCCTTGATTTAGTCTAGCCTACACTAGTTCTCCCACATTGACTTTGCCCAATGAAGACATACTATGGAGAGAAAGCCCATTCTCCTATTCACGCATAGTGTGTATAATTTTTTCCACTTGCACAAAGGTAGAGGGTGCTAAAACCAACACCCCACCCAAAACCAACACCATGAAATCTTGCACAATAAGTACATATTATGAGAATGTTCACCATGTGAACGTCATGTCCCTCCCCCCCCCCCCCCAAATGATTTTGGGCAACTACACTTCAAATATTTGTATTTATTCAAAAACTTGGGGGAGAGGGGGGGGGGGCTTGCAATACGTTTGGCCAATGTTGAATGAACTATTATCTAAATTTTGAGTTAGCATTGAATTGATATTAAACCCTAAAAGGTATTTACCAACACTGACTCAACATCAAGCATCAATCACTTGCATTTTGAGATGTAAAGTATCCAAAACTACATGGAATGGCAAACCTTAGAGACATGTATGAAGCAATGTGTTAAGTTTTGGGCAAACCTTAGGGACATGCAAGCAGCGGCTAAGGACACTCCTGCAATGGAATTGAAATTGGGGAGTTGCGATAGAAGGAAGTGCACTGACGCAAAGACAGCAATCCACACGGTCGTGTGGCCATCCAAGTGGCAACTTTTGCCACAATAAAGGCTGTAGATCTTCATGAGGGAGTTTCCGCCAGTGACCATGTACAAAATGTCGACACCCACTTGCACAATAAGTTGTTGCGGAACCACGATCCATAGCCCCAATCTCTCCCCAAATGCTTCTTGTCCAAGCTCATGGTAGCGATCTAGCCGCTTCCCAGGAACCATCTCATGCATCTCCACCATTTGCCACAAAGTGTAGAGCGTGATCACCCACGAGAGCACTAGCACTACCACACCCGGACCCCTACATCACAAAACTTGTCATGTTGTATGTTATAAACGAATTTGGGTTTGTGCCATCTAAATCCCATTGTATCCATGCATATCAATAAATACACATGCCATCCCTACATTGTCTACCCAACACCCGGGGGTGGCAACTCCACCATAGCATGCAGGGGTGTGCAAATCATAACTCTAATTTTGAGATATTCATGGACTTATGATAAGTGAATCCCTACTTATTAATATGGAAATGAAATCAAACTCCAGACTGCAAGAATAAAATGAATTAGAAAAATTACTTACGTTCATTTCTTGCTCACATTTTTAGCTTGGATTTGTGTTGTTTGTTGTCCACTTTGTGTACATTGTAGTCTCCACTTATGACTTTAAATTTTATTCTTTTTAATTTATGTTTTTTTTTTACCAAAATGTGGTGGAGAGCTAGGATGCACCCACCTTGCTTTATAAAATCTCCAATTTGTCATTTATGAAATGTCATAATTATAACTATATTATTACTTTCCTTGCAAGTTATATATCATTGGATTTGTCTTATGCATTGTCCAATTTCACTCCTCTAATGACAATGATAAGCATTGAATCCTACTTATTATCATCATAATCAAATAATTGATAAACTTTACAATCCAATGAGTAACCCCATCGATTTGTGTAGTTGTGGCCTACACTTTCTAAAGTTTATTTCAAGATTAAATATAAGAATGAATTAAAGAAACTCACCACCACTTTTGGTAGTGTAGGATTGGAAATACATAGATTTTTTGTCACTAACCATGTAAGGTAGACCATAGCATAGGGCAATGATAGCACTCCTGCACCCACCATGGCCGTCACATTATGAAATGCCGAATACCACCATTTGGCGTGGCGGTCACCAGTGATGGGTAACCAATCGTCCACATCCTTTGTTGATATAGTGGAGTGCCCATTCTCTTCCACGTGCTCCTACACTCAACACATCACCCAACCAACTCAAAGTAAGCATATATATAAAGTAAAGGATCATTCCTAAAAGGGAAGCAATAGTCTATAGAATGATATGGAATTTAAAGTCCGGGAAGCCGAAAAGGCTAGTGGGTTTGAAGGTACATCATAATGGTTTCAAACCAACTAATTTTCTAGAGTGTTGGAGTGCAGTAGCCTCCGTCAGATAGAGGCTAATGTCAACTTGATGGTCCAATTGGAAAAATAAATAAAAAATACTTGAGGCTCCCTAGAATCACTTCCTCAAATAATAAATGGAAACTTATATCTAATGGGGTTATATAGGAGACATTCCAAAACAATATTTGCCTTGTTTTCAACTACATTATATGAGCAAATATGGCATAGTCTAGTCTAGTATATGTACAGATAGGGATAGTCGTCCATCATCCAATTTCAATGACAAGTCTATGGTTATAGGTGTGGTAGGCAACAAAGATCATGCGTCGTGGTGGGGTCAATGGTTGCTTAAAGCACAAATCGCATCTATGACTAAGAGGCTCTTCATTTATCTTCGTCCAATCTACGATGAAGAGGCTTTTCATTCCAGTGGAGGACATTTCCAACAACTTCTTTTGTTTTTCTATCCACGTTGAGGTACATTTCTCTAGATACACTAGACTATGCCCACTTTTCGGATAAATGAAGAATCAAAAGGATGTGCTATAATTTTGACTGTTAGAATGAATTAGGGATTGCCATTTCAAGTTTGAAAATTGAGATTGAGATGTCAAACTTCCTTGAGATCAAGATTAATATTTTCTTTTGATTTAAATGATCTCACATAGGATCTACCAACTGTGTTAACTATTAAGCCTAAAATGGCGAAGACATCGTCCAATCTCGTCATAACACAAAGTGCTATTCAAGTGCCCATTCATAACCCCTCAAATACCATTGAAAGATAAGTGTCCGATGGAGAAGAGTGACCACATAAGACCCATATCTTATGTTCTAATAGACTGAATGACACAAGGACCCTAAAATTCATTATGATCTTTGTCCCAATATACTAGGATATAAATGATCACTATCACCAATGGTTGTATCTATTATATATAAGACAACGTGGTGAAGATAGTGATTGTCACCCAACTTGCTCTCCACCGTTGCCCACTATTCCATAAAGGTGGGGGTACCACAGTAAACTGATGTGTCATGTGCAAAGAGCCATGACAACATGCCGCACGGAACCATACTAGTCTACTGCATTAGTCCTAGATATTGGACAAAGGCGATGAACTTGGGGGCCCTTCTGGATGGTTTCCCGCTTTGTCTATATTATGAGAATCTAATGTTTCATAATCAATTGCCTACTTCCTGATTATTGCAGTAATTCCACAGTGGATCATTCATTACTTACATGTTTTGAAGTCTCTGAGTGTGAGTCTCACGGTCCTTGTTTTGGGGCTTCAACAAGCAAGAATAAGTTACTGTTTGAAGTGATTAAAGTGGACACTGCTATCAAGGCAAGCTTACACATTGGAAGCAGCGAGTGAGCTGCACGCCAAAAACTGAAGTGACTCTTTCTTACAACCTACCGGAGTTCTCCTTCGTCTCTCACCCTGCCACTTGAAGAAACCTCTCAACAAGAAACGTAGGGAGAAACTCTGGAGAAATTTGGCAGAGCTGAAGATCCTCTGAGTCTGTATCATCACCTAATACCTCAACATGACATTTTCATTCGACAGTGCTGGCTAAAGAAAGAAGGCAAACCCAATGGATTTACTAAAGAGTTCACAGGATTCAAGAATGATGCAGGCCAAGACAATCATCGTCGATAAAACCTACTTTCGAACTAGTACAACTCTAGTATTCATGTGATCCACCACCGCCAAGTAATACATGCAACCTCAAGATCCTAAATTTCTACCCGATGGAGCTGAGTCTCTAGATATAAATTGGGGTTACTATGCCAAGATGAAAGTGCGTACAAACATACATATATACCTTGAAAGCTTCAGCCGTAGAAGGGTTTCGAGGTGCAGCCATAGTAACAATTTGGTGCAACTGTCAGAATTTTCTTGGCAGATACAGGAGTTTAAGCTCGGACTTCCAGCATCCTACTTGCTCCCCCACGATCTAGAATAACAAATTCAAAACCAACCGACTGGTTAGTCGCTCACTGAATACACCAACACCGTCGGACAAGCCATCTCTGTGAAATTCTCCGTGAAACTTGGCTTGTGATTCTGACATCCCATCCATTTCTGTGAAAATTGCTGACACTGATGAAGCTCATACTAGGTCACAAAACAAAGACATCATGTAGCAGACTGTCAATTTTATCGTAAGATGGTGCTTTGAGTTACTTGTCATGTTCTGTTGGAGGTCTTCAATTTAGCACGCTTGTTTAAACAGCCTCCCAACACACATTGTGAAACAGGAGAAAACGATTAAGAGTTCGCCTGGACCATCATGTACAAAACAATTAAGTAGTGTCCTTTTTCAGTGAATCTAGGTCAGAATTAACAGATATATACACGCAGACTTCCAGAACTCATGTGATTGGAAGACTGTTCATTTACTATGGAATTATTCTGCTCCTCTTCTTCCACCTTCGGTGGAGTTTGAAGGAGGTGATGATTTAGCAAGCTCTGCCAATGCATTAGTTGGCACAAAACACACTTAAACCCAACAAATCTTCCAATCTTTGTCTAGGAGACTCTCCATACAGAAAACTTTTGTAGTGGTTCAATGTGACTCAATATTGCTAGGGATGCCGCACCCGAGCGTCGGTGTGGTCTGTTGGAGCTGATGACAGAAACTCACAGTTCCCTTTTCCCAATTTGCACTGGTTCTGATCAGGATGGACATATAAGGAGTGGTCATACATCATTCAACGCCAAAGTGGATGTATTCCGACCGTCCGATCACCTGCCAAAGCCTGTGGAAAAATGACTCTTTTGTGTGCAACTTACTCTCACGTTTCTTCGCCGTAGGAGATTCAAAGAAAAGAGTTTCGAAGTAGGTGAGAGCCTAAGACTTTCAAAGCACGTACGAGCCTACGAGTTCCTTTTCTCGGTCCCTGCCTAAAGTGTCATGCCATGAAGCTATCTTATCTATCCACAGCTATGCACAGTCTGAGTTTGCTTTGAACCATGGCAGTTACGGTGTGATTATATCATTTCGAGATTCATAGATATTTCTGAAAACAATTTCTACACCATCGGACAACGATTTGCCAACACCACCCTGGGATTACGGTAGTTAGGTAGGTCGTAAAGGTTCTATAGTTATATCATACGGAGTCCACTATTGGGTTGGATTGGCTTAGAAGCGCTAACTGTATGGATGGAAGCTTTGAATCTAGTTATATACAGTTTCTTTATGAGGACTTGTGTCTTTTTGGACTTTGCAACATTCACCTTTTGGGTCGATGTAAAATATGTGCTCAAAATTACACTGAAGAGCAAAGGTGCTAACTTAATGCATTTGAGGACTGCCAAAAAATCTTACAAAATGTTTTCAAATATACTAGAACCAAAGGATAGGCCAAGTTGACATGGGATTTGGTCTTCTACTTGTTCAAGTTGGTCATTCATCGTCCTAATTTAGTACATCGATATAAATTAGATTGAATCTTCAATTACACATGATCTACCGAAAAGTTGAGGGGAAATTTGGAGGAGGTTTATGTCTTGTTTTCAATCAAGTCAAGTGGAGAGACTTCAAAATTTCATATGGTTGGTTACGATACTCACATTTATTCTATACAACCATATAATCATACATAGCATGACTAAAAGACTCCAATAAGTTAATTTTAAGGAGATTGCAACACTCAACATGCAGTTGAGAACTTCTAAAGTCCCTTCATAGCATAGAGTGTGCTTCCAAAACACTTTTTAAGATTCCTCCATTATGGAATTTCTTTGTATTGTTTGCCAGAGTGGTCCTAGATGGGTGCCACACAATATAAAGATAAGCATGTCAAGGGAGCAGGTTGCAAGGACGTCCAATCTTAACTTACTTCTAAATATATAATGGGTTTAGTATGTAGATGAGTCTTGATATGGGTTATACCTTGCAACACCAAAGATTAGGCATCAAATCTCAAATTCAAGATCAACTTTTAGAATTAAAAAAGGATCTAACTATGAATAGAACACATATTTTAATAAAATTGGACATATTCTCAAAATCTGGACATTTGGGTTGCTTCAAATATATGGATATATTCTTTGTTAAACTTTCAATATACCTTCATTTTATCGGAAGATCCTACAATAGATTTTGGCATGTTCTATTAAAAAAACTTGGACATAGTCCAATTTTACTTAGATATCAGTTCTAGGTTTGAAACAAAGATACACCATCAAATTGAAATTGGCCTTGATATTTATATATTGGGTCATGTTGGGAGAAGCCCATGGTAGCACGAATGGAAGCCAAATTGTAGTATTCACTCACAAAGATTTTCATTCAATCGCTTTCTACAATGGGTTTACAGTGAAGATACTTTTCATCATGTGCTTCCCCCTTATAATGACCCAAAAGCCTAAAAGAAAATAACAAAAAAAGAAATGAACCGCATAAGTGCTTAAAGCAATTGTACTATGTAATCCAAACCTTGGTGCACTTTCAAAAAGGGAAAAGTAAATAGTACAATTTTCTTGAAAGGTAATCCTTAAGGTAGGTGGGCCTTAAGCGGCCGGTCTTCTTAAACAAACCCTTATATTTGATTGGTATGTGACTACCACACTTTTATGGCATTTAGTGTCACTTACTATTTGGAATCATGCATTGCTATAATTATTCTATAAGAATACGATGTTTTACCAAGCAAAGTCATTTATGTTTTATAATGTCCAAATAACCTATTCAACTTTCATTATTAAAATTGAACTCATGAGTAAGAAATTATTGCATTGCGTAATTCCAAATGGTTAGTGACACTAAATACCATAATTGGGGTAGTGCAAAGACATTATTATTCATCAGAATCTTGGTAGTCAAAATTTCAAACAAGGCTCACAATGAAATACTCTATCAGTTTTCTCAGAACCTCATCAATGAAACAAATTGTATCAACGCCTTGCAATGCAGTCCTTCAATACACATCCCACATGAAGCTCATCTAGCTAAGGGGTAGTTAACCTTCAATGCTCATGGATTGCAGGTATGACAAGATTTTGCACAAGGGGTTGTAATACTGTACAAGACATTCCTCATAGATTTGGTAAATGACCAAAATCAACGCCTTCAAATCAGATTAGTGTGTGTGAGAGGCTAGTACGATCTTTTAGGGTTAGAATGCTCTTGAGAATCGAAGTGAGTGATTTGCGTAGCTGCTTGTCATCGTTAGCACATCAGTGATTGCGACTCAACCGCAAACTAGAATTTACTAAGTTCAGCGTCCCGCAAACAAAATGGAGATTCCCCGTCACCATACATTGCATTTCATCAAAACATAGCAGCTTCTAAATGGTCGAAATCGGTGGAAACTCTGCAAAGACATCCCCACTCTTCACCTTTTAGCTGATTTGAAGTACTCAGTATATATTCCGATCGACCGAATCTAGCTGCAGAATTGAGTCTTGTTCGATCCAACACTATCCTCAACGTCAACAAAGGCACATTGAATTTCTTCAAACTGCATGCATTACCCTCCCAATAAACTTCAAATGCAAACCTCCCGAAATCGGCTCTCTATGACAGTCTAACTTACGAACCTCCATTTCAGGAATTCAGGTCGGCATTTAGGGTTCTATATGATGTCGGAATCCCCTTCAAGCTCGTATCGAGCAATTTGCGCAGCTGACTGTCACCGTTAATTTGCACATCAGCGATTTCGACTCAACATCAATACATAACTTACTAGTATCCACGCTCCTTGCAAACAAATTAAAATTTTTATACAACATCTAGTGCCCTTCATCAAAACAGAACTTCATCGATATCGGAGGAAATTCTCCACACACATCTCTGCTGTTCACCTTATATCCCGACCGTATCGATCAGACTTTAATGAATGGAGCCCTGATCTATCCAACCTCAACCTCAACCTCAGCAACAAAAGGTTCGATCATGAGTCCTGCTGCACACACTTTTTGATTACTTCTATCTGCATTACCTACAATCCTATTAGACTTCGATAATATAGACCCGGATTCCTAGCACAATCTAACTACAAACCCAGTCACTCACCAATACTTCGCTGAATTGGTTTCCAAGACTTGCAAAATGGCCGAGACTCTGACCATCCTGTGCACAGAAGAACATCGTGATGTGATTATATGATATTGCTTCAACACGTATCTGTTGCCGACGGATCACAACACTGGCCATCTCCTCTTGCTCGCAGTCACCGTCGAGGGTAGCAGTGAGGTAGATGGCTCCCAGCTCTCTAAAAAGGGTATTATTCAAAAGTAGGGGGTAGTGTATACACATAGATACAGGGTGTTAAATTTCTTCATTTGTAGATACACTCTAAACTCCATAGTATCACACCTGTGGCAACCAAAGTGCACGTGATATTACGGAGTTTTGTAGTGTTAACATGGATGCGTGATACTGTAGAATTAGTGTAGCATGTGACATTATGAAATAACACAAAGGAGATTGAGGACAATTTGAATTTGTTCTCCGGTCACCTACGCTAGTGTGGTCCACTCTACTTGGCCTTCCCGGGTTATGTGGCGGACGCATGCACCAACATTCAACAAGTGGCAGCAGAAGAAGAAGAAGAAGAAGAAGAAGAAGACACTCCACATGTTGACTCATGGTGCAATGTGAGGGTGTGGGTTGACTTCTTTGGTGGTATGCATTAATGACAAATTTTGTGATATACAGGAGAGAAATGTGACAATAAGGAGTGAGATTTGAACTACAAACATTTGTTCCCTAGGGTTTTGGGTTATTAGAATGTGTGTGACAATATGGGGGTTGATATTATGGAGTTTAGGGTGTATATTAGGCTAATTCTGGTGCAACAAAAGGATGTAAGCCTACACGAAGGGCTATACGCATTCAGGAGTAGGTCGCAAATATCTCATCCATGGTCTACATAATTGACCCATAAAAAATGGTCCGTCATGTGCCCGCCATAGACCCAGCAATGCCCCCTCCTCCCCAACCCCCCCATCTCCTTCCCCTTCCCCTTCCCCTTAGGCGGTAGTTTCTCCATTTCCTTTTCCTTGATGCCAACTTTGCTATCGTCACTGTACTCCCCCTTAGTTCGTGTTATTACTACTCCTAGTGGAGTCCCACATCATCACCATGAGTAAGTTGTAAAATATGTACAACATATGGTTGTTTTTGCACAAACATGCTTTCTTAGTTTGCCATCTTTTGCTTGTCTTGTTGAGCGGTCTATGATTGGATGGCCCTAATTTTTCATGAATGTCGGTGCATGTGCTTGATTATTAAGCCTAGATGTGCCTTTCTTCTCTAGAAATCCAATCATTAAGACACGATCATGATTCGGGCTTAAATTCCACATATAATGCTACCAGTTTCTAGTGGAAGCATATTCGCTCATGAGTTCCTCACAACCATTGCAAAACTGGACACGCACTTGAGTTGCAATGCAATATTAGTTGCCATGGCTCGCAATGGACTTGGACGATGGCATCCATTCATAACACATGATGGGATGTGATATATGCATGTCATGTGATGGGGTGTGATGTATGCATGCAGTGCAACCCCCATACGTGTCCTCATTTAGGGACTTGTAACATGGACCAAGAGACATATAAACATGGGTCAAGATATGTGCATCACATATCAAGATACAAGCAACATGGAGTTGCGCCCAAGGTTCATTGAGTTATGAGGGTTGAATGGGTCATTGGATGTATAGCTTCGGATGGGTGCGAACAACCACTATTTTATAGGGGGGTATTACTTTCAATTCTCTTTTTTTTTTCACATGCTATCATTATGTAAATTTCTACTTTGGGTTAATAGAAAACTGGCTTGCATTACTTATAATTCCAAATTCCCTATTATTCCATACCCTATAGTACTTTAAAGATGTCCAGTGCCATTTTTGATACCCTATATTACTCTTAAGTCCAATTATAAGATTTTGCCCCCATGTTTTTAAAATACCCTATCATTTGTTCGCACGTATATTGCTACTCCAACCAATGACTACCCCCCCCCCCCGAGAAACAATTAGGTTGTGATATGAAAGAAAAGAAGAAGAAAAATGTCATGGAGAAAGAAAAAGAGTGCGCATGTTGTAGGTGGGTGCATTTGTTGAGGAGCCTTGACAATGCGCTAGGCGTGCCATTGCATTGAAGGCATACACCACAAATAATGTTAAGGATTACCAAACCATCCACACCCGTTAATTAACCATCTGCACCCAACAACCAAACACCAACCTATCAATATCAAATACCAACCCATGAGCACCCAAGCCAATTAACCCCAATCCCAACACTAACCCATTGGCACATAGGCTTATAAAATGCCCACACTTGTGATGATGAATGTGATGGTAGTCATTGTACTACATGCACTTAATGTTATTCTTCTATACACCTAACCACTTAATTCACCAGACACTATGCGGTGGAGAGGTGCACCGTGGCACTTAACACATCCACCTTTCATGAGTACATTTGGCGTTTGATATGCATCACCCACATGAACAACATTCACCCTCAAACCACGAGATCTCACTGAAACATTGGTTACTGCCATGACATTGACTTTTAAACTAGGCCATCCATTTGTACATCAATTGGCTACTAATGATTGTTTCCACTACAATTTCAGTTACCCTGGAGGGTTCATTTAGACAAGGGTTCCTCCAGTGTAAGAGTACAAGTTGCATTACATGATTGAATTTGGAAGTGGGCCTCCAAATCTTGTATGAGACGTTTTTATGCACGTTACAAGAGGAAAATACTTGATAACCAAATGAATCCTCTACACAATAAAAAGAATTATAAATAATTGAATCCATGGGTTGGTCTCCTCAACCTTACGAGATTGTGGTTTGTGCTAGGTGTACAACATGTTTGAGCTCTCTCTCTCTCTCTCATAATCTCAAGTATGCACCTTGATTAGATGGCAAGGATAAACTTTGCCACAACCAACATGATGTGTAGAGCTTGCGTTTGACATATGTAGAATGGGGAGGATGTCTTTGGGGTGTTTCATTTTTGTATTTTATTTCCTCTTTTCCCGTCTCCTCTTTGATGATGTATATTTAGTCTCTAACCTTACACCAAAAGGAGACAATACACATGCATGAAGAAGCTCTTCATTTCTGCTTGCTCCCATGAAGAATTTTTTGATATAATTTAATCTATCTAGTCTTAAACAATAGAATTGTCTGTAAAATCTCCATGTCAAACTTTGGGTGGGTTCACTAAAGGTGACATTGAGCTTCTACATAAAGTGGCCCAATGTTATGAAAGTTTGAAGTGACATGTTAACAAACGTATTTACATATACCAACTTTCTCATTTATAAACTGATTTTTCTCAACATTTTAAACCCTAAAATTCTGTCAAAGGAAATTTGTAATCAAAATAAATTCCAAGAAGTTTCACGCACATTCCAAGAGCAGTCTCTCACACAAGAAGCTCCAATGAATCTTTATTTACTCTACAAATTAAAGAAGTCCTTCAAAGACCAAAGGTGACGAGGCTTTGGGAGACTTTTGTGAACTTCCTAGGCTGATGGCTGAAGCTTGGCAAGTCTTGAGAGTGAAACAGTCGAAGTGCCTGCAAATTAATCAAGCAATCTGTGGTGGTGGACCTACACATCCATTCTAGAAAGAGGACTTTGTCACGATTTCAAATGCTGCTTGAGCACTTTGAGTCGATCTCTTCAAAAAGAGAATGTCATGGGTTATCTAAATTATTTGCCTTTGACCTTACACGCCGAAAAGGCTTTGCCGTGGATCCACAAGTGTAGTGTACGTAGCTGGTTCAACCACGCAAACTTGCAATTGGTTGTTGACTCCACTGTAGTAAGGTAGAATAGATGGGTATGGTATGGTTCCTTTTTCCAATTAGCCCAGTTCTCCTAGGATATGAAGCACGTGATTAGTACAAGATGATTAGCAAATCCATATCAAGGTCATAGCGACTTTCATCATAAGTTTTGGAGCTCATATGAATAACTTAAGGTAAAAAAATATATCACGGTTTGAATAAATCGCAACGCCTAGAAAGAGCGGTTTGAGATTTATGCAATATTTTTCGGAGACATGGTAGGGGAAATGATGAGGAATGCAAGTTGTTTCATGATTGTTATTCCCTGTAATTGATTAGTTACATTTCCCCAAATAGGCAAGTAAGTCAATCCCCCTACTTGTATAGTAGAGTCTCCGTAGTTTGTGCATCAAAATATCTCACTATGCACACAAAACAATTAACTCAATGGCACTCAACATTGATCCCTAGTGGAGTGAAACAAGACCTATCTGGCCAATCATTACATTTGACCTATCGTTGCATCCTTTTTGGCCACCACTTTTACAATTAGCCACACAAAGAATCATTCTACCTCTAGTCTAGTGCACCAACATTGGTCATTCACCGTTTTCCACTTTTCTACCTTATTCATTATCAAAGTGAAGATTCGCATGCTCATTAAATGGTCATATAGCCCCCCCCCCCCTTCCTAACTATTGAGTTTGGATTGATAATTGTATTTTGAGCACACAATCCAATATCTTCAAAACACATTTCTTTTGGATAATCATTTTTGGAACCACGCCAAACCACATGTTGCTCAAATATAGGTATCCTAATAAGAACAATAACCAAATAAGGGTTGTTTACCTTAACCTAGCTTGTGGTCATCAACACATTTGTTCAATAGACACGAGAGAGGCAATATATACCAAATGAAGGTATAAGGGTGTTATAAGGTAGATGTTATTACATTGTTGTTTATGTTCTCCAACTTCTACCAATCAGATGCACACTGCGAAACTTGTGTGGCATTAGTAAATCTATGATGAAGCATCAACAAAAATCCTATTGAAAATTTGGACCTCCATTGGTTTAGTCATGGTTATCAGAAGTGCATGTTTGTTAATTACTTAACTAAATCCATAGGTCCTTGCAAATGTGTTCACACTTGAGTGCGGAGCAGTTCACAAAATTCAAAAAATGTAGTCCAATTTCTTTTTGACATATGTCTTTATGGCATTGTAGTGGAAATTGTAGTGGAATTTAGTGGTTATTCAAAACATTCCATAATGAAGGTTACTTTACATTCTTAAATGATGACAAGATACACATGTGTCTTGGTACCCATTCAAATTGAATGCATTAATGTATAGTTTACACATAGTTAGGGCCGGTTCACACTATGGAACATGAAGTTGGACCAAGGCTCTGCAAGGCAATCAACTGCCTTGAATAAGACTTCAGCAGCCAAATTTTAAGGCATGTGGTAGTGACCGTGGTATAAGTTTTAACGTACATGGTTCTTCATCCTAACTTATGACTTCTTTAAGTCGCTACCACATGCCCAAAAAACAAGACTTAAAGAATTTATAAGTTAGAATGAAGAACCCTGTGCGTTGACGCACAGGGTTCTCCCTCCTAACTTTCAAGCTCTCTTATTCGCCTTACGTACCATGTGCATTAACGCACATGGTTCACTTCAGTAACATTTTTATCATTTTAAACCGTTCAACAATTTCTACTTAAATGTAAATGTCATATTCTACCTCATTTTCATTCAATGCACTATCAAAGTGAAGCTAACTTACCTTTTTGTTTGTTTTATTTTTTGAACTTGTCTTCATTTCCGACTCCAATATACGATTGTCTGCATGCTCTTTGCTCTTTGCTCTTTGCTCTTTGCACCTTCATCGTCCTCCATCGCCAATGTCGATATTATATCAAAATCCAGTGTCTTAACAGTTTATTCCATCGTACTCAAAAGGAGATTTTTCCCTTCCCCACTTGCATTTTTCTTTCCTACACTCAGTCTGAACCTCTCTTTCTGAGAAGTAAAATACAAAGCTTTCCTACACCTTCTCTTCTGCCTCAATGATGTTCTCTCTACATCCTCCACTATCATTGGTGTCTATGATATGTCCTCTACCACTCCACTTTCATACATTCGTCTAGTGCTTATATCTCACATAAACATGGCGCATATTACGATCATCCGTGTTGCAATTAGCGTCCAATGACCGAGTTATTTCAACGCGTCTTTTATTTTTATTATATCCGCCAAATTTTCTCTGATATCCCAACCTCCCACATCTACTTTGTTCTATTTATAATGACCAATTATTTACTTTCTCAGCCAAATTTAATTGTTCATACATCTACATCCAGCCTACATAGTCACATTTTAAAACCCTGCCAACTTGTTTACTATTTGACGCCATTTTCTCCATGATATCTATACCCGCATTTCTCCCATGTAGTAATCTTATACTACACAACTCCTTTGTGGGTTCGAATTTCCTATGGCATACATTTAAAAGGAGATATTTTTTAGAATCTAGTTTAGGATTCTATGCCTTGCTTGCAAATATTCTCTGACTAATATTATGATTTGTCTCCTTATTTTTTATTAGATGTTATGGTATCACATGTTTTCATTTCTATCTATTATTATATTGTACATCACTCAATGCAAAAGGGACATTGATCCAATATTATTATGATGTGTTGTTCATTTATTCCTTGTTTTCCATGGCTATTATTAAAGCTCATGGATCTTTTGTTACCTTTATATAGTCACTTCATGATGATGGTCATATGGGTGTCTCGGAGGATTTGCTTAGTTTGAGTTTCAACCTCCAGATAGAAACCACGTATTTAGAGCAACATATGTATTTTGCGGATGGAGAGGTGTGTGAAACAATTTTGGTTCAAAAAAACAAAACTGGGGTTGGTTTTATGTGAATCTTAGAATCTGGTTCATTTAGGGTGATAGGTCTTTCTGAGTCTCAGATGCAAGCTTCAATTGTTATATTGACAAACAAATCGGGTACATCCACAGTTCAAATTCCCTTTGTCACACCTGTTAAATTAGAACCCACTGATGACAATATGTTTGTACTATCAGATTCTGAAGATAACATTTGTGCATTTGTAGAACTTTCAGACATGTCACCATTTCCATTTAGAAGTGTTAATTCTACTCATTGACAACTTCCCATGCATATAGCCAAATTATCATGTAGTCCTATGTACGGGAGGTTGGTTTGCTAGAACACACCTTCTCAACGTACTGCACTACACCCTTCACCTTCATCTATAGGGTTGACTATCGTTGAAGCCTTGAAGCTCACAAAGTCGAGAAAAATATCAAAGTCAAATTTCGCATCTATTGATTTTGACAATATAGATATTCGTGATATCAAGTACTTACCATCTTATTTTAATGGCGACGTTTTGTTTCTCTTATCTCATATGGCCACTCAATGGATGGCATGGATAAGATGTGAGACGGTCACCCTTGGTGCACCACCGAGGAAAGCTATCTTATGAGCGTTGAGTGGTGAGCAGTAACACATGAGCAATGAACAGTAACATATGAGGAATGAATCCAAATTTAGTAAAGACACAAGGATTTAGGGTACACAACCAGCATTTTGACAAATTAATTGCATATTTTCAATTGTAAATTGCCAGTATTTTAAATGAAGCACAAGTGAAAGGGCCCTATTGTCATGGATCATTTTAAACACTTTCAATCCATTGCTGGTTTTTATTATAATAATCCAAACCAATACATGTCATTTATTGACATCCTTATACATGTAGTTACAACCAACACTTACACAACTACTCACATTCTACAACACCAGCAAGTTCAAGTAGGTGCATAATTTCATTATACGTATATGTAGGTGGCATAATTGTAAGCCACTCAAACCGCTCACGGGTTGAATTAAGGCCCACAATCTTCAAAAGCAAGGAAATTAAATATTAGAAATAATCAATATGTAGGTAGCTACTAGATTTTGAAACATCCGCCTGTGGATGCGAGTTGTGTAAGAGACTGGTATTAGGTCTAGATTAACCCGGATCCGAATCCGGTTGGTTACATTGACTGGTGCTCTCCTAAATTGAGCTAATGATAAAACATGAATAATCTACAGGCGGATACCAAGAAGAGGTTAGTACGCGAGTGTGCGTAGAATCTTCTCGATTATTTTTTATCTTTAGAAACTTATTATTATTTATCCATGTGAATCAATCAAACCGCTCACGGTTGGGTCGTAGTCTAAATAAAAATGAAGTTATTGAATCATTTGAAATATTTTCAGTCCATTGCTAATTTTTATTATAATAATCCAAACCAAAACATGTCATTTATTAACATTCAAATATATGTTGCTTAATAGAACACTTGCAATACTATTCACATTCTATAATACCAGCAAGTTCAAGTAGTCGCATGACCTCATTATAGGTATATGTAGGTGCATGAATAAACTTGTCACTCTTGTAATCCACCTTACATAAAAATCTAAACACATAATAAAGATGTTTACAATACACCCATTTTCCTTTCTTTCCCAATGCATAAGAAAATATTTTCGTAAAATCCGAGCATATGCAATGCGGGATGTCGCCAATTGTGACATGGTAGGTGATATCCTGCTTGGAAACAATGTTGATTATCACTCCAAAGCCCGGATATGAAATGGCAGTGATCCCACCCACCTAGTAACCTTCCATGAGTCCGGCGTTCTTCCATTTGATTTTGTGATCCGCCAGCGGTGCTGTTGGATTACGACACACTATCTTCCCAAACCTGAATGTAGGGTGGGCAGCCGGGTTTGGTGGCATACAAAAAAGCGAGCGAAAGATAGAAAGAGTTGCGATTGTTGAAAGCCTACAACGAGGGGATGCTTTCTTCCGAGGCAGCTCTGGATGACAACCACCAAAAACAAATCACATGATACTTAGTCTCGGCGTCATCCATCGTTTTCGCGTCTTTGTAATCCTTGCATATTTGTTTGTGTTGAAACTGCAATGATGGTTTGATAGACTTTTGGGTCACCTTATCCAAGCTCGCAGACCAATGGAAAAGACATGTACGCTCACGTGCAACCATGGATAGACTTGGGTCACCATCCCTGTAAATCGTCCTCACCGCATTCCAATTAGATTGAGCATTATCAGCCATAAATTCTTTGAAATTTATGTTTGGTACACCATTTTTTGCCATGACAGAATTCAAATTCTTCCAAAAGAGAATTTGTACTTCATTATCTTCGGATCACATGTCACAACACGCAATGGTTAACACTTTACAATATCGACTGTCGTACACATGGCAAGCCATTGTCGTCCAATCTTTCAAACATTTGACATGGTCAAACGTAATCCATGAATTTTCCATATGCCCCCGACTTGCGTCTTCTTCACAAGTTCCACACTACTACCTGGAAGGTCTACAAATATCTTGAAAACAAACATTTTATCTTTTTATTGCCCTGGGAATCGACTACCATGGACGAACTTAAAAGCAGAATGGTCTTTAAGTGTCATAATACTATCCATAGTCTCATTCCACTACGCAAAAAACCCTTTCATCCATATACAAAATTACGACAATTTGGGAACGCAAGAGTGCTGAATTTGTCCATGGCCACCTCTAAAGATAAACCAACCAAATGATGGTTTTCACCACTAGCGGGAGATTTAAGAAGGTAATCGGCCAGAATTTGTTTGTTCGCTGCCACAACTATGGCTGAATTTTTTGTTTGAAAAAATTATGTTTGAATATCAATTGGATTCAGACCCTTTATTTAAATCATACAAGAACAAAATGTTTTTTATATGGGATGGTAATCACAGATTTTTTGCTCGGAAAAATTACATTGATCACTTACATACCGAAGATTATGAGCGTCATGTCTTCGTTGATTCTATCATTTTGGCGCCCCAACCTAATGACATTTCAAGTTTGCTGACTGCTATGCACGACATCAACAAGTAATGCTCTTACCTGTTAGTTTTCTTGCAATTATTTCTTGTTTATATATATATATATATATATATATATATATATATATAAAAATTATATCATCATCAATTTAATCAATTTAATGTTTTTTCATGTCGACCGAGACCTCTCACGTATCCACCAATTTGGTGCATATTTTGTATCGGATGCAAAACATTGGCACCATGTCTTTGACTTCCTTCAAAAAACAATTAGATCCCAAAAGTTATAAACGATGTGAAGAGAAGTCCATCGAAACTTGATATTCTTTTACGCGACCAATTTTTGTAAATTATATGTACATTGTAAGTTCATATAAACTTTTATATTGTGCTCTTAATGTTTATTCATCTTCATTCACATTATATCTATATGAACTCATAAATTTTCAATTTTGTTTTATTTTTCAACAAAAACTTGTTGAGGCTAGCGATATTGCTCTCAACCATTACAATGAAACCCATCCCTTTGAAAAACATCAGAAGGAGTTTCAAAAGCAATGTCCACAGTTGTCAACAAAAAACGTGCAATGTTGTCTTCTGGTTTTACAAAACAACTAGCGATTGCCGATATCAACCTGACACATGATTTCCTGAAAGAAGTTAAATACCATTGGGGTTCATTTTCGGAGCCTGAAATGTTACAAGAAAAACTTTATCGTGTCGCTTTCAGTAATGTGGATGCAGAAGTCAAAGTCGGATGGCTCAAATTTTAGAGTGGCAATAGGTTTGAGAAAGATGCATTACATTTCCCGAAATTGTCCCTTTATGATTATACACTTGATGATTGGTTATCAAAATCCACATATTGGGCACAGTTGGAAAAAAAAACTATTGAGGAACTTCATAGTATTCTTTCTTCTCCTCTTCAATTGCCAGCAGATGTGCCTACTCTTTCCGAGTATATCCAAACCTAGAAGTTTGCGGCTTTCAATTCAATATTTTATCGTGAATTCAAAAGCGGAAAAGTAAAAAAACACAACGCTTGGGATGAGCAACCTAATATTGGTCTTGTTATGAAACGTGTTTTATACAAATACAACCTCATTTTTACTATTTGTTTGATTTTTTATTACATATATTAAATTATCATTCAATATTTGGCTCATAATATTTTTGTGTGTAGGTATTTTTGATATGTTTTGATCCCGCATAAATGCGTTACAGGGGAACCTCATTTCTTTCCAAATTGGCGTGATACTAGTGCAAGAGATTCATGCATGTTCACTACTGATATTTGATTAGATTAGTCGTTCTCACACTATGAGGATTGTGGTTGGTATCTTGATTGTCCTAAGAATGCATGTCCGCCAAGTGAGAAGACAATCCGTCAAATAAATTATACAAAAAATAGATCCTCGTGATACTGCAATTTTGCAAAGACAAATTGTGCAACTCAAATTTAGAGAGTCTGAACCAAAAGAGACAAAACGTCGTAAAAGAAAACTGGTTCATGAAAACAAAATATAAGGTCAATTAAAAATTTCACAACATGAAGATTTGCTTGTTTTTTCCAATGATTTGGATAAGAATACATTTGGAGGCGAAAGTTTAAAATCTGGGTGCGATATATTGGAGTTTCATTACTCTAGTACCTATGATGCTATTCATCGTGCGCCAACGAATGTTTTGAGAAAAAAATTATTTATACTGAGGAACTTTCTCACGTTCTCTTTTGTTCGATCTACTGCTGTCAAGAACAAGTCTGGAGGGGTGAATATAGGCCCTCCTCAATGGATCCAATGGCGGGCATTTATTGAAAACGTAAGTGATCTTGATTTTGTATTTTCTCTTTTTTTCCTACTTTTATTTGGGCCCACAAAGTGGTCTCATATGCATGAGTTGTTCCCTACCAATTTTCCAATATGATCTAAACTTCCTTTCATATGTCCGTGCCCCGCCTCTTGTGGATGCAAGTCGTTGAACTTCTTAGGAGTCCAATGAATCATCATCAGAAGGTGAATGTTCATTTTTTGAAAGCGGGTCATTCACTTGAGTTTGTGATGCAATTGTACAAACTCATCCTTGATTAATTAAAGCATAAGAAAATAAAAACTAAAAAAATGAAATCATACAAAGCAAAAGAACAATGCTTTAAGGAAACAAAACTCATAGAAAACTATTTTTCTAAGTAAGAAAATACAAAATACAATAAAGTAAAATATTTTTGGATATTATTCACAATTCAATTATCCATATATACAAATATACATAGTCAATAACTTCAAAACTTACATAGCATAGAGGAAATGATTTAAAATATGTACCTCTTTAAAAGGTTCATGTCTATGCGAACCTTAAAAACCAAAAGATGTTATGGAGAGTTGGTGACCACCCTTCCTTGGTGTACCTAACCTTGAATTACTTTCCAATGTCATTTTGAGGTTGATTTGATAATCTAGGTTGATAAAAATACAAATGAAATTTAAGATGCACTCATGTATAATAACTTGGTATCTCATAGATACATGTGCATTTCTTTATCCATCTTTCCAAAAAAATAATTTGTTTTTTCTACCGGAACCCCCATAAAACGATCCATACTCACAATTATCTTGAACAACTACTCTAAACCATGATATTATACTATTGTCACAACAAGTGACAAACTACTAACACGTGAGCTATTTTCCCATGTGTAGAGAGGCACCCACACACCCACATCTAACGCAACATGAGGGCAAATAATTATTTATTAACTAGACAACCAACTAAAGATGGAACTACCTTCCCTAGGAAAGATGAAAAGTTCCATAGAAGCAAAGAGGTAAAATACCTTAAGTTGCATCATGGACAATTGTGATCGACATTAGGTTAATGGGCTCATATTCACGCTGGTACCAGGTTATGGGCGTTATCTTTTTCTTTTTCTTTTTCTTTTCTTCCATAGAAGTCAACGGATTCCACTGCAAAAAAAACATTTGCAAACATATGGTTCCTCGACAAAATGTTTGCAAACAAATACGTTCATGGACAACAATTATGTTTTTAACACTTAATACTCAAATCGCTCCAAGCTCTACATGTTTATTACTGTTGAGTATAGTGGATGTGAAATCCAAGAAATATAATTTGATCAACGAGGGGTAGGCCAGGAGATTGTAGGGAAAATTTGTATGAATACAAGATGTAAAAAACTACAGTTGTAGTAGTTGACTTGTATCTCCTAGGTCAATGTGATATTAGAGATTGGCTCACATACTATGACACACAATGTTGTATGCTCATAATTATGGGATATGGTTGACAAGTAATGATGAAGGAGACATTTCTTTTGATGGGTTGGTTGTTTTTTGCCATTCCTTTATTTATTTTTCCTTGTGATGGGTGCATAAAGAGCCTTGGCTAAATGTCTTATCCTCTCCCCCAATGAACGGGGAGAAATGGCCGCTAGTTATAGATGAACTAGTTGAGTTTGAAAAATAACCGGTTGAAGTTCAAGATTTCAAAAACCTACCAACCATTTCAGAGGAATCTATAGGACATACCTCAAATTAATGAAGAAAAACCAAAGATCACAACATGTAACCGGTTGGACCAGTAAATACTAAATATGTGCCAAGTGGCTATTACATTTCAACCTTCCTTTTGTATGTTATTAAGATGCTTCAATGTAGTATTGGATGCTCTCGGGGGAGGGAGGGATTCATGCCCCAATCACACCAAACTTTCCGTCCAGTTTCAAGCCGCGAAACTTGTTGGGGATTATGTTCAGAAATAGATGTTGGCGCACCACTTTTCACATTATTACAACAATAGATGATGAAGGATGATGTTAAAAGTGGTTGATGTGATCAACCTCTCAATGTAGCATGTACAATACCATGTAGGTATACAAAAAAGGGTATCTAATGAGAATTTGAATTTTAAAATATACATATGGGATTTCATGTGTATCCTCATGACACTTGGCGTTTAAGTGTGCTTACTAATATCTTGGCATGAGTATGTTAATTAGTGGTATGAGGAGCATGCCTATGTCACACAATGGTCTACAAGTTGATTGAAATGCACACGAATGACACTTGCCATTAGTACATTAAAAAAGTCATCCCTTTGCATACTAAAGCACAATACTATCATCTAGAGTATCCCAATGTACTACTCTAAATGTCATAATGTAGATATTTTCACTTAAAGAAATTATCCATGTTGACGAATGGAATCATATTGGCAATTAATGGCGAGACGGTTTGAGACCTCTAAGGCATCTAGTTTAGGCCCTTCACAAATAGTGGATATGACATTAAAAACCATAAACAATGTGGTGTTACATGATGTTCTCACCTTGGAAGTAACGAATTTGAGTTAAAAGCACTTAACTCCACCCAAAGGCATGAAAGGAGAGCCAATTAAGTATATGCTTGAGGACTAGTTGAGGGGAGCTTCAACTCTTAGTTCCTACAAGTATATAAAGCTCAAGGTTGGGTGGATCATGTCTCTTATTTTTTTCTTTCTTTTTGATAGAGGTTGCATTGGTATTAGAGCTCCAAGATCTTGTACCTTGGTGTTTTGGGTGTTGTAATTTTTGCATTGCGCAACATTTGTGTTTCAGGTTGGGGAGACAAATATAGTTATTTTAAGGAGGAAGGGAATGAGTTGGTTAAGGGCTGCTTTCCGAAGTATAAGGAATAGAGTTTATCTTTTTTTAAGGGAGGTGAGAGGAGCACTTAAGGCATGCTTGGTAGACATTTTGTTGCAAATATTTGGTGACTAAGCTAGCATGACATATGCAAAATTTTAGTTTTTTTGCTTTTCAAGGTTTTTTTAAGAAATTCAAATGCTTCCTTTTGAGTTATGATGTTTTTCCTTGAAACATTAGGACTTGTCAAGCTTTTGAATTAGGACCTATGGCTCTTTTGGGGTATTGTTTCCATACGTGGTGTGGGACACCATACATGGTTTTATACTTTATTAAGGGCGTATTTGCATGGTAAAAAAAAGGTACCCTATGATACCAATGCATGCTTTGTTGTTGAAAAAACATGAGGCAAAGTACCTTTAGAGAACTTTAACAAGGTTTCAATTGTTGCATCAATTCGAATCTAATTCAAAACTATGGCAAGTACATCTAGATGAGGATATGCACATGTTTTGCATAAGATCACTTTGTCATCTCAATTGATGATGAACTTCTTAGGACAAGTACACATCAAGATGAGGATATGCACATGTTTTGCATAAGATCACTTTGTCATCTCAATTGATGATGAACTTCTTAGGACAAGTACACATCAAGATGAGGATATGCACATGTTTTGCATAAGATCACTTTGTCATCTCAATTGATGATGAACTTCTTAGGACAAGTACACATCAAGATGAGGATATGCACATGTTTTGCATAAGATCACTTTGTCATCTCAATTGATGATGAACTTCTTAGGACAAGTACACATCAAGATGCATATATTACAATACATATGTTTTAATGGTTGTTCGGGGTTCAAAGTAAAGAAGGGCAATTACACTTTGGTATTCCGCAATGGTGCTTGAGTTCCTATGGATGTGCACATTAAAGTCCATATTAAGATACAACAATATCAAAGTCAAGTTAATTACCTTGTCTTTAAGTTGAGCGATGATTTATTGACATGATATTGGGCAACAATTGGTTAGTACAACAAAATGCATGCTAGGATTTTTAATTTGAACGTATTGTGTGTTATAAGAGCCATCATAAAATGATTGTGTTTGTGAACCCAATACAAAGTCAAAGTTCAAATCCCCATAGACTCATTGTCATGCAATTCAAATGGCCAATTTGAAAGGGGACAAACTCCCTCCTAGTTCGATTAACTACGGTTGGAGATGATGTAGAGATCACAGTGGCACCACCTTATAGCACAATGTTGGAGGAATTTGTTGAAAGTTACAACCTTTACCAAGTGGAATACCTCTAAATTGAGAAATGACCCATACTATTCTTTTTGAGTTGGATGGAAAACCACGTTTCAAGCTTATCTATATGTTCAATCCTCTGGAGTTGTAGGAAACCAAAATGCAAATCAATAAATACTTGGAAAAATGATAGATTGAGCCCAATTTATCACCTCGTGGGTCTCCTAGATGATTTGTCAAGACAATTGATGGAGCATTGCAAATGATGATCAAGTTTTCATAAGCTTATCGAGAAGTTTGTGTTGATGTATCTTGATGACATCATAATTTTCTCAAAGAGTGAGGAGGAACCTACACAATATTTAAAAAGAAATTTCCAAGTTTTAAGAGATAATTAATTTATGTCAAGACAACTAAGTGTCATTGGAGGAAAAAAAAATTACGTTACTTAGGCCATGTTGACAGCAAAGAGGGCAATAAGGTGGATCCTAGGAAAACTAAAATTGTTACAAAGTGACATATACCTCTTCAAAATTGGACATATATGGTCTATCTTGGGGATGTGCAACTACTTTCACATATTCACCCATGGATATTCTACTTTAGTGGCACTTTTGACATCTTTGACACAAAGCAAGATTAAGTTCATTTCGATAGAGGATTGTGAACATGCCTTTGAAAATGTTGATTTTGCTTGAACACATGTGCCAATTTTGACCTTACCCATGTTAAGGGAGTCATTTGAGGTCATTAGTGATGCTTCGTTAATAAAGGCATGAGCAGTTATGCTTCAAGGGGGAAGACCTATTGCCTTTGAAAGTAATATTTTATCCCTTCCTAAGAGGAATTATATCAATAAAGATAATTAATTAGTAGTTGTTGTGCATGCACTGCGAACATGGCATTGGTACTTAAATGGGATTGATTGCACTATGGTGACATACCACAAACCACTCGTGATTTTGAAGACACAACATAATTTATCAAGGCGTCAAAATTAATGGTTGATATTCTTGGAGCATAATTTTGTCTAAAAAAGAGTATACCGCCCAAGATGTATCAAATGGTTGATCCCCTTAGTAGGAATCTACTAGACACGGGTGTTCTAAAGGCCTTGATGACACCCAAGGTAGTTTCAAGTGATTTGGTCCTTCAATTAGTGGCAACCGACATTATGTGAAAAAATCCCAGATTGTTAGATAATCAACCTAAGGGGGTATCATGAGTTCGATAGTGATCCTAAGTTATATCATGCAATCATTGCAGGCATGTTATTGATCCTTGGTTCTCAAACACATACAATTCAAAACATTTTATTTTTGAAAATCACATATGGTGGCATGAGAAGGCGATGGTAGGTTTAAATGTGTCTTTCAAAGAGTTGAATATTAAGTCTTTTCTACTCCAATAATATCAAGACACAATGTATAATGGTTGTGTTGGGCTAACCAAGACTTGGAAGAGGCTGCAAAAAAAACTTATGGTGGTATGAGATACAAGGGTCCATCAAGAGCTATATAAAATCTTGTGAGATTTGCCAATGCAATAAAACTCATGCTCTGAAGCTAATCGGCCTATTACGACCATTGGAGATTCCCAAATGATCTGGTAGGTGGTTGACATGGAATGTCCGTTGCATATCATTGTACATACTTCCACTTTCACATACAACTTTGACCATTTGGATCGATTCAAGAAAAATTTAATTTGGCTAATAATTATGAAAAGTTATCGAAAATCAAAGTAAATATTCCCATTCTCTTTAAGTAAGCACACACAATCCCTTAATGAAGTGTTGAAATGTGATCTTAGGTATTTGTATTTTGAGCACACATTTTAGTCTTATCATAACTCATACGTTGGACCCATGCCATCCCAACCCCATAGCACCCGTGCCTATGAATAAAGAATCGTGCACCTAGCATTGCTAAGCTTTGGGTCCCTCACCCATTTCAAACAAATAAGATGTTTGTGTTTCCATAGGGAGCTTGCCGCAACACTAAGACTCGAGCCATCGTTTTTTTGGTAATCACAACATGTAAATTCTCATGTCCGAAGATAAGTGGCGAGTGGAACTTACCAATGTTATGGAGGATGTGCAATCCACATTTCATATTATATATATATATATATATATATATATTCCTTTTTCTTACTAATCTCAATGGATGATTTTATCCCTTGACTAAGTGCACAACTTTGTAATTTTTATTTTTTAAATGTTAACTATTCTAGGATGAATGATGAACATCCTTAAAATAAACTATATTACAATCATTAAAATAAAAGCCTAATCTTTGCTTTCATTACAATTTGTTAGAACTTTCTGACAAGTGTTTAAAAATATATAGTGATTAAAAAGAAAGAAAATACCCTCCTGCTAAGGAAATAAAAAATCCTACCCTCTAAACCCCCCGAAAAAGAAAAAGAAAAAGAACCCAAGCCTAACCTGGCCTCCAACCAACCTAGCCCCTAGCCCCAACCTAGGCCCCGCCCTAGCCTTTACCGCTCTACATTACCTCCATATGCACCCGGGTATCTTCCAGCGCAGAATCCGGGTATCTTCCAGCGCAAGACCCGGGTATCTGTTGCCTCCCTTGCAATGGCCTCCCAACTCCTATTGCACGTGGCACTGTAGCCCACCTCCCCTGTACACGTTCTTCCATAAGCCAACCCTGAAGACCCACGTGGCACTAGTCAGACGGGCTCTCCTCCTTTTTCAAGTAGCTTAGAAGAACGGGGAACGGCCAATGACCATGGCTACTCAATACACTAGGAGTGGAATGATTCTTGTTTGGACCCAAATGGTTAATTGCAAAAGTGGTGGTTTGAACACGATAGGTTAGATGCAAGGGTAGGTTAGATGTTGTGATTGGTCGGAGGGAGTGATTGGCTGGATAAATCATGTTTCACATCACTTGGGACCACTTTTTTGGGTGTCATTGGTGCCCTCCACTTGCCTAATGATGGGCCCAACTAGTGGATGACTCCCACCAATATGCAAGACTTTTCCAACGAACGGTTGAAACTAACACATGTGACATCCAATCTCTGGCTTGAAGTGACGGAAAAGCCCTCCATACTTGTTGGGAGTTGTCCGTTGGTTGTGCCCACCATCAGGTGTGTGGCAAGGTATGAGTTAACCGTTTTATCTGTGTTTGTGTACAAGATTATGATAAGTTGATGCTCAAATGAGGGAGATTCTACTATACAAGTAGGGGGTTGTTACTTACTTGCCTCTTTGGGAAAACATGAATGATTTTCTTTCCGGGGAATACAATCACAAAACAACTTGCATTCTTTCTTGTGTTCCGTGCTTCATTACAAATGACATTTGCTTCTCTTTTTAAATCCCTAAACTTGCATGAATGTTGAACTTGTATAATATGTCATGTATTGCATTCTGCACTAACCTTAATTCATCCACTCTTTGGTCAAGCATATATTACACTTGTAGAGACAATCCAAGTCAATTTACTAATACCTACAAGTATTTTTTTAAAAGAAAAATGAAAGTAAACATAAAATAAAAAAATAGAATTAGGCTAAACTAGGCTGAAAAAAATTGTGCTAAATGCCCAAAATTTACCACCTCCAACCAAATAGTCCTATCATGTATACTAGATGTGATTGATGATCACCATTGAAGGTAATCAATGTTTTAGTTTTTAGGCATTGTATACATAAACTATGAATCTTAACTATGTGTTGATGATAGGTGTGTCGAAAATTGACCCTAGGCTCTCATTGTCAAGCCATGTTCACTTCTAGAGTCCGGGGAGGATTTTGGGCAGAATCGGTTAAAATGCTAGCATTTTCAAGTCTTACCAGTTACATGATGTGCAACATATTCAATGTTGTGACAAATTGGACCTCTTTATCATAATAACGAGGTAATTCATGAAAACACACAATAGATATTTTGCCACATATACAGAATAATTTGTCTTTCAAACGTCTTTACAAATATGCATATTTCTCTCATGAAATTGATGTGGACTTGGAGAAGGAATCAATAGTCCATGATGTTGGTGAATAATAATTGCAAAAGAGACAGAAGCTAATGAGTCTCTTGATTAGGTTTTGAGATAGAGAACCTAGTTCCCTTCGTTCCCATGTTTTAACATCATCTCACATTAAATTATCCACATTTCATTTGTGAAAGATACATACTATTCGTTATGTCTCAAATTAATATATGGACCACAACAACATGGTCTAATGTTTGGGTCGTCCTACCTAAACCATCTTGATATGAGTTCTTAATTTGGTGCTTGATATGAACACCCGCTTCAAAGTATTTGCATCTTACAACATTCTCCAATATCTGTGTGATTTTATCCATGTTCTTATATTTGTAACTGTCTCAAAATGCCGAAAAAGTCCCAAATTAACGAATATAATGATATATTAGTTCAATATTAACTATGTACTTATACGTGTGTGGGACATGTTATATATACATTTATAACCTCTATAATATGACATTTTGGGGGTTCAAAAGTGTCGTATTAGCAATGTCATAGTTGTATCATAGAGGTAGATTTCAACTAGAAGGTTTCGTTTACAAAATTTGTGTCATTATATCGAGGTTGTCGTTTATCAAGTGTCGTATTAGAGACGTAGGATTGTATTCCATAGATTCCTCTTAAACAATTAGTATTTTTTGTGAAGTCTTGAACTTCAACCCGGTAATTGTGGATTTGAATTGATTCACGTGTAACTCGCGGCCGTGGCCGACTCTCCTTGTTCATTGTTCACTTCTTGGGTCCGCGGGGGGGGGGGGGGGGGTGCATCAAATGAAATGAAATTGATTTTGAAGTCAAGGAAGCGGAAAAGGCTAATGGGACTAAAAGTACATCATGATGGTTTCAAACTAGCTAATTCTCTAGAGTGATGGAGTGCGGTAGCCTCTGTGAGATAGAGGCTAATGTCAACTTGATGGTCTAATTAAAAGAAATACTTGAGGCTCCCTAGAACTACATCCTCAAATAGTGATGGAATCTCATCTCTAATTGGGTTATAGGGGAATTTCCAACACAAAATATGCCTCATTTTCAACTGCATCATAGGAGGAAAAATGGCATAGTCTAGTATCTCTGTAGATAGGGATAGTCATCCATTGTCCAATTTCAATTGCAAGTCTATGGTTCAAGTTGCGGTAGGCAACAATGATCTTGTGTTGAGGTGGAGGTAATCTAGCTTCTTCCCTAAGAGATAAAGAGTTTCACTCTTTTGCAAGAAATACCTCCTTAATATCATCATATATATATATATATTTATATTTAAGTGGTTGGGTTTTCATGGGTTTCCTAGTAAGATATACTCATGATGTCTTCCATATGGTTGTCAATGTGTGCCATGTGTTAAAACCTTGTGTCAGGAAAGTGAGGTTGCTTTATCGGCTAACTAAGAGGGGGGTAGATGGGCAAGTTGTTGTTGAAAGTCCGTAATGACCTTGAGAGCATATAATTCTATGGGAAGGATCCGACCAATAAAATATGATAAGGAGTCAAAGAATGCACTTCGATGTGAGTCATCATATGCATCTTCCTGCCATCTTCAAAAACATTCTAATGTAGCCCATACAATACCACATGGGTGTACAAAAGAGGAGTTTGGCTTACAAAATATACATATGAGAGGGGTTTTGTTCCACTTAGTATTGTACAAAGACATAAGGTACCATAAATTTTTGGGGAGAGTAAGTACTTAGTATACTCTAAGGGCCTCCTTAAGGTTTCTCACATGAGGAGTTTAGTTCATTCATATAGACATGATAGCCCCCAAAAGTTTGTAAATATTAATCTACAAAGCAAATACTTATCATCCCATGCAATCATGCTTTATTGACTTTGTCAATACATAGATTTATAAGCATGTATTCAAGGAGTGCCAAGGAAAACTCCAATTGATTGTATTTTTGTATTCATACTTGAGACAATTTAAGTAGAAAGAGTTCAAACTTGACACAGACAAACACACACACACATGAAAATATTATGTAGTGTAAGATTTTTGTGAAGTCTTCTTTTTTGTCTTTGCAAAATTTATATACATGAGGTTTAAATAAGGGTTCCTGCCCTTCCCACATGTATATAGCTCTGACTCTCAAAAATTAAAGTGCCCCCCCACTCCCCATTGGTTCACTCTACGCAAAATCATTACGGGTATATTCCTTACTTTATGGTTCGAATAAAAGCATTTCAACACATGAAGGCCATGCCACAATAATAGTCATATGAACTCTTAAATTGGTTTAGAGAGCAAGCATGATCAAATATACAGAAAAATGCTCTAGAATAGTAAAACCATTATGATGTTTTTGGTCAAACATCTAAAAATAATAGCAAAGTGTTGTTTAAATTGGATTCTTTTTCATGGTGCCCTCTATTGTTGGGTTGGGCATTCAAATATAGAATATAAAGATGAGGTCTTCAAAAATTGTCATTAAAAATACTATTCAAAAGGTAATGGCTATATATGGTTTGGGCGTAAATTTCATGACCTTAAATACTTTGAAGTTGGAATTTTTTCATATTCCTTGAATTCGTTATAAACTTAAGGGCACCATTACAAAAATTTGTAGAAAAACATAAATTTAATGTATTTTTATCATGTTTCAAACACATTTTAAACAACTATGTTATCAATATATCTACTTGCACCGTCTTTTAAAGTATGTACACTTTCCCTGGAGAAAAACTTGTTAACATAAATCAATTAACATAAAGCTTTGTAGATCAATGTGTTTCTCAAATTTTTATGATTTTTGCTTCACAAAATTCAAAGTTAATGTATAGTTTTGAATCACTTTCACTTAACCTATGTAGGGTAACGGAGTTGTGTACATAACCATACTTGCACCCTTTAGTAGGAGGGCCACTTTAATGTCAATGTTCCAATATGAGGAAAAGTGCAAAATAACCCAGAGATAATAACTAAGAAGGCACTTGTTAACAAATGTGAGAGTCTTCCTTCAAATATCTAAACAACCTAAGTGGTCATGTTAGTACATAATGGTCAAAGATAGCCTTGAGATAGGGTAGACCAAAAAAAATAAAAAATAAAAAATCGTCTATGCCTCAAGTGCAAAGGGGAAGTCTTTGAGTAGTCTTCTTGAAGAAGGTTACTCTCTTACATGTGTGCACACAACCGCAAGCATCTAGGTGTTGGGGTGACTTGTGTAACCACAGGGGGGGGGGGGGGGTCACTCCATTGTCAAGTTGAACACCACGTGCGACCAAAAAAAACTTCTTTTGGTAAGTTGCACCACCAAAATGGGTCAAAATTTTATCAATTTTTTTCATGAGTAGATATACACAGTACCTATGACATAGTTAAAAGTGGTAACTAAATTTGATGATTTGTTTTTTTCATAAAACATACCGTTTCTAACTAGAATGACACAAAATTGAACTAAAACAATTACTAAAAAAAATAAAGATGACTAAAAATTTCAAAAAAATATACAAAAGATACTATCAATGGTTATGTGTATGTAGAAAAAATATCATAAATTTTAAAATTATATATGGCATGTAATATAGGGGTAGCAAACTTTGTCCGCATGTGGTGTCAACTTGACAATGAAGTGACCTCCCCGTGTGTGTAACCCACTTGACAACCCCCCCCCCCCCCTATGTATTTAATTAAGAAATTAAAGAACATGCACTTTCGATAACCATAACAAAATAAGGGTAGATCTAATTTTCAATCCAATTATTGCAGATGTTTTATTATGGATTTGCTAATGCACCACAAGTTTTGTTGTGTAAATCTAATGGGTAGAAGTTGGAGACCTTGAAGAAAACCAAATAACACCCACAATCTAAACCTCAATTTTTTTGGAGTTTTCCATTACACTATTTTATAAACCTCGATTTTTATTGTACCTAAAAGGAAGGATGTTGCTCATGATTTTAAGATCACATCAATATGGCATGAATATTTAGTGATTTCATGATTTGTTTATAATCGATTTAGAATCATTAAGCTTCAAGAACTTGTGATACATATATGCAATAAAATCACGGTCCAATCTTTCATGATTGTCTTAAGAAAAAGCTATGCACTTTGAGGTAAGAAAAAGAATCCATACAAAATTGACAATTGTCAAAATGAGTTCACATTACTATATGTAGTAATTGATCAACGAAGGGAAAGTTTGTTCATTCTTGACTTTAAAAATCTATTGTGAACAACCATCTTATCATATGGGAACGGGATTATCGCCACTCACAATAAAACCTCACCAGTAATACGGATGATACCTATAATCATGACCATGCTAGTACCTTTCTTATGGACGAAATTGCAAGTAACCAATGAACTAAGGGCCGGTTTACACTATGGACCAGGAAGTCGTCCCATGACTCTGTAAGAGCACTGATTAGCTGTAGACCATGTTTAACATTTGTGGACATTCAACTTCTGCTGCCGGACTTCGCAATAACTGGGCATGGCCTTCCCTGTTCTGCATCGTTGATTACCTAATTAAGCAGCCTTACGACTTCTGGAAGATCAACCTGCTTGCCATAGTACAGCGTGATTTAGCTGGCCTTCATTTGAGGAACAACAAATGAATTCTTCTTCACTTGCATCCACAATGTTTCGTACATCAGCAGCGTGCACAAACATTCTGGCAGTCTAGAGCAGTGCCGCCGGGAAGTTTTTGGGCATAGTCGGTCATGATCCTAGTGATTCTAAATCCAGCCGGTTACATGTGGACATCTTCTGGTTTTGCTTTCATTCATTTGAGGTATATTCTATAGATTCCTCTAACATGATCGGTAATTCTCCTGAAGCCGTGAACTTCAACCGGTTATTTCTCAACTCAACCGGTTCATCTTAACTAACTGCCGGTTCTCCCTGGACATAGGTCTAGAGTGTTGAAGGGTTGGAAGATGCGACATGTGCTTCTCGTGACTTGGGTTATGTACCAGGAGGCATTCCCATCCAATTAAAGTTATGAAAAGTACAGACTCTTCGGTGGATGCGAACTAAAAGAGATGTTGACGAGGAGGAAGTGGCAGATACAATGAACCAGGAGAACCGTCCACTAGTTACAGATGAACTAGTTGAGTTTGAGAAATGACCAGTTGAAGTTGGAGACTTCAGGAAAATCATTGAAGAGGAATATATAGAATATACCTGAAAGTAATAACAATTAACTGAAAGATCACAAGATCACGTAAACCGGTTGGACTTGGAAACACTAGGATTTTGACCAATGATGCCCAAAAATCTCCCCGACACTGGACAGCTATTCCTACCAAGTCTGGCATCGTCAAACACAGTGCCTCTTGCTCTCAACCCTGGGTCAATCTGGAGGACAAGGGTGGATCTCGCAGGCCATACTAACGAATCACAAAACTAGTTATGTTCTGGACAGGCAGTGGCTCCCCAAACGGCTGTTGCACCGAGGAGATGACATTGTATCGTGTTGGAAGTCTGCAACTACTCACACAAAAAGAAAACTGGGGAATCAATGCTTACCTGCAGCAGTGATCGGGGAGATTTTTGGGCATAATCGGTTGAGATCCTAGTGTTTGCAAGTCCAACCGGTTACATGTTGACATTCTTCGGTTTTCCTTTATTAAATTGGGGTATATTCTATAAATTCCTCTAAACTGATCGGTAAGTTTCCTGCAGTCTTGAACTTCAACCGGTTATTTCTCAAACTCAACCGGTTCATCTGTAACAAACTGCCGGTTCTCCCTGATCATAGACCTGCAGTGTCTGCCAATCCACACATTGAAGACAATGTGTCGAATGGGTTGTAAATCCAAGCAATGGGTGTCCATGTATGGCACATGCATGTGAATAAAAGTTCAATCACATGTGATCATTCTTGGCATAATACTACTAAAATTCCATTCTCACGGTCCATAGTCACGACTCCCAATCATCGAGATGGAATTTCCTTAACATCCTCCGGCCTGCCAATTTGAACGACGTTCACTCTGAGATGACTCACTGTTGTTCGTATAACATCATGCTGCCACTCAAATATTCTGCTTGTTGTAATCAAGAATCCTGCTTCAGAAGAAGGTACTGTAAGCAAACGTGAGCCCCTGCATTCTCCTTGAATGCGATTATCATCACTTCGGAAAATGGTGATTTGGGGGGGGGGGGGGGGGGGGGTTATTAACATATTTGGTGTCACCTGGTGTCACCAACACTAAATGTTAACCCAACATTATTTGTCATTCCTTGTAAATTTTTTGGGGGATTATAGATAAATTACAGTGTTACAATTACTATCACTTATCAAGTGATTTTTCATCCAAATTGGAATCGTCCATGACAATATTTCATCACAAGTTGCTGACAAGAGAAGGTAGGGTTTTGGCCAATGCATGTACATCCATGACAACATCTGTTCACTTATTCAGAAGAAGTGGCATCCGAAAAGTTACAATAGTGACATAAAATACCATATGACACTAAATATCATATTTAGTTTAGTGTAGTTACAGTTGAACCAATTGAGTTTGAGAAATAACTGATTGAAGTTCAAGGCTACAGGAAAATAATTGATTATCTTAGAGGAATTTATGGGATCTACCCCAAATCAATAAAGAAAATCAAAACATGTAACCGGTTGGGCTTGGAAACATTAGGATCTCGACCAATTATGCCCAAAATCCTCCCTTGACATTGTCTTGGGCTTCCATATATAGTTAATCAAATTCACTATATTTGTTAATCGGAGACTTTGGAAAGTCTTAAAATAAATGCAAATGGTTTAATATTTGGTCCAATTTCTTATTATGATGACATGTATTTGTGCCAAATTGGTTAGTGCCGCCCATGTGAATGGGTTTATTAAGTCACATTGAATATATATATATATATATATATTTGTGTTTTGAATGCCTTGTTCTTTATTTGAAAACCATGTCCTAAAGTAGTCTCAAAATCATGAAAAAGTCTCCAATTACCGAACATAGTATGTGAGGGTACTAAAGAGGTGTGAAATTTGAATGGCACTTAATAATGTCTAGTTCCCACTCCCGTAGCTTGAAAACCATGGTCCTCCAAGCCCTTGTCGTACAAGGGCTACTCTACACTAGAGCTTGAGGGTCCGTGACCATTGACATCATGAATTTGTCATTAGTCAAATTTTTGGATGAAAAATTGGAGATTGTCTCATTTCACTTTAAGGTACCCAACACCTTGAGGGCCTAAGGGATCAAGGGAAATTGAATGGAGGGTAAACTTTAGATGGAGTTCTACATGGCAACAAAAGGATAATGTTGCCTCAGGATATTGCCTCAGGTGTTGGCTTAGAGGTAGACTATGAAGGGTTACAAAGTTGGGAATTGGATGTTGGGGGTTGCTAACCATATTGTTCCGCGCTTGACGTAATATCCAATTCCAACTAGATAAGCATTTTAGCTATGCATCCACAAGTTTTCATTGGATGTGAAACATGAATCATTGTAAGATAATTAGCAAATCCAAATGGTGTTTGTATCCATTTCCTTTATAATTTTGGAGCCCATATGATATTCTTAATCTTTGTCAAAGAGAATGTTATTTTCCGCCACTAAATGAACATAAAGCCCCCCCCCTTATTATATTGATTGTTGAGCTTACACTAGTTAACATATATGAGAATGTGATTTAGTCTCTTTTGAACACATGTCTTTCTAGTGTCCATTCTTAGATCCACACCTAATCTCACACCACCCAAATATAAGTGTCCAATTAAGGAAAGTAATTGAGTGAAGCATGCACACCTTATGCCCCCTTCCCACATGACTTTAGCTAAGAATAAAAGTTGGTTCTAACAAACCGGCCTTCACACCATCGACATTATCTAGTGCCGAGCCTAGTTGGCAAATGATGTGGCATGGCTTAAAGTGGAGGTTTTAAGTGTCAAGCACCGACCCTCTCATTGGTACCTAAACATGAGGCAAGAATGTAGGACCTTTTAAAGTGTCGCCTCCCGCCCTTGTCATTGGTTGTTTTTTAGTCTTAACTATGATGACACGACCCAACATTCATTGCTTGGTTGATAAAACAATAGGGGTTGTTACACCACTTTCTTCCCATTCTCGGAGAATGGAGAATGGGGACGTGGCACGCTCTCCTTGAATGGCGGAGGGCCCATTCTCGGATAATGGAGAATGGAGAAAACTTCTTGTGAGAAGGTTTTACTGTTTTTCACCTGGGGTCGCTTCTTTCACATGGGGTCGCTTCTTTTTGTTGCGGCGGGGCTATAGGGTCACTTTATACTTGGGGCCGGATTGAGGACCGGCCGGAACTCTCAAAATTTGGGCCAATAGGATCGCTCGATAACAACGCATCAATTAGCTAAAATGTGATAGCATTAGGCTAATAATACAACAATTAGGGTGCTAATCACACATTTAAGATAAAAATGAAACATTGAAGTATTTAATCAAGCACATAGTATGGCTTAGGCTATAGGTTGGTTTAATAAGGCAACAATTAGTATAAATATGTTAGCAATAGGGTATAACACAACAATTAAGACGCTAATCATACATTTAAGATAAAAATGAAACATTTTAAGTTGTCAATCAATAATTTGGCGTACATTATTCAATGGGTTAGTCCACTAACACAATAATTAGCACAAATATGGTAGTTAGGCTAATAACACAACAATTAGGATGATAATCACACACTTAAGATAGAAATGAAATATTTAAGCATTTAATCAAGCATATGGTATGGCTTAGGCTATGGATTAGTCTAATAAGATAACAATAAGTGTAAATATGATAGCATTAGGCTAATAATACAACAATTAAGGTGCTAATTATGCACTTAAGACAAAAATGAAACATTTAATCCGTTAATCAAGAATATGGTGTGCCTTCTAAACCACGCCCATCGGTGGTCAATCCATTGAACATGGTAGATAAATTTATAAGAGCATTTTGACGCTGGAATAGATTCAAAGGCCCCAATTTAGTCTAGTGGGACCCAATTTCGATTCGCTAACCACAACCCTATAGATGTCATCCCCCATAGTATTAAGTGTCATGAAACTTAATTGTCGAGAACACCGGGCATTGACCACAGTAAGTTCTGTGAAACTTAACCCTCAAGACCATCGGGCCCTAAAATCAGGCCTCACCACTTTACATGTGACAAGGTTAGGCCCCAAAAAAGTTCATAAAGTGGGGCCGGATTGAGGGCTTAATCAGGCCGGTGCTCCGGGCGGCCCCAACCCGTGTATAAAGCCGCCCTTAGTTGATCGAACTTCAAATCCGAGCATGTGAATAGAGCACAAATTCTTACCACATGCAGGCGGCAATGGTAATTCTCATTCTCCATTCTCCATTCTCCACAGGCCACAGAGGGGTGTCACACCTTTCTCCATGGAGAAGCTATTCTATTGGCTCCTCTTTTTCCTCATTCTCCATTCTCCATTCTCCGAGGAGGTGTGACAACCCCTAATGAACATGTGTGAAAGCTACTCAACTAAGGGCTTGGCTGCACTTGGAACGGGTGCGGTAACCGGCCTTAAGGCAGCTCCGGCATCCGTATCCGGTGGGTCCATGCCGGATAGCCTGTAGGTGTGTCGGGGATTGTCGGGGCCATGTTCCTCCCAGAAAACGGAGCGAAGCACCAAAACATGATGATTTTCAACCGATCCTCTCAGGCAACGTTAGAGGTGAGCTTGGATGAGAACGCGCACTTCGGTGGACATAATTTGTTGTTGAGTCTTCAAGTGACAGGGTTTGCAGTTTTGTCCTTAGCTTGCTTCTTTAGCTTCGGTTCTCCCCGCACACTGTGAGGACCCAAATTTATCTCGTGAGTGGGCCGTTGCTTTCGATGTTTTGGGGGTGTTGGTGGTATCATGCAGTTTTGATGACTGCTTCTTGATATTAGGGTTTCCGGCTTCTTACACTACTGCTCAAACGTATAGTTTTGGGGAGTTTGGTGTTTGCATTTGCTGGCAATCTTTCGTCCTTGGCTCTGAAACTGTTGTGAACTTCACAATCGGGAAAGCTTATGGCCCCGTGTTGGCAGGAGTTCACCTGCAGAGGTGAGATTTCTCGTTGTGTTGGTTCTGTGGTCGAATACTGTTGTGGGTTTTTTATTTCCCTGAAGGCTGTGGTGTCACTTTCTGTTTCTGCTTCGCAATCGGTCAATCTTGTGGCAAAGTTAGAGCTCCCCTCTCCCCTCCCTTTACACTAGAGCTCAGCCTGCCACTAACTCGACGCAGGTATCCTTTCGGAGATCAGCTGAAAGCATCTTTAGATGATCTTCCACCGAAAGTAGACATGATGCTTTCTGAATCAGATGATGGTAAAGACCAGTGTATTCTCACGCTTAGGCGGGCCTCCGCATCACGTCTGTCAACCAAGAAATTTCATGTGGCCGAATTGGTCAGTTCTCAAACCGGATTCATTTGCAATTTGAATGGTCGGAGTATGCAAGAATAACGCTGCTGAAGGAGTCTTCAACATTAAGGTCATAAGTCATTTGATATCCCCCCGCATACATATGAAGATGTGAATAAGTGCAAATTGATGACAAGACTAAATTTGATACTTTTGAGTGCTCAATAGTGAACCACAACAACAACCATACCGCAAGAAAAAAACAAATGCAATGCCAGCAATGACTTGTACATCTTTGACACAGAATAATGAAAGCCAATGCTATCAGGTTCTAGTCTAACCACGATAATGCTTATTCATTGTCACCTTCTAGCTCATGTCACATTGATCGATTCTCTGCCATTGTTACAATAAGGGCTGAGTCAATGGCGAGGTCAATGGGGGAAGTCACACTATTAAATTGTGACCTCTCAAAGGAAATGTCCAACAGAAGGACAAGAGACCTAGATAAAGGATTAGTTTCCTGATAAGTTGAGGTTATGAACATGAGACAGATATATGAATGGGACACACACCTATGCTGACTTGAAACTTGCAATTACTTGTTGAGGCTCTGATTGACCGATTATGCCCAAAAATCTGCTTCCCACAGTGGGAGGCTCATTATTCTTCTTTGTTCTTTGTGCCCTGGAGATACCAAGAATTCTGTAATTTTTTACACTCTGGGCCAGTGTCAATGTTTATTGTGCAGATATTTTTGGAAACTCTGCTTCTATTCGAGAATTTGGCTGCACAACGTCTTCCGTCTTGGTCTTTTGAAACCTCGGGAGCAAATTGTTCTAGTGAGCAAACTGGTGCTTCCTTGTTCTTGGGAAGCAAGTTGTCGGAGTTGTTGTATGTTTAGAAGGCCATAAGTAGACAACAATTCAGCCCTCTTGTGTGGGAGCAAGTTTTTGCGAGCCTAATAAGTCAGCATATGCATTGTCAAGAATGACACATCGCACGCAGTGTTTGTTCACACCTAGCCTTGAATCCAAAAGAAACTGCGAGCATTCATTGGTCCCCCAACTTGCATCACTATATGTGTTTATTGAACGTACATGGCCATGCCTTTCATGGTTCTTGGACCATCTATAGATGATTTTCCTTTTTCCTGACATGTTCGCACCTTGACTTTGGCGTGAAATCAAATTGTTCCTTTTCCATGTGTGTTAATAGGGTTCTTTGTTAAGCGATGGATGACATCGTGGATTTGAGCGAGAGCTCACAATGTCCATCTACTCAAGTGCCCATTGACGTGAATTTTGGCTTTAGGTCGGAGTTTCTGGACAACCAAACATTGGCTTCCTCTATGCCAACCGCTACAAAACGAGGTGAATCAAATACTGCACAATCATTGTCGGTTCCATCGGTATCACAAGCTGCACTTCCCCACAAGGTTTGAGGGCCCAACTGGACTGAGGCGGAGATGCTTGTCCTCATTGGCCAAAAACATATAGAATGGGACGGGAGGCACAATTCCAATCATCCTTCTCTTGCCAAATTTGTATATGGAACCACGGCATGGAAAATGGTCTTGGCGAGATGCATGAGTGTGGTGGGTTTCGGGGTTAGGAATGCCGACCAAATAACCAACAAGTGGGATGGCTTGATCAAGGACTACAAAATAATCAAAGAGTACATAGAAGGGACATGTTCCGCCAATTGGTGGGGGATGAGTAGGGATGAGGAGAAAAAATTGTCCAAAACTAGAAAAATGTCATTGGAGTTTAGTGAGTCTATGTACATAGAAATGGAAGGCTTTGTTGGGAAGAGACAAATTTTGGACCATACAACGGATGTGGTGGACTCCAATAGGTTGACTCCGCCGGTTGCAAGGCATTTTGGTCACTCCCCTCCTACTCCACATGTTCCTTATGTTGGAATGGAAAGCCCTGCGACTAGTGCCGCGACTGCACCCGAGTTTCCAACGGAGAGAACGCCCAAAGACAATATACATGGCTCAACATGCCGAAAGTGGAAAGCCGTGGGCACTGACAACTTGGTGGACTTTCTCAAAAATTTCATTTACGAGTACCTTGCACATACAGAGACACAAGACAAAGACAAACGCGTTTCACTAGTAGAAATTATGCGTCCGGATCAACAAAAAATCAACAAAAAGGCGTTGGTCGCGGTTGTTACTTAGGACGCGTTGACCTGGACATGATGTAACACAGTTTTGTTGATTTTTTCTGTTGATTTGGTCACAAACTTTTTTTAAAAAAACTTTTTTAATTTATATATATATATATTGCTCAGACGTCATTTAATTTAATTATATATATATATATATATATATCATTAAAAATTATACGTGGATGCTTGGTAGGTCCGCACCTTCTAACCCCTTCCAAGTAACCCTCAACCTATACACCACCTTCAAGGATAAATTACCCATCACTCACCTAGGTGGTAAGGCCAAGGGTGGCGGCCAAGGGGTTCGAACCTTGCACCTAGTGACACCCACACATGTGCCTTCACCACTACGTCATCACATCACATATGACATACATGGAGTGCTTCAAACCTTTCTAGACTAAGGCCACTATTTTCTCTCTACTACCTACTTGATGTATATATTTATTGTAAATATATACTGTAAATATTGGGAATTGATATTTCTACATCTTTTTTAGCTAGATTCACATATTTTTGCCGGTTCGGTTGTTATGTCACTGAGGCGCTATATATGAGATTCTTCGTGGTGCATCTGGACCGTTGATCCACCAAGGGCCTCAATGATCCTAGGTGGCGGTGGGATGGGGGGCGGGGGTGGTGCTTGCCACCAAGGCGGGGTGGGGCCGTGGGCCTCATGTCTTTTTTGGGAAGGCCGGATTTAGGGTGGTATCGGGCCTAGTGGCTAGGTGGGCCCAGTGGCTAGGCCTACTTATTATATAACTAGTTGGTTACCTTTACTCTACTTACTAAATGACTAGTTGGTTACCTTTATTCTACTTACTAAATGACTAGTTGGTTATCCTTCCTCTACTTACTAAATGACTAGTTGGTTACCCTTCTTCTACTTACTAAATAACTAGTTGGTCATTTTTACTCTACTTACTAAATAACTAGTTGGTCACTTTTACTCTACTTACTAAATAACTAGATGGTTACCCTTACTTGGTATTTTGATAGACTATCATATTACAACCATTGCAAAGAAGAAGACTATCCACAATCATATAGCATAGAATTACAACATAATAGTACTGTCATTAGAGGTATTACATTTCCGGATGAAAATATTCGATTTGCTTGACAATAGCGATGATACATAAATTATGTAATATCATGTCATACCTATTTGTTTCATATCATACCATAAGTAGGCTAGTTTGAAAATTAACCATTTAAGACCCATCTACATTAAGAGTAAGGCTAACCAACTAGTTATTTAGTAAGTAGAATAAGGCTAACCAACTAGTCATTTAGTAAGTAGAGTAAGGCTAACCAACTAGTCATTTAGTAAGTAGAGTAAGGCTAACCAACTAGTTATTTAGTAAGTAGAGTAAGGCTAACCAACTAGTTATATAATAAGTAGGCCTAGCCACTGGGCCCGTCTAGCCACTAGGCCCGATGCCACCCTAAATCCGGCCTCCCAAAAAAGACATGAGGCCCATGGCCCCACCCCGCCTTGGTGGTAAGCACCACCCCCGCCCCCCACCGCCACCTAGGATCATTTTGGATGCACCATGAAGAATCTCATATATAGCGCCTCAGTGATACGGCAACCGAACCGGCAAAAATGTGTGAATCTAGCCAAAAAGGTGTGGAAATATCAATCCCCTAAATATTTACTGTATATATTTATAGTAAATATTTACTAAATATTTATTGTATATATTTACATTAAATATTTACTATATATAATATATTGCCTTTCTTTACTATATATTTACTGTATATATTTATTGTATATATTTACAGTAAATATTTATTTTTTTATAAATATTTATTTACTATATATATTTATAATAAATATTTAATATAAATATTCTAGAATATTTCTAAAAGATTCTAAAAGATTCCACATTTACTGAAATTTTGTTGATTTGGTCATTGTACTATTCAGATCAACAAAAAAGTAGGCAGCAAACTGTTGATTTCTACAAAAATTCAAAAATCAGTGAAATCGGTCATTGCAGTGCCGGATCAACATAGATCTGTTGATTTTTTGTTGATTTGGTCATGATTTTCTAGTAGTGTTTGGAGGAGTGAAGTGTTGGTATTGGATACGGCACGTGAAGGAAGAATTATACAAAAAGAAGTACAAGTTGTGAGCATAGATCAAAAAATTTATGAATTGAAGGTGGAGAGGACAAAAAAATTGGGAAATTTAACTAACAGTTTGTTGATGTTGGCGTCGTTTATGGATGTTGTTACAAGGTTTTGTACTCCACCATCCTCCTTTGAATTTTAGCTTATTCTTAAGGTCTTGGTCTTCTTGGATGTCTTGCTATATAGTTGGCATTTTGGATACGTACTAGATAATCTAGAAAATACTCATTTGCCATCTTTCCTTCTAGCAAGGTTTTTTCTTCATTCATAAGGTCCATTGGTCTTGGGGATTGAAAGACATTTTCTTCGTATCTTTGTAGCAAGTTATTGTCGTCCATTGGCGGAAGATGATAATCTTCCAAAATTTGATCCAATGTCCGGTCATTGCTAGTAAGTAGTATGTTGTATAAGACACAATAACAATGAACAACCGTATGTAGAAAATCGAGTTTTAAGAAGGATTTCGTTCCAATCTCTTTGAATCTTGCTTTAAGTATGTCAAATGTTCGTTTGACGTTCGTTCACTTAGTTGAGTGTTTTTGATTGAACCAAACCTTTTTTTTAAAGAGACAATCCCATAGGTCTCATCTTGTATGACGTAATACACCAACTCAAAAGAGGGTATCCACGGTCCGCCACAATGTATGAAAGACTTGAAAAACCTACCGGCCAAATTAATGGATCATCATAAAACCTACTCATAATTCCCTCTTTTATTTTTTGGTATAATTCTGTGGTTCAAAGTGTATGATATCATATAAGGATCCTGGCGGTCCAGTGTTAATAGATATAAAATAACATTTGCTATCTACAACACCTTGTGGTAGAATAAAAAATTATTTGTGTTGGTTGCGGTGATCAGCTACCACAATGGTATTTGATGGCGCCGCAATATAAATATGTGAGTCGTCTATAACACCAATACAATTTGGCATCCACTGCTTGGCTTGGAACGCAGACGTGATTTTAGCCAACCTTCAGCTTACCGACCAAGCAATGAGATGTCCAAAATTATTGCTTATGACTGAGCACATTTGTCGAATAATCTTATGTACGGTATATTTGTCTAATGTTGTTTATTCTGCAACCAGATATATAGAGACACCATGCATAAGCTTGAAAAGCGTGACTACCATTTTTTTCTCCACTCCAATTGATTGTCTTTAATGTATATGTTGTCCTTGTATGAACAGTCGAAGGTTATGTACCAATATGTTAAAAGTCTTCTTCCTCATTCGCAAGATGTCATAAAATATATCCGAGGTTTAGATGTTGAAAAATAATTCTTTAAACCGTCATGTGGATCTAGGTTAAACATACCATTTAGCATCCACATTACTATTATGTCAAACAAGAAAGTCAAAAAAATTTGCTTCTCATGTAGGTGTTCTAATGGATCCTCCTCGGACTCATGTCTTTCCAATGTTTTATGCATTGGGCCAAAACCATCGTAATCAACCTTACTTTTCAAAAAAATTCTATATGCAATATGAGCTTCATTTGTCTCCGTTAATGTAATGTATATGTGTATCATAATTACAAACATGTCGATCATTGTTATCACAATGAGAATGACGGAGACAATATCTAATGTGGACATTGACCTTTGATGCAGTGCGAGATGTAGGGGAATGTTGGTGGGTCCGCCGCAACGGAACAATGGTGGAATACATGGAATCGTTGGTGGTGATTGAGGTGAAAATCGTGTGCCGACAAAAAACTCCCCTTGAAGGACAAAAAGTGTCGGCATTGAAAGTGGAGTTGGGACCTCGAGCTCATAAGGAAAAAAATCAAGAGGTGGAAAATACACAGAGAAAAAATCTAGTTCGGAGTCGGATTGAACTATCTCTTCTTCACGTGATTCTGCAACCTTCAATTACAAAAAATATGATTAAGGTTACATATCAATGTATATTGGAGCAATGTACGTAACATTATGCACAAAATATGAATTACTGTCATAGTGTTGGCATTTTGATTTTGAATAGCTTTCAACAGACACGGAAATGGACTTTAATGTGACGCCAAATCATAGTTAGAAATGAAAGTCATCTTAAATGTCATTGGAAGTGGTATGTGAACTTCAACATTGTTTTATGTTTTCATGTGAGCTCCTACATGGATCTCAATGTCAATTTAAGTTGTGAAGTTGTTAGGTGATTTAAGACCAAAACCAAATTGTTTCACAATCAATTTAGAAGTCATGCCAAATGGCATTCGAATTGAATGTGAAGATGTTTATATATTATAATTATATGCATGAAAAACAATGTGTTTCTCACGTTGCCGACAAAGACGAAAGAAAAGTAAAAGTAAAGCAAGACAACCGTGAAACTGTGGAATTTAGAAAAAAAAAACCTATAACTACGTGCACTTGTGGATGAAGTTCTCAAAATTCCAAATCAACCTCGGCCAACCTCTTCCTAACGACATCAAAAGGGTTGGACATCGCAATGAGGTTATCGCGCCGTGGCAAACTATCAAAGCCAGCATCACCGTCATGGACCATGAACAAAAGCGAGCGGCCCAACTCATGCGACTCCAAATCTTATTCAGAGTCGAACCGAAGCATGAGAGCTCGGAGATTGGTGCAATCTTCTTGCAACTCCCACTTGTACATCTCCACAAGAGAAAGAAGTTGCATGCATGTGATATAGATCACATGATGGGAAGGAAGAAGCAACCGAACATGACAGCGCCATACAAGTTGCCATGTGCAAACACAACCATTGCGGAAACCTCAAAAAACAACACACAACATCCATGCACATAAACTTCCAACGAAATAAAATAATAAATAAATTTGGATTGACGAAATTCGGTCTCATGTCGCAATGAGTGTGAATAGTGAGCATAGCAAAACATCTTGTACCCTTGCCAATAATCCTCCACCCTACACACATATTTCCGGAAGTTGATGAACCAAACATTCATACATGTGAGCATGATGAAGCACTTCCAAAGCACGCTACCAACGACCGAGTGATTCCGGATACAAAAATGGCGAACCAACCCATGGTATGCCAGCCATTAGCTTCGAGAGGTGGATTGACCAAGACGAGGTGGATTGACTTGCGAACATGGGTGGGACTTGAAACTCCATGTGAACTTATTGATGGATAGAGTAACCGCAATTCAAAGATATGCAAAGTAGAAAGGCATTTGAATAAGGCAGATGGGTCTTTAATGGATATGTTTTCCTAATAGCCCACTCCTCACAGGATATGAAACACACAATTAGTACGAGATGGTTAACTAATCCAAAGCACATTGCCTCATGTTTGAAGTTGCATCGTGATTATTTAGACCTACAATGGTCTCAATACTATTTGATCTCTCTGAGGGCAAATATCATTCTTGGTTTGAAAAAGAAATGACAACAAATGGCAAAAACTCCATCAAAATGACTACATTACATTTTTGAGTGTCGTCTTTGTGAGGGAGCAACTAGAAGACGATATTGATCACATTGTGTTAGTGTTGTAATAATGCTCAAAACGGGGTACGAGTTCTCCTTCAGTGGTGGACTGTGATGAATTCAGAGCTGCAAAAATTTGAAGATTGCTTAAATTTTTTGTTCGAGAGGGAGGCAAGATCTGAATTTTCCTGTAGTCAGGACACATCCATCTCCTCGAACTGGAATAGTGAGCGAGTGCTCAAAGCTGGGACAGATGTGTTGTAGAAAACCGGCAAACAAAAATGTGTGTTTTTTTTTTCCCCATTCAATGGAAACTGTAATTCCCACCTCTAAATTGTGTAACCTTGAATCTAGTCAAAGCAGTTCCGAACAAGGGACCAGAGTCTCTCTGAGCACTGAACCATCTACAGGGATTGCATAAATCCAAAATTACTGAAATAACATCCTCACATGTCACCTCCAGATATATGCTCCTTCTCTCTCACTCTAGTTTGTGACTGCTTCTTTCTTGGCGAATCAGGAGAGATCAAATTACAAGTGCGCAATGCATTCGCTCTACCTGTCGGTCATCTACTTGAAAGAGAAAACAGACTCCTCATTGACAATGTTTCCCAAGCACTAAGACTGCAAACATACATAAATGTTTTTACCTCTATCTTCGTCGCTCACTCAGCGTTTTCCGCCTCTGACTGCCTCCGAATGATCAAATTTCCTGAGTTATACCTCCCTTCCTTCTCCCTCACTCTAGTTCTGACTGCTTCCTGCTTGACGACTTACCAGAAACCTACTTCTTCGCAATGTATCCACTCTCCCTGTCGCTCTTCTACTTCTCTTTCTCCCCCTAAACCACTTCAGAGAAGCAACAAATACCTCGTGTACATTGTTTCGCCTCCACAAGGAACTGGAAATATGTACAGTCGATTACGATGTCGCTTAATCAGATATTTCCATCTCCGACTGCCTCACTTTCTTCTCCCGCACTCTGGTTCATGACTCCCTCTTTCTTGGCGAATTAAAAAGAAACTACTTCGACGAAATTCGTTCACTCTCCTTATAGCTCACCTACTGCTTATCTCCCTGCAAATCTGCTTCAGCGCGGAAGCAAATTCCTCCAGGACATTGTTTCCCTTGCACAAGGAACTGCAAATATGTAGAGAATTCCCTCTCAATCAGACAATTCCATCTCCAACTGCCTCACTTCTTGGTGAATTAAGAAGGAACTACTTCGATGAAATTCATCCACCCTACCTGTTGCTCACATGCTGCTCGTTCTCCCTGCAAACCGCTTCAGAGAGACAATATCGAATTCCTTGTCGACATTATTTCGATACCTCAAGTGTGTAGAGTCTGAAATCAGTTTACATTTCTGTGAATGAGTAACTTCGCAGAATACTAACAAGGGACCAACATGGATTGGCGAAATTCCCACCTCTAAATTGTGTAACCTTGAATCTAGTCAAACCAGTTCCGAACGAGGGACCATTCCGAACGAGGGACCACAATAATGTTGGGCACTAAGATAGATAGGGTTACTTTCTCCAACCAGCACACTTCTCTTAGGATATGAAATCATGATTAGTACAAGATGGTTAGCAAATGGTGGATTTTTGGGACTCCCGTTCCAACGAGCTTCCAACTTAACCCTGAAGAAATCCTCAAGGATACAGACAGACAGACACCCGGGGTCCGGATCCAAGAAATCTAACTTTCAAGCTTAAATGCACCTTAGTATCGCAATATTGCTTTTCTGTAAGTTCGCTTCCATTCGGTCTCCTCCATTCAGGAGATACGGAGATTGAAGCAAGGGAGGGTTCACCGAAACAAGAGGAGATGGGAGGAAAATGAGACATGCACATCCAACGATCCCTTGCATATCAGATCAAAAAGGGGAAGGTTATCCATGAAACATTACAGCTCTCGGAGCTCCCTCTCAATCGCAGTCACATGCTCCATCAACCTCACTCAACGCGGATCTTGGAGCGTGGGAGCTAGGAGAGCAGAGCCTGGGAGCCGACATAAAAGTGTGGATGAACGTGGAAGGCTCTCCGGCACATACCCAGCCGGTGCAGCTTCCGAGCCAGACCCGGCACTAGGGGTTGGCTAACCTTCTTACCCGGTTGGGAGCTTCTGGGTAGGCCTTGGTCAAATCCGGTTCCGGGCTGGCACCTCCACGTGCGGCCAGGCCCTAAGACCCACTTGAAAATCTCCGGAGCAAGTTTTTGTAGGTGCATTGGGATAGCCGGATGCCTCCGCTATAACCTTTACCCGGTTTTAAAAAATACTTTGGTTATTTGGTAAAGTCAAGTGGGAAGGGGGCATTAGAACCATAGGATTTGTAAATTTAGTTTTTGGACCTAGGAACCACCACTTGAGTTCAACCTAAAAGGTTTGGCATAACTCATTTACCTTAGGCAAGTTGATATTATGGAGTTCAATCGTGAGTTCAATATTTTCATAATACGGCTCTCTACTGTTTTCATTACTAGGTGGTCATAATCCCAATATATGGTGGGATAGAAATATGCTATGTCACATGGGTGGTTAAATTGAATGAACCAATTTACCTTAAATTAATGTCTTCACGTCTACCCAAGCCATGCTCACCAAAATACCTTGTATTACCTTATAATCCTTATATGAGCAATGCATATCAAATTCCATTCAACATCGAAATTGGGATAAGTGAAGCAATAGCATGCATACATAACAGTATTCAGATTCATAACAGTGTTCCATGGGATTGATATTATTTTCACATAATATTCTTGAATATTATTATATTCAGACTGAGCTTGGAAGAATATTTCACGAAATCATATCAGTCCCACATAACATTGTTATGAATATGAATAATATTATATATGTGAGCTCAACAATGTTTTAATCACGAGGACGGAAGATGCAATGGATAGGTATAACGAAGTGCAAGTGGGTGTGATGAAGGGAATCACTCGGTGCAAAACATGGGCCCACATGACTATTCTTGAAAGGTGTGCAATCACGTCATCATCGCACCCAACAACATGTGCTCCCAACTACAAATCCTATCTCAACATGCACCCCTTTATCAAACTTATACAAAGGTTCAAACGAGGTGTGTGACTTTAAACCTTTTCACACAAATTAGATTTGCTCTGATTCATGTGTTTTTGGTGCCATTGTTGCTTTAACACGATTGCTTATTAAAATATTTGATGTTTGATAGGGAACTACGATGCTCAAAGCGTCTCAATGACCATGGCAAAGACTTGATTGGCATTGGACCCTGGTATATTCTATCGACTTGTTGGGCCATACCTGGACTCAAGGCCTTGGGACTCCCACCAAACATCTCCAAAGAGGAAAGTTGCCGGAATTGTACTGAACTCAACCCCCCAATTATTCACTATGTCTACTATGTTCACTACGTTGTCCTTCTTGTTTCCGATGCACGATCGAAATCTTCTGGTATTTGCATGGTTTTTAACATTTCATGTCAATGCTGTGTATGTGCATCCTTTTAGGACCTGCAAGATGTATTGTTTTTTTTTTTTTTGTAGTAGTTCTCATGTAGGAATGAATGAGATAAACCTCTAATGTCCCTTATGGATGGTTTTGTCCAAATTACCACCTTCGAAAGGAAGATTTCATTTGCATCATGCTTTTTGATATGTCCATAAATCATGCATAAGTCTAGATCTAATTAAAACACATTTTAATGCGGGTCATGAATATGACAATATGCCAAGGGGCATTAAGACAAAAAGATTATAGTAAATTATGACAAGATGACACATCAATTTTTGGTAGCTAAGATATTCATCTGGTCCATGATAAATATGTGACCCATCAATTCTAATATTATACTAATTTGGATATATGATGTACCATTTCAGAGTGTCCAAAGATTAGGTTGCAATCTCATTGTAGTTCCTCAACATAGTTTACTTTCACTTCATACAAAGGGTGTGTTTATGACAAAGACCAAGGGTCGTTGCCATGGCTTTCTAACTTCCCTCATTGGTTGGAAAATGAGTGATGGACCTATTTTTCTTGACACTAGTCTACCCCACATTAGGTCATCAAAAACGAGGTCGACCGTGTCAAAAGATAGGATCATAACGTACATGGAATGCTACATGTCATGAAATGGATAATGTTTGGTAATTGTTTGGATTTTGCAACTAGACCACCCTAATAGGTTGTCTCAACAAAGTAAAGGTGATTGTCCACTTTACATTATGTCATGTGACCAAGGCTTTTAGAGAATGTTGTGGATTCCTCTAGGTCGTGGCTATGGACCAAGGACCAAGACCATGAGAGATCATAACCATTTGGCCTTCATTTGGTGCACGAGGTGGCATTTTGTGATTGGGAACAAAGACGACCTCCTCAAAGCATAACCCTCTCCCTCCCCTAGCCTTAAATTGAATTTTTGATCTCCATGAGTTGAGAGTCCAAAGAGGAAATTCGCTAAAATGGTTTACCTCAAGTAAAATCTTGCTCGGGTCTCTCGGCCCCTGTGCCCCTCCCCCCCATGAGTCTAGGTTGACCCTAATTCTCTTAAATCATTTTTCTCCCCATCTTTAGTCACTACACCATTATGTTATTTAGTGTTACACGTGTAATATTGTCGCCCACTCTATTATGAGGCTTATCCTAGGCTACACTAATGACCAACAACCAGGCAACAAATTTAACCATTAGTGTAACTATAGTTTTGATTTTGAATAAAAAAAAACCTAAGAAAACACTTAGGGAATACTTAAAAGGTTATCTTTGTATCGTCTAGGTGTCTCATATAAGTTCTATTCGGTCAATTTCAAGTTTATTTCAATTTATTTAGGATTTTGGGTGGACAATTCATACACTCAAACATAAGGGTTTAGGAGTTTCTTAGCCATAATACATGCATTTGAAGACAGTCTCTCAATCTCACACTATTTACCCAAACAATAGTTTGACAGTGAGTTCATATTAATTGGACCTTGTGTTGTGCACAAGCATAAGCACAACCATTGGTGCATGCAGTAACATTGTAAGCATACCCAAATGAATAGACCTTGAATGTTACAACGACACCCAACGATAGACTATCACAATCTCTAAATCCATTTCAACAATATTCCCAGTTTCCTCTTGCTAATGATAGTGCACTCAAGGAAGATAGTCAATAAATTTCAAATTCATAGACCATGGCCTAGGTTTTTGAATTGGGTATTAAACCAATTACTCCTCACACTATGAACTTATATTTTCTCATTAACTGAGATCCTTGACATGAAAATGTAATCTCATACCCGTTTATCCTTACAACTCCTCCATCTATTTACAATATTCACACAAGTCAAAGGTCGTTGAGCTTTTCTCAGTAAACAATGACAATCTTTTAACATCTTCTTTCGATTGATGTCAATTTACTTACATATCACGGACATCAAAGATACCATCTTATTCAATCTTCCATTCAAGTTGACCTATATCTCTCATAGATAATAGGCTTAAAAGAAGAAATCAATCCTTTTCATTTAAGGTAGGACTTGATCTTATATTTAATAATCACCAGTCAAATTGACTTCTCAATTCCACTCTCTTGCAGTTATGCTTGTGCATGTGGATAGAAAAAACTACAAGGATTGCCTTTCTTTTGTTCATTATTACTTGATAGCTAGTATGTACTCCTTGGTGCTCCACAAACCAAAATTACACCTTCATAGTCAATAGCCTTTCTTAGTATAACTTCTAGTTGAATTTGTCACACTAAATATGGGTTATTATTGAATACCTTATTTCCAGTAAGGACACGCAAGTCCAACACCCCCAATCCATCACTTAAAATAAAAATATAACTTTGATCGTAGACATTACCACACTTGGGACTACAGAAAATCAAGATTAGGAAGAACTAGGATGACCGGTACAAACTCCTTGGTAATTCCTCACTTCATTCATACATTAGTTGATTAAAGGTGAATCACTTATCTGAATTCACATACATCTTGAGACTACCAAAGGGATTGATCAAATTCTAAAATTCAACAGAGGTTAAGCCTCCAACTTCAAACTCTCCCTACATATATATGCCAATGCTTGGGTTGCACACCTTTCTATCGATGACCTCTTTCAATTTTATTTATTTATTTATTTATTTTATGAATCTCAAGTTTATAGTCATATGATTCACATGTTTCTTAAACTTTATAGTTCACTGTAACTCCAATTACACTGCTATTTCCTAAGGAACCAAATTTAGCAAAATAAATAAAACACGATAGTAACCTCATGGTTCTTGGTGTTATTGTGCTTCGTAATATAGTGGCATTAATATGCTCAATAGTATTATGAAGTCCATGTATAGGTTACAAAATGATTGATATGTTGAACATACGTGTAAACAAATGACATTTGGCATTAGTATGCTTAATAATGTCTTCGTCATGCATATTAATTTGATGTGAACACACAACACTTGACACTAGTATGCTCAATCATATCTACCTCTTGCACACTAAATTTTGAACACGTGACACTTGCCATTAATATGCTTAATAATATGTTCCTCTTACATACTAAAACATAAAACTACCATCTCGTGCTACACTAAACAACATGCACATGAATAATTATGCACTTCATTTATGTTACTTATGTGAACAAGTGTCATGTTGATAGTTAACGGATGTGATGCTAGGTACTAGCCCTCTATGCATCTAGATTAGACCATTCGCTAATATAGTAAATGTTGTGTAGTAAAAGGGCCACTTCTCACACGAGCCAAGAGCCGTGACCATGAAATTGTGAGAGCCCAAAAGAAAGTGTCCAAAGGCTGTCCCAATACACCTTCAAATCATGTAGTGTGGTCACAAATTCTCAAGTATAGTGTGAAGCCATATGTGATTAGGCCCTCAACCAAATGCTATTTCAATGAACTTCTATTCATGCAGGTCTTCACACATCATAAAATAAAATATATCAAGAGTTGTGAATGTTCGGAGTGCCATGGTCTCGCAGTTTTGTGTTAGACCTACCTCTAAGAGGTGGTTTTTGAAAATAATCCAAGTAACCATGAAACATGATCCATTCGATGCCATGTAGGAATCCATGTAGACTTTACATCCATCTTGCATTCACGTAATTAGTTGGTCCCTCAAGCGTAGTGTGATGCGAACTTGGACCGGCTCCGCCTTTCCCACCAATGAGAGTGCTTGAAGGGCAATGGTCACGGGCTCTCGGTCTCGTGTGTGAAGTGGCCCTAAGGGCCACTTCACACACAAGGCTGAAGGCCCTTGACCATGGCAAGGTAAGAGCTCTCATTGGTCGAAAAGGCGGAGACTGTCCAAGTTCACTTCACACTAGGAGGTGAAGGCCCAAAGGCCCAAAGAAAAGTTCGTGGATGAAAAGTCTACATGGAGTCCTACATGGCTAGTTGTGGATAAGGGTGCATGGTCTACCGGAATTTGCGTCAGACCCACCTCCAAGAGGTGGGCTTGACGCAAATTCCGGGAGACCATGACTTTTTTAATAAATTTTCCAGCAGGACAGACTGCATGGCAAATTCCAGGACAGACAAACACCACCAAGTAGTTATCTTAAATTGATAAACTTGGAGACATATTATATTAAACCAAATCCTCCCCTCTTTTTCCGCCAACAAAATATGCAATGGTCCCGCAACATGGTTCATTCTCACTTCACACTATGCTCGAGGGCCAAAGACTACATAAAATGGCTTTCCCAACACCCATGGTACGGCCTTTGGATGAGAGTCAAGGGTCCTCACCATTACAAGGTCACGGCTCTTGGCTCATGTGTGAAGTGGCCCTAAGTTAATCAGCGCCTAAGCTTGAGGGCCCGTGGGCCGTGACTATGAGAAATAGGAATCTTTTGCTTCACATGGTACGGTATACAGTACGGCTTGTGGATGATTTCAAGGGCGTCACGGCCCTTCCTCGGTCCGTGTGTAAGTGGCCCTGAGCTTACGGGAGTTTACTGTCGCTCGCAATTCCCATGACTCGCTCCGAAGCCTGGCTCGAACCCTAATGCCTTGTGCGTCTCTTCTCTTCTCTTCTCTTTTCTTCGCTCCAATCCTTCGCTAACGCTCCTCCTTTGGTCTTCAGTGCTGCCTTTTGCAGATTGTTGTTGCGAGAGGATGAAGAAGTAGGCGGGATGGGCCACGAGGGGGGTGGTCCCATGGGGCGGAGTGAGGATATGGAGTCCGGGGCGAACATGGACATGGGGGAGTTCATGGCAGAGACGGAGGACACCGAGGAGGGCGTGATGACGCAGGAGGACGAGGAGGAGTTGAGTGAGGAGGAGATCGATGTGGATGAGCTGGAGAAGCGCATGTGGAGGGACCGTCTGCGCTTGAAGCGCATGAAGGAGGGGCAACGCCCCAAGGAGTTTGGCGTGGAGAGGCCGCGCCTACATAAGCAGTCGCAGGAGCAGGCGCGGCGGAAGAAGATGTCACGGGCGCAGGATGGGATCTTGAAGTACATGTTGAAGATGGTGGAGGTGTGCAAGGCGCAGGGGTTTGTGTATGGGATCATCCCGGAGAAAGGGAAGCCTGTGAGTGGGGCATCTGATAACATCCGGGCGTGGTGGAAGGAGAAAGTGAGGTTTGATCGAAACGGCCCGGCAGCCATAGCCAAGTACCAGGCAGATCACGAGCTGCCGGGAAAACCGATAGGTAATGTGAGCTCTGCCCCTACACCGCACACTCTGCAGGAGCTGCAAGACACCACATTAGGGTCGTTGCTGTCTGCACTCATGCAACATTGCGACCCTCCGCAGCGGCGGTACCCTCTGGAGAAGGGCCTGCCGCCTCCCTGGTGGCCCTCGGGGAACGAGGAATGGTGGCCGCAGCTGGGATTGCCCAAGGGCCAAGGTCCCCCTCCTTACAAGAAACCCCATGATTTGAAGAAGGCGTGGAAAGTGGGGGTGTTGACGGCTGTAATCAAGCACATGTCGCCAGACATTGCCAAGGTTAGAAAGTTGGTTCAGCAGTCCAAATGTTTACAAGACAAGATGACTGCGAAGGAGAGCGCGACGTGGCTGTTCGTTCTTAACCAAGAGGAAGGGCTCGCTTGGCCACAGAAGGGCATGAATGCGGCCGGAACTCCCGGAGGGCACAGTTCTGGGAGCCTGGCAGTGAACAGTGCAAGCGAGTTTGATGTGGATGGACTAGGTATTGATCTCCAACAGGGGAATTCCGGAAGCGACGAAGCTGAGGATGTGGATGCTGACGACCATGAAGCCCCTAATGCCAGTAGACCCGACTTCTCTGCTCTAACGAAGGGCGGAGTAGAGAGGGATGCGGACACACCGGACTCAGATTTCTCCCTGAGGATACAGGACGGAGATACGATGGAAAGTGGGAGAAAGAAGCGGTCTTCAGGGGGCGCAGATGCAGAGCAGACGATTTTTATGTGCCGTTATAAGAGATGCAAACACAGCGAATGGCGGAATGCTTTTCCTGGACGAGAATTGCGCGACAGGCATGTGGAGACCTGCACGATGAGGTCGGAGATTCAAGGATCTACAATGAGTCGACCGATGTCTGGAAGTATGGCACAAAGCAACGATCAGTTGCAGGCTTTGGGTGGGAACAGTCTTTTCCCGTCGGATGGAATCGCCAGCAGTCACGCCAATGTGATCCAAGGAATGGCAGCTTATACTCCCCTCCCTCTCCCTGGCCATCTCCAAAGCGTAACCCCTGTGCAGAGCACGCAAGGAGGTAATGAAAGTCATCATCTGCTTCATGACTTGTTTGCAGGGATATATGGGTCTAGTGGATTACAGCCAATGGACAATCGGATGGGAGTTGCAAGTATCAGCGGACCAGCACAGGAGCTTGGAGGGGGCCATTTAGGTCTGGATAGTGCGATGGACAATCATCATCACCATCGGCCAATGGAGACATCTGACCTTGTTTCCGATGAAAGCTTATTTGGGCATGGGTTCGGGGCATCTGGGAATGGAGTTGGGAATTTTAGTAATATGCAGAAGGAAGGGAATGCATTCGAACACACATTCGAGCAACATGGTGTTGAGCTACCGGCAGAGTATAATTTCGGCACCCCTTTTGATATAGGAATGGAGGCTCCAGTGCCACTGGGGCCTCCCATAGACTTGGATGAGGACCTGATATGGTACTTCGGTGCTTAGAATTCTGACACCAGAAAGTGACATGTTGGTGGTCTTCACTTTGGAAGCCGGCGTGAGGGACTAGATAGAGAAGTGGATTAGAGTTGGGTTGGTTATTAGCTACTGCTGCAGCAGGCAGTTCCACATAATGCTTATTTTAGCAGGCGTTCTGGGTTGATCGTGCAGTCTACTCTTATCTGGCTGGCCAACCTGTGATACTGAAATGGGCACACGACTGCAAGGGAGGTGAGGATGGATTCCAGAGGTGTTGGTGGATGCAGTTGATGCCAGGATGGGGTAAGAATTGAGCAAGTAGACTCATTCTTGTACTATATATCACCATTGCTATCAACATTGAAGAGAAGGGTACGCAGCTGGAGTGGGGGATAACAACTTGTTTTCCTGCTTGGTTGGCAACCCTCAGTAGACTTCAGTGGGATGTAACATAAAGCTTTTATGAATGCAAGTACGGGTGCTTCATCAACTCTCTTTTGTTGGAATAGACTTTAAGTAAACGTCTGAATTTCTAGTTCATCATTGCATAGAAGAAGAACCTCAAGTAGATTTGAAAGTTGTGTTTGAAGAAATAATATGATTGAAGATGTGCTTCTCTGTAGCCTACCTTGGTGCTTTTAGGCTTTGGATTCAGTCTCTCAATGGAAATTAGTGCTGCTTGCTGTCCATAATGTAAAACATCTTTTTGTACATTGAAGGTATAGTTATTCATCTTTGGGTGAAACTGCTCCAATTAGAGTTAAGGAAGATAGTTGGGAGCTGTTCCATTTAGAAGGTCAGTTGGTGACAAGATGGCTGATGCAGGCCTTCTGGGGACATCGTAGGATCTAATGTAGGACCAAAGTGAGGAGCCGATTGTGACAGTTTCTGCAAGTTTTTGTTGCTTTACGAAGAACCTTCTTGTTAACTTCAAAGTTGGAGTTCTGAGTCAGAAACAACAGTCTGTGCAGTAGCTTTGAATCTGTAGCCTAATAATCTGAAGCTTCTGTGATCCAGCTTTTGGTTTTCTAAGGTTCATCTTCAGGCCATCCCTCTCGTCTTGATTTCAGCTGTTGATGGTGAGATATATGATAAGAAGCCTTCTGTTGTTCAGCTATGGAGCTCAGAATTACCTCTAGCTTCATCTGCTCAGATGTGTGTACACAGAAGAATCCATTGCAGCAGGAATAATGATAACTGATTTTTGGAAAACTTCTGGACACTGGTTAGCTGCTTTGGTTGTCAAATATCTGGTTTCTACCACCTTATTATATGGATCTGCATAGTGTATTCATGTCATGATTATGGGTGGTTGATTCATGTTTGCCAGATGAATCCTTGAATTCAATTGGTGAAAACTTTTTATTACAAATATGGCAGTCATATTCCTTCTTTGGCACACTGGGTGACATTGCGCCTGAAGTTATGTTGAATAGAGGATGCACGGGGTGCAATTGGTGAGGCCTTTGGTCCTTTTTTATTGTTCTAGTTAGACCACCCACACGCTGTCCTGGACTGGGCAAGGGCGGGCATCATTTAGTTTCAGGGTGCATGTGTGTCCCTCAAGGATTTCTGCCTTTGAATGAATTGATTGCTTCCATATTTTTCACATCAGCTAGTGGGGTTAGCGACCACTTACATGTGAACAAAGTTTTCCTTGAACAAGCTCAGAAGGTGGAAGTTGATGGTCAAAAAAAGATCCGAAAATGGTAAGGTCTTTTTGAGAGAAAAAAATCATAAAAACAAGTAAGACGGTACTTGAGTATTTGGTATTGATAGCAGCACCAGCTGGTAAGAGGGAAGATTGAATTTGGAAAGAGTCTCCTTGGCGGGAATCCTCATACAGGTAATCAACATGCGTAATCTGCCTTTATATCTGGTTGCAATATACAGTGTAATTGTTCTTGTCTTCAAGTTCATAATCATCATAATTATTCCCCAGTTGAGATTTTCTGGGCACTTATCCTGTTCAGATTGTTGATGTTGCCAGGCATGTGTCCTCCTTCAGAAGTGAGGGACAAAAGCTTCTGAAGCAGATCCAGCTCTTGACTTTGCTGCCTCCCAGGAATTCTGGGCTGCACTCTTGCTTCACCTGACCTCATGTTTGTGTGTATGAATGTGTGCTTCGCTTTCCAGTCATGGTCATGCACTCAAGGAACATGACTCCTACCCATTTCCAGGTCCCAAAATAACTTTCTTTCGCTCAGTTATCGACTTCAAAGTGAACCAGATTTTAACTTATATCGTATGGATCTGAAATATTCACTTGGCATGCCTTTGACACTACTAAAGGATTTTGGACTCATTGTGATGATTGTGAAATATTGCGTTATTTAGTGTTTCATTTTGGAGTGATTTGATCTTGATATTCTACAAGAAACATCCTCTTGGCTTATCCCTAATATTGCAGGAATCGCACAAAGACAGGCGACACTGCCTCTGTTAACTAAAGTCAGGTCAAGTGCACCAAGAAATGCTTGAAGGTAAACTAGTAAGCAAAGTGCATCGACCAGGCTTTAAACTGTCTATTATATCGACCTCAAGAATCTATTGGTAGGGCCTTTCTCCTGCTAAGGTGTCATGGACTTTCATTACTTCCTGTTTTGTCATTGGCATCTTACATAAATGTGTTGGATACCAATTCATCAGCAACAGGTATTTACATTACGTGCTAACAAACAATGATGAATAAAACATTTGCACGCATCAAATGCATCCTATTTTCTGAGCTGTGAGTAGGTAGTTTCAGGCTCTCTTGTGACAGCTATGGATTCACTCTCACTAAGGTATTGATAGCAACTCCCTTACGTCCCTCTCCAGATTGACCTGTATCAACAAGCTTTACCCTAGAATGTATTCATGGTGTGCAACTAACGACTTATACTGAGTGGTGATGACAAAGGCCAAGACTTGTATCACTGATGCTTGCTCTGGTTTATGCAGCTGTTTTCTGTGGCAACATTTCTCCAAGTATCTGATACTGAATAACTGCAGAAGGGTGGGAGCTTAAGGAAACAGCGGATGAGTTTCTGAAGATGGATTAGAAAGCCAAAGAAGAGGATTGAGGTGTTTTGTTGGAGCTTGAGAGGTTAGAGGCAGAGACTTCATGAACCATGGAGGAAGTAGGGTTAGCTGGTGCACCAGGTTTTGTTGAAACTTGTAAGCTTGTCGCTGATGGAAAGTGCAGAATCGCCGAGGATGCGGCATTTTACTTTGTGGCAAAATGAAATCTCCCAGGCCTTTCTCAAAGTACATATCGGGATTGAGCTCCTGTGTCTTACTCGCCTCTTATTTCTCATTCCATTATACCTGCTCCATCCCAGGAATTGTCCTCTCAAGCTCTCAGTATGTACTTTCCTTACGCCTTGCTTTGTAGTTTGTGAACGGCGATGTCACATTTGATGTAGGGTTTGTGTCTCCCCCACATGAACTACATAGACATTCCCCTGCCTTGAATGATTCTGTTTCCACCATGTCCAGTGTGAAGTGATAACAACTCCTCGGAGGTTCAGAAATATGTTGAACTTCTTGTGTCTCCATTCTGCATGGACTACTCATACTTCTATGCAGATGCACACATCGGAGGTGTCTGTATCTCCAATGATCCATAATGTGGCATTTATATCGCCAGAATTGGATGTGATGTTGCATAATCTAGTGGAGGACTCTCTTTCTGTCTCTGGATTCTTAGTTGTCATTGATCTGCTCTATAAATTGCATCAGGTTTGGGTGACGAGGATAAAGATGATGACATGGTGAGGAGTATATGGATGCAAAACAATCCAGTGAGGAGGAAAGCCGATTACATCTGATGTAATGCCAGCATGCAAGAACCAGACTTTGAAAGTTGGTTTGAAAGGTTCCAATCCGCAAAAGACGTGGAGGTGAGTCAAGTATTTATTAGTAGGTACTAGTCTTGTGCTATTCTCTGTTTATTTGCAACCTTGTCACTGTGTTTTCAACCTCTGCTGGAACTCTCTTTCTTCCTAGTAATGGAAAACATTAAGAGCTGAAAGTGGGGAGAAGATGAAGGTGGAGCTATAGGCAAGCCACCTTAAATGTGAAGCAGTTTTGTCAGAGGGAAGAATGCCCGTTGAGATTGGAGAGATTGGACAGGAAACATTCTACTGCCAGGCCCAAAGCAATAGAAAGGTGAAGATTTCCTCGTTTTTGAGTGTGTAGTAAGATCAGGTTTCACCTCAGCTTTGATTGCAAATTGTAGTCTCTAGGATCCAAGCAGTGACAATATTTTCTAGATTTTTAAGAGACTGCAGACAATCGTGTGTACTGAAGTTGGATTCCATCAGAAGAAATTTTGTGCTCTGTTGAAGGTATTCTGACATAGTGAACATAAACCCACTGTTACATACATTTGGGAGATTGCTAAAGCATTGCTCTTGCCACAGTTACTAGTGCACGAGAGATTAAAACTTACTCATAATCCTTGGCATTGGGAGGCATTATGAGGGTGGCTTGCAGTATTGTAGTCTCAGGCAGTATCGTGCCTAATCTAGTCGAGGATATTTGCAATAGGCTTAACAATTATACCGGTGAACTCCTGCAATTGGAAGAAGCGAAACAACACTACTGGGGGAATGTAGTATGTCAGTAAGTTATCCTGTACCCAACCCTACTGGTTTGAAAGGGTGAAGGTTCTCATACTACTAGTACTGTGGTGCTGTGACATGCACTTGTCTTGACCACTCTGGGTTTAGGATAATTGCATGTCCTAACACACTAATCTCCACGTTACTAGGAACCTTCACTCATGTATCTTCCATAATTGCTTCTTTAGTAAACATGAAAACCCTAAGCATTCTGCAGGAATGATAGTGACAATGATAATGGAATCCAGTAAAACTATTTTTGTTGGCCTTGAGTATTTTATGTGAACAGTTAGAGCATAATTAATGTACATAAGTGGTGATCATAGAGTATCTACGTTTTCTATCTATCGGATTCTCAATAGCTGGTAAAATGCTACCTTGCTTATTTTGATTGGTGTGGATTACCATTTGAAGTTCCATATTTCTAGCACTCTCCAGTAACCACAAGCTCTTACTACAATACTGGGCCGGGTTGGGACAGGACGGGATGCACATTGTCTCTGAACCACCTGCCGCAAATTTTATTATTTTGTGACAATGCTCCTGTTATCAAGTTCCTCTATCAACCCTGCTTGTACAAACAGCTAGAGAACTCCACACTTGCGACCAGTGTAGGAGAAATGAAATTGCAGACTTTCATGTTTGGGATGTAGCCTTAAATCCATGTGCTCCAAAGAGGTTGTGTTGAGAGTAATCTGCTACTTCATTTGTCTTGAACGTCGTTGTTTTATTCTCTGTTACCTTCAGACATGTGTTTATGGAGGTTTCTTCCCATCTGATCCACACCCTCTGGTTCAGTCTCATGTTTGCATCTGGAGTGATCTTCAGCCATTTATATTACTAGAAAGTATGAGAAGTGTGTTGTAAATATTCTAACCTCTGGTAAACACCACTATCAGATACACTCTTTTTATCTGTGTCAGAAGAAAACTTCGATCAGGTTGACATAAGATCAGGTTATAGATGTGTTTTCTTTTTCTTTATAGCATTTTACTATGTGCAGTATTCCTGATGGGTTTATGCTAAAGTGATACAAGGAGGCCTGTGACACGCTTGAGGGCCTTGGCTCCCCTCCAAATGGATGTGATATTACCTGGTTTGACTTATTCTTGGCGTTGGCAATTGGCCTTCTACATTGATATGTGCAATTATGTTGCCTTTACAAAGAGGTTGCCTCTTTACCCATGCAGATTACCTTGGGTCAAAATCAATTGACAAGTATTTATAACTTTGTTGGTTCATCTGTCTAGCAACCATATCAAAAAATCAATTCTTGTATTCATACTATGGTCGATAAATTAGCGTAGGGCAACCTAATGGCACATACCAATGTACCTATCTAAAAAATGAAGGACAGAGACATGTGTAAGGAGTTCTCCAGCCTAACAATCTTGACCTCTTGTATCTGTCAAAAGAGCAACATTTGGGTTTTAAGCAACATTTGGCACTTGAAGGCCATCTACATTTTTTGCTTGTGCCCTTTGTGCTCACGATATATGTAACTTGTGCTTTTCATTCTACATTTTAGAGGTGGTGAAGGTTCTAGAGAGATGCCCTTAATCATAGTGGTCAAGCCAAGGGATTTTGTCGATGTGTTTAATAATTCTCGATTGGACCCAAGGAGATACACTTATGATGTATCACCACTGCGTTTGGTAATGGATATGTGTTGCCCCACCATTGGTTGTAGTAGGCACCAACATCAACCTTCAAAATCATCATGTGAGTCCTAGGTAATCGTCCTACATTGGTGAAAGAAACAAGCAAATTAACCACCGTGGTAGATTTGCATATTTTTATGTAAGACAAGTTTCTAATGATGCAAGTCAATTGCCTAAGGCTCATATCCTTGTAATGCTTGCTGCTATTGTGGGTTGGTAGGCTTGGCGCGCACTACACATTGTGGCAAGGCTCCTTATATCCAATAGCTAATCTGTAGTGAATGTAGGAGTATAAATAAGCTTGTGCATATGTTGACACAAGAATACGATTGACATTTTCTGGTCACCTGAATAATATTCATGGCGTGATCTTCCTTGATGTTTTTGAGCAGGAGGTAGCAGGCTGTGCGACCTCTTGCTTTTCTTTCGAGCTGGTACTGCAAATCCTTGTACGTTCATATCCGCCCTATATTGATTGCTTGTAAAGTGATTGAAGATAAGGTTTCGTTTTGTGATTATTGATGATGTGCAGACCTGGTCACGTTCTTCAAGCTTAAAATTCAATCATTGTCTTGGGGCAGATATCTATCTGTATCAATTTCGTGAGCACTATTCTCCCTGTTGAGCTTGGTTTTGGCAGTGAATGTTCCACTGATTACTGCTGAGACAAGCGCACGTAGTAGCTAATAACCTACTCAATAAATTGCTTCTACTACCATCAGACAGAGCCCCCTGGGCTGTCACTTCTGCAACAGTGAATAAAATTTTGAGACACCTGGCATGGGGAGAATTTGAAAGAAAAATACTTAAATTTCTTTTACAGACAGTAATAGCTGACACTTCCTAAAATGTCATCCATGTCCTACTCTAGAGCGCATTGTATTTGCAACATTCAAGAAATTAGACCTCTGTTTCTGTGTAATTTTGGAAAAGATGCAGAAGGAAGGATAAGAATAAATGTCGCATCTTCAATCCCCACTTTCGAGCAGCGATTGCTCCTGGGTCGGCTTGCCGTTTTTCTGGGCTCCTATAAGCACCTTGAGTGTGTCGCGTGAAGACATATTTAACACAATCATTGACTGGTTTGCAGCACAATGCACATCGAGTTATAATGTGTGTACTTAAGAAACACTTTTCTTGAATGGTTCCCAAGGCAAGACACTCCTAAACTGAAGTAACATGGAACATTTTTAGAAGATTTTTGACAGTAGGTGGCACATACATTATTATTATTATTATTATTAGAGCATGTTGTTGTGGCCGGACATCATCACAATTGTCATAGAATAGACTCAACACATGTAAATGGGGTTATGTCCTAATGACCTTCATGTCAAATGGAAGCGTGTTCTAGGCCCTACAATCCTAGTGGTCAATATTGGTGTGCTTTCGCCTTCTGTCTCCCCCCCCCCCCTCAAACCAAAAAAAGAAAAAAAACCCAACAAAAATACGAAACAAAACACAATATTGATAAGCTAATCAAGAAGCCATATTTCACACAACTATCAACCATGTTGCAACTAATTGATTAGTAGCTATAAGTTGAGTTTAATTTGTGTATTCCACATGAGGACACCCTTGTTGTGGCCTGACATCATCACATTATTGGTACACTATGCATAAGCGGAAGAGAGGGGGTTATTGTATAAGAGCATACCTCATCCATCCAACACAAAAACTTGACCCCCTAGGTTTATTACCGATTCATCTCAAATGACCTCGAATACACTAATTTGTGGTCCTTTAAAACTGGTTCAGGTGTCAAATCCACTAAGAAAATGAACCACCGAATTGCGTACTGTTTCAGGGCGTTTATGTTGGATGAATAGATGATAATTCTGTCTCTCTGAATTAGCCTTATATATATTGTAAGCTTTATATATATTGCCAATTACCTGCCTGTTTGCTTGCTACTGGGATCCTCTGTTGGTGGCAGTGCATACACCTAGTGTTTCCCTAGAAATAGGCATGTCGTGAGAAAAGAGACACCAAATCATTGTGAAGCTTCATCATTTTATAATACCACTTAGCCTTGAGCCAGGTCGTTGATACTCTTTAATATTGAGAAGCCCCAAACATTTGCAAGTTTGTTGGAAATTGGTGTGGTCTAATCCAGGATGACTTGACTTGGCCACTGGCTCACAATCAATGAATGGGTAGTGCCGGCAGTTAGTTACAAGCTAGCCGGTTGATTTTGAGAATTTCCGAATGCAATTGGAAAGTTTAGGAAGGGGTTCCGGAAGAAAATCAAGGTTTACGGAAATGGGCCGATTAGAAGAAAAAAATTGCCGGCATTAAGGCAAGCTGCCCTAGAGTATCCACGGCAAATTACCGATTGAAAATTTATTTTCACGGCGGGTAGTGGTACTCCAACCTCCTTATTCTTGCAGAGTTAGCTCATGTGCAATGTGTTTCTACAGCGACATGTGAGCGTGCTTTCAGTGTGCATAATTTGATCAAGACCAAAGTTAGAAATAGGTTGGGTAGTAAGAATCTCGATGCAATGCTGCGAATTGCCTTGGAAGGGCCAGATGAGGAGGTAGATGACATAATTGGTGACGCTATCCCACTTTGGAAGAAGGACAGTAAGTACCGTTTTTTGTATGCTAATCCCTCTTCTTGTTTGAATTCTCCTAATACAGTGAGTGTGAGTGATGTGTCTTGTTCGTTTGGGGCAATTGATACTAACGGCAATGGTACGCAAATTTCATGATTTTTCAATACTAACTAGCCTCCAGATAATACTTGGACCCTTTTGTGGTGCTTGTATTTTCCGAAGGCTAAATCCTTAGCCCTAATATGGTAGGGGCTTTGCCAGGTTCAACTCCTGCTAAGGATATTATTTAGATGAAAAAAAATGGAGAGTGAATGCCCACATTATTTAATCCTAAACACTTGAAAAAAGAAAGAATAAATGACAACAACACATCCACCACCAAAATATAAAACCGGCCCCACTTTAGACCTTTCGGAAATTGCATAAATGAAAAAACAAATGTCGGCTAATTGCCTAAATACATTAGGAAATGGGGGCTATCAACCGATAAATTTTGCACTCTCTAGGCCCACTTCCGGGTAAAAATTGAAAAATCCGAGCCCCCTCCAGAAAGCTTGGCAATTAGCCGTTTTCTCTACAGAACTCCCCGGACTCTGCTCACAATGACTCAATAGCAAAGTATATTTAGAGTAATCTCTGTGTTGAACCCCGCCGCTTTTCACATGGTGTTTGGTAGCTTGCAACTTGTAACAAGATGCACTAAGAGCATCGTCAATGGGCGCCTGTCAAAGGCCATTTGAAGGGTCCCGGGGCACTGTGGGCGAGTGGTGTGGGGAGGTACAAGGCAGTAGCCTCAATGCGGCACCCACCATGCAGTCCCGGTACCCATTCCCGCGGCCATGGTGGCGTGAGCGGGGTAGCCACGGAGGCATGGGCTGGCTCTCATAGAGTAGTCGCACTAATGCAGACCTTGAATAACTCACCAACTAATTCAATTATTAGTTAACTAGTCGCCTTTCATAACTATAGTTGTTCATGATTTGACTTGCCAAAATACAGGGTTGTCTATTGTGTCGTGACGGAGGCTAATCCCGACATAATGTCGTGGCGTCACGACACGTATCTGTCACGACATTATGCCGGATGCCGTCTTTATCCTGACGAACTTGAATTTTACCGTATTTTTTTGTGTAATTACATTATCCCAATCAGGACACGTAGGATTTACGATGTCCACGTATGGTGCCATGTCAGCAAAGTAGAGGTAAAGTGGGAAAAAAATTACTAGTGCCCGTCCCCCCCCCGTTCCCCCCGTTCCCCCCCCCCCATCCGAACCCGCCCCCCCCCCATCCGAACCCCCTCCCCCCCCAATCCGAACCCCAATCCAGCCCCCATCCGTACCCCATCCGGCCTCCATCCGGTACCCCATCCGGCCCCCATCCGGCCTCCATCCGGTACCCCATCCAGCCCCCATCCGGCCCCCATCCGGCGTTCCCCCCGTCCGCATCCGTTCCCGCCCCCGTCCGCTCCGTTCCCCTCCCCCCCACACCCTCATTTGTCATATTTTACTACTTTGATTTTAACAGAATGATAAACACAAAGGCAAAATGATTTACCTGGCAAGGGAAATATGCACATCCACGTCGGATTTTTCTGCCACATTGGATGCCACCTTGGCAAGTAGGTAAGTATTTTACCCACCCTACTAGCTTCCCCCTAGTATGACCCTACGTGGACCCTATTATGTCGTGACGGAGGGGTCCGCCCCGATACGACACGTCATGACGTCATGACGGTGGCAGGACGTCGCGATAGACAACCCTGCCAAAATATGTAGTTAACTATAGTTGTTATAAATTTATTCTACCAAAAACTCTAGTTAACTCTAGTTATATTTAGTTAATTAAATATCTAGTTAGTTAAAGTTGAGCACAACATGTTCACGGAATTCTATTGTTTGTTGTAGTGTCACTAGTGTGTTATTTGTGTTGGTGATGTAAATGGAGATTGTTCTAGAGCCCAACATCGTGACATATAACATTGAGCCCAATCTATTGTATTGATCGTATAAAGACGTTTCTTGATGATCCTTAATGACCTGAGCATATTAGAGACCCTCAATTAAAGCAAATCAAGAGGCAACGTTCTTTGAATATATAATAATATTTGGATTTTTTCTAGTTATCTATAGTTATTCTTCAAATCGGTTTGAATTTTTTCTAGTTAACTATAGTTGTTCCCTAAAATGTATTGAAAAAGGTCTAGTTAACAATAGTTATTTTGGCACTTCTCCAAGGTCTGCACTAATGTGACTAATGTGATTGTGATTAAGAGTGAAGATGGGAAAAAAATCAACATAAAGATACAAAACAAAAAGAAAAAAATCACGCCAGCATGAAGACACGAAACAGAGACCAAAAAATCAAGCCACCATCCAAACACAAAATAAACACCAAAAAATCAGGCCAACATCAAGACACAAAACAAACACCAAAAAGAGTCCTTGCCCTTCCCGCCTCTACGACTGCCATCCTGGCGTTGACTATGTCTAGCGGGAGGAACAAAACTCACAGCAAAGGGACAAAACTTGCCGAGACTGGGAGGTATTTGGCGAGACGCGGGAGACTAACGGGAGTCTTCGTGAGCCCGTTGAGGCACGCTGAAATTGCCACGCCCGCCAAGCGCTACTGGCGGGCGCGTTGCGGATGCTCTAAGTAAGCGCATTCAACCTAATTAAGCGTAATGAAGCCTAAACAAGTGTACTTAAGCACATCATTCCTCATATCTGAATTAAATCATGATTAAGTGCATTTTATAATTAATTAGGCTCATTGATAAGCATACTATCTGATTTAATTGGGCTTAATTTGTATTAATTAGGATTATTTAGACTTAATTACATTTAATCACACTTAATTAGTTTGAGTGTGTATGAATACTTTGTGAAAGTAGAAGGTATTAATTAACATATTATTAATTAACACAATTAACATAAAATAAAACATACTTAAAATAAAACACTAATTTTAGTTTCACTTTAGAATGATAAAGACCCTTTCAATGGTAAGTCACAAAAATTATAACCTCAGTGCTAATGAGGGTTTTGTAATGTTTTTGACTTCCAAGTTAATTACATGCTTTATTGACGATTTCACTTCGAAAAGGAAATCCCAATCGATTGCTTATTTACTCAATGGAAGTGAATATATATATTGGATTATGGACCTTGAAAATGAAGTGCACTCAATATAGGTCATATGGATAAGCAACCTTCAAGAATGCAAGGGTCAAACCAAAGTTGGGGGTTAGGCCAGGATCGGGGGGCCGAGGCTCTGGCTTTTTCGATGCTGCCCTTGCCCGCTGCCATTATGCGTGCAATGCTCGTAGGGGCTTTTTAGAGAGACCCCAACCTCTCAACCGGATTGGTATAATAAAGACAACACCAGAAACTAACCAACAGAGTCGGTCACCGCAGGTACAATACTAGCAGTAAAGCCAAGGGACTACACTAAATATGACACTTAGTGTCACCATTTCTAATTGTCTTGCTCAATACCAGTTGTTACCAAAATGAACGATGTTTTCATGAGTCCCAACTGAAGGCTTTCAATCTTAAGTTACCGATTTGAAAAATCTAAAATTCAAATGTTGCCTTGCAAGCACTGCATGACTCCATGTGAAATCTTGTGGACTTCTCTAGGGTTTCAAGAGACTTTCAAAGAACTCATTTCTCATTTGTAATTCGATTTTCTTGCATTGGTATTTTGTCATTGGAATTTCATTTCAAAATAAAGATGAAGAAATGTTTTTGGCTTTAGGTTATATCTTGTTGGATAGTTGTGGTTGTTGCTGAACATTGGATTGGGAACAATGATGCAATAGAGCAATGAGAATAAAGTTTATGATGGGAAGATGAGCAAAGCACTTCAAACATCGGTTTAGTGTATTAACCGTATTTGCCACTACTTCTACCAAAAATAATTTCTCAAGTTTTTAAGCTTTGAGCATATGTTTTGCCATTGTGACAATGGTTTGATTTGCACACTCCGCTGGTCCAATGTCTTGACATGTGCTCTCAATGTTGTGTTCCATGAAAAATGCTTTAAAATCTTTTGAAATGGAAACCCATGCGCTCATCCACTGAAATGCCTTAATTTTGTACTCCGATTGCGTTTTTATAAATGCTCAGAACTCCTTAAATCTCTCAAACCACTTTCCCTTGGGTTTCATCATGTAAACTGCATATTCTTTAAAAATATCATTAATAAATTTGACAAAATATTTCGCGCCTCCCATGGACATGTTCCTCATGTGGCTACAAACACCCAAATGTACAATCTCTAAGGGTTTTGTTGCTTGCCCCTCCCAGGGAGTGCACTGTTCAAGTACTGTATTTATACACGTGGGTGCACAAAAGGGGTATTATTTAAAACAAGCATGTACAAAATGTACGTACAAGAGACATATTGCTATTAAGCAAGAAGTAGATATACATGAGGCTATAGAAAAATATATGTAAAGTACGCATTTACGCGTTTACGCGTTCAAGTCAGACCTGGACCAAGAATCATGTGTTTTTTCATCCACTAAGTAACGACTTTATAACTAAAAATCCATGATTTGATATTATACATATAATAGGGCCATATTTTTGCATTTCCAAACATTTGTACACATGTTATATACAATTTATGTATTTGTTTTTGGATCCTTGTGTACGTATGGAAATGCATTTTGAAGCAATGAGATTTGTAAGTATATTGCTTGATTTTAGCAAAAATAAAATGTATACAGGGGTATTTTAATAAGGGGCATGCACGCACGTGATGCTTGGTTTTAATGAATAGTGCACTCCATGAGTTGCCCCTCTGCATTGTTACCCTAAACCCTAAACCACATATTGCATACCCTCCGTACGTGCTTCGCAAACCAATGTAGAGGGGGGATTAGAGGTTTTATCTAGGTTCATGCCCCTCACTATGTTTTGGAATGCATAAATGCTCCTCACATTCAAATGACCAAGTTGGCGATGCCAAAGTTTCACCAGACTACCTCCCGCATGTGAACGCACGAAGTTGGCCTCATCCGCTCCACATACCTCCGTAAAGTTCATTTGGTACAAATTCCCTTCACGTTGAGCTATTGCAACCATAGCGTCGTTTGTACCTCCCACGATGCATCGTTTATGTGAAATTACACCTTCAACCCTCTGGATGAAAACTTGCTCACCGAAAGCGGATTGGCTTGCAATTTTGGCACATGAAGCCCATTTGTGATGTGAATTCTAGTTTATTTGCCTCTCATTTTAACTCCATCGACAATAGATCCCATTCCAATGGCTTCGCCCATGATATCATCATCCAAACGCACGTTGTGTAGAGAAATTACCTTGTACGTGTCGAATATCGCCCTATGCGAAATCATGTGTTGTGTGGCTTTCAAATGCATGATTCATTTGTAAACGCTCATCGAATGCGTTTTGTGTTCCGTTGCAAATGTAAATTTGTCATTGTCCTTTGCATTTTTTATATTTTCCCTATCTTTGTTCTTTGCTTTGTAGTAAATTCACACACCGTGGCCCGGTTTGCCTTAATAAAAACACGTGAAGGTAGATTGCTTTTGCCATGAAGGTGGATTGCTTGTTTTTCTTGGACACGACACCATTGACGTATCTTCACCTTGGGGTTTCTTCTCCTTGCACTTCAACATCTCATGCATCAAACGTGCCATCACATTCTTCATAGTCAATTTCTGCATCGACGTTATTTCCAAAGCGGTGATCAAGAATTTATGATAAGGCCGGTAAATTGTCGAGCAAAGTTATGACGATGTCTTCATCTTGCATGGGTACCTCCAAATACACGAGCTGATCCGCAAACACTTTGACGTTATTAATGTGGTCTAACAAGTCATTGCCTTCTTGCATTGTGCACGTGAAGAACTTGCAATGAACGAAGAGGATGTTAGACAAAGTCTTCGTCTCATGGATGTTGCAAAGGGTCTCCCACGCCTCCGCCAAGCCTTTGCAACTTTTGATGTGCGCAAGTTAATTGTTTGCCAAGTTGAGGCCAATGATGGACATGACCTTCTTTATGTGCCTTTGGTACTTCAACACTTTGGGATTCACATTAGAAGGTGGAGCCTTTTTGGATCAGTTCACAATGTCCTAAAGGTTCATGAAAGCCAAAACCATCTCTATTTTGAACTTTCAAAGGCTAATTTCTCTATGTCGAAGTTGTCCATAACTCTAACCTCTTTGCACTTGAGATTTACCATCTTATGCTTAAATAAGTTCCCTCGCTATTCAAATGTCTATTTGGAACTCAATGCATTCAAATGACACATTTTCAATTTCCGATGAACCTTTTTGTCTTCTAATTTTGTGTTTCCACTCCATTCCACTTAAATAAGTTCCATTCAATTTCAACTCAAAAATGCTCTCATGGCATCAAAAGGGCTTTTGGTCAAATGATGTGAAATCATTCAAGTCAGATGTTATTCACCACCAATAAGAGCTTATGCTCTCAAATATGCCCTAGAATTATCAAATCACTCAACCTACATTTTCTTCACCTCAAATGAGTCCACTCCCACTCCAAAATGCCTAAAGACACTCTTTTCACTCGACTCAGATCTCTCATACCTCAAATGAATCCACTTGTTTTCAAATGTGTGTTAGGACTTTTTAATTACTTAAGTTAAATATTTTTTAATTTAAAAGAGTGCATTTTTCTTCTTCTCAAATACGGATTGCATTCTCCAATTATTCAAGTTATATGCTTAAAATCTCAAATCACATTCAATGCACGCACATAAGTTTTTCCACCCTCAAGACATTAAAAAAAATACTTCCTTTGTCGCAAGTCTTCCTAGTGCCCCTTAACTTATCTTGACTGCTTCGCAACTCAAGCAAGTGTCATGACCGCTAACTTGCACATTCCACACACGTGCATGATTAGCTCCCCATACCGTGGACCTCTAAGCTCATGACTTGGTAACCAACCCTCCTACACATGCACTTGGGACTCTCCCCTTAGTAGGTAGCCAATGATTAGATGTGGACTTCCATTCATGGAAATCCAATTTTGAATTGATCATTGCATTGCCAGAGCAACATTACAACAACCCCAAGCATAGTTGCCAAGTATGCTTTGGGTGTGGTTGGTTGGCAACGCCACCTCACCCATATAAGCTTCTAGGACTTTGGGCAGGGCCTTTATTCCACCGTCAAGTATCCTTTTGTCTCTCTCCTAAGAGTTGAGGCTAAGTAAACATTTTTCCCTAGGCGTTGGGGCTTGGAGCCCCTAGCAGCTTTGAACCATCATAACTTCTTTGTATGATCTTTGATGTACTAAGGAACCACTCTATTGACATCTACTTGTTGCGTGGATGCCGATGAACTCTTCACGTGCCTCATTCAGGCAAGTTTTGAGGAAGTTATGGTTGTTCTAACCTCAGTAGTCTCGGACACCACTTCCAAGGTGTTGTCTCTAGGCAACGCCCCACTCAAATTGCCATGATTAGGATTAATCACACTTAATTACATTCAATCACACTTACTTAGTTTAAATGCATATGAATACTTTGTATAAGTATAAGGTTCTAACTAGACTATAATATTTAACATACTAAAAATAAAATAGTAAAATTTAGTTCCATTTTAAGAATGAAAAAGACCCTTTCAATGTCAAGTCACAAAAATAATAACCCCAATGCTAGTGAAGGTTTTGTAATGCTTTTTACTTCCAAGTTAAATACATGCTTTATTGACGGTTTCACTTTGATAATGAAATCTTAGTCAATTGCTTATTTACTCAATGGAAGTGATCATATATATTGGATTTTGGACCTTGAAGGTGAAGTGCACTCAATATGGGATTTGTAGATAAGTGGCCTTCAAGGATGCATGGGCAATGGTTTTTTCAAAGTTGGGTAGGCATGCAGAAGTTTTCGGTCGGGTCTAGAAAATCTGGAATTCTCTCTGGGCGGCTGCCCCTGCCCGAATCTACCTCCCCATAAAAGTTTGTTGGGGGGGGGGAGTTTAACATCCCCCGTTATTCAAGGTAGAGGCAAAGTAATTTATAACATAGACACTATGAAGTTGAGAAGTTGTGCTAGAGAAATTTCCTATTGCTTTAAGAGTACTATGTATAGAAACTTACATAAGGTGAGAATAGTTGCATAAGTTGACGTAAGACATTTCATAATAGAAATTGATTGTAGAATTGCAAAGCAAGTGAGTGAGAGTGGATACTCGAGAGCCTTGTACAAAATTGAGTTTCACACATGAGAGTGATTAACAATTGGAGTAGAAGTGAGAGTGAGATTTATTTGAATATACCAAGGCAATTTGTGAGAGAGAAAATACAAATCAAGAATGTTGGTTTAGAGAAGAGTTGCAATAGGAAGAGTGAGTGTCCAAAACAAGATTGCGTGGTAATTGAGCATATATATATATATATATTTCTAAATTGACTTGTTGCAAACAAGAGATATAATTACTCAACATGATTCAAACATGATTTCCTTGTATATCTAAGTTATTCTTCTAACATTCTCTTTTTATAAGGATCATTTATCCTATCATATCTAAGTCACAAAAATAATTGATTGCCTATGTATTGGAAGACTTAGGGATAATGAGAAATAACATGAATGGAAAGCAAATTATGATGTATTGTTTATTGGTATGATTATATTATATAATGAGATTGCTACCCAACAAGTATTTATTGATTTCTAATATTCATATAAATATAATGGCTATGTTTAAAAGTACTCTATAACTATTATAATACAACTACGTGCTAACACTTTATGTCGGAAGTTATCTTTATGAAGAGAGGTTAAGGAAAATTGATAAATATGATAAGTTTTGAGAGAATGATTTAAAGATGCCTCCTCAAGAGTTGACAAGGAAGTTGAGAGTTAGTAGATGTATTGTCACACATGTGGAAGGGAGGTCTTTCCTACATGGCAAGAGAGTACCCAATAACAACTTGTTAGTTGTTAAAGTGATTGTTACCTGTATCATACCGAGAGGTGACTCTAATAATGGGAATCAACAATAAGAGGGTAGATAAAAAGCCAAAGAAGGGAGGATTAGTTTGAGAAGCTAAGGAGAGAAATGTGAAGGTTGATTATTGAAGGAAGGTCAATAAGAGTTTCTTGGCTACTTGGCTACTTGGCTTCATGTTATATACATAAGAGAGACTACAAAAAATCATTGGTTGCTCGGTTACTCGGATACTTGAAGATAAGTTATTAGAAATAATTACTTGATCACTTGATTGGTTGGATACTTGAAGAAGAGTTAAAAGAATCATTTGGTCACTTGATTACTTGCATACTTGCAAAAGGGTTACTACAAAATATTACTTGGATACCTACAAAGGATTATCACAAAAGACTACTCGGGTACTCATTTATTTGGAAACTTGAAAAAAATTACTTGGAATGATTACTCGATACTCACAAGGGATTTTATAAAAGACTACCGAAGCTATTTGGAGGAAAAATTAACTAGTTACTTGAAAGATAAGAGCACTGACAGCTTGGAGGAAAATATAACCAACTACTCAAAGGAAAGAGATAACAAGCTAATTGGAGACAATTGTTGCACCTGAAGAGTTGCAACATACAAGGGTTTGCATGACAATGACCAACACTAAGTAGTAACATTTGAAGCAAACAAACAACTACAACACATAAAGAGCTCTGACACACGAAGGGAGTTCAATACAACTAAGTTAAAAGATTAAGAGTTACATTTGAGTTGGTAGGAATCATTTGACGAGATAATGCTAAGAGATGGATCCATCTCAACAAAGAGCCTTTAAGTGAGATTGAAGGTTCCATCATGAAAACTACAAGGTAAAGAAACTTTTGAAAAAAAATCTACGTCGCCAAAAACACAAAAGAAGTCTTTGATAGAAGCTTGAAAGAAACGATAAGCGATTGACAAGGAATACAAGTAATTAATCATCTTTATTTAGAAAATGCTCTTAGTCACTACAATACAATTAACCTTAGAAACAATTAGAGGTAGTTGAGCTCTATAATTGATTTTTTTATGGTTTGGGGTTTGGCAACAACTTCAAACTTCTTACTGAATTGGACATTCTCTTCATCAGTCTCAACTGAAGGCCTTCAATCCAAGTTACTTTTGGGTTGAGAACAATGTGTTGTCATTAAGAAATCACTTCAACTTTGATGGCAAGTCCAACTTTCTCGGTGTGTAAGAGACTCTAGGGCAACACATTTAATTTTTTTTAAAGCCCCAAATCTTTCATCGATTTCTGCATATTATTTGCATTTGAATATTTACATTGAAATACTAGACTCAAATGCATTGTATTATGTGGGGTTATGCATATGTGCAACATTTGATTCAGATTTCTCGGCGATGCTTTCATAGTGTTAATGAATATGTAAATTGTTTTTGAAATCTTTGTTTGATTTCAAAGCATGTGTTGTGCATAGGTTTTGTTACATATGAGATAACATCTTAACATCTATGTTATAAAAAGTTGAAACAAAGGATCACTATGGGACCTTAAAATCCTAAAGCCCTTGTGAATGATTTGTAATGTGATCTTATATACTCACATAATTATGTGCAAAGTTATACCCATACAATTTTATACATAGATTGTATTGTGTTCAATGTCTCTTTTATTTGTTAGCATATTAGTTGTGTATGCAAAATTTTGATTGCAAAATTTCCCATTTTGGTGTTCATTGCTGAATTGAGTTTTGGATCTTGTCATTTGTCAAACTTCTCATCATTCAAATGAACATAGGGTGCAAATAATTAGTTCTCATTAGGTTTGATAGGCAATGGTAGGGTAGTCTCAAAAACATAAATTTAGAGGTTTTGGTTAAAATAGAACTACCTTAAACCCACAATAATACAAATAGGTCCCATGTAATTAGGGGCTGAATGCATATGATCAACAAGCAAAGCATATAGAGCATCCCATGAGGGTCTACTACTGGGGGCTACGGGGGCCCTAGGTGTAGGGGTGAGGGTCATAGGGGATAGGGTAGGGTCCTAGGCTAGAATATGACAATGACATATAGTGTTGGCTTTAAGTTATGTGTTGGTTTTTGGTATGTTTACCTTACAACATCATTCAATGTATATAGTGTGACTTGCTATCTAAAGATAATGAGGTACATGGTATTTTAAAGTTGTTTTTCCTTTTTCTTTGTATTTCTCCTTTTCAATAGAGCTCAAATAGGTAGTATGCACATTATGTAACATACGAAAGCTAACCATATATGAATCATATTATACATAAGCTTACAGCCTTGTAGTATCATTTCATATATGAAGTCACTATATAAGACAAACAATGTAGTTCAAATTTCAAACATAATAAATACTAAGTGTTATGATCACATCGTTGTAGTTTTTGATTGGGTGACCTTTATTTGGGGAACTCTTGAATATAGGTCACAAGTCTCCAAGTGATTGATTGCTTTGAAACTAAAAGTATGAAAAAATATGTTGGAGTAGCTCGTAGCAATGGCCACCCAACCAAAAAAGGAATACAATTTAAAATCACTACGTACAAGGATCACGGGTCATTGCCACTTGAGGTGGAAATCAGGTATCCAAAATCTAATGATATAATGGATTTGGTTACTTGAAATCTACCTCGTATTGACAAAGACTACAGTAGTGACAATGATCTCTGATGCTTGTAGTAACATCAATTTATTGGATTTCATTGGCTGTGTTGATGAGATTCTTTCACTGTAGATTTTGACAAGATCTGTATGATGCATGTCACGCATCTAGGAGCTATCAAAAAGATAATATTTTGTGTCGTTTTTTTTTATTTTTTTTTATTTTTGGTGTGTGTGTGTGTGACAGATTTTGTGTCGAGTTGGGCAGTGAGATTTGTGCAAGAAGCTCCTTCCACTTTCAGGTAAGAGTTGACCCCTCCTTCGATACTCTTTCCAGTAACTTCCAAATCGAGGATGTTTCTAGCTCCATCTGATTATTCACTGTTCACTTGAATTCTTTACGTTAACAAGTATTAAATGATTAGTATGCCCTTGTATCTGAATAAGCATCTTAATAATCAGTGTGAGAAGACTTCCCTATATAAGTTGCTAAATTCTACTGTCTCGCCGACCCGATTTCCACACTTTCCCGTATGGCAGTAGCTAGCTGCCTCGGAGAGGCCGTCGAGGCTTCTTATCTAGATGTAGGGAAATGTGTAGATACTCGTCGTAATTAGGGAAGGGAAAAATTTATAAAAATAGATAAAACCCTGATTGATTAGGGTTACTCATGGGATGGATTAGGCATGGAGGCCAAATGGGCTGGGTGTGGAGATGTGAAAACATTGCCTATACCAGCTGAATGTGGGATTATATATGAAGGCCAAATGTGTGTGGCGACATATAGGTTGGCCCAGCAAATATTAAAGTCGGTTCGATCGAGGGGGAAGTGACTCTTTTCGCGTGTGGGTTCCAGGCTGGAAGAGCCACTTTGACTTGGGTCAAGTCATGAAAACTTTCTATGGTGCCCCTTTGATTCTTCAGCCAATCATGCAGCAGCTAGCTGCGCGACACTCTCACGAGTTCACATTGGACCGGGTGCCAAATAACCAACCCCTCCTTTTGTCTCGCAATAAAAAAAAACAAAGAAAACCGACCATCATGAGGCCCTGCTCATTTGGCCACCAAAACGATTCCGATTCCTGCAGCTCGTTCCCAGATGACAATCAGGTACGCCCAAGATGCGCCACCCGGGGCGTAATGACAACCGAATAAATAGCACAGTGAAGTGCAAGCGTTACTCACTCGCGGGAGGATCACCAGGAGTAGTTCCACTTTCATTCGTCGCTGTACAATTTGAACATTCGAGACGATCGAATCACCCTCCTCTTGATGCGGCTGGGACTTGCCTCGCTGCAACTAGCTCAGCTTTAGATCGCAGAGGTGTGCGAGCGATTTGTGGGAATACATTTATGAATATGCTTTCGTTTCATTGAATCTACTCTCGGAACGTGGACAGGAAAAATTTGATATGATACGGTTTGAATGACTCCTTCAGAATTCGAGTACCGTCGAGTGAGAGCCCCTGCAGCAGGAGGATTCAATATTGTTCACCCTGCCAGTGCTATATATCTCCAACTCACATTCAAGCCAGTGGAATCATACGGCATTATGGCATCAACTTGAGTCTGGCTGGTGACCGAAATCCTGTTCAAGCTTGTCATGATCTTCTGGTCACACAAATCGATAGTAGCTCAATGAGGCAGGGATTCCACTACTCCAGTAATTGGTGAGTGAAGGAAGGAAGAAGGGAAGGGAAGGGGGGGGGGGGGGGGGGAGGGGGACTATTTCGAGTATGCAACAAATGCATAAAACCGTGGATTGAGTCTCCCTGTTGTCAATGAGAATGTGAGCATCTCGAGGGCCCTGTTAGTGGGAACATCGTGTCCTGCAAAACGTTAGAGAATTCAGGGGACAAAAAAACCACACAATCCACCCACCTACGTCTGCTACGAGCCTGGTGCAGGCAGCTATCAGACTAGGTTAGGTTTGCTTACTTTCAAGGAGCTCGATGGTTGCTCCCCTAACCAACAACCACCCCTGGTCCCACCCCATTGTAACCTAATAACCTCGCCTTGCTGACTCCGCCATTCAAGCCCTTCATATATATATATATTATTATTATTATTATTACATATGTTGCTCAGGTATGTGGGCCGCATGGGGTCACGCTTCCTTAATTGGACGCCTGTATTTGAGTCATCATTAGGTGTATGTGCCAACTACTATTGTGGGCACTTCCACCTTCGTGGCCCTACCACTGCACCGTTTGTGGTGTTTAGTGTCACGGTGCCTAACTGCCCATGCGGCACTATTTGTTACCACAAGTAACTTCTTGCCACGCTTGCTTGCCGCAAATGCAGTATTCCTGCAGATCCTGGTTCTTCACCTTCACAGTTTTGGCAGTTTTCATGGTCACACTCTATGGTCGGGGAGAACCAGCAGTTAGTTACAAATGAACCGGTTGAGTTTGAGAAATAACCGGTTGAAGTTCAAGATTGCAGGAAAATTACCGATCATTTTAGAGGAATCTATAGAATACACCCCAATGTCGTAAAAGAAAACCGAAGGGTGTCAACATGTAACTGGTTGGACTTGCAAACACTAGGATCTCAACCGATTATGCCCAAAAATCTCCCCTATCACTGGGTCACACTACAGTGTGTTCCAAGACTCCTTACCCCTGGTGAAATTGGGATGCATGATATATACAAGCCCCACACGAGCTTATGGAGTTTTGTGAGGCCCTCAATGAGGTCACATGAAGCTGTAACTTATGCACTACACCGTTGATGGTATTCAGTGTCACATGCACTATTTGCGAAGGGCCTAAACTAGATGCCTAGAGGTCTCAAAGTGTCACGCCTGCTAATTGCCTATATGATTCCATTCGTCAACATAAGTAAACTTCTTTAAGTGGGAAAAACATATACATTATGACATTCAGAGTAGCACATTGGGATACATTAGATGATAGCCTTGCGTTTTAGTATGCAAGGGGAAGATTATTTTGAGTGTACTAATGGCAAGTGTCATTTGTGTACATTTTTGTCAACTCGTAGACCATTGCGTAACATAGGCACGCACCTCGTAACACTATTGAACATACTCATGCCAAAATATTAGCAAGCACACTTGAACGCCAAGTGTCATGAGTTGACACTTATGATGAAAGTTGGTAATCGTCAATGTAACCTAGCATATCCCCCAAAATATGGTAAGTGACACTATTACACATGTGACACTAAATACCATAATCGGTGTAGACGTGTTCTTGAGTATTTGTCCTCTTTGATCGATTCTTGGCATGAATACATTCACGATTGGAAGGTTATGTGGTTCCATGTTGAAGTCAAAATCTGGTAGATGTCATGGTAGAAGGATTGCATCAATTTAGGTGGTTATTGGAGGAGCAAACTCAACATGTGAATTGTTCTCAAGCTTTCATGGATTCATCTTTCAACTATTTTTGAATAATCGTCAGAGAGCTCCATGCGAGAAGAGGTGGGGAGAGGTACACGCACATTGAGGTAGATATGCCTCTACTCTTTGCTTCCAGTGGGTTGGTGTCAACCAATGAACGGGGAGTACCGAACTTTAGTTACGAGCTAGCCAAATTTTTTTGGAGATTTCTGAATGAGTTCGCAATGATTCGGACGAGGTACCGACTTAAAATTGTTAAGGTTGGAAATTGACCAGTTCAAATGAGAAAAGATCGGCAATATAGCCGGTTGAGGCATCATATTTTAGGATATTTACCGAGCCAATTTTTAAATTTTAGGCAAGTAGCCGAAGGGACTAGGGATAGGGCGGAAATTTCTACTAGGGTAATACTAGAGTCATGACTCATAAGGTCAAGAACCATGTAGGCTAATTAATTTAGGGTTGGTTCCATTCACTGGGCTGATTAGGGTTTTGAGGCTCTAAGCACCCAAGGACCCTCTCTCATGAGTAGAAGGAGTTTGAGTCCCTTGTGCAAAGTATCTCACTCCTCTCACTCCTCTACAGGGATTTCTCTCTGTGCTCTTTCGCTTCTGCTCTTCCACTTCTGTTTGTTTCTGCATCCACCTGTGGCGATCCACGTGTGATCTAGTTGGAGACATCTATTTCGGAGGTCCAGTTCGGTGTGGCGATCCACCTGCGATCCAGTTGGTGACATCTATTTCAGAGGTCCATGGTGAAGGTCCATTTCGGAGGTCCAGTTCGGTGCGGCAATCCACTGCGATCCAGTTGGAGATATCTGTTTCGGAGGTCTAAGGTGAAGGTCCAATTCGGAGGTCTAGTTCGGTGCGGCGATCCACTGTGATCCACTCGGAGACATTTGTTTCGGAGGTCGTGAATCTCTTGAAATCATGGTTTTGAAATGGACCGGTCTAGACTAGGAGATGACCTTGAGGAAGCACTTAAATTCCAACGTGCATTTGTAGAGGTTGTTTGTGCAGGCTTGGATGCTAGATTTATAAACAATGATCTTATTTAATGTTGAAAAATCTTAAATCCTACTAATATGCCTTCAAGGCAAATAGGCCTCCAAAATTAGGGGGTGATTGAATTAGAAAAATTACTAGCACACTATGGACATGATCGCTACCAAGAAGGTTCAAAATTTCCCTCCTTCGTTGATGTGATGGCTTGTAAGCGTAAATTTCTAGCTTTCAAACTGCAAGCCACCACTGAATGGGGAGATAAGATTTGTAGAGATTTATGGGGCATGATTACATGGAATCATTCTTTGCAAGACCGATATCCTAATTTGCTTGTCCTTGCTGATTTGGCTAGAGTACAATGTGTATCAACATCCACTTGTGAAAGGACGTTTAGTGTCTAAAATTTAATAAAAACACGAGTGAGAAACATACTCGAAAATAAAAATTTGGAAGCTATGCTTAGAAGTGCTTTAAAGTGACCAGATGAAAACTTTGATAATATTATTGAAGAGGCAATTCCTTTGTGGAAAACTAAAACCAAATACCGGTTTTTATATGCTAATCCTTTACGTTATGTGTCTTCTGCAAGTAATGCATCTTGTTTAGTAAGTTCATCTATGTTTTCTAATTTTGAGGATATGGATGTTTAAAAGTTGTATGTATTGTTGTACTAACTAGCCTCTAAATAATGTATGAACCATTTTTGGATTTATATATATTTTTAAAGGCTAAATCTTTGGCCCCAAGTTGGTGGGGGTTTGGCAAGGTTCAAATCCTTCCAAGGATACTTGGATTTTCTATCAACACAAATTCACCCCTTTAAAAGCATAAGACCAATTTTTTTTACAACATTTAAAAAAACAAATCTGACATACAATACAAATCTTCGGAAACATATCGAAATGAAATTCAGAAAGTCGAAAAATTACCGAATGGTAAAGTTAAATATCGGTTTTTAACCGAAAAAAAATTGGATTTAGGTAGCTTCCGAGCAAAAAAATAAAAATCCGAATGTCTTTATAAAAGACCGGAAATGTACCGATTTTTGTTTAAAACTCCCCGGACTGTGGTATCAACCTCAATGCCAAATCAAAATATGTTGAAATGGGAGCTTATAAAAGAGATCTGTTGAAAACTGAAAGGGAGTACATAGAGGATGAAGGGAAAAGAACGACAAACATTAGACAAACTAATGGGTTGTTTACACCATGGACCACGACGTCATCCCAAGGCCCTGTAAAATATGTGATTGGCTCTTGACCTCATCCCAGGGTCACTTCGGTTTACATTAAAGAAAAAAAGTCAGAGTGATCATTGAGTTTGAGCTCCCCAAAAGACATACTTTAAGGCCTACATTATCTACTGACATGGTCCAATGGGTTTTGCGGTGGGAGAGGCAAAAATGTGCTCTAGTAGAAAGAGACAAGGGCTTATGGTAGAGAAATATTGTTATAATAAAATTTTAATGAATTTTTTGAGGAAGAGAAGATATCGACAAGACAAGACAAAACAAGATAAGACAAGAGAATGGTCAAACTTGATTTTTTTCAAAACTGCTTTTTGGGGGCATATATTAAAAAAATCAGCACATTCACTTTTTGGTTCATGGTCATTCCTCTTGGTCCACATTTGATTTTACACCTAGTGAAGGGTCCAAAGGCTTTGTAAATTGATTTTTTAAGAAATCGGACCATGGGAAAAGGCCATCCTCCATGGTCCAATTCCATGGTATATTGTGTAAACCGGCCCTAAGATAAGCATACAATAGACGACATTGAATTTAAATGAGATGACAAGGCAAGGAATTAATGTTATTCACCTGTTACACGAGGCAACAAGAGTGCTTGAACCATGTGCAAATATATTTTGTACAACTTAGCTGGCTAGCAAGTGAACATTTTATTTGAGGAGTGCACATATTCTTAATAACATCTATAGTTCATTGATAAGGCAAATCCATTAACAATGGTTAGCCTATGCCTTTTGTTACGTCCTTTTTGTACACTTGTGTGTTACGCTGTCCAAAAACTTCAATAACTATTTCATGCAAATGTCTTGTTCTTCTCCACTCATAGTTTAACTATTCATTTTGCTATGTGCTTTGATGCTTTTTTTTTTTCTTTTTTTTCTTTTTTTTTCTTTTTTTCCCATTAGAAAATGCTTAGAGATGAAAACTTCGTTGCAACATATTATTGGAGATGTGTGCAAGCACAAGAAATTGGATAGTTCTTGATTCCCGCCTAGTGTTAAGTGAAAGTGGTTCAAAACTATACACTAACTTTGAATTTTGTGATGAAAAAAAATCATAGACATTCAAAAAAACATACTAGTGTACAATGCCAAGAAATTTATGATGGATAAACGAAATTCCAAGAAAAGTCTACATATTTTAGAAAATGATGCAAGCAGTGTACAAGTAAGTGATGTTGAACAAGTAACTATCTATATTTTGTTTAAAATATGATGAAATTATATAAATTTAATGGTTTCTACGCAGTTTTGTGATGATGCCCCCGAGTACGCAATTCCCATATTATATGCAAGGGGCATTGGCATTAAAATGCCTTAGAGGATGGTTTTTGTAAAAATTATATCAAATTATATAAAAATAAAAGGACCAAAAATTTGGGTGAAGACGAAATTAAATTAAATCAGATGTAGAAAAATCAGATTGCATATTTATTAAAAAAAAACTCTACAACATATGTAAAGAATTTAAACACTAATTTTTCTTAACCTTGTAGAGCATCTAATTTTAAAAGATCCACATGAGTGGTTGCCTCCAATTAAAATTAAAAGTCATTGGAATTATTTTATTTATAATAAGGAATTAAATTTTTTATTAAAAATCCCATATATAATTACAATATATAATTACAATTTTGGATTCCTTGTTAGAAGGGCTACATGAGTTTCCTACATTAAAACAAATTATATCACTTGAGATTGAATTAAAATGCATTATAAGTGATTATGATCAAGGCCATATAATATGGGAGTTGTGTACATGAGATGATGGCCTTCAAGTAGATAATGAATTCAAGGAATATGAAAAAAATTCCAACTTCAAAATATTTAAGGTCATGAAATCTACTTCTAAAACCAGATTCAACCATTTGCTTTTGAGCATCACTTTTAAGGATAAGTTTTGAAGATCTCAACTTGATATTCTACATTTGAATATTTCACATAACAATAAAGGAGTGCAAGCACGGTGCAGTACACAGTTCCATTACCTTGCATAGGTTTAATGAAAGTGATTCAGAAGTTTATACTAACTTTGAATTTTGTGAAGGAAAAAATCATAAAAACATTTGAAAAACACATTGATCTACAAAGCCAAGCAATTTATGTTGAAAACAATTTCAAGAAAATTATACATATATGCGAAGACGTTGCAAGAAATGTGCAAGTAAGTATATTGAACATGTGATTTTTTTTTTTAAAAGATAAAATTACATAAGATAGATGTTTTACTACAAATTTTATTAATGATGCCCTAACGTTTATAATGATTACAAGGAATATGAAAAAAAATCAACTTCAAAATATTTAAGATCATGAAATCTACATCCAAAACCGAATTTAGCCATTGCCTTTTGATTAGTATTTTTAATGATAAGTTTTGAAGATCTCACCTTAATATTATATATTTGAGTATCTAACAGAATAATAAAGGGTGCCATGAAAAAAAATGCAATTTAAACAACACTTTGCTATGACATTTAGGCCTTTGACCAAAAATTTGTGGTTTTAGTATATTGGAGCACTTTTGTTTGGTCCACTTTATCATGCTTGCACCCATATCAAGAAACATCCAATTCAGTGCTTTCATGATAGTTTGAACATATTCACCTCGTTCATTTTCGATTCCACAAAATACCAACTCTATTAAACCACTAGTCCTTTAAATTTTTGAAGAATCTTGAGATCTCTAAGAAATTTTACTAAATGCTAAGACTCCTCATAACATTAAGTAGCAAGTCTGGAATGACCGTCTCAAAAGAGCATCAAACCAACACTTGCCGGTTTGATGCTCTTTCAAGAGCAAAGGTAGCACTACTCTTGAGATTTACTTAGGCTATTTTTAATTTATTTGGGTAGTTTTCTAGGACAAAACTAATGTCAAGTGGTAGTCAAGGTTCTAATTTAGGCTAAATTATGATTTAAAGAAATCTAAGTAGCCATAAAGCAACAAGAAAGTTGGTGAGGTCAAAAGAGTAGTTGCACTTTTTGGAAAAGTCTCCCGACACTCGCATTGGAAACCTCTTTGATACCTTTTTGAAACTATTATATTTGATTAATTATCTATTCATTCACCCTTGCTTTGAAAGTTTTTTCCCTTCTTGTTGAGATAATATTGCGGGTACTCAAAAGGTACTCTCCTAGCATTGGGTTGGGGTGAAACAACCCGTACACTGGTTCCTTGGAGACAAGGGTTTAGGCATCCAACAATGAACGAGTGTATGAGTTGGTTCGCCCAAATCCTAGCATTGCTACTTGATGTTATGTTTTTCATAGGTTAGAAATTCTCCTTTGAAAATACCTTAGAACTATAGTTATGTAAATGTCCAAAATGGAACCTATAGAAGTTAATCAACAAATATTTCTAGTTTCAAGATATAATTGTCTTGAAACTTTCTATTGAAATTCCTTATTTTCAACGAGGACATTCACTAGAAGGTGTAAATGTAATTAAAAGTACACCTAGGGGGTGCACCTTTCACTAAAAACCAAGAACCATGTGTTTTCGCACCATATTCTTCAAACCCCCTATATAGAACTAATTTTTGTTGCAAAATCAAGCAATACACATACAAGTTTAATGATAAAAATACAAGTGACAATATGTACACATAAGAAAAAAACACATTCATATGTAGTCATCAAAATAACTATACAAATATACTTTTGAATAATAATGAAACCCCTATCATAAGCATCTAAATCTACAATATATGTCAAAGAAGCTAATGCAATCTACCATCCATAAAATTATAAGTCCACTTACTGCTGGTTTCTTTTTTATACCAACATAAACCAATCTCCATGCTAGATCTAGAACTTTTAACCCTTGGAATTTGCAACAATTGTGACCCCTAAATGCTTGATCCAAATTGTTGCACACACCGGAGGTTTATTGATGATATGAAAATGATTGAGAGAAAGCCCACCTAGGAATCAACAACTGCGCAATTTTGATGCCGCCCTTGATCTAACAAAGGCATCAACCACCTACAACCACCTACAACCACCCACATCAACTATCCACATCCACCACAAAGCGCCACAAAGAAGTGTTGGTCATTCCTCTTACAACCCTAAGCAAAAAGTGACCTCGTCCTTAGCTCAACCACCCTTTCCAAAATCCTAATATTGCCTCTTCCATACATACATGGATGAGAGAAGGAAATGAGAAAATTATTCATCCAATTCTATTTGATAATAAACACTTATCTCATAAAGTCTAGAGAACCCTAACATATAAGTACAAATGTTATATCTAGAGGTCATGGACATAACTACGAGTTATAATTTGTGTAGCATATGTATAAATAATACAAAAAAATACAAATTGGTACCCAATCTGTGCACTCACGTATACTCATATGTGTTATGAAAGGTGCGCCCCCTCCCCCCAAGAAACTACAAGGATACCATCATTAGATTATATTTTGCTTCTCCATTTTTTCCTCCCATTTTTGAAGCGGTTGCAAAGGCCTTCAACAAGGTAGTCATACGATACATATGCGACTCATGACCTGACCATGTGACAATCAACACAAAATATGGTATATCACAAGAGATCCTCATCCATTTATTATGCTACTTTGAATCTAACTTATACACCTTGTTCATGAATCGGTACGTCGCGCTGCAAGTTGTGTTATTTCCATTGAAAACACAAGCTTCTCTAGTAATCAAAGCCTCTAGTAAAACAAACATTTGAGGTGGCCTAATTTGGTTACTTGTTTTAATCGGGCAACTACATTAAAAAAATAAAAATTGATTAACCCTTAAATAAATCTATGAACTAAATGAGTATTAGGTTACAAATTCACTCAGAGATTTGATTGTTTGTGAAAAGTGTAATAAGGGCTGATAAATTTTTTTGCTAGCAATTAGTTACCAAGTTTTTGCACCAATGTAAGAGCCTATCATTGCTAAAACAATATTGGTGGCGATCACCATGATTTTTTTACTTGATTTTACCTTGTCCTCCACAATGGTATTGTAGGTTGATCCTTCAATGCCATCATGAATCACATATAGCTCAATAAACTCCCTATTTGAGAGCCCTTGTCCCATCATCACTCAAAAGCATACATATATGTTAGCAAGTGTTGCTCCAAAATTCTACATGTGGCCTCATCAACTATGTGTGTAAAATTGAAACAATTCCAAGTTGCATTAATCAAGGTTACTCTGAGGTAAACAAAAATAACTTATAAAAACTTGAGCACACAACGTAAGCTATGCACCATAATTAAGGGGTTTCTCATTACCATCCATCATGTTCATCACCCCCTATGATGACAATGTGACACCAATCCCAAAAATGTCCCATCAGGGGGTGGGGTCAAGCAGTTTATTCAAAGATAAACTAATGTAGTCAACCCACTAGTCAACAATCTAGTTGATTGCAAAAGAAAAAATATAGAAAATTCCCAAACAAATTGAACCTTTAGTTCTTATTGGATGTAAGATCTAATGTTCTAGATTTTTTTTGAATTATTTGATATTTTTTTTTTGCATTTGACCAGGAGCCATTGACCAACTAGTCCATTGCTCCAAACCGACTACTATAGTTGACAAAGAGGAGTCAACTTCTAGGTAAACCCAACAAAAAATTCCCCAAAAAATTATGAACAATTAGATCTTGCATCCAATAAAATCCAACATTCCCCCAAAAAAATTGGAAATTAAAATTTCTTAAAGAAGTTAGCTAAAAAAGTTGATAAAAAAAGTAATAGTTTACAAAATAATGCTCCGATAAAAAATTACCACGTCAAGGGGCATCATCTCCCTATGTGATGCGACATGATGGTATCACATCATTTGTGATGTGGGGTGATGGCTAGGGTCTACATCCATTTGCATGTCCTTGACCATTATCATTATTAAGACGACCTATATAAATTATGCCTCCAAATACTTCAGAATGGAGTATAGTTTTTCATATGGAAGATGATACTATCATTTTTCAATATGAAATCAATGACCTTCATCAAGGTGATTATCATTGTATTTTCCAAATACTAACCATTGCCTCAACATGTCAATTGGTGTGAGTTTTCTCCTTCACCATCTCCATCCTCTTAACTACTCTTGTGTTCCTTAATTGAAAAATGTTTCAAAAAGTAACATCCCTTACTATGTTTGGGGGGTGGACTCTCCATACCATGTACAAACTAACGTGAATGTAAGAAGGGGTATAATTTGGGGCATTAGCATATATAGTATACATAAGGGAGATCTATTATTTTCCTCTAGTGTGTACACATACATTTTATTTATTATTATTATTATTTAATAAACTTCTTGTATATAGGGGTTTCATTCCCACATATGTCATTTAGGTTTCCAATGAAGAGTCCAATCCCCAGGCATGTATGAGCCTAACCATCTCTAGCATGCACATAAAGGCACCAAAAACACTCCATATTACCACTTAGAGGACCTCCTTGAGGTTTCGAGTGGATCAAGCATGATCAAGCAATTTGTTGAGCTTTGAAGGCCGGTGAGTATGTACATTGTCTCCTTGTAGGTTCTACGCTACACCGTTTATGGAATTTATGTCTATGCATAATAGTGCCACTTACCTTATTTTGAGGCGTATGCTAGGTTACACTGATGACCAACAACTTCAACATTAGTGTCACCTCATGACAATTGGAGTTCGAGTGTACTTATTAATATCTTGATATGACTATGTTTAATAATGTTAGGGCATGTTCACAAATTGTACACCCAACACAAACACAAAGGGGTGCTAAATCGGGTAACATTATTTTAGAGGGCAGTATTCTCATTATATGTCCCACATGTTCACTCTATATGAGCTTCATAAAATGTGCATTCCATGCTCAAAACTAATACCTCACAATACACAAGGCTTTACATAGACATAATAGAATATAAGAATGAATTTGGTCAAAGATCGTGAGGTATTGATACGTATTTGATTCTCTTATAAGGGAGTTGAAAGTTGGGCCGCAATAGACCCAAGATATTCTGGCCGGGAGAGCATTCCGGGTCCTGCCAACAATGCAATAGCGGTTGGGCTTGATGTGTGGGTCCAACTTCCGGACTAAATCCGACATTGTCCCATTGCAAGGCCATGTATTGATAATAGGAGAACATGCTCTTATGAGGTGTATGCTTTTATGTTATACAATGGTCTACAAGTTGACTAAAGCGTACACAAATGACAATTATCATTAATATGTTCAAAAATATCTTCTTCTTGCATACTAAAATGTCAACACATTAATATTTCATGACATTATTTCCTCTTGCATACTAAAATGCAAAAAACCATCTCAAACATCACTATGTGCTCCGCTAAATGTCATGATATATTTACTTTGCACTTACAAAAGTTACCTACGTTGACAAATAGTATCATATTGGCAATGAGCGGACAAGAGACCTTGAGACCTTTAATTTAGGCTCTTTGCAAATGATGCATGTGACACCAAATACCATGAATGGTGTACCGGAGTCTAGAACAACTCTATCAAGTTCAGTGTTCTCTCCCTTTGTTTTAAACTACTATTGTTATAAATGAGATTAACTTCAAAAATTAAAGACACTCACTTCTTGTTGGATGGGAGATTTGAAGGTTGCGCTAAAGTAGGTGCTTTGTCATGAGGCGGTTTGTTGGATATACATCAATGTTGGATTGGTATTGTCATGTTTAATACCATTTGGGTATCTAAAATGAAGATTTCATACTTTTTGACGCGTATGGGTATAGATATTTGACATTGTTTTTGTCTTCGGTACCATTTGGGTGTATACATCATGCAAGAACTTTCATAGCTAAGTAAAATCATCCTAATATCAACATGGTTAAGAATAATATTGACCCAAACAATATCTCAGGTATACAAAGATTCTCTCATCTTGACATACCCACCAAACATCAATATTTGATTGGGATTACAATTTTGATACCCACGGATAGGTTCTTTGATACCATTATTCATCTTGATTATTGATACCATGGATTCACCTATGTAGAGGTCCAACATTGATATACACCATGTTAATGCTCATTTGTCAAGCACGCTTTCTTGATTCTCTCTGAGAACTTCATGGGCAGCCTCATGATGAATACCATTCTTTTACAAATCAATGGTTGTTTAATCAGATCACAAGATACGCAAGACTCATGAGTTTATAAACTGAGTGCATCAAAACCAATATAACAACTAATATTACACGTATGATGTTACTGCAAGCTTGAACCATCATACTATAAGAGAGACAAAATAAACCTTCTCCCTCCTGATATAATTCTAATAGCAGAGGTAACATTCGTTTATTTTGGAAGGATGAAAACTTGGTAAGCTAAACCAATGGTGTTGTCCCACTACTCTAATCACACAGATAATTACATCCAACTCAAATCTCCAAGCATGAAGTTGGATTCAAGAAAAGAAAAGAAAAAATAACGCCCGTACAAGGTACCGGCATGAATGTGAGCATGTTATTTAAATGTCGATCACGGCAATTTGTGTTGTAGCATGAGAAGTTTTGTCTCCTTTGAGAGGTGGGCTTTGGTGGTTTGCAACTTGGGTTCAACACACAAGTGACTCATCAAAACAAGATTCAATGATAGTGAACTCAAATACCCGAGTCAACATCAAGGGTGGTGTGAGGATTCCAAGGTCATTGGAATGCACCCCACGGCAATTAAGGGTAAATGAAGTGATTTTTGAATGGCATTTTGTGTGATGACCGGTAGACTATAATTGAATGTTGGTGATGGCCCAACCACACTAGATGTCGGCAAGCTCTCCTCCACCTATGTTAGTGGGCCGGGTAAGTTACAATGAAGTTGCAGGGTATTTCTCTTGTAATTACGGGAGACTCCTACCACACTGACATCATTCAACGAACGTCATGAATCGTAAGGGCCACTTCACACACAAGACCAAGGGCCCATAAATAACCATTGCACTTCAAGCACTCTCATCGGTGGAAATGGCGAAGCTAGTCCAAGTTTGCTTCACACTACGCTTGAGGGACCGACGCAGTAAGTAAATGCAAGATGGATGTAAAGTCTACATGGGATCAAGTGGATAATGTTTCATGGTCACTTGGACTATTTTCAAAAACCACCTCTTGAAGGTAGACCTGACACAAAACCACGAGACCATGGCACTCCGAAACCTCACAACCGTTGGTTACCCCGCACGAATCAAGAGTCATGGAAAGAGCATTTGGTTGAGGGCCCGGTCACATGTAGCTTCACACTACACTCTCAGGCCCGTGACCACACTGCATGGTTTTGGAAGTGTGTTGGGACGGCCTTTACCCACCTTTTTTCTTTTGGGCTCTCACGATGTCATGGTCGTGGCTCTTGGCTCGTGTGTGAAGTGGGCCGAAGCCTCCTCTCGATCAGCATTCAAGGAGCAACGTGAAGCTGATAAGATCCTCCCATAATTAGGAGAGACCAACACCTTGATAGCAGGAGTCGTTCGTGCAGGCACACACCACTTAGGCATGAATTTGATGCCGACATTAGGGAAGGCCCTCCTCGATTAGGCCCTCCTCGATTTTACTGCCTCCTCTTAAATTTACTTACGCCTTCATTACGGAGTCTGCGCCCCTCGTCCCGAATCCAGGTCTGAAAACCAAGCTTTCTGGAAACACGACATGTTGGAGATTCTTGCATGTCCTGAGGCACCTGACCTCGGTGGGAGTGGAGGCAAGATCTGATCGACATCTCCCGTGAGTCGCATGATGCACACTGAGCCGATTTGAGGTCCTTCCAAATTTTGCATCCGGGCTTGCTCGGTGTGGCACCAGCACACTCAACCGTATGGCATCAGATTTGCACGACTTCATGTATCATGCCTGATTGCGCGGGCGGGCACCCAAGGAATCACTGTGACTAACGTTTGATCAAGTCGCTCAAATCAAAGGAGCCGTAATAATATTGTCCTCCACACAACACGGCCCTGCTTCACAAGTCCGTACGAGCAAGAAACTCTTGGAAAGTGGCAAGCACGAGCACGAGCACGAGCACAGTCGAATACGCGACTCCATTACCATGCTTACAGTCAAGACTCTATAAGTGTTACCCCTATAAGCATTATAATTTCATATATGGTAAGAAAATTTTACTCCCCTACAAAAACACAATTGGTAAGATTAGTGAGTGTTATGTGTTGAGTGTTATACCATGCTCTACTCCCTTCGTTGTTAATTGCACCTCTATAAGTGTTAATTTTGAGAAAATTAAGGTAATCGTATATGAGAACATACATTTTCAACATGTAATCACATTTATCCCATATTCTTTGCGAACTATTCAAAATTGTTGGAGGCACACGGGTGTTCTTTCGATCTCTATTGAGTGGGAGATAGAGGAAGCTAGGCGCTTGGTAGAGGTTGATGAAGTTGCTACTCTACTTCATCAATTGACGTTGTTGTCATCTGATAGTGACGTGATGAATGCTCATGAATACCTCAATTATGAGATGGAGTTTGATTTAACCAACCCCTATGAACCTACCGATGAGGAGTTTTGGGATATGTATTCCTCAGGACATCAAGAAATTGATGTTGATGAGGTTATGGTTGATGTGGTAGAAGAAGTTGTAGGATTTAGTGTTGTTGAGCGTTCTCTAGAGACTTTGAAGAAATACTTTGAACAAAGACCAAATGATGTCCTATCACACATCAAGAGCATTCAAAGACTCCATAAGGAAGTTTCATCTCATCATTTGGAAGCTTCTCATCATACTACTATAGACTCTGTCTTTCGGTTAATTTAGTTGGAAGAATCACGTCAAATTACTACTATATAGATTATTTCTTTCAATTAGTTTAGTTGAATTATGTATTATCATTTGTACTTTCATTACTTATTTTTATAAAACGTTATGTTCTTCATTTTTGGAAATTTTAAGTGTTATTTATATAAGTGTTATTAATCATCGGTATGAATTCTATAAATATTACTTGTTATAATTCTATATATGTTATTTTTTTGCTACTCCCGACCTGTAACATATATAGAGTCTTGATTGTATATAGGTTTAAAGAAAGTGATTCAAACAACATGCTTACTTTGAGCTTCATGAACATTTGAGAAACAAATTGATCTATAGAGCCAAGCAATTTATGTTGACAAAAACAATTGCAAGAAGCATCTACATACTTTAAAAGAGGGTGCAAGCAGTGTGCAAGTAGATATATTGAACATGTAGTTGTCTAAAATTTGTTTAGAACATGATAGAATTACATTAAGTTGATGTTTTTTTTCTAATAAGAATCATTATGGTGCCCTCAAGTTTATAATGAACTCAAGGATTAAGTTGAAGAAAATCTAACTTCAAAATACTTAAGGTCATGAAATCTAGTCCAAATCAAATTTAGCCATTACTTTTTCAACGGTACTTTTAATGATAATTTTTCAAGACCTCACATTGATATTCTATATTTGAGTACCCAACACAATAATAAAGGGCACCATGAAAACAAAATCCAATTTAAACAACACTTTGCTACTACTTTTAGGCGTTTGACCATAAACAATTATGATTTTAGTATACCAGAGCATTTTTTCTGTATACTTGAACATGCTTGCTCCCTAGCTGAGATTATCTTAACCATTTCATCAAATCAAATAAAAATCGTAAAGAAAGTTTCCTCTTGGATGAGAATCTAAATTTGGTGATTAATAGAGAGGTGACAAGTCCCAACCTCGAATTTCAACTTCCCACTACAATTGTGAATTGTGTTGGGCTTTCTATTGGAAGCATGGGATTTTTGGGGAACATGTCAAATAGAAGTTTAAAACTTGGAAAACCATTTGGCACCTGCTTCATGGCATCACTATTCTAACAATCTAGATTGAGGAAAACTATAAGTTTGGTGTCCAACTAGAGACAATGGCACAAAATGAAGGTTAAATTTCTCATTGGGGACAAATGCATCATGTATGGGAGAAAGACATGGCAACTTGTGAAAAAACTTATTATTACTAGTCCTATCTCTAAAAAGGCAATCCTTTAGTATTTGACCAATCTTGGGGCAGGCAGGGATCTGTGTGTGCCATAGATGAAAGCTAAGACATGAGTGATGAGTGGTGAGTGGCAACACATGAGCAGTGAGCATTAAGTTTAAAAAACTCCAAGCCAACTTCAATAAGTGCGAACGGTTTCAGGGCACATGCACTAAATATGACACTCTAGCAGTGTGCCAATGAAAAACATGGTAATCAACCTCCATTAAAGATGTGGTATTAGCCACACCATGTTCTTCGGTATTCAAGGACTCCTCTATGCATGTCCATCTTGCCTTAGTGCTAGGACAAAGAATGGAGAAGTTGACTTTATAGGGGTGATGTCAATCACAACTTGCACTGAGTGACAAGCATGGATTTCACATTAGTGTCCATCATGTCAAGTCAGCTACTACCCAACAATTGGCTTCCAAACTAGACAACTGCTAAATAACAATCATCTTAATTTGATAAATAGTTGTTTATTATAGTTGACTATTCATTAGCAGTTTTCCGCCACATCGACTGTTGAAGAGCAATTGGCACACCAAGGCGATTAATGACTTCAATAGCCATTTTTTTTAGAAGTTGGTTGCTAGCGAATGGTCAACAAATCAAGTGATTACTCATGAGCAATCAATTTGTCAACTATCTATCACCCCCCCAATGGGCACGTGGTGTCCATGGGTTGGGTGGGGAGGGGTCACATCCAATCAACGCCCTCCCCGTGGGTATATATGGACCACATGTCACAACCCTTGTTAACGCCCCTTAACAATCTTGACCATATTTATTTCTACCAAGGGTCACGAGCACTAACCCTTCGCATTTTGTAATGCTAATGGTTAGCTCCCCATACCGCAGACCTTTTAGTTTATAGGAGGGGGACCAACCCTCCTACACTTGCATTCAGACTCACCGCTTAATCGGTAACCAATGCTTAGATGTGGACTTTCATTCATGGAAGTCCAATATTTAGTTGATCATCATGTTGTTGGAGTAACACTGCAACAATCTGAACCATACTAGGCAACTATGTCCCCCACGTTTGGGCCAATGCTCATGAAGGCCGTGTCGTTCGGCCTCGGGTGGGTTTGGCCGGCCACACTGCCTCACCCATATAAGCCTTTAGGACTTTTGTCAGAGTCCCCTACCCCACCGTCAAGAAATCTTTTGTTTCTTTATCAAGAGTTGGGGACAAGTAGACCTTTTCCCTTAGCCATTGAGGCTTGAAGCCCCTGCAAGCTTTAGAACACCATAACTTCTTTGTATGATGTCTAATGCTATTAAACAAGCACTCCATCATCATCTACGCTTCACGCAAATGCCGATGGATTCCTCATTTGCCTCATTTGCGCAAGTATTGAGGAATTTATGCATGTTCAAACCTTGGCATTCCTAGGAGCCATTCCCAAGCCACTGCTATACCAGGTTGTTGTCCCGGGACAACACCCCACTTCAATTGCCATATCTCCTAGCTCACACCTCTGATTGAGGTGTTCTTGAACATTCTATAATTAACATGCCATAAGCTACGCATAGCTTATGGCCTTACCTTGGTGACTTCTAGTCTTCGTGTGTGGGATATGTTCCCAACGTCCGGGGCCCTCACCCATACTAGGATCACTTGGGCCCTCTCACCAACGGCGTCACAAGTCCCAGGTGTCACTCCGGGGTCCCCCTTGTGCCCATGGTGTTTTGGGCACTCCTTATGGAGAGGTGCGCGATACCCCACTTTCATTCCAGCCTCACTTCGTGCTTGCTCCAGTGGATCCTTGGTTGTTCAACAACCATTGCGACTTGGAGACTGTGGTGAGTTGAAGGGCCTACATTGGAGAAGTTATGACTGTTATTACCTCGGGAATCCCGGGCGCCACTCCCATGTCACTGATATCCCCTGGAGTATTGGGCGTTGTCCCTAGGTAGCGCCCCACTCAAATGACCATATCTCTTAGCTCATACCTCCAATTGGGAAGTTCTTGAGCATTCGAGAATCTGGACGTCGTAAGTTATTCAATGCTTATGGCCTTATTTTCGTAACTCATAATCTCTGTGGGTGAGAGGCATTCTTGATGTCCAAGGCCCTCACCCATACTAGGACCACTTGGGTCCACTCACCTATGGCGCCACACGTTTCAGGCGTCACTCCAAGGTCCCCTTTGTGCCCATGATGTTGTGGGCACTCCTCATGGAGAGGTGTGTGACAATTAAGGAAGGTCAGGGTTAACACGCGGTGGCCATTATCTAGCCGCTTAGGAGTCCTTGATGCCCTATGCCTAATGATTTCCTATTGGCTAAGGGAGCAAGGGGGAAAATGATTAAAAGGTAGAAGAAGGGGTGTGGGTCATTATGAGTTGGGCATTTGGAGTTGGAAGGAGTTAAAGACCTTGGACGAGCTTAGAGGCATTGACGACCTTGGCCGAGTTTGGAGGTGTTAAAGACCTTGGATGAATAATAGAGACCATTGACGAAGCTTTGGAGACCACCAAAGACCATTGATGAGAGGCCTAAGAACATTGCATGAATGAAATGAGCTATGAATGATGCAGGAAGATGAAAAAAACTTGAATGATGGAAACAACAAGTAATAATGCATGAGTGAAGAAGTGAGGTTTGTGTGGTTTGAGTGAAGAAGTGCAAAATTTAGTTTGGTGATCCATTGGATTAATATCCAATTTGTAAGGAAATTTTATATTAATGAAATCAAAAGATATTTGTGAAAAATATAAATTATTAGATAAACACAGTTAGATTTCAAAAATTTTACTATTGAAAACCCTGTACATTTGGACAAATATAAACAACAAGACATTAGACAAAAAAAATTTCTCTAGTGATTAAGTTGGAGAAGACTCGCATTGTATGGTCATAATGTATTTAATTCTTCTCCATTTGACCATCTTTAACTTCAAATGGTCATTCCGTGCCTCTCAAGTAAGAGTGGCCATAGATGTACTGGTGAACTTGGCCTTCAATAACCTCAAGTTCTTATGGTTGATTTCTCCGTCAACAAGGGGGTTCATTTTCGACATTAATCCTACACTTGATGAAGTGAAACATGGAATTTGACAACATTCTCGTTATTCCACATATGATTGCGGAGATGTCAAACTTCAAAGCATTTATGAAACCATACCTTTAGAATGAAGCTTACCATTTGATTGGGCACTATAAGCTAAAGTAAGCGTCCCTTGGGTTTCAAAGCCAAAGATAAGTTTGTGTTTACCTTGAAATCATAAATAAACTAAAATTAAGGTTCAAGAGTCTTGGTGAGCGAAATTGATCTCGATATTCTCGTTAAATGCCTAATTAGTCTAGTCCAAGCTTAGTTGTTGTAGAGTGAGCAACTTAGACCCTTTTAATGGAATTTAGTTATTAAAATGCAACCACAGGTGGACTAACTTTAATAATATGATTATTGAAAAAAACCTAAATTATCATAAAACAAATAGTAGAAGGATTTGTGAGTTGCAACATGGAAACATCTATAATTTTATATCTAAATTTCATAATGAAATGATACTTATTAGACTAGGAAAAATACTGCAACATCTATTTAGAAATAAAACATTATAGGAAATGAAGATTGTGGCTAGTTGTGATGAAGCTACAAAGATGGATATACTAAAATAAAAGTTGTGCCGCGAAAACACTTAAAACTTCTAAATTTAGCGTACTATATTTTTATAAGATTAATTTTCTAGAAAGAAGATTTTAAGACCAATCTACATATGTAAGATAGATGAGAATTGGACTTAGAAAGAAGACATGACAAGCTTTTGAATTTAGTTTTTTTGACAATTTCAAAATTATTCACAAATGAAATATTTTGAAAATAAAAACTAGTTGTTATGTACCAATTAAAGAAGATGATTGAGAATAAAATTTTATACAAAGAATAAAAAGTGAGTAAAGTATTTTAAAATAATTTTATTTATGAAGTAAGAATAACCTCGCTCCCTCTGAAGAAATACTGACATTCAAATTACTAAGGAAAAACAACTTATGAATCCTTAGACCAAAAATAGAGTTGACTGAAGTTACAAGAAATCGAAGGAAATTAAGACCAATATGATGGGAGATTTGAAATTTTTTTAATTAAAATTAGTATTAATTTTTTATTTATTTAAAAAATGAAAAAATGAAAAATGAAAATGGAGGAGTTTAGACCTCCAAAGGTTTGAATCCAAAGTCACAAAAAAGATATACGCAATATTATTGAATGAATTTCAAACACCCTTATAAAGGATTATCTCAAGTGGTGGGGGTTGAGGCTTTCTTTAATTTTTGGCCCCAAAAGTTGTATTTGTCTTGGATACCCCTCTGAAAATTTTAACCACCATTTGATTTTCATCTAATAATTTCATTCATCTTTGACTTAGTAACATTAAAAGACACTTATCAAAACGGAATCCTACATCGCTAAGGCAAATTTGCAAAGTCAAATGTGTATTTCATTAATCAATTTTGTTTGGCTATACTCATTTGATCATTTTGATGAGTAATTACCTCGGATCCTCAAAAGAATCAAAAGTCATAATCTTATCTATCATTTGTTCTATGACCTTAGCTTATTCAATCATAATAAATCTAGTAATAATTATTTGATGTTTGATGCTTTAGGATTTTTACCTATTAAGCTAAAATTTATTCTTAAGTTCAAACCAACCAAAACAAATGCTTCTTAATCTTATTACTACCATGTAGTTAAAGTTGTTCCTAGGGCTCAAACTAACGCAAAGAAAACAACACAGGGACTAGGTCTCAAGGAAGATTGAGCTAGTATTTATAAGGATTTATGTCACATTGGATTAAGGTTCTAATAACAGTCTAGGTCTTTTACTCCTTTATTTCCTCTTCCTTAGGCTCAATTGTCACTCTTATGGTTCATTGGTGCTTTGAGTCGTGTGTGAGTATGTCCTATCTGACGACTCCTACCACTCTAGTTTCACGCTTCCTAATTCCATCGTGAAGCTCAAAAACTTTGGCAATAGTCTTCCAATGGATTTTTATCCTATTGGGGTTAGTCTTTTCTTCCTTAATTAAATAATAATTTAACGCCATCAATCATAATTCAAATTACATTGCTCAAAGAATTTGTTCCTTCACTTTATCTCATTTATCATTTCTTAATTATAATTGAAATTCACTTATCTCGTGCTCTTCATTGTCACACAACACACAAAGGCTTGCTTTGATTCCTGCAACATCCTTACATCATTATATAAACTCATAGGCTATAGCCATTAGATTCCAACACAATCGACTTCGACGGCTAGCCTAATACCTCTCAACATCTAACCATATCATTCTCATTCTTAATCATATCAAAGCATGCTCTTTGTTGATTAGACTCTACACCAACTCAACACCATCATGATCCTCTGATTTCCATCATATCTCGTCAATCCCTTTAAACCTCTTGTCTTCCTTAGTCATGATAACTTTGAACTTCTTTCTCATCATCTCATAATAAGTTACTTAATTGGATTTCCTTGTCCATTCGTCACTTCAGTTTCTTTGGTTACATGGGACGCCTCTCTCTCTCTCTCTCTCTCTCTCTCTCTCTCTCTCTCTCTCCCGCTTTGCTCTTGATTTTGCCTTTAAATTAAAAAGTAACATTATTGACAATCTAATATGAGCATTCCAATAGGGCTAAGACACCTAAAGGGAATCCACACCACAATTAAAAGACTGAACTAAACTTAACCATGGGTTAAAATACTATGGTAAAGAATAGTTACCATACTCCACGTTTTTAGGGTTTTTGTGACCTAAAACAACCTCTTTGCTTGACCACACCAATACTTAAGCTTCTCATTCTTCCATGTGAAAACTCTTTTACATGCGTGAAGGAAAACGCTTAACTTTGAGTGTGAGAACAAGGTTGGAGGGGAGGTGAAAAAACTGACATTTGGTGTACTAAAGATTGTTACTATCAAGTTACACAACATGGCAAAAGAGCAGGTAAGCATACTCATTGATTTGTAACGAGTATTGATGTTGTAAACTATCAATGGACTTGACAGGTGAGGTTAATGTGTGACATGGATAGCAATTGAGCTTAGCTGAAGACACTTGACACACGCCTTTCTAACACACATTTGTATGTTTGGGTTGGCACGGGTGCAGGTGAGGCTAGCTCTTCACGTTTTCTACACCAACAATAGTACATTGTTCAAGTTTGAATACTCTTTCACCTTATTATGTGATAAGTATGAAAGTTTATTTACTGCTTTGAAATAGTATTTTGATTAGCACACAAACACTACAAAGTAGTTGAGATAGTATGGATACATATATGTAAGCTTACATCTTACATACTCAACCTATTACTTGATGGTAACATTGGTAACATTAGTAACATTAGTTACATTGACTACCAAGCACAATGCATTGCATAGTTAGATTCTATTCCAGACTATGCTACTGTATACAAAGTCATGTGATGAGCATATCATTATAAATAAATAAATAATGACTATGTATTTATAATGCAATTTGAAATACATTCGTATAAGTGGATTATGGATTCGGTAGCAATGAAACACATGCCTTCCCATAAGATGGCATGTCATACATACTAGGTGATTGCTCCATTGAATATCCATTTGGATGATCATACCATCATGAAAGCTATTGGAATGGGATCTATTATTTTTAGTTGCTAGTGAAAGGCAAAACCAACAGATATTGTATAAAAGATTTTTTTCATGTGTCCAAGTTGTAACCAAATTTTCTCTCAGTGAACAAGATTTTGTCAAACAAGTTGAAAGTAAAATTCAACCTAAATGAATACATTGTGAGAAGTACCAATAACAAAATTATTGCAAAATTGTTGCTTTGAGGCAATTTACACCATATGAACTTCATAAAAGTGTATGGAGTGGATGTGGCTAATTTGGCACAATTGTGGAAGAAAATGGGTGCACTTGAGCTTGGGCATTTGAATGTGAAGAATACTTATTTGCTCCAAAGCTTGGTGAGTGACATGAACTTTAGTAAAAAAAAATTGTTCCACATCTTTGTTGGTTTGTGAAGCATGCATTAAGGATAATCAACATAAGACAATGTTTCTCAACAATGAGGAGAGGCGAGTAACTAAGGCTTTGGAGATTGTGCATTCAAACATTTATGACGGGTGGTGCAAAATATTTTGTGACCTTCATTGACAATTTTTTGGCAAAGGTGCGGGTGTACATGTTGAAGCCCAAAAGAAAGTACTTGGAGAAGGTTAAGGAGTTCAAAGCCCTTGTAGAGACGCAATCAAAGCACACAATTAAGGAGTGTTGTTCGGATAATGGTGGTCAATTCATTTAAGAGGAAATCATTTCATTTTTTGGTCCTTGCTAGCTATTTGTAGCACAACTAGGATTATGGGGTTTAGAACACACTTCTCATTTGACACGGGTGGTCATTAAAACATGACACCATTTGCAAGTGGCGAGTCCAATCTATAATCAACTCTTGTGAGTGGGGTCATGTGCTAATGATTGCCTCTCCAAAATGAGAAGTGTATTCTAAAGCCGCATTTTCTAGTAGTATTTTTGGTTTCTTGATTAATTCTTATTGTGGCATTTCTTCTTTTGTCTAATCTTTAAAAAACGCTGAAAAAAAAAACTATAAAGTATTAAAATTTTAGTATTAAATAAAAGCAGGCTGTTGTGATCTATGGTTTTTATATTGGGGGTGCTTTGTCCACCATAGAAACTCACTTAAATTACACTAAAGAGGAAATTTGTTCATGATATTGAATGTCTCAAAGCTAGACTTGCTATTAACAAAGTTATTTTCTGAGGGACTTTCCAGGGACTAGAGTCAAAAGTCTCTTAGAAAATGAAATGCACTAGAGTTATCCGTAAAGTCCCTCAAAGAGGGACAAAACTGAGGGTTAATCCTGCATTTGTGAAAAAACTTTGTATTAATATGTCATGAACTTGTCATGTATTAGAGCCTATTTTGAAAGTTGGGTGAAAATTTTAGGACCTCTTTTTTCCGTCTTTGGAATTTTGAGAGACATTTAGTATGTGAAACAAGGTGTGCACATAGGACATGTTGTTCTAAATCTCAGAACAACCTATGCAAGGTTAGCTTGGCCCACTCATCCTAGTAGGACGAGCTAGAAAGTCGGTTTTCAATTGGCTAACACCACTCTTTGTGTATAGTAATTTAGGCATTAAGAAAACTTATGTGACTTTGTGTTAATTCTCATAAAATTAAGGTTTGGGACTAAACCCTTGGTGTCATCTACTTTACTTCACCAACAACTCTTTTGTCTATGGCATTTAGTGACAATGGTATAATGTTGTCACTTACCCGTTTATAAGGCCTATGTGTCGGTTACACATAGCTCCCCTTCGTCTGCTTGAGACTGGATGCCAATAAGCCAACATTGAGAATGAATAAAAAAAACTAGAAAACACGTAAACTTGGAGGGAGGCAGGGCCCCTCAAGCTTGCCACACCATCATGTTAAAAAAGAACCATAGACACAATTACAATGTAACAATAAATAGCTTATTCATTAGTGTGACCACATGACACTTGGCATTAGTGTGCTTACTAACATATTGGCAGAAGTACATGCTTAATAACATTATGAGGAATATGAGTAGGCTACATGATGGGCAACAAGTTGATCATAAGTGCAAACACATGACACTTCACAATGCTCAATAAAAATTTCCCATTGCATGCTAGAATGTAAACATATGACACTTGGCATTAGTTTGTTCAATAATATCTACAAACTCTTGCATACAAAAATGTAAAGCTACCATCTTAATCTTGTGAGTAATCCAATTGTTATGAACCAAAATTTCATAAACTTAGGCAGAAGTGCTCCCAATCATGTCAATGGCCCAATTTCAACACCAACTTTCCTCCCAAAGTGGGCTACTATGGACTCCAACATGAACACTAGTTGTATTAATCTAAGGATTAAAAGTGCAACTCAATGGTTCAAGGAGTCACAATGTCAATGATCAACACTGCCATGGGGGCTATATAGCTTGGAAGGGTCCAATGAGATTCGTGACTTTGAGCATTTCTTTGAAAATTAGATATGCTATGTTTCATGCACGATCGTAATGTTGTTGTGCTCATAACATAATTTCTAATCCAAATATAATATTGGATAGCCTCTACGGATTATATAAGCCCGGCCCATAGTGCTCAAAGTGTATGCAATAAGCAATTCTACTTAAATTGGTATCGATAAGCGCTCTATAAAGCATGCACATTATACTATATATAGTAATTAGTGCCACATGCGTAATAGCATCACTTACCCTGTTTTGAGATGTATGCTAGGTTGTACTGATGATCAACAATTTCAACATTTGTGTCACCTCATGACACTTGGCGTTCAAGTGCGCTTACTAATATCTTGGCATATGTATGCTTAATAATGTTATGAGGTGTATGCCTATGATACATAATGGACCAGGTCTACAAGTTGACTAAAGTGTACACAAGTGACACCTAACATTAAGATAGATATATGAAAAACAATGAATATAAGATGATTCGGCCATAAAGAGTGGCTTGAAATTTGTGCAATATTTTTCAAAGATGGAGTGAGGGTATGATGAGGAATGCAAGTTGTTTCGTAATTGTATTCTTTGTAAATAATTAGTTATATTTTCCAAAAGAGGCAAGTAAGTTAAACCCCCTATTTATACACTAGAGTCTACCTAATGTGAGCATCAAAATATCCTCCTGTGCATACAAATGTACACAAAACGATTAAACTCAATGGCACCCAAAAGTGATTGCACGTGGTGTGAAACAACACCTATCCGGCCAATCATTGCATCCCACCTAATACTGCATCCTTTTTGGGCCAACATTTTTACAATTAGCCATTTTGGATCCACACAAGAATCATTCTACCCCTAGTCTAGTGCACTATTAGTGGTCATTCACTATTCACGGTATTTCTACGTTAGCATGTTCAAGAATATCTTTCTATTGCATACTATAATATCTGATATTCAATTAAAACCGGACAAAGTCCAAGTCCATAATTATAACATACATGTTGAATATTATCATAGGATCTTATAATAGGATTATATGGTAAGATGCTCGAAGAGAATGTGTAGACTTGATTACAATAGTATTTTTATAGTATTTTTTTTTTTGTATTTTCACTATTCAACATCTTATTCACCCATGAAATTGAAGCTACGAAAAAGTCCAAATTTTGAAAATATGTCTATAACATGCATAATAATGCCACTTACCCTATTTTGAGGCATATTTCTATGTTAAATTGATGATTAACAACTTCACCATAAGTGTCTCCTCATGACACTTGGCGTTTAAGTGTGCTTATCGATATCTTGGTACAAGTATATTCAATAATGTTATGAGGTGCATGTGTGTGTTACACAATGGTCTACAAGTTGACTGAAGTGTACACAATTGGCATTTGCCATTAGTACACCCAAAAATATCTTTCCCTTGCATACTAAAACGCACCACTATCATCTAAAGTACCCCAATGTGCTACTCTAAATGCCATAATGTAGATTTTTTTCATGTAAAGAAGTTACTTATATTGACGAATGGAATCATATTGACAATTAATGGACGTGGCACTTTGAGACCTCTAGGCATCTAGTTGAGGCCTTCGCAAATAGTGTATGTGACACTAAATACCATGAAATGTGCAGTCTGGGGCATACATGTTTAAATGCTACTGTGTGAGTTGATGTATCCAGGTACTTTGGGCTTCATCTTGGACCTAGTGTTATCTTTTGGTTTGCACATGTTCAGTGTTTCCACATCAGGAGTATGTCAGTATAGACCCAAATTTCATTGATAAGCATACCATTCATATATAGATGTGGAGGCACACTCATGCCCCAATCACACCAAACTTTCCGTCTGGTTCCCGCTGTGAAATTGATGGAGACTATGTTCATAAATAGATGTTGGCCCACCACTTTTCACACTATTACAGCCAAAGATGTTGACGAATGATGTCTGAACTGGCCCGGTGTGATCAACCCCTCACCAAGCATACAAATTATATTGAACCACGGTTGACCATGGTGATTGCGGTTGATCATATTAACTTACATGATTTTCTTCTAGCACCTCTTGGAATACCAAAGTGGGTGGGAGGGGGGGGGGGAGAGAGAGAGAGAGAGAGAGAGAGAGAGAGAGAGAGAATTATCATATACAAGCTTACCTCTCATTCATCCAACATGAAACGCGTTGTGTGCTCAACAACCATCCCCCATTCAAAAGTCAACTCTTGATGAACTACTGTCATGGATGATTGAGATTTGAATTGAAATCGCTTGGTAAGTGATAGTAATGGCAACATTGTAATTCTAGAATCCCCCCACCCCCCCCCAAAAAAAAAATTTTACAAGGAATGGCAAATAATAATGTTGGTGACACTATACTGCGGTTGACAATGTGAAATTGAGCAAGACAATTAGAATTGGTGACACCAAATCTCATATGTAGTCTAGTATGCCAGCTATTCTTGACAGAAGATTATATCATAGATTTTCTTTCTTTGTATCAGAAAGAGAGCCACTCCCATTATCGTTGGCACAAAGTCGGCGTTGTCTCCATGTCCAAAGCTATGGTGCTTTTTGGCCGCTGGTAGTGGATTTGGTAGCGGTTGGCCAAACATTACGTGCATGGAAACTGATCCCAACGACGACGACTCTAATGTGCCTAAAGCAGGCCCTGATGGCTTTTGGGTCGTCGATGATCACTCACTAAGTGGGAGCGTTTTTGAGGATGACGTGCAATTAGCATTGTCGATTGTGAGAATAATATGAGATTCCTTGCAAACCATGATACATGGGGAAGGTACGGAGTGACTTACAACCGCTGCTTGAGGCACGAACCTGTTCTCTCACATCCTAGATTACAGAAACCGAATAGAAGCACAAAACATTACCATCAGGCAAAGATATTCATAACAGTTATCAAAAAGGAACCTCAATATATGGCACCGATTCCCACCACAAGTGCTTAAAAATTGCATACGACTAACTTGACCCAATGGGAGGTCTCCTTGTTCCCTAGAGTTGGATTGCCTTGTGATCTATGCAGACCAAATATGATCGTATCTCGAGGTTTCGTATTCAATACAAACTGTGAAGGTTCCACGCAGTGCTTATACTGTGTTTACTAAAAGAGTTCTGCATGTTTTTGTTTCAAATATCAGCTGAAATTCTGTATATTAAACATGTGAATACCTTCTTATTTCAAGGTGCCGGTGTGCGACTTTGGAATGACCATTCCATCAGTTCCAACCTGAATGCAGGATCCCTCTATGTGTAAAGATCTCCAAATAATTTCTACAAAAGTATTTGGAGCTGCCAACAAGAAGTTACTGAGGATCGTACACAAACAATCTCTAAGTTAGACCCCACACACACACATCTCCCTAGGCAATATTCTTAGTGGAATATGTGAGTGCGAGTAGGCACTCCCTCCTTAGGGCACACTTCCATGTCATGGCAAAGTCGGCAAAACCACGGGGAGGTCACTCCATTGTAAAGTTGAACAACCACGTGTGAACACTTTACACATAAAAAATCCTACTTTTACACAAAGCATCATTAAAATAGGTCAAACTTTTATGATTTTTTTTTCATGAGTAGATATACACGGTACCTATTATGTAATAGAAAATGGTAACTAAATTTGATGATTTGTTTTTTTCCATAAAACATATCATTTCTAACTAGAATGATGCAGAATTGAACTAAATAAATTACTACAAAAAATGAAGATGACTAAAAGTTTCAAAAGATACCATCAATGGTTATGTATATGTAGAAAAAATATCATAAATTTTTAAATTATCTATGGCATGTAATATAGGGGTAGCAAACTTTGTTCGCACGTGGTGTTCAACTTGACAATGGAGTGGCCTCCCCATGGGCAAAACCCACTAGATGACAAAAATTTGGACCCCCTTCCACATGGAAGTGTGCATTCATTTTGTTTAGAATATCAAAATTTAGTTGCCAACACAATTGTATGAGAAAGTTGGAGTTCAAGGAGGGGGACTTGGTTGCCTCTCTATTCCAGAATATGGAAGTTGACTTTCATTTGAGGTCTTAAGATTATCATATTTTTAACCCTAAGAAATTTCACACCTTGCCCAAAGTTTTCATTTTTTTTATTTGTTTGTATTTTTCTACAATACAACATTCAAAATGGGTAGATGAGAGGACAACCACATTCCAACTTGCAAGTTGGACAAGAATGCAAATCTACTCTCTTATATGTTGCCCCCCCCCCCCCCCCCCCAAAGCCCCCCAACTTCACATGGCAGTGGCACACTCTTTGTAACCTATTGTAATCTACATGAGGAAAAGATAGGGTGGCAACACATGGTTGGGAGGTACACCTTAAAAGTTGTTTGGTTGGAATATAGGGCGTGGTAAATTCCTACATTATGATAGGGTATGGTTTGAGGAAAAATATTTGGTCAACATGATCAAGAACACAAATTGGGAGGGTTTACAGCATTTAGCTATTACATATTTGTAGGTTGAGTTAAAACTACCAATGATCTACAAAATGTCATCAAGCTCCAAGTATGGTAGTTGGCACCTCTAAGCCTCTATGCACCTTGATATCCCCTTCACATGAGTAGAACCCCAAATCTAAACAAACAACTACATTTAGCCACGACGAGGGTTGGATGTGAGTTGAAGTGTCCGCAACATGTCTCTCTCAAACTCCTTTTCTTTTTCAAGCATCATTTCCCAATGTACATGTTTGAAGTTTGTTGTCTGTAGCATGCTTGTGTCAACATAGTATAGGGTCTTATATTTTATGAAAATTTGGGTTTGTGCATCTTGTGGTGGTGTGCACTAGGTGCTTGATGAGCAATGTTCATGCGATGCTACACTTAGTGAACATCTTAGGAGCTTTGTGTCGGGATGGTACCTATAAACCTCACAAGTTTGTATTTCTATCCCATTGCAATGTTGAATTTATTTGCATGTGCATTGTTTGTCAATGATAATGGCATCTTAGTCATGCAAATACCTTATGGATTTGATGCACGTGTTTGAGGTTGGTCATTCAAAATCAAGGATCAAAGTTTAAGGGCTTCATGTGTTTGTAAAGATCAAGTTGTTCATTTGAATTAATGCTTCTAAAAAGTCAAAGTTGTTGGGTCCGAAGTCAGATGTGCTAGAGAAGCTCGGGGGGGGCACTGGCGAAAAACGTAGGAACTACGTGCGATAAAATATAGGGTCTTGCATAAAAATTTGGCGTAAAATTTGTAAATTATTAGATGTAGTATAGGGTGCTTTGGGATTGTGAAACATGATTATATGTAATATAGCATTTGACAAAACATGATTAAATTACCTAAGTGGTACATATAAAATAGCATGGAGAAAAAGCGATAGTTTCAAAAATTAAATACTTTGCCACCAAAATATGGCATGTTCTATATAGGAAGGGTTCAAAAGATAAGGGTGAAGGTTGGTACTAAGTGGGGCAATTGTTGGCAACCCATTGACTTGATGAAACGTGCAGTCCAGAACGGAAATAGAGAAACACTCTTCCCAACTGCTATGGCTTACCTCCATTGGTTCAAAAAACAGTCGGGTCTCAACAAATATAAGTATGTTGAGAGTGACTGTGTGTGGGTTGATGTGGATGCTATTATCTCAACTGTGTCTCTACTGTATGAATCAACTAGCAAAATCTACACCTTAGATGAGGTAGATGCAAACTCGTTGAGTGAGTTCATTTCAAATAAAAAATAAAACCTGCTAAATTTGTACTATCTCACACATGTGGAGATATAATTTGGAAAAAGGGCTGAATGATCATTAGTATACCTTGAAATCTGTAGTAGTCATTTCAGTTCAAGTACCCTCATATCTCCCACATGTGTAAATGGTAGCCTATCTAGTTTAGGTGGATTTTTCTTGCATGGCGTGGGATTTTCCTCCAATGTGTAGGATTGGAAGATCAAGGCATCAATTGTAGGGATTCTGCAAACCTTGTAAATGTGACTTTGAGACACATTTGGCTGGCCTGTTCCCTAAGACCTCAAGGTTTCTAACCGTGTTATCCAACACAACTTTTATTCGTTGGCTCGTGTTGCTTAATGACATGTAATTGCAATCTTTTGTTGTTATTGTTTAGTGTTTTGCTTTGCCCGGACTTCAGTGTGACCCTGAACCCTAAACCCTAGTAAATGTTTGTTTCTCTTACTCTGTACATGTGCTTCTAACAATAATTCTACTGTATCATACACTTTAAGGAATGGGGGCAATCAGGGGGAAAAAATACATATAAGTAATATAGGGTACCATAAAATCAACCATCCAAGAATTTATAATTACCAATAGGGTGCAAATAATCACAACAATTTACCATTATTTCAAAAATTAGCATCCCTTATAATCCTTTCTCATAGGTAAATAGCCCCCATTTTAATAGGTCATTATCGCAGGTGTATGCAAAATATACAAGGGAGTGCCCCCCCCGAGTAGAGAAGCAAATATTATTGAAGTTACATGGAAGTTTGGAGGGTGGCAATATTGTAAATTGAGTTTTGGGATGGGGATTCTAAATGTGTCATCCAAATCAATTTAAAGCGATGCAATATGTGAGGTATTTATGTATATGTCAATTTGGAGCTATGCAATATGTAAGGCATCCATGTTCATAGTATCACACTAAAGCTTCACACTAAAGTCAATGATGTTAAAAAATGTTGTTGAATCTCTACAATCCCGACAATAATGTTTCCCTCGACAATGACATACAGCAAACACAAGGTTTCCCACCTTGACTTTTTTTGGCTTAGACTATAGCCTCAAGCAATTTAACTTTGTTTCAATCCATCTACCCTCCCTTGAAGAGTATTTAGACTACTCAAACAATTTGTCACCATATCGTAGCATCCAACTTTGGTTCCTTAATTAATTAATTCAAGGCTACACACCTTACTTAGTTATCTCAAACTATGGCACAAACTCATAATTATATAAATCACCCACTCTCACACACAAGACATCACTCACTTCAACCCAAATCATTTTCCCAGTAAAAACACCACGTACAACTACTCATTTTTCATGCATAATCTTTACTTAAAATCTAGACTTGTTCAATTCTAAGGCTTCTCCATGTGTGCTCATTCTAGACTATGGTAATAAACATATTATCCAACATAGACTATTCATTTGTTCCCTCAGGAGTCAAACAATCATCTCAGATTAATTGCTACTAGACTCGAGCACAATTCAAAAGACTTTGCTCTATCCCCAAGGGGTGAACTCTTCATTGATTACGTATATGACATGTGTAGATCACTATCAAATTAAACCCCTTATGTATGGGAATTCCATGGAAAAAAATAAATGCATATGTACTAATGGCAGGTTAGAAAATAAATTTAGCCATTCAAGCTTGATTTTGCATTGAATTTGATAAATTTTTTCACTACATATACAAAATATAATTATGACTAAAATAGGGCCTTACATATAAAATCCGCGTTCACTTTCCAATCGATTTTTTTTTTCATTCATAGCATGTAACTCAACAATTGCACAATAACAATTGCACAATCTGGAGAGAGATACTCAAGGAAGTCTATGCTACCGGTATCCAAAAGTCTCTAATTTGTAAAAACCTAGAATCCAAATGCAAACCCTAACAAGAATGAACAAGGTACTCATTGAGGATTGTTACCATGTGACAACAATGGATGAAAACATGAATTGGAAGAAACAACACATCTCTTGTCAAATTGTCCTCTAAACCTCAGGGCCCTATCCCTTGCGTATACTGTGTACGCTAATGCCTCAAATAATACCCCTTCTTACACTCATATTAGTTTGTACGTGGTATGAAAAGCCCGGGGGGGTCACTCCCGTATTTTATAATCCTTCATGAGAACAAACATGGGGTCCACTTTCAAGTTGCGACCTACAAACTATAAAACATGTACTTGTAACAATCTCAAGTTGTATATCGACCTCCATGTTACAAATAAATCAATGTCCATTTACAAATTTATCATGTGTAGAAAAGTTTAAAAAGTAACATACCATAGGATTAGAAGAGTGGGGAATTATATTTAATTTACGAGGGCCCCACACTATGGACGAGAACCACTAGATGACATCTCATGGATGTTGCTTGGTAGTTGCCCGGGTACGCAACTCCCGTACTATATGGTCATGATTATAATCACTTATAATGCGTTTTAGTCCAATATTGAGTGATACAATTTATTTTAATGTAGGAAACCCTTGTAGCCCTTCTAACAAGGAATCCAAAAATGTAATTATATATAGGAAATGAATATATTTTGAAGCATATAATTGCATTAAAAATCTAATTATATGATTTTTTAATACATGTACCATAGGTCAAACTACCCAACTTTTTGGACTTTTTAATAAAATTTTAACATTGTGAATGACTTATAATTTTAATGGGAGGCAACTATTCATGGCTTATAATTTTAATGGGAGGCAAATATTTGTGGCTTATAATTCTAATTGGAGGCAAATATTCGTGTGGATTTTTTTAAATTATGTATAGGCAACTTACTGGTCTAACTGTTGGGATAGAAAACTAATGATTTGTGTTAGGATACAGTTGAGGTATATATTTTTAAGACCATATACATCATATGGTGCCCTGACTACTTAAGGGTATCATGGGGTATTTCAAAATATCATGGGTTCCCGGTGTAGGGTTAGGGCTTAAGGTTTGAGGCTTCTATATATTCGCTTTGAAGCTTTTGTGTTCAATTTTGGAGCCTTTGTGTCTTTGCTTTGGAGTGTGCGGCTTTGCTTTGGAGCCTTTGTGTCGTCGCTTTGGAGTGTGCTTGTGCTCATTTGGGAGGGTCATCCTTGGCTTAAACAAACACATGGATTGTGAGGTGAAGAGTAGAGGCTCATGTAGTGGAGGTAGAGATAGGGAGAAGGAATATGTTACACCTGTAATTGCCACAACTCCTTCCAAAAGAGGGAGACCTCGAAAGGACCCTCTATCATTTGTGAATACTAATCCGACATCTACATTGAATACCCCTCTTAGACGCTCTACAAGGTTAAAAAATTAGGTGTTTCAATTGTTTATATACGTTGGAGTTTTTTTTAATAAATATGCAACCCAACTTTTTTTTCATCTCATTTTATTTAATTTGGTCTTCACCCAAATTTTTGATCATTTTAATTTGATATAATTTGATATAATTTTTACAAAAGCCGTCCTCTAAGCCGTTTTTAATACGATGCCCCCTGCGTATAATATGGGAGTTGCGTACCTGGGGGTAGTTGGATGTTATTGTTTGGGTTAGATGCAGGAAGGGCTCCCAAAGGGTTTGCACATTTTGTTTGGCTTTGTGAGTTCCCAGTTAGGGTTTGTGAGAGCTCCTCGAAGATCTCATGAATGTGCAAACTCCCACCATGATCTTGAGAACTTGGCAAATGTTGATAATTGATTATTGAAGGTTGGATAGTAAGCTCACATGCATAGTTGCACTCCTAAGGAGCGTCCATCCCGAACTTCATTTTTGCTTGCTTGGTATATGGGTAGGGTTTAAGGTTTTGAATTCTTGTTGTGATATCTCATTTTTTTTTTGGGAGCATTGTCAATGCAAAGGGATGATGTCAACAAAAGGTATTTGTGTGAGTGATACAATGACAATCATCAAACCCTTTTGACAATGAATGAAAATAACATTGATGTTGTTTATTTTTTTGCACTAATGTGGAAGCATGTTCTTCCTTGTCCTCATCTCATTTTATGTCAGGCACCTCTTCATGAGGAGTGCCCACGACACCATGGACACAAAGGGGACCCCGGAGTGACGCCCGGGACTTGTGGCGCCATAGGTGAGAGGGCCCAAGTGATCCTAGTGTGGGTGAGGGCCTGGGCATTGGGAATACCTACCACTCATGGAGTCTAGAAGTCACAAGGGTAAGGCCATAAGCATTGAGTAGCTTACGGTGCTTGAATTCTAGAATGCTGAAAACTCCCCAATCGGAGTTGTGAGCTAGGAGATATGGCCATTTGAGTGGGGCAATGCCTAGGGACATTGCCCTACACTCTAGGGGATAGCAGTGACCTGGGAGTGGCGCCCAAGATTGCTAAGGTTAGAATAACCATAACTTTTGCAATACTTGCGCTTGCTCGAATGGGGCAAGTGAGGAGTCTATCGGCATCTACACAAAGAGTAAATGTTGATGGAGTGGTTGCTCAATAGAATCAGAGAACACACAATGAAGTTATGGAGGTTTGAAGCTGCTCGGGGACTCCAACCCCAATGGATAAGGGAAATTGTCTACCTGGCCCCAACTCTTAGGAGAAGGACAAAAGGTTAGTACTTGACGGTGGGGTAGGGCCCCTGCCCAAAATCCTAGAGGTTTATATGGTGAGGCGGACGTTGCCAACCGATCCTACCCAAGGCAAAATGACATCGCCTCCACAAACGTTGGTCCAACGTGAGGGCATAGTTGCCAAGTATGCATGTGCAAGATGAAGATTATGATGATGAAAAAATTGAGTCGAACACTCATGGTTTTCCATCCTTTACCAACGAGGTTAACCCACTTCTAACTCCTCAATCCTCTAACCCTGCTCCTTTGTTTGGAGACCCGATGACCATTTTATCTCTTGTCCCTCTGAGTGTCCAAGCCTCCAACTCCCCCAATCACTTGGATGTGATGTACTTGGAGTTTTGCCTCTCGGCTAAGAGGAGGTCTATTGATGTGCGTTTTGATGCATTTGGATTGCAATTGGTAAACTTACTGGCTTTCTCCAGCAAGTAGTCCCTTTCATCTCAGACGTGCGGGTAGGGGTGTTTTTTCACAAGGTCCCTAACATGTCTAGGGACATGTTCATAAAAAAAAACATTTCCAGTGGACGGGTTCTTAGAAAATGAACCGGTTTTGGGACGTGTCAAATTCACTTTGGACGGGTTCTAAAAATAACATTTTTAAAATTAAAAAAATGGTACAAATATCAATTACGTTATGTCATATATGACATGTGAATATAAGCATAATGCAATTAAACCACTAATATCCAATCAAACTATCAATCTTTAAGTGCTTGATTCACCTGCATACATTAATTCATCAACCACAAAATTTAGAACCTTTTTAACATAATGTCAAATATTACAATTGAAGGTAAACTTAGTAATTGAATAAGACTTAGTATATATAAACATGTTAAAAAGTTTCAAAATAAAGAGCTACTTACCCTTCAAAGAAGTGGATGAATTCTCCTATCCTTCATGTTTCTCCAAACAAGCATCACTACATTCCAATCGATGTTTTCAACTGGAATATTTGCACATGAAATGCGCATCAAAGCATCCAAAGTTTCCAACTTCAAACAGGTACATAGATGACTTTTGATTAGGTTTTGTTTAGAAAAACCCCTCTCACATATTGCAGTGCTCACTGGAATCACCATAACTCTCCTCCACAAGTTACTCAAACCAGGCCAATTGATTGACCACTCTGGAGTGGTACATGCAAACTCCCAAGCTTCAAATAAAGACTTATTTGGGATCATCTCTCTCATGGTCTCCACCATCTCCAAACACTCACCCCGACATCGATCTTGTTCTTCTTCAGAAGTTTGAAACTTCACAAACAACCTTTCCAACCACTCTTCAGTAATACGAGTTCTCTCATCATCATTTGCTGGATAGAGATTGGGACTAAAGAGCTTGCATGCATTGAAGATGCCTAAGTCTGGAAACATGTTATTCAATTGCTGCATGAAATGAGATATGGAGCTTTGGTTCGAGTGCAATCTTGAACTTGCAGGACTAAAGTAGGGAAGTCAAGTGTGCAAGGGGTTTAGGGTGGCACAGTTTGAATTTTTATATGTTGGATGGAGAAGAGGTGTCCTCATATGTGATAATTTTTCCGTCTCTCTAAACTTGCAGACCTTGGAACATCGGACTTGAAAGTGTCACAATTTCTTCATCGGAATCATGATGGGGCTTGAGACTTGAACCTGCAAAATCAATCCAACTAATAAATAGACAACGCTTGCACTATCCTTGCAAAGACAACGCTTCCACCATCTTAGGCACATGTAAGGCTCAAATATCTACTCATACATTGACCCAACAACTTACAAGCTCAACCCTGCAATTTGCTAGGGTTTAACTCGAATTGACAAAAATTTCCTGCACAACCCTCGAATCTGCACTCAACCCACAACAAAAGAGAGGAATAAGACTCTCAAGATTTAGGATGCTAATGAATCAAACATATGCAACTGAAAGCTAAAGCAACTGAGAGACCGGTGAGAGATAACTTGATTGCAGTCATCAAATGAACCGGTTGAGTTTGAGAAAACACCTGTTGAAGTTCAAGATTGCAGGAGAATATTGTTCCAGCGGCACTCTTCAACTTCTTGAATTCGAGTTAGTTTCAAATGAACCGGTTGAGTTTGAGAAAACACCTGTTGAAGTTCAAGATTGCAGGAGGAGATTGTTCCAGCGGCACTCTCCAACTTCTTGAATTCGAGTTAGTTTCAAATGAACCGGTTGAGTTTGAGTGACTGAGTTTGAGTGATTGAGTCTAGTTCAATTTCTCTAAACTAGTATGTGGACAAACAGACAAAATGGGGTAATGGCAGGCTGGCAAATTGGTAATTATAATAGAAAAAGCAGAAATGAACAAAGATAGTAAGATACTATTGTTTCCAAGTGGCAAGTGCACCAATCACATGCCGACATCTTTCGGGTTATCTTTATCTATTTGTTTTTTCCTTTAACCTTTTCATGGACGGGTTGGTTTAGAAATTACCGGTTTTGGGACGGGTTGTTTTTTCTTCAACCTTTCCATGGATGGGTTGGTTTTGAAATTACCGGTTTTGGGACGGGTTGCAAATTTTTTTGCCTTTCAATTCAAGGTTTTGGGACGTGGACGGGTAAAAACTTAGTGAAAAAACAGCCCTGCGTGCGGGAGTTAATCATTGATAACAATATTCCCATAGTGCACTCAAGCCAACCGCCATCGTTCCAAAGGCTACCAATACCGAGTGCTCCAACACCATTAGTGAGTGTTTTGCTTGTATGATTTTGACGTATTTCTAGTATTTTGCTTGTTTGCTTGAACTTTGACTGAGTGTTATCCTAGGTGTTCGATCCAAGACTTGGAAGAGGAAAATATGAATTCGAAGTTTTGCAGTGCCTGGAGACATAGATTGCTTTCGCCATCAAGAGAAGCATTGCACGTCTAGTGCGTGTTTGTCTTGTTTGATGGGAAAGTCTAGACCATTATAACTAATTCCTTTCCTCACAATTGAGAGAAACATTGCATGTTTCAAGTGCGTGTTTTTCCTATTCAAAGGCAAAGTCTAAACCATTATAGTTTAGGGACCACAAACATGTATGTAATGGAAGAACCTCATTTTTATTATTCAAATGGAAAATTGATATTTTGTTGTGTCAATGTGTTGGAAAAATATTTGCAAATGTTGTTGGTTTAAAATGTAAATTTTTGTAATGTTATGTTTTTTGCACAATTTTGTTGTATGTTGTTACACTAGGATGTGAACACTTCATGTTATGAAACACTACATGTGATTGGACGACTCAAAGAGTAGTTTCTCTCGATCAAGAGAGTCCACCCCCTTCAAATGAAAAAATACTAGCACAACTCACTTTAAAAATGCAGTTAACATTTCATTATTTCTTCTAACTTTTATTGGGTATAAATTTGTCCAATTTCAACTTTGATACAAGACAAAGGGTTTTGTGAGGTTTGAAACCTATGTTTATGATAGGAGTTGAAAACGGATGGTTTTGAACAAACAAGAAGGGACCAACCTTGAAACCTAGCTCCTCAAGATTAGACACATGTCAAAGCCAAACTTCTTTAACCTTAGTCCACTTAACTCCATTTCAAAACCGGTGTTTTTGGATTTTTGTAGCCTTCCCTTCAAGTGTACCACACCACCCTGCTTGTAGAAGAAAGCCAAAGCAACCAAAAACCATCCGCCAAGGAAAACCCACCAAACCACCAACAAGTACAAAAACCAAGAAAGAGACCTACAAGAGCCACCCAATGTCGATGAATCTTCCAACTCCACGTGATTGTCTCTCACAACAACCTATTGCTAAGTTCATCGTTTTCTAAGTTATGTATGAATGTTTGTTGGTGACCCAGCAACAACTAGTCGGGTGAGGAGAATGAGAGTGCAAATTGAATGTGAGCTATACGAGGGATGATATGTGAATGTCTTAATGCCTCATTGTCTTGATGGTCATCGAGTGTCAAAGCATTTTGATATTCGTTTTGATCTTCAACTTATCTGTCGATTTCGATGGGCCTACCGCCTCACCTCATGTGTTTGAAGCCCTACAACAACGTAATGATATGAGATTCGGTGCCAAAAACATTGTGTCGACCACATCTAATTCTACAATGATCACTACGGTTTATTAAGGCATCTCACCCTTCATGATGCCAAACCTTGACACAGTCATGGCAACGGAGGGACTGGAATGGACGTGAACCTAAATCGAGGGTGTCGATGTGGACGGGGAATGGGGCGGGTGGGTCCGCTTAGATCACGTGCGCATGGGGTGGACCTTCTTGGAGAATCAGCCCACCTCCAGGGTGAAGAAACAGAGCATCAGGAACATGAACACGGACATTGTAGGGTTGGCTTGGGTGAATCTGGAGAGAGTGAGTCGGCGGCTCTTCCCTCAAGAAGCCGTGCGATGAGATAAGTTGTTGTTTGGGCATTCGAGAGGGGTTGGTTATTGAAGGCCAGTAGGCAATTAGGACTGGAAGATGTGTTGGTCATGGTTTCACGGAAGTGGGTAACCTCCGCTCCTCCTCCCCTAGTCTTGAATCCATTTTCGCTCTGGTGAGCAACACATAGGGTATGTCTGAGGCTGATGACGGGAAGATCAATGATCTCCTGGACTGCACAGAGCATTCGAGAAGAGAAGATGAGGACTTGAGGATGATGTCTAGTTTAGCTCCTTCAAGGCAGCGACTACTGTGGCTCGTGAAAGGGAGGCCCCCATTTCGTGACTGCGGGGTTTGGAGGAAACACATATTACAAAAGCTCAGCTGCTTCAAACAACCTGCTAACAGATGAGTCAGCATATGAATCAGATCTCTACGTATGACAAGTTAGTCATAGTCTGCTTCAGGAACCAAATAAAGTTGACACCTGCTGCTGCTGCTGCTGCTGCTTCTGACGGCTTCTCAACAATTTCCATCCTGGAGGGCCCAATATCGCCAGAACAAGTGAGTTCGATCCACCTTCAAAGAGGTCCGTGAATCGACTTTGCAGTGATCTTGCCGTCGGACCGGATCTCCGTTTGGTAGAAACAGTATGTCCGGGGTATTCACTAAGTGACATTTTGATCTAAAACTTTCCTTGAGCAATACAGATTGATCAGGTGTGCTGGCCATGATGGCGGCAATTATGAGCTACCGCTTCAACAATAATGCAAGTAGTCTGCTGGAGCCAGTATCCAGCACAGGGAAGGTCTGGACGCAGCAGCAGCAGCAGTGCACTCCATGGGAGTCCATCAGTGATGTATCCTTCTCCACCAGCATGGATCAAATGCTCGAACGGCACGAATCTACGGCGTCTATTGTGGACAGCTGCCAGCAGATGATGCAGGAGGGTGAATCTGTACTCAGGGATCAGCAAGAGCCCACTTCGGTCCTCGACCTTCAAACCAGCCCGGGCGATTCTCTTTTAACAGCTTCCATATCTTCGGAGCGCAGCTTTAATTCACCGAGTGAAACTGTTACAGCCTACCGGAGTTCTCTTCCCAGTGTCGCTGAAATTCTACACCAAGAGCATCATGATGACTCTACTTTTGCGAGGGAATCAGCAGGAGAACCTAATGCCACATTGGAGCAGGATATTATGGCTTGGATGGACTTCATGGGGGAACCTACAAGTACTTCAACCATGGAGCTAGCGGTGCCGGAGTTCCAAAGTCAGTCAGCTACTTGCCAGATGCTGCAGCAGAAGTTGGCTAGCAGGCCAGTTGCAATTCCACATACCAACCAGCAGGTAGGTGCAAGGACAAACTTTGGCTTGGAAAATATTGTGTATCCTTCGATACAGTATGTTGCAGACGACCAGGAGATCATGCAGACGGAGAAGCCAGGAGAGAGTGCACTCAATAGGCTGGAGATCAGTCAGGTTCTTTCGGACGCCCGGGGGCATCACCAGCGAAGCCCCAGTGCTGATGGAGTGTCTGGCTTGCTTCCGATGATGCTGGAGAACCTGAGCACTCTTCAGGCAGATCATACACAGCTTCAGAAGTACACTATTGTGCCCACCGCCGAGCTTCTGCGCCTGTTGAGTTCATCACAACACCAGCATGAGCACCATCGTCATTATCAAGCTGCACCCATCAGTGCGAGTTTCCCTAAAGCAGCAGAGATGGAGGTTTGTCAGAGCTCACTGTCGCGAAGTGCGAGTTTACCAATCTCGGGCAGTAGCAACTTATATTCATCACAAGTTGTTGTTCCACGCGGGGGGCCACCAGGCTGCACAAGTCGATGGCCACCAAGTTCTTCGTCAGCCCCCCTCCGAGAACCGGAAGAGGAGAATCGTCTGCAGCTGGTGCATACGTTGCTGGCGTGTGCGGGGGCCATCGAATCGGAAGATGCCTCCATTGCGAAACCCATGCTGGCCAGCTTGAAATCGAATTCGAACCCTTGCGGTGATTCCATGCAAAGGATAGCTTTGTACTTTGCGGACGCTCTGAGTGAGCGTCTGGCGATCGACATGGCTTCCAACTCACTCACACACATCACCAACTCCAGCATCAAGATCCTGGAACCGAGGAAGTCCGACCTCGAATTCGATCTAGCTTACCAAGCCTACTACGAAAATCTCCCCTTCCAAAAATTCTCCCACTTCACTGCCAATCAGGCTATTCTGGAAGCGGTGGCGGACAATCCCAGTGTCCATGTAGTGGATCTTAATATCCGGCAGGGCTTGCAATGGCCAGGATTCATCCAGTCCCTTGCGATGCTCCCGAACGGTCCTCCTCGCCTGCGAATCACCGCTGTGGAGACGAATGTGGCCATTGCACGGCTCACTGGGAGGCGTCTGACGGAGTTTGCCCACTCGCTCCATGTACCATTCGACTTCGACATCGTGGCAGAGAAAGTGGAGCACTTGCATCACGGGATGATCCATATGAGGGAAGGTGAGATTCTGGCTGTCAACTGCGGAGACATCCTGCACAGCCTCTTAAGAACGCAGGGCAGGTTGCAGGCCCTCCTGTGCACAATTCGCAGGCTGAATCCTATGGTGGTGTCGTTGCTGGAGGTGGATGCCAACCTCAACATGCCTTCCTTCAGGTCTCGTTTCGTAGATGCGCTTCACTATTACTGTGCCATCTTCGACTCTCTGGAGGCGACTCTCGACCGAGGCAGCGCAGATAGACTTCGCATCGAGAGCCTCTTGTTTGGCTCCGAGATTCGAAGCATCGTCGCCTGCGAGGGCGCATCTCGCAGAGTCCGTCATGTCAGGGCCGAAGCTTGGCAATCCTTCTTCCGCCAAGCAGGCTTCCACGAGCTTCCGTTGAGTCAGTACGCAACCGACCAAGCTGACATGCTTCTTGGCCTGTTCGAAGCGGCTGGCAACAACATGCCCTTCCGATTATCCCCAGAGTTTGGTGGCTTGAGCCTTGGCTGGAAAGAGACACCGGTCATGGTGGTTTCCTCCTGGACGTGCTAACCCCTGGGCGGTTTATCTGTACCATATCTACACAAAAAAATCATGTGCATATCCTTCTCCTCAGCTAGATCCTCATGCATCACCACTTAGGAATTACTTCTGTAAACATCATGTGCCATAGGTCAGTATCATCGTGTTGGTGGGATAGACATTTTTCGACTCGGACGAATTTCTTGCTTTAAGACAAGAGATTCTATACCATTGAGAGAGACACAAAGAAAGAGTGAGGTAGAGAGTCAGGCATAGGGATCCAACCACACACGGTAGATGTCCATTCAACTGTACATCCATGCATCATAGCTGCTGCATCAGTTAGTTCCACTTCAAGATCAGCTTCAGAGTTCACGCTCTTCATTGTGTGAGTACTCACGCAATCACCAACATAGTTCAATGTTCATGATCCACATGATGATGATCTGATGTCATCCTTCGCGGGCTGCATTGTGCTCCTTTGAAATTCCTTGTCTTTGTATTCCATTTGTTATTAACATTTCAAGGAGTTTTTCATCTGATAGATCAAACATGTGCCTTCATCCTATCATTCAGACATAACCAATGTTGCAGGATTAAGTATGCAATCTTGATGATTTCATTCAGGTGAAAATTCTATGCATGCCAAAACTTCATGTCTGGATGATCAGGTTCCCGCCGCCCGGATTGATTGTCAGTGAATTGAGCAACAATGCAAGTCTCCCTTCCTCGCCTAACCCTTGAAGACTCATGAAATCTGAACACATGCACTGGCACATCAGAACTGTGTGAGGAAGGAGATCATACTTTTCTTCAGCTTTTGACATGATCATCGTTGCCCTGGTTATGAATATACAGCTCATAAACACACAGCCAGCTCTTCTCTGTAATAGGTCATCTAGTTGTCAATAGCTTGAGCAAGGTGTGATCTGTGATCTGCGATGTTGTTAAGGTCATGTCACGCTTGAATCACTCCTTCTCAATATATCAACAATTTGAGCAACTCATGAAATTTAGACACCTGACACATTAAAACTGTGAGGAAGGCTAGGAGATCATACTTGCTTCGGCTTTTGACATGATCTTCGTTGCCTTGAAGATGACTACGCAGTTCATAAACATACAGCCAGCTCTAATTTCTTATAGGCCATCTAGTTGTTGATAACTTGAGCAAGGCGTGATCTGTGATCTGTGATATTGTGAAGGTCATGTCACGCTTGGATCACTACCTACTTCAAACAATATCCACAACTTGAGCAAGGATTGATATGCTCACATACCTCTCAGCCATGATGAAGCATCATGATCACACTTTCACTACAGCAATCTTTGTAGCCCTTTGTAATTGGCAGTCTAAGTGCTTTTGATCAAATTACCTCATGATCCTCACAACTTCTCTTGCCACCAACGGAAATGTAGTGACCCAAATCAATTTTGTCAAATAGAAATGCCAGTCTAGCTCCAAATTTGCAGTGAAGTTTATGAACTCTGAAGTTACAAGACGAAACTGGTAACGCTGATCTCCTGGTCTCAACATAGTTTTATTTGTCGGAACTTCACAATTGCAGGACTCCAGTATAAGACTCAGTCTGATGGTAGTGATGCCTTGAATAGATCAGGACTATACATGTCTTATGAATGTAATTTGTGATGAGTTTTCCTGTTTGATTGGACAGCGAAACTCAACTATGGACATCGTAAGAGTAATCAATATACATAATCTTGGATCCTAGACATAACATTACTGAGCTGATGAGCTTTGTTCATGGGACCAGCAGTAGATTCGGATATAAATATTCTGGATGCCTGAATCCCACTGCGTCACCGCTTCAGACCGAATCTAAAATCATGGGCAGCTGAACACAGCTCATCAGCTCAGTAATGTTTTGGAAAGGGCAATTACAAAAACCTTATATTAACATTGATACTTGGTAACTACTTGTGTTGATTAATGACTAACTTAGCTTTGCAACCAAAGCGACTCATGAGTCACAGGGAACAATTCATGGTTGCAGATTTCGTCAGTTCTACAACCGATCACCTGTCATTGTGCACCACATAGATCTATATGTGGGTATAAACATAATCTACATCATACCAAGAGAGATGAGGGTTTTTATATTTACAGCATGATTTAATTCGAATATAAAAATGCACGTGCTCAATAGATACAGGCCTTATTAATGTAAATATTTCAAAATTTTAATAATTAGATTCCCAAATCTAATTTATAACATCCACTTCTGGATTTTGAATGAGAACCTTACTTAGTAGATCTATAAAAACAAAATGAATGAACTAAATTACCCTTTGATTGCGCGTCATCTAGAGAATTGGAAGTGCAACCCCAAGCAAATCATGCGCACCCCCCAAGCAATTATCCCACCCTCGATTTTGATAATGTGAATTTCTTATTGTATGGTTGCAAATTGGATGACATCTTGCATAGTTAATATTATGCTTTATGAATTATAACACCTCATTATGACATTCAATCATCTCAATTGAAACATTTATAAAGATTTGTAGTCTTGAATAGTACCAACATGAATATTGGACTCATAAGTAGGTAAAACAAGCCACATGTTTTTAAGTTTCAAATTTCTATGTTAACTCAATTGTAGGGGTGGATTTGACCAGATATTTTCAATAAATCTAGTTACATGGGAGATATGTCAATCCTTTGTGATATGTTATTATACTAATACATGATGGGAAAATATAATACTACTAATACTTTAAAGATCTATATATTGAATTGATAAAATATTAAAATATGATCACAATATATAATCCAATACTATAATATCATGTGTGCATGTGCATTTCTATTAGGAGATATCACCATACAATTCGAACATCTTGTAGCTTTGGATTGGGCCTTGGTCCAAATTTACTTAAATATGAGTTTTGGGCAAGATGCATATTCTTAGCACAACAAAATTAGTCATGAATCGCAAATTTAATTCTCACATATTTTCATCTCATAACATGGTAAATTCATGCCACTTGGGCAATGCATTTTCTTTAGGCTAGTAAGTAGGGAGCCACACTATAGTTCAACTAGAATAACTCTGCACCTATTGTTGTGCAAGGATTTCTCTTCCAATGAGGACCTTTTTACTACAAGGATTAGAGTGTATATATACAGTGTTGATGCACTATACTAATGTAAAACAATAAAATCTCTAAGTTTAACAATGCATTGAGACTTGTGTCAATATGGTATCAAAGCTTAATGAAGAGCTAAGTGTCCTTCTTGCAAAATGAGGATCACAAATCAACGCACCCAGTGACTAAAATAGTCAATCACCAAAGTTGTCAAAAGTGACAGCTAGGCAAAATCAAAGACCAAGACGTGTGCAGAACACCAACTGAAGCAAGGGCTGCATAGGAGACCCAAGTGTGTAGAAGAAGAATTGCTTTAGACCTGCGAACCTATGAACAAGAGTAGTTAGAAACCAAATAAACAAGTGATTGCTGTAGAGTTTTTTGAACAAAGGCAAAATGATCCTTTGGCATTGCTAAGTCCAACAAGCTTGAAGGCACCTCCAACTATGGAGTATAGCAAATAGAGATGAGGACAATTTTGAAAGAAAAGAAGCTATGGCACTACGTATGTCCACATGAGGCTCAAATAGTTGTAGAGCTTGCAAAAATCTCCCATGAATTATAGGGAGAAAGAAGAGACAAAGTCATGACAACTATCATCCTATCTCTAAAAGACAATGTGTTGCACCACATACTAGACTTTGAAAAACCAAATGTTGCCTAAGAGACTCTCAAGATATCTTTGAAACACATAATGGAGCAAGAGCATTACATCTCAACAACAAACTAAGCAACATCAAGATGGAGGGAACCATGACAAAAGCCTTTATAAAACAAATGAAGGAGTCAGTTACTCAACTTTCCGGAGTTGGAGATGCGGTACTAGACACCCAGGTGGTGCAGAGCATGCTTTGGGCATTGCCAAAAAGCTACAACCCGCTTGTGCAAGCTATAATGTGTCAAGACTAGCTCCCAAACTTCAAACATTTGTGTGGCAAACTTGCTCTTGAAGAATCTCGCAGAGAAAAAGACCATAGCCAACATGAACCTTTGTCAATGACCAAAGCCAGGAAGTACATCGGTACTTACTATAACAATTCAAAAATGGCAAGCATGCCTCCCCAAAGGGAGGCTCAATGCCAAATGTCAATCACATGAAAACACCAAAAGGATCAACGATAATAAGGAGAGGGACCTGCAATAGTTGTGGCAAGTGGGGCCACTTCTCCAGAGAATGCCCACATAAAAGCTCTGAGAAACCCACTCACCAAGGATTCAAGAGACAAGATAAACCACTTGTCAACATAGTTTAGGAGGAACCAAATCCAAAGAGTTGACAATTGCAGCCAAGATGTTCAAAGCTGATGTGATGTATTTGGACATAAAGCAAGAAGACCCCACCTGGTATCTAGATTCAGGGGGCACCAAACATGTAATTGGTGACTCCTCAAATATGTAGAACATTCCAACATACAAGCCGATGGTGGGTAGACCCACTCAGTTAAAGGTAAAGGAATGTACTATTCAAATGTGATAATGAAGTGAAGTGAATAAATGATGGTATTTATGTATTAGGAATATCCAAAAATCTTCTATTGATTCAATACAATTGACCAAAGGTGCATTGTGTTGTTTGGACCCAGATTCTCTCATATTGTTACTAGTGATTTTGACATTACAAAAGTCTCGGTAAGATAAACAAGTGACCCCACCAACGAACTGTACAAAGTGGAGTCCAACATAATAGATACGAAAATGTGCTTGGTACAAGTTATAATGTGTCAAGACTAACACCAGTCATGCCTACTTTCTACACCACTGTACATAGACACAAGCCCACTCACTGGACCTTCTCTATGCCAATGCAACCTTCTCTCCACCGTTGGAGATCTACAAAGCTTATTCTCTCCACCACTGCAAATAGACACAAGTACATTTTCATACTCATTGGACCTCTCTCCGCCAACGCAACCTTCTCTCCACTATTGGACATCTTCAAAAGTTTACTCTCTCCACCATTGCAAATAGACAACACCTAGATCTAGAGCTATCCACCTTCATAGATAGACAAGACGCCAGATCACGGAACAACTAGAGAGATCAGACTAAACCATAAAGCAAGCTAGACGAAACTGCTAAAATTACTACCAAACTATTGTTGGAATATTACCGCCAACAATATTGCCAAACTTGAAAGGATTAGACTAAAATATAGAAATTTGGGAAGTTGATCGTCACTGATAAGTGAGTTGAATTATAAGAAGAGTAGATCTAAATTAGATTGATACCCCGCCAGCAAATGGTATTGTCCCAGATCTAAGTTAGACCAATAGCATTTGGTACCCCTACTAGCAAATAGGTATTGCCCCCCACTAAAGGTTCTAAAAAAAAGAAAACATACTCAATACCAAACTACTATCGAATTGTTGCTGAAACACTTCCTGGAAGTTCGTTGATTTGTTGGTACTAATCCCATTACGTGATTTTGTTCTTTTCACACAGTTGTTACTAATACCATTGCGAGAAATGTTGTTGTTACAAGTAAAATTGATACTGCTAAATTTTGAAGCTGCTACTAGAGAATGTTAAAAAAAATCTAAAATTGGAGTTGCTACCGCTGAAGTTGAACAAGCTTGAAGGAACCATTTAATTTACTACCGAACCACCAAAATAGTACCGCCGATAATTGTAAAATAAGTAAGTTTCCCCTAGGTTTCCAAACCAAATAGTTGGTTTACACTAACTTTTAGTTCACAATTTTTTTTAAAAAAATTCGGAAGTTTTGTGAGTTAAAAAATTCTAGTTAACTCTCCTAAATGTCTAATTAGTCGAACATAAGTTTAATTATCGTAAAATAAGAAATTTAGACCCTTTTAATATACTTATTTCACTAACCTTTAATACAAAGTGGCCTAAAAGCTAATATGACATTTAAATACTTCTAACTATTTGAAAGAAAAAATAAGAAGAGAAGGAATTTTGTAAGTTTTCTCACGGAAAGGCTTAAAATTATAGTCAGATTTTTAAATTTGAATGAAATCGATTGGACCAAAAAAAAAGTTTTAATATTTATTTTAAAATATAAAAATCATACAAAATAAATAATATAACAAGCCGGATTGAAGCTGTAAACTTAGCAATACCAAAACAAAAATTGTCTCATGGAAATGTCTAACTTTGAAATTCTATAAGATTAATTTTGTTTGAAAATAAAAATGAAGAACTATCTATTTATATGAAATATATTAGAATTAGACTTCCGATCAAAATATGATGAGCTTTTAAAATATACTATGATTCTTAACCCAAAATCATTAATTAATGTTATATTAAATAGAAACTAATTATGTTATATCAATAAAAAAGAAATTATAATGAAAATTTAATATAAAAATAAAGACTAAATGAATTATAAGAAATATTTTTATTTAATTATAAAAACACCTCGCTCAATCTTAAGAAGTATTCACATTTAAAACTACTAAATACCTAACAACGAGTCTTTCGATTAAGGGTTAGGTTAATCAAAATCGAAAATTGTTGGAATTGATTAAAAAGTAATTTAGACTTAAACGAATTTACACCTCCGAAGATCCGAGACCAAAAAAATAAAAAAATAAAAAAAATTGATCAATAAAACTTTGATACCCCTTAAATAAGGTTGTCTCACGCAACGGGATTGAATTCTCTTATTAATTTTCTTTCATTACATACCTTCTTGCATTGGATTATTTTAGCCACCTTTCACCTTTTCCATCTAAATTTCATTAATTTTTAACTTATTAATGTCAAAAGATATTTGCCAAAATAGAAGTCACATCACCCGAATAAATTGGCTAACTTAAAAGACATCTTCAACAATCAACGTCGTTTACTCCACTCGTTTGATTATTTTGATGCATAGTTATTTTGGATTCTAGGAATATCCTAAACCTTAGCTTTATCAACTACTTATTTATTTACTTTAGCTTAGTCAATTTTTTAAATTTTATCTAATAATACATTATTTGTATTTTTAGGATTTTACTTACTAAAATAATTTATAAATCTAAATTTATGCAACCGACATAATATTTTACAATCTAATTTTTATTTATCAATACTGCAAGATTAATTTGATAAACAAATCAAAATAACCATTCACAACAGTATTGCCGAACTCCGGAAAATTAAATTAAAACATAGAAATTCAAGAGAATTGATTGCACTGAAAACTATTATTAATACCATTGCAGAGAAGATGTTACTACTAATTTTTTTAAATTAATACTAAAGACTAAGTTGTCCACTAAACACTGCAATTGTTATCAAAAGAATGATACTTTAATAGAAATTATTGCTCAAATCGAAGAGTTGATAAAGAAAAATATTACCAAACATCAAAGGGATATTTAGATACGTTTCAAAATCCTTCCCCCATACTAAATCTGACTATTTAAAAATACTATAGTAAATTGTATAAAACATAAAAATGCACATAGCCATAAAGCTTATAAATTATTATAATTATATATATATATATATGACTTTTAATTGTTTAAGACAATGTTAGGAAAGTAGATAGATAATAATTGCATATGCAACATTTTTATTCTTATATTTTGTCTCTTAGTAGCCACATCATACTAGATATTCTTACATTTTATCAAACCATATAGAAACCTTGAATGTCACACCAATATTGTCTTGTCTCATGTATAAACCCCGGGTACGCAACTCCCATATTATACGCAGGGGGCATCGTACTTAAAACGGCTTAGAGGACGGCTTTTGTAAAAACTATATCAAATTATATCAAATTAAAATGATCAAAAAGTTGGGTGAAGACCAAATTAAATAAAATGAGATGAAAAAAAATTTGGGTAAAGACCAAATTAAATAAAATGAGATGAAAAAAAAGTTGGGTTGCATATTTATTAAGCCTCCCATTAAAATTATAAGCCACGAATAGTTGCCTCCTATTAAAATTATAATTCATTCACAATGTTAAAATTTTATTAAAAAGTCCAAAAAGTTGGGTAGTTTGACCTATGGTACCTGTATTAAAAAAATCATATAATTAGGTTTTTAATGCAATTATATGCTTCAAAATATATTAATTTCCTATATATAATTTCATTTTTGGATTCCTTGTTAGAAGGGCTACAAGGGTTTCCTACATTAAAACAAATTGTATCACTCAATATTGGACTAAAACGCATTATAAGTGATTATAATCATGACCATATAATACGGGAGTTGCGTACCCGGGGTATAAACATAAACATAATTTAAATAAACTAGAACAAATCTCACCAACAAAATTATATATGGATAAAAAAACTTCATTTTTTCCTCATGAATAATGACAAGCACATATAAATAGCCATAAGAACTTAAGAAAAAAACAAAGACTCTTAGAAATATTAATAAAAATAATAATGTGTTTGAAATAGACTAGATAAAAACAAATTAATAACATTTGTCCTTAAAATCCACTTGTTCATAAAGTGGATTGGGTTTTGTTTAGGAATAAAAGAAGAACTCCAAACCACAAAAAAAATATAAGTCAAAATAACACACCAAAAAAATATTTTTCACAATGGCTTGGATTCAGGATTATAAATGTATTGAATGAAAGCAAGGGTCTTGATGAGGTAGCCCATAAAAATACTAACGATCTTATAAGAATGAGAATAACTGAGAGAGAAATACTAGAATGTCAATATTATATACCATCTTATCTATTTATACCACAATAAATATGATGGCTTAGTAAGAATGACCTAAAGGAACAACACTTCCACCACATCCAAATTCCTTCTTATATAAATGTATGTGATGAATTTTCCATGGATTATCATATTGTTCTGTTCTTTAATCATACTACTTCCAACACTTCCAAAAAATACTGGTGGTACTTAATGCAAGAGACACTTGACAAAGAACCCATTAGACACCTTGAAAAAAAAATTAATATGACAAAAGACACAATTTAGCAATCATAGCAAACCAAACACATCAACTACACAAATGGCTCGAGAGCGATGAAATTGATAAAATATTATCAAATGACTTTTTGACAAACCCCACCATCACGGATAAACAAAAAACGTGTCTAATCAAATTTTGAACAAGATAGTATATGGGCCATGCCTAGAAACAACTCTTCCTTGGTAGAAAAGCCTACCCATCGAAGACATGTCTTACTCATCAGATGTGGATACATGGCCACATGTATCACTAAAGTACAAACAACAACACATTCATGTGCTAATAACAAAAAGACAAAACAAAGTGGTCTAGAAATTACAGAAACTCATAATATCAACTAAATTATCAAGATACTACACATTTATGAAAGCATGAACCTATAATGGAATACCTCAAGAAAACACCGTTCGAACATGGTTATTGCCGTGTACATGTGGGACCTAACGATGCCACTGTAATTTCAGGTTTAAGCCCAACTTAATGTGCGTTATAGGCCACCCATACAACCACCACCCACTAGAAGCCCCCACACCTAAATTCATTATACAATTCATATAATTCACATATTGTAATGATATATTTGCCACATAAACCCTTGATAGGAAAACTACAAAATATCAACCACTCATCAATAACATTCCTACAAGAGGATGGAACATAGCACCACTTATGGTCCTAGCTGCAGGGGCAAGAGCCATAACACATATCCCATCAATGAAAAGTTTGGAAACAAAATTCACAATTCCTATTGCAAAAATCAAGAATAAATTCAAACAAATAAACATAATTGCCGCAATTATGCACATTCTATTCTAGTCCATATGCAAAGACTAGAGAATCGACAACTTGTCACAAACCTCCAAAACTTACCATAAGTCAACTAATAAATCTATATATAATGTATATGGAATGGAATTACCTTACCCCCCCCCCCCCCCTTAGATAATACCACATTCCTGAAACGTCGCCCCCACCAAGGACGATTACATGTTGTCGATTACTGGTAATGGTTACTAGTTACTAAATATAGTGTCTACTCCCTGCAAGGGGTGAAGTAGTTTCACATCCAATGCCACCGTCCTTAGGGCATGGCCAAGGATATTCTATGAACAAACACTCTATTCACTCTGACCTCCTTTGAAGACCGGAGTTCTTCTTCTTCTTTGTAAATAAAGGTCCAACAAAATAAATGAGGGAGTCACACCAAAGGAGATTTATTTAGGAATCAAGCTAAATGTGGATCCCATGAAGGTTTTTGGTTGCCTACTAGGGCAACTATAGACATACAAACTATTCAACCCCCAGGGTGCACCTTTCATAACACGTATACATGAGTGCACAAATGGATGTTCTGATTGATGAACATGAAAATGTTGAAATGCCCTCTCAATCTAATGTAAAGTCCTATGCGGCTTATGTAGAGGTAGGGGAGTTTAGAGATTTCAATAGTACACTTGTTATTCAATTGAATGGCAATCCAATTTAATCTAAAGATTGATTGACTCAAATCAATGCTAGCATATTATATATGAAGCCTAAACTCCTTGTTGCCGCCAATCATGATAGCATGTTAGGGCATCTGCAGTCGTTCCCCGCCAAATGCCCCCGGCAACGGGCATTGACGGGGCCACTGCGGGACCCGGGAGGGCCGCCCAGTCGTGGCCCGCAAAGGGCTCCCGGTAGACGCTCCCTGGGGCCACCTGGGTTCATCTGTAGCGTGGCGGGCCAATTGGCCAGAGCAGTCGATGAGCTGAATTGCTCCTACCAAAGTAGGAAGGGCCAGAGCTTGAAGCTCTTTCGAAACTGGAGAATTATTGTTTGAGAGGAAGGGCATGTGTGGGAATTTGTTATTGAGGGGAGTGTATTTTGTGTAGAGATAGGAGAAGACTTTGCAATTTTATTGCAACTCTTTACTATTAGGAAGGTGTCATGGAGAGTTGGGAGGATGAGCTTGAGAGAAACCTATGTTTTGATTTAGGGTTTGAAGAAGACATGCTTGATTCTTAATTCTTCACATTGTACAGGAAACATGTATCATATCATTCATGCACAAGTTTGATATGTATTTCATTCCTATATTCTTGGAAAAAAAATGCATTTTTATTGAGAGTAGAAATGGGCATTTAGGTTTAGACCTTGTCCAAAGTTTCTGTAAACAAACTCTTGACCTCCTATAATCCCATTCGGATTTGCATCCACTGCACTTGAGTTTTCTACACTATACAATCCCTCGGGGGGGGGGGGGTAGTCATTGGTTGGAGTAGCAATATACGTGCGAACAAATGATAGGGTATTTAAAAAACATGGGGGCAAAAAATTATAATTGGACTTAAGAGTAATATAGGGTATCAAAAATGGCACTGGACATCTTTAAAGTACTATAGGGTATGGAATAATAAGTAATTTGGAATTATAAGTAATGCAAGCCATTTTTATATTAACCCAAAGTAGAAATTTACATAATGATAGCATGTGAAAAAAAGAAGAGAATTGAAAGTAATACCCCCTATAAAATAGTGGTTGTTCGCACCTATATCCTTAACTTTTTAACACACTGCCCCCCCCCCCCCCCCCCGAGTACAATCCTTGAGGGTGAGAGTATGCTACATTTCTATGTCCAAGAAAATTAGATTCAATGCTTGGTGCTTGAGATTGGTGCTGGGTGTTTGGGATGATCCCTGAATCCTCCCAGTAGTCACCTTGGGAATCATCTGTACAGAGTACAAGAGAACAACAAAATTAATAATAATAAAAAACACTCATTGCAAACATGCTTAAATCAAGCATGAGTTAAAACGACAAGGTCCATTGTCTATGCAGCTGCTTGTTTGGCATGACTTGACTCAACAACGAAGGAAAGAGGGAAACTTGTGTACTGTCAAAAGAGGTGGTTGTCGGGGTCACCTGCAACTTAGACGGTGTAACCCGCTGTTGACCGGTTTACATGGAAGTTACTCCCACCAAAATTAGATCCTCTTAGTTTCCAATACTTGTGAAGGTGTCTGTACTCTCTTTGTTGACTCAATCTTGTAACCTATAATTTTAATGCTCCTTGAATCCTCATGAAGTCGTTGACCTAAGATTGCAAGTTTATGTTCCCCGAAATCTAATATTAAGGTGTTCCTAAGAACCTAGTTCCTAATCACCTATATATCTTGCATCTTTCATGGTTTGAATGACTAGCAAGATAATCTTATTCCAAATCCAGAATGTTGTATTAAAGTCTCTTTCTAAATCTCTAAGGAGAAAGTGCCTTGGGTTTTCAAGATTATGTTCCCCAAAATCCTAATGTCGAGGTTAAGTGTTTCATAGGAAACTCTAAATGTTGCATACAATATCTTTCATGGTTTGAATGCTTCTATTACTTTCGAAGAATATTCCGAGAATGTTTTCATAAAGAGTTTCTAGTTCAAAACATATTCTTTAACATTATGAAAATCTTGAGAATCATCTTGTCTCTTTCACCTTGATTATACTATGGGGGTAGTATCCTTGGTCCTTCAACATTCCAAAATCACTTGGGAATATTTGAGGGATTAGAATCCTTGTTTGATTCTATTGTAACCAATTCCCACTCAAGGATGTTTGATTAATATCACCCTCATTTATGAGGTATTAAACTCATTGCCTAAATTCCCCAAGTGTTCCCCTTAGTTGCCTTAAAATCCCCTTAGTCTAATCCCCTTAGATTTAACAACATGTAATGATTTAGTATCTAGTCATGCCCGGTATGACGTGACCGGTTGCCGGTAAGCCCGCAACTTACCCTCTTCATCCATGAGTGACTTATGCTTTTACTGTAATGATTCTCCTTACTTGGCCGGCTTGAGGTCGGAGATTTACTTGAGTGTACCGCCGGGGTAAAATTTACCTCCCCTCTGTAATTATCTTCATTCGGGTCCTTTATTCCTCTAGGCTCGGACTCCTCCTTCCTTATGTTGATTCGGATCTTTGATGCTTGGTTAGTTTCTTTTTTATGAAGCCTTTAGTTACCGGAGGTAAGCCAAATCCAGAGTCCCCTTTCTATTTTGTCTTGATGTATTTATATTTCCAATATCCCCCCAGTTAGGATAAGCTTATGCCTCGGCTACTCGCATTAAATTTATAATGCCCTCCGAGTTAGGGCTCGTATATGCCTCGACTACTCGCATTACTTTATAATGCCCTCCGAGTTAGGGCTCGAGTATACCTCGGCTAATCGCAATGGTAACTCTAATGCCCTCCAAGTTAGGGCACGAATACCTCGGTTAAATGTACTAGCTTGAGAGAGAGTGCTAGAGGCTCAGACACTCATGTAGAGTTTGCGTGTTCAAATGAAGTGTATTAGGTGCCTTAACTTTGGCCTCTTATATAGTATTTGACATCTAGCTTTCTTCAAAATTCCCTAAATGCAAGCTGCGGCTAAATATAGTCTGTCATCTATTTTTAGCCTGGATCTAGGATCATCATTCCTAATTTTCTACACCTAGTACCCTAAGATGTTTCCATAGGCTACATATCTTCCGGTGTGTGATGGTTACAAATCCATTTAGTTTTCATTCATCTATTTAATTTAGGCACATGCTTAATAGTTCGTGCCTCTTCGGTTCTTAATTAACCTTGTTCACACTAAATTTCCTAGGTTAAGTTCTGTTCCCGAACGTTCCCCGTGATGCTCTCCATCCTTTGTCGTTCCCGAGCCACCTTGCTGTGTTCCCGGTGTGCTCCCTCGCTCCCGTCCGTTCTCGGTGAGTTCCCGGTGCGCTCCCTCGTTCCTGGCCGCTCTCGGTGGGTTCCCGGTGCGCTCCCTCGTTCCCGTGGTCCCTACATAACAGGGTAGGCCGGCCCTCGCCCTTTGCCGGTCTGGTCCTCGAGCCCCCCCCCCCTTTGTTGGCGCGCTCCTTGGCCGCCAACTGTCCTTCCTGCCGCGACCTCTCCCTCACCGCTAATACCCGCCTGTTGTTAGGCTCCTTCTCGCCGCTCCTTCGGCCACCTGCAAGCCCTTGGCCTTCTCCGGTTCTCGGCCGCTCCCGGTCCTCGACGTTCGGTTCTCTGCACTCTGGCACTCTGCTTCTCCTCGGTCGTCTCTCTCACAGCTCGTCCGCTGCTCTTGGCTGCTGGGAGGGTGTACAGTGGTTACATATTGAATGAGATTGGCTCAAGACTGAATGAGATTTAGCTCAAGGACACCCATTTCTACAACCACGGCCCCTGTTTGTGTTTGGTCCTATCCAAAAAGGCACCGATCCAGCATGAAAACAACATGGCTGATTGCTATCACTCATTTGTGTACAGTACCCCCATATATACTTTTACCCGACTGGGAGCTCAGAAAAGCAGGCATTCTTCACTGTATGCACGGCGTTGGACGTCATAAATTAAGTTTGCATGCAGCTAAAAAATTCACCACCAATTGGTAGAGTCGGCAGAGAGGATTTGGAGAGAGAGAGTGCATCTAGACAGAGGGCTTTCGGGAGCAGGGGAAGGTTCGCAATAGATTAAAAAAAAATAACGGATTCAACAATTGAAGCGTCGACCTGAATTGCGTGGCTAAGTTCCGTACCTGGCAATTCAGAGTCGTCGCGGCTCGAAGGAGGTGCTGCCGTTGGAGGAGTCAGGAGCCTCGGCCCGAGCTAGACCGTCGAAGCGGGGTGGAGCGTTGGAGCAGTCTATGCCGCAGGTAGAGGAGCGGCCGACGGAGTACTTCGGGGAGCAGTTGCAGCAGTCCGGGGTCGTTTCCCCCGCTGGACCTTTGCCTCTCGCTCCTGCATGAGCTTGTCATGCTCAGCCTTTTCACGGTCCGCCACCCGCTTCTCCGCTTCGATCCGCCGCTTTATCCTCTCCAGTTCCTCGGTGCGTCGAAGCTGAAAGTACTCTCTAGTGCCCTGGTCTAGCTCCTCCAGATTCATCCTGAACAAGGTCATCGCAAAGTGATCTTGCATGGCCTCCGCCTTCCGCATGTTGGCGGCGGCCATTTGCTCGGTAGCCCTTGCCTGAGTTTTGAGGATAGAGTCTCGGCGCCCAGCCTCGAGAAGGTCATGCTTTGCAGCCTTCTGCCCCCTTGGCCTGACCAGCTCTCGGGCTGCACTCTCGACACTACCGAAACCCTCCCCCTCGGCGCTGGCACCCTCCCCGTCGACGTGCTCCTGAACATCCCCCTCGTGTGCAGGCTGCGTGGGCACTACGGCTCTCCGGGCTGCCATGGCCAAACCTCCCGGACTCCCCTCTCCACCGTGAGTCTTCTTCTGCACGTCCAGAGGAGATTCCCACCACCTAGGCACCTCTCTCAACAAAGTCCAACAATGCAGGAAGGTAAATCCTTGCTGCTTGGGGTGTCTATCTCTATAATATTCTAACGCACGCTCTAGTACATCCCCCATTGAGGTGCCTGACTCTCTACAGTCGGAAACCTGCTTGTACTCACCACAAAACTTGGCGACGTCATGCTTGATGCTCCCCCACTTGGTCTCTAGAGATCTTGCAGGTCGCAACGGACTCCCCCTTGCCTTCACGCGATTGAAGTGAGTGGTGATGCGCTCCCAAAATGCAGTGTTGCGTTGGCCATTTCCACAAACTGGGTCCTGCGACACAGCCAAAAAACTCCTACACAAGCATGTCTCCTCTTCTATTGAAAAGTTCTTCCCTTTCCTCCCCCTTCCTGCCTCCAAGCCTACCATGGTGGCGTTGACTGAGTTTAGAGGGAGGAAAACTTCTCCTTGCAAAGGTGCAACTTTTGGAGAGACCGGGAGCTCAATGGCGTCCCTCGGCAGTTTGGAGCGAGGGGTGCGGAGACCGTTGGGAGGCCGTTTTTGCTGCGGGCCCGCCATGCACCGTTGGCGGGAGCCGTTGGCGAGCCCACTGCAGGTGCCCTTACATCTTGGTCGTGAAGGTGGAGGGTGTTTTTGGAACGCACGTAAAGCTAGAATTTTCATAGAAAAAACGTGGTAGACCCCCAAAATAATTAGCTTCAATTAATGTTTGGTTTGTTGAAAGGGTTTATAGGATACATAGAGAATTTGGTAATTGATGGATGCAGTAGAGATCCAATTGACTTGATGGACCATCCATCAAACATGGAGATTGGTTTATGTTGGTATAAAAAGGGAACCAACAATAAGTGGACTTATGACCTTATAGAATTGAAGCAACCAAAAAGTCTAGATTTTGAAGACATGTCTAGCCATTTCGTATTAGATTGCCATGTCATGAAACTACCAGATTACATATGGATTCAAGTAAACATGGACAAAAGGCTTGTCCAAAATTAATAATGCATCTAATAATATATTTTTGCATGGTGCACATTGCATAACAAATTCTTTGAAGGAAGAAACTAGAAGAATATGGTGATAATCCCAATTACACATACTTTGAGAAGCAATATGAACATATATATCCCTCTAGATGTGTATTTTCACACAAATGACATAGTGTGCATGCAAGAGTAGAAATAGGAGTAGTTGATATCATTCTAACATAGAGATCCACCGATAGAAGTGCACTTACAGAGATTTTCATTTTGTCCATCACTCACGAAATAATATATAGATTTACTGAAATCATAGTTTCTCTACTAGAGTCAACGGACCCGTTTTCCGATAACCCCCCAAATCTTGATACATAGAGTCCCCTAAAGTCACGAAGTTCCACACATGCAGCCATCGTTTTCTAACATAAAAAGTCATGAAGATTCACACATGTAGTTGTCACATTCGGCATGCCGGACACAGTAAGTTAAAAAGGCACAGATTTGGGTTCCTTGAAAAGGGCACCAATCGTATTCAAGTTTTTCTCTCCTAGTTTTTGGAAATAGGTCGGCCTATGCTATGAACATGGGTTGGGAGAGAATCTTGCCTTTGAAAACTTATAGTATTTTCAAAACTTGATAAGTTATGATTTTTTTCATTTAAACATTTGTGATATCTGTGAAAAATCACCCCAACATCACACCCGCACTACACTTAATGCAAAGTTACTTAAGTTAGCGACTTTAGATCCGTCTACTTTAGTGCATACACCACTCAAATATAGGTGTCCATTTAAAGACCAAACACCAAATTGGGCACATCCGCCTCCGCACACGCCCTTTCGTTGACTTGAATCACCATGCACACGAGTCACAAGACTCACAACACACACACGTGTCACTCATGCACATTGGAAAGATGATCATATGAGGTCATGAGCAGGCTACCACACCTCACTAGCCACCGGCTGGGAAACAACAATATGACGTCAAAGGGAATCAAATACACACACGTACGCAGTCCCCCAAGAAGGGTCCTAATGGGACCAATATATATATACATATATATATAGCCAATTCACTATTTTCACCCACAACATGTGTATGCATTTTTAGTTTGTTGATTCTCTGAGGGTCACACACACGATTGGCCCCAAGGTTCTCATGGAACTTCCCTTTGACCTTCCGCAACATTATTTTATTTACCACGGTCATAATGTATGCAAGTGGAAGAGTCATTGGAGACTTGTTCCCTTTGTGGTTTTCAAATGTTGCCTTGATGTCAATTTATCGGAGAGAGGAGATTATTGCATACAAGTGCGTATTCTTCGCATCCATGCAACATAAAACTTATCCCCTTTAGCTTGGTGGCCGTGTCATCGCTAACGACTTGGATTAGATGAATTCAGGGTTTCTAGAGTTGATTATGGAGCTTAAAAAACTGAAAATTGGTAGGCTTTGAGTTGCATATTATTTTAGGGCTTTCATGTTGGATGAATGGGAGGTAAGTTTGTATGTAATAATAATCCCCTCTCCCAAATTTGATCAAGATCATGATTATGATCTTTGGCTGCAACAAAAGGAAATTAAACCGAGAGGCGTCTTACCCTGGCAAGGACCAAATTGACTCAGATAACCCATGTTCATAGGAATACCTAGGGCTTGATTTCCATTCGCGTGTAGGATACAAAGAACAACGTTTTCTCTGTGGAAAATGTCATTTTGAGAGCGTTCAAGAACGTCGTTTCCGCTCACACGTGGATTTTAGGGTTCGAGAACACTGAAGACTGTCTTCAAAGGCAAGTCTTTGTTATGCACCGCGGGCATGAGTATTGGGTTTGCTTTCTGTGCGGCCTTGCGGATTGCTCCCCTTTTGATTTCGCATTTTTCGCTTGACTTTTGCATTGAATTGATGATTTCCTACATAGTTTTGATAATGACCTTAAATTCATAATGAGTCTAAGGAATATGAAATGAAAATCAAGTCTAAAATAGTTAAGGTCATGAAATTGACGTTAAAAACCAAATGCAGTCATTTGTTTTTGATGTAGCATTGCTTGTAATGATAAGTTTTGAAGATCTCAATTTGGTATTCTACATTTGAATGCTTAACACAACAATAGAGGTCACCATGAAAAATATTCAATTTAAACAACATTTTCTATTATTTTAAGGCAATTGACCAAAAAAAAACTATGGTTTTAAAATGCTAGAGCATTTTTTTGGGTCCACTTTACCATGCTTGCACCCAATAAGAGGTCATTTTCTTCCAGAGAAGAAGAATCTTGAGCGGTGCAGCCAATGCCCTAATGAAATTAAGCAAGCCACTATCTATGTAGATAAGTCACAGAAACCTATCTACGTTTTTATGAATTAGGACTGCAGCATATGCAAACGGTAAACAAAGCAATAGTAGATGACCTTTTTTTAGCATGGGTTGTTGAAGTCATTGGCAACACCAAAATGGTGGAAAAAATTGTGACCAACCATTGCAAAGGCCAAGCCTTGTTTAAGTCATTTTTGAAACATGAGAGAGGTTTGGAGATTAAGGCCTAGTGACACCATATTTGCTACGATTTACATATTATTAAGCAAGTGAAATTACACTCACAGAAAATAGTACACTAAAAAATATGATACTTAGTGTGACTTACTATTTGAAATTATGCAATGCTATATCTATTTACTATACATCTCATATTTTGCCAACAAATGTTAAATTGGTAGTTTGGACATTAGAGAACATTGACAACTTTACTTGGTAAAAAAAATTCAATAGTGAAAAGATATAGCACCGTGTAAATCCAAATAGTAAGTCGCACTAAATATCATATTTGGTGTAGTGAGTTCAGAGTGGCAATGTTGGTGGGGAAATTCTTTGCGAAAGTCTTTTGATAGCAAATTAAGAGTCATTATAGTCTTTTCTTTTGAGTCCCCAATTCGGGAAGGATGCAGCACTTGTAGCCAAAATAACCAAACCCATTGTGTGGCTTTTGAGACTTGTTGATTCTGGAGAATTAACAATTGGAAAATTTTACGAGCACATGAACCAATTGATTGTACGTGTGAAAGGAATGGAGGAGGTTGATGGTTTGGATGCAGGTATGAACACGAAATTGAAGAGATGCTTCAACATCATGGGCGTTTTGTTCACAACCCTGTGCTTTGTTTTTAGATCCGGAATGGACAGGGAAAGGCCACGAGAAAGATAAGGAGGCTATGGAAGGCTTCCACAAAATTAGAATCAAATTCTTTCCTCATATTAGACATTGATCTAGTATATAGAAACTTACAATTAGCTGTCTACACGAACTCCCAAGGAGTATTTGCGGATCATGCGTTCTTGATAGTTGCCAAAGAAACCCTGGCCCATGTATGGTGGAGTTCACACGGAGCTCCAACTCCATAGTTGCAAACAATGGCCATCAGAGTACTAGTGCAAGTGTCAGTAGCATCAGCTTGTGAGAGAAGTTGGTCAACTTTTGAAAGCGTCGTCATAGCAAACGTCGCAACAAGTTGAACACCAAAAGAGATTCAAAAAATTTGTGTTTATGTTTAGGAAATTGTAGTTGGAAGAGAAATTGTTCGATCATGATTCCAAAGAGCATTTCATAGAATGGAAGGAAGATGAAGATACTGATGAGTTCTCTGAGGACGAAGAAGATGAGATTTGTTCAGGGTGTGGAGTAGCATGCTTTTGTTCCTTTTATATTCTTAACAATGAAAAGTTTCATTGTATTTGCTTCTCTTGATCTATGAGATTTCTGTCAAATTTATTTGTGATGTTTATTGCGGATAACATTTAGGATCTGGCTATGGTTGTGGACCGGCACACAACAGGAATCATTTTTGGTATTATTTGCTCATTTGGGGGAGAGGGAGTCTTTGTGATGAATGAAGTCTGAGGTCGAGGTTTTGAAGCCTGTCAAAATTTCAATGTTTTTCTACGTTTGTTGACGATTTTGTTCTAGACCGATTGCGAATGTGTTCTTGTTCTTAGTATCCATGTTCACATGGTTACTTTGAGCCATCAAGGAAAAGGCAATGAAATGTAAGTATGAAAGTCTTGATGGTCACCTTAAGGACAGAAGTTGGAGTCACATGTTGGGAACTCAAATCCCATCTAATCTTGAAGGTTTCGGTGCTTCCAACTTTCACATATGGCACTAAGATTCGGGGAGGTGACTTCAAAAACTCTCATTCAAAGGTTTTTGAGAAGGGCATGAAGATACATATGTGATGTCTCACATCAAAGTATGTTCTTTGACAACCTATCATATTTTGTTGGTTGAATTTGGAGAACTTCCCATAGAGTTATATGCTCTCAAGGTAACTAGAGTTTCCAACAGTGGCAAGCCCACCTAACCCCTCCTTGGTTAGTCAATCAAGCAACCTCACTTTCTCAAGACCTTGCCGAACAAGGATTTGACACCTAGCACAAATTGACAACCATGTGAAAAGCATCATGGGGTCGATCTATCTCAAATGGGAAACTCATGACAACCCAATACCATCAATAATCACATTTGATGATCTCAAGGAGGCTTTTCTAGGCACGAAAGAATGGAACTCTTTCCATCTCTCATGAAAGAAACTAGATTACCTTCACATCGAGGATTTTATCAAATATGTATGTGAATCACATTTAAAATAACCATTAACACCACCCCAACGCAAGATCGTTGCTACTTACTGCACCTCGAATCATAGACCTACCATTGAAATTGGACAGTGGTTGACTATCTCTATCTCTAGAGATTGCAAATTATGTCAAATATGCTTTTATAATGTAGTTGAAAACGAGGCATAATTTATGTTGGAGTGTCCCTTATATAACTCCGTTAGAGATAAGTTTCAGTCACAATTTAAGAATGTAATATTAGGGAGTCTTAAGTCTTTCTTTCAATTGCCAGACCTTGAATATATGTTGACCTAATTTACCCTTTACATACCTAGAAGTTCATGAGAAGAGATTCTCCTATTACATATACCACTTCTTTGAGTGGTGTAGTTTTCAACTTCATATCATTCTATTATGCAACATGCACTAGTTCAACCCATCTTATGAAATGCCTATTAATTTTTATGGAGCTTATAAGTATCAGAAGTTCTTTAAATGTGAATGTTTTGAAGTCAATTTGTATCAATTGGAGGTGCATTTTGTCATTGTATTAGGGATGGCAACTCCTTGGTTGTTTGTATGGGACATTGGGCTTATAAGCAAGTGTGTTCAAGTTTCATTGTTTTAGTTTAATATTTTCAAAACCCTTAGTAATTTTATGCATTCTATGTTTAAGTCTTAAGACGGGCAATTAGGACACTTAAGTAACAACATGAGTTGAAACATGGAACCCACAAGGTTCCATTATTAGAAAATGTTGGAAAATATGTAGGGTTAAAATAGCATCCCTTATCAATCAAATTTAAAAGGCCATATAAAAACCATAGGTAGGTTCTTGATACCTACCATTATGTGTGCACTAAAAAAAGAATAGCATTCCAAGAACTAGGTCAAAATTTAGTTATTTTAGGTAGGATCAAGTCTATGATCTAATGGAAGAAATGTGATTATTATCCTCATCATGTATGTTCTACTAAGATAGGGTTGTGAGAATGTTGATTTAGGTGTTTGCTTGGGGTGGAATATGCTTTTTTTCTTAAGGTGGTGTAAGAGGGTTCCATATGGTTCTAATATGCTTACGGTGTGCATGGGATTTTTTGGTGGCCTCTGCCTAGCCTTGGCTACTAGATTGAAGTGTTTGTTCTCTTTATAGGGTCACGGGTAGATCACTTAGTGCATTTTAAAAATGACGTGCGGCATAATATAGAGAGGATTAAAATCATTTGAAATAAAATTTATAAAGGAATTCCAAATAATGAAGGGGCCATTAAATGTAGACAATCTCATTATAAGTAAGTTAGATGGACATAAAACGTGGGCCATTATTTTTTGTAAAATTAATATAGGGGCTGAAGATAAGGATCCTAGAAGGTATGTTTAGTATGGTATGTAAATGGGTTTAGGACTCACGGGGATGGATGATAATTGGGATTTCCGTCTGTCCAAAAATGGATGAAAAGGGAACGCGCCGTCGTTAAAAGGAATATAGAGTACAAAAAATTACAGTGACTTGGACAATATAAGTAATGGAAGGGTGCAAACAAATGGGCCATTTTTGAAATTTAAGTAATTATAGGGAGGTTTTAATTCAGCCCTTGAAGGTAAATAGCCCCAAAACAAAAAACCCCCAACCGCACGTGGTGCACAAAAATGCCTTAGAGTGATCTACCCGTGTATAGGGTATGTGTAGTGTTGTTGGATTCAAACATGTATGTTCTAATACTACCAAAATTTTATGTCCAAATATATGAACTCTTTTAACAAAAATAATGTGTTATAAAATAAATGTTTTCCTATACCATCTAAGAAAAGAAAGGTGCATTCAAATCATGGTCCCATACATAATAGATTTCTTCCCTAACTCAACAGGACCTTCCATTGGGAGTTGGTCCCCTATAAATTTTTATTGGATGTTTTACATACAAACCAATAATTTCATTTCATTATTGTGCATGCTCAAATGTAGTATTTGAATTTGAATGAAGAGCAACCTCTTTTGGTTCATGAAGGGCCAAACTCATTTTAGCACCCCTTGGCATGTCAAAATGAGTTTGACCCTTAATGAATTGAGATAAAATATTCTTCGCTCAAACCTCCACCAAACCTCCACACTACCTCCAAGTATTCACCAAAAGCTTAGAACCAAACATGGAAAGTGTTGTCAGTATGGAAAGCAACAAATTTCTTACCAAAAGTCATATTGAGTTAAAGAATGTATCCCCAATATTTATGCTCTCTTACTACACGTGCACCACACGTGTATGCCACAACATATATTGAGTGCCCACCCTGAGCCCAGGGAGTGCACTGTTCAATTACTGTATTTATACACGTGGGTGAACAAAAGGGGTATTATTTAAAACAAGCATGTACAAAATGTACGTACAAGAGACATATTGCTATTAAGCAAGAAGTAGATATACATGAGGCTATAGAAAAATATATGTAAAGTACGCATTTACGCGTTTACGCGTTCAAGTCAGACCTGGACCAAGAATCATGTGTTTTTTCATCCACTAAGTAACGACTTTATAACTAAAAATCCATGATTTGATATTATACATATAATAGGGCCATATTTTTGCATTTCCAAACATTTGTACACATGTTATATACAATTTCTGTATTTGTTTTTGGACCCTTGTGTACGTATGGAAATGTATTTTGAAGCAATGAGATTTGTAAGTATATTGCTTGATTTTAGCAAAAATAAAATGTATACAGGGGTATTTTAATAAGGGGCATGCACGCACGTGATGCTTGGTTTTAATGAATAGTGCACTCCCTGAGACCCTGAGGTTTAAGTGGTTGGGGTTTCCTTATTCCATGAAATTTGAAATTGCACAAATTCATTCTTGAACTTCTAATATAAATCACCAAATATATTGGTTTTAAGGAGTTGTCATGCCATGATTTGTACCCGATGTGTATGGACGTCATCACAAACCATCACTAAAACATTAGTTGCCAACATTATAAAGAGCATTATGAATGCAAGTCTATTACATATCAAATCTTAATTCAACTGCAAAATGCTAAGATCCCATACTTATTAATGGCTTTAAAGCAAACATACCTTGTATGCCCCAATAAACAAGCAACTCACGTTGCTCTTAGATTATGATACAAAGGTATGATCTCCAATGGGTCACTTCTTTATATTTAATGGGATCACTTGACAACAAAAGATATTTTCAGTGTGGATATAAATAATACCACAAAATCTCAAGATATTCCTTATTTTTAGAGTACATCCTTGTGATATTCTAAGTATATTTTTGAAATGTATTTCTAAGATCCTATTCACCTCTAAGAATTTTATATATTTTAGCTTGAAACTATAAACAAGACTATATGTTTGTTGTCATGCAGTTTTCGAAGTTGCACTATAATGTAGTGACCCAACCCCCTCTCCATGAGCATGATAACTAATAATAACCTTTGTAAAAGAAAGACCATACTTGTTTAGCCAATATGACAATCACCAATTAAAGTGGAGGAGCTTGTCTCATCCACATTCCAAACATAACATATTGCATGCTTAGATTGCATTGAGGTATGTCAATACCAAGTACATTTGGCACATAAGAATCCCATTAGGTTCCCACCCTCATAAGTATCATCTTGTACTAATCGCATGTTTCTTATCCTAGGAGAAGTGGGCTACACTATTTTGTCTAATTAGTGTGGGTTATCATTCGGAGTTACATGTTGCTATTACTTTTTACCAGCATTGTCATTTTTTACCAACTAAGTTATATCATATTCTTCGGTGTGCATACTAACTATTCATGTTATTTGGGTTAAGAATGACACTCTGAATACAAAGTTATAGCAACACATAATTGCAAATGGTAACCCGAACTGATTAGACAAAATAGTGCAGTTGGAACAAGTAACCATTGAATACCCATCTACCTTACTTCTTGAAAATACTTGGCAAATTCGTCCATCGAAATTGTTCGAATATGTGCAATCCAACTGCCGAAATTTAACAAAATTTACCAAAACTTCACAGCCATAGCCAAGCCACCTGCTTTGGTTCAACTCCAAGCACACAGAAGACAAAGCTTAAGTTAAGTATGCTGAGAAGAAGCAAGAATCATGTGCTTTTGCTGGGGGTTGTGGGTTTGCAGAGCTATGGTGAGCAGAGACTAGGTATGAGACAAATCGCAGCTGTGTAATTGCAACATCGGTGAATGCGAACGACACAATTGGGATTTCTGTGCTTTGAATTGATGTGAATTTGGCTTGAAATGGCTCCCCTGGGGTTTGTGAGATTCATCGCCTAGCACTGTGTTTCCAAAGGCATCATGTGTTTTGAATGCATTACAGCAAGCAAGGTAGACGATGCTGCCAAGCCATTCTTGGGAACCACTTGGTGATGAGCCCCGTCAGAGAATTGTAAAAGCGGTTTTACTACCTCCGGTCGAGGAAGGGTGAGGTTTGGTGGGAGCCATGGGGTTCGATTTAGAGAGCTTCGCAGAAGCAACTTCGGGTGCAGTAGGAGGCCTTGTCAGCACCACAATTCTGTATCCGTTAGACACTTGCAAGACGAAGTATCAAGCCGAATCCCAATCTCGAAAATATGGGTAATCGCCTAACCTCTCATTTCCTTTGCGTTGTGACATTCAATCTGTGGTTGTTGGCCATGGTTGTTGAGCCATTCTTGTGGGTAGCAATCACAGGTAAAAGGCATGTTTCTGGAAAAGGTAGAAATTACTACATCTGAACAGTACATAATATTGAAATGATGGAGAGCGAGAATTTTAGTGAGATTCAGCGGAGGACAAAAATGAGAGAGTTCATGAGAGTCGAAATTTGGCGAGCTCTAATGATGCTGAAGCCATTGATCCTACTGGAATTAGAACGTCATGTAATTAGGAGTGAAAATAATCGTTTACAGGATTCTTTCTTGCCAAACATTGATCCTCTAAAGACTTGTAACCAAACAAAAGCCACTGACCTATGTTCGTGTAATCCCTTCCGTCTGAGGTCTTTAGACAGAAAATTATGTCAAATGCTTTTAATGTCAATGTATGTGCTGCAATAAGCATGGTAGCTCGAACTCTTAACAATCGGCAGTGTCCTGGTAAAATGCGTGGATTTTCAGCCTATCGTCCTCTACCTTACCTATCTGCTCGCTTCTCCGGGAGAAGCCATAGTAGACTGCCGTTCAACCTAAGTTAAAGTTTGACATTCTAAGCTTACATATTGTTTGTGCCTCTTGAGTGTCTTTCGACTTTCTAATATTGCCGTTACAGCTGTTCGGATGTTGCGGGAAATAACTATGCGGATAGAGCACTTGTGATGTATGTCAATGACGGTCTTACACTACCTGATGAACAGTCACAGTGGCGTCTTGACCTCTGGTGGTAGCACATGCCGTCTGTAATAATTTGTGGTGTTTACAACTGTATTATGGCTGTTCTGTGGCCAGGTAACATAATAAATCCTCTGAAAGAATCGGGTAAACTTTTATGAGTGACACCACCTTGCAGGTACCCATTGGATATTGAGCTCTGCATCACCTGGAAGAAGTCCTATCATTCACTTTTGAACAATATTAGCGTTTGTGCAGCTCTTCCTTGGATGTACTGCGAGAGGCCATTGCAAAGCGACAGCTGCTCTCCTTGTATCAGGGTCTTAGCACGAAGAACTTGCAGTCCATCATCTCTCAGTTCCTCTATTTCTACAGCTACAGCTTCTTCCGACAGTTCTATCTACGAAGGGCAAATATCAAGCACATGGGCACAGGAGCAAATCTTATTATTGCAGCAGCTGCTGGTGCATGCACCGTCGTCATTACTCAGGTGAGCTCAACCCTAAAATCCTAAACCTTAGGTTATGGAGAGGGTGATGCAAAAGCCTTGTAATAGATTGAAACCACATTAAGTGCTCGTCTTTCAACAAGGTTGGTAGAAGGCACCACACTCACACGTGACACAGAAAGGTAGAGCTTGTCACTGCTGGCATGCATTTTGTTTGTCGAGGTTGTGCACAAGGTCATGTGAACAACTCTAAATTCCATATCTCAGGAACTTTAGAGATGATGAAGGCTTCACATTTAGATTGATAATCTTGATGTCGTGATGTTTTCTGTATGTTCCACATACTCTTGGCATTGTACTTAAGACATTTACCAGGCTATTGGTATGTGCATATATCTAGTCATGTTCTACCCTTGTGGAGTGCCCTTTGGGTTTCATGAGTTCATAGCACTCTACTTATAAATGGCGCCAATTGGGGTGAGGTATCCTTCAGCAGACTTCCCTTTTGATCACATGTTGTGCAACCAAGTTATCACTTGTTCTAAAACAATTAAGGGCTTTGACCCTGCCCCTTCCTGAGAATGCCAGCTTGCAACTCGCTCAGTAACTAATGTTTCAAGTTTGATGACTGTTTTGATGTAAGTAATCAATTCCTCATCATGAGATTAGAATTTGCTTCTGGTATCAAGTGAGTATAACCTGACAACTTGTAGAACATATTGTGATGCTCTTCTGACTGGTAGTATTGCACTATTGTCTGATGGTGAAGCCCCTAGACACAGCATCATCTCAAATGCAGACAAGTTCCTTTGGGCAGTCAAAAGGGCTTTGTACAACTCTAACTGGGCGCAGTTGGAAAGAAGCTTATGCAGGTCTTGGTATCTCTCTTTTGCTTACATGCAACCCTGCCATTCAGGTATCAAACTCCTTCGAAAATGTTGTACTTAAGAATGTGGCTCCTATTCTATTTACACACCTAAATATTTGTTCCATGTTTCAAAGTTAGTACAAACATGAGTGGACTTTGTTAGAGGTGCGCTATCAAACTCAGTAGCTCATGCAGCACATGAATGGTAATACAACCTGCCTAAATGGAGAGAATCAACACAGAAAGTAATCTAGCTGGATACAAATGAACTGTGCCTGATCAGTCTACATTGAATCTATCCTGAGTCGTGATAAGAGTTGAAAGTTTGAAGTGTAATGGAGCGGTCCATGAAATAATTTCGCGGTACAGATGTACTTACTGAAATCATACTGGTTGAGTAGGCTATCAGTGCTCCTGGAACATGTTTGAAAGATACTTAAGTATATCAAAGCAGTATTTGAATTTGAAAGTTCTCATTCCTATGGATTATTGAGGAAATGTGGCTTGTTTTGTGTTTACTCAGTATACTGTATTTGAACAAGCGAAAAGACGTGTTTTGCGGACAACCAGAGTGCCAGAGCAAGTGGCTGGTGGAACACCGATTCTGTTGTCGGCTGTGCAAGCTTTCTTGTTGGGAGCCTTTTCTAAGACCGTTGCTACTATTCTAACATACCCTGCCATTCGGTACTTGCCACCAAGAAACCAAATTCTTGTGTATGCTTCAGTAGTTGTTCATTAGAAAGTGCATTTCCTCGTGGGACAGCTTGTGCATAGTTTCTTGCATCCAACAAAAGGGTTCTTGAAAGTCAAAGTAACCATTTGTACTGGAGCTGGCCTCTCTGAAACTTACTCTGGGTACAGCTCTTCAAAGCTGTCTGCGTTCTTTTCGTTTAAGAGAAATACTTTAGGCATTTGGTTTATCCCGACCTTTATGATGTCACATGAATGTTGACGAACTGTGCCCTGAAGGTGATAAAATACTCGCAGATCAAGTTAGTATTTCAAATGATTACATCATAAGTCTACTTGTTGAAATGCCCATCGTGAAGATCATCATGCGCAAAACAGAATGTGCATGAATGAATCACCTGAAATTCATGCTGAGAACCGGCTGAAATTCATTCACAAACAAGCACCAAACCATGTAATGTGGTAATGTAATGTAGTGAATACCTTTAGTAGTCTCACAATTGTTTTAGTGTATGTCCTCACTTTATTATCTGCTTCATTATATTTTTCAGCACATTGATTGGTGAAAGCTCTGTGGCAGGCTAAAGACGGTTATTCAAGCTGCTGAGTCTGAAGGAAATTGCGAGAACAGCACGCAGGACAGATCCAGGCAACGTACAGAACCACAGACGCCCACCATTAGTGTTGGACAGACTCTTTGCACCATATTTCGACACGATGGAGTATTGGGTTTCTACCGTGGCTTGCAGGCCCAGATTCTTAAAACCATTCTGGGTGCAGCACTGATGCTCATGATCAAAGAGAAAACCTCCCAAGGCACCTGGTGGGTGATGCTCGCTGTGCGCAAGTGGAGCCTTGCGGGCAAGGCTAAAGTGGAGCAATTGAAGCTTCCACTCTTGATTACAAAGCCTGGTACAGTCGCTGGAGCTGCTGTTGCTTCTCAAGTCATCCATGGTAGATAGGAATGATATGATAGGGGCTCTGCAACAAACAACATGCAGATGTCAGGAGTTGAGATATAAAATTGACCAAACTTACATAGTGTTGCAAGTCTGATGGACTTGCAATCGTGAAGATCCTTCAGAACATTTCATGCTTTTCTTCTCTCATCATTTCTCCAGCTCTTATCTGCTCACTATGAAAGTTCATTTCTCCAAGATTGGATTCTTGATTACAAAGCCTGGCAGTCGCTGGAGCTGCTCTTGCTTCTTGGGTCATCCATGGTAGATAGGAATGAAGTGATGTGGAACAAAGAATATTCACACTTCAGGAGTTGAGGCATAAAACTGGCCAAGTACACAGTGTTGCAAGGGTAACTCTTTCAAATCAAATTGAGCTGGATTTCACCTATTCCCAAAAACAAGCAATTGTTTGGAGCTTATCACTTCGAAGTTACATGCTTTGCTCTCTATCTGTTACCTCTATAAGTGCTAAAATTCCATATGTGTTAACATTTTTCCTACTCCCTTCTTGGGGAGACTACAAAAACGTTAAGTGTTACCTGAAATGTCTACTCCCCTCTTTGCACATTTGCCCTCTATATTTGTTAACTTACTATTATACTATATAATACCATAAAATATAACATATCATATAGAAATTCAAATAAATCCCCACTTAGAAATGATGGTGTCCAAGATATAGATTGCAAGTTCCTCTCAAGTTTTGTCAACTCAATCTACCCCTACTTGCTTGAACCACAATGTACCAATGCTCAAATTCTTGATAATGTAGCTTCTGAATTTCATATTTGTAGGTCGAATTGCATTACCATCAAAAAGCTTTTGAAAAGACAATTCCAATGGTAGTAGTTTTTTTGTATTCCAACATCTAATAAGTAAGTTATGCTCATTTGAAAGTTTGCCTTCCAAGTTTCATGTTGCGGCCGCTAGTTTTGTATATGGAATATTGAGGGTGCAAGTGGACATGAACACTAACAATGAACTTTAGGATGACACTAAACCTCTTACATATGAACATGTAGCCCCTAACTTATGTGTTACAAGGATGTACAATCTTCTCTTCAAGTGTTACGTTATTATCTTAAGCATAGGTCTACTGATGTTATGCATTTGTGTTAAGAAACTAGAAATTTTGAGAAAGAGATTGATCTCCTCTATATGAATCAACTCCAGCGTACCTCTATAAGCGCCTTCTTCTATCATAGAGGAGTGGAAATGGAAGAGTGAAATTCCTCACTTGTATTTTGAAACTACATTTAATGTTACAATAGTAATTTACTTGTGTTACATGTATAATTGTTATCTACTTGTTCATTAAACTATGTATAAGTTAAAGTATTAACATTGTATACTAGAGGCGCCTATAGTAGAGGACCCCATCGGCAATCTATAGGGTACCAAAATTTTGATCAAGTTGGGACTGAATTCCAAACAAGCTAGGACTAAATTTCGATCAAACCAGAACCAATAGTGCCATGGCACATGTCCTAGCTTTGGATGTTAAAGTGAGGAGGAATGAGTAGTTAAAATGAGCAATTATGACAAACTTTCAGACCTTGTACAGCCGCTAGCCCACGGACTTTTTGGGCTAGCGGCTAACCTAATAGCTAATAGTTATGGCTGAAAATGGTTCTCGAAAAAAATGGGCTAGCCCAGCTATGGCTAGATCGCGGCTTGAAAAATTATGGGCTAGCCTAGCTATGGCTAGATCGAGGCCTCAAAAAATATGGGCTAGTCCAGCTATGGCTAGATCGAGGCCTCAGATAATATGGGCTAGCCCAGCTAGTTATTAGCTAGCTAAAGATAAGTCATGTAACTAAATTGGCTCAAGCTAAGGCCCAACCATGTCATCCCTACCACTACCATAAATTTTTTAGGGTTGAGATCATCTGTCCATATCCAAGTGCATCCAAGTGCAACCGGTTACATGTTTACATCTTTTGATATGTCTTTACTCAAAGTGGGCTATATTCTCTACATTCCTCTAAAAAGATGGGTCGTTCTCTTGAGGATTTGCAGAGGCATCAATGATGTTTAAGTTGAACAAACATCTAATGCCATACAATCCTGAAAAGTTGATCTTGTTGGATAATTCCGATTGGAAGAATCACATTCCCAAACGCCCTATTTTCGATGAGGAGTTGCAGATAGAGGATGATGAAAATTTGTTGGTAGAGAATGATGAGCAACATGTTTTAGATATTGATGACAATGAGTGATTTTGACTGATATGAAATATAATTGTATTGATGAGACAATGTCTCCTTGAATTCATTATATGAGCTACATGAATTAATTTATTAGGTAAGCTAGTCCAGCTATATGGCTAAAAACGGTACCCGAAAAAAATGGGCTAGCCCAGCTATGGCTGGATCGAGGCCTCAAAAAATATGGGCTAGCCTAGCTATGGCTAGATCGAGGCCTTAGAAAATATGGGCTAGCCTAGCTATGGCTAGATTGAGGCCTCAAAAAATATGGGCTAGCCTAGCTATGGCAAGATTAAGGCCTCAAAAATATGGGCTAGCCCAACTAGCTAATGGGCTATAAAAGGTGTGCAAACTTTAGACATTGGTAATATGTTCGGACCAACTGTTGGCTTCAAAATTCATAGTAATTCAATTATAGGAATGAAATTACCAAAAAATTTGCAATCCTCCTCATGGGAAAATTTCGACACATAATCTCTTAAGCGATCGGTTATGGACACCTCTACTCTAGAGAGCAGACAACATGGCTCAAGGCTGCGTGGAATTACAAAATTATGAAGCTATATATTGATTTGCTGTCACTGTATTTGCAACATGCCTATATATAAGAAAACACCAGGTCTATCTACTACCACCAATCAAGGAGTAATAAACAAGGGATTGGCAACTATGATCAGGGAGAACCGGCAGTTACTTACAGATGAACTGGTTGAGTTTGAGAAATAACCGGTTGAGGTTCAAGTCTGCAGGAAAATTACCGATCATTTTAGAGGAATATATGGAATATACCCCAATTTCATAAAGGAAAACCAAAAGATGTCAACATGTAACCGATTATCTTATGCCCAAAAATCTCCCCGATCACTGATTGGCAAGACAAGCTTACATTAATAACGTAAATTTGTATCACACCAATAATGTGATGATGTCAGCCCATGGCCCACAACAAGGGGCTCCTCATGGGGACAATGCGAATTAAACTCACCATAAGGTGTAGGTGTTGTTGATCAGCTGCAATCCAGTTGATAGTTATGTTATATAAATCTTCACACTCCACATAATATTATTTAGTTGTTATCAACCGTTTCATTGTAATAATATCCATATATTGTTTCACTTGAGTTTTTCAACTAGAATCTTATAGTGCAGTGTTTTGCTCCGAGAACACATAGAGTATAATTTCGAATAGAATATAGCTTATTCCCGGTCCCACCTGACATACAATCTCAATTGAATAATGTTATGCACTTAGGATGGTTATAGAAGCTCGGAAAAAGGCAAGCCGACCCAAAAGCGGAGTGAGGGAATTATCAGATTCGAGTGTACCTCTCATTCATCAACATAAAATCCTTTAAATGTCATGCAACCCAGAGGTTACTTATTTAGTTAATTTGACACTGGATTTAGCTTCAAAGACCCCAAATTACACTCTAAATTTTGTAATATCAACTTCCTTAATGTTACTCCTTTTCTTCTATCCTGAATCCCTAGGTAACAGATGTTCTCAGTTTAAATTTCACTCCGTATAGTCATGTTTCCCTCCCATATATCACGGATTTTGACATTAAAGTGAATCACCAAACAATTCAAACCACACGCTCGCACGCATCACATTGTCATCATTCTAATTATTGTCATTACTACAATGTTGACTATGTGTTATTCCATGATGTGACATGCTACACTAATTCTCTTTTATCATGTGCACTTCGGTTGCCACAAGCATGATATTACAAAGTTTAGAGTGTACTTTACTTAAGATGAATTGGCAACAAACCTATAGGAGGTCAAGTTTTTATGTTGGATGGTTGAGAGGTACGGTCGAGTGTGACGGTTCCCTCTCTCCCCCAGCAGCAAACACTGCTTGAAATTGGGGACTGGAGATGCAGCATTTATTTTTATCCTTCCTTCCACATCATTTCTGAAACAACACAGAAACAGAGTTATGATTTCTATGTTGCAGATTACAATGTGCTTCAGGTTACTAGGTAGCGGATTACATTCCACGTTTACAAAAGCAATGGCACTCCTTTCCTTTCTTCCATCCAGGCAGTGTAGGTACTATTAAAAAATTCAGGAGTCCCATGACTTTATTCATGTTAATGAGTCCTGGATCACAGAAGTGATGGCCCAGGAGGCACCTTCTGATGGTAGAAGCAATTTACTTTGTAGATTATACTGCTTCTCGCAGCAGTAATCAGTGGGACAGACATGACCAAACCACGGTCAACACGAAGACTGGTACTCACCAAATTGATAGAGATGTCAGCACCAATCATGTGCAGTGTCATTGCAATTGAGTTTGATGTAAAAAGCTTGGAATTGTAAGTTTGAAGAAAATGACCTGGTGTGCACATCATCAAAAATCACAAAAACGAAACCTTATCCACTTTACAGCCAAGCCATAAGGTACAAGGACCTGCATCACCAGCTCTGGAGAAAGCAGGACGCTACTTCCTCCTGCTCAAAAATATCAAGGAAGATCACGCCATGAATATATTTCAGGTCACCAAAAAAGGCCATCATGTTCTTTGTGAGTGCCAACATATGGACAAGGTAATTTATACTCCATTCACTATAAACTACATAGTGGAGCCCTGTCGCAAGCTGTTGTAGACGCCCAACCTACTAAGCCACAGTAGCATCAAGTAGGTATGACATGTCCACCACTGGACACAGTGGTCGAGCCATGGCATGGTCATCAAATTATTAGTCAAAATGCGTCTCCTTGTCTCCAATCAAGAAAAAACACGTTCATAAAATTCTTTGACATGACGATTACTATTAAGGAGATCTCTCTACAACCTTCACTTCTGTAACGTAGAACAAAGAGCAAAAGTTACAAATATCATGACAACAAGGCCTCTTTGTATTGCAATCAAAGCCCAATGGACACGGAATGATGTCCTAAGTCCTGCATAAAAATGGTAATCCCACACTCGTACCAAATACTAACTCCAAATCGTAATCCACACTAATCGCGATAAGGAATGTAGTCTTTGCCAACTATTGTGACTCCAATAGATAGGAACAAGGGAATGTGGCTTTGCCACGAGAAGCTCTATCCTAAAATGACATTTTAAAAGCAAGTATTTTTAAATATTAGCTCTTTTCATATTAGGTTGGAATTTTCACTAAGCTTCCTCTGAGCTTCCACTGAGCTTCATCAAACCTTATCCATTAAGTTCTGACATGCATTACCCGGGCCATGTCACCACTCGAAGACAGTCTCCACAATGCCTCTATCGCATGATATGGGACGAAGCCAACAAAGTAGATACTCAATAAGCATGACTTACATACATGAACATGCTCTTACTTTTCACATAAAATACTCAAGGCCAACAAACACACTTTCCCTAGTTTTGATTATCGTGATCGTTGTTGTTCATGAAGTATCTCCCAGGTGCTATCATCCTGCAGAAGGCTGAGTAGTGTGTTCATGTTGACTAGAGTAGTAATTACGGAGGATATCTGAGTGAAGGGTGCTAGCAACGGGGAGATTTAGTGTGACTGGACATGCAATTATCCTAAGCCCACAGTGGTCAGAATGCATGTTTCGGCACCACAGTACTAGTATTATGAGCAGCTTCACCCTTGGAAACAAGTAGGGTTGGGTATAGCATAACTTACCGACATACTACACTCCCCCCAGCAGTGTTTCTACGCTTCTTCCACTTGCAGGAACACTTGCAGTGTTTCTACGCTTGACTGGTGTAGTTTGGAACCTGTTGCAAATGCCCTCGACTAGATCAGGCCATATTTATGAGTACAATCCTGCAAGCCACCCTCACAATGCCTTCCAACACCAAGGTTTATGATTAAGCTTTAATCTCTCATGCACTAGTAAGTATGGCAAGAGCAGTGCTTTAGCAATCTCCCAAATGTATGTCATAGTGGGTTTATGTTCATCATGGCAGAATACCTTTGACCGAACACAAAATTTCTTCTGATGAAGTCCAACTTAAGTGCACATGATTGTCTGCAGTCTCTAAAAATCTAGAAAATATTGTCAATGCTTGGACCCTAAAGACGACAATTTGCAATCAAAGATAAGGTGAAACCTGAACCATACACTCACAAACAAGGGAATCTCCACCTTCCTTTGGGCTTGGCAGCAAAATGTTTCCTGTCCAATCTCTCCAACAAATTCAACAGAAACGGGCATCTTCTCTCTCTGATAAATCCGCTCCACATTTAAGGCGTCTTGCCTGAAGCCCACCTTCATCTTCTCCCCACTTTCAGCTGTTAATGTTTCCCATTACTAGGAAGTATTTCTCAAGTGCACGTTCCAGCAGAAGTCGAAAACACAGTGACAAGATTGCAAATGAACAAAGAATAACAGACTAGTACCGAGGACAAGGAGTCCAACTTATTTCTGAACCTCCAAGGAACTGTTCATCATTGTAAGCTGGACGTTGTGAAAACACAATCATTCAAGGCAGGGAAGTGTCTTAAGTTGTTTATACGGGGGACACACAAATCCTCATGCCTAGCCATCCCTACGTCAAATGTGACATCCCCATTCGCAAAACTACAAGGCAAGGCATAAGTACATACTGAGAGCTTGAGAGGAGTGATTCCTGGGATGGAGCAGATATAATGGAATGAGAAATAAGAGGCGAGTAAGATAAGAGGAGCTCAATCCCAATATGTACTTTGAGAACCCTGAGAGATTTTTGATTAACCACAAAAATTAAAATGCCACATCCTCGAAAATTTTGCGCTTTCCATCAGCAGCAAGCTTACAAGATTCTCCAAAACCTGGTGCCACGGCTAATCCTACTTCCTCCATGGTCCGTGAAGTCTCTGCCTAAACCTCTCAGGCTCCAACAAAACACCGGAATCCTCTTCGGCTTTCTAATCCTTCTTCAGGAACTCGCTCTTCTGCAGTTATCAATATCAGATACTAGAAGAAATGTTACCACAGGAAACAGCTGCACAAACCAGAGCAATCATCAGCAATACAAGTCTTGGTCATTGGCATCACCACTCAGCATACGTCGTTAGTTGCACACCATAATCATATTCTAGGGTAAAGCTCATTGATTACAGTTGATCTGCAGATGTGAGAGAGGTCAGTATCAATGCTTAAGTGACAGTGGTGAAGAGGAAGCTATTAACTGCCTTTCACACATGTCCATAGCTTGTCACAAGAGAGCCTGAAATTACGTAGTCACAGCTAAGCATAGAGGACGCATTTGATGTGTGCGAATGTCAAACGAAAATGGGAATGGAATAAGATGGAGCAATAAGGAACGCTACAAAACTTAACAAAAGACGACAGTGGATCTTCAGAACCTAACCCAACAGTGCACAGATGTCACCTGATAAAGTGCATTATAAAACTTGTCATTTTTAGACCACAGAACTTGAAGTTACATAAGCTATCAGGATATAAGGTGTTTGTGATTTGTGGAAGATTACCAAAACAAGCACCGGAGTTAAAGAAGACAACCTTAGAAAACTCAGGCACCACATAAAGCTTGGAATAGGTTTGGCAGACAGATGTATCACAGTGTCTCTCTACCCCTCAACCAGATTGCAAGGCTCAATCTGTAGGAGAAACTTGCACAAGCACTTCAATCTCTCTAACATACTTGGTTATGTGATGTAAAGGCAGATATAAGTTAAATTCTCAGCTCTATATTTTTCTAGTCTCCAAGAAAGGTAGCCAATATACTGTCTGGAAGTATCACAAATGAGTACCGGTTCCAGGTTTATCACAACATACTGATAACACAGACATAACTTTCTAAGCACATAGGGCCAGGTATTCATTAAAAAGCCCCACCATGGAATTTAAAGACAGAACTTCAAGCTGCTGATCAACTCAATGGTACTAACATATCAGCCTTGGAGTATTAGAGTTCAACAAACTTCAAGACTCTGAAAAATTACTCATCACTCCATTGACCTAATCATGCACGATAATTTTAATTATGAGTATGCAGCTACACAAATACATAAAAGTGATACTAACATACTGGACGGTTCCAACTTGCTGTATCCAAACCTCAAATTTGGAAGAGAGCCTGCCATAATGGAAACTGCCAAAAAAATAAGAATAAACTAAAGATTATCACACTCGCCTTGCCATGTAGGAGTGTCCCATTCAAAAGAGAAGAAGAAAGTCCGAATAGGGTAGGTGCCCAGAACATCTCCCAGAACATCCCAACCATGGAGGGTATGGAGATTATAAACTCGAAGACAAGAACAGTTTCACTGTACCTTGCAACCAGATATCAAGGCAAAATTACCCATGTGGATTACCTGCATGAAGATTCTCACTCAGGAGACTCTTTCCAAATTCATTTTTTTCCTCTCACCAGCTGGTGCTGTTATCAAGACCGAACAACCAAGTGTCATCTTTCTTGTACATATGATACTTTTCTCAAATACACCTTGCCATATTCAGATTCTTTTGACTCCTCAGTATCTACCTTCTGAGCTTATTCACAGACAAGTGGTCACTAACCCAGCTATCAATTTGGAAGCAATCAATTTGTTCGAAGAACTCCTCGAGGGAGACACTACTCTAACCCTAACCAATGCCTGCCCTTGCCGGGTCCAAGACAGGTGCGATTGCTCTCACTGGAAGAAACAAATTGTAACAAAGACCTCACCAATCACACTCTATGGCATGCTCTATTCAACATAATTCCAGGCGCAATGTGATTCAGTGTGCCAAATGAGGAGTATGCATGCTACATCCATAATTTAAAATATTAACTAATGGAATTCAAGCCTTCATGATGGCCAACAGGTCAATACATTATGCAGATCCATATAATCAGGTGATACATAACAGCCATTCAACAAACATGACAGCTAACCAATGTCCAGAACATTTCCTAAGAATCAGTTCACATTCCTCCTGTTTCAAAGGGCCCTTCTTATGCACTCAAAACTGAGCAGCCAAACTAGAGGTAACCCTGAGCTCCATATCTAAAAAACAGACAGCTTCTAATCATACATCTAACCATCAACAGTTGAACTCAAGACGAGAGGGATGCCCTGAAGATGAGCCTTGGACGTCACTAAAAGCTGGATCACAGAAGCTTCAGTTAGTAGGCTGCAGATCCGAAGCTACTGCACGGACTGTTGTTTCTGACTCACAACTCCTTCTTTGAAGTTAACAAGAAGGTTCTTGGTAAAGCAAGAAAAAACCCACAGAAACTGTCACAATCGGTTCCTCACTTTGGACCTACATTAGATCCCACGATGTCCCAAGAAGGCCTGCATCAGCCAGATTGTCACGAACTAACCTTGTAAACGGAACAGCTCTCAAATATCTTCCTTAGCTCTAATTGGAGCAGTTTCACCAACAAAAATCCTGAGATTCAAGGCTGAGTAACTACTATACCTTCAATGGATTAAAAAAATGTTTTACATTATGGCCAGCAAGCAGCACTAATTTACATTCAGAGACTGAATCCAAAGCCTAAAAGCACCAAGGTAGGCTACAGAAAAGCACATCTGCAATCATATTATTTTTTCAACCACAACTTTCGAATCTACTCGACGTTATTCTTCTATGGAATGATGAACTAGAAATTCAGACGTTTACTTAATGGCCCATTCCAACAAAAGAGAGTTGATGAAGCACCCGTACTTGCATTCATAAAAGCTTTATGTTACATTCCACTGAAGTCTACTGAGGGTTGCCGACCAAGCAGGAAAACAAGTTGTTATCCCCCACTCGAGTTGTGTACCCTTCTCTTCAATGTTGATAGCAATGGTGATATATAGTACAAGAATGAGTCTACTTGCTCTATTCTTACCCCATCCTGGCATCAACTGCATCCACCAGCACCTCTGGAATCCATCCTCCCTTGCAGTCGTGTGCCCATTTCAGTATCACAGGTTGACCAGCCAGATAAGAGTAGACTGCGCGATCAACCCAGAACGCCTGCTAAAATAAGCATTATGTGGAACTGCCTGCTGTAGCAGTAGCTAATAGCCAACCCAACTCTTATCCACTTCTCTATCTAGTCCCTCACGCCGGCTTCCAAAGTGAAGACCACCAACATGTCACTTTCTGGTGTCAGAATTCTAAGCACCGAAGTACCATATCAGGTCCTCATCCAAGTCTATGGGAGGCCCCAATGGCACTGGAGCCTCCATTCCTATATCAAAAGGGGTGCCGAAATTATACTCTGCCGGTAGCTCAACACCATGTTGCTCGAATGTGTGTTCGAATGCATTCCCTTCCTTCTGCATATTACTAAAATTATCAACTCCATTCCCAGATGCCCCGAACCCATGCCCAAATAAGTTTTCATCGGAAACAAGGTCAGATGTCTCCATTGGCCGATGGTGATGATGATTGTCCATCGCACTATCCAGACCTAAATGGCCCCCTCCAAGCTCCTGTGCTGGTCCGCTGATGCTTGCAACTCCCATCCGGTTCTCCATTGGCTGTAACCCACTAGACCCATATATCCCTGCAAACAAGTCATGAAGCAGATGATGACTTTCATTACCTCCTTGCGTGCTGTGCACAGGGGTTACGCTTTGGAGATGGCCAGGGAGAGGGAGGGGAGTATAAGCTGCCATTCCTTGGATCACATTGGCGTGACTGCTGGCGATTCCATCCGACGGGAAAAGACTGTTCCCACCCAGAGCCTGCAACTGATCGTTGCTTTGTGCCATACTTCCAGACATCGGTCGACTCATTGTAGATCCTTGAATCTCCGACCTCATCGTGCATGTCTCCACATGCATGTCGCGCAATTCTCGTCCATCGAAAGCATTGCGCCATTCGCTGTGTTTGCATTTCTTATAACGGCACATAAAAATCGTCTGCTCTGCAACTGCGCCCCCTGAAGACCGCTTCTTTCTCCCACTTTCCATCGTATCTCCGTCCTGTATCCTCAGCGAGAAATCTGAGTCGAGTGTGTCCGCATCCCTCTCTGCTCCGCCCTTCATTAGAGCAGAGAAGTCGGGTCTACTGGCATTAGGGGCTTCATGGTCGTCAGCATCCACATTCTCAGCTTCGTCGCTTCCGGAATTCCCCTGTTGGAGATCAATACCTAGTCCATCCACATCAAACTCGCTTGCACTGTTCACTGCCAGGCTCCCAGAACTGTGCCCTCCGGGCGTCCCGGCCGCATTCATGCCCTTCTGTGGCCAAGCGAGCCCTTCCTCTTGGTTCAGAACGGACAGCCATGTCGCGCTCTCCTTCGCAGTCATCTTGTCTTGTAAACATTTGGACTGCTGGACCAACTTTCTAACCTTGGCAATGTCTGGCGACATGTGCTTGATTACAGCCGTCAACACCCCCACCTTCCATGCCTTCTTCAGATCATGGGGTTTCTTGTAAGGAGGGGGACCTTGGCCCTTGGGCAATCCCAGCTGCGGCCACCATTCCTCGTTCCCCGAGGGCCACCAGGGAGGCGGCAGGCCCTTCTCCAGAGGGTACCGCCGCTGCGGAGGGTCGCAATGTTGCATGAGCGCAGACAGCAGCGACCCTAATGTGGTGTCTTGCAGCTCCTGCAGAGTGTGCGGGGTAGGGGCAGAGCTCACATTACCTATCGGTTTTCCCGGCAGCTCGTGATCTGCCTGGTACTTGGCTATGGCTGCCGGGCCGTTTCGATCAAACCTCACTTTCTCCTTCCACCACGCCCGGATGTTATCAGATGCCCCACTCACAGGCTTCCCTTTCTCCGGGATGATCCCATACACAAACCCCTGCGCCTTGCACACCTCCACCATCTTCAACATGTACTTCAAGATCCCATCCTGCGCCCGTGACATCTTCTTCCGCCGCGCCTGCTCCTGCGACTGCTTATGTAGGCGCGGCCTCTCCACGCCAAACTCCTTGGGGCGTTGCCCCTCCTTCATGCGCTTCAAGCGCAGACGGTCCCTCCACATGCGCTTCTCCAGCTCATCCACATCGATCTCCTCCTCACTCAACTCCTCCTCGTCCTCCTGCATCATCACGCCTTCCTCTGCCTCCTCCGCCTCCTCCATGAACTCCCCCATGTCCATGTTCGCCCCGGACTCCATATCCTCACTCCGCTCCATGGGACCACCCCCCTCGTGGCCCATCATACCCCCTCCCTCTCGTCCACAATCTGCGCAGACACTGCCGAAGGCTCAGGCGCGAGTGTTGGCGGAGGATTGATGCGCGCGGAGGGCATTAGGGTTCGAGGCAGCCTGAAGCGAGCGATGGGAATTGCGAGCGACAGGAAGCCCCGTTCGCTTATACGATGAGCGCTTGGAGGTTCCGGAGCCACGGGAGTGGGAACTGGATAAGTCGCTATTAAGGTCCATTCACACCTCTCCGCCACCCTAACACCGTCTGCGCAGGGGTGCTCCAGATATGATGTCTCCCAGAGCACCACTCGTCATTTCCACATAAAAGCTCAGGCTTACAACTTGCGTTATTCAACAAAGCCACTTTCTTTCAGCCCCCCCCCCCCTCGCTCGCTCGCTCGCTCTGCCGGCCCGGCCCGGCCCGGCCCGCCCCAGCCCTTCCCTTCCCTTCCCTTCCCTTCTGCTGGCCGATTCTATAAAATGCACCGGCCCACTTAAGTTAAGGGCCACTTCACACATGAGCCAACAGCCGTCACCTTGTAATGGTGAGGACCCTTTTAGACTCTCATCCAAAGGCCGTTCCATGGGTGTTGGGAAAGCCATTTTATGTAGTCACGGCCCCTTAAGCATAGTGTGAAGTGAGAATGGACCATGTTGCGGGACCATTGCATATTTTGTTGGCAGAAAAAAGAGGGGAGGATTTGGTCTAATGAAATATGTTTCAAACTCTATCAATTTAAGAGAATTACTTGGTGGTGTTTGTCTGTCCTGGAATTTGCCCTACAATATGTCCTACTAGAAAAATATTTAAAAAATCGTGGTCTCCCGGAATTTGCATCAGACCCACCTCTTGGAGGTGGGCCTGACGAATATTCCAGGAGATCATGAAACCTTATCCATAGTCCGCCATGTAGGACTCCATGTAAATTTTTTATCCATGAAGTCTTCTTTGGACCTTTAGGCCCTCACCTTTGTGTGTGAAGTGAACTTGGATGATCTCCGCCCTTTCGACCAATGAGAGCTCTTAGATTGCAATGGTCACGGGCCTTCAGTCTTGTGTGTGAAGTGGCCCTAACTTACGTATTTTGGTTGTGCCAAACGCCCGCGTTGGTCCCCAATACATTAAATATTCGTCATAAATGAAAAATATGTTTAAGTGAAATGCTCGTATAATGCACCCACCTCAACTTGGACCACTCAAGATACTGTTTGGGGGGTTTTCCAAATAAGACAAACAAAACTTACAAACCTTTATACCATCAATTGTCTTGGATTTTTGGAATCACCCTATATACTCTTAATCACATATAGAAGAAAATATTTATGGTTTTTTTATCAATAGTGAAAATGATTTTGGAGTATAGACTATTTTATTTTACTAGAAATGATAAAATTCTTCATAATTTGTGAAATGGGATGCCTATTTATACATGTTTTTTGTTTGTAAAGAGTATGTGATCCAAAATGGAGGTTGCCCACTACATATATCATCCTATGTATATTATACATATTTGTTGTTTGTAAAAAGTACGTCATCCAAAATGGAGGTTGGCCACTACATGTATCATCCTAGCTATGAGGTGTGCTCATTTGATTTTATATAATATATATATATATATACGAGCACTAAAGTTGAAAAGTGGTCAATTTTGAGATACATATGTTATTGCACGTAGAAAGTGGTAACTGTATGTAAAAAAATGTAGTGCATGAAAAATTAAACACCTATAAAATGCAATGCAAATGAATAACCAATTTGATGTTTTGGTTACTAAAATGGATGCATATTTGTTGGTTAATTTTTGCCTACAAATTATTTATGAACAAAGGATTTTTTATTAGTACACAACACCAAACTTGAAGTTTAATTTACTTACAGCTTGAAGCCCCTCTTTGTATGTGTAAGACACAAATAGTTGTTTGTAACATACCTTTGTTTAAATTATAATGTTATTTGTAAATATATTTGAGGGATTGTTAAATCAACCACGCACAAGTTAAAATGACCACAAAGACGCATCGCATGGTCACATGCCCTATCAAAATTTGAACAACTCTAGATATAAGCCAAAATGTAATGAAAGAAGCAAAGCTAACACCTTGTTCCTCTTCATGTGTGCAATGAAAAATATAATTTTGACATGTCATGTGACAACATGACTCATCTTTTTGGTCGTTTTAACAAACTACATGGCCCATTTAACAATCCCTTGTATATATGGGTATATTTTTAAATATAATGGTAGCTATTTTGCATTATAATACTATCTTGTGAGGATATGTTTGCAAGAGTAATCACAACTCTACACATTCATGTCATGCTTTAGAACATGAAGAGGATAAGATGCTCATGCTCTTGCCGTCACAATCACATTCTTTGTCCAGAAAATTCCATCCCAAATATATATATATATATATATATGGATGGAAATGAACACACAACTTATGCAGTAACAAACAAACGTACAGGATCAGTGCACAGGAGTAAAATCAGCCTCAAACTGAGGCAAATGAATATATGAAGAATGAATCATCTGTAAATTAAGGTCTCTAGCATGTTAAGTTTTACAATCCGGCTCTCAGACTTGTTCTCTGTCTCTGACACTTTACCATTTGAAGCACATAATCTACTGTTATGGGGGCAATGTGGCCGAGTCAATGACGGTTGAGGATAACGGAGTCAATCCCAAACCTTGCACAGCTCTGCCAAACTCACCCGAATTGAAAAATTCAAGCTTGCATTGATCGATGCAACAACTGCCAATCCAAACCATTACCCATTCTGGAACTCTGTGATTCAGATTGCAATCATCATGTCATCTGCTGTTCACAATCACACAGGGGACATGAGAATATTGCAAGGAGTAAGTTGCGTTTGTTGACTGCAAGGAATGTGTGTTGGTTAGGCAGGCTCTGCTTTCGAGTCTTCATCTTCTTGCTTGGCAGTGTTGTAGGTAGAAGACACCTCCAAATTCTGTTGAGAGTATTCAACCTTTACCTCATTCTTGCGCTCTTCCACATCGCCCTCCACCTTCTCTTCAGAATCGTGATCATCTATGTTTCCACTAGATCCTGTCTCTATTACTGCTTCTTGGGACTTCACAGTATTCTCATCTTCGGGTATGGCTTCTTGAGTCGATTCTTGTTGTGACTCCACACTCTCTTGTTTCTCATCTTGCGTCTCAGCCCTATGTTCGCCTTCTTCATCCTTCCATGCTTCACCTTCATCGCCCTTCAGTTTCTCTGCATCGTCCGGTCTGGCCTCTGTATCTTCATGAGACAGGTTTTCATGCAAATCAGTTTCACCTGCAGATTGTCCATCCTTTGAATTAGCCTTGTGGTTCTCGGAATCAAATTTTTCAGACTGCATATCATCTTTACCATCCTCCACTTGCTCTTGTTTGTCAGATCGATCTTCAGGCTTCTCTTCCATCTTCTCATCACTTGACCCCCCTTGCTCTACTTCGGATGATGTATCCTCAATGGGCTGCTCCTCTTCCTTCTCATGTTGTACCTCAGACGAGAATGAAGTTTCTACATTGTCATTGGCCAATATTTCTGTTTGTTTCTCATTTTCATGTTCTGTTTTTTTAAAGCCTGTGTTTCCCTGTGAGCTCTCTGCAGGTACCGTGACCTCTCCAGATTGATCATCCTGCTCTTCCATTGTCTTTGTTAATTCCTCCTCCTCAAGCTTGTCTTCAGGGGAGCTTTCTTCCATGGATTCTTTGATGGATTCACTCCAAGCGTCCAAGGTCTTCACAGAGTCATCCTCTAATTTCTCTTTTGAGCTTTCCTCTTTCTTCTCATCTTCTCGCTCATTCTCATCAACAACGCTTGCCAAACGATCATCTGCATCTAGGTGATCTCCATTCTCCTGATTGTTGTCTGGGTTCTTCGATCCACTTTCGTCAACTTCCTCAGATGCTTTGGTGGCTTTCACATCCTCTACAGACTCCTCCTGTTCCACTCTTGCTTGTTCATTCTGAACCTCAGCAAATTCGGTCCCAAGATCACGCTGAACTGATGTATCATTGCTTTCGTGAGGCACTTCATCTTCAATTTTCTCACCTGTGGGATCACATGCCATACCTCAATATGAAAAAACAGTATGTTAAGTGGAAGGGCTGCTTCTATATAGAGGAGCCTGAAGAGATTATGTTTCAGTTCAAACATGCTGCTAGAAATGAACACTCTTCACCTCGCAAAGATAACCACATTCCTCACGATCATCAACAGCTCCTCAAGTTCTATAGGTTACGTATGTTTCTACATCCTCGAAATTACAGAGAGAGATTTTGTGTGCTCTTGTGCAAAGACTTCTCTAAACTTAGCAATGAGACAGCACATACTAATTCTGTACATCTTCCTACTTCTATTTCTTTAGAGAAAATGTACAAACACGAGACAAACAGAGAAGTCTCATTCTAGAACTAGACATTGACTTCTAGAATGAGAACAAACGTTCCAGTTCCTTCTTCTCACCTGCAGTAGTTTCTCCTTCCTCTGTTGATGGCTCCTTGACATTATTAGTCAGACTGTCAGCACTTGGAGTTTCGTATTTTGTGCTATCTGCAGGTCACATAAACAGCTATTACTCAGCTGTCTACCAAGTATGTTGGACAAAACGCGAACTGCAAGTCTTTATGAATAGAAAAATACTTCACATCCCAGGAAGCCACATGATGCTCTGGACTGTAGAGAATTGCACGAAACAGAAGAAGTTGGATTCAAGAACTTGCTTGGGCACTACTCTCTCTCATATACCTATTATCTGCGGAAGAGGCTTCAATAAGAGCCATCGGTTTGTGATAAACCCTAAAGATCAAAGATTGATTTTAAAAATGGGATCTCACCTCGCTGGAATAGTTAAAGCGATACTAACATGATTCGGAAGACAACACCACAAGCATCTGAAGGATCATTTACACTAGAGGTGGTTGTAGTTGAGGTCATGGTACTGATGCACTTTCTTTGGTTCTATTTCCATGGAAAAGGCATAACAAATGCTCACCACCCCCACAACCACCCCTTCCCCATCAACCTCCTGCTTTGTGTGACTAACCACCTTGGGGTGGTTGTTCATGCTCATGTGGCGTCAATAGAGAACTTAAAGGCCAAGGTCTGGGGAGAAAGCTGAGGAGGCAACCACTTTAACACTACAATCCAAAGCCCACTAATAATCACTTTAATTTCCTCTTCAGCCCAAGACCTAAACCAATGATAGATTGCGAAGATCGGCCCCACCATCAACCAAAAGGATTCGCACAAGACAAGTGTGAATAACAAAAATCGTAGTTGTGGTTGATTGTGGTGGTTAACCGCAATTACAACCACGACCACCGTTGTAGTGTAAACGACCCTTGGGAAGATACCCAGCCAGAAGAAATGTTTTACTTGTCCTCCAGATTGATCCAGATTTGTGCAGCAGTCGTTTGAGAGCAAGAGGCACCATTACCTTCCTCGGTACTATGTTTGCCAGTGTCAGACTTGGTAGGAAGATCTGTCAGTTCCTCCGTGTCAATATCTTTTTGTTTCGTATCCAACGAAACTTCTGCATCTTTCATAACTTTGCGAGGCACCGAATTGGGCCGGTCGCCTTGCACTTGTGACGAGGATTCCTTGGACGGGAATGCCTCGTGGTACATCACCCAGGTCAACAGCACTGTGACTATGGTCACAAGGAGCGCATGTCGCATCGTCCAGCCTTTCGACCTAGACGGCGTGAATGGCTGTGCACGCTGACGAAACATTGTGGACGCCAGTGGAGAAGAATTCATTTGCTGCTCCTCAATGAAGGCTAGCTAAAACTTTGTGTACTGTGGCAGGCAGAGTGAACTTCCGAAAGTCGTAAGGCTGCTTAATCAATGCTGCAAAACAGGGAGTTATGTAATGCCCAGTTAATGCAAGTCCGGCGGCAGAGCTCGGATGTCATACTTACAAGGTTTATGTTCTGCGACTTAGTTCGTCGGTTTGTTACTTGCGGTAATCACACGTAAGTGCCTATCAATGTTGGCAAAGGCGCGGCATTCAACGGGCAAGAAAGGCAGAAACAACTGTGTGTTTGTCGGCCGGTACTTTCTTCCTTTCTAAACTACGTGATTGATTTGTTCCGTACAAACCAAGAATCTAGGGCGCCCTGTCTGTATTTGAAATCTGTGTAGACTTCGGTTCTTTAAAAACTGGATTACATCCTGGTACTGCTGCTTCCACCTGACTCAAGTGAGCATGCAAGAATGCGTGTTTTCGATATACAATGAACAGAATGGAGACTACAATGCAAGCAAAAACAACACTCTCCCCCGTGACCTCACCATCAAGCTCTACACAGCTATGGCGCACTTCACAACTCAATGCCAGCCACCCTCACCGCATATAAACTTGCCCATCCTCCCGAGTCCTACTAAACAGCGGCCTGCAAGTTTGCACCGAAGTCCACAAATTTAGACAAGAATACTCCCTCCCGCCAATGCAATGCATCTTCGAACCCCCCCAACAACCTCCACACGACAAAACTTCACCATCCCCACCGTAACCCCAACTTATAAACCCCTGCTACACAAACTTAACCCACCGGCTTCTCTCTCTCTCTCTCTCTCTCTCTCTCTCTCATGTCACGCTTTCATCAAGTCTCCAGCTGCTTCTTCTTCTCCGTCGTTCCGCTACTGTACCTAGTTTTTGTTGGTCGAATCTTGAGTTGAGCTAACCTCTGTTGCACACAGTCACTTGCCACTCGGCGACTCGGAGCCACAACTTCAAGTTGGTCCTTCTTATTATTTATGTATGTGCACCCCACATGCTAATTTATGTTTCCACATCACATGCTTTGGAGTCCTGAAATAGAAAATGTTGCGGGAATCCTTCCCCGTCTCCGCGTCCCTCTCTCTTCCTACAATTCTAAGCTCCAACTAGATACCTCTCCGAAATCTGCGATCCACCAGTCCAACTTACTTAAGGGTTAGTTAAGTGGCAACATCGAGGCTGCCAGGAGTGTGAACGTAAGTGCACCAGATGAAGCCTGGTCCGTGTGTCTCCGATGCTCGACCCACCAACTGCAATGGCAATTTGAAGAGCGTTTGATTGTGAGGGGAGTGATTGAGATGAGATCCAAGGGTCGTGAATCGTGAGTCGTGCCGGAGGCATCTGAATTTGTGCCTGCGTGCGGCCAAACTCTTTCTGCTTTCCCCATGCTTCCCTCCCGGGGGGCAAGGGGGAACCTTTTTAAGGAGACAACCCTTAAATGGTTACTTTTTCCGACTAGCCCACTTCTTCTAGGACATAAAACACACTATTGATACGAGAGCATGATCACACGTTGTACACCAAACGCCAATACAAAGCGGTGCTAAATCGGAGTTTCCATGTACGACACTCGCCCACCAGATTCTAATGTGAATAAGGATAAACCCGCCCAAATATGGAGAGAATCTAGTGGGGTAGGGTCGTATGTGCCAAACTAGCTACTCTCATATTCTCAAATTTGGGCCCACCTACTATCCTCCTCTTCCTCCTCCATGTTAAAACCTTCTCCTTCTAAAATCGGTGTTCAAAACCTTTAGTGATAAGCACTTGTAGGTTGAAGATTCTTTAGTGAATGCATGAAAGTTTAGCGTGTCCACAACCCTCTACATTCTAGGGGACCGCTAGAATGTGGTCGAATGGCAGCTTGCGCTTAAGTACATGCGAACACCTCCGACCCATTGTTTTTTAGAATCTAGTGAGCGAGCAGCCTACATGGTAACTCACCCTTATATGTCCCACACTCTCACTTTAGATGAGCTTTATGAAACATGGGTCTTGTGGTTAAAACTAATGCCGTACAATAGACAAGGCTTTACATAGAAATAGTTGAAGTTAAGATTCTATTTGGTCAAAGATTGTGAGGTATGCATAGTTGATTATTTTAGAGAGGAGTTGACAGTTGGTTGCAATAGACCTAAGCTATTCCAGCCCATATTAGCTTTCCGAGCCCCGCCAATGGTACAATAGCAATTGGACCTACTACGTGGGTCTAAGGGCCAAGTTCCATGTGCCGGTCCCAGTCCGTTTTTTAAATGGGTGAGAAACGGGTGACATCATCCAAATAATGGGTGATGTCACCCATTTTATGGAGGGGTACTTCTATGTGGGGTGCCGGTTTTTCCCGATTTCCTACTTTCTAACTAAATTTGGTGAGTGATAAGACTTGACACTTTATGAAGGTCACCGGCAATGAAGATCATCTAGATTCTAAAAACATCATAAAATACACGTTCCCTAGGAGTACTCCTTAAAAGAAGGGACTAGAAGAACAAAGTGGCCTTTAGTACCCAAGGGTGTACCCTAGGTGACCGGCCGATCTGGTCACTGGAGCTTTCTAACCGGCACATGTCCTTCTTGTGACCGTTAGGACCGCCGGTCCTTTGGCACCCGTTCTTGCATAACACAAAATGTGGGACACCCATCCATGGGGGGTGCCGGTCCTTGGGTGGGAGGGATGGGCACATGGCACCACCCTCTTTTCACCGGCCCACCCATTTATTTTGAAAAAAATGGACCGGGACCGGCACATGGAACTTGGCCCTAACTCCCAGACTAAACATGGCACTATCATGTTGTGGGGCCCTATATTGATATCATGTGAACATGCTCTTAGCAAATCCAAATCAAGGTTATAGCAACTTTCCTTGTAATTTTTGGAGCTCATGTGAGTGTCTTATTCATAATCGAAGTTAGATAAATAAATAATTTATTAAAATATTAAAATATTAAAACTAAAATTAAAAAATAAGCCTTATGCTTGGAATTGCTTCATTTGACAATGTTTTTAAAGGGCACGAGACCAATTAAAATATTGTCATGCTCATTAAATGGTGATATAGTTCTTCCCAATTATATTGATTATTGATTTTTAAACGGTACTCACATTTTGAGTACACAACATAATATTTCATAAAGACATGTTGATTTGGTATCCATTTTTGGAGGCCCACCTAACCACATACCATTCAAATATAGGTCTCCCAATAAGAAAAGTAATCGAATAAAGGGTAGATCTTATGATTTTTCAACTTAGACAACATGGGGTTATTCGATTTCGTATATTTTTATATTATAAACCCACATCCTACGTATTAGTAGTTGTTTTTAAAGTGGAAAGGGGAAAAGGAGACCCTCTATGGGTTTCTACCTTGAACAACACGGGGCTATTCATTTCCATATAATGTACAGTATTTAGGGTGGGTCATACAGTATAAGGTAGACAGATGGAAAATAGTGAATGACCACTACTAGTTCACTAGGCTAGGAATAGAATAATGCATGTGTGGACCCAACATGGTTAGTTGTAAAGTGGTGACCCGAAAAGGATGCAATGATAGGTTGGATAGGTCTTGTTCCACACCAATTGGGATCACTTTTGGGTGCCATCGCAAAAAAAAAGGCTATGTACGTGTTGTTAAAGGTGGTCATTATCATGATTGAACAAGCTTTGAGGAGAGTTGGGAAGTGTAGCATGTGGGCTAGGCTTTTCCATTTTCTTGTGGAAGTTTACGTCAAATTCCAATCTTCACATTTGAGATGGGGACACACAATTATGCTTGCAAGATTTTTTTGATGAAACTCAATTGCCATTTCTTTCATTGGGGAAGCTTTGACGAGAGAATTGGCCAGATTACTATAAAGTATGTGATAATGTGAAGGACGTCATTTCCAACCAAAAATGAATTATCACATCGAGTGGAACATCTCTTTCATCTAACATATAAGCCATGAAGTAGCATGCACACCAGAATTAGCATTAAAGATCCGGAATTAGTCTTGTAAAAGTTATTTGAGCCATAAACTTAAATGGGTTGAGTATTTGTGTTGGATGGATGAGAGATACATTCATATATGACAATGCCCTTTTACCCTTTTTCCCTCAACATTTACTATGAAAGGCTTGCAGAAAACATGGTATAACTTTGTGGAAGGCTCCTAAAAAAAGGCATTTTTGGACCTATTTCACACTTGTTGTGTCATGCAATCTCAAGTCTTTCTTCCAATGAATGAAAGGAAATGAATTAGAATTGCTTTTGAAGTCCAAGAAGCCAAAAAGATGTATGGGACTAAAAGTACAATAGGATGGCGTCAACCGAGCTAATTCCCTAGAGTGGTGGAGCATAGTAGCGTCCATGAGATAGTGGCTAACATCAACTTGATGGTCCACTTGAAAGAAGACTTGGGACTCCCTAGTACTACATCCTCAATGACCATAGAGGGCTCCCTATTTCATCTTTCCATGTGCCGGAATGTAGTTTCCACGTGGGGATGCAAGTGGGTTGTGGCAAATGCAAGCATGACAAGCATGTGATCTACGGTAGTAATTTGAAACTTGTTTTTTATTAAGTTATACAAGGGACACTCCAACACAAAGTGTGCCTCATTTTCAACTACATTACAAGAGCAAAAGTAGCATAATATATTATCTCTAGAAATAGGGATAGTCAACCACCATACAATTTCAATGGCAAGTCTATGATTCAAGGTGTAATAAACAACAATGATCTTACGTTGTGGTGGTGGCAATGGTTGCTTCAAGTATAATTGACAAAACCCATGAGGCAGAGGTAATCTACTTTCTTTTCCCGAGAGATGGAAAGAGTACCATCTCTTTAGCAAGAGAAGCCTCCTTGAGAGTGTGATTCCAATTGGTTCATCGAGTCAATAGAAGCCGCTAGGGTGATGTCCACAGGCCATTTCAATTCCCAGACTTTAGAATTGATTTCAGTTCAATTTATTTGACAACCAACGGAGCTTCCAAAATGTAACAGAGCGTGTGTGGATCTAAGAACAGATACTAAAATAAAATGTATTTATACGAGATCGGCCTATATCATCGAATTTCATTAGCCATTCAATTTCATAGTCCACAAAATTTGGCCTCGTCATTTAATACGAAAGAGAATCTCCAATTTTATAAAGTAATCTTGTTCGTATGAACAGACTTGATTAAGGGCCACTTCACACACAAGGCTGAAGGCCCTTGACCATGGCAATGTAAGAGCTCTCATTGGTCGAAAAGGCGGAGACCGTCCAAGTTCACTTCACACTAGGAGGTGAAGGCCTAAAGGCCCAAAGAAAAGTTCGTGGATGAAAAGTCTACATGGAGTCCTACATGGCTAGTTGTGGATAAGGGTGCATGGTCTACCGGAATTTGCGTCAGGCCCACCTCCAAGAGGTGGGCTTGACGCAAATTCCGGGAGACCATGATTTTTTTAATATTTTTTCCAGCAGGACAGATTTCAGGACAGACTGCATGGCAGGTTCCAGGACAGATTCCAAGACAGGTTCCAGGACAAACAAACACCACCAAGTAGTTATCTTAAATTGATAAACTTGGAGACATATTGTATTAAACCAAATCCTCCCCTCTTTTTCCGCCAACAAAATATGCAATGGTCCCGCAACATGGTTCATTCTCGCTTCACACTATGCTTGAGGGCCAAAGACTACATAAAATGGCTTTCCCAACACCCATGGTACGGCCTTTGGATGAGAGTCAAGGGTCCTCACCATTACAAGGTCACGGCTCTTGGCTCATGTGTGAAGTGGCCCTAAGACTTGCTAGTCTGCCACTGCGCGCGTGTTTCTTATCCTACAAAACTGGGTGCAGGACTAAAAGTGTTATGTACGCCTTCGAAACCCATGGTGCTTTCATTTTGTTAATTAAGTTCAAGCACGCACCCTCTTGTCCCAACTTGGGTGTGTCATTCTGTGGCAAACTGGAAAGTGAAATCCAAACAAATAGCATTAAGGGACTCTAAGAGGTGAAGAGTCTTCAGAGATTGCCACACATTCCTCGGCAATGTGCCATGCTATTTTGGCGAGGCAAAGAACTCTTAAGAGTTGAATGCATTTGCAAATAACAACATTGCCACTTTTGATTCCAAAGAGAAAACAGCGAAGTTAAATATGGTGTTTTTCCCACTTGATGACAATTACTACATCTCATGAAGATCGATTATGAATAGAATTGCACAATCAAGAGTATGAAATACTTGAAGAGAAACTCGACAACTTTTAGTAGACAAACCATGGGCAACTTGGGAAGGTCCATATATGAAATCACATAAAGGTACAAGACTCTATATTTAATTCCAGATACTTGTTCCAAAAGCTGCAGTACAAAGTGAATGATAGGTTAAAACTCTGCCATTCCAACTGTGGAGCAAACCACATATCTTGTCTAGAAGAGTGAGGTACCCTTGCCCTTCTTGTCTCCTCCAATCTCAAAATGTTTGCATCGCTGCACAATCATACACTCGGGGTCAACAAGATGGTCAAAAACGCATTACAAGCAATAGCAAGAACTATGGATGCCCATGGTTGCACAAACCAAACATGAATGTAAAACAATATTTTCTCAAAACTGAACACATTATGGAGGCAACATATGGAGTGTTATGGAACCTTGATGGGGTGCTGTGTGACGTGCTTGCAAGCCTGGCACTGCAACCTCAGCACAATCTTCTTTGTGGTTTTTGCCTGAACGCAGATGCATGTACGCGATCAGCCTCTCAGAACATATAGCAATTACTAATCACAGAAAACACTGTACTCGGAATAGAAAAATATGGAACAAATTTACAGTGAAACCATTAAATATGTAATATCCTGACCAGGATACCATGAGACATACAGCTCAAGGCCCATGTCAACAAACCTTCTTGTGAAAGACAGGCTTGGTCTGACCACCATAACCGGACTGCTTCCTGTCATAACGCCTCTTTCCTGCCAGAAAGAGGCTTCTCTTGTCAATGACATTTTCCCATCCCGGATAGTTGGTTATAATTAGCAATTCAGCCATGAAGGCGGTTAACCCTAAGTTATCCAGCTTTTACATTCAGACAGCACTACAAGTCTTAGCTTGTACCAGGCGATATTCAATAGCTGCGACACCGATTGTACAGAAGCACGCAAATAGCACTATGTGATTGAATCACAACTTCCAACTTGACCATAGCCATGACTGTAATTTAAAGCTCGAAAGTTGCTCCTCACAGATTAGTAGGCCTACATCCATATAAACATAAATACTGCAGCCCTGGGTACAAAAACCTACGCACTTCAGCATCAAGTAGTTGGTAAGTAGAACCAAGTACCTTGGGCGTACAGACTGTCCTTTCCCTTCTTATACTGGGTAACCTTGTGAAGGGTATGCTTCTTGCAGTCCTTCCCCTTGCAGAAGGACTTCTTGGTCTTTGGAACGTTCACCTACATGTACCAAGCGAACTCAGTTTCAACATTTTCCTTGACCTAACTAAAAACTAGCATCTGAAGGCCTTGATACCAAAGGGAGAAACGTCCACAAATAAGCATAACGAACAGGAACTAGCACTTCCTATCATGAAAACCTCACTGTTACAAAAATGCCTTCCACACAGGTGCCCACGAAATTCAATGCACTCGTCGTGGACCAAACGAATCGAGAACTCAGAACTTCAGTTTTTCCAAAGCGGCAATAAATCCTAAACCTTACACTAAGAGGTGTGTGGATGGAGTAGAAAATATGAGATCACAACATGATCTCTCCACGGCGTACATCACATTGGCACAAACATGATCCTGAGCTATAACTTCTCGAGCCTCCAACTTACGAACAGCAATAGTAAACCCTAGACCTCACCTATAGAGGTGCAAGCAAGCGGCCGAAGCTGAAGCCGAGGCATCCTAATAAATCTTCTACGGGACACATCAGAATTAATTTGAGAACACAGGCACATCATTCAGAAGGACAGAGGCCATGCATACCATGGTGGCCGCGACCTGTGCACGCTCCGCACCGCTCCTGCGCTTCGTCGAGTGGAAGCGAAAAGGATGAGAATAGAGGAGAGAGCTAGGGTTTGTTGGCCGCCTTCGGGCTAGCGCGGGCCGGGTGACCAAGATCGCGGGTCGTACTCCCAGCGCGGGTATGCCCAATAACTTGCACCACCCACCCAACCCTCTAACTACCATAGACTGGTGCCGGAAGCCAACGTCCACCTCGGATTGAACACGGTCTTAATCAATGCGCTTATGACACGTGGTAAACTATCTAGAATTTTAAAGCTCCGCGATGCTCCACCCAACCATTGACGACATTACTAGATTAGGTAGAGGAAAAGACAAACCAAATAATATTGGTATAAGATACATGATTCAAATTATCAATTATTTTGGATTTTGGATTTTGATATTGAGACCATTTACATGTTTTTTATCTAAATATTGACATTTACCATGAGAAGGGGGTAGTGGAAACTGTCTCTTACATGTTCACTTTGAAGAACCATTTTTTCATAATAATATTTAAACATCATGTTTCATTATATCTCCTTACATGAACTCATATGAAAGAATTTAGATGTAAAAATGACCATTTAAAGCGTTTAATTTACAATATATACTAGAAAATGTAATGTGATCATTCTAGAATTTGAAATGTACATGTACAAAACATGTCCAAAAACCACAGTTGGTTTTTTATTGGTTAAGCACTTTGGAAATCATCACAAAGGGCAACTTTAAGTCGTCAAAGGAATTACTTTGTGTCGAACCAAACATCAGTTTATGATATCGAATTTGATGGTACCCACCTATTCATCTCCACCCATGTCAAGGTATGTGGCCCTATTGTGGCACTTCCAACTCCATTGTCATTATTTTTTTTTATCCTTGGATCAAATCAAGAACGGTCTCGTTTATTTAGCAATTATGAATCACGAAGATTGTCATTTCAAGTTTCAGAATTAGATTTGAGATGCAAATGTTATAAGAAATCAAAGTATAAATTATTTTCCTTTTCAAATCAGTCACAAATACCCTTCTAATGTTCATTATTGAACCTAGGATGGTGTTTACATTATGAGCACAAAGTTCAGTCTTGTCGGGAAAATACTATCATGTGAGTGGTGAGCGAATTTTTTTTAAATGGTATTACACACACATATAACCTATAACCATTATAAAATTTCAACCCTAGGCTTGGGGAGTAACATGATTCAAAGCAAGATATATGATCTTTACATTCACGGTTCAATTCCATTTCCATTGTACATTTCACTTTTATGCCCTTTCAACTATAAAGTCGATTTCATTTTATTGAGTCCCTCCAAAGACTCATACTACTAAGGGCCACTCACACATAAGACTGACAGCCTGTGACCATTACACTTCAAGCACTCTCATTGGCGGAAAAGGTGGAGCCGGTCCAAGTTCACTTCACACTACACTTGAGGGGCCAATGGAGCACGTGAAAGCAAGATGGATGTAAAGTCTACATGGATTCCTACATGGCATCGAATGGATCATGTTTCATGGTCACTTGGACTATTTTCAAACCACCTATTGGAGGTAGGCCTGACACAAAACCATCGGGAGACCATGCCACCCCAAACGCTCACAATCGTTGATTTATTCTATTCTATCATGTGTGAGGACATGCATGAAAAGAAATGTAGCGAAATTGCATTTGGTTGAGGGCATGGTCACATATGACTTCACACTACACTTGAGGGTCCAAGACCACACTACCTGATTTTGGAGGTGTGTTGGGACAGCCTTTGGACACTTTCTTTTGGGTTCTCACAATTTCATGGTCACGACTCTTGGCTCGTGACTCTTGGCTCTTGGCCCTAATATACATAGTGAGGTAGATACATAGATAGACACACACACACCATTTATTTGATTTAGTCCAATCTTTACTAAATTGTGCATGTCTTTTTGGTGTCCATTCTTAGATTCACACCTAACCACACACCACTCAATATAAAGGTGTACATTGAAGATGAGTAGTCAATTGGGCATGCTTATCTTAATCAATGTGACATAACATCCTTCAGTTTGATCTACACGTTCGCTTGCTATTAGGAATTAGATCGTAACTGGCTAAATGAATTAGGTTGAAACCTAGTTGTAGTCAGTCATGATATTCTATTACCATACGTAGTTTTGACACATAAATTTGAATGGGTTGGTCACCTTGCTAATTTAACTTGATCTCCACCCGTCACAAGTTTACAAGCATATCGAACTTGATGCACATTTGGAAAATATTGAACAATAGATGCCAAAATTAATGTTTAGTGGTGTTGGCCTCACCAAATAACTTTGCCTATCTGAAGAATTTAATGGAAGGCCAAAAACCACATCAACCAATAATTTATTATAATATTGGATGGAAGAAAGATCACACATATTTCATAACATTGTAAATCCTTCATTACAACGCGGACTGGTGTGGCATGTTATTTGTGGTTCCAGATCCTCACAATTATAAGATTTTAGACAAGGCCCACAAATCAATTATCTAAGGAGCATTTTATCCCACGCAAAAGGTGGGACTGACCTAGATAAGTAGCGTACAAGCATTTGCCCATATATAACCTTGCAATGGAATTTTGGATGATTCATTTATAATGTTAAATACATTAAGAAAAGCATAAGAGTTACATGGGTTCCAAATTCACTTCGAGGGTAAACCCTACAAGATTATGGAGAGAGGGAATTATCGCATCAAGCATATCTTTCATTCATCCAACATGAAATTCCTACAAATAATATGTAGTATGGATGTTTCTTTTAAAAGTTGATTTGACATTGGAATTAGCTTGAAGACACCGAATCAGTTTGGTCCAAGCCATTTCAGACAAATTGGCCACAAACCTATAGGTGATGGAGTTTTATTTATCTATTCTAATGTTGGATGGATGAGAGATATGTTCGTATGTGATAATATCCCCTCTCTCCCAAGATTATCAACACATAAATTTATCACTCTCAACCATTGCCAACATTGGTGACATGGTGGCCGCAACACTCCTAAGTTGATCATGGCTATTGTTTGCCACTCCTCTCCTCATTATAGCCGCCATTTTGCCCCTTTTATAACCATGAAACATGGTTGTCTACCATTCTACCTAGGCAACTTCAATGGAAACTTTGCATAAATCAATTAAAAATATATAAGAAGGGAAGTTTTGGAAAAATGTTGATTTTGGATTTGTTGAATATATTTTGGAAATTGGATTAGATATTTGATCATAGATTTGAGAACACCTAGACATGATGGTATATCTCCAACTCGAACATATCGGACCTTCCCAACCTACATACAAGCTTCCAAACAATCCTCAATATTGGTCCTCCAAGGGTCTTGCGCAAAGTAACTCCAAAAACCTAAACCATATTGATGAGCGTAACGTTGCTAAGCGTTGTGTTCCTTTACCCTTCCTACATAGAAAATGTTTTTATGTTCCAAAGGGACCTTGCTGCGGCACTAACAATTTACATCTTTTATTTTTTTAGTATCACAACGTCATGTTTATTCTCACCCCATGACCATATTTTTCTCCTACCTAGGGTCAGGGAACATGAAACTTAGCAATGTTACGCGATCTAGGAAGGGACCTATGCACATTAGGATTTGTGTTGGTGCTCTAGTTCTCACCAATGTCCTACGCCTACCTTAGAAAATAACATTAAATTGTATATATAAGCCAATGCTCATATGCCCCGAGCTAAACCACATATATGTTTGGCTTGGCCCTACCCCTCTCACGCTTCCTTCACTGCCTGGTCTTCCTGCCCGCAGATTTGTGGGAACTCTTCCCTGTTGAGAACCAATTTGACAATACCCGATCACGTAAGCCATTAAGCTCCTTTGACATGTGAATGAACTTCATCAATTGACTCGGGAATAATGAAAGTGATGTCAACTTGAATATTTGTAATTCTGACTGGGTATTATCACATTGGTTCCTAACAAGAAAGAGTTCCCACACATGTGCAGACAAGAAGACTGGACAATGAAGGAGGTGTGGGAGGGATGGGCCCCAACCGAACATAGACGTGATTTAGCCCGGGGCCGCTCATATCATTATTTATACCTCGTTTTGACCTCCATACATGCACAACATTACACTAAATATTGTATTTAGTGTCACTGATTCTAAATGTCTTGCTCATTACAAATTGTTGATTGCCCGTGTAGGGATCACTAACACATAATGTAAACCTAACATTCTTGTCTACTCCTTGTAAATGTTTTCGGGCATTCCACATTTACTACGTTGCCAAAACTATCACTACTAAGTGATATTTCATCCAAAATTCAATCATCCATGACGATATACACTAAATGAATGTTTACAATGCAAAAATATACCAAAAGTAGATGAACTATACATACATTGAGATGACAATACTTATAAACTTGTTCGTAAGAAAATGTCATTGGAAAAGTTACCACAATATCATAAAATAACTTATGACACTAGATACAATATTTAGTGTAGTTTTAACTCAAATCAAAGATGAATTATAAAATATGACGTTGAAACCTTATTTGGAGTTGACATACAAAAGAACGTTGTAATAAACGAATATTAGACTGCATTCATACAATTGGAACAAGGATCATTGTGCTTGATATTCATCAACTTGCTTTCCAATCGTTTCCTTTCGTTCTTTAAATTAAATTCACAAGATAAAGGAAATCTCACTTTGTCTTTGAGTTGCTTGTTTACAAAATGTGACTTTTATAACTTGGTGGGAAATATCAAAAATAATAATGCCATAACCTTTTTACTTTCCTCAAACATGTGCTTTGAGACATGGAATGCTACCATGTGAGCAATGAACAGTGGCATGTGAGTAGTGAGAGGAATAAACAACATGAATGTATGGGCACTTTGGATCCTATAATCGTGGAATTTTAAGACATTTTGGTAATGTATAGGAAACTCAATGAGCCCAAATCCTCATTAGTGGCATGGTTTTATAACATGGAATGCTATCATATGAGCGATGAGTAATGAGCGATAACATATGAGCAGTGAGGAAGGTAAAATACATGGAGATACACCCACTAGTGTCCTATACCCATGGTAACTTGGCACAAAGAATATCATATTTGTTAGATGACATGCAAAAAGAAAAATTAGCCTAATGAAATGTCTTTCTCTACTTTGAATATTGACAAACACAAGGTTGACTCAAAGGTATTTATTTGAACTAAATTATTGTTGTCGTACTCAACATACAAGAAAATAGAAGGAATGTTGGCACATGTACGATAATACAATGAAATGATGGATACAATGCACAAGAAACAACCTTAAGTTACTCAACATAGATGAAAGTACAATAGGAGTTTGTTCACATGAAAGTATGTTCACTAATGGTGATTATCGAATCAACATCAATGTATTTTCTAGAAAACCATAAAAACACACACACTTGGCAGTTTGGATCCATTCATGGCTCTTAAAGGTGCCCATTGAATTGTCTCAAGGCAACTATTAAGAATCATTATGTGCTTTCCTTTCCAAATTGAGTCTTTCCCATTGGAAAAAAGGTTAAGGGATTCCACTTTGGATTGGAAATGACCCTCTTGTTGACGAGATACTCAATACAAAAACTATTGGACCCCCAATAGTTAACAACAAAACATTGGTAATGTCATGAAGTACCATTATGTGCTTTCCAAAAGGAGTTTTTTTTTTTCATGGGGGAAAAAAGATTTGGGGATTCCATTTTGGATTGGAAATGACCCTCTCGTTGACGTGATACCCATCTACAAAAAAAAATTAAAAAAAAAATTGGATCCTCAATAATCAAAGCACTCCTAGAGAAGGTCCTATGAAGCATTGGGAGCATCATGTCTATTGAGTTTTGAAAAACTCAATAAAATCAGGAACCAACTTCATTGTCCCATAAATGGTAGGCTACACCCTCTTGCCACCAAGAAGGTGTTTTTCAAAATTTGAGCATTTTTCAGAAGCCATGGGAAGCATTGGGAACTTCCTTTCAAAGGAATTTTAAAGAAAAATTAATATAATTTGGAACCACCTTCAATGTGCCCAAAATGTTGGGAAAACCTCGGCACCGAGAGGGTGTTTTCCAAAATTTGGAGCATTTTCCAAAAGCCCTAGGAAGTGTTGGGAGAGTCATTCTAAAGAATTTTGGAAAACCTAGTAAAATTTGGAACCAATCACAATGTCATCAAATGGTTGGAAAACACCCTCTCATGTGAAATGAATTGCATTGTGAAAATTTTACATATCTAATGTTTACATTGTAGCCATAGAAGATCATTATTATTTTTTATTTTTTTCCCGCATGTTTTTGCCAACATCAACAAGATCACCCAAAAACACATGCAATTGTTGTTATTATTTCAACACAAAAACCTTGCAAGATTGAATGTACACAATATAATGGAGAATGTTGAAAAACAATACATGTTGGTCTATGTTGATGCTAGTATTCTAGCGCGGCCACAAAGAAAGGCTTCCACAATCTTTCAAAACAATTGAGATTGTGGCCTCTTTGTTACAAACAATGCATTGGTCATGTGCTCTCGGTAGGTTCTTACTAAGGATAAGTAATATGTGTTGTGGTATACATACACGTTAAGAAGGTATGTGTTTGGGGGTGTTATATGCATGATCTTGATTTGAATGCACCCACGTGTTATACATAATACCATTTTTTGGGGGGTCAATTTCATTGATCTTATGATTAGTTAGATGGTATAGGAGATGTAAATTTATAGCACGCTCTAATTGTGCAATTTGGCTAGTAATCGTTGTTGTTCCAGAACATATGTGCTTGCATCCAATAACTCAACATAACATACACAAAGTATATGCACTAAAGTCTAGTACCTAAGGCTTCTATTGAAATTTTACTTACAAAGTATACATATGGGAGGGGTATTGTTTCACCTAGTTTTATACAAATCATCAGGGTGCTATGAATTTTTTGGGAGGTAAGTATGCTCTTTGGACACCACAAATCACATAACATATAACATGGTGCATAAAAGGGGATTTTTAGAGGCATAGATATACATAGTATATATAAGGGGAGTTATTGTTTACTATAATTTGTTAATGTCTACAAATATAATGGCTATTGAAAAATTTAAAGTGGAGGTAGATGTGCAAATCACAATCTCTAAAGTTTAGAGAAGTTTTTGTGCTTACCTTTATGACTTAAACGATCATTTTTTTGGGTAAATCTAGATGCTATCATTTCCCTAGCTTCGATGACATGTATTGCATGGTCGTATTATCACGAGCCACATCATGTAGATTATAAATAAATAAAAATTAAACCTTTCCTAAATTTGAAAGCAGAAGTGGGTTGGGGATGAGGTAGATAATTTGTAAGCAAATCTTGGGATGAATTATTTGTTCTAGAAGTTGTCAGTTTTCCACTCCATAAACACGAGGTATTATTATCACGTCAAATGTTGGATTTTATCTCAAACATCCCTTAATTATGTTCTCATATCTATGTTCCATCCAATTTAGACACCCACCCCACCACTCAACACTCCAAGTCAACTTGGCACATTCCAAATGCACATAATGTACAACATAGGAAGAAATGGGAGCGTACAACAATTACAACGGTGGGAAGAAATGCCAATGGATTACACTACAAACACATGTGTATGATGTACTATTTATGTATACATGCAAGGTTGACTACGCGATGATGAATACCCTTCGTGTATGCAACCATGTCTTTAAACTACAACAAGGTTGTACGCATCATACCCACATTATAGAACGTTGCAACTATTGTCAAGCACTAATAATCGATAATGTATAATCAAGATGTGATGTTTTACATTGTTGATATATAAATCTTATGAACTTTTAAAATATATAGGTAATTGTAGTTGTTTTCAAAGCCCACCTAATAACATTCAAGCAATGGTAATATGTTAAGGCTTATTTCTAGAGATACAGATGCCAGCTGGTTGATTACATTGTAATGTATCCCTTGACATCTGAGATTTAGAGCATGAATACCATGGTTTTAGGATTCATTTGCCGAATGTCAAATGTTGCATTGCGTTCCATTTATAGCCAAACTATTTGAATCTCATGGAATACATTCTAGAAACAAAAAAAGTATATCTTGCTCACCACTCACATTCTAGCTTCCCTCGCTTTGAAACAAAGCGTTCCACTCACTTCGAAATCCAAATAAAATGCTCGTTATTAGAACATTTCAATTGGGTTGTTTGAGATAATATAATCGGCTTACTAATTTCAACTGCAAAAGAACGTTAAATTTTAGGTTTGTATTTTGGAAAACGATCACGACCATGTGTTGACTTCTTAGATAGTAGGATTGGAAATCTCGAAGTGTTATCTAGCAGAGCAACATTAGTTTCATGGGGTCGCATATCTTGGAAATTATATTTGTGATCTTTTTGTGCAAAAAGAGTTTGGATGATTTCCAAGAGAGGAAACGAAGTAATACTACACATGTATGTACCGATGCTTTGCATGAGAGTGGCTAAAATAAACATGGTGTGGATGTGTAGATTATGCCTTGGTGGCCTTTCTTGCTAGAGTTTGGTAGTCAAATTTAAGTGTCATTAGTATAATCCACTTATGGATGGGGTAGGCCTATATGTGTTTTATAATACAAGCCAACCGATATTACTTTACAATATTACTTTACCCATCATTGATTGGAAACCAGCCAGAGAAAAAAGAAGAAGAAGAAGGAAGGAACTCAAATTGAAGGCTGATTAACTGTCGTGTTAAAGAGTGTCAAGTGCTTGTATTCTTAATCAAACCCCTATATTTGATTGTTATGTGGTTCGGCGAGGATCAAAGAGTAAACATCATAAAGACACTTGTTTAGGAGAAATTGGTCTATGTTTTTAGATATCCATGACTACTCTACATTTAATAATGAACACATATGGAGGGTTTATTTACTCAATCAAGAAATTGACAAACATGCACTTTCAATAACCATAACTAAATCGAGGGAGATTTGATTTTCAATTTGGTATTTTTTTTGCAGATGTGTCATTATAGATTTGCTAATGCAACATGAGTTTTGTTGTGTGAATATAATCAATAGAAGTTGGAGATCATAACATAAATAAGTCATGTGGGTTGGTTCCACGACCCAAAAACATGTCAATTATATCATGTGGGGCCCCCGAACAAAGTGGCAACATTTGTTCATTATTCATACATTTAGGCTGATACTTGGACATTTGGTGGAGTTATACTCCCGGCACTATTCACTGAAAATACTATTCATAGCAACACTATCATTGAAAACACCGACATTATTCATAATATTCTTACTACTCATTGTTCAAATCAGGCGTCGATTTCTTCATGTTTTCTAAATTTCTTCCCATGAAAGTATTGTAAGATAGTGAAGGCCCATGTCAGATGCTAAATAACTTATAGAATGGAGCACGACCGTGCAATTGACTAATGTTATGAACATGAAACCCACATACCTTAGAACCAAAACAACAACCACCAATTTCATTGCAACTGGTCGGTCATCCAAGTGGAGAGCAATTCACCCATAACATGCGGTTCTTCGTTCACGAGCAGAGCATTTATGCCCCTAAAACGGCTTGAGTAGGTGGATGTTTTTGCTATCGCAGTCATTCTCTCTAGCTGGTCATGTTGCCATTTTTTGGTAAGTTGGACCAATGAAAAGGGAAACCAGAACTCAACAATCTCATCAGGAGCAAAACCCAAAACCCGAGATTCGATGCGAGGGCTGGCAAACAATTAGGTAGAGATCATCAATTAAGTTCATCAAGTGTTCGAATTCTTCTTTTCCTCTTGTTCAATTAGTTCGGAGCTTCACTCACAACAAAGTGAACATATCGTGTGTTCCTCCGCCACTCGAAAGATCAGCACGGATCTCCTGCTGAATGAATCCATGAACATCATTTGAGCATCAAAGTTTAACCTCCAAGATATCATGGTTGCATCTACACCTTCAACTCAGAAGGAGAGCAAATTGTCTTTCTCCAATCGCACTCTCGATGACCTGATTGCTCCCACATCACAGATGGAAAATTGTGTCTTCACATACATGGCGGATACTGACATCCGTTTTAGGTTTGGACGTTTTCTTGAACCGAACAGGAAAGGAAGAGTGCATTCTGGAAACCAATTGAGCTCCAAGAAGTTAGGGTTTGCTCACATTGGCCCTTTTGAGGATGCATTGAAAGGCTTATTTGGTAGGAACGTGGACAGATCGGAGCCATGGGGAGCTTTGGAAGGATTGGCACAAGAGGTTGTGAAGAAGACAGAAGCTCTGTTGGGGTTAGGCAAGCGGCCTGTCAGTTTGGAATTGTCGTCCTGGACCCCCGGCAAGGGTGAAACTCTTGCTGTCCTCGTCTCTCTGCATCCTCAACGGGGGTTGTTGCAAGAAATTTCGTCTTTTGTCAGGTTTGTTGCTGTTTCCATTATCGCATCCAGATTATGAGTTTCAGGAACCAGGTGTAGATGGAGTCTCTTGTTTTGATCAGAACTTGCCAAGTTTACTCCCGCCCGTTGCGAAATTGCCTGTCAACAGCATTTGGTGACCCTGCTGTAATCAGTTCATGTTCCAGTCTCATAGAAATTTTAGCTTTATTCCCTTTGATGCTCTTGGCACAAATAATTCACAAAGTAGGACTCGATTGATGTGGTTGATAAAAAGGCATGGTGCCATAGCTCACACAAGAAGGAACAAGGAACTAAGAAACAGTGCTATCAAGCTGATGGCTTCCCCTCCCCTCTCACCACCATCCAGAAAACCAATATCAGGAATCGGAGGTGATGGATTCTCCTCTTTTTGCCAGCATTTGCCAAGTTTTTTCCCGTCCATTGTGAATTTGCCTGTCAACAACATTTGGTGATCCGTCTGTAATCAGTTCATGTTGTCCCAGTCTCATAGAACATTTCGCTTTATTCCCTTTGATGCTCTTGGCACAAATATTCACAAGTAGAACTCGCCTGATGTGGCTGAAAGAAGGGCTTGGTGCCATAGCTCACACAAGAAGGAACAGGAATTGAGAAACTGTGCTATCAAGGTGAAGCTCTTGAAGCTACTCAGAGAATAGGGGAGAGACATCAAGGGTTAGCTGATGACTTCCCCCTCATCACCACAAATACTCACAAAGTAGGACTCGACTGATGTGGTTGAAATAGGCTTGGTGCAATTGCTCACACAAGAAGGAACCGGAACTATGAATTTGTGCTATCAAGGCGTGTAGCTCTTGAGCTTCTCACGTAATGTGGCAGAGACATCAAGGGTTAGTGGATGACTTTCTCCTCTCACCACCATCTCTTAGGCCCTCTCATATGGTGTTCTAACTTCCCTACTTTTAGTAATGTAATAGGCTTCATCAGTCAAAGTGGTTCCCATTTAGCTCTCTTCACTGTCTATGTCATAACATTCTTTAGGTAGTCAAGCTTGCTCTCCCGACAGAGAATTGTAGTGAAGTGATGCGAGCATCAGTAGGCACTTATGCTGAATATGCAGAAATTCAGCCTGAATTTGAGTTCGTTTGTAGGAGCTTCGTGCCACTTGGGGCAATCTGCCTACACTCAGAATTGATTCGATGATGATTGACAAATGTCTCCCTTTAAAGTTGAGGGTGCAGGATGGCATGTTAAGTATACAGATTATTAAATTCTGGAACAGAAAAGGGAGTATGGTTTAGTGCCTGAAGAATGTCACGACCCTCCCACTACATTCCATGAATCTTAAAACTGTTTCTCACATATTTGTTTTAAATTTTCTATTTAAGATATGCCATTAGGATGTTGCCCTTTGTCAGCACTTTTTGTAAATGCGCTATCCTAATAAATATCTGTTTTATATTCAGGCTATGTCACATGGATTGATTCATTTAACATGGCACAAATAAGCAATTTCGTTGTTTCTTCCAAATTACTGAGACATTTGCTTGTGGTGCAGGAGGAAACCACAGCAAGAGCCTGAGGTACATGTTGTGTATGCGGGTTCTGAAGTTCCTGTTTTTCCAACAGCAACAGATAATGGCCTGTGGCGAGCTTTGGTTCCAACAACTCCCCTGGACACTCCTGGATCTCGGACTTTGAAGGTACTCACAAATGTGGAGACAATCAGTTTGCAGTTAACTTGTGTACGTTGCTAAAGTTATTAAGTTTTGGTGTAGGGTGCAGTTTTTCATTGTAAGTGAAAACGTTAAAGGCTATTGCAGAGGCCATGGCAGTATGGCTGGAGAGGATTGAGGAGGAGGTGAGACACATTAGAGTGGAGACGGAGGTTTTCATATTGGATATTGAAGAAATGTAGTTTGACTGGATTTGTTATGTCTGAGTTTCAGGTGGAAGTGCCTGATGGCAGACACGAAAGTTTTGAAGGATTGGTGGAGGTGACAAATAAAGAGTATCCAGTTGAATCCATATGGCTCACAAAGACCAAATCCAAAATTCGAGGTGAATCTCACACGCATTACAATTGCAGAGCTGATTCACTCTCCTTGACTTCTAACTATGAATGATTTTCAAATGAACGGGTTCTAAAAGCAGTATCTAAGTACAATACCTAGTCAGTGAAACGTCTAGTAATTGGGCTATAATTTGCTGATGTTTCATTCTCTTCCTGCTAATTCTGGTGTTGAAGGGCTTGATAGGGACTGTCATGGAGAAACAAAGGGTGGGAGCACTTGTTTCAACTGTATCTGAGGAGCAGATATGGCGTGGTCCATTTATACTTCCGAGTGATGGAGAGATCACCACAGGCTATGGCTTGCAGCGATATTATAATGGCGTATTTGCCGAAAAGTAAGTTGGAACATTTTCTGCATTGACTTTCTGTAAGTATTAACACAACATGTCACTTGTTTTGTTGTGAAAAACCTGGTATACTGGGCCTTTGGCCTTTGTTTTTAGCCTAAATGTTTTGTGGTTTTGAGGCTAATGCCCCCTCCCCACCTGACTTTAGCGAAGCCTAAAAGTTGGTTCTAAAAACACGGCCTCCACACCATCGACATTATCTAGTGCCGAGCCTAGTTGGCAAATGATGTGGCATGGCTTAAAAGTGGAGGTCTTAAGTCCCAAGCACCGACCCTCCCATCGGTACCTAAACATGAGGCAAGAATATAGGAGCTTTAAAAGTGTCGCCTCCCGCCCTTGTCATTGGTTGCCTTTTAGTCTTAGCTATGAGGGCACGAGGAGCTCCATTAACAAAAACCAATGGTAAGATAGATGAGTAGTAAGGGATTTGGGGATGGGACAAAAACTATCCAACATTCATTGCGTGGTAGATAAAACCATGAACATGTGTGAAAGCTACTTAACTAAAACCTACTCAAAAATCTCCGGAGCAAGTTCTTGTAGGTGCATTGGGATAGCTGGATGCCTCCCCTATAACCGAGGGAACTTTACCCGGGTTTTAGGAAAGACTTTGGTTATTTGGTAAAGTCAGGTGGGGAGGGGGCATAATTGTTGCAAGAAGTTACAATCTGTTTGGAATATGACTTAGGGCCACCTTACATTATGATCAAGGGCCGTGACAATAAAATTGTGAGGGCCCTCGAAACTCATCCGAAGGCCGTACCATGGGAAAATGATATTCAATTTTGTGTGGTCATGGACCTTCAAGTGTAGTCTAAAGACATAAGTGACCAGGCTTTCAACGAAATGATGTTTCGTTACCATCCTGTTCATGTGGGCCCTTTTACACAAGTAGTTATAGTCAAGCATGAGTTGTGAGATTTTGAAGTGCCATGATCTCATAGTTTTGAGTTAGACCCACCTCTTTGAGTTTGGTTTGACACAAAATTTTGTAGACCATGAGACATATTTATTCATTGCATGGCATAGAGGACTCCACATATGTTTTTCATCCATTCAAATATTTCTTGGTCCTTTAGGCCCTCAAGCTCTAGCGTAAAGTGAAGTGGGATGTTCTCAGCCTTTGCTCCAATAAAAAATTTCAATTTGAATAGTCATGGACCCTCAAGCTTCACTGTAAAGTGCCCTGATTACTTTTCCTTTGTAAGGACTACACCGTTTATGGTATTTAGTATCACATGCGTAATAGTGTCACTTACCATATTTTGAGGCATATGCTAGGTTACACTAATGACAAACTACTCAACCATTATTTTCACCTCATGACACTTGATGTTCAAGTGCGCTTACTAATATCTGGGCATGAGTATGTTCAATAGTGCTATGAGGTGTATGCTTATACTTGTGTAACACAATGGTCTACAAGTTGACTAAAGTGTACACAAATGATACTTGGCATTAGTATGTTCAAGAATATCTTTCTCTTGCATACTAAAATGTAAATACATGACACTTGCCATTAGTATGCTCAATAATATCTTCCCCTCCCATACAAAAACACAAAACTATCATTTCTCAAGTATCCCAATGTCCTATGCTAAATGTCATAATGTAAGAAACTTCACTTAATAAAGTTACTTATGTTGATGAATAGTATCATATTGGCAATTAGTGGACGTGACACTTTGATACCTCTAGGCATCTAGTTTAGGCCCTTTGCAAATAGTGTACTTGACACTAAATACTATAAATGGTGTAGTGGATCTAGATATCCAAGTGTGGTACTGTTCTCATTCAGTGGTGCACCGCTTGCTTTGTCAGATATTATCATCGCGGTGTGGACTATGGTGCGTATGAAGGAGATCCAGTGAAGGCTCCTGCAAATGGTCGAGTGGTTTTGGTGGGCAAAGAGAAGGATGGGTTTGAAATTCATGGCAACTGTGTGGGCCTTGACCATGGCCAAGGCGTCACTAGCATTTTGATGCACCTCAACTCTTCCTTTGTCAAGTATGTTTGTCCCTCTGTCCCTCTTATTATGCATGTATGCCGGATGTTTGCTGGAAAGATAGTAGATGCACACTCATTTTCCATATACTTTACAGGGTGATTTCACATTACAGTAGAGACCTCTAAAGTGGATGGGCTTCATTTGGTCACTTTTTGTTGTTTGCTACCCTTATACTACCCAGATTTGCAAGGGTTGATATTTGTGTGTCTGCAAATGTAGTTGAAGAAGCCAGGATCGATCCCACAAGGTTTTGAAGCTAATCATAAATTGTTATGAGTTATCAAAGTCCATTGACTGTGAGCCATAAGAAAACCAAATCCCCCCCCCACCAATCATAGTGACTATTGAGCCTAGAATGGTTGACAAATTTTGAGCACATTGAAACATATGTCTTTTGATGTCCGTTCTTAGATCTGCACTGAACCACCCACCACTCAAATATAAGTGTCTGATTAAGATAAATAATTGAATTAGGCCCACTGACCTTATTACTTTCCCGATTCCCATTGTGAGCTGAGATTTCATGCCTTTTCAGACCCATCATCTGTTGAGTTGGGATTTGTGTCAAATTAGAAATCATCTACTTGCAAATCTGGTAGGTGGAGTGATGAAGCTCTCCTTGTTTTTTGGATGATGTGCAAGCCTCATAAGATTGTGTGTTCCACTTCCAGAGAAGGTGAGATTGTTCAATCTGGCCAAATAATTGGCACAGTTGGCGAGACTGGGATTGCGACTGGACCACACCTTCACTGGTGCGTCTCCTTCAACATCATCAATATGCTATGAAGTCAAGCCCATCTTTTGGAATCTCTATGCTTTACTGTGCACCCTTCATTTATAGAAGATTGTATCCAAGCCTGTCTGTAGGGTAGTTTCAATTTATGCATTACATCTAAAATCATGTTGTTATTTCTAACCCTGATTAATAGAGGTTTCATTTTGATATTCAGGGGGCTCTATGTTCGTGGAGAAGCTGTTGATCCACATCCCTGGATGCAAAAACAAAAATGGATTTAGGGACTTGAGGTAGGACGCATAGCTGTCATGTATGCAAGCTAGAGGTAACAAATGCAAAGTTTACTACCAAAATCTAGAAAAAAGACTGGTAAGGAGTTCTTCAAAGAAGGATTCGTCAAGTACTATTCAGGTGTCCATTGTTTTTGCTAGACAGATGTCTAGTGGGCTTTACATGTAATTGTATGTACATTATATGAAAGTGACACCTATTTGTCTGTGTTGATTGAGGCCTGTCTCCGCATGTCATACTTGTTTAGTAATCACAGTTGGTCGTATTTCAATCATTGCAGCAACAAAGAGACCAGACCGACAAGATGTATAGTTTTGTGCAAGGTAATCAGACTGCAAAGTAGGCTGGTTGGGGTTAGTATTTGTGATGATTGAGCCTTGTTCCTAATCTAAGCAAATTGCAAGTATGGCAAGATCTCAAACTACTGCTCTTGATTGTGGGACAGCCATTCATTTCACAAAAGCATTGGAGAGTGTGACTCATCATTGCTACAAACTCTATAATGTTGATTGAATTTGGTGAGCATCTGGACGTCTGATATGTGGAGAACTCCAATTTTTTATTGCCTGGAAGTAGAACTCGTAGCATTATTGTGGGTGGGCCTATAAATGGACGCTTTCAGCTTTTCCCATTTCCCACCAACCTTAGGCAAGCTCAAAACAAACTGATCCCTTTCTTTTCTTCTTTTTGCCTTCTTTACTCAAATTAGTGTATAAAGTTCATTAGATGTAAATCCCATTAATGTTTCATAAGGCAACCCATTATAAACAAAAGTTCGCATTCATGTTCACTCCCAAAACATGCCTTAGAGATGTTTTATTTGCCAATGGCTTGTGGCTATCTAATCGACCGCTACTTGTCAAGTGGGTAACTAATCAACATGTGACCATTAAACTGTTTCTTTAGGGGTCCACATTTTTGTAAATGTCCATGAAGGTTTACTGACTTTGGTTACCCATGACACCTGCGAACTATATGGGTCAATGCATTCAATGGGGATACAGTCTAACCGTGATAATGTCACCCTTGTTAATAGAACACCTTGATATTGTCACCTAAAAGTTTGAAACCGATTTTCATAGTGTAAAACTCCCTCGTTATTATCCCTATCACCCTTGGTAATGTCATTATTTTTTTCCAAAATCCGTAGTGTAAATGTGATAATACCAAGTATGGATGGATTGTATGTGATGGTTGGATGGACAGATTGTAGTAGCCGAAAGGGTCATGCGCCGCCCCTGTGATAAATGCAATGCTATTCTTGGAACTTGATCGTGCACCAACCCTGAACGGTGTTGTCTATACACGGCACTCAAAGGTGTTGTCTTTTCACGGCGTTGTCAAGACTTCTCGGCCTCTATGCACCCCACCTTCCATCATATGTGTTCAACTGTGTGTCTTTTCACGGTGTTCACGCATGTGGGCACAAGAAGAAGAAGAAGAAACCAAGGAATTTTGCTTCACGGAGCTAGAATTGGGGTTTCTGGAAGGTACTCACATTTGGGAAGCACAGGGAGATCCCCAATTTTGTTTAGTAGAATATGTAAACTAAGTTAGAGGGTTGTTTATCATTGGTTAATTAGTTTGGGCGCCCATCTGATTCATTTCCTAGTTTTGGAGATAACCTCCTCGGCTCTGTTTCTGGCTTTCTCTCATAGATGGGAACACGGAAATTGGGAGTGAGCAGATAGGTCTTGCGTGGGGAAGACGCCAATGCCATCACTTGCATGTTGTGTATTCCATAATTGATCATGAGGGTTTCGGCTTGTGTGAAGTAATTCAGGAAGTTAAGTTCTATGGTTTAGCTGAGCTGGTCTAGTGAGAGGTCTTTACCTGATCTCAATGACACATTATGATGTGCTCTTGTTGTTATTCACCATTTTGAATTAGATTTTACATTCAAAAACATTGAAGTCTCGTATTTGTTATTTTCTTTTTTACATTGTAATTTTATTTTGATTTTCTACCTATTTTTTTGATAATATCACATTATGCACAAATTTTCAAGATGTGACATTATCAAATATGTCACACCTTGTTTATATCACTCTTTTTGGTGAAACATATGGTATGACATTATCAAGGTTAGACTGTAGTAGATTTGACCAGGGAAAAGGCCTCTGATGAAATCACTAATAAGCTTGGACTTGCGAGTTTGGAGGCATTGAGTATCTAATTGATGTGCCTTTCACGATGACAAGCGCACGATTTTGGACTAACTTAAGTTGCACTGATTATCCCAATTCGTGCGTGTTACTTTTTGGAGTTCTACAGTGTTATAACTATTTAATGAGAATGTAATATTTTACTAAGCATAGTCATTTATGTTCTTTTATGTCTGAATAACCTATTGAGCTCTCATTAGCAAAAATTAAACTCCTGAGTTAGATGCTATTGCACTGCGTAACTCTGAATAGTAACACACTCAAATTGGGACGATCAGTGTAGCAATAAGCCTAGAGGAGGGTTTTTCTCAGCGAAGTCATGTTTTACCCTCAAAAAGCCACTGCATTGTCAACCAATGATTGGGGAGAACCGGCAGTTAGCCGGTTGAGTTTGAGAAATAACCGGTTTAAGTTCACGACTGCAGGAAAATTACCGATCGATTTAGAGGAATCTATAGAATATACCCCAGTTTAATAAAGGAAAACCGGCGGATGTCAACATGTAACCGGTTGGATTAGCAATTTAGCAAACACTAGGATCTCAACCGATTATGCCCAAAAATCTACTCGATCACTGTTGTCAACAACACAAGTCAAATCGAAGTTCTTAAACAATAAAGTCAGAGTTAAGAGGATTGGAATTTGGCAGCATGTCCAAGATTCAGTACCATAAGTTACCTTTAGTGATACATTATCTTTTATGATCGTACTTTAGGGCTCACCGCATTTCAGATGTGAGAAAGTGCAATGAACAGTTTAAAAACAATGACGTTTCTTTTTCTTTTCTGTTCTTGAGCAAATACAATATGATGCAGTCCTTCCATATCCACACAGAGATGGATAGGGGAAATCTCTTCTCTACTTGACGGAAAAACTTGTCAGGTGGTCAACTATCTCCTGTGCTTTGGCGTTGGCCTGTCGGCCTTCTGTCTCAAAAAAAAAGAAAAAAAAAGAGATGGATAGGAAGTGGTGAATAGACATCCCACAACAATGTAAAAGCATGGTTTTTTTTTTTTTTTTTTTTCTTCTCTTCTCTTGAGGAAGTATGATATTCTGCAGTCCATCAAATTCCAATGTTGCACATGTTTTACATAAATGGCTTCTATATGATGTTTGCAAAGTCAACTGCCCCAAAAAATTGCCACATGGCCACCAACACTTCATAAAAATCACCACAGGAGGGTCCACCAAAATACGAAAGCTTTTTTTATATGAATCTAATGCCTCCTTCCCACCTGACTTTACCAAATCACCAAAGTATTTCTTAAAAACCGGGTAAATCTCCCTCGGTTATAGTGGAGGCATATGGCTATCCCAATGCACCTACAAGAACTTGCTCCGGAGATTTTCAAGTAGCTTTTAATTAAGTAGCTTTCACACATGGTCATTGTTTTATCTATGAAGCAATCAATGTTGGGTAGTTTTTGTCCCATCCCCAAATGCCTCACTACTCACCTATCTTACCATCGGTTTTTGTTAATGGAGCTCCTCGTGCCCTCATAGCTAAGATTAAAAGCAACCAATCACAAGGATGGGAGGTGACACTTTTAAAGCTCCTACATTCTTGCCTCATGTTTAGGTACCGATGGGAAGGTCGGTGCTTGAGGCTTAAAACCTCCACTCTTGAGCCATGCCGCATCATTTGCCAACTAGGCTCGGCACTAGATAATGTCGATGGTGTGCAGGCCGAGTTTTTGGAACCAACTTTTAGGCTTAGCTAAAGTCAAGTGGGGAGGGGGCATAAGTGTCTAAAATGCAGTGGCCACACCGGACCCCTGCATCCAACCAACCGGGGCGCTTCGGGACGGTGTCCCTAACGCCTTTGTTGGGCACCTGGATGGGTGGCCCATTGTAACGTGTATTTATTTATTATTTATTTATTTACTATTTACAACCTCTAGTTCAACTAAACTCCTTTGCTAGAAGACTACAGGCTCCACCCTAGGTGTTCTAGTAGTTCTACAAGGTAAAGGGAGTTACTATTAGTTGAGATTATGGTGTTACACTAGGTCATCACCTCGTAAGTAGCGACCATGAGTTAACTATACTTAGAGTAATCCTAAAGGCATGGAGGGAGAGCTAGTGGTATATCTTGCACTACTAGTTGAAGGGAGCCTCAACTCATAGTAGTAGGAAGTATATAAGCTCTAAGGTTGGGTTGGAACATGCCTCTTGAATCTCATTATTCTTGAGATACGTTACATTGGTACCAGAGCAGAAGCTCTTGAACCTTGTTTTTTTTGGTGTTGTTTTGTTTTCCGTTGCATAATCATGTTTTCTGAAAGAGGATTTATGTTTAAGCTTTTATCGCGTGAGGATTGGGGGGGGGGGGGTCAGAATTATATTCTCAGTGAATTGTACCTCGTAGCGCGTTTGTTAAGCGCTCAAGATTTATTTTTGAGTTTTATCGCGTGAAGGGGGGTAATCTAAAATTTATTTTTTCTTTTATTCCTGAAGTATACCTCAAGACTGTCAAAAATTATGCTTGCGTGGCGCTTGTCCAACTTGGTTGTTTCGAGGAGGGGAGCATTTTAAATTTTGGTGAGTTGGCGGTGATGTCATGGCGTTGACGTCACCTGCCGACGTGGGAGTTCGGTTGACGTCACGTTGACCAGTTGAACCGGTCACCGCCGACTGAAAAAATCGGGAGTATTGTGGATAAAACATGATTGACGATCATGACCAATTTCAAAGGATTGAGGCGCAGTGTGACAGTTTGCTTTCAAAATATACACAATCGGACAGTCGAGTAGACACTCATGACTGTAGTTGAACGTTTTACAAACGTATAAGGAAGTAGACAAAATACGCTCCACTGCGGCCTCCGCAAAGCCGGAGAAATTCAAGGACAAATCCAAAGTCACCATCCTTGCTTGGATAGCCTAGATGCATAAGTACTTAACTGCATGCAAGGTACCGAAAATGGAGTGGGTGGTCATTGCTTCCACTTATTTGGAAACCAATGTCGCTCAACATTGGGACATGTTGGCAATGGAGCTTCGTACGGATGAAAAATATCCGTTACTATGGGAAAATTTCCAAGAGGCGATTATCAATACTTATGGAAGTGTTAACCAATAAATGATTGCCCGAAACAAGTTCCGTACTCTAAAACATAAAGACTTTGTGGAAGAGTATGCTAATGACTTTCAACATTTGTGTTCTCATATTACGAAATCACCTATTTCCAGGGGAGATAAGGTTGAACGATTTCTATTTGGACTCAAAGAGGATATTCGGAATAAAGTCCTAGTGGATCCACGAGGTGATGGTGGTCCATGGGAGGACATTTAGCATTTGATTAATTATGTTGTAACGATCGATGCCACTTATACCCAAGTTGCAAAGGAACATGATGATGTAAAATCTCATTCAAAGGCAACAATTGCCAAAGGTAATGGCAATTCAAGGCCGGTAAGGGACAAGGAGTCACGCCGCTCTAAGGCTCGTAATTCCTCTTTCTACAAAAAGGATTCTAAGCCTAAGGGGGAGGAATCATGAGTTAAGAGCACTGACAAAAAGGACGGCCGTTGTTTCATCTGTCATAAGAAAGGACGTTTGGCTCGGGATTGTCCTGATAATAAAAAGGGTGTAGAACAACAAACTGCTAAAAAAGGGAAGAAGTCTTTTCACAAGTCCGACACTTAGGCAGTGGGCTACTATCAGGATTTGATCAAGTTTCAAAGGTTGTGTTTGATTTGTCTAGTAGTAAACTGGAAGCGATCCATGACAAAGTCAATACACAATTTGATGTAATCGTGTGTGATATTTTGAATAAAGACATCATTTTGCGAACTCCGTTACTCCCACTTAGCGATGTGTTTGATGAGAAGCCCAAAATATATGAATTCCTCTCATTAATTATTCCATCAGTGGAAGATTTGCAAAGTTTCTTGAAGTCATATTTGCACGGTAAACAGGGAGCGTAAAATGATACTAGCGCTTGTTTTATTGTTGAAAAACATAGAGCATAATGTCTTAAAAGAACTTTGCCTATATTTAAGTTGTTGCATCAATTTGAATCGCAGTCAAAACTATGGCAAGTTTATCTGGATGAAGCTAGACCACGTGTTTTGAATCAACTCACTCTTTCTTCTCAACTGATGATGAATTTATTTAGGCAAGTAGCTCATCAGGATGCATTTGTATTAATGGATAGTGCAACTTCACATTGCTTTGTGAGTTATATTTTCGTTAATACCTTTGGATTAAGAGAAAAAAAATGCATTAATATTAAAAGTACATTGGTATTAGGCAATGGAGATGAAGTCCCCACAGATAGGCACATTAAAGTCCGTGTTAAGATACAACAATATCAAAGTTAAATCACTTGTCTTGTGGCCAAGTTAAGTGATGGTGTTGATTTGATATTGGGCAATGATTGGCTAGTACAACACAAGGCACGTCTGGATTTTGAATCTAAATGTTGCATGTTTTATAAGGGCCGTCGTAAAATGACAGTGCATGTGAACCCAATGCAGTCCAAATACCCATAAACTCACTGCCATGCAATTCAAAAGGTCAATTCGGAAGGAAACAACTTCGTTCCTAGTTCAGTTGACTGCAGTTGGAGATGAGGTAGAGGACACAGTGACAGCTCCTTATGCCACAATGTTGGAGGAATATGTTAATGTTTTTCAGCCTATACCTACAGGGTTACCTCTAGAGCGGGAAATGACCTATACTATTCATTTGGAGCCGGATGGCAAACCGCCATTTAGGCCAATCTATTGAATGAGTCCTCTAGAGTTGCAAGAGGCCAAGCAGCAAATCAAGGAGTATTTGGAAAAATGATGGATTGAGCCTAGTTTATTGCCCTATGGGTCTCCCATCTTGTTTGTCAAGATAAAAGATGGAGCATTGCGTATGGTATTGGATTATCGTGCACTCAACAAACTAACCGTAAAGAATCATTATCCGTTGCCTCGCATTGATGATCTCTTTGACCGATTAGCAAACTCTACTATATTTTCATCTCTTGATTTGGCACAAGGCTATCACCATATTAGAATATCTGAGAAGGATGCACCAAAGACAACGTTTTGAACACCGTTTGGACATTATCAATTCAAGGTATTAAGTTTTGGATTGACCAATGCTCCAGCAACTCTCCAAGGAATGATGAATCGAGTTTTTCACAAGTTCATCGGAAAATTTGTTTTGTTATATCTGGATGATATCTTAATTTTTTCCAAGAATGAGAAGGAACATGTTAGACATTTGGCACAAATACTTTAAATTCTACGGGATAATCAATTTTTTGTAAAAATATCTAAATGTTATTTTGGAAATGATGAATTACACTATCTAGGACATGTTGTACGCAAAAAGGGCATTAAGGTGGATCCTAGGAAAATAGAGACTGTTGCAAAGTGGCATAGACCTCTTGAAGTCGGACAACTTAGGTCCTTCTTGGGGCTTTGTAGTTACTTTCGCAGATTTATTCATGGATATTCCACTCTACTTGCCCCATTGACTTCTCTTACGCGAAGCAAGAAAAAATTCATTTGAAATGACGATTGTGAGCATGCTTTTGAGAGTGTTAAATATGCCTTCACTACTACAAATCACTGTTTATATGACTGGACATATGACTTCGTTGAGTTTACAAAACACTCAAATACTTTTTGACTTCCTAGTCGTTTCAGGTTAGTCTAATAAGGCATAGTCAAATGTTACGCAGTCTAAAAAACATGGTGTACATTAGACTATGGGCTAGGTATGTACATTAGACTATGCTTCTGAACTTTACATTAGACTATAGTCAGTCAATAAAACATTGATACATTAGACTACATGTAGTCACAAGCAACAAAGTACATTAGACTATAGTGAGTCAATAAAACATTGATATATTAGACTACATGTAGTCACAAGTGACAAAGTACATTAGACTATGGGTAGTCAAATCACATACAAACATTATACTATGGGTAGTCAATAAAACACACATAAATAGACTATGGATGGTCAAATAAACTACCGTGATGATTCATCTTGACAAACATTCTGAGACATAATAGACTACTCGTAGTCAATTGTGAGGCCAAACCCCCCACCTTTAAGCGTCCGTAGTCCGAGTAGTGGGTTTGGGCTCACATTCCTCCGCGGTATTGGATTTGGACTTGGATGAGTCCATAGTGCAAGGTTCACCCTTCAAGTGGTCTTGGATTTAACTGGAATTTCACTTTTAACAACTCAATGTACAATTTCAATACGTATGTGGAGAATGCACAAGTTAACTATGTTATTTTAACCTCCTTATGCTCGGATGCTATTTTGTCTTTGTTTGCTTCTAACGTCCATCCGGCCGCTTTAGCTACACAAGCCCTTAAGGATATCCCTCTCCTAAATGGAGTCCGTGCCGTTGACTCTATACTACCACTTGAACTATCACTTGTGTATTCCGTATCGCTACTATAAGAGGTCTCACTTGGTGTCTCCATACCGTACATAAGCCTTTAAGTATTAAGAAATACTTATGTGATTTATGTCAATCTCTCCCTCGCACCTTTGGTCTTTGCTTCCTTTGTCTTGCCATCGCGAGAGTGCTCCACATTCTCCATTAAGTTGTGCACGTGGTTTATTTTTAAAGAGAGGATGCAAGTGTTAAAAAAAACACTATTCTCTATAGTCAATCTCAAATACATTTACTTGTGAAAGCCACCATAACACTAACTAGCATAATGTAACTAACTACTTGTCTATGAGCTAATTAGGTAGGCTATCTACTAAGCTCCTTCATGAACCCATCTCTTTACTTTCTAATTACATAAACCTAGCTCCTTCATAAACCCAGCTTCTTAGCTTCTAACTAAACAAACCCAGCTCCTTCATAAACCCAGCTCCTTCATGAACCCAGCTCCTTAGCTTCTAACTAAACAAACCCAGGTCCTTCATAAACCCAGCTCTTTACTTTCTAACTAAACAAACCCAGCTCCTTCATAAACCCACAACTTTGTAGTTGTAATCCCCAACTACCTCACTAATTATTCAAGCCCTTAACTAATCTTCCTACCTAATTTCCCTAATTCTACTAACAACCCCTTTCTAATCACACAATTCTTCTCTAATCCTAAAATCCTAAAATCCTAGAGAGGAGAGGGGGAGAGAGAATTTCCTAACTTCACTAAGACTAACTAATCCACACAAGTATATTTTTGCACTCATCACAACATCAAGTGCTCAACTCTTAAACATGGAACTTGCAACCACGTGTATTCAAAACATGAACTTTAAGTACCACAAATTGGAATCATGAATTAACTTTAAAATCCTTCACGTCAACACTAATTCTACCAAGAGGTCAAGCCCTCTTCAAGGCTAACAAGCCTTGGCTCTCAAACTAAAAACTAAGCACACACATGTGCTCCAATATGGCTTCCCACACCCACACTTATAACTCGTGGGGTGCCTTGGAGCACAAAGGAAAGAGAGGATGAGTGAGGGAAGAATGAGGGATTATATAGTAAGCTTGAGGGGGTGAGCACCCTCAAGGCTCACGATAAGCCCTTGAGATTTCCTCCTACTTAGTAGGCGCCAATCCTATCTTCTAAGCCTTCCTCCCTCAAATGATCAACAAGGATCCTAATTCGAACATTTAACTAGCCTTGGCTTTCTACCTACCACACTTTACCAAACTTGGGATGCTTCAACCCAAACTTAGCCTCCTTCGCTTTCCGCCGCCATAACTTTCTCCCCTTACTTTCCCAAATCGTCGCTCACCACTTAATTCAAACCACGATGCTTAACTCGTGATTTGATTGGTGCTTTGAGAATTTGCTTATCCTCCACCTTGCATTCTTCCTTGGGCCTTCCCCATTAAGTGGCCATGATGAGGTGGTCCACTTGTGCGCTCCATGTGATCCTCCATTCATCCCAATTCGAATGCACTTGCCTCTTGAGTCACTTTGGTTGTCTCCATCCATTTGTACTAGCCTACTCACTAACTACTCAATCCAAGTTCTCCTTACCTATCCTCATTCACTCAAATCCTTCCGAAGGTAAAAACACAATAACAACTCACATCCTAGCCTCTTACAACATGGTACTTCTAAGACTAACATTTCACTCTTTTTATATTTTTGTGAAGTGACATGCTACTTCAAAGTGCATCAACTAACGTTTCAAGGGTCTAAGACTAAATGTGGGCACCCTTTTGGGCTCACATAATTGGCGACCATCGGGGGATGAATCCAAACATCTCTTGCTCCAAGGGTAAGTTGCCTAGTCAAGCTCGGTACTCCTTACATCTACTTCCCGATGTACGGGTAGGAAAGAGCTCACCATTCAACGTTTCCAATTGAATTGAATTATTAGGAAAGACCTCATAGACAAGGTAAGGTCCTAACCATACCGCATTGAATTTCGCCGGAAATTCAAGCTTTCGTGCGTCTTGAATCATGACCATCATTCCCGGTGTTAGGGCCCTTCTCTTATGTCGTTTGTCGAAAGTAATCTTTCTCCTTCTTTGGATTGCCTCAATATGTTGAGCCGCCATTCTCCTCCCTTCGTCAAGTGCTTCCAAATCGGTTAGTCGATTTCGTAAGGATTGACTTTCGGTAAGTCTCGTACTCACGGCCACCCTAAGTGACTCGACTTCATATTCGATTGGTAGTGTCGCTTCAAGACCATAGACTAAGGAAAATGGTGTAGCACGCGTAGTTACCTTATAGGTTGTACGGTATGCCCAAAGTGCCGCCGTTAGTTTCGTATCCCAATCCCGCTTCGAGTCTATAACCGTCTTGCGTAGTATACTCACCAAAATTCCGTTAACCCTTTCCGTTTGTCCATTGGTTTGTGGGTGGTAGGGAGTAGTCTTCCGGTGATCAATTTTAAATTTCTCTGTCATCTCTCGAATCAAGTCATTCAAAAAGTGAGTACCCCTATCGCTTACTAGGATCTTCGGCACCCCGAACCGCGAAATTATGTTTTCGTACATAAATGTTGCCGCGTGTTCCGCCGTGTCGGTCTTCACCGCTTTGGCTTCCGCCCACTTGGTGAGGTACTCGGTTGCCACCACAATATATTTCATTCCTTTTGAAGATTGGGGATGGACCTCACCCACATAGTCGATGCCCCATTTTTCGAAAGGAATTAAGGGTAATGATACATGTAAAGGCATCTCCATTCTAAGGTCGTTTCGGGCATACCGTTGGCAAGCGTCGCATTTCCTTACATAGTCATGGGCGTCCTTAAATAGTGTAGGCCAAAAGTAGCCCGCTCTAAGTATTTTTTGCCCGGTGAGTTGACCCGAGAAGTGACCGCCGCAAGCGCTATCGTGGCAAGCGATTAAAATCGCTTCAACCTCCGTTTTTGACACGCATCGTCGTAAAATACCATCGGACCCCCTTCTAAACAACCTATGGCCCACTACAACAAATTGCCTACTATTTACCCTCACCTTCCTTCTCTCTTCTTTTGTCCACTCTTTGGGCAACTTGTGGGTTGTTAGAAATTCCACTATGCCCGCATACCACGCCGGTGTAGAAGTGACCACAAAGAGGCTATCATCTACTAACATATCATTTACCGGATTTTTTCCTATCTCCTCCGACAACCTAGACAAGTGGTCCGCTTGTAAATGCATACGACCCGGTTTATATTCCACCGTGTATTCGAATTCTTCTAATAACAAAACCCACCTAGCTAACCTACCACTTAACTCCGCCTTGTTAATTAGATACTTGATAGCCATGTGGTCAACAAAAAATACAACCGGGTTGCACATGAGGTAATGCCTAAACTTTTTAACGGAAAACACCATGGCTAGGCACTCCCTCTCCGTTGTAGAGTAGTTTCTTTCGGCGGGGGTCAATTGCTTACTCGCATAAGCTATAGGTTGATCCTTCTCTTTTTCTCCCGTTGCTTGACAAAGCGCACTCCCTATTGCCACATTACTAGCATCACAATAGACGTGAAAAGGTTTACCCCAATTGGGTGGTATCAACACCGGATAGGTGCTCAACCTATCCCGCAATTCCTCAAAGGCTTTTTGACAAGCATCCGTCCACTCGAATTTGACATCCTTTTTGAGCAAATGGGTAATGGGCACCGCTATCTTTGAAAAATTAGGAATAAGTTCCCGGTACCATCCCACATGTCCTAACAACTTAGAGATCCCCTTGGAATTGGTTGGAGTTGCCAAGTCGCTTATGGCCGCAATCTTATCCGGATCGGGTTCTCTACCTTTCTCACTCACAACATAACCCAACAACACTCCCTTATTCACTCCCAAAAATGTCTTATCCGGGTTCAATGCTAACCTCATCTTCCTACACCTAACCAATGCCTCCCTAACACAATGTAGGTGATCATCCACATTACTTTGTGTGCTAAAATCGTCCACAAAGACGGTCATGGATTTGAACAACAAGTCGGTGAAGATATACATTACTAATCGTTGGAAAGTAGCCGGGGCATTACATAACCCAAATGGCATCACTACCCACACAAAAGTACCCCAAGGTGTAGTAAAAGCCGTTTTATGGATATCTTGGAGGGCTATGGAAATTTGATTATAACCCGCATACCCATCCATAAAGGTATATCGCGAATGACCTCCAACCTCCTCAAGCAACAAGGTGATAAAAGGTAAGGGGAAGTGATCCTTTTGTGTGCACGAATTCAATTTCCTATAGTCGACACAAACCCTTAATTTCCCATTTTTTTTTCTTTACTAAGACCATAGGAGAAACCCAATCCGTGATTTCCACCGGCTTGATAAACCCGGCCTTCAATAACCTTTCCAATTCCGCTTTCACCAACAATTGCAACTGAGGATTCATCCTCCTCTCCTTTTGTCTAATTGGCCTCGCCCCCGGAATTAAAGGAATCCGGTGCTCTACCATTTCCCTAGGAATTCCCTTAAGCTCATCGTAGGACCATGCAAAAGTATCACTAAACTCATCCACCAAATTGCTATACTCCCTAACCTCTTTCTCCCCCAATTTGGAGCCCATCTTCATTTGTCGGGTTTTTCCATTCTTTAACTTCACATCCACGTACCGCCAATCCGCTTCCGACACATGTGCTTGTTCCTCTTTGTTCCGATACCAATCGGAAGGCACATTGGGGTAATCTTTCACATCTTGACCTACAACTATCCCCGTAGACGTGGTCTTGAAATGTAAAGGCTCCTCCAATTTCGATGACTCAATAATCACATCCTCCTCTTGAGTCCCATCTACATGAATTAAACTAACCTCACCCTCTTCCACGTCATCTACCCAAGGTGTTAACCCACCGCTAACCCACTCTTCCTCGGTGAGCACCTCACATGGCTCCAACAATGAGCCCTCTCCTAAACTAACACTAGGAAATTCACTCCCTAAGCCTACTTGGTGAAATGTAACCATTACATCAACCTCGGACTCGGGGTACTCCCTTAGCCATTGGGCATAATCCCCATTATCCCCATAATTGTAAAAATTAGGACCTAGACTTCCCGAGCCCGAATCTATAACAACCCTTTGACCTTCGGGATGGACGACTCCCACCAATGCCTTGCCAATCTCATTCTCGTTTAAGTCATCAATTTCCTTCTCCAATGGCAAATACATCTCCTTCTTCATCCATCCTTCTAATGAACCAATGGACACTATGACCCTATTACCCTCCGGACCATAAGTGATGGATGGTTTAGGTCCACCCCAATTGACCATAGCATTCGCCATCCGCAACCAAGGCCTACCTAGCAAAATGGGGAAGGTGTCCTTGTTGGAGTGCATTTTAATGACATGGAAGGTGACCAAGTACTCCTCACCTCCCGTAGTCATTCTACAATCCTTGATCATCCCCAAAGGCGTAGTCGAACTTTGATTTGCCATATTTATGACCAAAGGTGAAGGCCCCGTGAGTCCAAGTCCCAATTTTTTCATAGTATCCTCCGGTAGTATATTTAGACTACTCCCTCCGTCGACTAGCACATTAGGAACCACCTTATCTACTATAACAACTTCTATTTCTATAGCTTTCACATCTCTTCCACCTTGTGATTGGATCCTAGCGGCTATTTTAGCTTTCACCTTCCTCATCCTCTTGTATACCGGCATTCCCTCCTTTAATGTTTTCCTTGCCGTGGGTGAAATTTCCAATAGTTGGCCGAAAGTAATATCCGCCTTGAGTGTACTAAGGTCCGCCCACAAGTCGTACCCGGTAGATCTTTCCACCTTAGAATTACCCACTACGTCGAATTCGTCTACGGGAACCCCCGGTCCTTCCCATTCACCCACATCGCTATTATCCAAGTCATGTACCGCATTAGTCCTCTCCCTATCTTGTAAAATTATATTTTCCCTCTCCACATCCTTAGTAGCTCTTCTAGCTACCCTATCCAACTCGGAGAGATTAATCTCTTCATCCGAAGAGTAATTTCCTTGCTCTCCTATTCCTACCTCCAACGGGGCATCCCCTCTCCTAGCCCTAGTAGTTACCGCTAGTGCAGGTGCTTCTTCAACCACACCCTTACCCTTCACTAACTCATATGTAATAGCATTGGTGTGAGGAGGCCATTGACTTTGCTCCTCTCCAATTCTCGTTGGGAGAGGAAGCATGTCATCACATGTGGCCTCCAACACTCCATCCATGAACCTAACATCTTGGGAGTTAGATGGTCCCGGATCCGTTGGAGGCGCTTGTCTCCCGTTACTACCATTAGGTGGAACTCCTTGTCTATTTTGTATTGGAATGTAACCGGTTGTAGTTTGCAAGCCCGCCGGTGGATGAAAAGTTTGCCTAGCATTACTATGGTCATAGTATAAGTTAGGTGGCCTAAGTTCATTGGCCGGTACTCCTTGTGGCCTAGCACCTCGCATATTATCCCTTGCTTGTTGTTGTGGATTAGCCACCGGGTAAGGGACATTAATTATTTTGTCCGGTTGGCGACACGTATCCGAGGGATGACTTCCTCCACAATTGCTACAATTAAACTCTTGACCTTCGGACCAACATTGTCCTTGAGCGTGCCACCTTCCACAAAAGGGATGAAATTCCTTCTTCTCTAAATTTTGGCCACCTTGCCCTCTAGGTTGTGGTCCTCTATTGCTTCCATTTCCATAGTGAGGTGGCGCTTGACCTCGTTGATTTTGTTGAGGTGGGTTACCGTTTCCTCTTTGGTCACGGTTTTGTCCACTTCTACAAAATTGACGCGTGTGGCCCGGTTGGCCACATTGGACACACCATAATCCGGAAGAATGCCTACCCGACTCAACCGGGGGTGGAGGCCCCGGTTGTTGACTCCGGATCATTAATGACATTTGATCCGTGAGGCTTTGCATTTGTTTTATCATAGCCTCTTGGAATCCTAGTTGGCTAGCACCTAGTCTTCTCTCAACCTCCTCCAAGTGTGGATCCGTTCTAGGGGCCGGTAGTGCCAAAAGAGGTGCCGGTTCCCTAACCGCTAAAGGTCGGGGACCGGTGTCCACAATGGCATATGGAATTTGGTTCTCATACTTAGCGGGTTCTACCGCTACCACCCTAGGGCGTATGGGGATGAATTGTGGGATCAATTCATCCTCCCTTCTCCATAGCCTTTCGTGATCTTTATCCAAGTTTTCAATATCTCTAGCCGCACGCTTGGCATCCGCCAAGGTCAAGGGATTCCTTTCTAGAACACCCCTAATAGTTCCGGACTTAAAAAACCCTTGAATGAAAAATTGCTTTAGCGTGTCGTCGTTGAGCATGGTACCCACAAATCTAGTGCACACTAAATCAAACCTCCTAATGTAAGCCGAAATTTCTTCCTCCCTTCCTTGCTTCAATGACGACAATGCCCTTAATGCGGTACTTTGACCCACTTCCGGCCTAAATTCGTTAAGAAACTCCCTTTGTAATTGTTCCCATCCCCTAAAATGTCCCTCGGCATGATCCCGATACCATTCATAGGCTTCCCACTCTAGAGTGGTAGGAAACCACACTAACCAATAACCCGGGTCGGTTATGAGGAAGCTAGCCAACCGTTCGATATACCGTTCCATGTGCCGAGAGGGGTCCTCATCCTTGGTCCCATAAAATTTAGGGAGATGAGATGGCATATCCATCGCCGCTAAATTTTGTGGAACCACAATTGGTAGGCCTCTTGGCCTAACCAATGGGTCTATTGGAGGTATAGGAGGTATGGGCGGAATTGGGGGTATGGGTGGTGGATCCATCCCCCGTTCCTCGGCCATGGTGACCGGTGAACTATTCAACAATCCCCTATCAACTTCTACCGGGAATTCTTCTCTAAGTGTGTAATTTTCCGAAGAAGTTTCACCACTCAATTTGGAGGGAGTGATCTCCTCTTCAAGTTGAGCTCCAAGTTCTAAGGTGTCTAGAATTGACCTAGTCCTAGGTTCGACGTTCAAACAACTCTCTATTCTAACATTATCTTGTTCTAATCTATCACTGATTTTAGAGGACCGCCTCTTTCGAGTAGATTTCTCTAGTCCTACTATCAAACTTGGTTTTTGTGAGCGAGTCCTACCTTGCATTCCATAAGAATCGATCGACCCTCACTTGACCACACATAATCCTAGCAATTCCCCTCTTAATATTTTCACTTGTCTTGGTGTGGTTATAATTTTTTTAGGAGGTGAGGAAAAGAACCTGCAAGCCCACTTAGGTGAAAGAATCCCAATAGGGGATAGGCATGTTCATGTTAATTTTTTGGTTAAGTCGGAGCATCACCTCCGCACCTTCCCGCAAATTAACACTCACCACAATACCGATTGTGAGGGGGTGACCTTCCGAGTAGATTATGTTAAAAGTCGAGGCTTCACCCTTCAACTTCTCACACCATCCATAATTCGGGAATTACCCTCTACAACGGATAACAACAATCACGAGTACAAAAGGCATTCCTTAATTAGTTAATGAGTTCACTTTGAAGAAATAAACATACCTTGAGCAATCGCATCCCCCTGTGAGTTAGCACTCCCCTCAATCGTGACTCAATGTAACAACACCATAAACTTTGTGAAATATTAATTTAATTTAGAGCATGAAATGACAACTCCCAAAACTTTGAGACTCACCCCGAGGTGAGTGTCAAAGTTCAATGTCCTAAGGTGAATTTACCCTCTAATGTTTTAATGAGCTACTCGGTTATAGGTTCCTTTTAAGTTCTTAGCAAATCCCCAAAAAGGTTGAGGACGTACCTTCGCCGCGCTCCTTCCTCAAAAATGAATTTGCGTAATTGACAATGCAATTCATTCCAAGGAATAGTTGAAATACAATGAATTCAAATGTAACCCAAAGAGAGAATACTTACCGAGTTTCGGGTGCTCCTTCCCTTCTCTCAAGTTTGTGTCTCCAATTTTTCCTAGTTGCCTCCAAGTCTCCTAGTCGCCTCCAAGTCTTGTAACTACCTTCCGCTTCGCTCCCGGCGGACGCACCAATTATGTGAGGCCAAACCCCCCACCCTTAAGCGTCCGTGGTCCGAGTAGTGGGTTTGGGCTCACATTCCTCCGCGGTATTGGATTTGGACTTGGATGAGTCCATAGTGCAAGGTTCACCCTTCAAGTGGTCTTGGATTTAACTGGAATTTCACTTTTAACAACTCAATGTACAATTTCAATACGTATGTGGAGAATGCACAAGTTAACTATGTTATTTTAACCTCCTTATGCTCGGATGCTATTTTGTCTTTGTTTGCTTCTAACGTCCATCCGGCCGCTTTAGCTACACAAGCCCTTAAGGATATCCCTCTCCTAAATGGAGTCCGTGCCGTTGACTCTATACTACCACTTGAACTATCACTTGTGTATTCCGTATCGCTACTATAAGAGGTCTCACTTGGTGTCTCCATACCGTACATAAGCCTTTAAGTATTAAGAAATACTTATGTGATTTATGTCAATCTCTCCCTCGCACCTTTGGTCTTTGCTTCCTTTGTCTTGCCATCGCGAGAGTGCTCCACATTCTCCATTAAGTTGTGCACGTGGTTTATTTTTAAAGAGAGGATGCAAGTGTTAAAAAAAACACTATTCTCTATAGTCAATCTCAAATACATTTACTTGTGAAAGCCACCATAACACTAACTAGCATAATGTAACTAACTACTTGTCTATGAGCTAATTAGGTAGGCTATCTACTAAGCTCCTTCATGAACCCATCTCTTTACTTTCTAATTACATAAACCTAGCTCCTTCATAAACCCAGCTTCTTAGCTTCTAACTAAACAAACCCAGCTCCTTCATAAACCCAGCTCCTTCATGAACCCAGCTCCTTAGCTTCTAACTAAACAAACCCAGGTCCTTCATAAACCCAGCTCTTTACTTTCTAACTAAACAAACCCAGCTCCTTCATAAACCCACAACTTTGTAGTTGTAATCCCCAACTACCTCACTAATTATTCAAGCCCTTAACTAATCTTCCTACCTAATTTCCCTAATTCTACTAACAACCCCTTTCTAATCACACAATTCTTCTCTAATCCTAAAATCCTAAAATCCTAGAGAGGAGAGGGGGAGAGAGAATTTCCTAACTTCACTAAGACTAACTAATCCACACAAGTATATTTTTGCACTCATCACAACATCAAGTGCTCAACTCTTAAACATGGAACTTGCAACCACGTGTATTCAAAACATGAACTTTAAGTACCACAAATTGGAATCATGAATTAACTTTAAAATCCTTCACGTCAACACTAATTCTACCAAGAGGTCAAGCCCTCTTCAAGGCTAACAAGCCTTGGCTCTCAAACTAAAAACTAAGCACACACATGTGCTCCAATATGGCTTCCCACACCCACACTTATAACTCGTGGGGTGCCTTGGAGCACAAAGGAAAGAGAGGATGAGTGAGGGAAGAATGAGGGATTATATAGTAAGCTTGAGGGGGTGAGCACCCTCAAGGCTCACGATAAGCCCTTGAGATTTCCTCCTACTTAGTAGGCGCCAATCCTATCTTCTAAGCCTTCCTCCCTCAAATGATCAACAAGGATCCTAATTCGAACATTTAACTAGCCTTGGCTTTCTACCTACCACACTTTACCAAACTTGGGATGCTTCAACCCAAACTTAGCCTCCTTCGCTTTCCGCCGCCATAACTTTCTCCCCTTACTTTCCCAAATCGTCGCTCACCACTTAATTCAAACCACGATGCTTAACTCGTGATTTGATTGGTGCTTTGAGAATTTGCTTATCCTCCACCTTGCATTCTTCCTTGGGCCTTCCCCATTAAGTGGCCATGATGAGGTGGTCCACTTGTGCGCTCCATGTGATCCTCCATTCATCCCAATTCGAATGCACTTGCCTCTTGAGTCACTTTGGTTGTCTCCATCCATTTGTACTAGCCTACTCACTAACTACTCAATCCAAGTTCTCCTTACCTATCCTCATTCACTCAAATCCTTCCGAAGGTAAAAACACAATAACAACTCACATCCTAGCCTCTTACAACATGGTACTTCTAAGACTAACATTTCACTCTTTTTATATTTTTGTGAAGTGACATGCTACTTCAAAGTGCATCAACTAACGTTTCAAGGGTCTAAGACTAAATGTGGGCACCCTTTTGGGCTCACATCAATAAAACATATTTTATTGTGGCGTTGTTGACTACTTGGTGTATAGTAATTGACTATATTATGGTAGGGTTTATTAGTCAATAAGAACATGGCTTATATGGTTAATTGACTATCGTTTGTGTACGATATATGATGTTGGGCATAATTGACTAGTCGTTTGTCTACTTGGAGTGCAAATAATATCAACATCACAACATCTTACAGTCAAAGAGGAACATATTGCACTGGGTTCTTTTGCAAATTGACTAAGAAAAGATGGCAAGTTGTGTCTTTTAAACCAATCAAACACATTCATAAGACTATGATTAGTCTTCATTAGAGTCAATAAAACTTGCAACATGAGGCTAGGTAGACAAAAAAAAGTATGTGGACCTTTACTATATATGAAGTCATGACAGTCTACAATGAGTTCCCTAGTCCACCAAGAAGAACTAGATCCTCTTTTCTCCATAAAATTGGTGCAAATTGAGAGTCTTTCATCCGTACTTGTGGAGGATTCCCTGCAAGGTTTGGATATTGCAACTTCGCATCTTGTACCCACACTTTGTGTACCAAAATACTAAAACATCCCTCTGGAATTTCATCTCCGTTGTAGTTGTCACCTGGACAACCTGCAATTTGACCTTGACCAACTAAACCAAAATTCGGATCCATTATATCCATACTTGCACACCGTTTCCACTGCATACATCCACAAACAAATCACATGTTAGTTTCAAGTGACAATGATTTTGCTAAATGATAAGTGAACATTCAAAATCAGTAACATATGTATGAGACACATACATGTACACATACTTACATGATTGCATGATATATACATACACACAAAATCAGTCTTAAAGACATACTTGTAAAGAATGAACCAGTCAAGATGAATAACAGAAGGGCGCAACATCCTTCCAATGCATGTGGTTTGGTGAAATTCTTGGCTCCCCATCCATCTCATGAGCTCCTGTGTACGTTAGTACATCATCGTATCTATCTAACCCCAATAGGTAGCCTCATACTTTCCTGCTTAAATAAGTCTTCTCAAAGTCTGTGTCTCCCCATCTCTTAGGGTGCACTACATTACCGGAAGGGATACAAACGGTTTCAAGAACATTGGAGTCTACAAGTATGGTGTTCCTCCTAGTGAATGCCATAGGTCCTTTGACCCGTTTGTACACTTTCTCCAAGTCCTTCATAACCAACATGGTCTCTGGGTTCTCAGGATGGGAAATTTTAGTTTGTACACAGTCTATCCTACTCCAAATGAAAAGAGATCTCTCGGATACGCCACGCAATAAAATATCCACAATCCCAGACATCATATCATATGGAAGGGACGAGTAAAAGGCAACCAAAAACTTGGACATACAATTTTTGATGAGTTGATTGCTTGACCACCGCAAAGCCATGATACTATCTTGGACCTTCTCATAATTCTCACACAGGCTTCCCAAATCCCTTCGTTCATCACCCAAAATCTTACAAAGAACATGTTCCACCTCAAAAACCACCAAGAACTTTTTGGAAGCTGACCTTGTTCGAATCATAGGGTGATGGAAGGAATCATCTTCTCTCACCTCCTTCACAATTGCAGGCTTTGGAGGTTGTGTAGTTTTTTTTTTGGGTGAGCTCCGACTACCTCCTACTTTACTAGAAGATGCTTTGCCTCGTGTGGCTCTCCTTGAAGATTGTCCAATCCCGCTTTGTATAGGGCTAGGATTGTTGCTCAAAATTTGTGGCCCATTGTTTGTTGCTGCTGCAGCAATGCCCAACACAGTCATAGCCTCTGAAGCTTCCTGCGCACATATTCCAATACAAAAGTATCTTAGCATATATAGGGTTCATATATGTGCTTGTACCATAGAGTTTGCTAGTCAACCAACCAAACAATTGACTACCTCAAGTCACCATCTTCTAGTCACCAACCAAACAATTTACTACCTCAAGTCTATGCTGAACCCTTAACAACATGTTGCACCGTTAACAACAAAAGTGGACAGTAGGACCCTTAACAACAAAAGTGGATAGTTGCACCCTTAACAGCAAAAGTGGACAGCTGAACCCTTAACAACCAAAGTGGACAGTAGAAGGATGAAGTTGTTAAGGGTGTTTAACCAAAAAGCATGTTGAACCCTTAAAAAGCATGTTGAACCCTTAAAAAACATGTTGAACCCATTCATGACTAAGTGTTAAGAAGAAAAAACCGTTCATGACAAAATGCAAAACCCTTAAAAAACATGTTGAACCCTTAAAAAGCAGGCTGAACCCATTCATGAACAAGTGTTAACAACCATTCATGACTAAGTGTTAACAAGAAAAAACCATTCATGACTAAGTGGTTAGGGTATAAAAAACATGCTCAACCCATTCATGACTAAGTGCTGAACCAAAAAGCATGCTGAACCCATGCTGAACTTAAAAACCATGCTGAACTTAAAAAGCCTGCTTGAAAAAATTACAAGTATATGCAATAAGTATGAAGTTACCAAAGAATATAATACTCGGGTTACTACTACTAGTTAACAATAGAAATATAGTTTTCTGTTGAACCCTTTACAACAAAAATGGTTCTGAAAAATGACCTAAGTATCACACACCTTCTCTCTTGCCTCAAGGTCCACCTGTATGATGGGTGCCTCATGTGTGAAATCCACTTGTTGGTTATCTTCTTCGACTTCAATGGCCCGAGCATCCACAATCTTAGTAGGTGAGACAACAATAGTAGGTGGGTTAGGGGTTGCTGACTTTATAAAGGCAGTAAACATTGCGTGCATCTCATCCATTTTACTCTCCATTTTTGAGATCCTTCCTTCTAATGCTAGATTAGTAGAGTCATGAGCATATCCCGAAACCATATTTGAGGCTCCTTCACCTCCACCAACCCCTGAATTTACCTCCTGCAAGTCATCCAGCTCCTCCTAAGTCAGAACCTCAGATTATGGTTGATCACATTGCCTTACACATGCCCACTTACCTAACAGTACATACATGTCCTGCAACAAAACCCCTAGTTTACTAGTTTACTTAGAGACTTTGGTTTGACTTAAATTCTGCTTTACAGCTATCTATAGAAACTTTAACAATCTGTATATATGCAAATAACATAGCTCAGTATATATGTATATATGTATATATGCAATCTGCGTCTATGCAAATCTGTATACAATCTGTATGCAAATCTGTACAATCTGTATATATGCAAATAACATAAATATTTAAAGCTTAGTCATACATCTTTGCAACTCTGAAATTTGTTAAATCATGCCTCCAGCGACCAGCTGAGTCACAGAAGAAAAGATCACTGAAAGTCAAACAATTAAGGTGCAATTACAAACTTCAACAAGTAAGAGAAAAGAATTGAACCTGCAAGATTGTAGAGATCCCTGAGGCAGTTGTTTTCTGTTTTTTGGTTGCCCTCAACCTCTTCATTTCATCATTGACTTCGTCACTTGTTGGTATCCTCCCAAGCTCCTCCTCCTACAATGTCACATAATTAGAAGTTTTGTCCAAATAAAAATGTTCAACAAATCAACAAAATATAATACATAATCCCTCTCACATACCAAACGCTCTCGAATGGATTCTTCTCCATGAGCTGATGATGTCTGATTGCATCCTCGTACATTCTTCAACCTCTCAGCCTCAGCTATTTTTTCTGGATGTTTAATTAATAACTTCATGTTCTCCCAATGCTTTGGAGTGCAGGTCTTCGGCCTCTCCTTATTAGCCTCAATGCGATTCTTTAGGAGATGTCGCTTGTTCTTCAAAATCTGCTTCAAATGCTTCTCAAATGCATGATCATGGAGCTTGTAGTCTACATACTCCCATGCCTCATCCAGTCGACGCCTGATGGCTTCAATTGCAGTGTGAGGTTGTTTGTTCAAGTCAACGATGCTGCAATCCAATGCATGGGAATACCCCCGAAGTGTTGATCCCCACAAATACAACCTAGAGCCTGTGGGGAATCCTTTAACATCACATTTCACCCAATATGGTTTTTGCCCTGCTATTTTTCGCAGGATTGCTTCAGCTCGTGCATCTGCTTCAATTTTTCGCCTCCGATTTCTCAACCTAACAATTCGTTCTGCCGACGACTCCCCAGGTATGCGAATTCTAAAATCGTGATCCTCGTCATGGCCAAATTGAATGTTTGGCATGGTTGGTGCAGGTATGGCTGGAGCTGGTGCCTACAAAAATCAATAACTCATTAAGCTGGTGCCTATTTACTGTAGCCTATTTACTGTAGATGAAGTAGGTCAAAGAAATTTACAATTATTTCAGCAACTTCATTTACAATAAGTATCCTATGACTGACAGCCTAAGGGTCCTAATCCTCCTTAATTCACTGTCAAATGGGAAAGTTTTCAGTGACCAGAAGTACAAAAAAGACTTGCAGAACCTAACTAAATGTACAAAATCTGAGAGGTCACTCTCATATTTAAGCAAACATCATTTACAATTACTTAAGCAAGAGAATATACAAACATACCTGATTTAATAACCCGGCCAACAAGGCTCCTAGGACATTGCCTTGAGTCTGGCCAACACTAGGGTATGCTATATGTTGGGGTGTAGGTTGTTGTCCCAATGCTTGAAGTAGATACGACAATTGTGGATTTTGAAGATTCTGAAGTTGATGGAGGGGCAAAAGTTGTGGGGGAGGCTGCACTTGTTGCATCTACTCAAACATAGTTATGATACAGATTGTTAATATAATACTGAATCGCTCGTTTGTTATTTCACAAAGAGGAGCATCATCCCTGGACAAAGAAAGCATCGAGAGGAATCATCCAGTGATACAATCTGCGTCTACCTGGATTATAAAAGGATGGCATTTCCCATTTGGGTGTTACAGTGGACAGGCTGCCCCTACCTTCTTTCTTATTGGACAAGCTCAAAGCTAATTCAATGAATTGGAAGCAAAGGAAATTTGATCAAGATGGCTCTAAGGGTTCATCTCATTTTCCAAAGAGTAATTATGTTAAACTTTAAACCTATACAGACTATATACTCTCATTATGCATTAATTGTTCAAAACATTAGTTGAAAATGAAGGCGCATACCTGTGGAAGGGGTTGAGGGAGTTGGGCCTCAGCAAATTCCTCATTGTCGTCCTCATCGAGCTCGAATTCTCCCAACCACATGTCATCTTCATCTTCACCATCAAGGGGATCCACAGGTGCTTTTCTTTTGTTAGGTGCCATTTTTCCTCTAGGATTCTTCACTTTGCTCCTCTTTTTCCAAACGTGCAGAAGCTCCTCCTACAAATCACATACCTATGCTCAATAGATAGTTCATTCAACCACACACCACTCAAATACAGCTGCTCAATAGATAGCTCATAGAATGGGAGGCTCTCTACATAAACCCAAATATTTTTGTTGCGTACTTAGTGATTTATTCTATCTAAGAGCCCTCTCAACAGCCTCTCATATTGCAAACTACAGTTGTCAGACATAGTTGAGTAACAGCATGTGCATGACCTACATTGATGTTGTGAGACAAAGTCTGCTAGCTACAATCAATATATAGAAAGCAAATTTAGCTTGGACTCTCAAATTGCAGACACGTATATTCTCCTTCCGACTCCAAAGACTCTCACACTTTGCTAGAAAGGGACGGAAAAACATATTCAAAATACAAATAAACAATTAATACAGTTTCAACAACTCAAGAACTAGAGAGTTGAAGTAACTCATACATAAAAATATATATTTATATATATGTATATAAATAGGATGGACTTCTTCATATCCCTGCAGACAGCACCTCCGCTCTACATTTCATCACATGAACTCAGGATGCTTCACATGCAACATTGTAATTACTATAGCTCTCTTTGGATCACTTCTGTTTCACCACAATCCTCAGAACCTGAAACTCTTGAGAGGAAGCCACTTGCACATGACGACGATGATGATGATTTCTAAACATCTACCCCAAATTTGAAGTAGCACTACTTCAGGAACAGAGGATCATGTGCTTGGATGCTCATGAAATTGTGTCACAACAAAAAAAAAGGTAACTCTAATTTGAGCAAACATCCGAGGATTTCACCCTCAATACTTCAAGAAGTAGAACGGTGTGATTAAATCCCACACATGAAGGGTAAGAGTAGTACTTCTTCAATGCGTGACAGCAAATGCCTGCCAGCAGCACAACTCTAAATTTCATCACAATCCTTACAATCTGAACCTCTTGCACATTAAAACTCTACCCAATTTGGAATCCACAAGCTCATGAAATTCTGTTACCAAAACAAACACATCTCCAGAAATTGGTCTCTGAAACACTTGAAGAACTACTAGGGGAGATCACATAATATAGAATCCTACATGAAGGTAGTGGTGGAGGACCTTGTTGTATGGGTACCTCAAAGCCCATTGGGGGGATTCCATGTCCGGTATCCTCAAGGCACTAGTGGCTAGCTAGGAACTAGTTTAGTGTGTCACCATAGTGTCTACTCTCGAAAGGGGGGAGTAGATCCTTACTTCCATACCTTTGTCCTGTGGGCATCGGATTGGGGGTGGATTGAACAGACACTTAATTCACTTCGGTCTCCTCCGGAGACCATAGTTTCTCTTTCTTTCTTTCTTTCTTTCTTTCTTTCTAGTGGTGGAGTCACACTTTGTTCAACATGTTCAAATTCCTGACATTTAATTGCTCATACTAGTACTGGTCTCCATTTCATCAAAGAGACTCAAAAACACCAAATATTTCCTAACCTGGAGGAAAATGACTGATACAAGTGCCCAATTTACACAAGTGCATAATTCACACACGACATTTCATGTAGATACAAGTGCCCAATTGAAAACAAAAGATATTTTAGTGGTTGAATGTTAATGTTTGACACAAAATTAAGGTTTAGAATGTATTTTTTTCTTGGGAGGAGGAGATGGAGCTGGAGATGTATCCTCTGTAGAGCTACTAGAACTCTCTAGATCTTCTTCAAAATCTTTGTCTTTGCTCTTGTCGTCTTTTGAAGATTTTATCAACGCACTGGTATTATTTCTAAGAGCATTCAAGCGCCTACTCCGTCTAGTCGTGTATAGTCCTTCAATAGCACCCTCTGATCGAGGTAAGGTTTGTTGTAGTTCAAAGGTATTCACAAGGTCTGAGGTGGCTTTCTGAAGGATTGGTTGATGAATAGAAGGAAACCTACTCAATGCCAAGAACACACGTTGTTGGTCAAAATCTGATATGTTAGCCAATCTTCTGATAAGATCGTTAGTGTCCATTGCATGCCCCATTGTGAATCAGAAAGACAAATATTCACATTAGAAAGACTTTAGCAAGCTCTAAAGTCTTTAGCAATGCCCCATTGTGAATCAGAGTTGGGTATGAGCTTAAATGTAAAGGTTGAGATAAGGTCAAGGTACATCAGCAAATGCTCAAAGGCATCAGCAAAGGCAAATCCTCATTAATGTATAGACGGCTCATTAATTAAAAATACTCGAATGTTCTCATTGGGCAACAAATTCACTCATTACCTCATGAACATCAGAGTGGAGCTAAGTTAGTTAGTTACATACATAAGTTAGTAGTTAGTAATCATAATGTTGGGTTTGGGAAGGGGGGATATTAGGGTTTAGGAACTAAGAACCCTGTTGTAAAAAAAAGGCGGGAACAGGTTCCTTAGAGGCGGCTAGCAACTACATCTCAGAAATCCCCACAAGTGAAACAAGGAATACAAGGATGTGAAGCAAGTGAAGCAAGAAATGCAAGATGTAATGCAAGTGAAGCAAGTGAAGCAAGGAATGCAAGAATCGGATACAAGAATCGGATGCAAGAATTGAGGAATGCAAGAGTGCAAGAATGCAGTGAGGAACAATAAGGGTTGATTGGATTGTGGGTTTCTTACTGAGAGTTTGTAAGTGAGGGTTTCCTACCGAAGGTTTCTAAGTGGTAGTTTGAGGGTTTCAGACAAGGGTTTGAGTTTCAACAAGACAACAGAAATCATCTCAAACAAGGGTTTCAGAAATCATCTCAAGCAAACAAGGGTTTGAGTCTAAGGGTTTGAGATTGTGGGTTTTGAGTCAAACAAGGGCTAGGGTATCAACAAGACAAAGCAGTGACTATCTCAAACAAGAGTTGGACATACAATCATCTTAGAACTCATTTGAGGCAAGGGTTTGAGTCTAAGACATACAATCAGGGTTTGAGTCTAAGGGTTTGAGATTGTGGGTTTTGAGTCAAACAAGGGCTAGGGTATCAACAAGACAAAGCAGTGACCATCTCAAACAAGAGTTGGACATACAATCATCTTAGAACTCATTTGAGGCAAGGGTTTGAGTCTAAGACATACAATCAGGGTTTGAGTCTAAGGGTTTTAGATTGTGGGTTTTGAGTCAAACAAGGGCTAGGGTATCAACAAGACAAAACAGTGACTATCTCAAACAAGAGTTACAATCAGGCAAGGCAGGCAAGGGTTTGAGTCTTAAGACCAGGGTTTGAGGAGAAGAAGAAGAGCAGAAGAACTTGAAGAAGCAACTTCAAGAACTTCAAGAGGCGGCTTCAAGAACCAAAACACTCATCCCAACCCTCAGCCATCAGCGCGAAACTCGGCCATGTGAAGGGCGCGACACTCAACCTAACAGTTACCTACAAGTAAGTACTAAAATTGGTCGCCCTAGGGAGACACGCACCTGGACTTCTCCAAAGTGGGAAGATTCAATGATGCAAGAAATGCATTATTCCTTGCAATCTTTTGCCTTCTCAGATGCTCATAAGCATGAACCTCCTCACCTTCTGCTATAGCCAATGACCTAACTCACAAACTGGGTTGGATGAGTTGACAACATCGAACCACAAAAATCGTGCATGTGAAGGGCGCGTTTTAGGTCACTTTTTGAAATTCAAATTTTAAATACCCTATGTAGTCAATAAGTTACCTTTTGACTCACAATATGTGACATCCAGTCAATAAAACAATTTTTATAAGCACCTCTGTGACTTATGTAGTCAATTAAGCATCTATTGACTAACCTTAGTCTACATGACAAAGACCTATGTATTGCATATCCTACATGGCAAATAGTGTTTTAATAAATTTTGTGGCATACTAATATGTATATTAGCATAATGTATCAATATAATTATTATGGTATTATCTAATAATTGTTACAACAAACATGGTGGAAGGGGAACTTGATCCCAACACCATGGAGGCTGCCCTTTGTGCTAGGGAAGAACTACAAGCAAATCGTCTTAAGCTGCATGAATATCCTTGTCCATGCAACAAATGTTATGGTTCTCAGGTGCTCAACCGAACAACGATACGAGCACATCTCCGAAAGTTCAAGCGTGACGAATTCTTCACACAATCAATTCTGGTGACTTTTTATTTATTCATGCAATGTTGATAGTTGGATTAATTTCATTATTTGCAACATAATGTACATAACATGGACATCAAAGCTTGATATTTTGCATTTATGTATGGTGTAGGATAAACATCGTCCACAAGTGAAAAAATCAATGAGCTTGGCATTAAACGTTTTCCTTAGGGAAGGCTTTCCCAAGCAAGAAATGTCAGCTTCATTTTTGCCTAAGGCCATAACCCAATTGGTCAATTTTGACGTGGGGAAGAACTATGGCCAATGGCCTATTCTACCAATCCCACGGATGACCCCCTTCACATGGTGGAACCGTCAATGGGAAATTAGAATATCCACATTTCCGTACATGGGTTGGGGTCTATTTACACTTCAAAATTTGGAACCAGAAGAAGAATTGATTCCATTTACGGGGCCTTGCTACACAACCAACCAATACAAGAAGATGCAAGGTTATTTTCCAAGAGTAATATGCTATGCATTGAAAGCGGAAAAAACATTTTGCATTGATGGGGATGTGGAAAAAAGGAATGTTGCAGGCTATATTAATAGCTCTATTGATAGGCGTGAGGAGATTGAGAATGTCATTTGGGAATATCATGATGTGGATCCTAGACCATGGAACAAGAAAGAATGGGGATATGTAATGACTAGGTCAATTAGGCCTATCAAAGCAGGAGAAGAACTATTTGCATACTATAAAGTAAATTTTTGAGACTTTGAGGTTAGCAATGGACCAAATAACATTTTTTTACTATAAATTTCAAAACATTATATTTTTGTCTTGGTTGACTTGAGAACTTTACACTTTATTATTTAATTTCAAAATTTGGCAAGGACCGGATCCCGAGTTGGCGCCATTGGGTTGTGATCCTTATTCACTGTCAAATCGTGAATATCCCCATACATTGGGTCGTCATGGCAATCGAATTCAAGCACCTTGTACATGTTCATTCAATGAAAACATAGATCCTGAAACTGAGTTGCATCGCATGTGTAATGAAGTATTTATCCGCTATGACGAAGTCCATGGGAATAGCTCACACCAAGATGACATCCCTGATGAGGTGGAAAATGATGAGGATGGGCATACATTGGACTCACGAGAAACTATGGTGGACCCCAATTCGGATGAATTACTTAACTGGGCTAACACTCATTTGTATCCAGGGAGTAAGGTGAAGCTCTTACAGGCTATGTTGCTTATTCTTAATACATGCACAGTGCATGGTACTACGAATGGCCATGTAGATGAATTATTAACTCTCATTTCTGAGGATATCTTGGAGCCGGGCAATTTATTGCCGAAATCAAGATATGAAGCCAAATTTTTTTTAAGAAACCTTGGATTGACCTATGACTCTATACACGCTTGCGAAAATGGATGCATATTGTATCAAGGGGAGCACAAGGATCTTGACAAATGCTCAAAGTGCGATTGCAGCCGATATGTAGAAGGGTCGTCCACAGTCCCGCGAAAAGTACTTCGCCACTTCCCTTTGATCCCAAGATTTAAACGAATGTACCGTTGCAAATCCATAGCTGGGCTTATGCAACATCATGCACATAATCGACCAAAAGATACAGGATCTCTTTAAACACGTGCAGAAAATGAGAATTTGGTGCGATCGGTAGCAGATTCCAAGGCTTGGAAGCACATTGACAATATGTGGCCGGATTTCCCGTAACATACGATTGGGTTTAGCCACAGATGGGATGAACCCATTTGGTGATTTCAACTTGAAACATTCTACATGGCCAGTGGTACTTTTAAACTATAATCTACCTCCATGGCTTGTGACAAAAAGATTTTTCGTCATGTTGGCTCCCATCATTCCTGGGAAAGAAGCTGTGAAGGATCATAACTTTGATGTTTATTTAGCACCTGTCATTGAAGAACTTCTCCAGCTATGGCAAGGAGTGTGGGCATATGATGTTGCAGCAATTAATGATAACCATCGCTTCTTGTTGCGAGCTGTTTTGATGTGGACCATACATGATTTCCCAGCCCTAGGTCTTGTTTCAGGGTGTGTAACCAAGGGTTACAAGGCTTGTCTAAATTGCGGGCCAAATACAATTGCAAGGTACTCGAAACCAATGCGGAAAATGATCTATACCGGTCATAGACGCCTACTCGCTCGCCCACATCCTTACCGGAAGAAGAAAAGTTGGTTCAATGGCAAGATAGAAAAGAGGACAAAACCACGAGCACTCTTGACAGACGAGATTATAAGAAATGCTACTGAACGGGATGAATGGATTGCCAAAGGGGGAAAACCTGGAGCCCGAAATGACCCTGTACACAAGCATGGAATGAAAAGAATGTGTGCTCTATGGAAACTCCCTTACTGTGTGAGCCCAAAAGGGTGCCCACATTTAGTCTTAGACCCTTGAAACGTTAGTTGATGCACTTTGAAGTAGCATGTCACTTCACAAAAATATAAAAAGAGTGAAATGTTAGTCTTAGAAGTACCATGTTGTAAGAGGCTAGGATGTGAGTTGTTATTGTGTTTTTACCTTCGGAAGGATTTGAGTGAATGAGGATAGGTAAGGAGAACTTGGATTGAGTAGTTAGTGAGTAGGCTAGTACAAATGGATGGAGACAACCAAAGTGACTCAAGAGGCAAGTGCATTCGAATTGGGATGAATGGAGGATCACATGGAGCGCACAAGTGGACCACCTCATCATGGCCACTTAATGGGGAAGGCCCAAGGAAGAATGCAAGGTGGAGGATAAGCAAATTCTCAAAGCACCAATCAAATCACGAGTTAAGCATCGTGGTTTGAATTAAGTGGTGAGCGACGATTTGGGAAAGTAAGGGGAGAAAGTTATGGCGGCGGAAAGCGAAGGAGGCTAAGTTTGGGTTGAAGCATCCCAAGTTTGGTAAAGTGTGGTAGGTAGAAAGCCAAGGCTAGTTAAATGTTCGAATTAGGATCCTTGTTGATCATTTGAGGGAGGAAGGCTTAGAAGATAGGATTGGCGCCTACTAAGTAGGAGGAAATCTCAAGGGCTTATCGTGAGCCTTGAGGGTGCTCACCCCCTCAAGCTTACTATATAATCCCTCATTCTTCCCTCACTCATCCTCTCTTTCCTTTGTGCTCCAAGGCACCCCACGAGTTATAAGTGTGGGTGTGGGAAGCCATATTGGAGCACATGTGTGTGCTTAGTTTTTAGTTTGAGAGCCAAGGCTTGTTAGCCTTGAAGAGGGCTTGACCTCTTGGTAGAATTAGTGTTGACGTGAAGGATTTTAAAGTTAATTCATGATTCCAATTTGTGGTACTTAAAGTTCATGTTTTGAATACACGTGGTTGCAAGTTCCATGTTTAAGAGTTGAGCACTTGATGTTGTGATGAGTGCAAAAATATACTTGTGTGGATTAGTTAGTCTTAGTGAAGTTAGGAAATTCTCTCTCCCCCTCTCCTCTCTAGGATTTTAGGATTTTAGGATTAGAGAAGAATTGTGTGATTAGAAAGGGGTTGTTAGTAGAATTAGGGAAATTAGGTAGGAAGATTAGTTAAGGGCTTGAATAATTAGTGAGGTAGTTGGGGATTACAACTACAAAGTTGTGGGTTTATGAAGGAGCTGGGTTTGTTTAGTTAGAAAGTAAAGAGCTGGGTTTATGAAGGACCTGGGTTTGTTTAGTTAGAAGCTAAGGAGCTGGGTTCATGAAGGAGCTGGGTTTATGAAGGAGCTGGGTTTGTTTAGTTAGAAGCTAAGAAGCTGGGTTTATGAAGGAGCTAGGTTTATGTAATTAGAAAGTAAAGAGATGGGTTCATGAAGGAGCTTAGTAGATAGCCTACCTAATTAGCTCATAGACAAGTAGTTAGTTACATTATGCTAGTTAGTGTTATGGTGGCTTTCACAAGTAAATGTATTTGAGATTGACTATAGAGAATAGTGTTTTTTTTAACACTTGCATCCTCTCTTTAAAAATAAACCACGTGCACAACTTAATGGAGAATGTGGAGCACTCTCGCGATGGCAAGACAAAGGAAGCAAAGACCAAAGGTGCGAGGGAGAGATTGACATAAATCACATAAGTATTTCTTAATACTTAAAGGCTTATGTACGGTATGGAGACACCAAGTGAGACCTCTTATAGTAGCGATACGGAATACACAAGTGATAGTTCAAGTGGTAGTATAGAGTCAACGGCACGGACTCCATTTAGGAGAGGGATATCCTTAAGGGCTTGTGTAGCTAAAGCGGCCGGATGGACGTTAGAAGCAAACAAAGACAAAATAGCATCCGAGCATAAGGAGGTTAAAATAACATAGTTAACTTGTGCATTCTCCACATACGTATTGAAATTGTACATTGAGTTGTTAAAAGTGAAATTCCAGTTAAATCCAAGACCACTTGAAGGGTGAACCTTGCACTATGGACTCATCCAAGTCCAAATCCAATACCGCGGAGGAATGTGAGCCCAAACCCACTACTCGGACCACGGACGCTTAAGGGTGGGGGGTTTGGCCTCACATACTGGAAGGTTCGTTTATCTGAAACTCTGCTCTTTATGCACAACAAATACTCTAGTCTTAAAGATTGTCAAATAAACCAATTATGAGCTTGTAAATTATTTTAAGACGCATTATAGTCAAATGTTTAGTGTAGTCTATAGCATTGATTTGTTTTTAGACTAATTATGGTATATATGTATGGCGCAACATTTTAAATGATTGATCCAACATAATCCAATATAGCAGTATGAAGAAGGCTTGTATCCAATCTAAGTATGTAACATAATTGATAATTTATTTTGGTTTTTACAGGATCTTCTTATTCGTCACACTTTGGACGTGATGCACTGCGAGAAAAATCTCGTTGAGCACTTAATGAACATTCTTTTTGGTGAAGAAGATACAATGGCTGTAAGGAGAGACATGGTTGCTATGAACATACGCTCAAATTTGTGGCCCATTCCCCTGGGGAATGGAGAACTAGAGCTACCACCTGCACCTTATGTGATGACCGCAGATGAACGACAAACATTTGTGGGTATAATACAGGAGTTGAAGGCCCCCACTTCATACGCGAGTTCTTTGAAAAAAAGAATACACCCTGAGACTAACAAAATGAAGGGCTTAAAAGCCCATGATTATCACATTCTTATGCAACAGGTCCTACCTTTATGTGTTCGCACTATACTGCCGAAGGGACCAAGGCTTGCAATCATTCGCCTGAGTTGTGTATTTCAACGGATTTGTGCCAAAACCTTGGATCCAAGCAATATGAAAGAACTAAGAGAAGAGGTTGCAATGACATTGTGTATCCTTGAGAAAGAGTTTCCGCCTTCTTTGTTCAATGTAATGACACATCTGATGTACCACCTAGTAGAGGAGTTGGACCTATGTGGTCCTGTGCACACCAGATGGATGTACCCTATAGAAAGGTACATGAAGACATTGAAGAATTTCGTGCGAAATAGGGGAAGGCCGGAAGGGAGCATGGCTGAGGGGTACTCATTCGAAGAATCGCTCGGATTTTGTACAGAGTACATAAGAGATCCCAAGAGCACAAAGACGCGAGTATGGGATGACCGTGAAGATCCCAAGATGTATGATGAAATGCCTGAAGGAGAGGGGCATGACAGGCTTATGCCTGCTATCTTGAGGGATTGGGCACACTCGTTTGTCTTGAAAAATGCAGCCGCATTACAACCTTGGAAAAAGTAAGATTTCATTTTGTGTTTTCATTTTGGCATAGGTGGCCCATGTTGTATGGAAGATCGTATGTTGTATTTCATATTGCGTGTAGTGAATAATACACCCTATCATATATGTGATTTCTTACAATATTGCCAAAATCAAATGCCCTCGTGACTTTTATACCTAACTTTTTGATGGCAGGAGGTACGAAGACGCTGTGGAAGCTCAAGGCATAGCTCGATTGCACTATCAGAATAGTCATAGGAGGAGGGGAGGGAGGGCAAGGTTGCAATATCCAGATGAGTTGAGGCCGTTGCCGCCTTATGAAAATTGGATATTACCAGCCATTTCCAAAGCAATCAACGACGGAGAGAACATAGAAGAGGAGGTCATTCAATTGAGCATACCTCCTACCATGAAAGCTACTGCATACCGGTCTATGTATGCATATGGAAATCACATCCGTGTGAAGAGTGCTGAGACCAATTTGGTTACCATGGATTCTGGAGTTGCAGCTGTATTTGGGACAACGTGTCGCTCAAGTGTAAATGACAGGAACCCCATTGAAGCAGAGGTTGAATATGTAGGCTATGTGGAGGAGATCTTGGAATTAAACTATGGTACCACGTGTGTGATAGTGTTGTTGTGCAATTGGGTGAGAGTCAATCATAGAGGAGCAGGGGCTACGATGAAACGTGATGAGTATGGGTTCACTTTGGTGAACTTCAATCATATGTTACCCATCTCTGAAGATTCTTTTGCATTTCCTATCCACGTTGAGCAAGTTTTTTTCTCAAATGATCTTGGCAATGAACCTGGATGGAAAGTGGTTCTGAAGAACGAGCCTCGCAGTCGAAGAGTAGAATGTGCCAATGATAAAATGGTAGAGGTGCTTTGTCTGACCTTAGGGAATGATAGCAACTATTCAGGCTTGGCAGATCCCACACTAGATGCAGGTGATGTGGAGCATGATGATAGTGCAGATGATAATGATGAGGGGCAAGATATTAATGAGTTTGACTCAGAGGACAATTCAGATTACCTTGGAATTTCATCTTCAGATGAAGAATGAATGTCATACTAGCTTGTGTATCTCATACGTACAAAGTAGTTATTACAAGGTGCACATAGCCATGCTTCTAATTCAATCTGTATTTGATATGCCCAAACTTTATGTAGGATCATGTGCCATGCATGCATACAAATTATTGAGTAAAAAAAACAACATATGCAATAGATAGGTTGCTTGCTACCAATAATGTATGAACCCTCAAGTTTTTAGGACTGTAGTTAGTCTAAATGTGTGATTGGGTCTTAAGTCAAAAAAACATATTCAATGCATAGTTTGCTTGCTCCCAATAATGTATGCCTCCTCTGATTTTGTGGACTATATTTAGTCAATAAATGCGATTGGATTGTTGAGTCAAAAAAACCAAGGGTGGTTTGGGACTATGGTCAGTCACAAAAACCACCCTGACTATGAGGTCGGGCTACCTCAGTTAAATAAACATGAATAGTCAATTGTGCCGAGACATTAAGCCATGGTTTTGTTGTAGTGCTTAACACATGCATCAGTATTGACCTTACCCAAGTTAGGGGAGCCATTTGAGGTTGTTAGTGATGTTACTTTACTCGGAGCATGAGCAATATTACTTCAAGGAGGTAAGCCTATTGCTTTTGAGAGTAAGAAATTTTGTCTAGCTGAGAGGAACTATACTACTGGTGAACAAGAATTAGCAACAGTTGTGCACGCCATGCAAACCTGGCGGTGTTACTTAGAGGGAGTCGACTGTACTATTATTACAAATCAAAATCATCTAGTGTATTTGAAAACACAACAGACGTAATCAAGGCGTCAAGCTCGATGGTTGGAGTTCATAATTCTGTCTATCGTTGGGTATACCGACCAGGAAAGATTAATATGACCGATCCCCTGAGTCGAAATCCACTAGGCGCAGGTGACCAAAAAACCTTGATGGCACCTAAGGCAACTCTAAGTAATTCGGTCTTTCAAATGGTGGTTGCAGACGCTATGCGAAGTGATCCCCAACAATAAGACAACAATATAAAGGGGTATCCGGAGTTCATCAGTAATTAGAAGTTGTATCAAACTATCATTGTCGGGTGTGCTCTTGATCCTTGGTACTCAAACCCGCACAATTTGAAACATTTTGTTTATGAGAATCACATCTGGTGGTATGATAAGGCGGTAGTGGTTCCAGATGTGTCCTTCAAAGGATCGAATATCATGTCATTTTATTCCGATAATACCATGATGCTATGTGTAGTGGTCATGTAGGAGTGACTAAGATATATAAGAGGGTGTGAGTAAACTTTTGGTGGCCTCAGATGCAAGGGTCCATCAGAAGCTATATAAAATCTTGTGAGATTTGCCAAAGGAGTAAGGCCCCTACTCTTAAGTCAGCAGGCTTGTTACAACCATTGGAGATTCCTGGTAGTAATTGAGAAGTTGTGAGCATAAATTTCATTTCTAGCTTGACTCCATCTACTAATGGTTATGATGCCATCTTTGTGTGTGTGGATAAGTTGTCTAAGATGGCTTACTTTATGCCAACCACCACACATGTTACTGCTAAAGGAACGGCAAGATTATTTCGTGATCATGGTTATAAGATTCATGGTTTACCCAAAGTAATCCTATGCGATATGGACGTTAGATTCACAAATAGGTTTTGGGATGCATTGCATGGTCTTTTGGGGACAAGGTTGGCCACGTCCACCGCATTCCATCTTCAAACCGACGGGCAGATGGAACGGGTAAACCGCATCCTATATTATATGTTGCCGCATTATGTTAACCCAATGCAAGATGATTGGGATGAATTCATTGCTTTGGTTGAATTTGCATATAATAACTCTTGGCAAAAGTCAGTGCGGAATACTCCGTTTGTCCTGAATTATGGTTAGCAATCATGGACACCAATAAGTGAAAACAACATGTGTCAAGTCCCTGCTGCGCATAATTTTGTCGAGCATATGACAAATGTGATTGGTTTGACCAAGAAACATTTGATTGTTGTGCAACAACGATAGAAGTTTTATGCTGACAAACACAAACGAGAGATCTCATTTGAGGTGGACCAACAAGTACTTGTTAGTACTGCCAACATTAAGTTGAAGGTCCCAGGAGCTCGAAAGTTTTTACCAAGGTGAATTGGTCCATTTTGGATAATCAAGAGGATTGGGGTCATAGCATACCGCGTGCAACTACCAAATACATTTAAGATTTACGACGTTTTTCATGTATCATTTCTTAAGCCGTATGTGGTTGATGGGAGGGTACAACCTCCCCCTTTGCCAATCTTTGAGGAAGATGCATCCTATGAAGTAGAATGTGTGCTTTCACATGATAATAGAGGGTCTCGTTCTTGCCCCAAGAAATTCTATGTTATCAAATGGCTTGGATATGCACTTGAGCATAATTCATGAGAGCCGGAATGCAACTTGAGTGTAGAAGTCCTCAATGAGTATTGGGATGTGGTAGCCAAGTCATAAGACATGCTAACATGTAAAGGTGTCAAGTGTGACCGCGAAGCCCCAGCTGCGCATAATCAATTGAGGCGGAAGGAATATTAAGGGTAGACGCCTCTCTGTTCTTTCATGCTTGCACAATATCTTGTAAACGGGGTGTTATTATTAACTTTGTTTCACCCTGCCAATTGGCACGGGTACATATACAGATCCAAGGGCTCACTTCAATTAAGTGGTGGTCTTGACTCAAAGTTTTGATGCACTACAATTTGGGATAATACATGAACGCATATGTTCATTCCTAAGTGGGGAGGTGTGTAACGTGTATTTACATATTTAATATTTATTTATTATTTACAACCTCTAGTTCAACTAAACTCCTTTGCTAGAAGACTATAGGCTCCACCCTAGGTGCTCTAGTAGTTCTACAAGGTAAAGGGAGTCACTATTAGTTGAGACTATGGTGTTACACTAGGTTATCACCTTGTAATTAACGACCATGAGTTAATTATACTTAGAGTTATCCTAAAGGCATGGAGGGAGAGCTAGCGGTATATCTTGCACTACTAGTTGAAGGGAGCCTCAACTCATAATAGTAGCAAGTATATAAGCTCTAAGGTTGGGTGGAACATGCCTCTTGAATCTCATTATTTATGAGATACATTACACCCATGTTTCGGGGGGGCCTGCACCGGCTGGGCTAGCTGGGGCCCGGTGTGGCTTGCCTATTTGTGAGGTTGTTGGACACATCTATCAATCTCTTTGAGAAGAGGGGAGGTCAAAATGGCTAACCAGTTTTGTTCTCAAGTGATGGAAGTAGGGTATGTATCAAATTGGAAAAGGGAGTAACTCAAGTTGACCCTCTTGAAAAAATATGACTCTTGAACCTAGAGCTATTTCACCATTTGAGAGAAAAAATATGCACAAAGTCAAGAAAACATTTCTTTTGGTTTCCACTACACAAAATATGATATTTAGTGTTTGATAATCTAAATACGAACGCATACACTAAATATCAATAACCCTATGAAAGTAAGTAACATTAAATGTAAACTCAAACACTAAATATCAACTATGGTAATATGTGAAAGTTACATGTGAAAGTTACATGTTTGAATTTAGTGTTAGTAAGGATATGAAAAAATATATATAATAAGGGAGGTGGCAATAGGGAAGGTAACGACACATTTATGTCTAACACCAATTGTCAAGAATTGAAAATTAGTGTTGAGCATGGTAGGGTGGTGACAACACTAAATATAATCAAACAATAAATATCATATTTTGTGTATTGTTCTCCCTCTTTAGTATGACACATTTGGGAAACACAAAAAAGTTGTATTATCAAGGTGTCGTCTTCTCATTAATATAACAAATGGAGTAAAGTTGTCATATTATTGGGGGAATATGTAAAAATAAGTAATATGAGCTTATAAATAAATATACAACGAGTTTAAGCAATATAGATGGTGTGAAATAATAACTTATAACTCCAAACAAATACGAATATTCTCAAGAACTCTTGAAATAGGAGTTCAAAGATCTATGATGTTGCCTACCCAAGTTAGCAACTGTCATCCTATCTAAATCCCCTACTAACTTTTGAAAACTAATAATTTCATTAACACCAAAATATAAAGATTTCTCTAATAAGAAACTAGACAACAATGATGCATGACGTTTAGCATCAAGATATTGGTGATATTACATCACCCATGTACAAGGCAACATACTAGGCAAGAGGCCACTCTACCCCTAACCATGTCCATTCTACACTAGTAACCCTAATTATCATTGAGTTCCCAATGATAAGTGAAGTTCCCAAGTAGCTAGTTCCCAAGTGAAAGTGGATGTATCTTAGATGTACATAACATAGATGAAAGCAATTTTAGCATCAACTACCTCTTTAATATGACAAAACAAAGATTCTAAATGTCGCATTATCGAGTGTCATAGTCGTAAAAAAGAGGGAGTTTTGAACTAAAAAGGTTGAATGCGCAAAAATGTGTCGTAATATTGAGGGTGTTGTATAAATGAGTGTTGTATTCACAAGGTTAGATTGTACTTCCAACTTCCAACACCTTGCCCATGACAAAAAAAATGCATCGGGTTTGTGCTTCACTCGGATCAGTACACTAAATATTGTCTTTAGTATCACTTACTATTAGGAACCACACAATGCTATAACTATTTACTGTATATCTTGTTTTTCCCCCAACAAAGGTCAAATTGGGTGTTTGGACATTACAAAACATTAACATCTTTATTTGGTAAAAAACTTACATTAATAGTAAAAGATATAGCATTGTGTAAGTCCAAATAGTAAGTGGCACTAAATATAATATTTAGTCTAGTTTTTAGAAGTTGCCTCCTTATTATGTTTCTAGTTAAGACCTCGTTGTGATTAATGGGACAAAAATTCAAGTCTAATTGTCCAAACCTCCCCATAACATTGTGAACATGTACTTGTAGTATTTATTCCAAGTGCATTATAATTACTCGTTGATTAGTGTTACTCCTTCATTTCATATTGACTTTTCCATTTGAACCGATAATTTGTTCTAAGTTGATGTCTAGTAGGGTTGTTGTACATCTATCTACAACATCATCTATTGCAATACACCCATTAATGAATTATGATCCTTCAGAAATGTTGCATATAATATCCAAACAACAATTATTTGGTGCATTGGAATAATCTTCAATCGCCAACAAGAGTAATACATAGAAGAGTTGCCATATCAATAATACTAATCACAACTTCTTTATTGAGTGAATAGTTGCTTATGACCGCTTTTACTATTCTTGTTTGGCATAAGCACCTTATTTTCCACTTGTATGTGTTTATACAAAGTTGCAAAGATGCATGCAACACATGTGTTGCATGGGGTACTATTATTTTGTACTTACCACTTGGCAATCATGACGGAGTTGAAGGGGAGAGTCACACATGTTTAAGAGTGTCGATTTAAGAACTTGGTTCGGTGGGCCATGGTGAAAGAGTTTTGGCATTGACATGTGTATTGGCTTGGGAGCTTGGTTTCAAGGCCGACCCTCTTATTTTAAGGTAGAATTGTCCATTTTAAACTCAAATTGGTGACGACACTTTTAAGCCTTACAAACCTCGTTATTGGTTCGTTTTTGAAAGCAATTACTTTTACCCAAAAAATAGAGAGACCAACCTTGAAACCAAGGCACCTAGACCAAATTCTTACCTTCGTCTATGGAACCTTGTTTCAAGAACGGAAGTGTGTAAGGGCGGGTCTACACTAGAGTCTTTGACCAAAGAAACTCCAAAATCAAGCATTCTTATTGGTTAAGAGAAAAAATTCGGACCCATAGACTTACAAGTGCAACGTATACAGGTGCAACGTATGAAAAATGAAGTGGTGCTAATGTAACATCACGTTCCCACCAAATCTCAAAAATATACTCCTCCTCATTTGAAAAACCAATCTCTAAGCTTGGGTCCAACTTTGAGTTCGAAAGTAAGGTCCATTGAAGGGTTTTTAGGACCTAAAGTTCATTGGAACAACACCCTAAAGTAAACCCACCCAAAAGGCAAGGGCTAGACACCCACCTCTTTGAGTTGGGTCTCACCATTTTACTGAGCTAAAGAACTGTAACGGAAACTTGACCTCCATAGATTTATGGTTGATTTGTTTCAAGTGAGTTCCTCTAAACTATTTTGGGACCTTTTATGCTGCACCATTTATGGTATTTAGTGTCACATGCGTAATAGTGTCAATTACCCTATTTTGAGGTGTATGTTAAGGTAGAATTTAGCATTGTGTTTTAAGTTGTCAAAAATTGACTAGTTGGTCACAAATTGTCAAAAGGGCAAAAAATGCTAGTTTACTAGTTGACGTCAAATTTGCCTTTGATGCAATAAATTGTTAGAACGTCCACTAGTTGGTTTTTAGTATTTTACTACTGAATGGTCTATTCAGTAGTAGTAAGTGTTTGGGGTTAGTAACTTAGGTGATCAAAAAATGACTTGTAGGTCCAAAGTTATTAAAATGGCATTGGGAGTCTTTTACTAGTTGATTTTTTTTATGACCCCAGTGTGCCAGTTGGTCATGAACTGGACAGAGGGCAGGAACGCGTCAGGACAGCTAGTTGCAGTGTTTTGACATGGTGGCAACCTACCAAGTTGATCCACCTAGTGGTAGTTGTTTTGAAGTATATAAGGATGGTCCTAGAGCCTTTTGGCTCTCTTAGTACACATATGCGGAGAGGACTTATGGGGCATTCCCACCTGACTTTAGTTAAGACCCAAAGTATTTCCTAAAAGCCGGGTAAAGCTCCCTCGGTTATAGCGGAGGCATCCGACTATCCCAATGCACCTACAAGAACTTGCTCCGGAGATTTTCAAGTAGGTTTTAGTTAAGTAGCTTTCACACATGTTCATGGTTTTATCTACCAAGCAATGAATGTTGGGTAGTCTTTGTCCCATCCCCAAATGCCTTACTACTCACCTATCTTACCATCGGTTTTTGTTAATGAAGCTCCTTGTGCCCTCATAGCTAAGACTAAAAAGCAACCAATCACAAGGGTGGGAGGTGACACTTTTAAAGTTCCTATATTCTTGCCTCATGTTTAGGTACCGATGGGAGGGTCAGTGGTTGAGGCTTGAAACCTCCACTTTTAAGCCATGCCACATCATTTGCCACCTAGGTTCGGCACTAAAAAGAGCCGTATGTGTGAACCCTAGATAACTAAAACCGCTTTTAGACTAAAACTACTTCTAACTAATGTCAGGTGGGAATGCCCCATTAGACCCTTAGAGAAGATATGTATGTTTGTGAGTTTTTAGATCTGGACGGGTGGCAATCTGGAAGTGTATTGTAGCCCGAACAAAACCACAGTCCTGGAAAAACAAGCAATAAAGTGTTGAAGGAGGGATTTGAAGAGTAGATTCATTGTTGGTGTTCTACCCTTCTTGGAAGCTAACATAGTCTTAGTGTTGATAGGACAAAGGGATTCAATGTGTTATCGAAAATGTGTATCGGACAACTTGTGATGTAGTACCAAGGAATGCATTCGAAAGTAGAAAGGGTGGGTATGCATGGACGCGACGCTTATGGGAGGACGTCCATAGCAAGTAGTTAGAATGACCAAAAAAATGTATCATAAGTTGGTAGAAGGTTAGAGAGGTCAGATCCGGACTTGGTTTGCGAAAACCATCTCCAGAAGTTGCCGGATCTGACTAAAAATGTGAGCTGGTCGAAAATATGAAAGTGGTCAGAATGGCCCGAAAACGATACTGTAGGTTGGTAGGAGGTTAGAGATGGCAGATCCAAGCTTATATTGTGGAAACGACCTTCGTAAGTTGGCTGATCGGGCCAAAAACGTGAGCTGGTAGGTAGTGTCCAGGGCATGTTTCAAGCCTTAATCGAAAGTTGTAGGGGATTGTGCGTCAAAGGAGATGTCTAGGGATGAGGAACTAGCTTGGGATGTGTTTATGCAAGGCTTGGACGTGACTAGCGGCGAACTAGTTAATGGAGCAAGGAAGGAGTGCGAAAATCCATTAACAGTGTATGCTAGGTTACAATGATGATCAACAAACTTCACCATTAGTGTCATCTCATGACACTTGGCATTCAAGTGTACTTACTAATATTGGCATGAGTATGTTCAATAATGTTATGAGATGTATGCATATGTTACACAATGGGCTACAAGATGACTAGTGTACATAAATGACACTTGGCATTAGTATGCTCAAGAATATCATTCTTGCATACTAAATTATAAACACATAACACATGTTGTTAGTATGTTCAATAATATTTTCCCCTTGAATACTAAAACGCAAAACTATCGTCTCAAGTACCCCAATACGCTATGCTAAATGTAACAATATAAATTATTTTTTACCTTCACATTTACTTATGTTAACTAATAATATCATATTGGCATTTAAGAAATGTGGCAGTTTGAGACCTCTAGGCATCTAGTTTAGGTCCTTTGCAAATAGTATACATGACACTAAATACCATAAATGATGTGATTCCATTATAGTCAAATTCTCTAAAACTTACATGCTACAATATGATTAAATATGCTTTCACATTGGATAATGGTGGGGTCTTCCTCAATTTTTCTTGAGACTCTCAACCAACACCCTACATAAAATCAAATATTCATCTCAAATTAAAACCACCCATTCAATTTTCTAGAAAACAATTAATGTGCCTAGGCCCACAATGGTTTATTAAAATTATTATTAAAATGATTATTAATTAAAAGTTCATGTATATATATATATATATAATTTAGGTGTATGTGTGGGTTGGAATTTAATGCCGTCCACATTAATTCTCATCACGAGAATTAATGTGGGCTCTAGATAATGAATGTGAACCGTAGTATGAGGACTATTTAGTGTACTTAGGATTAGTTTCCATGTAGGTTGTTTGTTCATCATATTCTAGTGGAAATGTAGCATGGTGGCATTTAACTTTACACTAGAATCTGGTGGGCAAGCAACCTACATAAAAACTAACCCTTAGGATGGGAACTACACTACGTGGCATAGCCTCCATGTACAACAACAATTGCTCATTAGTGTCTTCCACTGATAGTTCAACTACATCAAGCACACAAGTTAGGAGTTGCTTACTTAACTTAACTTAAGGCCCTTCTCCACCCGGCGTACCAAATTAGCAAAGTTTTTCTGAAAAATTGAGTAATGGTCTCTTGGTTATGGTGAAGGCACCTTGGCTATTCTGGTACACCTACAAGAACGTGCTCTAGAGATATTCGAGTAGGTATTAGTTAAGTAGTTAAATTCATTTATGTTCATTATTTTATCTACTAAGCAATGACATGTGGGATAGTTTTTGAAGCAAGGTCAAATGCCTTATCACTCATCTACTTTATCGTTGGTTTTTTTGTTAATGGAGCTCCTCACGCCCTTATAGCTAAAAGTAAGAGCAACTAATCACAAGGGCCGGGTGCAACACTTTTAAAGGTCCTAAGTTCTTGCCTTATCTCTAGGTACCGATGGGAGGATCAGTGCTCAAGGCTTAAAACCTTTGTTTTTAAACCATGCCACGTCCTTTGCCAACTAGGCTCAAGACTAGATAGCATTGATGGTGTGAAGGCTGTGTTTTAAAATGAAATTTTAGGCCCAATGTGATTATGCTAAAGTCATGTGGGAAAGGGGCATTATTAACCTCATTTGCCAATTTGGTAATGGAGGGGAACAATATTAGAAACGAGGGAAGCTATCTTATGAGCGATGAGCAGTGAGCGGTGAGTGGTGAGCAGTAACACATGAGCAATGAGCAGTAACATATGAGCAATGAGCAGTAACATATGAGCAATGAATCCAAATTTAGTAAAGACACACGGGTTTAGGGTTTACAACCAAAATTTTGACAAATTGATTGCATATTTTCAATTGTAAATTGCCAATATTTTAAATGAAACACAAGTGAAAGGGCCCTATTTCCATGGATCATTTAGAACACTTTCAATCCATTGCTGATTTTTATTATAATAATTAAAACCAATACATGTCATTTATTGACATCCTTATACATGTAGCTACAACTAGCACTTGTACAACTACTCACATTCTACAACACCAGCAAATTCAAGTAGGTGCATAACCTCATTATACATATATGTCGGTGCCATAATTGTGAGCCACTCAAACTGCTCACGGGTTGAATAAAGGCCCAGAATCTACAAAAGAAAGAAAATTAGATATTAGAAATAGTGAATATGTAGGTAGCTACTAGGTTTTGAGACATCCGCCTGTGGATGTGAGTTGTGTAAGAGACTGGTATTAGGTCTGGATCAACCCGGGTTCGAATCCGGTTGGTTACATTGATTGGTGCTATCCCAAATTGAGCTAGTGATAAAGCAAGAATAATCTATAGGCGGATACCAAGAAGACGTTACTACGCGGATGTGCGTAGAATCTTCTTAATTATTTTTTATTTTTAGAAACGTGTTATTATTTATCCGTGTGAATCAATCAAACCACACATGGTTGGGTCGCAGTCTAAATAAAAATGAAGTTACTGAATCATTTGAAATACTTTCAGTCCACTGCTAATTTTTATTATAATAATCCAAACCAAAACATGTCATTTATTGACATTCAAATATATGTTGCTTAATAGAACACTTGCAATACTATTCACATTCTATAATACCAGCAAGTTCAAGTAGTCGCATGACCTCATTATAGGTATATGTAGGTGCATGAATGAACTTGTCAATCTCGTAATTCACCTTGCACAAAAATCTAAACACATAATAAAGATGTTTACAATACACCCATTTTCCTTTCTTTCCCAATGCATGAGAGGACATTTTCGTGAAATCTGGACATGTGCAATGCGGGATATCGCCAATTGTGATATGGTAGGTGATATCCTGCTTGGAGACAATGTTGATTATCACTCCAAAGCCCGGATATGGAATGGCAGTGACCCCAACCACATAGTAACCTTCCATGAGTCCGGCGCTCTCCCATTTGTTTTTGTGATCCGCCAGAGGTGCTGTTGGATTACTGTGATGCACATTTTTTGGCGTAGAACACGCAATTCTGGCTTGAGGTACATATTAGTGGACAAATTACGCTCAAGACTAGAAAAGTAGTGAAGTAGTAGTGAATTAGTCACTTAGAAAAGGAAAGTAGCTTAGGAGATGTGAATATGTGTGACTGAGCAAAATAGATCCCATCAGACAATGAACATGTGACTATTAGGATGTACATTTCAGAATCCAAGTTACCATCAGTCACAACTTTTGGATAGGATGAGTAGGGGAAGAAGGAAGAAGACGGAGAGCATAATTTTCTAGCTTCCTCTCGTGAAGAGAGTATTCGTTTTCAAAGTTTTCCTTGTCTTCTGAACTTAACCGGATGTGAAATCCGCAATACTGTTGTAAATCGAATTTTGAAATATATTAAGTGGCATACTCAAACTATGTCCTATCTTCCGAAATTGAGTTTGAATGGAGAATGTTAATCTGTTGAGCACCCTCGTGAAGAGAGTCAGTGGAATTGAGATGTTTTGACTGATTGTTGTGAATGAGTGTGAAATCCGTAGTTGTCTCGTGAATTCTGTGTGGAGATAAAAGAAGCTGAGCCTCAAATTCCCATCTTTTGATAAATGTGATAGCACCTGTTGTAATCATGTGTACTGTGAGTGATGAAGAATATGATTCGGGAGAGTGAATCTCATGCAGTCATAAGAGATTTATAAATGGAGTAAAGTTCTAAGTAAGTGAAGAGTAAATTGTGTAGAAGTGGAATGAGATATTCTCAGGAAGAAATAACTTCTAATTGTCGTGAAGACAGAATGAAGCAAAAATGTCTTTGATAGTATTTTAAGGTTCCAATTCTTGAAGAATGAAACCTGTCGATCAAGTGGTCGGGTGAGAAACCTGAGAACTCCCTGTGGAATCCATAGAAGTCTGGAAGTACCAAAGTCTCACTGAAGTGATAATCTTCTACGGATACTTGGATTGAGTCGAGCCCGTCTCTAAAAGTTGAATTATCTGGAACTGTGGTGAAGGTTTCGGAAGTTTATGTCATGCCCTGGTTGGCAAATATGAATGGCAATGATAAATTTGAGGATGGTATTCCGAGTGCAAGTCCCCCTAAGGAATCCAATGAACTGAATCTGGATTCGTTAACAAACTTTGTGTAAGTGTCTTGAGTATGCTTGCAAAAGGAAGTGCTTGATTACTTTGACGTGAGAAGGTGCTCAAATGGCACAGAATAACTTTCATACTTGTAAGAAATCTCCACCAGAAACTTGAGAGACAAATATGAGTAAGTCTGGAATGACTTACTTTAATAAAGTATCATTGTAATTATGGAAGCTCCCCGAGGAGTCAATTGGGAATTACTGATTCAATGAATAAACTCAAGCGATTTATTTATCTTTCCGCGAGCAGGAAAGACATCGACGAAGATCAAGTAGAGATACCTGGTGAGAATCGGTGAGAAGAACTCCAGAAGAGTTCTATTTAGCGAAGGATTTCTAATTAAATTGGTCGCAGAAGCTGTGCTAGCTAGCAGACAAATCTCCTTAAAGATTCACAAGAACCCTTGAGAAAAGGGGAGAAAAAACTCTCTCGAGAAAATCTGTAAACTGTGAGATGAGATGTCAGATCTCGTGAAGACAGAAATCTATCTCCTCGGTGGGTTGCGTGCACTATGTCGGAATCTGTACCTGAACCGACTTGCGCACGAGAAAGAGTGAAGAATTGCGGAAGGAAGAGGAAAACAACCAGCCAGTGAAAAGGAGTTCGACGCGAGAAGGGAGCAGCGAAAGCAAGGTGCCTTTATCCCATATCGGTTGGACGAACCCGTAGAGGTAAGTATATAACCTATCCTCTCTCCTTCGCTGGTGTGACTAGACGATTCTCTATGACACTAAGACTGTTACTCGCTACTGGTTACTAGTTGCTTGAGACTGTTACTAGACGTTTCTCTGGACACTGGTGACTAGACTGTTACTTGGAACTGGGAACTAGACTGTGAATTTTCTGACCCGATTCGATTCGGACGTTTGTCGCTTAGTTCCCGTTACTGGTTACTAGACTTTTAGAAAAATTCCTAAGTACAAAATATGAGAGTTAATTTTATATAGTCTCACCATGTCATTATAGTATAATTGTGAGGTGAGAAAATGACAGTATAAGTCCAATGAACTCTTATTCTTAATGATAATATTGTGACAAATACACTTCATAAGTCTTTAGAACTGTCAACTGACCTTATTGTGACAAACTCAAACTACATCTGACACTTATTTAGTCTTCCCTGGGTGTTTTTTAAGATTAAACCCCGGTTGAAAAAGCTAACTACAATTACGACGCACTGTATTCCCAAATCTAAATGTAGGGTGGGCGTCTGGGTTTGGTGGCATAGAAAAATGCGAGCGAAGAATGGGAAAAGTTGCGATTGTTGAAAGCCTACGACGAGGAGACAATGCCTCCCTTTGCTGTAGTTGAAATCCAGCATCTTCAAGTGCCAAAACCTCCTCTCTCGATAGATTGGTACCTATCTTCACTGGCCACGTGTTGGGTACTGTAGGCCAATCCAACACATATTTATTCTTACTACCACTCACACAACGTTTGATGTCATCAGGACAAAACCAAAATTCATACTCCATATTGTTGGGAGAGCGAAATTCCTTCCTGAGCCCTTTGTATATTGGAGCAGGTGTGCCATGTTTCCCAGTCCTGACTTTGGCATTGCACATAGTCCCTATAATGGCCTACAGTGCCCAACAACGTTTGGTTGAGTTGGGTGGCAATCTTGCAATGTGCCACTTAGAAGCAAGACAATCAGTCTCTAACACGGATGTAGTATAAGCCACACCATTAATTGCAGAACTCAACGATTCCTCTATGCATTGACGAGTTGCTCGGGTGTTGGGACGAGGAATGGAATAGTTCACTTTGTTGGGTCGATAAGAGTCACAATCAACACCCGGTGGTAGGTTGAGTTTGCGTTTGGTGGAACCAAAGAGCTCTGACCCTTCCAATGCACAATGTCTCGTGTTGACATCTTCTACCCCTGGATAAGACTTCATGGCATCGGCCAACATTTTTGGATCTCCACACCTGGCAGCCGCTTTGAGTTTCAAGGATGCCGAATCAGGACCTTTACCATCAGACCCCCCTTTCAACCATGTCCGGTAATTTGCAATTTGCATGAAGCCACAAATCATGTCGTCCACTGTAGCTTCATATAAACAAGTCATCTTGTTGCCGGACTGTTGGAGCCATTTGTTATGTACAGTCTCTGCAAGGTTGCATGTTGGCATTTCCGCACGTTCTTCTATTGTCATATCCTATGAACAACATACAAATATGAGGATAAGAAAAATAGAAGATATATATGACAGTGGAAGAAAAATGAATGACATTGAAGAATAAAATTTGATATGTACTTACAAATAGCATATGACCACCCCATTGTCTGTAACGAAAGTGCCAAAAACCCAACCACTCTGAAAGGCCAAGGATGCCTTCTTCTGAGGCAGCTCCGGATGACAGCCACCAAGAACGAATTACATGATACTTAGTCTCAGCGTCGTCCATCGTTTTTGCGTCTTTGTAATCCTTGCATATTTGCTTGTGTTGAAACTGCAAGGATGGTTTGATATACTTTTGGGTCACCTTATCCAAGCTCGCAGACCAATGGAAAAGACATGTACGCTCACGTGCAACCATGGGTAGACTTGGATCACCATCCCCGTAAATCGCCCTCACCGCATTCCAATTAGCTTGAGCACTATCAGCCATAAACCCTTTGAAGTTTACGTTTGGTACACAATTTTTTGCCATGACAGTATTCAAATTTTCCCAAAAGAAAATTTATGCTGCACCATCTTCAGATTGCATGTCACAACACGCAATAGTCAACACTTTACAGTATCGACTGTCGTACACATGGCAAGCCATGGTCGTCCAGTCCTTCAAACGTTTGACATGGTCAAACATAATCCATGAATTCTCCATGTCCCCACCGACTTGCATCCTCTTCACAAGCTCCACACCACTACCTGGAAGGTCTACAGACATCTTGAAAACAAACACTTTGTCCTTTGACTGCCCTGGAAACCGACTACCATGGACGAACTTGAAAGCAGAGTGGTTTTTGAGTGCCATAATACTATCCATAGTTCCCATTCCACTACGCAAAAAACGCTTTGATCCGGATACAAAGTTACGACAATTCGGAGACGCAAGAGTGCTGAATTTTTCCATGACGACCTCTAGGGATGAACCAACCAAGTGATGGCCTTTGACATTTGCATGAGATTTGAGAAGGTAATCGGCCAATAATTGTTTGCTTGCTGCCATAACTATGGCTGAATTTTTAGCTGTGGGTGTTTTCAATACTTCATTTGCAACGCACTGGTATGCCATGTCCAATGATTCACGGCATGTGCCATTGGCCACAGGGTGATCATGTACACCAATATGAATACAACCCTGGACATTCCAACAGATGTGGAGTGGATGTATATGATTCGAGCATGACATAAAGCAATGCACACAGGTGTGGAACGACATACCTTACACTCGACAATGGACCTAGTAGGAGGAACATTATCCACAGCAAATGGGAGAGGAGTTGAACCGGCCCATTCAGTATTGTTCCGGAGGCCCCATTGCGATTCATGTAATCACAGTAGTCATTAGGACATTGGAGATGACTAGCACATGTAGAGCGCCGGAAGGACAATCCAAAATCATTTTGGATATTGGTGGTTTTGGTGGTGCACCAAGGGTGACCGTCGCACATCTTGTCTATGCCGTCCATTGAGCGGCCATACGTACTTGGAGCTTTAAGTGCCACAGGAGATAAGAAAAACAAAACATCACCATTAAAAGAAGATGGTAAGTACTTGACATCATGAACATCTATACTATCAAAATCAATGGATGCGAGATCTGACTTTGATCTTTTTCTAGACTTTGTAAGCTTCAAAGCATCAACGATAGTCAATCCTATAAATGAAGGTGAAGGGTGTAGTGGAGGACGTTGAGAAGGTGAGAGCTGGGGAACCAAATTCTTGTACATAGGACCGCATGGAGATTTGGCTACATATATAGGAAGCTGTGAAGAAGTGAAATGAAGACTTTTAAATGGAAACGGCGATGTGTTTGAAAGATCAACAGATGCAGAAATGTCATCTTCCGAATCTGATAGCACAAACACACGGTCATCAGTGGGTTCAAATTTAACATGTGCGATATAGGGAATTTGAACGGTGGATGTACCGGATTCGTTTGTCAAAATGACAGTTGAAGCTTGCATCTGAGATTCAGAAAGACCTATTACCCTAAATGAACCAGGTCCTAAGATCCACATAAAACCAACCTCGGTTCTGTTTTTTTGAACCAAAACCGTCTCATACACCTCTCTATCTGCAGAATACATCTCCTGCTCTAAATACATGGTTCATATCTGGAGGTTGAATCTCAGACTAAGCAAATCCTCTGAGACATTGACATGACCATTATCTTGAAGTGGCAAAATTAAGGGAACAAAAGATCCGTGAGCTCTAATGGTAGCCATGGAGAAGAAGGAATAAATGAACAACACATGACAATAATCTTAGATCAACATCGCTTTTGTATTGAATGATGGAGAATATAATAATGGATGTAAATTAAAAGAGGTGATACCATAGCATCCAATAATACAAAAGGAGACAGATCATAATAGTAGACAAAGAATATTTGCAAGGAAGGCATAGAATCCTAAACCAAATCCTAAAAAATATCTCCTTTAGAAACTAAGCCATAGGAAACTTGAACCCACAAAGGAGTTGTGTAATATAAGATTATCACATGGGAGAAATGCGGGCACGGATATCATGGAGAAAACGGCGTCAAATAATAAACAAGTTGGCAGAGTTTTAAAATACGACTGTGTAGGCTGGATGTAGATGCAGGAACAATTAAAATTGGCCAGCAAAGTAAATGATTGGCCATTATAAATAGAACAAAGTCAATGTGGTAGGTTGGGATATCAGAGAAATTTGGCGGATATAATAAAAATAGAAGCAGAGTGAAAGACGCGTTAAAACAACTTGAACATTGGACGCCAATTGCAACACTGATGATCGTAATGTACGTCAGGCTTAAGTGAGCTCTAAACACTAAACAAATGTATGAAAGTGGAGTGGTAGAAGATATATCATAGACAACAATAATGGTGGAACATGTAGAGAGAACACTAGTGAGGCGGAAGAGAAGGCATAGGAAGGCGGAGGACGATGAAGGTGCAAAGAGCAAAGAGCATGCAGACGATGGTATTTCGGAGACGGAAATGAAGACAAGTTCACAAAACAGAACAAACAAAAGGTAAGTCAACTTCTGAAATTGTTTTATTTGAAATTATTTTACTATATATTCTTTAACAAGATGTTGTTTGTTTATCTTGTTCGAAATATTCATATGGTTGATTGTATAATTTTTATTTGTATTATATTATGTATGTATTTAGTTGGATTATGATGGGTATTAACACATCTATGTTGTCATGTGCTAGTAATGTGACGTTAGCGATTTTTTTTTTAAGAACCAAAATTTCTAGCAAGTCCATCACTTTCACGAAGCCTCCCTATCTATGCTGAGACCGTGGTTTCTATTTGGAGTTCATAAATTTAGTGGCCGAATCATGATTAACATTCATGAAATGCATGTTGTTGAGAGTAACAATGTAGTGCAGAGGGTAGCTGAATGCGTTTAAATGTAAAAGAACGTCATTTATTCATGTTAACAGTGGTTACTCCAGTGAAGGGTAGGAAAAAAAATAGGCAAAAAAGTAGCTTTCGTTTTTCAAGTAAGAGACAATTGTCAAGGGCTAGAATGAATAGACGTATTCCTCGAATGAAAGGAGTGGACCTATCAGGTACAACAAGAAATTTGACGTACGAAGATATTATGGCATGCGAAATGATAACGGAAGATGTCTTCGAACACCAAACTCCTACATGTGAAGCTCAACCACATATCGTCTCTGAATGCAATGAAGAAGATGAAGATGAGGAAGATTATGATAAAGGCATCGACGAAGAGCAAGCCATACAATACAAAAAAAAAGAACAATCTTCTGAGGCGGAGTTGGAGGTAAGTTGTACGAACGAAATGATAAGAGAAGAAATTTAAAATGAAAATAAATTTAGAGGTATATAATGTATACTATATTGTACACACCGAAAATACGATTCCAATGGTATATAGCATGAACAAAATAATTTTGTTTTGCATGTTTTAGAGCCAAAAAACAATTAGAACATCTTAGATTCTTCTAAAATCTTCAAAACATGAAGATTTTACGCAGGAAATCTAACCATATTAGTTTTAGTAGACTTTGACGATTTATGTAAAATTAATATTATCTCCAATAATTCTGAAAAAAAAAATGGACTGAATGGCAAGGCTTTAATCTATGCACTAAATTTTTTGTGAAAATAAATTAGGATATTTCAAAAAGTTCTAGCAAAGATTCCATAGACTGAAATCTACCAAATTTTTACTTGTTTTTTAGAGTCCGACTTACCCTAATCTCTTGAAGCCATACTCTTCGTAATGTTTTCAGACATCCTCTTTCGAAGTGCGGCGGCAACAACATACGCAAGAAGCAAGAGCGTGCACCATGGAGGATGCAGATGCGGGTACAAGTTCCAGGCGGCGACGTGGGCGTATAGACAAAACGAGCAAGAGCGACAAAGAAGCTGCAACTCCGGAAAACAACTCAAATGAAGGTGTGTTTCTCTTCCAAATGGGTAGCCGTTAACGGCCACCCTTTTTATGATGCCCACTTCTGTGTTGTAGTCTGTTTCATCTAAAACTGTGGCCGTTAACGGCCACCCTTTGTTGCATCTTATATTTCTGAGTATATGTGTTTCTTTCTTCAAATATACACACATTTCCTTAAAATTTTTGTCCTTAAAATTTCAGACTCTTCTCCATATGTGTTTTTTTATTCATGTATGCACTCATTTGCTTCATTTTGTTTTCCTCCAACGAGGGTGGCCGTCTAACGGCCACCCTTATTCATATTTCACATTTTTTTTCATAAGTGTTTCTTTCTACATGTATACACCCATTTCTCTCATTTTCTGTCCTTCAACAAGGGTGGCCGTTAACGGCCACCTTTATTCACATTTCGGATTTTTGTTCATAAGGGTTTCTTTCTACATGTATACACCCATTTCTCTCATTTTCTGTCCTTCAATAAGGGTGGCCGCTAACGGCCATCCTTATTCACATTTCAAGTTTTTTTTCATAAGGGTTTCTTTCTACATGTATACACCCATTTCTCTCATTTTTTGTCCTTCAACAAGGGTGGCCGTTCCTTATTCATATTTCAAATTTTGTTTCTACATGTATACATGCATATGTTTATGCATTCATTTCCTTCATTTTTTTTTTCCAAGAAGAGTGGCCGTTAATGGCCACCCTTATTCAAAATTCAGACTTTTTGGGAATATGTGATTTTCTCTCTTTATGTATACTCTCACTTTCCTTAATGTTTTTTCATTTTGTTTTAGTTTGCATATGTGATTTCTTTCATGTGTGTATATATTTTTTGATTTATTTTTGTTTTTCATATGGGTGATATGTTTTGTGCTTTAGATTTGGAAGTTGTACCTCTTTCTGAAGATCAATTGAAGATTCAATTACATGCATTTTTTAAGAAAGAAACTGTCAACACATCTTCCCGTCTTGAACGGTTGAGGTATCAACCAAGGGCAAAATCAAAACTCAACATTCCACTATGTCGAATGATTGTATTACATGTTGTAAGGCCTTTTTTTAAAAATGACGTTATGAACCTGGCTGCACATGTTGTTGTTTGTGGTTATATAGAGGGCAATGGGGTTTTTTATGTAGCCTTGGAAAACAATGAGGGGAAAACAATAGATGTTACCGATAGTATCATTGAATCTTGGACTGAGAATTGGGTGCGGGCTAATGATGCCTTTTAAAAAATATTGCAAGCTGATGAAGACCTCAAAGTTTTCTCTGGCAAAATGTTCATGGTGTGGGACGGAAATCACCGTTTGCAAGCATGGTTGCCCATTATTAATCGAGATCACACACATGATCCGGTTTGGCATTATGTTGTTGAAAGTATTATTTTGGACGTCAAGGGAGATATTGCAAACATGTTGGCAGCTTTACATGAAGTCAATTGGTAATTACTTCATTCTTCTCTTTTTATTTGTTCGGTTCATTTGGGTTATTTTTTAGTTATTTTTTATTGTATTTTTTTTTTATTTGGCTTATCATTGGTTGTTTTGTTTTGACAGGAAGAACCAAAAATCCCATGTTTGTACCAATCTTGTTCATAAGCTTTTCCACATTCAAAGCATTGCTGGGCAACCACTTTCATATTTTGAGAAACTTATTTCCAAAGAAGATCTTACTGCCGCTGATGCCAAACAAAAATCCAAACATAGGACTTGGTTTACTTTGACTGTTGAGGCTCTTAATGGATTTCTATACCAGGTTATTTTTTTCTGAAGTATTAGTTTTTTTCGATTTTTGTTTTCTTGTATATTTTTCTTGGTTTCTTTTTATTTGGATTTCTATAACTATATTTTCTATTGCATCTTATTTTTGTTGTATGTGATTATTCATACTCGTATATGTTTTTTCCTTGGTGTAGCAAGAGTTGGGAGATGCTGCTGCTACTGCTCAAAGAAAATTTTATGAGAAATATCCTGATCCTGCACATTGGACTTCAAGTGCAGTGGATGAATTTGTTTCCAAAGTTGTTGAGAAGGTGAGATTGACTTCTCATTCGGAATTGAAGAAACAACTTCCCATTGCGGATCCTAAACATTCTCCTATGTTCTTAGAGCAGGTGAAGTCTCATTATGAAACTCATGATGAGAACCCTGAGATGACTCAAGAAAAACTTTGGATGTTAGCAACTTCGGCAATGGACACATCTATGAAGATTAAGTGGCTTGAGAGGTAGAACAGTTCACCTGCTCTTCGTGAGGCTCTCAAGTTTCCGAAACCAAAATTCAATGATATAGAGTTTCCTAAGTGGCTTCATAAAGCTACTTGGTGGGCTCATGTGATAATTTTTGTCCTTCTATTATGTTTGGTTCATTTATTTTTGGTCTATGTTTTAATTTATTTTTAATATTTTTTCAATTCTTTAATTCTTCTAATCTTTATTTTGATTTGGCAGTTGGCTATTGAGACCGAGAAGCTCTTTGATGCTACTGTGGCTGATATGCATGTGTCCATCAACTACCTTCCAGATGGTATGGATCCTTTGCCCACTATTTTTTATTATGTGGAGGCAATGCGCATATCATTGTGGGATACTGCATTTTTTCGTGAATTCGGTGTGGATAAGGGAGTTCACAAAATCATAACATTGACAAGCAACTCAATTTTTATCGAGCCATGCGAAGGGTGTTTTATAGGTACTTCAAATATGTCTTATTTCCTGCGAAAGCCATTTCCAAATCTCCCATTTTTTTGGCTAATTATTTGGATATCGAAAGTGAAGAATGCATGTTCACAGAGGGGATCATAAAATCTTGGGATCATGTGCATTTTGAAAAATGTGGGTGGTATTTGGATTGTCCTCTTAAATCACCTCCCACTTTTGATATTGCCCTTCGAGATTCCATTCAACCCGCCCTCAAGGGTACAACTAAAATTGTTCCCTCTATAATGGATGAGGATGCAACCAAGATGCCAAAAAAAAGACCAATCATCCTCATTCATGATAGTGATGGGGATGCTCCAATTCAAAGCAGTCTCAACAACCTTGTAGTTACTGAACCTTCTTCTTCAAATCTAGAGGCAACGTTTCATACTTCAAAGCGGCAAAAAACAACCCCTTCTCCTACCTTGGATATGCCTCCCAAGCTTAGAGGTATGATGAATATCTTGCCTCCTTTACCTGCAAATCATACATCTTCGGATTTAATCTTGAATGATTTTTTTGTGAGGATTATCGAAGATAAGAAGCAAACATGTATATTTTGTGCACCATATGACGACATTGTGGCTTTTCTATCGAAGGTGAGTTCATTTTATTTTACAGTTTTTACTTTATTCAAGTTTTATAAAGTTTCACTCATATTTTGTCACGTTATTTCATTTTTTACTTTTAATTGTCGTCTTTATTCATGAATTGTAATATTTATATTTTATCTTTGTAGGTTGGTGAAGATAGACAATTTTTTTTTGATGGCCAATTGCAAAAGAAACCTGCTGTGGACCTCATTATTGCGGATTACCCATATGGTCTTCGGGTTCCAGATGTCTCGGATCCGCCATCTCAAATTCCCCCTTGGAATGCCAACATTCCAAGTTTTTTCAACATATTGATGGCATTTGCTCTTACCTATCTTCATGATGATGGAGCATTCCTTTTGTTTTATCCTGACAGTTCTGCCGTGAAGAGAGAAGTGGCAGGATTCTTCAAGAACTATAAGTTCAAAATCAAGGATGAGTGGACTATCGTTAATTTCTTGCACTTGGCAAATCCTATGAATCCGTCCAAAAATGTAAGTAGCAATTATGACATTTCATTTTGATTGGTTCATATTTGAATTTGTTTTTATGTGTTGTATATTTTTTAATTTCAATTTTATATTGACTTTCAGACTTTGAAGTTCAAGGCTTTGTTATTGGTTCGATCATTTTCAATTCCCATTGCGAGGCAACCTCAAGAACTTCTGATCACCATGCATCCTTCAATTTCTGAGGTCGATTTAGCCACAAATGACGTTCTCTTCAACTCTATTACTATGGAAACTCAATTATATAGACAAAGAGATGGCAAGCCATGGAGGGGTGCAAAGGAGAAGTCTGAAGTTTTAATGGAGTTATTTGTTCATGGTTTGAGTCCTGTAGGCGGTATTGTGGCAGACATGACTGTTTCTACAGGTATTGTATATTACAGTATCCAATTATTGGTTCATATGTTTTTAATTCATACTTCAATGTTCGTATTTTCCTAATTAATGTTCTGCTTCATCCAGGTTCTTCTATTAGAGCGGTTCATTCATCCAATCGTCATATTCTAGCATTAGAAAGTGATGCCGAACTCTTTGATGAGGTACTAAAGCCTCTTCAAACACCTACAAATGATACCTCATGCAATGGTATGGACTTTGATGATGATACTCCAATAGAAGACGCCGCACTTCTTAACTTATGTGAGTAAGTTTTTTCATTGTTTTTTTCTCAACAACTTCAATTGCAAATTCTAGATTTTGTATTCTAATTTGTTGTTACATATTCTAATACATGGTTTGTTGTTTGTAGTTGGATGAATCCATCGCCGATACAAATCTCGTCATTTTATCGGCACCGTGGATTATTGAAAAGCCCCTCTCTTAGTCCTCAGAGCCTCCCTGTGTATGCTGAGGCTTTAGCTGAAGCTTATGCTAATGCTTCATCTACTTCATCTTCAATTTCACCTTCACCTCGTAGATATTACGATACTAGAGTATGTGCTTATTTTGAACTCAGTGCATCTGAGTCCGACGATATTTAAGTTTGTATTCATGATTTGATTTTTGATTTTTGAAATTTGATTTCCAAGAACTTCAACAATTTTAATCTACTACCCGATTTATATCTACAATCCACTTTTGTTGTTCTTTATGTTTTGGACTTCGTAAATGTCACCCTCATGATGGTGTTATGATGTATTCAAATTTTACATTGATGTGTATTATAGTGAGACATTCTAACATGCTACACTTGTTTTCAACATGAGTTTGCTTACACATTGTCTCCAATTACATTATTATTATCTCAACAGTTGAATGTATATTAGTTCATTTTTAGTACAAAATTGTTATAGCAACATTCTCATTTGTTGTTCATTTGGACTATAGACCCTTACATGTAATTCCACAATCATAGGCCCCCAACGGATTTTCAAACCATAACCGGGAATAAATTGAAGGCTCACATGTTCACGCTCGCATGCTCACATACTAGCAACCCCGAGTCGTGTACATATTGGTCTTTTTCATTGCTCACTACTTGCAATCTAGCATTCATATTATTTGTCCTCTCCAATCTTCTTATTATTGAACCCTAAACAATTATTTCTTTAGGCCACGGTTATAGGATACTCGGGGTCCTATTACCAAATATTTTGTTTTCTTCACCGCTCACAAATTACCGCTCATCGCTCACCGCTCACTGCTCACCGCTCACAAGATAGCACTCCCCTCCTAGAAACTTGAGTCCTTCCAAGTTCAATCCAACTTTTGGGGCTAGGGATTCATGGTGTCTACATAAACTCATTAAATGTATAGGTGAAAACTCTATGAATTATAGCATGTAAGACTAATTTTAAAACAATGACTAGGAAAATAGCATTCGAGACCCTACATTAGTGGAGTTGAGTGTGGTTGGAATGAATCAACCCTTAATATTATAGGGGAGTTACTTTTAACGGAACCCTTTCATCCACGTTGCACGAGCCCACATAGGTGCCACAAATGCCAAGCCGTTTTCCGGCAGCTAGGGCTAGACGCCCACCTCTTTGGAGAAAAAGAACTATCGAATGAGAATGAGAGGTATGCTCATATATGATAATTCTTTCTCGATAATTTGGGATACTTGAGATGATAGTTTTGTGTTTGTGTATGGACAAACGCTAAATTTAGTTACAATAATTCCAAAATAGTCTACTCAAGGTCATTTGAGATTACTTAATAACAAACTTGTAAGAAGGGGGGGGGGGGTTGGTCAAGTTTTTATGTTGGATGGATGAGAGGTACTCTCGTATATAATAATTGCCTCTCTCCCACCTATTTGAGTTGGGCTCCCACCACTATTACCAAGGTAAAGGAGGTCTAGAAAAAAAAATGACCTCCATAAGTTTGTAGTTTATTCATCTCAAGTGTTTCCCTCCACATTAATTATGGATCTCTGATGCTAATTTTGGGATCAACTTGTCCAAAAGAAACCTACATGTTATATGCGTAGAATTGCATTGTTTTTCTCCTTGATTACTATAATTAATGTGGTGGGTTATTAGTGGTAGGGTCCCAACTTAAATAGGTGGGCATCTAGCCCTAGCCCTTTTTGGCATTGTAAGAGAAAGTCGTTGAAATATTGAGTAGTCGGTCGCTCATGAGATTGTAAGTGTGTAAGCTAGGGTTAGTTTTCATGTAGGCCGCTCGCCCATCATATTCTAGTGCAAACCCACCATATTTCCACTAGAATATGATGGGCAAGTGGCCTACATGAAAATGGACCCTTAGAGCATCCTGACCATAATGCACAAACGCCAAACATGATTTATGGTATTATATATGTTTGGGGACACCACCAACTTAGGCAGGTCTGCTCATCATGAGTCAAAGTCCACTAATAGTTGGGCATGCCTTGCCATAATGAGAGCTTAACCAATATTATGTTGCCACAAGAGGATAAAGTAGTGAAAAATAATATCTACTATTAAACAAGTTCCTTGGAGGGCTAGGGGAGGCATGCCATATAAGCCATTTATGACGGAGGTTTGCTCCCATTGTACCTGCAACGATACAAATTTATGATGGGGCAACCATTGGCAGGCCTCAATATTTGGCAATACATGTACCTACATGCCCGGAATACTGTTGATTCTTCCCTTGATGTGTCTAGTGGGGTTGCAAGAAGAAGAAGAAGAAGAAGAAGAAGAAGAAGTTGCTTTGGACCCCAAAGCTTCTTACCTTTGCATCATGCAAATATATCCTAGATTTTGGCATTTTTTTGGTTTCTGAAACATTTTAGACTTGTTAGAGTCTCAAGTTGACTTTGTGTTTTCAAAGATCGAGAGGGCCATACTCAACTGCACACAACTTAACCTTATGCTCCCTTCTCACTTGACTTTAGCTAAAGTTTGTTCTAAGAACATGGGCTTCACACCATTGATGTTATCCAGTCATGAGCCTAGTTGATGAAGGACGTGGCATGGTTCAAAAATGGAAGTTGTCAATCTTAAGCACCCACCCTCCCAATGGTATCTAGAGATGAGGCAAGAGTGCATGACCTTAAAAATGTCGCTTTCAACGCTTGTGATTGGTGGCTTGTAGTTCTAACTATGAGGGCACAAGGAGCTTCATGAACAAAAACCAGTGCTAAGATAGATGAGTGATAAGACATTTGACCTTACTTCAAAAACTATCCAACATCTCATTGCTCAGTAAACAAGCGGCTAGTCGCGTGGTCTCTGCCTTAGTATTTGAGCAAAAAAATTAATTAACATGACGATATTGTGGAACATAATTTGGAAGTTTAAATGCAAAATATATTGGTTTATGATCTGTCCAATATGCTTCAAGAACTCCAGAGATGCATTGTTGAGTTGGAGCATTTGTCCATACATGATCAATTTGGAATCATATATGGTTGTACTTTCTTGAAATTGAAGATACATGTTATAAAATTTCATGAAATGTTGGAGTTCTTTGACATTAGATGAATTTTGGTTGAGCATGTTGATGTTAAAATCACTTAATATTGTTGTAGGACAAGAGGTTGGTATTGTACTCAAAAAGTGTCGAAGGTGGTTCAAGAAAGTTGTGACAGGGAGTGTTGAAGGTCTATACAAAGCTATTATATGAATGGATTTTCTCGTATTTGTGTTGAACGATGCTACAATGAATTATGCTCCTAAAGTAAAATGTGTTTCATGGAAAAATAATTTGGTATGATTATCGTAAACTATCATTGTGCCATTACAGTCGTATATACTTAAAATTGAATGTTTCGACGTATCAATTAAAAAAAAATCTGAAGTTTTAGGGTCAAAATGTGTTTCCATGAGACACAAAATGTGAGAAACTTGTAAATTATAATCAGAATAAATATCATCTTTGTGAAGAGATAATGATCTAGTGTTAAGTGAACAAATAACAATGTGAGAATCCCTAAATTATGCTAATATAGGCACATTAGGGACCGAACGAGTTGTCGTTCGTAGGCGATTCATCTCTATTGACACATTTTGATCAACTTGGAAATTCTTCATTTGTAAAGGTTGAAGTAAATATAACTTTTTTTGATGTGGGATAGTGCAGTATAAGTTAAACCATGTCTATAAACACCAATAGGATCAAACGCCAAATAATCTAACGACAGTCCCTGTGCGCGATGTATAATACAAGCAACAACTAATTGAATAGGAAATTGAGTCCGTGTTATGATGTGATTAGAACTTGAACCAATTTGAATTTCTTTAGAAATCGGTTCAATTGGTGTCTATGTAGGGTGTATTTCTTGTGTATACAAGTGATTGTTTTTAATTCTTGTTAAATGCCCAGTTTTGGAGTTGTTAAATAAAATCCAAATGATAGTTTGAGAATTTGGTAAAATACTCGATCCCTTAAATAATCCATCGGCCCCATTTACCAAACCGTCATGAGTTGCATAATTACCAGCACAAAGTTCAACTAACATGTTTTTTTTTTTAATGCGGATTTCAACATGCAAGCTTGCTATTTCATTTGAATCATCTCGAAGTTGATATGATTTTGGACATAAATCATGATGTTTATCTTTTTTGTACAAAACATAAACACTACCTTCAGTACGTTGAAAAACATATTCATTGTGTTACAGTCTTGGTTCATTTTTGTAAAACAAGTATGGAAATTTGGGGTCACGGGGAGGGTTTCAAACACATTGACTATTGACAATATCAATGTCATTTTGTGTTTGTGTGGCGGTTCTAAATCGGTTTAATATATCTATGAATTGTTGATCACTTTGTCGCATGACTTGATTCAGTTCATAACATTTAATTTTGTCCAACCAAAAATCTTCCGCTAAGTCATCCATAGATTCATTGGTATTTCTAAAAACTCCGGAATCCCGAAAAGGTTGGACTTGGAAAAAATCTCTTGTAATAATGACATCAAGATTTCCAAAGAATTTTGTATGGAGTCGTTTAATTGATCTCAAACGGAGGTCGGTAATTTTAATATCCTCTTACCTATTAAAGATATTTCATCTAAAAAAAGTAATTGTAGTTGATCATATTTTTTAACCAAAGTGTCGAGCCGCTCAGAACTCAAAGATGAAAGGTTTTTGTAATTAAGGGGCAATGAAAGGCTAGAATGTATTGTTGTCCAATCTATATTGTATGTTGTTTTTTTCATGTATACGCCATAAGCAAGGCTTTCTTTTTAAAAGCATCTGAGTCAGGGTGCCTATTATAAAAACGAAGAAGAACTTGAATCAAAAGCATTAATGTAAAAGTTTTACCTGTGCCGGCTCCTCCTGTAATGAATAAATGAATTGGTTCATATGGCTTTTGTTTTTTTTATGTATATTACATCATCAAATACGTTTTGTTGTTCTTTATTCATTTTTCTCAGTAATGAGTAGTATTCTTGTAATAATAATATATGATCTTGTGCGATAGAATCATTTGAATCAGGAATAGTCGAAACACCTGATTGTGACGAAACAAAATATTCATGATTGATGTTGTAAGACTCAACGTTCGTACAATCCGTTATTGGTTGAGGTGACAACGGACTATCTGCATCTGTAAATTTATCCATCCACATATTTGAATCATTTACACTTGCTAATTCATGAGCTCGTGATTCTATATCAACCCAATTCATGGTGTGATCATTTTCATTTTGAAAAGTATATACAAAGATTTTTTAATTATTAGAATGTCTTCTTCATGTGCAATGTATGCATCATGCCACGTTGGATGGTGTTTCTTGAGAGATTTTTTACTTTCAACAAATGGAAAAAATAATAATAATTGTTCCCTATAATAATTTTCGGGATCTCAATATTGATTATAATGAACATAACGAACTACGTGTGATTTTTTCCTCCTCTTATTTCTATTGTAATTGGCGACATATTCAATTAAACTATTGTTATGGATAACTCTTGGTCTTTCAATGTATTTGTCAATTTCTAACTTGCACATTACAATTGTAGAATACAAGCTTAATTCTTTCAAAGATTTTATATTTTTTAAAACAAATGTTCATTCTCGAGGAGGCGAAGTGTTAATAAATTTAAATGATCTAGATGCATGGTATAATGAAATAGAAAACACTACATATATAGCTAGTTGTGCGGACATTTGTTAAGCATAAAAGAAGACATTACTCATTTTTCGTATTCGAATGTTTGCTTCAATATTTTTTTGAATATAATTAGCAATGATTTTATTTAATTCTTGGGTCACGGTTTTATCTATTTTTTAAAAATAAGAAATACAATAATTTGCTGTTGCATATGAATTAAGTATAAATTTAAGATATGTATTAGCTTGCCAAATATTCCCAGCATGTATACCAAATGGATTTCTACGTTTATCTCTATATGCTCATTGCAAAAAAACATTTGGTTTCTTAAATTTTATTCTTAGCGAGCCGATGTATATTTGTTTATCTATAGATAATGAATATAAAAATGTTGAAAAAAACATTGTTGTCTCTATGTTCATATTATTTAAAACATTGAAAACTTGTGTATTTATATTATTAAAGTAGGTCTTATTAATAAATGATATCGACTCCGATAATGAGTTTAAATTTTTAGTTTCTTCCATAGGAGGTCATGGATAATTGAAGCGACAAATAACTTGATTATTTTTCCGCCATGTTTTCTTATGATGATGTATGTGTGTTTCACGAAAATTTGGTATTAAAATATGATTATCACATAAAATGTATTTATCTATAAATTTTTCAATGATTGCATTAGATGCAATGCCATAAATTGGTGCATTTTCAATCTACAATAATCCATGGTCGTGTTCGTTTTCTCAGTGTTCAAATTCTGTAATAAAAAGTAATCAACAAGATGACCAAATATTGATTTATCTTTTGAACAATTTTTTCAAAATGACTTCATACGATGATGGTAATAGCGTGCACATGTTACAAGGTCACACCGTATGAGGTCTACTATGTGTTTAGATCAAATGACACCTTTAATGCTAATTTTTTATAATTTAAATCATACAAACATTGCAATAAAGGTGGCCATTTACTTTCTGCACTAGTAAATGTGACAAAAAACGTAGGAGGGCCTAATTGTCGAATCATAGCAAATACATTTTTCTACAATTGACTTAAATAATCGGGTGACGTACGTAATTTTGAAAGATCCATATATCCTGTATCGGATTTCAAAATATTATCTAGGTTTGGTTTTTTTATGACATGTTTTGCTTGAAGTGTTTTATTAAGAAGTTTTTCATTACAAATGTGTATCCAAGACGATGCCATCACGCCATGGATCAATACTTTCATAGCCTTGAAGAATAAATTTGGTATAGAGATTGCAAAATTGTGATTTTTATATAGCAATTCCCATTGAGCAAGTTTTTGGTATGAGAATTTTGTATTTCCTTTATAACGAGGTTGACCAAAAAATAATGTTGGAAAATTTAATTCTTCATTATACTCATCACGGAAGAGACCTGATGGTTTTAAGTCTTGTCTATGAGCAACAACTATTGTTTTTCAAAATAGTCATATATTTGTTCAGAAGATAAAAGATTTTGCACCATTGTATCAGTTGCAACATTTTGATGTTGTTCTTCAAATCCATCTTCATTGTTAGTTTCACAACTATGATTGTCATCATTATCATCTTCATATGTATCATCCACATTTTTAGCAATATTGGCATTTTAGATTTATTGTGATAATACAAACATGCTATTCCATTGAGGTTGAATGCTTACTTCAATATTTTTGTACAAAGGTGTATCTAGAAGAGTATGCAATACTGACATTACATAACTTGGACGTACAAATCTTGTTAAATATGAAGATTTGTACTCCAATCATAGTTTCTTCGTGTGGAAGACAAGGCAGTACAGATTGTATAGAATTTATATTTGAAGGGATATTAATTATGTTTCCTTTAATGCTATATTGTCCATAACCTTGAAGTTGCCATATTTGTGTAAAAACCAATCTAGGTGAAACCAATCATTCTTCTAGTTCGTTAAGCTTTTGTACACATTCAATACTTTCATTTAATTTTACATTGTTAGGTACCAAGAATTTAGGAGTTTTGTTTTTGGAAATGTAAAAATGACAATTGCTACATAAAATAGGTTTTATGCCAATTTGTAAATCGGAAATGTATACCAATAATTTTTCAAAGGTTTTCTTACTTATTGATGTTTGTGTTTTAAACCATATTCTATGACAACAAATACATGGATGACTTGGAGTGTCTAGAATTTCTGGAGAATATAAATGTTTTATCTATATTTAAATTTTGCATTTCACTATCAGATCCATTTGTACTTGTACTTTCAATGTCTCCTTCATCTTCTCTTTGACCTTTACCTTTACCTTCACCTTCACCTTCATCTTCACTTTCATTTTCACCTTCATTTTCACCTTCATCTTCACCTTCATCTTCACCCTCACCTTCGCCTTCATTTTCAATTACCATTCCCTTTTGACCTATCATCGTGATAGAGCAATTGAAATGGTTGGGATGAAATAAATTCTTTACCGACGGATAAACAAATATTCATATTTGTTTTGGACCATATGTAAATGGTCTATTCAAATAAAATGCCAAACAATATATAGCACGATTATCGCCCCATAACCCTCTGTCATTTGCACTTATAGACATTTTTGGATGTATGCTTGTATAGATGTAATTTTATGATCTTCAAATAAAAAGGTTGGGTTAAAATGAATGGATAACATTTCTTGCAACGAATGACTTGGATTTTGAGTAGATATAGAAAAGTGATTCATGCATTGTTGACGTAGTTGTATGGATATTTGAGAATAATGCAATAAATATGCTATGGAGTCAAATAAACAATCATCTGGTTTATAATAATATTTTTGAACATGTTGAAGGTGATGTGCATAAAAAACTACATCAATATCCATAATGAAGATTGTTTGTGTGATGTAAAAAGTAAAACTCAAAATGAAGAATGTATGAACGTGATAAGTAAATAAAATTGATCCTAATCGATTAAAAAAATGTAACCATGAAATATCAATAATTTAATAATGTTTGATGACTGTGAAAATATAATTAGTAATAAAGAAATGTGAAAAAAATAGTGGCCAACTAATGAATGTGAAAATGCAATGAGGAAATAGGAAAAATAAAAATGTATTAAGCAAGAAAAGTGAAAATGCAGTGAGTAATAGAAAAAGTAAAAATACAGTGAATAAAAAACGGATGGGTGTGATTATGCAGTGAGTAAGAAACGGATGGATGTGAAAATGCAATAAATGAGTAGGCACAATGAAAATGCAATGATGAAAAGGGTAATGTAAAATGCACTGAATAATTAGGTAACGTGAAAATACATCGAGTAACAATTGAACATGAAAATGCAATGAGTAACTAAAGAATGCCAAAATAAAATTTGAATACGACGATATGAATATGATGGTATAAATATGATGATATGTTATTGTTTCCACAATGTAGATGTTATCGCTTTTGGTCAAAATGCCAAACTCAATACACATATGTAGAATTTAAAGTTCAAATCAATTTTGAACTTGCTATATAGTATAACATAGTATAACACACAACCAATATAACACACTATAACACACTATGACATATGTATCAAGGCAGATTTTTGTAAACTATATCAAACAGAAGAAGTAACTATAATCACACCAAAATTATCATTGGATTCATTGAATCCAATAAGGACACCTTAAGGACTCAAATAAAACTCACCTCTTGCAACTAGGGGTCCTAGTGCTTCAATTGCTACAATGCGGTCGGTTGCATAAAAATCAAGAAAATCAGATTCAGACTTGTGCAACATGGCCTGAATCGATGGGGCACTCACAAATGTAGCAACAAAAGGTGCATCCTCGATGACAATATTAGCATTGATATGAATCACAAAAGAGCACGAAGCATCCAGCTTGCAAAGGTAATTACCACACACCTGCTTGTATGGTAATGCGGATGGGTTGACCATAGTCATACACCTCGTAATCTGTAATAATCCAACAAAAAATGCACGTTTATATTTGCACTTAATTTATAAAAATGAATGAAAGAATAATACCAATAAAAAAGAATAGTGTCATTACCTTTCGTGCAACAATTTGGCCCTGATTTTTGATGTGTGTGTTGAAAACAACGGTAAGCTTGGATTTCAATGTGTTAGAATGAACTGGTGCTAGAATAGATGACCCAATTGTAAGAAGCTGAACATCTCTTTTTGTTGGAGCGTGCTACGTTTTTTATGATGATATGGGTAGGTTTACCTTTGCGGAATTGTTCCGCAAGTGAATGAAAATCATTTTGAAAAGTTGGTAAAAAACTCACCTACATATGCAAACTAAAATTAGAAAAGATGAAGGTGATTTTCAAAATGACAATAATCAAAATAAGGTACTGGAAGTACTTACAACTTGAATGTCTTCAGCATCATGTCCATCAGCAACTAGAAGCTCAAATTTTTGATCGACTTCTCCTTTCACGCCAATGACAGTAACAACAAGTGTGGAAGTGACAAACGGTTGGAGCATTCGCCGTGCAAAGGAACGGATCGTATTTGATATGTGGAAGAAAAATTTAATTGGAGGATCAAATGGCGGAATCTCATAGACCTTTGTGGCAGTAGAGATATCTATTGTCCAGTCCGAATCTCCCTTGTCATAATCTGACCGGCCTCTCACACTAAAATTCTCCAACCGCAAAAACTTCTCCCTCTTCAGTTTATCCATGTGCGTTTTCATGAAATTTTCCTTCACGGTTACGGTTATAATCGTTGTACCAACTGTGTCCGTAACATCTGCGTGGAAAAACTAGTGAGTTGGAGATTTCGATGGTGACATGGTGCTCCCATAACAAGACAGTACAAAACACTCAAAAACCACATCCCGAATAGCATTATCTATCTCTTCCAACAATACAGTGGGGCGCTCAGCTCGTTTCGTCATGATACCTCCAAAAGAACGATGACACATAAGGTAGCAACAAGTAGAGGAAAACAAAGCCAGAGAGAGCAGGGAAGAATGAGGAGCTCGAAGAAGAATGGGGAAGAAGATGAAGGACGAGATTCGCATTGAAGCTCTTAGGATGCGGCTCTACAGTTCTAGTAAGAGTTTTTACTAGTTCTAGTTTTAATTCTACAGTTCTAGTCAGAGTTTTTACTAGTACTACAGTTCTAGTCAGTTTACTTTTTACTTTTTACTTTTACACCATAGTTTCACTGTTCAGCACTGTAGAGCAGCGTAACTCCTGAAAACGCAGCGTTTTCGTGGTCTCTCCCCTTTAGACACAGAGACAATAAAACAATGAACATGTGTGAAAACCATTTACTTGAGCAAATTATTGTATGTCCACCGCCATAACCGAGAGAGCTTTACCCGGCGTTTGCGAAAGACTTTGGTTATTTGTTGAAGCCATGTGGAGATGGGCCTCTAGTCGCGTGCTAACTTAGAATGAAGTAACTTAGCTGGGGCCGGTTCTAGATGTTTGATGATTTTTGTTTTTCCTCTTTGAGATCAAGACTACAAGGAGGATCGCATCACATCCGATCCGATCGCAATGCAGTTCGCCGCTCTGCTTGTGGCTTCTGTGTCACATTGAGCGAGTGGTGAATTCGGTCGAGGGGGTGAGGAATGTAGGAACTGTTGTGGTAGGTTGAGAAATGCAGGCGTTTTGTAAGCCCAGATTGTCCTCTGTGGTTGCGAGTGGGATTAAGGTCGGATATGGTGATCCAGCAGAACCCGATGGGCGGAAAGCATATTCACGTTGGACGCCATTAGTACCCCTGCAAGTATTGCGGTGCAATGTGCAAATATCACGAGATGAATCTTCGCCCGAGGCCAAAACTTCCGAGGTGTCGAAGATTACTAAGAAGAGAAGGATTCAGAAAGAAAATGCAAGCTCCGTGGACGGGAAGCATCATCGTGGAAACAATCACCGAAAAACTGTCCGCGATTACTTGGATGAGGTATTCACATATCCTAGCATTCAGCCTGCAAAAATGTGGCATTGATTTCAAACTCACTCATTCTGTTGGGGAGAAAAGCACCGAGAGGATGAGGAGAGACAATGATTTCCAGGTTTCGTGATCGACATGAGTCAGTCTAGCCATGGCAAGGAATCATTGTGATTCGTAGCATGAAAAAAACTATCATGTGAGCTGTGTACAGACTAGGTTAACATGGCACCAATTCCATCTAGAGATTGCGGGATCTATATCAATACGTATATTTTAGGTAGTTGGAATTCCTCAGCTGTACGATGAAGTGCTTGCTCTTGGATCTCTACTGATTCATCGAGACAGGCCATGGCTCTAATCAGTAACTCATTCAAGATGATGGTATTGGAGGGAGAGACAGAAGATTATATTTACTTGTTTGTCGGAGAATCAGCTAACCCCTAAACTCTTATGAATCTGGCACCTTTCTCCAGCCCTCCAGTCCTCCGAGGTTCTAAATAAAAATGCATTTTTCTCTAGTCCCTACATAATTAATTCCTACTCGTTAACCCTCCATTGGAACATGTGAATCTGATCTACTGAAAAGCTGACAACTTTCAAGAGAGTCTGGGAGTAGTAGATCAAAGTGATTCCCATAATTGTAGGGCCCAGCAGGCTTGTCTAAAAGGAATCCGAGGAGATGCTGAAATTTTCTTGCAATTATGGTCTTGTCAAGGTACCTAACCCCGAGCCGCTACTTTGTCGAATGCGTGTCTGTACGAAGGCTGTAACGTGTCAAATTGTCTCTGAGATGCTAAAACCCGTGCCATTTCCATGACTCACTAAAACTGAAACTGCAAAGATTAAACCTGGCTTATCTGAAATCTAAAACCTCGAGAAGAAATAACAAAAATATCACTGCACACACCTTGTAATTGTACACAGCGCAGTACGTTCGCTAAGCTCTTTGCCAAGGACAGGCTGGGATAATGTAAACTTACCTTGGGTTTGTACGAGTTTTTTGTTACTTTAAAGCGCATTGGATCAAACTGGAATTTGGACAATGGAATGTCAAATTGATAAATCTCGATAATCTTTGTATTTGCAGGTACCTTTTTTTCTTACGGATGACGGAGGGCCACCTCGATGGTTCTCACCTCTGATTCCAGAACCACCCGAAAGAGCTCCACTCATGCTCTTTCTGCCAGGTTTGAGAATCAAAACTCGTGTAGTGGATGGCAAATGCCCATATATCTCTAAAGTGGTTTGAAATATACAAATTGGGATAAACATGCTAATCTTTGAAATTTCAACGGTATTGTATTGTGATAAGAAGTGTCCAAGGTTATTATAGTTTGACAATCTATCTTTCTCTTTGCAGGCCTGGATGGCACAGGCTGGGGATTACTATTACACCATGAATCATTGGGGAGGTATACAGATTTTGTGATTTTTGTGGGCAAATTGTTTGGGGTGTGAACAGCATTGTTGTGATTCTTGCAAAATTGCTTAGGGTTCAGGGTTTAGGATTTTGCATGTAATGAAATAATATGAGCATTTGGTGTTTACAGGTTCTTCGAACTGCGATGCCTCCATATTCCTGTGCATGATCGAACATCCTACATAGGTGCATCTACCTGAGTAGTCGCCATCTTTTCCAATCTCACAAGTTAAAAAAAAATTGCCACCCTGCAAAAACATTTGTCTTCCTCTAAATAGTTTTTGCTGTATCAGATTTGAGTTGTATATAAAGAGTTGGTTGTGGGTCATATATTGAGAGTCTAGGTAATGATTAGATTTGATCTGTATTCTTGACTACATTATACTTTGTGACATTCAGGTTTAGTGAAATTGGTGGAAGAGGTCGTCCTTGAAGAAACAAAACTGCGGCCATCAGCTCCTATTTACCTAGTTGGAGATTCAATTGGGAGTGCTCTAGCACTTTCTGTGGCAGCTCGAAACCCTGAAGTAGACCTAATTCTAATACTTGCAAATCCTGGTACTTCAACTGCAATTCAGAGCATCCCCTGAACTGTTGTTCATACAATGGAAATTTTGTTAATTTTTGAGTGTAATAATAATATTTTCCAATCTGGGTTGTTTTTGCAGCAACTTCATTTCCAAATTCGCAGTTGCAGCCTCTGGTTCCCTTGCTGGGATCTTTAACCTCAGATCTCTTCACGGCTGTCCCACATATTCTAAACTTCACTTTGGGTATCTCATTTCTTCCATCTGCTGCCATTGAGGATTTTATTTGAAAAACTCTGCAAACAACGGCTAGAAACTATTGTGTTTATTGCATAATGAAGTTTAAGATAGGTGCAAGCATGTATTTGTTTATATGGGAAAAACCATTAAGTTGTCACTCCTATGAGGTGGTGACCAGTGTTGGTCTGGTATCATTCTTTTAATTTTTTAAAATAATTTTATGTTGATACCATTCGGGTGTCTACGATGAGGATTTTACTCTTTTTTTTGATACCACCAGGGTATGGGTATTTGACAGTATTGTTGTATCAATTCCATTCGGGTCTATATACCATGCAAGAACCTTCATACATAGGAAAAATCACCCTAGTATCAGTATGGTTAAGAATGGTACCGACTCAAACATTGATTTGGGCATACGTAGCTTCTCTCACTTTGGGATACCCACCAAGTATCAATATTTGATTGGTATTACAAAATTGATTCGATGGGAAGGTTCTTTGATACCATAATTGATGTTGATTATTGATGCCATGCATTCACATACCTATATACCATACCAACATTGGTGGTGACCTATCTTGATAGGAAGAATGCCACCTACTCGTGTGACTTTGTGCTCTGATGACAAGGAAGACAATTTTGTTGATGGTGAAATATTGGGTCTGTATAATTAAATGCAGGAAATCCCTTAAGTCTGCCACAGACTAAAGGTGGAGACTCTAATTCTTGGCTTTTAGAGCAAGCTGAGCTGCTTCGGACTTCCCTCATGACTCTTCTCCCGACCCTTCCGGTACATCCCTATCAAAAAATGAATCTTCTCAAATAAATGTGTGCTTCAAAACATTGTTGTCTAAATTGCTAAATATAACCTTGTGAGAACAATGACTTTCATGTAGTTCTGTATAAACTTACTGAAATAATAAATTTCAAATATTGGCCAGTTTTAACTTTCCATCTTTTAACTTTTTCTGTAGTTCTTATTTTCTAGTAGGTGTTGCTACCAAAATTTCTATGTTCCTCTATTTCAATGTCCTGAGCTAATTGTAAATTTCATGACTTTTATCTTGACTTCCTTGTTTCAGTTTCAGGCTTAAAAAGCGATTTCATACATGTTACAGCACAAGTGATCCACATTAATTTTTGCAATTTGTTGTGGTACAGGATAAGGCAGATGTGTTGCGGAGGGACACATTACTTTGGAGGTTGAAGATGCTACAAATATCAGCTCTGGATGCGAATTCTCGACTCCGCAATGTGAAAGCTGAAGTACTAATTCTTGCAAGGTTTTAAAAAATTCTCACATACTGATGTGTCTGCACAGCGATTGTAATCTCACCAAATTATAATAGAGCCACCAAATTCATGTCTAATCAAAGTTACCTTAAACAACACACACCCCAGTCCCTAAAGACGGGATTTTGTAACCATTGAATGCTCTATGTTTCTATCATAGCTCCCCTAATGACCTATCTTAAAAGTGGGTTTTCATCTAGTTTCTCATAGCTTGGTTTAGCTCTTGACATGGAGTTCTAGCCAGATTTAGTTAACTAGGTCCCCTATACATATTATAATATTTTGTAAGGGCTACCGTTCAAAACAGATTGAAGATGAATGTGTTCCACCCCTATTTTATTTAAGGTATGCAGGTGCTATTTGGTTACTTTTCTTAATCGGACAACTATAATTGATTGGTGTGCGGTTAGGTAAGGATCAAAGTGAAAACACCATAAAGACACATGCTTAAATAGGACTGGACTGCATCGTCATAGTTAATCAACTACTCCACACTCATTAGTGTACATAATTGGAAGGACCTTTGTATTCTATTAAGGAATCAACAAACATGCACTTCTGATAACCATAACTAAAATCTGGGGGGGTCCAATTTTCAAACTGATTTTTGCTGATACTTCATTGTAGGTATTTGCTAACAGAACACAAGTTTTGTTGTGTAAATCAAATTGGTAGAAGGTGGAGAACATGAAAAACGAATCGAATAACACCCACATACCTCACTAGAGTGCAACTATTGTCTGGTGTGTCCTTGCAGTGGTAAGGACCACATGTTACCAAGTTCAGATGAGGCTAATAGACTGAGAAAGATTATCTCTGGATGCCGGGCTCGCCATTTCAAGGATAGTGACCACACTCTTTTTCTGGTACATTCAATTCTCCACTTCAGTTCAACATTGATTCAGTTACCTACCCTACTATTGAACACTTTCCAATCACTTCTTCAATGCTTGATTGTGGAATGTTGGCTGTGCTTCTGTTTCAGGATGGGTCCTTTGATTTAGCGACTGTGGTCAGAGCTGCCGGAAGCTATCGACGTTCGCATCAATATGAGCCTGTGCATGATTATGTTCAGCTTACAAATCAAGAATTTGAGCATTACTGTGAAAATAATCTTAAGTATGTCTTCCTCTTGAATCAATCGCAGAACCTAATAGGTATACCAGGTTTCATCACTAGATTAATCTTCAATAACTGCATATTATTAAGAGTCTTCAAGAAAATACCTAGCCAGTGCAATGAGAACCATAATGTGGAGTGCAAATTGAGGGTTTAGAGGGGATATATTGCTTTTAGCTGCATTCTTTTCTGGCAATGGTCTATACACTACTCACACAGGAGAGATTGCCAACTCAAAATGGCAACCAACACGTAATTAATGTTTGCCTCTTTTTGTTACTGGCCAAGGATGACCATTTCGAGTTGGTCACCCTCGAATAAGCTTCTTCTAATATGGGGTTGACCAAGTCGAAATGGTCACCACTGAAAAAGCTTCTATACGTGGGTGACCAAGTTGAAATGGTCGCTGTTGGCTAAAACAAGGAGATGAACATTAATGACATTGTATAACAACAAAGAAGAGACGAACTTTAATTACCTGTTGGTCACCATTTCAAGTTTGCTAGTCCTCCTGTGGAGTATAAGTGTGGAGTATAAGAGACTTTGAGGTGGAGGTCACAATGTCATCTGATTTTCAGTTCAAGTATAAAAGATTGTTGTTTTTTAACACAATCTGATTAAAAAAAGGATCCTTGCAGAGTAGAATATTTGTGCATAAATGTGACATAAACGTGGAAGTCACTATGAATTGAATTAAATTTTGCATGGCTTAATGCAGATGGAATCGACAACTTTATAGTCCTGTGTACTTTTCAACTTCAGAGAATGGCAAAGTGGTGCAAGGCCTTTCAAACATACCCACAGATAGGCCGGTGTTGCTTGTCGGCAACCATATGTTCTTGGGCCTAGAACTGGGTTGTCTCGTCACTGAATTTGTCAAACAGAAAAATTTACTCCTCCGAGGACTTGCGCACCCCGTTATTCTTGGAAAGTATGAAGGTGAAGGTCAACCTGATGTATCCACCGGTGACGGTGCTCGATTATTTGGTGCTGTGCCTGTGTCTGGGAAGTATATGTTTCAGCTTATGCAACATGGGCATTCCACCTTACTTTACCCAGGAGGTGTTCGGGAAGCCCTCCATCGCAAGGTTTGAATGATCCTTTTGCAACACAATCTAGTGTAGTTTGCAAAAGATCACTAGAGGTATCCTTGAAATCAACGGGAGTTTTCGTTGGGAGTTGGTCCCTTATAATTTCCTATTTGTTGTTTTGCATACAATATCAATAATCTCTTCCCACTTGTGGTTCATGCTTGGAGGTAGTGTTAGATTTGAATGAAGAGCAGCCAATTTCTGTTCATTCAGGGCCAGACTCAATTTAGCACCTCTGGGCATGCCAAAATGAGTTTGACCCTTAATGAACCAATATAGAATGCTCTTTGCCTAAACCTCCTGACTACCTTCAAGCATGCTCTGAAAACGTACCGGACATGGAAGTGTTGTATGCAAAACAACCAACTTTCGACAAACAGTCCCTTTGAATCAAAGGATAATGCTATTATAGTTATCCTTAATCTCCACAGGACTCTTGGTCGGGAGTTGGTTGTTTTGCATACAACACTTCCATGTCCGGTATGTTTTCAGAGCATGCTTGGAGGGGGTTATGGAGGTTTAAAGAGGGACATTTTATATTAGTTCAGTAAAGGTCAAACTCATTTTGGTGGTGCCAAGAGGTGCTAATATGAGTTTGGCCCTGAATGAACTGAAATAGGTTGCTCTTCATTCAAACTCAAACACTACCTTCAAGCATGGACCACAAATGGAAAGAAATTAATGATATTATATGCAAAACAACCAATAGGAAATTGTAGGTGACTAATTCCCGAGGAAAACTGCCATTGAACTAAAGGATAATGCTTGTTTTCTTGCATCTTAAACCGTAAACCCACCAGAACTCAGTGCTCCCTCCTCCATTGGGCTTTCCCACTGGGCTTCTTATCTTTTAGTGTGTATGGCAACTTCTGTTTTGAAGGAGGAAGCGTATAAGCTATTCTGGCCAGAGCAGTCAGAGTTTGTGAGAATGGCAGTGCGGCATGGGGTCACAATCATACCTTTTGGTGTAATTGGAGAAGATGAAACTTTCAATGTAATTCCCTTCACCTCCAATTGCAAGTCATCCATACTTAAGTTAAAACGATTTACACATTAGGAGAAGTGGAGATCTAGACTTCCATCGACAATGATAAGTAGGGTTGAATCTGCTCAATGCTGCTGCTTGTTTTTCTCTCTGACGCATATCTTGTACAGAAATTGTAAAGAGCGTGTCTACCTTGGTTTGCATGACAAAGTATTTCACTGATTCTCATTGTGGGTACAGATATTGCTAGACTTGGATGATCTACGGAAAGTTCCTTTTCTGCAGAATATGCTTACTGCAAAGGGCATACCACAGCTGCGGTACATTACATCCTTTCCTTTTGTTTGCTCAATTTCAGTTTTTGCAGTCGCTGTTCCTCTATCTTAGTTACCTTAGAGGTGCTAATAACCATAGTAAATGGCATTTAGTGTGCTGTCTTTTGGAGGTCATCCTTCTAATAATTGATTTTTGGGTCAATTATTGTAGGTGGCTTGTTTCCAGGAAGCATAGAGTGAGCCTGTTTCATGTTTCTTATTCAGTATCAATGCAATCACTAGATTTCCAACAAAGCTCGTTTTCAGCAGAGCTTTTTTTCTCAAACAGTGAAAATTATTTAAAAATGATATGTTCAATTCTGCTGTGATTCATCAGTTTTCAATGATTCACTTCTCTAAGGAGTTGGAGTGGGGTTCATGGTGGCAGTGCAAATGCAGTGGGTGAAATAGCAGACCAACCGTTGACTCTTCCAATTGTCGTTCCAAAGGGCATAGGGAGAATATATTTTCAGTTCCAGAAACCGATAATTACTGCAGGTTAGCTCCTGATTCCTCCTTCCCATGCATCGTAGCAATATATGTGTATATTAGAGTTATCATTTAGTTCAATGGGACTCTTCATCGGGAGTTGGTCCCCTATGATTTTCCATTGCCTGTTTTGCGTACAATATCAATAGTTTCTTTCCGCTTGTGGTGCATGCTTGGAGGTAGTGTTTCAGTTCGAGCGAAGAGCAACCTATTACAGTTCATTGAGGGCCAAAATCATTTTAGCACCTGTTGGCATGCCAAAATGAGTTTGACCCATAATGAACCAATATAGAATGATCTTTGCTCAAACCTCCACACAACCTCCAAACACGGAAGGTGTTGTATGCAAAACAACCATTTCCTGACCAAAAGTCCCATTGAATCAAAGGATGACTCTATTATTATACCTTTCTGATCTGAACCATGTTCTAATGGTAATAAGTTAATTCTGTTGGTCTTCATCTTGAGCATGAAGCCCTGGAGAATTGTCGTAGTATTGTTGTTATACCTAACTTGCCGCTATTGAGGTAGGTATTGGGTGCCTACTACAGCCAATCACATGGTGACATATCTCCATTTCTAGTTGTAGTGGTCGTGCCATTGTGAGGTCATGAATTATGGCTGATGAAGGACTAGGTAACCCTCTGAGCTCAAACCACCAATCCGTATTCATTGTGAGCGTCTTCTAATTGCCATTGTTGATGTGCCTAGAATTTCCTTGTGTCCACACCAGTGTTGGTCTGGTATCATGTTTTTATGAAACCATTTTGGGTATCTATAATGAGAATTTCCCTTTTTTTGTTACAAATAGGTATTTGATGGTATTCGATACCATTCGGGTCTGTATACCATGCAAGAACATTCATACCTATGCAAAATCGCTCTAGTATCAATATGGTTTGGAATGGTATTGACCCAAATAGTAATACGGGTATACAAAGATTCTCTCACCTTGAGACACCCACTGAATATCAGTATTTGACTGGTATTAAAAATTGGATACCTACAGGTAGGTTCTTTGATACCATTATTGATGTTGGTCATTGATTCCATGCATTCACCGACCTATATACTGGACCGATATCGGCCCACACCTCCTGATTTAGCAATATGTTTCACAGGGCAAGAAGAGGAGTTCAGAGACAAGAAGAAGATGGATGCTCTTTACTTGCATGTGAAAAGTGAGGTGGAGGATGCACTACAATATCTGCAAGTAAGAGTTACAGCTTCCTCTCTTGCATTGTTCCCAATACCATACTTCCATTTTGAGTCATTTTTCTGCATATGTTATCAAAGCTGACTGCAATTTATGTTTAATAAACTGTCCATGTAGATCTCTTAATTGTCAGGGTTCATGTTCAACAGAGTAGAATTTTGAGTACTTCCCTTTCTCACTTAGATCACTCTGACCAGAAAAAGCGACCTGAGGATCCATACCGAGACTTACTGCCGAGGTTGGTGTATGAGTCATCTTGGGGACAACAGCGTCAAGCACCCACGTTCAAACCTTAGTAATGGTTTATATGAATGGTAATGTGTAGAAGAATTATGATTTCCAGTAGATCAGGACAAGGAGTGGATTTCCATTCCTTGCAGACATCCAGGACCAAAATTCTTATGGTGAAGCAGGGGAAGTAGTCATAGACAATTATTTGTCACATGTACAAGTGATCTTCATCAACAAAGTGAATTGGGAACAAAGAAGTGTTCTTAGTGTGCTTAGTACATCTACCCACATTGTTTACCATAAGCAGAGTAGCATATGTGGTCCAAACGTTGCAAACACAACATATTGCAATGTGATGGAAAACACAATCATGATGAGTAAAACCATATTTTCTAACCAACCCATACGATGGAGAAGTACAACAAAAGCAATGGAGAAGGAGTGCATGTGCTCATGGAATTGCCAATGAAACATTGAATCATATTGTACAAAATGTCTCCCAGGTTGTGTACTTAAAAGATTAAGCTTAAATATGAATCGGAGTAGTGCTACAGCAGAGTGATGTCTGGTTCAACACTTTTGAGTGTTGAACACTAATTCCCACATGGGATTCAACAAGGTTTTGATCAGTGTGAAATTGATTTGTGGCAAACTTCTTCCCCAAAAAGTTTGTCTTGTGTCAATCCATACAACACCCCTAAGGTAGTTGTGTCTAGTACTGTACATTGAAAATGCTTCTCTTAAACAAAAACTAACATGTCTACTAGATAGTGATGCAGCTAGCACTATAGTAACCCTTAGTCTTCCTCCTTCACAAAGATCAATATATGTCTTCACTCTCGTCTAGTATGTCAAATTCAAAGGAGAAAATTATGTGACATCCTTCTCTACAAATGTACCCTCCAAAACCTTGTATTAGTGGGCTGCTACTTGCAAATCATGGCAAGCGCAACCCTATTCCTTAGGTCAAGTCCGCAAAGCCTCAATGCCATCAACAGACCATCAATGTTAAAGACTTGTTTGTAACTTGGTATGTGACCCGGAGATCCCAAGAATATACCCCCAAGAATATACCCCAACATGTTAACAACATCAAGACTTTGCTATTCACCTACAAGCATGCCAAGGGTTGCCCATACTCCTATTTTGTCACAAAGGCTTGCAAACACTAACAACTCGCTCATCGCAAGGCTTACGGCGGCCTCCTTATTGTTGGCAAGGAATCATCTTCACTTAGCTTATATGTTGGAGGTTAGTGCAACCTATCCTAGGTGCCAAATACTTGTTCGCATGCACAAGAAGGGGAATCACCGCACTTTAATCATAAGGCTGATCTTTTCCCCATGTAGTCCTCCATGTCATGCATTCCCTCGGACATTAGATCCAACATGATATCAATTATGTTGTGTGGTTTATCAACAACAAAAGTGCAAACCCCAAGGCCCTAACCCTTAACAAATGTTTACATGAAATAGATTAAAAATTATGTCATCACTCACCCTCCCTTTCAAACAATGCTTTTGCACATGCAGCCAAACAACACGCCCATAGAGATATGGACCTTTAGAATGCTCTCCCTTAGAAACTAATGTTGTAAAATATTCTTCTGTATATATAGGTAAGGGTGTCATAGTGCAGGTGGGAAGCTTATCACATTTGAGCCAAATGTTGTTGTAAAGGTCAAGAGATTATCATCTACTGATAAGATAGTAAGGAAGCACAACATACATTAAGCACGTGCCATCAATGCTATTTAAAAAGAAGTGTGTGAGGGCCTATGCCTCCAAATATGGGCCTTCCAACCAAACAACAACTTGAATTCATTGGGCTATGGTAATGGAACTCTAGGGACATTACCTTGGAGGGTTTAGGAATGAAACTTGACATGGCATAGCCTCATAAAATTTTGTGGGATGGTTCTAGGAGGATATTTGTTTATGATTAATTGCCTCCCACATGGACTACATGTAGAAGGTGTTATCCTTTTTGCCTTGCAATTAATTATAATGAAATTATAGTTCATGTTTAAATACTAGGTTGTACTTATATTGTTTACCTTGCACAATGCTTCATTTAGATAAACAAAACAAAATAGGTACAAGTGTGGGTATTTCTATCTCATTATGTGTAATATTATTCAAATGTGCACTTCTATGCTATGGGCTCATACCAACAATGTGCAAACACTTTTGTGTTGTTTTTGCAATGATTTGAGGATATTCTTGGGCTCCAAAATGGGCACATTTAGAAGAATTGTGTTGTCTTGCCCATCAAAAGTTGGTGCAAATTCATTTGGAAGGCACTAGTTAGGACCAAGTGCAGTGAAGTGTATGAAAATAGTGCCCTGGTATACTCAAGCATAATCAACCCTAAAAATCCAATTTAAACAATACTTTGCTACAACTTTTGGCGTTTGATCAAACGCCAAAAGTTGTAGCAAAGTATTGTTTAAATTGGATTTTTTTCATGGCGACCTCTATTATTGTGTTAGATACTCAATATAGAATATCAAGATGAGATCTTCAAAACTTATCATTAAAAGTGATGCTCAAAAGGTAATAGCTAAATTTGGTTTTGGACATAAATTTTATGACCTTGAATATATTGAAGTTGGATTTTTCTTTTTCTTTTCATATTCCTTGAACTCATTATAAACTTGAGGGCACCATGACATAAATCTATAGGAAAGGTCAATTTAATGTAATTTTATCATATTTAAATCAAATTTAAAAAATTACTTATTCAATACCACTTACTTGCACACCACTTGCACATCTTTTAGAATATGTAGAATTTTCTTAAATTTTTTTTGTCAACATTTTTTGCTTGGCTTTGTAGATCGTTGTGTTTTAAAAATGTTTATGATTTTTTTCCTTCACAAAATTCAAAGTTAGTATGTAGTTTTGAATCAATTTCACTTAGGTATTGGAGTTGTGCACTCGACCGTGCTTGCTCCCAACTAAACAAGCAAACACATTTTGTTTTAAAATATGTTGCAAATGTCTCTTTTAATACAAATTAAGACCTACTATCAAAAGAACTTAGATACTTTGGCAATGGATTTTACACTTGTGCAAATGTTTTGGAACAACTTTTGCATGAACATGTTCACACGAGTATTAGAGTTTATTCATATTTTATTTGGATGTTACATTGTTTAGTTTATAAGAGTAGATCTCTATCCTATTTGTGATCTAATTTGCATCTAAGTCAAAAGCACAACATTGTAAAGAGGTCACCTCCCTTCATATTTGTATACACGTGTAATAATCATGTATTTAATGGGGTTATTATGTTGGATTGCAAGATTATTTGACCCCTTGACTTATGAATAAGTGCATTGTGACCCATTTTTTTTAACACCCTTTGATTACAACTATTAACCCTAGAGCCTTTACTTTTCCAACATTTTACATCACTTAGAAAGACTAGAAAAAACAAGGTTGACCCCAAATGTGCAAGTAATTCAATAACAAAAGATACAAAATAGCAAAGTAGTTGGCATAAGTATTCACCTATACTCACAAAACATTTAGACATAGACAAAAACAATCAAATGACAAAAGATTTTAACCTGTACTTTTAAAGTGTTGAAAAACACTAGCAACTTTGAAACACTATGACCACACCACATCACATTCACATCATACAACAACTCATTTTAAATATGAGGTATCTTGAGATTGTTCTATACTCCTAATATCAACCTGAAAGTAAGGACAAGACGGGCTACTAGAGGTGTTTAGGAACAGTTATTAACCTTATATACTACATTAACAATAAATAAATCAATAAATCAATACACCTCATTATATATAATGGAAATTTGTGCATTTACTTGATGCTTTGTTATTTCAACTTCAAGTAACTATTAGGTCTCAAGAAAGTTTTTTTCTAGGTTAATACATATGCCCATATGAATGGACGTATCTAGTGTCTAGATAAGGAGACATATTAAACCGATCACAAAGATAATGTACCAGTATACAACAATGTGTTGTCCCTGTCATGACACATTTGAATGGAACAATTATATGAGGTTAAAGGACATAGTGCAAAGGTTATGTCCATTGCATACAATCGAGAATTTCTCATCCTTACAAATAAATGAAGCGACAATATACACGATCCTAACTCTCTTCAAGAGCATAGTACGTGAATAATTCATCATGAGCTTTTATGGTCATCCGGGCCACTATCACTTGAAAAAATCCCACAAATTTATCACCTATGTGTTTGTGTCCATTGTGACATTCATGCCATTGGACATTGGGCACAAGACGAGTATCCTGTGTTGGGTTAAAGTCTATGATGTTCCCATACATGTAGGGGTCTCTGTCACAATATCTTAAACAACTAGCCTTCATTATCTCAAAGGTAACCAAGTACATCCTCATGGCAAGGATGGTTTGGATGAGTGTGTGCCACATTTCAAATGGATGTGTGGGTCAAACATGGAGAACCAACAATAAGTGGACTTATGATCTTATGGATCATTTGATGGTATATTTAGAAATAATAATTGCCTTAGCTTTTATGACATAGATTGTACACTTAGATGCTTATGAAGTACATCAGGGGATGAAAATGTCTTCATTGACTTTATTAATGAATGCTAGGGTTTTACATTATACATTTGATATGGGTTCATTATTTTCAAAAGTATATTTGTATACGCATGTTAATGACTATATATGAATGTAAATTTATTCACATAGACATTTTGTCACTTGTATATTTATTATTGAAATTGTACGTGTATTGATTGATTTTACACATAAAACTTGTATAGAGGGAGGTTTTAGAGTATGTTGTGAACGCATGTGGTTCTTGGTTTTTAATGAAAGGTGCACCCCTTGGGAAATTCCGCAAATGTCTAACGATATAAGCGTTGGAGATTGTACATTTCTTAGGATTTATGAACGGGAGGAACCAACAGTTAGTTACAGATGAACCGGTTGAAGTTCAAGACTGTAGGAAAACTACCTATCATTTTAAAAGAATCTATAGAATATACCCCAAATTAATAAAAGAAAACCGAAGGATGTCAACATGTAACCAGTTGGATTTGCAAACACTAGGATCTCAACCGATTATGCCCAAAAATCTCCCCGATCATTGCTTAGAATAGGTTTGTCTACAAGGAATATCATGACCGGATTGAAACCTAGTGTGGACACGCGAAGGCACAACGTGGATTTAGTGAACCTCGGGAGGAGGGGTTTGATGATTGATCACTATATTCGTTAATTTGGGACTTTTTCGGCATTTTGAGACAGTTACAAATATAAAAACATGGATAAAATCACACAGATATTGGAGAATGTTGTAAGATGCAAATACTTTGAAGCAGGTGTTCATATCAAGAACCCAATTAAGAACTCATATAAAGATGGTTTAGGTAGGACGACCCAAACATTAGACCATGTTCTTGTGGTCCATATATTAATTTGAGACAAGAGAAAGTCTCAAATTAACGAATATAGTGCATTCACGAGCAAGTTGGAGTAGGTTTCTCCTATTCGGATGCAAATAAAGGGCCTCATACATAAATGTGTTCCTCACCCAAATGATCCCCTTTTACAACTCTTAAGTTCAAGATGTCCTACACTATATGGGTGGGCACAATATCCGGGATTGGGCACTTAATTACTCGGGTAGTGAGCTCTAATTTATGTGCCAAAGCCAACCTTGGTTGAAATTGGAAATACGTTAGTGACCAAAGGTCGGACAATTTCGTATAGCAATGCAAAGATTGGCATGTGAAATATCTAAATCACACAAATACCACATGTAGAAAATTGTGTTAGGAGCAATTGTTGAACAACATGTACGTATTTCTTATGAGATGGTTAAGACCATGGTGACCTTTGGTATACCATGGCACGTTATGACGTAGTGATTATAGGGACACTTTATACAACTCCATGTGGAATCAATCAATGTAGAAGGATGAGATGCCCTTGCTGCATGATGAGGATGATGAATATCAATAATGGTCAAGTTGGGGTGAGGATCATGACACAAGTGAAAAATATTTTCTCAAGGGAGTGTGGGATTAAACTTCATCATGTCAAATGTTGGGGGTGGCTTGTACTGTGGCATGTTGGCTTTCTATTGTGCACTAACTCAATTTAAGAAATTAATGCAAAAAAAAGATATCATGTCAATAGTTTAAAGCATATTGAGTGCCAAAAATATTTGCAAGTCCTTAACAAGTTTTCCCGAATCGCGGACGTGGCGCACACACATTTGTAGATGACATCCAGATATGGGAGGGGTATGAAATGCATCATTGAGTCGCTCAAACCCATACAATATAACTGTGGCTTTTGCAAAGTCCACGAGTCATCACTTGCAAGGGGAATTGTCATTGGCAGCATTCGGGAGGACATAAAAAATGGGTCGGCACAAGAGTAGTTAATGGAGAACATGGCACAGTGGATAAGGGGAAGAATAAAATGGACCACAGTAGCAATCATAGGGCAACACTGAATATGATGACCCTAGGCCACATGTATATGCATCAAGTGCCAAAAAATATACACAACTTGATGCAAGATTGGTTGAAATAAACCTTGGTAGCACAAGCACATTGAAGGGAATTGGTAAAAGATAAAGGGGGAGACGAGGGGTTAAAGGTGTATCAATAGGTATAAGCAATGAGGAGGAAAACAAAGTATGTTGGAGATTGATGGGCCTAGTCCGTGGCTGAAGCCCACTGTTGAGGGATACATTGCACATGGATAGTGGGTCTGACTCGGATGAGGAGCACATGAATAAATAGCAACAAGATGTTGAAGACATGAATTCTTTAAGCCTAGGTGAACCTATGGGGATGTTGTGGGCCATAATGAGGTAGTGGGTTTACATAGTAGCTGCATGATCCTTTGTGTGGCATTTGACAAACATTAAAAGAACAAATTTATAAGGCGGCTATCATCAAAGTTCGGGAAGGGGTGGAGTGAAAATTTTGTCGTAAGGAAGTTGTCGAAGTTGATGCGAGATAAACGAGCTTGGGCAAGGAAGCTTATACAAACACATGGTCATAGAGAAAATAAATCTACAGATTACATGCAGAGGGCGGGGATGCGTTAAAGCTAACAAAGTGATAAGACACAAGAGCAAAAGTTCAATATTGCAAACATCACATGTGAGGCAGAGTACCATGGTTTTTAGTTACCACAATCATTTTGAATCTTTTATAGGGGTAGGAAGAAAGTCACACAATTGTGCTAAGTAATGTATTTTGAAAATTGGTGTATGCTAACTCAATTGAGGACTAAGGTAGGGGTGACAATTTCCGTGCGGGTCCTAAAGTTGACCCCTATGTCGAAAGCACCTTTCTAGGTGCTTGTACCTGGGTTTACAAAAGCACCTATCAAGGTGCTTTTACCGTTCACAGCGCTGCCGGCATTTCATTAGTTGCCAGTGGTCGGTTTTAGAAATCCACCCTGTGGATATACCAAGTACCCTATGTGCGAGTGTTGGTCACTCTACAAGGTTTCCTTTAAAAATTTGTAGGAAATCATAAACATGTTGGAAAATTTTGATTTTTTCATAGTTGCTCTTGCACCAGCTTTGCAGAGCGCTCAAAATTTATAAAAAAATAATTTCAACATCCCAACTAGGCACATCTGAAATTTGGACGGAAATAGCCACCCCTACCTTATGGATGGGCACACAACTTATACTCTGCTCAAGCAGAGCAAAGTCTCATGATCGGTGACCCCAATGTACTTGTTGTCAGACACCGCTAGCCAAGTGGATTTGATGGACTTCCCCTTAGTTGAAGCGTACAATGGGACTTCTTTGTTACAGTCTCCCATTGAGAAACCATTGACAAAGTCCGAGATGTTGGCAAAGACAAGCAATGCGGTTTTCCCATTGATAGAACGTGTATCTAGAGTTTTAGGAAATGATGAGTTAGCCAAGGCAAAAAAACAAAAAGAAGTGAGATCAAAGGTCTCAACATTTAAGACACATGACGAATAAGAAAGTAAAGGATTTTTTCGCACACGAGAAGATCTTTCAATGTCTTAGGAAACTTGAGAGGGCTAGGGAGTTAAGAAATATACACGGGTAGATCACTTAGTGCATTTTAAAAACGACGTGCGGCATAATATAGAGAGGATTAAAATCATTTGAAATAAAAATTATAAAGGAATTCCAAATAATGAAGGGGCCATTAAATGTAGACAATCTCATTATAAGTAAGTTAGATGGACATAAAACGTGGACCATTATTTTTTTGTAAAATTAATATAGGGGCTAAAGATAAGGATCCTAGAAGGTATGTTTAGTATGGTATGTAAATGGGGTTAGGACTCATGGGGATGGATGGTAATTGGGATTTCCGTCTGTCCAATCTAAATTGTAAATTCTAAACCTGCTTTACTATGCTCTGTGTTTTTGGTCACTTGCATTGCAATGACCGCTATGGTATTTGTGTTGGCATCTCCTATGTGTTTTCATCATAATAGTGTTTGCAAAGGTATTACTTTGCTATGGTCTCCTATGTGTTTTCTTCATAACTGTGTTTGCAGTGGTATTACTGTTTGCATCCTTCTTTGTTTCCATGTTTTCCCTCAACACTCGTCAATTGCATTAGGAAGTAGACTAGCTTTTATTACTTAAAAGGAATATAAAGTACAAAAAATTGCAGTGACTTGGACAATATAAGTAATGAAAGGGTGCAAACAAATGGGCTATTTTTGAAATTTACCCTAATTATAGGGAGGCTTTAATTCAACCCTTGAAGGTAAATAACCTCAAAACAAAAAAAACCCGGCCGCATGTAGTGCACAAAAATGCCTTAGAGTGATCTACCCGTGGAAATATACGGCCCAAGATATAAGTGTTGATACTCTAAAGTGTGGGCATTATGTAAATGTTGAAGTGTGAGCATTTAGATTGTTGGCTATATGAAAGAAACCGATTTCATTCAATTTATGTTGGCTCCCTATCTTGGTCTCTTGTGATGGTAATGTGAGGTACTTGGTTAGACTTGGTTAGTCTCAATTTGTCTTTCCTCTTGCCATATGAGTAATTCATGCTATGGGGATGCTTAATTTTATGATACACTAAATATGATATTTAGTGTCACCAATTCTAAATGTCTTGTTCAATACTAATTGTAAACCCTGGTGCAGTGTAACCGACACTAAATGTTGATCCAACATTGTTTGTCATTCTTCTGAAATTTTTTGGGGGGATTGGAAATTTACAGTGCTGCAATTAATGTGACTTACAATAATTTTACAATGTTGATTTTTCATCCAAATTTCAATCATCCATGTGAATATTTCATTACATAAATGTGAGGGTGTACAATAGAGAAAGTCTCTTCAAGGAAGAAGATGGAAGTGAAGAAACTCATCCACAAGTTCAATGAAGCTGAGAAAGATAATGCCATCACCATTTCTTTTGCACTCAGACGGAGACTACTACTTTGCTACACAAATTCAAGTTTTAGGGATTAGGATTGTAGGGTTTAGGGTACCAAAACGCTAAATCACAACATTCTCCAATATTATACTATACACAGTTGTCATATATATTATACTTCATTGTCATGTGCCATATTATCATATTTTTGTCTAGAAAAATTGAACATAATACCATAAATAACTTATCAGGTTTTACTTTCTAAATTGTCATCATTAATGATGGGGTCTCCATATCCCATCCTTTGTAATGAACTTAAAAATTCATATATTCTTTTATAAAGCTGGATTCATGTCAGATATTTGCAGTTAGAGGCCTTCAATGTCTATTCTAATTCTTAAACAATTTGACAACGCTATGTATTGACAACATAAGTTTCATGTAACCTTTCTTCTTTTTGATGTCCATCAAATAAATCTTAAATAATTTAATGATGTGCATGTTTTTTATTGTTGAGTACTCTCGTTGTCATGACTTCGATTTGTGCAGAAGGTGGCCTTGCCCTTATGAGAGTTCATCCTCAAAGTGATGGTCAAATTTTTGTTAGCGTCCATATGTTGTCTTTGAAATTGAATTTCAAAGAAGACTATGTTTTCTTAGAAGATAATTTTTTTGATGAAGCCAAAGAGTTATCCTACACAATTGAAGTTTCATCTTCCACAGATGGCAAGAAAAAAATGTGGGTGACACATCATTCCAATTATTTTGCACTATGAGATATGTGGGCCTCTCCTAAGTTTACAAATGTCGTAAGTTCAAAGTATGCCTCAGTGGTTCACAATTTACATGATGTTCAAGCCCTTGAACCTAAACTTTTTCAATTAGATGACTCAGAGGTAGAGTCTGTCGTAGGTGATTTCCTATCCATGTCTAGGGCCAGAATAGTCTTTTTGTACTTCCTCTTGCACAATCTTCATTTGGTTCAAAAATGTTTGATCAAGAGCCTTCTCTCACCCCGTTATCCAAGGTAGACCTTAGTGCAGTTGATTGCATTCATAAGGTAAAATTTATAAAATGAGCCAAAAGTCGGTTTAGTAAGCTCAATTTTGATAAATTCAAATATTTTCATCTTCGATATTTGCCTGTTGAATACAATGGAAATCATATTTTTGAGTTTCCTCTTGTCCTTGTAGTCATCAAAGCGGGAGACGCTCAGAAATTGTATGGTATGGATAAGCACTCCAATGGAAATACATGGTGCTAGCCTAATACATGCAATATTAAAAATACATTTAATCGCAATTTTTGTGTTGCTCGTTGTGTGGGCCATTTGCGTTGCGACAATTTCGACTGCAAATACCTTACTCGAGAATGACGTCACAATTTTGTGAATGAGAAGCTCTGAAATGATTACGCTAAGAAACTTTTTTTTTGACATGCCCTTTCATTTGATTCTACTCTTGTTTGCAAGATCTGCAAAGTTTCTCCTACCTATCTTGTAATTTATTTTGCTATGGTGTATCGTAGACATGCTACTAACCGTGCAACACCACTTACCGTGCATGTCACGATACTCCACCATGCCACTTACCGTGTACTTTTAATCTCGGCCGTCAAATTATATCACATGCAATCTCAACCGTCCGATGTCTCTCAAACTCAATCATGACCGCGCCAATGACCTAAAACATCACTGTCAACTCACACTCATCATGGAGTTTCCTTCAGTCAAATCACATAGCAAGGTGTAGATGTAGCAATTTGATGAAGATGAAAAGAGCAGACCTTGCCAGGGCCAAAAAAGAAGCAAAAATTCAACAACAACTTGAGAAGAAAATGGCTACACAAGTCAAAAGGACAATATCAAAACCTCATCAATTTCTTATGCCTACAAAGAAGAGGGCAACATTTGTAGCTCCTTTAGTGAAACCTAACATGCACGGTTAGTGAATGGCACATTGATCACACATTGATGCATATAGTTGTGAACTTGATTGTAGAAAGGTTACAACTTTTCAAATACAATTGTCATTTCATTTTACCACAATACTCTCATCTCATTTACTAATTATAATTTATTTATTTTAAAAAAAAAGGTTTAACCCACCTTGTGGAAAACCATTTGAAACCCAAATATGCACGGTTAGTAGCATGTCTACGATATTAGGTGACAAGTGACGCTTCCACGTTGCGAGCTTGTATACATATTGGGACTTACAATCACCCTATGGCCCGCGGTGATTGTAGAGAATCACGTGTTGTCACAACCCTTACTAGCTCCCTTAACTAACTTGATCCATTTCAATTCTAGCAAGGGTCACAAGTACTAACCATTCGCATTCCACCATGCGAATGGTTAGCTCCCCATACCGCGGACCTTTTAGCGTATAGGAGGGGGACCAACCCTCCTACACTTGCATTTGGGACTCACCTCTTAATTTGTAATCAATGATTAGATGTGAACTTCCATCCATGGAAGTCCAATCTTAAATTGATCATCATCTTGTCAAAGCAACGTTACAAACAACCCGACCCGAACCATACTAGGCAACCATGCCCCCATGTTGGGCCAATGCTCATGAAGGCTGTGCTATTTGGCCTAGGGTGGGTTTGGCCAGCCACGCCGCCTCACCCATATAATCCTCTATCACTTTTGGCAAGACCCCTACTCCACCGTCAAGAAACCTTTTGTCACTCTACCAAGAGTTGGGGTCAAGTAGACATTTTTCCTTAGCCGTTGGGGCTAGAAGTCCCCAGCACCTTCAGAACAGTATAACTTCCTTGTATGATCTCTAATGTTCACACACCACACTTCATTGGCATCTACGTTTTACGTAGATGCCAATGGACTCCTCACTTGCCCCATTCGGGCAAGTATTGAGGAAGTTATGTCTGCTCAAACCTTGGCAGTCCCGAGAGCCACTCTTAGGCAATTGCTGTACATGTGCGCTGTGTCGGGACAACGCCCCACTCAAATTGCCATATCTCCTAGCTCACACCTCCGATTGAGATATTCTTGAGCATTCTAGAATTTCTAGTGAGCTCAAATGTGCAGAATGTATGTCCTTCATGATTGTTGGTCAGTCTGTGAAAGAGTGGATATTTTTCGCCTAAGGGTTGATGGGTGCTAGATTATAGGCTCATTATAGAGGGATCTATGAGTCCGAGTTTTGATGATTCTACATATAGAGTTGTCAGTGTCTAGAGAGAATTTTGGGCAATATCAATCAAAATCCTAGTGTTTCGAAGACCAACCCGTTACATGTTGACATCTTTCAGGTTTTCTTTGCTAAATTGAGGAATATTTTGTAAATTCCCATAATTGGATTAGATCGATGTAAAGTCTTTTCTCTTCTCTCTACACCCTAAGCTTCTTGTCTTTAGTGTCTAGTTTTTGCACAAATTCTAATATCATCACTTTATTTTGGTCTACATATGACTTAAATAAGCAGCGCTAGCAAGTTTCCTTTCACCATTTGAACAAATGTACTTTTCTACTAAGATTGGAAGAGCATTTTGCTTGAAGGCAAGAAAAGAGTAAGATTCAACTTCTCAAAAAGGTTCACTTATGCGGACATATATACACCAAGAGTCCACTGCACAAATACTGTCATCCAAAACTCATCAAGTTCTTCATCATCTTCATAAAGACCACATTGAATGCCCTGGCTGCCCAAATGCCTCCCTCCTACATCCAAAGCTTCCATAGCTTCACTTAACCCAAAATCAAGATCATCCGGTTGCCCACCCACCATAGAACCTAACCAATTTTCATCATCTCCGAAGTTTTGTAGATCCATGATTGTATCATTCTCCCCACCACCCTCTTCATAATCTTCCTTATATGCTTCATGTTAAGGTCTAGCACCAAGGTCATGTACAAAGTGTTTCTCTTGACTAATTGGACTCCCCGATCGTAAATAAGCTTTGCGTATGTGTGCAACTTTGGGAGATTATCCATGTCCCATGTATGAAATCATCAATTTGAATAATACAATGTTGCACTTTGTATCACTTCATAATGTCACATGCTACACCAATCCTCTATTATCATGCATCCACGTTAACATTACAAAACCCCGTAATATCACGTGCACTTTGGTTGCCATAGGTGTGATACTATACTATAGTTGACCCCATCCCGGTTGACTTGTTGCAAGTCATGTGTGGCAATGTGCCAAACAAAGCTTTGGTCTAACTATTGTAGCAAGATGATAGGTTTGCAAATTCCTATGCAAGCTTGATGGACTTGGACTTCTCAAAAGTTTGAGTCGTGGTCTTCACCTAATATTGCTGTGCACCTCCAGTTATCATGCATGTACTTGTTCATAGACCTCGAGAACATTGGTTCATAGACCAACCCTCAATTGTACCTAGGATAAATTGTTTTTTGAGATTTTTTGGGGATGACTTCCAGGACCAATCAAGCAATTTATTACATATAGCAAAACATATTTACTTACAACAAACCTTTCATACACGTTGTCTTTGCATCATCTACAAACTCTAACCTTGTATAAGTTGGCTTTGCAATTACATGTTTGTATACTACACTAAATATGTTATTTAGTGTCACCAATTCTAGTTGTCTTGCTCAATACTAATTGTAAACCCTAGTGTAGTGTAACCGACACTAAATGTTGATCCAACATTGTTTGTCATTCCTTGTAAATTTTGGGGGGATTATAGATTTGTAGTGTTACAATTACTATCACTTACTAAGTGATTCTTCATCCAAATTTCAATCATCCACGACAACATTTCATCACAAGAGAAGAGAAGAGAAGGTAGGGTTTTGGCCAATGGATGAACTCATCCATCATCCATGACAGTATTTGTAAACTACTCATAGGAAGTGTCGTCCGAAAAGTTACCATAGTGACATTAAGTACCATATGACACTAAATATCATATTTAGTGTAGTTTGGCACTTGCATGTACTAACAATTGATAAATGTACACATGAATTACAAATTGGTAAACTTTGTAGATGAATGTGAATTGGTAAGAACAAGTTTTTATCAGCGCCCGTATCTTATCTTCATCATGCCTTTTCTTTAATATTTTAACATAGCCCGTGCACATAACACCCATGCGCTTGTCATAAATAAAGTTGAGGCATCCATAGTTGACCATATTCATTTAAATGTTCACTAGGGTACATGTAATTCCGGCATGGATGAAATCTATTGTTGACCTATATTTTTTAGGTGAATGAAGTTAGGGATTATGTGGTGGTAGCTTCATATTCACTGAGCAAATTGAAATAGATGGCGGCGTGATTATGAATGTGATCAATTGCTAACCCAAAGGTGGACTCTTCATACAATGTACGAACTGATGTGAGTGTAAGAATGGGAATTATTTGAGGCATCAACGTACATAGTATACATAAGGGAGAGGTATTATTTTTCTCTAACTAATGTGTACATCTAGAAAGGATATTAAAGTTTTTGGAAGTGAATGTAGATGTACAAAAAGGGGCCCTAAGGTTTAGCAAAAAAATGATAATAGATGTGTTAGTTTCATCCAATTCATGTTTTCATCCATTGTTGTCATATGATCATAGTCCTTAATGGCTACCAATTTGTTATTGTTAGGGCTTGCATTTGGGTTCTAGGTTTTTACAAACTAGAGGCTTTTGGAGCACTCATGAGGTTCCTCAAGTTCTCTCTCCAGATTGTGGCTAAATTATTGTGCTCTTGTCTTTGTTTGTTTGATACAATCGTTGAGTTACATGCTGTGGATGAAAAAGTGCTCAATGACTCTCTTATTGGAAAGTAAAAATGATTTTATGTCTAATAAATGCCTATTTAATTCATGATTTGTATTTTGTATATGTAGTAGAGGCATTTATCACTATAAATTGAAAAGCTCAAAATAAATACATGAGTCCATTTTCTAGGATGTCATTAATATGTATACATTTTTTTCTCTCTAAAAACTTCTTGTATATAGGGGGTTTAATTTCATAATGACCCACACATGTTATTTAGGTTACCAATGCAGAGTCCATCCCATGGGGTTGCTAACCACAATTTCACCAAAATTTGCAGTGTTGTGAGTGATTGAGGAGGTTCCTGTTTGAGTGGTTTCTCCATTACACCCGGCTGGCTTTGGATCCACCAATGGTGGTAAAAGTGGTGTACTAGTCATGCTTCTTTCATTTACTCTCATAAGAGATTTGATAATTGTTGTAGCCAAGAATCAAGATTTAAATGAGCGGTTGTAGGTTAACCTATAGATTGATTATGTGTTCCAGTAAGCTCCACCGCTTCAAAATTTGCATCAATTTTTGTATTCATGAAAAAAATTAACAAAAGTTTGCATTCTCTTTATAATTTGTTTCTCTTCGCAATTCCATGCTATTACTCCTCATAAACAAATGCAAACTCTAATATTTATCAGTTATAGATGCCTCAACCCTTAGATGAGTTGGTATGTATGCCCTCACCCCGGGCAGGGGGGGGGGTGTGGACTCTTCATACCATGTAAGAACTAAGGTGAGCGTAAGAAGGGGTATTATTTGAGGCATTAGCGTACATAGTAAGGGTAAATCAACTGCCACCAGTTGTGGCAAGTAGCCAGGTTTGTCCAAAAATGACGGGGGTGGGTGACATTTAAGTATATATGAACAAACGAGTTCCTCAAAAATAATAAGAGATGTGCACTTGTGGGGACAACAACAACAACAACAACAACAACAACAACAACAACAACAACAACAACAACAACTTTAAATGTTTGTATTCCATATTCACAGAACACCACATTTGTATATTATTGCAATCTAGTGTACGCCATTCTGGCGGTTAGAATTTTCCATAAGTCATGCATAATTCCAAGTAATGTTAAATCCTAGTTTGGTATATTTTAACACCTCCTACCCTGGTCATGTTTACCCTGTAATCCATTCTCAACCTAGCATGTGTTCTATGTCCCATGTTTCGTGATCCAAACATTTGAACTACTAATAAACAGACCTCTAGAACATGATCATGGTCATGTTTTGGGACAATAATATGTCCTAGACAAGGGTGCATTTCAGTATAATATGTTTGAGCATGGATGTCCATGCCATCATGCATGCATGTACCAACCAACATTTTTTGTGTTAGATTTGGAAAATAAGATCCAATTTTTTGAAATGTGATCTAGAAATTTGAAACTAGATCTAGGTTGCTTCAACTGCCAAAGAAATCTAAATGAAGCCCTAATGAATTAACATGGATATCTCTTGAGCAAGGTCAACCTTTTGCCTAAGTATAATGCAACACCCAGTATTCATATCGGATTGGTGTTTTGGTACCAGTTTAGTGCTGTGAGGCTACATATAAACATTGTAACAAATTGTGTTTCATGCTTTAGGTGATATAGTGGTATAGTGATAGATGTTGCACCACATTATGGTGTTGGGGTTTATCCATTAGTGCTTGTAGTGAGGGTATTTCCACTTGCTAACTTTTTTTGAAGCCCTAGTTGTTGCCACCTCAAAGGGTTTGTGACTCGGTTCTATCCTTCCTACCTCATTTTCAATGTCTCATTGAGGTTGTTGCATAAGATTTGTGAGGTTTCATCTTCCTCTTCAAGGCTTTGAGTTTTTCCTCAAGCATTCTCTTGCACCATGGAGATTTGCTTTTTCAAAGATCAAGCAACCTTGGTTTTAACCTCTAATTTGTTACTCACTTATAGGTTTTGACACTTGTTCACTTCATTCTCAACAATTGTGACATTTGTTGGCCGTCGCTTCAAAATTCTTCCTTGCCATTATTCTATCTCATCACCATTGCTCTTGCTCTTCCATTGCCTATGTTGCTCCTTAGCTATTGACAAAACTTGTGCAAAACTTGTTTGTTCTAGTTTTGACATGTGAGATGTGAAGTATATATTTGAGTGCACCAAAACCTCAAGGACCCCCCTACCCCCACTTGATTGGATATTTGGCACCCCAAAACAACTAATTGAGTGACAAAAATTCTCTCCACGTCCCATGATCCAATTTTTTTTGGTATTAATGTTCCGATGGTATATTGATCTTTTTGACCTTGGTTCATTGATGGTGTACCAATGTTTTGACGCTATTATAGTGATGTTACTTGCTTTGAAAATATTCAAGTGTAGAATCATGTGCAATTACATGTAAAGAATCATATTTGGAGTCTTATAATGGCTCATCTATGTTGAAGGGACATTGGATATGAACAAATTAGCATTAATTTTGGCCATATCCGAATCATGTGCAATCACCTTCCAATTCAAATTCCATGTTCTATAAGTTTTTAAGTCCAATGTGAAACTTGAACATTATTGGAACATCATTTAAACTTAGATATGGTTCTAGTTACATGATGCATGACAACAATAAAAGAAATGCATTTCTAAGATATTTCTAAGACATTCCATAGAAATGATGATCCCTATTCCTCTCAACAATGATGCACAAAATCCAATAGAAATTGGAATTGCTAAAACCACAACATTGTAATGAAAAGAAGAACATATGTAAAGTGATGCCAAACAATTCATGATTATTTGCATTCATGATATAAATGCACTCAGAAGCATCTTCCATGTTATGATTTGTTAGGTCCTCATTATGAATTTTTTAGGCACTTTGAAAGTGACCTCTTCAATTGATATGTTTAATCACATAGAAACATGAAGTGGTCACAACATTGTAATGAAAATGAGTTTCACATGGAACTCTACATGCATAAAATCTTCATTTTTGCTTCCCTTCTTTCTCAAGACTGCGAATTTAGAGTGGAGATGAAGACCTAACTGTGTCACCCATCAAAAAATTTGGTAGTATAACTTAAGTGGCCTCACCTGAGGGTGGTGACATGTGGCAAGAGCAGTCACTCAAAAAAGACATTCGTAGTTCCTAATATTGCACATATGATACACGTTGACACCTCGTGGTTGACACAATGATATGATTTTACCACTTCAACGGGTTTTTAAATAATAATAAATATTTTTTTTTTTTAAAAGGCGCTCACATTTCTAACCTAGCCTTACAACATAGTTCAATTTGTTGGATCGCTCTTGCCCAACCCCCATTCTTCAAAAAAATTGCAGCTTGATGTGCATGAATATCTCCCATTTCATAATCAATTGCTCAGCATAGCTTACAACCCTTCCATGTCAACCTCTACCATGCAAACATCTCTAGAGTTGGTTCATAACTATGTAGTGCCTGAGGTGACATTCCAGGAGTCGGGAAGATTATGACATCATCGTTATTGCTGTAATCATGCACAACGTTCCATTTGAGTCACTTGTCCACATCTTGGTTCTTTCCCGCATCCCTCAATATCCTCAATCTCTTATTCTTTGTCACTATCATCGTCGTCCTTGTTTCTCCTTGACATTTCCAACGTCTGTTGCCAAGTTTTCCACCAAGAACATGAAAACCATCAATCTTCATGATCAGAGGGCCTAGACGGCAGGATGCTCAAATGGTAATGTCCAGTAACCTTCCTCGGGCCTCCCAGCTCTCAAGAATCCTAATGCATGTGACCCGCGTGAAGCAGAGAAGATTATCATAAGAACCATCACCACATGAAATTAAGCACAACGTTCCATCGATGTCCACTTCTTGGTGGACACATTCCTCAAAACCCTCGGTCTCCTTTAAGTTTTCTTGTCACCCTCCTCACCCAGCTCGTTCTCCCCAATGATCTGAGCTTCCGTCGCCAAGTCTTCCACCAACGACATGAAAACATGAAAAAACTCGATGTCCATGACCTGAGGGACTAGAGGGGGGAGTAGATCCAAAACGATTATGGCCTCACTCGTACCTCCCAGCCCTCAGGATTCCTTATCCATGTGAGCACGGATGCTACCCGGGCGTGAAGAGAGGGTTATCATAAGAACTAGCACCCCGAACAATTACGCATGGCGTTTCGTCGATGGACTCAGCTTCTTGCGGTTCTGCACGTACCTCCGATGTCTCCTTTTTCTTGTCGACGTCATCATCATCTTCGCCCAGCTCGTTCTCCCCCACGGTTTTAGAGTCTGTCGCCGAGCTGATTTCCAGCAACGGCATGGGGACGGCGAAGAAGTTTGGCTTCACTTCACCCGGGAGCTGCACCAAGACTGCTGAGTCGAACTCCGACGACTCTGGCGGGACGCATCGGTTACTGCAGAATGTGCTGTTAAATCCCCCTAGCTGGCTGCTCCGCTGCTGATCCTGTGCTTCTACCCTTCGTTGGCGCTCCCGGCGGCGTTGCTTGACGAAGGAGAAGAAGAGGAGGAGCAAGGCTATGGTGATCAGGAACGTCATGCATGCCATTCCCGCCACGATGATGAGCGCCCTGGGCGGGGTTGTGCAAGTCACCACCTGCCCCGTCTTCACATCCATGCATTGCTGCTGGTCGCTCCTGGTTGAGGAGGCGGGGGCGGGGCTGAGACCGAGGTCGAAGTTGGGAGTCGACGGTAGACCGTCACCTGCATTTAGGTATTGCTCCAGTAGCTTCCTTGCACCTGTGCACACAATCATCACAACAGAACAGATCACGATTACAATTTTCCTCATCCCGTCCCAAGGGATTTTCCAACCGGCCTCTCGAAGAAGCTCGCCTTCTCGAGCATCCAAGTGTTGCGGTGCCTTCCATTTTCCAACATCGAAGTGTTGCAAGGTAGGTACTAACTATGACAATCACAACGGGACAGACCACGATTAAAATCTGCCTCATCCCCCTCCAAGGGATTTCCTGGCCACAGGGTGCAAAGGAGAAGTCCTCTTGAAGAAGGTCGCCTTCTCAGGTCTCTAAGTGTTGCGGTGCCTTCCATTCTCAAACATCGAAGTGCTTGTGTTGCAGTGACTAATCTACATGGGAGTCTAAATTCCTACTCGCCAGGTATCCTTGTCATTTCAAATTCTAAAGCAAGTGGTGCTTCCTCCCCGTGATTCAAATGGTAAAATGAACCAGTGGACAACGGAAGATGGCTTCTCGTTTCTAGAAGCCATCTCATATTCGGATTGTTGCACAGTAAAAGGACGAACTCCAGTATACTCTTTCTCTATGATCCCACTGTGCAGTGCTTCATCAAGCAGGAGGAGCTAATTGGCGAAACCTGAAAAAGAATCAAGAGCAGCGAATTGCATTCTCCGGCTGAAAAATGAATCTCCATTCCTGATCTGGCATATCCATAGAGATCCGCCAGGAATTTCTCATACACAAAAAAGCCATTGCCCATTGACAGGATATCAGTGGAATGCTTTTGAGAGTGCTGGCAAGTAGAGCAGCAGGATATCTTGCCAGTGAATGTTCAGAGGCCACATCTTGCAACAGTACGTGCTCCATCGCATACGGCTGGAAATTCGCAACCCCGCACCTCAAAAGGCAGTTGCTTATATAAATCAACGAAGAGACAACCATTAGATAGACTATGCCCACCCAATGTCCAGAATTAGTCTAACGTCATTTCCATCACTTCCAAAAGGAGAAGATTATGCACACCATTGAAGAAGAACTTTGTAAACCATCTGCTGGACCATATGACATTTTCTGAATGAGGTTGATATGTTCAATTGCAGGGTTCACCTAAAGAAACTTTGGGCGGAGGAATAATCTAACTCTCTTCCCTACATGGAAAATCGCGTTGAAAAGATTCATCATCGGCAGTGTTCCTCCAAGCAACTCATGGATCTTCGAAGGTAAATATAACTTGCTGGTGGGTATTGATAATGGAAGTCATCGGACAGAGAAGCGATGAGCAATGAAGCGAAGAAGCAACGCACCTCGGGACATGCCAGGAGTTAGTCGCTCCTCGCGAGGAGCCATGTCGCCAATAAATAGCCGAGTCAGGTCCACTACTAACCGCTTCCAGGTCACGCTGAGAAATGAAAGCGAAAGCAGCAAGAGCTCCTAGAGCCCTCCTCGTCGTCGAGGAGGGATTCGACGACGAAGATTGGTGAAAAACAAGATCGAATTCCGAAGTACTGCAATGCGACCTAGAATGCAACCCCATGGTTCAAGACCCTACACTTCTCCAGACTAACTATCCCTCCGCGATGCATCGACTATCAGCAGCCACGTTGTGTCAAGGTAAATTGTCTGCCGCCATCGCTTCAAAACAAATTCCAACCAAATCCAGATGTTTGCCAACCTCACAAATGACGTTCGATTCGAACGCAGACCTTAGACGGACCTTTTTACTATGGAATTGACCCCTTTATGGAGTTGACGGGATTGGCCGCAGACTTCGACTCATGGTGGACGCCAGTGGACCACTTGAGGAGATGGTTCTACCGAAGCTGCCGCCCCATGCAACCCGGATCCGTAGGGACGGAAATAGACAGCAGCCAACTTGCTCATCCTCTTCCTCTCTTTCTTTACCCCTGATTTGTGCGAGGTATCAATTACTCGAACTGTGAGATGGTGGCATTGTGCGACAGAATTTTGCGAGATCCCGTCAGCATCTATAAGTCAGCCAATTGGGTGTCCTTAGCGAACACCAAGGGATTTGCGAGTACTCTGGGACGCCACCAATATGGTTACGTCGATACCGTGACCTTCGGCCGCTGACCCCATTGCCCGGCTCACCGGTTACAACCAGTTGCGTCGTCCAGCTCCCGGTTCCCCCTCCATGTTCCCATCGCCCCTTTAGGGCCATTTACACTCCAAAGGTGGTCGTGGTCGTGGTTAATCACCACAATCAACCACAACTACAATTCTTTATATTCACACTTGTCTTGTGTGAATCCTTGTGGTTATAGTTGATGGTGGGGTCGGCCTTCTAAGTCACACTCTATCATTGATTTAGGTCTTGGGTTGAAGAGGGAATTGAAATGACTATTATATTTCATTGGTTCAAATTTGGATTGTAAGGCTATAGTGGGTGTCTCCTCAAATTGACCTTCACCTTGAAGCTCAAAAGTGATGATGCCACATGAGCACAAACAACCACCCCCAGTGCGGTTAACCATGAGGAGTAGGTGGGTTGATAGGGTAAAGGGTGGTCGTGGTCATGGTTAGCATTTAGTATGCCTTTTCTATGGAAATAAAACCTTGAAGAAAGTGAACCACTACCACAAGCACCCCTACTACAAACAACCTTTGAAGGGTTAATTACACAACCACGTGTGCCTTTGTGTTGTAAACAAGCCTTCAAGGGACGATTACACTAGGGTGGGTTATGCTTGCGATTGTTGTTGTGGTTTCCATGTATGTTATTTTGTTTCCATGAAAAAGGGCATAACATAAACTACACTAACTATCCCAATTAGTGCATGTTACTATTCAGAGTTATATAGTGCTATAACCCTTTAAAGAGAGTGTATTGTTATCGTACCAAGAACAACCATTTATGTTCTACGATGTTGACCTATTATACTTTTGTTAATAAAAATTGAACTCCTAAGTAAGACGCTATTACACCACATAACTCTGAACAACAACATGCATGAATAATGATTTCAAGATTTGTGAGCTGGTCCAAATAAGTATATTGCCCCGCTCTTGAATGAGGACAACATTTTGTCATTTGAAGATGACTTGGTCAAACAGGACCATCATAGGAGCCTGGGAACCCAAAAAGGATGCCGGTTCCCATGAGGACCGGTTACAGCCAGTTCCGAAACCCCCTACCGTTGACCCCTATTCCCGTGTGGATGAGAACGCTGACGTAGGCCACTGAGACTGAGTGTGGCACGGATGAATCTTATCTGGTTATGTGGATCCTGGATGAATAGTTGGAATCATTTGTAAAATATTATGGGGTATGAAAGTTGGATGAATGGTTGAAGTTAGGTGAAGGGACATGGGAAAGTGCATGAGGCTTGGAGTCCAAGAAAGGTCTTTTTCTTTTCTGAGGCTCAGAATATTCAAACAGACTTGTCACTTACAAATCAAGAGCCTGCTAAATAAAGCATACTAAGGAGTGGACTTTATTTTCTTCTTTTTAAAATTCTTTTGATATTGATAGGCTCATCGAGCCTTGGACTCAGGTACAGTACATAGAAGTAGTACACTGGATATCCCAATTACAGTAGTGCCTGTTACTATTCATAGTTACGCACGCAATAACGTCTCACTCGGGAGCAGTGGTAATTTTTGACAAGGGGTCCCATCTATCTTGTGACGGGCTGTAATTTCTTGACCTGTTTTTGTGACGGGTTCATCCAATATAAACCAGTTTTTTGACGGGCAAAATTCTCATTTGACGGGTTGAATTTATTTAATGCTCATTTACAAAGTAAACTTCAACATGTATTCAAAGAATGAAGTCCCTTTGCAATACATCATAAATTCTTGTACTAAAATACCAATAAACTCTTATATCAAAAACATTTATATGTAAATGTCCACTATCCACAACCTCAACCCAAAAAAATTGGGATCACTCAATCCAATGCTAGAATACGTCTATCTCGCATATTTCTCCATTCTTGCATAAGAGCTAACCAATCTATATCTCCCACATCTATGCCACATAGAGATACGTGCATTAACGCGTCCAATGTATTCAATCGAAGTCGAGAACGCAATGCACTCTTCACCAAATTTTGCTTTGAAAATCCCCTCTCGCATATTGCAATACTCGATGGTATTACAAGCACCTTCTGCCATAATCTTGTGAGATTGGGCCAATTGGTCCTCCACTGAGTCTACTGCTCTACGTTAAGTGATGTGCGAGCTTCTCAAAGAGACAACATTGCAGGACATTATGGCAACCGCAGATACGCTACGAAAAATGCATAAGAACATACCTCGGGTACTCAACAGATCCCAACTTGACGAGCTGAGAGAAGCAAACCTCAACAGATAAGGCTGATAAGCTGTTGTATATGAAACAATGTTTAACTTGTCGTGGCGGCTTCTATCGTGCTTTACGGGAGCCCTAGCATGAATGAATGCCTGTTGGGAATTTAAGATGATTAGTAGATGAATGTAGGGAACTTGTAAAGTTAAATCTGTGACAGGTCATCTCAGACTGGGTCCTGTCATTTGACGGGCATTTTAAAAGCTTTATGTCTTTTGACAGATTCAGTTTTACATTTTTCTGTCTTGTGACGAGTTGTGGTAAAATTCGACGGAAATTTGACATGTGACGGGCTGTGACGGGTGCAAAAATTAACCCTGCTCGGGAGTTCGATTCCTACTGACAAAAGTTCAATAGGTTGTTCGGACATTATAGAACATAAATGACTTTCTTCGTAAAATAGTATATTCTCATTGTATTATTAGAGCAGTTCCATATAGTAACACACACTAATTGGGATGATCATTTGCAGTAGGTAGACGAGACTCCATCAATGATGCAAATAATTGAAATTCAGAAGAAGAAAAATTTGGTAACTTTGGATGGATACAACAAACAGACTAGTCTTTTGGGCTGGGGCGAACTGACCTGTACACCGGTTCCTTGGAGGCAAAGGTGTGTAGACATCCAACAAGGAACGAGTGTATGGGTTGGTTCGCACGACTCAATCTTTTTTGGGGGGGGGGGCATGTGGATGATTGCAATGGATGTGGTTTCATATACGACCATATATTTTGTGGGTCTATTGTGAAAAGATAGGTTTGAAACGTGAATAGCTATGCAACAATCACATGCCCCATCATGGGTTACACAATGTAGAGTTTTGGTCGCAACACTGAAAACATGTGATTTGAGTTGCTTGTGCACGCCGTCCACATTGTAATTGTACCTTGAACACATTTTGTTCTCAAAAAGATTGGAATGCAGTCTCTTTCCAATAGACGTGCTTGGTGTATCTATAAACCAAAAATTCCCTCTGTGAAAAAAGAGGGGAAAAAAAAAAAAACTATTGAGAAGGACTCACAACTCGGGGTGTAACATTTGGAATGTATACACCGATATGAGCAACTAGGTTGCCCCACACTAATTTATCGACATTCCACAATGTTTTAAATATTGATTATCACATTAACAACATTCATGAAGTGTTCTTTCCTTGTGCTTGCTATATAAGGGAATAAACAAAGCCCATAAGTTTTGTGATTTGATTTTCACCCAAGGTAAAATTTCGTGGGTAAAGAGGCAACATATTTGTGAAGACGACCTAATTGCACATATTAGTGTAGCTAACTCGGAGGGCGATGGTCCAGTGGCACAATACGAAATTTAGTCCCACAAGGTCTTGAGTCCCATTTCTTGAACCGGTGAAAGTATGGCATCACCTCTTCCCTGAGCCATGACTAAGAGGTACCAACACATCAATATTAATTAACAATTTCATTTAGAGATAGTTTGAATCAAAATAATTTGTCCAAGGAGTGCTTTGTAAATGCTTTCAATGTAGTACTAGTACTAGATTTTTCATCCAACCGTTAAAAGGAGAGAGAATTTTGAAGTTCAAAATGCTCTTGAAATTCAAAGAAATGATAAGGCTAATATCTCATTATCAAGTCCTGGAGGAGTTTAAATATATTCTATATGATCTATTGTATATTGTATTATCACGTACAATGTGATTTGCTCAAGGCTTCCAATTGACCACATAATTGAGGGTGAAGGATGTCCAATAAAAGCATATCCCCTATACGGTTGTTGAATGTGAAGCACTTGGAAGTTTCAAGCATTGTGTGTTCGTGGAGCAATTATTCATTATATAAGGCATACGTATGTGTCTAATGTGCATTGACCTTGTATAATGCACCAATACAAATGCATCGTACACTCAATATATTCACATTATGCATTGGTATGTGTGCATCAATGCATTGCAGGTTTTTGCTCCTTATTCCAAGGCCTTCGAGCCGTTATTGTCATGATAAGAAGATTGTCTTTATGTGACCTTGGGTGAGAAGATTGTCATTATAATGTCAAGGTTAGACTTCCCAACATGGATTCCTGCAAAAGGCCACACCATATGCATGCACACTGCCACTAGCAATTTTAGTTCATTCCCTACATAGGATTGAATTGTACAAAATTTGGCACTTGTGGGTTGTGGCCCATGGATCCATGATGTCATTTTATACCCTTGGTATCATATTATTATTATTGACCAAGTTGGTAATAGGTAGTCTAGAAAATATGAAAAGGTTCAACACACCTCAACTTAAGGGAAGTGGAACACCCCAACTTCATGAGAGTCTATGGGGTTAACTCTTCAACATTTGAGAGGTTTACCATAACATTATTCATATTCATAGCAGTGTTATGCGGGACTCACCATATTTCACGTAGTATTCCCGGATATTCTTCACATCCAGTTCGAATGTGGGGATTATCAGGGAATATTGTGTGGAACACTGACAGTCCCAAAGAACATTAATTGTTATGGATATGAATAATGTTATGATATCCACATTCTGATAGAGTTTGGTATTTCTTTCAACATAACATGACACATGTTAGGGTTTTAGCTCCCTTTCTGTAACAAACCTCTCACCGGTTTATCACCAACTTCCACACTAACACATATCAACTCAAAACAATCATAGACCAAGTAGGTCTTGGTTTAAGCTCAACCACCCGACCATAGGAGAGAGAGACCAAAGGTGCTCTCTCCTCCCCCGAGCTTCCTCTTATGCCGAAGCACTACTTTTACTTTCTATCTTTACATATAGTAAAAGTATTCTATTCATAGCTCTATCTTTTAGTTCTACTATGAATCTCCTATCTTTGGTTCTTCTAGAACCTTCTTTCATCTCTTATCTCAATCTCATTCCTCCAATTAGAATTGTCTAATTCCAATTGGATTCATCCATCCTTCTTTCTAGTTGGAATTATCTAATTCCAACTAAATTCATCCATCTATTCTTCTAGTTGGAATTGTCTAATTCCAACTAGATCTATCTATTCATTAAGAGTTGTCTAACTCCAATGAATACCATTCATCTTTCCAATTATGGAGTGGTCCAACTCCAGTGCACCTCATCGAGAGTTGTCTAACTCATGTGCACATGTTCTCAATATGGAATGGTCTAATTCCAATGCACTATATGCGGAGCTGTCTAACCCCAGTGCACATGTTGTCAATATGGAGTTGTCTAACTCCAATCCATCCATCTTCAACTAGGAATTGTCTAGCTCCCATCATCCTCTGCTTACACACTGGCACATGTGGTTAGAATATTCAACTATCCATCAATATTGGTAGTTATCTTATAATGACACTACCGTCGATGACTAGGTGTCCATACACCCAACGTCGTCATCATGGTATACATTAGATATCACATTGTCAATTAGCCTTGTCGTTGAGGACGCCTCGTCGTCGTAGGATGGCAACTAGGTGTAGTTACTTTACAACATCATATTGTCAATTAGCCTCGTCGTTGAGGATGCCTCGTCGTCGTAGGATGACAACTAGGTGTAGTTACATTACACTTTCCAAATGGGGAGGCGAAGCCTAAGCCAAGGATATTTCCTTGACTAATAGACCAAAATTTGTTTGTTTTTAAGTAGGTCCCATCATGATGCTAGCAACGACTTGTTGGATAGGGCTGTCATTAAATAAGGGCTTCAGGAACATGCTAGCATATTACCAATTTATCATAAAATCAAATAATGCATAATCAAAATTTCCCATTTTCTAGTTCATTGTGTCAAAATGAACAATACTCATGTTGAACTTTTCTCTAAGAAAGTTCCAATATAAATGGGGCACTATGGCCGTTTTATTCCTAATCCCACGTTGCAAAAACCTAGTATTGAGTCATGTTATAACCGACACATGACAATTACCGATGACTCATGTGTTGTTAGTAGATAGACTCTAGTTGGAAAATATCCATATTGTCTTCACACAAGATTATTCAATGTTGATTATGTGAGTCATTTTCACACTTTGACGAGTGGTAAGTTTTAGTGTTAGAACACAATTTGACAATTGACCCCACCATCAACCACATCCACAACAATATGGTGTGAACAAATGTGTCCCAAAGGGCTTTGAATTGAAATATGGTGAAGTTCACATGTTTTTTTCATATCTATTGCACTTGAGCTAAAACCCACCTCAGGTGTTGGTGCATGCAACATGAATTGGACTGCTCCAAGCAAGTTGAAGCGACGTGATTGTTTGCGCTTCTTTTTCATGTTGTGTTTGAGGGTTTCATCCACTAGGGTAGAGGGTGCTAAAACCAACACCCCACCCAAAAGAAATACCTATAAATGCCTCCCACCGCATACTAGCCTCCACTACCTTCATATAGGGTACGTAACATTCTCCACTCTATTTCATGTAAGCTCAAGGTGGGTTAAGGGTGACTTGTTAATGCCTATTCTAGGCATCATGTTCATGGGGCGAGGGGGGGGGGGGGTCAAGGGTAGAAGTTAAACCCCCCCCTGAACTTTCAGGGGGAGGTGGATACGGGTCGGGGCCTGCGATCCGGCACCTTTAGGCAATCCCCACAAAATAATAATAATTTTAATAATAATTTTAAAAAAAATCAGATCCCAACCGAAAATCCGTGCCCGCTCTGCCAGACTTCGAAAAATGAAATGGCCTTTGCATTCTTGAAGGCCACTTGTCCATATAACCCATATTGAGTGCAATTCATTTTCAAGGTCCAAAATCCAATATATATATGTTCACTTTCGTTGAGTAAATGAGTAGTTGATTGGGATTTCCTTTTCAAAGTGAACTACCCTCTACTTTCACAAAGTATTCATACACATTCAAACTAATTAAGTGTGATTAAATGTAATTAAGCTTAATTAACCGTATTCAATCCTAATTAATCCCAATTAAATCAGAAAGTATGCTTACCAGATAAAATGCACTTACTGGAATTAATTGTGATTTAATTCAGATACGAGGACTGATGTGGTTAATTACACTTGTTTAGGCTTTGTGATTTAATTCAAAACCAAGAGGTTTGGTACCCGGGATGCATGAGGACGATTCTACAATTGAACTAGGTGGGATCATGGAGGTGGCCATGTCGGGTTTTGATCTAGCTTGGGTCTAATACTCAACAATGTTGTGTTGGTTCTAAGGTATTGAGGCTTTAAAGTGTCACTTTAAGAAAAAAAAATTTTAAGGAAGGTTAAGTAGCTTGGAAAAATTTCAGAAATTTCCATAGGTTAGAGAATCTATACAAATTCTACCAAAAAAAATTTCAAAAATAGATAACTTCACATGCAATGATCAAAAATTCTCAATGTCATCTTAAGAAAACAACCTCTTACTCTCAACTAGGGGGATTTATTAATGTTGGATTGCTAAGTGAGAATTACCACAAAATCAACCTTATTGCAAGTGAGAATCTTTTATTAAATGAAGGTGTTGTCCTCTTTTTGTGGATCACTTCTTACACTGCCATATTGAGCGGATAAATCTCCAACTAGCCATTATGATTGGCCAAAGTTCTTGCATCCTTCTTACATTGCTATTATGAATGGCCGAATATTTTAACTTAATGTTGCATATGATTAATCATTTTTAACAATGACTTACTTGATGGCACCGTTGCACTCACTTATTGACAACTGAAGGACTAAAAATAAGTGTCACCAAAGAGAAGGTATTACTTCAAGGCCTCACTACCTTATACAATGAAGGTGAGGGACCTCATCATACGCAAGGTTGTCATACATGAAGCCTAGAAATTGGTTTAAGGAAGCTAGCAGTTTTGAATTTGAATATTCACCAAATATTCAATTGAGGTTTACTTTATTTTTGTTTGCACCTAGGTTTAGCCCAAAGGCTAATTTACCTTTTATTCAAATCAACAAGATATTAACCATATGTCTGTGCAATAGCTTAAAGTGTTGGTTTAAGTACCCTCTACCTTAGACGTTGGATTGCCCATTATGTGGTTCAACCCACTTTTTGAATGAGAGGAAGATGAGAGAGAGCTGCTGAGAGCTTAGCCTTCCCGGTGAGGTGTGCGACGGTAGAGAAGCCGCTGTAGATTTATGTGCGTACTGCTAGGAGGCTGGCCTTGCAGTGACCCCGCACTCACTAGGAAACAGACGGCCAGTGTGTTTGGAGAGGGGCTTGGCAGTGTTGAGGGGTATTGTGTATGCTCAAGTTTTAGATCTGGTGAATTAGGTATGTGGAAATGTCAGTTGAATCTTAAGAAGTAGAGCACTCTGAAGAGTTGGGACTCTGCTTAATTATGATTAGGGGAACTGCATTGCTCCACTGATATTCGATTAGATCTGAAAATTGTGTGTATCACATTAGGGGAAGGGAAAACAAGCACCCATGACCCAAGCATACTGACACTCTAGATCGCCACATTGAGCCGGGAAATACACCTTCAGAAATAGACAGAGAGTCGAACAGGAGGAGCCAAAGGCTCCTTTTTTCTTTCATTCACATTGCTACTACATTGTACCTGCTTCTTACACACAGTATAGATGCTTATCAACTAGGTCTAGAAACACACTCCCAACACAGAGTAGATCTGCAGGTAGCGACATCTACCTTACGCGGAGGAAAATCATACAGCACCAACGAACGGAGCAGGGAGGGGGTCGAAACGGAAGATAGGGGAGGCGGCGTTACAGGCGGGGATCCAGCACAACATAGCTGCTCAGATCTACACCGAAGGCCTACAGAAACACGAGGAACCAGCAGCATTGGAAAAGAGACTACTCGCAACATCAACAAATCAAAATCGACAACATGTGCGAACCCACACCAGAGCTGCAGCAGGAAGATTGTAGAAACCAAAGGCGACCAGCATCAGATCTACTTCAATCCTAACCTCGCAGGTCTACAGATCAAGCACCGCCCCCGTAGCGCATCATCACACTCTCAATGCCAACCCAGCAAAAACCCGCAGCAGATCTACCCTAATTCTAACCCTGCAGGTCTACAGATCAAGTGTCGCCCCCGAGACTCATCGCCGCATTCTCATCGCCGATCCAGCAAGAGTTCGCCTCAAACCTGCCACGATTCTCACCCTATTGCAACACAATGTCTAACGAATCACCGCCGCTCCCACAACACAGCACAGACTGAAATGGCCTCAACAAGGGCCCCCCTCCGGGACAGTGGCAACGGGGCAAGAAGGGAGCTGATCCCAAAGGCTCTAGCCAAAGTATTTGGGGAAGAGGATGACACCATGGAGATAGACTCCCCGTCGCTAAGTCTGAAAAAACTGCTGGCAGAGAAGGCTAAATCAAACTCGAAAGCGGCAGCCAATGGGAAGAGGTCCAGGGACCGGGCAGGAGTTTCCCCGCCTTCAAACACCCAGAAGGTAATCTCCCCCCGAACCGGGATTCACACCACCGAAACTCCATTAAACCAGAAACTCAAATTGTGGTTAGGCTTTGAAACCATGGAATACCTAGCTATAGAGCAAGGGATTGAGGAATTATTTTTAGATGAAACCATTGCTGATAGAGTTACAAGGGGCATCCCTCGTAAGGAAGCCGAGGAGCTTGAAAGCGTAAGCATCTCCTACCCAAGAGTGCCACAAATTTTGTATCCAAGTGTGAGAAGTGATGGACTCCCGGGGCAGCACCTTAAACCTCACCCAGCTCCCATCCGAAATTGAAATCGACCCCATTTCATGCATGTCTTTAGATTTTCAAATTGCCATTCATTTTCAGCTCCCTAACAACCCCTTATTCCACAATCACATTAAGGAGCTTGTTAAAGAAAGGCTAATTGACATGCACATTCCACTTGGTACTAACCTCATTGAACCTATCTCAGTCTTATGCATGAGTATTAAGAGAGGAGGAGTTAAAGGAGTATGGGCTGGGATAGTTAAACTTCACCTCCTTAACCCTCAAACCGACGGAGTAGCCCTACTCACGGGTCTTAGACCCTTCATCCTCCAGCTTGAACCTCACTCCAATGTTGGGAGCCTTGGCAAGGTATGCAAGTCATACCACTCCATTGCTAGGAGCAACAATCTTTCTATCAAAATCTCAAATGATGCACTAATTGGGTTGACACCTCATGCTCTATTTCTTGATGTCCTAGAAAATAGCTTTAGAAGAGGTCACAATTTTGAGGTTGTTGAAGTTCAAAAGAGCACCGCTAACAATCATGCCTATCTTGTTGCCCCTACCCCCCTTCAAGCCAAAAAATCCAAACTCTTCAAGTAGCTACACACCACCAAATCCTTGAAGGTCAAGTAAAGAATGGCCCCTCTCTCACACTAGAGCAAAAGGCAAAAAAAGAGGCCCTTATTCTAACCTTTTACAACCTCCCAATATTGATGAATATTGATGACACCTCATTAGAAATTTGCAAAATACTAGGAACCAAGAATGTTGTTTCTATATGGTTCCACAAGCAAGACGGTTTGAGACATAACGGAAGTGCCAACGTGGAATGCCTCAACCCCTATGTGTATAGGAAATTTGTAGGGAAAGAGGTAAAAATCGGAACTTACCATGTTGAAATTACCCCTCACCGCCGGAGTATTGAAGGCATAGACAAACCCTCCAAGGAATTACTAATCAAATTTGGATTTGAAGACACCAATACGTGTTTGGTAAACACTATTGAAGCCATTCAAAACCAAACTCAAGGGGAGGAAAGTGCTACAAAAGGGGATGTTTTTACAGTCATGAAAGAAGCTATTGAGGAAGGCAACAAGAAACTCAAACTTGAGCTTCATAAAGACATGAGAGAATTAAAAAATGATATTGTGAGAGAAGCACACATATATGCGGACGAAATAAATGACAAAATGAAAAAACAAATGCTAGACATCCAAAATACTCTAACCCTAGCACTTACCGGGATGCAACAAATTACCGGCTCGGTAAATCCTAACCTCATGCTTAAAGACCAACCAAATGTGGAGTGACCACAAACCGCCAAGCAAAAAAAAGTATTTACTACAATACTACCCCAAATACATAGAAATATATAGCAAAATACAAATACATACTAGAATAAACATACTATACCCTAGTTGCATACAAAGTACCCTACGGTGTCAAAAGACTTATACGAAATACAATCATACTTCACCTATACCCCAATACGGTAGGCCCCAACAAACCACCCACCCAATACATATACCAGAATACATATACATCCCGTACTACAACCTCCATACAATATACAGTCTCTGTATAAAATACAGAATACATACAAGTTACAAAGTACCCCAGCTTCGTCCAAAATATAATTACCACCTAAGGCACTATCCCCACCCAACAAGCAACCTTCATACCGAGTACGGAAAGTATCCAAAACAATTACACTACCTTTATTCAAGACATAAAGACCATCCGATACACATACTATACTCAAAATACATACCTCTCCCAAAACATAACCCACACCATAAACAAGAAACCCATCCTAACCTAACAACACACCAACAAAATAAATTACATCCTAAACATCATTCACACCCGAAGTACAAACAATACTCAACAAACAAAATGGCCTTGGCCTACCGGCTTCGCCACAATACTAACCGCAAACTCCACCTCACTAATTGGAAACCTACCCCAATAACAAACCAAATATCTAAACACTATGCAAACGCATACCCCTTAACCAAACAACAAGAAAACATAATACCCGCCCAACATCACACTACCCCTACAATTAACCGTGCACTCATTAAAATACCAAAAATCAAAACAACTAACCTACATAAATACTACCCCTCTACCTCAAGTACAACAAATGTAAATCAAATATCTATAAACAAACCAAATTACACTAACCACCCACACAACAACAACCCAAAACATACTCTCCAAACAAAACACACCACACATCCAAACTATACTTCTCATCCAAAACACAAAATACAACAGCCCCACTCACAATGTAGGCACCTCACAAGAAACGAACTTCATCCTACATCCAAACCGCATCTAAAATATAGGATACACCCTAAACAAAGGCCACACCCACAACTAAATCCCCCCATCACATCTAAACAATCAAGTAACATTACACACACCCCAAATTACGGAAAGTACCCAAAACACATACCACACCCAATGAACTACCTTCATCCAAGACATGGATCCCACTCAAAACACATAAGCCACTCAACACACATATCTCATCCAAAACATAACCCACATCATGAACAAGGAGCCCACCCTAACCTAAAGGCATGCCAACAAAATAGACTACATCCTAAACATAAACCCCGACAGAAATCCGTACTCTACCCCCACTCACAACCCGACCCCTACTCAAAATACAAACAACACCCAACAAACAAAATGGCCTCGGCCTACCGGCCTCGCCACAAAACTAACCGAAAAAATCACCTCACCAACTGGAAACCGACCTTAATGACAAATCAAGTACCTAAATACTATGTGAACTCACACCCCCTACCTAAACAACAAGAAAACATAATACCCACCCTACACCATATCCCCTCTACAACAAAACTAACATTCATCAAAAATCAAAAACCAAGTAAGACACAACCAAAAACAACTAACCTATATAGATACTTCCCTATTATTTCAAGTACATCAAATATAAAACTTATAAATGTACCAAATCACACTAACAACTACACAAAATACAACCCCCGAACACAACACACTACGCATCCAAATTTTACCGCTCATCCAAAACAAAAAGTACAATGGCCTCTCTCACAATACAAGTACTCATCAAGAAATAGATTCCACCCTAAACTCAAATCACATCCAAAGCATAGTTTACATCCTAACCACAATACACAACCAAAACCTAAACCTCCCCTCACACCTAAACAACCTAGTAACATCACACACACCCCACCCAACCCGATTACCATAATTAAAACCAAAAACATGAAAAACCCAAAAACAAACAAAACACGCCCTTTACCCACTCAATTAGGAAATATAACATCCCCCCCACAACAAGATTCCCACCTAAAACAAAAAATACCCCGGTCCCACCCACAATACTATTCTCATCCAAGATATAGCCCTCACCTAAAGCATAATCTTCATCCAAGGGACAAGCTTCATCCAAATCATAGAGTCCACCTAAAACATAAACTTCATCCAAAAACCAAAATATACCCAAAACACAAATACCAACAAGCGTATAGGTACCAACCAAAACAAGCAACCCAATCTAACTCAAAATCTCACAAGCCTCACCCTACATACAACTTGTACCTAAAACAAACCCTACCAAAAATATAAACACCCATATTCAAAATACAATCCCTACCCAAATAACAAAATGGCCTCGGCCTACCGGCCTCGCCACATAAATAACACATACCACTTCATAAAAAATTGGAAACCTAACTCAGTAACAAACCCACTACCTACAAACAATGCAACGTCACACTTCTCACCAGAACTAGTAGAAAAAACCACACCCGCTATGCCTAACCTCTTTACCACAACCAAATTCACATTTTTGAAATATCTAAAAATAAATATGAGAAAACCAAAAACACTTCAATTCTACGGATATTACTTCATTGACATACTAGATCTACTAAAACGCGGGGACATCGAACTTAACCCAGGACCAATGCCTGATATTCTACGAACACACCCTATTACACAAAAAAAAAGAGCCAACACATATTTTATCCCAAATACTATAAAACTACAACCTGAATACCAACACCTAGCAAATACATTCGCCCCTATCCTAAAACACACACACCCACTACACCCCCAAGCAATCACTACATATCCACATCTACACCATTATACCCAAACACAAAACCAGTCGCCACCAACCCATATGCTATACGCCCTAATTATTACCATCCACCCCGCAATAGACATATGCAATAACATGCTAGCCCAACCCCAAAATTACCACTTTAATAACATATGGACCAACACATTAATCATTAGACTAGCTAACCTCACCAACCCCCCCGAGCGACACATACTGACACCGCACCCCTACACAACGTTCATAGGAAACAATCAACATATAATACTCCCTCAAAACTCAATACACGCAAAAATATACGAATTCATCCACAACCAAGTAACCACACCTACATCAACCACCCTCAAGAAAGAATTCCCTTTCCTCCCAAACCAGTTGATAACCGAAACACTTAGATGTTTAGAAAACATCAGCGAATACTCACACCCACCCCCAATCCCAGCCGCTCCCACACCAATCACAAGAATAAACACCAACACCGAACATGAAACGACCATAATAACTTGGAATGCGTCATCACTCAACACATCATTACCAAACCTACAAAGCTTAATAAACAACTCTTTAAACAACACAGCAATCGTACATATTTAAGAAACCAAACTTACTGCAAATAAATCTACGAAATATATACAAAACCTATTCCCGGAATTCAAACTCATTTTCAACAATACACACGCACTCACAAGGTGCATCCAACAAATGATGTCTTATACCCCCGGAAGAGGTGGCCTACTTACACTTATCCATCACAAATATGCATTCCCGGAAAATGTCACCAAAATTCCCACACCAGCAAACATCTCCCCATATCTCCAAATAATAAAAATAAATAACCACCCACTAATACCTTGGCTAATCATACACATGTATATGCCCACGCACTTAGAAGACACATGTCTTATCCCACACCTTAAGAACGAAATCACTAACGAAATCACTATACACCCCAATCACATATATACACTCTGCGGTGACTTTAACAGAGATATTGCACTCAGGGGCAGACAAAATAACAACACTAACACCCCCCCACAAGAAGAAGACTTCCAATGGAAAAACTTCACCACATCTCTCAACTTAAAATATATTCAAACCAACACTAGTATCTCAAGACAAGGTGGCTACAACTACACATCAGCAAGCCTAATAGATGGTTTCTACATTCACTCCCCAGACAACAGCAAATTCACCTCCACTACAAACACAAACATGAATCTAAATTATGATCACTATCCGGTCACATTACACATCCCACACAACACACTTATAGCCAGATCCCCACCCCCTACAAATACCCCACCAACTAGAATACTGAACCCGATACCACCTGAAAACCTAGAAAAATTTAACACAATATTCTTTGAAGAAAACTCCACCCAACTTAAAGAACTTATCACACTACTAGAAAACCACCAACACTTAACACCTGATCAATGGCTAGATGCTTGTGCATCACTTGGCTACATTATAAACAAAATCTCAGAAACAATCGAAAAAACCTGCAAAGCAGACCCATTACCCAACCTCACAACCAGAACATCGCAACAAGGCGGTTTTCTACCACGCAAACAAGCTAGAGAATGGAAAAGACACCTCAACACATATCACCTCATCAGAAAAGCCATTTACATAGCACAACATGACCCAAGCTGGCTAGTGCACCCCATCCTAACCGATATCCGAAACCACCAACACGTCAACATCCTGCACCCACCTGCTACAGCAGCATCCCCTGATAAATGGATTAACACAATAGCGGCCCTCGCAAAAACTGCAAATAAAGAAACCAGAAAAATCACCACAAAATATACTAGAGACTGCATTCTAAAAGCCGTATCGAAATACCGCCAAATGTATGAAAAAAATCCCAAGAAAATAAACCGTAAAGTCTTCAAAAGCACTGAAACTTCACCTCTTGACTCCATCATTGATAGACAAAATAACATATTAACCAACCCTGAAGACATTGCATCAGAGATTTACGCACAACAATCCATCAGTAACCGTCCAACAGTCCCCACGTGGCACCATCAAAATACACACCCACTTCACTGTACATGTGGAGTCAGACAATACCCATGGCACGACCTAGAAGGGTACACAATTGACAAACGAGGAGAACCCCAAATTCCCTTACACACATACTTTGATCAAGAAACCTACGACTTCTGTCTTAAAAACCTAAATAATAACAAAGTTCCAGGCCCAGACAAAATTCCCAACTCAATTCTAAAAAATATGCCTCCGCGCTTTTACAAACTATTTTTTCTATTCTTTAAGTACTGCTATAAACAAAAACAAATTCCTGCATCATGGAAAACTAGCCTAACAGTTTTATTATACAAAAAATGCAACCCACCACAACTAACAAATCACAGACCTATTGCACTAGCTAACACCATATATAAATTTTACACAAATACACTAACCTCTATCATATCAGCATACGGAGAAAGATACCAAATACTACACGATAGCCAAGAAGGGTTCAGAGCAGAAAGAAACACCTCCAGACAAATCCAAATACTAATCGCAGCGCTTGAAGACGCAAGACTCACAAACCAAGATATATATATTCTCTACATTGACTTCAAAAACGCCTTTGGCTCCATTGACCACGCCAGACTCTTAGCCATAATGAAAGACTTGGGTTACCCCACTGACTCAATAAACCTCATAGGAAACATATACTCACAATCTTCAACCATATTTACTGGCGAACACTTCGGAAAAACCCTACCAATCCATATCCAAAGAGGTATAATACAAGGCGATACCCTCAGCCCATACTTATTCATCATATTTCTAAAGCCCCTACTCAGATGGCTACAACAAGGAAATAATGGATATACTTTCGGTACGTCTAGAATCAAAATCTCATCAACAGCATATGCAGATGATCTTGCAGCAATAGCCAACAAACTAGAGACACTACAAACACAATTACATAAACTAGACAAATTCTGCAAATGGGCAGGAATAGATCTAGGAATACCAAAATGCGCAGTAACTGGATGTCCAAACAAATCTAAACTTAACCCCACAACCTTCAAGGCCCTAATCCAATCCACCAACATAAACTATAGAAACCAACCTATACCAGTCCTAAACCAACACGAACCCTACACATACCTAGGAATAAATCTTGCACCATCACTCAAGTGGAAAACACAAATAAATACCACTACAGCTAAAATAACCAAACAATATCAAGCCCTCGTAGCATGCCCAGCCACTATGAAACAAAAAATCAACATGGCTGATACAGTCATACACGCTGGAATAGCATATAGCTTTTATGCAGTACCATACTCCATACCAGCCATAAAAAAACTTGACAAAAAGATCATCGCACTCCATAAAACAATATGCGGAATACCCAAATGCACATCTAATATTGCTACACAACTCCCCCACAACCTATTTGGAATTGAAGCATTTTCACTACAAAATGCCTATCTACGGTGTATTGGAGAGCAACTACAAAATGCCCTTAACGACAAAGGCCGTATTGGGAAAATTTATACCGGCTTAACATAATTTATACTTGCCAAATACGGAGGTTCTAAAGAAATTACGCGTATTAAATACCACCACTGTGTTAGATCACCTATCACTAGAACACTATTTCTGCTCAAGCATAAAGCCGGAATCCACCTTAAAAGTACAATAAACAACTTCCTCATACACCCATCCCCATTCGAAAACGCATTGATGCAAGAAGCACAAATGCTACAGGGTCTAAACCCCAACACCTCACTTAAACTATTACACAAATTGCTCATACATAATATAACAACACTAGACCAAATTACCATGCCTAATGACTCCACACTAATGAACCTAGATGAATTCAAAATCTACCACTCCACCCCCTCCAAACTCATCCAAAGTGCACTAAACATTGCTAATCAACTATTTTGCCAACCTCCCTGTAACCACGAATGCCCCCTACCATGCCAACGACACCATCTGCCCAGATCCCTCAAAGACAAATATATACTAAGACACCATAACATTCTACCTCACCTACCGACTCCCCCCGTACACCCCCCAAACCCTCCCATCCCCCCTCTACCCCCTCCCCCCAACAACATACTTAAGGACCCTCGACAATATCCCATATACAAAATACTGGATCACAAACAAAAACAATCTACCGACCATAACGGAATAAAAAGAACAGTCACGTCATACCTATGTCAATGGACTACAACAAATAACCACACATACAATAAATGGCAAACCCCAAGGGACCTATACCCCTCTTGCGATGCCAACACTTGCAACCACAACACCGCCCTACTTACCCACTACCACACGGAAAGACAACACAAATACTTCTCAAACATTATTAATGCCCACTTCTCCACAGAACAACAAAGAGACACGAGATATGTCATACCTACCAATATAATCCCACTAGCACATATCTTTATTAATGAATGCAACCCAGAAAATGACATCGAAACCAACTCCGATACAATCCAAATACAATTTGACGTCGCTCACATATACGAGGATAATGGTAGGCACCTCATCACCATCCCGAAAACTAGACTAATGTGGTTATGGAAACAATACCAATTGGCAAAAAACACCACACATGGGCTAGAACCGCCCACCCAATCTTTCGAAACCGAAATTGTCTGGTTATATCAAAGATACAAATACCGAATCCCGAAAAGTGACCCACTCAAACGTGCCCAATATACAATACCAACCCCAATATTGGATCTCCTAATAACCACATTCAATATCAACCAGTCATACTTCTCATCCCCAGTGACATGCCCCACACAACTCACCCAATTCTACTCGCCATTCTCGCGTGACATAATATTTGGATCCTTAGGGAAAGCATTTGACCACAAATGGCAAGGAATAGGATACGCTCACCCCCACAACGAAACAGACCTACAACAAGCCATTCACTGGGCTCGAATGGCGGCCCAAAATGATCCACATACAATCACTATACTTATATCTCCGGATACCGACTGGTACAAAAACCCAAACCCGCCCGTAGGTCCATTCCTGGACACACACATCATTGCCCACTTTGCAGCCGATACGATTGCATATGAAGAACCCACAATACCTCCCGAACTCAATATTACAAGAAAAGAACCGTCTACCCTACAAATATTTTGTATCCACCACCAAAACAATAACTTAGGCACCTATGAACAAATGAAACTACTAAAGGACATAGCAGACAATCTCCAAATACGACAAAGTCACACCCAAATTACACCACCTACCCCTTCAAACATCACAGTGAACTCTAGTAAAAAATGGTCTAAATCAAACTACCCAAATATACCCCCAAACAATAACATCCCCATCCCACAACTCCCAAACTACCAAACAAACCTACCACTAAAATTCCACCCCCAATTCAGCTACTACACTGATGGCTCCTTTATGAAACCCAAAGAAATAGCCCCCGGGGAATGGAGAAGAGAAAGAGCTGGATACGGTATCTACAGCCCCAAAGGGCTAAACATCGCCAATAGATTACATGGACATCAAAACATATTACGAGCAGAAATGATTGCTATACACGAAGCACTAAGCATTATCAACGCACAGTTTCCCAACGAACCCGCATACATATTCACAGACAGTCTAAATGTATTATACCTACTTAACACTCAAATTAAACACCCCACACTTCATAATAGTCACCCAGACCAAACCACATTAGCCTCCATGGTTAAAATTCTTCAAAAAATGACACAACCAATTACACTATACAAAGTTAGAGCACACGTCAACATTGAAGGCAATGAAAAAGCAGACAAACTAGCCAAAAAAGGATTAGAATTAGAGCACAGAACTGCCGCCCACCCATACGAACATGCCCACGCCACCCCTTACTATTACCAAAAAGACGTATGGGCCTCGATGGAAGACGTTCCAGACAAAGGCCCAGTTAGATTTCTAGAAAAACAAATTAAAAAATATGACAGGGAAACAAACCTAGCAATCATGGCTACACAAACCCCCAACACCCGTAAATGGACAGAAAACATAGATATAGACAATGAGTTGTCAAACGAATTCTGGACAAATTCCGCTATCACCGACAAACAAAAATCATGCCTCATCAAATTCCGCACAGGAACCTACATGGGTAATGCAAGAAAACAAATGTTTTTTGGCCACCAAAGATTTCCCACTATCACGTGCCCCATATGCAACTTAAATGAACCAGATACATGGATACATGTATTACTTACATGTAAACACCAACATATACACTCATTTAGAGTTAAAAGACATAACAAAGCAGTCGGAGAAATTAGGAAGCTCCTAATCTCATCAGAAAAATCCCGATGCTTTACTCTCATGAATGCTGGCACCTTCAATAACAATCCCCAAGAAAACACAGTCCCCAATTGGCTACTCCCTTGCACATGTAGTACACAAAGATGTCACTATAACGCAAGATTTAGACCTGATATCCTATGTGTTAAAGGACTAACATATCAAAATGCCCCCCCCAATGATGTCGACCCTAACCTTACCATACAATTCATTGAATTCACATATTGCAATGACAGATTCTCCCCAGAAGCAATTGAAGCAAAAAATAACAAACACAACCCACTAATTGCCAGCATTGCTTCCAAAGGATGGAAAATCAAACCACTTATTGTCATCACTGCTGGGGCCAGAGCGACTGCCCACACCCCATCTATGAAAGCACTAGAGACCAACTTCAAAATACCTATGGCCACCATCAAAAATACCTTCAAAAACATTAACACCATTGCAATACAATATGCTATGTCTATTCTCCTCCATAAAAGGAGAATTGAAAACCACCAACCACTCCCCCAAAATCCAGACCCCCCATAACTCAGAACTTTAAAGATAGGGTAAGGGGCAAGGGGTATTATATTAGGCGTAGTTACATTATTGGTTTCTTGTGTCTAAAGTGTCTACTCTCGAAAGGGGGGAGTAGATCTTCTCCTTCATACCTCTGTCCTGTGGGCTTGGGATTGAAGGTAGATCGAACAGACACTTAATTCACGTCGGTCTCCTTCGGAGACCGAAGTTGTTTCTTCTTTGGTTCAACCCACTTTTTTAATTACAAGAAACTGGATAAACAAAATTAGTTGTAGTTGATTGCAGTTGTCAACCCCAAATCTGCCTAAAAGTGCATCAAAAAATAACATCCCAATTTAACATACAATGCCACCTGTATCTCTAGTGGTAAACGTGAACATACGGATGGCATGTTTGTAGACTTATTCCTTCACACAAATGTTTAACTTTCCAAGTGTTCCATTTCATAAGATTATAGTGTGTACATTGACATGAATGGGCAGAAGTGGCTACCAAAACAAGAAAAAGATAGAAAGAAAATGAATGACAATGTTTCACTTTTACACTGACATGCGATGTCCGTTCACCATCTCCAATCCAAAGCCGTGTGGTTATGGGAGGTGGAGGGGGGCTTTAATGCTTATTTCCATAGGTGGACCGTGGGTTAGTGTTAGCCCTATACCATATGTGTATGGTTTTATTTTATTAGGGGTTTATTTGTATTTACATTTATATTTTTTACATTTATCCTAATGGGATCGGGGCTTGTTTCTTTCAAGTTTTCTTTTGTTGAGTATGATATGTGTTAGGTATCTTATAGCAATTTGTGAGAAGGTCTTCATTATTTTGTGGATTTTGGAGGTGGGGATTTGAAGATCTTGGAGGTTTTTAAAGGTTGTGTTATGTAAAATTCCATGCATGCCTACCATGAGGATAATGGGTGGCAATACCTCCTATCCCAATTGGGTTAGTAGTGGTTGGAGGATGGCATATTTATCTAGTTTCTGGTTCGTAGCTTCCATGGGAAATCGGTCATTGCAATATGTAAATTCAAAGATTTATATTTTGAGGTTTGGGTTGAGTAGAAACCAAGGTTTGGTTGTGGGTGGGGTTCCTAGTACACATAACACCTTTGGTCTAAGACAAACATGTCATTTGCATTTGGGTAGGTAACATGTGCACGGTAGTAGCCATGATGATATTGTGATGTATGGAGTGCAGTCTTTGGCTTTGCATGCATTTATTAGGGTAAAGCAACGGGTTGTGGGGTGGGTTATTGTATCGTGTTAGCTATTACATGCATAGCTTTGTTGTGGCAATTGATCCATATATTATTGATGTGCTTTGTTTGTACAACATGAGAGTAGATGGGCGCACATGTCTTTTTTGGCGGGATGTACATAAGTTGCATATGGGGGATGTGTCTTGTATTCTTTGGTAGTTGCCTAGGTATCTACCATATAGGAATTTAAGGACTTGCGTGGTTTGTGTGTCAATATTATAAGGGGCATCCAAAATAAGTTGGACCATTTTAAGTGAAGGTTGGCGGTGGAGAGACATTAATGGCATTCGGAATTGTGTTGTTTGCTTGCCAAATGAGTGCACTTTCGTATTCTTTTCCAGTGTAAGGTAGAAATACCATAAGCCGTGAAAATAAGGTGATTCGCATTGAAGATCTAGTCTAACAATCATGAGATAATTTTCCAAGATAGACGAGAAGGATTCATGAAGAATGCAAGTTGTTTCATATTTTTTTGCCCTATACAAAAAATGCTACAATTTTTCAAAGTGGAAAGTTGTCCAAACCCCTATTCGTTCACTAGATTCTCCCTACACCGAACACAATAATCCACATTTCCATACAGACACATCGTCTAAATCGGTTACCTCATGAGTACATTAACACTTGACTCCCATTGGCTACACTAAGTGCACACGCATTGAGGTTGATGCTGAGCCATGAGCGGCGTTAGAAATGGCACTTCACCATGATTATGATGGCGGTCTAGTGCACGGCTAGAGGGTGGTTAATGGGTTATGGTATTTCTACCTTATCCTTTTAGGTCACGGACTTAGCCATATGTTGGGTGGATGTTGGGGGATTGAAGGCTAGTATAGTGTTTGGTGTCCAATAAGGTAAAACATGATGGTTACAATGCATGATGCTTCTCCTCCTTTTTGGGCAAGTTTATTGGCCTCCTTGTTTCCAGTAATGTTTGTGTGGGCTTGAACTTTTTGGATGTTGATGTGGTGGTGTGAGTTTTTTTTATGGTATATATTGTGTGGGCTATAAGGAGTTTATGAGGGTGGTTGTATTGGAAGGAGGGGCTTTTGATGTGGTTAAGGAGTAGAATATGCTATTAAGGATGTTTGTAAATATGAATGTGTCTGTGTCAAGTGTTTTAGTCTGTTCTACATCCATAAATAGTGTGTATAGTTTGGCTCTAAGGATGTTTGGTGTATCTTGGAATTTGTTGGTATGTTTGTGGTGGTATATTGTGGTATTGTTGTTGGTATGTTCCATTGTAAAGTGTTGGTGCTAGCTAGATTTGTTGGAGATGGCTTCATATTATGTGTGTAGAGGAGGTTTGTAAGGATAAATATGAATAGTAAGTATTTGAGTTGAGTGAGGGGCGGGTGTTCTTATGTTTCATTTGGTGGATGTGATTGGTCAATTGGCTTAGGAAGAGGAGGGTAAATTTATGTATAAGTATCAGTTTGACTAGAAGTGTCCAATGACGACGATTTTGTGTTTATATATATATATATATATATATTTTTATGGTAGATTGATGAGAAAAATCAATTTGTTATGAAGAGGCATATTTATAAAAGGGTGTGTGCCATGCTCATTTTATAGAAACAGAGGAAAGGAGAGCAAACAATCCAATAAGGGTTACAACTATATCAATACTAAATAGAGTGGCCCATTGTGATGCTAGTGGTTTTGTTCTATTCAATGTGTATGTTGTATCCTTGATGCTAGTGGTGTTATTCTATCCATTGTGTGTGTTAAGTGCACCATGGTAGCCAGGTGGAGCTTGGAATTGAAGACGTTGGCCTTCCATGTGTGTGATGGTCATAGAAGTACTTGGGCCTTGTGGAGTAAAGAAAAGAAAAAATAACGTCAGTAATAAGGTACCGGCATGAATACAAGCCCGTTAGCCCTTTGCTAATCACGGTGTCCTGTGATGTAGTATAGGGTGTTATGCCTCCTTTGGGAGGTGGGCTCTAGTGTTGTACAAGTTAATCCATTTCATTAGGGCGGGGGGACAGGGGTTGTTTATTATCTAACTTTCTTCTATTTAGGACAAGGTATGTGAGGTATTTGATGGCATTCTGGTGTATATTTTTCATGAGGGTTTTAATACTAGTTTTTGGGACTTTGAGTTTGTTTAGTTGATTAATGGAGTGTTCGTTTATAGTGCCTCTTACTCCGGCGGTGATGGTTATACGGGGGTTGATTTTCCATCCTTTGTTTTGAATAGTGTTGATTAGTGGGTTGTATTTGGTGTGTTTGTGTGTGAGGGCTTGTTCTGGGGATCTATCGTGGCAGTATGTGAATTCAATGAATTGGACTGTGTGTTTGGGGGAAGGTAATATAGGTGTTTGTGTTTGGTTGGGGGCTCTAATGATGCACGGTATGTATGGTCTTAATTTGGCTTGGCATTGACATATTCGTTGTGGGCATGTGCATGCAAGGAGCCATTTTGGGACTGTTTGGTATGGGGGTTGGTTGTTTAGATTACCTGCATTGGCCAAAGTGAAGAACCTAGTGTGTTTGTTGCCTTGTAGTGTTTGAGTAATGAGGTGGGCTGCTTTGTTGTGCCTTGTCATCTATAATCATTTTAAGTATGGGTGTTCCCATGTTGATAGTAAGTGGGGCCACATGTCTCTGTCGTTGTTTTGATATAGTGTATAGTTGGGATTTGGTAATTGAGGGGCCAGAAGATATTTTTTCTATGATTACCCATGTATTGGGCAAATCTATAATTTGAGTTTGGGTTTGGGTAACTTGCGTATGTGGCACGTGGTCGCTCTTCCAAAAGTGGTTAGAGAGCTTCTAGTTGATTTGTTTATTTGATAACCATTTGTTTACATATGTGGGATTTTCTTTTGGCTGATTCAATTTCACGGTTTTCATGTTCTTTTGTTATGAATGTGCGGAGGTTGTGGATGGCTCCATCGTGTGTGGTTGTTGGGTAGCTTGCTAGCTAGTGGGGGGTAGGGTGGGCTATGTGTATATGCGGTGTATTGTTTGGTTTTTCTTTTAGTGTCCCCTCATTGGTTAGTTTATCCGCTATTTCATTACCACTGATGCATGTGTGTGCTCTCACTTTGTGTATGTGGATCATATGTGGGGTCCAATATATTTGATGTACAATGGCTGCAATGAGTAGTTTATCTGGATGGTGGTGTTGGGATGTTGGGTGTTGTATGTGGTTGTTGATTAAGTATATGCTATCAAGGTTGTCTATGAATATGTGTGTGTCTCTTTGGGTGGTTTGTACGGTTTTGATAGCTATGAGTATTGCATTTAACTCTGCTTGTAAAATATTTTGGTATCCCAATAGTCTTTCTGATATTTGGGTGTTATTGTTGGGGCTATATACCCCTGAGCCTGGGGTGTTGCCCTCTATTTGACCTTCGGGGTTCTTGGAGGGTGGGATAATTGACCCGTCCGTGTATATGCATTTTTGTGAATTATATTTGAGGGGGTGGATATGGTTGTATGTGGGAGGTAGGGGTGTTGTAATGACGTTATTGGGGGGGGGGGGAGTGTTTATTTTGGGGGCGTTTTTCCATTTATTGGAGAATTTAACGTTGTAGTGTGTGAGGGTGGGTTTGGTGGGATAGGTTTGGTTGTGTATGCATATGATGGATATAAGTGATGGTTCTGTGTACTGATAGTATTTTGGCCATTCTAGCATGGGGTCGTAGTGTATAGTATGTGGTGGGATGGTTACTATTGTGTGTATGTCTGCATTTGCATTGAGTGGGAGTTTTTGTGATGTCCAATCAGTGTGGTTGACTACTAGTATGGTGATTGTTTGTGCATCTTCCTTGGCAACCATTCTAGCCCAATGTATGGCTTCTAAGGTTGTATTGTGGTCTGTGGGGAATGCTAGGCCTATTCCACTCCATCTAGAGGATTGCTCATGTCCTAGGGAGCCAAATAATATGTCTTGGTTATGTGGTGAGTTATATTGTGTGAGTTGGATTGGGCAGGTAAGGGGGGATGAGTAGTATGAATGTGTAATTTTGAACGAGTCTATGAGTAGTTTGGTAATATCCGGCTATAGTGTGTGGTGTCGGTTATTTGGTTGTGTACTTTTTGGTTTTTTCTTGGGGAGTATGGTTATGTATCTTTAGATGAGCCCCTTGTGGAGTATAGGAGAGTCGTTGGTATAGGTGAGGAATGAAGGTAGCTAGGTTAAACTTGTGTAATTGCAAGTATTATTTGTTGAGACATTTGAAATTCCATGGCCATGCTACATATGATCTCTTGGATGTTGGTGAAATGGTGTGTGAGAGTGTCCATCTTCATGTTGGTGTTATTGTTGATGTTGGTGGCAAACTAAGCAACTTATGTTATTGTCTTCCCATTCATGTATAGATTTGGTGAAATGCTTCTTCATGAGATATGGGTTGGTGTTCACAATGCCCATACTTTGATTTGTTGGGCGATTGCTTCTCTAGCCAAAGCTTGTACTAGTCGGATAGCAATTTTATTTGGGTCCACTCCATCAATGCCCTTCTTGTATGGAATGAAGTATATGCGCCTCCCGAAGATATAGGTTGACTTGTGGACCTGTGAGCCCAAAAAGCCGTACTCACATGTTGATTAATCCTAATAGGAGGTATCTTGGAAGTAAGAAGCAAGTAAGGAGGTGAGGATTACCAAAAAGGCGAGAGAAAAGCCAAAAGCTAGGTAAGTTACGATGAGATGGGTTAAGGGGGAAGGATGAGTCCAAAAGCAAAGGGTGCGAAGAGAAAAGGCCAAGTTTTATTTTATTTATTTATATTTTCCTGGGTGGCCCCAAGATGTTGGGCAGAGCAGAAAAAAAGATAGAGTTTGGAGAGGTCTTGGGAGGTAGGGAAAAGGGAGGCGCATTAGGGAAGAAGGAGGGCAAAGCAAGGGGGAGCAAGCGGAAGCCCTGCCAGAGAGTAGAATTTTGTCTAGTAGAGCGAAGCTAGCGAGACGATGTGGAGAATCAGATAGCAGTTGATGGAGAAGTGCTGAAGCATGGGGATTGAGGGCGTGTAGCAGGCACCTAACACAAATCTAGCAATTGTGAGTGGGGTAGAACCCACGGTGACGAGGAGCAACCGAACTATCATCCGAGGGAATGGGAAGGAGGATACTGGAAAGGAGTGCCAAAGGTGAGATCTGTAAGGGTGATGGTCGAGAGCCGATCTTAGAGACGGTGAGGAGTAGAAACTTAGAAAACAAAAAAAACTCAATGCACGTAGTGAGGAAGTGACCCAATTGAGCGACAGATGAGCCGCATGATGGTTTAAGTGAAGGTTGAGGGGAAGACGTGAGATGTGTGTTGTGATGCTCGAGTGTGCAAAGGATAGGTTCCCGGTGAATTCGGAATGTGGTGTCTGCTGGACCTAATCCGAAGTTGGCAATTTGGATTGGTGGTATAACAACAGTCGATGGTGCGGCAATGCTCTGTTGTTGTTGCATGTGTCCAACCAGCAGTCGCGAGAGGAGGAACTATGGAAGAAGTACAAACTGACAATCGGAAGGGGCAAAGGTTCGGGACTACATCAAGTCGTTGGCCACTGTTTTTTTCACCATCCATCTTCCTCACTGTGTTTTTCCACTTGCAGTTGGTTATGTCAGAGTAGCCTCCACATAATGCTTTTGTGCGAGTGTCGATGTTGTGAGCGGTTAGTGTGTATGGTCGTAGGGTTGAGCAACCTGCATTTGAGTTAGCCATAGTAACGCCAACTTTGGAAGAGGATGTTTTGGTGAAGCATTCCGTCCTGCGTAAGTGGACTGATCCAGTGTGCACCGTTGTAGAAGAGGGTACACATCGTGCGATGAATGATTGCAAGTTGAGGAACAAGGATTTAGCATAAGGGAGTCGCCATGGGTGCTACATAGGGGTCCTGGGCCATTGTTGATGATGCTGGTTGCTGTAACGACTAGCAACTATCGTAGCAATGTAACCGTTGGAAGGGTTGTTGGGATAGGAGGAGAAAATTATCTCGTTGTGTGGTAGGGAGGAAGTGAATGATAGTAGTGAGTTAGCAATTAGGGTCCTATTTTGGCGCATTTGAGATCAAGGATCAAGGGGCGGGGGGGGTCGCACGAAAACTTGGTGTTGGGAGGCAAGTGGTCAGTAATTGCTTCAAAAAGAGAAAAAAAAAGGTTGTGACTTGGAGTTGAGGGATTGGAGGGAGCAGTGTAGTGTAGTGAAGGGCTGAGGTGCGGAGAGGAGTTTTTGGTTAATTTCGTTCTCTCTCCTTCCCTTGTTGTTGGGTCTGCCATCGCCTCGGCTAACTGCATCCAAGGCTCGTCTTAGTTTACTACCAAAGGTGATCCTCGAGGGGTGATCAACCCTTGATCCCATTAATTGGAGTTAGCTCGATTCTTCAGCTGCTTTGCTAATACGTTGCTCCTTAATTCGGACAACATTGCTGGTGAGTCTGTTGGTTCGGTTATGTGTCTTCCGAGCATGGTCTCTGTGGGTAGTTCAACAAACTTGAACAACAGAAGGCTATGTGGAATCCATGTCTTGCATGGTCAGAGGAGGGTCGATTGTTGGATTGAGGTTCCAGTGGGCAGAGAGCAATCGTGGCATCAATGATTAGGTGGATGTTTCAATTCTTTGTAGTCTCGTTGTGGGTTGTATCCACATTGTGACCAATTAGAATACATTTTGCATCCCCATGGGTGTTTTCAAACGCTGAAGAGGATGGCCGCGCCTCGTACCCACTAGGATGGATTAGTGTCGATGGTGTCGACCTTGCATCATAAATTGAAAAGAGTAGGAAAAAGGGCAATTGGCTACAAAATTGAAGGGCGAAGGTTGCGTGCCTTGTGTTGACCTGGGGCCGAGAGTGTTGGCCACGGCTTGGAAGGTTGGTCTGCCTCCTTTCTTTCCTAACTCCCTGTTGGTGGTTGTTGTGTGGATGGTGAGTGCAGTGGCCAAGGAAACTCAACCTCTAGAAGCAACGTTGAGTTCTAGGCTATGGAAAGGAGAGCAGAATTGAGGTGCAAAAGTTCCTCGGCTACTTTGAACTGTGTAACACCGGCGTGAGGAAGCTGGTTATCAGTTTGCTTGGATGACTGAGGTGGACAGGCGCAGGTCGAGCAACTAGGTTGGAAAGGACGAGAGGGAGTTTGACGGCAGCGGGGTGGACATTGGGATCGTACTAGGGACCTCAATGTTGCAAGCAGTGGGGGCATACTAAGGGTTGGGTAGTGGTGGCTCAGTCACATAGGTGGGCAATAGCGTGAAGCAAGTAAGCTTAGTGATTCATTAACGTTGCTTGCAATCCAAGCAATTAATGTGTGTGACTCAAGTGGTTGTGAATGCTTGCATGTTCTTAATAAAAGGGTGTTCTACACACCACTTCACTCACAATTCAAGGGAACAAAGATGCATGTGTAAGTGATGACTTAGGGTATGTGGTGAAGGATTCTCCACCCGGACTAGGACGCATTCAAGGAGGGAAGGATTCTTGCTCACATGACCCATTCGGTGTAGACAACAACGTTGTGGTGATTGATTACCGAAGTGAAATTCAACAACATAGCCATCTCCAAGCTTCTTCTTGAGAGTGAGGACGATGGCAATTTGAGATTCTTTTTGTGGGAGGTTATTAACAACAAGAATCATACTAATATGGAGTTTCAAGGGTGCAGCAACCTCCTTGTCTTTGGTGAGGCTTACTTGAAGTTTCTCATGATGATATGTAAGCTTGTGTTTCCAAACTGAGCTCTAGCTTCGTTGAAGATGAATGTAAGGAAGGCAAAATCTTTGGCGGCATCGGGTTTAGTGAGGGTCATGAACTCATATTGTTTCCCCTCATAGTAATTCTCTTTCACTAACATATAGAAGATGCTATGAACATGATTCTCTCTTAGCGAGTCCCCTTTAAGATGTATTCTAAGGTTACAAGCATGTGTAATTTACATCGATGGGGTTGGAGTAGTCCATGCCAATCGGTATAGCCATTGCGTGAGGTCTTGCTAAACATGCGGCCCAAACCTCTCCTTGACTCATTGATTTGAAGCCAATGTCGAAGCAAATGATGATTTGGAAGCCCTTGGAGAACCCCGTGTCCCGGTTGTTTTTTTCATGATGTGGAATTTGGATGAAATGTAGGTTTCATTGTTGTTGTTTCTTGTTTGGTATCCTATGTGATTTGAGCTTCCTTGGTGCGGTTAATGTTCATTGTGTTGCATGTAGTTCTCCTCGCACGCGCTTCAATAGTAGTCACCTTCCTAGAAGTTGTTATGGAGTGTGCACTCTTCCTAGGGTTTGGTTGTTGTTGGTCCTCAAAGACTATCTAATGTTGTCTGTTTCTTTGTCTTGGCCCTCTTGAATTTGTTGTCCTTGTCTAGTTGTATGTCCTCTGTGTTATCAAGAGGTTAGCATAAGCTTATTGGTAATTTTTTGGTGTTGTGGTTTAAAGTTGCTCGTGTGCCATTAATCTTCTTTGATTTTCATGAGAGTTTCCAGGCGGATATTGTAGTATCAAGTTTTCTTTGGTAGTTTTTTAAGAGCGTGCTCTAGTACATGGTATTGTTGGACATTGGAGGTTGTTTGCTATTGGTCTCTTCTTGTCACAAAAACTCTAGTTTTTTTTGACATGGTCTTCTCTCTTCGGGATTTTGGCAAAGATTGCAGCTTCTGCTACAGTGCTTCGGGCCTTCTTTTTCTCATTTATTGTGGTGGGTGTCGGATTGTTAAGAGAGACTATTGTCGTTCTATTAAGGCTTGTGCTTACATTATTCTCGGCATGAGTTGAATTAGTGTGTGGGCTTCTTCTATGCAATGGTTGTGATGTTGTAGGCTTCTTGAACTCTCTCCTCGTTGTTTGTGTGGCCTCTATGTGTGGTCTTGAGCCTATGGTTCCATTGATTGGCACCTTGGGACTATTGTTGGGGGTGTCACTATGTATAGAAGGCGAGCTAACTTGTTGTGGCAGTCGGTATTGTTTCTTGAGGTACGCTCCTTGATGTTGCTTTGGTGGTGTTGTGCTAGAGGCTTCACTAATGAAATTGGAGGTGTGTTGAGGGGTTGTGGGAGGGCATTTTTTGTAGGCTTCTATTGTATACGTGGTTGCGAGTACATGTGTTGGGGAGGAGGCTATGGTCTGAGAATAACTTGGCGCTTTATCCACATGTGTCCTTGCATATTTTTTGTTTGTATTTTTGTTTGGGAATTGGGGGTTTGTGTGTGCTTGTGTTTGGTGTAGATTTTGGAAAACTAGGGCTGTAAGGTGATGAGGAGATGGCGTTGTTTATACGCATGTGGATACCATTGTTTGTGTAGGCATGTGTGTTCTAGGTGTTGTCCAATATGCTCCAAGGGTGCTCATTAGGGTTGTAGTGTTTTGGCATTTCAAACTTGTTGTGATCTACCTAGCCATGATCTAGGGTTTTGGTGTCTTCAAGTTCCCTTTTCAATCCTCAACTTCTTAGTTTCTTTATTTCCTTGTGTTGCGGTTTGTCTTCTTTCTTATCTTCAAGTGACTGCACGTGTGTATGATGCTTCTCTTGGTATCTTGATGTTTCTTGCTTCTCTTGAGGCCCATCCGGTAGCATCTACCTCCCTCAGCTGCACAAACAATAATTATTTTTCAACCTTTATGGGTGAACCACAATCAAAATCACCTTCGTAGTGTAAACAACCCATGCCACTTACATGCCCACAAGGACATAAGGACATTTGTTGTCCACATCTTAACCGTCCCTCGGATCTTGCTAAAAGATAAGTAATTTTTAGCCACAGTTATTCCCCCAATCACAATTATTGTAATCCTCTATTGCTTCCCCCAAGGCCGACACTACCCAAAATTTAGAAACTATGTGCGGCCAAAAATAAGTTTTCAATTTATTAATTTTAAATTTTTATTGATGGTATCAAAAGATTTGAAGAGGTTTCAAAATAAAATAGGCACCACACAATATGTGACTTAAGTTCAAAATAATGCAAGTTGTTATGAATTCTATGAAATTAAGTTTATATTATTTCTTAGATACCATGGTATAAATCATATATTAGTGGTATATGGTTCCGCAATGAAAGCAATTCTTGTTGCTCTTACTGCATATCTATTTTTTGTATGTCTATTTGTGGATTTATGAAATTTCTTTAAGGCTTAACCACATTGTAATGAATTATAAGCTTTGCCTTTTGAGAAGGTTTTTGAAATCATACAAAGTTTGGCCTTGGTTGGATAACCAACTAGAATTGGCCATGTGTGGAGGATAATCATAGAGCATAGCACTCTTGCGACAAGCCACTTGTTGATTTATAATAAACGTATGGTACATGAAAATGACTCACCCCAACCTTTCAAAGTAATTGAAAGGTAATACAAAATATGGATAATTAGAAAATTACCTAATTAAATGGGCCATTTAAATTCTTGTTAGCAAAATAATACCCCTCAAAAAATTATATCCTTGCCTCGTGTTGTCCCCATATGTCACACAACATGTCAGCCCTAGGTTGCCCCCAAAATTTTGATTGTGAAATTGCATCCATAATCAATATCCCTTATCACAAGTTTTAGGCCCACTTACCTTATGTATTATTGTTATACATTTGAACCCCTCAAATGCTTGATTACGGGACATAGTATTGGTTTTGAGTATATGTACCGTACAACACACTCCATCCATGTTTCTTAACCCTTTGAAATTGTCTTTGGAGTCTAGCGAAGACATGCTATAAAGTAACATTTAGCAAGGGTTTCTTGAAAGCCAGAACAAAAGAGAAGTTGCAAGGCAACATCAAAGGATCATATAGCAAATGATTCAAAATACATGTTATAGTATCGGTCTTCCTACAAGGAATTCATAAATTATTCTTGAAAATTCACTATAATCATCACAAATCACATTGTTTTGCTTACATCACAAAATCCTTCCAATTTTTGTAGTTTAGATGCATTTCTCACTCATTATGAAAGCCTAGATTTTTAAAAAAAAATTTACTTGTGGCCTTCTTTATTGTAATTTTTTCCATGTGTTTACTACCAATTCACTTGCACATGCATTACCTGCAACCTCTAAGCACGATAAAATTCTTGGTGCAGCAAAGAGAAAAGCAAAGAAAAACACTTGTGACCTAGACATGTTGTGATTCATTTTCACATGAATCATAGTGGGGCATTTTGGCTAATTGGGGTGGCAACACCCTACTTATTGAATGATTATATAGACCCCCCCTTCCGAATTATGTTGATTATTAAACCTAAAATGATTAACAAATTTTGAACACATAAGCAATCCAATCGCTTTTGAACACATCTATATTTTCGGTGTCCATTCTTGAGATAGATGCCCATTAAGCCACTCAAATACATGTGTCCATTTAAGGTAAGTAGCTGAATTAGGTGCACTTACCTTATTGTTGATTTCAAGTTAGGATATGTGTTGGTTTTGGGTATGCCTACCTTGGACTCTGACTGGTCCATCCAGTATATACCACCGGCTACAGTAGGTCATCTCTTCCCCTGTCTAATTCCTTGGCGCTGGCTATGGTGAGAACCCAGTGCTTTCCTTCTTGGCTATGGCGTTCCTGCTCCTCCAAGACTTCAACTCCTGCGCCGATGGGGTAACTTGAACATCAAAAATCAACCCATTTCCTCTGCCGTGAAGGATTTCAACATCATTTCGTCAAAATGGTATGAATTCTCTAAAGGCAATTATTTACTTAACCCCCTCTTTGTTCAAATTGCACTAGCATCACAGACTTGACACATGCATCTAACCTGTAGTATAGACGATCATCTTAGCAAGAAATTCATCTTGATAGGGTGGAAATCATCCGGAATTTAGACTTTAGGTCATATTTCTATGTCATTCTGTCGTTTCTTAGAAAGAATGGGAATTATCTACTCTGTTAAGCAATTCTTGAGGCTTGCATATAGGTCGTGGTCTTGTTTTTTATTCTATCACTTAGGTTGTGCACCGAATGGTTTGTTAGGTAAAGGCACGAGATCTTCCCACATTTATACTCATGATGGTGGTCTGTGAGGATGTAGGTCCTCGAACTGGTAAAATTTAATCATGATAATAACCTCTGTATCATGTAAATACAGACATCATAGTTTTATCTTGTGATGAGTTTCATATCTATTTCTATATCAATGATCAACAAGTGAATTTTTCCTGAACTTTACTAATACGATCTCACCATTGCATGTAGCTCCTTTAGGTTGGAAGTAGAAATGTCACAAACTTCTGATGTGGATGGATGCACATACTAATGGGTGCTTTCAAAATTGACAGTCAGGAATGGAGCAGTACTCACACCCCAAGGTTGCTTTATTCACTGTAGTATTCAAGGTAATTTTTCAAACCACGAAAGCAAGCCGTGTTGTTGTGATGTCTATCTTATGCTTCGGGTGTCTGTGCATGCTTTCCAATTCACTTCTTCTGACAACATGGGGTCGGGGTTTTCCGCAGTTTTCGGCTATTGCATTTTACATCGTATATCCATGGATTTTCAGTGCCTACTTTACAATCTTGTTTGCGGTCACGGTTTTATTGCTTGCACTCGACTTTTGGACTGTGAAGAATGTGAGTGGAAGATTATTGGTTGGTCTCCGATGGTGGAACGAAATCAATGCGGACGGGGAAAGCATGTGGCATTATGAGTCTCTTGATCAACAGGTTTGTATCCTCAACCTTTCTCTGTCATCAATTTTTTATGGATAGGGTTATGGCTTCCTGCAAAATGGTTCTCATCAAGTCTCCTGTGAGACACAATGATGGCATATGCTACCTAATGAACAATTGTCAATTTTGGGCTGTGAGGCAGTACTACCAAACGTGGGATTCTCAAAGTGCAATTCTAGGGGCAAATTAAATTTTAGGTGCAGTTTGTTGGATTAATTTTGGGTTGATAATGTTGAAGCGCCACCTATAACTCAATTAGGACTATTCCATTTAATGGATGCACGCTTTAGAATCCCACAGCCTATAGTAAGGTAGATGTGCCTGAGATGTAACTTGTCTCTCTGTACCCACTTCTTGTAGGATGTCAAGCACGCAATCAGTGCAAGATGATTAGTGAAATCAAATCGGATCAGTAGCATTTGCTTCATAATGTTTGCAGCTCATATGAGATTCATCATCAAAGTGTAGATTCTCATGCTCATTAAGTGGTCATATAGGTCCCCCCATTCATGTTGACTACTGAGCCAGGAATAGTTAGCATAGTTTGAGCACGTAATTAATCTCTTTTAAACACATGTTTTTTTGGTGCCAGTTCTTAGATCCACACCTAACCACATACTACTCAAATTTTGGTGTCCAGATTCTTGTTGTGTTTTGATTGAGGCACGCCTACTTCAATGAGGCATTCATATCACATGTTTTACACCCCACTGGAATGTTTGCAAACTCTCAAAGTGAGATGACACACCTCCAGGAGTAATGAGGTACCATCACTCAAGGCACAGATTGTGATTCGTTAGTAATGTTGTCAACAATGTCTTGCAGGGTATGCCTGTGCTTAATCAAAAAGATTCCTGGTTATTCTGGTGGAGTTTGTACATCACGGTATGTTCTAGCTTACCTACTTCAAAATTCCCTCAACATGTTGCACACTTGGTGATGTTGTCATTCAAGAATCCTTCATGTCCTAAGAGTGTTACATGCTTGCACTGATAATATTCAGTCTCTATCTTCCTCTAAAGTTTTCCAATTAAATTTAGGAATCAACATCAAACTAATAAGTTGTCATCCAAGTCGTGTTATTGCCAACATCTTAGGCACGTTGGCATGCTGGGAAAAATATTGCTCGTGTCCTCGGATTATTTCACTCTTCTGAACAATTTAAAATATTATGGGTGTATGGCAGCCTGTTGTTTGGTTGGCACTAGGTCTTCTCACCCTAATTCGGTTCCAATTCATTCATCTCCTGGTGGTCGGAGTTGCCCTAGTTTTCAATATTGCCAACATCATAGGCTTCACCAAATGTCGGAAAGGTACTGTGTAGTTCTGTTTCAATTTAATGCATTCATGTTTCATGTTGGGACTCTATATTTAAGGTGTTATTTGATAATCTCGAAATGGTTGGCCATTTTGGCATTAGAGTTATCCTATATTTCAACCAGATTTTTGGTTGGGAGTTCGTTGTTTTGCATGCAAAACTTTCCATGTTCGGTAAGTTTTTTGTACATGCTTGGAGTCAGTGTGGAGGTTTGAACGAAGAACATTCTATTTGGTTCATTGGGGGCCACACTCATTTTAGCACTTTTTGGCATGCCAAAATGAGTTTGACCCCCTAAACCTTCAGACACTCCAAGCATGCACCAAAAACTTACAGAACATGGATAGTTTTGCATGCAAAACAACCAACTGACAACCAAATCTCTGGTTGAATGAAAGGACACCTCTACTATACATGCACTAATGTAGGACTTTCATGTGTTTGGGTATCACATGTGCATTACTTATATCAGCCTGTTGTTCTCTTGATTCAGATGCCACCAAGCAGATTCAGGCTTTTGCAACGCAAACAGTGGGCTCACACATGGCGAATTCCTTACAAGAATACCTTGTATAGTTGATACCAAGCACATAGATGAGTATGAGGAACAAGCTTGTTGTGAATTTTAGAGACTTGGATTTCAGAGAAGAGGCACACACATGTATAAAAGTGGTTCTACAAATATAGTTGTCCAGGTGCTTCCTGTCAAAATTCTGATTATTTCTTGTTGCTTACAAACATAGTTATAGCTTGAAAGTTAAAGGTGTTATGGAGTCTATTGAAATATACATATTCTTGTGAAATTGGCTGAAATGGCAGAAACTAGTTATACATTGGTTGGTATTCCCAAGGCTGTGTTGATAACATTTGGCAATAGTAACAATCGACAAGTTAAGGAAAGAGCCAACAAACAAAGATACGAAAAAGGGTGTGCACTGTCATCTAATTCTATCACATGCTATGCAGGCATAATACCCAAAAGAACCATGAAAAGGCTGCATGAGACATTCAATTACTTAAGTAAAAGGAAGAACTTTCAAATATTTGCCTTTCAATCACATTCAAAAATTCCTATCATAGACATTAACTTCTTTTATGATATATTTCTTGTAGTTATGTACATTTGTAAGCAATCAAAATATCATCTCTCTATTGCAATGGCTAATGGCTTAGTTAACAGATCTATATCGAGCACTCAATGACATCAAAAAATACTTAGGCCCAAAACTTTGTGCCATGTGCCCATCTCCCATTGAAAGAGCTGAAATCTTCTACAGTGGTGTTGATTTCATTCTTAGACAGTCAAGTACAGTATGTAGTGTGCTAACCTTAATCCCCAAAATGCCTATTGAGGACACATTTGTCCATGGGCCGAAACTCAAATAGAGCATGGAAGGGTTAACTAAGCCATTTGCATTGAAAGTTTTTATGCATAATAGGTCACATCCACGGGGGGGTCACTCCGTTGTCAAGTTGAACACCACGTGCGACCAAAAAAAATCTTCTTTTGGTAAGTTGCACCACCAAAATGGGTCAAAATTTTATCAATTTTTTTTCATGAGTATACACAGTACCTATGACATAATTTGTGGTAACTAAATTTGATGATTTGTTTTTTTCATAAAACATACCGTTTCTAACTAGAATGACACAGAATTGAACTAAAAAAATTACTAAAAAATAAAGATGACTAAAAATATATATAAAATGTAAAATATACTATCAATGGTTATGCATATGTAGAAAAAATATCATAAAACTTAAAATTATATATGGCATGTAATATAGGGGTAGCAAACTTTGTCCGCACGTGGTGTCAACTTGACAATGAAGTGACCTCCCCGTGATCACATCTGTAGTATATACTTGTAAGAAAATAGTTGTTGAAGAATTCAAAGCTTGTATGTGGTGTGTTGTGATGAATGAGTGTGGACAAGTTATTGCTAACCAATCAATGTGATCTTCACTAAAGCAAAGTTGTTATTTTGGAATTGTAAGACATTGGTATGTATTTTTTTATACATTGTGCTTTAATTATGTGCACAATTGGTTTTTGATATAGCAATCCTTAAGAAAAAAAATGATATCAAATTATAAACTTTCATCTAAGTTGTACAATTGTGTTCTTGTAAATATCTCCAAGTTGTACACTTGTAAGTTCCATAATAATTTTGAGAAAGAGAAGTTATTCTACTTGAACTCAATGATATAGCCTTGGACCTCAATTCATGTAAACTCAATGGCAAGTTTTATTCACTACAAGCATGTAAGCTTTGGACAATTATCCTACATGCGTCATTGGAAACTTGTCCCATGTCACTAAAAAAATATAGGAATCTATTCCAGTGGTAGATTTACATTGTTCTTTCACCAACACAAGATGATTGTCTAAGGTAGAAATACCATAACCCGTGAAAATAAGGTGATTCGCATTGAAGATCTAGTCTAACAATCATGAGATAATTTTCCAAGATAGACAAGAAGGATTCATGAAGAATGCAAGTTGTTTCATATTTTTCTACCCTATACAAAAAATGCTACAATTTTTCAAAGTGGAAAGTTGTCCAAACCCCTACTCGTTCACTAGATTCTCCCTACACCTAACACAGTAATCCGCATTTCCTTACAGATAGTCGCCTAAATCGGTTACCTCATGAGTACATTAATACTTGACTCCCATTGGCTACACTAAGTGTAGCCGCATTGAAGTTGCTGCCGAGCCATGATCGGTTTTAAAAATGGCACTTCACCATTATGATGGCGGTCTAGTGCACGGCTAGAGGGTGGTTAACGGGTTATGGTATTTCTACCTTAGGACTCATACGCTGGTAATGTATCGCACTCTGTTAGACCTTCAATATCCAAATGATTTGTATTTCATCCCTACAACTTCCTTTACTAAGGTTGCACTTTCCAAGTCAATTAAGTACCTTCGTTATTTAAGTTAGGGGTGTCAAACTTGATAGCAAAGCCACTCCTGTACAAGGCAGAAACAATTAAGGATGCCGAAGGGTCTCTATAATGTCATGTTGTACAGACCTTAGGACGGTTTGACCATAACCTTTCCCACATTATCTCTCAAAAGGTACAAGTGATTTGAATGCTAGTAGGTTAGGTAGGGGATCTTTAAAGATCCCAAATAAATTGCAAAGAAAGGCCTTGAACATGTGACCACCTGGCCTGCTCGACTGGGCAGGGGTCCGGGGATCTCTGCATCCACTGCAATTGTGCGTTAGTTTATGTACATGCTCGCATATCAATATTATTCTTGCTGTAACATATATTTCTGACAATATCATCATGTGTCGGAGGAGTCAGAGTTGTCTCTCTGACTTCTCCACACACAAAGGAAATGAAAAAAATACAAATGTTAGCACATTCAACACAGCTTTGAGTACTCATGTAACCTGCAAGCAAACAAACAATGACAACTACAAATGCATTGTACATTTTCTTGGTGCTCTCAAATATTCTTGATTCTATACAAGTGACCGTCCATTCTGAGTCAACCTGTCAACCATTCAGATGTGTCATACATTCAACTGAGCAGCCCTGGATCCAGCTAGACAGTGTGTCAGTGGTTCTGAGGCAGTAGAGTAACAGCTGATGCATTAGACTCACTTTGAGGTTTCAAAAGAAGTAAGTTCCAAATAGCATCTATGGCCAATGACTAACCTAACTACATAAATAATCCCTGAGCTTACAAGGTTTTTTTAATTTGGTTTGTGTCTTCCAATGCCTGTAGGTTTCATTTAGGTTCAGGCCTGATGATTGTATTGTGATGTTTGGAGAAGAAAAATGTCTTGGATGTGTCTTCAGTGACATGGCAAACTTCTCGTCATAAGGTAAACAGGAACGATCTAATTCTTATTGACATCTGGTGTGGATGTGTCTGCAAGTCTAGTGTGTCAATATTGTCAAATGTATGGATCATAATTCAAATGCTAATTTAGCACAGGTGGCTCACAGAATAATAATGCTGCATGCCTTAACATTATTCTCCAGAACACACTAGTTGCTGCTCATGTGGTAAGGTGTTGCTAGGTAGTGTGTAATTAACCCCCTACAGATTGAAGAAGGTGACAATGCTGTCAAAAAACAGGTCTGCCACATATTTATACACAGTTTGCGTGGGGTGTAAAGAGTCAAAGAACATGTATGTGGAAGCATCTGAACAAGTCCCTGCCCTCTTTGCATTGCACAAGCCTGCAGTTGAGATATATCCTTCCCCGCAACATGAACGTCTTGTCTCTTTTAAACCTGACAGTCACACCAGATGTCCATAAGAATCAGCTCTAGTACACACATTAATTCATACACTCAAGTCCACCAGGCTCAGATGACACATGCCCATACTAGTACTCTTACAAAAATCCTAAGATGTCTCATATCTTCGAGTATGAACGAATCTGTTACTTGCATACTAAGGTAGATGGGTCTCCATTGGTTAATTCTTCCAACTAGCCCACTTCTCCTAGGATGTGAACATGCGATTAGTAGAAGATGGTTAGCAAATCTAAATCGAGGCCATAGCCACTTTCCTTATAGTTTTTGAAGCTTATATGAATATGTTACCCATAATTAAAGTGAAGATTCTCATGTTCATTAAGTGGTCATGCAGGTGCCCAATAGTTATGTTGACTATTGCGCCTAGAATGGTTATCATATTCTGAGCACATAGTCCAATCTCTTTCAAACAAACACATGCCTTTATGGTATCCATTCTTGAAGCCACACCAAACCACACAACACTCAAATACAGGTGTCCTAATATGAAAAGTAACCGAATAAGATTGTCTACCTTTATCCTAATTGTAAAGCTGATAAAATTCTGCCCAACAACACCATCTGGTTTTGATGGTGTCTCCTTCTCGGGAAATTAAAGTTTCTGAGAAAACATTTGGTAGCTATGGCGAAGATTGGGCGAACCAACCCATACACTCCTTCCTTTTTGGATGCCTAAACCCTTGCCTCCAAAGGAACTAGTTTACGGGTTGGTTCGCCCCAGCCCTATGGGCTTGGCTTGCTGAATGTCATGAGTGAATCAGGTGAGAAGAACATCAGCGTGAAGATGAGCAGGTAACTCTGTGGGTAGATTAACTCACCGTATTTAGAGGGGTAGTGGTAAATATCGTATAGAAATGAGTAGCCATCCAGATAGAGGAGCTGCACACCAGGCATGGCGACCTGGGCTTGGGCAATAGCGACCTTGAGGTTTTTGTTGTGCGCGAGGGCAACAGCGTTCATTTCCTCAATGCAACCTTGTTCTCCAATACCGCCAAAGAGAGTTATCTGTCCAGGAATACAACCGATTGGAGGAAATCCCAGAACTCCAATTTTCCGTGCTCCTGCATTGTAGAGTTGCTGCATGTACAAGTACACATTTGACAAAGTGTATACAATCAAAAAGTAAGATCACAAATGAGCCGCTCTTGCAAATCGGAATTTATTCTTCACTATGATCATTTTGAGCCGCCATTGCCGGAGGTTCACATTGTTCTGGTACAAAACTTCAACGTAGAATGGCTTCAAGACCAGCTGTACATATTGACATTCTTGCATAATTTCTTGAGCTGTACCCCAAGCACAATAAATACTAGATTTTGAGCTTGATAAGTGCTACTCCCTCCGTCCCAAAATGATTGTCTGTATTCCTAACTTTGGCTAGATTAAGGACCGCTGTCCATTGACCGAGTAGTTGTAAGTATGACTGCTACGAAACGCCCCCCGAAGTTGCGGTGTCGAAAGACTTCTTGATGATGAAAGTTCAGCAAGTTCAGCGAGGAAATATTTGACTTTGAGCCTCAAACTTCTAGCCGGGCAGACAAACTGGACGATCATTTTGGGATAAGAAAATCCGAGGGGTAGGACAATCATTTTGGGACGGAGGGAGTATGAGGTATTCTACACTCACTCTGTTGCAGGCTTTCTGTAGACTACCTGACTTGTCGAGGTTCATAGCTAGTAATGTGGTTGACAGGGACAAATCTGACAAAGTGTGAATTTTAAAATAAGATCACACTGAGGAGACAGCCTTGCAAACGAAAACTTCTTCATTGTGAACATTTTGAGTCGCCATTGCAAGAAGTTCAGATTGTTCTGGTAGAAAACATCAAGGCAGAATGGCTTCACAAACAGGTGTACAAATCGACAATCCCTGCGTAATTTCTTGAGCAGCACCCAAGGCACAATGAGGTCTTATTGCTATAATCATACACCTAATCTGTAGACTACCTGAGCTATGTCGAGGTTCCTAGCTAGTACTGTGCTTGAGAGGGCTGGAAGTACGTACCTTCAGAAAATCTGTTTGCAATGAAAGGATCATGGCACTGAACTGATCAGTCGTATATTGGTTTTGAAGCATGGGATTAAGATAGTAGTTCAGAATGTAGTCGTTACTCCCTGTGCTAACGAAATACAGTGAGTCTGTCAACATTGCCGATGCCTTCGCTTGTCCAAGCAGATGCGTTAATTTGACGGAGTACTCACGAAACATCTCGAGCTGCTTTGACGCTGGTAATACATTCTGCATGCACCATTTATATATATAGAGAGAGTTGTGACTCGTTTTCACCTTAAAGGAGTTTCTTACGACTCTTAAGCGTAAGCAAAGTATATCTCTGGAAGGTAAACTCATTTTGCCATACCCAATCTGGCTGTTGCAAAACCTACAAGTTATTAGTCAATTCTGATTTGTCTGCCAGCTCCAAACAATATAGGTCTATCACACAAAAAGGAGTCACCAGGAAAGCTAGAAACATTTACCGCAACAGCGGATGTAGATGGCAGGTAGCCTGATCCTGATGATGCAAAATTGATTCCATGGAGGAGCTGGTCGCCTGTTGCATTTGGGTGAAGGTACGGGAGGGACATTGGAAGACCTAGCCTTATCGCTGCAACTCAAAACTTTTCAATTTATTGCACATAAAATATATAAATAAAATCACACCACAAACTCGCCACTGTAACTGCAATATGCATTAACGGAAAGAGTCCCTAAAATTTGAAATTCTTCACTCCAGTTAATTTAACTATTCAAAGCTCAATATATGAAGCAGCTAGCTCTTTGATGCATCACCGCCCAACGTAAGTTAACACAGCTGCTTCAAATGCTTACCCAAGTAATCTGCGACCATGCGTCCATCCGTGAACCTCCCGGTGGGCGACTTGGTATCGAAATCACGGCCATACGGCAAGAAGTCGCTCGTGATGAAGGTGTTGAGATAGTTGTTGTTTCCCACGTCCACTGTGGAATCCCCGAACAGGATGAGCGCCGGCACAGCTGCAGCACCGCCGCCACTCCAAGCATCTCCACCCCGAGCCACCAACAAGAAGTAGCTGGCCAACACCTGCAATATGAGTGATGTCCGCCATACCACCGTGATCAACCTACAACGACCCAGTATCACCATCGACATGTGATGGGCTGACATGCTGACCCCCCACCCTAGCTCCATGCTTGATCCCCCTGCTCCTCCTGCTAGCTTAAGGCCTTGAATGTCTGGCCTACACGAAATTGTAATACTATATAAAACGTCACTACTACAGCTCTTGGCTTCTTCAGAGTTGCAGCAGCAGCAGCAGCAGCAGGGCAGTCCTAGCTACCTCATCAGTCCGCCTCATCACCGCCTCCTGCCCTGCTTGGAAGGCCAATGCCGCAGCCGGCACCCTAGATTCTACATCGCAATTTATAATCAGCCATGATCATGTATGCGGCGCTTGCACTTTCGCATATACTACGTACATCGACATCTGCAGGGGGAGACTACGACCCGCCATCAACTTTACATCACCTGGTGAAGATTCATCATCTTCTTGCAGAGTGCGCAGGAGCAGGAGCAGGAGTCGTACTTCGACTTGGACATGATGATAATCACACATCGACCGCGGCAACCCAGACTCATGATTCACTGCAACTGTAAGGCAGCACTCTCATATCTTAACCTAATCCCCACTTTTAGATCTGATTCATCACTCCCCTATATAGGAACTGCTGTGGTGCAGGCAGGTAGTACCATCTGCGCCCTTCATCATCCTTCACGTAACTCCTTCATTGATAGAAAGCTGCTGCGGAGAGCAGAGAGCAGCTGCATGCACTAGTACCCCCCGGCCATTAATGGGTCATGTAGCTGAGGTTACTCAGACATTAGTAGAATGTATGCATGTGTGGTCCTTAGAGCCATGTAAGAGACTTATGGTACTATGCTGCATGTGTGTGGCCGACTCCAACTCCACAGACACTTTGGTCCGTTGGATCGGATTGGGAAGGGTCTGGAGTAAGTAGCAATTGCAGATCGTGCATATTGTCACTTTCAAGTTTCCAGATCTGAGTTGAGATGCAAAAGTTATCAGAGGTCACATTGAAGATCCCTACTGTGGGCACTTCCAACTTCGCAGCCAACTTGGACCATTAGATAGGGCTCATGCAGTTAGCAATCACGGACCATGCACATTGGAATTTTGAAGTTTCTAGAGTCGAGTTGAGATGCAAAAATCACGAGTGGTCAAAGTGAGGATTTTGGTAGTGGGCGCTTCCAACTCGATATACAAATTTGGCTACTGGATTGGATCGTGAATTGTCGCAGTTGGTTAAATAATTGCATATCACGCACATTGTCATTTTCAAGTTTCATAATCGGAGTTGAAATGCAAAAGTTATAAGAGGTCAAAACTGAAGTTTTTTATGATCACATAGGCCCGAGTCCCAACGATTTTGTGCTCACTACTGAACACATAAATGAGGTTAGATGTTTTGAGCACATAGTCCAATCTTATCATAACACGTGACGTCTTTTTGGTGCATGTTCTTAATTGCAAGCCTTGCCATAATGCAGCACTCATTGAATATAGGTGTCCAGTTGAGTCGAGTGGCAACCCATATAAGGCTTGCAATTAAATAAATAAATAAATAACCAACATCGGGCAATCCGACGTGAATTTGAACCTGTTGGCCCTACCTTGCTCAAGAATTCTCTTGGTGCAAGGTGGGGTTTACTGCGTACCTTGCAGTGGGTGGGCTCTTGGCTTCCTACCTACCTAGCTAGTTTTTTCTGTCAAGTAGAGAGAAGATTTCACATCGGGAACTAAATTGCCAACCACTCCATTCGGAAATGGGTACCTCTCCACTATCACCTGGTAGTTAATTTAGGGTCATCTCGGACCACATAAGGCTTGCATAACTTACGTGAGTCCCACCAATTTAGCCATGTTACTCTCTTTGGCTTCCTTCCTCACCTACAAGGAGTCATCTAAGGCATGTGGCCTAATTGTGGGCACTTCCAACTCAATTGTATGCATCTTGAATTGACAACCTGCGCAATTCATCACAATTGTTCAATTGATGAAATCATTCCCAATCCAATTCAATAATCAAAATTATTTATGAAGTCGAGGTGCATAATTATAAAAGATCAACATGAAGAGCCTCCTCCCTTTTAAGTGATCACATTATACATAAACCCTCTCGTTGTGTAAACTATTGAACCTGGAAGGATATCTATATTCTAACTTGCATATAGCCCAATCTCATTGTAGCATGTGTCAATTTGATGTCATTCTTTACTCTGAACCTTGCCATAGACCCCACTCCAATATAAATGCCACCAAAAAAACATGGAGAACTAGCTGCTACTTACAGATGAACCAATTGAGTTTGAGAAACAATCGGTGGAAATCCAAAGACTTCAGGGAAATCACCGATCGTTTTAGAGGAGTTTATAGAACATACCCAACTAATGGGGGAGAGAGAGAGAGAGAGAGGGAAAAAAGAAAAGAGCCAAGACGTAACCGGGTGCACTTGGAAACACTGGGATATGGTCCAATTAAGCCCAGAAATCTCCCCAGACTATCACAATTAAGAAAGATGATGACACAACTTCATGAGGCCCACACATGACCTTCTATCATGCTCACTGATGGCCTTAACAACAGGTAGTCCTCCTTGCCTGGCTTTATACCTCCTGAACCCTGCTCGTGTAAGTAGCCATACATGCATAAGTTACAGCACACCCTCGATTGTCACCTTTTAAGTTACATCCGAACCCTACTGGGGAGCTCGAATGATATGCAGTACTTGCTGTGGGGATTAACTTTGCTGCACCTCACATCAATACACAGAATTCATTAATACATACTGCAACTCCACAGATCCACCCAGCCCGGCCACCTCTGACCTGCTCGCTCGACATTAAATAATTGCGTTTGTTATGCGGGCCTGTCCTATCAACAAGTTTTCTGTAGCCGTTGCATGAAGACTATACATGATATATACTGGCTGCTGCATGCTATCATACACGTGCATTGGGAGCCACCTTTGTTTTTCATTGTCGGTTATTTAGACAAAGGACATAACATTTTCTCAACCCCCAAACACAGTTTTCGAACTGGGCCTTGGAATATACAGATGACTAAGGTGCTGAGGCCTTAAAGCGGCACTTTACGAGAGAGAAGAAAATCTATTTCAGGAAGGTGAAGTAGCTTGGAATATTCTAGAAAGCAAAAACTTCACAAATTAGCAAATCTGTACAAAGTCTATAAAAAAAAACTCAAAAATTCAAAAAATCGTATGTAACCCACAAGGATTCTCAAAGTCGTCTTAAGGACATAGCCTTTTACTCTCAACTATGGGGGGTCTATTGATGTTGGATTGCTAATTGAGAAGCATCACAAAATCAACCTTATTCCGGGTGAGGATCTTCTATTAAATAAAGGTGTTGTCCCCCTTTTGTGGATTGTTTCTTACACCACCTCGTTGAGCAGATAAATCCCCAATTAGCCATTGTGATTGGCCAAAGTCGGTGCTCTTCTAAAAAAAACTCTTGCATCCTTCTTAGGGCGAGTTTCCGTGTAGGCCACTCGTCCACTAGATTCTAGAAAATAGTGGGTTGGAGGTGCTCGCATGTTCTTCAGCGCAAGCCACCATCCAACCACATTATGGCAGTCTCTTAGAATGTGGAGGGTTGTGGACACATGCCGCTAGACTTCAATGCGCCCACTACAAAATCCTTAGCCTGCTTGTGTCAGGTTACCGAAGGTTTTGAAGACCGGATTTAGAAGGAGGAGGAGGAGGTTTTAACATGGAGAAGGAGGCTAGTAGGTGGGCACATATTTGAGAAGATGGAAGTAGCTAGTTGGCACATACAAACCCTACCCCACCAGACTCCCTCCACATTTGGGTGGGTTTGTCATTATTGACACTAGAATCTAGTGGACAAGCTACCTACATAGAAACTCACCGTTACACAACTATTATGAATGGCCAAAGTGGTGCTATTTTCTACTTAATGCCACAAATGATTAATTGTTTTTAACAACGGCTTGCTTGATGGCACCGTTGCACTCACTTGTTGATGGCTTAAGGCTTAAAAATAGGTGTCACCAAAGGGAAGGTGTTACTTTAAGGTCTCATTACCTTATGCAAATATAGTTAGGGAGAATTACCATGTACTAGGCCGGTTGCCCACCACATTCTGGTCGGAATAAGGACAAACTTGCTCAAATATAGATAGAATATGGTGGGATAGGGTTTGTATGTGCCAACTAGCTACTCTCATCTTCTCAAATCCGGGCCCACCTACTAACCTCATCCTCTAAGTTACCAAGGGTGGACCTTCTCCTTCAATCCTTTGGTGACCGGCACTTGTAGGTTAAAAAGTGCTTCAGTGGGCGCACGGAAGTCTAGCTGCTCATGTCCACGGCCCTCCACATTCTTGTAGGCCATCATAATTTGGTTGATTGGTGGCTTGCGCTTATGTACATGAGAACACCTCCAAACCACTATTATCTAGAATCTAGTAGCCAAGTGGCCTACATGGAAACTCACTCTTATTCAACCGAGGAGATCATATTCAATGTTAAATGCAGTTACTCGGAATCCATGACCTATGATATGTGTGTTTCCATATAGAAAGACAACAACACAAGAGAACTAGACAATGTTGCAAACTAAGTGACGAGAGGGGAGTGGATGATGAGCCGCGGAAGGAGGGAGCCATCCACGTACTCGAACCAATTATCAGTCATAACCAATATAAGCTCATGGATAGAATCTTGGAAATTATGGATGATGTCGCATCTTCACGGTTGAAATATTGTGTCGAGTTTTTATATCCCTTCTTCTTTTGGGTGAGCAATCGGACATGGTAATATTTATATTCAGTTTTCAAAACCACACCTAAATCTACAAAAACGTCCACCTCAGCCTTTAGGAGTTAAAGCACTTTGTGAACAACAATGGGTACATCATGGACTACAGGATGGTATCATATGGGCTCTGGATCGAGGCCAACCCCGCAAACAAAGAAGTTACTAGCTTCTCACCAGCACCGCATTAAACACAAGGGGGCCACTCTCCATCATAGTTTCTATTAATACTTCTCTCTGTAAGGACACGACTCATACCAGTGTGTCTTCCCCACCTCAAGGAGTGCTCTCCACTTATTGTTACCGCAAGTTATTTTCGTGCATGCCAGCAGCTAAGACACTGATTCACTTCATTTTTGAAGTGAAATTGCCATGTGTCACATAATTGCAGATTTGAAACCTGGGAGATAGTCGATGTTGCAAAAAAACAAAGAATATGGTAGATATATGGGAAATGGTGAAAATAAGCTGATTCAGCTAGAAAGAGTGGCTTGAACTCTGTGTGATATTTTTCAGAGATGGGCTGGAGGAAATGATGAGGAATGCAAGTTGTTTCATAATATTTTTCCCTATAAATCATTCGTTACATTTTTTCAAGAGGCAAGTAAGCCAAACTCCCTATTTGTACAATACAATCTCCCTAATTTGGGCATCAAAATGTCCTACTCTGCATGCGAATGCACACAAAATAATTAACTCAATGGCACCCAAAGGTGATTGCAAGTGGTGTGAAAACAATGCCTATCCGGCCAATCACTGCATCCCACTTATCAATGGTTCATATTCGGGCCACCACTTTTATAATTAGCTATTTCCGGTCCACACAGGAAACATTCTACCCCTCATCTAATGCACAAGTAGTGGTCATTCACCGTTTTTGAATTTTCTACCTTATTTGTGAAGTTATTTGTGGTTTGACCAAGTGACCGCAATTCTAGAATAATAGGTTAATAAATGCTTGCATCAATAAAAAAATTACTTATATGAGTTTATATGATTCAAACCAATGACTCTTCCCCACCTCAAGTATGCCATTTATGGTATTTAATGTCACATGCGTAATAGCATCACTTACCCTATTTTGAGGCATATGCTAGGTTACACTAATGACCAACAAGTTCATCATTTATGTCACCTCATGACACTTGGCGTTCGAGTGTGCATATTAATATCTTGACACAACTATGTTTAAAAATGTTATGAGGTGTATGCATGTGTTACACAATGACCTAGAAGTTGACTAACTATGAACACAAATGACACTTGCCATTAGTACACTCATTTTAAAAAAATTAAAAAACCTTTGCATACTAAACGTAAAAATATTTTCACTTTGAAAAGCTACTTATGTTGACAAATGATTTCATATTGACAATTAATGGACGTGATAGTTTACACCCTCTAGGCATCTGGTTTAGGCCCTTCGCAAATAATGTACATGAGTCCGAGACGACCCTAGACTACCGGATGATGATGGAGAGATACCCAAATCTCAAGGAAGAGGTTGGCAATTCAATTCCCAGCTGTGAAAGCTCCTCTCTACTTGATGGAAAACTTGTCAGGTGGTCAACTGCCTCCTGTGCATTGACGCTAGCCTGTCGGCCATTTGTCTCAAAAAAAAATAAAAAAATAAAAAATACATGACACTAAATATCATAAGTGGGGTATTGCTCTCTGCTTCCCATTGCCCACCCATAGCACATGGTAGCCTCGACACAAACAAATTCAACTTTGAAAGTGAGAGTGCCACATGTCGCAAATCTGGGAATTGAAACCTATGAGAATGTTGATGTGGCACAAAACAAGTACTGTAACAGTTTGACATGCAAACTGTTGATTCCTCCATGCAACAAAGTATTTCTGAACTTGCCTATTTTGGAAGTTATCCTTGGTACTTGTAGGCTCTGGCCAAGTGACCGCAATACTCTATATTAGTAGGTGAAAAGCTTGTGCAATGCTTTAACAATTATTTTCATTTATGGGATTCATAGAAATTAGATGCACACTGCAAGACCCATTTAAGAAACTAGACATTCAAGCCTTCTGAGAAATAAAGGACAAGGATTTCTTCTTAGCAACTATGTACTGGAGTGCGAATCATGAATGCTGCCAACTGTGCAATTTAAGCTTGAAATTGATCAAATTTAAAATATAAATTGGATACTCTGATTACACTGAGGAAAGTCCCTACCAACATACTCAGAATACTCAACAATCATCCTGCGTCGATGAAAGAAATTTGTAAATCTAACAATGTGGTAGATTAGCAAAAATTTGAAGTGACACATGATGATTGCCAATGACTCATATGCTTGTAGCGAGTCATACCACTACAGGAATATTGACTTCTAACCACGTATAACTGAAAACTCATCAAATTTCAGTGTAATGCGTATGTATTAATTTGATACAATAGAACAAATTCGCGAATGATCCTGATCCCTGAATGGACATTTTTGAATCACCGCCTTTATGTGCATTTACTGTATCAAAGTTTTATGAGAATGACTTGATTGTTTGCAGCAACCAGTTACTTACGGAATTTAACTCACTTCAACATGCAGGTGGGAGTCTTGAATACCATATGAAGAAAAGTGAACACTAAAAAGGAGGTTCGAACTTCAGTGTACCAGAGAATGATGAACATAATAGCCACACATGCATAATAGCCAAGAGAAACTAATGGGAGATGACATGTGTTAGGTTTCAGGTGGATGCGGTTGAGCTTGAAGGTTTAAATCACACATGTCATTCGAATCATTGTGACATTTGAGAGCAGAGCTCATAAAATAATTTAGTTACGGAGTCATATTCACAAGTCACCAGGCAGCAATAAAACTCAGTTTGTAAACTACCCTAAATATGATATGATATTTGGTGTCGCCAATTCTAATTGTCTTGCTCAATACTTAATTCTAAACCGCGGTACAGTGTCACCAACACTACATGTTAACCCCAACATTATTTGTCATTCCTCGTAAGTTTCGGGGAGGTTTTATGATTTACGGTGTTGCAATTACAATCACTTACCAAGTGATTTTTCGCCCAAGTTTCAATCATCCATGACAATATTTCATCATGAGTTACTGACAAGAGAAGGTGGGGTTTTGGCCAATGGACGAACCCATCCATCATCCATGACAGTATTTGTTCTCTTATTCATAACAAGTGTCATTCGAAAATACCATGTGACACTAAATATCATATTTAGTGTAGATGAATATTTGTTCCAGGAGCATTCATGTCCAGAGTGCATTTTCTACCATCAGGTATGAATGGCATGTATGTTTATATATTGTTGTGCACTGTTTTCTATATATTAATAGGTTTTCAAACATTGATAATCTATTGTTGCTTTTACCAAGGAGTAGTTTGATAAGGTTTGAAAGAACTTGTGTATTCATTCTAGATGTATTTTGTATGTTGATTTTAAGCATTATATGCAACAAGTAGATCTGAGCATGTTTGTGGGTCTTTTTCTTTTTCTTTTTGGACTTAAAAGATGGAGTTTGGGGTTTAGTGTTCAGGGTTCATGGTCACTCCTGCAAAAGAGTTGACTACTCAGGTATTGTGTGTCAATTGTGGGCACTTCCAACACCACATGTCCATGTATGCTTGTTAGATCAACAACCAAATAATTCATTATGCTAGCATTTATAAATGAGGAAGAATATCGACTAGAAATTCATGATCAAAGTTTGTATGTTCATGAGACTTTTAGTCAGCATGAAGATTTCATGATTCATAAAGTTATCATGTACAGGGACCATATTGAGGATCACATGTACTTAGAATGGTATTTTTGTGTGCCTATTCAGGTGTCACACATGTGGCGCTACTTTAAAAACATTTGTGCCACTTTCAACCAAGCAAATGTTGTGTTTGAGATACTACTTAGAAAACATATGTAACAAGCAAACACAATATTCATTAAAATGAGAGTTTTCCAGTGAATTGAGAGTACATAAAGCAAACTATTAATCCAAGAATGAAATGAAAACCACTGGAAAGTTGTAGAGTACAAGTAAAAAAATAACATTTGATTTTCCACCGTAAATTCCGTTGTAGTTTCCATTAAAATGAGAGTATGTTAAGCTGGGAAATCAACTCATTTAGGTCGACTCAACCTAAATTGACAAAACATTGTCCTCATTTAGGTCGACTCAACCTAAATGAGTCGATTTCCCAGCTTAACATACTCTCATTTTAATGGAAACTACACGTTTGAAGTATAATCTAGTATTTATCAACCTAACATGACTTTTAGGTGTCCAAATGGCCAATATTATTTTGAGAGGATCCCACTCTCTCAAAATATTGAATATCGTGTTAGCATGGAAACACTAGTCTCATCTCGGTTACAAAATAAAAGCATTGCAATGTGTACATGCCCATGATTAAAAAATCATAGTCCATGTTCCTTTAATTGCCAAGTCCTTCAAGCTTCATGAATAAAAGTTATTTTGTTTGTGGAGAGGATTTGACTGTATGCATGACATTGGCTTGTTCATAGTTAACATGCACATAATCATAATTTGGGCTTACATTGGGCTTCTAAGACTAGAGTTCAAACCATGATGCTCATCATGATCTATGACTCTCATTTTAAATACTTAGTGAACATGTTTAAATTGGTATTCTATTTGTTTTCATTTTATTCATTTGAATTTTGTGCAAACTTTGTATATAGAGTAGGATGATCTATACAAAGTTATTAATCAATAAGAATTACAAAACGTGTTAGTGAAGTTATTTACATTTCCTTCTTTCTTTTCTTGTATTTGTTTGTAATTATTTTGAACTAAGCATTACTCATCCCTAAAGAATGTAGTCAATGAATAAACTCATCCTAGCGAGTACTTCAGTACCTAAAGGAGTTTAATAACTATATCCATTCAAAGGGTATATTATGGAAAGCTAATATGATATAATGGCATATTATAAGAATATTCTATTAATGTCAAAGACATCCTAATTTTGCTACAATATTATTCTTTACCTTTAATATCAATATCAAACTATGTTATTTATAGCTTTGTCCATCACATTGTTGGGTACCTATATAGAAACTATTATATTTCTCTAGTTTATATCCTCGGTATTCACTTCTAAATCTCCAAATATAATAATATAATATTCTTCCTTTATTGATTTCCTCCATATAACAACTACTCTTTATATCCTTAGGGGTTCAATATGCTCATAATTGCAGCTATATGAAACCAACATACCGAGAAAGTAACGGTGTGGATACAAACTGTAATAACTCTATTTAGAAAGAAAAAAATCAAAAATTTTCAAAATATTGAGGCACTTTGACATTTCGTAGAGTCAAAGTTTCAAGAGGCTTAGCTTCTTTTCAAAAACAATGGGGTTTCCACATGGTGTTCTCGCATTGGTCTTCATCCACCATCAAATACAAAATATTTGAGGGAACAACAATTGAAAGTAATGTGATTGGAGCACCACTCTAAACGTATGTTTTTCATCACAATACAATCTACATGTAACAAAACTTGTTTGCAACAAGAGATGTAGTTTGCCATTAAGGCTAGTTTCTACCCTACATATCTTAAGGCATGCCGATATAAGTACATGTGCAATTTCATTATGTCCAAGAATCATGCACAGAGGCTATATTTACTTATGACCTGAACAAAATTATATGCCTGAGAATTGAGACTCAAATATGTTGGGCCTTGTTGAATGTAAATTGTACCAATAGCAAAATTATGTATTCTTGTGAATAAGGTGATAACAACCCTGCTTGTAACTATATGAAGTTGTTTGCGTCTATAGCCATATGAGATTACATCCTAAAGATTGAAGTGGCATTTTCCCCAAAAATAGCAAAACTAGACCAGCTTTGAGTCGCAATGTATACTTTATATGCTACTTTAAATTGTAATTTGAAATCCCATAAACAGATCTGCCTTCTTGTTTCTATGTTGCGCCTATGTTGCATCCTGAATCCATGTCATGCAAATACAGACTTCTCTCACTCTCACTAGGAGGAAGGAGGGTCACTTTGACATGTGGCCACGACATAAAAAAACTTTCGTGTTGCAGTTTTGAACTCCACGCTTGAGTTTTGAGCTCCGCGCAACTTTTTTTACATGTTCAAAACACATCCCTAGAGCTACTAAGCAAATGCACTTCATAATTTTAATACACATTATATGTTTCTGTTGAGAAATTGCTGCAAAATGAATTAACCGTAGGCTTAAACGAACTTTCACATTACAGACTCGATCTTAAATGCTCCTCTCTAAAAAGTACATTATCTTCCATTGACCAATTTCAATCAAATGCAGATTTTGAGCTACTCAGATTGCTCATCCTGCATTTCAAGTTTGCCCTATCAGAAGTCATAGTTGCACATAACTCTCCATAGCTCACAAATCAAGAATATTGAATATGACTCTTATGTGCTTACATGTCTAATTGCCTTGAGGTTGCACAAAAATCTAAGCCAAGGGTGCGCAATCGAACCACAACCCTAAACCTATAAATGTAAACCTCTAATTTCTACTACACATTATGTGCTTATGTTGAGAAATTGCTGCAGACTAAATCCACCCTAGGATTCAAGGGCAATCCCATGAAGGAACTCAACCTTAATGATCTTAATCTTCGAACTTCATTACTTCTCATTGACCAGTTTGTGCCCAATTCAATCACATGCGGGTTTCCAGTTACTCAGCTTGATCATCATTCATTTCAAGCGTGTCCCATCGAAATGCATAGTTGCATATAACCCTCCATAGCTCACAAATGTAGTAATGACACTGAACATCATTTCCGTGCTCACATCTCTAATTAAGCCCTGAGCTTGCACACAAATCAAAGCCACAGGTGTGCAGCTGAACGATGTCCCTATAAACTACTGTGGACTAATTCCGAATTTCTACCCAGTATATGCTTCTGGCTCAGATTCTAGGTATGCCTCGAGAGCCTTGAAGACAAGGGATGCCCCGAATTTTATCATCTCGGGCGGTCCCTGCTCACCCACCGGCTCATATTCGCAACTCCACTTGGCCACACATGTGTTCTCCTCTGCGCCCGGGGTGTAACTTACGGTGGTCCTCAACAAACTGAACTCCTTCTCCACGCCCTCAATCACCTGATATGTCACACTTCGGTTCACCTCATCCAATGCTTCAATGCGCTCCTTCGTCATCTTTCCATCTAAAGCTGAGTGTTCAGAAAGAAACCCCAAGGCTAGAACAGGTTAGATTATATGCATCCAATAACGGCGCCTCCATCTTCCAAAATATGTACCCTAGAGATAAATTCCACTTCCTTTTTTTTGGGTCCCACATGTTCGAGCTCCCTATTTTCAAAAACTGAGGTCCAGTGGGTCAACTATAGAGAATTTTGGCCTTGACGTGTACGTGCCCAACTTGGTTCTAAAGGTTGGTCCCCATCTTCAAGGTAGTAATCTATTTAAAAATCTGATCCAAAACCGATTTGTTTTTGAAAGAGGATTTTCTTTTGATCAGTGTTGAAAACAAGTAGCTTGACCTGAATAAGAGGGACTGATCTAACTCCAAGGCCAAATTCCTTATATCTTGGTCCATGAAAACCGTGTATCGGAAAACATTGTGCGTGACCACTAAGTCACACGAGTGCCAAGTGCGGCACACATTCTCCAATATTGATGAACCACTGAGCTAAGTTGTATGACAAGGTTCTTATTAGGTGCCCCTTGGACTATGTGCAATTAATATTACCGGGAAACTGTGTCTTTTATATATGTCTTAGTGTGTGACAGGGAAATAAAGTCATTTTGATTTGAGATCATATATAGCAAGTGGGGGAGGGGCGTAGTTAGTACCTTCTCCAAGTGTGATTTGGCGGACAGTGCCGACACCACCATCACCGTGTAGCTTTTCCTGGCTGCTGAAAATGTCGGGAACGAGCTTGGGCAAGAGGTTGTCTGCATCCCTACTCGCCCTCCACACCCTGTCGGCCGACACATTGAGCTCCTCTGTGGTGTCGAGAACCCCCATAGCTGCCCCTACTTAAACTGCAGAACTAGATGCTTCAAACAGCTGCACAATGCAGCCAGGACAACGTAAATAACTAAAATACATTCTTTGTACCTTGACTTTGAATGGCGTTCATACACATGTGTACTCGTGTGTGTTTTTTTGTGGCTTCATGACACCAAATTGCACCAAAAACAGTAAGGTTACTTTTCCTCTAAAGAGAACATAATTTTACAAAATTGGTTCAAAAAGCCAACTAAACAACATACTTTCGTAGGTTAGTTTCCACTCCGAATCAAATGTCACATACGCAACCTATGTTGTTGCCAACACATGAATCATGATAGTTCCTCCCTTGTGATCTATCATCACTTTTAAATTTGGATACAACAAACAAAAATACAAATGGCATTCTTCATTTTGCATTGTGCAGCCAACATCAACATAAAGATACTCATATAACCAAAAAAAGAAATCCCGTTGTGTACATAAAATATGCGGGTGTTATTCAATTACTTATCTGTCATTGGCGTGTGCTTCAATGAGGGTCAAAGATCAACACATCACAAAGATACATGTTTAAAAGAGATTGGACTACGTCTTCAAGTTTTATTAACTACTCCACACTCATTAGCAAACACAAGTAGGAAGACCTATGTATTTAATTTAGAAATCAACAAACATAATTTTAAAAATTACTAAAAAAAATCCAATTTTTTAATGTCAAACATCATTGCTAATTTGCTAATACAACACAAGCTTCATTGTGCGAATCCAACTGGTAGAAGCTACAGAACATGAAAAACGAACCAAATAACACCCCCATACTTTACTTGGCTCATGATTATGTCTACATAGCATTCTTAAGCAGGTGCAGGACATTCTCTTTCTAATATCCTAGCTTCAAGAATAACCCCAAGAATCAAGGTCCTTGATTAAGAGCATGAATCCAAGCATAGGTAAGTAGCACGCTCACCCCAAGCTCTCATTATTACTCTTCACCTCATGGTTACCTACCTTCGGACAAAGCCTTCTCCCATCTTCCAAGATTCAACTGAAAGAACTTGCCAACAAGAATCTCACTGAGTCTGTAGTCTCCAAGATGCTCATTTAAGGGGAAACACTCACTACACCACTCAAGAATGCTTTGCACGTCTCAGTCGCAAAGCATAATCCACTCCTTAGGTTGACAAGTGCATTCCACATGTCAAGTTTAATCCACTCTCTTTTCCCATGCTCTTCTGTGTTCTTTACATCGGATGAATCTCTTCCATGAGGGATTCATTCCCAACACAACACCACTCAGCATGGTTCGTGCCTTTTACTGGGAATCCTCTTGTGGCAGAGGGTTAACCTACACATCACCTCCAGCTACATTGTCAAAATCAGGCGAAATTACACCAAAAAGCTTTAGGTGGCCACCATAGCTCAAGGGCCCTCAAGTTCATACATTATCTAGATTCACCGTAGATGGTACCAATGGTGAAATGGCACATTTTCTCAAACCCCAGATCTTGGGGTCTGCACAATGTGATGGAACACCCTTCCGCGCCCCTAAAGCTTCAAAGTCGACCACATCTCGCACGCATCCAGAAGCGACAACCGAAGATTTAAAATACCCAATTTTTTTCTCACATGTCTTTCAGGTCTTGAAATCTACAGTACGACGGAGGCAACGAACTCTGAAACCCCTGAATTAAGCTTTGGAAACACTAGCTAAAACCCAGGTGAGCTGAAACCCCCTAATATGCAGCTCCAAGCTCTCATCATTACTCTTCACAGCTTACAAGTACCACCTAGCAAGCAAAGCTACCCTAACCCTGAACTTGGATCAAACGATCTAATGTCGATATTCACTAGATAAATCATGTCGCCCACTCAGACACCTAGTAGGTGAAACATGTGACTTCTGAGATTCGGGTCTCATCAGAATCACATAATCGAGCAACGGTGGCATTACAAGTTATAGAATGCGTGTGCATGCAATGACCAGAGCTCTGAAAACCTGAAGAAAACCAAAGCAAATCAGGATGAGGCTCCAAAAGCAACTCTGAAACTCGTCAAATTGCATCCAGTCAAGTGCGAGAGAAGGATATAGATATATGTATATGTGTGACCACGCACCTGCAGGGGGGGGGGGGGGGGATCTGAGCTCGAATGTCCGATTCCAGCTTCGACCAAACTTAACCAACCCAAACCCGATCTGATCTAAAAGTAACTTAGCACCGGCCGAAGCTGAACTCATGCAGAGAGACTGAAATGGAGTAAGTTAACTAGATTAGATTCATGTGGGAAACTCTAATAACTTAGATAGAATGTGAACAGGTAGCTGCATCAAGTTGAGCGGTGACCGTATGGCCTGCAGGTGGGGATGCGACTTATATTCATGAAGAGGGCGGTGGCAGTTGGGCGGAGTGATGAAGCGTGGTGGGGATGGTGGGTCTCATGGCATGATGAATGACTGGCGCCGCTCCTGCATTGATTTACGACGCAACAACAACAAGAACCTCAATTCTTTGTCAACGAAAGTTACTTACTTGGTCGATGAATTTTGTGGACGAGAGGCTGTGGGGTTGGACATTCATGGCTAGCATCCACACTTGGCCTTTGAATTTAACAAAGAAAAGACAACAAATAAAAATAAAAATAAAATAAAAAATGACTCCGATGTCGCCACGGGCATGACTTACTTATGGGATGCTTCATAGTCAAGTTAGTCTAAGTCTATATGTATTCATGATACGGAGATCATGAGGATTAGAGGCTTCCCAAAGACTGTTGTCTCTTTTCAGAGGTGAAGTTCACCTTGAACAAGCATGGACAAGCTGACTTGCACCTAGCTATTTTCCCAAGGGCAAGCCTTTAGGTTCACCCAGACATCCTCACTATGATTGGGTGATACCATGGGTTGTAAGGTGCACCGAAAATAAAGTGTTACAAAGATCAACCTTCTAAGTATTATTTGGGTCTTCGGTCACTTCCCATGAGATCCAAGTTCATGCCAAGTTGAGTTTAAGCTGCCCTTACTTGGCCTTACAACTATGTTGAATAAGCTTAGTAGTGCTACGGTAACCTTTTGTTAGTGTCACTACTTATGTTAAAGTACGGTTCCAAGTTATCAAGATAGATTCAATTTCACTTATTGGCATGTGAAGACACATAAAGATGTGTGAGTGCATATGGTATGCGGTTTACTAATATTGTGTGACCGTTTCTTCTTGTTTATTTACTGAAGTGATTTTATTTCCAAATTATTTTAGGTGATTTTCATTATTTTTATCAAAATAAATTTCAATAATGTTGAAATGTCAAAAAATATTTGTTATAAATGTTATGATACATACTTACCAAGCTGCCCACGGACCACTCCAGGGATACCAAAATATATGTGGTTCAAGCACATATTCACCTTCAACTTAAGTCAACTCCATGTGACAATGAAATCAAATCTTGTTTTGTTTTGTCTAAAAAGAATTATTTCAAAAACATCTCACATATGAGAGCAGTTACTATGAAAATATTAAGGTAAATGAGTCGAATTTGGATACTATTGTGAAGTGGACCTAAGAACGAACACCACAAAAACATACATGTTGAAAAGATATTGGACTCTTTGTAACTAAGATTAGTAAGTTTGGACAAATAATTGTCCATAAATTATAGCATACGTGAGATTATTGTTTGTTTTGTCAATCCATGCACGTTTTAAAACAAGGCACATCAATTTGAAAACTTGAGTTCATAAATTTACAACTTTGAAAAGTAATGTGATTAAAATACCACTCTAGATGAGAATTTCAAAATAATATGCCAATATATATGCAACAAAACGTGCCTCTAAGACCAACTTTTGCCATCCCTATCATAGATCCACCAATAGAACTACATGAAAATAATTTTATCATATCCAAATTTCACACATGCATCTAGATTCACTTAATTCCTAGTTCAAAGTTGTTAACTAGTCTATATTCAATAGTAAACATGATTGGAAACCTACATATCATTCGAGAAGAAAGAAAATCATCAATTTGGAAGTATATAAGAAACTAGTATTCAAGTAATTTTGGACTTTTGTTGAATTTAGAAATAAGCAAGTAATTTTGAGAAATATCGACACTCGTGCTTCAAGTATTGTTATGTGTACTTGTCACGTAGTCATTATGTAGGTGAATGTATACTAAGAGGCCATGGACATGATGTGCACAAAGAATTGGCATTGTAGTGTAGATATCAAAGCAAACGTGCAGTGGCAAGAATCCGGAAATAGCCAATAATATCAGTGAAGATATTTACACATTAGAGTTATCCTTTAACTCATCATGTGTTAGGGATGGAGTTCAACCGGGAATTATCCATCCGGCCCTAGTTTGATAAGTAACCGTTAATTATGCCTACTCATGATTGACCAAACAAATAGGCGGTTGACCTTTCAAATCCAAGGTGAGGCAATGGTATGGGCCACGGTGGGCCGCCCGGTTCTCATAATTAGACCCGTGCTAGGCGGCCATGATTTGTGGGTGATGTCATCAGCCGATGTCATCACGTGGGGGTAGCAAGGCCTAAATATGGGCATTTCTAATGACTTACATACGTTCCCAATGGGAAAATAGCGTTCCGACATGTTTTTTTTATGTTCCCGCTAGCTTTTGGGCGTTCCCAATGGAACATCGGTGTTCCCAATGGGAAAATAACGTTCCCTCATTTTTTTAGTGTTCCCGCTAGCTTTTGGGCGTTCCCAATGGAAAAATAGCCTTCCCACATATTTTTTTGGTGTTTCCGCTAGCTTTTGGGCGTTCCGAAGGGGAAATAAACGTTCCTACATAACCTCATTTCTAGACATTCAAAGCAAAAACAACTTATATGCGACTCACATATACTCACATTAATCAATGAATGCAAAATCAACATTTATGCAACACATACAACCTCAAGGCATTCAAAAAATGTAACAACAGCCTTCATGTAACACATACAAATTCAATGGGCCTTAGAATTGCAAAATCGGCCTTTATGTCAAGCATACAACCTCGTATTAAATAATTTGGTATAAAATCTTACTTTATGGTACTCTAACATCATAAAATGATGCTAAAAATGCAAAATCAGCCTTCTTATGGCTAACATAACCTCATTTCTAGACATTCAAAGCCAAAACAACTTATATGCGACTCACATATACTCACAAAAAATGCAAAATCAGCGTATATGCCTCTACAATAAGAGAAGGTTGATCACTCTTGACTTGAAGGTTATCTCCGAAATCACTCCAAGATCACGGGCTTTTTCCAAATTTTTAATCTTTTGCGAAATCTTCTTTTCTTCAACGAAATCTCCCCTACGTTTCTCCGACTCTATACGAGCAAGGTTAGCTTGTGCCTTTGTACGTCTCTCCTCCGCTTTTGCAATGAACAATTCTTTTTTGCTAAAATCATTAGTTAAATGATTGGTAATTGCAACAAAACTTTTGCATAAACCTCGACCATAATAAAAAAACTACACATAGAATTTGGAAGCAAGCAAAAACCTGAAGGAATAATTGAAATGAAGAATGAAAGAGTTTGAAAATGTTTGCGTCATATATATGTTTCGAAGTATTTGGAAATTCTCGGTGATACTCAATACAAAGGAAACATGAATCATAACAGACTTAACGTGTAGACACAAAATCATGAAGTACGCTTTACTATCATATTGCGTCATGTACAAGATTACTTGAGTCGTCATTAGAATGAATACAAGTGAATAATATTTGTTGTCCAAATGAAAGAGACGAAAAAGTTTCTTGAAGGTCTCACTACTATCTAAGTGTTTTTCAACATCGTCAAATCTTTCATCACATCCATTGGCAGACAAAGTTGTTTCGGCGACATATTGACCAGATTTTAGTGAATTATGTTCCACTCCTTCCTTGGTGTTCATGCGTTTGCTAAAATTTGTTTCTAAACATCAATTTTCCTTAGTAGCTTCTTCCTGTATCCTTCTTCTGGACATCTAAATCATCGAATAATTCACAACCCCCATGAGGCTTGAAGATTTCCGAGGCACTTGAGAATTACTTTCTGATTGGCAAATTGGCCGCTACCATAATCTTGTTTTCAACATCGTCAAGTCATTCATCACACCAACTCCATGCAATAAAATGGTAGACAGAATTGTTTCGGGGACATATTCACCAGAAATATGAACGATAACAATTCTGTTGCACTCCTTTCTTCAGAAGTGAGATAGCATATTGTCAGGATGTACATACTACCAAAAAACAAGAGTCCACAGATTTCAGTGTCTGCAGCAGTACAGATTGAGCTCGCAATCCCAGGAACGGAGAAACACATCCTCACGCCGGAAGCAAACCTGCAGTCCGAAGATACTAGAGTCTGGGGAGATTTTTGGGCAAAATCGGCCGAGAACCTAGTGTTTCCAAGTCCAACTGATTACATGTTGACATCTCCGAAATACCTAACAAGAGCTTCGAAAGACCTAACAAGGTTGCGATGATCAGCTTTGTTTTGTTTACACTCAATCTTTGTTGGCGTTTGGAATCGTCTCAGGAGTTGGCTAATTGCACAACCTAAGGGTTTAGGGTGACTAGCATTCAGAAATCGGCCTTGCAAGGGAATGGGCAACAAGCGGGACGTTCATCAAGCAAACCACCCTCTGCCATCACTGGAGAAGCTTATCGTAGTATTCACGCTCAGGAGGGTCGGACAGAGTACTTCGGCGCCGTCCCTCTTCCACACACGACCCACAGTCCCTCATCCGCACACGGCCCACAGCAAATGGGCTAGGTGGTGAGGAGCACAACTCCGACCCCTGTCGCATGTGGAAGCCGGGTTGCAACTAGACCCGATCTAAAAACCCTGACGGGCCCGCTCTATTTGATGAACCCATGGTCAAACGCATTTTGAAGGTCTCCCACACCTTGAAAGCAGTCTGGGTCCGCATTTTTTTTTTAGATGTTGCTGACGGGTTGGCTTTTTGGATACCGACGGGTGATTCCCCTAACTCCCCCAACTCAGCAGGTGTTTAGGGAGGTTAGCGGACAACTCTATTGTGAGTTAAAAAAATTTGAAAATATAGACTTGCAAAGTCAAGCAACATATGTTGACAAAAATGAATCTCAAAAAATGAATACTTATTTTAGAAACGATTTGAATGGTGTGCAAGTAGCTAAGAATGAACAAGTTTTTGTCTATCTTTTTTAAATACAATACATTGATGATTTTGTACTTTTAATTTATTATGCCCTCAATTTTGTAATTAATTAAAGGAATATGAGAAAATTTTCAAAATCAAAATATTTAAGATCATGAAGTTTATGTCCCAAATCAGATTAAGCCATTTTGCTTTTGAGCATTACTTTCCATCATATTTTTTGAAGATCTCACCTTGATATTCAATATTTGAGTACTTAAGACAACAATATAGGGCAATGTGAATTTTTTTTAATTTAAACAACATTTTCCACTAATATGAGACATTTGACCAAAAAAATTATGGTTTTTAATATACTGGAGTTTTTTTGCGTCCACTTTACCATCCTTGCACTCTAGGAGACCTTGAAAGTAGGCAAGGAACTACCAAGGTACTTAGGTAGACATGTGTTATTTGGATATTTTCTTAATGCACCCATTTCTCGTAGGACATGAAAGACGCAATGAGTGCGAGATGATAAATAATTGTGAATCGTGCATGCAGCCATTTGCCTCTTCGTTTTGAAGCTCATATGAATATCTTATTCATTATCAAAGTGAAAATTTTCGTGCTCATTAAGTGGACACATCAGTTTCCTTAATCATGTTGACTATTGGACATAAAATGATTAGCATAATTTGAGCACGTAGTCCAATCTCTTTAAATGCGTATCCTTTTAATGTTTGCTCTTAGACCCACACATGTCTTAGTATAGTATCTATGTTTGTGCAATCTTACCTTTTATTGATTCCAATAAGTTATGGGGTCACCATGCAAGTGAAGTGCCTAGAGATTTGATTGCATTTGAATTTGCGGAGTGGATCTTGAAGAGTTGGCATTTTGGAGCGTTGGAGATATCCAAGGACGCATTTTATTGTTATAAGTATTTCTTTGTTTTTTGCTTTAGCTTGAATGTATGTTTGATGCAAGAACATGTAATTTGAATTTCTTAAGTGTTGTGAGGTTTCTTTTAAATGTTTGGAGGTATTTAGACTTCAAGCATTTGACTTGAATGTTTTGAATATTCAAAGGTTTCTTTAAGAGCTTTGAAGGTGTTTAAGCTCCAATAATACATGAGTTGAGAGACTTGAGTGTTGAGAGATTTGAGTGTTGGGAGACTTATTTAAGAGATTTGGGGGTGTTTAGACTTTAAAACATTTGACTTGAACGTTTTGAGCGTTCAAGAGTTTTTTAAGAGGTTTGAAGGTGATTAAATTCCAATAGCACATAATTTGAAAGGCTTGAATTTTAAGAAGTTTCTTTCAGAATCTAAGACGCATTTCAACTAAAGAAATCTTATTTGAGGAATTTAAGTGTTCTTCAAACTCTCTTGAGGTGTAGAAATTTTTATTTGCATGATTTGAGAGAGTTAGTGTTACAACCATTGTTAGCTCCTCTTAACCATCTTAATTATTTTCATTTCTAGCAATGGTCACGAGCGCTAACCCTTCGCATTCCGCCATGCTAATGATTAGCTCCTCGTACCCCGGACCTTATAATTCATAGAAGGTGAACCAACCCTCCAACTTTGCTTTGAAGACTCACCCCTTAATCGGTAATTAATTCTTAGATGTGGACTTCCATACATGGAAATTCAATCTTATATTGATCATCACGTTGCCGGAGCAACACTACAACAATCCGGACCACATTATGCAACTATGCCCTCATATTGGGCCGATGCCCATGAAGGCCGTGTCATTCGGCCTCGGGTGATGAGGCCACACTACTTCACCCATATAAGCCTCTAGGACTTTTGGCAAGGCCCCTACACCACCATCAAGAAACCTTTTGTCTCTACCAAGAGTTGAGGCCAAGTAGACATTTTCCTTTAGCCGCTAGGCCTAGAAACCTCTAGCAGCTTCGGAACATCATAACTTCCTTGTATGATATATGATGCTAACAAGCAACCACTCCATCGTCATCTACGCTTCACATAAATGCCAATGGACTCCTCACTTGCTCCATTTAGGCACGTAATGAGGAAGTTATGCATGTTCAAACCTTAGCAGTCCCAGGCCACTGTTATACCAGAGCATTGTCCCGGGACAACGCCCCACTCAAATTGCCATATCTCCCAACTCACACATCCGATTGAGGTGATCTTGAGCATTCTAGAATTCCTGTGTCATAAGCTACGCATAGCTCATGGCCTTATCCTTGTGATCTCTATAGGTGAGAGGCGTTTCCAAATCTCGGGGCCCTCACTCACACTAGGATCACTTGGGCCTTTTCACCAATGGCGCCACAAGTCCCAAGTGTCATTTTAGGATTTCCCTTGTGCCCATGGTGTTTTGGGCATTCCTCATGGAGAGGTGTGCGACAATATGACATTTAAGATAAAATATATATTATTTTAATGTTTTTAGCATATATCCAAACGTACAATGGCATCATTCGAAAGCGCGGTTGTTGGATTTATTGACAAGTTCAATGAAAGGAAGTATAATCTTTAGAAGTTCAAAATCAAAATTTTGTTGGCATCCATGGATCTTTGGGACATTCTGGACGGATCCAAGGAAGCTTCATCTTCCTATGCGAACCCCAAACTGTTGAAAAAATATTAAAGACGTGTTAAGAAGACCATGTGCATCATTGGCCTCAACTTGGCGGACAACCAACTTGTGCACATCAAAAGTTGCAAAGGACCCGCGGAGGCGTAGAAGACCTTTTACAACATTCACAAGACGAAGACTTTATCCAACATGCTCTTTATTTGCCGTAACTTTTCACGTGCAAAATACAAAAAGATGATGATTTGTTAGACAACGTCAACAAGGTTAAGGTTGGACTACGTCAATAAGGTCAAGACACTCGTAGATCAACTCGTTTCTTTGGAGGTACTCGTGAGAGACAAAGACATTATCATGACCTTGCTCGAAATCTTGCCGATGTCTTCACATGCAAGATACAAAAAGACGATGATTTATTAGACAACATTAACAAGATTAAGGTTGGACCATGTCAACAAGGTCAAGGTTGGACTACGTCAATATGGTCAAGACACTCGCAGATCAACTCGTTTGTCTGGAGGTACTCGTGAGAGACAAAGACATTATCATAATTTTGCTCGAAATTTTGCCGATGTCTTACGAATACTTGATCATCATCATGGAGACGTTGCCAATGAAAGAACTTACGATTAAATACGCGACAACGTGTTTAATGCATGATATGTCAAAGCGCAAGGATAATGAGCCCCAATGTGAGGATTATGCCATGGTGTTGCGATAAAACAAAGGTGACAACTTATTTTCGCGTCAAGGCACAAAATCGTGTTTCCATTATAGTAAACTAGGCCACATTGCATATTTTTGCTACAAAGCAAAGAACAAGGAGCGAAAAAAAAACAAACGATGTAAAGGACAATAACGACTACAGATTTATAATACATAATGAAACACATTCCACGAGCGTATACAAGTGGATCATAAATTCAGAAGCTTCCAAGCACACAATTTTTCAAATGGTCGCATTTGATACGTATGAAATAATAATTCCACACAATGTGCATTTAGATAATAATAGCATTGTTCAAGCTATCAGAATGGGATCCATTATTGTAGAAACAATCTTGGAAGATAAAATCAACCAAATTCGTATAAAAAATTTGTTTCATATACCAAAATTGCATGTCAATTTGTTCTCGATGAGCAAACTTATGTCAAACAATTTAAAGGTCCAATTCAACCTAAACGAATATATTGTCAAACCTTACGGTGGTGAAGCCATTGCAATTGTGTCACGTAAATACAACATGTACAAAATTAATTTAATGAGTGTGTACAAAATAGAAGCGGCCAACTTGATGCAATCTCCAACGGAAGATGGCGCGCTCAAGCTTTGGCACCGCCGCCTTGGCCATTTAAAAGTGAAGGGTGTCCATACCTTCCAAAACATGGTAAGTGGTACGAATCTTCGCAAATTTTATTGTCTCACATCCTCATTACTTTGTGAAACGTGCATAGAAAACAAACAACATAGTTTTGCGTTTCCAAACGAAGGGGGGAAAACAAGCAAGCAATCATTTGTCAAATTGTGCATTTCAACGTATGTGGCCCCATGAGGACCACATTCATGGGTGATGCTAGACATGTGTAGTTACATGTGTTGAAATTCAAAGATAATTGATTTGAGAAGTTCAAGGTCCTCGTAAAGACGCAATCTAAGCATAAAACAAAAACGGTTTCGGTCAGACAATAGCGAGGAATTTGTTTTTAAGGCGTTTAACCATTTTTTAAAAGATCATGGTATCGAGAAGCAAACGTTTATCCCATATGCGCCTCAATAAAATGGAGTGGCAAAGCATGCGAATTATATCATCATAGAGATGGCAAGGAGCATGCTTCATGTTCAAAACTTTGACAAATCATTTTGAACGGAAGCGATAGCTAATGTGGTTTACATACAAAAGTGTTGCCCAACAAGGACGTAGGATTTCATTACACCTGAGGAAACATAAAGTGGAAGGCGGCCTTACATTACACACATGCATGTGTTTGGATGCGTCGCCTGCGCAATGGACCGAATGAAGAAAAAATAAGCTCGATGCGAATGACACAAAATGTTTGTTTTTGGGTTATTTTAAGGGAACTAAATCCTATAGGCTAATGTATTTACAAACTTTAGGAAAAAAAATAAAAAAAATAGAGACATAACATTCATGGAAGATGACACGAGCATTGAAAACACTTTGAAAATGCGTCCAAGTGGAAGAAATAAAGGCCATACGGCGGTTGTTGTGAACGAATCTTCCAAATCATCTTCATGTGATGATGATGAGGAGTACGGGAAGCAAGTGGGGGATCATGTGATTGCTAATGAGGAGACAAACAAAATTCCCGTGGAGAATGATAGCCGCGTTGAAAGATTCGGCAAGAATGGAAGATATCCTTAGAAGGAGCAGCGTCCATCCAAAGAATGGTAGAAGTACCACATTATTCTCCAACACTGCGAAGAACGAGCCAATGTGACACTGTTGGATGATCCTTTGAATTTATGTGAAGCTTTAAAATCTGAAGATGCAAGCAAGTGAGAGGCCGCAATGCAAGAGAAGTACAACTTGCTCATGGCCAACAATACATGGGAATTGATCAACCTTCCCAATGATAGCAAGAGTGTAGGATACAAATGAGTGTTCTGTACCAAGAATAATGCATTGAACGATATTGTTAGGTATAAGGTACAGTTAGTAGCAAATGAATATTCTCAAGTGGCCGGAGTAGATTTTAATAAAAAAATTGCTCCCGTGGTCAAATTTATCTCTATTAAATGCATTTTCGCATTAGGAGTAGTCATGGATTGGGAGATTCACCAAATGGATGTAAAAATGGCGTTTTTAAATGGAATATTGGAGGTGAAGGTTTATATGGATCAACCAAAGGGTTTCATACAAGAGGAAAAAGAAGACCTTGTGTGCAAACTCAAGAAAGCTTTGTATAAGCTCAAGCAATCGCCGAAGGCGTGGTACCACCGTATCGACTTGTTCTTCATTAACGAGGGTTTTTGTAAGAGCCAAAACATATCATTCGTTATACATCAAACAAACATGTGAATATTTAATGGTGGCAATCCTCTACATAGATGATTTGATCATATAGGCAAGCAATGTAACCCAATTGAAGTGGCTTAAATCGGAGCTCAAGAAAGAACTTGAGATGAGCGATCTCGGAGAATTGCATTATTATCTAGGAGTAGAATTTGAAAGAAATAAAGAATCCCGTACCATCACCATGAACCAAAGGAGCTACATCAAAGAGGTCCTCAAACGATTTAACATGGAAAAATGCAAACCGGTCGAACTCCGTTCAATGTGAATTTAAATTTGTTAAAACTATCGGATGAAGAATTTGTGAATGTGCTAAAGGTATGGAAGGTGTTCCATACAAGGCTAGAGTAGGATCTCTCATGTATGCAACGGTGGTCACGAGGGCCAATATTGCATTTGCAGTGAGTACGATGAGTAAATTCATGTCGAATGCTAGTCCACCGCATTGGATGGCCGAAAAACGCATCATCATATATTTGAAAGGCACTTTGGACTTCAAATTATGCCTCGGAGGCAAAGATATTATCTTAAGAGGTTTTTGCGATGCGGATTAAGCGGGAGATGCAAACGATTGGCCATCCACCACGGGATATGTATTTTTTTATCGGCGTTAGAGTCATTTCATGGCAATGCAAGAAACAACCAACCATTGCATTATCAACGATGGAGGCGGAGTACATGGCTACTAGTCATTACATTAAGAAAACGGTTTGGCTTAGGCAACTTTTGGCGGATGTGGGATATGTGCAAGAATGACCGACATCCATCATGTGTGACAATCAAAGATGCATAGCACTTGCAAAGAATCCCACACACCATTCTCACACCAAACATATCGATGTACAACATCATTTCATTAGAGAGAAACTAGAAAACCAAGAGATATGTTTGAAGTATTATTCAACGAAGGATATGATAGCGGACGTGCTAACCAAACCACTATGCATCAAACATTAACAAATGCAATGGGTTTAGAAGCCTTTGATTACTCACAAAGTGAGAGTGTAGAGGGTAGAGCATTAGATTGCTCGTAGTCAATAGAAATATAATGGAAGAGGCATGAGAAATAATAAGGTTAGAATAAGGCCACCATGCTAGTCTAAAGAGGGATAAGACTCAGCTCATGTTGTTTGTGTGAAGCAATGAAGAAAAGAAAAACAATAAAAGGCAAAGCAATGAGAACATGAGACCATCTCACTCGAAGTATAGGTGTCTATGCTTGTGCAATCTTATCTCCTATTGATTCCAATATCTTTAGTTTCAAGGTTTTGAAATCTTTCACAATATAAGAACCTTCAGTCATGGTCATTTAAAGAGATTCAAAGACCTGATGGTTTTCATAAAAGAATCAACCAAAAAATTGACGGTTTTAAGAAAGTTACATTCAAACTCCGTATTATCACACCTATGGCAACCAAAGTGCAAGTGATATTATGGGGTATTGTGGTATTAACATATATGCGTGATGATAGAAAACTAGTGTAGCATGTGACATATGAGCCCAAATTAGGTGCTCATATGTGTGCTTAGGCTTAGAAATTATTAGAAGTAGAATGAGAGATTACTTTTAATTATTCAAAAACATAAAAAGAGTGCAAGCTTTAGGCTTGAGTTAGAATTGCATTTAGAAGCAAGGGAGTGGTACTTTAGTATGGGTAGAATTAGTTGTGTAAGTGATTAAAGTAAAGAAGTCGATTGGGAGTGTTAGTGGGTAAGGTTAATTCCACGGACCTTAGGCTTAGGAGCGTTGGGATTTTAATGACTCAAATAGGTTGGCACAATGTTCATTTTGGGAGTGGGGTCATGTATCCCTAGAATTTCACGGGAGCTGGACGAGGACCTCAGTGTGGGTCTTTCGGTTGGAGGTTGTTGGTTTTCGGTTCAGAGTGTGGCAGTTAGAACAAGGGACGGCGTTCCAGGGCAGAGTAGGTAGGAGGAATTGAGAAGGGCGACGAGGATGCAGCTAAGGCTGCATGAAAGGGCTGCGGCAGGAAGAGAAGGATGCTGGATGTGAGGCTGCGGCAAGGCTGCCAGCAGCAGGCCACGGTGGGTAGAAGGGTAGAATGGGATAAATTGCGGTTGCTGAGGTGAGCGCAGTCACCGAACCAATGCTGCAAGGGATGCAGACTACGAAGCGCGAGGAACAAGCGAATTGAATAAGAGAGACTGCTGCATTGCAGCAGTTCAGTGCGAGGGAAGAGGTTCGACTTAACAGAGGTGGGCAGATCTGGAATAATGTGACAACTTGGAAAAGAAGGCCGAGAGGTGCAGCTCGGAGCCAGGGAAGAGGGTGAGAATCTAGATCGCATAAGCTAAGGTATTGCAACCTCAACAGCAATCGTGAACCACATTGGTGCTGGAATTTCTGTAAATTACCCAAAATGAGCGGATCTTTGGCTGGGTGAGTTGAGGACGAATGAGTGAGGATTCTGTCACCGGCAGAAAGGGATTGGGGATCTTGCATTGCCTCCTTAAACCCAAAGCTTGGATCAAATTCGGTCATTGGGATGAGTTGTAACAGAAACCACAACTTGAAAGAAGTTCAGAGGTTGGGCAGAGGAAGGTTGTGAAGACTGCAAGGGGCGAGCAGGAGATCGCAGCCAAGACTCCGGGGCCTGAAGGCAGCGGGAATTCACTTCAGTCTACTTAGTTCGGCTGACGGGCGATGACAACCAAATGACGGGCAGTGACGGGCCACAGAGTTTTCCGAAGAGCGTAATTTCAGCTCCGAAGGGTTGAGACTGAAGGTCGGAGATTTCAATCTAGAGGTTACTAATCGAGTTAGGAAGCTGGGGTTGATGATAAAAAAGGGTAGATTAGTGGGGGGAAATAAGACGATGTCACCATTAGAAGGCTAGCTCATGAGTAGTGAGGTGCATTGGTAGGAACATTGGAGTAGAATAGAATAGGAGGATGATGGCTAATTAGGAGAAGGGGGTTGGAGTTGTGAGTTGTGTGAACTGCTCATCTTGCCTAGTTGATAGTGGTTGTGGATGGACACAAGGTGTGAAGTATTTTTAAATATTGATTACCTTGTGTTCCATAATAAAGTAGAGATTTCCTTCATAAATTGAGTAATGATGAGTAATGAGGTTTCAAAGCTGGAAGAGGAAGGGAAGAACATGTGAACTCTAGGCCCCACCTGGACTAGGACGCAACTAAGGGTGGAGGTTTAGGGCTGAGATGACATAATGGAATGACACAAAGTGCAACATTGTATTATTGAGATTGATGATTTCATAAATGGAACATGGATAATCTCCCAAAGTTGCACACATCCACAAAACTTATGTACAATCGGGGAGTCCGAGAAGTCGAGAAATACTTTGTACAAGATCTTGGTGCAAGACCCCAACATGAAGCGAATAAAGAAGATTATGAAGAGGGTGGTGGGGAGAATGATATAGTTGTGGATCTACAAAACTTCGAAGATGATGGAAATTGGTTAGGTTCTATGGTGGGTGGGCAACCGTATGATCTTGATTTTGGGTTAAGTCAAGCTACAAATACTTTGGATGTAGGAAAGAGGCATTTGGACAACCAGGGCATTCAATGTGGGCTTTATGAAGATGATGAAGAAGAATCAAACTTGATGATTCTAGGATAACAATAATTGTGCAGTGGACTCCTGGTGTGTATATGTCCACTTAAATGAACCTTTTTGAGAAGTTGAATCTACTTTTTTTATCCTTCAAGCAAAACAATTTGTGATTTCAATATTGGTACATTTTTTTAGATGGTGCAAGGGAACTTGCTAGCATTGCTAATTTATGTCATGTGTAGACCAAAATGAAGTGATGATACTGAAATCTATGCAAAAATTAGACATTGAAGACAACAAGCTTAGAGTTTGATAGTTCCGATTTAGAGAGAAGGACTTTACATCAATCTAATCCATTTATAGCAAGTTATATTACTCAATTTCGCAAAGAAAACTTGAAAGATGTGGACATCTAACCAGTTGGTCTTGGAAACACTAGGATCTTGATTAATAATGCCCAAAATCCTCTCTAGACACCGACAACCCTATATGCAGAAACATCAAAACTCCAACTCATAAATCCCCTATAATGAGCTTGTAATCTAGCACCACATCAACCCTTAGGCGAAAATAATCCACTCTTTCACATAATAACCAACAATCATGAAGGACATACATTATGCACATCTGAGTTCACTAGAAATCCATCTCAAGAAACATACTTGAAAAAATAATGTAAGGGACATCATCCAAATGCAAACACGATTGCAACTCCCCTTGTCTGCCCTTTCAAATTCAAAGAGATGGTGTTGCAAAGGTCAACATTTTCTTCCCTTTGATCTGGAGACAACCAACGCATCAAATTCATGACAAGGACAAAATCCCAAACATTTGATGAAGAAGTTCATTATTTGCTAAGAAAACATTTGCAATAAACAAGAATCGATGTACGAAATGAACCTTGAAGTCACCACTATCTTCCAATGCATAAAATATTTCTTCTATATCTTCATCAACAATTGATGGAAGTGTCCTACAACAATAGCAATTCCATGAGGCTCAATCTCATATTCAAAACAACTCGGCTTCTAAGGATATGTAGAAAGCATAAGTGATAGGTCTTGCATTTCATATTAGTAAGCGGTGACCTTCACAATGAGTAATGCATGCACATGTACATTCAATTCCTTAAAGAGCTTCCCACATTGGTAGATTGAATTATCGAGAGGTGTGTATCACATGTGAGAGGGAGAAGACATGGTTTAGGATTAGGGTTTAGGGTTTAGAACAAATGATATTGTGGGATACCTACAGTATCGTAACACATGATCCATCTTCACAGTCAACCTCCCACTTGGTCATCATGAGCAATGTGACATATCCATGCACCAACAATTCAACAAGTGCCATAAGAAGAAGAAAACACTCCACATATTGACACATGGCGCAATGCGAGGGTGTGGGTTGACTTCTATGTTGGTTTGCATTAATGGCAAAACCCATGATATAAGGGAGAGAAATGTGACAATAAGGAGTGAGATTTGAACTAAGAACCTATGTTCCTTGGGGCTGAGGATATTAGAGGGTGTTTGATTTATAAAGGTTGATATTATGGAGATTAGGGTGTATTTTATGCCATTGTAATAAGTTTTTTTACAACATTCTTTATGAATAAGTTTACAAGAGTGTCATCCCAATTTACTTTTAGTTCATCCACTATCCAAACCCCTACATACTCCGTAGGATTATTGATGTGTAGTTGTATGCGTGCTCTAGGCCACCCACTCTTATGTGACATAAGGCATGAAATCTATGCCAATTATCGAAACAAAGTTTGGTATATTTTTTCATTTTAACGGATATATGAATAAATATTGTCATGGATGATTGAGATTTGGATGAAAAATCACTTAGTAAGTGAGAGTTATTGCGACATTGTAATTCTATAATGCCCATTGTTTTACAAATCCTGACAAGTAATGTTAAATTTACATTTAGCGTTGGTGACACTACACATGCAGTTTACAATTAGTATCACATCCTTGTTATAGACACGTGAACAATATGAAAAAAAGAAAAAAATTCCATACTAACATTGGCATTTAATCCCTCCCTCGATAAGTATTATTGGAATGGAAGTCAAAGACGGGACATTTCCCATTCCACGTGGATTGAAACATTGTGACATAATTTCCTTCCACATGGGTGTCACCCAAGTAGTATGCGATCGAGTTACCATTGGGTATTTGAGGTTCACATGAAACAACCTCCATGCATGCAAATTCGATGCGTTGCTCATGCTCAATTGATTGGATCCCATTGGCTTGCCACCGCTATTGCTTGCAACCGTTGATCTATGGCAAACCCTTTTTGTGAAGACCATTGGTTTTGGGTTTTGGGTAAACCAAGTCCCCGGGTCTTGTACCACCAAAAAGCACCAATCCCAAATGCCTATGAACATTATAGTAGTCTTTTCATGGTCCGTGAATGGAAGGTCCACCTACACCCTCTTCATGATTGATTGCACTAGAAGGAATGGGGGTCCTTTCCTACACAAAAAGGACACTAATCTAGCACTATTAAGTGACCAGCACACATGTCATTGAATTTCCAGTTAGTGTGGAGAAGTTGTCATCCTGGACCAGTCTTATTTTTTAACAAATGAATGTCAGAATTTTGTCGTGGTTTTCGCTCATTGACTTTGACCTCAACGGTAATTTTTCCGATTATGGGTAATTTTTAGGGATAATTTAATTAATTTTCTAATTTATACATATAACATTAAACATTCATGTACATAGTAGGTACCTACCAATGTACCTCCCGACAAACCACCACCTACCTCCCGGTGGGTACCTACCCACCTACAGGGCTAGGCACTAGGTGGAAGGCCAAGGGATTCGAACCTTGAACCTCGTGATTCCCACTTGGAGGCCTTATTAACCACCACGCAATTGCGAAAACCCAAGTTCCAACTGCCTTCCTTGCATAACGTATTGGTCAAGACCCATCATCTTCTTGCCATCAAGCCCTATTGTCAAACACACGACTTCAAAGCTATTAAGCAATTAAGAACATGGGCTCTCGTGCTTTTGGTTGAGCATTAATTAATCTCACAGATGTTCATGCCAACACCGTTCCCAACCTTGGAATGGTTTAAGTTAGTACCCTTTTACAATGGCATGTTGAGTAGAGGGTGTAAGTATGGCTTGGGTCATTAATTCATAAATATAAATGTATGGAAACAAGACAATACAAATTGTTGTTGTTAATAACATACAAGTATGTTCATAATATTGAATTTACATGCTCAATAGGTGGGTTGAAAATAGCGTATACCCACATTATTATTCCCAATGATTTAGGTGTGAAAACAAGATCAATAGTGTGGTCCACGTTGATTGTCATAATTAATATAGATTGGGGAGATTTTAGTGCTATGAAATGGTAAATTATGTATTGTTGAATGGAATATTCTTATAAAGTAATGGTCTCTAAGACCACCTTTCAAATAGTCAATGCATAGTTGTTCAAACTACGATGACTGTGGAAAATATTGTGGGCATATGGTAGTGTAACTTACCCTTTGCATCCCTATAGTGTGGGCCACTTTATACACCATCACACATGAAAATAACACTTGAATCTTCAACTAGAACTCATTTTATTCTTATTCTTCGAATCCAAATAACATTCACTAGCTTCATAAGTTCAAGAATCAAGGGAGAAAATGTCAAAAATTGCATGAAGTTGTTTCTTGAAGGTATATGCAATTGATCTTTGAATGGGAGAGGGAATTATCACGTGCATGCGTACCTCTCACATAGAAGCCTTGAAATAGTATGTAGCACTGGGTTGACTCTAATCCTACATATATTATTGATGTATGTCAATTATTTTGAGCAAATATAGTTAATCACAATTCATGGTATAGGGTATTTATAGTCTATTTTAAAGGACATATCATATTTGTATTTACTCTTCATATTGAATGTGCATTCTAGGCATTTAGACATCCGTTTAATTTAGATATTTGTATTATATTTTTGAATAAAATTACATGAAAATGATTCAAATTGACATTATTTTATTGATCTTCAGTGAATTCTAGCCTTACCTTTTGATTTAAGCGCTATGAAATATTTGTTTAGAGTATCAACTAAGGATGTGTATACAATGTGTATCCTAAGTTATGATGGATATAACGCTAGTTTTTTTATTAAGGTGTTAGAAAACTTGAGGTTAGGGTATGAACCGAAAATGTGTATCACAATAGATACTCTAACTCATGGTGGATAGTAATCTCAATTCTAGGTTAATGTGTTGAAGGTTCTACGGTTAGGGAATCAATCCAGAAAGTCTATATAAGTGATACTCTAACCTATGATTATAAACATATATATTATTGAAAAAATATATGAAGTTAGGGTATCAACATTATAATTATAACCCCAGATTAGGATATCAAAAGAAATCAAACACCTAACACCACTTTGAGTAATGTTGAAGGAAATTTTAAAGCACATGTAGTGGACTTGTCAATAGTAAATTCATGTTTTGATTTCTTTTGTTTTATGTCGTGGATATTTATTTGTGATGTTTTATGTTTTTTTGGTTTCTTTTGTGTTGTATTGTTTTGTGTTGCTTTGTAATGTGTCATATTATTTTGTAATGTTTTGTGTTAAATTGTATTGTGGTGTGTTATGTTGTTTTGTGTTATTTTGTATCGCATTGTGTTGTATTAAATTTGTGTTGTTTTGTTTTGATCCTAGGATGTTGATTAGGTGATTAGTACAAGATGATTAGCAAAATCCAAGATTGTACTCATTTTCCTCATAAATGTTAGCCTTTGATCAAACAATAACGTAAGGCATGCAAGAAAGAAAGAAATAGCAAAAGAGGGGGAGGATGAAAAAGAAGACAATCCACCTTCTCCACCATCTAGGGCTAATTTCTTTACTTTTTTTCATATAATGGTTCAAAGCTTGTCAAATTTTCATTAATTTTTGCAAAAAATCTCGGGACTTGTGTTGAGGGTTGGGTTGAGCAAGAAGCTAGATCCAACTCTCAACACAAGTCCTGAGCCTCACCTCCAATAAGTGTTGTCATGTAGGCATCCATGTCATAATTGGGACTTGGGACTTGGGACTTGGGACTTGGGACTTGGGACCCCATGTGAAGTGGTAAGTCCCAACTTTCATGCTCTCAATGGCTGAGATTGCTCGGATTGACTTTAAGTGAGTTGGGACTTAGGAATTGGGACCTATGTGAACTGGCTTTGAGAGTACCGTAGTGTGGTTGTTGGAGGTTCATGGCAAAGGTGAGGGGTATGATTGGCAGTGTAATTGCAAATTGAAGCCTACAATGTATGTATTGTAACAAGGGGAGTGTCTATTGCATTTATGAGAAATTCTCGAGCTTTTGTGGTTGGTGAGCGTGAAGAGGAAGATGTTGACAACCATGCACATGTGAGTCTTCTTAAAGTTCACGTTATTTGTGTTTACATATATAAACACAAATATATATTTACATATATTTAGGGGTTTATGTAATAAGGTTAAGGCCAAAGTTGGTTCCACCTTCATTTTGTTTCCTCCTCATATTTCCTCTTGATTCTAGATTGTTTCCTCTTTGGCCCTTCATTTAGATTATTAATTTCAGATTGTATTGAAAATATGAGGTGGATGTCCAATTAGGTAGAGGTGCATAAGAAGGTTATTTAAGAAACAGTTTGAGATGTTGAACATGGTTAGATATTGTCTCCTTGAATGTGTTACCCCTAGAAAATATAATCTCTCATTAGGTTCGGTTTGGTAACCCTTATGTGCGGCATAGCCCTAAGGCTATGTGTTGGGGATTGGCTATGAAGGGATGGGATTCATGCTAGTCGGAGTCATAAGCCAATGATAACTTATAAACCTATGGTTTTGTACGGACCTTGTGATGCTTAGGGGGCATGGGGGTTCTATTTGTATTCATTATAAGTGATCATGGCAATACGGAATTTAGTGAATTACATGTGGATGTTTGGGGTCATGGGTGTTAGAGAAATTGTGGGGATGGCCTTTCATATTTGGTGTCCTTTAATATTCATGGCATGCTTGAATTTTACTCAAATAACCAAAATGAAAAAATAATATAAAATATTTAGATGGTTGAGCTCTACTTGACAAGTTAGTTTTAGATTGATTTGAATACAATGAGCCCTTGACGTGCAAAAGCTTATGGTGTTCATCTTGACCAGAATGATGTTCCCAGGCCCCTTCATCCCCTCAACACTTTGAGCAGAGCCACACCATTCACATAGGAAAAATACTTGAGAAATACTTATTTAAATGACATAAAATTATGATTCTTAGCGATATGCCTTGTGTATAAGATGTCATTTGTGAGGTGTCATTTAGTTGTATTCTATGTATCAGACCGCCATAACTCCTAGAAAAAATGTATTTTTTGCAACCATCCAAATGACGTGAATGTGTTAAAAAAAATAGTTATCACAACAACCCTAAATGCTACCAACACTCAAACAAAATATAAATTTAACACAAGACACTTGAACTTGAGCAAAAATGGACAAATTTTTCAAATGCTAACTTGTTAGAAACATTGGCTTCATGGGCATCTGTGTTTGTATATTCTCAATACATCTACATATGAATCTCAATGGTTATTTAATGTTATGATATTCAAATTTGATACAAAAATAAATGTATTGTTTCTAATTCTAATTCTATGTGATCAACTGATGAATAATGAAAATTCACTCAAATCAAACGTTTATATACTATCATAATCATTGATGCATATTTGATTGAACGATCTTGTCATCCAACGTTTCATAATTCATAATTGAGCCTTGGTCCATACTTATGCGTATAGAAGTATGAATCGAATAGAGTATCTTGGAGGTCTAATGGGACTAAGTTGGTATGAAACATAACAATGTGTAAAGGATAGTGGTGTATTTGTTCAAGTGGCCTTCCATATCTACCTATCTCTAGAGGACAGGAGCCTAGTCTTATGCATACAATGCACTAAGGCAGTACACCTCATAATGCATCAGAGACCAAAGCATTTTGTACAATAGAATGTTGCGGCATACCTCTACAACTACCACGAGCACAAATTATGTACATGCCTTCCCTTGCTTAAGACACAAGGGAGTTCACGTGGCACAATGCATTCCAAGCCATACATAATACCATGCCACAAAGACACCTTGGAGACAAAAAAAATGTATACTGAAAAAAATTGCTCTTTCGTTAACACAACAAAATTTCTCTCAATGCTTGAATGCTATGCAGTGTCCATGTTAGATTATATAACCTTTGCATGCTTTCTTCGTTGTCCCTTCCACCCGAAATTTCTTAGGGTGGAACCACACATTCAAAGACATCCAACTCATTCAAAAATATGATATGGTCCAAGAGATTGATTAATTGGTAAATTAAATGATATGCATAATCTCTTCCCAACACAAGTTATGCTAGTTAATAGCCGTTGGGTGAATTAGGCTCAAACCACCCAGTAGCCAATGCATATAACCCATGAGTGGCTCCAAAGGTGATAAAAACAATTCAATTCATATAGTTAAATTACCTAATGAGCCATGCAATATATCACTTGTGCAATAAATCAAGTAGGTATGTATCGCATTCAACAACTAAGGAATTGTAACACTTGTGTTAACCCCTAAATGCCTACAAGGATATGAGGATAAAGAGGCTTCTAAGATGTGCCATGAAATAACAAATCTGAGGGTTTCTTAGAAACCATTAAAAAAAAGTTGTGAGTAACGAGGTCATCTTCTACCCTTAGCCTTGGACGGTTTAGACCCCTACTAGCCGGTTACATCTCGGTTACATCAACTTCACTCCTTTATGCATTGAACCCAATCGAATTCTAAAACCCTAAATAATCTCTAATTGTAAACTTGCATGTTGGGAAATGAACTTGGATTCCTCCAGGATTAGAGGTGAGAAAAAATATCATCTTCTAGGTATGGTTTGAACTCCTCAAAGGTTCAACCTATTAGTCACTTTAACACTTTAGACCATCACCCACTTATAGCACTTAATATTCTAACATAATTCCTAAACATTTGATCTATCAAACTAATCCCCTTAATCCTCTTTGAAGTTGTAATTGTATTTCAAGGCATGCGTTTTCTTCGTCTTATAATTTCCTCCAAGACCCCTTAGATATCCCCTAGAATTAAATACCGAAGGTTCTACAAGTTCATGTTCCCCTAAGACCCGAATGTCAAGGTTAGATGTCTTTAGGATAAATCCGGGTACAATATGCATCTTCCAATATTATTTCCAGGTGTAATGTTGATGGTAAGTGTCTTGTCACCCTCTTTACAACTTGCATGGTATTTTATGTCAAAAATGAACCTCCCATCTTAATTCTCACTCCAAATTACTTGGTAAGAGATTTCTCCCATAATCTCTCTCAAAATACCGATTATGATTGTGAGTATGTTCCTTCATTAATTTTAATCTAAAACCACTTTGTTATAATGATGTCCTTTATGATGCAAAATTTTAGGATGAACTCAAGTTTGAAGTGATGATTGATTTTGGCCTACTTGATATGAGCTCGTGGCTAAGGTCAAGGTGAAGTGTCCCTCGTTTACGCCAACAATTACAGTTTGCTTTCTCTCTCGCACACACACACCTACTTGATAGCCTCACATGAACCTCCTTCGACATTCGAGACTCTTTTCAAATGATGGCTTCCAATCTACATGATTAATTAGATCTCTCATATGTCACTCTCCAAGTATATGTTGTTGATGAGACCCAAGACAACCAACATTCCCTTGAGATAACTTATGTCTTTAAGTAGGTAGCTTACCTTAGCCCCTTGCCTATAATTTTATGTAAGTACTTGCATTTTTTTAAAGTCCAAACTTGTACTTTCTCAATTATATTATTGGCCACAACATGTGTCAGTTTCCCATGTAAGTCTTCCATCAACAACTCTAAGTCCTTTTGTGAATTAGAACATAGGTTTCACCTTCCCATTAACTTGAACCAATGAGTGCAAGCATACACCACGTTTACGTTGTGAGTGCAAGTGCCATTCAAGTTAGTACACCGCATGTGGCAATTCTAACATTAGAGAGGTAGGAGGCTTAATTGTGGCAAATGAAGTGTATTAAGGCCTTCGACTTGGCCTCCTTATACAATGTTTGACATCTATATATTTTTAGATTATAAAATGTTTAATGTAGCTTAAAACAACATTATATATATAATAATGAAAATATAGTATTTCTTCTATATTTGACAATCTAACTATTCAAAAATATATTGGATATCAAAATTTAATTGTTGGTTGGATCCCCATCCGGGGCTCATTCAACCACATATTCATCTACTCAATGTGCCCCTATAAATTTGGGCCTTTGCCTATCTCCATTCGTTCTTCCGCCACGTTCTTAGTGGTTTATAGGTTCCTTCACTCCATGTTGCATCCCAAAGTTCACAAATGCCCTTGGCTCATTCCCCATGCTAATGCATCTCATCCAGCTTATGAGGTTGATTACCACGGTTAGTAGTTGTTATGCAAAGCTTAATGTTGTTCCCCGTGCTCAGTTGTTGTTCCCCAAGGTTCACATGGCTAATTGCAGTATGAAACTTGGTGTCATATGGTATTTTATGTCACCCTAAACCCTAAACCCTTCTTATGAACAAGTGAAACAAACATTGTTATGGATGATGGACGAGTTCACCCATTAGCCAAAACCCTACCTTCTCTTGTCAACAACTTGTGAAGAAACGGTGTTATGGATGATCGAAATTTGGAAGAAAATCACTTGGTAAGTGTACGTAATTGCAGCACTGTAAATCTATAAAAAAGAAAAGAAAGGAAAGAAGGAATTGCAAATATTGTTGGGTTAACATTTAGTGTTGGTGACAACACTACACCGCGGTTTACAAATTAGTTTCGAGCAAGACCATTAGAATTGGTGACACTAAATTTCATGTTTAGTGTAACTCCCAAGAACTTTGTGTCACTCCTTCAAGTTTCCCAATGTCTTCCTTCATTGAGGTCTAGAGTCCTCTTGTTGCCTCTCGCATGCCCCGTGACTCAAGAACCGGCGGTCCGTTAAAGATGAACCGGTTGAGTTTGAGAAATAAGCACCGGTTGAAGTTGGAGATTAATCGAGGAGAATTACCGATCCTTTTAGAGGAATCTATAGCAGAATATACCACCTCAAATGAATGAAAGCAAAACCGGAAGATGTCAATATGTAACCGGTTGGGTTTAGAATCACATGGATCTTGACCGACTATGCCCCAAAAACTTCCCGAGCATTGCTCCCAATGCGTGCTTCGTGCCTCTATAGTGAAGGACCATCAAAGGATCACATTCATACGGTTTTGGGGCTTGTAGTATAAATTTAGAGGTGAATTGGTTCCGAAAACTCATCATAATCACAGATCTCGTTATTTTGATGAGAAGTTGATAGGATTTGTTGAAGTTGCAAACAGAAGAAGAAACGTTGACCATGTGATTAGCGTGATTGGAATGCCCGTTCGACCCATCCTTGGCATTAAACCCTCGAAGTTACAAACACTGTAGATTGGTCGAGAGTTGAGCATGATATGATTTTGAAGTGATCGAATTGTTGAAGTGTCTCTTGAGATACGAGCACCTCATGAGGTATAGAGGATAACCATGCAAGCAACTTCGTGATCAAGCTTTTGGAAGTGACAAACAATTTCAATCAACTATGACTAGGGGAATGGCTACTTTTTGGTTTTTGAGCAAGATTCAGAGGATGTCGAAGTCGCAAACAAAAACGTAACCGGTTGGCCGCTTTGTTTCGCCGAGGTGGCACTACACGATTGGCTCTGAGCACACAGGTTTGTAGACGATAACCTCGACATCCCAACCGGTTATGATCATCTAAATCGGTTACGGTGACAGGTGACCCACTGTTTAGGTCACCTGCGTGGCTCAACAAAGCGGCCAACTGGTTACGTCCGGTAATCGTTTTATTGGAACCGGTTATCGGTGCAGAACCGGTTCCAATAAAACGATTACCTAATACGTCCTCGTATACTTTTAGGGGTTATGGGGTTTGGTAAAAACTTGGCCCCTATAAGTTTGTGATTGGTGTAGCTCATATGAGTCACCCTATAATAATTCATGATCCCATGTACTAATTATAGGGTCAAATCAATTGGTAAAAACAATTTGAGCTTTATCAAGCTCCTCACGTTTTCATCATCATCTTACATTTAGGACACATTTACATTAAAGTCTAGGTTCAAGAAATTTTGGGGCCACAATATCTCATAACATACCTTACTTCATACATAAGATTGGACCCAAGCTCAAAATTTGTCTTCTTAAACCAAACAGAGTTTTTTTGGTTTGTTTTTTGGGTTTTTAAGATAATAAACATATTTTTAAATTTTAAATTTTTAGTGGGGACCACTAAGATTTGTTGGGAAAAGTGATGCCATATTAGCGTTGCTTCATTTATTCATACTTGAAAATGTGGCAAATTGTTGGTTTGTTCTCATATTTTAGGAGTACTTGCATCATGTTTAAAGCTTTCTAAAAAACCATTATTTCTTATTTTGGACATACGATGTAAAAATTATGAGGGTGTAGAATTGCCATTGGATTTAGGAATTCCATTTTTAAGGAGTTTTAGAAATCGGACAGAATGAAGTTTCTATCTAATTTTTTTAGGGAGCACAGATGATGGAATTGGATTTCCAAAATTTTATGGCGCGTTTCATTTGGAGTTTTTGTGAAAAGCTTCTAAAGTGGAGGGGTGTATAGTTGCCCTTGAATTTTGAAGTCTCGACTTCAACACGCTATATATATTGAATGGTAATTTTTTTTCCTTTGATTCTTTTACAATTTGTGTATCTTTGTGTTGGCTTTCTAAAAAGTCGTAGTAGACATCATTTGGAGTAGTTATGCACTTGTGACGCTCAATTGGGTGTTGACAATACTTTTAAGGATTTAAGCCTCAATACAAGTTCCCCCCCCCCCGGTACTGGACATATAAATTTGTATTTCAATGACATAACCAACAATTTTCACTATGATTTTTCCCCATACCTTGGGCTTACACTAGTTGCAACTAGTAACTATGCGTTTTCCCATAGCAAAACCCTCTCTACCCGACACCAGACCTAAAAATCAATTCCATTTCATGACATGCATGTCACAAATCAATGGCCTATATAAGAATAGGGCTAAGGATGGGTTTACGTTAAGGTCTGGGTCCGAAAAACTTGGGGCCAAAACACCCCTTAATGAACCTTACTTGCATACTCAAGATAGGAACCAAGCTTGAAGATTGGATTCTTAGTCTAGACAAAGGTTTTTTGAGAGTGGAGATTGCTGAAATTTGCAAGGATAAGTAACGTTTACATTAACACCACTTCATTTTCTCATACCTTGGACCCATACCCCAGTGTAAACTCTTTGAGTCAAATCTTTTGTTCTCGATCAATATTATCGCTCAATTTTGGAGTTCTTTTGGTCTTGGACCTAGTGTAAACCCACACTTATACATGGGTGCCACACATCCTTGGGCCATAGAAATAGTAGGGTTGCACTACATCTTCCCTTCCCCTCGGGGGGTGCACATTTCATTAAAACCTAGAATCACGTGCGTTCACTGCATACTCTAAAAACCCCCTATATACAAGTTATTTTTTGTGAAATGAAGTAATACACATACAATTGGAACAATAAATATACAAGTGACAATATGTATACACAAAAAAACATCCATTCATATATAGTCATTAACATAAGTATACAAATATAATTTTGAACAATAATCAACCCTTATAATATGTATAACAAAATATCCTAGCTTTCATCAGCAAAATCGTTGAACACTTTTTCATCTCCCAGATGTAACTCATAAACATTTGATTCACCAATATATGTCATTATAGCCAATGCAATTATTGTCTCTAAGTCTACCATCAAATGATCAGTAAGATCATATGTCCACTTGTTGTTAGCCCCTTTTTGATACCAACATAAACCAATCTCCACATTTGATGGACGGTCCATCAAGTCAATTGGATCCCTATACTCCACCCAACGATTACAAAACTTCCTCCGCATCCAATATGAAAACTTATGATATGTAGTATAGTAACAATACCATACAAGTACAATTATTGTATACTTTTTAAAGGCCTTCCATATATGAACGTAACTATAAATTATAACATGTATACCATATGTATACGTAATACGGCAAGGTCCAAATCAATACCCCTCTTGTGCACTCACGTATACTCGTACATGTTTAGTACAGTGCACCCCCCGAGCCCTTCCCATCCCCTCTTTGTGCCCATTTTCTCTCATGGGAGTCAAAGTTGACATCAGTGATTATAAGCTCACTCACTACCAACAAATTATGCCACATTAACGCGGCTTCATATTTCCGTACCTTGGACCCAAGTCTTGGGACCCTAATGTAAATTCCTTCGGTTCAAAACTATCCTCTCAACCAATAAAATCACTCGATTGTGGAGTTTCTTTGGTCTTTGACCCTAGTATAAACCCGCCATTATTACATGGGTGCCACAAATTCTTTGGCCCATAGAAAGAGGTTTCAAGCTTATCTAGGAAACCAAAAACATGAAGTGATTTTCTCAGCAACTACGTGTGTTAGTAGCACCTACACTACACTAAGTCCTTCTTTCATGTCTATATGCCCATTACAAACGCCACATTAGCACCACTCCACGTTTCATACCTTGGACCTTAGTGTAAACTCCTTGAGTCCAAAATTTTGGTAATGACCAATAGAAATCGTTCTTTTGATGTTGGACTCTAATGTAAAATACATCCTTATTACATGGGTGCCACAAATTCTTTGGCCCATAGAAAGAGGTTTCAAGCTTATCTAGGAAACCAAAAACATGAAGTGATTTTCTCAGCAACTACGTGTGTTAGTAGCACCTACACTACACTAAGTCCTTCCTTCGTGTCTATATGCCCATTACAAACGCCACATTAGCACTGCTCCACGTTTCATACCTTGGACCTTAGTGTAAACTCCTCGAGTCCAGAAGTTTGGTAATGACTAATAAAAATCGTTTCTTTGATGTTGGACTCTAGTGTAAAACGCATCCTTATTACATGGGTGCCACAAATTCTTTGGCCCATAGAAAGAGGTTTCAAGCTTATCTAGGAAACCAAGAACATAAAGTGATTTTCTCAGCAACTACGTGTGTTAGTAGCACCTACACTACACTAGGTCATTCCCTTCATGTCTATCTGCCCATTACAAACGCCACATTAGCACCGCTCCACGTTTCATACCTTGGACCATGGTGTAAACTCCTCGAGTCCAGAATTTTGGTAATGACCAATAAAAATCGTTTCTTTGGGGTTGGACTCTAGTGTAAAATGCACCCTTATTACATGGGTGCCACGAATACTTGGCCCATAGAAAGAGGTAGGGCTACTACTAAGTGTTTTTTTAATGCAGGATACCATTAACATAAGGTTATTAAACATAGTAGGTATGGGTCTTACACTAAGTTACACTACTTACCTTCCTTGGTCGAAGGGAGGAAGACCTTCCCTTCCCTTCCTTCCCTTCCCTTCCCCTCTCTCTGCCCAATTTCAGTCACGGGAGCCCAAGCTTAACATAAGCGAGCGACTATAAGCTCACTCACTACCCACGAATTAGCTGTAAGGCCAGCCTTCTGTTGCAGCAAACCCTGGAGCTTCTTCAAACCCTCGCTCGCTCGCTCGCTCACTCGCAGGCGCTACACAGCGAGACCGCAGGAGCTTAAGGCGCAGCAGGAGTTAGTGGTGGCCAGGGGCGGGTGCGAGAGAGTGCGAGACAAAAGTGACGTAAGCGCGAGTAGAGAGTTTGAGAGAGTATTATGAGACAGGAGACAAGAAGAGCGAAGTAATATTATTAACAACAACGAGGGGTGTGGGGCTTTCCGAATCGGTAAGCAGTGGGGATCATAATGAGCTTGAATTTCTTGAGCGCGGCGCGGGAAAGCTCCGCCGCGGCTGCAAACAACAACGTGCCCGTCAGCGGCGGTGGCCTCAGGTGCGTTTGCTTGCGTTTGTTTCTTGTCGGTGGCCGACTGGTGTTGTTAACCTAGAGAGAGAGAGAAGGGAGGATGTGTGTCTATGCTCACATGAGGAGGTTGAGAGATGGAGTTTGTATGTGACCGGATATAGTTTGGATTTGAAAAATGGTGTGTCGGTGAAACCCTAGGTTCCAAGGCTCTCTGTCGGTACATCAACATCATGTGGTGGGAAGAATCCTGCCGGTCATGTGAAAGCTGCCGAACCTTCCTGAGTAGATCAAAGCTCTCTTAACATAGTTGTAATTGAGGATGACTTACTTGTGCGCCTACATCATCTTTGACTTCAAAATGTTGATGATGTCTTGTGCTGCAGCTGATTTTTTTGTATAGTGGTATTGAGGTCTGATGTTGTGTAGCACAGGAAATGTAAGTGTGCAGAGTTTGTTTCCCCCCTCCCCCCCCATTTTAATAAAAAAGTGGGCAGAAAGTGAATCATAGAGACAGACTATTTGATGTGTTCCATGTGCAGTGAGAACAAGAAGTTCAGCTATGGCTACTCAAGTGTGCGGGGCAAGAGAGCCTCTATGGAGGATTTCCATGATACCAAAATATCAGAGGTTAATGGAGAAATGGTTGGCCTATTCGGAGTTTTTGATGGTCAGTATCACAGACCAGCCTTGATGGACTATCTTGAGAGGCAGAGCTTTCTTGGCATCTACACTTGATTACTGTTGTCTCCAACCGTTTATCTTACTACTTGCATGGAATCTCTCTTATGTATAGTGAAACCCTTGAAAGATTGTATTATTCACCCAAATCATATTCGCTGTACCACATGAGCGGGATCAAATCATTAGAATCGAATTTCCACATTGACCATCTTGATGGTTTACGAGAATTAGGGTTTGGACTCGGGCACATTTATATATGCTGCATCTTTTGAATGCCACCTACTCTTTGGAAACATGGTTGAAACAACAACTGCTTTGATGCACCTGAAGCTCTTCATATCCATGGTGTATAAAGCTGAGTGTGCTCGGTTTTGCCGTGTGCCACTGAATTCTTGCATGTGCAATGCTGTTATATGGTTTGAAATAAGGCTAAGACTCAGTAAACTGTAAGTCTTGTGGATTATTTTCATACTAAGAATCTAAGACATGAGCTCCTTGTGGAGCTGACTGAATATGTGTCTTTCAATGCAGGTCATGGTGGTTCTCGGGCAGCTGAATTTGTGAAGCAGAACTTGTTCAACAACTTGTTAACTCACCCCAAATTTTCTAGCGACACCAGAGCTGCTATTGGTATGCATAATTAACTCTTTACTGTATTAACTCAATTTCTTCTAGTCATTCTCCTATCTCCAGTTTTTCTTGATGTCAAAATCCATCATCAAAGTGTTACCAACAGATTGCTTTTTTTGAAGTCCTCCAGAATTTGTTGATGAAAGTGAATATGCTGTACTCTTTGCAGTACATGAAATTCAAGAATGTAGATTCAAGGAGCATATTCATAATTATTTACCATGTAGTAGCTTCACATACGTATTTTCTTCTGTGATCCTTCTGTCAACCTTATATTCTTCCTGAGTTGGCCGCTTTAATCATCATATTTTGGTTGTAGAAAAGCTCAGTCTGACATCTTGATCGGTTTGACAGAGGAGACATACAAGCAGACAGATCAAGAGTATCTGAGAGCAGAGAATAATCAACATAGGGATGCAGGCTCAACTGCCTCCACCGCTGTTCTTGTTGGAGAGCGCCTGCTTGTTGCAAATGTTGGTGATTCTAGGGCTGTAATTTGCAGAAATGGAAAAGGTGACTATCAAAAGAGCTGTTACATCTTGGTGGACGCTTGACAATCTATTGACAACTTAGGGTTTAATTATTGAAATCTACTCACCTAAGAAGGAAGCTCATCTGCCAACAAGATACTTCTTTCAAGACTTTTCTGGTACTAATCAATGATGTCCTTATGGACAGTTCTGTGATCTCCTCACTGTTTTGTGCTCCATCTAAGCTGGGCACTGGGCTGTTGTGTTCAGCTGTTGCACTTTCTGATGACCATAAGCCCAATCGAACTGATGAGCGGCAAAGGATTGAAGATGCTGGAGGGGTAGTCATGTGGTCAGGTGAGAGACTAACTATGAAATCATGTTTAACACTTGTACATAGTATATGTTGTTCCCTTCTACAGTCTTTTGATTTGGGTTTGACCTACCTGCAAGCTTGAAGATTTAATTGGAATGAGTACTATTCTGCTGCTACATTAAACAATGACTGATTTTGAGAATTAAATATGTTGCAGGCACATGGCGAGTAGGTGGTGTCCTTGCTGTTTCTCGTGCTTTTGGTGACCGACTCCTTAAGCGTTATGTTGTTGCTGAGCCTGAAATTCAGGTATATACGATTTCTTGGAAGTGTATGTAGTTGGTTATCATCCCTCCTGCTTCTGATTGGGTTGATGAAATGCTGGTGTTATTTGCTAACTTCCTTTTCTACAGGAAGAGAAGATCAATGACGATGTGGAGTTTTTGGTGCTTGCCAGTGACGGTCTATGGGATGTTGTATCAAATCAGGTTTGAATCTAGAGCTTAACCTCATGTTTCTAGTACATTTCAATGCAGTTACTTAAAATGTAGTAAACCGACAAGCAACATGAAAGAGCTGCAGGAGCCAATACAAACCACTGAGTAGGTACTGTATGGTAAAACCGTTGAATCATATCAGTTCTCCTCGGATTTTCTCCTGCAGGTAAGGTGGTTCTATGAAATTTAAATCTCTAGCAATTGAAAGTTAATGAGTAAGTTTAGGATGTACTCTGCTTCATTGTTTGAGGCCAGTGCTGGGCCATGAAGTATTGTGGCCTGTGGCTTTTACTTTACCAATTCTTTCACCTGTTTATGAAAATTTGTGATGCTGCTGATCTAGACAATTACAGCAAGTATGAGCCCAACTGAGTAGACTGAGCTTGACTGTGTTATGTATTTTTCCTTTGGTGCAGGATGCTGTAACAATGGTGCAGGATGTTCAAGATGCTGAAGAGGCTGCAAAGAGGCTGACAGATGAAGCTATGAAGAAGGGAAGTGCAGACAACATAACTTGTGTGGTCATCCGTTTCCACCATAATGAGTGAACTGTCTTAAGGATGTCAATCTGTGCATATAACTTGGAAACTGCAAAGGATGTGGGGGATTGGTGGGAGATACCTGCTTGGGAAGACCATCCAAAACATTAGGGGAGCAGAGCATCATAGAAGATACTTCACAGCTGTATGGCATCACTCACAGTCCAGCATGTCAATAGGTTTGTTTGGTTGGAACTTTCAAAACGGTTCTAATTCGTTTTGGGATCTTGAAGTGGCCTTCTTTTTATATAGGTAGAGTATTGGTGCTCCTAAGTTGATTGATGCAAGTTCGAGACATGCAAGAGCTGCTAGCACTGAAAATTTGTGAACCCTTAGTCTTTGCCATATTTGACACAGCACAAAACTTCTGTGGACAATTGTCATTTCATCTAGGAGTTGTGTCCTTTCCCTTTTCTACGACTGCATAGTTTCAACAGAAATCTAGATGACTTTCTATCCACTACCTTCTTGTTGATGGTCACTCCACTTTCCTTAGAGACTTGAGGTTTTTGTGTTATATATTAGCAAGACCTTTTACTTTCATGCACTCCTTTCTTTTGTCATGTGCAGCATTTCGCAATTTCTTTTCTTCCCCTTTTTCCTTATTTGTGACATTCTAAACATTTGACTCACCAATATATTCAAGCCTGTATTGGTTCCAGGTGTTCATATAGGTTAGGTTAGGTTAGATATATTGAGATGTGGGTAGGTATTAGTGAAAGCTTCAATGTGGGAAGCAATTACCTCAATAAGATGGTACTTTCTTGTGGTCTTCCACTGGTTTCTTCCTGTCCAGCTTGCATTCATTTCTACTCCTAGTTATATCTCGTAAATTCTAAGTTCATCAGAAGGTTACTCTCAAGCTGCAACTGAAGCCTGCTCTGCTGAATACTTTTTGTCCTTGGTACGCTGGCATGAGTGAGCACTTCAGCAACTAAACCATGCTATTCTATATTACTGCAAAGTCCAAGAAGCCTGTCCACATTTCCTTGCTATTTAGGTGCTTATTCTTTCATCATTCATTGCTTGGAATATGAATCTGAGTCTATCTTCCACTTGATCAAATGATAGGAAATTGTTTTTGTAACTTTGTGCTCAGGGGTTTGACGATGGAAATACAGAGTTAATTGGTTCGTGTGTCCTTGTTTCACTCTAGGCTATCATTTTTGAATGGATTGTTACCTATGCGAAGATATTGAGCAAAGCAAGGTCCTTATAGCTGGCCATAGCTGCATGCAGGTATATGATGTGTTCAGTATGAAGTTATTGTGAGGAGCTTTTGAGCTTTTCTCTGGACTACAGTTGTGCTGTACTCCCCAAATTCATCTCATTAGTAGTTGCACCAGATATGGGAGTCAAACCCTCCTTGTGGGTCCTGGGAGCACAGAATTGCTGGTGTGCAGGTCTGGTGCCATGTGCTTTCTCTGCTGTCCTATGATGGTACTCTTTTGTGTACCATTTTTCAGTTTAGATACAGACTCTCTGATGACCGGATCAACGTGGTATAACCCCTTTGGCGGAGCCGCCTGGACCCCTTCCCAAGAATGTCCATTCTTTCCTTGACTTCTGTAAAGATATTAGAAAGGTTCTATTTTGTTTGTGCAGACTGTAGATAAGGTACTTACTGGCAGCCCCTTACACCTTCCTTACGTTGCTGAGCTTGTGATTCAAGTCAAAATATATACTTCTCAGATGTATGCCAGAGCTTTTAGTTTTGGCAGTCAATTTGACTACAGAAAACCTGGAACTCTGTGGATAAACTTTGGTCCCTTCAACACTGTATAGTCGGCTCGTTTGTAGTATTAGAAGTCTTGTGTGTGCACTTGATTCCTGGGAAAAGGTGAATCTGGAATCATACTACCAGGGTTGAAAAGTTTGTGGGCCTCCTCAGTCACCCACACAGACTGATAAGCGATGTAGAATCTTCATCCTGCAAGCCTGGAGACGCTGAATTATGTTACGTGCAATGCAGTGTTGGTCTGGTATAGAGTGAATCCATGGTATCAATATTCAACACCAATAATGGTACTAGAGGACCCACTTGTGGGTTCCAAGTTTGTAATACCAGTCAAATATTTGTATTTGGTGTGTATGTTAAGTTGAGAGAATCTTTGTATGCTTGAGTTTTTATTTGGGTCACTACCATTCTAAGCCAAATTGATACTGGGACAATTTTGCCTAGGTTTGAAGGTTCTTGTATGATATATAGGCTCAAATGTCTTAAAAAATAAGGATTTTTGTCAAATATCCATACCCTTGGTATCAAAAGAATAAAATAAAATGTCATTATAGGTAATTGTGTGGTACCTAAAAAAAACCTATACTGCATCAATACTGGGCAGCTACATAGTGGTCATTACTTAAGTCTAATAATTAAGCCATTACAAATATTTGATAAGTTAATGCTACTTGTTGAAATGTTCAGAGTGCACTACTTGAGTGCTCCCCATAAATGGGGAATCTTGGAATTAAGGAATAATTATGCTCATGCGATACTTGGTCCCACGAAATGCAATTGAGTTGTGGTACTGTTGTGGCAAACTTCATTATATTAACTCAAATATCACATCATTTTACGAAGTTTTTACTATTCCTAGACATGTGCTAGATCATTGTTGTCCCTAGGTAGCGTCCCATTCAAATTGCCATATCTCCTAGCTCACACCTCCGATTGAGGTGTTCTTGAGCATTCTAGAATGTGAACCATAAGCTACTTATGGCTCATGGCCTTACCCTTGTGACTCCTAGTTTCCATGGGTGGGAGGCGTTTGCAACGCCTTGGGCCCTCATCCACACTAGGATCACTTGGGCCCTCTCACCAATGGCGCCACAAAACCCGGATGTCACTCCGGGGTCCCCTTTGTGCTCATGGTCTTGCGGGCACTCCTCATGGAGAGGTGCGTGAAACTCACCCCCACCAAATGAAGTCGATGCCCTCATTGACTATACTTATAATCGACACACCAATTCTCAAGTTGCCATCCTCTCTTGGTGTGGCATTGTGTTTCCCTTGGGGCGCTACCCCCACAATGCATCTTCAAATTTGGCAAAGTCCTAAAGGTGTTGCTCCTAGGTGGTCCGTTAGTGACCCTGGACATCTTGTCGAAGGACCTAAACTACACTAGACCCACCTACTTTGAGACTCACTTGGGTTGCCCCTCCTTTTGGGCCTCCCAATTTAGGCTCCACTAGCCTAACTCTAACCTTTTGACACAACTAGGTTGGACCTCAACGCTTCCACTAAGTTCTCTCGGTTGCAATTCCGTGATGGCTTTCCATTTTTAAGCCACGCCTCGATCGCACGGGGGTGATGCCAAGTCCCGCCCGAGATTCCCACTTTGCTCTTTCGAGACATGGGTTTATGACTCCCATGCGCCAACTCTCATTAGCTCGTGGGTTGCACTCTTATGAGCACACGCCATCACCTTGCCCCCACCTGTACAAACCCATGGCTAGGATGTTTCTTGGTTTTATCCAAGCCCCCTCCAAGCCATGGCCCCTAATTACTCGGCCTACCCAACCTAGTTTGGCATATCTATTCCCCCTCTTCCACTAACCAAGCACAAGTACAAGACTAGGACCTCATCTCATATTCTTCTCTTTGCACCACAAAAGTTGAACTTTATTGCCTCAAGTAAAAAAAAATAAGTACATGTTGTAGAGGACATTGCCTCGAAGCTAAGTGTGCTACTAGCATCTTTCCCCTACTAAAGGAGATTGATGACCTCATCAATGCATGTGTTTTTTATAATTGGAACCTTTAGTCTTAGTTTCTTCATAGCGCTCCATTACCTCCTTGGCATTCATCATGTCTCTTGTCACTACCCAAATGGCTTCTTTCTCATGGAATCCTTGCCACTTCACCAAGTACTCTTTTCCTTTTCGCTTGTGGTGCCTACACACGAGGATGCCCTCTACCGCATATTCCAAATGATCTCCTACAAAGTCGGGAGGTGACCTAATCACTTGCTTGCGATCAGGCCACAAGGTGTCTTCCTTGAATGGTTTTAGTAGTGAGACATGAATGTCGGATGCACTTTGATCTCGGGCGGTAACTCCCACTTATACACATCCTTGAACACTCATTCCACGATGGGCAATGGACCTGTAAATTTGGACATGACCTTGGGAGTGAGGCCTTCGGGCATGGTGAGGTTTTTCACATTCAACAACACCTTTTGGCCCACCTCATACTTCACTTCGCGTCTTTTGACATTGATTTGCTTTTCGTAGCGCTTTTGGGTTTTTTCCAACAACTTGGTCTTCTCCAAGACTTGTTCACACTTCTTGGCCAAGTCCTCACCATCTTGGTTGAACTTTAGTGTTGAATGTGCCCCCTTGAGAGCTAGGTCAGCATGTTAGAGCGTATCCACTCCATAAGCCACTTTGAAAGCCGATTGCTTGGTCGCCGAGTGTGTGGCTGCATTGTAACTAAACTCCGTTAAACCCACACAGTCCGTCCAATCTTGTTGGTCCGCACTGACAAAGTTCTTCAAGTATTAGTTCAAGACTCCATTCACACGTTTTGTTTGACCATTCGTTTGGGGATGGAAAGCCGTGCTAAAATTTAGTTTCGTTCAGACCTTCCTAAAGAAATGCCTCCAAAATGCGCTTGTGATTTTTAGATCTCGATCCAATACAATCACTCTCGGTCACCATGCATTGAGAAAGAGCTTCGCGGTCTTCAACACAGTTGCAGTTCCCACAGTTGGCAAAATTTGTGCCAACTTGCTAAACCAATCCACCATCACCAAGATAGCATTGTAGCCTTCTGATTCCGGTAAAGTCGTGATGAAGTCCATGTACAAACTATGCCATGGCCCCGGCGGAATAGGCAACGGTTGCAAGAGGCCAACTTGCTTTTGGTACAAAGCTTGGTTCACTTGGCATTTGATACAAATCTTCACAAAGTGGGTAATTTCTTCCTTTATGCACGGCCAATAATACCTCCTTGACACCGTCGCTATGGTGGTTATTTTTCCTCTATGGCCGACGATGAGACTATCATGTTCTTCTTTCAAAACCTTAACTTGCCTTGGGGCACATACACTTGACTTTGCTTATACTTGAGCGATCCATCCACCAACTTAATTTCTTTGAGTGCCTGGCCTTTACGAAGCTTGTCTAGAAGCCATTGTGCTTCGGGATCGTTGATATCCATCCCTTATCTTACGTTGCAAGTCTCATTCACCCTTGTACATTAGCCACAAGGTTTGGATCGTGCCCATTGTTTGGAACTCCTCCCGTCTACTTAGCACATCCGTCACCACATTGTTACGGCCCGATTTGTGGATCAAATCCACATTCATAAGCGCCAAGGTATTGTGCCACTACAATTGTTTGGTTCTCACTTGCGTTTGTGTTTCAAAATATTTCAAGGACACATTGTCCTTGTATACCTTGGTCTTGTGCAACCCCAAATAGTGTTGCCACGTCTTCAAGGAATGCATAACGGCAAAGAATTTTTTTTCATGAGTTGGCCATCTCCTTCAATACTCATCAAGCTTCTTGCTCTTATATGCAATGGGTCGTCCATCTTGCATCAACATTCCACCAATGGAAAAATCACTCGTATCTGTATGCACCTCAAAATGCTTGTCAAACTCTGGGTACTTAAGCACGGGCAGTGAAGACAACTTGTTTTTGAGCTCCCGAAAGGCTTGGCGACAAGGTTTATCCCACTCTTGGGATACCCCTTTCTTCAACAAGTCCAACAAAGACCTAGCAACCTTAGAAAAATCTCGAATGAAGTGGCGGTAGTAGTTTGCTAGGCCAAGGAATCCCCTAAGCCCTTTTTGAGCTGAGGGCCACTTCCATTTTTAGATTGTTTTTTTTTTTTTTCATGTCCGGTTTCATTTCATTCTTTGTCACCACATGATCCAAAAACCCAGTCTCTTGTCAAGCAAAGTCACTCTTCTCCCCATTGGCATATAATTTTTTGTCCTTTAGTTTTGAAGCACTGCATCAAGGTGCCGTGCGTGTTCCTCCACTGTCTTGGAATATACCAAGATGTCGTCGATGTAGACTATCCGAAGTCGTCCATCTCTTGTCGAAAAATGATGTTCATAAGGGTTGTGAATGTTGAGAGTGCATTACACAATCCAAAGGTCATCACCAAGGACTTATAAGACCTATACCTTGTGCAGCACGCTGTCTTTTCCACTATTCATCCGAGATTCGAATTTGGTAGTATTCCGATTAAAAATCTATACGATTAAAAATATTTGGCCCCCACCACCCGGTCGAAAAGATCATCAATCCGAGGTAGCGGATAATTGTTTTTTATAGTCACCTTATTCAAGGCCCTATAATCGATGCACATGCATAGCTGCCGTCTATCCACATCTACACAAAAAATAAATGTCGATGGAGTGGTTGCTTGATAGAATCGGAGGTCACACAACAAAGTTATGGAGGTCTGAAGCTGCTAGGGGGCTTTAGCCCCACTGCTAAGGGAAAATGCCTACATGGCCTCAACCCTCAAGAGAGAGACAAAATGTTACTTGACGGTGGGGTAGGGGCCCTGCCCAAAGTCCTAGAGGCTTATATGGGTGAGGCGGCGTTGCCGACCAGTCCCACCTAAGGCAGAACGACACGGCCTCCATAGGCATTGGCCCAACGTGGGGGCATAGTTGCCAAATATGCTTCGGGTTGCTATAGTGTTGCTCCAGCAACGCGATAATCAACTCCAGATTGGACTTTCATGAATGGAAGTCCATATCTAATCATTGGCTACCTACTAAGGGGAGAATCCCGAATGCATGTCTAGGAGGGTTGGAGGTCTAAAGTATGGGGAGCTAACCATGCGTGTGTGTGGGATGCACAGGGTAACTGCTCGTGACACTTGCTAGAGTTGAGAAACGGTCAATATTACTAAGGGGAGCTAGCAAGAATCGCGACACTGTCCCTCTCCATCTAATATCAAGGCATCCTCAACGACCAAGGTGACATTTGAATCCCAAATATACTTGGAAATTATGGCAACGCCACTAAGTTTTGAGATGATTGTATAATGGATAGCATGGCAAAAGGGGCGAGTGATGGCTCATTGGAGAGGTGAGAAAGCCACACATCACAACAAATGCTGCTATAGGTATGAGGAGAGCTTAGTGGACATTGGTGTGCGAGGGGTTGAGTGGCAATGGGGGGCACTCCTCGTCAAATTGTGGTAGTCGGCATCAGCTTCTTCCAATTTGATCCAATCATCCATTCTTCGAGTTGAAACTATCTAATTCCAACTAGATTTATTTATTGAGAGTTGCCTAGCTCCAATGAATAACATCCATCTCTTGGGAGTATCCTAACTCAGTTGTGAACAATCAGTTGGGGTAGAATTTCCTTCTTTGCAAAATTCACATCTGACTCTACACAATGATATTTGGACAAAATCACATATATTTCTTCAAACTTCAAAATTAGGGTTCAAGTGTTACAGTTTCAGGTTCTTCCTTGCATTGGATGATTGCATTACTAAAAGAGAAACTCGTAATCTTTATGTCATATCGCAGGTAGCCACTGCCACGTGCTCTATTCTCTCTGCCTTGTAATTTTATGCTGAGTTCCAACATTATTCAGCACGAAAGTGACTTCAACAAAATAAGTCAGAAAGCATTTCTTGGTATTGCTTGCTTTGCTAAACAACCAATTTCTCTGAACTGACATGTTTTCCAGTGGCAATTGCTTTCCTCATTCTGACGACTCTTGCTTAGTGGACTTGGAAACCCTAAAGAACATAATACAACAAAGGATGCAGTATGTAGTGAATTCATTTATGATGCTTTCTTTGTACCAATGTCTGCACAATATAAAATTAGTGGATATTTATTTGTTATGGAGGGTTGTTTCAGATACACGAGTGTTTGGGTGCAGTCAGCCAGTTTACACTTTATGGGTTACTGAAGGCCATAGGTAATATGGACTTCCATGTAGCCATGTTCTACAAGTCTCTTGTAGAAAGAGTGCGTCAAGTTTACAATCCAGATGTTGTGAAAGGTAGCATTCTTCAAAGCATTCCAAACCTCTAAACTCTCTAGGCTTCACCTCAGTGACCTTATTTCTATGTTTTGGAGAACAATGAGGCATTTAATGACCTGAAGGTTTGTCATTTTCTAAAAAAAATAAAACAAAATAATCCTTACTGTGGATTGCAATCCTTGCAGATGAGGTCCAGTGCAAGTCCTTTGAATTTTCCCTGATCGAAATCCAAGGCATAGCATTTTTGACCAGAAACCATTATTAGTGACCAAAAGAGTCTTGCCATGATATCTTAGTATGCACATGACCTTCCTTCTTAGGTGGGTAGACTTCAAATTTCAAATCCTAAACCCTAAACCTTTAACCCAAATAAGATGATCAATCTGCCAACTTGGGAAGAATAGAAGGTTGACTGTGGAGAATAGCAAGCATCATGGAAGAAAATACAACTGTGAAGCTTCAACATAATAAGTTTTCAACATTCACTTCTACATCCTTGAATTTCATGCAATCTCAAGAGTCAGCATACTCCCTCTGATCAATAACTTTTGGAGGGTTTCAGAACGGCAATCTGTTGTTTTCACATTCATAATTAATAAGGTTCTTTTGCCAACAAGAGTGGGACAATGAAGAATGACTGCCATAGGTTGAATGATTACAGTACAGAAATAACTAAGCATACCAATAGAGACACATCTCCCCTTCCCACACCCTCTATGTCCTTTCAGAACACTACACTAAATAAACGTCACCAATTCTATTTGTCTTGCTCAATGCTAATTGTAAACTAACACTAAATGTAAACCTAACATTATTTGTCATTCCTCGTAATGTTTTGGGCATTATAGATTTACAAGGTTGCAATTACAATCATTTACTAAGTGATTTTCCAACCAAGTTTCAATCATGCATGACAAGATTTCATCATAGAAATGTTAGGATGCAAAACATACCAAACTAAAAGTGGATGAACCTGAAGTAAGTTGGTATGATAGTACTTGTAAACTTTTTCATAAAGAAGTGTCATTTAGAAAAGTTACCACAATGACATAAAATACCATATGACACTAAATACCATATTTAGTGTAGTCACTATCAACAATACAGCCATCAAACTTGTCATTAGTGTATCTAAGGCACATTCTTGTTGCTCCCAAATTGCCGGAATTGTTCAAGTAAAGGTCAAGATGCATGGAGCTCCTCCACTAGCCCATATGCTCTTTCAATGTAGTTGAAAATGAGGCAAGCTTTGTGTTGAAGTGTCTCCTCTACAACTTCATTGGAGATAAGGTCCCTTGACTATTGAGAATGTAGTACTAGGGAGTCTCATGCATTTCTTCCAATTGGACCATCAAGTTCATATTTGCTTTTATGTCTTGTAGGCTAGTGCACTCCGCTCCTCTAGGGAATTATTAGACTATTTGACACCATATGATCTCCTTTTGACATCCTGAACTTTAAAATCAACTTCATTATATTTTACAAATACTAAGGTACTGAGGCCATAAAGCGTCACCTTTCTTTCGACGACACTTATTTTCAATCCTTAAGTCGTCAACAAGTGAGTGCAACAAGGCCATCGAGTAACTCATTGTTAAAATGGATTAATCATATGTGGCATTAAGTAAAAAATAGCACCACATCAACCATTCATAATAGTGGTGTAAGAAGGATGCATAAACACTTTCAGAAGAGCACTTACTTTGGCCAATCACAATGACTAATTGGGTATCTATCCACTCAACAAGGTAGTGTTAGAAGTAATCCACAAAATGGGGATAACACCTTCATTTAATAGAAAATCCTCAAATATAATAAGGTTGATTTTGTGGTGATTCTCACTTAACAATCCAACATCAATAAACCCCCCCCCCCCTTAATTGACAATGAAGCTCTTCCTTAGAATAACTTTGCGAATGTTTGTGGGTTACATATGAATTGATCGTTTTTTTTTTTTTTTTTTTTTTTTTTGGGTAGACTCTGTATTGACTTGCTAATCTATAGAATTTTTTTGAGATTTTTCCAAGCTATCTAGCTTGCCTGAAATAGAAAAAGCTTCTTAAAGTGATGCTTTAAGGCCTCAGTACCTTAGGTGTGCTTACGTATCTGTGCAATGGGCTGGTAGAGCAGATCATTGCATCTTGCCCTTTCTTACATGATCTTCCATCCACAATAATGCTCACTCTACATCAAAACTACTCATCGTATTTTGTTTGTTCAGTGTTGGAACACACTGATTAAACTACACTGATTTTGCAGTTTTCTCATTCAGCTTGCAATCATGTTGTGTTGGTCGCACTCGTGAAAGCATCCAATGTTGAAAGTCTCTTTCAACATTGTTTCAGCAGGAAGAAATGGACATGCTTACATAGATCCACAATGGATTTTCCATAAGAAATTTTAAAACAGTGATGGTCATGGTTACATACAAGGACTAAAATTTGTGACTCTTTTAAGTTACAACCTACAATGCCTGGTTATTCACAATTACATCAACACTACATGTCATTACTTGCTTGTTGAGTATCAAAGACTTATCAAACTACACCCATTTTGCAGTTTCCTCATGCAGCATGCACATCATGTTGTGTCGGTCCCACAGTGAAAGCGTCCAATGTTGACAGTCTCTTTGCAGCAGAAAGAAATGGACATGCTTACGCAGATCCACAATTGAATTTCATTAAGTTTTTAAAAAAAAGAAAGCAAACAGTGATGATCATGGTTACATACAAGGACTTTAAAAAAATTGTGACTCTATAAGCTACATCCAACGACGCCCGGTAATTCAAAACTCAATTCACTGAGGAATCATTCTCAGCTTAGATTCTAGTGATTGGTGGCTATGCAGCAGGGAAGGAATTGGAGGTTCAGTCATGCGGTGGTAGCCTTCGTCGGTAGATCGGTGGCGACAACATCGCAAGCAAAACCTCATTCCATGTGTCAGGAACGCCGGGCATGCACCAGTGCAGGCAATCCTGGCGGACGTGTGGGCCGCCGAACTTGGAAACATGAGCTTCCCCTCGGACAAGAGATAAGGAGGTGATGTTCAAGAGCTTCACATTGGTTCCAAATGTAGCCCTCTCAGCAAGGGGATCAATTGGGTTCCCCTCCACCGGGACATTTTTTTCAAACCTGCTGCTGTCGCAGGTGCCTCCGGTGTTCCAATCCCCGTTGCGGAAATGCCTGGGCGAAAGCGTCCTGTAGAAGGCTTGCTTTTGAGTACCTGCGATTCGTCGGCTCAGCCACTGGACGACGGCATGCACGGTTTGATTGTACGCATTTGACACGAGGAAGAGTGGATCCTTTTCGTGGACGCGCGCGCCGTCGTAGTAAAAGTTGAATTTGTTTTCAACCATCTTGCCTCTGTTCCAGTGATGCCCCGAGTTGAGGACGACAATGTCCACCTGGTCGATCGAGTCGAGGAGGAACTGCACCGGGCGGTCCAAGTGTAGTGCGTTGTGTGTGCTGTTGAGCACTTCCACGTTGGCGAGCGTGGAGCTCCACACGAAGATCAACGTTGCGTTCGCTTCGGAGAATCGATACGCAATCCCTGCCGGTCTGCGCTGCCCGCGGGGGGTGAAGAAACCGTACTCGGATCCCACGTCGTGGATTAGGGTTTCGTTCCTGCCTCCGGTGATCATGCACATCAATGACATGAGTTGCTGCCGCCCTAACGAATCCCCAACAAATGCCATCACTTTGTTCCGCAACCTGGTTCACCAGCCCCATATTAGAAACAATAAGAAACTTAAAATTCAGTCAGACGCTGGAACAACTACCGATTTTCCACTCCCAACCTCAAAACTCCTAAGCAGGGCACCAAGACAACCTTTCACTTCCTCACATGGCATGGGTGACACCACACACACATTCTCAACGTGAAAAAAAGGATAAGAGTGTAGGTGAAAGAGGGTGAGGGCACACACATGTTGAGAAAGGTCCGACCGTCAAACTCCGGCAAATCGCAGCCTGACGGTTGCCACCTAAATTTTTCATAAGATAAATCGGGCCGTCCATTTAAGCTACATGAGAAAGATGCAATCCACATCTTGCATTCGCGGCCCGAATAGAGTGGGCGGCTGTCGTCCAGCACCCACTCTCCTACAGAATAATCGCACATCGGAGATTCTTCTTCGCTCAATCCCACCTCAGCAAACTCCAATTCATCCGAGGTAAACTCCGACTCATCGCTTTTCATCTCATTCGCCCCACTCTCTGCTGCTGATGATTTGGCCTCTATTCCTTTCTCCGACCTTGCAGTCTCATACAACTCAATCTCGCTCCCAACAAAGGTATAGACGACATTTTTCTCAGATTTGGTGTCGCCTTGAGAGATGTAGCCTGGTTCCAACCCATCTCTTGTTTTCAGATACGTCTCCTCCAACTGTGTCTTCTCAGTCTCATTCAACAAGATCACGCCACCCTCCGAATTTGATCTCGACCCACTCTCTCTTGACACCCGCAAGTCTGGTACCACCAATTTCCAAGACGATCATAGACTGTTAGCTGCTTGTAAATCCCCAGTAAATGCATTCACCATAGCCAGGATTCAACTTGCCAGAATTTTGGACCATCTGACAGACACTGCCAAGGTTGAAAGAGAGCACATTCCTTTACTTTTAAGACCATCTGTACAACTGTTTGTCCACAGACTATTAGCTGTTTGCTAATCCTCGGTGAATGCATACACCATAGACTGGATTCAATTTTCCAGAATTTTGGACCATGTGACAGACACTGCCAAGATTGAAAGAGAGCATATTCCTTCACTTTTAAGACCACCTGTACAACTGTTTGTCCACAGACTTTTAGCTGTTTGCAAGTTCCCAGCGAATGCACTCACCATAGCCTGTATTCAATTGGCCAGAATATCGGACCATTTCACAGACACTGCCGAGCTTGAAAGAGGATAGTCCTTTATAAATTAACTGTTTGTTCACAGACCATCCGCTGTTTGCATATCCCCAGTAAATGCATTCACCATAGCCTAGATTCAATTTTCCAGAACTTCGAACCGTGTGACAGACACTGCCAAGATTGAAAGACAGGGCTTCACTTTAAGACCATCTGTACAACTGTTTGTCCACTCAAATTTTCAATAATGCATCTACACCAAAAATGGCAGCAGTAGAAAGACCTAAATTTTGCGTCCTCAACAGTGTGGAAAAAATATACCTTCTCTTGTCACAAACAATTGATCTGGAAGCGGCTTCCGCTTCGGCCTCTCAATTGTCACTCCTGCCCAACAAATTGGTGGAGGAGAGGTGAGTTCACATCTTGAAGTCTCTCGAAGGGATTACAGAAAGGACCAACACACAACATGCACCAACCCGGGTCTAACCTAAAATTGGAATCCGACCCGATCAGTTATGACCTCCGACAAATGTGGAATCACGAAACTGACGACACATTTAGGGACAGCTCCCCTAACTGAATTTCAGCTGCACTGATACCACATCGTGCTATGGATGAACTGGGTAGATTAGAGGAACACAAACAGAGAGTATGAAGTTTACTTTTTTCAAACCGAGAGAACTCGAAGATGTTCCCTCTCACAAGCTGCTCATCGTCGTCGAATGCTGGCTCTGCAACCCCACCGAACACCATCACACCTCAATCCACATGGTTTTTCGCAATCTCTCTTTTCGCTTTCAAGGTTTTCGTGGGTTTTCGTGTTTTCGGGGAGTGGAGTACAGAGAGAGAAAAGTGGCTGTGAGGACTGTTAGAGCTCTGGTAACCCCCCAAAAAAAAAACACCAAATCCAATCTTGGGGAAAAAAACCAACGTGGGGGCAGACAAAATGCTTGGCAAGGAATATGTAAGAAAGGCGCTGACTTTTTGCACTCTTCACATCAACAACTTCCAAAAAGATTAAATTGCAAGCCACAACCACATGACCCTCTCAATTCCCGCCCTCTTCATTCTTTCCTCTTTTTCCGCACTCTTCTCCCAATTGTCAAACTTTCCATCTTTCTGTATCTGACTGAAACTGTACATAAAACGGACGATCAAAAGGGGAAAAAGACTCTTCATTTGGGAGGCAATCGTCGGGCTCGGCGGACGACGACGCCGGCTAGGATCTCCTAGCCTGGCAACAAACTTCCTCACAACAAAGCTCGCCTTCACTCTGACTACCGAGCAACTATGACATTGTCACACGTAGTCATCCAGCTGCAGGTATCAAGCAGGTAGCCAGCCACACACAGAACACAACAGATCAGCTGGCTCAATTCCTTCGTTCGTCCGTCCTGTAGGATGGAGGGAGGGGAAAGGTTGAAACCGCTTACGTCCGGGGAGGATGCGGGTCGTGTGTTTGCGGGGATCCAGCAAGAAGGCACTCAAGGGTGAAGTCTCCCAGCCGATGACGAGTACAACACTTGTCACCATAGCCCCCAATAACAGCACTGTCATCTTCACCCTGCTCTTCACCCCTGACGCTCCACCTCCACCTCCACCACCGCCCTTGCCCATCCCCACACCTCCCCGCCCATGCCCCTCCATATTCCCAACCTCACTAATCGCACCAATCTCGAACAGTACCCCTATCCAATATCCTCAACCGCCACTCACCACCACCTTGCCTCGCCTCGCCTCGCTCCACGCCAAGCTACCTTACAACACAACTCCAGCCAACACATCTCACTCACATTGCTCATCCCCCCCGCCCACACCCTCAACCTCAACCAATCTCGGACGCCACTCACCACCATCCTCAACCGTCACTCACCACCACCTCACTTCACCCTCCCAACAAGCTACTTGCTTACTTACACCACCGCAGTCAACATCCTCATCATCACTCACATTGCTCCCGGCCCATGCCCCTCCACATTCCCAACCTCCGCCAACACTACTATCCTCAACCGTCACTCACCAAGCTACTTACTTACACCACCGCAGCCAACATCATCATCATCACCCCACTCACATTGTCGGCCCTTCGAGATTCACTCCCGCTAACGCCATGAGCACTAGTAGAGACGATCTCGCCCACCACCCAACTGCTGCTGCAACGCCAATCTCCACATCATCATCCGCCCCCTGGCTCCCATCGGAGCCAAGCAATGCAATGCAGTGCAATGCAATGCGGGCAGCTAGCTACTACTTATAGCTACTACTCACAGCTGACTCCGTCCCAGCAGCAGTCTTGTCGGGGGGCATGCCATCACGAGACAGGACGCGGATGTGGGAGCTACCGAGCGGAGTTAAGAAGTTTGATCAACATAGCTGAGTGACGGTGGAGATCAGGGAGGTCGAGTGTGGGAGATGCCTGCCTGCTTGCTGGGGAAGTTGTGATGATAATGATGATGGGTTTGGGGGAGGAGAGATCGGGAAGCGAGGGAAGCATGAATGCACCCGCAGCCGTAGCATAGCTTAAGCAGCGATGGAGTGGAGTGGAGATTTGGTTTGGGCACGAAGACACCTGCGTGCATTCAATGGCGGCCCGGTGTCTCCTCCGAAAAGTCGGCCTCCTGATGGCTGGCTATGGCGTGGATGGTTATCCGCTTCCTACCTACCTACCTACCTACCTACCTACCTACCTACTAGTGCCATGCTCACACTAGGTCCAATTGTTGCTCCTTGGCAGCCAGAGGGGTCCCTTGAGAAAGCTCATCTCTTTCTGAAATTAATTGTATCATCAGGGAGTTTTCGTCCTACTCACAATAACCACATTTGGTGTAATGTCTTGTAGTTTCATCCGTTCATTTTCACTGTAAACAAGGCGGAAACTCCCATTGAGATGGCAACTCTCCCATTGTTGTGAGCCAGTCATTGGTTGGTCCTAGTGTGGGCATGCCATTATTTGCACCAAGAGGGCACCTATTTGTCGCCTTCGAGCGCACCTCTCATCCCATCATACATCGATTTTTTTTTAAAAAATTAAAATTTTGTAAAGTTGGTATTTTTCTTTTATTTTATTTTTTGGGTTCCATTAGTGATGGTCGGATTGCATCAAAATAAGTAAGATCATTTTTCTTCCTTTAAGAACCAAAATTTGAAGCCCAAGAAAAGGGAAAAAAGTCAACAAGGCAACATGGCTTGGTGAGTCCTTGCCAGCTCCGCATCAAACACTGCGTACGTAGCCTATGCCATTGCCAAACACATCTACCATATTTATGCCCCCGCCCCCCGGGATTTAACTTGAATTCTAGGGAGAAAAAAAATGCAGCCTATCGCTAACTTCAAATTTGGATAAGATAAACAAAGAAAATTAAAATGACTCTCTTCATTGTGCATTGTGTAGCCAACATGAGATAACTTAAAACCAAACAAAGAAAAACAAGACGATATCCTATATATAGATTTGGGCGAGAGGTACATTCGTATACCACTGATTGAGCACACAAATCTTCATTTTAACAATGAATAAGATGTTCATACAAGCTCCAAAAATCACGAGACAAATGGCTACATACACAATTTGGTTCTGCTAAGTCGTCTCACACTATTGCGTGTTTCAAATTCTATAAGACATGGGTGCAAAGAGAAAGGTATTTGAATAACACACATCTACCTTATTAGACAAATCTACAATCACTATGTTCATCTAGATCATTCGTCCAAAATTGGCATGCCCCAATGTTAACATGTCCTATAACCATCTCAACTTTCTCGTAGGGGGACAACACGGTCCGCCGCGTTAAGCATTTGGATAACGGGCTCACATTCATGCCGGTACAATGTACGGGCGTAATTTTTCTTTCTTTCTTCTTTCTTCTCATAGGGGGGGGGCTAGAGCCCACATACGATTTTCAATGGTTCTCCATACAACGCCCTGCAACTGTACAATGTTGGGTTAAGGCCATGAGGTAAGCCCACGCATTAGGCCTAACTACTATTGTATCATTGGTGGGCCCCATAAAGCCCTCCCGGACTGGAATAACTTGGGTACATTGCATCCTAATTAAGAGAATAAGATATTCAATTATCATAACGTTATAATCTTTGACCAAATAGAATCTTCACTTCAATCAACTCTATGTAACAAATTTGTCAAAATGATTTTTTTTGTTCTAGTTTCCAAGATATTTCTTGAGCAATTAGAGAAGCACTTTGATAAACAGAAGCAACTTTAACCGACTTAATTCCTAGTTGAATGGCGTGTATTGTAAGTTATTAGTTTTGATTGTGGACCCCGTGGTTAATGAAGCTCATAGAGAATGAACGTGTGGGACATATAATGAGACAACTCCCCTCTAAAATAATGTTGCCTTTGTGTTAGCACCCCTTTATGTTAGTGTTTGATGTAAGGTAGATGAGGTCAATGTGGACACCTCTAGTTTTGTGGGATCATCCAACCGATAGGTTTGAGCATTAGAAGCTTGAGTAGGCTAGCAATTGCAAATCAGTACCAAAGAATTTGAAATCATTGAAATTGGAGTTGAGGACGGTGTTGATCTAGGCTCTAGAATCAAAGATTCTCTACTTCCAAATGTGGTGTTATATGGGGGAAACTCTTTCATTATTTGATGTTGTGTAAGTGGACGACATCAATAATAGATTCTACATGGGTTATTTGCCAATGCAAACCATATTTAATGTCAATATTGGTTGTCTCATGTCTCTAAAGTGGTCACGTTTAAGATAAAATGTTGTCGAATTGTTTTTTCATTATAGAATATACACAATAAAAGTTGGTTGGCACCTCACAGTTACATGTTGCCTCCTAATTTGCCCACCTCGGACACAAGAGTCAAGCGTGCCATAGCTTGGTGAATAGCACTCCTCATTATGGAGGATGGTGGGTGTAGTTTGACCTTTGCGAAGGTGACTAACCCAAGCATCATCAAAGCGGCAACTAAATCACCATGTATTACTCACCCACCGAATTAAAGCTATTAGACCAACGATTAAGAACCAAAAATAAGTGTCCAATTAAGGAAACTAACCGAATTAGCCTCATATACCTTACAACATGTGAACATGCTCTCACCCCTTCAAAAAGTAGAATGACTTCGGGTTTGACCTCTCCGTAGGTACACTTAATATGATATTTAGTGTCACCAATTCTAATTGTCTTGATCAATACTAATTGTAAACCGCGATATAGTGTCAGCAACACTAAATGTTAACCCAACATTATTTGTCATTTCTTGTAATTTGGGTGGGGGGGGATTATATATTTACAGTGTTGCAATTGCTGTCACTTACCAAGTGATTTTTCATCCAAATTTGAATCATCCATGACAATATTTCATCACAAGTTGATGACAATAAATGGTATGGTTTTGGCCAATGGGTGAACTCATCCATCATCCATGACAGTATATGTAAACTTATTCATAAGAAGTATCATCCCAAAAGTTACCATAGTGACATAAATACCATTTGACACTATATATCATATTTAGTGTAGTAAGCACACTCCCTTGTTAATTCGATCATATCACATTGATAGGTAGTGGCCTCAAGGAACCCTCGTAGGTAAATCCAAAGGGACAATTGAGGCACGATCAACTTATTAGTATCTTCTAATGTGTTCTACTATATCCTAGGTGGCAATGGTTGTTGGTCCAAACTTAGCTAACATCCAATCCATGGATTGGGGGGGAGGGGGACCCGAGCTAGTGCTATGTAGCGGTGACCAAAATGGCATAATTTAAGGTAGAGCCCCTCATAACTAATAACTTAAGAGATTGTGCTCCATATCTGGAGAAGTATGAGGGGTTATTTACACCATGGATCATGAAGTCGTCCCAAGAACTTGTAAAATTTGTGATTGGTTCTTGAACTCATCCCGGGACCACTTTAGTTTACACCAAGGAAAAGATGTCAGAGTGACCATGAAGTTCGAGGTCTCAAAAGACATATTTGAAGGCCTACTTTATCCACTAACATGGTCCAACGAGTTTTGCAGTGGGAGAGGCAAAAGAGGTGCTTTGGTAGAAAAGGGTAGGGGGCCATGATAGAGAAATACAATTATAATAAAATTTCAATAAAGATTTTTTTGGGGGAAGAGAAGATGAAGACAAGAGAATGGTCAAAAAAATTTCTTATTTTTCAAAAATTGCCCTTTTTGGGCATATATTTAAAAAATCAACACGTTCACTTTTTGGTGCATGGTCATTCCTCTTGGTCCACATTCAATTTACACACGAGGGGCCCAAAAGTTTTGTAAATTAATTTGTTAAGAAATCACACCATGGAAGTTGGACCATGGAAAAAGGCCATCTTCCATGATCCGACTTCACGGTCCATGTTGTAAACCGGCCCTAAGGTGGTGCAATTTTTTCCCACGTAGAAAGATAGAAATAAGAAAGACTACAAATTTTTCAGTAGTTTTATTCTTTGAATTGAAATTGCTATGAATTTTTTGAAGCCATAATTTGGCCTAACACATTACGAACGTCTAGAGTCTATCCGAACCTCTCATTTTGAGATGAATCCTCCTCACTTTAGCACTCAAACCCAAGGACACGTGCCATGGCATTATCGGTTCCTTGGTAATGCCATAACTGAAGTTGGAGACTTAGAAATCAAAAACCAGTGGTGTATAAGTTGTCAAGAAGGGTGTGCATTGTTGTTGATTGGATTCTTCCAATTGGTGACAATTCTTTCATTGTCACCGAATTGTAACCTTTCTTGAACCCTGGAATTGCATGCAATCCTTCTTCCTCTATGTAGCACCCACAATTATTTGGAATTTTGGAGTTAAGCCTAAGAGAGTTTCAAGATCTACTTTGTTGCTTTATGATTTTGAAGACAACGTCTTGAGAGGAAATTATTAAAAAAAGAAAAAAATCTTTTCATATATATGAAAAAATACCTCGAAGTCAAGCCTGACTTACTCTTTCGGATTGTAAGAATATTTTAATGACCTACAAACCCTTGCTTTATGAAAATAAAGGTTGTTGATTAGTTATGAATACTTTGACATTCTCACTAACTCGTGCTATAATTAACGTGATAAGTGGAAATCGTGTCCTACAATGCACAAAAGCCAACTCGTGAAAATTAAAACCTTGTTTTAACCACACCCGGTTTTTTTGGCACCAAAGTCGATCCTAGTCTGATCAAAATTATAATACCCTATAAATTCCCGATGGGATTATGATCATGAATAGATGGGTTGACTCTACACAACGTCAACAATCTAACCCCAAATGTAGATAAGAAGTGTTATAGAAACAAATAAACATTGTCTCTAAAAACTTGTGTCGGGCTCTTGCAACAAAATGATGTTGGCTTGGTCTCATTATATTTACTGAGCATCTATTGAGAAGGTAATAGTATAACCCTATCCCCCACATGGCCAATTGTTGATTCCTCTCAATTTAAACTCACTAGATAAATTTGGTGCTTTTGACCTAATGTAGAGGTTGGTTGTCCTAAAATAGCACTTCCCATGCTCTGCAACATTTAAACTCCAATATTATCTTCAATATCTCCAATTGTGCCCACCACCCATTAGAAAGATGAAGTAACTAATAACCTAATAAGGAGGACAAGTCTTTAGATTGAATGGATTTGAGATACATTCACATGCAATTTTTGTCTTGGTCTTGTAGACCGTCAAGCTTGGAACATGCTTCCACTTAAGGTGTGTGACCCACGTAGCCATAAACCTATGCTTTCAACCACTCTACCGCAAAGGTAGGTAATAAAAGCTTGTCTTTACCAAGAGGACTTGTAGAACTGATTTTTTGGCTATCGCCCGTCTGAAAAGGGCAATTCTTGAAATCTAACGTATTTCATCTGGCTATAGGCAGTTAGTAGCCATCCAGAGGGATGAAAGCAGGCAATAGCCGTTAAGAAGTGGTTATGACGGCTAACCACCTGACCTTCTCTCTCTCGGCATTTAGGAAGAGGGTGTCAGGAAGAAAGGCAGGCTATTTGCAAGCAGCAAGATCTTACATAGTCTCAGATTAGCAATAGGCGTAGAAGTCTGTAGCTCAGTGATTGAGCCAGGTAATAGTCTTGAACAAGCAGGAAGCTTGGAATGACAATGTTAGGAAGTTAAAGGGCCGAAAAACTTGGACCCTGAAGTGGACTTATCTCTTTTGTGTTAATGAGATGATTATGAGTGAAGTATTATGTGAAATTGTTTGTCTTATGAGTGAAGAGGATTGTTGAAGTAAGTTATGTGAAATGTTGTGAGTGATATTTGGAAGTAAGGTTGGGCAAGTAGTCTGACATAGCATTGTAATGACAAAATCAGGCAAGTAGTCTGAGAGGAAATCTGCATTCGGAAGAGTAGAGATTGGTTCAGAGTGAGTGATCAGAGATGAGACGGAAAGAGGTTGAGAGATATGGAGTGTGACTGAGGTGAGGCAATGGTCTGAAAGATCAAGAAGTGGCCGAGAGCAAGGCTAAGACAGGCAATAGTCTGATAAAAGGCCAGAGAGTGGCAAGGCAACTGGTCAGAGAGAGTTTGACGGATACATACCGCCTGTCGTGAAGAAGGCAAGTAAGAAAAGGCTTGATAGGAAGCAAGAAGGGCAATAGACTTGGCTAAAGACTAGTAGCCGAGACCAGTGGGATCAGGCCATGGGCCAAGTCAAGAAAAGATAATGGCCATAGTCTGTAGAGAGGACTGAGAGGTCCCGAGGGGCTGCTTAGTAGCCAGCCGAGAAGGGCAATAGTCTTAGGAAGAGAGAAAGACAGGGAGGCTAGAGTGAGGCCATCGCCTGGGCTAGCGCCCCAAATTCACAGCCATTAGCTAGTGTGTCAGAGAGGGAAAGAAGAGAAAAGCTAAGCAAAGTGTCAGCGGAAAAGATGGAAGGGCTAGAGGCAGGCTATAGGCTGTCAAAGCTGTACCTTCCCCTGAAGGAAAGAATATTTTACTAGAGTAAGACTTTACCCTTTGTATGTTGATTGATTAGTCTATAGAGGACTAAAGCCTTAAGGAAGAATATCGCCTAGTTGTTGATGTATTGATTCCGTATTGACAAATGGATGATTGTTTGAGATGAGTCACCAGATGGTCGAAGACTAAGGTGGTGACTTGAGCATGTGAAGATAGGCATGATGGTTGTAAGTTCAATTAAAAGGAAATTAAAATGTTGAATTGTTGCAATTGTGATTTACATTGATCAAAGACGATGCGGTTACTAAAAGACATTACCCCGGACTTCGGTCCTGACAAATTGCCAATGACTACTTGCCAAGCTGTTGAGCTTCACGACTGACATAGGTCGAAACCATAGAATGATAGAAAATTACCTTTTGATAGGACGGAGTCACTCACTACTGAGGAAGCACAAAAGAACCATAAGAGTGGGAAAATAACTGGAATTAAGAAGTAATGAAGGAAGAAAGATCTTAACATGTTATTAAAATCCTTAATCCAATGTGACAATAACCCTTATAGACACTAGCTCAGTCTTCCTGGAGACTTTGTTCCCTGGGTTTTGTTGTTTTGAGCCATAGCAAAAACTTACTACAGGACTCTTGAACATGATAGGCCCAATTGACTGAAACTCATGTTGACATTAACTATTGTTACTTCTTCTTCTTCCCTCCCCCCCCCCCCCCTTTGTCTTTTCAGTAGCACTTTCATTGTTTCATTTTTGTGTTAGATCCTTTATTGTATTTAGAATCTCATGTAATTATAATATATATAGTAGATACTATTCATACATGTCACATTACATCCAAATAGACTTAGATATACATATATGTACCAATAGAGTTATTCCCAAAATTTGCACCCAACTCTCAAAATAGTCCGAAACACAATGAACAAGCTCTCTGTAGCATTTCTGAAATTGAATAATGAGGTCTGAAAATTGGAGCTGCCATTTCTTGCATCCACTCAGAATTTTGTGACCACTCTCCTTGTGACTCTCCTTGTGATCCCCCATCACCGCCATAACCCTCCATTTTCTACCTCAAAAATATCACACACTACTAGTTGAAGTACACCAAAACAGTGATGAAACGAACAAATACAAACGATCCATTTCTTGCAAAAAAACGGGCCTTTTCTACTATGCTTTCAACCATAACGGAAATATGTATTTACAGTATTACAGCCTTCTAACTGTAGCCGAAGAAAATCATTAATTAATTTGGAAAAATAAATCATTAAAAAATAAAAATAAATCATTAAAACGGCATTTTTCTCACATGGGCCCTTGCTATTTTCCCCATACCACCTCTTTTGCTTGTCCCAACGGAAAATCCGTTGGACCATGGCAGTGGATAGAGTAGGCTTAAAAAAAAAAATTTTGTGGACCTCAACCTCCGTGGTCACTCTACCATTTTTTCCTTGGTGTAAACCCAAGTCGTCCCAGGACGACTTCAACGTCCAATCACATCGCTTAGACGGCCGTGGGACGACTTCATGGTCCATAGTGTAAACCGCCCCTTAATGGAAAATTTTGTCAAAGAAGGATTGAACCCACAATTTCGTCCCTCTCTCTCTCTCTTTGAGGGACTTTATGGATAACTCTAATACGTCAGGATTGGTTCTATGTGACTATCGGCTACGGGTCGCTCACCTTGTGTGAACTCATTCATCCACTGTGGATGAAGAACTTTAATAAAAACATGATCGATTTAGGTAGTACATGTGACATGTCCCAGCCGAGTCCCATTACATAAACTAAAATAGTCATATATCTAGTATAGAATTATTCGTTTTGTTTGCACCTTTCATATGGATTAGTTTCAATGGAAGATACTGGCCTACTTTTGTAGTGGGAAAATCCCTAATTTGGCCAAGGCTGACTTTGTTGCGTTTTCGACTTATGGATTACCTATTCTTAGGGCCACTTCACACACGAGGCTGAGAGCCCGTGACCGTTCCACTCCAAGCACTGTCATTGGTAGAAAAGGCGGAGCTGGTCCAAGTTCGCTACTTCACACTACGCTTGAGGGACCGACGGAGTATGTGAGTGAATGCAAGATGGAGGTAAAGTTTACATGGCATCGAATGGATCATGTTTCATGGTCACTCGGACCATTTTCAAAAACCATCTCTTGGAGGTAGGCCTAACACAAAACCATTGGGAGACCATGGCACTCCAAATTCTCAGGATCATTTATTTATTCTATTCTTATCATGTGTGACAACATGCGTGAATAGAAATTCCTTGAAATAAAATTTGGTTGAGGGTCCGGTCACATATGACTTCACACTACACTTGAGGATCTGTGACCACACCATATGAATTTGAAGGTGCTCTCACAACTTCATGGTCACGGCTCTTGGCTCGTGGGTGAAGTGGCCCTTACAAGTTGTAATGAGTGATGTTGGTGTAACAAAGCTTAAGCTTTTCCGATTACAACTCCTTGTTGTCAAATTTCCCTTCCATATATCATGGGTTTAGCCTTGCTTGTTGCCACAAGTTTTGGAGGTACACTATTTTGTCTAATTAGTATGGGTTACCATTTGGAGTTACACATTGCTATAACATTTTATTGAGAGTATCATTCTTTATCCCTCACACATAAGCACACCAAATATGACCCACTAATTAACACCATCCAAAATAATGGATGGAGAACGACCCCCCTTATTACCATCACGGCTAGAGTGAGAGGAGCCATACATGAACACTCCATAGACAAACTCACAAAACTAAAAATCCCAAAACCCAACATTAAAAACCTCATGAAAGGCATACACCAGAACGCTATCAAATACTTCACATACCTAGTACTAAACAAGAGAAAACTAGACAACAAACAAACACATGTTCCCCCACCTTAACAAACTAAGATAACTAGTACACCACCAGACCCCACCTCCCAATGGAGGGATAACACCTTATACTGCATCACGGAATACCATGATCAGTGTAAGGCCAACGGGCTCATATTCATGCCGGCATTTACATACGGGCGTTATTTTTTCTTTTCCTTTTATTTTTCTATCATTCTTCACCCAAAATAACATAAATAGTTAGTATGCACACCAAAGAATGTGATATAACTTAGTTGGTGCAAAACAATAATGTATGTAAAAAGTTATAGCAACACATAACTCCAAACGGTAACCCGCACTAATTAGACAAAATAATGTAGTACTAGTAAAATTACCTCGGCCCATTTACCTTTATTACATGTTACTCTTTTCTCTCATGGTTGAGGCGTTGGGGGGGGGGGAGGGGGGTAAGATTTTCGGTTTAGGGTATAGGGGGCATTTAGGAAGTAGAAAGCAAAGACCTTAAGAAGTTGAGTTGATGTGTAGAAGACCACCAAAAGTTAACGCACACTGTGAAAGAAAATTACCTTCAGAGTTCAAACTGCACGTAGGTTGGGACTTTTGGCATGTTGGAGATGCGAGGTGTGTTTCAAACTTCATTGCAACGTTGTTTCTCCTTCTTACTTGCGTAATCTTGGGCTTGAAATCATGGGCTTAAATTGCTTCAGCTTTCGTAAACTGAGAAGTTGGGAATTCCACTCAATGGGTTGTTGAGGGTGGACATGCTTCAAGTATAAGAAGAATTGGTGTGGTGGGCACCCAAATTTTGCTTTCGCCGGTTGTCAAATCTCTATGAAAGTCGAGTTGGTTGTCGTTCTTTGTCTTTGTCTTCGTGGTCCCATGGTCTCTATTGCATTTCGAGGTTTGATTATGTTTGGTATTGGGTAAGGTGAGTGCACTTGTTTTGGTGCAATTTGAAGTCAATATGCCTCAAATTGTGCACATAATGCCATGGAGTTTTTACGGCTTCCGTTTGATTTTAGGAATGTAAAATAGGTAGTGTATTTGAATTGTAGTGATTGTATCTTAATGCCACCATATGGGGTTTATTGTAGCATCCAATTGTTTTGTTTGAGGTTTGTGTTGTATTTGCTAATACTTTGTTGTTAGAGGGGTAAGCAAAGTCAAATGTTGTAACTCAACTCGAAGCCTTTGTCTTCATGCCCTTGGACGAAATGGTTCCTCAAACATGTGTGTAGTATTTGAATTGATAACCCAAAGCCTTGAAGAATTTGGGATATTGAATATGTAGTAAGAGATTTGTGGTTGTTGCTCCCACCACAAGCAAATAATTATGCACAATAATCCATTGCACTTGCAATCCAACCCAAACCGGTGATTCTAATGGTGACTTGAAATCAAAGGGCTCTTGTGGATGTCACCCATTTTTCCTCCTTTGTTCTCATGCGACATTGCAATGGCCTTCATGTGACATGCACTTTCTCACATATGACGCACATTAACCACAAGTATTTGCAGTCTAGTCCAAATCGATGCTATCAACCCTAAACCGACTACACAAGGCTCCTATGGATGTCACACATGGCTTCTCCCTTGTTCTCGTGCTACATTGTGATGACCTTCATGTGACACATCCCTCGCTAAAGAGAGGTCGAAACATGGTAGCATGAACTTTGGCTACGATGGTTGCAATGGTAGTGATAAAATTCACTCCCCATCGCGATTCTTGTGATTTGTCACTAGAGATAAAATGTGAATTCATAAGTTTGACATTAAGAATATTATGTTGCATGGTTGACATTGACCAATTTCTGTACATGTTATATACATATAGAAGTAGTTTTCTTGTAGTTGTACTTATTCTCACCAATGTGTACATATTGTTATGAAAGTTTGAACAAGCATATCCTAGAATGTTTGAACTTTGGGTATGTGTGCAACTTTTGGAGTTAGTGGTGTCCCATCTATGAAATCATCAATTTTATCATTGCAATTTTGCACTTTGTGTTATTCCAAATTGTCACACGCTACACTAATTTTAACATCACACATCCATGATAGCATTACATAATTACTTAACATCATGTACACTTTGGTTGCCACATGCATGATATTTATGGAGGCCAGAATGTACATGACATGAAAAATATGTTACAAAATGTGGTTTGGTGTTGGAGTTGACATACAACAAACAATTGTTAAGGTTGTTTTTTAGACTACATGCATATGGTTGGAATCATCAATTAGCATCAATTTTCTTCCCTAAATGATTATATATCATCAAATTTAGATGATTTATGTTTTAATTGGTTAAACTCATGGGTCTTGTCATATGATGAAGAAATAGCAAGCAAAATGAAGTCAATAACCTTAGAATTCTCCTTTAATGATGAACATTGTAATAGAGGATAATACAAGATGTTCGAGCACATCAAAATCCATAGAGAAATGTTGGTAGTAAAATGTCAATTGTCAAATGTGGTTTGGAAACCTCAATAGCTACAAGTGGGGTAAAAAAGTAGTTACAAAAAAGACTTCTCAATATCTCTAAAATTGCTTAAAAAATAAAATGCAACCCACTTTGGGTTGATCAATCCTTTAAGGGTTGAATGCTTCAAAGGGGACAAGTACTTTCATTTAGGTACAATGATACTTGTCCACATCCTCTCACTAATTACCACTTCTTAATTTCAAGCCTACATATTAGCCTTGTTGGCATTGAAATCGAATAGATTTCAAAGTCTGGAGAGCTAAAAGGCTTTTGGGGAATAAAAGCACATCAACATGGTGTCGAAATGACTAGTTCCATGGAGTAACGAAATGTAGTGGCCTCCATGAGATAAAGGCTAATTGGAAGAAAGACTTGTACCTACCTAGTACTACATCAAAGAACATGGAATACTACTTATTTCAAATGAACTCGTAGGGAGGACACAAAGTATGTCATTTTCAATTCCAATGTAAGAGTAAAAGCAACACAATATGTTTTCCCTAGGGGTTGGGATAGTCGACCACCAACTAGTTTCAATGTCAAGTTAATGGTTTGAGGTGCGGTAAGCATAAATGATTTTTGTGTGTGGGTGGTGCCAATGATTGCTTCAAGTACAACTCACATTTATAGTGAGAAAGCCTCTGAGGTGAAGGTAATTGAATTCTCTTCCCATGATGTGGAAAGAGTTCCACTCTTTAGCGAGAAAGGCCTCTTTGAGAGCATCAAAAGTGATTTTTGATGGTATTAGGACACCATGGATTTCCCATTGAGACAGACCCCGTGATGCCATCTAGATGGTGGTTGTTTTGTGCTATGTGTCAAATCCTTGTTTGGCCATGTGTCGAGAAATGAGACCGCCCTACTAACTAATCGAAAGGAGGGTAAGTGGTCAAGTTATTGTTGGAAACCTATAATAGCTTGAGGAGGCTTAAGTGCATTGGGTCTTTCAATGTTTGACTTTGGTCCAATTATGGGATGGAATGCAAGAAAAAACAGAAAGAAAGAAAGAAAGAAAGAAAAATAAATGTATGTGTATTTACACTAACGTGCATTGTCCATTCACCACCTCCATTCCATGCATGTATGAGCATGGGGTCAAGGATGGCTTCATGCTTATTTATCATAGGTTAGTTTGTTAGTGATCATGAATATAAATATAGGGCCGGTTTACACTATGGACCATGAAGTCAGACCATGGAAGAGGGCCTTTTTCAATGGTCCGAGTTCATGGTCCAACTTCCATGGTTCGACTTCTTAAAAAATCAGTTTTGAAAGCCTTGGGCCCCTCACTAGGTATAAACCAAATGTGGACCAAGAAGAATGACCATGCAACAAAAAGTTATGTGCTGTTTTTTTTAATGTATGCCCAAAAAAGGCATGTTTTATTAAAATAAATAAATTCAAGTTTGCTCATTCTCTTGTCTTCTCTTGAGGTTTTTTTTTTGTCTTCACTTCTTGTTAAATGTGTTGAAGAAGTGGCTTGCAAATCTTCTCACAACAATTTTTACAAAAAAATGAGCGATTTAATTTGTACATGTTCAATGTAATTTACATGTGACATGTACCTTGTGTTGTACATCGAGCATTATTTGCAACCCGTTTCACCATGTGTACTCGAATTCTTGAGTTCTAGATGTCCCACATTGTTTGATGAAACATGTGGGGGAGCAAATTTAAGGGGTAGGGCATGGAGGAAATGGGCTATGATATGATCTAGGCACATTGAGGGCAAACTTGCTTCTCAAGATTCATTACATCATATAGATGTTGAAAAGTGTGCCTTGTGAGCCTTACCTAGTGGGAAGAGTTGTATATAAAGCCCTCAAGAAAAATTTCACCAAAAAGGTGTTATAACAACATTTCTTTGCATAGTGTAAACCAGCCCATAGTTTCTTGATTGGGTGGTGGTCAATCAACGCGGAGAACCGATTGTTAGGTACGGATGAATCGGTTGAGTTTGAGAAATAACCAGTTGATGTTCAAGATTACAAGAAAACCATTGATCATTTTAGATGAATATATGGAATATACTTGAAATTCATAAAGAAAAACCAAAAGACCACAACTTGTAACTGGTTGGACTTGGAAACATTAGGATCTTGACCGATTATGCCCAAAAATATCCCCCGACACTGGTGGTGGTTGTGGGGGGTTTAGTCAAGGGGAATAAGGGCTTGTTGCTTTTTGAGTTTGTGCTTTTCTAGTACGATGAATGTGAGGTAGTGGATAGAGTTTTTTTAGAAGGTTTGCATTAGTTTATGTATTTTGTTAGGTGGGATTTTGAGTTTCGTAAGATATTGTATGGTGGTTGGGTGGATGGAGCCTCAAATGCATGCGGATATGATTATTTTGGGCGGGACCGTCCATCCTTGTTGGGTTATAGCGGTTTATAATGCATCTTAATACATGGAGTCCCCTAAAGCCATGAAATTCCACACATGTAGCCATCGTCTTCTAACATGATGGAAAAAAACCCTGAAGTATTTTTTTTACTTTTTCTTGTTATGGCTTCTTGTAGTAGGTAGATTCTTTTGATTGTGCTCTTGAGATTGTCGGTGGGTGTGAGTGGAGGTTGGGTCTTGGGTGTTGTGCCCAACGTGCGTAGAATGTCCAGACGTAGCTATGCCATGCACTTGCACCATGGGAGGTAACATATGCAATGCAATATCCGTGAGGGTATAGTGTTGTTTGGTGTTTTATTATTGAGTTTGTCTACGTTTATTAGTGTGAAGCAGATGGTTATTGGGTTGGTGAAGAGGGTGTCAACTAGCATGTATTGCTTGTTATGTCTATTGGTTCTAATATATGTTTGTTAGTGCAATATGAGAGTAGGTGGAGGCAAGTTTCATTTTGTTTAAAGTGGCATAGGTTGCATAATGGTGAGATGTTTTTTCTAGGGCAAGTTTTTTGCAGTAATTGCCAAGATATCAGCCATATTGAAATTTATTGACTTGTGTGATTTGGGCATCAGTGATGCATGGTGCGTCCCAAAACAGGTTGGTCCATTTCAGGTGAATATATTTGTTATAAGGTCACTTTATTTTCAACAGGTATGGTGTTCATGGCGAGGGAGATTAGGGCTCACCTATATTCTTTTTCTGTGTCGCGTGCTAAACTTCGTACCCATCCATCACGTTGGATTGATGTAGGGCTAATATGGTGTTTGGTGTGGCCTATTTGATGGAGGGGGTCACTAATATGCATGGTTCTAGTGCGCCTAGTCTGGCAAGTTTATCAGCTTCATTAGTATCTACGATGTTTGTGTATGCTCAAACTTTTTTGATAGTGATGTCGTGTGGGGAGTTTTTGATGGCATATATGATGTGTGCTATTAGAAGCTTATCATGGTGGTTGTTTTGGGAAGAGGGGCGTCGGATGTGGTTTGTAGGAGGTAGATATTGTTTATGTTGTCGGTAAATATGAATGTGCCGGTGGTGAGTGAGTGCCATGCCTTGGAGATTTTGGTGGTAATAATATGTGTTTGGGGGAGGGGGGGGGGGGAGGGTGGGAGGATGGATAGGTCTTGCTAGATTGGAGGAGCATGGTTGGTAAATTTTGTGTGCAAAAAGTAATTTTTGTTTGGATGTTGGTGTACGTTGTGGCAATGATTGTGAGGTGAGGAGCGGTTATTTTGTGTTATGATACGTGCGGAGGGCTAGATGTTGTGGATATTGTAACAGTAGTGGGGGGGGGGGGGGCGTGATGATAGGGTATACGCCCGGTTGTTGTGTGGGGTTAAATGTGTTATGTGACCAATCATGGTGATGTATGATTTACATGGCGGTGTGGTCGGGGTTTGTCTAGGCTATTAGTTGTTGCCATCTATGGCTTTTGGTACAAGGGTTATGTGAATGACATGGGCAAATCCATGTCCAATCCATTGGTGAGAGAAAGTTAGGCCTACTGAGCCAAAAATCACGTCTCGATCATGCGGAGAATACTAGTATCGTGTCAAGTTTGTGAGTGGGCAAGTGAGTGGGCTGGAGAAGTAAGAGTGTGAGAGTTGGAAGGTGTTGATGAGGTTTTCTAGTATTCATGGGGGGAGTATGTTATGGTTATGGATGGGCGGGATGGTGCCAGGAGGGCGGCGTGGGAGAATTTCATCGAATATATATGTTGATAAGGAAGAGGATTTTTGTAGCAAGGTCTTGCGAGTGGACTCTTTGAGAAAACAAGGACCGTTGGAAACAATTTTATTGGAAATTTGTGGGTGGGTGGTGGGTGACACAGTTTCGTGTTGGATCCCAATTCGTGAATACGGTGCAACGCATCCTCTAATTGATCGTTGAGAAGTGTAATGTGAAGGTTAGTGGCCTTCAAATTGGTCTTGTGATTCTACAATGTTTTCGAGATGGTGTTGAGCCAGAATTGAGCCATCTTGAATCCAATATTTCCTTGGCTGCCAGCTGATGTACTAACTGCTCAATGGCATCATCCTTCCCAACCAACTGCTTGGTGAGGTCGGCAGATGGTTGCTTTGTGGTGTTCCCTAGCCTCGAGCTCTTGATCTTTGGACACGACTTTCACGAGATCAAGCAGAATTGGGTCTAAGGTAGAGGGTGCTAAGGCACCACAGGCCTTGGCTTGGTGGTTAGGGCTCATGACCCCCAATGAGGAGGTTGTGGGTTCTATTCCCCATGCCGGCGTGGTGCTCACCACCTTAGTCCACCCAACTATGGTGGGGGGTCTTTGGACTTTGTTGTATGGGTACCTCGAAGCCCTTTGGGGGGATACCATGTCCGGTATCTTCAAGGCACTAGTGGCTAGCTAGGAACTAGTATGGTGTGTCACTATAGTGCCCATCCTCAAAAGGGGAGAGTAGTATTGCCCCAATGTCCCCTTGTCCGGTGGGCATCGGGTCATTGACATTACGAACGGACACTTTATTCACGTTGGCCCCTTCAAAGGGACCGGAGTTTCTATCTATCGGATCTGTCTAAATACCCCCATCGAGCGTGGCTCGGAGGCCAGGTTCGGGAGGGGGTGGCAGGGGTGGGGTAAAACCTGCCCCTTATTTTTTAAATTGGGTGGGGCCTTACTTGATCTCATAGGGGGCTTCATAGAGTAATTTGGGGCCGCAGGACCCAAATTTAGCAAAAAAAAACCAAAAAAAAATCCCCAAGGAGCCAAAACGGGGAGGGCCAGAAAAATGAACCCCACCAAACCTAGCCTCCAAGCCACGCTCGATGGGGGTATTTAGACCCACCCTCTATCTATCTAGAGGGTGCTAAAACCAACACCCCATCCAAAACCAACACCTATAAACGCCTCTCAATTGCCAACACTCTACAACCTTGAACCGTACCCGGTGGTGTAGGAGTGTCTGGGCCCATGGAGTGACGGTTTTAGGTGCCATTAGTGGTGCCACCTCATAGCGGCCTTCATGACCTTCATGTAGGGTATGTAACGGGCTCCACTCTATCTCGGGTTGGTTCAAGGTGGGATTAGGGTGGCTTGTCAATGCCTATTCTAGTCATTCTATTCACAACGCCAAGGAGGTAGGCCCACAAAGCACAAAAGGGTAATTTCCCGGGATGCAAGGGGGTCGGTTCCCATGTTGCAAGGTGATGGTTTTGCGAGCGAACCGGGAGGGATCATGGAGGTAGCCGTGTGGCTTTGCATACCCTCACTACTTGGGCTTTGATGTAGTTTGGGTCTAGTACCCAGCTATGTTGTGTTGGTTCTAGGCAATGAAGGTGGGGGTCCTCATCATATGCGAGGTTGCCGTACATGGGGCCTATGGATTGGTATAAGGAAGCTAGTAGTTTTGACTTTGAATATTCATAAAATATTCAATTGAGACTAAAAATGTTTTTTCTTTCTTGATACCTATGTTTAGCCCAAAGGCTAATATGAATATATATTTTATATATCAACCACATAGCCATATGTATGTGCAATAGCTTAAAGTGTTGGTTTAAGCACCCTCTACCTTACTGGCCAGTGGTCAGGGAGATTTTTGGGCATAATCAGTTGAGATCCTAGTGTTTGCAAGTCCAACCGGTTACATGTTGACATCCTTCAGTTTCCCTTTATTAAATTTGGGGTATATTCCTCCACAGATTCCTCTAAAATGATCGGTAATTTTCCTGCAGTCTTGAACTTCAACCGCTTATTTCTCAAACTCAACCGGTTCATTTGTAACTAACTGCCGGTTCTCTCCGATCATAGCTACTGGCCACTTCACACAAGTGAGAGGAGTTGAGTCCATGCCGGGTTGAAAGGCTGCTATGGTTTCGAGTTGTGGCCCTTTGACAAATCGACTTAGTAGACTACTCGGCTAGTAGGCTTGAGTGTGATTTGTGTGATATATAGTTGCATTTGTAGTGGGACATTCATGTGAAGTGACGCTTATTAGTGCTAACTAACTCCGTGTCATTTGGTTCACTGTTGTTAGAGCATCAGATATTCGACTTCGTCGATCGGAAGCACTTTGTGGGTGAGGGTTAAGGGGCGGTTTTACACTATGGACCATGAAGTCGTCCCACGGCCATTTAAGCGATGTGATTGGATGTTGAAGTCGTCCCAGGACGACTTGGGTTTACACCAAGGAAAAAATGGCAGAGTGACCACGGAGGTTGAGGTCCACAATTTTTTTTTTAAGCCTACTCTATCCACTGCCATGGTCCAATGGGTTTTCCATTGGGACAAGCAAAAGAGGTGGTCCGGGAAAAAGAGCAAGGGCCTATGTCAGAAAAATGCCGTTTTAATGATTTTTTTTTAATGACTTTTTTTCCGACTTAATTAATGATTTTCTTCGGCTACAGTTAGAAGGCTGTAATACTGTAAATATATATTTCCGTTATGGTTGAAAGCACAGTAGAAAAGGCCCGTTTTTTTGCAAGAAATTTATCGTTTGTATTTGTTCGTTTCATCACTGTCCAACCGATGCAATGACATTGCTATCCTATCTTGCACCGGCACCGTAACCCTAAATTGAGTATTTTTTTCTCAAATACGGACCTAAACTCTCACACAAAAATCTGAATGTATTGTGTGTCACTCGAGTTCGCTTTCTAAATTCATTCTCCATCCACGAACCCAACAATAAGCGGTCTACGAATCCAATCATCCGTTCTTGACTCCATATACTCCTCTCTCTATACCCCATATTCTCATAAACCAAGCTCAAAATTGCTAACTTCTCCCATTCTCCTTGCACCTCCACTTTTTGGTGCATGGTCATTCTTCATGGTCCACATTCGGTTTACACCTAGTGAAGGGCCCATGAACCATGAAAACTAATATTTTAGTAACTCGGACCATGGAAGTCGTCCCATGAAGTCGTCCCACGCAAAATAGGCCTCTTATGTGGGACGACTTCATGGTCCATAGTGTAAACCGCCCCTAATTGTCTCTAGCAATGGGGATGGCGTGCATGGTCATGCTTAATCTTATTTGCGTTCATGGTTGTGTCATGTGGGTTGATATTTTACGCCACTACCAGGAAAAATATGTCATTGGGTAGAGGTAATTGAACTTGATAAGGGTCCGAACCAAGGAGGCTCAAACCTTGATGTTGTGCATTTTAGGGTCTTGTGGACACCACAAAACTAAGTCACCTTTTACAAAATGTCCGGCTCATATGTGGATCGCCAATATCGCGTAGTGTTTCGTTGGTTTTTGGAAATTGCTTGTCATGCGTTGGCTCGTATTTTGTCTAGGTGTGTGCGATCCAACAATCAAACTACAAAAATATGATGTGGAGCATGATCTTTTGGACGAGTGTTATAGAACGTAGGTGCGATATAACGTGTGAAAAGCAATGGTTGTCCGCTCTATACTAGCTTGAATGGTGAATGTTCGGTGGCAGATTTATATGCGATTTAGGTTGCCCGTAAGGCGACCGATAGGCAGTCGGCCCAATTGGTTTTATTATCGTATACAAATTGTAGTGTCATATGAATTATGGTTTTATTTGTGGATTCAACTTGTGAGGTAATACACTATGGAGGTTCGATGTTTGATGATGTGGTCGTGCATGCACCTGATGTATCATGCCGTTGACAAAGTTTGTGCCTTGATCGGATATTATCTTGACCATGCATCCAAATTGAGTGATAATGAAGTCATACAAGCATGACGTCATTGAGAAAGCGATATTAGTTTAGTAAGCTTTGGATTCCACCCACTTTGTGGTGTATTAGGTGGTGACCAAGATATACTTATTACCTTGTTTGGTTGTGAGTCGAATAGGTCCGACAAAATCGATACCCAATGAAGAAATGGCCCCGAGGGGGGAATAACAAGTAGAGGGACTACCCCCCTGGTGACAAAAACTAGGAGTTGAAACTTGGCACGAATGGCGTTGCCATATGTATTGATGCGTGTTGCAATAGAGAGTCAACCACCATTATTTGGCTATAAATATTTTTTGTATTGTTGCGTTAGCATCCCCCAACGGATCCATTATGTATAATCCTTAAAATTTTCTTTTTGTTGGTCACGAGGTACACACATTTGTAAGACATCATCAATACTTAATCAACAAAGTTGATTGCCAATCATGGAGTATTGTAGTGTTTTTTGGACGAAATCGATTTTATGTGGCCCCAGTGAGTCCAATTGCCATCTGCCCCTTGGTAAGGAATTGTATCATTTTGGCTCTCCAATTGACAACCTCTTCATCAATTCGAGCGACGCTTAGATATAGGTCTAGGAAGTTGTCGGACACATCATTTTTGTGGCAGTGGGGGTATATCTTGAGAGAGCAAGTATGAGACAAGGTGTCGTCTCCCTAGTATATATGTAAACTACTTCAAAGTCAATTTTGAGTAGTATCGTAATCCAACGGGCTATTCGTCCACTAATGGTGGGTTGATTTACAAGGCACGTGAGACTATGATGGTGTACCACAAACTAAAACTTGTGTCCCAACAAATGATGTCTATTTCTCGAGAATGAAGATCATGGCTAATGCGTCACGTTCCATGGTCGAGTAATTTTGTTCCGCAAGATTCAAACCTCAACTTCTGAATGATATGGGTTGGTCAACTTTCCATGTTGGGTTTTGTGCTAATATAGCAACTATCACATGTTTCGACGCATTTGTGTGTAATTGAAATGTTAATTTTCAATATGGGAAAATGAGTAAGAGGTGTGATTCATATAGGCTTTGCTTGATTTTACGAAATGCTCCATCAACCTTGATGGACCAGTCACTAGGGTATTGATAGGTTGCTTGATTTAATGCAAAATACAAGGAGAAGAGGCGACCTGATGTTGATTCAAGCCACACTTGAACCATGATGTCATGGTGGTGGGGTTTGGATGACCGGTCAACTTGCCGCATGGGGCTAAAAGATAGTGACGTGGGTAGTGTCCATGTTGATAGTAGCTACGGTAGTTTTCGTTTGAATAGGTCAATATTCCGGATTTGGGCGAACCAACCCATACATTCGTTCCTTGTTGGATGTCTGAACCCTTGCCTCCAAGGAACCAGTGTACGGGTTGGTTCGCCCCAGCCCATATTCCAGGCGTTTGGATCGTGAAAACATAATCCCCGGTGAAGACAAGAGCATATTCGGCAAGGAGTTAATTTGTCAATCGCGGTTGGTAAATTTGTAATTGTTTTCCCAAACTAAACATTTTTACACATATCACTAGTTGTTTTAACAAGTTCTTCCATCAATTTTAGACACATGTATACAAGTCTATGTTGGATCGAAGGCAACAATTCTCTTTTAAAACACGTTGACAACATCCGCTCATCTCGTGGTCCATCAAGTTTTTTGGCTTAAACTTACAATATTTTGTATATGTTTTATTGCCAATTTTGGTGGATGCTTGTTCGATGGTTTGTAGACTCATTCCTCGTGACGCTTGAGGGTCCGGAATTTTTTGAGGATTGTTTTCGTGAACTCATCCCATGGTGCATGGGGATGAGCATCCTCAAAATCCATATACCAATCTATACATTTTCCGCCTAAATACATGCCAAATAGTTGTTTGAGGCCCGTTCATTTTCGACTCCATTGGTTTTTGCTACGTTGTCAAAAACTTCGTACTCGTGCATTAGGGTTGGCATCATCTCGGAATTTCTCATATTGGGACCTCAGTTGAGAGGTGAGAGAGCATGCCTTGACCATGAGTGTTCGCAGGTCGTATTTTGTGTTATGCTTGGCTTGTGTCGAAGCGACATGATCAAGTCCTTGGATCTATTTCTTCATGTTGTTTGACTACCATGTTTGTTTTTGAGTCCATGTTCACGACAATAGAACGCATCCAATTGTGAATTGATTTTATCCGTTTGGACGATACTTTTTGTTTCTTCATCACTCTTTGACACCTCAATGGGAGGTATGAGATGTTTCATGTGTTTTCGGTGTTTGCAACATGTTGATCGGTTCTCTTTATCTACTTAAACACACAAGTTTATTTGTGTGTTTGTCTTAGTTGGAGTCTATCCCCATCACGGTCACCAAAATGTTCATTGGGATTCTCGATAGATGTCGAACCTAGCTATCTGCCCAAATGTGAAACAACTCTCGAGGTTGGACTGGTTTGGGATTCTTCACAACAAACTTCAAGCTTCATACAACTACATCTTCCATACAACAACAGTATAGCCAAGTTCCAAGCTTGACTATTTCAGTACGGCATGTAACAAACATAATCGAAAGAGGTTGGTAATCTATCCTAGCTTCGTTAATGTTGAGCCTCTGAATCTAAGGGCCGCTTTACACCTAGAGGCCGGGCCACTTCCCCTTGAGGCCGACTGCATAAAATTTCAGCCCTTTTTGGGTTGGAGGCCAACCTCAACTACACGTTATAATAAGATGATAACGGGGGCCAATTTTCCCATATGTAAAGGCCTTAGGGCCAAGAAGCTAGGCCGATTTAATGAATCTAGCATAATCCAATGGATTTAGCATAATCTAGCATAGATCCGTTCATATTTCCACATAATCCAATGGATATGGTTCGCTAAAAAAATCATATCTTATTAAAGAGGGTTTTTTTTTCCTTTATTGAAATTTGACATTGGCCCTGAGGCCAAGAATTGGCCTTCCATTTTGGGTGCACCCAATTCAATGAGCATAATTTGCCGTGACATACCGTGCATTTTTTGATTAAAAATTTCATACCACCAAATCGACCCGGCCTCTAGGTGTAAAGGGGTTGGGACCGATTTCAGCTTTTTGGCCAATCACAAGTGAGGATTTCAAGCCTCTTACACAATGAATTGGCCTGGCCTCTAGGTGTAAAGCAGCCCTAAGCCCCCAACATGTCCTTAAGTAAGTGCTATTCCTACACCACTTGCTAAATAAACAATTGCTCGCCAAGGTTATCCACAAAACGGTGAGATTCCAAAAATAGCCAATATGGCGCAAACATTCCTTGGTCTGTTGGCTATGGGGTGTTGGCCACTAACATGGATGCAAAGAAGAAGAAAAAGTATTCAAATTGGGCATGTCTACTTTAGACAACTTGTGTGCTCTTTGAAAGGCAATGTTTACATTTGGTTCTATCGTTCCTCTCATGTGGAGGTCACACATGTTCAAGAACATCGGTTTTGAAACGGAGTTTGATAAGCCATGGTAAAAATAATCTTGACCTTGACATTTGCCTAACTTTGAGGAGTTTGGTTTCAAGGTCAGTCCCTTTTTTTTTTGGTTAGAACTGTCCATTTTGAACTCTGATTAAAGGGGAGGCGTCACACATTCGAAACAAAAGTGGACAATTTCAACGAAAAAAGAACAAAGACGGCTTACCAAACTTTGTTTCAAAAATTGTGGTTTGAACATGTGTGACCTCCCCTTCACAGAGTCCTTGGTGTGGGGTGAGAGGGAACAACTACATATGAGCTCACAATGAAAATGCCTTGAAATAATGTTTAAGTCACATGTTATTATATTTACACAATTTGATAGTGAAACCAACTTCAATGTAGTATAGTTATCCGTAAAGTCCCTCAAAAGATGGACTAAATTATGGGTTTGATCATTCTTTGAGAAGAAGGAAAAACCTATTAAAAGATCGTTAGCTCGTCATGTATCAAAGCCTATTTTGAAAGTTGGGTGAAACTTTTGGGACCTCCTCTTTCCACCTCTCCAACTTTGAGAGAATTTCGATATCTAAAAACATGATACGTGCATGTGAGCGGCTATCCTAAATCTCTCAGATCGACCTATGCAAGGCTAGCTTGGCCGCATCCCACTATGACAAGCTAGAAATCCGGTTTTTAATAGCATGGCACCACTTTTGTGTGTGGTAATTTAAGCCTCGAGAAACTTGGGTGAACTTCATGATAATTCTATAAATTCCTCCAAAATGATTGGTAATTTTCTTGAAGTTTTAAACTTCAACTAGGTATTTCTCAAACTCAACTAGTTCATATGTAACTACACTAAATGATACTATTAGTGTGTGTAGAAAACTACCATGCAATTCACTTGTGTGGGCCACACTGGTTATATAGTGAAGGTGGAACTAAAGTGGGTCCAAGACCCTAGGCCTTCTCTAAATCTTCGTGGAAACTTCCTAACCAACACATTGAATATTAGTTATAGGATAAAGGTAACACAAACTAAAATCAATACCCCCACACTCATTCTCTAGAAGAAGAAGGGGAAAAAAACTCAAAAAATCAATGTGGTCTAGCCTAATTTTCTATTGATAGTTTAGCATGGGTTGAAAATGAATGTGACCCATGCTAACTCTCATTATGAAAATTAGCGTGGGGTCCAGATAAATTATTGTGGCCCACAATTATAAGACTAATTAGTTTACCTTGCAGTGGCAATGACACGTGATCCTTGTAGTGTTACAAATACATAACCCTAGGTGTGGATGGACTTTAAATACAACACTATTTATGACATGATAGCAACAATATAAGTGATCCAATTTATTTGCACAAATGTTGTTCCATGTGATTCCATGCACATCTATACATTAGAATAGCAATTGATGGGATGATTTCACTAGGTATGAGGATTGTGGGGCTAATTTGTCACTGAACTAGTGTAATTGATTATAATATAGTGGTAAACTTAAAGTATGTGCCACGTGAAAGCAAGGATAGGAGATCTTCCAAATTCAACTATAGTGTTATGAATAGAATGAATTGTATTCTTTAACATAGAAAAGAATGGTGCACTATTGTTTTCATTCAAGTTGGGGCCATTTTACACACATGACCAATGGATCGTGACAATTGTTTTAGGGTTTCTTGTGGTCATGGTCAACGGTCAAAGCTATGACCATGAGAAATCATTGTCTTTTTTGAAGCCTTGGTCACATGACATAGTGTTATGGTTCTTCCTACTTTTTTCTATGTTAAACCAACCCCCCCCCCCCCCTCTTGATTTTTCTCCTTCTAACCATAAAAGTGAGAAATTAATCCATGTATGCTATCAACCTTTTACTTCTTCCACTAAGCCATGGTTATGTTATTCACGTGTATGAGATACTATTTTTTTTGTGATACCAAGGTTGTATGGTACACAAGATCACTTTTATTTCACCAGTTTGGTGTCCAGGATGGCGAAAGGTAGCGTAAGCATGTCAAACCTCTTGCTGGATTACAATCTTTCAATATCACAATCAACTTGGACACAATAACATGTATGCATGTATCTCACAACTTTACAGCAACACGAACCTCATCTCAATCTTCACATGCAATATTTCAATGATATGCGTCAAAAGACAAGTCATTGATCTTCGTACAACAATGGTAAAGGCTTTTAGCATTTACCATGTATAAACTTTGTAACTACGATCAAAACTTCTTATATTGAGGTGTGAGTCTAGCCTATGCTCGAGGATCTCTCTCTCTCTCTCTCTCTCTCTCTCTCGCTAAGCTGAGACTCCAAAAACTGTGACAATGACATACATGGTCTTGTTCTCCCACCTAATTGTTTTGGTCCCATCCGAGCCTTTGTCCCAATGAGAGGATGTGGCCATTACCATGCCTGCGCCAGTCTTTTGCATAATTATACATGTCGCGATGTATTTGAAGGGCTTGGCAAGAGTGATCAACCGCTTCGTGCACGCCTCCGCAACCGCATTTGACCAATGTGTCACTCGATCGTGATGGAATTGAGAGCTCCCAATTGCTTCGTCGATTGAATCCTTTATGATGAGGTTTATCTCATCCACCACAAACATGCTATCCTCAAGCTCCTTCTTGGACGACATGGTGTTTATTATTTCAAGTGAGAGGCAAGGAAGTCCTTCAATATGAAACACCTTTCAAACAAGCATGGGAATACCTATTCATGCAAAGAGAATCTAAAATCGCATTAGATTCAACAATCTTGAAGTGAGCTATTTCAATTGACATTCAAAATTTGATGATATGTGTTATCACTAATTATTCACGTGTACTACAGGTCCAACATCGAGGATAGTAGAACAAACGTACACAAGGCACTACTATCAACGCTTACACATGAGGTTCCACACTATTGTTCAAAGCTTCAATTTGGTGTTTTAGTAGACAATTGCTAATTTAACTCAAGTATGTCGGATGGGAGGCGGAAAGATCCAAATTATGAACACTTATGTTTTAAATCATTCCTTATCATATCACATTCTTCATGCAAAATTGATTCTCATGTGACATCCCTAGAAAACCTCAAATACAACAACACAACAGGTTAACTTTCCATACCGTTCACAAGGACTCCTACATAAATCCACCCTATCTATTGATATTGTTTTAGAGGTGTCCACAACCTATCGTTGCCACACATGCCTACATAAAAGCTCACGACATTTCAACATAGCTCATTTTGCAAGCATGGCATTTCCACATCTGACTTGCAAATTTATTTGTTAGCAAGCCCTAATAATGGATTTTGTCAAGAATTTGTGCCCAATGACAAAGACAAAGGACTTCCATTCTTCTCATGACTCTTCAACTTAACCCTAGCCTAGTCCACATACAATCTCATGGGCACCACGACTTCACACTCACAAGTGCACAAAGTTGAGCATATTGTATGCGGGTGCTATCCGTTTTTTTCCTTAATCGGACACCATTGTATGTAATGTGGTTAGGTGTAGATCTAAGAACATTTGTCATGTATACACATGTTTTAAAACAAGATTGAACGAAGTCCTCATATTTTAGTAACTACTCCATACGCAACTATCCGCACAAGGGGAGGGGTTGGGGGGGGGGGGGGGGGAATATATGTATTTAGTGTATAAATTAACAAACTTGTACTTTTGATAATCTTGATTAAATAAGCGAAAATTGTCTTCTGATACGGATTTTGTTGATGTTTCATCATAGGGTTGCTAATGCGATGCAAATAGGATCATGGTCGAAATTATTTTCAAAAAGCTTTCGTCATGGGACCTTGGGGGGGGGGGGGTAGTCAATTTATTGGAGTAGCAATATACGTGCGAACAAATGATAGGGTATTTTAAAAACATGGGGGCAACAAATTATAAATGGACTTAAGAGTAATATAGGGTATCAAAAATGGCACTGGACATCTTTAAAGTACTATAGGGTATGGAATAATAGGTAATTTGGAATTATAAGTAATGCAAGCCATTTTTCTATTAACCCAAAGTAGAAATTTACATAATGATAGCATGTGAAAAAAAAAATTGAAAGTAATACCCCCCTATAAAATAGTGGTTGTTCGCACCTATATCCTTAACTTTTTAAGACACTGCCCCCCCCCCCCCCCCCGCATGGGACATAGTCTAAAGTGGACTTAGACTGGGTGTTTTCAATGGGAACAATATTTTTTAAATCACAAAATACATATGTATTGTTTAAAAAATAATGTAAATGTATGTCAATAAAAAATGGGTTGGAATGGCCGCCTCCATTTGTTCCTTTCAGTTGTCTTGCCACAAAATCCAAGTGACCACCAAACATTTTCCATTTATGGAGATGTAGGAATCCATGTGGGGGCATTCCCGGTTGGGGTACTACTTTTGGGTGTCTAACGGTTTAAGGACTATTTTAGACAACTTTACATACTTGGTGTGCTTAGATTTGTATTGTGGAGCATATTTTGGATCATACCTACATTTCGTACTCCATATTGAGTACAACAACAAAGTTAATTTACAAGGAATAGGGTCATCTAAGATATCATTTTAATTCCTTAAAGGACATTCATGGGTGCTGTTAAAATTGTTCACCTTAGGATCAAGGAATGAAAAGGACAAAAAAAATTAATCGAAACGATCCCAATTTTTTTCTTCACAATCATCGTTCAAGTGTGTACCAATAGAACCAAAAATTTATTGCATACCAATTGTATAACTTTACATGTGGCACCAAACATGGCCAACAATACACAAAATCATGGCTACATGAAAAAGGAACGTTTAGTATTAGAGTTGGACATTAAAAAATATATGTATGGACACATGACACTTACACCAAGGTACTAGGATGCAAAACAAGAAAAAATTGACCTTTGATGTACACTTGAATAATAAAAATTGCCATTGATGTGGCCCAAACAAGTCATATGACCTCTTTACAAGTTTTATGACTTATCTACCCATTTCATAGGGAATTTATCCATTATTGGTGATTATTTAATAATAAATAATATCTTTCTTGATAAAGCTTATGAACTACATACTTATCTATTTAAAATTTATTGATCAAATAATAATAAATCATGAGAAACGCCGAGATCCAATGCAACATAGTCCTTAAGTCCTTTGTCCCAAAAGTAGTACCCCAACTGTGAATGGACCCATGTCACTTTCTTAACTTTGTCAATTTTATTTTGGGTGACCTTGTGTAGAGCAAAGTGAGATCGTCACTCCTTTCTCAACCACAAAGAGAGATTGGAAAGGAGTGGTCAGTACATTGTTTATGGTATTTCATATCGCTTATTATTTGGATATGCAATGCTATAACTTCTCACTTTAGTTGTTATTCTTATCCTCAATGACCAATAGCAAACAAGTATTGTGAGGGAAAGGTGAAAAGAACCCTAAGAAGGGAGATTTTTGGTCAAAGTGCCAAAGTTGGATATACTCCTTTGACAAGATGTTTAAGTTAGGTCATGATGCATCTTTTGGCCGTTGGGATTGAGAGAATGGCCTAATTTGTGGGCTCTACATCGTTGAGAAAATTGACATTTGAGTGCCCAAAATGCTGAACGAATTCTAGGGATACTTCTTGTAACTATCTTCTTTGCAACTTCTGTTCTACTAATGAATACATACTACCTCTATCACGATTAAAATGTTGGATGAAAACTTTATGCTTGCAATATATATTTATGCTTTCATATCATCTTTGCATGTAAGCAACTCATGACTCATTCAGATATGGTCCAATCATGTTGAAATTCCAGTTATAGCTTCAATTTATGTTTGCTCACTTATGCATGATTCTACTTCATAACTTTGTGCTTCTTCTAGTAAATAAAAGTTCACTCGTATGTGTTGCTTTGACTTCTTGGAAACAAACCCATGCATTTAGGGGTTAGAGAACATGAAAAAAATGAAACACCAAATAACACCCACGTACATTAAGGTAAGTGGTTTGTTTTCTTAATAGGACCCCTAAACCCGATTGGCATGCCATTCGGTGAGGATCAAAGAGCAAACATCATAAAGACCCATGTTTGAAAGAGATTGGACTACGTCGTCAAATGTGAATAACTACTCGACACTCAATACACTATTTTGTCTAATTAGTGTGGGTGACCATTCAGAGTCACATGTTGCCTAAAACTATTTACCGATGTTATCATATTTTACCAACTAAATTATATCATATTATTCAGCGTGCATACCAACTACTTACGTGAATCGAGTAAAGAATGATACTCTTAGTGAAACATTACAGCAATGTGCACCTCCAAATGGTAACCCACACTAATTAACCAGACAAAAACAATGCAGTGAACACAACTGGGAGGACATGCGTACGTATCTAGTTAAAAAATCAACAAACACGCACTCCTCGAAAACCATAAGTAAATCATGGAAGGGGCCCGATGTTCAATTTCGGTTGTTGGCAAACATTTCATCGTAAATTTGCTAATGCAACACGAGTTCATATTGTTGTGTGAATCTAATCGGTAAACAAAGTTGGAGAACATGAAAAACAAAACCGTACCGAAACACCCCCCCCCCAACACACACACACACACCAAAGTTCGGGAAGTTTTTGAAGCCTTAGTGGCTAATTGCCGGTAGTTGCTATGAAGGGTCGGATTTTGTCCAATTTAAATCGGCAAGAGCCGGTCTTTTGTAAAATCAATCGGCCAATTGCCTATATTTTCATATTTTCATTGGCCAATATCCGATTAAATGGAATTCATATCGGCACTAATTGTTTAAAAAATGTATGAAAAGTTATTAGAAATCATTTCTTAGCACAAAATCTTGAATAAGTGAAAAGAAAGGCATGTTCAGAACTTTAAATTTTAAGAGTTAATATCCTTGGCAGGAATTGAACCTAGCAATGCCTTCACTGCTTGAAGGCCAAGGGTCCCCCAATTCTTCATAGAAGCAATTGGATTTGGTCATGGAAAGGTTGGATAATTCAAAAAGTTTAAGGTTTAGGGTACTTCCTCAAGTGCATCATCAGATGCCCCAGACAAATAGCACTCTAGATTGCTATACAAATAGCGAAACTTAGCAGCATCCTTCCAAAGATCTAGAGCACTTGTTAGAATGTCATTAAAATCATTGTATGGGCCTTCTATAGCAACACGCATCATACTTTCTAAGTTAGATGTAGACATTCGATTACGAAGTTTTTGTTTAATAGTATTTTGAACAAAAAACTCCCTTTCATCTTCGAAGCCCTGACATGCATCCCTCGATACCTGCCTGCACTCAGATACCCATGCCCATAACCCGGAGGGTATCGGTTACCATTTCTTGGGTATCGGCCAGTATTTGAATACTTCTTCCGGCTGAAATCCAGTAACTCACAAGAAGAATCGGCTACATTTCCGGGACATTTTCTGGTCCATTGGCTAATTGCCGGAGGATTGAAATTACAGTCGGATTGCCATCCGATGGTTGGAAATTTGGACCGGCCATGAGGGGAAATCCATCGGCTGATAATGAACTAGCCGTCGGTTTTCCCCGACCATTGACACACACACACATCAAACAAAGTCAACCCTACCACTTTCACTTACTCCTCGAATGACGTGCCCCCATTGGGCCATTGTGGGCCCCACCGACTGACCAATCACCTCGTGGGTCACGAAGAAACAAACGACAAAAGTGGGCATCAACTAGGTATTAGAACCGTCGGCTAGGTAGATCACCAGGCAGGCAGGTGGGTGGATGTGGGTAGGTAGATAGGTACCTACCTACATACATTTGCGAAGCAGACACGATGCGCCTCCCCCAGGGCCACTGTCTTACAGAACGGATTGTACATAAGTGCAACCCACTAACTCTACATACCTACCTACCCTGGCAACCTACTGCATTCTGGAAGGTACGTGAAGGGACAATCGTCGTACCACCCCCACTGCTGATCATCAACGCATGCGCTGAACAGGCCACCATATGTACACCACGGCTACATAGTGGACCCCCGTACAATCCGGTGTGTGTGTTGGGGGGGGGGGGGGGGGGGAAATGATGACTTTTACACATTTATGAAGATCTGGGTCTGATTGTGCTCCAGTGCTGCCCCTGCTATCTACAAATCACACGTGGCCTGTCGCCCCACGCCACGTCATCATCAGCATCACCTCCTTTGGGACACATGTTATGACGGTGGGTAAGTGTGGGAGTGCTTGTAGCAAGACTTTGTGCCTAGGAAAACGGACATTTTATTTCATTTTTTAAGATTATTCGGTGATTTTTAAATTATTATTTTAAAAATACGTAATTTGCGGGACCCACATTAGGGCTAGTTGTTGTTCTTTGGCAAGGTTGGCACCAGGCGGTTTTTTACAGTTGGGTTTTTTCAATATTTAGAAAAAACTTAATTATTTGAGGTCCAACAAAATATGGTTTTATTCGGTTTTATTTTATATGAGATGAGATTATAGGGTAGAGGGCCCAATGTTCGCCCATGATGATGTTGAGTGCCAAGTGCTACAATAAAACCATGGATTTATTCGTAGAAATTGGGGTTTTTTGCACTCAAAACAAAAACCCAATGCATCGGCTATAAAAAGTTGGGTTTTTCCCACCCTTTCTCTTTGGTAGTAGGAGGAGTCCCTCTTGATGTTTTTCCAAAGTTTATGGCTATTGGTGTGGGAATTTTCTTTGTCCCACTCACACTAACCTGACTGGATGTAATGAACTGCAATTTCGGGCTTGGGGTTTGTGGCGTTTATTAGCCCACCCACACTTATTGGTGCAGGTCACTAGTGAACGGTGAATACCAACATTGGTTGCAACTAGTGGCTCTCACTAGCTAAACTGGCTTTAAAAGTGGTCCCTGCTCGTACTCACCGTTCATTGGTGGCCTGCACTAGTTTTATTGATGAGGGACAATTGTTGGTCCTAGTGTGGGCATGCTATTAGTGACGAAAGATAACCAAACAATGAATCTATTTTTCAAAAAACATTTGACCAAAATCGTACCAAATCTTCGACACAATGATCACTGAAAATAATCCATTTTGACATTTTCATCCATTCATGATGATGTAGGCAAAATATGGATGAAGTTGTTACACTCCTTATTTGATTGGTGTCACTTGAACGGGAATTCAAATTTTCAAGAAGAAGAAGAAGAAGATTGCTTCAAGGTTTACAATTAGCAATAAACCGATGTGTATCATTTCAAAATGTAAATATAAATATAAAATGACCAATTCAGCTTGATGTTGGACTGATGTTGGATTGAGGTATACTAAGTAGTCCTAATACTATGGGACCTAGAAAGTTAAAGTTGGTCACTCTAATTTCATAGTTGGGGTGGAAATATTGTGGGTCCAAGACTTTGGTCTACCCCTCAATTTTCTTGAGACCAACACCTTACATAAAATAAAACAACCACCTTACATCAAAAGTAGCATACACATAAACCCACATTGATTTCATGAAACACATAATGTGGTTTGTACTAATTATAGGCTAGAGATTGGCATGGGTTGATTATAAACATGATCTATAATGTGAGAATTTATGTGGGTTCTAGAGAAGTATTGTGACCTACACTAATAGCACTATTTAGTAGAAACTCGGACTTCTTCTATTTTTTCTTTTTAAAAAGAAGAAGTGGCACGGCTTCAATACAATCACAAACTCATCATGTTGACTCCAAGGGTTTCTCTTAAGAATTATCACAAAAGAGAAGCTACAAGATAATGTCAAATGATCACATGGATATGTTTAGAGTACAAGAATGTTCAATTTACTTCTACAATGAAAGTTTTTTTAATAAAAAAAATCATCATAATTACAAATCTTGTTGTTTTGATGAGAAATTTTGCATGACTGCTCCAATTTACATATGTTATTGATTGGTGGAAAGTTATATCCATGAATCATCTTAAAGTGATCCGATTGTCTAGATGTATCTTTGGATATGAACACTTCACGTGGTATACCATGCACAAAATTCCTTGATGGAGTTTTTTTTAATATAATGACAATTTCAATAGTTATGTCTTGTTTTATTGTTTTAAATGACGTCCAATCATTTGAGACCGAGATTCCAAAATTGGGACGTTCACCCCATAGATGGTTGAGGAAATTGTACCTTTCTATGCATTCCCTTGCATGAGGCCCGAAGTGGATGGATTTCCTTTTGACATGGGGAAAAAGGCATGAGAAGCAATGATTTGGAGGTGGCTTTCACACTTGCAAGCTTGACAACATGCATGGTACCATACTTTGTCCCAAAACGTCCACAATGAGACTTGGTGGCTTGAAAGTTGAGGCAATGCAATGCTCTATAGCCAAATCATTTGTGGCTACTCCTTGCCATAAGGTATGTGGGTGTCTTTTGGTTCGTTTTCCCATGTTCTCCAACTTCTTCCACCGATTAAATAAAATGTGTGTTGTATTAGCAAATCTACAATATAACATTTGCAAAGACTGGATTTCAAATCATACCTTCCCTTGATTTAATTGTGAATATCGGAAGTGCATGTTTGTCGATTTTTTTAATTAGATACATGGGTCCTCTCAATTGTGTTCATTATTAAGAGGTTGTTTACATCATGGACCACGAAGTCGTTCCAAGGCCCTGAAAAATTTGTGATTGGTTGTTGACCTCATTCCGGGACTACTTCGGTACACACCAAGAGAAAATGGTTAGAGTGACCATAGAGTTTGAGGTCCTCAAAAGACATATTTTAAGGCCTACATTATCCTATGACATGGTCCAACAAGTTTTGCGATAGGAAAGGCAAAAGAGCCATACTTGAATTTTTTTTCGCAATTTCCTTTTTTGGGCATATGTTTAAAAAAATCAGCACATTCAATTTTTGCTGCATGGTCATTCCTCCTGGTCCACATTTAGTTTACACCTCGTGAGAGGCCCAAAGACTTTGTAAATTGATTTTTTGAGAAATTAGACTATAGAATTTGGACCATCAGGTCCGACCATGGAAAAGGCCATCTTCCATGATCCGACTTCGTGGTCCATGATGGAAACCGACCCTAAGTCCAAAGTAGTTCTTAAAATTTGAAGACATATTCCAATCTCTTTTAAGCATGTGTCTTTATGATTGGTCTTTGATCCTCACCAAAGCACCTACCAATCAAATCTAGGGTCTTTGCATGACCCATCTACCTTGCACGAGGCCTTCAGTTAGCCGAGGTTAGCTTTACCACCAAAAAGAGCCACAGTTAACACTAAGTTTCATGGTCCAAAATCATGTAGTGTGGTCACGGACACTCAAGTGTAGTGTGAAGTCATATGTGACTGGGCCCTCAACCAAATGCTATTTCAATCAAATTCTATTCGTGTGGGTCCTTACACATGACAAAATAGAATAAAACAAATGGTTGTGAACGTTCAGAGTACCATGGTGTTTTGCTTTTGTGTTAGGCCTACCTCCAAGAGATAGTTTTTGAAAACAGTCCAAGTGACCATGAAACATGATGATCCATTTGATGCCATGTAGGAATCCATGTAGACTTTACATCCATCTTGCATTCCTTGGTCCCTCGAGCGTACTAGTGTGAAAGTAGCGAACTTGGACCGGCTCCGCCTTTTCCACCAATGAGAGTGCTTGAAGTGTAACGGTCACGGGCTCTCAGTCTCGTGTGTGAAAGTGGCCTTGAGTGCCATAATATGATGGGATGGAGCTTTCAATTCGAGCAACAATTGAGGTGGTGGCACGGGGTCGTTTCTGATTCAAAGAGTTTCAGTGTCACACTAGACTCTTGCTGATTGAAGTGAAACGGCCGACATTGAAAGGATAAATAATGGACAACCACTCCATTCTCTTATACAACAATCGATGGATGGCTCAATCACACTCTTGGCCGAATATCCTTAGGGCATGTTACACAAGAAGGCGTTACGCCATGGCTCTTGAGAAGCCATGTATTCTCATCAGTTCATAGGGTCATGGACACCTGTTTTTAGGTTTACATGAGGGTAGTTTTGGATCACAACCCATAACATCTTCAATGAATGAAAACAACTACGTTGAACTTTAGGATTTAAAATAGGGTATGTCCATTCGGCATGCGGTTTTTAATCCCAAATCGACCAATTCAAAGTTAACTTGACCTCAACATACTTATAGGACAAGTTAGGAAGTTAATTTTGAATAGCCTGATAACACCTTTTGAATATGAAAGTTTGAGTATGTGACATATTAAGCATTTAAAAACTTGGGTGAATTTATATGTAAGCTCTCGAACTCACATTTTAGCCAACAATAGTTTGATGCCAAGACTTTATAGTTTACTCTAACAAGGCTGGTCAATGGCAACATAATACGATTTTTGAATGACTCGCTCCATTTGTGTACCATTATAGCAATACGTGGCCATGACCCATTGAGAGTAGAAAGGTTGAAACATACCCAAACATGAGCGGAGCATTTTGAAGTTCGAAATGAGCTCGTAAACACCAATCTTAAGTTGCAAATTTCGGCCTAGGATATGATTTTGCTTTGACCGATTAGTCCACCCACCAAGTGGTATCCATCAATACCATTGCAATCATGCATCCTTTTTTTCTTATTCTTTTTCTTTTTTTAATCGACGGCTTTCAACGTCCGAGAATTCTTGATGTGACATACTAAACAAAGTCTATTGACTTGAACCCAAATGACCAAAACATAGTAGAATTATTTGTAAAGTAAAGTAGTTGAAACCATGGGTTTAGTCCCAAACCATGAGTTCACGAGAATTAACACGAGTCACCCAAGTTTTCTCAATCCTCAAAATATCATATAAAAACAATGGTGTCATGCTATCACAAATCAACTTTTTGACTTGTCCTACTAGGATGGGTGGGCCAAGCTAGCCATGCATAGGGAGATCCGGAATTTAGGACAACAGGTTCTATGCACATACCATGTTTTAGATCCTAAAATTCTCTCAAAGTTTGAGAGGTGAAAAGAAAAAGTTCCAAAAAGTTCGCCCAACTTTCAAAACATGCTCCACTACATAAAGAGCTAATGAGCTCTTAATAGAAATGATTCTCAAAGAAGGATGAAACCCACAGTTTTGTTCCTCTTTGAGAAACTTGACGGATAACTCTTCTAACATAGTTGTCTAGCAGTGTTCGGGGAGAATTTGAACATAATTGGTCAAGATCCTAACGTTTCCAAGTCCAACTAGTTACATGTTGACATCTTTCAGTTTTTCTTCATTAATTTGAGGTATATTCTATAAATTCCTCTAAAATGATCGATAAATTTCATGAAGTCTTAAATTTCAACTGATTATTTCTCAAACTCAACTAGTTCATCTGCAACTAGCCGCCAATTCTCCGCAAACCCTGTTCTCTAGCATCTACTCCAATAGAATATCAAAAGAAAATTTGGAAGAATTTTGCAACTTGTCTTTATTGCAATGGTTGTGACGCCTACTTTGATACGTGCAAATAGGTAACTCCACACTACTAAATTTGTTTATTACCACAATAATATGTTGAAGTAATTATGGTGTTAGCGTGGTTGCTATACAAACGAATAAACAAAGTTATAAGTGCTTGTGATGTGGTTATTATACCCAAGGTGATTTGCATGGGTATAGAGGCAACATATTGTACATGTCATTACAAATATCCTTCTACGAAATTCGATCTCATACTTAAACAACTCAATCCAATGCCAAGACACTACAAGTCACAAAAATATGAGTCCCATATTAGTGATGGGCTATGAGCATGGTTCATTACGTATGTTTGAACGCCGGAAAGTTCATGGTTCTATATGTATTCCCTCAATCTAGGAACACAACGATTTGAAACAAATGTAATTTTGCAATGTTATGATTAGAGTTGGTTATAACTGATGTTGGGATGGCATATAGGTGAATGCATGGTATCAATGCATGTTGTCAACAATGGTATCAAAGAACTTTATATCTGACTTTATCAAAATTGTAATGTTAGTCAAATTCCAATACTTGATGGGTATCACTATATGAGAGAGACTTTGTTGGGTCAATACCATCCAAACTTACATAATAATACTAGGTAATTTTACCTAGGTATGAAGGTTATTGCATGATGTCAAGATCCATATGGCGTGAAAATCTAACCTTTCCTCATAGTACACATTTCCAACCAATATCAAACAAGCATAAAGTCCTCACTAGTTTTACTCCCATGTATGTGTAGGGCACATTTTGCGAGAGGACAAGGAGTTGTTGGTTCTTGTAGTTTATATTATGGGCTTTGAGGTAGGTTGTGAATGTGAGCAGTTGTAGCTTATATTTGTCAGTGCATCATATTATGGCACATTTAATTATTTTGAAGTTCATATAGCCCAAGCCAAGAATTGCCTTATCTTATTAAGTCAGGGTTGTAAGTGTGTGATCTTGTTTGTGTGTTAGACGAGATCGTCTGAGTATGCTATTGTAATTATGGTGTTGGGCAAGGTGTTGAAATTGTATCCTAGGTGGTAATTTTCTAGCCATGTAAGGAGGAATTCCAATATTATGATGAGATATGGGTGAGGGTGTCGCCTTGGATGGTCCCACAACTTATTTGTATTGGGGTGGTGGTGGTGGGGGGGGGGGGGGGGTAGTAAAGTGGGCACCTCGGAATTTTGTGTTGGATTGCAAGTGATTGTTGCTTATGAGTGTTATGCCATCATGGGGTTATCCAAGGTGTCGTGTAAATAGCGATTGTGTGTCACTGTAGCTCGAGTACCAACCACCACTAACAAACAACACTAAAGCATAGCAAAGTCACACATAAACAACACACCTCGACAGAGATGGAAGAGAGTAGAACACTCACAATAGCTCTAAATCTCTCTTCAAATGCATACAATTAGTCAAGCTATCTCTCACTCCACCAAGGGAGAATCCAAGAGTGTAAGTAGAGGGAGAAGAACTCAAGATTTATTGCAAAATCATGCAATCTACACCTCACACAAGCTCTCTCCACACACTAACTCACAAGACTTGACTTGGCAAGAATGCCAAGCCAAGGAGGAGGCTCCTCACTTAGGAGCCTTCCTCTCCACATCTAGATTCATCCATCAAAATGTAGATGGATGAAACCCAACGGATAAGGTGCGGCCGTTGACGCCGCATACCGTGACAAAGGTCTTCCATTATAGCTAGGATTCTTGGGTGATCTATTGATCCAAACTCGTTTTTAATGTCTATGTGTGAGATATATGTCCTTGTTTGTGAATTTAATGTCTTCCAAAGCGACAATGATGGCTTGGATTTGGTAGGTTGAATTTCTCAGGGGTTGGAAGCCTTATTGGCTATGGTGTAGGATTTTATAGTGTTCTCCGAACGATGTGAGGAGAGTGGACAATGTGCTAGTGAATACTTTGTGTATTGTACATGCTAGGGCTATCAATTTGTAATTTGTGATTATGGTGGGGTTATCTTTTGTATAAAGTGGGATTGTGGTCCCATGTTTCCATTGTGTTGGAATAGCTTGTTGATGGTAGCATTGGAGGAAAAATAAGAATAACATATCCTGAAAGGTATTGGGTTGGGCCTTGAGAATGTTGTTTGGTATGTTGTCTAGTCTTGGGGTTTTCGCTTTGATAGGTTCTTTTGAGGCAATTATTGTAGATGATTTTTGTGAACATTCGTGCAAGTAGATAGTTGCGTATTGTTCATTTTTTGAGGGTCAAACCATCTTTGATTTGCTAGGGGTATTGTTGGACTGTGCACATGCATTTGGTTGGGTGGTTTGCAATGCCTAGACATGTTGGGGCTTGTATGTGAAAGGATTCTTTTTGGGTAGAGTGTATGATTTGGGCGACTGCTTCCTAGTGGGTTGGCAAGGTTCCATCTTTGTCTAGCATGCAATCTAGAGGTGTGGTTGTTTGCGGGTTGAAGATTTGTTCGTGTATTGACTTAGGTTTCTTGTCAAGTAGTGCTTGGTATTTGTAAATGGTTATTATTATTATTATTATTATTATTTAAAAAAAATTAAAGCTTTGTGCCATATGTTGGGTGGTGATTTTGGGAGCTTCACATTTGGGTTTTTTGTTATATTTGTGATGTTGTCTAGCTAATTTTGAATTTCCAGGGGGTTGTTATTATGCGGGGGTGGATGGATATTTGGAATATTTGGGATATTTGGGATTTGTTGTTGAAAGTAGTAGTGAGGGGGGGGGGGAGGGGTAATTGTTGTTCTTATAATTTGTTTAAGAAGGTGGTACGTGTTGAGATATTGTTTCCATTCTCTTTGGATTTTCCTTAGGTAAGGAGCCCCCTTGTAGTTTGGTTTGTGTTGAGGGTGAAGGGGAGAGGGTGATGCACATGTTTGTATGACGCAATCGCTAATGGATTGTATGATGAAGTTCATTTGTTCTTGGGCTTCTAGTCATTGGGTTGGAGAGAGGATGTTGTTATCATGTATTAAATTTGTGAGATGGAGAATGTTTGTGCAGTTGGACTTGTTAAATGTGACAAGGAAGTTGCTTATATTTGACTATGGTATAGGGTAGATGTATTGAGTGGGAGGGTGGGTGGGTGGGTTTGTGTTATTGGGGCTCTTCTGACGAGGAATTGGGGAGGGAGGGGGATTGCATGGTGACATGGTAGCGGTATTAGTCAAGGTTTAGGTGAGTATTTGTTTGGCTTGTTAGATTATTGGTATGTGAGATGGATATGTTGAAGGCTTGTGTGGGCAAAGACGGGATCACCTTGTCTTGTAAAGGTTTTTTGGTTAGGTATAGGTGTTAGTTGAAGCTTTGTGGTGAAGTCTGCCCAATGTACATCTTTGCAGGTTGGTGGTGTGTTGTGTATGTCTGCCTATAAGAAAGATGTCGCAGGTGAAATCCACTATGAGTATTTGGATGTGTGTGTCGGTGTGAGTTGAGTACTTGAGTGTAGTAAGTCACTCTATTCAAAAGGTCACAATAATGATCCAGTTTCGTGTAGGCATGAAGTAAACCCAACATTTTGTCAAGAGAAAACATATCAAGATTTACCATTCCCAAGCATGTGCGTAGAAGGTGAGAACATGCATTGGGCATGGAGAAGGTAAGTATGTTTTGAATGAACTCTTTTAGCTTTGCACTTACTTCTTGTTGGTACAAAACATGCAACTAGTGCAAGATACGTGACGTAAGCAAGTGTTATTGGGTTATATCTCTTTATCAAACCCCTATATTTGATTGGTGTGTAGTTAGGTGAGGATTACATGACAAACACCATAAAGACACATGTTTAACTATGTCTTCAAATTCCATTAACTACTCCACACTCTATAGTGAAGAATATGCACATTCTTGTATAATCTTATCGTTAGAAGTTGGAGAATAAGAAAAACAAACTGAATAACACCCACATACCTTAACAAATCCAAGTTCTGTTTGTATCCATTTTCCTCCCAATTTTTGGGGCTCTTGTGAGCATTTTATTCATTATCAAAGTGGAAATTATTTTTCTCATTGAATGTTCATAGGGTTTCTCCCAATTATATTGCCTATTTGAGCCTAGAATGATTAACAATTTTATTTATTTATATTATCATTTTTTTCTGATGTCCATTCGTATATCCAAAGCTAATCTACATTGTTCAGCGCAAGTAGCCGAATTATGCACAGTGCCTTAAATTTAAAGTTCAAAATCTAATTTCAAAAGTCCCACTAAAGGGATATGTCTTTAGAGTAGAAACTAAAAAAAGCTAGGAATGTCAGCAGTGGGGTTCGAACCCACGCCCCCTTACGAAGACCAGAACTTGAGTCTGGCGCCTTAGACCACTCGGCCATGCTGACCTGGACGTCCATACGTGAAACACGTGGATGTTTCTGACCACATTCCTCTGACTGTACGAAATTAATAATTAAAATTTTATTTTCTCAGAAATTCATACTAACATATGCCTCATTAAATTTGTCGTTCTATAAATAGATACACAAAATGCATAAACTAATTAGAGCAGCACACATAAATTAAGAAAAAAAAATCCAAAAATGCTCAAGGCACATCTTGACAGTCGTCTGCGCTGATCAGACTCTTCTCACTGTCAACATAATTAAAAACACCACAAAACAACGCCATTCAAAACACACTCTGGTTGTCCAATTCCGAGCACTTTCCAATAATTTCTTGAAAAATATTTATTTTAGGCACCGTGGGGGCACGGCGTGCATAAATTAAGCTAATTTGTGTGAACACCTAATTTTATGAGGCATGTACTGTAACGTATCTCATAAATAATGAGATTCAAGAGGCATGTTCCACCCAACCTTAGAGCTTATATACTTGCTATTATTATGAGTTGAGGCTCCCTTCAACTAGTAGTGCAAGATATACCACTAGCTCTCCCTTCATGTCTTTAGGATAACTCTAAGAGCATCCTCAGTCGGTCTAGGTAAAGCTCACTGCAAACCAAAACCTATCTTTTGACTGACCTAAAATTAGAAACTGAAATTACCATCATTAGAAGCACACCTAAATAAACGTGAGATATTTCTCAAGAAAAAAGAATTGTAAAAATTTGACGTAGGTGAAATCCCTCATTGAAAACACCACATTTTCAAAATTTAGAGGGAGTGCACCAAATCTTGCTTTAAAATGGAAAGATCCTCCCACACTCCCTCCAAAATTTTGACATTTAGAGGGAGTGTGGGAGGATCTTTCCATTTTAAAGCAAGATTTGGTGCACTCCCTCTAAATTTTGAGCAATTTTAAGCAAGATAGGTCTTGATTTGCAGTGAGCTTTACCTAGACCGACTGAGGATGCTCTAAGTATAGTTAACTCATGGTCGTTACTTACGAGGTGATAACGTAGTGTAACACCATAGTCTCGACTAGTAGTAACTCCCTTTACCTTATAGAACTACTAGAGCACCTAGGGTGGAGCCTCTAGTCTTCTAGCAAAGGAGTTTAGTTGAACAAGAGGTTGTAAATAGTAAATAAATAATAAATAAGTAAATACACGTTACACACCTCCCCACTTAGGAATGAACATCCACGTTCATGTATTATCCTAGACTGTAGTGCATCAAGACTTTGAGTCAAAACCACCACTTAATTGAAGCGAGCCCTGGGATTTGTATATGTACCCATGCTCCATGCCAATTGGTAGGGTGAAACAAAGTGAATAATAACACCCCGTTTACAAGATCTTGTGCAAGCCTGAAAGAACAGGTGTCTACCCTGAAGATTCCTTCCGCCTCAACTATTTATGCGCAACTGGGCTTTGCAGTCACGCTTGACACCTTTACGTGTTAGCTTGTCTTCTGACTTGGCTACCGCATCCCAATACTCCTTGAGGACTTCTACACTCAAGTTGCATTCCGGCTCCCATGAATTATGCTCAAGTGCATATCCAAGCCATTTGATAAGATAAAATTTCTTGGGGTGAGAATGAGACCCTCTATTCTCATGTGAAAGCACACGTTCTACTTCATAAGATGCATCTTCCTCAAAAATTGGCGGAGGGGGAGGTTGTACCTTGCCATTAGCCACATACAGCCTAAGAAGTGATACATGAAAGACATCGTGAATCTTAAATGTATTTGGCAGTTGCATGCGGTATGCTACGACCCTAATCCTCTTGATTATCCGAAACGGACCAATCCACCTTGGTAAAAGCTTTCGAGCTCCTGGGACCTTCAACTTAATGTTGGCAGTACTAACAAGTATTTGTTGGTCCATCTCAAACGAGATCTCTCGTCTGTGCTTGTCAATATAGAACTTTTGTCGTTGTTGCGCAACAATCAAATGTTTCTTGGTCAAACCAATTACATTTGTCATATGCTCGACAAAATTATGCGCAACAAGGACTTGACACCTGCTATTCCCACTTATTGGTGTTCGGGGATGCTGACCATAATTTAGGACAAACGGAATATTCCACATTGACTCTTGCCAGGAGTTATTATATGCTCCCCTCCTCGAAACAACCAAGTTGGACAAGCACCACGCAAGCAAATTTTTTGACAGTCTTGAGGCATACTTGAGGAATAAAAGGAAACTTAAATTTCAGATTACCCCCCCCCCCTTCATGCGATAAAACTCAAAAATAAATCCTGAGCGCTTAACAAACGCGCAACAAGGTACAACCCGTTGAAAATGGATTTCTGACCCCCCCCCCCCTCACGCAATAAAAACTTAAACATAAATCCTATTTCAGAAAACAAGATTACGCAATGGAAAACATAACAAGACCCAAAAAAAAAAGGTTCAAGAACTTTTGCTCTGGTACCAATTTCTGAGATACGTTACATTGGTATCAGAGCAGAAGCTCTTGAACCTTGTTTTTTTGGGTGTTGTTATGTTTTCCGTTGCGTAATCATGTTTTCTGAAAGAGGATTTATGTTTAAACTTTTATCGCGTGGGGGGGGGGGGGGCAGAATTATGTTTTCAGTGAGTACCTCGTCGCACATTTGTTAAGTGCTCGTGATTTGATTTAAAAATAAATTATTGCGAGAGGGGGGGGGGGGGATTAGAAATTTGTTTTTAGCGAGCTGTACCTCGTCGTGCGTTTCTTAAGCGCTCAAGATTTATTCTTGAGTTTTATGACGCATGTAGTAACATTCCAAATTATTTTGTGCCTATGTTAACAAAAAAAGAGTAGAACCGTGAGGCTTTGTCCTTTCTTATGAAAGACTACAATCATAGATGTACACTTTGCTCATGTTGGTCCATGGCTATTTACTAAACTTATAACCAACTATAGTCAATTAGTTTTTTTTTTCAATACATTTTAGGGAACAACTATAGTTAACTACATTTTTTGGCAGGTCAAATTGTGAAGAACTATAGTTACGACAGGCAACAACATAATATTTATTAAAATGAGAGTTTTCCAGTGAATTGAGAGTACATAACGCAAACTATTAATCCAAGAATGAAATGAAAACCACTGGAAAGTTGTAGAGCACAAGTAAAAAAATAACATTTGAATTTCCGCCGTAAATTCCGCCGTAGTTTCCATTAAAATGAGAGTATGTTAAGCTGGGAAATCGACTCATTTAGGTCGACTCAACCTAAATTGACAACATATTGTCCTTATTTAGGTCGACTCAACCTAAATTGACTAACATATTGTCCTCATTTAGGTCGATTCAACTTAAATTGACAACATAATGTCCTCATTTAGGTCGACTCAACCTAAATTAACAAAATATTGTCCTCATTTAGGTCGACTCAACCTAAATTGACAACATAATGTCCTCATTTAGGTCGACTCAACCTAAATTGACAAAATATTGTCGTCATTTAGGTTGACTCAACCTAAATTGACAAAATATTGTCGTCATTTAGGTTGACTCAACCTAAATGAGTCGATTTCCCAGCTTAACATACTCTCATTTTAATGGAAACTACACGTCTGAAGTATAATCTAGTATTTATCAACCTAACATGACTTTTAGGTGTCCAAATGGCCAATATTATTTTGAAAGGATCCCACTCTCTCAAAATGATGAATATCGTGTTCAACTAGTTAACTAATAGTTGAATTAGTAGGCATGCAAGCTTTCAACATCCATGTTAAATGAATTGGACCAAAAATAGCAAGAACAAGTAATGTCCAAGGGTGAACGCAAAGTGGTTAGGGAATTTGCTCTCAAAACATAGAAGTCGATGCATAGTCTTTGTCCTATAGATATAGCCAATAAACTGGACCAAAAATAGCAGGAACAAGTATCGTCCAAGTGTGAACGCAAAGTGGTCAAGAAAGTTACACTTGAAACATGGAAGTCGATGCATAGTCTCTCACCTACATACATAGCCAATAAACTGGACCAAAAATAGCAGGAACAAGTAACACAAGTGTGAACGCAAGATGGTTAGGAAATTTGCTCTTGAAACATAGAAGTGGATGCATAGTGTCTATCCTACAGACAGAGGCCAACAAAGATGACTCCAAAAGACTGAAGAGGAATATGGATTCTGATCAGGCCGCAACCATACGAGCGGGCGGCAGGTGGATTTGGTGGCTCTGATTGGCCCCGCCCTGCTACCTGACACCACACCACCGGCAGGCACGAAGGCGGCAGTCCGATGTGGCGGGGGCGAGGGGCAGTCTATCTCTACCAGGGAATACCAACTGGTAGAGATCGCTGCCGGAGCCACATCAGCTCCGGGCCCACCTCAACGGCCTGCGATACCTCCCCCGACTCGCCTCCGACGCCCACAGCGACCCTCTGCTCGCCTGCGATTCCATCCTTCTTCGGCCTGCTGTTCCTTTCTCCTCCCGCTCAATTCTCCTCCCTCCTACTCCTCCTGCTCTTCATCCTGCTCCTGCTCCTGCTCCTGCTCCTCTTCCCTCTTCCCTCCTCCTCGCGCTCGGTGTGTGCATTGCCCTGCTTCTACAAACCTGGCCAATCCACTTGATTGGCGACGCCCACCCAACCCCATCCCTTGAAGTCCGCGCAAACTTGGATTCGAGTATAGATTGTCGCAGAAGTAAAGCACATACTGTGTTAGACTCCTTCAGTGGTCTGACCGCCGCTTGAGACTAATCTCTACAGTTTAAGCCAAATTGGTTTGAATCTCTATGCGATACACCTTCTTCATATGAGGCAATCGTCGTAGCGACTTATGAAAAGTTCGCCGCTGGCTGCAGTCGCCCACCACAGTGCAGGCGGCGACCTCAGCACCTGCGACATTCTCTCGTCGAATTCCCTGTCGCAGTCAATTTTGGTTTGGTCTTTTTTTTTTTTTTAATTTTTTTTAATTTTTTTCCCATCATTGCATCTATTTGTGCCAATTGACTTGTCAATTTGTTCTTTGGGTACTGCACTGGATGGACTCTCAGGGGACAATGCGTGATGTGAGCCCCTCCAAACAGGCTAGTGCATCGAGTGGACTTCCTCCCGCACCAAGCGGTGAATTCCCCACACAACGGCATGCCATGGCACCACCACAATTCTTTCCGGGATTCCCATCCGTGCCAGGCCAAATGCCGTTTCTTTTCCCGCATTCCTTCATGCCTCCTGTACCGGGTATGGGATTCCTGCCCACAGCCCATGGCCCCGCCCCCCCCCCCATCATCGACTTGTCCGAGAGCCCCCAAAAACGTGGACCACAAGAAAAATTGACTAACCCGCCCAAGACCGCCAAGAAACGTAAGGCTGTAAAGAAAAAACCGGAAATTGTCGAATTGGATGACGGGAAAGAAGACGTGGAGCTTGTGAAAAATATTGGTCCTTGGAAGGACCATTGGGTCATTCAGCTAATCACCATAAGGGGGGAGATGCAAAACACTTTCAGTGCCCCTCCCAAGCAAGGTATCCTCTTCTCTCATCCTTTTGAGTTGACCATATCATGTGTGTTCAGCATATTTATGTTAGGCTTGGAAATCGAAATTATGTATTCTCATTCGTTTTTATAAACACCAAAATTGCCACATTTTGCAAGCTGCCTGCTGTTGCTACTGCTGCACTCTGCAGCACAGACCCTGGAGCAGACCGCAAGTTTAAATTTTTTTTCACCGAAAAATTGACCCTGTTTTCACCCATTGCTGCTGCGGCTGCTGCTGCAGTCTGCAGCACAGCAGTGGCAGCCGACTGCGGCCGTTTTTATTTTTTCATAAAAAAAAAGTTGCCCCCCTGTAGTAATAATCTGTGCTGCTGCTGCAGTCTGCAGCACAGACCCTGGATCAGACCTAAGGTGAGGGTTTTTTTTCACTCTAAATTTTGCCCTGTGTTACCAATTTGTGTTGCTGCTACTGTAGTTTGAGGTATTCAGACCCTGGAGCTGACCGCAGTTGAGTTTTTTTTTGCTATTCAATTAACATTTCACCCTGTATAATGAATCTGTGCTGCTGTTGAACTCTGCAGCACAGCCAGAGCAGTAGACTAGAAGTGACTTTTTTTTGGGTTGCACTCTGTAAACCATACTTTGTTTTGTGATTTCGTATGTATTACCAGAAATTCCAACCACACATGTTAGGTGTATCCTGTGATGTTATACGTGTGTGTGATATATATTAGCATTTTGGATTCCCAACTAACTTGGGACATTGCTTGTGGTTTAGGTGTGGACAACTGGTCACGATTGCACACCAAACTCGTGTCACTCTGCCCCGACTTCACGAAAGATAGCGAAGCCTGTCGAAAAAAGTGGAGTGCCATATACAACGAGTACAAAGAGGATAAGGCCATGAACTTGAAGTCAGGCGCACATCGTTCGGAGAAGTGCAGGTGGTACCAGCTCGTGGACAAGTTCATGTATGACCGGGCCAATGTAGTGTCGCACGCACATGCAAGTGCGATCAACCCGGATGGCCCCGCGGTCACTGCCACATCGGACGCGAATACCACGTGGCCGCAACCAAGCGGGGATAGCACCTCGAAGTCCCCCGAACCAAAAAGAAAGGAGGACATGTTTATGGAACGTTGCATTAACGTGATTGAAGATGGTAGCAACCGGCTTATAAACAGCTTCAAGACAAGTGATGAAATGAAGATGGCCTTATTACTTAGCATGCAAAAAACAATGGAAAAGTTGGTAGATAAACTCTAGGTACATGTCATTTCAATCACAGTTGGTGCACTACTCTACAGATACTCCTGTGAAAAGCATCAAATTGATTTGACCTCGGCAGTTTCAATTGAGTTCTCTAACCAAGGTTTTGGATGTTGGGGCGGGTTTATTCAATCACACAGACACCTACCAACTTGGATTTGGAATAGTCAAAGGCACTTGAGATTGCCATGTGGATTGTACTGTACATGAAATACTCTACATATTCTATTCCGTGTACCGGGAGATTTTTGGGCATTATTGGTCAAGATCCTACTGTTTCCAAGATCCTACTGTTTTCAGGTTAGATGTTGCCATCTTTCGGGTTTTCATTGCTAGACATCACTCTATTAGGAATACTGTGGTATATTTTATAAAATACTGACAATACATCGGTAATTTGAACCGGTTATTTCTCAAACTCAACTGGTACATCTGTAACTGGCGGTACTAGATAAACTCTAGGCACATGTCCTTTCAATCACTTGTTGTCGGAAATGTTTGTGTCACCGCCGCCTTGGTCTTAGCCATCCATAGACTCCGAGCAATTGAATTTCTTCGTGCAGAAAGTTCTTTTGCTGTCTTCCCTCCCGTACCCATTGCGATTTCAAACTCCCTTGCACACTCTTGCTTGAGGTATTCAAGTGTTTCTCTTGAATTTTCATCTATGCCTGCTAATGTCTGTAATGCTGCATTAGCGACGGCTAATCTCTCAGCTCCGGTAGATCCCACCATAGTTCCCATTGCTAATCCATCTTGTACTTCATGGGTGGCCTCTTGTAACCATTCATTTTCCCAAAAGGTATCCCCAAATACTAAGCAAATGTTGTGAAGTAACAAACACGTGCTCACAAGGTCAGGTACATTCTTTAAGTGGACATCCACTCTTTTTAAAAGAATGCGCCACCTACCTTTAAGCATACCAAAAGCCCGCTCCACGCACATTCGTGTGGAACTCTGCACATAATTCCAATGGTACTCCTCCCTGGAAAGCCCGTCCTTGTGGCCCTTGAACGGGGCCAACATCCAAGGTCTACAAGGATAGGCCGCGTCCCCAACTAAAACATAAGGAGCTAGTCTACCCTGCTCGCAAAAATTTCCTATATGCGTCCTCGCCCATAAATTTGCGTCGTGCATAGATCCTGCCCAACCAATATCAAAATCCCAAAAGAGACATTTGGCGGAGACAACACCCTGGAGGAGAATTGAATGAAAACCCTTGCGGTTGAAATAATCGGCGGCGTGTAAACGAGGCGCAATAATGGGTATGTGGGAACCATCAACGGCCCCCACCACGTAAGGTATGTTGTGGAGGTTTTGAAATTCGTGCGCAAACTTATCCATAACGTTGGCCGAAGGCCACCTTATAAATTTCTTTAACAAAATGGATTTCATAGCCACAGTAAATTCGGAGACGGCAACTTGACTTGTAGAAAGACCTATTTTATACAAGTCCGCAATAGATTGCATAGAATTACCTGTCGCAAGCCTTGAAATGCCGACTGCAACCTTCACTTGGACGGGGACGGCCAATCGCATGTCAGTGTCTTTCCGAGTGAGAACAGGCGCAAGAGTGCTACACAAATATTCGAACGTTGACACGTCCATCCGCATTCGACCTTTAAACTCCCTCGCGTTGAACGAGCCCAACAAATTTTGGTCGAAAAAGCCGGGCCGGTGCAATCCTCTATCATGGGCCCACAACCTTCGTGGCCGCGACGCACGAACCCGGCGGCATCCCTGCATTGCCAATGTCAGGCAACATAATTGATACCACCGCCACACAACCCGTTTTTCTTGATCACTCGATAGGGTTTCCAAGGTCATCAACAATGAGAACTGAAAGTACAGTAAAATAACGAGGCTCTTCGCCTCTTGGTCCATGCTCAGAGGAGGCAGTGTGAAAAAAAAATAAAAATTAGCAAATGTTCTACGCGACCTAGGCAGAAAAATCAAATCATGTGAGGCAAGCAGCAGTCTGTTTGCTGCTGGAGACAGAGGCAGCTCTGCAGCAGCGAGGCCCCCTGGAGTCTGTTGGGAAAGAAAGGCCCCTGGAGTGGGAGCCTTGGTCCTCTGTACCTGACCTCACCGGCAACTACCGGGCACTTTCACCCGTTGCCAGTTGCCTGCGCCCCGTGTGGCAATAGGGGAGGCGGCAGACTGACGTGCCTAGCCCGAGACTAGGGTCCGGCCTAGCCTGCAGGTACAGCCAGCCTGCCTACCGTCTGGTAAGGGCCTCAGAGAGAGGTTGGGAGGGAGCCGTCGACAGTAGAAAGTAACGTGCCACCTCAGCAATTTCCTGACGTGGCACATACAATTCCACCACTTGTCTCACGCCCACCTGCTCCACCATGGCCACTGGCGCTGCATGCATGCAACCGCCCTGCCAAGCTCCATGACTCCCATTCTCCAGTTCCTCCTCCACATTCAGCACAAGGAACCCAAAATCTCACTCGAATTATTGCACTTCAACAAACCCCACATTGATTTCGGAGTTGCAGTATCCACTGGTCTCATCAGAGTTCTGATCAATTGTAACTTAGGCCTTTGACACAAGCTCCAGCATCCGGAGGTTCGAGTAAATTTCGGAGGTGTAAACTGTTTCAGTTTGCATTGGTTTGGAGTTGAGGAGTTCGAGTGAGGGTAGGGTTTGGTTCTCGCTTGGTTTGTGAGAGATGGAGGTGGGCAGGAGGATGGCAGCCGTAGGGGTTTTGCTGTTTCTGGTCATGGCTTCGATGGCCATGGGCACGGTGAGTGCGGTGGAATCGAAGCCAGCGGGGAACCAAGATGCGAGCGTGACCATTCGGCAGGCGAAGGACATTCTAATGCAAGTGTGGGAGGTAGCATCTCCATGGGTGCAGTGGCTGAAGCAGAAGTGGCGGCAGGTGTGTAGCATTGTGTGGGAGAAAGCATCGTTGCAGGGCTTGAGGAATGTGGCGACGGAGGCAGGTCGTGTGGGATTAGATGCCGCAACAGGACATCCCTACCAGGCTGCTTACAAAGTTGCCAGGGACGTCCCCGTCGTGGGAGAGCAGGTGAAGAATGTCATGGGCGAGGTTCGGTTGCGAGAGAAAGCTCGCCAAGAGGAAGCTGCTGACCACAAAGAGTTGTAAAGAGACATGTATCGGACATGTGGAGATTTGCTCATTTACTTATTTATTCTTGAAGTCATCTTCCACACATTGGACAAGATAGCCAACTTTGAAGGTTGGAGCGGTGCTTCACCAGTGACATTCACAGTTCTTGGAAGCAGTTGCTAATTTGGTCGATTAGACGTAGCTGCTGGAGGCCGGTAGAGAGGATTGCTGAGCCTGTTGTCGAAAGATTGCCAAGCATTTCTGTTATGGCCACATAGATAGGTGGCTCACTACACGTTCATGATGGTGTGGAACGACAAACAAGTGTTCTGAAGAGTTCTGATGTACCTTAGTCTAATTCGCCACAGGAAGTTATAGATAATGCAAGTATTTTTACTCAGAGAATTAGATGCGGTGTGTCCTATTTCCTCCATGGCCTGAGCATTCAAGTTTTTATTGGATTCTAGTAGGTTCTTGTAAGCTTAGAATAAATTGCCTTCCAGCTTTCAGGCGATTTCTGAATGTATGTTCTTACTACGATACTTGAATTTCTACTTGGGTGTGCTCTGCTTTCACTTCTCTCGTTCACTCAATTCGGTGATTCTGTCGGCGTCTCGAAAACCTTACGGTCTTTACAACACAAGGCAGTATCTTTAACTTAGGTTGGATGGAAGTATTGAATAAATATATGGTCGCTATGTTTTGAGAGGCTGGTATATACGATTTGGTGAAACCCAATCCCCAATAAGCGGTCATTTCATCTCCACTGGTCCTTACATTAAAAAAAATTCACTCAAGAGAGCGTTGCTGCTTCTACCCTCCCTGTGATGGATGAACTTACTTGTGTCTGTACCTTTTGAAATTTTTTTTAAAAAAAAAGTATTTAACATCGCGTCCTAGGAAAATAGACACTGCTGCTCACAACTACATGAAGCTTCTGCATTCTGCACTTGGGCTCATTGCAATAGGCATAGCCGCATGCTCTGTAGTAGCCGTAGGTACTGTGCTATGTAACAGAATTTCTCAAATATTCAAGTCATAAATGAGAGGGCTACCGTGGTACAGAGTTTCTCGACATCCTTGCCTGCATGGATGAACACATTGGCTATGACTTCCTCACCGTCATCAAAGTGGGCAGTATTAATGCATTTCATAAATAAGGTTTCCCTCGTGGCGTCTTTGGTCCTAAATTTCTCAACATTCGCAATCCCTCCCCATATCTCAATCCCCGACTAAACCAATGTAGATAGAGTGCACAGGAATCGAGTTTAAAAAAGCCCACTCTGCCGGAGTTTTGCAAAGGACGCATGTTTTGCTCTCTGAACCATGCAGTTCCTAAACGAGGGATACCTCTTCGATCATCATTTACTCGTGATGTCATGTAAAACAGGTGGGCCTAGTCTGTTGCTGGCATATATTCAATCCAGGTTGACCACGTACAGAAATGGGGAAGTGGCACTATCATAGATTGCCTTGTACCACCAACCAACCAATCAATCTGCCATTCGCAAAGATTTGCAAGATCGAATGATAGAGTGCTGTGAGATGTCAAATATGCTCTCAGCGATATGTGCAAACTCCAAGCAGGTTTCGGTGAAGGAGCCAGCCTGACGATGAGCGAGCTCGGAGGTAAGGGATCATCGCAAGGCGATAAACTTTTGCAGTGATGCAATGAGGCTAGGAGGCCAATGCTTCGTAGATTTCACCCACGATGGATCTGTGTAGCGTGAGTCCAACAAAGTGGCTATGGTGAACTGTTGTTCGGCTGGAACCGTGGCATGCTTGTCAGCGTATAATGCTGCTGCCAACGCCGCGTGCACCTCTGCATGGACCACGTAACTTGGTATTAAAGTACTTGATGAGTTCATTGTTAAGAGCCGCTGCTGGTTAGGGTTACATCAACGATACATCCAAACTTTGAATCTGAATTCAAGATTAAAGCTCTACAGAATAACGCTAAATTCTCACATACTCACAGGAAGAGCCTCAGACTTCACCTGGATAACCCTTCAAGCTCAATGACATATCCTCCATCTCCAAGATGGCCTCAGCTCGATCTCCAACCTCGTACAGATTCACTGCTCGTCCAACCCTCGCGTACTCTGCGAGCGCTAGGTCGCCGTTGTTCTGAGTTATCTGTTCCTTCCCACCAAATTTATCATTTTGGTTAATATTGGTGTAGGAGCAAGTTTTGGTGTCATCCACTGTGATCGACTTTTGTGAGTCACTCTCGAAGGACGAAATGTGACACAAAGAAACCCTAAAACTAAGGCGACAATGAAACGTTCAATATGAGAGATTTACAAGGTGCTCAAGAGTCACCAACATTTAGGGTTCACCGTATTCAAGTCTGTGTATCCAAACAGTAGATGGATTTTCGCATTCCCCACCACATACTAATTCTGTACAAAACTGCTGAGCTATAAACTGCTGGGAAAAGCTGCGTAAATGAACTATCTGCTGTTAGTGCACCCCACTGATATTTCCATCATCTATTGTAAGGTCATTCCTTCCGGATGGTACCTACTTCAATGTATTAGCATCAATTACAAGTATTGCGACTCAGGGCCGGTTCACACTATGGCCAAACTTCGAGAGGAGAAGCGTGTCGACCAATGAAAATGCATAAATGTCCAAAGTTTGTCCTCTCGGCCTTCACACTAGAGGCCGAAGTCCAAAGGACGTCGCCTCCAAAGGAGCCTAGGTGGCAACACTTTTAGGAAAATATGGCGGGAAGAGTTCGGCCTCTCGAGCCAAGTTTGGGTCGAGCAAAATGCTCGACCCAAACTTCCGTTGAGAGGCCGAACATTTTTAGCCGTGGATTATTTTAATATATTTTTTCAACCCAAAGGCTTCTCCTCTCGACATAGTTTGGTCTAGAAAAGTGATGCTTCTCCTCTCGACTTGGGTATAGTGTGAACCGGCCCTCAGGGTCGCTTCACACTATGGCCGAAGGTCGAGAGGCCATCGATTTTCACCAATCATATTGCAAGAAACCCACACTAATGCGAGGGAAAGAAGCAAGGGATTTCAGCAATGCTGACAAGATTCTCGCATTCCTACCGGACAATTCTGTACAAAACTGCCGAGCTGTAATCTGATGGGAAAAGCTGTGAACGAATCATGTACTGCTGGAGCAACCCACAGATGTTTCCATCATCTATTTTAAGAATATTCTTCCAGGTAGCACCTACTTCAACATATCAGCATCAATTCCAAATGTTGTGAATCAATATGAGGGATGCAAGGATTTCAGGAGTGCTCACGAGATTTTCGCATTTCTCACAACTCAACTCTGTACAAGAATGCCGAGCTATAATCCGCTATTGAAGCAACCCACTGATGTTTCCATCATCTGTTGTAAGGTCATTTTCTTCCGGATGGTACCTACTTCAGTTTATTAGCATTGATTTCAAGCAATTCGAATGTGAGGGATGCAAGGGATTTGAGAATTGCTCACGAGACTGTACGCTTGCAAGGCTCCCGAGAAATCGTCACGAGCTTGGGCCTTCCTTGCCTTGTCCAGCAGGTCCAAAGCTTCCGACACCCGTTTGGCAAAAGCAGCGCTAGCTTCTCGCTGCTCCTTCGAGATGGGGTCGAATCCCTCAACGCGTAACGAGACAATCGGTACAGCACCTCTGGGCATCTGCATAGCCCCGTGCGACTCGCTAGGTGAAAATACAAGCAACGCCATGGCAAGCCCTAACACCCATCCTCTCACATTGTCAACTACACCCAAAGGCACTGGAGAGCTGGTCCACTTCAATTGGCTTGCCTCAGATGCTTGCCGAAATTGCTTAGGATCAAGGAAAAATGTGTTATCAACCACCATGTCATCATACTTAGAGTCGGATGCACATTCCGAGGTGGATTCAGCATTAGATGAAACGCCCACACATGACCTGTGTCTGAAGCAACTCGGTTGCAAATCTCTAACCAAAGTAGGACGCTGAGCCTGCCAGTGCTGTAACAACCGCTGCACCGAAACTCTCGTTGTCTTCCAATTCGGACTATGTTTGCCTGCGAAGCTCGAAGTTGAAGGTACGGAAATGACAACCCGTAAGGAAGCGTTCAAACAGCTTGTAGCGCCCATGATGGGATCTCCACCACCACACGTCCTACCAAACGCCTAATCTTCACCAAAACCTCAAGTTGTTTGTACTGCAAACACTCCAAGCACTACAGAAACAGCGAGTGCACAATATACCCGACTCAGAAAGCTACTTGTGTGATTTGACAACAGCTTCATTCACAATCTGAGGAACTGAAGGTGCAGATGGAGCATTCGGAGCTTTCATCCAACTCTATCTGCTGGACCTGATCGACTCAGCTGCTCAGCTTATATTACTTATTACTTCATCTGTCTACTTATTTATTACTCCGAAGCAGTTGCTTGCTCATCTATGTAGTTGACGAGCGATGAGTCACATAATTCACTTAGCAAGAAATCTCGGTGAAGAATTGAAGCTTGATGATGCCATCCAATCCAGTGGCTATGGAAATGGCACTTTGGTGGGAGGGGGAGGACTGGGAGGGAGAGCTACGCACCACTGGAAGGAGAAGCACTTTGCTTTTGTGTGTCACGATGACGATGACGTAGGCATCCTTAGGCCAGCTCAGCACTTCACCCTTGCCAACTCACCAAATTTTTGCACCAACTACGATAGGTACACTAAATATCTTTTAGTTAGTGTGGCCTGCACTTGTCAATCGATGTGATGTGATGTGATGTGTCAATCGATGTATGGTGACTTGATGTGTCCTCTTGACATGAGGTTGCGAACCGTTTAGCTAGGGACGATGAATTGAGAGGATAGGATTTGCATCGAATGTCTATATTGTATAGTACCATTTGATGGCCGTCGATCAATACAAACCCTCCAAGTATTTTGCAATGGAATGTTCTCTCGATTGTCGAGATTGCAAACATTTTACCAAGGGTCAATTGAAAGGACGCTCCCAGTAACGAAGAGATTTCTCAGATTACATGTCATGTTGTTGTGAACTAGATCGAGGTGTAAACCTTCTTATATTAAGAAGGTGGATGGAGTGAAGAAAGAAACCCTCATTCTTTTTGTGATGGATTGTCGAGATTGCAAACATTTTACCCAAGGTCAATGTTATGAAGCTCCCCGTAATGAATAATTTTTCAAATCACATGTCAGGCTGTTTTCGAACTAGATGGCGTGATTAGTCTTCTTATAGTAAGAAGGTGAATCATATTTTTTTAAATCAGTAGTGGAGGTATCCTGTATCATCCCCTTGCGGTAGCTCCATGTCTACGTCAGGTCCAGAACGTGTAGTTTTGTTATTGTTGCCTTGGATTGACCAAAAGGACCTTATAGTTTCTCACGACTCACGAAATCTGGTGCTTAGCCCTTCGCTACTAAAACCCCACACTGTCATCGCACAGGTATACCAGATTTCCGTAGTCCTGGAGGGCTCTGGAGCAAGTTTGACCCAAGCATATACTGCGACTATGACAAATTCGAAGCAAGGTATGGTACATCATTTTACATGTTTTGTCATTTCTTTGTAGCTCGTTAGAAGAGTGGACACATGTTTGTCCTGTTGGCCACGATCTCCTGGTGATGGCCTTAAACGATCAACACAGAAGTTGCAAACCATGTTTTCACAATTTTGTATCCACTAAGGCAATTAATCCAAGGTTCTGTGCACTTTTCTACTGGTTGCACTTACCTCTTTGTTCTAAGTAACCATTGATCTGCACTACTGTTTGAAATGCCAAGTGAGCTCAAGTGAAGGTACATTTCATAGAATTCCTTATATTCAGATGGAAGCGAGACCTCCAATAATTAGATTTTATAAAGAGGAAGTGGTTGTCGGCGCTTGACAATGAGTCTTATCTTTCAAACATAGTTTTCGTCGTCGATGGGTACCACGCTATGTTTCTTTAGTTCTTCAGTTCATGAATTCTTCTAAAATGCTACGGGTGAAACTCCCAAACGTTGTGACTGGCAGGCCAGAACTCTTTTGGGAGATGTCAAGGGAGATGCAAACACTCATGGTGGAGGCAGAGCCAAATCCAGCCCACATTGCCCTCTCTGACATGCAGAAGCAAGGGTTTCTCTCTTGTGTGATAACACAAAATGTTGACAACCTTCATCAGGTTTCCCACTGCCACGTGACTGTGAATGGTTCGAAGTCAAATTTGTGAAAAATGTTTTAACGATAGACATGCACTTGCAGCAAGCAGGAAGCACAACTGTGTTCGAGCTCCATGGCAATGCGGCCACGTCAGCATGTACAATGTGTCGTGAAAAAGTTGACACACCTAGTGTGATCATCCAACTTCAAGATAAGGTACAGTGCCCTCCCTTATACCCTGAAATGAGATACAGGCCCTTACATTTGTAACCAGCTCAGTCGGCCATCTTTATACGTTTTAAGCATACTTCTTAATCCTGCATATTCTGTAGACCACAGGGCTTGCATGAGTCAAAGCTAAAGAATATGGCTAATCTAAGATAAATGTGCCTAATTCAGTTACTTCTCATAATGAAAAACCTATATTTTAGTAGTATGTGGTTTGGTGTGGCTTCCAAGAATGGATACCAAAAAGACATGTGTTTGAGAGAGACTGCACTGCGTGCTTAAATATGATAACCATTCTAGGCTCAATATTCAACATCATTAGAGGGAATCTATATGACCATTTAATGAGCATGAGAGTCTTCACTTTGATAATGTTTAAGATACCCATATGAGCTCTGAAAATTATGAGGAAAGGTGGCTACGGCCTCAATTTGGATTCGCTAAGGATCTCGTCCTAATAGCATGTTTCATATTCTAGAAGAAGTGGGCTAGTTGGAAAAATGTACTGTTTAAGACCCATCTACCTTGTGTGTAGTTGTACCTGGGCTGTCTTGGCTGATGTGTTATGATTAGCCATAATTATCTCTTATGCTTTTTGTTGAAATTATGTTGAATCATCAACCATGTTTGTATGCAGGAAGTCAAAGTGCCGAGATGCAGGATTTGCGATGGGGTGATGAAAATGAACGTCGTCTTATTTGGGGAGCCACTGGAAAGCTCAACCATGGAGGGTGCTATGGCAGCAGCCAAGACCGCAGATGTTATCCTGGTTGTGGGCACGTCACTCACGGTGGGTAGTGTACTGCACCCTTCATTTTCCTCATCTTCCTTCATTTGTTTAAAGGCCTGCACCATTGTAAATCTTCATTTTGAAGAGGGGGTGGGAAGGAGTTTGAGGGTAGACGAGTTGAACGAGTATATTAGGGATTGGTAAAGTGTACTTGAAAAGTGGACATCTCCAAGCAGATCCCCAGGTGCAAGAATTTGGCCTTTGGAGTTCTTTTTTGAGATGATTGTTGATTCGAGGCAAGAACAATAGAAAGTCCATGACTTGATCTTATTCATGTCTCTGATTATAGGTCAGGTTAGGACTCATAATCAGCGTAGAGGAAAAAATAGTATCATGGTTGACTTTGTTAATTTACTATGAGGAAGACTCAGCTTCCTTGAGGTTCTTTCCGAGTTATTTGAAACTGTATTATAGTTTTACTATGCCAAAATTCAAGGATAGGTTGCCAAGGATTATTGGAGGATTGAAATCAATCTGTATCATGTTCCAGTTATCTTGAAATGTGTAGATAGAATGGCAACTAACATGCAGATAACATAGAATGGAAACCATGCATACGTACAATGATTCTGGCTTGAGGAATTTACAGGGTCCCAGTTCAGCATTTTATTTAGCCCATTAGCTGATAACTGCACTTATCACATGAAGTTATGAGTTTTCAACCCTAGGCTTTGGTGTAGGTCACGAGTTCAGATTTTAATGAGCTGGCAATTTGCAGAGATACGATTAAAATCTCTGGCTCATTGTAGAGGGACCTGTATTGCTAATTTATATTGTGGAGTTATTGTGTATAGCGGCATCCCATTAAATTAACCCAAGCGTTTTAATTATTAACAAGGACACCATTTGTCATCCACTTGTGAGTGGATGCATAGTATTTGTTATAAGCTCAAGGAATAATAGTGGGATTTTCTGAGCAGGTGTCCCCCGCCCACTTCATTGTGGATATTTGTCGAACGAGAAATGGAAGGGTGATCATTGTGGATCCAGACCAGAATATCACATCCAAAGCAGATGTGTTTTTGTGTGGGAAAGCAGGAGAATTGTTACCTCGTTTATTTGAGACCTGCCTTGCATTGCGCAACGTTTCCTCTTGATGCCACCAAGGATGTCACCTGTAAATAATAATGCAGTATAAATTTGACATATCCATAAGGTAAACAAAAGTTACACGATTGCAATTATGAAGATTAGTGAAAGGCCTTCTGGTACATTCATGATCTTTTAGTCCTAACGATTGTGTGTGCAACCTCTATCACATGTGTCCAGGCATATATCAGAGTGGTACTGTTGATTGAGGTCTTCAGGACAAAAATAACATGTTAATTCTCAATAGATGCTTGATTTGTTCAAATTCAGAGCAATCATTTGCACTTTTCACATTGTGGTAACTCTCTGAATGGCACTGGCTCCCTGCATTATGACAGAAGACAATGACTCTCTCTTTGTAATCCAACCATCCCATCCAAGGGAAGGACCTGAAACTGAAGCATTTGAAACGTATCATTTGTTATACGTTCAAATCTGATAAACCAAATTTTAAAGTAAATCTATGTATCTTTCTCAAATCTCATTGTGTGTATTCAGACATGATTATTTCGAAAAGGGGGATTTCTCCTCACAACTGACCATCTCAATTGTTACATTGACATAAAAACAAAGTGTGGCCACCGTCAATAGTGATCACACTTGCACCACTTTCTGAAAGTAAAAAGTAATGGAAACTATAAGCTTAGGAGTGTTATGATGCCAAAGTGCTTGAAAAGAGATATTCATGTCAACTTGAACAGCAATTAAATTCATTGAAAAGGGAGCACTTATCTATGCAAATATCCAATTCATGCCCCAAAACCCACAACTGTCAGGTTCCAATCTGCATTGCCAATCCTACTCATATCAAAGATGTCTTGACTTAGTCTGTAAATCATTAAGTCTTTAAACTATTTCACCACATATCTACCAAATTCCATGCTTGTCCTCAAGTGGTGGGATATTCATCCAATCTGACTTGATCTGCCGAGGTTTCTTCAAGATTCCCAAGTTCTTGCTAATGTGTTAGAGACCACATCGCCCCTGTTCCTGATCCACCAGTCAATGTAAACAATTGGAAGTTTTGGTCTCCCATTACATGGACATTTCTCTTCTTAATTTAGACAGAAAATCAGCTCTCTGTAACAGACACACTGATAACCTTAAAGTGGCATCCAGATAACTAAGACAGAAACGTGAGGTGAAAGTTTTACAGAATTGCAGAGATCACCACTTCATTCTGGAAAATATTCAGACTTGCAAATTAGTCGCAACTTGTAACCTTTCCTTGTTATGACTGTCCAATGTCATTGCTAGCCCACGTCCAGAAGTAGGTCAAAGCTGACAGAGGGCGTCTTCAAACATCAACAATCTCTTGTATATTCCACTTCCCTGCTCCATATTTTACTCTCTCCTCACAATTCGAGATGTCAGGAATCAGGTGAACCTGCAGAGATCATCCAGGATACCAGGTAAAGTATGTTTAATGAGATGACAGCATAGGAGCCTGGGCTCAAGATTAATGAACAAACATCAACCAGAATAGTACATTCAGCACATGTCACTTCATATTGAGTCTTACATTTGCTCTAAGGTAGTCGTGTTCTAGGGATACTTTTCTCTCTCTACCCACTTCTCACATGATATGAAACATGTAACTAGTGCAAGATGATTAGCAGATCCAAATCGTGCCCGTAGTCATTTGCCTCGTTATTTTTTAATATCTTATTCATTATCAAAGTGAAGATTCTCGTGCTCATTAAGTGTTCATACAGGTTCCCCCAATCATGTTGACTATTGGGCCTAAAATCGTTAGTGTATTTTGAGCACATAGTCCAATCTCTTTTGAACACATGTCTTTTTGGTACCTGTTTTTGGAGCTATACCTAACAACACACCTGACCACATACCACTCAAATATAGGTGTCCATATTCTTGCTATGTTGGAATTAGGTACATCTGCCTTAATACAGATGTTGGCTCCCTAGTCAGATAAGTTTAAGCATATATGCAATGAGTGAACTTGGAGAGGTAAGGGAAGAGCAAGTACCTTCCAGATGTGTTCATAGTGACTCAATACACCATTCTGTCCTAGTGAAATGCAGTCGGAGGAACACAATCCTCTGATCAGGATACAGGATACTCGTCTCTGCTCATGGACTACGGGATAGAGAAGTCCGACGGCAGACATAAAATATGGAGCATGTAGTCCCGTTCCTCAACATTGAAGTCATCAATTCAATGAGATACCTTCAGCAAGAAAGACCAATGCATGAGCTGCGTGATTGATTCACTTTATCAGCCTGCGACTTGGTCGCTTCCTGCCTTTCCAGAAGGCCTTGGCATTTTCTGTCTTCTTACCACTAGTCCGCTGACCAAGTTTTGCCTTCCTGTTGTTATCCTCCACACGTTTTTCAACAACTTTGAGTATTGCCCTCAGCTTTGCATAAGTCTTTGCATCAGGAGCCTTCTTCTTCCTCAACATCTCCGTGTGATATTTAAAAGCCTTGGTGAAGTCTCGAACACGTAAGAATGCATATATAAGGGTGCAGTAAGTGTAGGAATCGGGTTCAAATCCTGCTGCTTTGATCTCTTTCAAAATCTCAGGTGTCTTTTGGTGGCGCCCTCCACGTGCATAGGCATTCAGTAACATGTTATAGACCAATAGATCTGGATGATGACCAAGGTTTTTGAATTCCTCAATAAGGTCACGTGTCTCCTTCAATTGCCCTTTCTTTGCAAACGCGTCCACAATGGTAACGTATGTTATTCTGGTTCCCACACAGCCTGCAGCTTTCATAGCCTTCCAGACTTCCTTGACCATTTCTAAGTCTCCTGCACGCCGGTAAGCATCAATCAAAGCAGTATAAGTCTCTACAGTTGGAATAAGGCCTTCTTTTTGCATCATTTCAAAGGCCTTGGCAGCTTTCTGGTGCCATCGTCCTTCAGCATATGCATGGATAAGAGCTGTATACGAGTGAGAATTTGGGGCAATACCCCTTGCCTGCATGCGTTGGAAAACCTGTGCAGCCTGCTCACTCATTTGGGCATGCCCATATGCACTAATCAAAAGTGTGAATGTCACCACATCGGGTTGCAAGTTGGCAGTCTCCATTTCCTGTATCAAAGCCTCTGTTACTTTGAACATCCTGGAACTTCCATACCCGTTGATAAGGGCATTGTAAGTTTCTACATTCAGTTCTATCCCCTTCTCCCTCATCTCAGACAATAAACCTTCAGCTTCTTCCAGCTGGCCGGCCTTTCCATAGGCATCAATGAGTATATTATAAATCACTGTATTGAGCGGAATTTGAAGCCTTTCCATCTCATTGGTAACTACTAGAGCCTCTTTAAGGTTTCCCGCATCACACAATGCTTTGATGAGTGAGCCAAACACTGTGACATCAGGACTTACATGCCGCTCTATCATACCCTCATAAACGGCCCAGGTTTCCTTAAAGGAATTGCCCCCCTTCCTTGCTGCCGCCATGAGGATACTAAATGTAACAGAATCTGGTTTTGTGCCCCAGCTCTGCATCTGTTCTAGAAGGGAAAAAATTTCACTTTGTCTGCGTATGAGCCACCACATGATTGTCAGAACACAAGCAACTCAACATTTAATCAAACAAACATAATTATTAGAATAAAAAATTTAAACGCCAGATATGAAGGCTGGATAACAAACTCGAGACAAAGCAGTATGCGAATTTTTAAAGTCTAAGTAGAGTCTGGGAACATGCACAAAGAAAAACATCCAGAGAAACAGAGCATGTCATGTCAACTCCTACAACCTCTAAAAACCGCAAATGAAAATATACAAGACAGTCACAATGAAATTTCTGCGCCGCAATAGATCCCAGAAAGAAGTAAATTCATACCTGTCACAGTTCATGAGACCTGTTATCAAAGTGTTGTACACTTCCACAGAGTGAAACCGCTTCTCTGAGGGCAGCATTTGAAAATAGGTCAGGGCTTCATCTGGCATTCCCACTTTACCCAGGAAGACAAAGAGTAAAGAGAAGCTCCTGGGATCCCACAGACAGGGCTCATGAAGCCGCATCCATCTGAAAAATGATAAAACTTGTTGAGTCACATCCTCTTCAGCCAAAGCCTCCAGAATTAGGTTCGCCTCAATACCATTCATCTTGTTCATAAATGGACCCAGATAGTCCTCCAGAACATGATTTGTAGGTAGATTGTAGGCAATCTGCAGGACCTCCCTCATGGTACTCGTAAAATTTGCGTCTTCATTGTGACCAGTAGTAAGATTTAAGGAACCGTTCTCCAAATCGCAAGAAAGCATCCTGCTTCCTTCCTTTACACGTGGTGCTGGATACAGAAACTCATTCCCACGAACAATCCAGGGTTTTGAGATCTGAAGTCCAGGTTCCCGGTCAATGGAGAGCGCTGCTGTGTTACTAAGGACTTGCTTCTCTGCAATTGATAGCCTCCCTGAGGCTTTCTTGTTGAATTTGTACACTCTCCCCTCTTCACTAGTGTTCCGGTTGCCGGTGCGCGAATTAAGAAACTTCTTGAGCAAATCTTGGCTTTCATCACAACATCCACCCTCTGCCTGTTCATCATCACATTCCCCTGCAATCGGCTCATCCTCATCATCAACATCTTGCTCATCCCGAAATTCATCATCATCCGGACCTGACAATATGCTTGAAAATTTGTCCATGCTACCATTGACATCACCCTCCTCCAAAAGAAAAAGGGATCCCATGCGCTCCGGGTCATAAGGAGCTGATGCAGCATCCAGATTCAGGAGGTCAATCCTGCTCAGAACATTACCATTAACCTGTTTCCAACCCTTCTCTCTTTGCTGGTTGCCTGTACACGAATTAAAACTCTTCTTGAGAAAATCTTGGCTTTCATTACAACTTCCACCCTCTGCCTGTGCATCATCACCTTTTCCCCTTGTAATTGGCTCATCATCATCCTCATCTTCCTCATCATCAATTTCATCATCATCCGAACCTGACCACATGTCTGAAAATATGTCCATGCTCCCATTGACATCACCCTCCTCCGTAGGAAAAAGGGATTCCATGCGCTCTGAGTCATAAGGGGCTGATGCAGCATCCAGATTCAGGAGGTCAATCCTGCTCAGACCATTACCATTACCCTGTTCCCAACCCTTCTCTTCTTCCTGAAATTGCTGCTGCAATGACTCCTCCGATGGTGAATACACATACTCTGCTGCTGCTGCTCCTGCGGCATCATCACCATCATCATTTGATGATGCAGGATCGACCATCTTCATGAGCACAGCATATCTCCGATCAACCGCCACCTTCTGCTTCGCTCTCGTCTCCGCTCTTTGAATTCGTCTCTGCGTTTTTGTCACTCTTGGGCCTGACCTCCTCTTCTCTGAAAATACAGGATTCTTAGCCTCCAGTGAGCTATTATTCTCAACATTTGAGCTCTCGTAAAGGCAGCAGTTGCAAACTTCCTGTCGCCTCTTCTGAGCCATGAACAAAATGCTCTGTTCGTCCTTCAACAAACGAATTCCCACGGCTTGAGTTGTTGCCAGCCTCGCTCTCTGAATTGAGGCCAATTGGCCATGAATGTGTGGTAGGCCCATGGGCAGCAGGCTCGCAGCTATTGCGGCCATCTGAGGTTCAACTTCCTCAATACAGAACCGTCTCGTCAAATTCAAAAGCGAGGTATGGAAGCAGCATTACCCCGTGAGTAGCTGATAAAATGCTGTGACCACCCCGCCTACCATGGCGATAGCGCCTTGCCTCGCCTCGTGCTGCAATCGTCGGGAAGTGCGGTGCGGAGTAAAGAAGCGCAGCGATGGATAGGCCGAGGGAGGGGAGGAATGGCCGTCCGAGAGCGAGAGACGCGAGAGACGAAACCTGGCCGCCACCGGCCGCTACCTGACGCGTTCTTAGCGTCGACGCCATTTGATGGTCAGTAGACACACTGAAGGGCTTGGGGTTCGTGGCGTCTGTGGAAGGTCATCCATCATAGATGAAGGGCTCTAGTAAAAACCAAGCCCCTTATACATGTAAGGTCGACACAATCCAAGGAAATTTCACAAGACTAATTTACGGTTTTTATTTTTATTTTTTAAATCAAAATTCTTGAAATAGTCATTTCAAGATTTAGAATATCTCATTACGTTTTCACTTTCTCAACGAATGATGAGTTTATGCAGACACCACGAATTCGTAGCCCACTAAAAGCCAAACTTACATTAGGGTTTGGGTCTAAGAAACTCTAGGTTCAAAACACCTTCTAAAAAATATCAATTCAATATTATATTTAGTTTATGGCATTGAATTCATATTAAGCACAACCTATTAAAAGGAAAAAGTGAAAATAATATTAACACATGTATGCTCAATGGAATCAACAAATGTCTTGGTCAAATGATCTAACGGGGATGTAACATGGCTAAACAAGAACGGATGTGTTCTAAGTGTTTTGAATCAACAAGATAGTGTCATGTTGCAATCCAAAACCACACTTAGTTTGAAGGCCACCCATCGTTACACAATGGAGGTTGCCAAGCCGATGTCAGCTTGGGAACTCTATTGATTAGGAAGTTGGGTGGACCAAGCCTAGGAAAAGGAAGCACTTTAAAATTACATGTCGCACACATGAATAAAGAACAAACTTTGTTTCCCAAAACAAAACAACAAAGGCTAAAAAACCTCATCAAAATTGTAATTTATAAGCATTGTCTCTTTACGGTAACTAAAAGCTCCTTAACACACCATCAACCACTATGTTCTCCATGTTGTCTCCCAAAACACCGTGTTGGAGTCTCTTAGAAACATTCCTGCTCAATTTCAATTCCATGTGTGGATTCCTTGAGCTCATTCATAAGAGATAATCTATACTAATCCAATCATGCCATACATCCTCAGTGTCCATCCTTCATTTCAAACCCCTAGCACTAGGATTCCTCCTCAATCCTTACAACCTCCGTAACTTGGACAAATTAACCCAAAAACTTACCATCAACACCACCGACATTGTTTCAAGTCTCTAATGAAGTGGAGGAACTTCGATAACAACCCCAAAAATCCACATACAAAGATTTCTCATACTAAGTGGTGGACGACGACCAAAGTACTCACACACACAGTATCATACATTCAAGTAGGTTCATTTGATAATGAGGTTGGAAACCCCCATGAGCAAACTCCGAGAATTCTTGTCTAAAGCAACTTTTGCAAGCTTAAAATAATAATATACCTTGCACATACCTAACATCAACAAACACAATTGCGACATCATGCAACATGCCTCCTTCACTTCTATGCTCGGGAGTTGGAGCGTCCTTTTTCCTTAGTGCTACCGCCTTCCAATCTCATAAACTACCTCCTCTTGACACATGAACCCATGTCACGGCAAAAAACAACCATATATACATTCCCCCCCCCCCCCCCTTCTCGACCAATGAGATCTTTGCTTCATCCTGGAAAACCATGTTGGCATTTACTATCAATCATCCCCAAAGCACACTACTTATTGGGATTGAGTGGATTTGTGATGGCACTAACTTTGCATAACCAAAGCCACACATAAGTTAGACCACTTTCGTGTTCCCAGAGCGGGGATGGACTGCTGAGACGCTCTGCAGAGTGTGGCAAGAGGACGAAAGATGGAACTGAGGAGCTAGCCGCAGAGAGTTGCACATAAACTCTCTATCATATGAGCAAAGATCTTTGCAACTGACATGAAACATGGTGTGGCTAGTAGGTGCGTTGGGGCATCGTGCAAACAAACAATGGGGAGGTGAGCATAATGGATTGCTCCTCCAAACATAACAGTTGCAGATCTAGATCTAGATCTGTTGGGTTTTTCTTTCCGATTTGCATTTAAGGGTGTGGGTACCAAAATGCTAGATGGGTGTTGGCATAGGATGAGTGTTGCATCAAAAGAAAAAAAAGCAGGCTGGGCTGCTCTTCCCCACCACTGTTTGATTGCAGCTAGGCCACCATGTTCCGTACTCAACACAAAGATCTGAACTTCTAGGCCACTCCTCAGCTAGATCTGACTCGCCTCAAAACCACACAAGCAAGACACACCAAATGACACAGCTATCGACACACAGGCTTGCACATTCTCAAAATACTCTTGCAATCCATTTCTCTTTTCAATATTGTACACATCGTTCTTTTACACATCTCCGGTATAAACATATTTGCAAAATCAATTCCCCTACACTAACCATGTCCTACACAGATCATATCTTCGTTGTCAACAAAGAGCATCTCCCAAGTATGGGAAATCCCAGAGCAGGTGTTGAGATGCGCCAGGGGCCCCAGACCAATCTGCATCACCCACAAAGCAAGTAAGAAGATCGGCATCAAGAAGCTCACACCGAAACACAACAATATCGGCAAACTCAGGTACGTCTCCTAACACCTGGCCTAACCTATAACTCCCAAGACACTCTACAGGCAAACAGAAATAGCACCGGCGACAAAGAGAAGACCGGCAGCGCCACCCCAAGCAGCAGAAGAAAGACCACCACCACGACCCAAACAGCGGCAATCCCGACACCAAAACCACTGATCTACCTCGCAACGAACCCGGAGAGGAAACCCAGCAACGTAGTAACAGTAACAGGAAACCAGGTAAGACAGATTCGCCAAGGCCCCCAGATTAAGATCAATACAGACGCAACCCCGACGCCAACACCGATGACCTGCCTCGAAACAGACCCAGCGAAAATCAACAATGAAGAAGCAGGGCATCAAGCAACACAGGTGGAGGCCAAGATAATCGGACAACCGGCCGACCCGACACCAACAAAGAGACAACACAAACGACGACACACCGCCTGCTACGCATATCAGACAACCAACGAAAACTGGATTGACCACTACAACACCGCCTGCAAAAAGGCCGCAGCACCGACACCCCCAGCAGCAAATCGGCCAACCACAGCGAGACACCGAACAACAGAACTGCGAGCAAGACAGAGACACCACCCCAACTCGGAGAAGACTAAGACCACCAAAAAACAAAGACAGCCGGCTGCCTCAAACCCACCACCAACAAACCGAAGGCGAGCAGCAGAGACACAACTCACCACATCAACAGGGAGGAGGCCGTATAAGTACACAGACATAATAGATAGGAAAATTAATAGAATAGTAAAAGGGCCACTGTCAATCACCAAATCAAGAACCGCAAACGTAGGAATGAGAGATGAGAGCCGTAGAAACCCTAACAGAGGTAGCATTGTAGCAAAACTGTCCAAGAAACGCTACAAAAAACATCGACTAAATATTGCCTCAAACTACCAGTATAAAGGACAAGAGAAACTACCCTTCCTCAAACACATCTACTTACTACCATGCACTCTCTCTCTCCCCTTACCTAGAACAGATCTCCACCCCTCTATAGTCCCTAGCACATCTCTCTGCTCTCCACAGAAATACCTAGAAGGAGGAGTCCCTAGCACCTGCAGCACTGAAGAGAAGAAACCCCTGGAGCAGCACCAAAGGGGGCGGCAGACTAAAAACGAAGGCACTGAAGGAGCTCCAGGAGTCACAAGCGCAGTAGAAGTTACAAACGCCGAAGGAACGGTAGGAATCGAACACACCGAAGGAGCTCCAAGAGCGGGAGGAGTCACAGGCACCGAGGGAGTCGAAGGCGGCACACCGAGCGAGCTGAAGGAAGTCTGGAGCAAGAACCAGCGACGGAGACTACCGCAACTCAACACCGAAGACCCAACCAGGAGCTCCAACGGATGGCTTAAACAGGACAACACCAAAGGACCAGCTCAACGGACTGCACCAGTAAAACACCTGAAACGGCCCACTCCGACACACCAGCCCAGAAGCAATCAAAACACACCAGGTTCATCACATAAAAACTTCTTGACCAACACCTATTTAGATATAAGATGGTACTCCCATAAAGTCACTAGCATTAGCCGAAAGGTCCTCTCTAACACCCCTATGCAACACATATGGATGCTTATTTTGCAAGCAAGCACCCTTGACTCTCAAAATATGTTGAATAGGGGTTATGCCCAAAAATGCTTACACCCTTTTAGGAAAAATAGAGTCAAAATGTATGATTTGTATGTATGCATCATGGACAAAACCACATGTTATCCTAATAAAATTAAGGTTAAAAACACCACCCATAGACAACTACTTAGCATGTATACCCGCAAAATCTCTCTTAAAAATACTAGAGTATTCACTATCAAAAAACTAAACACATGCATCTATTATGTCTTCTTGCAAATAGCTTACCAATACTTCTACATACACAAATGCCCACACATACCTAAAAACCAATACACTTACGACATTAGGCACATCTCCTTCTCAAAAGTCATACTTCGCCCGGCCCCACAAATTAAGTTGTGGGGAGAAGCAGACCAAGAGATCATAAGGAGTAACTCTATGCTACACAAAAAACCCTATAGAAAGTTAACACAAAGCTTTTACTTTTTCAGAATGTCTCAACGCGCCACAAACTCCAGCTCATCTCAGAGATACAAAGAGAAACTCCTAGCCCTAGAAAATGACCACGATGTAGAAATGTTCATAACTCAAAAACGCTCCTCCTCCTCTCAAGTTAACACAAACCAAAAGAAGGCTAAGGGCAAATCAAACTCCGGTTTGAAACGTCCTCCCTTTTGGCTTGGTTTCCAAGCAATGAATTGGACAAATAGAGGAAAAGGACTCCCTATGGATAGCCATGTCCCGGTAGCCACTCTCGTAAAAAACGGAATGAGAGAAAAAGAGGCTAGAGAATGTCAATCCATAGTGTCTTCTTTCCCCTTTGTCATCCAAGAGGAATGGCCAAACTCTCGAGAGGACGGTAAGGATGGCCAACATTTCAACCTCACTCAAATCCCATCGGATGTTGACGTTGACAAGTTTGGCTTCTCATTTGATTACCATATTGCAATTTACTTTGAAATGGGTGAAAATGAGTGGGAAAAAGACACGGTCATGCCATTAGTAGAATCTAGACTCAAAGAGATGAGCATAGAGCTTGGGGATATAATAGGGGAACCCATTGCACTTATGTGTTACCACAAATCCACAAAGTGGAGTGGGGTAATCAAACTACACTTGAAAAACCCCGAGATTGACGGGGTAGGGCTCCTTCAAGGACTCCGCCCATTCATTCTCAAACTAGATGAGGGAAAAAACAAAAGAGGAAAAATATGTAAGACATATGATTCCCTAGCCTTGAATAACCTTTTGTCAATCAAAATTACAAGTGAGGGGCTAGCATCAAAGGAGTGGTTCAAAATGTTCGAAAAAATCGTAGAAGAGAGCTTCTCAAGGGGCACAGAATACGAAATCACTAACATCCAAAAAAAGAAAGAAAACCTCTTCGCATGGGTGGTAGCCTCTTCACCGGAACAAGCACAACGGATGAAGAAGAATCAAATCACCTACAACAATGAAATCTTGGACGGGAAACTAGCCGACCGATCACTCACATCCAAGGATGACATCGCAAGGAAGAACGCCCTCATCCTCATCGCCAAAAACCTCAACAAAGCAAAAAGCGTGGAAGAAATCGAAAAGAGCATTGAAGAGCATATGGGGCCTAAGAACGCGGTCAACTTCTTCTTCAAGCGAGATGACAAAAACGGTAAGCATCTAGGCTCTTGCAACATCCAATGCCTAAATGCTATGGTGTACAAGAAATTTGGCAAGAAAACGGTAAAACTACTCGGTAAACATGTAGAGTTTACCCCCCACCCTAGGAGCCTTGACGGAGCTAATGCACCTAACGCACTTGAACTCACTAGGCTAGGGTTTAGTGATGTGAACACTGCCCTTGCAAGTACCATTGAAACACTCGAGAACATTCCCGCAAAGGAAAACCTACACAAAGACTTCATGAAAGAAATAGTCGGTATAAGAGAGGAAATTACCACCATGAAGGAAGAATTACGAAGTGAGCAACAACAAGTTGCAGAAAAAGCCGTGGAAAAATCCACATCTACCCTCTACACACAAATGACACTCCTAAAAAGACAACTTGCCACAACCATGCAAGCACTAGAAATGGCTAGCTCCTCGGCCATTGAAGGCAACATGGATACGACAAACTAGCTTGGTCAAACAACGCTACGGTAATAACTAATCCATACTTACTAGTATCCATAGATACTCTAATATATATTAAAAACTCCAAAAGAAAAACAAAACCACAAACTCAAATAAAAAGTGTCAAACAACACTACAACACTACAACACAACTCCTAAACAAAAACAAATCCCAACTAAAATGGGCTCGGCCTACCGGCCTCGCCCTACAAAAAAGAAAAAAGAAAAGAACAAAAAAAGAACAACAAAATAAACCACCCACCAAGACTACTCAAACCCAACAAAAACACACCAACACAAAAAACATACAAAACAATCAAACAACCCAAACACATAACAAACATCAAAACCAATGAAACCCCCACTCACAACACAACACAACATTATCAAAATCACCAATAGACCAATATACTTACAAACTAAATACAAACTTTTCCACTCACACAATAATAAATTGATAAATAACCCAACCCAACTATATGCCAAACCAACTTGGCCACACAACACAACACCAAACCCACATCTAAATAACCACACCTCGAAACTCCTACTACTCCTCGGCGGAGACATCGAAACTAATCCGGGACCAATGCCAAATATACTTAAAACGCACCCACCATCACACAAAAGTAGGAATAAAACATATTTCATACCTTGCACAATAAAACTACACCCAGAGTACCAACACTTAGCAAAACAATTTGCTGCATGTTTAAAAACAACACACCCAAGCCACATTGCCACATCTATAGAACACCCACATCTCTCAAGATACATACAAGAAAACCAACACCACCCACCTCAACACATACTATACGCACTCATTACCACGACAAGTCCACTACTAGAAACATGTGACCACCAACTAATACACATACCCAACCCAAATTGGACAACGACACTGCTTGAAAAAATGGCACTCCTCCAAAACCCCCCAGAGATACACATCCCAAAACCACACCCATACACAGAATTTATAAACACCAACCAAAACCTAATTAACCCCCCCCAATACCATCCACAAACAACTATATGATTTCATAAAACAAAATAATAATACCCCAGACCTTCAACTACTAACAAACAAATTCCCATTTCTACCCGAAAATTTACTAATAGAATCTCTCAAATGCAACGAACCCATAATGGAATACTCACACCCACCCCCACTACCCAATATACCACTACCGCAAAACCAAGAAATACAAACAACTAACCATAACACACACATCATCACATGGAACGCCTCGTCTTTAAACACAGCCATGCCCAACATATACAACTTAATCGCAAACACCACAACAAGCCCAGCAATCATCACAATACAAGAAACCAAACTAACCGCAACCAAATCAACAAAATATATACAAAACCTATTCCCAGAATATAAACTAATTTTTAATAACACACATGCTCTAACAAGATGTATACAACAAAGAATGCCGTACACCCCGGCAAGAGGAGGACTCCTCACTTTAATAAATAACAAATATGCATACCCAGGTAATATCACCAAAATACCTACCCCAGCTATGATCTCACCATATTTACAAATTATACAAATACAAAATACACCACTACAACCATGGCTAATCCTACACATGTATATGCCTTCCCACTTAGAAGACATTCAATACATCACAACAATTCAACAACAAATAATGCAACAAATCACGGCACATCCAAACCACTCTCACATACTATGCGGTGACTTTAACAGAAACATAACCCTTATAGGAAGACAGAATGGATCTAGCACAACACCCCCTCAAACAGAAGACATAGAATGGCGTACATTCACAGAGACCCTAAATTTAACTTACATCCCAACAAATAGCACATTTACCAGACAAGGAGGACAAAACTATACTCAAACAAGTTTAATTGATGGATATTATATCCAAACACCCAATAATACACTATATACTTCAAACACAAACCACGACTACAACCTAAACTCGGATCACTCACCAGTCACACTACAAATACCACCCAATACACTAATAGCCCGCCCCACACAACTAAAAATAAACAAACCACCAAGGATTCTAAACCCCATCCCACAAGAAAACATTGAAAAACTCAAAATATTATTCTTCGAAGAAAACTCCCTCCAAATAAATGAACTCACTACAATATTAATAAACAAACACTTAACAGACAACCAATGGCAAGCATCATGCACCAAATTAGACCATTTAATACAACAAATATCAGAAAAAACTCAAAAAACTTGCAGCGCCCCCCCCCCCTTTACCTTCACTAACACACCGCACAACTCAACAAGGAGGATTCCTACCAAGAAAACTACAAAAACAATGGAAAAAACACTTGTCTACATACCACCTAATAAGAAAAGCGATTCACATTATAAAAAACACACCATTATGGCAAAACCACCCAATAATAGAAGAATTGAATAACCACAACTACATTATCATCCCTCCACCACCTTACCCAGATACAAACCCACAAGAATGGATTAAAACATTAGCAGAACTAGCCAAAACCGCAAACAAACAAGCAAGAAAAATTACAACTAAATACACACAAGAATGTGTTAAAAAAACCATCGCAAAATACAGACAACTATACGAAAAAAACCCTAAAAAAATAAATAATAAAGTTTTCAAGAACCAGGACACACCACCGTTAGATTGCATTAGAGATAGAAACAACAACATACTAACCAGCCCAGAAGACATAGCAAATGAAATCCATATACAACAATCAATTAGTAATAAACCTACAGTTCCAACATGTTATTACCAGCCAGAACACACAAATTATTGCACATGTGGAGTTAAACAATATCCATGGCATGACCTTGATGGATTTATAATAAATACAACAGGAGACCCACAAATATCATTATATAAGTACTTCGATCAAGAAACATACGACTTATGTTTAAAACACCTATCCAACAATAAAACACCAGGCCCAGATAAAATTCCAAATTCAATTCTAAAAAATATGCCTGACAGCTTTCATAAAATGCTACTCCTATTTTTCACACACTGCTACAAACAAAAAAAAAATCCAGCATTATGGAAAACAAATTTAACCATATTTTTATACAAAAAAGGTTACCCATCACTATTAACAAACCACAGACCCATAGCACTTGCAAACACAATCTACAAATTATTCACCAGCACACTAACACTAATACTATCAGCATATGGTGAAAAATATCAAATACTGCACGACAGTCAAGAAGGATTCAGAGCAGAAAGAAGCACATCTCGACAACTACAACTACTCATAGCAGCCTTGGAAGATGCTAGATTTACAAACCAAAACATATATCTCCTATACATAGATTTCAAAAATGCATTTGGCTCCCTTGACCACGCTAAACTTTTAGCTATAATGAAAGACCTTGGTTATCCATTAGATGCAGTAACACTAATTGGAAATATTTACGCACACTCTACCACTACATTTACCGGAGAACACTTCGGCAAAACAAAACCAATACCCATTCAAAGAGGTACCATCCAAGGTGACACCCTAAGTCCATACTTATTTCTAATATTCCTTGAACCATTACTTAGATGGCTACAAAGAGGCAAAAACGGGTATACATTCGGTACATCGAAACTAACCATTAGCTCGGCAGCATACGCAGATGACCTCGCCGCAATAACAAACAATATCCAATCACTACAAATATAATTAAACAAATTAGATAAATTCTGTGAATGGGCAGGAATGGATTTAAGTGTCCAAAAATGTGCCATCACGGGGTGTCCCAACAAATCCAAATTAAACCCTGAAAAATTCAAAATCCAATTACAGAACCACAACATATCTTACAGAAACCAACCAATTCCCGTCTTATACAAAAATGAACCATATGTATACCTAGGCATTCAACTAGTACCCTCATTAAAATGGAAACTCCAAACACACATCACCACAAACAAAATAATCCACCAATGCAAACAACTAGCCAAATGTCCTGCCAAAATAAAACAGAAAATCAGTATGGTCGACACCGTCATCAGAGCAGGTATAGCATACAATTTCTATGCAGTTCCATACTCACTTCCGACCATCAGAAAACTAGATAAAAAAATTATAGGAATCCAAAAAACAATATGCGGACTATCAAAATGCACAGCGAACGTAATAATCCAATTACCCCACAAACTCTTTGGCCTAGAGGCCTTGTCATTAACAAACGCATACTTAAGATGCATCGGTGAACAACTAAGAAACGCACTTAACGACCAAGGGAGACTAGGTACAATATATAAAAGACTCATACACCACATACTAGCTAAATACGGAGATCCAGAAGAATCCCAAGAATAACACAACACGATTGCATCAGATCACCGACTATACATACATTATTTCTTTTGAAAACTGCCGGAGGAATCCACCTCAAAAGCACAAATGAAAACTTCCTACTACATATGACAGAATTAGAACAAGAATGGCATACACAAGCTACAAACGAACTTCCACATCTCAACCCTGACCTATCATTCAAACTCCTACATAAATTATTAATCCACAACATCCACAAAATACAACACATCACCCTCCCCAACGGAACAACCCTTATGACACCAGACGACTTCAAAACTTACTATAAAGCACCATCCAAATTAGAAAAAATCGCACTTCAAATAGCCGAACAATTGTTTTGTCACCCAAGTTGCACACCAAACTGTACAAATTCATGTACAAGACACCCACCCGCCCGTACGCTTAAACCAAAATACATCTCAAACAACCAACACTTAATACCAAGAGCACCAAATAACCCACCCCAACCCCCAATCCCACAGCAACAGTTTCACCCAAATCCACCCCCCAACGTAAAAAACAACCCCATAAAATTCAACATTCACATAATATTAGACCATAAAACAAACACCATAAAAGATAAATACAAAATAACAAAGAAATTCACCACATACTTATGTCAATGGACTCTTCAAAACAATATTATATACAACAAATGGATACCACAAAGAGAACTCTTCCCCTTCAACCACCCAACAATCATCCCGCACAACATTATACTACTCACAAATTACTACACAAAACTACAACATATACATTATAAAACAATTCTGAATACACATTTTATCCCTGAACAAAACAGAGATACAAGATTCATCCCCCCAGCTACAACCATAGCACTCACACAAATATTCATAAACGAATGTAACCCAGAAAAAGACATCCTCACCAATAAAGATACTATACAAATACAAAACGAGCAAACCCACATATATGAGGACACTGGGAAATACCTTATCACCATACCAACAACCAGATTAAACTGGCTATGGCAACAATACAATAAAGCAAGATACAAATATACAAACATGGGCTAGTACCACAAACACAAATATTTGAAAAAGAAATAGTATGGCTCTACCAAAGATACAAAAATAAAACTCCCAAGAATGGCTCAACAAAAACAACACTACATACCCTACCCACAAATATAATAAACTCCCTCATAACCACCTTCAATATCTCACACTCCTACATTTCCTCACCAGTAACATGCCCAACGCAAATTTCAAAATTCTACTCCCTTTTCGCAAGAGACAAAGTCTTCGGAGCACTAGGAACCGCCTTCCAATATAAATGGGAAGGAATAGGCTACGCTCACCCACATAATGAAGAAACAGCCCAACAAACAATCCATTGGGCGAGATTAGCAGCCAAAAATGATCCAAACACCATCACTATAGTAGTAATACCACACATAAACTAATACCAAGACCCCTCACCGTATATTGGACCATTCCCAGATACACACGTCATCACACACTTCGCTGCAGACACAATCACATACGAAGAACCAACAATCCCCCAAGATAGACAAAAACCGAAAACAGAGCCACTTGCAATACAAATCCTATGTATACACCATCGAAATCACAATATTGGCACATCCCACCAAATGAATACACTCAAAACAATACTTGAAAACCTACAAATCCCACAATATTACCTCCATAACGCCCCACCCACCCCGCACAACACACCAGTCAACAAAAGTAAACAATGGAATAAACTCATATACCCACCCGCAACCTACCAGACCACACTCAACACACCACCACTTCCAAACTTTGTAACAAACACTACACTCAAATTTCAACCACAACACTGCTACTATACCGATGGCTCCTTCATACCTCCCACCCAAAAAGCTAATAGACATTGGAAAAAAGAAAAAGCTAGATACGGAATATACAACCCAACCAAGATAGACATGCAAATGTCGAAAAGACTACCAGGACTACAAACATGCTTCCGAGCAGAACTAATGGCCATCCATAAAACACTCAAATTAATATCTACTAAATACCCAAACGAACCTGCACATATATTCACAGATTGCCTCAATTGCCTATATAACCTAAACACACACATTAAACACCCTACCATGCATAACAACCATGCAGACAAAACAATATTAACAAACATGGTAGAAATATTAAAAACCCGCACTCAACCCACTACATTTTGCAAAGTCAAAGCACATATTGACATTGCGGGAAACGAACAAGCAGACAAACTTGCAAAAATAGGAGCCAGAAAAATATACTCCATCGCTTCAAAATCATACGAGCATGCACACACCACACCATTCTATTTTCAAAAAGACATATGGCCAGGTCCTATGAAACGGCCAGATAAAGGTCCTGTGAGATGCCTACAAACATATCTAACTAAACACGACCAAGAAAATAACATTGAAATCATGACAAACCAATTCCCTAATATCAGCAAATGGACCAGGAACCCAGACATTGATAATGAACTATCCAATGCTTTTTGGCACAACCCTATGATCACATATGCATAAAAAACTAATATATTAAAATTCCGCACCGGCCAATATATGGGCAATGCAAGAAAACAACTATTTTTCGGAAGAGAAAGATTCCCCTCAATAACATGCTCTATATGTAACTCTGAAGATGCGGACACATGGCTTCACGTATTGCTAAAATGCAACCACCATCATATCCACGCCATAAGAGTAAAAAGACATAACAAAGCAATATGGGAACTAAGAAAACTAATCCTATCATCAGAAAAATCAAGATGCTACATCCTCATGAACGCATAAACATTTAATAATAACTCCCAAGAAAATACAGTACCCCCATGGCTATTAGCATGCTGATGTGAACAACAAAGATGTCACTGTAATGCCATATTTAAACCAGATATTCTATGTGTAAAAGGTCACCCGTACAATACTAACCCACCATCAAACCCATCAGACAACCTCACAATACAATTCATTGAATTTACCTATTGTAACGACAGATTCCCACAAGAAACAATTATAAACAAAATCCATAAATACCAACCCCTAATAAATAACATTGCAGAGTTAGGTTGGAAAGTCGACCCACTCATAGTCATAACAACATGAGCTAGAGGCACAACCCACATTCCCTCAATAAAACTCCTTGTAACAAATTTCAAAATACCAGAAACCACCATTAAACACACATTCAAGGAAATCAACACCATTGCCATACAACATGCTGGATCAATTATTCTGCATAAAAGAAAAATAGAAAACAACCAACCCCTACCCCATGACCAATAAATAACACAAAACTAACAAGAAAAAAGAAAAAAGAAAACAACTTTATTTAATAATAAGAACTAGCTCAAAGCGAACACTTGTCTCAGGAAGAAGGGATAGGACCGGTTGGCTCTCAACAAACTTTCCTGCCTATGATAAGAATCACTAGCAACACCAAGCCATGTTTACCATCTGAACGCTCAAACGGACAACGAAGCGAATCGAACCCGGACCGTTTAATGGTAGTACAAACGTTCCAACCAACCCTGGAACCATGACTTGGTGTCCTAAAACAAAAGCCAACACCCATACATACCCACGAGACTAATCAACACCACTAAGGTTACTAATACCTATCCCCATTTACTAAAGTGTCTATCCCCGAAAGGGGAGAGTAGTCTCGATACAATGGCCCTTTGTCCTGTGGGCTCTGGCTCATTGTCGAGACGAACAGACACTCTATTCACGCCGCCCCCCCAGAAAGGGGCAGGTGTTCATATCTATCTATCTTAGACCACTTTCCTTCAAAATCCTACATGCGGAGCAATGGGATATGCCATGCTACAAGATACCCCGACCACCAACACTAAGAGGGTTTAGAATCAGGACTCGCATTGACTCATGGTCCTGGGGACATGCCTCAAGCTCCCCGCAAGCTATCACTATCACTTACTAGGCTCGAGACTCTTAATTGAGAGTTCAAAACATGCTTTTACTGATGGGGTTGCCAAGTAGTTCAAATGATGGATTCGCATAAGGGTCCATGTCCAAAACACTTGTTGATGGACCTTATTTACAGACTCAAAATCGAATCCATGCTTGAAGATTGGTCATCCAAACTAGGTGGAATCTTGAGTGGGGATCGCCGACATTGGTGGAAAAATGATGCCACATTAATGTCACTTCAAATTTTTTTCATACCTTGGACGCAGACAAACTCCTTGTGGGTCCAAAAGTTTGCTCTCAACTTTGAAATAAAATCACTCGGTTTTGAAGGTTTCTTTGGTCTTGAACCCTAGTGTAAAAGTAAGTAATACCCATCTGAGTTATATTTGAAGTTAATCAAGTTATATTTGAAGGGTTCTCAACTGAGTCAGCAGGGGTTGGCTGGCCATCCGACATGGCCGTAGGCGATTGGCCAGGTGGCGACCCATGTCCTCAAATCCAACCAGGCAAAGCCACGTGGGAAGGGACAAAGGACAGTGGCATTCTCCGTCGTCGTGGCGTTCAAGGGCGCACGAGGCTCCTTCTCCGTCATTGCAAGCGCACCACCACCAACAACAACAGCAGCAGCAAAGCTCGCTCATAACATAACTCCGAATCCCGATGATCATTCCCGGTCTCACCCATTTTATCGCAATTAAAACGTGTTTGTACTGATTCTGCAATTTGCTTTACATGTCCCCCTGTGTTCAGAGAGACTCTCAGTGCCTCTTGCAGTGGTGACATTAGAACGTTTGAGCGCCGGGTTAGGGTTTCGGGGCTGGGGTTTGGGTTTGGGTTGGGGATTGAGGGGGTGGCCATGGCGAATTGATGTTGGAGGAAGCTGAAAGGTGGTGGAGGTCACGGAGGAGGGAGATATGTGATGTGGATAACTGTGAGAGGATGTCCATGGATGTAGTAGGCATTTCATGTCGTCCAAGCATTACGTCCATGGTTTGAAAGGTCCGGCAGAGAGTATTATTCAAGTGTGGAGGAGGAGGAGAAGGATGTCGTAGTTTGTTTGTGTTCCCACTTGCAGAGTTTATGTTGTATTGTGGTGTAGTAGTATTAGGGTTTCCAAACCCTCGGAGTGAGGGGTAGCAGCATCAGCATCAGCAGCCGAGCTTTCCTACAAGGCAAATTGGTGAGAGTTTGGACTAAAGGAGATCCGGAGAGGTGTTCTTATTGATTCTGAGTGGAAGAAGAATTAACGACAGAGTTGAGAATGGCGCAACTAGTGGAAGACTGGTACAAGCAGATGCCCATCATCACGCGCTCGTACCTCACCTTGTCTGTGCTGACAACCGCCGGTTGTGCCCTCGAGGTTCTCTCTCTCTCTCTCTCTCTGTTCGCACCGCATTTTGTGGGTAAGAGAGATATGGCACATTTTTCCACTTGTTGCATCATGTTGCGCGGCCACATTCCTTGACCTCACGTTCGCCAGCTATGGGGGTCAGTCATTTCTTAGGCACTGTAGCGGGGTGTCATATACCGAAATTGGATAACTGAATCGGAACGATCTCCTAGGGTAGAACTGGTTTAAAGCATATGACGTTAATATTCTCTTTATCTTTTCTCCATTCCTCGTCACTTGAGGAGCTGCACTTCTATATGTTCCTCTTGCTATTGAAGGACCTGCCATGGTCATTTTATTGCAGCTCTTCACCCGTGACTATCAAGGAATATTATATATGCCTTCACTTTGTGGTGTCAGAAGCACCAGCCACATTGCCAGCTTCTCTCTTTGCCTTTTGGTGTTCTGATGTGGTCTGTTGTCTCTGGACCTGCTTTAAACAGTGTCAAGGTTAAGGATCTGATAGAGTAAAGGAATAGATAGTTAAACCATAATAGAGTTATGGCGCATTTTATTCCACTTATTGCATGTTGCGCGGCCACATACCATATGCTCACTTTCGCCAGCTATGGGGGGTGATGGGTCAGTGTAATGTTAAGCACTACATTTACCTATCTATCAGATGTCCATGAATGGGGTTTGGCATTATGGGTTTTCGAACTGGACAGTGGCGGGGTGTCATGCCGAAATCGGACAAGCGAATCAGAATTTTATCTCCTACGGTAGAACTGGTTCAAAGCATATGTGTCGTTAACATCCTCTGGTCTTTCTCCTTTCCTCGTCACTTGAGGAGCTGCGTTTCTATACGTTGCTCGCTTGCCATTGAAGCACCTGCTATGGTTATGTATTGCAGCTCTTCACTGTGACTATCAACGAATAGTCTGTGTGTGAGTAGCACCAGTCACATTGCCAGCCTCTCTTTTGTCTTTTCGGTCTTCTGAGATGTGCTGTTGTCTCTGGACCTGAGAGAGTCCAAGAACAGAGAGTCAAAATATTGCACAGAGGAGACACGCCTGGCTTCTTCTGGTAGAAGTCTTTGATCTTTTTAGAACTCCATTCATTAAAGACGACAATTTCTACATTTTGGATACGTGGAAGAGTACTAAGGAAATTTCTATCATCATGCTGGTTAGACCCATTCATGAAGTACGGGTAACTGTGAATACAGTTCCTCTTACCGAGTGCTTGTGCGCCCTACTAACTTAAAAATTTTAGCGCTCATTGGCGGAAAGATATTTTAGGATTTGTTATATGCTGTGTGTACAATTTATCATCGATTTCCTAGGTGTATCTTGTAGTCGTCACGATTCAAGTTTTCTAGCTGAACAGTGGTTTCTAATCAAGTAGGTTGGCTGAATTGTTCTGAAGCAATTATTCAGGCAAGCCCATATTTATTGATGTATGTCTTTATGCTGCATTTTGGATTGTAGTTTCACATTTATGCGGGAATCTTTGGACAGGTAAATCTGCAACAGTTGCAAAGGGGTGGTACATGTTGTCGACTAAGTCAGTGATGTTATGTGGTGTTTTCTATGCAGATCATTTCACCATTTGATGTGTACTTGAATTCCACTCTGGTCTTACAAGAATATGAAGTATGGCGACTTATCACCAATTTCTTCTACTTTGGAAAACTTGGTATACACCTCACATCATGACTTGTTTTAGCTCATTACCGCAATGATATATCTTGTAGGATTTGGAGTATTTATTTCCTTACATTGTCATTTACAATCGATCATGTTTTCTTCTGTTGTGATGTTTACCTATTTGAAATCACCTGTACAGTTGAGAGTACTAAGAAAGGTTCATTCTGCAGATCTCGACTTTTTGTTCCATATGTTCTTTTTGGCAAGGTATTGTAAGCTTCTTGAGGAGACATCCTTCCGAGGTCGTACGGCAGATTTCTTTTTCATGCTCCTTTTTGGAGGAACAATTCTCACCACCATTGTGGTTGGGGGTGGCCTACTTACATTTGCTGCCCCTTTTGCTGATATCCTCTTCCTTAGCAATTCGCTCACATTTATGATGGTATGTAGTTCCACCTCTTATCATAGTGGATTCTGCTGTTCATTATAATTTCCCTGTATCTATGTGTACATTGTCCGACTCGTCAAATCATGTTGTAAGCTCTTAATCCACCTGTTGCAAATGGGCAATATGATCCAAGCAGTTTGTGTGCTTCACATGTCAATCACAGTATATGTATTCAGTACTTGACAACTGCCTTGTTGGGAACAGGTCTACGTATGGAGCAAGCGTAATCCTCATGTACAAATGAGCTTCTTAGGTCTTTTCAGCTTCACAGCCCCATATTTACCTTGGGTGAGTAATTGCAACCGCAGTTTCTGTGATCTTGATTAGTATTAGATTCTGCTATTGTTGATTGCTCTAAAAGAAGTGTTTCTAGATATTCTAAAGTGGGGATCTGCCAGTGACACAAACTAAAGCTCTCATGTATAATCCATCCAGGGATGCATCTGATGTGTTGCATTGCTAAACGTTGCAGGTTCTTTATGGCTTTGACGATTGTTGATTGCTCTAAAAGAAGTATTCACTAGATTTTCTATAATGGGGATGTACCACCAGTGCAAACTGAAGTTCTCATGTGTTGACTTGCTCAATTTGCCAGGTTCTTTTGGGCTTTTCAGTGATGGTTGGGAGCAGCCCCTGGGTAGACCTTTTGGTAAGATTTCAACCTCTGTACTAGAAGATGAACGAGGCTCAGTGTATCGTACCTGGTTAATGCTGGTATTCAGGATGAAGTGTCATGTTATTTGTAACTACTTCCTATTGACAATGCCGTAGTGAACCTTGAAGCCACTGAGACATGTGTTTGATTGTGCAGGGGATGTTAGCAGGTCATCTGTACTACTATTTTGAGGATATATACCCTCTTATGACAGGGCGACGGATCTTGAAGACCCCTAGCATCATCAAAGCACTCTTTCCCGAAGAGACTGTGGTAGTGTCAAGACCTACTGCAGCAGCATGGGGAGCAGGTCCTGTTGCACCTCAACCTCAACGAGACCAGTAGCATCATTCAACATCTGTTGATGAGTTTTCATTCGTCTGACACTTAATGACGTATTGCCTACAGGTGCTGCTAACCCAAAAAGATTCAAGTGTTCCTTGGAGCTTAATTGCAGCCCTCCATGCCCACTGAAAGTGTTTTGGGCCATCTTTCTCTACATCTTTTGTTGCATTAGGATGAAAGCATACCTAGTGAGTGTTGATGGGACCACCTGTTTCCTGATCAATGTATGCAAAGCTGTAATCCACATATTATTACTTGATGTATTTGTCCTTCACATGTTTGGAAAACATAGTACCTACAAACCCTTCCGTACCCATAGGGATTTGAACCCTCAACTTTATGAGCAGGCCACTTTGATCTGGCAAAGGATTTCGGGTGCGTTTCATAGAGAACTGTGCTCCTGCCGAGCTACACAGCTGAACCCATATTGAAGCCCTTTTAGTATGCTAGACACAGGAATGAGCCTTGGGAGGTTTGATTTTTTCACCATTGGATTCCAGATTTGTGGTATTTGACTATAACATAATCAATTCCCTCTAGGTGCTTTCAACTTGGATTTTATTCTTCAACCAATATAAGTGAGTGTCTTCTTCCAGTATTGTATTGTAGAAATTTTTAATGCCAGTATTGAATATATTTTTGTCATGTATCCCAGTAGGCCTTCCAGAAGTGTTTCTGGGATACCTGCTTATGGATGTGGTAGCCCAGTCACCAATCCAATCTCATATTTAGCTCTAAACAGTGCAGTACAACAAACAAAGACAAAGACACTAATTAGAACTCGGGAATGGGTCCTTATTGTGGGCACTTCCAATTGTGCAACAAATCATAAACACCACATACAGTTTCGACCCATTTCAGTGCGGCATGTTGACAAAAATGTCAAAAGCTAAATAAATAGATTCTATATATACACCCATCAAATGGTCATGCACCTTCAACCTGCAATTGGGCCATATAGAAGGATGTGTAACTTACATGTTCAACTTTAACAGTCATGATGAGAGAAATGTGCCTATGGACATCCTCTCTCAAGTGTTTGGAAATGATTTCATATCCATCAGTGAAACTTCACCCTTGCACATTTTCAAAGGAAGGGAACTTCAACCCAAACCTGATGTGAGCTTTGAAGAGTTTCATCATTAAGAAAAATCACTCCACAAATCATCTCTAGTATCAAATCATCTGAAATAGTATAATTTGGGTTGCATGCTATTTCAAACTTTTATGTTGGATGTATGAGAAGTACATTCGTTTGCAATAACTCCCTCTAAGGTTGGGCACATGGCCCAACTTTGTTGTTCTTCGAGTGTTTTTTAACCGTTGGGGAGGCAGGCAGCCGGACGAGCAGCTATACATCACATCAAAAAAGTGGCTATAGAGAAGGCAAGCCACCACGCAAGCTGTAAAATATAATAAAAATGCATATTTTGTTTTACCCCAACATAATAAACTTGTTCTTATTTTACTTGACGGTGAATAAATATTTTCTGCAAGCAAATTTTACATTCGAATTGTAATTTCTTTTACTTTAATTGTTTCACTGCAAGTCTTTCAAGGGCCACCCGAGTTCTGGAAGTCCGAGCCATGCGCTCTCTCTCTCTCTCTCTCAACACCTCGCGATTATTTTTCATGCAGACCTTGAACGAGGGGTATGGTAGGCATACTCAAAACAACATCAGTGTTCATGTTTTACCAAGCTTCAAGGGGGGACTACTTCCTTCCTTTAAGAGGGTTGTTACCTCATAGTGGATCCACGGGGGCTTGTTTGTTATCAAGTTTTTTCTCTTGTTCAAGACTAAATATGTGAGGTATTTTGTGGATTTTTGGTGTACGTGTTTTGCGAGTTTCTTAATTTCATGAGGGGTAAGTTGAGTTTTCTAAGTGGTTGCATTGATGGCTCATGGATGGCTCCTCTTACGCTGGTTGTGATGGTGATAAGGGGGTGGACATTCCAACCTTTTGTGTTGAGAGTTTGGATGAGTGAGTTAAATTTGGTGGGTTTTTTGAGGCTATGATAGTGGGGAATCTATTGTGACAATATGTAATTCAATGCATTATGAGACATTTGGTGGGAAGGGTTGAGTAAGGTACTCCTAGTGTGAATAGTATGTATAGTCGGAGCCAGGTCGTGCATGTAAATGGTGCAAGAGAGCATGTACATTGGAGCAACCATACATGTATTGAGTTATCTTGAGGACAAGAGTCGTGGTTACGTGCATTTGTGAGGGTGTGAAATATAGCGTGCTTGTTGGTTTGGAGTAAGTGAACTATTTGATGAATGCTTTGTTGTGGAGCACATCCTAGGCCTTTCGTGTTTGATGCCAATTTTAATATTTACTGACAAAAATGATAGAGTCAATACTAACAATGCTTTGTGAGGGATTTTGTGGCCGTCATTAAGTTGTGTCAAGCTAATTTATAACAACTCTATGTTGAATCCCAATATGAGTCTTAGAGTTGACCATCGCACAATTTTGGCCCAAACAAATGATGTTGATACGGGGGAGTACAGTTTGGTGACCAAGGAGGTACTTGCCAACACGACTTCTCACATCTAGAGACAATATGCAGAGGCAAACTCTTTGATGGCTGATGAATTTGAGTCTCACTTTCTTGCTCAACATGCAATGGATGTTCTCGTGATAGTTAATCCTCGTAACTTTTGAAACCAAATGTAAGTGACAACTTCCCTTACCACATTTAGGTTCTTAAGGAGTTATGCTATATTTCTAGAAGGTCGATTGAAAATGTCATTAATCTTGGCATATTGGACCTAACCACAAGGGGTTATCAATAGACAAAATGTTATACTTATTTTTAACTTGGTTCAAGCACAATAAAGTCGATAGCTCTTGATCCTTGTAAAAGTTAAAGTGAAAATGATTTTGGAACTATATAATAACTTTGAATTATGTGAAAATCTCATAAATGTTATTCATTTATTTATATTAGTTTTGATGATGCCCTCGAGTATATAATGATTTCAATGAACACGAGGAAAAAAACCCTCCAAGCTCAAAATACTTAAAGTCATGAAATTTACATCCAAAACTAGATCTAGCCACTTGCTTTTGAGGATTACTTTTCAAGATAAGTTGTAAATCTCCTCTTGATATTCTATATTTGAGTACTTAACACAACAATAGAAGGCACCATGAAAAAAAAAAATCCAATTTAAACAATATCTTGCTGCTACTTTTAAGCATTTAAACAAAAATTGATGGTTTTAATATACCGTGCTTGCACTAACCTTTATAAAAATGGGAGCTTTGCAATAAGTTCAATTGAACTCAAGGTGTACATATTGAGTTGCAATAAGTTCAATGAACTATATACTAACCTTGAGTTAAGGCACCACGGGCCTTGGCTTGGTGGTTAGGGCTCATGGCCCTCAATGAGGAGGTTGTGGGTTCTATTCCCCATGCTAGCGTGGTGCTCACCACCTTCGTCCACCCAACTATGGTGGGGGGTCCTTGGACCTTGTTGTATGGGTACCTCAAAGTCCTTTGGGGGGATACCATGTCCGGTATCTTCAAGGCACTAGTGGCTAGCTAGGAACTAGTATAGTGTGTCACTACAGTGTCCATCCTCGAAAGGGGAGAGTAGTATTGTCCCAATTGTCCCCTTGTCCAGTGGGCATCGGGTCATTGGCATTACGAACGGACACTTTATTCACGCCGGCCCCTTGCTAAAAAGGGACCGGAGTTTCTATCTATCTTTCTATCTAACCTTGAGTTAGTTGTGGCTATGCATGCTCAACAATATCGGATTCATGGAGGCTTTTCCATTCATAGATGCAATGATAGCTTGGAGGTCTGATAGGGTTCAATATGGGTTCATGCGGTAATTGGACTTCGAAAAACCACTATCTCCCTCATTCAATGTACTTCATTGTTTTATTTGTGTGCAATTACATTGAATAGTCATATTACTATGGGCCACAATAATTTCCTAGAGGCCACATTAATCCTCATAATGAGAATCAATGTGAGCCACATTAACTTTCAATCCACACTAATTTTTTATAGAAATTTAGTGTGGGCCACCTTATGTGTTCTTTGAGGAAATGTGGGTGATTCTTTCATTTTGTAATATTTTTTGTCCTAAAATTCATATTTGATGTGTTGGTCAAAAGTCTTTGTGAAGACTTAGTAGAAGACCTAGTGGGGCATACTATCATATGAGCGGCAAGTGATAACACATGAGCAATGACATACAAAAATCAAATGGTTTAAGGTTCACATGTTTCCTAAAACCATGAATTTATTTCATGATAGAGTGGCCCATGTACATGGATATGGATGGGTTATATGGTTAACTCATTCACCAATTAAATTCACATGCGCCTTGGATTTTCATTGTTGTGATAAATAGAGTGTCACGTAATGAGAGTAAGTAACTTTCACAAGCACATTTATAAATTGCAAATGAAATCATGTATGAAAATTGTAGCATGGAATTGAATTATATGCATGTTGAAATGGTCCAAGGGAAGATGATATTTGCACACAAACACGAAGTCCATGGATTATGGTTTACTCAAAGAAAGGCATTATGTGAAAACCAACCCACACAATCACATTGGAATACCTAAGACTACCAATAATGCTATTTACTCCCAATATCCTCCTCATTACCCTTGTTTGCCTCATCATCTACATAAGTGCACTGAATCAATTGTTGGGATCTTTGACGATCAACCGGTGTCGACTCAAATGCCATAGCCTTAGCCACATTCTCTATATGTGGAGGAAGCAACATTGTGCTGGGAGGTGATTCTAGTTGGTTCACAATTATGTTCACATGAATTAAAACATCATATACATTACGAATTATAGCCATATGCAATACAACGGTTTTAGTTATCAAATGGTAGCCACATTTACTTACTAATGCGAGAACGCTTTGCAACCTTCGACACATGTTTGTTTTCATCCATGAGAGATGTAGTACGAGGTACACTTCCATGTGTGAGGAGAGGGATCTCTGCACATAATGGAGATAAAAATGGCATTGAATAGGGTTGAATCACCCTCCAATGCTGCAACGTGGCGACTGCTTCGCTTACATGCATGAATTGAAGCACGTGGACACAATGTAGACATCAATCATACACACAAAAACGTAGACATTGCAAAAATCAAATTTGAATGAGTGGCATTAAGGTCTATAAGCACTTGTGGATGCACAAGCATCAAGTCATTACATCATGCCTAACTTCTTTTTACTTTAACTAGAAATACGAGCATGCAAGCATCCTCGTGAAGGTAAGCATTGAGCTTCCCTTGACCCAAGGTCTTGAACTTGCATTAATTCCATTTCGACTACCAAATTAGTGTGGCCCACGTAAATCATTACCACTCTGATTTTCAACCCCCATCAATAGGACTATTTAGTGGAGTTTAGGAATTGGGTTGCATGTAATTTTACCTTGAAATGGTTGAGTGCTTGAATGTGGGTTAAATGTTGGGCAATCATGTGGCCCCTATTTCCACAACGTTGACCATAATTGGGAGGTGCTTCTAGGAGTAGGTGCTCTACAATCCTACTTATTTGATATGACACATTTGGGAAACGAGAAAACCATTGTATTATCAAGGCATCACATACTCAATAATATGACAATTTGGACCTCTTTATCATAATAACAAGCTACTTCATGAAAGAAAATATTAGTTATTTTGCCACATGGACAAAATAAGATGCTTTCAAACATCTTTACAAATATGTAAACTTCCCTCATGAAAATCTATGTGGACTTCAAGAAGGAATCAATAATTCGTTGGTGTTGCCACCTCAAATTAGTAACAAATATCTTATTCAACTGTTTGAATTGGCATGTAGTTTCATCATGTATGCATGTGTTAACTTTAATGGGGTGTCCAGAGAAAATGTAGCTAATAATTGAGCACGATGTCGAGCATCTACCAAGTTTCAGAATAAGCACATGTTTCTCATCAACATCTAAAGAGTCCAAGAGCTCCACGTTAAGGTCAAAACTATGTGGCTCCAGTCTATGTCCCAAGGCCATGTCAACTAGCTTTGACATGCAATATTCATCTTCAATGATGTCTTCAACTTCCAATATCAGATAATCTTCAAAAGGCATCTCATTTTGTCCAAGTTGTAGTTTTGAAATGAGGGGTGCCAAAACTTCAATCTCCTTGGTCAAATTTCATTTTTCTTGTTGGCCCTCATTGGCAAATTTTGCACTCCAATCAGGTGGCAAAATTGATGATTTTCTCTAACAAATTCAAATTATATGAAGATCCACTTTTGTCCAAACTTAATTCCCTTAGTTCCCATGGTTTAACATCAATTTATATTCAAATATGTTTTATCCACATTTCATATGTGACTTTTATTTTATTTTATTTGTGTACTGATACATGTGTGGGACCCGTCACATATGCATTCTTTTTTATTACCTCTATAATATGACATTTTGGGGGTCCAAGGGTGCCATATTAATAATGCCACAGTCATATCATACATGTAGAGTTTAAGTAGAAAGTTTGTGTCATTATATTGAGGTTGTTGTACTAAAGAGGTAGGACTATACTTGCAAGGTTGGCTCAACTGCTTCATGGTTATGATGCTACACTAAATATTGGCTTTAGTATCACCCATGCTATTTGCCTTGCTCAATACTAATGGTAATCCGCCCACGTAGTGTTCACAACACTGAATGTAAACCCAACTTTATTTATCATCCTTGTTAAGAAATAACCATACATTGTAGATTTACAACGTAGTAACTATTGTCACTTTCTAACTGATGTTTCATTCATCCGGATTTTGACCATCGGTGACAATATTTCATTACAAAATTGTTAGTTTGCAAAAATAAAAATAAAAATACCAAACTTTGTTTCAATAATTGACATTGATTTCATCCAAATTCTAATCATCCGTGACAATGCTTGTGAACTTATTCACACGAGGTGTCATTAGAAAAACTTACCACGTTGAAATGAAACACCGTATGGCACTAAATACAATATTTAGTGTAGTCTTTGTTGTATGTTGCACTGAATATGATATTTAGTGTCACTCGCTATTTGGATTTACACAATGTTGTATATTTTATTATTGATGTAATGTTTTCTACCAAGTAAAGTTGTTAATGTTCTATAATGTCCAAACGACCAATTTAACACTTGTTGGTAGACTATGAAATATACAATAAATAGACATAGCATTGCATAATTCCAATTATTAATTGATGCTAAATATCATATCTAGCCTTGTGAGTATGGTGCAACTCCGCGTTGTTTCAATATACCGTAGCTCTCTAGCAACTTGGGCAACTTTCTGCCTAACAATTTATTAAAGTGCGAAAGTAAGTTAGGCAACCTAGAAAACAATATTCTCAACTTGGACAGATTTAAAAAGTAATTCAAAAATAATCTAGACATTCATCCAAGTCATTTCTATAATTCATGGATGGTTTTCCTAATTTCATCTATGGCGGCTACAGTTAACTTAAACACTTTAACTAACCAACATTTCTTACCCTAAAGTTTAAGTGAGATCAATGCCACTTGAAGACATTGTTGAAGTTATTTGATGCTACTCTATTGGATTCCAGTCAAGGTCACTTGCATCATTATTGTGATTTTAGGCACTCTTTAAATGTTGTTACTTTTTTTGGATACTCAACAAAATTAATTCCCAATAATTTAGGCACCTTTAAAATTATTTATTTTATGCCCAAGCTGCTAGAGAGCTACAGTTGGGTGCAACTTTGAAGAGCATTTTCACCTTGCTACCGTAAGTGTGGAAATATTCATGATTAGACTAGTTAATTTTTTAAATATTATTATTATTACTATTATTTTCATATGGGTTTCTCCCTCAGAGTTTACTTTATGAAGTTTTTAATGCAGTTTTCATGTTGAGAGACTAAAAGCTTGGGAGCTAATAGCAACCATAAAGAACTTGATACAAATAGCCAATTTGGCATAAAGGTGAGGCTTTCACAACATTACTAAGTAACTACATGATGGTCTCTTTTTAAAAAAGAGGTTGCGATTAAAAAACTATGATAATATACAAATGCTTGTCAAAAAGTTCATAATATACAACATGTATGTTCCTTGTAAATTGGTAGAGTTAAAAGGACAATGTTGCTCATTTGATACCTAGTCTCGTGGAATGCGGTCAAGGAGTTGCGTAATGTTATGTCACACGCCAAAATTGGCAACTCCTGACTATTAACTTAGCCATCTTTGCTAGGTATTCATACTTGGCAATGAGAAACCATAAGCTCGTTGTTTCAAATTTTCTTAAAATTACAAATTCACTCAACATTTGATTTAGCGTGGCTGCAATAGTCTCCAAAATGTTGATGCTAAGTATTGTGGGCTACATTATAAACAACGACACCAACACATAACCATTGAGCACATGAGATGGTATTTTGGGATCGGGAAAAAGAACGCCTGCCACAAAGTATAACCCTTTCTTTCCCATGCCCTCAATCTTGACCGTCGATCTTCGTGATTAGAGGGTTTGAAGGAGAGGCTGCCAAAATGGATATGATCAGTAACTCCTCTCGTCAATCCTCCTGGCCCTCAAAGGTTACCTAGTCCTAAAAACTCTGGAGATGGAGATAACTTGTAGATGCACACTATACACCACCCCACCTTGTAGGTTACCACAATGATATTAGATGAGAAATAGCGAGCATTCGAGAGACTTCCAATCAAATGAGATCCAATTGAATCATGTCTTACTTGGGTTGTTTTGAACATTTAATCTATTCTTGAAAATAGACTTCAATAATACAAAGAATCATCATTATCGCATAAACCCTTGCTAAATGCTTATTATTATTATTGTATATTTTGGTATTTTACATAATATTAAAGTTTCCATTGAAGTCGCACGGGTAAGACGGGCATGTGGAGAGGTTGATGCAAATCAACTCCCTTGAGTATGAGATTCCACTCTATTGTAATACGTGATGGTGTGTGTATACTTTGGACTCCACTATAGTGCATAATATTCACCATATTGTATATTTTATGCCATCGGTACTACACCGTTTATGGTATTTAGTGTCACTTACGATTTGGAGTGATGCAATGCTACAACTTTTTATTGTTAATGTAAATTTTTGACCAAGTAAGAGATGTTTATTAGTCTATAATGTCCACACAACCAATTTGATATTTGTTTGTAAAAGATGAGGTTTGTAGCAAATAGTTATAGCATTGGGTAGTTCCAGATCGGAAGTGACACTAATTACCATAAACATTGTACTAATATATAGTGTATTGCAATGATCATCCCGATTAGTGTGTGTGGTACTAATTTCCGAAACGTGCACTATTTTGCGAGGTCTCAAAAGTAGCGAGGGTTGAATTAATTTTTAAAGTGCTACCAAATTTATGAATCCATGCTCATTTACCATACATTTCAAGGAAACGAGTGTGTGCTCTAAGGTGCTTGTAGAGTGATAAAAAAATTATATGCAAACACATGCTTTGTCAATGACTAGTACAAGGATGAACAATGCCAATAATTTCAATCAACAGTGCTCCTATGCTTAGTGTTTTCAGTGAATAGTGTCGAGATGAACAAATACTTCCTAGATCTTTTGGTGCACTAATTTCATTGCATAAAGAAATCAAGTATCACCTTCACTACATTAATTATCCTAGTTAGTGAAGGTGGGCTTATAGTGCGTGTAAGAAATTAGTGAAGGTGATACTAAATTTCTTCATAGTTTAAAATCAGTAGCAACTAGAAAAATCCATGATTTCGGGATCCCAATTTGTCAAAGTGTCAAAATGCCAGAAACTCTCAATGCAAACTCTCTTCAGTTTCTTAGTGTTAAGAGATGCCTCAGGAGTGAGTGGCGCCAATTGTTAAGAAGAAAAGAAGCCTCTTCGAGCTCAAGAAAACAAATTATGCACTCTACGAACACCTCAAGGCACACACTAATTTTCTTGAAAGGTGTGGTAAACGAGCATGATTCATGAATCTAATATCACTTAGTAAAAAAAATTCAACCCTCACTAATTATTTATGAGAGTTGGCAAAATAGTGCGTGTTTTGGGAACTAGTAGCACAAGCAATAATTGGGATAATCAATGTAATTTCTCACACGCACAATCAGCCCTCGCTCGCTAATCGGGATAATCTGTGGAATTTTTGCACACACACACACTGTTAGCCCTCCTTCACAAATTGGGATAATCAGTGTAATTTCCCAAACACATTACTAAGATTCTCGAATGTTTGGTGAGTTTAGACTGAACACTCCAAATATTCAAGAATCTTAGCCATTGCCCATAGAATGCCATGCCATGCCATGCCATGCCTAAGCTAAGTAATGTTATGTCGCCCTCCCTCACTAATTGGGATAATAATCAGTGTTGCCTTATTAGTGATAATAAAAGAAGAGGCCAAATTATGATAGTACACGTCTGTGGAAGTGGCCACGTCATCCACAAGAGACGGATGTACGCACGCACGGATGGATGGATGGATGGATGGATGGATGAACACTGGTTGCGGGGAGCGAACGAGTCCTTCGTTGTTGCAGCCCTAGTTTCTTGCTTTGACTCCCTCCGCCTCCTGCGCCATCTCTCCTCCCCCTTCTTGCGCCTGCGGGACCGGATCCTCCCTTCCCCCGCTCCACTTCGCTAACGCCCGCGGACGGATTGACGCTGCTGCTGCCATCGCAATTGCAATTACGCTTAAAGTTGCAAATCATTCCCAATTGGTGGCGAACTTACTTACTTACAATTCCACAGACTTCGTCTTAACTAATAACCCTCCATCAGGGCGCTGCCCGATGCCACCATATGAAGTGGCCCCTCCCAGAGACGTGGTCCAGCACCGCTGCGTGTGTTGATGAGATGACGGATTAGGCGGTAGGTTGCCGAGGCTCGATGGGGTGCGGTATGGAGGAATTTGGTGAGCTCGGGCGCAACTTACTATTCACTAAGGTTTTTGTTTTTGTTGTTGTTTGGAGTTGTGAGGGAGCTTAGCCTGTTTGAGGGTTTGGCACTTTGTGGAGAATTTGATGTATTGGCTATCGGTTCCAGCTGTCGTGTCACTTTGGCCCTGGCCGTATCTTTGCCCAATGGACCGAATTCGTACGAGCCAGGGCCAAGGGCAAAGATCAGGGAAGAGAGGATTGTTTGTCTGTTTCGTCGTTCGTCTTGCGGACTATCGAGTTACGTTGTCGATGACCGATGCTAGAAGTCGGTGTGTGTTTCCCCTGGACTTCAGAGATGCTGTTTTGTTTGGTTAGTCAACTGGAAACAGTTGTTTTTAGTAGGTACCCTCTCTCCCTCTGCCCGTGAGCATGTCACGCATCTTTTACCTAGGTGGACATTTTGGAGAAATAGGAGCTCCTTGATCGGGCGAGGAGCAAATTGAGTTGTATTACAGCTTGATCCTCAGTGTATATGTCCATTAAGAACGAGTGGTGTGGTCTGGACTGGATATCCTTGTTCTCTTGCTCTTTTTATCTTAATTCGAAGCCCAGCCGCTTTCATTTGAATCGTTTAATTTGAAGCTATGGATTTCTGGAAGCCTTGCCAGTCTCATTCCGTTGTGTTTTGACTGACATGCTGTTTTGATGCTCCTTTCATACTCGTCTGATGATGGCAGGACAAGTGATCCACAGCAGCTCTACGATTTCAAATTAAATGCTGCAGTTTTATTGGTGTGTCCGCCACGTCATGTTATTTTGCGACGATTTTACTGGTGGATAGTGGAAAGTTGTACAGATTGATATAATGCCCCGAAATGTCCATAAAGCTGGATGTCACTATTGGGGTATGAAGTTTCCGAAGTTACAAGAGCAACAGCAACTCGCGGGTTCGATAGGAGAGTTGAAGTGGATGATGCAACAAGTCCTCCTGCCGTAAGGTGTAGCGGTATCGAGAGGTTTTCTTTCTTTGGGTGGTGTGGAATGCTCGGTAGCAGTTTGTCTGCTCAAACCCATCATAGTAGTGCGCACATCAGCGAGGGTTCCGAATTCGCAGCAGGCCCACCTTTTTTCACCCCTCCTCATCATCAAACCACCATGCCCACTACTGATAGCCAAACCCTTGGAGATGAGTATACTCTCTTCCCAGTTGAAGACATTGTACAGTATCCCCTCCCAGGTTATGTAGCCCCTGCATCTGTCCAGTTTAGTCCCGATGATAAGCTTATCACCTACCTGTACAGCCCGGATAGCACTCTCAGCCGAAAAATATATGCTTTTGATGTCGCAGCGAGACAGCAACGGTTGCTGGTCACACCTCCAGGTGGAGGAGTGGATGAGGGGAATCTTTCAACAGTAGAGAAGTTGAGGAGGGAGAGATTGCGGGAGAGGGGATTGGGAGTCACACGTTACGAGTGGGCCAAAGGAGGTGCGGTGCTCGCGTCTCGGTTGATGGTGCCTCTTCCTAGTGGGGTATGTCATCTCCTCGATCATATATGAATATTTTATTATATCTGTTCTTGTTTCTATTATTGTGCTTGAACATCGTTCTGGTGAGCTGGCGTTTCCAATTGTTGACTTCGTTATCACGCACTTTCTGGGTTTCTTCCTTTTGAACAGCAACATGAGGAGTAATTGTAATTATTTAGGATAAAAGACATGAAGGCATCAGTAGCAAACATGAGCTTCTACTTGCCAGTTAAATTCAGCTCCAACTCCTTTGGCATGTTCCTGTAACTTCTGCTTGGGTATCAAGAGGAATTATGATAGGTTTGTCTTTCTTATCTTGTGGAATTCTTCTCTCCATCAGCAGCAAACAAATTATCCTGTTAGTATGAGCAGGGGAAGGAACACAATTGGGTGTGAGTGAGAAGATTCATTTTATCTTGTGTTGCTTCTCAATGATGCCAGCATTAGTCACTGATGAGGTGTTACAATCCGGTGCAACCTAAGAGAAAACTTATCTACCTCAGCATGTAACCAACAGCCAGCCCCAGTGTATATTACAGTGTTGGACCAAGCTCCATTTCTCCTGCAGTTCAATAAAGTTCTGTTTACTGGTATCTTGCTTATCTGAAACCTCTAAATCGTTGGCAGATTTATGTCCAAGATGGATTGGGAGCTGAGCTACGGCGTCGTGTAGCCAGCACGTCTTGGTCTCCCATTCTTGATCCTCAATTGTCGCCAGATGGATGCACTATAGCTTATGTGCGTGATGACGAGCTAATCGTTGTCCCTATCACCTGTGGAGAGCCCATTCAGATCACTTTTGGCGCACGAGGGACTGGCAAAGTTAGTTTCACATCTTCCCTCTATCTTCCCTCTTTCTTGTTATTGATTTCAGCTTTTAAAGGAAGGTCTGCAAAGGTCAGCAGGATGGATCTTGCACCTTCCTCAAAGAGAGATGATGTTAGACTGATATGAAGCTTGTGCAATTGGTGCGATGTGCACTGGCACTACCTACTTTTCTTCTTTAACCTTCATATAAATGTCATCCGCAATTGAATTACCTTGATGGCTGTCTTTCAGGCAATGGCTAATGAGTGAGTGACAAAATGAAATGTGATTTATATTGCTTGGGATCACTATTTTTGCTAATTTAGGGATTTGTGTGCCTCGTACACTTTGGACAGCTTTTGTGGTGGCAAGATCACATTTTTAAACCTAAACGATTTACCTGGTTAGCACTCACCTTTGAGTATTTTTATCACATAACTTAGTGCTTTAGTTCTAGGCTGCAGTACCCCTCTTTTGTGTTTCCTACTTACTTATTGAGACCAACTTGATGCAGACTCATGGCCTGGCAGAGTACATTGCACAGGTACTATCACATTCCCCATCACAATTTTTTTTTTCTATTTTGGTTCTCTTTTGCAGACTATTGGTAAAGAGCCCTTATGCCTTGTAATCATATGATCTGCTTTGAGATATTGTAATATGTGTGTTACACTTTCTCATGTACCTTTTTCATCTCATGGTTCACATATAAACTACAATTTTGAATGTTGAAGACGGGAATATGAGCAGTTCTTAATGAAGGGGCTTGGTGCAGAGCAGGAAGAGATGGACAGACGAAATGGCTTTTGGTGGTCACCAGATAGCCGATTCATTGCATTTGCGGAAGTGGATGCAGCTGGGATACCTCCATTCAGGATTATGCACCAAGGAAAAGCAACAGTAGGTGGGGATGCTGAAGAAGATCATGCATACCCATTTGCAGGTCATGCAAATGTGAGTGTTCGGCTTGGTGTGGTCCCAGCAACCGGTGGGAGTGTTGTTTGGATGGATTTAGTATGTGGATTGTGGGGTGAAGGTCACGAAGATGAAGAATATTTGGCAAGGGTAACGTGGTTACCCAATGGTTTTCTTACAGCTCAAGTGCAAAACCGACCTCAAACGAAATTGAAGCTCCTGAAATTTGATCCTGTGACAGGCAGGAGGACAGTGTTGCTCACAGAGGAGAGTAATATTTGGGTAAACTTGCATGACTGTTTTACTCCACTGCATAGGTGTTCTGGACGCCTTGCTGGTGGATTCATCTGGGCAAGTGAAAGGACAGGATTCCGTCACTTGTATTTGCATGATGAATATGGTAACTGCCTTGGGACCCTCACACAGGGAAGCTGGATTGTAGAACAGGTGGCAGGGGTAGATGAAAATGCTGGCCTGATTTACTTCACAGGGACCTATGACAGCCCTTTTGAAACCCATTTGTACAGCACAAACCTATATGTGGACTCCTCACAGCCTCCTGCAGAACCAAAGAGGTTGACACAGGGGGCAGGTCGGCACATTGTGGTACTGGATCATCAAATGCAAAAGTTTGTTGATATACATGATTCTTTAGATACTCCTCCCAGAGTGTTACTGTGCTCATTAGATACTGGGAAATTGCTGGTCTCAATCTATGAGCAACCAGCCCCTGCATACCATGCTCGAAGGTTGCAACTTACACCTCCTGAGTTTAGAACACTTACTGCTAGTGATGGGACTCCACTGCATGGGCTTGTTTACATACCGGATTCCAAACAGTTTGGGCGGCCTCCATATAGGGCAGTTGTGAGTGTTTATGGTGGCCCTAATGTGCAAATAGTGTGCAACACCTGGATGAACACTGTTGATATGCGCGCGCAGTATCTGAGAAGTCGGGGTATTCTTGTTTGGAAGGTTTGTCTTATTATCCCTGTTTTACACCTGGCTCACGCTGATATGACTTTAATTTATTTCTTGTTAGTTAATTTCATGATATAATAGGGTTGTTAATCAATGAAGTATGTGACTTTATGTATCCTTTGCTAAGAGTGATCTTTTCAGCAGCTCACTGAAAATGCCTCCGAAGTACACTAGAAGATGAAATTCTCTTTATTATCCTGCCGTAAAGTTCTCGAATTGTTTAGACTCAATCAAGTCAGATCTCTTATCCCGAGAGAGTCGGTCATACTCTTACTGAGAAAGTTGGCATGTCAATTGAATGGCTAGTCTCATTTGTGATCATCAATGGTGTGTCTAATATTTTATTTTTCTGATACCTTGCTTCATTTGCGCAGTTGGACAATAGAGGTAGTGCACGACGGGGGCTGAAGTTTGAGGGAGCTATCAAGCATAACATGGGAAAGGTTGATGTGGAAGACCAGCAGATTGGAGTGCACTGGCTTGTGAGGCAAGGACTTGCTATTCCCAATCGAATTGGTATCTATGGTTGGAGCTATGGGGGTTACATGGCCTCCATGGCACTAGCTCGCTGTCCAGAAACTTTCGCATGTGCAGTTGCTGGAGCACCTGTCACATCATGGGATGGCTATGACACACATTATACTGAAAAGTATATGGGGACTCCATCCAGCAATCCAGCAGGGTATCAGTACAGCTCTGTGATGCACCATGTGTATCAGATCACTGGGAAGCTTTTACTGGTCCATGGGATGATTGATGAAAATGTACATTTCCGGCATACTGCCCGCTTGATCAACACTCTCACTGCTGCATCAAAAGATTATGAGTTACTGGTGTTCCCAGACGAAAGACATATGCCCCGAGGGCTTAGAGATCGGATGTATATGGAGGAACGTATATGTGATTTTTTAGAGCGGAACATTTGACTTAAACCTGTATGTATTTGAGACTTCTAGGTTTACCATCAGAAGGTGTGCACAAAAGCTTGATAGTTTTCAAAGGTTTAGCATATTAGTCCCTCTGTATAATAATCTACACCCCCATCTGTGCAAATTGGGAAACTGTATGGCATCAGATCATTAAAGCAATCGTGGCCTGAACTTTGGTTTTAGGCAGAAAGGGGACACTTGCCTTTTGAGTATTGGATACAGCTCCCAGGCTGAGACTTGATAGTCATTTTGCAATACAGAGCAGCCACTTGGTAGTGTTTGCGCCCACTTTGGGGATAGACACTGTAGTTTTTTTTTAATTTTTAAAAATTGGAGTGACAAGTCTGGCATATCATAAGTATGCCATGAATCCAACATTCAAGGGTAACCTTGTTTGACACCATAGAGTGCCTCTGAGGCTCTCTTTTTTTCCTCTTTGTTCTTATTAAGTGTGCAGTGTGGGAACAGGGAAAGTGTATTCTTCAATAAATGGTGAGGCAGTTTTTTGGCTCAGTTATTTGTGACATATATTTCTGTTCTATCAATCCTAGGTCCCCATTGTCTTGATTTTTTTTTGATGACGTGAGAACTGCAAGGCTCCAGTAAGAAGAGTTTCATGGAGCAAACATGCTAATCATCAGTCATGTCATAATATTGAACCGTTGATGTTTCTGTTGAGCATATGAGCTCTAACTGTAAACTCTTGACTGTAAGCTCAGACCTTCAACTCTTGCCTGGATCAGAAGTTCGCAACTCATCGTTGAATATACTTACAACTGGTAAGTTACCTGCCTCAACCTCCAGGTGTTCCTTACAGCTTTTTTATCTTGCTAAATCTGAAATAATTTTCAAAGCAGACATTGAGATTGAATCATGGAAATATGTCCAAGCTGACATGCAATCTTGCTTCGTTCTGCTTTAACACCACAGCCTAAGTAACAGGCTGTGAGAACATTAACAGTATGTAATCCAGGTGAGGAAATCTCCACGTTTGTCAAAGTTGTGTATCCATGCAGTTTGGACGACCACTTTATGGCTGCTGTGTTTTGGACAAGTGTGTGGAGGAACAAACTTTCGAGCTCAAAAGTTGAAATTCAACCAGTTTTGGAGTTCAAAAGTTACAGTTCTTGCTTCTTGTAGCCACTCTAGTCACCGAGTTGTGGAAGAAAGTGCTTTAGGTGAATACTTAAGTGAATCCTTAAATATGGTAGTTTTTAAATTTCAAATGTGCAAGTATCTGTGCAGCCGATGTGATCCATCTGACTGTGCGCTGTTTAGCTGCAGGTTGAGGAGCACAGTGCAAGAGAATCTGAGCACAACTGTAAGTAGGTAAGGTAGACATGTGTTAATTGGATACTTTCTTTCTGCACCCACTGTTTGTAGGATATGAAACACAGTTAGTGTGAGATGATTAGCAAATCCAAACTGTGACTCACATTTCTGGAGCTCAGATGAATATATTTTTCACTATCATAGTGAAGATTCCCTGTCCTTTAAGGGTTAGTTGCCATGTAGGCTGCTCACCCACCAGATTCTAGTGGACATGTAGATTCCAACGGATGAAATCTACATTTCACTAGAATCTGGTGGGTGAGCGGCCTACATGGAAACTAACCCTAAGTGGTCCCTCCCTAATCCTGGTTAGATTAATGAGCCTAGAATGGTTACCACATTTTGAGCATGTAGTTCAGTCTCTTTTAAACACATGTCTTTTTGGTGTTCGTTTCAGATCCATGCCTAACTGTATACCACCCAAAATATTGCTATGCTGGATTTAGGCATGTCTACCTTACTTCAGATTCCCTTGCTAAGTTGAACAATGCCACCCAGTTCCCCAAGTTTTAATGAAGTTGTGTATGAAGCTTTCAAGTGTGCACATGTTTGGAAGATTTAGGAACGTGATTGTTTGATGTTGATATCCGACAGCAAAGCTCATTGCAATCTCCAAACGCTTCGTACAATTATAATTGCTTGGAGTAAACCACCCATGAAATTTACAAATCACCTGACCTAACGCAGTTATAATAACAATGGGAACTGCAGCAAGAGAATAAAACATAATACTATTCACTACTCAATACCTTGATGATTCCTGTTTGTCCAGATGCATCACCAATGTAACACCATAAAATATATCTCATGGAGTTCACATGAGGCTATGGCACAAGACAGCGGTATTGTGGTTGCCTATCTTGGTTGACATTAATCAAACAATCAAATTTTGGAAGACTTTTGCAACATGTCATCACTTATACTTGTTGGGACCCTACAAATCAGTTGTCCAGGGAGATTTTTGGGCATAATCATATTGTTTCCAAGTCCAACCAGTTACATGTTGACATCTTTCAGTTTTCCTTTGCTGAATTCGCATATATTCTACACATTCCTCTAAAATGATCAATGATTCTCCTGAAGTTTTGAACTTTAACTGGTTATTTTTCAAACTAAACCAGTTGATCTGTAACTAGCAGTCGGTTCTCCCTGTTCAATGCCATAAGGTCAAACATGATCATGGTAGAGTGGAACAGGCTCCCATTCACGTCAAGGGAAAAGAAACCCAAACATTTGCTGAATTCGCATATATTCTACACATTCCTCTAAAATGATCAATGATTCTCCTGAAGTTTTGAACTTTAACTGGTTATTTTTCAAACTAAACATGTTGATCTGTAACCAGCAGCCGGTTCTCCTTGTTCAGTGCCATAAGGTCAAACATGATCACGGTAGAGTGGAATGGGCTCCCATTCACGTCAGGGGAAAAGAAACCCAGACGTTGCTTTTATTTTATTTTATTATTCAGTGCCATAAGTTCCGATATTGAGGTAATGTTTCAGTATGAAAGTGGTGAACTAGATAGCCCTCTTTGGTAGTCACTTCAGTGGATTTTATTTCAGATTCTTAAGAGAGGAGATTGGCTACAACCATTCATGTGATGAAGCCACACTTGGATGGTTCTACAGATCCTCATCCACAATTATACACAATCATCCAAAGTTGGTAATTTCATCCAGCTTATATGATTGTTAAGGGTACCTCTAGCCATTTCCTGCAGGATGTGTCATGAAGTAATTTTGGAATCACAAATCGCCGGCACATAGCCAGATTCAAAACTACTGAGTCACTTGTATCAATTAAAAGATTGTAGTTGAGGTTGGCTCTAATGTTTTGCCCACCAATAGCCTAAATTTGCAATGCAAGTTTTAGTTTCACACCAAAAAAATGGTTTTAGTGGCGGAATATAGCCAAAAGACTTTCTTTTTTTTAAATTCTTACCAAAATCTCACAAAACTTTTTTGCCAAAAAACTATCCATTATGACCATTTTCATCCGTTTCAGAAAACTCTCATTTGATTACGGTGATCTCACTCAAAATATGGAAGTATTGGTCATCGTACAAACATGCTAGGGAAAAACCGAAAATGGTGAATGACCACTATTGGTGTGCTAGACGAGGGGTAGAATGATTCTTGGGTGGACACGAATTGGTTAATAATAAAAGTGGTGGCCTAAAAAGGATGCAGTGATTGGCCACATAAGTGTTGTTTTACACCACTTGTGATCATTTTTGGGTGCCATTGAGTTAACCGTTTTGTGTGCATTCGTATTCATAATAGGATATTTTGATGCTCATATTAGGGAGACTCTAGTGTACAAATAGGGGATGTGACTCACTTGCCTCTCTAGGAAATTGTAACCAATTATTTACATGGAATCCAATTACAAAACAACTTGCATTCCTCATCATTTCCTCTACTTCATCTGTTAAAAAAATTGCAACTATTCTTGACCGAATCAACTTATTTTCACTGTTTTCCGTATATCTACCTTAAGTTTCAAGAAGGAATACCTGAATTAAAACTAAGTTTAAAACTCGGTTGTATTGGTGGAACCACTACACTAAGTATGATATTTAGTGTGAATTACTATTTGGAATTATGCAATGCTCTATCTATTTATTGTACATCTCATATTTGACCAACAAATGTTAAAATGGTAGTTTGGACTTTATAGAACATTGACAACTTTACTTGGTAAAAAAAGTATTTCAATAGCAAAAGATATAGCTCCTTGTGAATCCAAATAGTAAGTCACGCCAAATATCATACTTGGTGTAGTATAATGTGTATCTTGGTTATGACCATATTTATAGTAGTAATAACATTTATGCTATTGGTAAATATTATCTTAGTAAATTAAAGTAATATTATAAAATATGTATGATACGTAGACAACATACAATTGATACAATTTTACATCTTGAACAAATACTTTAATAATAAAAGTAAAACATGGAGCTTTGATGCAACACGTGGAGAATAAACTTGAACCCTAAGTACTCCAAGGTGTTTGTAGTCAAAACATGCTCAAATCTAAACACCCGTCACCACGTGGTCGTGGGAAGGAGGTGATAAATGGACACCGCATGTCAATGTATACACAATGACTTTTTTTTGGGGGGGGGGGGGTCAAATATATGCCTATATTTGGGAAGGTTTTAACAATGTGAGAACACCACATAATTGTGTGAATATGTGAAACATGAAGTCTTGATGGTTCTTGACCATGCATGTGACACTCTCTTTGAGAATATAATGAATATTATACATTGTTTTTTTGCCTATGATGGCATTGTCTTGATTGAATTGGGACAACAAAATCTCAAATACAGTTGGATCAAATCCCCCGATTTCATGTAAAACTGGTCACTTTGTTTTACCCAAAATAATAATGTCTGAAGTTGCACAAATGAGATATCATATTGCCATGGCACCACAATAGCACTGAAAGATAGGCGTTGCGATTACGGTAGACATGCCGAATTCAATTACTTATCTCAAATGGAATACATATATTTGAATATTGTGTTGTTAGGTATAGTTCCAAAAATTGGTACCAAAAAGACATGTGTTTCAAAGAGATTTGACTACGTGCTCAACATATGATAAAACATTCTAGACTCTATAGCCAACATTGTTTTTTTTTTTTAATTTTTTTTTGGGGCACCTTCAAATCATTTAATGAACACGAGAATATAGTGAATAACATATCCATACGAGCTTCAAGAATTATGAGGAAAGTGGCTACAACTTCAATTTCATTTTGTTGACCATCTCGTATGAATCATGTGTTTCGTATCCTAGGAGAAGTGGGCTAGTTGGAAATAGCAACCATTTTAGACCAATATACCTTAAGAAAGTGTGACCACGTAATACCCACCTACCTTACTCAAGGCCACATTACACTATAGCTTGAGGGCCTTTTACATGTGATATACAAATTATATCCTTGGTCGAGAAGCATGACATGGTCCAAGTTCAATTTACACTAGACCTTGAAGACTCGAGTGATTGAATGAAAAATCTACATGGGGTCCTACATGACAACAAGTGGATAATGTTTGATATTGGTTTGCAATTTGTGTCAAACCCATCAAAAAGAGGTGGGTCTAATGGAACCAGGGTCTGTGACATTTTATGAAATTGCCACTGGCTCCTAGAAATAACATATTACCATGATGGGGACCCAAACCCAAACATACGATGCAGTCCGCTTTCACTTTACACTTAAGTTTGAAGACTCATCAATCACAACCTTGTATTTCTATTTCCCAAGGTGTGGCCTTTGGATAATTTTCAAGGGATGTTAGATTCTCATTGTCACAACTCTTAGGGCTGGCTCACACGGGGTCCCAAGTCCTAAGTCCCAAGTCACTTGAGCTCAATATGTGTAATCTCAATTGTTAAGAGCATGAAAGTTGGGATTCACCACTTCACATGGTGTCCCAAGTCTTAAGTCCCAAGTATGACACGAATGCCTACATGGCAACACTTTTTGGGACTTGTCTTGGGAGTTGGGTAGACTTGACTCTCAACACAAGTCCATGAATAGTAGTTTTGCAGAAAACAATCAAGATCCAACCTCAATTTTAATCAAACCGTAGTTAAATGGTTTATTGGGGCTCAAAAGTTGGGACTTGCTAACATGAGCGGGACTTGGGAGTTGGGACCCTATGTAAACTAGCCCTTAGTCCGTGTGTAAAGCGCCCTCATATGATGGGACAAAGCATTCCCATTTGATGCGTCTAAAATGCGGAAGTTAGAGGCCCGTTTGGCGTACTTGCCGTGGGTATAGTATTCCGTATTTACCCCCACGCAACACCCCCCCCCCCTCGACGCGGTACCCTAATTCCGTCCGAGAAGAGAAGAGCGGAGAGCGAGAGAGGAGCGAGACACGAGATGGCGATGGCGATTGGGACACAGGGCGCAGACGATTATCGCATCGTCCACTGACCGACTGTCACCACAATCTCCCCTTCTGCCAACACTTCGGTGCATTCATTTGTAGAAAACGATCTCTCTGTCTCTGCCTCTCTCTTACATATTCTCTTCCCTTGATTGCGAAGCACGATGCAGGAGGAGCAGGATTTGAGGCTGCTCCAGTTGCTCCGGAGCGATGGTGTGCCGCTGCCCGATTTCTTGCAGTGGCTGCACGGCCACCATGGCCCGGGTCCGCCTTCGCCCGATCCGCCTGCCTTTGAGTCGCAGGTGAGGATAAATGCATTTTCAATCAGGATGATGTTTGTCGAAATTGCCAGAGAGGAGAGGAGAGGAGAGGAGGGGAGGGGAGGGAAGGGGGGGGGGGGGGGTTTGTGGAGAAGATTGAACAGCAGGAAATTCGAAATTGGGTAGCAGTTTGTCAGACAAGACAATGTAGTAGCAAATCGTCGCAATTCTCGTAATCGTTGGGAGAGAATTCAGGGATTTCAAATTCTGAGTACATTCTCATGGATGGCAGAGTTGATTGATGGGAAGCTGAGATGTGAATTGATAAAAATGTAGCAGACGTGATCATATTCACCTTGAACTACACACTAGCAGATCTCTTTGTTTGAATCATAATATAGGTCAATGTTTGGGTTCATGTCCGTTTGATGTAAAGAGAGTCTGAGCTGATGTGAGGATATACACTATTGGAAATTCTGATGGATTTTCTTCATTTGGTTGAACGGTATGAGAGATTTTTTTTTTTTCAGTTCTTGCGCATGGTGACCATGGTAAAGAAATTCAGGGATTGCAACCTTCAGTATTTCTCATAGGTTGCAGAGTTGGTTGATCGGAAGCTGGGATTTTTGATTCTGTAAAGTGATGAAATATAGCAGACGTGACTATATGCTTCACCTCGAAATACACACTAGCAGATCTCCCCATTTTCTTCGAACAAATATTATATAGGTGAACGTTGGGTTTAGGTCCGTTTGATAATTTTCTATATATAAGAGAGAGATAGTCTGAGCTGATGAGCTGAGCGAGCCGGGGATGTTCACTTTTTGAAGTCATGGTGGATTTTCTTCATTTGGTTGAACGGTATGAAAGAACGAGAAGAATGCTCATGAGCACGGTGACCAACAAGTCGCATCAGTAAGAAAATATTTGGGTTCATATGGATAGTAATTATTATCTTCCTCAGGTTGATGACATTCAAGTCAACACGACTCAATGCCAGTGGATTTGGATTTTTGTGATGTTGTTATACTGAGCTTGCGTATTGACAGCTCATGATCTCGGTTGTCCTCAAGTTTCATTAACAGCTTAAAAGCAAATCTCTTGTGAAGTGGAGTTTTATGGATGAGAACTTGAACTCCAAAGAGAGTGCAAATCAAGTGCAATGGGATTCAGCGCAAGTTATGTCATCTCTACCTACACTTTCATATAAGATTGGATTGTGCATGTGGTGGGTTTCAGATGCAAAGATTTCACACCAAAGAGCCAGCAAATCATGATGATTGGAAACAGCAATTGGCTGTCACAAATCCCCAGTCTTTTGCTGTCACCTTTTTGAATTATGTGAGAGCCGAAGTTCAACCTTTCATAGCAGCTGCGGATAGTACTGCAGACGTGGTTGTGAAGTCTTCACTCTCATCTTCAGATTGTAAGGAGACTCGATTGCCAGAAGAAAAAAAGTCTGAGGCGACTCGTGTGCCCGAGCCTGTGAAGCTTGCTGCTGTTGATTCTTGGTCAGATCGGAATGGAGTCATAGGAACAAGCAGTGTTGATTCCTTTGCAGTTGTACCCGGAAAGCAAAAGGAAAGGAGGAAGTCCACTGGGTCAAGCTTGCCTTCTCGAGCATCAAAGTTTTTAGAGTTGCCAGTTTACGAGGAAGATTTTCCTGCCCTTGGGAAATTGCCAACTGTAAATGCTCCAAGAAAACCTACCCAGTCAAAGCAGGTATAGTAGGATTGAACCTAATTATGAGAACCTGGACGTCAGGGTCTAAGGGAACTGCACTGTGTGTCAATAGTGTCCAAACAAGCAACTGTGAAGAACTCCTACTTTTTTGGGAAGCTGTTAATGTCACAATGTAAACCTGCAGGCATGTAACCTGATGGTGCAGGCGATTGAATTTTTTGGGGGTACGGGGTTGAAGTAACAGGAAGTTGCAGCTATATATCTATATGAACCACAATATGAACTTTGGATTTGCCCGCTTTAGGTTTAGTTTGCAAGGGGGGGCTATCTGTATATAACATTTTGTGGCATCTATCAGAAACGGAGGGTGACCCCTACCCCAACAGTAAATCCTGTTGTGGACAGCGCATTCATCCTGGCCAAGGTGGAAACAACAGTGGGTGATTCACAAAGCCACAATAACAAAGTCAAATTATCTGGACCTGGGCAGTTGAAGGTCGATATGGACATCCTCATGCAGAGGTGTGAGAAGAACCGGAATCAGAAACAGAAGGAAAAGCCTGAGGCTGTAAAGAAGGATTCTTTCAAAGCTTGGAGTGCAGAGAAACCGGAGACTGGATCAAGAAGTTCAAGTGTGGCTGTTCAACCTCTACATTCAGGCCCTCCTCTCAAAATGCAAGTCAAGTATAATGTGGACGACGTCAAGTCTACATACACTGAGAATGCTTCTCCCTCCTCTACTTCACTGGTATTAATCACCTCGTATGCACCCCTTTTTGGTGCAATATTGTAACACATTTCTGATGGTTTTGCAAGGGAAGGTCCTGTTGTGTGCAACATCTTAGCTATAGAATCTTCCAGTCCTTTATGAGGCTTTCATGTCAATGCTTGTGAATCATTTAGCTAGAAATCAATAGTGATCAACATTATCCTGCACCATTTCATCAACAATCTAATGAGCTCTAGGTGTTTGTGTAGGTTATTCCTCAGAAATTAAGTGGTTGTTTTGCATCCAAGTAATCACCATGGGTGAGCTTCCCGATGCAAGGGACTGATGAATGAATAGGCAATTGAAACTGCCATGTATGTAGGTTGTTGTCTTGTTTTTTGGAACTACACTTCTAATCTGTTGTGATGGCGTTCTTAAGTCCAGACTGGTTTAGGTTCTTCTCACACCCACGTCCAGACGGGTTTAGGTGTTTCAGATTCAGCTTTTCTGTATTTGTGTACAACAGAAATGTAGTGGATGTACAAGGATTCCCAGTAGTTTGAACAGTAACTGTGCCAATTAATTCTATCAATTCAGGATGTTGGTGAGGGTTCATATAATACAAGATATGCACCAGCTTTGCTGCAATGTGAGATTGCTTTAATATGTCTTCCCTCATGTCAGTCCAAGCTTTCCTACTCAACTGCCTATCAAGGCAGTGAAATAGAGACCTCTCTATCCTTCAGGTTGGGAAGACTCATTCACATTATGATAGAAAATATGGTCAAAGCAGAGCACCAGTTGGATCGAGCCTCAAATGCATTGGTCAAAAGTAATGCTGAACTTCAGTAGGTGTATCCAATCGCTGTAACTAAGTGTCATTCAGGAGATAATCAACTTTTGAAATGTGCACCAGGTCTCAACATCCACAATCACTGATTCTGACTTGGCCAGGCCTGCAAATTTTACATCAGCAGACAACGGAAGCTCTACTCTGGGAACCATTTCTCCACTCCAATTGTCCAAAACATTGATCAGTATGGCAGCAGTGCACGCAGCCCTTATGGTTGTTAAATTGGTCCCTTCTTTGCTCGAAGAACTCCACTTTCTCCTGCAACTTTTAAGCCTGGAGCCTGCATTTTCTGCAGGAGTTTCTGTTGGCACTAACAGAGCATTGGACATCATCACAGAAGTTACTTCAGAGAAAGTACTACTATTTAGTAGTGGTGATGCATGTGCAGGCTATGCATGTTTTGTACTGGAGCAAGCCGGTCGCATATTGGACTGTGGTAAGTTTCTCAGTGTCCAGTAGAATTATGCATTGTGATTTGTCACCTAGAGCTCACTTACAGCTGGGGTGCTTACAGATGTGGTTCATTTCAGGAAGGAACTAGCTAGTTTCAGGGATATGAGGTTTGGGCTATTCTGTAAGAAGTGAGGACTCTTTAGGGTCAAGTCTTATGTATAAGGTGCAACAAGCCCTGAAGATTACGAAGGAGCTCATTTTTATCCAATGAAACTGCATCTGTTCACTCTGAATTACTTGAGTTCTCTGACCTAGATTATGATGCCTAGGGGTTGGGACACTGGCTTCTCATATGTATAGGGTTTTTCCTTCAAATATGCTGAGACACCTTGTATTGCAATTGCAGCTGGAGAGCAGATACTAGTGGCACTAGTCGAGGAACCAGCCATAGCTCGGCATTCTCCAACTCTTCTGGTGCGATTGAAGGCTTCTTTAACAGTTCAGCAAGCTGCAGCACTTCGGAGTTTCAAGGCATATGAGGCTGCCAGCCGAACAAACGGTACTTTTGAGCAGTTCTCTGTGGGTGCAAGCAAGTCAAAAACTATGAGTTTTCCAGGCCTGCCTGTCTCTCTTCCATTTCAAGCTGCTCGGGATTCTCGAAATATCTTCAAGACACAAGTAAGTTGCAGCAGATGTGGAGACAACATCACATTATGAACCTTATACGGGAAATGATGTAAGCTCTCATGAAGGTGCTATTTTTCAGGATAGCATACAACCTTCAAGATAATAAGTCAATAAATCACTTGGAGAGCAAGAATCTTACTTGCTATTATTTGATCACTTGTTGCAGGAGGAACAGAGGGCTTACAATAATAGGGAACAATGCCGTGATCAGTTCTATGCAATCATAAGGGAGGCAGCATCTGCATATAGTGCGTTTGGTTGGGTATCTAGTGGGTCTGAGGGTGAGGGATTTCTCAAGATGAAGGATGCAGTACACCAATTTCTGCATGTTCTTCTAGTGGAGAACTATCCTTGGTTTGCTGGTGAGATTCTGTCCTCACATTACCTAGCTTCACACAATCATGTCTTCCTTTCTGTTTCCTTTTCCACCAGATGCGTTTCTGCCACCAAATCCTTTCTGTTATCTTCTCACTGCTTTCAATGTTGTTCTTCTGGTGCTTTTGCAAAATGAAGTTATGCACTACCTGACAGTTAGATTAGTGCTCTAGTGGATTACATGTATATCCAAAATTTATAGTCATCAATTTTCTCCTCTCTACCCCATTTTGCAGTCCTCATGATGCTATGTCGTGACCAGCCTAATATTTTACGTGACATGACTCAAATTAGAAAATTTTGATTGAAGAACTGAAAGGTCTTTGCACAACTGTTTTACTGTCCCTGGCCTGTACGGGCTGATGCAGTCTGTGTTTCAATTTCAAAATTCATCTCAAACAGCATGAGTGAGATTCTACATGCAATTTGGAAATGTGACTTATTGGGTAGGCCTGAAGCACCCTGACCCTGATCTTAATAGCCAGCCCAATTTGTCATATGAAGAAGCAGTAGCTATCTTACTTGTGTTCTGGCAACGCAGTAATGCTGCATGCTATCTTCAATGTTGTCCTTGTCTTATGGCTCAGGCATTCTCTAGCTTTTCAAGGTTCCAAGGGGTTGTACCCGAATTTGCTTTGTACAACTTTTATAAAATTGGGTTGTGTTGGTCTCATCTGCTTCTCATTGTTAAACCAATTTGATAGTTTCCTGCACTTCTTTAGACTAGAAGGCTGACAGTGCCTGAATGATGCTGCAATACTTATGGAAGATCTTTTTTGTTATTGCAGAACTCTTTTTGGAGCAAGTTCTACAGGTCTGTATCAATGACTACCTATTTATAGACATATTTGGATGTTAATGTCTTCTGTGCAGATGAATGGAAGTTTCATAGTCAATAGAGGCATTGTTTACATTGACTATGGTATCTGATGATATGCTTTTGATCGAGTTGTTAATTTCCTATCTTTTCATTTTTCCTCATGCACCAGGTATCAAATTGTAAAGAAACAGATCCAGAAGTTATTAGTCTGGCAAAACAAGATCCAGCAAAGCTTCAACGACTACATGATCGCCTGACCTCCACAACCACCCTTCGTCTTAGTGCAGTGTCACAGAAGCATGGAGGAAATGGATCAGGAAATGCAGAAAACAGGCTTACACTTTCACCCAGTAGCCCCTGGAGCCAAGTGAAAAATGTGGAAAGAAGATTATCATCAAAAAGGACAGGGGTCATCAATGACTTCTCTGCTGGTAGTGTGCAGGTTGGTGTACTGTCTTCTTTTCTCAGACCTATCCATCCCACAAAATAACAAGCATTTGCGACCTACCATCTTCCAAAGTGGTGAAATTGTATTGTTGAAATGTATACTTCAAAGGTTGGTGTCCTGATAGAGATACGTTTTAACCTAGGCATATTTTTGCAGATTCTACATAAAGGAAGGAGTGCAGTTGGAAATTCAAAGGACAAGTCTTTCCTTCAGGCTGATGGGGGAAGTAAATTTGCAGGCTATTTTCCACAAGCCATGTGTGTGTATGTTTGGTTTCTGGAAGCTGCAGACAGTCACCGCCTAAACACTCAGATGCTATGGAGCATCAAGCGCAAGATTGCTGTTTTGACTGAGTAATAATTAATCCCATATTCTCTCCTAATTCAATGGACTATGAACGTTCATGGACTTTGCAAAGCTGGTTTTTATACTGAACTGCTTACTGACTTCTGCCAAGTCAAAAACTTGCGAAAACATTCTGTTTGTGAACGAAGGCAGTTTGCTGATTTACTACACTGAATCACCTGAATGGAGTAAATTGGGCATTTTATCACCTGCTTTTCTGTGTCTCTTGCAGGCTGCCCCCTCATTCTCGTGATGCTGCAGATATTGGTTCAGGCTTCACTCAAAGGGTTCTTGCACTTAAGGCTCTTGCTGGACTGCTTGGGTAACCACACAATGCTTTACTATCAAGTTTTTTAGAGAACTTGTACTGGAAGCTCTATTTATTTATTTATTTATAAACCTTTTGCTATCAGCGTGTGTTATGGCCTTCATCAGAGTCTTTGCCAAAGTACTGCAGTGCACAGACGAGTATTGAGTATGAACCTCTCTCTGTTCCACTCTATGTCCATAATAATATTTTGTGTGGAAGCTTTCCTGCAACTTCTCTTCTTTTGCAAAAAAATCAAGCACTAGATATACATAGTATATAATATGAAACTTCCTTTACTCTTCTGAGGAGGTCGTTAACCTGATTTTGCATCTTTGGAAATAATCTCCAGAAATGATTGTAACCACTTTTCATTAGTGAATGTGTAAAGGATGTGGCCCTGCAATGGTCCAGGTACTTGTTTGTTTCCCCAGGTGCTGGTGCACGACCGCCTGCCCCAGGTCCTGGGACTCATGATGGAACAACAAAGCCAATCTGGGATGTGAATAGATCTGAGCCTCCTGTTGATGTGCCTGCGATCCTCTCGAAAGCTCGAATGGAAGGCTCTATTCTGCTTAACCTCCCATGGGTCCTTGAGTTTCTTCATCTGCTGAAGGTACATAAATAACTAGCTGTTGTTACATGGACATGAGTGTTTTTTTGTGACATTATAAAGGAATTATGAAGTCCTCAAGCATGTATACATGTATATATGTTATATATATGTTAACAAAATTAACTTTCACTCGATGTGTGTGCAGGCAGATTGGCAGGCATTGTCTCACTCTCATTTTGAAGCTATTGTTTCAGCCCTTAGAGATCTGTATTTGCTGCCAATGCTGGATCCTACCAGTGTGAAATTTGGGGTACGGATTTGCACCTGACCCAGCACGCTTGACATTATGACTAAACCTTAGTTGAATCTTTTCATTGTAGGCTATCGATTGGGTGCTTCTGGTACTTGTTATTAGTGGGAAGCACTACATTTTATACAAGATACTTGCATTCAGTGCAGCTCTGTAACTGGTGTAAATGGCAGGTTGGCAGTATCTGCATCCTGGCTTCCTTGGATGGTTTTTTTGAGTACATGGAATTATCCCCCAACTCAAATGAGTGGCCCAACAAAGGAAGATCAAGTAGTTTGAGTCCACCAGTGCTCAAAGGCAACAGGAGCATAGAGGGCAAGGACACAAGGAAACTTGCGCAAATGCAAGCAGAAGTAGCTGGATGCTTTGAGGGTCTTGATACTATGCTAGGAATTGTTGATGCACGATATATTCAGCACTGCTGCCCCCTGCTCATGGTGAGACACTTTTTGGGGAGGAGTTCTTTGTGTGGGGTCTTCATATTGGTTCTCAAAATTGGGTTTGTAACTGTTGATGAGGCTTTGGGCAAAAGAGCATGGACAAGTGGCCATTATATGAACACCTTCAATGAGATTGATTTGGAATATATTGTTCTGGGAAATTCAATGAGGATAAGTTGGGACAAGTAGATATTCAAGTTGATGACTCAATTGCATGGTATGCAGGATTTGAGAGGAGTTCTGGTGGAAGGGAAAAAGCGCAGGCAGAGGCAGCGGGACCCAAATTGGCCTGACAGCCCTGGAGTTTCACGAGTGCGATCAGTGCGCAAAATAACTCCCATTCAGCGCCCAGGGCCTTCTCAGCATATAGATATTTCAGTTGGTGTCAAAATTGGGGAGAATCTTACCACCATAATTTCTTCTGATTCACAGGAAGACCAATTGAAACTAAAACTACAGGTCTTTTATCTTACACCCGTGGGCAACCAATTTGTTGACAGGTGGCATGAGTTCAGGAGATGTTATCCTGTCATTTAGATACACCAGTATCAAACCAGTGGTTTTCGGAATTTGATTTCGGTTTGCAAAGCAATTTCTTCCACTATATACATAATTGTTTGATGGTTGGACATGACATGCAGCGCACATTTCTGGAACAACGACCACATTTACGGAGAGTGGTTGATTTTGTTGTTGACACGGTAGCTGGCAATGCTGCACGGGCTGCAGTCCTAAAACTAGTGCCACCAGCTCTTCAAACTGCCTCACAAAAATTGCAGGTTTGTCATTATTTGGTATTTTCTAGATGAACATTGGTTTAGCTCTCCAGGCCAGGAGGATTTATCGAGTAGAAGCATTTAGACTCCTATCTCTATTGCAGCAACACTGTGTTAATGTCTATCCCTCTCACAAAGCTGCATTGATGTATCTGTTTTCCTTATGGTATGTGCTACAGAGGTGTATATACTTTCTAGTCATCTTGGATTGTCTATTTAGATCAACTAAATCAAAAAACTTGGGTTTGTTGCGGTAGATGGTTCTTAGAGGCCATTCTACGGAGGTGTCTTCTGTGGTCGATTTAAGGGACACTCAATGGAGCGCAACAAGAGGTGGCGGCCAAATAGAGTTGGCTGTTGAGCATGTGAGTGAAGAAGTAGGGTTTGAAGATATTTATGTACGCAGTCAGTGAGTGAGGCATGTAGAGAATCTCATTGTCTATAGTCTATAGACAAATAATTTTTTTTGTTTAGCAAATGATTTTATATGGTTTGAGATCTTGTTTGACTTTGAGTTTTGACAAGTCTGGTGAGAGATGCATCAGAGATACTTTTGGCGACAAGAACTCTCATTGAACTCCACATTTCTGTCGTGAGATTAGACATTGTTTGAAATCTTCATGCCATCATCTCCTAGATTGTGCTAGCCAAGGAAAGTGTGCTTCGAGATAGTAGAAATTGAGTTCCTTTCTTTGGTCAGTCATTTTGACATTTATGCTTCTCTCATTCTGGTAGCATGCCTGTTTGGGTACAGATCATTACAAGTACTATCCACCAGCTTTTGAGCCCAGCTTTGGAGTATGCAAAGGTGCATGCAGCAGATAGAACAGCTGAAGCCTTGTCTGCACTCGCTGATCCTGAAGAGTCTTCATTTGTACTGGGTGTAGCAGCGAGTACGTTCTTCACAATCTCCTCGTCCTATATAACAGATTTCGCCATATGATGATTTGGAGACCAAATTGTCATTCTTTTTCCATTTTGCAAACTAAAGTTACTAGGATCCTGAGACATGCTCTTTTCTCCCTTCTAATTGATGTTGCATCTATTCTCTGATTCACCAACCTCTCAGTAATTGAACCTGTAATCAAATGTGATTTTTAACAATGGAAAGGAACAGGTTGTGATATTACGAAGTAGTTGTGTATTGAAGGAAAGTCATGTGTATTGTTTTATGAAAACATGTATATACATCTCATTTCAGTATGCATGTGAAATGCTGATGATTTTCAATCCATGAAACTCAACATTTAGATTGAAGCGCATACCACATGCATGTCAATGGCAAATGATTCGCATAGAGTAGGATATGTATTTGTAGATGTATTAGCATGATTGTTAATGATAATGCTACATGGCGTTAGTATGGCAATGGAGTTTTGAGCTAAATGAAGTCTAGTTGCTCATTGCATTGCCTACTCCCACAGGTATTGCTGCAGAGACTGCAGGACTTGCAGCTTCCCGGAAAGCACTGGCAAGCATTTCTGGAGAGATTCGGAAGCGCATCACAGAGGAAGTGGAGTCTTGGAGGCGGAAGTCCTTGCAGGACACAGACTTCAAAACTCCCTTGTCTTCAGATCTATCAATATCTGACAACCTTAGAGGTCCAACTACCTCTGGTTTTTGTCAGACTCGCACTCAATCCTGGCCTAAGGCAGCTCAGCAACGACCACCAGCAGAGGCTCTTCTTTTATCCTCAGAATCCGAAAATATTAATGAACCATTTCTGACATGTGATCAGTTGATAGGTGAATCAACATCAGTCAGACTTTTACATGCACAAAGTGTGCCAGAAATTGACTCTTCAATAACAGGAGAAAGTATTCCAGAGATAAGCCCTAAGCATGTGGTTGCTGAAGCTGAAGCACACAAAAATTCAGTTGTAGATATCTCCACAGTGAGAGTTTTAAAGAGTTTTGGAGCTGTGAAGCGTCAGCTCTCCTTTAGTATGAAAGAGCACACAACCACAAGCATTGATGTGGTACCAATCTTGGGTGTCACAACGAGCCAGACTGATAAAAAACTTGGGTCGGTGAACTGCAATTCAGAGAAACTGAAAGCTCTTGAAGACCATATAAATAATAAACCATTTAGTCACATTTCCAGAGTCACCTCAGATAGATTGAATGGCAGTCTTGTGATGGATATCACATCGACTGATACCTGGAGTACAAGGCCAAGTAGCAGAAATAATTTGCAACGGAAAGAAGATAGTCCTGTGGACACTATGAGTACAAGGTGTGAGGAGACCCACATTGAAATGCATGAAGCCTCCTTTGAAGCATCATTGCAGCCAGAGTTTACCAAACTGCAGACACTTGCTGAACGTGTACTGCAAGCCTGCAACAACGCGTGCTCTTTCTGTACTTTGGAGCCCTTCAAAGATGACAGTCGGCATTGTCTTCGGCAGTACTTGGCAGTGGTCTGTGTTTCTTTGGAGGGTTTGCTGTCTCGAATCCAGGGTGCAACACCGGCAGGGGGCTTTGATGCTATGGTGTTTCGTTCAGATGCTCATGTACAATATGACAGGTACTACTAAAACTCTATCAATGATCAGATACTATCGTTCATCTTTGATGTGCTAGAAAATTGAATTATTATGATGATGTTGTGGTCTTCATTCTTTTGACTGCCTTCTATCTTTGATACTATTTTCTCTTGGTCATCCATTTCAGCTCTTGCCGGTTTCCTTTCTTAGTGTTGGTTTTGTATATTCAACCCTAATTGTAGCTATTGCATTATCCCCATTTTGCACCTTGCAATGTGTTACATTGTAAGAAAACTGAAGTTGTATACTGGTTGGTAAAGGCTTGGTGGAGAAACACCCTCAGAGAAAAGCAATCTTTCAAGTATGCAACTCAGGGTGGAACTTGGTTTAGTACGACGAACTGTGGCGCTCGCACTCCACCTGCTTTTATGGGATCCATTTATGATGCTTGGATCCTGCAAAATTCCTGGGGGTAATGTCACCAAATTCACTCCTAATTCACAAGGGAGCATTTGTGAGGGCACAACTACACTCACCGGAACTATCACTACTACAATCTCTTCATTGAATTTGACTGGCATTGGGTTCACCAATTTCGAGCACCAAAAGATGTCAAAAGAAGGTGGAGAGGTGATGAAGGCACTGGTGATGACATGGAGGAGGCTCGTGGAGTGTCAAATTGTGTCAACAAAGTTTCTAGTTGGGGAGTTACTCACGCCTTGGAGGTGGAAACTGGCGTTGGTATCACAACCATGGCAGCCTGGAAACTTTGAGCAGTGGTCATTGAATGTTAAGGAGGGAATGGCCTGTGTGTTGATAAATATGATGGGAGCTGCTGGGTCAGGGTTGAGGTTTCAAGATTTGGATTCAATTTTCTGCATGTTTTTAAGAACAATGGTGGTAGGTAGACTTTCGGCTTTTGAAAATGGTGGAGACATTGCTTTCAGTCATGAAGGTGACTTTTCAGAGTCCAACTTGAATTGTATAAACAGCAGGACGCGAGTTGCACTTGCTGATTCCTCCATCAATAGTCCATCAAGAATTGGACGGAAAGATGACTTACAATCGTCTCATGAAAGTGGAAGCTTGGCGAGAGGACTAGCTTTGTACCTGCTCCAACATTACTCATCAGCCTCAAACAACAATGTGGAACTTCTTTCAGCAAATGCCCCTGGTCACCTACCCCACTTGCAAAAGTTGATTGGAGATCTTGGTCAAGAATTTGGATGAGGTCAGATTCATGTTCACTCCTGATGATTATATAAGTTGCAATTCTGTTGTCCGGGTAACATGCTAAGTCAAGGTCTTGATATTGCCTTCATTGTGTCGTGTCAAACTGTTCTGAGAAAACATATCCATCGTTTATCTTGTGAATGCAGCATAATGGCTCAAAATGCAGCTGATATATTCTCTGCTGAACTCTCAAGGAGGATAATGAGAATTCCATCCAAGCCTCGCATAAGGTCCCCCAAAAGGCATGCCCTTTCTTGCAACCCGGTTTTTTCTCTTCATGTCTGATTCAGGACATATAGCAGTAGATATGGCTATCAGTTGACACACATATTTATGATGTTCATTTATTACCGAGGTTGCATGTCTAGACTAATGTTTTGATACTTCGTTTCACCATTGTGCTTTTTTCCCCTTTCACCTTTGTATGGAACCCTGTTGTCTATAATTTATCAACATATTCGTAAACTCAATATCAATGGTTCCCTGGTAGAATGGTATACTTTTACTCACTTCACATGTTTAGAATTTGGTTCAGATAATCAGCAATGACCATACATTGTTGTTGCACTTTGCACTTTAAAGTTTATAGAGCAAGGGTGCTTTGGTTTGGTAATTTTATCATTAGTTCCAGTTTTTCATAATTCTTTGTTTCTTTTTCCCTTAAACCCTTCACTTGTGAATCACCAAGTCCAGATTCACCAAGTCCAGATTTAGGATTTGGTGAATCTCAATTTAAGGTTAAGGCCCAGATTCTCTGTGGTTCCTTGAAAGTCAACTGAGGAAATTGCAAACTCAAACTGATGTGATGATTTTTGAGAAGTAAATGACCAGGAATTATTGAAACTCCTCTACCAACATTATATGATCTCACTGTGCTTCTGCTCATTGCTTCACCAGGTGCTTTCCAGATGTATTTGGCTTCCTGAAAGATCAAATGATGGCAATTGCTTTGGAGGCATAATTAGTGGACTGTCAAGGTTAGAAAGTGAAAATACCCCTCGTATACTTTCTATTTGAGATCATGTTAAGTTGTCTGTGAACATATTGCCTGTGGTTTCCATTTGTGTTTCTGCAAGATGTTTCTAAAGTTCTTGGTGGACTCACTGTGGTATGTCACTTGGCTAGATCTTGTTGCAACTATGTACAAGCTTGATGGAGACAACCACTTCCATATTACGAAAGAAAAATATAAGAAAGGGTGTACAGGTGGCAACTTGATATATTGAGATTTATTTCCAAGATATTTGTCACCAGCACGCGTCTGGCAAGGACACAAATGGTAGAAGTAAGAAAGCTGCACAATTGAATTTATTCCAATTTATGGATTTCAGTGTTGAGTGAAGGGTTTACTATGAGTTTACTTTCACAGGACGTATTGTCCGGTGTAATGGAATAGTTTCTAGACTATTACCTTCCAGTGACAATGTAGAACATAATTTCACATTTTTGTGTGAGGTGACATACCAGTATAGGAATTGCTGCCTGTCTAATTTGCTTTTTACACCATTTTAAGTTGGCTTCTTGCTGATTGCTCAGCCAAAGTGCAACCTTCACTAAGTTTGAGTGCACACAGCCAACCTTGGATGTTGGAGAACTAGCATATTCTGATGATAGCACAGGTGGCCTTGCTATTATGGCATAGATAGCAGATAAGGCATTTGCCATTACAATGTATGAATGGGAAGGAAGTAAAACAATCACTTCTGCTAGATCTTTGGCCAATCTCCACAATCTGAAGTTCAGTTTCTTGTCAAGTGTTTTTAAAAGTACTTTGCATTTGTGACTACAAGTACATGCATTTGAAGCGTTCCTGAAGCAACCTCTGTCACCCCACGCAAAGTCATTGCTATCTATTTGAATGCGAATGTTGAACTCTCCCTATTTCAGAGATAACATATCCCAATCCTTATGTGTCGGAGATCACAGAGTGTGTCACTTTTGCTCTCAATGTACTTGAAAATGAGGTAAATTTTGTGTTGGGTTGCACATTTAACCTGTAACTTCCCAACGTTGTGATTGGCTTGTTTTTTAGTGTATTTCACTAACTGCTGGATGTGGAATTTTCATTGACAAATTTGAGGATAAAATGGGATCGTTCCGTAGGCTATTGAAACATGGAAGATGAGCTATATCCAGGGGCAAAATGGGCATGAGTAGCTCTTTAAGATCATAACAATTAAAGGGAGGGATGCACAAGAAGATGCCATTTTTTTCCTCTCAAAAAAGGTCCTTTGACCAATCAAATTCACTTGGAAAATGAGTGGAATACTTATGTGATCCATTAAGTGGGAATAACTCAATAATTGTGCACCTCCACATATACTAATGCCAAAATGTGCAAACCACAACGGGCTAGTCATCTTGCATTTGAGGTATGCAAACTATCTCATATTTCTAACTACATATATACAAGAATTCCTTAAACATCAGGGAGTATCCAAAAATTAAATTGAACGGTCAAAGGCCATTGAGCACAAAATCAATTTTATCAAAACAAACATCATTAAAGTTCATGCAAAGGTTGCATTAGAGTGGCAACCATTGATTGGAGTCAACACCCTCACATGAGCTCCCAACACAACAAGGACATTTCTTTACACATTCAAATCATCTTCAAATTGCATGTCTCCTATCCATGGGTAGATATCCATGTTGGCTCAATACTTATAATTATTTGATTGCAAACAGATTCATTTGGTGTGGTTAGCAGAGGAAAGAATCATTTATCAACCAAAAAGTAGTTGCTTGGGAAGTTAGGGGTTAAAATAGATGGACCTTATTTGATTACTTTTTGTTGGTTACTGCCTTATACTACTCAAAATCACAAGGATGCAATTCCTGTGCACCCTCGAATATATAGTAAGTAAAGAACAATCCCATGATTTTTGGAACTAATCTTGAATTGATATGAACTATTAAAGCCCACTACAAGTCAATCATGTAGGTCCCCTAATTATGTTGATAACCTTAGGTCACCTTATATTGAAAAACAATGGTACAATTTGCAAAATCCACATTGAACAAACTTTTGCCATCAAGCATTAGAAAAAGGAGACTTGTGCTCATTCAAGGGACGCCATTTTGAAGTATGCAATGGACAAACTCAAAGAAGACAAATGGAAATTGATGTGGGATCCCATTTTCATGTTACAATATAACTTTAAATTGGTACTTTTGCGACTAGTAAAGTGATACACAGGCCCTCTACATGTAAGCATTGTAATCATCAACCTGAAAAATGCAAGACTCATGACAGAATGTGAACATTCTCCAGGACAGATTGCAAAACTGATAGCATGTATACCTAGAATCCGCAAAGTGATCCAAGCAGGTAAAGCAGTTAAAAAAACTAACAAAGGGCTCATGTAAATGAATGAATATATCTGTGCTCCCAACACACCAAATGTCCAGATGTTCAAATGTGAACAATAATACCAGGTCAGTGTTATTGAGTTTTTCTTGTATCGTCACCCACCACAGCCTCACTCTTCTTTGCCAATGAAGTCGTTCGTATAGTTGCGTCATCTTTTATGAAGCTCCACCACAAGTAGGTAATAGGAAGAGTGGCGGCATGCCATATAGAATGAGCATCAAAAATTCCCCACACAGGTGGAAAATCAAATATTTCCAAGAGCATTGCCAAAGCGGTCGCCAAAATTACAGTCCACAGTTTGTAACGAGCTGGGTGTTTGGTAACCAAGCCCCACACAGCCCATATGATGAGCTGAAGAACGCCAATAACCACGCAGACGATCATATTCAGCCCTGTTTTCAACAACATGAATTTATTAGACTTTGAAGAACTTGAGTTGGGCTGCTAATATCTTCCTGCAATCAAAAGACACCTTCCAAGATGGTTTTTTAACAATTACTCCAAATTACAGTGAATACTCCTATTAGTGTGGGTGGAAAATTAACATGGGCCACTCTAATTGTCTAGTCAGGGTGGAAATAACGTGGTCTTCCTCTCAGCCTTCCTTGAGATTTCAAACCAATACCTTACATAAAATAAAGTAGTCACCTTACATCAAAGTAGCATAAACTAAAATATTCACCCACATCAATTTCCTAGAGAAACAATTAATGTGTCCCACAATAATTTTCAATTAGAGATTTGACATGGGTTGAAAATTAATGTGGGCTCTAAGAATATTACTGTGGCCCACAACTGATAGGAGTACTTAGTGTAGCTTCAAGAAACAACATGTTTAACCCCTAAATGCTTTTAGCATGTTCATATTAGCTATGAATTTGCTCTTTACATTGGATGACATGAAATCCACTATACTCATTTCATATTAATTTGTATGCATGTCAAAAAGAATAGCCTTGCAAGGCAACAAGCTATCACAATCTACACTCGTGTTGTACAATACAAAAGACCGTATGTATGAGAGGTCCAAATTGGGTTCCAAAGCCCTTTAAGGGTTAAAGGATGGGGTGTGTGTTTATACAAGATATGTGACGATTTCTGTGAATGCCCTACAATATTGAATCCATATATAGCACAACCTATGCAAAAAAGGTAGAGAAAATAAAGTCAAATGTGACAACAGTGATTAGATACACCTTGGTATACATTTTGAGTCTAGGTCATTAAGGGCCAAGTTCCATGTGCCGGTCCCGGTCCGTTTTTTTGAAAATAAATGGGTGGGCCGGTGAAAAGAGGGTGGTGCCATGTGCCCATCCTTCTCACCCAAGGACCGGTACCCCCCATGGATGGGTGTCCCACATTTTGTGTTGTGCAAGAACGGGTGCCAAAGGACCGGCGGTCCTAACGGTAACATGAAGGACATGTGCCGGTTAGAAAGCTCCGGTGACCGGATCTGCCGGTCACCTAGGGTACACCCTTGGATACTAAAGGCCACTTTGTTCTTCTAATCCCTTCTTTTGAGGAGTACTCCTAGGGAACCGTGTATTTTATGATGTTTTTAGAATCTAGATGACCTTCATTGCCGGTGACCTTCATAAAGTGTCATGTCTTATCACTCACCAAATTTAGTTAGAAAGTAGGAAATCGGAAAAAACCGGCACCCCACATAGAAGTACCCCTCCATAAAATGGGTGACATCACCCATTTTTTGGATGATGTCACCGGTTTCTCACCCATCTAAAAAACGGACCGGGACCGGCACATGGAACTTGGCCCTAATACAAGCTCAAATCTCCCTGAATAATCATTCAACATCTATGTATGGTCCAATTGGAATAATACATTAGATAACTGGACTAATTTTAGATATTGACAATTTTAGCTTAAAATGTCAAGAAGTGATCTTAAATCCTTCTGCATGACACCTGGGGGGCCAGAATGCACCTATCGGACCTTTAAGGGTTGAATAGCTCAAATTTCAAATCTGAGACTATGCGAGGTGCCTAACATCAAGACTAGTTGAAACTCTGAATAGCAATTACTTACCGTAGTCAAACTTGTACAGATTGAGGTACAAAACATGAGTTGTGACAAATGCAATTATCGGAGCCGCCACCATCACCCGGGCAGCTTCAATCCGCAAGCTCCCCGTGCGGATGATGGCAAGAATCAAAGAGTAACCCAGCAAAGCAACAGCTGATGAATAATCCAGGCTTTCTGTGAATTTTACATCTCTGCATTGGATAAGCAAACACGTTGACTGAGAAATGAGAAAGCATTAGATGAGGAATGTCCTTGAACTTCTTTTCTCATCCCACAAAGTCCTACATTAGAAGCCCTTTGAATTTTAGACATGGTAGCACATATTAAAAAAATAAAAATAGAAACTGCATTTTATAATTTGAAAATAAACCTCGGACCAAGTTCAGAAAGGGTCGAGAGAATTTTTGTTACAATGATGATCATGCTGGGACATGTCATGAAAAACTTGCAGACCTCAAGAAACTCTTCATGATTTAGTTTAGGTAGATGTGCCTAAATCCAACATACCAATAATATGGACATCTATATTTGAGTGGTATATGGTTAGGTGTGGATGTAACAATGGACATGAAAAAAGACATGTAATTGAACAAGATTGGACTACATGCTCAAAATATGCTAACCATTCTAGGCTCAATAATCAACATGATTGGAGGGGCCTATATAACCACTTGATGATCAAGGGATCTTTCACATTGATAATGTGTAATATATTCATATGATCTCCAAAATCCATAGGGCAATTGGCTATGGCCATGATTTGGATTTGCTATTCATCTCACACTAATTGCGTGTTTCATATCCTATGAGAAGTGGATGCAGAGAGAAAAGTATCCAAATAACACACTAATCCTCTAACTCAACATGAGTTTTGGTCAGAAGTTGGTTGTTTTGCATACAACACCTTCCATGTTCAATAAGTTTGCATGCTTGGAGGTAGAGTGGAGGTTTGAACAAAGAACATTCTATATAGGTTCATCATGGGCCAAACCTATTGTGGCATGCCAAAAAGGTATTAAAATGAATTTGGCCCTTGATGAACTAAAATAGATTGTCATTCGTTCAAATTTCAAACACTAGCTCCAATAATGAACCACAAGTGGAAATAAATCATTGATATTGCATGCAAAACAACCAATTAAAAATCCTGTCAAAAAGTCCCATTGAGTTCAAGGATGACACTAATCTTTATAAGACCCTTTGAAAAGAAGATGCCTATAAAAAACAATACACACACACCTTGAGTGAAAAACTGAGCTCCAAATCCAGCTGTTCATTGAAAGAAGCCCAAACATAGTCCAAAGTCCTACATACTCATAGTAGGGGCCCTTAGGGCGCAAAGGAAGCTTGTAATACAACAGCACCAAAAATGAGGAGAGCCCTTGAAAGTGAACAAGCAGATTCAATATAGAGAAACCTACAGAAGCTGGCTCCTGCACATAAAGGGGAAAAAAAAAAATCACATTCACAAGAACATGGTCAGATGAAGGCTTTCTTAAAGAAAGCCTATCTCAATAATTTTCGAAAACACTAAACCAGTGATTAATCTCTCTCCAAACTGCTCCATATGACAAGTTCCCGTTAAAACGTAACAACCTTTAATGTCTCTTACCTAGTAGAGTTATCATTTGATTCAAAGAGACTTTTTGTCAGGAGTTCGTTGTTTTGCATACAACACCTTCCATGTTTAGTAAGTTTTCAGTCCATTCTTGGAGGTAGTGTGGAGGTCTACACAGAGAATATTCTATATTGGTTCATTGAGGATCAAACTCATTTTGGCATGCCAGGAGGTGGGAAGATGAGTTTGGCCCTCAATGAACCAAAATAGGTTGCTCTTCATTCAAACTCAAACACTACCTCCACACATGCACCACAAGTGGAAAGACATTAATGGTATTCTATGCAAAACAAAAACCATTAGAAAACCATAGGGGATGAACCCCCAAAACAAAGTCCCATTGAATTCAAGGCTATCTTTAATACTTCAAAACTTCAACACGTGATACAGCAACACATTTGACTTGTTACAATGAAATATATCCTATAATGGGCCAGCCACCAAGCTAAAGTATTGTTCAATGGACCTGAATATTTAAGATGCGCAGAAAAGGCCATTTTCCATGATACTTGATTGGTTCTGCGCTTGAGTCCCTTGATGATTCCTCTCGGAGCATGCATTGATAACGGCATTCGCCAGTGCAATCCCACTTAAGTAAATCTTGAGGTGTATCCAAAGTCCATTTTAAATAAGGCTTGCTGTTCGCACTGATATTCACTGAAGACTTGCAGTTATCGAAGCACAGGCCATTGACACACCCATTTTTCTCACAGCCTTCCACGCAATACCTGCCATGTCAATATCATCAGACAATGGACACCCAAACGAATATCAATAAGGTTGACATGTGTTATTCAGATATTTTTCTCTCTGCATCCACTTCTCGTAGAATTTTGAACACACAATCAGTGCAAGATGATAACAAGTCCTAATCATGCCCATAGCCATTGCCTCATGATTTTCGGAGCTCATATGGACAACTTATTCATTGTCAAAGTGAAGATTCTTGTATCCATTAAGTGGTCATATAGGTCCCCCCAAATCGTGTTGACTATTGGACCTAGAATGGTTAGCATATTTTCAGCACATAATCCAATCACATAGTCACAACAGCATCACAATTCTTAAACAGATTTGCAAAGCAGGGCACTCGAATCTCCACCAGAAAAGAAGGTAACTCTAAAACAAGTTCAGTAGTTTGTGCTACATTTATGCTACCCACATCTTGGCTACATTTTTGCACTTAGCCATCCCTCCATCGAGAGCTTGCAGGTAACCAACATGTAGATAATCGCTTGTAAAAACCCTTTTTTTTTCACAACAGCTTGAAAGATGGAAACAAATAGAAATCCCAATCAACAAAAAGAACAAACCAAGATGACTATGTAAATCTGATAGAGATAGAAGAATTTTCTGAGAGAGAACAAAACCATTAGTAACACTTGTTTAGACCCACTCAGAGAAAAAGGAATACATTTTTCTGCTTCCACCTAAATGTGGCACCCATAATCCCTAGCAAAAAACGACATTACGAAACCAAGCAACAACATGTTCTCGACAAAATGCATCTCGCTTGATGTGTCATTCCCAACCGTGATTAGGCCATCCACAGAACCCCAAAAACGATCGTTTCATTTCAAGATCCAAAAAGAGAGAGCAATGCACCCAAAAACATCAAAAAACCAAAACCAAAAAACAAGCAAAAGGAAAAGCTGTGTTTCGCTTGGAGGACTCACTTGTAGGATGGCTGTTCATCGCCATAGCTGGCCTCGCAGACAAATGCGAGGCTGTGCAAAAATAGCAACAATAGCACTCCGCAACGCAACATCTTCACTTTTCTTTTCTTTGGAACCAAGAAATCTCTCTCTCTCTCTCTCTCTCTCTCTCTCTCTCTCTCTCTCCACCTGTGGGCTACCCTTTCCTCTTATCTTTGAGTCCGAACCAATTTGTGCAACAGAAGAGTACTTTTGGCAGCGATGGCAGGCTCTGTGCACATCATCATCACGTGAATGTGATGTGAGCCTCCGACCTAATAAGTTTGAATGCACCCTGCTGTGACCATAGTTCTATATTTTTCAAGTGGAAATCTGAGGGGAAACTTCAGTGTAAGCTGCAAACCCAAAACCCACTCCGGGATGGCCAACTTGAGATTGGTGGCCGGATCTGTCGGTTTTGGTCAGTGTCAATTTCCGAGATGTGAGTCAGGTGCTTGTTGGGGCCAAAAAATCAATGCAGATGGAAGTTAAAAAAAAATTAGAAATCTAGAATCTAATTTCTTCTGCACTTTCCTTGAATGACACCTTTCATGACAAATGGCATAAAAGTCGTGCTTTCAACCCTTAATGGACTCAGGTGGATACATGATGAAATTGTACAAACCCACTACAAGTGTTGAAATAAATATTCTATGTGATTTATAGTATGGAATCCATTTTTAGCACATCTTGTTGAAAGGTGCAAGTGAAAATAAAGTCATATATGATAATGGTGATTAGATTTGAACCCTACGATATCATTTATAAAAACCCAAATGCTTTAAATGATCCATGCTACATATATGTATGGTCCAATTGCAATAGCGCATTTAGTAAATGGGCTCATTTTGGATAGTCACTTTTGACATGTTTAGCTTGAAATGTCAATGATTAATCTTAAAACCCTCCGCATGATACTTTGAGGTCCGGATAGGGTTTCTAACATCTTCATGAGTTAAGTCTTTAAAGAACTTGGGATGTGGTATAAAGGATATGTGACAATTTGTACAAAGCCCCAACAAGTGTTGAAGTAATGTTTCGTTGTGCTTATGATATTGAATCCATATTTAACACAACTCGTTAGAAAAAGAGGAGAGAAGAAAAATCATATGTGATAACTGTTGTTAGATATACATAAAATGCATTTAAGCCTAGGTTAATTACACATAATCAAATCTTCCTATAATCCACTCCAATGATATATGTATCTTCTTTAATTGAATAATGAACTAATGGCAGGCTAATTTGGTATAGGTTTAGGATTTGACATTTTGAGTTAACTCTAACCCTCTATATGACATCCTTAAGGCCCATGATGGGTCCCATGGATCTACAAGGGTTAACCTAAATGTAGGGAACTTGTACACCAATATCACCTATTAGTGTGGGTTACCACTTGGAGTCACATGTTGCTATAGCTTAGTAATGACAAATTCATTTATCACTCAAACTACATAAATAGCTTGTATGCAAATCAAAGGAATAATATATAACTTACTTGGTAAATTGATGTTCTAAATAAAGAATTATAGCAACATGTAACTCCAATTGGTAACTCACACTTATAGGTGATATTAGTGTAGTTGGTGAGGCCAACTCAAAGAGCAAACCATCTAATTTTTGTGTGATGTTTTTGTCAGCCTCCTTGATTTTGATGCTTAAGAAAAATCATAAGTGACAATGAAATGTAGTTAAACTATATAGCAATAATTCATTGTGGCAAATTTTTAAATCTTCTCACAAAAATTCAAATTCTACTTACCTCTACTTCCAATAGCAAAACCCTTGTAGCTATATCTCATAAATATATTTGGGGGATTGTTACATTGACCACACATTGGTTAAAACGACCACATAGACACATCGCCCAGTCACATGACCTATCAAGATATGAAGAAGTCTAATTGTAAGCTAAAATATAAAGAAAGAGGAAGATGAGTGTATGCTTTGCTCATTTTCATGTATGTGACAATATATCAAATTTTGTCAAGTCATGTGACCTTGCAACGCATCATTGTGGTCATTGTAAGAGACTTTGTGGTCAATTTAGCAATTCCCCATATTTATAGATCGTTCCTTAATAGATGTGCTACATTATTGGAAAATAAGAACTCTATGTAGTCTAACAATCACAACCAAATTTTGCATTTCTTTCCTCTAGCCTTCACATCCCCTTTTATGTCCCTCCTTGGCCCACTTCCTTGTAATTATACTATTCCGGCCCTGTGTCGTCCCGGGATGTTGCACCCATGGTCCCCCACCTTTCAAAACAGTGGGGTGACGGCCTTGACATCTATGCTTATCCTTCAGTATATAACTATTAGAATGAGGCCCCCTTCATACCTACCTGCTTCATTTCCTGAAATTTTCCTTGCCCTAGTATGCATTGTGTTTAAGTAAGCTTTGGTGAGCTCCAGTATTATGATTGTGCACTCCAAAGGGGAAAATAAAACATGCTCAAACAATCAAGAAAAGAAAAACATGCAACTATTAGTTGATGACCTTGATTGTCCAGTGCAACCTTAATTCCTTTTTCATAATTATGATTGTCCAAGACATGCACATATGACCTTATTCTCCTAACCCAATTCTTTTAACCTTATCCTTAGTTTTTATTTTATTTTATTTTAATAATCCTCATTAATCCTTGATCCCATTTTTTGCTGCTGCTGAATCTATAGATTTGTATGGGACTCCCCAAATCAATGTTGACCCCAAATGGTACAAGGCATGCATATTGCACATGCTTTTCGTTTTCAAGATTTCTTTTTGAAGCCCTATACCATAACATATAGCTTAGTTCATTTGTTGAGAAAATAATGTTCTCAAAATGATATGTTGGACAATCAAATGACAATATATTGCTTGTGTCCAACTCTCAAATGTACTCTAAGGTAAGTGGACCCAATTCGGTCACTTGTCTTAATGAAACACATATATTCGAGTGGTGTATGGTCGAGTGTGGATTTGAGAAAGAACACAAATACATGTGTTCAAAAGGGATTGGACTATGTGATCAAAATTTGTTAACCATTCTAGGTTCAATATTTACAAAATAAGTGGGATGAACCTATACAACCACTTAATGAACACAAGAGTCATCACCGTTGATAATGAATAAGACATTTATATGAGCTCCGAAAATTACAATGAAAAGGGCTACAACCACGATTTGGATTTTTCAATAGTTTGGTATTAACTAAATTGCGTGTTCCATATCCTACGACAGTTGGGTGCATAATTGAAAATGTCCATTGAAGGCCTGCTTACCTTAAATTTCATCCCACATAAAGTAGACATATCTAATCCGATTAGTTATCTCCAATCACTTGAGTGATATGTGGTTTGGCGTGGTCCAAGAACGGATACCAAAAAGACATATGTTTAAAAGAGATCGGACTGTGCTCAAAATTTGATAACCATTCTAAGCTCAATAGTTAACATAATTGAGGGAATCCTTATGACATTCAAGGAACACAAGAATCTTCACTTTGATAATGAATAAAATGTTCGTATGGAAAGTTATAAGCTTTGGAAATTATATGGATAGTGGCTATGGCCTCGATTTGGACTTGATAACCATCTTGTGCTAATCACATGTTTAATATCCTAGGAGAAGTGAGATAATTGGAAAAGTAAGCATTTAAGACCCATCTACCTTAACCATCTTCAAAACATACTTTATAATACATCTTTGACATGAAGTCAACGTCTCAGTCCTTTAGGGGTTACCAAAAGCAGAGAGAGAAAGAGAGAGAGAAGAGAGAGAAAGAGAGAGAGAAGGGTTTTTGGGGGCACTTTAAGGTCCAAATTAGGGGTTAAGGAGATGGATCAGAAAACCTGAGTCCAGCGTTGAACTGGTCCAACAAAGCCTTTCTCCAAATCTTTTCCTCACTTTTTTTCTTTCTAAAATACAATAAATCTTTTCTTTTGAAGTTTTTATCCCTTGCAGATGGACAACAAGAATGGTACTAGAATTGGTGGAATCCTGAATGGTGGCATGCATGTAGTATCTTTGTCAGGTAAGCTTAACTAACTTATGCAGTTGCACCTTTGGGATTATGATGGACCGGAAAGCAAGAGTGGGATGATGTGGATGGAATACCCTATAGCACAAGTGAAGTGTTGTGCTTTCGCAGCTTTGATGGATGTATGATGGATAGAAGAAACGTCACTGTTGCAGCTTGAATTCAAGATTGGAGTGTGCTGCCAAACTGTAGAGATCGAGCATCGGTCGGCATTTGGCTTCATGTGTGTGCTTCTTGTAGCTGTGAGAGTTTTTAGGGTTCAGAGTTTGCGGTCTCGTGAGAGTCTGGTTGTGGGTTTTGGTTGAAAGTTATGGGTGTGTCAGTTGCATTAGGTTTCGTATTGGGACGTTTCTTTGCAGTTTGTTGTTGTTATGGGTCTGAAGCTTGTATGGGTTTTTGTGGGTTAGGTTGATTGGACCGGTTTTTGTGACTTTCCCCATTGTGTCATCCTGTTTCTTCATGCATATTGCATATTGCATATTGAGTATTGGCATCTGACTCATGATTGTGGCGGGATTCTTTTCAGATTGTGGTGCACTCCTTGATTCAGAGTAGGAAGTGGCAAGAGTTGACTTCAAACGTAGGGATTTTTCGTGCGAAATAAAAGGGTTTGAAGATGTGTGGGAGACAAATTTGGAGGCAGTGCCTCTTAATGCCACTTCTTCTACATTGTTTTGTGCTTGCTTGTGTGGGGAGTGCGGGCGACGAGCGGCCTCTCTACAGGTACTACTTCTGAAGCCTTATTTATTATTCAAATTTTCAAATCTGTTTATCAATTGCTCTAGTTGTATTTCAAGTCAAAATTTCTCTGCAATGGCTGCAAATCACTTGTCTGAATTCATCATGCAAGGGTTGAGAAGACGGCACATTTCAAGGTTTCTGATGCCAAGAGTTTCTGATTGTAGCAATGGAGCGGTTTGGTTTTGGAAAAGTTATTAATTGTGACTTTAGTTCGCTTTGAATGAGGGAACATGAATGCATAAAACCCCTGCTTTCTGGGAGGCCACTGGCAATTCAATGTAGAAGTGAAAATATCCTAGATGCAAATAAGAGTGAGAATAAGAAACATTCACTGCACAACATGCCACATTATGCAATTAAGGTAGACGGGTCATAAATGGTTACTTTTTCCCACTTCTCCTAGGACATGAAACACGCTATGAGTATGAGATGGTTAGCAAATCCAAATCGAGGCCGTAGCCACATTTCTCATAATTTTCGGAGCTCACATGAATATATTATTCATTGTCAAAGTGAGATTCTCGTGAACATTAAATGGTCATATAGGTCCCTCCAATTATGTTGACTATTGAGCCTACAATGGTTATTATATTTTGAACACGCAGTGCAATCTCTTTGTCAACCCATGTCTTTTTGGAATCCGTGCTTGGAGGCACACCTAACCACATACCACCTAAATATAAGTGTCCTAATAAGAAATGTAACGATGTAAGGTTGTTTTACCTTAATGTTCATGCATACCCGAAAGGTGATTACATAAGGCTACAACATCTGTGTATACTTCACTGCATCCTCTGCCAGACTCACTCAGCTCCAAATTAGGGGATTTTTTGAGAAGAGTACTACTGGACTAAACAAAACATTCACTGCCCAAAGTGAAGTTTTTCATTGATCAAGGGGTGTCCAATTACATCCACATGAACCATTTTCCAAGTATTGATGAAGTCAATAGGTTAATTCTGTAAGTGGAATAATGGTAAGGGACCTGATTTGTTCACAATAATGGACTTGTTTATCCAGCTTGGTGCTTACCTTCTTTTTTCTTTTTTAAAATAAAAATACAAATTTATAATGAGCAAGTCGGCATTGTAAAATTTAATTAGGTTCTGCACTGAATCAGCTCTTGCAGAGCAGTTCCTCTTGTCAAAGTCAATGGTTCCTGTAGTGGCATCAAGCATTGCAAGTAACAATTTTATTGACACATTTCTATTGTTAGAATGTCTGACTTTGAAATTTTGGCTGCCCTTTGTTATCTCAAAAATTTACCGTAAGAATAGTTGCAACTGTGGTATTTCTCTGTGGACCATTTATTCATCATTGGACTTTAGAGGATGTTCCAGAATGATTTTTTTGACATAAGAAATTCCTGAGTGGTAATATATTGTGGGACAAATGTGTATGGTGAAGTTATTGATGACTGTAATTGTGGAACATGTGCTTGAAGGGGTTGTGTTCAAGGCTGTGAGCAGACTGGGTGTGTAGATGGCCACTGTTTTAACAGCTGCAACTTTCCCGTGAATGTTGATCTCGAAGGGAACATTCTGCCAAAAAAGTCGCTGGACTTACCGCACGAAAAGTTTCTAAAAGAGCCTCTCTATTTGGGATGGAAGAAGTGGGACTGCATCAGCGAATGTCGCTACCAATGCATGCTTCGTGAGGAAGTCTTGAGAGGCGCGAGCTCAGAGCCTCCCGTCAAGTATCACAATAAGTGGCCTTTCCTGCGCATTTACAGTTTACAGGTTCACAAGTTTAACCCTTTTTTGTTTTAGTTTTATGATAGGGTTGTGCTCATTTAAGTCATTGACTGGTTGATTTGTTTTGTATTTCATGAACTGGGCACTAGAGTTTAACCTATAACTCAAATGGGACTTTTTGTTAGGAGTTTATCCTTATGACTTTCCATTGGTTGGTTTGCATAACAATATCAATAATTTCTCTCCACTTGTGATTCATGCTTGGAGGTAGTGTTTTGAATTTGAATGAAGAGCAACCTATTTCATGAGGTTCATTGGGGAACGAACTCATTTTAGCACCTCTTGGCATGCCAAAATGGGTTTGACCCTCAATGAACTGTTATATAGTGTTCTTTGTTGAAACCTCCACAATACCTCCACAACATCTTCAAGCATACCCCAGAAACTTACCCCAAGAACATGGAAGGTGTTCTGTGCAAAACAACCCACTTCCAACCAGAAGTTTTGTTCAGTTAGAGGCTATTGTTGTGAGAGTTTTGCTGGACTTAAGCTGAGCAGACCTGTCATGGTCACATTTCCTAATTGAACAGCTATATTTGAGTGGTGTGTGGTTAGCTGTGGATGTAAGAATGGACTAAAAACACTTGTGCTGAAGAGAGATTGGACTATGTGCTGAAAATATGTCAACTATTCTAGGCTCAATAGCCAACATAATTGGGGGGACTTATATGACTATTTAATGTCCACAAGAATCTTCACTTTGACAATGAGCTAGATATTCATATGAGCTCCAAAAGTTATAAGGAACATTACTATGGCCACAATTTGGAATTGGCAATCATCTTGCACTTATTGTGTGTTTTGCAATCTACGAGAAGTGGGTGCAGAGCTTAAAGTGACCATTTAACACCTGCTTACTTAATTCTATTGTTGATTTTTTTTTTTTTTATTGGGTTGTGTAAATATGTAAAGTACCCCAACATGTCTATTGACCTAATAAGGCTGTTGACAATGTAAAAGAGCTCAATAAGTGAATTAGCCAACAAGGCTTTTTGGCAATGTTTACTCACTGGGTTGTGTGTATATGAATATATGCAGGAGCCGGCTTCTGTAGGTTTCTCTGTATTGAACTTGCTTGTGCACTTTCAAGGGTTTTCCTCTTTTCTGGTGCTTATATTTTACAAGCTTCCTTTGCAACCCAAGGGCCCTTATTATGAATATGTGGGCCTCTGGACCGTCTATGGACTTCTCTCGATGAACAGCTGGATTTGGAGCACAGTTTTTCACTCAAGGTGAGTTGTCTTGTACTTTTCTGGACACCTGTGTTGATCATGAAGATTAACCCTTAAAGGACATGGTTTTTTTGCACTGCTATGTATATGTTTTTGTCCTTATTTTTTACACATTTTTGGAAAGTTTCTTTTGCATATCTTAGTGAACACTTCAATCAAGTCAAATATCAAACATTCACCTCATTTGTCAAGATTTTCAAATTTTGCCACCCTGGAAAGTGCTCGCCCTGATTAATTTTATGTTTTTCCTAATATTGGATGATGGGACCAACCTATATTTGGGAACTTTCAAGCAGCAAAATGAAAATGTTTATTTGACACACTTTAGAAAGTACATTGTGGTGATTGGACAAAATCTCATGGATTTATGGGTGGTCAAAGTTTTGTTGACTTTAAAATACCTGAGTTTATACGACACATTTTTGCACTTGAGAAAGTGAAGTGCACAATTGGAACAGGGGTCACAGTTCACGAGGTTTGCTAAAACGTGATGATGTAGGTGAACTGAATAAAAAAGCATCACAAAAGCCCAGGATAGGCCTCTTGGGCATTTTAAGGTCATTCAAGTATATAACTCAAAGTTGACAATGATAAAAATTGTTGATTTTGGGGAGATTTTGTTTCTAAAAATATGCATGTCTTCTCTGATATGTATTGCAGAGATATGGCATTTACTGAGAGGCTGGACTTCTCTTCAGCTGTTGCACTACTGGGTTATTCTTTGATTCTAGCCATCATCCGGGCAGGAAATCTGAGAGTTGAAGCAGTGCGGGTGATGGTGGCAGCTCCTATTATTGCTTTCATCTCAACTCATATTTTGTTCCTCAACTTCTACGAGTTTGATCAAAGTAAGTAATGTGACTGAATTCGATGCCTCTATTGGTTTGATGCCCATTCATTCCTAGCCATGTTTTGTGTTGCATCTAGAATAATCTAAATTACTCCATGGGCGTTCCCCCTTTCGTGGTTTGGGCAGGGCGTTTCCTTTTTTACCTCCATAGCATTCTTAAGCATGTGTAAGGACATTCTCTTTCTGTCTTATCTTCAAGTATGAATTTCCAAGAATCCAGGTCCTTGGTACATGCATGTTAGCCAGCCATAGCCAAGTGGCAAGTTCTCATTAGTTCTCATTAGTTCTCATTGTTATGAACACCTCATTGTTACCTATCTTTGGACAAAGCCTTCTCTCATCTACCAAGATTTAACTTAAAGACCATGTCAAAAAGAAAATCACCAAGGGTACACTCCAAGATGCTTGTCTAGCAAGAACACCCACTACATCACTTAAGAATGCTATATCATACTTGTGATATTGTTTGGTTTATTAGGTTACATGATGTATATTGTTAACAAACTGAGCTCTCAAATTGTTTGTAGTTCTCAGAAATTGTGCTGAGGACTTGCATTGTGTTACCCATCCTTGAAACCTGTTCCAGTCTACTGATCAGCACTTCACTTCATTCATGCTACTTAAATTTTGTGTTCAACAATCTATATACCTCTAACCAGTGTTGATGATGGTGTACCAGATCTATATATGATTATCAACGTGGTGATAAATGTACTCCAGCTCAGCATCTGGGCAGTTTGGGCCTGGCGCACCAAGCATCCAGCTCGTCTCAAACTCTGGACAGTAGTTTTTTGTGCTGCTTTGGCGATGCTTTTGGAAATATTTGATTTTCCTCCTTTGTGGGGAGTTTTTGATGCACATGCAGTGTGGCATGCAACGACTCTCCCTATTACCTACATATGGTGGAGCTTTATAAAAGATGATGCAATAATCAGAACGGAGACATTGGTAAAGAAAAGTCAGGCTGGAAGCAGCGACGAGCACACAAAGAAGACACAATAACTTGAGTTTGGACAACCAACCTTATTCGGAGTTTGGACATGCAGTCCACTTGGTGTCTTCCTGAAATGAAACCATTTAGGATTTTAGGTCAAATTATTGCATTACGTGGGTGGATAGTATGCCATTTAAGCGGTTTTCCTGGTTGTAGCTGGAGTTGGCTAGCTCTTTTTTCTGTATATAACCTTTTAGTTTTTTAGTTTTTTATTTTTTATAATTCAACTAGCCTCGCATGCTTTTAGAGAAAGTACTATCTCTTATATTCCGATTCTTCCTCCTGTTAGGTCCAACACATTCTCATGTTGGAATTTCCAAGTTTCAGATTTTTCTGCACTGGTGGCGGTACCCTGGTTGGTCACAATGGCCCTCTTGTCCAGGGGGTAAATTCTCTGGCCACCTGCTCCAGTTGGTGTATAAACAATTCACAGTATCTTGGTGAGTCCCATGAAACATTTCATTGTATGCTCTCAAGAAGCTTCTGTTCTTGTATCAAAAATTTCAGCAATTGAAACTTGACCTATATAACCATTTAATGAGCACAAGAATCTTCAACTTGATAATGAGTAAGATATTCATTCAAGCTCCAAGAAAATGAGGCAAATGGCTATGGGCTCAGTTTGGATGTGCTAATCATCTCGCTCCAATTGCATGTTTCATATCCTAGAAGAGGCGTGCTACTTGGAAAATTTACCAATTAAGACCGGCATGTAGTATAGATAGCACACTATAAATAAGGGCTCTCTAATGCCCATTGTGTTAAAATTTTATACAAGGCTACAAATATTCTGCTCTTTAATGGGCATGTCCAATAGGTGTGACAGGGGACGTGAAAAGGCAGGTGTGAAGTGGCAAGTTGTGAAGGGGTTAATTCTGGTGTTTTGAATCGCACCTCAAGCGTCACTATTGGGATTGACAAAACCTTCACCCAAGGCTAATGTTCTAGCTCCTCAACAAAGTTCCAAGGATTTCAACCTGATTTAAGGTTTGTTTGACGTCGAGTTTTGGAGGTTAGAGACTGCCTGTTTAGATAAATATTACTTGGATGTAGTATCACACACTGCAGTTCTAGTTTGCAAAATATGAGCCTTGCATTTTCCAGCAATGTCGTGTTCTGAATTCACATCATTCTGGTGATGCATAATGTCCTTTGACAACACCCACTAAGCAAGTGTAGACAAATGCGATGATCAAATAAGGAAAATAATGTCATCCAACATCCATTGGAGTGTGTGTGGCCCTATTGTGGGCAACTCCAACTCCACAAAAAAAAATTATACTTGGTGGATCAAAGCGATAATTGTCTCATGTAGTTAGCAATTGTAGATAATCATGATACTCATCTCAAGAAACCATAATTGAAGTTTTAAGAACCCAAAGAGGGTTCTTTTCTTTAGGTCACATAATCCATCCCGATTGTATTCACAATTGGACGTAAAGTGATGTCTATATTTTGAGCACATAGTTCAATCTCATGTAACACATGACATTGTCCAATCTTAAAAACAAGCCTTGTCATATTCCATTCAATTATACATGTTTGATTAACACAAGTGACCACATAAGACGCACTTTGTGTTCGAATGTCCCCTCTACAACTTCATTAGAGATAGGTTTCCTTCCCTATTTCAGATTCGCAATACTAGATAGCCTCAAGTCTTCTTCCAACTGGATCATCAAATTGATATTCGCCTCTACCTTATGGAAGCTATTGCACTCGGTTACTCTAGAAATTGGCATTCTTCACACCATCTTGATGTACTCATCGTCCCATGAGCCTTCTGGCCTCTTGGGCCTTGCAATCAATTCTGTTTCATTTCATAAGGCCCACAAACCCAACTTCCCACCATCTCTTCCGAAGTTCTAATCCACACTCTGTTTTGAAGCACACATTCCACAAACTCGGGTTCCCTCGAAACAATCCCAAGAATGGTGAAGGACGACCGCGCCGATTTTGCTTTCCGCACATCATACGACGACACCTATTTGAGGTGGCCGGCTAATCCACGGGGCCCGAAACGGCTACCGAATGAACTGGAGATGGCAGAGGGAACGATCAAAGGTCCCACTATGTACACGACACAGTACAGTGACCTATCTCAGCTGCCGGAAGACGAGCGCCGGAAGCTTGAAACCCAGGGCTCCTGCAGCAACTTAACCCCGAGCCCAAGGAAGGCGCCGGGTGTCATAGAAATGGGTGGGGATCCTCGTGGCGATAGGACTTGTGGAGTTACTTGTGGCAAGTTCCCGGCGCAAGGAGACAAGTCCGTGAGGCCCGAATCATTCATTTGTGCCACCAAATATCAATCGTTCTTCCGCGACCCTCCCAATCCTTGAGTCTCAATCGATCGACTACCTACGCATGCTGGGGCATGCTGGGAACTTTGGAACGACGAGGGCGCGTCGACGTTGAAGTTGCAAGTCTCAAAACGGCAGCATGTTGAGCGGACGGTGCAGGGATAGATTGGGACAGTAAGTCATATGCGTGGGTGCAACGGGTGGGGATGATACATGCCCAAACTAGTACAATGCACTCCATAACCGTAGCAACAAAAACTATAGAGTTGTTTTTTGTGTAAACCAATCTTTATTCCTCTATTCAATGGATGATTACATCAGTGATCAACAACAACAACAACCTACATTTCTATCTGTGCTAATAATCTACCCTGTGGTTGAGTGACCCACTACATACTATCTCCCTGCTTCTACGAAACCACCAAGGACTTCTACGAACCTTCTACATACTTCTACAGGATTGATGAATGGATGAATGAAAGATGAACAGATAGGATGAATGATCTAAAACTCCCACTTCACTCAACCGCAGGGACTTGATATTAAACAATCTCCCACTTCAAGTCTCAAGCGGTGAAGAAGAAACTCCTGTGAGCATACTATCTCGAAGTTTACGAAACTGCTCTGGAGTCAAGGGTTTTGTCAGAATATCGGCAATTTGAGCATGCGTATTCACATACTATAATTGAATAGATTGTAGAAGAATCTGTTCTCTAGTATAGTGATACTTAATATCAATGTGCTTGGTTTGCGCATGAAACTCAGGATTCATTGCCAAACGAAGAACACTCTGACTATCAGTATAAATGACCGTAGGCGCTGTTTGAGTGAACCCTAAATCCGCCAGTAGTCTCCTGCACCAGATCACTTCTGTTGTCACAGTGTATAAGGCAATATACTCTGCGTGAGTTGTAGAAGTTGCAACACAAGATTGTTTCTTTGATCCCCAAGCAACATGACCATTGTTGAAATATAAAACATACCATGTCCTGGACTTCCGATCCAGATGATCAGCCCCGTAGTCTGCATCCGTGTACGCAGTTAAGACACCATTTCCGGTGAGACCTCCCAAAACAAGCTTGAAATGCTTGGTGCCTTTCAAATATCGGCCAATCCTCTTAACAGCATTGCATTGAGCAGTATTAGGCAAACCCTGTCGTTTTGAAGTGGCAACAGCATTTGTCGCATAAGCAATATCACAGCGAGTAGTGATAGCTGCAAATTGGCAGCTGCCAATCATATTGAGAAATGGAAAATTTACCAATGACTGAACAACACCAGAAGTCATCATTGCAGATAGTCTTGATGTCGGATCAGCAGGAGTCGCCACAGGATGAGCATCATGCAGACCATATTGGTCAACTATCTTCTCTTGAATATATCGTTCCTGATCGATAGAAATAATTTTCTGCTTGCGATCACGAGTCAAATGGAGACGAACATAAACTTCGAGATCTGTAATCTTGGTGACAAAAACGTCACTCATAAACTTGAGGATGGAAGCAATGCGAGTAGGACTGTTTGAACAGATGAGACCATCATCCACAAAAATAGTGACAATTGTAATAACACCATCCTGATGTGAGTAATAGACACAATGGTCTACTGCTGCTTGAGATAATCCAAAAGTCTTAAGGAACGCCTCCATCTTCTTACTCCATGCGCGACTTGATTGTCGAAGACCATACAGAGCCTGAAGAAGTTGACAAACAGCTTCAACCCATGTAGGATCAATATAGCCCTCAACTTGCTCCATATAGATTTCTTCCTGAATACTCCCGTAGAGAAACGCCGTTTTGATATCAAACTGTTGCATATGTAGGTCAAGAGAAGCTACTAGAGCTAGAATAATGCGGAGACTATCGTATTTGACAGTCGGGGAAAATGTCTCATGGAAATCCACTCCAGGAATTTGACTACACCCCTTTGCAACTAATCGCGCTTTGAATCGATCAAGACTGTTGTCCGGTTTAGTTTTCAGTGCATAAACCCACTTACAACGAATGGCCTTCCCACCTGGAGGAAGATTTGTAAGCTGCCATGTCTTGTTTGTAAGAAGACTGTTGAATTCCTCATCCATAGCAGCTTTCCACTGTGGTGCAAAAGGGCTCTGAAGAGCTTCTTTATAAGATTTTGGTACAGGAGGAAGTGTTCCAGCCATTGCAGAAAATGCATAGTACCAATCACCATAGCGTATAGGAGGATTGACACCTCTTCGAGGTAATTCTGTAGAGGGACTTACAGCAGAATTCGATGTAGAAGATCCTGGTGCCATATGAGGAGAAACTTGATGATGATTTTGATTTGGAGTCGAAAAATCATGCAGATGCTCATGTGAAGAATCAGGTTCGAATTGTCTTGGAAAAATAGATTGTCCCGAATCGTGTTCTATTGCTTGTTCTGTATTTGCCGGCCCTGTATCTTGAGAGAGAGAAGAGGGACTTTGTATTGGTGAAAGAGAATTTGAAATAGGATTTGAAGAAATCTGCAGAGAGGAAGTCTGCGGAGAGGAAATCTGCTGAGAGGATAATTGTGGAGAAGAAATCGGCAGAGATGAAATAGTTTCTGGAGAAATCACAGTAGGAGAAGAAACATTAACAGTTGAAGAAGAACCAGGAAGAGAATGTGTGACATTAGTAATCGCACTAGGAATGAGAGAAGAATGTGAGTTTGTCAACTGAGGTTCGCATACATTGTATCGGACAATTTTCTCCTCATCAAAAGTAACATCGTGAGATGTAACCACCCGGGATTTGCCAGGAATCCAAACTCGAAAAGCCTTACTCTCATCAGAATATCCAACAAAAATGCCCTGCGGAGCCTTGGGATCCAATTTTCGTCGCAAAGGAGCAGGAATGTGTACGAATGTTGGACAGCCAAAAGGTCGCAAATGAGCGACAGATGGAGGTACACCAAAATATGCTTCAAAAGGAGTGTAGTCAGATAGAATTCTGGTACCAGTTCGATTTAGTGTATAAACTAAATATTGTACCACTTCCGCCCATAATTTTAGGTTAATCCTGGCTTGATGAAGACAACTGCGAACACCTTCCATTATAGTTCGATTTTCTCTTTCAGCGACGGAATTCTGCTCTGGTGTGTAAGGGGTAGTATATTCCCGCTTGATAGAATGGGCTTCCAAATATTGATCGAAGGCTTTGTTAGCAAATTCTCCCCCACGATCCGTTTGGAGCATCTGGACAGAGCGTCCTGTGTCTTTGGTGATCTGTGAACAGACTTTCTGAAAGCAAGCTAGAGCTTCAGATTTTCTTCGAATGCAAAAAGCAAATCGATAGGAGGTAGCATCATCCTTAAAGAGGACAAAATAAACGGATCCGCCATGGGAAGGAACTGACACCGGCCCGCAAATATCGCCATGAAGCAAATCCCCTGGCTTAGGAAAACGATGTCGAACAGGGTTAATAGGAAATGATGCACGCTAATGTTTTCCAAGCTGACAACCAACATAGATGTGGTCTGGTTCACGCTTAGAAAGTTGAAGACCAAGAACAGAACCACGGCGTTCCATCTGTTTTATCATTTCAAAATTGAGGTGAGCAAAACGGTGATGCCATGTCTGAATTGACTGACGCTCTTGTGATTTAGGAATATTTCCAAAACTGTTCGCATGCGTAGCATGAGTTTGCGGCAAAAGGACAGTGAGATCCAGAATATACATGTCATTTTTAAGTCGGCCTGTGAGATACAACTCATCATTCTTCGTGAATGTGCATCTATCAGCACTCCCTGTAAAAATGAATCCATGCTTCTTGGCCATAGCTGTGGTAGAAAATAGATTGCAATCAAGACCAGGGACATAAAGAGCATTTTCAAGAGAGAAAATCTCTGTCCGATCTGGTAAGTGTAAAAGAAAACGAACCGTTCCAGTACCTGCAACATAAGTCTTATGACCTGCGATAGAGGTAATCGGCCAAGAATTTGCAGGAGATAATGGTTTATATGATGAAAACCACTCGAATTTGTGTGACATGTGCTGATTAGCACCGCTGTCCGCAATCCAGACATCAAGAAGAAGATTAGAGGAAACGGAAGGAGATACAGCCATATAACCTCTGGAAATAGAGTGAGGGGATTGTACTACCGGTTCAGCAGAATAATCTTCGGAGTAAAACTCTTCTAACTGTAATTGCTCAACTGTATCATGAAAGAGATCGTCATGAGAAAGAAGATTCTCAATAGGAAGAGGGGAAACGTCTGATGTAAGTGTTGAATCAGATGAAAAAGAGGACAGTGACGGAGATGCCTCAGCAAAATGAACACGAGTAGAATGATAATCTCTCATAGGCTCAGGACTAAGAGACATTAGATGAGGGCATTCTTGACGCCAGTGACCATATGCACCACATTCGATACAACGTGTATGCTGCTTCACATGAGCTAACTCAGCGGCAGAATATCTTGGAGTAGGTCGAGAGAGACGACGATGATCAGGAAGAAAAGGAGTTCCCCTCCGGGATGTAGAGACGCCTCGAGATGAAGAAATAAATCCTCTCCCACTGGTCGAAAAACCACTCCCACTGTTTGAATGACCTCTCCCACTGTTCGGGAGACCCCGAGAATGACCGGGAAGAGGATGACGATTAGGAAAACGACCACGACCACGATGAGCAGGAGTGTAAGAATAGAAAGCACTTGTGGCAGCAGTGGTTTCATTAAGAAGACGTTTCTTGATTTTTCGTTCTTCTTTAATAAGACGGAGTTTGAGATTCATTAAAGTTTGTTCAGTAGCCGGTGTACTCTCCCAGGAAGTCAGAAAATGATCGAAACCTTCAGGAAGAGAGGAAAGAAGTTTTGAAATCATTGTATCTTCAGTGAACGTCTCATCACCTAATGCAGACAACTCACTGAGAATGAGATTGAGACTGGCAATGAAATCTGTGATAGACTGCTCAGGAAGAATAACAACCTGAAAGAATTTCTTCTGAAGTTCATGAAGATTCGCACTAGTGTTTTGTTCGTATAGAGACAACAAAGTGGACCAAATCTCTCGGGAAGTTGTACAGTCCAAGAGGGAACCAAGCAATTTCCGTTCAACGGAGTTGCACAAAATTGAGTAAGCAAGATATTCACGCTCTTTCCAGGCTTCTTTATCTGTAGCATCAGCTTCAAGATCTGTGCCATTAGGTACACCAAAAACCTTCTTATACATGAGAAGGGCACGTATCTGCCACTTCCATATGTGGAATTCATCGCCGTTAAAACGAGCAATGCCAGAAAGATCCTTATCCATCGGAGAAAAATCAGAGACATAGACAATTGACAGACAGACAGATAGACAGTCAGATGACTGATAGACGGACAGACAGATTACTGATAGAGTATCAGCGGGACTTATTGCATCAGCGGCCCATAACCTTTTGTGTAAACCAATCTTTATTCCTCTATTCAATGGATGATTACATCAGTGATCAACAACAACAACAACCTACATTTCTATCCATGCTAATAATCTACCCTGTGGTTGAGTGACCCACTACATACTATCTCCCTGCTTCTACGAAACCACCAAGGACTTCTACGAACCTTCTACATACTTCTACAGGATTGATGAATGGATGAATGAAAGATGAACAGATAGGATGAATGATCTAAAATTGTTGAGTTCTCTGAGCTGCTTGATTTCCATCAAGTTATCACCATAAGGTAAGTAGTATAGTTAAAGTGACAACCCTTGAGTTTTTGTTGCTTTTGGGTGTGTCCCCAGTTTGAGAATTCAAGAGGGTTGACCTAGGCTAGCAAATGGGTTAGAAACATGCCTGTCAAAGAATAAAATGAAATGAAAGTCCATTGTAACGTTGAGTCTCTTTTGGTGTCACATGAAGTGGGAGGGGAGGGGAGGGGAGGGGGGGGTGTTGTCGCACTAATGTTGTTTTGTTAGGTAAAAACCACTTCAAAATCAACTTTATGTAGTGCATAAGAGTCTTCGCCTCTTCTTCAATGAGGCTATTGTTCACCTTTTATGAAACACTTCTTATACCGCCTCGTTAAGCAGACAGATCTTAGATTAACCATTGCGATTGGTTAAAGTTGGTACCCGTTCTTAAATTGTTCTTGTATCCTTCTTACACAACCAATATGATGAACCAAAGTGATGTTGGTTCGTACTTGATGCCGTACATGATTAGTGACTTTTAAATTTGGCTTCCTTAATGCACCGTTGCACCAATCTTAAAGCAACACTTATATGTCATCCTCGAATTTTAACCAGTGAGTGTGATGGTGCATTAAATCACATGGATTGCACCAGTATCAATACATTATGTGGGTACAATGCACTTGCCCTAGTTCTTTCCATTTGTAAAAACCTCCTCAAAAGTGACACACATTCAAAAGGGCACATGGGTTGGTGCATTTACCTACTTAACCAAAGACTTCTTGAGAATATAGGTCCACTCTCGTTTCTAGGAGAGGGTTTAATTTTGTCATTTCGCCCTTAAAATGCCGAGACGACCATAAAGTGGTTGATTTGTAGTCAATAGGAACAAATCATCAATCTTTGAACCTCTTGGTCGAGATAATCTTGTAACAAGATGTTTAAGTTAGGTTATGATGCATCTTTTGACCATTGGGATTGAGCAAAAGACCTAATTTGTAGATTCTACACTGTTGAGAAAATTGAAACTTGAGTGTCTAGAATGCAAACCGAATTCTAGAGATGCTTCAATGATCTGCTTCTTGCAACTTCTTCCTTTGCAACTTCTTATCTACTAATGACTATATAGTATCTCTATCACAAATGAAATTTTATGCTAAATGAATATATATATATATATATTCATTTTTATCTTGTTCACACGAAAAAAATCATAACTCATCCAAATATGATTTTATCATGTTGAAATATTGGACATAGCTTCAAAATACATTTTCCTACTTATGTAGAATTCTACTTTAGAATCTAGACTCCTTCGAGTTGAAAAAATGACTCATATGCATTGCTTTGACTTTTTGGAAATAGGCCCGGGCATTTAGGGGTTAAGATGGATGTAGGAGAGGACAAGAAGAAGCCAAATTCTAACTCTTCCTTGCCTCTTAGGAAATAAAGCTCAATTTGGCACAACCGTTAGTTTATCTGTACCACTGTGTGTTTGTGGACCCAACACAAAGGCCAATGGTTGGGAAAAAAATAAACATAAATGTAGTTGAAAAGAAGCTATGTAAAGTGTGTGTACTAAATAACCTCTCACTTGTCAATCTTGCGTGTCCACATTGTGCACTTCAATCTAAACTACTGATTAATGAATAGCGAGAACCAACACTAATGGTACACCCAATCATAACGGGAGTATTTGGATCAATCACATAATCTCACCAACTAGTTAGGATTATAAGGGCTTGCCTTTTGGGGGCGCTAGGTGTGGATTGGGTTGTACATGCCTCTTCATGTGTTCACTTTTGAAAGAAGCAAATATTTTCAAGTTCCCTAGCAAGGCTTGAGTATGGTGCACCCAACCATTATGGTGTGCCCGATCATAGTAGAAGTATCTAAGTGAACCATATATTTCTAGCCACTAATGTGGGAACCTGGGGGCAAGTTTTTTTTAGGAGGAAATAGGTGTGGGTCAAATGTCTAGGCATGTTCAAAGTGTCCATTTTAAAATGAGGTAATTTTCTTTGAGCTTTGACTCTAGTTCTTGCAAAGCCTGATTTGGGAGTACACTGTACACATAGAATTATACTCGTGACTCAACACAACATCATAATTTATGGCAATGTCCACATCAATGTTATATTTCTTTCTACTCCTACTAGTCCCTTGGTGGGGCTCACGCCCTTGTTAAAGTTGTACCCCCCCCCCCCAACAAAGCACATGTTGTTATTGGGGGGGAGGGGGTAGATTATTTTTTATATTAAGGTTTTTAGGCATCCTATCTTTTCTTTATTTCTAATTTGGACATAATTTAGGCATGATCAACTTAATTATAAGTATGCCATGTATGTAGATTATGGGATGCTTTGTTAGTTTTTTTTATAAAAAGAATTCTCCCACTTTGCCTTAGAATATAATTGCACAAACATATGATTCCCCAAAGACGCTATGATCCAAATTGTAATAAACGTAAAAAAACATTCTGCCATTAACTCCAATTTGTGTACAACAAAATTTGTGCAAGGTGTTGTGGTAATCTACACAAATACCCCACTCCTAAAATTACTTGAATCTCTATTTACAAAATGAAAAAAAAATCACTTTTCAACCAAACCTATGTAGTATTTATATGTTTAGTTGAACATGACGGAAACTAGAATGGGAGCGGTGAGTAATTACTAGTGATTAGTGAGCAATGAGCAATAACATAAGTGGTTACAAAAAACCATGGAATTCATGTCATAATTTAAAATTATGGGATTGTTCCACATAGACTTTTAGAATTCCAAATTAGGCACAAAAAATTAAGATGAACCCATGTGGTTTTGATTTATATGTCACCATCTTCACATGGTAAAATACTTATGATATATATATGGTCCATAATACATTATGGAGAGGAGCTATATTGTCCGTCATCGACATTTCTCAACCACAAGTTCAACGAGACAAAACACCTTCTTGTAATTGAAGGTTGGTGCATACATTATGAATGTATTTGCATCATAGTCCATCTTGCAAACAAACATGTGCACATAATGTAAGTATTTGCATTGAGTTCATGTATATTTCTACCCCATGGATGTGGATGCCATTTTCACGACATCAGGGCATGTGCATATTGGTATATCATCAATGGAAATATGATATGCTTTCTTCTCCTTGGACGTGATTGAATTGATGTTGCCATATCCTGGGTTGGGATTACGATCATCCCTAAATAATATACCATCCCTCCATTAATGTAACACCAACACCTAGGTTCTTCACTAGCAAAATCTTAGGAATATCACTATGTTTGGTAATTGGAGACTTTTTCATGATCTTGAGATTATTCAAGGGCGTGGTCTTTAGATTATAAACAAGAAAAACATAAAAATATAATCAATGTGACTTAGTAAAACAATTTGCATGGGCGGCACTAACCAATTTGGCACAAATATATGTCATCACAATAAGAAATTGAACCAAATATTTAAAAAAATCCATTTTGAGACATTCCAAAGTCTATGAGTAACAAATATAGTGGTAAATAGGGTGAGACTTAATATAGGGTACTCATTATTTGTGCAACCAATTTTTTTGAGAAATGTTCAATGTAATATAGCAACATTTCTATCCACGTATTGCATTATTAATACTATGTGATACCCTGTGATGTCATGTATTACTTTTTTTTAATAGAACTACTTATAGGGCATTTGTTTAGGATGGAATAAACCTTGTAGAGGGTCATAATTTTTTTTCTACTCAGTCTCAACTCTTGAGCATTTTGTAGTGCCTAGTTGTGTTATTATGATATTTTTGTATCGTTTAGTAGTAATCTTGTTCATCATGTAGCATCCCTCTCATTATTTGGTGTCTTAATCCATTGTATTCTACCCTTTATTTATTGACTATGACATATTGAAGTACCCAAGCACTTACTCATTTGTTCTTGTGTTCCACCGTGGGTGCATTTACCTTAGTTGCTTCTGAAGGGAAGCTAAGACACGAGTGATGTGTAGTGAATTGTGAGCAATGAGCAGTAACATGTGAGTGATGAAGCCAAATTTAGTAGAAGCACATGGTTTTAGGGTCTACACTCCAAAATTGGTGCTCCTATGATTGAAAATTTTCAACCATAAACTACTAACATTTTGCATAAACAAAAGTGAAGGGGGCCTACAACCATGAATATGTTAAAAATTGTCAATCTATTTTATTTTTTTATTATAACAATCCACACAATACACGTCATTTATTGACATTCTCAAACATGCAGTTGAACACAACACTTGGAACATTACTCACACTCTACAACATTAGCAGGTTCAAGTAGTCACATGACCTCATTGTAGGTATACGTTGGAGCACGAATGAATTGATCATTGTTGTTTTCCACCTTGCACATAAATCTAAATACATAATCAAGATGTGTGGAGTACACCCATTCCCCTTTCTCAGATTTGGAAAGGATTATTTTCATGAAGTTTGGGCATGTGCAATGCAGGATGTCGCCAACTATGACACGTATGAGATGTCCTCCTTGGAGACGATGTTGATTAGCATTCCAAGTCATGGATATAGAATTACAACAATTGAAACTACATATTAACCATCTATGAGTCCAACATTCTTCCATCTATATATTTTTGTAATCTACCGTAGGTAATGTTGGATTGCGACACATTGTCTTTGAGAATCTGGAAGTTGGGTGGCGTTCCAGTTTGGGGGCACACGGAAATGCGACTAAAGGATCAAGAGTGTTGCAATTGTTGAAAGTCTACAATGCGGAAAATCCCCCCCCCCCCCCCCCCCCAACCTTTTGTTGCAATTGGAACTCGACGTCTTCAAACACCAACACCTCCTCTTTTGAGTGAATGGTACCTATCTTTACTAGCAGTGTGTTGGGTACTGTAGGCCACTCTATAAATTTTTATTTATTATATATATTTATATATAATGTTTTTGGTTGCCATTCATGCAACTCTTCATGTCGTCAAGGCTTCTTCAAAACTTGTGCTCTACATTGTTGATGGAGTGGAACTCCTTCTTCCATCCTTTCTAAGTTGAAGCATGAGTGCCATGTTTACGAGTATTGACTTTTGCATTGCATGAAGTACTTGTATTGGCTTGCATTGCCCAATATCTTTTGATTGAGTTGGGGGACAATCTAGAAATGTGAAATTGAGAAGTAGATCCCCATTCCAATCACAATTTGTAATTTGCAATCTGCATAAACGTACAGATGAAAATGTCCACTCATGCTTCGTACATGCAAGTCATCTTGTTGCTCAGGGCGATCACACCCCCTTACGTTTCATAACCACATGTGATAAAAAAATTCTACCCTATATTATATGCCATAGATAATTTTAGAAATTATGATATTTTTCTACATATACATAACCATTGATAATATCTTTTTTATATTTTTTATATTTTTAGTCATCTTCATTTTTGTAGTAATTGTTTTAGTTTGATTATGCATCATTCTAGTTAGAAATGGTATGTTTTATACAAAAAAAACAAATCATCAAATTTGGTTACCATTTTTTACGTTGTAATAGATACCGTGTTTATCTACTCATGAAAAAAATTTGATAAAATTTTGACCCATTTTGGTGATGTTTCATGTAAAAAATAGATTTTTATTTTATCGCATGTGGTGTTCAACTTGACAATGGAGTGCACCCCCCGGGTCTTGTTGCCATATTGTTGGAGCCATTTGTTGTACACAACAAATAATTATGTGGTATATCTTGGGCTTCACACCCTCAGATTATAACTTTTAACACGAAAAACATTCACTCTCTTCCTGAGAGAATCTGACCTACATTGTGATGACTCATGGCTCTATTTTTTACTTGTTTTTCAGACAATAGCCGACTCAGATGTAGCAACAAGAGCCTCGGCTCTCAAGAGATGCGTCTGACCATAGCCAGGCTCTAAAAGACTTTCATAACTCCGCACATGTCTATGGTCCTTAATCAGGATCCTTTGCCGATAGTCAGCAACATTAGACTCTTGAGTTCACTAGCCCTTTATTTCACTTGAAACCCCTACTTTTCGCGTCTTATTACTAAATGCAGGTTTCCGGAGAAGATTTGAGCTGACAACTAACCAAATTTTCAAAAACAAAAACAAAAACAAAAAAAAAACAAATTGTCCAGTTCAAAAAATTTCAGAGGGGCATGCCCAAGGATCGTGGGCCCCAACCCTGATCCTAGCAAACACCCCTCCCTCCAATGAACGGAGAGAACCAACGGCTAGTTACACATGAACCGGTTGAGTTTAACAAATAACCAATTAAAGTTCAAGACTTCAGAAAAATAACTGATCGTTTTAGATGACTCTATGCAATATGAATCTATGGAATATTGGCCAATTATTCCCCAAAATCTCCCCTCACACTGCCTTCTTCCCTCAAAGTTCGTGGGGGGAGGGTTAACATGCGCCGTGCTAATTCTGGGGCCAAATCAGAAATACTGATAAATGAATTTATGGAGTTTGATATAAAGGATTGCAATTTTGACCTTGCATGGCTTCTAGCCTGGCTCCCGGCATTGCATTTCTCATTTCGTTTCAACAGTACTCTAAATACATCCATTATTCGATGCCATTCCCGGGGGATGCCCAACATTGACGTTGAACTTTTAGGTGTCTTAGTACATTTGTTTGAATGAATACAGTTTAGTGGAGAAATGAAGAGGGAGAACCGAGCGCTAGTTACAGATGAACCGGTTGAGTTGGAGAAATAATTGGTTGAAGAGAATTATTTCAGGAGAATCTACGGAATATACCTCAAATCGATATGAAAAGCACAATGGGAACATGTCAACATGTAACCAACTGGACTTGGAAACACAGGGATGTTGACCAATTATGCCCAAAAAGTGGAAAAACACATTCCATTGTAAAAATACTCTTGCAAAATTCGCATGTTTTGGAAATATCGGATACGAAGAAGGGAGACACATTTCAAAGAGGATAAAGTAGTTGAGCTCACCACCTCGCTTTCTAGCAAAGTCAACAGCCTACAGGGCATTATACAAACTCTAGAACATACCATGAAACTGATGGGACACATGCATGAGATTCATAAAAAAAAACCTTCACTCCAACAACAATGCATACCATTGGTACACTTCGTATCCATCTAAAGGAATTAGACTCCCACATCTCTAATTTTGAATCATCCATGACAATAGCCAAGTATCCCAACACTTCTCACATGTCCAAGGTTGAAAGAGGCATAGCCGTACTATAAGACCATTTAAAAACCCATGGAAAAAAGGCTACTGCATGGGCATCTAAACTCCAAGACCATGGCCAAGCACATTCTTTTCTTGATCAATCAACACTACACGTTCATGAGAAATTGGAAAGGGAAAAATGGAGCTTGCATTTGAAATTGACTAATATGGAAGAAAGTGAGCATGAGAACACTCTCCAACTCACCCAAGGATTTTTACAACACATGTTTGGTGGGGCTTCACAAACTTCAGAAGCCTGGAGGGTTAGAAAATACAATCTAGCTAGATCTTGCCCGATTATTTTCAAATGCATCAACCGAAAGACGAAGACAAACTACTTAAGAGACCACAACAAACTTGCAGGCACACAAATCAAACTTGATGAGGATAGAACACCAATTCAATCAAAATTATGTGCCGAAAAATGGGGAAAATGAAAGAGCTTCAAAAATCATGGAAAATAGCCAAGATTATACAAGGAGAAATTGTAGTGCTTGAGGAGGGATCAAAAAATTGGTCACACAACATGACACACAAACCAAATTAATCCAAGCAATATTAGAGGACAACACTCGACCTCACAATTTGTGCCCCATTTCATGTGTATCCTGGAACTGTAGAGGTTATTCTATGCACGACAATATTCTAATAGCAAGTCTTTTTCCAACTAGAGATCTAATATTGTTAGTAGAAACTTGGGAGAAAGATGGAATAGGTATAGCACAAAATCCCGGTTATAGTCATTTTTCTACCGCACAAAACAGATATGGCAACATACATTCATGGACTACTACTCAAGGACATGGGGGTATTATTGTATTTATTAGGACGTCTATCTACACATGGGTCTCACACCTTCCCTCTTCTCACACGGACACACATATATGGATTAGGATCCACATGGCATAGGTCTCTCCATGGATATATATATATAGGTATAGGTATAGGTATAGGTATAGGTATATGCTACTTTCCACCCTCTAGCTCCAAAAGCTACAAATCTATATATACAGATCCTTACACTTCTCTTTTTCCCAAGTTTGTTTATTATCAATCTTTAAGGGAGGTTTTTCTAACAGGTGATTTTAATGATCGAACTAGCTCTCACCAAACATGTACTCACTTATGTGCAAGGCGAGACCTACACCTCATTAGACGATCATGCTCAAGCTTGGTTACAATTGATACTACACTCACCTCAACCAATCTTCTTTATAGAAGAGATTAAATTTTAATTATTAAATTCAAAATTTAAAGTTAGAATGAAATATATAATAATAATAATAATAAACAACCTAGGTGGCAAACATCATGGTAGACCGTCCAACACATGATTTGATAACGATTGTCAAGAGGCCCAATGAAACTTCCATATGGTGTTAAACTCGAGTCATGCAGATAAAATGTACACGATGGCTCTCAAAAAATACCGCATGATGATCCGGTATAAGAAACGCTCTTACTTGGAGCGCAAACAAAAGGAACTACATCTTATACTCAAAAGTAATCCAAAATTATTTTGGAAGAGCTTTAAAGAAAACGATGATTGGACCCTCCCATTTACGCCACAAGAATAGAATATTGCACAAAACTATAGACCTCACGTCAAAGTATCAATAATCACTTTGTTTTAACCATTCACCTTCCAAATGTTTTTACAGAGCGGGACATATGGGCCCATATGAAAGACCTACCAAATCATAAGGCCAGAGATATCCATGGGTTAACACCTAAGCTTCTAAAATGGGTTGCAAACAATCTATGTAAATCAATAACAAAGCTATTTAATTTGGTGGCTAAAGAGGGTTTCCCATCCTCATGGACAATCAACATCATTCAAATGATCTTCAAATTTAGTGAAAGACGCTCCCTAGGGAACTATAGGACCATGATGCTAGGAACAATTTTTGGCAAGCTTTATGACTCTGTTTTAGAAAAAATAGTTAGTCGATGGGTAGAATTGAAAGGGGTTAGGGCAAGAGGACAAGCAAGTTTTGGGGAAGGTAGATCTACTTTGGTCCACATCTTACACTACATACTTTAATCGAACAAAAGATATTTGCAAGTCAATGTCTCCATTTTTGCTTTGTTGATTTCAAAAAAGCTTTTGACACACACTTGCATGACAAGGTTTGGAATGCCTTCAAAGATTAGGGGTACCGCCTCATCTACAACAAGCTATAAAGGCCATGTACACCACATTCTACGCAAAAGTTTGAATAAATAATGGCACACATGGTGAAGTAATGTCCAACAATGGTGTTAAGCAAGGATGTCCCTCCCCCCACTCTATTTGGCTTGTACATTGATGAACCTAAAACATATTTGGACGAGATTGACAAGGAATCTCCATGTTTATTAAACGCAGTTGTTGCCATTCTTCGTTATATTGATGATATAGTTCTACTCTCTAGATCAAGTGCAGGTCTACAAAAACTTTTGAACAAGCTATATGAGTATTGCACTTCTAGTGTTGAAGTCAATCTAGCTACGACTAAACTCATGATATTTGGCAGCAACAAAAGGAAATTAAACCAAGAGGCATGAATACAAATGCCTAGACAAGGACCAAATTGAAATCACCCATGAATACAAATGCCTTGGGATTGAACTTCATTCACATGGTTATTTCGAGCCATATAGTAATACAAGTATGAAAATGTTGATGGGAACTTTGAGGAAAGAAGCGGTAGTCGGCGTTACATGTTGGGAACTCAAATCTCACCTATTCAAGGCTTTAGTTCTTCCTACTTTCACGTATGGCACCCAAATTTGGGGAGGCATTTTGAAAAACTCTCATTGGAAAGTCTTTGAGAAGGGCATGAAGATGCATATGACATCTCACGTCAAAGTGCGTCCTTCAACTAAGGTGAAGGGTGCTTAAAACCAACACTTTAAGCTATTGCACATGCATATGGCTATGTGGTTGATATTACACACACACACACACATTCATATTAGCCTTTGGGCTAAACATAGGTATCAAGAAAGAAAAAATATTTTTAGTCTCGATTGAATTTTTGATGAATATGCAAAGTCAAAACTACTAGCTTCTTTAAACCAATCCATAGGCCCCGTGTATGGCAACCTCGCATATGATGAGGACCCCCACCTTCATTGCCTAGAACCAACACAACATAGTTGGATACTAGACCCAAACTACATCAAAGCCCAAGTAGTAATGGTATGCAAAGCCACACGGCTACCTCCATGATCCCACCCGGTTCGCTTGCAAAACCATCACCTTGCATCCCGGGAACCGACCCTTTTGTGCTTTGTGGACCTGCCTCCTTGGCGTTGTGAATATAATGGCTAGAATAGGCATTGACAAGCCACCCTAATCCCACCTTGAACCAACCCGAGATAGAGTGGAGTCCGTTATGAGGTGGCACCACTAATGGCACCTAAAACCGTCACTCCGTGGGACTAGACACTCCTACACCGCCGGGTACAGTTCAAGGTCGTAGAGTGTTGGCAACTGGGAGGCGTTTATAGGTGTTGGTTTTAGCACCCTCTCCCTTACCTATCATATCTTACTAGACGAATTCGGAGAACTTCACATAGAATTATATGCTCTCAAGAATAGTATGGGCTTATAACAATGGCTTGCCCACCTATCCTCCTCCTGGCCAGTCAGTAAAGCAAGATTTGACACTTGGTCCAAAACAACAACCATGTGGATGGGATTTATCTAATATATATCATGGGAAACCCATGACAACCCAACCACAAGAAAAACAACACATTTTGATATCAAGGAGGCTATTCTTGCTAAAGAGTGGAACTCTTTCCATATCTTTGAGAAGAAACTAGATTACCTTCACCTCAAGCATTTCCTTAAATATGAATGTGAATTGTACTTGAAGCAACCACAACACATGATCATTGTTGCCTACTGCACCTCAAACCATAGACTTGTCATTGAGACTAGACCATGGATGAGTACCCCCAGACTAGTATCTCTAGACTAAGCCACTTTCTCTCCTATAAATGCAATAAAAAATGAGACACTTCGTGTTGGAAGTTAAGTTTACACAACCCCATCAGAGATAAGTTTACATCACTATTTGAGAATGTGGTTCCAGGGAGCCTCAAGTCCTTTGAATCAGACCAACAAGTTAACATTAACATCTATCTCACAGAGGCTACCACACTCTACTGCTCTAGAGAATTAACTGGTTTGGAACCATCCTGATATACTTTCACTCCCATTAGCCTTTTTGGCTTCCCGGACTTCAAAATCAATTTCATTGTCAAACCCAATTAACTCATACAGTTCCAGTAGACACAACAAATATCCTTCAGGGTTACTGTGTGCTATGAGGCCGCATCTTTTGATCGAATGAACTTCTTGGGGCCAACTCGCTCACTTGAAAGCATGTTCTTTAGGCATATACTAGTGCTGAAACAAGGCCTAAATTTCTTCTGGATAAATTGGTCTCCAGAAACCCCACAAATTACAAATATTTGCACCAGCCCAAACTTTGGGCATGAATTGGCAAACGTAAGCTATCACTCTTGACATAATTGCATAATTGACATATAACAGATTTTCAACTTCATTGTAGACCTCCTGTTATATACTCTAATTCTAGATTGAGACTCTATTTCTACCCTCCCGAACGTGCTTGGTACATTAGGATGGTGACCAATCTCTGGGAATTTTGGTCTTGTTGATCTAGAGTTCCTGCACAAAATACCCCTACACAACCATTAGTAAATCATTGCACAAATTTTGGCAGTCCACAAAAACAGAGATAACAAGTCATCACTTGTCCGTCTACAGTATCCCAGTCTATTGTTAATTAAGATGTGGTTTTGTGAAAATACTCAATCAATACTGCTCATCGAATTAGCAGGTCAAGGACACTACACAAATCCTTCACAAAACACACTACACAAATTGTTGATCATCTCCACAGCACAACCACTCAGCAATTCAACTACAGTCTTCTAAGAAGATGCAACTCCCTCCCTTTCCTGCCTCAATTAACCTAGTAACAACGGCCATAATTTCATATTTCTTAAAAACATTCCTCAAGTGATCACTAAGAAACACAAACATCCTTGAACATGCAGACACAATGTACTGAGGCATTGCACCATGCTGTGACACATAAATAGACTCTCAGGAGCTTTCTGCAATCCATGGAACAGCTCATTGCTCAAAAACTATGAAACGGAAGCTTCAAGAACAATGCAAAGAGTTTGAAAGCTCACTGAATGTTGTCAAAACAATTTTATTCGCAGATTGAAGAAATTTTGAAGGCAGTGTGGGGGTGAGAAAGAGCACATGTCTCTTACCTCATGCAAGCTGGACAAACGTCTACAATTGTGCTCCATTTCATTTTCATGAGCCTTCCAGCTCAGACGCCCACCATGCTCTTCTTTGAGGATGAGATCAGTCTCCTAGGAACTCACTGCCAACTGCACATGCAAAGCAATTCAGGGAAGGAACAATTCTAAACGAGAAGGCAATATTATCCACTACAACCCAGGCCAGGCTAGCATTTAAACTTTAGATACGGTAGCACGTTGAAGAGAGACCACAAAGATTAGGTGAAAAAGATGGTTTCCTTGTCAACAACATGTAACATGCCATGCCTATGAAGTATTCTAGGACTCCAACTGTGTAAGAAAGAGATTTCTAACCTTCTGAACCTCGTGGGCTGCCGACATCAGGTGGCTGACACTCATTCTTGTGCCAATCCTTCCAATGTTGAAGCTGGCATGTTTGAGAACTGAATAAACAGATCAGAGGTCAGCATGCTATTTTTGGTTGTCTGAAAGGCATGGTATGGAGACCTTCCAGGTTTCACGTTCTGGAATTTAACTCTTTGCGATGCAATGACACTATTCTACAGAGTGCCACACCTCTGTACTTTTGATCTTTGCACTTAATCTTGGCATTTCATCACATCATTATAAGAACCACTGAGACTTCATATTAGAAGAGGCTACTGTTAGATTATTGTAAGTCAATTTTATTTCCACTGAACTCATGTATGTAAAGCGATATACCATAAGGCAGGGCTATGCGAACATTGCCTTGCTCGACTAGAATAGGCACACGTAGTTTTTGGAATGGCGACACAACTATCCAACTAAGGAGTATGTGGGCCAAACGGTACTCACAGTATACACCCTGACAAGTCTTGTCCTCTACTACACTCCCAGTCTTGTACTTCTTGTACTATATTTGTACAACATTATCAACTTCTATCATCACTATCTACATTGCACTGTCCTTTCTATGGTTAGTGTTTACCACATCCCCAGTCTTGCGAGATGACATGGTTATGACACCAATTTGCAAGCGGAGCAAATAGAGAAAATGCAAAAGGAGATCCACAACATACCAGTAAAATGCACTTTTGCACCGTGAGCATCGCCTTTTAGTCGGGTTTTCACAGACGAGACAATAGAGATTTGACGCAGGATGGACATCTCTGTTTTGTGCCTCCTCTTCATTCCTCCTTCTATTGGTCTCATCTTCAGCTCTTCTTCTTCTCTCTTCCTCTGCCTCTCTCCTAAGATGAGCTTCTAACTCTGCTTTCCTTCTTTCCCTCTCTCGCTCCTCTGCTTTCCTTTTCTTGATTTCATCCTCCGCAGCTTCTCTACGCCTGCGTTCATCAGCCTCGGCCTGCATCCGTCGATGATGAAAGTCCGCCTCGGCTTGCCTTTTGTGGTACTCTTCTTCCTCACCCTGTTTCCTTCTTCGAATATCGGGTTCGGGTAGCCTCCACCCCTCCTGCTGAACAGAAGGCTTTTTGTACTCATTTTCCCCAGACTCCCTGCGACGATAATAAGGATCAGGATTTCCCTGTCTCTGAAGGGAGTACTCTTGTTCAAACTCCCTCTCAGCCCTCTCATGCTCCTCGACCGCCAACCGCTGGAGCCTTAGAAACTCGGCCCTGCGGACTACACTTGACTTCTCATTGTACTTCAGGCCAATCCATACAGCAACGCCAATTAGGATTATAGGAATCAATACTACGGCCGGAATAGCTATGTCCAGAATTCCCTGCATCTAATTGCCTTTTCTTTTCACCTCCTAAGTGGCATCCAGTACTGCAACGTCGGCTACTGAGCTCCCAGATCTACAACAGTGCCGATTGGACCTAACAGCAAAATGGATTCTGGAGCGATTACTTGCTGCCAACCAATGCCGACCATGCTTTAAGTGCACATTTTCTTGAACCCTGGATAACAGCCGACGAAAACAGTGTTGGCCAAAGGAAGACATTGAGCACACGTAACTAAATTTAGAGACAAGGCTATTGATATTGAATCACACAGACTGAATTGCACTACAACACTCAAGTTCCCAATACAAATATAATCGAGACAGCTGGTAAATACAAGAGAACACCGCACAACCTTTACAGCAACTTAATCCTAGGGATTCAAGAACCCGCATACTTTGAGTGTTCCATGACATATTAGAGAGACGATATTGAGGAAGTTCACGAGTAGACTAGAAATCTCATCAGACTTTAAATTCATATACCAAAACTCATTTCACAGTGATTCAATCACATCAACCTAAAACATTTTTAGGTGCAAGAACTGAAAAGGTTGAGACTTGAACTGAATCAATGTTGAATGAATCATCAGCGAAATGTTGACTTAGCTCTAGCAAGGGCTGAAACCCTAAAAGGTATGTATCAACACTAACTCAACATTATACACAGATCGCTCACATTTTGAGATTCTGTCCAAATGGTTCACTATACTGCCTCATACTTGATTTCTGTGACCAAAACAAGATGTAGCGAGCTTTGGAGTATAACTAATCCATACACCGTAACCTCACCTGGAATGAAATCGGAGGCCGATGATAATTCAAAGGTGATCAAAATTCAATATTGCAAGCTGCTCTGTCGGCCTTTCCACAAATCTTAATAGAATATGCTCCAGCGATGCCTTTGTTTACCACCTTGAGCGAAGAATCTTGTCTACCTATTATCTTCTACACAAGACATTGCATCTTATCGTCAGAAAAGATTTTAACTTTAGCTTAGTTCCCAAACACAACAAAGCAACCTAGAAACATCCCAAGGCAACAGCATTCATCACACTTTTTGTCCTGTTACTTGCAACCAAATCACCTACATCTACCTGCATAATTTGAATTTTGCAACTTCATTCAAAAAAGTCACAACCTGATGGTCGGCTCTTGTCAGATGATCCTAATTCAACACTCAAACCAAGCAAAGATAAGCAGGCCTTCACGGACATATTTAGCTCTGCACCCATTTCTCGTAGGATCTGAAACGCTAAATTAGTGCGAGAATATTAGCAATCCAACTCGTGCTCGTAGCCATTTTCCTCATAAGGTTGGGAGCTCACATGAACATCTTATGCACTGTCATGTTCTCATTAAATGATCATACACAGGTCACACCGAATTGACTCTGGAGCGTGCTTACTAAATTTTGAGCAAGTACTCCAATCTCGTTTAACCACATGACGTCTTTTTGGTGCTCTTTTCTTATCCACATTCAACCACACACACCTCTCAAATATAAATATATATGTGTTCGTTTAAGATAAGACACCGAATTAGGCCTACTTACCTTAATGGCCCCAAAACAAGCTCCAACATCGACAACACGTAGTAACACAAAACGACAATCTCGAAAACCACGACAATCACAACGAAGCTTCAAATCCACATGCCAATGCGCAATGTCCAAGACCAAATGGTCTAAAATCCCTCAAATTCTCCATCTCGTGGACAACTCTCACAGACTTCTAAACCAGTACAACAGCCCTTGACACCCTTAACGAAACCTCCAGGAAACTGGATGACAATGGGATAAGCGTAAGGCTTAACGCAACAAGGAGAGATTCTCAGCCCCCATACTGACGCTCCTGGCAAGTGCACAGATCTGCCTACAACTAGGAAATGAAGTGCAAGCGCCGGCAGCTCACATTTTTGTTGTGTTAGTCATTCAGGCGCCTGTTGGGCGGACGAAGATCGCACGAGACTGACGTCGCAGCAGCAGGAAGGATGAATCGAAGAAGGAATGCGAAGCATGGAAGGAAGGCAGCGTGTGTGCGTGGAGAGTGGATCTGCGAAGGAACGGGAGCGAAGTTGAATCTGAGTCCATGGCAGGGGCGCAGTGTTGGTGGACTTCCGGGGAGTCCGCGAACGGGGAGTTAGCCGTTAGCTGGTGGGCTCTTATAAAAAGAATCGTATTAATAGATCTCAGGCTTGTAGGACGAGCCGCAAGTCGTACGCCTACTGGAGTGGATTATCGCGCATAAAATAACACGACGATTTCTCATCCAAGAGCAACAGGGTTTATCAGAGTTCGTCACACTTTTTCATCCATGCGGCCATGATATCATCCATAGTTTTCCTGTTTTGTTTATGAGTTGATCGGTTATGACTGTTCTCTACAGAGAGGAGAGTGGACGGCGAGACGTAGGAGTCCTCACTTTTTCATCCATGCAGCTGTGATATCATTCATGATTTTAAATTTTCGTTTATGAGTTGATCGGTTATGATTGTTATCCGGGGAGAGGAGAGTGGATGACAAGCGGCAAGAGTCTTGTGGCTTGTCATCCACCTACTCGAACTGGTGATTCGTCCTTATCGATCATGTCATGGATAGAGTATGAAGATTATGGATGATATCATGCCTCCGTGGATGAGAACATGTGATGGGGTCTGATAACCCTTCCACTCTCGGATGAGCAACTGGTTATGTTTCATGAAAGAGATTTCGTTCAAGCACTCTAATGTACGATAAGGTAGATGGATCGCATCGTGTAGGGGTTCCAACATGCATGACATTGTTTGTACAATGACCTTGATAATTGGGCCACCAAGAAATGGCAAGTGGGCATGCCAACTGAAGCAAATGTTACTTCATTGTTATGTCGCATGGTGCTTATGCCCCCACTAGTAACCATATATCGTTTCCGAAAAATTGTTCCACGTTTTATAATTTAAAATAATACAATTATATGAAACTCTGCTTGTGCCTTTGGCTCCAAGTGGTATGGGGTTCCAGATAAATTGAGCTCACTTTGTTTTCTCAAAACTTGTTCCTATAATACATGGACTAGGGGCCACAATGCCATCAAACCACCACTATCCATCGTATATATCCCACAATACTCTTGAATCTTCGATGGCATCTTGAACAACTTTGCTACTCTAATCAAGCCTTCCCTTTGTTACCTCCTCCCCCCCTCCATCTTTGCCTCACAGCCTCCTCTTCTCAGCTGCCATGTCCTTGGGGGAATGCAATATCAATATAGTGTTACACAATGGGGCTAAGTAACAACTGCCAACACCTTTAAGGGTAACAAATGAAATCATGTATGGAAATTGGGCTATTGGCTTGAGCAATATGTCTAATTAAATGATGGAAGGAGAAGATAAAATCGGCACACAAAACCAAGTCCACAAATTATGGTTTATTCAAAGAAAGGCATATCATGAAAATCAACCCGTGCAAATCCAATCATAATGTCTAAGACTGACCATGATGCTATCCATTCTCACTATCCTCTTCATTACCCTCTTTTGCCTCATCATCTATATATGCACACCGAATCAACTATTGGGGATCTTTGACGACATATTGGTGTCAAGGTAGCTACTATAACCTTAGTCACACTCTCTACATGTGACTGGAGCAACTTCAAGCCTAGAGGTGATTGAAATATAAGATACTTGAAAATTGGGGATTCACATGAAATGAAATATAAGATACTTGTAATTGTATCCATTTGCAATACTCAAATATACAATATTAAATAACAATCAAACCTACTATTGCGCGATCACTTCACAACCTTCTGAATACTGTAGCACCATAGCTGGTTCATGCAAAAATAATTCCCAAATAAAAAACCGAAAAAACCGGAAATTATGAGTCGAATCAAACGAATAAGTGAAAATTTACATTAGAAAAAAAACGAATAATGGAAAATTTGGACTCTTCTAAGCTCCAACCACATCAACGTGTTATAAGAGGCTGCATGATTACGTGTTAATGGCTCGGTGCCTTGCTCACGAACTTCATGAGGTTGCTCAAGTCACAGGACAAAAACGCCGAGCACTTCCCAACACTACCCTTAAAATGCCTTGCCTTCATCTTGCCTAGTAAGTGTAGAGGAGGGGCTCATGAGGGCGAGGAGACCCAAAGGCTTCTACACGGGGAGTGGCTCTACCAACCTATACCTAACCATCATTTTTATGCTTTCATATTTGCAAATCATGTTATTCTCATTCGTTAGGGGATTAGGGCATGAGTTAATTCCCAAGGTTTTCACTCGCCACCTTCCCATATGCTTGAATGATCTTTTGATGTAATTGCTAGTTGATGTTTAAGTAGAGAGATTTGTTGTCCATCTACATGGTCAGCAACACATGTTGTTGCCACTTTTTGTTTTCATTAGCAGCATATGTGCCCACCTGTAGGAATGCATAGGGACTCCTTCATCTGAAAAATGGTTGTGATTAGATATGTGGAGCTTTGGATGCTTGCATCCTTCTTCTTTTTTGTGTTCTTTTGTAAGTTTGTTTCCTGCAATGTAATCAAGTACCTTTAGAGAGAGAGAAGAAACTTCGATCCCTATGAGGGACCAACGTGAATGAAGTGTTTGTTCGTTCCACCCCTAGAACTATGTCCGCAGGACATAGGAGTAGAAGTAAGGAACTACTTCCCCCTTTCGAGGGTAGACACTATAGTCACAAGTAGCCAACACCAAAAGAGAGAAATATAACAAGGGTTAATTAATGTAGGGTTTGTTTTGTACGAAGTTGTAATTTCGGGCTATGAGTTTATTGTTGTGTGGGGTAACGTTTTCATATATAATTTGGGTACATCTAGGGGGGGTCTTGTATGTGAGGTAGAGATTGGTGGTTTTCTAGTCTTCTTTTGTGGAGGAGGATGGACATGGTGTATTGTATGGCAATGGTATTGATGTTTTTGAAGGTATTTCGGATGGGTGAAAGGGGATCTTTACTTTTCAACTGTGCAGAAAAAGCCCGGTTGCATGCAGAAGCAAAGGCAGCAGAAGTTACAAAACGAAAAGCTCAAGCTCAGGTTGCTATACTCGAGAAGCAGAAAAAAGAAGAAGTTGAGCGGGAAGAGGCTCGTCGTGCTTTGCAGCAGGTATGTTGGTTGTTAACAGTTTATCTTTTTTTGAGCTAAGCAAGTCATTTACTTATCTTCTGTGTTGAAGAAATAGAGGCCATGTTCCTTATCCGCAATCTGGTTTGTGAACTTATATTTCCTTAGGTTCTTAAATGTAGCCTGAATTAAGCAGGCTAATCTGATGTGTCTATACTCGCAGATGGAGAAAACAGTGGAAATTGATGAAAACAATTAACGGCATCTTAAAAGATTTGGAGAGGCTGAGATATGGCCCTCTAGATCCAATGTTGGGGAGCTCACGTGATGGGCTCTCCAGATGGGCTATCAGCATTCGCACTTCAAGGTGGCAACCCACTACTAGAAATGTTGGGTCTTTTCATGAAAGACGATGCATGAAGATGACGATGAACATCATGATGAAGTTGATCAAGAAGAAGAGGATAAGTCGACGCATGTCGATGATGAGTATGTGCAGCCTGGTGTACCTAGGACATGGCCAGGGCTCTAAACATGTAATGTCCGAAAGAGTCGGGGATTTTGGCTTGTACTATACCATGTACATGGGGACATTATGAGTGTAGTTAGAGAATGGTGTAAGCTACTGTAACCTGCTAATTGTGCAGAAAGTTCTTTGACACCACCGTATGTAGTTTGATTCAAGCAGGAATCAAAGACAACTACCTACTCATTTTGAAGATTGTAGGAATCTATATCTAATAGAAATGTATGTTGCTCCTGCTGCTGGAGCAACAACATGGAAGTCTCGTGAATATGACGTGTTTACGGATCACCGGGGGCCGGACGTGAAGAAGAAATTTTGTGGCTCATATCTATGCTGCTCTGAGCAGTTGGGGAATTTGACCATTTATGGATGCAGAGGACATTCGGCATGCGCTGCCGGTTTTTGAAGAAATTGACAAAGCACTGAAAGGCGCTTGTGTTCACGTGGCCATCTTTCTAAACTCCAATTTGTAACCTGGTTTTGCAGGAGTGCCGAATACTTTTCCCATGTGTGACCCCAGTCTTATGCGTAATACTATATTGAAGATGTTAGATTTCTAATCAGTGTGTTCTATTCTATTTGCAACATGTATCGAAGAAGTTCTTGTCTATATGTCTCAAGTGAACTTTCTTCTAACTACATTCTTAAATCATGTTATTTTGGACAATATTATCGATTTTGTTTTTTTGCAAAAGTGCATGTAAGTGAGATCATGTAGAAAAAATTACATTTTGATTTGGATTTTGTGTCTGGACTATTGATTGCAGCTTAATTACTGCCTTAGCATAGCTCACTTTACCTAGCCTTGAATGTTCTTGGTTATGAGAGATCAAGTTCTTTGAATTCATATTGGTTTAGTAAAACCTAATTGTCTATGTAGGTTACTTCACATTGTGAGAGAACTCTACTACATTCATAAAAATGAACATTATATGTAGACAATGATGACAATGTTATGTAGACAATGGTGGTTAGTTGAATGACTCGTGCAACATTCAACTTTATGCGTAAATTCCGAACACATTTATGCAAATTAAAATTTGTGAAATAATACACTTACATAATCAAAATTGTCACTTCTTTCTAGCTAGATTTCTAATAGTAATCATACTGCTTGAAGAAACAGACTTTGACAATTCAACAACCTTTGTCAAATTTTCTTCCATAACAGTGTCTAAAGACACTTCAACGTCTATCTTCTCGTTACACTCTGTGTTGTATGTCTGAACTTTATCTTCAATTATCTTGAATAACGGTGTTTTTATGTTGTCCAACATAGTTTTCTTTTGAAATTCTTTGTCAAAAGCACATAGAAATCCAGTTCGCTCCCAACTCTTAAGGACCATAGCAATCCGACTTGAGACATTTGCCCATGCAACATAAAGTCACTCACATATGTGAGGCTTTAGTTTGCTCATTTTGAAGTCCATGTGAACATCCTCACATACCTTCAGTTGCTTTGTTATAGCCTCCATAGTATACTTGTTAAATGTTTGTCGAAATGCATGTTTGAATGATCGTTGAATAATAACATCTGCAGGCTGATAGATACTTGTGCAATTTGCTGGAATGTAAAGAATGTGAATTTAGGGATGATGATTCTTCATCCACTCCCGAAATTCCTTGCTGATGTGAACACTCCAGCAATCGATGAGCGAAATCATCTCTTGTATTGCTGGAAGGTTTAATAATTCTACTTGTGAGTCTTTATACGGTACCAATATCTTCTCCACGAACTCTTTGCATGTGTCCAAAGTAGACTAATGGTTATGGCTGAAAGTCAAATTCCATCCTGCGTGTTCACAATCATACCTCCCCCCTTCTAACTTCGGTAGACTTCTGTTAGTTATCCCTTGGAAAATTGCCTAAAAATGGGAGGCATTTTCCACTAGCTACAAAAGATATTGCCACAATAATTTGTCGTTTGTCGTCTTGTCCATGTATTCTAATATGTTTAACACCCTTCGTTTCCCATATTCTACTGCTATCTGTAGGAACAAGATGTATCCCGGTTTGGTCGGTGTTTACAACTAATTCTGAAGGAATGTTGTGAACACTTACCAAGTATGCAAATCTTTGAGCCATAGCCTTCCTTTGGTCCTCATAATATTTTGGTAGTTTTTATGCTGCATTGGTTGTTGCTCGGTAACTCCAATTCAATTCACTATTTACAAAAAATTTAGTCTAAGCATACGAAACACTAAACGAGGTCTTGTGCATGCCGTCTAAGAGTTCCGGACCTTTCTCTTGGATTATGGCCTTTATAAGTGGTTGAATACAAACTGCATATAAAGGTTGGCATGTTTTTCTTTGATTCCCAAGAATGGCACGAATCTCATCCTTCATAATTGGATTAGATTCCAAGTTTGGGTAGCGTTGTGCAGTTTTGGCAAAGTCCCGGGGAGTGCACTTAAAGTTAAGATTAGGAATACACGTGAATGCGTTTTAATGGCATACCCCCTACAATACTTGGCCTTAAATAGTTTTTAAATTAAGTCTTTTTAAGTGCCAAATCATTACAAATATATCTATCACTTGGTATAAATTTCAAGACGAAAAGTTTTTAAATTTTATTTTAAAAAATGATAGAAGTTTGAACTAAAATGCGTTGTTTTTTGCTTCAAAAATCAATTTAAAATATTTACAATTGATTATTTTTTGAAATTTATACAAAAAGAACTTTAGATTGTATTTAACAACTTCATTTTTTTTACAATTTTTAGATGATTTTTTAGTACATACATAGGGGGATCAAAAATACGCACTCAAGTGATTCCTAGTCTTAACTTTAAGTGCACTCCCCGAGGGCAAAGTATGTGCCAAAATTGACACACCGTTTATAGGTCTCTTTCAAATCTTCATTCGGATGAAACCATTCTCGCATAGAGCTCTTAGATAAATTGTCATAGTCACAAGAAAGATCTCCTAGTTTTCTATAAGTTGACCTAAGAAAACTCCATGCCTCTGTGATATTACGATGTTATTTTACAGCCTTGTAAATAGGAGGCCAGAGAGTAGGGGTGAATCAATTGGTGTATGAACCTCTGACCTTCTTTGGCTTGGTAATTGGCTTCATCTTCTCAACCTTTGGCTTTATTAGCATTGTTTGTCTCTCCTTCCTTGGTTTCCCTATTGGCCGCTTGAATGTCTCCTTTTTGGGCCTTGATTGTTCTTCCTGCAATCTCTCACTCAAAGCGGCAAACTCTCTCTCTATATCCATCTCCCTCTCTTCCTTGCTAGTAGGGATAGAAGAAAAATCAACCCGTCGTTGTTTTGGTGCCATTTCTAACACTCTTCTCACACATATCAAAGTACAAATACATACAAAAGACCTAACACATACATTGTGCAAAGACGAACAAGAGCCGCACTAAGTAAAGTTTAGGTGGATACTTAGGTCTAAGGCCAAGAAGCCGCCACGAATGAATGAAAAAAACAACAACCTACTTGCACAACTGCTGGACCTTAACGAAAAAACGAATTAATCTTTTTAAAATCATAGGATTGACGAAATTGCATAAATTATATTTTTCATTGACGAACCTTATTTTTCAAAATGAAAAAAAACGTTTTGAGGTGCACAAACCAGCTATGGTGCTACGGTAGATTTGTCTTCATCCATTGTAGAGGTAGTGTGCGGTACACTTCCACATGTTAGGAGAGGAGCCTCCTACACAAGGGATACAAAATAACATTGAATATGGCTGAATAACCCTCCAATACCATAGGGTGTCAACCACTTTGGTTACATGCATGAATCAAAGCACATGAACACGACATAGAAGAACATGACATCAGTGAACACAAAATAAGAGACAAGCAACAATCAAATGATTAATTTGTATGGAGGTCAATAATCACCTTTGAATGCATAGGCACTAAGAACTACAAATCCATGTTTAGTCAATGCCTCAATAAAAATTTGCACCGATTTTGAATCTTTCTCCCGACCACTCTCCAAGGGACTTCTTTGTTCATGAGTTGAGTTTGAGAATTGGTTACATCAAAGAATATGTCGGTGGCTCCCACATCCAATTTCACTAGAATTCCCAAATTTCAAGTACTTATATAGAATTTGGGAATTCTACAAAATGTACATTGTGGTTTAAGTTGTGGTATTTTTTTTATTATTTAGATGTAAAGTAGCATAAATAAAATTTATAGGTTCAACATGAATCATCTGCCATTAGTGGCATTGGATGAGAAAAAAACAAAATGTATGTGGACATAGTGATGGATTTGTTGAAACGGTCACCTTTGAATGAAAAGTATCGTCATCCGGGGATGGAAGAGTTGGTTGGCTTATTTAGGGTTAATTGGGGAGGTTCAAGAACCATATGTAAGATATTAGGGTAGTATGCACTATTTGTACGGTATCAAGGTAGTATAGGGCATCAAACAAGCATGGAAAAGACAATCTTAGGGTTTTGAAAGGGGTTGTTGAGCTCATAAACATTGAGCTTAGGGCCGCTTTACACTAGGAGTCAAGGCCATGAAATCTTGGGGCCAACTTAACCAATATTTGAGTTCTTTTGAAGCTCGAGCCGGCCTCAAGTTTGTGTACTCGTTGGCCCCAAGGCCCATTGTTGGCCCCCCAATCCATGAGGGTTCCTTTTGTGCCTTGGGGCCATCTCAAGGCCAACATTTTATAGATTAAAATATTCAATTAATTGTTGGCCTTTATTCCTAGTCTAAAGCTCTTCGGGTTGGCCTTAAGCTCTCAACCAATAGGATCGCGAGATTTCCCTCAGCCCTTGGCCTCAACTCCTAGTGTAAAGTGGGCCTTAGTTTTTTACTTTCATCCTCTGGTTTTTATTTTCTCCTCTAGTTGGCCGTTGCAATCTTTCTTGACTAAGCGTTTGCTCGCTTTGCTTTGCTTTTGGGAATCTCACTCATTGTGTTTGCTCGTTGTGCTTGCTCTTGTGCGCACTCATTGTGCTCGTTGTGCTTGCTCTTGTGCCCACTCATTGTGCTCGTTGTGTTTGCTTGCTCTTGAACTTTGGAGGTTGAAGTGCGCGACCCAGATCGACACGGGTGGTGTTTTAGCTATTTTGTGCCCGTCTACATTCGGTAAATTATAACTTGTCTTTGATGTAAGTGAAATTAATGATGTAAATGGAGTTCTTGAGCCTATTGCTAAATCTATGCCTAGTATAATATATATGCTACTACTGAACATATGCCTTGTACAAATATATGGTTGGATGCAAGGGTGGATGCAAGGGTGTATGTTTGTGCAAGAATCTTTTTGGTTGGGTTGAAGGTGTTGGAATTTCGAAGTCTCTTGTATGTTTTAATACTTGAAGGTTAATTATAGTGTAATGTTCATTGTTGGTAATATTGAAGTTCAATCCTTAAGTGTATATTTCAAGGTGTATATTAAAGTTGAAGGTGTGATGTTTTTTATTGTTGTTGAAGGTTTATGTATGATGGTGTTGATTTGTTATTTATGTTGGAGTTGAAGTTATTTTATTACTATGTATGTTGTTTCTATATTGGTTGAATGCTAAAGTTTATAATATGATGGTTGTATGCGTGTAATGTGTAGAGTAAGATAGGATGATTATTATTATGCGACTCTAAAATTTATATATAATGATAGGGTGTTAGAAAATACCATCAGTAAAAAATACTTATAGGGTGGAAAATATTCAATGAAGGAAGGTAAATACCCCCTCCCTCGATTAAATAGGGGGGTCTCGCATGTGTATACATGAATCAAGTTTAGATGCACCCCTGGGGCATAAAGCATGGTTGAAAGGGGGTTCCAGTAGCAAATACCAAGATTCAATGTCTTTGGAATTGAAAGTTGTTGCCATAAGTGGAGATCCAAAGCTACAAGTAGATGCCATGTGGTCTTATCCATGGGCAAAAGAGTTTAACGCTCAAGATTATGCATTAGAGGGGTCAAAGTTGTTTGGTTCTACCAAACGAAAATTGGATTTACCACCCGATGCCAATTGCAACTTCCATTGACCTGATAAGGTTCACTATTCCATACCTCGCCCCAACACTTGGGCAACTAATCAACACATAGAGGAATCATTGAGAGTTGCAGAGCATGGTGTGGTGCATACCACATCAATGTTTGAGACATATTGCCCTCCTTCATAGTGGCACATTGCAAGATTGCTACCTGATTTTGCCAAAAAAATGTTGGGGAATGTAGGCCAATACAAGGACTTTGTGCAATTCGAGAGTCGGAACATGTAAACATGGCACCCTTGCCGGATGTTTGCACCAAATGGAAGAGTGTTGGACTCATGGATAAATACTATGTTGTTGGAGTGACTGCCACTTCTTATCCATGAATTTGGAGTTATCGTCAACATTGTCTCAAAGAAGGACAATGCCTAACATGTAACACTTGGCGACATCCCATAACGCACTTTCTCGGACTTCACGAAGATGTCTTCTCAAACTTTGGGAAGGGAAGCTAAATGGGTGTACTACAAACACCTTTACTATGTCTTTGGATTTTTATGCAACATGGATTACAATGACGGCAAATTCATTCATGCTCCAACGTACACATGTAGCGAGGTCATGCGACTACTTGAGTTGGCTAGCATTGTTGAATGTTAGTATTGATGCTAGTGTAGTGTCCACTATATGGTTTATGACATGATATAATTGAAATCATACTTGGTTGCACAAATAAATATTTTGGATTATTATAATAAGAATCATGAGTGGGCTGAAAGGTTTCCGGGTTTTCATGGTAATAAGCCCCCACCATTGGTGTAAATATTTATTACATGTAATTATAAAATATTATATGAAAATGCCAAATTTGTAATGTAACCCCCAAACCCGCATGAAATCTCCTAAACTTGGACTCCTTGCTCACATGTTACTACGCATTTCTCATGTGTGGCCACTCATAGCTCATGTCCTAGCTTACTTCGTGTATCCAATGTGTATAACAAGAAAAACATTCAAAAGCAAAGAAGAGCCATGGACAAGGTGCAAACTCGTGTTGTGCATATTCGCACAAGCGTGGACACACATTGGGGCATTGGATGTGCAAGGTCCATCATGAGCGGCAAAGAGGGATATCATGGAATAGGAGGAATAGAAGGAGGTCCTTGGCAACTGACGTGGAGATGTCCCATCAACAACCAAATCACCATTATAAACTAATAAAATTGTTCATATCTCTAACAATGTGATTGTTGGCTATTGCAAAGCTGAGAAATTGAGTGTGGGACAATTGTCCTTTCTACCATGCTAGGGGCTTAGCAATCAAATTGTCCACATCAATTGAGATATGCATAGTGATACCTCCAAACGAAGAGCAAGTCACAAAAAATCAAGTCAAGAAAGTTTTGTAGTAGTGATTCAACCATTATTTGTGTTTTTGGTACACAACATCTTGACCCAACAAGACTTTAGTGTTGGCAAGATAACCTCCAAATCAAATGCTAACGAGGATACGCGAGACTTTCATTTGTTCCCAAGCGGGTTTGAGCCTGGGACCATGTGGCACTAATTCTTGGGTGGTACCACTGGACCGTCACATTAGTGTGCGATTCAACCATTGCAAATGTTTTGATTCAAAGCCTTGGCAAGGATGTAGATTTCCATCAATATTACAACAAAAGGGCAAGAAGGAATTATGGAACATGAGCGTAACTAGGCTCATTCATTCAAGAGAAAACCTTGAAACCTTGAAACCTTGAATAATTTTTATATTTTGGTTTGATGCAGGTATTAGCTCCAATAAACCAAAGCAGTCTAGTAGTCAAACACATTTGATAAAGAAGCCATGATCCTACCGGAGTCCAAGATGTTATATTGGATGGATGAGAGGTACACTTGTGTGCGATAATTCCCGCTCAGCCATTGCAAATCCACTAAACTTCAAAGCTTTGGCCGGCATTACAACATGTGTGCAATAAATACAACAAAAAAACGAGAATGATTTATCGCATAAGGTATAGTATGTGCGCTTAAACATAACACCAACCTTAAAGCAACGCTTGTGATTCATCCTTAAAGTGTCAACAAGTGAGTGTGATGAAGCATTAAGTAAGCCAAAAATTAAGAAGGCCACTAATCATACACGACATCAAGTACAATACAAAATAGCACCACTTTGGTCAATCATAACGGCTACTCTAAGATTTACCTGCAAAACGAGGCGATGTAAGAAGTGTTACACAAAAGTTGAACATGACTTGCATTTAATAGAAGATTTTTATGTGCTATATGATTGATTTTGAGGTGATTTCAACTTGTCAATTGAACAATATCAGACCCCCTTATGTGACACCAAAAAACCCAATGTTGCTATGCACTTTGACAATTCATAAAAGTCACACTTTTCTTTCATCATGTGTTGTTGTTGTTGTTGTGATGCGCATGATTCTAACCCATTTCCTAACCTAGCTGCTTAGGTCTCTTCAAAATTTCCCCCAAATGACAAGAAACCCAAAATCAACAAAAACCATGGGAGTGTCACTTCAAGAGCCGGTTTCCTCATGAACACACCTCTCGATTATCCAAGAGAAAAGCCCCAAAATAAGTTAAAGTTTGGATGGTTTTTTTTAGTAGTTCAAGTGACACTATACTCATCTCTAAAGACCCCGAAATTTGTCTAGTCAAACACTACATTTGAGACGAGTCGGCTACGATCGATTCGAGGGTCCAAGAATTTTGTATTGGATGGATGAGAGGTACCCTTGATTTTTGGGCATACAATCGGTCAATATCTTAGTGCTTCCGAGTCAAGCCTCGGCTGCATGCTGACAGCTTTCGGTTATTCTTTATTAAGTTCGGGTATATTCTATAGATTCCTCTAGAACGATCTATATGTTTCCGAAAGTCTTTAGAATCTTTTTCAAACTCAACCGGTTGTTTGAATTGTAACTAAGGTAGAGGGTGCTAAAACCAACACTTATAAACACCTCCCAATTGCCAACAATTTATTACCTTGAACCGTTCCCCATGGTGTAGGAGTGTGCGGGTCCAGGGAGTGATGGTTTTAGGTGTCATTAGTGGTGTCACTTCATAGTGACCTCCACTACCTCCATCTAGGGTGGGTAACATGCTTCAGGGGCGCTTCACACTATGGCTGTCGATTTCCACCGATTAGATTGCAAGAAACCAAGAGTTCAGCTTCTCGACCCTTCACACTAAGGCCAAAGTCCAAAGGCGGTTGCAATTTAAAATGATTACTTTTTTAAGAAGGCGACGGACTCTCAAAGGAAGTTTGGGTCGGACAGGAATGGAAACCCAAACTATGGTCGAGAGACCGTCAATTATTTTTCATAGAACAATCAATCATTGACAAGATCTTGGCTGTTAGATTGGAGGGGTTGTTTTGGGCAAGGAATAAAGTGGGATGCTCCTTTGGGTTTGGACTTTGGGCTTGGCCTTTGGAGGCTTCACACTATGCCTGGCCGAAGGCTCCAATTATTGTATTCTATTGGCTATTTTCAGCTCAATTCTTTGGACTCTCAACAAAGTTTGGCCACTCGATCCCACGGCCCATTGACTTCGACGGCCATAGTGTGAAGCAGCCCTCACTCTATCTCGGGTTGGTTCAAGGTGAGTTTAAGTTGGCTTGTCAATGCCTAATCAAGCCATTGTATACTAGCAAGGGGGGGGGGTACGGTTCTAGCCATTATATTCACAAAGCTAAGGAAGTAGGCCCACAAAGTACAAAGGGGGTCGGTTCCTAAGATCCAAGGGGGTCGGTGTCCGGGAGGCAAGGTCATGATTTGACAAGTGAATAAAGAAGAATCGTGGAGGTGACCATGTGGCTTTGTGCACCGTTACTACAATAAATATGATATTTAGTGTCATTAATTCTAATTGTCTTGCTCAATACTAATTGTAAAACCGTGATAGAGTGTCATCAACACTAAATGCTAACCCAACTTTATTTGTCATTCCCTGTACATAATTTAAGGGATTATAAATTCACAGTGCAATTACTGTCACATACCAAGTGGGTTTTCATCCAAATGCCATTCATCCATGGCAATATTTCATCACATCATTGTTTTCTCTAATTCATAGCAGCCTATGATTTTTTCTGAAGCAAAATTGATTCCGGATTGGCATAAGAGACTTTGAATTAGTCTTGGAAGATCCAGTTTCAAAATGAAATAATCTTCAAGATGTAGGGGTTTGAATTTTAGTGTAGCTCCTGCATCCATCATTGGATGAGTTTGCCTAGATGTCACAAAGCCAAAGATGTCAATGTCACCCTCATCTTTTACTTATTTGAACCATTTCTCAATCACTGGCTCTTCAAGAATGTTGTATTATATCACATAAACATGCATTAAAGATAAGTCGTGAGTTAGTTGTATTCAAAATCGTGGATTTACTATTAAAATGATTAGGCAAGAATTTCAAATGTAAGACAAGACGGAGAGGGTGAAAGATAAGGGTCCAAGGCTCCAATTACTGTAAGAGACTTGAAAAATCCCTCTTCTCGCAATCTATATTTTACATGGTATTTATGAGATCCCAAAGTTGCAACTTGAACCAATGTGGAAACCACATGTGGTAATGTATCTTAAACAAGGAAACAAAACTGTAGTAGTAACAAAACATAAGTAAACAAACATGATAATATAACTACATGTAAAGTCCTTCAAAATAGGACGAAACCGTGGATTTATCCTTTTTTGAGAAACCTTATGTTAGGAGCTCTTAAACTCGTCGTTTGTTGGAGTGTGTTGTAAAAAATAATGTGATTTTGTCCATGTGATAAAGTAGTATCACATAAAAGAACTCTACGTGGGGGTCATGACGTGGGACTTGGAGCATCAATTTACACATGCGAGTCTTGACCAAGTCCCGAGATATATGTAGATATTAGAAGTCTGTAACTAAAATGGATGAAAGAGGTAAAGTTTGGGTTGGAGGTTTGTGTCGGTGAATAGGAATTGAGGACTTATGTATAGGGACTTTTCCAAGTCCCAACCAATTTTAAATTCCAATATCTAAATTTCTAGGTCTCGTTTCCTTGGGATTCGATACATCCTTGAGAGATGGACCTCATGACACGGTCCCAAGGGCCGGTCTTCATCAGGGTTCAAGAGCTAAGAAGCTCCTATTCGTCGAGAACGATAAGCTTTAAAAGCATGTCTAATTGAATCACCACCGCAAGTCATGTCTATAATGTTCATCCATCCTGACTCAAGAAATTTCCACTTTTTGCACCCGAAAATTCGATGGTCTTTGAACCTCGATCCGCATTACATTCGTCTTGCACCCTCACCCTAACTTATGTTTCTAGAGCACACCGTGTTTCGGCAACAAATTGATTGCTCAAGTTGAGGACACACTTTGTGAATGCTTCAAGCTTCCCCGCAACCCTCCCCTAGATCTACACCCTACGTACATTTTAGACTCTCTCTCTCTCTCTCTCTCTCTCTCTCTCTCTCTCTCTCTCTCTCTCTCTCTCTCTCTACGAGGAACGTCGCCTCGAGTTCTCCCTGACTTTCTGAGATCTAGGTGGGACGCACATATGAGAGACTCCCTGTCGGTCTCTCCACCTCCCTTCGGTTTCTGAAATCTAGGCGGCACGCACATGTGGGACTCTGTCTCTGTATGTGTGTGTCTCTACTGCCACTCCTCGGCGAGCTTCACTTTCTTTGCGGAGGAGCAGCGAGCACAGACGGGCTCGGGGCTGTTGGCCGAAGGGATCGGAACAGGAGGGGAGGCCAGGGTTCGCAAAGGCATCGAAGCCATGGACGCACTGGACGCCCTGGTGGCGCAGGTGCAAGGGTTTTCAGGAAACGAGCAGGACCTGGTGCACCTCAGCAGCTTGCTCAAGCAAGCAGACGAGCTTCTGGTCACACACGCACCGCGTCTTGCTTATGCCCTCGCCGCCCTCAACCCTGCCAAGCATTCGCTCGGTTACCTCTATTTCCTGTGAGTGCGTTTCGCCAATTTCCCCGTCTCATTGGGACCTGATCTCTGGCTATGGAGAATTAGGGCTTATTGGATTGGTTGTAGGGTTAGTGAATTAGGATGGACTGGCGGGTGATTGCTGCTGAATTCCCTATGATCGTAAGTAAAGGGTTTGGAATCCCATACGCACGCACTGAGCCTTGCTTAAGCCCTCAACCTTGCCAAGCATTTGGTTGGTTATCTCTATTTCCTGTGAGTTCACCTGGCCAATTTAAGTCGCGAGTCGCTTGATCTCGGGCTATGGAGAATTAGGGTTCCTTGCATTGGTTGTAGGTTTTATTCCTGTAATCTACATGACTTAGGATTACTAGGTCTTTCTCAATGGGAAAGGGGGTGGTTGCTTGTGGAGCAATTGTGGAATTCCTTTGATTTTAAACTAAAGCGTTTGAAATTAGCACACACATGCGCCGTGTCTTGCTTCCGCCCTCGGCACTCAACCCTGTCAAGCATTCGCTTGGTTACCTCTATTTCCTGTCAGTGTACCTCGCCAATTTCCCCGTCTCTGTGTCGCATGATCTTGGGCTATAGAGAATTAGGGTTTGTTGGACGGGTTGTAGGTTTTGTGTCTGTAATCTATGTGACTTAGGGTGACTAGATCAGTCTCAATGGCACGGCGGGCAATTGCTTGTGGAGCAATTGTTAATTCCCTCTGATCGCAAACTAAAGGGGTTGGAATTTGCACACACATGGCCCGCGTCTTGCTTACGCCCTTGCTGCGCTCAATCCTGCCAATAAGAAGATCCCCAAGGCGAGGCTTTCTAGTGTGCTATCACCCAGTAGTTTGATCGTGCAAACTTGATGGAGTGTAGCATAACATTTTATCCCTCTCATAGTCGATTTCACTTCACTTCATGGAGTGTAGTAAGAGCTTTAGCGTTCCAGATCAATGTTTGTGATTTGTAGGTGACGGGAGATGGGCAAATCGGATTGGCTCCAATTACTGATATGTGATGGTGCGTGTAGGGAGGTGCAGTCATCAGGAACATTGAGCAGGGAGCAAGCTGAGGGGTATTTATCCCAGGCTTCTGTTTTCCTTACTGCATGTGCCCCAGAGCAGATACGACTGGCACCTGAGAAATGTGAGTTCTGTGGGTTGTCTGTAATTGATTGTAAGACTTTAGGGTTTAGAGCTGTAGAAGGTTACTTGAGGGAACTGCAGGCTTCCCTCCTGTTCGTAACTTCTTGGAATTGAGACTCCACGGGGAACATTCCCTCGTACTCTAATTCTAGTTTGTACCAAAAACTTGTCATTGCAAGCAGGATGACCTCCCATCTTGAATTCTTGGTGTATCCCAAGATAATGCATGGCAGCCTTGTCTGCTGCACTCTGGGCAAGTTCCCATGGAAGACTCCCCTTGGCTCATACTTTTAAGTGGAGGTCATTTAACAAGTTTAAACTGACAGTGCTGGAATGCATTTCACGTTGGTCTTGGAGGAACTTAGGTTTCCTATCTGAGTGGTTTGTTCTATACGTGTCCTTGCGGATACAAAATGCATTGCCAGTAGCTAATTATTTGGTGTTTATGATGATGGGTTGGTAGTTAACAACATATGTCGGAGGTTGAAGGAGCAAGCTTTGCAGTTGCAGGAACCAATGCGTGCAATTGTTCCATTGCAGGCTGCAATCAAGAAAATCCAGCCTTCCAGTGAATACTTGACTGCTATACACGCCGATTTTCTGCAGATTTGTTTACTCTCTAAATGCTACAAGGCTAGTCTTAGTATCCTCGAGGACGACATTTTTGAGATTGATCAAAAAAGAACTGGACTTGTACCACGCGACTTTCTTCTGTATTGCTATTATGGGTATTGTCTCATGACTTGTTCCTCAATTACAGATGCAACTTCCTGTGAAGAGGCCATGAATAGGTGTAGACTCTCATTTACTTGTGAAAACTGAAGTTAGATGTACTGTTCTGCTTCACACTCATGGTACATGTTTTGTGCAGGGGGATGATCTATATTGGATTGAAAAAACTTTCAAAGGCTTTGGAGTTTTTCCAGCATGTACTGCACCTTAGCCTTCATCCTTGTGCTTTGAAATATGCTTGTAATAAAAGTATATCATCACGCTTATCCACATATGTAGGCTTCAACTGCTGGCAAAGAACACTCTCTTCAATCTCCTGAATGTAATTTTCTGGAATCTAGTTAAGAATATTTTATATAGGTTCCAGGTTTTGTGTTTACAAGGTGCTGAATGCCATGATGAACTGAGGAGATACTTGATGGCATGAAAATCGATTAATATTAATTAACGACATTAAAACAGGAAGACACTTAAGGACACTTGTATTTCTATTGTCAAACAGGCAATTACAGCTCCTGCAGCAGCCTTGAATGCAATAACTATTGCAGCTTTCAAGAAGTTTGTATTGGTGTCTCTTATACAAAATGGCCAGGTTAGGGCAAAGCTTGAATATTTCATCAAGCTTTTGTGCTCTCCTCTGTACTGTTCTTATTGCAATGACGTCTTGACATTTAGTAAAACAAAACTGTGTGAATTTGCACATCCTTCTGGCATACTTTGATTGCTACTTTATTCTTGTTGGATACATTTGAAGCTTAGCATGATACAGTTGCACTATGTGGTTTGAGAGAATGACTTTGATTGACATAATTTTTTTTTAACTTACCTTTTATGTGAATACAGGTTCCTCCCTTTCCAAAGTACACACCTCCAGTTGTGCTCAGAAACTTGAAGTCATGCGTACAGGTACATGATGAGAGTTTGTTACCCTCTGATTGGCTATATTCGGAGAGCATTACATTATCTTTCACCATGTCTTCTCTTTGTTATGTTCAATGCATTATTCAAGAATCTGTAACATATTTCAAGAGCATAAACGAGGACATAGGCCAGATGCTCCCTTGTTCTTATACAGGACAATGAAGTGACCACTCTTTCTGGTTAGTTTAAACACACTTTGAATACTCATTGCCATCAATTTGATTTGGCAGGACTATTTGGATCTAGCCAATCTTTACACAAGTCGTAACATTGTTGATTTAAAGCGCTCCCTCACCACACATGAGGATGTCTTCAAGACTGTGAGTTTTGATCTCTCTTTCAACATCCTTTCAGTGCATCATTGTCTACTTAGAAGGTGGTAGTATTGCTGAACCTTCAGTAGCTTCATGTTTAAATCTTCTTGACTGACTAGTAATCTTGAATTGGTGTCCATGACAGGATAATAACTTGGGACTAGCAAAGCAAGTGATAGGATCTCTTTACAAGCGCAACATTCAGCGACTAACTCAGACATACCTGACCTTATCTCTTCAAGATATCGCAGACACAGTTCAATTAGAAGGTCGCAAGGAAGCGGAGTTGCACATTCTTCAAATGGTGAGTTTCATTCAGTACATTTTGCATCGTGGATTCCAGTGGGAAATCTTGATCATTCTGTGAGCTTTGTCTTGTAGGTAAGCCTTGTTGCGCATCCTCAAATGCTTCTTGGCTAGTGGTTTAAGTTTTTGTTTCTGGAAATATGCATGATACTTGCAGATTAAAGATGGAGAAATTTTTGCTAGTATTAACCAAAAGGATGGAATGGTGAGCTTTCAAGAGGATCCAGAGCAATACAACACATGTGACATGACCCAACGGCTGAATACAGAAATCCATCAGTATGTACCTTCTTACATACATGATCCTTACTCTCACCATCCCTACTAGAAATCTTTCATCCTGTTTCTGTAATACTATCTTGACTGATATATATGCACAGAAGATTGATCAGACTTTCTGAATTGCTGAAGGGTGAAGGATTGTGGACCTTGTGTAAATTGTATATCTAACCAGAAATGTGTACTTTTGTTGCAGCATCTTACGGCTTGCCAAGAAGTTGACATCGGTTGATGAGCAAGTGTCATGTGATCAGGCATACTTGAGCAAGGTAGACCTCCTTTTACATCCACAACAATTCTACTTGTATGCACATGCCTCCTCTCGATGTGAGTGCACAGAAGGTGTATTATATATTTTAACACCTCACTGCACTAATGTTGAATGTACAATGATCAGAATGAGTCATCTGCAAATTTATCAACACCAATTAGAGCGTCCTTAAAACATTCTCGCAAATGACCACATCATGGTCCTCAAGCCCAATCATGGTGAAGTTATTCATGCCAAACTTAAAAGTTAGTGTCACATTTCTAGCGACTGTCAAAATCTAGTGATTGAGTACATCTATTTTGTAGGGCACTGTAGAGGTTTTATTTTGACGGGTTGATTTGTTTATGTTTGCTTGTACAGATGGGGAGGGACCGACCTCGATATGATCCTGAGGACTTTGAGTTAGTTCCACAGAAGATGTATACCAGTTTGTGAGAGGGACTCTGTCTTTGAGAGAGCAATGGGTGTCACAGTTGTTGTGCAGGTAGAGTAAGTCGAAGCAGCAGACACTTGAAACCCCTGTTGGGTGGTTAACTGTATATGGTTAAAATGGCACATGTTTTTGAGGTAGTCCTCTCTCCAAGGGTTTGGTCATCAGTGACTTCAACTCGTAGATATTTGGCTTATGATATTACTGGATCTGTTTAATATCTCTTCAATTGGTGAGAGAATATGGGAAATAGACACGGATTGCGTCATTTCACAGTTCACAAACACCTGCTTCATAGGTACACATTCATTTGAATGTGTTGCCTCTTGTTATGTTCAAGGTTGTTGGTGCACCAGAAATTGTAATGCTCTGGAGGTACTTGTACACCAGCTAACCGTCAATGACATCAGATTTGTACATGCATGGATATCCTTCATATGAGAAGCCTCATCTTTCTCATGAATTATTCTCTTTTGCTAGATTCAGATGTGAAAAAATATGTCTTTGTGTGAATTGTGATGTCCATTTGTGCATGAAGAAAGGCAGTCAGTGGTACAAGATGGGTAGTTTTCAAACGATGGTCTTAAAACTCAGAATACGCCCAGAGAGCATGGATTGCAATGTCCTCCACAATGGTGGCTGTGACAGGGTGGTATAGCAGCTCCAATTGAAAGAAATTGAGACAAATTGTGAGCAGAACTTAAAATGTGTTTGAACAGCGGACATCAAACCTGCTCATACGAACTTTCGGGGGAGGGGTCTGGGCAGCCCGACAAAAAATTCAAAAGCTTTTCTCAACCCAACCAAAAAATGCTGCCCGCCCCGCTCAACTTTTAAAAGAAACTTGCCCTTCCATTCTTGAAGGTCACTTGTCCACAAAACTCATATTGAGTGCACCTTATCTTCAAGGTCTAAAATCCAATATATATATATATGTTCATTGCCACTTAGTAAATAAGCAATTGATTGGGATTTCATTTTTGAAGGGAAAACATCAATGCAACGAAATGAAGTTGAAATTACATTAGGATGGTTTAAAACCAGTTAATTCTCTAGAGTGGCGGAGTGCGGTAGCTTCTGTGAGATAGAGGCTAACGTTAACTTGTTGGTCTAATCGAAAGAAAGACTTGAGGTTCCTTGGAACTATGTTCTCAAATAGTGATGAAAACTTATCTTTGATGGGGTTGTGTTGGGGACATTCCAACACAAAATGTGTCTCATTTTCAATTGCATTATAGGAGCAAAAGTGGCATAGTCTAGTATCTCTAGAGATAGGGCTAATTGTCCATCCAATTTCAATGGCATGTCTATGGTTCGAGATGCGATAGGCAATAATGATCTTGCGTTGTGGTGGAGTCAATGGTTGCTTCAAGTACAATTCACATTCTTGTTTTAATTGAATATATCAAATATACACATACAATATATAGTTTTAGTGCAAGTGACATTTGGGCCATTTGCTAGAATGAGAAAGTCTTGATATTAATGGAGTGAACTGTCAATATAAAATATCAACAAAGGTTGAATCAATGTTGAAATATTATTTGTTGTACTTAAGATAAATAAAAGTCCTCAATTAACCATTAATATAAATAAATTCTATGATTAAACACAACCTACAATTGTGTGAGTGAGATTTTATAACCAATCCTTGATTCATCAATCACAAGGAATCACACATATTGGGTGGGTTGTTGAAAGGTTGGACCCAATTTAAACAAGTTCATGAGTTGTAATATATCGACCATGATATCTCAAAAGTGATTATTTGCAGGATCTTCATGTTGTTAACCCCTACATGCTCCAGTTCACCAAAATGGAACATATTGTTCCAAATAACATTCACATATCCTAGTACACCTCATATTTTAGCTAGTCCAATAGTATGTGATCTCATATCTTAGGCAATATATATGTAGGCCCAATTTTATAGGTTATTTGTATGCAATTTCTTCACATTACACCTTGTTCATTTTTAATGTGTGTTCTATATTAAGTTATGTTGTATGGGCATCTCTTGTATTAGAAAATCATCATTGAGGCTTGTGTGATTTGCATTAGGATGCAATTGAGCATTGATACATTAAACTTTTAAAACTTGTACCAATTATTTTGTTGATGCAATAACCTCTTAACCACATTTATATTTATTTGTGCATTTGTTTGGGATCATGAGCTCGTCCAAAATATGTTTGGTTTGTAACTTGCTCGACCCAACTCTCAACACAAGTTCCATGCCTCACCTCCAAAAAATATTGCCATGTAGGCACCCATGTCATACTTGGAACTTAGGACTTGGGACCTATGTGAGCCAACCCTAAAAGTTAGGTCATAACAAGTGCAAGGTAGTCACCAAAAAAGTGCCAATTGAGTTTTGGACGTTTGACACGCAAAAACTTGCACAAAAATAAAATGCACGTCAATTGACATGCACAATTTAGATTTTGACATGTATTATGACTTGTGAAGAAAAAAACCACACATCAAATGACACTTTAGAAATCGAAATGACCCGTACTACTAGACATGTGACATTGAGGTGACATTTTAGAAGAAAATGTAGATGTCAGTTGACATTCGTTTTCGTATTTGAAACATCACATGACACTTTGGATTTGAAGTTGGACGTCAACTGAAATTTGTCAAACATACACACTTTCATCTGCTTTACTCTACGCATAAGTCTACTGTGTTATAAGCTTCCATAAATTTGACAGGATTGGTCCATCGGACATGAGCACGAAGTCTTGGATGTAAATATTTGTGGTTATCATGCTCTCTTTACTGATCCGTCAACAACCTCAAATGGAAGAATTCAGTGGATCAACCTCAACTGTAGAGGTTATAATATGATCAAGTTGAAGCTTCCGTGCCAATCTTCCTTCTGCACATGTGAATCTCCAATGATAACATACATATTTTGAACAAGGGACAGCATTGTCATACATGCAATTCAAATCTCACAATTTCTGAGTGATTGATTGGGCTCAGACACGCACAAACCATTTCTATCAGCATGATGCTTCAATGAAGTTCTCAGCATCGAGAAATTTAGTGGTCATCACTGCCCTCGATTACAGCACTAACATGCCTGGAGATTGTGAACCCTCCAAATGCCTTTATTAGAATAGTTTAACAGAGTCTTACCACACACAAAACACATCTGTAAGCACGAAAAATCTTATTAGAAATTTCAGCTTCGAATGTTCTTCGTCATCGTAGCCCCCTTACTGATCCGTCAAGTACCTCGAATGAAAGAAATAAGTGGATCAAACCTTAACCATAGAGGCCACTCCACTGACACTCACCAAATCGCTTGTCGGTCCTTGAAGCAGACTTTTAACTCCTCTGACAAAAAAAAGAACAACCTACAGACTTGCTATATCCGCACAGATCAGGGTTAGCAACTTCCAGATGATTGAGCTCAGACACGCACAAACCATTTCTATCAGCACAATGCTTCCATGAAGTTCTCAGCATCGAGAAATTTGGTGGTCATCACCGCCCTCCTTTACAACATCAACATGCATGCCAACTCCTCTAGTCCCTTCTATTCCATGCCCACATTGGAGTAATGCATTGACCTTTGCCTTCACATGATTAAGAGACTTCACTCTCCATGACCTCTCTGTTTTCGAACCTTTGTATAATCTAAAATCCCTGAGAGCCCAAAAGCTAAAATTCCTATTGAATTCTTGAAAGAGAAATCTCTAAACTGTACACCCTAAACCCTAACCCTAAATCCCAGCCCAGCATATATAGTTCGTGGATTTATGTTCATTTATTCATTCGTTGCAGGTTGTTTGCTTTGTTTCTACCACTAGATTCGCACTCATTACCAGTAATCCAAGCTCTCCACTGAGATTTCTATACTGGGATCGCACCGAGGGCATTCTACCCCAATCGCATGCCTCTTTAACTTTCTCACGAACCACCAAAGCTTTGAAAGGTGCAGCTATTGTATGGTCCTTCTCCTGCGCTCCTGGGCCCCGAGTGCCAACGAGATATCTTAACAGCGGAGGAGCTGCACTGCAACATCGCAAACAAACGGAGAGAGAAGATGCAATTGAAACCTAAGGGGAAAATGACACTAAGTAGACCTTGAGGGCCCGTGACCAGAGAACTGTAAACTCTTTGGTCAAGAATGTCGAGACCGTCCCACTTCACTCTGATGGTCCAAGAACAAAGAAACTCCAAAATCCAGCGACCTTATTGGAGTTATTTGTAAAGGAAATGAAACCATGGGTTTAGCCCTAAACCTTGGATTATGAGAATTAACACAAAGTCACCTAAGCTTTCTTAATACTTGAATTATCATGCAAAAAGAGTGGTGTCACACTATTAAAAATCGGTTTTCTAGCTTGTCTTGCTAGGATGGGTGGGCCAAGCTAGCCTTGCATAGGCCAATCTGGTGTTTAAGATAGCGGGTCCCATGCACATACCCCATTTTAGATCTTTAAATTCTCTCAAAATTTGAGAGGTGGAAAGAGGATGTCCCAAAAGCTTCACCCAGCTTTCAAAATAGAACTACAATGTACAATGAGCTAACAAGCTTTTAATAGAAAAATATCCTCAAAATAAAATAAAATCCATGGCTCTGTCTCTCTTCGAGGGACTTTACAAATAACTCTATCTGTCAAGGCCAAACTATTAGACCCAAGGAGTTTACATTAAGGTAGGGATTCAAAGTATGAAAATCATGAAGTGGCATTGATGTGGCATCACTTTTTCATCAAAACTCATACATCCTCACTCAAGAAAACACTCCTCCTAGTTTAAGAAACCAATCTTTAAGCTTAAGTCCAATCATGAGTTTGAATATAAGATCCATCTTTGTCCATAAAGGGGTGTTTTGGACCCCGAGCTTCTTGGACATAGATCCGAATGAAAACCTACACTTACATTACAGTTTGAGGGTTTGTCAACCAAGGAATATTGAATGGATGGAATAACTACATGGGGTCCTACATAGCACGCAACAGACTATGCTTTATGGTCTAATAGCACAAACCAAGACAACATTTCATTGTTAAATTTTCACAACCGTTGATTTATTATAGCTTATTGTGTAGAAAATATCCACATTTAAAATATTGAAAAGAGATAGTATCATGTTGAGAGCATGGTCTCGTATGTCTTTAAACTACACTTGAAGGCCGTGACCTCACATAATTTCATTGTACAACCTTTGGATGAGTTTCAAACAATTTCATGGCCGCAGGCATTCACCAAAATGTATTCCTAGTGTTAGATTGGTGTTGTTACCATTTGAGTGTTTTAAATGAGAAATTCACAAAACAATAATACGAGTTTGGGATGCATATGTGGGGATAGTTTTGTTTTCCATATCATTTGAGTCTATATATTTTGCGTAGGGATCTTCAAGCATATATAAAATCATTATATTATCAATGTGGTTCTAAAACATTCACCAAAATATTAACTTGGATATATAAAAATACTTTCATCTTGAGGTACTACCAAATATCAATATAGATTGGAATTTTGATATTGATATTTTATTAATATTGGAATGAATATATTATATTTATCAATGCTGATAATAATAATAATAATAATAATTTATTAAAATTATATTTGTACACCTTAGAAAGGAAATAAAAAATATAGACCCAAAATTCTTTCAATTGTTGGATGTACCGTACCTAGCCATAAGGATCGAAAAAAAAAACAAAAAAAACATAAAAGTTGAAAAAAATGAAGATTATTGAAGAATAGAGTTGAAAAGAAAAATTATGAGCATGCCAAATATTACAAAATTGTACCAAGTTCATGCAGAAAAAAAACCCAAAATATTGTATACCCTAATTCTATGGTTGGTTTGTATAAATATAATTTCAAAAAATACCATAAAATTTTGGATATTGTGAGCCTAGCCAAATGAATAAGTAAAAAACATTAAAGTGAAAAAACAAATCAATGGAAAATTTGGACTCTTCTCAATTCCAACCATGTCAACGCGCCATGGGATGGTGTGTGCTAACGCGTTCATGATCCGGCGCCCTGCCCACGACTTCCACAAGGTTGTTCAAATCGTAGAACAAAAAACACCGAGCATTTCCCGACTTATACCTGTAAAATGTTTTGCCTTTGACATTTTATTGCATTGTCATGGCTGGTGAACGCAGAGGCAAGATTGGCGTGAATGAAGTAGTCGCAAAAGCCTACACATGAAGAAGGGGTTTTTCGTGCGTGCGCACACATACATACAGTACACACATATTGAAAAGAAAGCAACACATTACAAATTGAGATTATGACATTAAATTAGGTTAAACACATTAAGGCCATTACAAACGGATGAAAAATTTAGATTCATTGTCGTGAACTAGCTTTATATTAAAGCACCAAATTTCAAATTTAATATTTAATATTTAATATATTTATTGTGAACATGTTGGACCCATCTTTCCACTTTAATTAACTATTCAGTATGACATTTCGGTCCTACTGATCATATATGGTATTCATATTCATAAGTAGTCACGATCTTTTTATACTTATACTCAAGATATTATAACCGAAATGGAAGTTCATCCCAAAAGATGAATTTTATGAATTCAAAAAAATATACATCTATGGGTTATCGATACCCCTCTTGTAGATATGATTTTTTGTCCATAATCACCAAACCTATGTTTTTGTTGGTTGATCTCATAATAATGTAAGTATTTTTCCAAATTTTACTAAAGGTTATCCTCATATATCTTAGAATGGATGTTCTATGTGATACAATACCATGTGAATTTGATGGATTGAATTTGAATGATGTCTTCTAATTATTTTTTTATTTTTTTATAATTCCAATGAAAGTTAAAATTGCATTATGATAAGAATTCGTTGATGTCATTGTTGATAAATTAATATCACAACTCCAATCATCTTGCGAAATTGGAATATTCGATGCGAAGATAAAAAATTAAAAAAATATTTTTGTGCTAAAGTTGTGAGTGGCCGTGTTGGTAATCAAATGTTCAACTTTAGAGGGTTTTTTTCCCTAGAAAATAGAAGGAGCACGTTGCATGGGGTCAACTAGCAAGTACCGAATAAATCTTTGCAAGGGGTTTCATCGTTGTCGTCGAAATTGGTTTTACATGCGTTCATGAAGCGTTAGCATTTGTTATAGGCGATGATTTTTTGAAACTTGAACAAGATTTGGTTCGTGGGTTCGGATTTGTAAACATCAACAAAGATGTAGGTGATCAATTCGAATAGATGAAGGTCTTGCCGTTTCGCCGCTGCTCATTTCTCAGCTATATCTTATCCTTCTTATTTAGTTAGTCTGTAGGTTTGGAATTGGAGGTTTTTTGTTTTTGTTTTTTCTTCCTACTCCTATCGTATCTTTCATCTTGGATTTTTTTATTCTTAATAATTCTCTTATTTTTACCTTGAGATTTTGTTTGATCTTAAGGGTGAGAGAATTTAGTGCATTTTATATAAAACATTAAGTATCATCTAGATTGTAGGTTCCATAGTAAAATTTTACTACCTTAAAAAAGAATTCTAACCATGTAAAAAAATATTGCAAAATGTTTTAAATCCACAATAAAATGACTCTTACCAATCAAAGGAAAATATCTTTTGCTTTGGACATTGGCATTTTTGCTACAATTGTTTTTGGCAAATACATAATTTTGTGGAGCAATTTAGGTAAAACAACTCTAATTATATGCTCAAAGTTATAACAAATGCCGGGAGAAGTTTGTATTCCGAGTTGGAAAAATTATATGTCCATCCTCGGTTAAAAAATATTTGCACCTTTTATAGAATAATAAAATGGGATTTTTTGTATAAGACCATCAAGAAGAAGGCTAAGTCGTTAGAAATCTCGGTCATAACGATAGTTCAAGTGATTGGTTGTATGTAGAACACATAGAGCGCATGGACAACCAAATTGTTTCTCTCCAATCGTCAATCATGCTTAAGAGAAAATTGCATATGTTGGATTAATTTAATTATATATAAAATTGATGTGATTACCATATACCCCTGTAAGCCTTCACTATGATAAACGAGGGCTAAAAGATGTAAAACAATAAGGACTTAAGAATGATCGTGTTCACACCTTCCTACCAATTTTGAATATTTATTGATTATAGTGTTAATTATATATTTTAAATAATTTCCATTGGGTGGTTTTTTTACCGTCGGTATTGTTTTGTATTACTTACCTTTAGAAGGCTTCTAATGATGATAAGATAAGATAGGCCCAATAAACAATTATGGAAAGATTATTGACTCAACTTCACCTTGATTGAAGTTGGATTCACATACAACCTATTGTCAGCCTACAATGATCTAGAATTATGCACATATTGTGTGATAAGAAACAAAAACACAATGCAAACACGCAACTATAACATCATAAATGCACTATTAAAAAAAAACACATATGACGCACAACAACAAAGTTGTGGGAGAGAGGGAAAATCAAGGAGCTCAAATATCGAGGAGATTTGGAGGATGATATCGACCATTGATTTTGTCCATAAATGGTCTAAATTGTCTGGAATTGTCTGGAATTGCATGAAAATTGATTAATAACTATATTAGTGTGTGTCACAATTTTTTTTAAATTTTTTTTTGAAGAACTCACATACATTTTCATTCATGTCAAATCTCAAGTTTGAATTAGTGTGGGTCTCATCAATTTTAATTTCTAAGAAATTAATGTAGGCGAAATAAAATCAAGCTACTTTTGATAACATGGCAATATTTCATTCAATGTAAGATGTTGGTTGGAATTCTTAAAAAACACTGAGGGGGAAACATGGGGTCAATCGGCCAATTAGAGCGCCTCCCCACATTAGTTACTTCCACACTAACACTCACTCACACTAATAAGAATATTAAATGTTACCTCTTCACGACTTTTAAAAAAAAACGTTTTTATGTTCTTTGTATTATTTTGAAAGCTTGTTGGACATTGAAAACATCCTACATCGAATGGTGCTTAAGGATGTGCTCATGTTATTCATAATCATATTGTCGTTGGACTTTGATGATTTGCGAATGTTGCATTTTGGGCTTGTTGGAATATTCCTCATACAGGGGTCTTTTATTCCTTTTCAAAATGCTTGCATCTTCTAGTCCATCCCAGTCCTTGTGTGACTTGAGGGACATGAACAAGAAAACGGTAGAACCGTGAGGCTCTATCCTTTGCTATGAAAGACTACAATTGTAGCTGATTACTTTGTTCATGCCAATCCATGGCTATTCACTATACCAAACCTTTCTTGGATTTTGTGCACCTTCTTCTCAAATACGGGTCAAGGATTGAAGCTACTCATTTATCACCTGGAATTTTTAAAATAAATAATCAAGAACTGCCGAAACAACTATAGTTAACTAGATTTCTTTCAATGCATTCTAGGGAGCACTTGTATATATATATATATATAAACTATAGTTAACATCCACATTAAATATAGTGGACCAAAAATAACAAGAACAAGTAACGTTCAAGTGTGAACACAAAGTGGTTAGGAAATTTGCTCTTGAAACGAAGAAGTTGATGCATAGTCTCTGTCCTACAGACAGAGCCAATAAACTACAATCTTTGCCATACTAATAAGTACAATAGTCCTTTGTGTGGGCCAAAAATTTCTCATGAACTTGGAGAAATATTAGAGTTATCCGTAAAGTGAGTTGAAGAGAGGGTTTTGGGCCTGGATTTGAGAAAATTGTGTGACAGGCCCTAAAAGTGGAGCAGGTGTCTGTAGCTATAAAAAAACACAGGCACAAATATTTTGAGGGACCGGAAATGGTGAAATTTTTTTTTGCTCATGTGTTGCGAGCGCGCCCCGGGAATTTAGCGTCGCTTTGTCAGAGGGCCCTCTCCTGTTTCACCAACAAAGAAGATCCACTGACAAGGCGGGGCGAAGTCTGCGGGGACAACCCCAAATTTGTCGCAGCCTAAATCCGGAGAAACTAAAGGACTGCAGACCAGCTCCAAAAACAAGCAGACCAGCTCTGACCCTAAACCCTGGCCTTGTGTATTATGCCCCGGAATTCAAGAGCCTTACTTTGCATTTCCATGGGTTTGTGTGAATAGTGCACTCAAAATCTGTCAAAACACCATCTTACTTTACGGATAACTCAATTACATTCTCATTACATGGTTATAGCAGTGCGTAACTCCGAATATTAACACACACTAATTGGGATAATCAATGTAGTAATGTGGCAAGGTCAACCCCATCCAAAGAAATAAATAATAAGTGTGGAGTAAAGGAAAACCCCGGCAAGAGAATGTGAAGAACGAATCCTTGCTGCCCACGCCTCCATGTCGCCATGTGTTGATCCAAAACCCGATTTAGAAGATAACCCAAAGTCGCCCACGCAAAACCCCCGGGTTTTCGATGTACAAATAACCAGGTGTTCGGTCGCCTATGTTTAGCTGCGAAGGCCCCTTCCTTTCTCGTCCGCCATTTATTATTAGGAGCCAAGTGGTGTGCAACTTGTGCCCTGCTGCATTTGCAACGTTGCTGCTGATTCTTCAGCGATGGCGATGGCGGTGGCCATGGAGCTGGCATGGCCACCCCGACTCACTTGGACAAGATCAATGGCAGATAAAGTTAAGTAATAAGTTACGAGCAAGAGGAGGCTCTCTCATTCATCCATCAAAGGCTTTGTCACACTGACCGGAAGGCAGGAGAGCTCGAGTTTGAGGTGCCATGGAGGAGGCCCGGGGGATCAGCCGGAGCCGAGTTGCGGTGATCGCCACTGCGGCCGCCTGCGTCGTGGTGGCCTCCGGGGTTCTTGTGTTCATTCGCAACCGACGTTGCGAGAAGCAGGAGCAGCTGCTTCGGTTGGTGCAGGAAGACAAGCCGCAGAAAAGGTTCAAGCGTGTTCTGGCCGACAACTCGGATGCGCCCTTCCAGCATTTGGCTTCGCCCGTCACGGGTATAGTGCTGCCATTCCTTTCGTGGAGTTTGATATAAGCCATGCTTGCTTGTGTCTATGTGGATTCTCAACCCAAGCGCTTCCGACTACTTGCAACCTAATTAATTTCTCACAGTAGGTGGCTCCTTCTTGTGAGGAGCTATGTCACAAATTAAACGGCGCATTTGGCCTAGCTTGCAATCTCTTCAGACCACCGGCACTAAATACATTGCTGCCATTCATTTCTTGGATCTTGCTATAAACCATGCTTGCTTGCTTGTTGCTTATGTCTATGTGGATTCTCAACCCAAGCGCTTCCAACTACTTGCAACCTAATTAATTTCTCACAGTAGGTTGAACCTCGTTGTGAGGAGCCATGCCCCGAACTAAATGGGAATTCGAGCCTACCTTGCAATCTCTTCAGACCGCTGGCACTAGGTATAATTTATCGTTCGTCATGGATACATTGCTGCCATTCATCGTCTTGCTCATGCTAGTTGGGTCCCCTCTTCTTCGAAACTCGATTCAGTAGCACTAGTATCCCTCTTCCATGCCATTTCTTGGAGTTTGTTACAGAACGATACTTGCTTGCTCGTGTCTATCTGCATTCTCCCAAGCACTTATGACCAGTTGCAACCTAAATTTTCACAATAGATCGAACCTTGTTGGAGGAATCATGTCGGAATTCAGATGGGCATTAGACACAGCTTGGAATCTCTTTAGACCACTTGGCACTAGGTATAATTCATTGCCGTCATGAGTACATTGCTGCCATTCATTTCTTGGGGTCTTGCTACAGACCATGCTTGCTTGTGTCTACGTGGATTCTCAACCCAAGCATTTCCGACCACTTGCATTGTAATTATATTTTCACAATAAAATGAAATTATATTGTTCCAAATTAGATGGGGCATTAGACCTACCTTGCTATCTCTTTAGACAACTGGCACTAGGTATTATTGTGCGTGCTGGTTGGGTCCCCTGCTCTGTCCAAAATTGATTCATTAGCATTAGTGCCCCTCTTCCATGCCAAAAGGTGAAAAATTCTCCAGCCTCATAGCTCCTACGCTTCACTCTATTGTAAGGTTCCCTGACCCTAGCTAACTAGAGTGGGACTTTTGTTTTCTGTAGAACTTTCCTAAACTTTTCAGAGAAGTAGGTAGTATAGTGATGGTACGTTCTGGCCTTTTAAAAAATTTATTTAAATTTTTAAAATTTTCCGTAATCCACAGGTTCAAACCATATTTATAGAAAGCAGCCTCGGCTGACCGGATGCTATCCTATCTTCAGGGTACTTAACATATAGTTTAGGTAGTAATGTTTTGTCAGGTGCCTGGTGAAGTTCTGCCTTTGACACTTGTGGCCTTTTGTTTGATGTAATTTGTTCCGCATACTGATCTCTAGGGTTTTTAGGCTTGTTGTGCAAAGATCCTTAGGCCTGCAGCTTGGTGTATTTAGCTTCTATTACATGCACTAGTGAGGATTGTACTAGTGCTGCAAAGGAGAAGTCCTTTTGTGGAAGGTTGCTGCCCTTTATGTAACTGACTGCAACCTAATTATTTCCCAATTGGGGGAACCTTGTTGGGAGGAACCATGTCACAAAGAATGGGGCATTTGGCTTAGCTTGCAACCTCTTCAGACCACTGGCACTAGGTATGACCCTTGCGTAGGCTGGTTGGGTTCCGTGCTGTTAAAACTTGATTCATTTGCACTAGCACCCCTCTTATTTAGCATATGCCAATGATATTTAGCAGATAGAAAGAGGAAAACAAGGGATCCTCAGCATGACAAAAGTGAACGAAGAATTCCCAACACATTAGGCTCCAGTGCAAACTTGTAACGATTGCACTAGGGCTGCAAAGAAGAAGATTGTCCACAACTGCCTTCTATTTTCAACAACTTGGGAGTCATTCTCATGTGTACTACAGGTAACTGAATATATGTTGGTTCAGTTTTACGTTCAAGTTGCTTGCTTCCTCCCTCGTGGTTTACATGGTTCAATGAACTGGTGACCAATGGGAGATAGTTTTTTTTGCACAGTTTTAGTGCCCTCGTTTAGAATAACCCCATCTCAGAGCATTGGGATCCCTATAGCAAAGGGGCGTTCTTAGTAGAGGTAAGGCTAGGAGACCCCGGTTTCAGTTGCAAGACTTCTGCAACAGATGGATGAAAACATCTATTGTTAGAATTCTACAAGTGAAACTCTAAAATTGCGAGAAATCCTTGTTGTGATATATATGAACACCAAGGCCACTGCATTGCCTCTAATGCATCATTTATGACGAGGAGAATTGCACTTGCAGTTTATAGTTTGCACTGTACCTGGTAATAAAAGTATAAACTTGTTCCCAACATAGAGAGTTACCCTGCTTGTGAGCTAAATGAACTTAGCCCAACAAGTTCAGATTTTTCAACAAAGGACACGAGTTGATAAGGAAATCCAACAGTGTTCCAGGCTCTTGTAGAAAGAGCGGAACAATAAAGAAAGACCCCACAATTGACTCAATTTTTGCAGAGCCAAGCATGGTACCAATATCGAAATAATTTGTCAAGAGCATTTGCACTTAGTAATATGAAGACTTATGAGACAAGGCATCCCATGTATTTCCATGTGCAGTGCATTATCTCTTTTGGCTGGTTAATACTATGACTCCTTCATATGAAAGTCTGGGCTTGGACACCGATTGTGAGGGTGTAAGAACTTTGCCAAAGAAGTTCAAATAGCTCCACATGAGCAATATGAACATTGACTCTCACATAAGATACAATTCAGGTATCTCATCAAATGCGTCTTGTATTTCTGAGTGAAAATATTGACTTCCAAGTATATTGTGTTTTTTGGAAGTCAGGTTTGCAACAAGGACACCCCTATGCTGAGGTCATTTGTTCACTTGTTGAAAGTCCACAGTTTGCATTTCCCAAGTATTACAGCAACCACAAAGTTCCCCCTGGCATGGGAGGACCCTTCATCTGGGTGCAATCCAAAGTAGAGCTTGAGGCGCTTGCTGTGCTGCTGAACAATGAGACTGAAATTGGAGTGGACATGGAGCATCATAGTGTACGCTCGTTTCGTGGCTTCACAGCCCTTGTTCAGGTATGTTACACATTTATATTGGTGGAGAAAATGTTGCAGTCACTAAACATTACTCGAAGTTAGTTATAAGCACAATGTTGATGGCTGTATAACTAACCTTTGGGAATTACTGAGATCTCTTTATATAATATTTGTTCACTCTGTACTTGAGTTTTTTTTAGGGCAGGATGCTCACATATCTTAAAATTAGGTTTTGTGTGTGTGTGTGCGTGTGCATGTACGCATATGTGATATTTGGAATAAGGCAGATTTCAACGCATTCAATTGACTTTCTTGTGGATGCTATTGAGCTGCACGATGACATGCACCTTCTCCAGTCTGTTTTTGCCAATCCATTAATCTGCAAGGTATGATTCTACCACCATGTACAAGGTCCTTTTGTGCTATGTTGTGGGTTTCTCAAATTACAAGGGTATTCACAAGCTTTCTTTTGAGATTGGTTGATGTCTTGGGGCTATTCCAGTCTTGCTGGAAGTGTAGGTTTCTGTACCTGAACTTGATGTTGCCTGCATTGTAATCAACAGGTTCTTCATGGTGCAGACAATGACATCCTCTGGTTGCAGAGAGATTTTCACATCTACATTGTCAACTTGTTTGACACTGCACGTGTGAGTTTTCCTTGGACATTAGACTATGCATTTGAGTGTCTTCTTGTTACTATCACGTTATCATGGAAGGTAATTCCATCAGCACATGATAACCTCCTTAATAATATGGTGAGGATCTGTCTTTTCCGTTTTGTGCAGGCGTGTGATGCTCTAGGGAAGCCACAAAGGTCACTCGCATACTTACTCCAGACATACTGTGGTGTGTTAACTGACAAAAAATATCAGGTGTGGATTTGGGATTTTTTCTTGCCAAATTTGAGCACATTCAAATCTTTCATACAAAGTTAATTGCTGGGTTGAGATTTGCTCTTGTCTATTGAAAATGTTATTTACTGTTATGCCAAATGTTATGGTGAGTAGAAGGCCGACTGGAGAGTACGGCCGCTGCCCAGCGACATGGTGCAATATGCACGCACAGATGCTCATTATCTTCTCTACATTGCTCACTGCCTTCACACTGAGTTGCTTAAATCCTGTAATATCTCATTCCTTCCTTGTATGCAGCATGTCCTTTGATATTCTTGAAGTACTTATTTACACCTTTCCCAGAAAGAAGTGCTTGGGGTTCAAGAGTCTACAGATCCATACCAATGTGTGGATGCATGTTGATTCATCAGTTGTTTGAATCAATTTAGTGAATTGCCTGCCTGTGACTACTTAATACTGATTATACAAAGATATATATTTCCATTGGTGTTGAATAACTGGTTGGATTATTGGATTGCACTGGCTATTATTTATCTGTAATATATTAAAAAATATACTTCAATGTCAGTCCTTTGACAATTTGTGTGGTTGTATACAGCTACACAGGACAATGGAGATGATTGCAACAATACTGGACTTCTAGCAGATGTTGTTAGGAAGTCAAACATGTTGTCCCTGCAACTTTATGAGCAGGAGGGAATTGGAGCATCCTTGTTGACAGTGGCAAACTCATTATTGGCTCGATTGTACAGTAACTCAGCCTCACATACCCTAGCGGAGGTTTGTGGTCCATTTATGGTCAACGTGTGGTACAAAAATTTCTTTTGTCATTTGTAATGAGGTCAGTTTGCTGAACATCTCGAGACTGACAGGATAAGGGTAATTACATTGTGCAGGATGATATTTATTTGCGGAAACTGGTGATGAGACTATGTGAATGGAGAGATGCAGTGGTGAGAGTTTCACTTGTTATTTAATCAATGATCAGATTACAATTCTTTGGGTTTTTTAAATTTTAAAAAAAAAAACTTCTGTGTTATTACTGGAATCAGGATTTGTGAAGGGGTGACTTAGTTATACTCATATCTTGTGTACTTGTACAGGGACGTGCACAAGACGAAAGTGTGCGCTTTGTTCTGTCCGATGCGGCACTCCTAGCTTTGGCCACAATGCGGCCTCTCACTTATAAATCAATATTGAGCACCATAGCAGCTGCAGATTTAGGCTCACAGGCATCAGAGGGTTCACTTCCACCGGGGGTGCCTCCTCTACCATCTCCATCACCAGTGGTGCAACATGAAATTGCTTCTCTGCGTGGTGTTTTGTTGGATTTCGCAAGGCTTTCATTGTGGCCTTGGAAATGCTTCTCTGAATTGAATGACTATGGTGATTTCCTTTCTGGAAGTATCATCAGTTTTCTACGCAAAGCTTCATTCTTCTCAAGCTTGGGTTTTGAAAGAAATTCAGCCCCTGGTGAAGGCAAGAAACCAAGGCTTAATATTAGCAGCAGGCGAGAAGGTGGGGACCAGAAAAACGTTCCAAAGAGATGGAAGCTTGGGAACGTAGAGCAGGCACGTTTAAATTTTGTGAAGAAGTTCTCGTGCAAAGCACCTGTTTATCACAACTGCCGAATTTATGCGGGTGATGGTCGCCTTCTCTGCTTTTGTGACCGGAAGAAACTTGATTGGTGAGTCATCCTCTTCTTTGCTGTATTTTCCCAAGATTGCTTTGAGGGTGGTCATTGGTGGTGCTTTTTGTTTCTGGATATTGATAAGGTTATCTTGTTTCTTTATGCCACATAAGGTCTGTCAGAATTCTTTTTTGATGGTTCTGCTCTTCAGGTATGTGAAACGGGGACTTGCAGAGGATTTGAAAGAGGATCCTCCTGCTATCCGGTTATTGTTTGAACCGAAAGGACGACCTGAAGATGAGAACAATGAATTTTACATTCAGAGCAAGACCAACCGCTGTGTAGGCTGTGGAGAAAGTAGCCATTATCTGCGGTATCGTATTATACCCTCATGTTACCGCCAACATTTTCCTGAACACTTGAAAAGCCACCGCTCACATGATATAGTGCTACTCTGTGTGGATTGCCATGAAATCGCACATCGAGCTGCAGAGAAACATAAGCGAGAAATTGCACTCGAGTTTGGGGTTCCTCTTTTTGCCCAGCGGGTGGTTGACTCTAGCAATGAGGATGCAGGAACAAGTGAAGTTGCTTTCCTGGCAGAGGGGGACACAGGAGGTGTCTCACCCCTACAGCTTCGAAGTGCTGCTATGGCTTTGTCTCGTCATGGGCCAACCATGCCTGTTGAACGGCGGAAAGAACTTGAAGAGGTATGGCTTGGAAATCAATATGCAAGGTTAGGAGTATCAACAGGAAATTCTTCTAGGTTGATTTGTTGATGGGATATGAATATTAATTTTTCTCACACTTGTCTTTGTTGGTGGGTTTTCATGAGAATATCAGCCCCTTTTGAATCCAACTTATTCTCTAACACCAAAACCAACTTCACCAACAAAGATGTACTGTTTCACCTATTCACAAACAACAACATATTGCAGTAATGAAAATTGTTGATGGATGCAAAACATATAGTTTGTGTAGTAAAGCTCAGTCTTGAGGCTTCTAAATGTCCTGGACCTGTTTAGATTGAAGGTAACTCTATGAGCCGTAATCTCATTGCAAGCATTTTCTTGTTCAACGCAGGTTGTAAGAAAGTACTATGGAGGCAGAGATATTGGACCAGAGGATCTCACTGCAGCTTTGCTAGTTGGAGTGGGACCACGCGAGCACCGTCGTCTAATGAGAAAGAAGAGTCATTGGCAGAATTTAAGGAGCTCTGAAGCAAAGGAGAAGCAATGCAACACAACAAATGCTGAAATGCAGGAAGTGGGAACTCCTTTAGATATACCAAATGCTGGAGATCCTGATGCTGAGAATGTCAATAATATCAGTGCAAATCCTGGTGAGGATGAGATGTCTCCAGGTGGAGAAGAGAAAAATAGGGATGGTGATGAAGGGAATTACCAACAGGTTAATACCATAGGTACTGATGGAGGGGATAATACCAAGGATGTGAGTGCAACAAGCATATCGAACGAGCGATCTGGGCTACCTTCAAATAACACACATAGATCGATGCACAGAGAGTCTTTGCTTGGGCATGGACCTCATGGCAGACAGGTGGTTGATATGCTGATTGCTAAATCTGGGGATGATGGTATTCGACACTTCTGTCAGATATGGCGGGCAGTGTTTGTGGATGCTCTGCAACCAGCATTCCTGCCACCTGGATGGGATGTATCTCACAGGTCAGCATCCTCGTCGCGTCTGGTTGAGTTGTTTCATCTTGTTTGTTCTGCATATCCTGCTCTTGTTTGTAAGTTTTTGCACTGCTATGGTTGGGCAGCAACTGGACTCTCATATATTAGTTAAGGGTCGTTTAGGTTGTGGGTTTAGGGTAATCAACAAACCAACCACAACTACAGTTAATTTCATTCAAACTTGTAGTGTGCAAACCCTTGTGGTTGTGGTTGATGGTGGGGTTGGTATTCCAAACTGCAATTTATCTTTGGTTTAGGTCTTGGAGCCAAGAAGAAATTAAAGTGATTATTGATGAAGTAGTTATGCTCGTTGACTGTAGTGTTAAAGTGGTTGTCTCAACTTTTTCCCCGGACCTTGGCCTTGAAATTCACTACACTGTTTACGGTATTTAGGGTTACTTACTATTTGGAATTACGCGATGCTAAAACGTTTTGCTAAGAATGTAAGTTTTTATTAAATCAAGTCATTTATGTTGTATAACGTTGATATAACTTATTCAATTTTTTTTGGTAAAAAATGACTTCTGTAATAAGTTGTAGCATTCATTTCTTCCAAATCGTAAATGACTAAATACCAGAAACGGGGTAGTGGTGCCACAGGAGCATGAATTACCCTAAGGGTGGTTGACTGCTTGGAGCAGTAGGGTAGAGGCTGGGGTGGTTGTGGTAGTGATGAGCATTTTCCATGGACCACAACCACGACCACGACCCTCTAGTGTAAACGATCCTGCAGTATCCTCCAGATAGAAGTTCTTAGAGCGGTTGCAGCTGAGTTTTTAAATTGACAGGTTTACAAGGTGTAGCCATTCATGTGTACAGTGGGCGGCGAGAATTCGGAGAGTTCAGCATTTACAACCCTGAGCATCGCAATGGCCAGAAATGAGTTGATGCAGTGAGCTATTGGGTGGCGGATAATACAGCCTGCAAAAGAAATTACTTTAGCAGCAAGAAGGCAACCCTGGCAACATCTCATGATTCCCAAGATACACGTGGTGTGATCCATAGGTGAGCCTGTTGGGAATAATTATTCCTTTTGCAGTGTTTCTGTTAAGCATTTTGCATAGATTGGAGCCTTACTAATTTGCCAAGAGTTGTCTCCTTTGACCAGGATTGAGCCTGCACCAGTATGAGCAGGAGAATAGAATTTTATACAAGATTGGTGTGATGGTGAGGATGGCCTAAAGCTTGGCTGAGCCTACAGAAACTACATCATTTACCTTCCATGTCTTCTATAACGGAAATCAATACCACAACAAATGTAAATTAGCCTTGTCAAATGAAAACTCTTGCGAATGTAATTTTCAAAATTTAATGAGATATCTAACTTGTAATGATAAAGTATGGTCTTCTTGATTTACAACTCAAACTGAGAAATTCTGTTGGTGCATTCATGTTACAGTTGTTGTTTAACACAATGGGACATTTTGTCAGGAGCTGGTACCTACAATTTTTACATCGGTTGGTTTTCTTACAATATCAGTAATTCCTTTCCACTAGTGGTGGATGCTTGAAGGTAGTATTCGAATTTGAATGAATATCAACTTATATCAGCTGATTGAGCGCCAAACTCATTTTAGCACCTCTTGCCATGCCAAAATGAGATTCACCCTCAACGAAGTGCTCTTCCATCGAACCTCCACACTACTGTACAGGAAAAACTCCTCTAGTCTTGGCCAAACTACAACAGTGTTTGACTTTGATAACCCATTAGGGAAATCAAATAGTGTCAAGCCTCAAGCCCCAAGCCTTTGTTGATGTGTGTTTTTTATTTCTTATCAATGGACATTTAGTTTTATCCATGAGGCTGGGTTGGACCCAAGCTTTTTTGATACAAGAAGAAAAAGCTAAAGATTTGTGTAATTTAAAAAGTAAATGACATCAAACACCTAACAGTGTTCTACTTGAACTGCACTGTTTATGGTAAATATTGTGGCCCACACTACATATAAGGAAACCAACATCAAAAATACATGGATAATATTTTCATGGCACAATATGTAGCATCAGAAGCCTATGTTGCAGGGCACAATATTTCACTTGGATGGAAATTAGTGTACATTTGAGAGATCTCCAACAAAGTGTGATCCAATTTAAACGTGACCTACGTGGACAGTTTGAATCTACAATTAAAATATTTGATTTGCTTATCAAAGATAAATTTCAACCAAATTGAAAATACTTATATCCTCCAAAAATATCTTTGTTAGATGTCATTGTTCTAAATATAGCATGTACATGAATTTAGGGTATGTGAAGAGATTGATGCAACAAAAAGAAAATCCCTCAAGTGTAAGGTTCTACACTAGTTTAATGCATATGGTGTAGACCATGGGCCACACTATAGTGTATCAAAGGGAGATTGTAAGTCATGGATTGGGGTTCGCAACATCTATGTATTCCACCTTGAAGCCCAAAGAAACAAACTCTTAAGACGTGTGTATAACTTAATTTTGTTCCAGTTTAAGTAAAGTTACATTGTTTAACACATAATACTATTTTTTTTTAAAGTTACATTAAAGTTACCCAAAACAATTATAAAGAAGTTGGCAAATTTCATAATCAAGGACCCATGTTTTAAGATTCATTCATATATCCTAACCTAGATACAGTTCAAAGCATGGGATTGAAGTTGGCATGAAAGGCATTGTCTCTACTCCAACATACAAATCATCAACTCAAAGAAAATTATTATTAAAGGCAATTAAGACATAAAAATAAGCATAATGTTAGGATATGTATGGGTTGTGATGTATATTGGGGTATGTACAATCACATTATAAACTTCACAAAAGTAGAACAATATAATGTATTTTTGTATAGATGTCCCTTGCATATGAAAGTTATAATATTTGTTGGTAACAATAAGTGTTCATTAAGCTATGGATGTACTATCTGTACAATAAAAACATCAAGTTAGCTTGAAATAAATGTTGGCAAATGTGGATAGTTAACAACAATAACACATACTTAAGACTAGTTTATATGTTGTTTGAGTTTAATTGAAAGAAGAATGTAAATCTCAACATTACAACAAAACCCTTGAGCCAAAATTCAAACACTACATCAATAGAAATTGTCAAATCATTACAAAAGATCCACGTGCACCACCTAGTTAAGAGAACTAAGCACCTCCAAGATATGAGTCGTGATGTGTACGTGAGCATGGCAATGACTCATCCCCCAATAGAAGTTAGGGGCGTCGCCAGGCCTAGGCCTAGGTAGGCCGAGCCTACCCTGGGCCCGAAGGGCCCACCTGAAACCCTAGGCCATTTGCAGTTGCATCATCATCAGTTCCCACATTTGGATCGGCAATGTCTTCGAGTGAGTTTGAGGATGCTTCCTCATGAGGGGCAGTGCCCATTATTAATGCGACCTCGTCAACATCACCGGCAGTCACATCGGCTATACCAGTAGATCCCGCCGAGCGCAAGGCTGCCACATTGCCAAGGTGACTAAGGCCCATGCCACATGACCGGCAGGCAGCTTGAACCGGTGGCCGTCATTGGGTGAGGCGGCCCCCCACTTACCACACAAGCGGCAATTTGCGAGGCAGACAGATGACGTGGCGTGGACAACTTCTTCAAAGTACTACCGGGGGAACTCCGCTGGCAATCTGCGTAATGTGGGCATTGACAGGCAAGGGCCCACCCACCCCGTCGTCTCCCTCCATCGCCAGAGGAGCAATGCCTCGCTCCTCGCCCGAGCGAGCTCCCTGCCCTCCGTCGCACCTCCGCCGTGCGACGTCGATGCCATCGCTCCTCCCTCCATCGCTTCCCCTCACCACGACCTCCCCTCCAACCAGACCTCCTCCGCGCAACCTTCCTTTCATCGGCGAGCGGGGCTCCGTCGCACCCCCACAACCACCAGCTCTAGTCCTTCGCCAACCGCCCCTAGAGCTCTCCCCTTGCTCCAGTCTGTTATGCAGGGAGCACCCATCCCACCTCGGCCCGCCGTCCCTTCCCGAGCGCCTCCGCAAACTTAATGTTGTCTGCTACAAATTTATTTTATTTATTCCTTTCTACAACTGTTAGTTATTGTTCCAAATTTGCTTGGTTTTTTGCTCGTGCTTTCCATGGAGTCACAAGGGCCTCTGCGAGACGCGAATAGTGCCAATCCGAATGCTGGGACAGGTGGCATTCCTCCTACCGCAGGCACCGAATATCGTGCACAACGTACTTCCATTCCTCCTGCACCATTTTTTCAAGGTTTTGCAACAGTGGGGAATCAAATGCCGTTTCTATTTCCCCATTCCTTCATGCCTCCAATTCCAGGGGTGGGGTTCGCAGCTCCCGCCCAAGGCATTCCTATCACCACCATCGATCTCACGGAAGGGTCCCAAAAACGAGGCTCCCAAGAATGCGTGACGGACTAGTCCAAGTCCAACACGAAACGGAGAGGTCCTCAGAAAAAAACGGAAATTGTCGAATTGGACGACGACAAAGAGGATGTGGAGCTCCTGAAGAATGCTGGGCACTGGAAGGACCAGTGGGTCATTCAACTCATTTCCATTCGGGGGGAGATGCAAAACACTTTCAGTGCACCACCAAAGCAAGGTATGTTTCTTTTCTTTTCTTTTGGGATGTTATCGGTTGTTTTTTTTTTTTGGAATTCGCCTTCCGCTGGCGCATGCATATTTCTGCCTACCAGAAACAGGGGTTGCAATTGTGCATAGCATGCAGAGGTGCCCGAATTCTGGTTCAATGCAACAGAAAGCGGATTTGTGGTATGCCGCAACAGGTGTTCGGAATCTGCTTGTTGGAAACTACAGCTGCGGTTGTCCGCAGTGTGTACATGCAGGGCAGCCGACCATCACTGCTGATATTCCAGCTCCCTCTCGTCCTCTGCTCCCTCGTCCGAGTTCAAAATTTGGTTTCCTGTGTAATCTGTGAATTCTGCTATGGTATCCAGGCTGTCCGCTCGAAAATGTGTCTGCTGGGCTTGCTTGACGCATTTCTGTGCGAATGTCTGCTGCGATGCGCATCCGTGGGACTCCCATGTCCGGATGCTCTTATTTTCGATCGTTTTTTTTCTTTTTTTTCTTTTTTTTCTTTTTAAATTTTATATGTTGGGCATATGTACAAATTGTTTTCAAGTCAAATCGCATTCACCAAATATTCATTGACAGTTTGCGAATTACAATTTTGGCTTACAATTTGCAACGATGTGCAGGTGTGGAAAACTGGTCCCAGTTGCGCACGAAACTTGTGTCTCTCTGCCCGGATTTCACGAAAGACAGCGAGGTTTGTAGGAAGAAATGAAATGCCATCTACAAGGAGGACAAGACTATGAATATGAAGTCTGGCTCCCAACGATCCGAGAAATGCCGTTGGTATCAACTTGTGGACGAGTTCATGTTCGACAAAGCTAATGTTGTCTCACATGCACATACAAGCGCCATGAATCCCGATGGACCGAAGTCCACAAGCACTTCGGACACCAATACCACGGAGTATAGAAGTGAGAAGAGCACATTAGAATCTCCCGAACACAAGTGTAAGGAAGACATTTTCATGGAACGATGCATTGGTGAGATTAGAAAGAGTAGCAAGAGTCTCATAGATAGTTTGAAGGCCAGTGATGACATAAAGATGACTTTACTTATGAGCATGCAACAAATTATGTAGAAATTGGTTGAAAAGCTTTAGGTAGCTGTTCTTTCAAACATTGTCCAAAGTAAAAGTTTGTGCAATGCAGGCCTTCGTCTTTGCCATCCAAAGACTTCTCGCAATATTGTTTCTTTTTGCAGAAAGCTCTTTGAATGATTTACCGCCAGTGTCCATTGCAATCTCAAATTCCATGGCGGCCTCTTGTTTGATGTATTTTAAATTTTATCTTGAGTTGTCATCAATGCTTGCTAAACTATGCAGTGTCAAGTTGGCAACTGCCAGTGTCTCTTGCATGGATGCACCCCGGATTTTCCCGATCGCCAGCCCGTTGTGGACTTCATTTGTAGCCTCCTGCATCCACTCGTTCTTCCAAAAGTTGTTTCCGAAAACGATGCACGTTTTGTGTAGCACCAAACATGTGCTAACCAAATCGGATACATTCATCAAATGCACATCCACCCTCTTTAAGAGAATCCGCCATCTATCTTTGAGCACTCCGAATGCTCGCTCGATACACATGTGTGTGGAGCCTTGGACGTAGTTCTAGTGGTACTCCTCCCGTGATAGTCCGCCTTTGTGGCCCTTGAACGGAGCCAACATCCAGGGACGACACGGGTACGCAACATCGTCAACCAAAGCATACGGCGAGAGTTTTCTTGCCTCACGGTACTGTCCAATCTCGGTCCTCGCCCACAGATTGGCATCATGCATCGATCCCGCCTAACCTATGTCAGAATCCCAAAACAAACATTTGCTGGATACTACGCCCTGCAACAGGATTGAATGGAATCCTTTGCAGTTGTAATAATCAACAGCATGCAACCGGGGTGCAACGATGGGTATATGGGAGCCATTGACCGCCCCCATCACGTATGGAATCTGGTGCAGGTCCTGAAACTCCTGTGCAAATCTCTCCATGATGGTAGGAGAAGGCCATCTAATGAATTTCTTGAGCAAATTTGTTTTTATGGCAACACGGAATTGAGAGACTGCTAGTTGACTGGATGAGAGGCCAATCCTGTACAAATTTGCAATACACTGCATGGAATTACATGTGGCCAATCTTGATATCGATACAACAACCTTCACTTGAATTGGAATGGCTAACCGCATGTTCGTATCTTGTCTCTGCAAGTCGGGTGCGAGAGTACTATACAAATATTCAAATGTCGAGACGTCCATACGCATACATCCTTTGAACTCCCTTGCATTAAATGAACCCAGCAGGTTTTGATCGAAGAGACTAGGTTGGTGCAACCCTCTCTCATGAGCCCACAATCGTTGTTGCCGTCTCCCGTGCAGTAGCTTGAATCCATGCAGTGCAAGTGTCATACAACACAGTTGCTGTCAGTGCCAAACAAAAATCGCCCCTTCATCTCTTGACAAAGACTCCAAGGTAGTGAACAAGGACAATTGAAAGATGAGCAAAATTATAAGCTTGTGGACGTCAGGGTCCATTTTCACAAGGTGCCTGCTTTCAGAGGATAGTAGCAGCTGGGGCAGAGCAGTTGAGGCAGCAAAGTGGAAGAAAAAAGCTTCAGAGAGAAGAGCTGCCTTTGTGAAGGCTGTTGGTTCACCTTACATGTGTTGCAGGCTGCGAAAGGAAGTTGCCGAGAAGGTGTTGTTCGGTGCGGCCCTTGCTGCCGCTCGTCTGGTGCCTGTAGCGAAAAAGCTCCGACGTGGCTACATGTGGCCTACATGTTTTCCTAGCCTGCAGCAGGATATTGCCTGCCGGCCGTGTGGCAAGGGCCTAAGCAAAGCTTAGCTTATAGCCTCCAATGATCCATATTCAGGTCTACATGGTTAAGGTGAGCGCATGTCATAAACTATTACCTATAAGGTGTGCATGTGTCTTGTTCGCCATCTTCAATTGATCATGTTTATGTCCTAAAACTTAAGTTGCGATAGCATATTTATGATAGAACTTCAACTCAATTGGACTCAAAATCAGAAGTTTTCCTTTGATCTAGTTTTAGTTATCAGAAGTACATGTTCCTTATACTAAATCATCAAGTCCATCCCAGTTCTATTAAATTGTTGAGTCTAAAGTAGGTAATAAAATTCAAAGATGTAGTGGCTCCAATCTTTTAGAAACATGATGTATGTTAAATGGATATCTAGCCATACAACATTCAAAATATAAGTGTCCAATCAAGGAAAGAAGCCGAATAACATTCACATACGTTAATGGATTGTGTAGATACATATTTGTATATAAAATGTACATATCCAAAAGAAATCAATATAGGTCATCTATAGAAAGATGATCAATAGTCCTGTATTTCATTTTAGTATGCAGTTTATGTAAATTTTGTTTTGTAAGTTAGGCCCTTACCACATGGGTGGCAGCCTGTCCGTCCTTGCAGGCTAGGACTTCACCTAGCCTGGCAACCTCCACGTCACCTACCTTGCAGCACTCCCACCACACGGATGGCAGAGGGTCCCGGGGGCGAGGAAGAGTGCTGAGGAGGGTCGCGAGCTCGGAGCAGGAGATTCTTCGAAATGGTGGACCCCCTGCTGATGTGACCCAGCAGGCTCGAACTACCAGTGGGTTTCCCCTGGTAGTATCGCACTGCCGCTCCCTGATGCCAAGTGGGATTGCCGCGTTCCTGCCTGCCACCAGTGTGGTAGGTGGCAGGTGAGCTCGGCCAATGGTGGGCAGCAGTACGGCCTGCCTGCTGCCCATATGGTACCGGCCTTATTGAACCTCTACATATGGTGAAGCGCTAAAAGTGTCCATGTCAGTAGGTCTATTTACTTTCGTGAATATTCGGTTATGCAATATTGTCAGCTTTTTGGGTGAATGGACAATGCTATGCACAAACCAAAGGAATGAAGTATGTAGGGCGTATGCCAAGGATATCAAGGATGCGGTGGCAAAGATTTTGTGACTACTATGACAGTATGAAGGATTTGAATAAGTTCAGAACAAAGTAATACAATCTGATTCTCAAGGTGCTAAGGTCCATGCAAGCAAAAAGTGGTATCACCTGACTGTCTTATTGTGATCATATACTTCTATTCTCCATACCAAGCTTTTCAAATAGTCTATCTATGCCTATAGATGTATATTGGGTTGTATGTGGTTTCCTTTGTTTCAATTTTAACAACCTGATGAGAAGTGTTATTTACATGCACTAAACCAGACTTTCTGTATGAGTTATCTGTTCAACTACAAGAATAAACATTGTAGTAGGAGGCAATATTGGACTAGTATAGAGGTGAATGCATGGCATCAATATCCAATATCAGATTAAGTACCCTTTTTCTGGGGGGCACTAGTTGGGGGTGCGGTTAGGAGCTCCATAAATATTAGGAAATAACTGGCACTGTAAACAGTCTTCTCAACTTAATCTCTGACCTACATACTGTTTCAGGGAGTTTATCTTAGACGAATGAGAGGTACACTCACATGCAATAATTTCCTGTTGGCAACTTACTACTGTTATGACATTGAGCTCAAGGTCATCAGCTATAGTATCGTGTTACCACAACTTGTGAAACATTACCACATCATAATAGTAATATGATTCTTACCAAAATTTAGTGCCAAATGGCCTACAGTTATCAAACAGGGAGTCATTTTCCGCTGTGATATGATCAATCTCACCACTTAAGAGCTGGCCTTTTAAGAGCTGGCCTTTTAAGAGCTGCTTTACAGGTGGTACACAAGAGTTGATCTATCATCATCAAGAATATTTACAAAGAAGTGCAAGTAGATCAAAATTCCAAGTACAGTTGACACTACCACAGTTGACACTGTTGCAAACTTGAGCTAGTGGTGGTTTCCAAGGTAAATTGATGAGGCTATACCTCTCAAAAGCAGTGATAACCATTGTTTCATAACTACTGGGTGCATGAGGTGGCATTCCAGGATTGGAGAAGAGGATGACTTCCAGAGAGCATAATCCTCGCCCTCCTCTGTCGTTAATGTAAGCCGTAGATTTCCATAATCGGAGGGCAGAGGAAATGAGCCCAAATGGTTATATCCGGCCCGAGTTTCATAACCCCTCATGCCTTCCAGCCCGAGTTACCTAGTTACCATTTCCAGTTACCTACTCAAGCAGGCTAACTGGAAGCTTGGTGGGTAGCTGCAGCTTTGTCATGTAGAAATTTCTCAGCCACAGCAGCCAGTAGAGCTGCGCCATTTGGCAACACCCCTTCATCGATCTGAAAATGAGGGGAGTGTGGTTTGGGTGTATACTCGAGGTTCATGTCCCTTGCGCCCACAAGCATGTACGCGCCAGGTAGCTTCTGCAAGTAGAAGGAAAAGTCTTCGGCACCCATAAGAGGCGGCTGTGGCACCACATTCTTCTCCCCCACTAGATCAACCGCAACATGATGAAAGAGGTTGTATTCATTTTCACTGTTTGCTGTTACAGGGTATGCAGGGTGGGAACCCTCCATGAAATCCACAGTGGCATTACATCTGTGAATTGCTGCCTGCCCTTCCACCACCTGCGCAAATTGCACGCAAAATGTCAATGACTTAAAAATGCAGAAAGGTTCTAGTTATTGTTTGATGAAGATTTCAATATGATACGAGGATGCACAAGTCTTAACTCTAACATCAAATACCTCTCACACACAATAGAGTTTACTTTGGATTCAATAGGACTTTTCATTGGTCCCCTTTGATTTTCCATTGGTTGTTTTGCAGCCCAAATCAATAATTTATTTTCCACTTGTACTGCATGCTTGGAGGTAGTATTTGGATTTGAATGAAAAGCAACCTATTTTGGTTCATCAAGAGCACCTCTTGGCATGTGAACCAATATAGAATGTTCTTCATTCAAACCTCCACACTACCTCCAAGCATGCACCTGAACACGTAGTGTAACTTATGCAAAATGACCAACTCCTGGACAAAGGATAACTCTAATTAATCTTAATGAATGTATACTGGTGGGCTCAAGTTCCAACTGGAAACCTGACTTCAAATCAAAATATAATTTCCCAATTCAAACAACAAGAACGATTTCTCTTATAAAAAATACCATACAAGAGCTGCAGGTGGCAAGTTATTGAAACAAAGAATTACCTCCTGAATTCGGTTCTTAAGGTACAAAAAGCTTTCAGGTTTCAGAGCGCGGAAAGTGCCACCAATGGTGGCTGAATCAGGGATGACATTAAACGCATTCCCACTGTGGAGCATAGTCACTGACACGACCTGCAGCCACACAAATACAAGCACTATAAATATCAGCTCGATAGATAAATAATTCCAGCTTTGTACCACTATTTAGGAATGATTAAATAGCCATGTAATCCATATTAAGGAAATGCTCAGTGTAGAGAGACGACATGGATGTGATACTATTGTACCTTGAGTAAAGGAGAATACAACAATACAAGATCTGAATAATTGAAGACTATCATAGGTGATGGGACTTCAGTGTACAACAAGCATAGCAGTCACGTAACCCAGATGAGTTGATACACATTCATACAAGCTTAACACTGAATTTTACTTCAGATGGCAGACTACAGTAATATCAAGGGAGGCACTAAGTTTGCAAAAAAGAAGGCTTCAACGATGTTATAGACCAATGTTGGACTGCTATGTAGGTGAATGCATGGGTATGAATAATCAACACCAAGAAAGGTATCAAAGAACCTACCTATGGATATCAAAGTTGTAATAATAGTCAAATATTGGTATTTGGTGGGTACGTCAAGGTGAGAGGATCATTGTATACCCAAGTTATTATTTGGGTGAATACGATTCTAAACCATATTGATACTAGGGAAAATTTACCTAAGTATGAAGGTTCTTGCATGGTATATAGATCTAAATGGTATCGAAAACAAAAATATCATCAAATACCACACCCTACTAGTATCAAAACAATGTGGGAACCTCATTGTAGATACTCGAATGGCATCAAAAAATGACAATACCAGACCAACACCGGTATAGACAGCAATGGTATTTACTAACCTGTGGGTCCAAAGGGTTAGCTTCCCGTGACACAAGCTGTTGTAAGCTCTGCACTACGGCAGTTGCACCCTGAATAGGATCTATTGAAAGGTGAGGTGTTCCGGCATGGGCACCCTGTCCTTGAATGTGCACTGTAAAAAAACCACTGGCTGCCATAAATGGGCCTGGTCTGCCACTCACCATCCCTGGAGGAAGATTCACATTCACATGGAGAGCAAAGATCGCACTGGCATCTTCCAGAGCCCCTTCCTCTACCATTCGTTTTGCCCCACCAGACCCTTCTTCACCTGGTTGAAACAGTAGCCTCACTGACCCCTGGCATTCCATCAAATAGAGAAGCAGATTACACTTCACCCCAGATAGAATATAATAAACAGTCTTCATCATCGACTAATACAAATCCTGTGATACTTTGAAACTGGTGGGAGGTTATAGCATATTAGGGTTATAATTCCTTGCAAAATGGTGGAGTGCCTACTAGGCCAGAATTTGTTTTTGTATCAGCAAGAACTATCTAACCTAGAGTCGCTAAGATTATAATATGAACTATGAAAATGCTCTGAAACTGGTGGAAGAGGCTATCATATTCCGGTACAGGACCATAATCAAACTATTCAAGGTATTGCTGTTCCTTGCAAACAGGTGGAGTGCCACCTAGTCCAAATTTGTATTTGCATTAGCGAAAAAAATCTAACCTAGAGTCGCTAAAATTATGATATGAACTGTTTAGGGTCTTTGAAGCTGGTGGTACAGTATAGAATATTACAGTAGAGGACCATTATACTGACATTATTCAGGTAATTGGCAACAGGTGGGAGTACCTCCTAGTCCAGGAATTGCTTTGGCATTAGCAGTAACAATCTAATGTAGAGTCGTAAAGATTATGACTCAATTAGATATGGGAGGTGAGAGTGAAGACCTTACAGGTAGGGAATCACGGCGATCCTGAAGTAAGCGAGCAGCCCCAAGAAGCATAGCCACATGTGCATCATGACCACAAGCATGCATCTTGCCATTCGCTTTGCTCCGGTACTCCCAGTCTACAGCTTCCTGTCAATTCACTCACTCTTTGTTCAGACCCTCAAAATCTCCAATAATGCAACCAGAGCTGCAAACTACAGAGGTCGTCTCCAGCCTGCATGGTGCAGCAAGTGCCGCGATTTCCTCTGCTGTCACTCAACATACTTCTCACCTAAAGAGAGTAAGAGCGCCACAAGGATGCATGACCTCATCAAACGGCACATCGAAGACAAACAATCCCACAACTCAATCCTTCAGCTGGCCGTGTTGGTAATAGCCAGAAATCAGAACCAGGCCGCCCTTTTAATGATGCAATCGACCTATACCACACTACCAGTTTCACTACAGTGCCAAATCCTTTCCGGAATTTGGCAATAGGGTTACAATTCCCCGCAACAATTGAGGTTATGCAGAGCACTTCAGTAATGCAAAGCGACCTATACCCCAGCACAAATTTCACTAAGAACGCCAAATTATTTCCTGACGCTGGCATGAGGTGTATGATTTTCCCCAGCAATTCAGGTTACACAGAGCCATTCCAATGATGCCATCGACCCATACATAATCGCAAGAATGCCAAATCCTTTCCTGAAGTTGGCATCAGGTGTATGATTCTCCCCTCAACAATTGAGGTGATGCCGAGCACTCCAGAGATGCAAATCGACCTATACCACATCACTAATTTCACAAAGAACGCCGAATCCTTTCCTAACGCCGGCATTAGGTGTGCGATTTTCTCGACGATTGAGGTTATGCAAAGCACTCTAGGGATGCAATCGACCTATACCACATCACAGATTCCAATAAGAATGCAAAATTCTTTCCTGAAGCTGGCATTTGGTGTACGACTCTACCCAACAATTCAGGTTATGCAGAGCACTCCAGTGATGCAAATTGACCTATACCACACCACAGATGTCACGAAGAATGCCAAATCCTTTCCTGAAATTATCATTAGGTGTACGAATTTCCCCAACTTTTCATGGAGAGGACCACAAATTGACTTGTAGGTAATTGAAATTGCATACATACATGAATAGCAAGTGCATCCATGTCAGCTCGCAAAGCCACAACGATTGGAGCAGAAGACGAGTCACCCCCACCACCAACGATCGTGGCCACCACACCGGTTCCGGCGACAGGAAATCGGTAATCTACACCCATGGATTCGAGCTCCCGGCGCACCAATCGGCTTGTTTCATGCTCCTCGAAGGCCAGCTCCGGGTGCTGGTGAATTTGGCGCCTTACATTTTGTAACCACTCCACCATGTCCGCCCCCTGTGCACTTTGCATCCACTTCTGCGAATCAACCCCATTCCTCCTTGTCGCCTCCGCTACACCGAAGCTTGCAATTGGCGAAGCGAAGGCCGGTAACGTAGATTCTACCGTTAGGCTAGCCCCCCATGCATACGAAGCCCATAGCGACAACATGCCAAATTTCCACATCAGTACTGAGCTTACTGTAGAGTAAGCCATCGCGCCTGTTGGACCCATCGATCAAACCCACTGTCAAACCTTCGCCACAGCACATCGATTTCTACCGGTAACGCATTGGCAAAAACTGCGAAGAAAGATAGGAAGCAGATCACCAGAGCTACGCTAAAAGTTAAGCTAAAAAAGCAACAGGCTTGCGAGAGACACATGGACCTATGTTCGGGGAAAACCGACGGCTAGTTCATTATCAGCCGATGGATTTTCCCTCATGGCCAGTCCAAATTTCCAACCATCGGATGGCAATCCGACTGTAATTTCAATCCTCCGGCAATTAGTCGATGGACCAGAAAATGTCTCGGAAATGTAGCCAATTCTTCTTGTGAGTTACTGGATTTCAGCCGGAAGCATCCAGAGCGTTATTTGTCTGGGGCATTTGATGATGCACTTGAGGAAGTACCCTAAACCTTAAACTTTTTGAATTATGCAACCTTTCCATGACCAAATCCAATTGCTTTTATGAAGAATTGGGGGACCCTTGGCCTTCAAGCGGTGAAGCCATTGCTAGGTTCAATTCATGCCAAGGATATTAACTCTTCAAATTTAAAGTTTTGAACATGCCTTTCTTTTCACTTATTCAAGATTTTGTACTAAGAAATGATTTCTAATAACTTTTCATACATTTTTTAAACAATTAGTGCCGATATGAATTCCATTTAATCAGATATTGGCCCATGAAAATATGAAAATATAGGCAATTGGCCGATTGATTTTACAAAAGACCAGCTCTTGCCGATGTAAATTGGGAAAAATCCGACCCTTCGTAGCAACTACCGGCAATTAGCCACTAAGGCTTCAAAAACTTCCCGAACTCTGACATGGACCATGGTGAACACCGGTGCGTCAGTATTCAAGGAATCACCGGAGCTTTGGAATTCGGGATTTCTTCGTCCACACATTCATCGTACATCCAGATTCCTGCAAAATCTTCTGTAAATGTCAAACCTGGATAAATAATTACACTACTTTAAACCTTTAAAATTTTGTTAAAAATGTCATCTGAACAGTAGATTTATTCGTGAAGTACACTAGATTAACACAAAGTCCCCCAAGTTTTCTTAATGCTTAAATCATCATCCACATGGAGTGGCGTCATGCTATTAAAATCAGGCTTTCGAGCTTGTCTTGTTAGGTTGGGTGGGCCAAGCCAATGATCCGGGAGAACTGACATTTAGTTACAGATGAACCGGTTGAGTTTGAGAAATCATTGGTTGAAGTTCAAGATTTCAGGAGAATTACTGAACGTTTTAGAGGAATTTATGGAATATACATCAAATTGATATAGAATAACCGAAGGATGTCAACATGTTACCAGTTCGACTTGCAAACACTAGGACACCTTTATTCCGAGGGCTCTTGACCAAAACCTAAGGGCGCTTTTACAATTTATGGTACCAAACATGTTTTGCAACAAATGACGTTTGAATCATTTATTTTCTGTCTTCACGAGGACTAAACCGATTATTACGAACCTCTCACCGGTTGGCAATTTGTGTCTTGACCACAAAATCTCAAAGTAAAGAATTGAAACCAACACCAATTTTATTTCTTCCTCTAAGTACAAACCGCAACCAAATAAAGTTTGGTCAACGAAGCTCTACCACCCGACCATAGGAGAGAGACAAAAAATATCCTCTCTCCTCCCCCGAGCTTCCTTTTATGCCGAAGCACTACTTTTACTTTCTATATTTACATATAGTAAAAGTATTCTATTCATAGCTCTATCTCATAGTTCTACTATGAATCTTCTATCTATGGTTCTTCTAGAACCTTCTTTCATCTCTTGTCTCAATTCCATTCTTCCAATTGGAACTGTCTAATTCCAATTGGATTCATCCATTCTTCTTTCTAGTTGGAACTGTCTAATTCCAACTAAATACATTCATCCTTCATTCCAGTTGGAACTGTCTAATTCCAACTTGGTTCATCCAACCTTTCTCTTAGTTGGAATTGTCTAATTCCAACTAGTCAATCTTCTAGTTGGAACTGTCTAATTCCAACTAGCTTTATCCATGGAGTGGTCTAACTCCTGTGCACCTCATCGAGAGTTGTCTAACTCATGTGCACTTGTTCTCACTTGGAATGGTCTAGTTCCAATGCACTAAATGCGGAGCTGTCTAACTCCAGTGCACATGTTGTCAATCTGGAGTTGTCTTACTCCTTTCCATTCATCCTCAACCGAGAGTTGTCTAGCTCTCATCTTTTTCTGCTTACACACTGGCACATGTAGTTAGAATATTCCTTAATAATTCTAGTTACATTACAATCTCCCCCTTCCATTAAAAGTCATTGTCCTCAATGACAAAATTAGGATAGTCCTTTCTGAAATCAACTTCTCTTTCCCAAGAAGCTTCTTCTTCAGGATAATCTTTCCACTTCACATAAAATCTACGGAAAGTCTTATTCCTTAGATATTGATTTTCTATTTTCAAAATCTTCTCAGGTTCTGCAAGAAGTTCTCCCTCTGGAGCAACTTTGGGAAGGTCAGGCAAAATATGGTTAGGATCAGACACATATTTTCTTAATAAACCCACATGAAAAACATTATGGATCTTCCAATCCTCTGGTAATTTTAACTCATAAGCTACTTTGCCTATCCGTTTCAAAATTTCAAATGGACCACAAAATCTAGGTGATAACTTTCTTGACTTGCCAAGCTTAAGTCCAGATCGATTAGGTGCTACCTTTAAAAATACCTTATCACCAACTTCAAATTCACGAAAAATTCTTTTGTTATCAGCATAATGCTTAGCTCTATCCTGAGCACTTTTCATAGCCAACTTTGCCGTTTCTCTAATTTCATTCATCTCCCTAATCATAGCATTAATGCTTTCAAATCTCGTATTAGGAGTAGAAAGTGTAATTGGGGTTCTACATTCCTGACCATATAGAACATAAAATGGACTTACCCCAATACTACTATGAATATGATCATTATAAGCAAATTCAATCATATGCAACCACTTATCCCATGATTGTTGTCTCTGACCAACATACATCCTTAACATATCCTCAAGAGTTCTGTTTGTCCGTTCAGTTTGTCCATCCGTCTCAGGATGATATGCACTGCTTAACTTAATCTTAGTTCCACACAATTTAAATAGAGTAGTCCAAAACTCACTCACAAACTTACGATCTCTATCACTTATAATTTCTCGTGGAATTCCATGATGCTTAAAAATTTCTCTCATGAATAGTTCAGCAACTCCATAAGCAGTAACAGTAGTAACTGTGGGAATAAAATGAGCAATCTTTGTCAACCTATCCACAACTACCATGATACTATCAAAATTTCTTTGAGTCTTTGGCAATCCTACAATGAAATCCATACTGACTGATTCAAACTTTAAGTTAGGCACACCAAGTGGTTGGAGCAATCCAGGGTCCTTCACTTGTTCTGTTTTAGTGACTTGACATTTTAAACATCTCTCAACATATTCTTTAATATCTTTTTTCATTCCTGGCCAATAGTAATGACGCTTAACCGCCATGTAAGTCTTTTGAAACCCTGGATGACCTGCTATTGGAATGTCATGAAGGTTATTTATAATGTTGAGTCTGTGTTCTCCAAACTTGGGAACACAAACTTTACCATTATAATATAAAATTTCATCTTTCACTTCAAAACATTTAAATTTTTCAATTTCATCTGCGGTTCTAGCTTCCTTAGACAAACTTTCAAATGAAAGATTAAAGAAATCATCAGTAGCATAATGTCCTTTAATTTCATCCATTAAAGGATTTCTAATGCATGAGATGGCATTTGCTAACGGTCTTCTAGACAAAGCGTCAGCAACCACATTTTCTTTTCCTTTAATATACTCTATGTCAAAATCAAATTCTTGTAAAAATTCCATCCATCTACATTGTCTTCTACTCAAATGAGGTTGAGTTGACAAATATTTTAAAGACTCATGGTCTGTTTGAATCTTAAACCTTACCCCTAATAAGTAATGTCTCCAAACCTTTAGCGAATGGATTACTGCTAGTAATTCCTTTTCATGTACCGGATAATTCAACTCAGCAGAATTCAATTTACGAGATTCGTAAGCAATTATTTTCTTATCTTGCATCAAAACTGCACCAATAGCTAAATCGCTAGCGTCGGTACATAGTATTATGTTTCCTTTCAAAGGATCCATAATAGTTAAAACAGGAGTTTGGGTTAACAATGATTTTAAAGTCTGAAAACTTGAATCACATTCCGGGGTCCAATCTATCGCATTACTTTTGCCTTTTAGCAAGTTGGTCATAGGCGCAGCTATTTTAGAAAATCCTTTTACAAATCTTCTATAATAGCTTGCAAGACCTAAAAAACTTCTAACCTCAGTCTTATCTTTTGGTATTGGCCACTCAGCAACGGCCGTAACCTTTCTAGGGTCAACGGAGACTCCCTCATCAGAGATAACGTGACCCAGAAACTCAACACGCGAAGTAAAGAAAACACATTTACTTAGTTTAGCGTATAACTTATGTTCTCTCAAAATTTCAAAAACTTGTTTAAGGTGTTGTTTGTGTTCTTCCTCACTTTTAGAATATATAAGGATATCATCAATAAACACAAGTACAAACTTACCCAAATAATCACGAAATATTGAATTCATTAAAGTCATAAATGTAGCAGGAGCATTTGTAAGACCAAAAGGCATTACCACATACTCGTAATGACCCAAACATGACCTAAATCCAGTTTTCGCAATATCAGATTCTTTTATTCGAATTTGGTGATATCCACTTCTCAAATCTATTTTGGAAAATATTTTTGATCCATATAGATGATCAAAAATATCATCAACGCGGGGCAAAGGAAACTTGTTCTTTATAGTTAGTTTGTTGAGACCCCGATAATCTACACACAATCTTAAAGATCCATCCTTCTTCTTAGTAAAAAGAACAGGAGCTCCCCAAGGTGATTTACTTGGCCTAATATATCCTTTGTTTAACAAATCCTTTAATTGATTTTCAAGCTCAACATTTTGAGCTAAAGAATGACGATATGGTGCCTTAGCCACAGGAGCAGCATTGGCAACGAGGTCAATAGCATGATCAACCTCTCTAGTAGGTGGTAGCTCATTTAACTCTTCAGGAAACAAATCTTTAAAATCATCCAAGAATATCTTCACTCCGTTATTACTCAAAGCGTCATCTTTAGATTCATTCTCAACTTTGCTTATATGTATCAAAAATACTTGATGACCTTTTCTACCACATCTTTTCATTTGTAGATGTGAAAGAGTAGGAGTGTTCGGCAAAGATCTCTTACCTTTGATAGAAAAAGATTTACCGTTCAGAAGCTTCCCGTGCACTTCTCCTTCTTTGCATGCGATCCATGCATCGACTTCTTTAAGCCACGCCATCCCTAGTATCACCTCATATCGCGCTCCATCCCAAACCTCAAAATCCGCTTCAGTGTCCACTCCTTGGATGTTTACAGGCACTCTCAACACGCGGTGAGTAATAAAACTTGGTTGATTGTTCGGCAACCATACTGAACATGGTTTGATAGGAATTAAGGGAAGTCCTAACTTATGAGCAAATGAAACTGACATCATGTTATGAGTGCTGCCAGAGTCAATCAAGATCATCGAAGAAAAGGTAGAATTTAGAAATCCCTTGATTTGTAGCACTGTTGGCTCTTGTTCCACCTCCATGTTCATGACTGCTGTTGAGATGCTCGGAACTCCTTCCTTGGTTGGCTCACCATCTGACTCATCACCGTCTTCGTGTTCTACTTCGATTGCTGCTATCTTCCTCTTGACTGTTGGGCATTCAAAACTCCGGTGCCCAGGCTTGTGACATCTGAAGCATAAACCCTTCTTGACGTGCTCCTCTTGCTCTTCCTTGCTCAGCATCAACGTCTTGTTTCCTTGGTTGAACTTTGAAAATTGAGATGGTTTAGAACTCTTGGAAAATTTCGCAAACTTGGAGCTTTGATTGGCAGGGTATTTAAATTCTGAAGTTCTTTTTCCCAATTGACCTTTTGTCCTCTCCATCCTGCTATTGACTTCTCTCTCAAAGTTCATAGCCAACCCATAAGCTTCATCTAAAGTCCGTGGGTTATGAGCACTAACTTTGTACCTTATTGAATCCTTTAAGTTGCGGACAAAGAATTCAATTCTATCACTCTCACCCCAATTGGGAAAGTAAACAATGTGTTCATCGAATTCTAACTTGAACTGGGTTACAGAAAGATTTCCCTGTTTCAAGTCGTATAGCTTTTGGCGCATATCTTCCCCGTAATTGCCAGGGAGAAATTGATGAAGAAAAAGTTCTTTGAACGTGTTCCACTCTGCAATAGGTCCCAGTCCCCTATTCTCTCGGTCCCTCTTCAGTGTGTCAAACCAAACCCGTGCCTTGTCCTTGAGGAAAATTACTGTGACTTTGATTTTATCTGCATCTGTGTATTTTGAAGGAAAGAAATCCTCCACTATTGAAATGAACGACATGACTTCTTCTGGTTTGCAGTTTCGGCCTCCAAAACTCGGCTTAATTGGATATTTTTTTACATCTTTCAAAATATCCACATCTCCATGAGATAGCCTCCTTGGAGATGATGTTGAACTAGACTCCTCCTCCCTCGAGACAAGTGGTGTAGCTACATGATCCTCTCTTGGAGGAGGTGGAGTATTGGGAGGAGGATCCCTAGGAAGAGGTGGGACCTCTTGTAATGGAACACCTTGATTTTCTCTCAATGCTATCAACACCGCTCTCGTAACTCTTTTTTCCAAACTCTCCATGGCATCCAACCTGCTCTGATACCAATTTATTACGAACCTCTCACCGGTTGGCAATTTGTGTCTTGACCACAAAATCTCAAAGTAAAGAATTGAAACCAACACCAATTTTATTTCTTCCTCTAAGTACAAACCGCAACCAAATAAAGTTTGGTCAACGAAGCTCTACCACCCGACCATAGGAGAGAGACAAAAAATATCCTCTCTCCTCCCCCGAGCTTCCTTTTATGCCGAAGCACTACTTTTACTTTCTATATTTACATATAGTAAAAGTATTCTATTCATAGCTCTATCTCATAGTTCTACTATGAATCTTCTATCTATGGTTCTTCTAGAACCTTCTTTCATCTCTTGTCTCAATTCCATTCTTCCAATTGGAACTGTCTAATTCCAATTGGATTCATCCATTCTTCTTTCTAGTTGGAACTGTCTAATTCCAACTAAATACATTCATCCTTCATTCCAGTTGGAACTGTCTAATTCCAACTTGGTTCATCCAACCTTTCTCTTAGTTGGAATTGTCTAATTCCAACTAGTCAATCTTCTAGTTGGAACTGTCTAATTCCAACTAGCTTTATCCATGGAGTGGTCTAACTCCTGTGCACCTCATCGAGAGTTGTCTAACTCATGTGCACTTGTTCTCACTTGGAATGGTCTAGTTCCAATGCACTAAATGCGGAGCTGTCTAACTCCAGTGCACATGTTGTCAATCTGGAGTTGTCTTACTCCTTTCCATTCATCCTCAACCGAGAGTTGTCTAGCTCTCATCTTTTTCTGCTTACACACTGGCACATGTAGTTAGAATATTCCTTAATAATTCTAGTTACATTACACCGATTATGCCCAAAAATCTCCCCGATCATTGGGCCAAGCTAGCCTTGCATATGTTGATTCAGGATCTAGAACAATAGGTCCCATGCCTGTACCCTTTTTAAGATCTTGAAATTCTCTCAAAGTTTGAGAGGTGGAAAGAGAAGGTCTCAAAATCTACACTCAACTTTCCAAATAGGCTCTTAAAGATGATGAGTGAGCGAACTCTAATACAAATTTTTCTCAAAGAAGGATCGAACCTACGACTTCATAGGGTTTCCAAGTCCAACCGATTACATGTTGACATCCGATTTCAGTTTTTTCTTTATTAGCTTGAGATGCACTCTAACCTCCTTAACATCATGCCTCGTAGCAACCAAAGTGCACATTATCTTACTAAAGAAGTGTGTAGTGTTAAGATGGATGCGTGATAATAGGGAACATAGTGAAACATGTGACATTATGAAATAACACAAAATCAACTGTGCAATAATGATGACGATGACAACGTGATGTGTGCAAGAATGTGGTTTGAATTCTTTGGTGGATTATTTTAATGTTAAAACTTGTGATATATGAGAAAGAAATGTAACAACAAGGAGGGAGATTTAAACTGAGCACATACGTTCCCTAGGGTTTCGTGATATAATAGAAGGGATTGGCATTACAACGGATGACATAATGGAGGTCAGGGTGTATATTCTCTAAATTCCTCTAAAACGATGCTTAATTTTCCTGACGTCTTGCCCTTCAACTGGTTATCTCTCAAACTCCACCGGTTTCGTCTGTAAATAGAGGTTGGTTCTCCCCCCGTTCATTGCCTCTGAACGTAAGTTAGCAGCTACCACTGTTTTACCACAAGGTGCTTCCTAGTTCATCTTGGTTGATTTACAACTTCCAAATGGGATCAAAATAGAACTCAAGCAATCTAAGACTGACATGTGGCAAATTTCAAGAATATTTCTTATTAGAAACTAAAGTAGTTACATAACATTATTTAGATCCATAATAGTGTTATGTGGGACTGACAATCTTTCATGGAATATTTCCAAATAATCTTCATATTCATACTGAATATGGGGAGTATTCATAAATATTCCATGGAATATTGTCAGTCCCACATAACGTTGTTATGGATATGAATAACGTTACGAAGCACTCTACACTATACGAAACATTGAAATAAATTTTGTGGCCGGGTTGTGTTGCCCCTTGGTTTCATCAATTTTTTGGGATCTAGTGTTTGTTCAATACTACATTAATTATCCCGTTTAGCGAGGGTTGCCTAATAGTGTGTGTGGGAAACTAGTAGGGGTGATACTAAAATTCTTTATGTTATGATATGAGTGTCACCATGATATCCATGGTTTTGGGAGTCCAAAGTGTCTTGTTGCTTGGCTCAATCTTCGAAGCACCTTAGAACACGCATTAATTCTCTTGAAATGTATGGTAAGTAAGCATGTGTTCGTGAATTTAGTATCACTCGGTACTCTCACTAATCTTGAGATTTGACAAAATAGTGCGTGTTTCAATAATTAGTATCACACGTACTAAATGGGATAATCTGTGTAGTTTTTTAAGATGGGTAAAGTTTAAGCAAAAAATCATGTCATGTAAAGTATAACAAACTCTAGCCCTCCAAGCCCCGGCCAGGCAATTAGAGTGGCCCACATTAATTATTTCCATGCTAATTTTCTACCCACGGTAATAGGACTAATCAGTGAAGGGGTAAGGAAATCGAGGACTCACAGTAGCGGGGAAAGGCCGGTAATCAAGGGTCTCAACACCGGTTGGACAGGTACGCATCTGCTCTGTTCTTTAGTCCACCGCCATAGCTAAGCCTGCCCTTGCAACAACTGCTCCGCACCGTCATGCACACAACCTAATCTTAATCTTGCCAGGTTTGTGAATTCCCTGCTTCTTCTTCTTCTTCTTCTTCTTCTTCTTCTTCTTCTCATCTGGAGCATTTTATTTCCTAATTCGACCGAGATCTTTGTTTTGTCTCTGCTGGCTCTTTCTCTCCCTTATGCCACCCCTGCGACATTGTTGTCCAGATTTTGCAATTTCGTCTTCTTAACCAGAATCGATCAATTTTGGCACCTAATTTCTCCAGGTTTGTTAGATCAACGTATTCCCCTTTTTCCTGTCATCTGGAGGCTCTTATTCCGCAATTTGATCAAGTGTTTTACTTTTTTGGAGGTTCTTGCTCTAAGTCTTGGATACATGCGGCGTTGTTGTCCACTTTTTTCAATTTCGCCTTCTTAACCCATTCGGTCAATTTTGAAACCCAATATCTCCAGGTTTTAAAGATCACTGTATCCCCTTCCTCCCCGTCATCCGGAGGCTCTTATTCCGTGAATTGACCAAGGTGTTTCACTGTCTTTGGAGGTTCTTGCACTGAATCTTGGATAGGTGTGGCATTGTTGTCCAGTTTTTGCAATTCGGGTCTTAACCTGAACCAGCTAATTCTGAAATTGGGCTTGGTGTCTTGGTGATCTTACATGGGGTCTAGCGGCATGATGAGTGTTCAATCTAACCTTGCCCCCTGAGACACGCCATGCACCCTTCTTCATTCTTTGTGCGGGACAGAGTTGCACCTTTTCCCATACGAAACCAATCGTTTGAGTCGTACCGCTAATGTTTTTTATGTGTCAGCTGTCTCAGCGATGTATTATTGTCCCATCTCTTTGCAGTCTTGGAGTCTTGCTCACTCCACTTCCACTTACCTTTTCACCTTCCTCTTTGAGATTATGTAAATTGTAAAATTCAGTGGTTCTCAAGACATTGTCGTCTCCCATGCAGTAACTTATGTCATTGCCACTGAGGATTCGTTTCCACAAAAAATCCGATATCTGCATCAATGTAAGACTCTTAGGGCTTCAGACATCCTTTGACGGCATCCTATATGATCTGCTCTCTCGTCCTTCTTCCATACTCTTATGATATAGCTTCTCGATGCATCATATTATGTACAAATGGTGGACTAATTCCTTGTTGATGTTGGCCACCATTGCATCGGTTTCTAAGATCAACCTCAGAGTTACCTCAGAGTTACCTCAATGCTTCTTCCTGCTTCATCTGTCAGAGTGTTATATTAATCTCCCATCTCCTCCCAGTTCTTGGAGTCTTGCTTACTCCACTTCCACTTGCCTTTTCACCTTCCTCTGGATCATGTTATTGTACATTTTCAGTCGCTTTCGGGACATGGACGTCTTCCTTGCGGTAAGTCATTGCCACTGAGGACTCTTTTTCACAATTGAATTCGATATCTGCCTATGTTTAAGACACCTAGCGCTTCACACATACTTTGACGGAGTCCTATCCGATCTGCTCTCTCTGCCTTTTCCCATACTCTTATGACATAGCTTCTCGATGCATCGTGTTATGTGCAAGTGGTGGAAAAGTCATTCCTTGTTGAAGGTGGCCACTGTTGCATTGCTTCACCCCAGGGTTACCTGAAAGCCTCGTAACATTCTTATATGAAACGTGGTCCTTCCTTTTTGTCGGACCGATCATTATGGGGGTGTAGAGTTTGTTTTGGTTTCTGGTTCAAGAGCTTGAGTGATTCGAGCTCCACTTTTTGAGTGTTGGCCTTCTGCGATTTCATTCTATTCTAAGACTTCTCTGATCCACGTGTGTTATCCTTGTTCTGCAGTTCATTAAGCACTATACTGGGTAGTGTCTGATAGGTGATTGTTTCTTTCACAGTGTGGAAACCTGGGTACTTTCCTGCTTGAAATCTCCTCATTTTTGTTTTCTTTCTGTTCGACACTCCAGGAAGTGGACTATCCCAAAACATGTGACATCAGGTTTTAAGAGCTCAATGTTGATTGTGTTACTACAACTGCCAGATTATATCAATGTTGGAGTTGCTATAGGTTGATTCGTTATGGAAGAGATATACTGATCCTTGTGGCATGTGTCTGCAGGTTTATAAGACCACTTCTAATTATGGGTCTACATAATTTCCACGTGTAATTTCGCTTTTTTCTGCTTCCATTCTTATTTTAAGGAGTGCTCAAGACTTGCAGATCACTTTCATTGGAGAAAAGGGTCTTAAGATGTTGCGCAGCATATCAAAGGTTGCAGGTATGGATTGAATAAGTCCTTTGTTTAGATAAATTTGAAGAGAACAGCAACCATCACATTCCTAAGGCACAATTGTTATTTTAGATTGTGGAGTTTCCATTTTTTGCTTACACAGATCTAGGGTTTTGGATGCTGGAAGAGATGTTGCCTGGTGAACTTTCAAATTGTTGTATGGAGGTTGAATTTGGGCTGCACATACATATGTGAATTCCTTTCACCGATTGTACACACAGAGATTGAATGAAAGAGTTGGTTCACCTATCATTGTAGATTGTGAACAGCAATCATTACTTTCATAAGGCCCATTTGACATTTTTCACTTGTACAGACCTAGGTTTTTGATGCTATAAGAACTGTTTCCTGGTTACTTCCAGATTGTTGAATGGAGATTGAATTTGGCTGTTGTACATAAGTTCTTTCCACTGATTGCACGCAGTGATTGAATGTTAGAGTTGGTTCAATTGCAGGTACAGCAGCAGCTGCAGCTGTAGCATCTGTGTCATCTCCTGCCGCTGCACATGTAGATCCATCTGCAGCTGCAAGATATAGGGACTCTTCTCGCCTTTCAAAACCATCCCCAGGACCTCACTACATAGATGAAGATTATGACCTCTGCACAGAAGACTTTGGAACTGGACGGGACCTTTCATCACAATTGGGAGGTGTGCCCTCTCAAGAGGAGGCTGATGAAGCCACACGGGAATTGAGGGCAACATTTGTTCAAAAGTACGATCCTACACCCATTTCAATACTATTTATAATTACAGTGCTAATCCCAGTGCAGTTGATGGTGTTTTTCTTCTCAAAGGATCTGTATTGTTACTTGATAATAATTTCTGTGGGGAGGTGAATGATGATAATGTATAATTTCTGTGGTTAGAAAATGTAGCACCCTACTACTACGCGGACAAACTGTTCTTTGAACAGTAGGTTGCATCAGAAGGTGTGTGCCAAGAGCTTGCAAGGGCAAGGGTGTACAAAGGTATGCGGGCCTTATGTGGTTACTCTTCTTAATTGGATGCCTGTTATTTGAGTGGTATATGGCAAGGCTTGTTCTTAGGAATGGACGCCAGTAGGCACACATTGGACTGTGTGCTCAGACTATAGACACAATTCCAGGTATAATCGTTAAACACAATTGGGAGGGGCTAAATGATGACTTAGTGGAGGTCATGAAGACCACTAAATGTTCTTCATGAGGACTCTCTTTCTCTTTGGTCTTCCCTTTGACCTCCAGTAACTTTTCCAGCTCAACTTCGATGTTGAAACTTGAAAGTTAATCTTCATGATTTGCAATTGCTAATGGGACGAGACAATCCCCAAGCTGATCCAACAGCTTGAAATTTCTGTGGAGTTTTGAAGTGTTTACAATAGGGTCACAGACCGTATGTAAGTAGATATGGTGGTGATGTATTGCTGTTGTGAAGCTTCCACTTTACACACCCCTCCACGGTACTCACAAACTGTACACAGGGATGAAATCAGGGTATCTTCTCCCAGGAGCATCGGCCCAACCATTGATGATGGTCCATTTGCAGTTGCGGAATCTGTCAGCATGCAGCCAGCTGCTAGTGATCGACCCTATGATGTGCAAGAGCTAACTACCACAGCTGGACATCAGTCAGTCAGTACCTCTGCAGAGCATAGTGCACTTGCCCTCATGTCACAGGGAGGTAATCAAGTTGTGGCTCGTTGTGTGGATCTGCTCCAACGGGATCCCGATGTCCAGGTACCATTACTAGACCTCAGTGCCACAATCTGATGGAATGTTACATTTGATCCCATGATGACAATAAATTGATGTGAGCATAGAGTTATCCTTTAACCCAATGGGACTTTCATGGGGAGTTGGTCCACTATGATATTCTGTTGATATTTTTGTATACAATATCAATAATTTATTTCCAGTAGTGGTGCATGCTTGTAGGTGGTGTTTGAGTTTGAATGAAAAGTAACCTATTTCGATTCATTAATGGCCACTCACTTTAGCACCTTTTAGTATGCCAAAATGAGTTTGACCCTCAATGAACTGATAGAATGTTCTTTGCTCAAATCTCCACACTTCCTCCAAGCATTTACCAAAAAAATATTGAACATGGAAGGTGTTGTATGCAAAACAACTAACTCCCGACCAAAAGTCATGTTGAGTTAGAAGATACCTCTATTGTTGTAATTATTTGAGTTCTGCATACTGGTTATGCAGTTTGTAATATATATGTTCTGAATATCCATCATGTAAGACCTCCATGTCAATTGCAAGTTCGCCCCTTGTGTTGCTTATCTGCCACCAAACCAAATACTTTAGTTTCCTTGCAGCTGATTCTGTTAAGCAGCTGATTTTGTTTGGCACCAATTAAACCCTGAATGCCAGCTCACTTGAATATGTGCAACTTTGTGCAGGCAGCAGTAGTTTCTCTGGCAAGGGACCCAGCCATTTGGGATGCATTTGTGAAAAATGAGAAGGTGCAGGAGCTCATGCGATCACGGAATATGAATGTCTCTCAGTCTGGAGGTACCTATTGCATAAACTTAGTAACGTTTACTTTGTAGTTCACCACTTGTACTTGTATGGAGTGATTTTTCATACATACATCATATGAGAAATGATGTCTTGAAAGTTTCTGCATAACCCAAATTTCTCCTTGTTAATTGAAGTCAAGTCAAGTTAAGAGTACCTTCCTTTTTGGTTAGATGCAGTGCACACAGCGACACCTGCAGCTACCAGTACATCACAGCAAAAGCGATCCAACCCTTTTTTGATTGCACTTAACTGCATGAGGAGTGTAGTGTGGGAGACGATGGATACAATGGTCGACCTCGTAAACAATGTCTTCGGTTTTGTGGATCGACAAATTTTTGGAGAGAAGGACAGTGACCCAATTGATGTGCCCTTTAAGGCATGCATGGTGCTGACAGTTCTAGTGCTGGCATTAGTTGTCTTGAAGCGGAACCCAACACCTGCTGTTATATAGTGGCTACCTAAACTGGTCACATGCAACCAATATTGAGCTTTTTGTGAAGGTACTATTTGACATTTAAATTGCATTGTGAGCTTGTGGGACTTTTCTTTCCAAGACACATTTGTAGGGTAGGTTCTTGACCTATTATAGATCCCTATTAAGGGGGGTATTGTGGACATACAATATATATGTTATATGGTTTTCCAAAGAAAAAAAAACAAAGTGGTGGCACAACATGACCTATCTGCACATGCGGCCTCCATTGTGGACTTGCCAGTTTTGCCATTAATTAACCATATTATTTTTTATCATAATCAAATGTGGCATGTCGCTTGTAGTCTCCCAATCTTGCAATAATGTGAGTCAGGCAAGAACATAATAGGTCACTCTAAAAGTAGTTAATCACACAAACTATGGGGCATGACCTCTGGGCAGCACAAATGAATGGGGCCTTGGAGAATTTGGGTTTAGAAAATCCATTCGAAATTGAGATGTGATTCAAATATTGAGCCACTTTGACTTCTGATCCACTTTGAATGGATAATCTAGATTCCAACAAGATAATTTGATGCCATTCGAAGTACTTAACCTACTGTTGGGACTAGGTGTTTTAGACTGTTGTGTCATTACCCCTGACTTTTAAAATGTGGTATTAAGAGTATTATAAGGTACTATATGTAGCCTATGTCATGTTGTTAGCTTTGTGGCTAGTAAATTAATATTAAGGTGTGACCACCTTTTGCCTTGATCATTGCTTCCACCTTGGGTGGCATGCTTTCAATTAGATATTGAAACATTTTTTCCGTATTTTATTTAGACACTATGCCGTAGCACTTCTACCCTATTTGGACATTCATCATAGTGTTTCAATTGTTGCTTGGGTTGGTGAATGAGGTTGGTCACAATTGAATGAGAAATAAATACTCTAGGATTGTTTTGATGTCTTGCCTAAAGATAGTGATGAATATGTAACCACTTGCATGCAAACAAACTCCTAGATTCATGTATGTGAGTCTACTTCTTGCCTTTTTGGTATTTGAGATGATTTCAGAGTCCATGAACCACAGTTAGATTCACAACTCCAAGTTATAAGGTGCTTCATTTATATCAACATGATATTACTCAGCCCAACAACTAATTTTTGTGGGTCTTGGAATAATTGGGGCAATGTGCCCACATTCTTCCCAGGATCCTCACTTCCTAAGTAGGTTCTTGTTCAAACTCATTAAGCAGTTGTGCCAACTGTGCCATGATGAAACCGGTTGGACATACTACACGAAATCAAAATTAATGAAGACACAAGAGGAATGCCAGCATAAGGTAGCGGGGCACATTCCCGCTCGGGTCTGAATGCCGCCCCCTAGGGTTGGAGGCTGGGTTCACTGAATTGTACGTGTGGGTTTATAGAAGTGCCCATCCGGGTGCTTTTACTGTTCACATGACGCTTTGAAGGGTAGAGTAGGGCGAATTACAGGATTTGATTGCATGAAAAATGGATTTCAGAGTTTGGGAAAAGGGGGTAGTGGGGGTGCAATTAAGAGTTTGTAAGCTCGAAAAATTTGGCCCCAAAGTGGGCGGATTTTGTAATAAAGGTGTTTGGATTTGTGCGCCTAAATGGGCAGCTTGAGGTGGCGGCATGATTTTTATTGCAGTCCAAGAAGGACATGTTTATATGTATAAGTGCTTGTGTTTGTGAGGAACCATGGGGGTTTTAGTCTTGCAACAAGAGTGAGGTTAGAGTGCTATTTGGAGGCTTATTAGATCAGTCATGGATACATTTGTAGAAGAAACTGAGGGCTTTCAGAGCAGTGAGGAAATACCAGAAACTCAAGTTTGAGGTGTGGAAGGGCAAATTTCAGTTGAGGGTGGGCAGAGAGGGTTCATAGACTTTGATGACCACATGGCTCAATTACAGCAAGGGAGGAGTAGATATAGAATTTGTACCCCTACTCTGCATGTCAATTCCATTGCAAATGAAAGTCAGGAGCGCATACCACAATCTGTGAGTGTGGAAAGCGAGAGAACTAGGAGGGTGGGGTTGAGAAGTGCAAACACGTGGGAGCAGAGAAGCCAATCTCAATCTGAATTCAGAGTGAGAGATGCTGAGACCATCATAGGACGCACCCAGAATATTCAATCAACTCCAATCAACACTAGAGGGGCGAGCAAATGTTCACAGACAAGAGGTGCAGTGAAGAAAACGGGTAACTGGACAGATGCAGCATTAAAACAAGCCATGGATGCGATCACAGATCAGGGAATAGAGGTAAGAGTTGCTGCACGCACATTTGGGATTCCAACGTCCTCTTTGAGGGACCATCTGTATGGCAGAGTGATGAGGAGGAAGAGGGGAACAAAAACAGTGTTAAGTCAAGAGGAGGAAGGAAAGTTACTTGATTATTGTTTTAAGATGCAAGATCTAGGCCACCCATTAACCTCAAGGCAGCTGAGGTTAAAAGTGGCAATGGCAACACAAACAAGAGAAACACCATGGAGTGCCAGCAGAGTCCTTGGAAAATCCTGGCTTAGAAGCTTTAAACTCAGACATCCAGAGTTAGTATCTAGGAAAAGCCAGAGTTTAGAGATGGGCAGGGTTAGGGGATTATGCCCCACAAGTGCAGCTACCCTTTACAATAACTTTCAAGAGCTTTACAAGAGCTTTGACTATCCACCCTCCAACATTTGGAATTGTGACAAGAGTGGAGTGCAGGCAGGGCGATCGGGGGTGCAACAGTCCTAGCAAAAGTAGGTAGCAAGTCTGTCCACACCATAGAGCCAGACCAACGTGAGCATTTGTCTGTCATTTCCTGTATCAATGCTGCAGGAGGAAAAATCCCTAACTTCTATATCTTAAAGGGGACTTATTTTTTACAAGACTATATTAAAAATTGTGAGCCAAATGCGGTCATGGCCATGCAACCTAACACATGGATGACTAAATGGTTGTTTGAGTCCTGGATCTCGCATTTCATTGGCATTTTGAAGGAAACATCAGTAATTGACAACACAAACAAGCACTTGCTAATTTTGGACGGTCACAATTCGCATGTCACCTTGGAGGTAGTTACAGTTGCCATGAATTCAGGTTTAGATATCATCTCCTTACCTAGCCATACTTCCCATGTCCTACAGCCCTTGGATGTGTCTTGTTTTAAATCTTTCAAAACTGCTTTCAGACAGATGAGAGACTCCTGGAGTTTATTGAACAAGGGCAAGAAGGTAGAAAAAACATACTTATGTGAATGGACATCTGAAGCATTAGAAAAATCCCTGACTGCAAATAACATCAAGTCAAGGTTTCAAAAAACATGGATCTGGCCATTAAATGATCAAGCAGTCACGGCCCAAATGACTCCCAGTCAAGGTTTCGAGGAGGGGCAGGAGGGCTACGACATTGCCGTTGCGACTCAGTCCAATAACTCGGACTCAAGCAACGCAGGTGAAGATGCGTATCAGGCAGAGTACGATCTCGGAGCTTGCAGTCCGGGGACTTCGGTGCTGGAGGGTACACACGAGGGAAGCGACCTACATGCACCGTGTGAAGGCATCAGTACGGATGCATCTACAAGGCACTACTATGTAGATGTGCAGAATGGAGAAGAAAGCGACTACCGTTTAAGTGACCAACACATCAAAATAGATTCAGTATTTCGTGCACAGATTCATGAGGGAAATGAGCAGAACATAAGTAACTTCCTAGCCTTGCTTGAGATCATTCCAGCTAAAAAGAGAACCAGACAGCAACCTCTCCTAGACTACACAAGTAGCAGAATCTTAACTTCTAGGGATTATATTGCAGGACTAGAGGAATTTCTAGCAAAAAAAGAGGCCATAGCTGCAACTGCAAAGAAGAAAAAAGAGGACAAGGAGGCCACTAAAGAGCAAAGGAAGGCTGCGAAAGAGCAACAAAAAAAATTCAAGGAGGAGCGCGCATAAGAACGAGCAAGGAAAAAACAAAAGAAGGAGAAGGAGATTTTTACCAGAAGAGCTGGAGGAGCAACTAGGGGCCGTCGGGAGAGGGTGGAGCCACCACAACCTGCGCAGGCCATCCCAGCAGAATCCGGGCAGGTCCAGCAGTGCTCTCAAGCACCTCATGCACCGTGACCTGCCCCACTATCATACCCGTGGGTGTACCCACCCTATGCAAATCCCCACGCATACATATTCTACACCGAGGAGAACGCGAGAGCAGGACCAACGTAGGAAGATTAACAACACAAGATCAACATTATTCCACCTGGCTCTATATTTCAGCAAATACCAACTTTCTAGACTAAGAATTTTCGATCACTCCCAGTCATCCAGTCCGGCAAAATCTTCATCGAAGCCGTTATTGCTTCAGCTCGGAGCTTCTGCTATGTGGGTTTTTGCCGCACGGCGATCCCTACACGGCGGAATGCACACAAGGCGAATCCGTTCAATCGACTAGGGAAGCGGTCAAGCGACTAAAGAAGCGGTCAAGCGACTAAAGAAGCGGTCGCCCGACCCAAAGGAAGGACCGTTGGGCGAGGGAGCGGAATCGGGGCGAGGAGGGCGTGGGAGGCCACAACGTTTTGAGCGGGAGCAGGTGTACAGCTGGACGGTGCGCCACATCATGCGGATGATATTCCAACCCGCTTCGGGACCCTTTCCATCCCCTCACAAGTGGGCAAATGACTCCGCTCCCACGAGATTACCTAGCCTAGAGGGTATTTTTGGCGCCACTTTCCATTGTTCTCAGGGGCTGCCAGCGTTCGGTTTTAGATCATTCACCAGTGCAGATTTAGAAATCCAGCCTGTGGATATATCAGGTACCCTATGTGCGAGTGTTGGTCACTCTACAAGGTTTCCTTTAAAAATTTGTAGGAAATGGCAGACAAGCTGGAAAATTTTGATTTTATCAGAGTTGCTCTTGCACCAGCTGTGTGGAGCGCTCAAAATTAATAAAAATATAATTTCAGCATCCCAACTAAGCACATCTAAAATTCGAGCGGGAATGTGCCCCGCTACCTTAACTAAAGCTCAACCACTCCAAACCTGCCAATATGCCAAGGCATATGATTATGTTGGTTACCATAATGTGGTCACCCCAACGTCCGAAAAGTTTTTGAAGTTATTAAGGTTAATTGCCTACCTCTTTAAAAGGGCATAGGCTATTTCCCTCATGGCATAGGTTGCATCCTACAATATCAAATTTTTGTAAGTTGAAAACCTTTTGAGTTTTTAAGTTACCCGCCAATTGCCTTCAAAACTAATTTTTAGTAGGTTAAAATCCTTCATATCTTTTAATGTTGTGGGCTTTAAATTCAAAATTTGAGTACTAAGTGGTATCCTTGGCAGGAATTGAACCTGGCAAAGCCCTTCACCACGTTTGAAGGCCAAGGATTAACCAACTCTTTTTTAAAGAGTTGATTATAAGTTATGAAAGGTTGCTAAAATTCAAATGAGTTTAAGGGTGAAAGTCCTCACCATCTTCTGATTCAACCTCTACTTTTCCTGCAAGATATAGCCTAAAGATATGTACTTAGGCCAATTAATTTCCCAATTTGAAGAAGGATGAATGGCTAAAATCCTCTCTTTTAAAAAAATTGTAGGCAAAATTTCCTACATGTTTTTTATCACATAGGTTGATATCCTATGTTTTTTAATTGTCCATAGGCTCTTTGTCCTACACTTTCAAAATTTTATAGGCTAAGTCACAAAATTTTTAGGCTGCATTTGTATTAGCCTTAGGCTCTTGCCGGACGCTGGGTCACCCATGTGAGGGAGACTAGGAGCTGGTTATTTATCCCCAAACAAGTTCTAGCAACCTCGTTTGGGAGGGCATCATGGCCAGATGGACCAAGCCTTGGATCAAACTTGTGCAACCCAATCTGCCACCAAGCTCTAGGAAGAGTTGGAATGTGCACATACGGACGAACGAAAGTGTGGGTCCTACAACCGACATCCACAAACACTACCCATGCAATGTTCTAATGTAATTGAATTTTTGCGCAAATGATGTCCTGGCGAACATTTTCGAATCTCAAATTTGAAATCACAATGGCAAATTTAAACACCCCTCACAATGAACCTGCTCACATGGTGGTCCATATTACAATGCATTTCTCTTCACTATACTTTTATGAACAATCCTTCCAGAAGCCACATTTTTATGCGGTCATCAATCAGTAGTATGTGGAGGAGGTATCTCATGTCTTGTGTTTGTACAAGTGTTGTCCGCATGTGATTGTCTCAAATCAGTTGGGTTGCTACCAAAGACCATACCACTATCTTCAAATGCCGCATGACAAAGGTTTTTCCACTATAGTTGACATTGTGGTGCTTTTTCACAGTGGTCATAAATGTAAAAGTCATATTCATGTTCTCGGTGTGTATTCTCATAACTACTTTGTAGTGCAACATGTCTTGTAGGTCAAACCATATGTTCTTGATTAGTGCATTAAATCGTTGTGTTTTTTGGCATGCCTTCCCTTCTTTAGCATAGTTGAACTTCTTATGGACAAACATTTGATGGTCATTTCTTTGAAAAAAAACTGAGACTTCAAGTTGAAAGAGAACAACTTGACATTTATATATGAAGTAACTAGCATTGAACCTCATCCAATTCCTGTGCCAAAAGGTATTGAATATATCAAGCAGTTTCTGCACAACCTCCACTGTGCCAACGCGTAGTTTTCTTTTCATTCCAACTTGTCTTCATGTTTCCAATCTGCTCGCCATTGTTTGGTCACAACCATGATTCGATCTGTGATCCAACCCGAGCTCTTAATCTGCCAAGATAGCAGCAAATGCATCACAATCCTGGACGCTTTTCATTTAGCATGCAAACTTCACAGAATCAGGAAAGAAACAACTTTACAAGATTGTAGCAGGGACTTCAATGTAATCAAGAAAAACATGAGAATTCAATTGGTATAAGGAATTATTTGGCTTACAGAGTCAAGGAAGCCATGGTAGCTCTTCTCCATCCAAGTGCTAGTTGCTGCCTCTGAAGCACTAGAATCAGATGAATCTCTTGACAATAGGTCGGCGAGGAAGAGAGCATGGACATAAGCCTGCAAAAGGTCCTGTGGAGTTGCCGATTTGTGGAGAATCACATGAACCATTTCACCCTCTGGAACGACAAGGTACTGGCCTGTATCAGCGAAATGCGTTGTTGTTAACAAAGATTTAAGCAAACAAGAGACCATCTCCCCCCTCTGCGCCCAAAAAAAAAAGGATTACGTCTATGTTGTCCACTGTTCAACTACTGCACCCTTTGGAACAACATGTACTAGCTTGTATATAAAGGATGCATTGTTGTCAGTAGAGATCTAGCCAAAGAAGGGACTTGCTACTCCCAAAGAGGAAATCTCCTATGTTTGCCACCACTAGCATGAATTGTAAAGTCTCTTCGCCTGTATACTACTGCCTAAATTAAGAGGAAAACTCTTCCTAACAGCCATAATTGGGGCAAACTCGATTGCCCATTGATCAACTGTTTCACCTTCTGGAACTAGGTATTGGCTTGTACTGAAGGGATGCATTCTTGTCAGTAGAGATTTTGCCAAACAAGGGACTGCCTGCCCCCCCCCCCAAAAAAAGGAATACCTCCTATGTCTGCCAACACTAGCATGAATGATAAGAGTCTCTTCACCCAGGGATACTGCCTCAATGAAAAGATGGACTCTTTCTAACGCCTGTAACTGGGGCAACTTGATCGCCTATTGTTCGTCTACTAGGCTCACTGAGCCCTTCAGTAACCACAATGTCTTTTAGATCAACTATGTATTGGCCTGTATTGGAAGAATGCATTGCTGTTAGGAAAGATTTACGTAAACAAGGGATCATCTGCTATGTTGGCAACATTTTAAGGCCCAAGCTTTAAAAGCACAGCATTTGAACAGCTTATAGATTCTACTCCCATGTCCAGGGCCAGTATGCATCACCTCTTGAATATCGTCGGACTAGCAATGGAAAAGCTTCCCAACTGCAAAAAGGCCCACCAACCTTCGCCTTCAGAACTAAGAAGGAAAGAACTAGGAGTCGTAGATGGATTATGAAGACAAAAAATACAGACAAAACATTCAAGAGTGCGATATTACCCTCCAGCCAATCTCAGGGTCGATATTTGTGCTCCAAAATTTATAGACTTTGGCAACCAAGCATCTCCTTGATATTGCTTCTGCCAAGGAAGACGTGGAAGTTGTGGGAGTAAATGCTCCAGATTTGCAACATCTCTAGGTCTTGGCACTGCGAAGTTCAAAAGTCGTATTGGCTCTGTTATGACAAGACAATCAACACCACTTGGCTTGCTGGAACTTTGGAAGAAATTATCATCGTATCAGTTGTGTTCAATCAATTTTTGAAGATAGAAATATGGATTTTATTGAAGTAAACAATATCTGGATTTATTACCTCAACACCAATATGTGGACCATACATTAAACTCCCACTCTAGGATAGAAGAGTCAATTATCTACAGGAAATGATAGGCTAAAGTGAAGATACCTTTTCTTCCGGCAACAAAAGCGTGCAATAGTATTGAAGCTCTTTCAGCATTCAAGCTGGTCAAACAAAGTGAGCGTACTGCCCTGTAATTGGCTGCTCCATCCACAGATTTCACTATCAAATGACTGAAGTAGATCAAAAAGTTCTCAAAAGGATGACTTATCACATATCCCTTTGGGAGGGGAATATCGAAGCTTGATTCTTGTTAGATACACACGCCATCAGATAGCTGGTAAACAAATCTTTAGGAAGATAACAAACAAGACCTGTGTGGAACCAATGATGAAAAAGAGAAATACAGCTTCTACACCTATTACTGTGGCCCACTATAATTTCGTCATACCGCAATACATCTGGTCAATGTAACTTTTCTTGACCCATGTTATTTTTGAACCCACAGTATTATATGTTCAAACTAGGAGTATGAAATCAATGTTTTTTACATGAACATGAACTACTATAGGTTGAAAAATAGTATATCAATATTATGCCAAGAATATCAATATTTGTTAATATACTATCATTATATACTTATGTATTGATCTTTTATTGATTCATAAGCCACCCTAATTTTCAACCCGCTCATAAAATACAGTGGGCCACAGTATTTTCTACCCATGCTAACTTTCAGCCCATTTAATAGGTGTAAGACATGTAGTGGGTACTTACCATACATATGAAAAGCTGTGAGGAGGAGGAAAGAGACCCAGAGGGCTACCACATCTCCCGCTGTCAGGCGCGCTAAACCCATGCCTAGTAGCATCCCCACCATAGTTGCAGCAGTCTCCTGGCTGCCCTCCTACACAAACCAACATGTTTACTAATGACTGCAGTGGGGTATAAAGGTACAAGTATCTTGCTCAATGGAGTTAGCATTTAACTCAATGGGACTTTTCATCGAGAGTCAGTCCCCTATAATTTCCCATTGGCTGTTTTACATACAATTTTGTACTCTTTCTACTTGTGATGCATGCTCAGAGGTAATATCGGAATTTGAATGAAGAGCAAACCTGTTTTGGTTCATTGAGGACAGAACTTCTTTTAGCACCTCTTGGCATGCCCAAATGAGTTAGACCCACAATGAAACCAATATAGAATGTTCCTCATTCAAACCTCCATTCTACCTCCAAGCATGCACCGAAGATTTACCAAACATGGAAGGTGTTGCATGCAAACCAACCAAGTCCTGACCAAAAGTCATGTTGACTTGGAGGATAACTCTAATGATATATATTTTTTCTATGTAGGAAAATATTAGATGCAATATCAACATGAAGTACATGACTTAGCAGCCACTTCCTTCAACAAAATGGAAGTCGCCCACCCTTCACTGGCATTTAAAAGAACAGCAGAAGAAAAAAGGCATTGAAAGATTGTCAGGACTGCTAGACTTCAGGGCTGTCAAAGACCTGAAGCAAAAGAGAAATAACAATATATCAAAGTGAGGCCAGGTATTGAAGTTTAATGATCTGACATAAGGTTTACAGTAAAAGGTTTAGGGTTCAGGATTAGCTGACATAAGCAAACAAAGAAAGTGGGAATGGCTTATCACATGCAGCAATACCACAATCTCCTAGCCAGGTACCTTTGCTGAGACGTCTGCAGCATTTTTGCGTAGCGCAAAGTGTTGTGTCAAAGCAGCGCGTGTTGCTCCACTTGCCACCCCAGCTGCCATCTCAGAACAAGATGAAAGTTCAGATACGAAACTCTTTCAGTTTGGCGGAGGATTATTCTTTGCGCCAAGTTCCATGTGGAAGATTAGAGATGATCTAGCTAGGTCAGATGAAAGACTACAACAAAGTAACAATTCACTTAAGGTCAACATTTTTCTTACTAACTGATCTGGCTATGCTGCCAACACAGAGAATTGTCACAAAGGCACTTGGAAAAAGAGGTGATATGAGGTCCATCAACATCCCTGCATGAGGAGAAACTTTGTCAGCAGGCAATAGGTGAGTGGGTTCTTTCCAAAACAGTTATCATAGTTCAAAGGCATTACTGTAATAGCACCAACAAATGCATTCTATTAATAAGCATAAGAGCAGTTTGCAATAAACAAATTGCCTTGTTGAACAGACTATAGGACAATCTGGCAGATAGATTGACATGAACTTGGCAGATGAGATGAGAAGGGCTATCCAATCTGGGTATAAGACAATCATATAATCACCAATATCATTCATAAAATCTGCAGCCAGGCGCCATTGCTTGGCACTGCTATCCAGGTTTGACCCCTGTACAAAGAAATAACCACACAAAAACTCAGCACTATTCTACATGTTTATATCAAGTCAGTATGCCGTATGGAGTATTCTACAAGATTGCACCGTGCTTAGCAAAAGGAACCATACCTGATTAAGTGTGAAGAGAATACTCCCCAGCATGCCAGTGAAGTCACGCAAAAACCACTGCCATAGCCACAGAAACAATGACATAAATGCACTGGCAAGCAATCTTGCAATTTGGCAATACTTGCTGACTTGGAGAAAGCGAAGACACAAATTTTTTTCTTTCTTATAATCTGAGCATTTCGGACTTCTTTTTGTGATCAATTAAAATTGCATAATTTCCTCACCTTTCTGAAAGCTTACAGGATACAAGACATGTACATTGTTTACCTGAAAAGTGGCACCAACCACTGTGGCAGTTGTTTCGCCCACCCCAATCCCTCCCAACAGTGCCTGTTACGAATCCCACAGTCACCACATGTATTGAATTGGAGAAGTTGTGAATCATTAGCATTGATGAATTAACAAACTTAAGCTGAACTTTCATTTATCAAGTTTATCCAGATTGTAACATGGAGTTGAGAATCCACACAAGAACCAGCTTCCAAACATCTGTATCTTCAGATAGTAGAACTAACTCCATTCTCATTATAATAGGATGCAGTGTCTTACTTGTGTGGACAACATGCTCCGGATGTATGTAGACAAACCCTGGATATAACATCATCAGTGCACATAACGTTGTCATTTCATTCTTCCCAATGTCCAACAAAATGCATTATCTTCCATGTCATCGCTGTTTACACCGAGCTCACCAACTCTTAACTTAATGCATGGCACCTCAAATTTGACAAAATTATCACCACCATCCACTTAACTTCGACATAAGCAAGGTGGTGAGAGCAACCTGTAATGTATCCCATGTCTGGAAAGGAAGATAGTCTGGCGTCACACTGTTGGGATACCCCTGCACTCAAATTACACAGACAGGTCAATTTTGAAGGACGACCAAGTACATAGCCTCGTACCATGAACTTTGAGAATTTCTACCGCAAATTTGACTTTACACAACACTATACTTATTTGAAGAGCCCACTGAGATCACCCAGGAAATTTCTTATAGAAAGAGGAACCATTGGAGGATTACAATGATCTTCTGACTTCACATCTGTAACGTCTCGAAATTTGTGACGACTATGGTGTGTAGAGATTCTCGAGTTCGTGGAAAATGCTACGGGTTTCCCCCCACATTGACAGTAGTGAAATCCAGAAGCATACTATAAGTCCATAGCTATGGCAAATCAGACTGACAATATATGTAAGTCCAACGAAGAGTTAGCTGTGACCTTCAAAACTCAAGAAAAAACGTGTAAGGTAGCATTGGAATGTCTCATTCTTCTTAGAACTAGAAAGGGAAGAAAATTAGGTACCCGAGGAGACTTTGAACAATGAAAAAAGAGAAGAAAAGTGCTTACTTCTGGCAGAAATGCAGAAACAAAGCTGTTCCAAATGGCCCGTGACCGACCTCCCTCACTGCGAATAGCAATAACCAGTACAAGTCTTTAGCGAATGCAACAACAGATAGCAAAACATCATTGTGTCACCCTGCTGCTGCTAGTTCTAGTTAGAGCGAAATGAAGGCAAGAGGATTCCCAAATGTGTACGAATGATGAGTTGGGTATCCTTGAGAACCTTATAATTTGGAACTTGGAGGATCTCTTCACCAAGATTGCTGTGCGTACGGGGACAGCACGAGAAGTGCTGAATTCCTGAAACAAAGGTGCATCCGCCATAGCTTTACTCCTATTCTTCAATTACATGTGCTTAGGGATTCCAGAAGGCTATGACATGCATCTGATATCAATGAAATGTTCTTCGAGGCAAAACGATCAATCTTGCAATAAAGTTTGAATATCCTGCGCCATTCAATTTGTTAGGTTTTCCAAAACCGATCGATGCGCTAGGTTAAGCAAGCCTCGTCGTGACACAATCTTCGACATGTTGAGGTTCAAGAAAGATGCATCAAGCCCTCAGAACGTCCTGCTTGAAAATTGTTGTAGAGAGTTTACGGTTAGTAAGAGGATGTCAGAATAGTACCGACGATGATTCGTCATGGATATGGATATAATATAAAAATTGGCGAAACCTCGTGAACTTCGAAGTTCGCGGCGAGCTGAGTATTGCTCTAATAAGTTTAGTGGTGCATTGGGACTAAGTTTTTATTGCAATCAGAACACCTTACAGAAAGATGATGTGAAATCCAGTAGTAATCTCTTATAAAACTCTATAATCACTGCATTTGAAGCTTTAGAGAGGACTGAAGACTCCGTGCAATCTTTGCAGGTAACTTACAGGTTATGCAACTAAGATATAATCGTCAAAACCCACACTAAATTTCATCCCAGATAGCAGCTTGACATGCCAATAATGACACTATGCAACTACAAATGGGGAGATCCGACCGCTAGTTACAAATAGGGCCGGTTGAGTCTGACACACGACCGGTTCAAGTTGAAGACTTTAGTAGGCAAATCGCCAACCACTTTAGAGGAATTTTATAGAATGTACCTTTAATTTATAGAGGAAAACTAAAACATTCCAACATGTACCCGGTTTAACCTGGAAACACTTGGATCTTGACAGATTCTGCCCAAAATCTCACCGGACACTGCTACAAAACTCTCTGAAGTTGGAAACGTACACTAGAAACCCACCATTCAAGTAAATTTCATCATCAGGCACAACGTCATCTTGCTAATTCGTAATACGGTTTACATGTTACATTTAACAGAAAATACTTTACAGGTCACCATAGAATATTGCAGCATGATCAGCTTCTAATCAGCTTAGTTGAACATTGTGACAATTTAGATAACTTTTCATGACCTTCTGAATAAGTTCGTAGGTATAATGCTGGCTGGCACAATCACTGCTAACAACACAAGGTGAAAACTTCAGTCATAAAATTTGAAGTGAAAAGAAATGCCACATCGAGACAACAGGCCAAGAGAGTCATTTTGAGTGGCATCATCAAAGATACAGAACCACTCGCTCCCATGGTTACATTTAGGGAGCCTTCTTTTCATGGACACAATTTGCATAGAAAAGGTGAACCAGAACTTGATACAGCTCCAGTGAACAAGCCCAAGTAAACAATAAAAATGTCAATGCACCAAGCCCAGGGCGGTAATGTCCCAGACAACATGGATTGATTATGGTCTTCACGGGACTCTATGTTGGAAGCTGTACACCAATACCTGATATACAAAGCACTGGTGACCACAGATACAAGATGGGTTATCCCGTCTGATCTGCAACACTTTTTACAATTTAAGCCGGGTCACACTCTTCAAAATTGGCCTCCTCACTAAGCAATTCTACACAATCAACAACGTACTTCATCTTGGAAACAACTTCTATCAGAAGTGATGCAAATTTCACTAATGACAGTGCCGAGATTCTTTCCAGTGTACCATCCCAATTGTGCCCTAAGCTAGACTTCCTGTGAAGAAAAGTTTCCTGCCATGCAAGATTGCGCTTCACCCTGCCCCCTGGAGTATTGGGCGCGGATCGCCCCTCACGGTCTAAATTAGATGGATCCACACTTGATTGACTTCTTGGCAACAACCCACCATTCGGAATTGAAATGTTGACAGCTGGTAAACCCTCTGTTAGGGTCTCCAAAGTATTTTGCCTAGATCTTGATCGTGTGATAGTCTTCTGTGAGGAGGAGCCCTGCTCAACGGAATCATCAAAACTCTCTCCAATCCCTCCAGGAGAAGTTATGTTATTACTCCCCGCAATTTCGCCATTCCCTAGATTCTTAGAATCATTGCTTTGGTCTAAGAACTTGTTTGAATTCTGATCTTTGTTTGCAAAGGGTGAGAGGGACCCCATGCGACCAGGAAACAGCGGGGATTCGGGTTCCCCACTACCCAAGAGCAGATGAGTATGAAGGTGTATTTTGTACTGAAGTGCAACCGCAGCTTCCTCTGCTCGACGCATTATATCCTGTGTTGCAAATTTCTTCATATTCTTCATGCTGTCCCCTAACTTCCGAAGAACAATTGCACATTCTGATGCAATTGTTTCCATTTCCTACACAAATTGGAACAAACCCAAATTATTAGCACAGCAGACAAATCCTGACACTCTGCTACACAAAGACCACACAATGATTGAATGATCTAAGGTAGATGGGCCTTATTTGGTTACTTTCTGTTGTTTGCTATCTCCAATTTGCAAGATTGAATTTTTCATGCATCTGCAAATGTCTCTGAAGATGCCAGGATCAATTCCAGGAAGTTTTGGAGCTAATCTCAAATTGTTATGAATTACCAAAGTCCACTTACAATGAGTCATGTCATATATATACCTCAATTAAGTTGATGACTGTTGAGCCTAGAGTGGTGAACAAGTTTTGAGCACAAAGTCCAACCTTTTTTAAACACATGGTGCCTTTATGGTGTCCGTTCTTAGATCTGCACCTAACCACCCACTCAAATAGAGGTGTCTGACTAAGACAAGTAACCAAATTAGGCCCCTCTTACCTAATGACCCTTCCTGCTGCACCCAGATCTTTCAACAAAGTAACAGGGATGTCTAAAGAAAAGTGGAAATTGAAATGGACCAAAAAGCAGCATAAAATCTCAAAAAAGATCAATGTCGTGTGAAGGTCAAACCTCAGCAAAAATATCCCTCAGACGCTTTGGTGCCTGAATATTTGCTCGAAGGCATAAATCAAGAGCTATCACATCATAAAGTGTGTAACGTAGGTAGTCTGTGATGTCGTCATACAGATGCCAAGGATAGCCCATAAAAAACTTCCCATGAGAAGGCTCCCAGTGCACAGCACTTAGCTGCACATTCCCACCTACTAGTTAAAACCTGTACTATGCTTACATAAAACATGATTACTCTAAAAAGACATGGCAGGTTGAAAATTTCCGCACTTACATTTCAACAGACATAGTTTGAAACTAATGTGAAACTCACCAGCTTATCAATATCAGAATCTGACATCACTATCTCATGGTAGCTCTGGTGAATTTTGTCATCCACTGAACGACCACTCAATATGTCAGGGACATGATCAAGTTTGGTGTCCTTGTTATATTCCTCGACACATCTGTAAAGTGAAAGCAGACAACAGTTAGAACTTTTGTCAATTGAGGTGGAAGTGGCAATTTCCAAAAACCAGTTCCTTAAGAAAGTTTCTGTAAGGTGGAAAAGAGGACATTCAAAAACTAGCAGAATTGTTGGTCCATTATGGTTAAACACAAGGACATAGACAAGCTCATCATCAAACAGAAACGCATCAATCTTCAGTTCCATTGAGAAGGCATAGAGTGGCTCAGGATGGGATTACATTAGACCACAAGAAACTCCAAAATTGAGCAATCCTATTAGATGAGTAAAATGCTGGACACAAGGAGTTTACACTAGGACCCAAGTCCAAGCTATGAGGAAATGAGGTGGCCTTAACATGGCACCACTTTCCTGCCAAATCTCATTGGCCCAACTCAAGAAGATACTCCACCCCAACTGAGAAACCAAACTGCATGCTTGGGTCCAATCTTTGAGTCCAAAGTAAGGTCCATTAAGGGGTGTTTTGAAATGTACACAGACCCTAATGTGAACTCACCATCAGCCACGAGATTGGCCAATATTCAAGTATTCTAAAGAAACAGTGTCTTACAATTCTAAAATAAATGCAACCCTGCCCTCCATTGCCAGATCCTACACAACCTTCAAGACAATATAATAGAAAATCAGGAGTAGTGTACCTTTTGAACACATATGCAGCTGTCTCAAAGTTTTTTGCCACAAGTTTGTGAAGTGCATCTCCAGCATATATAGGTTGGATTGCTATGTTGACAACTGTCGCAAGGGTAAAACCAAAAAGAATCATAGAGAATCTCAGCATGGGCAAAGTCCACCTCTCTGGATCTATGTACGCAGTCACTATAAAAAGGTGAAACGCAATTGTTGCTACAGTAAATGCATAGCCCCATTGGTCTTTCAATGGCGGAATCCCTTTCAAGAATCTGAAAATACCACCTCCCGCTATCACACAAATAACCTGCATAGGAAGCAAAGCAATACAATTCCCATCAACACCAAATGTATGTACCACATATCATTCACCTGAATCTATCATCCTCAAGCATCTGTCTATTCAAAGAAAAGAATTTGAAAGTAACTCCATCCATATCACTATGTTCTAACTGTCAGGTGATTAAGATCCGCACAAATGAGAAAGAGAATCTTCAATTTGACAATGAATAAAGTAATCACATGAGCTCTGAGGATTATAAGGAAAATGGCTAAGGGCACAATTTGGATTCACTAATCGTCTTGCAGTAATCGCATGATGCATATCCTACAAGAGATCGCAACAGATATCATACAAGATCAATCTCAGATGCACAAGAAGGTAAGAGCGAATTTACCACAAAGTAGGGATACCCTTCTCCCAACAACGGACCAACTTGATTGAGCCCAAAACCAAGAAATCCAGCAGCCAAAGTTCCCAACACTCGATTGAAACCTTTGCTGATAGAAAGCCCAATATTTCCCTCATAAAGAAGGTCAGTGGTTACAACAGCCCACAGTGCAATTGAGGATAGTTCTGTGTAAGGCTTTGGAAATTTGACAACACATAGTATTGAAGCCAAACCCGCAACAATTCCTGCCATGACCACAAGAAAGGTAAGCTTTCCAAATTAACCTCAAGGAACAAAAATCACCTTCAGTTTCAGTAATTCTTCAATTCTAAAAGGAAGGAAGGATGAGGTAGGTCATCAAGTAAGCCAACTTGACCTCAAGAAAACAGAATTCACCTTCAGTTTCTGTAATTCCATAGTTTTAAAAGGAAGGAAGGATAAGGTTGGTCATTGAGACCTAAACAGAGCATCAACGAAGAGAAGAACTCCTAACACTGCGTGATACAATACAACAAGGAAAATGCACTCCTGTTGAATGAGGCAACCTAACTCCGAAGATACGCAAAAATGCATCTCCACAGGATAAAATGACCATGATTGCAAAGACCTCACATAGTGGTAACCTCACATCTATATCCATCAATGCAGAATATTTGAGACAAACAAATGCAAGGATTCTGACATAGAACCTCTCTAAGAGAACTGAAACCCAAATGCACACTAATTCTGAGAGTTGGAGCCCAGACACATTAGGTTATCAACACACCTTGTTTCGCCGACAAAACAGTAAGACTCTTATTTGCTTTCATTGCATCCCAGCTCCAAAACGGAAACATATACAGCCCTGTCAGCAAATTATACAAGAAGGTTCTTGGATCATTTTTAGCGTTCTGTGCAGCCCTAGCCACGAAAGACTTATTGGGATTGCGAATACGCCTTGCTCCAGATTTCAATTCCAGGTTCGACTCCAAAACTCCCTTCCGAGTGTAATCCCTGGAATGTGGACCATGTTGGTCGTGGATCTGTCGGAACGTGTTCCTGCTTTGGAATGCTAGCACCGGATTGTCTAAGTTCGTCTCCTCTCTGTGCTCATCCCCCTCATCAGCCACCGAAGAGGCTCTACTATTCAAATTCTGCCGTGACCGATCAGGCGTCCTGTCAAAATTCTCAACAGGATCCTCGGACACTGCCACTACTACTTCATATTGCTGATCGGTACCGTTACCGTGATTCTCAACTTCCGCATAGTCCCCTAGCAACGGGGCTCGAAGTGAACCATTCCCTTCAACCTCTTCTTGCTTCTTGCTTCCTCCCATCTTCAACCCCCAATTACTATTCTTTTGCCGATTCTTTGTCGATTCTTTGTCAAATCTTTATCACCACCTGTCCAAAACTGGCACCTTTGGCGTCGCCCCTTTTACCTAGTCTCGACCTCATTGTGCTTCTCCGCTTCTCAACCGTTGCCACACCTCCCAATCCTGTTGCACAACATCGAACAAAATCGCCATTTTGAGTCCAACCCAATACTCACCTCTCACTACTAACTAAACCACGACACGAAATCTCGCACCGAGCGCCCCCCCCCCCTTCTCTCTCTCTCATCAACAACCCAACACCGCAAAATAGCTCCAATTCACCAAATACCCGCTTACCCCACAGTCAGTGCACTTAACACTCTAAAAACCGAAGCCCACACTTCAGCCCCTCTCTCTCTCTCTCTCTCTCTCTCTCTCTGTGTCTTGACAGTGAGATTCCTGCGTCAATCAAAAGGAAAACCCTAGCTCCCAAAACTTGCTCAAATGCTTGCTGGGTTGGGAAGAAAGGCTGCTGGCAGATCACAAAATGCTACAGGGTGAGCATGTTCATCGGAACCAACTCCCAGTGATGAGCTTTCCATGCAATCGAGGCCCGCAGGACGGTCGGCCGCAAATCTGGTGCGTCGAAGGTGAGATGTCGGCGTGGGGCGGGGGAGGGCCGTCTGTGTTGGTGCCTTCTCTATGGGTGCAGGCGCCACGCGGAATAGTACGTGGCTGCCATGTCATATGCGTGGGCCCCACTTACCTAACCCACCTCTAGTTTAGTGTCCGCTTATGTGACAACTGTAACTTGCCTTGTGTTTTGGGCTGTTGGCTACAGTAGCAAGTTCCACATAACTTGATCGAAATCGGAATGTGTATGATTGGGTCAGGTAGACGTGCTTAATTTGGTTACTGACCTTAACCAGCCACTGATCATAACACTTGTTTGGATATTGATTAATTTGGGGGGCGGGGGCGAGGCACCCTTAAAACCAATCACCACAAAAAAACGCGTCATCAAGTGCAGCATGCGCCTCTAAAAGGCCTCCACATCAGTATAGTCCCAGATACCTCACACGGGTATATAAAAAGAGCCCCGAGTAGAGTATCAACAAGTTCACATTGTTCACTGGCATCAGCATTGTCGACAGCCCACGATTTAGGGAAGGAGGGCAGACTACAGGACCCCAGCACAGGGGGTTTGGCGACTGGCGGCCATGAGAGACAGAGGCCAACGACCTCCCAGCAGAATGTTGACATCAAGCACCAGGGCCAATGATCGAGGAGAACCGACAGTTAGTTACAGATGAACCGGTTGAAGTTCAAGACTTAAGGAGAATCACTTTAGAGGAATTTATGGAATATACCTGAATTTAATATAGAAAAACCAAAGGACGTCAACTTGTAACCAGTTGGACTTGCAAACACTAGGATCTCAACCGATTATGCCCAAAAATCTCCCCCATCACTGCACCAGGACGCCGCCATGAAGCTTCAAACCTTCCATACATAGCACGCGCATCTTATCCTTCGGCAACACCTTCAATCGCATCGTCATGAAGCCACCTCTCCCTAAGCTCCCTCGCCTCGACATCCAAGCCCCTCAAGAACATCATCACACATGATATGGTTAAGTTCATGCTCTCCGCCTCCATTTCGAAGTGCTAGCTCTTGAGACTTAACATATCTCATGTTTGAGTCCCCCGACATGGTGTCAAAAAAGACAATGAAAACGTCTTCTTGTCGATATCATGGGGAATCATCATGGTCTTCCATATAGAAGACGCTCTCCTAGCATCCATACTCGCCAACCGCAATGGAATAACGCATGTCAGATAGGGGTAAAATTGTCCACTCTTGCACGTGTGAAAGGGCGTCACGGGAAGAGTAACAACCAAATACTTCTTCATACAAAAGCGTGCCCATTGATGAGCCCTTTGCAACATATTGCTATGAGAGAGACCCACATAATTATTCAGTCCCACTTTCCCAAACTTTGCATACTCCATCGTCCCTTGGTTCATGTCATTGGTGGATACATTGTAGTGCACAAATTCAAAATGCTCCTCCATGTTATCTTTCATACAATACCCAACCATACCCTTGAATGTATGGCAACCTTCGTCCCTCAACCTTTTGCATGAAACAACATGACCGGTCGGAGGACTCTCATCCCACCCCAAACAAACCTCAATTTTCTTGTTCAACACCAGTAAACTACTAAAATCCCCTTTGAGAACCAATTGGAAATGTTTGTGTGTCAATGCTCCACCACACTCTACGGAGCACAAGCCCGCCATGCATTCCTCCTCAACGACTTTCTCCAACTTCACAAGAAGCGCAATGTCAATATCCATGCCACCCACCACAATTGCGATGCATGTTTAAATATACTTCAAGGAAAAATGGGTCCACTCTCATCCTCGGAGCCAGTGCACAAGAAATTAAAACCAAAAATGCAACTAAATGTGACAAGGGGGAGATCATAAAACAACTGAAGTTCACAACCTATGCTTGAGATGGTAGAGACATCGCACAAAAGCTCAAGAACATCGCCTCATGTACTACATACGTCACAGATTCAGTGTGCCCATAAAAACAATAGACCCAAACTCCTCACAACAACAATCACTACCACCTTCCCAAACCACAATGGCAAGCACCGCCAGTATGTCCAAGCAAGAGCCATTAACGTTTCCACTATCTGCCACAATGCCACTCCACCGTTGCCAAGGCCCACAACGCCCACCCACCACGTCATTAAAGTCAAACAAATACACTCTAAACTCCGTAGTATCACACCTGTGGCAACCAAAGTGCACGTGATATTACGGAGTTTTGTAGTGTTAACATGGTTGTGTGATACTATAGATTTAGTGTAGCATGTGACATTGTGGAATAACACAAAGGAGATGTGAGGACAATTTGAATTCATTCTCCCGTCACCTACACTAGTGTGGTCCACTTCACTTGACCTTCCTGGGCGATGTAGCGGATGCATGCACCAACATTCAACAACTGGCATTAGAAGAAGAAGTAGGAGAAGAAGGTGACACTCGACATGTTGACACATGGCACAATGCGAGGGTGTGGGTTGACTTCTTGGGTGGTTTGCATTAATGACAAATTTCGTGACAATAAGGAGTGAGATTTGAACTACGAACATCCGTTCCCTAGGGTTTCAGGATATGAGAGAGTGTGTGACATTATGGAGATTGATATTTCGGAGTTTAGGGTGTAAATTCCCCACCCATCAACCAATCACAATGTTGGCCTTGGCACCCTTGGCCAATGCACTGGACCTAGAAGAAGAAAAACTCCAACTTTTTGTGGACTCGAGTGAATAATGCCCCCTTCCCACTTGACTTTAGTGAATAACCAAAGTTTTTTCCTAAAAACCAAGTATAGCTCTCTTTGTTATAGCGGAGGCAACCGGCTATCATGGTGCACCTACAAGAACTTGCTTCACATATTTTCAAGTAGGTTTAAGTTAAGTAGCTTTCACACATGTTCATTGTTTTATCTACCAAGCATTGAATGCTGGATAGTTTTTGTCCCATCCTGAAATGCCTTACCACTCATCTATCTTATCATGAGCTTCAGATTATGGAGCTCCTTGTACCCTCATAGCTAAGACTAAAACTTGGGGCGATCACACCCCCTTACGTTTCATAACCAAGTGCGATAAAAGTTTGCTACCCTATATTATATGCCATAGATAATTATTAAAATTATGATATTTTTCCTACATATACATAACCATTGATAATATCTTTTGTATATATTTTTTGAAATTTATAGTCATCTTCATTTTTGTAGTAATTGTTTTAGTTCAATTATGCATCAGTCCAGTTAGAAACGGTATGTTTTATTAAAAAAAAACAAATCATCGAATTTGGTTACCATTTTTTACTATGCAATAGACATTGTGTATATCTACTCATGAAAAAACTTTTGATAAACTTTTGACCTATTTTAGTGATGCTTTATGTAAAAAGTAGTTTTTTTTTAATCACACGTGGTGTTCAACTTGACAGTGAAGTGCACCCCCCAGGAACTAAAAGCAATCAATCACAAGGGCCGGATGTGACACTTTTAAAGGTCCTACATTTTCCCCATCTCTAGGTACTAATGCGAGGGTCGGTGCTCGAGGCTTAAAACCTTTGCTTTTAACCATACCATGTCATCTGCCGAAGAGGCTTGAGACTAGACAGTGTCCATGGTGTGAAGGCCATGTTCTTAAAATGAACTTTTAGGCCAAGCTAAAGTCAGACAACAAAAGGGCAAAAGGTAGAAAAGTTAAAAATGGCTACTGGCCACTATTGGTGCACTAGACTAGGAGTAGAATGATTGTATGGACCCAAAATGGCTAATTGTGGAAGTCATGGCCCGAAAAGGACGTAGTGATAGGTGGGATGCAGTGATTGGGTGGATAGGTGTTGTTTCACACCACTTGCGATCACTTTGGGTGCCATTGAGTTGACCGCTTTATGTGCATTGGTATGCAAAGTAGGATAATTTGATGTTCAAATCAAGGAGACTCTATTGTATAAGTAGGGGGTTTGAATTACTTGCCTCTTCGGGGAGAATGTAATTAATTATTTACATGGAATAAAAATTATGAAACAACTTGCATTCCTCATCATTTCCTCTACTCCGTCTTTGAAAAATATTGCACAAATTTCAAGTCACTCTTTCTGGCCGAATCGGCTTATTTCCCCCATTCTCCATATATCTACCTTAGCCATTTTATTCAAAAAGCCAATGAGGTAGGCTCACAAAGATCAAAGGGAGTCGGTTCTAGGCATAAAGGGGGTTTGTCCCCTGGATGCAAGGTGACGGTTGTGTAACCGAACCGGGTGGGATCATGAAGGTGGCCATGTGACTTTGCGCACCGTTACTAGTTCAACATTCATCTAGCTTGAGTCTAGTACCCAACTATGTTATGTTGGTTCTAGGCAATGAAGGTGGGGATCCTCATCATGTGCAAGGTCATCATACATGGGACCTAGGGATTGGTTTAAGGAGGCTACACTTTTTGGATGACACTTCTTATGACTAAGCTTAAGAATATTGTCATGGATGATAGATGAATTCATCCATTGGCCAAAACCCTACCTTCTCTTGTCAGCAACTTGTGATGAAATATTGTCATGGATGATTGAAATTTAGATGAAAACTCACTTCATAAGTGGGACTAATTGCAACACTGTAAATCTATAATCCCCCCCCCCAAAAAAAGAAAAATTACAAGGAACAACAAATAATGTTAGGTTAACATTTAGTGTTGGTGACACTATATTGTGGTCTACAACTAGTATTGCGAAAGACAATTAGAATTGGTGACACTAAATATCATATTTAGTGTAGTAATTTTGACTTTGCATATTCCTCAAATATTCAATTGAGGCTAAGTTTTTTCTTTATACCTATGTTTAGCCGAAAGACTAATATGAATATTTATTTTTATATTGACCACATAACCATATGTATGTGCAATAGCATAAAGTGTTGGTTTAAGCACCCTCTACTTTAGAGTGTTTGTTTGTAGAACATCCTTGGCCACATTCTAAAGGACAATCACATTAGATGTAAAACTACTTCACCCTTTGCAATGTAACTTTCCTATTATAAAGATTTACACCTTGAGCATTTTTTTCTATTTATGTACATTGACATTTGGTATGAAATGTTTTCATATGTAGAAGAACCGTGCCAAAATTAGTCATAGTTTTGAATTTTGAATTTATCATTACTGACTTAGTTATGGATTTTAAAGTGTTTTGCTAGAGTGTTCTATTCTATATTCCAAAAGGTCTCGTTTTTAAATTGAGCATATCCTATTATAGAATCAAATCTGACCTATCTATGACCTCTAAGTTTATATTTTCACACATCAAATGTCTTGGAACTAACACTTAATGAGCTAATTACACACTAACTTGGCTCTAAATACACTTCACCAAGTATCCTATACCCAACACCCTAGCCAACCAATCATAGCAAAGGAATAGGACGGAGTTATCTTGGGGGGACGTTAAGTACCCCCCCCACGAACTTATAGGGGGCACCTGCAGAAAATGTGCAGGGCTGCCCGGCGACGGGGTGACCGGTCGTGCCGGTCATTCGCGGACGCGTATGGATGACAACGCGTTCAGGAGTTCTACATCGTATACAATACAGCGTATACATGACATAGTATACAGGACACACTAAATTGAACTTGTCTAGAGAGAACATAGGGACATTAAATAGCACAATATAGGGACATGGATGTGCACAACATAGGGACATAAAATAGTACAACATGGGGACATTAAATAGCACAACATAAGGACATTAAATAGCACAACATAGGGACATAAAATAACACAACATAAGAACATAAAATAACACAACATAAGAACATTAAATAGCACAATATAGGGACATAAAATAGCACAACATAGGGACATTAAATAGCACAACATAGGGACATTAAATAATACAACATAAGGACATGGATGTGCACAACATAGGGACATGGATATGCACAACATAGGGACATGAATGTGCACAACATAGGGACACTAAATAGCACAACATAGGGACATTAAATAGCACAACATAGGGACATTAAATAGCACAACATAGGGACATTAAATAACACAACATAGGGACATCAAATAGCACAACATAGGGCCATTAAATAGCACAACATAGGAACATTAAATAGCACAACATAAGGACATGGATGTGCACAACATAGGGACATGGATATGCACAATATAGGGACACTAAATAGCACAACATAGGGACATTAAATAGTACAACATAGGGACATTAATTAGCACAACATATGGACAATAAATAGCACAACATAGGGACATTAATTAGCACAACATATGCACAATAAATAGCACAACATAGGGACATTAAATAGCACAACATAGGATTGTGGAACATGGACACTAGTTTATTGTGGAACATGGACACTGGTTTATTGTGGAACATGCACATTGCTTGATTGTGGAACATGAACACTAGTTTATTGTGGAACATGCACACTGGTTGATTCTGGAACATGGACACTGGTTGATTGTGGAACATTAACACTGGTTTATTGTGGAACATGCACACTAATTTATTATGGAACATGGATACTGGTTTATTGTGGAACATGGATACTGGTTGATTATGGAACATGGACACTGGTTGATTGTGGAACATGGACACTGGTTTATTGTGGAACATGGACACTGGTTTATTGTGGAACATGTACACTGCTTGTTTGTGGAACATGAACACTAGTTTATTGTGGAACATGCACACTGCTTTATTGTGGAACATGGACACTAGTTTATTGTGGAACATTGACACTGCTTGATTGTGGAACATAGACACTAGTTTATTGTGGAACATTGACACTGATTGATTGTGGAACATGGACACTAGTTTATTGTGGAACATTGACACTAGTAGATTGTGGAAAATTGATGTTCTTGGTTGTGGAACATGGGCACTGGTTAATTGTGGAACATGCTCTCTTATTGGTTGTAGAACACGCACTCTTATTGGTTGTGGAACATGGACACTGGTTGATTGTGGAACATGGATGTTCTTGGTTGTGGAACATGGACACTGGTTGATTGTGGAACATGGATGTTCTTGGTTTTGGAACATGGACACTGGTTGATTGTGGAACATGGATGTTCTTGGTTGTAGAACATGGACACTGGTTGATTGTGGAACATGGATGTTCTTGGTTTTGGAACATGGACACTGGTTAATTGTGGGACATGCTCTCTTATTGGTTGTGAAACATGTATGTTCTTGGTTGTGGAACATATACACTGCTTTATTGTGGAATATGGATGTTATTGGTTGTGGAACATGGACACTGCTTTATTGTGCAACATGGATGTTAATGGTTGTGGAACATGGACACTGGTTGATTGTAAAACATGGATGTTAATTGTTATGGAACATGGACACTACTTTATTGTAGAACATGGATATTCTTGGTTGTGGAATATGGACTCTGCTTGATTGTTGAAAATTGACTTTGGTTTTTTGGGAACATGCACTCTTTTTGGTTTAGGAACATGGGCTATGGTTTATTGTGGAACATGCATTCTTATTGGTTGTGGATCATGGAGTCATCTCCAACATAGACAATATGCATTTTATTACAGTGGGAGATGGACAGTGCTTCTTTGTCGAACACGAATTCATCTCCAACATAGAACAAGGGAAACATTGACATCTTCTTCAAGTTGAACATTTTCCCTATTTAACGTTCCACGCTACTACTGTGCTGTGCATATCACCTCCACGCCATTGATGCACTGCTGTTCTGCTGTTTTGTTCTACACAGCAGTTCCACGTGACTGCCTTCCTGTAGACACTAGTTCCTCGTGACTGCAGTCCTGTATAGAGTAGTTCGACGCGACTGCTGTCTTGCTCAAGGGATGTCTACGCCCATGTTCTTTAATGATACCTGCATCAATCATGACGTAGTGATTTCACTGAAAGTGATTGTTTAGGGTTATTAGGTATCATTTGGACGTCATTGGGTTGAAGACCAGCAGGTTTAATCATTTTCATTAGAGCTTGCGAAGGGCTGCGAGGGTTTCATTCGTTAACTGCTTGATTTCCTTTTGAATAGGAACGTGCGAAATTTATGAGCTGGTGTATGTTTAGCGAGTGTCGACAGGATTTCGTAGAGTCGACTTAGTTAGAATCTAAGCGTTTTTAGTGACATTCGAAGAGGTTGCGGGTTATACTCGAAAGGTTTTTGCGGCATTCCAAGGGTTTTGAGTGCTAATCGATTGGTGTCCAATAACTGCTCCTGGTTGTTGTTGTAGCAGCAGTTATTATTGCGGCAGTTTATGTCCACGGCCGTTCATTAGCGACATTAGCAAGTTCATTAGCGACATTCTGCAGAATTTTATTAGGGTTTGCAGTTTTGCTTATTTGCAGACTCTTCATTCCCTTATCGCACATTTAATGCCAGCATATTATGAAAGCGTGTGAGGTTTAGGGTTTGCTCATTTTTAAGTGTAGTTTTGAGTGTTTTATGTGCACAATTGAAATCATCATACCCGAACGCATTAATGGTGACACCTGAAAGAACAGGAGCATCCAAAGTGACTAGGAACAAGAACGGGGCGAAACTTCTTCCAGAGGCGTTTGCTGTGGGTTGGCATGTCCTCGAAGATGAAGCCCTGATAAGGTCCTTGGGGAGGCACAAATTCGTCCACTTGAGCATACATGGTAAACAAGGCTGGCAAGAAGGGGTAAGCATTCCTTCACAGAACTTGTTGTGTTGTTTTTCCTTAGCATTTTCTTGTATTGTTGGTTACATATTTGCATACACAACAATATGTTAAATTCTCTCAGAACTTTCAAGGGGTAAGCATCAGTTTTAGGTATTAAACAGGTCCTGTTTTGCTCACATAATTTTCTTCTTTCTCATCAGTTTTAGGAAATTAGCATGTCCTGTTTTTTCTATCAGAACTTTCTTCCCTCTCATCAGTTTTAGGAAATTAACATGTCTTGTTTTTTCTATCGGAACTTTCTTCCCTCCCATCAGTTTTAGGAAATTAACATGTCCTGTTTTTTATATCAGAACTTTCTTCCCTCCCATCAGTTTTAGGAAATTAGCATGTCCTGTTTTTTCTATCAGAACTTTCTTCCCTCTCATCAGTTTTAGGAAATTAACATGTCTTGTTTTTCCTATCGGAACTTTCTTCCCTCCCATCAGTTTTAGGAAATTAACATGTCCTGTTTTTTCTATCAGAACTTTCTTCCCTCCCATCAGTTTTAGGAAATTAACATGTCATGTTTTTTCTATCAGAACTTTCTTCCCTCGCATCAGTTTTAGGAAATTAACGTATCATGTTTTTTCTATCAGAACTTTCTTCCCTCCCATCAGTTTTAGGAAATTAATATGTCCTGTTTTTTCTATCGGAACTTTCTTCCCTCTCATCAGTTTTAGAAAATTAACATGTCATGTTTTTTCTATCAGAACTTTCTTCCCTCTCATCAGTTTTAGGAATTTAACATGTTATGTAGTTCTATCAGAACTTTCTTCCCTCCCATCAGTTCTGCATATTGAACATGTGTTGTTTTGCAGGTGTTTGCTGGTCTAGATGGAACATCTAGGATTTTCCGTTGTACCATGAAACAAAATAGGAAGACCTGTGCATGTATCTACGTAGAAAATGATTTTGAGGAGCTTGTGGTAGAGGCATATTGGCAGGCGAGGGACAAGGTTAAAATGGCCAACAACAGGTACATGTTCAATTGTATTTATTGCAATGAGTCATACAAGGATAAGAACACTGTCTCTTATCATAGGATGTTTAACCTATACCTTTTGCTAAATGGTCAACACAAGACCGTGGTTTTACAGGACACCGTCTCATACGCTTGCAATAGGGCCTCCGGATGGCAGGACAATGGTTTCTCCAGCACGGAGGTTGAACCTCGACGACACTACCCCTACTGGTTGCACCCACAACAAACCATTGGACTCATCCGGATGCTCGCAGGACGCTGGTGCTGCAGCTGACGAAATAGGCGCACTTTTCAATGACGCCTACAAAGAGGTCCAGAACATGTGTGAAGTTCCGACGGCGACAAAGGATGCATGCACTTCGGTCCAGAACATGGGTGAAGTTTCGACGGCGATAAAGGATGCATCCACTTCGGTCCAGAACATGGATGAAGTTTCGACGGCGACAAAGGATGCATCCACTTCAACTCGCACTGCGTGCCCGGTAGTATCAGAGGTGGAGGAACATGTTGAGCTAGTGAAGGTCAGCTCCCGTCCTGTCCAGCCTAAGGAGGACATAACTTTGGACGACGTACTGGGCAGTAAAATACAAAAATCGAATGGAAGGTAACTTTTATGTAGTATTAATGATGCAGAACATAATGTTCATACCGTCCTTTGATGTTGCTGCCTACGAAACTAATACATGAGGTTGTGTTCTGCAGACTTGAGGAACTTGTGAACACCATCATTGCTGAAGCAGGTGGGAAGAAAGTTGCAAGTTTTGAGTTTCTGTATCGTGGTGAGAATTTGAGTCTACAGTGGAAAGGGGATATGAAGCCTTTGGTTCAAAATCATGGGGAGTTGAGTAACTACATGATGGAATGGATTAGGGCGTGGCTGAATCCCCAACTTGAGAGTTTAAAGTGTCACGTTTGCAGTCCTTATCTTCTAAACCTGCTCCTAGCGCATCTTCAGGAGCAAGAAAAAGACACCTTAGAGGTATATGTAGCCTTCATACATGACGTGCATGGAGCCCTTCCAACGCAGAACATAAATACTTTAATAGTTCCTTATACCTGCGGGAAACATTGGACCGTTTACATAGTAGGGGAACACGGGTTCTTCCATCTCGATTCCTTGGTAGGGTCACGTCTCCATTCCGACCCCAGAATTGAAACAAGACTCGGAAAGTTGTGGGCTGCGTGGAGTGGCAATGATACCGATGTTGATATATGGAATGCTGTTAGCTCGTCCCAGCAGTGGGTACAAGCAATTGTCCCACAACAAAATTTTGGTTGGGCTTGCGGGTTCTACATGTTGAAGAATATCATGGAGTATACAAAGAGCGTGAGAGATAGACCCCTTACATTGTGTGAGGTAATTGAGTCTTAGACCTCTTCGAACACCTAAACATGCATAGAGAATACGCAGATGAGTAATAGATCATTAAAAGTTTAAGTATAATACTACCACAATGAATGTACTGCTGTTCTGCAACAAATGTTCTAAGGATGGTTGTGTTGTTGCAGGGATTCGCGTTGAACTATAGCAGGACAGAGGCATTGCGTACAAGGAAGGTAGTTCGGAATGCGTTGATCGATGTGATAGAGAATGGACGGCACCACTCCACGGAATGGAACGTGAAAATTGTACACCAGACAACACCACGACAAAGACCTCCAGCGAAACGACATCGCAGAGTAAGGCTCAAGGTCGGACCTCCGAAAGTAGTCGACAAGAGTTAGGTTGTATTTTTTACATGTGTAACATGTTGTAAAATGGATGTACAGTTTCCATTACATTGTACAACATCAAATACCATGTAGTCATGTAGAACAGGATACACAGAACATGATATACAGCACAGAAAACGCAGAACATGATACAAAGAACACTCGAAGGTCAAAGACCATTTGTACTGCTTTCAATAGCAACCATTTTGATATAAAACAATGGCATTTCAGAAGACCATGTGTGATATGGGATGTTGGGGGGGGGGGGATGTGGTTAGATGGGATCACTTGAAATGGATGGGAGCAGTCATGATGAAAACGCACCAAACCCAGAAACAGTCGATGTGCAGTAGAAGAAGTGTAGAGCAGGAGATGGGCAGGACAACTGGCGCGTGATCAACCAATGGTGCAGAACAATACACAATGAGCAGGACAGGCGAGTTGCAGTACAACAAGGAAAATGAGCTGAGGTATGTCGTAACCAGAACATGAATCACCCTACTACACCCAGATATGGTACTTAGGAAGGACCATTTTATTGTTAACACATAACTTTGCACACATAATTAAAAAATATTACAAGTAAGAACTAACTGTGTACTGCATTACAAATATGCAGATAATGCAGATTATTGTTCACCCTTAAACCCTATCATTTGGAGCTGGAAAGCTTTCTCTTCGGCAACGGGAACTCCAAGAAATTCCTCCGGCGTTTTAAAGAGTTATCGCCTGCCCTCTCTGGAAACGAGGTTGTCGTAGGAGTCAATGGCATCCGTGTAACACCTTGTGCAATAAGCTGGTTTTGCTTGCCCCGAATGTGCCTAAGGCCAGCGATCAAGTGAGTTTGTAGAACAGGTTGTTGCTCAGCCTTGAGTGCAAGGGTGGCGTAAATGTCGTGCGCGGTTGCGGCAGTAGGTGCTTGTGAAGAACTCTCTTGGGAAAGGGGAGTCGAATGGAAGGAGTCCATCTGGGTAAACTGAGAGGAGAACTGCGAGGGGTTCTGTTCGTCGTCCACAGTCACAGGGTCCACAGGAGTTAGAGTGATGTGATCTTCGACAACATCAAATTGCAGAACATTGTCTTGCACCACAGGTTCAACTTCGATTGGTGTGCCCATGTCTTCCGGAACATGGATTTGAGTAGTCTGTTGTGACAGTCTTGCGTAGCAACGCGCAATTGGAGTGCCGCGCTGAGTTCCATGTCGTGTACCAGCTTCACGCACTATGGCACCATCTTCAATTCCAGGGTGGAGCATCTTGAAGACTTTAATGGTGTGCTTGCAAATCATGCCCTCTTTGGCGACGGGGCAGTCGCATTGTTCCCATTCAGAGTCCGGACATTTGATGGTCCACACCTTCGGGCGGTTGTTTACAGACCCCACATATGCAACATCCTCGTCCATACAAATGAGGACGTTACTATCAGGTATGTCGTTGGCTCCCATAATTGCAGATGCAACAATACCCTCTTGTTTCTTGTTGCGTATATATCCGTATGCTTTGCATTGGACATTGTACCAGTAATGAGTCAAAACGTCACCCGTTAGATGATAAATAAGCTAGTCCATGCGCCTACCCAAAAATCTCTCTTTGGCAGAGTTTAGAACACTCTTCAAATTGCTGTGATAGGATTCAATAGCCGCGTTAGTGTTCTGTCCTGCATGTGGTATCCGTCGCGCTCCGACGCACCACATTGGTGTCTTGACTCGCCAAACATCGTTCATGTATGTCATGAACGCACTCGCCAATGGACGAGTGTTAGATATATTGTCAAGTTGGTCGAGGGCCCAGTCGATAGGATCATCGTCAACCTTGCAACCTTTCCCGTACATTATGTCGCCGAGCATTTGAAGAACAGTGTTGCGTTCTGCAGCACTTGAAATTTTCTTGATGGGGTTCTCTGCCCATGACTTCCTGACATGCCACAAGCACATGAAAATTTTGGCTTGCGGCCACACCATGCTGCGCAAGAGACAGAACAGTAGATTATGAGCTCAGAGGATGAACACTGAGGAAAATACCTGTAACAGTGAGGAATTAATAATTAACACCAATATGCAATGCAGGACACTGCATTACATATTGGGGTGAGACTACAAAGTAAAAGTTGCAGAACAAACAATAACTGCTTACCCAATTGTATGTTAATTTCAGCCTGAGCATTGTCAACGATAATAGAGGATGGTAACCAATCATTTTTGAACCCTTGAACCCTGTCATGCAGCGCTTGAAGAACTGGGCGGAGATCTTGTTCACGTGTCCGCGAAATGACAAAGAAAGCCACTGGTATGCCATTTCTCCAATCATCGAACACCATAACAGTGTAGAGTGGGTACTGTAGAAACAATGAACATCATTGTTAGCATAGGGCAGAACATGGTTGAAACAAATTGACTGGCAGTATGAGAAAATCATCACAGAATATGACGACGAAGATGAAGGACATGGACATTAGCTTACCCTAGTCTGGCTGGTACCAAACGTGGCGTCAATGGAAAGAGCGTTGTTGTGACCGAAGTTTGCCATCATTTCAAGTTGCCATTCAGTTTGTATGCCTATGGTGAAAGGTGAGTTGTCTTGTGTTTGAGAATTAAGGTCCAGTAGTGAGTGCTCTTGGTAGTAGAACACGCTGTCTGGATTCTCTGCTGCCCACATACGGACGCTAATCGGGTCGGACGGATGTTTCTCCCACAGATCTTCAGCCCTCTTTCGACATATGTTTCTGACGTCGGACGGCAACAAGAATGTGTCGCGCGTCACCACTCCATTACACACGGCAAGCTCACGAACCTCTTTGGTGTGTTGTTGCATGATTTGGGCAGGAGATAACCCATAGGCATGCATTTCAGCAATTTTTTGTTTCATTTCAGTTGAAAGACCAGCACCGAGCGCATATCTAAATCCACCGATCATGGTGCCGTGGCAGTGTTCTCCAGCTTTATTCAAGTGTTCTGTATTTTCATAAATTAGCAAACACAACGAGTGGTCCAGATAGGGCTTCTTCGCAAGAAAACAACATTGGCACCCTCGCTTTCTTGAGTTGCCCGCATATGTCTTGCCAATGCGCGCAGCCTTTGGACGGGTTGATTTGCTCACTGCGAAAGACTCGTATTCCGGTATTACCTTCTTACCTCGTTTTTTCTTCTGCAACATCTTCTGTTTTTTTTTTTTTTTTTTTTTTGTAGATTTCAGTAGAGCTTGCATATCATGCGCAACAATATCACTCCTATCTTCAGGGCCAAAATTGCACCTGTATCTGCAATGGCAATGGAAGAACACATGTATTGAATATGTAAAAGTTTATATGTACATATTTGCAGGACATGGAATCCATACACCCTCATGAACAGTAAGGATAGTGTACTGCAAATTGTGGAGTGTAGAATGAAATGCATAAGTTTGATATTTGGCTGGTGAGCACATTATGACAAGCAGAACATGAATAGTGTGTGGTTTCAAATTCAGAGCAGGCAGTAGGTCAAACCTCAGTACAATTGCAGGACTGTGTGCACGAGGTGTTCGCAAGGAGTTTGGCAAGTTAACACGCACGATTTCCTTGGTAAAATTGCAGGGAAATTGAGGATGTTGTTGCTCGCCTTTAATGAAATCATCAAGTCTCTCCCACAATATTACAGCTAGCTTAGAGGTTTTCTGTATCCCTTGACCTTGAGTAACGTGGTTGGTCCACACCAAGTCGTCCATAGCAAATGCACCTGGAGGAGGATATTGAACTCTCTCTCTCAACGAAATTATAAGATCAGCCTGCATTGCACAAAATGTTGCAGGAGCGATTTGTGGGATGTCATCATCGCACTCTACACTGGATTGAGGATTTGACAAATTGCGGGGGAAATGGGTGGTCGCCTTCTCTTGAACAGAATTTCGGGAGGCCATTTCCATGAATACGAATGTGATGAGGAAGGGGGTGTGTCCTTGCAAGTTGAAGGCGATGAAGAAAATTTGAGCAGTACCTAGCTACTTCGAACAGCAGAGCTGGAAACGAGGGAGGGGCTGCAAGGTGAAGGCGATGAAGAAAATTTGAGCAGTACCCAACTACTTCGAACAACAGAACTGGAAACGAGGGAAGGACTGCAAGGTGAAGGCGATGAAGAAAATTTGAGCAGTACCCAACTATTTCGAATAGCAGAACTGGAAACGAGGGAGGGGATGCAAGGTGAAGGCGATGAAGAAGATTTGAGCAGTACCCAACTACTTCGAACAGCAAAACTGGAAACGAGGGAGGGGATGCAAGGTGGAGGCGATGAAGAAAATTTGAGCAGTACCCAACTACTTCGAACAACAGAACTGGAAACGTGGGAGGGGATGTAAGGTGAAGGCGATGAAGAAAATTTGAGCAGTACCCAACTACTTCGAACAGGAGAACTGGAAACGAGGGAGGGGATGCAAGTAGAAGGCGATGAAGAAAATTTGAGCAGTACCCAACTACTTCGAACAGCAGAACTGGAAACGAGGGAGGGGATGTGTCCTTGCAAGGTGAAGGCGATGAAGAAAATTTGAGCAGTACCCAACAACTTCGAACAGCAGAACTGGAAACGGATAGCAAAGAAATCAAAATCTAAAAACGCGAGCACAAATGACGAAACCCTAAACCATCACACACTATGCAAAGAAATGTGTGCTCTGCGTTCCAAGACCCTTAAACCCTAGATCCAAAAATCACTCCATTCGCATACCTGTAGAGCATGTTCTGTATAGGTAGATATTGAGAACGAGTCCATTTACAGATCTGCAGATCATGTTCTCTATAGGTAGATATTGAGAACGAGTCTATTTACAGATCTGCAGATCATGTTCTCTATAGGTAGAGATTGAGAACGAGTCCATTCTGCAGATCTGCAGAGTATGTTCTGTATAGGTACATATGTAGAACGACTCCATCGCAGATCTGAAGGGAATGTTATGTATAGGTAGATATACAGGAACACTCCATCGGATATCTGCAGAGCATGTACTGTATATGTACATATGCAGAATTGGGTCTGGGTGTACAGATCTGGGTATACAGAACTGGATATACAGTACCCTATACTTGTAACATTGTGTATATAACATTGTATGTATAAATATATAAGGATCTTAGTATATGTCAATGTCGTGTACTAAATCCTAGCTACGCAGGTCTGGAGGACGCCTTCAACGCGGACGTGGAGTGGATGAACGTCGAGTGGAGTGGATGGACGGCTGGACACTGCTGACGTCACTTCGCGGGCAGTCCTGTACCTGTCAGAGGTGCCCCCTATAAGTTCGTGGGGGGGTATTTAACGTCCTCCGTTATCTTGCCTTTGGAATCATGCTTTCCTTATCATAATTAGATAGATTATGTTCTTTATTTGCGGTCATAACATTATTCAATAACCTAATGTTTGAATCTACATTAGGTTGGGGCATCCCATGGTTATATTCTCAGGGTCCACATGAATGAACACACACTGCTTGAATAATGTCATGATACTCGCCTCTCCCATGTAAGTGCTACTAAATTTCTTTTATGAAAATGGGTTCCACCTATCTTCAAATCCTCCCCTCCCTCGTTAGTTCATTGCATTGAGAACCATAGGAACCCTAGGATCCTATTCTTTGACTTTGTTCCCTAGAGCTCGATCAAAGGGCACCCCCTCATAAATAGGATAGCTCGCCTTAGACACTTCATTGGTATCCAAAAAACATTTAACTAACCAACCTTGCGTAACCTTAGATGTTGGATGTTTTATGAGAATATAGTACTCTTAGCCAATATGGTTACCTCTCATTTAAACCTCGGTGAGGTCTTCACGGTACTCTTAGCCAATAGGATGAAGAATCGGACACCTACTTATTTGTGCGATGTGGTTAGGTGTGGCTCCAAGAATGTATACCCAAAAGACATGTCTTTAAAAGAAGATTAAACTATGTGTTATGAATATTATAACCATGTTAGGTTCAATAACTTTTAAGTATGACATTACTTTTCTTGGATATTTAGTAGATGTATTCATCTTACGAAACTTTATGACATAGTTTTAAACGCATAAGAACATATGATCGTGTGTATATAGTGTGAACGATATTTGTTGATCAAATTGAGAACTTGTCATTCCGTTTTTTCTTTGATGAATAGAAAAATATATCCCTAACAACTCTTCTTTAGAGATAAACACAATTTAAAGATTGAAAGTCAGTAATTTTCATGAATATAGTGATTCGGTTGGAAAACTAATCACCAGTTGGGAGGTTGGCCATGACTCATGAGCTCAATAAAGAACTAAATATAGTATGAAAAATTTCCAGATCCCTTTTCTTGGAACAAATTGAAGAATCAATTGCAAGAGAAACAAAATACAACCAACATGGGCAAACCGGTGCGACCCGGGTGGAAATCAAGAAATAATACCCATATGTGGCCTAAATTTCCAAGTGACAAGTAAGTTACTCCGTATGAGTCCAAAATGAGTGCTCATATTTGTTTTATGTTTAGAATTTTTTTAGAATTGCATTTGGAGTGTTATTGAAACAATCAAAAGTATAAAAAGAGTCAGGCTTGGTGTGGATTTATGTTTAGGCCTTAAGCCTATTTTGTGTGGTGAAGTAGAAGCTTAGTGACATTAGGGAGTGTTTTGGTTAAGTGAGTAGTGTTTGATGAAGCAAGAGGAAGGGCCTTGGATTTAAATGTTTGAATTAGAACATGCTCTTGTTGGTTTAGAGGGTGAGGGTTTAGTGGATAGGATAAGGTCCTACTAAGTAGGAGAATGTTAAGGGGTTGTGGTCTTGGGTGCCCTCTCCTCCTCCTCCTCTCCTCTCTTCACTTCTCTCTTCTTCTTCCCCTCTCTCTCTCCCCCTCCTCTCTAGGATTTTGAGCTCTTAGAGTTAGAAAACATGAGTGAATTAGGAAGAAGTTATTAGGGGATTTAGTGTGATTAGGTAGGAATACTAGTAAGAGGGTCTTGTGGACATTAGTGAGGTCAGGTAGGGGATTAGTGTAGTTAATTAGGATTTGAACATTTAGCTGATATCAATAGGCAGCTGAAGGTAGCAGCTGCGAATACTTAGACTGGCTGAGAAGGTCAGCTGCCGAGGCTTACAAGGGAATTCAGAGGGCCGCTGAAGGTAGCAGCTGCGAATACTTAGACCGGCCGAGAAGGTCAGCTGCGAGGCTTACAAGGGAATTCAGAGGGCAGCTGAAGGTAGCAACTGCGAATACTTAGACTGGCTGAGAAGGTCAGTTGCCGAGGCTTACAAGGGGATTCAGAGGGCCGCTGAAGGTAGTAGCTGCGAATACTTAGACCGGCTGAGAAGGTCAGCTGCCGAGGCTTACAAGGGAATTCAGAGGGCCGCTGAAGGTAGCAGCTGCGAATACTTAGACCGGCCGAGAAGGTCAGCTGCGAGGCTTACAAGGGAATTCAGAGGGCAGCTGAAGGTAGCAACTGCGAATACTTAGACTGGCTGAGAAGGTCAATTGCCGAGGCTAACAAGGGGATTCAGAGGGCCGCTGAAGGTAGCAGCTGCGAATACTTAGACTGGCTGAGAAGGTCAACTGCCGAGGCTTACAAGGGGATTCAGAGGGCAGCTGAAGGTAGTAGCTGCGGGACTTAGACTGGCTGAGAAGCAGAGCCCTACATCGGGCGCCCATACCCATGCCCATGCCCATACCCACCCATGCCCATGGGTTTTGGGTGGGCATGGGTGCAATATTATTGTTCATGGGCGGGCATGGGTGGGCATGTGTGAGCCCAAAATTGATGCCCACATTGGTTGTTAACACTTGTAAAACATTACAAGTGGTGTTTTGGTGATTTATGATTATTCACAAAAATATAAAAAGAGTGAAGCTTGAAGAAAGCTTAGTTTGAATCATTAGGCTTTTGTGGAGTGGATTTAAGTAGAAGAAGGACAAACCTTGGTAAAGTGTGGTAGGTAGAAAACCAAAGTTAGTTAAATGTTTGAATTAGGATCCTTGTTGATCATTTGAGGGAGGAAGGCTTAGGAGATGGGATAAGAGCCTACAAAGTAGGAGAAAATCTCGAGGGCTTATCGTGAGCCTTGAGGGTGCTCACCCCCTCAAACTCACAATATAATCCTTCATTCTTCCCTCACTCATCATCTCTTTCTTTCGTGCTCCTTGGCACTTCACGTGTTATAAGTGTGGGTGCGTGGGAAGCAAGATAGGAGCACGTGTGTGTGCATGGATGTAAGGTTAGGAGCCAAGGCTAGTTGGCCTTGAAGAGGGCTTGACCTCTTATTAGTAATAGTTGGGCGTGAATGATTTAAAGTTCAATTTATGGCTTTGTTTGAATACTTGGATTTACATTGATTAGCCTTATACTTATGCGGATGTGCAAAGTCTCTTATTGGAGCATTTAATTTTGTTGGACTTCATATGAATTTTTGAGAGCCAAAAAACCGAGACTATGTCCAAACTTCCAAAAACTAGTGAAAAAATGTAGATTCAAAGGGAACAGCGTAGAATTGTGACCATACACTTTGTGGCAGTAGAAATATTATTACATACTCATGTAGAGGACTTCATTACCTATCCATGGATACCAAGAACTTATTTGTTGGACTTCATATGAATTTTTGAGAGCCAAAAAACCGAGACTATGTCCAAACTTCCAAAAACTAGTGAAAAAATGTAGGTTCAAAGGGAACAGCGTAGAATTGCGACCATATACTTTGTTGCAGTAGAAATATTATTGCATATTCATGTAGAGGACTTCATTACCTATCCATGGATACCAATAATTCATTTTTTGGACTTCATATGAATTTTTGAGAGCCAAAAAACCGAGACTATGTCCAAACTTCTAAACTTCTAAACTTCGAGATTAAGGAGTGTAAGAAGACATAGTATAGACTTGGCTAAGTTGCGTATATTCCAACGATAGATTGTAATCATACATTGTGTTACAAAGAGAGAAATCTCTACATGTCATTATAAACTTCTCCATTCGGGCTAGGACGAAATTGAAGGGTGGAGGCTTTTTGGTGACAGCATGGCTGCGCTATTATTGTTCATGGGCGGGCATGGGTGGGCATGGGTGGGGCATAATTACACAATTACACAATACACATTACATAATTTTTGAATACATGGGCGCAATTTGAATAGCATGGGTGGGCATGGGTGGACACATGTCATGCTATGTGTGGGCATAGGTGGACATAGGTGCGCACATGTCATGCTATGGGTGGGCATGGGTGGGCATAGGTCGTTGCTGATGGGCATGGTCTGGGTATGGGTGCAATTAGAAAGGAAAATGTTGGGCTCTGCTGAGAAGGTAGCGGCTGCCGAGCTCATAAGGCCGGAATGGGAGTGGCGGTTGCAAGGACTTAATGCTAGGCTTTGAAGGATTTTAGTTAGATGACTAAAGGGGGGACCAAGGTGATATAAAGGGGGAAGCCCGTGGTACTACATTAGACTAGGTGATAGTTAGTTAATTAGATTATTACTTAATATTAATTTAGATAATTAGTTCATTAGCAAGCTAGGAGAACACGAGGTATTGGATGGTAGGATTAGCGGTTGAATTTGGATGTGAGTGATGTTGGGGCCGCAATAGGGTGTGTTATAATTGTGATAATAGAGAAGAGTGTTTGTCAATGCTTGTAATATTATCGTGGAATGGATTGGTGTGCAATGATTGATGGGAAATGCAATGGATTTTTACGAAGTTGGGAAGAGGGAGTTATGTAAAGATGAATGTGATCCCCATTCCCTCACCCGGACTAAGGCCTCACCTGGACGCTTAAGGGTGGGTGGTTTGGCCTCACACTCCGGGAAACAATGAGACCTTTGAATCCCCGGGTCAAATCAAATTTGTTGAGAATGTCCTGATAGGCCACGTTTGGGGTCTTTTCCAAGTCCTCAAGGGTCCATTTCCACTTGATCCTCCCATAATCTTGCAAGGCGTCCCAAATGACTTGACGTGTTTCCTCAATGGGCCATTGCAAATTGTTAAAAACCAAATCACTCCTTTGATGCCAGATTATCCAAGGAATACCGCTTCTAAGCAAGAACCAAATGCGACTGAATTTTTTAAGAGTTTTGCACAAAGTTCGATCAAAGAGGCATTGCATCGTAGAAAAAGACTTCCACAGACTGAGGTTCCCTTTTTTGGCGAGGAGTTGCCAATAATGTTGGCAACATATCGCCACCTGTGTTTAAGTGAGCGGATAGCTATAGAACCTATGTTCCACCGACTCCACTGATTGAGGGCCGCAATGGGGGCAACTTTTGTCAATCTCCATGGAGATTTTACCTCTCCACTTGTTAACCGCCACAACCTTATGGATGACCGACCACAGGAAAACAACCTTTTTTTGTGCCTTAGGTTTGTGCAAGATGATATTCCACTTTAGGGAGGTGGAGGGAGGAGTTTCATACTTCCACTTGTGTAGAATTGGCTTCTTGAGGATTGCTTGCTTAGTAATCCATTCCTCCCTTCTTTGGCAAAATAGGCAAAGAAGGGGTAACTTCCGGCCACCATCACCGAGCCGGGTCAAAGAACAATTGATCAAGTTTCCCAAAGAACATGTTAAATTGAGTTTTGTTGCTCCCTCTTGTAAGGCTATCCACCCTAACCCGTGCTATCCAACCATCGAAGGCCATTGGTGATATTACATTTGCAGTGTTGGGTTTACTCTCAGTAAGGGTGAGGTATTCTGAACCCACGGAGGAGTTGGGGATAATATTCATAAACCCAAATCCAGTGTTCAAACAATCATTATAAAGCAAAGCTTGCACACTCTCCCAAAACAAATTGTCTTTTCAAAAAAGGACCTCTGACCGTGTGTTGGGGTAATACTCCCGAGTTCAAGACCACAATGTGGTCTCGACGAACATTAAGGGTTAAGAACCAATTACCTCATGCTCACAAGCTACTACATAGTGTAACATACAAGCACCTATGATAGAAACTTTGAGCACTTCTTTGACAACTATACTTTGTGTTTGAAAATTGTCAAATGAATATTCAAAATACAACAAATCATGAAGTTGGTAAATGCTACTTAGTTCATGAAGTTTGACATTGTGTGATTTAGATATGGTCAAAGAAAGTGAAGGGTTTTTTGAGAGCTACACTAAATAATCCTATTATTGTGGGCCATAATAATTTTCTAGAGTCCACACTAAATTCTCATAATGAGAACTAATGTGGGCCACATTAATTTCCAATGCACACTAAATTTCTAGTAGAAAATTACCATGGATTGCATTAATTCTTTGGCTTTTAGAAGGTGAATGTGGGTAATTATTTCATTTTGTGTTGTTCATGTCCTATAACTAATATTCAATGTGTTGGTTGAAAGTCTTCATGAAGACTTAGGGGTAGACCCATGGTCTTGGACCCACTTGGACCCACATTAATTCTACCCTACCTAGAAAATTAGTGTGGCATGCACTCATTTTCCACCCACACTAATAGGATTGTTTAGTTTAGTGTTGAGAGAACCATTTTTTTTAAAAGTTTTTTAGACTCTCTCAACCCACGAGTTGTGGTCATTGAACCTTTGAACAATTTTCAACTTATCAATCATTAGTGTCTTAGTACCAAAAGGGGGGGGGGCACCAATAAATCACATTTGTGATCAAATTTTGAGAAGATACAATGGTTACAAAGTGAAGTTTTTGTGTAGGGCCAATTCATGAAAAGTAGGTTTTTTCGTTTTGAAATTTTGAAGGGCATGCTAGAATAATTTTACTTTCCTAAATGGATGTGTAATTTTGTATTGTATAGTATGTGAGCCTCTGTGTTAATGAATTTAGGGTACCGAAATGCCTATTTAAAAGGGGGTCAAAAGCTTATTGATTGAGTGACGGATATCTTTCACCTTGAGTCCATGCTTGGGCCATGTGATGTTTGGGGTATGCTCAAGATGCTAAATACAATTGATTTTCATGATTGGCATTGACCATAGGCAAGCAAACTTTCCTCCACCTAGGCTTCACCCTCAAGCCTTGATAACCTCTTACGAATCTAGATCTAACCACACCTTTTTTATATTTTAAAATGAAATCACATGAAACCTTCACAAATCTACCATCGGAACCCAAAGGAGTGTATGTTTAAAGAGGGACACCACGTTGAATGCATGACGAGGTGAAAAATGGAGTTTTGACATGAAAAGAAGGGTGCCATGAATCTTTGTAGGAGAAAAGGATCAAGACATGTGCCCTAATTGTGGATGCTTCCAACTCCCCAAACATTCCTAACTATCATATCAGATTGGGAATTGTCTCATCTACTTAGCAAATCATAAAGGTTTTCATGTCAAACTCTAAAACGAGAGAGTAAAATTGCAAAACACACAAGAGTCCCGAGCCTTTGATTGATCACATCTCGGGGGGTTCACTGGCGAAAATTGTAGAACAACGTGCGATAAAAAATAGGGTCTAATATATTCATTGTAGATAAATTTTGTAAAAAAACTTACACATAATATAGGGGGTTTTAAAATAGTGAAAAGGGATTACATGTAAAATACCATCACACCTTTATTTTGAAAAATATCATACCTTATAATCTTTTCTGCAAGGTAAATAGCCCCCCAATAAATAGGTCCCGAACGCACGTGTATGCAAAATATAAGAGGGAGTGAACCCCCGAGGATCACATAGACCCTCCCATTTCTAATAATTGTTGTTGAACATTATCTATACTCTTGAGCTTCAAGCATTGTTTATTGGTGTAGGAGCATGTCCTTATGAAAGCGTGTCCCTATTCATATCTCATGATAAAGCAACTTATCCAACAACAACTTCTATGTTGATAAGAACAAGATAACATTTGGGTTTTGGTCCCAAACGATCCAAGTATTTGGCACAATTTTCTTAGGGCTGTTGGAGCTTGGAATTTGGGTGCAATATACATCCATCAACCGCCTCAAAAGAGTCACGGGCACGGTACACAAGGACCTAAGAACCGTGTAAGTTAGGTACAAATATTGTACGAGAAAGGGATTGCATAGCTGTGTGTACGGGAACTAAATGATGAGTTCCAACTTCCAAGCCGCTCTCTCCTCTCATTGAAGGTGGAAACATGGTGGTCATAATGTAGTTTGATTCTACGCTTCCCCCAACGTTTTAACATGTTTTATATAGAGGGAATTGTTAAATCAACCACACAACGGTTAAACCAACCACAATCGATATGAAAGGAGTCGACTAGGTTCTGACTTGTCATCCAAGTTAGTTGATTTTATTAGTTCTAACACAAAGCTAATGCTATGCTCCTCTTCATGCTCTTCTTCATGTGTGCGATGAAAATACATTTCCTAACAAATCATAAGACTGCACAATGTGTTTCTGTGATCATTTTTGTAAACTACGTGGTTGATCTCTCTCTCTCTCTCTCTCTCTCTCTCTCTCTCTCTCTCTCTCTCTCTCTCTCCACACACACACACACACCTATGTACATATATCATAACATATGCATTATGAATTAGATTTTTCAGCCCTTATGCATTAGTATTTTTGTGAGCCTTGAAATCTAGTTACATTTTTTTTTTAATGAATGTTGAGTTTGGGAGTTGAATATTTTGTGTTCTCAACCTAAATATGAATATGTATTTTATTTTTCTCTCCAAACAAGTAGTAGGTCGTATATAATTGTGTGTTGTCTACATACTAGTGTTAGTCCATTATTTTTTTCTTGGTTGATATCACGTTGGATATGTAAAAGTCTTGGGAGGAGAACACTAGGGTAGCCTTTTGTAACTGGCTTGAGAGTGGAGTGCATGACATGTTTCTAGCCAATGGGAAGCGTTGTTTGGAGAGTTTTGAGTTGCAAAACCCTAGTTAAAGTGATGATAACTACACTAAATATTGTACCTAGTGTCATTTGCTATTTGGAGTTACACAACGTTATATATATATATATATATGTTTTATTACTCCTGCAAGACTTTACCAAGTAAAGATGTCCATGTCCTACAATGTCCATACAACCACTTTGATCTTTGTTGGTTAAAAATGAGATATACAGTAACTATTTATAGCATTGTATGATTCCAAATAATAAGTGACACTAAATGCAATATTCAGTGAAGTGAGTTTTCCCTGTATGCTCAGTGCTGGATGCAATTTCACCTTCCCCATCCCTTCACCTTACAGCCTTACGCCTTTACAACTGGACTGCATCTTTGATTCTCTTGTAATACCTACCATGACAGTCACATGTTTGAATATGTTTGTGAGCCTTCATACATATACTTTTCTAAGAATTATTGATATCAAAAACTTTTTTTTCTTTTTTCTTTCCTATCAATGAAGTCGTACGATTAAAGATGTTGTCTTGTATACCCATTTATCAAAACCTGGAGATTCCACAGAAATAAATTCTTAATTATTTCTAAAAAAATTAGCATGCCCCATACATAACATTATTTAGATCTATCATAGTGAATTGTGTCCACGAAATATTATGGATATTTCTTACATTTAGATTGAATGTGGGAATATCCAGAAATATTCGGTGGAATATTTCTAGTCCCATAAAACATTGTTACGCATTTGAATAATGTTATGCAACAACTGTAATATATTATGTGGATACTCAAAAGAGTTGTCTAATGCCCTAGGTGAAGGGGTATCGAAATACGAGTTGTAGATTGAGGGCCGGTTTACACTACGGTGGAGAAGTCCACCGGTCATGAAAAGAAGGACGTTTCTCAATTGTGATTGGTCGAAAATGCAACTCTTGACCGGTGGGTGTTTACACTAGGTGAAGAAAACAATGGTGGTGAACTTTTCTCATGGATGATAAAATGACATGGCCGCCTACATGGCGGCACTTTTTGGAGTTGGGCTTCTCTGGAGGAGGAGTTTCTTATCCGGCCTGAAGAGGCCGGACAAGAAACTCCTCCGGAGAAGCCCAACTCAATAAAAATATTTTATTGCCTTTAATTCTTCTCCGGCACATCCACCATTTGCCTCATATAACCATGTCTTGGCCAAGCATTCTTGACCGACCGGAGGCCTTCTCCACCGTAGTGTAAACCGGCCCTGAGCCACCTCCACTACAACTCCAATTGACTCGTTACAAGGTAAATGGACTTAAAACAGACATTGTTCTTCTTATTACTTCACCTCTCCTAGGATATTCTGCAAGTTAATTTGAGAAATTATAGTCGGTTCAACTAGGTCTCCTCCACAAGTACGAGGCCCTCAGGTGGGCAAGAATCAAGGAACTAGAGGTTTGTCATTGAAAGGCGCAATCAACAAGTGCCTGATGAAATGCTCTCGTGCATCAACACAAATGGGGAGAGCAATGCAACTTATAGCCCACCCACACTTAATGTTGTGGCCCACTAGCGAACAACTCTTACCAACAGGGGTCACTTTTAATTCTAATCTGGCTAGTGAGAGCCACTGGATGTAACCAGTGTTGGTAGAAACCGTTGATTGGTGGCCTGCACCAGAAAGTGCAGGTGGGCTATTAGTGCATGAATTAAACTTGGACATCGGACTACCCACCCATTTGCTAATCAAAGTTCCGGCACTCAGACTGTATAAGTAGGGAAATTTAACACTTGCATAGCTTAAGGCTATCTCTTATCTTGTTCAACAATCATAAATATAAGTAACATGGAGTTTAAAGTGCTCACAATAAGGTGACTCGGCGGCCACCTTACAAACAAAAATGATCATATACCCCCACAACATCACGAGCACACTAACCCCACCACTACAAAGTTCATCTAGTTACTTAGTTCCCATGGTCAATTTGATCACCCTGGTCACTTTAATGCCCAACCCAAGAGGTGTTAGTAGTCATGCATCACTGATATTATGTCCAATGGACATGATACCAAGGGTGGGTCAAACAAGCATTTCAATCACGTTGATCCCACTAAGGTTAGCGTTTCTTCTCTCTCTCTCTCTGCTCACAATAAGGCCACACACCTCAAAGGTTGACCATGAACTCCTTTGGATGTTTTTAGACATATTTATTTTTTATTAACTTTCACTAATTTCCCAATACATCATTTATGGTATTTGATGTTATGTATTCTATTGACAAATGGTCTAAAATAAATGTCTAGAGGACTAGTAGTGTCACATCCACTAGTTGTCAACATGCCATGATGCCACTATTTGCCAACATAAGTAACTTCTTGATGTGCATGCTTCTTCAATGTATGATACTTAATGTAGGGCATTGGAATGTTTGAAATGAGGATTTAATGTTCTAGTATGCAAGAAGAAGTTGTTATTGAGCATACTCATTCCAATTATCATTTCTTTACACTTACACTCAACTTGTCGACCATTGCGTAGCCTACACATAGATCTAAATCATTCTTAAACATATTAATGCCAAGATATTAGTAAGCACACTAATACCCACTTTCACAAAATTACACTTTAGTCGAGTTGTTGGCCATTAATACAACCTAGTACATAACTCCGTATAGGGTAAGTGGCACTATGTCGCACCCATGATAGAGCTGAAAGGCAACTTTTGAAAAGCCCTTTTAAAACCAACACGTGGTGAAGATACCGGCCTTTGTAGGCTAAACGATGTACGTGAAGTCAATGTAGGTTTGAAGTAGCACCGACCACATCCCAACTTTGACCTTCATGTGTTGCTCGAGCACATCTTACAACTCACCTTGGATTGCTCCACAAACCAAGGAAAACCAATAAAGGCAAGACAAAGTCATGCATATATCCTTTTTACTTGCAATCACCATGTGTCATGCCAATTTGGTGAAGCTAGGAGCACCTATCACCAAATCCATATGTTTCACAATGAAGACACATGATGGGGTGTCAAATGCATAGCCCGGTAGTGTCCGGAGAGATGTTTGGGCACAATCGGTTGATGTCCTAGTGTTTCCAAGTCCAACCGGTTACATGTTGACATTTTTTGGTTTTTCTTTGTTGAATTGGGGTATATTCTATAAATCACTCTAAACTAATTGGTAAATTTCTTGAAGTCTTGAACTTCAACCGGTTGATATGTATCTAGCAGCGGGTTTTCCCTGTTCATTGTAGCTCATGTCCGACAAAAATCAAACATAACTAAGAACTAAGCATTGGAGAGTTTGTGTGGAATTCACATAAGGTATGCAGTTGTTCTTTGATTACATCTCTAAATTAGACTCCTTTATTTGATCAGAGTCCGGTTAGGTGCAAATCAAAGAACACACACCATAAAGACGCATGTGTTTGAAGAGAATGGATTACATTTTCATCATTGGTTACTCCACACACCAGTGAACATAACTGTGAGGACCTATTTATTAAGTTAAGAAATAAAAGAAACATATGCTTATGACAACCATAACTAAGGGAGGTCCAACTTTCACTATGATCTTTGATCATGCTTCATCGTAGATTTGCTAGTGGAATGCAAGTTTTGTTGTGAAAACCTATTTTGTAGATTGGAGATCTTGAAAAACAAACCAAATAACATCCACAAACCTACAAGAGAAAGTTGTAAAGGGTGGTTTTATACTTGTATAATTGCTTGGTTGGAATAAAGGGCATCATCATCAACATTTTAGAAGCAAATTCAATTTCTTTTTTGTCCAAAATAATAATCAACAATACAAGATATCTTGAAATCACTACACCGTTTGTGGTAGTAAGTGTCACATACACTATTTGCGAAGGGCCTAAATTGGATGCCTTGAGGTCTCAAAGTGTCACGCGCACTAATTACCAATATGATTCTATTTGTCAACATAAGTAACTTCTTTAAGTGAAAAATACCTACTTTATGACGTTAAGCACACAGGGATACTTTAGATGATAGTCTTACGTTTTAGTATGCAAGGGGAAGATATTTTGAGCGTACTAATGGCAAGTGTCATGTGTTTACATTTCAGTATGCAAGAGGAAGATATTCTTAAGGATGCTAATGGCAAGTGTCATTTGTGTTCACTTTAATCAACTGGTAGACCATTGTGTAACATGATGTAGGCATACACCTCATAATATTATTGAACATAGTCATGCCAAGATATTAGTAAGCGCACTAAGTTGAACACCAAGTGTCATGGGTGTCACTTATGATGAAGTTGTTAATCACCAATGTAACATAGCATACACCTCAAAATAGAGTAACTGACACTTTTATGCATGTGACACTAAATACCATAAATGATGTAGAGCTTTGCTTTGGCTTGCCTCAAAAGTATGAGTTTCATAGTGTGGTGGATAAATGTAACAAATCTCATGCCATCAACTTCGTTGCGTTCCTCATATATTAAATTTTGTAAGAAAGAATATACCAAAAATTCCAATCAACTCAAAATCCACCCACAAAATAATTAATTTATAATTTTTGAATATGAATATATAAGGTGTTTTGTAATCATAACATTATTCATATCCATATCAATGTTTTGTGGGACTTAAAATATTTCATGGAATATTCCCATACGATAATCCGAGTGTGGGAAATATCCAAGATTATTCCGTGGAATACTATCAGTCCCACATAACATTGTTATGAATTTGGATAATGTTCTGACCAAACTACATCACAATATAGTCCTAGTACTATAGGTGGGCAACTAATGTGGACATAATTGATACGAATCACTATAGTTGTTTAGTCAAGGTGGAAATGATGTGGGCCCATGATTCCAAGTCTTCTCCTACATCATTTCTACATCAATTTCCTTGAAAACAACCAATGTGGTCCACACCAATTTTAAATTGGAGTTGTGACTTGGATAAAAAAATAATGTGAGTTCTAGAAAATTATCGTAGCCCACATTAATATAGGGTTGAGTTCAACCTCAAGGTTGGGTAATGTTATTGAAAAATCAAAATACCATAACATGAATGATTTTTACTTTTTTATTTTTTTTGATAGCTCCTTGTTGAGATTCTATCAAGTGCTTCTTGTAATCTTTTGGCTTCTTTCATTACAAAGATTGTCCCAATTAGTGAGAGAGGGCGGTCCATGTGGGAAATTACTGAAGGTGATACTAAGTTTCTTCACGTGCCACTAAAAGATCTAGGAAACATTGTTGATCTCGATATTATTCACTAAAATAACTATTCATAGCACCACAATTCATTGAAAATACCAACGTTATTCAGTTTGGTATTCTTTACTGACAAGTATGTTTTTGCATATTCAATCTACAAGCACCTTGGAGCACGCACTAATTTTTCTTCAAATGTATGGTAAATGAGCTTCTCTTTATGAATTTAGTATCACTTAATAAAAAGTCAGCCTCACGAATGGTAACTACACGAAAAAAAATATGATGATGAGGAGCATTTTTTAGGTTTTTATTTTTTAGTGGAGAGAGAGAGAGAGAGAGAGAGAGAGAGAGAGAGAGAGAGAGATTCCCTTTCTAGTAAAAGGATTACAAGTTCTTATTTGAATTACAATGTCCCCACCATCATGAACATGTGCTCTCAAGTTCCTACTCGGGAGTTAGAAGTCATGGACTGGTTTACACTTGGGGTCCATGTCCAAGTAGCTTAGGGTCCAATACACTCCTTAGTGAATCCTTGTCCCTGCATTTTGGACTCAAGATTGGATCCAACTAATATATTTGTTTCTTAAAATAAGGAGTGTTTTTTGTTGAATGGAAACTATCAAGATACGATGGAAGCAAAATCATGCCATGTTAATGCTACTTCATTTTATTATACCTTGGATCTGGATCCTAGTGTAAACTCTTGGGTCCAAAAGTTTGTTCTCAACCAATATGATTGCTAGATTTTGGAAGTTTCTTTGGTCTTGGACCCTACTATGAACGTAACCTAACCCTTCTTTTCCTTGGGCTACATGCCAATAATCTTGAAATTTTGACACAATCATTGATGTTGAGGACATTTGAGCGCATGATCTCCAACATTGTTATGGATTGGCTTCTTTTATGTGAAAGCCAACTTAACAGTGAAGATTTGAATGGGAAAACCTCCCTATCTAAAGAGAATTTAAGACTATTCAACGATAAAAAGAAAAAGTTGAAGTTTTTAATTTGAGGCAATTAATGAATTATTTTGTTTCCTAATTGCAGACAGCACCGACGGTGGATTAGCACTCTAGATTGAAGTAGAAGGGATCATTTAATACTTTTAAGAACGTATACTATTTGATATTTTGAGTTTACGAATTTAGAGTTAATGTGCTTACCGTAAATGGAGTTGAAATTTATTAAAGGTGTCTATTATGGTGACATCTTTGGAAACGTTTAGTTTGGGTGTTGTCCAAAGTTCCAAACTGCTATAGATAGGTGATACTAACAACTAGCAGTACCCATGGACATGAATTTTGTCTCTCTCTGAAGCCTTGAGTGACTTTCTACAAGCATCTTTAAAACACCTTCATATCAAAAGAAAGTCTTATGAGATTTGCACATGTCTATTCTTCTTAGATACATAGATAGATAGATACGCCGGCCTTGGATGAAGGCAAGCATATGGGCTACTGTCACCTTTCGGTGGTGGACTCTGTCATTCATATTTATTTATCTATATAAAGGGGATTGTCAAATCAACCACACTGGTCAAAACGATTGTAGAGTCGCTTTGCACGGTCACCTGAGTTGTCAAAATTCGAGCAATCCAAGATGTGAGCTAAAATGTAAGAAAGAGGGAGCCTAGCTAATACCTTGCTCCTCTTCATGTGTGTGATGAAAAATCAAAATTTGACAAATCATGTGTGACCGCACGACACGTTTATGTGGTCATTTTAGCAAACTACATGATCGATTTAACAACCCCCTCTCTTGTATATAATCTCCCATCACCCAACGGGGTTACAGAGCATTTCAAATAAAAGAGATCGGCCCTTGGGGTTGCTATGACAATTAAAACCTTTGGGGTGAGGGAAAGTTTCCTCTTGAGCCACTCATCGCCAAAATTTGAGGGTCATGTCACCTATATGATCTCCAATAGCATCTTTCCATGACATCACCAAAACATCAATGTTCACCTTTGAAAGGAGATTAAGGCAGATGGATCTTCAATGGTTGCTTGTCCTACTAACCCAGTTCTCTTGGGATATGAAACATGCGAGTAGAACAAGATGGTTAACAAGTCCAAATCGAGGCCGTAGCCACTTTCCACATAATTTATGGAGCTTATAGGCATTATCCAAATCAAGATTCTTGTGCTCGTTGAGTGGTCAAATAGGGGACCCTCAATTTTGTCGACTATTGAGCCTAGAACAATATTCATATTTTGAGCACGCAATCCCATATGTTCTCAACACATGTCTTTATGGTATTTGTACTTGGAGTCACACCAAACCACACTCTTCTCCAACATAGATGTTTTAATAATAAAATAATCGAATGATGGTTGTTTAACGTAAAGATTCTTTCGTTTATAAGATACTAATGGTTTGTTTGTTCATGATTTGTAGCAATAACTTATATACAATCCATTGACCATGCCAACCCAACCCACGTATACACAAGTCTTCAAAATGTCATACAAATATATCTTTATTCTTAGTTTGTTGCCTCTTTTAGATCCAAAATATGATATCCACATGAGATCCCAAAGTTCATAACCTAAATTAATGTGATGACAACTTGTGAAATTTACTTTACTTCCTTCATTTTTTCTAAACTATTATATCTGGTTAGATGTGACGTCCATCATTACGATTTATGTCCAAAAAGTTTACACACAAGCTCGTGCATATGATCAAGGTGAAGCATCCCTCAATCATGCCAACCGTAACATTCGTGTTGTCTCAGTCTCTCCAAAGAGTTTTTGATGACCTACGTAAACGTCTTCGAGATAACCAAGAGCTCACTTTTCAAAGTAAGGAAAACCTCATACACGTCAACAAACATATTTCTCTTGGAGTCATAAACTTAGACTCATGGATCTTTGAAGATTGGAAAGGGGCCACCGCCAAGTAAGATAACATAACTTAGGCACCATGGTGTACTATGATACAAAGACACTTGTGCAACTTCCCTATTAGGGTGGGCCTTATGAGGTCACAAAGTCACTCTTCGTGACTGCATACATATGCCTTGTTGGTATATGAACAGGTTTGTAGTTTGAAGTGGGCACCGAAAAAGACATGTGTTGCAATTGAGCCGAACTATGTGTCCATAATATCTAGGTCCAAATAGACACTTGGCATGAGCATCTCACTACATGGAACCTCCAAAGGTCTACAGATCGACATATTTTCATTGTCCCTTGTTAAATATGACAAGCCATATCCCGTCTCACCATCTAGTACACTCTAAATTCCGTAGTATCACACCTGTGGCAACCAAAGTGCACGTGATATTACGGAGTTGTGTAGTGTTAACATGGATGCGTGATACTATAGATTTAGTGCAGCATGTGACATTATGGAATAACATAAAGGAGATGTGAGGACAATTTAAATTCGTTTTCCCGTCTCTTATGCTAGTGTGGTCCACTCCACTTGGCCTTCCCGGACGATGTGGCGGACACATCCACCATCGTTCAACAAGTGGCATAAGAAGAAGAAGAAGAAGAAGAAGACACTCCACGTGTACGTTGACACATGGCACAATGCGAGGGTGTGGGTTGACTTCTTTGATGGTTGCATTAATGACAAATTTTGTGATATAAGGGAGAGAAATGTGACAATAAGTAGTGAGATTTGAACTACGAACATCCGTTCCCTAGGGTTTTGGGATATTAGAGAGTATGTGACATTATGGAGGTTGATATTACAGAGTTTAGGGTGTCTTTGGAGGGTTCATGACTACATCATCCTCTAATGACAATTCTTGTACATACTTCTACATCCAATTCATATTTGAGAGCATAAGAATGAGCTTCCGGTATCGAATATGGACAATCTGAGATTAATCTTACTAATGGTATATTTCAATTGAAGTAAGGTTGTGGTATTAAATAGATGGGACTATGACAAACATTTGAGCACATGAGATCTTTAATATGATTGAAAGTAGTTCAAGAAAAAAAAAAAAAAAAATCCATAACAAGGTCAATGCAATTGATGCATGAAAAATTGACATCATCTACTTAAAATGAATCAATCCCTAAACGTCAAAGTAAATCATTCCAAAATCGATAAAACAATTAATCCAATTCAAAAGTTTAGAACCTCTTATGGTGGATTTGTTTGTATTGATGGCGTCTTTGATGTAAAGTTAGGGTTGTACACACTAATTTTGAGCCATCCACGTGTTTAGGATCAGAAGATTATAGTGTAGATATGTACATTGGTATGGTTGGGTACATGTGATTGTCTGGAACAAACATATCCCTCGGCCTTTAGGGATTACTTGATGATGCACACAAATCTCAATGCGGAGCATGGGTCTATTTCAATCCTCAAGAGTAATATTGCCAATCTTCATTTGAAAGCAATACACTAAATATTGTATTTAGTGTCATATGGTATTTTATGTCACTGGTAACTTTTTTTGATGACACTTCTCATGAATAGCTTTACAAAAATCGTCATCCCAACTCACGCGCTTTTGTTTTATAAGCTATTAAATAAGCTTTTGTTCTAGTTCATCTGCTTTTGGTATATTTTGCATCCGAACATTTATATAATGAAATATTGACATGAATGACTGAAATGAGGATGCAAAATCACTTAGTGAGTGACAATAATCTATACTGCCCAAAGCTTTTACAAGAAATGACAAATAGTGGTAGGTTTGGTGTTGGGGAAACTACACAGGCGGTTTCCAATTAGAATTGAGCGAGACAAATAGAATTGGTGACACTAAACACAATATTTAGTGTAGCTGCCAGCCACTTTGTGGGAAAAAGGTAGGCGTCGGAATCGAGTCATTGACAGAATTGGGCGCCTCTATAAGCAAGAGAGGGATGGAATGAGTGGGGGGCCACAAAGGACAACCTTTCAATCTGAACGGTGGGCCTAGCCATGACCAAGCCTGTAATACCTTGGCACTTTTCCTACAGAGGAGGCACTTGAAGGTCTCCCTTGTCAATCATATTGTCACTCTTAGGCCCCACTCGCATGTGAATGTTCGTGCTGAGCTTCTGGGCCCAAAGTAGTTGAACACGAATGTGAAGGGGTACTCAACAGGCACACAAGTACGTTGTGGCAAATGGAATCAAGTGCCACAGAGCGTACCTAGGAGACAAAATTTGTTGAGAGATGCAGAGATATCTTATTTCATTGAGACTCCTCAAAGATGCTTGGATGAGCACTTTCCTTTCATTTTATTATTGGAAACACCAAGTGATAAAGCACACGTACCTGTCAATACCGTCATGAGATGCTGTCAAAGAGTTCTCACATAATCAATTCAAGCACAGTACTCGATTTATTTTGTTCCACACTAGCTAATGTTTCTCCCAACAAAGCTGCCTCACTGAAAACTAGGCCATATTTCTATGGTTGATTCCTGACCAAGATGATTTTGATTGCTCTTACATCAACCCATAGATCAGAACCAAATCTGGTCAGTACTCTTATAATAATTCCAGTTCCCTGCACAACGTCTCATATGTTGAAATACACGTGGCAGAAGACTTAACTTAATAACTATTCTCCAGGTCAACATTGTATCTAATTTTTCCCCAGGTGGCACTTATGAGAATAGAATGTGTGGTTTCTCCCTAAAGTGAACTACATTGATTCCTCTTACATCTTATGCTATGCCCTAGACACCTGGTATTTGGGCCTCAAATCAGCCATTCACAGTGAACTCAATTGCAACAGATAATAAGCATGATTCCCATGCTTGGAATCTAAGATAGAAGCAGAAAAAATGATACGAGGACCATAAAAGCTCAGAGTGCACACCCAAGGAGCAGCCATGTTTAAACTCAGGTCAACCTCAGGTCCTATTTTTCTTTTTTTTGCTGAAGAAATGGCAAGTAAGATTGCTGAACAATCTGCCGTATGCACATGTTGGACTTCAAGTTGCATCAGTCCATCAAGAATTTCACTGTGTGTACCTACATGAAGGACACCTGCCTTTCCTGCTATTCTACAGAATGAGTTTTCCTGATTGGATTCTACATGTGTTAATGAGTGCATCTCATTTGCAGCCAATGGATGTTAAGTACGTCAGACTTTAACATCAGTATTGAGAGGAGCTACCAAGCTTGTCATTGGTCATATTGTCATCTAACTTTGCAGATGCACTTCACTTCTGTACGAACATCACATCATCGGAATCCACCTTAACCTGCATCATAGCGGGAGCAATTTAATATATATCCAATCCAACTGCTGTCATCCCATCTCATAATTTGCTACTTGAAATATCAAAGATTATCCCCAAAAAAAGTGCCCCACCAGAAAAAAAACGCACCTGTTTAAAATGACTTTGTAAGGCACATTTGAGAGAGTCTTGAAGCTTTTCACGAATTGCCAGGTCCGACGATGTTGACAGACAACTTTGTAATCTGTCTAGGAGGGTGTACGGAAACCACACAGCACACATGTGCTTCCGCTTTATAACATCTGCAGGCCTCTGCAGCAAATAAAAAGATTCCAATAAATCTTGTGTCTTCTTCTTTGTAAAACAATCTTTCATCTGCTTTTTATGACGGACAACATTTTCATTGTTAACAACTAGTCAGAAGCTCATACCAGGTTTGTCCATGCTCTGAAATATTCCAGTACAAGATTAGTGGCCTCTGCAAGGCGGTCAAAATCCAAATAAATGCGGAGCAATGCTGCTGGATCAGCACCAAGACCTGCCATCCCTAAGGAGCTTGCCTCCTTTCCACCCTGCAAATTGACAAATGTTAGGATGAACTCTAAAACACCAGATTTCAGTATCATTTACTCAATGAGGTTGTGTGGAAGATAACTTGCCTTGAATATGTTGACAAGCCAAAGAGGAAGCTCCATGTGCCTGTCTACAGTGAAAATGGACTCTGCAACCACTACTGGCAATCGAGGATGCAGGTTTCTGTACTTTTCCTGCAAAAAAACCCAAGAAATGATGATTTTAGCACTGTCAGCACTTCTGCAACATGGTCATTTGGCAAACACTAAACTCTTGATAGAAACCTTAAATCTTCCAACTAGATTATCTCTATACACCTTACCAGGTATAGCTGAAGAGCCTGCCATGCTGTTCGGGCAGATCCAGCTGCTGATAGCTTCAGTCCAATTTCATCATCCCCATCATTTTCATTAGAATCTTGTGTGTTTTCCATCATTGAGGATGTAAGCAACAACCTGGTGACAGGCTCCCCCCCTGTTCTGCGAAGGGGAAAGAGAACGCACACAAGATTGGAAAATATCATCATGAATAGTTTCAACGAGACAATACATGGATCTTTAGAATAGAATCCATACATGCGACAGCACATATGGCTGATCAATAAGTTGTGATATACAAATTATAAGTTGAGAAGTATTTATCTATGCAATGATACCCACATCAATCTACACCAGACCTGACCAAAGGGCCTATTCCTCTGTTTCCTATTATGGATGGATGGATGCATGGATGGGTACACTTTCCTACATTCATACATGTGAGACATTGGACTGGTGGCCCGAATTTTGGTAGTGTTGAGAAGCAACCGGCAACAGTGCAATTTTGCAACACAACTTCCATGATGATACTCACAAATGGGAACCTGAAGTAGCCTCCTGAATTTGAAGGTGACAACAGTTTCTTGCCATTACATCCATGACTTTCTCCAACTCCCTGCAGAAATCACCAGTCCATCTTACTCCGAACACACCCAAATTCATTGCAGAAGTTTAAAAAGCAATCAAAACTGATCTGGGGCTAAATCCAAGGAGAAACCAAATGACGTATATACCTTTTGAGTAATGAATCCTTCCAAAACAAAAAGAGAAGCGAAAATGCTGTTTCATACAACCCGCTCTGGACAAGTGACCACACCACCTCGTCTGGTGTTGCGCCCCCACCTGTTCAAAAGAATGACAGAAAAAAGATGAAAATTCCCTCTTACATTTGCTATATTTGCTATGTTTGCTTAGTAAAAGCTGGATATTGAACTACATATCATGAGATGTTACATTAGTCCTCAAACCTGGACCAACCACATTTGTGTCGAAAACTGACTTCTAGATTTTTGTGGTTACCAAAGTCTCCATTTTATCCTGTCGGTTCTTATTTTGAAAAGATGTGAAAAAAAAAATTCCGAATAACTCGTGTGCTGCCAGTTGAAATTCTGTCAATCCTCATATGTTTGGTGTCTCCAATGTCATTGGCCTTCCTACTTTGACCTGTGCATTAGGATCTCCAGCACTCAAGGTTGAACATTTATATTAAATGCTCACCACTGCGTCATCTCAGTGATTTCTACTTACCAACAGCTGAATGCTTCACTTCAGAAAGAGACAGCTGCATCCTGGCTTTTGTAAGTGCGAAATCTTTCTCCAGATCTTCAAGGTCGACAATTCTGTGAGGCTTTTGATCACGTTTCTCAAGTGGTGCCGAAACTGTTCAAACATTGTGATCATTCCAGCACAATTCACAAGTTAGTTGAAGACTTCTGAGACAAAGTCTATCTGCAATGCCTTTACATGCACTTGGCCCTATGTATAGCTCTTACCAACATCCAATACAACAGAGAGCTGATATAGAAACCCACAAACCTGAAATTCCTGCTGTCAAACGTGGTCGCTTTAAAGGGGCCGGCCACTCACACGCACGTGATGGCAACTCAAACCAGGCATTGGAGGGATCAACCAACTGCAAAGCATTAATAGCTGCTAGAATTCCATGCAGTTCCTCCTGCAAATTAGGTGAGCGAGACTCCTCGCGTATACGTAAACTGTACCGATACATATAAGCAGCTGCTCGTCTCCAGTTATGCCGCTGCATATGGAATCCATATAGCAACTTGTAGGGACTAGGTTTTGCACTAATATCTGAATTTTCAGCCTGCCAATAAATTGTGGTTTATCCACTCTTGTATCAGTACAAATAAGTTAACCAACATTCTTACCAAATAAGCTCGTCTCCATATCAAAAGCTTGTCAAATCTACCATATGAATCTTTTAAAAAAACCAAAACACTTCAAGGTACAAATTACAGTCAATTCAACATCCACTACTGACTACCTGTCATTACTACACTTCTGATGCAGGCATGTCAACAACATGTACTTCAACAACTTGGCCGATTCTTAAGATATGAACTACATCCAAGAGAGCTGAAAGAATACCTTCCACAGTAGCTCTTGGTCAACTTTCTCTAAAAGTCCTGCATAGGGTAACTCCTGACCACAGAGGACCTGCAAATTGAAACTTGAAGTCAACTGGTAAGGCCCAGGAATGTGAAGGTTCAAACCGCTTGATGGTCCTCAAATGCTAGGTTTTATTTTATATTGCATGAATTGAAATAGAGAACCGCCTTGGAATCTAGACTGCCACCACTTCATCCATCTCCTACTGCCACCATATTACCAAGCAGGAGAGACCTATTAGTTGAACTACATTGGTTATACCTGAGTGACTTTCCGTTCACATAATACAACAATGAAGCGCCGAAGGCATATGTGCTTGCTCTCTTCATCAGGGTTGGATATTATAGCACAATAGGCATCACCATACAGCTGTAAGTCCAGTGAAAATTTAAATACATTAGCCCAAAGCCGGCCTTTGATGGATGCTTTTAAGGTGATGGGATTCGTATCTCCTGAATTATCAGAAATTCCAATAGCCTCATCAACCTGCTCCAGGGCTGCATGGGCAAATTGGCATGCACCTTCACTTAACTTATACTGCTCAAATATCTGCATAACCCATTCATAGTAGTGCAGCCGCCATGCTGCTGCTGCCCCCTGACCTGCCACATTCAAAACATGAAGTCATGAATAAGACGAATAAGTCATTTTGAAAGGAAAATTGTAGACAGCAAGCAGTATAAATGACCGGAAAGAGTACAAATAGCTGAGGAAAGGCTAGGTTAACATACCTGGAAGACTTTGCTGGTAACCAGTTCCCACAAATAGAGCTTGCAAAGCTTCATTTGCTTCACCCAATCCTGAGGCAGCTCTGTAGCCAGTACAGCAGACAAAAAAATGAAAGTCAAATCCAGGAAAATAAATCAAAGGCAACAGACAACGCTGTGAAAAAGGGGCACGTACATACTGATCTGAGAAAGAGTGGATAAAGAACCTGAAGAAGCAACGTATAGCCTCCCCAATCCGAGTTTCCTTGGCATAGTTTTGTAGACCAGTGCGAGCTCTTGCCAATAAACAAAAACCCAGCAGATGCAACCGTGCACTCCAAAGTCCATCAACTGTTCTTACGCCCTCTGCAAGCTTTTGTTGGGATGAAAATTGCTCAGCTGTTAATAAAAAATTCTGCACATAAAAGATGACCAAGCATCAGTTTGTATCTAATATCACCACGAGTTATGTTTCTGAAGTGGATACCAAAACCCATTATGGCAGCCATAACAATATGCTAAATACTTCAAGGCTGCCATACTGTGTACCTTGAGGCCACAAGTATGTACACAATACTTACAGAGAACGGCAACCACAGTGTGATAAGATATATAGCACACTTGGCCGATCCAGAGACCACAGAGTTAATTATTCTGTTGAAACTCAAAACATCAAGCAGGAGAAAAACATTTGCAATTAAGAATTGCTTATGTGACTAGCTAAGCCGCATACTACCTCAAGGCTGCCATACTGGCCATACTGTAACAATATATTTGAAAGTGAGATGGCACGCCCTGAAAACGCTACTGGACTGCCTCCAGTGTCACCCAGTATCAACCAGTTGATAAATTGCTGTGAATCTGCAAGAAGCTTGTCATAATTCGGTATCACTTCCTCAGGCAGACTTGATTTCATGTTGTTTGCCTCTGAGAAGGCAGATACAAGCAGTTCCCCCAAAGTCAAGTCCCCAGTTCCAATACGTCCACTTCCAACCCTGCTGTTGGTCCCATCTGCACCCACAAGATGGATAACCTCGTCAAACAACACATCAAAAACCTCATCTTCCAAGAAATCTGCTTGATCCTCCACAAAGGTACACTAAGCAGGTTTAATTCTAATATGACTCTCACCAAGACGTAAGGATGAGAGTTGAGAGCTGAAGTCTTCAGATGGAGGCACTTCAGCAAACGTAATTGTCAGCCAGTGCATAAGCAAGCTAATAGTCATAGCCTCCTGAACTTGTGGTATCAAATGCAGTTTCAATAATGACACCTGGCTTGGAGCAAGCCCCACCTGGCCAGCCCATAACAGTTCCATCAGTCCACATGAGGTATAGATGAAAGAGCTTCCTCATCTTAATAGTAAAGGTCTACCAACCCTGTCCACGTGGTTACATAATTAAAGACATTGAGCAAGGATTGAAGTCTATAGAACTTGGAGCATTTTCTTTCCTTCCTCTTCAGTTGCCTTGCACTATGCCAGTCAAGTTGACAATGCTACTGCATCCTACTTCAAAAGCAGAAATCCACAAAAACTCAGCATGGGATTGCTGCAGAAACTTGCCAAATAGCCAAAGTACATACCTGGATTCGAAGTTTCGCAACATATATCAGCAGCAATAAAAGGTTGCGGGCAGCTTGAAAGTATGCCCACGAAATTTGAGAGGTTGATTGGGACAGTAATTTCTTATATAGACTACCAGCTAATCCACCACTGTGGGAATTTATGGGGTCTGAGGGTTTCACTGCAAGCACAAGCAAGCTCGCATATTTGCGTATGACTAGCAAAAGCTTATCCCATCCTCCTGCCTTGTTCTGCAAAACTTGTAAAGAGTGTGAGATATGCAGTGCAAACAGCCGCTGCCTCTGGTGCTGCTCTTGCTCCTTGGCACGAACATCATCCACCCCTATGTGTCCTGTTTCTTCAGCAACATGAGAGGAACTGTAGCCAACATCAAGTATGCGGGCAAGGGTTGCCATCAGTGCCGGGACTGGGTGCACCAATGGCCTCAGTAGGGACTCGTAGAGAACGCCCATTGCTACTCGACCCAAGTGTGTTGCGACACTATTAGTGCAGTTGATCAACTCTTCCAATACATCTTGCTCATTCACATCAGTACTCTTCCATTCCCCTGGAAACGTTTCTTGATCTGTGAAAGGTCCTCCTGCATGAGTTCTCCATCTCACCAATCAATGATAAAAGCATCTACATAACTATAAAAGTTTCCTCATTTTGAATCTTAGAATGATGCCTACTAAAGATGAATACAGAACTAGGATATCATCTTGCTTTCTATAACACTGCAGATGCCATTTACAAATTACTAACCTGGAGGAAAATGCTCCACAGCACTCAAAGCTCTTACTACTGAAAGTGAGGAGCTTCGTATCAAACCCACACTGTTACTTTTTCTGTCCACAACAAGACCATATGGTTTGCTATTCTGATTCCATGATGTCAGGTAATCACTGCTAAAGCTCATCCATTCATGCAGCATCCGTGCACGACTATCCCCACAGCTCTGCAACATGAGGAAGAGAAAGTAGTAAACACACAATACCTTGCAAATATGTCATGAAATAACCAAACAAGAGATGATGATGAAAACTATGACGAACACATTTTTGACATCTTAATAGTGCACTTTCAATACAGCTCAGATTTCTACCTCAGATTCAACTGCAGAAACTATATGGTTGCGTAAAGCATCAAGAGACATCGATGCCAGGTCAGTATCGCTCAAAGGGCGACAGCGCTGCTGCATGGTTTGTTGTAGGGCTTTGTGGTGCCGCACACCTGGCTGTAGAAGTCTTCGTAGAAAAACATCTGAAAGCGCCAACTTCTGTTCGCAGATCCACTAATCAGCACATGATGCATGATCCATAGGCCAAACAACTTTGAAAAGTATATTCAGAGCACCAAATAGGTGTCAAATTAGACTAGTTTTTAAATGATTTGAACTTCAGGTGTAAGTGAAAAATGAAAGTTGTCGATGGAGATCACCTCAGTAACACCCACTACTGGATTGATGACATACAGAAGGTCATCCCATTCAAAACCTGGCGTTTGTAACATCTGCTCTGCCACTACTTTATCCTGCATCCGACAAAGCTGTCCATTGCCTTCCCTGCAGATTCCATAAATATCACATTCAAGAAAAAGAGCACAACTATCAGCCATACTAAAATCCAAAGGTATGCCTGGAAGATATTGAAATGGACAAAGCAATGATATAAGACCTTCATGTCACTCACTTGTTTAAGTCAACATAAAGTAACTCATGGCCCTGCATGGTCAACTGTAAAACCCAAAGTCCCGATTGCAGCAATTTTAAGTCGATCACTTTCCCCTGCATAAGAACACTTAGAGTGTCACAAATGTTGGCAACAGTGCTCTATGGACCTCCATACTCCAGGAATAAGATTCCCAGAAACACAGCTCCTTTTTTAAATACTTTGGTTGCACAAAGTAATGAAAAATATAACTCAAACTTACAAAGTCAAGTAAGAGATGCATACTACTTGCAAAAAACGCTGACAGGAAGCCTAAACTAACCCAGATGGAGAAGTCGAGCTCAAACTAAAAGGATCCCCAGGGCAAATAGAATTGAACATTATGGATGAAAGGATTGACCTCTAAAATGGAGACCATGTTTTGCACAGCGAGTTGACCTGGTCGAAGGCCTCCATCTCCAGGAGCTACTGTCAAAACAGATGTAACTACTGTTTCCCGTTTTGTATCCTTGAACACACAAGAAACTCATATAAGTCAGCGTGAGTTTCCTAACGTTGTTGAGACATGAACTCATGAGAGCACCATCAAGTTACAGAATACAAAACTGGAAAGGGAGCATTCCTAGATCGGACTTACTGATGTATTGGCACACAATATTGCAATTTGAAAGGCTGTAGTTGCAGATCCTTGTTCTTCCACCCACATAAGCTTTGGATCAAAATCTGCCAGTAGAAATGAACCATACATCTGTCATATTGTATAGAATTGGTATATGCATAATGTCTGATGGCCCTACACAGAGATGTACATGGTATATCAAACTCAATGCAAACCAGCACGGTTCTAAGTTTTTATTTGCGAGCAGTCATAGTTACTCTAATTACTAACTCCCATCTTGTTGAGAAAGATATAGATAACAGGCGAACCCTTGGCACCCATGAGTACCATGCAATGCAAACTGGAAGAAGAGCTATACTGACCTGCAAATTCAGGTGTAGAAGGAAGAAAGTAGTTGAGCAGGCGACTGCGATGCAGGATATCCCAAAGTCGAAGTGTCCCATCCTCATGTAGGACAAAGACCACAGATGATCCATTGATATCTCGAGTTATTAAACTCCTTACCGGAGTTGCACTTTTCCCCCTGCTCCCACAAAAACAGGACAGCTCCATAACTTTCATTAAACAACAAAATTTGATTTGCTGATGAGCAAGACTTAAACAAGTTACCTCATAGTACCAACAGGAACAGGAAAATATAGAGTGTCTTATACCTGAATGCAAATCCCCACAAGCGACTGATTCCAGGATCAGCATCTCTCAATTCAAATGGAAGATCTGCCCTTACACACAAAATCCAACTCAAATGAGAAAGGAACAATCATCAGAGACTTGGTCATATGTTCTTCATTCTCGACTTTGGCAGAGGGAGCAGGTGGACAAAATTATGGAACAATTAGTAGACACATGTATGCATCATATCTGTGGACAAAAGACCAAACACATACACGAATCTGCACAGTGCTTTTGGTTAGAGGACATAAACTATAAGACAAGTACTCTGATCCTCTTTGTAAGCTTGTTTTTTCCACCATATAATCTCATCATATATAAGAATAGACCATAAATGTGTTCATATATAGATGTACTCTAAACATACACATGTCCAGTGGTCCAAATTACTAGTGCATACAAATTTCACTACACACTTCACTGACTATGACAGCTTCATGCAATTTCACATTGCAGGTCAGAGTCACAAAGCCTCCATCTTTTGCAACCCACAATATCAGCTCTATCAATGAGAGTAGACAGAGAGACATGAAGCATATTCTGTCCATTGCGGACACATCCGCTTGGAAATCATGAAGAATGGGTGCACACAGTTTCAAAGCCTAATCTGTTCAATTCAGCTGGAGTATGCCTTCATCGTACTGCCAAAATTTTACCTGCTCCAGATGAATGAGAAGCAGTGCCAAAGGGTGCACAGACGATGGAGCCTGATTGGCCACCCAGGCAGAGAATATGAGAAGTAGTAGCAAATGCAGTCACATGATTTCGCTGAGAAGTAGAAGATGTAGTGACATGAAGTAGTCGCTGTATGTCTGGAGAAAGGTCAATCTGTTGATTACTAGAGAGCCTCCAGCCACTCGCTGCGCCTGATATTTCTACTCGATAGACAACCCCATGAATAGTTACCACCCAGACAGTATACCGAGCTTTTCCTGTGCCCTGTCAAAAATAGACAGCATTCACAGTGGTTAAGCCTGAACTGCCAGCATTTTGGTTCTTCTTCTTCAAGAGAAAAATCCACTCTCATCTGCAAGACAAAGGTGACCCTGCTGCAAATTCATCTACACCAATGCTCACAGGAAAACTTGTTATTTTCCGAACATGTGCCTACCCAACAATGGTAAGGGGAGGTACCACATGACGTAAAGGTCAACAGGCACATTGAACAACTCCAACAGGACATCCGCAAAATTCATATCCCTGTTTTGTGAAAGTGGAATTTGTTTTATCTGCCAATAGTGGTGGGGGAGTTTCCAATGTAACTTTGTGGAGAGAGATTGTTGCAATACGTCTCACTATCCTCACAACCACAATACAGAGAATGAAATTGAGGAAAGTCCTGTTTACAGATTCCCTTACACTTTTACATCATACCTTTGGTCTATTATTTGCCCTGTGAAGTGAAGGACTTTATAATCATGGTTCAGAAAGTGATACCTGGCATGGTATGACTGAAGCAAATGAGGAAAGACCATCTTCGAATACAAGGTGGAGGCCCCTCCTATGAACATCTTGGTAACTTGACAATTCAACAAGCTCCAAGATTTTGGATGACTCTTTGTGAATACGCCTGCAATGCAACAACAGCTTGAGAAACTAACACAGATTGTACTCCTTGCCTGTTTTAAGTAGTATTATCTGGACCTCTTAGATTGGACTGCCACACATTATACACATTCCCAGCAACTGGCAACTTGCTGCAGGATACATGTTCCCAGCTCATCAAATTACTCTCAAATGTCTCTCACACCCATTCTACAAAGTCCAGACCATTGCTCAATACAAAGCATCAACAATCAGAGCCCGAGTGCGTGCAATCAATAACATTTTATACGGCTGCTTCCAGTTGAAGGGCTGGCTCCATCTCCAAAACCTCAGACTTTGGGTACACAAATTTTCTTAGGCTCTGAATGAAGATGACATGGCTGCTTGAATGAGACAATCTCTATAATTTGAACTCTCCCCAGAGGATCCCAAAACTTACATTCGCTGATTTCCAAGAGGCAGACATTGAAATGTCTATTGCAGCATTCAAATGGTTTCATTATTGCGTAAAGAAATCTACTCACGCGAAAATAATTTGAGAAACAATCTCTAATTCAGCAATGAAGCATAAACAGACGCATTAAGCAGAATACAAACCAGACAAGTATGGAAATTATATGGATGCTGCAAGTGAGTATGCAATAAAACTGTCCGTGTCAAAATTTCTGCAGCTCCGCAGAAGGTCATTCTACACTCTGAATGAAGAGCTGCAGAGATTTTGTACAGCAGGCAATCGCTACAATTGCCATTTGAACCTCCGAAAAGCTGCGCAGGATTGCTATTCGGGAATTTCCAAAAGGTAGACATTGATAGATATACTGCGTACTCGCTTGCAGCAATCAAACAAATTCCATTGTTGCAGAACGCAATCAACTCACACTGATCAAAAGTTGTGAAACAGTCACCATTTCAGCAATGCAGGTTATGAAAGCAAACGGAAGCATTCGGCAGGGTACGAACCAGACGATTGTGGAAGCGGGGGCGGAGGAGGAGGAGGCGGGAGTGGCCCCTCCCGCCACATTGCGCGGGGCAGGGCAACAAGGCGGAGGAGGATGTACAGGAACAGGAGCTGCAGGGGGCACGGCAATAACCGTCCACTGCAGTGCATCGTTGTGGAGGAGCGGCACCTCCATGCCGCCTGCCTTCTCCCTCGCAATGCACGTATGTGCGAAGGCAAAGCAGGTGTAATTCCCAAACCCTAACAACGACGACGATGCCACATGCACCTATCTCAACACTCAATCTCACTCGCCCCTACTCACTCATTTCTCTGTTCCTTTTTCCCCTTCTTCTTCTTCCTCCTCCCAGCTCTCCACTCTATATGTGCCTTACTCGATTTCAGCCATACGGTCAATGCGCAGCAGCCTGGAATTGTGAAACCCTAGCGCATACGGAAATGCAGCATGCCCCTCAACTCTGAATATGACCAACTATGCACTCATTTCTTTAATCCTTATTTTGCCTTCTGCCTCCCTGTTCTCCACTCTGGATGTGCATTATCCGCTTTCCACCATACGGTCGATGCGTAGCAGGCCGGAATTGTGAAACCCTAGCGCATACGACAATGCATCATGCGCTTCAGAAACTCAATATGACCACTAATCGCGCATTTCTGTCATCCTTTTTTTTGCCTTCTTCCTCCCTGTTCTCCACTCTATATGTGCCTCATTTTGGTTTTCACCATTATCGTAGTGTACCACTGCCTGTCGGTCGATATGCAGCGAGCTGCAATTTTGAAACCCTACCAGTGCACCACCATGCACCTAAATACTCAATCACGCATCCAATCACTCGTTTCTTCGTTTAATAAATTTCCATATGAACTCTGGTCTCACTCTCTGTGTGTGTTTTATGTGCACTTCATCATCGCACATCCGCGCCAGGTAGAAGCTAGCTTGATACACACAGAGGAGGGGGGGGAGGGTTTAGGGTTTTGGGTTTAATGGGAGGGGAGAGGGAGAAGGCCTGAGAGCACTGTGCTCAATGCTTGACTTGAGGCTAACTTCCACTACATGTGGGCAAGGGCCGGCCATTTTCATTTATGCTGACGAGAAAGGTTATTTCCAATCCTTTTCATTGACCTGAGTATCATTAATTATAGGTCTTTGTTGGTGAATTATAGACTGAATAACCACCGAGACAAGTGTTTACGAAGATGACGAGTCGCCGGAGCAACAAGTCATTCACTTACCTGAGTTGGTTATTGGTCATAACCTATCAACTCATGGACGAAACTTGGGAATTATGGATGATGTCATGTTTAAATGGATGATAAATAGTGATGAACTCCAATAACATTCTTGTTTTTGGATGAATGATCGACTATGATGGAAATGTCTTCGTTATGAAAATCGTGTTACTAGCATTTGCAAGTCAACTATTTTTGCACCTTCATGAAATAGGAGCCACTGTCAAGTAGACCGACAACATATACAAGCATTCTTGCGGTTGAGGCTCTTCTTGATAGCTCTCACCTTACAGTCCCCTCCCTAAACGAACATTCTTACAATTCACAAATCAAATGCGCTACAGCTTTCTCTCACCTAGAATGCACTATTTCCACCTCATTATTGTAGTATCATGACAGTTTTGGTGTTAATCATATTATTTTGGGATTTCTTGAATGATTGATGATTGTTTTTGTCAAAATTCTTCATTTTTTCTCTCAAAAGAAAACACAAAAATTTGTTAGACTATTATATGTGCCAAAATGGAACCTTGAAACAAATTGATAATTCAACAATGGTTCATACAAACCACCATGGAATTACAATGTTTAGTGTGAAGTTCTATACATTTCATGTGCAAAACCCCACTTAGGTTCCCCTTGGCATTCCCATTTCCACTCATTTCCATCAAGCATGATTTTCCAAACCCCAATGAGCACTTTGAAAGGTGTGTGCAATTTGACAACCAATGTTACAAGTGAGGGGGGGGGGGGGGGAAGGAGCAAATTCCAAAAGAAAAAAGAAGGGAAGAACAAAAAGCTATGGTGGCACAGTAGGGTCATACTGCCAAATTGGTAATTTTGAGTCCTAACAAAACAATAAGAATAAGAATAATAATGTTGTTGTTTAAAATGTATGGATTATGTCATCAAGTGTGAGCAATTGGTAAGTTCACTATGTAATAGCAATTTAAATGATTATCCTTTGCATCAAATATATGGAACTCACCTATGCTAAGGTGAAAACACCAAAGTGAATGCAATAACATGTCTTAAGGCATGCACCAAGAAAGGAAGATTTTTAAGGAGGAGTTCCTTTTAGTTCCCTTGCACTCATCTTATCTTCCAAAATGGCCTTAGGTGCGCTACATGTTAAAGCCATTTTACACTATGCCTAAGATCCATGACCGTGTAAAATTGTGAGGATCCTTGTAACTCATTTGAAGGTTGCCTCAAGAAAAATTGAAACTCAATTTTGGTCATAGGCTTTCAAGTGGAGCGTTAAGGCATACACACCCAACTCTCAACCAAATGTTATTTCATCACCATTCTATTCATGTGGGCATGTTACTTACACAAATAGGTAAGTAGAATTGACCAAGGGTCAATAGATTTGAAAGGTGTCACGTTTCTTGGTCTTGTATTAAGCCTAGATCTTTGAGGTTGATTTTGAGATTTGACCATAAAGTACCATAGGATGATAGCAAGTTGGATATGTTTTCCCCAATAATTAATTCAATTCTAAAGAGGGCTTAAGCAATCCGTGAAAACATTTCCAAAAAATTAGACAAATATGTATATTTATATTATTCATCTAGGTACATAGCATATCCTACATACAAATCCATGTACTATAACTTATTTTTCATTCATTCATGGCAGCTAAATACGCATTGCTAGCCTTGAGAGTTTAGGTAAGGCCATCCTAGTGTGCTAATTAGGATTGTGAACAACATCATTTTGTGCTCATGTTTGGTAAAGGTTGTTTGAGAAATTGCAAGCACGGCTGAGAGCCAAAGCAAATCAATCATATGTTTCATAACAAGGATGAGAGATTATTCAACTTTGCAAGTGATATTGAAATTTTGAATGCCCAAGTTGAGAGTCACCTTGGCAAGATCGGAGAATTTCCTACAATTTAGGCATTTTGATGATTATTTTTCCTTTCATGTAGGCCATGTAGCCCAATAATTTGCCAAAAAAAATTAGGCTTAATAATTTTGAATTATTTTCCGCCCAACCTGCGATCAGCCTTATGTACTTTCAAAACCATGAAGCCCAATCAAGCACAGAAATAGAAGCAAAGCACGTTCAACCATATATCATGTCCCTGAAGAACCAAATAAGGACAGGGCATAATAGACGACATAACCATCCAGTCATCACTAGGCTAAGCTTCTTCTGTTTGAAATAGTTCACAATCCAGCAATTGTCCACATAGATTACATATATCATTACAATCAGCTGCACCTGATTTAGTCACACTTACCCACATCGATGACAAGTCTCTTCAGTAAGCTTCCAGTAAGCTTCCAAGAGATATATAAGCCTCAAGAGACAAAGATTGTTACACAGGATTCCAACTAATTTTTTTTTCTGATGGCCTGGCCTGAGAGCTCCAGCCCAGGAGCATGCATCCAGTTCACTATTAAAGAACTGTTACATAGCACTGCTCCCATTCCACTGCAGGAGCTCATAACTCTACTTGGTGGCCTGAATCATGCGTTTTGGGAGCAAAGCTTCACCTCCCAAGTTTCATGGCTACAAAGCCACTTGACCAAAAACAGACCAATCCAGCTGTTGGAAGTGATAACATTGCTGCCTATTCCTATTGTTACCATTCAAACTCGTTTTACTTGCTGTTTGACAAAGTTTTTGATTTGAGTTTATCCTCTATTTGCCTCTCTTCCCTGCCATTAACTACAACATCACCATTTTCATTGTCAATTCTATCTTCCTCTTCCTCGTCATCTTCCTCATCCTCTTCGTCTTCGTCTTCATCTATGTCTTTACCTGCGGCTTCTTCATCTTCATCATTGTCAGCTTCAGATGTATTGTCTTCGTCTTCGTCTTCATCATCATCAGAATCTTCATCACCATCTACTGCTTTACTTAACCTCTTTGGGACACTGCCGCCTGCTGCCATCTGATATATGGTCATGGTAGCCCTCTGAATGTTAGAACCTCTGCACTACAATCAATGGACACATTCCACCAACATTTCTGACATTCTTGTGATCTCTTTCTTGTAGAAAAAAATTGCAACACTGCAGGATGGAAATGTCAAGATTTGTCTGTTCACAATGTAGACCAACAGAAAGTGCTCTCATGTAGATCAATGCAAACAGAATAAACATCAAAGGCCCTCTCAACATACCGTTCTTAACAAAGTCCTTCTATCTCGCTCCCGCATAGTTTTAAGGGCCTGCACAAGAGGGGAAATTTTAGAGTCTAGGAATTGGCATAGTAGTGAATTTCCCTTCAAGAAAAACAAATTGGATGTACTAAGTATTTGAGTCCTCTACAGTACCTCCTCAAGTTGTTTGCGCTCCTCAGCCTCTTGATCAACATTCCTGTAGAAAAATTCAATTCACAATTACACAAAATATACATAGCTTGGCTTGTAATATAGCAGGAGTTGAATAATACAAAGTAAACATCATTCTTCATAAAAAAAAAGTCGGGCACAGTATTGCTCACACGCAATCTCCAGATTTGACGTGCACCAGTCAAAAATACACTTAACAAATGCTTTAACAAACGTGAACCAATTTCTCAAACACTAAGAGGGAATAATCGCTTTTTCAATTTACCCTCCAATGATTGTATCTGTTGTTTTACAGCATTTGGCACACACATTTCGCTTCTTTGAGCAATCTGCAAAATTCCGACATCAGTAAACCAAGCAAAATAATGCAGATGCTTGCTGTAGGTGGTGGTTAAAAAAAGCAGTACACTTGCCAATTCAAGAGTGAATGTGGGCACACAAGATAGTGACATCCCCTATCATCAGCTCTATCAACACCAAAGAGTGGCTGCAAAATTGCACAAAAACCTCTACTTACATAGATTGTTTCTGGCATATATTTCAAATCAGCAGGGAAAGTCAGCCAGGTTGTTGCCTGGAATTTTTTTGAAGACAAACAATGACCACCCAGCACAGGGGCAACAGAAGAGGAGAAAACAACCGCACATCAATTAGGCATAAGTTCATTCATTTCTGTGATTAGTTGGAACCACTTAAAAGATGACGTGGAGATTGAATTGACATGCCCAGTTAGACCCAACCTATGGTAGAGACACCACTAGCAAAGGAGACAACTCAAACAGTATAACCACAAATACCTGTGCAAAGCGTATGGTGAGCTTGGCGCACTGCTCTCTTTCCACAATCATTACTGCATCCATCATTCCTATGCAGATCAGACACCTCCCAAGAGCTATGCCCCACCAAATCCTAAACACCCAAAAACTCCAAATCCAATGGGGACATACATGCAAACCAACACAAAAAGAAGCGTCCACAAACATATGAAAAGTATCCATTATGCAAAAACAAAGTGGAAGTTGTGACGATGAGAGCATTTATGTGTGCTTGCAATAACAGAGACTATTGTGTAGAGCAACACATAACAGCGGTCATGATTACGCACCATTTACCAGGCTCAGTAAGTTGCTTATATTTACCATATCTGTACAATATAAACCAGCACATATGTCAGCCAAATGCAAAAGTACAGGAACCCTTGCTAGAAAACAATAAATCCCAATGTCCTAGGTTATGGCATCCTTACTTGCGCCGCCATTCTATTTGTTGCTTGCAGCGAGGACACACACCGGTAATAGCAGCAAAAGGACGTAATTTGCTACCAACTTCCTGTGAAAATAATCCATTTGTCAAAACCAGAAATTTTTACTCAGCCAGCCATATTCATTTGCTCTTCAAGTTCATTACTACGTGTAGCACAAGTGTGGCTCAGATTTCCACCATATATAGGAATGAAACTGTTTAGAAATGCAGTTGCATAGACTGGACCCTTTCACGTTGAATCTTTTGCCAATTTTGTGTTCAAACAGATAAGAACAAAACACACATTCTCACAATTTTGAAATAGATACTTACATCTACTTAGAATGAAATGAACATGCTTCTACTAAGAACATGAACGAGGACTTTTCGCAGATTCTCAACCAATCTGAACTACAGAGAATACATTAAGGGAAGATTTCATACTGTTTCATTTTTCTTCACGCCTGCGTTCGGTTTCCAAACAACCCTGTGCCCCACATCACAACCATGTCACTCCTAAAACTCCTTCGGCATCCCCGCTGATTTTTCTAAGGAAAGAGTATCCAAGCCCAATTTGACAAGTATCACATGGCACAGTCCAAAACCTCACTGTGATACACCCAGTAACACTTCTCATCAAATTTCATAGAGTTATTGGACTTGAACTTTTTTCCCAAATCGAACTTCTGGTACACATTCCACCATCGTGACACAACAGCAAAGAAAATAAAACTATAGAGATTTGGCAGTTCATACTTATTCTGATGTTTCGGCGCTCCTCTGACAGTTCCTCCTTTACGTGTTGACATTGTGCGAATCCACCGCACAACTTAAGCTCCGGTACGTTGTTCAACAAAAGGAGCTACAGAATTGCGCAGCAGTAATATCCAGAAGCGCCATGGACAGAGTTGGATATGATTGACGTTGGCAACTAGCGAGCTGGTGTATGTGCATCCAAATCCACTGCAATTCAACCCACAAATAAAATTCGGGAAACAGAGGGAGGGCGACGGACAGGGGTTTAGGGTTTAGGGATTTAGGTCTAAGCCAAGTGCCTGCGGAGTCAGCACCTTTCTTAGAGCTACCCACCCTACACCTCTATTTGGCCCTGTATATAGTTTTGGACGAAATACACTCTCAACCTCCCTAATATCACGCCTGTGGCAACCAAAGTGCACGTGATAATCGAGAATTAGTGTAGCATATGACATTGTGGAATAACACAAAGTCAACATTGCAACATTGGTGAAAACATGATGTGTGCAAACATGTGTTTGAATTCTTTGGTGGATTATTTTGATGTCAACACGTGTGATATATGAGAGGGAAATGTGATAACGAGGAAGGGAGATTTAAATTGTGCACATCTATTCCCTAAAGTTTCGGACATAAGAGAGGGAGTGGCTTCATAGAGGGTGACATTACAAAGGTTAGGGTGTACCCTACACATCTCACATAAAGTTAAAAACCCAATTCTTACCCCTATGAGATGAAGCCTTTTCACATCACAACATGCATTCTTTACTACACTAGATAGTCCTATTATTAGTGTGGGCCACAATAATTCTCTGGAGCCCACATTAATTCTCGTTAATTGATGTGGACTTTGCTAAATTTCAACCCACACCAAATATCTCACTTGAAATTAGTGTGGGTCACATTAAATGTTTTTGGTAGGAAAACTAGTGGGTGAATATTTTATTCTATGTTGCATTAGATGTAAGGTGATTCTTTTATTTTTATGTAAGGTGTTGCCCATAAGTTTCAAGGGGGACCAAGGAGAAGACCCAAGGTCTTGGACCCTCATTATTTCCATCCCAACTAGACAAATAGAGTGGCCCACGTTAATTATTTACATGCTAATTTTCCACCTATAATAATGGAACTATTAGTGTGGGTGAAAGCTATTGACATAGACTTTCAATTATCACCTCCCCACCCCATGTTGCCTCACCCTGCAAATAGAGTAAGACATGACAAATAATGATGCCTAGTTTATAATTCACATCCATCAAAACTTATAATTTTGAATTTGGAGCAGTTACACAAAAAGAAAAGAAAAAGAAAAAGAATCATAAATGCTAGTCATACTAGATCACAAATAGTGGGTGCTAGCCTTTTTCTCCAATCTTTTGAGGAAACCAAAATAGCAACAATTTTTGGAGTGATGAAGCCACATGTGGATGATATTACATGTTTTCATCCTCAAATAGACATTTACATCAAAAAGTGGGCAATTTCATTCACTTTTGTGATTTTCGGGATGTCTATGGAGATTATAACAATGGAAATTGATGGAATATATTCTATTCCTATTTTCCCAAGTCACAATTTGCCTTTTTGCCTTTTAAAAAAAAGGTTGATGGGTGCAATAGAGTAGACCATATAATAGATATTGTACCTTGAATCAAGATCTAGGGTAGACAACTAGCAAGCACGTGCATTATTTCCAATCCAAATGGTCATAAGAATCAAAACTCGACAACACAAACTAAATCAAGATGCATGGTTTTGTGGAAGATTTGTTAGGCCACAATTCCTCACACACATAAGTTAAACACAAATCCAATTCACAAGCAACCTTGTGTACACCCCACAATCAAATTGTATGTGGGACACACACATGCATACAACAATGTAGAATTGTTGTGTCCACAATAGCAAATTCATATGGGGATCACAAAATTTACTGAAAGCTATAAGATGTTTGACTCTATGATAATCATGTTCTTTACATAACTTATTTCTTGAAATGAGTAGGTGTAATTTCATGAGAACAAAGAAGGGACATGTAATACACACGCATGTACTCTCTTTGCTTTTGGCTGAAGTACCTATTCCATAACCCAATAGGAAGGAAGAGAGGATATGATGACACAAATTCATACAATGCTTTAACCCCCCCCCCCCCATCATGATTTTGAAAGACACCCACAAATATTGTAGTAGAAATGAAAAACTTGATTATGGAACCTATGTTAATTTTGGAAATGAACTACAAAATTTACATTGCTAGACACATGTATACGATATGATTTTCTCGTGGCATAAGAGAGACAAAGAACTCAAATTTGGGATGGTAACTTCATAAATACTTGAGAATGTTTGCATTATATGATAAAGTATTTTGAGCATAATGTCCCCTCTCTATATTATCGTTTGGTTTGCACACTTGCCTCTAATAATGTCAAATGCATGTACAATGGTCAAACATGGCATGCTTTAGTTGATTATAGAGCCAATCTTTGTGTGGGCTAACATGTTCATATAATTTAGACCCACATTATGGATTTTGGTCTTAGTGCTTAAAATACCAACACACATTACAAGGATATGAATATGGATGTATATATTGAAAGTTGATTACTCAAAACATATGAACATTTAATGTGCTTCCAAGAAGTTTTAGTGCACTTCCAATAATATTGAATTAAAAAAAAAACATCCTTGAAAAATGAAGCCATGTAGCAAAGTGTCAATAATATTATGCCACCAAAAATGTTGCACGAAATTTAGTATTGCAATACCAATTCAATAACTTAGGTTGCCTCATGAAGTGGTCAAATGAAACAACTAAAGGATATGAGTCAGAATATGCCACCAAGGGATAGTATGGGCATCCATCTTGTGACACGAATAGCAACTCTTGAACTTGGTAGTCATATTAATTTATCTATATAACCTTTTTGCAAAGAATTTTTTTGACAAATCGCTCTCATCTTTCAATGCACAAACTTTAACTCCACGTTTGCTGCTCTCTAATGTGGTGTTCAAAACAACCTAACATTTTGTTTTTCTTGCAAACTCAAGCAATGCCACGTAAAACTTCCTAAGATGAAACATGAATCTAATTTTGAATGTCGGATGCCTTGGTCTCAAGTATCACCTTTGGTGTCATATGTGTTTGTTGGGTCAATAATAAAGGTACGAATCCAACAAGAGTAAAAGACAATTTTTTCTAATAGGACAAAACTTTACAATACTACGTTACCCTTGAGAAATAGGCATAAGCTAAATATTGATTCCACGACATCAACATTGGGTTCTTAATTTCAATCATATTAATCTTCAGTGATTTATGACTATGTTATATACTTAAATTTCCAAAATTCAGCTCAGAATCACATGTTCAAAATGTGTTCATTTTAGGCAAGAATCTAGAGGGTTAAGGGTCACAATTAGGTGTAGTCACCAGACCTCAATCAAACCGGCGACAAGAGGATGTCTGTTACATATATGTACTTACAAGTTTTTGGATATGTCTTTCTGAGTGCGTGATTGTTGGATTGAAGCAGAAAGGAGCCGGAGGAGCTCGTTCGATCAACAGCTACAACAAGGTAAGACGTAACTGATTTCGCGGCCTTGGCAATTGTTATAAACAGGTTCTTTCATTCGTTACAGTGAGGTGCAATTCTATGTGTGTTGCTTTATCTGTAAGGATAGGTATACTTTTATTCATGTACATATTTTCTTTCTACAAGAGACTGGAGGATTCATGCCAGTTTCTGCTCATTCATGTGCAATCAATGCAGGCAGGCCTTTCTATTGAGTGATTCTGTGAGCAGCTGAGAGTTTGCAGAAACAAAAAGGAGTTCTTCTGTGGGGGTTAAGAGGTGTAGCAACCATGGAGTTCGTCAACCCCGAAGGCCTTCGCCTAGATGGTCGGCGTCCTCACGAGGCATGTGCCAAACAACAACTAAGCATTTCTTTTTCTCGATGTCGATGAACATCCCGCAGTCCTTATAGTTTTCATTTTAGGGTTTAGGGTGGACTCTAAGCGCAATCCACTTGACTTGTTTAGGGTTGAGGTTGTCGCTGGCGTGTTTGCAATTTTCTTATCAACCTCTTGTGACGGCAGTAAGTTAGATGATGCTAAAACCGTCACTTCAAGCGCTGAGCATAGTCACTTTAATTAATTTCGAAAAAGTTTTTTATGAATCTTATTAGCAATTAACAGGAGAGTCCAACGCACCAAAGAGTGTCTTATTTGAAATCTGTATCCAAAAGTTATAAGGGTTTCGTTCAAAATTTTTACTGGTAGTGACCCAAAAATTCACACCTGGACATTTTCATAATATATATGTGCAAGATTTCAGGGTGTTGCACCATCTATTTTATGTATCACAGTTGGATTAGGGTGAATTTGGATTTGAATTAAACTGCCGCCAGTAACTAGGGTCCATGGAATGTAGATTGAAAGCATGAAGCTTTTCTTGGGTGTGGGGAATGACAGATGCGGCAAATGCATGCAGAGCTTGGTGTTGTTGAGAATGCGGATGGGTGAGTCTCCTGCCCTTATTTGGACCCTTGTAGGTACTAAGGCCTCCGGCTTTGTTACGGAGGTTTAGGGTTTAAGGTCGATGGGCCTTACTTCGTTACTTTTTGCTGTTTGCTACCTTACCACTCAGATTTGCGAGGTTGAAATGAAATTTCGGTGCATCTGCAAATGTCTTTGAAGAAGCCAGGATCAATCCCAGAAAGTTTTGGAGCTAATCTTAACTTGTTATGAAATATCAAAGTCCATTGACAGTGAGCCATATGAAAGTCACATAGGTCTCCCTAATTATGTTGACTATTGAGCCTAGAATAGTTAACAAATGTTGAGCATGCAGTCTTAGTTTTTCTTAAACAGATGTCTTTCTGGTGTCTGTTCTTAAATCTGCACCTAACCACCCACCACTCATATATAGGTGTTCAATCAAGATAAGCGACCAAATTAGGCCCGCTTACCTTGAATAGAGTATCACCAAATGTGTCAATTACCTCTCAAAGTTCCAGAAATGCCCTCTGGTGTTTTTAGTCAGCTCTTGTTATCTCCAGCATTCTTGGTTTCTGTCATGGGATGCCACATGCAATGAATACATCTCCAAGTCTAAGGTTTAAACATTGAATTATGTAAGTCTGACTTTTGTCCTCTGTTGAATATAAACAGGTCAGCTGTTTTTGAAATGGGCAACACCAAAGTAATGGCTGTTGTTTATGGTCCCCATGAGGTGAGTAGTGTATATGGTTTGCTACATTCAGGCAGTTGTAAATGCCATGTATGGTACAACCTGGATTGGTAGGTTATGTTTTCCCCTTTTTCCCCTTTCACTGTATCAATGCTTTTGTTACCTTCCAAGTCCTTAACTTATTGCCAGGTGATCTGGTACTATTGCTTTGTTATCTGCATAGTCATGTGAGGGAGGTACTAATCACAGTGGTGAGAATTATAAGCAGTTTATTTTAGTGATTGATGTTATCTAGAGCATACAAGCTGACCTTGAAAACAAGTGGCATCATGTCCTGTGAGCAGGTACAAAATAGGAGCCAACAGCTTCATGACCGAGCCCTGGTACTTTTCAAATTAACTTGCAAGTCAAAGTTCATACTTTACTTCATATTTCAATATTTTCATGTTGAGCTTTGTGTGATAAATTCAAATTATCTTAAGGCTGCTGTTTTGTTACTACTGGCTCCCAAAGGCTTCACGCAACCTGGTCCTGAACATTTCGAAAGTCTTCCTCATTCAGGTTGTGATGTTTTGACAGGTACAATGTGAGTTCAGCATGGCTACTTTTAGTACAGGGGAACGAAGGCGGCGAGGGAAGACTGATAGGTAAGGTAAACACATGCATTGCACAGCTTCTCACTTGGCATTGCAATTGCACAATGGTGTGTTGACAACAGAGTTAGGCTTTGTGTTTGTCCTCTGGCTTCCCTTCAACATTTGAGTTGTTTGACTTGCAAATGTTACTTTTATTATGTATGGTATGGTAGTGGAGATCTTTTGCTGGTTATCAAACTGATAGCAAGCTGCATGGAATGATGTTCTTACTGGTTGTCATATTGTAGTTTCTCGACAATAGCACTGTTTCTCACAGGCTACTGTGCAGTTAACTTTTTTTGAAGAATTGAGTAAGTGTAGGTTTCAGTAGATGGTTCTGTAATGGCTATGTGGGAATTTTACAGATTGTCTACAGAGCTATCACTTATTATTCGCCAAACAATGGAAGCATCAATAATGACGCACCTCTTACCCCGTTCGCAGGTCGGATGCTATTCTGTCATTACATAGGTGTTTGTTGGCTCTGACCAGGGTCATGGGAAATCTATAGTTATAGTTTAAATACGGGAAACATGTCATCTGTTATGGAAACATTAGGAATGATTGAAAGAGGGGGATACTTGTGATGGGATAAGAGAACCCTACTTCTTTCACTTTGTGATTTTAAGTGTCACCCAAAATGATGCAACATGCGTTGGGCTAGTCTACTGCTGATGGAGCTGTATTTCTCCTGATGGTGACCTTAGCCACTTTATAGAGATGTTCTCTATTTATGCATTGGCACCACAATCTGAAGATTTAAATCTGAGTGCTGGAGGCTACAAAATTGAAGACTTTTATCTGTTCACTTGCAGATTGACATTTATGTACAGGTCCTTCAAGCAGATGGAGGTAATGGCTCTATTTTATCATCTATGAAACATTCTTGTCATTACTTTTTCCCTTAGTCTTTTGTACCACCAGAAATTGTTGAGGTTGGAGGGACATGTACATTTGTTGGCCACCGCAACTGACTCTAGTAGGTTCCAGGCATGGCGAAATGTCCTTGACCAACAATGTCTTGTAGGGTGATGGAGAATTCTGAGGTGTATTCAATATCAGCAAGGATGCATAATCAGACAGCATGATATAGTAACTGAAGTGGTCACATCTTGAATTCACAAATGGTATGGCGACCAAGGTCTTTAAAATATGGATATACTCTTGCAGGAACAAAGGCAGCATGTATCAATGCAGCTTCTATGGCATTGGCCCATGCAGGCATTCCAATGCAAAATCTTGTTGTTTCCTGTGGAGCTGGCTATCTGAATACCACTCCTTTGTTAGGTATTCTGCCTCTACTTATTGGCACAGTGTGATGTTTGACTTGTGTACTTCACATCTTATAAATGTTCTGAAATGCCTGCTAAACTTTTATTTAGTCACTGATTGATACACACTCCATTTATTTGTAATCCATAGTTTGACTTAGTCGGGAATTTCTGCAACTGTTGGGCTAGATCTGAACAACTTGGAGGACAGTGGGGGAGGACCAGCGTTTGTTGTAGGATACTTTCCCAAGCATGACAAGTTGTCACTTTTGCAGGTTAAACTCTCATGTATTTCAGATTTAAGGCTTTTTCGAGATGCTGTTACCTTTTCCTTCTGTCTAGATGTGAAAATGAACAAGCAAACAGTACAACAACCTATAACAACAGTAGCCTACATACATTTGGGCCATGTCTGCATGGCATGTTTTATCATTCCAAACCTTCAAAACTGCTGCTGACATCCCAGGTTTTGTTTTATATTCGTGTTCCTACATGGAGTGCTTTGCCTATGTGATAAGTACACATGCTCCAAACTTGGGATAGAGGCATTGTGGGAACACCACAATAAGCTGTACATGAGCTGGTATAGGGAGTGGAGAATGACATGTAACGTAAATGCAAAAGAGTAGAGTAGAGTAGGAGGTGAAATATAGACCTGAGGAGAGAGGCATTGAATAGGAGAGAGCCTCTCTTGTAAAGCTGCTTGTTTATGCATTGTCAAGAAATGTATTGAAGTGTTAAATCATTGTAGAAACATTTCCAAATTGTGCCAGTGCAAGAACCACTATTTGGTGATCCTTTAAGCCTTTGACTGGTTTTGTAGATGGATGCAAAGCTGCCAATAGAAAGAGTGGAGGAGATTTTGCAGCTGGCAACACAGGGTGCCAAGGCTGTTTCTGAATTTATGTTGAAAGTAAGATTCACTCTTTTCTATTATCTTGTGCATAGGTCCTGGTCGTCACAGTTCCTGTATTGCATTCTGAATCAGAAGTTGTTGCCGAAGAGAGTTGATGTTGTGCAAGGAAGGCTGCTCATGGTGCTTATAAAGTAGTTTTCTCGGCCTGCAGGAGCTTATGGAGAACACAGAGACAATGGCCTCTGCCATTGGCCACTTCAAAATGTAGATGCAGACATGTGGTAAAGGAAAACATATCATCTCCAAATTTGTGGAGACACATGTATACGTTGTATCTATAATACAAACCATATGAAAAATTTCAGAAACAAATCAGTTATTTCGACACTTGGGCTGTTTCATTCAGTCCATCATTTGTTTAATGTGGAGCCTTTTTGTGCTGTGTTGATATATCGCGCTTACAGTGTCCTCCACCCCCCCCCCCCCCCTGCCCTCGATTTTATAGAATGGCTCTCGTGCCAATTATCAAGAACTGTCCAATTACATCAAATATGACTATTAGTATGACTGAAATACCCACACTAATTGTTAGATCTAGATTAACAATATTAAAGGCGAGACTGCTTGTGAAGTAGCACATGTCAAATGATATGATTAAGATATTGTTAAAAAAAAAAAATTCTCACGACTTTCACATCCAATAGCAATCACTCATCTATTCGAGACGACTAATAAGTGGAAGATCAATCAGTTTACTATGTTGACAATAACTACATCCCCTTGCCTTCTTACCAGCATCATTTGTAACTTCTTGACATCCATGGTGTTGGTTACATGTATTAAAGATCAATGATTTGTAAGAATTTACTTCATTGAAACTATTAGCATCTCACGCCATTTACAAAATCAGGGTTAAACTTCATTTGACTAATGAGAGATGAGACTCCTATGCACATGATCACTTTTATTTTGACCAGGAGAATGTTCTTCACAATTCAAAGCTACACTCTTTCTCCTATCTATTGTGGGCTTCATCATTTCAAACTTTTGTCACTAATTTGTTTTTGATTTAATGTGATACACACCATATTTCAACACCACATTATTCTACAAAAAGAAGAAAAATTAGTGTATTTTGTAAGATATAATATTCCATAAGTTATCATGGGTTTAATTTAGTGCAAAATCATTTAGAGCAATGGTGGCATCAAGGCATGACACACTGTTTTGAAGTTCTCAGAGACGTTGTTCACTTTGAGAGTAAATGATGACCGTGTGCAAAAAGTGGTAGCAAAATAATAATGGCGGAAGGCCATACAATGACGCATGTAGATGACAAATCAATTTATTGAGCCACATTATTTCACAAACTAACGTCTAGATCTAATATCTATACATTAAACACTATACTTGAAATCACATTAGATTTCACCCCTTCCCTTTGCAATTTCTCACATCCATGGTACTTGTTGAAATGTACTATAGACCACTAATTATTGGTGTACATCATTAAAAAAAATTGTGAGAATTCATAATCCTTCACATGATATCAATTTCATATACAATAGGCCAGTGAGTAGCACGACCAAAATTAGTTGGAGTACATTTAAACAATCAATGTGGAACAAGTATCATGTAATAATGTTGGATTGTAGAAGGGAGACTTCATATTGTGGAGTGGAGTAGAATTTAGAGGTGGATTAAACCAAGATTGGGGTGTGGGAGTACTTGAATTCTTAATGTTGTGATTGGTCAAGAAATAGTGTGTGTGTATGAAATTGGGTTTACATTTGTGTTTTTATTATAAGGACAACTTGTGTTCATGATACACCAATACATCATGAAGAAATGTTGCTTGCATGAAACAATTTATTAGAGATAATGTAACATGATGAAACTAGGCATATTTACTGCACTTAATGTGATGAACAAATTACTCTAGGGAATATAATTCATGAAGGTTTACAAATGGAATACATAAATATGAGTTTTTCGATAGGTATTGGAATAGAAGAGGGGATGAACTCCAATTGCAAGTTCAACAAGGTTGCAATGTGAAGGTGGAAGTGAATGATTGCATAGGTTATAATTATCTAAACCTTGCATTAGAGCTTTACAAGTCACAACAATGTCAACATTACTTTGTATTGGTCACATACAACCTCTAAAGGATTTGGTAGTAAGAAGTTGCCCCCATAAGTTCGGGGTTGATTCATCATGATATATTTTGATAAGATTGATTTGAGAATTATGCCCCCAAAATAGAGGTTAATAAGGCCAAAAACAACGATTATGGGCTCTATTTAGGCTTAAGAGTTTTCACCTCTTGCTTAATGGGTGTCACAAAACTATTTTTTTGTGTCAAGGGTTATACGTATCCATTTTTCCATATTGTTGTCTTTACAAGTCCATACCATTAAACGCCACTTCTTGTTGGTTAAAGGCAATTCTCAAGCCTACTACAAAGAGCACACTCTAAACTCTGTAACATCAACCTCCTCCACTCCTTCTCTTAAATCCCAAAACTCTAGGAAACAGATGTTCTTAGTTTAAATCTTAATCCTTGTTGTCAATGTTCCTCCCATATATCATAGGTTTTGACATTAGAATAAACCACTGAATCATTCTAACCATATGCTCGCACACATTATGTTGTTTTCATTATAATTAATTCCATTGTTACGATGTTAGCTTCGTGTTATTCCATAGTATCACATGCTACCCTATTCTCTTTTATCATGCATTTATGTTAAAACTACATAACTCCTTAATATCACATGCACTTTGGTTGCCACAAATCATGATATTATGAAGTTTAGAGTGTATTAGAGACAAGTCCTTCTTTAACACATTCCCAATTCCATATTTTATACAATAACCTTATAAGTATGTTTAACTACAATTATATAAAACAATGGGTTAAAAGGAAAAATACTTGTAGATGAAGGGAAGCAGTAATCGGACGGTCAACAACGGTACAGGGGCTTTACTGGGACTTCACCAGGGCTGTCTGGTTCGGTACCGAAGCAAGGGTCAGTCTAGGTCTGGGAAGGCCTGGTTGGGCTGGGCGGGCTCTGGTGTAAGAGAAGGCAGCGGCCTCTGCCCGAGCTCTTTCCCCAGCTGCCTCCGTCGCACTAGCCTGCTTCGATTCCACCATGGTTCATTCTCTTTCCTGCCTCTCGCAATTCCTTTCTTCGCAATTCTCTTAATCACCAGCATTCACCATCTCATTTTCTTTAGCATGGCATCAGCATTTCCTCATCTCATCATGTTAGGGTTTCACGAATTTGAGGGTTTTAAGATATGCTCATGGTGTTCTGTGTTTTCTTATGTTTGTCTAGGCTCCCAAGAAGGGCAACATAAAGCCCACTGTCCCAGCACCAGTGGAGAAGAAGAAGGTAAGCGATTTCATGAATTATTTGGAGTTTTAGTGCTGTATTTCTGTTCTTGAGTGTTCTCATTCTTCTATCCTCGCAGTGATATTATCAAGTGAGTATTTTAATGGTACTGGAGTGTCAACAGGTTCCAGAGAAGACTGTGAACCCATTGTTCGAGAAGAGGCCGAAGCAGTTTGGAATTGGTGGTGCGCTTCCACCCAAGCGCGATCTTCATAGATTTGTGAAATGGCCCAAATACGTCCGCATCCAGCGTCAACGCCGTGTGTTGAACCAGAGGTTGAAGGTGCCGCCTGCCCTGAACCAGTTCACAAAAACTCTTGACAAGAACCTTGGTAAGTAAATATATTTATCTGTTATCGTGTTTCTGGGTTTTGGACATTTTAGGTTAGATTTAGGGTATTTTTGGGAGATCATTACAAAGCTTGTTATAATAGTCGTGGCTACGCGAAATACGTGAATAAGGTGGTTAGCCTAGTCGTTGACTGTCATGATTGTATTGTCATTCTGAATTTTTTTTCTTTTGCTTTGAAATCAGCCACCAGCCTCTTCAAAATGTTGTTGAAGTACCGTCCTGAAGACAAGGCAGCCAAGAAGGAACGTCTGCTGAACAAGGCCAAGGCAGAGGCCGAGGGAAAAACCCTGGAAACCAAGAAGCCTATTGTAGTGAAATATGGTATCAACCATGTCACCTACCTTATTGAGCAGGTAAATTTAAGTGAAGTACTGCACACGATGTATTTCTTGGTCCAAAATTTATTAGGGTTTGGTCTAGTACCTTTGGAGACAACGGCATATGGTGGCATTGATCGTAGTTGAAATAGTAGCCATAATGCAAGATGACATACTGGCAATGATGCGAGTTGACATACTGGCAATGATGCGAGTTGATATACTGGCAATGATGCGAGCTGATTTACTCGTAAGAATGCTAGTTGATATTCTGGAGATGATGGCAGTTGATGTTCTGGCAAGAATGCTAGTAGATATACTGGCAATGCTGCTTATTGGTGAAAGTTTAGCCCTCTAATTCTGCCATTAGCTACATAATTGTCGCCTCCCAACTGTTGACGGCCTACAATTGGCTGCAGCGTGTACGCTCTACTTATGAAAGCGACATCAGAAAATGCTAGCTCGGAAGTCCTGCCTCTCCAATTATTTGGATCTTTAATTTGATGTTTTTGATTTAGGATGTAGAGATACATTTCGAGCGTATCGTTCAATATTCAATTGTCTGGAATCAGATTTCTATGGCTTGACATTCTGCTTGTCTTGACAGGGCAAGGCACAGCTTGTTGTGATTGCACATGACGTGGATCCCATTGAACTGGTTGTTTGGCTGCCCGCACTTTGCCGCAAGATGGGAGTGCCCTATGCCATTGTTAAGGGTAAATCACGCCTTGGACAGGTAAGGTCAACTTCTGATCTGTGAAATATTTGGGGGATAGTGTTTTCATAATTGAGTGTACAGTTTAACACCCTCTACATGCCGCTTTATAAAAATGTCCGTTCTAATTTTACTTTTAATTTTTGTTAAACAGATTGTTCACAGCAGAACTGCAACTGCATTGTGCTTGACATCAGTCAAGAATGAAGATAAACATGACTTCTCGAAGATTGTTGAGGCTGTCAAGGTATGGCTATCTCTTGTGCACGTATTTTTCTGTGTGAATTGTTTATCTATACCTGTTCATTTTGTGGTGACAAGAGCCTATCATTCAGTACTTGGATCCCCATACGTCCTTCAATTTTTTGAAGAATTTTACTACATTGCCACCCAAAGTTTTGACAATGAAATTAACGGATCATGTGAGGTGGGCTTGCTAACTCGAAACTGAAAGCCAGTTTCTGAATTTGTTACCATCAAAGGGGTTTGTTAGAGTGGGACCTTGCAATAGGTGGTGGTGCGTAATACTACTGTTTTTAGTGATCTGTTAAATAGTTTTATAACAGAACTATAGATATGTTTTGTTCAGTGGAAGGTTTGGTGTGCGTAGGTCTCCTGACTCTTCTGTTAGCACTTCGCTGGTGGAAGAGTCCAGACTCCTGAACACTAGGGTTTTTGGGATCTGCTTTCCGATATGGGCTTTCCAGTTGAATATGTAAAGCTGAGCGCTCCTGCATAGATCCTGTACATCAAAACCCCTTCATAAGTGGCATTAACAGATCATTTGTATGCCGACTGTTGATTAGAAATATCCCTGTTTTTAATAGGATATATCACTAAATTTTGTTGCCTCAAACGTATATCAATTGTACACCAAATTATGATAACTGCACTGAAACGGACTTTTTACTTGAAATTTGTGTGCAGGCCAACTTCAATGACAAGTTTGATGAGTACAGAAGGCACTGGGGTGGGGGTATCATGGGAGTTAAATCACAAGCTAAGACTAAAGCTAGAGAGCGTGTGCTTGCAAAGGAGGCTGCACAAAGGATGTCCTAGATTTTCTAGTCTTTCGTGGACTTTTTACTGTCAGGAACTTATTATCAAGCAGTTTGAAGTTCTGTGAGAGTTCAATTTTTACAATGGAGGGCATATGTAATGGGTTTTTATATATCAAAATCTGCTGGATTTCAACATTTTCTTTTCAGAGTTGATGGACCATCTTTTGGGTACTGAGGATTGTCTACAAATGTTGGTGCTTAGAGCATAGGTTGTCGTCCAAGTTCTGAACTTGTGACATTTATTGGAGCTCTAGGTATTTTTGGTACACATTGATTATTTTGAGTGCTTGGTTCAAGGATAGAAATAGTGAGGTAGCTTCTGAAATTGTGACAATGCAAATCAGATAGTTAGAAAGTTTTTGACGTCCTCACGATTGATTGAATTGGGTTCACGTCACCTGTGAAAGCAACTTTGATTATGCATCTTAGTAAATTCATTCTAGTGGTCGTCTATATCAGCAGTGTAAATTCTTCTGATTATGCTCCAGCATGGAATGATGTGCATGTGGCACAGGTGTAGAAATCTTTTCAGGTATGAAATTGATTTACGGTAGGTGGTGTTTCATCTTTGTATCTTTGAATACAAAACAATTGCATTAGGACGGCGTCATTGTTCATCATTGCACCTGTCTTTCATAGATCAAAAGGGTCTCGTACACAGAGGCCAATGGACATATGTCATCGATTGACAGATGGAAGATATCGACTATGCATGAATTCTTCGCTTTGACTCGTTTCAAAAGACATCCTCGAAGTGTTTTGAAACATACTAGACAACTACCTATTCAGCGTTTATATTAAGCGTCAAAAGTGCAGAAGCTGTGGTTTAATTGCTGTTATTGAGTTATGTAGCCCTCTGGGTACGTAACTAAAGGAGTATGGATAGTCCTCCGCAACTCATGGTAGAAAGAACCTCGAATGCTGCTTATTATTAGAAATGGGACTCTTAAAACCTTATTATTACAGCGAGTACAATTGAAACGATATTAACCAGATTATGAAGACTCACATTAACGTTTACAATAGAGCCGCGGCTACATTCAAAAGCACCTTTGCGGTCAAAGTCCATGCTGCTTTTCAAGGAAAGAGGGTTTCGAAATTGCAAGATAAGCCATCATCGACGGCGAGGACGTTGCATGCCCCTACATCCCTGAAGCTGAGCTGGAGGGGAGCATTCAGGAAAAACAAGGAACATTCCCAGGAGCGGGAGTTCATCGAATGTGGCTATGGCGCGTACATGGCAATTAAATAGTGTCCGCTGTCGACGTGGCATACGCTGGCTTCTCTTGGCTTCCGGGTGGCAATGTTTCCAGCTTGTGATGTGAGCATAACTTTTACTCCCTCTGTTTCAAAATAAAATTGTGGTTTCTATTTCAGTGCGGGATTAAGAACAGTGACCGGATTTGAACCACAATGCGCTTTTTAACCAAAATTGGGAGCTGCCGAAAAGTTGCCGACGTCTCTGTCATGCCCGGAGGAGGTCTGTAACGAAACCATGGTTTTATTCTGGCACGGAGTTTATGCAGAAACCATGGTTTTATTGTGAAACAGAGGGAGTATTGTACTTCCAGATATAACTTATGTATAGATTGCCTTCCCAGTGACTGTCCTGTGACAATTCCGACTTATTACGTCTATGGTCCTCCTTTCTTGTCCTCTACAGCAGGAGGACAAGAAATCTAGCTTACCAGCTACTGTCATGTTCACTATCTAAAATTTGGTATAGCTTCATCTGAGACTTCGTCAACGGAGAATTGGGATTTGTGATGAGATCGGTTCATCTTATGTACTGGTTCATTACCGGCCGAGTGGCAATGCAAAAAATTAAATAGTGACCTTGGATGGCTTAAGGTTGTTATCGAAATTTCGGTGTTTGCAGGATACCAATTGCAAGCAGAAGTGGCATCTGGTATTAGCAAGAAGAAGAATCAGATGGCCGGAAGAGAAGTTAGCCTCTCGGAAGCCGAGAGGTCTGGCGAATTTGATCCAAATTATGAGAGAGACCTTCGGCCGAGTGTGGTGAACGAGCATGATATGACGAAGCAGCACCGGCGGAGGTATAAATCAGATCATAAGGGCGTCCTGAATGGGAAGACTAGGTTAGTCCGGGAAGATAGTGCAACCAAGGCATGGAGCATCATGAGAGAGGTGGATCCTTGGACGGCTTGGTTCTACAAACCGCACACTGTACTCTTCCTTCTCACTGGAGGGTGCCTTCTTGTGTAAGTACATCGATTCCCTTCCTCGATTATATCTGTTTAAATTGCTGCACAACTTGTAGCCTTTCATGAATTCGATGAGTCTTCTTATCGAAGATTGCATATCTTGAAATTTGGTTTTATTTCTCCATCCTTGGTGTCTTGCACTAGAACTATACTTTTTCTAGACCTACAATTTCATATGAGGTGGTTAAGTATAACTTCTTGTATGCCTTATAGTCATCAAGTTGAGCTTCTTTCAACGAAGTCTCCCAGTCGAGCCACAGTTGAGCCACATCTTCTGATGGAAGATTGCTATCCAGTCGTTTTTATTCCTCCATTCTGGGTATCTTGCACTAAAACTCTTGATCTGAGCCTAACAAATTCCTGTTAGCTGCTTAAGTAGACTGACTTCTTGTAGGGTCTTAAATTTTTTAAGTTGAGCTCCCAGGATGACCCCACAGAGTTTGAAGTCCAACGATTACACTTACACAGCAGATTGAGAAGGATTTTTATTTATTATCAAGATGTTGTATAGCCTACAAGGGTCGTATGGCATCTTCCATTTAGTTTTGTGGAGACATACATGATGAGTAAAGAAAAAGGTGTGAATTTGTGTAATCTATCTTATGAAGGTTTTGTATGCTCTAAATTTCACGAGTTGTTTATTTGGGGAGCCAAAACTTTATTTAATTGAGAAACGTTGGCTGTATGCTTCAAGAGGTGATGATTGTCGATCCAGTGACTCAATTCCTTTATTATTATTGCAATATAGGTGGGCGAGCGGCGCCCTGCAGCCACAGGAATTTATTTTGGACACGAGCACAAATATAAAAAGGTGTGTAAATAGCGACTCGAGCTGTTTGTTGGGATGTGGAACTTTCAGGTGGGAGGAGAATATTTTTCGTCATTTTGCAAAGATTGCTTCCTTACGACGTTCTGTCATAGTGATTTTGATGGATTTTTGTTGTGATGCAGAGGTATTTGGGCAATAATAGCAGTTTTCCTCGGCTACTGTTTACTTCAAGCACCATCTACGTGAGTAGTTAAACATTGGCCTATTCTTACCTACATTGATAAATGTAGTAGTTGTAATTTTCTCAAATCTAAATCATGTTGTCTCAAAACCGTCTGGTAGAAATTTCACTGCTCCTGTAATCAGTATTTTAATCACTCTAAGCAGTGGTCAGTATGAGAAGTTCACTTACCGGTTGTGGGTTTGCCTGTCCTTCAGGATTTTAATAAGGCCTCACCCTGCTGTCTGGCGCTTCGTTCACGGGATGGCTGTACTATATTTGATCCTCCTTGTTTTCCTCCTCTTTCAGGTAATTTAAAAAGTCAGTAAAAATACTTACTCAGTCAGGGTGTTCGGCTTCAAATATCGAAATGTAGCGTGAAATCCATCCAAATAAGCTGTCACCTGAAGTAAACATCATGGTTTCTGTGAAGCAGGAAATTTGTTTTCGTGGCTAACATGTGGTGTAGTTGACCAGAAACCTGGCACAATTGCAGACAGATCAAGGTTTGCACGAGTATTGGACAATCAATAGTGCTTTCCGTACTTTTTTGGAGAGTAGATATATGTTTCCTATATTTGGGCTCTTGTACTTCTTGACAAGTGGTAATTTTGTGCCTTCTCTGTCACTCTGCTTGTGACAGAATCGGGATGATGCACGGCAGTTTATGAGGTATCTGCATCCGGATCTAGGCGTTGGTATTCCCTTAAACTCCAATTATTATAAGTCTCTGCAGATCTTTGTCTTTCTCTTTATACACCGTTCGCACACGTCGAACGTCGGACGCTTGGGAACATTCGACGTTTCAATAAGCAGCCTCGCGTGTGCGAGTGCAAAAAGTTGTGACATCACATTCTTACCTAACAGCTGTCGAGTATTCGTGCACTTTATCCCTGGAACTGTAGGAGGAAGATAATGGGCCCGGGCAATTTTGTTCGTTCCAGCATTTCCAGAATGTTTTGCACCTAACTTACATGAATGGGTTGTTTGGTATGTGGGTAGAGTTGGAGGAGAGGTCGTATGGAGCCGACTGCCGAGTCTACACTCCAGAGAAAGCCAACAAATTTTCTAATGTTTATGTGAGTAATTTAAGACTTCATGAGGTTGAATTACATCTGATCGAGTGTTGTCCAAGTGTTAGCCAACTTGAATAGCTTTGACGGCAAATGGCCAATCTTTGAAGTCTGCAATCTGTTGCTATGAAGGAAATGTTGAATCTGAGGTATGGCATTCAAGAATAACAAATAGAACTGGTTTTCGAGAATGATTATAAACAAGGATGTAAGGTGATTATAGCGAACTAATCTGTGTTTGTAACAAGGATCGCTCAACATTGCTACTCACGTTGTCACATATTCAGTATTCCTTTTGACAAGTTTTTCACTAGCAGAGAACTTTGTTTTGCAGGATACCTTTTTTGATGAGTTTGTGGTCGCACACACTTTAGGATGGTGGTGTAAAGCGATTATGATTCGAAACCTACCACTTTTGTGGGTACTCTCCATTGGCTTCGAGTTCTGTGAGGTGAGGAGCAATTCTGATACCCTTCCCTTTCGAAGTAGGGGAGAGTTTTCTTTTCAAAATTTCTGTTGTCTATGGTATTGAAAAAGCGTGGAGCTTAACAAGTCGTATTTCTTTCACAGTTAATTGTGTTCTCTATCAAAGCATATTTCACTTCATGCTGGTTAGGTTTCTGCGTCACTACGTGTCTGTGGTAGTTAGAGAGATTTGCAATTCTGATACGGCATGTTCTTTATCTGAATCTTACGTTGGTTTTGCAGCAAACTTTTAAGCATATGCTTCCAAACTTTAATGAGTGTTGGTGGGACAGTATTATTCTGGATGTTCTCGTTTGCAACACAATTGGTACGTCTTGAAGGTCATCCTGCATAGGTAGAGAAATGTTTGTACGATTCTTTACAGGAGCTAATCCGTGTGGTTTTTCCAGTGGTTTTCTTTTTACATCATTGTGTTTAAAGTGAGATATCGTTGGGGGTAACCAGCAGTGTTTTTTAACGAGCCACGATGGCCAAATGGCTGATGAGAATTCACTTTAAAGATACCTTATGTACTTTCCTACTGTGTAAAGACATCTGGGAAAGTGACAATTCCAATTTGGGTTAATAAAGTATGGTTTGTGATAGTTTATAACCTCCCAGTTTATAATATGGGCAGTAAACAAGTCTGCTCAAGGAGTCAATTTGGGGTTAATTTGTCCTCTGTTGTGCAATTTCTCAGGAATCATTCTTGGAATGAAGTCAGTGAAATATTTTGATGGTAAGACTTATGAATGGATTGGCCTGAGCCGACAAAGATCTTTCTCTGGTAAGGTATGCATTCTTACTTTCTTTCTTCGAGCTGACCAGCTCAAAATCATGTCCCTCAACACCACTTTTCCATAGATGTCCTTTGTTTAGAGTACTATGGTTTTTCTGTTACTGGGGTTCTGTTGGTTAATCTGACTCAAAATCACAAAAATATCTTTTCAAGAACCGGTGTTGGTGTTTGCCACGAAATGATTCTGTGGTAGATATTATTTCTGTTGGTGTTTCAATTTGATCTCAATTACGGTGACTATTCCAGCTATTAAGCATTGATATTGTTATGCATTTCAGGTTTGGAGATCTCTTGGGCAATTTACTCCAGCCTACTGGGACAAAGATGAATGGAACCCACTCCAGGGTCCTGTTCGGTTTCTGCAAGTGCTGGGATTAGTCATCCTAATTTTAGCTGTTGAGGTGGAATGTTTTTTCCTCAAATATTGTTTGTGGGTACCACCTTTGAACCCACTTGTCACCTACCGCCTTATAATTTGGTGGCTAATTGCAAACCCTGCAATCCGAGAGTACAACACTTTTCTGCAGACGAGGTGAGTTTAAATTTGAAAATTTATTAATTTTTTCTTCTTCTTGTCTTTGTTTGTTTACCTTTCTATGGTCAGCACACCTGAAACCGACAGAATAAGCGTTGAGCATAATCTCTATTATTAGAATGATCAAATTCTTGTTCACGAAAATCAAAAGGATTCCAATGCACTTCAAAACACATCGTTTGGATATTGTATATAAAAGTTTGCAGGGATCAAATTGTTATATGTAGGCGACCTGAAACTAACACCTATATCAGATGTTCAGAGGGTGCACATTATCATAATTAATATGTGTCTGTTGTGCAAGATTTGTAAGTGTTGGTTTTAGGTTGGGTGTTGGTTTTGGGTGTATGTGCCTTATATTATGTTTCTCCTTAAGTTTATTCATTTTTCTTTGCAGGAAGTCTATGAAGCTTGGAGCGTTTTGCTGGTTGGCTGTTGCTATTTCTACGGTAGAAACACTCATTTGTATAAAATTTGGGCGAGGTATGAAACTTGCTATGTTTTTTTTGGCTTTTACTTCATTGATCTTTAGGGCTTTTGTTTCATAAGAAAATTATTTCAATCAAGTAGACTACCTGATGAGATTGTGATATGTTATGTCAATTTTTGATGTGCAAGATTTGCATGTAAATTGTGATTCATTGTCTTGGTTGGCTCTTCAGGTTTGTACCCCCAGCCAATGCCAGGGTATGTGTTTTGGTCATTGATATCAGCCGTTGTTGCCCTCGTGTTGTTTCTTGGGTGGTGGACAATGAACATCTACTTGGTTGATCGAATGGCTAGAGATTTTGTTGAAGAGAATACTAAGAAAACAATATAAAGTATAGTTGGAAATGATTTCCAGATGTTGGCCACATAGGGGTTACATTCTCCATTGGTAGTAACCTCTTTCCACCCATTAGAAAATGTGTCCTAACTTGGTTGTTGGCAGATGGGTTGTTATTATGCTGGTGTTTTCATTAGCATTTTCCTCTCTACGGACATGGGACTCTTGACTCTACCTCATGTCCTCAACATTTCTAGCCGGTTGTTGCTTAGACCATTAATGTGCATGTCATTATAGCTCTTGAAAGGAATGTTCATAGTGTATACTACATTTACATTCTCAGTTTTGGTGGATTATTATGACTCTACAAAAGGAGCAAATATTCAAATGTCTCTGATTTTGTTTAAACCCTAAATGACTGGGGGTTCCAACTCAATTCTATGATGTATATTAAAATATGAATCAAAGATCTCATTCTGGAGGTGACATACAAATGAAAGGTGTAGAGGGTGAGTTGTATGGTTGAAATGATCATTATTATCTTTAATCTCCACCAAATTGTTTTAGAACCATTCAAAGGCAATTCTTGACCTTTGATTTGATTGATAACATTGTATCAAAGAAAAATTGAAGGGTTCCAACCACTTCTACTTCATTATAATTAGTTGTTTATGCATAGATTTGATCAATTTGGTCAAGATGGTTGTAGTTTATATGTAGTTCCAAGTGCAAGAAAACTAAGAGGATAGCAGTTCTGCCTTCAAAAAAATGTCTTTGATATACATTCCCTAACTTTTTGGCGGCTTAGATGTTTAGGGGCTAAGAAGTTGTAGATTTTCACCATTTGAGATGTGTTACCTAGTACTAATGCTAGTTTGGGAACACAATAACTATAGGTTAGAGACACAACAAACACAGGAGGAATGAAATGTCATCTTTCAAATTCAAAATTGTGTGTGCACAAATGTAAGGTGATTCCTACAATGGTCGTAGGTACTAGAGATGTCATAGGTCAAAGGTCAAAACACTACAACTGCCACTCAAACTCTACGCAGATATTGGATAACTCTGAATGTTGCAACTTCACATCCACTCAACCATCAGGCATAAGAAGTTGAACCCCCTATTACAGTATATGTAGCTTGAGATACTCCCAAGAAAAGAAGACTTCATTCTACAGTGAATTCAATATGATTATCAAGGGTTAGGTATCCTCCAGTGTATGTCTCTTTTCTCTTCAAAGTTCCAAACCTAGTAGTATGAAGATCCGTATTGCAACTAGCTTTGAAATATGCAACTTAAATGAGCTCCATTTGTAAACAACTTCAGACTTTTGCTAATCAACCTAAAGTCATTCTATCACGCATGAAAATATCAATATCCTCAATTTGGTTATCTTCTCAGTATTTGTGTATATGCTTCCATGTGAATCACTAAACATGCCAAATCTTTCAAATCCTTTAAGCAAGTAGTGTTACCAGTTCAAGTTCAACGACTACAAACATCAGCGAAAAGCTTGAAGATCTGACTTCATGTAGATGCAAACTATCTCATGATTGGAAGGATGCATCACTAATAAACTCTGTGAAGTGCATGCTCAAGAACATTTCCAACCTTGAAGACACAAGCCTAATTCACATAATCCCTTGTAACACTACTTTCATCCATTGTTCCACAGTAATAATAGTCTAAGTGCCCAGTTATTCCTTTCCCATAGTAAAGGCTCAGCCAAATATAATTTACCCATTCCTCCTATTTGAACAAAAACAACAGAACCAAATCAATCAACTTCTAGCAATATGAAGATCATTGCTGACATATTTGTACAGGAGATTTCCACTAAGAGACTTTAAAAAAAAACAAAAACAACAGAAGCTATTCAATGGATAGAAATCTACATCCTAAACAACTGAATATCATTCTCCATGCATGGCCACCAGAAATGGAAGTACCAGGTCAAAGGTCTTTCAGTGACATCACATTGTTACCCTTCATTGAACAAAAAGTAGAGAAACAATAATAGCCATAAAGGCACAATGTTGTGGACTGTAGTTTATTTATTAACTTGGAAGATGGACAGAAGGTAATTAAAAGACAATCTGGGCACACTTGTGTGACAGTGCAATGAACCATGCAACTCCTTGATCTTATACATTGGATATTAATTTTCAGATAATACTAGAACACATTTACTACCACTTATTGTCAGAGATCTGTAATGTAAACCTGCTTGTTCTGGAATGTCGTATACTCTTTTCCTTGCAGAATCCACATCTAATCATACACATTACCCAAAAACTCCCCTTCAAGTACATTTACCTACATTACCTGCATCAGAAATCAAATAATTGCTCAAGTCCTGTTTCATTTAGATACAAAGCACCAGCTAGGATACCTGTTTCTACTCTATTGGTGATCATGGAAATCTGACTTGTTGATGTACAGGTTATATTACACATTGCATTGCTGATACTATCAACAAGGCAGTGCCCACCTTGGGGTGTGTAGAGTTCCTAGTGTCTTATAACATTAATTTGGGCTTGTTGCAGAATAGATGCCCTCCAACATGGTTTTGTACTTTGCTAGCAAAGCTCTGCAGTGAACAACATACAAATTAGTACCTTACAGTAGACTTTTATACAACAAAAAATATACTAATTGCAGGTCCTTTGCTTGACTTCATTAGCCTGCTAAGCTCATAAACCTCAAGTGTCCGGAGGCCAAGAGGCCCTCTCCATGCACAAAAACATGTATTTGAGGTACATAATCCCATTTAAAGCTAATTGATTCGAAAGTGACCGTATCTAAAGTTAACTTATTCAAGTGTGCTTTTTGATACAGTCGAAATTAAATTCATGAATATATGCAAATTTGAAAATTTAAGTTCAAATACACAGCCTGAGTGCCCTTGGATGCAAATCATAAATTTAATATTGGATGTCGTACATCGAGACCCAAAGTCCTTTTTAAGGGTTAAGAGACATAAAGTACAACTTAAGTTGCTAGATAACAAATGCCTCAACTATGAATGTCAAAAGATCTCAATCCACAAGATCTTTCCTGGTGGGATGTTTCTCTAATTTTGAGGAAGAAAACCAACAAGACACTGTAACAAAGTTGGAGGAGTCAGAATGAAAACAAACCTGCGTTCCTCAAGCTTATTTCTATGCTCCTCCAAGCTTTTCTTTTGAGTTGCAATGTCCTGAATAAACAAGCATTGAATTGAAAACCTTGAGAACAGTCACTCACCCCTCAGCCATATTTTATGTACATATAGTAAAGATGTCCCGCTTAAATATTTAATGTGTCAATATTCTGAAAACTTCTGCCTAACTTTGAATGATCAGCTGTTCTTTGAGGAATAAACCCAATTTGGTTGCCAGAGAATGCAATATGCCTTATCCCATGAACTTATTGATATCCAACAAGTTTCAAAAAGGTCTCAAACATATCCAGAATGGTCAGTAAAGAAAGACAATAAGTTTGTCCTAATTGGATGGATAGGAATTAGTGAATCCCCTACTGCAACACATAGATTAAGAAGTCTCCCCTATTTTTGCATTTATGACTGATAAAGAGGAGCAGGTAGCAGAATAAGGAGGATAAAAATAATGGCTTTCTGAGATCCACAACAACCTTGTCACTTGAGGGGGTGCCAATGCCGTACAGAACCTGTTCACCCTTCTGGAAGCGAGATGCAAGTTCATTGACCTGACAAAATACCAAACATTAGCACACTGAGCCTCTGAACTTGTTTGCTTGATTTTAATGCCAGAGCAATATTCACACTATGAAAGTGAGAGAAGAGAAGGATTTTACCAAATCATCAACTTGCTGGTCGCGTGCTCCTCGCTCTACTGCATCTGCTAGTGCCTCAATAAGCTTTTGTGAATCAAGAAATCAATGCTGTTTCACAACAATAAGTGTATGATAGAACCTTGTCATAGTAAGTTTGCTGTATTTCACATCATGAACTGTGGCCATTTCCTCAACCTCTTCATGACCTTCACAATGACAACCACTTACAACTATCACAGTTCCTTTCCCAAGCTGAGGTATTGAAGACCAGGGAAATGTCAACTTTAAACCCTGGGGGTTAATAGAGACACTCAAGAGGTCTGATAGGTTAACTCCTGAACGCTTTTAGCAGTTTCATACTAACTGTGTATTTCCCCTTTATACTGGATGATAAGAAATCTTCATCAAATTCTTATTAAGTCACTTTGAGTGAGTATCACGAAGTGTAACCTTCCAAGACAACAAGCTATCACTATCTACCAAAAAATCAGACCGCAATGTGTTATCACGTTTGTACAATTTCCAACATACTGTACATATGAGATGGCCAGATTGGGCTCCAAAAGCGTTTAGAGGTTAAGGTCCACTGACAAAATTAACAATGTCAGTGGATGCAGCAGGCAGGATCGATGATATCCACAAAATAGAAATAGGTTACTGCCACCACACAACAGTAATTATAGTATTGTTAAGACACTCTCTCTATTCCAGCTTCAAGAATACAATTTGAAGAACCAAGGTCCTTGAGTCACACATGCATGAATGCTGAGCACAGTGAAATGGCAAGCTCTCACTAGTCGAAACCTCATTGTTGCCTATATTCTTCAGACAAAAAGCCTTCTTTCCATCTACCAAGATTCCATTAAAGAGGTGCATCCCTACTAGAATGATTTCAAGGTTATCTGGACTACCTAAAAATAATTCCATTTGCAATGGAGCCAAAATAGGCTACTTAAGAATGGTATGGTGATTAAGATGATGAGAAAAGAATGCAAACAAGATCTACCATATGTAGCTTAGTATATGCAACACAGTAAGGTTTTTGGACATCGTGAAGAACTGTTTGACATAGGAGGGAAAAAGGTCCATAAGTACATGTATGAATGCCAAGCATAGTGATGGCAAGCTTTTATTAGTCGGCTCCTCATTGTTGCCTATATTCTTCGGACACAAAGCCTTCTTCCATCTACCAAGATGCAATTGACAAAGGTGCGCCTCAGTAAAATCATTCTTAGGTTATCGGAATTAACTAAGAGTATTTCCATTTGCATTGGAGCCGAAATGCTTCTTAAGTATGGTATGGTGGCTAAATTGATTAGAAAATAACGCAAACAATATCTACTATATGTAACTTAGTATACACAACGCAGTAAGGTTTTCAAACATTGGAAGAACTGTGCTGATACAACTTAGAAGAAGGGGGAAAAGGATACAGGGAGGACATGGAAATGGTAAGGCAGGGTCTGGGCCTGCTGATGTTGCCACCCGGAATCAGTTTGGCTGCGAGCTTGCGACCACGACATCCTTGCTTCTGTAATTACTCCACGTTCGCCTAACGTAAGTAATTCCCTGCAGCACACAACAATAACTGCACTATCATAAGTTCCCACGCCGACAGAACGGGGCAACTAAAGATCTACAGAGATATGGAGCAATAGGATTTCAAGACCTAATAGGTGGTCGATTGAGTGGATGTAATAATTTTTGCAAACCACGCCTAAGACTCTGATGAGCAGCAGAGATGACTGAGACATCAGAAGAGTTTCCGATCAATTCACAGCCAACATCACAAGTTCCACCTGCGTCGACCTCATGTCTCTGTGGACTCAAGCAAAATTAGTTGTTTGTGCGAGAACTTTGTATAGCCTTATTCTTCTCTTCATCACTTTAGTAACCTGACATTTTGTGGCAAGATGTAATAGACATTGCAAGGATGGGCACATACACTTATTGGATAATAAGCGGCCGTGCCTAACCTAAGGTTATCTATTTCATTGTTCACGGCCAGTGTAGGAGGTTAAACCCTCGTAAATCATAAAGATCTATAGAGATATGGAGCAATAGGTCTCAAATACCTAATAGCGGGTAGAATAATTAGATGTATTGATTCCTGCAAACCACGCCTAAGACGACGATGAGGAACAGAGAGATAACTGAGACATCCCAAGAGTTTCGGATCTATTCACACTCAACAAAGTGCTGACATCCGATAACTGCTTCGGTCTGATGTCTCTGAAAACTCAGGCAAAGTTTGTTGTTTGTATGAAAACCTCGTATAGCTTTCTCTTTCTGTACAAAACTTTTAGAAACCTAACATTTTGTGGCAAGATGTAATCGAAATTGCAAGGATGGGCACGGACAATTATTGGGTAATGAGTGCCCGTGCGTAACCTAATGTAAATTATTCCATCATTCACGGCTAGTGTAGGACGTTTAAACTCCCGTAATCAGCTTGTGGCAATACAGTTTAGATGACGAAAGCCCTAATGAGAAGCTAACCCACTTCTCTATGTCCACAGGTGAAATAGAATCAGGCAGAGTGAAAAAGGGTTTGCGATGATCCCTAAATTGAGCTCCTTCTTTTCTTCCCAGAGTTCAAATCGGCATCGGGGGTAGAAGGATCTACCCCTTTGCATGATCGAACTCATATACACTCAGAGGAAATGCTTCACGTGCAATTCGCAGTATTTCAATTTACAAGTAATGCGGTGCACTCATACCCTCGCGTTCAAAGCAGCTAGAGCTGATGATGCTGATTTCGCTCTCCTACTCAACAGCAATTCGACGTTGCCTTGAAGGATCTTCCCAGTGGCGTGTCCCCCGTTGGCTGAGTTTGAAGAAAGGAACCCAAAAATCTTCAACCTGCGGGAATTGAAGTGACGTTAAGTTAGAAATGTCCAAGGAATCGAGTGAACAGTGTGCCCTCTGCGCACGTGACACGAAAACATGAACACCAAGTCACCTTTTCCAATTGTAACTGCGAAGGAAATTGCATAATATTATTCAGCTGAGGGCCACTTCACACACGAGCCAAGAGCCGTGACCATGAAATTGTGAGAGCCCAAAGGAAAGTGTGAAAGGATGTCCCACGACACCTCCAAAATCATGTAGTGGGGTCACAGACCCTCAAGTGTCGTGTGACCGGGCCCTCAACCAAATGCTATTTCAATGTATTTCTATTGATGTAGGTCTTCACACATGATTAAATAGAATAAATCAACGGTTGTGAGCGTTTGGAGTGCCATGGTCTCCCAACCTTCTATTAGGTTTACCTCCAAGAGGTGGTTTTTGAAAATAATCTAGGTGGCCATGAAACATGATCTATTTTATGCCATATAGGAATCCATGTAGACTTTACATCCATCTTGCATCCACATACTCAGTTGGTCCCTCAAGCGTAGTGTGAAGCGAACTTGGACTGGCTCCGACTTTTCCACGAATGAGAGTGAGTGAAGTGTAATGGTCACGGGTCTCGGTCTCATGTGTGAAGTGGCCCTGAGTGACCAAGTTGAGTGGGGCCAAGAATATGTCATGTCAGGTGTTAGAATTATAGTTTACGGATGCTTGTCAGTAAGGACCATTTCACACACGAGCCAAGGCCCATGACCATGGAATGGTGAGAGCCCTCGACTATCATCCAAAGGTCGTACCATGGGTGTTGGGAAAGACATTTTGTGTAGTGAGGGGCCCTCAAACATAGTATGAAGTGAGATTGGACCATCTTGAGGGACCATTGCATATTTTATTGGTGGAAAAGAGGAGTAGCCCTGCCTCACAAGTTACATATCTTCATTCTCTTTCTTTTTGAGTTTTACATTGGTGAGGAAGGAAAGGAAAGCATGTTGGATCATCTTGGGAGAAGAGGGAGGATTCTTGTTGCATTGGCTTTATATTGGTGTGTGCACATAATTGTGCAACATGTGCTTGATATGCATTTAGTGGCACTCAAGGGAGAATGGAAAACAACCTTGATTATGAACATATGCTTTGAGAGTATGAAGATGAGCGATCATAATATGTAGGCATTTGAGACAAATATAGGGTTTACCGATAGGTTATAATTGGGATCCTTCATGAAAAATGTTCAAGTAATAAACTCGTGTATATCATAATATTTTTAAGTTTCTTTGTGAAAGATTAGGTCCATATTTATAGAGGAAGAATACACATATGAGAGAGGCAATTTCATTTGAAAGTAGAGTTGCAATGTCAATACAAAGGCTTGGGACTAGAAATAGCTTGTGTAATGTAGGAGAGGTATATGGGGTGGTTGAAAGTACAATTTTAGGAGAAAAAAATGAGAAAATTTTGTAGATTGATGAGTGTTCATTTCCAACGGATTTTTGTGCAATTTTTAAGTTCAGTTTGGTTTAGGGTTTTAGCACAAAAACTTGAGGTCCTTCATGGGATTTCTCATATTATAGGAGCAATAGATAAATCTCACATTCCAATTATTGCACTTGTAATTAGAGGAGAAGATTGTTATTATCAAAAGTCATTTCATTTGTATTTATTATAAGGTATAATTGATACAAAATTTATATTTTGAATTATTAATTTGTATAGACGGGAAGTATGTACGATTGGATATTGTTTCAACTAACAAAAGTTGGAATAAATTGCATTAAAAATAAATTCTCACTTCATAAGTTGATCAAAGATTGTGCATATCCAGTATGCCCATAAATTTACAACCCATTCAAAGGATGTGTAGAGGGTTTAGAAGGTTATAAAGTAAATTGAAATTTTCTTCAAAGTTCTATTCGCATGTGTGTGGAAATTGCTTTCATAATTGTTTAAAAAAATGAAGCATTCTTATGAGAAAGGCCGATGTACAATTACGAGATATGGATGGTACATTTGCTACATGTATTTTGCTATACAATATGTGTATAATCAACAAGGATAAAGTTGATACAATATATATTGAAGAAGTAAAGAGAGAATTGGAAAAATATAAATAAAGAATAAGTTATTGAGAGAAGGATAAGAAATGAGGTTTGAAATAACAACTATAAGTGAAGTAAAACATATAATTAGTACATAAAATAATGCACGAAGAATAGAGGAGGTTAACAAAGATATTATTATAATTTTTTCATAGAAGAAAATCAAAATAAAAATCTATTATTGGTATCTACAAACATTGATTCATGTCACATACAACCACTAAAATTTAGAATAGAGTACTATTGGGTTAAATACAATATGTCCTGAATTCTATGAACTTGATGAAAAAAACTTGGTCCAAAGCACCTCTAAGGTATAGGACCATAACCAAAAGGTATAAAGTTCTATGCACCCATTGCTAATTTTTCAATGGGCGGCAGGGGGGCAATGCCTCTTCAAAGGCCCAATTGACCCAATGTCAATATGATTTTGTTCATTTTTAACATCAAATTTTCAATCAAACTATGTCATATCTTGTTTTCTTGTTGATTTTGTATATTCTTCTTCCATCTTACTGTGAATGGCTATGAGGGTTTCAATCTCATGATCTCATCATTTAATAAAGGCCTCGTCTTCACCTTCCAAATCTCCCAACTCAATTTCATCAATTTTCTCTTTTTTCGTTGGTGCTTTTTTCAATTTCAAAACTAATCCCATATTATTATTATTATTATTATTAGCATGACATCCTTTTTCTTGGTAGTCTCCGTTTCTTCTCCTCTAATGATCGCACCTCTACCACCTTCGACATTTTGCATGATTTATAATTAAAAATAGTTGAAATTTCTATCTCCTAATGAGGGTCCGTGCAACCCAAATTGTAGTTGACTCCATGACATCCAAGGAGAATTTTGGCTACATTGTTGGGTTTTGGAACCACTTCCATCTTGCGAAAAACCTCTCATTGACAAAATAATAATAATAAATCAATCAATCAATCGAAAAGATTTCAATCAAAAAGTTTATCTACGACAATTACACTTACTAGCAAGCTTCAAACACTTGGAGTTGTGGGATGTTGAGAGAGAGGACCTTCTGCCTCTTTCTAACTAATCTATCCTGGAAAAATTTAAAATAAGTTTAGCTGCCATTGCCAGTTGTTTCACTACCATGGTCTACCATAATTTGCATATGGCTTTCTTCTTGGAGGTGGGCTTGATGCAATTCCGACAAACCATGCACCTTTATTCACAACTTGCCATGTTGGATTCCATGTAGACTTTTCATCCACAGACCTTTATTGGGGGGCCTTTAGGCCTTCACCACGGGGAGGTCACTTCATTGTCAAGTTGACACCACGTGCGGACAAAGTTTGCTACCCCTATATTACATGCCATATATAATTTTAAAATTTATGATATTTTTTCTACATATACATATACATTGATAGTATATTTTTTATATATTTTTGAAATTTTTAGTCATTTTTATTTTTTTTGTAATTTTTTTAGTTCAATTCTGTGTCATTCTAGTTAGAAACGGTATGTTTTATGAAAAAAACAAATCATCAAATTTAGTTACCACTTTTAACTATGTCATAGGTATTGTGTATATCTACTCATGAAAAAAATTTGATAAAAATTTGACCCATTTTGGTGCTGCAACTTACCAAAAGAAGATTTTTTTTGGTCGCACGTGGTGTTCAACTTGACAATGGAGTGACCTCCCCGTGGCCTTCACCTCCTAGTATGAAGTGAATGTGGATGGAACGATGAATGAGAGCGAGTGAAACCCCTGTGCTCGGTGAGGACGCTCGATGCTGCCAAGACTCGGAAGAGTTTGGTGTAAACAGATGATCCGGTGACAAGAAGAGCACTACAGATCCACATTAAAAATGGATCTAGACATGGGTGTCTGGACTTAGCTCCTCCTACACAGCATTGCGGAGTCCGAAATTTTGAAAGCTGCTGGCGGCCCGCACTAGGAGAAGCACATTTTTCATTTGGATCTGTAACGCTCGGACCACAGCCGCATCATCTGTCGCCCAAACTCCAAGATCTGAAGAGCATCAGAAGCACCTCCTCACCGAGCAAGTTCTCCCCAAAACCCTAAACGCACTGCCTGCACCAACGCCGAAGCTAATCACACCACCAACTCACATGCATACTTTCCAACTCCACACCCACAACAGCCGAAGCCGCTACCGAAGGAGAACACCGAAGATCACCCAAGCAGAGCTGCCGAAGAAGCCGTAGAAGGGAACTGCTGACGTAACCAACGAAGGGGAATTGCCGAAGTAGACACTGAAGAGGAGCTATCGGCGAAGCCACCGAAGGGGTGTTGTCGAAATATACACCGAAGGAGAGCCGCCGAAGTAGCCACCGTAAGGGAATTGCCGAAGTAGCTGCCCAAGGAAAGTTACTGGAGCAACTCCAAACGGAGACATCGAATCACAGAAGACTGCCTCACTGAGACCAAAAGAGCACATATCTAGGTAGAGATACTAAAAGTGTGGAATTCCGGAGAAAACAGACCTAGATACCGTGGATTGAGAGAAACCTGCCGAAACCTGCCGAAAGCAAATAGAAAGTCAGGTATATTTACGAACAGTGAGAAGATCTGCTAGAAGCTAGCGACTTTTGAGAAACAAAGCAGATCTACGAATAGTACAGAGGAGAACGATCTGCCGAAACTAGGTACTTGTGTGAAAGTGTGATTAGAAGAGCGAGAGGATATCTGCCGAAACAATGGACCTTTGAGGAATTTAGTTAAGAGTGACAAACGGACCTGCCGAAAGCAAGTGCTTTTGAGGAAACTAACTAGGATTGTGAGTAGGTCTGATAAAGGCAAGGACCGCTGAGAAACAAGTTAGATCTATGGAGAGAACATTGGTAAGAGATTTGCCAGAAAGCAAAATACTTCCGAGAACCAATCGGACCTGCGAAGAATGAAGGAGACCAGCACAGATCTCCGAAGATCACCCCCAACAGCTTTAGAACAACTGCTGCAGCTTCCTAACTTCGCCAGTCTGTGAAGAGGCACTGCGGCTAACTCATGAATCAAGAGCTGGTTTACTCTCGTGGCCTGCTGCTTCTTCCACTGGGGGGCCTGCACAAATACCCGCGTTGCAAGCAAATGCTGGCGAAGTACGAATGTATGTATCGTTTCAGCTGATTGGTGGTATGAGCTGCACTTCGTCCAGCAGCTTTAGAACAACTGCTGGAGCTTCCTAACTTCGCCTACTGCCCTCTTCGAGAACATCACAACCAGGAGCAGGGACGGAGTCAGCGCGCCCGGGAGGCAGGCGGAGGAGTGGCGAAGGGTGGCGAAGAGACTAAGGAAAAGTGTCCACTTGGCCCACTGCGAGGAGCTGCCAAAGCTGTGGAGTTGATAAATTTCGAGAAAGAAGTTGTTGTCACAACCCCCGAAGCCACAAAGAACACAGACCGAGGTGCTGCTGGAGGCTGCGAGAGAAATCCGATCCGCCAGAAGGTGCTGCAGCTTGATTACCGACCAGCAGCTAGAGAAGAAGAAAAGTTGCGACAGAAGAACCCTAGTTGCGCCGCTCAACACACCCAATTCTCAACATGGCTTCACCCTCCACATATCGAGGCGGCTCAAGCAACAAGGACAACATGGAGGTAGACACACCCACATAAAACCTCATGCGGCTCTTAGCGGACAAAACAAAGGAGAATCAAGTTGCTAAAGAACCAGGCATCAAGAGGTCCCGGGAGAAGGCAACACCGAACAAGTCTCTACACCAAACCCCACAACGACACCCACAAGCCACACAGGTAAATTCTATTTTCCCGGAACGAAGGTTCCGTCAAAATTTTTGGTATGGTTTCACTAACATGGAAAAATTGGCTATGGAAGAGGGGTTGGAAGAGCTCTTCGATGGTGAATCCATCGAAGATAGGGTACTTAGGGGTGTACCAAGGAAGGAAGCGGAAGAAATGGAGGGGGTAGCAATATCCTTCCCAAGGATACCCCAAATCTATTACCCAGGTAAGAGAGAGGATGGTGTCTTTGGACAACACCTCAACCTAACACAAATCCCATATGATATCCCAATCGATCCCAATACATGTCTCTCTTTGGATTTCCATGTTGCTATTGAATTTCAATTACCCAACACCCCTCTCCTCCATAACCATGTGAAAGAACTAGTAAGGAAAAGACTTGAATTGATGCAAATACCACTTGGCACTAACCTTATCGAGCCCATATCTATCATGTGCATGAGTGTTAAGAGAGGTGGGGAGAAAGGAGTTTGGGCGGGAATTGCCAAACTCCACCTTCTCCACCCCGAAATTGATGGGGTGGCCTTGTTGAAAGGACTTAGACCATTCATTCTACAATTGGACCCCAAATCAACCCAATGTACTCTTGGAAAGGTATGTAAGACTTACCACTCCATAGCTAGGAACAACAACCTTTCAATCAAAATCACTAGCGAAACTTTGATTGATGTCTCTTCACACATGCTCTTCAAAGATGTTTTAGAGAATAGCTTTAGGAGAGGTTATGAATTTGAGATTGTAGAGGTGCAAAAGGGCACTTCCAACAACCATGCTTACATTGTTGCACCAACCCCCTCACAAGCCAAGAAAATTCAAGATCTCCAAGTTGCAACACATCATGAAATTTTGGAAGGACAAGTGAAGAAAGGGTCTTCTCTCACCTTAGAGCAAAAACAAAGGAAAGAAGCTCTAACTCTCACCTTTTACAACCTTCCCATCTTGATGAGCATTGATGACACATCTCTTGAAATTTGTAAGATAATTAGAACCAAGAATGTTGTCTCCATTTGGTTCCATAAGCAACATGGAATTAGACACAATGGTAGTGCAAATGTTGAATGCCTCAACCCCTTTGTATACAAAAAATTTGTAGGAAAAGAGGAAAAAATTGGTGTCTATCATGTGGAAATCACTCCACACCGTAGAAGTCTTGATGGTATTAACAAACCCTCCAAAGATTTGTTGGTCAAGTTTGGATTTGAAGATACTAACACTTGCTTGGTGAACACCATTGAAGCAATCCAAAACCAAAACCAAGGGGAGAAGAATGCCACCAAAAGCGAAGTTTTTACCATCATGAAGGAGGCCATTGAAGAAGACAACAAGATACTCAAGCTTGAACTACACGAAGAGATGAAGGTCTTGAAGGATGACATAGTCAAAGAGGCCCACAACTATGTAGATGACATTAACGAAAAATTGAAGAAGCAAATGTTGGACATCCAAAGCACATTAACCATGGCACTTACCGGGATGCAACAAATTACTGGGTTGGTAAACCCAAATCTTATGATTAAAGACCTGCCAAATGTGGATTGACCACAAATCGCCGGGTAAAACAAAAGTATTTACTTCAATACTATCTTAGATACATACACATATGTAGACATAGTATTAAACATAGTATTACACATAGTATTATATATACTATTACACCTAGAATAAATACTTGAATAAATACTAGATACCATCGTACTACTCATAGTATCCCACAATGTCCAAAATACCATATGAAATACAAGTTATCTACTTTATACGAACACAAATTACATACTCTAGCAAAATTCTATACTCAAGCAAAATACCATACTCAAGAAAATACAATACTCAAACAAAATACCATACTCAAGCAAAATACCATACTCAAGCAAAATGCCATACTCAAGCAAAATGCCATACTCAAGAAAAATACTATACTCAAGCAAAATACTATACTCAAGCAAAATACCATACCCAAGCAAAATATCACACCCAAGCAAAATACCATACTCAAGAAAAATACCATACTCAAACAAAATACCATACTCAAACAAAATGCCATACTCAAGCAACACACCATATTCAAACAAAATACCATACTCAAGCAACATGCCATGCTCAAGAAAAATACTATACTCAAGCAAAATACCATACTCAAGCAAAATACCATACCCAAACAAAACACTATACTCAAACAAAATACAAATACCATACAATTAATCCAAAATACACATACTTCCTACTCAAACAAATAAAAAGCATAACACCCGCCAAAACTAACCCTTTCACTATAACCAAAAACATAATCATAAAAAACCAAAGAATAAATAAGACTAAAACCCGACCACACCCAAACATCATACACACACCCACAACAAATTCCGTACTCTATAATAAAAGATACCATCATACTAGCCATGATACCATACTACGGCCAAAATACAATATGAAATATAAATACAATCACTTTACTTTACACATGCACAAAGACAGAACTCAAACGAAACAATATACACACCCAAAATACAAACCCCACACAAAATACATATTACACCCAAAATATAATCCTCACCAAACATATAAACTCCACCAAAAATACAAACCCCACCCAACATACGAAACACATCCAAAATACACATACTTCTTACCCAAACAAGTAAGAAACATAACACCCGCCACAACCAACCCTTCCACCACAACCAAATATATATTCACAAAATATCAAAAAACAGATATCACTAAACCAAACACACCTTACCCAAACCTCAAAACCCACCCAAAACTATACTACAACCCAAAACAAAATACCACGAAAAATACTCAACTTCCATGTTAAAAATTAACAAAAACCATAATAAACTAGAACGAGCTCGGCCTACCGGCCTCGCCAATAAAGAAAACAAAAAACAAAAAAAGATAAAAGAAAATATCAACAAAACAAAAACATACCAAAAAACCAAAACCACAGCTAATATAACAAGGCATAAACCACCCAACACCCCTTACCAACAAAGACCCATCAACACAATTAATATATCCCCTATGAGATTAGAAATCCTTTTGTATTCCTATAATACAAACATCTACGCTGCCCTACAACCACAATACACCTCTTATGCAATAAATGATATACTATCAAAAAACAAAGAAATCCAACCACACCCTAGTACCATATACACACCTACAACAAAGTCCACACTCTTTAAAACTAGATATTATCATACTAAGCATGATATCCTACAATACCCAAAATACCATATAAAACACAAGTACAACTACCTTACTATATACACACACAAAGACAATACTCAAACAATATACTACACGCATCCAAAATACAAACCCCACCCAAACTCAATGTTACACCCAAAATATAGACCTCAACAAAAATACAAACTTCATTATACATATAAAACCTTACCGAAATTAAACATAAACCCTACGGACAAACACAAGAAACAAACAAACATAACCAAAGCACACATCCAAAATACAAAACACACATATACAAAACCAAAACCATATCAAACACAAAAGACAATAAGAAAACATACAAACACACACCATATCACTACAAATACAACAACCCACAATACCACCTCACCCCTTTCAAAAAAAAATCCCCTAAAACACCAAAACACCAAAACATAAAAACACAAAACATAATCCACGACAACCACCTAAGAAGGGCTCGGCCTACCGGCCTCATACCCATACTCATCCCACCCCAAAAAACCAATAAAAACAAATATCAAACACTCAAATCACACCAAAACATTAACCCAAATCTTTACCTCAAAAAACAACTCCATCCCCACACTAAGCACAAAATTGCACCCAAACACAAAAAGGTTTTAGCCCACCGACCACGCCATAAAAGTTATAAATACCAATCTACAAACGAAGAGAAACCAAAAGTAATAACAATCTACAACACACACCTCTTACCCAAACAACTTGAAAAAATCACATCCATCCTACACTACAATGCCCATCCAACCCACAAACACCCCCAACCTCACTCAAAATACATATCACATCCAAAACATAGACTCCATCCAAGACACAACTCTCATCCAAAGAATAAACTTCATCTGAAATATAGAATCCGCTCAAAACTTAGACTTTACCCTAAAAACAAAGTGCATCCACAACAACGCCCAAAGCATAATACCCACTCAAAACAAGAAACCCAACCTAACCTAGAACCTCACCCACTATCTAAAAAACATCCCAACCTACGCTCAAAAAACACACCATACCCTAGTTCCAAATCCAACCTCCACTCGAAATACAAATCATATCACAATTACAAAATGACCTTGTCCTACCATCTCCACCACAAACCAAACCCTATCACAACCAAATGGAAACCACGCACAACTACAAAACACGTACTCCAAGACAACTCACATACACACCTCTTAACCAAATATAACACCCACCAAAACCACAAATCATTCCCCAGAAACCACCCCTACTCAAAACTAAATTTGCACACTAAACAAAAATTCAAACCGAAAAACAAAGCAACCTCAACCTACCAACCTCACCTCTCAACAAACACCAAAGCATACCTACAAAACAAATGCTCCAAAAATAGACCCTACCCTAACTTCGAACACCATCACAAAATCAAAAACCTAATAAGCCCTCATACAAAATACCAACCCCACCCAAAAAACACAATGGCCTCGGCCTACCGGCCTCGCCACACAAATAATAACAAATACCACTTCATAAATAATTGGAAACCTAACTCAATAACAAGCCAAAAATCTATAAATAATACAAAACCACACTTCTCACCCATACAAATAGAAAACACCATACCCGCTATACCTAACCTCTCTACCACAACCAAATTCACAATCACAATATATCCAAAAATAATCCACTTCCACGGATACTACTTCATTACCAAACTAGAATTACTAAAGTGCGGGGACATAGAATCCAACCCCGGACCAATGCCTAACATACTACATACACATCCTGCTACACACAAAAAGAGAGCCAACATATACTTCATCCCAAACACTATAAAACTACAACCTGAATACCAACACATAGCAAATACATTTGCTCCCATACTAAAAAATACACACCCACTACACCATCAAGCAATAAATATCCACCCACATCTACATCAATACATCCAAATACAAAGGCAATCACCACTAACCCATATGCTATATGCTATAGTCATCACCATCCACCCCTCAATAGACACATGCAATAGTATACTAGCCCAACCCCAAAATTACCACTTTAACGACATATGGACCAACACATTAATTATTAGACTAGCTAACCTCACCAACCCCCCCAAAAGGCACATATTGACACCTCACCCCTACACAACATTTCTAGGAAACAATCAAGATATAATACTCCCAAAAAATTCAATACACACAGAAATATATGAATTCATTCACAACCAAGATACTACACCCACACCCATCACCCTCCAAAACAAATTTACCTTCCTCCCAAATCAATTAATCACTGAAGCACTTCGATGCCTAGAAAGCATAAACGAATACTCGCACCCACCCCCACCCCCAACTACTCCCGCACCAACCATAAGAATCAACACAGACATTGTACACGAAACAAACATAATAACATGGAATGCATCATCACTCAACACTTCACTGCCAAACCTACAAAGCCTAATAAACAATTCGCTAAACAACACAGCAATCATACATATCCAAGAAACCAAACTAACTGCAAACAAATCTACAAAATACATACAAAATCTATTTCCGGAATTTAAACTCATATTAAACAACACACATGCACTCATAAGATGCAGACAACAAAGAATGCCCTATACACCCGGAAGAGGAGGCCTACTCACACTTATCCACAAAAAATATGCATTCCCTGAGAATATTACCAAAATTCCCACACCAGCAAATATCTCTCCATACCTACAAATCATTAAAATCAACAATCACCCACTAATACCTTGGCTAATCATACATATGTATATGCCTACACACTTAGAAGACATACACCTCATCCCACACCTTAAGAACGAAATCACTAATCAAATCACTATAAACCCCAATCACATATACACATTATGTGGCGACTTTAACCGAGATATTGCACTTAGGGGCAGGCAAAATAACAACATTAACACCTCCCACAAGAAAAAGACTACCAATGGAAAATTTTTACTGCATCACTCAACCTAGAATATATCCCAACTAACACTCGCATCTCCAGACAAGGAGGCTATAACTACACATCAACAAGTCTAATAGATGGATTCTACATCCACTCACCAGACAACAGCAAATTCATCTCCACCACAAATACAAATATGAATCTAAACTCAGACCATTATCAAGTTGCACTACATATTCCCCACAACACCCTTATAGCCAGATCCCCACCCCCCACAAACACATCACCAAGTAGAATACTAAACCCAATACCACCAGAAAATATCGAAAAATTCAACATAACATTCTTCGAAGAAAACTCTGCACAAATAAAAATCCTTACCACATTACTAGAAAACCATCAACACTTAAGCCCGGATCAATGGTGTGAACCCTTTGAGTGGTCCACCACTCTGCGGGATCACTTTTAGTTAGAATGTTAGCATTAAAAGTTAGAATTGATAGGGAATTTAGGGAAAATTAGTTCATTTAGCATTTAGACTAGAAGAATAAAGGTCAAAATGAAACTAAGTAGTGCTAGAAGATAGCAAAGTAGAAAAAATATGTTAGCTAGTAAAAACAACTAACTAAGCAAATATTAGTAGATGCTAGCTATTAAGCAAATGTTAGTAGATGCTAGCTAAGCAAGTGTTAGTTTATTAGTTAGTGTGAGGCACACAAGACTATTGGAGGTGTTTTGCGTAAGAAGACAAAACCGGCTTGAAGATTTTTGAAGAAAATTAGAAAGAGAGCAAAGGGGCTACTTGCCCACTTGTCCCCTTGCCAACTCGATGGCGGAAAAATTAGAAAGATTTCTAAGGTATCCGTCGGAGCCACCTTGGCGAGAGGGTGGCAACCTCAACTGGGAAAACCCCCAAGCCAAAATTTCGGGAAAGGGTTTGAAAAATGGATCCGGTGGAGGAGGGGTCCAACCCTTTTGTGAGAGGGTTTAAAAACCCCTCCTTCCACCTTGTAGCTCTCTCTTTTTCTCTAGTTTTTGGACGAAACCCTGCTTCAATGTAGTTAGGAAAAAATCCTTTAGCATGTATTCTCAATGGCTTAAGACAAGGGCTTGAGAAACTCCTCTACTCTCTCTCCTAGTTAGAATGTGTGTTTATTAACACACCAACAAAATTATTCCTTCTTTTGTAGAGGTAGGTTGGATGGTAGAGTTTTGAGTGGAGACATTGTAGACCTCATCTGCCAATGCCTTGAAAGCTTAGTTCAGAAGCTAGAACAAGATACTTATCATTTTTCTCTTAGAGAGATTTCATATAGCTATCCATAGCCGTTTCCCATTTGTGATTTGGTTAAGATGACAATTAGTTATGGATTTCCAAAGATGGAGTAGAAAAAACTGGGTGGTCTTCTGGGTAGCGGCTGCTGGATCAGACCTGCAAGCCCAATAGGAATTTTAATTCCAAGAAGTTATATTTTTCCCAAGTAGAACTTTTGTGTAGCTTTCCAAAAAGGCTTAGAACATTTTATTTGAGCATGATTTGAATTAGATATGAATTGTGTAAGATGGGATACATACTTTGAGAACTTTTGGTTGACTGCTGCATTACAGAGGACCTGCTGGGTTCACTTCGGCTTACCTTTCTAATCACATATTTTTATCAAATACATATTTTTAATATCTCTTCAGGGTCATATAGAACGTTTGATTTGAATAAGATTTGAATTAGATATGAATTGTTGAAGGCGAGATACATATTTTAAGCCTTCTTGATTGACTGCTGTGTTACAAGGAGTCTGCTGAATTTCTATTAGCTTAACCTGCTGATGTCATAATTTTCCTAGTTAGAACATATTCATAGTTTTCCAATGGTATAAGGAAAGCCTAGACCCAAGTAGTAAGGAATGTGCTATGAATTTTTGAAGTTAGAAGTTAGATAGGTGGGTTAGAAGGGTCGGTTGAATCGACCTCACACTTCCAACCCTCATAACTTTTGCATTTCTTATCCGATTCAAGTGAATTTTAGATCATTGGAAAGATAATTAGGTGCACTAAGTATAAATATTATTCTTAGGATTAAATTACAGTGTAGAATAAATACTTTATATTTTAATTGTTAACTAAGGTACGGTTACTACCAAACTAGTTACAAAGAAGGAGGCAAGGTCGACGCTAGGGAAGTGGAGTAAGGAAGGAGGTAGCGGCTTGGCCTACATCGAGCCCAAATCAACCGAAGAGAATTGAGGTAAATTAACTAACTTTAAGCCTTCCATTTAGGATTGGAGGGAGCGCGGCTAAGGTACGCATCTCTAAACCCACTCACCTATCTCGTAAGGTCAAGTGGCTTGACCACTTGACCGCCAAGGGAATACCCAACTCCATTGTTTTCGGGGCCCTTGGTATGTTTTGTGGTAGTAGCTTCATTTATTAGCAAGTTTCGTGTGTGGTAAGTCGGATTAATCACCGACACGACCACTCTGAATGTTGTTGGTGGAAATGTGGGGTTAATGACCTGCGAATCCACTGTTATGTTGTTGGCCCCATAGATTGGGAGTAATGGCCCCAATTTATGAAGATTGTGCAACAGGTTGAACCTACAGGTTGCCCGTCACCCTAGTCCCATTAAGTTATAATTTCGTAGTCTATCCAGTGTAAACACACCTGACAATTAAAACATACGAAATAAATCGTAAACCCTTGTTGGCAAGAGACCCGAGGTAAGGGGTGATGCCTAATATGTGAATGTAATGAGGTAGGTGCCTTGGTTTCAAGGCTGGTGCGTTTGCGCGTAGAATAGGTTGTAGGTTAAGATTATAACTAGATAGGAAATTAGTTAGTGGAGTTTAGAGCCACACTAGTAAAAAACTAAGGTCCAACCTCCGGAGGTACTACGACGTATATTTAATTTCTCTTAAAAATCTAACTACTCACGTTATACAGCTATCATTCGGGTTCGGCTTGGGCGCCTGCAAATGCAGGCCACCTTCACCGAAGGGCTTGTGTGATACTTTTAGGCTCCCTCGAAAGGGGGTGGCCCAAAAGTACCACAAATGGGTAGAAGCCTGTACAACATTTTACCATATTGTAAACAAAATTTCAGAAACAATTGAAAAAACATGTAAAGCAGACCCGTTACCAAACCTTACGAGCAGAACATCACAACAAGGTGGTTTTCTGCCACGAAAACTGGCCAGAGAATGAAAAAGACACCTCAACACATACCACCTTATGAGAAAAACCATATACATTGCACAACACGATCCACTCTGGCAAGCACACCCCATCCTAAAGAATATACGAAACCACCAACACACAAACATCCCACATCCACCTATCACAACGGCACCTCCTACTGAGTGGATTAATATCATAGCAACCATAGCAAAAAAAGCAAATAAAGAAGCCAGAAAAATCACCATAAAATACACCAAAGACTGCATTCTAAAAGCCGTATCAAAATACAGACAAATGTACGAAAGAAGCCCCCAAAAAATAAATCGGAAAGTCTTCAAGAACACTGAAACCTCACCCCTGGACTCCAATAACAACCCTAGACAAAACAATATACTAACCAACCCAGAAGATATCGCATCAGAAATTTACATACAACAATCCATCAGTAACCGTCCTACAGTTCCCATATGCAAATACCAAAATACACATCCACTACACTGCACATGTGGAGTCCGACAATATCCATGGCATGACCTAGACGGATACATAATTGACAAGCGAGGAGAACCCCACACCCCTCTACACATGTATTTTGACCAAGAAACATACGACTTTTGTCTTAAAAACCTAAGTAATAACAAAGCCCCATGTGAGCCCAAATTGATGCCCACATTGGTTGTTAACACTTGTAAAACATTACAAGTGGTATTTTGGTGATTTATAATTATTCATAAAAATATAAAAAGACTGAAGCTTGAAGAAAACTTAGTTTGAAGTATTAGGCTTTGTGGAGTGGATTTAAGTAGGAGAAGGACAAACCTTGGTAAACTGTGGTAGGTAGAAAACCAATGTTAGTTAAATGTTTGAATTAGGATCCTTGTTGAACATTTGAAGGAGGAAGGCTTAGGAGATAGGATTAAAGCCTACAAAGTAGGAGGAGATCTCGAGGGCTTATCGTGAGCCTTAAGGGTGCTCACCCCCTTAAACTCACTATATAATCCCTCATTCTTCCCTCACTCATCCTCTCTTTCCTTCGTGCTCCAAGGCACCCCACGTGTTATAAGTGTGGGTGTGTTGGAAGCAAGATTGGAGCACATGTGTGTGCTTAGTTTTTAGTTGGAGAGCCAAGGCTAGTCGGCCTTGAAGAGGGTTTGACCTCTTGTTAGAATTAGTTTTGGTATGAATAATTTTAAGATATTTTATGGCTTCAAGTTGTATTATTTAAGTTCATATTTTTTGGGTATTTCTTAAGTAGTCTAGGTTGTAAGGGGCATAACTTCCGAGCAGAAGAAGATACTTCGTTGAAATTTAGAGGGTTAGTAAACAACTTGTTTATATGAACATGGTCAAAATTTGAGGATGTTTGGAGTACTGGAGCAGCAGTTATGACATTCTGAACTTCGCCTATATTTTTGAGCTGAAATGGGCATAACTCCTGGACAGAGGTTTGGAAACGTATGAAACTTTGAGGGATGCTTTGTTCTTAGGTTTCCTAGTTGTGGTACAAATTTCAAGTCATTCCAAGTAGATGAGAAGGATATATATTATTCTGAAGTGTTTTCAAGAGTTGCTGACTAAAAATGCCATAACGTTTTGGCAGAAAATGAAAATAGTTTGAAATTTCAGGGGGTCATAAACAATTAGTTTTTGTGATTGCTCCCAAAATTTGAAGTTCTTTGGAGCCTGTGAGAGGAAGTTATGACATTCTGAAATCTGGGTAGACTGACACACTAAAATGGTCATAACTGTCGGACAGAAAATGAGATAGGCTCACAAATTGGTGAGATGTTTTTTGCTTTGTCTCCCTAGTTACAGATAAAATTTCAGGACATTTCGAGAAGTAATGGGAAAGTTACATTATTAGCTAGTAAAGTCGAGGGGAACAAAGGAAGTTTGCTTGGTTCCATTAGGGATAACCATTAGTTCATTAAACCAATATAGTGGTTGAAGCGTGAGGTGAAAACTACAATAAGTGACAAGTATTTATAAATACTTAAACTTGTGTAATTCATGGAATCAATAAGCGAGAACTCATGTAGTAGTGTGGAGTCGACAACAATGACTCGCTTCACAAGAGGGATATCTTTGAAGGCATTCGTGGTCAAAGCGGCCGGGTGGACTTTAGAGAAGTACAAGGATGTACCATTACTCGAGGTTAAGGAGTGTAAGAAGACATAGTATAGACTTGACTAAGTTGTGTATATTCCAACGATAGATTGGAATCATACATTGTGTTACAAAGAGAGAAATCTCTACATGTCATTATAAACTTCTCCATTCGGGCTAGGACGAAATTGAAGGGTGGAGGCTTTTTGGTGACACCCCAGGACCAGACAAAATACCTAATTCAATTCTAAAAAATATGCCTCCACGCTTCCACAAATTACTCTTCCTATTCTTTAAACACTGTTATAAACAAAAACAAATTCCCGCATCATAGAAAACCAGTCTAACAATATTACTATATTAAAAAGGAAACCCATCACAACTAACAAACCACAGACCTATTGCGCTAGCTAACACCATATATAAATTCTACACGAAAACACTAACCTCTATTCTATCAACATATGGCGAAAAATACCAAATATTACATGACAGTCAAGAAGGCTTCAGAGCAGAGAGAAACACTTCTAGATAAATCCAACTACTCATCGGAGCGCTTGAAGACGCAAGACTCACGAACCAAGATATATATATATATATATCCTCTACATTGACTTCAAAAACGCCTTTGGCTCCATTGATCACGCCTGACTTTTAGCCATAATGAAATATCTGGGATATCCCACTGATTCCATAAACCTCATAGGAAACATATACTCACAATCCTCAACAATATTCACTGGCGAACACTTCGGAAAAACCTCACCAATCCCTATTCAAAGATGTACAATACAAGGTGATACCCTTAGCCCATATCTATTTATCATATTCCTAGAACCCCTCCTTATATGGCTACAACAAGAAAATAACGGATACACTTTTGGCACATCTAGAGTAAAAATCTCATCAGCAGCATATGCAGATGATATTGCAGCAATCGCCAATAAACTAGAGACACTGCAAACACAACTCAACAAACTAGACAAATTCTGCGAATGGGCAAGAATAGACCTTGGAATACCCAAATGTGTAATAACTGGCTGCCCAAACAAATCCAAACTTCACCCCACAACTTTTAAAGCCTTAATCCAATCCACCAATATAAACTACAGGAATCAACCTATACCAGTCCTAAACCAACATGAACCATACGCGTATCTAGGAATAAACCTTGCACCATCATCCAAATGGAAAATACAAATAAATACTACTACAGCTAAAGTCATCAAACAATGTCAAGCCCTTGCAACATGCCCAGCTACTATGAAACAAAAAATAAACATGGCAGATACAGTCATACGCGTTGGAATAGCATACAATTTCTACGCAGTACCTTACTCCATACCAGCTATAAAAAAACTAGATAAAAAAATCATAGCACTTCACAAAACGATTTGCGGGATACCCAAATGCACATCTAACATCGCTACACAGCTCCCACACAACCTATTTGGAATCGAAGCTTTCTCACTACAAAATGCCTATCTAAGATGCATTGGAGAACAACTACAAAATGTCCTCAATGACAAAGGGAGAATTGAGAAAATATATACTGGTCTATTACAATTCATACTCGCCAAATATGGGGGCTCTCAAGAAATCACTCGCATTAAATACCACCACTGTGTTAGATCACCCATCACTAGAACATTGTTCTTGCTCAAACATAAAGCCGGAGTCCATCTAAAAACCACAATAAATAACTTTCTACTAACCCCATCCTCACTTGAAACTGCATGGATGCAAGAAACACAAATGCTACATGGCCTAAACCCCAACACCTCACTTAAACTACTACACAAACTACTTATACATAATATAACCACACTAGACCAAATTACCATGCCTAATGGTACCATTCTAATGAACAAGGATGAATTCAAAATCTACCACTCCACTCCTTCTAAACTTATCCAAAGCGCACTTAATATAGCTAATCAACTATTCTGCCATCCCCCCTGTAATCAATGCTCCCTACCTTGCCAACAACATCACCCAACAAGATTCCTAAAAAACAAATATATAATAAGAAATCACAACATCCTACCTCACGCACCGACCGCCCCCGTACACCCCCTAACCTCTCCATCCTCCATCTATCTCCTCCCCCCAACAACATGCTTAAAGACCCCCGACAATTCCCCATACACAAAATACTCGATCACAAACAAAAACAATCTAATGACCACAATGGAATAAAAAGAACAGTCACGTCATACCTATGTCAATGGACCACAACAAATAACAACACATATAATAAATGGCGAACCCAACGGGACCTATACCCCTATTGTGAAGCCAACATATGCAATCACAACACAAACCTGCTTATCCAATATTACACAGAAAGACAACACAAGCATTTTTCAAACATCATTAACGCCTACTTCACCACAGAACAACACCGAGACACAAGATACGTCACACCAACCACAATAATTCCGCTAGCACATATCTCTATTAGTGAATGCAACCCAGAAAACGACATTGAAACAAACTCTGATACTATCCAAACACAATTCGATGTCGCTCACATATACGAAGACAATGGAAGGCATCTCATCACCATCCCGAAAGCTAGACTAACATGGCTATGGAAACAATACCAATTGGCAAAAAATATCACACACGGTCTAGAACCATCTACCCAATCATTCGAAACTGAAATTGTTTGGCTATACCAAAGATACAAATACCGTATCCCAAAAAACGACCCACTCAAAAGAGCCCAATATGCAATACCAACTCAAATATTGAATCTACTAATTACAACATTCAATATTAACCACTCATATTTTTCATCCCCAGTTACATGTCCTACACAATTCACCCAATTCTACTCACCATTCTCACGAAACATAATATTTGGATCCTTAGGTAAAGTGTTTGACTATAAATGGCAAGGAATCGGATACGCACATCCGCACAACTCAACAAACCTACAACAAGCCATACACTGGGCACGCATGGCGGCCCAAAATGACCCTTACACAATCACTATAATTATATCCTCAGACACTGATTGGTACCAAAACTCGAACCCACACACATGCCCATTCCCAGACACACATGTCATTGCCCATTTTGCCGCTGACATAATCACATATGAAGAACCCACAATACCCCCCGAGCTCAATATCACAAGGAAAGAACCAGCTACCATGCAAATACTCTGTATCCATCACCAAAATAATAACATAGGTACCTACGAACAAATGAAGTTAATAAATGACACAGCAAATAACCTCCAAATACTACAAAGCCACACTCAAATTGCACCACCCACCCCTCCGAACATCACCGTTAACCCTAGTAAAAAATGGGTTAAATCAAACTACCCAAACACACCCCTACACAATAATATCCCCACCCCACAACTTCCAAACTACCAAACTAACTTACCGCTAAAATTCCACCCCCAATTTAGCTACTACACGGACGGATCCTTTATAAAACCCAAAGAAATTGCCCTTGGGGTATGGAGAAGAGAAAGAGCTGGATATGGTATCTATAGCCCCAAAGGCTTAAATATCACCAAAAGACTCCATGGGCATCAAAACATACTACGTGCAGAAATGATGGCTATACACAAAACACTAAGAATCATCAATACACAATTCCCTAATGAACCCGCATTTATATTCACAGACAATCTAAACGTATTATACCTACTCAACACACAAATTAAACACCCCACTCTCCATAATAGTCACCCAGACCAAACCACACTCAAGTCCATGGTAAAAATCCTTCAAAACCGTACACAGCCAATCACACTATACAAAGTCAGAGCACACGTCAACATTGACGGTAATGAAAAAGCGGATAAACTAGCAAAAGACGGGTTAGAATTAGAACACAGAATTGCCATCCACCCATACGAACATGCCCACGCCACCCCGTACTATTATCAAAAGGACGTCTGGGCCTCGATGGCAGACGTCCCAGACAAAGGCCCATTAAGATTCTTAGAAAAACAAATTAAAAAAATATGATAGGGAAACTAATATAGCAATCATGGCCACACAAACCCCCAACACGTGTAAATGGACAGAAAATATAGACATTGACAAAGAACTGTCCAACGAATTCTGGACAAATCCCTTAATCACAGACAAACAAAAATCCTGCCTTATTAAATTCCGCACAGGAACATACATGGATAATGCTAGAAAACAAATGTTCTTTGGTCACCAAAGGTACCCCTCTATCACGTGCCCTATATGCAATTCAAATGATCCAGACACTTGGCTACATGTACTACTGAAATGTAACCAACAACATATACACTCACTACGAATTAAAAGACATAACAAAGCAGTCGGAGAAATTAGGAAGCTCCTAATCTCGTCCGAAAAATCCCGATGTTTTACTCTCATGAATGCCGGTACCTTCAATAATAATCCCCAAGAAAATACTGTCCCCAATTGGCTACTCCCCTGCACATGTAACACACAAAGATGTCATTGCAACGCAAGATTTCAACCCGATATACTCTGCGTTAAAGGATTACCATATCAAAATGACCCTCCCATTGACATTGACCCTAACCTCACCATACAATTTATTGAATTCACATATTGTAACGATAGATTCTCCCCAGAAACAATAGAAGCAAAAAACAACAAATACAAACCATTGATTGATAGTATCGCTTCCAGAGGATGGAAAATCGAACCACTTATTGTCATCACAGCTGGGGCCTGAGCTACGGCCCACATCCCATCTATGAAAATACTAGAAGAAAATCTCAAAATACCCATGGTTACCATCAAAAATACCTTTAAAAATATTAATACCATTGCAATACAATATGCCATGTCCATCCTCCTCCATAAGAGGAGAATTGAAAACCACCAACCGCTCCCCCAAAACTTAGACCCTCCATAAAACCCAAAAACTTATATAATAGTTAATATCTATTTACAGCTCAGAATGAGGGATTGATGCCGGTTGGTTGGTACAAATTTCCTGCCTTTTACTCACTTGCAGCACCAAGTCACGTCTTACATTTTAAACAATCATACGGACTCGACTGGAATCGAACCCGGAACGTCTTAACTCAAACATCCTCCCACAACCAACCGAGGAATCATGACTTGGTGTTCACTCTCATTACAAAAACACTAATTATACTTAAAAGGCATGCACCCCCGTGGGCCATGATCGGCCCATGTTATTTGTTTCTCGGTTACTATAGTGTCCATCCTCGAAAGAGGAGAGTAGTCTTGTCCCAGCTTCCCCATGTCCTGTGGGCATCGGGTTGTTGGCATTACGAACGGACACTCTATTCACGCCGGCCCCTTGAAAGGGACCGGAGTTTCTATCTATCTGAATGTGGATGGTCTCTGCCTTTTCAACCAATGAGAGATCTTATATTGCAGTGGTCATGGGCTTTTAATCTTGTGTGTGAAGTGGCCCTAAGTACATTCAAACTAAAAAATGAGTCACATTTGGGTGAATAATGTCATCAAATATTCTTAGAATGGAACGGTTGATAGTAGGTGAATAATGTTATGTGGATGGTTGCCATGCCATTAATGGCCAAAACACAATGCATGAGTATCTTTAACTTACTTAAGGCCCACTTTATACTTGGGGGCCAACTCAAACTCCAAATATGAGTTCAATTTGCCAAAAATATGTGTAAGCATGGGCAATTGGTGAACTACTCACGTATTGTAGTTGCGTATTCCCATGCCCCCCAAAGGGATTTCCTAGGTATTATTTCCCACATAGTTTCTACCATCTCAAAGTTGCAATCACCTTGGCATCTATTGTGCTCATTATAGGAGAGTGTAAACATGATAAAACATTTTCTCAACCATTTCTTCGTTGTGTGTGTCCTTTCCTCTGCATCTTTAGGATAAAACAAATAGGTTTAAACAGCTGCTCCACCACTCTTTTTGCATATTAGTGCAAGATCATCAAAAAATTCAAATTCATAACATTAAGTAGCAAGCCCGAATTGACCTTCTTGAAAGAGCATTAAACCGGCGCGTGCTGGTTTGATGCTCTTTCAAGAGCAAAAGTAACATTAAGTTTGAGTTTTACTAAGGCTATTTTAGAAATTTAGATTTATTTGGGTAGTTACTTTCAATGCTTAGTATTAATTATGCCGGTTTCTAGGACAAAATTAATGCCAAGTGGTGATAAAGGTTCTAATCTAGGCTAAATTACGATCTAAACAAATTTAAATAGCTATAAAGCAACGGGGAAGTTGGTGAGGTCAAAAAGGTAGTTGCACTTTTTGGAAAAGTCTCCCGACACCCGCATTGGAAACCTCTTTGATACCTTTTTGAAGCTTCTATATTTGATTAATTATCCATTCATTCACCCTTGCTTTGCAAGCTTTTCCCTTCTTGTTGAGGTAAATTTGCGGGTACTCAAAGGGTACCCTCTTAGCATTGCTACTTAATGTTATGTTGTGCCCGTAGCCACTTTCTTTATAAGATTTTGGAGTTTGTATGAATAATTTTTTAATTGTCATAGTGAAGATTCCTTGGGTTATTACATGCTGATATAGGTCCCCCCATTTTTGTTGACTATTGCATCTAGAATAGTTGACATGTTTTGAAGACATTGACAATCTCTTTTCAACACGTGTCTTTTTGGTGTCCATTCTTAGATTCACACCCAATCATACACCACTCAAATATAAGGCATACATGTGTTAACATGATATCTTTCTTGATCAAACACCTATGTCTAATTGGTGGGTGGTTCAGTGAGGATCAATGAACAAATACCAAAAGACATACATGTCAAAGAGATTGAACTATGTCTTTACATCAATAAACTACTTCACACTCAATAGTGAATGCAATTTGTAGTCAATTAAGGACTCAACAAACATGCATTTTTAATACACATAACTAAATCAAGGGAGGTCTTATATTCATCGACGTTACAAAGTTGATTTACCAATGCAACAAAAGTTTTGTTGTGTCAATCTAATCAATAGAAGTTGGAGAACGTGAAACACTAACCAAATAACACCCACATACCTACGTTGTCTATTTATAGGCAAGCAATGATTATATTTTCTATTTGTAGACATGAGAATGCTAGATGTAAGGGAGAACAAAAAATCTGTATTAATTTTTTAGAATTTAAAAATAGAATTTCCAAAAACATTGGGGTTTCTTTAAAATAGATCGATATTTGCCGAAGTGGTAACAGTATTGAATATGGATATCCGCATTAGAAAATTCATAAAATCTTCAAGGATACATGGACGGATATGGAGTCCCAATCGAGCTTTCAAAATCAATTGGGATGCAAAAAAATAAATTATGAATGTATGCTTGAGATGTAAACTGCTTTTAAAATATAGGTTTTGAGATTTTTGTCGCAAACATAACATTATTAAGCAAATGTGGACCCTAGGAATATAACCATGAGACGTTGGGATCTTAGTCTGAATTTGAATCTCCTTGTGAGAGGTTGTGCATCTCATGGTTATGTTCACAGGATACAGAGAACAAGAAAACGGTAGAACCGTGAGGCTCTGTCCTTTACTATGAAAGACTATAATTATAGTTGTCCACTTTGCTCATGCCAATCCATGGCTATTTACTATACCAAACCTTTCTTGGATTTTGTGCACCTTCTTCTCAAATGCAAGTCAAAGATTTTGATATCACCCGAAATTTTTAGAATAAATAATCAAGAACTGCTGAAATAACTATAGTTAACTATATTTCTTTCAATGCATTTTAAGGAGCAATTATAGTTCTATATATACATATACATATACATATACATATACATATATACACATATACACATATACACATATACATATATAATTATAGTTAACATCCACATTAAATAAAGTGGACCAAAAATAACAAGAACAAGTAACGTCCAAGTGTGAATGCAAAGTAGTTAGAAAATTTGCTCTTGAAACGAAGAAGTTGATGCATAGCCTCTGTCCTACAGACAGAGCTAACAAACGCACATTGCTTAGTAACGTTATAAAGAGCATTTGTGTCAGTTGAACTTTTAGGACACAGGACGCAACAAAAACCGTGTGTTAAATCAACCTAGGCCCCAGGTTTAAAAAGGGTAGTCCGAAGGTTTGTGGACCAATCACCATCCTCCACGTTACATCACTCATCTCCTCTCTTCTCTTCGCTTTTCGTCACACAAAACCTGACCACTCTATCTCACCTGAATGTGATTGAAGCTTCAGCTGGAGCACCGTCTCGACCGGACTCAATCCCTAGTAAGTAACGAAGCCCCTGCGCCTAGCATCTGCATCTCTTCTATTTGGTATGTGTCTTATGTAATCTTCCAATTCTCCCAGATGGCCTTCAGTCAGTCAGTCAGTCACTCTCTATTTCATCTTGCAAATTCGCATGGGTGTGTCTACGCAACTTCAGTAGGTACACAATTCAAGCCACATTGGTGACTTGCTACTAAGTTAATTGCAATGCCACTTCTTCTGATTCTATGAACCCTGGGAATTGCACCATATCAGGATGCATTCGGAGTCAATGTAGTATTTGAATTGAACAATGCTTCTCTGCCTGCAACTCGTCTCTGAATGTGAGTAGTGATGTTATCATATCATTTACCATCCTTCCTAGTCATTAATCTTCTCCGCATGTTGGGAAGCATTTTCGGTTCGGAATGGGATTAGTATTGGGCTCCCTTTTTTTGATTACAGCTACTACGGCTTTTAATACAACCGTGGGGAAAAACCATAGCTGCAACGTTTGAAGTGAGAAGTGTGCACCCTTACCCAAGTCTACCCGGTCGGAGGCAGTGTAGTTGACAATTGCTGATTTTAGGGAGGAAGTAGCAGGGAAAAGATATGTGGGCTCAGAGTGTGTTATTTACTGAAGAGCAGTTTCTGTTTCTGTGTGTGGGGTGAAGGTTCTGCACAAAAAATATTTGCGGGGCATGCAACTGGACTTGTAACCTAAATATTGACAAGAAGAGGAACCTTGTCAGTGGCGATTCTCGGGATGACAGCAATTTTGCCTGGTGCTGAAGTTATGATGAATCCATACACCATCACCAGCTCACAAAAGCCATACAAATTACCAGCCCTGGTCACTTCTGGACATCCAGCACCTTCTTCTTCTTCTTCTTCTACCCTCTTTTCCTCCTCATCTCATGCCCATGCAACCTCTTGGACAAATAGGGTTATGCCGCTGAGGTCAGGGTGGCAGAAGAAAAGATGTTGGCAGAAACAGCAGAATGGTCGAGTTTTCGCTATACAAAATTCTGCAAATGTGGGAGACACATCAGCTGCAGCAGAGGAAAGGGTTAGGCTGAAGAAGGAATTGCTTCAATCTCTGGAGGCCACAGATGGCAGTCTGTCTCATGAATCCCTTCACATCATCGAGTCACTCGGGAAGTTGAATCCCAACCCTGAAGCGAGCAAAGTGCCCGAGCTCGCCTTGGGCTACTTTGAAGCTGTGAAGGCAACTCTGGAGGGAAAGCCCCAGCCAAACGCAGGCGTTTTCGTGTCTACGTTTACGCTTGGCCGTGCAGCATTCAATGCATTCCAGCCAAAGGAGCAGGAAGTGATTCACGAGCACACCTACAATTACATCGCGACACAGGGCATGGACGAAGAATATTTGTTGGCATCTGCCATGTCGATCAAAAACCCAGATCCGTCATTACAGCCATTGAAGGGTTACTTGGTGAACCGGGGGAAGTTTAGTTTCTCGGGTGTGAACGAAATGGAAGTCGCGTTCCTTGAGTCAGTATTGCGGCCAGCGCATCCCGAGAATGAGGATGAGCTGCACACATGGAAGCAATTGTTTGCGGAGAAAAACCCGAGCATGGATGAGCGCGGGTTCATGACTGTGAACCTTCCTGGCGCGAAAGGAAAGATTACTCACATTTATCTCGATGACGAGCTTCGAATAGTGAAGGGCACCGGGGGTAACACGTTTGTCACCAGGCGGCTGCCGGGGCCAGTCATCACTCTTTAGCAACAGGTTAGGTTGCTGACTACCCACCTTGGTAGAAATGAATGTTGAGGTTTCTTCATTGTGAGTGAGCCTGACTATTGGCCTTTATTGTTCTGATTCTTAATTGGAGCCAGAAAATCCCAGCTAAGCAGAAAGTCTCACATGCCCAGTCGCTATTCCAATGTTGTAACATGTCATATATAAATAAAATTATGAACAGTAAGATCAATTTGGTTACTGCTTCCGGTAAATGCACCCTGCTCGTTCCAAAAGTTTGTTCGACCTGGTGTGGAAGGGAGGATTAGACACATCTATCTTCATGACAAGCTTCGAATACTGAAGGGGATTGGAGGTAAAACACATTTGTTACTACATGGCTGCCGCGGCCCAGTCGTCACTCTTTAGCAGACGGGTTAGGTTGCTCACTGGCCACCTTGGTAGAAATCTACAGAATAAAGGTTGAGGTTTCTTCAATGTGAGCATGGCTGCTGGTCTTAATTGCTATGAGACTTAGTCCATCAGGCAGACAGTCCTAGCTTAGTTAAGCAGACAATTCCACATGCCCAGCTTCTACTCCAATTTATAACATATGATGCCCCTGCCTGTTTTTGCTGAACATAGATATTATTTTGGCAACTGCTCCCAGTAAGTATATACCAGTCTTTCCAAAATTTGTGACCCCGCGAGGGAAAGAAAGGATCAGTCACATTTATCTTGATCATGAGCTTTGATTAATGAAAAGCAGCATGGGTACCCTCACATTAAAAGCCCCTGAGGATGTAAATGCTCTTGTGCTTCCCAACGTGTGGGCAAGGCATGTTGGCTCATAGGCAGAGGTCAGAGAAAGTCCTCCTACATGAGCGTACCAGTGATGGTCTGGTATCGTTTTTTTTTTTTTTTTTTTTTAATACCATTTGAGTATCTATATTGAGGATTTCACATTTTAGATACCAGTAGGTTGTTATTTGATGGTATTAGTTGTTTTTGATTCCATTCGGGTCTATATACCATGCAAGAACCTACATACCTATGCAAAATTGCCCTAGTATCAATATGTTTAACCCAAATAATATATTGGGTATATAAAGATTCTCTCAATTGGTATTTCAAGTTTGATACCAAGGAGTGGGTTCTTTATATCATTATCAATATTGGTTATTGATTAATGCATTCACCTACATACCATACCAACTTTGGACTGTACCTCTCATTCATTCGACACTATTCATCTAAACCCAGAATTGGCTTCACAAACCCCACATTAGTCTAGTCCAAGTTGCCTTGCCATGCATTGGGAAGCGGGAGAGCTTTAACATCTTCAGGGGTTCTAATGAGAGGGATCCCAGGTTGGTAAAGCAGAGAGTTTGACATGCCCAGCTGCTATTCCAATTTGTACCATGTGATATATATATAAAAGTGTGATGCCCTCGGTTGTTTTTACTGAACAGATGTTGGCAACCCGGTTTGGTACATACCAGTGTTTTCAAGTTTTGGACCTTGCTGTTCTATCATTTGCAGTGTCCGAGGAGATTTTGGGGCATGGTCAGTTGAAATCCTAATGTTTCCAAGTCCAACCGGTTACATGTTGACATCTTTTGGTTTTCCTTCATTAAATTGGGGTATATTCCATAGATACCTCTAAAATGATGTGTAATTTTCCTGACGTCTTGAACTTCAACCAGTGATTTCTCAAACTCAACCTGTTCATCTGTAAGTAGCAGCTGGTTCTCCCCTTTCATAGATCATTTGTGATACATGAAGATGTGACGAGTTCTTCTCAACCCTGATTTTCCCATTTAGTGTGTGTGGTATTAATTCATGAAACATTCAAAAATTTGCCAAATCTCAAAATTAGTGAAGGCTGAATTTTTTATTGAGTGATACTAAATTCATGAATACAATCTCATTTGCCATACATTTAAAGAAAATTAATGCGTGTTCTAAGGTGTTTGTAGAGTGCATAACTTGTTTTCACGAGCTTGAAGAGGTTTCTTTTCTTCCTGTTAGTCAACGTCACTCACTCCTAAGGTATCTCCTAACACTAAGAAATTGAAGAGAGCTTGCATCGAGAGTTTTCTGGCACTTTGACACTTTGGGCTCCCAAAACCCTTGATCTTCTCGTCGCATTAGTATCATAGTCTCAAAGAAATTTAGTATCACCTTCACTAATTTCCCACACGCACTATTAGCCCACCCTCACTAATGGGATAATCAGTGTTGGATGTATTTCTGAACAGAGAGATCATTGGCACCGGCTTGAAGCTATACTATCTAGTAGATCATCATGTTTTGCAGGAACCTTTGTTGTGGTCAATGAACCAGGAGAACCACTTTGCAGGTTCCACAACACTTACTGATTTCCTGTGTTGACTGCCTAAATCTCTGTATGGTAACTAGGAATTGGACTTCACAATTGGGAAACAGGGATAGTATTTACAAGCTTGTTGTTTGACGCCACAGGAATGCTTATGCAAATTTTGGGCTTATGTGAGTCCTGTGATTTTTATGATTCTACCAAAGGATTCAAATTCAGGCGATGGAGTCAAAGCTTAACCTATTTTCAATGTACAAATGTTTTTACCACATATACCTGAATTATGGACATTATTAGAAACTGTGGGTCTATCTTCACTCATCTCCACTAGTTTCTTGTGCTTTTGCTTGCCCCTTATCTTCAATGGTAATCCAGGGAAAATTTGGAGAATTCACATGCCCTGGGTGTATGTCTCAGCCCTCCCATTGTCTGGAGGTCCAAGTTGCAGCTCCATTCTGTGACGTCTTTTCAAGGATAATATCAATGCAAGATAACCTCCGGTTGCAGATTTGCGTACATTTGTATGTGCTTAATTCTAGCAGATTTGCCTCTGTTTCAACTTCTAGCAGCTCAAAGGGCTTATCTAGCTCGCTGCTTATAAGGTTATTCTGCCTCAAGTGTATAGGGGCAATGGGATATAGTTGTCACTTCCACCAAGCATTCCATGACCACTACATTTGTGGCTTGGCTGAATCCACTCTACATTTTTGTTTTGAAGAAGATGCAAAACAATTGAAGTCATTGCATAATGAAAGCAAGTAGTAAGGGAACCGCAAACTATTTACAAGTATGCAAATGAGCAAGCTGATCTTACACTTCATGATTGATCACATGTAGAACTACTACATTGTGACTCCATTATGCCCAACGTAGTTGTCCACTTGCAAATAATAAACTAATAATAACATGATCGTAAATTGATCTCATTATCATATGTTAAATTGATAGGAGTTCTTTTAAACAATCATGTTACCCCTAAATTCTTTCATTTGAGTTGATATAAAGTAATACAGAGTAATATCATGAAACATGATATTTTATTATTATTAAGTGAATGATCATGAAATTGAGCATGTAGGGGATAATTTTCAATGCCCCCACCCCCAATGACACATATCGATATTCAAATAAACAACTCATGAACGGTCTCAATATCCAAATTTACATTAATACATATTTGAGAATACAAATCATAAATTCTAAATAAATATACCAATCATCATCAATGGTTGGATGGAGCATTGCAGAACCCTTAATGGAACATTACTAGAAACTGCGGTCTATCTTCACCCATCTCCATGGGTAGAAAATTCCCTTGTCTACAGTGACTTCTGTTTACAACCCAATGGCACCATTTAATACATTTAGTATGGACCTAAAATTGACCACAATAATTTATGAAAAATTTGTGTAGATAATCATAAATTCACTATATCGCCTAATTGGCATTGGCACATAACACACTAAACATGTTTTAGTGTGGGAATTCGTGTGGGAATTTGTGTGGACTACACTAAATTAGTGGTTATTACAGGCTAACGACTAGAAGAGGCCCACAATCCTCGCACATAGAGCTAAAAATAAGTTGCAAAGAGTTTTGGAAGTTACAATTAAAACATACAACTTCCCATCTGATTTTATACATGTCAAGTGGGGAAAAGAATTGGTACACCTAACTTCCATACCTGGATTATCATGGCAAGTTTGACACTTTGCATGACGACTCATTTTTCCCACCATGCCAATTGTTTACATGCTTTCAATCAATTGTTATATGACATATATAGAAGAGGCGCCTATTCCTAATTAGGACCCCATCAACAATATATAAGGTACCGGAATTTCGATCAAGCTAGGATTGAATAATAATCAGGTTGGAACCAATAGTGTCATGACACATGTCATGATGTTGAATGCTAGAGTCAAGAGGAATTAATGGTTAACATGAGTGGCTATGGCATAGTCTAGACATTGGAAGTATGTTTAGACCAACTTTTGGCTTAAAAAAATCATAGTAATTTCAACTCAAGGAATAAAATTACCAAAAATTTGGAGTCCTCCTAATTTCTATCTTCCTACACAAGAAAAAATTACACCGCCTTATACCTCTCCATATTTGGTATACAATCTCTCAAGTGATAAGTTATGGGTGTCTCTACTTTAGCACATTTGTCCCATATACTTTTACAAGTTCTTGCGGTAAGTTTGCAAGTTTACAAGTTCCAAGTCTCCTTGGACAAAATCCAATACCACATGCACAAGGATGACATGACACAAATGTGCCTAATATTGTTACTTGGATTTGGCCCGTTCCTTGGACTCTCCCTAAAACTCCACTATTTATGGTATTTAGTGTCACTTACTATTCAAAGTTGCACATTGCTATTACATTTTATTGTTAATGTAACCTATTACCAAGTATAGATGTTAATCTTATATAGGTGTCCAAACAACCAATTTGCCTTTGTTGGTAAAAAATTAGATCCATAGTAAAAAGTTATAGCACAAAGTAACTCCAAAGTGACACTAAATACTATAAATGGTGTAAATCTCAAAGACATCTTGCTCGCATTATCCACCGATGTTTCATCCAAACATCGGTGTCACATCCCAATGTATGTAATTGAATTACGATTTGTTGCGACATTTGAAGGACAAAGTATGGGGTACGACACTAAGAGGTTCTACATAACATTATTGAGCTGCGTGGTTGTGTTCCATTCTAGATTTAGCATCTGACATGGGCCTTCACCATCTTACTTTCGTAGGAAGAAAATATGAAGAAACTGACGCCGGTACAAATAGTGAATAATGCTAGTTCAAATAGTAAGAATGTTGTGAATAGTGTCGATATTTTTAATAATATTGATGTTAATAAAAATAGTTTCAAAGAATAATACTGAGGTGAACAGTTTTTTCTGCAAATAATACAAGGATGAATAGTAACTCCTGTCCATATGTACCTATCAATAGGTTCATGCATCTGAAATCATAAAATTAGTTTTCGCCAAGGTAAATGAAACAACCTATTTGATCAAGCATTGTGCCACTCCTTCCATGAAACCCTACAATCCTACCATAGTCACTTTGAAATGGTGTCCCTCCCTGGCCTCCAAATGGACCATGCTCCTTGTAGTTTGTGCATATTGTTAATGATCTCACACTTGTGTAGTTAGGCCCCGAAGTTCCTGGAGTGGTCCCATAAGTCCCCTTGATTTGAGCTAGATACTCACCCCGCTCCCGGATCTCAATCTGCACAAACAATGTGACAAGGATGTCAAACAATAAAACTGGAAATTGAATGGTTTCATTGCTGGCCATGGAGGTGCTTGAGCAGGTTACCTAAGTCGACAGCAAAAACAACTGCAACTTTTCCACTCGAGCCGGCGGCTCATTAAAATTCGACAGTGGTTCCAATGAAACCTAGTACCCGATTCCTCTACATCAGGAGCACAAGTGTGCCTCTAACCTTACAAAACTTATTGTGCCTGGACCAAGTTAAATAACTCTCAGCATCACCAACGCTAGGTCATCGAGCTAGGCTCACCACTTGGGCCTTCGCACGAGAAGAGACATCACCATGACCTGCAGTGAATGGGACCCCATTGATTTCGTACTCAACCTCAAGGTACCATATGTTCCTCCCATCGTGCTTCAGCGTTATCTGTTTGATAAATGTGACTAAGCCATCAAAAAATTGCACTCCACCTCTGCCTCCCCAAGGCCCTTGTACCTGTTGAGCCAACAGTTACTCTCTTGTGCCAATACTAAACGAACGTAAGTTTTTGAGATTTTGAAATTCAGCGTGACCGTGAACTTACTGGACATGCATAAAAGTGAACGTCAAATCATTATCAGCAGTACTACTGTACACAATGCTTGAGCTACCAGATTTGAGTTATGATTTGCAAATAAAAAAATCCATACCATAGGCACATTCAACCTGTATTCACTCTATTCAAAAGCACAAGCATTCATTGTAGCAGACAACCACACCATCTGTAGGTCATGTCTGATCTTATAATCCTCACCGTTGCACCTTCCGCGTGGAAACTGGGAACTTCTTTCCGCGGATCTAGTGTGGGCCTCTCGCCTGGACCATTACCAACATCAGCATTGTAAGAACTAACAAGGAAGAATTGGCTTCTACAACATAATCAAATTCTTTATGAGACATTTAGCTAGGATGGTCACTTTGTCTTTAATATGTGCACACAACATCTGTCTGGTTCAGCACAAAATAAATATGTTTGAAGGCCATTGCCATGCGTCAGATTCATGTTGATCAAAACCCTGCTGAATCCCATGTGAAAATCACCTCTCGGCACCCAAAACTGTTCAACCAGACGCCACTCTAAGCTCAGATGGTAGAGTGATGTTTGGTTCAACACTTTAAGTGCCAAAAGACACTACACGAATCGCGGGTTGCTCCATTCGATGGTTTTATAATATACTACAATATAAGGTTTCCAATTCCTTTTTACAGATTTTAAATCTGTCTAGTGGAAGAACCAGTGGTGAGGAACCGCGATTCCCGTAGTGAGCTGATTTCCACGTATGATTCAGCAGGGACTTCACCAATGTGAATATGACACATGTCAAATTTCTCCTCCAAAATAGGTAGGTTCTTTCGAACCAGATAGCACTCACAACAGTATCTATGGTCTGCATTGGTTGCTTACTTTTGGATTAGTTAGTTTCAGAACAGGTTTAGTTTAGGATTAGTTTAGTTTAGGATGCTGCCCTGTTGCAGTTGTTAATCATCTTTTGTGTAATACATTCCATCTTTGTATAAGTGTTGTCTCTGTGCATAATCTGTAGATTACAGTAGAATTGCTTAGATCCAAAAGGTTATGGGCCTTCTCACAGTCATTGTTTCTGCTTCATTCTTCGCTCTTTCAGGCGTCGTTCCTGCTTGTATTCTTTCTCGCTGTGATATATTTCTCGCTGGCTTTCTCGCTCTACTTTCTAATACATTCTTCACCCCCTTATTGACACATTCTTTACTAAAGTCGATCAATATTCTGTGTTCTCCTTACGTCCATATTCATATCCATTATCGATTTCCTGTAGATCTATACACATGGCTTCTCTCTGTGTTCTTGCACACATTTCAAAGATTTCTTGACTTTCTTGATTCTTGATTTTCTTGATTCTTGATTTTCCCACACAATGTCTCTTGACAAAGAGCTTAGTGGCATTGCTCGCTTCAACGGCGATGAATTCCACATTTGGAAATGGCAGATGAAATCCTTACTGCAGTACAAAAAGATCCACACCATTGTCAATGGCGAAGAAACCCTCGAAGATGCAGAGGATAAAGAAGAGTGGCAAGCTCGGGAGTACTCCGCTTTCACTCTTCTTTGTAATTCTGTTGAGCGGCGTGTTCTCACTCCTCTTCTTAAGTGCACCACATCTCACGAGATATGGACCACTCTCCTGTCAATTTACGAGCACAAATCAAGTGCCGATATCCATGAACTTCAGAGACGATTCTTCATTGCTAAAATTAAACCTGAGCAGTCTCTGGCTGATTACATTGGTGATCTTCAGTTAATTCTCAGTGAACTAGCTGATATTGGAGATGACACATTCACTGAAGACTCACTCATCTCTAAGCTCACTAGCACTCTCCCAGAAGGTTATGATTCTTTTCTCACTGCCTGGGATAGCACACCCGCAGATGAACGTACTTTTTCGAACCTTCAAGTCCGTCTGTATAAGGAAGAAGCCCGGCTGAAACGCCGAGTCACCTCTGCAACTACTTCCGACACTACAGCATACTACTCTCAGAAGTCATTTTCTCATACCAATCTTCCTCATACACGTCATACGAGCAGTGGGAGCTCTAACCAACATGGTCACTCCCGAAATACTGGTCGATACCAACCTACAGGTTCTCAGTATAACTCTCGATTCTCCAATACTGTTCCCCGCACATCATACGGCGACAGACAGTCTCCTTATAATTCCACAGTCAATTCTCATCGTGCCATGGAGCTTCAGGCTCTTAAAGCCAGAACTAGGTGCAATTGTTGTGGTCGTCTCGGTCATTGGTGGCAAGAATGCCCAGACAGAGAACATCGTCCTTTTAGGGCAAGTCTTGCTGAAGCCCTATCTTCATACTCATCAGATGAGATTACGTCCCATATGTCCACACTAGAAGTTGCCGATGATACATTAGACCAAAACTTCTTCAACTCTCAACTCTCTGTCGACAACCCATTTTCTACTGAGTCACTTCCAGACACAGTCACGAAATCATATATGGCAACAGATAGTTTTTCTTCTCTTGATATAGAGAACTCTTGGATAGTAGACAGTGGTGCTAACAAGCACATGTCTCACAATTTTCAATGGTTTACCTCATATCAACCACTTCCATCTACCACTTCTTGGCCAATTACTGCCATAGCAGGTCATCAGTGTTATGTAGCAGGTACAGGTACCATCAAAGTTCTTGTTCAACTTCCCCATAAGGTAGAAATCGTCCTCCTGCAAAATGTCTTGTACGTTCCTGGCCTACAATGCAATCTGTTTTCTACTACCCTTATGGCCACGAAACACTCTATTGATTTTATAGGTACACAGACACATTGCCACTTCGTCAAGAACAATGAACTCCTCTTTACAGGACATCTTCTTCAAGACATGTACATTCTTGATTTCACTGTCTTGCTTCCCCCTATCCATGGATTCTACACTGCTGCTTATGGCAACATTCCACAAAAAGAGGAGTATCAACCTCTACAGATTTGGCATCATAGACTTGGTCACTTAAACTTTGATATGATCAAGAAAATGGCAAGCAATGGAGCTGTTACAGGGTTACATCTCACAACTCAAACGCCTACCGCACTGTGTTCTGCTTGTCAATTCGGAAAAATGAAAAGGCAATCTTTCCCCGAAAACCATTTCAGGACGTATGCTATGTCTCCAGGAGATCTCCTCCACGGAGATATCTGTGGCCCTATGAGCCAACCCTCAAAAGGAGGATCAATATATTTTGTTCTATACCAAGACGATTCCACAGGGTACAGGTTTGTCTTCTGTGTCAATAGGAAATCAGAAGCCCTCACCTGTTTTCAACAAGTCTTCAAGGCTATCCTACGTGACACTGGTCGGACAATATCCACGCTGAGGACTGATCGTGGCGGAGAATTCAGCAACACTGCTTTTCTCAAATATCTCTCTGAAAATAACATTCGGAGAGAACTCACTACAAGCTACACTCCGGAACAGAACGCTGTGGCTGAAAGATCGAATCGGACAATTATGGAAGGAGTTCGCAGCTCCCTCTATCATTCTCAACTACCAATGTCTTTTTGGGCTGAAGCTGTCATGTATATTGTATACACACTCAACAGAACCTGTTCTAGAGTTCACGGGGACAAAACACCATTTGAGCTCTATACAGGTATCAAGCCCTCTCTCTCACATATGCGTCCATTTGGCTGTCCGGTTTTTGTTTATATACCTGCCCAACTCCGAAAGAAGCTCGACGCCAAGAGTCGTAGGGGTATTTTTCTGGGATATTCAGAGGAGAGCAAAGCATACAGAATATGGGATTCTGATAAGAAGCAGGTCGTCACAACAAGGGACTTGATCTTTGATGAAACTGCATTTCTACAGATTCCTAAATCTACAGAAGTCTCTTCTATCACTTCTCCTTCTCCTTCTCAAGTACTCATCCCAGATATTCCTCTTCCTTCTCAACCTGCCGACCCTCCCACTCCTACACCATCTGCTTCAGTTTCTTCAAACTCACCAAGAGAAATTGACAGAGAATTAATTGTTGATATTCCAGTTCATCCACTACCAAAACCTATAGTGGATTCTCCTCCGAATCAATCTCTCTCGGATCCTCTCATTCCTCTTGCAGATCTCTCTCAATCACCTGATACAATTGAATCAGAGGATTCTACTTCTCAGTCTGCATCTCTTGGGAATAGGCCAATCAATCCCCCAACACGATATGGGGACTGGTACTATAGTTTTACAGCAATGGCAGGAACCTTGCCACCCGTTCCGAAATCATATGAAGAGGCTCTAAAATCTCCCAATGCTAAAGAATGGAAAGAGGCAATGGATGCGGAATTCCAAGCTCTCATTGCGAATGACACATGGGAATTACGACCCCTTCCTCCTGGGCGTCAGCCAATCCAGTGCAAATGGGTGTACGCTTATAAAACTAAACCAGATGGAAGCCTCGACCGTTTCAAGGCAAGACTTGTGGCTAAAGGATGCAGCCAAACTCCAGGGACAAATTTTCATGAGACATTCTCCCCTACTGTGAAGTATGAAAGCATTCGATTAGCTTTAGCAGTAGCAGCCACCACTAACATGGAGCTGAGACAATTTGATATTACCACTGCTTTTCTCAATGCATTACTTCAATCCGAAATTTACATGCACCAGGTTCCTGGCTATATCGACCTTCTACAGAAGCATTTAGTTTGCTACCTCAAGAAAGCTCTCTATGGTCTACGCCAAGCAAGTCGCGAATGGAACCAGCGAATTGATGCTTTTCTTAAAGCTTTCAAACTAACACAATCATCAGCAGATAATTGTGTATATTTCTCCGATCAAGACGGTTGTCGACTACTCATCATGCTATTTGTTGACGATGGCTTAATGATTTCCAACAGCTCTGCCAAGATGGATTCAGTACTGAACTTCATGAAAGATGTATTCATTACCAAAGTGACTATGAATCCTGAGCTATACGTAGGAATTCATCTCAAGCGTGATCGACAGCATCGACTCATATACATCGATCAGGAGCTTTACATAAGTTCGATGCTGCAGCAATACAACTTTCAGGACAGTCACGCTGTTTCGACACCTGCTGAGCTCGGTGCCCATCTTCGAACCATCAACACAGATACAGATGAAACTCTTGAATCCACTTTTCCTTATGCACAGATCATTGGAAGTCTCCAATTCGCGGCACTCACAACTCGACCTGATATTGCCTACGCAGTCAATTATGCGGCACAATTCAAAAACCATCCGACTACTGCCAACTGCAATGCCGTGCGCCAAATTCTGAAGTATCTTCGAGGGACTTCCAACTTCCGAATTCCTTTAGGTGGACATCATTCTTCATACATCCTCACAGCCTACGCAGATGCAGATTATGCAGCTGCTATTGAAGACAGAAAGTCTCGTTCAGGATACGTAATATTTTTCGATGGCAGTCCTGTCTCTTGGGCTTCGAAGAAGCAACCCTGTGTTGCTACAAGCACTACTCATAGTGAGTATATCGCTTGTTATGCTGCAGCCACAGAAGTCATTTGGCTTCGTCGACTTCTGGCTAGCATTGGTATTTCACAAAATACTCCCACTACTATATTTACAGATAGTCAAAGCGCAATGAGACTCGCTGTAAATCCGGAGTTCCACTCTCGAACTAAGCACGTAGATGTAAAATTCCATTTTCTTCGAGAACAGGTGGTTCTTCGATCTATAGACATCCAGTACCTTCCCACTCAGCAACAGATAGCTGATATCATGACTAAGGCATTACCTCCAGATCAATTTAGACGCCTTAGAGATCTACTGACACTCACTACAATGCATTGAAGTGGGAGATATAGTCTATCAATACATTGTTAGTGACCTGTCAATGAGTGGGAGTTTTGGATTAGTTAGTTTCAGAACAGGTTTAGTTTAGGATTAGTATTAGCACAGAATTAGTCTACACAGGTTAGTTCATTGACAGTCACTAAGTAGAGTATTGTAGACTATATATTGCTGCCCTGTTGCAGTTGTTAATCATCTTTTGTGTAATACATTCCATCTTTGTATAAGTGTTGTGTCTGTGCATAATCTGTAGATTACAGTAGAATTGCTTAGATCCAAAACTTACCTCGTAATAAGACGCCCTTGATGTATCTCAACTCCATGCAGATTTTCGAGAAGTCAGGGCGTCGGTAAGCGTTGCCATCCCAGCAACGTCGTATGAGAACAGCCAGCCTCGTAGGGACATCCTTTGGAAGTGTCGGTCGCTCACCTCCCTTCACACGTGGCCTTATCTTCGATGGTTGATCATGGTAAGGTTCTTGTCCGGTCAAAAGCTCATAGCATACGATCCCGAAGCTGTAAACATCCATCCTCCAGGGCTGGCAACGGCTTGGCGGGTCCTCGCCATCGTCGAGTGAGAAGACCTCCGGAGCCATCCATTTGCTGGTCCCTGTGTTAAGTGTCTGATGGGAGTGACGAGTACTCAGATTCTTCCATTTTGTGAGGCCGAAATCAGCAATTTTAGCGATGAGGGGAGCATCATCTGTACCAGCTGGCGTTATTGGTGTGGTGGTTGTTGTAGCAATCTGAGCTGGATATGCGAACTGCACCAATATGTTAAGCGACTTCAAGTCTCGGTGCACTAAGCCCTGCTTGTGGATGTACCTGACCCCCTCCGCAATTTGGAGCATAAGATCCACAGCTTGTGTATGTGTGAATGGAGGAGCATCCATGGTTGCATTGGTACAGTTTCTCGATCTGTATTCCTTAAGCAGATCGAACAAGCTCTTGTGCATAAGTTCCATAATAATCCCCAATTTTTCCCCCGAGCCGTCCCCCCGGCTGCCTTCCGAGCAACATATAACGTGCACTACGTGGGGATGGCACAGCCCTGCAAGTGCAGCTAGCTCTTGCTTAAAAGACGATTCATGAGCTTGGGTGAATACCTTATGCGCAAATTTGTTGCCTAGCCATGTGGTTTCCCTTACTTTTGCGAAGGTGCCGATTCCAAGCTGTTTACCTTTCTGAAGCTCATGTGGATTGACCCACAGGAAGTGAGGTGATGTGGAAATCAAGTTCTTCCGACCGATTCCTTCCAGCTGGTCCTTTGCAGTCATCTTCTCAAGCAGTTTGGCTGCTAAACATTGCTCACCACCCAGATTTTTCTTACATTCAGACTCACAATGCTCATCATTGCCTGCACAATCGTGGTCTCCCTTCAAGTCCTTAAGCAGGCCCTCAAGTTCCTGTCGATCCTGCTTCGCTGCTATCAACAATGTGAAATGAACAGTCATGTCTAAATTTCCTTCACATGCTGTAGGCTCAAAATCTTTGCTGGCAGTAATGAGAGTGCTACACAACAATGACACGTGCCACTGAATGTCGTATAAGATCTTGGCAAAAGTTTCCTTCATATCGCCTTGCTGGATTGCCACCTGGAGCCATCGACCGCCATTGCCGCAGCAGCAGGCCTTGATAAGAGCTTCACCGCCTTTCAAAACCCGAAGGAATTCTTGTGCTACTGGAATCCAATTCGGAATGTCATCGTCGGAAACATGATGACCATCCTTGATCTTAGATTGCAACTCTCGGTCACATAGTACTTTCAGAAACTTGTCAAGCACTTTGGAAGTTTCAGAGGCATTCCTTGCAAGAAGTTTGCATTGATGAACGTTGATTTGCAGAGGAGACTGGAGATTTTCATCGGAAGTGAGGTACGTAACGGACTTTATTATTGTGCGCAGATTCGATATTACTTCGTCCGCCATCGATCAGTACTTTCTTTGGAATCAATTCGAATTGCTAATTCTAGAGAAAAAAAATCAGTGCCGGTAACTAACCCAATATATTTGTGTCAGCACATTGTCCAAATTGAAAGGAAATGTAGCCTCCTAACATGCCTATGCAGAAATTACAGGTGCTGCAGATTGTGTAGAGGCAAGTATTGAAATTCAAGATTATCACATTCTCCAAGTAGGATATCTTCTCCACCAAGTGCGTGATACACTGGCTGTCCCAGATCAGCTCCCTATTAATTAATGTCCCTGGTTTAGAAAGGCCTCGATAATTCAATCCTCCGATATAGAGACCACGCCATATATTGTAGGATTTGACATCCCAGAGGCATCCCATCAGACCTACGGACATGTTAGATTCCTTTGTAATAAGGAGAGAAAGACAAACAGTCTGCGATGTGATAAAGAGTCAAGTGTTCACGACACGGTTCACGACGCTATGAAGATCGACTTCCATATTTTAAGAGCTCCAGTTCAATGCTATATCATTGTCTAAAGGATTTGTTCATGTGGATGTGTGTTGCATTCACAATTCTAATGATTTTAATCATGGATTATAGGTCTGCGTTGCATTCATCATTCTAATAATCTGAAAGAGAATCATGGATTATAGATGTAGGCTTCGACTCTGCTATAGTCCAAGATGCATGCAGAATCGTCCGTTTCAGCAAGTCTATATGAAGAGCACTAATCGAAATACACACAAACTCCTCATGCATGCATCATGCATGCATCATGGAACGCATTACAACAGATTGATTGGAGAAATTCATTCTAAAAGTACACTACCTCCATATGTCCAGAAGTCGGCTCATGTGACGTTAATCTTGTAAATTTATCAAAAGTCCAGAATGGGCATACTTTGCTGCTGAACCTGTGACATCAAACCCTATTCAACGTGTGCCTTTTTCACGGAAACATTTGCAACAAATGATAGACTGATCTACACTATATAATCTGATATCAGACAGCCATACTTACACTCCAAGTAGACTTGCAATCTGCAACAGTTCGTGCGAGATCACCAGACTTCCCAGAAAATTACCAGTTCAAACCAAGTGGCCACTCTCCACTCTAACTACCAAACACAGCTTGCCACCTATCCACTGGTAAGCAATTCACTTTCTCTCACACCGACTTGGCTGCACAGATCAGGTGAATCATGATACATGGACATACCTGATCAAGAACGCCAGACTTGGCTGTGCAACTCCTTGCAAGTTCCGAATGCAGCGCCTGCAAAAAGTGTCATCAAATCCAAGCTGCTTACTGTGGTTACATATGCGTCTTCCTTAAAATTTCAAATTACTTATTTATATTACTACGTCTTACAAGAGTCATACGGTTTACTGCAAACAAATTAGATCAGATATGGTCTGCGCTCAACAGCTCTACATATATACAGACATATGCAGACCAACATTCCGACAATCCTCAACCAATAATTCTATGTACAGACACTAATGTAGTAGCAAAGTGTCTGTCTGTACAAAAAGTTGTCTGATAGTGCGCATAATGAATTTAAACGTAAGCTTTGACCAGTCTGTATGCAAATAGTTAGTGACACTAAGTTAAAAACCATAAACAGTGTAGTGTTTCCACAAGTGAGAGAGCAGTGTGCAGACCAGAGTTCGGGAAGTTTTTGAAGCCTTAGTGGCTAATTGCCGGTAGTTGCTACGAAGGGTCGGATTTTTTCCAATTTACATCGGCAAGAGCCGGTCTTTTGTAAAATCAGTCGGCCAATTGCCTATATTTTCATATTTTCATTGGCCAATATCCGATTAAATGGAATTCATATCGGCACTAATTGTTTAAAAAATGTATGAAAAGTTATTAGAAATAATTTCTTAGTACAAAATCTTGAATAAGTGAAAAGAAAGGCATGTTCAAAACTTTAAATTTGAAGAGTTAATATCCTTGGTAGGAATTGAACCTAGCAATGCCTTCACCGCTTGAAGGTCAAGGGTCCCCCAATTCTTCATAGAAGCAATTGGATTTGGTCATGGAAAGGTTGCATAATTCAAAAAGTTTAAGGTTTAGGGTACTTCCTCAAGTGCATCATCAGATGCCCCAGACAAATAGCGCTTTGGATGCTTCCGGCTGAAATCCAGTAACTCACAAGAAGAATCGGCTACATTTCCGGGACATTTTCTGGTCCATCGGCTAATTGCCGGAGGATTGAAATTACAGTCGGATTGCCATCCGATGGTTGGAAATTTGGACCGGCCATGAGGGGAAATCCATCGGCTGATAATGAACTAGCCGTCGGTTTTCCCCAACCATTGGTGCAGACATATAGATGATAATCAATGTGCAGACTTTCCTCCAAAGTTCATTCCAGAATTTTTGGGGCACAATGAATACCCAAGTGCGGGTATATAGAGTCACAGCTAGCTTGCGTGCGCATAATGACTTCAAACGTACGCTTTGATCAGTCTGTAGGCAAGCAGGGAATCCAGTGACAAAGTTAATCGGTAAAGATCCAGTGGGCAAAATCGGTAAAGATCCTAGTGTTTCCAAGCAGTGTCCGGAAAGACTTTTGGGCATAATCGGTGAAAAATTAATCCTAGTGTTTCCAAGATCAAATGATTACATGTGGTGATGTTTCGGTTTTTCTTTATTTAATCGAGGATGTGTGTTACCCCGATAAGTGTTAAAATCCCATGTGTGTTAAGGAAATTTGCGCTCCTCAAAAGAAATCCAAAATAATTACACTCGTAAGCGTTAAATGTTAGCTATTAAGAGAATTTATGCAAATTATGCTCCCCTCTTCAATGAATTCACCTCAATAAGTGTTCATTTGGAGGAAAGTGCGGCTATGAATTGTACGACTTGGATGAAATTGATAGAGACCCTAACCTTGAAGCCTACTACCTCACGGGAATTATTGGCATGGGAATCTGCATAGAGTGAAGTTGGACCTACTATGAATGCACATGAGTTCATCATTTATAAAGTGGAATTTTATCTAAACAATCCCTACATACAGGGTTATCTATCCCGACGTCATGACGGTGTCGTGTCGTGACGGACCCCTCTGTCACGACACAATAGGGTCCACGTAGGGTCAACCTAGGGGGAAGCTAGTAGGGTGGGTAAAATACTTACCTTCTTGCCAAGGTGGCGTCCTATGTGGCAGAAAAGGCCGACGTGGACGTGGATATGCCTAGCGCCAGGTAAACCATTTTGCCATTATGTTTATCTGTCTGTTAACATCAAAGTAGTAAAATATGACTAAGGAGGGTGTGGGGCGGACGGGGCACGAGGGTGGGGGGTGGGCGGACGGGGGGGGGGGGGGGGCGGGAACGGAGCGGACGGGGTTGGGAACGGGGCGGACGGGGTTGGGAACGGGGCGGACGGGGGGGCGGGAACGGAGCGGACGGGGTCGGGAACGGGGCGGACGGGGGGGCGGGAACGGAGCGGACGGGGTCGGGAACGGGGCGGACAGGGGGAACGGAGTGGACGGGGGAGGGAACGGGGGCGGACGGGGGGGCAGACGGGCGCTAGTAATTTTTTCCCCACTTTACCTCATTTTGCTGACATGTCATCACACGTGGACATCTTACATCCTACGTGTCTGAAATGGGGTAGTGTAATTACACACAGAATTCGGTAAAATTCAAGTCCGTCATGATAAAGACAGCATCCGGCATAATGTCATGACGGATACGTGTCGTGATGGCACGACATTATGCCGAGATTAGCCTCCGTCACGACACAATAGACAACCATGCCTACATACTTATTGAGGAATTTACAGGTATGCTTGGTGAAAGAGATGATGCAGTTTACCATGTACCCATTGAAGAAGTTGATAATGTGCAAATTGGTGATGTGGTGGTAGATAGAATAGGATTCAAAGATGCTAAAAATACATTAGTGACCTTGAAACGGTTTTTGGGACAATGACCTAGTGGTGTTTCACCTCTCATCCAACGCATTTGAACACTTCCAAAAGAACAAAATCTTAGCTTGCACCCACTTTATTGCATGTCATCACGGGAATTGGGTGGACAAAGAAAGTACACTTCAGAACATCACATGTCATTTTATTTAATATACTTTCTAGTATACTTTTAAGTACAATCTTTTGTCAAAATGAAAATAAAAGAAAATAAAGGAATTAACATATTGTGGCTTTTTCTATATGATGTTAGTGATATCCCCCTAAACATAGAATTCACCTTCTAAAAGGAACCTACAACCCACCTTATACTAGATCATGATCACCCATGTTCAGTACAAGGAGAACGGGCTCACATTCATGTAGGTGTTCAGATGTGTACATTCTTTGTCCACCCAATTCCCATGATGACATGCAATAAAGTGGGTGCACTTCTAAACACTGACATTTCCCTATTTCCTGTTCTTAATGAAATTTTAAAGAGATATAATTTCTATCTAGAGGCTATTGAACTCCCCCTTCATGAAGCTCTCCCTTTAGTCAAGTGAAACCCTCATTAGTTTCCACACGTGTGTGTTCATTTTCTATTTTGTACCTACTAGGCAAGAAAAATTGAGGTTGTTTTGAATAGCACATTTGATGGTTCGATAGTTTCTCTCAGTTATCTCACTCCTTATAGTCCTTAAGGGGGGTGCAGATAAGTAAACACATACAACTATACGTAAGTGCACAAAGAGGTACTCATTTAAACTTTGCTGCACCACATAAACATATGTTACACAATTTTTTAACTTGTAGTTATGTACATGAAAGGGGGACTTTTAGAAAATATTCAACATTTTTATTTGAAAATAGTTTCACTAGACTTTTAGTACAAGTTTTTTATATTAACTGAAACAAGGATGAATCATTTTCTCTCCATCAAACATGGGGATCGGCTTATATTGGTATCAAAAGGACCAACAACAAGTGTACATACGATCTCACTGATCATTTGATAATAGGCTTAGAAACTAGAAGTGCATTAGCCTATATGACATACATTATAGACTAAGATGCTTCTTAGTTACATCTGGGGGATGAAAAAAAAACTTTAAAACGACTTTCTTGATGAATGCTAGGGTTTGCATTATGCATACGATAGGGGTTGATTGTCATTCAAAGTATATATGTATACTTATGTTAATGTTTATGTATATTGGTAAAATTTTAATGTGTACACATTATCACTTGTATTTCATCAATAAAATTATAAGTCTATTGCTTCATTTGACAGATAAAACTTGTATATGGGGATTTTTAGAGTATGTTGCAAATGCATGTGATTATTAGTTTGAATTTGACAAATAAAACTTGTATATAGGGGTTTTAAGAGTATGTTGTAAATGCATGTGATTCTTGGTTTGAATGAAAGTTGCATTCTCCAGGTTGTAGTTAGGTTTTTGCTATGGATTAAAACAACAAAACCTAGGGCCCTAAGTCTCAAAAGAATATTGGTCTAGTTCTACAAGAATTAGTGTCATATTGGTTTAAGAAATTATATAACAATCTAAGGTTCTTTCCTCATAATTCCCATTTGGAAAGGTTGTTTACCTCTTAGAATGCATTTGTGCTTTATCAATTGTGAGTGAATCTATCTTATATGAAGACTTCAAAACAATAATGACATGCTTCTAAGGTTGTCGTATAAATCTTTTGGTTTTTGGGAGTAGTCATTTGTATTGGTGATAGTCTTTTGTGTTGGTAGGGTGTTGGCAATAGTCCACCAAAAAACTTTCATTCATTTGTGTTTAGGGTTTAGGGTTTAGCATTTAGGGTTTAGAATGAAAGTTTTTTGGTTTCCCTTATTAGGTTTTTTGTCTTCCCATAAATCATGTGAAGGTGGAAATCTTTCTTGCACTCATGTAGCCAACTTTGTGATGGTAGTTGCCACCACAATCCTTTGAAGCTCCCAAATTTGCCGTAATCGATTCACTCATACTGTAGTGCTCCACTTTCCTATGTTGATCGATAGTGGGCCACGGGGGGATCACACCCCCTTACATTTCATAACCACGTGCGATAAAAGTTTGCTAGCCTATATTACATGCCATAGATAATTTTTAAAATTATGATATTTTTTCTACATACACATAACCATTGATAATATCTTTTGTATATTTTTTTGAAATTTTTAGTCATCTTCATTTTTTGTAGTAATTTGTTTAGTTCAATGTTGCGTCATTCTAGTTAGAAATGGTATGTTTTATAAAAAAAAACAAATCATCAAATTTGGTTACCAATTTTTACTATGTAATAGATACTATGTATATCTACTCATGAAAAAAAATCATAAACTTTTGAACCATTTTGGTGATGCTCTATGTAAAAAGTAGATTTTGTTTTATCGCACGTGGTGTTCAACTTGACAATGAAGTGCACCCCCCGTGTAGTGGGCCTTGAACGGTAAACCATGATGGGAATTGAACATTTTCTGTGTGCATGGTCAAATTCTTCCTCAAAGCTTGAGAGAGTGTTGATTGTGCTTGGTTTTCACCTTTCTCATTGCTGATGCTCATACTAATTTCTGGGGTAGATATGTGTTTGACGCACTTAGATCGAAACTACACAAATTTTCCCGGTTCACTTTCTTTCATTTTTTCTTTTTGTATTTTGACTTGTCCTTGGTCAAATTTTTTACCACTTTCTTGTGTCAATGGCATATCGAGTGCACTCATTCCTTGTGTTGGGATGTGCAAGATGTTGATGTTTTTCTCTTTCCAAATTTTCCTCTCCTCCATTTGATTTTTCTTGTCTAGCATGTAGAAGTCTAAAGAGTCTTTTGTTCTAAGATGTCATTATGGTTGGATGAATCCCCCATTCCTTACCATCTTGATCATCTCCTTTGGCATCCTCCAGGGATCGTCTAGGTGCTCCTTCGTGTTGCCAACATCTTTCCCTTTTTGGTTATTTTCCCTGAGGTTTATTAGGTTATGTTTCGTATATCCTATTGAGGGAAGCTAGCATGTGAGCATTGAGCGGTGAGCAGTGAAGCAGTGAGCGGTAACATGTGAGTAGTCAGCAAAAAATGACCAATTATAGGATTTTTAAAGAAAACATTCCAATATAGTTGGATTATATAATATGAAAATAACGTTGTGGGCAAACAAAATATTGAACTTGGCCCTATTACCATGGATTTCAGGTAGTTTGCTGATCCACGGTGATAGGCATTTTATTGACATGTCAAGTACGCCATTGAAATGTCGAGCACTTTATTGTGACAAACAACTATTTAGTTGTACCATCAATTTGTACTACATACATTTCATATGGATATACACAAATATTTCTATATATGTAGAAATGATGAATAATTGCGTCCATGCCCTTCACCCCTATGCCATTACACCTTTTTTGCAACACCCGCAAGCTCAAGAAGTCACATCACCTCATTGTAGCTAAATGTCGGTGCATGAATGAACTTGTCAATGGCATAGTCAACCTTGCACAAATACATGAACATGTAATACAAGTGCTTGCATGAAACCCATTGACCCCTCTTTCCCACTGCCAAAGACAACATTTTCGCAAAGTCCGGGCAAGTGCATTGCGGAATATCTGCAATGGAGACAAGGTATGTCTTCTTCTCTTTGGAAACTATGGTTATGATGCATCCATATCTTGGGTATGGAATGGGAGTCACACCAACCACATAGTACCCATCCATGTGTAATGCGCTCTCCCATTTATTCATGTGCTCTGATAATGGTGTTGTCATGTTCCGTCGAACTGCCTTGGAAAACCGTGTATTTGAATGCACATCTGGGTTTGGAGGAACACGGAAATGTGAACGAGGGATGTGGAGGTTTGTCATTGTTCTCAATCAACGACGTGGTGACAATGCCTCTTTTTGTTGCAGTTGAAACCCAACATCTTCCAATGCAAACACCTCCTCCCATGTAAGGTTTGTATTAACCTTCACCGGCCACACCTTAGGGAGATTTGGCCATTCAAACACCCATTTTTTCTTGCTCCCCTTCACACATCGATTTATGTCATCTGCACAAAACCAAAAATATGTCGGAACGTGGTTGTTGGAACGGTATTCTTTTTTCATGCCTATGTATGTTGGCGCAAGTGTGCCATGTGTACTTTTCCCAACTTTAGCCCAACATGGATGTCCAGTATTTGCCTACAATGCTTGACACTCTTTCTTGGACGGATAAGGCAATCGTGAAATATACCATTGGGATTTAGGACACTCTGATTGTAAGACATTAATTAGTGGTGTGAGACACCACATTCTCATCACTTGAATGATTCATCTATGCGCGCCCTCGTTGACCTTGTATTAGGGTGAGGGATGGAGTAGTTCACTTTGTCAGGACGATGAGAATCATACTCAGATCCAAGTGGTAAGTCTAGTTTCCTCTTGGTTGATCCAAACAACTCAGAGCCCTCCAGTGCACAATTCCTTGTATTAAGATCCTTTGTCCCATGGTATGACCTCATTGCCTCTGCAAGAAGCTTGGGATCACCGGTGTGTGCTGTAGCTTTGAGCTTCAATGATGTTTGATCTGGCCCTTTCCTTGAAGAACCCCTTTTAAGCCAAAAACGATAATTTGCGATATGCATGAATGCGCAGATCATGTCATCCACGGTTGCCTCGTACAAACATGTCATTTTGTTCCGTGATTGTTGCAACCACTTGTTATGTATTGTTTTTGCTAGGTTGCAAGTTGGCATCTCAGGGCATTGATCCAAAATAAGATCTTGCAGTACATATTGGAGATATTTTTAGTTTAAAAAATGAAATGACACAACAATTTCATCAATTATTAAGGAGGGGCATTTGTATATAGGAATAACTTACAATGAGCATGTGACCTCCCCATTGTCTATATCGATAATGCCAAAACCCCAACCATTCCGATAAGTTGTACATGCCCTCCTCGGTGGTTGCCCCTGATGACAACCACCATGCCCGTATTAGATGGTATTTGATGTTAGCGTCCTCCAAACTCTTGGCATCCTTGTAATCTTTACAAAGTTGTTTGTGTTCATGTTGCAATGAAGGTCGGATGTGTTTTTGTGTTATTTTATCCAAATTGGCAGACCAATTAATGAAAAAGACATGTACGCTCGCGACCCTTGAGGGGAACAGATGGGTCACCATCCCCGTAAATTTTCCTCACAACAATCCAATTTGTTCGGGCACTGTCCACCATGAATCCTTTGAAATTGACATTGGGAACAACATTTTCCAACATGACAACATTTAAATTTTCCCCAAAAATGGTCTAGGCCCGAGCATCCTTCGATTGCATATCGCAATATGCTATTGTGAGAACCTTGCAATGTTTGCTATCGTAGATATGACACGCCATTGTAGTCCAGTCTCGTAAACGCTTCACGTGGTCAAACGTAATCCACAAATTTTCCATGTCTCCTCCATACTGCATACGCTTCACCAAATCGACTCCGCTTCTAGAAAGATCCACAGACATCTTGAACACAAAGACCTTATCTTTGGATTGCTCTGGAAACCGAGTATCATGCACATATTTGAACCCAGAGTGGTTTTTCAGTGCCATGATGCTATCCAAGGAACCCATCCCACTACGAATGAAACGTTTGGAACCCGCCACGAAGTTCCTACAGTTAGGGTAAACCATTGAAGTAGAGAATTTATCCATTACCACCTCCAAGTATGCTATATGAAGATGGTTATTTTCTCCTAGGAGAGGGAATTTGAGGATGTAATCTGCCAAAAATTGTTTACTGGCAGCCATAACAATAGCTGAGTTCTTTGCAGTTGGAGTTTTAGCCATCTCATTTGCCAAACATTGGTAAGTCATATCTAATGATTCACGACACACTCCACTAGACACAGGGTGGTTGTGAACACCCAAATGAATACAAACACGGGACATGTTTGATGATTGTGAATGCACGTATATAATTTTTGCATAGCAAACATCAAGACATATGGGAGCGGTATGACAAACCTTGCATTGAACCTTAGATTTCTCTGGTGGGTCTGTACCAACCATGAAAGGAATGGGTATAATACCAATCCATTCAATAGAGTTGCGAACTCGACCATTTCGTGAAAAATACTCACACAAGTCGTTAGGGCATTGGAGATGACCAATGCATTAAGACCTCCGAAAAGTCAAACTAAAATAATTCTGAATGTTTGTTGTTTTGAATTTGCACCAAGCATACCCATCGTAAATCTTGTTTATACCATCCATCACCTTGTCATAAGCATCTGGAATTCCAGTCTTGACCGGTGGCAAAATTAAAAGGACATCCCTATTGAAAAAAGACGGCAGATACTTCACATCCTCTATAGCAATGTTATCAAAGTCAATATTTGTGAGATTGGATTTGGATCTTCTACGACACTTGTCGATTTTGAGGGCTTTTAATACATAGACATTAGATATGGATGACGTAGGATAAACATGAGGTTTTGTGGAGGGTATGTGTTGATAAAAATTACTCAAGTTCAGTGGTTTGTAAGGGGAGGGGTCATTGCCAAACAGAAATTGTATAGAAGATGTAGAAGGAAAAGAACACAAAGATTGAAATGGATAAGACGAAGTCCGTGCAATGTCCACCACTTGGATGCTATCTTCATCTGAATCACTAAGGACCATCACATCATCTACCTCCAATTTAACCTTGCGAAGAGAATGACTTTGGGGTGCGGGTGTAGTAGACTCATTTGTCAACAATATTGTAGATGCATCCATCTCCAATTCTGACAATCCTATCACTTTGAATGAGCCTGCACCCAATGACCAAAAAGACCCATTGGCAAAGCCACAAATTGCAATTGAAGTTTGAGATTTTCCGAACACTTACATATGCACTTTTGATAAATATAACATATATACCTGAAATATAATAAAATAAATATGAAAATATCAACATGTAACATGTGGGACTTGGAAATACTAGGATCACGACAGATTATGTCCAGGAACCTCCCGGTCGATTTTTCAGAAATTGTAAGCAAAGTTTGAGACTTTCCGAATACTCACATATGCACTTTTGATAAATCTATCAAATATATCTAAAATGAGGAAAAAAATCTGAAATTATCAACATGTAACCTGTGGGACTTGGAAATATTAGGATCGAGATAGACTATGTCTTGAACCTCCTGGTTGATTTTTACAAATTGTAGGTGAAGTTCGAGACTTTTGAACACTTACAAATGCACTTATGATAAATCTAACATATATACATGAAATAAGAAGAAAACAAATATGAAATTCTCAACATGTAACTTGTTGGACTTGGAAACACTAGGATCCAGTACGACTATGCCAAAAGCCTTAAATGCCCTAAAGCAAACCATTGTTCTTTAAACGAGGAGGGAGAGCTCATCACCCCCTTCCACATTTACCCAACAAAAATCTGGCAAAATTCTGCAAGTGCAGAATTTTGTCAGTTGTACCTTCGGCAACGAAAGTACAACTCACAGAATTATGCATTTGCGGAATTCTGCCAAGTTTGTGCATAATACACCTCAAATAAGAGGACTCAAACTTGAAATCATCAACATGTAACCTGTCGGACTTGGAAACAGTAGGATCGCGGCAGACTATGTTCAGAAACCTCCCGGTTGATTTTTCACAAATTGGTAGCAAAGTTTGAGATTTTCCGAACACTTACAAAAAACTCACTCAACCCCAAAGTGACCAAATCCACATGGCCATGGCCTTTAAAATACATTCCCTAATCTAATGGCAACCATTGTTTGGATACCACACATAGAGCCAAAGGGCAGAGAGGCAACTCTTTAGTTATGCTTTCTCCGCCTTGGAGCCGGTTTTATTGTCTTTTTTAATTGTCTTTTAAAAAATATATATATATATTATATAGAACAATAGATTAAACATCAAAAAGTGGATATTTGGTTTCGTACAACATGTTTGAATATCATAGCATTCAAGTAATATGTGAGCCCGAAAATTGTACTCACATGTTAATTAACCCTAACGCAAGTGTGGGAAGTAAAAATACAAGCTAAGAGGTGAACCTCACCCTTAAGAAGAGAGAAAATAAAATAAAATAAATAAAAGGTAAGTGCAATTACCATGTGCAGGAAGGTGGAGTCTAAAAAGGGAGTAAAAGCCAATGAGAAAGAAAAAACCCGGTTTTTTTCTTAGGGTGGCCTGAAGATGCCGGGTAGTGCGAAAAAAAAGGGGGAGAAAGTTGGAGGGGTCTCGGGAGGTAGGAAGAGGAGAGGCTCATTAGGAAAAAGAGAAGGTGGGGGGGAGCGGTGTTGTTAGAGGAAGGGGAGCGACGGATCGCAGGATTGGATGGCCGGACGAACGAGGATGAGGGAAGAGGCTAGAGGGGCAGAGGCTTCATCCCAAGGGGAAGGTGAGAAATTCTAGAGTTGAGTGGCAGAGAGGAGAGGGAGAGCTATGGGTGGAGTTGCAACAGTGGTAGGGCTGGAGCGGAGTCACGAAGGCTATTAAGAGTTGAGCACTGCCGCGACTCTCCGGATGGCTCATGGGGTACCGAGATGCTTTCCCTTGAGAGTGCTCAGGTAGCCCGCACCATCGGATCTGTAAGTTGTGAAGTTGATTGAGTACGGGAGATGGGGATGCCACTCACTTCGATAGCTTTACGGTGCTTGAGATCTATAGAGGACAATTAATTTTTAACGCGCAACAAAAGACTCAATGGGTCCTCTTGAAGGAGCCGCGAGGCCAGATCAAGGTCGTTTCTATATCAACGGTGTAGGAGTCACGAAATCTCGATTGCAAAGAGTGTAACTTTTAACGGGACGTTAATCTGCCGAGGGGAGTGCGAGGAATTCAATGTTGGTTTGACAATGCTATTCGGGATGAACAGTATGGTAGTGCATATCTACAGTAGGTTAGAATCATGGTGAGGTAGTGATGCTAAGGCCAATCCTGACAATGGTGTGTTGTGGCATCAAATTGCATTGCACACTGCCCGGTTGTAAATCTAGCGGATAACTGCAACACAACATGGCTATAATAGTAACGAGACATGGGTGTAGGCTCTTGGTCTGAGTCGTAAAGGAAGAATATGTCAATTTGAATTGGGAGTTGTTGGTCGTTGTTGATCAACTCCTTCATTGGGTAGTCCTCTCAGTGGTCGTGACTTAACGGCATTGGCTTTATTTGGTGGTCGTGTCAATGAGGATGGAGGAGAGCCTTTCAGTAGCGTCGTGAATTCTCTCCGCAACTCACAGTTGGGGTGGCTCCACTCATTGATGGGCTGCGTGGAAACCTGTCATGTTCTAGGATCCTGTCAGAATTTGTAGATGCAAGGATGGGTTTACAATCCACCGGATCCAGACCTTGCGTTGAATCTTGAAGTTGCCTCTTGAGTGGAAAAGATACGAGGAAGACATAGAATTTAAGCTGTTGACGCCCAGGTTGAGGGTAGAATGTGTGGGCAGTGATTGGTGCACTGGGGCGGGGATTGTTGCTGCTTCTTTTTGTTCTTTTGTGGTGTCGTGTGGGTGTTAGGGTAGGGTGTAGGGTGTGGAAGAGGCGAAACACTTTTGAAACTGTGAGAGCAGCATTCCTTGGCAAAAGCTCTTCAAGCAGGAAATTTCAGGGACCTCTGGAACCCCCCATCGCATGTCCACTCTGTTCAGCAACTGATAGAGCTGGTGTTGCACACAAACCTTGTGATCACAAGTTTGCGTTTGAAGAAGGCGGTAAGCATCTAAGTCCAACACTGAAGTTCAAGCACTTCTGCAATTTTAGGATTATGAATCGTAGGGTTACGAATGGGATTCGCTGAATTTGATCCATAGGTTACCGACAGAGGATGCTCGTATTAACACAAAGACATGCTTATTCCTGGGTGTAGGCTAAGGGGGCGATCCTTTGCATTATGGAGCAAGATGTGCAGTGTTGCGTTTGAAATGGGGGGAAATTAAAACTTCTGGTGGCAGGAGATGCCTTTCATTTCCACGGAGGGACTTTGAAACCTGGACCAAATGATAAAAGCACAAAGTGGATATTCGGGAGAGTCCTGGACCCACGCAACCAGAATATTCGAAGATGGAACCGACTCTTTCTTCTGTCATCTACATGGAGCACTGCAGTAGACCCTCTGTTTTTCTATCTCTTAAGCATTAGCAAAGAGCTCTCCTGTCTCTATGTCGACAGAGACTTTGCTCTCGCCGTCACATTTCTCAGGAGACTGTTCGACTCCTTTAAACTGGTGCACATGTATCTGCAGCTTCGGCTGGCATACTTGTCCTCGGAGGCTGTGTTTGCTCTTATTTTGGTCCACATTGTTGATGTGGTTTTTTGTGGATTTAGAAACCATTACATCCAATATTCCTGTGAGGCTGGTCTCAATTTGCCTGTTGAAGTTTTGCAGGAATTGTTTGCTTCTGTTCCTGATGTTCAACTCATGCGCTCTGCCGATTATTTTGGTCGAGCTTTTGCAGCTGTTACAACTGCCCAGTTTGGGTGGAATAAGATACTTCGTGAGAATACTATCATAAAGGCCATTGATGTAAGTGGTTTTTTTACTTCATAACCAAAAGTTGATGTTTATTTGCTTCAGCTATTCAGTGCAGCATTTTCTGCTCGTACTTTTGCAACTTGCTCCCACAACTTTGAATACGAGTAATCTCTGTGCAGATTCCTTTGACCTATATTCCAGATGCTCTCCAGAAGATCTTGGCTGACTGGTTTTCACAAAGGCCTGTTGATGCCCTGTCAAAATTCACTATATGGTTACTTAAGGAAATATTAGACGACCCTCAAGCTCATGCTGCGTCCCTTAAGAATTCCAAGGAACATGCTCCTCCATCACAGAAAACTAAGGTTAAGTTTGTTATTATAACAGCACAGTCCTTGGTTAGCACTCTGTGAATGCATGACATGTTTGTAATGTGTATTCCTGACATGTAAGAATGTTTCTATATCCAGGTAGGTTGTCTTGTACTCATGGCCATCATTTTGAGACGAAGACCAGATGCTCTACAACAGCAAGCTGCCTGTCTGCGCACACAATTTCAAGGACAAGACAAGCTGCCTACATTAGTGTGGGCTTATGGACAGGTTGCTTTTTTTACTGTATAGGAGTCTTCTGTTTTTTCCTATTTCACTTGTCAATATCAGCTTTGTGACATTATTCTATGTAGAATACAGTGTGAGCTTGTTAAGACTGGGCTTTATAGGAGAGGATACTTTTCCCTAAACATTTTCTAACAAGTTATAAATAATTTTGTGATACACCTATATTTAATACATTTTGAACATCTTGCTTTCTGACAGGCTGCTCAAGGTGACCTGGTGATTGGAATGTCTCTATGGGTTCAAAACTTGTTGCCACTTGCTGTTGGGAAGTCTAGCACCCCTGTGTCGCGAGATACTGTTCTGCAATTCATAGAGAGGTATATATAGAAGCAATGGATTACTTGTCATCTGTGGTTTAATTCTTGGGATTTTTCAGATGTCCATCTACTTGGTGGATATATTGTAAGATGATCAATGATTCCTGATTGATTGATGGCCATAGACATGGGTTCCTTTTCTTGTGAGCTGATACACATACATGGATTTTGATTTTAATGACAGGTGTATTATGAGGTTGTCAAGTTGTAATAATTTTTCATGTTTGGTGCAGTGTGTTGTTTGCAAATTTGAAGAAGGCACGTCCTGTTCTGCTTAATGGTGTCTCAAGGAAAGGGGAAAGATTAGTACATGCTGCATCTCTTGATTCATTGATGCGAGTATCCTTCCCTGCTGAGTCAGCCCGTACCAAGGTAGGCCAATAGGATTGGAAATTACTTGCAGCTATCTTTCTCTTAGTTATTACTAATATGTTTGGAGAAATTCAGGCATTCTCCTCAGTTGTACCACATCTTTGTAGATAAGCAGGTGATTATGTTGTGTTTGTGGTTTATGTTTTTTGGGAATAAGTCTAGTACCTTTATAAGTCAACCTTATAAGTTTAGTACACCGAAAAATATCTTCCTGTTCCAGTTCATTGCTTCAAAACTCATGCTTTCAATGAATACAGTGAGCTATGGCAAGCATGGAGACAACATTGAATAAAAGACATCAACTCCAAAGGTATGTTTCATTACTTGTCACATTTACATAACTCCATGGTCCATCAATCCATTTTTAGACCTTGATAGTACATCTAAATGAACTATTTTATGAAGTATGTCTACCTTAAAATTCACTAGGTTAAGGTTTTCTGTTTACCTCTCTTGTCAATCTTTTTAGATGTATTCTTTCTCTTCTTTATTGTTGCTCCATGTACAAATGATGATGTTGGTGCTTCAACATTTGCAGCCAAACATTCCTCAACCACATTCATGAGTGGTATGGTTGGATCAGAAACATCTTCTTCTTCAACATTCTCCTCCAAGTCATGGTTCACGGTAAAGAGATGAGATTCAGCACTCACCTCCATTGCCTTCAATTGGAATGTAGGTAAAAAATACTCTCAAACCCACATTTTTGCAACCCTTTCTGTATCATAGCTTTCATCTTTTTGACCTGTGCCCAAGCTGAGAATAATCATGCAGGGATGCGTGGTTTCAAGTTACTCATGCTTAGATCAACTTCAAGTTCTCCATTGGCTTCAATTTGTAATTTCACCTTTGTTGCTGTCCAATTGTGAATTTCTAACTTAAATGCATGCTTAAATGGCCTTTGCAAAATGACATCAGCTAGCTGTAGCTTAGAAGTACAATTGGCAAGAACTAATATCACTAGGATATTTGCATGCTTGGATTTAATCCAATTCAATAATTCTGAACTTTTGTGCACATACCATGATCAATCAACCACATTAACTTCTGGTCTTTTGGGAGATTGTGCAGGGCAATCTTGGAAGCCAAGTAGGGCTCTAAAATCTCTTCAACAAATTGTCGAGAGGTATGGAGTGTATTCCAATGATTTGGAGAAAAGTTAAAATGCCATCCTACCTCCATGCATTTAATATTTTCATCACTTTGTTTTGATAAGCATCTTATTGTTTTCCCTGTGAATATTGCTTGAATTCGCAAAAATTCTCCACTAGCACTAGATGACATAATACATGTGATTTGCCTTTTGTCCTCCATATCTAAAATTTTGACATCTTTTATACATTTTGCATCCCATGTTTTGCCCCCTGCTGCAGGTACCAAATGAATACCCGTTTGGTCTGAATTGACCACAGAGATGATGGGATGCCATAAACTTTAGCAAGGTAAGCTACCATGTAATTCATGTTAAGTCCTTACTCCATCCAATCTAATGGTGATTTACTTGCAGCAGTAGTACATTTTCTAATTGTTTAATTCATGTAAATTTTCATGAATTCATTTGTCCATTGTCTTGACACTGTGAAACCTCCAAGTCTATCATCAAGAAGTTGAGGAGCAAGAGCCTCAAGCATTCCTCTAAGAATGGGCTGTACAATGGAAATGAAAAAAAATTGTCCAGCTTCTCTCATTTTTTGCAACTTGGATACAAGTTGATCATGAACATGAGGATAATTCTCTAGAATTGGCAAGTTTTGATCTTGTTTCTTTGGGTGATGTGCTAGGTTTGCTGCTTCCTTGTAATTAGCTTGTAATTCTTATTTTTCATCAAACCAGTCATATAAGCTTGATCTTCTTAGTTTTTTGTAAAGACTGGGACCTCCATATGTTCTAAAGGCAATTTTCAAGTAGTGAATTGCAGCTTGTGTCATTTTATACCTCTTAACTGCCTCTTGAATTGGTGGGAAGAGGTCCGTGGTGAACCACATGTTGTATAAATGCCTTTTCTTTTGTAAATGTTGAGATTTCTTCCTCTTTGCATCCTGCTCCTCCTCCTCTTGTTTGATTGTGCTTGGACATATAAGCATGGTGTTTTTCCTTGGACGTCCAACTTGGCGCTTCTCTACAATTTCTCCTTGAATTTCCCTCTCAGCTGTAGCTATGGCTTTTTTTGATCAAATTCTTTTGCAACAACACACTCTCTCTCCTCATGAGAGATCTTAGTAAACATAGAAGTCAACATAGTTTGTTTCTTCTCACCAAGCGCCATTGCTCCTACTTGGCATACACAAGATTATGAAGCTATGACTTCCTACAGCAGAAGGAGGAGAAACACTACAGTAGAGAGTTTGTGTTCTAAACCCTAAGCAAATACAGGAAATACTCTCAAAGGTTTAGAGTTTCTTGAGTAGATTTTTGTAACAAACCAATTATGATCATGAAACGTGCAATTCCGTTACAGTTTGTTAGGAACAGTTGAATGAATGAGAAATTACTACTTGCATCCGTCGAATTTTGATGAAAATATTGTTTCATCCGTTGAATGTAAAAAGTGAAAATTAAATTAATTATTCGATACCTTACTGTCGAACTGGCCTATCACGTACGGTAGTACACTAGGGAGCGAGCATGGTCAAGTATACAAAAAATGCTCCGGTATACTAAAACCATATTCTTTTGGTCAAACACTTAGAGTAGTAGTAAGAGGTTCTTTAAATTGGATCGTTATTCATGGTGCCCTCTATTGTTGTGTTAGGTATTCAAATATAGAATATCAAGATGAGATCTTCAAAACTTATCATTAAAAGTACTACTCATAAGGTAATGGCTAAATCTAGTTTTGGACATAGATTTCATGACCTTAAATATTTTCAAGTTGGATTTTTTTTTCATGTTCCTTGAATCCATTTAAAACTTGAGTTCATCTTTACAAAAAATTCAAAAAAACATCAATTTAATGTAGTTTTATCATGTTTTAGACAAATTCAAGACAATTACGTGTTCAATATACTACTTGCACACTACTTGCACCATCTTCTAGAATGTGTAGACTTTTCCCTTAAGAAAATATGAAAACATAAATTACTTAACTTTGTAGATCAATGTGTTTTTCGAATGTTTATGATTTCTTCCTTCACGAAATTCAAAAGTTAGTATCTTTTTTTTGAATCAATTTCACTTAAACCTATGCACGGTAATGGAGTTGTGTACTTGACCATGCTTGTGCTCACTAAATATGATATTTAGTGTCGGGTGCAAAACCATAGTACTTGGTCATGTTTGCCCACTATTCTCTAAGTTGTACCGTCTCCACTCTGATGATCCTCCTTTTACAATATGCTTGACAGTTTGCTTGTCGGGCTTGTCATAAAACTTCAATCATATGCAAAGTTGCTCCGAAACAATTTACCATTTGCTTTGAAACCTCAAGCATCTGCAAAGTCCAAAAGCAAGTTATGATGCTTCTTCTTCTTCCTATCAAAATGAAACTTGCGCAACCTCCGACTAAGTTGAAGCTGGCTCCAACACTGGCCCCCCGAATCTGTGACTTTGAATTTCAATTGCATCGAATCCTGAGCAGCCGCTAACTTCCCTAACTTATGTACACCACCTCTGATAGAAGGCTGTTCCTCTACTGACAAAGGGCATTGCAATGGAAACACGAAACGTAGGAGAGGAGATACATCCTTGCCTTCCTCAAAGTGCTCTATTATTTATTTGGTTATGTGTTCATTGCAGATTCGGAGCTTACTTCTGTGAGCCCATCGTCGCTGGTCTTGATGATGAAGGAGTCGCCTCCATCTGCACTACAGATTTGATTGGTGCCAAGCAATAGCCCTCATCTGGAACTTTCCATTTCTCAGTCCATTTCTCTCTGGTTTTGAGTATGAGTGAGCATACCCTTGTGATGTAGGTCCCAGGTGGGTGCAAGAATGTCCACTTTTGTTATGCTATTGGTATGGATTCATTTCCATCTGTTATCCCTTCTGCTTTACTTTCCAGAGTAGGTCACTCAAGAAGTGACAAAACATTCACTTGGAGTATGTACGTTGGTATTCTGCGATGGCAATTGTTCTGGCTACGTACAAATCTTCAGCGTTTCTGTGAATTTGGTTCAAAGAACTCCACATTTTGTCGATGCAGGATCATCACTAGTGTCTGTAGATCTAAAAGCTCCTTGTAATGAGTCGTGAGACAATTTTTAGGTGGTCATGCCACAGATGATCCAATTGTGATTCGGAATGGAATGGGTATCTACGATCATCATAAGGATTCATAACTTATATCCCAACTATATTTTCTATTCACTAAGTAAGTGTCAGTTTTTGCAACGTTGTAAATCTTAATGCCCAGCTTTTTTTTTGCAAGGAATGACAAATAATGTTAGGATTACATTTAGTGTTGGGTGAGACTACACATGCAGCTTACAATCAGTATTGAGCAAGACAAATAGAATTGGTGACACTAAATACAATGTCTAGTGTAGTTTGTTTCTGGGAGCAGGTTCAAAATTGGTCTCAATGAAGAGAACATTAAGCAGCTTTGTTGAATAATATAAACATGAGTATAATATGTGAACATCATGCTTTAAAATGAAAAATGAAATGGTTATGTTGTGGTCACTTGTAAAGCCCTTGCTCTAGAGTCATGTTTAAGTTCCTCAAAATACCCGTATGGAAAGAGCAAGTTTGAGTTGTATGTTTGAAGTTGGGATAAAAATGTGGACAAATAGCCCCATGCAAAGTAATTTAAGTTATATGGTGTTCGTAATATTTGAAGCATGTACACATACTTGCAAAACCTATAAATAAGAATAATATGTATCTAGTGATGATAATAATTTATGTCATAAACATGCATGATAAGAAGCCGCTTCAATCACATGTTAGTGCAACATTTTGATGGTGACCATTATTTTAGCTTCATGTTATGCACAAGCGATTAAAGCCTAAGGTACTTTAAACACACAATGCAAGCTATTTGTTATTTTCTTTATCTTACATTTTACCATGCTTTCACCCATTCATAATCTGTGTCTTCAGAGTACACATCTTCTTCACCGAGAACAACAAAACTGCCAATTTGATCAAGGACCATACCACTTCTACCATAGAAGCCCACAATCCTACCCCGTTCACTTTGAAATGGTGTCTCACTGTCTCCTCCAAATGGACCATATTCTTTTACGTTGGAACATATTGTTAATGATGTCACACTTGTGACTGCATGAGGACCGAATCTCACCGCTGGAGTGATGCCAACAGTCCCTTTAATTTGAGCCAAAAACTCACCTGGCTCAGTAAAGTCGATCTGCATAAAGAAAACATGCAAATTCTATTTAGTTCATCAAAATTTGAGGTATTTTTATTGCATTTAAATGTGGTGGGTGTGTGTGTTGCCCCCCTCCTTTTTTTCTCATATATTACAATCTAGATTAACAACTGTAACATGTGATCTAGACTAGTGTATGATACGGGATGGCAAAAAATCATAAACTATCGGATTACATTATTGTTGACAAGATAGAGTTCAATTCCATTATAACAAAATCCATTACATAAGCATGAGTAAAAACCTAAATTCAGACTCCCAATGTTCTTTAGCTAATTTTAATGTTTAACATCATGCTATAATTCGCAATTTTGGTTGACAAGATCATTTGCTTATGTTTGTGGGCATACCGTCTCAGTCTTTGAACCGTAGCTGGCATCGCCATGACCTGCTGTGAAGGTGATCCCATTGATATCATATTCTGCCTCAAAGTACCATATGCACCTTGGTTGCACATCATGTTTCACAGTTATCCGTTTGATGGATGTGACTATACCATCAAAGAAATGGCCTCCACCATTGCCTCCCCAAGGTCCTGATACCTGTTTCAATCAATGGCATTGTGGTGATGTCACATATAAAGATAAGTATATTGATGTTACCTTGACTTTTAATCTCATCAAAGAATCTAGTTATGGAAATCTACGATTATACCTAAGCTCTTACTCCCTTTCATTAATATGAAATACCATGATTACATTTTTATTTAATACATAAAATTTGTAACCTATGGGTCATGAATAAAATGTAGCAACTTAAATTTATCCTCAATTTTTTACATTACATATTTAAGATTTATAAAGCCCATCAAACCATGAAACATCTTCGGTTGTGATATGAGCCCCAATTGTATGATGAGCCCCAATTGTATGCTTGATATTGCTGACAATGTTCAACATTAAGAAAATTCTCCTAATATGTATGTTACATCGTATATCTTCTTTGTTGTGGGAGAATGTATATTTATGTATACAACCATGTGTAAAATCTCCTATTTTTGCCGCATCGTGGACACAATCCTATTTGAGACAACTGGGTGTTGTGCATTTTGATATTTAAAATTGCTTATGAGTTACCATTTGTTCAACATATATGTTCCACCATTTGAATTATGACCTCATAGATGTTTTTCTAAGGAGCTTAGGATGTAACGTGGTCAATACTTGATGTCATGGTTGTTTTGGCTCATAATTTAGAATTGCATCATCAGGGTATTTCATGGAACACACAAGATACAAAATGCAACCACCGACATATGCAAACTACGTATAATACTTATATTCAATGTGCTATGTGCTTTGGTTATTTTACTTTATTGGAAATGGTTGAACACAAATTTCTCAATGAATTTAAGAAGTTCCATGACCTTGAACATCTAAGAACTCAAATTTAAAGTATAAAACACACTTACAAGTGTTACTTGTCATAATAATGTTAATAAACCATCCTTTAAACCATTTGTAAATAACATGTCTAGAAAACAAAACAAACAATAGTTTATGAATATCTAATGGACTTTGTCAAACACACTAAAATTTATAATATGTTTAATTTTATGGTCATATTGGAAGACTTGAAGACCTACTTCAAGGTTACATTGATAAAAATGTGGCATAGTGTACTAAGTGCATCCTTTTGAAGCACATAATCATTCATATTTATGTTATATATAATTCAAATACTTAAATATTATTTTGCAAAGGTCTAAAATCTACCTTGCCTTTCTTGGTGTTGAGAATCTTTTCAAACTTAAAATTATTTATTTATTTATTTATTGATTGTCATGAATTTTTCAAATAAGTGTGTCATGAGATTATGAGGTTGGTAAATTATGAATGACTTTATTTGTCCAACCATTCATAATTGCAGTGGCAAGTCCCTACATATTTGTTTGTGTTGAAATGAACAATGCTAGAATATTCAGAATCAATTAAACAAAGGTAAAAACCATGCCACTGGGTTTCCATGAATTATGACCTTACCTTTGCACCATCTAAGTGGAACTTGGGAATCTCGGTTTGCTCCAACTTTGGTTTGTCACCTAGACAAAAACAAATGAACAAAAACCACATATCATATATTTGATTGTCAACTTATCCATCAATTTCCATTACATGACATTTCTTTGTCTTGTTGGTAACAAAATTTCTTAAGAAATCAATTCCAATTCACAAAGACACTTTGATACACGACAATTGTTTTTTAGTAACAAAATAAATCAACTAGTATGTACATGTGCGGTCTTAGTTTTCATGAAAGTTGATGCTAGATTTTACTGAAATATTATGGTTAAATTTTCAAATCATAGTTACCTCTCAACAGAAGACCTTTGATGTATCTCAATTCCTTGCAAATTGCAAAGAAATCAGGACGCCGACGCGGATTCATATCCCAACAACGTTGTATGAGAACCGCCATTCTAGAGGGGATTCCTTTAGGCAACTTTGGTCGCTCACCCGCCTTCACACGTGTTTTCAATCGAAATTGATCATGGTATGGTTCTTTTCCAGTCAAGAGCTCGTAACACACAATTCCAAAGCTATAAACATCAATTTTGTTGGGTTGAAAACGACTTGAAGGTGGCTCATCGTTATCTTCGAGATCAAAGACCTCTGGGGCCATCCATTGTCTGGTGCCAGTGTTTAATGTTTGATGGGAGTAACGAGTACTCATGTTCTTGACCTTTGTTAGGCCAAAGTCAGCAATTTTTAAAATGAGTGGAGCACTCGTAGAAGTAGATGTCATTGCCATCTTAGAATCCGCAACCTTCACCAGGATGTTGAGTGACTTGAGGTCCCGATGTACCAAACTCTTGCTATGGATGTATCTGGCCCCCTCTGCAATTTGGAGCATGAGATCCACAGCTTGTGTATTTGAGAATGGAGGAGCCATACTATTTGTGTTGGTGTTTTGCGATCTATAATCTTGAAGTAGGTCAAACAAGCTCTTGAACATACGTTCCATAACAATCCCAAACTTATGCCCATCTTCTGAACAACACACAATATGCACTATGTGGGGATGGTTTAGCCCTACCGATGCAACAAGCTCTTGTTTAAAAGATGGTTGTCCAATTGGCCCATCAACAAATATCTTATGCGCAAACTTCTCACCCAACCATGTTGTTTCTCTTACTTTTGCAAATGCACCTCTTCCAATCCATCTACCTTTCGGAAGGTCTTGTGGATTTACCCATAGGAAATGGGGTGATGATTTCGGGTCCAACCAACCCATCTCTTTCTCTTCGGCATCCAATTTATCAAGCAGTTTGACCGCTAAACATTTCTCACCCATATTTTGTTTGCAGGATTCATCATCACATACATGATCTCCCTTCAAGCATTTGAGGAGGTCATTGAGGTGCTCTTGGTCGTGTTTTGCTGCTATCAACAAGTTGAAGAGGTCGGTGTATAATAAGTTACCATCACATGTTGTGGGCTCAAAAATGTCACTTGTTGGAACCAAAATGCTACACAACAATGACATTTGCCATTGAATGTCATATAAATTTTTTGCGAACGTTTCCTTCATGTTGCCTTGCTTGATTGAAACCATGAGCCATTTTTCTTCACAACAAGCTTTGATGAGGACATCAACCTCTTCCAAAATCCTAAGAAGTTCTTCCTCCATTGGAATCCAATTTTCAATACCCGAGACATTCTTCTGGATCTTTGGGCCATGTAGTGCTTTGCATAGTTCTCTAAATACCTCTCTGCATTCAGAGGTTTTTTTGGCAACAAGTTTCCATTGTTGGGGGTTGATGTTGACTTTCGAGGCGTGCTCGCAAATGGACTCAATTGTTGTGTTGATGTTACTTTTCATGACTTCATTGAAGTTTATGCAAGACATAACTTCTTTGGGTTCCCAAGTACTTTTGACAATGATTGAAAATGACATCCCACAATCTTAGTAGTTAGCAACTATATATCAATGTCTTTATTTAGTTCCAAAATCAAACAAACATGGATGGCTATTGCTATGCACTTGTCAACCATGCATTGAAACCTGAGCAAATTATCCGCAATCTACATGTTGAATCTCATAGGTTAAGAATAAAACTATGTAAGGACAGCTTGTAATATTGTCCATTGACTATAAATTGGTAGGTACTACTTGACCTCAAGGTGATGGAAGCCATGATTTATTATTTTTGAGTCACATGATAAATCATCACCAAATTTGTTTCGATTTTTTTGGAGGAAGGGGGATCAGATTTTTGTGTGGTGGTCGACTTAAAAAAACTAACCTATGAATATTATTTGTAATGATTTTTTTATTAATCCTATTTTTCCTAATTTTACAATCTTATCTAGATTTTTAGTCATGTACATGATAATAGGTAAAATAATACAAAAACCTCTATGCTAATATTGACGGCTAACTACGTTAACCAAAAAGTCAAATTCTTATATAATGGAGGGCCCAAAGAAATAATATAATAATATCCTTTACGCATGCACAATTTTATGCAAAAATTAAAGAAAATTTGAACTATATTGTGAAAGATCAACATATTGAAGGGGAGTGAGGTACCCATTGGAGTCGATTATCAAGTCATTTGGAGAAGATTCCCCTCTCATAGCTGGTGAAGTTAGTCTTTCTTCACATCTGGAATTGCTTAGAAAATTTTAGAAATAATAAATCTCACAAGCTTGAGACTCAACAATATGTCTCTCATTCCATTTTAGTTCAAAAGGAAATATGGATAACTACATCTATGTTGATAATCAAGTATTGAATATGGGAATCGACTATCTCATATTCCAAATTGCAATTCAATTTGTCAAGGGTAGAAGCACAAAAAATGATTTGTAAGTTAACAATCTCCAATCACTCTAACTTCAATGTGACGAAGTAATTTTTGATGTATTCTATAAATGTATGTTTTTGGTTGGTGCTCTTAAGAAAACAACATCCTTCAACAATAAAACAACTTCAACAAATTAATCTACCCAAAAACTCAAATCCTTCCATATTTGAGGGTCACAAGGAATAAGCAAGACATGCATAATATCCAAATGCTCTAAAGAATAATATTTATTGCTATGGAAAAAAGAAAATGTTATCTACAATAACAATGTCCTCAATTTTGGAGGGAGATAAAGTACCCATCAGAATCTATTGTCGTGTTGTTTTGAGGAGATTCTCCTTTCAATGTGGATATTATTTCCTCAAAATCTCCCATTGGATCTGCCAAATATCATAATCAAAATCCCACACTTTACTTAGTGATCAATTGTGTCTCATGCATTTGAAGGGAAACCATGCATACGTTTGACTATGTAGTTGTTGTCAAGCGTTGAAACTTGACAAGCTTATTGCATTCTCCAAGGTGCATTTCTATTGGTAACATATAAAAGCCCAAAAGCCTACAATGTTGTCCATTGAACAAAAAACTAAGTACTCTTCAATTTTAATTTTAAGTAGGGTATTTTTATATTCTTTATTTTTTATTATTTGTTGATGAATCTTGATATCATAGAATAAAAATAAGGGCCTTTATGATATAAATGAAAAAAATATATGTCTACAAGAATAATCAAATGTTTGTATATTTCAAGGTTGTATTTTTTCAAAAACACAATTAATATCTTTCTTATGCATGCAATTTGAATGCTCAAGGACCAATATTTAAGTAGAATGTTATGATATGTCAATTATATATTATGCAATATACGATACAAAAGTTCCATACTTTAGGGTATATGAGGTAGCCATCAAATTCTTTTGTTGAGTTCCTTTCACCTTAACATCATGTTTGTTGGTTTTCTCCAAGAGATTTGACATTTTTTTGGTCCAAATGCTTATGAGAAAGCAAGCAAAATGAGTTTCCATGCTCGTGGAAGGTAGCAATTATATTTCGTGACATTTCAAATTCAATTTTAAAATAAATAAATAAATTCGTAGCCATGACTATGACATACATATCAAGCATTAAACATAACAAGCTTGTCACATCTATATGTCCATAGCATACAATAAGGATGGCTTCATCCTTGCAATATCATGTTTCACAAACCCACAATATGGAGTATTAGATAAAATATTAAAATATCTTAAGATTAGGGAGGGCATGTGGCACTTATGTCCACATCTTATTAGTTTAAAGTTATTCCAAATACAATTGCCATTGTCTACACCCTCAATATTATTACAAAACTTGCAATTAGTATTGGGCTCTTGAAACCTTTCTAGGGGTGAAAACATGGCCCAATAAATACCCCATTTGTACAGTGCATACCCACTTGGAGCGATATAGCTAATTTGAGATCAATTTGCTTTCAGGTTTCACTTAATAAGTGTTCATTATTTGGTTAATGAACCTAGAATAGGCATATGAGTTCCAAACTGAAAATTCAAATTCTCACATGTATTTATTTTAACTTTAAACAAGTATTATTATTTCTATATAGGGACCTCAAATATGCCGTCATCCCAAATAAGAAGAAAAAATATTTATACTAATTGCCCATGTTTCTCCAAATACTTCAACTTTGCGACCATTTGCTCATCTACACATAATCTGAAAAGAAATAATGGAAGATTTGGATACTTTACATGGTCTAGACTATAAAACATATCAAATATAACTTGTCATTGTTGTCAAATATGACCGTATTTTCACAACCTCTTTGTAGTAGGTTGTGTTCAATACAATCAGAATCTCAGAGACCAAGTTGAAACATGACTTCAATACTTATGGAGGGATTTGTGAACCCTTTGAGTGGTCCACCACTCCGCGGGACCACTTTTAGTTAGAATGATAGCATCAAAATTTAGAATTGATGGGAATTTAGGGAAAATTAGTTCATTTACTATTTAGCCTAGAAGAAGGAAGGTGAAGTACCGAGGACTTCGGGCCTTCAACCGAAAGTAACAAAATTCTAGTAAAGGGTAACGTTCGTTAACATGAAAACTAAATAGTGCTAGAAAGTAACGAAGTAGAAAAAATATGCTAGCTAGTAAAAATTGCTAGCTAAGCAAATGTTAATAGATGCTAGCTAAGCAAATGATAGTAGATGCTAGTTAAGAAAATGTTAGTAGAAGCTAGATAAACAAATATTAGTTTATTAGTTAATGGGGGCCACACAAGACTATTGGAGGTGTTTGGCGTAAGAAGACAAAATCGGCTTGAAATTTTTTGAAAAAAACAAAACAAAAAAACAAGGGACTACTTGCCCACTTGCCCCCTTGCCAACTCAATGGCAAAAATTTAGAAATATTTCTAAGGTTTCCCGTCAAAGCCACCTCGGCGAGAGGGTGGCAACCTCAACCGAAAAAACCCCCGAGCCAAAATTTCAGGAAATCCAATAAACCGAGGAGAATTGAGGTATATTAACTAACCCTAGCCTTTTATTTAGGGTTGGAAGGAGCGTGGCGAAGGTATGCATCTCTAAACTTATTCACCTATTTCGTAAGGTCAAGTGATATGACCACTTGACCGCTAAGGGAATACCCAACTCCATTGTTCTCGGGCCCCTTGGTATGTTTTGTGGTAGTAGTTTTATTTATTAGCAAGTTTTGTATGTGGTAAGTCGGATTAATCACCAACACGACCACTCTGAATGTTGTTGGTGGAAATGTGGGATTAATGACCCGTGAATCCACTATTATGTTGTTGGCCCCATAGATTGGGAGTAATGACCCCAATTTCTGAAGATTGTGCAACAGGTTGAACCTACAGGTTGCCCGTCACCCTAGTCCCATTAAGTTGCATTTCGTGGTCTATCCAGTGTAAACACACTTAACAATTAAAACATACAAAACAAATCGTAATCTCTTGTTGACAAGAGACCCAAATCGAAAATTTAATTCGGTAGGGTGACACCACCCTTCGGACCGTTGAAGTCCGAAGGGTTTGAGATGTCACTCGACCTTCAAAAGACCTCCACGAGACCTTAGAAGGTTCTGAGGTAAGGGGTGCACCAACCAGGTAAGGGGTGATGCCTAATATATGAATATAGTGAGGTAAGATGTGCAAACGAAATTAAGTAATTAAGAAAGAATTTGTGTAAAGGGTGGGACTTAGGCCAAGTTCCCTCGTTTAGAAAATTAAACATAACTAAATAAAGAAATAAGATGAATTGAATGGTCCATCAAATCGTCATTATTCCGTTCATTGAGCTAGGGTGGTATGAGTCACACCGGTTGGTGTGTATCAGAACCATCCCAATTCACAAGTTAGGATTGTCTTGGTTTCAAGGCTGATGTGTATGCACTTAGAATAGGTTTTAGGTAAGATTAGAACTAGACATGAAATTGGTTAGTAGAGTTTAGAGCCACAATAGTAAAAAAACTAAGGCCCAACCTCCGAAGGTACTACAACGCATATTTAATTTCGCTTAAAAATCTAAGTACTCACGTTATACACCTATCATCCGGGTTGGGCTTAGGCACCTGCAAGTGCAGGCCACCTTCACCAAAGGGCTTGTGTGATACTTTTAGGCTCCCTCGGAAGGGGGTGGCCCAAAAGTACTACATGATTGTACGAAATATTGCGTAGGTCATTGTGGTACTTTTGGGCCACCCCCTTTCGAGGGAGCCTAAAAGTATCACACAAGCCCTTCGGTGAAGGTGGCCTGCATTTGCAGGCGCCCAAGCCGAACCCGGATGATAGGTTTATAACGTGAGTAGTTAGATTTTTAAGGGAGATTAAATATGCGTCGTAGTACCTCCGGAGGTTAGGCCTTAGTTTTTTACTAGTGTGGCTTTAAACTCCACTAACCAATTTCATATCTAGTTCTAACCTTAACCTACAACCTATTCTACGCGCAGACGCACCAGCCTTGAAACCAAGGCAATCCTAATTTGTGAATTGGGATGGTTCTGATACACCCAACCGGGTGTGACTCATACCACCCTAACTCAACGAACGGAATAACGACAATTTGATGGACCATTCAATTCTTCCTATTTCTTTATTTAGTTCTATTTAGTTTTCTAAGCGGGGGAACTTGGCCTAAGTCCCACCCTTCACACAAATTCCTTCTTAATTACTTACTTTTGTTTGCACGTCCTAACTTACTACATTAACATATTAGGCATCACCCCTTACCTCGGGTCTCTTGCCAACAAGGGTTTACGATTTATTTTGTATGTTTTGATTGTTAAATGTGTTTACACTGGATAGACCACGAAATGCAACTCAATGGGACCAGGGTGACGGGCGACCTGTAGGTTCAACCTGTTGCGCAATCTTCATAAATTGGGGCCATTACTCCCAATCTATGGGGCCAACAACATAATAGTGGATTCGCGGGTCATTAACCCCACCTTTCCACCAACAACATTCAGAGTGGTCGTGTCGGTGATTAATCCGACTTACCACACACGAAACTTGCTAATAAATGAAGCTACTACCACAAAACATACCAAGGGCCCCGAAAACAATGGAATTGGGTACTCCCTTGGCGGTCAAGTGGTCAAGCCACTTGACCTTACGAGATAGGTGAGTGGGTTTAGAGATGCGTACCTTAGCCGTGCTCCCTCTAATCCTAAATGGAAGGCTTAAGGTTAGTTAATTTACCTCAATTTTCCTCGGTTGATTTGGGCTTGATGTAGGCCGAGCCGCTACCTCCTTCCTTGCTCCACTTTCCGAGCGTCGACCTTGCCTCCTTCTTTGTAACTAGTTTGGTAGTAAGCGTACCTTAGTTAACAATTAAAATATAAAGTGTTATTCTGCCCTGTAATTTAATCCTAAGCATAATATTTATACTTAGTGCACCAAATTATCTTTCCAATGATCTAAAAATCACTCTAATCGGATAAGAAATGCAAAAGTTATGAGGGTTGGAAGTGTGAGGTCGATTCAACCGACCCTTCCAACCCACCTATCTACCTTCTAACTTCAAAAATTCATAGCACATTCCTTACTACTTGGATCTAGGCTTTCCTTATACCATTGGAAAGCTATAAACAAGCTCTAACTAGAAAAATTATGACATCAGCAGGTTAAGCTAATAGAAATTCAGCGGACTCCTTGTAACACAGCAGTCAATCAAGAAGGCTTAAACTATGTATCTCGCCTTCAACAATTCATATCTAATTCAAATCTTAGTCAAATCAAACGTTCTATATGACCCTGGAGAGATATTAAAAAGATGTATTTGATAAAAATATGTGATTAGAAAGGTAAGCCGAAGTGAACCCAGCAGGTCCTCTGTAATGCAGCAGTCAACCAAAAGTTCTCAAACTATGTGTCCCATCTTGCACAATTCATATCTAATTCAAATCATGCTCAAATCAAATGTTCTAAGCCATTTTGGGAAGCTACACAAAAGTTCTACTTGGGAAAAATATAATTTCTTGGAATTAAAATTCCTATTGGGCTCGCAGGTTTGATCCAGCAGCCGCTACCCACAAGACCACCCAGTTTTTCTACTCCATCTTTGAAAATCCATAACTAATTGTCATCTCAACCAAATCACAAATGGGAAACGGCTATGGATAGCTATATGAAATCTCTCTAAGAGAAAAATGATAAGTATCTTGTTCTAGCTTTTGAACTAAGCCTTCAGGGCATTGGCAGATGAGGTCTATAATGCCTCTACTCAAAACTCTACCATCCAACCTACCTCTACAAAAGAAGGAATAATTTTGTTGGTGTGTTAATAAACACACAACCTAACTAGGAGAGAGAGAGTAGAGGAGGTTCTCAAGCCTTTCTTTTAGACCATTGAGAATACATGCTAAAGGATTTTTTCCTAACTACATTGAAGCAGGGCTTCGCCCAAAAACTAGAGAAAGAGAAAGAGCTACAAGGTGGAAGGAGGGGTTTTTAAACCCTCTCACAAAAGGATTGGACCCCTCCTCCACCGGATCCATTTTTCAAACCCTTTCCCGAAATTTTGGCTCGGGGGTTTTCCCGGTTGAGGTTGCCACCCTCTCGCCGAGGTGGCTCCGACAAAAAACCTTTAGAAATCTTTCTAATTTTTCCGCCATCGAGTTGGCAAGGGGGCAAGTGGGCAAGTATCCCCCTTGCTCTCTTTCTTTTTTGTCTTCAAAATTCTTCACGCCGATTTTATCTTCTTACGTAAAACACCTCCAATAGTCTTGTGTGCCTCACACTAACTAATAAACTAACACTTGCTTAGCTAGCATCTACTAACATTTGCTTAATAACTAGCATCTACTAATATTTGCTTAGCTAGTTGTTTTTACTAGCTAGCACATTTTTTCTACTTTGCTATCTTCTAGCACTACTTAGTTTCATTTTGACCTTCCTTCTTCTAGGCTAAATGCTAAATGAACTAATTTTCACTAAATTCCCTATCAATTCTAACTTTTAATGCTAACATTCTAACTAAAAGTGATCCCGCAGAGTGGTGGACCACTCAAAGGGTTCACAGTCATTGAGCACATACACAAGTTTCTCTTAAATACGAAGAACAACAGTTTCTAAAGGACATAAGCAATAGGTCAAGCCAAAAATGTCCATTGCAAGAAATTGCAAAGAGTACTCACTTGATGCAATGACACTTTCAACTTGTAATATTCAACCATGGTCATAAATCAAGATATATGCAAATTCCTCATCAATTCATTATGTTTCGGGAGAAAGGAGAGGGAGATTATTCTTACCTTAAACACTCACAAATTCTCCTTGCTACACTTCCAGATTCTTGATGAAAGCTGCAAGAATGAAAAATGGCACACTAAGATGAGTGAGCGTGGAAGATCATTATGTGGAGCGCCATGAAAATGAACAAGAAAGTCATTGAAATCCACCAAGTTTTTTAATGCAAACTATTTTAAAGACAACAATGGTCAACAATCATCCGTACAATTGCGATCCAGAGCCTCCCGCCTCACCAATGCAAATGGTTTTTGTAGTATGTACTCCCAAAATGACAAGCTAATCGTCTACACCAGCGAATACAAAAGGAAGGTTGCCCATGCCTGAGGAAATTGTATGTCCTGTTTTTTTGAAACAGTAGGTGAATAAATGACAAGCTATTGCAAGTTCTCCTTCACTTCATCTACATTGCATGTAGGCCGCTCACCCACGAGATTCTAGGAAACTAGTGGGTCGGAGGTGTCCGCATGTACTTATGTGCAAGTTGTTATCCAACCGCATTCTAGCATACTGCCAAAATGTGGAGGGTGGTGAACACATGCCGCTAGGCTTCCATGCGTCCACTAAAGCATCCACATAAAAGTGAATTGAATGAAAATTTGGAAGATATAAAAATTCAACTAAAAAAGAATAAAAGTGGTGAAGGGCACTACATTCAACCATGGAAACAAAAGGCCAAATATTAAAATAAAAATTTCCTATTGAATGTTGGTTGACTTTACCATGTAAGCCTCGGGAAGAAAGCTCCACTTGTAGGTGAACTTGCTCTAACATGTGGATACTTTCCTTAGTGAATAGGGAAAAATTGACTCCCAAGCACGTAAGTCACCGATACACTTAGAATCTACTCAAGTATGGAAGGAAGTCACCAAATAGGTTGGATGCTTGAGAAATGGAAAGGTGGTTGTGTGTGCACATAGAGAGCAACTTCTTTCAAAAGAACTCTTCCTTTGCACTAGACTTGCAATTATCGCAAGCTTGCACTTGAGCCATGTGATTAGTGAATACTTCACATTTGTTATGATGTGGATCCCTTGTTCTTTTGTCCTTCAATTTGCTAAAGCCATTTGACATGGGAAAGGGGTAGTAGTGCTCTTCAATTGAGTTTTGATTTTAGGGGACCCAACAAGCAAAGCCTAATGTGTCTCCTTGCTCTTGAACATCACCATAGTTTGACAACGGTAATGAAACACGTCACTTGGATCTCATATAAGCAGACATAGCCATACAATGTAACAAGTCTGGTCGTTCTTTGCAACTCACCTAACTTATTCAACATTAGACATAAACAGCCCTTCCCTCAAAGTCTTTCATGTTATGGCTTTTTCAGCTTCATACGCTTTTAGTCTCGACAGCATTGCTTTGTTTCCGCAATGACCTTGTCTCTTTGCTTTCGATATAGCGATAGTTTTTTTGTACTCTGCGTTTGTTTACACTTGCTTTGGGAGGTTTGGACTAACATTGGATCTTTCAGCGCTAATTTGAATATATGCGGGTGTTATTTGGTTACTTTTCTTAATTGGACCCCTATATTTGATTGATTTTTGGTACAGTGAGGATCAGAATCAAACACCATAAATGCACATGTTTTGAAAAAGATTGGACTATGTCTTCAAATTATTCACCACTCCACACTCAATAGTGAACTTGATTGGGAGCCTAACCTTCGTATTCAGTGAAGAAATCAACAAACATGCACGCCCGACAACCAGTACCAAATCAAGGGAGGTGTGATCTTCAGTCCAATTTGTGCTGATATTTCATCCTAGTTTTGTTCATTGCAACACAAGCTGCGCTGTGTAAATCTAATAGGTAGACGTTGGAGAACATGGAAAACCAAGTGAATAACATCCACATACCTTCCTCCCAAGGAGACTACAGCTCCAGGATCTCTATCTCCTCCACTAAGTCAATTCCACTTTCCCTTTTCCAAACACAGCAGTTACTCTGGAGTCTCGACCTCTATCGAACAACCAAGACTACTGCAGTGCGCAGCAAGATGAAGCAAAACCTTTCCGACTCTCCTCCGCTTTCTCCAACCCGATTTCAATGTCTTTGAATCTACAAGCAACCGAGACAGCAGAGCAGAATTGAAGCGAATTGTGGACAATACGGGAGTGGCACAAGCGAGGACATGGCCAGGATCTGAATGAGAGAAAGTTGACAGGCAGGCTGCAAGAGTGTTCAATGTGAAGGAAGCCAAATCTGACTTTATGGACGTACTCAGATTCTCTTAGAGTGTAAGCGAGCCACCCATTGTCCTTGGCACACCATCCTAATGCCCCACTCACATCCTTACACCTGCAATGAGATAAGTTCTTTAGATCTACACGGAAGCATACAACACTATAGGTTATGTGCTAGAAAGGTGCATTCCTAGCATCGAGCCACTAGCCAGATTCCATTATATTCGTCGGTCGTCAAAACACTTAAATATTGATAGCAAGGTCCAAACTTTCATAACATTGTTAAAGTACTTCTTCCCATTGAGTGAGATTTGGAGGGTAGAGTAGGTCGTGGCGCCATATGGGACCACTCCTAATGAAACCTGAGGCTACCCTACTGGTAAAGTGAGGTATGTCCAGCTACTGGTAATTTTATGACTCCCGGAAGAACCAGAAGTGGAATACCTATAGACCTTGTACAGCCGCTAGCCCACGGACTTTTTGGGCTAGCGGCTAACCTCATAGCTAACAGTTATAGCTGAAAACGGTTCTTGAAAAAAATGGGCTAGCCCAGCTATGGCTAGATCGCGGCTTGAAAAATTATGGGCTAGCCTAGCTATGGCTAGATCGAGGCCTCAAAAAATATGGGCTAGTCCAGCTATGGCTAGATCGAGGCCTCAGATAATATGGGCTAGCCCAGCTAGTTATTAGCTAGCTAAAGATAAGTCATGTAACTCAATTGGCCCAAGCTAAGGCCCAGCCATGTCATCCCTACCACTACCATAAAAAATTTAGGGTTGAGATCATCTATCCATATCCAAGTGTTTCCAAGTGCAACCGGTTACATGTTTACATCTTTTGATATGTCTTTACTCAAAGTGGGCTAAATTCTCTACATTCCTCTAAAAAGATGGGTCGGGTGGGCTAGAATGTGACTTTGGCAGTCTAAATGATATCATTACTCCAAAGAGATCATCGCTTGGGGGAGGATTTGCAGAGGCATCAATGATGTTGAAGTTGAACAAACATCTAATGCCGTACGATCCTGAAAAGTTGATCTTGTTGGATAATTCCGATTGGAAGAATCACATTCCCAAACGCCCTATTTTCGATGAGGAGTTGCAGATAGAGGATGATGACAATTTGTTGGTAGAGAATGATGAGCAACATGTTTTAGATATTGATGACAATGAGTGATTTTGACTGATATGAAATATAATTGTATTGATGAGACAATGTCTCCTTGAATTCATTATATGAGCTACATGAATTAATTTATTAGGTCAGCTAGTCCAGCTATATGGCTAAAAATGGTACCCGAAAAAAATGGACTAGCCCAGCTATGGCTAGATCAAGGCCTCCCAAAAATATGGGCTAGCCCAGCTATGGCTAGATCGAGGCCTCAAAAAATATGGGCTAGCCCAGCTATGGCTAGATCGAGGCCTTAGAAAATATGGGCTAGCCTAGCTATGGCTAGATTGAGGCCTCAAAAAATATGGGCTAGCCTAGCTATGGCAAGATTAAGGCCTCAAAAATATGGGCTAGCCCAGCTAGCTAATGGGCTATAAAAGGTGTGAATACCTACTTGATATCTTCCAGGACCTTAAGAGTACATGGTCGGACAAACTACTTAGATTTATTTCCTCCGCGATACCTCTGTCAATTCAATAATCAAACCTATGTGAATTCTAAAAAGATAATTTAGAGCATGCTCAATATTTGGATTTTGCTTCTAGGATTATTTTTGAGGAATTGGATGTTAAATCTAACAACAATATTGTAATTTCATTTCCAAATCCTCATGCTAAGCTTGCGGATATTGAATTTAAAACTAGAGTAAGGCATTCATTAGGTTAATTACACTTTGTTCGAACTCCCCACTTATATCATTCTAAAGAAGATGTTAGTATTTATGCTAAAATATCACAGTATAAGATACAAGTGGGTGTATTTTCAAATATTTTTTCCTCCCTCACTTTTCAGAAGTTACCTCTCACCGCTCACATGATAGCACTCCCCTATTTAGTATCACCGATTCTACTCATCCTGCTCAATACAAATTGTAAATTGCCCATGTAATGTCACCAACACTAAATGTAAACCCTACACTGATTGTCAATCCTTGTAAAAGACACAAAATCGGGCATTGTGAATTTACGTTGTTGCAATTACTTTCACACATTGTGTGATTTTCCATTAGAATTTCAGTCATACATGACAATATTTCATTACAAATTTATCAGGATGCAAAAAATACCAAACATTGTATCAATAATTGGCATGGATGTCATCCAAATTTCAGTTGTCGATGACAATATTTCTAAACTTATTCGGCCGGCTCGACGCCTGAGTCAAAATTGTATGGAAGAATGACGCAAGGTGTTTGTTGATATATGACACATGGAAGAGCAAAGCATGGGAATAAAATGACGCATGGTGTTTGGAAATGTATGTTCTTTGTCCACCCAATTCCCATGATGACATGCAATAAAGTGGGTGCGATTTTTTTAAACTTGAGTGGCAAGCTCTATGATGGCTTTGCTCATCATGAGGCAACGATTTTAAGCCTTTGTAGCCGGCGCCATTTACCCCCAGAATATAGGTGTTCGTTTTAGACTAAGCCCCTCTGCGGTCCCTATAAGCAGTGGTGATTTTTCACAAGGTCCCCAACATGTCCAGGGACATGTTCATAAAAAAAAAACCTTTCCAGTGGACGGGTGCTTAGAAAATGAACCGGTTTTTGGACGTGTCAAATTCACTTTGGACGGGTTCTAAAAATAACAATTTTTTTGATAATTATTTCCAAACAATATAATTGGTACAAATATCAGTTACATTATGTCATATATGACATGTGAATATAAGCATAATGCAATCAAACCACTAATACCCAATCGAAATATCCATCTTGAAGTGCTTAATACACCTGCATACATTAATTCATCAACCACAAAATTTAGAACCTTCTTAACATAATGTCAAAGATTATAATTGAAGGTAAACTTAGCAATTGAATAAGAATTAATATATATAAACATGTTCAAAAAATTTTAAATAAAGAGCTACTCACCCTTCAAAGAAGTGGATGAATTCTCCTATCCTTCATGTTTCTCCAAACAAGCATCACTGCATTCCAATTGATGTTTTCAACTGGAATATTTGCACATGAAATGCGCATCAAAGCATCTAAAGTCTCTAACTTCAAACTAGCACGTAGATGACTTTTGATTAGGTTTTGTCTAGGAAAACCCCTCTTGTGGAAGGAATGCAGGTGGTGACGGACAGGCAATGACGGGTGATGGAAACACCTTGAGGATAGAGTGTGGGGAAAGAAATGGGAGATTGAAGGACAAGAAATAAAAAGAAATGATGGTGGCAGAGGAAATTAGAATGGGGTGTACTGGGAAGATGAGAATTGACAGCAACAGACAGATAACTGATGGGCATTGAAGGCATAATTTGTGAAGATCCTATTGTTTCCAAGTGCAAACAGTCACATGTCAACATCTTTTGGTTTTTTTTGTTTTTTTTAAAAAAAAATTACAAACATTGTAAGAGACTTATTTATATGTATTGCAGGACGGGTATTTTCATTTCCAAACCAGTTTTGGGATGGGTTGTTTTTTCTTTAACCTTTCCATGGACGGGTTGGTTTAGAAACTACTGGTTTTGGGACGGGTTGCAATTTTTTTTCCTTTCAATTCAAGGTTTTTGGACGTGGATGGGCAAAAACTTTGTGAAAAATCAGCCATGCCTATAAGTGTTGAACCACTCCTCATTCACGTGACTGATGAACACATATGATGCAATTTTTCTTTAAGTTATTTGGCTCTTTTTTCTTCTCAAAATTCCCTAATCTACAAACCCTTTTACAATCCACCCTCAATATCTGTCAACACTTCGGAGCAAGGAAACTTGTAACGTTTATGTGGTGTTAACACTTTAACACTTATCAAGGGTAGCACAAATAATTTGTAACATTTACGTGAATAACACTCATATGATTTTGGAATTAAAGATAATAACAACCTATAGAAAATAATGGATGAAAATACATAAGACATGAATGTTATCATAGTTTCAAGCATAATGGAAGGACAAAGTTATAGTAGTTTGACGAGATTTTTGTGCAAGCCAAGATCTAATTTTTGAAGTGTTCAAATGCTTTGGATGAGGTGGAGAGGTGAAACACCACTAGGTCTTTGTCCCAAAATTTATTTCAGGGTCACTAATGTCTTTTTAGCATCCTTGAATCCTACTCTATCTACCACCACATCACCAATTTGCACATTGTCAACTTCTTCAATGGGTACATGATGAACTGCATAATCTCTTTCATCAAGCATACCTATAAATTCCTCCTCAATAGGTATGTAGGGATTGTTTAGATAAAATTCCACTTCATAATTGATGAACTCATGTGCATTCATAGTGGGTCCAACTTCACTCTATGTAGATTCCCATGCCAATAATTTCAGTAAGGTAGTAGGGTTCAGGGTTAGGGTCTCTAACAATTTCATCCAAGTCGTACAATTCATAGCTGCACTTTCATCCAAATTAACACTTATTGAGGTGAATTCATTGAAGAGGGGAGCATAATTTGTATAAATTCTCTTAATAGTTAACAATTAACACTTACGAGTGTAATGTTTTTGGACTTATTTTGGGGAGTGCAAATTTCCTTAACATACATGCATTTTTAACACTTATCAGGGTAACACATATTGAGAGTGAACTGTAAGCCAGTCGCACACGCAAAGTCATTGTTTGGTAGAAGCTTGGTGCTCACGTTCAAAGATGTTATATGTACTTTCAAGTTGTACTAACAAGTAAGTTGCTACAACAAGTATTATTATATATGCATCATGCACTTGTCTATTACGAACTCCAAAATCCGACCGCTACACTCTCTCTTATGTCCACATGGGTCATTGCGTGGGCTTCCACCACCATGTTGGACCACCACTCTTTGCACATGGTCATCCCTCGCAAACCATCACCATTTCCCTCTTCTTTTATCTATTGTGGGCTCCTAAATATTTTGCCATCATATTAGGGTTGCCCACTTAATTGAGGTTTAAGAGATGCCCACTTAGTTCAAGAGTTCAGGAAAATTATCAATCTTTTTAGAGGAATCTACAAAATATACCTTGATTCAATAAAGGAAAATTGCAACGTCACAACACGTAATCGTTTGGACTGGGAAACACTAGGATATTGACTGGTTACCAGGGGCAAAGCTAGGGGGGCTTGGGGGGTTGAGACCCCCCTAACATCACTAGTAGAAACCATGCCAAAACAACTACATATTTTACTTTTTCGTTTTGCAACTGCGATGTTAAAATTTTTGAGGCGTGTAATACACTGTTCGAAAGGTGTTTTCAAGACCTTTCCAACACTATATTACAAGCCCCCAAATTCCTAAAATTTCAATTGGGAAAACCAAAATGCAGTTGTTTAGCAATTGCAGAGCAAGCTAGTCAAAAGAACCGCAATGGGAAAACAACTGCGGTTCTTTTTCGCAATGTATTCCTCGAGTGCATTGAAGGAAAGTCGGGCATCTGCTTATTATTGGCAATGTTTATTGGCAATGATTGGATGGTCAATCTAATGATCATCTATATCAAAAAGACCGTTGCCAAAGCTTTGAATATTAACGACATTATCAAATTTTTATGGAAAAATCAGCGTGATGAGTCCAAATCTCTCAATATATAATCAAATTTGACAGGCATCGGTAAAGATGAAAGTCGGGCGTCTTTACCGATGGTGCCCATAACTTATTCACTGCATTCACTGCTTGCCTACAGACTGGTGAAAGCGTGCGTTGGAAGTCATTATGCGCACACCCATGCAATCTGTCTATCTTTCTTGGACACGCAAGTGGTGACTCTGCACACCCAAAAATTCTGGAATGACATTTGAATGAAGGTCTGCACATGATTATTATCTATATGTCTGTACAACTTGTTGTCTCACGAGTAGAAACACTACACCATTTATGGTATTCAGTGCCACTTATTATTTGCCTACAGACTGGTCAAAGCTTACATTTAAATTCATTATGTGCATAACCATGCAATCTATCTTTCTTGGGCGCCAGAGCGAGATGTAGTTTTAAAAATATGTATTTTTGCAAGTTTTTCACTTTTGACATGCAAAAACTCAACCAAAAATAAATAAATAAATAATTGACACGCACAATTTAGAAGTTGACACCTACTGTGACTTGTGAAGAAAGAAGAAAAACACATGTCGATTGACACGCTAGAAATTGAATTGAAACGTATTGCTAGGTAACTTAAGTACTATAAAATGCAGCTCAAGTATCCGGAAAACATAACCCATAATAATAGGAGAACTTCCTACACTTCCTTACATACTTAAGTTCAACATTGTTCTTGTAATTTCATTTGTAACCGGGAAGGCTACACCAATTTTTTGGCTTGCAAATATTAGAGGTACCCCACTTTTTAAGGTCTTTTTTGGTACAAATTGTTTTGTATTTCATCACATTGCTAGAAGCCTAGCTTATGATGCAAATGAGATTTTGTGATTTTGTTACAGGTTTGTATTAGCTCAAAGTAAACAAACTCTTATTTTGAATGAAATGGAAGGGATTGAATTTGAATATGTGGATTGAAAAGTATTGTGGATTGAATTTGTACAAAAAGAGCGTTTGTGCTAGGATGAAGGCTTCTGGTTGCCCATGGTGTATGTGAATGGCTCACTCAAACTAAACAGACTTTTGTTCTAAATGAAATGGAAGGCATTGAATTTGAATTTGTGAATCATGTTGAAATTAATACCATACTCCTGAACTCACCTTCCTCATGGAGTTTTTGAGGAAATTGGGAGTTTGAAAATAGCAAAAACATGCCTACACCAACTGCTTTTTGAATCATATGGTGGGATGCAAATACTTGTTCATATGCCTTAGGTGCCGGTTTCCTTAGGGAATTCCCTCTATGCACGAATCGTGCCACCACGGAAAACTCTCCTTAGTAAAAATATGACAACCAAAAAAAAAGATTGTACAATGTCAATGCTATCCACTTGAGCATCCACTTTGAGGTTGCATTGCTCTTGATTAATCAACAACCTACAATTCCCAATGGAAAATAAAAAAAGGTAATTCTAGATTAAGTCACACAATGATGATTCAACATGTTATGTTGTTACAAAATATATACTAAGGCGTAAAGATATAATGAAATAATGTTTCTCACAATCTGTCAAATTAGAGGGTGTATGTGAGTGGCTCAATCAAAATAAATAGACCCTTGTTTTGAATGAAATAGAAGGCATTGAAATTGAATTTGTGGATTGAATTAGTGTGAGCAATGCGTTTGTGTTGGGATGAAGGCTTTTGATTGTCCAAGCTACATGTGAGTGGCTCATCTGACTTAGAGACTTGTATACTACACCAAAAGTTGCAACTTGTAACATCCAATTGTATATGATTGCATAATACAATTGTAAACTAAATTTTGGGCCATCGCCTAGCTTTCGAGCTAAAACCACTAAGTTAGTGAAGATTAGCTGCGATAGTCACTTCGGAGTTCACTCACAGTGTGAAAAGAGGCTATAGCCGTTCCAAGACGGTTGCAACCACCTTCTTCTTCCTCGATTGATAAGAAGGAGGCCGGCTATTGCCCAAGTAGGCTATTTTCAATTGAGTAGAACCTTACATAGTCTCAACATAGGATAGCAATAGGTAGTGAACGTCGAAACTCAGTGATTGAGTTCGGCCATTGACACTTAGCCGGGCTGTATGCTTATAGGAATAGACGTAGATGCAAGAGCCAAGTGATTCGGACTCTAAGTTATCTTGGAAAACTTGACATTGAGAGTAAAAATGGCAATTGACTAAAAGTGGAATGTGGATTGTTGATCTTGGTGTTTGAATATAAGTATCATTTTGTGTGATTTCTGGCAATAGCCGTAAGCATTGAAATAGATGAATCATCCGCCAAGAGGGCGAGGAACTTTGCAAGTAATGTCTGAAAGTAGCAATGGTCGAAGTCAGACTATGGCCATTAGCATATGAGTCAGTTATGTTAAAGAAGCAAAGGTTGGTTGCCGAGAAAGAAGGGCAATAGCCTAGTGGAAGAGGAAGAGTCAAAGTCAGAAAGGCAAGTAACCTTTGGCACGAGGCCAGATGAGTGAGAAACCGAGAACGAGTCTGAGCGATAGGCCAACGATAGTGAAGACAAATTGCCTGAGAGAGGTTTTGATTGTTGAGAGGAGTTTGAGGGAAGGAATTCGTGAGACTGAGTTGTAGGCAATAATCTTAAAGCGAAACACTTAGCCCAAGAGAGGTAAGTGTAAGAGTTTAGCCAAGTGTGCGTAGGAGAGAAAGCAATAGTCTTGAGGGAGTTATATTAGAAGGCAATAGTCTGGAGTCAAGCCATTGAAGACAACTAGCCGTGAAGAGGCGATTCCCTATCCGAGAGAGGAAGTGGCAATGCCAAGAGAGGCCGTAAGTCAAATTAAAATCAATTAATTTGAAATTATTGCAAAGCTTAATTCTTGAGATGCAAAGATGATGTGGCATACAAAAGACATTACCCCGGACTATGTCCTGACAAATTGCCCATGACAACTTGCCAAGCTTTTGAGCTTCACGACTGAAATAGGTCAAGACATAGATTGATAGAAAATTCCCTGAAAATAGGACGGAATCACTCACGACAAAGAAAGCACAAAATAACCATAAGAGTGGAGAATAAGTGGAATAAAGAAAGAATGAAGAAAGAAAGACCCTAGGTTGTTATTGTGATCTTTAATCCAATGTGACATTAACCCTTATAGACACTATCTCAGTCTTCCTGGAGACTTAGTTTCATGGGTTTGTTATTTTGAGTCATAGCAAAAACCTAACTACAATAATATTGCAAGCAAATTGGGTCTTGTTGAACTTGTTTCACTGTTTAGTTGGATGTTAGACAACTTGCTTCTTGTTCATGAATATGGATACATGTAAGCACATATTTCAGTTTAGCCTATTATATTAGAGGCTCGTACAATCTTGAACAAATATATATTTCATACAAGGTTTACAAAAACTTTCACAAAATCAATCCAATATGCTAATTTGGTTGGTGTTATTTTACCAACTTACACTTTGTATCAAGAAAAAAACATTACATCAAAGAGGCACATACGGAGATGATTCTTAGGCAAATATTTTATAAGTGCATAAGACCATTAAATCTCATAATATTTAAGAGACTTGGTACAATTTGAGAAGTGGCTTGTGTTTGCAGGCATTACCAACACATAAAATAATTATACAAGAGACCTTGATGAAGAGCAGAAAGGTGTTACTGGGCCAGTGGACAATCTAAAGCTTATCAAGTCAAATCATAGTTGCATGCACATGTGATTCATGTAAAACCCTATTGTATATGACTTCTCCTATTTATTGATATAAAGTGGTGAAAAAATTGAAATTTGAGTACAATGTAGTTTTTTATACTTTATTTTTAAGAAGGATATATATGTTTGTGTATGTATGTATATAAATAGTATATTTATATCTGAAGAATGATGTCATCAATCTTTGAATGATGTGCTAATTTTGTTCATGTTATCATTATCGGCAGTATAACATTACTTTGTATTTGTGTATTTGCATGTGTCGTTTTGAACATATTTCTCATACAAATAAAAGACAAGGAATGAATTCTTCTTGTATGTTGATAATATACTCTTCATTTTATAGAATTGAACTAAACTTTGTTATTCATTAGGTGTGAGAATTATTTGAAATAAATGTTGGACATGTCAATCCTATGTAAATTATTATATTTTTTTGAAATGTCTATTAGATGACAAGAATTGCATTATTTTGCGGACATAACATATGGCTTCTAGAAGTAACAACAACCGTGTAAGAGCTCGTCAACTCAATTTGAATGAGATGTATAATGAAAGAGTTTCATCTCGATTTTAAATTCAGTCATCTCAACAAACTCTGAGGCTCGAACAATTTGAAAAAAATTCTTACAATCTAGATAGCGAAATTGCAACTCAATTAGGTGAAGTTGTTGGGAATGATGTAATTGGGGAATTTGCTCATGTCATTTCCAAAGCTAAATAATGGGTCAGCAACATGATTTATGAAGTGCCCTACTTGTCAAAAAATACATGTAGATTCCAGATGGTAGACATGTATAGGTTGCAAGATTTTACAAAAACATTGTTGTCAAGGTTCATACAAATAATGTCGACCACATAAATTTGGTAGCTCAATGGGAGGCTATACATTTTCTTCAACGTGCAAATGTACCTCCAGTGATTCAAGGGCTAAATATCATGGTAGATAGAGAACAATCAAGAATCATCACTGTGATGAAAATTTTATATATTACAATATGGAATGATCGTTCAATTTTGAGTTATCAAGACTCATGCCAATTGATTTTATTACTAGAAAATCCAAATTTGCCTATTAATGATGAATATGGCTCATATACTTCAGGGTATGCAACATTGGAATTTTATAGGGAATTTCAAAGCGTATGAGTGATGGACGCAGAATCCTCCATATTTTATTTTTTGATGATAGATGAGGCCACTGATCAACCTTTTGAACAACATTTAATTGTTTATGTTATTTATTTATCAAATAATAGAGAAGGAACTCATGTTACAAGATTTGTTGAGCTTTTGGCTCTTTGAGATGGTACATTAAAATCTATATATGAAGTTGTCATTGGACAATTGAAAAAAATGCATTGAATGCCTCTCAACCAAGTAGCTTTAACCATTGATGGGGCTTCTAGTATGACGGGACACCGTACAAGACTAGCAACTAGAATGGGCGCAAAGGTTCTAATTCTCACAAATGTGCATTGTATTACGCATCGTAAAGTTTTAACTGCAAGAGATAAAACTAAAGTTTTTCTATAGTTTCAAATGTTGGATCGTTTTGGCAACAAAGTTTATAAGTGGATGGGCCGTAGTACAAATCGATGCAACGAGCTAAACCGATTATTGAAGGATGTATTTTAAGAACATTATGTAGAGGTTTTACAAGTTCATGTAGTATGCTTGCCTTCTCGAGGTAATGTTTGACCCGCTTACGACAGTGCCAACATTGTTGGAATTATTCAAAGACGTAGAGCCGCACTGGTATGATATCATGTGTTATTTTAAATTCCATTTTTACTTGAATTTGCTTGTAGATGTTCTACAAGAGTTGAATAAATTGAAAATCAAATTTCAATCCAACATGGTTGCTATCACAACTGTTAGTATAATCATCAATATCACTATCTCAATTTTATCATGTCATTTTTTATTCATGAATGGACCTATGTTTGGTCATACAAGCAAGAATTTGGGAAAATTCTTGAGGAAATCTATAAGAAATCTTCAAGTGAGTTATGAAAATAATATAGGAGATCATATCATTCATGCAATGGCAATTGATGGGCCCAATGAGCTACAACAATGCATATTATTGGTGCATCTTATGTGCAAAGAGTTGTTCATGCTTTGAATGAACATTTCCTAGATCCTCTATTGTTCAATGCAACCAAGTTTTTCAACCCTTGTAATTATCTGAGCGATAATAGTGACCGAATCACAAATACCGAATTGTGGCTCGAAAGATATTGTTGAAGTTTCAATACACTGAAGAAGAAAATGACATGTGTAAAGGAGAACTCTAGAACCACGGGTAGATCACTTCATTGTCAAGTTGAACACCATGTGCGACCAAAAAAAATCTTCTTTTGGTAAGTTGCACCACCAAAATGGGTCAAAATTTTATCAATTTTTTTTCATGAGTAGATATACATAGTACTTATGACATAGTCAAAAGTGGTAAGTAAATTTGATGATTTGTTTTTTTCATAAAACATACCATTTCTAACTAGAATGACACAATATTGAACTAAAACAATTACTAAAAAGAATAAAGATGACTAAAAATTTCAAAAAAGTATACAAAAGATACTATCAATGGTTATGTATATGTAGAAAAAATATCATAAATTTTAAAATTATATATGGCATGTAATATAGGGGTAGCAAACTTTGTCCGCACGTGGTGTCAACTTGACAATGAAGTGACCTCCCCGTGTCTAGAACTTATGGAAACACTTCGACATGAGTGTGAGAACAAAATGATATTTTAGGCTTGACACATATGTGGTAGCAATTTGGAATGGCACACAAATGGGCCTAAACTTATGCAACTTTAGCAAAAAGTTATACTCATTTCATCAAGTATAGTTATTTGTGAGAGAGGATTTTCCAAACAAAATGCAATCAAAAGCCACTTGCGCAATAGGTTGAACTTGAAGACCCTTGATGCTCTTATGTAGGTTTCTCTTTGTGGGCTTGAAGTAGATGCAATGGATTGGGCTACCATCTTCAACATTTGGAGAAACATGCAACACCGAAGGAAACTTATGCTCGATTGATAGTTTTTGGTTACAAATCAAGATTGTATTTTGATTATTCAAGATATTAATTTTTCTACAATATCATGTAACCCAAAATTGAGATGACATTTTAAAAAAAAATTACATGTCACTTGACATTCATTTTTGTTTTCAAAATTCATACATCACATGACACTTTGGTTTGGAAGTTGAACGTCAAATGAAATTTGTCAAACATACACACTGCACCCGAGCTGTGACTCTGCCAACACATGGGTATTCATTGTGAACCCAAAATTCAAGAATGAACTTGGAAGGAAAGTCTGTTCATTGATTATTATCTATATGTTTGTAAAATTGTTGTCTCGCTAATAGAAACATTACACCGTTTATGGTATTTAGTATCGCTTACTATTTGAAGTTACATTGTGCTATTACTATTTACTATAGGTCTCATTTTTTATCAACAAAAGTCAAATTGGTTTTTGGGACACTATATAAGAGTAGCATCTTTACTTGGTACAATTTTACATTAATAATACTCCCTCCGTTTCATATCAAAAGTTACGTTTCACTAAATATGTGGGATTAAGGTCATTTTTAGCATTTTTAGCACGAAATTGTGTGCGTTGTATAGCTCTCACTAAGCACTTTCCGGTGAGCTAGGGGTGTCCAAAAAAAAATCAAATTTTTTTTAACGCCAATTTCATTGGAAGCCCGTCATTTTGGGCGGATGGCACCGAAGCTCATTTGCTAATGAGTAGTGAGGTTGAGACTCGTGCTCCTTAAGGTTTGTGTTTAGGGTTAGGGTTTTTGAGAAGAAACGGCATGGCGATGTCCATTTATGATGAAATCGACGTTGACGGTGATGCTCACGGAGTGGAGATGGAGCCCATTGTGAACAACAAGAAAAAACCCAACCTGGGTAATGAGAACCGCCAGTTGATCTACCAGAAGTTGTTCGCCAAGCAGCGAGACGATGGATCGCTCCCGAAAGGTGTTTTACTCAATGTTGGCAAGGAGTTCGGTGTCACACGTCAATCCATCTCGCGAATTTGGAATCGTGGAAAGCAATCACTTGCGGCTGGCGATCGGTTGGCCAACATATTGAATCGCAAGCAGAAGACAAGTCGCAAGAAGAAAATCATCGACATGGATCGGATTAAGGCGGTTCCGCTAAGACAACGCGGAACTCTGCGGGCGTTAGCAGCTGCGCTTGGCGACGTGTCATCCACGACCATTCATCGTCGCATTAAGGACAAGAGTCTCAGATTCCATTCAAGTGCGGTTAAGCCTTTCCTCACCAATGCGAACAAATTGGAGCGGTTGAAGTTTTGCCTGTCCATGTTGACGTACGACACTTTGCAGCACCGGGATTACAAGTTCGACAGCATGATGTGGAATATCCATTTGGACGAAAAGTGGTTCCAGGTGACGAGAACCCAGACCGGATACATCCTTGCGCCAGACGAGACGGACCCTCATCGTACGTGCAAGAGCAAGCGCTTTATTGACAAGATCATGTTCCTCTGTGTTGTCGCGCGACCTCGATGGGATACAGTTCGGAATCAATATTTCGACGGCAAGATCGGAATGTACCCATTCATTAGGGTTGAGAAGGCCAAGAGGGCCAGCCGCAATCGCCCAAGAGGGGCAGACGTGATCAAGCCAGTGGATGTCGATTGGGAAGTGTCGCGTCGGATGCTGATCGATAAGGTGCTCCCAGACATTCGTGCAAATTTCCCGAAAGGATGGGACGGGATGGGCCCTGAACGGGAGATTGAGCTTCAGCAAGACAACGCGACACCCCATGTTAATGGCGATGATGAAGAGCTCGCTCCTGAGCTCATCAAGGACGGCATCAAGATCGTGCTCGTCAATCATCCGCCGAATTCGCCTAACATGAACGTTCTAGACTTGGGATTCTTCCGCGCAATTCAATCGTTGCAACACACTCTGCCTCAAGAGGGGTACGCTGGGATCATCAGTGCGACAACAAAGGCCTTCGAATTGATGTCGACGGACGCGTTGAACAATGTTTTTCTCACTTGGCAGTCGTGCATGATTGAGGCCATCATGACTGAGGGGTCGAACCACTATAAGATTCCACACATGGGAAAGGCAGCGTTGCAACGTAGGGGCGAACTTCCTCACACTTTGCGTTGTTTGGCAGAAATCGTTAGGAATGCTCGTGAATTTGTTGAAGGCAACACACCCGTTCATCACCATTGACGAATGATACACATAAAACCGTGTTGATGTTTGGGTTTAGGTTGAGTTCAAATATCAATTGTTAAATAAGTGTAAATTGTTAGTTGATTGACTTGGTAGTTCATCAGCAACAACATTTACATTGCTTATAGCAACATTCCAATTCGTTTGACGAAGTTTGAAAGAAATTTCACCAAACGTATCTTTTGTTTCGTAACGCAAATTATGTCCAAACGTAACTTTTGATATGAAACGGAGGGAGTAAAATTTTATAGAAATGCGTAACTCCCGATAGTAAGTGACACTAAATATCATAAAATATTTACTTAAAATATGTTATTTTTACAACATGAAGATTTGACACAAGGTGATCGTAACAACACGAGCTCGACTCGGGCCCTAGTCGGGCTCGTGTCGTTCTGGTCACTTCGTGTTGAATCGTTGTGCCATGAAACTTTCATATTTCTAGTAGTGACAGATGGGGTTTGCAAAACAACCATAAATGACAACCCCCACTACTAGAAACATGGTACTTTCACAACAACACTATCTGACAACTTTTGTTTTGAGTCCAAATATTTCGAAAGCTATCATTTCGAGTCGAAACATTTTGGCAACATTTCGGGAGGTCAATCAGGGTAGGTTCGCATTGGTCGCAATAGGTTTGGATTGTCACAACAAGTTCAGAGACCTAGTTCATAGGTTTGGTAGCTATGATTGAGGTATAGTGCTACGTACTCCTTGTGCCACTCTAATGAAGTTCAAAGTTTTGAAATAAAAATTTGGCACATGACATTATTATTTTTCATGCTACATTTTCATCTTAGCTCTACATTGATTATCCCAATTAGTGCGTGTTCTTATTCAGAATTACGCAATACTATAACTGTTCAATGAGAATGTAATATTCTACCAAGCAAAATTAATTAATTATTTTCTATAATGTCCAAACCACCTATTGAAGTTTCATTATCAAAAATTGAACTCTTGAGTAAGAGATTATTACATTGCGTAACTCTGAATAGTAGCATGCACTAATTGGGATAATTAAAGTTTCATTAGGTATTTAACATCCATAAACATTTCAATGGGTGAAATGTTTCTTCGAGCAAGCAATTGCAAGTCACAAACATTGTCATATCAAATTCACAATAGGAGTTTAAATGGGAAAATTCAAAAGATGTGGTAGTAAGTGTATATATATATATAGACGATCATGTAGGTCTTCTTGACTACGTTCATTATTGATTATAGAATGGTCTCTTTATGTTGAGCACATACTTTAGTCTCATTGATTTGATGCCAACCATGCCACTCCACTTTATATTCAAGCTTCGGGGATTGAGGAAGTTTGAATGAATGGAAAACTACATGGACTCTACATGACATAAAGTGGATAATGTGTCAAGGGTTACTTCACCAAATATTGTATTTAGTGTCATATGGTATTTTAAATTACTCTAGTAGTTTTCTTAGTACACTTCTTATGAATGTGTTTACAAAAATTGTCATTCCAATTTACTTTTAGTTCATTCACTTTTGGTACATTCTACACTCTAACATTTTTTTAATTAATTACCGTCATGGATGATTGAAATATTGATGAAAATTGAAAGGCCATGACACTTCAAAATCTCAAAACCCTTGATTTGGAGTGAGAGTAAGGTTGATGCGTTTTGATTATTAGATTGATTTTCATGAATCACTTTGCAATCACCAAATGTTCCAAACACCAAATGTGCATCTGGCATTAGGAACCTTATTTTCGGCAGTCATCATAGCAGGCCCAAGTCGAGTTGCTTTTCAGAGTTTTGCTCCATTGACATAATTATTGCGCATCACTTGAGATATTTACCATGGAAGATCATACCCTCTAGATGCAGTGGATTTGATGTCATAAACTACATTGTTTTGACGTATCGTTTTGGGTTACCATCTGGAATTACACATTGCTATAACATGTTACCAAGAGTAACATTTTCTACCCAAATATTATAAGTAGTTAGTATGCACACCGAAGAATATGATATAATTTAGTTGGTGAAAAATGATAATGTCAGTAAAAAGTTATAATAACATGTAACTCCAAAACAACCCACACTAATTAGACAAAACAATGTAGTTTGTAAATGTTCACTGTTGCAGTGATGGGTGTTTGTCTTGGAGGTTTACTGATGCAGCATAAGTAATTTTGCTTGGTTGAGAGTGGATTTCAGACAAACGTTTCCTGTTGCAAGTTTCCTGTTCCTAGTATTGCAAAGCATGTACTTATGTGGTATACGTCTCTGTTGCATATTCGATGTACATATCGACATATTACATGAACTCTGAAATTTGTGTGCTGCAAAAATACAAGCGTGGAAAATGGGTGTACACATATTGCAATGTGTGCTATATGGTAGTAATTGTTTCATCAAATAAAGTGGTCTACATACATGAATCACATCAGCTTCCACGTACAAATTTCTGTGTGCATTCCTAAATGGTAATGCTTCCACTTACACTCCAAACACGGTCCACTAATTGCTTGAATTGCATGATCTAAACGCAACTCAGTATACTGGCATACTATAAGGCGTCACTACATGCTTTATATGGGCATCTGATGAGCACTCCGCGGATCCGCGACAAAATATGGTAGTGCGTCTACCATCGTTGCTGGAACTTCTACTCCGGCAGCATGCAACTCAGGCTGCCTCCAAAGTTGCGCAAGCTCGGCTACGAGTGGGCACTCCCCGTTTGATTCCTGAACTCCGATCATGGCGTCAAAAGGTCTAGCAACTACCCGGTACGAGCGTGATTCCTTTTGAATAATAACATACCATCATGCTCGTTCGGGGTAAGCAGACAGAAATACCTGCGTGGATGTCACACATTAAGGTACATGGGTCTTAAGTAGCTCGTAAATTGGTAAGCGGTTCAGTGAGGATCAAAGACCAAACATTATAAAGATATTGCATGCTAAAAAGAGATCGGACTACGTATTCTAGTATTGGAAACTACTCTACACTCATTGTGTGATCCAATGGGGAAGACCTTTGTATCCACTTAAGAAATCATCTAGCATGCACTTCCAATAACCATAAGTAAAGCGGGGGAGGTCCCATTATCTATCCGCTTTTTGCAGATGTTTCATTGTAGCATTGTTAGTGTGAGACTTGCAAATTCTTTTAGGTGGGTTGCTCAAGCATATCACATCGTGCACTACCTCCAACCCTTCTCTCATTGCTGAAATATTCTTCGAGTGTAACCACTCCCTTAAACACAAGACACTATCACCCAAGGCTACTGCCTGCTCATGTTTCCTACATCACACACACCATTTCCGAGATTGGCATACACCAAACATACTGACAATGGTTGCAAAGTACACAATCACCTCCCACTCCCAAGCAACATCCACGTGTACCTTCTCTCTTGCAGTATCTCTACAATATTTTGAAGAACGTGGTTGTGGATGTCCTCCAACCCCTCCAGTGACAATTCGCGCCGTTCTCCTCGGCGTTCCAAAACGCAACCCTCCACAGTCGTGTCCTCTGCACACTCCCACACGACGGCTACTATGTGATTACAAGTTGACGTGTTCGGTGCAAAATCCAAGGGCCTTCTCACTCACATATCTGCTAGCACGATAATCAAGTACACAACTTCATTACCTTGTATAGGTTTTTAAGTGAAAATGGTTGAAAACTATATACTTGTTTTGAAATTTGTGAAAGAAAAAATCATAAATATTTGAGAAACACATTGATCTACAAAACCAAGCAATTTATGTTGACAAAAAGGATTTCAAAAAAGTCTACATATTTTAGAAGATGTCTATATATTTTTTTGTTATAGGAACAATATGTTATAAAGGTCATCAACATATCTTGCATTGTGGGCCAACAATCGTCCACCCAGTTCTTTCCTGCCTAACTCCATACACAAGCAAACGCTCTTTCAAATGTGGCCCTCTAATTTGAAATTTCCCTCCATTGCATGCCAACAAACCTGACTTTCTATTACAATCCAATCCGCACAAATTTCTATGAGCCTACTCAACTTTTCTCCTTTGTCACCTTCTTCATAAGCGACAAATTACAACATTGTAAATCTATAATGTCCAAATTGTTTTACAAGGATATTAGGTTTATATTATACATTATTAGGTTGACATTTAGTGCTGGTGGCACTACACTGGCAGTTCATCATTGGTATTGAACAAGACAAAATAGAGTTGGTGACACTAAAATACAAAATTTAGTGTAGTAGGTGACCACATACAGTTCATATGATGACTGAGGGTGAATTGTCAATCCATAGCTACGACCAAAGGACTTTGGGCAGGAACGAGGTGGATTACAGTTGATCAAATAGACGACCTCGATCGCATGGTCTAAGATGCGGTCCCTTCAGAGGTCAGATGAGTAGGCTAGACAGAGAGGGAATGCTCTGGGGCGGAAGGATGAGGCGGCATTACGCTAGGATCGCAGCTGAAAGTCTCTAATGGTGGCGGAGAATTGAAGCTCTAATGGCACCCTGCAGGTGTATGCACGTCTAAGGCGGCATGTGTACAAGAATAAGAATGGGGTCAATATGTCATCCGGTGGTGATGGGCGATGAAAATCAACGAATAGGAAACAGACAAGGCAGGTTGTTGCGCCCGAGGTGTTGCTAGATGAAGGCAATGATTGTCAGAAGGCTACAAAAACAACACTAGTTTTGCCAAATACACATGCTACCAACGCTCAAGAGTTCAACACAGATAACGGTGAAGACGTAGGAGCAGTAGAGAATGCGTTTGTGTTTACCTAGAAGATATTGCAGTCCTGCTAGGAATGTTTACGAAAGATACTCACAAGAGCGTATTTCTTGACATTAACGGGGAGACTTCAACAGGATCTAGATGAACATACACTTCGGAGAGTTGATGCCATGGTTAATAGTATTACTCATGTTTGTATGTGAGGTATAGCAGTAAGTGGTTCCACCATGCAAGGGTCAGCACCTAGGAGAGCTTACTTTGGGGGCTCCGAATTGGAGGGTGGCATTGGAGCGGAAGGTTTAGGACCGGTCCCCAGCAACAAGAGGAATGCAGAGGCCCAAGTTCCTAGTAGTGTTGACACCCGAGGTGTTGGCAATGCGTCATCGACCCTATGGTGTCAACGTAGGTAAGGGCGCACATTGTTTTCCCAAAAACATGTAAGTGAGACAGAAAAGCAATATGCAGAAAGCGATGATAGAGCTTCAGGACCATAACATACTGCAATCTGGCGCCCACCCAGTCTAAGAATGAAGACGTTAATGACATACTGCAATCTGTTAGTGTTACTCAGCTTCGTCCTCAACATGTAGGTTGTGTGCTCCTAAATTGAGTTGGTGATGTTGATGGTACATTGTGGAAGGAAATGACGAGATGGATGCTCGATGTTGAAGTTCGTTCTTTCGTATGGCACCATATATGGAAGAATCAACCTACACTGCTACGCACTTGAAAATAGAAGTCTCGAAAAAAAAGCTGAGCCAAATTCTCACATGCTTGGGGTGAGAGGATGGTGGGGACTCAGGTAGGACATGTGGTACCTATGATACTTGTGCTCCCATATATGAGGACCGTGACTGCATGCGTAGTAAATGCCTTGCATAGATTATTGAATAGCGTGAGTCTTCCATGAATCGTGGACATCAGAGCATGCAAGCATTGTGATGTGATAATATATGTGATTGTTGCAGATGGCCCGAATTCTGAGAGGGGCAAGGCAAAGGGCGAGAAAACGAATTAGGAAGGAAGGTGAGAATCTTGACCTCCTGTATGGATGTCGTCGATTCTGTTGGGATGGGTTAATACTACAAGAGAAAGATCCGGATGTGATAGCAAAATTCACACACGGGAAGCACTCTCCATCGTTTCGGACCCAGCATCACCGTCTAGGTAGGGGTGGTTTCCCTGGGTTCATGAGGAAATTTGTAAGACAATATATGTAGCAGACTGTGTGAGTGTTAGGCTAATTAATTCTTGCAAGTGGGACTTATGGATGGTTGCACTTAAACCAAGACCTCTAGTTGGGGTCAATGATCGGGGAGAACCGGCAGTTAGTTAGAATTGAACCGGTTGAGTTTGAGAAATACCTGGTTGAAGTTCAAGATTGCAGGAACATTACCGATCATTTTAGAGGAATTTATGGAATATATCCCAATTCAATAAAGGAAAACCAAAGGTTGTCAACATGTAACCGGTTGGACTTGCAAACACTAGGATCTCAACCGATTATGCCCAAAATTTTCCCCGATCACTAGTTGGGGTGAACTCCCACATTAACCACATGTAGGGCAACTACACCATATTGTCTCATTAGTATGGGTTATCATTTGGAGTTACACATTGCTATAACATTTTACTGAGCATGTGATTCTCTACTCAAGCTACATAAATAGTTAGTATGCACATCAAAGAGCATGATATAACTTTCTTGATGAAAAAAAAGGATAATGTCAATAAAACGCTCTAGCAACACGTAACTCCAAACGGGAACTTTCCTAATAGCCCTAACATAACTTAACCAAATACTCTTTTAAGCAAGCCCGACTCCCAATGCGCTTGCCAACCAGCACTATTGTGCAGGGCCCATTTGCCTACTCGTAGCATTTGTTGGGTGGGCCCATACACTGCTACTCCAAATATAGCTCAGGCACCCATTATAACAGGTGCCATGGTGACATTAGATGTTGACTATTACGGGTAGAGGTCGCCAAGTCGCCTTAACAAGCATGTCACCTATCATCCATGACAATATTTGCTCACTTATTTATAAGCAATGTCATCCAATAAATGACCATAGTGACATAAAATATCATATAACACTAAATATCCTATTTAATGTAGTCATTTGACAACCCCTAGGCTACACTAAGTGATGAAATATTGTCATAGATGATTGAAATTTGGATTAAAAAACACTTGGTAAGTGACAGTAATTGCAACATTGTAAATCTATAATCCCCCAAAAAGATTACAAGGAATGACTAATAATGTTGGGTTAACATTTAGTGTTGGTGACACTATACCGCAGTTTACAATTAGTATTAAAGGACAACTGGAATCGGTGACACTAAATATCATATTTAGTGTAGTTGCTAGCTGCAAGAGACCTATGACCCCTCATTTGTTCCAAAACTGGGACAGTCCCATTGTGGGGCCCTGTATAGCCAGTAGGTGGTCATGCTCAGAGTAGATATTGTTGAGTATCCTGAATGCATCCAACTCCGGGATGTCCAAAATAGGCACGCACATCTCAGGAAGTCATTGCACCCACCCATCTCAGATCTGTTGAGTCTCCAATTACCTCCCCAAGCCTGCTTATGTTTATGGAAGTAGTCTATGAGGAGTCAATCTCTATTCCAATCCACTACTTGCTCAGATGGGGATCACATGGTTTATATTTGTAAACAATATTGCAAATATATGGTTTTGTGAACAATGAAGTTGAATGAACACACAAATCATGTAAGTGGCTCACAGTTAGGTCTTGTACACAGACCCAAATTTATATGTAGAGGGGTGCTCTCAAAGGTAACCAAGCTAGGTTATGGGACGATCAAACATCCTTAGTATCCAAGAAAATTATATCTGTGGGCCTTGATAGGCATAGACTAGTAATTATAAATTATTGTTGGCAGAAGCTGGACTAGATGTATGAAAACATCGTTGTGTGCTAAAGCAGGAGTAAGGCGTTAAGATACTGGAGGGGTAAGTTGTACACAAAGAAAGTCCTCGAACCAATCTTGCAGTCTATATCACTTGAGTGAGTACAAATAAAATAAGTGAATAACATGAACTTCCATACTGTCCCGCTTCCTTCACATTACAATTGAAGGTGTTGGACTTAGTCCAATTGCAAAGTGTCAAATACCAAAACTTGCCAGCTCCTGTATACACACTTACTTGAGCTTGTATGAAAATTGGTTCCACGTACCTATGTGTAGAGTCCAGGCACAGGCAATTGTTCTTTAAAATTCACCTATACAAGATGTCAGATTGCATCCAAAAACACTGGGATGCTATGTTGATTAATTAACACATTGTCAGAACTATGCAGTTTTTCAAATACATAAGCAATTAAGCATGTGATGGCATTTCTAGATCAACATATCCTCAAGGATACAACATGTTTCTTAAAACTGAAAAATGAATATTAATGGTAACACCTACTCAATGCCCAGAATCTCCAGAAGTTTGTCTTCACTCTAGATCCGTGGAACGTACATGTAAAGCTCATTATAACAACCCAAAAAACCCCTCGGACAATATGGCAGAGTTGTCAAAACTCCTCAATTTTAAGAGCATTTTGCAATGTAGTCTCAATCAGTAGAACCTATTTTAAGGCATTTTCCACTCCTAGCACCGAGGCATGAAGTAGTGGCTGCATGACACCTTGGAGGTGCCGAAGCATCTGCTGCAACTTCACCTCTTTTAAAACTTGATCCTGTAGCACTGCCACCTGCACAGCCCCATACTTTGTTGAGATAACCAAAGTAGTTTGAATTTTCACATTTAGACAAGCATTCAGAGGCTCAAATATATACCACCATACCAATGTTTCCAAGGTACTGTTTCCAAGAGTTAAGGACAAGTGTGGCAACCCAATGAATCAATACTAAAAACTTTGGACCTTGACTTTAAAAGGCCAGAAAGTTTCTTAAAACACAATAATAATGACTTCCAAGTCTTTCAATAAACCACAGTGGATTGTTGAAAAGTGTCCACCTTCTTTTGATTCATAACCTCTCTTTAGTAACTAAGAGTAGTGACCTAAGGGAAGTATAAAGATGAAGTCAACAAATCCTTGATCCTCAAGGCGATTTGCAACATTGACATTTATGGTTACTAACTAACTCATAAATAATAAGGCTTGGGAGAATTAGAGTAAGAATGTATACCAGATTTCTGATAGTTGAAGAAAGACCAAACATGGTTGCATACATGTCGAGAACTTTGTGAGCAACTGGGATCAGAAGCCTTGATCGTTTAGGAGTCACTGCATACCTGTAAAAAGTGTGATGTAAGAAAAGTGAGGAACTCAGTAAAGGCAGTCAGGGGACATACAGCAGGAGGTATGTACAGTTTCAGAAAGGTCTCATGAGATACTGACATTGAGCTGGAGTCCATTGACTCAATAGAGTGCGGGGTTGCATATCTTACTTGCACAGAAACGCAAGCAGAGGTTCAAGAGATGGTGCATCACGATTTGAAATAGCGGAAACAAGTCCACCTCGGGCCACAAGTTCTTCCATGACTGCTACTACTACCTGGAGAAAATCCACCCAAGTTTCCATATTGTAAGGTAAGTAATCAAGAGAAAATCTCAAACAGCTCTCATCATCACACAGAATGATACATTAGACAACTTTGGGCATCTGAGGAGTAGTGCTAACCGTGTCATCCGATGTGGAGAGAGCTGAGGATAGTGCTTCTCTATACTGAAACTGTCGAAGGAACTTGTCATGCTCTCTAAGACGACGTTGTTTTGGTCGTACAACTACATTGTCAGCTGCCTGCACAATGGAGGGAGCATCAGGGCATGGATTGAGCAAAAGCATTGCATCACCTCTGCTTAAGAAAACCTTCCCAAGAGGACTACAGTTTAGGTCTCCATCAGCAGGTCACCACTATCAAGCTATCCTTGCCAGAACAGATTAGCAAACTATATTATCTAAACTGAAATTGGTAATCAAGGTGACAGTGTGACTGCATTCCAAATACAGAGAGGACAAGGGCTCATCCTCCAAACTCACGGTCACTTCTGAGTGACCTCGTAAAAAATAGCGATAATTGTTTGGATGCAGTCGCTTGGAACTCCTTGGCTGAATAGTGTCCAAAGCACTAATAGGCTCCTCCTCAGTAGATTTCGGTTCTCTTCTTTGGCGGATTGAAAGTAGGCCTGTTGAAGCACCTACAGCTAGTGTATTGCACGATGGTGACAAGCCCATACTCATGATTGGAGCAGGATACTTTGCAACATGGGTCACCTGCAGATGATTACATATTACTGGTTATTCATGAAGGTCTGTACATAAATCATAATAGACATCAAAAGAATGAGTGGCTCTCATTATGTCTCCATGCAAATCCATTGGAGATTTTGAATTGGAATTCTTCTCATGCTTGAAAACCAGATCTCCCGTGGTTGCACAAGAGCAAAATAATTACTTTAGCTGGGACACATTAAGCATGATACTAAAAAGTGGAGAGCAGATAGGTCACAAGATACCTTCAACTGGTTCAACTCAAAAACCCTGACATGGCCATCTAAAGACCCAGTCAACAGCCGCAAAGAATCATGATCGCCAGGGGCAATAGAATTGCCAGGAGCAGCCATAGCAAGGGATGTCACAGTTTTCTGGTGGCTCCCTGACATCTGCAGCTGCCTACCTCCACCAACAATATCCCATATTTTCACCTCAGTCCCACCTGCAGAGGCCAGCAAACCTCCAGATGGGAAAAAAATCACATCTTCCAGTGGCTTGCCATGCTGTGGACCCAACAGCAAACATCAGAAGAGAAAGCTTTGGTGAGAAGTGAACAATACTCGCCAGGACTCTCACATATTTGACAACAATAACAGCAGATACTAACCACCCACTTCCTTCACCACTGCCTTAGATATACCGTCTTCCTTGTTGTAGATTTCACAGGCACCTCACAATAAGCATGCACAGTCACTCAGCTGCCTTTCGTTTAAGACTAATGTGTACTATGTCAGATTCCCATCACAAGAAGATACTACCAGTAATCCACCAACTACAATAATAACCTTCTGCAAATTGATGATGACAATGACACTCACACTGCAATGTATTGAAAAGGAGTGGATACATACCTGTAGTCTTAGAACACATTTGGACATCCGAATGTCCCAGAGACATATCGAATGATCATATGACCCAGTGGCTCTGCAGCATTCCACAAAAGCATCACAGTCAACTCAAAACTGACTCTGTACAAATAGTGATAAGGGACACAAATTTGTAAGCCCTTGACATGAACTGTAGACAAATCAATGTTCTGTCATCATCATCAAACTAAGCTGCAGTGACTGGGAAGCAAGAAAGAGAGCAGCTTCAGATAGTTCAGGAAAATTGAATGTAAAGACAACCACATACAGAAGGTTGTTACTAGCAGAACTTGTCGCACCACAGCGCACATAATCAGTGTGACCTTCCAATGTTGATAGTGGCTCCTGCAATTGCAGATTAATATTTCATTAGAGACTAAATGCACAAAGAATTTACTTAGATGGATGCTGTGCGAAAAGTAGATCAGTAGCCATTGAAGTGGATGGGCCACATATCTCCGCTTAGTACTATGTCATATGACTGTTCAATGGCATATGACAGAAAGCACCATAGTGCTTACCATGCTGTGATACACAAAGTATATGAAGCAACCCATGTGATGTCCTACGAACCTATTATCAATACATGCACTTCCCACAAGCTTCAATAGTTGATTTCTTGCAAGGGCCATCCATCAACTTGTAAAGATGCTGCCCACACAGAACTTGCAGCTAGTATTGCAATTAGTATCAATCCTTCTAAAAGACATTATACTTGATGAAATTTATGAAAGTCATTTGTTGAGATTTTTCCATTTGCCTGTGAGATGAGGACCTCAAGAGGGCATCAGTAACCCCATCACTTGGCAGAAAATACTGATACTAGAATGCACATTAAGTTTGCAACAGTTTTGGCATAACCTACTATCTGCCCTTTTGATCGCCATTACTGTCAAACTGTCAGAATGAATACCTTTTCAGGTAAATCTCTAATTTGGCCTTCCTGAGTTATAAAAATTAATCTCGTGGTTGTGCAATAAGGTATACTTTTGACTCTGAGGAAACCTCGCAGGTTACCATTGTCTACATGATCAAAACATTTTTCTCTCAGTCTGACTATTTGAGAAATATTTCTCATTCTAAACTGCATAGGGGGTTATTGTGCCAAGTCAAAAGATACATACCGAGGTAGCAACATCCCACCACCGAACAGTAGTGTCATCACCTGCTGATGCAATGTGCAGCTTATCTTGGGCACCATATTGGACCCAGTGGACAGCCCTATACCCATGCCACAAGACCACTGATTTCAACCCCTGGCAGAAAAAAACTTCTTGTATTGATCATCCTGGAGTTTTATCAAATCCTATGGACTATGCTATCATTTGCTATCACATCAGACAACCTTGTATATTCTAATCTTCATGGTTGCCCACCTGAGGCATTTATAAACCTCTAGTAACAGAACTGACGCCCCATAATGAATTGAAATTCACACTCCAATCTGTTTCACACATCGTTATGAAGATTAATATGTGGAGTATGACAAAACTGTAGAAGGAGAATAAAAGGCACACACCCTTTATGTCCCTTGAGTTGCCGGAGTACCTGACGGCTGGCCATTTCAAAAACCTGCAGGACATGACCAAAGGCTATATTACCAACTCCCCATTAAATCAACTCAACTCAACATGTGGTATATATAACTCAATATCAGGTGCACCAAAGCAACACCCTATGTGCAGCAGTCAGATCAGATAACTAGATAATAAAGAAGCCCCACTACCAACACTTAAATCAAACCTGTATGATTCCTGACTGACCACCAGCTGCAAGGACTTGCCCATCTGAGCGAAAGGTCCCTGAGTATGCCTGCAAAAATTATTCAAAATCATCATCTGTAGAAAAGAGAATTGTCGAGACCCACACAAATTCCACATTTCCTCTAGCACCTCAGATATTGGAGACCAGGACTCAACCACAAATTGAGATTTCAGCATCCAACGGAAATCGAGAAATTTGCTGTAAGTGAACACGTTTCCTAATTTTCAAGTACATGATTGGACTAGGTAAGACATACCACATCGTTGAAACGTGCTATCCTCTTCTTCACCTCACAAGTCTTACCATCGTAAATGATGACCTGCGGAAACCCAAAACCGGATCAGAAACCTCATCACACAACCTTTTCCACTTTTTTCTTTTCTTTAATCAGTTTAGAAGACATTCCACCCTCAACTGTTTGCATGCACCACACTACAACATGCTTAGCATTACCCATTTTCTCAATAAGGAAGAGCAAGAAATTGCCACAAATGCATAAAGGTAGAGGGTGCTAAAACCAACATCCAAAAACAAACCCAAACAAAACCCTAAACCTTGCACAATAAGTGAAATCTGATTCTGAAAATATGCACCTCCTCAACATCAGGCTTCGGTAACAGGGTTTTGGGTAATCTACCAATAAAACTTTGAACCCTCATAACTGTTGCATACAGAATTTAATAAAGGCACGCTCTGGTGCATTGAAACCCACATTTCATTTGCTAAGGAGAAACATTGAATTTTATCAACCTTTAATATTACCTATACTCAGCGCTTAAAGTGACGGTTTTAGCTCCCTCTAACCCTTGGTCACAATTTACAGCAATTAGAGAGCCAACCAACAAAAAGTGCAGGAGTAGCAATTCCTACTCTCGTATGACATGAATTACTCCTCCACGATACAATTCCAAAATTTACATTTCATTCAAATCATGTTCAATATTCATGTGAGGGATAAGGACCATACTTGAGTGGAAGAAGTGACAGCAAAATCGTGAGGTTCCACGGGGCAGAAATCAACTGCAGTGACATTGGCAATGTGCTGAGGTGTGCTTTTAGTCCGGAACGACCTCCAGAACTTGGCATCTCGAGAGAGAGGATTTTTGGAGACCGGCGAGGCCTTGGGCTTCACTGCCACATATTTTCCATCCATGCTTCCAGCAGCTACTTCCACAAATGCTCAGAACCCATGCAACGGCATTCCGCAGACAGAAAAAAACCAGCAGTGAGTTAGACACATAGAGTGCACGGGAGGGGAGGGGAAGTGGGGCGTGAACAGACAGGGGATTGTGGCGAAGAGTAATGCTGATGCGACGAAGCGAGGAGGCAGAGACAACCAGGGGTTTAAGGTTTAGGGCTTGCGTTAGGGTTTAGGGTCCTCAGTCCCCTTCACCAGCTCCAGCTTCTTCGCCACTCAGAGTATCTACACTTATAGAACTGCAAAAGGGCCGCCACGGTAAACGGGCCTTAAATGGGTACTTGCTCCGACCAGCCCACTCTCTCCTAGGATATGAAACACGATATTATTACAAGTGCGATGGCAAATCCAAATCGAGGCAAGGCCATCGAAGCTTTCCTCGTAGTGTTTGGAGCTCTTAAAAAAATATCTTATTAGTGTTAAAGCGAAGATCATTGTGCTCGTTAAATGGTCAATATAGTTTTCTCTCAATTATGTTTGTTGTTGAACCTAAAATGGTTGTTATCATATCTTTTCAATTTTTTGTAAACATACGCGTTTTTTGGTATTTGTTCTTGGGTCCACACCTAATAGTGTACCACTCAAAAATAGGTGTTCAATTATGATTTAATAACCGAACGGCATGTCTACCTTGTCGTCAGTTTTTTTTCTTTTTAAAGTAATACAATATGTTACTTCCCACTTTTAAATCCAATATATATATCCAACATTCTTATTTCTCATCAATTATGTCACAAAGGTCCCTCTCTTAGAGCATAGAAGGCCTTTATAATGTAATTGGTGGAGAATTACATTTTTAGATACATATAGAAGCTTATGAGTGGGCGCATACCAAGCTAGTTGCCTTAAAGACATAAACAACCAATGGTAGAGACCCAGTTGTGGCTCCATGAGTGAAGTCGCTCTTACTTCTTCTTTTCCTTGCATGTTATGCAGCCCTTGGCTCCTCCCCCATTCACAATATGGTCCAAGTATCTAGTAGGTACCTAACTACTAGGTGGGTGGGTTGGTCAGGAGGTAGGTTGCCAAGTGGGTTGTCAATTGCACATGAGATCTAGGCCTTGATTTTTGGCAAGGTATGTGGGTGCAGTCAGTTTTCAAGTTCTCCAACTTCTACTGATTAAATTTCCGCAAACTTGTGTTGCATTAGCAAACCTACAATGAAGCATATGTAAAAATTGGTTTGAAATTGTACCTCCCCTTATATAGTCATGGTTATTGGAAGTGCACATTTGTTGATTCCTAACACACAGGTCCTCCCAACTGTGTTCATTATTGAGTGTGAAGTAGTTAATGAAAGTTGAAGATACAATCCAATCTCTTTTAAGCATATGTCTTATGGTGTTTAGACTTTGATTCTCACCTAAACTCATAACAATCGATCTAGGTGTTTGATTAAGATACATAATTGAATAACGCACACTTGCCCTAGTGATGTTTGCATGCTAAGGTGCTCATGCCTTTCATGGTCATTTTTTGAATTGGACAATTAAATAAGTGGTATATTTTCAATTAATTGGAAGTATTTGAATAGTGTGTGATCATGTGTACACCTAAGAACATAGACCCAAAAAACAAGGGTTTAGAAAAGATTGGACTGCTTTCTCAAAATGTATATCAAGCATTCTAGGCTCAATAGTCAACATAATTTTGGGTGGGGGGAGGCCTTGATGACCGTTATGTAAATGACAATCTCACTTTGGCAATGAATAGGAGAGTCACACACGCTCCAAATATTATGAGCAAAATGGTTATGGACACGATTTAGAATTTGTAATCATCTCACACTAAGTGTTTGTTTCGCAACCTACAATAAGTCATGCTTCCTTTATGATTAAAGTATACATGTTTTAGTAAACCTTATAGGTCCAAAGGACCCAACTTAGATCACAACATGTCATAAAAAGGGGTTTAAGAATACTTCTTGACATCCTAAAATAGAGTTTCATAATGAAATAAAGTGGCATACTAAAATAACTCTTGCCTGCATGCATCATTGTGTGGGTTTCTAACACCCTTGTTCACCACCACTACTTGCACATAGTGTTGCCACCACTCTCAAAGTGCACATCTCTTAGAACATCCGCACCCTTGCTCTAAATCCACCACTCAGCAAAGGGCCGGTAGAGGGCTCTACAATGGTTTAGTGACTCGCCAAAAATGAGGACCCCCACTCTCGCTCCATAAATATGCAGTGTTATCCCGAATATCTGGGCCTGCTGATGCGGTCCATATGCATCGGCCCAACAAATGCTCATGTTGACTGCACATTGCCACGGAGTCACGACCACACAAGCACGGTAGGGGCCCCATGCGCTGAGTTGGCTGGGGAGGTGACCGGGTGAACAGGGAGCTACAGAGACTGCGAGCTCTTCCATAGCGACTCTCAGACTGCAAGCTCTTCCAGCAAGTTTCCAATTTTTTGCTTTCATAGTGGTTCACGGTTTCACATGTGTTTTTGGTAGTTGCTAGTATGGATCAATGGCGGAAACGCCTTCTTGCCACTTGGGAGCTCTTTTCGGAGGACGATGAGGAAGATGATTTCAATGTTAATTGGATTATTAGATTAGGGTTGAATGCACCGCGTGGTCAAATACCGAGCATTGTCCGAGGATCACGTCCAGGGAAATCGCCCAACATTGACAGGCATAGACACGAGATGCATGCCCGCATGATGTTTGATTATTTTGCAGATGAACCAGTGTATGGCCCAAACTTTTTTCGCCGCCGCTACCATATGCGGCGGTCATTATTTTTGACCATATTGGATAGGGTTTGTGCTAGAGACGAATACTTTGTTCAGAAAATAGATGCGTGTGGTTTTTTAGGGTTGTCCCCTCATGAGAAGATCACATCCGCTTTGAGGATGTTGTGTTACGGGTTGTGTGCCGATGCTACAGACGAATATTGCAGGACTAATGAAACCACCGCGATGAGATCTATGAAGCGATTTTACCTTGCAATTAGGGCAAAGTTTGAGGCTTATCATATGAGGTAACCTACACGTGCCGATTTTGATAAACAATTGGCAATTAATGTTGATTGTGGCTTTCCAGGGATATTTGCCTCACTTGATTGTATGCATTACGAGTGGAAGAATTGCCTGGTGGCTTGGCAGGGGGATTTTGGTGACAAAGATGGGAAGAAGTCCATTATTCTGGAGGCCATGGCGGATGGTGGATTGCACATATGGCATGCGTTTTTTTGGATTGTCGGGTTCCAACAATGACTTGAACATGTTGGATTGGTCACCGCTCATTCACAACATGTTGACTAGCGAAGCTCGTGACATGCAGTTCGAGGTTAACGGGTGTCAGTATGATCGGTATTATCTTCTCACGAACGGTATATATCATGTGTGGTCTTGCTTCGTGTAGAGCATCCATCAACCGCAAGATGAGAGGCGCAACTATTTTGCAAAAAGACAAGAGTTCGTATGCAAGGATGTTGAGAGATGTTTTGGTGTGTTGCAAGCCCGTTTCGCGATAATTCGAAACACGTGCCGCCATTGGAGCATGGATGTGATATCAAACATCATGTTCACATGTTGTATTTTGCACAATATGATAATTGATGACGAAGAAGGTGTTGAAGGACTAGATGATATCATTGGTGAGTTGCACGAGGGAAATATCCCAATGCAAAGAGGTTTGTCCTTTGATGAGTTTATGGCAAGTACCATGGACATTGGCAAAGCGGACACTCATTTTGGTCTCCGTGGTGATCTAATTGAGCACTTGTGGATGTTGAAAGGCGCCAATTTGGCATAATATATAAAAATGTGACTAGTATCCATAAGTTTGGCCATACCGATTGCAATACATGTGTGTTTTAGAGAAAAAATGGATGCTGAAATTTTCAAATAATATACAAATGTGTGACTACTATCACATTTATTGGTAAAAACTATGGCCATTCAACGCTAAATCAAGTCCCATGTCAAGTTCTATGTCTTTGTTTTGTGAATTGTCATGGACTCCCACAACATTCCATGTGGTGGGCATTCCTAGTCTAATATGCTCAATGTCATCCCATGGCACACTATCACCACGGATATCTACATATGAACTCCATTGGCCTACAACATCACTAGTGAAACCACTGGGCGCAATCCCGCCCACTTGGAATTGCCGGCTAGAAGGTTCATGCTCTTCAAAAGCATGTTGTGCATGCGATCAAGAACAACATATATATTTTACATCACCACTACATCGATCATGACATCAACATACCACAAGCACAGTCCAGAGCTCACATTCAAAAGTGCATAGGGGCAAACCAAGCACAAGGCAAACCGCGGCTCCAGAGCTCACATTCAAGCACAGGGGCAGATCAAGCGCAAGGCAGATCAAGTACCTGGGCACCTGCAAGAAAGCACAGCATTGGAGTTCACCTCAGAATGGTGACGGTCTTCTTCGTCAAAGTCTTGCAATTCCACGAATTATCTATCCCCCGGATGCTCATAATTATGTCTACCTTCATCGTTGATCTCGGGGTCACACTCTTCGTCATCATGTACAACGCTTACTCGTGCCTCCCGCATTTGCCTGAGTGTTTCCTCATCTTCCCGAGTTTTTTACCCCGTTTCTTCTCGTTCTTGTGCCACCTCGGCCATTTCCGAGACCTTTCGCTCGTGTTGCTCACGCAACTCAACGGCGGCAGATTCTGCCCTTCGACATCGCAATTTGAGAAGCTCCTCCTCTCGAAGCAAACGAATATATTCTTGAGCCTCCGGCGTGGTAACTTGGTCCATCAGTGCGGTGAACAAGAGTAGCATGTTGTGATACTCCAGACTTGCCGCCTTGCGGAGGGTTGCTTCCGCCATCTTCTCGGTGGCCTTGGCATGAGTCAAAGCCGCTCTTTCGTGGACCTTGTCAGCTCGCTGGCCATCTTTCGCTACTTTCGTGCCACCGGGCCTCAAGGTGAATGCCATGCTTGTAGTTGCCTCACCTAAAGTTTCCACGACACTCACAGACTTTTGGGTGTCCACTTGGGAACCCGATTGCGACTCGTGGTCAGAAGAACCAGACAACCTCTTTGACAGAGGTGTCTGTCGTGATGGACTAACACCGTCAGTCCATCGCGGGAAACCCTTCACCAATTCCCAACAGTGTTCAAACATGAACTCGGTGTTCTTAGCGGTTTTAGTACGATACAAATCTTTAGCCATGCAAATAATATATGTTTCTTTAGTGCCACTTTGGTTTAACCTTTTGATTTGATTATAGGCACCGATGAATTTGCCCACATCGTGCTTAATCATGCCCCATTTCGATTCCAATGATCGCGCGCCCCTATGCCCCCCTAGTCTACATTGTTCATAATGCAAAAATATTTGTTCCCAGAAAGCGTTGCCCTTTTGCTGATTCCCGCAAATGGGCTCCTGAGAGATGGCCCGGACACTTCTAGTCAAGTGGTGCTCTTCCTCAGGAGCAAATTTTTTCCCTTTCGCCGGGCGTACACATCCTACACCACAACCATGGCCCCAGCTACGCCCAAGATCATGACAATTCTCATTCCCTCTATCGAATCCACTGAACCCTAAATTGGAGTGATCACTCACATGTGATTGAGGGCCTGTTGGCCCGGTCGAATCTTGCCAAGTTGATGTTGTGGCTCGATCATTGACCTCCGCCAATGTTGCAGCTCCACCCGGTCCACAATCACGAACTGGTGCACCTGATGCCCGCAATGAAGCTCCCTGGTTGCGCCCGCAACCAACTCTCCGAGATTGATCATGAGAGCAATCTAATCGCGGCGCCGACCTCCCTCGTTGCACACCTTCGAACTCGACTTCATCGTATTGTTTGCGAACCAGGAATCCCAATGTGGAAGACTTTTGCTGCAGAAGGATCATGTCCTCGCTGCACACCGCCACGACCACGGCCTCATTGCACCGACTGCGGATGCCCACGACTTGCCATCGCGTAAAAAAAAACTTCAAACATCGCTTAAAAAAAATAGAACAAAATCTCCCCAAAAAACACCCGGCTTTTGGGCGCACCCATAAAACTCACAAACTCTACAAAATGGCGCAATAAGGGAGTATTTTGACGAGCCCGCTCTTCAACCCATGCCAAATCTCTAATTTTAGTTTGACGTGGGCCTCATTAGTTATATTCTTAGGAAAATGATGTAGTTGACCATTCATTGTATGCAACTTTTGTTCTTGAAGTAACACTCAATGTATCGTAAGTCTCCAAAAAGAGTTAGGGAAGACTTGGGGTGTTAGGGCTCACGTTATTTCCACCACGACTAGACAATTAATGTGGTCCATATTCATTTTTCCACAAAATGTAATTTTCCACCCATGTTAATAGGATAGTTTAGTGTACTTGTCATGCTCTGATGCAACCACCATTAGTTATGAACATTGCCTTTTGGAGTGACTTTTATAAAATGAGAATAAGCCCACATTAAATTATGAAATATAGTCATGTCTTGCACACTACACTACATTGATTATCCTAATTAGTGAGGGAGGGGTAATAGTTGCATGTGGGAAATTAGTGAAGGCAATACTAATTTTCTTTACATTATGACATTAGTGCCACCAAAAGCTCTAGGAAGCATTGTTCATCTTAACATTATTCATTGAAAATACTATTCATAGGAACGCTATTCACTTAAAGTACCAGCACATTCATCCTAGCATTATTCATTGCACAAGCATGTCTTTGGATATTAAAAAATAAAAAAATAAAAAAACATCACTTTACAAACACCTTAGAGCACAGACTATCAAATATACATGAATTTAGTATCACTCAGTAAAATTTCAACCCTCACTAATTTTGAGACTTGGCAAAATAGTGCATGTTCCAAGAATTAATACCACATGCACTCATTGGGACAATCAACGTAGTTTCTTCTATTTTGTAGAATAATGTCTTATTTACTATAATGTGCACCATATCAAATCAAACTAATTAGATTAGTGACAAAAGCTTAATTTAAGGCCACTTCACACAAGAGACTGAGAGCCCGTGACCATTACACTTCTAGGATTCTCAATGGTGGAAAGGTGGAGCTGGTCCAAGTTCGCTTCACAGTACGCTTGAGGGACCAACGGAGTAAATGAATGCAAGATGGATGCAAAGTCTACATGGATTCCAACAGGGCATCAAATGGATCACGTTTCATGGTCACTTGGACTATTTTCAAAAACCACCTGGAGGTAGACCTAACACAAAACGAAGAGACCATGGCACTCCGAACGCTCCCAACCATTGATTTATTCTATTTTATCATGACCGAAGACCCGCATGAATAGAAACTCATTGAATTAGCTTTTGGTTGAGGGCCCAGTCACATATGACTTCACACTACACTCGAGGGTCCGTGACCACACTCCATGATTTTGAAGGTGTGTTGGGACGGCCTTTGGACACTTTCTTTTGGGCTCTCAAAATTACGTGGTCACGGCTCTTGGCTCGTGTGTGAAGCGGCCTTAATAGAGCCCACACCAAAGAGAACTGTTCGAAGAAAGAGTGCACCTATACGGGTGCTACAGACAGTCACTGAATGGGCTTGGTTTCTCCAAAGTGGGTATAAGATGCTAAAATCTAGATTAATACCAGATGACATTACAAATTTGTGGTAATAATTCAAGGATATTATATGTGAAATCTAGGGGCCCACCAAAGATGGTCATGTTGCTGAAGGAATATTATGTCCTAAACATAATTAAGTTTTCAAAGATGCTGATTTTTTTTTGTATACCTTAGAACAAAAATACATAGTTTCCCTGCTTGTAACAGTGTCCGGGGAGTTTTCTGGGCATGATCGGACAATATCCTAGTGATTCTAAATCCAACCGGTTGCTTTTGCGTTGGCTTGTCGGCCTTCTGTCTCAACACAAAATAAAAAATAAAAATAAAAATAAAAAATCCAACCGGTTACATGTTGACATCTTCCGGTTTTGCTTTATTCATTTGAGGTATATTCTTTAGATTCCTCCCAAATGATAAGTGAATCTCATGAAGTCTTGAAGTTCAACCTGTTCATCTGTAATTAACCGCCGGTTCATCCTGAACATAGGCTTGTGATGTTTTTAGGATATTGGATTTAGTGTTGGATTTGGTACTCCGATCAAATATTATTGTGGTCTTATAGGCACAACTTAGTTATCCTAAGACTCAACCAAAATTTTGGTTGGGAGTTGGTTGCTTTGTGCACAAAACTTTTCATGATTGGTCACATACTATGATTGTCAAATACTAATTGGAACTATGCAAGGTCATAACTCCCTATTATGGGTTTTATGTTTTACAAAAAATAATTAAATAAGTTGCAGGACTTTACTTCATGAAAACTTACATTCTTAGCCAAAAATTAGAGCATTGCGTAACCCCGTACACTAATTGACATTAATTACCATAAAGTTAATCTTAACAAAACTATTAAACAAATTGAAGTTGGCCCTGACTATTTGGTGTAGTCGGTTTAACCCCTAACTTCCCACACCCAATTTCCTTCAAATCTGCCCATAAAATGTGACCTCAATTTCAATGACCTTAGTTGAAGACTTAAACTTCTTTTGGCAAATCCAACCATATAGATGCTTGCAGGTTATATGTGAGTACTCACAATCCAAAAGTCAAACGTTGAACTTCTGTTATGTAGAAGATTATGATAGGAATGTCAATAGTGGTCTTGAGTGGGCATTATCTTAGAAATTAAATTGGGGTTAGTTTTTTTATCAAACCTCTGCTCAAATCATCTCCAAATGACAAGGAAGGGATAATATACCTACTCATTCAAATGAAGGGCAAGATACCTACTCAAATCAACACACCATGTGGTTGAACTAGGCCTTTGCCTGGTATGGAGGTAATCAAACATTGTTGCAGTTGTGGCTTCAGTGGCAGGGCCTGGCTTCATTATGATTAGCATCTTGGTGACTTGTGATTGTATTCCAAGTGTTACTAAAGTTGTAGTGCATGGGAGGGGCGAGGTTTTTTTTTGTGGCCGGAATTGTCATATGGTCACAAACAAAAAAACACCGCTCCTTTGTAAGTCTATAATGCCCAAATGTTTTTACAAGGACCAACAATTATTGTTAGGCTTACATTTAGTGTTGGCGACACTACACATGTGGTTTATAGTTAGTATTGAGCAAAGACATATATAATTGGTGATACTAAATACAATCTTTAACTTGGGGTAGTTCACTTAGTGCATTTTTAAAACAACGTGCGGCATGATATAGGGAGGATTAAATTTGTTTGACATAAACTTTATAAAAGAAAACTCCAAATAATGAAAGGTCCATTAAAAATAGACAAACCCATTACAAGTAAGGTATATAGCTTTAAAACGTGGGCCATTCCTTTTTTGTTAAAATAACGTTGGGGCTGAAAACAAGGATCCTAGGATGTATGTTTAGTAAGATCAAATTTGTACGCATGCTTCACGAGGGATGGATGAAAAATGGCTCATTGTTTGCCCATAAATGGTTGTCTTCTTGCACTACCGTTTGTAAAAAAACACCTAGGGTTTTGTTTCTTCCTTGAATCCCCTGTGTTTTGGGCAACTTTTTGTTGAAGTTCCTCCTTGTCGAAGCTTATGGTAACAAAGTCCATCAAGTATGTTTTGTTGTAGTTGTGCCGCAATATTACAACAAGTTGAAGGTTTTTTAGGAGGAAACATGTGCCTCACTTAGGATTCCTTTGGACAAAAAACCAGTGTTGGAGTGGCCGTTTGAGTTTCGGGACAATGATGATAAATTTAGGATTCGGCAGAAGGTGGAGGGTTTGAATGACGTAGTGGCTGATGTGTATGTCTTGCCGCAATGGAGTGAGGTGGAGGGAGCCCCTAAACGGTTTTGTTTATATGATGGAAATCACGTACCAAATCCAAGTCACCAACAAGCGGCCGAGGAGAAGTTTCCATGGACTAAAGAGGACAATGAAGACCAACATGTAGAGCCTCTCATAAACTCTAGGGTTATGGGTTCCACATGGATTACTGTTTTTTTGGACCACCATATGAACTCAACCCTAGTTCCAAATGACGTGTGGGAGCGGTATCTTGAACACACATAAAATATGAAGAGGATTTTTGAAGTGTTCATTGCAGGAAAATAATTGATGGGTGCTAAAGTCTTGGGACTTTAATGGTAATAGAGTGGTGAAGATCTTCTGCATCAAATGTCGCAAGGAGATTGGGGGAGACAATGAAAAACATGACAAAAACCAACATTCAAAATTTGTTCAACAATTTCAAAGAAAATCATTTGCAATCTACAACCCATGTGAATAATTGGTGTGTCAAAAACGATATGAACTATCAAGATTGTCCACAATCCATTGCACCTTAAGGGGATGGGTGTGCATCTCACTCATGAGATGCACCAAAAACTCATTGACCATGGGGTTGTTGTTATAGCGGAAGTGAACTTGTCGTTGTTTGTTGCACACAAGCCCTTCATAGACCTAGGGATGTTCAAGGAATCTGCCCCAAAGAGTTTTTGGATGAAGGTGGACATGCCACCTCGCACGGCCGGTTAGAAAAAAGTTAGTCCATGATTCATGTGAGGCCTCCTACAATGTTCTCTTGCCAAAGAGTAATGTCATCCTACAATAATCATATGTCAAAAGACACGTCTCTTTGGTTGATGATTACCTATAGTATATTAGTGATATTCATAAAGTAAAGCAGATAAAACCATGGGTTTAGTATTCCCAAACCTTGAGTTTATGAGAATTAATAAGAAGTCATCCGAGTTTTCTTTATGCGTAAATTATCATACATAAAGAGTGGTGTTGGGCTATTAAGAAACCAACGTTTTGGCTTGTCCTACTAGAATGGGTGGGCCAAGCTAGCCTTGCATAGCCAACTTGAGATTTAGGACAAGGAGTCCCATGCGCATACTTTATTTTAGATTTTAAAGTCCTCTAAAAATTTGAGACGTGAAATAAAGAGTTTTTTTTTAAAAATCACGCAACTTTCAAAATAGGCTCTGATACACGACGAGCTAAGGAATTCTTAATAGAAAGTTTCCTTAAAGAAGGATCAAACCCATGGTTTCTTCCCCTTTTGAGGGACTTTATGGATAACTCTATTATCTAGTTATACTTTGTTGTGTTTAGGCCTCCATTCTTTTCAACGTGCTAGACAAAGGAAGAAACTCAATTCACATTGGTTGTGTTGAAGTTTCAAATTCAAATGGATCAAAGTTAATCTATGATATCATCCTTTTGCTTGTATGAAGGGCAATAAATGGTGAGAACTGGCTACAAGTAACAAATGAACCGGTTTGTTTTTCCCATATTACGAGCTCAAAACTAAAACTCTATGAAGCAACCAACCCATATTTTGGAAAAATAAATAAATGCCTATTTTGAGTAAAAACGCAAGGAATAACCGAAGCATTTCAATGAACAAGCCATTGATAACGAAAAAGGAAGGATAGCAACCGAGTTGGCTAATTTCTCTCCCTTCACTTATCAAGGGAAATTATGCCATGATTTGATCAAAGTTTGTTTATTATTAGCTATAAACAAATATGATGTTTTGAGCACATTAGATGAATCCTCATCAAGTATTAAATTTCCCTAAAACAACATCATGTGGCCCGAGGTTGCTATCATTAGTTTTAACACCAAATTAGTCTCAAAGATATGAGTTAATCTAGTCCAAGTCATTTGAGACGATTGGTCATTAAATTTCACATAGTCACGTTTTATGTTGGTTGAATGAGAGGTATGCTTGTATGCGATGGAATTCCTTCTCTTCCAATTCTCACAAGTGAATCATGAGATCACTATATTGAGATTTCCATATAGATAATAATACATTTTTGTCAAGATTATGGGCATAGTCAGTCAAGATCCTAGTGATTCTAAATCCAGCCAGTTACATGTTGACATCTTCCGGTTTTGCCTTATTTGTTTGAAATATATTCTATAGATTCATCTAAAATGATCGGTAATTCTCCTAAAGTTTTGAACTTCAACCGGTTATTTCTCAAACTCAACCGGTTCATCAATAACCAACTGCCGGTTCTTTCCCGAGCAGTGGTTGGGGAAATGATCGATCGCAAGAGGGAATTATCGCACACAAGCCTACCACATGAACTCCTCATGAACGACCAAGTATTTGTGGCACCCATCAAAATTGGACGTGAAAACGTTGGAACGACACGACATATTGTATTTAGTGTCACCAATTCTATATGTCTTGCTCAATACTATTTGTAAATGGCCCGTATAGTGTCATCAACACTAGATGTATACCTATGAATATTTGTCTTCCCTTGTATGATTTTTTTGGCATTGTAGATTAACAATATTATAATTAGCCTCACTTACTAAGTGGATTTTCATCCAATCTTTAATCATCCATGACAATATTCTATTATAAAAACGTTAGGATACAAAATATATCAAGTTATGTAAGAGTGGTGGGAGTTCATCACATAGATGTAAGTTGGGATGATAATACTTATAAATTTATGAATAAGAAGTGTCATTAGAAAAGTAACCACATTGACATAAAATACCATATGACACTAGATACAATATTTTAGTTAGTGTCGGTATGGTATACATGTGAATGCATGGTCTCAATATTCAACATCAATTATGGTATTAAACACATTACTCATGGGGTATCTAAATTATAATGAGAATCAAATATTGATATTTAGTGGGTATGTCAAGATGAGAGAATCTTTGTATATATGAGTAATTAACTAGGTTAATAACATTCTAAATCATATTGATACTAGGACAATCTTGCCTAGGTATGAAGGTTCTTGCATAGTGTATAGACCCAAATGATGTGTATATGTATACATGTGTGTGTGTGTGTGTGTGCGTGTGTGAAATCCTTGTTATACAATCCCGAATGGACATAATAAAAGACAATACCATTCCAACATTGGTTGGAACCTCCTTACACTTCCAAATTTTATAATTATTTTTTTAGATGATTTGATTATGAAATTTACTTTAAAAGACCTTGAATTAGTCTAGAGGAACCCATATGAGATGAATTAATCATAATTCATGAAGTTCATATTTTTACTAGACATGCCTTTACCTCGGTAGTAGTGGTGGGAGCCCAACTCTATGCGGTGGGCATCTAGCCAAACATGAGTTTTTAGGGTCATGTTGATGATCCTCTTTCAAAGAAGCACCTAATGCGGGGTCACTTTGATGATGCCCATTCAAATGTGCACCTAATTTAGACCCATTTCACACTTGTCCATAGATGTGGGCCCAAAGATGTTGAGTGATCGTGCTTGTGGTTGGGGGTTCAACAATACGGACCCATGTGTTAATTCCTCAATCTATTGGTGCACTGAACAAACATGAAATGATTTACTTACTTAAATGTGTGATTAGAATCGAGGAGGCAGTTCCACTACCATTCATTGATCACTGCAAAGTTCTAGTCATGTCAACAATTATTTTATTTCTTATGGTTTAATTGGAGAGTGTAACTTGCATTACAATTACAACCATTGCTTGATGGACTTTTACTATAGTTAAATGGGAACAACCTTTCATTTTTATAAGTATAATAAGTAGTTGGTAATTTTGTTATATGAAGATGGTAATATTTTTCTAACATTTAGATGATGCTAGTGTTAGTATTATGATCTCGTACTTATGAACACTATCATCGTATAAGACTTGGGCAACAAGTCTTTCATCGTTGAAAATTGACATGTGTCATAGAATCTATCATCATGGTAAATTTGCATGTTATTACTCCGAAGTGCATGATGTGTTGTCCAAGTTCAATATGTTGGCAATGGAAAAATTAGCATTTTGTTTGGTTAAGACTCTTTTTAGAAGTGTGGCACCAAGTTAATCAATGAAGAAAATAGACTCATGATCTTTGGTACTCATGTGAGTACTATCTAATCATCCTTCCTATCTTATTCCACAACGTAGTACACTTTCTCGTTGTAAAATGAAATACAATATTTTACTCCATTTACTTCAATTGGTGGCGCCATATATTAGTGTGGTCTCCATGGTATTGCCACAAGACTAAAGGTAGGCAAAATGGTGTTGTGGCATGGCGTATCACATGAATTGGTGTGGTCCAAATATTAAGAATGGCTTTGTTAAAAACACGTGACATGGAGCCATGCACACTAGCGGTGGTGGTGGCGCCGCCACATGGCAAATAAAGGAGCATCTTCTCCACTAAAGGACTTCACGACACACACTACTTTGAAGTTTGAACAACGGGAAATGGGTCATGGTGCACATGTCGATATCCCCACTTTCAAATTGATTCTATTGCCAAAATGAATGAGTGCAGAATCGTATGAAATTCTTAAACCAAATACTAGAGGTGGGATGACAACTTTAGAATCTTCAATTAGTGTGATCCACTAGCATTGCGTGCAATTACAAGTGGGTTCGTGCTGCTACCCGAAGAATGTCAATGGAGGTCACTTTGAATATTGTGACCTATTTTCCTTCACAAAAAACAAGCAACTCAATCTAGTTGGTCCTTGCGTCGGTAGCGGTGTTCTCGGCTTGCAAGTATGCTAGATACTCGATGAATTCTCAAAGGCCGAGCCACTTTGCCAACAAATTATATAAGCTTACCCCAAATTTAGATATTCCAACCTTCCCACATTGTTTCTCCCAAGCACAAGACTTTTGACAAAAGAAACACAAATGTTCATATAAGATACGTATCATTATCCACACTCATTTAATTACATCACAAATTAAAGGTCCCTACTATGGTTGACTAACTTTTTTTCTTTTTTCTTTTTTAAAAAAAAAAACTTCTCTTTCTCTCTCGATATATATATATATATATATATATATATCATGTGGGAAATTTCACAAGCTGTCCACTTTGTGATGGATGACATAAGCAAAATATGTATTTTCCATAAGCACAATAGGTAATTCAAGTGAGATTGCATGAGACTTGATCTTGGCACTATTTTTGAAGTAAAGGTGGATATTTCTTGAATTCTTGGAGGTGAACTCACATATGACTTAACATGTTTTCCTTTTAGACAATTCACACAATTGGATTTGTACCTATACTTCATAAAACCCAATCAAACCTTCAAATGTTTGAGGAACCAAAAAGTAGTTGGGAGCGTATCTTAAAGATTTTTTTTCTCAAGGACAATTTCATTTCCTTATGTGTATTTCTCTTGCACTTTGAATTGATACATTTTACGATTTCTTGAGTAAATTGATCAATGATCTATATTCATATTTGTGTCCATGAATGTTGAAGTGGTTGGAGCCCTTAAAATGTTATTTTTTTTACATGATGTCATGTTTGAGGAAGTAACAAGGTTAATGAGATGCATATTTATGGCTTTCCTGCCAAGCTATGCAACCTATGTTTTCAACCAATCAAATCGAACATGATGTGTTTTTTTTTTAAAAATGTGATCAAACATTTACTTATTTTAAGTATAAAATTTGTTTATACATATAATTGGTGCAGATAAAGGACATTGATGATCCTTATTCCAATCATATGGATATATTCTAAATTCTAAATTCATTCCTTACACTCTTCACTTTTATGACAACTCCAAACAAGGCAGGTAACTCATATCTTATAGCATATTTTAATTCAAGTTAGAACCCCCTAAGCTTTTAGGATTTAAGGTCCACGATCCACTATATGTTAATTTACCCTACAAAAATATGCAAGCCTTTAAGAAATAAAATGTAAAGTGTACACAATGTGACTAAAATATGTGGTGGTACGGCATTTATGTTATTCAACAAGCAACTAATTGCCTGACCCTAAAACATTCTAGGGGGCTTCCCAAGCATGAATTTATTCCTTCAATGTGCACATGACCCCAATGTGAGGCCAAACCCACCACCCTTAAGCGTCCTAGTCCGGGTGATGGTTTTGAGAATCACATGTATTATATCAAAACTCGTGGTAGCATGAAATGTGACTTCCATCTCAATGGGCACCCACATTACTTAGAATCATGATGTTTTATTAATGCTAGCCTGTGGGAACACGCGAACACCAAAATATCCGGATTGGCGTTTTTAAGTATCTAATCCGGTTTTGTCCGGATGACCCTAGTATCGTCTAGGGATTCTGTGAAGTGTAGGAGGTCTAGAACTCTCCGTACCTGCTTATTTTCTATTCCTCAGCCAAATTTCCGGAAACCCCGGTTTCCGAACTTTTGGTCTTTTGGACCCTCTTTGTCCTCTTCCGGGGTGTGCCTTTCCGGATTGTGTCTCTAGGTCCTAATTATAATGCTTACTTGGCCCTCTACTTCTATCCTCCAGAATAGGTGGTTTCTTCCGGTGAAGATGTCCTCTATAAGATTAGAATCCGGAAATTCCCTCACAACCAATCCGGATTGATCAAATCCATCTTGGCAGGTCACACAGAGAGATCCGGATTATTTCTTAGGACCACAATGACCAGAGGAGTCCGGATTCCAACCGGAGATCTGGCTCGATGGGATAAATGGGTGACCCGTACCACTTTCCGGATTGTCCCGTCCACCGGCGATGAGACCTCTTCAGAAGATCATATTGGCGCAAGTCCGGATCCCTTCCGGACCTTTGCCCAATCTTCCCCACGGCTATCTCACCTGGACGTTACCCAGACCTCCGGAACAATGAGGTTCCCTTCCCACTACACTCCGGAGATGGCCTCCAACCCGGAACCCTAACTATTCCGGTCCTTCCCTTCTCCTTCTGACGGATCGATCCGGCTACCTCTACCTTGGATTCTACTCAATCTGAGATAACTGGGCGATCCGTACCACTTTCCGGATTGATCCGTCTAAGAGCGGTGGGGCCTCTTCAGAAGATCAGATTAGCGTAAGTCCGGATCCCTTCCGGATCTCACCCAATCCTCCCAGCGACTATCCCACCTAGACGTTACTCAACCATCCGGATCAGTGAGGTTTCCCTCCCACTACACCCAGAGAGGATTTGTAAGGCAATAACCAGATCAGATCCGGGTCTCCTCTCCCATGTCCTATCCGGAACTCCTACCCCTCATACTCTCTCTCTCTTCCGCTAACGATCTCCGGATCATTCGTACACAAAATCAACCAAGGAAAATCAAGGAGTGAGAAATGAAGGAATTTATTAGAGTAGGAGCAATCAAAATATAACAATGGAGAAGGAACCCTTCCCCAACTTCTTATTCAGCCTTAAGTAGAGGCCCAAAAATCCCTAAACTGAGGGCGGCGGCCCAGACGGCCGCCCCTAAGGAAAACCCTAACTGCATGTGAACCCAAAATGGTGCTCACATGTGGTGATTAACTCTTCGAAACCAATTTTAGTTTGACTTTGATGTGTTATGATTATTCACAAAACATAAAAAGAGTGAATTGTGGTTTGGATTTAAGTTTAGGCTTTAGAATGTGTTGTATGATTATTTCAAGGTTGAATTCAATAAGAGTATGCCTTGATAATGTGAGTAGGGGGTAAGGTGAAGCAAGGTGAGCTCCGCGGGTTAAATGCCCACTTTTGGATCCACCTTGTTAGTTTAGGAAGAAGGAAGCTTGGTGGAAGGGGATTAGTCCCTACTTTAGAGGTGAAGGTTAAGGGATTTTGATTGGAGGCGCTAATCCTATCCTTACCTCTCTCTCCCTCTCTCCCTCTCTCCCTCTCTCCCTCTTTACTACTTAAGGTGGTTTCTCTCTTATTTTTCTCTCTCTCCATCAAGCGCTCTCAAGGGAGCAAGCTCTTAAGAGCTTGAGCCACGTGTGTGGATTAGTAGGTTTTAGTAAAGTTAAGTAGTTAAGCTGTCTCTCCCTCAATACCTCCCAAGTGAGTGAGCTCTTAGAGCTTGAGATTGCCTAGGAGGATTAAGGGTTAGTTTAGTGAAATTAGTGGGATATGTTCATTCATTGGTTAAGGGACTAGAGGAATATTCGATTAATCATTAAGGGTTGAGAGTAGTTGTTAGGACTTATTAGACATCTGCCTAAACACTGTTGGGGAACCGAGTTTATTTGCTGCTGGGCAGCTGGACTGCACCGAGTTAGTGTTGCTGGGCAGCTGAGATTGCACCGAGTAAGTGGCTGCTGGGCAGCTGAGACTGCACCGAGTTAGCGCTGCTGGGCAGCTGAGATTGCACCAAGTTAGTGTTGCTGGGCAGCTGGACTGCACCGAGCTGGTTGCTGCTGGGCAGCTGAGATTGCACCAAGTTAGTGTTGTTGGGCAGCTGGACTGCACCGAGCTGGTTGCTGCTGGGCAGCTGAGATTGCACCAAGTTAGTGTTGCTGGGCAGCTGGACTGCACCGAGCTGGTTGCTGCTAGGCAGCTGAGATTGCACCGAGTAAGTGGTTGTTGGGCAGCTGAGACTGCACCGAGTTAGTGCTGCTGGGCAGCTGAGATTGCACCGAGTTAGTTGCTGCTGGGCAGCTGGACTGCACCAAACTTATTTGCTGATCCCAGGTTAACCAAGGGACTGCCGGTAAATAGGCCGGATTTGGACCGATAGGTTAATTAGCCGGTTGGCTAGTTTAGTGAGCTAAGGTTAAGATTAAGTAGAGGATGCCACTAAACTAGCCATGAGGGTGTTAGACCATTTGTAGATTAAAATAGTTCCTAGGCAAGTATTAAGCTCAATAAGATAGGCGATGTGTGGGTGGATGTCACATGTGATTGCATTTAATATTGACTATGGAGTAAAGTGTTTCTTAACACTTGTACACTCTCAGTCAGCATAATTCATGTGCACAATTAATGGAGAATGTGGAGGATTCTTGCAATGGCAAGAAAAAGGAAGTAACGATTAAAAGAGTGAGGGGAATGTCCTTAAGGGCATGTGTGGCTAAAACCGCGGGTTGGACTCTTGAGAAAGCCAACTCTACCACAAGCCAAGAGGCTAACATTAATAAAGCACAATGAGTGAGACAATATGTGTTCATTTGAACATGAAAATTACCTTGCACATGGTTCAATGTTGTAATAGACACATGTGATTCTCAAAGTCATCATCCAGACTAGGACGCTAAAGGGGGATGGATTTGGCCTCACACGGCACCCGTTCTCCCGGATTTTTCGGATCAAGATCCGGATTTTCCGCTGACAGAACCCGAGGAAGAATTTTATTCCTCATCTTCAAAAACTCCTAAGTCCTATCTTCCTACCTCTATTCTTCCTAACTGATCTAACTATCATCCTAACCTAAGAAGAGCGGTGCTTCTTCTGAGCCGCTCCCTCCTTCGACTGGCCTAGTCCACTGACGGCGGATGAGCCGCCTCCCGGCAACGCCTTCTACAACCACGTGAGCATCCTCCTCATGTTCGGAGAAGGGGCAATCTCATCCTCCGAGTCCGTTGTTCTCTCGGTCTTTGGTGTTCCGGTCTTTGGTGTTCCGGAAATTGTACTCCCCTTCCGGATGCTCCGGACCGGAGAAGGATCGCTTCCGGTGCGCTGTTCCGGATTTTGCCCGCCCGGGATCGAGGCAGTCCACAGATCCCTGTTGGAGGCCGCCCTTGAGGGTGGCGGAGGGAATGGGCTAACCATTTGGCAGTCTTGCGGAGACGACGGCGAGGCTTGGTCCATAGGGGCCTTACCCCTACTCGGAGTTGCCTGTCGATCCGAAGTCTAGTGCCTTATCGGCGTCCTAGCCCTGTCCGGAGTCCGGGACCGATCCGAGGTCCGCGGAACAGGGGACTGGCCTCGTCCGGATCTAACAGACCCGGTACTTTTCCTCCTCACCTAGGGAGAACGGATCCTTTCCGGAGCTCTCCCGGAACTAGCAGGCCGAGAGCCACCTCCCTGTTGGCTGGGTCCTGCAGATGTTGGCGGGTTCTGAACCAGGGCGACTTCACCAACTACCTCGTAGAGGGTTCCGGTTGGTGACCCAGGCGGACCCGGATAGAGTACCCGCCGGGGTGTTCCGCTTGGCGGAACCACCTTTTGGATTTCCGCCAGGAGATCCTTCATTGTCCGTGAGTACTTCACAAGGATGGGGAGGGTCTGCCTGGCGGAAGCGGGTTCTCCGGACTCCATCATCCGGTCGTAGAGATGCGCCTTGTTGAGGATCTCTGCCGGATGCCCCACCAGCTCCCGGATCCGGCTGAAGAGCATTGTCTGCTCCGCGTGGTACTTCCGGGTTTCTTCGCTCTTCTGATTCAGCTCCTGAGTCATGGCCGCTACCTGCGCGGTTAGGTGAGCATTCTCCGTCTTGGCCTGCTCGAGTTCCTTCCTGTCCGCCCTCTTGGCCAACTCCCGGAGGATATTTCTGGGTCCGCAGTCGTCCAGGGCCTGGTTCGCTCCTCGGACGATGTGTTCCAACCGGTAGTATTGGTTCTGTAGGTCCTCCATCCCCTCCTGGACCCGCTTGAAGGGATTTTCCGGAAAGTCCCAAGCGGATAGATCCACATTCCGCCACGTGGTCTCCCGGCTGGGGCCGGCTTCCGGATGATAATGAGGGGGAGGAGAGATTGGCCTCTGGAGGGGTGGCGGGCTTCCGGGTGAGGAGGGAGGGGCTTCCGGAATGATGGGGTCACTAGAAGTCTCTGTCTCGAGGTCTCCAGCTTCCGGATGGAGCTTGTAGGTGACCTCGTCCGCCGCTATCGTCAGCAGGTCCTCCTCCTTGGCCGTAAAACAGTCAAAATGTTGATAGAGGTGCAGAATGAAGGGGGAGAGGAAGGAGGGTTTCCGGCCTATATGGGGGAGGGCCCGCCCTACTATCTCCTAAATTATCAAACCCCAATTCACTGGCCGGATTCCGGACATAGCACCAAACAGGGTGTTAGCCATGGTAAGGCTAATCCGCTTCGGCTTGTCCGGGTTAAGGATGGGTAGGAGGAATTCTAACACCCTCCGCTCTCTCAGGTTCCGGCAGTTCCCGGGGTGGAAGCCGTCTTTTGGATCCGCGTCCCCTCTAAACTTTCTGGCGAACAGGCCATCACGGCGTCCGGCCCATCCCTCTGCAATTCCCCTCGGGAACCCGTAAACCCTGTTCCAAACATCCAGAGTCCAATTATCCGGATCCCTCCTCTTGGTCCCTAGCCACTGATTACCTCTCTCAAACTTAAATTCCCGGAGGGTATCTTCCGCCCGGAGGTTCCACGGTTTGGCGAGCAACCCCGCACAGCCCATAACCCGGAGATCCTCCGCTAGCTCCTGCAATTCCCTGTCCTCTCTTGGAATTGCAAGAACTAGGGCTTTGAGCGGAATAGGGATGGGTTCCCTCTGATCCTCTTCCCATGTTTCCGGCATCTTTCTCTCTTCTCTTAACTTCCGTCTCAATTACGGAAACTCTCTCTCCTCCGGGTACCCTCTCTTCCGCTCAACTGCTACGGAGTCCCGGCAAGCCAACTGCCAGTGACTGGAAATTACGGAGTCCCAGCAATCCAACTGCTGGCGGCTCGAAGAAAACACAGCCTCACCACTCGTTCCCTCAATAATTTTTCTCCTTGCAAAAAGTGGGGAGGAGAAGGAAGGGACCCTTAAATAACCTCCCCCCCCCCTCTTCCTTCCCCTGTTGCCGTTAGGGTTTAACGGAAAACGGTTACCAACCGTTTTCCGACGGTTTTCCCCCAACCGACATAAATCCGTTGTAACCGCCACTTCCGGACCGTTGGTTAATCTTGGCGCAACCGTTACTTGGTCCGGACCAGCGGTTTGGACCATGATTAAACGGTCCCCCTAATTCAATTTGACGGACCAGTAATAATACTCATTTTTATCCTTTTTATCGCGCAAGGCGGGTTTAGAATGCCCTATTTCCTAATACAATTAATTTATCCTAAGGGGCCCTATTATCTTCATATAAGCAGGGTAAAATACGGAAAATGAATCCGTATTTCCGTATTTCCGTCGAATTTGGACTCCCACATAGCCTCTTGAGTAGATAGAGCATTGGCCTTTTCAAAGGTCCAACCCGCGGCTTTGGCTACACATGCCCTCAAGGACATTCCTCTCAAAACCTTGGGCTTGGCCAAGGTCTTCTCCTCCTTGCCCTCGACCTCGGCGGGGCTTTTGGTTGTAGAGTCCATGAAGTGATGAGGTAACTAGCACCCTGCTCCTCAAGCCATCACCTTTGTGTTCCACATAAATTTTTGCACTCCCATTTACTCCACTTAAAGCGTTCAAGTGTTTAAAAACATTATTCCCCGTTACAACCTTGTTGGCGCCACCCGGCACACCCCCAAGTATTTAAACCAACAATCTTTCCTCTAGGGCCAACACCTAACACCTTGTGGCCTCTCTTATACACCCACTAAACTAATCCCTTCAATTCTAATTCAAACCCAACCCCCCAATGTCTACCATTCAACTTGATGCCAAGCCTAATCCTTAAGGGACAGTCCTCCATGCTTCGGCCACAGTCTCCAGGCTTCGGCCCCACAATCCAGGCTTCGGCCCACAGTCCAGACTTTTTAGCCTCGGCACATTAAACCCATTTGCTAACTAGCTAATCTACTTAAGGCCCAGCCTCTAATCCACTAATCTATTTAAATCCTACCCTCTAACATAACTTAATCAACACTTATCAATGCAATTAAATAAGAGAGGAGAGAGAACTAAACCATAACTTCTCAATGGAAATTAAGATATTATAGAGGGAGAAAAGAAAAAATAACAAGAGAGGGGGAAAGGGAGAGGGTAAGGAGGCCTTGTGTGAACCTATCCCCTTTACCCACACTCCCCTCACAATACAAACATGCTTATGTGCCCATACACACGTGTGCGCCCACACGTGCAAGATGGGAAGAGAGCGAAGAGAGAGAGAGTGAATAGGAAAACAAGTGAGTGAAGAAGGTGAGAGTAAGGAATATAAGGGGAGGGAGAAGGGAAGAGGTGAGCGCCCCCAAAGCTCAAGATAAGCCCCTCGATCCTCTCCTACTTCGTAGGCTCTTATTCTATTCACTAAGCCTTCAACTCTTAAACCAACAAGATGGATCCCAATTCAAACTTTTAAACTCAAGGAGCTCCCCTTGGTTTACCACACACTACACTCACCTAACCAAAACACTTCCTTCATGCCGCTAAGCTTCTAATCAACTACACAACATAAGCCTAAGGCCTAAACATAACTTCATACCAAGCCTCATTCTTTTTATATTTTTGAGAATAATCATAAAACATCAAAATCTAACTCCTAATGGTTTCAAAGGGTTAATAACACATGTGGACATCATTTTGGGCTCACACCCAAGTAGCATCAAATTGTGGTCAAGCCAATTTTGTTGCATGTTTTGGGAAGAGTTGGAATTTGCATTTGATTCTCAGACACACACTATGATTATACGAGTCTCGGATAATCGACACACGTCTCTAAAAGAAATATGCAAATTACATTCCTTAACAATATATTAAATCTATCACAAGGGTAGATTTTGTGTATTTTCTAGTGACACGTGACAATTTTCTATTGACACATGAGTCCATGATTCATATGCTTGTGGCAACACTACGTTCTATGGCTTACATCATACAACAAAAAATTGCAAGAAAATTTGGGAGTAAGGATGCCCGAGGTGAGAGCACTGGGAATATTTATGTCCATAGAAACCGCCAACTATGATATTTTGTTTGAGGGGTTTATGAAAAGGGGCAAGTCACTTATAAATAATTCCATTTTATTTTTTTACATGGCACCTACGGTACTACTATCACGATGACGAGTGTTACTTATCCAATATGGGGCCACCGAGCCCTTCACTATCATCCACCTTATTTGATGACTATTTTTCAACGGATTGCACTGCAAGTAAGCACTTAGGTTCCATCTTCAACACACATAAGATATCCCAGCATCATTTTTGAACTGGGAAAAAGAGAACAATGATGATGACTCTCAACTTGCCCCCATTTTACAGTAATATCCCGCTTAAGTACGCACTCATTTAAGTACACATCCCGGTTAAGTGTGCAATTTTTTTGACAAAAATAAGGGTTCACATTTTATTGTTTGAACATGTCATGCAAAGTCATTTGTCATGAATGCATGATTTTTTTACGTTTGACATTCAATGTTAGGTTGTTAACGTTTCACATAAATGTCTCAAACAATCGTCGCAGTTCATCATACATTTGTCCAAACTTCTGTTGACGGATTTTTGGCATTAGTAGACATTAGTGCCGTTCGTTGCAGTATGTTCTCCCGGTTGTCCCAAACTTTCCGGATGGCGCCTTCACTGACTTCATAATCCAGCCCCAACATCCGCTTGCTTGGCGCATTCGACTTGCTCAACATTGCAATGATTTCATATCGTTGGGCTTTGGTCAAGCGGGTTGCCTCAAGTTTCATCCGTTTCCCGTTGCAATTCATTATATCGGAGGGTCTAGAAAGCGATATGAGTTGAATATGCACCTACCCACTAAGTGTGCACCAACGGCTCCAGTTCAAAGTGTGCACTTAAACGGGAGATTACGGTATTTGTTTGACCAATATGCTATTTTAGGATTCAATGATGCGTACATATTGTGACACACATTAAGTGGTTGATAATGGACATCATATGTTTAGCATGTTAAAATTTGGAGCATGCGAGCACAATTAACAAGATACATGTCGTTGTATAAAATATTTGACAATCTTGTGCGATCAAAAAATTAATTTGGAGATTGATAGAGTTAGATGTCAATTCAATTAGATTTTTGGTCAGAAGTTGGTTGTTTCACATAGAATATTTTTCTTGTTTGATAAGTTTTTGGAGCAGGTGTGGAGGTTTGAATGGAGAACTTCTTCATATTGGTTCATTGAGGGTCAACTTCATTTTGGGCATGTCATCAGCTGCTAGAACGAGTTTGGTCCTTGATGATCTGATATAGAAGGTTCTTCATTTAGACCTCCACACCAACTCCAAGCATGGACCGAAACTTATTGAACATGATAAGATTTGTATGCAAAACAACCAACTCCTCAACAATATTGGGGTATTTGATGATATTATTATTTTTAGTACCATTCACGTCTAAATGCCATGCAAGAACTTTCACACTAGGTGGAATTGTCCTAGTGTCAGTACGAATTAGAATGGTATTGACCCAAATAATAACTCGGGTTTACCAATATTCTCTCACCTTGACATACCCTTCAGAAATAAGTATTTGATTGGTCTTGTAATTTTGATACCATTGTTGATGTTGATTATTGATACCATGCATTCACCTATATACAATCCCAACATCGGGTTTGATTAAGATGTTCAATAAATGTGAATCATGTGCTATTTGGGCGAGTTTCCATATAGGATGCTTGCCCACCATATTCTAGTGGGAGTAAGGACAACCTCACCCAAATTTAGATGGAATCTGGTGGGGTAGGATCCCTATGTGCCAACTACACTAAATACAATAACTAGTGTCATATGCCATCTAATGTCCCTATTTTAACTTTTCAGATGGCACTTCTTATGAATAAGTTTACAAATATTGTTATGGATGATGGATGAGTTCATCCATTGGCCAAACCATACCTTCTCTTGTTAGCAACTTGTGATGAAATTTTGTCATGGATGATTGAAATTTGAATGAAAAATCACTATGGATAGTAATTGCAACACTATAAATCTATAATTCCCCCCCAAAATTACAAGGAATCAGAAATAGTGTTGGTGACACTACACATTTGTTTACAATTAGTATTGAGCAAGACAATTAGAATTGGTGACACTAAACATCATATGTAGTGTACCTACTCTTATATTCTCAAATCCAGGCCCACCTATTAACCTCCTCATCCATGTTACCAAGGATGGACCTCCTCTTTCAATCCTTCAGTGATCAACTTTTGTAGGTTAAAAAGTACTTTAATGGGCGCATAAAAATCTAGTGGCCCATGCCCATGGCCCTCCACATTCTAGTAGACCACCATAACATGTTTGTTGGTAGCTTGTGCTTATCTACATGAGAACACCTGCAACCCCCTATTATCTAGAATCTAGTGAGCGAGTAGTCTGCATGGAAACTCACCCTTAGGGCCACTTCACACACAAGCAAAGAGACGTGACCATGTAATTGTGAGAGCCCAAAAGAAAGTGTCCAAAGGCTATCCCAACACACCTCCAAATTCATGTAGTGTGATCATGGACCCTCGAGTGTAGTGTGAAGTCATAAGTGACCATGCCCTCAATCAAATGCTTTTTCAATGAATTTCTATTCATGTGGGTCCTCACACATGAAAAAATAGGAATAAATCAACGGTTGTAAGCATTCACAGTGCCATGGTCTCCCGGTTTTACAGTAGACCTACCTCCAAGAGGTGGTTTTGGAAAATAATCCATGTGACCATGAAACATGATCCATTCGATGCCATGTAGTAATCCATGTAGATTGTACATCCACCCTGCATTCACATACTCACTCCTTTGGTCCCAAGAGCGTAGTGTGAAGCGAACTTGGACCGGCTCCGCCTTTTCCACCAATGAGAGTGCTTGAAGTGTGGTGGTCACGGGGTCTCAGTCTCATGTGTGAAGTGGCCCTTAGGCAACCCGCGTCACTTTGAAACACTCCACTGCAAAGGACCAGGAGCAAGAGTTGTGTACGAAGGAGGAGCTTAGGGTCACTTCACACATGAGACTGAGGGTCCGTGACCATTGCACTTCAAGCACTCTCATTGGTGGAAAAGGTGGAGCTTGTCCAAGTTCGCTTCACACTGTGCTTGAGGGACCAACGGAGTATGTGAATGCAAGATGGATGTAAAGCCTACATGGATTCCTACATGGCATCCAATGGATCATGTTTCATGGCCACTTGGACTAATTCGAAAAACCACCTCTTGGAGGTAGACCTAACACAAAACTAGGAAACCATGGTACTCTGAACGCTCACAACTGTTGATTTATTCTAGTTTTTCATGTGTGAGGACCCGCATGAACAAAAATTCATTATAACAGTATTTGGTTGAGGGCTCAGTCACATATGACTTTACACTACACACGAGGATTCGTGACCACACTACATGATTTTGAAGGTGTCTTGGGACGGCCTTTGGACACTTTCTTTTGGGCTCTCACAATTTCATGGTCATGGCTCTTGGCTCGTGTGTGAAGTGGCCCTTACTATAACACGAGCTAAAGGAGCCCACCTCCCGAGAGGGAGGAAGTACCCTTATGATGACGCTTGGTCAAACATGATCATGGTATAAGAGGAACGGACCATAGTTCGGGAAGTTTTTGAAGCCTTAGTGGCTAATTGCCGGTAGTTGCTACGAAGGGTCGGATTTTTTCCAATTTACATCGGCAAGAGCCGGTTTGTTGTAAAATCAATTGGCCAATTGCCTATATTCTCATGTTTTCATTGGCCAATATCCGATTAAATGGAATTCATATCGGCACTAATTGTTTAAAAAATGTATGAAAAGTTATTAAAAATCATTTCTTAGTACAAAATCTTGAATAAGTGAAAACAAAGGCATGTTCAAAACTTTAAATTTGAAGAGTTAATATCCTTGGCAGGAATTTAACCTAGCAATGCCTTCACCGCTTGAAGGCCAAGGGTCCCCCAATTCTTCATTGGATTTGGTCATGGAAAGGTTGCATAATTCAAAAAGTTTAAGGTTTAGGGTACTTCTTTTGGTTGAAATCCAGTAACTCACAAGAAGAATCGGCTACATTTCCGGGACATTTTCTGGTCCATCGGCTAATTACCGGAGGATTGAAATTACAGTCGGATTGCCATCCGATGGTTGGAAATTTGGACCAGCCATGAGGGGAAATCCATCGGCTGATAATGAACTAGCCGTCAGTTTTCCCCAACCATTGGAACGGACTCCCATTCACGTCAGTGTAAAAGAAACCCCGGCGTTACTTTTATTTTATTTACTATAACACGAGGCTTTGCACCATAACATGTCAGGAGGCCACCAAACACTGATTTGAGCTATCAATCAAACTGCACCTGCAAATGACACAACTACATTCTTCCAGGGTGGCAATGACTTGGCACGTTCATATGATTGTAGAGGTCAGGGTAAAGTGAAATTTGAGCCACTTTTTCATTAAGAATTGGTACACTATTTATGTTCGTTTTAGTGCGCGTCACGGTATTTGTCATTCAAGACATGTGACAATGAACGTTAGACCAATTAGATTGTGGGCCGTGTGATTTTTTAGGGATATAGATTAATGTGGGTTAACAAACTATGAGAAGTGTATGTACACAATGTGGCAAGTGACATTACAAAGAGAGGCTTTGCTAACTTCAAATCGAGATAGACTTTCGTTTTAAGAAGTTTGAATATGGATGTGGCCCATGACAAACATGGCATGTTGTGTAGAGTGCCACATTGTATCAAACATATAGTATAGTGTTTTGTTACATATACACTACAAGAATATTAAGCTGAAAATTTAGGGTCATCCATCAAACCAACTTGGCAAATAAACACGAGGTTAGAGACCTTATTTGGCCATTGTTCGATGGGTGCTTGATGTTTGTCACCTACAAATAGTTCATACATTAGCAAGTTGATCATGTACATAACATACGTAAAAAGTAAAAAGTAAAACAATCAAAATCAATCGAAATCGTCTATCAAACTCCCATCAACCAAAGGTACATGCAAAATGTCATTAAATAAGTGTTCATACAAGTCAAGCAGTTACCACGTTAACATTTTGAGCTCTAAACGTGCATTATGTGCCCATGGTTTACTAGTAACAAAGAAATGCAAACCTTTGATTTAATTCTTCCGCCACTTTAGACTGAAAAAATCGATTCTTATGTTCCTCCTCTCCATATAAGTCATGTAATGGACATTCAAGTAACAACTTTTAGGATTCGTAGGGATTATGTACATTGCTCAAACTCCTTCTTCTTTTTAATGAGTTGTGTTCTCTTATAAAGTTGCTCATACATGAAAACAACAAATCTACCACGTCAATGAGGGCAACAAACATACATGACACTCAACGGAGGTGTCTTTACGAGGTCACTCACCTTCACTTTATTGATCCATATGACCATAAATGATTGTTGAGGAAGAGGGTTGAGTACCCTTGTCGACCGGGTGTACATGTGGTGGATGGGTACAAACTTGCTTATCATACTCTTATGAACTACAAGCACCTGCATGTACTAAAACAAAAATAGACCATAACCCTTAACATCACATGAATTGTTTTTCACAACTAAATCATTATTGGAAACACACATGTCAATAATAAATGTATATGATAATATCGGATAGTAAATTTAATGTTCAATACGATATCATGGTTTACATCCTATTAAAAAAATACTTTAGGATGACGAATATTAATTTCAATCACTCGGAATTGAAATTCAGAAATGAAAACCACGATCTTTACATAAACACGATAAACCAATCAACGTTGGTGAGTAATGTACATTGCTTTACCCTTCGGAGTTAAGAATAGGTCATTTGAAAGAGAAAAAAGAGAGCCACATGGCACTCTACCATTGCTCGGGACCCTTCAAATCTCACGTGGAAATTACAAGTTGGCACTTAAAAGAGACGAATGAAGAAGCACCTTACAGTATAGGTTAGAAGGGGGGATATTTGGGGGAAGAGCACGAGGTAGTTGAGGGTGAAAGGGAAGGGTGGCTTGGGCGGTTGAACAGGACATGGAAAGCTCCTTCGCTACAGAGTACAGACACAGGGTACAGTGGGGCTCACCTCACTGACCTCACATGTTTGCCTGTCTCATAATTTACTGTAATTGTCCGAGCAGTGTCTGAGGAGATTTTGGGACATTGTCCAACCGGTTACATGTTCACATCTTTAGGTTTTCCTTCATTGATTCAAGGTCCATTCTACAATTTCCTCGGATAAAGTCTTAACCTTCACCTGGTTATTTCTCAAACTCAATTGGTTCATGTGGAACTACACTAAATGTGATATTTAGGGCCGGTTTACACTACGGTGGAGAAGTCCACCGGTCATGAAAAGAAGGGTGTTTCTCAATTGTGATTGGTCGAAAATGCAACTCTTGACCGGTGGGTGTTTACACTAGGTGAAGAAAACAATGGTGGTGAACTTTTCTCATGGATGATAAAATGACATGGCCGCCTACATGGCGGCACTTTTTGGAGTTGGGCTTCTCCGGAGGAGGAGTTTCTTGTCCGGCCTCAAGAGGCCGGAGAAGCCCAACTCAATAAAAATTTAATTTTCAAAAACAGATATGGACCGTAGATTTCAGATCTAGTTTTTTTCAAAACCTAAGATGTTGGCAAGCTTCTCTCACTATGATTGAAGCACTTGACTTTGAAATACCATACAAATCGGCAAGTGTATGCAAAGTATCACCAGTTGCCAATCGATGCAATGTCAAAGAAATTCTACACTCTATTGGAATACAAAGTCTTAATTTTGTATCTTTCTTGTTCAACATGGGTCCAAGCAAATGACATAAATAAATAAAAGTAGGTTTACTCACCCGTACACGATCTTTGAACATTTTTGCATTATATGATCCAAGAAGAAATTGTGACACATATCCACTTGGCCGGTCAAATTTCCACACCACCCTCTCCTTGCTCCCAAACAAAAAATATGTCATCATCATAATTGAAGCATTATGGTGATACATGATGGTTTTTTGTATCGCCATAGTTGAAACGATAAAATACTTCAAAACCATAAAGATCATAAGAGAGCACAAAATCTCTCTTCTTCAATTATCCATGATTGAAGATCAAAGATAAGAAGAGAGAAATTGATGAGGATGATTAAGAGGAGAGCATGTCTTAAATAATACCAAAGAGTAGTGCTTTGTCCAATGTGTATGGGTTTTCCCCTCTTCATTCTTAAACACCCAAGGAGACATTTATGTCCTATATGGGCCAAACTTGACAATTGGCAATTTGGCAATTTTCATTATCTTTTGAATAAAATTGAACATTATATTACACAATTCTTATGAACACAATTCTTGTTGAAATCTTTTGATACAATGTGAATGTAGAGAATTATGGTTTTTTATCACAAAAAATTTTCACCATTAGGTGAACTTCTCTTCACCGGTGGACTTCTCCGCTAAACTTCTCCTCCAGGTGTTTAGACTTCAATCGGTCAAGACTCCTTAAGAAATATTTTATTGCCTTTAATTCTTCTCCGGCACATCCACCATTTGCCTCATATAACCATGTCTTGGCCAAGCATTCTTGACCGACCGGAGGCCTTCTCCACCGTAGTGTAAACTGGCCCTTAGTGTCACCAATTCTAATTGTCTTACTCAACACTAATTGTACATCATGGTGTAGTGCCATCAACACTAAATGTTAATCTAACAGTATTTGCCATTCCTTGCAAAAAAAATGGGCATTATGGATTTATTGTGTTGCAAGTATTGTCACTTGCTAAGTGATTTGTCATCCAAATTTCTATCATCCATGACAATTTTTCATCACACATTTGTTGCGATGCAAATTATACCAAAACTTTGTTTCTATAATTGGCATTTGGATGAACTGAAAGTAAGTTGAGATGACAATATTTGTAAACTTGTTCATAGAAAGTGTTGCTAGAAAAATTACCGCAGGACATAAAATGCCATATGACACTAAATCATGTTTAGTGTAGTATACAGTTCCATAGTATGAAAGAAGATTTGAGAAGAAATTACGCACATTGATTAGATCTTTGTAGACCAGATCCGACGATGGATGGCCGCGAGATGGTTCCATCCTTTTTTGATTATTATCTAAGGGCCACTTCACCCATCGAGAAGGAGCGGAGCCTCTGTAGAACTACGGCGAAGCCCTAAAAGTTTTTAGAGAGAGTTGTTGGAGGTAAGGGGGAAAAAGGCCAGAGTTGGAGCGGCAACTCTGTTGCTCTTCGAACCTCTCTCCCCCTAGCCACCCATCTCTTGCGAAACTGAGGGGGCAAACACTGCGCGCTGACCCACCCCCGTACAAACTTAAGCCCCTAGAGTCCACCTAATAGCCACTTACTACACTTGCAACCAAGCATATCTATACAAACACAAAGAAAAGATTGCCGTGTGAGACCGAACGAGGAAGGGCATTGCAACCACAACGCGATCTACAACCACAACGGCGGAGAAGGAAAGGCGTAGCAACCACAACACAATCCACAACCATAGAAGCGGAGAAAGAAAGGAGCTGCAACCAACGGCGGAGAAGCAGGGAGTTGCAAGCTACAACGTGAGCTGCAACCACAACGACGGAGTAGTATGGAGTTGCAAGACACAGCGCGATCTGCAACCAGCAGCGGAGAAAAAGGGAATTGCAAGCTACAATGTGAGCTGCAACCCAACAACGGAGTAGTAGGGAGTTGCAAGCTACAACACACTCTGCAACCACAGCGACGGAGAAGAAGGGAGTTGCACGCCACATCACGATCTACAACTAGCGCGCAATCCGTAACCACAATGGCGGAGAAGAAGGGAGCCGCAAGCCACAACGCGATCTACAACCAGCGGCGGAGAAGAAGGGAGCTGCAAGCCACAGCGAGATCTGCAACCACAACGCGATCTACAGCTGCAGCCGGGGAAGAATAGACGCTGCCGAGAAGAGCCACCCAAGTTCCACACCTACAGATATAGCTGCGGGTAGAGAAATATAGAGACGATAGTTGATTTCAGACCTCATCTTTGAACTTACCACAAATGTTAGCTGATTTTTAAAATCTCAATTTGCACTCATCGCTATCTCATACCAGTAGAGAAGGTGAACTGACTTTTAGATCCCATCTCCAAACTTGCCATTATCTCACACCAGTAGAAAGGACACTTGACTTCTAGACCTCATTTTGAAATCGCCGCAATACCATAGCAGTAGTGTAGTAAGTTTTTGCTATAACTCAAAACAACAAACCTAGGGAACTAAGTCTCCAAGAAGACTGAGATAGTGTCTATAAGGGTTAATGTCACATTGGGTTAAGGATTTTAATAATAACTTAGGGTCTTTCTTCCTTCGTTCCTTCTTAATTCCATTTATTCCCCACTCTTATGGTTCATTTGTGATTTCTCCGTCGTGATTGATTTTGTCCTATCTTTGGGTAAGTTTCTATCACTCTATGTCTTGACCTATTTCAGTCGTGAAGCTCAAAAGCTTGGCAAGTTGTCATTGGCAATTCGTCAGGACATAGTCCGGGGTAATGTCTTTTTGTAACCGCACCGTCTTTGCATTTCAAACATTAAGCTTGCAATAATTTCAATTTAATTCATTTTAGTTTGACTTACATGTCGTTCGGCAATCCTCTCAAAACTGTAATCATCATCTTCATCAACTTCTCTTTCTTGAGATGGTAATGTCTTTCGCAGCTCACAACCTGCTACTAATTGTATCTCGTATGCATTCACGGCATTGGCTTCACGCTTGGTAATGTCTTTGAGTAGGCCTTAGGCTGCACTCTATCGAACAAGCCTCTCCGTATTCTTTCTTTCTTTCTCTCGGTTTCCCTCAGACTAACAGATGCCTAGCCTATTGCCTAGCTTGTCTCTCCACTCGCGACTCTACCTCTCTCATCGCTCACTACGACGCTTCGTGTCTCTCTCCCACTAATCCCCTCTCTGATTTCATGTAGGCAATAGCCCTTCTCAACAGGCTTCGGCTCTCTGTTCTTGCAGGCGATGGCCCTAACCTCGGCTTCTTGCCTCTCTGACGTCTCCCTCGATGTCTGACTTCTCTCGACATAGACTAATGCCTAATGCACTGTCTCTACGACGTTACCAACTCTCCAGACTCAGTCACTCACTACCTATTTGCCAACTCTCTTTATCATTCTTCCGGCTATTGCCTTCACTCTCCTCCATGGCAAATAGTCCTTAACTTATACATCAGACTGAGAGAAGTCTCTCTCTTGCTTATGGCCATATTCAAACTTCGACCATTGCCATTACACAGACGTTGCCTTTGTTCATGATTCACAATCAAAACACAATCAAACTTCCACTTTAAAGACAATTGCACTTCACAACCAGTTTACTCATAATGTCAAAGTTCCAAGTCCTCTGAGAGTCTGAATCACTCGGCTCTCAACTCTGTCTCTAATTCTGCTAGCTTCTTGCTTGGCGTTGTCTATTGCTAATCATTCAGCCTCAATCACTGAGAGCTTGAACTTCCTATAAGCCTATTGCTCCTATCTTGAGACTACATCATATTCTACAATGATAAATAGCCTGCTTTGACAATGGCCGGCCTCCTCCTTATCAGCGGGGGAGACGAAGGCGGTTGCAACTGTTTGCGGAACGGCTATTGCCCTCTATTCACACTCGCAATTTGCCCCTAAGTGACTATCGCCGCTAATTGTCATTAATTTAAAAGTTTTAGCTCTCCAGCTAGGCGATAGCCCAAAAATTGAGTTTACAAGTAGAAAATGATAGCTTGACTTAAATTTCACTTTGACAACAGAGAGTGGTAGCAACGGCCAGGAAGTTAGATATCACAGACTGCCGAAGTATAAACCCACTTCTGAGAAGTGGCTAGACCTGTGACCAACTGGATATTAGCCTCTCCCAAAGGGACTGACTAAGTACTACGTTGGACAGCGCCACAACTTGCAGCAACACCCTCGACTACTCTCATCCTAGCAAGTACTGAAACCAAGGAGAATCACGGCGCGGGGAAGGAGGTTGTTGTGGGAGGACTGCTAACGTGGAAGACAACGTTAGGTGAAGCGGGAGCAACAGAGGTTGTTAACTGTCGGCCTTAGGCTTGCCCCTGTGCCGAAAGGGACGGCGCTGAAAAAGTAAGCAGCTGAGGAGTAACGAAAAAGGAGTCCCACTACAGGTGCCACTACATCGACCTACCGTTGCTGACCCGTATGAGACTGTCACAAACTAGTCGAAGTTGAGGAATGTTGCCAAGTCGTTGTCAAGGAGTTGCTACCTGCCTGCCGGAGAGTTCTGTGGCTGCTGGAGGACTGTTGTCTACTGCCAGTGAACTGCTGGGTGCTACTACTCCCAAGCTACACATGTAAATTTTCTATCACACCTCACTACATAGCTAGATTATAGATAGACCAAACCCACATAGGCACACACAATGAAACATATAGACACTTAGAGTTTGTATTTTGTTTAAAGTACAAACAACATAACAAAACTAAAAAAAACTAAAAATTGCATATAGTCTAGACATGCATGAAATTATACGCACATAGCTTTAGTAAATAGTATTAGTTAATAGGATAGAAGTAGGATATATAGATAGGTTATATGTAATATGGCTACTATTAGCATCCCCATATTGGAACCTCTTGTATCTTGTCAAAACTCACACCCACCTTGAATGCTCAACACATTGCCATCCTAAACAAGGATACAAACCTAAACAAAACTCAAAAGTGATGTATGATTGGTTTGCTATCAAAAATAAATATTACCATTGTTATAAAACTAGAAAACTAGACAACACCAATAATGTTCACGTTTGTTTTACCAACAAAAGTAAACATTATCCAAGTCATACTAAGAAGAAACAAACTAATAAACATATGGTATATTCTTATTTCTCTAGTAGCATACAAAACACTCATACAAACTACTTCTTTTCTACTACCAACTATCACATAGGCCCATCATTAAGTGGTGGGAAGATATTGGTTATGAGGCTCAAAGGAGTAACGTCTTAACAGACTCTACACAAAACCTTACAAATATCTTTTTGAAAATCTCTTCTAAAAACCTCATTCATGTTGCTTTATATATGTCCAAACACATGGCTGAAGCTAGTTCCACGAGGAATATGGATGTTTGTGTGATTGAAGAAAATGAAATAATGAACACCTCACAAAAGAAAACCACCTCAGCTCTTGTAACCATCACCCAAAAGAAAGCTAAAAGTAAGAAGAGTCTAAGACTGAATGATTTGTCTTCGTGGCTAGGGTTTCAAGCCCTAAACCTCATTAACAAACAAAAAAAACTACCTATAGAAAATATAGAAAACAGAAGAAAGCTAATGAAAAAAAGAATAGATTTCGATGAAGCAAAGGAAATGCAAAATGCAAAATCTTTATTTCCATATGTCCCTCAACTAGAATGACCCTCCAAACGAAAGGATGGAATTGAATGACAACACTTCAATCTCACCCAACTTCTATTTGATGTGGAAGTGGATGAGAATGGATTTTCCTTTGATTATTAAATAGCAATCCATTTTGAACTCACAGAAACAATATGGAAAAAATATACAATCATGAACAAAGTCAAAGAAAGCCTAGTCACAATGAACATGAAGACGGGGGATTTGATTGGTGAACCTATAGCTATCATGTGCTACCACAAATCTACCACATGAAGTGGAACAATCAAACTCCATCTTGAAAATCCGGTAGTTGATGCAAAAAATCTTCTCCAAGGAACTAAGGCCTTTATCCTAACTTTGGATGAAGGAAAACCTTGGAGAGAAAAATTTGCTAGTCTTACGATATGCTAGCATTTAATAATCTCTTCTCAGTAAAAAATCGCTAGTGATACATTGATTGGTAAAGAATGGTTCAACATTTTCGAAGAGGTAGTAAACGAAGGTTTTGACCGCAAATATGATTATGAGGTTACTAATATCTAAAAGAAAAAAAAAATTGAATTTTATATGGGTAGTAACAACATCACTAGAACAAACAAAGAATATTAACACCTTCAAAATATCACTCCACAATGAAATTATGGATGCTAAATTCACATCAAGAGACAAACTCACGGAAGATAATAAAGCAAGAAAAAAATGCACTCATACTCCTAATAAGAAATCTAAACAAAGTAAACAACATCGATGAAATTGAATATAAAATCAAAAAACATATGGAAGAAAAAATGTAATCAACACATTTTTCAAAATAAAAAATGGTAAGCATGTGAAGAGTTGCAATGTGCAATGTATAAATGCGGCAGTCTATAAGAAATTTGTAAAGAAAAATACTAAACTCCTCGGTAAATATGTGGAATTCACCCCACACCCCAAAAGTTTGGATGGTACCAATGCACCATCACAAACTGAACTTACTAGACTCGGATTTTTTGATGTAAATACAGTTCTAGCAAATACGGTAGAGGCCTTGGAAAATGCACCCTCTAAAGGGTTAACAACACAAGAAGTGAAAATCATGTTGGAAGGGAAAAACTCGAAATTACGCAAAAAAATGGTGGAGCGAGAAGAAAATGCATACAGAAGAGGAACTACAAACACCGACAAATCCATGAAATCTATCGCAGCCCAGTTCAAACTCTTAAAAAAATAGTTCCTTACAACCGTAGACTACATCGAAAATATCGCAAAAGATTCGGAAGGTGCACCTCATGAAGCGCGCATGGACACGTCAAACTAATAAACATACACAACAACGCGGATATACCGGTTGAAATCACAATAAAATATTTTAATACTCTAAAAAAATACATAAACAACAATAAGGTATTTATAATTATAATTACCACCAATCCAATAGAAAAACTTAACTCCAAAAAATAAACAACTAATATCCCTACACAACAATATAAAACCAACCACAATATATGCAAAATTAAAATATACATAAATCCAACATACTTATACCAAACCAAAAACCCAAAACCATTAAACACAAGACCAACAAAGAATACAAAATAAATATAGCAAAAACATATCTAAGCACAAAAACTAACAAAATACAAAATAAACACTCCAAAGTATTATTAAATATTGTACGCAAAATACATAAAAAAATATGTAAAAAATAATAATAATACAATACTCACCAATATTCCAACAAATATACAAATAAACAACATACAAATCAAAATCACAACAAAACCAATCACTAAATGCATGGAAAGCAATAACCAAATAAGGCAAATACCCCCAAATAAATACACAAAATACCCTATAAAACATCACAAAAACACCATACGGCCTCGGCCTACCCGCCTCGCCACAAAAGAAAGCCAACAAGATATTTTCACTACCACACCTTTAACCACATCTTTAACATAATTACAAAACCCATACATAAACATATCATACCCATACATTACCTCCCTAAATATACACAACAAATAATACTTGCCCTACCTAACCTATTTATCACAAGTAAATATACATTAATAAAATACTATAAAATAATTGAAAGAAATCTAAAAGTAAAATAATTCCAATGATTCTACTTCATCAATAAATGAGCTCTATTACAATGTAAAGATATTGAATCTAACCCGGGACCAATGCCAAATATACTACACAAACACCCAACAACACACAAAAGAATAGCCAATACCTACTTCATTCATAATACAATAAAACTTCACCCAGAATACCAACACCTTGCAAACTCCTTTTCCCTATATTAAAACACGACCATCCTTTATACCAACAATCAATCTTGACATTCCCCCACCTACACCAATACATACAAACGCAAACCACTCACCACTCATCCCTACCCCATATATTTTATGCCATTATTATAACCATAAACCCCTTGGTAAACACCTGCAATAATATACTAGCCCAACCTATCGCCTACCACTTTAACATAGAATGGACTAATACATTAATAAACAAATCAGCTAACATCACCAACCCCCAAAAAGACATATCCTTAAGCAACATCCATACACTAAATTTATTGAAACCCACCATGACATAATAGAACCTCAAAACTCAATACACTCAGAATTATACACTTTCATACATAGTCACGAAACTCCCCCAACTCCAACTGTAATCCAAAGAAAATTCTCCTTCTTGCCAAATAAACTAATAAACGAATCCCTCAGATGCTTTGAAATACTAAATGAATACTCTCATCCGCCCCCACTCCTAAATATACCCACCCAAACTCTGTGCCCACATGTGTTCTTAAGTTCAAAAAACCCATTAAAACTCAGACTATGATTTTTCATCAATTATTCAAAACATAAAGAGAGGGAGGGGCTTGGAGTTTGGATTAGAATTAAAGTAAAAGTTAGAACGTTGGTGCTTAGAGCTCGTAGGATGGAAGGAGCACCTTGAATTTTGGTTAGTGAGATTTATTAGGCTTTAGAGCTTAGGCTAATCAAAGTTGGGTTTTATATTTATTATAATGGAATTGGTTACTGTCCATTATGGGGGAGGAGCCTGGTTAGGCAGGTGTGTTGTAGTGTTCGGAGCTGAGGAAGGCAAAAAGTGCCGAAAATTCCTAGGTTGCAGTCTCGGTCCAGAAAGAAAAGAAATTGAGGACAAACTCTCTCTCTCTCTATCTCTCTCTCTAGTAAGGGAAGGGTGCAGAGCGGCGGTTGGGAGTCGAGGAGGAGGCGACCAAGCTGCAAGGAATTTGGCGCAGTTGGGCTACAAGGAGAATGTGAGGACTGAAGGTCATCTGGGGCAGGCAGCTACCGGAAAAAACAGCTCAGCTCCGGAAGAATGAGGCACCCTGGGTGCACAAGATGGATTCCAGGCTGAGCTGTGAGGATTTCAGGGTTGAGGGCGAAGGAGAATGTGACCAAGGGAACTGCCCCTTGGCTCTGGAAGGTTGCGGAAGTGGAAGGCATCATCCGAGTTCAACTGCATTGCAATTGTGATTGTGGGTAATGGAATAGTGGCAAGCAGGTGGGAGAGCACAACAAATAATGGGCTAATAGGAGGGGGACATGCACTAAAATTGTGCATTTTCTTAGTCAGGAGAGTGACCAGTTGATGCCATATCTATAGGACTGCCGAATTGGAGGAGGGAGGCATTTTTAAAGTGACTGATCAAGAAAATTGATTCAAAAGTAAGGATCGGAAGGAGGGAACCACCAGTAAGTGGGGTAGAGGGTAGGCTTTGAGCAAGGACGAGGACATTGACAAATCAAGCACCAGCTGAGAACCTATTGTCGCAAGGGAGCTAGAGGCAGTTGGGACTGCCCACCGCCTCCACTCTTCCTACGGTGGCTAACCGGGAGACAACATGACCTGAGGTCAGGAGCTTGCCGTTACACTCTGCGTTAGCAGCTGGTGACGGGTTGACGGGTTGGAGGGTTGCAACGGGACCCATCAAAGGCCAACAACCAAAACAGGCCGAGCTTGGCCGCAGAGACGACTCACTAGGCCCTTAATTATGATTAAGCTGTAGATTAGGCCTTAGGGTTAGCGGGAGTAGGAATGATTGGGATTAGGGATAATCCATGTGTGGGGCGGTTTTAGGTAGCAAGGATGGTAGTTGGTTGATGGCCAATGTTTGGCAATTCATACCCTCCTCGGATTGTAAGTGAGGGGGTTAGGCCGTGTGTGGATGACATTTAAGTGTGATACAAGCATTCGTGAATGTTGAAGTGCAATTTCCCTTCTTTCATTCAGTATGGTGCACATTGTTTCATGCTATAGCGTGAAGGGTGTAAGAGGGTTATAATCAATTAATTCATACTCATGTGAGCCTAAAGGCTCTCACCTGGACTATGACGCACAAGGGTGGGAGTTTAGGGCTGACACCTGCCATCAAAAAACTTGACAAAAAGATTATAGTCCTCCACAAAACGATATGTGGATTACTAAAATGCACATCAAATATAGTCACGCAACTTCCTCATGATTTATTTGGAATAGAAGTTTTTTCACTAAAAAATGCCTACTTACGATGCATAGGCGAGCAACTACAACATGCCCTTAATGACACATATAGACTAGGGAAAATTTACAATGGATTACTACAATTTATACTAGCAACATTTGGTGGCGCCAAAGAAATAACTCGTATCAAATACCACCATTGTGTCCGACCACCTATAACTGCAACACAATTTTTACTTTAAAAAGAAGCCGGAGTCCACCTAAAAAGCACAATGGACAACTTCATATTTAACACCTCCCCACTTGAAAACATCTGGATGAAAGAAACGCAAAACATCCAGGGCCTAAATCATAAAACATCACTTAAATTACTACAAAAATTATTACTGCACAATATAACTAAACTAGGGCAAATCACCTTACCCAATGGCCTTAATATGATGAGCCCAAATGATTTTAAAACCTATCATTCCAACCCTATCTAACTAATCAAAAGCGCACTAAATATTGCTCAACAACTATTCTGTCATCCCTCTTGCTCCCCGCAATGTCAACAACCATGCCCGCGCCATCACCCTCCAAGAACCTTAAAAGACAACTACATCATATTAAATCACAACATTTTCCCCAAACAAACCGATCCTCTGGTTCATCCCCCAAATCCACCTTACCCACACCAACCACCCCCACCAAGAGATATTCTTAAAGACCCTAGACAATTCCCTATCCATACAATCATTGACTATAAACAACGACAATACACTAACTCCAATGGAATAACGAAAAACGACACATCATATCTATGCCAATGGATAATATGAAATAATAACACCTATAACAAATGGCGAACCCAAAGAGATTTATTCCCATAGTACGACGCTAACACTTGTGCACACAATACCGAACTACTAACTCAATACTACACCAAAAGACAACACAAACACTTCTCGAACTTAATAAAGGCTCATTTTGTCACATAACAACAACGAGATACAAGATATGTTACCCTCGCAACAATTATCCCATCGGCACATATTTCTATCAATGAATGCAACCTAGAAAGCGATATAAAAACCTCCACCAATATTAACCAAACGCACTTTGATGTTGCCCACATATATGAAGACAATGGACGGCACCTCATCACCATCCCAAAACTAGACTATATTGGTTATGGAAACAATACCAATTCGCAAAAAACACCCCACACGGACTAGAACCTCCCACACAACCATTTGAAACAGAAATGGTATGGTTATACCAAAGATACAAATACCGTATTCCTAAAAATGACCCTCTAAAACTAGCCCAATACACAATACCAACCCCAATATTAAATTTTCTCACTACATCAATCAACATCAGCCATTCGTATTTTTCCTCTCCAGTCACATGCCCCACACAACTTAACCAATTTTACTCTCCATTCTCACGAGATAGAATATTTGGATCCTTAGGGAAAGCCTTCGACCATAAATTGAAAGGAATAGGCTATGCCCACCCCAATAATGCAACAGACTTACTACAGGCTATACATTGGGCCCGTCTTGCCGCCAAAACATACCCAAACACTATTACAATACTCATATCACATGACACAAACTGGTACCAAAACTTCAACCCACACTCCGGCCCATTTCCATTCCCAAACATTATCGCCCACTTTGCTGCAGATACTATCACATATGAAAAACCTACTTTACCACTAGAACTTAACATACCTAGGAAATAACTTTCTACACTACAAATACTCTACATACACCACCAAAATAACTACATATGAACCTATAAACAACTAAATCAACTCACCCATATTGTAAATAATCTCTCAATACAACAACTATATACACAAATTGCCACACATACCCCCCCGAATACCCCCGTCAATCCTAACAAAAAGTGGTCCAAACTAATTTTATCCCAATTATATCGAATGGCCCTCCATGATAGATACACCAGATAAATGCCCAGTTAGATTTCTAGAAAAACAAATCACAAAATATGAAAGAATAAACAACCTAGAAACTATGGCCATACAAACCCCCAATATTTGTAAATGGATAGGCAATAAAGACATTGACAAGGAACTTTCCAATGAATTTTGGAATAACCCTACTATTACGGACAAGCAAAAATCATGCCTTATCAAATTTCGCACCGAAACCTACATGGGTCAAGCCAGAAAACAAACCTTCTTTGGTAGACAAAGATTCCCCACCATCACCTGTCCTATTTGTAATTCATACGAACCTGATATATGGCTACATGTACTACTCACATGTAGGCAACAACATATACACTCACTATACGTCAAAAGACATAACAAAACAGTATGGGAAATCAGAAAATTACTAATTTCTTCCGAAAAATCCCGATGCTACACTCTCATGAACGATGGTACCTTTAATGACAACCCCCAAGAAAACACCGTCCCTAACTGGCTCTTACCCTGCACATGTGGAACCCCAAGATGCCACCGTAACTCTCGATTTAGACCCGACATTCTTTGCGTTAAAGGGTTACCATATCAAAATGAACCCCCCACAAATATAGACCAAACTCTAACCACACAATTCATTGAATTCACATACTGTAATGACATATTTTCACCAGAAACACTAGAAGCTAAAGCTAACAAATACAAGCCATTGATAGAAAACATTGCTGCTCTAGGCTGGAAAATTGATCCGCTCATTGTTATTACAGCAAGCGCCAAAGCCGCAACACACATTCCATCAATGAAACTACTTGATGACAAATTTAAACTACCTATTCCATCCATCCGAAATACCTTCAAAAACATCAATACCATTGCCATACAATACGCCATGTCCATCCTCCTCCACAAATACAAGACCCCCCCTAGATGACTCAAAAGTTGTATTGTGAAAAACGCCCTCTCCACACAACAATGAGACCATGGCCTGACGTCTAAACCCCGCACAAAACAAACCCTATATTAATTAAACCTTATTTGTACTCTTTTTATTTGTTATTGGCCTCTATTTGTTACTGGTTACTTGTGACTAAAGTGTCTACTCTCGAAAGGGGGAAGTAGTTCTTTACTTCTATTCCTATGTCCCGTGGACATAGGGCTAGGGGTGGAACGAACATACACTTCATTCACGTTGGTCCCCTCCGGGGATCGAAGTTTCTTCTCTCTAAGGGCCACTTCACACATGAGCCAAGAGCTGTGACCATGAAATTGTGAGAGCCCAAAAAAAAGTGTTTGAAGGCCGTCACAAGACACCTCCAAAATCATGTAGTGTAGTCACGGACCCTCAAGTGTAGTGTGAAGTCATATGTGACCGGGTCCTCAACCAAATGCTATTTCAATGATGCGGGTCCTCACACATGATAAAATTAAATAAATCAATGGTTGTCAACGATCAGAGTGCGGTGGTCTCCCAATTTTGTGTTACTTTCAAAACGTGATTTTTGAAAATAATCCAAGTGACCAATTAACATGATCCATTTGATGTGCATGTAGGAATCCATATGTCCTTTTACATCCAACTTGCATTCACATACTCCGTTGGTCCTTCAAACATAGTGTGAAGCAAACTTGGACGGGCTCCGCCTCTTCCACCGATGAGAGTGCTTGAAGTGTAATGGTCACGGTCTCTCAGTCTCGTGTGTGAAGTGGCCCTAATGTCATTCCCATCGAGAAGATAATGAGCACATTGATTTGGATTTTGTAGACCTGACCAGACGACGGGTGGCCAGGAGCTGGTTTCAGCCAATGGTCATTTTCTAACATAATGTCTATCGGAAGAGATTATGCACATCACTTAGAGCTTTGTAGACAATTTATTGAGCCATATGACATTTTTTGAGTTTGGTGGATGTGCTTGAATATGTGGTTCATCTTAAGAAGTTTTAGGCAGAGGGCACAATGATCTCTTCCTGATAGAAATGACATTCAAGGTAACAATCTAATAATCGTGAAATCACGTTGGCATCGATGACAATGATGAACTTGAGAAGGGTTACGCAAAGGGCATGTCACAGACGAGACTAGTTTGGATAAAAGATGAGTGGAATTCAATCTAGGATTGGGTGGACGTAGGATGGAGAGATTGCAGCAAAATGATTCACACGGTGCCCAAATCCTAAGTCCCAAGTCACTTGAAGTCAATTCGTTCAATCTCAACCGTTGAGAGCATGGTAGTTGGGACTTACCACATCACATGGGTCCCAAGTCATAAGTCCCAACTATGACATGGATGTCCACATGACAATATTTTTTGGAGGTGAGGCTTGGGACTTGTGTTGCGAGTTGGGTTGAGCAAAAAGCTAGATCCCACTCTCAACCCAAGTCCTATTGTGAATACAATAAATCTTGTGGAAAGATTGTGGCATTTTAAAATATACTTTGCTCGATAAGAAAGTCAATCGGCGTTTGGATCAACTCATTTGGGCACTCATAGGTATATGATTGATTATCACATTATTTCATTTATAATTTATCAATAAAATAAATCATTTATATATGTAATATCAATTCAAATGATATATATATATATTTTTTGTATCTAATGTGTAGGACAACCTGGGACAGGCCTTAGGGTTGGTGGCGGTACAATGATAGAACACTACATGCATGTGAATGCACTAAGCGATTCACAAAAATATTCAACAAGGGGAAAAAAAATACAATACACAATCCGCATGCAGAGAGCTAACGCCATGGTGGAGAGGATAAAAACTGATCCACCAAGTTTAAGTTATTGATGATGTTGGTATGAAATTCCTCATCCGTAACCAAACAATACATGAGCGTTGGTATGCGTGAATTTGGGCACTAAGTGTAGTGAATGTGAGGATAGAGTATTTATCTGCAAGCACTTTCTTATTGTGAGAAAGTTGGTGGACGAAAAATTCACATGTTTAAAGCATATATTGTTTATTGAAGAAGATGGATTTGTAAATAATTTAAATGATGTGGGAGAAGCCGATGTAGTTTCTCCTCCACAAAGCCCTGAACTTAGCCCTCTATCTCCAACCATGGATGATATTGGTGTACACGATGATAGTCTTGGTATTATACAAGTGGAAGCATTAGAAGTTGAGGATGTTCTTCAAATCCAAGTTCGATTGGCAAAGCTAAATGATCTATATGTTGAGTTGGGTCGCGGTTTTTTCACAACAAATTATATGAGAACTATAGGTTTAGATTATATAGAAAACCCAATTAGGAGGTTGAATGTCATAAATAGAGAACTCCAATTTGCCTTCAACCCTCAATTAGTTCTTGCACGCATCTCTTTACCTCGTGCTGGTAGTAATATTGCTTCAATTCAAGCCAATGTGTTGAGGACCATGTTTGGGCATGGGAGGCCATGGAACCCAGAAAACAAGGATCTAGTTGGTTCAAGTGGAGACACGAACTCGTCACAAGCATTAGGTATTTATAATATACTATGATTTATAAAAAAATTATCAAAAAAATCAATATTTTTATTTTAATAACATGATCTTATTGTTTCCAATCTTTTGGTATGTATTACCACCAATAATTGGAACCACTACATTGGCACGACCTGAAACAACAATGAAGGCTTAACGACAACAATCGATGGCTCGGAAGTGGAAGCGGATGCTACTCTCTAAATTGTATAAGAAAAAATGTCGTGTTTGTGGAGATCACAATTTATTGTGCGACGGCGAGCAAACTAAAGAATGTCATAATTGTGGGAATACAATTGTATAAGAAACTACCGGTTTTGGGACGGGTTGCAATTTTTTTTGCCTTTCAATTAAAGGTTTTTGGATGTGGATGGCCAAAACTTTGTGAAAAATCAGCCCTGATCGGGGAGAACTAGCAATTGGTTATAGATGAACCGACTGAGTTTGAGAAATAAGGTAGAAATACCATAACCCGTGAAAATAAGGTGATTCGCATGGAAGATCTAGTCTGACAATCATGAGATAATTTTCCAAAATAGACGAGAAGGATTCATGAAAAATACAGGTTGTTTCATTTTTTTTTGCCCTATACAAAAATGCTACAATTTTTTAAAGTGGGAAGTTGTCCAACTCCCTACTCGTTCACTAGATTCTCCCTACACCGAACATGGTAATCCGCATTTCCATACAGAACATCGCCTAAATCGGTTATCTCATGAGTACATTAACATTAGACTCCCATTGGCTACACTAAGTGTACACACATTGAAGTTGCCGCCGAGTCATGATCGGTTTTAGTATTGGCACTTCACCATTATGACAGCGGTCTAGTGCACGGCTATAGGGTGGTTAACGGGTTATGGTATTAACCGATCATTTTAGAGGAATTTATAGAATATACCCCAATTTAATGAAGGAGAACCGGAGGATGTCAACATGCAACCGGTTGGACATGCAAACACTAGGATCTCGACCGATTAGTATGCCCGAAAATCTCCTCGATCGCTGTCAGTGTTCAAGATTGAAGCCCTCATATGCGTTTCATTTTGAAGGGCTCTCAAATTTCAACCTTTCAATTGAAAGGCCGGTTCAAATCCAAGACATCAATCTAAGAATACATAAATGAAATACAAAACTCATATTAAACTTTTGCATGAATTATATGAGTACATGTTTCCAGTACAATGTGAATAATCAAGAATCAACTACCTAACTCTACTTCTTGTTGTGACAAAATGCCCTTCGCTTGTTCGTTCTTGTGGCAGACATATTATATTGAGGATTTCAAGTGATGTCTTCATTTTTCAATTTGGGGTTGCGTTTTGAAGGATTGTTTTGAGAGAGGTATATTTTGAAGGGCCAAACCATGTTTGAAGGGCATTGAAGACTTCAAACTTGAACACTGATCAGTGATCACTGCCACCCAGCTTAGACCCTTTTGCTCGCCACTAAGTAGTTGTGGGGCCATATATAGTGGTGCGGAACTCATGGCCAGGTTGTGGAGGTGAGATGGCGCGTCCTGAGTGGCTGGAACCCTCTCAAGAAGATCCTTGTTGTGCATGGATCATTGAAAGGCTTGCCTCCTTATCCATGGCGGATGTTAAGTTCCCCCTCCACGAACTTTTCGGGGGAGGAATATTCGGGCAGGGGCAGCCGCCCGTCAAATTTTCTGGACCGGCCTGTAAATTGTTGCCCGTCCGCCCGACTTTGAAAAAATTATTGTCCTTGCATTCTTGAAGGCCACTTATCCACAAATCCCATATTGAGTGCACTTCATTTTCAAGGTCCCAAATCCAATATATATGTTCACTTCCATTGAGTAAATAAACAATTGATTGGATTTCATTTTCAAAGTGAAACCGCCAATAAAGCATGTAATTAACTTGGAAGTTAAAAATATTACGAAATCCTCATTAGCACTGAAGTTATAATTTTTGTGACTTACAATTGAAAGGGACTTTGTCATTCTAAAATGAAAAAAAATTAATGACTTATATTTTATATGTTAAAATTTATAGTCTAGTTAATACCTTCTACTTTCATAAAGTATTCATATGCATTTAAATTAATTTAGTGTGATTGAATGTAATTAAGTCTAATTAGTTCTGATTAATTCTAATTAATTCTAATTAAATAATAAAATATGCTTGTCAAATTAATTAACCCTAATAAATTATTAATTATACTTACTGGAGTTAATTCCATTAAATCAAGATTAATTCCAATAAGTATATTTTATAATTAATTAGGCTTAATTATTTTGGTTAGCATGCTTTCTGATTTAATTGGGCTTAATTAGAATTAATCAGGATTAAGTCGGGCGGACGGACAACAGTTTTCGGTCGGGTCCATAAAATTTGACGGGCAGTTGCCCCTTCGCGAATATTCCTCCCCTGAAAAGTTCGTGAGGGGGAACTTAACGTCCGCCGAAGAAAATCTCTCTTCGCCCTCTTTCCTCTGCAAATCACATTATCATCACATAGTCTGATCATTCATTCAGTTCAACTTCACGGGCCCCTGCATTCACTGCTACAGATACTTACTTAATTTGTTACGTATCCGGGCAGTATATTGTACCTCGTTGAGTCTAGGTTAAGCCAGACAAGTTGCCTGCATTGCAGAGGGAGTTATTTGCAGCAAGCTACTACTTCTTATGCCCCCTCCCCACTTGACATTAGCAAATAACCAAAGACTTCCCTAAAACCCGGGTAAAGCTCCGTCGGTTATAGCGGACACGTCCGGCCATCCCAATGCACCTACAAGAACTTGCTCCGGACATTTCCAAGTAGGTTTTAGTTAAGTAGCTTTTTCACACATGTTCATTGCTTTATCTACCAACCAATGAATGTTGGATAGTTTTTGTCCCATCCCCAAATGCCTTAATAACACCATCGGTTTTTGTTAATGGAGCTCCTCGTGCCCTCATAGCTAAGACTAAAAGCAACCAATCACAAGGGCGGGAGGCAACACTTTTAGAGGTCCTACATTCTTGCCTCATGTCTAGGTACCGATGGGAGGGTCGGTAGTTTTAGCTTAAAACCTCCACTTTTAAGCCATGTCACATCATTTGCCAACTAGGCTCGGCACTAGATAATGTCGATGGTGTGAACACTCATTTTTAAGAACCCACTTTTAGGCTTAAGGTATGTTCGCACTTGGTGTTAGGGTGAGATAGAACCGGCGGTGCTACGGCATTATCTCACAGCGTATTCACACCATCGGTTGTTAGCAAACGCCGAACCTATGTGGCCGACGACGTGGCTTGAAGATAAGACCGGTTTTAGTGAGAAAGCGTCAGTTTACTTTGAGAAAATTCAGGCACTACTGGGAGCTTCTACTTAATTACAAATCTTCCTATTTTGTACATTCCAGAAACGTAGTTGCGGTTCTATGTAAAGGAGCTGTGCATGGCACATTAACAAAGAGCGACGGTAGATAACATCCTCGATACTCTGCTATTTCCGAGGACTTTTTTCCGTCCTTGGGCACAGTCTTGCGACTCCGAGCAATGGATCTGGGAAGAATGTGCGGCGGAACACTACAAAGTGAGGGGTTGAGTACCCTGCGTTCTCACACGACGCCTCGTCGCCTCTGCAACAGCGCTGCTCCAGGTACGTCCCTGCATCCAGCTTGTGTTATTTCCATGAGTTTTTCGTAGTTTTTTTCATTCTTCACTGTTGACGTCTACAATTGTAGATCTCCGTGGACTTTACACGTTCCTGAATGCTGCATGGATCATCTACATAGTCTATTGTTGCTTGAGGGTTCATAATGCGGCAAGTTTATTTAGTACTCTGTGCTTTATCTAGAGTTGCATAGAAACACTTCGCACACCCCTCACATGTGCCCTCAAGAATCGGCTAGACTATGAGCGCCGCCCATGTGCACTGTTGAAGATTGACAGACTGCAGAATTCAAAAGTGAACAGAGATGAATTTTTTCCTTACACAACGCATGCAGATTTTAATTTCAATGCTATGTATGTATTGGTTTTGTTATGCAATGTACAACATACTTATCATCGCCATGGAGAATCGTTGGGAGTCGCATATGTTTAGTGGTCCAATACGCCCCACTGCCCTTCCTGGTGACGGTACGACTTTTCTTTCATTCCTTGTCATGCTCAGCACAATGGGCTCTGTATTCGTGTGTCGTCAAAAATACTGACCCAGCCTGACATTACAAAACAACTCTCTGATGTTTCAATGAGAATTTCTCTAAACAATATTATTATCTCTTAACATTGTGATGCAACTGCAAGTTCCATGCCACTCCCTCATTTTTCACAAACACGGGCAACAGGTCGTGCAATGCCTCTCTCGGCTTTGCCACGTTCGGCACCAGAAATCAATCCACTTGTAACCGGCCCAAGTCCGCCGAAGCGGGCACGGAAGGACAGAGGGCCCAATTGGAGTCCGCAAGAAATCGCTGTTCTGATCGCAGCAAGGCGTGAGCAGTATCTCCGTGAGTTGGACACCGTCGATGGTCGGGATTTAATGACCCCGGACACCAGCAAATGGATCCATGTCTCACACTTTGTGAATACTGCAGGCTTTTCTCCAATTCCACGTGACGGTCCCGCCTGCAAAACTAAGTGGAACCAGCTAGTACCTGACTACAAGCGCATCGCGGATTACTTAAGCAAAACGGGGCGGAATGTTGTTGATTATTGGGATTTAAGTTGTGCGGAGAGGAAAGCTGAGGGCCTCCCACGAGTGTTCGCTCACGATGTCTACGAAGCGATTCATGAGTGGTACGGAAATCGGCCAATAATTCAACCACCCCATGTGCGAGACACATTAGCTCCAAGCGACGGCAACTATCGTCCTGTACTTTCACAAGCTCAGCAAGAATACGAGGGTGGTAGTGAACCTGACACTGAAGACCCTACGGACTTCCCTCCACCTGATACTGTGCAGGCAACTGAGGACACTACACCACCGCGTTCGCCTTGTGTGCCGTTGTCCACTCATTCGCGCAGCACTGGTCCGAGCGAGCACGTTGGAACTCCTCAGTCTAGGCCCTACACCGGCCTCCCTCCAGGTATAACACCGCACTACATCAGTTCGTCAGAAACGTCTCATTTTGCAGTGCAATGGCGCCCAGGGAACACAGGTGTGAAGAGGAAGAGTGTATCTGGCCATGCTGTTATTGCAGAAGCGACGAAAGCAACAGGTGCGGCAATGGCACAGCAAATGCAAGACATTGCGGACGCGTCTCGAGACCTTGAGCGTTCAAAGATAGAAGTGCAACTTAAACTTTTCAGTGAGCAAATGTCATACCAGCGGGAGAAAGATCGCCGTTTATACGAAAATGCAGCTATTGCAAATGACAACGCCAGATTGAGTATATTGAAACAGGGGGAGATGGTGTCATGCTTGTCCCACCTCTCCACTGTTTTGAGCAATTCTTTATCTATGAACATGAATTTTGCATACCCCAACATGCCTCAAACGGCACCCCAGGAGCACAACACAAGTGGTGCAACATTCTATGCTCCAGTGTCTCACAGCGCACCAGCCCACACAGCCGGACAAGTGCCCCCAGTGGGCACAGTTACTGCCAACCACAGTAGCCTCGGAGGAAATGAGGACCGCAACTTCAAAAACAATAACAATGGGGACGATCTACCGAACAACCTCGACGAAGAAACAACCTCCATCAATGCTACCTTCCCACCTGATGCTACTGTGAACGATGGAGCACCGACTAACTACACGGCTGCCCATGCTCTCTGATGACAGTTCAATCTATAGCTGCCCTACGCAGTTCTATAGAAAAAACTCCAACTCCCATGAAGAGTGTTATGCACCTGTACACATACATGTGCATTTGTTTTAGAATGTGAGTGACATTGAGATTACTTTGTGTAAGTAATTTGAAATGCAATAACAATTTACACATTCAGAAGTTTTTTCATATTACAATGGTCTATTACATGATCGTTACAATTTGCAAGTGGCTATCAATGATCGGAAAGATCCGGCAGTTGGTTACAGATGAACCGGTTGAGTTTGAGAAATAACCGGTTGAAGTTCGAGACTTCAGGAAAATCACCGATCATTTCAGAGGAATTTATAGAATATACCCGAATTTGAAAAAGGATAACCGGAGGATGTCAATATGTAACCGGTTGCACTTGCAAACACTAGGATCCCAACCAATGATGCCCAAAAATCTCCCCGATCACTGGTGGCTATCACAGTATCTCATTGAATGTGTCGATGTGTCATGCACCCAAAATAAAACAAAAAAATTGCAAGTCAAAAAGAAAAAAAGAAAAAAAGAACATGATAAATGAAAAACGTACCACCTTATCGTATCAACCTTGCTGCCGTTGCATGGTGAGATATAATCCGAGGTCCCTGCGGACCTCGGATCCCCGCGCCCCAACCACATCGTCCCCGTTTGGGTTGCCAGCATCCCCTTGCCCTCTTTCATCGTCAATGACTTCGCTGTCGAGGCCTTCAGTCCGTAGAACCTCTAGTAACTGCTCGACATCCTCGTGCGATTGACCGAGGAGAACGTTGTGTAAAATCGCACAACTTACAATCACATCGGGTAGGAAAGTGATGTGAAGTTGGGACTTCACAAGTAGCTCCCTGAATGTCTGCTTAAGAATTCCGAACGCGTTCTCTACTACACATCTACCGCGCCTCAGCCTCCTATTAAAAAGCTGCTCAGCAAGGCTTAATTGTCCTGGCCCTCGATGAGGAACCATTAACCAAGGGAGGAGGGGATAACCTGAATCGCCAATTAGGAATGGACTGAATCCATCATCTCCATTCACCCTATCAAACAAATTCCCATGCATTGCCAAGTGATGCAAGGACGATCGTCTCAACATGCGGGAATCATTTGTAGAACCGGGCATGCCAAGAAATAAGTCTAAGAATCTTTTGTTACTATCAACCACAACCTGACAGTTTAGAGTGTACCCTCTTGATTTGAAGTAGTAATAATCTGTCGCTCCATGTCGGGGTTTGGAGATGGCCACATGGGTGCCATCGATTGCCCCAACAACTGCTGGTAGTCCGCATAGGCGCTTGAAATCTGCTTGGCATTGGCGGAGTCTATCACCCGTAGGCCACGAAAGCTCACTACGCATAGTATCGTTAATGGCGTACACTACGTCTCTCAACAGAATCGAAATTGTACTTTTTCCTATCGCAAACATTTCGCTACAGACGATGAGACTAGCACCGTGAGTTAACTTAAAAAACGTACAGGCAACACGTATTAATACCGGAATTGCTATCCTATACCGTGTGTCCTGGCGTTGGACATGAGGCTTCAAGATGTCAGCTAATGCAAAGACTGCTTTTTTCGACATTCGGAACATTTGAATCCAGCGGTGGTCATCGTACTGCTTCAATAAAAATCTCGAAAACCACGTTGTTGATCGCGGCCTCACCCAGTACCCCAGGTCTTCACCGAACATTTGAAACATGGTGCACAACCTGTAATTATGCAAACCCGCAGTGAACAATGCATGAGAATCATGCTGAGGGCCCATCAACGTGCCCACAACCCCTACGAACGGGTCCTCGGAATCCTCCTCAGCTTCAGGTCCCATAGGAATGAAGTTCGAGCAAAGCGGTTCATGTAGGAGTTGAAGAAGGAGCCACGCTGTAAATGCAAACACCGAGCCAGGTTGCATCAATGTATCCATGTAGTAAATTGTCGTCCCCCCTAAAAACAATTCGATAAACATTAGAAAATGCATGAGAGAGCCAGCCACATGTGAAGCACAGTGCAATGATAATGTAGAAACAAAAAACCCTAAACCACAACGCCTTGATCTACTTCCGAAAAGCTATATTGCCAATTAATCCTTCACGCGGCATGCTCAAATACTGCAATGCATGCGACTGTTCTCTTCTGAACCCTAAACCCTAAACCCTAAACTATGCCTGACCATTCAATTGTGCATCATCAGAAGTGAGTTTAAGGACCACCGACCCCTCAACTGCACGCAAGCAGCGAAAAAGTAATTAACAAAATGAACCACCGAGAACAACAAACAAGGCAGAATTGACAACAAGGTGATGGAACATGATGTCTTCGGATGAGCAGAAGATGGCAGCGTGAATCAACCAGACTGATAGAGACACCAAATCCCACAGGATCAATTGGAGAGATCGCGACATCGTCCGACGCCACTACCTACGGACGTTCTTATCAGGTGTGACCGCTGTTCCATATTATCGACATCAAATGCCACCTGTCACAACTTGTACGTCTTAGTCATTGTAGGTGCGAACAACGAATACGTATATCCACGCTAAAAATACGGACCCAGCCTGTGCTTCCTTTCGCAGTGTGAACATAAACAGCAAACCCTATCTCACCGGTCTTATGAATTTAACAACACCCCTACGTAAGGCCAGGTGCGAACTAGGCTTTAGCTAATGTCAAGTGGGGAGGGGGCATTACCAATGAACGGGGAGAACCGCCGCTCGTTACAGATGAACCTGTTGTTGAGTTTGAGAACCGCTCGTCGAGTTTGAGAAATAACCGGTTGAAGTTCAAGACCTCATGAAAATTTTAGAGGAAGAGTCAATGACATATACCTCAAATGAATAAGCAAAAACCGACATATCACAATGTGTCGCCGGTTAGACTTGGAAACACTAGGATCTTGACCGATTATGCCCAAAACCCCCCCGGACGCTGCTTATTATGCTTATGCCCCTTCCCCACCTAACTTTAGCAAAGCCTGAAAGTTGGTTCTAAAAACACGGCCTCTACACCATCGACATTATCTAGTGCCGAGCCTAGTTGGCAAATGATGTGGCATGGCTTAAAAGTGGAGGTCTTAAGTCCCAAGCACCGACCCTCCCATCGGTACCTAGACAAGAGGCAAGAATATAGGACTTTTAAAAGTGTCGCCTCCCGCCCTTGTGATTGGTTGCTTTTTAGTCTTAGCTATGAGGGCACGAGGAGCTCCATTAACAAAAAACGATGGTAAGATAGATGAGTAGAAAGGGATTTGGGGATGGGACAAAAACTATCCAACATTCATTGCTTGGTAGATAAAACCATGAACATGTGTGAAAGCTACTTAACTAAAACCTACTCAAAAATCTCCAAAGCAAGTTCTTGTAGGTGCATTGGGATAGTCGGATGCCTCCCCTATAATCGAGGGAGCTTTACTCGGGTTTTAGGAAAGACTTTGGTTATTTGGTAAGGTCACATGGGGAGGGGGCATTATCTTCGTTTCTTGGTAACTAATCGTCAGGCGATTGACAATTGTGGATAGAATGTATACTTATCGTATGCAACATCCATACACTGACAATGCAAATGGTATCATAATAACTAAATAGTCGAGTGTCGATGAGGTGGAAAAGTGAAATCGCAGCAGCCAATTGTGTTGTGTAGCGCTGGCGTCACCTGAATCAGTCCGTTCGATAGATTGACCGCGTCTTCCCATAATGTGGAAACAAAGGCCGGACGAGGCATCTCCAGGTTGCAGCTCAACTGACATCACCTTCTTTATTTTTTTGTTTTTTTTCCTCCTCCCCCGAAGCAAACAGATTAATTCCACTGCAAAGAGCTGACCTCGTGTTCATGGCGGAGGGAAAGCAAATATTAGCACTGCGCACAAGCACCAGGCGGTGGGCGACGGATTTCATCTGGCTTTGGATGGCGCCGGCTGTGGGAGCGAAGCGGACCATCGACCCCAGTCCGGAAGGGACGGGTCCGCCTCCATTAACCTCACCAAATTAGGCAATAAAATTATATATAAAAGTTTTTGTTACCGTTCCCCAGGGGGGAAGAAGAGACAGAGGGCGGAGGGCGGAGGACCAGGGTGCACCCAGGCTAGCCTGGCTCCCGGTGGTCTGACCGGGCCCCCCGCCTGCCGGCCAACGGCGGGGGGCCACCTGGCTTCCGCCAGGCTGGGGCGGCCCTCTGTCCATGTGCGTGGGGCTATTGTTGTAGTGGAGCATCTCCAGGCCGCCAGTGATCCCGTCAACCGCCATTGCCAAGTCCAGTTTGGCTAATAGCAATTGATTCCTCATCAATCTTGTTGCACCTGCCAACTCCCTCCACCTCGCCAATCTGCAGCTCCTGTGTCCGATCGAGAAATTTAGGGTTGCGTGCACACAAATTAGTCCGCTCGTCGCAATCTCTCTCTCTCGTATACACCATCTGTATCTGGCACTAGATCGAGTTCTCATCTGTTCAAAGTTAATTTCCGATCCAAAGTCGCGAGTACCATAGCCTCCCCCAATTCCCTTGTATGTCCGCTAGCTCTCTGTAAAGTCTCCGATCGAGATCTGTTCGTGTATACCTGTCTCTACTTCCTTCTAATTGGCTTCCAGGAATGCCATAGGAACACGAGGACGATACTCAAGTTTGTGTATGATTCATAACCGACTCTACTTCAACTAGATATTGTTTTAAATCTCACAATCGCTTGCATTTTTTAACCACGCAAGCCAAGTGTAGATTCAGTTCACAGGTCGCATCCATAGACCGCATCACATTTTTGTAATTTCAAGCATTCATTCAAACAAATAAGCAATACGAGTTGTCTTGCATTGTCTGCGCCGTCGTCAGCGTTTTTTTTGCTACCTACTGACTTCGCTGACTCCTTTTTCCGAGTTTTCATAGTGAATTGAATTGTCGTACTTTTGCCGAACAGAGTTCTTAAAAGGACAGTAAACGCAACTACAAGGAGTTGCGAGGATTGTCTGCAATTTTTTGTTCATTGCAAACTTTGGAGGATTTACATTGTCAGCTGGTAGCACCAATTTGGTTTTCTGTTAGAATCCACTTAGGTCTTCCAGTTTCTAGGCACTTCTTCCGTCGCATTACGTCAATCACAGTCATCTTCTCTGTGCAGGTATCGTGTTTCGTGCTCAAAAAATTTCAAAATCCTTGTAAGCAGGGCATTTTCACTTTTGAGCTCGTAGTCTTTTGGATTGACGCATTATTTTCAAGCGTAACTAAGCTCCTTCCAATTGTCTGTGTAATTTAACCTAGATCTCGCAAGGTCGCAATCTGTGTTTTAATGAAGGTCTTTATCTGATAAGGCTAACTCAGCCTTTCTGAGGTGATCGAGGTTTAGGATGTGTAGTGTGTGCTATTTGAAAGTATACACGCCGATTAGATTCAACAACTTAAAGCATCATATTGTTCTTTCTAGCACATCGTTGAGGTGTAACTGTGACGTCCAGAGGTCGTCCACAGGTTGGGTACTTTAACGAGTCTCGTATCGATCACCGAATTGCGACACTGTTCTGCAGAATCTCAATTTAGCTTTAACCTGCATTTTTTCCTCTTCATAAATGTTCTTATATTGTCAATTTTCGAGCTAATTTCTGGATTGTGGGTTCCGTTCTGACGAGTGGCAACAGAGGATAGTGCATTCGAGAGTGCGCGCGTGTGTGTGTGTTGTTGTTGTCTTAGGATGGGGAAAGGAGGAGGGAAGTGTGCAAGTCGGGAGCGCTTCGCATCCTCATCGCGAACACCCAGACTTCCTGCTCCTCGACATTCCACTACCTTTAAACCTGCGGAGTCCAGCAGAGCCGTAGGTCCCGAATCCTCTCAATCAAGGATCAGGGAGCCATTCCTTTCCAAGGTACGTCATTGCTCCTTTCTTCGCACCGCAGCTAGGACTAATCACCTCAGGTAGTGAATAATTCGAAAATCTTAGTGCTAATTTAAAGAGACTCTATTTTACCAAGTCTTTCAATAGCTGTTTCAATCGAAATGAGTATAATTCTCACCAATGCTGAATTCCTTATGCTGAATTCATTGTGCCAAGTGAGAATTTTCTCATGTGTGCTGAATTGAGATAAGGAGACCGGATTATGTAGTTGCGCAAGAAGCACGTTATGAAGGAATACAACTCTTTCATAACGAGCTTTTCATCGTAGCAGTTACAATGATGTCTGAAAGAATGACTACATCAACTTCCGCCGAAAAGCTTGGGTTAGTGCAGTAGAGACAGGTCTATGGAGGACCTGCTCAATAATTAATTTGAAAATCTAAGTTTCAATCAATGTCTGCTTCACCAAGTCTTTCGATAGCCTGTTGCAATCGAAATGAGTATAATTCTCACCATTGCTGAGTTCTTTATCCTCAATTCATTGTGCCAGTGGGGATTTTCTCATGTGTGCTGAATTGAGGTAAGGAGAAAGGATTTTGTAGTTGTGCAAGATGCATGTTGTGAAAGAATGACTTTTTGGTGGCAGTCGATTTAGTCGTTCCTTAAAACAATCGTTGAAAACTTAGTACGATGAAAACCTCGTTGTGTGATTCTTTGTTGTAAATAATTCAAAAATCTAGGTGTCAATTTGATCTCTGCTTCACAAAGTCTATAAATAGCTGTAGCATTGAAGTGAGTATAATTCTTGGCACCAATGTTGGGGTCTTCATGCTCAATTCATTGTGCTAATGAGAAATTTCTCATGTGTGCTGAGTAGAGAGATAGAACACAGGATTATGTAGTTGTTCAAGAAGCATGTATGAAGGAATGCACCTCTTGTGTAACGAGGTTTTCATTAATGATAGTCTGAAAGAATGACTTAATCGACTTCCCCCGAAAAGTTTTGGTTAGTGAAGATAAGTAGTGTGTTATTACGTCGATTAGCCTATGATTAGTCAGTAGAAGGACGCGCTTACAAGTTGTTATGTTTCACCAAGGTTCTCAATAGCTTTTGCAATCGAATCGATTGTAATTCTCACCTATGCTGGATCTTTCATGCTCAGTTCAATGTGCCAGTGAGAATTTCTCATGTGTGCTGGATTGAGGTAAGGAGACAGGATAGTGTAGTTTGCTACATAATTAGTTGTTACTCGGTGAAAAGTAGCAAATTGTCAGGCGAATATTTTTCCACAAAGAGATACGATTGCCCTTGGCGTTGCACTTGATTAGAGCTTTTTCCACTGGTGGATGGATACCCTTACATGGTTTGGGGGTACTTTACACTAGAGCTTGAGGGCCCCGTGACCATGTAAATCTGAAATATCACATTGGTGGAAAATGCCGAGACAGACCCAGTTTACACTGGAGCTTGAGGGCCTCGGGGACCAGGGAATTTTGAAAGAATGAATATCGTATGTGAAGCCTTACATATAATGAATGGTGGTTTATGGTGAATTGCATTTTGCGTCAAGCCCACCTCAAAAAGGTGTGGTCTAACACAGCACAAAATCAGGAGACCATGACACTTCAAAATCTCATAACCCTTGGTTTATTATATTTTATTGTGTATACATAGCTTTTTGTGTACAAGGGCGCATATGAATAGGATAGAAATGAAATAGCTTTCAGATCTCTTGAGAACTCGGTTGTGCATGTCTTAACACTGCACTTGAAGGCCTGTGACTGCACAATATTCAATTGCAGTTTCTATGTTTTGGCCTTTCTGATAAATTCCAAGGGCCCTCATAATTTTATGGTCACAGCCCTTGGCTATAGTGTAAAGTGGCCCTCAGGGTATGAGTACCCAGAAAGTAAATTGAAAGCATTGAAACAATCTCACGTAATTAAAAAGAGAGTAGTTAAATTGTATCTTTCATTGCATCTTTTTGGATGAGGACAATAAATCATCATATGCAAATCGCCAGTAGGCAAGGGCTTGTATGTATCGTGAGTAGAACTATGAAAGCAATAGAATTATAAAAGCAATGAATGATGAGGTACTCATAGGGTAAATGAATAGAAATATGACCTACTTATGCCAAATTTCAGGAAATTCGCATGAAATGAAGCTCATGTGTGTGAACTGGTTGTCTCTGGCAGAGAGAAGAGACGTCCCGATCTACAGAACAAGATCCTTTGAAGGGAGAGGACGATGACCTCGAAACAGATGTCATATTTGATCAGCCTGAGACAGTGTCCGAGTCCCGGCGCCATCTTTTGTCTCTTTCACCAGCGGATAGAATGCAGAATGGAAGTGCTACAAAGAAACCAACGGCAGGAGCATCAAGCCAAGTTGCATTGGCAGCTACTGCAAAGGAAGAGCCAACAATTTCCAACCATGAACCAAAAGTGGAGGTCTCTTCAATCCCTGTTGCAAGAGCTGCTAGGAAAGAACCTGTTATTCTTGGAGACATCTCCACTGTTTCAAGTACAAATATTGAAACAAAGCCTCCCCAGCATCCGCCATTGACCATGGACACTGGTGTTCGTATGGTTGCACCAGGTAATGGTCCCTTTTTGCACACATCCTCAGCATTATTCTGGATGTATATTGCAATGCACTTCCCATGCTCATTATTTAAATTCATGGACTCCATGTTTGATGCAACACAAATCCCAACTGTGTCTTGTCACTAGTATGCCAGATAGCTGAAGACAGTCAAATGCTTTCATAGTATAGGCGAATGCGTGCATAGCCGTATCTTGAGACACTTAGAACATCATGATAAACTAACTGCGACCATGTTTCAAAAGAAACTTCTGTTGCAAAAGCCACATGTGTACACTTTGTAAAGAATTTGAATTCCTTGAATTCATCCAATTTATGTCTTCTTAATTTAAGTGAACAGCTTCGTTTTGTAGCTAAAGATAGTGGATGATATGAAAACAGGGAGGACCAAATCTCAACTTAATACAAAGCATATTACACCAGCAGCAGAAAGCACTCAAGTTAGCCAGGTCTCAGCATTGCCTTTAGCTGTAGGAATGGTTTATGAGATGTCCAACCAAGTAAACAAGGAAGACCCAAGCGTTTTCAAGAAAACCAATGATGTCAAAGAGGAAGCCACCAATTCAGCCTTCAAAGTACGAAAACCGGATGTTCCCAGGGATGAGGAAGATACCAAGAAGATGGAGCAAGAAAACATGACACCTTCCCTGCTGCGTGGGAGTAGACAACCATCCAGAGTGGAGAAGAGCACAACACCTGCATTAGCTGAGAAAACCCTTGTGGAGTCAGTCAACAAGGGTGCACCAGTGGTTGCACGAGAGGAAAACTATTCCCATATTGAAAGGGTCCCCATGCTCCCACCTTTCGAGTCCAAGACTCTAATTCTGAACAAGAGCTCTGCTGAAAAGCAACCAAAGGAGAATATGGCACTGCCCACTGTTACAGAAATGGTTATTCCCACATCGAGGATTGATGTGGAAGGTATTCCAATTAAGCCATTGGAACGTAAAATTCCAATTGAGGAGGAACACACCCTTAAGGCACAAGTGGAGGGGTCGGAAGCGCCTGCAACCTTGATTAAGGAAGCTCGTCCTAAGGAGGTTCCACTTCTGGAATCAGCGAAGCAGGCACTGGCCGCACCCAGCCACAATGACCCTGCACCTGCCCAGGATGCCCCACCAGTGGAAGCACTGGAACACAACGAACCAATCAGACATCGGGATCCAGGTCCCGGCCCAGAGGTAGAAGCACCACCATCATTGCAGGCTTTAGTACGATCTGAGGAGCAGCATACCACATCTAAAGCCATTGACCATAAACCTGATCAGGACATTTGGAAATCTTGGAAAACAAAACTTGAAACCGAGGCTCTGAAAGGAACTCCAAGTCCACTATTAGAAAAGCCAGATGCACCATTGGTTACAAGGAAACCACTATTCCCACCTGAATCTCCGCAGGGCCTAATGAAGGATGCCACAACTGAGGAGGTGCACGAGGCTGTCACAATTGAGGAGGTGCACAAGGATGCACCATTGTCGAAAGTAAGCCCCGTCTTGGAGGAGAAGGCGGTTGAGGCAGTGGAGGATGAGGACATGTGTCGGTCGGTTGAGAGGGAGGAGGCTGGGCTTGAAGAGGCCGCGGTGGAAGAGGGTGCTGTCGAGGAGGCAACGCCTTTGGTTGAGGAGAAGGAATTCGTTGCACCGGAGGAAGAGGCTGCGGCTTCGGCGGAAGTGGTAGAAAGTGGGATTGAGGAGGTGAAGGCCGTTGATGTTGAGGCGGAGGTGGAGAGTGAGGCCTCCACCGTGTCGGAGGAGGTTGGAGTGGATGTGGGTGCCACAATTGAGGAGGCCCACGAGGAGGCACCGTTGTCGGAAGCGAGCCCGGTCTTGGAGGAGAAGGCGGTTGAGGAAGTGGAGGATGAGGACATGTCTAGATTGGTTGAAAGGGAGGAGGCTGGGCTTGAAGAGGCCGCGGTGGAAGAGGGTGAGGCAACCCCTTTGGTTGAGGAGAAGGAATTCGTTGCACCGGAGGAAGAGGCTGCGGCTTCGGGGGAAGTGGTAGAAAGTGCGATTGAGGAGGTGAAGGCCGTTGATGTTGAGGCGGAGGTGGAGAGTGAGGCCTCCACCGTGTCGGAGGAGGCTGGAGTGGATGTGGGTGCCACAATTGAGGAGGCCCAGGAGGATGCACCGTTGTCGGAAGCGAGCCCGGTCTTGGAGGAGAAGGCGGTTGAGGAAGTGGAGGATGAGGACATGTCTAGATTGGTTGAAAGGGAGGAGGCTGGGCTTGAAGAGGCCGCGGTGGAAGAGGGTGAGGCAACCCCTTTGGTTGAGGAGAAGGAATTCGTTGCACCGGAGGAAGAGGCTGCGGCTTCGGGGGAAGTGGTAGAAAGTGCGATTGAGGAGGTGAAGGCCGTTGATGTTGAGGCGGAGGTGGAGAGTGAGCCCGCCAACATGACGGAGGACGCTGGAGTTGATGTGGGTGCCACAATTGAGGAGGTGCAGGAGGATGCACCGTTGTCGGAAGCGAGCCCCGTCTTGGAAGAGAAGGCCGTTGAGGAAGTGGAGGATGAGGACATGTCTAGTTTGCTTGGGAGGGAGAAGGCTGGGCTTGAAGAGGCCGCTGTGGAAGAGGGTGCGGTCGAGGAGGCAACCCCTTTGGTTGAGGAGAAGGAATTCGTTGCACCGGAGGAAGAGGCTGCGGCTTCGGGGGAAGTGGTAGAAAGTGCAATGGAGGAGGTGAAGGCCATTGATGTCGAGGCGGAGGTGGAGATTGAGGCCTCCACCGTGTTGGAGGAGGCTCGAATGGATGTGACCTCCACAATTGAAGAGGCCCAGGAGGAGGCACCGTTGTCGGAAGCGAGCCCGATCTTGGAGGAGAAGGCGGTTGAGGAAGTGGAGGATGAGGACATGTCTAGATCGCTTGAAAGGGAGGAGCCTGGGCTTGAAGAGGCCGCTGTGGACGAGGGTGCTGTCGAGGATGCAACCCCTATGGTTGAGGAGAAGGAATTTGTTGCACCGGAGGAAGAGGCTGCGGCTTCTGGGGAAGTTTTAGAAAGTGCGATTGAGGAGGTGAAGGCCGTTGATGTTGAGGTGGAGGTGGAGAGTGAGGCCTCCACCAGGTCGGAGGAGGCTGGAGTGGATGTGGCCTCCACAATTGAAGAGGCCCAGGAGGAGGCACCGTTGTTGGAAGCGAGCTCCGTCTTGGAGGAGAAGGCGGTTGAGGCAGTGGAGGATGAGGACATGTGTAGGTCGGTTGAAAGGGAGGAGGCTGGTCTTGAAGAGGCCGCTGTGGAAGAGTGTGCGGTGGAGGAGGGAACCGGTTTGGTTGAGGAGAAGGAATTCGTTGCACCGGAGGAAGAGGCTGCGGCTTCGGCGGAAGTTTTAGAAAGTGCGATTGAGGAGGTGAAGGCCGTTGATGTTGAGGCGGAGGTGGAGAGTGAGGCCTCCACCGTGTCGGAGGAGGTTGGAGTGGATGCGGGTGCCACAATTGAGGAGGCCCAAGAGGACACACCGTTGTCTGAAGCGAGCTCCGTCTTGGAGGAGAAGGCGGTTGAGGAAGTGGAGGATGAGGGCATGTCTAGTTCGGTTGAAAGGGAGGAGGCTGGGCTTGAAGAGGCCGCTGCGGAAGAGGGTGCGGTGGAGGAGGCAACGCCTTTGGTTGAGGAGAAGGAATTCGTTGCACCGGAGGAAGAGGCTGCGGCTTCGGGGGAAGTGGTAGAAAGTGCGATTGAGGAGGTGAAGGCCATTGATGTTGAGGCGGAGGTGGAGAGTGAGGCCTCCACCGTGTCGGGGGATGGTCGAGTGGTTGTGGCCTCCACAACTGAGGAGGCCCAGGAGGAGGCACCGTTGTCGGAAGCGAGACCCGTCTTGGAAGCGAAGGCGGTTGCGGAAGTGGAGGATGAGGACATGTCTAGTTCGGTTGAAAGGGAGAAGGCTGGGCTTGAAGAGGCCGGTGTGGAAGAGGGTGCGGTCGAGGAGGCAACGCCTTTGGTTGAGGAGAAGGAATTCGTTGCACCGGAGGAAGAGGGTGCGTCTTCGGCGGAAGTTTTAGAAAGTACGATTGAGGAGGTGAAGGCCATTGATGTTGAGGCGGAGAGTGAGGCCTCCACCGTGTCGGAGGAGGCTAGAGTGGATGTGGCCTCCACAATTAAGGAGGCTCAGGAGGATGCACCGTTGTCGGAAGCGAGCCCCGTCTTGGAAGAGAAGGCGGTTGCGGAAGTGGAGGATGAGGACATGTCTAGTTCGGTTGAAAGGGAGGAGGCTGGGCTTGAAGAGGCCGGTGTGGAAGAGGGTGCGGTCGAGGAGGGAACCCCTTTAGTTGAGGAGAAGGAATTAGTTGCACGGGAGGAAGAGGCTGCGGCTTCGGCGGAAGTTGTAGAAAGTGCGATGGAGGAGGTGAAGGCCATTGATGTTGAGGCGGAGGTGGAGAGTGAGGCCTCCACCGTGTCGGAGGAGGCTGGAGTGGATGTGGGTGCCACAATTGAGGGGGTGCAGGAGGATGCACCGTTGTCGGAAGCGAGCCCCGTCTTGGAAGAGAAGGCGGTTGAGGAAGTGGAGGATGAGGACATGTCTAGTCCGGTTGAAAGGGAGGAGGCTGGGCTTGAAGAGGGGGCGGTGGAAGAGGGTGCTGTCGAGGAGGCAACCTCTTTGGTTGAGGAGAAGGGATTCATTGCACCGGAGGAAGAGGCTGCGGCTTCGGGGGAAGTTTTAGAAAGTGCGATTGAGGAGGTGAAGGCCTTTGATGTTGAGGCGGAGGTGGAGATTGAGGCCTCCACCGTGTCGGAGGAGGCTGGAGTGGATATGGGTGCCACAATTGAGGAAGCCCAGGAGGACACACTGTTGTCGGAAGCGAGCCCCGCCTTGGAGGAGAAGGCGGTTGAGGAAGTGGAGGATGAGGACATGTCTAGTTCGGTTGATAGGGAGGAGGCTGGGCTTGAAGAGGCCGGTGTGGAAGAGGGTGCGGTGGAGGAGGCAACGCCTTTGGTTGAGGAGAAGGAATTCGTTGCACCGGAGGAAGAGGCTGCGGCTTCGGGGGAAGTGGTAGAAAGTGCGATTGAGGAGGTGAAGGCCGTTGATGTTGAGGCGGAGGTGGAGAGTGAGGCCTCCACCGTGTCGGAGGAGGCTGGAGTGGATGTGGGTGCCACAATTGAGGAGGCCCAGGAGGAGGCACCGTTGTCGGAAGCGAGCCCGGTCTTGGAGGAGAAGGCGGTTGAGGAAGTGGAGGATGAGGACATGTCTAGATTGGTTGAAAGGGAGGAGGCTGGGCTTGAAGAGGCCGCGGTGGAAGAGGGTGAGGCAACCCCTATGGTTGAGGAGAAGGAATTCGTTGCACCGGAGGAAGAGGCTGCGGCTTCGGGGGAAGTGGTAGAAAGTGCGATTGAGGAGGTGAAGGCCGTTGATGTTGAGGCGGAGGTGGAGAGTGAGGCCTCCACCAGGTCGGAGAAGGCTGGAGTTGATGTGGCTGCCACAATTCAGCAGGTGCAGGAGGATGCACCGTTGTTGGAAGCGAGCCCCGTCTTGGAGGAGAAGGCGGTTGCGGAAGTGGAGGATGAGGACCTGTCTAGTTCGGTTGAAAGGGAGGAGGCTGGGCTTGAAGAGGCCGGTGTGGACGTGGGTGCGGTCGAGGAGGCAACCCCTTTGGTTGAGGAGAAGGAATTCGTTGCACCGGAGGAAGAGGCTGCGGCTTCGGGGGAAGTGGTAGAAAGTGCGACTGAGAAGGTGAAGGCCATTGATGTTGAGGCGGAGGTGGAGAGTGAGGCCTCCACTGTGTCGGAGGAGGCTGGAGTTGATGTGGCTGGCACAATTGAGGAGGTGCAGGAGGAGGCACCGTTGTCGGAAGCAAGCCCCGTCTTGGAAGAGAAGGCGTTTGCAGAAGTGGAGGATGAGGACATGTCTAGTCCGGTTGAAAGGGAGGAGGCTGGGCTTGAAGAGGGGGCGGTGGAAGAGGGTGCTGTCGAGGAGGCAACCTCTTTGGTTGAGGAGAAGGGATTCATTGCACCGGAGGAAGAGGCTGCGGCTTCGGGGGAAGTTTTAGAAAGTGCGATTGAGGAGGTGAAGGCCATTGATGTTGAGGCGGAGGTGGAGAGTGAGGCCTCCACCGTGTCGGAGGAGGCTGGAGTGGATGTGGGTGCCACAATTGAGGAAGCCCAGGAGGACACACTGTTGTCGGAAGCGAGCCCCGCCTTGGAGGAGAAGGCGGTTGAGGAAGTGGAGGATGAGGACATGTCTAGTTCAGTTGATAGGGAGGAGGCTGGGCTTGAAGAGGCCGGTGTGGAAGAGGGTGCGGTGGAGGAGGCAACGCCTTTGGTTGAGGAGAAGGAATTCGTTGCACAGGAGGAAGAGGCTGCGGCTTCGGCGGAAGTGGTAGAAAGTACGATTGAGGAGGTGAAGGCCATTGATGTCGAGGCGGAGGTGGAGAGTGAGCCCGCCAACGTGTCGGAGGAGGCTGGAATTGATGTGGCTGCCACTATTGGGGAGGTGCAGGAGGACGTTCCGTTGTCGGAAGCGAGCCCCGTCTTGGAAGAGAAGGTGGTTGCGGAAGTGGAGGATGAGCATATGTCTAGTTCAGGTGAAAGGGAGGAGTCTGGGCTTGAAGAGGCCGCGGTGGAAGAGGGTGAGGCAACGCCTTTGGTTGAGGAGAAGGAATTTGTTGCACCGGAGAAAGAGGCTGCGGCTTCGGCGGAAGTTTTAGAAAGTACGATTGAGGAGGTGAAGGCCATTGATGTCGAGGCGGAGGTGGAGAGTGAGCCCGCTAACGTGTCGGAGGAGGCTGGAATTGATGTGGCTGCCACTATTGAGGAGTTGCAGGAGGACGTTCCGTTGTCGGAAGCGAGCCCCGTCTTGGAAGAGAAGGTGGTTGCGGAAGTGGAGGATGAGCATATGTCTAGTTCAGGTGAAAGGGAGGAGGCTGGGCTTGAAGAGGCCAGTGTGGAAGAGGGTGCGGTCGAGGAGGCAACCCCTTTGGTTGAGGAGAAGGGATTCGTTGCACCGGAGGAAGAGGCTGCGGCTTCGGCGGAAGTGGTAGAAAGTGCAATGGAGGAGGTGAAGGCCATTGATGTCGAGGCGGAGGTGGAGATTGAGGCCTCCACCGTGTCGGGGGATGGTCGAGTGGATGTGGCCTCCACAACTGAGGAGACCCAGGAGGAGGCACCGTTGTCGGAAGCGAGACCCGTCTTGGAGGAGAAGGTGATTGCGGAAGTGGAGGATGAGGACATGTCTAGTTTGGTTGAAAGGGAGGAGGCTGGGCTTGAAGAGGCCGCTGTTGAAGAGGGTGCGGTCGAGGAGGCAAAGCCTTTGGTTGAGGAGAAGGAATTCGTTGCACCGGAGGAAGAGGCTGCGGCTTCGGCGGAAGTGGTAGAAAGTGCGATTGAGGAGGTGAAGGCCATTGATGTTGAGGCGGAGGTGGAGAGTGAGGCCTCCACCGTGTCGGGGGATGGTCGAGTGGATGTGGCCTCCACAACTGAGGAGGCCCAGGAGGAGACACCGTTGTCGGAAGCGAGACCCGTCTTGGAGGAGAAGGTGATTGCGGAAGTGGAGGATGAGGACATGTCTAGTTTGGTTGAAAGGGAGGAGGCTGGGCTTGAAGAGGCCGCTGTTGAAGAGGGTGCGGTCGAGGAGGCAAAGCCTTTGGTTGAGGAGAAGGAATTCGTTGCACCGGAGGAAGAGGCTGCGGCTTCGGCGGAAGTGGTAGAAAGTGCGATTGAGGAGGTGAAGGCCATTGATGTGGAGGCGGAGGTGGAGAGTGAGGCCTCCACCGTGTCGGGGGATGGTCGAGTGGATGTGGCCTCCACAACTGAGGAGGCCCAGGAGGAGGCACCGTTGTCGGAAGCGAGACCCGTCTTGGAAGCGAAGGCGGTTGCGGAAGTGGAGGATGAGGACATGTCTAGTTCGGTTGAAAGGGAGAAGGCTGGGCTTGAAGAGGCCGGTGTGGAAGAGGGTGCGGTCGAGGAGGCAACGCCTTTGGTTGAGGAGAAGGAATTCGTTGCACCGGAGGAAGAGGGTGCGTCTTCGGCGGAAGTTTTAGAAAGTACGATTGAGGAGGTGAAGGCCATTGATGTTGAGGCGGAGGTGGAGAGTGAGGCCTCCACCGTGTCGGAGGAGGCTAGAGTGGATGTGGCCTCCACAATTAAGGAGGCTCAGGAGGATGCACCGTTATCGGAAGCGAGCCCCGTCTTGGAAGAGAAGGCGGTTGCGGAAGTGGAGGATGAGGACATGTCTAGTTCGGTTGAAAGGGAGGAGGCTGGGCTTGAAGAGGCCGCTGTGGAAGAGGGTGCGGTCGAGGAGGGAACCGGTTTGGTTGAGGAGAAGGAATTTGTTGCACCGGAGAAAGAGGCTGCGGCTTCGGCGGAAGTTTTAGAAAGTACGATTGAGGAGGTGAAGGCCATTGATGTCGAGGCGGAGGTGGAGAGTGAGCCCGCTAACGTGTCGGAGGAGGCTGGAATTGATGTGGCTGCCACTATTGAGGAGTTGCAGGAGGACGTTCCGTTGTCGGAAGCGAGCCCCGTCTTGGAAGAGAAGGTGGTTGCGGAAGTGGAGGATGAGCATATGTCTAGTTCAGGTGAAAGGGAGGAGGCTGGGCTTGAAGAGGCCGGTGTGGAAGAGGGTGCGGTCGAGGAGGCAACCCCTTTGGTTGAGGAGAAGGGATTCGTTGCACCGGAGGAAGAGGCTGCGGCTTCGGCGGAAGTGGTAGAAAGTGCAATGGAGGAGGTGAAGGCCATTGATGTCGAGGCGGAGGTGGAGATTGAGGCCTCCACCGTGTCGGAGGAAGCCAGAGTGGATGTGGCCTCCACAATTAAGGAGGCTCAGGAGGATGCACCGTTGTCGGAAGCGAGCCCCGTCTTGGAGGAGAAGGTGATTGCGGAAGTGGAGGATGAGGACATGTCTAGTTTGGTTGAAAGGGAGGAGGCTGGGCTTGAAGAGGCCGCTGTTGAAGAGGGTGCGGTCGAGGAGGCAAAGCCTTTGGTTGAGGAGAAGGAATTCGTTGCACCGGAGGAAGAGGCTGCGGCTTCGGCGGAAGTGGTAGAAAGTGCGATTGAGGAGGTGAAGGCCATTGATGTTGAGGCGGAGGTGGAGAGTGAGGCCTCCACCGTGTCGGGGGATGGTCGAGTGGATGTGGCCTCCACAACTGAGGAGGCCCAGGAGGAGGCACCGTTGTCGGAAGCGAGACCCGTCTTGGAAGCGAAGGCGGTTGCGGAAGTGGAGGATGAGGACATGTCTAGTTCGGTTGAAAGGGAGAAGGCTGGGCTTGAAGAGGCCGGTGTGGAAGAGGGTGCGGTCGAGGAGGCAACGCCTTTGGTTGAGGAGAAGGAATTCGTTGCACCGGAGGAAGAGGGTGCGTCTTCGGCGGAAGTTTTAGAAAGTACGATTGAGGAGGTGAAGGCCATTGATGTTGAGGCGGAGCTGGAGATTGAGCCCGCCAACGTTTCGGAGGAGGCTGGAATTGATGTGGCTGCCACTATTGAGGAGGCCCAGGAGGACGCACCGTTGTCGGAAGCGAGCCCCGTCTTGGAAGAGAAGGCGGTTGCGGAAGTGGAGGATGAGGACATGTCGAGTTCGGTTGAAAGGGAGGAGGCTGGGCTTGAAGAGGCCGGTGTGGAAGAGGGTGCGGTCGAGGAGGGAACCGGTTTGGTTGAGGAGAAGGGATTTGTTGCACCGGAGGAAGAGGCTGCGGCTTCGGCGGAAGTGGTAGAAAGTGCAATGGAGGAGGTGAAGGCCATTGATGTCGAGGCGGAGGTGGAGATTGAGGCCTCCACCGTGTTGGAGGAAGCTCGAGTGGATGTGGCCTCCACAATTGAAGAGGGCCAGGAGGAGGCACCGTTGTCGGAAGCAAGCCTTGTATTGGAGGAGAAGGCGGTTGCGGAAGTGGAGGATGAGGACATGTCTAGTACGGTTGAAAGGGAAGAGGCTGGGCTTGAAGAGGCCGCGGTGGAAGAGTGTGGGGTCGAGGAGGCAACCCCTATGGTTGAGGAGAAGGAATTCGTTGCACCGGAGGAAGAGGCTGCGGCTTCGGCGGATGTTTTAGAAAGTGCGATTGAGGAGGTGAAGGCCATTGATGTTGAGGCGGAGGTGGAGAGTGAGCCCTCCACGGTGTCGGAGGAAGCTGGAGTGGATGTGGCCTCCACAGTTAAGGAGGCTCAGGAGGATGCACGGTTTTCGGAAGCAAGCCTCGTATTGGAGGAGAAGGCGGTTGAGGAAGTGGAGGATGAGGACATTTCTAGTTCGGTTGAGAGGGAGGAGGCTGGGCTTGAAGAGGCCGCGGTGGAAGAGTGTGGGGTCGAGGAGGCAACCCCTATGGTTGAGGAGAAGGAATTCGTTGCACCAGAGGAAGAGGCTGCGGCTTCGGCGGAAGTGGTAGAAAGTGGGATTGAGGAGGTGAAGGCCATTGATGTTGAGGCGGAGGTGGAGAGTGAGGCCGCCACCGTGTCGGAGGAGGCTGGAGTTGATGTGGCTGCCACAATTAAGGAGTTGCAGGAGGATGCACCGTTGTCGGAAGCGAGCCCCGTCCTGGAAGAGAAGGCGGTTGCGGAAGTGGAGGATGAGGACATGTCTAGTTCGGTTGAAAGGGAGGAGGCTGGGCTTGAAGAGGCCGCTGTGGAAGAGGGTGCGGTTGAGGAGGGAACCGGTTTGGTTGAGGAGAAGGAATTTGTTGCACTGGTGAAAGAGGCTGCGGCTTCGGGGGAAGTGGTAGAATGTGCGATGGAGGAGGTGAAGGCCAGTGATGTTGAGGGGGAGGTGGAGAGTGAGGCCTCCACCGTGTCGGAGGAGGCTGGAGTTGATGTGGCTGCCACTATTGAGGAGGTGCAAGATGACGCACCGTTGTCGGAAGCGAGCCGCGTCTTGGAAGAGAAGGCGTTTGCGGAAGTGCAGGAGGGGGATATAGGTTCTTCGCATGTGCAGGAGGAGGCTGCCTTTCAAGAGAGTGTGGTGGAAAAGACTGACCTTCAAAAGACTGCAGATGGATATGTTGAAGAATTCTTGGTTTTAGGGGAATATGGTATAGGTTTGACAGGTATGGTTGATGATTATTTTCCTGGAAATTTTGTTAGATTAAGGAAGAATAGCGAGGAGGCTTCTGTGGATGTTCATAGTTGGGTGCCTGAATTTATTGGTGCCTTGACTGTGCAAATAGTTTCTGAGAATGGTGCACAGGTTGAATCCCTGGTTGGAAATCATATTGATTTAGCAGGTGTGACTGGATTTTCTCCAGTTATTGAACTTCATGGTAGTAAGAAGAAGAGTGATGAAGTTTCTGTTGATGTGAACTTGGAGTTTTGTGAAGATGATGGAGGTGCCAGGCAAAATCCAATAAGTGGTATTTCTGGCTTCGTGAGTGAAGTTCATGGTTTTGATTTGGGACATATTGGATATTCAGGAGCAGACCTCTCTGAGAGGATTTCATCAGAACCTTTTGAGCGCATTGAAGGTAAGGGTGTGGATATTGATAACATGTCTACAATGAGAGCTCCTGAAGATAAGGAGGCTGTCATTCATGGGTGTGCAAAAGATTCAATGGAGGGTTCAGAGTGGGAACTAGTAGCTCCTCAATTGGTTGAAGTTCCAAACAATACCGGGAATGCAATAAAAGCAAGGCAGGATAATGAAGAGAATGTGCACCTTACTAAAGAGTCACCAAGTTATGGCACTGAGGAGAAGTCTGCCCTCGCCACTGAGTGGGAGTTTGTTGCTGAAGAGTTGGAGGACACACATGTGCAGTCTGAAGGACCAGGGCTGCAGTCATCACCATTTGAGAGAGTCAAGGAGTCTATTGAATCATCCGACTGGGAGATGGTGCCTACAGGAAGTGGAGCCAAGGATGAAAACTTTGCAGAATACATAGATATGACGAAGGAGTCAGCTGAAATACCTACGACAGAGGAAGATGAAATAGCAGATATGCCAATTGGAGGAGGGGAAAGAGTTCTGAACAACACCAGTGAGGAGAAGGAACCTACTTCCACCAGGGGATTGGATCAAGAAATTCCTCTTATAAAAGTGGTGCAGAACAAAGACCAGGAGACCGAAGATGTGACAGTTGATGTTGGAGTTTCTGAAATAGAATCCCCGTTGGAGAACCTGCAAGAGGAAAATGAATTCTCCATCAAGAGTCCTTTTAATGTGGAGCATTTCAAAAAAAGACCTCTAGGTGTGGCGACAAGGAAGCTAAAGCATGTGAGTCAAGAGCCGAAAGTAAAAGCACACAAGGTTGTTCTCCCGACTTGGCCACCGTCGCCAATTACTAGTGAAGAGGACAACACTCGTGTTGACATAGATCATGAGAATGCCCCCGTTGTCGAAAGCAGACAGATTCCTTCAGTTGTTGACGTTGAAATTATAGAAGAACCTTCGGTAGCTACAACAGGGGAGAACATGGAAGTTTCGGAAGACCCACACACACCAAAGAAAGATGAGCAGGAAGAGACCAATCTATCAAGTAAGCATTCAAACCTGTTCAAATTTAGAAAAACTTGTATTTGCATTACATAACATATAACCGAGCACCTATCTTGAAGACTTGCATCGTATAACATGATTGAACACACATCTTGTAGGAATGGAAAAATCAATATACCTGACATGGTATACTTGTTGGTATGTAATCAGGAGAGGAAGAGCATGATTGTGAGGCCTTCAGCCAATTTGTGAGCAAAGACATACAGTTGTCAAGTGACAAAAGCAAAGACGTGACGAGTATGTTACAGTCATTAGAGAATAGATCCGGCGTTTTTTTCAGCGACCTGTTGTTGGAGGGCAGTGAAGAGGTAGACGCTGCTCCATCTGCTTGAGGAAGCTAATGTTGATGTTGTTTGCAAGCATGAGTTTTCCAACATGAGTTACATGTGGCTTAGTTGAGAACAAAATTGATGGCTATAGATCATACGTAGGAGAGTGAGGGATGGAGCTTCTTCACGTCCAAAAGTGTTCGCAACTATTTCTGTCAAAAAACATTTTCACTGTGAATGTATGCAACGCATGTTATATTGTTTCTAAGTTGCCTTCTATAAGCAAGTGAGCGATTTGTAATTTAGTGGGCGTGCCTTATGTAGTCACTAGTTAATACCAATTGCATGATGAACACATTTCGAGATGAAGTACCCATACATTGATGCTTGGTGAAACATACCAAGGTAGGAGAGGACGATCACCCATTCATGTCAGGACCAGATGAGCACCGATATCCCTTTTTAAATAAAAATAGTTGCTCAACCCCGAGCAAAAGTCCACCTTCATCTATGAAACTTGTTATAAGCATGAAACAAACTTATAACTAATGTACAAAGGTGAATAAAAACTTACAACACAAGATAAGGGAGAAATACATCAACAACTTCAAAGCACAAACGATTCTAGGTGAGTTTTGTCAGGGTAAGCCGCTAAAGGAGGTCAACATGATGGATGGATTACTGAAGTATAAGTAATTTCAACCCCTATCCCACTGTCAACTAAACCTTTGTCTCCCTCCTATGAGTTGTGGCTAGGTGGATGTGTTCCCTTAGCCGCTAAAGCAAGAACCTCCAACATGTTTAAACCTTCATAATATTATTATTAGACCCCTAACTCTATCAAGTGACCACTTCATCCACATTTATTTTTCAGGAAAGACCCATCATTATTAGTCTCTCCGTGAATTCCTTGGAGTTGCTCCATTTGAACCACTACCATCACTTGTTCATTACTTATTTGATCCATTGAGACCAACTTCAACTTGTCTCCTCCTGCTATAGGAGTTATTGTCAACTTTAACTTCATTTTTGTATGATTATGACACATCACAAGCCGTACCGGCTTGCGTCTTACATATATTGTGTTTAGGGTTTAAAAAAAAATGCCCCCCAAAATGAGGTCCACCATGTCGATTTCATGAAGTATGAAACTCTCCACAAACTCCAATGTTCTACGCTTCAAGGTCATATGGAACGCAACATCATTTATCTCATGCAGTTTGCCCTTTGCAAACCGCATGTTGATGGACTTGTCTGCTCTACGCATTGGCAAACCCAACTTCTTTGCGAGCTTTGGGCTCATGAAGGAGTCCGTTGACCTTGCGTCAACCAAACATAAGACATTATTTTCATTGATTTGGACCTTGAGGTACAAAAGACTTGGCCTTGGTTTAAGGATACTAGTTTTGGCCATAAATTCACATTTTAACATTTTGTCAACAATACAAACATGATTTGCCTTGACACTAACCTGATTGTCGGGGCATACCGCTTGAAAGTGACCAAACTTGCCACATTTATGGCACCGCTTATCCTTTATGTCACTTCTTTTGTTTCCAACATTGGGTGGGTTTGTTCCTTGGTTGCCACCTTTGTTGGGATTTGTTAGAATCAGAGATCTGATAATGAAGTTATGAGGGTTTTAAACTGTTGGGGAGCTCCAACCCTAGCCACTAAGGAAAAATATCTACGTGGTCCTAACTCTTAGGAAAGAAACAAAAACTTATTTGACAGTAAAGTAGGGCCTTGCCCAAAGTCCTAAAGGCTTATATGGGAAGGCGGCGTTGCTAACCGACCCAACCTGCAGTAGAACACAACCTCCACCGGCGTTGGCTCAACGTAGGGGCATAATTGCGAAGTATATTTCGAGTTGTTGTAGTGTTGCTCCGGCAATGCAATGATCAATTCAAAATTGGACGTTCATGAATGGAATTCCGCACCTAACCATTAGCTACCTACAAAAAGAAGACTCATGAATGCATGTGTAGGAGGGTTTGGTAACCAAGCTATTAGTTTGGAGGTTGGTATGGGGAGTGGCCACTGCTGTACTTGGGCAATGCCTCACTCAAATTGCCATAACTCCTAGCTCAAACTTCCGATTGAGGTGTTCTTGAGCATTCTAGAATCTACATGCCATAAGCTACGCATATCTGATGGCCTTACCCTCGTGCTTCCTAGTCTCCGTGGATGGGAGGCGTTCCCAACGCCTGGGGCCCTCACCCACACTAGGATCACTTGGGCCCTCTTACCAACGGCACCACAAGTCCCAGGTGTCACTCTAGGGTCTCCCTTGTGCCCATGATGTTTCGGGCACTCCTCATGGAGAGGTGCGCGACAGATCATGATATGTGCTAGAATTGCAAACCGATGAAGATGAGTTAAAGGGAACTAGCAAGGGTTGCGACACATAAGCTTTTTGGCTCCCCAAACTTTAAATTCAATTTTATTTCATTAAAGATTTGTGTAGGCTTCAACAATTGGATCTTGAGTTGAGCTATGGGTAAGATGCAAAATTCATATGTAGACATCTTACATACAAATGAGGCCAAAGATAAGGAGAATCTATTTATGTAGATATAAATGTTACAATATATTGTCAACATTTGTTAACAGTTCGGAGCAAGAAAACTTGTAACACTTATGTGGATTAACACTTTAACACTTATCAAGGATAGTACAAACAATTTGTGACACTAAAATAAATAACATTTATATGAATTTGGAATCAAAAATATATATTTATAAAACAAAAGATGTATTTACACAAGATATGAATGTCATCATGCATCTTAGTGTAATGGAAAACAAATCTAAAGGTACGTGTTTGATGAGATTCTTGTACACACCATGATCGTATTTCCTTTTGAAGTATTTGATTACTTTGGATGAGAGATGTAATATCATTAGATTTTTGTTCAATTTTTTTTCAAGGTTACCAATGCACTTTAATTATCCTTGAATCCTATAATCTCCTCTTCAATAGGTATATAGGGATTTCTTGAATCAAATTCCAATTCAAAATTGATGAACTCATATGCATTCATAATGGGTCCAATTTCACTCCTTACAAAAGTCAAATACTTGATGAACCTAATTCAATTTCAATCAAATTATGAAATTTCATAACCTCATTTTCATCTCAATGAGCATTTATCAAGGTGAATTCATTGGAGAGGGGAGCATAATCTTATAGTTTCTCTAAACACTTATAAAAAACAGATATTGGTGTTTTTTTGGGAGTGCAATTTTCCTTAACACTTATCGCAATAACATATAACAAGGGTGGATTGTAAAAAAATCTCCTACATATTTTATAAAAAAATTTCATCAAACAACACATTTGCTCCAATTCAACGAGTATACTAGATTTTACACTATCATGAACACATGTAGCCATGATTCCACACTACAAGATAATATGGTCCCAAAATAGATATTGCAATGCCTATACGCCAAATCCCCATGCAAATGCATGGCACGAATAAGACCAAACATCATATGCGTATTTGGCGACTATAACGATAGCCAATCTCCACTAACCACATCTCCACCACACATCATACAATTCATCCAATTCATATATTGTCACAATAGATTCCCAAAACAACACCATCCAAGAAAAATATGCCAAATATCTCCCCTTAATACACATGCTCCGGACCACCGAATGGAACATAAAACCCCTTCTCAACCTTACCGTAGGGGTAAGAGGGACTGTACATAAACAATCCATACCATAATTCAACATCTCATAATACCATCCTACAAAACAAAACAACTCATGAAACAACTACACCAAAATGCCATAAAATATCTCACTTAATGCTCAACAAAAGACAATTAGACAACAAAGAAGCCCCCATAGACCCACGCTAGTGGACACCTTTCACCGCTTGCATAACACTTGTCTATGGAGCCCACCCGCCAAAAGGATGGAATACCCCTATCTTGAAGCTTGGTAAAACATGAACAAGTAAGGGTGAACGGGCTCCCTTAAAAGCAATAAAAGGCAAAGCAAAAAAAGCATGAGCCTATCCCACTCCAAGCATTGTTTGTATGCCTTTGTGTATATGTATATGCTTGTATAATTTTATCTCTAGTCCTATTGATATCTAATAATTTATGGGCCTACCATGTAAGTGAAATTCCTAGAGATTTGATTGCTTTGAGATTATGAAGTGGATCTTGAGGGGTTGGCGTTTTGGAGTGTTGGAGGTGTCCGAGGAGGCATTTGGTTGTTGTAAGTATTTCTTTGTTTTTGTTTTTGTTTTTGCTTGAATGTATATTTGATACAAGAGCATGTGATTTGAATTTCTTGGATGTTGAGAGGCTTATTTAAGAGATTTGGAGGTGTGTACACGACTTCAAAGTATTTGATTCAAATGTTTTAAACGCTCAAGGGTTTATTTGAGAGCTTTGAAGGTGTTTAGACTCCAATAACACATGATTTGAAAGGCTTGAGTATTGAAAAGTCTCTTTGAGAGTGTAAAGCACATTTGAGGTGGAAGAGATTTTATTTGAGTGATTTGATTGTCTTAAGAATTCTCTTGAGGTGTAAAATATCTAACTTGAGGTATTTGAGAGTGTAAGGCATTTGAGGTTCAAATGAAATTTTATTTGAATGATTTGAGTATCTTAAGAGCTCTCTTAATGAATAGATATTTAACTTGAGGTGTAGAAAATCTAACATTTTAGAGACCAAAAGACCCATTCAAAAGCATATGGGCATTTTTCCACTACATTGAGGTGTAAAGACATATTTTGAGTGTGAAAAATCTTTTAATTTAGGTTATTGGAGGGCAAGGACCGACTCAGTATAGCCAGGGCAACTTTAGGGGGCCTCCTCGAGGACTAGGGGGGCAGAATGGAATGAGAAAGGAGTTTCATCCCTTCTGCAGAAGGTGGCACTCACCCGGACAGTGTTGGTCGGAAGGAAAGAGTTATGGGTGTAGCAATTGCGGAGGCAATCATCCTTCCGATGAATGCCGTCAACCAGATAAGGTCATTAGGTTGCCTCACCCCCTGGCCAACCCTTACCAACAAGCTAGAGATAACTTGAGAGGACCTCATAATGAACTTAGGCCCCCTAACATCTATTATGACCACGGGAATGCGAGACAGACATTCCACCCGCCTGCTGGTTTGCAAACGGCGAATGGTTATATTCCGATACAAGGTAGACCCATAGGTCCACAACCTAACGATAATCGGAGGCAAGGTCCCCACAACGACCCAGGACCATCGAATTCTCAAGATGTTAGGTTCATGGATGTGCCCACAGACTCACATCCCAATGAGTCTTTCCTTCTCCACTTAGCACCCGGAGAAGACGACAATCCATGGCCACCAAACGTTAATGTGATCACTCATCAATTGAGAGGCTTGGAGGAGAGAGTTAGGCAAGAAGCTCCGGCACTCGCAGCCTGTCAGCCCTAAACTCCCACCCTTGTGTGTCGTAGTCCAGGTGAGAGCCTTTAGGCTCACATGAGTATGAATTAATTGATTATAACCCTCTTACACCCTTCACGCTATAGCATGAAACAATGTGCACCATACTGAATGAAAGAAGGGAAATTGCACTTCAACATTCACGAATGCTTGTATCACACTTAAATGTCATCCACACACGGCCTAACCCCCTCACTTACAATCCGAGGAGGGTATGAATTGCCACACATTGGCCATCAACCAACTACCATCCTTGCTACCTAAAACCGCCCCACACATGGATTATCCCTAATCCCAATCATTCCTACTCCCGTTAACCCTAAGGCCTAATCTACAGCTTCATCATATTAATTAAGGGCCTAAGTGAGTCGTCTCTGCGGCCAAGCTCGGTCTGTTCTGGTTGTTGTCCTCTGCTGGGTCCCATTGCAGCCCTTCAACCCGTCAACCCGTCACCAACCGCTAAGGCAAAGTGTAACTGCAAGCTCCTGACCTCAGGGCTTGTTGTCTCCCGGTTAGCCACCGTAGGAAGAGTGGAGGCGGTGGGCAGTTCCAGCTGCCTCTAGCTCCCTTGCGACAATAGGTTCTCAGCTGGTGCTTGATTTGTCAATGTCCTCGTCCTTGCTCAAAGCCTACCCTCTACCCCACTTACTGGTGGTTCCCTCCTTCCGATCCTTACTTCTGAATCAGTTTCCTTGATTAGTCACTTTAAAAATGCCTCCCTCCTCCAATTCGGCAGTCCCATAGATATGGCATCAACTGGTCACTCTCCTGACTAAGAAAAGGCACAATTTTAGTGCATGTCCCCTTCCTATTAGCCCATTATTTGTTGTGCTCTCCCACCTGCTTGCCACTGTTCCATTACCCACAATCACAATTGCAATGTAGCTCAACTCGGATGTTGCCTTCCACTTCCGCAACCTTCCAAAGCCAAGGGGCAATTCCCTTGGTCACATTCTCCTTTGCCCTCAACCCTGAAATCCTCACACCTCAGCCTGGAATCCATCTTGCGCACCCAGGGTGCCTCCTTCTTCCGGCGCTGAGCTGTTTTTCCCGGTGGTTGCCTGCCCCCGATTACCTTCAGTCCTCACATTCTCCTTGTAGCCCAACTGCGCCAAATTCCTTGCAGCTTGGTCGCCTCCTCCTCGACTCCCAACCGCCGCTCTGCACCCTTTCCTTACTACTGCCCGAGAGAGAGAGAGAGAGTTTGTCCTCGATTTCTTTTCTTTCTGGACTGAGACTACAACCTAGGAATTTTCGGCACTTTTTGCCTTCCTTAGCTCCGAACACTACAGCACACCTGCCTAACCAGGCTCCTCCCCCATAATGGATAGTAACCAATTCCATTATAATAAAAATAAAACCCAACTTTGATTAGCCTAAGCTTTAAAGCCTAATAAACCTCACTAACCAAATTCAAGGTGCTCCTTCCATCCTACGAGCTCTAAGCACTAACGTTCTAACTTTTACTTTAATTCTAATCCAAACTCCAAGCCCCTCTCTCTCTTTATGTTTTGAATAATTGATGAAAAATCATAGTCTAAGTTTTAATGGGCTTTTTAGCTTAAGAACACATGGGACGACACTCCTATGTGAGCGGTGAGCGGAGAGCGGAGAGGAAGTAAAAATAGCAAACTTGTCAGAGTAAATTTAGTAATATTTTAAAATATAATCAAATATACCTAGAATCTTCCAAAAATAGTAAAAATGTATGACATATTTCCGTGGAATGTATAGGTCCAAAAATAAATTAAAACGACCTGAATTTGAAATGGTCTCATTAAATTTGGAAACCGGGAAGTGATAAAATGATATAAAAATTATGATAAAATAAGTAAGTATATGATTAAAACCAAGGGTGATCCCAAAAAAAAATGAAAATGATTTTATCGAGATTGGTATATTGAAGAATGAGTCAATCAAAATACAAAGGGCAACCAACTTGCTTCGTGTTTTATTCCATCACTTTTGCCTTTGTCCTATGTTTGAGTCAACTCTAGAGCTTGGACTCCAACAATTATTGTTTGTGGTCGAAGAGATTATCTTCAGCTGAATATATATAAGGACATAAGTTAGACTCGTATCCAATACGGATGTAGAGACATATGCACACAATGGGAGAGGAGAAAGACATGTTCGCTGGCTATGAGCTCAAAGTTGTGCACTCATATTGACTTGGGCCTTAGGTGTTATTAGAAGTTAGTATTTGGTGCTTTCATTAAAGGATTAAAACATAAAAAGAGTGGATTTCTAAATTGCATTCAGTATTAGGACTTAGGCATGGTTGGCAGTAAATTAGCATTAGTGGCTTAGTGAATTGTTGTTGGCAATTGTTAAGATGCACGTGACAATGTTTTGTCACGGGAAAGGAGAAAAAGTCCATTGGGAGTGATTAGTGAGTATTGGCAAGGGTTAAAATGGAATTAGTTAAGGCGGGTTAAGGGGTAGAACGGTGTAGTTATTGTTTGTTTTAGGTGTAGTTTGCTTTTGTGTTAGTCTTCCGGTTAGGGGGAGCTGGGTTTTATGTCGACCAAATTGAGCTTGCTCTCTGTCCGAATTAGGCCCGGGTCACTGCACCCTAGGAAATTTCGGATCCAGGGCCTGGGAAGGAGGCAGTTGGGAAGGCAGTCCAGGGCAGGAGCTCTCTCTCTCGGAAACAAGCTCAGCCAGGAGCGAGAGGTTGGCGATGGCGGCGGAGGCAGGAAGGTGGCTGCTGGAAAACTTGCTAGGGAGCTGAAGCCCTTGGTGGCGCTCAGCCGCTGTTGGGCCGTGGGCAGACTTCATCAAGGGTATGTATGAGCCCAAAATGGTTGCTCATATTTGTTTTATGTTTAGAATTTATTTAGAATTGCATTTGAGGTCATTATTGAGATATCAAAAAGTATAAAAAGAGTGAGGCTTGGTGTGGATTTATGTTTTAGGCCTTAAGCCTATTTTGTGTGGTTAATTAGGAGCTTAGTGGCATTAGGGAGTGTTTTTGTTAAGTGAGTAGTGTTTGATGAAGCAAGGGGAAGGTCCTTGGGTTTAAATGTTTGATTTAGAACATGTTCTTGTTGGTTTAGGGGGTGAGGGTTTAGTGGATAGGATAAGGTCCTACTAAGTAGGAGAGGGTTAAGGGGTTTGTGGTTTTGTGGTTTTGGGTGCCCTCTCCCTCTCTCCTCTCCTCTCTTCTTTTTCTCTCTTCCTCTTCCTCTCCTCTCTTCCTCTCTCTCTCTCTCTCTCTCTTCTCTAGGAGATTGAGCTCTTAGAGCTTGTAAAGAATGCGGGACTTAGGAGGGGACTTAGTGGAATTAGTGGAATTAGGTAGGGGATTTAGTCAAAGGCTGGGAATTAAGGACTGCTGGCCTAGTTCAAAGCTGGATTGAAGCAGCCGAGGGCTATTGTTGGACTGAGGTAGCCGAGAGCTACTGCTGGATTGAGAGATGGATTGAGCAACCGAGAGCTAATGCTGGACTGAGAGCTGGATTGAGGCACCCGAGAGCTACTGCTAGACTGAGAGCTGGATTGAGGCGGCAGTAGGAGCTAATTAGGCTGGGTCTCGAGGGAATTAGGTAGATGCCTAAGGGGTTGACCGAGGTGATGTAAAAGGGGGAGCCCATAGTGCTACATTAGATTAGGAATAGTTAGTTAATTAGGTTATTATATAGTATTAATTTAGATAACTAGTTCATTAGCAAGCTAGGGGGACAAGAGGTATTAGATGGTAGGATTAGTGGGTGAGCTCGAATGTGAGTGATGTGGGGATCGTAATAGAGTGTGCTAGGATTGTGATAATAGAGAAGAACGTTTGTCAACGCTTGTAATATTATCGTGGAATGAATTGGTGTGCAATGATTGATGGGGAATGTAATGGATTTTTACGAAGTTGGAAAGAGGGAGTTATGTGAACATGAATGTGATCCCCATTCCCTCACCCGGACTAGGACGCTTAAGGGTGGGTGGTTTGGCCTCACAGTATGGTTAGGAGGGAGCGTCGAACAGAGAGAGACAATTCGGCGAGGGAGCTGAAGCTCTCGGTTGCGGGTACACTCGGATCCGATATGTAATGAGGGAGGTGAATGCCGAAGCATAAAGGATTGATGAGTTCAGGGCGGAATGCATTGGTCCATACTTCAGAGGTTGTTCAAGAGCCAGCTGGTTCTCCTTCAGGCCAAGTGAATGCACTCAGCTGTAGGGAGAGGAATTGAGGAGATTGGTAGAACAGTAGAGGTAGGAGGTAGGAATTTCTATCATGCATACCACTCCAGCAAGGCAATGGCAGAACAGGGGAACCAGGACTTGAGAATTGCTGCGAGGACTTGAAGGCTTGACAGCCAGATACGCTGGCGTGACAGGCAGCGACGGGCAATGACGGGAGCTGACGGGTGGATCAGCCACCCGAACAGCGTAGAATCAACTTCATAATTTGAGGACTGAAGGTGGGTTCTGGGGCTTGATGGGTGGAGTGCGAGGCTGTGCAGGTGGGGCACTGATTGTCTGGGTGACTGGGTAAGTGAATTGTGACTGAAGGAGGGTGCAGGGGCTGTTCTCGATCGGGGCACCACAAGGCCATTGGAGGGCTTAGTGGCAGAGAGTGACTAAGGCCGAAGTGAGAAGGCCACGGGCCTTGAGGGAGGAATCGAGGGCTAACCCCCGAGCCAAAGGTGGATCACAGTAGAAGGCAAGGAAATAAGACAAGATTGATTAAGCAGATTTGGGTTAGGACTTTTGCATTGACTAGGTAGTTGACTAGACTTAGGCATATGTATTAGATCATAGGTGTTAGTTTGGCTAGCTTTTCTATTGGAGTAAGTGTGTTTTATTATGCCCACAAGGTGTGTAGTGTTTTTCAACACTGATTACCTTGTGTCATTTAAATAAAGAAGTGGAGTGTTTGAAGTTGAACCCATTGGGATCAATGTGGCTGGATGAGGGGGCATTACCAACCCACTGAACACATGTTGGCCTTGGACTCTCACCTGGACTCTGACGCTTAAGGGTGAGGGTTTAGGGCTGACACTGGCCTAGGATGGGAGAAGGAGATTAGAAGTCTAGGAGATCCCCATGTTCCCTTTAATCCATTGCCGTAACATGACATAGGTGCTGCAAATCGATATAGTGATGACTACGAGCTGACTCCATTTTCGCAGTCCACACAAGCCCGGAGGTGGAGGATGCAGGGGGAGCAGAAACGGTATGCAAAAAATGATAAAATGCGAGATGATGTGCAGGATAAGGACAACACAAGGTGCATGAATAGTGAGGCAAATGATGCGGCTGATTTGAATGAAGACAAGTCAATCAACACGGAGCAGGAAATCAAGGTGGTAGGCGAATCTTCAAGGCCTTTCTCGTTTCGCGAAAGAATGAAAGGATTATCGCCGCATCGTCGTCATTTGAAGGATCGAATGAGGGATAAAATGGTTTCATACGTTGATTTGCTTCAACCGGATCCACCTCCATCAAGAAGGGACGATGAAACATCTAGGAGGTTGGCAACACGGAAGTAGATTTGATAGACATAGGAAACACCTTCAAATTGAACATGAAATGTTCAACCGGGAGAGAGGCACATGGCACAATTGAGTATTGTAATACAACATTTTGAAAGGAATAAAAATAATTTAAGAGATTATATTTATTATAGCAAACAATTATGAGTTCACATGAGGTCCAAAAATGACCACATCCATTAGGACAAAATGTAGTGCTAGGATGAGAAGAATTCTAGGAAATAGATTGTGTCAAGAGGCCCCCTTCCAGGATGAGTTTGACCTCATTGAAGTTAAATGTAGGGGCGTGAATGAACAAGTCAACTTTGGGGTCTATATTAGAGACCTTGACAAATATAAAGTAGAGGTGCTTACAATGCAGGAACGAATTTCGTTTGCGGCCAAACTTTGATATCATATCCTTAAAGGCCGGGCAATTACACTCGAGCAGGGAACTCACTGTGAGTTGGTAAATTGATTGAGTAGTGCATGTTTTGAATGCAACATGATAACGCAACCAAATCCAGGGCGTGGAATCATAGTGACCTTCAATATAGTCCCATCCATAGCTCGTGCAGATGCAACCATCTGCATTTGTTTTGTTGATGATGCGGTGGCAGACTGTGAGCTAGAATCACCCCCACCCTTAGTTGCGTCCTAGTCCGGGTGAGGGATCATCCATCACATTCTAATATGCAAATAACAATTTCACCCAATGAAAGAGGATTGGAAGAAGTGGTGTGTATAACACCTTTCTTTCTTTTATTAAGAGGAATGTGAGCATTCACAAATGCTTTGATACAAATGATGCCAATCAAATTCTCACCAAGTCCTAGCTAATTTCCCCCTCTTCCAACAAGGAGAGGATTCGGGCTACAACATATCTAAAGGTCCCCTCTAACCAACAACTCATCATTGATCCCATTCCTTGGAGCCTCCAGCCAAGCCTGCTCCCTCGGTAAATGCACCTGCAGCCACGACAGTGAGCTCCCAACTCAATTCTGAATTTTCCCGGCCTCACCCTTGCTTCAATTGAAGTTACCTCTAACCCAGGGGGTCACCTCCTCTTGTTCCACGCCTCCCAACCGTTGATGATCCCTGGAGTCTAACTGGTCAAGAGGAGAGGGGGAGAGAAATGGGGGCGAATTCTCCGCATGAGCACCACAGGTTAGTGTAGGTTCGCAGTGGAGGTGAGGGAATTTCCCATCCCACAGAGTGAGATTACCAGTGGCTGCAACTTGTCTTCGTGCATGCAGACTCAAGGTGCGGTTAGCGAGCTGTACATCATGTGGATCCAAGAGTGTTCTAGCCGCGACCCCGCTCTACCACTCCGGGCAACGCCCTTATTGAGCGTTTCCTTGGTGAGTGAATCACGTCACCCCCTGCCACTATCTCTGCTGCCGCAGCTGCTCTTCCTGTGGTTAACTCATTGCTCAATTCATCGCCCAGCTGCTTCGGCTCCTACGATGCACTCCAATCCTCCGATCCTCACAATTCGTCCCCGCCAATTTTAGTGGACACGGTGCATGCTATGAAGGCGGCACCTACCATCATGCTACTCATTCATTAGAACCAAGAAGCAAAACTCCCAGCAGACCCCAACGACATCCAAAGCCGAATGAATTGCAGCGACTGAAAATAGACTTCAACCATCAACAACTGCCACTCCACTACGATCGTCATCTAGCCCACCCAACTCCTGAAGCTCCACGAGCCCACGTCAGTTCCCGTGACTGTAGCTGAGGGATGAATTGAACGTGCGAGCATTATTGGAGGACCTGTGATTGGTTTTCTGGTGCTGAAGTGCCCGGACGGTGGTTGGTTGTCGCATGTGTCCCTCAGGGCCCTCCGAGCACAGAGCAACACCATCCGATTAGGCTCATGAGCGGTAAGAGTTTACTTGCCTCTGGGGTTAACTACTGGTTCCTACCCTCGATTTCCCAGCGAGTTGTTCCTGGGGGGAGGGTCAAGGATCTGAAATCCGCTACTTCCGTTTTTCTCCAGGGCATTCACTCGAATGATTCGCTCCCTTGTGGTGTTGATCGCGTCCTTTCCGTGCCAGGAACCATCTACATTATCTATCTATTTCTCTTCCTGGGCCGTTGGTTATTTCAGTGAGATGGGAGGCCCCACGGTTCGACTATGTCGAAGTAGGGCCGACAGTTGATGAACTGGAGAACAGCCAACAAAAGGGAGAAGGAAAAAAATACGACCTTCCTAGTCACGCTTGCAGTTGTAACCCTTCACTGTCGATCATGGCTTAGTTCCTTGGATTTCTCCCCGCAGAACAACGGTTTGATAACCCCCGTCCTATTTCTTGCTTCTCCCTCCAGATCTTGCCCCCAGAACGTCGCTCCTCCTCTTTTCCTCGGAAAGGTTGAGGTCGGAGAAGAGACCATGATTTCAAGCCCTCGACGAGGTCTATCCTTCGAAGAGAAGTTCCGCAGTTACTTCCCGCATTCCTTGGCCAGTCGACTCCTAGCCTCTGGCGGTGATCTGCACTCGATCCTCGCCCTCACACCTCTCCAATTCAACAGGGTTTCCGCATCACGTTCTGGCACGCTGCTACCGTGCATCCCTTCTCCCCCGAGGCAGGACTTCTTCTCCTCTTCTATCTCTCTTTCCCTCTCTACTCCCTCTCAAGCATTTTCTTCTTCTTTTTGGCAGGGCTTCGCCTTCTTGCCCTTCTCTCTCTCACCTCTACCCCTAAACATGCATAATGAGCTCTCACTCTCCTACCTCCCGAGACCCCTCCAACCGCTACCTTTTTTCCTGGGTTGCCCGGCATCTTTCGGGCCGCCCAAGAGAAAAAACGGGTTGAGACCTTTTCCCTTGGCCTCTCCCCCTTTCAAACCCACTTTCCTTATTCCTCACTTGACTTCTTCTCCCCCTAGACTCATAGATAAATAGAACTCATAGATAGATAGATAGATAGATAGATAAGATAAAAATAACCCACCATAGTTGTTAGCAAGTAATTACGCTCGCGTTGTGATATAAGTTGTGAGTCGTTATGGTTGTGGTCACCAAGTCATGTTTCCTTGGTTGGTTGAGGGAGGGAATTTGTACGACACTTTGAACGGTCCGGGTTCGACTCCCGTCGAGTTCGTGTGATCGTTTCATGTGTTACACATGACTTGGCTAGTGATTTATAGGCAGGACATTAGTAGCCAACCAACCGGCGCTTACCCCTTCTCCTGAGCTATTCATGTAACTATCGTTTAATAAATAACGGTCATCATTATGACTCCTCCTTTATTCTATTGGCTTTTCTTGGTGTTCCTAAGTACGCTTTTAATAGGCTCTCCATTAAACGCTTATGCCTTCACCTCCCCTTTCTCCTCTAAGGTTAATTTCACTTCAAGCTCATAATCACCTTTTATCCTAATTTCACCGAGGTATTTAACACCTTACCTCTCCCATCCTAGCATACCGAACCCAAGTATTTGAGCAAGGCTTCGCCCTCTCCTCCTTTCTTTTTTCTTTTCTCGCTCGCCCGCAACCGAACTTTCCAATAATGTAATTTGACCTAGCCTTCTTGTCTTCTAGTTTAGGGGTCCACCTCGCCTACTCACAATTATTCCTTCTCCTCATCAATCCATGTGGTCACCTAGGCTAAGGTCCTAGTAGGAATGCACCAATAATTCCTAGTTTTCTTCCATAATTGCTTAAACCTTACTTAGCCTTATTAACCCCTTTTTGGTTAATTTTTCGGTATTTACATGTGAGTGAGATTTTGCGCTCACACAGACTGTCTCGTAGTCTTGGATTGCCTGGAAGAAGGATAAGCGTCTGGGTTGGCTGGATCGTCTACTTCGGAGAGGTCGAGGGGAAGAGCCGATGTGTTGAAGAGGCGAGTGGGCGTGATGCGTTCTTTTTTAGGGAGCTAAAAGCCGGTATTCTCCAACTTCAGGATCTCTAGATGAGTGAGGTTGGTACCAAGCTTGATAGGCCACACGGGCGGGATTGGAGGTCGTTCTTGGTCTGCAGAGAATTTGTCGACCCACTTGCGATGTGATCCTTTGACACAACATTCAATGTCGTCCGGGCAAAAAAAAATCTTCTCGATTTTAGGTGTTGTAAATTTGTAATAATTCCAAACTCCAAGGTATGCTGGTGTAGGGATGTTGTTGGAGTTGGAGACGATTTTGGCAGTGCATTTTTTCTTGGTGACAGCATACATGGCCCAACATGCCTTGGAGGAATTGTAAGGAACACGAGCAATATGCCAGAGCTTCTCATCTACTTTGGATTCTTGTACAGTAGTGTCACGGCAAAAATCCAGACCAGTGGGAAGGGGTGGTAGAACCTCGATCATGGTCGGGGAGGACTCCTCGACGATGGTAGGCAAAGGTGAAGCATAAGATCTTGTGGTTCTCTGAGTGACAGAAGGGCGAGAGAAGTTGACAGTGTCGGCAGGAATGCTACGATGTGAGCGGTGAGCAGATCTCGTGAGCAGAAAATCAAAATTTAAAACTCCATTTAACTAAAGTTAGGACCCCTATGACCGTGTATTTAGGACATATTTGAAGTTTAATTTTGGAATTATAAGGCCGATATTTATGGAGTGCCTAATTTTTAGGACCAAAAGTTTCTTAAAATTACCAACAAGTCCCTATGGCCGTGGGAAAATTCAGTGTGGTTGAGAAGATGGTGGACCTATGGGAAGAGGCCTCGGATCCGAGGCCTCTTAGTTGTGGGTAGCTTATGCTTGAAAATCAAAATGTTATGTATATTTGAGTTGGCTACTTGTTTTTGCCTTTGGCCATTTCTTGTATGTTCTAGCATGAGGAGGAGGTTTGGAAAGAGGCCTCGGATCCGAGGCCTCTTTCTTGTGGGTAGGATATGCTTGAGAAATCAAAATGTTAGGTGTATTTGGTTTGGCTACTTGTCTTTAGATTGTCTACTAGTTGACGACCACAAAAGTGTAGTGTTATTTGAGAACAACGACAAGATGCATTCAACAAGACAATTGGAATATTAAAAACCACACCACACTTTATAAATCCAAACACTCAAACATTAACAAGTAACCAAGTGGTGTTAGAAAATATTTTGAACAATATAAAAAAAAACGAAGTCAAAAGTTAACTTAAATATGCAATTTCATATATGCAATCCCAAAAACTCCGAAAGTGATACACATACAATGAATTCCATGCGGAATGAGTGCACAAACTGAAAAACCAACAAAAGAAAAAACGGTATATTAGATAGTACACAGACATTCACATGAAGCTATTACATCAGATCCGAATCACTGTGATCACCTGATGATGAAGACATTCTAGAATCAGTAATATCTGCATCAGAGGAGGCCTGACCATCAGATTCTAAAGCTTCTATATCCAAAAACTCTAAAACTCTTCCCGGACGATATTTAGATGTAAAAGTCTGATAAGAACCTCCAGCTAGTTGATTAGCAATATCATTTGCATATGTAGGAAGTTGCCAAGACTTTGGAGGGCTGGGATAGAATTTAGGGTCACAAAAAAAAGGCCGGTGAATAGGATAGCCCAATTTATCGCATCTGCAAATGCCAATGGTACCATGTTCATAACTCAACTTTATAAGAAATGACAGCAAAAAACATAACACAGGTAAGAGAATTTGTGGACCTTACTCACTTAGTAAACCGAGATCTTTTCACAATCCTCTCTACGGGGATATCTTCACCCTCAGGATCCTCTAAACTGGTGACACGGTCTTCAAGAGTGACTTCAGAGGCTGCTCTAGAGATAATCAATGGAGCAAGTAAGGCCTCAAAAATATCAACATCAGCCTCTAATGCCACAATGTGACGGTGCAAATTGCGGCATGCATGAATGGAAGATCCTGCAAATAAAGAAGTTGGAAAAAACTTAGTACAAAAATAACTATGAATTTTGTAGACCAAAACAATATTAACGATTAACCAACTGAAATGGAAGATTACAAAGACATACCGGTCGCTGCCGTGCAGTCTAGAATAATATCCCATGGGGAGCTACATGCTTCAATTAGCATTTGCATTAGAAGCACGGATTTTTCACGAGGCCCTCGCCATGGTGTGGATCCATTAGTTAGCTGGTCCTCACGAGAGACCAAGTTCTGGAGAATATCATCCCGTGCAACATCCACCCCATAAGGATCCAATGCAGGGACAAGGCGAAATGAAAACTTCGATGCAGGTGACCCCGGCACGCTCCTGACCGCCAATGAAATACCGAACCTCATGGTCTACAATGTACCAGACATAAAAAACAACATTAGTTTACAAAGTAAACAACACAACTGCATGAGTATAATACTTAGGTGGGTCTATACTCAGAACTACCTCAAGGATTAAATTGAAACTGAATGCGGTGATCAGCAAGAAGACATAAGGTTTATCTTACAGTTGATGTTGGATTTAATGGGGATGTGAGATGAAGGCGGTTCATTCCCCACCACTCTTTCCGAATTGCAAAACCATACGATTTGCAATATCCAAGAATATTGGACTTCGTATTCATGCGAAAAGGGTGAAACAAAATAATTGCCCCGTCGTCGTGCAGATGTTCGTCGGCAAAGTCAAAGAGTGGTTGTAACCACTCTTTCGATTCTTGATTCCAAGCGGGAATGGACGACGGTGGGTCTGATATGCCAGGAACAGGAAGACCTTCCGGTATATCTGCAAGAATCAAGTCCAAACAGGGATGGTCCTCCGGAGAACCCTTGTAGTGCCGGATTTTGTCTTTTGAGTGCTGCACCCAGCTCAACCCCCAGCCACCCTTAGACTCAAATCAAATTCAGTCACATATCAACTCCTAACCCCTAACTAGATTCCCTCAACCCACAGTCAAGCTCAAATTCATATCAAAATCACTAACATATTAGACCCTAAACAGAGTGTGTCGGGGCCGAGAGACCTCTTACGAGTCCTACATTCAATTTCAGAGTCTTAGAAAAATCAAAACTTTATACATCTACCCCCTACCAGAATCCCCTCTTCCCTCACCCACCCTTAGACTCAAATCATAATCAGTCAAATATCAACTCCTAACCCCCAAACCAGATTCCCTCAACCCACAGTCAAGCTCAAATTCATATCAACACTTTGAAGCCTCGGCTCTAAGTTTAGATTTCAAATGCTCACTTTATATATGTCTACGTGGCCTCATTTCAGGTCAGAATCTAACAATATGGAGCCTCGGCTCTTAATTCATATTTGAAGTGCTCACTTTATATATGTCTACGTGGCCTCATTTCAGGTTAGAATCTAACAATATGAAGCCTCGGCTCTAAATTCATATTTCAAGTGCTCACTTTATATATGTCTACATGGCCTCATTTCAGGTTAGAATCTAACAATATGAAGCCTCGACTCTAAATTCATATTTCGGGTGCTCACTTTATGTTATTTTAGCTGGCCTCATTTCAGGTTAGAATCTAACTCTTTGAAAGTGGCTTTCGGTTTAGATTTCAAGTTCTCACATTATGTGGTTGTCCAATATATGGGTTTCGGGACCGAATCCTTCATTTTCAGGTCAAGAGGGTCACACCCTGAAGCCTCGGCTTCAAGGTTCAAATTAAAGGTGCTCACTTTATATATATCTAGTTGACCTCATTTCAGGTTAGAATCTAACAATTAGAGGCCTCGGCTCTAGGTTCAGATTAAAGGTGCTCACTTTATGTTGTTTTAGTTGGCCTCATTTCAGGTTAGAATCTAAGTCTTTGAAAGTGGCCTATAGGCTTAGATATCAGGTTCTCACTTTATGTGGGTGTCCAATATATGGGTTTCGGGACCGAAACCTTCCTTTTGAGGTCTAGAGGGTCACACCTCGAAGCCTCGGCTTCAAGCTTCAAATTACAGGTGCTTACTTTATATATATCTAGTTGGCCTCATTTCAGGTTAGAATATAACACTTTGAAGCCTCGGCTCTACTTTGAGATTTTAGGTTCTCGCTTTATACATGTATAGTTGGCCTCATTTCAGGTTAGAATCTAACAATTAGAGGCCTCGGCTCTAGGTTCAGATTTAAGGTGCTCACTTTACGTTGTTTTAGTTGGCCTTATTTTAGGTTAGAATCTAGAATTTGAAGGTTGGCTATAGGCTAAGATTTCAGGTTCTCACTCTATGTTGTTTTAGTTGGCCTCATTTCAGGTTAGAATCTAAGTCTTTGAAAGTGGCCTATAGGCTTAGATATGAGGTTCTCACATTATGTGGCTGTCCAATATATGGGTTTCGGGACCGAAACCTTCATTTTGAGGTCAAGAGGGTCACATTTTGAAGCCTCGGCTTCAAGCTTCAAATTACAGAAGCTCGCTTTATATATATGTAGTTAGCCTCATTTCAGGTTATAATCTAACAATTGGAAGCCTCAGCTCTAAGCTCATATATCGGGTGCTCACTTTATATAAGTCTAGTTGGCCACATTTCAGGTCAGAATCAACCAATTTGAAGCCTCGGCTCTAGGTTCAGATTTCAAGTGCTCATTTTATATATGTCTAGTTGGCCACATTTCAGGTTAGAATCAAACAATTAGAGGCCTCGGCTCTAGGTTCAGATTTAATGTGCTCACTTTATATAAGTCTAGTTGGCCACATTTCAGGTCAGAATCAACCAATTTGAAGCCTCGGCTCTAGGTTCAGATTTCAAGTGCTCATTTTATATATGTCTAGTTAGCCACATTTCAGGTCAGAATCAAACAATTAGAGGCCTCGGCTCTAGGTTCAGATTTAATGTGCTCACTTTATATAAGTCTAGTTGGCCACATCTCAGGTCAGAATCAACCAATTTGAAGCCTCGGCTCTAGGTTCAGATTTCAAGTGCTCATTTTATATATGTCTAGTTGGCCACATTTCAGGTTAGAATCTAACAATTAGAGGCCTCGGCTCTAGGTTCAGATTAAAGGTGCTCACTTTATGTTGATTTAGTTGGCCTCATTTCAGGTTAGAATCTAAGTCTTTGAAAGTGGCCTATAGGCTTAGATACGAGGTTCTCACATTATGTGGCTGTCCAATATATGGGTTTCGGGACCGAAACCTTCATTTTGAGGTCAAGAGGGTCACATTTTGAAGCCTCGGCTTCAAGCTTCAAATTACAGGAGCTCACTTTATATATATGTAGTTGGCCTCATTTCAGGTTATAATCTAACAATTTGAAGCCTCGGTTCTATGTTGAGGTTTCGGGTGCTCACTTTATATAAATCTAGTTGGCCTCATTTCAGGTTAGAATCTAACACTTTGAAGCCTCGGCTTCAAGGTTCAAATTACAGGTGCTCGCTTTATATATCTAGTTTGCCTCATTTCTGGTTATAATCTAACAATTTGAAGCCTCTGCTCTAAGTTCATATATCGGGTGCTCACTTTATATAAGTCTAGTCGGCCTCATTTCAGGTTAGAATCAAACATTTTGAAGTCTCGGTTCTAGGTTGAGCAAATACTCAAATTTTCTAACTCTATTGGTCACACCATTGGATTGACAAGATTGAAATGCATAAATTTAAAGGAAGAGCAGTACCTTGAGCATGAATGTTTTCAAGTCGTTGTAGGAAGGGGTGAATTCATCCGTGTCACCGCCAAGAACGTCGTCCAATGAGGAGTTGAGAATGAGCTCTTCAATATGGATGTCGAGCTCCTCCCCAGATGTCATAATAGGTATTTGACTCAACTGCTCGTAGGACGAGTCGCGTTTTGTGCCTCTAGAAAATGTTGGAGCATGAGAACCAGATTCATATGTGGGACTTGGAGCAACCGGACTCTTACCTTGTGGCTCCGGAGGGGGGTTCATCTTATTTTTCCCCTTTCTAGTGGACTTATCCAACGAATTCTGCACCTTCTCCCGCTCTTTTTGGTCAGCTCTCTCCTCAGCTTCCTTGACCCTCAGCGCTTTCTTTCGGTCCTCTTCAATGCGTCGTTTCATTGCCTTTGCCCTCTCATTTTCATCTTCTATGGCCTGTAAGTCAACCATTTCAATTCCAAACTCACCTACAGCCTCCCTTGATTTCCTGAGCTCAGTCTCAAAAGAAGGAGTGAAACTTAAAGCGCAATCAAGATACCAGGCACCGCCGGTAAGGTGAGAACTTGTCCACGTGCGTTCTTGAAGAGCCGAGAACATGCACGCTGAGTTTGATCTATCAAGCCATGTGTTCAAGAATACAGGAAGGTCATCTTTGGAAATAGCTCCTTTCGCCAAAAGCTCATACTTAAAGTACCTGTGTTACGAAATAGCACATAACATTAACATCAACAACTTCCGAACTAGCAAAACAAAGAATATGGACTGAACCAATTACTGAAATTAATGAAAAGTCCTTAAAGATTAGAGACGCACCGAAAAAGAACTCGGCGGACAACTAGGTCAGCTCCGTTAAATCCAACAAACTCGTCACCTTTTTTGAAGGAATCTTGTCCTCTGAAGTAGGTGCTGAAGGCATGGTCCCATAACTTCATGCGACAGTCTTCGATATACGTTGGCAATAACATGGGCTCACTGGCAATACTCATGTTGATAGGAACTCGGTCTTGACGCATGGTCTTGTAAAAAATGAGACTGGCCTGTTCTGAGATCTGTTAAGCAAGAAAATAAGCATCAGCTGGACCAATTTCTAAATCAAGTCGATGAAATAAAGAATGATAGTTGTGTAAATTACATGCCAAAGATGAATTCAATGAACTGAAAATTGAATAGAAGCAGTGGACTTACTCCTGCCCAGAAACAAGCCTTTGCCAAGAAATTTGCCAATTTCTCTTCGTTGATAGGCTTGGGAGGTAGCTTTCAGGCCTCACGAGTGGAAGCAGATGAATTAAAGTACTCTAGCCATTTTATTTTCATTGCCGGAGACGCCCTTGAAGTTGCAATGAGCTGCAACTTCTCTAAGTTGAGGTCCGGAGAAAGTGAGTTTAACGTGTAATGTCGCTCAATCTGAAAGACAGAGCTCTTGTGAGTTCCTCAGTCAAACGGATAAGCTTAAAAGATTGATATGGACAAAGGATCAGGGTGCGTACCTCACGTAGCCAACCGTCGGTAAGCTCCGGGTTCGCCACAGCAACCAATTTTCCCATTTTCATGCGAAGTGCCAGAGATCTCTTCTCAACTGCGGCTTTCATCGCAGCCGCCTTGTCAGCAGGGGAGACTTCTCCTTCTGATTGCTCCACAAGCTGACGTGCACCCTCGTCGGTAGCGAGACCCAGCTCATGCTGCACAAAGAGAGAACAAGAACGAGGAAACCAAATTTTGAAATGAAAATGAAATTAATAAGTTGGACAAGATGTTTTGGACAAAAGAACTGAACTAGAGTTAGACAAATGAGAGCACCCGAAATCTGAACCTAGAGCCGAGGCTTCACATTGTTAGAATCTAACATGAAATGAGGCCATCAAATCCAAAACATTAAGTGAGACCTGAAATCTGAACCTATATCCAGGGCATCAATGTCTTTGATTTTAACCTGAAATGTGGCCAACTAGACTTATATAAAGTGAGCACCCGAAATCTCAAACTAGAGCCGAGGCTTCAAAGTGTTAGATTCTAACCTGAAATGAGGCCATCCAAACCAACATAAAGTGAGCACCCGAATTCTCATACTAGAGCCTAGGCTTCAAAATTTTAGATTCTAACTTGAAATGTGGCAACTAGACTTATATAAAGTGAGCACCTGAAATCTCAAACTAGAGCGGAGGCTTCAAAGTGCCAATTTCTAAGTTCAAATGAGGCCACTTAGAGCTAGAGTCTAACCTGAAATGAGGCCAACTAAATAAATATAAAGTGAGCACCTGTAATGTGAAACTTGAAGCTGAGGCTTCAAAATGTGACCTTCTAGACCTCCAAAGGAAGGTTTCGGTCCCGAAACCCATATATTAGACACCCACATAAAATGAGACCCTGAAATCTAAGCCTATAGGCCACTTTCAAAGATTTACATTCTAACCTGAAATGAAGCTAACTAAACCAACATAAAGTGAGCATGTGAAAAATCAAACTAGAGCCGAGGCTTCAAAGTGTTAGATTCTAACCTGAAATGAGGCTAGTTAGGGACCTTCTAATTGGGGTTCGGTCCCGAACCCCATATATTGGACATCCACAAAATGTGAGAACCTGAAATCTTAACCTATAGCCCACCATCAAAGTTCACATATTTTACAAAATCATTAGGACTATTCCGTGACGCACCTGAAATATGAAATTTGTAAATACATGTAATGGTAACGAATACCAAGTCTTCTGAAACTTCTTGCCCTTTTTGAGGTCGGTTGGACTCAAAATATTATTGAATTGTTCAATTGACATAAGACCATACTTCTGAACCCTGAAGAGGGTATGGACAATGTTGGTCTTCACATGAGAGTCCTCTGTATGTCTAAATACAAAAATCAAATGGAAGATATTAGATTATCGTAGTAAGAAAGAAAGTGAAATTATATTGAATTTTCAATGAAAGATTATATATCAAAAGAGAATGAACATACTTGTTTATGTTGTGCATGACTTGCATAACAAGTCCATTTTTCCCCTTTGTGTCAAGGAGAATTGAATCCACCAAATAATGCCAATCCTCATCAGTTCGGTGAAGTCTGTCAATGTGATTTAATCAAGCTTGACGCCTATGGTTGCCGTCGCACACAAAAAACATCAAATTTGTGAATGAAGCCAACGCTGGATCCGAGAGGAGAAATGAGTTGAAAATGGCGTTTTTGGCGTCCCAAATAGGACCCCAAGAAGCTTTATCAGTTTCCGTCACTTCATGAGTATTTCCGTCTTCATTGGTGATTGTAACATAAAAGACCGAAGCGCCTTCCCTGTATCCGTGCACAAATTCTTGCTCGAGCTTAGCAAGATCGAATGCCAGAGTTGGCCGTACCATTGGCATTGCCATCAATCTGCACAACGGAATATTAAATCGCGAAGAAATGTTTGGTTGAAATCTCAAGCTTGTAATCGTGGCCACAGAGTTAACTTTTTGCCTGGTCCGAATCTCATCCTCACTACCTAGAAAGTGAGCATCATCTCCAAGAGACTCTTCTTCTACCTCATGCTCGTCCTCTAGTATATCCATATCTGGAAGCTTTCCCTCCGATACTTGTGTCGAAGGTGGCGAAGATATAGCATGCACCTACCAAAGAGTCAACACATTTTAGATCAAAGTAACTATCATTTGACCCAAATTGATAATGTTGCTTTGTAATTAACCTCTAACCATTAGAGCCATATAATGTAAGAACCTGAAATCTTAGCCTATAGCCCATCTTCAAGTACTACATTCTAACCTGAAATGAGGCCAACTACACACATATAAAGTGAGCATTTGAAATCTCAAAGTATAGCCGAGGCTTGAAAGTGTTAGTTTCTAAGTTGAAATGAGCCCACCTAGGGACCTCCCAAGGAAGGTTTCAGTCCCGAACCCCATATATATTGGACAGCCACATAATCTGAGAACGTGAAATCTAAGCCTAGAGCCCAGCTTCAAATACTACATTCTAACTTGAAATGAGGCCAACTACACATATATAAAGTGAGCACCCGAATTCTCAAAGTAGAGCCAAGGCTTCAAAGTGTGAGATTCTAACCTGAAATGAGGCTATCTAGACTTATATAAAGTGAGCACCCGAAATCTGAACCTAGAACCGAGGCTTCATTCGTTAGCTTCTAACCTGAAATGAGGCCACTTAGGCACCTTCAAATGAAGGGTTCGGTCCCGAACCCCATATATTGGACAGCCACATAATGTGAGAACTTGAAATCTGAGCCTATAGCCCTCCTTCAAGGTGTGAGATTCTAACCTGAAATGAGGCCAACTAGACATATATAAAGTGAGCACCCGAATTCTCAAAGTAGAGCCGAGGCTTCAAGGTGTGAGATTCTAACCTGAAATGAGGCCATGTAGACTTATATAAAGTGAGCACCCGAAATCTGAACCTAGAACCGAGGCTTCATTCGTTAGCTTCTAACCTGAAATGAGGCCACTTAGGCACCTCCAAATGAAGGGTTCGGTCCCGAACCCCATATATTGGACAGCCACATAATGTGAGAACTTGAAATCTGAGCCTATAGCCCTCCTTCAAGGTGTGAGATTCTAACCTGAAATGAGGCCAACTAGACATATATAAAGCGAGCACCCGAATTCTCAAAGTAGAGCCGAGGCTTGGAAGTGTTAGTTTCTAACTTGAAATGAGGCCATTTAGGGACCTCCAAAAAAGGTTTCGGTCCCGAACCCCATATATTGGATAACCACATAATATGAGAACCTGAAATCTAAGCCTAGAGCCCATCCTCAAATTCTACATTCTAACTTGAAATATGGCCAACTACACACATATAAAGTGAGCACTTGAAATCTCAAAGTAGAGCCGAGGCTTGAAAGTGTTAGTCTCTAAATTCAAATGAGCCCACCTAGGGACCTCCAAAAGAAGGTTTCGGTCCCGAACCCCATATATTGGACAGCCTAGGGACCGCCAAAGGAAGGTTTCGGTCCTGAACCCCATATATTGGACAGCCTAGGGACCTCCAAATGAAGGTTTCGGTCCCGAACCCCATATATTGGACAGCCACATAATCTGAGAACATGAAATCTAAGCTTAGAGCCCATCCTCAAAGCTTCAAAGCTTAAGACTCTAACCTGAAATGAGGCCAACTAGACTTATATAAAGTGAGTACCTGTAATTTGAACCTTGACGCCGAGATCTCAGGGTCTGACCCTCTAGACCTCAAAAGGAGGTTTCGGTCTCGAAACCCTTATATTGGACATCCACATAAAGTGATAACATGAAATCTAAGCCTATAGGCCACTTTCAAAGAGTTAGATTCTAACCAGAAATGAGGCCAACTAAAACAACATAGAGTGAGAACCTGAAATCTTAGCCTATAGCCCACCTTCAAATTCAAGATTCTAACCTGAAATGAGGCCAACAAGACATATATAAAGTGAGCACCCGAAATCTCAAAGTAGAGCCGAGGCCTCTAATTGTTAGATTCTAAGTTGAAATGAGGCCGTCCAGGGACCTCCAAAGGAAGGTTTCGGTCCCGAAACCCATATATTGGACTTCCACATAAAGTGATAACCTGATGTCTAAGCCTATATGCCACTTTCAAAAACTTAGATTCTAACCCGAAATGAGGCCAACTAAGACAACATAGATTGATCACCTAAAATCTGAACCTAGAGAGGAGGCCTCTAATTGTAAGATTCCAACCTGAAATGAGGCCAACTAGACATATATAAAGTGAGCACACGAATTCTCAAAGTAGAGCCGAGGCTTCAAAGTGTTAGATTCTAACCTGAAATGAGGCCATTTAGGGACCTCAAAAGGAAGGTTTCGGTCCCGAAACCCATATATTAGACACCCACATAAAGTGACTACCAGATATCTAAGCCTATAGGCCACTTTCAAAGAGTTAGATTGTAACCTCAAATGAGGCGAACTAAATCAACATAGAGTGAGAACCTGAAATCTTAGCCTATAGCCCACCTTCAAATTCAAGATTCTAACCTGAAATGAGGCCAACAAGACATACATAAAGTGAGCACCCGAAATCTCAAAGTGGAGCCGAGGCTTCAAAGTGTTCGTTTCTAAGTTGAAATGAGGCCACCCAGGGACCTCCAAAGGAAGGTTTCGGTCCCGAAACCCATATATTGGACATCCACATAAAGTGATAACCTGATTTCTATGGCTATATGCCACTTTCAAAAACTTAGATTCTAACCCGAAATGAGGCCAACTAAGACAACATAGATTGATCACCTAAAATCTGAACCTAGAGAGGAGGCCTCTAATTGTAAGATTCTAACCTGAAATGAGGCCAACTAGACATATATAAAGTGAGCACCCGAATTCTCAAAGTAGAGCCGAGGCTTCAAAGTGTTAGATTCTAACCTGAAATGAGGCCACTTAGGGACCTCCAAATGAAGGGTTCGGTCCCGAACCCCATATATTCAACAACCACATAATGGGAGAACCTGAAATCTAAGCCTATAGCCCACCTTCTACGATTTAGATTTAGGAAAACAATCAAGGTTCGGGAAATGAAACCCTACCCTTCATTATTTACATTCCAAACAACAAGACAAATTGAAATAATTTTCATTGGTTTAACTGGTTGACCTCTTCTGTAGAGTACTCGCCATCGGTCTCCATGTTGGCTTCCTCTCGACCCAATCTTTCCTCTTCGCACTCAACGTCCTCACTGTTCCGAATGATCTGTTGCCTAGTGTTTTCCGAAGTAGATTCACTCGATGCTGCGCTTCCTGGTTGCTGTTGCCTCTGCCCGGAACCAGGTTTAGGTTTGGTTCCAAACTTGCAATGATGCGACAAAGTATCTTCAACAATTGATGTTGATTGTATAGGGGAGCTGCCTCTGAAGACATAATGATTCCCTTTCAAGCCAACTATGCCGGGGACTCATAAACTTTGAATAAATTCAACATGAATGTAATGTAACCAGAGCATACCTGAATTTCTTCATTTTCCACAGAGTTGTCTTCCTCTCCTAAAGAGAATAACCTAATGGGAGCAACCTCCGCCTTTTCAAATGACTCAACATATCGCTTTGAACGACTGTGAGTAGCTTTTTTTGAATTATCTCCTTTTCTTCCCATGGTTGACCTCAATTTATACGGGGTCACTACGTTATCTCTAGTAGCGAACCTCTCATTTCTCTCAATCCGCCTCTGTTTCTCAATAGTCCTCCTCACTTCTCGTTCTGCTCTCGCTCTCGACCGAGTGTTCATCTCTTACCATACTCAAGCATCTAGGCGCCATGATTATGTTCCTATTATCTTGGATTTAGATAATTAACCTGCAATTTCTTTATTTATTCCTCGGTTTATCCACACTGCATTAAAACACTACAAAAGGCGCCGCTAGTGTCTAATCTACCTAATCGGTGTCAGCTATATTGTTTTGGTAAAGTAATGACTATTATGGTAGTACATCTAATCCTAAATGAAACATGTTGTCCACTATTTACATGAATATATATTGTCTATTAATTGATCTACCATGTTGTCAAATATTCGGGTATTGGTGTCTACCCTTGGTGTATATAATACCCCATTACTTGTACCCATTCCTTCATGTCATATCATCACATCCTTCTCCAATGGGTACTGATGGTCTCCCAAGTCTTGCTCCTTTAGGTGCTCCTATTTCATCTCAAATTCACACCACGTTGTCCATCGATGGTTCTGCAGTCGACAACAACATGAAGATTGCCAACCCCCCTGACTGCTCCGTTACTCCGGCGGTCGCAGATCACACTCCACATCCACGGTCTCCATCTTTGCAGGCGGATGATGCAAAGATGATAGAGGACAAGTCTACTTTCCAGAATCATGCCTATTCTAAAGTAGGGGTTATTAAACCGGGAACTTACTCTAGATCTCTATCAAGGGGTGCCCCACGTCCCAAACATCAAGGACTCGGTTGCGCAGGATGCATTGCAGTTCATAGTTTAGGGATTGACCATTGTCATAAATATGACGGTGACAAAAATGGCAAAGGTCCCCATAAGCGTCTTCGTCGTTAATCACATTGTTGCATTCTATTTGTTAGAATTTATTATTGCATAGCTACTATCATGCTCTCCACATTATTCGTGGCGGCCGTCATTCTTATGACCTTATTTGCCAATATCTATTTTAATGTCGCTTACATCCACTAAATGGTTCACGTGGTCTCTGGTGTATTTATAATTACGGCTCTCGGCATTCAGCCTCATGTTTGTTCTTAATATATCTACATTGGATTGGCATATGTTCATGACTAACTTAAGTAATTGTTGCATTGCATTTTCAGTTCTTAATCATGTTGCTATCATGAGTCTGCTTATTATTCCACTACTAATCCAAGTCTCCGCCGTCTTTCATAGATTCCATCTTGCCATGCCCTTCTAACCACATCACTATATACACCGCCCCACTTTCTGCTCAGCTTAATTCCATTGCCCATTTGGCCACTCCCTTCTGTGTGCTCGCATTTACATTCCTTCTACAATGGCCACCATCCGAGCACTGCACCATTCCATCCCCCTTATGATCCCTCTAGGAGATGATGGTCTAGCCAAAGTCGCGGAGTCGTTCCTTAGTCTGAGGTTTAGATTCCACCCAGACTCAATTCATGTCGAGGAAGAGGTCTTTGATGACAACGGTGACTTGAGTCACACTGTCCTTCAGATGTCCTTTCGCATTGACGATGGTAGGGTTTGGTTTTTGCTCCCTGCAAAGTACAAGGCCATAGGCGTCACCGAGTCGGAGATGGCCACCACAACTGTGTTGCTTACACCAGGCGTGTCCCTCACCTCCACCACGCAGGCTCCTCTTCTGGCGACGGTCAAGAAGGAGCCCGGCATCCAAGAGGTTACCTTGCTCAGCGATGACTCTGATGATGATGTGCCACCTGCCTCAGACATTACCCCACCTCCATCGCAGGATCAACCCTTCATCAATCCTCTCAGGATTCCACACTCACCTACTGTGAGTCAACCACCTACTTCCAGACCCCCAGTTCACCCAGGTGTCTCCATAGATCGTCCCAGTGTTGTCCAGCAATTGAAGTTGTTTGCAACCCGACCAGGGTCCAAGAACATCCTCAAGAGTATTGATTATGAATCCGTTAGGCATGAGAAGGTTGACTTCCTCCCCTCTGTTTTTGACGGCGACGTCATCTTTGAGTTTCCTCCTCTCGGAGCTGATGCTCCCCATTCCCATGCTAGACTCATGTTCGGAATGGACAAGCGTTTCGACGGTCATGCTTGGTGTAGGACAAAGACCTCTAACATTACTAATGATCTCGGCTTGACCTTCCGGTTTTCATCTTGTGTTGGCCATCTCTGCTGTCATAACGAGGGATGTGATTATCTCAACCGCCCCAATCGAGCCACTAACGTCAACGAGACCGAATGGGAAGGCTGTACCCCCTCACCCTTCACCGCAGATGCTGATCCCCCAGCTGGGTCATCTCTTGTTTGTAAGGTCTGTAAGACACCACCCTATTGTCTTGATACTTGCCAGGCTAAGATGTACTATGTTCTTGGCAGAGGTGACATGACTCGTGCATGCATCCATATGGGTCATCACCATCACCCCGTTTCGCAAGGTGTCTGTAGAGAGTCTAAGGTCGAAATTCATGATCTCATTGGTAGAGAGGTTGAGCGGACTCCCACCGCCACCAACTCTGCCATTGCATTGGCTGCAAGTAAAGAGTTCCTGGCCAAGTATCTTCTACGCACGGGATCTGATCCCAATAAAGTTATGGACCTCGAGTCCATGAAGTTTGTCATGGACAGGTACCAACACCTCAGCACCCCGAGTATTCGAAACACTGTCACTTCCTTCAAGCGCATTGGCCGAGGGGGGATCATTGACAGCATCACCGGACTTAGAGGTCATAGCAGTTGGCCCTATGTGCAAGAAAATAAATTCCCAGGCCAAGGAAAGCTGTTGGAGAAAGTCTACGTCTTCAAGATGTCCGAGGTGGGCCCTGGGTCTGGAGTGGACCTTGTCAGGAGAATGCAACCACACGGTGATTTGCAAGATGTTTGGGTCATGTTTGACCATGTCAAGCGTGTCAAGGGGTGGACGACCATGGCTTGCCATGTCTATGACTCGGCCTACTGCCGGGTTATGACTATTGCAGTTTGTGATATGCAGTCTGAGGATGTCGCGGCGCAGAGCCTTCTATGGCATGGGCTCAATGAAGTTATGCTCAAACATGGCATTGCTAAAGTTAACTTCAAAGGGTTCATGGCGGACAGTGCACAAGCCAATTGGAATGCAGTTAGGATTATCTATGGCAACGGTGATCCCAAGGTTCCTATGGAGTCTCGCGAGAGGACATGTCTATTGCATTGGACAGTGTCTATGGAGCGCCACACCGCCACCCATATCAAGCCCGACCTCCAACAGCAACACAAGTTGTTATGCAAGCAGTACAAGGATGCCAAGACTCCCGAGCAGTCCGAGTCCCGTTATCTTGCCATCCGGGCTTGGTGGCTATCCTCTGGAGCTGCATCCGAGGAAGGAATCAAAGACCTTGATACATGGCTTGCATTCTGGCACTTTCGTTACCGTCAATGGGGTGGTTTCATGCAACTAGTGAGTACCCACCCACAGTGTGTGTTTCGCTTTTTGGTCCGAATTTTTTTTTGGATTTTGTTTTGTTTTTGTGGGTTTTTTTGTTTGTGGGTGTCAGTTTAGGATTTTAGCCTGTTTTTGTACAAAGCGTTCTCACTACATTTTCTTGATTTCTCTCAGAATTTCACAGATTCTGAGTTGGCAGAGATGCCATCTTGCAACCTCTCCGAGACACTCCATAACAAATGGCTTCAGCAGTCTGGAAACCGTGGCTCTGATCTGTATGTTGCGACCGTCGATGATTTTGTGAGGGCGTTCATGCAATGTACGAACTACTACGCCTACTTGAAGGGTGATCGCTCTGGTACTGGCCCAGGAAAGGAAGAACTCCGCCTTCGTGCTGCACAACGATCCGGTGACGCCAAGAGAATTGTTGCAACACTCGAGCACATGCCTGGAGCAGAGCATTGGTGCACCCGCAAACCCCAACTCGAAGGAGAGGAGGTCTTTGGCACCACCAAGCGCAAACTTGATATGCCCCCTGGTTCTGATCATGATTCACATAGACCCGACAAGGTTAGCTTCTCTCATCCACGAGTGAGCACTAGGTCAACCAAGGCACGTACGGATTCCTCCACACCATCAGACCTGCCCCTAGCACAGTCACCCGAGAAATCGATTCCACAACGGGTCACCCACGTCAATAACATTCAGGAGACCCACTGCGATGTCTCCAGGTGGCACATTTCTAGACTGCCCAAGACTTCGGCCAAGGCCTGCTTCGCCATGCAAGCTCGCACAAAGACCAAGTGCACCCAGAAGATCGTTCGGCATGGTAAAAGTACTCCAGCTCCTACGTACACCGGCTACATGCGCGACTACAAGAAGAACAAGGAATTCTTGACACAATTCTTCTTCTGCAACGACGACATTGAAAGATGTGTCAAAGGCACCAGGAGGAAGTGGGTGCAGCACCGTCCGGATGTCCCGGACGTCTGGCCTGTCCTCACTGGGACAAACCTCACTCTCCAGGAGGTTCTGGCCCTTGAAGAAGGGGGATTCCAACTTCAGCAGCGTCAAGATGTGTCACCCAGAAGACTCTTCGGCGACTCCTCCAATGTTGCCTCATCCATGGCCGAACTCCCTACCCCGGCCCAAGCCGATCAATACCCTACGCTGAGGTTTGGAAAGAAGATCCGACGCAGTAACAACGGACCATGCGTCCAACAACGCAACAAGTGGGAGTCAGCCCTCAACGTCGACGGACAAATCACCTCCGTCACAATGATACCTCACCCAGGGATCGGCTGCATCATTCTCTTCCAGTCCCGAAAGAAGGCTAAGGTTGAAGAGTACCGTATCACTATCAGCACCTTCCCGTCATGCACCTGCCCGGATTTCGTGGAGATGTCAGCAAGAGCACTTGGAAAGCGGCGCACTTGGGTGAACTGCAAGCACTTGTACTTCATCTTCCGTGTGACCTGCAACTTGGATCAATACGAAGACACTTTCATCCATGCTCCGAGTCTTAGTTTCAATGAAGTGAAGCACCTCCTCGAAAGTGGCATCATGAAGCATGTGGGACCTTAGCGTGGATACCTATAGGAGCTAGGCTGCCCCCCTTATTTATAATTTGTCGCTAAGTATTATTGCGTTGAGTATACTATAGTATGAGTGCACGTTTTCCGAAAATATCGTTGATATTTCAGACCTATCATTATCTACATGATGTGAATTGTAATCGTTTTTAAATATCTATAAAGGTTTCTAAATATTTATGGGTCTCTCCTTCCAACAGTAGTTTTAGATGTTATTGAATGGTACGAGTTTTGCTACTTTGCTTGAATGCTTGAATGCTTTAATTTTATGACTTAGAATTTTCTCTTACGTTGTGACCATAGCCTATGATTAAGCGGCTCTCACCATAATATGGACAGTCAAAAGTTCCCTGGTTTAAGTAAATCATGTGAATTAGTCTCTCTGAAAGGTACCCTAAAACCAAGTCTCTGTCCTTAAATCCCTCAAAATTTCCACGGAAATAGGTCCATCATTTTTACTAAAAAAAGAGGTCCCACGATTTTTTTCTATTTATGGATTCTAAATTTGGAATTTTTATTACTATAATTGGAAAGCGTTGACTTTTTTCTGCTCACCGCTCACCGCTCACACGGTAGCGTCATTGACAGTGTCGGGGCGGTGGGTTTCATCGTCAGCTCCAATGGGGGTGTCTGTCGCAACCCTTGCTAGATCCCTTAATAATCTTGCCAATTTTCGTTTCTAGCAAAGGTTACGAGCGCTAACCCATCGCATTCCGCCATGCTAATGGATAGCTCCTCTTACCCCGGACCAATAGTTCATAGGAGGGAACCAACCCTCCTACTTTGCTTTCGGGACTCACCCCTTAATCGGTAACCCATTCCTAGATGTGGACTTCCATCCATGGAAGTCCAATCCCTTGTTGATCATCGCATTGCCGGAGCAACACTACAACAACCCGAACCATACTAGGCAACTATGGCCTCACAATGTGTCGCAACCCTTGCTAGCCCCCCCTTGACCATCTTGCCAATTTTCAATTCTAGCAAAGGTTACGAGTCGCTAACCCTTCGCATACCGCCATGCTAATGGTTAGCTCCTCTAACCCCGGACCATTAGTTCATAGGAGGGGAACCAACCCTCCTACTTTGATTTCGGGACTCACCCCTTTAATCGGTAACCACTCCTTAGATGTGGACTTCCATCCATGGAAGTCCAATCTTATGTTGATCATCGCGTTGCCGGAGCAACACTACAACAACCCGAACCATACTAGGCAACTATGGCCTCACAATGGGCCAAAGCCCATGGAGGCCGTGCCGTTCGGCCTCGGGTGGGTGAGGCCACACCACCTCACCCATATAAGCCTCTAGGACTCTACGCGGGGCCCCTACCCCACCGTCAACCAACCTCTTGTCTCTCTACCAAGAGTTGGGGCCAAGTGGACATTTTCCCTTAGCCGCTGGGCCTAGAAGCCCCCAGCGGCTTCAGACCATCATAACTTCCTTGTATGATGTCTGATTCCAGAAACCAACCACTCCATCTTCATCTACGCTTCACGTAGATGCCGATGGACTCCTCACTTGCCCCATTCGGGCAAGTGGTGAGGAAGTTATGCCTGTTTGAACCTTGGCAGTCCCGGGAATCACTCCCAGGCACTGCTGTAGCAGGGCGCTGTCCCGGGACAGCGCCCCACTCAAATGGCCATAACTCCTAGCTCACACCTCCGATTGAGGTGTTCTTGAGCATTCTAGAATCACTACGCCATGAGCTACGCATAGCTCATGGCCTTACCCTTGTGCCTCCTAGTCTTCGTGGATGGGAGGCGTTCCCAACGCCCGGGGACCTCATCCACACTAGGATCACTTGGGCCCTCTCACCAACGGCGCCACAAGTCCCGGGTGTCACTCCGGGGTCCCCCTTGTGCCCATGGTGTTTCGGGCACTCCTCATGGAGAGGTGCGCGACACTCACCCCCACCAAACGGAGTCGATGCCCTCATCGACTATACTCGTAGTCGGCACACCAATTCTCAAGTTGCCATCCTCTATGGTGCCGCATTGTGTTTACCTTAGGGCGCGACCCCCACAATACTTCTTCAAATTTGGCATAGTCCCAAAGGTGTCGTTCCTAGGTGGTCCGTTAGCGACCTTGGATCTTTCATCCAAGGACCTAACCTATACTAGACCAACCTACTTTGGGACTCACTTGGGTTGCCCCTCCTTTGGGGCCTCCCCCGTTAGGCTCCACTAGCCTAACGTGACACATCTAGGCGAGACCTCAACGCTTCCACTAAGTTGTCTCGGTTGCAACTCCGAGATGGCTTTCCATTGTTAAGCCACGCCTCGATCGCACGGGGGTGATGCCAAGTCCCGCCCGACTCGGTTCCCACTTTGCTCTTTCGAGACATGGGTTCATGACTCCCATGCGCCAACTCTCGTTAGCTCGCGGGTAGCACTTTTATGAGCACGCGCCATCACCTTGTCCCCGCCCGGACAAGCCCACAACTAAGAAGTTTCTTGGTTTTATCCAAGGCCCCTCCAAGCCATGGCCCCCAATTACTCGGCTTACCCAACCTAGTTTGGCATGTCTATTCCCCCTCTTCCACTAACCAAGCACAAGTACAAGACTAGGACCTCATCTCATACTTTTCTCTTTGCACCACTAAAGTTTGGACTTTATTCCCTCAAGCCAAAGAACAAGTTCATGTTGTGGAGTAATTAACCTCGAAGCTAAGTGTGCTACTAGCGTCTCTCCCCCACTAAAGGAGATTGATGTCCTCATCAATGCCTATGCTTCATTTTATTGGAATCCTTAGCCTTAGTTTCTTCAAAGTGCTTCACCAATTCATTGGTGTTCACCATGTCTCTTGCCGCCACCCAAGCGGTTTGTTTCTCATGGTATCCTCACCATTTCACCAAGTACTCCTTTGTACATTTTCTTTCATTTTCACTTGGGCTTCCTACACTTGAGGATGCCCTCCTACCTCATGTTCCAAATGACCTCCACAAGGTCGGGACGTGGCCTAACCACTTGCTTGTGTTCGGGCCACAAGGTGTCGTCCTAAAATGACTTTCGTAATGAGACATGAAATGTCGGATGCACTTTGATCTCCGGCGGTAATTCCAACTTATACATGTCCTTGAACACTTGTTCCACAATGGAAAACGAAGCTCCAATTTTGGACATGAACTTTTGGAATGAGGCCTTTTGGGGAAATGAAGTTGTTCACATTCAACAACACCTTTTGGCCCACCTCATTCTCCACTTTGCGTCTTCCGGCATTGACTTGCACCTCGTAGCACCTTCGGGCTTTCTCCACCAACAACTTGGTCATCTCCAAGACTTGTTTACCATCCTTGGCCAAGTCCTCACCATCTTGGTTGAACTCTAGTGTTGAATGTGCCCCCTCGAGAGCTAGGTTAATAGGTTGGAGCGCATCCACTCCATAAGCCACCACGAAAGACGACCCCTTGGTAGCCAAGTGCGTGGCTACATTGCAATTACACTCTGCTCGACCCACATAGTCCACCCAATCTCTTTGGTCTGCCCCCACCAAGTTCCTCAAGTATTGCTTCAAGACTCCATTCACACGCTCCGCTTTCCCATCCATTTGGGAATGCAAGGCCGTGCTAAACCTTAGTTTCATTCCGACCTCCTTAGAGAAATGCATTGAAAATGCACTTGTGAACTTTGGATCTTGATCCCACACAATCACTTTTGGCAACCCGTGGTGCCTCAACCATCCTTTGAGAAAAGGCTATGCGGTCTCCAACGCGGTGGCGGTTCCCACAATCGGCACCATGTGTGCCAACTTGGCAAACCGCCCTACCATCAACAAGATGGCATCATACCCATGTGACTCCGGCAAACTTGTAATCAAGTCCATACACATACTATGCCATGGCTCCAACGGGATAGGCAACGGTTGCAAGAAGCCGCCTTGCTTTTGGTAAGAGGTTCGGTTCACTTGGCACTTTAATTCAAGCCTTCACAAAGTGGGTTATATCCTCCTTTATGTACCGCCAATGGTACCTCTTTGACACCATTCTATGGCGGTTTTTTCTTTCTCCTCTATGGCCGGCAATAGGACAATCACATTCTTCCTTCTAAATGGATAGCCTCAACTTGCCTTGTGGCACATACACCCGACTTTGCTTGCACTTGAACAATCCGTCCACCAACTTAACCTCTTAGAGCACCTTGCTCTTGCGAAGCTTACCTAAAAGCATTTGTGCTTCGGGGTAGTTAATTTACCCCTCCCGTATCTTGCATCACAAGTTTCCCTCACCGGCACACATTAGCCACAAGGTTTGGATGGTTCTCATTGCTTGGAACTCTTCCCATCTACTTAGCGCATCCGGCACCACATTTCCACGGTCCGGTTTGTGGACCAAATCCACCTTCATAAGCGCCAAACTATATATCATGCCACCGCAATGACTTGGCGCTCACTTGCGCTTGTATGTCAAAATACTTTTAGGACACATTGTCCATGTAGACCTTTGCTTTGTGCGACCTCAAATAATGTCGCCACATCTTCAAGCAATGCACTACGGCAAAGAAATTCTTTGTCATGAGTTGGTTGTCCTCTTTGACAACCATCGAGCCTCAAGCCCCCATATGCAATGCCCATCCATCTTACATTAACAATCCACCATTGGCAAAGTTACTCGCCCCCGTATGCACCTCAAAAGGTTTGTCAAACTCCACGAACTTGAGCACGGGCGGCAAAGAGAACTTGCTCTTAAGCCCCCTAAAGACTTGGTGACAAGGCTAGTCCCACTCTTGGGATAGCCATTTCTTTGACAAGTCGGACAAGGTCGGCCAACCATCGAGCTTCATGCTCCCATATGCAATGGCCATTTTTTTTTTACATCAACATCCGCCAATGGTAAAGTCACTCGCCCCCGTATGCACCTCAAAAGGTTTGGCAAACTCCGCAAGCTTGAGCACGGGCGGCAAAGACAACTTGCTCTTAAGCTCCCCAATGGCTTGGTGGCACGGCTCATCCCACTCTTGGGATAGCCATTTCTTGCACAAGCCGGATAAGGTTCGACAACCATGGAGCTTAATGCTCTCATAAGCAATGGTCATTTATCTTGGATCAACATCCGCCAATGGTAAAGTCCTTCGCCTCCATGTGCACCTCAAAATACTTATGAAAACCCGGAAACTTAACCACATCTTGTGAAGGGAACTTGCTCTTGAACTTCCCAAAGGCTTGGTGACCAGGCTCATCCCACTTTTGGGATAGCTATTTCCTCAATAAGTTGAGTAAGGTCTTAGCAACCTTAAAACAAATCTAGAATGAAGTGGTGGTAGTAGTTGGCTAGGACAACCAATGACCTAAGCCTTTTTTGAGTCAAGGGCCAATTCTCCTCTTGGATTGCCTTGACATTCTTCATGTTTGTCCACCAACTTCCTTAGTCACCAGATGCCTCAAGAACTCAATTTCTTGTTGAGCAAAGTTATTTTTCACTCCTTGGCGGTAACTTTTGGGCAACACATTGGCGAATACATCATTGTATCTCACCAACATCCCACCAAAGTGGTTTAGGGGAGGCCCATCTTTCCTAGCCTCCCCATAAGTTCTATCGAGTTGCTCCAATTGAACGACGACCATTATGTTGGCCATTTTTCATTTGGTCCATTAAGACCAAATTCAACTTGGGTCCTCCTACCATAGGAGTCCTTATCAATTTGAACTTCATCTCTTTGCCATTATGACACATCATAATGCACCGCAAGCACACCGGCTTGCACCTCACATCTCTCATGTGAGTTTCAAAGAAGGTGACCTTTTCAATGACATGCACGTCACTTATTTCACATAGAGTGAAATCTTGACAAAAATCTAATGTCCCACATCAAAAGGTTACATGCATCGCCGCCTCCTTTGCTTCATGCGGTTCGCCCTTTGCAAACCGTACTTTGGTGGGCTTGCCGGCTCTACCCGTCCGCGAGCCCCAACCCCCTTGTGAGCTTTCGGCTCATGAAAGAGTCCGTTGCCTCTTTGACAACTCATGAGACATATCTCCCATTCATTTGAGCCTCAAGGTATACATGACTTGGCCTTGGCTTAAGGCTACTAGCCTTGGCCACAAAGCCACCATCTAATTCTCCGTCCACCGCAACAATATGTTTTGGCTCGGTCCGCAAAGCCAACTTTTAACATTTCGTCCATGGGACGAATTGGTTTAGTGCCACAAAAGCAATTTCCAATAATTTGTCCACAAAACAAACATGTTTTCCCTTGATAGCACAAAGCCACCTTCCCACACTCCGTATGCGGCACGAACATGAATTGCCTTGGTAGGACAAACCCACCTTCCAACATTCCGTCCGCGGCATGAGTATGATTTGCCTTGGAAGCATAAAGCCACCTTTCAACATTCCGTTAGCGGCACCAACATATTTTGCCTAAGTAAAATGAACCAAACAATTTGCACTCATTTCTTTGGGACCAACTTTGGCTAAAGCCACTTGTGGTGATGCGCCGCCAAACTTTTCTTCGGGACCATCGGATTCAATGATCTTGCAAACTTGATGATCCCCACCATGTCCTCAAGAAGCCTTGGGGACTTAAACAAGGCATCCACCACCCGCTTTTAAAACCCCACCTAAAACGATGCATTTCTTAGAAAGCTCGTCCGTTTTAGGTGTATCCTTCATTTGTGCGTTTGAATAGCGCACATAGGCCTTAAGAGGCCCCGGGTGCCTCATTAGCACCAAGTTCATTTCAACATCCGAACCTTCGAAGCATCTCGAATTGAAATTTCAATCCAACATTAATACCCTCCAAGGTTTTGGGTGCATTCGGTATTCTAGGCCCCAAATACTATTTGAGGTTTGCGGGAGCCCTTTCAAAGGACACCTCCATTTTCCTCACCGAATCCACCCTCATGCCCACCATTACCATTAAAATCAATGGTATGGTCAAACTCCATTTGCACATGATCCTTGTTCCAATTTGAGCCTCGCAACCTTTTGGAAACCCCGGGCTCACCATCATAACCCGCATTTTTTATACCCATGTTTCCCTCAAAGTGCGAGCTCAAAACTTGGAACCCTGCTCTGATACCAAGTGTCGCAACCCTTGCTAGCCCCCCCTTGACCATCTTGCCAATTTTCAATTCTAGCAAAGGTTACGAGTCGCTAACCCTTCGCATACCGCCATGCTAATGGTTAGCTCCTCTAACCCCGGACCATTAGTTCATAGGAGGGGAACCAACCCTCCTACTTTGATTTCGGGACTCACCCCTTTAATCGGTAACCACTCCTTAGATGTGGACTTCCATCCATGGAAGTCCAATCTTATGTTGATCATCGCGTTGCCGGAGCAACACTACAACAACCCGAACCATACTAGGCAACTATGGCCTCACAATGGGCCAAAGCCCATGGAGGCCGTGCCGTTCGGCCTCGGGTGGGTGAGGCCACACCACCTCACCCATATAAGCCTCTAGGACTCTACGCGGGGCCCCTACCCCACCGTCAACCAACCTCTTGTCTCTCTACCAAGAGTTGGGGCCAAGTGGACATTTTCCCTTAGCCGCTGGGCCTAGAAGCCCCCAGCGGCTTCAGACCATCATAACTTCCTTGTATGATGTCTGATTCCAGAAACCAACCACTCCATCTTCATCTACGCTTCACGTAGATGCCGATGGACTCCTCACTTGCCCCATTCGGGCAAGTGGTGAGGAAGTTATGCCTGTTTGAACCTTGGCAGTCCCGGGAATCACTCCCAGGCACTGCTGTAGCAGGGCGCTGTCCCGGGACAGCGCCCCACTCAAATGGCCATAACTCCTAGCTCACACCTCCGATTGAGGTGTTCTTGAGCATTCTAGAATCACTACGCCATGAGCTACGCATAGCTCATGGCCTTACCCTTGTGCCTCCTAGTCTTCGTGGATGGGAGGCGTTCCCAACGCCCGGGGACCTCATCCACACTAGGATCACTTGGGCCCTCTCACCAACGGCGCCACAAGTCCCGGGTGTCACTCCGGGGTCCCCCTTGTGCCCATGGTGTTTCGGGCACTCCTCATGGAGAGGTGCGCGACACAATGGGCCAATGCCCATGGAGGCCTTGCCGTTTGGCCTCGGGTGGGTGAGGCCACACCACCTCACCCATATAAGCCTCTAGGACTCTACGCGGGGCCCCTACCCCACCGTCAACCAACCTCTTGTCTCTCTACCAAGAGTTGGGGCCAAGTGGACATTCTCCTTTAGCTGCTGGGCCTAGAACCCCCCAGCAGCTTCAGACCATCATAACTTCCTTGTATGATGTCTGATCATAACAACCAACCACTCTATCTTCATATACGCTTCACGTAGATGCCGATGGACTGCTCACTTGCCCCATTCGGGCAAGTCTTCAGGAAGTTATGCCTGTTTGAACCTTGGCAGTCCCGGAAATCACTCCCAGGCACTGCTGTACCAGGGCGCTGTCCCGGGACAGCGCCCCACTCAAATGGCCATAACTCCTAGCTCACACCTCCGATTGAGGTGTTCTTGAGCATTCTAGAATCACCACGCCATGAGCTACGCAGAGCTCATGGCCTTACCCTTGTGCCTCCTAGTCTCCGTGGGTGGGAGGCGTTCCCAACGCCCGGGGCCCTCTCACCAATGGCGCCACAAGTCCCGGGTGTCACTCCGGGGTCCCCCTTGTGCCCATGGTGTTTCGGGCACTCCTCATGGAGAGGTGCGCGACAGTGTCGGGCTTGCGGTTCTGCGAGGAGAACCTTCTGTAGGACAGCAGGGTCACTAGTACGTTGATCACGACGTTGAGCGCATCGAAGCTTGAGTTCTTCTTTGCTAGGGCCATCGCCCCCAACGCCACCTTTTAGAAACTGATGGTACGCCACAACTTGGAGGAACGCTCGAATATAGTCATCCATAGTGGTCACGTATAAATCGCCACCCTTGTTGCCGGACGCTTGAAGCCATTTGTTGTGAATGAATTCGGCAAGGTTGCAATTGGGCATTTGTGCAAATTCCTCGGCGGTCATGATTTTCTCCTGCCAATGAAATGGCAATGTGAGAAATAAGCAAAGTTTGGGAAAATTAAATTTAAAACAAAAAACAAGAAATAATGACAGTAAAAACGCACCAATTCCATGAAGCCACCCCATTGTCGATATCGGAAGTGCCAGAAGGCAAGCCAAAGTTGGAGTTGTTTCAGTCCATCCTCGGAGGTGCAGTTTGACGAAACCCACCAGGCCTTGATGGCGAGGTACCTCGTCTCAGCCTCCTGCATAGAGGATGCGTCGCGATACTGGAGGCAGAGACGCTTGTGTTGGTCTTGCAAGCCGTGCTTGATATAGAGATTGGTGTGTTTCTCCAAAGACTGTGTCCAATGGAAGTAGCAGGTTCTCTCACGCCCATCGATGGGAACCTTGGGATCACCGGACCCGTAGACAATCCTCACGGCATTCCAATTGGCTTGCGCACTGTCCGCCATGAAGCCTTTGAAGTGAGGCTTGGGGATTCCATGGCGAGCCATGACGTGGTTGAGGTTATGCCAGAAAAGGACTTGGGCATCATTGTCCTCGGATTGGAAGTCGCAGCAAGCGATGGTCATGACGCGCTGGTAGGTTCCGTCGTATACGTGGCAGACCATGGTGGTCCACTTGGCGACGCGTTTGACATGGTCGGACATGATCCAAGCATGCTCGAGATCCCCGCCATGTTGCATGCGCTTAACCAAGTCGACCCCACTACCAGTGTTGCAACCCTTGCTAGGCCCTTTAACTAGCTTGGCCAATTTTTGTTTCTAGCAAAGGTTACGAGCGCTAACCCTCGCATTCCACCATGCTAATGGTTAGCTCCTCCTACCCCGGACCTTATAGTTCATAGAAGGGGAACCAACCCTCCTACTTTGCTTTCGGGACTCACGCCCTTAATCGGTAACCAATCCTTACATGTGGACTTCCATCCATGGAAGTCCCTTCTTATGTTGATCATCGCATTGCCGGAGCAACACTACAACAACCCGAAGCATACTAGGCAACTATGGCCTCACAATGGGCCAAAGCCCATGGAGGCCGTGCCGTTCGGCCTCGTGTGGGTGAGGCCACACCACCTCACCCATATAAGCCTCTAGGACTCTACGCGGGACCCCTACCCCACCGTCAAGAAACCTCTTGTCTCTCTACCAAGAGTTGGGGCCAAGTAGACATTTTCCTTTAGCCGCTGGGCCTAAAAGCCCCCAGCAGCTTCAGACCATCATAACTTCCTTGTATGATGTCTGATTGTGAGGCCAAACCACCCACCCTTATGCGTCATAGTTCGGGTGAGGGCATGGGGATCACATTCATGTTCACATAACTCCCTCTTCCCAACGTCATTAAAATCCATTACATTTCCTATCAACTCTTGCACACCAATTTATTCCATAATACGAGTACAAGCATTGAAAAATGCTCTTCTCTATTTATCCCCTTCTTCCTACACTAATTTACAAACCAACCCTCAAATCCCTACCAAAAGCTCATTCCATTATGCCACCCTCTTGCACTTTAGGCCCCCCCCCCTAATTCACTAATGAGTTAAATTCCTAGTTTAATCTTTCCCCCCTTTCCTAATGAGCTAGCCCACCATATAAGGTAACCTTAGTACCCCTGGCCCCTTCCCATAACCGGTCCAGCCTTTCGAAGCTCAAGCCTCAAAACCAGCAGCTCATACCGAGCTCAAGCCTCAAACCAGTAGCTCATTCTGAACTCAAACCTCAAAACAACAGCTCCTCCGAGCTCAAGCCTCAAACCAGCAGCTCATCCCGAGCTCAAGCCTCAAAACAGCAGCTCCTCCGAGCTCAAACCTAAAACCAGCAGCTCCTTCCGAGCTCAAACCTCAAAACAACAGCTCATTCCGAGCTCAAGCCTCAAACCAGCAACTCCCTCCCCGCTCAACTAAAAGAGAGAGCCACACACAAAAACCCGAGAGAGCTTAACCCCTTACCCCTCTCCTACATAATAGGACCTCATCCTATCCACTAAACCCTCACCCCCTAAACCAACACGATAGGTCCCAATTCAAACACTTAAACCCCGAGGCCCCTTCCCTTACTTTAATCCACAAACACTATGTTCTAAATTTCAACCCTTAATTACACTAATCCTTTAATTAACCACACTAAATAAGCCTAAGGCCTAAAACATAAATCCACACCAAGCCTCATTCTTTTTAATCTTTTTTGAGGTTTCAATAATGACTTCAAATGCAATTCTAAGTAAATTCTAAACATAAAACAAATATGAGCAACCATTTTAGCTCATATAATTGGCGACCATCGGGGGATGGATCCCGAATCTGTCGCGCACCTCTCCATGAGGAGTGCCCAAAACACCATGGGCACAAGGGGGACCCCGGAGTGACACCCGGGACTTGTGGCGCCATTGGTGAGAGGGCCCAAGTGATCCTAGTGTGGGTGAGGGCCCCGGGCGTTGGGAACGCCTCCCACCCACTGAGACTAGGAAGCATGAGGGTAAAGCCATGAGCTATGCGTAGCTCATGGCGTGGTGATTCTAGAATGCTCAAGAACACCTCAATCGGAGGTGTGAGCTAGGAGTTATGGCCATTTGAGTGGGGCGCTGTCCCGGGACAGCGCCCTGGTGCAGCAGTGCCTGGGAGTGACTCCCGGGACTGCCAAGGTTCAAAGAGGCATAACTTCCTCATAACTTGCCCAAATGGGGCAAGAGAGGAGTCCATCGGCATCTACGTGAAACGTAGATGAAGATGGAGTGGTTGGTTGCTAGCCTCGGACATCATACAAGGAAGTTATGATGGTCTGAAGCTGCTAGAGGCTTCTTAGCCCAGCGGCTAAGGGAGAATGTCCACTTGGCCCCAACTCTTGGTAGAGAGACAAGAGGTTGGTTGGCGGTGGGGTAGGGGCCCCGTGTAAAGTCCTAGAGGCTTATATGGGTGAGGTGGTGTGGCCTCACCCACCCGAGGCCAAACGGCAAGGCCTCCATGGGCTTTGGCCTATTGTGAGGCCATAGTTGCCTAGTATGGTTCGGGTTGTTGTAGTGTTGCTCCGGCAACGCGATGATCAACATAGGATTGGACTTCCATGGATGGAAGTCCACATTGGGGAGATGGGTTACCGATTAAGGGGTGAGTCCCGAAAGCAAAGTAGGAGGGTTGGTTCCCTCCTATGAACTATTGGTCCGGGGTAAGAGGAGCTATCCATTAGCATGGCGGAATGCGAAGGGTTAGCGCTCGTAACCTTTGCTAGAAACGAAAATTGGCAAAATTGTTAAGGAACCTAGCAAGGGTTGCAACATAATCTCTTGCTTCGAAGGCAAGTTGTCGTTCAAACTCGATACTCCTTGCATCTACTGCCCGCGGTTCGAGTTGGGAAGGTCTCCCCGTTCAAGGTTTCCAATTGCATGAAATTGTTGGGAAATACTTCGTGGACGAGATAAGGGCCTTACCAAACCGCATCAAACTTACCCGGGAAATCAAGTTTCCTAGCATCTTAAATCATCACCATCATTTCCGGTCGTAGTGTTCTCTTTTTGTGAATTTTGTCGAAGGTGATCTTCCTTCGGCGTTGGACGGCTTCAATATGTTGAGCCGTCATTCTTCTCCGCTCATCAAGCTCCTCCAAGTCGGTCAACCTATTTTTCAATGATTGACTCTCGGTAAGATGTGGGCCTATTGCCACTCGAAGAGATTCTACCTCTTACTCAATTGGTAGGGTAGCCTCCAAACCATACACCACAGAGAAAAGAGTAGCTTGTGTGGTCACCTTGTAGGTAGTCCGATAAGCCTATAATGCCGCCGGCAACTTCTTATCCCAATCGCTTTTAGAATCCAAAACCGTTTTGCGTAATATGCTTACCAAGATCCCATTTACCCGCTCCGTTTGACCATTCGTTTGAGGATGATAAGGCGTAGTCTTCCTATGGTCAATTTAGAACTTGTCGGTCATTTCTTGAATTAAGGAGTTCAAGAAATGAGTCCCTCTATCACTCACCAAGATCTTAGGCACTCCAAACCTCGAGATGATGTTCTCATACATGAACGCCGCTGCATATGCCGCCGTGTCGGTTTTGACCGCCTTAGCTTCTGCCCACTTGGTGAGGTACTCGGTGGCAACTATAATGTAAGCCATCCCTTTGGAGAAACGGGGATGGACTTCGCCCACATAGTCGATTCCCCATTTTTCAAAAGGCACAAGAGGCAATGAAATATGGAGTGGCATCTTCATTCGTAAATCATTCCTAGCATACCTTTGACAAGTGTCACAACGCTTCACATAATCATGTGAGTCCTTAAACAAGGTAGGCCAAAAATATCCCGCTCTAAGAATCTTTTGGCCGGTAAGCTGGCTGGAAAAATATCCTCCACACGCACTATCATGACAAGCCTCTAGAATGGTAGGGACCTCTATCTCTGACACACACCTCCTAAGCAATCCATCGGTTCCCCTCCTAAACAATCTATGTCCTACCACCGCAAAATGCCTACTATTAACTCTAACCTTTCTTCTCTCCTCTTTGGTCCAATCCTCGAGCAACTTTTGTGTGGTCAAGAACTCCACGATCCCTGCATACCATTCCGGTTTGGCCGTAACCACAAAAATATTGTCATCCACTAACCTATCATCTATTGGATTCTCTCCCATCCTCTCTGACAATCTAGACAAATGGTCGGCTTGCAAGTGCATGCGACCTGACTTATATTCCACCGTGTAATCAAACTCCTCTAGTACAAGACTCACCTAGCTAATCTCCCGCTTAGCTCCGCCTTGTTGACCAAATACTTTATAGCCATGTGATCCACAAAAAAAACAACCGGATTACACACGAGGTAATGACGAAACTTCTTGACCGAAAATACTATAGCTAAGCACTCTTTTTCTGTGGTAGAATAATTCCTTTCGGTCGGTATCAATTGCTTACTAGCATAGGCAATTGGTTGGTCTTCACCCTTCTCACCCGTGGACTGACACAAAGCACTACCAACGGCTACATTGCTCGCATCACAATACACATGAAAAGGTTTATCCCAATCGGGTGGCCTCAACACTGGATAAGTGCTCAATTTATCCCTCAACTCCTCAAACGCCCTTTGGCAAGCCTCAGTCCACTCAAATTTAACATCTTTCTTGAGCAAGTGGATAATAGGAACCGCTATCTTAGAGAAATTAGGAATCAACTCCCTATACCACCCCACATATCCTAACAACTTGGCTATATCCTTGGCATTGGTAGAAGTAGGCAACTCATCAATAACCGTGATCTTGTCGGGATCCGGTTCTCTTCCCTTCTTGCTTACCACATAACCCAAAAAAACTCCCTTGTGAACATCCAGGAATGTTTTATCCGGGTTCAAAGCCAATTGCATCTTCCTACACCTAACCAAAGCCTTTCGCACACACCCTATATGTTGACTAGAATTTGATTGAGTGCTAAAATCGTCGATGAAGACTGTCATGAATTTGTATGACAAGTCGGTGAAAATGTACATGATGAGCCTCTGAAATGTGGCCGGAGCGTTATACAAACCAAATGGCATGACCACCCACACAAACGTGCCCCATGGAGTAGTAAAAACGTCTTGTGAATATCTTGTAATGCTATGGCGATTTTGTTATAGCCCTCAAAACTATCTATGAACGTATAGCGAGCATGCCCTCCTACCTCTTCTAAAAGGAGAGTGATGAATGGTAACGGAAAATGATCATTTTGTGTGCAAGCATTTAGTTTTCTATAATCCACACACACCTTCAACTTCCCATTCTTTTTCTTCACCAATACCATCGGGGAGACCCAATCCGTAATTTCAACCGGCTTAATAAACTCGGCATTCAACAATCTCTCTAACTCCGCTTTAACCAACAATTGTAATCGTGGGTTCATCCTTCTCTCCTTTTGCCTAATTGGACTAGCATCCGGAATCAAAGGAATGCAATTCTCCACCATCTCTCTAAGAATCCCCTTAAGCTCATCGTATGACCAATCAAAAGTGTCACTAAACTCATCCACCAAATCGCTATATCCCTTGATCTCTTTTTCCCCCAATTGAGAACCCATCTTCATTTGTCTCACTTTGCGATTTTTTGTCGTCTCCTCCACATACTTCCAATCTGCCTCCGTCACATGAATTTGCTCATCTTTATTCTTATACAAATCCGCCGGTACTTTGGGATAATCCTTGACATCTTGTCCAACCACAATTCCCGTCGACAAAGTCTTGAAGTGCAAAGGCTCCTCCAACCTAGTAGCTTCTACAATAACTTCCTCATCTTGAGTCCCATCCACGTGTACTAAACTTACGTCACTCTCCTCCATACTATCTTCCCAAGGTGTCAATCCCCCTAAAATCCATTCTTCCTCAGTGAGTACCTCACATAGTTTTAACAAGGAATATTCTTCACTCCATGAACTAAAAATATCATCTCTCAAACATGCATGGTGGGACGTCATCATGACACATTGACATCGAATTCGGACTCCGGATAATCCCTCAACCATTGGGCATACTCCCCATCATCCCCATGATTATAGAAACTAGGACCTAGACCACCCGATCCTGTGTCTATGATCTTTCCATGACCACCCGAATGAACTACTCCTACCAATGCCTCATCATTCTTACACTCCTCCTTGGCATCACCTTCATCTTCCAAAGATGAAGCAATCTCTTGCCTAATCCAACCACCTAACGATCCTATGAAAACCTTGACCCTATTATCCTCCGGACCATAAGTAATAGATGGCTTGACTCCCCCCCAATCCACTATGGCATCCGACATTCTCAACTAAGATCTACCCAACAAGATGGGAAATGTATCCTTGTTAGAATGCATTTTGATGACATGAAAGGTGACCACATACTCTTCCCCTCCGGTGCTAATCCTACAATCCTTAATCATTCCCAAAGGCACGGGCGGACTTTGATTCGCCATATTGATAATGAAAAGTGACAGACCCGTAAGACTAAGACCCAACCTCTTCATGGTATCCTCCGGTAAGATGTTTAGTCCGCTACCTCCATCCACTAACACATTAGGAACCACCTTGTTCACCACCATAACCTCAATATCAACTGGTTTGACATCCTGTCTTCCTCCTTGTATTTGAACTATAGCCGCCATTCTAAGCTTAACCCTTCTAGTCCTCCTAGTCACCGGCATTCCTTCTTTGAGAGTCTTCCTAGCCACGGGTGAAATCTCCAACAATTGTCTAAAGGTAATATCGGCCTTAAGTGAGCTAAGATCGGCCCATAAATCATAGCCACTCGACTTCTCCACTTTGGCATTGCCAACACCATCAAACTCATCCAAAGGAATTCCCGGTCCTTCCCATTCTCCCATCTCACTATCCTCCAAATCATGGATGACATTAGGCCTCTCTCTATCATGAAGAATCACATTCTCCTTCTTTAACTCCCTAGTGGCCCTCCTAGCTACTCTAGCTACCCTATTCAAGTCGGAAAGGTTAGGAGCCTCATCCGAAGAATACTCCTCTTGACCCTCTACTCCTACCTTTAATGGGGTTTTCCCTCTCCTAGCTTTAGTGGTAACCGCTAATGCCGGTGCCTCATGAGTAACCTCATCTCCTAGACTCTTCAACTCATAGGTGATGGCATTGGTATGTGGAGGCCATTGACCTTGTTCCTCTCCAATCTCCATTTGGAGAGGAAGAGTGTCATCATATGGTGACTCCACTACACCATCCATAAACCTTACATCTTGCGAATTAGACGGACCGGGATAAGTAGGGGGAGCTTGCCGCCTATTGTCGAAATTATGTGGACCCCCTTGCCTACCTTGAATCGGTATGTAACCATTCGCCATTTGCAATGAAAAATGGATGAAAAGTTTGTCTCGCGTTACCATGGTCGTAATACAAATTAGGTAGCCTTAGCTCATTCGGTGGTCCACCTTGAGGTCTAGCTTCCCTCATGTTGTCCCTCGTTTGTTGTTGTGGATTGGCTACCGGGTAAGGCACACTAATGATCTTATCCGGTTGACGACATTCGTCCGAATGATGGTTTCCCCACAATTACTACAACCATGACCTTGTCCCTCGGACCAACATTGACCTTGTGCATGTTATCTTCCACAATATGGATGGAACTTCCTCTTCTCCACATTTTGACCACAATGACCTTTAGGAGGAGGTCCCCTATTGTTGTCTTGTCCATATTGAGGTTGACATTGTCCTCGTTGGTTTTGTAGAGATGGACTACCGTTTTTTCTTTGATCACGGTTATGTCCACTTCTACAAAATTGACGAGTGTGGCCCGGTTGGCCACATTGAACGCACCACAACTCCAATGTATATCTATCCGACTCAAGCGGAGGAGGGGGATCCGGTTGTTGACTCTTGATCATCAAAGACATTTAATCCGTAAGACTTTGCATTTGCTTAATCATGGCCCCTTGAAATCCCAATTGACTAGCACCCAATCTCTTCTCCACTTCCTCTAGGTGAGGATCCCTTCTAGGAGCCGGTAATGCCAAAAGTGGTGTCGGTTACCTAACCGCCAAAGGACGTGGACCCGTGTTAACAATGGCATATGGGACTTGACTCTCGTACTTGGCCGGCTCTCCCACCATCACCCTAGGTCGAATGGGAATGAATTGTGGTATCAATTCATCTTTCCTTCTCCACAATCTCTAATGATCTCTATCCAAGTTCTCTATCTCTCTACCCGCCCGCTTGGCATCCGCCAATATTTGAGGACTCATTTCAAGAACACCTCTAATTATTCCCAACTTAAATAATCCTTGAATGAATAATTGTTTTAATGTGTCATCATTGAGCATGGTGCCCACAAACCGTGTACACACTAAATCAAACCTCCTAGTGTAGGCCGAAATCTCCTTTTCCCTATTTTACTTCAATAAAGCCAATGCCCTCAAAGCCGTATTTTGACCAACCTCCGGCCGAAACTCATTCAAAAACTCCCTTTGCAATTGCTCCCATCCTCTAAAGTGTCTCTCGGCATGGTCTCTATACCACTCATAAGCCTCCCCCTCTAAAGTGGTAGGAAACTATACCAACCAATATCCCAGGTTGGTCACAAAAGAACTAGCCAACCTCTCGATGTACCTCTCCATGTGCCTAGAAGGATCTTCATCCTTAGTTCTATAAAACTTAGGGAAGTGGGATGGCATATCCACCGCCTGTAAATTTTGTGAACCCACAATTGGTAGACCTCTCGACCTAACTAATGGATCAATGGGTGGCATAGGAGGTATGGGTGGCGGATCCACCCCATGGTCTGGCTCCATGGTGACCGGTGTATTCCCTTCTATTTCCCTATCAATGTGTATCGGAATATCTTCCCTAAATGTATAAGTCTCCGATGATGTCTCACCATTCAATTTAGAGGGAGTTGCCTCTTTCTCAAGTCGAGCCTCTACTTCTAATGTTTCTAGCAATGGCCTAAAACTAGGCTCAACATTCAAACAACTTTTTAATCTAACATCAACTTCTTCTACTACTTCACTAATCCTAGATAATTTCTTTCTACGTGTAGATTTGTCTAATCCTAATGTCAAGCTTGGTTTTTAATATTGAGTCTTATCTTGCATTCCCCAAATAATCGATCAACCCTCACTTGACCAAACATACTCCTCACTACCTTCACTCATTAATGTTATCACTTCTCTTGGTGTGACTTAAAAATTGAGGAGGTGAGGAAGAGAACCTGCAAGCCCACTTAAATGAACAATCCCAAACATAGGATAGGCATGTTCATGTTAATTTTTGGTCGGGCTAGAGCATCACCTCTAAAACCTTTCCTCCAACTGACATTCACCACAATACCAATTGTGAGGGGCTGACCTTCGCCATGCACTATGCGGAGGACCGAGGCATCACCCTCTTGTCCTCGCACAATAACACAACTAGGGAATTACCCTCTCCAATGGATAACGACAATAACAGTTACAAAAATCATTCTTTAATTAATTTAATGAATTCAGTTAGAAGAATGTCATACCTTAAGCAATTCGTCCTCCTCTACAAGTTAGCACTCCTCTCGACCGTGATTCAATGTGATAATAACAACAAAATTTCTAAACTAACAATTCTATTCTAGAGCATCAAATGTCAAATCCCCAAGACTTGGAGACTCACCCCGAGGTGAGTGTCAAAGTTTAATCTTCTTAAATTTAGTTATCCCTCTAAGGTTTTAGTGAACTAACGATCATAGGTTTTTTTATGTTTTTAGAAAATCCCAAAAAGATTCAGGACGTACCTTAGCCACGCTCCCTCCTTAAAACGAAATGCATAAATGAAATATGCAATTCATTCCAAGGAAATAAAGACAATGAACTAAGTAATTAATGACAAAAATCAAAAATTCTAAATAAGACACTTACCATGAGCTAAGCGCTCCTTCCTTCCTCCCACGATGTCGCCTCCACGTCTTGACCCCTAATCCCGCTTCATTCCCGGCGGACGCACCATTTATGTGAGGCCAAATCACCCACCCTTATGCGTCGTAGTCCGAGTGAGGGCATGGGGATCACATTCATGTTCACATAACTCCCTCTTCCCAACGTCATTAAAATCCATTACATTTCCCATCAACTCTTGTACACCAGTTTATTCCATAATACGAGTACAAGCATTGAAAAATGCTCTTCTTTATTTATCCCCTTTTCCCTACACTAATTTACAAACCAACCCTCAAATCCCTACCAAAAGCTCATTCCTTTATGCCACCCTCCTGCACTTTAGGGCCCCCCCCCCTAATTCACTAATGAGTTAAATTCCTAGTTTAATCTTTCCCCCCTTTCCTAATTAGCTAGCCCACCATATAAGGTGACCTTAGTACCCTTGGCCCCTTCCCATAACCGGTCCGGCCTTTCGAAGCTCAAGCCTCAAAACCAGCAGCTCATTCCGAGCTCAAACCTCAAAACAACAGCTCATTCCGAGCTCAAGCCTCAAAACAGCAGCTCATTCCGAGCTCAAGCCTCAAACCAAGAACTCCCTCCCCGCTCAACTAAAAGAGAGACCCATACAAAAAAACCCGAGAGAGCTTAACCCCTTACCCCTCTCCTAGATAGATAGAAACTCCGGTCCCTTTTTAGCAAGGGGCCGGCGTGAATAAAGTCTCCGTTCGTAATGCCAATGACCCGATGCCCACTGGACAAGGGGACATTGGGACAATACTACTCTCCCCTTTCGAGGGTGGACACTATAGTGACACACTATACTACTAGTTTCTAGCTAGCCACTAGTGCCTTGAAGATACCGGACATGATATCCCCCCAAAGGGCTTTGAGGTACCCATACAACAAGGTCCAAGGACCCCCCACCATAGTTGGGTGGACTAAGGTGGTGAGCACCACGCCGGCATTGGGAATAGAACCCATAACCTCCTCATTGGGGGCCAAGAGCCCTAACCACCAAGCCAAGGCCCGTGGTGCCTACCCCTCTCCTACATAATAGGACCTCATCCTATCTACTAAACCCTCATCCCCTAAACCAACACGATAGGTCCCAATTCAAACACTTAAACCCCGAGGCCCCTTCCCTTACTTTAACCCACAAACACTATGTTCTAAATTTCAACCCCTAATTACACTAATCCTTTAATTAACCACACTAAATAAGCCTAAGGCCTAAAACATAAATCCACACCAAGCCTCACTCTTTGTAATCTTTTTTGAGGTTCTAATAATGACTTCAAATGCATGCAATTCTAACTAAATTCTAAACATAAAACAAATATGAGCAACCATTTTGGGCTCATACTGATGCTAACAAGCCACCACTCCATCTTCATCTACGCTTCACGTAGATGCCGATGGACTCCTCACTTGCCACATTCATGCACGTATTAAGGAAGTTATGCCTGTTTGAACCTTGGGAGTCCCGGGAATCACACCCAAGCACTGCTATACCAGGGCGCTGTCCCGGGACAACGCCCCACTCAAAGTGCCATAACTCCTTGCTCACACCTCCGATTGAGGTGTTCTTGAGCATTCTAGAATGTACACGCCATAAGTTACGCATAGCTTATGGCCCTACCCTCGTGCCTCCTAGTCTCCGTAGGTGGGAGGCGTTCCCAACGCCCAGGGCCCTCGCCCACACTAGGATAACTCGGCCCCTCTCACCAATGGCGCCACAAGTCATGGGTGTCACTCCAGGGTCCCCCTTGTGCCCATGATGTTTCGGGCACTCCTCATAGAGAGGTGCGCGACATTCACCCCCACCAAACGGAGTCGATGCCCTCATCGACCATACTCGTAGTCGGCACACCAATTTTTAAGTTGGCATCCTCTGTGGTGCGGCATTGTATTACCTTAGGGCGCGACCCCCACAAGGCATCTTCAAATTTGGCATAGTCCCAAAGATGTCATTTCTAGGTGGTCCGTTAGCGACCTTGGATCTCTCCTCCAAGGACCTAACTTACACTAGACCCACCTACTTTGGGACTCACTTGGGTTGCCCCTCCTTTGGGGCCTCCCCCGTTAGGCTCCACTAGCCTAATGTGAACCCTTAGAGTGGTCCACCACTCCGCGGGATCACTTTTAGTTAGAGAGATTTTTCCTCTTAGAGAGATTTCCTATAGCTATCCATAGCCATTTCCCATTTATGATTTGGTTAAGATAACAATTAGTTATGGATTTTCAAAGATGGAGTAGAAAAACTGGGTGGTCTTGTGGGTAGCGGCTGCTGGATCTGACCTGCGAGCCCAATAGGAATTTTATTTTAAGAAGTTATATTTTTTCCAAGTAGAACTTTTGTCTAGCTTTCCAAAATTTCTTAGAGCATTTGATTTGAGCATGATTTGAATTAGATATGAATTGTGGAAGATGGGACACATAGTTTGAGAACTTTTGGTTGACTGTTGCATTACAGAGGATCTTCTGGGTTCACTTCGGCTTATCTTTCTAATCACATATTTTTATCAAATACATATTTTTAATATATTTCCAAGGTCATACAGAACGTTTGATTTGAATACATAGTTTGATATATAGTTTAAGTCTTCTTGATTGACTGCTGTATTACAAGGAATCTGCTGAATTTTTATTAGCTTAACTTGCTGATGTCATAATTTTTCTACTTAGAACTTGTTCATAGCTTTCCAATGGTATAAGGAAACCCTAGATCCAAGTAGTAAGGAATGTGCTATGAATTTTAGAAGTTAGATAGGTGGGTTGGAAGGGTCGGTTGAATCGACCTCACACTTCCAACCCTCATAACTTTTGCATTTCTTATCCGATTAAAGTGATTTTTAGATCATTGGAAAGATAATTAGGTGCACTAAGTATAAATATTATGCTTAGGATTAAATTACAGTGCAGAATAAATACTTTATATTTTAATTGTTAACTAAGATACACTTACTACCAAACTAGTTACAAAGAAGGAGGCAAGGTTGACGCTCGGGAAGTGGAGCAAGGAAGGAGATAGTGGCTCGGCCTATATCAAGCCCAAATCAACCGAAGAGAATTGAGGTAAATTAACTAACCTTAAGCCTTCCATTTAGGGTTGGAGGGAGCACGGCTAAGGTACGCATCTCTAAACCCACTCACCTATCTCGTAAGGTCAAGTGGCTTAACCACTTGACCGCCAAGGGAATACCCAACTCCATTGTTTTTGGGCCCCTTGGTATGTTTTATAGTAGTAGCTTCATATATTAACAAGTTTCGTATGTGGTAAGTCGGATTAATTACCGACATAACCACTCTTAATGTTGTTGGTGGAAATGTAGAATTAATGACCCGCGAATCCACTATATGTTGTTGGCCCCATAGATTGGGAATAATGGCCCCAATTTATGAAGATTGCACAACATGGTGAACCTACAGGTCGCCCGTCACCCTGGTCCCATTGAGTTGCATTTCGTGGTCTATCCAGTGTAAACACATTTAACAATAAAAACATACAAAATAAATCATAAACCTTTGTTGGCAAGAGACCCGAATCGGAAACTTAATTCGGTAGAGTGATACCACTCTTCGAACCATTGATGTTCGAATAGGTTTGAAATGTCATTCAACCTTCAAAGGACCTGCACGAGCCCTTAGAAGGTTCTGAGGTAAGGGGTGATGCCTAATATGTGAATGTAGTGAGGTAGGACGTGCAAACGAAAATAAGTAATAAGAAGGAATTTGTGTGAAGGGTGGGACTTAGGCCAAGTTCCTCCACTTAGAAAATATAATAGAACTAAGTAAAAAAATATGAAGAATTAAATGGTCCATCAAATTGTCATTATTCCGTTCATTGAGCTAGGGTGGTATGAGTCACACCCGGTTGGTGTGTATCATAATCATCTTAATTCACAAATTAGGATTGCCTTGGTTTCAAGGCTCGTGCGTCTGCGCGTAGAATAGGTTGTAAGTTAAGGTTAGAACTAGATATGAAATTGGTTAGTGGAGTTTAGAGCCACACTAGTAAAAACCTAAGGCCCAACCTCCGGAGGTACTACGACGCACATTTAATCTCCCTTAAAAATCTAACTACTCACGTTATACACCTATCATCCGGGTTTGCCTTGGGCACCTGCAAGTGCAGGCCACCTTCACCGAAGGGCTTGTGTGATACTTTTAGGCTCCCTCGAAAGGGGGTGGCCCAAAAGTACCACACCTAACATAACACATCTAGGCGAGACCTCAACGCTTCTACTAAGTTGTCTCGGTTGCAACTCCGAGATGGCTTTCCATTGTTAAGCCACGCCTCGATCGCACGGGGGTGATGCCAAGTCCCGCCCGACTCGGTTCCCACTTTGCTCTTTCGAGACATGGGTTCATGACTCCCATGCGCCAACTCTCGTTAAGTCGCGGGTAGCACTTTTATGAGCACACGCCATCACCTTGTCCCCGCCCGGACAAGCCCACAACTAAGAAGTTTCTTGGTTTTATTCAAGGCCCGTCCAAGCCATGGCCCCCAATTACTCGGCTTACCAACCTAGTTTGGCATATCTATTCCCCTTCTTCCATTAACCAAGCACAAGTACAAGACTAGGACGTCATCTCATACTTTTCTCTTTGCACCGCTAAAGTTTGGACTTTATTCCCTCAAGCCAAAGAACAAGTTCATGTTGTGGAGTAATTAGCCTCGAAGCTAAGTGTACTAATATCATCTCTCCCCCACTAAAGGAGATTGATGTCCTCATCAATGCCTACGCTTCATTTTATTGGAATCCTTAGCCTTAGTTTCTTCAAAGTGCTTTACCAATTCCTTGGCGTTCATCATGTCTCTTGCCGCTACCCAAACGGCTTCTTTCTATCCTCACCATTTCACCGAGTATTCCTTTGTACATTTTCTTTCCTTTTTACTTGGGCTTCGTACACTTGAGGATGCCCTCCTACCTCATGTTCCAAATAACACCACAAGGTCGGGAGGTGGCCTAATCACTTGCTTGTGATCGGGCCACGAAGTGTTGTCCTTAAATGGCTTTAGGATTGAGACATGAAATGTCGGATGCACTTTGATCTCGGGCTGTCGCAACCCTTGCTAGCCCCCCCTTGACAATCTTGCCAATTTTCAATTCTAGCAAAGGTTACGAGTCGCTAACCCTTCACATTCCGCCATGCTAATGGTTAGCTCCTCTTACCCCGGACCATATAGTTCATAGGAGGGGAACCAACCCTCCTACTTTGCTTTCGGGACTCACCCCTTAATCGGTAACCCATTCCTAGATGTGGACTTCCATCCATGGAAGTCCCATCTTATGTTGATCATCGCGTTGCCGGAGCAACACTACAACAACCCGAGTCATACTAGGCAACTATGGCCTCACAATAGGCCAAAGCCCATGGAGGCCTTGCCGTTTGGCCTCGGGTGGGTGAGGCCACACCACCTCACCCATATAAGCCTCTAGGACTCTACGCGGGGCCCCTACCCCACCGTCAACCAACCTCTTGTCTCTCTACCAAGAGTTGGGGCCAAGTGGACATTTTCCTTTAGCTGCTGGGCCTAGAACCCCCCCCCCCCCCCCCCCGCAGCTTCAGACCATCATAACTTCCTTGTTTGATGTCCGATCATAACAACCAACCACTCCATCTTCATCTACGCTTCACGTACATGAAGATGGACTCCTCACTTGCCCCATTCGGGCAAGTCTTGAGGAAGTTATGCCTGTTTGAACCTTGGCAGTCCCGGGAATCACTCCCAGGCACTGCTGTACCAGGGCGCTGTCCCGGGACAGCGCCCCACTCAAATGGCCATAACTCCTAGCTCACACCTCCGATTGAGGTGTTCTTGAGCATTCTAAAATCACCACGCCATGAGCTACGCATAGCTCATGGCCTTACCCTTGTGCCTCCTAGTCTCCGTGGGTGGGAGGCGTTCCCAACGCCCGGGGCCCTCACCCACACTAGGATCACTTGGGCGCTCTCACCAATGGCGCCACAAGTCCCGGGTGTCACTCCGGGGTCCCCCTTGTGCCCATGGTGTTTCGGGCACTCCTCATGGAGAGGTGCGCGACACGGGCGGTAATTCCAAATTATATATGTCCTTGAACACTTGTTCCACAATGGAAAACGAAGCTCCAATTTGGATATGAACTTTGGAGTGAGGCCTTCCGGCTAAGTGAAGTTGTTCACATTCAACAACACCTTTTGGCCCACCTCATTCTCCACTTCGCATCTTCTGGCATTGACTTGCACTCCGTAGCACCTTCGGGCTTTCTCCACCAACAACTTGGTCATCTCCAAAACTTGTTTACCATCCTTGGCCAAGTCCTCACCATATTGGTTGAACTATAGTGTTGAATGTGCCCGCTCGAGAGCTAGGTTAATAGGTTGGAACGCATCCACTCCATAAGCCACCACGAAAGACCACCCCTTGGTAGCCAAGTGCGTGGCTACATTGCAATTACACTCCGCTCGACCCACATAGTCCGCCCAATCTCCTTGGTCCGCCCCCACCAAGTTCCTCAAGTATTGCTTCAAAACTCCATTCACACGCTCCGTTTTCCCATCCATTTGGAAATGCAAGGTCGTGCTAAACCTTAGTTTCATTCCGACCTCCTTAGAGAAATGCATTGAAAATGCACTTGTGAACTTTGGATCTTGATCCCACACAATCACTCTTGGCAACCCGTGGTGCCTCAACCATCCTTTGAGAAAAGGCTATGCGGTCTCCAACGCGGTGGCAGTTCCCACAATGGGCACCATGTGTGCCAACTTGGCAAACCGCTCTACCATCAACAAGATGGCATCATATCCATGTGACTCCGGCAAACTTGTGATCAAGTCCATGCACATACTATGCCATGGCCCCGACGGGATAGGCAACGGTTGCAAGAAGCCGCCTTGCTTTTGGTAAGAGGCTCGGCTCTCTTGGCACTTTGATTGAAGCCTTCACAAAGTGGGTTATATCTTCCTTTATGCACCGCCAATGGTACCTCCATGACATCATTCTATGGCGGTTTTTTCTTTCTCCTCTATGGCCGACAATAGGACTATCACATTCTTCCTTCCAAACCAATAGCCTCAACTTGCCTTGTGGCACATACACCCAACTTTGCTTACACTTGAACAATCCGCCCACCAACTTAACATTTTTGAGCACCTTGCTCTTGTGAAGCTCACCTAAAAGCTTTTGTGCTTTGGGGTAGTTAATTTACCCCTCCCGTATCTTGCATCACAAGTTTCCTTCGCCGGCACACATTAGCCATAAGGTTTGGATGGTTCTCATTGCTTGGAACTCTTCCGGTCTACTTAGCGCATCCGGCACCACATTTCCACGGTCCGGTTTGTGGATCAAATCCACCTTCATAAGCATCAAACTATCATGCCACCGCAATGACTTGGAGCTCATTTGCGTTTGTATGTCAAAATACTTTTAGGACACATTGTCCGTGTAGACCTTTGTTTTGTGCGACCCCAACTAGTGTCACCACATCTTCAAGCAATGCACTACAACAAAGAAGTTTTTTGTCATGAGTTGGTTGTCTTCTTTGACAACCATGGAGCTTCATGCCCCCATATGCGATGGCCATCCATCTTACATCAACAATCCGCCATTGGCAAAATCATTCACCCCCGTATGCCCTTCAAAAGGTTTGTCAAACTCCGCGAACTTGAGCACGGGCGGCGAAGAGAACTTGGTCTTAAGCTCCCCAAAGACTTGGTGACAAGCATCATCCCACTTTTGGGATAGCCATTTCTTTCACAAGTTGCACAAGGTTGGACAACCATCGAGCTTTATGCTCCCATATGCAATGACCATCCATCTTGCATCAACATCCGCCAATGATAAAGTCACTCGCCCCCGTATGCACCTCAAAGGTTTGTCAAACTCCGCGAACTTGAGCACGGGCGGCGAAGACAACTTCGCGTTAAGCCCCTTAAAGACTTGGTGACAAGGCTCATCCCACTCTTGGGATAGCCATTTCTTTCACAAGTCGGACAAGGTCGGACAACCATGGAGCTTAATACTCTTATATGCAATGGTCATGCATCTTGCATCAACAATTCGCCAATGGTAAAGTCATTTGCCCCTGTATGCACCTCAGAAGGTTTGTCAAAGTCCGCAAACTTGAGCACGGGCAGCGAAGAGAACTTGCTCTTAAGCTTCTCCAAGACTTGGTGGCAAGGCTCATCTCACTCTTGAGATAGCCATTTTTTCAACAAGGTGACTAAGATCCTAGCAACCTTAGAAAAATCTCGAATGAAGTGGTGGTAGTAGTTGGCTAGGCCATCCAATGACCTAAGCCTTTTTTTTGAATCAAGGGCCAATTCTCCTCTTGGATTGCCTTGACATTTTTCACGTTCGTCGACCAACTTCATTTGTCACCACATACCTCAAGAACTCAATCTTTCATTGAGCAAAGTTGATTTCCATCCTTTGGCGGTAATATTTTGAGCAACACATTGGTGAATACATCCTTGTATCTCACCAACATCCCACAAATGTGGTTTGGGGGAGGCCCTTTCCTAGCCTCCCCATGAATTCCTTGGAGTTGCTCCAATTGAACCACGACCATTATTTTTTATTATTTTTTATTTTTCTCGTTTATTCATTTGGTCCTTTAAGACCAAATTCGACTTGGTTCCTCCTACCATAGGAGTCCTTGTCAATTTGTAGTTCAATTCTTTGCCACGTGACGCATCACAAACGCACCGCAAGCTCACCAGCTTGCGCCTCACATCTATCATGTGAGTTTCAAAGAAGGTGACCTTTACAATGATATGCATTTCATCTATTTCACATGGCGTGAAATTTTGACAAAAATCCAATGTCCCACATTGAAAGCTTACATGCATCGCGGCCTCCTTTGCCTCATGCGGTCGCCCTTTGCAAACCGCACTTTGGTGGGCTTGCCCGCTTTACCGGTCCGCAAGCCCCAACTCCCTTATGAGTTTTGGGCTCATGAAGGAATGCCTTGCCTCTTTGTGAACACATGAGATCTTTTTCTCATTGATTCGGGCCATAATATACAAAAGACTTGGCCTTGGCTTAAGGCTACTAGCCTTGGCTACAAAGCCATCGTCTAATATTCGGTCCGTGGCAACAACAAGATCTAGCTTGGTCCGCGAAGCCAAACTTTTTTTTCTTCTTCGGGACCATCGGCTTCAATGCTCTCGCAATGATCCCCGCCACGACCTCAATAAATTTTGGAAATTTGAACATAGTATTCACCACGTGCTTTTCAAACCCCACCTAAAATGATGCATTTCTTACAAACCTCGTCCATTTTAGATGTATCCTTCATTTGTGCGTTCGCACATAGGCCTTAAGAGGCCTCGGGTGCCTCATTAGCACAAAGTTCATTCCAACATCATCACATACTAAGCATTTTGGATTGGAATTTCAATCCAACATTAATGCCCTCCAAGGTTTTGGGTGCATTCGGTATTCTAGGCCCCAAATATTTTTTGAGGTTTGCGGGAGCACTTTCAAAGCACTCCACCATTTTTCCTCACCGAATCCACCATCATGCCCACCATTGTCATTAGAATCAATGGTATGGTCAAAATTCCCTTATACATGATCCTTGTTCCAATTTGAGCCTCACAACCTTTTGGATATTGTCGCAACCCTTGCTAGCCCCCCTTGACAATCTTGCCAATTTTCCATTCTAGCAAAGGTTACGAGCGCTAACCCTTCGCATACCGCCATGCTAATGGTTAGCTCCTCTTACCCCGGACCATATAATTCAAAGGAGGGGAACCAACCCTCCTACTTTGCTTTCGGGACTCACCCCTTAATCGGTAACCCATTTCTTCGATGTGGACTTCCATCCATGGAAGTCCCATCTTATGTTGATCATGGCATTGCCGGAGCAACACTACAACAACCCGAACCATACTAGGCAACTATGGCCTCACAATGGCCAAAGCCCATGGAGGCCTTGCCATTCGGCCTCGGGTGGGTGAGGCCACACCACCTCACCCATATAAGCCTCTAGGACTTCACGCGGGGCCCCTACCCCACCGTCAACCAACCTCTTGTCTCTCTACCAAGAGTTGGGGCCAAGTGGACATTTTCCTTTAGCTGCTGGGCCTAGAACCCCCCAGCAGCTTCAGACCATCATAACTTCCTTGTATGATGTCTGATCATAACAACCAACCACTCCATCCTCATCTACGCTTCACGTAGATGCCGATGGGCTCCTCGCTTGCCCCATTCGGGCAAGTCTTGAGGAAGTTATGCCTGTTTCAACCTTGGCAGTCCCGGGAATCACTCCCAGGCACTGCTGTCCCAGGACAGCACCCCACTCAAATGGCCATAACTCCTAGCTCACACCTCCGATTGAGGTGTTCTTGAGCTTTCTAGAATCACCACGCCATGAGCTGTGGGGACACGCGAACACCAAAAGTTCCGGATTGGCGGGTTTTTGTGCCAAATCCGGATATTTCCGGGTGACCTTAGTATCGTCCAGGGATTCTGTGAAGTGTAGGAGGTAGAGACTTTCCGGAACTGTTTGTTTCCCCTCTTCTTTTATATTTTCCGGAAATCCTAGTTTCCGGCCTTTTTGAAGTCCTCCTGTATCCGGAACTTCCTCTTCCGGATTTGACTCCTAAGTCCCAGACGGATTGTTTCCTCCCTAAAATATCTTTGTACTACGTTCTATCCTCCCTTAATGATGGGTATTTTCCGGTGAAGACGTCCTTCTCTAGAGGGGGGTCCGGATCTTCCCTCACAACCAAGCCGGATTGATCAGGTCCGGATTGGCAGGTCACACAGGGAGTCCGGATTACCTCCTAGGACTACAACGACAAGAGGGTGCCGGATTCCACGAAGGGGGGTAAGCTCAACAGAGTGAAAGAGTGATCCGTACCACGTTCCGGAATATCTTGTCTCTACGCTACTCGGATATCCGGATCGATGGTGTCTCCTTCCCCCTTCCTCCGGATCTGTATCCCCTCATCCGGAATCCTAACTTACTCCTGTACTTCTCCGGATCTCATCCGGCTAGTACTACCTTTGGCTCTACTGAATCCGGGCTAACTAGGCGATCCGTACCATTTTCCGGATTGGTCCGTCTAAAGGCGGTGGGACCTCTTCAGAAGCTCGGATGGCATGAATCCGGATCCCTCCCGGACTTCACCCAATCCTCCCAGCGGCTATCCCACCTAGACGTTTCCCGACCAGCCGGGAAAATGAGGTTTCCCTCCCACTACACCCGGAAAGGTTCCGGAAGGTAATGACTAGTGATCTGATCCGGGTCTCCCCTTCCGGCGGACGGATCCGGTATACAACTGCCTGGGGCTCTACTAAATCTGAGATAACTGGGCGATCCGTACCACTTTCCGGATTGTTCCGTCCGAGGGCGGTGAGACCTCTCAAAAGATCGGATGGCGTAAATCCGGATCCCTTCCGGATTTTACCCAGTCCTACCAGCGGCTATCCCACCCGGACGTTACCCAAACATCCGGAATAGTGAGGTTTCCTTCCCACTACACTCAAAAAGGATCCCTAGGCTTGCAACCGGATCTAATCCGGGTTTCCTCTCCTTTGTTCTATTCGGACTTCCTACTCCTTCCTTACTTCTAGCGTACAACAACCTCCCAATCCGTCCGTGCACAAAACAAATGAGAATAGGTGAAGATCTAGAGTTTTATTGAGTAGGGAGCAACACAATACAACAATGGAGAAGGAACACTTCTCCAGCTCCTTATTCAGCCTTAAGTAGAGGCTGTGATCCCTAACTAAGGGTGGCGGCCCAGGCGGCCGCCCTGGAAAACCCTAACTGCGAGAAATCCGGAACTTCGGACTTTCCGGATTTATCGGAAGATCCGGAATTCCCGGATCTTGATCTGCTGACACAAAATTTGAATTGCATGCTCGCCTAAGTCTGATCTACCTATTCCTGCTGTCCTAATTCTGATCTACCTACAGCTGCATGCCTAAGTCTAATTCAAGTGGTGTGGTGCTTTTTCGCCGCCTTTCCATTTTTGGTTTGACTTGGTAATCCGTTGATGGCGGAAGCTCCTCCTCCGGGGGCAAAAGAGTCTCCTTGGTTGCTGAAGGCCCTAGCCGCTGAAGGCCCGGTTTGCTCCCGGGATCCGGAATTTGACTTAAATTCCGGTCCGGCCAAAGTATCAGTTTTAACCATTTTATCGTGTAAGGCGGAGTTCAAAAACCCATTATTCCTAATACGGCTAAAACACTCAAATAAACCTGATTACCCCTAGGTTAGCATGGTAAAATACGGAATTTGGATCCGTATTTCCGTATTTCCGTATTCCGGCGAAAAAGTGGGCTCCCACATGAGCTACGCATAACTCATGGCCTTACCCTTGTGCCTCCTAGTCTTTGTGGGTGGGAGGCGTTCCCAACGCCCGGGGCCCTCACCCACACTAGGATCACTTGGGCCCTCTCACCAACGGCGCCACAAGTCCCGGGTGTCACTCCGGTGTCCCCCTTGTGCCCATGGTGTTTCGGGCACTCCTCATGGAGAGGTGCGCGACACTCACCCCCACCAAACGGAGTCGATGCCCTCATCGACTATACTCGTAGTCGGCACACCAATTCTCAAGTTGCCATCCTCTATGGTGCGGCATTGTGTTTACCTTAGGGCGTGACCCCCACAATGCATCTTCAAATTTGGCATAGTCCCAAAGGTGTCGTTCCTAGGTGGTCCGTTAGCGACCTTGGATCTCTCATCCAAGGACCTAACCTATACTAGACCCACCTACTTTGGGACTCACTTGGGTTGCCCCTCCTTTGGGGCCTCCCCCGTTAGGCTCCACTAGCCTAACGTGACACATCTAGGCGAGACCTCAACGCTTCCACTAAGTTGTCTCGGTTGCAACTCCGAGATGGCTTTCCATTGTTAAGCCACGCCTCGATCGCACGGGGGTGATGCCAAGTCCCGCCCGACTCGGTTCCCACTTTGCTCTTTCGAGACATGGGTTCATGACTCCCATGCGCCAACTCTCGTTAGCTCGCGGGTAGCACTTTTATGAGCACGCGCCATCACCTTGTCCCCGCCCGGACAAGCCCACAACTAAGAAGTTTCTTGGTTTTATCCAAGGCCCCTCCAAGCCATGGCCCCAATTATTCGGCTTACCCAACCTAGTTTGGCATGTCTATTCCCCCTCTTCCATTAACCAAGCACAAGTACAAGACTAGGACCTCATCTCATACTTTTCTCTTTGCACCACTAAAGTTTGGACTTTATTCCCTCAAGCCAAAGAACAAGTTCATGTTGTGGAGTAATTAACCTCGAAGCTAAGTGTGCTACTAGCGTCTCTCCCCCACTAAAGGAGATTGATGTCCTCATCAATGCCTTTGCTTCATTTTATTGGAATCCTTAGCCTTAGTTTCTTCAAAGTGCTTCACCAATTCATTGGTGTTCACCATGTCTCTTGCCGCCACCCAAGCGGTTTCTTTCTCATGGTATCCTTACCATTTCACCAAGTACTCCTTTGTACATTTTCTTTCATTTTCACTTGGGATTCCTACACTTGAGGATGCCTTCCTACCTCATGTTCCAAGTGACCTCCACAAGGTCGGGACGTGGCCTAATCACTTGCTTGGGATCGGGCCACAAGGTGTCGTCCTAAAATGACTTTCGTAATGAGACATGAAATGTGGGATGCACTTTGATCTCCGGCAGTAATTCCAACGTATACATGTTCTTCAACACTTGTTCCACAATGGAAAACGAAGCTCCAATTTTGGACATGAACTTTTGGAGTAAGGTCTTTGGGCAAGGTGAAGTTGTCCACATTCAACAACACCTTTTCGGCCCGCCTCATACTCCACTTCGCGTCTTCCGGCATTGATTTGCACTTCGTAGCACCTTCGGGCTTTCTCCACCAACAACTTGGTCATCTCCAAGACTTGTTTACCATCCTTGGCCAAGTCCTCACCATCTAGGTTGAACTCTAGTGTTAAATGTGCCCCCTCGAGAGCTAGGTTAATAGGTTGGAGCGCATCCACTCCATAAGCCACCACGAAAGACCACCCCTTGTTAGCCAAGTGCGTGGCTACATTGCAATTACACTCCGCTCGACCCACATAGTCCGCCCAATCTCCTTGGTCCGCCCCCACCAAGTTCCTCAAGTATTGCTTCAAGACTCCATTCACACGCTCCGCTTTCCCATCCATTTGGGAATGCAAGGCCGTGCTAAACCTTAGTTTCATTCCGACCTCCTTAGAGAAATGCATTGAAAATGCACTTGTCAACTTTAGATCTTGATCCCACACAATCACTCTTGGCAACCCGTGGTGCCTCAACCATCCTTTGAGAAAAGGCTATGCGGTCTCCAACGCGGTGGCGGTTCCCACAATCGGCACCATGTGTGCCAACTTGGCAAACCGCTCTACCATCAACAAGATGGCATCATACCCATGTGACTCCGGCAAACTTATGATCAAGTCCATGCACATACTATGTCATGGCCCCGGCGGGATAGGCAACGGTTGCAAGAAACCGCCTTGCTTTTGGTAAGAGGCTCGGTTCACTTGGCACTTTATTCACGCCTTCACAAAGTGGGCTATATCCTCCTTTATGCACCGCCAACGGTATCTCTTTGACACCATTCTATGGCGGTTGTTTCTTTCTCCTTTATGGCCGGGAATAGGACTATCGTATTCCTCCTTCAAAACCGATAGCCTCAACTTGCCTTGTGGCACATACACCCAACTTTGCTTGCACTTGAACAATCCGTCCACCAACTTAACCTCTTTGAGCACCTTGCTCTTGCAAAGCTCACCTAAAAGCATTTGTGCTTTGGGGTAGTTAATTTACCCCTCCCGTATCTTGCATCACAAGTTTCCTTCGCCGGCACACATTAGCCACAAGGTTTGGATGGTTCTCATTGCTTGGAACTCTTCCGGCCTACTTAGCGCATCCGGCACCACATTTCCACGGTCCGGTTTGTGGAGCAAATCCACCTTCATAAGCGCCAAACTATCATGCCACCGCAATGACTTGGCGCTTACTTGCGCTTGAATGTCAAAATTCTTTTAGGACACATTGTCCATATAGACCTTTGCTTTGTGCGACCCCAAATAGTGTCGCCATATTTTCAAGTAATGCACTACGGCAAAGAAGTTCTTTGTCATGAGTTGGTTGTCTTCTTTGACAACCATCGAGCTTCATGCTCCCATATGCAATGGCCATCCAATTACACATAATCCACCATTGGCAAAGTCCTTCACCCCCGTATGCACCTCAAAAGGTTTGTCAAGCTCCGCGAACTTGAGCACGGGCGTCTAAGAACACTTGCTCTCAAGCTCCCCAAAGACTTGGTGGTAAGGCTCATCCCACTCTTGGGATAGCCAATTCTTCCACAAGTCGGATAAGGTCGGATAACCATCAAGCTTAACGCTCTCATATGCAATGGCCATCCATCTTACGTTAACCATCCGCCAATGGCAAAGTCACTCGTCCCCCCCATATGCACCTCAAAAGGTTTGTCAAGCTCCGCGAGCTTGAACACGGGTGGCAAAGACAACTTTGTATTAAGCTCCCCAAAGACTTTGGGGCAAGGCTCATCCCACTTTTGAGATAGCCATTTCTTTCACAAGTCGCACAAGATTTGACAACCTTTAAGCTTAATGCTCCCATATGCAATGGGCATCCATCTTGGATCAACATCCACCAATGGTAAAGTTACTCGCCCCCGTATGCACCTCAAAAGGTTTGTCAAATTTCGCAAACTTAAGCACGGGCGGCGAAGAGAACTTGGTCTTAAGCTCCTTAAAGACTTGGTGGCAAGGCTCATCCCACTTTTGGGATAGCCATTTCTTGCATAAGTTGGACAAGGTTGGACAACCATCGAGCTTCATGCTCTTATATGCAATGCCATCCATTTTGCCTCAACATCCGCCAATGCTAAAGTCACTCGCCCCCGTATGCACCTCAAAAGGTTTGTCAAAGTCCGCGAACTTAAGCACGGGCGGCGAAGAGAACTTGTTTTTGAGCCCCCAAAGGCTTGGTGACAAAGCTCATCCCACTCTTGGGATAGCCATTTTCCTCAATAAGTTGAATAAGGTCCTAGCAACCTTAGAAAACTCTCGAATGAAGTTGTGGTACTAATTGGCTAGGCCAACAAATGACCTAAGCCCTTTTGAATCAAGGGCCAATTCTCCTTTTGCATTGCCTTGACATTCTTCATGTTCGTCCACCAACTTCCTTTGTCACCACATACCTCAGGAACTCAATCTCTCGTTGAGCAAAGTTATTTTTCACTCCTTGGCGGTAATTTTTTTGGGCAACACATTGGTGAATACATCCTTGTATTTCACCAACATCACACCAATGTTGTTTGGGGGAGGCCCATCTTTCCTAGCCTCCCCATACGTTCCTTGGAGTTGCTCCAATTGAACCACGACCATTATGTTTTCTTTTTTTTCATTCGGTCCATTAAGACCAAATTCAACTTAGGTCCTCCTACTATAGGAGTCATTGTTAATTTGAACTTCAATTCTTTGCCATTATGACACATCATAATGCACCGCAAGCACACCGGCTTGCACCTCACATCTATCATGTGAGTTTCAAAGAAGGCGGCCTTCACAATGACATGCATTTTATCTATTTCACTTGGTGTGAAATTTTGACAAAAATCCAATGTCCCACGTTGAAAGGTTACATGCATCGCGGCCTCCTTTGTCTCATGCGGATCGCCCTTTCCAAACCGCACCTTGGTGGGCTTGCCCGCTCTACCAATAGGTAAGCCCCAACTCCCTTATGAATTTTGGGCTCAAGAAGAAGTGGTAGCCTCTTTGTCAACCCATGAGACAAGTCTCCCATTCATTTGAGCCTCAAGGTACAAAAGACTTGGCCTTGGCTTAAGGCTACTAGCCTTGGCCACAATGCCATCGTCTTACATTCGGTTCGCGGCACAAGTATTATTTGGCGGGGTACCTATCTCCCCTCAACGTCCATTGTTGTAACGCACCGCCAAATTGCTTAATGGGGTCATCGGCCTTGATGCTCATGGCAATTTTGATGATCCCCGCCACAACCTCAATAAACTTTGGAAATTTGAACTTGGTCTTCACCACCCGCTTTTGAAACCCACCTAAAACGATGCATTTCTTAGAAAGCTCGTTCATCTAAGATGTACAATTCATTTGGGTGTGAAATGCGCGCATATACGCCTTAAGAGGCCCGGACGCCTCATTTCCACCAAATTCATTCCAACATCAATACCTTCCAAGCATTTCGAATTGGAATTTCAATCGAACATTAATGCCCTCCAAGGTTTTGGGTGCATTCGGTATTCTAGGCCCCAAATGTTTTTTTTTTTTGAGGTGTGCAGGAGCCCTTTCAAAGGACTCCACCATTTTCCTTATTGAATCCACCACCATGCCCACCATTGTCATTAGAACTAATGGTATAGTCAAATTCCATTTACACATGATCTTTGTTCCAATTTGAGCCTCACAACCTTTTGGAAACCCCGGGCTCACCATCATAACCTGCATTTTTGATAGCCATGTTTCCCTCAAAGTGCGAGCTCAAAACTTGGAACTGTCGCAACCCTTGCTAAGCCCCTTTGACAATCTTGCCAATTTTCAATTTTAGCAAAGGTTACGAGCGCTAACCATTTGCATTCCGCCATGCTAATGGTTAGCTCCTCTTACCCCGGACCTTATAGTTCATAGGAGGGAACCAACCCTCCTACTTTGCTTTTGGGACTCACCCTTTAATCGGTAACCATTCCTTAGATGTGGACTTCCATCCATGGAAGTCCAATCCTATGTTGATCATCGCATTGCCGGAGCAACACTACAACAACCCGAACCATACTAGGCAACTATGGCCTCACATTAGGCCAATGCCAATGGAGGCCGTGCCGTTCGGCCTCGGGTGGGTGAGGCCACACCACCTCACCCATATAAGCCTCTAGGACTCTACGCGGGGCCCCTACCCCACCGTCAACCAACCTCTTGTCTCTCTACCAAGAGTTGGGGCCAAGTGGACATTTTCCTTTAGCTGCTGGGCCTAGAACCGCCCAGCAGCTTCAGACCATCATAACTTCCTTGTATGATGTCTGATCATAACAACCAACCACTCCATCTTCATCTACGTTTCACGTAGATGCCGATGGACTCCTCACTTGCCCCATTCGGGCAAGTATTGAGGAAGTTATGCCTGTTTGAACCTTGGCAGTCCCGGGAATCACTCCCAGGCACTGCTGTAACAGGGCGCTGTCCCGGGACAGCGCCCCACTCAAATGGCCATAACTCCTAGCTCACACCTCCGATTGAGGTGTTCTTGAGCTTTCTAGAATCACCACGCCATGAGCTACGCATAACTCATGGCCTCACCCTCATGCCTCCTAGTCTTTGTGGGTGGGAGGCGTTCCCAACGCCCGGGGCCCTCACCCACACTAGGATCACTTGGGCCCTCTCACCAATGGCGCCACAAGTCCCGGGTGTCACTCCGGGGTCCCCCTTGTGCCCATGGTGTTTCGGGCACTCCTTATGGAGAGGTGCGCGACAGGAACCCCCACCAAACGGAGTCGATGCCCTCATCGACTATACTCTTAGTCGGCACACCAATTCTCAAGTTGCCATCCTCTATGGTGCGGCATTGTGTTTACCTTAGGGCGCGACCCCCACAATGCATCTTCAAATTTGGCATAGTCCCAAAGGTGTCGTTCCTAGGTGGTCCGTTAGCGACCTTGGATCTCTCATCCAAGGACCTAACCTATACTAGACCCACCTACTTTGGGACTCACTTGGGTTGCCCCTCCTTTGGGGCCTCCCCCGTTAGGCTCCATTAGCCTAACGTGACACATCTAGGCGAGACCTCAACGCTTCCACTAAGTTGTCTCGGTTGCAACTCCGAGATGGCTTTCCATTGTTAAGCCACGCCTCGATCGCACGGGGGTGATGCCAAGTCCCGCCCGACTCGGTTCCCACTTTGCTCTTTCGAGACATGGGTTCATGACTCCCATGCGCCAACTCTCGTTAGCTCGCGGGTAGCACTTTTATGAGCACGCGCCATCACCTTGTCCCCGCCCGGACAAGCCCACAACTAAGAAGTTTCTTGGTTTTATCCAAGGCCCCTCCTAGCCATGGCCCCCAATTACTCGGCTTACCCAACCTAGTTTGGCATGTCTATTCCCCCTCTTCCATTAACCAAGCACAAGTACAAGACTAGGACCTCATCTCATACTTTTCTCTTTGCACCACTAAAGTTTGGACTTTATTCCCTCAAGCCAAAGAACAAGTTCATGTTGTGGAGTAATTAACCTCGAAGCTAAGTGTGCTACTAGCGTCTCTCCCCCACTAAAGGAGATTGATGTCCTCATCAATGCCTAGGCTTCATTTCATTGGAGTGTCTAGCCTTAGTTTCTTCAAAGTGCTTTACCAATTCCTTGCCGTTCATCATGTCTCTTGCCGCTACCCAAACGGCTTCTTTCTCATGGTATCCTCACCATTTCACCAACTACTCCTTTGTACATTTTCTTTCCTTTTCACTTGGGCTTCCTACACTTGAGGATGCCCTCCTACCTCATGTTCCAAATGACGTCCACAAGGTCGGGACGTGGCCTAATCACTTGCTTGTGTTCGGGACACAAGGTGTCGTCCTAAAATGACTTTCGTAATGAGACATGAAATGTCGGATGCACTTTGATCTCCGGCAGTAATTCCAATCTATACATGTCCTTGAACACTTGTTCCATAATGGAAAACAAAGCTCCAATTTTGGACATGAACTTTGGAGTGAGGCCTTCCGGCTAAGTGAAGTTGTTCACATTCAACAACACCTTTTGGTCCACCTCATTCTCCACTTCGCGTCTTCCGGCATTGACTTGCACTCCGTAGCACCTTCGGGCTTTCTCCACCAACAACTTGGTCATCTCCAAGTCTTGTTCACCATCCTTGGCCAAATCCTCACCATCTTGGTTGAACTCTAGTGTTGAATGTGCTCCCTCGAGAGCTAGGTTAATAGGTTGGAGCGCATCCACTCCATAAGCCACCACCAAAGACCACCCCTTGGTAGCCAAGTGCGTGGCTACATTGCAATTACACTCCGCTCGACCCACATAGTCCGCCAAATCTCCTTGGTCCGCCCCCACCAAGTTCCTCAAGTATTGCTTCAAGACTCCATTCACATCCTCCGCTTTCTCATCCACTTGGGAATGCAAGGTCGTGCTAAACCTTAGTTTCATTCCGACCTCCTTAGAGAAATGCATTGAAAATGCACTTGTGAACTTTGGATCTTGATCCCACACAATCACTCTTGGCAACCCGTGGTGCCTCAACCATCCTTTGAGAAAAGGCTATGCGGTCTCCAACGCGGTGGCGGCTCCCACAATCGGCACCATGTGTGCCAACTTGGCAAACCGCTCTACCATCAACAAGATGGCATCATACCCATGTGACTCCGGCAAACTTGTGATCAAGTCCATGCACATACTATGCCATGGCGCTGACGGGATAGGCAACGGTTGCAAGAAACCGCCTTGCTTTTGGTAAGAGGCTCGGTTCATTTGAACCTTGATTCAAGCCTTCACAAAGTGGGCTATATCTTCCTTTACGCACCGCCAATGGTACCTCCATGACACCATTCTATGGCGGTTTTTTTTTTTTTCTCCTCTATGGCCGGCAATAGGGCTATCACATTTTTCCTTCAAAACCGATAGCTTCAACTTGCCTTGTGGCACAAATACCCGACTTTGTTTGCACTTGAACAATCCGTCCACCAACTTAACCTCTTTGAGCACCTTGCTCTTGCGAAGCTCACCTAAAAGCTTTTGTGCTTTGGGGTAATTAATTTACCCCTCCCGTATCTTGCATCACAAGTTTCCTTCGCCAGCACACATTAGCCACAAGGTTTGGATGGTTCTCATTGCTTGGAACTCTTCTGGCCTACTTAGCGCATCCGGCACCACATTTCCACGGTCCGGTTTGTGGATTAAATCCACCTTCATAAGCGCCAAACTATCATGTCACCGCAATGACTTGGCGCTCACTTACGCTTGAATGTCAAAATACTTTTAGGACATATTGTCCATGTAGACCTTTGCTATGTGCAACCCCAAATAGTGTCGCCACATCTTCAAGCAATGCACTACGGCAAAGAAATTCTTTGTCATGAGTTGGTTGTCTTCTTTGACAACCATCGAGCTTCATGCTCCCATATGCAATGGCCATCCAATTACACATAATCCACCATTGGCAAAGTCGCTCACCCCCGTATGCACCTCAAAAGGTTTGTCAAGCTCCGCGAACTTGAGCACGGGCGTCTAAAAACACTTGCTCTCAAGCTCCCCAAAGACTTGGTGGCAAGGCTCATCCCACTCTTGGGATAGTCATTTCTTCCACAAGTCGGATAAGGTCGGATAACCATCAAGCTTAACGCTCTCATATGCAATGGCCATCCATCCTACGTTAACCATCCGCCAATGGCAAAGTCACTCGCCTCCCCCGTATGCACCTCAAAAGGTTTGTCAAGCTCCGCGAACTTGAACACGGGTGGCAAAGACAATTTTGTATTAAGCTCCCCAAAGACTTTGGGGCAAGGCTCATCCCACTCTTGAGATAGCTATTTCTTTCATAGGTCGCACAAGGTTTGACAACCTTTAAGCTTAATACTCCCATATGCAATGGGCATCCATCTTGGATCAACATCCGCCAATGGTAAAGTCACTCGCCCCCGTATGCACCTCAAAAGGTTTGACAAATTTCGCAAACTTGAGTACGGGCGGCGAAGAGAACTTGGTCTTAAGCTCTCCAAAGACTTGGAGACACGGCTCAACCCACTCTTGGGATAGCCATTTCTTTCACAAGTCGCATAAGGTTCGGCAACCATGGAGCTTAATGCTCCCATAAGCAATGGTCATTCATCGTGGATCAACATCCGCCAATGGTAAAGTCACTCGCCCCCGTATGCACCTCAAAAGGTTTGTCAAAGTTCGCGAACTTAAGCACGGGTGGCGAAAAGAACTTGTTTTTGAGCTCCCCAAAGGCTTGGTGACAAGGCTCATCCCACTCTTGGGATAGCCATTTTCCTCAATAAGTTGAATAAGGTCCTAACAATCTTAGAAAACTCTCGAATGAAGTGGTGGTAGTAGTTGGCTAGGCCAACAAATGACCTAAGCCATTTTTGAATGAAGGGCCAATTATCCTTTTGGATTGCCTTGACATTCTTCATGTTCGTCCACCAACTTCCTTTGTCACCACATACCTTAAGAACTCAATCTCTCGTTGAGCAAAGTTATTTTCCACTCCTTGGCGGTAACTTTTTAGGCAACACATTGGTGAATACATCCTTGTATCTCACCAACATCACACCAATGTTGTTTGGAGGAGGCCCATCTTTCCTAGCCTCCCCATACGTTCCTTGGAGTTGCTCCAATTGAACCACGACCATTATGCTTTCTATTTTTCATTTGGTCCATTAAGACCAAATTCAACTTAGATCCTCCTACCATAGGAGTCCTTGTCAATTTGAACTTCAATTCTTTGCCATTATGACACATCATAATGCACCGCAAGCACACCGGCTTGCACCTCACATCTATCATGTGAGTTTCAAAGAAGGCGGCCTTCACAATGACATGCATTTCATCTATTTCACTTGGTGTGAAATTTTGACAAAAATCCAATGTCCCACATTGAAAGGTTACATGCATCGCGGCCTCCTTTGTCTCATGCGGTTTGCCCTTTCCAAACCGCACCTTGGTGGGCTTGCCCGCTCTACCAATCGGCAAGCCCCAACTCCCTTATGAGTTTTGGGCTCAAGAAGGCATGGCTTGCCTCTTTGTCAACCCATTAGACGTTTGTCCCATTCATTTGAGCCTCAAGATATAAAATAGTTGGCCTTGGCTTAAGGCTACTAGCCTTGGCCACAAAGCCATCGTCTAACATTTGGTCCTCGGCAACACCATGAGTTTGGCTTGGTCCGCAAGGCCAACTTTTAACACTCCGTCCGTGGCACAAATATGATCTAGCTTGGTACCACCAAACCACCTTCTCACATTTCGTCCACGGCACGAGCTAGCATGATTTGCCTTGGTATAATGGGCCAAACTACTTGCGCTCATTTCCTTGGGGCCTCTTTCGGCTAAACCCACTTTGTGGTGATGTGCCGTCCAACTTCTTCTTAGGAACATCGGCTTCAATGCTCTTCAAATCTTTATGATTCGCACTACGTCCTCAAGATGCTTTGGGGTCTTGAACATGGTTTTCACCACCCGCTTTTGAAACCCACCTAGAACGATGCATTTCTTAGAAAGCTCGTCCATCCTAGATGTACCATTCATTTGGGTGTGAAATTCGCACATATACGCCTTAAGAGACCCCGCGTGCCTCATGTGCCCCAAGTTCATTTCAACATCACCACCTTCTAAGCATTTCGAATTGGAATTTCAATCCAACATTAATGCCCTCCAAGGTTTTGGGTGCTTCGGTATTCTAGCCCCTGAATACTTTTCGAGGTTTGCGAGAGCCTTTTCAAAGCACTCCTCCATTTTCCTCACCGAATCCACCCTCATGCCCACCATTGTCATTAGAACCAATGGTATGGTCAAATTCCATTTACACATGATCTTTGTTCCAATTTGAGCCTCACAACCTTTTGGAAACCCCGGGCTCACCATCATAACCCGCATTTTTGATAGCCATGTCTACCTCAAAGTGCTAGCTCAAATATTGGAACCCTGCTCTGATACCAAGTGTCGCAACCCTTGCTAAGCCCCTTTGACAATCTTGCCAATTTTCAATTTTAGCAAAGGTTACGAGCGCTAACCATTTGCATACCGCCATGCTAATGGTTAGCTCCTCCTACCCCGGACCTTATAGTTCATAGGAGGGAACCAACCCTCCTACTTTGCTTTTGGGACTCACCCTTTAATCGGTAACCATTCCTTAGATGTGGACTTCCATCCATGGAAGTCCAATCCTATGTTGATCATCGCATTGCCGGAGCAACACTACAACAACCCGAACCATACTAGGCAACTATGGCCTCACATTAGGCCAATGCCAATGGAGGCCGTGCCGTTCGGCCTCGGGTGGGTGAGGCCACACCACCTCACCCATATAAGCCTCTAGGACTCTACGCGGGGCCCCTACCCCACCGTCAACCAACCTCTTGTCTCTCTACCAAGAGTTGGGGCCAAGTGGACATTTTCCTTTAGCTGCTGGGCCTAGAACCGCCCAGCAGCTTCAGACCATCATAACTTCCTTGTATGATGTCTGATCATAACAACCAACCACTCCATCTTCATCTACGTTTCACGTAGATGCCGATGGACTCCTCACTTGCCCCATTCGGGCAAGTATTGAGGAAGTTATGCCTGTTTGAACCTTGGCAGTCCCGGGAATCACTCCCAGGCACTGCTGTAACAGGGCGCTGTCCCGGGACAGCGCCCCACTCAAATGGCCATAACTCCTAGCTCACACCTCCGATTGAGGTGTTCTTGAGCTTTCTAGAATCACCACGCCATGAGCTACGCATAACTCATGGCCTCACCCTCATGCCTCCTAGTCTTTGTGGGTGGGAGGCGTTCCCAACGCCCGGGGCCCTCACCCACACTAGGATCACTTGGGCCCTCTCACCAATGGCGCCACAAGTCCCGGGTGTCACTCCGGGGTCCCCCTTGTGCCCATGGTGTTTCGGGCACTCCTTATGGAGAGGTGCGCGACAGGAACCCTGCTCTGATACCAAGTGTCGCAACCCTTGCTAGCCCCCCCTTGACCATCTTGCCAATTTTCAATTATAGCAAAGGTTACGAGTGGCTAACCCTTCGCATACCGCCATGCTAATGGTTAGCTCCTCTAACCCCGGACCAATAGTTCATAGGAGGGAACCAACCCTCCTACTTTGCTTTCGGGACTTACCCCTTAATCGGTAACCCATTTCCCCAATGTGGACTTCCATCCATGGAAGTCCAATCCTATGTTGATCATCGTGTTGCCGGAGCAACACTACAACAACCCGAACCATACTAGGCAACTATGGCCTCACAATAGGCCAAAGCCCATGGAGGCCTTGCCGTTCGGCCTCGGGTGGGTGAGGCCACACCACCTCACCCATATAAGCCTCTAGGACTCTACGCGGGGCCCCTACCCCACCGCCAACCAACCTCTTGTCTCTCTACCAAGAGTTGGGGCCAAGTGGACATTTTCCCTTAGCTGCTGGGCCTAGAACCCCCCAGCAGCTTCAGACCATCATAACTTCCTTGTATGATGTCTCATCATAACAACCAACCACTCCATCTTCATCTACGCTTCACGTAGATGCCGATGGACTCCTCACTTGCCCCATTCGGGCAAGTATTGAGGAAGTTATGCCTGTTTGAACCTTTGCAGTCCCGGGAATCACTCCCAGGCACTGCTGTAACAGGGCGCTGTCCCGGGACAGCGCCCCACTCAAATGGCCATAACTCCTAGCTCACACCTCCGATTGAGGTGTTCTTGAGCTTTCTAGAATCACCACGCCATGAGCTACGCATAACTCATGGCCTTACCCTTGTGCCTCCTAGTCTTTGTGGGTGGGAGGCGTTCCCAACGCCCGGGGTCCTCACCCACACTAGGATCACTTGGGCCCTCTCACCAACGGCGCCACAAGTCCCGGGTGTCACTCCGGTGTCCCCCTTGTGCCCATGGTGTTTCGGGCACTCCTCATGGAGAGGTGCGCGACATCCGAGGCCATTGGCACGGAGCTCAACCATTTCTGATACACATGGCACGGTGGACGAGGAAGCCATGGATAAAGAGAGGGAGGAATATGAAAATAGTCCAAAAAGGGTAAACAAGTCACAATTACCAGAAAATTGTAAACACTAAACCTTGAACACTGGTACTATATAGATCAGAGAGGGTTGGGGAAGGGTCCTTTTGGGAGTGAAGGATAGGGATGCTGAGAGAATAGAGAGCACAAAAAGGGAATCAGAAGGGAACTGGGATGCACACATGAAGGAACCAGAGCACAATACAAATTCCACAATAGATCCAGGAAAGAAGCGAAAGAAGCGAAAGGGAGGCACGAGTTTCAGCAATTCGAAACAGAGAAGAAGGAGGAATCGTACATAGAAGGAAAAGACACCCCATAAGACTTGCAAAATACATGTGGAGAGAGCAAGAGAGGATCTTTGAATCGGCATTTGAATCTGCAGCTGATAGAGGAAGAGCGGGAGACAGTGATTCATCGGCACCATCTATGGCAGAGAGCGAGCATCACAACAGTTCTAATCAAAGCGGGTCTCGTGAGGAGACAAGAGATAATTCGATTCTTAGAGTAAGTTTGCTGTTGAGGTTATGTCGCGCACCTCTCCATGAGGAGTGCCCGAAACACCATGGGCACAGGGGGGACCCCGGAGTGACACCCGGGACTTGTGGCGCCATTGGTGAGAGGGCCCAAGTGATCCTAGTGTGGGTGAGGGCCCCGGGCGTTGGGAACACCTCCCACCCACAAAGACTAGGAGGCACAAGGGTAAGGCCATGAGTTATGCGTAGCTCATGGCCTGGTGATTCTAGGAAGCTCAAGAACACCTCAATCGGAGGTGTGAGCTAGGAGTTATGGCCATTTGAGTGGGGCGCTGTCCCGGGACAGCGCCCTGGTACAGCAGTGCCTGGGAGTGATTCCCGGGACTGCCAAGGTTGAAACAGGCATAACTCCCTCAAGACTTGCTCAAATGGGGCAGGTGAGGAGTCCATCAGCATCTACGTGAAGCGTAGATGAGGATGGAGTGGTTGTTTGTTATGATCAGACATCATAAAAGGAAGTTATGATGGTCTGAAGCTACTGGGGGGGTTCTAGGCCCAGCAACTAAAGGAAAATGTCCACTTGGCCCCAACTCTTGGTAGAGAGACAAGAGGTCGGTTGACGGTGGGGTAGGGGCCCCGCGTAGAGTCCTAGAGGCTTACATGGGTGAGGTGGTGTGGCCTCACCCACCCGAGGCCGAACGGCACGGCCTCCATGGGCATTGGCCCAATGAAAGGCCATAGTTGCCTAGTATGGTTCGGGTTGTTGTAGTGTTGCTCCGGCAACGCGATGATCAACATGGGATTGGACTTCCATGGATGGAAGTCCACATCTAGGAATGGGTTACCAATTAAGGGGTGAGTCCCGAAAGTAAAGTAGGAGGGTTGGTTCCCTCCTATGAACTAAAAGGTCCGGGGTAGGAGGAGCTAACCATTAGCATGGCGGAATGCGAATGGTTAGCGCTCGTAACCTTTGCTAGAAATGAAAATTGGCAAGATTGTCAAGGGGGGCTAGCAAGGGTTGCGACGGGTTATATGAACAACGGGTATTTGTAAGATATAGTTTAATGGAAACACGACAACATAATGCTTGAATGTTTGTGTTAATATTTAGCTCTCGGCCACATTTCAGAAAGGTTGAATATTTGAGTTAAGGTGTAGCTCTCGGTTCTGAGAGGGTAGTTCTCGGCCACATTTCAGAAAGGTTGAATGTTTGTGTTAAGGTTTAGGTTCCGAGAGGCTAGAGGATTTGGCCCATCACGCCAAATTTTGAAGTTGTTTTTTGGTTGAAAAGGTGTAAAGGGTTAGGGTCTCGGTTCCGAGAGGCTAGAGGATTCAGCCCTTTACACCAGATTTTAAAGGTTGTTTTTTGGTTGATCATGTGTGTAGGCTAAGGGTCTTGGTTCTGAGAGGCTAGAGGATTCGGCCCTTTACACCAGATTTTAAAGGTTGTTTTTTGGTTGATCATGTGTGTAGGCTAAGGGTCTCAGTTCTGAAAGGCTAAAGGATTCGGCCTCTTTGACCAGATTTTGAAGTTGTTTTTTGGTTGAGAATGTGTATAGGCTAAGCCTTTTGGTTCCGAGAGGCTAGAGGATTCGGCCCCTTACACCAGATGTCACAACCCTTGCTAACCCCCCTTGACAATCTTGCCAATTTTCAATTCTAGCAAAGGTTACGAGCGCTAACCATTCGCATTCCGCCATGCTAATGGTTAGCTCCTCCTACCCTGGACCATATAGCTCATAGGAGGGAACCAACCCTCCTACTTTGCTTTCGGGACTCACCCCTTAATCGGTAACCCATTCCTAGATGTGGACTTCCATTCATGGAAGTCCAATCCCATGTTGATCATCGCGTTGCCGAAGCAACACTACAACAACCCGAACCATACTAGGCAACTATGGCCTCACATTGGGCCAATGCCCATGAAGGCCGTGCCGTTCGGCCTCGGGTGGGTGAGGCCACACCACCTCACCTATATAAGCCTCTAGGACTTCACGCGGGGCCCCTACCCCACCGTCAACCAACCTCTTGTCTCTCTACCAAGAGTTGGGGCCAAGTGGACATTTTCCTTTAGCTGCTGGGCCTAGAACCCCCCAGCAGCTTCAGACCATCATAACTTCCTTGTATGATGTCTGATCATAACAACCAACCACTCCATCCTCATCTACGCTTCACGTAGATGCCGATGGACTCCTCACTTGCCCCATTCGGGCAAGTCTTGAGGAAGTTATGCCTGTTTGAACCTTGGCAGTCCCGGGAATCACTCCCAGGCACTGCTGTACCAGGGCGCTGTCCCGGGACAGCGCCCCACTCAAATGGCCATAACTCCTAGCTCACACCTCCGATTGAGGTGTTCTTGAGCTTTCTAGAATCACCACGCCATGAGCTACGCATAACTCATGGCCTTACCCTTGTGCTTCCTAGTCTTCGTGGGTGGGAGGCGTTCCCAATGCCCGGGGCCCTCACCCACACTAGGATCACTTGGGCCCTCTCACCAACGGCGCCACAAGTCCCGGGTGTCACTCCGGGGTCCCCCTTGTGCCCATGGTGTTTCGGGCACTCCTCATGGAGAGGTGCGCGACACCAGATTTTGAAGTTGTTTTGTGGTTGATAATGTGTGTAGGCTAAGCCTTTTGGTTCCGAGAGGCTAGAGGATTTGGCCCCTTACACCAGATTTTGAAGTTGTTTTGTGGTTGATAATGTGTGTAGGCTAAAGGTCTCGGTTCCAAGAGGCTAGAGGATTCGGCCCCTTACACCAGATTTTGAAGTTGTTTTGTTGTGAGGCCAAACCCACCACCCTTAAGCGTCCTAGTCCGGATGATGGGGTTGTGAATCACATCTGTAGCATCAAATTTCAATGATATAAGAAGTATCCTTCATCTCAGTGAACTTTTTAGTTCTAAAGTTCATGATGTTTTATTAATACTTGTTTCTTGAACAAATGAGGCCTTAGCCTTCTCCAAGGTCCATCCCGCGGCTTTGGCCACGCATCCCCGTAAAGACATCCCCCTAGCACCCTTAATCTTTACTTCCTTTGCCTTGCCATTGCTAGGATGTCACCAAAAGTACTCCACCCTTCGATTTCGTCCTAGCCCGAGTGAAATAGTATTGATGACACTTAGCAAACTCCTTCCTTAGTAACTCAATGTATCATTCCAATATGCCTTTGGAATATACACAACGTTAATGACTTATGATTTAACCCCCAAGGCTACATCCAGAACAAATTTCAGAATAGTGTAACTTTCCTATTACTTCTCGGAATGTCTTGAAATTTTATCTGTAACTAGGGAGACAAAGCAAAAAACATCTCACCAATTTGTGAGCCTATCCCATTTTCTGTCCGACAGTTATGACCATTTTAGTGTGTCAGTCTACCCAGATTTTAGAATGTCATAACTTCCTTCCACGGGCTTTAAAGAACTTCAAATTTTGGGAGCAATTACAAAAACTAATTGTTTATGACCCCCTGAAATTTCAAACTATTTTCATTTTATGCCAAAACGTTATGGCCTTTTTAGTCTGCAATTCTTGAAAAAACCCTTCAGAATGATATATCTCCTTCTCATCTACTCAGAATGACTTCAAATTTGTACCACAACTAGAAAATCTAAGAATAAAGCATCCCTCAAAATTTTACACGTTTCCAAGCCTTCGTCCAGGAGTTATGCCCATTTCAGCTTGAAAATGTAGGCAAAGTTCAGAATATCATAACTGCTGCTCCAGTACTCCAAACATCCTCAGATTTTGACCATGTTTATATAAACAAGTTGTTTACTAACCTTCTAAATTTCAACGAAGTGTCTTGTGGGAACCCACAAACACCAAAAGTTCCGGATTGGCGGGTTTTTGTGCCAAATCCGGATATTTCCGGGTGACCTTAGTATCGTCCAGGGATTCTGTGAAGTGTAGGAGGTAGAGACTTTCCGGAACTGTTTGTTTCCCCTCTTCTTTTATATTTTCCGGAAATCCTAGTTTCCGGCCTTTTTGAAGTCCTCCTGTATCCGGAACTTCCTCTTCCGGATTTGACTCCTAAGTCCCAGACGGATTGTTTCCTCCCTAAAATATCTTTGTACTACGTTCTATCCTCCCTTAATGATGGGTATTTTCCGGTGAAGACGTCCTTCTCTAGAGGGGGGTCCGGATCTTCCCTCACAACCAAGCCGGATTGATCAGGTCCGGATTGGCAGGTCACACAGGGAGTCCGGATTACCTCCTAGGACTACAACGACAAGAGGGTGCCGGATTCCACGAAGGGGGGTAAGCTCAACAGAGTGAAAGAGTGATCCGTACCACGTTCCGGAATATCTTGTCTCTACGCTACTCGGATATCCGGATCGATGGTGTCTCCTTCCCCCTTCCTCCGGATCTGTATCCCCTCATCCGGAATCCTAACTTACTCCTGTACTTCTCCGGATCTCATCCGGCTAGTACTACCTTTGGCTCTACTGAATCCGGGCTAACTAGGCGATCCGTACCATTTTCCGGATTGGTCCGTCTAAAGGCGGTGGGACCTCTTCAGAAGCTCGGATGGCATGAATCCGGATCCCTCCCGGACTTCACCCAATCCTCCCAGCGGCTATCCCACCTAGACGTTTCCCGACCAGCCGGGAAAATGAGGTTTCCCTCCCACTACACCCGGAAAGGTTCCGGAAGGTAATGACTAGTGATCTGATCCGGGTCTCCCCTTCCGGCGGACGGATCCGGTATACAACTGCCTGGGGCTCTACTAAATCTGAGATAACTGGGCGATCCGTACCACTTTCCGGATTGTTCCGTCCGAGGGCGGTGAGACCTCTCAAAAGATCGGATGGCGTAAATCCGGATCCCTTCCGGATTTTACCCAGTCCTACCAGCGGCTATCCCACCCGGACGTTACCCAAACATCCGGAATAGTGAGGTTTCCTTCCCACTACACTCAAAAAGGATCCCTAGGCTTGCAACCGGATCTAATCCGGGTTTCCTCTCCTTTGTTCTATTCGGACTTCCTACTCCTTCCTTACTTCTAGCGTACAACAACCTCCCAATCCGTCCGTGCACAAAACAAATGAGAATAGGTGAAGATCTAGAGTTTTATTGAGTAGGGAGCAACACAATACAACAATGGAGAAGGAACACTTCTCCAGCTCCTTATTCAGCCTTAAGTAGAGGCTGTGATCCCTAACTAAGGGTGGCGGCCCAGGCGGCCGCCCTGGAAAACCCTAACTGCGAGAAATCCGGAACTTCGGACTTTCCGGATTTATCGGAAGATCCGGAATTCCCGGATCTTGATCTGCTGACACAAAATTTGAATTGCATGCTCGCCTAAGTCTGATCTACCTATTCCTGCTGTCCTAATTCTGATCTACCTACAGCTGCATGCCTAAGTCTAATTCAAGTGGTGTGGTGCTTTTTCGCCGCCTTTCCATTTTTGGTTTGACTTGGTAATCCGTTGATGGCGGAAGCTCCTCCTCCGGGGGCAAAAGAGTCTCCTTGGTTGCTGAAGGCCCTAGCCGCTGAAGGCCCGGTTTGCTCCCGGGATCCGGAATTTGACTTAAATTCCGGTCCGGCCAAAGTATCAGTTTTAACCATTTTATCGTGTAAGGCGGAGTTCAAAAACCCATTATTCTTAATACGGCTAAAACACTCAAATAAACCTGATTACCCCTAGGTTAGCATGGTAAAATATGGAATTTGGATCCGTATTTCCGTATTCCGGCGAAAAAGTGGGCTCCCACATGTCTTCTTCTGCTCGGAAGTTATGCCCCTTACAACCTAGACTACTCAAAGGACCCTCTCATTTACCAACTCGTATTCCGGCAACGTGTCACCAAAAGTACTCCACCCTTCGATTTCCTCCTAGCCCGAGTGGAATAGTTATGATGATACTTAGCAAACACATATACCCAAGAAATATGAACTCAAGTACTACAACTTGAAGCCATAAATTATCTTAAAATCATTCACACCCAAACTAATTTTAACAAGAGGTCAAACCCTCTTCAAGGCCAACTAGCCTTGGCTCCTAACTTCAAAACCATGCACACATGTGCTCTTATCTTGCTTCCACACACCCACACTTATAACACGTGAGGTGCCAAGGAGCACGAAGGAAAAAGATGATGACTGAGGGAAGAATGAGGGATTATATAGTGATTTTGAAGGGGTGAGCACCCTCAAGGCTCACGATAAGCCCTCGAAATCTCCTCCTACTTTGTAGGCTCTCATCTTATCTCCTAAGCCTTCCTCCCTCAAATGATCAACAAAGATCCTAATTCAAACATTTAACTAATCTTGGCTTTCTACCTACCACACTTACCAAGGTATGTCCTCATACTACTTAAATCCACTCCACACAAGCCTAATGCTTCAAACTTAGCTTTCTTCAAACTTCACTATTTTTATATTTTTGTGAATAATCATAAATCAACAAAACACCACTTGTAATGTTTTACAAGTGTTAACAACACATGTGGGCATCAATTTGGGCTCACATAGGATCAACCACATTCCCCATTCTTGAACAAGTAACTTATTCTGACCAAGAAGATGCAAGTGTTTAAAAACATTGTTCTTGATGATCCACCCCAATCACATTTACTAGCAAACCACGCCTCACGCTAACTAGCCTAATAAACCTAACACTTACATACGTGCTAGAATAATCTAAAATGCATAACTTGACCTATGCTTAGTTTTAAGCCCTTAAGCTGCCCCAATAGCATTAAATCAGTTCGGCCCTCAGCTGCTCCAGTAGCCACTAAATCAGTTCGGTCTCAGCTGCTCCAGTAGCAACCAAATCAACTCCGTCTCAGCTGCTCCAGTAGCCACTAAATCAGTTCGGTCTCAGCTGCTCCCGTAGCAATTAAATCAGTTCGGTCTCAGTTGCTCCAGTAGCAACCAAATCAGCTCCGTCTCAGTTGCTCCAGTAGCCACTAAATCAGTTCGGTCTCAGCTGCTCCCGTAGCAATTAAATCAGTTCGGTCTCAACTGCTCCAGTAGCAACCAAATCAGCTCCGTCTCAGCTGCTCCAGTAGCAACCAAATCAGCTCCGTCTCAGCTGCTCCAGTAGCAACCAAATCAGCTCCGTCTCAGCTGCTCCAGTAGCCACTAAATCAATTCGGTCTCAGCTGCTCCGTCTCAGCTGCTCCAGTAGCCACTAAATCAGTTCGGTCTCAGCTGCTCCAGTAGCAACCAAATCAGTTCGGACCTCAGCTGCTCCAGTAGCCACTAAATCAGTTCGGCCCCCAGCTATGTTTGAACAGAAATCTAATAAGTTCTACAAACCATTCTCAACTCCTAGTAGTTAATCTAACATTCCTCTAATCTCTTAACTAATAATTAACCTATCCTACTAATTTCCTCAAGTTAACCCCTAATCACACGTGTTTATCTAGTAATTCTAAAGGCTCCCTCCACGTGAGAGAGATTGAGAGAGAAAGCTTAACTAACTACCTTCACTAAAAACTAATAACCCACCCACGTGGCTCAAGCTCTTAAGAGCTTGCTCTCTTGAGAGCGCTTGATGGAGAGAGAGGTAAATGAGAGAGAAAACACCTTAAGTAGCAAAGAGGGAGAGAGGGAGAGAGAGGTGAGGATAGGGTGAGAGGATTAGCACCTCCAATCACAATCCCTTAACCTTCACCTCCAAAGTAGGGACTAATCCCCATCCACCAAGCTTCCTTCTTCCTAAACTAACAAGGTGGATCCAAAAGTGGGCATTTAACCCGCGGAGCTCACCTTGCCTCACCTTACCCCTTACTCACATAATCAATGCATTCTCCTATTGAAATCAAACCTTGAAATAATCACACAACACCACCTAATGCCTAAAGTTAAATCCACACCACACTTCACTCTTTTTATGTTTTGTGAATAATCATAACACCTCAAAGTCAAACTAAAATTGGTTTCGAAGAGTTAATCACCACATGTGGGCACCATTTTGGGCTCACATAAGTGGTTGATAATGTGTGTAAGCTAGGCCTCTCGGTTTCGAGAGGCTAGAGGATTCAGCCTCTTTGACCAGATTTTGATGGTTATTTTTTGGTTGAGGATGTGTGTAGGCTAAGGGTCTCGGTTCCGAGAGGCTAGAGGATTCGGCCCCTTACACCAGATTTTGAAGTTGTTTTTTGGTTGAGATTGTGTGTAGGCTAAGGGTCCCGGTTCCGAGAGGCTAGAGAATTCAGCCTCTTTGACCAGATTTTGAAGTTGTTTTTTGGTTGAGAATGTGTGTAGGCTAAGCCTTTTGGTTCCGAGAGGCTAAAAGATTCGGCCCCTTACACTAGATTTTGAAGTTGTTTTGTGGTTGATAATGTGTGTAGGCTAGGCCTCTCGGTTCCAAGAGGCTAGAGGATTCGGCCTCTTTGACCAGATTTTGATGGTTGTTTTTTGGTTGAGAATGCGTGTAGGCTAAGGGTCTCGGTTCCGAGAGGCTAGAGGATTCGGCCTCTTTGACTAGATTTTGAAGTTGTTTGTGGTTGATCATATGTGTAGGCTAAAGGTCTCGGTTCCGAGAGGCTAGTGAATTCGGCCCCTTACACTAGATTTTGAAGTGGTTTTGTGGTTGATAATGTGTGTAGGCTAGGCCTCTCGGTTCCGAGAGGCTAGAGGATTCGGCCTCTTTGACCAAATTTTGATGGTTGTTTTTTGGTTGAGAATGTGTGTAGGCTAAGGGTCTCGGTTCCGAGAGGCTAGAGGATTCGGCCCCTTACACCAGATTTTGAAATTTTTTGTGCTTGAGATTGTGTGTAGGCTAAGGGTCTCGGTTCCGAGAGGCTAGTGGATTCGGCCCCTTACACCAAATTTTGAAGTTGTTTTTTGGTTGATCATGTGTGTAGCCTAAGGGTCTCGGTTCCGAGAGGCTAGAGGATTCGGCCCCTTACACCAGATTTTGAAGTTTTTTTTTGGTTGATCATGTGTGTACCACACCACAACAACCTATCAACCCACGCCCACGTAATGTCTCCCTAATTCTACCCGCATGCACGAGACATGTAAAGCCCTTGTCTACAGCTGTTGGTGCAACACATGAGAGGGAAGCTATCTTATGAGCGATGAGCAGTGAGCGGTGAGCGGTGAGCAGTATCACATGAGCAATGAGCAGTAACATATGAGCAATGATTCCAAATTTAGTAAAGACACACAGGTTTAGGGTACACAACCAAAATTTTGACAAATTAATTGCATATTTTCAATTGTAAATTGTCAATATTTTAAATGAAGCACAAGTGAAAGGGCCCTATTTCCATGGATCATTTAAAACACTTTCAATTCATTGCTGATTTTTATTATAATAATCCAAACCAATACATGTCATTTATTGACATCCTTATACATGTAGTTACAACCAACACTTGCACAACTACTCACATTCCACAACACCAGCAAGTTCAAGTAGGTGCATAATCTCATTATACGTACATGTAGGTGCCATAATTGTGAGCCACTCAAACTGTTCACGGGTTGAGTTAAGGCCCAAAATCTACAAATGAAAGGAAATTAGATATTAGAAATAATCAATATGTAGGTAACTACTAGGTTTTGAGACATCCACCTGTGGATGCGAGTTGTGTAAGAGACTGGTATTAGGTCTGTATCAACCCGGGTTCGAATCCGGTTGGTTACATTGACTGGTGCTATCCCAAATTGAGCTAGTGATAAAGTAGGAATAATCTATAGGCGGATACCAAGAAAACGTTACTACGCGGATGTGCGTAGAATCTTATCAATTATTTTTTATTTTTAGAAACTTGTTATTATTTATCCATGTCAATCAATCAAACCGCTCACGGTTGGGTCGTACTGAATCATTTGAAATACTTCCAGCCCATTGCTAATTTTTATTATAAAAATCCAAACCAAAACATGTCATATTTTGACATTCAAATATATGGTACTTAATAGACCATTTGCAATACTACTCACACTCTACAATACCAGCAAGTTCAAGTAGTCGCATGACCTCGTTATAGGTATATATAGGTACATGAATGAACTTGTCACTCTCGTAATCCACCTTGCACAAAAATCTAAACACATAATAAAGATGTTTACAATACACCCATTTTCCTTTCTTTCCCAATGCATGAGAGGACATTTTCGTGAAATCCGGGCATGTGTAATGCGGGATGTCGCCAATTGTGACATGATATGTGATATCATGCTTGGAGACAATGTTGATTATCACTACAAAGCCCGGATATGGAATGGCAGTGACCCCAACCACATAGTAACCCTCCATGAGTCCGGCGCCATTTGTTTTTGTGATCCACTAGCGGTGCTGTTGGATTACGACGAACTGTCTTCCCAAACCTGAATGTAGGGTGGGCGTCCGGGTTTGGTGGCATAGAAAAATGTGAGCGAGGGATGGGGAGAGTTGCGATTGTTGAAAGCCTACAACGAGGGGACAATGCCTCCCTCTGCTGTAGTTGAAATCTAGCATCTTCAAGTGCCAAAACCTCCTCTCGCGATAGATTGGTACCTATCTTCACCGGCCACGTGTTGGGTACTATAGGCCAGTCCAACACATATTTCTTCTTACTGCCACTCACACAACGTTTGATATCGTCAGGGCAAAACCAAAATTCATACTCCACATTGTTGGGAGAGTGAAATTCCTTCCTGAGCCCTTTGTATGTTGGAGCAGGTGTGCCATGTTTCCCAGTTCCGACTTTGGCATTGCACATAGTCCCTGTGATGGCCTGCAGTGCCCAACATCGTTTGGCTGAGTTAGGTGGTAATCTTGCAATGTGCCACTTGGAAGCAAGACAATCTGTCTCTAACACGGATGTAGTATGAGCCACACCATGAATTGCAGAACTCAACGATTCCTCTATGCGTTGACGAGTTGCTCGGGTGTTGGGACGAGGAATGGAATAATTCACTTTGTCGGGTCGATGAGAGTCACAATCAGCACCCGGTGGTAGGTTGAGTTTGCGTTTGGTGGAACCAAAGAGCTTTGACCCTTCCAATGCACAATCTCTAGTGTTGACGTCTTCTGCCCCTGGATAAGACTTCATGGCATCGGCCAACATTTTTGGATCTCCACACCTGGCAGCCGCTTTGAGTTTCAAGGATGCCGAATCAGGACCTTTACCATCAAACCCCCTTTCAACCATGTCCGGTAATTTGCAATTTGCATGAAGGCACGGATCATGTCGTCCATTGTAGCTTCATATAAACAAGTCATCTTGTTGCCGGACTGTTGGAGCCATTTGTTGTGTACAGTCTCTGCAAGGTTGCATGTTAGCATTTCCGCACGCTCTTCTATTGTCATATTGTGAACCCTTTGAGTGGTCCACCACTCTGCGGGATCACTTTTAGTTAGAATGTTAGCATTAAAAGTTAGAATTGATAGGGAATTTAGGGAAAATTAGTTCATTTAGCATTTAACCTAGAAAAAGGAAGGTCAAAATGAAACTAAGTAGTGCTAGAAGATAGCAAAGTAGAAAAAATATGCTAGCTAGTAAAAGCAACTAGCTAAGCAAATATTAGTAGATGCTAGCTATTAAGCAAATGTTAGTAGATGCTAGCTAAGCAAGTGTTAGTTTATTAGTTAGTGTGAGGCACACAAGACTATTGGAGGTGTTTTGCGTAAGAAGACAAAACCGGCTTGAAGACTTTTGAAAAAAATTAGAAAGAGAGCAAGGGGGCTACTTGCCCACTTGCCCCCTTGCCAACTCGATGGCGGAAAAATTAGAAAGATTTCTAAAGGTTCTTTGTCGGAGCCACCTCGGCGAGAGGGTGGCAACCTCAACTGGGAAAAACCCCCGAGCCAAAATTTCGGGAAAGGGTTTGAAAAATGGATCCGGTGGAGGAGGGGTCCAACCCTTTTGTGAGAGGGTTTAAAAACCCCTCCTTCCACCTTGTAGGAACTCTTTCTTTTTCTAGTTTTTGGGCGAAGCCCTGCTTCAATGTAGTTAGGAAAAAATCCTTTAGCATGTATTCTCAATGGCTTAAGACAAGGGCTTGAGAAACTCCTCTACTCTCTCTCCTAGTTAGAATGTGTGTTTATTAACACACCAACAAAATTATTCCTTCTTTTGTAGAGGTAGGTTGGATGTTAGAGTTTTGAGTGGAGGCATTGTAGACCTCATCTGCCAATGCCCTGAAGGCTTAGTTCAGAAGCTGGAACAAGATACTTATCATTTTTCTCTTAGAGAGATTTCATATAGCTATCCATAGCCATTTCCCATTTGTGATTTGGTTAAGATGACAATTAGTTATGGATTTCCAAAGATGGAGTAGAAAAACTGGGTGATCTTGTGGGTAGCGGCTGCTGGATCAGACCTGCAAGCCCAATAGAAATTTTAATTCTAAGAAGTTATATTTTTCCCAAGTAGAACTTTTGTGTAGCTTTCCAAAATGGCTTAGAACATTTTATTTGAGCATGATTTGAATTAGATATGAATTGTGGAAGCTGGGACACATAGTTTGAGAACTTTTGGTTGACTGCTGCATTACAGAGGATCTGCTGGGTTCACTTCGGCTTACCTTTCTAATCACATATTTTTATCAAATACATCTTTTTAATATCTCTCCAGGGTCATATAGAAAGTTTGATTTGAGTTTGATTTGAATTAGATATGAATTGTTGAAGGCGAGATACATAGTTTAAGCCTTCTTGATTGACTGTTGTGTTACAAGGAGTCTGCTGAATTTTTATTAGCTTAACCTGCTGATGTCATAATTTTCCTAGTTAGAACTTGTTCATAGCTTTCCAATGGCATAAGGAAAGCCTAGATCCAACTAGTAAGGAATGTGCTATGAATTTTTGAAGTTAGAAGGTAGATAGGTGGGTTGGAAGGGTCGGTTGAATCGACCTCACACTTCCAACCCTCATAACTTTTGCATTTCTTATCCGATTAAAGTGATTTTTAGATCATTGGAAAGATAATTAGGTGCACTAAGTATAAATATTATGCTTAGGATTAAATTACAGTGCAGAATAAATACTTTATATTTTAATTGTTAACTAAGATACACTTACTACCAAACTAGTTACAAAGAAGGAGGCAAGGTTGACGCTCGGGAAGTGGAGCAAGGAAGGAGATAGTGGCTCGGCCTATATCAAGCCCATATCAACCGAAGAGAATTGAGGTAAATTAACTAACGCTAGCCTTCCATTTAGGGTTGGAGGGAGCGCGGCTAAGGTACGCATCTCTAAACCCACTCACCTATCTCGTAAGGTCAAGTGGCTTAACCACTTGACCGCCAAGGGAATACCCAACTCCATTGTTTTCGGGGCCCTTGGTATGTTTTGTGGTAGTAGCTTCATTTATTAGCAAGTTTCGTGTGTGGTAAGTCAGATTAATCACCGACACGACCACTTTGAATATTGTTGGTGGAAAGGTAGGGTTAATGACCCGCGAATCCACTATTATGTTGTTGGCCCCATAAATTGGGAGTAATGGCCCCAATTTATGAACATTGCGCAACATGTTGAACCTACAGGTCGCCCATCACCCTGGTCCCATTGAGTTGCATTTCGTGGTCTATCCAATGTTAACACACCTAACAATCAAAACATACAAAATAAATCGTGAACCCTTGTTGGCAAGAGACCCGAATCGGAAACTTAACTCGGTAGAGTGATACCACCCTTCGAACCATTGATGTTCGAATGGGTTTGAGATGTCATTCAACCTTCAAAGGACCTGCACGAGGCCTTAAAAGGTTCCGAGGTAAGAGGTGCACCAACCAGGTAAGGGGTGATGCCTAATATGTGAATATAGTGAAGTAGGAGGTGTAAACGAAAATAAATAATTAAGAAGGAATTTATGTGAAGGATGGGACTTAGGCCAAGTTCCCCCGCTTAGAAAACTAAATAGAACTAAATAAAGAAATAGAAAGAATTGAATGGTCCATCAAATTGTCGTTATTCCGTTCGTTGAATTAGGGTGGTATGAGTCACACCCGGTTGGGTGTATCAGAACCATCTCAATTCACAAATTAGGATTGCATTGGTTTCAAGGCTGGTGCGTCTGCGCGTAGAATAGGTTGTACGTTAAGGTTAGAACTAGATATGAAATTGGTTAGTGGAGTTTAAAGCCACACTAGTAAAAAACTAAGGCCCAACCTCCGGAGGTACTACGACGCATATTTAATCTCCCTTAAAAATCTAACTACTGACGTTATACACCTATCATCCGGGTTCGGCTTGGGCGCCTGCAAATGCAAACCACCTTCACCGAAGGGCTTGTGTGATACTTTTAGGCTCCCTCGAAAGGGGGTGGCCCAAAAATACCACACATATCCTATGAACAACACACAAATACAAGGATAAGACAAATATAAGATAGATTATATATCTAGGTTTGGGTCGTTTGACCCAAAATGGCTGCCATGTTTGGGTCGAACGACCCAAACTGTTTGCGTAGTTTAGGTCGTTCGACCCAAACTGCCTACAAGGTTTGGGTCGAACGACCCAAACTGCCTGCCACATTTGGGTCGTTCAACCTAAACTGCATACAAGGTTTGGGTCGAACGACCCAAACTATTTGTTGTTTGTTGTGTACAGTCTCTGCAAGGTTGCATGTTGGCATTCTCGCACGTTCTTCTATTGTCATATCCTATGAACAACACAGAAAGACAAAGATAAGAAAAACATAAGATATATTACATTGAGTAATAAAATTTGATATGTACTTACAAGTAGCATATGACCACCCCATTGTTTATAACGAAAGTGCCAAAATCCCAACCACTCTGAAAGGCCAAAAATGCCTTCTTCGGAGGCAGCTCCAGATGACAACCACCAAGAACGAATCACATGGTACTTGGTCTCAGCGTCGTCCATTGTTTTCGCGTCTTTGTAATCCTTGCATATTTGTTTATGTTAAAATTGCAAGAATGGTTTGATATACTTTTGGGTCACCTTATCCAAGCTTGCGGACCAATGGAAAAGACATGTACGCTCACGTGCAACCATGGGTACTCTTGGATCACCATCCCCGTAAATCGCCCTCACCGCATTCCAATTAGCTTGAGCACTATCAGCCATAAACCCTTTGAAGTTTATGTTTGGTACACCATTTTCTGCCATGACAGCATTCAAATTTTCCCAAAAGAGAATTTGTCCTGCACCATCTTCAGATTGCATGTCACAACACGCAATAGTTAACACTTTACAGTATCGACTGTCGTACACATGGCAAGCCATGGTCGTCCAGTCCTTCAAACGTTTAACATGGTCAAACATAATCCATGAATTTTCCATATCCCCACCGACTTGCATCTTCTTCATAAGCTCCACACCACTACCTGGAAGGTCTACAGATATCTTCAAAACAAAAACTTTGTCCTTTGACTGCCCTGGAAATCGACTACCATGGACGAATTTGAAAGCAGAGTGGTCTTTGAGCGCCATAATACTATCCATAGTTCCCATTCCACTACGCAAAAAACGCTTTGATCCAAATACAAAGTTACGACAATTTGGAGACGCAAGAGTGCTGAATTTGTCCATGACGACCTCTAGGGATGAACCAACCAAGTGATGGCCTTCGACATTTGCGGGAGATTTGAAAAGGTAATCCGCCAAGAATTGTTTGCTCGCCGCCATAACTATGGCTGAATTTTTTGTTGTGGGTGTTTTCAATACTTCATTTGCAACGCATTGGTATGCCATGTCCAATGATTCACGGCATGCGCCATTGGCTACAGGCTGATCATGTACACCAAGATGAATGCAAGCCTTGGACATTCCAACGGATGTGGAGTGGATGTATATGATTCGAGCATTACACAAAGCAATGCACACAGGTGTGGAACGACATACCTTACACACGACAGTGGACTTAGTAGGGGAAACAACACCCACAGCAAATGGGATAGGAGTTGAACCGGCCCATTCAGTGTTGTTCCGGAGGCCTCCATTGCGATTCATGTAATCACAGTAGTTATTATGATATTGGAGATGACCAGTACAAGTAGAGCGCCGAAAGGACAGTCCAAAGTCATTTTGGATATTCGTGGTTTTGGTGGTGCACCAAGGGTGACCGTCGCATATTTTGTCCATGCCGTCCATTGAGCGACCATACGTATTTGGAGCTTTGAGTGGCACAGGAGGCAAGAGAAACAAAACATCACCATTAAAAGAAGATGGTAAGTACTTGACCTCATGAACATCTATACTGTCAAAATCAATGGATGCAAGATCGGACTTTGATATTTTTCTTGACTTTGTCAACTTCAAGGCATCAACCATAGTCAACCCTGTAGATGAAGGTGAAGGGTGTAGTGGAGGACGTTGAGAAGGTGAGATTTGGGGAATCACCTTCTTGTACATAAGACCGCAAGGGGATTTGGCTACATGTATAGGAAGTTGGGAAGGAATAGAATGAACACTTCTAAATGGAAATGGCGATGTGTTTGAAAGATCAATATATGCACAAATGTTATCTTCTGAATCTGATAGCACAAACACACTATCATCAAGGGGTTCCACCTTAACAAGTGCGATAGAGGGAATTTGAATTGTAGATGTACCGGATTCGTTTGTCAAAATGACAGTTGAAGCTTGCATCTGAGACTCACAAAGTCCTATCATCCTAAATGAACCAGGTCCTAAGATCCACATAAAACCAACATCAGTTCTATTTTTTGGAACCAAAATCGTTTCATACACCTCTCCATCTGCAGAATACATCTCATGCTCTAAATACATGCTCAAACTAAATAAATCCTCTGAAACACTCACATGACCATCATCTTGGAATGGCAAGATGAAGGGAACAAAAGATCCATGAGCTCTAATGGTAGCCATAGAAAATAAAAATAAAACATATGAACAACACATCATAAAAATATGGGGTGAATGTTGCTTTTGTATAGAGTTGTGTGAGGAAATGAATGGAAATGAAAACGTGTAATACAATAATGGATGGAGATGAAAGCGTGTGATACATAGCATCTAATAATACATATATGGACATAACACAATAATAGTTAGAAAATATTTACGAGCAAGATATACACAAAATGGCGTCAAATACTAAAAGTATTGGTAAAAATTTAAAATATATATGTGTGGACTGACGTAGATGTAGAAAGAATTAAAATTGGTTGGAAAAATAAATTATTGATCATTATGAATAGAACAAAGTAGGTGTCAGAAAATTTTGGCGGATATAACAAAAATAAACACATAATGACAAACGCGTAAAAATATCTCGTTCATTGAACGCCAATTACAACATGTGATCGTAATATATGCCGGATTTTGTGAGATAGATACATTGGAAGAATAAATGATAATACCTGACAGAAAACATATCATAGACACCAACGATGGTGGACGATGTAGAGAGGACACCCGTGAGGCCGAAGAGAAGACGTAGGAAAGCTTTGTATTTTACTTCCGAGAAAAAGAGGTTCAGCCTGAGTATGGGAAAGAAGAATGCAAATAAGGAAGGGAAAAGAAACTTGTTGAATACGGTAGAAGAAACTGTGAAGACACTGGATTTTGATGCGATGGAGGATGATGAAGGTGCAAAGAGCAAAGAAGATGTAGACGATCGTATATCAAAGTCCGAATTGAAGACGGGTTCAAAGAAGACGGCAAACAAAAAGGTAAGTCAGTTCAACATTCACATAATTTGATAGTGCATAAGTTATAAGTTAGGACGGAGAACCTTGTACGTTCACTCACATGTCATGTAGTATCAATTTATAGAGGTTATAAATTGGAGAGAAGAAACCCTATACATTAATGCACATGGTATATAACAGGAATTTAGGAAGGCTAGAAGTCAGGAGGAGAACGCACAGGGTTTATAAGAACAACTTAGGAGGTGAGAAGTTGGAAGGTAAAACCCTGTACGTTAACGCACAGGGTTTATAAGAGCAACTTAGGGAGGCCAAAAGTTGGGAGCTAAAACCATGTGCGTTAACGCACATGCTTTGTGATAGCAACTTAGGAAGGCCAAAAGGTGGGAGGAGAAACCCTGTGCGTTAACGCACAGGGTTTGTAAGAGCAACTTAGGAGGCAAAAAGTTGGGAGGTCAAACGACTAGAAGAGCCCAAAAGTAAAACAAATATCTATTGTATAAATTTAAATCAATGTTCAGAGCGTAGGAGCAAAAAAACTATTCAAAACGGGGTTAGAATGCAAGAAATGAGAAATATGTCTACTCAAGTATTCATGCAATATGTTATAGGAGCTAGAAAATAACACAAAATAACATAATTTTTTTCTTGCCCCGAAACCCAAAATCTACGAGGTGGCCCAAAACAAGGAAATAGATAGAAGAATGAGAAAAGAAAATGATTTCAAACCAAAACAACATATCAGAAGAATTTGTAGCTACGGAAATTTAAATAATATAGCATATTTTTGTGTTTTTTTTGGACCCCATTAGCATTTTTTCCAGATTTAAAAGTTTTGGCAAATCTACCAATTCCAGACTCGGCCCTGGAATTTTAAATTCATGTCTAGGCCCTGTGCGTTAACGCACAGGGTCTATGCGCTAATGCACAGTGGCCTCAAAGTCGCCAGCGCAGACCCTATGCGTTAACGCACAGGGTCTACGCTAGCAACTTTCTAACGGCTATGCGGGGCCACGAAGAGCCACGCTAAATATGGCTGCAGGGACGAGTAGTATAAATTGCCACACCTCCAAAGCATTCAGTCTTTTTTCTTTCATCTGTCGGACCTGAGCTCGTCGCTGCAAGCTCTCTCATCTACAGGTGCAGTACAAGGTTTGTTTGCACTTTCGTGATGACTCGGTAATTGCGCATAATCAGGCGTAAATTGCGGTCAGTTTGGGTCGTTCGACCCAAACTGTGAGTATGGTTTGGGTAGAACGACCCAAACTGTCTACCTAGTTTGGGTCGAACGACCCAAACTGTCTACCTAGTTTGGATCGAACGACCCAAACTGTGAGCATGGTTTGGGTCGCTTGACCCAAACTGTGAGCGTGGTTTGGGTCGTTCAATCCAAACTGTTTGCCTAGTTTGGGTCGAACGACCCAAACTGTCTGCCTAGTTTGGGTCGAATGACCCAAACCACGCTCATAGTTTGGATCGAGCGACCCAAACCACGCGCAGAAAGTTTGGGTCGTTCGACCCAAACTGGCTATAGGCGATTTGGGTCGCTCGACCCAAACTTTCTGCATGGGCAGTTTGGGTCGCTCGATCCAAACCTCGCGCCTAACTTTGGTAGACCTGTAGTTGGACACACAGACCCTGTGCGTTAACGCACAGGGTCTGTCCTTGCAGTTTTGGGGTGAGCGGCCACCATAATCGTACAATATTTGAAGGTGCAATTGGCAGTGTCTAGAATAATTTTTGTCATTCTTCCATGTGTTCGTGGTATTATGTTGTTATTGTTGTTGCTATTGCTGATGTTTTTGTAATGTTATTGCTAATGTATTGGTACTGGTTTTGAAATATTTATGAAATTTATTTCATTTGTTTTAGGACCAATCAATGGATTTGGAGATAACGACTCCTATTTCTACTGATGATGATTCCACCTTGCATTCAACTCAAGATCGTCCATCTCAACAAGTTCATCATCATCAGGACATATCGTCAAATCTTCATAATAAGAAAAATAAGAAAATAAATGAATCCCTCGATGATTTTGATTCGGATGAAGATAATGATGGTGATAATAAAATTTATCAAGAGAAAGTGTAGGAGCTTACGAACAAACGAAAGCTCAATTCCACTTCCACAATTTCCTCAATCCGTGCTGGACCTAATGCTCGCTTGCGTGTACCTTTATGTCGCATGGTTCCTATGCCGATTGTGCGTCCTGCTTTGAAGGGTGACATTACTAAATTGGAGGCTGATTTTTTCAATGGTTATCGTGATGGTGACCGTGTGTTTTATATATCTGCCACCGATTCTAAGGGAAACTTTCAATTCGTGGATGATGAGGTTCGCGCATCTTGGAGCCCAAATTGGGCTCAAGCCAATTCCCTGTTTGAATCTCAATTGGATACAGATTTGTCATTGACGTCATACAAGAACAAGATGTTTTTTATATGGGATGGAAATCACAGATTTTTTGCTTGGAAAAATTATATTGACCGTATATATACCGAAGATTATGAACGTCATGTCTTTGTGGATTCTATCATTTTGGCGCCCGAGCCTGACAACATTCCAAGTTTGTTGACTCCTATACATGACATCAACAAGTATTGTTCTAACCTATTATTTTACACTTATTTCTAGTTTATATTTTTTTCCAAATTATTTCATCATGAATCTAATCAATTTAATGTTTTTTTCAAATCAACCGAAAATTCTCACGTATCCACCAATTTGGTGCATACTTTATATCAGATGCAAAGTATTGGCACCATGCCTTTGATTTCTTCAGAAAGCAACTGGATCCAAAGAGTTATAAACGATGTGAGGAGAAGTCCGTCGAAACTTGGTATTCTTTTACACGACCAATTTTTTTGGATTACATGTACAGTGTAAGTTCTTCTACCATTGCTAATATGTGCCTTATGTTTATTCATCTTCATTTTACATTACATCTATATGTACTTATAAATATTGATTTTTATTTTATTTTTCAGCAAGAACTTGCTGAGGCTAGCGATATTGCTCTCAACCAGTACAATGAAACTCATCCTCTTAAACGGACATGAGACGGAATTTCAAAAGCAATGTCCGCAGCTGTCAACAAAAAACGTGCAATGTTATCTTCTAGTTTTATGAAACAACTAGCAATTGCCGACATCAACCTTACCTCTGCTTTCCTTGAAGAAGTTAAGCACCATTGGGGTTCATTTTCGGTGCCTGAAATGCTACAAGAAAAACTTCATCGTGTTGCTGTCAGTAATGTGGATGCAGAAGTCAAAGTTGGATGGCTCAAGCTTTGGAATGGCAATAGATTTGACAAAGATGCATTGCATTTTCCAAAATCGCCCCTCTCTGATTCTGCACTTGATGGTTGGTTATCAAAGTCTACATATTGGGCACAGTTGGAAAAAAAAGCTATCGAAGAGCTTCAAAGTATTCTTTCATCTCCTCTTCAGTTGCCTGCAGATGTGCCTACTCTCTCCGAGTATATCCAAACCTGGAAGTTTGCGGCTTTCAATTCAATATTCTATCGTGAATTCCAAAGCGGAAAAGTTAAAAAACACAACGGTTGGGATGAGCAACCTAATGTTGATCTTGCTATGAAACGTGTATTATACATGTACAACCTAATCTTATTATTTCTTTTATTTCTTTTATTCCATTTGTCAAATTGTCATAGAATATTTGACTAACAATATTTTGTGTGTAGGTATTTTCGATATGTTTTGATTCCACATAAATGCGTTATAAAGGAACCTCATTTTTTCCCAAATTGGCGTAACACTGGTGCAAGAGATTCATGCATGTTCACTACTGAGATTTGTTTGGATTGGTCGCTCCCATACTATGAGGATTGTGGTTGGTATCTTGATTGTCCTAAGGATGCATGTCCGTCAAGTGAGAAGACAATCCGTCAGATAAATTATGCTAAAAATGTGGATCCTCGTGATACTGCAATTTTGTAAGCACAAATTGTGCAACTTAAACTTAAAGAGCCAGAACCAAAAGAGACAAAACGTCGTAAGAAGAAACATGTTCCTGAAACCAAAATACAAGGTCAATCGGAAATTTCACAACATGAAGAATTGCTTGTTCTTTCCAATGATTTGGATAAGAATCCACTTGGAGGCGAAAGTTCAAAGTCTGGGTGCGATGTATTGGAATTTCATTACTCCAGCACCTATGACGCTATTCATCGTGCGCCAACGGATATTTTGAGAAAAGAGTTATTCATACTAAAGAACTTTCTCACGCTCTCGTTTGCTCGATCTACTGCTGTCAAGAACAAGTCTGAAGGGGTGGATGTAGGCCCTCCTGAGTAGATCCAATTACGGGAATTTATTAAAAACGTAAGTATTATTGTTTTGGTATTTTCTCTAATGTTCTTACTTTCATTTGGGTTTTATTTTGTGTCTTATATTGTGATATGTTGTGGTATTTCAGTTCAATGACAATCGCGAATTTCATGTCATGGGAAGTCCGACTCCCTTTGCCGTTGACTTGGTTTTTCTCCAATTTCCCGACGGTCTTGACTTCAACCTCTCCAATAGACCTGCTGAAATTCCTCTTTAGAATAAATATAACAAGAACTGGATGGTTGCAACAATGTCCTTGTGCAAGTCCATCTTGTCTGATGATGGCGTCCTCATAGTATTTTCTGCTATCGATATGCAAACCAAGAAGGTTTTGAATTCAACCTTACACAACGGCAACATGAAAGTTCTTAGGACTTTTATTTGCCTCAATTCGTACATGGTGTTCAAGGATCCGGAGTCTCCAACCTACACCGTAAGTATAACACATCACAATTGTTTCTATTTAATTATTTTGGTGTTATTTGCATTGTATATAGTTTTAACACAATTTACATTTTTTTGTAGACTCCGGCATTTATGGCTCATGTCTTGGTAAGGGATTTTACTACCACAAAATCCACGAGACAACCAAATTCCACTTTTTTTGGCACTGGATTGAAAAGCAAAAACTTGCTTTTCAATTTTGTGGATGAAAAAAACATGCTTCTTCAAAAATCGAGAAGACCTTGGAGGGGGCCATATCAAAAATCGCCGCGTTTTTTTTCAAGATCTTATTGAATTGTTTACACCATCGAATGGACGCGTTGTTGATTTGACATGTTCCACTGGAGCTTCTATCCTAGCAACACGCGCATGTGGCAGGCATCTTCTTGCATTTGAGGGTGATAATGACATGTTTTAGCACATATTGAAACCGCTTTTGGAAAACATTTTGAAAGAGGGGTCATCTAAGAAGAATATACAAGATCTCACAAAAGAAGATGATGACCTCTCGGATGAGGAGATGCTTGAATTTGAGTGTGAGTAAGTCTTAATACAATAAATTTTTATTCAATTCATTCGTTTCATTCAATTCATTGGTTCATTTTTATTTCTTCACATTATTTACATGTTTCATTGATTTGATTTCAGGAATACGATTGGAAAGAGGACATGTCTCCCGTTTTGGGCACATAGACAATTCCTACGAAGTCCAAGCCGTAGTCCGCGTCTCCCATCATATGCCGAGAATGTTGCAATTGCAATGTTGAATCTCGAAGATTCGGATCCAAATGAAGAATCTTGCTATAGTTCCAAAATCAATTCGCAATGCAAAGGTGCTCGAATATATATAGATGATGAGGCAAAAGATAGTTTCATGTCTAGTGCTACTACTGATGAATAAATTTTTAGACTTCATGTTGTTTATCCTTCTCAACCCTCTTATTACTAAACCCTAAAATCATCATTTTTAAGGCCACAATTCCACGGTTATAGGATATTGGTGGCCCTATTACCAAAATTTTCATCTTCCTCACTGCTCATAAGTTACCGCTCATCGCTCACCGCTCATAAGATAGCACTCCCCCAACACATGACATGCAGCGAAGTGTTGTAACTCCTCAAGTTGCCCATGGAGCTCCCCTAAATCTACTCAACAAGCCAATCTCACCACCAAATGTTGAGCAATTTGAGCCTGGGACGCAGAGGTCAACTACCATGTTGTCTCCCTCTTACCACATCCTTCATACTACTCAGCTCTCGTGTGCAACCACTAGATTTCTTTGTAACAGACCCCGTTTCTCAAAAACCTGCGGCATACAAACAACACAAGACACCCTCCACCCACGTTCAGGACCTAATCCAGCTGCAGTTGTTAGGCGAGGTCACGTCATCCATAGCCTCCTCGCACATGTGACACGTCAACTATATGATTACGTTTCTTGAAACACAGTTTAACGCAATTTATGTCACTTTAAACGCGGGCGTCACTATTGACACCCCCTACGATGTTGACCAGGTCAAACCCTAGGGGCCACGTCAGCCATAGCCTCCACGCACATGTGACACATCAGCTATATGATTACATTTCTTGAAACATAGTTTAGCGCAATTTATGTCACTTTAAACGCGCGCGTCACTATTGACACCCCCCAGGATGTTGACCACATCAAACCCTAGTCACCACATCAACCATAGCCTCCACGCACATGTGACACGTCAACTATGTGATTACGTTTCTTGAAACATCGGTTGACGCGTTTTTATGTCACTGTAAACGAGCGCGTCACTATTGACACCCCCTAGGATTCAAACCCTACCTTCCACGTCCGACCTATCCTCCACGAACCCGTTCCAAGTCAGCAAGGCATTCCACGCAAGATTTGCTAATACGTTTTCAGTAACACATTTAAACGTGGCACATGTCACGATAAACGCCCTCTATGTTAAAAGAAACGTGCTGACGTGGGATCTTACTGTATTTAGCCATTTAATAACTACTGTGAGGTAAAAAAACAAGGTGAAAAATTTACTTTCCACAAAGGACACTTATGTTTAAGTTGACGCGATTCTGTTATTTGTAACGCTACACCGTTCTTCCAAAAATCAGATGTGTCATCTCTGACACATGCTGTTAAAGAAACGTCAATAGTGACGCGTGCACGTTAAAACGTTTAACGTGCAGTATGTTTATTTGGATCACATTGCCACACTAATTCTGGATATTATGGGTTTTACGTTTCGGATGACGTAGAGAAACACTGGACAAAACATTGTTTTCCTCTAGTGTCTCATGAACAAAATGTAGAATCCCATCCCTCACCAAGATGTAGGGAGGTAGACATTCAACTGCCCAGCAACATCCATGCTAACTCGATTAATCCAAAATGACTCTAATTGAAGTGATTGATGCTTCAACTACAGTCTTTTTGCTCTAAAAATTACATCCCAGGGCATCAGCAAGGACCATAAGCTATTGTGCTTGGGATGCCCATTACAACATAATTGGACTCGGAACTGCAATATGTGGGTGGCATCATAGAAATCCAATATCAGATGCCTCCATCTTTCGGCCTCTCTAAACTCATTTAACCAATAACAACCTCATAATAACTTAATGCCACTAACCCATATAAAGAATGTACTCCTTTTGAGACTTTTTAAAGATTCCAATTGACTTCAACTAGATTATAAAATCGAGCACACGGCACATATGAGCAGCTTCACCTAACAGTAGGACAACACCCTATTTCTTCTGGAGAGAGTCCAATGTAAGTCATAGAGGTAAGTAAAGAGCCCAACTTCAAGTAAAGGTCCACACGTTCTAGCTGACACTGAGTCAAAATTGACTAGGATGACTCAGAATCGAGCTAACTAAGAAAAAGCATATTTCTCTTACCATTCCATATCAATAACAAATGTCTCATGTCCACATAGCTTTATCATCGCACTGAATCATCACATGACGACATACATGGACGCTAACTAGCTAAGGTTCAATCTCCTTTCCTCGAGTGTGACCCTCCCACGAGCACACGATATGAAAGCTCGTGCACCTAGTCCTCAAACTCTCAAAAACTCATGTGTTCTTCAATTGCAAAAGTGGGGGAATTAAAATTCACCCTCGTTTGCACTCACATCAAAGAGCCCTCTCCAAACCACATCAGTGGACCGTTGCAAGATGACCGGCCTATCCACTTAGGCACAAAATTAGAGGTCCAATTGCAGTTTTGCAAACTTCCAGACTTTCTTTCTCCATGACATCAAAGGTGTGCTAGATGCCTTAAACCTCCACCTCCCATCTCAAGCCACGACACCAGGAAAGGAACCGCAAGAAATTGGGAGCTAAGCTCGGCTTCAATCCCACTCTGCTCCTCACAACCACTTCAATGTCCATATTAAAGTCGTCTTCAATCCAGTGGTAACATTCCGGCTAGCACCAACAAAGCTCACCACTTCCCTCAAGCTAGCCCAAGAGCTTGCCAAAGACTAAAAAAAATTAAAACCCCTTCCTTGCTTGAATCACCAAATAACCCAATGAGATAGAATCCCTCGATCAACACCACCCCATCTAACTCCTCGTACCATACCCGGACCAAAACAAACAACAATAGACAATGGATCACCCTAAACCAACTTTATTTCCCTTTCCTCACTCTCCAGCTTTGTCCTCGACTCGGCTTGACCCTGCTCAATCTCAATAGCCACGCAACACTACATTGATTCCATCAACAAACCAGGATCGAAATGATAAACCTCAATGTTTGGTTGCGTGTTGAAGCCAGCAACCACAATTTCGAAGTCGTATCTCAGCTATTGAAGAGAAGTTGCCAATTCTACCAACCTCAATTCTCGAGGGAGGACATGGAACCCCTAATTAACACAAACCCGACCATGGGCTACTTCAATGCATCAAATTGTTCAAGGCAGTCTCTGCCTAAAATAGTGTGCAACGCCTAGACTAATTGACCGGCCGCTCCTCTTCTTTGCCAAGAGTCTACACACCCACTCACCGAAACAACTCCACTCGCTTGCTATGTAGCTCTCTCAACTCTCGGTCCTCTGGTTACCACGGTGCAATGTCAATCAAGGAGATAAATATAACCACTAAGAGTTTATCAAGTTATTTTTTTACCGCAACAGTGCATATTCATTATGTAAATGTGTAGTTGCATAGGTTCGGCATTACGACAGAAGTCAATTTTATGTTCGGCTATTGAAGGCTAAATGTTTTTCAAGTCATCTAGCGTCCATGCAACCACATCATGTTATATGCGGAATGCTTTGATAGTTGCCCTTGTAAGGGTTGAGGATGTTTTGGAATTGATCCTGGTTATTTAGGATTGCTAGGTGAGCTAAGATTTACTGGTTCAAAATTATCTTTTGGCCGATGGGTCCAACGTGTTATATTTTTGTTTTCCATTGCTATATGGGTTGGGTGTTCTTGTATTTCTTGAGGTTTGACAATAATGAACTACGAAGGAATTCACTTTTCAAAGTAGTGATGTGGGTTGAGATGATTTCATCGACTCTAATTTTTGTGATTTGTAGAATTTTTGTGTAAATAGCCAGAATTATTTGTCATTCGTGACAACATCCATAAATATGTATTGGGTTAGGTTGCATGCTTATCTGGTTATTCCACAAGGTATGTTTCCTTCTATGGGAACAAAATTTGTACATTATCGTGTCTAACCGTGATTACATTTCTTGCCCAATTGTGGGTGGTTTGGCTATCTTGTAGCTAGAGGCATCCCAAGATTATTGGGAACAAACTTTCAATAGGTAAATTCATCACGGAAATTTTTTGTGATTGGAATTGTAAATCCTTTGATTACGGTTGGTACGTTCCTCATTAATCCAAGGGGATGAACTCTGGCGTGGTTTGCCATGCAAAGAGTAAAAGCCAACATTTTGTGGTGGAGGAAGGCCTAGTTGTTTCCTTACTCTGTCCGCCATGGCATTCACTCCAAAACCTTTGTCAACCATTAGAATTTTATTGATTTGATTATGAATTCTTGATCAAATTAACATTGCCTTGTAAACTAGTTCCAAAGCTTGCATTGCAATGTCCTATTCATTTCCAAGATGTAGTAATGCATTATGAAGGAACCCCTTAAGCTCAAGGTTGACTTGTATGATAATTCCTAATGGGATTTACATAGTCAACTCTTTTATTGCATTTCTAATCGATTCAGTTAACCTTTGATCGTTGGAAGAAAAGATTCTTGCACTTCAATGTGCATACAATTCATCGTGGTCCAATGACACGGGTAGATCACTCCATTGTCAAGTTGAACACCACGTGCGACCAAAAAAAATCTTCTTTTGGTAAGTTGCACCACCAAAATGGGTCAAAATTTTATCAAATTTTTTTCATGAGTAGATATACACAGTACCTATGACATAGTCAAAAGTGGTAACTAAATTTGATGATTTGTTTTTTTCATAAAACATACCATTTCTAACTAGAATGACACAAAATTGAACTAAAACAATTACTAAAAAAATAAAGATGACTAAAAATTTCAAAAAAGTATGCAAAAGATACTATCAATGGTTATGTATATGTAGAAAAAATATCATAAATTTTAAAATTATATATGGCATGAATATAGGGGTAGCAAACTTTGTCCACACGTGGTGTCAACTTGACAATGAAGTGACCTCCCCGTGTCCAATGATTAGTTTCATGTTTCTTTATGGATTTCCAATCTTTAACAAGTTCCAACGTAATTCCTCATGTTTTTGAATGGGTAATGACTGCCAAACAATCATCATCGATGGCATTGGACAATGTGGAAGGCTAAACGCGGTCATGAACAATTACATTGTTTGTCACAATGGCAATTGGATTACATTTATATTTCTCCCAATGTTCATGAAGGATGGAACAATCTATGTTCATGTGATTAACCCCACATTGAAAACCTTGGATAGAATTGGTTAAGTACAGTTGAGAATTTTGTGGCATTGTTCAAGATGTTGATATTATGTCTATCTTAACTTCGTCACCTGCCATCATTGCGGTTGTAGTTATACGTTTCTTAGCATCCTGGAGTTTGTTAGAAGGTTCTTAGCTTCATACTAGCAGAGTTGCCCTATGTGGTGTTTATTGCATATAGCACATGAAGGTGCAAATATGGTGAAGTGAGAATTGGACATCTCCATCATTTAGAAATACCACGTTCTTTGATTTGTACTATTGATTTTGTAACAGTTGCATAGGGAGTACATGGGCATGGATGATGTATTTGATTTTAACCAAGTTTGTAGCCCACTTCGAAACAAGATGACAACAACGTTGTCTACAGGTCACAAATTCAATGCATCTTACATCTTACAAAATTGTATATAATATTTTTCAATGGATTCGTTCATGGCTTATTTGATGTTGATTAGTTTGGTTCTAATTTCATAGTCAGTTTTTGTTGCTCGAAACCTCTTACAGAATATTTGTGGTACACATCCATTTGGGGTTGTTGACTCATACCTCATAAGTTTCATGTACCAATCTATCATTGTTCCTCGTAAGGTGGTTCCAAAATTATGTTTTTGATCGATATCATCTAGGGTATTGTTACCCTCCACAATGATGGTGAATGCTTTCATGTGGACATCAAGATCTACTCCATTATCAAATATTGAGAATGGATTTGACTTTGGAAACATGATTCAAGGGTCTAATTGTGGCATGGCCAAACTGCATATGGTGGGTAAGGATGTGAGTTTCTTGGTGCCCATTTTGCAAGACTTGGGTGTTCGATCGCAGATGGCCTCATAGGTGTGGTAATGTTTTCCATGATTATCGTGTTAAGTATCCCCATTGGGGGTGGTATTACATCATTCTTTGGAAATTTTGAAGGAAACAACTTTCGTTTAGAACGTCCAGGTGACTAAGCTATCTCAAATTGAGCAAACATCTATTCTAGTTTCTGAAATTGCTCTATCATGAGCTTCATAGAGTTCCTAAACTGCTCTTTGGTTACGTTTTCCATTTCATTTTGTAACGCATATTCCAAGGCTTCGGAATTGTGTGTCATGCCAAGAAGTTTTCTGTCATGATTGGTGCGTCCAAGAAACAACATTTTTTGAGGTGGATTGAGGTGATTTCTAGTTCAATTCCCCATGATGGTCACCAAAATCTTTACCCCTAGTGTGGGCTAGGTTGAGGTCAGATAAGAGTGGCATTGTGTCGCCTCTCGAGAGAACCACTAAGCATGAAGCTCCTACTTATAAATTGTGGTCCTTCTTATCCTGGTAATCTCAAGAACCAAATAGATGCGTTCTATGGATTGTCTATCAAAGATTACCCATGGTGAGCGTGAGATTACTCTAAGTGAACTAACCAGTTATCGTTGGGCTAACAACTACTATGGGGCTCACCTATTGACAAATAGGCATGACTCCACACACCCCCCCCCCCTTTTTATTTCCTTATGGAAATAAAATGGGGATGGCTAACGAGCCATCTTCACATCCGCTCAAAATTTGACATTCTTTTCTTTCTTATTCTATGTTTTTCATTTGAAATTTTGCAAACTTTTGGGTTGAGAGAAAAGATCTCACCTTTAATAACAAGAGGTGGATTCTCAAAAAGTCAACAAATTATTTGACAAGGATTGCTTCAAAATGCTAGAATCGGGTGGGATAAAGCACTTAATCTCTAAGCACTTGAGACCACCATTTTTAGTCACTCTTTCAACCTTCCCAAGCCAGTTGGGGGTTCAAGGGTAGATCCGATTTGGTTGGACTTTTTTTGTAGGGTAGGGTGAAGGCTCAAGGCTTACTTGAACCCACCTCCACCATAATAAGGCTAATTGGTCAATTTTAGGGCTTGTCAGAGTTAGGTACACACACATTTTTGTAGTATAGCAAAATTATAGCCAATAACAAAGGATATTGATATAAATGATGGTTTTTGACACAAATGATTGCTCTATCCTTGACTTTTGCATGATATGCTATTCTTATGTATTAAGAAATGATGACCAAAAAACCTATGAAAACATATCCAAATTATATTTTAAGATGAAAAATCTTTGATAATGCCTAGATAAATATTGTAAGATTTATTCTAAGCGCCAAACCTTACAAATTTGTGAACTTAGTTAGGTTTTTGTTGTAACTTAAATAACCAAAACCATGGTAAAAAAATCTCAAGGAAGGCTTAACTAATGTCTATTCCAAGCATTTGTCACATTACAGTCCATTAACTAAACAAAAAGGATGCTATTTCATTCTAAAAACACAACTGACATGTCTTTCACTTCTCTTTCTCTCAAAGGGTTCCTCAGAGGACCTCTCTTCCAATAACTCATTTTAGTTTTGTTTTTTGGTTGTGGTTTGTAAGTTTTTCTTCCCTCGCGGTAAATCGTAAAAATAGTCTTTGCTAACCTTTTTTTTAGTGTAACAATTGTCTTTGTAACCATTGGCCAATGCATTTTTAATCACAACAATACCCTTTCTTAATTGGTCAAAGTTAATTCCAATGCAAGACAAATTGTTCATTTGTTACTTCCAAGATTTAATTATTACTGACAATTATGTAATTAATAGCTAAAACCAAGGTCAAGCTATAGTCTTGACTACCCTGCACAACCGTTCAAGTGAACTATTCACCTATTCACTCAACTCTCTTTGAACAGTGGCATGTTATGGTTTAACCCAAATCTATGTGGTAACACCTTCCTCAGAGAATGGTTTTACATTTTATCTCCTTATTCATTTCCTACCACAATATTCATGAACTTCACTTCCCATAGAGACAACACTAGACATATGACTTGAAACATTAGAGCTCCTAATGGAGGCTTAGTTGATCATACTTACGTTGTTCACTTTTTGTGGCGTGGTGTGGTTCCATTGGGTCCCCCCTGTAGAGGTTTCAAGCTCTCTTTTCGGGTCCATGGCAGGCGTGTATAGTTATTTTGGCAATGAAATAAAATGTGTTTCATTTCTCGGGAGAAGGGAGGTGGAAATGTTGTTTTTTTCCTCTTATGACCCTACCTCACAATTCACCAAGAGGAGGTTGTCGCATACAAGCGTACCTCTCATCCATTCAACATAAAAACTTGACCCCTTTATGTTTATGATCAATTCGTCTCAAAAGACTTTGACTTAACTAATACACGGGCTTTGAAATTAATTCCGGTGTTGAATGAACTTCAAAAAAACCTCCGGACTACATACTATTATTAAAGTATTTATGATGGATGAACGAGAGGTATGTTTCCTTACAATGTTCCCTTCTTCCCCACAACTCGCCCATCCCTCTTCAGCCTTAGCCTTCAGCCTTCAAGATGCTCCAAATATTGTATTGTATTTAGTGTCACCAATTTCATTTGTCTTGCTCAATACCATTGGTAAGGTAGGTGGGTCTTAAGTGTCTCGTTTTTTTAAATGGGCCCCTATATTTGATTGGTATGTGGTTTAGTGAGGATCAAACGGTAAACACCAAAAGGACACATGTTTAAAAGAGATTGGACTATGTTCATGAATACTAATAACTAGTCTACACTCAATAGTGAAGACAATTGGGAGGACCATGCATCCAATTAAGAATCAACAAACATGCGCTTCCGATAACCATGGCTAAATTAGGGGAGGTCCACAAATCAATCTAGTTTTTACAGGTTGTTTCACCATAGATTTGTCAATGCAAGACAAGTTTTGTTTTGTTAATCTAATTGGTAGAAGCTAGAGAACATGAAAAACGAACCAAATGACACCCACATAGCTTAAAACCACATGTGTAGTGTCACCAACACTCAATGTAAACCTAACAATATTTTGCATTTCTTGTAAAAATATTTTGAGCATTATAGATTTACAATGTGATTGGCCAAATAGGTCAATCACATTATAGTTACGGACCACTTGGGTTTACTCTTGGGGTGCCATTGAGTTCGCCATTTTTTGTGCATTCATACACAAAGTACATATTTTGATGCTCAAATTAGGGAGACTCTTATGTACAAGTAGGGGGTTTGACTTACTTGCCTCTCTGGGAAAATGTAAGTAATTATTTACATGGAAAAAGTTACAAAAGAACATGCATTCCTCATCATTTCCTCTAGTCCATCTCTTCAAGAAATTGCACAATTTCAAGCCATTCTTTCTAGTTGAATCATATTTTTTCACTATTTTCCGTATTTCTACCTTATGAGGGGAGTCATCCAAGCAGTATATCAAAGCCCACTTTAACAACCATTGCATGCGGAATAATGTTTACATGGGTAATTGTGACCCAAATAATGCTATACCATGTATGGTATTTAGTGTCACATACATTGTTTGCAAAGGGCCTAAACTAGATGCAAGGAGAGGGAATTATCACATACAAGCGTACCTCTCATTCACCCAACATAATAGCCCTAAATAGCAAATTGTCCAAAAGTTACTTTTCTTAGTTGATTTGACACCAAAATCAACTCTTAAGACTCCAAATTAGTCTACTTGAAGTCATTTGAGTTGAATCAGCACACACCTATAGAAGGGCAAGTTTTTTATGTTGGATGGATGAGGTACACTTGTATAAAATAATTCCATGTCTTCACTAGATGCCTAGAGGTCGCAAAGTGACACGTCCTCCCAATTACTCCATGTGATACTAATTCCCAAAACACACATTGTTTTGCCAAGTCTCAAAATTAGTGAGGGCTGAAATTCTTACTGAGTGATATTAAATTCACGAATACATGTTCATTTACCATGCACTTCAAGAAAATTAGTGTGTGATCTGATGTGCTTGTAGAGTGATAGATTATATGCAAACGCAAGCTTGTCAATGAATAGTGCCGGTAGTTTTAGTGAATAGTATGAATAGTAATTTCACCGAATATTGCCAAGATGAACAATGCTTCCTAGATCTTTTGATGGCACTAATTTCATAGCATAAATAAACTTAGTATCACCTTCACTAATTTCCCACAACCATTATTAGCCCTCCCTCACTAATTGGGATAATCAATGTAATTGCCAATAACGATACTATTCATCAACATAAATATCTTTTAGGACATGACGTAGCACATTGGGATACTTGAGAGGAAAATACTATATTTTAGTATGCAAGGGGACGTTAATGTTGAGCATACTAATGGCAAGTGGCGTTTGTGTATACTTCAATTAACTTGTAGATCATGACACTTGTGGAACATAGACATGCCAACATATTAGTAAACACTTGAAGGCCAAGTGTCATGAAGTGACACTAATGGTGAAGTTGTTGGTCATTAGTATAATGGTGTAAGTGACACTATTATACATGTTACCATAAACGGTGTAGTAGGATTGCATTGGCCCAGATGACAGTCGGGTATCCAAAGATTATCTCATCTTATGATACCCACCAGGTTTCAGTATACCATTTTAAAGTCCAGTCACTGCAGTAGACAACAAGCACATTTTCTTTCCACTTAACTATTCATTCCCATTCACAAGTTGACAAACACAACATACGTAGAACAGGCCAAGAAGATAGCTACACATACAAACTGTATACCCATCAACATCCCAAAACGTGCACAGGGAAGTGTGCAAAGAAGGCTAGATTATTCACAACCACTGACATCACCTCAGGAAGTACCAGCATGCAGTGACCACTATGCACAAGAAACAAGATCATCATAGTATGATGAATCTTACAAGATGCAAATTATGATACAAAGTGGGAGCTGAGTTTTCCTAAATCAGGAATTGCGGGTTGAACATCTGAGTAGGTTGCTGCTACCCACGCACCCTCCTTCACTCCCTGTCACTCCTGTGTGGGAGATTATTCTCTCTGACCTGCTGTGCTCATGCAAGCACTTGCATTCTAAAAGAAAACGAGAAAATGAAACACTTTCTCAGCCTGCCTGGTTGGATGTTTTAACCTGCAGATATAGGCATATATGCAAGAGCAGAGGAAGGATCGACAAACACTTAAAAGGAACCCATATCAGTTAAGCTAGAACTAACAAATAGCAAGCCTGATGCACGGTTCGTTCTTGGCAAGCCTTCCTCTTCCATCCAAGAGAGTGGATTCAAGTCTACAGAAGCTTAAAGTTGTCTTTCTTCTTAGAAGCTATAACACTATGCTGGAGTAAATCTTGAAGAATTGCTTCATAGATGCGTACTGCACCCAGTTACAATGACAGCATATTCCAGGTCAGTAAGACCCTGCCTAAGCAACCTGTGAATTTGCTAAATCATCTAGAAGTGGTGCTCCCACCACCCCCCTCAAATAGTGATGAGATTCAACCATGGAGTACCTTCATGATAACATTGTCGCAGAAATTGCTCTCGACTATGGCTTGGAGCTCCAGTGTAAATCCTACTCTGTCAGCGTATGGGCACTAGCAGAATGCAGGACCCAAAGCCACTTCAACAAACTTGTTCCAAAAAGAAAGACTCGCAATGATAGCTGCCCTCAATCTTGAGAGGTGGCAGGCAAGCATCGCGCAGATGTTTTGCAAGGATCCAAAAGGGTGAAAAGTAGCCAACTTCAACCTACGATTCAGGCAGGTGATTCATGGCTTTTGTTCTTTTCAAAGGACCACCAGGACTCAAATCGTCAGAGGAGCTGTCTGGCGACACTCGTGTCGAGGAGCCAGGCTTTCTCCACCCTCCATCATTGGTTGAATCCCTGTAGAATCGATTTCTAAAGGAAAAGCGTCTACGCGATGTAGACCTGCTCAGGAAGGAAGGGTCACTTGGTGGCATCGTCAAAGGGAATCTTGGTCTGCCCTCCTCAATAAGAAAAGAAGATTCAGGCATGATCAAATCATCATCCAACACTCCTATCCTGGAAAGTTTGTTTCTTGAGCTTGTCCTGTTTATCAAGCCGCTCCCTAGAACATTACCAAATTTATGCGGTGTAGGCTCCACAACAGTAGTTTCCTTAGGGGCAATCTTCTCAGCAGATCCGCAGCGAGGACAAGCAGGGTCTTGGCGGGAGCTATCAGGGGTAATTTGTTCAAGACATTCAGCATGGTAAGTATGGCCACAAACCAGTACACTCACAACATTGCACTCGTGATAGCCCATCACACGAGAGGCACCCCAAGGAGATCGTTGAGTAAGCAGTCGGGAACAAAGACCACAGTTCTGCAAAAAAAAAACATACATTTAACAGGTATAAACAACTAGAAACATCAGTGACAGACTTCCCAACAAAGACTATAGGCAATATAAATGGAAAGTCATTTGACAGCAATCATAAACACACCTATAAATTGTACATCCTATATGAAGATTCCAATGAGGTCCTTGGCACCATCATAATAAGGTAGCTCAACCTACCACCAACACAGAACCTATGACCAACTCAATGAATGGGAGAGTTTCATTTTAGAACTCAAATCTAGGACCTCCAAGGAACTCTCACTCATAAAAACTACCTTTCAATTTGCCAGTCATAGCTTCAGTGTTGGTGTTGGTTGAGCTATATTATCTATGTAATGTCAAGCGAAGAAATATTGATCATTTTCATACCTCAGAGTGTGGACTAGCTGTGGCAGAATGTGACGTATCAGCTGTGATTTTCTCTACACACAGGAGACCTGATGATCTGTTGAGCCCCTCCCTGCTTACACCCCAGCTGAAATCAGAGGGACTTGTGGCACTTGCCCACCGTAGCCGCTCCTGTCGCGCATGAGGCCCTAGCTCTGAAAACCCAGGGAGTGATGACCAGTCCGAGCTGCCTCCAGCACTAGAGCTCCTACTAGAGCCAGATCGGTGGAATGAACGGCGGCCCTCTAAGGACGACATTCGTCCTGGACCTGCTGGGGGGAACCGCCCATCATAAAACTCCCTTCGCAAGGGATTGGCAGGAACTAGGAAAGTAGACTTAGATAACAAAGCATCGTTACACTGCGCAGATGATGGCAAGGCTGGTTTAGTTTGCCGTGTTGCAGGAACATTCATCGCATTGATGAAAGGAGTACTTTCAGGAGTGTTTGAAATCGTGGGGGGACTCGATGAGAAACGATCCTGCATAGACCACCACAAAAGTAAGGACTTGAGGAGGCAACCTGAAGAAACATCAGCTGCTAAGAAATGTCCAACACTTTATGAATAATGTGTCCTGCTTTCAGTAAGTCTAGAGACAAGCTCTAGCATTGTCACTTCAAAGAAAAAGTTGACTTTTCCATAGCAAAAGACCTACACACTCCTGAAAGAAGGTGGATTACATGGACTATGTTCCTGCTTATAAAGAATAGCTCTATCCAGAGTCAATATTTACTGGACCTTCCCAGACATCAACTCGACCCAGAAGTAAGCCCCACGATATAAAAATTCACATAGCATATTTCCAGAAAGGACAACAAAACCTGCTCCGAAAGTAATTATTGCTGACTCCAGCAAAGCCAAGTACTGACATCCATTTTTTGTGCTTCATAAGGGAATCCTTGCCTAAACGCCTTCAGATTCATAAGGAGGAACATAAAGGCTTCAGAAGTGTCTAAGACTATGATATCATTGATCATCAGGTATCGTGTCAATAATCTCATCTCAAGTACAGACTCAAACTCAGTGGGATGACTGACCTCCTTGGAGGAATTGATGGTGGTTGAGGGGCTTGCTGCCAAGTCTGCAGCAATAACATGAAGCAATGTCAGAGCACTAAGGATTTGTATCACGATGGCAAAGAAAAAGCTCAAAGATCCATAATCTTAACACCACATCCAGTTGATTCTACTCCAAGAACAAGTGCACTGAAATGGCTGCTATACTCTTCTTTGCAGTGCAAGATTAGAAATGTTCCACCTAGATGCTGATATGTAAACTCCCTCATGCCCAACTTACCCTTGCCCCGGAAAACACCTGATCAGGTTGATGCAACCACCTAGTAACTAATGTCAACCCTTGCTCTGTTCACTTTAGGTCACAAGGGCAGCCAGAATCTTTTACAAGTTCATCGTAACCCCTTACCTGGTTCAGCAATCATAGAATCTCCAATTCGACCACTGGTTGAGGCAAGCGGGTTCCAAGTAAAACTGTTGGGACTTCCACCATAAAGGCTTCCAGACTGAGTCCGCGTATGAGAATGAAGCCTAGAGCTGTCTACCCTCCTCCAACTTCTACTTCCACGACTACTTGAAGATAAAGACCTCCTATGCATAGGATATGTCCGAGAAGAAGTTGCAAGGTCTTCAGTATGAGATCTATTTCCCATTTGGCTGCTGGGAAGAGGGGTTGCAAATTCTTCATTTGAGTGCCAGTGGGGTTTGTTTGTTGTGGTCGACCAGCCATTTGCACTCTGGGTCGATCCATGTGGCCTTGCGGCCACACAGCAAAGGGACCCCGTCTTGGCTGCCGGGGCACACACCACACTTTTCTGCTCAATCTCAAAAGAAGTTCCCGCCTCTCCCCAAACACTGGGGACAAGTATCTTCGCCGTGATTCCTAACTTTTACCTGTTAGGTAGGTTAGCCTAGTTCAGTTTCCTAATGAGCATTCTGTGCGGAATTTCAAAGGTTACCGCATCTGATGCTCACTACATGTCGACTCCTTGCTTAGATACATATGGGATCTACCCTTATTTTACAGTGCAGAACATCTCAAACAGCTTTGTCGCACTGGTTAAGATGGGGATAAATGATGTTCCTGAGATGCACATTCTCCCCCTTATACTTTCAATACATTATAGATGAATGCTTCCACTCCAACTTAATGATGCCTTAACAAATTTGCCCCACAGCTAAAACTACCCATCAACCCTGACCACTGAAACTAAGAAATGTGTCTGCTAACAATTCAGGTATCAACCCACAGCCCTGAATTACAAATAAGTTAGGTACTCTCTATGCAAGGCATCCGAATTTAGCCCAACTCCATACACCCAGGTCAGTAAGGCCTAAAACAGCTGTGCCTTCTTTTTCCTTCACAAAAGATGGACAGTGTCTTCTAGTCCAAAGACACTTCAATCCTGCACCACCGACCAACAAAGCCTCAAGATTAAACGACTTAGCTGAAGAGAGTAACCAACAAAGAGCATAGCAAAAGGTACCTGAAAATAAAATTTCCCTTCACAAAAGGGAAGGAACCAGGTACGTTGATAACAGGCCCTCAAGTATAATAGGACACTTAAAACTCAATAGAAAACATTGATTGAGCTGAGAAGTGGAGGTCCTAGGGGCATCAGAACCAACTGCAAACCAGATCAGAGGATGTCCCAGAACTATTGGAAAAGACTAAATGAATAAAAGCCTTAGCTTCTGGCCTACACAGATGATCTGCAAAGATATGCACTTCTAAGAGTGCACCCGCTTGCTTTGTATTGTAATGTGTTATCTGGGCACAACAAAGAATGGCAACCATCCTTCAAAATTTCAACAACGATAGAATTTTAGGTCCAGAATATCAGAAATGTCTATGAAGTAACTCAAGTTTCCAGAGACCTGGCTCCTACATCATCACAAAAATACCCATAAAACAGGAGGCATTCCTTTATGAAAGTGAATGGACCTCCAGCACAGAAACCGGGAAAGGCATAAGGTGTTGGGCTCCAAGACTCTTGAACCGACCAAATTAAGAAAGGAAAAACACTCCACATAACATCTTGGCCAGAACTAGAGCCCTCCATACCAGCAAGAAACGTAAAAAAACCATCCGCTAAGGCAAACAACATAGACAAGGCACGAACAGAGCACAAACAAAGTCTTGCAAATTAACCTTGAGGAAAAGGTAACCAACATCTCAACATTTCAGCTCAAAAACTGAGAGATCAGTATCATCAACACAATTCAGTAACTACTTGCTACTACGTCATCACCATCACCAAAGGGGTCAAGAAGGACCACCATAGCTCACTGCTTGCTTTTTCAAATTAAGCAGAATTACTGGATGTCCCAAAGCTTAAACACGCTTGAAGAAATACAACAGCGGGTGGTTGGGTTAACTCCAGCCTATAAAACCAACCAAAGATGCAGCAAAGAAACAGACCTTCAGCCCAACTACAACCCAAACAAGCAACCGATCTTCACAAACGATCTTCAAGTTGATCATCAGCCCTCAACCAGAACCAATTGCACGGTATTAAGCTTATAACCACACTTCCAACATGGCAATTGGCATAACAAGCCATGTCACACACATAGCCACGTCAGTTCCAAGCCCCCTAACAAACAGCAACAAACTCCACCCCCAAAACAGAAAAGCTCCACAAACAAACAAACGAACGAACGAACAAACGAACGAACAAACCGCAAAAACCAAAACTCGAAACACAAACACCGCAAAGCTTTACCTCGCAATTGCGGCCCTTCTAGCGAGCGCGAGAGACAGAGAGAGAGAGATCGATCAATCTAGGGCAATTCCAGGGCGCTCTTGCGAAGAAACGGAAGCTCCTTCCCTGGGCCTCAACTTGACGTGAGTTGTGTGAGTTGTGTGAGTTTTATAAGTTCCCCGAACGGCCGGGTGGGCGAGATGAGAGATCGATTGGTGTGGGAGGAGCAGAGTGTGTATAAGGAAGTTGAAGGCGGGGGCGAGGGCGAGGGTTAGGGAGACGAAGAGCGATGGCTATGGATGCTGATGGTGATGATGACGATGCATGGCCATGGCCATAGCCCGCAACAATAATGGCTGGCCTGCCTGCCTTGCCTCTGGTAAGCTTAAGGAAGTTGGCCAGCCTTTGCGAGCTCCTCGTTGTGGTTGAGTGTTGTGTTAAATTTGGTGAAAGGGGGGCGGAGGAGGAGGAGGAGGAGGAGGTGGCTGGATGGGTGGGTGGGTGGACCAGTGGGTAATTCATCTACTTACTACTTAGGGCCGCTTCACACAGGTTCCCAGGTCACTTGAGGCCGATCCGTGCAATCTCAGCCGTCGAGAGCATGGAGGTTGGGACTTCCCACTTCACACGAGGTCCCGAGTCCTAAGTCCCAAGTCACTTGAGGCCGCTCCGTGCAATCTCAGCCGTTGAGAGCATGGACGTTGGGACTTCCCACTTCACACGAGGTCCCAAGTCACTTGAGGTCGATCCGTGCAATCTCAGCCGTTGAGAGCATGGAAGTTGGGACTTCCCACTTCACACGAGGTCCCAAGTCACTTGAGGTCGATCCGTGCAATCTCAGCCGTTGAGAGCATGGAAGTTAGGACTTCCCGCTTCACATGAGGTCCCAAGTCACTTGAGGTCGATCCGTGCAATCTCAGCCGTTGAGAGCATGGAGGTTGGGACTTCCCGCTTCACATGAGGTCCCAAGTCACTTGAGGTCGATCCGTGCAATCTTAGCCGTTGAGAGCATGGACGTTGGGGCTTCCCACTTCACACGAGGTCCCGAGTCACTTGAGGCCAATCCATGCAATCTCGACCGTTGAGAGCATGGAAGTTGGGACTTCCCACTTCACACAAGGTCCTAAGTCCTAAGTCCCAAGTCACTTGAGGTCGATCCGTGCAATCTCAGCCGTTGAGAGCATGGAGGTTGGGACTTCCCGCTCCACATGAGATCCCAAGTCACTTGGGGTTGATCCGTGCAATCTCAGTCGTTGAGAGCATGGAAGTTGGGACTTACCACTTCACTCGAGGTCCCAAGTCTTAATTAAGTCCCAAGTATGACATGGATGCCTGCACGGCAACACTTTTTGAAGGTGAGGCTTGGGATTTGTGTTGAGAATCGGGTCTCACTTTTCGCTCGACCCGATTCTCAACACAAGTCCCGTGAATATTTTTTTCATAAAACAATCAAGATCCGACTTCAATGATCATTAACCATATTTTAATGGTGTCTTGAGGCTCAAAAGTTGGGACTTGGGACTCCATGTGAACCGGCTTAACTTAAGGTATAGAGACAAGGTATCTTTGTATAGGCCTTTAGTATGTGGTCACCAAGTTGTCTTAACTAAACACTTGTAAGTTGTTTGAGGGATGGTATTGTGGAAGCCTATTTACCTTAAGGGAGGATGGCTTCGGGTTTGTGGAGAGAGGGCATTATTGCATTATTGCATACACATCTTTCATCCATCCAACATAAAATACTTGATCTTCCTTAGGTATGTGGTTGTTTCATTCTAAATGACTAAAATCAAAGAAAAGTTGGGGTTTTAATGTTGTTCACAGTGTCAAGTCAACTTTTAAAGAGTAATCTTTGGGTTGCATACTATTTCAGAGCTTTTTGAATGTTGGACGAAAGAGAGCTTACGCTCATATGCAATAAACCCCTTATTCCAGGATTTGTGGCGTCCATGAAACGCTTAGAGATGACAACTTGGGGTTTGTGGAGAGAGGGAATAATCACTTATGAGCGTATCTCTCATTTGTCCATCAAAAGAAAAACAAATGGACCTCTATAAGTTTAGATTACATTAATTTGAGGTCTTTAATGCTATTTATAGTGGAGTAACCTATGGGTTGCATGTATTTTAGGGTTTTTTATGTTGGATGAAATAGAGGTGTGATCATATGCAATAATTCCCTCTCCAAGTTCATGGCGTCTATGTAAACTCATGCATGATGGATGAAGAGACTCTAGTAAAACAAACCCCCTATATGTTGAGGACCATTTTATTCCAACTAAACCCTAACTAGACTAGATAATTAGATGGTTTCTAATAACTTTTCCAAAATCGAGTTGTCTTTAAATGGTCGTTTATAGGTTGTAGTGTAATTCTTTGCGTTTTCACCCTTGTAATGGATAAGTTTATGTAGACACCACGAATCCTTCAGTAGCCAAGATGACTTACTAGACCAAGGAGCTCAATGGACAATTGTATAGCCCCTCAACAAAATTTCCTTTCTTATACGCAGGCAAACTCTAAAGTGTAGGTGCCCTTTGTGTATCCCGGTAGGTTGTTTGCAGTGCATAATGTCCATTGCCAGTATTTTACACACGATAAGGCTTTCTCTCCAAGGCTTTCCGCAAACAAATTCATTCCTCAGGTTGTGCCCAAGCGTGGCTGTTTATTCACGGAACACCTTGGGTCTCAAGCCTTATCTACCACTATATACACACTATAGCTAAGTCTTACAAATATCTATATACTATGGGTTTATAATCTTATTTGGTACATCCTCTTATCTCAGAGAGAAAATAATACGTATATAAATATTTGCACTTGTCCCATAACCATGTTCAATAAACCCGCTCCCAGTTCACATATGAGCTCGCATATATGATCAAGGTGAAGCGTCCCTCATTCACATCAATACATGCGGTTGACATGTGGTCTCTCTCTCTTTACTAATATGTGACATTGATGATCGTAACATTATGCATTTACTTACATCCAAGGGTCGGCAGAGGATTTGTGGCATCGACAAAAACTCATCCGTTTAAAAGGATGGCAATTCAAACTTTGAATGGTGATATGTATACAAATGAATTTCCAAGAAAATTTTAGAACATGTATCTTAATTTAATACAATGAGGTTTAGTTGGAATGAATAGTTCCTCAATTTGTAGGGGTTTTGTGCTTACTAGAATCTAGTCATCCACAATGGATGAGTATACATAGACGCCATGACCCCCAAGAGCCAAGGGCATCTATGTTTTTAATTTGAACCTAATTTTTCAATAACATGAAGGTACTCAACCATTTGAGAAGTGCACTTGAAGAATAAGATTTCCAATATCTTTTTAAGGTCTTTTTTTACAAAATAACTTAGAATAGAAGGATGCAGCTCAAATACACATATAGGGGTTAAGATTGGCCACCATGACGAGATTTATTATGATAAGTTTGCATTGTGTGCACAAAATATAATACCTATTATAGGCTCAATGGTGAACACAATTGGGAGGGACTATGTAAGCTTGTAGAGATAAAGAGAGGTTTCACTTTGCACTCTTGTATTATTTGGCTACTCCCACGGGTAGGTCACTCTAAGGCATTTTTGTGCACCACGTGCAGCTAGGGGTTTTTTGTTTTGGGGCTATTTACCTTCAAGGGCTGAATTAAAGTCTCCCTATAATTACTTAAATTTCAAAAATGGCCCATTTGTTTGCACCCTTCCATTACTTATATTGTCCAAGTCACTGCAATTTTTTGTACTCAATATTCCTTTTAAGTAATAAAAGCTAATCTACTTCCTAACGCATTAACGAGTGTTAAGGGAAACCATGGAAACAAAGAAGGGTGCAAACATTAATATCATTGCAAACAAAGTTATGAAGAAAACACATAGGAGACCATAGCAAACATACTAAACATATCTTCTAGTCCTTATCTTCAACCCCTATATTAATTTTACAAAAAAATAATGGCCCACATTTTATGTCCATCTAACTTACTTATAACGGGATTGTCTACATTTAATGGCCCCTTCATTATTTGGAATTCCTTTATAATTTTTATTTCAAATGATTTTAATCCTCTCTATATTATGCCGCACGTCGTTTTTAAAATGCACTAAGTGACCTACCCGTGGCTACTCCACTCCAATTATGAAACCTTAGAAGTGAGAGATTGCATGATATGTGATTGCTAGGATTGATGAAACAAGTCCCAAGCTGATCCAACCACCATAAATCCACGTGAAGTTAGAAGTGTGCACAACATGGTCAAATACCTTAATGTGAGGTATTTGGGCCTTATGTGATCACTATTCTTGATGTGAAACCTTACACCTGGTATATGGCAAGGCATGTACCATAGGTTCATAGCTGGTTCGACAGAAAATAATTCTAAAAATAGACGCCGAAAATTTTGGAATATTATTGGCATTTTTTGCCGAATATGAAATTAATTATTTTTCAAAATTTCCGAAAAGTAAGAAATTTTTACTTCTCACTAGAGTTTTACTTACAGTGGAAGCATATGTGAATTTTGAAAGAGAGAAGGTGCTCCTTTTGTAATCAAGCTCACTTACATTAGTCCACAAAGAATATGGGTTAAGAAGTAGCAAGACTCTAGGTGAGGCTTTTCAAATGTGTTGTACACAAATTTTTGGAGTCCAATTGAGCATAGAAGATGAAGTTTTATAGAATTTTGTCCAACTAACAAAAGTTGAGAAATCAATCCTTCTTCCACCTCCAACAAGTTTTGTGTCAAAATAAGTCTTTATGCAAAAGATATGGACAAAACATTGCAGCCGTGTAAAGATCAAAAAATTAAAATGCGTTCATAACAGTTTTTCGGAGCTCATTTGTGCATAGAAGATCAACTTTTTTGGAATTTTGTTGGTCTAAGAAAAGTTTAGAAATCAAGTAATCTTTCACCTCCAACAAATTTCATGTCATTTGAAGACTCTATGCAAAAGTTATGCGTGTTATAAACATGAAGTCTAACTCGGTGCTTCACCTCAAAGTTTACATATCCCATATGCATTGTTGAACACAACTCCACTCTACTTGCATAAAGCACAGAGCATTCTCAACTCTTCACTCACATCTTACTTGTCATTCAATGCAAGAGAGATGTACAAGATATAAGCTTACATAGAAGATAGAAAATGAATTTAAGCCGAAATTTTAAAATTGAAAGAGAAAATTGCCGAAAATATGAATATTCTATTTTTAGGTGCCGAACCGACTTTTTGAAATTTAATTAATTATTCGGCTAACATGTGTCGAACCAGCTATGAACCTACGGTAGTCAATAACGGACTCCTAGAAGACACAATGAGCATAATGAGATTTGAGTATGTGCTCATAAAATATTATTTAGTCTAGGTTCAATAGTGAACATGACTAGGAGGGTTCTATGTGACTGTCAAGTTAGAAAGAGGATATTCACTTTGCACTCCTCATACCCTTTGACATATGTACTCCAAATCTAAAACATAAAATAATGTTATATGAGTTTCGCGATTGCATGAGACTATTTCCAAGCCAATATGGCGGCTCAAAATGTGTGTGGAGTTGGAAGTACCCATGATATGACCACAAAATTATTTGAAGTTCATTGTGGTCTCAATTCATATTAGAAATATGTTTAAATTGTAAATGTTTGTTGAAGTTTTCACTAATTGAATGATGTGTGTGCTTGTTGTAGATAGGTTTTTAGATTGGGTTCCAATTAAGAAAACCACGCAGGGAAGGCCAAATGAGTGTCAGGTGTTGCATCTAGGGATCACCATTGAGTTAATTGATAGATTACAAGAGAATTAAGATGTATTTAGGACAACAAACACAGGGAAAAAGACTTCTAGAATGAGTTTTAGGATTGATTTAATTAAGGTTGAGGGTCACTCACAGCAGTACATGCAATTGATCAGTCACTCCCTCACAACCCACTCTCATCAGTAACATCACTCTTATAATGTGTTTTGCAATTCAGGGAGTCACAGCTCAGCCATAGACATTTGAGTACGCCATAGTCTCAGAAACCCAAGGCAAAAACTCCTTGAGGTGAACCATAGTCTCTTCAGTAAAGTAGCCAAGTATCGAAAGGCCACACCACAGTCAGTAAGGATATTATGTTCACAATTGACTCCTCCTATGGTTAAGTGATGGATTTAATTAAATTAGTTATCGACCACAGTAATGAATTATTTCCTTAGTCAGTTTTAGACTTAACACTATCTCAGTGGAATTGAATGCATTAAAATAAATTATTAAAATTAACAAAAGTCTAACGTGTGACAGAAACCTAGTGACCGAGTCTAAGCGAAGCGAACTGAACCGGACCGGGACCGTAAGAGTCTAATCGGTAGGACCATAGTCTGCACGGCACGGCCATAGTCTAGTCACCAATAACAGTCACAAGTAACCAGTGTCAAGTCACGTCTCATAGAGAGGGCCATAGTCTTAGTATCCAGTAACCAGTAACAAGTAACCAGTAACTAGTAACCAGTAACCAAGGTCTTGTTCTCGGCTAAGGAGCAGGCTGCTCCTCCTTTTATGCTTGCCTTTGAGTGCTCCCCCTAACGATATGGGTTAAATACCCACACTTCTCCCGCGACTCCTTCCTTTTCAGTCTTCACTCCCGCGCGCGCGACTTCCTCTCCGATCGGCCACATCTACGCTTTTCGTTCCCCCTCTTCGCAATTGGCGACAAGTTTATCACAGCAACACTTCTTCCTTTGAATGCATTTGAGCTTATCCACATCATTATGGTGAGTAATCACTACACCGATTCCGTGCATCAGACAAAGTGCTTCGACAGAACAATCTTCGCACTCTCTCTCAAGGTGATAATTGCTACTACCACTTAGCAAACTCCATCGCGGCAAACTTTCAGAGCCTCATTACACCTGCTCACTCGACACTTAATTCAGTAGTGATTTCCACCGACGAATCTCTACTCTGAAAACATAACGTTGTTATCCGTTTGGAGTTACAGACAAACTTTGTGTGGACAGGTATTTTCCTTCACTCAAATAGCACCTTAGTTATCAAATGAGTATGTTATCTAAGGATTTGACTTCAAGATATCTTCTATACTGAATTCATCTCGAGTAATCTCCACTACTCTCTTCCCTTTGGCTGATGAGTTTTCGACACTGGATTTTCATTCTGATCGAGAGTTCAACTTCAATCATTCACGGTAAGTTAACCACGACCATCACAACCATGAAAGGAAGGGGGTTTGCTCACTGAAATAAGTTCTTGCATTCAATTAAAACACTTATCACCTCAGGCGTCCAGACACACTTACTTATTTGGCTTGGAGTCTCCTGATTAAATTTACAGAATTAAGACATAAAGTGGCTCTCACGGAATTTCACATTCCTCATTCCACTCATGCACATAGATAAGCCCAAAGGATATAATATGGTTAAACTGCTTCGCACAGTTTCACCTCAGACAATCACAAGACAAAGGTAAATAGAATTCACTTCTTTCACCGATGTTTGATTTCAACTTGCACCTGTATAGGAATTTCCAAAGAGAAGACAGGATGTTTCTCAAACTTCTACCCTGAATTCACATCAGATAGAGTGGGATTAATCCAATCAATTCTCATGGCCGAATACACACTGAAGGGACAAATTTCACATTCACCCGATGATGACATGATGAGTTCACAATGCGAACTTACATTTCCATTACCGGGAGTGAATCATAAGACACGATTTACAATCTTCAATAGGCTTCACGCCAAGAGTAATTAAACAAGGTAGACTCCAGCAACTGTAGAGAGATTGTCTCTCCCTTCCCGAGAGGACCACTACCAATCAGTCACGTTGGAATTTCACATTCAAACCCGGTGACTGATAGACTTTCACCATTGAAATCACACGACAATTAATTTACTTCTTTCACAGAAGTAAGACGTCGCAACTTCACTCTGGATTCTTCCCGAAACCAGGAAATATACTCTGACTCAATTAATTCACAACGTATACCCACACAACAAATTCAATCTTCTCACATAGAATTGACAAAATAGCTTCACGCTTATATTATGTAGAGTAAAATGTACATTCAAAAGGGCTTCACACCCAAGTTAGACTCGCTCAAAAACTGCAAGACGAGGGAGACTCTCTTTTCGAGAGGAACTCACTTCTCCTCCCCCTCTTCTCCTCTATATCCCCTGAACTAGCTTCCTTGCCTCTTGGGGCCAGATTTCATAAGTCTCTTCGACTTGGTCACATGTCTATTGCCCTGTCCAAAATACTCTTCCTCTTGGAACTGTTTCATATGAACTAAATGTCTCACCCTTAGCTCATTTCGGATAATTGATCACTAATAACTTACTTTAGTGTCCATTTCACATTGCAAGTGTCGATATGAATTCACATCCTATCAAAATCCTAAAATGACTATTCTGAGACCAAAAAGTTGTACCACACTTGTACTTAACAACTGGTTTGCACACATGTCGTCCTAGTCCATTGCACATGTGCAATACGAATAAACCTCTCAAGTCATCCCTACACCGCTCAACATCCCACCATTGACACTAATCGATTCCAGAATAACAAACAACGGTAGTCTCACCACCACCATCCACGTTGTCCATTATACGTTAAACGATTTGTCCACATCCAATGAAAGGGATGGAAATTAACTTGAAGTGAATTTGTGTTGTGTCCAATACGAATGACTTTGGATAGAAAATGGGAGGTTGGGGAGTAGTGGAGGGGCCTAGAAGAATCGCTCCATATGAGCATACCTCTCATCCATCCAAAGTAAACAAGGTGTGTTTTTTTTATAATAATTGTGTGCTTGATTTGCCTTAATTTAGTCCCATTTGACTTATTTAAATAAAAATGATGCTAAATATGGTGTCAAATCAATTATGCAATTGGAAAATTGGAAAATGGTATTTTTACTATGTGATTGAGAGGTATTTACTCTCGTATTCAGGAATGCCAAGGGACCATGAATGGAGACATTTTTCATTGAGAAGAAGGAAGGGGTTGTGAGTAGAGGGAAGGGAGGTTTATGTCATGGAAAGTCCTCCCATTTCTCCATGAAGTATGACGTGTATGGTAATTCTATTATACATGGAGGGGCAAAAAATTTGTTTGCAATGGAAAGACAATTCCAACCACAAAAACAAACATGCCCCTCTTATGCATGCAAGATGTACAAGGAATACTAGAAAGTTCTTTGAAAAAAATAACTTTTTACTCACCTAACAAAGCCATGGGGTTGATGTCCAAAAGGCCCAGAATTTGTAGTGAATTGTTTACAATTTTCTAAATATAAAAATCCATATAAAAATATATTTTAAAGAGGTTATGGCAATTGGACTTAATACACCAAAGAGGCAACTATGGCTAGATGCCCATCTCTTTGAGTTGAGCCCCTAACATTGTTATATGAGTTGAAAATATAGGATATTCTAGTGTAGCTCCTATTTGAAAATTAGATCACAAAGTAAGAATCAAGGGCTATGAATTAGTCCAAAAGTAGCCACTGGAGAGCCAATTTATAAGGCACGTGGAGCTAATAACCTAATTGATGATAGCCCATATTGTAGTGAGCCACCGACTCCAAAAACACATGCAACCTTAGATAAGTTCCTCCCACCTCATTGTGTGCCTCCAAAATTCAACATTGATGTGCAATTAGGTTGCCCCACGTTATTTTATCAACATTCCATGTTAGTTTAGATATTTTGTTATCACGAGTAGCAAAATACATGATTTTTTTTTCTACTGTGGCTACCAAACGGATTGATTAACAAAGATATGATTTCCCATGATTTGATTTTGAGCAGAGGTAATTTGCATGGATAAAGAGGCAATTTACTTGCAATGTAACCCAATTGCACATATTAGTGAGCTCAGTAAAAGCTGAGAGAAAATTATCACATACAAGCGTGCCTCTCATCCATCCAATGCAAAAACTTAACCTCCTAAGAAATGTTGCTTTATTGTAGAGAACTACATCTAGAGCAATTTTAGCATTAAGAGAATTATTTGCTTCTTCAAGATTTTTTTTTGATAAATCAAGAAAACAATTAGAGGACGTGAGATCGCCATGCAAGTTGAATAGCAAGGAAATGGTTACCTTTGTGAATGAAATTCAAAAAATCGAGAGGGGAAAACGAATAAGAGAGCAGGTTTACCGAGCAGGGCCACAACACAATGATGGAGGAAGGAGGTGTTGGGGCATGCCCTTAGGCTAAAACTCGGGACTAAATAGGACTTGACTTCCAAGATTGGTTTGTCTAAGAGATCAAAGTCATCCTAAAAAGGCGAGTGTGAAGCCAAACTCACCCTATTAACATGGGTCTAGATACATGCATTCTGATATTTGTTTAGAATTTGGGCTTGAGGTATGGACTCACAACTAAGGTAGAGGGAGCTTAAACCAACACTTTAAGCTATTGCACATGGCTACGTGGTTGATATAATTAGAGATCATACTAGCCTTTGGGCTTAACATAGGTAAAAAGGAAAAAATAGCCTCAATTGAATATTTGATGAATATTCAAAGTCCAAACCACTACCCTTTTTAAACCAATCCCTAGGCCATGTGCATGACGACCTTGCATATGATGAGGACTCACACCTTCATTGCCTAGGACCAGTACAACATAGTTGGGTACTTGACCCAAGTGAGATCAAAGCCCAACTAGTAATAATGTGCAAAGTTACATAGCCACCTCCATGATCCCACCTGGTTCGGTTGCAAAAATGTCACCTTGCATACTAGGTACCAACCTTCTTTGTGCTTTCTAGGCCTACCTCCTTGGCTTTATGAATAGAATGGCTATAATTGTCCCGGCCCCCCCCCCAATGTTCAATATTGAAGTCTTCAACACCTGTCAAATGTCATTTTGGCCGTCAAAAAAGTTTTTTTTGTGTGTGGGGGGGGGGGGGCACTTCACAAAAATGTGCTATGCAAAGTTTCCACTCTTCACACTGTAGACCTCTTCAAAAAATGTTTGTCACAAAATACAATGGCTATAATTTGCAAATAGAAACATAATTGGACACCAATCTTGTCGCTTTAGCAGACACTTCCAAATTCCAATAACTCCTCCAATTTCGACTGTGCAACTTTGACTTGACATTGACTGCAACTTCAACTTGGCAAGCACAACTATATGTGAACGTGGGTTTTCCAAACATAATTGGGTGAAGAGTGATCGTAGAAGTCAATTGAAACTTGAAACATTGGACACATTGATGCGAGTGTCATTATGCGGTCGTCTAATGGAAAATATGGATTGGGCTAGAATTTTTGACACTTGGAAATCGACCAAAAACCGGAGGGCTTTGCCTTCGGAGTTGGATGATGATTAAGTGCATTGTGTAGCAAATCTAAATAATAATGCATCATTTTATTGCATGTACTTCCTCAATATAGTGAGACATCATATTATTTTCATATTCAATACAAAACGGCCAATATCAAGTTCTTTTTTTCTTTTTTTTCTTTTTTTTCTTTTTTATTGGTGAAGTGTTGCAAAAAAGTTCGAAGCCCTTCACATTGGAATGTATGTGCACACTTCAAACTTGAACATTGCCCCCCCCCCTCTTTGAATATAATAGCTTTAATAAGCAGTAACAAGCGGCCCTGAATCCACATTGAACCAACCCAAGATAGAGTGGAGTATGTTACTTATCCTATGTGGAGGTTGTAGAGGCCGATATGAGATGGCGTCACTAATGACACCTAAACCCGTCACTTCATGGGCTTGGACACTCTTTGTCCATGGGGAACGATTCAAGCTAATAGAAGCAATTGGGAGGCATTCATAAGTGTTGCTTTTGGGTGGGGTGTGTGTTTTAACACCGTTTCAATCAAATCACTTGGGTGTCAACTAGCATGTGAAATTCAGGGCCAAACCTAAGAACCTGGGTATGGACCCGAGTTCTATTCTAATCATATGATACTCTTGTGTTAAAAGAGACCGGAATAGAACTCAAGTATAGACACATGTTAATGAGGCGAGTTTGACCTTGACTCCACCTTTTAAGCATTATCTTACTGTTCTCCCTCTTTAGTATGTCACATTTGGGAAACAAAAAAATGGTCGTGTTATTGAGGTGTCGTCTTCTCGTTAATATGGCAATTGGCGTAAAATTGTTGTCCTATGGAGGGAATACAAAAACATAAGCAATATGAGCTTAAAATTTTATACAACGAGTTTAAGTAATACTCCCTCTGTTTCACAATAAAACCATGGTTTCTGCATAAACTCCGTGCCAGAATAAAACCATGGTTTCGTTACGGACCTCCTCCGGGCATGACAGAGACGTCGGCAACTTTTCGGCAGCTCCCAATTTTGGTTAAAAAGCGCATTGTGGTTCAAATCCGGTCACTGTTCTTAATCCCGCACTGAAATAGAAACCACAATTTTATTTTGAAACAGAGGGAGTATAACTTTTTTAAAATAATAACTTATAACTCCAAACAAACACGAATATTCTCAAGAACTCTTGAAATAGGAGTTCAAAGATCTCTAGTGTTGCCTACCCAAGTTAGCAATTGTCATCTTCTCTAAATTCCCCACTAGTTTTTGAACACTAATAATTTCATTAACACCAAAATACAAAGAGTAGTCTAATAAGGAATTAGACAACAATGATGCATGACGTTTAGCATCGCTAAGCTTTAATGTAGGTGGAGCAACATCATCCACATCTACTGAATGTAGATCAACATTAAGATCAAAGCCTTATGCATAGTTGATTCCCAAATCAACATCCACCAACTCATGAATACTCAATTCTAGCTCAATAATCTCTTCCCCCTTGATTTAAATGTAAGTCTCGATTGACGTCTCATCATCACCCAATCGCAAATTTGAAATCAGAGCACCGAGTTCATCAATTCGTCTTGCATTCTATTCTTCTCCCTTTCATCAACTAGGGCAAAATCAACTTTCCATGTTGCAAGTAATATACACGCCATCCTCCAACAATTCTTGACTATTTATGCATCCAACTCACTCCATACTTTATAACTCCACATAATAGTTTGTTTGATGTTGGGCATCACCTTCCTTAAGTCCTTCAATGTAGCATCATCATACCATGATAAAACTCACTACAAAAGTTTATTCTTATACTGAATTTTGAAAGATGCTATTGTACCTTGATCCAAAGGTTGGGACTACGCTTGTAACATTGGGAGGAAGGAATACCAAAGTCATGTTGCTCAATTCCAAGGTTGAAAAACCACGAGACTTACCAACTTTGGCAGAGCTAATAACATGTGAAGATGCATAATCCAAAATCATAATCACCTTTCGATTTTGGCCTTTGAACTAATTGTTGAGCTGCAAAATCCAAGGTTCAAATATATTCGCCTTCAACCAACTTGTTTTATTTAAGTGCCACCGAACATACTCATGAGGTTGCTACCTTCCAAAACATCGTGGTTGCTTAGACATATAAATCACAAGCAACTTCAACTTATCAGTCTTAGTTAAATTAACAGCAAGAGCAATTGTTACACCCTCCTTCTTTAACTTCCGACCCTTCACCTTCCCTTGTGCTAATGTTTTATTATTATGTGCTCTAAAATACAATCCAATCTTATCCATGTTGTAAACATCTTCATGCTCAGAATCTGACAAAAGAATATAAAGAAAGCCACTCTAACCCCTAAGTAGGTCCATTATACATGAGTAACCCTAATTATCATTAAGTTCCCAATGATAAGTGAAGTTCCCAAGTAATTCCCACGTGAAAATAGATGTATTTTAGATGTACATAACATAGATGAAAGGAATTTTAGCATTAATTACCTCTTTCATATGACAAAACAAAGATTCTAAATGTCGTATTATCAAGTGTCATAGTCGTATAAAAGAGGGAGTTTTGACTAAAAAGTTTGGTCGCGCAAAAATGTGTCATAATATCGAGGGTGTCGTTTTAAACGAGTGTCGTACTAACAAGGTTAAAATGTACTCTCTTAGCTATACCAATTGTGGAATTCAGTTCCTAATAAGGTAGAGGTGATTAAACCAACCTTTGTTGATTTAATCTATTCTTGAATCCATTTGAAACAGTGGTATACATGATTGGCATAGAAATTGGCTTAGACATGGGATAAACAAAAATGAACTCAATTGCATATCATATGAATATACCACAACCGTTCGAAGTCACTTACCCCTAGCTTTTTAAATTCATGCCCATACCCACATTTTTCTCACTGCAAATTGCTCTCAAAACCGTATCGACATATTTCGTTCAAAATCACCCCTGCTTTGTGTCCAAACCCACCCTAGTCATTTTGACACTTGCTCAAATCCAATCCTACTTCCGCTTAAAACCGGAGTGGGTGAAAAGTGGGGAGGTGTCAATCCTACAAAGTCTCCCTAATTTAATCATCAAAATATCCTACTTTGCATCACGGGGAGGTCACTCCATTGTCAAGTTGAAAACCACGTGCGAACAAAGTTTGCTACCCCTATATTATATGCCATAGATAATTTTTAAAATTATGATTTTTTTCTATATATACATATCCATTGATAATATCTCTTGTATATTTTTTTGAAATTTTTAGTCATCTCCATTTTTTCTAGTAATTTGTTTAGTTCAATTATGTGTCATTCTAGTTATAAACAGTATGTTTTCTAGAAAAAAAAATTATCAAATTTGGTTATAAATTTTTACTATGTAATAGATACCATGTATATGTACTCATAATTTTTTTTTGATAAAAGTTTGACCCATTTTGTTGATGCAACTTAGAAAAAATATATTTTTTTTGTTCGCACGTGGTTTTCAACTTGACAATGGAGTGACCTCCCCATGCTTTGCATACGAATGCAAGCAAAACGATTAACTCAATGGTACCCAAAAGTGATCCCAAATGATGTAAACAGAAGACCCATCCGACCAATCACAACATTCGGCCTATCATTGCATCCTTTTCGAGCCACCACTTTTACAATTAACCATTTTGGGCCCACACAAGAATCATTGTACTCCTGGTTTAGTACACCAATAGTGATCACTCATTGTTTTCCGTTTTTCTACCTTAAGCCCCACAATCAACATAAAGACATGCCCCATCACCCTTACATTGTTTTACCCGGAAGCTAAAGAACCCCTATCGAGCTTTGTCCGCCTAAGAATTCGTTGCCCCTGACCCACCCTCTAGTGCCCAGACCAAACTTTACTGGTGTTGCCCACGTTGTTGCCCGTAGCTTGCTTGATCGGACAGAACCATGGACGGAGTCAACTCCAATCACGTTAATCATCCTTCGAGCCACATACCTTCATTGGACATTGTGAACATTCTTTCCTCCCATGTCCTCGAATTTGCATCACATTTGCTATTATGTTATGCAAACGAAATCTGCTAATGTGTTATGCACCAGTTGTAGATCTAGATCTAGAATTGTGTCATGCATTAAATCCAAAGTTATGTCATATACCATATCCAAAATTATGTCATGCATCATATCCATAAATGTGTTATGCACCAGATTGAGATCCAGAAATGTATCATCCACCAAATCCAAAAACGTAGTATGTAACAAAATCAATGGATCCGAATTTGTTAGTGCGCACACCTATTTCATACAAATAGTGCTTATAGTCAAGTGGTCTTCCTCTCTAAGCATGTGATGTTAAGATTTTATAGCTTAGTGTAGACACCTTCTTGTTTTGTGCCTACGCTAACATAATTTGTAGGTTGTGCATGAGTATTTATGATCGCACTTAATTTAATTATGTACTAGTAGTTGACGTGGTGTTATGAGATTTTACTATGTCTAATGATCATGTCGATTCATTATAATCTACCATTCATATCAGTGTAGACCTATGATTATTTTGTATCCATTCCATTGGATTATCACTTATGATTTTTGTGAGTCTCCAATTAGTTAGTTAATCCAATTGATTTACTAAACACGAACTTGTTGATTTGATAACATATATCCATATATACATAACATATTGATTTGACGAGTTTTGCGGTTTCAACACAGTTTATCAAACATGGCTGGAATTATGTTGTAGTTTGAGTGAAATACTTACAATTCTCATTACAAGAGAGTCAACTTCATCAACTGCAAATCCAACTACAAGATAAATGACAAAGGTGCTAGTCTAATCCAGTTGTCTTTACAATGGCCATTACAAATAATATGTGAGGGAGTTGGTAATGAAAAACATAACCATTTAATTGCAAGAGAAGGTGCAATTTCATTTTTTTAAATACAACACAACGACATTCATTATACGCGACGGCAACCATTCATTGATAAATCAGTAAAGCATCATAACCATCCGCACCAAGTTTAAGCATGGAAAACGCATAGAATATCTTAATTCCTAAAATCATAAGAGGACATTTCTGTCATTCATACTTAATTGATTGGACATTCAACAACTCACTTGCATTGGACCATTTTGTCTCCAATATGTGTTGTCCGCAACTAGGTAGACCTAAAATTCACACCACTTGCAAGCCAAGATCAACCACCCGAGGTTTTATTGTGACTTGGAGTAATTTAATGGTCATGTGGAAGGTTAGGCCCCAAATGAGTATGATTTCTTGATTTCCTCTCGGTTTTGCATTGGTCTTCATGAGGTGGTTGTATTTTGAGTCCATTCATGCAATTGATTTTTCAATTTATGCCCCCCAAAAATACAAGATCGACCATCCGAGTCATTTGCTTGATCCTTTGTCAACAACATTGGGGTTTTTTTATCCATGTGCAATGTGCTAGTGGCCTACTTGTACAACCAACCAAAAACTAACCTTGGAGATAGTTTTGAGCACTTCAAATTAACCAAGAGCATGTACATCATTAAACACTAGAGTCGATTTCATTTCAAAATTCTTAGTTTTCTAGTTCTCATCCATTGTCTCAAAGAAAAGAAAAAGAAAGTAATGCCCATGTCCTACCATTGTCTTAATTTCTCTATGTGGAAATTGAAACCGATTTTCAAGAGCCCGTTCAAGAATATGAAACTCGTTTCATTTTTTCCTTGTTCAAGGAGGGAGGGAGGGAGGGAGATCACCTTGATCATAACTGCAATTTCATGTCTCAAATGTCAAAAAGGGAAGATGTATTTGTAATTAATTTAAGAACCTCCTTTCCCTCTTTGTTTAAAGGAATAGCTTGCTAGAACCCCCGTATTATCAACTTTTGTAATCCCTAGTTAATCATTGTAGACAACTACCATTTTGGATTCAATACGTAGAATCTAAATGGTCTCTCATGATCCCTCAACCTTGTGAAATTAAAACAAGCTTCACGAGGGGGTTGGAGGAAATGAAGCGCATTGAAGATTAAAATATGGTGTTGGATGTTTCAATTTGGCATCAAATTTAACAACGTTCGTAGAGACATGGATGTAGACCACTAGGTCACACGGGTTGTCAGGGGTAGAGTTCCTTGGCACCTATTGAGGAGAGGGTTAGAATGAGTACATGTTCACAACCTCTACCACTAGGGAGGGTAAAAAGGATTAACCCTATGTAGAAGCCATATACTACTATTAAGGACAACGTAACACCTATATTGGGATCAAAAACCCTAAAATTGTCTAATGATGTTAGTTTGGTACAAATCAAGAATAAATCTATAGGGGCAATTTTTTCTACTCCACCCCTAAGAGTAGGTATTATGAGACAAAATCTAGTAAGTATGCAATGGAACATTGTTTAGCCACTATAATATAATTATAGTCGGTAAAGTCAAGTTCCATTGCAAATAAGTGAAGCAAACACAAGGAACGATTGGAGTTATGTGATGCTATGGAACATTATATTAATAGAATAATGTTACAAGTAGTTTTCATGTGCCAAACTATAAAAAATTCACATAAAATGGCCACGTTTCTATATGTGTCGCATGGATGTTCACTCTTTCATCTATATATAATAGTTGTTGTTATTGTATGCAACATGAATGTTGCTTGTAATGCTACGAATTTGAAAGCACGATGTCTTGGCCCATTGCGCCTAAACATACGAATTAATGTTCTAGGTCATTTCCAAACTGTTTGCTCAACATGCCCTTCGTTGATATTCATTTGTTTTGGAACCTTGGAAAAGTGACTAGGTCCAGCACCTACCCGCCCTTGCCGTAGGTTGCCAAAATGCACAATATGAGGATTTTGGTATAACCCACCCATTATTGTAGAAACCATGCCCCCCCCCCCCCCCCACCAAGTCTAGCATCGACACGCAATTGAGTATATATAGGCATAGTTTTGTGCACAAGAAGCCTTTCAACCATGTGTTGCCAATGGGTAAAACGTGGTGGCTTTGAGTCATAGCTTTTGAAAGGCCAATGGACTTGTATCTCGCACTTGACAAGTGGACCCGCCGTTGAAGTGAATTTTCCTCCTTTTTTCCCACTTTTGAATAACCACAAGCTTTGTTGGTTGTACACGACTATGCATAGGAGGTGAGTTGGCAATGAGAAATCTCACATGATAGAAGTAATTGACGACTAATAATTATTGTTGATAACCTCATTGGTTGCACATTCTAGCTACATGCATGTGTTCATGCATTTCCAATTGTCTATGAGTATGGAAATTGGGAAATTCCAAGAAAAATGGATATACTACAAGGGTAGAAACGATAGTTAATCATTTGTAGGAGGGTGACCCCCTAATCTCAAGGGAACCCAAACTATGGGTACATTATTATTATCCAAAGTCGCAATACATTATTATTATCCAAAGGGCATGGAGAGATCTCCTTGTGGGTTGTTGCAAGGGTAGCAAGAGTCCCCTTGCAACATCCTCACATTGGTCTTCTAAATTCTTGTCTCTATTTCATGATTGTAGTACTAGGCAACCTCAAACATTTTTTCAAGTGGACCATCAAGTTCATATAAGCCTTTATTCACGAAGACCATTGCACTCCGTTACTCTAAGACATTAGCCTTTTTGACATAATCCTCATGTATTTTTCAATCTCATATGCCTTTTGGCTTCCTGGACTTTAATATTGATTTCATGTCATTTCAATTCGTGAAAAAAAAAAAGTTGTTCTCCCTTACACAGAGGTCGTCGCCATCAAGGAGTTCTTCTTGAATAAATGGCATCTCATGCCATTGAACATGAATACCGAGTATTGGCCCAACTTTGTATGCACCTTTGTTCATATCGGCAAACCACCACTATAAGGCTGAGTTCACGTATGGACCTCCCAACTCAAGAGTCCCGATTCACTTGAGGTCAATCTGTGCAATCTTAGTCGTTGAGGGCATGGAGGTTGGGACTCACCACTTCACACATGGTTCCAAGTCTTAAATCCCAATTATGATGTGGATGCCTACATGACAAACACTATTTGAAAGTGAGGCTCGGGACTTTGTTGAGCAAAAAGCTAGACCCAACTTGCAACACGCCTTGAGATTTTTTTGCATAAAACAATCAAGATATGACTTTAAGGAATATAAACCAAGCTCTAATGGTTTCTCGAGGCTCAAAAGTTGGGACTTTGCCTCCATGTTGGGACTCCATGTGAATTGGCCCTAGTGGTAGATTCATTTCATCGAATGCGCAATGAAAAGAATTTCTCACAATATGGGTGATCGCATACATTAGTCAACATAAGAGCTCACTTTGAAGCCTTCCTTGAGACCAAGTTGACATTATTCTCATTTTTTGGATAACTAATGTTATGTTCTGAAGGGGGGGGGGGGGAGATAATGTTATGTGATTTTCCAATACTTGTTATAATACAAATGATAAATCCCAACTCAGCGTGTCCTACATAACATCAATAAAATCACAAATGAACACAATCTTTTGAGGATGCAAATTTGATGAGTGTGGCCATGATCCAACTCCAAAGCATGGTGGATACAAGGCAACTTAAACCGCACTATAGTGTTCGCCCATTTTAGTTGTACTTTGGTTACTCTCTTGCAATTACATTTTCAATTTGTGCCAAAAAAAGAAAAAGAAAAAAAAGCGCACTGTAGCTAGCATGTCTCATACAACGGGGTCAAAAATATTACCTATGTTTTGACCCAAATTATTATCTATGATGTGAGGCATGCACCTTGAGAATGTAGGGTTTCCGATAACATTGGAGTAGATAGACTTGTTACCTGCTAACTCAATCAATCTCACATAAGTGTAGTACATGTGTGATATTGGGGTGATTTTGTCATAGGTTTGGAAATTGATATCACAACGTTTATCCAAATGATTTGTTTTCAAAATTTGAAATTACTCTAAATTTTCAAAGGCAAGATTCTCTCCCAACCCATATTCACAGCATATGTTGACCTATTTTTAACAAATGGGAGATGAAACTTGAGTACAATTAGTGGCTTGTTGAGGAATGCAAATATGTGCCTTTTAACTTAATCCATCATGACGAATGTGATGGCTACATGTGTGATTCTTCATGAATGTTTCCATCATATTTGAATATAACGACTACATGTTTGGAACTTCACGACTTTAGGGGAATCCATATATAACGATTGGGGGGTATCATAAATGGGTTTGACTACTCTACTTGGGCAATTCTCTTAGCAAGATGTATTATGTGTGGCCCCAGATATGTAAGGGACGAAGAGACTAGTTGTTACAATAGCCACAAGGAATACGATGAAGAGATAACATTGGGTGGTTGTTACCAACGCAAGTTATGGTGTTGCTACACCTTTGAGTTTGAGTCGGTCTAGTTTCTTATGTAATTTTGAAATGGACATCATGAATATGGGGGAGGGAGCTTGGGCAACATAAAGCTCATGGCCGATGGGAAGAGAGTTGAGGGGAGTGTCTAAGTATTTAGATATAGATAGGGTCATATCCATGGTAATATTTGATAAGTAGCTTACTCTTCTTGAGACAAGCACATGACTAATAAAGGTGGTGCCCATCACCATAATTCACCTTCAAGAAAAACACCCCCAATTGTTTCAAACAAGTTTTTCTTCAAATCTTGCTTGTTTTTCACCCATTCAAAAAACAAAAAAGAAACAAACAAAAATTTCCATATTGAGAGCTTCTAAAGATGTTTTCATAGAAATTGGAGGAGTCTCTCATAACTCTTAGCCATTTGGGCGAAGTGACTATTTAAATATTCATTTCTCAACATATAGATTGTTCCTGATTTTTACCGTGATTCTTGGACTTAGAAATTCACATTGGACTCTTTAGATTTGTTTCTAAAAAAACTTTAGCCTTATAGCCTACCCATAACTATAACAGGGACATAGTGAATGGTGATGGATTCAAGACTTGTCATCGATGGGCCAACTAAGGACATTTTTCAAGCCTCCCTATGCTAATAAAAAGGTGACATGGGTGGTTCACACTAACTAATCGATCAAACCCAATTTGCCATATTCATTGCAATTGTTTGAAATTGATACTTTCTTATTTAATATCCAATGTTGACCCTTCACATCTTCTATACTTGCTCAACATACATGTAAAGGTATAAAGTAATGAATGTATTTTTGCATGCACGATGACTACAAATCACAAGGGCACGCATTGCTTGCTTCAAGTCATTGCAGAATAATTTACGAGGAGTGCAAATGTTCCAAATTATTCTCAAATTCTCTTTGTATATTATCATGCTATGATTTCATCGACGAAATTACTTGGATTGTGAAAGAGAATCACAACGTGAGTCATGCTTCGAATATCCTTGACATGGCCTTGATGGCATTTGTCATTTGGTGTTGATTATGCTTTACCGATGTTTTCTATATTTACCTAGTCAAAGGTAAGATAAAAGCATGAACATCAAGTGATGAAATTGGTCACACAATACACATTACTATAATGTAATGAAATTCCACAAAGATTTATGTAAAAAGGTTGAGCAAACACCACAAACTTACATAATTGAGTTATGAGGGAGCTCGCCACCACGAGTTTCTCACCTCTCCTTATGAATATCAATTAGATATTAGCTTTTGAGGGTAAGTATTTGAAGTGGAGATGAATAGGTGTCATGAACAAGAATACATAACTAGAAGGATCTCAAGAATATTACTAGAATATCGTTGTCCTTTATAAACGAACGCCTTGAACGGGTGTAGACAAGTTGGCCATGCTCCCACATGGTTAGTTGAAAACATCAATAAGGTATTCTCCTACCCCCATCACAACTAGGTGAACCATATGGGTAACTTGAGCACCAAACTCCAAGAGCTGGGAGGTCACCAATAATATCATTGTTCCCACCTTTTGCAAATTAACATTAGACTTCCCATGGATTCATGCTAAGGCGTCAAATGGGTGTCAACCATCTCTAGCCACAAGGACCTCTTACCATTTGAACACCCTCTATATATGAATTCTAGTGCATGCAGAAATAAAACAACATGGTCAAGAAAATTCATGCCACTATTGAAATAGAGTGCTCTCGTTCTCTTCCACTCATTGTCCATACGTTGATATGTTGATCAAAACATGATGGAGCCGGACCAATTAAAGATGACCCGATACGCATGGCCATTAAGGTCACCAAGTCTGATAATGTTTCAACCTTAGGTGAGTTAACCTCAAAGCTCCCCTTGGATTCATGTTAAGGCCTTGGATTTAACCATCAAATCATACCACTTGAACACCATGTTCCAAAACCAACTTTTGGGTGCAAAAGATCCAAAGTTCTCTTAAACAAACATTTTCGATAGTACTCTAAGGATAAATACAATAACCAATTGGTCGAGATCATAAAAAATCAATGCTCAACATTTGCTCAATGTTGACCACATTAAGCACAACTTTAGAACCAATTAAGTAAATATCATATGTGCTCTTTAAAAAACTTGGCACAAAATAAAATAAAAATGAAACACTTAGTATGTTTTTAATGACATTGGATTTGTACAATATTTGCTAAACAACTGGTTCTTTTCTTAAATTTGTTGCAAATTGGAAGGACCCACGCCTCCTAGAAGCAACCACAATAGACCCATCTACATAAGATCAACACGTATGAAATCAAAACACATCTTGAAAACAATTAATGATGGCAACAACTGAGCATTCATTATTCAACTAAGGATGGAGGTTGGGTAGACCGGAAGTATGTAAAGTGAGGTCCGGGAACTATATCTTGCAGATGCCTCACCCAACAAATACAACATGAGAAACTTTGACAATGATGAAGGCATTCAAGTTTAGAATGGAACAAGCTCGTTGAGTTGAATAATGTTATGAGTCCTCTCATTATCTTTCAAACCCCCTAATTGCTCGACATTTTCCCCCAATTTGTGCCCACAATGCACATGACAAACATGTACAATTTCATTAAAAACATTACTCAACTCCTTGGATGCTATCCATGGGACCATGTATCGAGTGAGCATAATTTCCCTTTACATAATTGCATGATTCCCCGTTTATGGGAGCACTCATGCAATGTAATGTAGATATTACAACAAACATCTTTAATTTATCAATATTTTCTATATTACAACCTCATTCTTTTGGAAAGACACCATGATATAGTTACTCAATATTGGGTTTAATAATAAGAGAGCCATGGTCTCCCGGTTTTGTGTTAGGCCTACCTCCAAAAGATGAGTTTTTGAAAATAGTCCAAGTGAACATGAAACATGATGCATTTGATGCTATATAAGAGTCCATGTAGACTTTACATCCATCGTGCATTCACATACTCCGTTGGTCCCTCAAGCGTAGTGTGAAGCAAACTTGGACCGGCTCCGCCTTTTCCACCAATGAGAGTGCTTGAAGTGTAATGGTCATGGGCTCTCAGTCTCGTGTGTGAAGTGGCCCGTAGCTAAGTGAAGGTCATACAATTGTTCTTCAATGGGAAAGTGTGGTCAGATTCATGCACCTGGAAAAAGTGTTATGGGTCATAACTTAATATTATCATAGTGTCACTGATGGAGGCCACTCATCACCACATCATTGTGTGTAAGAAAGCAAGCAAATTGAACACGCTTTCCCCTAATTTCATTGCAGTAAACCAAAGTGAAAATTTATCATAAGGTATGTATGTGTAATTAGGTTCACTTTTCACGTTCTCCAACTCTTTCCAATCAAATTAATGCAACGGAACTCGCATCACATTCACAAATCTATGATGGAGCATCAACAAAGAAATCAAATTGAAAATTGGACCTCACTTGATTTGGTTATAATTATTGAAAGTTCATTTGTGCTCAAATCTTTATTTGATTACCTAAGTCCCCCAAATTTGTGACCATGGAGTCTTCGTGGGTAGTTTATGACTAGTGAAACATTGCTTCCCTAGAGCTTGTCGTAGTCATTTCACATGAGATCCATCAAAATGCCATCTAACATTATAAGCTTAGTAACAAGAGTGGAAAGTAAACCCACTAATAGCCTTCTCAATTGGATTAAGAGGGGCGATCCACGAACAATCTATCACACAATTCACATTCCCCCAACCAACCATTGAAATCAAAATGTCATAAAATATCTTACATGAAACAAATATTAAACAAATGAAAACTAGACAACCGACATGCACTGGTGGCACTACTATAGTAGAAGTTAGCCCACCTTTTGGAAAGATGGAATCACCACTTACCCTACATCATGGTCAAACATGACTTGCCTAAAGGCAACATGCTCATATTCATGTATGTGCAATAACACCCACGTTTTTGTCTTCCTTTCTCTCCGTTCTTTCTTTCTTATAAGCTTAGCAAACAATTCAACTTTCATGTTATCCAATTGAAACCTCGAGTGTAAAATGGACTTGGGTGAAAATGTATGTGGAAGAGGCTCCACCAATGAGGGATCTCCTTTCTTGAGGCACACAACATGGTTAAGTCAATGGCATCCAAAAGTGATCCCAATTGTTATGAAACATGGCCTATCCAGCCAATCATTGCATCCTTTTTGGACCACCATATTTTCAAAAAGCCACATTGGACCCACACAATAAATCTTCCTACTCCTAATTCAGTCTACCAATGGTGGTCATTCAACGATTTTTGTTATTTCTATTTTTATATACCAAGGATTAATACGATAGTTGATTGATTGGGATAGCCAAAAAATTGATGCTTGATGCTCGTTGAACACTAACCACTTTAGGTGTGCCTTTATATCCATTTAAGAATACTACAATGCACAATATACACTCTTTGAAATTTCACCACAAATTGAAGCATGGTCATCTTAATCTCGTTCTTATGGCATTGAGTTTATTTATATATTTATATGGTTGATTGGCTTGATTTGTTGGCATGATTTGTTTCACATCATAAGAGGCCAAAACTTTTGTAGGCAATTACGTATAAATTTGTCTACCTCAAGAGCAATTTCTCACTATAGAACATTAACATCTTTACTTCATAAAAATTACATAAATAATAATAAAGATATAGCATTGTGCAACTCCAAACAGTAGGTGACATTAAATACAATATTTAGTGTAGGAAACATCCCTAATATCTAAGGCAGAAACTCCCATTAATAAACACTGTGTGTGCTCGAGACCCTTAACCCCTAACTTCCCATGCGACCCAAAATTGGATTGATTGTAGTCTTGGGCAAGTTGTTACAACAAAGCACATTGCCCTTTTTCATCCATACATGTGGTTGTGGTACAACATGTGTGTTTTTGTGTGGGGACCATTGTGTGCCTTACCACAATATTACTTCTTTAGCTTTCTCATTCAACTCAATGATAATAGGGCCGGCCATTTGGGGGTTAATTAGCAAATCTTTAAGGAGGATAATACAATCATACTAAATAAAAATTGACGTGATATGATACAAATATGATCAATGAAAGTCAAGGTTTATTTGAAATATGAATGCGGTTGCACATGTCTATTATTGCCCATAGATGTTATGTCTATTCAACCATTAAGCTATGTTTGACTATGTGTAGGAAATATCAAGTTAGTGGTTGTTTACATCATGGACAATGTAGTTGTGCCATGTTAGATGGCAATTTTTCATGGTCACCTTATGATCATGGCTAGCTTTTCAAAAAAGTGTAGTTTTAAAAGCCTTTGGGCCCCTCACTAGGTGTAAACGAACGAGGACCAAGAGGAGTGACCATGCACCCAAAAATGGACGTGTTGGTTTTTCTTCTTACTTTTTCTTTTTACTTTTTCAATTGCCCAAAAAGGGCAATTTCAAATTCTGTTCCCTTGACATCTGCAGTTACAAAACCTCTTTTGCCTCTCTCAACACAAAACATGTATGACCCTAACAATTATAATGTAGGCTTGAAAATAGGCCTTTTGGGGACGTCAAACTCCAAGGTCATTGTGGTAAATTTTTCTTGATGTAAATTGAAGTGGTCCGGGAGCGAGTTTAATGGCCAATAACATATTTTAGGGGAGTAAGAAGTTACTACATTACTCATTGTTCATATCTTGTTATGTGAGCCCTTCTAATTTAACAACCAGATGCTCAAAAAGTTGTGCGAGGAGACCCAAATTCAGATTGAGTTCCCAACATCCCATTGTTATATTTTGAGGGCCCACGTTGATGAGTAATGTTGTTTAACCCATGATGTAAAAACCCCTTATTTATCATTTTGAGGTACATAATTGTACACCGTGGAGAGGACAAAACATGTGTCAAAATTGGCCAAGCATGTTTCAATCGAACAAGCCAGGAGCTTCAGCACATGAGAGAGTGTATTTATTTATCGTTTTCCCATTATAATGATCTACCAAGTATCTAATCCCTTGGTTTCCTTGAAATACCTTTACCCATTGCAATCTAGAAAACATGATACCCACACAACATCGGTACTAAGTGATTCTCAATCACATGCGTTTGCGAGGCCCTCGTATTTAGGCTGCTTGGTGCCCAAAAATTGTATATGAAATATGTACTTTCATTTTACATAATTGTGTTGAAATGACCACACCCAAAATCACCTCACTCATCAAGTGCATTTTTAAATCAAATGGGTTTGATTTAACCTTCAAAGCTATGAGAGGACCAAGATGGGCCTCAAGGGTGTCATCCACAAGTTGAATACTATTCACTTATGGCCCCAGATGGATATTGTTTCTTGATTTCCCTTCCATTTGCAGTGGTTTTCCTGGGGTGGTTGCAAGAAATCGATTTTCCAATTTGTGTTCAAAATAAGAATATTATTATCTTATATTATTTTCCAAAATATTAAAAAATGACCATGTTTCAAATTGTTTCATTTATCGTATGCAATGTTCCAATCAGAGGATACACATACATAAACTAGACTGTAGGAGAAAACGAGCTTAATGGATGACCTGGTCTTAAATGCAAACCACATATATCTTATCATTGTTTGCACATATGACTTTAATTCCACTTCCTCTTTTTACTCATGTTGTGCTAAACATGACATTGATATCATAGACCAAGTAAAACACTATCTCTATACTAGTAGGGGGTTTGTACAAACCATCACATATCCCATATATACACACTCCCGGTTTCAAATGTGCGAAAGAAAGAAAGGAAAGGAAAAAGAAAGAGAGAAGACTCTTATGTTGCCACAACATAAAATATGGTGTTATTGCATCTTTGAGTTGGTCTCGTCTAAGTTATATGTGATCCCGAAACAAGCATCACAAGTATTGGAGGGCTCCCAAAGACTACTACACCGTTCATGGTATTTAGTGTCACTTGCTATCTGGAACTACACGAGGCTATAACTTCTTGCTATGGGTTTCATTATTTACCAACAAAGATTAAACAAGATGTATGGATAATATACAACATAAATGACATTATCTAGTAAAAAGTTACATTCTTAGCAAAAAGTTAGAGCAATGTGTAACTCCGAGTAGTAAGTGTCACTAAATATCATAAAAGGTGTACTACCTCCATTCAAAGGCGAGCACCTTGAAACCCCATTGGACATATTGGGATTTTGTACTTTTAGCATGTGGTGCACACTAGTGTTGGACATATATTACTATTTTATGATACCAGTGGGGTCATGGTATGCAATGATTCTGTAGCTCACTATTAGGCCTTATCAAGGTACTAGGGGGTCATGAAATGTAGAGCCTGGTATAATATTAGACATGCAAGAATTATGGCTCTGCAATGGTATCAAATACTAGTTCAAGCGCCTTGCTGATAACATTCAAGGCTAAACAATGGTATGTTATGATTTTAAGTCTTACTTTCAATGCATGGTGAAGTTCAATAAAATTTTCAAGCTCCAATTGTTGTTGAATTAAACGTTAAAGACAAACATATTGGCCCATGTCATCAAAACAAATGAAACTTCATCAAATTTTGTTTATAAATGTCAACATACAAATACAAATGGTGAAAAATTGCATCTTAGTTTGTTGGCGATGAAATAAAATCGTTCATTTGTCTAAAAAAAATAAAAAATGCATCTTGGCCATCCAACACCTTGAACTAGACGTTATACTAATTATATTCATCTAATTCGTAATCTGAGCAAGTAGGGTCTTCCTCAAACCAACATGCTACTTGTAATTCATCTTCACGAGCATCCACTAATTCAGCCTCATCAACAAAAAAATTCACCGAGGTCGGACTTGCAAAAGAGTTGCACTCATCTCTAGCATCTATGGGCCAATTTTTAAGTATCATGACGAGTGCATCTAAATTTTCGATTCCCAACCTACAACGACGCAAGGGACATAAAAATCCAGCAAGACTAAAAATTAATTCTGTCTCAATTTGAGAATTTGGTATTGCTAAAATTTGTCTTGCAAGAAATGATACGTGCGGAAATCGAGGGACATTATCCTTCCACCAAGCAAGTGGAGCAATGCCTTTATCTGTAGGTACAGAAAACTTTTGAAACAAAATGAACTCCGATTTCAGCATGCCCTCTCACTAGCCTCCGGCCCTCCTCTGTAGAACTCGTGTGTTCAAAAAAAGAATCAGTTGTAGCCTCCAATGTGGGTGCCAAGTTATTCTCCAAGCTCGGATTCAACAACCGTGACACCTTCACAAGCAAAGGCATCAAAACAAGTTTATCATATTCTGCCACAATGTGCATGGCCTTCTCGCGTCCCACGTAGTTAATAATCACCTACAACTCCTTATACCTAGGGTCTAACATCAAGGACAACATATTATGTGCCTTCTCACTAGTAAAATCAATTGCAAATGCAAGACATGGTTTGATAACTTCAATTGATTCAAAAGCCATGCGGCCATAAAGTAGTTGCAGTTCCGAGTCCACCTGCCCACATCGAAGTGTTGGCACTGTAGGCATCCTCCGATCATACTCATTTCGTAGTTGGATGTTTATATGGAAGGTTGCATACAATGCATCGCTCAAAAGCCAATACCCGCGAGATTGGTTTAAAATGTATTGTTGCACGACAGGGTGCGAAGTTTCTTTGACCGCCTTTGCCACAAGCCAAGTCAACCCACTTGGGACTCGGGCTTGTAAGGCTGCAGTATGCCTACCATAACAATAATTAATCGTTGTTGTATACTTTTGTGTTTCCTGCAACATAACAACAAAATTCAGTAAGTTGTGTGCGTCTTACATGGTCATTCTTCATAATTATATGGTCATTATAATTGCTAAGTCTGCAATTAGTAGTCCATGAGGGAAACACATCAAATTACATCAATTTACATATAAATCAAAGCACATCGTATTACATACAAGACCAAACACTTCCCACAACCATTGTACATTCCCTTTTAGGTACCATTTTATAAGAAAAAAGACGGAGAAGGAGAAGGCGCAGGTTTAGGTTTAGGTTCAGGTTCTCACATGAAAAAACATGATTTTGCTTGCGAATCTTGTTTTTACAGGTGTCTTTAACTTTCAAGAGGCAAGTCCCGCTTCAACGCACACTTGGTCCCATCTCTGCTCTTTCTTTTCTGGATTTTTTAGTCCATGTTATTTTTTTATGCAAGTTAGTTTGAGCCTCTTTAATGGACACCTTCTTCATTCCAATACAAACTTTTGTGTTGTCTATAGAATATTGGCATGCCTTTGAAATAATGTCTCTAAAACACACTCCCAGATAGGGTTGCAACAAAGCCAAAGGCTTGCAAGAGACAACCGATGTTAAAAATGACGCCAATATTCTCAACTTACTACCTTCATTTTTCACATACAAAATTACTTTGTTTATGAGGTGGAAATTTGAAAGCAACATCTTCACAATAACTGCTAAAGTTGCTCATGTAGTATCTTATGCTTCAAAAATACCTATAGTGATATGCCGGGGTTGCCAATTGCTATCTATGAAGTTCACAATCAAACAGAATGTGTCCACTCCCGTACGCGACATCCATAGATCGAAAGTCACTACAATTGTTGCACAACTTGTCAATCACAGGGAGGTCACTTAGTGCATTTTAAAAACGACGTGCGGCATAATATAGGGAGGATTAAAATCATTTGACATAAAAATTATAAAAGAATTCCAAATAATGAAGGGTCCATTAAAAGTACATAAGCCCGTTACAAGTAAAATAGATAGATATAAAATATGGGCCATTCCCTTTTAGTAAAAATAATATAGGGGCTGAAAATAAGGATCTTAGGATGTATGTTTAGTAGAATCAATTTCGTACACATGCCTCACGAGGGATGGATGAAAAATTACTCATCATTCACCCAAAAATGGATGAAATTGGAAGCCTAACTCTAAGCCCGACTTCTCTTGGTGGTTTTTCTCCCCTTCTCTTTTGAAACTCTTCAACCCGATTGTAGGGCGCCCGTTTGTGCACAACATTTGAGCCTCACCGTTGTGTTTAGGGTTTATGGAGTGGGTGTTGTGTTTATGAACACACACACAATCTTGTTGTGTTTGTAAACACACACTCAATCATGTTGTGTTCCATCCTAAGTTTTTTTTTTGTATTTTCACTTTAAGTTTTTGTACTTGGTTTTTGCAATGGTACGTAATTTTTATATTTTTTTGTTGCCATGCTTTTCCCATCACTTTTGCATTGCATACATTCTTAAATTCAATTTTTTTAATTAAAAGGAATATAGACTACAAAAAATTTCAATGACATGGGCATTATAAGTAATGGTAGGGTACAAAAAAATAGGCCATTTTAGAATATTATGTAATTATAGGGAGCTTTTAATTCGTGCCTTGGAGTTAAATAGCCCCTAAACAAATACCCCTCCGCCGCACGTGGTACACAAAAATCCTACTGAGTGACCTCCCCGTGCTTGTCAATGCTAGCAACACAAGACATTCCATAGTCTTTTGCAACATAAACATGATGATCTCCTTCACCAACTATTTTCGTGTGGGAAACCTGACCTTCGGATCGCGTCGCAACACCAAACGCCGCAACCATGGATTCTCCACTGCAAACAATGCAATGTATCATTTTTCAATATAAAGAACAAGATCCTCCAGAAACCTTTGTTGTGATATATCATTCTTCCCATAAGGGTTAGTACTACCATGGTATCCAGTTAAGGTACTAAGGTTCACCTGTTTGATTTTCTTGCATTTATGGTTTTTTTCCCTCTACATCAATGGTTGCCAATACTTCCTTATATCTCTCCATATCAGTAGAGTGTTCATTCATCACATGTTTCATCATGGAGATAGATCTATGTGCAGGGTTGTAGTTAAGGAGACCTTTCTTGGAACAAGTAGCAGGTTGTGAGACAATGGAGCTTTGCCCTTCAAACACAGTTGGAGTGGATGATGTTGGATGGTACAAAATACACCTCATTGTTTGTGATACCTTTACATCAACCTTTATTCTTTGCATATGCAACAAGAAAAATGTCCACACTAAATAGGTTCTATGTTAAGGTATCCAAAACTTGTGGTTGTCTTGTAGATGAGTGAGTCGTACACGCCAAACTGCCAACTCCTCTACAATATGCAACTTTTCTATTGTAACTTAAGCATCCGCAATGGTGTTGTGTATGTCTTCTATTGCTTTTGGCTTTGTGTTGGAAGACTCTCATCTTGGTAAACCCCGTCCTTCCCATTCAGATGGAACCAAAGTTGTTGTTATATTTGTTGAAATCTAACTACGAAACCCTAAAAGGGGAACCCTAGTCTTTGAGAGCTAATTTATGCAAACATATCACATCTTATTCATGCGACCTTCCAAGCCATGAACACAAGGATCTTATTAACATGTGTTGGTCACAACTAGAAAACAATAATGACAACCATCAACCGAGGAAAAATAACATGAAATCTTGAACTAAACTAGGCGATACATGTTTAGGGCCAAACCTCAACAACCACCATAAAGGCAGTGACGGCTTCAATCTTCAACAACTAATGCAGCAAATCTCTTCCCAATCTACATCAAAACCAAGGTGGGCTGCCAATATCTTCCATCCCTATATGCTTAAATACAACCTTTGAATGCAACCCTAAGAAAGTGAAGAACAATATTATGGCGAAATGACGTGACCACGTGCACAAGAATGGTCTTAGTATTGCATTCTAAACCCTTCCTTGGTATTGGTATGTTCATAAATATCTCCTGCCCATGATGCACATGTATGAGCTAGTGTACTATCCCCTTTTATACCAGTTGGGTATGGTTTGCATTACCCTACTTGATACCAGTGCTTATGCCAGGCCCTAAGATATATACCAGTCCAACACTGGTGCACACCATGGGTATGAATCATCACCAAAGTTCACAACATGTACATAGGCCTAAGCTATTGTTTTTCTTGGTAATGTAGAAACATTATTGGTATATAGTGCATTATGGTACATTGCACCCATATGTAAATTTATAGCAAGGGCATGCATATATAGGAGGTTGTAGAAGGTTAGGTAGAGCTTAAGCTTGAGATAACCATCCAACATGTTCATATTTCATCCAATCTATGGATGCTTTATCCACCTTTATCGTCAGTCACCAACCAACATCCTAGGGTTCGGGGTTTGGTTTTGAGGTAAAACTTGAAAACGGCAATTGCATTTGCTACGATGACATTGGTGTTAGGAACCAAAACTTATACGGGCTACATCCAATGGATGAAAGAGTCTTCTAAAATTTCATTGAGCAATAACGAAGTATCTTTGCCTACACATATTTGAGGCTTGTTTTTTGCAAGATTCTTTTTTCTCGTATACATGTGGTATGGTTTTATCTATTTATTTCATTTATGTATAGTATACGTACATCATGCTATTTCTCAGTCATATCTTTATCCCAACATACACATATCCTTTTTATTGTCCACCCAAAAACCGTTTATATGTATGTATTAAAATGAAGGTGATGCATGCTTTTAGTGAAAGGTCCACTCCTCAAGCTTGAAGCCATCTCACACATATCTCCCCGAGGGCCTCTAGGTTTCAACATGGTTGGTTAAAATTACTTGGTTCACCTGAATACCTATTATGGGTTTGTGTTATTGAATAGGTATTCATGTTCAATACACGACCTCGATACCCTTGCAACACATGCCTAGATGTCAATTAATAATAAGATAATGTCATAAGATGGTGTAATAAGAAGATTAACCCATAAAAGAATGAATGAATTCATGACTTGGGTAGGACTTGTAATTGTTTTGTATATATATATTGTGCATCAAGCCTTCTAGACCTTTAAGGGTTTAAAATAAGTTGATTTCCTTGAGAATACTTAGCTTCACTGCTTGTTGGTAGATTCACAAGCATGTTCCTATTTATCAAGAACAGTGGTAAAATAAAGCATGCTAAAAAACATCTTAAAAAAACACGTGTGTCTATATATATATATGAGCCTAGGCTTTACGGTGTCTATGTAAGCCCATTCATCATGGATGAAGAGTTGCGAATAAAAACAAACATTTTAAAAGGTTCATGAGATCTATAAGAGTAATGCAAGTGTGATGTTAGTTATGGAGTTGAATAGTCTAAAATAACAATTCTCCCAAGTTATAGGACAGTTTGTTGTGTTTTTTTTACTTTCTCAATGGACAAGGAAATATGACTCCACGAATCCTTGGCCTTTCATAAAAATACTTAGTTGATGAGTTGTGTTTCGTGGGCCCAACAATAGATATGGGAATAAAGACTCCGGATGTTAGAATCCCATTGCTTTAGACTAAATGCGAAGTCAGGGCAGCTAAACACAACTCGTTTGTCAAGTAATGTTATATTCGATGGCCAATGTCAAATATGATTAGTCTCTCACTTCCTCTTTATGGTAGGTTGTCTTAGGTATAATTCTAGTCTCATAGACTTCATAAATATTGATTTTTTAATGTTTTTTGAAGGATCGTATAAGTATTGCATAGGTCGTAGAACATATACCAATTCCTTTAAGGGATAAAAGGTTGTTTTCATGTGGTTCCTTTGAGGATGGCCAACTTCACTGCTTAGCGGCAAATTGACAAGTGTATAATTTAGAGCCACTTCACACACAAGATTGAAGGCATATGACAATTGCATTCTAATTCTCTCATTGGTCGAAATGGCCAAGGCCGTTTAAGTTCACTTCGCACTAGAAGGTGAAGGCCTAAGGATTCAAACAAATTGTCGTGGATGAAAAGTCTACAAGGCTTCCTACATGGGAAACTATGAAAAATGTTTCATGATTTGCCGGATTGCGTGACGCCCATTTCCAAGAGGTAGGATTGACGCAAATTCTAGTAGACCATATCAGTTAAACAATTGTAACTCCATGGCAACTCATGTTATGCCGTTTGGATGAGAATCAAGGGCCATTACAATTACATGTGTCATGACCCTCAGCTCGTGTGTGAAGTGGCCCTCAAGGTAGATGGGTCTTAAGTGGCTCATTTCCCTTAGTTGCACCCTTACATTTGATTGGTATGTGTTTTGGTGAAGATCAAAGAACAAACATATAATAATAAAGACACATGTTTAAAATGGGTTGGACTACGTCTTCAAAGATTAATAACTACTCTAAACTCAACAGTGAACACAACCGGAAAGACACGTGTATCTAGTTAAGAAATCAACAAACATGCACTTCCAACAACCATAAGGGGAGGTCTGATATCCAATCCGATTTCTGCACATGTTTCTTTGTAAATTTTCTAGTGCAACACGAGATTTTATTGTGTAAATGTAATCGGTAGAAGTTGGAGAACATGGAAAGAATGAACCAAATAACACCCACATACTTTACTTGTATGAAGAACAATCAACACATGACAGTGGCCATCAAACCATCTTCCCATTGGTCCCACATCGGCACATGGAGTTGGCAGTGCTCACACGATCGTAGTATTTCTAAGGTGATGTTGCGGGCAAAAATTAAAGAGGAATTTCTTCGGTCACAAACTGAGGTTACTTGCACAGCTGACACCCACTTTGCACTGCATGCTCGATCTTATCAAGTGATTCATTATCACTAAAGGCCACTTCACACACGAGACTGAGAGCCCGTGACCATTACTCTTCAAGCACTCTCATTGGTGGAAAAGCCGGAGCCAGCCCAAGTTCGCTTCACACTACCCTTGAGGGACCAACGGAGTCATTGAAAGCAAGATGGATGTAAAGTCCGCATGGATTTTCACATGGTATCAAATGGACCATGTTTCATGGTCACTTGGACTATTTCTCAAAACCACTTCTTGGAGGTGGGTCTAACATAAAATCGGGAGACCATGTCACTTCGAATGCTCACAACTGTTGGTTTATTTTATCTTATCTTATCATGTGTGAGGGCTCGCATGAATAGAATTTCATTGAAATAGCATTTGGTTGAGGGCCCGGTCGCATATAACTTCACACTACACCTGAGGGTCCATGACCACATTACATGATTTTAGAGGTGTGTTGGGATGGCCTTTGGACACTTTCTTTCGGGCTCTTAGAGATTCATCGTCACGGCTCTTGGCTCGTGTGTGAAGTGGCCCTAAGAGTGTGCAAAGGCCGTCCCAAGAGACCTCCAAAATCATGTAGTGTGGTCACGGACCCTCAAGTGTAGTGTGAAGTCATATGTGGCCGGACCCTCAACCAAATGCTATTTCAATGAATTTCTCTTCATGCGGGTCCTCACACACAATAAATTAAAACAAATCAACGGTTGTGAGCATTTGGAATGCCATGGTCTCCCGGTTTTATGTTAAACCCACCTCCAAGAGGTGGTTTTTGAATATAGTCCAAGTGACCATGAAACGTAATCCATTTGATGCCATATAGGAATCCATGTAGACTTTACATCCATCTTGCATTCACAGACTCCGTTAATCCCTCGAACGTAGTGTGCAGCGAACTTGGACCAGCCCCACCTTTTCCACCAATGAGAGTGCTTGGAGTGTAATGGTCACGGGCTCTCAGTCTCGTGTGTGAAGTTCCCCTAAATATCCCGAGAATTGAGAAAGCCCGCGACATGCATGCTCCTTACAACCAAACGTGAATTAGAGATATGAGAAGCCAACCCACCGACAAGTGATGTAACCAGGGACGTGAATTCCTAAAATATTACCTAAGGTTTTATTTACCCATGTTCTTCAACTTCTACAACTTAAATTTACATAACCAAACTTCTGCTGCAACCACGAATCTACGATGAAGCATCACCAAAAATCGGATTCAGATTCGGATCTCCCTTCATAAAGTTACGGTTGTTAAAAGCGTATGTTGGTTGATTCTTTAATGAAATGCATGAGTTCTTTCAATTGTGTTCACTATTGAGTATGATGATGATGTTAGTCAAATAATTTGAAGGCATAATCCAATTTCTTTTAAACACGTGTTTTTTTCTTTATGGTGTTTGTTCTCTGACCCTCATCAAACCACACACCAATCAAATCTTGGTGCATGTTTAAGAAATACTAAGTGAACAACACCCACGTATGATACCATACCGTGTGTAGGATGGAGCCCACCCTTGAAAGTAAGTGCAAATGGAGATTATTGCATTAGACCAACATACCATGATTTCGTCCAACAAAAATGCCTTTCAAGAATACGAATGTTGGATGTTAACGATGTGAAGCAATTTGACCTCGGAATCAACTTAAATACCTTTAATTAGTTTAGTAGCACACAATTTTTTTTATAATAAAAAATATGAATCTCTACTACGACATTGTTTCAGAAGGATTTGCTTAACTTTGTGGAAAAGATCCAAAACTAACTTGCTACACATATGTTTTGTAACCGTTGTTACATATAATTATATTTTTCCATTCTCGTTGTGGTAAGAGAGAGACAAACCTCTCGTCCGTTTGACATAAAAAACCCAACCCCCTATAGCTTTAAGTTTAATTCTTCTCAAATAACTTGGACTAAACTAATATATGGTCTTTAAAGCTTATTATGGTGTCTAACTAACCATAAATTATAACATTCAAGTTGCATAGTCTTCCTTTTTCTGTTTTTTTCCTTTTTTTTGGTTTAGATGAATGAGGAGTACGCTTCGAAGTAATATTTCCCTCTCTCGGGCTTATGGAAAGTAGTATTGTATACAAGTTTAGTCTCATAGATCTCGTTAAACTTGTTGGATGCCTAAATCCTTGCCTCCAAGGAACTAGTGTACGGGTTGTTTTGCCCAGCCCATAGAATGTAAGGTATGCAAGTGATACTTGGTTACTTTTTCTTACTAGGACTCCTTATTTTTGACTTGCGTGTGGTTCGGTGAGGATCAAAGAACAAACACCATTAGGTCACAAGTTCAAAAGGGATAGGATTAACTCTACAAATTTTATTAACTACTCCACACTCCATAGTCAACACAATCGAGAGATATCGTGTATTCAGTTAAGGAATCAACAGGCGTGCACTTCCGATAAGCATAACTAATTAAGAGGGAGTCCAAATTTCAATCCAATTTTTGGAGATGCTTCATCATAGATTTGCTAATGCAACAAAAGTCTTTGTTATGAAAATCTAATAAGCAAAAGTTGGAGACACATGAAATCGAACCAAGTAACACCCACACACCTTATACCAATACATTTACGAGTGAAACGTTCATATGAGTCTATATTTCTTTAAGGATACCCAACCTCACTGCTTGTTCAACACATTATAAATTACATTACCTTGGCTGCATTCCGTTGGGACCATGTATCGCACAAGAATATTTCTCCTTTAATTCCGAGCCCCCCTCCTTTTACGGGGAGCGCTCAATTGTAAACTGTGAACTTTTCAACGAGCAACTATTAATGGTCGTGGTTTTATAACCACACCCTCTTTCTTCAAAAAGGAACGATCGCGTACACTATTTTGTCTAATTAGTGTGGATTACAATATAGAGTTACATTTTGGTATAAAATTTTACTGACATTATCGTTTGTTAACAACTATATTATTATATCATGTTCTTCAATGTGCATACTAACTACTTAGGTTATTTTGGGTAAAAAATGTGATAGTCTTAGTAAAAAGTTATAACAACATGTAAATCCAAATGGTAACCCACACTTATTAGACATAATAGTATAGCTGCTTAGTAATGTTATGTTGGTAACTTGGTGGCCGTCAACTTCACGTTGGCACATGGTCGGCATGACCACCGTCGTATTTGTTGAGGTGATGTTGTGGGCCAAATTATGAGCAATTTCAATCACAAACTGAAGTTCACTGCAGAATTTGACACCCACTTTGCAGGCTTCATCTTATCAACTGATTCCGTGTCACGAGAACCCCAAGCCTTGGCATGCAATGTAAGGTCCCGTGGACAAAGGTAAAGTGGAGATATGAAAAGCCAAGCCAAGCCTGCCATCTTAACATTATTCAGATCCATAACGATGTTCTATGGGATTGACAATATTTTACATAATATTCTATACATTCAGTTTGAATGTGAAGAATATTTTATGGAACATTGTAAGTCCCACGGAACATTGTTATGGAATTGAATAATGTTATGATATAACCACTAACGTTTATTTCTTTTCTAATGCACAAACGAAGAGAATTGACCACTAGTTACAGATGAAGTAGTTGAGTTTGGGAAATAAGTGGTTGAAATTTAGGGCCACTTCACACAAGAACCAAGAGCTGTGACCATGAAATTGTGAGAGCCCAAAAGTAAGTGTCCAATGGTTGTCCCAAGGCACCTCAAAGTCACATAGTGTGGTCACGGACTCCCAAGTGTAGTGTGAAGTTGTATGTGACCAGGCCATCAACCAAAAGTTATTTCAATGAATTTCTATTTATGCGGGTCCTCACATGTGCTAACATAGAATACATATGGACTTGGAAACACTACACTAAATATGATATTTAGTGTTTGGTACACTACATACGAATGCATATACTAAATGTCAATAACCCTATGAAAATAAGTAACGGTATATGTAAATTCAAACACTAAATATCAACTATGGTAATATATGGAAGTTACATGTTTGAGTTTAGTGTTAGTAAGGATATCAACAACAACATGATCATTTCAACATATCTTCTAACAATAATTGTCAAAGAATTGAAAATTAGCGTCGACCAGGGTAGAGTGGTAACAACACTAAATATAATCAAGCACTAAATATCATAATTAGTGTAGTGTCTCAACCGATTACGGAACATTGTTCCCAATTCCTAAGGACCGTCTGAACCAGTGAAGGTCCTAGCATTTTCAAGTCCAACCGGTTACTTGATAACATCTTTTGGTTTTTTTGTTGCTAATTGGAGATATATTCCATAGATTCCTCTAAAATGCTCTGTAATTTTCGAGAAAGCCTGAGACCTCAATCTCAAGGCCGCTTTACACTACGGTGGAGAAGTCCTCCAGTCATGGATTCTAGGGGAATTCCGAAATTTGATTGGCCAAGAGTGACACTCTTGTCCAGTGGTGGTTTACACTATGGCCAAGAGTCCTTTGGTGAAGAACTTTGTACATGGATGAAAGAATAACATGGTTGCCAACGTGGCGACACTTTTTTCAAGGGAAGTTTTCCGGAGGTCAAGTTTCTTGGGCCGTTCATCTGTAAAATAACGGTCGGTGTTCGCACATTCATTGTGTCTTAACGAGGATATAATTACCCGTTGCAAATACAAAGTTACTTGATCGAACAAAACACATAGACTTGGTAAAATTTGAATTTCATACTTGTTTGGGGATCATGGAATCTTTGATTATGCGATAGAAAATTTACTTATCGGTGCCTCTTCTGGAGTTAAATACAAGTCTACTCATCAAGAGGTGGAGCTTCACTCTTGTCGGCAAATTGTCAAGTGTATTCACTTTAATAGAGAATGGTGCCCAAACACTAGCATGACAACACATGATGGTGGCCATCAAAATTTCCCTAGGCACATGGATCAGCAATCTAGACAATGAAATTCGGTAGTTATGTTGTAGGCAAAATTAGGAGCAATTTCCATCACAAACCGAACAATCTTGATGACACCCACTTTGCAGGCTCCGAGCTTGGCAATTGATTTGGTATCATGAAATAGCACAAGAATCTAAAGCCCTCACAAATGTGGATTTGAGATATTAAAATCTAAGCCCAACATATGATCGACCCCACTATTTTGGGCAGGGAAATGTTAGATGGTTAGATCTTAAAATAGATATCACATATTATGATTTAATTCATGGATGAAATTGCTATGAACTTACCCAAAAAATCATAAAATTGAATGAACATGTTCACTTTGTATAACATCATCCACATGTGGCTCCGTAGCTCTAATGGTTGTTGTCATTTGGATTTCTCAAAATTTGAAAAAGTGGGGTTTTATAGGATATAAATAAACACCATCGTTAATTCCTGGTGTATAACTTTGTCGGTGGAGTTTATTGTCATGTATCATATATATATATATATATATATGGAGTTATGTAATGTCATAACATTTTTACTTATAATGTAGGTCTTTTTCAAACAAAATCGTTCATGTTTTATAATGCCCAACCAATTTAATACTTGACATATGTTTGTATAAAAATAAATACTATTTATACACAATGAAAGACGTGGTGATGGTGGTGACGAGGTTGTCCCCTAATGAATTGGGAGAATCGGTTGGTAGTTGCAAATAATGTAGTTGAGTTTGAAAAATAACCAGTTGAAGTTCAAGACTTCATGGAATTACCCGTCTTCTTAGAGGGGTTTATAGAACACACCTCAAATTGACAAAGGAAAACCAAAAGATATCAATATGTGACCGGTTGGACTTGAAAACACTAGGGTATTGACCGATTGTGCCGAAAACTCTCCCCGGGCATTGCCGTCGCCTCACCGTTCTTGCCTAAAAAAGGGGGAAAAAGGCCAAGGTGGCGAAATGGCATAAGCAATATGACACAATAGGATGATGTTACTAGATACATAAGAATATCATCCCCCCCCCCCTTAAATTGCTTTGTGAGGCAAGGTTGGGGGGGGGGGGTAATGGAGACTTATAAACATGGGTATAAGCATACTTGCATATGGCAAGTATGCACAGACATGGGAGATGTATGAACATGGACATAAGGTTACATGGGTTATGAGGTTAGATTCACCTAGGATATTGATTCATATTCACAAGTGCAACATGCCAGAACAACGCATGTTCAAACTAATCTACATACAATGGAAGTCATGGTGGTGGTGAGGTCATCATCCCAATGTTGCCTGCTGATCCAAAAAAAAATGGAGAGAAGAGGGGCATGCATGATGCAGTGATTAAATATGGTAAGTACCAAAATCATCATGTGTCGCGATATGCGTGAATTGATGAATGACATGGCTCATCCTTGTTAAAGTATGGTGAACTTGACATATGACTTACTATATTAACATATGGATTATGTTCAAACTTCACAATGCAACTCCTCTTGACTACGTGACAGACGTGTGACGAAAGATGAAGTTACTGAATTAGGAAGTAGTTGTTATGTGACTTTAGTTGCAGCCAACGTACGCGACATGTTATCTCTTGGATCAAAGTTGTGAGTTCCCAGCGTTTGCCATTTGGCTCCTGTGCTAAAATAAATAAAAACTTCACATAAGCTACACAAGTCTTGAATGCTTACTTTTTCCAACTAGCCCACTTTCCTAGGATGTGAAATAGACGACTAGGATGAGATGGTTGGCAAATTCAAATGGAGGTTGTGTTCACTTTCCTCATAATTCTTGGAGCTTGTAAGAATATCTTGTTCATTAGAGTTATTTGTAAAGTAAAGGAGATGAAACCATGGGTTTAGTCCCAAACCTTGAGTTCATGAAAATTGACTAGAAGTTACCCAAGTTTTCTTAATGCTTAGATTATTATACACAAAGAGTGGTGCCAAGTTATTAGAAGCTGACTTTCTAGGTTGCCCTACTAGGATGGGTAGGCCAAGCTAGCCTTGCATAGGCGGATCTAGGATTTAGGACAGCATGTCCCATGCACGTACCTTACTTTAGATCCTCAAATTCTCTAAAAGTTTGAGAGGTGAAAAAAAGGAAATCCCGAAAGTTTCACCCAACCTTCAAAATAGACTCCAATCTACAACATGTTAACGAGCTCTTAATAAAAAGTTTTCTCAAACCCACATTATCGTCCCCCTTTGAGGAATTCTAGAATAACTCTATTATCAATGTGAAGATTCTTGTACCTGTTAAATGGTCATATAGCCCCCCCCCCTTCTCCCCAACCCAACTATGTTGACTATTGAGCTTACAACAATTATCGTATTTTGAGCATGGAGTCCAATTTATTTTAGATACATATGTTTTTTTTTCAATATTTGTTCTTGGAGTTGCACTAATCACATGCCACTCGAATATAAGTTTCCGACTAAGATACATAATTGAATTAGACACGTCTAGTTTAAAGGCAAAAAGAAAAAAAAAAGGAAGAGAAATCAAACATGACATCGCTTTGAACCCTTAAAGGCCTTTGTGTAGTAAAGCATTCTCTAAGATGTGTTATCTACAAAGGTAAGTGGTAACACTTCTTGCCTTAAGCCCATCTGCTCATAGGATATGAAATACATGATAAGTTAGTGCAAAAATGATTAACACGTTCAAGACATATCCATACCAATGCTTAAATCAATATATTTATTAATATTAGGGTGAAGATTATATGTCTTATTAAATGTCTGTATAGATTCCCCCCCCAATAATGATGATTATTGACCCTACAATATTTTGAACATGTAGTCCAATGCATATTAAACACAAGTATTTTGGGTGTCTATTTTTACACCACTCAGACACGGGTGTTCGTTTAAGCCTTAAAGGATGTGGGATATGAATCTACTGCCATGTACACAATTTATACGAGCTTCATCTCTCTCTCTCTCTCTCTCTCTCTCTCTCTAATAGTGTTGGATGAATGATGTTATTAATAAAAAAGTGCCAAGAATATAATTCCACCCAAATTTCTAAGTGTTAGCCTGAATGTATGAATAATAATAAGTGAATATACTTGCTTGTTTGGACCCTTTAAAATACAATTAACTTTCTCTAGGGTCATGGAATTGACCCACATGGCTAAATAAATATATGAAAGTGTTTCACTTAATTAAATTATGCATTTGAAGGATGCATATCTTTTAGACATCGCCACTTCTGCCATGGTTAGTGAAAAATGAAAGTATTCACTTGGTATGATGAATTCACATAAGTGTGAACTAATTTCATGATTTTTAAAATAATTTTAGCAATGGGTTCTACCAATTTCATTTGAACCACGAACAAAGTTCATTATGTAGACAACCAATTTAACTTTAACTTTCAACCAAAATTCACATTTTCACAACTTCACAAAATCATTTTTTTGAATTATATAGCTTTATTTCGCAAAGAACAATGCATCATGTATAAGATTCTCCTAATCGCTCCCCACGACTAGTTCTACCAAAATTTCTATTGATCTCTCTTATCCAACCTTGCATCATGTCTGCCATGAATTTGTATGTCATCATCAATGTGAAGGTGTAATCGTTTATAATTATGATTTGAGTGTTTCCCTATTTGCTTATACCTAATCTACTTAGATTGGTATGAAGTACACTATGACAAGGTATCTTAGTTCTAAAAGCATGGATAGGATGAAAAATGTTTTAGTTTACTTGACAACTTTTCATGGGTGTCATTTAACATCATAACTACAGATAAAAATAAAACTCCTTATCCTCGAATGATGGCTTCCATCCATTCCAACTTGACTTCATCCGTCGTACTCGAATTACCTTAAGATTTCAATTCCATTGCTAAATGAGAATGTTTTCTTTGTAAGTTATGGTTTCGAAGTTTCCACATTTTCACCTTGCATGATGATTGGTATAATTTCAAATCCTTGATAAGTTTGGTTCTCCCTAACTCCTGACTTCATACGTCCTTGTTCTAATTGTTAAATTTGCTAGATATTTATGAGTTTGTAATTGTGGTACATCTCCTCACTCCTCTTGTTCGGATTTCCTATCTCATTTTGCTTCACCTCTTTCCTTGTCAAAATTTCGGTAAGTAATTATTTTGTTCGGTTTCCCTATTTTTACTTGGGTTGATTTTTCAATCATTCATACTTTCTTTAAATATCATAGCATTTGGTCATTCCCGGCAATCCAAGTATTTTGTTATATCTCTAGGTCTAAATCTTTTCTCATGTTGCACATGCTTTTATGATTCTTTTCACTTTTGTTGATAACTCAATTTTCATGTGTTTTCTTGATTTAAGTATCTTTGTAATATCCAAGTTTCACATACTCCATGAATCAAGTATTTTTGCTTTATCTCTAAGTTTCACATAATTTCATGATTCAAGCCTTTTGCTTTTGGTTGACCCCTCGGTCACTTCCACTATATTCTAATTTGTTTCGACCTTTCGGTCTTTTGAAACTATCTTCTTCTAGAATCCTAGTGTTTGGTTAAGCCTTCAAGATGGTCTTCAAGAAGTCTTCAAAAGAGTCTTCGAATAGGTCTTGAAAATAATGCGCTCCCAATAGGCTTCCACGACACTCACATGAGTTGTTCATTTGTAAATGAGGTATCTAAGGGGCCTCATGTGCCCTCTTATATAGGTTCCACTATCTAGGAATTTCTTAATGTGGTGGTTACGCCTTTTTCCCTATTACCAAATGTTCCAATTTCTTAATTTAGAGTACGAATGTTCACATTGTCTAAATTTAGACCACTTGATTTTTTTGGTGATAGACATGTGTTTAATTCATATGTAGTCTCGAGGGACATGTGGTTGGTTTTAACCACATGCCTAGATGTGCCACGGGATTTGGTTGCATCCCGTGTAATCCCATCCATCCAAAATTGGTTACATTCATTGGCAATTATTCAAAAACGGTTGAGATGGTTGAGGCCGCCCAACGGTGGTCATATCAATCACATATTGTTTCATCCCCCTAATGTCATCTAAGTCTATTTACTAATTAATCTTAGGTTGCTCGTTATGTTTATTAATTTCTAGTTTGGTTCATGTGATCTCGTGGGTCGCTGGCTCCTGGTCCTCTCACACGTGGCACCCTACCTTGTCTTTGTAGGCTCTCATTCCCTTCGTCCTCGTGCTCCCAAGCTTCTTATCTTCTTGAACGGCCATGAGTCCCTTTGTCCTCGGGCTCCCATGCTTCTTCTCTTCGTGACTAGCCCTCGGTCCCAGCTAGGTGATGCTTGCTCAGGCTCCGGGCCCCGCTGCCTATGCGGTGCTACTCCCGCTCCAATCCTTGGCCCTGCTCCCGGCTCCACCTGCTCTCAAGCTCCTTGGTCTCGCTCTCATGTGTACAATGTGAGCTAGGAGGGCTCCACATTCTTCCCACTAGGTAAGGCTCACAAGGCACATTTTTCAACATCTATATGAAGTAATGAATCTTGAGAAGCAAGTCCACCCTCTATGTGCCTAGATCATATCATAGCCCATGAGACATACCATTTCTTCCATGCCCTACCCTTTAAACTTGGTCCCACATGTTTCATCAAACGATGTGGGACATCTAGAACTCAAGAATTTGAGTACACATGGTGAAGTGGGTTGCAAACAATGCTCAATGTACAACACAAGGTACATGTCACATGTAAATTACATGTCACATGTACAAATTAAATCGCTCATTTTTTTTTGTAAAAATTGTTGTTAAATGTGTCCATATAGGAGAAAGAGCACCAAATCCCACCAGCCTCCATATCTATTGCATTATCACCCCTACTGCTTACCTCCCATGTATATTCTCCTTCAATAGTGCATCATCCCTTTACACGGTCATACCCACACTAATTTGTGCAATTAGGTTGCCCCACGCCAAGGTAGAAAAAATGGGAAATAATGATGAAAATAAGTTAATCCAGCCAAAAAGAGTGGTTGAAATTTTGTGCAATATTTTCCAGGAAATGATGAGGAATGCAAGGTGTTTCGCAATTTTATTCTTTGTAAACAATTACTTACGCTTTCCCCAAGAGGTAAATAAGTCATACCCATTACTTGCCAAGTGAGTCTCCCTAATTTGAGCATCAAAATAACCTATTTTGCATACGCATACACCCAAAATAGTTAACTCAATGACACCCATAAGTGATCCCAAGTGGTGTGAAACAAGACCTATCCAGCCCATCACTGCATCAGCCTATCATTGCATCCTTTTTGGGCCAACACTTTTACATTTAGTCATGTTGGGTCCACACAAGAATCATCCCACTCATAGTCTAGTGCCCATTCTTTGTTCACCGTTCTCCGTTTTCCTACCTTAGTGTTTACCTACCATGTATATTCTCCTTCAATAACGCATCATCTTTTGTAAATTGTCACACACAAGCCAAGAGCCACGACTATGAAATTATGAGCGCTCAAAAGAATTGTCCAAAGGCCGTCCCAAGAAACTTTCAAAATCATGTAGTATGGTCACGGACTCTCAAGTGTAGTGTGTCATATGTGACCGGGTCCTCAATTAAACGCCATCTCAATGAATATGTATTTATGCATGGTCCTCACACATGATAAAATACACTAAATCAATGGTTGTGAGATTTCAAAGTGCCATGGACTCCTGGTTTTGTGAAAATATTCCAAGTGTGCATGAAACATGATCCATTCGATGCCATGTAGGAATCTATGTATACTTTACATCCATCTTGCTTACTTACTAAATGGAAGTGAACATATACATTGGATTTAAGACCTTGAAGATGAAGTGCACTCAATATGGGATTTGTGGATAAGTGGCCTTCAAAAATGCAAGGGCAATGGTTTTTCCGAAATTGGGCAGGCATGCAACAATTTTCGGTTGGGTCCAGAAAATCATGATTTTCTGGATGGGCGGTTGATCCTGCCCGAATATTCCTCCCCAAAAAAGTTTGTGGGGGGGGGGGGGGGACTTAACATCCTCCCAAACCTATGTGTTCACAAAATATAAGTTTATATGAATACATAGAAACCATTATAGATGACTATCAAAATGGACCTCTAACCACCACATGATTGGCCAAAGTTGGTGGTCTTTTGTGTTTCATGTGCATATGATTAATATCTTTGAACTTTGGCTTGCTTAATGTACCATCGTATGCTTTTGTTAATATAGTGGTAATAAGATGAATATGAAAGTTGTCAAAAGTTGTCGCTACATTTAAGAACACATATCTTTACACGACTGGATACTCAACTGTATGCTATTTCATTGCCATCCTACTCATGTGGACCTTTATGCACAATAAGATGTAATAAGTTGAGGGTTGTGAAATTTAAATGAAATGCTAGGGTATCCCAGTTTTTAGACCAATTTTTAAAGATGTTTTTGACACATAATATGGCCCTTTTCAATTTGTGCCAAAAAAAAACCACATAATATGGCACACAATGATGGCCATTTCCATTTCATGCCATGCTTGGATACGTGTAGGTTTTCATTCATTCAAAATTCCCTGGTCCCTTAGGCCCTCAACTCTAATGTGAAGTGAAGTGAACCATATTAGCATTGTCACTCATACACCTAAACCAAGGCTTTAAAACCAATCTCATGGGAACTTGGAGGTTTTGATGATCAAGGCCACAACAATGCAACAATGGGTGACGATCCTAAGACTTGAATCTTGGCCCACTCATAAATTTGGTGCACTCTCGCATTGCAACCCACCCAATCATAGTGGGTTTATATGAACAAAGTAGATATTTTCAACCAGCCATGTGGGAGCTTGGGTATGTCCTTCAAGGAGAATTGGTGTAGGCCGACTTATTCATACTATTCACCTTTGATGAAACACAATATTCTTCAATGTCCCTCTAATTCCTCGATGTAATGTTGGGATTACATATAGAATATGACCAACTCAGAGATAAATCAACACCATGATTAAAAAATGTGACACAATAGGGTCGTCTTTTTCCTCTATTAGGATGTCACCCGCAGTTTGTCACTTTCCACATGAATTATGTAAATCGGTAGTTATTCTTATTCATAATGTATTTAAAGTACATGGGGTGTCTAGGGGGTGTGCTATTTCACGAGCACACTAACACAAGGGTGTTGATGTTAGACCCCTTGGTTATAGGTTTTATAAGGGTCAAATGCTCACCCATAGGGTTCATAGGTTTTTGAGCAGGGGTGCCCAAAATAATTTCAAGGATGCGTGAAATGCTCAACCTACAAAAGTGTATGATGCCAAAATATTATTGAAGCCCCATTGATGTGTGGGTGCCACATTGTCTCGATGAATGAATCCAATCAATTTGTTGTACACAAGTTTTTTGATATTATGTGTCTTTGTCTAAGACATACTCCAATGATATTTAAAAGAACATATGGCCAATATGCAATTGAAGCACATGATCACCAATACTATCATGTATTGCAGGGCACTAATGATGTTACTTTCCAAAGTAACTTCCTAAATTTATTATGATATACATGAATTTGGAGAATTGAAAGGCTCTTGAACCAACACATCCAAAACAAAACACCAAGACCGAGACCTCAATTCCTAAGGAGATTTGCAACATGCTTCTACATCCATTTGATCTTCAAGGTCCAATTGGATTTTACATCACTTGTTTCTATAAGGATGACATCCACCTCCACACATTACTAAGCAACAGAGCCCAACATTTTCCTTTTAAATTGCACCCATACCCAGACCATGCCCATCAGCAACGACCTATGCCCACCCATGCCCACCCATAGCATGACATGTGCGCACCCATGCCCACCCATGCCCACACATAGCATGACATGTGCCCACCCGTGCCCACCCATGCCCACCCATGCTATTCAAATTGCGCCCATGTATTCAAAAATTGTGTAATGTGTGTTACTCGCCTACACCAAGTCTTGGTTGGATCGGACAAATAAAAGGTTGTTCACTATCGCTGGCTTCAGCCCGGAGCGCTTCTTGGTTAGCGTATTCCCTGCATCCGAGAAGTTTGACTCCAATTTGGAGTTGGATGCAGGGACGCACAAAACCGAACGCGCCACGCGCGACATGATGGGGAATGTGGGGGCTCCTTTCAGCTTCCACCACAAGAGAATATTGAATTTAGCAGTGGTATCCCGATTCATTGGCAATGCTAAGCTCACCGTTGCAATGATCTCATGATCACCCATGCCCACCCATGAACAATAATATCGCACCCTTGCCCACCCATTCCCACCCATGAACAATAATATTGCAGCCATGCCCACCCATGCCCACCCATGAACAATAATATCGCACCCATGCCCACCCAAAACCCATGGGCATGGGTGGGTATGGGCACCCAATGTAGGGCTCTGCTAAGCAATATCTTATAACCAAGGTATTAGAACGTAATTGGTGAAAATACCCAATAATTATGTTTCAAACAAGTTCAAATCAGTTTGAACAATATATTACTATAATGAATACATGTGATAAGATATAAATAAAATCATATTAACATTTAAATATATTTTTCCTTCTCACTTTTGAGGAATTTTGGATTCTTGACCATAGTCGCGACTTTCAAATGGAGTTTCATCATCATCATCATCATATGTCGTTGAGGTTTAGTCCCAAGTTAGTGGCCAACAACACATCCACATTCATCGGTTGCTTTATGAACCCGGGGAGATCACTGGGCGAAAATCGTAGAACCACGTGCGATAAAAAATAGGGTCCAATATATTCATTGTAGGTAAATTTTGTAAAAAACTTACATATAATATAGGGGGTTTGAAAATAATGAAAAAGGATTACATGTAAAATACCATCACATATAATGGCGTCTTTTATCTAGTCAGTACATGTAAAATAGCATGGAAACAATTATTAGGGGTAGCGGGTTTAGGATAGGGTATGTGCTAGTGGATGAAAAGAGGTAATTTTCGTTGGAAAAGCTTGGATGGATGACTTCGCATGCTAATTGGCTTCACCATTACTGAACCAAGGTATCCAAAACTAGTAGGGAAAATTTGAACACGTTGGGTAGTGGACGTTCCAAAGCTGGGAGGGAAAATTTCAACACGTTGGGTGATGGACGTTAGGATTTCTTAGGGTTTAGCGTTTTTGTGAAGTTCCTTCTTTGTTGCCGATGGTCTCTGGGTGTTGAGGAGGTACGTTTACGCTGCTGGAATGAGTTTACGCTGCCATGAATGAGGTCTGGAGGTCAAGATTCCCCTAAAACGATGGGTAAATCTCCTAAGTCTTGAATCTCAATTGGTTATTTCTGAAACTCAACCACTTCATCTGTAACCAGCGGCCGGTTTCCAGGGTTTTTTGTATCGCTTCTAATGTTTGTAATGAATGGATGTTTTGTTATTTGACGGAGAATTAGAGCACTGTGCTTGGAAAGAGGGCACTGAGAGGTGGAGTCCATTCATACCATTCGTGTCTACATTAGGAAAAGGTTTGCATTTTCAAATGTAGTTCCTAGAAGAATTTTTTTGCTCCTAAATGAGCAAGGGTTTGATTATGAACATCTGCATTGGTGACACACATGCATCTCGATATTAGAGTTTCAGAAATACACGAGACTCAGGAATATTTGTAGCAGTAATCTTCGACATCCATACACTACTTACACATGTGGACTTTCCTGGGCTTGTGCAGATCGAATCTAAGGTTTAGGTTTCGAAGCAACTGCCGATAAAAGGTTCCTGGGGTTGTGCAGAATCTAAGGTTTAGGTTTCGAAGCAACTGCCGATAAAAGGAGAGGTAGTGAGCGATGTTCAAGGGAGGCAGATGATCCAGGGAGTTTATGTACCCGGTTGGTGAATGGACATTCTGAGGTATGAAATTCTTCAAAAGGAATAACTTCTATCTTGTTACAATTCTCAAATGACGCTTGGAAACATGCTTTTAGACACATCTTAGAATGCGCATTACCCTCCTCGTACTTTGAGGGTAAATGCCCTGGTTGTTCCAGTTACAAAGACATTGAGGTTGAGGTTGAGGTGATTCCTTCTATTGATGACATAGACTGCTCCATCTTAAAAAGAAATGGCATTTTATTCCTAGATCTTCTCCTGGTGGAGAGCATGAAGTAGAGGATTTCATGTTTACACCCGAATTTTAACAATCCATGATAAAGGAAAGGAATGTTACACTGGAGTTCACTATGTCAGATAAGCTTTGGGTTTTATATGAGACCTTGTTGCATGGAAACTAGTCTCTGATGTAAGTTTGTGTAAATTGTGATGGCCGAAACAGCGGGTCCAAAGGACTGGTTGAAGGCGCAAAAGCGGAAAACAGTCCAGTTTCTCTTAAATCCCATTGAAGCCTCACGCAACCACCTCAATTCAGCTGTGCTCCTTCTTTGTAAGTATTGCCTATCTGGACCTCTAAAATGCTATGAGGTGGGATGGATTACTGCATGTGTTATATTTGAGCTTATTGTAGAATGGTAAAATAACATATCAATAGATTTGGCAGTGGTTAGGGTTGAAGGTGTCTTTCCATCCATACATTGTTCCAGTTGTCAGAAGCCAGGGTGCTTCTGGGAAAACCTATGTGTTCATGTCAAGCACAAAACAAATGTTTGCCTCGGGTAGTTTTGGTGGATGTTTTGGTAGGTAAGGTAGATGAGCCTTGTTCGGTTACAATTTGTTGTATGCCTTACTACTTGGATTTGCGAGGTTGAAGTTTCTGTGCGTCTGCAAATGTATGTGAAGAAGCCTGGATCAATCCTATAATTTTTTGGAGCTAATCTCGAATGGTTATGAATTATCAAAGTCCATTGACATAGAATTATGAACTATGTTAGCCATAAGAAAGCCACATAGGTCCCCTCCTCCGAGTTTTGTTGGCTATTGAGCCTAGAATGGTTAACAATCTCTTAAAAAACACAAGTTTTTTTGGTGTCCGTTCCTAGATGTGCACCAAACCACCCATACTCCAATGTAGGCAGCTCTATTCGACTCACTGGATAAATTCTATCTCTTGAACCCAAAACTGGATGTATGATTACTGTAGACACAATTTAAAATCTTGAACTCCTTGATAACCTGTTTTTTGATCGTTGATCCTTGCAGATCTGGGATTTCCTGAGTTCTGAATTGTGGGCTCTCTTCTCAATGGCAGCTTCAGCAGATGGTTCATCTTTTGAAAATTATGAGGAGGCTGGAAAATTGGTGAAAGTTGCTGCTCGTGATTGTGTGCCTGCAGAGTCAGGTTCCATCATTGAATTTCAATCTCGGACCGGTGTAGAGGTTTGTTTCACTGGTCTCTTGTTCAACAAAGTTCCATACATGAAGAGTATGAAATCAGGTTAAAGGAAAAGTCTTAATTAGGTTTGGGCTTTGGGACTATTTGCGTGGACATCATAGAGTGTGGCTATAGTGTGTACGCACATGATCAAATTCGAATGTCCCTCCTACACCAAGTGCATCATTGGTAAGTCTTTTCTTTGCTTATTTTGCATTGTTGTGGAGTTATGTGGTGCTTTATGGAGTCCATGTGTTCCAACCCTAAACTGTACACGCCTTTATTTGTTACTAAATTCTAATTTCAAATGTGCAAGTCCAAATTGCCTTGTGCTTTAGGTTTTCCTTTGTTGCTTGGAGTGCTTGTGAAATTATGGGATGTGCTTCGTTTATTTTAAGTTCTCATCCTAGTTTCAATTTTGCATTGGCTGCAGATTTCAAGACTGAAGTTTGGCTACAAGATCTGTGGACATGGCATGTAGTTGTTGTAGAGTTTTGTTTGATATTTGCACATTAACATTATTTTTCTGTGATTAGCTTCAGTTTTTGTGGTTACCCTTGTAAATTGCATTCTCAATTTTCTGGGATGTCAGCAAGCTGCATGTATATATTTGAGATTATACACTTTCCGGAAGTATAGGACTTATAGACCTTGTGAAATTGTAAATTCTGCAAACATAAACTACATTGTGTTGAGAAACACAAACTGACTTCTATATCATACTTGAATTTCATTTCAAAGTTTACAACAATGTTTAAATTCCATACCTTTGCCTTAGGTTTATTGTTTTGATTCATTTCATGTAAGTTTAGCATTGTAGTTGAGCTTCACAATTTATGGTTGTAAGAAGAGAAATGTCCTTTATGAAAAAGAATGTTGTGTATAGAACCCAAAAAAATGAAGTGTATTGGAGTATAGTCAAAAGAATTGGATACTTGGAGTATAAGAAAGAAAATTTAGTATAAGTAAATTAGGGTGTTTTTTAATGATTCCTCAAAAAATTATAAGTACTGATAGGGTGTACTAAAATACAAGCATTTACCTTTATTTTGAAAAATACCATACCTTATAATCTTTTTTGCAAGGTAAATAGCCCCCCCAAAAATAGGTCCTGAACGCACGTGTATGCAAAATATAAGAGGGAGTGATCTCCCCGGGTTTATGAATGCATTATGGAGTTTCATATTTATTTATTTGTGTTTCATGTTTGGCTAGGGGCAACCAACAAGAGATGCATCGACCACAAACAACAAAGTATAATACGAGCCACAAATAATTAAAGTTCAATATCATATATGTTGTTATAAATGTTGAGATTGTATGCTTGAAACAAGTTTTTTGAGGGTAATGATAACAATGAAACACTTTGGGAAGACATGGTTCATTTCATGCAATCCTCTTCATATATTAACACAGTGAAATGATATATGTTCTAGAACAACCCTACACCACAAATGGAAAGGGGACAATATGTAGGAGTAGGGTTTATTCATTTTTACTTTCTATCAAATGCAAAAGATTCAAAATACACACATATATCAATGTACATGGGTTTCAACCGTGCCTTTATATATTGTGTTTTCAAATTAATTATCATATTACTCTAGCAAAATACCCCTCCCCTCCACAAGATTTACTTCACATATCTCACCACCACATTCTCCAAGAGATCCCCACTAGTCCGCCACCCTACAATCCATAACAAGTCAATACCTACTCTTTTGTTTTAGCAATGATTTTTTAATTTTAATAATTGTTTATTCATTAATTTCATATCATTATCACTCTTTAAGAAAAAATACTTTGCATTATTTTCCTTCTATTGGAACCTCCAAATATGGAACCTCACCTCTAAATTTTGATTAAAAACTAGAGGACTTGTGCTTCTCAAATTAAAGGTTGTGGACTCTTATGCAATTGTTATGAGATTTTGGGGTCAAGGCTAAATTATGAGAGCTCCCTTCAAAGGGGTATGCATTAGTAGTAAACCCTTGGGAAGACCTTTACTAAAATATAGAGGATAGACATCCGTCAATATTGAAGATGAAAAAAAACTTTGAAATTGGAGTTCATTTGTAATTATTATGAGATTTTGAGGTTGGAGCTTAGTGATGGGAACCTTCAAGAATGTAGAACACAATACCCTTATTGAGAAGAGATATTCACAAAAGTATAGGGGAAAGAATTTCATTAATATTCAACTGAAAATTTAAATTTGGAAGTTGTATGATGTTGTTATGAAAGTCCAAGGTTGGGGCTTGGTTCTGGGGGCTTCCTCCAAGGGGGTATGGAATCCCCCCACACCTTATAAAGAGACATCGTAGATATATATAGAGGAGAATTTTTCATCAATGTTAAATGAAGAAAAAAAATTGAATTTGGAGGTTGTATGCAATTGTTAAGATTTTGGGATTAGGGTTTGGGGTTTTTGAGCTCTTAGCAAGGGGACATTGCACAATACCCTACCCTTAAAGGGAAACCTTGACATAAATGTGTTGAATTACCTCCATTACATGGCTTCAAAAGAAAAACCTCAAGAGCATAACCCCCATAATCTAGGCTCCTTGCATGAACTTCATAACAAATGCAAATCCATTAAGTTCTTAAATTTAAGGGATAATGCTTTAAACTAACAAGCATGATCATATTGAAAATGGGCAAGTTGAGGAAGCGACCATTGAATGAATCGATGACATTATGCACATATTGCCATTCCAAAGTGATGCATTCCTCCAATGAACCTCCTACGTCACTCTCAGGCATGTAGTGATAGTGCAAAATGTATATTTTTTCAAAGCCAAAACTATCAACATACAAGATTTGCCTAGTGGACACCACCTTGCAGTTTTTTTTGTTTTAGGTGTTTTGTTGTAAGGCTAAAACTTACACAAATTAGTATCTGCACAACAAGTTAATTATGGCATGAACTGTGAAAGCTATGCTAATGATATTTATAAGATGAAATTGGAATTTGTAATTTTTTTTAATTCAAATAATAAATTAGCTAGCAAGTGAATAATAGATTGAAATTGAAGAGAAATTATGTTTTTATTATGCGGTTTATTCGGCCTCCCAATACTCTAAAATTATAGACATAAAAAAATACCAATCCCTCTATGACCATACCATAGGATAATTATCTTACCGAATGAATTTATAAAATAACATAAGATTATTTGTGGAATACAAACAATAATTTTACTATGACTCTGCGACAAATTATTGATTTATCCAACCATTCATATACCTTATTGGCCGCTCTTCATTTACCCTTCTAATGTAGTTTTTTCTATTATAATTCAACACAAGGTGGCTTAAAAACTAATATGATTCATAAAATTCCTAATTAAATAAAATATGAGAATAATGTTTTTATGTGAGCTGCCTCACAAAAATGCCTATAACTTCATATAAGTTTTTTTTGAAAATGAAACAAAATTACCTAGACCATAATTTTTTAATATTTACCTGGATATTTTAAATTCGTTCAAATTAAACACTCTAGCAAACCGGGTTGAAGCTATAAAATCATGAGGACTCAAACAGAGGTTGTCTCTCAAAAATACTTATAACTTTTTTTAAATGTTTTAATTTTTTTTTAATTTTTTTTGTTGGAAAAGCTTTAATACAACTGTACATATATAAGATATGTTAGAATTAAATTTAAAAAGAAGTTATGACGAGCTTTGAAATGATTTGTTTTTTAAACTCAAGATCATTAAATAATGAGACATTTTATACAAACTAGTTATCATAAATTAACAAAATATAGAGTAAAAATATAGAACAATCTTTAAAATACTAATACTAATAATATATATAATAATATATATTTATTTTAATAAATATTATAAGTCAAACTTACCAAATAAACTAAGTTATGCATCATTTTACTAAAAATTGGGTTGATCGAGGTTAAATACGATTGAAAATAAAGGAAATAAACGCTAGAAATGAAGGAATTTGAACCTTTGGGATCTCATACCAAAAATACTATCATAATCAGAGAGTGAAAGATTACAAAATAGAAATCAGATGCCTTTTAAATATGATTGTCTTAAGAGGTGGAGGTTGAGTCCGTTGATTCTTGCTTCACTATGTTATACTTGCCTTGGATCCTCTTCCCAAAAATTTAATCACCGCCAATTTGTTATTTAGGTATTTCATCCATTTTGATTTAATAATATCAAAAGATATTTGTAAAAATAAATTTTATTTAGTCGAGACGAATTAACCAAGTTAAAAGTCGTTTTTAATAATCAACATCATTTGTTTCATCCATTTCATCGTTTTGGGTTTAGGGTTTAGGGTTAAATTTTATGAAAAACAACTCCTCATATTGCTAAGGAGTAATGACTGGTCCTAGTGTGGGCATGGTGTAAAAAAATGTAGGGATGGAAATGCAAAGATGAGTGAGAATTTTTCTTGGATTTGCATCAATGAATTGGGAGAAATGATTGCTAGTTACAAATGAATTGGTTTTGTTCAAGAAATTCAAGACTTAAAAAAAGAGATATTGATCATTTTAGAGGATTCTATGGACTATACCTCAAAATAATAAAGTAAAACCAAAAGATCTTGGATACACTAGGATTTTGGTTGATTATGCGTAAAAATGTCTTTGGACATTTGCATATGCATTCTGAATGGATGCCACATTTTGATCTGGATGCACATTTGTTGCTTCCACATGTATGCATGTGGTACATAGTGACGGTTTTAAGTTGTCTACGTCCTGCAAAGGGCGAAGTAGTTTTACATCCGAAGCCACTGCCGTAAGGCATGGCCTAGGATGTTCTACGAACAAACACTTTATTCACTCGAGCCTCTACGGAGACCGGAGTTCTTCTTCTTCTTCTGGTTTTAAGTTTGGTGATGTTTTTGGGTATACGTACCATAGAAGTTAACTGGTTGGTTAACTGTTGGTTAGCAAGCTGGTTTTGGTTTGGAAACCTCTTGGTTTTCTTTTTCTTTTTCTTCTTCTGCTAACCTGTGGGTTGCATGGGTTTAGTTCTCTCTTCCTAAACAGCAGGGGCTTTAGAGGTTTGCTTCCTGTATTGTATCGGGGTTAGCAGGGTAGATCGATCAAAAGGAATTCCAAACCATGGTGATCGCATCTGGAGGCATGGCGAGTTCGTTGCGGAAGTTCCGGTTATCGCAGTTCAAGGTATTGCAGAATCCATGCTATCGTCGTTTTTGATTTTGCGACTCAAGTAGTAGTGCCCGAGGGTTTAGCCGGAACAGTTCTTGCGAATTCATTATCTCAAATCACGTGGATAGTGCGTTAACCAATCGCTCACGTAATTGCAATGTGGTCGTTGGCAGACCGCACCGTCCATTGAATTGCTTGCGCCATCTGAAACCCTAATTCATTTAGCCATTGAGCACATAAAACAATGCGTAAATAAGATGGCCAAGCCTATGCAAATTCTTCGTGCATTACGAGTCTAGTGGCTAACAGATCCCTTTCATGATGATTTTTGGAAAATTCCAATACATTCACTGTGATGGCTGCAATGGATCGTGTTATGGTGGCAGACCGCATCGTCCATTGAACTACTTGCGACATTTGAAACCCTAAGTCATTTAGCCATCGGGTTCATAAAAAAATGCCTAAATAAGACGGGCCAAGCGTGTGCAAAATCTTTGTGCATTACGAGTCCAGTGGCTACGAGCTCCCTGTTCTAAAAATCTTTTGAACTGCCAATACGTCCACTGTGGATGACTAAGACGGATCGTGTTATTTTGACAGGGCTTATGGCATCCAAATAATCCACAGTGGTTCTCAAGCAATGCATCAGGTCGAGTGCGAGGGCCGCCTTTAAGTAGGCCAATGATACCAGGGGTAGAGAGTATTATTGCTGTGGCATCAGGCAAAGGTGGGGTCGGCAAGTCTACTACTGCAGGTATTTTCAACACAATGTATCGGCTATCATGGAATTTGTAAATTTGTGCATTGGTGTTGAACCACTTCCAACAATGATTGTGTCTTTGCTAGCTTCTGTGTTCACTCTGAATTATGTGTACCTCAGAAATTTGAAGAGGGTGTCGTTATGGGTTGAGGCTGAATGTATTCGCACATTGTCAGAACAAACTGAAGTGTACTTTTGGTAGGGCATGCATCTGTTAGGTTTGAGCAGTACAAGAAAATTCTATGTTGAATTCCTGTGTCTCTTTGAGCCAATCAGGTACTTGAAACAAACAAGAATGTGGAAACAGGTTCTGTCAACACAATTTATTGGCCTTTCTGGAATCTGGAAGTCTTCCACATTTGTGTTGGCCCCACTTCTTATGATCATTTATTAGGCTGCTTATTGTGTCTGTGCTAGCTTCTGTGTTCACTGAATTGTGTATACCTCAGAAAACCTAAGAGAGTGTGTACTAATGGGTTGAAGTTGTGTGTGTTTGCACATTGTCAGAACTATCTGAATTGTACTATGAGTAGGGCATGCATCTGTTAAACTTGAGCAGTACAAGACAATTGTAGGTTGACCTCTTGCTTCATTGTGAGCTAGTCATGTACTTGAATTTCCAATTTGTTGTGCACAGTGAACCTGGCAGTGGCACTAGCCATGGAATGTAGGCTTCGAGTGGGCTTACTTGATGCAGACATTTATGGTCCATCTGTTCCTAAATTAATGAAGCTTGATGGACAGCCTGGGCTTGATTCAGGTATTATACTTTTATGAGGTCTAAAGACATTGATTCAATTTTCTTGTGGTGTAGTGGGGAGGATCTGCTCTTGCAATTGATTCTTTTCTGTTTTAGGGGGTTTCAGTAACTTCTTTCTGTTCAATTTGGCATCATGGCGGATGTGGATAAATACTCTTTTGTAACCTGGATGTAGGCACTTAAGGAACCATTGAGGAAATGTGTGCAGGGTCCAAAATGATTCCTCTGGAAAACTTTGGTGTTCGTTGCATGTCAATGGGGTTCCTTATGGAGAATGATGCTCCAGTTGTCTGGAGAGGGCTCATGGTAATTTTCTTTTTGTGTTGTTTTTTAATTGGACTACAGGATGCTGCATAGTTCTCTGTTTGTCTGTGTCTGTCTTGACTATCCTGTTAGTGTCGGAGCATCTATCTAAATGTTTCTGTGCACTTGAATATCTATGATGGGAAGAAGGAAAAGATTGCAGATAAGTGTTCGAGACTTCTGACGATGTTGAAAGTTTCTGCCCCAGTGGTAAACTCGCAGGTAATGAGTGCATTGGAGAAACTTGCGAGGGGTACTGCTTGGGGGAAGCTGGATGTCCTGGTGGTTGACATGCCCCCTGGTACTGGTGATGCACAAATTTCCATATCCCAGCGGTTGCCTCTGGCTGGTACTTGAGTATTCTTACCTGATATTATATCACAAAATTTTGGTTTGCTGTTGAGGTCTTCCTGAGAGTCATGCTTCTGGACAAATGTCCTTTTTATTTTCAAATGTTCCTCTTTTTAGTTGGAGCCTATGCAGTTTATTTAATGGTATTGTGATGCTGGGGCTTCTGCTGCACTTCCCTCATGTATGTGTAGATTTTGTTAGCAGGAGGAACACCATGGTGCATTTTCAACTGTTATTATTTGCTTGGCACTTTCACGACATAAATCTATGGATCTTTTCACCTCTGCACTACCAGCTTCCCCAAATTCTAAATTAGTCTCCTTCCTGAAGCTTTTGCTAAGTGGTGTGCTTACTGGAATTTTATTGGTACAGTTTCCCTTCAGACATAATCATGGTCCATTGACAATCTTCCAGTTGCTTGTGGTGTGCAGGAGCAGTGATAGTCTCAACACCGCAAGATATTGCATTGATAGATGCACGCAGGGGAGCAAACATGTTTCGCAAAGTTGATGTTCCTGTGAGTACCCTTATTTATCAATGTACTTATATGGGACCAGGTTGATCAGGCACCACCATGATTGGAAGCAATGTTCCCCTTAAATTTAATGAAGTACAATATATTTGTTCAGCTGAAGTTTGTGGAGGCTTGATGGAAAGTTGATGGTTGCAGATAATGGGTCTGATCGAGAATATGAGCTACTTCAAATGCCCTAGTTGTGGTGAGCGCAGTCATGTTTTTGGTCATGGAGGTGCTCGTTCTACTGCAGAGGAAATGGACATGGAATTCCTGGGAGAGGTTGCCATACTTTCAGAACTCATATTGAATGTCCATCTTTTCTTGCCTCCTTTTCCATTCCTGGCCATCATCATCCTTATAGTTGTCAGGTTATCTTTAGTCTACCGTTTGTGATGAATATTTGAAAAATCTTAGCTACCTTATGTAATGTAGACGTCCCTTAGATGGATACATTTCTCTCTGCACCAACTTCTTGTCGGCTGTAAAATACTCAACTAGTGCAATATGATTAGCAAATCCAAATCGTGCCATAGCCATTTGCCTCATAATTTTTGGAGCTCATATGAATAAGATTCTCGTGCTCATTAAGTGGTCATAGAGGTGCCCCTAATTATGTTCAATATTGAACCTAGAATGGTTAGCATATTGTGAGCACATACTCCAATCTCATTCAAACACATGTCCTTCTGGTGCCAGTTCTCAGATCCACACCTAATCACATACCACTAAAGTATAGGTGTCCAGATTATTGTCGTGTTTGAGTTAGGAATGCCTACCTTAACACCAGTTACGGGTTTTTTGGCAGGTGCCTTTGAATATTGAAATTCGAGAAACTTCAGATGCGGGTACTCCCATTGTGGCATCAGCTCCAACAAGTGAAGCAGCTAGTGTATACAAGAGCATAGCTGCACGAGTAGCTGCTAAACTAAGTGATTTGGCAGTGCCTGGTTTGAGTGCTGGACCTCTCCCAACTACAAAGTAACTTACCATTGACACGGATCCGTGAATGTTCCATGGAATTGCTGCTCCACTCAGCACATATGTTTCTTCATCCATATTGTGGTCGGTAAAGCCACATTTGGTCCACATAATGTTGCAGTGTGACTTTAAGTTTGGTTATAGGTCTGCCAATTAGAAGGCTCCTGTTGGTGGAAATGGTGGGAGTCATATGTATGTCTTGGAGAGAGTTGAAGGATAATCATGTGCTGCTTTGATTTGGTGTACTGAGAGATTTGTAGAAGGAAAGACGACTCTGATGTTGCCACCAGTGTGACTTATGGTGTTGCTTCATTTTGGAGTATGTCTAATTCTATATGTAATCTCGAAACGGACACTACGAGAATCAGAGGGCCCCTGATGACTACTACCTTCTTTTGAAGGTGAAACACCTTGAATGGTCGCGGACAAGCTGCTTGGCACCTATTTCTCTCCAAGGGCAAGTCTCTAGGTTTTCCACATGGTAGGTTGAAAATATCTGGTTCATCCGAAGACCTCCCTTGTGATTGGGTAGAACATAGGTGGTAGGGTGCACCGATCAAGTGGTAGGAAGGTAACCTATCTGAGTACTTTTCCGGGCTTAGGCGGCTTAATCTCGGGGTTCATCCGAATATCTCCCTTGTGATTGGGTAGAACATAGATGGTAGGGTGCACCGAAAATCAAGTGGTAGGAAGATAAACCCATCTGAGTACTATTCCGGTCTTAGGCGGCTTAATCTTGGGGTTCATCCGAACATCTCCACTGTGATTGGGTAAAACATAGGTAGGGTGCACTGAAAATCAAGTGGTAGGAAGGTAACCCATCCGAGTACTATTGTGGCCTTAGGCAGCTTAATCTTGGGGTTCCCATGAGATATTGGTTAAGGCATTGGTTTTAAGCCACATTTGGAGACTTGTAATGTATTGATCAGAGGATGTGAGACACATACATGAAGAAAGATGTAATACCTTGCAGACATCTGTTACTACAAACATATTTGCCAATCAGAATGTACAAATACCTTCAAATATGCTGTTTTATTGAATTGTGGTACGACATATGGGTGCAAAAGTTTTTGACATAACTTAGCCTGTAAGTAGTACTTGCTACTTTCCAGGTTGTTGATGCAAACATATACAGTTTTGATGTCTGTTGCAAAAGTTCTCAAAATTTCCCACTTCTGGGAGGATTCTCACTTGCCACTGACTAAGTATACTCCACGATTAAATACAAATGATGAAACATTCTCTCTGGATTCGATCCCCAGGAAAAAGAGGAGATGAGGTTGCAGAATACACGATGAATGAGGGGTTGCCTCGGTCATCAACTCAAAGGATGATTTGTTAAGACTGACACATATGTGACTTTTCGGGAGCCAAGAGAGCAATCAGTCACAGATGGAGCAGCAGCCAGCCAGACTTTGTACGTACATCTCCACAGTTGTTTGCCGCAGTAGCTTCTTTCCAATTTATGAGTTGAAAGAGCCGTATGGCTGGCTTAAGTTGCTGAACTCCTGCAAACCCGAAACTTGGCAAAGACAAATGGATACTGTCGCTGGTAAAAATTGCGGAACGTATCACGCCGCATGCACGGGTGTGTGACGGGCGATGCCCCTTTCAGCACGTAATGGCACCCGTCAAAAAAATCACTTGAATATTCAGGGTACTCCTCCATTTTGATGTACCCCTGGAACGGTTGGAACAGGGAGGATGTCCACTCCCAACCACTAGTCCGTAGCTTCTCCACTTGAGAGGCTTCCTCACTCGCAAGGATTCGATGGTACTCCGGCTCAGTCATAATTCTCCCATGGACCCACTTACAAAACGCGTCTGCCTCTGAGAGGCTCACAAACACCGGCGTGTCCGCCACGGATCTCCAATGATCCGTCGCGTCCAGGCTATGCACAAAATACTCGCCATCGATCTCCGACCACGTCGCAGGCATCGTGGTGTTCTGACGCCGGAACAAGGCAAAATCGTTCTTCTCCCATAATTCCTCCCGCTTATAACCCCCTGCTTTCATGAAACTCAAAAATTGGGCGACCGTCACCGGATGCCGGTCCACCCAGAAAGGTTCGTTGATTCTCACTGTGCACGCCGGGCTCTCGTTGTCCCACATGAAGCTCCCGTCGTTCGCGTTCGCTCCGAGTGTTGCTACACCCGGCGCGATGCGAACCATCGAGTCCGCGAGTGGAAATTGCAATTTCCCATTCCCATTGCTCGTGCCGTTCGCTACATGGCTCTTGGTTGCGCCGTTAACGGTAACCCCATTGGCATTGTCGACACCATTGCTTGTCTTTCCGTTGGGCGCGCCATTGCTGTAGGGTTTGATGGCCCCCATGTGGCTCTTAAACGTGGATTTTCGTTCTTGGACGCGCATATATGCCAGCGTCTCCAGATGCATGTATTCATGCTCAAGGGCGAGCACCAGAAGGCGGGGCGTGATTCCTCCGGCGGCTAATGTATTCAAGAGCTTCGCCCTTGTTGTCTGCACGTAGGTTTCAATCTCTGATCGCGCAGGCCACTCCGGGGGCACCTTGGGGTGGGGATGGCAGATGCTCGGATCCACCATATTGGGATCCATCCCCCGAGAAAACATCACGTCAGTTTCCGTCTGCGGATCGTTGAGCAGTAACTTCAACTTTGCAAACGCCTGGATATGGCCACTGCAATTCACACACGAACAATATCAGCAGCATTATGCATTCAGGTTCCAATTTCAGCAAATCTGTTTGCCCCCTTGCCATAATTAGAAAAGAAGCATCATTCATTTGGATTCCTATTTCAGCAATTCTATGATCTAGCTGCACCCTAGCCATAATAATCAGGAAAGAGAAACTCATCAACAAGTGTATGGAGTAGGGTGAAACCGAGTCCTACTAGTAAAATTTGTAAGCGTGCCGAAGGTCGATGGGCTTTTCACACCAATCTTCAATTTTGTCGAAGAAAAGGTCAGTCTGTGACCAGCAGCGCACGAGCGCTTCTTTGAAGGGGATGAGCATTTGCATGCCCCAAACATTGTCTTGCCACGCGACATCGATGTGGTAACCGGCGCTATTCGCCAGCACGTTGAAATCACTCACCGAAAATTTGTGTGACAGTTCTATCAGTACCCGTTCCCCGGACCTGGAAAAACCACCAACAACATCAACAAAATTGCTCATTTCAATTCGAGAGTAGAGTAGTTCGGTGGATTGATTGTTGCACAAGAGTTATGACAATTCACACCTGATGTGGACATTGTGGTCCTGCAGTAGGAGTCCCTCCTTGAACCGCAAATACATCTCCACCCGCCTCAATTTTTCATTCACAATCACTTCATACTCCCAGTTCCTCTCCTCTTCTTCAGTGGTTTTGTGACCGAGGAGACGAAGGGCACAGCGCATCCCATTCTTGATGAAGAGCTCCGTGACACCCTCTCTGTCATGATACGCAGCGTAAAGCTTGGCCTTATCCTTCCACATGTCTGTCATAACCACACACAATTCTTATTTTTTGTTTCAAATCATTTATACGTTGCTTCAACATCATAGCTTCCATAAACCCAAACAGTTTACATAAGTGCTAGAATTCCACCTAGTCCTACTACATATGCACAGGTTGTGCCAGGCCAGGAGGATTTCGTATCTGCCATTTCTGCTCATCTTCAGTCCTGGACGCCATATCTCAGTTGCCTACTTAGTTTGCCCGATCTCTATTAAGACTTGTCATCTTATTTTCTAATTATGAAGGGTGACAAGACCTGGAATACATTGATGACGACATATTATGCGTTCCTTGAACATCATAGCTTCAATAAACCCAAAAGATTTAGATAATGGCGTTGGCTTTGTTGGCCTTCTGTCTCAAAAAGAAGAAGAAAAAAGTGTTACGAGTTCCACCTAGTTCTACTTGATTCACAACATGTGTGTACAGGTTGTGTTAGGCCACGAGGATTTTGTATTTCTATACATGCTCATCTTCCTGGACGCCATATCTCAATTGCCTACTTAATTTGGCCGAACTTTATGGAGACTTGTCACCTCATCTAGTAATTATGAAGGGAGACAAGTCCTGGAATTCAACAACACGACATGGAAACCTTTTGTTAAATGAAACCAGAAACAGCTTTCTCACTGAGTTTCGTCCGAAGTGTTGGGGGATAGGATGCTACCAGCGCACAGGAAGATCTGGCATCGGTGGCCAACGGCGGCGTGAACGTCGCGGAAGAACTGAATAGCATCCTGTTTCACCAGATTGCCCACAGTGCTTCCCAGCCAGCATATGCACAGGTTGTCGTTAGGGTGAAGCGCCCGCACTTTCTTCAAGCCTTGCATGTAGTCGGCTTCCACGAATTCCAGGCACTCCGGGCTAACATCTCGCACTTCTTGAAGGACGTTGGCACGTGCCTCTTGCAAAAATGATGCGGATACATCAATGCCCACATATTTACACCTGCACATGCCGAACCCCCGAAAAAGGATGAATCATCAAGTTCCCAACTCACATAAAAAACGACAGCGATCATCGCAACATAGAACAATTGCACTGGAGTGGTCTATAAGGTAAGGTGTACAGTTGTTGGAAGACATCAACGGAGTTAGGGGTATGTACCACTTCATGAACGACTTGGACAGCAGACAAAAGAATGGTGGATTTGGATCATCAAGTTCCCAACTCACATCAAAAACAACATCGATCATAGCCACATAAAACCATTGCACTGGAGTGGTCTAAAACGTAAGGTGTGCAATCGTAGGAAGACATAGATGGAGTTAGGGGTACACACACTCCATGAACGGCTTGGACAGCAGACAAAAGAATGGTGGATTTGCGAGCTGTCCCGCATCCCAGCTCCACGATCACAGTTTCGCGAGGAATATGTTTTGCTATGTCATGCGCATGCTCTCGCAGCAAATTCTCCTCAGCTCGGAAGGGATAATACTCCTCCAGCTCCGTAATCTTTTCGTAGAGCTCCGAACCCCGATCATCGTAGAGTAGGCTGCAGGGAATCACCTTGGCACCATTTGCCCTGCTTAAACCCTCCTGCGTCAACAGCTGGGACGCATCTGCGCTTCTCCCCATTTTGGTTTGGCCGGTCACGTTGTCTACAATTGCCCGTCCAGCGCTGCGAGGAAAGGAAAAAACGCCTGTCAAGAATCATGAAACCAAGAATTTGATGATGACTCATCAGTATCCGAATCATCAATAAATAGCTTCAAAGGCACTTGTATGCGAAGTAGAATTATGCCAATCGGCATAAACAAGGGCATCTTTCCTCGCTCCTTCTACATCGATTGATGATATAAAATGAGCAGGAATGTTAGGTCGATTGTTGCGGGCCGGTGATAGATAAAGAGCCTTTTGTTTCTCCCTCCCTCACAGGTAGGTAGTTTTCAATGCGGGAAAAAGGAAGCGTACACGCCCGCAACAATCGTGGCGGTCTTCCTACAGTTAGGACTTGTGGAGAGATAGATTGCCGATGTGAACAAAGAACCTACTCTCGAATATTCACACCCCGAATACCTACGTCCCACCGCGAGGAAACACCGTTTCAACTTCACCTCGTCATTCGAGTGAACTTCATGGAATTGAATGATAATTGATACAACCAATACCCGAGACGGAAGAAGAGGAGGAAGATAAAGAAGATGAAGGAGGTGACAACTCACCGCCCGGGGGGAGGAGGGATAAAGATGGGAATACATATAATTAATAGCATTCTTCTCTCTCCCTCCTCCTCCTCCTCCTCCTCCTCATGATCATCAATTTGAAGTGGAAAACATTCTCTCCAGAGCCAACGGGATAACTGTTATTCTACTCGCGATAAATATGCAACACGGTTCAAACTGGAGTAGGCCGATTACAAATTCCCTTCCGATCCAGCAAACTGCTTCGGAAATCGAGGCAGCACTAATCGTCACTCACTGCAATTGTGTGACGGAAACCAGGACCATAGGAAACCAAAATAAAACATAAAAAATCCTCTACGTACACTTGGTCGTCATTTAAACATTCTTTCTTGTCTTCTCTGCTCTCTGCGTCTCTCTCACTCACTCACACACAAATACCTACACAGACATTCCCTTCGAATATTCCCCCACTGACTCACTCTCGCCAAATTTGCAGTTTCCAAATAAAGCAGGAGGACTCCAGGTCTTGGCTTGGCTGCGTACCCCAAGCTCATGGGTCAACAACAACAAGAACTTCGAAGATCAGTTTACAAAAATCCGGCAGCATTTTCCACTCACAACTAACAGGTGCCCGCCTCAATAACTTCAAATGCTGCCCGCCTCCTCCATCTGCACCTCACCCCTCCCCTGATTGCAAATTTGATTCAATGAATCCGTGGTGTCCCCCAATCCTCCCCGATTGATCTAAGCCAATGTTGTTCCACGTGCAACGACTCGTGGCGTGAAGCCCAAGTAGAGGACAAAGCAAACGCTCCCCGTGGCGGCCAGTGGTAGTAACCTATGCAGCTTGCCTAAATTCGTCGTCGTCGTCGTCCCCCACCTCCCCTCCCTCCTTGTTCAACTTCGTCATCTACATCCCTCCAACTTACTCGCCCGATGATCTGTTGCTGTTGCATGTCCTACAACAACATCAGAATGTACCTCACCTCACCTCACCTCACCTCACCTCACCCCATCTCACCTCATCTCATCTCATCTCACCTGCCCTTGTCTTTCGGTATTGTTCCTCCTTTCCGTCCCACTTCCTGAGGGGAAACTGAAAGGAAAGGATGGGATGAAGTGGGGATTGAGTGAAGTTTTATGGCGATGGGGTAAGTGCAGTTAAGGTACTGGTGTGGAAGGTGCAGATTGGTGCGCTGTGGCAGTGGAAGCTGACAAAGTGCTCCCAAAAGTGCCCGATTTGCACCTGGAGCTCGACAAATGTAGCGGGTCGTTTCGTTTGCATGTGTGTGATGAGTACAAGGTCGTGAGCTTTCGTTAGGAGGAGGTTGAGGAGTCCGCGCCTGCACTCTAGTCCACCGGGGATCATTCCTCTGCTCCACCCTCTAGATCCGCAGCCTACCCGCCTCACCTAGCCCTACATGGGCCCTCCATGCTCACTTCTCCCTAGCTTACCGAAAACCTCCACATCACCACACAAATGTTGTAAACCTAACTCTATACTTCACAAATCTACCTCTATACTCCACACTATTTATTACAACTGTGAACCCCCCCCCCCCTCAAATGTCATATTATAGGGTTAATCATGCATACATGGTGGGTCATGTGCATGCATAAGTACGTCGTTGGTATTGAACTATGTAACTTTCACATATGACATGTGGATACAAGAAAGTCTAATGGGAAATGATGTTAAAGCATGCGATTTGAGGGAGCTACTGTAGGTTCTCTCTCTCCCTCAAAAACCTAATCAAAGAGACTCACGAGCTTATGTCTATCTTGCAGTATTTTTTCACCTTAACCCTGAACCAAGGTGCACAGTTTGTTTTGAAGCATTTCGAACTCGATACTTATTATGTTGTTTTGAACTGCATTTTTTTTTTTTTTTTTTCCTTCCAAAAAGCTCTTGAAATTTCACTTCTTTTGGTGGTAGTTTTTTTGCCCAATTCCGAGTTGTTTTGGCGGAGTTATGGGCGTTTGAAGTCATGTTAAGTTTCTGTAGTTGATATCTAGACAACCAACTACTTTTGCAGATTTTGGAATCGGTTCTTATCCAATCTTCCTTATCTACAGGTTTTTGGAAAGCTATTGAAATTACGCTTCTCTTGGTGGTAGTTTTGCTCAATTATGAGTTGTATTCTCAGAGTTGTGACCGTTTGAATGGTGTGGAGTCCCGAGGGGTGGACTCTTCATACAAGGTATGAACTAATGTGAGTGTAAGAAGGGAGATTATTTGAGGCATTAGCTTACAAATTATACATAAGGGAGAGGAATTAATATTCTATGGTGTGTACATCTAAGAAGGCATTTAATTTTTTCAAAATCAAGGTAGATATACAAAAGGGGGCCCTAAGGTTTATAGAAAATAAAAATAAAAATTGGAGAATAGATGTGTTAGTTTCATCCAATTCACATTATCAATTATTGTTGTCCATTATTATTAGGGTTCACATTTGGGTTCTAGGACAAGCTAGAGGCTCTTGGAGTGCTCATGAGCTTCCTTGAGTTTTGCTCTCCAAATTGTGGCTAAGTTGTTGTGCTCTTGCCTTTGATTGTTTGATGCAATCACTGAGTTACATGCTATGAATGAAAAAAATGTTTACCGACTTTCTCATCAAAAAAACATGCATTTTACATGTAATAAAGGAGTATTAAATTCATCATTTAAATTATGTATATGTTTTGGAGGCATTTATCACATTAAATTGAAAAGCTCGGTATAATTACATGAGCTCATTTTCTAGCATGCCATTAGTATGTATACTTTTTTTTCTTTATAAACTTCTCATATATAGGGGGTTTAATTTCATAGTGACCCACACATGTCATTTAGGTTTCCAGTGAAGAGTCCACCCCCCAGGGTCAAGTTTTAGAAGTTGATTTCAAGACATCGATCTACTTTTGCACCTTTTGAGGTCAATTATGCCCTTGAACTCTTTAGATGTTGATGAGAGACACCCACCCATTGTGTATATGGCAGATGCTCAACGTCATGCTCACTTCTTAGCTACATTTTTTATGAACAACCCATTAAAGTTTACTCCTACAAACGTAATGATATTGCACGCTATATTAAAGAAGCTCAATAAGTTATTCGTTGCTAACATCAATGGACTAATGATTCCTTCTTCACGTCCACATAGATTTCATGAGAGGAATTTGCATATTTGCAAATACATTTGAAAGAATATTTATTTTGTACATGTGGCGAATACCTAATTTGTGTTTTCACGAACTACCTCGCTATTATGACAAAGAGGTCCAATTTGTCACATTATGGAATATGTGGTACCTTAATACGACAATACAACAATTTTCTCATTTCCCAAACATGTCATACTATAGAGGTAGGACTATAGAAATATTGAGGCCTTAAAGCAACACTTTAAGTAAACTTTTTCTATTTTGGGTTGGTGAAATAGCTTGGAAAATTTTCACAAAATCCCACATATTAGAAAATCTATAGAAATTCTACTAAAAATAATTTCAAAAAATAATAAATTCATATGCAACCTACAAAAATTTACAAAGTCATCCTAAGGAATAAGCATTTTACTCTCCACTAGGGGGGTTTATTGATGTTAATTTGGTGAGAATCACCTCAAAATCAACCTTATTGCAGGTGAGGATTCTCTTTTAATGATGGTGTTGTCCCCCTTTTTAAATCACTTCTTACACCACCTTGTTGAGTGGATAGATCCCCAATTAGCCATTGTGATTGGCCAAAGTTGTTGTTCTAAAAGTATTTTTGCATCCTTCTTACACCACTAAAATGAATGGCCAAAGTGGTGTTATTTTGTACTCCCTCGTATGATTAATTGCTTTTAACAATGACTTGTTCAATTGGCACCGTTGCACTCACTTGTTGACATCTCATGGATGGAAAAAATAGGTGTCACCAAAAGGAAGGTGTTACTTTAAGGCCTCAGTACCTTATCATATGGTTAACTTATACCATGTCTACACTAGGGTGAGTTGGTAGTCATGGATAGTAGGAGTCCCTCTTAATAAGGAAAGTGCATCACTTTCCAAAATTTACAGCTACCAATAAGGATTTTTGTCCTACTGACAATAACCTCACTAGATATAACATAGTACAGTTTTGCCAATAAATATTATACAAGAATTCCTATCAAGATGGAAACTCTCCCACTGATGTAGGGCTAGTCATTGGTCGTAGTGTAAGCATGGTATTAGCGAATTGAGGTTGTAGCCACTTCCTTTATAGTTTTGGAAGGTTTTGTAAATGCCTTATTCATTGTCAAAGTGAAGAATATTGTGCTCATTAAACGGTTTATAAGCCCCCCGATTACAATGACTATGGGACCTAGAATGGTTATCTTATTTTGGGCATACACTCCATGTCTTTTTGGCACCCGTTCATGTACCACACAAATGTACGTATTTGATTAAGAAAAATAACCAAATTAGGCACACCTACCTTACCAACTTACCTAGCAACAACGTGACCTTGCCAACCCCACTACTCAAGTAATCAAGTAAGCATTCATGTCATGGCATCCATGGAAAGGGGAAACGTTGACATATTGCTTCTTCTTTTTTCTTGGGTAGTTGATGACTTCCTTAGACCATCTCCAACCACGCCATCACATCTATCTACAATTCCTACCCCAAAGCGGTGATTGGAGAGGAGCTTGTGGACTAGGTAACCAACAAGAGTAGAGTAAATAACTAGCCATAGGAGAGGTGAGTCATTCACCTACTCAATTTGGTTATCAACAGTCATGACCAATCAACTTATGGACAAAATCACAAAACCATTGATAATATTATGCACCCATGAATGAAAACAATTTAACAAGTTTCAAAAACACTCTTGCTCATGCATGAGCGATCAACTACTTGGGTAGGTAACTCTGGTCATCTTGGAAACCATGTGAAGAAATAGGTAGGGTCAATTTCATTTCTTGGAGTTGAACAATACTAAAATTTCTTGTACCAAGACATGATGGAAGAAATTTAAAATGTATACAATGCTATATGCAATTGGATTGCCTTCATGGATGGATTGCCTCTTAACCTATGTAAATTACCTTGGATTAAGACCACATTACCAAAAGTTATAATTGTAATGTGGTATATATTTATTCCTCCATATATCAGCCAAGGTACAAACATAGTTAGTGCACATTGTTATTATTGTGGTAAATGTTCAAAATATTATTGGTTGTCAATATATTAGTGAGGGGCAATCTAATTGCACATTCCAATTTAGGTATAATCAAGATAGGATGGGTGAACAATGGAAGTAGTAGAGAAATTGGTAATATTATGTTAAACATTCGATATTGGTTAGGAGTGGATGGATTAAGTATCTTGGACGTAGTAGGCTTTGGTATGGATGAAAACTTGAGACAAAATAGTATGGTGTTTAGTATGAGTTCATACTATGACATTATTCATATCCATAGCAGTGTTCTGTGGGACTGGCAATAATTTGCAAAAGATTCCTCAAATTCAAACTGAATATGGGGAATATTTCGTAGATTACTGCCAATCCCACAGAAGCATTGTTATGGATCTGAATAATGTTATGTAGTGGGTTTATTTGGCATTGTGAGATGTTGGTAGGGACGAGCATGCCTATGGTTTGTAGGGAGCTCACTGAAACACTAAGATATGTGGCTTGCTTTTAAGTGGGGATTTTGTTGTTTGATACAATGCCATAAGGGTTTTCATAATTGCCAATATTTGTAAGCATGTAGAGTTTTGTTTCATATTAGGTTTTGACTTTTGGTAATTGAGTAAACATTTGTATTTGTTGGGGTTGTGATGTTGTGTACTTTTTGGTATGAATTGTGAGGGTGTATCATGGTCTGATTATATTGTAATTTTCTTTCTTTCTTTCTTTCTTGGTTGATGTGTTTTCTTAGTTGTTACTCCATTTGTAAGCATTAAGAAATGTCTTTTGTGTGTCAAGCTTCTAATTGCACCAAACTCAAAAGATAAACAAGGAAAATTTAGAGCGGAAAACCAAAAATTCCCTTTCTAAATTCCCAACTTTTGCATGTGGTTCCATAATTTGAAAATGAGTGATCCACCCAAGATCACTCATGGAGCTGCCTTAACCCTTAAAGGATATAGGGGTTCAATGTACAACAAATATGCACAATTTTTGCAAGCCTCATAAAGTCTTAAATCAATACAGAAATTAAAGGTTTGAAGCTTCATTTATCATATTATCTTATGGTAGGGATCAAATTTAAATACTTGTTCGTGACATTGATAATCATATCAAAACATGTATTTGTATCTTAGGGAACTCATGTTGTGTTATTGAACCTAAATGCATAATAACGTTAAGGTGCTCAACTGATTAAAAAAGTGCACTTGAACAATAAAATGAACTTTGGAAGAATCTCTTTTTGACATAATTTGCTTAAAACGAAGCGTGTAACTCAAATACACATTTTTGTGCATGTGGAGGTCCAAGCTGGGCTTCTCGGATGCTGAAGGTTTAGACTTCCACTACAACACCAGTTACTACTTTGTACATAGTATCATGATCCCCATAGTGTGTAAGATATATAAATCAATGTCACTACATTTAGTGTATATTGGCTGTCTTGTTAGTTTTGAGTTGTTGAAGAAGAAACATTGTGCTAAACATCACCACAAAATTACACATTGCCATACACAATATACACAAGCTTTATTACAAGTATGATTGTACACAATATTTAAAATGCTTCCTCTGTGTGTAGAACCATGTTTTAGGCTATAGTTTGAAATGGGACTTTTCATTTCATGTTTTTGAATTTCACATGAAATAAAAGGGCTATAGTCAAATGAAGACGCTCAGAAAGCGGTTGAAGTGGCCAATACACATAGAATGGAAGTTACAACCGTCTCTGAGAGGCCGAGATAAGAGGCTATTGCCTGAGAGAAAAGGGGGGCCATTATCAACGACAACAGTCAAGCAGTCAACAATGTTAGGCATCCAAGATAAATGCAGGATGTTAAATTCATGAAGCTGGCCATGAGCTGAAGATGAGTGATAGCCTTTCCCTCTAAGATAGGAGTAAGACAAGGCTACTGTAGTGAAAGCAAAACCGGTCTATTGCCCATAAAATTGAAATGAACTGCTTTGAGATGTTAGAAGCAAAATCAAGTGAATGAATTTGTTCTTGAATGCATGAATGTGTGTGTCAGAGAGAGAGGAATAAGAGGAAGCAATTGCGAGCCAAAACCTGAGGATAGAGCAATTGATGCAAGAAGAGAAAGTATGAGTCGAGGATGCAGCCAGAAGCAAGAAAACCGTGAAGACAATATAGGCTGCAACCAAAGTCATCATAGTGGGTCGGAGGTGTTTGCATGTACTTAAGCGCAAGCCACTATTCAACCCCTATTCAACGCTCTGCTAGAATCTGGAGAGCCGTGGACACATGCTGCTTGACTCCCATGCATTCACTAAAAAATCCTCAACCTACATGTGTTGGCTACTGAGAGGTTTCCGAAGACCAGTTTCAGAAGGAGGAGGTGGTTTTAACTTGGAGGATGACGTTGCTAGGTGGGCCCGGATTTGAGAAGATGAGAGTAGCGAGTCGGCACATACGAACCCTACCCCACCAAATCCCCTCTCCATTTCAACGGGTTTATCCCTATTCACACTAGAATCTGGTGGACGAGTGACCTACATGGAAACTCACCCTAAGCAGGGCAGCCTCTAACATGTATACAGATGGAGGTATCAGAGAAGGTACCACAGAACGTTCGACCCGCCGCTGCAGTAGCAGTGTCGGAAGCGGCCCACACGGACTTAAATCATCACCCATGTCTCAGGTATACCTGGTGGTGACTTAGGGCACATCTAAAGACTCCCATGTGACTCTACATACAAAGGGGTCCGGTGATGAGTCGGAAGCGAAGCACCCTGGTTGGTGCCGGAAGCAGCTGTGGAAGAATCGCCATATATATGTAGCCTCCAAACCCATGTATGTAGTGAACGGTCATAGTTGTCGGACAACCACAAGTGATTCCAACATAGGAACTAGCCTGAGGGCCTAATCACATCGGCCAGTTCTGACACCATCCGTTGGCATCTCCGGCTGTAATATAGTGTGGAAAGTGGTGGCCCAACATCTATGTTTGAACATAATCCCCGGCAATTTCACGGTTGGCACCGGACAGAAAGTTTGGTGTGATCGGGGCATGAGCCCTTGCCCATGATGGATTGCGTCGATCATGAAGAACACACAGTTTCCGTGATCCACGAAAACATTCGTATGGCAAGATGACTATCGATTCTATGATCGGGGGCGACCGGCAGTTAAGGCCACTTCACACATGAGCCAAGAGCTGTGACCTTGTAATGGTGACGACCCTTCACTCTCATCCAGAGGCCGTACCATGGGTGTTGGGGAAGCCGCTTTATGTAGTCACGGGCCCTCGAGCATAGTGTGAAGTGAGAATGGAGCATGTTGCAGGACCATTGCATATTTTGTTGGCGGAAACAAGAGGGGGGGGGGGATTTGGTTTAATGTAATATGTCTCAAACTTTATCAATTTAAGAGAATTATTTGGTGGTGTTTGTCTGCCTTGGAATCTGCCTTGCAATGTGTCCTGAATTTGTCCTACTGGAAAAAAAAAATTATTGAAAAAGTCAAGGTCTCCCAGAATTTGCGTCAGGCCCACCTCTTATTCAGGTAGACCATGCACCCTTATCCACAACCTCCCATGTAGGACTCCATATAGACTTTTCATCCACGAACCTTTCGTTGGGCCTTTAGGCCTTCACCTCCTGGTGTGAAGGGAACTTGGACGGTCTCCGCCTTTTCGACCAATAAGAGCTCTTACATTGCCATGGTCGGGGGCCTTCAACCTTGTGTGTGAAGTGGCCCTTAGTTACAGATGAACCGGTTGAGTTTGAAAAATAACCAACCGGTTGACGAAGTTCAAGACTGCACAGTAGGAAGATTACCGATGCCATTTTAAAGGGATTTATAGAGGAATATACCCCGATTCAATAAAGGAAAACCGAAGAATGTCAACATGATGATGTAACCGGTTGGACTTGCAAACACGAGGATCTCAAGCGATTAGTATGCCCAAAAATCTCCCCGACCACTGCCTCCAACTGCTGCTCTCTGCTGCAGATAGTCTAGCAAGAGCCTCACCTTTGGCGACCCGGTCCCTCAAATCCTCCATTCTCCGTCTTCCTTGCATTGCTCCAAGTGCATTTATCTCGACCACCATTGTCCACTTGAACTCCATCACTAAAATCTAAAGCGATTTGTTATGGAGGTGTTACCCATGTAGGATTTGGATAAAGTTGACCACTTAGGGCGAGGTTTCATGTACAGGTCCCGGTCCATTTTTTGAGAAATGAATGGGTGGGCGGGTGGGAAAAGGGTGGTGCCATGTGCCCATCCCCCTCACCCAAGGACCAGTACCTCCCATGGATGGGTGTCCTGCATTGTCCGTTGTGCAAGGACCAGTGTCAAAGAACGGGTAGTCTTAATGGTCAGGAGAAGGACATGTGCTGGTTAGAGAGCTCTGGTGACCGGATCGGCTAGTCACCTTGGGTACTAAAGGCCACTTTGTTCTTCAAAGTCCTTTTTTTGAGGGGGTACTCCTAGGGCTCCTTGCTCTTGCATCATGCACTCTTTGTACACTCAAAGCCTAGTTGTGAGAAGAAATCAAAAAGGAAAGAAGAGATAGAAGATGATTGTATGTTATATCGTTGGAGTTCTCATCGTGAACTAAAGTGAACTCATGAGAACATGTATCTCATAATGTTTTCAAGAATTCGGATCTTAATAACAAAAAATGCATATATGAAATGCAATGTGATAGTAAGTGTCGGGTTTAATAAAATTTTAAAAAGAATAATCAAAGACTACGCAAATGTATCAAAAATCACCTCTAAACAACGTATAATCACGATTTCAACTAAAATTAAAATATTTATATATTTATATATTTCCATAGATGACATCTGTGCCCACCTATGGACACCAAGAACACATAATTTGAAATTCATTTAATAAATGTACAAAAAGTCTTGTGCAAGTCAAATATCAAAAGTTAAATGACGATGACCTTCATTACCGATCACCTTCATAAAATATGACATCTTATTACTCACCAAATTTGGTGAGAAAGTAGGAAATCGGAATAAACTGGCACCCCACATAGAAGTACCCCTCCATTTTTTGGATGATGTCACCCGTTTCTCACCCACTTAAAAAATGAACTGGCACCGGCACATGGAACTTGGCCCTTACACATGTGAAACAATCTGCTAGGAAAACTCACACCCAAATGTTGCTTCATGTGAAACCTAGCCCAATGATGAGTCCTTTGTAGATTGTTGCCGTGAGACAAACTACATCTAACATTGAGACTAATCTCACCACATCTCTCATATTCGAACTTCCTTTCTTTCATATCCTTTGAGGATACATTATGTTGCACACACGCACTAGGTGGCCCTTCGACAAAAATAGGTGGGTAACCCCCTACCGATGTTCTCAACCAATGAGATTTTTTCTTTTATTATAAATTGTGAGTCAATAGCCTCTGCTATACATGCTGAAAACACACCACTTGTTCAAGGTTTTTGATGCCAAGGGTGACTTCCCATGTAGGCCACTTGCCCACCATATTCTAGTGTGAATAACGACAAACCCGCCCGAATGTAGAGGGAATTTGGTGGGGTAGGGTTTGTATGTGCGAACTAGCTACTCCCATCGTCTCAAATCTGGGCCAACCTACCAAGGTCCTCCTCCGAGTTAAAACCCTTTTGAAACCGGTACACAATCCTCGGTGACTGACACTTGCAGATTGAAGATTCTTTAGTGGGCAGCGCATAAAAATCTAACAACCCATGTCCATGTCTCCCCACATTCTAGTTGACCATCTAAACGTGATTGGATGATCGGTTGTGCTTTAACTGCATGCAAACACCTCTGACCCACTATTTTCTAGAATCTAGTGGGCAAGTGGCCTAAGTGGAAACTCACCCTAAGTCCATCAAATAGGATAAAAAGGAAAATGGAAGCCGAGATGTGATATACGGAATCCCAACATTGCTACATGAATCTTTCATGGATGCCATGGATTTTTGGCTCTTTTCCTACCGCCATATCCAGCCCAAGATGAAGGGGTCAATCCAAGAAATTTTCTAATTCATTCATCCCAACTAAGGTATGGAGGCCTTAAATTGGTTACTTTTCCTTAATAATACACTGTGGTTGGGTGTGGTTCCACGAATAGACACACAAAAAACGAAGCCCTTAAGTTTTTGAACTACACTAGACTCAATTCATAAGTTAGATAATAGACACACCTGCAGTTTTAATAAGGATTAAAACTACAGTAATGAAGGTCTGATACTCAGGTCTACTTCACACATGAGCCAAGAGCCGTGACCACGAAATAGTGAGAGCCCAAAAGAGTGTCCAAAGGCCGTTCCAAGACACCTCCAAAATCATATAGTGCATTTTTATGTCATTGCGGTAACTTTTTTAGTGACACTTTCTATGCATAAGTTTACAAATATTTCATCCCAAATTACTATCAATTCATCCAAATGCCAATTATTGAAATAAAGTTTGGTATGATTAGCATCCTAATAAATTTGTATTGAGATATTGTCATGGATGATTGGATATTGGATGAAAATCACTTAGTAAGTGACAATACTTGCCACACTGTAAATCTATATGTGAGGCCAAACCCACCACCCTTAAGCGTCTTAGTCCGGGTGATGGTTTTGGGAATCACATGTGTGAGATTACAACGTGTAGTGCCGTGAAATGTGAGTTCCACATCAATAATCTTACTTCAAGTCACTATGATTTATTAATGTGATCCTCTTGAATGAGTGAATCCTTGGCCTTCTCAAGAGTCCACCCCAAAGCCTTGGCTACACATGGCCTCAACGACTTTCCTCTTGAAACCTTGGTCCTGGCTGATGATTCTTCGCTAGTGCTTGTTATGTCATCGAAGCTATGGCTTGTCGGCTCCATGAGGCACGTACGTCTGGTGTGCTAATTCCCAATCATCCATGCCATGCCACTTCACTTGTGTGGAGCTAACAACCCACCTTGGTGTTTTACATTAGCATGTCATTTCATTCCGTGATTAGTGTGCAAATGTTAAGAAACACTTGTGTCTCGCATCGCTTAGCATTCCTCATCCTCCACAAGTTCATCACAACTTACTCCCATGTAACTCCTTAATACAATCTCTGCCCCAACTAGCCTCACCAATTACACTAGTTATCTAGCCTACTGACTAACCACAACCCCAGCCTAATCCCAGCTTAAACCATCTTAAACCAGCTTAAACTAGCTTACCCTCTGACTGCAGCTAATCAGTTCCCAGCTGACTGCAGCTAAAACAGTTCCCAACTGACTGCAGCTAATCAGTTCCCAGCTGACTGCAGCTAATCAGTTCCCAGCTGACTGCAGCTAAAACAGTTCCCAACTGACTGCAGCTAAAACAGTTCCCAGCTGACTGCAGCTAACCAGCTGGGTCTTCAGTCCCGGATTCCAGCAGTCCGCGGTCTCAGATTCCAGCAGACTTTTCCAAATACTAAACCACCAAATCAAGTGTTCCTATCCAATATCCAAACACTATAAATCTAAACATCACAAGTCCAAACGCTATAAGAGTGAATACTATAAGTCTAAATACTATAATTCTAAATACTAAAAGTCTAAATGCTAGAGCTATGCACTTGTTTATGAATGCCTTAAATCTAAAACCTCATCTAATAATGTAAAGCTAACTTCAAGACTAAGTGGTATTGGTTCTTCACCTTAAAACCTTGCACACACACGTGCCCCTATCTTACTCCCCACACACCCACACTTATAACACATGGGATGCCAAAGGAGCACGAAGGAAAGAGAGAGAAAGAAAGAGATGAGAGAGTGAGGATTATATAATGAGGTGAAAGGGAGTAGGTGAGCACCTCCAAGGCTCAAGATAAACCTTTTGATCATTTCCTACTTTGTAGGCTCTCATCCTATCATTTAAGCCTTCAACCCGTAAACCAACAACATAGATCCTAATTCAAACATTTAACTCAAGGAGCCACCATTGGTTCACCACACATTATGCTCACCTAACTAAGGAACTTTCTTCACACCGCTAAACTTCTAATCAACCTAAGGTCTAAACATAACTTCACTCAAGCCTAATTTTTTTTATATTTTTGTGAATAATCATAAAACATCAAAACATAACTTCTAATAGTTTCAAAGGGTTAAGAATACATGTGGGCACCATTTTGGGCTCACACTATAATGCCCAATTTTATTTCCCAATGAATGACAAATATTATTCAGCTAACATTTAGTGTTGGTGACACTACACTACGGTTTACAATTAGTATTGAGCAAGACAATTAGAATTGGTGACACTAAATTTCATATTTAGCGTAGCAAGGTGGCCACGTGCCTGTTGTTTGTTTTAAAAAGAAAAAGAACCGGTTGAAGGTCAAGACTTCAAGAAAATTACCCATCATTTTAGAGGAATTTAGAGAATACATCTCAAATTATTAGATTAAAAACTGAAAGGTGTCAACATGTAACCAATTGGACTTGGAAACACTAGGATCTCAATTGATTATGCCCAAAATCACCCCGGACACTGATATAGAGGAAATTTAAGTCCTAAAGTTTGAGGTGCTAGTGCACCCTATTCCTGCCTATTCACACTGCAGATGTGGCATTGGCCCGAACATGATGTCAGTCAGGCCCTTGCCACACGAGAGGAAACTTGCATGAACGGTAGTGAGTTGGATGAATAGCATTGGTTCAAATGAGCAAGTGGTTGCCACATGAGAGGAAGTATGGGGAGTGGCAACAATGACTTTTTAGCTTCGGATTTAGCTTTGGATCTTGCTTCGGGATCTACTTGGCAATAAAGTAGAGTGACATGGCACAATAAATGTAGTTCACAACTACCGGGCACTAGTGCCCAGAAGTCCACAATATAAGGAGAAAAACAAGGAGAATGAGACTTTTCTTGGGCAAGGTGCCATGTTGGAGGAAGTTGTTCCTCTGCCTCTCGTGTGGCAAGGGCCTCAGTGACATGCCATCAATCCTTGTCATTGCATGAATATGCTGACCTGGCAGTTGAGCCGTTGATCTGGCAACTGGGAAACTAAACTTACACTGTTCATGGTACTTAGTGCATGTACTCTAGTGGCAAAGGGTCTAAACTAGATGCTGATAGGTCTAGTAGAGTCATGTCCACTAGAGTTGACATTATTTGTCAACATGAGTAACTTTTTGAATTGTATAACTATTTATGGTAGGATATTAGTGTAGCACATTGGAGTGCTTGAGATGAAAGTTTGACGCTTTGCTATGCAAAGAGGAAGATCTTGGTGAGCATGCTAATGCTAGGTGTTGAGTGTTTACACTTGCAGCCAACTTGCTGATGATTTGTGTAACTTATTTGTAGATCCCTTTCTATTATTCAGCATGTTGATGCCCAAGATATTAGTAAGGGTGAGTTTCATGTGGGTTACTCGCCCACTAGATTCTAGATAATAATGGGTTGGAGGTGTCCTCATGTAGATAAGCAGAAGTTGCCAACCAACCACATTATGGTGGCCTACTAGAATGTGGAGGATCGTGATGATAGGCTCCTAAACTTTCATGCGCCCACTAAAGCATTTTTTAAACTACAAGGAGGAGGAGTATTAACCTAGAGGAGGAGGTTAGTAGGTGGGCCTAGATTTGAGAAGATGAGAGTAGCTAAGCCGCGCATACAAAATATCTTCGATTCTAGAGAATTTAATGATCGCAAAGTGGGAGTTTCCATGTTGGGTAGTTGGTGAAAATGGATGGCGTGATGGTTGGGGATCCTCAATAAGCATAGAAGTGGCTATGTATGTATGTATGTATGTACACACACACACACACACACACACACGTCATAATTTAAATTTCCAAATTTGGAGTTCATATGCCTATTCTAGAGGTGGTCAAGTTCATTGACCGGATGATGAGTCTCTCTTACACACTAGGAGAAACTTGTCCATTCCGACCATTCATTGCAACTTGTCTACTGCAACTCATGGAGAGAAAATGCATAAATGAATTAATTTAGTTGCTAATCATAGGTTTTTGGTTTTGGATTTGGGGGAATTGGCATTCTCATGCCATGACTTGCAATGAACAAGTTGCAATGCATGGTTGGAACGGACAAGTTTTCTCCTAGTGACAAATGAGCTTGGATGCCATTTTGGAACATGTTTGGTTTGAGGTCTCACCCACACTAGTAAATATGGTTGATCTTTGCAAATGGGAACACCCACATGCAAGTAATGTCTTGATGACTTTCTACGAGTTTAAAACAAAATTGAACAAGATGTACACCTATCTATTCTTGAAACATTAAAGAAAGGGGGGGAGGATTGAAGACATGACATATACTTGACGTGGCTCCACGGTGGCTTTCCTTTTTGAAAGAAATTCCATGGGCTCCCAATGGCAATAAAGAGTTTAAGAGTGGATTGTGGACTCAAGTACCGTCTTCTTATTGGTGCAATTTGTGGAGCGTACAATGAAGAGTTCAAACAAATGAGGGAATATAATTTAAACTTTGTCAATGGGCAACTACCTTGTATGTTTTCTTCCCCATCTTTTGGTCGTTCCGTACTCTCATGATACTACTTAGTAACTACAAACAAAATAAATAAAAAGACAACAAAGTACACCGAAAGTATAATCATTAAAATGGTTCTCAAATATGCCTTGTATCATATATTTTTGCTCACACTTACTACTGTGGGCAATCATCAAACGACTCCTACCAACAGGGGCCACATTTAGAGTTGGTTTGGCCAATGAGAGCCACTGGATGTAACCAATGCTAGTAGGAATTATTCACTGATGACTTGCACTAGTAAGTTCGGGTGGGCTAATAATTGATGAAGTAAGAGCAATTATGATTTTGGATATCTTGAATGGAACTTATCCCTCTTCATCCTTGGAAGATAAAGCCAAAAGGCAAACCAAAACTATCAACTGCCATGGGGTTATAACTTGTGGGAGTAGAGTTATCTTTACAAAGTCATTATTGGGCAAAACACACAAAAAATAAGAATATGAGTTTCATAGGCAATTCTATTCTTGTGGTATAATTTTGTCTCTTGTGTTATGCTATAATTAATTAATTAATTAAAAAATAAAATAAAATTCGAAGAGTTTTTCCTCCTATTCTTGACCTTACTAGTTAAGTTTAGTCATTAGTCTACTCATTTTCTCCAAGGAACATGTAAAATAAGTTGAGTGTGGGAACTTCTTGAGAGTTGTAGGGGAGCTCCGTAGTTGGCAGGCCTGGCATGTTTGTATCTTGAGTATTTGTTGGAATCATAGGGTGTTCAACTAACACACCAACAACATAATGCGTGTCCAAAAATTTGGACAATTGCTCTTTTTAAGCATAAATTTAGTTTGTTTAATGGCCATTGAGGGTGCTTTGTCATTCAAGCATACACATTAAGGAAAAGTCCACATGTACACCCCAACCTCCATAATGTCACCCTCTATGATGTCACTCCCTCTATGCGAACAAAGTTTGCTACCCCTATATTACATGCCATATTTTTCTACATATACATAACCATTTATAGTATCTTTTGTATGTTTTTTTGAAATTTTTAGTCATCTTCATTTTTTTAGTATTTTTTGTAGTTTTGTTTTTAGTTCAATTCTGCGTCATTCTAGTTAGAAACGGTATGTTTACTTAAAAACAAATCAACATATTTAGTTATCGTTTTTTACTATGTAATAGGTACCGTGTATATCTACTCATGAAGAAAAAATAAGAAAAGTCTGACTCATTTTGGTGATGCTTTATGTAGGAAGTAGGAATTTTTACATGTAAAGTGTTGGCACGTGGTTATTCAACTGTACAATGGAGTGATCTCCTCGTGTTTGGGCATAGTTTTTTATTAGTGCATGCTCACATGCATCACGTTGTCATCATTGCCATTATTGCAATGTTGACTTTGTGTTATCCCATAATGTCACGTGGTACACTAGTCCTCTATTATCACACATGCATGTTAACCCTGCAAATCTCCTTAGTGTTGTGTGCACTTTGGCTGCCACATGCATGATATCAGGGAGGTTAGAGTGGACTAGATACTCTTATACTCCACTAGAACATGAAGGTGGGCGTGGGTTGTCTATAACTTATTTAAAGTGTTTGTTGAAATTGGAGAGGCTCCAACTACCACACCAAATTTGGTAGACAAGCACAAACCATCAACCAACCACATTTTGGTGGCCCACTAGAATGTGAAGGACTATGGGCTGCTAGACTTCCATGCGCTCACTTACACACTTTGTAGCCTACTGTACAAGTGCCGTCATTGAAGGATCGAAGACTAGTTTTATGAGGAGTAGGAGGAGGTCAATAGGTGGACCCATATTTGAGAAGATGAGAATATCTAGTTGGCACTAATGGACCCTACCCTACCATAGTCCATCTACATTTGAACAAGTTTGTCCTTATTCACACTAGAATCTGGTGGGCGAGTGGCCTACATGGAAACTCACCCTTACCCCACTATACCACACCACATGGTTCCGCTTCGTTTTCTTTGACTTTGCCCGGGGAACCCCTTAAGCTTATGTCTTCAATCTTTCCAAGTCCATAAGTTGGGGCCATGCAAGTGAGGAGCACGTGACATCTGGCAAGTTCTTATATTAACCCTAATTCTCCTATGGGGCCCATTCTATGAGTTTCTTTTCATCATCACTATCTTATATTTATGATGCCACCTGCCCCATAACTTAACACCATTGCATGAGTCAAAGCCAATTCTATGTCAATGCGTGTGCAAAGGAGAGCATATATATATATATATATGCCAGGGTCCACATGCATGCAACACATGAGACTTATTAAAACGGAATTCCCATATTCCTTCCTTACATTTGACCACCAAAGGGCTAAATAGTAGGCAATGTATGAGGAGCCAAAACTTGGCATCGTGTTGTTTGTGGTGTTGGAGGATCTTGTCCTTGGCGGAGACTCAAGCATAGGTATTGAGAATATAAAATACTAGCAATACGTGGGTGTTATTTGGTTTGTTTTCGTTGTGTTCTTCAACTTCTACCACTTAGAGTTACACAACAAAAAGTTGTGTTGCGTTGCATTAGCAAATTTACAACGAAGCATCATCGACCACAAAAATTTGGAAAAATGAAACCTCCCTTAATTTAGTTATGATTATCGGAAGTGCATGTGTGTTGGTTTTCTAAATTGAGTACAAAGGTCCATGCAGTTGTGTTTATTATTGAGTGGAGTAGTGAATAAGTATTTGATCACGTAGTTTTTTTATTTTTAACATTTATCTTTTTGGTGTTTGATCTTCAGTTTTCACCGCACCACATGCCAATCAAATATAGGTCCTATCCAAAAAAGTGATCACATGACACTTGCACACTACCTTATATACCTAACAAAACTTAATCTTAGTAGCACTGACATTACTATCATTCATTTTTTGATCTCAAGTTGATCTTAGGATGGGTTTACATTAGGATCTAGGTCCAAAAAACTCGAGGTCCAAAACACCCCCCCCCCTTTATTGGATCTTATTTTCAGACTTGAAATTAAGTACAAGCTTATGTATTGGTTTTCCCAAACTAGGAGGAGCATTTTGTTGAGTGTGGATCGCGAAGATTTGGTGGGATAGTTTTAATAACTTGTACCCTTGTAAACTCCTTGAGTTCAAAGTTTTGATCTGGATGAATAGGATCGCTCAATATTAGAATGTATTTGGTCTCGCACCCTAGTATATAGGTTGTTGTACTACACACCTGACTAAGGTTTGTGAGAAAAGATGATTTAGGATTCCTTGTGGTCAAGGTCAACCCTCCAAAGACTATTACGAAGAGAAATCCTCGTCACTTTTCAAAAGCATTGGTCATGGTACATAGTGTAAAGCGGATTTTGATTGTGACGTGGTGTTATTCATGAAACGGACTAATAACAACTAGTTGCTACAAGTAACATCATCTAAATTAGACATCTATTAAATAGAGTATTATAGACACCCAATTTTCTTATGATATCTCGTAATTTTTTGTTGAGACAATCTATTTGGGCTCTCTCGCCGCAGATCTAGGTGACCACCAAACGTTATCCAACTCTGGATATGTAGGTTTCCATGTCACTTCCATGTTGCTTTCTCGTCCACATTTTGACATGCTCACCCACAATCACTTTTATTTTTGGCGACCTTGTGTAAACCAAAGTGGCACCGCCATTCATTTCTCAACCTATGAAAGATTTTAGAAAACGGTGGTCATGGTCACTGGTGACTACAATTGATCATCCCAATTAGTGCATGTTTTTCCTATTCGGAGTTACGCAGAGCAATAACGGCTTCTTCAAGAGTTCAACTTTTAGTAATGAAAGTTCTATAAGTTGTTTGGACATTAAAGAATATCAATAAATTTTCTTGGTAAACTATTACATCCTCAATAAACACTTATAACACTAGGTAACTCCGAATAGTAATGCGCGCTAATTGGGATTATCCATGTTGTGTAAAGATGCCCTTAATCCACCCTCAGTGCCCTTATATGCACCTACATGATTTCAAATGACCACCTCTAGTTTTTTTTGTGTGTGTATTATCCTAGGTTCATGGCCACATTCATAACATCACTTAGCGATGTGGGCCCTCTGAATATAACAATGAGATGTGAGTTTAGTGTGAATTTGAGTCTTCCAGCGCAACTTTTTGAGCATCTTACCATTATAATATGAGGACCAAGGACTAAGCTTACCACTGAGTAATGTTATGTTTCAAAGCTCATTTGATTGATAATTTTATATGAGGAATTTGATCGTTAAGATAGGCACACAATCTATTCCATCAAAGTCAACATGAATATCTTGTGGATTATGCACATGCTTTTCACTAAAATTGTGAAAATGATTTCTTTCTATTAAGTGACTAGTTTTCTTAATCGGACCCTATATTTGATTGGTATGGGTTTAGTGAGTATCAATGAGCAAACATCATAAAGACACGTGTTTAAAAGTAATTGGACTATAATGTCTTCATTCATTAATAACTTCTCTACACATAGTAGTGAACAAAATTGGGAGGACATATGTATCCAATTAACAAATCAACAAACATGCACTTTTAATAAACTATAACCAAAATCAAGGGAGGTCTAATTTTCAATCCGGGTTTTTTGCAGAGTGTTTCATTATAGATTTGCTAATGCAACACAAGTTTTTTTTAGTGTAAATCTAATTAATAGAAGTTGGAGAACATGAAAAATGAACCAAATAACATCCACATACCTTATTTAAGGCCCAGGGGTGGACACTTCATTGGAAGCCTACATGACGTTTGTGGTTGACAATGAAATAAAACGCTTACATACAAGAATTTTATAGAGAACAATTGTATACATACTAAGGGCAAGCTAGAAAATGGGCTCGTGTATTCTTAATAAGTTTTTCAATTTTATGTGATAAATGCTTCTAGTACATACATATATTATAAGCCATGAAGTAATTAGGACTTCATTACATATACAAGTCACTGGGGATGATGACCATTTGACAAAAATGGATGAAAACGGTAGATTGGATGGAACCAACATATCAATTGTCAAAAAAATGTAAACCTTAGGGCTCCCTTTTGTACCATGAACGCTAAAGAACCCCTATCAAGCTCTGTCCGCCTAAGAATCCGTTGCCCCTGGCCCACCCGCTAGTGCCCAAACCAAAATTTACTGGTGTTGCCCACGTTGTTGCTCGTAGCTTGCTTGATCGGACAAAACCATGGACAGAGTCAACTCCAACCACGTTAGTCATCATTCGAACCACATACCTTCATTGGACATTGTGAACATTCATTCTTGCCATCTCTTTGAATTTACATCACATTTGCTAATATATTATACAAACAAAATTTGCTAAAATGTTATGCACCAATTCTAGATCTAGATCCAAAATTTTGCCATGCACCAAAACCGTAAGTGTGTTATGTACCAAATCCAAAATTGTATCATACACGAGATCCATAAATGTGTCATGCACGAGATCTAGAATTGTGTCATGCACGAGATCTAGAATTGTATCATGCACGAGATCCAAAAATGTGTCATGTACCAGATCCAAAATTGTGTCATGCACCAAATCCACAATTGTGTCATGTACCAAATCCAGAATTGTTTCATGCACTAGATCCATAAATGCGTCATGCATCAGATTTAGAAATGTGTTACGTAATGAAATTAACGGATCCGAACTTGTTAGTGTGCACAACTATTTCATACAAATAGTGCTTATAGTCAAGTGATCTTCCTTTCTAAGCATGTGATGTTTCAATTTTATAGCTCAGTGTAGACATCTTCTTGTTTTGTGTCTATGCTCACATGATTTGTAGGTTGTGACAGCAACCATTCATTGAAAAAAACATAGAATTATTTCTAAAGGATACACTAAATGATCATCCAAGAGGCATGTTGCTTAAGGGGGAAAGAAGTAAATGTTGCAAGGACAAAGCATAAATGTCGAATAAAATAGTGTTCATTCATCTTAAAATATATCAAATTCAAGAAATGATGTGTATTCATATATTGTATTCACAACATAATTCAAGTTTGTGTTAGTAAACCAATTGGATTAACTAACAGATTAGAAACTCACAAAAACTCATAAATGATAATCCAACCGAATGGATACAAAACAATTGAATGAAGTACGATTAAAAATACTCATGCACAACCTACGAATCATGTGAGCGTAGACACAAAACAAGAAGATGTCTACATTGAGCTATAAAATCGAAACATCACAGGCTTAGAAAGGAAGGTCACTTGACTATAAACACTATTTGTATGAAATAGTTGTACACACTAACAAGTTCGGATCCGTTAAGTTCGTTACGTAACACATTTATGAATCTGGTGTATGATACATTTAGGGATCCGGTGCATGACACAATTATGGATATGGTGCATGACACATTTATGGATCTCGTGCATGACACAATTTCGGAACTGGTACATGATACACTTACAGTTTTGGTGCATGGCACAATTTTGGATCTAGATCTAGAATTGGTGCATAACATTTTAGCAAATTTTGTTTGTATAACATATTAGCAAATGTGATGCAAATTCGAAGAGATGGCAGGAATGAATGTTCACAATGTCCAATGAAGGTATGTTTCTGGTTGTTTTGTATATGCTAGGTGCTATAGGATTTGGAATCACAAAAATTATAAATTAGATCAAATATGAGACCTAGGGTTTTTTTTCCTCAAGCTTTCACTAGATGAAATCTCTAGTGTCTTTTGCTACCCCAACCAGTTGGTTTAGGGGGCTTTGGGTGTTCATTGTTGGGGGTTCATATCTCCCTCTCAGGTTGGAATCTATGCACCAAACTTTTCAATTTTAATTTTCATATTCTTTAAGCCACATCTACCACTGGGATATATATGTTTTTTTCTACTATATAACCAATTTGAAGGCAAGTAACACATCCATACTTCATGAATATTTTTGAATTTGGAGATTCACATGTACCACTATCATAATAATATGGGGATTTTATATGACAACGTCCAATTTCCATTGCAAGGCTTCTAAAAGATTCGAATTGTGGCCATTTGGTGATTTGAAAGTTGTAATACAGATTCATTCTCTTTCCAGAAGTGCATTGCTTACTTGGTTCGGGTTTAGTGCGTTACAAACTTGATAAGAAAATGAGTGCTAAATTTCTCTCAGGTAGGGATGCCCATTCAGTTATTTGTGATGATATCTAAAGTGGAGACGCTTGGACCGGTGAAAGCCTTTGATGTATAAGTCAACTTCAAGGCCTAAAGTTCTATATGGTTGGATTTGTCAATTGCTTCTTAATTACATGTGTGGAATTGGTTTTTCTCAAACTTCGTTGTGTCACAAAAGGTCCTCAAAATTCACTACAAGGACTCCAACTAGTTGGCATTTTAGGGCTTAGGATCATCTCCTTGATACTCCCTCTGTTTCAAAATGATTGTCCATGTTCCTAACTTTGACGAGATTGAAGCCCACTACCCACTGACCGAGTAGTTGTAAGTATGACTCTTAAAATAAAATAAAATAGCAACTAATGTAAAGCGTCCCCCAAAGTTGCAGTGTCGAAAGACTTCTTGATGATTAATGTTGGGGCGAAAACATTTTCCTTTGAGCCTCAAATTTTTAGTTGGGCACATAAACCGGATAATCATTTTGGGACAAAAAAAATCTGAGAGGTAGGACAATCGATTTGGGATGGAGGGAGTATTAATTTACACCAAGACCCACCCAAGGCCAAAGCAAGCGACCACTTGAATGCTTAAAGTTGTGATTGACCAAGAATTGGGTCATGGTCTAAGTTGGATTTGAATTTAGCCAAGATTATGGCATTCTCTTTACATAAGAAGTCTAGTAGAACTCTTACGTGCCAAAGCACACTAATATGTGCAATAAGGTTGTCCCAAGCTCATTTGTGAACATTCTACACTAATTTGGATATTTGTAAGCACTGTAACAAAATACATGTAATTTTTTAATGGTTGCCATACAGATTAGTAAGCATGATCATAAGATTTTTGTGATATGATCTTGACCTAAAGTGATATGAATGGGTAAAGACGTAGCATGTTTTGCAAAGGCAACCTAATTGGACATATCAATGTACATAATGTCTTCATGAAGTCTTTGTTTACCGTCTACGTACTTCACTAGCAAAATATTAGTTTAGGGTGAGACCCAATACATGGTACTCTTTATTTGTGCGCAATTTTTTTGGAAAAATATTCGATATAATACATCAGTATCTTTATTCATACACCCCATTATAATTACTGACTGGTATCATGTAATCTCATGTATTTTTTTTCTTCTTGGAACTAGATATAGGGTATTGTGTTTAGGATGTACAAGTCTTTTAGAGGCTCTTCATCGACATGGATGAAGAATTGTACCCGTCTACTCAAGTCATCCAATTCAAACTCTCATGTGCAATCCACACTAGTTGCAAGTGGTTTAGGTGAAATCGATTATGAACAACGTACATTCACGATTTCAACTGAAAGTAGAATATAAAAATATTTATATATTTCCATAGATGATATCCGTGCCCACCTATGGACACCAAGAACACATAATTTGAAATTCATTCAATAGATGTACATGAATTCTTGTGTGAATCAACCAAAGCACCTCGTCATGTGCCTCATGATCCATTGCATAAGTTGGAAACATCAATTCACGTACTCAAATAATTCTACAACATCTTTCGTCTATTGGCATCAACGTACTAATAGTACATGTCAAAGAGTGCCAATGTATTGGATTTTGAGCCACGGATTTATGCGACGGACTTCAAGCAAAGCATTTTATCGTGTCCTTTGTGTTGTTGTGGTCGGGACCTCCTTGCTTAATTGGTCCAAGCATTGGTCACACAAGAAATCAAGTAGCTTACTCCTTCCCACATTTGTGCATCTCCGGTGCAAGCAAGCTAGTTGCGAATGTTGAAGAAGGCCTTGTCAATGTCCGAAATGGATGGAAAATTCCTTTGCGGATGTACATTTCTACACCAATGGACGGCATCCATCCCTCCCCATCACCCGAGACAAATGGCCTCCCCATTGCTAGTCCCCGCCGCTTCCTTGGCAAAGTAAAGGCCGGCCATCCATCCATCCATCCACATAGAATTGCATTTATAGCTCGGAAATTGTATGCATGAGTTGGCCACTTGGGCTTAGTGTAAAGTTGAAGTGGACCATGACCATCAATCAAATTCGATAATTATCAATAATAAGGAATCATATAAACAAAATATTTGTTTGTACATGTCAATGTGTTGCAAGTTGTGAGTTGTTAGGTGAACCATATCTTGTATCATGCTCGACTCTTTCATTGGTTGGGATGGACTTTGAAATAAAAGATTCTTAGCTAAATTTGATGGGAGGGTGTGTGATACAATGTTCCTCTACAATATACACATGAATTGGAACAAACTCACTAAATATTGACAAACCTCAATATTTCGCCCCAGGCTAAATCACATATGTGTTCGGCTGGGCCTCTCCCCTCCCATGCCTCCTGCACTACCCGCACCTGCGTGGGAACTCCTCCTCGTTGGGAACCAACGTAACAATACCCGGTACAAATATTAAAGTTGACGTCACTTTCATTATTCCCAAGTTAATTGATGGAGTTCCTTCACATGTCAAAAGAGCTTAATGGCTTAAGTGACCGGGTATTATCGCATTGGTTCCCAACGAGGAGGAGTTCCCATGCAGGTGCAGGCATGGAGACCAAGTAGTGAAGGAGGCGTGGCCAAGCCGAACACATATGTGATTTAGCCCAGGGCCAATATTCCAAACCTTAAGAATGGCATGTAACGCATGTTCATGCCAGTGACTATTCTTAATCCAAATGTTATTCCCAAGGACATTTCTGGACTGATGAAATAATTTTCCAAGTGTCAAACAAATAGAACGTCATATGGATTTCTCTCAGATCATGGAGGTTCCGGGATTGCAATCGTAAGCATAGAGAGGTCTTAAGCCCACACACTTATAGTTGACTTTCAAAGCATACATATGTGTTATACCTAATTGGCTTAATTACATAGTTTGTGAAAGGATGTTAGAAACTATGGAATTGAACATTTCTAACTATTGGCAAGAGATAGGAGGAATTTTGGTAAGGGGCAATAGACATGTAAAGGAAAGGTTGGAAATTGGCTATGGATGAATGCGCCAGTTGAGGTCGAACTTCTTGCGCATCCTCTCCAATTTTAATTCTCGTGGGCCATAGTCACAGTTTGTCAGAAAGACTCAAGAAGCTTGTGAGCGAGCAATCCCTCTCTAGAAGCAAGTGGACATTTTGTCGATTGAATTGTGTTTCTGTTGGATTTTTAATTATTACTATAGCCTGGAGCAAATCCATCGGGTGAGAAGCTTGAGTGAATTAGAGATGTATCTAAGTTATGGATTGAGTGTGACAATTTACTCGTAACCATCTGTTTAGAGGGTCTCGTTGACATGGTTGCCTTCTATTGGCTCACGAGCATGGTGGAAAACAATCCATAACCTATGACCTTCTTTCCTCCACTTATCGATGACACGAAACTTTCCTTCTCCAAACAAACAACAACAACCAATCTACTCTCCAAGATGGACATGAACATAAATCCGTTCTTTCCTGCTCCTGAGGTTCCAGAGTGTTCCTTCTGCGGTGGCTAAAGAACGTCCTCACCACGAAAATATAGGTCTCAGACCATCGCCATGGCTGTTCCGAAACTCCACCACAAATAGAAAAATGAGATCAGCTCGACCCTCTAAACAGATGGTTACGTCGGGTAATCGGCTCGAGGGCCAGGGTTACCACCTGGGGCCGGTGATGCACACGTGGCTCGCCCTCTGGGCTCGCCGCGTGAACATCACCAGCCACAGGAGATAACCCTGGCCCTCGAGCCGGTTACCTAGTTCATTGCAAATTGTGCTTATGCTTGCCAAATTATATCATCTGTTTGAGTGACCAATGGGTACTTCATATTGTAAGTACCACATGTGCAATAGTCTGAGAAAATTATGTGAGAAGACGATTCTTTGTGTTGCAAGGGATATAATCCTTGGGGCATGGACTCATTATACCAAACACTCTTGTGAAATTGGATTATCCATTTGTTTGATTCCTATGCGAGGAGTGGCTTGCTTATTGTAGAACTAAATAAATTGTTGAAAGTGACACCATGTTTGATGAAGAAGGCAAGGTGTGAAGCCCCGAATTAATTGATTGAATGAGAAACCATCGTTTGAGGCGAAGAGGGTTGTGACATATTACTTTCAAGTAATTGGAGAGACCATTTGTGTGACTCTTCGAGTGAAAGCATATGGATCCATATGGAGTCAAGTTGTTTGAGGCTATAGTCTAAGCCAAGAAAAGCCAAGGCGTGAAACTCCGTGTTGGATGTTATTGTCAAGTGAAATACTTTTGTCTAGATTGTAGAGGCTCAACGAAATTTGCTAAAGCTATAGAGTAGAGTGGGAACCTGTGAGCCTTGAGTGTGAAAAAGTTGAGAGGATGTTCAATGAGTTCCCAACATACAAAATTTCCGGGGGTCTATATTGAGCTAAGAGAGGCAATAATTTCCAGAAAGCAAGGGTGGTGAATAATTCCCATAATGTTGAAGTGTAGTGATTATTGACAATCTACAAAATTATTCATTGAGTCGAATCTATAGCCTTGAGATTATTCCACAATTGGATGAGTGAAATTAGAGAATCTAATTATATTGTAGAGTGTCATTTGTGTGTAGTTGTTTCATAGAGAATAAAACCATGTTAGAGTAAATTATGAATACTCATGAACCATCAACTATGAATATGGAAAGACCATAGTCTAAGATATTCAGTCGAAAGAGGAGAAATCATAGTCAGTAATATGTCCATCACCTTTTGGAGATAAAGAGGTGAGGAACAAGGAGGATGGCAAGACCATGGTCAAGTGAAAGGACAAGATGTTTGTGCCAGTGAAAGTTCCATAAGGTGAACATGGAGTTGTGGAAGGCGATCTACATATAAGAGTTGACCATGGCGAGATGTAATTTAAGATTAATCAAAGAATTAAAAACCAATCATATAAATAAGATGAACTCTAAATTGAAATGAACAAAATAAATCTTACATGAGATAGATTAATCATGTAGGCAAACATTGAAGCATTAAATTAAATTGTGAAGCAATCTTGGGTTAACCAATCAATGAACTTCAATTACCAGATTGACTATTACGGACTATTGTCCAAGATTGTGATTCGGATTATTGCCACAACTAATATCATTTAGATAAATCAGGACCACTTGTTGAATTATAATTAAATTCATCTAAAAGTCAAGGAATAAACAATTGTTTTAGCACCTACCTAACTTGCCGTGGACAATAGTTCTAGATACTTAAAGGTGGATGTCCTTCAGTCGGTCCAAGTAAGGACAATGGCCAAACGGACTCATTACATTCCAGATAAATTAATTAACCTAGTAGCATGTAGGGTTTTCATTGGAGTATTTCATGATCCATTAAATTATCATTTCATTCAAATAGAAATGTGATTTGTATTGGGCCACCCTTGGCCCTGATTATTTGATGTTAATGGCACTCAAAAGATGATCGATGAGTTGAGACTCCTTGCAATGAAATCCATGGTATAGCAAGTCATTATTACTATACTATGGTTGGCCGTGCGTGAGAGGCTGTGCAATTTTATGTACTACACTAAGTAACCTCTGTAATCCACATTTTAATCTCTCAATCACCCAAAACAGAGTCCAATATAGGTTTTGATACCCAATCCTCCCTTAAAACTCGTTGTGACTTAATAATGACACTTAGAACCACAAACTAACACTTATTAGTCTTCCATGTGTGTTTTGTTCGATTGAACCCAAACCAAAAATCTATTTACAACCTCCTTAATGTCACTCCTTGTCTTATATCCCGAAACCCTAGGGAACAGATGTGCTCAATTTGAATCTTACTCCTTGTTGCCACATTTCCTTCCCATTTATCAGAGGTTTTCACATTAAATCGAACCATGCGCTCGTACACATCACATTGTCATCATTATGGTTATTGTCATTATTACAATGTTGACTCTGTGTTATTCCATAATGTCACATGCTACACCAAACCCCTTATGTCACGCATCCATGTTAACACTACATAACTCCTAAATAAAATGTGCACTTTGGTTGCCACAAGCGTGATATTACGGAGTTTAGAGTGTAGCTCCTAAGTCATATGCACAATGTTTGTGTGATCCACTCCTACGTTTTGTAAGCACAATTGTATGGCTGGGTTTTCTTTATCCATTTACATCTGGGCGTTGATAGGTTATCAAGTTTCTACACTAATTACAGTCACTAATCATGAAGAGCGTGGAGAAGTCAATGAAAATTTCAAGCTATGGATCTTTTACAACAAAGACTTATTTTGTAACCATGGTTATGAACATATTATAAGATCAACAATTGATGGTTCCCCATCTTGGTCATGATCTCAAACCAATCTTTTATAATTTTATTTTATTTAAAATCAAGTCATCCATTTTGAGGAAAAAAACTAAGTTAGTAATTTGATAAAATGTGGTTGATGAATCTATCATCTTAACAACAACAAAAAATTCTTTGAAATTTTCTATGTGGTGGATATCAATAATGGTTGTTTCTTTGAATTTTTTGAGATATATGTAGTTTGTAACTTGGTTGGCAACTACACTAAATAGGATATTTAGTGTATGATTATATTTAATGTTTTTACCACTCTACTCTGCTCAACACTGATTTCAACTATTTGTTAATTAATATTAGAAGATATGTTGGAATTCTCTTTTTATCATTGTTATTTTTTTTCATGCCCTTACTAACATTAAATTCAAACACATAACTTCCACATATTACCATAGTTGATATTTAGTGTTTGAGTTTACATTTAATGTTACTTGCTTTCATAGGGTCATTGATATTTAGTGTATGCGTTCATATTTAGTGTATCAGACACTAAATATCTTATTTAGTGTAGTCATGCCACATGAATCATCATCCATCACTAATTCTATCCACCAAGGATACAATGGTTTTAGGGGTGCATTGATTTTCCGTACCTGTAGGACATGGGTCCACAGAGGGGTAGTAATATGACTGTGGTTTTACAAATTAAACACAAGACTACTATAGTGTTCTTTTTCTTCTTGTAACTCATTTCATCCCGACCGCACATTTATTATCTTAGCAGAGCTAAAAGTGTATGTTTTAGGCCCACTCCCCTCAAGTGTGGGTTTCACATCAACCAAAACACACACTTCCGTGTTGTTGATATTCCCAACATTTGGCAAATGGACAAGTATTGTGAGCACCCCAACTTTGGCACCCAATCTTTTCGACAACTACGAGTTGATAATTTATGCGACAACATCAACAATATTCGAACCTTTATTGATGTGCGTGCTCCTACCATGATCGTTGCACACCCATGCTTCGAGCTTCAAGATATAACTTCGGCATCGATTAGGTATCAAATCTTCAAGATGCCTTCCGTGATATCACGAAGTAACAACAAGCCATTCCTTCATTCCTTCTCCTACATTTAGGGTGTAAGCTCCAATAGAAATTGTTGCGATACCTCGACACGTATTACCAATTTTTGATTGGTCAAGCACGCATACAAGACTTAGAGAGCAAAATGATGCCTTAGCAAGATGAGCGTTGCTGAGTAAAAGAAACCAAGAATATGCTCCCCAACATGCAAGGAGATGATCAGTCAAAACAATACGCCTCCAAACAACTACAAAACATATGAAAAGACACTCAACATTCATATATTTAGTAAGAATGAACCAAACACAAGTCCAAAATTTGGAGTTGTATGGAGGGATCAACTTATAGAATAGCACATGCGGGTATGACTACATGACATTCTTTGATTTTTTTTATAAAGTTCGGTTCCTATTCTAGCGGCGGGATTCAAGGCGGGCGGGTGGGTGGGTCTGGCAACTTGAGGGCAACCAACTTGACACCTTGCCAACTTGCACCTCACCAACACCTAAAACCCACATTGACCATGAAATGCTTGCTTGTTGTAATATCTTGCTAAAGTATTACAACATTCGAATAAACACTAATGTATCACATCTTTAACCCCCCCCCCCCAAAAAAAAGGCGTAATCATGAATTATCCCATAGCATTGGCTCAATTGAGCACATCCGTTCCCTAGGGTTTCAAGATATAAGAGAGGGAGTGACATTACGGAGGTCAGGGTGTACTTGTGAGGAGACCATTCCAAATTCCACTCGAGGACAACACATTGATGTAAATTTTGAGGCCAATGAATTGATATCAACAAATGAATTTGAACTTGCCGAACTTGTCAAATGTCGAACTGCCACTACTTGAATTCTTGGATCACAATATCAAAAGCTTAAAAAAAGGGACATTATGAGCAATGAGGATCTTTCTTCCACTTGCACCATATTGCCCTACATCTTACTAAGGGCCGGTTTACACTACGGTGGAGAAGTCCACCGGTCATGAAAAAAGGGCGTTTCTCAATTGTGATTGGTTGAAAATGCAACTCTTGACCGGTGGGTGTTTACACTAGGTGAAGAAAACAATGGTGGTGAACTTTTCTCATGGATGATAAAATGACATGGCCGCCTACATGGCGGCACTTTTTGGAGTTGGGCTTCTCCGGAGGAAGAGTTTCTTGTCCGGCCTCAAGAGGCCGGAGAAGCCCAACTCAATAAAAATATTTTATTGCCTTTAATTCTTCTCCGGCACATCCACCATTTGCCTCATATAACCGTCTTGGCCAAGCATTCTTGACCAACCGGAGGCCTTCTCCACTGTAGTGTAAACCGGCCCTAAGGCCACCGCACTCTGTCACTCTAAGAAATTAACCGTTTGGCTTCATGGACTTTGAAGAATCATCGAAGGAATGAGTCATCAAATAATCCGAGGCAACTCAAGTAACCAATACTACAAACAAAGAGAACCTGAATTCAAGGGTCCTTCAACCTCAATGCCGTACCAGAAAAAGAAGCCACTCGAAACCGCAAGCATCCCAAATCTACTCAACCCTAAAGATAGACGTGTTGAGCGAGCGAGGAAAAGTTACGGATGAAGTCTTCTCTGCACCTCATCTACTTTCATCCAATAGACCTAGGTTCAAAAGGACAAGAGGGGGGCCGACACGGATACCCAAAGCTCATGATTTCATCTCAACTATTATTAACTTTATTTGGCTGAAAGTGCTTCCTAGCCTTTTCGCCACGATCTAGGGAAGCACTTGATTTGACGCTTTATAAGTTACTATTCATTCATTCATTCATCCATCTATCCATCCATCCAACTTTACTCGGGCAGCCAACACAAAGCACATGTGCTGATGCCGCATGCAAGCATGCTCAATTTCCTTAGGGCAAGCCCACTGACCTTGCACATGCATCTGCATTTGCGCTTTCTCATCCACGGTGTGGATGCAGATGCAGGATATTGGCCCAGTCACCCTACTATTTGCTAAAATCGGATGTAAAATAATACAGGAAGTGCATAACTCCCTGCATTTCGTCGACATATGCAGGGAGCCTGCTATCAGCTAAGGACAAACAACTTCATGGCGGCTTTTAACTAAAGACAACTCAATATGGTAGGGCCGCAGAAAACTACAAATCATTTTAGAGGAAATTCTGAGGTGGTAAGGTAGAATGAGTGGCAGTTTTGCATGGGTCTGCATCTGCATTCTGGGTGGAGACCACTTTTCATTTCCGAATGCAGATCCAGGAACGACTGGGCTTGCTCTTATGGCAAGCAAGCCCCCTATGCAATTCCCCTCCCCGGCCAATCATTTACAATCATTCTTGCCCCAAGGGGCCGGGCCAATGGGGGCGCCCCGGGCGGAGGGGGACTGGGGGGGGGGGGCTCCTTGAGTCTCGAAGGGGCAGGCAACAAAAGCGGGCAGCACCAAAAGCGGGCTGCCCCCTGCCTGGCCTGCCCCCTGCCCGGCCTGGCTTTGTCTCTTAGCCCAAGGGGGTTACCACGTGCTGGAGAGGATCGCATTCCCTCAACCTTTGTGGACGTTATTCGATTCATTTCGTTTCCAACTTCTACCAAGTGCATTCACATAACAACACTCCTCCTGTTGCATTCGGGGATCCATGATGAAAAATTTGCAAAAACTACAAATTGAAAATTGGACCTCCAATCATCTCTCTTCAATATGTGTCGATTGGAAGATGTTTGCTCTTTGATCCTCACCCAACCGCATACCAATCAAAATGTAGGGGTCCGATAAAAAAAACAAGCCACTTTAGACCCATCTATCTTACGTGCCACCCAAGGTATTCATAGTGCCTGTGGGGTTTATTAGCAAAAAAATTAATTTAAAAAAAAATCATTTTCATTAGCAACTCCATGATTAAACTTCCACAAAAACCATATTGAAACTACCCTAATTTAGTTATGGCTATTGGAAGTGCATGTTTGTTGATTTCTAAACTAAATACATAGGTCCTCCCAATTGTAGTCACTATTGAGTGTAGAGTTTTTTTTTTTTAATAATTAAAAATTTTAAAGATATCTGAAGATGCAGTCCAATCTCTTTTCAACATGTGTCATCTTTATGATATTTTCTCTTTGATCCTCACCCAACCACATACGAATCAAAATGTAGGGGTCCGATCAAGAAAACAAGCCACTTTAGACCCATCTACCTTACGTTAACCCCAAGATACCCATAAGGTATGTGAACTATTTTCAAATAATAATAATAATAATAACTCATGTCCATTAGCAAATCCACGATGAAACATCCACAAAAACCAGTTTGAAAATCGGACCTCCCTCGATCTAAGTATGGTAATCGGATGTGCATGTTTGTTGATTCCTTACGTGAGTACACAAGACCTCTCAATTGTGTTCACTATCGAGTGGAGAAAAACAACAAGTGTTATATGAGGTTCTCAGCCTCTTTCCCACTTATTGTTAAAACAAGAGCTTATATAACAAGTACTCAGCCTCTTTCCCAAGCTCATATAGGTTCAAGCACCTATCAAGAGTTGAAACCCATGTTCAATGTCCCGGGAGATTTTTGGGCATTACTGGTTGAGGTCCTAATGTTGCTTAGTCCAACCGGTTACATGTGGACATCTTCCGGCTCTTCTTTATTGATTTGAGATATATTCTATAAATTCCTCTAAAACGATCGGATATTTTCCGGAGACCTTGAACTTCAACCATCTATTTTAAAACTCAACCTATCTATCTTTAACCAATAGCCGGTTCTCCCCATTCATGGCCCCTATTATCCGAGTGAGGGGCTAATCACACCAACCACTTCTGGCGTCATTTGTCAACATCTCTAGCTGTAATAGTGTGAAAAGTGGTGGGCCAACATCTATTTCTGAATGTAATCCCAAGAAATTTCACGGTTAGAACTGGACGGAAGGTTTAGTGTGATCAAGGCATGAGAATCCTTGCCACTGTTCAATATTGAAATCTTCAACACCTGTCAAATGCCATTTTGGCCGTCTAAAAAGTTCTTTTTCTTTTTCTTTTTCTTGGGGGGGGGGCACTTCACAAAAATGTGCTTTGCAAAGTTTCCACCCTTCCCAGTGAAGGCCTCTCCAAAAACTGCTTGTCAAAAGATACAGTGGCTGCAATTTGCAAATAGAAACATAGCTGGACTCCAATCTCGGCACTTTAGCAGACACTTCCAAATTCCAATAACTCTTGCAATTTTGACTTTGCAACTTCGACTCGGCATTGACTATAACTTCGGCTTGGCAAGCACAACTATATGTAAACATGTATTTTCCAAACAGAGTTGAGTGAAGAATACAACCAAATCATGCCCATAGCAGTTTTTTGCAAAAATTTTAGAGCTCATATGAATATCTCATTCATTTATATAGTGATAATTCTCTTTCTCATTAATTGATCATATAGATCACCTCAATAATTGTTGACCATTAAAGGTCGAATGATAGAAAAAAATTGAGAGCTTAGTCCAATCTCTTTTAAACACGTGTCTATTTTGTGTGTGTTCTTTTACCCGCACTTAACCACATACCATTTAAATAGAGGTGTCCATTTGAGATGAATAACCGAGTTAGGTTGGCTTACCTTAGTCAAATGGCCTTGGCCACCTTGTCCTCGACCCCAACCCCATGCTCAGGTTGGGACTCCAAAGGGGGTCAAATCTTGACCTTGTCTTCTCCAAAGTTTGTGATTCACCATATGAAAAATACCAATCCCATTACCTCAATATTGGATGACCATGTAGGTTGAGGTTGGACACGATCCCACCCTCGTCTCAAGCCTCAATAGGAGGAGGCTTTTTTTGGGGGGGGGGGGGGGGGTTGGCCATGTAGGGATGGGAAAAATAATTTTTTTTGGGTGGGCATGCAACCCCTTTCAACGGATGGATGATGGATGTGAAGTGGGTTGAAAAATAGACTTTGGGGGCGCTCAAGTGGGAACTATGTTCCCACTTGAGCACTCCTAGAGCTTGCTTTCTCTCTTTAATTAACTTTTGAGGATGAACTTTTGTAGAAGGTAGAGCATTAGATTGCTTGTAGTCAATAGAAATGTAATGGAAGAGGCATGAGAAACAATAAGGTTAGAAAAAGGCCACAACACTAGTCCAAAGAGAGATAAGAGTTATCCCATATTGTTTGTATGAACCAATGAAAAGAAGAAAAACAATAAAAGGCAAAGCAAGGAGAGCATGAGATCATCTCACTCCAAGCATTATTCATATGCCTTGAGTATGTGTACATGCTTGTGCACTCTCATCTCTAGTCTTATTGGCTTTCAATAACTTTTGCATGCAAGCTGGGAAGTGTGTTGATGGCTACTAGATGCGGATCCCGATCCCACACCATGGGAAGGTCACTCCATTGTCAAGTTGAACACCACGTGTGAACAAAGTTTGCTACCCTTATATTACATGCCATAGATAATTTTAAAAAACTATGATATTTTTCTACATATACATAACCAATGATAGTATTTTTTTTCTATTGTTTTGAATTTTTTAGTAATCTTCATTTTTGTAGTAATTTTTGTAGTTCAATTATGCGTCATCCTAGTTAGAAACGATACGTTTGATAAAACAAACAAATCATCAAATTTGGTTATTATTTTTTACTATGTAATAGGTACTTTGTAAAGTGTTCGTACATGGTTGTTCAACTTTACAATGAAGTGACCTCCCTATGTCCCACGCCCTTCATGCATGGCCCTCCTTTTGGTAGGAGCCAGAGACTTGGCGGGTTGGCATGTGTTCCACCTTTTCCTAATATCCAAATGTGAGATGTAGGGGTTGAGGTCAGGATGGGCATGTGGTTAAGTTATCCCAAAAGTAGACAAAACCAAAGAGGATTCCGAATGTCTCAAGCCTGCCATGATGTCTTCTAGCCTACATGGTGGTTAGTAGGTGGGCCAAATACCCATGCTTGGATTGGAAAGGGGTCAAATCCCAACCTTGTCTACTCTAAAGTTTGTAATTTACTCTAATTAAACGAACAAGGCCATCTATACCTGAATCCCAACCTCGATTCATCAATGACAATCACATAAAAGAACACAAACAACCATCCGGTGTTTGGAGCTGGTTCTTGTCTTTGATGTGTTAGCCACAAATTGTCTTAGTGCTAACAAATACTCTAGACCTATCCAAATCCATTGACCTTGTGGCTCCCTCATGACCCCAAAGAGGTATTCAATATTCATGCTCCCAAGAAGAAAAGACCAAACTCAAGACTAAACTCTAGTGAGGCCTAGAAAAGGAGGAAATTTAACTCGTTGACCCCATGTTTATTTATATGCCCTAGCATGGGAGAGGCAACATATACAATAATAAAACCACATATCAAACTTCTGCTTTTTCCTTTTCTTGTCTTCCACCCACTATTTCACCTTTTAAAAATAACTCTAATACCGGATAACAACATGGGCTAAGATTGGACACATGCCCACCCCAATGTCAAAACCTCAACAAAAGGAGGCTAGGATAGGCATGTGTCGACCCTTAACCTATATTGGCATCCAAATAATGTGGTATTAGGGTTGAGGTTGACGTTGGGTGGGCATGTGGCCATCCTTATGAGAGATGGAGAGAAATTTTCCTTCATCAAAGATACAAACTCAAATGTAACCAGAGGTGGCTGGTATTTTAATACCTATTTTGATGTATAGGGGTTAACGGGGCTGTATTGCATATGAGCCCTTGAACATATACTTTGGTAAGATGACTTCATGGAAGTGCAAAGTCAATTTCATGAGGTTCCAAGCTACTCTATGAACCTATCAACTCATGTTCTTGGAGTTTTTACCAATTTCATGAACCTTCTATATTAGTTCATGATTTTTTCTATACCAACTTGACATGTGGCACACCTCAATTTCATGATAGTGGACCTTTACCTATAGCAACTTCATGAATTTTTCAAACCGATTTTGTAAATCTTCCAAATCAGGCAGTTTTTCATATTCTCAACTTCTCAACTTCTCGTTTTGCATTCTTTATCTTTTGGTGCATAATGTCAACTTGTTGTCAAAAGCATATGGTGGTGTCAAAAGTTTACAGAGCTCAGTGGTAGTATGACTGATGATGTATAGGTGGATGAGGTTGGTTTCAATTTGCATTTGACATGTCAATTTGGAAGGGCTCATCGAGGCAAAGATGCCAACGAATTGGTCCAACTCAAAGGGGTTGAAATTTATCTTTGGTGGTTGTAGTTGGTCGTGAAGGAGTCATTGCACACAATGTCACACTTGGTGCCTACAATACGTACAAGTTCTTAGAATTCATTCTAACCAAGGTCATTCCTAGCCTTGATAAATAAAGATTTATCCTCATGGACAATGTCCCATTTCACAGATCTTGTGAAATGTAACAAGCTTTTGAAGATGTTGAACACATCTACTTTCATTTTCCACCATATAGTCCATTCCTTAATGTTGGAGAATGGGTATATGGACACATCAAAGGCCATGTCCAACATCATGATCTCCAAAATCATCGAACATTACACCTTCACATTGATGATAACGTACATGCAACCATTGCAAACATGGTGCAAGGTTGGATAAGAAAGGTCAATAGAAATTTTGGTAGAACCAATCACGGGGAGCGATGAAGAGAATCTTATACACAATGTACTGTTCTTAGTGACATAAAGCCATTCAATTCATGGAATTGATCTTGTGAAGTCGTGAATATGGGTACCAAATCGTGAAGTTGCTCACAACATGTAGTGAAATTGGCTGAAAGTTCAAGTTAAATTGGTTGTCTACATAGCGAACTTGGTTTGCAATACCAATGAAATTGGTAGAACCTATTGCTAAATCAGATTGTAAAATCATGAAACTGAGTTTGCTCTTCTAGGAATTCATCTTACCAAAGGAGTGTGTGTACATGTACTGGTTGGAACTTGGATACATAAATAAATAAATATCCAACGTTGGGCAATCCAACGTGAATTTGAGCCTGTTGGCCCTACCCTGCCCAAGAATCCTCCGGGTGCAGGGTGGGGTTTACTATCTACCTTGCAGTAGGTGGGCTCTTGGCTTCCTACTTACCTAGCTAGTTTTTCTCTGTCAAATAGAGAGAAGATTTCACAACGGAAATTGAACCACCAGCCACTCCATTATCACCCGGTAGTTTACGGTCATCTAACTTGGATACACATAAAATAGTAGGATCAAAATGCTGACTATAGTTTGCAGTAGTACAAAACTGAACCAATACTACATGAGGACAAATCTCAAATGGTAGTACATAGTAGTACATATGGGAGTTGGTGCAAATCAGCACAAGGTGTTTATGGTGGAAAAGAGTTTAGGTTAGAATCATGCCACTGTGACAAGGTATAAGCACTTTAATGATACCAACCCAAAAACATAGGGTTCGATGTTGTTTTCAATTAGCCATTCTTGTTCTGGTACCAAAAACCAAAAAAAGAAAAAAAATCCTTTACCAAGGGAAATTTCACTCATATGCTAGTACACTGATCATCCGATTAGGGAAAGAGGGCTAATAGTGCATGTGGAAAATTAGTGAAGGTGATACTAAATTATTATTTTTACACTGTGAAATTAGTGTCACCAAAAGATATGGGAAGCATTGTTCATCTTGGCCCCTCCAATTATGTTGACTATTGAGCTCAATATGGTTACACAATCCAAAATCTTTTAAACACATGTTTTTGTGGTTTGATGTTCTTGGAAGCCACATTAAACCACATACCAATCAAATATAGGTAAATTAATTGGATAAGGATTGTCTACCTTATTATATACCTTTGGCACCCTCTCAATCACCACTACAATCCTACCTCTTTAATACAACACTCAGTAATACAACAACCTTGATATTAATTATGTTACAATATTGTAAACCAAACTTTCTAGTTAGAATATACCTCTATAATATGACTATGACATTGTTAATACGACACTCATGGACCCCCAAAATGTCATATTACAGAGGTAATCAATGCATATATGGCAAGTCCTACATTGATATAAGTACATACTTGATACTAAATATATGTAACTTTCACATATGAAATGTGGACACTATTCAAAATGCTATGTTTCTGAACATTTTGAACTCAATACTTGTTAGAATGCTTTGATTTGCATATTTTTGGAAAACTCTTGAAATGTCACTTCTTTTGGTGGTAGTTTTATCCAATTCCGAGTTGTGTTGGCAAAATTATGAGCATTTGAAGGCATGTTACAATTTCGCAGTTGACTTCTAGACAATGATTTAGTTATGCAAATTCTGAGGTAAAATATGATCTGCTCATCCTCATCTACACATTGTTGAAAAACTATTGGAATTGCACTACTTTTGGTGGTAGTTTTGCTAATTATGAGTTGTATTGGCAAACTTATAACCATTTGAAGGTTGGTTGAGTTTTAGAAGTTGATTTCAAGTAGAAGCTTATATATATATTGCTAATACAAAGCGGCAACATCAATAGACTATTGATTCCTTCTTCAAGTTCACATAGATTTCATGAGAGAAATTTGCATAATTGTAAAGACATTCAAAAGAATTTTTATTTTGTATATGTGGTAGAATATCTCATGTGTGTTCTTGTTGTTATGACAAAGAGGTCCAATTTGTCATATTATTGATTATGTGACACCTCCATAATATGACGGTTTTCTCATTTCCCAAATGTGTCATATTACAGAGGTAGGACCATAGAACATGGAGGCGCGTGCCATCATGAAATCTAAGTTAGGACTTCTTTTAGCTTTTTTTTGGGCTTGGTCGCATTCTTCTTTGGCACGACTTAGCACCACCTACGCCGTTTATGGTACTTACAGCCGCTTTACACCACAGTGGAGAAGTCCACCGGTCATGCATTCTAGAGGAATTCTTAAATTTGATTGGCCGAGAGTGACACTCTTGTCCGGTGGTGGTTTACACTACGGCCAAGAGTCCTTTGGTGAAGAACTTTGTACATGGATGAAAAAATGACATGGCTGCCAACGTGGCGACACTTTTTTGAAGGGAATTTATCCGGAGGTCAAGTTTCTTGGGCAACCTCAAATCCTCGGACAAGAAACTTGGCCTCCAAAGAACTCCAACTTGAATAAAATATATTTTTCTTAGAGAAATTTGAAACTTTTGATTGAAAGCATGCCATGTTCAAAACCTATTGAGGCGGCCGGTTCTTCCTTTTTCATTTCGATGCTCTCTTGCTTGGTTGTAGAGGCAAGTTGGAGGTTCGTGTGTGAGAAATTTGTGTGTAGATTGTTTTTTGCAAGATGGCTAGTAACTCGCATCTTCTGTTTATTTTTAGCCAAGATGAGGACTACCTAGGTAGTGAGAATTTTTTCTAACATCCAAGTCAATTTCCAACTATTGCCTTTAGATCTTACAATCCGAATCCTTCTTCAACTAGTAGAAACCTTGTTCGAGAGTTTGAACAATGTGAAGACCATATATATGCTGGAGGAAAAGAAGTAGATGAAGGGAGTGTCATGCAAAATTGTAGAACCTTCAGCCAGATCTACACACAAAAAGAGAGATATAGTAGGAAAGAAGAAAGTCCCGATAAAGAAGAGAGCTATAAAGGTCAAGGTGGAAGAAGAAGAAGAAAAAAAGTAGTGGTTGAACGGCAAAGTTGAGCATTTGATTGCGCTTCGAGAGGAAATGCAACATAAGTTTAAGAAGAATGCAAAAAAACAAGGTATGTCTTCCATCTATTTGAAAAAAAATTCAAATATTGTTTTGCTATATAGTAGATGTTTTTAGCAAAAGGCATATACATTTTGATGCCTTTGCCTTTGCCTTTGCTTTTGCTCGTAGGTGAAGAAAGCCGGAGTTATGTGTCCTTTCTTTTTCCCCCCATTTGGTTTTCAAATCAAATGGAGTTTCAATTTGGCAAAACAACGCCATTAAGCATCGTTCAAAGTTTTATCCCTATATTTGATCGACCAATTTTTCTTTTTTTTCTTTGATGCTAAAACATCCATGCATTGATTTTATATTCATCCTACATTATCCAAGCATGAGCTCCCTTAAATATTTCAAGGCCATTTTCGAAGGTTTAGGACTTGTTTTTAAGCATTTTAACATGCTCCAACACATCATAATTCATAGTGCTTTAATGTTAGACTTTATTTTAAGCAATAATTTATATATGGGTTTGACTTCAAACATAAATGTTGACTGCAATTCCTAGATTTCATCGTATTGATGAAGTATGTTAAAAGTTGTTTATTATTATTTTCAAGTCGTAAAAGGATGTCAAACTTGCCAATTCGGCATCCAAAAATGATAAGCGTGAATATGAATTTTATGATTATTTGGATTAGTGGTGACATCAAGTTGGCTCTGTAATGAAGCATGTAAATCAACTATAATGGATAGTACAAATGTTGATGCATAAGATAATTGTAAGGATGCAAGTCAAAATATATTTTAGAATATACAAATAGAATGCATCTCTCAATCCAAACTATCATCAACTTCAATGAAAAACAAATTTCACAATCAAGCTTTATTATACTTTGAAAAGATAGTAGACAATAGAATTCCAATGTTGGACAACTTTGCTAACACCAATAAATTATTGCAGAAGGTAGATCATCAAAGAAATCGGCTCATTGACGAGCTCCAATCTTCTTCTAAATCAATGCTAGTGTATACTAGAAATATATATATATATATATATATATATATATATAAATTATTCCATGTAATAGATTTTTGCCAACATCAGATGAATTTGGATAGCCTCTTTTAATATATTTTTTAATATTCTTGTCACAGTACTCTTGTTTCAACAACCTTTCGTTCGGACTGTAAAATGTTCTAATTATTTGTATTATTCTCTATAGTGTCATTGAATTCTATTTGCACCTCTTGATTTTGTATCATCCTAATCTCAACTATGTCTGCTTTTAGAACACGTAATGTATCCACGTTCTTGAGGTTAATAAATGATTCTAATGATGTTCTTTTCATATTTTTTATCTGTTTTTTTCGTCCAATTCAAGTAAAAAAAGTTCATCATATATGATATACAAGTTGTAAAGGCATAAACAAGATGTAACAATACCTGAGATAGTTCATAATAACATATCAATCATCTTCAATAATATTTTTCATCTCCCCTTTAAGATGTCAAATGCACGTTCAACTGCCATTTACGTGTGTCATTAAATAAAATTCTAGTATTATTTTAATGTTAAGAGACATGTTTTTTCTACCTTGAAAAGTGAATAAAACCATGGATGTATTGGATATGCAGCATCCCCCAATGAGTTTATGTGGTAAAAATATTTCATTCATATATTTCCTTTCAATTTCTGATTTTTGGAATAATGACCAATTAGGTATACTTCTAGGCCAACCAAAATCGTAATTCCAAAATTTGCATTTAAAATCCACGACACCTTGAAGTAAAATTGAATAGAATCTCTTTCTATAATAATATTAAGTAGGATCTATGTTTGGAGTAGTAATTGAAATGTGGCTACTATCTACTGCCCCTAGGATGTATAAAATTCCATACAATTTTTTAAATTTTGCAGCTATTTGCTTCATCCTTCATAATGTTGGTCTGTAAAAAACCAAGGGCGCCAACAACTTTTTAAAATCCCTCACAAGTATGTCTAACAATGATTAAAGCATTAGGCCTTGATATAGCATATAAATATGCAAATGACTGGAAAGTATCATTAGAACCCAATCGATGCAATGAAATTGAAATTGAAATTTCTATTGGAATACGAGGTCTAAGCTTTGTATATTTTTTGTTCAAAATGAATCCAAGCAAATGACATAAATATATAAGTGTAGGCCTACTTACCCATAGACGGTCTTGAAATAATATTTTATTAATAGATCCAAAAAGACATTGTGACACATATTTACATGGTCGATTAAATTTCCACACCACCCTCTCTTTGCTCCCAAATAAAAGAGATGTCATCATCATAATTATATATTATGATGATAGATGACAATTTGTTAAACCGTCATAACTTAAACAATAATGTCCTTAAGTACCATAAATATTCCAAGAGAAACTAGAATGTTCTATCTTTGATTGTCCATAATGAAAGATCAATGTACGAGAGAATTTAAGGATGATGGTCAAGAATAATGTATGTATTATATAGTGGAGAAGAATAATGCTTCCTACAATGCATATGGGATTCTCTTTGTTCATACCTAAAAGACCAAAACTATGTTCTCCAAAGATCCCTCAAAATTTGTCTTACAAGTATAAAGAGCAAAACCGGGAAAGAAAATACATGCCACTTAACTTCCATCTGCATGATCTTGTTTTGAATTTTTGAACACATCGATGGAATTTTTTTGGAATTTTTTAACCACATGGATTAGAAGATTATCACAATTAAAGTAAAGACAATTAAATTTTTGGACCCTTTTTTACAAGATCATGAAAGAAATTCTAAAACATTGTCATATATATTTTATTTTGATCAATATAATTTTTTCAAATCTCAATACAATGGTCCTTTAGGGGGTAAGGTTTCTACTATGGTTGGCTATGACCATTTTGTAAAGTTGTCTAGTGGACTACTTCTCTTGGTGAAGTTGTCCAATACACTTCTCTTCTAGGTGGTTACACTACGACTGGTCAAGACTTCTTAAGGGATTTTTTAAAATTATCTTTTCATCTCCTCTGGCATGCCATCCCTCGCCTCAAATAACCATGTCTAGGGCTAAAATTCTTGACGGACTGGTTGAACTTCGCTCCTCCACCCTTAGTGTCACATGCATAATAGTGTCACTTACCCTATTTTGAGGCGTATGGTAAGCTACACCAATGACCAACAACTTCAGCATTAGTGTCACCTCATGACACTTGACTTTCAAGTGCATATATTAACACGAGTATGTTCAATAATGCTATGAGGTGTATGCATATGTTACACAATGGTGTACAAATTTGACTGAAAGTGTACACAAATGGCACTTGGCATTAGTATGCACAAGTATATTTTCCTCTTGCATACTAAGATGTAAACACATGGCTCTTGCCATTAGTATGCTCAGAAATTGTTTTTTTCTTGCATACTAAATTGCAAAACTATCACCTCAAGTATCCCAATGTGCTATGCTAAAATTCATTATGTAAATAACTTTTCATATAATTTTCTTTCAATTTCGTTGATGAATAATATCATATCGACAACTAACAGAAGTGATATGTTATGACCTCTAGGCATCTAGTTTAGGCCCTTTGCAAATAGTGTACGTGACACTAAATACGATAAACGGTATAGAGCTTGAGGGGTTCTCACCAATCCAATCTAAAAGTTGGAGACTGTCCCGTCACCTTTCACACAAAACTTGGAGGGCCTAACTAACCAAGAGTATTTGAATGGATGAAAAGAAAAAGGATATTGCTAGGTTATAGTAGAACTAAGAAAACTTTTACACTTTTCTCAAACTAATTATTTTTCGCATTGCCATATGAGTTGACTGCGTATGATATGTCAAATCATCTTGGTAAACATCATGATTCTCCAAGGATTCTTTCTAAATTAAAGACAAATTGTATAGGAATGATGCTACCTATATTTTTACACTTATTTATTATATTCAATATCATTTATTATACGAAGTCATGAAGTGCTATACAATTTCTTTCTAGATTTTATTTTAACAAATCAAGCACAAATAGGTATCCAACAAAGCTCATGAAAGGGTGCGTTTACATTAGGGTCTAGTCCTCATTCAAGAAACTTGGGTCCAAAGCACCCCGTAACAGACCCTATTTCCATATTCAAAATTTGGAACAAAGTTTGAAGATTGGTTTCTCAAACTAGTATGAGTATTTTCTTGAGTGAGGACTACCGAGATTCTTCATTTTAACAACATTATCATATTATATAATATGTTTGTACATATTAAAAAAAAAATGAGAAGTTAGGGCATGTCCTTTGCGTGCATTATATAGTGTTTTAAGTTTCACACCATCACAAGTACAACAACTTGGAGGAGCCAAATTACTTACTTTTGAATGTTCATGTTATCATCTTTATTTCCAAGGAAACCCTATATCTTTGTAGTTTAGTGCTATATTTCTTTGAAATGTCAAAAGTTGTCTCTAAGTTTTTAATGCCAAGGATCCTTGCATATAATATGGGAGTTGCCATCCCAATGTAAGTTGGGCCATGGAAGTTGATGATTAATTTGGTCTATGATTTCCCACCTTGGTTTGTATTCTATTGCATGCCATGGAACCCTGTTTGCTTCAACAATAATAATATCAACAAATCATTTTATTTTTTTTGAATTTTATAAAAGTTGATTTGTCATTGGAATTAGCATCAAAGACATAGAATTAGTTCAAAGAAAATTAGTGGGGTAGAAGTAATTGTAAACCCAATAGAAGACATCTTTCTAGTTGGTATGGACATCTTTTGTGGTTGTGTACACTTGTACACAAGAAGACCCCCTCGATCTACTACTAAGATAGGTTCTTATCGGCTTGGTAATGTGTTATACATTCATGGCATTCTCAATCAAGAACTATTGGATGGTATCCGGATATCCACAAGGTATATCCTATGAAGATTTTTTTGTATTGTATCTTAGATTATTTCGATGCGGATGGAATCTTCTAGTGCCGGTTTAGGATGTAGGCTCCGCATACTTGACTAGGTACAAGCTAGGGACGTACCCTAAACCCCAAATAAGTCCACCCCACACTAGTGATATAGGGTTAGGTTTTCCGGCACGGTTCATTTGACACATCGTCATCTAGGACCTATCAAAGACATAACTTTGTTGTTGATGTGACAGACATTCACTAGCAAGATAGATAAAAACTCCGGTCCTCTATCGAGGCCGGCGTGAATAGAGTGTTTGTTCGTCTTGGCAAAGAGCCAATGCCCATATTCACTAGCAACATATGAGTCTTAGGCAGTCATCCTACGTTGATGAAGAAATCATGCAAATCTACCATGTAGATATACTTGAATATTTTCCAGCAACGCAACACTAAGTTTTTTAATAATGCATGACAATTGCCCAAGATTCATATGTTTGTAGTGCTTCGACGTAAAATGCAATCTTGTTGATGGGTCAAGTAGGTTGTGTCGAAAATACCCCCCTTCTCATATTAGTGCCAATGAGCCACAAGAACATTATGTTAGGAGCTTTAGCAGTTGAATTCTAAGATGATGAGTGGGAAAAAGAGCTGTGTGATTGTTGGACTTCATTTTGCACTTGCATTATACGTACGAGGACCCACAAATTACATGGAGCTGCAATGGCATCCGATGGGTATTAATCATCCTCCATTGTTATATGCCATACCATTACTAAGCCTCATGCTCCCTCACCCTTCTAAATAAAGAAGATTTCATGTTCCATGGGGACCTTGCCGCAACATAGACTTAGACCATCGTTTTTTAAGAATCAAAACATGTTTATTCCGGACCCTTGGTTGTATTGTTCTCTTGCATAGGGTAGGTTTAACAACGTTATCGCTAAGCTTGAGAGTCCTAATTCATACACCATCCAAATCAATTGTCCCAATAAACTAGAACTAGTGACAATTGAACAACAATTTTAGATAGACTAAAATCCCAAAGTCAATAGAAATGATATGGAATTCACAATGACATTTGAGGGGATAAAATTTGAAGTTCACTCTTATTAAGGTGTTGTGAGGTCTCCTCAAAGAGATGTACTACTAGCCTTATAAAATCACCTGCTTTTGGGTGCAAAATGGTTCAATCTTCTCCTTAAACACATGTTGCTAGTGGTCATATCAGAATTGATACAACGGCTCATTGGTTGCGATAACTAAAGAATTACCCTAGAAGTAATATAATGTTGAAATTTATATTGACATGTTTATTTTTTCTTACTACTAACCTCTCAAGAAGTTAACCCTTAACGTCCCAGAGTGTATTGTAGTTTCATTAGATCATCTAAAAAGTAAGCTTTGTGTAGCTCATTTTTTATTGTACTAAAAAAAAAAGTTGTTGCTAATGAAATCACATCAATACGGTAGCAATATTTAGTAAATTTTATGATTCATTTATAATCATTAAACTTCAATCAATTGCAATAAATACATGCAATAAAATTATAGTCCAAACTTTCAAGCTTATGTTAAGAATAACTATACACCTTCAGGTAAGAAAAAGACTCCCTAGAAAATTGATAATTTTCAATCAAATTAACATGAAGTCTCTATATATAGCAATATATCAACAAAGGAACATGTTAATACATTCTTGACTTTAAAATTTTCTTGTGAATAATCATATTTTTTTATTGGAATGGGAACATCGCCATTGGCAAGAAATTTTCATGAGGAACACAACAACACCTATTGTGACCTTCCTAGCACCTTCCTTAAGCCATTCATAAGCCCAAAATGGGCCTCTTAGAAAGTTGAGGGTTAAGGGTTAATCACTGAATAGGAGAAATAAGAAGAGGACGGCAAACACTTTAAGAGGAGAACTGAGGTGATGTCAACTATAAGATGAATAATTTACACCTTTATATTTTGTTGCACCTACTTTTGTAGTTTTTGGGTATTGGTGTTAATCTGGATATACAGTAAAGTAGGAAATTATAATATTATTATAAGGGCCAGAAGGACTACAGTACTTGAACTCATTGCCTCACAGAGCTAATGTCAACCAACCAACATTATCCATATCGGGCCACCTCCATGACCAATCAAGGTCATGAAGAATCTTGATAACTAAATTGTAAGATGATAAAAGTTCATTAAATGCACTGCATTGGCCTCCTTCCTGGAATTTTACAATATTATAGTATAATTATCATGAACTAAATGAATTTAATTCATGATATTCTACTGGGGCATATCCCAGGAGATATGCGTTATGGGTTTTGAGTGATTATTATTATGGCCACATCGAATTGCATTTCACTTGTTAAAAAAAGAAAAATCAATAAGTCTTGGTGAGGGAACAGTTATCAACCTTTTGATGTTGAGCTAATGAGGATCCACTAAACTACCAAATTCTCTAAACCTTGAGAGTTTTCAACAAGCAGCCCCCATGCTAACTTGTAAAGTGAATCCTAGTGAATCTCTTAGGGCCAACAATATAATCTCCATCACTCCACAAGCATAACCATTGCTCAGAGAATCAAATAGGAAACAAGCATAATTGCGTAGTGTAAAGGATAATATCCTTGTATATTAATTTTCTCCTGTAAGTTTAATATTGTGTACTAATGAATACTTTAACTTCTACGGGTTCCGCAAATACAATGTAGAAGCTTTACTGAAATACAAAGTCAGGAATGGCCAACTGCTCTCGTGGTACATATCTGAAAAGCTCTTGCAACCTTTCTACATAAACCACCTTCTTCCAGACCTGCAATGCAACACAGATCAAAACACTAGTTAAGAACCCCGTCTTGATTAATACCCCATACATGGACTAGTTAAGAACTCCATATGTCCATGTATGGGGTTAACCCCGCAGTTGTGTTTCACTAGGATCTAGTTTGTAAAATCAGAGCCAGAGTTGGAACTACTAACAAGCAAAACAACATTTAAAGCTCCGGTCTTGGTTTTACCTTCGGCAAATTTGAAGGAACATTCTGGTGTTTTGAAGTCAACCAATACTAGTTTGAGAGAAATTACTAAAAAAGGAAGAAAAAAAGATTAGAAGGAAGTTGCAGGTGTCCAACCTCAGGCTCCACCAGCAGCTGCAATGCAAAGACTGTGACCCTCAGACGAAGAGTTGGATGCAAAATGTAAATTGCCTGCCAACACAAAGTCATCTCAAGGGTCAGCATGTATGGTGAAAAATATTGTATAAAATTTCTGCAAAGAAAAAGTGTTACTGGGGGAGACCAAGACACCAACCTTAAACAATGGTTAGATATTCTCTTACAACTAAGACTACTACCAGTCACTCTAAAGATCAAGGCGAGAGCTCATTGGTTGGGATAGCCAAAAAATGAATCCTCAACACCCACTCACCACTAACCACTTTGTGCACACCAAGAGTGCACAGCTGCTCTATAAAAATCAATCACAATTTGATTTTTGTCACTTTGATCTCATTCTTATGGCATTGGACTTGTACAAGATTTGCTGATTAAGTGGATTTCTTCCCGGACTTTATTGCACATCAGAAGAGACCAAATATCCTGGAAGTAACTGTCATAGGCTTGGTCTACCGTAAAGTATTGGCAAGAAGATACCACTAATTTAAGTCTTTGGCACAGATTTGGTCTTGATAACTTCCAACCAAAAAGCTGTGGAGTTGACAATATAAAGATTATGAAATCTACCAGATAACTTTTTTTGCATTGCATCAGCATATCACAGGAAGAAAGCTACATCATGTAAAATAGTCAGCTGGATCTACTGTACATGACACTTGTGCTTTAAAAGATTTCTCAATCCAGGTCTTTTGTACAGCTGTACTCACATGAAGATTATGTTCATGCCTTCGGCCTAGAATTTGATGAATGCGCTTCACCAATCCCAAGTCAGGCTGCCTAGTAGCATACCAACACAACCAACAAATTGCTGTGAGTATAAACCCTCTTTATGAATTAAGATATTTAGAGAAGACCACTGAATGTCTTAGACCAAACATGAAAAAATCAACAGAAGTTACTTGACAATCAGACAACACATTGCCAACCCATGCAACCTTAAAAACATGAAGCATCAGTGTTTCTTAATCTAACAAATGTAGAGGAGCCTTGGGAAGGTTGGTCTGAGGAACTCACAATTGAAGTGTAGCTGCTGAATGGAAATACACAATACTATAAGGTCTACTGATCAGAGGCTCAAACTCCTGCATTAAAGAGGACATCCACAGCAAAATAAGATAGTCAACATTCGGCAGTGACATATATGGCCTTGCCACATATGTTGAGGTATGTAGAAGTATGCAGATTGCTTAACAATCAATAGTCCCAATTTGTTCCAATAAATGATAATCATACAAGACCAACATCTATTATAAGAAGAAAAAATCAAAGGATTGAGACCGACCTTCACAACATAAAGGACAAAGCGCTCCAAATCAAGACAACGAAGGAGAAAATGGGCCCCCACAACAACCATTACTGGCCGGCCATCTATATCAACCCCACCCCGATACCTGCACAGTGATGTACTTACTGCATCAATACACAAAAGAATAATAGTTCACTTTTATAAAAAAGCAATTAAAACACTTTAGAGATATAAGAATAACCCAAACTCTCATTTTACGCTAAAACGAGTTTGGCCCTCAATGAACCAATAGGTTGCTCTTCATTCAAATTCAAAAACTGTCCCCGAGTATACACTACAAGTGGAAAGAAAATACTGATATTGTATGCAAAACAACCACTGAAAAATCATCAGGGACAAACTCCAAACAAAAAGTCCCTTTCAGTTACACAATAACTCCTATTACCCATCACTCTACAATCACAGCATCATTCCACATCTGGTTAAAGCACAAAAGCTTTGATAGAAAGTTATTCGTGACATGTGAGGAGAAAAGGACTCACAAGATTTTCATTTCCGCAATTTCAGTAAGATTCATAGCATTTGCTCGTGCAAGGAACCGCCCATGAAGTGAATTCTGCTCCGTGGCTGAAAGTGCAGGAGCACCTATACCACCAAGACCTAGAAATCTGCCCCAAGCCCAACCAGACTGCGCTTGTTCTGCTATTTCTCGCTGCTCTTTCCGTCTTTGGTCAGGATCACGTGTCATTGACATGAAACCTGGATCAACTAACCCATTAAAAGACTCCCCCCTGCAATTGTAGGCATTGACATGACCCAGTGAGGATACTTAGGGGTTTTCTCGCTGGCAATAATACAAGCAAACATTTCAAAGTATGTAATCTGTAAAAATTATTTGACAAAGGGAATAACAAAACCTCAAATTCTACAAAGGTTATACCTAGACTGTCTGGAATCTTGATGATTATATAAGGTTTCAAAGCTAGGATTATTATATCAAAGATGAACCCTAAACCTTATGATAGTTTTCAAAGTTTGTTGAACTAGGTACTCTCCAGCAATATGGCAGCTTTGTCCATATGCATTTGAATTTAAGCAGATATATCATAAGAATAGGCTCTAACATTATAGAATCTCCGTATTAAAATTTGAGGAGGTCACTCACATGCCCCCAAAACATTGCAAGGACTGATATTTTGAAATCTCCTATACTTCACCTTTTGATGGATTTTACATGGTCAACAGGAGAAGTGTTTCCCAACATGTGGGGTGTGCCTGTTGGAGGTGTGCCTGTAGTCCCAGGCAAAGCTGCTATTCTGATCTTCCTCTCAGTAATGACTGTTTCCCCGTTCTCATCTCCTACATCAACTGGCAGCTTTGTGGCAGCAGTCTCCTCCTCATACTTGTACCTTGGGAAATACAAAGGAAGTAACCTGCAAGACTTGGAAAGGTCAGCTCCTATTCCACCAAAGTCAAATAGAGTTATCTTATAACTCAAAGGGACTTTCATTCAGGAGTTGGTCCCTACAATTTTCCATTGGTTGGTTTGCATAAAAGATCAGTAATTTCTTCTCACTTGTGGTGCATGCTCTGGAGGTACTGCTAGAAAGTGGATGAAGAGCAACCTATCAGTTTATTGAGGGCCAGACTTGATTCAGCACCTCTTGGCATGCTAAAACGAGTTCAACCCTCAATAAACCAATATAGAATGTTCTTTATTCAAACCTCCACACTACCTCCAAGTATACCCCACAAACTTACCGAACATGAAAGGTATTGTATATAAAACTACCAACTCCCAAACTAAAAGTCATGGTGAGTTAGAAGAGAACTCTAATCTAATATAGTGATCTGGTGTCCTTCACTGGAATCATGAAGAGGGTTAATGTGCATGTCAAATAAATGAAAGAGGTCCTTTCAGGAAGACTCATTACTGAATTTTCCATCAGGGCTCTGTTTCAAAATTTCCTGCTGTTTGGTGAATTTGCAGGACAGTTGCAAAATGGAAGTCACATAGCAGTCAAATAACATCAGCACATTGGAGAGTGGCTGAAATAGCAGGTACCCATAACGTTTCAACCAAACAAATGAAAGACTGAAATTCCCCTTTCGCAATGCCTTGACCACCACTTTTCAAACTTTAAAAGTGCCTGTGTCTGCTAAACTAACCTTTTATATATTTCTGTGTCTGTGGCAGATGATGAGCAAAAAACAACAGCATTAATCTTATCCTTGTGCTTCTCCAAGAAACGCCTCACTGTCCCTGATTTCCAAGTTGCAAGTAGCTTCAGAATCATGGACAAAATAAGTTGGTAAGAAACACACCAGACGTGAATATAAATTCCATGACCAAGGAAAACCATTTCTATGGGGCACTTACGAATGGCCACATGTGCAGCAGGTTCTCTTGGATAGCCTTTGGATTCTGTGTAGATGCACCCTAGTGCAATGCTGTAGACAAAAGGAAATCCACTCTTAAATGAACTGCATATCATTATAGAGCATTAAACATAGACAACAGAACCCTGATAGCACAAATATTTCCATTTCTCTGAAAATGGGTGAATATTGTTAAGAGCTTTTGATATTTTGTCTAAGTACTTGCTATTGCAGTCTCCAAGATGTTGCAGATGATGCTCACAATTAAATCCTCACATTTCCATCCTCATTGTTCAAATTGTATGCACATGTGTGTGCATTTGTTGTCCCAAGACCAAGTTGTCAAGACGTACTGAAAGGGTTTAAATTGATCACATAGCTGATTTCCAAGTGTGGAAGTGGTTTCAAAACAGCCAAATTTTATCCAGTATCCCTACCTTTGCAGGCCATGCTCAACTAGAAGCTCCAAGCACGACCGGTAGCAATGACTCAGGGCATTCTCAGCAGCTGTGTGATACCGAACTGCATATCTGGGCCCAACCGTATGAATCACACGCCTGCACAGCATCATATTGTCACATTACCCCAGTGGCTTCAAAGAATATCAGGTTGCAAGAAACTGGATCATAGTTGAGAATCCATGTAATAACATACTTTGACTGCCTATTTAGGTTCCAATGCAAATGGAATGATTCTTAGGTGATCCAGATAACCTAAGAATGATTCCATTGGAAGCTCACCTCATCAATTGAATCTTCATAGACAGAAGACAACTTTGTGTGCGAAGATAGACAACAATGAGGTATTGACTAATGAGAGCTTGCCACTTGAATTTGTTCAGTATTCATGCATGTACTCAAGGACCTTGAACCTTGAAAATTTTATTCTTGGAGCTAGAATAGAAAGAGAATATACTCACACCTGCTTTAAAATGCTATTTTAGATGGTGCTAGTATTGACAGGTGGTGTACCTTGCAGGTAAATCATAGCCATTTGTTACCTTTGCCATTCCAGTTCGGCATCCTCCCTGTATGGCAAGTAGGAATCATTCAGCCTTAACATTCACCCCACACTTGATCAGCTGAAATAAAATTAGGTTCAACTATCATTGAATTTTACTTTGCTGAAATGCATACTGGAGACTGGTACTGGGAAGACTTCCAGGGAACAATGTAAACACTGATCATATCATCAGACTCCAAAATCACAAGTACTATTGAGAAAGTTCACAAATTAATAATCAAGGGGTAAGAGGTCCCTTTCACCATGGAATTCTTGAATCTAAAAGACTATTCAGATCAACTTTGAGAAGCCAGAGCATACCAGAGTTGCACACTCCTCTGCAAGCTCGGGTCCAGCAGCTGAGTGTAAGCCAGGACTACTGTGTGCTTCATCCAGATTCTGTAGACCAGGTTTTTAGTGTCAATACTGTCTTCAAAGTGGCAACGTCAATGCTTAGAGTGATGAAGTCACCAATTTAGGCTGGTTTCTAATAGCAACATCCCGCCAGTATATTGAAAGAACCAGAGTGAAAACAACAGACCTCATTGGAAGAGTTGACGACAGCATCAACCTCTAAGGCCCATGGAGTTCCTCGCCACAAGTACAGTTTTGCATTGACGTCATGGTCAAGGGCAAACTTCGAGGTGTTTCCAACATTTGTCTCTCCATTCTCGGATCCTGTCAGCAGCATTAACCCAACCATCACCAAGAAGAGTCATAAGGTATGGACCTCCCTTCTTGGCATAGAAGTGGTATGTACTTCATCTTAAGGGTGGAGTTCTAGTTCAGATAGCTAGAATTCTTAGTCTAGTCCCTTTCACACGGAACCTTACTCATTACATACCACTTCCAGGCATTGTGGCTTAACCCCATTCACATGGAGGCTGTGCACATTAGAGAGAGACTGATTCCATGTAAGACAAAGTGGACAATGAGTATGCATAATTGTATATGTGGTTCTGGTGTCAAGAGAATAAACTTCTTCAGGGCAGGTTGCAATTTGAGCTTATTAAAAGTTCAACCTTCTTAGGATGACCTGGTATTCTGCAACCAATGACACTTGCACGTCCAATGGAGGGATCAGATGCTTGATCGCCACCACTTAGATGTTTGAGAAATGGAAGGCAGTTGTGTGCAGTATATGCGAGTCCTTCTTCAAGAGGATTTCTCCTATGCACTAGTGCAATCCCAAGTTTGCACTTGAGACATGTGGTCAAGGAATCTTTCATTTTAATCAAGCCCTAAACCCTATTGCAAATAATTTAGGCATGGAAGAGGGGTACTAGTGCTAATGAATCAAGTTCCTATGAAGACTGATGCCATCAAATGCCCCCATCATTCAATCAAATGGTGCATGAAAGACATAATTCGCAAACCTGGCGAACTGGTGCACTCAAATGTGGGGACAGAAACTCTTCATGTTTACCTACACAAAGCCAAGAGGAGAAAGAAAGCTCGGTCTCCATGTCACTCCCAATCGAAATCAATTAAATTAACCAAAAGCAGCTGACGGGGGCAGATTGCTACATAAATTGGTTGTGACAATTACCTGTAAAAATATAATCTAGGGATGCTCAATCAGGGGACCCCTTGTTTTTTTCTTTCCTAATGCCAAATCTATTTGGCATCATGAAAGAGGGGTACTAGTGCTAATGAATCAATTTCAACAAAGAATGATGCCGTCAATTGCACCCACCATTCATTCAAATAGTGCATAAAAGACAAAATTCACAAGCCTGGAGCACTCAGATGTGGGGACAGAAACTCTTACTAGTTTTCTACGCAAGGCCAAGAGGAGAGAGAAAGTTGGGTGTCCATGTCACTCCAAATCTAAGTCAATTTTATAAACCAGAGGCAGCTAACGGAGGTGGATTGCTACATAAATTGGCTCTCACTTGGCAATTACCTGTGAGATGATCGTCGTCGAGAGCTCGATCAGGGGACCCCTTGTTATTTTCTTTCCTGTTGCTACAAATTTCTGGCATGGAAGAGGGGTACTCGTGCTAATGAATTAAGTTCCAATAAAGAACGATGTCATCAACTACCCCCACCATTCACTGAATAGTGCACGAAAGACGAAATCCACGAACCTGGTGCTCTCAAATGTCGGGACAGAAACTCTTTCTGTTTTCCTACTCAAAGCCAAGAGGAGAGAGAAAGGTCCATCTCCCTGTCACTCCCAATCTAAGTCAATTCAATACACCAGAAGCAGCTAATATGGCTCTTGCCACCCAATCTAATTGCTACGCAAAACTGGCTGTTAGCTTAGCAATTACCTGCGAGAGGATCGTCGATGAACGCCCCATCAGAGGATCCCTTGATTTTTCTTTCCTAATGCTAAATATCTTTGACATGGAAGAGGGGTACTAGTGGTGATGAATCAAGTGCCAATAAAGAATGATGCCATCAAACGCCCCCACCATTCACTCAAACAGTGCGCGAATGACGAAATTCGTGAACCTAGTGCTCTCAAGTGTGACTACGCAAAGCCAAGAGAGAGGAAGAGCAAGGTCGATCTCCACGTCACTCCCAATCTAAGTCAATTCAACAAACCAGAAGCAACCTGATATGATGGCTCTTTGCTACCCAATCTAATTGCTTGTAACTGAGCAATCACCTGTGAGAGGATCGTCGATAAACGGGGGGTTTTCATCAGGGGATTTTGCCCCCCCATGGCAATTAGGTGATGGGGAGAGATGATTAGGCTCTTGCTCCACCCATCGAGGCACTTGTTCCAATCGCACTACATGCTGCTCACCGTGCCCACTCCGAATGCTCAGGCTGCCATACATCCTGGTATCCCCTCTTCCTCTTCACCTCACACCACATCTCCATTTGACCTTCGCCGATCCACTGCACAGCTACTACTCCTCATCATCATCATCCCTACCAGGCCCATTTCCTATCGCCAATTCACCTCCCAAACCATGCGAACTTAACTTTCTGTCCGATCGCCCCAATCCAAGCGGGGCCTTGCACTCTGAAGGATCTCGTGGAAGATTGAGCTACGCTTGCACAATCCAAGCAAGCAACGATTGAAGCGGCAATAACAAAAACCCTAACCCCGCTGTGGAGCCACTGTTGGCAAGGAATAATAAGTTAAAGAGATGCTTCACACCTATGGGTAAGTCCTAATTGTGATTGCTAAACTTACCAATCCTAATGGTAAATTAACCCAATTTTAAGCTAACCTATATGTCATTTCATTCACACCTATACATAGGAAAATTTACCACAAACGTCACATATATAGAGTGGGTTACTACTCTTGTTCACACATGACCAACATTAAACTCACTTTGCTTGCCACGTGTCATGTTGATCACAATAGTTCACTGTCATTGTCTTTACCTTACCACTTTTCTTAGGATGTGAAATACACATTTAATAGCAAATGATTATCAAATCCAAATCGTGCATGTCGTCATTTTTCTCATCATTTCTGGAGTTGATATGAATATTCTATTCATTGTCAAAGTGAGGATTTTATGAGTTATTGAATGGTCATACAAGTCCCCCAATTATGTTGACTATTACATTTAAAATGGTTAACAACTTTTGAGTACATAGTCCAATCTTTTTTCAACGCACCATTTTTTGTTGCCCTTTCTTAAATTGTATCCAACCATATACCACTCAAATATATGTGTTTGTTCATGGTCAACCACCAAATTAAGCACATATAATTTAGTGTTGGATCCATGAACCTCATGCAAATCAACAAGAGGGAATCCGAGATAAGCAAGTGTTAATTGATCACTGTAACACCCGCTTCTCGTAGGTTGCGCAATCAATGTGAGATGGTTGTCAAAATGCCAAATCATGTCCATAGCCATCTGTTTCATAATATTCTAAGCTCGTATGCATGTCTTATGCATTGTCAAGAACGAAGATTCTCGGTGTGGTTAATGGTCATTTCGGTCCTTCCCCACTCATGCTAATTATCAAGCCTTCAATAATTACCATATTTAGAGAAGCGTATACGTGATTACGTTTCATTTCCTATCTACCACTTCAAGACTTTGAAGCTCGTATTTTTCTACATACACATGCTACTGAAACACTTCTCTCCCTATCAGCCTCATGCTGCAAGAACACTTTAAAAAAAAGTTAACCTCAATATATGTTACAGGTGTCTTCATTAGTTATTGTTTTATTAATCTCATCGTTTCATAAAGTTGTAACGTGGCAACCATCGCAAAACAACAAAATCCTCACCTGACCAGAACATTGCCAGTCCCATCAGGGTATGAACATACCAACAGCCATGTAGGTTCCACAACAGGGTATGAACTAAAACAGAAACCGGGTATTGTTTACCCTATCCCGGTGTGTTTAAATGGACTTTATCCGGGTATGAAACTGGCAACAAGACCGTGTATTCTTAGGCCTCATCCGGATATATGGACCTGTGTATTTGCATGCCTCATTATTCAAATTGGAGGGTTCAACAAAAATTGCGAAAACTGGATTCTTGCATCAAAGGATTTCTTGCTCATCTCTTCGGTAGCTCGAGCTTCCGCACCGCAACCGAGTTCACTCGTCGCGCAGTTCTTCACCGTGGGTTAAGTTAGCTAACATAGAGCTTGCCTTAGTCATCCAAATCTTCCCTTTAATGTAACTTCGCAACCGATTTTCTTCGTAAGGTATCCGAGAGAGACATCGTTTGGTAATACGATGCAAGCAGTTTCGCTCTGCGCGGCCGGGAATGTTGCACATTTTAAACAGAGTGCGGGGAGGGAAATTGTCGATGGAAACAGCGCACAATTGAAGTTCACGGCGAAAGAATGGGAGAAAATGAGGCTGCGGTGGTGCGGAGGAATCCGTAATGGAAAATGGCGGGGATGCTGTAGCGCTGTGTATGGATATGTGGAGTTTAGGGCTTGTAGGGTTAGCGACGGAGATGGTAGACGGAGGAGTGTGATTACGAACGCAAGCTTAGGCAATAGCGAGAGATCTACAAGAGAGCCACGTTTGAAAGGCAATTTGTCACGAAGGGCGATGCACGCGGTGAAATTTCTGCTTGGATGTAAGGAGAAAGAGCAAGGGAGAGATGTTATTGAGGCGGCATTGCGGCGTTGGGTGGTGAGCATGAGCCCCAAGCGAAAGGATTGGCTTGAAGTGTTGAAGCAATTCGAGAATGCGCCCGACCGGTCGCTTTATTTCATAGTGAGAGATTCTTTCCTTTTGCTTACGGTGATCTTGACATAAAGAAAGGTACCTTGGGGGTTTATGGCAGGTTCAGGGTTTAGTGTTTAGGATTATTCCATTCTAATTTCTCGCATACTCGGTAAGAAGACAAAATTTGTCCATTTATGAGAAGAATTGTCAGGGATGAGATTTTTCAGGAAGCGGTCACATGTGTTGGTCACGTGGCTTCGCTGGATTCTCAACCTACAGAGCCTTCTGAACTGTCTTACTAAGCTGAAGTATTCAAGCAATTCGAGAATGTGGCCGACCTGTCGTTTCATTTCATAGTTAGAGATTCTTTCCTTTTACTCGTGATTTTGACAGAAAGAAATGTACTTGGGGTTTGCAAAGGGTTTAGTGTTTATGCTTTTTACTACTTTAATTTCTCTCCTACTCGGTGAGAAGACAGATTTCTCCGTTTATGAGAAGAATCATCTGGGATAAGATGCTTTAGAAAGCGGTCACATGTGTTGGTCGTGGACCTCGCCGTATCCTCAACCTAGAGAGCCTTCTCAATTGTCTCACTAAGAAGGTGTTGAAGCAACTGGAGAATGCGGCCGACCGTTCGTTTTATTTCATAGTGAGATCATTTTCTTTTGCTCACGGTGATTTTGAGAGAAATTAATGTAATTGAGGTTTGCGTAGGGTTTAGTGTTTAGGTCTATTCCATTCTAATTTCTCTCATACTCGGTGAGAAGACGAGATTTCTCTGTTTACACCAAGAGGCCTTCTGAGTCTTCTGATTTCTCTGTTTACACTTGTTGGTCATGGACCTTATTGGATTCTTAACCTTAGAGGCCTTCTGAGTCGTCTCACTAAGCTGAACCTTGCAGATTGCCGAGTGGGGACTTCAAGAGAGCTGGTTTGAAGCCGGCATTCGGGACTACACCAAATTGATAGATAGGTATGGTAAAGAGGGCTATGTTGAGAAAGCTGAAAGCACATTCCACCTTATGGAGCAGTGTGGAATATGCGCGGATTTGGCGACACACACCGTAATGATAGGAGTTTATGGTCGGGCTAACATGCTGGAGAGGGCTAGGGAAGTGTTGCGAGAGACCTCGCTTGCAGGTTTTGCATTAGATGCAACTGCCTACAAGGCCATGATTGTTGCATACGGTTGTGCAGGGTTGCCTGTGGAGGCTGAGACTGTGCTAAACGAGATGGAGTCAGCTGGGGTGACAGGTGCAGCTGACACTTATCTTGCCCTTATGACTGCTTACGGAAGGTTAGGACAAGCCACCGAAGCACAGAGGATCTTCGATCGGATGCATTGGAATGGCTTTCGCGGAGATTTGAAAGCATTTACATCTCTTATGGAAGCCTACACCCATGCCAATGACTTCGAGAACGCCATTGTCATTTTCAGGAGCCTCAGAGCTGCAGGATTGAAACCGGACGACAGAGCATTGTCACGTGTTGTCAGCATATATGGCAAGGCAAACCTGCTCGACAAGGCTGTGGAGGTTGTTGCAGATTTAGAGGATGCTGGATTAAAGCTTGGTCCACTTACTTTGACAGCTCTCGTCAGGTGGTTTGCTAAATTTGGACTCGTCGAAGAAGCAAATCAGGTGATTGAGAAGATGAGAGTTCTGCGGATGCCTGTGAGTTCGAAAACGTATGCAAATATGTATGCTGCATATGCATCAGCAAGGCAACTCGAAGAGGCTGACAGGGTTTGGGACTTGATGGTAGCAAATGGGATGAAACTCTATGAGGATGAGTCGAGTGCTATTGTTGAAGCTCTTATGGCTGCACAGTTTTATGAAAAGGCACAAACGGTATGTATGGAGTTGGAAACACAAGGTTGGGCCCCTTCTGTGGAGTTGAAGTCTGCCCTTGCTCAACACTTGCAACTTGCAGTTGGTAGCTGAAGGGGTGTTTACACTCAACTACTCGAGTTATTTGTGGTTGTGGTTTGGGCCCACTTTCAACACACAACTACTGCTTGTAGTTAAAGAGTGTTTTTGCTTTCAATGATTGTCCCTCGTATTGGTGCATCCAAGGAGAGGAGACAGACACTTTATAGATTTTAGTGGAAAGTTTGTTGAAGAGTGATTGCCTATTACAAATCCTCTCCTGGTACTTTGGCCCTGAAGTTCTCTCCTGGTGCCACATAGTAACTACAAACAAAATATAACAGAAGAAAGTGAACTACGGCCATCGCAACGACACCCAACTACACCTTGTATCATAGTTGGCCATGGTAGAGTTGCGAGTGGTTGTGCTTGTGCTTGTCATCAATGCACCTTATCTCTCCTTATCCCCTGAAATCCAAACCAGTGAAAGTAAACTAGAACCATCAACCACCTGAACTGTGGTTGTGTGAATGCCCCTTGGAAGAATGTGGTAATGCGACAGAGAAAATTCAGTGCTTGTGATCTTGACAGAGCTTTGGCCATTTTGTGTGGCTGGCTTGTGTATTGTTTCGGAGCTGACAGGATGATGTATAGAGACTGCACATATTACTTGTGGCAGGAGCCATCACAGGCTTACCGCGACTTAGAATTGCATCATTGGTGAGCAACAGACTTTCCTTATTCTGCACGAGCATGAACAGGAAGCCTTTTCAGCTGGGACATACAGACTTATCCTAATGTCAATTGTGTTTGTATGATGCTTTTGTTGCTGCACTGAGCCGATAGTCAAGGATCACCAAGACAGGATTTACATGTTTCGCTATTTCTCTATAGTTCTAAGCAGGTATGAAGCTTTCTAACCAAACTTTCTCATTCTTGTAATTAGTGTTTGTCAGGAAGGGACCTTCCTCTCATGGTTTACTTAATGTATATCAGTTCTTTTAATTTTGTCTGGCATGCTTCTGGTCGATGAACAGCCCGAGCCCCATCTACCTAGAATGGTGTGCACATCATCCTAATAAATATGCTAGTGCATGAGTTACCGATGGGCAGCTATTTACTTGGTATATCATATACCTCAGTTCTTATTATCTTTGCTTAAGCATCTAGCCTCTAATTGCAATTGCTAGCACTGGCCTAAATTGTTGTCAAATGCAGCCAATCTCATCATGCAATATGCTCACCTCATCCATATTCAAACTCCCTTGAGGAAGACAGTGATTGATTAGGAGGGATGGCACGTTAGACTTTCAATGGAAGGTGGATGTAAAGAGCAACACAGTGCTACCTCAAGTATAGTTGAATACAGGAGTAAGAGATCATGCTGTACGTTAGTATCAAAATCCTTGAAAGCATATGGGAAGATAGCCACATAGAGAAAGGATAGCATTTAATCCAGGAGCAAAAGAGACTGCAAGGTAGAATAACAATACTTGGATGGAAAATGGTCAAAACAACACATCCTACCTCCAAGATGGCGAAAAAAGGGTGGGTTATTTGAAAGGAAGATGCAAAAACAAGAGCTGCAGTATTGGTATTCTCTTTCATTATTTCCTGATTTAAGATGAATTAATGAAAAGAGAATTCAACATGCCACCCTTGTGATCTCAAGTCAATGATGCAGAAAACATGGTCATGTGCTCTACCTTGTATATAGAGGATCAGCTTTATTAGAGAGGAATTTGAGTAAAGTCGTGATTAGGTAAACCATGGTGGGAAAGGGTCCAAATTTTTTTGACAATTCAGATTTGTTTCCTTGACAAGGTCAATGACTCCGACTCAAGTGCCTGTTTGTAAACCTGAATTATTTGCAAAGAATATTCAGTTAGTCTGGGCTCAAAATAACTTATGCCTTTTGGTCATCAACTTCTACAGTCCACCCTTGATATCTGTTAACACTTTGGAGGCTTGGAGCAAGGAAACTTGTAACACTTTTGTGGTGTTAACATTTTTTAACACTTATTGAGGATATCATAGACAATTTGTAACACTTACATGTAGAATTAAAAATGGTAACACTTATATAAATAAAAGATGAAAACACATACAATATGAATGTCATTATACCTCTAAGCGTAATGGAAGAACAAATCTAAAGTAATTTGATGATATTCTTGTGGAATGTCAAGATCCTATTTCCTTATGAAGTGTTTGAATGCTTTGGATGAGAGGTGTAACATTAGTAGGTCTTTGTTCCAAAAATTGTTTCAAGATACTCATGCACTTTCAACATCCTTGAATCTTACTCTTTCCACCACCACATCAAAAAATTGCACATTGTCAACTTCTTCAATGGGTTCATTGTCAGTTGCATCACCTCTTTCATCAAGCATACTTATGAGTTCATCCTCAATACATATGTAGGAATTGTTTAGATCAAATTCTAGTTCATAATTGATGAATTCATGTGCATTCATAGTGGGTCCAATTTCACTCTTTGCATATACCAATGCCAATTGTTCTAATAAGGCAGTAAGCTTAGGGTTAGGGTTTTTTTCATTTTATCCAAGTTACAAGATTTCATAACCTTACTTTCCATCCAAAATAACACTTATTGAGGTGAATTCATTGAAGAGGGGAGCATATATAACTTTTACAAATTATGCTAACATTTAACAATTAACACTTGCTAGTGTTTTTTTCTTTTTTTCTTTCAGGAGTGCAATTTTCCTTCACATATATGTGATTGTAACACTCATTGGGACAACAAATAACAAGGGTGGACTGTAGAATGCTATCATGGAGGTGATCATCCCAAGGTTTTCAAGCCATTCGAACTTAGATGCATGTTGTGGTTTCTTGGTTATCCACCACATGTTTTTGTGCTCCTCTTCATCATGTAGGTGGTGAATTGGAGGTCTTGTTCCTGCCATTTTGCAAAGTAAGGTATGTGGGTGTAATTCGGTTCGTTTTTCATGTCCTCCAACTTTCACCAATTAGATGTACACAACGAAACTTGTGTTGCATTAGTAAATCTATATTGAAGCATTAGGAAAAATTGGACCTCCCTTTGTTTAATTATGGTTATGGTTATGGTTATGGTGAGCTCTTATAAGGGTTTGACTCTCTTCCTTCTCTGTGGAGGTGTGTTGTTTATGTGTGTTTTTGCCATGTTTTAGTTGTATTTGTTAGTGGTGGTTGGTACTCGAGCTTCAATGACACACGATTGCTATTTACACGACAACACACCAATCAAATTTACTAGATGTCCGATTAAGAAAAACGATTGAATAACCCCCGCTATCCTTACTGTACACATGTCTTCAAAGAAATCATCTATCGTGCACTATAACATATTGATGTCAACATTCATCGTACCTCTTATGATTGGTTGAACAACGATTAAAATTTACACCAAGATCATGCAAAAGCACCTCTACACTTCTTTTTGGTCTCAGGCCCATGCTCTCCCATGGTCAAATCCAACAAAAGGGGTACCATTGAATTCAAGTGGTCCCTCATCTAGTTGTAAACATGTAAACCACCTCTCATTAAAAGATGTTTAGAGAGGCTTAAGTGAAATGCTTGGAAATAAGGGACTAAACTTATCAAGGTTTAGTCTAGCTAGTAAGATGTTGTTTTATTTCCTAGGATCAAAATCATGGGTGAGTTACACTAACTTATTTGTATGCAAGAGATGGATGGAATAACAGGCAGGAGCTTAATTCTAAGAGTAATAAATATATGAATATTGTAGCAATGAAGGGCATTCCAACTAATTGGTTATCACTCGCCACTCAACCACGTTGCCATGGGCCGGCCAATTGAGTAACTAGATATGTTAATTTTCAAGTTCAAACTCAACCTCAAGAAGAGGATGAGACCAAACTCGAAACCCTAAACCTTGGATATTATGCTTGAGAAAAGTCAACTAGTCTCAAAAGACTAGACATAAGTATGACAAGGCCAAAATTCTCTCACCTTGGCCGCCCATGGAAACATGGGTCCAAACCAATGTTGGACTAGTATTGTCTTGTTTTATACCATCCGGATATTTATAATGAGAATTTCACTTTTTTGATTTCAATAGGGTACGAGTATTTGAGATATTTCTATTTTCATGTCATTTGAGTTTGTATACCATTCAAGAACCTTCATACCTAGGTGAAATCACCCTAATAATAAAAAATGGTTTAGAATGGTATTGATCCAAACATTAACTAGGATACACAAAGATTCTCTCACTTTGAAATATCTACCAAATATTAATTATTGACTTGCATTACAATTTTGATATCCACATGTTCAATATTTGATATCATTTAAGCTTATGCTTATTGAGTTGTTTATTGACAACCTAGCTACTACCATGCATTTACCTGTATATACCGGTGCAACATTTGAACCTTATGGCGGGACACCAGTGTCCCATAATACACCGATTAAACCCTAAAGCCCGTGTCGACGTCAAAAATGATTAGTTTAAGATGATCAAAACGGCGTTGAGATTATCTCGACGTCTTGTACACACTCTGATGTTTAAAGTTGGTTTCTATTTCGATCACTTCCAACCACAAAACCAATCACAAAGAAGGCTTCGATTTATTTTGGACACCGGTGTCCCACCATAATAAGGTACATTTGTCCGGACTCCGGGACCGGCGGCCAAATATTCAAGGCAAGCGCCATGTCATGCTTACGTGGCGTCTTACGTGGCGTCTGTCCTGGTTCAATGAATCGCAAGCACTCAATCACACTCACATGGAGGATGAGATCCTTCCATGCTTAAAGAGTTCGTCGTCCTCTCACGAGCATCATCCACCGTGCATATCATCCTCCATCAACTTTCTCATCCACTTCTTCTCCCTGCAGAAATTCTGCAACGCAGACACATGGAAAGCTCATGCGCACTCTACGAGCTCGTCACCAAATTTCTCCGAGAATGTCCCGGATCGCATCGGACACGACTCATCATTGATCAATTTCCCCTCTCCTTCGGACCCCTATGATTTTTCTCTACACGGAGAATCGAATTTCACGAGCTGAGGTGGACTAAATTCCTTCTTCTTCTTCTTCTTAATAGAGAATCTGCTTGGGAATTGCGGTTTGCTTATTAGCGATGGCGGGGCCTCCGCAAGACGGCAACAAATTGGATCGGAGAGTAGATGGAAACCTCCTGGCAGCTCGAGCGTTCGCAAAGGCAGGTGTGGAGCAGATGTTCGGAGTGGTAGGGATTCCGGTGACCTCGTTCGCAACGTCATGTGTGCGGGAAGGTGTTAGGTTTATCGCCTTTCACAACGAGCAATCAGCCGGTTATGCAGCCGGTGCAGCGGGTTACTTGACAGGGAAACCTGGCGTCTTGTTGACTGTCTCCGGGCCGGGATGCGTGCACGGCCTGGCGGGGCTGAGCAATGCATTTATCAACACATGGCCGTTCATTTTAGTTTCCGGCTCAAGTGTTCAGGCCGACATCGGCAAAGGAGATTTCCAGGAGCTGGATCAAGTGGAGATCGTGAAACCGTTTGCGAAGTATGCTGGTAAGGCACACAACATTGCGGAGATTCCAGGAGTGGTTGCACAGGCGGTCGCCGCGGCAGTGAGCGGCAGGCCAGGTGGCACCTATGTGGACTTGCCTTCGGATGTGCTACATGAGGAGGTTAGCGAGGAGGAAGCTGCGAGATTGCTTGATGGATTGAAACCTTATGTGCCAGCATGGCAACGGGAGGGGTTGACTAAAGAATTAGGGGCAGGGGATAAGGAGATTCACGAGGCTGCTTCTTTGTTGCGGAATGCAAAGAATCCGTTGATTGTGTTTGGGAAAGGTGCAGCTTACGCGCATGCTGAAGGTAGTTTGAAGAAATTGGTGGAATCGACAGGCATTCCGTTTTTAGCCACGCCCATGGGGAAGGGTTTACTACCGGACGCTCATCCTTTGTCAGCTGCAGCTGCCCGATCTTTAGCATTAGGCGAAACTGATGTTGCTCTGATTGTTGGAGCAAGATTGAACTGGTTGCTTCACTTCGGTGAGCCTCCTCGGTGGTCCAAGGATGTCAAATTTATATTGGTGGATGTGTCACATGAGGAAGTGGAGTTTCGGAAACCTGCTCTTGGGTTGATTGGTGATGCGGATGTGGTTATTAAGCAATTGAATAAGGAGATCAAGGATGAACCATTCTGCTTGGGGGAGAAGCATCCATGGGTGCAGAAAATTAAGGCCAAGGTACAAGCAAATGTGCAGAAGATGGCAGGATCATTGAACAAGGATGTAGTGCCTTTCAACTTCTTGACACCGATGCGTATCATCCGAGATGCCATTCTTGCGGAGGGTTCTCCAGCTCCAATCCTGGTTTCTGAAGGTGCAAATACTATGGACGTAGGGAGGTCAGTGTTGGAGCAAACGGAGCCACGAACCAGATTAGATGCTGGGACTTGGGGAACCATGGGGGTTGGGTTGGGGTACGCCATTGCTGCTGCTGTGGTGTGTCCTGAAAAACTTGTTGTAGCTGTTGAAGGTGACTCTGGCTTTGGCTTTAGTGGCCTTGAAGTTGAGGTATGAGATTCAGCTTAGCACTCTTTGAATACGTGGTTGTCTGTGGCAGGATCCTGGTCTACCTCTCCATAATGACACAAAAAACTTCAGATCTACTCATGCAAGAGATTTCAGTATATATCCAGCTGATGCATAGCTACATCTTGGAAAGAGTTGCAATTTAATGATACCTGTTTGTTTTAATGAGGCACTGTGAGGGAAACAGTCAGTCTACCATCAGACTATGTGTCTGGATGACCACTAAGTCCAATGAACTTAGCACTTCTTTGAATTTGTGAGTGTCTGTCGTAGAGTCCTGGTCTATCTCTGCATGATGACACAAAAAACCTGAGAGCTACTTGTGCAAGAAATTCAGTATAGATCCAGATGATGCATAGCTACACCTTAGTGACACTTGTTTGTTTTAATTAGGCACTATGAGGAGAACAGTCAGTCTACCATTGAACTATATGTTTGGATGACCACGAGGTTTTGCAAGTAATATGGTTTTTAGACATGTTTCTTGAATGCAGCAATGTCAACTGATCAAATGTCCATCTTGGCCTTACTCTGGTGAGTGGATTTGTTTGCAGACTTTAGTCCGGTACAAGCTACCAGTAGTTGTGATCATTTTCAACAATGGCGGTGTCTATGGTGGCGATCGTCGACCTCCTGAAGATTTAGTAGGCCCGCACAAAGATGATCCTGCCCCAACATCTTTTGTCCCAGGTGCTCGTTACGACTTGGTCATGGAAGCTTTTGGTGGGAAAGGGTACCTAGTGGAAAACCCTGAGGAGCTCAAGGCTGCCTTGAAGGAATCATTTGCTGCCAGGAAACCTGCAGTAATCAATGTGACAATTGACCCATATGCTGGTTCTGAAAGTGGTCGCATGGGTCACAGAAATTAAACAGAACTTTGGTGTCTGTGAACAGAATGTGTGGCTTCAATTAGACTGGTTCTGAATCCAATGGCTTCTGACATTTTTGAGATCAATATGCCTTCATACTAAACAAACCTCTCACCAGGCACCTTGGGTAGGCTGCATTGAGTGGTGATTGTAGAGGTACCTAGCAAATTCTTCACAGAATGTATAATTCTAACATATGGAATCCTTCCACTAGTTGCCTATCAAGGCCGATCAAAATAAGAAATTCAAACAAAATTGTGCTCTTTGCACCTGCTTGAAGTGCGTGTATCAGATGTGCCTCAACTGGAGGCAGCTCAGCTTGTTTCTTGTCATGGATTATGGGCTGCCAACTGTGACTCAGCTACAGGATCTGCTACTTTTGTACTCAAATGTGAGGGGCGAATTAGTCCTGACAAGTTGGAGCAGGTGTGGCACTCATGTATTTCCACTCCAATGGGTTTTGTGGGTACGTGACAGTGGTTGAAGCTTGAAAATAGGTAGTGCATAAGGGGTATTCTGAACTGGTGTACTCAATTTTAAGCAATTTTCCCACATCTTTCAATTTGGAATATATGTGACACAGATAGCAAGTAGGTCCTTGGTCTTGACTTGTTTTTCGCTTTCGTGGATAATTGCTGGCATTGTTTCTGTCAAGAGGTCTTTATGTATTGCATAGGAGTCATGATCCGGTGAAAACGGTAGTCGGTCCTACGATTTAAAAATGTGAAATTTATAAAATTTCATAAATTATATTTTTAGTTGATGAACCTTATTTTTCAAAAAATAAATAAATATTCGTTTCGAGGTGCACGAACCAGCTATGGTGCTACTGGCTTTGCTCAGTGCAGAATTAGGTGTAGTGTAGGTTCGAGACAAGTGTTGCAGGTGGTCACAAATTCAGATTGTGATATTGTGCTTTCACATATTGAAATCAAGCTCTGAAAGAACTTATTAAGTGGGAAGTCAGGAGGAAAGTCAAGACGGAGAAGAAATTGGGGTTGTGAGTTCCGATTGTTCTGCTGTGGTGAGATGCATCTTAAATATCTGCAAGTAGAGTTACTTGTCTTTTCCAGTATTGCATAACATGGTGGTGCTACAAGACCCCCTTTACACTACACTGTCTGTGCTAAATACTATGGTTAAAAATGCTATGCACACTGTAAAAAATGAGGAAACTAACAGGGAAAAAGTCAGGGATACTATTGTCGAAGCAGACTATATTCCAACCCACAACATACAACATCAGAGGTCTAATTTGTAGGTTACATTATTTCTATTTGGATGGAAAATAGTGTGCATTTGAAAGACTTTAAAACAAAGTGAGGTCCAATATTTGAAGAGATTGCTGCAAGAAGAATCCCTCGAAGCATAAGGTTCCATCCTATATGCGTGATGGTGTATATTGTGGATCACAATAGAATGCAACAAAGGGTAAGTTAGACTATAAGTTTGCCCACAATATATACCATAAACAAAGTAGAGAGGTTGAGAACTTGAAGAAGAGAGTATTGTCATTGGCAGGGAGCTTCTTACTCACACTTGTTCACTCAAATCCACTGTACACTTGGGTTTTCAGCTTGAGAGCTTGAAATTTTACCGGTTCTATAATGATTGGATTGTGCCTTCAAATATCCTTTGTGGGACAACTAGGACAAGCTCTTGGTTATTATTTACAAGCTCTCAATCAAAGTCCTAAGAGCATCCTCAGTCGGTCTAGGTAAAGCTCACTGCAAACCAAGACCTATCTTGCTTAAAATTGCTCAAAATTTAGAGGGAGTGCACCAAATCTTGCTTAAAATGGACAGATCCTCCCACACTCCCTCTAAATGTCAAAAATTTGGAGGGAGTGTGGGAGGATCTTTCCATTTTTAAGCAAGATTTGGTGCACTCCCTCTAAATTTTGAAAATGTGGTGTTTTCAATGAGGGATTTCACCTACGTCAAATTTTTACAATTCTTTTTTCTTGAGAAATATCTCACGTTTATTTAGGTGTGCTTCTAATGATGGTAATTTCAGTTTCTAATTTTAGGTCAGTCAGAAGATAGGTTTTGGTTTGCAGTGAGCTTTACCTAGACCGACTGAGGATGCTCTAAGTTGTCTCATCGAATTCTTGCTAAGGAAAGTCGAGAGTTCAAGATTTTGTTTTTGAGCCCCAACCCAATGAACTCTCAAATATTCTTTGGTTTGTCACGACTTCCCTTTTGCTTAGTACCATTTCTCCCATTGATATCTTACTTCAACCCTTCATTGCCAGAGTGTGCATTCCAATGAACTTGGAACTTTCATACCATCCTTGATGTCAAGAGCAATTCGTCTCACTATCACCAACACATTTTATGATTGGCGACTTGTATGTGGAAACCAACTTCATTATGAAGATATGGGAAGACAAAACTCTCCATTTCAACAAAATATGAGAAGATCCCACAGTCGTAAGGTTCAAGTTCCCAAGTTGGGGTAGCTAGTGAAAATGTTGCATTCTAAATTTGGACATTGGGATAGATGAGGGAGTTTAGTTTGAATATATATCTATATATAGAATACACATATGTGCATTTGAATTTCAAAATTTAGACTTCGTATGCCTATTCTAGAGGTGGTCAAAATTCTTTGACCAGATGATTAGTGTTTCTCATAATGAGCTTAAATGCCAATTTTAAGACATTTTTGGTTTTGGGTGTTGCCCACAAGGAAGGTTGATCCTTGCAATGGTCAACACCTCGGCAGGCATGAAAATTTGCCTCCTCCTACGAGTTATATTAACCTTCTACAACCTTTCAAATAACTTTGGAACCTATGATCGGGGAGAACCGGCAGTTAGTTACATATGAACCGGTTGAGTTTGAGAAATAACCGGATGAAGTTCAAGACTGCAGGAAAATTACCGATCATTTTAGAAGAATTTATAGAATATACCCCGATTTAATAAAGGAAAACCGAAGGATGTCAACATGTAACCGGTTGGACTTGCAAACACTAGGATCTCAACCGAATATGCCCAAAAATCTCCCCGATCACTGTTTGGAACATCATTCTCCTTCAAATCATAACAAAATTAAATTGGACTTGCAACCAATCCATTCTTGACACATTAAAGAATCTCTATGTTGAGTGGGATCCCCATTGATGACATAAAGCGGCTCCGTGATGACTTCTCTTTCCAAGAGAGGGAGGCAAAAATCAAAACAAAACAAACAAAAAGTTAAGCAAGACCACTTTACACTTGTTCAAAGTGTTAAAAAGATCGGAGATTGGTCAAACTCTTCGTAGCTTGGGGTTTGGATGAAAGCTTGAAATCCAAGCACCAAACTCCCAAGAAAACTACACATTCATGCTCTCCACTCGAATTGTAGTGTAAAAAGGGGACGTAAGTTAATGGGTCAAAGGTTGTTGTTACAAAGTTTTGGTCTTGAAGCAAGGTCGTTCCCAATTACTTAAGGAACTTCTAGTCACTCCACGTAGAAGGGCTCCATGCAATACAACACTACCTCGCCCTATCCAAACACTACACTAAATATTGTATTTAGTGTCATCAAATATATTTGTCTTGCTCAATACTAATTGTAAACTGTCCATGTAGTGCCACCAACACTAAATGTTAACCTAACATTAATTGTCATTCCTTGTAAAAAACAATTGGGCATAATAGTTTTACAATGTTACAATTATTGTCGCTAACTGGGTGATTTTTCATCCAAACTTCGACCATTGATGACAATATTTCATCACATAAATGTTAGGATGGAAAATATGTCAAAAGTGGATGAACTAAAGTAAGATGGGATGACAATATTTGTACACTTATTCATAAGACGTGTCATAAGAAAAGTTGCCACAATGACATAAATGCCATATTATGACACTAAATACAATATTTAGTGTATTATTTGTGTTGATCAATGTTCCATCTTCAAACTTTTCTTGCATTAGCAAAGCTATGATGAAGCATCAACAAAAACCAGATTGAAAGTTGGATCTCCCCTTGATAGTTATAAATATCACGAGTGCATGTTTGTTGATTCTTTAACTGAATGTATAGGTCTTGCCAATTGTGTTCATTGTTGAGTGTGAAATACACTAAATTTAATTGATAGTTAGTGTCATATGATATTTAATGTCACCATGGTTACTTCTTGGATGACACTTCTTATAAATAAGTGAACAAATATTTTCATGGATGATGGATGTATTCATCCATTGGCCAAAACCCTACCTTCTCTCGTCAACGACATGTGATGAAATATTGTCGTGGAGGATTGAAATTTGGATGAAAAACCACTTGGTAAGTGACAGTAAGTGCAACACTGTAAATCCATAATACCCAGAAATTTACAAGGAATGACAAGTAATGTTGGGTTAACATTTAGTGTTGGTGACGCTACACCACGGTTCACAATTAGTATGGAGCAAGACAATGAGAATTGGTGACACTATATATCATATTTAGTGTAGTTACTAAAATTTGAAGTCCTAGCCCAATCTCCTTTAAGCACATGCCTTTATGGTGTTTGTTTTTTTATCAAGAATTATCCACACATTGATCAAAGATAGGTGCTTGATTAAGAAAGGCATGGCAAAATAGCACATGCATAGCTTAATCACAATTAAACATGAACTAAGTGTATGGAACACATAACCGGCAGCAAACTAGTGGATAACAAGTTTTGTAGGATTCATGGTTTAGGATCTTAATCCTTAACCATACGCCCTAAAACCCTAAACCCCTAGTTGTTTACATGACATAGCCAATCTACTCGTGGATTAAAAACGGGAGGTTCTTGATGAAATGCTCTATGCATGGATAGAAAAAACACACAATTAGTTGTTGGAAGTGCGACCCACTTATTTGTATTGAACACCATGGGTCCTCCCATACCCGTTGAGATTGCTCAAACACATGTTTGAGCAAATTTGATGGAAAAATATATGTGACAGATTCTCACTAGAGAGCTAGAGGATTGCCGAGAAAAAATAAGAACAATAAAAAAGAAAACCCCATAAATATTACCAATACCTTCAGGGGATTGTTAATTTGACCATGCACTAGTAATCCACCCACAAAGACACATCATGCTATTACATGTAACGTCAAAACTTGAACAAATCTAGTTGTGAGCTGAAATATAAAGATAGAGGTAGCAGAGAGTTGATACCTTGCTCCTCTTCAAATGTAGTGTAAAGAACATATGTGACCAAGATGTCAATCAAATGCTTTTTCATTATCATTCTATGAATGTGGACCCTTCTACATTACTAGTTAATAAATGATGGGGTTGTGATATTTGGAAGTGTCTTGGTCTCTTAGCTCATATTTAAGCAAATCTAGACATGTTTTCAAAACATGGACTTTTTGGTTGCTACAAAATGGGCGGATCCATCCATACACTTGTGATATACCAAAATTTCATGGGAGATATTTGCATCCTTAGTAATTAATCGAGTGTTGTGCTCTTAACACATGATGATAAAACTAAATACTTCTCAATGTCAAATCTATGTAATTAAATGTTGCGTAGTGAAAATATGATCAAAACAAATTGCTATGATCTTATCATAATCAACATTGCACATTCTATCGTAAGATCTTACCATACAATCCTATCAAAGAATCTTATGATAAAATTCAACACCTTCTCACTGTGGACTCGGACTTAGTCCAATTTTACTTCGATATTAGTTTATCGGTTTTGTGTTGGACCCACCACCTTGAAACGTTCCTCATGAAACCTTATCCATTGCATGCCATATAAGATTCCATGTACGTTTTCCATCCCTTAAAAGTTCCTTGGTTCCTTAAGCCCTCAAAGCTCAAATGTAAAGTCAAGTGGGAACGGTTTATGGGTCCCCAAGCTCTAGTGTAAGGGCCACTTCACACATGAGCCAAGAGCCGTGACCTTGTAATGGTGAGGATCCAAAGGCCGTACCATGGGTGTTGGGAAAGCCATTTTATGTAGTCTTTGGCCCTCAAGCATAGTGTGAAGTGAGAATGAACCATGTTGCGGGACCATTGCATATTTTGTTGGCGGAAAAAAGAGGGGAGGATTTGGTTTAATATAATATGTCTCCAAGTTTATCAATTTAAGATAACTACTTGGTGGTGTTTGTCTGTCCTGGAATCTGTCCTGAAATCTGTCATGTTGGAAAAAATATTAAAAAAGTCATGGTCTCCCGGAATTTGTGTCAAGCCCGCCTCTTGGAGGTGGGTCTGACGCAAATTCCGGTAGACCATGCACCCTTATCCACAACTAGCCATGTAGGACTCCATGTAGACTTTTCATCCACGAACTTTTCTTTGGGCATGTAGGCCTTCACCTCCTAGTGTGAAGTGAACTTGGACGGTCTCCGCCTTTTCGACCAATGAGAGCTCTTACATTGCCACGGTCAAGGGCCTTCAGCCTTGTGTGTGAAGTGGCCCTAAAGTGTCCCTTTGCATAATAGACTATAATCAAAGCTAAGCTTATAACCTTTGTAGTTCAAAGAAACACACAGACTTGCACCCTGTTCAATCACTCTAGTAGGTTCTAGGACACTTTATATTTCTTTGCAATTGAATCATGGACGTTCAACCAATGTTGTGTGGGTGTTGTTTTTTTCATGCACCAATGGGTAAGGATATTGACAAAAGAACTTAGAATTTTATACTCAACCAGGATAAATTGTTATAAAAATCTTCCTTTGATACCATTGATGTATCTACAATATATGAGGATTTTGATACTAGCTAGGTACACTAATTATCCCCATTAGTGAGGGAAGACTAATAGTGCGTGTAGGAAATTAGTGAAGGTGATACTACATTTTTTTATGTTATGGCATTAGTGACACCAAAAGATCTAGGAAGAATAGTTCATCCTGGCACTATTCAATAAAAATACTATTCATAGCAACATTATTCATCCTGGCAATGTTCATTGATAAGCATGAGTTTGGATATTATTATTTTTATCGCTCTACAAGCACCTCAGAGCATGCACTAAATTTCTTGAAATGTATGCTAAACGAGCACGTAATGATGAATTTAGTATCACTCAATAAAAATTTCAAGCCTCACTAATTTTGAGACTTGGCAAAGTAGTGTGTGTTTCGGGAATTAGTACCACACACACTAATCGGGATAGTTAGTGTAGTAACGTGTGGGTATTTTCAAATGTTTGTGTTATCAATACCTTTTTCGGTCTATATACCATGCAAGAACCTTCATACCTAGGTGAAAGTTTCCTAGTATCAATTTGGTTTGCAATGGTATTGACTTAGATAATAACTTTGTATTTGAGTGATATGTGGTTAAGTGTGACTCCAATAAAAAATACCAAAAAGACACGTGCTTAAATGAGATTGGACTGTGTGTTTAAAATATGATTACCATCCTAGCCTCAATATCAACAAGCTCAAGAATCTTAACTCTAATAAGGAGATAGATATTCATATGAGCTCCAAAACTTATGAGGAGAGTGTCTACAACCTCAATTTGGGTTTCGCCAACCATCTTGTAGTAATCACATGTTTTGTATCCTAGGAGAAGTGGGCCAGTCGGGAATGCCAACCATTTAAGACACATTTACCTTAGACTAGAAACGAACGACTTCAGTAGTTGAGGTTTTAGAGGTTCCTTGTCAATACATACTTAAGCTAGAGAACCTTCGGTGAAAGGAGCGTCCATGAAGTGTCCACCCCTAGAGAGAGAGAGAGAGAGAGAGAGAGAGAGAGAGAACCTCCCATTCATCCCAACAGAGTAGCCCTAAAATAGTATGCAGCTCGGAGATTACTTGTTTTAATTACCTTGACAACAAAACTTGTTTCAAAGACCCCAAATGACTCATCTAGATGTCATTTAACCCTTAAAGGACATATGCTTTCCCAATACCACACCCAAAATATCTTTTAAAATTCATTTTAAGCATGATTACCCAATTAATTTACATAAGCTCTATTCTAAAGAAGTATAGATCTTGCCAAGGTGCTCGATTTGGCATTCTAAAACCCCATTTGGTGCAATGGAGTAGAAATTTTGAACAAGATTCTCCCAAAATAATACCAAGCCCGTGGGACAACATTGTCCTTTAAGGGTTAAAGAGATGAATTGGCCACAAAGCTATACGAGGTTGATAAGTTTGGATGTTGGATGGAGGAATGGTACACTAATTCCCTTCAAGGGCCAATGCCTTATGCGACCACATACAATGAGCTGTGTGTGGGAAGGAAGGAGGGTAAGTATGTAGTACGAGTGATAAGAACGGCCTACTATTCTCTTTCCAAAAGAAGATCGAGCTTTCTGACTTTCCTTTCCCGAGGAGACTCGAGAATCTCCACACCTCCTCACCTCTAAGTTTAGCATCTAAGCTTAGACTTTGAGCAAAGCTCACAACATTATTCAGCTGCATGAGAGAGGTTTTGGGTGGGCCCATGAATATGTCATAAGATTTTTTTTGGACAATTCCCATTTGTTGCTCTGCGTTCTAAAAGATCGAGGCTGAAAAATTCGAGTCTTCATTTGGTGATTTTGCCAACAATTCTGTGTAGTTGGTTAAAAGGCAGCCATGGTAACCGCATGGAGGATGTTTACGAGCTCCATCTCCCTAGCACGGTGTTGGCGATCTAACGTTCATGGTGTCCCTTGTGCGCAAGCTACTATCAATCTTTTATATTTGATGCTTGCTTGGGCATGGTCCACGGTGACGCACATGTTGGATATGGTTGAATAGCGTGGCGGCTTCAGTTAACGATTTGGGGTTGCATGGATTAGCCTCCCCTGCTACCTACCAACCATGTGGCCCACACGAAGCTCTGTTTTGGTCATTCCCAATGAATATAACAAAAATCCTAGTCATACTACTTTGAGGAAGCAATGTGGTCACATATCCGCTCTAGATGTGTGAGTTTTTGGAACTAACATAATGTGCGTGCAACGAGAACATGCTACAATGAGAGATACATCTACTTCTAGTAACTATCATTTTTATCTTAAGGTCCACCACATTTGTACATTTCCGTTATGTCTGGAATTCATGAGTCAGTTGGCATTTACTTTGAAGTCTATTTTTGGACTGCATTCCTCAAATCAACCTAAATTCAATAAGGTAACCAACATAGTTGGAGGGACCTGTATGATCACACAAGAAGAGAAGGAAATCTTCACTTTCATAGTAGGGATGTTTCTATTACCATAGAGGGCTCTTCATTTTGACATGTTTTGATTCCTTCCCCCTCAAATTTTGCCAGATGCCAATCCTACATTGGTTGAGAACCCTTGAATCCCACGTAGAAACTATATTCCAACACTCATAAAATCGAAATAGAGCAGCCTCTCGGGCAGCTCCGAAATTGTGAGGAAAATAAGCTAGGGCCCCGAATTGGAGTCGCCAATCGAATTGTACTAATTTTACTTTTTTGCTATCCTAGGAGAAGTGGACTCATTGGGAAAAGGGTAACCATTCAAAGATCATCAACCTCAAGTTACTTTAAGGCCACCATTAGTTTTCCCCATTTGTTATAGACGGTTCAACTCCCTTTATGTGTCACTCTTCCATTTTGCCCAAACATCTTCACGCGCGTTTAATGTCTCCAAATTACTCGAGTTTTAGGGTTCCACACCTGGAGCTGCATCTTTCGTGTCCGAATCTCATATCAATTCTATTCAATTCACATAGGCCCCACACACTTTCTCCCAAAACCCATGCCACCGGTTAAAGCCGGTAAAAGTCACTTGCTACTAACATAGTGTCTACTCCCTGAAAAGGGTGAAGTAGTATTACATCCAACGCTACTACCCTGGGGTATGGCCAAGGATGTCCTATGAACATACACTCTATTCACTCCGGCCCCTCCTTTTGGGGTTGGAGTTCTTCTTCTTCTTCAATTCTATCCAGTGGATTTCTTGATAAGATTACGATCCTCGTAACATCATGAGCGAGGTGTTGGAATTCAATTGTTCATGCTAAGTTTTGGACAAGTGCATATCTCTATATTCATCAAATAGCATTCGTGGTTCAACCTTCTTGAATAAGGGTTGGTACACACATGGTCCCAAACCCTAAGTTCCAATTCCACTTGAGTCAATCCTTGCAATCTCAGCCGTTGAGAGCATGGAAGGTGGGACCATACCATAATATTATATTCAGTTGATGAGTTGTGTTCAACAATCGTGACTTTCGATTCAGTATGAAATAGTGGGACTCCAACATCTGGAGTTTGTATTCTCGAATCTATTGTTGAGCCCATGAGTGTAACTCATTAAATGAGTAATGTTATGACTTGCCACTTCACACGAGGTCCTTAGTCCTAGTTCCCGAATATGACATGAATGCCTACTGGACAACAATTTTGGGAGGCGAGGCTTGGGACTTGTGTTGAGAGCTGGGTCGAGAAAAAAACGAGATCCAACTCTCGACACAAGTCATGCGAGTGTTTATTTGCATAAAATAATGGAGATCCGATTTCTTGAGGGCTCCAAAGTTGGGACTTGGGGCTTGGGAACCCATGTGACCAACCCTAATTTCATGGCAACCCGGGGGCCTTAATTTGGAGCCTTAAAACATCAATGGAGCGCTTTGAATTCTGGGTGCCATGTTTTGGACCAATCCAAGTCCATGGCAGGAGGTATCCACCAAATGAGGAAGGTCTTCCCACTTCGGCTGACTTCCCTTCTTCTTTACTGACTCATTGACTGAGTTCGCAATTCATTCATTCTCTTCTCTAAATTGAGGAAGTGTTTTGTGATTTGTTCTTTTAACTCACAAGCAAAAATAAACGTCATATACTATGTTGAAAAAATGTAGAGACCAGTTCACCCAATGCACTTTAAGGCACGCACTTACGGCCGGTTTACAGAGAGAAGAGAAGAAACGCTGACCATGTGATCAGCGTGATTGGAATGCCCGTTCAACCCACCCTTGGCATTAAACCCTCAGGGCATAATACCAGTGGTGTAGGACTACTAACCCCTCTCGGGGTGGGCACTATAGTGACACACTATATTAGTTCCTAGCTAGCCACTAGTGCCTGAGGACAGGGGTGTTTTTTCACAAGGTCCCTAACATTTCTAGGGACATGTTCATAAAAAAAAACATTTCCAGTGGACGGGTTCTTAGAAAATGAACCGGTTTTGGGACGTGTCAAATTAACTTTGGACGGGTTCTAAAAATAACATTTTTAAATTTTAAAAATGGTACAAATATCAATTACGTTATGTCATATATGACATGTGAATATAAGCATAATGCAATCAAACCACTAATACCCAATCAAACTATCAATCTTGAAGTGCTTGATTCACCTGCATACATTAATTCATCAACCACAAAATTTAGAACCTTTTTAACATAATGTCAAAGATTGCAATTGAAGGTAAACTTAGTAATTGAATAAGAATTAGTATATACAAACATGTTAAAAAGTTTAAAAATAAAGAGCTACTTACCCTTCAAAGAAGTGGATGAATTCTCCTATCCTTCATGTTTCTCCAAACAAGCATCACTGCATTCCAATCGACGTTTTCAACTGGAATATTTGCACATGAAATGTGCATCAAAGCATCCAAAGTTTCCAACTTCAAACATGTACGTAGATGACTTTTGATTAGGTTTTGTTTAGAAAAACCCCTCTCACATATTGCAGTGCTCACTGGAATCACCATAACTCTCCTCCACAAGTTACTCAAACCAGGCCAATTGATTGACCACTCTGGAGTGGTACATGCAAACTAATAAATAGACAACGCTTGCACTATCCTTGCAAAGACAACGCTTCCACCATCTTAGCCACATGTAAGGCTCGAATATCTACTCATACATTGACCCAACAACTTACAAGCTCAACCCTGCAATTTGCTAGGGTTTAACTCGAATTGACAGAGATTTCCTGCACAACCCTTGAATTTGCACTCAACCCACAACAAAAGAGAGGAATAAGACTCTGAAGATTTAGGATGCTAATGAATCAAACATATGCAACTGAAAGCTAAAGCAACTGAGAGACCGGTGAGAGATAACTTGATTGCAATCGTCAAATGAACCGGTTGAGTTTGAGAAAACACTTGTTGAAGTTCAAGATAGCAGGAGAAGATTGTTCCAGCGGCATTCTTCAACTTCTTGAATTCGAGTTAGTTTCAAATGAACCGGTTGAGTTTGAGAAAACACCTGTTGAAGTTCAAGATTGCAGGGGGAGATTGTTCCAGCGGCACTCTCCAACTTCTTGAATTCGAGTTAGTTTCAAATGAACCGGTTGAGTTTGAGTGACTGAGTCTAGTTCAATTTCTCTGAACTAGTCTGTGGACAAACAGACAAAATGGGGCAGTGGCAGGCTGGCAAATTGGTAATTATAATAGAAAAAACAGAAATGAACGAAGATAGTAAGATATTGTTGTTTCCAAGTGGCAAGTGCACCAATCACATGCCAACATCTTTCGGGTTATCTTTAATTTATCGATTTGTTTTTTCCTTTAACCTTTTCATGGACGGGTTGGTTTAGAAATTACCGGTTTTGGGACGGGTTGTTTTTTCTTCAACCTTTCCATGGACGGGTTGGTTTTGAAATTACCGGTTTTGGGACGGGTTGCAATTTTTTTTGCCTTTCAATTCGAGGTTTTGGGATGTGGACGGGTAAAAACTTTGTGAAAAAACAGCCCTGCTTGAGGATACCGGACATGGAATCCCCCCAAAGGGCTTTGAGGTACCCATACAACAAGGTCCAAGGACCCCCCATCATAGTTGGGTGGACTAAGGTGGTGAGCACCACGCCGGCCGGTTTACACTATGGATCAATAAGTCGTCTTAGGGTGTTGTAAGAGTGTTGATTGGTTGTTGAACTCGTCCCGGGACCACTTTGGTTTACACCAAGGAAAAAATGGTAGAGTGATAATGAAGGTCGAGGTCCCCAAAATACATGATTAAGGCCTAATTAATACACTGACATGGTCCAACATGTTTTGCGGTGAGAGAGGCAAGAGAGGTGGTCTGGTAGGAAAAGGCCAAGGCCCATGGCAGAGAAACGCCGATATAATACATTTTTAATGAATTTCTTTTTGGGGGCTTTATATACAACCTTTCCCACTATGTAAGGCTCACAAGGACCATTTTTCAACATCTATATGATATAATGAATCTGGAGAAGCAAGTCCGCCCTCTATGTGCCTAGATCATATCGTAGCCCATGAGACATACCATTTCTTTCATGCCCTACCCCTTAAACTTACTCCCACATGTTTCATCAAACGATGTGGGACATCTAGAACTCAAGAATTTGAGTACACATGGTGAAGCGGGTTGCAAATAATGCTCAATGTACAACACAAGGTACATGCCACGTGTAAATTACATTGAACATGTACAAATTAAATTGCTCATTTTTATAATAAAAAAATGTTGTGAGAAGATTTGCAAACCACATCTTCGACACATTTAACAAGAAGTCAAGACAAGTAAAGCTCAAGAAAAGACAAGAAAATGAGCAAACTTGATTTTTTTTTAAATGCCCTTTTTGGGTATACATCAAAAGAAAATCAGCACATTCACTTCTTTTGGTGCATGGTCATTCTTCTTGGTCAAATCATTCAACAATTTATAATTACCCATAGGGTGCCAATAATCACAACAACTTAGCATTATTTTGGAAATTAATATGCCTTATAATCCATTCCAATCGTAAATAAACCCCCCATACTATTATTGGGCATTTGTGAATATCATAACCGTAACATGCCCAAATCAAGTCACGTAAGTGCACAAGATCTACAACCAATCAAAACATTTAGACCCATGTACTTGGACATGTTGAGAGCAAGCTACCATAGGAAGAGTTAACAATTTACTATATGTTCTCTCTTATGAAAACATGTTTCTATCATCCCCCTTAAGAATAGGTAATTAGCACACCCAATATGTGCTTTGGGATGGGAAAGATATGGGATGGAATCTCTCCCCACACATGCACCCGCATATCATTAAAAAAAATCAATAATCCACAACAGTCTTTATTTTCAAGCATCTCCAAGTCTTCCCAAATACGGAACTAAAAACCCTTGATGTTGTGCTCGAGTATAAAACACTAAAACACCAATACATTGCAACATTGAAAGTGTTAATTATTGGGTCTATCTACTCAAGTTGACATGACATCCATGCAATGTTCAACAATGAAGTCTTCAACACTTATCAAATGCCATTTTGGCCGTTAGAAAAGTTTTTTTTTGGGCACTTCACAAAAATGTGCTATGCAAAGTTTCCACCAGTCACAATGAAGGCCTCTCCAAAAATTGTTTGTCACAAAATTCTAGTAGGTACGACATCATAAATCTACACAATCAATCATATATAACTTTGGGAAATGATTATAGCTTTTGTACATAAGTCTAATCGTTATTTGTGTGGTTTGTGCACCTAATAGGAAAGAAATCGGAATTTTGATGAGACCTATGAGGAATGACACATGAGCATCAATGCTATGAGGAAGGCATGTGCTACATACATTAATGTTCACCTTGTGTGGCCACTAACAAACAACTCTACTCCAAAGAAGACAAAGGGTTGGTAGTCGAGCCAAAGCCACAAACGATCTATAGGCATGACAACAACTCAACTCAACTTTGGGTGGCGGCAGAGACAATTTTTAAATTGTGTCAAGAAAGATCTTAAAGTCCCAAGCACATGACAACTTTGTGAAGTGATGAAAGCTTCTCTGAATCCTTAAGATGGGTGGGTAGATCATGTAATTAATTATATGATTCGATCACTATATTCCAAATGTTGAGAAAATTATAAGATTATAAGAACACATGCACAAACAACCTCAAACAGAGAGCAATTATAGAGTTGAACCCACCCATTGAACTATGACATTCCGCCAATAACCCCAAAGTTGTATGGTTGGGATCCTACCCTCTCCATGTCATGTCCAATAGATACAAATGTCACTAGAAATTAGGAAGAGCAATCGATCACAAAACCAAGTACATCAAACCATGAAACAACATTATCTAACACACTTGATAAGGAGACATATATAATTTAACTAATATTGATGAGAAAAGAACAAGTATGGACCACTACAATGTTCTCCATGACCCATCCAAAAGAAGTGCCAAACTTGCGAATTGCTTGTGGACATCTTGCAAAATTAATGTATGCAAACCGCAATAGCATGCAACAATTGCAAACAAAGAGAGAATTCACTCACTTGTTGGGTGTCACCCCCCCCCCCACCCACCCACCACCTCACATACTCCCACTTGCCACCTTCCCAAATCGTCTCCCCTCACATGTGGGCACCAACCAACACCATAAGCATTGATGACATCAACCTGCCCACCTCACATCCACATGGCTTCTTGCTAGCCATTTTATCGCCCAAAACCTCACACCCTCCAAGAAAACCAATTTTTTTCCTCTCAATGTTATTCCACGGTGCTCCCCCCCCCCCCCCCCCGGCTAATGCACAAGGAGACACACTACCTACTTATTACCAAACACAAAACATACCTAAATAAAGGAGTCCAATGTGATGCCCTAACACTAACCCCACTCCTTGCAAAGCTCCTTACTTTCTCAAGCCCCCCCCCTTGAAACCCTAGGGGACATCTCCCATGTGATTTCGTCTATCCTCAATTCTTTACAAAAGTCAACAATTATTCATTCATTCTCCATAATTGAGGTGCAAGATATTGTATATGATTTTTCATATCCAGCCCTTTATGTTCATAATATTTTATATGTATCACTATGGTAATCATATGATATGATGTAAAATGCTATATTACATATAATCATGTTTTGTACACCCAAAGCACCTTATATTATATATAATTATTTTACAAAATTTATCGACGATTAAAATTTGAGACCTTATATTTCATTGCACAAAGTTTTTATGTTTTTCGCCAATGCCCTCCACAAGGTGGGGTGTGGGGATGGTATCCTTTAGTTGAAGCCCACATTTTTTTTGGGTAACCCACGAACATATGCTAAAGTTTGTGAGAATGGACCATTGAATAACATTATGTTATGCATGCAATAATTAGAATGCAAATCTAAGAAAGAAAAAAGACATATTTAACTAGTCACATGCTTAGTACACCACCTTACTCTCTACATGATTTTGTTTTTGAAAAGTGCTAAACTATTTCATGTGGATAGTTTTTTTGACAAAAACCACAACAAACAAATTAAAAAAAATAACGCCTTTATTTAGGTACCAACATGAATGTGAGTCCGTTAGCCATATGTTGATTACGGTTAACCATTATGCAGTATAGGGTGTTATGCCTCCTTCAAAAACCACAACAACTCTTATCCTTTGACATATAGAAACACTTCATGCTAAAGTGCCCAAAACTAAGGTATGTGGGTGTCAATTGTTTCATTTTTCATGTTCTCCAACCTCTACCAAATAGATTTACACAATTCAATTTGTAGTAGCAATTCTACAATGAAGCATTAAGAAAGTATACCAGATTGTAAATCGGACCTTCCTTGACTTAGTTATGGTTATCAAAATTCTATGTTTGTTGAATTCTTAGTTGAAGACATAAGTCCTTTCAGTTGTGTTCACTGTTGAGGTGGAGTAGTTAATACATTATGAAGACGTAGTCCAATCTCTTTCAACCATGTGTCTTTACAATGTTTGTTCTTGGATCCTCACCTCATTGCATACCAATCAAATATATAGGTGTCCGATTAAGAATAATAACCGAATAACGTCCACATACCTTAGTATGGTAACTTCGCCAAATTCATATTTGTAGACCAAATGGATTTGCATAGAAGGTGGAAGTTCATCTTCCCAAGTTCATTGTCGTCCATTTAAAAAGCAATGTCCAGCGGTCGCCTGCTTTACCTTCCGTGTACGCATGCCTTCGCCATTGTCCCGCGTGTCCCATCATAATTCCGAAGTTTTATCCAGCGGTCGCCCAACGCAGACACTGCTGCACTTCCCTCGCTAAGTTCAGAAAGTATCCAGCGGTCGCTGTGATTATCCCCAATATAATACCAATAACGTACATCCGACTGCGCTAAATTGAGCGGTTGTCCAGCGGTCGCTTGCTGTACCTTCCGTGTAAAGAGAGTTCTCTTTCTTCGTCTTCTCTTTCAAAGTGTCTCGTCGCTTGTTGCTGTTGTTGGTGTCGTCGTCGTCGTTGTAAACATTTGCTTCGCCTTCTTAGGCCTCGGAGGATTTCTTGTGCAAAAATTAGTTAAAGGAATTAGGCTTGCATACTAATCTGCTCGACCTCCATTTTTTTGAAGCTTCTTGTTCCCTTTTAAATTGCAACAATACTCGGGTAAGGTAAGGAAGATGATCCATCAAGCGAAGAAAGTGATGCAAGTTTTCTTGTTGTGCCTCTGTGCCGAGGATTAGCCCTAATTTCAAGTTCTGCACAGCTGCAGATTTGGTTTGGTTTGGTCTGGTTTGAAGTTGTGTGTGTGGTTATTTGTGGCTGGGGGCGATTTGAAATGACGGGAATTGTGTTCTGAGGAATTTTGCCCTAGTTTTTGGTATTGCAGAGCTGCGGGAACTCACTCGGGTTTGAGTTGATTCGAAGCGCTTTTAAGTGTTGTGTGGTATTTTGGTCTCCGAAAAAGTGGTGGGTGAATGAATTGACGAGAATTCTTTTTTGGATTTTGCGTGAGGAATTTTTCCCTAGTTTATGGTGTTGCAGAGCTGCGGAAAACCGCTCGGGTTTGGTTTCATTTGATTGATACGGTTTGGTTTTGATTTGGAGTGTGGGCTGGTTGTTTGGAATCCGAGGAAGTGACGGGAATTTTGTTTAGGGTGTTTGTGGGAGGAATTTTGCCCTAGTTTGTGTTGCTGCAGAGCTGCGGGAAATCGCTCGGGTTTGATTTGGTTTGGTTTGGATTTATTTGAAGTGTCGGGTGGTTGTTTGGACTCCGAAGAAGTGGCGGGTGAATGAAATGACGGGAATTGCATTCTGGTTTTGTGTGAGGAATTTTCCCTAGTTTTTGGTGTTGCAGAGCTCGGGTTTGATTTGGTTAGAATTTGAAGTGCTGGGTGGTTCTTTGGACTGCCAGGGGGACTGGGGCAGGAAAGGAACGGAACGGAAAAGATTGTTGATTAGGCATTCGAAGGCGGATGTGAAGAATCATTAGCCCTACGGATTCGAGAATGGTAACCATGGACGTGGACAATGCGCCAGCGGACGGAGGAGGCATAATCAACGTGGCGACAGTGTCAGCTCCGTCCATGAAGGAGACGAACGAGCTGCGGTACTCGCGGCTAATCCACACATTAGGCAGGGAGGCAGTTAGCTCGCTGCAGCACAGCCGAGTGCTGATTGTAGGTTGCAAGGGGGTGGGAGCTGAGGTGGCGAAGAATCTGGTGATGTCAGGTGTGCAAGGGTTAGGGTTGGTGGATGATGAACCAGTTGCCATAGCCGATCTCGGGGCACAGTTTCTCCTCAGTGGTGCTGACGTGGGACGAAACCGGGCAGTTGCCACAGCACACAAATTGAAGGAGAGCATCAGCCCATCCATTGAGATTGTGACCTTGACATCCGGCCATGCGTTGGAGAGTGCAGTGGGGAGCTATGGTGCTATGGTGGCCACTGTGGGCACATTACCAGAGTTAATCAGATGGAACTCCATATGTCGCTCCTTGGGTGTTCCGTTTGTGGCAGCCATTTGTCGTGGTGTGTTTTCATCTGTGTTTGTGGATTTTGGAGATGATTTCTCCATTCTGGATGAAACAGGGGAGCCTCCGGGGGTGATTCTGGTGGAGGGCATTACACAGGACTTTCCTGCCACGGTGACAGTTGTCGAGGAGCAGAGGCATGGCCTTGAGGATGGAGACGAGGTGGTGTTTAATGGGATTAAGGGAATGGAGGACTTGAATCGGTCGACACCGTATGCAATTACAGTGGCAGGAGTGAATTCTTTCACCATACAGGAGGACACACGATCTTATGGCCGGTATTTGTCAGGTGGGTATTTCAGTAAGGTGAAGACATCCAAGAGAGTGGAATTTATGTCTCTGGAAAGGGCGCTGGTGGCTCCAAAGTTCTGTGTTAGTGACCCTGTGAAAGAATCCCGAGCATTACACCTGCATGTTGCCTTTCAAGCTGTGGATGAGTTTGAGAGACGACGACGACATCATCATCATAATGGGGAGAATAATCCATCACCATCATCATCATCCTCAAGTGCTGCTGCTATTAGCTCTGACCAATTGCACGAGGTTGTAGCATTGGCTCGCGAAATTTGGACAAACTTAGATGTTGTGGGTGTTGGGAAGGGGAATGCTAGCAATGGTAGCTTCTCAATGGAAGAGTCAGCTGAAGCGGCGGAGGAAGAGGAGCCGGCTGAGGTTGTTTTGAAAACTCTTGGGGAAAGAGAACAGGGCCTGAATGAAGAGAGAGGAGCTGGATGTAGCGGTGTAAACAGTAGCATAGATGGCATGGCGGCAGCAGCAGCCGCCGCTACGGGGGTGATTTTGGGCAATTCACAGGCTGGACCATCATCATTTCGGAAGAAGATTGACATAGACGAGGAGTTTGTACGACTTCTTGCACAAGGTGCACATGTTGAACTGTGTCCTGTAGCTGCTGTAACTGGCGGCATTGCTGCCCAGGAGGCCATGAAGGTACCTTTTAAATTTTCCTATGTGCAACCTAGGGGAGCAGCCATCCATCTGTCGATCTCTGATGATGAAAGTTTGTTCTGGCCGACTGCTGGTGTGTCCAACATGTTCGTAGCAGTGATGATGGTTCTCACCAGCAATCAATCCTCCACTTCCATGGGCTTTTAAAATCTCTCAAGGGGAGTTGGATAGAACATCAATTATTGCACAGCAGACAAAACTTGATCACTATGGTTGGTTGGGTTTTAAACACTTCTCTACGGAGCCTTCTCCCCTGTCACGTCATGCATAGGCAAGTCAGAAGGAGTTTCCACAACTCTCTTGCAATCTCTTTACATATTGAGGGCCACAATCCATAAATTCAGGATTTTTGTTATGCCCCACTTCTCATTGTGTTTGATTTGGCATTGACAGGGACTGTCAAGGGTTTTCACCCCACTACAACAGTGGCTATACTTTGATGCTGTGGAGTGCCTTCCGGCTGCACCACTTCCTTCAGAGGACACCGCCCCTTGTGGGTCTCGTTATGATGACCAGATATCCTTGCTAGGCCGAGCATTTCAGGAGAAGCTTGGGTCCCTTCAGGTGTGTGTGTCTTTGAAGAAGATGTCTCTTTGTTACAATAACAGTTTCCATTATGACAATTGCAGTCTATATCTGAATACCTACTCTGACGGTCATTAGGCAACCTTCTCTGTGATGGAACATGGAGACTCAGACTTCAGATTTGTAGGAAGTTTTAGCATTCAAATGATTGTGGTGGCCATTCATAGGGTTGGTTGCTGATTTAGTTTGAGTGTGTGCAGTGGCTTGTCGTGGGGGCAGGTGGACTTGGTTGTGAAGCGTTGAAGAACTTGGTAATGATGGGTGTGGGCTGTAGCTCAAATGGCAGCATCACAATCACAGACATGGATGTAGTTTCCAAGCCCAACCTGGTTGATCAACTCCTTTATCAGCTTGAGGATGTCGATCGTGCAAAGGCGCCGGCAGCTGCAAGAGCTTTGCGAACAATCAATCCTTCTGCTCAGATTCATGCACTGCAGGTAGTCTGTTCTTCCTCCCCATCACATCCCTTTTAAAGATTTCTCAGCTGTCTTCCAAGGTCTGGTTCTATTGGGTGGGAGACCATAATGTCCAACACTAGTGCAGGTTCCATCTAGTGTGATGTATTGTAGGTGTGAACACAGGCACATGCACTGTTAGGTGAGTCTACAGGCACTGATATTCTCATCAGAGGTTTTTTATCCGTGAGTGAACCTGCAAATGTGCAGGAAAGGTTTGACCCAGAGACGGAGACTATTTTTGACTCTTCATTCTTCAACTCAATAGCAGGTATATTAAGCACAGAAAGTCTGGTTAGCACATAAAGCTTGATGATGAATATCACTGAAAAGTCATTTAATGTCTGAGGCCACAGTTGCAATGTCTTGGGGATGATGGATATTTGGGTTGGAGTTGCAGGTGTGTTTTCAGCTGTAGATTCTTCATCATCAAGGCTTTATCTCGACACTCGATGTGTTTCCAATAGGAGGCCAATGATTGATGGTGGCAAGCATGGAACCAAAGGCAGTGTTCAGGTTGAGCTTTTAACCTAATCACGTGATAACATAATACTTGCAGTTTGCCATATATTCATGGTTTTACTGGCCAAGTTATGCCAAGTTCTCACAAGAGGTGGGCTAATAGAGAAGGAGAATCAGCTCATCATATGAAGAATCTGAATTCTTGTTTGTGGTAACCTCTTGATGATGCTACCTCCAAGCATTGTATGTTTTCATCCAGGTGTTGAAGCATTCTTCTCCCAGTTTGCCAAATGTTGGAGATTTGTATTTCCTTCTAGACCATGTAATCCTAAAGTTTGAATGCCTCACCAGTTTTAGCTTCTACTACTGATTGCAGGGTCTTCATTGTAATGGCAGGTGTTTGTACCATTTTGTACTGAGATGTATGCATCTACTCGGGACCCTCCAGAGCACAAGGAAATACCTATATGTACATTGAAAAATTTCCCTTATGCAACAGAGCATACTCTTAGGTGGGCTGTGGAGACCTTTGATGCTCTCTTCAAGAGTCGACCTGTTGATGTGAACGCCTATTTGTCTAGCCGTGACTTCCAGGACAGTATACGTAAATCACCAGCTTCATCACGGCTTCCCATCTTGGAAACTCTTCATGATGCACTTTTGCGACATCGGCCCTTGAGGTTGGTCTGTCAACCTAGAGCTAAGTCTAGTCAATACCTGCATAAGGTTTTCCCATGCAAGATGCATACTATTAAAATGAAATTATCTCCTCGTGAAGTTTCTTGAGGTTTTGCTTCATTATATTTTATTGGTGTTATAACTATCTAGCAAACTCTTTTAGGGCTTAATTAAAAAAAATTGGGGACTGCTAACTCATAATATTACTCAGAACTTAGTGCTCGTTCAGTGGGCCCTTGGATTATAACAGTCAGATGCTCAGAAAGCTTTGCAGGGAGACTCAGATTTTAACTGAGCTCCCAGCATCTGACTGCTGTATTCCGAGGGCCCACATCGCTGAGTAATGTTATGCTGCATCAGAGCGTTGATCTATTTATTTCTTTATTGATTTCACCTGAAAATGCATTTCATTTTAACCGAGAGAAATGCCACTTCCATATTCTGGATTTCTGACAACATCTTCTGTTGCTCAACAAGTACTTGCCAACACTTGTAAGTTCGGGTAAGAACACTTGCAACTGCAGATAGTTGCAAAAGTGGAGTGTTTATGCTAGTGTGCCTTCTTGAATCAATATCTCTGCTATTATAAAAAGGCAGATAATGGAAGGTTCTTTGTTCTCTATGGAGGGCTTGGATGCTGATTGAAAGGTCAAGCCTTTCATGAGCATTTACAGATCTCAACATGAGGTTGTGCAATTTTGGTACTGTCTAGTTCTTGGGGTAGTATTATCCAGAGGTGGCAAATGGGCTGATGAGAACTCAATTTGTGGTCCAGTTTGGACGCGTGTGTGCAATGGGCTCGTTTGCAATTTGAAGACTTATTTTCCAATAGCATCAAGCAGGTATGGTTCTGCTATGTGTGAAGACTACAATTAGGAGAATATCTCGCCCTCTGACAAGACATTGTGTCATTATGAGAATGGACGCTTATTTTACAATCACCCCCTATGATGAGTTTATGAATGCCTTAGTTTGTTTGGCTAATCTGTTTTGTGCACAAGACTGTGAGCTTTATATTGAAGTGCAACATTCTGTAATCTGTACAGTGAGGTATCAGCTGTTGAAAAGAGAAGTAAATATTAGAAGAGAAGAGTTTTTTTGTATACAAAATTCAAGTTGATTCTTAGAGACTGTCTTATTTTCTGCCCTATTCTATGCATAGCTGTATGATTTATCTTTTATGTTATTATTCACATTGGGATCTTAATCTTGGAGGTGGCCAATCTGATTCCACCTAGTAGACTACTATCTTATTTAATATTTCCATCATGATAAATGATGGGCATTGTTTTGCTTATGTCTACATTGGCAGCTCTGTTTCAATTTTCCTGCTGGTATGACCACAACTGCGGGTGCCCCTTTCTGGAGTGGAACAAAAAGAACTCCAACACCGCTTGTCTTTGATACTTCTGATCCTCTCCACCTTGACTTCATAATGGCTGCTGCCAACCTTCAAGCCACTGTCTATGGTCTCAAAGGATGCCAGGACCGGGCTCTTTTTGTAGATCTTCTTCAGCGTGTTGTTGTTCCTCCATTTGAACCCAAAGTAAGTGTTTTTCTGACCTCTCTTTTCAAGGTGTATTACTTTCATGGTTATGCATCAAGGTGTTGAATGAAACTTGTGTACAAGTACGACAAGCACAAGTAGCATACTTTGTTCATTGCCAGTAGATGCTTGTCTGCCAGAGAGGTGTGGTCTATTCCTAAAGGGCTCACCCTCAACATTTGGTCAAAGAAGGCCATCAAATGCAATCACTGCTTTCCTGGTTTCATGTTTTATTTCAATGTTGTTCTTCAGTACTGCACTTTTCTAGATGATTGTTTTTAAACCTATATCTGAAATTTACACGAAAAATTAATATCCATACATGAGATTTTTTAGTGATTATTCCTAAATCCTCCTGAAGAGCTCGAGTTTCTCCAATAAAATGTGGATGTTGACATGAAAGAAAGGGGAGAATGGAGAATGGCATGGGCTATTGCTATTGGTGATGAGTTGTACTAAAGTGCATGAACACTGTTGTCTTATTGAGATTGAAACCAATAATTTGTTACCGATGGTCTTTTAAATACAATTCTGTTGCATTAACATTTTATATGGAGACAATGAGAAATACAAGGAGATACTAGATGTCTCATACTGGTGATGAAGGAAAGGCTTAACAACCATTTAGCCTTTAGGGGTTAGTATCTTGGTTTCAAGGGATGGAATTTGCAGACTTTGCTACACTGAATATCGCCATTATTGTGAGTTGATAATTAGTCTTACTATCTCGCATTGGCTGCTAATTCCTGAACTTATTGAGAATTAACGTCTCTTTTCAAATAATAAACAGGATGTTACATAAAATGAAATATTTGTCAAGTGTGTTATTATATCAACCTAATCTTATTAAATTACACACCAATTTTTATTTCACAAATAGCATGGACCACAATACCTGGTACATTCATAGCTGGTGTAGTTATTTGTAATCAGCGCTATGTGAATTATTCATGAACTATTTGAGGTATTATGATATCGCACTGAATGTGGGCCACACTAATGGCTATATCCAGTGTAGTGAATAGAAATATTTCAGTTCATTTTATGTATGGAGTTCCACTCAGACCTCTATATCTACAGTGCTCCAATATTTTAAACCATCTTCAAACCTCCTCTCTAATTTTGAGATTGTTTAGCCTCTTTTTAATTGACCACCAAAGCTTTGGTATAGGAAGGGGTGAAGATTGCAGTAACAGATAATGAGTTGCGAAATCAACCTAGTCAACAACGAAGGGGTCGACATGCAGAGGACACTGAGGCTGCTGAGTCATGTGAAAGAATTTTACGCGAGCTCCCCACCCCAGCTACTCTTGCGGTTAGTACAGACCTACCATTTTTGAAGCATGGTTTCCTGTTGATTCAGCTACACTGATATGTGCAATTAGTTTGCCCCATATCAATATATCAACATTCCACACTATTTTTATACGTAACTACCACAGTAACAATATATGGTGATTATTACTATACTGTGGTTGCTGTACGAATGGATTAACAAAGTTGTAAGTTTTTGTTTTCTGATTTTGACCCAAGGTAATATGCATGTGTAAAGAGACAGCCTATTTGTGAAGGCAGCCTAATTGCACATATTGGCATACTTTGTTATACTTGGAATCGTCATTCACGAGTGTTGTATTTGATGTATGCGCAGCTAAATTGAAGTACGTTTGTAATTATTGTATACTTATAGAAACTTGGGATTCTAATAGAGCTGTTCTATCATGGAGTTGATCTAATTTGCGTGGTGAAAGTCACCAGTTCAAGTTACTCAACCTGTGATTTTGGTTATGGTCACTTATTAACATCTTATGATTACAGGGATACAGATTGGTGCCCATTGAGTTTCAGAAGGACGATGAGCACAGTTTTCATGCCGAGTTTGTGGCTGCAGCTGCCAGTTTGAGGGCACAGAATTATGGCATTCCCAGTACAGATAAATTACAGGTGTGTGTTGGCCGGGTACTACAATAGAGGGCACTCTATTTCCATGTTTACTAGTGCCAGAATGTAGTTTCCATGTGCGATTTAGAGAGGGGCTCAGCCAATGTAGGATTGACACATGGAAAATATCAGGGATTTTTAAATTAAAAAAGTCCGTTTGAAATAGAGAGTGGTATAGTCCATTTTGCACCTGTAGGGTAACACTGTTAAGTGGGTTGCAGGCAAGGCTTGTTGGTGGAAGAGTTATTCCCGCTATCGTGACAACCACAGCGGTGGTGGGAGGTCTGATGTGTTTGGAGTTGTACAAGCTAATTCAGGGAAAGCCGCGATTCGATTATAAACATGCATACTTCAACTTGGCTGTACCTCTCTTTGCTTTTGCACAACCTATTCAAGCTTTGGAGCACACGGTAATTTGCTACCCTTTTCAAACATATTAAATCAGAACCATTTGATTCAACTCTTGTCCAGATATATTTTGACTGGTACAGATAGGTCCTTGTTGTGTGCAAGTCCTTTGGTTTTTACTGACGAACATTATTTCTGTTGGTTCAGGTGGCAAGGAAGCATGGAACACCGTTAGTGTGGACATTGTGGGACAGGTTTGAGATGGACTGTCAGAACATGAACTTGGAAACATTTTTAGCTGAATTCCAGCGCCAACAGGGTCTTGAGGTATTTATCTCGTGTACAAGATTTCTCTTGAATATTAGAGTTATCCTCTAACTCAACATAACTTTTTGTCGGGAGTTCGTTGTTTTGCATACAACACCTTCCATGTTTGGTAATTTTATGTCTGCTTGGAGGTAGTGTAGAGGTTTGAGCGTAGAACATTCTATAGCGGTTCATTGAGGATCAGACTCATTTTTTGCATGCCAATAAGTGCTAAAAGAAGTTTGGCCCTCAAATGAACCACCAAAATAGGTTGCTCTTCAATCCAATTCAAACACTACCTCTAAGCATGCACCACAAGTGGAAAGGAATTACTTACTTTGCATGCAAAACTACCAAATGGAAAATCAGAGGGGACCAACTCCCAGCAAAAAGTCCCATCGAGGTAAAGGATTACTCTATTGTGACTTGTGACAATTTCTTTATGCTGTGTCTTTTACTATTGGGATTCCAGAGTATCTCTTGTCAAGAAAAAGGTTTCACTTGCTGTTGTCCAACCTGAAATTTCATTATTTCCAACAAGACAAGAAGAAATCTAACTGAAGATTTTTTTCTGGGTGACATTGTGGTGCAGATTACTATGCTTTCATTTGGGAAGAGCTTGCTGTATGCCGAGTTTCTTCCTCGAAAAAAGCTTCAAGACAGGATGCCATTAAGTCTGATCGACCTTGTCACTACAGTGGGCAAGGTGACACTGCCACCCACAGAGAGCAATATCACTTTCTCCATTTCATGCACAGATGCAAATGATGAGGATGTTGAGGTTCCGGATGTTGTGGCCAAAGTGCGATAGGAGGTAGCCAGATCCAATTTCTGAAAGCTCCTATAGATGTAAAGTACAGTGCAACAATTTCACATGCTGTTAAAAAAAAATCCTTGTATAGTCAATTTGCCACTAAGAATGGCTCTTTGTCCCCCCTTTGAGCACTGATTGATGTTGCATTAAGTGAGGAGCCTTTAGTCTGCAACTTACTTACCATATGTTCAAATTGCATGTACTCTTTTGTCCTCTGGGAGCTTCATTGTACGCTTCAGTACTTTGAGCAAGTGGTGGCGGGATCCATTTGGAATATAAAGTAGATGGGTCTTAAATGGTTACTTTTTTCCCGTCTAGCCCACTTCTAGGATATGAAACATGTGATTGGTATGAGACTCTCAGCAAATCCTAATTGACACTGTAGCCACTTTCCTCATAATTATCGGAGCTCATGTGAATATCTCATTCACTAGCAAAGTGAAGATTCTCGTGCTCATTAAATGGTCATGTAGGTCCCTTCCAATTATATTTAATATTTAGCCTAGAACGGTTATCATATTGAGCACGTGGTCCAATCTCAGCTAAGCATTAAACATAATAAACATGTTTAATTTGCATTACACTGAATATTTGTTGTAGCATGGCTCACACTACTCATATTGAGCCAAATTAATTGCCTTGCAATCATTAGGTGGCAAGTAAGGCGAATGTCACATGACACTTGGTGCTTTATGACAAATCACAAACACCACATACAGAGACCATTCGGATGTTGCCACCGGATTAAAATAATGGTGTTGCTTCATTTTTGACTTGGTCTAAATTTATATGTAATCTCGTAAGAGGATTACAAGAATTAGAGAATCCTTGACGACTACTACATCCTTTTGAAGGTGAACACCTTGAATAGGCACGAACAAGTTGGTTGGCACTTGTAGTAGAGGCGTCTATTCTCGATCAAGACCCCATTTGCAATTTATAGGGTACCATAATTTTGATCATGTTGGGATGGAAATTTGATCAAGCTGGGTTTTAATTAGAGTAATTACTTACCATAACCCCTAAATGCATGAGAAGCCAAAAAGTGGTTGAAAGATTTCAAGGATAGTTTTCTTAGTGTGGTTCTACATCAAACACAAACAAATTGATGAAAATTATATATTAGACGTGTTCTATGGAGGATGTTAAAGTTATCCTTAAAGTCTTGGGATGCTTGGTCATACTCAAGTTTCACCTTCAGTTTAGGCTCTTGGGCTATATTTGGCATATTGAGGATCATGTGTTAGTAGGTTAAACATAACCACAATGTCAAAGTCTAGGCAACCCGCATTTAGGATCGTCTCCTGGTTTTGCCCCATTTCCAGGGTTTCCACATGGACCTACCCTTTTATCCTTTCCATTCACTCCCTCATTCCTCCACCAACGCTTGAATCTCTGAGAGGTTGCCACATCGTTTGAGTCTCAACAACCTTCTTATAAGGTTGTGCTTTGTGCTTTGTGCACCTTGAACAAGGGCGACATAGTGTGAGAGGGCACAACTATTGATGGGTTTGGGGTTGGGCAACATAAATTGAGGTGATCATTGAAGGCGAGTGCATACATGAACTAAGGTAATCATCAAGGTAGAGGACGTATAAGGGAGTGAGGTGATGAGCAAGGGCGGCATTGACAACAAGGTGAGTGGACCTTCAAACATGTGCTGGGTTGTTCAAATTGCACCTACATGCCTCTAGGGTTACCAAATGTTGGCAAAACCTCTCTTGAATTTGATGGATCACAATGCAACCCATTAGGGTTGCTAAATTTTCTAGGAACTAATTCCCGATTTTGGTGGATCAAGTTTAGGCCTTGTAGGGTTGCCAAATTTCTTAGAATCTTCCTTGCAATTTGGTGAACCTCTGCAACTTTGGGTCTTAGATTTCCATGGATCCTAGTTGTAGCATGTAGTGTTGGTTTCTTTCCTCGCATGGTTACCTATTATCCCTATAGTGTCAGCTACTTTCCTGGTCATGGTTGATTATTGGATTATGGCTAGTGTTTCTAACGCTTTTCTTGCTCATGCCTTTTGCAAGTAGTGGTGACTGTAATTCCAACGGCCTTTTTCCCACGTTTATCCATTTTGTAGTAAGGCATTGATGTCTAGCATATAAGCATAGAGTAGTAATTAGTAGTATATCGATAGACGTCATCACCCATGTACTAAGTTTCATGTGCAACTTTGATTAAAGATTGAATACCAAGTGTGAATCATTCTACATTAAACACGGCAAGATGAATTGCATACATGTCCACATGCAACATTGATATGTGCATGTACATTCTGATTTGAATGCTTGATTTCATATTGTACGTCTTCGCTCGGTTAAACACATCCATGTTGTTATGACTTCAATGTGTAGATGAATCTACTTGTGTGGAAAATGGATGATGTCTTGACACACGCATGTTAGGATCGGGAACGTCTTGGAACTTTGACTTGCCCGTCTACACCCCTAAATGGGCATCCACCCTTGAGGGCTTTGATGTTGGTTACATTCTTGAACTACCGAACAACTTGGTGGTGCAACATATTCGCCCGCATCTATTGCAATCTTGCGATCCACTTGTTAAAGTCGTCATTGATGACATCATTCCCAAGTGTGTACTTTGTGGGTATTAAACATGAGTGGAGATGGTTTGTTTCCTCTACACCCAATTATGCAGTATTTCGTGCGGTCAAATATGCGTTGAGAGTTTTTAGGGGTTGTAGACACATGGGTTGATTTGAGAACAAAGTGAGGACAAAAATATAATCAATACCTTGAAATGTTCAAGGCAATAGTTATTTGTCCTTGTGTCCACTTGTCACCCATTTTCCCAACTTGAGCTTGAAGGAGTTGGTTGCACTCAAAGATACCCTAAAGGAGGCAAAATATGGTGATTTTGGCGTGAATGCTTAGGATGTGGTTCATAAGTACTTCCCACCAAAGGTGGGACTGTTTAGATCACTCGAGAGGCTTAGCATGATAGTTCAAGATGAGTAGAGTAAAATCGCCTATTCTCGATCTTTAGAGTATCTATTTAATTACCAATAATATAGACCCCATCATGAATTTATAGGGTACCCGAATTTCAATTAGGTTGGGATTGATTTTAGTAATTTCTTTTCATGGGTGGTTAAAAATAAGGTTCCATGCTTCACGGCTTGGGCTTGTGTGCATAGTAGGACATGATTGCCAATTGTCACATTAATTAGAGCATGAACCAGTGAGAATGGTGGCCTATATTATTGGTAAACAAATGATTTGTACTAGTTTAAAAGCTTCTACAAGTTGATTTTGAGATTAATGGTGATTATGTGTACACGTGGATGGTCATGAAGAATGTAGTTATGGCTTAGCGGATTCTAAAACCCGCCATAAGCGACTCACAATTCTGCACTCTCAAATTTATAGGCATAAGTGCATGACTTTGAGATCTACAAACTTGCATTTGCAACTCTTTGACTACCAACTAACATTATGCCTTGTAAACTTTCTAGCTTCATGCAATAGCAAAAATCAAGTGGTGTAGGTGGCAATTTCATTCTCATTGAGGAATTTGAGGCAAGTGCACACCAATTTGCAGTCACATGGTAGAAGCAACAACGGGCGTCATTGAAGAGCAACCGTATGATTATGTTGTACCAAATCAGTTGGTTGGCAAGGGTATGTTGAGTAGCAATGACGGGTCAAATAATAATGGTAACAAATCTCCAACTAGTAAGTAGCTTGTTGACTACCGTAACTTGGAGGTGTTGCAAGAGAATTAGTCACGGAGGAGAAATGGCACTTGGAGGAGCAATCTACTAGCACCATGAGTTATCAATCACCAATGTCCATCAACTGCAGCAAGACCATGTGAGGTTATTATGCTTGAATTCTTATTGATCCTACTCAAAGTGCATTCTCGGAAAGACTTGGAGGCATAATATTCAACACATATTATGTCAATACTCTCTTTAAGTATTGACTAGGGATTGCAAGCAAGAAAATCAATGTACTTCAACCTAAACCATGGTTTAAAACATGCCTGAACTAATCATGATTTGCAAAATAAATTTGCAAAAATAAAAAGTTCCTACCATCTTATTTTCCCTATTGTTGCACTAATCGGTCAGAGAATAATGAAGGTCAAAATTGAATCAGACACTTCTCTCTATTGTAACAACTATGAAAATATTTTATTCTAGCTATTGTCATCTAGTTGATATTCAATATGTTCAAATAAAAAAATTGAGAGATACTTGACAATTCATGAACAAGCTATGCTTACATGTGTATGACATTGGCAAGTCAAAGTGAGCTATTTGCTGGTGCGCACATGTCAATGAACCAACTAGGCATGGATTCTTGTAGCTTAACATGCCATAGAGCTTCTAGGAGGCAATTGGCTCATTGATCTCAATCCGTGGAGGATATTACAACTACAAGTCCCCCACTGACCCTACATGTCTCAAAAACGTTAACCGAGACATCAACAACTCCCAATTCAACAATAGGCATGTGATTGCGAGAGAACAAGGTTGCAAGAGACATAGGCCGATTGCGAGAAAGAATTATGAACACATGGAGTGATGAGCAACTTAAGGCAACTATGGCTGCAGTGGACATCAGAACAAACACAATGAAAACATCATATAAGTTTCAGATACCTACTCTACTCTTCATGAATGGTGCTATGGGATGTGCATTTCCCGAAAGCACCCCCCCCCCAATTGTTCTAAGTCCACAAGAAATAAAACATATAGTGGATTATTTGGTGAACATCTGTGACTTAGGATATTGTTTAATGCCCATTGCATTAAATCTTAAGGTTTATGAGATTACCAAAGGAAGGTGGGATCCATTATGTGATGGAATCTCAGGGAAACATTGGATAAATTGGTGGTGGAGAAGGCACCCCAAGGTGACCCTATGAGTCATACATGTGTTAGAATTGCCAAGGGCTTAGGCTTGATTACAACAAATGCCAAAAATTTCTATGACAATCTTGGGACACTTTACAATTCACATTCCTACTCTCCATATAGAATTTGCAATTGCAACGAGTTGGGCATTCAAGGAGGGAGGAAATGATGGGCACTTGTTATCATCCGTAGAGGTACATGGAACATTCATTTTGTTGTGCCCGACAAGAGAGAATGGATGTCCATTCTTGCTAACATGAATGCAGGCGGGGCGACCATTCCTTCATTTTGCAGTTTTGGTGGCAAATACTTCCTCTAAAAGTACATTCAAAGGTGCGAGCCGGGACCCACTATGGCTATCCAAGAAAATGCATGCATGTCACATTTTATCCAAAGTGTTGAAAGACTAGGAGGCATCTCACTTGAGAGACAACATTTGTTGATAATGGATGGACATACTAGTCACATAACCCTTGAAGTGGTAGAAGAAGCGAAACTTGGAAGGTTGGACTTGCTAACTCTCTTGTCCCACACATCCCACACTATACAACCACTGACTGTAGCGTCTTCAATCCATTCAAAGAATATTTCAAAGCATACCGTGACTATTGGCAAGCCCAAAATTTGACAAAGACAACCACAAAAGAAACATTGGCTCACTGGATTTTACTAGCTTAGAGGAAGGCATAATCGGAAAAGAATATAAAAAACGGATTCAAGGGCACCGAAAATTTTCCCCTCAATAAAGAGGCCATCCAATGACACTTGAAACCGTCTCAAACATTCTAGCAACCCTTTAAAGAAGAAATGACAACGCGTACTCTCAACCTAAAGCATTGAAACAAACAACAAACATGATATTAAACGACCAAAGCAAACATGACAAAGAAGGTGGGGGGTGAAAGTGGTAGATGATGGTGAAGAATATTTACATGATTCTCAACAGAAGGCAACAAACACTACTAGAGATTGCGTACAATCTAGACATGTAACATGACATTTATTGAAGTAAACAAAGACGTGACTTAATATCATATATTACTAGAAATTGTGTTGTCTACGTCATGTCTTGGGGGACCATGCCCTACATCCCATGGATTGTTCATTTGGACATAGCCAATATGTTTAGGACCATTGCTTATGATGTCTGAATATACTAATTGTTTTACGGGCTCCACACTAAATTATTACTTAACGTTAAAACGTGCATGCATGTGTAGGGCTATCATTGGTTGATATGTTGAATAATGAGTGGTCTTATTTTGAATAAAAAAGATATTCATCATACGTAAGTCCAATCCTCACCTCCCGAGCCTTGCCATCTATAAGCACCTATAGTTCTATGTGCCTAGCCTAGTAGGCTAAGCCAAGGGGGGGGGGGCCAAGGGGTTTGATCCTTGAACCTCTTGGCTCTCACATAGAGGCCTTAGCCGCTAAGCCACCACTCCGCGCATGATACATTTGAAGTATTTAAAACATTTGTATATAGAGGCCCCAAGTTACTATTTATATTTTATTTACTATATACAATATAATATCAACTATATACGGCATATATTATTTACTATTTATTATTTACTGCTTATAATTTATTATCCAGTATTTGTTGTATAGTGCCTATTATTTACTATTAAGTGTCTCGTATTTGTTATTTACTGCCTTGTATTTACTATTTATATTATCATATTTACTATGTACTGCCTAATATTCATTCTTTATAATTTATAGTATTTTATATATAGTATTTTATAATTTCAGTATGTTATTATTATCTACTGTATATAGTATATTATTTACTATTTATGGTATGATATTTACTATTTACTATTTATAGTATATTATTACTATTAATGGTCTGATGTTTCTTATTTTTATGATTTTATGATTTTATTTTATTTATTTTATTTATTTAATTTATTTTTAGTAGGTTATTATTATATACTGTATATTATATATTGTTTACTATTTATAGTCTAATATTTAATATTTAATATTCATAGTATATTAGTATTATTAATGGTCTTCTGTTTATTATTTCTATTATTTATATTATTATCTATTTTATATAGTTTATTATTTATTATTTTCAGTATGTTATTCTTATCTACTGTATATAGTATATTATTTACTATTTATGGTATGATATGTATTATTTTATTATTTTATTGTATTATTTCTATTTATGATGTGCTATTCTTATTTACTATTTATAGTATAATATTTTGCTATTAACAGCCTTTTATTTATTATATACTGGAAACTGTCTACTATTTACTGTGTATATGATTTTCCACATACGCCCTAAAAATTACCGACCATAATTCAGACAATCTATTATGCAAATTGTCTAATGTTGATGTGAGTTGTCCTATAAACAATATCGGGCCGTCAATGTGTCAACAATGACTATTTTCCAACACTTATACTAGGAACATGTCGATTTCCTTTTTTTCATGAAGTGTTGGTCCAATTAGCACATGCCTGCTAAAACACTGTACTAAAAACCATTGTTTCTCTTGTAGTGAAAATTTGCTAAGGAACGGGAACCTCGTGTGGAAAATTATTATGTCAATATGGATCCATCTAATTGTGATATGTTGGCGGAGATGGAAGGCTTGGACCTGGACATTAAAGTTGTCAATTCCATCCACACCTCTTAATCATGTTGTCAATCACCCTGTGCATGACAAGAAGCCTTGAGATTCACTACTAGATTTCACAAAATCCATAGTGATTACTTCTAATGACTACTTGAAAGTTATAGTAGAACAAGAACAAATAAAAATCAATGGAGCAAACAAAAATGAAAGAACTTGTGCAAAAAAATTAGAAGTGAAAAATGAAAAGTTGTCAAACGACAAGAGGAGGAATAACAATAGGAGACATGAGCAACAAAATTTGCGGAGGCATGGGCCTTGAGAACATGAGAGCGGAGAAAGCCAAGAAAATGGTATAGCGCCTCAAAGCGCAATGGTGGAAGATATTGGAGAATGTGGAGAGGGCATCGGGGTGACAAACAAATCACCTCAAACATGAATGCAATGAGAGCCAAATGCATAGTGTAAATGGGATGTCAGCAACAACGCCATTCCTGCCTTTCACTTCTTTTTTAAACCATACAAAAGCACACGAAAAGAAGAAGGAAGTGAGTAATTCTAGTCCTACAACTTCATGATTTGGTGTAGGGAGCCAATATATTTGGGGATGGTGCATGTTAGCATGGAATTTCTAAACAAATCTTTGCACAAAATACAATAGTGGCAATTACTCTCCATTTTTAAATATTTGTATAAAACCATTCATATCTAATGCTTGTAGTTAATGATTTGTAAATTTACAAAGAGGAGGCATCAATTCATTCTTGGAAAGAGGGCATTGACAAGAATCCTTTGATACCAACCATTGCATTGTCTCCAAATAGAAAAGGTCTACAATGTCAAATGTAGTTTTCAAGACTAAGTAAAGGCATAGTCTCTAAATCAAGGTTCATAATCCAAACTCCGTACGTACTTATCTTCACTTCTATGAAAACCTATTAAATTTCTTAACTATTTAAGACAAAGCAACTTCAAAATGAAATGTTTTTTGGAACCAAAAGGCATTTGACCCCACACCAAGTTGCATACTAAGACCTTGTATTGTTTCTCAAACTCTTTGAAGTCCAAAATTTGGCCAATGATTTCTAGTCATAATGAACAATTTTTTGGCCCACAAAAGCATCATCACTGAGTTATTGGTGATTTGTTGAGGCCCCATGAATATCTTAGAAAAAAAAACCTTGCCTTGATCATAGCCTCAAGAATATTAAGGTAGTTCAAGCTCAAGGATGACTTATTGTGACTTCAAGTTGCAAGAGAAAGAATGGGCCAAGGTGAAAATTAACCATTTTTAATGCTTCTAATAGATTGATCATTTGTTATTTCACAAACTAGAGAAGCAACATGCTTGGAAAGAAGGAGGTCATTGAGAGGACTCCATTTGATACCATTTGTATTTGAATTGGGAAACTTGTACACTTTCAAATGTCAAATTTTTAGAAAACACCAAAATAAAATAAAATTAGAAAGCATGTATTTGTAGGTCACCCCAAGAAGGTATTTATTTTTGCTTCTACAAAAGTGTTTAACACATGCTTACAAACTGAAAGCAACTCAAAAAGAGTGTATAGAACTTAAAACTCTTTTAGGCTCAGCTCCAAAATTCCAAATGGTTGCGGGTGCTACAAAGAAGAAAAAGGATTGCATGAATTTCCAGGGTTAAAGAGAAAAGCTCACACACCGATGACAATAGATTTATTTTATTATGATTGATAGCAATGCACACCCTTCTAGCAAGAAAGACAAAGATCCGCATCTTCCTCCAAACTCCAAATGTCCAATAGATTTGTGGGTTTGCTCCATGCTCGAAGTAGCCTTTGCAGTGCAACCACTACAAAAAATAGCCATGCCATTCATGCCCTACACCACTTCTTTACAATACACTCAACTTCGCCATCGACACCACAACCAACACTAAATCCTTACATGTTTCTACAACCCACTTCTCACCATCATTATGTCCACAACTTGTTTGACCTTGGGCATCCACATTGCAAGCAACATCTTCAACTGAGAATGTGGGGGAAATGGAAGGAGTTGTCGCAATTTTGCAGGTGCATAGTAGTGCTCGAGAGGGGTAGGGAGTTGCACAAAATTAAGGAAATGGGATGGTGGTTCATGGAGCCCTTCCAGGCTAGTGATGGCAAATTAAATGAGCAAAATTAGGTTCATACAAATGTAAGTATAGTAGACTCTTCTTGCCAACTTGTCCACCAACATCTTTTGGTTTCTAAATCCTCATTTACAGTTATGCTATCACCATGGAATGAAGAGTGCCATGACACATGTCCCTAGATTTAATTGAGGAAGAATTTGTCAAAACGAGTGGTTATGGCATACTCTAGACATTGGTTATGTGTTGAGGCCAACTTTTGGCTTCAAAAATTCACAATAATTTCAATTTAAAGAATAAAATTACTGGAAAAATTGTAGTCCTCCTAATTTCTATCTTCTTATACAGGAAAATTTGCATTGGCTTATACTTCTCTAGATCTGGTGGATAACTTATTAAGTGATTGATTATGGACATCTTTACCTTAGCACTTGTAATCTTTTGGATGTAGCTCCATATTACTTGCTGATAAGGCATGTCCAACATATATAAAGCAAACATAACTTTCGATTGCAAGGTGTTGGAGAAATGGACTCACCTAAAGATGCAATAGCAATTATGCCCACATTCGAGGAAGTGCATGGTATTTACAAGGTGCCATCAATTGATTGGAATTCGTACATTGAGCGCACAAAGAGTGTTGTGGACAAGGCCGTGAAAGAGTTGTTAACATATTACTATTTCTATTGGATCATTAGGATAGAAATTGCAAGCTTGTGGCGGATTTGTTAGAAACTACTTGAAGACGTTTGCTATTGCTTGTGGATGTGAGATAACATTATGAGGATCCTTTGGATTTCATAAAAACTAAATTTCGACCAATATTCATTCTTATTGTGTTGTTTGTCCTCATGTGTGAATGTGAATTCAATGATGGCTTTTGAATGTAGATTGTGCAACATGGATATCTAGATATGTTAGTTTGTCCTCACTTATGTGAATGTGAGGTCAATGATGGCCTTTGAATCTAGGTTATGGAACATGGTAATATTGATTTTGTGATTTGTCTTCATGAGCGAACATGTACATTCAATGCAATGTGGACTAGGAAATCAATCAAGGACATGCAAAAAGTGAGTTCATTGAACTTGAAACTTCAGTGCACTGCAATCCATTTATTAGCAGCTTGTAGGCATTTGCATTTCAATAACAGGCATTTAAAAACAATTGCTTCCAATAACAAGCACTCACAAATGGTTATATGTAATTGGAAGCACTAGATCTAGACATATTCAATAGTCTCCTTCCCAACTACAATCGTCTACAAGCTCAAGGTGGTCACCTATAAAATTGTAGAAGAAATCCAATCTACACTAGTGCATGAAGTTCGTCAAGATGGTTGCGACTCTAAACAAATGGTTCTACTTCGGTTTGGTGGCATCAAACCATTTCATGAGCCATCAAATTTTACGCTTCACCCACCAATGTACCATTCCACTCTCACTTGGTAGCCATCCTGCATTTTGTTGTACACCGTGAATACTCCATCATTCATATATGGGGGCCTCTCTATATTGCCAAGTCTCTGCATAATAAACATATTCTCACCAATGTAGGTGGGATCTCCAAGCAAGTATTCAAAGTATCCGTCATCATGAATGAAGTGTGTATGCCGACGTTTATAGAAGTTGGAGTGATGGAGAATTATAACATCATAAAAAGAACCTGAAATCCCAAGTCCAAGTGACTGAAGAAACCTTCATGTGACACGACAAGCATATTGTTCATACAACACATCTTCTTATGGCCATTAATATATTTTTGGCACGGTTTGGATTATTCCAAGGCTTTCAGACTTTGACAAGAGTACAATTAATGATTCCGATGCAACCAGGAAAGTGCGGATTCAATCTTGACAAGCATCTCTGCTCAACCTCTTTGAGCCAAGATATCTCGTGAGCAAGAGCATTATTGATGCATGAAGCAATGAAAATCACTTCATCGCACACAATGGAGTGTGCGATGCTCCATTGAAAAGATTTTGAATCATAACTAATGACATTATCATGCTTCAAACACATTATGAAATTGAGCAATCATCATGCAACCATCAACTGCATAGGCATATGACTCATAATCCTTTCAATTCTTGTGCTACGTGCATTGTCGCAATTGGTAAGACATACATAGGAAGCACACTCATCGATATCATGAACCTCATAATTAGTCAAAACCTTAGAGGCACCTCAAGCATACAACTAAGGATGTTTGTAACCCCCTCGTTGTGGTTGACAATTGTTTGGCCTCCTTCTTCAATTTTTTAGCATTATACATGTTGTGAGTGCTAGAAAAAGTTGTCATCATGGTGTAGACTATCAAAAGTGACTTCCTCTAGCTCTTGCAAGATTTCATCATCCGTGTCCGTTCCCAAGTTGGAGTCTACAAAGGGTACATAATTCATGCTTAAAGATGAGACAAGTGGCATGCTTTGTGATGGTTTGTATTTTACAAAGTCTTTAAACCCTAAACCAAGGTTAAAAAACCACATTCAACAATGAGAAACGAAAAAAATTTGATCCAAAATGGAATGGTTCGCCAAGTATGTCAAGAACGTGAATTAGGAATGTGAATCGGGAACGTGAGCTCAAAATGTGAGCATGCTATGTTGACTAAGTGGTCAATGCATGGGCCCCGCTAGGTAAGGACATGCCCATGTGTGCCGGGAGCCAAAACCCTAAACTTTTAATTAAGTAGCACAAACTCAAGACTAGACTCTGAGATGAAACTCTAGCCTCCCGGCCCCAAGACTTTAGGATAACTTTGTTAAAAGTGGTTGGAATCCTTCAGTTTTTCTTTGTTATATCTTCTTCTCCAATTATATTTTATACTACATCTTAAATTTGAGTAGGACCCTCTAATCATTCAACCTTGACCTCATGAGACTAGATCTTGGCTTATGAATGACTCTTGAAGGCAACTTTGTCCAAAAAGAAGGTCTTAGGAAGGTCATAATAGGTATCATTGTGTTACTCATTAAATTTTCTTGGCAATGGCGATGATCCCAATCCATTATGAAAAGATGGTTGTTGACAAGAAATTTTTAAGTCAAAAATAATGTTTTTTTCCCCTTTGTTCACAGTTGTACAATGTGTATAAATTTCATATTCAGTTTTTTGTGGGCTTTTTTTCTTACCTCAAAGTGTATATCTATTATTGGTATAATCTTGAAAGTTTGGATTATTATTTTAGTACATATATTTATCATAATTTCTCGAATTTTGATGATTCTAAATCGATTATGGACAATTTATGAAAACTACTAAATATTGCTCCCGTATTGATGTGATCTTAAAATCATTAACAACTTGCTTTTTAGATGATCTCATGAAACCACGATACACTCCATGAAGTTAAGCTTTAAGGTGCACCGATCAATGTGAAAGCCCTTAGCAATCTTACCATCATCAATACATGATTGGCAGGCCCCATAATTTCATGTAGATACATGTACACTCGTGTAGATTGCAAGCTTGTGTTGAAAGGTCTGGAATCCATGAACATAGTATTTGTGCAAACAACACATTCACATGTGACGTTTTGTTTTCAAGTCCAACTCAATTTCTTGTCTTGTAGAGTGCACTTCAACTTTGGGAAAAAAAATTGTATTTGGAAACTAATTTTTGTAATGCCACCTATGGTACAAGTTCACAACGTAAGAAGAAGTCTTTTATTATTATGATTGTTATGTTTTTGATTGCTATCAAGAGTGTTTGAAGTAATAATGAAATATATAACATTCGTGATATGAAATGACTTCTTCCCTCATTATCACTTGCACAAACTACTAGCATTTTGTAAATACATCCAGATGTAGTTGGCAAAAGTTGCCTTCAAATACCAATTCTAGCCGGCCTTCCTTGCTTTGAAGAAGAAAAAAAATTTGTGACGTTTTTGTGTGCCATGTGACATTTTCGCAAATACCATGTTCATGATGCTAGGGTAAATTCAACCATCATGGATGAAGGGGCTCTAGAAAACAAATATGCCCCTTCTAGGCTGAGGGTTGATTCATTCCAATGGTGGATTAATTTGGGGTCTTTGATACTACTTTTGTTGTTAAATAGGCTTAATAAAGAATATTTCACTACCTTTCCACCTTGTCAATTGAATGAGTCTAGACGTTGTGTGTGCATAAAAGTAGCACCAACATGAAAGCGGCACCTATCTTTCATCCTTAAACTATCAACATGTGAGTGCGACAATACATGAAGTAAGCCAAAGTTTAAAACCCATTAATCATATGAGACATTAAGTACACTATAGCACCAAGTTGGCCAACTACAATGACTATCTTTGATGATTCATCTACTCGCTTAATGAGGCCTTGTAAAGTGAGTTCAACAAAAAGGTTAATAAAAGCTCATTCAATACAAGACTCTCACGTGCTTCAAGGTTGTTTTTGTGGTCCATCTCACATGATAATCCTATCAGTTAGTCAAAAGTCCATATTGATAACTACCTTTTGCTAGTTTCCATAGATTGCATATGAACTCTCAGATTTCCAAAACCAATTATAATAAATATGGTATGTCATCACACCTTTGCAGATTTACCCTAATTTTATTTTCGATGCGTTTGTGATCTTGGTAAGTCCCCCAAATTGTGCAAAGTGTACGGAGGTGTCGCTTTAAAGCATGCTTACCTTGACGTACGCAGATCTTATTCATTTAGTTCATCCTCATCAATGACCTATATTCGAGTTGTCACTAGTAGAAAATTATGCCAAAAAGAACCGAAGCCAAAATCGGTTGTGGTTCTTTTCACCAGCCCGATATGCAGTCGCTAAATGACTGCATATTTATTTTTTGGGTTTAGCGACTGAAATTTCAAGAATTTGGGGGTGTTTTAAATACAGTTGGAAAGGTCTTGAAAAAATATGTAGTCGTTTAGTTATTGCAAATCAGGCTGGTCAAAAGAGCCGCAACCGGTTTCAGTTGCAATTTCTGGGGCATAGTTTTTTACTAGTGTGTGTATGGTTCAATCATTTCTAAGAACAAAACCTAACACGACGACATGTGTCCAAAATACATACACCAACCATTCTAGACACCACAGTCAACACAACCAAGTGAACCTAGATACACATTCATTGAAGACATCAACACACATGCACTTTCAAACCTCATAACTAAATCAAAACAAGTCCGATTGTCGATCCGATTGTTGCCGATGCTTCATCATAGATTTGCTAATACAGCACAAGTTTCCCCTTAACGTAAAAGTTGCCCTAGATACACATTCATTGAAGACATCAACGCACATGCACTTTCAAACCTCATAACTAAATCAAAACAAGTCCGATTGTCGATCCGATTGTTGCTGATGCTTTATCATAGATTTGCTAATACAGCACAAGTTTCCCCTTAACGTAAAAGTTGCCAGAGAACATGAAACGATGCCACCGAAGCTTTAGGGTTGCCGCGACTTCTTAAAGCACTTTAGCGTGCACAAGGAATGCCATGTTCGAAGTTCATGCATTAAGTTATGTATTATACATAAGTGCCTTTGAGAACATGTGCCCCCCCCCCCCCCCCCCCCCGAGGTCAAAACATGGGCATCAATCATCAGCCATGAGGACTGATCATGGGCCCCTTTGCGAAAGAAATTTTCCCACATGGCACTCTCTTATTGGCCAAAGAGCCAACCTTAACATTGACAGTAATAAAGGGACACCTATAAAGTTGACTTTGGTTCTGTACTACATAGGTACCTACAACTGCTCATTGATAGGCTCATAATTCATTTTATAGGCTGCGTTTCAAACTTTACACTTGAGAGTTGATACATGCACTAAACCCTGAACCATGCATTCAAAATATGGTTAATTATGATTAAAGTTGGGTCTTGATTATTTTATGCTAATATAATCGTGGGACTTGTGTTGAGAGTTGGGTCGAGCTTTTTGCTCAACCCAACTCTCAACCAGTGATCGGAGAGATGTTTGGGCATAATCAGTTGAGATTCTAGTGTTTGCAAGTCCAACCGGTTACATGTTGACATCTTCCGGTTTTCCTTGATTAAGTTGGGGTATATTCTATACATTCCTAAAAAATGATCGGTAATTTTCCTGCAATCTTGAACTTCAACCAGTTGCTTCTCAAACTTAACTGGTTCATTTGTAATTAACTGTCGGTTCCCCCCGATCATAGCTCTCAACACAAGTCCCAAGCCTCATCTCTAAAAAGTGTTGTCATGTGTGCATCCATCTCATACTTGGGACTTGGGAGCTCTGTGAAGTGGTAAGTCCCAACTTTCATGATCTTAACGGTTGAGATTATTGGATTGACCTCAAGTGACTTGGGGATTAGGACTTGGGAATATGTGTGAACCGGCCACGTTCTTCACCAGTTGGGGTTTACACTATAGCCAAGACTTCTCTAGTGGAGAATTTCAAGCATGGATGAAAAAATGGCATATTTGCCAACATGGCAACATTTTTTTTTGCTAAAGGGAATTCTCTCGAGGTCAAGTTTCTTGGGCAACCTCAAACCCGCAAACAAGAAACTTGGCCTATGGAGAACTCCAACTTAAAGTATGTATAAATTTTTAATTTTTAAATTAATAATAAATATTTTAATTTTTAAATCCATCTTGTCCATAACCTTGTATTGGGCCGAACTTCTTGACCAACCGGTGCACTTCCTCACCATGTTCTAAATCAACCTCCATATTACGACACGATTGAGTAAGGATTTGTGGTATCTACATAAACTCATCCATTGCATTGGTGAAAATGTAGTGAATTATATTATAGCTTGTAAAGGACTATTTTTGGATAGTTTGACACTGGAAACAACATCAAAGACCCTAGATTAGTGCAATGGAGTGTAGTTGGAATGAATTGGTCCTCACATTATATAGGGCAATTGCTTTTACTAGAGCCCCTTCATCCATGATGGACGAGTTCACAGAGATGCTACGAATCTTGAGCCATTACAACACTCAATTTATATGACACCTTGACTATACAACACATTTCCCGTCAACCTAACTTTCAAGTGTTGATTTACCCCCATATATACTACCGATTACGATGTACGTGATGCAACATTTTGTAGGCTTGAATTGTCATATTAAAGAGGTAATTAATGTGCATAAGTAGTGGGACCCACATGTATTTCAAGGTTCATATGTGATTAATACTTTGGAACATGCAGGGGGACCCTTGGCTATGTTGTGAGCATGGGGGAACATTGTGAACATACAAATACAAATGTTCTTCAATACTTAGGTATCTTTATTATGTATTCACAAAATGGCATTTTGCATTGAATAAGTCATTTACTTTTTAAACCTTGATAGTACGACATTTGAGGCCAAATCTTCATATTACCAAGAATACAATGTTTGGATAATATGACACTTTCTTGCACGACCAAATGTGTCTTAAGAAAGAGGGAGAACAATGCTCTTAAGGTTTTCCATTGTCAACTTCATCTAGTAATAATACTAGGTAGTAGTAGTTTTTTTCTTGCTTCATTAAAATAAAATGAGATTGATTTTAAACTCCAAGAAGCCGAAATGCTCATGGGACTCAAAGTGCATTGTGGTGATGTCAAATTGGCTAATCCCTTAAAGTGGTGGAGCGTGGTAGCCTCCGTAAGATAGAGCCTAATGCTGACCTATTGGTCTAGCAAGTGAAAAAAGTAGAAAAAATATTTCATGTTTTAAGGGTGTCAAAGGTGTTGTGTTTAGGAGAGTGGCATTTAGCTTCGCATGCAGTGCCATTGCTTGCTAGTAGCTAGATGGTGGGACCCCGTCCCTGGAGGCAAGCCATCACCTAATGTGTAGGTACTACGTATAGAGTCTATTATATTGTTAGTGGGTAGAAGTTTTTAATTAATTATGTATAGTATAGGGTGCTTTAGGTGTGTGAAACATTGTTTTATGTAATTTAGAATTAGACATTACATCATAAAATACCTAACAAGTGCATAAAAAATACCATAAAAATAAGGAGCTCGATATGGGAAAATCATATACCTTGCATTTCAAATATGGAGAATGGACATATATTTGTTGATGTTTAGTAAAGAACCAAGGGATGGATGAAATCACTTCTAAAATTGTCACCCCAACAACTTTTAGACCAAGGTTTCATTATCTAATGTCTTCAAAGGAGGTCCAACCCAATGAATGGGGCTTATAGATTATCATATAATTTAATGTCTTTGGGGAATCGGGATGTTTTTACATATAAGTAGTATAGGTTACCATTAAATCAATCATTCGACAATTTAAAATTATCCATATGGTGCTAATAGTCACAACAATTTACCATTATTTTGAGAATTAAACTGGCTAATAAGAATGACCTATGTTTTTCATGATTTATGTTTAGTGTATATAATGAAGGCATTTATCACAATAGATTAAAACCCTCATTATACATACATGATAGTTTTATAGCATAGTATTAGTAAATATATCCTTATTTTCTCATGTATATGGGGTTTTATTTCATATTCACCCACACACGTCATTTAAAATTTCTAATCAAGAGTGGACCCCCCAATGAAAGTTCATGAGTATATCTGCAAGGATTTTATATATATTTTTAATATAAATGATGCCAATGTAGAGTAATGGGATCATTGCCAAACATAGCACAACATTATTAAGCATGTGTGGGAAGTTAAGTTTCTAAATCAATACAATGGCTAGGTCCAGGCTAGGCAACATACCCAAGGGTGGGCTCTTGATTGGAAACCTAGATGATGTGCGTGGGTTACTATGAGATTAAACCCCCTATATACAAGAAGATTATAAAGAGAAACAAATGTGTACATACTAAAGGGATGCTAGAAAATGGACTCATATATTTATACTAATCTTTTTGGTTATGATGTGATAAATGCTCTCACTAAATACAAAAATATAAATCATGAATTAAATAGGCCTTTGTGACTTGTAACATCCACTCTTGCTTTCCAATGGGAAAGTTTTTTTTTAACATTTTTGCATTCATAGCATGTAACTCAACGACTGCATCAAGCAAACAAAGACAAGAGTACAAATAACTTAGCCATAATTTGTAGAACAAAAATGAAGTTTATAAAAACCTGGAACTCAAATGCAAACCCTAACAACGATGGACAAGGTAGTTGTTGATGACCATTACCACATGACAACAATGGATGACACAAACCGGGTTAAAATAACATGCTTATTGCCGATTTTTTCTCTAAACCGTAGGGCCCCCTTTTGTACATCTACCTTCACTTCAATATTCTTGATAGCCTTATTAGATGTATAAATTAAAGAAAAGTAATACCTCTCCTTTATGTATACTATGTACATTAATTTATACCTTTTCTTACACTCACGTTAGTTCATACATGGTACTCCCTCCGTCCCAAAATGATTGTCCTACCCCCCGGAGTTTTATATCCCAATATGTTTGTCGGACAAACATTTTGGGATATAAAACTCCGGGTGTTAGGACAATCATTTTGGGATGGAGGGAGTATGAAGAGTCTGCCCCTTGGGGCAACATGACATGTGTCTTGTATATGTGGCATTAAACAAAGGCTCTCCTTACTTATCCACGTGTAGAGATCCTAGCATATCAACTCAAATTACGACATTCACGTAAGCATCCCAAAGGACCAAATGATGTTACGAGAGATGCAAATGTTGTATTATCAATTTTATGTTTTCATATTGCATGATCTAAGAAGATGAAATATGAAGATAATCAGATATGTTGAATCACGGGTAGATCACTCTAAGGCATTTTTGTGCACCACGTGCGGCCGGGGTTTTTTTTTTTGTTTTGGGGCTATTTACCTTCAAGGGCTGAATTAAAGCCTCCCTATAATTACTTAAATTTCAAAAATGACTCATTTGTTTGCACCCTTCCATTACTTATATTGTCCAAATCACTGCAATTTTTTGTACTCTATATCCCTTTTAAGTAATAAAAGCTAATCTACTTCCTAACGCAATTGACGAGTGTTGAGGGAAAGCATGGAAACAAAGAATCCCCGTGAGTCCTAAACCCATTTACATACCATATTAAACATACCTTCTAGGATCCTTATTTTCAGCCCCTATATTAATTTTACAAAAAAACAATGGCCCACGTTTTATGTCCATCTAACTTACTTATAATGGGATTGTCTACATTAAATGGCCCCTTCATTATTTGAAATTTATTTATAATTTTTATTTCAAATGATTTTAATCTTCTCTATATTATGCCACACGTCGTTTTTAAAATGCACTAAGTGATCTACCCGTGTGTTGAATAATTGATTAGCTAAATGCTTGATGCAACTTGATGAATGTTGACTTAGCATCAAAACAATATTAAACATTGAGTAACACGTACATATCATTTACATAACGTTACATTACCACCCCCCCCCCTTGGCATGTTCATTTATGTGGTATGGTTCTCATGGCATATTCCACATGATTCTCAATGTGTAGTGAAAGTTGCCCCCGAGATAACTACCATGCCTTAACCCACAATGGCTTGGTGGGGGAATGATAACCTTTAACCATGACAATGTAGAAGCAATCCACTCATGCTTAAATCTTAGAAGGCTTTTATTGGGAAGAACATCTCTCTCACGAGCTAAAAGAATGATACTATGTAAAAATACTCACTCGATATTACCAAACGTTGGCCACTTGCATTTTGAGATGGAGTGTTAGTTACTAGATCAATGAATGTGGATCATCATCCCATTTGGATGATTCTAACTCACCAATCAAAGTAGAAGGGGTTCAAACCAACATTGAATTGGTATCGTCTTTTCTCGATACCACTTGGGTATCTACAATGAGGATATTACAAAATTTTGATACTAATTATGGTATGTGCATTTGATGGCATTTTTGTTTTGAGACCACTGAAATTTGCATACCATCTAAAAGACTTGCATACTACACTAGTATCAATATGGTATTAGAATGAACCCACCAATCAAAAGTGCAGGAATTTCAAACCACTGTTGGATTGGTATTGTCTTTCCTTGATACCACTCGGGTGTCTATAATGAGGATTTTACAAAATTTTGATACCAACACGGTATGTGCATTTGATTGTATTTTTGTTTATGAGACCATTGGAGTCTGTATATCATCCAAAAACATGCATACAAAGTACTCTTTTAAAATGGTATGGACCCAAATAACAACTTGGGTATTCAAAGATGTTTCTCAGCTTAAGATACCCACCAAGTGAAAAATATTTGACCGGTACTACAATGTTGATACCCGTCGGGTAGGTTCTTTGAATACCATTATTGTTATTGGTTATTGATAGCATGTAGACTCTAGTGGATTGCAAAGGCCCAATAACCGAACCACCTACAAAGCGAAATTTGGTCCCACTCCGGAGGGCCTCCCAAGCACTCAAATAATAGAGAAACCAACAAAAAACGGATGAAAGTCATCCACTGATGGTAAATATCATCCACATTGTCTTACCAAGTCCCTCCTGCAGCACGAAGGCAGTGTGACGGACCTTCCCCCTCGCCTCGCCATCGCCCGCGCCCATCGTCATAGCAACAGATCCACCTCGCAACGGCGAATTTATCACCTCTATCTCGTTGGGGATTCCCGCAGACCGCATTTAATCGCAAGCGAGCTTCTAATGCGCTTTACGGTGCGCAATTTGGTGCAGAGTTTCTCCTTTTCGTCCCCCGCGAACATCGATGTGGAGTCGTTCCGGGCTTGTAGATCTGGTTGTGGAGATGAATGGTGGAGTGATAGAGAGGGTGGTTTTGTGGTCGCGCAATTCATGGTGACAGGGCGGGTAGCAGCGGATTGATTATCTCCCCTCTGCCGCGAGCGCTTGCTATAAGTATCTGTCGCAATACATGTGCTTGTATGTAAAAGAGATTGTTCTTGGAGGGAGGAGGCTCTTGGAAGATGGACGTCGCGGGGGGCGTCAGTGTGGAAGGTGTTCACCCGGGAGGCATCACTGCCAGCCAGGTACGTGCAAAATGTCTGCCACTTGGCATATTGTTGATGAATGACGAACTGCAATGAAAAGAAGAATCCATTTCGCTGCGTTGTTTCGTGAACGGTTCGTCGGTAGCTTTCCCCTTCGACATGTGCTTGTTATGTGGTTTTGGCAATGCGGTCATCGTGTGTTCCAAGGAGGATGAATGACGAAGACTTCAACATTATGCATCTCGGGAGGTTGAATTTGAGGAAACAATCTTCTACCTGCGAATTCGCGTATAAATCGCAGTTCGTCTCATTCTGCTTCTCCTCTTCTCGTCGTGTTATCGATCTTGTCGAAAAAATAGCCTTTGAGCTGCTTCGATTTACATTGGAGTGTCTTGAACTGCTCGTCGGTAGCTCCTTCGTCATGTGTTTGTTATGTGGTAAGGTAATGTGGTTGTCGTGTGTTCCAAGGAGAGGCCGAATGATGAACAAGTTTGGAGGTAGAAGCCACTCTGGTTCCTAATTATGCATCTCGGGAGGTTGAATTTGAGGAAAGAATCTACCTGCGAATTCACCGATATATCGTACTGTTCGTGTGTTATTTTGCTTCTCTTCCTCTCGTCCTGCATCGATCTTGTCGAAATGATAGCCTCCGAGCTGCTTGGATTCCCATTGAAGTTTCTCTTCGGTTGTTCAAAGAGAAGAAAGCTTCATCTGTAGAGACTAAATAAGAGCAGAATGCAATAAAACTACTGGCGGTGTCAATGTCGGCTTCGGCGTCAAGATGATTTTTCACTAAATGATGCATCTTTCGTAAGAAGGCCTAATCTTGCCAGAGATTATATTCTCAGAGACTCATATTTTGATCACAGTGCCTTCAGAAACGAAACACTTGGACTCAGTGACATTCTTTTCTCCGGGCTCATGGACAGTCAATGAAATTTTGTTCCCTTGTCGAGGCGTTTAAGTATGTGAAAAGAAGTCCTCAAACATGCCTGGTGAGAAAGGGGTACGAAGGTTAGGTGATCTCCAACGTGGAAGATGTGGAAGATGTCTGTACATTCGATTCCAATTAAACTCGATTGCTTGTGCGATCCAAATTATAGTACATTGCAAACCGTATAACCAAAGTTTTAGCTTTCATGAGACATGTTGGAGAAGCCATAGTCCTGATCAGCTCTGTTCCTTGCTTCAACAAGAAGGATGACAAAATATATTGCAAAACACGACTTACTAAACTCTAATTTTGTTGACTGTTCACCGGTTTCTGATTGTACTCAGATATGTAAACGGTTCTTACATAATCAGAGATTTATAACAATCCGTTCATGACAAGTTTATTCAATCTTTGTGTATGTTATGATTGGTGGGAAGAGCAGGTGGCGTTCTTTCTTGGGTTGATGCCCTTAATAACTGCTTGGATCTATGCTGAAATTCTGGATTATAAGAAACTGCCTCCCCCTGCGAAATTGTGAGTACCTTCTGCTCTCTCTCTTTCTGCGTTTCATTCCCCTGCCGCTTTGGCCAAAACTTCACCTCAAGGCACATCATGACGCTTGATTTCTGGTGATGCATTCAAGGTAGGTTTCAGGGCAGAATGACATTGCCTATCTCCTTGAGCACTGAAATATTTAAACCTTATTACGGATAGTGTATTTAGTTTCAGACTTCTTTGCTTGAATTGCTTGCAGAGATTGTCACAGCTGAATTCCAGGCCAGTGTGATGGCTTTGATGAGTTGAATTTCTAGAAATTAGAACAGAAGAGCGATCAAGGCATGTAGTGTAGTTTTCTCATCTAAGCTAAATGTTCTGTTACAGACATTCAGATGCGAGCTTAAATGACCTAACGGAGGGTTGTAAGGAGGAGGAGAAAGCTGCACTTCTTGAGGCTGGTCTCCCCCTGAGTGGGACTGTAAAAGGAGGGCCTTCTTCAATCCAATCATCTCTTCTGAAGTAAGTGATACCTTATATATATCCGTCAGTAAGTCATCAAGTATTTGCACACTCTAATCTGATGTACAGTTTATTAGTGAAAGAAGTAGTCTGTCTTATTCATGTGATAATTGCCTTTAGTATGTCGGAATGTATTAACCCTGTCCCTAATACTGCCGGGACTGCAAGTTATAAATATTCCTTTAGGTTTTGTTGCTATATTACAAATAGTCTCTGAGAACGAGGAGTTGAATCTCATTTGTGAATACTGGAAGACTGGGATTATGGGATTGCTGAGATGACTCATTAACCTGTCTTGTTTGCTCTTAGTGCCCAAACTGATTCTTCAGGTAGGTATAGGTAAACTAGTTCTCATCACAAAAATGCGACAAAGATAGTCTTTGGATCCTTTTTGGCAGTCAAAGGCAATAATTAATGTAGGTGTAGAAAAGAGTATTAAAATCTATTGACCCTGTCCCTAATACTGCCGGGACTGCAAGGTATAAAAACTCCTTTAGGTTTTGTTGCTATATTACAAAAAGTCTCTGAGAACGAGGAGTTGAATCTCATTTGTGAATACTGGAAGACTGGGATTATGGGATTGCTGAGATGACTCATTAACCTGTCTTGTTTGCTCTTAGTGCCCAAACTGATTCTTCAGGTAGGTATAGGTAAACTAGTTCTCATCACAAAAATGCAACAAAGATTGTTTTTGGATCCTTTTTGGCAGTCAAAGGCAATGATTGATGTAGGTGTAGAAAAGAGTGCATCTAGTGCATGCTTATTGAGTGGAATGCTGGGGTGAATGTGCAGGTTGATAACTTTGAATGAGTCTTTCCTGGTGGAGAACCGGATCACACTTCGAGCTATGTATGAAATTCTGACATTTCTGTTCTTCCAGATTTTGACTGTTTGCTTGAGAATCATGATCAATTGAACCTAAGATGGGCAATATTCAGTATGAAGAAATAGCATTGTTCAAAATGCTGTGAGAACACTGTACCTGGGATTTGCTGTAGGCATGGTCATGGGACACACCAACAATAATCAAAGATCAATTTTATATACGCAGCTAACCTGAGGAATGTGGTGACTTGTTTGTAGTGCTGAGTTTGTGGGGCTCCTCTGTTACTTCTATGTCTGTGATCGTACAAACCTCTTTGCTGCATCTAGAAAGGTACAGCATGCAAAGGCTCTTCTTTTCAATTTCACATTTGTTGAGCTTGGTCTGCTATGAGAAGAGAAATTGCATAATGTACCTGCTCGGTAGCTGGAACAAAAGTTTGAGAAATTTGTCTGACAATTGTGATGTCTGAATACTTTGTGCAGCATTACAGCCGGGATGTATTCTTGTTTCTGTATCTCCTTTTGGTATTAGCATCAGCCTTAACTTCCTTGAAGAAGCATGTCGAGAAATCAGCTGCAACAGGAAAATCTATCCTATATCTCAACAGACATCAGACCGAAGAATGGAAGGGTTGGATGCAGGTCCATCAAATTCCAATCCTCCAGCATTTGTTTGCATTTTTAATTGTTGACTGCGTAATACACACCTGTACTCTCTTACATTTCTCTCAACATTATGTTGTCCTTCCTACTTAAGAATCAGAACTTGAGCGCATGTGTGCTTAATTTAGATGCTCTTTCTGGAAAGATGAAGCAAGTGCAAGACTCTGCTATTCTTCATGATGCACACATGCCATGTTTTGATGTCTCTTTCTTAAGTGGTGATCTTTATGTACTCTTTAAAATCTTGTGTTATTCATCAAGCATCTTGGCAAGTCCTACCACATATTGGATGAGTTACCTGGTGTTTGTGGAGTTGAAAAGTTGGTTGTTCTATACTCAATCTATACTCCGCCTGTGCAATTGTTTGATCTACAAGGTACTATTTCTTATGTACCATTACTTTGAAGCGCGAGAATTCTACAACGCAATTCGGGTTTTCATAGCTGCATATGTCTGGATGACTGGATTTGGCAACTTCTCGTACTACTACATCCGGAAAGATTTCAGCCTTGGTCGTTTTGCACAGGTGTGTGAGTTATCTGGGATTTTGTTGGTGCTAATCAATGTGTACAATCAGTAGTGTAATCTGTGAAGCACGTCAAGTTCTAGAAAAGTCAATCTTTAGAAATGTGAGAAGTTTCAGATGAATATACTGTTGATCTTACATTGGTTTAATTGACACAAGTCTCTTGATTTCTGCTACTGTACTAGTTTCCAATTACTAAAGTCAATAGGACTTTCTGGTGGGAGTGTCCCCCCTACAATTTTCCATTGGTTGTTTTGCATACAAATTGAATCATTTCTTTCCACTTTGTGGTGCATGCACGGAGGAAGCGTTTCAAATTCAAATGGAGACCAACCTATTAGGCTTCATTGAGGGTCAAACTTTATTTAGCACCTCTTTTCATGCCAAACTGAGTTTGACTCTCAATGAACCAATATAGAATGTTCTTTATTCAAACCTTCACACTACCTCCAAGCATGCACCAAAAACTTATCAAACATGGAAGGTCTTGTATGCAAAACAACCAACTCCGGATCAAAAGTCATGTTGAGTTAGAGGATAACTATGCTCTCTTCTGAAATTCAAGGTACTCAAATGTTAAGGTGTGATGGTATTGCAGATGATGTGGCGACTCAATTTTCTGGTGTTCTTTGCGTGCATTGTTCTGAACAATGACTACATGCTCTACTACATATGTCCCATGCATACACTCTTTACCCTTCTGGTCTATGGATGCCTGGGAATCTTCCACAAATACAATGAAGTTCCTGCTGTGCTAGCCACAAAGATGGTTCTCTCAGTCCTTCTGGTAATTGTTGTGTGGGAGATTCCTGGGGTGTTTGACAGGTTGTGGCAGCCTTTCACTTTCCTTCTAGGTAATGTTCTGGAAGTTGAAACCCCAATATGTAGAGAGCTTGACCTTCATTTGAGCTCTTAAAATTACAAGGCAAATGGCTACAGACTTGATTTGGAATTGGCAATCATTTTGCACTAATTGTGTGTTTTGCATCCTAGGAGAAGTGGGTGCAGAGCTAAAAATGTCCATTGAAGGCCTGCTTACCTTGGTCACTGTTTTGTAAACTGACTTATATGGTTTATCTTTTAACACAATTGCAGGCTACCAAGACCCGTTAGCAAAGGTGCCCACATCCCTGTTGCACGAATGGCATTTTCGATCAGGATTGGATCGCTACATTTGGATAGTGGGCATGCTCTATGCATACTTCCACCCTACAGTACGTCTGTTCTAACGTTCAACAAAAAATTGAAAGAAGTAGAATTGTCAAGTTTCTTTTTTAAAGAAATGGCAGTCATATCTAGGTATAATATCCTGTTGTCATCTGGCCACTATTATATTTTTCACTAAGAGCTGACAAATTCCACAGCGAAATGCAATTGCACTTGCAACCTATGTTGTGGTACCTAACAAGAAAACTCTTGGTATCTAGGTTGAAAGGTGGCTAGAGAAGCTTGAAGAAATGGAAGCAAAAACAAGACATTACATAAAGTCGGGCATCGTAGCCACTGCTTTGCTGGTACGCTATAGTTTTTAGTTGTTTTAATGTTTTTCTGAGAGTAGGTTGTCTAAGTTGATGCTATTTTGGTGATAAGGTCAGAAGTTGCTTATGAAGTAGAACATGATCTGTGTATTTGGTGTAGTAATTTGCACTTTGTTGGGTGGGATTCTTTAGGTTGGTTTATTGTGGTACAACCACGTATATACTCTTGACAAAATCTCCTACAACAAGCTACACCCTTATACTTCATGGATCCCTATCACGTACGTTCTTTATCTTGATTCTCTGTAATGTGTAGAATGTCAAAATGGATTAAGAAATAAGATATTGACGGGTAGACTTTTTTCCTTGGTGCCTTTATTCGTCTGTCAGTCAAAGCATGACGATTACCCATTGACAGTCGTTGCCTACTGTTATCAAGAAAGAAGTTTTTGATGATCAAAAAGGTTGTAATAACTCTGATTTTTGAGTTTGGATTGATGCAGAGTGTATCTGGTGCTCCGGAATTTCACACAATCGTTGCGGAACTACTCTCTCACCCTCTTTGCGTAAGTATTCAATTTCTGAAGGTTCATTATTGTGTTTGCCTCTTTTTTTCTGTTCTATATGACTTTATAGTTCAGATGGCCTTCAATTATCCTTGGGGATTTGAGTACACCCTAACCTCCGTAATGCCACCCTTTGTAATGTCACTCCCTCTCTTATATCCTGAAATCTCAGGGAACAGATGTGCTCAGTTTAAATCTTCCTCCTTGTTGTCACATTTTGCTCTCATATATCACGGGTTTTGACATTAAAATCATCCACCAAAGAATTCAAACCACATGCTTGCATGCATCACATTGTATTGACTGTGCTGACTCACACAGGTGGCTAGGGAAGATAACATTGGAGACCTATATTTCACAGTTTCACATATGGCTTAGGTAAAATACTGTCACATTGTCTGGCACTCAAACTAGATGTACTTGGTGTTAAATCTGAGATCCTTTTTCCATCTACTAAGTTTTTCAAACTTTATTTATGCGATGGGTATTTGTCTGTCTGAAAGTGGGATACACCTTTGGCAGGACGGGGGTATCAAACGGGCAACCAAAGTTGTTGCTCTCCTTCATTTCGGATTATCCTTTGCTCAACTTCATGTCAACAACTGCAATCTATGTGCTGGTAATAATCTCATGTATTTCCTGACTATGTATTCATATTTCTTGCCAAATGGGATGAAATTGCTATGTGCTGTAACAAGAATCTAATTTTCCTTATGCTTGAATTTCTGTGGCAGGTATCTTATCGATTTTTTGAGTTGACAAACCAGTTGAAGTCATCCTTTGTCCCTCACAAAGACAACCGGAGGCTGTTACAAATGGCCATAACCGGAGCTTGCATATCTACTTGTCTTTATTTTGTTGGCAAATTGATTGTTGATCTCCCTAAGTTGATGGTATGTTTCTTCATTCAAAACCCAGCTAATTAGTATGTTATTTCAATGCTTAACTGTTGTACAACAGTCTAATGCACTATGGTGTCCAGTTAATTTCTATTCATTACACTTCTTACATCAATTGATTCTATTTAAGGCTGGTCATGTTAATTCTAACATGTGGCCATTATTGTGTTTGCAGGGTTGGTAGGTGCAGGAGAATTGTAGGGTATGTTGAGGAGTTTATTATATCCATTCTTTCACTTTAAACCATTTAGTTTTTTGCAGACACTCACTTCTGTACCCTTATGGGAGTAATTGAAACTACATGTAATTCCATCACTTTTCACCAGCTATCCAGCAGGAGGGCAAGCTTTCTTTTCAGCTGTTCCAGTAAAGGCTATTCATTGTTGTCAAATTTGCTTCTGTATTCTGTCAAGTTTGATACCATAGCATTCTTTGGGCAGAAAATAATTAATTTTAAAGGTGCCTAAATTTTTGGGAAATTAATTTCGTTGAGTGCCCAAAAAAAAGATATAACATTCAAAGAGTGCCCAACATCACAATAATGCAAGTGATATTCACTGGAATCCAAAAAAGTAGCATAAAATAACTTCAATAGTATCTTCATTCGGCATCAATCTCACTCATGATTTAAAAAAAATCCAAGCATGAATCAGCTCCACAAGTCATGCTAACACTATCATAAAAACCGGGAATGAGACAAGCATACGGGAATAATGTCTAATTTATTTTAGATTACTTTTTTAATCTACCCAATTTTAGAATATTATTTTCTGGGTTGCCTAACTTACTTTCGCACTTTAATTAATTATTAGGCAAAAAGGTGCTCAAGTTGGTAGAGAGCTACCATAGCTCTTACACATGGTGATACCATTTGCATAGTCTGCTTAAGTCACCTTGAGTCTTGACTACCATGGTTGTGGATGGATTTTACATTGGCCCGAAAATGAGGATTTACAAAGGTGATTGTTGAGCCTACACAGTGGGATTCTGCAATACCCCACATTCACATTTGCAATATAGACACAATGGTATGCCCATAATAAGTGGTTAGTTGTTTGAAATCGTCACCATTGCACATCCGTCCAAGATTAATATTTTAAATGATTCAAAGTGAATTGAATAGGATATTTTAAACCATTTTGGAAATTTCCATTATGAATCATGCGTGGGTCTTGGATACATTGACTTATAGGCCCCCCACACATACTGGTGGGCGGCGGCAGTGAACGGGCGAACACCGTTCGCTGCCACCAGTATGTGTGGGCATGAATCCGTTTTATGTTTTCTATGAAACAAATGTATTGAGAGCATCGTAAAGCCTGAGCTCAAAAGCATGTAGGTAAATTTTAATAAATTTATGAGAGGTTTAAGTTCTTAGTAGACCTTTTCACAGTCCACGTAATCTCAGCTTGGATGGATCACGACAAATTGTGGTGTATGAACTTTGAGAAATGTGCTGAAATGAAATTCCATAGCCAGGTTTTTGTCCTCTGTATCCAACTTAATTACACAAACCTTCGCCATTTCCAAACCTATTTCATTTCATGAATACTTGCTAAGTTTGTGGAGGGTTCAAGATTTTGAAGGATCACGATTTGGTCACACACTAATAATAGTCAGACTAAGCTTTCATGGATAATTGAAATTTGGATGCACATTACTTAGCAAGTAAAAATAATTGCAATATTGTGAATCCATACTACCCAATTTTTTTAACAATGAATGACAAATACTCCTTTGGTAAGATCACTTCACAGAAGTTCAAACTCAATTTCATGAATGTTTCAAGCTACATTGTCACTTATTAGGTGAATTTTCATCCAAATTTCAATCATCCATGACGACATTTCTTAATATGAATTTTAGGATGCAAAATATACCAAAGGTGGATGAACCAAAAGTAGCTTGTGGTGGTGGCACTAAACTTATTCATACGAAGTGTCAATAAAAAAAGTTACCACATGTGACATAAAATACCATATGATACTAAAATAAAATATTTAGTAGTAGTTGAGATATACTTTTAGTTTTAAAATGTCACTTCATTTTAGGAAATATGAACCAAGTTTGTTTCATTGTCAAAAACAAACAAGATAATTCAGGCCAACCAGTTACATGTTGACATCCTCCAGTTTTCCTTTATTAAGTTGGGGTATATTCTATACATTCATGTAACATGCTCAGTAATTTTCATGCAGTCTTGAACTTCCACCGGTTATTTCTCAAAATCATCCGGTAGTTTTATAACTAACTCCCGGTTCTCCCCAATCGTAGTTCACGAAACCTAATAGTCCAAAAAAATTCATCTTGTGCTAGGTCGACATTCACAGTGAACAGGCGAGTTGGGCGTTCGTTGCGCCCAGTCGCTGCCGTTACATAAATTTATGGGAAAAGTGGCCCCCTGCTGGTGGGAGCCTGCGACTGGCCCTCCCACCAGCAGGTGTGGGCGGGCTATTAGATGTTTACGATAGATTTTTTAATATGGACTCTTCACAATTTTGTAGATCTATTGGAAGTTTTAAAAGCTCTATATCCTGCCCGAAAGTGCACATGTTGCTGGAAGTGTCACTTTTGGGGCACCCTTACCTTAACTCACCTAGCACAATCTCCCTCTTTAAGTGTTACCTCTTTTAGTGTTACAATGTCATAAGTGTTATATTTTTCATACTCCCTTGAAGAACACCAATCTTTGTTATTGTTGACACTCATAGAATCAATTTGTCAAGTCATTGGTATGTCTATCAATTTCTATTTCTTACCTTAGTTTCTTTTCTTACGACTTTCATTCTTGTGATTGCACATATAATTGGTGCATCATAGGTATCTGAAATTATTGAGGATGATTCGAAAATTAGTGAAGTAGTAGTTCCTGATGTTTCATTTCCTCAAGCACAAGAAGCAATGGTAACCCTATCTAGAACAACATTTCTAGAACAACAAAGCAATGTTAGTGAACTTAGGTCAAAGTTTTTGCCTTCAAAGATATTCATCACTCTTTCTTGTATCCAAGAGTCTCATCAAACAACAATAGATTCTTATTTTGGTCACTAAGTAAGTGTAAGTTTATTTTTTATTAATATATGTGATGATATTTTATAAGTGTTACTAATGACCCTATTTTTCACTACATAATTCCAAGACATAAATATGATCAATAGAAGATGGAGAACAAAAACAATCGACCAAATAACACCCGCATGCTCATAAGTGTTATTTTTGGAATTTCCCACCCTTTCTAACTAGTACAATGTGTTACAATGCCATACGTGTTACAAAATTTATACTCGAGAGGTAACACTTAGAGAGGGTAGATTGTAGTTTGTTGCCACACTAACAATTAGCTCAACTTTTGTTGAAATCGCGTTTTTGCACATGGATCGCCCGAAACCCACTATGAAATTTCATGTTGACCACAATAAGGTAGATGTCCTAAATCAAACAAAACAATAATATAGACACCTATGTTTGAGTAGTATGTGATTAGGTGTGGATCTAAGAATTGGCATAAAAGACATGTGTTTTGAAGAGATTGGAGTATGTGCTCAAAAGATGCTAACCATTATAAGCTCAATAGTCAACATGATGGGGGGGGGGCATATGACCACTTAAAGAGCACAAGAATCTTCACTTGGATAATGAATTAGATATTCATATGAGCTCCGAAATTTATGAGGCAAATAGCTACAGACACAATTCATAATTGTTAATCATCTTGCTCCAGTTGCATGTTTCATATCCTATGAGACTCAGTGGGTGCAGACAGAAAAGTATCCATATAAAGCACGTCTACCTTAATTGCACCTCAGAAAGAGTTTCAACCCAACCCCAAATTCAGTGTACTTGCAAGTGTCAAAGCATTCATTCTTCTCTAAATGCAACAGTTTTAACCTAATTCATTGAATAAAAGACTTTCAAGTCATCCCATGTAGTGAATGAAGGAATATTGAATGCCATTCTCAAAAGTTGGGTTTGATTTCCGTCGTAGTTTCAAGGCATGGCCTTTGAGTTTGAACCACGTTATGCTCTGTGCTGTCTATTTAGTGCTGCTGCTAGTCTCACTATATTATTCAAATCCTGTGCTTCGCAGTGCAAGATAGACATTTTTTTAATCTTTGAAGGGCTTTCTTACTTCTCACCTGCAAACACCAATTCTCCAGTTATTCATCCATTGAACCATCTTATGGACATTTAGTATGCAAAATTTAAGATGTTCCTCAAAGGCTATACCAACAATAAATAATTATTTTCTCTTCATGTTGTGTCTACATTGGATGAGACACTGGATCCCAAGTGGGAATTACATTCCAGCACTAATAAAGATGAAATAGAGCACCCTCTAAGGTAGTCGAGTAGCAGCCTTGCATGATTGGAAGTTGCTAGTATGGTAATTTGAGTTGCATAGTCAACCTATTATGACATTCTCAAGCCTGTGGTATCTACAATTGATGTTCTTGGAAACAGTGCACATTCAAGGATACAAATGTCTACATAGAAGAAAAAAAACTGTACCTGCAAGTATTGCCACCAACTTTTTATCAAGTTTCAACATAAAGATAAGGTATGGCGTTCAACAAATGCAATCCTTGCCACTCGAGACAATTTATTGTCAATGTTTATGAAAGTTAAATAGGTCTCCTATACCCAAGACCTTCCTCAGACTTACAGCGACCTTATGAACTAACAAGAGAAATTTGAACACTAGTCTCCAGAAATTTGAAAGGACAAGTGTTGTCAATATTTCTAACAAACTATGGGTTTGTTGTAGCATGATGTGGAATGTGAAGGGCTATGTATTGCATTTGAGAGCAGTATGGTGCTCCGTATAAGAATGAGAAAAAGGTCAAAAAATGCTCAACTTGCAAGAAATCCGTCCCCTAAGAATCCATGTTCTCTGATTCTTTTTGCTTAGGCAAAAGAGGAAACCAATTTATGTAGTAATTTCTCTACAGACAACAAGACTGAATGAAATAACATGAGCTTTGGCTACACTCACGAAAATGGGACGAAAATGCGATCTCTAGCCTATGAAGGCCGCTGATGCCTAGCTGTTGTTCTCCTCTCCAAGGTGACACGTTTGGAGGACTGAAACAAGAAACAAGAAACAAGAAAAATCAGATTAGCACTCCTTGAAATTACATATAATTAAAAAAACGACAGCTTGGAACAGAAGTTTCCAAGAAAGATTCAAACAGAGTAATTTAAGGTAAGTGGCTCTAAAATGGACACTTTTAGCTCTGCACCTACTTCTCCTAAGATATTAAACACGCGATTCACATGAGATGATTAACAAATCCAAATCGAGGATACACCCTCATTATATGTGGAGCTCAAACAAATATCTTATTCATTATCAAGGTAAGGATTCACTTTCTTCTTAAATGATCGTAAGGTATTGAGGCCTTAAAGTAATGCCTTCCTTTTGGCGACACCTATTTTTCATCCTTAAGCCATCAACAAGTGAATGTAACGGTGTCATTGAGTAAGTCATTCTTAAAAGCAATTAATCATATGCGGCATTAAGTACAAAACAACACCACTTTGGTCATTCAAGTAGTTCTGTGAGAAGGATGAAAAATTGCTTTTAGAAGAGCACCAATTTTGGCCAAGACAATGGCTAATTGAAGATCTATTTGCTCAACGAGGTGTTGCAAGAAGTAATTCACAAAAGGGGAACAACACCTTCATTTAATAGAGGATCCTAACCCGCAATAAGGCTAATTTTGTGGTCATTCTCACCTAGCAAGCCAACATCAATAGACTCTCTAGTGGAGAGTAAAAGGCTCTTTCCTTAAGACGACTTTGCAAAATTCTATAAGTTACATATGAATTTTTTATTTTTTGAATTATTTTTTGTAGACTTTATATAGATTTTCTAATTTGTAAAGATATATTGAAAATTTTCCAAGCTATTTAACCTGCTTGAAATAGAAAAAGTTTCTTAAAGTGTTGCTTTAAGGCCTCAGTTCCTTACAAGCCCCTATGCTCAATAACATTGACTATAGCACCTAGAATAATTCATGGGTTTGGAGATGTCATCCAATCACTTTCAAACACGTGTTTTTTTAGCGATCCAATCTTAGATCCAAGCCACACACCACTCAAATATAAGAGTCCAATTAAAATAAGTAATTGAATTAGGCCCTTTTACCTTAGCTATATGTTGGTTTGGTATCGTAATTTTCATACCATTCAGGTATCTATAGTGAGGATTTCACATTTTTTGATACCAATAGGGTATGGGTATTTGATGGTAGATTTTTTCTTGATACCATTCAAGTCTATATACCATGCAAAAACCTTCATACCTAAGCAAAATTGGTCTAGCATCAATGTGGTTTAAGGTATTTGCCCAAATAACAACTAGGGAATATAAATATTCTCCCATCTTGTCATACCCACGCCAAATATCAATATTTGACTGTATTGCAATTTTGATACCCATGGGGAGATTCTTTGATACCTCAAGTAGGTTCTATGATACCATTATTTATGTTGATTATTTATACCATGCATTCCCCTATCTACTAGACCAATATTGGTGGAGAGGGAATTATCGTATATGAGTACCTCTCGTTCATCCAACATGAAAGCCCTAAGATAGTATGCAGCCCGTAGGTTAATTCTTTTAGTTAATTTGACATTGACATTAGCTTTAAAGACCCCAAATTAGTCTACTTGAAATCATTTGACATGAATAGGGGTCAAGTTTAAATGTTGATGGGTGAGCTCGTATATGGATTCCCTCCAACATTTGTTTATACGCAAAAGCCTCCGTACTGACACTTAAACAATGGTCGTTTACAACACTAGTATTGGAGGCAGGAAAAATTACAAGAGGTTTGCATTCACCTGATTACGATATTGTTTTCGCAATTTGACAGCGGTGTTCATACAGCTGTGCACCTTCATTTTCATCTCTAAGTCATTGAATATCTGGAGCCACAGTAGCACAAGGGGTTTCAACATGAGAATGTATTAGAGAAATTTCTTGGTACACAATGGGCGAAGAACAAGAGCAAGATTTGCAGGATGAGATGCTAGCAGATAGTACTAGACTGTTTAGGGTAATTAGTGCCCTATTAACTGAAAATTGATGTTTTTGTAACTCATATCAATTACTTGCTGGATGTTAATATGGAGCGGTTTTACCTTGATGGCATCATCCATTGATTGGAGCTTGTTGAAGAGCATATTGCGATTTTGCTCAATGATAGCGGCCACACAAAAAACCGAAATATCTTCATCACCTTTTCGCTCCAATAGACCAGCATTTCTAGGAAGCGTTCGATTCCGATTCTTGTGCCACAGCCTTCCTGGTCTTAACCCACAAAAAGAGGTCTTGCTCGCAAGCGCTTTCCATCTTAAACTTTCAATGCCAGATGTTTCACATGTGTGCAACCTCTGCAAAGTTGTGCAAGTTGGAGATGATAATTCAGGAGAGTGATTGACCCTGCAAGCTTCAACTTCATCCTCAGGAGGAAAACTTCTTCCATCAGGAAGCGGATGTTGTAGTTGGAGAGCTTCAAGAGATTGATACTCCAACATGCGTGTGGATGCGTGCTCAAAATCGGCTGCCCACATCATCTGCCAGTCACCCAAATTTCTCCTTATCAATCTCCACAGTTGTTGTGGCATCGAAATGTAAGGCATCAATTTTTATTGCCTAACTCCAACACAACACATCTATAGTTTTTAGTGGTAAATGATTAGGTGTGGATTTAAGAATGGACACCAAAAAGAGATGTGTTTATAAGAGATTAGACTACATGCTCAAAATGTGACAACCAATCTAGGCAATGCTCAACATGATTGGGGGGACCTATATGACCACTTAGTGAGCATGAGAATCTTCACTTAATCATGATAAGATATTCATATGAACTTCAAAAAATATGAGGCAATTGGCTATGGGCACGATTTAGATTTGCTAATCATCTCACACTAATTGACTTCTTCATATCCTACAAGAAGTGGGTGCAAAGAGAAAAGTATCCAAATAACACACGCCTACCTTTACATGTGAGGAGCTTCCATGTACATGGGACCAAGTAAACCAAAGTTAATTAGAGATCCCATTTACAAGGAGCTTCACATGTTACACAAATAAACTTCATGCATTCACCTCTTTCTCTAAGGTAGGCACGCCTAACTCAATTAGTTATCTTTATCGCACACCTATGTTTTGAGTGGAAGTGTGTTGGCGTGTCTCCAAGGACGGATACCAGAAAGACATATTTAAAAGAGATTGGATTGTGTGCTCAACTTGTGATCACCGTTCTAGTCTCAATATTCAACATAATTGGAGGGGACTTATATGACAATTCAATGAGCATGAGAATATTCATTTATGAGAATAAATGACTATTGCCTTGATTTGGATTTGCTAACCATCTTGTACTAGTAGGAGAAGTGACCTAGTTAGAAACAATTACCATTTAAGACCCATTTACCTTAGCAAAAGTCACTACAATTTCTTGCTAGTTTTAGCACCACATCTGCAACCATTGGCAGGAAAAGTTTACAGTTCATAAATCAAAGTCCTAGTTTCCAGTAGATTATTCAACACCCCCAAATCCCCTTCTGCTAAGTTTCGTGACCACAGGTACACTAAATGATCCTATCAGTGTGGGTGGAAATAATTAATTGTCACACTAATTGTCTCGTCAGGTGAAAATAATGTGGCCTGAGAACCCGGGACTTTCCGTATGTCTTCCTGGAGAATTCTAACTGCATTGAGTAATAGTTGAAGGACAAAAGTAGCATAAAATAAATAGTCAACCACATCAATTTCGTAGAAAAGAACAAAGTAACTTACACTAATTTAAAACTAGACAACTGGCATGGGTTGGAAATCAATGTGGGTTGTACAGAATCACACTATTAGGACATTAGTGTAGCTTTAGTGACACAATTATTAAGTGCAAATTTTGGTAAAGACACCCAAGTGAAGGATGATATTCACATACCTGTTCATATGTTATGGGTTGCATATGTAGGATAAAGCCTTTTCTAAAAATAGACTTACACACACTTACTGGTCACTTAAGATGATATAAAACATGGAGGAAGTCCATAGGAGGGTAAAGTGTATCTGTATTATTATTGTCACCAACTCTCATACCCTAGCAGTGACTCTAGTTCGTCAACAATCATTTGAAAAAATAAAAATATGAAAACATGAAAAACTTGGAGTCAGGATGATGAATTTCTGGAAATGTAAACCTTGACCTGGAAGCAGCAAACTATATGCCAAATCACACTACCTCCATCATTTTAACAAGACACAATCATATTTTCAAATACCTCTCCTGAATCAATGATGGAATTATCGCCTGTTACGCCCGCTGTGTTAAAAAAAAAGATTTTTTTCCGTAGTTCTTGCATAATGAAGGCACTTACTAAAACAAAATTTTGATACTTGTTGCAGATGATAAGTTTGAAAATGTTCAGATAAACCTTATAAAGTGCCTTCATCCAAGTAAATAAATAATTCATCATTCCAGTGATGAACTAGCCTCACTCCTCCGGTATGTCCAAGTAAATATAGAAACCTCACCTCCCACATGTAGAGGGCTTCACCAAATGAAAGCTCTCGACGGAAAAGCACGAGCAGCATACGGAACGCAAAGAGGAAGTTGTCAGCTCCTGTTAGCACAAGATGCTTCAGCATGTCTGCATCTGTTAACTCAAAAATCTTGGATAGAACCTCCAGCTGCTTCATAACCCCAATAGGGCCCTCCATTTGGAAATTATGCCGCTGCAAAATTAAGTCCCAGCTGATAATCTCAGAGTCCCTTCTCAAATCAAATTACATAACCATCTCATACATCATATCCAATCTTGTCCAGTAATTTAGCCAGAGGATCTTCACTAATAATAGATAACGTAGCCACTTTCCTCATGATTTTTGGAGCTGATGTGACAATCAAAGTGAAGATTCTCGTGCTCAATACATGGTAATAAAGGGCCTCCCAGTTATGTTGACTATTGAGCCTAGAATGGTTATCCAAATTTTTAGCATGCAGTCCAATCCCTTTTAAAGACATGTCATTTTGGTCTCAATTCATGGAGCCACATTAAACCACATACCACTCAAATATAGGTACCTAATTAAGATAAGTGACCAAATTAGGCATGCCTACCTTATGAGACGAAGGTAAATTAAAAGGCCAAGTTTCCAAGATAGTGATTCATTTAGGAAAACTGAGCTTGCAGAAATAAAGAGGAGAATCCTTACAACTCTTTTGAGAAGGCTCTCGAAGCACCACAAGGCATCCGCATCATTATCATATAACACAATAAATGGTGACAGTAAATCACTCATACCTAAAACCAACATGCAACCCCAGTTTGAGTTAGGTGCTGATAACCTAACACTTTAGCATCTGTGTTGATTATTGTTTGAATAAAATACAACACTAAGGTAAAGAACGATCCAACAAAGTTAGGTCTACTTGCATCAATCTAGCTTGTACAACTGGCAAAAGCCAGAAAGCTGGCATAACAAAGGATATCATCATTCAGTGATCGAATGAGTCATTCTTGCTAGAGCTTAGTATAAATTCTGCATACTCTTAATGTAGGTGGTGCTACAAACCAACACCCAGAAATCTTGCAAAATATGTTCATATTGAGTATGATAATGTCCACCACCTTAACATCAGGCTCCCGTGTTAGTTTTGAGTCACCTACCAAAAAAACTCTGACCCCTTATAACTTTTGCATACGGAATTCAAATACAACATACTTTTGGTGCGTTGGAATTCCTTGTCAACTGCTAACTAGAATCTAATAGATATTAAAGTGGCGGTTTTAGCACCAGCTACCTTACTAACATCTCTGTATTAGAAGATATCTCTATAAGCAGTTGCTTTGTTCAGTTAGTGCTTGTCGTCAAAGTTGAAATCAAAAAGGGGTGCCAGAAAGAGTACATGCGTGGAGAGTACCCTTGCCGTACCTTGACAATAGCCAGTGGCAGGATCAACCCATGCATAAACAGCAAGAACATCCGACATTCGAGCGGAGTTTCTGGTGTCACTGTAAAACTCAAGATGCTTGTCTGTACGCACAACATCAACCACTGCAAAGACAACACACCCAGAGTTAATGTGCTAATTGTCTTTAATGGACCTCCATTAGGAACTCCAAATAACTAGACGTCTGTAGTCTGTAGACTATACTCTATGAAATCCTACATATTTCTTTTTCATTTTCCTTTTGTTTTAAGAGAAAATGGATATCCAGTGTGTCGAGAAACAACCAGGATACCGAAACCCCAAAAGGAGCTGTGCTGGAAAGGGACCAGGCAAGTAACCAATAACAACCAACCAAAGGACAGAACCAAAGAACCAAAAACTGACCAAAACAAAACACCAAGCAACCACCGCCGCACTTGCCAAGGCTTACAAAGTAGTTTCAACCCAACCTAAACAACCATGATCCCGGAGGTATTAGCAAACAGTAATCTCAAGTTTGGCAATTGACCAGATCTCCTGATTGATAAATTTACCATTCCTACCAAGCCAAATAAACCTCAAAGCAATTCCCCGAAGGAAGTGCCAAAGACCATATTTAGCTTGTTGAAACCTGATGTTGATTTGTCTCCAAAGACACATTACCTGCAGGTCAAATGTTTCCACAGACCTTTCCGGAATGGTTTATAAATAATATCTTACATAATTTCCAACCTACTCTCATTTGAATTGAACTACAACTTGTTTAGCAGTTAGTGTGCACCAGAGCAAAATTACAATACATTTGGATTCGGAAGAAGTGTCAGTTTACCTATTCTGTGTAGGGTCCACAGCCAATCTGCAACTCTTTGATTAGAAGACACCTGACGACTTGGTGTCTGTTCGGTGAAGGACTTCTCCAGCTCTGTCCATAATGTTTTCCCCACTTTTTCTGGATCCCTTTCAACAGGAATAGTTCTAACACACTTTTTAGTTTTTCTTCGGGAGGTGCATGCACCACTTGCACGGCAATTTCTTATCAACGAGTCACCATTCTTCATATTATTTGGAGTAGTGATATCAGGTCTGATTTCCCCTCCTGACCCCAATTTCAAGTGTGTAGATTCAACAGGGTCCACACCGCCTGGTAGAGGTCCTGGCCACATACTCTCAGAATTTTCACTTGTTGCCAACTGTGACACTTCAGCTAAAGAATCTTCCCTATCCATGTCATTCGAGCAAAACGATTTGCAGTCAATGCTTTGGTGAGAGAATGATGATGTATTGGCAGTTGCACTCTCTGCACATTCACATTCATTATTGTCACCCAATTCTTCCCTGCACCCGATTCTTGTAATTAGATTAGAACCACCTTCTTGATGGAATTCTTGAAAATTAACCTCCTTTGCATCAAAGCTTGGACTTCTGCCTGGCCTTGAATGTTGGCCATTTGTTGCATCAATGTCTGACTTTGCCGCAGTATTGGTGAATTCTTGAATCCGAAGTGCGGCTTTGTTGTCCTCGGACGTGATTCGAACATCCATCAACTTGGATCCTACAGTATACGCCAACAACCCTGTGCCAACACTCGAATGCATTGACTGGCATTGTTCAAGGAGCTCCTGATACCGTTTCCTGACACATCACAAAACTTTGCAGTCTGAACCCAAAAAATAGATATATCACTGTTGCTGCACAATTTAATTTTTCTCATCTATTTTTTGGGTTGGGGCCACTTGGCAGTGTTTTCTACTCACATGTATATCACATGAGTTAGGACAATTAGAGCTTTGAAAGAAATCATTTAACAACCACGACATTATCCTTCTCTTTCCATTTAAAGAAGATAGAATACTTCAATCCTACATAAAAGGCAGAGAATTCCAAGGGTATGTGATGGATATATTCTTCATTCTCTTCACTGGAAATTCATGGAAATTCATCCTCATATCGCTTAGCAAAGTCATGATGTTAAAATAAATGAATAACTAAACACCTGCGAGCCTGTCGAATGAGCTCTCGGTCAGCCACTGTAGTCCCCACTTCATAGCACCCAAGCAAAAACTCCCAGACTTCCGCTCTGATGGAAGGGTCCACCCCCTAAACACACACGATGTTAATCCAGATTGCAATCGAAAACCTTCATCATCTCCAAGCCTGAGTGTAGCAATGCGCAACAGAAATTGCTCAACATCACAAATATTTGCAATAACCTAATTTTGTCTACGTATCAGAATGAGATGGCCTTCCCCATCTATTTGACCTTTCGAAACTCCGAGGAGATAAAAGGTAATCAATTTGCTTTTGTGTTTGCCAACAATTGAAGTTGTTCAACCTCGAGGTGCATGTTTTCTATATAGTAATTAGGTTTTAGCGCAGCATCTGTGACCTTGTAATAATATTGTACTGCAGACTCCTTACCCCCTTCCTGATAATCTTGAGAAGTTTGTGAAACCCAACAAGCCGGCCTTCGCTGTCAAATGCCGCCCGCCATTTCTCTGGTGTCAATTCCTTCACTTTCTGCAAAACAACAACATCAACAATAGCAACAACAATTAATTTCCACGCCATAAACCTTTTGCACCTGGACAGAGGACTACAAGCAATCACACAAAATGGATCTAATTTCTCTCCTAACTCCTAATTCCTAATATTGCAACATCAAATCATAACATAATGGTCACTACTAACCTTGCAAAGGCCATTTGAGGGGATGAAAAGAGAAATCTCTTATCGGGCTTTTCCTCCAACATTGCAACGATTACAAAATCATCATCGATTAATAATGGTCACTACTACTACTAACCTTGCGAAGGCCGTTTGGGGGGATGAAGAGAAAATCTTTAGGAGACTGGGGCGTTGAGTGAGACTGAGACTGAGAATTCTCGTCCTCATGCTCACTCTTCTTCAGAGCTTCATCAGAGCTTTTCTTCAGCTTCTTTTTGGCCTTCACTGCTCCACCGCAGTTCACTGTGTCTGTCTCCGAGTCCCAGTGACCTGCCATTCCCTCTTCCTCTCAACGTCATCCAAAGCTTGCCTTGGACACTCACAAACCCATAATTTAAGTTGAACTTATGGTTATGGTTTCGTGTCTCGACAAGGAAGGAATCCCTGTTTTTGTTGCGCATTGACTAGTTAGCACCCTACCCCTACCATACCATAACCATAACCATTACCATTCGCATGGCCGAACATGCGACGTTGTATCGATGGATTGGTTCCTCTGTAGTTGATTCTATATCCAAAATATTACATCACCATTCTTCAGGATTGCCTAGTCTTTGTCTTCTCTTCTAAAAAGGAGTCCGGGCAAGCACTTCCAAACTGCAAAACTTCATCTCTCACTCACAACTCTCTCACGCTCTCTCTCAAAGGGCAGAAAGCATGCCCTAATTGGCAATAGCACAACCACAGCATCAACAGATGATGGTTTTCCCCTTCTTGGCGGTGCCCAATTTCCCTTTCCTTTTCTACTTCAATCTGCTGCAAATAAATCCCAACAGCAGCCTAGGGTAAGGCGGCATGGCACCAATCGATGTCGGTATTCAACAACATCAGCAGAGTATGAGATGAGACAGCCCAATCTCTCTTGTGCGTACTCCCAGCGGTGACTTCGAAATCACGAAACAAACCACCAGATCCTCCCAAATTACATCACCCTCCAAATTTAGAAGTCCACCAAACTCGTAACAAAATGGACGACAACAAGGCCAACCTCCTCAGAACTCCAAGCGAGCCCGGTAGGTAATACGAAGAATTCTGGAGGAAGGAATGAATGTGAAGGGTGAGGAGTCCCAAGCCTTGCAACAAGGAGTTACACTAATATTCTTCTTCTTCTTCTTCTTCTTCTTCGAAACTGACGCCCCCATAGCATCATCATATCACAACTCCATGGGTGATTCCTTATTCTCCTTCTGTGACACACAAACTTCTCGTGACAACTTATTAGCACCCTTGTTCTCGGTGAGCCTAATTAAACCTGCCTACCTCCCCGCAGATACTTAATAATTACATTCCTTCCCGCCGCAAGCAGCAGGTAAGTAGTAGGTCTGTCAACGCGCTCTGGGAGTCAAATGCTGTCAATACTGTCAACATGGCAGAACTCACATCACCACCTGCTAAGTAATTTCTCCAACGCCGCTCCTTCAGTTAAGGTAAGTTATTAGTCGAATCATGTGATTCAATCCTGCTTGTGATCGATTCATCATGCACTCACCCCAAATTTAACCAAACCAAACTTAAGCAGACATATCAACAAGCTCCTGATCTCACTGCTCAGTCCACGACAAAAGATGGTCAAAAGCAGCAGCAGCAGCAGCAGTGGCCTCCTTGAAAAGTTTCTAAATAAGCAAGTCGCACCATCAACACACGCACCATCGCCACCATCGCTGCATGCAATTCCCAAGCATCATATCATCAGGAGAGACATCCATACCTGCATAAGTACATACATACATACATACATATATGCATGCATGCATGAGTACATACATTGATGCATGCATGCATGCATACAAACAAAAGGTGGATGGGTCTTAAATGGTCACTTTTTCTGATTGGCCCACATTCTAAATTCTCGTCGTAGGATATGGAACACGCGATTACTACGATATGGTTCGCAAATCCAAATCAATGCCATTGATGTTTTAAATATCTTATTCAAAGTGAAGATTTCCATGCTCGTTAAGTGGTCGTACAGGTCCCCAATTATGTTGACTATTAAATTTAGAATGATTCTCATATTTTGAGCATGTAGTCCAATCTTTTTGAAACACATGTCTGTCACACTTAACCACATACCACTAACATACAGGTGTCCAAATTAGTGTAATGTTGGAATTGGGCACGCCTACCTTACATACATACAGACATGCAAATGGTACCTAGCTACTAGCTACCTACATACATGATGATGCCCAATGTTGCCAATTCCTTTCAAAAGCTTCTTATGACATAGCTATGTATGGTAGACTAGTGATGGCCCGCACCATACACCGGTTCGGTGACTATATCATCTAAAAAGATTGAAGTCAAACAATGCAATGGATTTTTCATTTCTTTCTTTTCATTTTACATTAATGATTATCAATGATACTCTAATTGTCTTTTTGAGAAAAAGCTCATGTAAAGACACTCCAATGTTGCTTGTGGTAGGTGTAGTTAGCGACGTGACAACTTTATTCCTCCATGCCAAAGCAGTTGCTTTATTATAGGCCATTCTTGCAAACACTTATTTGAGATGATGTGGCCACAAACCTACAGAGGGTCAAGTTTTTATTACATTAGGTGGATGAGAGGTACACTCGTCTATAATAATTCCATGTCTCCTACTTACACAAGGATGGGGATCCGTCATCCCACAAAGTATCTTCCCTTCCTTCCACATAGTTTATGTTGCTCCTAGGTTAGGTTAGGTATGTGTCAATTGGATTGCTAAGCACCAATGCATTATTATTGTTGGGGTAAGCTCCAAATCTCAAGATACCGTTTGCAAGTTTTATCAAGTTTTACAATCACTTTCATCCTCCAAATGCCATTTTGTTTGCATCTTCAATAGGGTTAAGTTTATTGAGGTCTAGATCTCAAGTAGGTATACATTGAAGTATTTTCAATCTCCACCACATTAATTTGTAGTTTATAGGAGAAGCTCCAAATCTCAAGACATCATTTGCAACTTTTGCCAATTTTGGCACTTATATTTCTCCACATGCCATTAAGTAGGTTTGCATGAAGATTTGTAGGGTTTGGCATGTTAAGCTCCAAATCTCAAGTATAATTAGGTTTTGTCAATGTCCACTACAATGATTTGTACTCTACGGGGTCAATGAACGAGGAGAACCGAACGCTAGTTACAGATGAACTAGTTGAGTTTGAGAAAAATAAATGGTCGAAGTTCACATATCCAAGAAAATAACTCATCATTTTAGAGGAATATGTGGAATATACCTCAATCATACAAAAGAAAACCGAAAGATCACAACATGTAATTGGTTAGACTTGGAAAGAGTAGGGTTTGACCAATTATGTCCAAAAATCTCCCGGGACAAAAAGTACCTCCCCTCCATATGATATCATATTTAGTGTCAACAATTCGAATTGTCTTGCTCAATACTAATTGTAAACTGAGATATAGTGTCACCAACACTAAATGTTAACTCAACATTATTTGCCATTCCTTGTAATTTTTTTTTTTGGGGGGGGGGTTTATAGATTTACAATCTTGCAATTGCTGTCACTTACTAGGTGATTTTTCACCCAATTTTCAATCATCCATGGCAATATTTCATCACAAGTTGCTGAGAAGAGAAGGTAGGGTTTTGGCCAATGGATGAATTCATCCATCATCCATGACAAATATTTGTTCACTTATTTATAAGAAGTGTCATCCAAAAATCTACCATAAGGGCATTAAATACCATATGACACTAAATATCATATTTAATGTAGTTACAAATGAACCACGTGAGTTTCAAGAAATAACCAGTTGGAGTTCAAGACTTCAAGAAAATTACCAAACATTTTAGAGGAATTCATGGAATATACCTAAATTTAATAAAGAAAAACCAAAAGATCACAACATGTAACTAGTTGGACTCTGGAACACTTGGATTTTGACCAATTGTGCCCAAAAATCTCCCCGGATACTGACTCCAAAAACTTCAGTGATGATGGTGAATGGCACTATGAAAAAAATTACCGATAATCTGCTTGCAAACTCTCCCAAAATCTATATACAATGGACAATGTGGTGGTGGTAGGGAGGCCATCACCTCATTGTTCCCCACCCCTACATGATGATGATTATCACAATTGGTGTGTTAGTAATCAAAGTTACCCAGTGTTATGACTATTTGATGAGGAATGTATTAATATGTTCTATAATGTCCGAACAACCTATTGAACTTTTGTTAGTAGAAATTGAAATCCTAAGTAAGACGTTATTGCATTGAATAACTCCAAATAGTAACACACACTAATTGGGATAGTTAGTGTAGTGTAAGCACAATAACCAAATGTTAAAACAACCACCCAACCGCAAAGTTGAAGGTGGTGACATGGCGTTTGGTGCCGAAAACTCCACTAAATAGCCTTGTTATTGTGGACCACAATAATTTTGTACAACCCACACTAATTCCCATGACGAGAACGAATGTGGGTCACATTAATTTCTAAACCACGTTAAAATATCTACTAGTAATTCATTGTGGGTTACATTGATTGTTTTCCTAGAAACTTAATGTGGGCGATCATTTATTTTGTGTTACTTTTGTTTTATAACTCAAATTCATTGTGTTGGTCAGAAGCCTTCATGAAGACGTGGGAGAGACCTCGGGTCTTGGACCCACGTGAATTACACCTTGATTAAAAGCAAAATCAGTGTGGCCCATGCTAATATTTTCACCCACAGTTTCAGGTCTATTTAGTGTAATTTCCATGTTGGATTGAGCATTGTCTTGACCAATGTAAATATGACATGTTACAAGATTCTCCCCCCCCCCCCCCCCCCCCGGGGCATAATTATTTGTGTTGTTGAACGAGACAACACGGCTGGGTGAACCAACCCGTACACTGGTTCCTTGGAGACAAGGGTTTAGGCATCCAACAAGGAACGAGTGTATGGGTTGGTTCGCCCAAATCGAGACAACACCAACACCCTGCAGTAATTTGCACATAGATAGATACCTAACTTAGTACTCACACAAACAGAGAAACAAACAAAAACTTACTGAATCAACAGAAAGTGGTGTCAGTGCTGCGATAATTGATGAGTGATGGGAGGATGAAATCGAATCTTCTTTAAAAAAAAATTTAAGCAAATGGAACAATGAACAGGGAGAACTGAGCGCTAGGTGCAGACCACTGCATGTCCGGGGAATACCAGCAGTTAGTTACAGATGATGAACCGGTTGAGTTTAAGAAATAGCCGGTTGAAGTTGGAGACTTCAGGAGGATTACAGGATCATTTTAGAGGAATCTATGGAGGAATATACTGCATATGAATCAAGCAATACCCGAAGAATGTCCACATGTAACCAACCGGCTGGATTCGGAATCACTAGGATCTTGACTAACTCTACATGCCCACAAACTTCCCGGGCACAGGTGCTGAAGAACCGGTTGCGTTTAAGAAATAGCCGGTTGAAGTTGGAGACTTCAGGAGGATTACAGGATCATTTTAGAGGAATCTATGGAGGAATATACTGCATATGAATCAAGCAATACCCGAAGAATGTCCACATGTAACCAACCGGCTGGATTCGGAATCACTAGGATCTTGACTAACTCTACATGCCCACAAACTTCCCAGGCACAGGTGCTGAAGAACCAGTTGAGTTTGAGAAATAACCGGTTGAAGTTGGAGACTTCAGGAGGATTACCGATCATTTTAGAGGAATCTATGGAGAATATACTGCAAGTGATTCAAGCAATCTCCGAAGAATGTCAACATGTAACCAACCGGCTGGATTCAGAATGACTAGGATCTTGACTAACTCTACATGCCCACAAACTTCCCGGGCACAGGTGCTGAAGAACCAGTTGAGTTTGAGAAATAACCGGTTGAAGAAGTTCATCACGACTCTCAGGAAAATCGCTGTTTATGTGAGACGAATCTACAGAATATACTTTCAAATTCATAAAGGAAACCAACAGATCATGACATGTGAAGCGGTTGGAGTCAGTGTGTATGTTTGACAAATTTCATGTGACGTTCAACCTCAAATCCAAAGTGTCACGTGACGTTTTCAAAAACAAAAATGAATGTCAATTGACATCTACATTTTATTCCAAAAAGTCACCTCAATTTTTGGCTTACACAATATTTTAGAAAACTAATATTTTGAATAATAAAAAACAAACTTGATTTGTAACCAAAAAAAACTCTCAATCGAGCGTAAGTATCCTTCAGTCTAGCATGTTTCTCCAAATGTTGAAGATGGTAGCCCAATCCATTGCATCCACTTCAAGCCCACAAAGAGAAACCCGCATAAGAGCATCAAGGGTCTTCAAGTTCAACTTATTGCGCAAGTGGGTTTTGATTGCATTTTGTTTGGAAAATCCTCTCTCACAAATAGTTATACTTGATGGAATGAGTATAATTTTTTGCCAAAGGTGCATAAGTTTAGGCCAATTTGTGTGCCATTCCAAATTGCTACCACATATGCGCCAAGCTTCAAATATCGTTTTGTTCTCACACTCATGTCGAAGTGTTTCCGTAAATTCCAAGAGTTCTCCCTTACACATGTTACTCTCTTCTTCAATGTATTGAAACTTCAACAATATTATCCTTTCGAGCCACAATTCGGTATTTGTGATTTGGTCACTATCATCGCTTGGATAATTACGGACAGAAACTCTCAAAGGTGATCAAGATGGACGACTCTCTCGCACTTCAGTACGGAGGCTCTGAGGCTCACAATTACGTATGCTCCTCCCTTTGCTTGATTCTAGTTGAATGTATCTATTTATCTATCTACCTATTTGCTGAACAATCAATATCAACCGATATCCTCTTGAAGCATATTATACCCTTTAGTGGTAAAGAAAAAGAATAAAAAGTTGTTCAATTGGTGAGGTCTGATCTAGGTCTCTAAACTGGAATTGTGAAATATAGAAACACTTCTAGTGCGCTGGCCAACAAAAGGTTGTTACAAGAAGGAATATTGATTATCGTTGGGAATTAATTGGTTCCAGGTGTTTCCAGATAGGCAAGGGAAGTGGAAAACAACCACACAATCACAACTTCGTAATTACAGGTTAATTATCGCAACAAAAGAATTCACTCTGGAACAAAGTGCGCTACAATCAATCCTAACCGAAAGCAGGCGCTGATCTTCGTGCCACTTCTACATCATTTTTGCAATAAGAAGCCTCTCCAGCTCCAAGAAAGCTCAAAGGGATTCATATGCTTTCAACAAAGGAGCTTTGCGATTCAAAGGGAATTGCTCAAAACAACTTTGGTTGAAAGCAAGAAAAACTCACATTGGTTGGAAGCAAGGAAAAACTCATATGGAGTGGAGGATGTGCAAGCACCACGGTGATACAAACATTTGCCTCGCCATGTTCCTAGTTAGTCTCGCTCTCCGATCACCGTCTTAGCTCCCGGTTACAAAGGAAATTGCAAGAGCAAAGTTGAACTTAAGTATGTGAGTGAGTGTAGGAAGTTCTCCTACTGTTATGGGTTATGTTTTCCGGATACTTGAGCTGCACTTTATAGTACTCAAGTAATATGTGTCATTTCAATTTCTAGTGTGTCAATTGACGTGTGGTTTTTTTCTTCACAAGTCACAGTACGTGTCAATTTCTAGATTGTGCGTGTCAATTGACGTGCATTTTTTTTTGGGTGCAAGTTTTTGCGTGTCAAAAGAGAAAAACTTGGAGTTGGAATCACTCGGGATTTGGACTGATTATGCATGCCCGAAAATCTGCGGCCTGGACAGTGAATGGAAGGAAGTGTAATGTGTAAACTTAGATGGGCAAATGTGGAAGCAACCCATTAGTTCGGAGAGCATGTACATTTCGACACAGTGGCTGCGCAGATTCTTGGGCATAAGTCTCGGTCAAACTCCTAGTGTTTCCAAGTCCAGTCTAAGGGCCACTTCACACACGAGCCAAGAGCCGTGACCATGAAATTGTGAGAGCCCAAAAGAAAGTGTCCAAAGGCCGTCATCCCAACACACCTCCAACATCATGTAGTGTGGTCACGGATCCTCAAGTGTAGTGTGAAGCCATATGTGACCGGGCCCCTCAACCAAATGCCATTTCAATGAATGTCTATTCATGCAGGTTCTCACACATGATAGAATAGAATAAACCAACGGTTGTGAGCATTCGCAGTGCCATGGTCTCCCAGTGGTTTTGTGTTACGCCTACCTCCAAGAGGTGGTTTTTGGAAATAGTCCAAGTGACCATGAAACATGATCCATTCGATGCCATGTAGGAATCCATCCATGTAGACTTTAACATCCATCTTGCATTCACATACTCCGTTGGTCCCTCAAGCGTAGTGTGAAGCGAACTTGGACCGGCTCCGCCTTTGCCACCAATGAGAGTGCTTGAAGTGTATTGGACACGGGCTCTCAACCTTGTGTGTGAAGTGGCCCTAACCTTGTTAATATGACACTCGTTTACACGACACCCTCGATATTACGACACATTTTTGCAAGACCAAACTTTTTCGTCCAAAACTCCCGCTTTTACACGACTACGACACTCGAGAATGCGACATCTAGAATCTCCGTTGTGTCATATTGAAGAGGTAGTTAATGCTGAAATTCCTTTCACCTATGTTATGTACTCCCTCTGTTTCAAAATAAAACCGTGGTTTCTATTTCAGTGCGGGATTAAGAACAGTGACCAGCTTTGAACCACAATGCGTTTTTTAACCAAAATTGGGAGCTGCCGAAAATTAGCAAGCTGGCACGGAGTATACAGTATTTACCGAGGCTACTGTAGCTTCTTAGATAAATATACCATATTTATTAGTAGGCCCAGCTGCACTGCCGTTGTTAGCCGTGAATGATAGGCATGAGTAGTGGTAATAACAAAACCATGGTTTTATTCTGGCACGGAGTTTATGCAGAAACCATGGTTTTATTGTGAAACAGAGGGAGTACATCGAAGATGCATCCATTTTCACTTGGGAACTACTTGGGAACTTCACTTATCATTGGGAACTAAATGAGAATTAGGGTTGCTAGTGTAGAATGGACATGCTTAGGGTTCGAGTGGCCTCCTATGTTGCCTTGTACACGGGTGATATAGTATCACCAGAATCTTGATGCTAAACGTCATGCATCATTTTTGTCTAGTTTCTTATTAGAGAACTCTTTATATTTTGGTGTTAATGAAATTATTAGTTTTCAAAAGTTAGTAGGGAATTTAGATAAGGTGATAGTTGCTAACTTGGGTAAGCAACACCAAAGATCTTTGAAATCCTATTTCAAGAGTACTTGAGAATATTTTTATTTGTTTGGAGCTATAGATTATTATTTCATACCACCTATATTGCTTAAACTTGTTTTATATATATAAATATAAGCTCATATTATTTATGTTTTCGTATTCCCTCAATAGTACGACAATGTTATGCCATTTGTCATATTAATGAGAAGACAACACCTCAGTAATACAAATTTTGTGTGTTTCCCCAACGTGTCATACTAAGAGGGAGAATAGTCCAACTGCTTCCATGTTGTGATCTTCTTTTAGTGTTTTTTTAGTCATTTAAGGTATATTCCATAGATATCTCTTTAAATGATAGGTAATTTTCTTGGAGTCTTGAACTTCAACCAGTTGTTTCTCAAACTCTACCGGTTCATATGCAACTACACCAATTATCCCAATTAGCGTGTGCAGCACCGATTCCCGAAACATGTACTATTTAGTCAAATTACAAAATTATTGAGGGCTAGAATTTGCACTGTGTGATACTAAATCCATGAATACATGCTCATTTACCATACACTTCAAGAAAACTACAGTAGTGCTCGCTCTAAGGAAATTATACGCCAGGAGATGCTTGTTAACATGACATTACTTAGCCCTATGGTTGTGTTTTTGTTTCTATATTTGGCATCTAACAAGGACCTCCGCCGTGTTACTTTTACGGGAAGAAACTTAGATAATAGGATGACATTGATGCCGGTATGAATATTGTGAATAATACTGAGCACTTTTGATGAATGATACTGGTACGAATAGGATTTCCAATGAATGATGCCAGGAGGAATAGTGCCGGTACTTTCCATGAACAACGACGTTGCTATGAAACGTGTTTCCAATAAATAATGTCGGGGTTGAACAATGCTTCCTAGACCTTTTGGTGGCACTAATGTCATAACGTAAAGACATTTAGTATCACCTTCACTAATTTAGCCCTCCCTCACTAATTGGGAGAATCCGTGTAGCGGCCCCGTTCATTTGATAGCATTGGTTTCTTCCGTGCAATCATCCGTGTGGACCTCACACTCTATTATTGCGCCCGGTCTACAAAGTGGAGTTGGAAAAAGAGCCTTGCACCTAACTACGTTACTTTACTTCACTTCACTTCACTTCACTTCCTTCCTCCATGCTCCGTGATTCAAGTGCCGCCTAACTTCTCAATGTTGATTGAATTCTTACGTTTCATTTCTCCTCACAAACACTTACGTTACCAAAGGGAAGGAGAGGGCGAAGCGGGGGAGGGGAGAGTGAGAAGGCTTCGTTGTTATCATTAAAACACGGATTACCGTAGTTTCATCGTAGCTTGGGTGGGTCTTTGCCTAATAATTAATTGAGGTGACCCAACACAATTAGGTGACTTTGAAAATATTATATCAAAATCAGGCAGTTTCAAAATATAAATAAAATAAGTTGAGAATTTGTCCAAGTTTTTCTTACGGTTTTTTGGATGGTCATTGCTAATCTTCATCTAAGGTGGCCGATTCATCCTAAACATTTACCTTCACCTCTGAAGTTCCCATTAGTTATCCTAAATTCTTGTGTGACATGATGTGTTATGTGTGAGACATATTTTGCTTTTGTGAAAACTTGTGGGTTAGAAGTGTTACGATGGCGAGACAAAAGACACTCACAAAAGGCATTGCAATGTATGTTTTTGACCTATTGATACCTAAAAGCTAATTTATTGAATTACAACACATGTGAGCCGAGCTGCTATGATTTGGGCATTAATATGTTCATTTTCAAAAAATTAGGCAAACTTTGTCAACAATTTCCTAGAAACTTAGGCACCCCTTTATTTGTATAGTTATGTCCCCAAGCTGCTAGGAAACTACGATACTAATATTGATTAAGGTGGATAGACTCATTTTTGTTACCCGAAAGCAATCTCGCTTAGGTGTAGTACAAGTGTGATACTAAAGTGATTTTTCACAAGTCTAGAAATTGATATCACAACGTTTAACACACACAACAACAACAATTTACTTCCAAGTTCTGAATTCTTGTAAATTTCCATGGGCAAGATGATCCTCTTTCAACCCATATTTACAACATAGGTTGACCTATTTTTTGAGAAACCCAATCCATGCCCCTTTTAGCTTAATTTTTTCATCACACGCAAATGTGAAGGCTACATGTGTGATTCTTCACACCTTCTCCCATCACATTAGACAATGACAGCTACATGTGTGGAACTTCATGATTTTAGGAGACTCTATGTATTAAGATTTGGGGGGTAATTGGAAATGGGCTTGTCTACCATGTATGGAATTCTAAATCATGATTAGAGATCTTGAATTAATTTGGTGAGCTTTAAATTGAGATGAAGCCATGCCAACCAACTTATAGGGGGTCAATTTTCACAATTACTCCTTCAATAGGTGTTAGAAATCAAACCCTACACGACCCTCCTTTAATGAATTCAAGCTTTCTCTCATGTCGGCCGTTGGTGTATGTGAGGTGAATGTTTACAACGCCTATTGAGGGAGAGGGCCAACTAGAGAAGGGGAGGGCAAAAATGTTGATCACTATTGTAGAGCTAGGATTTTGCAATTTTAAGCTAAATTTGTCCCTAAATTGGATTCAGAATCCCTAATCAATCTACATTATTTATGGTATATAGTGTCACTTACTATTTGGAGTTATGCATTTCCGTAACATTTTATTATCAACGTGGTTTTTTACCAAGTAAAGATGCTAATGTTCTCTAGTGTCAACAACCAAGATCTTTGTTGGTAAAGAGTGAGATCTATAGTAACAAATCATAGCACAACGTAACTACATATAAGTGCATTAAATATCATAATTGGCACAGTGAGCTTAAATTGGGATGAATCAACAACCAAAAAATTATAGGAGTCAATTTTTACCATTACTCCCCTTGGGAGGTTTAGGAAAACCAAACCGACCTGGGTTTGCCTACACCTAATCTGAATCACATAATCTTAGTCACATATAACATGCAAGTTGCAACACTTAAGTACACTGATCATCCCAATTAGTGTGTGTCACTATTCAAAGTTACGAAGTGCTATAACTATTTAAAGAGAATGTGATATTTTACTATGCATAGTCATTTATGTCTATAATGTTTGATCAACCTATTGGACTTTCATTAGTATAATTCAAACACGTAAGTAAGAGGTTTATTGCATTGCGGAACTCCGAATAGTGACATGCACTAATTGGGACAATTAGTGTACTAAGTTATGGAGTCTATTTTTTGCAAGGGTAAAAACTATGAGCAACAATAGCTTAGCTCCTTCTCCCATGCGCCATGCCTTTCGTGCATTCCCAAATAAAACCATGGAGTTTTTATGCTTTCCGATGATGTTTTCTTCATTAGGCAAATAGGTTGTGCCACACTAATTTATCAACATTCCACACTATTTTGAGTATTTACTACCACATTAACAAAAATGAATTACATACATACATTGTGTGGTTGCTATATGGATCGATATACAAAGTTGTAAGTTTTGTGGTTTGATTTTCACCCAAGGTTATTTGTATGGGTGAAGAGGCAATCTATACGCAAAGGCCACCTAATTGTATCCCAATTGTACGTGATTATGTAGATGATTAAAGACCTAAACCTTGTTATGTGATCAAGTAACTTTTGTGCAACAAACGAAAAGAATGAATGCATACAAGCAACTTCACCCATGCCCATTGTTGCTTTGGATTTTGTCTCGGTTTTGTTTCCCAACACCTACTGGGGGGGGTAGTAGTAAGATATGTTCTCTTTAGGTTGGTTGTTGATTCATCCCAATTTAAACTTAGTAGATCGATACAAAGTCTTTGACCCCAACTTGAGGGCTTAGTTTGGCTACAAGTGTACATTTATGGACTCTACAATAGTAATGATCGTTTTTACCCTCCCCCTTTGTAGGTGTCATGATAATTAGGTTTAGGATTTGGAGATGAATGGTTGAGATTCTAAGGTAATTTTTAGACTAGACACTCAACTATGCATCAACAAGCCAAACTTGTTGAGTATACCCCATGATTCCTCCTGGGGGTTGGAATTTTCATACCACATACAAACGAATGTGAGTGTGAAAAGGGGTCTTTTTGGAGGCGTTAGTGTACATACCTAGTATAAAAAAGGGAAACTCCCCCCCCCCCCCCTTCTCTGATGTGCACATTTATAAAGGCTATTAAGAATTTTGAAGTAAAGGTAGGTGTACAAAAGGGGCCCCTAAGATTTAGAGTAAAGTTTGACAATAGATGTGTCAGTTTCATCCAATTTATGTTTTCATCCATTGTTATTATTGCCTTAGCTTCAATGACGTGTGTTGTAAGGTCACATTATTATGAGTTACATCCTATGGATGTAAGTGTGTTCAATGACTTTCCCATCGGGAATTGAAAGTAGATTGTATGTGTAGTAAAGGCCTCTTTATTTCATGGTTTATATTTTGTGTATGTAGTGGAGGCAGTTGTTACATTACATTGAAAAGCTAAATATAAAACACATGAGTCCATTTTCTCTATCCTACTCTCTCTCTGGGTAACATTTGTTGTTATCTATAGGTTTTATTTTTATTTTTATTTTTAGAGTATAAGGGGGTTTTATTTCATGGTACGTAATCCTCACAAATCATTTAGGTTTCAAATGAAGAGTCCTCCCCTTGGGGATTCCTCTAGAAAGGCCAGCTTTTCATTCCCCCAAGGTTTGGAATTTGGGTCAGTAAGTTGGGCCATTTCAATTGGTTGGCGTGCAACTTATTGACTACATTGATCATGGTAAATAGTGTGGGAAATTGCATAGTGTAGTATACTTGGACAACCCTACATCCAGTCTAGCCCACAACATATAACACCCTCACAAAGAAAAGTACACTAAATATGATATTTAGTGTCGTATGGTATTTCATGTCACTATGGTCACTTTTTGGATGACACTTCTTATGAACAAGTGAACAAATAACATTTTTGTGGATGATGGATGAGTTCATCCATTGGCCAACACCCTACCTTCTCTTGTCAGCAACTTGTGATGAAATATTGTCATGCACGATTGAAATTTGGATGAAATTTCACTCGGTGAGTGATAGTAATTGCAACACCATAAATCTACAATCCCCCCCCCCCCCAAAAAAATGACAAATATTGTTGGGTTAACATTTAGTGTTGGCGACACTATCCCGCGGTTTAAATTAGTATTGAGCAAGACAATTAGGATTGGTGATTCTAAATGTCATATTTAGTGTAGTTTACAAGTCTAGTTGAGTACACTTGTCATGAGTTTGCCTTGGATAGAGCCCACCTCCCAAAGGGAGTAACTTAGTAGCCCGTGAGTGAAGGTTCACTCATCATTCATGCCTTGCTTCCAAGGGATCCAAAATTCATATATATCTATGCACTAGTCATGCCCATGTGATATATCCATCTCCTTCCCAAAGGTTTGAAGCATTTTCAATTACACACTATTTGCAATCCAATCGAAATGTTGTAAACTACATCAACATTGGATTTGTTTTCAATTTGTGCCCCCCCCCCCACACACACAAAAAACTACAACAAAAGTCTTTTATGTGAAAATTGTGTGCAAATAAGCTCAATGTGATGTGGTCTACAATTTTTATCATAATTAGTGTAGTTGTCACTTTATTAATCTCAGTTGCGCTCGAGATCAAAGACTAAGAACCAAACAACTTGTTTTTACTGTAAGGTGAATGTGCCTAAATTGAACACAAGTATAATTTGGTCAACTATATTTGAGTGGTTATGTAATTAGATGTGGATCTAAGAACTCATATCAAAGAGACATGTATCTAAAACATATTGGACTACGTGCTCAAAATATGCTAACTATTATAACCTCAATAGTCAACATATTCCAGGGACCTATATGATCACTTATTAAGCATGGATAATCTTCACTTTGCCTATAGATCATATATTCATATGAGCTCTGAAAATTATGAAACAAATGGCTACGGGCGCAACTTGAATTTGCTAATCATCTTCCATTAACTATGTGTTTCATTTCCTACAAGAAGTGGGTCTAGAGACTAAAATATCCATCTAAGGCACATTTCCCTCGAATATTTAGGACAAATTCTTGCATTGCCAAACAGCATGAACGTGATGATGATAGAAATTTAAGTTTATCCCTACGTACATAAATTACTATCTCCTTCTGGTGACAGTGGAGAACTTACTCATTAAACGAGGTAAGGCTATCAATACGAAGTTAGTATAATATAATAATGTATCGATAACGTATCAACAAAGGGAAAAGTTAGTTCATTCTCAACTTTTAAAGATTTCTTGTAAACAACCATTTTTGTCCATTTTGGAATGGGGTCGTCTCGATTGACAAGAATGTTTCACGAGGAAAACAAGGATACCTGTTGTGACTTTCCTAGCACCTTCCTTTTGGATGAATGTGCCTTCAAGAGTCGTTTCATATGCCCAAAAGTGGCCTCTCGTGAAGGTAAGGGTTTACTTACGTGGTGAGCCATTGTGCCTTCAACGCACTTTCTAACTTACTTACCCCTCTGTGTCATGAAAAGTTGAGGCCGATGTAGACTTACGGTGGAGAAGTGCACCAGTCGGTCAAGAATTTCAACCCAAGACAAGGTTTTTGAGGCAACGATTGGTATGACAGACACGATGGAATTCTCCCAAAAAAAAAAAAAAAGCCTCAAGTTGGAGTTCTCCGGAGGCCAAGTTTCTTGTCCGAGGGTTTGAGGCTGCCCAAGAAACATCAACCTCCACATAACTCCCCTAGCAAAAATTGTTGTCATGGTGGTCAACCATGTCATTTTTTTCCATCCATGTCTGGGAGTTCTCCACTAGAGAAGTCTTGGCCGTAGTGTAAGCCTTGGTTGGTGAAGATCCCTTTTTGTAGCCAATCCAATTGCTCCATTCCCCTAACGTTCTTCACTAGTGCACTACTTCTTCACCGTAGTCTAAACTAGCCCTTAGTTTGTAAATTTGATTTTTTGGAGGAATCTTCTAGAGTAATATTTTGGAGACCAAGTTCATTCATAACATTATTCAGATTCATAACAATGTTTTGTGGGATTGACAATATTCCATAGAATATTCTAGCACATTCAATCTGAATGTGACGAATATTCCATGAAATATTGTCAGTCCCACACAACATTGTTATGGATCTGAATAATGTTATGTTTGATTCCTAAACCATGTTCCGAATTTCTGTCAATACTCAGATGAATAGTCTGATACTGTTTGGCCTCGTTTAGATTGTTTTCTTTGAAATTTGAGGCCGTGAGTTTGAGGGCCTCGTGAGCCAATTTACTTTAAGTTTCAGGTTTCATAATTCTCTGGACTTACCTGCAAAGCGGTTCCCAATTGATTTTCTTTGATGCCAAAATGTAATTTCCATGAAGGATTCGGGTGGGTGCTAAGTTCCCAATCTTGCAATTTACACGTTCATTAAGTTTCAATTTGCATGTTTGGTGACAACGTCAAATCTATTTACAATCTCATATAATCTATATTCAAGCAAGACTAGATGAAGTCCAAGTCCATAATTATTATAACATGTCAAGTTCGATTATAAAATCCTCCAATAGATTATATGGTAAGATCCTTTCACAGAATATGCAAAGCTCATTATGGTAATATTATAGCAATTGTTTTGATTGTGTATTCAGTATTCAACATTCATTTATATAGATTTAACGTTACAAAATAGATCTTTCAAAAAAAAACTTCATAGCATAGCATTCAAGCAATTAGTATGGATTCACATATCTCTCATAAAATTCGGGTATATCAAAAGTGTATCAGTGGATCCGCTCATAGGATTGAAGTATCCAAGAAGTCCAAATTTACTTAACTACGTCATATACGTTAACCTCCTTACTCTAAATTGAAGTGTCGAGCTAAAAAGAATACCAGGCTTAGAGATACCAAATCATGTTCTTTTACGTTGAATTTCGGAGGTTTACTCATGAGTTTTTAGCCCTATATACAAGAAGCGTCTACTTGGTTCCCGATTCAAAGTAGTTGGGAGTGTAAGATTCATGGAACATGTGGCTCCATAAGCAAGCATCGTGCTTGGGAGTTTCATGTGCCCATAGAAAATCCTAGCATTACTTAGTAATCATACGGGCTTGGATACGTAATCCACTTTGAGGTTTGGAAAGCAATGAAATGGGTTTCATAATGACTTTGTAGTTTGTCAAGACCCGTGCCCGGGAAGTTTTTGGGCATATATATAGTTGGTCAAGATCCTTGTGATTCTAAATCCACCCGGTTACATGTTGACATCTTCTTCCGGTTTTGCTTTCATTCATTTGAGGTATATTCCTCTATAGATTCCTCTAGAAGGATCGGTAATTCTCCTCAAGTCTCGAACTTCAACCGGTTCATCATCTCTAACTAGCCGCCGGCTCATTGACCCCCGGACATAGGTCAAGACTCTTGATGATATGTGATTCCAACAATATTGGTTGGATGGGAATAAGGAATGGTTTTTGGCTAACGTGATCATTTGATTGTAGGTGCTTCAAGTCATAGTGCTAGCGTCGATTTGCACAAAAGTTCGAGCTCATGTGATTGGCCTCCGCCCCAAAATTGGGTGGTTTGAGGGTGGAGTTCCGACAACATTGGTTGCTCGGCTTCGTGTTGCTTTCAAATGTCGAGTGGCGTGTATCAAGTAGTAATGTCAATGTCCGGGGAGAACCGGTATTTAGTGTAATGGCGGCCGGTTGGTTTTGTGAAAAGTCAGGTTGGATTGGGAAAGTGGAGGATGTGAAACCGGTGCTTTTACAAACAAATCGGATTTCAACCGGCAACCATTTTGAGGAGGAGGATTTTTACCCGGACGAATTGTGAAATAGGCGGATTTCATTTGTTTTATTCATCTAGGGCCGGATATCATTTGGTTCTAGGGTTTAGGTTATATGTTCGTTGTAGGCTTGTAGCGATTTGGTGAATGCCGGACAGGCAAAGTTTTTGCTTCATTATTGCATTTCATTGTTGACGGCTAGTGTTTAGAATGTATTATGTGTGTGTCTATGGAAGATCTTCGTGGTGATCTTGATAACGTGAAGATGATACTGTTGATTTTGACTCTAATAGTTGATGAATTTCATTTTTGTATATAGTATGGTATGTTAGGTTACTCTTTTATCATCCTATGGCCACAAATCTAATATGAGGTTTTAAGACCTAGGTATGATAGAAGAGTAAATCCATGGCCATCAACTGGTTGATGGGTTGTTTTAGGTTCAACTCCTGCTATGGATAAATTGTTGATCATTGTTGTTGGATGTTAATATCATTACATATTATTGTTGTACGTTGATATGTTCTTTGGACATATGTTGTTTGTAGATATAATTTTGATACATTGGAGAATCGGCTTCCTTATCAATGCCCAATTTTTTGGCCGGTTGTCATTACAATGAAGAGGAAATTAGCCGGCACTTGAAAAATAATATAGGATTTTGGCCGGTCCAAATTAATGGGAACAAGTTTGCAACCGGTAAAATCGTGAAAAAACCGATAGAAGTTGTGAAGAGGCGGATTTTAGCTGGTTGAGCTCAAAAATCTCCCGAACCCTAAGTAATGTCCACGCGGCATTAACTTCGAGGAAAGCAATTTTGGTCAAGACGTCAACTATGGACCTAGAAATGATAAGGAACTTACCACTTGTTAAGGGCATCTACAAATGCAGGACAAATGTAAGGGTTCAATCCTTAATAATTTCAAGGAAAATATATTATTTACCACTGTGCATGTTGGTAAGTAGAATCGCATCTTTAGTGGGGAGGTACTATTGATTATCCCATTTAGTGAGGGCTGGTTTATAGTGCGTGATGGGAAGTTAGTGAAGGTGGTATCAAATTTCTTTATGCTATGAAATTAAAGCCGTATGAAGATCTAGGGTTTCCAAAGCCCAAAGTGTCTAGTCACTCGGCACTCATTTGGTTCTCATGCTTGGTGGTTCTGGCATAATGTTATCATACCATTTTAGAAGGCATGAAGAAGTTGTTGTTGTTGTTGTTGTTGCACCGTCGAGAATGATTCTCGTAGTTGTGATTTTAAGCTTCAAAGCATCTTAGAGCACACACTGATTTTCTCAAAGTGTATGATGAAGTGAGCATGCTTTCAAAGATGATGGATTTAGTATCACTTAATAAAAATATCAACCCTCACTAATTTTGGGATTTGGCATGATAGGCTTGTGTGTTTTGGGAATAAGTATCGCATGCACTAAAATGTGATAATAAATGTAGGCTTTACGACTCCAAAATTTAGCTAACCACATGCAACGGTTGTCATATGTGAAGTTATGACATGTGTGTAAGAACTTGAAAAGTTCATGATGTTCAGATGTTTGAGCATAATTAATGCAATGTGCAATAGTTCAACCGAAGAATACAAATCAAGAAGTCGAGCACTAACACGTGATCCTCCTCATTTACTCAGTTCAACTAAAAATTGTGGGACATTAGAGTTATCTGCCATTTCTCTCAAAGAGGGACAAAACCGTGGGTTTGATCTTACTTTGAGAACACTTTCCATCGAGAGCTCGTTAGCTCGTCGTCTGTTAAAGCTTCTTTTGAAAGTTGGGTGAAACTTTCGGGACATTTTTTTCCCACCTCTCAAACTTTGAGAGAGTTTTACGATCTAAAACAGGGTATGCATATGGGACCCGCTGTTCTAAATCCCATATTTACTTATGCAAGCCTAGTTTGGTCCACCCATCCTAGAAGGACAAGCTAGAAAACTGATTTTTAATAGCACAACACCACTCTTTATGTATGGTAATGTAAGCATTAAGAAAACTTGGGTAACTTTGTGTTAATTCTCGTAAACTCAAGGTTTGGAAGTAAACCCATGATTTCATCTCCTTTATTGTACAAATAACTCTATTATGAACATCTTAACGATATACGTTTAGAAATTCAATCACATACAAAAAATATCTTAGGGTTTGGTTAAATAGAACTATTTGAACATTGGACTAATCACTTATATATCACAGTGGTTATGAAAACTTTCTCCAATCCCAGGCTCATTTGAGGCCATCTATTACATTCCCAAGAACTTCGCTTCATTTCCAAGACGCCCCTCTTTCAAGGCAAATCGATACATCTTCCTCCATCCAAAAAAATCGGTCTCTATATCTTCGAATTGTGCACCTCAAAGATGAACTTGAAAACTACACTAAATAATGTATTTAGTGTTGTACGGTGTTGTTATGCTATTGTGGCAACTTTTCTAGTGACACTTCTTATAGATAACTGTAGATAGGTTTTTAGATTGGGTTCCAATTAAGAAAACCACACAGGGAAGACTAAATGAGTGTCAGGTGTTACATCTAGGGATCACCATTGAGTTAATTGATAGATTACAAGAGAATTAAGATGTATTTAGAACAACAAACACAGGGAAAAATACTTCTAGAGTGAGCTTTAGGATTGATTCAATTAAGGTTGAGGGTCACTCACAGCAGTACATGCAATTGATCAGTCACTCCCTCACAACCCACTCTCATCAGTAACATCACTCTTATAATGTGTTTTGCAATTCAGGGAGTCACAGCTCAGCCATAGACATTTGAGTACGCCATAGTCTCAGAAACCCAAGGCAAAAACTCCTTGAGGTGACCATAGTCTCTTTAAATAAGTAACCAAGGACTATAGGCCATACCACAGTTAGTAAGGATATCATGTTCACACTTGACTCCTCCTATGGTTAAGTGATTGATTTAATTAGATAAAGACCACATAAATGAATTATTTCCTTAGTCAGTTTTAGACTTAACACTTTCACAGTGGAATTGAATGCATTAAAATAAATTATTGAAATTAACAAAAGTCTAACGTGTGACAGTAACCTAGTGACTGAGTCTAAGCGAAGCGAACTAAACCGGACCGGAACCGTAAGAGTCTAATCGGTAGGACCATAGTCTGCACGGCACGGCCATAGTCTAGTCACCAGTAACCAGTATCAAGTCACGTCTTATAGAGAGGGCCATAGTCTTAGTATCCAGTAACCAGTAACAAGTAGCCAATCACCAGTAACCAAGTCAGCGTCAAGTTCTCGAAGGTGATGCTGGCCACTCCTCCTTTTATGCTTGCCTTTGAGTGCTCCCCCTAACAATATGGGTTAAAGGGCAGCTTAGTTCCCTCTCGCGCGACTCCTTCGTCCACACCCGGCTTCTTCCTTTCCCCCGCTAGGCTCGTTATCTTCGATCAAATGCTTCGCGGGGCAGATCTCCTCTACCATCTCATCTCTCCATTTGTTACCATTATCTCACAGATTCCACAGATAGCTAATGCTCTTCTTCACAGAGACTCACATAAAAAGAAAATAATTAACTTACTCTCTATCAATTAAGGAGGCATTCTTCTATCATCCATAATGTATGTTTTCAGACAATGTTCCTGCGTCAGAGAGGGAGCCAATTAAACTTCACTCGGGTTCGTCGACTTCTTATCTCACATGAGAGAGTACGCAACAAGAAGCTTCCTACTTTGAAATTGTGTAAGACTGCCCTTTGAACGATTGGACCTTTACAAAGTTTCAATCTTCCTTTCACAGGAAAATACACACCCTGATTTCTTCACAGGGCCCACAGATCAATTAAAAGATTAATTCTCTCTCTTCTCGGGAGTTCACATACGCAGGGAATCTTGAGGACAGTTGAAATTGGTTGAGACAATTGTTCGAGCAATTTGGCACCCACACACTTTCCAGTCCTCTCTCACAGAAAGTTCACACAGTTATTATACTTCCTCCCTGCATCTAGCTAGAGGTTTCGATTTGTGAGTTAGGCGTTACCGACTCGTTTTATGGTTACATTTCTTCATGATCATCACTCCCAATGTTAATTCCATTAGGTTCATGAGTAGAGGTACCTGTGATCCTTTCACAAAGTTTCAGTATTCATTCACCCACTCGTACTCAAATAGGCTCACACTATAATTCACCGCTTCTAAAGTCTTCCAAAAGACATTCATTGAAATCACTTCAAGGTGTAAACGTTTCTGTCTCTCTCTTCTCGAGAGTAACGAAAATTTCTCTTACATGTTTCGCAAGATTAATTTATGTACTCCCCCACAGTGTAATTTCACATCCCACTTGTGAGGTATGGTCATAAATAATAATATCGGATTTGAGACACTTCATATATTTCACACAGTTCCACTCTTAACACCCACTTACACCAATCAAGCACAATTGAGGTATTAAGGTTGAACTAATTCGGATCAGGATATCTCTTCTCAAGAATTCCCAATTCGATCCAGAGGTTCACACTCGATCTCTGTAACTAATATACTTACAGAAATTACGATCTCACATCAGATAACTTACTCCCTTCACAAGAGTAAGATATCACAGATTCTCCCTAGGTTCTTCCCGAACCAAGAAGAATACACTTTGGCTCCCTCGATTCAACACAAGCATCAACACTACAAGTTCAATTCTCATACACACAATTGATAGAAGAGCTTCACGCTATTATATTATGTATAGTAAAATGTTCATTCACAAAGGGCTTCACACCCAGGCTAGAATCGCTCAAAAACTGCCAGACAAGGGAGACTCTCTTCTCGAGAGGTACTGCCTTTCTCCTCTCCCTCTTCTCCTCTATATCCCCTAAATTAACTACCTCGTCTCTTGGAATCAGATTTCATAAGGCTCTTCGACTTGGTCACATGTCTATTGCCCTACCCAAAAGACTCTTCCTCTTGGGATCTGTTTCATATGAACTAAATGTTTCACCCTTAGCTCATTTCGGATAATTGGTCACTAATGACTTACTTTAACGTCCATTTCACATTCTGAGTGCCAATATGAATTCACATCCTATCAAAATTCTAAAATGACTATTCTGAGACCAAAAATTGTACCACAATAACTTTGCAAGCATTGTCATGGATGATTAAAAATTGGATGAAATCCATGCCAATGACTGAAACAAAGTTTGGTGTGTTCTTGCATCCTAACATTTATGTAATGAAGTATTGTCATGGATGATTGAAAGTTGGTTGAAAAATCACTTAGTAAGTGACGGTAGTTCCAACATTGTACATCTATAATGCCCTAATCTTTTTTTACAAGGAATGACAAATCATGTTACGTTCACAATTGGTGTTGGTGACACTACATGGGCAGTTTACAATTAGTATCAAGCAAGACAAATACAATTAGTGACACTAAATATAATATTTTAGTGTAGCATGGTGATATTAATGCTCTACACACATAGTAGTGGGCATAGCTAGCGGACGGTTCCCACCAGTATGAGTGGCTTCTTCGTCGCTTTTAGCCAACGACCGGATGCAACTGTGAAGATTTACCCGTTTTTCTCGTTAAAAATGAACGAAAAAACCACCCATACTGGTGGGATCCATTTGTTGGCTATGTCCACTAGTATGTTTGGGCAAGGCATCGCTACAACAACGATTGCCATTGTTTGGTCCAACTCAAGGCAATCATTTGTAACAATTCTTTGTACTTATCTGCCTCAAGGGTTCAAGCAAAAAGCCATGGTTATCCCAAATTGGTAGTCTAGGAACCTAACCTAAGGGGCGGTTTACACCATAGACCATGAATTCGTCCCACGGAAGATGCCTTATTCCGCGGTACGAGTTCATGGTCTACATTTCATGGTCTGAGTTCTTAAAAAATCAATTTACAAAGCCGTTGGGCCCCTCACTAGGTGTAAACCGAATGTGGACCAAGAGGAATGACCACACACCAAAAAGTGAAGGTGCTGATTTTTTTAATACATGCCCAAAAAGAGCAATTTTGAAAAAAACTTAAGTTTGATTATTCCTTGTCTTCTCTTGGGCTTCACTTGTCTTCATTTCTTGTTAAATGTGTCGAAGATGTGGCTTGCAAATCTTCTCACAACAATTTTTTTTAAATTAAATAAAATGAGCAATTTAATTTGTACATGCTCAATGTAATTTACATGTGACATGTACCTTGTGTTGTCACTACACTAAATAGGATATTTAGTGTTTGATTATATTTAATTTTGTTACCACCCTACCTTGCTCAACACTAATTTTCAATTCTTTGATAATTAATGTTAGAAGATTTCCCATTGCACTTCTTTTGACTACCCTGATCTACAGTCACTAAACCACTACAGATTTTTGTTTTTTGTTTTGCAACTGCATTTTGTAATAATATTGGGGTGAGTAATATACCGTTGGAAAGGTATTTTCAAGACCTTTCCAACGGTATATTAGAAGCCCCAAAATTCCAAAAATTGCATTTGGTAGACCAAAAAAACAAATCTGCACTTGAATTCTTGAGTTCTAGATGTCCCGCGTTGTTTGGTGAAACACGTGTGAGCCGGTTTAAGGGGTAGGCCAAGGTAGTGCTGGTATGTCTCATGGGCTATGGTATAATTAAGGTGCTTAAAAGGTAGATTCGTTAAAAATTTATTGAAATGGTATTACTGTAATATGGGCCATTGCCTTTTCCTTCCAGACCACCTCTCTTGCCTCTCTCACCGCAAAACCCGTTGGACCATGTTAGTGCATTTATTAGGCCTTAAAAATTATATTTTGGGGACCTCGACCTCCATGGTCCCTCTGCCATTTTTTCCTTAGTGTAACCCGAAGTTGTCCCGGGAGAACTTCAACAGCCAATCAGCTGCCTTGCAGAGCCATGGTCCAACTTCATGGTCCATAGTGTAAACCGCCCCTAAGTGGCCCAAACTCAATGCCAAATGTCACTAAGGTAGATGGGCCTTAAATGGTTGCTATTTTGGTCCAAGATGACCCTAAACTACCAAGTGATAGTGGAGAGGTACCTGTTTCTGAATGGAGTGGTTGGCGGTTCGATTCCTTGCTATGAAATTCTCTCTCTACTTGACGGAAAAAAAACTAGCTAGGTAGATAGGAAGCCAAGAGCCCACCCACTGCAAGGTAGGCAGCAAACCCCACCCGGCACCAAGAGGACTCTTGAGTAAGGTAGGGCCAATGGGCTCAAATTCACGTCGGATTGCCCGACGTTGGTTATTCGTTTGTATTTATTGGTTGCCATTTCTAACTAGGTCACTTCTCCTAGGATATAAAACATGTGGTTAGCATGAGATAATTAGCAATCAAAATCGAAGCCGTAGCCACTTTTCTCATTCTTTTTGGGGTTCATACAAATATTTAATTTCTTATGAAAGTGAAGATTCTAGTCTTCATTAAGTGGTCATATATGTCCCTTCAATAATGTCAACTATTGAACCTAGAATGGGTATCATATTTTGGGCATGTAGTCCAATATGTTTGAACATATGTCTTTGTGACATCTGATTTTGGAGCTACACCTATCCACATATATACCACTCGTATATAGGTGTGGATTGACTGTATTAGGCATGTCCACCTTAAATACAATGTATGATATTGTGGTTTGGAACTTATAAGCTTGAACCTAAATGGTAAAGGTCTAATAGGGAATGGGATGGTTGGGGAATAAGTCCATGGATGCAATAGTGGGACATTTCTCTTTGTTCTAATGTCACGGCATAATATTTTAGCCTATGGTTAATGTTATTCCATAACCATCATGTACATAATTACATTGTTTATGGAATTTAGTGTTGTTGACCTAATGCCTAGTGGCACTTACCCTATTATGAGGCCTATGCCTACGTCACACTAATGATTAACAAGTTAATTATTAGTGTGATCATGTCACACTTGGCATTTGTATGATCAATAGTATCTTCCTCTTGCATGCTAAATTGTACAACTGTCCTTTCAAGTACTCCAAATTGTTTGTTACGCTAAGCCTTTGACAATGTGTCACTAGTTGATGTAAGCTTTTTTTGATGCACGCCACTTTGGAACCCACATTATCATATGTTGAGAGTAGGGATATGGAATGATGAATCAATGTATCTTACGTAATGAATTACCGTGGGTCGAGAATATGATATCAACTCTATACCAATATTAGTTTATAAGCCACCCTAATTTTGAACCTACATGCAACCTACATATGAACATACTATGGGCCACGGTATTTTCTGCCCGCACTAACTTTCAACCCACAATTATAGGGTGTGCAAGGTGTAGTATCATGTTGACAATTAATGGACGTAATATTTGAAGGACTCTGGGCAACCATGTGCATCCCTGTGCAATTAAAAGTGTACGTGGCACTAAATACCATAAACAATAGACTGATATTAGTCCTTTTATCAATTTTAATTCTCTAATCCAATAAAAACTCAAATGCAATAACAAATTTGTGTTGAATACATATCAAGCATCACCAATGCCATATATGAATGCATTACTTCATCTTTGCGGTGTGGTATGCACTGAATATAAGGTAGAAGCACCTTAAACCAAAAAGTTAAGGTGTTTGGGGTACATGTGGTAGATATAAACCGAAAAAATGATTCTTATGCAGGAAAAGATAACCATGTGTACTACAATTTATTTTTATTTTTGTTATTTTTTTCAAATTTCAAATCCTCCCTTTCCCGACTTAAAATAAATACAATATTTTGAAGTGAAAATAGTATTAGCAACTAAAACTGTTAGAACCCCTTGATGTTCACATAATGAACATCCTCAAAATCAACATGTACTCATTATGCAAGATTTTGGAAAATGTTGGTTTTGGGTGATATCTTGGTTCAAGGTGCTCCCCCTACCTTACTTTGAAGCTCGTTAACAAAGGAAAACACGGATGATTTGAAGACTCGGGTGAGGGCTCGTTGTAATGGTGTAGATAAGCCACCACCAACATCAAATCATTGGCATGAGGCTAGTTTTTTGTAAACTACTTCCACTCCCACTTGTATGTCGTGATGGAAAGGAATTGGGGTGGTCTTTGAAGATTTATATATCCAACTCCAAAGTCTTGCACAATGATGTCATGAGCCGAACCATTTTTTGAGTAAATTTTAGCATTTTGGATTCTACACTATTAATCTATAGGGTAGTGTGCCATCATGGTCAATCATGCCAACAAAAGTCTTTAGTATTGACCCAATGAATGTCCACATGCAACATATGGTCCATGGAAGTGGACATTGAAACATGTGCCTAACACATGGCACACTTCTAAGTTAAGGTTAATAAGTTCGAAACTTATGGCTAGTGAAGATCCCAAGCAAATAAACAACGTTGCTTAGAAGCCTCATGCTCCCTCACTTCACCCTAGCTAGCTAGGCATGAAAATAATACAGTCAACAGTTGGGAATAAACATGTTGTGATCTCAATAAGAATCGACGGCTTCAGTTTTTGTGCACAAGCAAGGTCTTCATGAAACATGGAATCTCTTCAGTTTAGAAAGGATGATGGATCCGTGAAGTTTAGTGACGTAATGCTCCGCATAATAAAGGTTTAAGATGACGATGTATCATGTTTGCATCGTTTTGCTCACATTTTGCATTGCCTCTTGGGCCCTGTTGTGTTCATGTTGTCTTTGACTCCTGAGCTTCGGGATGAAAGTTAGAGGTTAAGTCATTCAATCGTTGGAGCCACATGGAGTTTTTTTAGCCGAAATCATATTTCATAACATTTGTGAGAGGTGACGTAGGAGTACAATATCCACATTGATATGTGCGATTGAGTTGCCTTTGCAAATAGGTTGCCTCTTTACCCATGCGAATTACTTGGGATCAAAACCCGGCCACAAAAATTTATAACTTTGTTAATTCATTTGTATAGCAACCACGATAATAGAGTTTTTATTGTGGTTGTGAATAATCAAAATAGTGTGGATCGTTGATAAATTAGCATGGATCAACCTAGTTGCACATATTATATGAAGAATAGGACTTGTGTGTCAATAGGTGTCCCACTCTTGTTTGGGGGGGGGGGGGGGGGAGAGGGTTGGAGGGACAAAGTTTGACCAACACAAAGTACCTGGCCAATGGGAAGAGAGATATTTTAATTTTTTTTTTTGGGGGGGGGGGGGAGTTTGCACTTAGAGTTGAACGAGGGTTTGTTCACAAGTTGTTATGTACTGTTAGGTGTTTGACAAGTGGCTTCCCTTCATGAAACAAGCACGTGTCTAGTAAAGGTGGTTTTCACCACCAAAACCTACCTTCGAGAAAAAAAAACTCGTAGTTGTTTCAAATGATGACCTCTCCTTCAAATGTTGTTTGTTTCTAGAAAGAAGCATATAATCTTGAAGAGCATCTCAATATGTTACTAGAGACACCAACATCGTCTTCTAACAACTAATTGCTCTTCATTTGATGTGTTCTTCATCAATTCTTGGAATTACGGATTGAGGTTAGCTCATTGATTTCGCCTTCTCAAGATCTTTCATTCGATACAATACCCATAACTAGAAGTGAAAGAATGGAAACATACTAAGCAGTTGAAGATTCAAGCACCCTTGTGTTGTTGAGGGAGCTTCCATTGTGGGATTCCATTGTGTTGGATTGTTGCCACCTTACCATGTGAAGAACTTTTAGATTTGGGCCTTTGGGGATAGGGAATGAAAGTAGAGTTAAAATATGTACCATGAATAAGTATGAATTGAAGTGCGAACTTTATGGGTCCAAAGAGTGCCTTTGACAATTGGGTCTCTCATCGATTTGTTCACCACAAGCCTATGGATCTTGGGCAATTGCCATGCGTCACTCGAATAGCAAGAAATATACCACGATTATAGATTTGCATGTAATTGGTAGTTAGGTGAGTTTGGAATTTTGATGAGTTTGGAAATGAGCAAGCATTTTTCGGAAATGTGAAGAATTGTGCTTCAAGTGTTATATTTTGTACTTGCTATGTGGCTATTATGTAGGTGATTTTATATTAAAAGATTATGGATATGATGTGCGCAAACATTTGACATCATAGTGGAGATATTAAGGTAGGTGTGCGACAATAGTTTAGTCTGGAATTGGCCAAAAGTCCGGTATCATATAAATACTACACTAAATATGATATTTAGTGTCACCAAATCTAATTGTCTTGCTCAATACTAAATGTAAACTGCAGTATAGTATCACCAACACTAAATGTTAACCCAACATTATTTGTCATTCTTTGTAATTTGTTTGGGGGATTATAGATTTACAGTGTTGCAATTACTGTCACTTACTAAGTGATTTTTCATCCAGATATCAATCATCCATGACAATGTTTCATCACAAGTGACTGACAAGAGAAGGTAGGGTTTTGGCCAATGGATGAACTCATCCATCATCCATGACAATATTTGTAAACTCATTCATAAGAAGTGTCATCCGAAAATTTATCATAGTGACATTAAATACCATATGACACTAAATATCATATTTAGTGTAGTTGTATTTCACTGTCGAAGGACAATTGCTTAGAACTCATATATTGGTAGTGGTTTGAATCCGGGGGGTGGACTCTTCATTGGAAATATAAATGATGTGTGTGGGTCATTATAAAAGTAAACCCCCTATATACAAGAAGATTATAGAGAAAAAACACATGTATACGTATTAATAATAGGCTAGTAAATGGACTCATGTATTTATATTATGCATTTCAATTGAATGTAATAAATGCCTCCAACTACATATACAAAATAAATATCATGAATTAAATAGACTATTATTACATATAATATCCACTTTCACTCTGCAATGAGAAAGTCATTGAACATCTTTTCATCCATAGCATGTAACTCAATAATTGCGTCAAACAAACAAAGACAAGGGCACAGTAACTTAGCCACAATCTAGAGAGCAAAACACAAGGGAACCATGAATGATTCAAGAACCTTTGATTTATAAAAACCTAGAACCAAATGCAAACCCTAATAAGAATGGATAGGGTAGTTATTGAGGACTATTACTATATGATAATATGGATGAAAATGTGAATCAGATGAAATAGCACATCTAATGTCAAAAAAAATCTCTAACCTTCAAGCCCTTTTTTTGTAAATCGACCTTTACTTCAAGATTCTTAATAGCCTTTTTAAATGCACACACTAAAGAAATATATTACCTCTCCCTTATGTATACTATGCACACTATGGCCTGAAATAATACCCCTTACAACACTCATGTCAGTTCATAGATAGTGTGAAGAGTCCACCCCTGAAGACTTGAACATGCCTAGACTTGAATCTTAACTCGTTCTACATTTAAGGGCCAACATAATACTAACAGTGCATGGACTGAAAGTTGAATCCAAACTGCAATGTTATCCTACTTGGCATGAAAAAAAAAATGTTTCATGAACTTTTTGATGCAAAATTTTCAAAATTATGACACCCATCATCTCACAATATCTACCAAGTTAATTCATAAAAGGCAAGTTCTATATGTAATTACAACATGAGCCAACAAATGTACGACATCCAAATTCTCATGTTCTACCTTCCAACCTTTCAAAACATAAGTGTTTGGAAGAGTTACAATGTCTAGAAGTTCATCATCCTCTCACTATAAGGTGTGTCCAACAGGGTAAACCTTGTAGAGAGTCTAAGGTATGTGGGTGTTTTTCGGTTCATTCTTCATGCTCTCCACTTCTACCAATTATATCTACACAACGAAACTTGTCTTGTATTAGCAAGTCTATAATGAAGCATCAACAAAAATCGGATTGAAAATTGGTCTTCCCCTGATTTAGTTAATCGGAAGTGCATGTTTTATTCATTTCTTAACTGAATACATAGGTCAGCTGAATATTTCATTATTGAGGGTGGAATAGTTAATAATAACTTGAAGACATAGTCAATTGCTTTTAAACATGTGTCTTATGGTATTTGATATTTTATCCTCACCACACCACACACCAATGAATGTAGGAGTCTAGTTAAGAAAAGTGACCAAATAACACCCACATAATTGCCTGGAAACAAACAACAATGAGTAGAAGTTTTACTATACTTCTTCGATTGAGTTCTTAACACATTAATGGAAGAGAATGCAAAGTTCCAAAGGAAAGGAACACGCAAGACTCTGGTTGAGCAGCAAACATGTCTACAAATCACTGCACGTTTGAGCCTGAAAAGTGGCCAGGGCAGCACAATTTTTAAATGTTACGTTTCTCAAAAAACATATAAGAATTTAAATGGAAGTACAAGTAAGACTGTAGTATGAACATTTATAGGTTAATGTGACTCACTAAGGTAAAGCGTATTATTGATTCCCAGGTTTGACCAAGTCCAAATAGCAAGTGGTACTAAGTTAAATACCATAACCAATTTAGACCTGCAAGAAATGTGCAAACACAGTGCCAGAAATAGGTGTGGAATGAACTAAATGTAGCTTTGACATTTCAATGATGTGAAATGACAGAACTGCTTTTTAGATCCATAACAAATTTAATTCACCAAAGTTGCACATATTAAGCAATTTTGGCTTCTTCCGAATCCATACATTCAATGTACAAAGTGAGTGAAGCACTTCTTCAATGACTTGATTCAATTTTCATATTTATCTCATTTCAGTGGGATAATGAATCAGTTGTCCATGCAGACTACCTATCCTTACAAATGTCCACTTGTTCAGTCCAAGAACAAAAAGACATCACAATTAGCAAATCTTGTGATTAGGAATTCTGACTATATGAAACAAAAGGTTCAAAACATCCAAAGCTCATTCTTAAGAACTAAGTTAGAGATGTTGTCCACTTACACAACCTTTGAACACCTTATAAAAGAGTTCCCCCCTATAACACCACATTGAATTCAAAACCTAGATCAACTTAGATTTCAATGATTTCAAATTATTTGGTCCCAATTCGCAATTACTAACATGCTCAAGCTTCTAATGCTTGAATCCGTTGATTCCAGAGCTGGAGGTTTTCTCATTAGCCTCATCTACCTTAAACGAAAGAATTACATGACAGAAAGATTGATAAGAGTGACAAATATTCTAGGAGATCAAAGTTAACAAGGAGTGGAGTGTGATGTGATGACCCTACAAAAGATTGTCAGCCCACGCTAGCATTTAAACAGTCTAACAAGCCATTTGTGTTTTATAGAAACATCTCACACCACACCTCAGTTAATAATGCTGTAAATCTTTCGCTGTACAAAAGTTTACTGTTCTCTATGACAATCAATGCAATTGTGCAAAAGGTAAAAAAACAACAATACATGATCAGAAATAATCATAGGAGCGTTGCATGATTCAATTGCAGAGTAACATACATTCAACCAAATTTTAAAAAATTGGAAAATGGTATATAATGGCACTCAATCAACTTGTTGTGTCATTATATCTACTTTCATTTCATCCTCTTTCTCCCGTGCCCTGAGCTTTAAGATGTGCAGTTGTAGAATTCCACTACAAAGTTTGCAAAATCTAGCTTTCAACTCTTGTTGACAATCTAAATAATAGTGCAAAATCAAACAACACCATTACAAGCTCAGAAATATTCATAGAAGCATTCCATGATGCAATTTCTACAGTAAAATGAATTTAACCAGATTTACAAAGATGAAAGATGGAAGCAATAGCAGTCGGTGGACTTCCTGTGTCACCACTCATATCTACTTCATCTCATCCATTATCTTCCATATCCTAAGCTCCAAGATTTGCACTCACAGAATCCCACTGCAAAGATTGCCAGAAACTACCACAATTTCCAAGTAAGGATCAAGAGTGATCTGAAACTACCATCATTTAGTGGTTGGCATAATCAGCAACTTGGCCTGCAGTAGCCCTTCGAGTTTCGGACGAAAACACAGGCTCTTCAGGCAATACAACTCCTGCATTTGCTCTGTCTTGAGCAACTGAGGAAATGTCTGCGAGTTTTGCAGACACATCGTCCCACACACCTGAGGATTTGTTAGCCGCATTGTCAGCAGCTTCCCGGGCCGAATCGGCCGAAGATTTTGTTGACTGCTGAATGCTGCCCAATACTTCAGACGCTTTCGCCTTCAATCCATCCCAGGTGAGACCAGAAGTACTAGTACTATGTGCATGAGCTTCCTCATTGGCTTCCTGGGCCGACTTGGAAGCATCCGCCATCTGCTGGTTGAAATTCAAAGCAGCCTCACGAGCTTTGTCATGGACAGGAATCTTCGCATTGGTATGATCAAATGGTGATGTTGCATCACCTGCCTTATGCGCCGTTGTTCCTGCTCCTGCACTACTCTCCGAAATAACCTCCCTGTCCTGAATTGTGTCGAATGTGTCCGCAGTTTCGTTACCGAAACTTTCCAAAATCTGGGAAGCTTTCAACTTCAACCCATTCCAGTTCACTCCCGGTGCCGGAGTTTCGTATTCATCAGATTTGGTTTTCTCATGTGTCACATCCCACGGAGTGCCTGCGTCACCTGCCCGGGATTTATTCACACCCAAAGTGCTTTCGGATAACGTTGACCGATCCGCACTATCATTCACTGTATCTGCAGTTTCGTTTTGTGCACTTCCCAAAAACTGGGAAGCTTTTTGCTTGATTTCGTTCCAGTTCACCCCCTCAGGCATAGTGTGATTTTCACTCATTCGAGTCTTGTCCTCGGTCGCGTCCCACACTGATCCAGCACTTGCAGCTTTGGATGGCACATGGCCTGCAGTACTCTCAGACAAAGTTTTGCGATCTGCAGAGTCACCGAACGTGTCTGCAGTTTCGTTTTGTGCACTGTTCAACATTTGAGTGGCCGTTTGTTTCCCACCTCCTTCATGAGCCCTGCTCTTGTCCTGGACTTCGCCCACGGCCTCCGACGTCTTTTTGTTCGCACCTCCTAAGAATTCAGAGGCTTTCTGCTTCAACCCGTCGAATCCACTCAGCAACGGGTTCCGACGCGGCTCAGATTCCACTTTCTCGTGCACACGATCACCTGTGGCAGCTGTCTGTAGCACTCGCAAGATTCACCTTCTTTAGAATTTGGGTTTGGAGCTGCTAGACCATTTCTAACTATAAGCATTATTTGGGGGCTACTTTCAAATTATAAGCATTAGTAAAACGATACATTATTTTTCACAAAATGTTTCATAGAATAATACTTCATCCATCAACGCATTTGGTGAACTATGTTTTAGAAGGAATGCTTCTAATTAGCTCTAAAAATGACAATTGAAAGTGCAAACCTTTTCTAATTCAAGACACAAAATCTTATCAATGGTTTCTTCTCGATGCCCTCTTTCCAAGCATATTCCTCTTCTTTGTGAATGAACAAATCATCAACTCATTAAAAGTATTAGAAGGTTTAAGATACCTTGTTCCTTGACGCGTCTGCGGCCGCATTTGCATCGTCTTTCGTGGATTTCCATGAAGAATCCAGCTTGCTCTTCACGTCCTCTGCAGTCTCGGAGGCTTTAGATTTCGTGGAATCCCAAGTGGCTCCCATTTTATTCTCGGCGTCGGATGTCGTCTCGGACGCATTCTTTTTCGTCGTGTCCCAGTTCGATGCCGCGCGATCTTTTGCCTCACCTGCCCTATCTTGCACAGCGTCCGCGGATTCATTAGCTTTGTGAGAAGCCGTGCCCAAAAGATTGGAAGCTTTCTGCTTCATCTGATTCCAAGCCGACCCTGCAGCCGCTTCATGTTCGTCTGCCTTCTGTCGAATAGCTCCAGCTGCATCATACGATCGGTCTCGCGTTTGTTCCGCACTCACGGCTGCGTCGTCTCGAACTTCGCTTGCTTTCCTTTGCACAGCACCTACACTTTCGGAAGCTTTGTCTTTCACAGCATCCCTTGACTCTGCAAGACTTTCCTTGGACTGCTCCTTCTTGTCCTGTGCTACACCGGTGAGCTCACCCGCCTTCTGCTTCGTTGCGTCCCAAGCCTCCGAGACTTTGTCCGTCGCAGCGTTGGCGTAGTCTGAAATGGTCTCTTGAGCACCTTGCACACTCTCTCCAGTTTTCGCTGTCGCTGTGTTTGCCCCATCGGCAGTTGTCTGTTTTATTGAGTCAGTTGCCTGTGACAGATTCCTCTTTGCCTCTTCGATGTAATCATATGTTAAGTCCCTTGTCGCGCCATACCTGTGAAATTTGGAACAAGTTGGCAATGTCAATGTCCAAACCTTCACAAACACAAATGGCAACATACCTAATTCTAACTAGACAATGCTGGAATTTTTTCCCTTGTTGCTAAAATCATCATCTTTAACCGCTGATTATATCTATCAACGTAAGTAACTTGTAAGTATACAGAATTTACTTTTCGTATGGAAATGTGATAGACACCCAAAAATTTCATGCTTATTGATCCAAAACCACCATGGAAACTTGACATTAGAAGGGTAAAAATTGTCGATATCAACAATGTGCACATTCTGCAAGGGGTTTTACATGTCAGTTTTGGGTGAGGTGTAGCTTTAGTTTGTGTTACCAATTTCTCATGCTCTTAAAAACTCATTCCGCTGGAGAGTCAAAGAAATCACACCCACAGGGACAATACATCTAAAAACCTAATAACTAAAGAGGTTAATCTCGTGATCTTCTAAGATTCTGTAGGAAAGGTATGAATGCGTGTTATATGTAATTTGTTCGACTCTCAGGGTTCGCCAAACTTCTAATGAGGTCAAATGAGGCTAAGGATATCCAAGTAGCGATTGATTCATCGCATGAAAGATACATCTACCTTCAAAGCTCTCAAATGAGATAGAGAGATGATGGAAAGATTATTACCCCCAAGGAGAAATACATCTAAAAACCTGACAACGACCACACGAAAGAGGCTAATCTCATAATCTTGCAGTCTATAGAGAGGTATCCAGACTCTTTCACAACTCTGCGATTTGTTCAGCTCTCAGAACTCATCATAGTTTTAATCGGATAATTCACTTGAATGTAGGACAAAATTATCCATGTACAAACCATTCAAACGAATGATTCATCACATGACATACAAAAATAACCTTCAAAACTCTTAGAAAAGATGGAGATGATGGTAAGACTGATGAAGTACCTCTCTTGAGTGCCTCTCTGAGTGTCTGCAGCAGTCTTTCCGGCACTTTCAGTAGCTTGGTTGTAGGTATCCGCAGCGACATTTTTAGTGCGCTGAGCAGTATCGTTAGTGTAATCAGCTGCCTGGTTGTACTTGTTTTGGGCAGCATCCTTCACATTGTCTGCAGTCTCACTAGCGGATTGCTTCGACTGCTCAAGAGTGTCTTGTGCGCTGTTCTTAGCGCCTACGAGCTTATCCTTCGCTGCACCAGCGTATTGGGAAACAGTGTCCTGCATGATCCAACCATCCATGAAGCATTACTTAAATGAGACTTACCATCTAAACACCTAAAAATGCTTCATGATCATCAAATATTCGCTGTGATCGGAGTAATTTAGGACTGCATTTTACATTTTGCATTTTACATTTGCCTCTTGATACTTTAACAGGGGAACAATGACAAGAATTTCGAGAAGGATCGAACAGAGGACACAGAAGACTTTAATTACATCCGAAACCTTAATGCAGCTACAATTGCTTCTTTTTGTCAACAATTACTCACGAAACATTATTTAAATGAGAAACTTAGGTTGCATCCACCATCTGAGCACCTAAATGTGCTTGTTTTTCATCAAATGTTCGCCAGCTGAAACTTTGACAGGGGAACAATGACAAGAATTTCGAAAAGAATCGACTAGAGGAGACAGGCTTTAATCGAATCCCACATTTAAAAACACCTGCAACTATTTCTTTGTCACCAAACACCTGTTCGCCGTGATCAGAATTAGTTCAGAAACACATACATACGTGACAGGAACATGTTTCACATTCGAACAGACATCAGGTCCTGAAACTCGGGGAACGATGAACCAGGCAATTAACCAATTTCAAGAATTCCAAGAAGAATTGAACAGAGGAGAGACAGAAAACCGACATCTCAAAACATCTAAAATTGCTTGTTTGCCACCAGATGATATTCTCCATAATCGGTTTCATTTTAGCGTTAAACCTTCACAAAGAATACATGTCACATTAGAACAGACATCCGCTTCCTGAAACTTGAGGAAAAATGAACTGGGTAGAGAAAGGATTTCAAAAAATCTAAGAAGACTCAAATAGAAGAGAGAAATTGTTGTATCCACCTCAAACACCTATCACAATTGCTTGTTTGTCAACAAATACTCGTTACAATGAGAACAAAGTTCAGATTAAACATCTCATTGGAACAGACATGGCCTTGTGAAACGTGAGGAATAATGACATCGGTAATTGAATGTGAAATTTCAAGAAAAATCAAAACTTAACTCCATCCGACACCTCAAAACACCTATAGTTGATTGTCACCAATTAATACACGCTATAATCGGAATAGTCCAGCAATACACATGCGAAAGCCATACATTTCACATTCGGACAAACATGACCTCCTCAACCTTGGGCAACAGTGAATTGGATAGATGAAGAAATTCAAGAATTTCAGGAGAGTCGAACAGAGGGTAGAAAAGGAGAGGAGAGGAGAAACCTACCGCAACAGAGTTTTTGGCATCCACAACGGTGTCTGTGGCATCATTTGCGGCGGCTGAGGCCGTGTCTACGGCCTGCCCACTTTTCTCCATGGTATAATCCTTGGCAGTTTCATAGCGATCCTCCGCCCCTTTGAGAGCAGACAAACCTTCTTGCTGCACTGCGCCCTTGTACTGCGCCGCACTCTCCTTTGCTGCTTCTGTTCCCTTGCTTCCATGCTCCCGAGCTTCGTCCCTCGCCTTGTTGGCCTCTGCCCTCAGGTATGTTCCTCCCGACGCCATCGCCACTCAACCACACAAACCAAACTGGATAGATAGATATGTAGCTCTCACCACCCCTTCACAAAAATTGAAGCAACTTAACCCTCACAGTTTATGTGCAAAATGGGAATCCTTCCACAGGATGTCTTACTCCCAAATATGAAACCCAAATGAGCCAAATCTCTACAACTAAATATATATGTATTGGGTAATCAATCACTACATGCAAACTGAAGACAGGAGAAAATGGCAAAAAAAAATGGCAACAGACAGAGACACACAGACAAACAGATTGCCTAAGTAGTCAAAAGGTGTGTATGTATACAAGAAGTTTTCCACTCGTAGTGACAGGTGTGGGGCACTTGTTGAACTGAATCAATGGAGGGACACTACGCGAAGGAGGAGCCCTTTAAGGGTGAGATGAGAAGCGGTGGAATCCAAAATAGAAGAGGAAGGGAGGAAGCGCCATGAGTCTCCACGCAGAGCGGCATGACAAGTGTCTAAGTGCATGCCAACAGGTGCCCACGTGTCGGATGCCACTTGGCAGTCGATGACATGGGAGTCTTCCCGTCAGGATGGTTCATCGAAAGGTCCAGAATCCTCCAGCCCTTCCTTTGACATTCCGGATGAAGCTGCTGATGACGTCGAGGATAGAATCAGATTAATTTCACTTTTGGGTGTCCTGGATAGAGGTCGGCACAAATTTAGGTTTCCCACCGTCCGGACACTTAACTGTCAACGATTACCCCAAGTAATCAAGTTCTGTCAAGTTACTGTCAAGCTCTGGTAACTTACATTCTTCTTCGAAACACAATACCCCAATTATGTGAACGTGAATGTCGCTTGGGTTGAGTTGCAAACAGATGAGCAGGTGTGGCAAATTGAGATATTTATCTTTTACCTTATTAAGTTAATGCGGTATTGTCGTGTGTTGTAGGGTTATGTGTATATGTAGGTAGTACTTCGTAGTTCGCAGAGACATGTCGTTCAGAATGTTGACACATAGGTACTAATTATATGAATTTTGGGGTGAGTTTTTGCCAACAGATTATTGCAAATTGAGGTGAACAATAATGTTGTATTGTAGTTTGTAGCAGGGTTTATGTACATGCGTAGGTAGTACTTTGTAGTCCGCAGATATGATGGAAATAGTGATAGGTAAACTCAATGATGATGTAATTTCAGAAAGGGCATCATCGTCTCTCAGAAATACTGTCTCTGAAGGACCAGTGTCATTCAGCATGTTGACATATACTAATTAATCATGTGAATGTGGGTGAGTTTCTGCGAACAGTTCATTACAAAATTGAGATGATTAAGAATGCTGTTTGTGTGTCGGGGTTATGTGACTATCGTGTAGGTAGTACTTTGTAGTTCGCAGATAATATGGAATTAGCGATGGGAAAATGAACTGAGCGATTGATAATTTCACAAAGAGCATCATCTCTTAGACATAACAGCTTACACACCTGCCTCTGAAGAATCAGTGTTGTTTAGAATGCACGACTGCGAGATTCGATGCCACACAAACCTCACAACAGTAAGAGATTGGAAACAGTCAAATTTCGATTACTGTCTGCTTGAAATATGGCTATGGCAGTAGGTCCAGAATCTGAAATGAGCTAGTATTCCTTTGAATACCTGATAACTGACGTGCTGGATCTATGTTTTTCGGAGGATAGACCTGAATTTCTCTCATTTTTCAGAGTGAAATTATTCGCCGGGTCATAGAGCTCTGAGCATCTTCACCCGATCGGTTGTAACGAAACTCTAATTGAATGGAGGAGCGAGAAGGGAGTCCGAAAATCAACATTCAGTATGAACAACTTCAGGCCGCAACGTTGGTCACGGCAGCCGCCGTGGCTTGTATCACTAACCCTAATGTGCCTCAGCTCATCATCTTTAAGGAGGTTAGAAACTCCTTTACATGAATATTTGATTCTTAGCTTAAAGTTGGCGATGCAGACAGACATTGATGGCAACAAACAGCGTGATGAATTAGTGCCATCTGTTAAAGTAGATTGAACTTCGAGTTAGGTGGAAAGAAGGTTTATTAGGGGAGAGTAAGTATGATGGAATCCAGTACGAGTTTATACGACAATGCTCTCGAAGGGCGTGTTAATATTGTTGAATACATATCTGAGGAATCCAATTCAGGGTACTCAGGAAAGGAAGTTTGCAAGCCTGATTAGCTCTCATACTTAAATATTGTGGCTTCTTAATGACCTCTGAAGCAGATGGGCGTGGAGGTGTGGGAGATTGAGACAGAAGCAAAGAAGGTTATTAGTGAAGTGTTGGAGAGGCCTGTTTTTAATTGCTGTGTGATTCGGCCTCCTATAGAAACCGCTTTGCCTTCTCGACAAGATTGCATCCTGGTAGTTTTGTTTAGCATGAAAATTATCCGTTCTACTAATTTCTAAGTTGATTATATGCAGACTGTGTCTCAACGATAACATTCTTAAGTAGCCTATTCAGGTTCCAATGCAAATGGAATAATTTTTGGGTAATCTCGATAACCTAAGAATGATTCCATTGGGGATGCACATCTTCGGTTTTATCTTGGTAGATGGAATTTCTTTGTGTCCGAAGAGAGACAACAATGAGGTGTCGACTAATGAGAGCTTGCCATGTGACAATCCTATGTACTCAAGGACATTGATTCTTGAAAGTCTATTCTGAAGTAGAATAGAAAGAGAACGTCCTTAGACATGCTTAAGAATGATATTTAGGTGTGTGCCTTAGCTCTTCAAAAGTCTCCTTGCTCAAAAATTTAACATCAAATATGTGAGTTCCTAGGCTATCAGGTGCACTAAAGTGTCACATAAAAATTCAATGAGTGGGCACCCCATATACGCAGGTAACAGATGGATCAGGAGGTTTGGGGGTGCTGAATTGGAATGCAGCCTTATCAGTTCTGCAAGAGGTGGGACCAGTGGAGGTTCGAGTTAAGCCCGAACTTAATTTACCTAGCGCGTGCTTGCTGAAAGCTCCCTTATTTTCTTGTCCGCTTGACCTTCCTCCCAAATCATCAGCACTAACACAAGTACTAAAGGATGGAGCACAAGGTAGCTGCACGGCACCTAAGGTCAAGAACTATACCATGACAACTTGAGTTGATTGAAACCATGCAATATTCTACACATAACACAAGAAATGTGTCATTCTTTTATAAGTCTCTATGACTCTTTCTTCCTGGTAATTACAGTTTTAATGCCAATATTGCTGCCCTTGGGCTTTTACTACAGGTCAATTCCCGGAGCTTTAAATTGAGTTTGCATATCAGGCTTCTTGAATCCACTAGGCATGCATGGATTTTAACCCAATTTTAACCCAGAAATTTTGAAGTGTTGGCAGGTCAATGGAATCACTCTGGTAGCCATGAGCTTGCATCAGAGCTTGTTGGGGATACTCTCTGTGGAGTGGATGATGCAAAACCCTAAACCATCGCAACACGAGTCTGCAGTGGGAAACTCAAATGTTGCATTACTTGCTCCACGGATTCTCGTCCGATTCCTTGCTTTACCACAACCGAATTCTATGACCCATCCCATGGTTGCATTTACTCACCACTTTGTAATTCATGGTCTGGCGTTTCTGGGTGCACATGGAAGCCATGGCTATGGGGCTCTCGACCTCAAAATGCGACCATTGCTGGTGTTGCTTGCCTCCCAGCTAGGTAAGTATATACTAAGCTACGAGGGTCTTTCACGGTCACTTTTTAAAATGACAGCTGTGTATTTGAGTGGTGTGTGGTTTTGTGCTTAAAAGAGATTGGGCTATCTGCCAAAATTTGTTAACCATTTTAGGCTCAATACTCAACATAAATGGGGGGGGGACCTATATGACCATTTAATGAGATCAAGAATCTGCACTTTGATTATGAAAAAGATATTCATATGAGTTCTGAAAATTATGAGGCAACTGGCTACAGACACAATTTGGATTGGCAATCATCTTGCATTAATTGCGTATTTCACATCCTAGTAGAAGTGAATGCATAGCTAAAAGTGTCCATTTAATCCCGCTTACCTTATGCACATCCAGAACTCTTCCAGAACTCTATTTACCATACAGGCTTGTGATAAATAAAGCCAATCAGTAGGCCTTGTTGTAGGCAACTATGGAATTATGTCACTCCGCAGATACAGATACACTCATTACATTGTGTTCTTAGTTGTGATGGGCCTGCTAACCTTCCCTTAGGACTGAACAGAAGATGGTTAAGGGAAGTGGGCCTAATTTGCTTACTTATCTTAATTGGACACTGGACACTGGCTTACGGTCCGAACCATCACATGTGAACCTAACGAACTTATTACATCAAGGATCATCACATGGCGTAGTTTCTGCAGGTTACTTTTGCCATAGCTTGCAGTTGAAGTGCATGGTTGTGGACTTACCCACCCATCAGCTTCATCCAGGACCATGGGAAATCAGGTGACATAAATTATGCAATTAATATATCATGCAATACAGCCTTCAAAGAGTAGTAATTACTCTTCACCTGCGTATTTTTATTTTTGCAATTTAAGAACAATACTTCTGCTAATTATCCATTTAAAACCAGGAATCTGCACCCGACTACGACGCTGCTGCTTCCCTGGTTTTTCCCTGAAAATCTTAAGGTACTGGGTGCAAGCCCTGCGTCCAAGGGTGAGAACTTGGAGACAGGTTTAAGACCTGGTCTTGGAGTTATTGCAGTGTCTACTGCTTCTCTCTTATTTATAGAATCTGGTGGACGGAGAGCTTCTTTGCCACTAAACTTGGAGGGCCGGCCCACATGCTGGAATGTCCTCAGCAACAACCGTCTGGTAATGTTGCACTAATTATCCATCCTATACTAGCCGGATGTTATAGTGCATCACTGAAGACGTAGGTTCTGTAAGGCATTAAACTGCAGTTCCAAATTGGAGTTGAAAACAGACATTTCTACTCCAAAAAAAGTGAAACCAAGCTCCCCAAGGTTAGGCACATGTCTAGGCCTAAGTTCTTCTCAAAAACATCACTTCGAGCATGTGGGAACATCCCCTCCCCCTTCCTCGCCCCCTTTTCCCCCAAGCTTTATAGTTCACAATTCAGTCCAAAGCTCTAAGAGCTCATGGTCCACCGCTACACGATCTTTAGGTACATATGAACTGATTATTCAGAAGTGAGCAATATCTTTTGGAATTTCAGTGCCATTTCTGGATATAAGGTAAAAGGGCCTAATGTGGTTGCTTGTCTTAATCGGACACCTATATTTGAGTTGTGGGTGGCTAGGTGTGGATACAAGAACAGACACCAAAACACATGTGTTTTAATGAGATTGGACTATTTGCTCGAAATTTGTTGGTAATTCTGTCAGTGGACTTTGATAATTCATAACAATTCGAGATCATGTCCAGAACTTTCTGGGATTGATCATGGCCCCTTCAGATACATTTGCGGACGCACCAGAATTTCAACCTTGCAAATCCAATTAGTATGGCGTAGGAAACAACAAAAAGTAACCAAATGAGGCCCATCTACCTCACTGCTCCTTTAAGCCTTTCCAATTTGACCTAAAAAATTACACTGATGACCATTGATAACACGGAAGGAAACTTCACTGGGGACAGGTTCTAGGTGATAGTGTGGGGGCTCTTCACATCGTGGAGCTCAGCAGTTGGAATTCAGCATTTTGGAGGATCTGCAAAGTTGCTTTCCAAAGGCCGCTTCCTCCGGTACAGGTACGACCCATGGGTCAATTTCTTTTCCCACTTCAACATGCGATAAGGAGAAAATTATGTTGGGATTCACACTGCCTGGCTCAAATTGGAACTTTGCATGCCTGTGGAGAACAATACATGTAGCTGTATTTCACTCAAGTCAGACGCCTTTTGATGGTCGTCAGTGACCAGGATTTAAAAGGACTTATGAACAATCCACCTGCTTCAATTAACCTCGTTAATATAACTGTTAGAAAATTAAACGCTGAAACTGCTAAAAAGTTGCAAACTGTTAAAAAGTGTGTAAAACCTCGCTCGTGGGTCCAGATCCTGGTACATGTCAAGACAGATGGTCTCAAGGCCAGCAGTGGCAACCAAGAATGTTATGTTTTCTTCATCACGGGACAAATTGGCGATTCTCGGCTTATAAGGCTTACTCGCTCTTCTGTCCGAGGTGTAATATAGGATCAGCACATTCATTTCCAAACTAGTAATCTCGAATATGCATTAGTTTTTTCAAGTAATATATGCATATGCACTTCGCTTGTAAGTTCATAAGTTTAAAGTACTAACTTATACAGCTTGAAAATCGGCAAATGGGCCACCTCATTCTTGAGATGGCTTCAGTGATACCTAACCAAGGCATATATGCGGCTCTGTACTCGAATCAAATACTTCCTTTTTGGAATGAGCATCAAGGTTGAAATTGGAGTTTCTTTTGCCAAACTCAAATTCAAGAATGTTGGGCTTCTGTAGATGAATTGCCTGCTCAAGCCAACAACGAAGCAGAGGCGGAAAACCTTGAGGCTCGTGGCACTACTCCATTCCATGGGGAATTAACTGAAAGTATGACGTGGACCGGGCAGGAATTGACACTGGCCTCAAGTGATCATTTGCTGCAGAGCACTGCCCCTGTGCGAGATATGATTGTAGTGAAGGACTCCAAGTTCAGCCCAGATCCATTCCTATTGTTGCTGTGTGGAAATTCCCCAACTTCTACACTTCGCAAGTAAGGAACTTTAATAACAAGTAAACTCAAATGATGGTTATTTAACAAGTTCACAGTATTTGTAACTCAGAGATTTTGTAATCATAGAGGTGATTGGAGACGAAGTGCGATATTCCATTTGCAAGTGTCTGCAGTTACTGATAATTGACATAGATAAACGTATTTCTTCAACTGTCTTGACAAAGTCAAGTGATTCAAGAAATTTTTATGAAGAATGCACGTAACACTTCACTCTGCAATTGATGAGGGGTTGATGAACAGTGATGCCTTTAAGAAATTTCCAGTGAGCTCTTATTTGGGGCAATGTAATATCCTAAACGTTTTCTTGGAGTGTGGCTGCAGAGGCAGCCTCATGGCATCTTTCCAAGTTGACATCATCCAAGATACAGAAGTGAGAGGACTAGTCTTGTTCACTCTCTCCTCGAAGAATTGCATTTTCCTCATATTTCATTGCTCATTTCAAACAAACTATCGCAGGCATATTTCATATCCTTCTCATATCTTCTTTCCTGGAATAACTTTGGCCCCCATCTTCCTGGAAACGTTGGGCATGGAGGAGGAAATTTTGAATGGGTGAATAATTAATTTCCTTTTGGTACCTGAAGTTGGCAGGGTCTCCTCAGATTTTGCCCTTTCGAGAAGACTGGAGATCGGAGTACCATACCCACCTGCTGCTCTCATATCCCATTGCGGTAAAGCAAGGCCTGCTCTAAACTCAACTCTTTAACACAATTCACATGAAAAACGGCGTTGCTTCTATAGGTGTCGTAGCATTCTTAAGTAGCGTAGTGGGTGGTCTCCCTAGATACATAAGCGTCTTGAAGAATATTTATATGCTCAATGAGAATTTTCTTTTGGCAAGGTCTTTATGTTGAACCTTGGTGGATAGGAGAAGCTCACACCGAAAATAGGTAACAAGGAGCGAGTCGTCAGCTACTGAGAGGCTTATGCCATTTGGCTATGTCTGGCATTCATGCATGTAATCAAGGACCTTGGTTTTTTATATATTCTTGAAGCTAGAATAGAAAGAGAACATCCTTATCCATGCTTTTACACATGCTTAAGAATCCTACAGTCAGCACTTCAAGGCAAAAGCATGCGTGATTCCCATAGTGAAATAGTTTTATAGGCTGGGGCCTTTTAAGATATCTCCCATATGAATTAGAGTCGTCTATGTATGTAAATAACGGTGGCTTAAATCCAAGGCCTTAATCCGGATCCCATGGGAATTTCGAGGGTAAGCTGCCTAAGGTTGGAATAGCATTCAAATGGATGACCTTTCTAGCACTTGATTTTTGGTGTGCCCTACCACCTATGGTCCACCCAATCATAGTGGAGGTTACCCATGTGAACTAGGAACCTAGGTGCTCGCCCTTCGGAGAAATAGGTGTCAACCGACTTGGCCACGCCTATTCAAGGTGCTCACCTTCAAAAGGAGACAGTAGTCTTTGGGGGTCCTCTAATCTCGTCATGCCCATCTCAGGATTACAAATAGACCTGGAGCAACTTGAAAATGAAGCAACACCCTAACGCACGCCAGTGGCAACATCGGAATTGTCTTTCTTTTTCTTTCTAGGTATCTGATGATGGGGATGACTTGGTACCAGGACAGCATGTGAGTGAGGTTGTGACTCTAATGGGCATGAAGACAGAAGACACCTTCATGGTTGGACTTGAAAGAGGACAATGCACTCTTGCAGTTTCAGCTCTGACAGGCAGATGGTTTGCCCAGGTAAATCTCATCCATGCAAACCAAATTTGGTTGGTTACACTACTTCTCAATCACCTTCGAAGATTACACCTTTTGTGAAACATAGATGGCAGAAATCCAAGCATCCATTCCGCAAGGGTGGATACCTGGCAAGTGCTTGAGTATGCAGCCAATGATTCATTCCACATCGATTCAAACGCAATTCCACCCTTTATGTCTTGCAACTATAAATTGAAGAGACAAAAGATAAAAACTACACCCTTTATGTTTGGTAGGCATTGATTCAGTGCCGATTCAGAGTCATTGTTTGATGTGATTGAGTGTGAAAACGATGTTGATATACGAATATAGAGGTTCTGTGACACCAAATGTCTCACTTCGCCTTGGGGAACAGGTCACAGAGAATTCTCTAAGAATATTAGATAATAGAACCAGCTCACAGATGCTACGGGCAGAGTGGAAACCACCTCCATCTAAGGTATGTGGGCCTTATGTAGTTCACTAGTGAGCACAAATGGAAGGGCCTGTGTGATCACTTAAAGAGACCAATCTTCACTTAGATCTCTTATGGTTTTTGCATGTCAACTCCGATTGTTGAACTTGAAATCATTGTTATTCAAAATTGCAATTCTCAATCTAAACCAAAGGCCCAAATTGTATGTGGAGTCGAAAGTGCCCACAATAGGGCCGCACATCTTATGTCTTTTTATCATTGGATCAGGAGTGCTCAAAAATGATCCACCATGCTGCCCTAACTTCTGAGGGAGTTGTCCTGGTCAGTGGTGCTATTGTGTATAGTGTGCAATTAGACTACTCTGGAGTTCCCCATACTGTCAGCACCACGAACCGGCCCCACCAGGTACTTACTTCAAATCCCTCGGATTTTTTTCTTCAAGCATCTTCCATGTGGAGTAGGGGGGCCAACATTTGAGAGAGTAGATGTGCCTTGTTGTCCAACATGCAAGTTGAAATGTGGCCGGGCTAGCACTTACTCATTTTTCTTTTTGCATGAGTAATTTCATTGAACTCTATATATTAAGATTGTAGAAAATTTTCAAATAAAACCAAAAAGTGTGAAATCTCCAAGCAAGGTTTTTATAATAAGAATACACCACCATGAAAACAATTACAAAGTTTATGGTATTTGGTGTCACATGCGTAATAGTGCCACCTACCCTATTTTGAGGCATATGCTAGGTTACAATGATGATTAACGACTTGAGCATCAAGGTTACCTCATGGCATTTCGCCTTCAAGTGCGCTTACTAATATCATGGTATGAGTATGTTCAACAGTGTTATGAGGTACATGCTTATGTTACACAATGGTCTACAGATTGACTAAAGTGTACACAAATGACACTTGCCATTAGCATGCTCAAAAATATCCTCCTCTTGCATACTAAAATGTAAACACATGAAACTTGCCACTAGTACGCTCATGAACATCTTCCCCTTGCATACTAAAACGCAAGACTATCATCTAAAGTATCGCAATTTGCTACTCTAAATTTCATAATGTATATATTTTTCATTCAGAAAAGTTACTTATGTTGACAAATGGAATCACATTGGCAATTAACGGGTGTGACGCTTTGAGACCCCTAAGGCATCCGGTTTAGGCCCTTTGCAAATAGTGTACATGATACTAAATACCATAAACGATGTAGTGTAAAGTATAACAATCTCAGGTTCAGACAAACAAGTTTATGAAAATCCCAGGGGGTGGACTCTTCATACCATGTACGAACTAACGTGAGTGTAATAAGGGGTATTATTTGAGGCATTATTGTACATAGTATACATAAGGAAGAAATATTGTTTTTCTCCAAGGTGTACATTCAAAGAAGCTATTAAGAATTTTGAAGTTCATGTAAATTCACAAAAGGGGGCCCTAAGGTTTAGGGAAAAAATTGACAATAGATGTACTATTTTCATCCAATTTACCTTTTCATTCATTGTTGTCATATGGTAATAGTTCCCAATGACTTGGATATGTAATAAAGGCCTATTCATTTCATGATTTATAAAACTGTGTATGCAGTGGAGGCATTTATCAAATTAAATCGAAATGCTTAGTACAAATATATAAATCCATTTTTTAGCCCACCATTAGTATGTATACATTTTTTTATGTATAAAATTATTGTATATAAGGGGTTTTATTTCATAGTCACCCACACATGTCATGTAGGTTTCCAATGAAGAGTCCACCCCCTTGGATGAATTTCAAGTTTTCCCCTTAATTATTATTCTTGCCTCTTTTTAAGTTTGTGGTTTTGAACTAAAGGGGAGGGCACACATGTTCCAAAACGCCAGTTTTGAAACAGAGTTTGGTACGCTACAGTAAAAGAATTCGGCCTTGATATGTGCCTAACTTTGAGGAGTTGACTTTCAAGGTTGGTCCCTCCTTTTTTTGGTTAAAACTGTCCATTTCCAACTCCGATTGGAAACAAAGGTTTTAAGCCTTGCGAAAAAGCCGTCTTGGATCGGAGTTGAAAATAGACAGTTTTAACCAAAAAAGAGGGACCAACCTTGAAAGCCAACTTCTCAAAGTTAGGCACATGTCAAGGCCGAAATCTTTTACCTTGGCTTACCAAACTTTGTTTCGAAACCAGCGTTTTGGAACATGTGTGGTCTCCACGTGAATCCTTTCCTCTTTCTCCTTATCATGTTCTTCCTTCAGGGTTTTGTTATAGCACCCTGTGTGTAAGTTGCTTGCACAAAGGAAGCGGATGATGATTAACAAGGCTTTCATGATCAACATGGATGCAGGTGTCCGCGCTCGGTATGTCATATATAGGAGATTCAGGCCTCCAAGAGCTTGTTTTGGTTGTGGGTCAATGGGTTTCCAACACAGTTCACCTATTGTCATGGCCAAACCTGGTGATTATTTCTCTTTCCTGGAGAAACTTACTTACTTAAGATCTTTACTTTCTCCAGTTCACCTAAAAGTTCATCAAAACTTAAGAACTTTTCCAGTTTAATGTACATATCATGTTCAGTAGATCTTGGGTACCAGAAATCTCGTAGGCACTAAAGTCCCAAGTCTGCCTTAAAAATGTAACACCCTTCGAAAATGATGATGGAATGTCACATGTAGAAATGCTCTAATTATTGAAAGCTTAAGTCTTATAGACCAGAAACTTTATTGAATTGAAATTATATGTTAATATCAGGAGGAGGTCGCCACCATGGACCCCTTAACAGCTCCGGTTCGGTCCCTTGCAATAGGCCAGATTGCCACGCAAACTCATCTGTTTGTTGGCACCGCTGATGGAAACCTTGTGTACTATTTGATCACCAAAACTGAGAGTAGAACCGGAAGGAATCAAGACAAGAAGAATAACGTTGACGATTTTGGCCATTTGACTGTCGAAGAGGATCTAATGGGGACCTGCAACAGTATGCTGATGACAGGAAGCCAACATTCTGGCCACAAGTGCAAAGACCCCTTGCAAAAGGCAGCTCTGTTCCAAAAGGAGCATCTGAACATGCCACAACTTACATTGACACATGGAAGAGTGATCAAAGTTGGATCAAGCGTTGAGTTTATTGAGTTTGGCTGCTTCAGTGGAGGTGGAGAACAAACTACTAAGTGCAGAAATGAAAGCTGTAAATCTGGATTTGAGCAAGAGTTTCTGTATGTGTGGAGTGAACGCAGTCTAGTTTTGGTACGAGATGCAGGAGGTGGTTTCCAAGTTGTCAAGCTGTATTGCAATTCCCATCCTGTCCAGAGATCAATAAGGTTCTGATCTTAATTACTCCCTTACCAGACACCTTCTGAACCTACAACCCTAACTTAGTTGAGTCGCAATGGTGGAAAATCTAAAATCATCTGACATTGCGAGTTTTCTTAAGATTATTGGTTAAAAAGGTTGCCAAACTTGTAGGAATATTAATCCCTAGACAGTCAAGGTCTTCAAATTGACCAGCCGACATTAAGTTGTGCTGACTGGTTGCTGTCGAACTTAGGCGTGTCTGTGATTGTGCATTCTAATTACAAAATTAACTAATGGATCTGAGCTGCAGACTGCACGCGAAGGAATACCCAAACAGCCTTGTATCACTTAACATGGAGGGGCAGGTGACGCTTGGGCACTTGAATCTTCCCATCAAAATGAGGTACACAACAAGCCTACTTGGATCTGTGATTACAACAAGTCTACCAAATGCCCACATCACAAAATTCCAAAGGATGGTGTATTGTGTAATTTTCTTTCAAAATAGGTATTATGCTTATGCAACAATTTTCTTTGTAGTAGCATAATGTGACACAGTTTCAAAAAATATATTAAAATCATGCAATGGGAACACATAAGTAAGGAATTTAAGATGTTATTTCAATATATTTTTTTTTTTACATGATGATTTTACCTTTCAAATTTTGTGATGCATGTCGCAGGTGGCAAGAATTGCAGATTCCAGGCTCCGTAGCCTTTCTAGCACACCACCAAGGCAGTGGCTGCGCAGCAATTGCCTCTATTGTAAGCATTTTATCCACATCTCATCTACTACATCTCATTACTCTTCCAGGTGAATCAGTCCAGCGTATATCTGCCGCATTTCATATATCTTCTAAACGAGTCTTCAAAAGAAGAGAAATTAGTATCTGTATATACACACAAACACATTGACCATAATTAACTTCCCTCGAATTTGTTAATAATGTGTTCTTTCGGAAATCTTTCAGGATATGAAGATTGTCTTGTTGGGGATAAATAACCAGTGAAAGAGAACTCCTCCGGACAATCTTTTCTACTTGTGCAAGCTCTCTTATTGGTATCTCTTTGAGGAATAATTTGTATAGTAATTCTGATAAGAGTCTTGTTTTATTCAGGATGGTGCCTTATCAAGGCTTCATTTTGTACATGAAGAGTCCATGTGCCAGGTGCGGGTTTGATTACCAACCTGCTTCAATGCGTCTGATCTCAGGTTCTTGCAATATAGTTCAAAATTCTCTCTTGCGAAGCCCACTTGATTTGCTACGCCTGAACCTGCTATGAAACCAAAATCATTTTTATTATTCCATTATGCTCGTTTAATTATGCTCACTAAGGTGTCAAGAACTCTTTTCTTGGTGGCGAAGGTGCTAACAGTGGAGCTGGAGGCTGAACACTTCCCAACCTCTTTAGCCAGTTTCCACGTTCCTCTCACACTTTATAACCAGGTTAATTTGATCAACTTCTTGCCTCAGAAGACTAATTACGTGGCCTTTGGTTCTTCATTGTGATCATGAAGGGCACTGTGATGCACCTTGTGTGTTCGATATTTGCATGTAGTCATATTGAGCTGCCTCTGTGGTCCTTGGTATGATTCTAAATTATTTGACTTCAATTCAGGATACAAAGCCAGTGGAATGCATAGTCCTTGCAACGCAGGTTCAGGAGGGGGAACATACTAAGGGCAACCTTTCCTTCTTTGATCTTCAAGTCACCTACCCCAGTGAGTTCTAAACTGAATCTCCATGCACTGGCTCGAGAACACTGCTGTCTATGCTCTTTATGTACCATTCATGGACAGGCCAAGCGACTTTACTGACTTGTCTATTCCTGATTGGATACAAGAAGCACATTATCACCTATAATTGATGACCTTGTCATGGCACAAACGATTACACCCAGTAATGAGCATGTGTATGCTGTTGCAATAGGCACCCAAGCACTCCCTCGTCAACAGTGTGGCTTGGTAGGTTGGGTGTCTACAATAACCCATGGTAGGCCTCCTCGCATCCATTACCTAGTTCACAATAACTCACTAGCTGCAATTGAAAATTCAACTCTATCCAAAAGTCTTTCAAGAGGGCTCTACCTTGTTTTTGTGCTCCACATACACGTCAATTTAGGGAACTCAACGCAGTTTTCAACAAACCCATCCACTAGGAAGCTCGGATGAAGTGCAGAAGTTTGGCCTCGATGGAGGAACAATACACGAGGGGGTCAGTCCCTTGTAGGGATATGAACCGCATAAGAAGAAGGGATATTTTCAGGGTGATTTGGAAGTAATGCACATACTTGTAAATATGTTCAATATATTCTCAAAGTGAGTATCCAATGCCCTTAATGTCTCTAAAAAATTCACAATTTTTACTTCGAAACACAAGAGTTATTGTTTGGATTCAACCGGAGTTTTGGTGGGGAGTTGGTTATTTTGCATATAAAACTATTAAAGATTGGCAAGGTTTCAGTGCATGCTTGGAGTTAGTGTGGAGGTTTGAACAAAGAACATTCCATTGGGGCCAAACTCATTTCAGCACCACTCTCCGCACGCCAAAATGAGCTTGACCCTCTATGAATCGATATAAGAACCTTCAAAACTCCAAGCATGCATTGGAGACTTACCGAACATGGAAATGCAAACCAACCAGCTCTACACCCAAACTCCGGTTGAATCAAAGGAGAACTATAGCAAACAGGATCTTATCTTTAATCGCACCTAAAGTTCTAGTGAGCAGGAGTGACGCCTGGACAATTACGCAGGCGACAAGCACGTTGAATATAAGCTGCGCTTGCTGGGGTTGCACTCGCTCGAGCAACCTTGTCACTCTCTATGTATGATGGATTCATCTGCGTCCCCCTCAAGCCCTCTCAAGTGCACCATGTGCAATGTGGACCTTTCAAATGTTGGTGACGATCCTCTATTACGGGACGTAATCCAAAGTCTGACACTTTCAGGCGAACATTGGAGTCAATGTTGCAGGTTTGTGAAGTAGATTCTACTCAATTCTGTTTGCCTTTGTTAAGTTACATTCCGTATGCTAACAAAAACATAAGTATTCTAGTTACAGGACTTCTTCCTGTGTTCTTCATTCAGCTTCCTTAAATTCTCAGTTGGTATTATATCGTAACCAAAGATTTGTTGAAAGTTCATGATATGTTTGGGGAAGAAGTCCACAAATTTCATGTGAGGTATACGGGTGTTATTCGATTTTTTTTTAAACAGGCTGCTCTATTTGATTGGTATGGGTTTCGGTGAGGATCTAAGAACAAACACTATAAAGACACATGCACTTGCAATAATCATAACTAAATCAGGGGAGTTTCGATTTTCAATCTGATTTCTGTTGATGCTTCATCAGAGATTCGCTAATGCAACACAAAGTTTTTGTGGAGTAAATCTACTCAGTAAATGTTGGAGAACATGACAAACGAACTGAGTAACACCCACAAACATTGGTTGCCATTCCCCTCCAACCTTTTTGACATCGCAACTTTTGTGCATCTCCATGGTGCCAGTAGTCAATCATGTTTTTTGGGTGTGTTTTCTTGCAGTGTAACACAATCACTAGAGAGGGAAACCCGTGTCCCAGAACACCCGTTATTAGTTTTGGGTTACACAGGCAGAGTTGAGCTTGTTTCTGTGTTTGTTGGAGTTTCTGAAGCATGCATGTTGTTAGTGCCCTGTGTTGCAGCCGCCCTCGATGCGCCATTTATCTCCTCTTTCGGTAATATTCCATCATTCACTGTTACGTTGTCATGATATTTACTGACACTTACTGATCAAATTTAAGTTTTACCTAGAGTGTAAACCATTACCAAGCAAAGTCGTTTATGTTCTATAGTGTCCAAGCAACCTATATGATCTTTGTTGGTTAAAAAAAAGTATAGCAAGAGAGTCTATATTACACCATTTGTGGTATTCAGTATCACATGCACTATTTGTGAAGGGCCTAAACTAGATGTTTGGAGGTTTCAAAGTGTCACGCCTTCTAATTGCCAACATGATTCCATTTGCCAATATAAGTAACTTTTTTAAGTGAAAAATATCTACATTATGGCATTCATGAGTATCACATTGGGATACTTTAGATGATAAACTTGCGTTTTAGTATGCGAGGGGAAGAAAATTTTGATCGTACTTATGGCGAGTGTCATGTGTTTGCATTTTAGTATGCAAGAGGAAGATATTCTTGAGCATACTATTGGCAAGTGTCATTTGTGTACACTTTAGTCAACTTGTATACCATTGTGTAACATAGGCGTGCACCTCATAACACTATTGCACACAAGGTAGAGGGTGCTAAAACCAACATCCCACCCAAAAGCAACACCTATAAACACCTCACAATCACCAACACTCTACTACCTTGAACCATTCCCCATGGAAAAGGAGTGCCCGGGCCCAGAGAGTGACGGGTTTAGGTGTCATTAGTGGCACCACCACATACTCCCTCCATCCCAAAATGGTTGTCCGTGTTCCTAACTTTGACGAAATCAAGGCTTGTTGACCATTGACCGAGTAGTTGTAAGTATGACTCTTAAAACACTACTCCGAAACGCCCCCCAAAGTTGCAGCATCGGAAGACTTCATGATGATGAAAGTTTGGTGCAAAATCATTTGACTTTAAGCCTCAAATTTATAGTTGGGCAGATGAACCGGACAATCATTTTGGGACCAAAAAATCTAGGAGGTAGGACAATCATTTTGGGACAAAAAAATCCAAGAGGTAGGACAATCGTTTTGGGACGGAGGGAGAACCAACCTAACAACCTCCATGTAGGGTAGGTAACAAGCTCCACTCTATCTCGGGTCGGTTCAAGGTGGGTTCAGGGTGGCTTGTCAATGCCTATTCTAGCCATTCTATTATGGGGGGGAACGGTTCAAGGCCACAAAGCCAAGGATGTAGGCCACAAAGCCAAGGGGGTTGGTTATGAGTACAAAAGGGGGTTTGTACCTGAGATGCAAGGGGATTAGTACCTAGGATGCAAGGAGGCGGTTCTACAATCGAACCACGTGGGATCATGGAGGTGGCCATGTTGGACTTTCATCTAGCTTGGGTCTAGTACACAACTATGTTGCGTTGGTTCTAGGCAATCTTGTGTTGGTTCTAGGCAGTGAAGGTGGGGGTCCTCATCATATGCAAGTTGTCATACACAAGGCCTAGGGATCGGTTTAAGGAAACTAGTGGTTTTGACTTTTAATGTTCATAAAATATTCAATTGGGACTGGTTTTTTTTTCTTCATACCTTTGATTAGCCCAAAGGCTAATATGAGTATATATATAGTTTTGTATATCAACCACATAGCCATATATATGAGCTTGATACATATAGCAGGATAACCAATACATGTATCATGTTGCACTATAAGTTTGTACTCAAATTTTAGGCTCTTAGAGTGCCGGTCATTGTCTATAATGCCTTCTTGAGGAATATATTAAAGTTTGTTACAAATAGATGAGTGACAATTTAGAGTTCATGGAATGTATCGGGGAGGTTACATGAACACCAAAGGAGGTTAAATGGAAAACCACGTGACCAATGTAGACATAAGATAAGTGGGTGTTAAATGGCCACTTCAAGCTCTACACCTACTTCTCATAGGTTGTAGAACACATGATTAGTGTGAGATGATTGCCGATTCCAAATCGTGTTTCATAGCTCATACAAATATCTAATTCATCATCCAAGTGAACATTCTTGTGTACATCAAATGTTCATATTGGTCACCTCCCCCTTCACAATTATGTTGACTATCAAGCCTAAAATGATGAACATATTTGCACATATAGTCCAAAGAGTTTTTGGTGTCCATTCTTACACTTAACTACACAACACTCAAATCTAGTTGTTTGATTAAGAAAAAAGTGACCATGAAAGGCCCACTTACCTTACTACCAGTAGGTGAAGTCTAGGGAAGTTGAAATATTGCTTAGGAGGCCATAAGAGATGGTACAATATAGATTTACAATACAATATGTAGAGTATTGTAAAGGGCACTCTATTCCAACACAAAATATTTATTTTCCCCTCAAGGTTGCCACGTGTCATGCTCACATTTGCCACGACCACTTGTATCCCACGTGAGAACTACATTCCGGCACATGCAAAGTTGAAACAGGATGCCCTCTATGGTAGTGAGAAGAGGGAGGGAGAGTTAAATGTTAGCTAACCCTTGACTTTGTCTTGCTTTTCCAATTTAAGAACCTTGGTTGGGCGGTTTCTTAGCTCCTACTATTGTTTTGTTTAATTGCATCGGGCAAAAAGTGCGTTGTATAACATCGTATAATACTGTATAATACCATTTTGTATTATACACATCATGCAATCAAATGTAACCTTCGACTCATGACATGCCCAACACTTACAATACGAAGATTTGTTGTCCTCCAACTTGAATACAACCCCAAAGTGATTCCATGATTCACATTTGTTCTTTCCCATCGTTGATACACACAGGGTGACCTCACTGCTCACTACAGACATAATGATAAAGAAATTGTAGAATGTGTATTAAAGATATACCAATCATACAAATATAGATGGATTTGAGGGTGGTACGATACCATGGTACAACACCGCAATCATTATACACACCAATAGTTCCTACCTAGTTTACAAATTTGTCTGCTTTCAACAGCGTCCAAGAAATAATGCCCCCTCCCCACCTGACTTTACCAAATAACCAAAGTCTTTCCTAAAACCTAGGTAAACCTCCCTCGCTTATAGCGGAGGCGTCCGGCTATCCCAATGCACCTACAAGAACTTGCTCCGTAGATTTTTGAGTTGGATTTAGTTAAGTAGCTTTCACACATGTTCATGGTTTTATCTACCAAGCAATGAATGCAGGATAGTTTTTGTCTCATCCCCAAATCCCTTACTACTCATCCATCTTACCATCAGTTTTTGTTAATGAAGCTCCTCGTGCCCTCATAGCTAAGACAAGAAAGCAACCAATCACAAGGGTGGGAAGCAACACTTTTAAAGATCCTACATTCTTGCCTCATGTCTAGGTACCGATGGGAGGGTCGGTGCTTGAGGCTTAAAACCTGCACTTCTAAGCCATGCCACATCATTCACCAGCTAGGCTCGGCACTAGACAATGTCGATGGTGTGAAGGCCGGGTTGTTATAACCAACTTTTAGTCTTATTAGCTAAAGTCAGGTGGGGGAGGGGGCATAAGGCTCGAGTTTCTATGGAAACAAAAATGACTTGAACGTTACTGTAAACCTCGCAACTACTTTTGCCCCCCACATATTCACAAGAGAAATGACAAGTGCAAATGCATGGACAGGAGATGGAGAGGGCGGAATTCAACTGTCCGAATCCGAAGGACAACCACCATCAATGAGCTCCTTAGAAAGTGAACCACCGGCAAGCTCAACAGAGACTGGGGCAGCAGCAGCAGCAGCAGCAGTCCGGCCAACACCTTCAATGCAAATACGATTGCAGTCGAAATCTCTGTCAAAGTGGGTGTCGAGCTCCCTCATTAATGTGCGCAGCTTTAAAACATTCATCACTCCTGGAGGAGGCTGCGTTTCCACAGTGGTTCCAGCTTCAGCAGGCACTGTGCTGGTAAGCTTATGCCCCCTCCCCCACCTGACTTTAGCTAATAAGACTAAAAGTTGGTTATAACAACCCGGCCTTCACACCATCGACATTGTCTAGTGCCGAGCCTAGCTGGCAAATGATGTGGCATGGCTTAGAAGTGGAGGTTTTAAGCCTCAAGCACTGACCCTCCCATCGGTACCTAGACATGAGGCAAGAATGTAGGACCTTTAAAAGTGTCGCCTCCCGCCCTTGTGATTGGTTGCTTTTTTGTCTGAGCTATGAGGACACGAGGAGCTTCATTAACAAAAACCAATGGTAAGATAGGTGAGTAGCAAGGCATTTGGGGATGGGACAAAAACTATCCAACGTTCATTGTTTGGTAGATAAAACAATGAACATGTGTGAAAGCTACTTAACTAAAACCTACTTGAAAATCTCCGGAGCAAGTTCTTGTAGGTGCATTGGGATAGCCGGATGCCTCCACTATAACCAAGGGAGCTTTACCCGGTTTTAGGAAATACTTTTAGTCTTTAGCTAAAGTCAGGTGAGAAGGGGGCATTAGACTCCTTCATTTCCCTGTCTCCATCGATCCACTGGTGAAATTGGTTTGTAATTCACTGTAAATCCACCCTAACAACCTTGAGGTCCAAACCCACGTAATTAAGGTACTTGAGGCCTTAAAGTGTATATGTAGCACCTTCCCTTTGGTGACATCTATATTTAACACACCACTGCAATCAACAAGTGAGTGCAAGAGTGCCATCATGTGAGTCATAATTAAAAAGCGATTAATCGTATGTGGCAGTTTGTATAACATAACACCACTTCGGCCATTCATAGTAGGTTAGTGGTGTAATTAAGAAGGGTGCGAGGATGCTTTTAGAAGAGCGCCAATTTTGGTCAATCATAATGGTTGATTGGGAATCTATCCGCTCAACGAGGCGGTGTAAGAAGTGATCCACAAAAGGCGGACAACACCTTCATTTAATAGAAGATCTTTGGATGCAATAAGGTTGGTTGATTGTGTGGTGATTTTCACTTGGCAATTCCACATCAATATAACCCCCCAAAAAAAAAATTGAGAGTAAAAGGCTCTCTCCTGAAGACGACTTTTGAGAATTTCTATAGGTTGCATATGAATTTTCTATTTTTTGAACTTTTGGGAGACTTTGTGTAGATTTGCTAATCTATGGATTTCTTTTTGAAATTTCTCCAAGTTAATTGACCTTCCTTAAATATGATTTTTTTCTTAACGTGTCGCTTTAAGGCCTTAGCACATTACCCCTGAACGGACCTTACTTTTAGACTCAAGATTGGACCCAAACTTGAAGATTGGTTTCTCAAACTAGGAGGAGTATTTTCTTGAGTTGGGACCCCTAAGATTTGGATGGAAAATGGTGTCACACTAGCATCACTTCAATTTTCATACTTTGGACTCGAACCCTAGTGTAAACTCCTTGGGTCCAATTTTTGGCTCTCGACCAATAGGATCACTCACATTTGAAGCTTTCCTTGGTCTTGGACCCTAGTGTGAAGTTCAAGTGGCACACTATTACATAAAAGAAGAGGGACCATTCCTGAAACCAAGCTACCCAAGCTTAGACACACATTGAGATCAAAATTCTTTTAGTTTCCATGTATACCACTCACCCACCAGATTCTAGTGGGAATGTAGATTCCACATGAATCTCCACTAGATTATGGTGGGCGAGCGGCCTGCATGGAAACTAATCCTTAGGGCCGCTTCACGCTATGGCCGAAGGTCGAGAGGCCGTTGATTTCCACCAATCAAATTGCAAGAAACCAAGAATTCGGTAGGGCCACTTCACACACAAGACTGAAGGCCCGTGACCATTGCAATCTAAGAGCTCTCATTGATCGAAAGGGCGGAGACTGTCCAAGTTCACTTCACACACGAAGGTAAAGGCCTAAAGGCCCAAAGAAGACTTCATGGATGAAAAGTCTACATGGAGTCCTACATGACGGACTATGGATAAGGTTCCATGGTCTCCCAGAATTCGCGTCCGGCCCACCTCTTGGAGGTGGGCTTGACGAAAATTTCGGGAGACCATCCACTTTTTTTTCCAATATTTTTCCCAACATGACAGATTCCATAACAAAATCCAGGACAGACAAACGCCACCAAGCAATTCTCTTCAATCAATAGAATTCAAGACACATTATATCAAACCAAATCCTCCCCTCTTGTTTCCCGCCAACAGAAGATGCCATTGTCCCGCAACATGGTCCATCCTCACTTCACACTATGCTTGAGGGCCCGTGACTACATAGAACGGGTTTCCCAGCACCCATGGTACGGCCGTTGGATGAGAGTGAAGGGCCGTCACCATTACAAGGTCACGGCCGTTGGCTCATGTGCGAAGCGGCCCTTAGAAGCCTGGGAGGGTGGATTGTTAGCGAACTTAATTACAGGTGCCAATTCTTGCGCTCCATCAAACAGGTGGCCGAGATGCTGCATGGACTGAGTGTGTTTGCCATCGACGTTGAATCCACGGACGTCGTGCAACTGGCTTGGCAGGCCCATGTTCAACCGCTGCACGCGCTACTCCCCCTGTAAGTCCGCCCCTCCCTCCCTCCCTCCCTCTTCCAAACTCGAATCCATGCCTCTTAAATGCCAAAGATCGACCGAATAACTTATTATTGTCCAAGCGGCCACGAGTCACGACCAGCTTGCTTCCCATCCATGGCATTTGTTGCCGCGTCACTGCGACATCATGGCTGCTTACTTACCTCGTGCCTAGATGTGTCATTGAAACCGGCCGATGATGGTCAACTATGTGCCCGGGGTGGAAACAACATCTGGGATTCTAATACATAATTAGTAGATTGTATGTCACTTTATAATGGTATCAATACGATTACACTCTAAACTTTGTAGTATCACACCCGTGGTAACCAAACGGAGTTTTGTAGTGTTAACATGGATGCGTGATACTAGTGAATTCGTGTAGCGTTTGACGTTTACACTAGCCACACCGGGGGTCCAGCCGGGGCCCAGCTAGCCCGGCTGGTGCGGGCTCCCCGGAATGTGGGTCGGCCATTCAGGTTGCAGCCCCGGGCACTAGGGACACCTGCCCAAAGGGCCCCGGTTGGATGGATCCAGAGTGCGAGCCCTACATCCAACCAGTCGGGGCCCTTTGGGACAGTGTCCCTAGTGCCCGGGGATGCAACCGGGATGGCCAGACCACATTTTTTTGGGGGGGGGGGGGGCGCACCGGCCGGGCTGGCTGGGCCCAGGCTGGACCCCCCAATGTGGCCACCCTAATTATGGAATACCACAAAGGAGATGTGAGGACGATTTGAATTCGTTCTCCCGTCACCTACCCTGGTGTGGTCCACTCCACTTGGCCTTCGTGGGCGATGTGGGCGACGCATGCACCAACGTTCAACAAGTGGCATAAGAGGAAGAAGAGGACGAATAAGAATAAGAAGGTGACACTCTGCATGTTGACACATGGCGCAATGCGAGGGTGTGGGTTGACTTCTTGGGTGGTTTGCATTGATGACAAAATTCGTGATATAAGGGAGAGAAATGTGACAATAAGGAGTGAGATTTGAGCTATGAACATCCGTTCCCTACGGTGTCGGGATATTAGAGAGCGTGTGACATTATGGGGGTTGATATTACGGAGTTTAGGGTGTATTGACTTATCAATTTCAATATGTTGTCAAAGAGAAAGTCAAGATGAAATCATTGGTATCAAAATGTATGGGAATAGACAAGTTATAGTATAAATATAATGGTGTGAAGTTGTATAATTAGGTCATGTTATGTTATAGGGGGTCTTAGTCCAGACCTTGAGACTTTTTTCATCTTAATAATAATAATAAGTATTATAATAAAACATACAAGATTACAGTATTTTCAAATCAACCCATATTTTGAAGTCTTCTATAATAACTCTATAATGCATTATTATATAGCCATTATCAACTCTTAAGCGATCTTATTATCCGAGGACCCTTGTAATTGATCCCAGTTGTTGCCACCCCGGGATTATCAACCGCTTTTGCTCTTTACAAAGTAGTTGAGAATGAGACACACTTTATGTTTGGAGTGTCCCCTCTACAAATCCATTAGAGACAGGTTCCCTTCATTATTTGAGAATGTAGTACTAAAGAGTCTCAAGTCTTCCTTCCAATTATATGTTAGCCTCTCTCTCACAGAGGCTACTACATTCCGCCACTCTAGAGAGTTAGCACGTTTGACATCATGTTGATATACTCTTAATCTTATAAACCTTTTGAAATCTGAATCTTAAAATCAATCTCATTTCATGTCATGTAATGTCATTTATAGGGTTTTCACTTTCAATTTTTAAGAAGGGTCCAATTCTAGACATGCTTTTTGACAGGAAGTTGAGAATCCGAGGCATCTTAAACTCGTGATGACCAGTTTCATAAAACTATAGCTCTAATACCCAGAACACCGGTGGTCGATTACATGGATTTTTATTTACACCCCAAGACATAGGCTAAGTTTTTTAACATATCTGACAACAACATGAAATCTCTACCTTATTTTCTGTTAATGATGCACTTGGATGACAACCGATATTTAGTGTCATGTGGCATTCAATGTCACTCTGGTAACGTTTTGGACGACACTTCTCATGAATAAGTTTTACAAAATACTCTCATCGATAATGGATGAGTTCATCCATTGGCCCAAACCCTACCTTTTCTTGTCAGCAACCTGTGATGAAACACCGTCATGGATGATTGAAATGTGGATGAAATATCACTTGACAGTAAGTGACAGTAATTGCAACACTGTAAATCTATAATCTCCCCTAAATAGTTACGAGGAACGACAAACAATGTTGGGTTAAACACGATGTGTTGGTGACAATACTATACCACAGTTTACAGTCAGTCTTGAGCAAGACAATTAGAATCGGTGACACTAAAGAACTATCGTATTTAGTGTGCTTTTCCATTGACCGTTTGCTTTCAGGTCAGATGATTTGTATTTGCTAGCGAAGCCAAAAGCATTAATATTGATGGCACGAGATTACACAGCCGAAGCTGCATTTCAGGTTCCATAAACTTCTCCTGCAAACGAGATTCACAATTGAGTTGATTGGAAAATAAATTTACCGTTCTTTACTTCCATCGTTTTGAATCACTATCTGTGTGTTGCACTGTCTATTCTCCACTCAAAACTCCTCACAGATATTGCTTGAACTCGAATATGAGATTTCATGAGGGTATAATACCAAGGGTGGGTTGAACGGGCATTTCAATCACGTTGACCTATGGTCAGCGTTTCTTCTCTCTATGAGATTTCATGTCGAATATGTTTGAATATGTTCAGTTCATCAAACACTTTCATCGTGCCATCTTACTTTTTCCCATTCCATTCAACCATATACGCATGTTACTTTCACTTGCCTCAAGTTCGTTCAATTACCATGTGAGTGAGGCCACACCATTTATGTTATTTAGTGTCATGTGCACTATTTGTGAAGGGCCTACACTAGATGACTAGAGGTCTCAAAGTGGTACGCATGCTACTTGCTAATGGGTGTAAGCACGGTAAAGTGGACAACTCTTGATCCATGTCTAGTGTTATGTGCAAGCAATCCAGTTTTATATACTAACTTTAAATTTTGTGAAGAAAAAAATCATAGACATCTAAAAAATCACAATCTTTCACAAACATACTAATCTACAAAGCCAAGCAATTTATGATTGAAAAAAATTCCAAGAAAAGTCTACATAGTTTAGAAGATGGTGCAAGTGGTGTGCAAGTAGGTGGTATTAAACAAATGACCGTCTAGAATATGTTTTAAATATGATAAATTACATTAATGTAATGGTTTTCTACAAAATTTTGTGATGATGCCCTCAAGTACATAATGAATTCAAGGATTATGAAGAAGAAAAAATCCAACTTCGAAATAATCGTGAAATCTACATTCAAAACTAGACTCAACCATTTGCTTTTGAGCATCACTTTCAATGATAAGTATTGAAGATCTCAACTTGATATTCTACAGTTGAGTATTTAACACGATAATAGAGGTCATCATGAAAAAAGTCCAATTTAAACAACACTTTGCTACTACTTTTAGGCCTTTGACCAAAGAAATTATGGTTTTAGTATTCCGGAGCACTAGTTTGGTCCACTTTACCATGCTTGCACCCTAATATGATTACATTTGCCTACATAAGTAACTTCTTTAAGCGAGAAAAAACATCTACATTATGACATTTAGAGCAACACATTGGGATACGTCACATGATAGTCTTGCGTTTTAGCACGCAAGGGGAAGATATTTTGGAGCGTACTAATGACAACTGTCATGTGTTTATATTTTAGTATGCACGAGGAGGATAATCTTGAGCATACTCATGACAAGTGTCATTTATGTACAGTTTAGTCAACTTGTAGACCATTGTGTAACATAGGCGTGTGTCTCGTAACATTGTTAATCATGCTCGTGCCAAGACATCAGTAAGCGCACTTGAATGCCAAGTGTCACGAGGTGACAATTACAGTGAAGTTATTAATCACCAAAGTAACCAAGCACACGCCTCAAAACTGGATAGGTGACACTATCACGCATGTGACACTAAATACCATAAATGCTGCAGTTCAACCATAACAACGGAGTGATGAAATTGCTTATTCATTTGGATGAAAGCACTTCATATGAATAGTTTCAAGCCTTTCATCACGAGTCCACATTTGAAAGTAAACTAGGCAATGTCCGATGAGAAATCAAAATAGGGATAACATGGCATCGCTTTTAATTCCTCAAAGGTTTACTTTCCAAGATTCCATCGTCATGGCACCAAGGTTTCGCCAATTTTCAAACGTTCATTTATTACTTATTGACGACCAAGAAGAATCAGTACTGTTCTCCCTCTTTAGTATGACACGTTTGGGAAACACCCAAAAAATAAAAAATTTGAAATTAAAAAATTGTGTTATCGAGGTGTCGTCTTCTCAATAATATGACAAATGGCATAAAGTTGTCGTATTTTTTAGGAAATATGAAACTTACGTAATATGAGCTTTAAAATATACACAACGAGGTTAAGCAATATAGATGGTATGAAATAATGACTTCTAACTTCAAGAAAATACAAATATTCTCAAGAACTCTTGAAATAGGAGTCCAAAGATCTTTGGTGTTGCCTGCCCAAGTTAGCAATTGTCATCTTATCTAAATTCCCTACTAACTTTCGAAAACTAATCGTTTCATTAATACCAGGATATAAAGAGTTCTCCAATAAGAAACTAGACAACAATGATGCATGACGTTTAGCACCAAGATACTGGTGATGTATATCACCCCGTGGACAAAGCAACATACTAGGCAGGAGGCCACTCTAACCCTAGCCATGTCCACTCTACACTAGTAACCCTAGTTATTATCAAGCTCCCAATGATAAGTAAAGTTCCCAAGTAATTCCCACGTGAAAATGGATGTATTTCAGATGTACATAACATAAATGAAAGGAATTTTAGCATTAACTACCTCTTGAATACGACGAAACGGAGATTCTAAAGGTCTCATTATCGAGTGCCATGGTCGTACAAAAGAGGGAACCCTAAACTAAACAAGTTTGGCGTTGCAAAAATGTGTCGTAATATCGAGGGTGTCGTATTAATGAGGTTCGACTGAACTACGGTTATTTTTTTCTTGCAGATCGAGGAGAAGTTGCGATTGGACTTGGAGAAAGAGTTGATGTGTGCACCCGAAGAGCGTGAAGAGGGAGGCGTGTATGAAGAAGAAACATCCTCCGTTTCGGGAGATGTCAAGAATACTACTAAACCCGAGCGATTGCCTGGGCTAACATGTGTTGCCGCCGCCTCTCTATCATCCACAGGTGCCATGTTCTTAAACCCTAACTTAACCCCTAACGAGAGGCCCGTTTTGGGCTTATGAGTGACTCTTGTAGGCAAACTCGTCCAAAAGGAAGGTCACAATGGGTATCATCGTGTTCCTCGTGAAATTTTCATGTCGATGATGATGATCATCCTGTTCCGATACGAAAAGATGGTTGTTCACAAGAAACTTATAAAGTCAAGAATGAACGAAGTTTCCCCTCCGTCGATACATTACTCTATATAGTAACCTCCTGTTGTTTTGATTGAGAATTGTCAATTTTATGTCGACTCTTTTTGTTACCTCGAAGTGTATATCTATTCTTGACATATTCTTGAAAGTTTTGGATTGGATTTAGATTTTTTTTGCATGCCTTTAATCACAATTTATTAGATTTTAACAATTTTGGATCAATTGTAAACAAATCATGAAAATCACTAAATATTGCTACTGTATTGATGTGATCCTAAAATTTGTTAGGAAGGACTCTTCTTTTAGGTACAATGAAAATGGAGCTCTAAGAAAGCATACTTTTTAGATGATCTAGTGAAACCACAATATGCTCTAGGAAGGTATGGGTTAAGACACTGAAAAGTCATAATATCTCGACCCTTAAGGTATGTGGGTGTTATTATTTGGTTCGTTTTTCACAATCTCCAACTTCTACCGGTTAAAGTTACACAACATAACTTGCGTTGCATTAGCAAATCTATGACAAAGCAACAACAAAAATTGGATGGAAAATGGACAACCCCCCCCCCCCCCATTTAGTTATGATTATTGGAAGTGCATGTTTATTGATTCTTGAATTGAACACATAAGTCCACCCAATTGTGTTCACTATTGAGTGTGGAGTCGTTAATAAGAATTTGAAATGTACTCTACTCTTTATTAAGCATATGACTTCATTTTTTATTTATTTTATTTTTAATCCTCACCTGACCACACACCAATCAAATACAAGGGCTTGATGAAAGAAATTAATCGAATAACACCCACATACCTTAAACATCACCAAGTCCCCAACGTGGACATGATAAAATAAAATAAAATAAAATAAATCTTGTTGTTAACTTCATACCTGAGCATTTCTTAGAATAGAAATCTTATATTCAAATGGCTTCATCTTTTCTAGGGAACCCTCTGCTTAAGAAATAAGTGGAAATTATGGTACAAAACTAGGAAGATGCATGAAGGACTTACACATACAAATCTATGCAGTTTGTTGCCACCATTTCTACACATGTTTGTGATTTTTCAATCCTTCAAACTATGTTGTATGTAGGCTACTTTTGGGCCTTGGGACAGAATGTTATGTCACTTTATTATGCCTTGAGACAAAGTGTTTATGAATATTATAGTTAAATTCATACACATATATATTTATGCCATGTCAAGATGTTAAATGAAGATTTTAAGCATACAATTGTGAGGTTTATGTGATTGATTGGAAAATGGATGAAAACAATATTTGGGCAAAGAAAGCCGTTCATCTTAATTCATATCACTTTCAAGATACACATGGTGATCTTTAAGGTATAATAAGAGGCCTAACCCGGAGGTTCAGAAATTTCATAATATTCTCAAGGTTGATTAGAACATTTACACATTGAACAATCAATAACATGATCAATAACATGAATCACATGTTTCATGTGCTCGGATAAGTGAGTGCGAAGCTAAAGTGTCCATCCTAAAGCAACATTACTTCCGACGAAAATGGAGTGTGAATCTAGTTTCATATAACTTACATAGAGATACATTCCATCTTCATGCAATGTAAAGTTGGTTACACTTATCTCAATGGCATGAGAATGGACACGTTTAGCTCCACACCCACTTGTCCTAACATATTAAACACACGATCAACACGAGAGGATTAAGAAGTCACCAAGTCGAGGTGACAACCATTTTCAACCTCGTCGTTTTGAGATCTCAAAAAAGTATCTTAAACATGTGTCTCCTGGCTGCCCATTCTTAGATCCACACACCACTCAAATATAAGTGTATGATTAAGAACAGTGATCGAATCTCTCCTAGGAAACCTTACAAAGTGTACACAAAACAATGCACAATGCACATGGCAGGTTTCCTAATTAACCTTTTTGCTAACAAATTGTCGTTTGGATGCAGCTTGCCGTTTAGCCTTTGGACCGTTGAGTCTCCGTAGTCGGCCGTTGATAAATACGCCGGAAAACCAAATCCTCCCAAGCTTGATCAGTGTTACACCAACTGGAGAGGTACGTTCTATGTCACTCATTGTGTCCAATTTCTTTTAAGCGTATGAGGAGAGTCATAGGATGTGCGAATCAACATCGTGTTTGTCTCGCCTAAGGCAGGGGCGTCGCCAACCTTGATTTTAAGGGTAGGCCCGCTTGGGAAATTGAATTTTCTCTCAGGCATATTTTTTCAAGAAAATTTTATTTTTTGTATATGACATAGGTTTTCAAGTCGGCTTCCGAGCCTAGGCCTAGTGACGCCCCTAGCCTAAGGTGGATGGGTCTTAAATGGTTGTTTTTTTTTACTAGCTCACTTCTACCTTGGCGGACGTTGAACCATCCCCTACGAGGTTTTAGGGGGAGGGATCGCTCCTGGGAAAGGGGCCAAGGGTTTGTGACCTGCAACCCCTGATGAAAAAAATAGAGTTTTTTTGAAGCTGACCAAAAAACATTGCCCGCTCTAATCGACTTCAAATATAAGTTGCCCAAGCATTCTTGAAGGTTGTTTGTCCACAAAAACCCATATTGAGTGCACCTCACCTTCAAGGTTCAAAATTCAATAATTCATGTTCACTTCCACTCAATAAATAAGCAGTTTATTGGGATTTCATTTTTGAACTGAAACCGTCAATGAAGCATGTGTTTAACTTGGAATTCAAGAAGATTAAAAAATTTATCATTAGCATTGAGGTTATAATTTTTGTGATTTACCATTTGAAAGGGTTGTATCATTTTGAAATCGAACATAAATTAATGTGCTAATTTTAGTCAATTCGTTTCTAAATATTTTTATTAATTTATTTTCCTTTCACAAGTATTCATATAAATTCAAACTAAATGTAAAGAAAATAAAAGAAAATAAGCATAATTGAGTGTAATCAATCACAAGGCCTTGAATTCTACAAGTATTCATGCTCAATCAAACTTTTTAAGCCTAGTTGAGTGCAAGTCAGAGCATTAAACTTGCATATGCGTAAGGAAACCTAAGCAAGCGGATTAATTCAAATTTCTCAATTACATCATAATTAATTCAAGTAAGAAAATTTTACATTAAATTAGGCTTAATTACTTGAGGCCTTAATTTACACTTTATTTGTTTGGTCGGTAAGCATAATTTATGATTTATTTAGGATTATTTAGGCTAAATTAAGGTTGATTAGTTTGAAATTACTATCAGACTTCCCATATTTATCTAGATACCAAAGTAGGCACCAAATTAGGCTTAGGTCACAACCACCCTCATGATTTTTGGAGCTCGTATGAATATCTTATTCAATATCAAAGTGAAGATTCTCATGCTCATTAAATAGTTACATATTTACCCCCCCCCCCCCTTCCTCTATGCTGACTATTGAACCTAAGGTAGAAATACGGAAAATGATGGAAAATAAGTTGATCTAGTGAGAAAGAGTGGTTTGAAATTTGTTGACTATTATCTAGGGATGGACTAGATGACACGATGAGTGCAAGTTGTTTTGTAATTTTATTCACTATAAATAACTAGTCACATTTTTCTCAAATAGGCAAGTAAGTCAAAACCCCCTACTTGTACAGTAGATTCACCCTAATTTGAGCATCAAAAAAATATCCTACTCTATATACAAATGCACACAAAACGGTTAACTCAACGGCACCCAAAAGTGATCCCAAGTGTTGTGGAACAAGATGTATCCGACCAATCATTGCATCCTTTATGGACCACCGCTTTTATCATTAGCCATTTTGGGTTCACACAAGAATCATCCTACTTTTAGTCCAATGCACCAGTAGTGATCATTCACCATTTCCTCTTTCTTTCTACCTTAGAATGGTTATCATATTTTGAGCACCTCATCCAATCTTTTTGAAACACACGTCTTTTTAGCGTCCATTCTGGGAGCCCCACCTAACCGCATACCGCTCAAACATTGGTGTCCAATCGAGGGGAGTAACTGAATAAGGGGTGTCTACCTTAGTATAGTTGTGCTTAGGAGAGGCCATTTTATGTGGCCAATAAAGTTTTATGGGTTTTGACACTGACTTTGTATTGTGCCAGATTGGAACCATCACTATAACGGATGCAACATAGTAAGACACGAACTTCGAGATTCGGATTTAAAACTAGGATTCAAGGCCCTCCAAATGCTCTTCGTTCACAAGGTGCCGATGATACTTTGAGAGCTTCAAATGAAGTGTTTGCACCAAATTTGGACCACTACATAGATGAATGCATGTAATCAATAATCAACATCAATAATGGTATCCAAAATCTTTCCATGTAATATCTTCCACATATTGTTATTTGTGGGTATCACAAGGTGAGAGAATCTTCATATAGCTGAGTTGTTATTTGTGTCAATACCATTCTAAACCATAGAGATAATTAGGGTGTTTTTTTGTTTTTTTATCCCCCCCTATGTATGATGGTTCTTGAATGGTATATAGACACAAATAGTGCCCAAATACATGTAACCTACTTGTTTGAAAGAAAAAAATGGCATCCCCGATATAGATACCTGAATGGATTCTTCTTAAGGGCGGTACTAGACCAACATTGGTTTACAAACTTGTATTAAGTTAACTTGGACTTTGAATGAAATCCTTGCAAACAATGTCCGCTAGGGATTGAGATTCTATAAGAATTTCTAAAAAGTCGGAAAGGGAGTCAAATATAGGGGTTGGGGGGGGGGCACAAAGAGTTTCATAGGCAACTCTACTCTTGTATAGCTTGTCTCTCCTACGTTATGAGCTATAAATAAGCACAAGTTCAAGGAGTTCTCTCCCTATCCAATGCCTCGCCATGCGTTTGATGCCAAAATTTATCATTTGCTCTTGGGATCATGTAAATCAAGCTTGAAGACTTCTCAAGAATTGTAAATGTCATGGGTATGGCATGTCTATGTACATAGTATTTGATGGAGCCAAAAAGTGTTCGACTAACACACCAAACACAAGAACACCTCCGATTGAAATTCCAGATGGTTGCTCCCATCCTTTAAAGGATAACTATAATCGTACTCCAAATAATAGTACTCACGAGAGTTAGTTAATCCCCAAACCTTTGTGTGTGCAACATGCACATGTAGTGAAAAAAATGCACATGCTCTTATTGGTTGATGCCTAGTGGGTTGATGCCTATAGGAAATTTATTTGGTCCTCGTGGGTGCTTTTAATATTTTTTGGACTCAAATGAATGACATAACATTACTAAGCAGTTGGATGGTAGTCTCTCTCCAAAGAAAGAGGTTACAACATCAAATTATAGGTCCTTGTTGAAAACTCTACAATATACAACTTGAATGCTCCTCATAAATGGGGAATCCCGGAATTAAAGGAATTTTATGCTTGCTCAATACATGGTCCCACAAAATGCAACCAAGGAGGTGAGTAATGTTATGGAGTCTAAATGGTCATTTGAACTAAACCAAGAACAATGAATACTCGCTTCTTGAAATTTCCTAGTGACTTTATTAAAGTTGTCAAAAAAATACATGGTGATTTCATATAACAACCAAAGATGGGCCCATCCAACTTTGACATTTATTCTTGAAAACTAGAAGATGTCATTAATTCACCTTAGTAATACATACCATTACTCAATCAAACTTCGGTGGAGTTTGGATTAAGTTATGAATCGCTCCAACATATGTTGTTTGTCACTACTCACATGATTGTGTCAACCTGACTACTATTCACAAGAGCAAACAAAGATGATTTTCTTGGTACTAACAATGCATTACAATCAAGGTTTTATATGAACAACATCGATGTCAATATTGCTTAATGTGAACAGTGTCAGCATGAACAATATAATATGTGAACAATGTCAATTGGCAAGGCCAATTGGTGAATAGTGTCAACATGAACAATATAATATGTGACCAATGCCAGTTGGCAAGACTAATTAGTGAATAATGTTCCATGAATAATACACTACGTGAACAATGCCAGTTGGCAAGACCAATTGGTGAATAATCCCTGTTTTAAATTGGCAAGAGAATGCACAATGCTTCCTAAGTGATGTTATGCTAGTATTGGCACGTGATATCCTTGAATGTTTGTGCCGAACAAGCTTGGTGCAACTCCCAAGGTGCTACAATACTTAATCTTTGGATATATTGTAAATCTCTGCCATACATAATAGTAACATGGTATTCGTGAAAATGTCACAAATGCCATTATCTTGAATACAAGGAAGGCCGGCTTGGATTGGTCTTTGGAGACAACTTTTGCTAACTACATCTAGATGTATTTACCAAATGCTAATAGCATGTGCAAGTGATAACAAGGGAAGAAGTCTTTTTATATCATGAATGTTATGTGCTTCGTTATTACTTCAAACACTCTTGATAACAATCAAAACGTAACATTCATGACATAAAAAAGACTTCTTATTTACTCGATGAACTCGTGCCTATACAATATCAATTTTAAAACGCAAATTTTTTCAAAGTTGAAGTGCACTCACAAGACTAGAAATCGAGTTGGACTTGGAAAATAAAATAAAATGTGAATGTGAATGTGAATGTGACTTTTTCACGAACACTGTGTTTAATATGTCCAATGTACATGCTCCAACAACACATATGGTGTCGCAACCCTTGCTAGGTCCCTTAATAATCTTGCCAATTTTCGTTTCTAGCAAAGGTTACGAGCGCTAACCATTCGCATTCCACCATGCTAATGGAAAGCTCCTCTTACCCCGGACCAATAGTTCATAGGAGGGAACCAACCCTCCTACTTTGCTTTCGGGACTCACCCCTTAATCGGTAACCCATTTCCCCAATGTGGACTTCCATCCATGGAAGTCCAATCCTATGTTGATCATCGCGTTGCCGGAGCAACACTACAACAACCCGAACCATACTAGGCAACTATGGCCTCACAATGGGCCAATGCCCATGGAGGCCGTGCCGTTCGGCCTCGGGTGGGTGAGGCCACACCACCTCACCCATATAAGCCTCTAGGACTTCACGCGGGGCCCCTACCCCACCGTCAACCAACCTCTTGTCTCTCTACCCAGAGTTGGGGCCAAGTGGACATTTTCCTTTAGCTGCTGGGCCTAGAACCGCCCAGCAGCTTCAGACCATCATAACCTCCTTGTATGATGTCTGATCATAACAACCAACCACTCCATCTTCATCTACGCTTCACGTAGATGCCGATGGACTCCTCACTTGCCCCATTCGGGCAAGTATTGAGGAAGTTATGCCTGTTTGAACCTTGGCAGTCCCGGGAATCACTCCCAGGCACTGCTGTAACAGGGCGCTGTCCCGGGACAGCGCCCCACTCAAATGGCCATAACTCCTAGCTCACACCTCCGATTGAGGTGTTCTTGAGCTTTCTAGAATCACCACGCCATGAGCTACGCATAACTCATGGCCTCACCCTCATGCCTCCTAGTCTTTGTGGGTGGGAGGCGTTCCCAACGCCCGGGGCCCTCACCCACACTAGGATCACTTGGGCCCTCTCACCAATGGCGCCACAAGTCCCGGGTGTCACTCCGGGGTCCCCCTTGTGCCCATGGTGTTTCGGGCACTCCTTATGGAGAGGTGCGCGACACTCACCCCCACCAAACGGAGTCGATGCCCTCATCGACTATACTCTTAGTCGGCACACCAATTCTCAAGTTGCCATGCTCTATGGTGCGGCATTGTGTTTACCTTAGGGCGCGACCCCCACAATGCATCTTCAAATTTGGCATAGTCCCAAAGGTGTCGTTCCTAGGTGGTCCGTTAGCGACCTTGGATCTCTCATCCAAGGACCTAACCTATACTAGACCCACCTACTTTGGGACTCACTTGGGTTGCCCCTCCTTTGGGGCCTCCCCCGTTAGGCTCCACTAGCCTAACGTGACACATCTAGGCGAGACCTCAACGCTTCCACTAAGTTGTCTCGGTTGCAACTCCGAGATGGCTTTCCATTGTTAAGCCACGCCTCGATCGCACGGGGGTGATGCCAAGTCCCGCCCGACTCGGTTCCCACTTTGCTCTTTCGAGACATGGGTTCATGACTCCCATGCGCCAACTCTCGTTAGCTCGCGGGTAGCACTTTTATGAGCACGCGCCATCACCTTGTCCCCGCCCGGACAAGCCCACAACTAAGAAGTTTCTTGGTTTTATCCAAGGCCCCTCCTAGCCATGGCCCCCAATTACTCGGCTTACCCAACCTAGTTTGGCATGTCTATTCCCCCTCTTCCATTAACCAAGCACAAGTACAAGACTAGGACCTCATCTTATACTTTTCTCTTTGCACCACTAAAGTTTGGACTTTATTCCCTCAAGCCAAAGAACAAGTTCATGTTGTGGAGTAATTAACCTCGAAGCTAAGTGTGCTACTAGCGTCTCTCCCCCACTAAAGGAGATTGATGTCCTCATCAATGCCTACGCTTCATTTCATTGGAGTGTCTAGCCTTAGTTTCTTCAAAGTGCTTTACCAATTCCTTGCCGTTCATCATGTCTCTTGCCGCTACCCAAACGGCTTCTTTCTCATGGTATCCTTACCATTTCACCAACTACTCCTTTGTACATTTTCTTTCCTTTTCACTTGGGCTTCCTACACTTGAGGATGCCCTCCTACCTCATGTTCCAAATGACGTCCACAAGGTCGGGACGTGGCCTAATCACTTGCTTGTGTTCGGGACACAAGGTGTCGTCCTAAAATGACTTTCGTAATGAGACATGAAATGTCGGATGCACTTTGATCTCCGGCAGTAATTCCAATCTATACATGTCCTTGAACACTTGTTCCATAATGGAAAACAAAGCTCCAATTTTGGACATGAACTTTGGAGTGAGGCCTTCCGGCTAAGTGAAGTTGTTCACATTCAACAACACCTTTTGGTCCACCTCATTCTCCACTTCGCGTCTTCCGGCATTGACTTGCACTCCGTAGCACCTTCGGGCTTTCTCCACCAACAACTTGGTCATCTCCAAGTCTTGTTCACCATCCTTGGCCAAATCCTCACCATCTTGGTTGAACTCTAGTGTTGAATGTGCTCCCTCGAGAGCTAGGTTAATAGGTTGGAGCGCATCCACTCCATAAGCCACCACCAAAGACCACCCCTTGGTAGCCAAGTGCGTGGCTACATTGCAATTACACTCCGCTCGACCCACATAGTCCGCCAAATCTCCTTGGTCCGCCCCCACCAAGTTCCTCAAGTATTGCTTCAAGACTCCATTCACATCCTCCGCTTTCTCATCCACTTGGGAATGCAAGGTCGTGCTAAACCTTAGTTTCATTCCGACCTCCTTAGAGAAATGCATTGAAAATGCACTTGTGAACTTTGGATCTTGATCCCACACAATCACTCTTGGCAACCCGTGGTGCCTCAACCATCCTTTGAGAAAAGGCTATGCGGTCTCCAACGCGGTGGCGGCTCCCACAATCGGCACCATGTGTGCCAACTTGGCAAACCGCTCTACCATCAACAAGATGGCATCATACCCATGTGACTCCGGCAAACTTGTGATCAAGTCCATGCACATACTATGCCATGGCGCCGACGGGATAGGCAACGGTTGCAAGAAACCGCCTTGCTTTTGGTAAGAGGCTCGGTTCATTTGAACCTTGATTCAAGCCTTCACAAAGTGGGCTATATCTTCCTTTACGCACCGCCAATGGTACCTCCATGACACCATTCTATGGCGGTTTTTTTTTTTTTTTTTCTCCTCTATGGCCGGCAATAGGGCTATCACATTTTTCCTTCAAAACCGATAGCTTCAACTTGCCTTGTGGCACAAATACCCGACTTTGTTTGCACTTGAACAATCCGTCCACCAACTTAACCTCTTTGAGCACCTTGCTCTTGCGAAGCTCACCTAAAAGCTTTTGTGCTTTGGGGTAATTAATTTACCCCTCCCGTATCTTGCATCACAAGTTTCCTTCGCCGGCACACATTAGCCACAAGGTTTGGATGGTTCTCATTGCTTGGAACTCTTCCGGTCTACTTAGCGCATCCGGCACCACATTTCCACGGTCCGGTTTGTGGATTAAATCCACCTTCATAAGCGCCAAACTATCATGTCACCGCAATGACTTGGCGCTCACTTACGCTTGAATGTCAAAATACTTTTAGGACATATTGTCCATGTAGACCTTTGCTATGTGCAACCCCAAATAGTGTCGCCACATCTTCAAGCAATGCACTACGGCAAAGAAATTCTTTGTCATGAGTTGGTTGTCTTCTTTGACAACCATCGAGCTTCATGCTCCCATATGCAATGGCCATCCAATTACACATAATCCACCATTGGCAAAGTCGCTCACCCCCGTATGCACCTCAAAAGGTTTGTCAAGCTCCGCGAACTTGAGCACAGGCGTCTAAAAACACTTGCTCTCAAGCTCCCCAAAGACTTGGTGGCCAGGCTCATCCCACTCTTGGGATAGTCATTTCTTCCACAAGTCGGATAAGGTTGGATAACCATCAAGCTTAACGCTCTCATATGCAATGGCCATCCATCCTACGTTAACCATCCGCCAATGGCAAAGTCACTCGCCTCCCCCGTATGCACCTCAAAAGGTTTGTCAAGCTCCGGGAACTTGAACACGGGTGGCAAAGACAATTTTGTATTAAGCTCCCCAAAGACTTTGGGGCAAGGCTCATCCCACTCTTGAGATAGCTATTTCTTTCATAGGTCGCACAAGGTTTGACAACCTTTAAGCTTAATACTCCCATATGCAATGGGCATCCATCTTGGATCAACATCCGCCAATGGTAAAGTCACTCGCCCCCGTATGCACCTCAAAAGGTTTGACAAATTTCGCAAACTTGAGTACGGGCGGCGAAGAGAATTTGGTCTTAAGCTCTCCAAAGACTTGGAGACACGGCTCAACCCACTCTTGGGATAGCCATTTCTTTCACAAGTCGCATAAGGTTCGGCAACCATGGAGCTTAATGCTCCCATAAGCAATGGTCATCCATCGTGGATCAACATCCGCCAATGGTAAAGTCACTTGCCCCCGTATGCACCTCAAAAGGTTTGTCAAAGTTCGCGAACTTAAGCACGGGCGGCGAAAAGAACTTGTTTTTGAGCTCCCCAAAGGCTTGGTGACAAGGCTCATCCCAGTCTTGGGATAGCCATTTTCCTCAATAAGTTGAATAAGGTCCTAACAATCTTAGAAAACTCTCGAATGAAGTGGTGGTAGTAGTTGGCTAGGCCAACAAATGACCTAAGCCATTTTTTAATGAAGGGCCAATTGTCCTTTTGGATTGCCTTGACATTCTTCATGTTCGTCCACCAACTTCCTTTGTCACCACATACCTTAAGAACTCAATCTCTCGTTGAGCAAAGTTATTTTCCACTCCTTGGCGGTAACTTTTTAGGCAACACATTGGTGAATACATCCTTGTATCTCACCAACATCACACCAATGTTGTTTGGAGGAGGCCCATCTTTCCTAGCCTCCCCATACGTTCCTTGGAGTTGCTCCAATTGAACCACGACCATTATGCTTTCTATTTTTCATTTGGTCCATTAAGACCAAATTCAACTTAGATCCTCCTACCATAGGAGTCCTTGTCAATTTGAACTTCAATTCTTTGCCATTATGACACATCATAATGCACCGCAAGCACACCGGCTTGCACCTCACATCTATCATGTGAGTTTCAAAGAAGGCGGCCTTCACAATGACATGCATTTCATCTATTTCACTTGGTGTGAAATTTTGACAAAAATCCAATGTCCCACATTGAAAGGTTACATGCATCGCGGCCTCCTTTGTCTCATGCGGTTTGCCCTTTCCAAACCGCACCTTGGTGGGCTTGCCCGCTCTACCAATCGGCAAGCCCCAACTCCCTTATGAGTTTTGGGCTCAAGAAGGCATGGCTTGCCTCTTTGTCAACCCATTAGACGTTTGTCCCATTCATTTGAGCCTCAAGATATAAAATAGTTGGCCTTGGCTTAAGGCTACTAGCCTTGGCCACAAAGCCATCGTCTAACATTTGGTCCTCGGCAACACCATGAGTTTGGCTTGGTCCGCAAGGCCAACTTTTAACACTCCGTCCGTGGCACAAATATGATCTAGCTTGGTACCACCAAACCACCTTCTCATATTTCGTCCACGGCACGAGCTAGCATGATTTGCCTTGGTATAATGGGCCAAACTACTTGCGCTCATTTCCTTGGGGCCTCTTTCGGCTAAACCCACTTTGTGGTGATGTGCCGTCCAACTTCTTCTTAGGAACATCGGCTTCAATGCTCTTCAAATCTTTATGATTCGCACTACGTCCTCAAGATGCTTTGGGGTCTTGAACATGGTTTTCACCACCCGCTTTTGAAACCCACCTAGAACGATGCATTTCTTAGAAAGCTCGTCCATCCTAGATGTACCATTCATTTGGGTGTGAAATTCGCACATATACGCCTTAAGAGACCCCGCGTGCCTCATGTGCCCCAAGTTCATTTCAACATCACCACCTTCTAAGCATTTCGAATTGGAATTTCAATCCAACATTAATGCCCTCCAAGGTTTTGGGTGCTTCGGTATTCTAGCCCCTGAATACTTTTCGAGGTTTGCGAGAGCCTTTTCAAAGCACTCCTCCATTTTCCTCACCGAATCCACCCTCATGCCCACCATTGTCATTAGAACCAATGGTATGGTCAAATTCCATTTACACATGATCTTTGTTCCAATTTGAGCCTCACAACCTTTTGGAAACCCCGGGCTCACCATCATAACCCGCATTTTTGATAGCCATGTCTACCTCAAAGTGCTAGCTCAAATATTGGAACCCTGCTCTGATACCAAGTGTCGCAACCCTTGCTAGGTCCCTTAATAATCTTGCCAATTTTCGTTTCTAGCAAAGGTTACGAGCGCTAACCATTCGCATTCCACCATGCTAATGGAAAGCTCCTCTTACCCCGGACCAATAGTTCATAGGAGGGAACCAACCCTCCTACTTTGCTTTCGGGACTCACCCCTTAATCGGTAACCCATTTCCCCAATGTGGACTTCCATCCATGGAAGTCCAATCCTATGTTGATCATCGCGTTGCCGGAGCAACACTACAACAACCCGAACCATACTAGGCAACTATGGCCTCACAATGGGCCAATGCCCATGGAGGCCGTGCCGTTCGGCCTCGGGTGGGTGAGGCCACACCACCTCACCCATATAAGCCTCTAGGACTTCACGCGGGGCCCCTACCCCACCGTCAACCAACCTCTTGTCTCTCTACCCAGAGTTGGGGCCAAGTGGACATTTTCCTTTAGCTGCTGGGCCTAGAACCGCCCAGCAGCTTCAGACCATCATAACCTCCTTGTATGATGTCTGATCATAACAACCAACCACTCCATCTTCATCTACGCTTCACGTAGATGCCGATGGACTCCTCACTTGCCCCATTCGGGCAAGTATTGAGGAAGTTATGCCTGTTTGAACCTTGGCAGTCCCGGGAATCACTCCCAGGCACTGCTGTAACAGGGCGCTGTCCCGGGACAGCGCCCCACTCAAATGGCCATAACTCCTAGCTCACACCTCCGATTGAGGTGTTCTTGAGCTTTCTAGAATCACCACGCCATGAGCTACGCATAACTCATGGCCTCACCCTCATGCCTCCTAGTCTTTGTGGGTGGGAGGCGTTCCCAACGCCCGGGGCCCTCACCCACACTAGGATCACTTGGGCCCTCTCACCAATGGCGCCACAAGTCCCGGGTGTCACTCCGGGGTCCCCCTTGTGCCCATGGTGTTTCGGGCACTCCTTATGGAGAGGTGCGCGACATATGGAAAGTAAATCCCCTAATCACCACCATGGGTAGAGTACAAGGAGCCATACATGTGCCCTCGATTGAGAAGTGAAGAAACCTAAACATCCCAAAAGCCGCCATAAAAAAACTTGATGAAATCTATACACGAAAACACCATAAAAATCTCACACTTAAATTCCAAACAAACAAAAACTAGAACAATGACAATCACCTGTTATCCCCCACTCATTGTTCCACTACTCCCTAGCCCCATCGAGCTCGCCTTACCCTACAACTTGGTCACACGCGACCGTGACAAGGAGATCATGCTCATATTCAATCCCGTGTAGGAATGCATACATTTTTATTTCTTTTTCCTTCTTTACAATGTACACACAATCTCCCAAGGTTTTATAATACCTATGGAAACTCATCCATTAGGAAGGTGACAACAAAGCAAACTATTCCATAGTTTTAAATGGATATTTATATATTTTAACACTAAAATTATCATCATAGACCTTAATTTAGTCTAATGGAGTCTAATTGCCATGAATTCCGCCCTCGACCTTATAGGGTATTTGTTTTTACTAGAACCACTTTATACACGGTGCATCAGTATACTACATAGACATCACGAAATCCAACCTCACACAATCTCATCCACAATACATGCTAAGTGGCGTCTACATAAGCTCATTCATTGTTGGTGAAGGGGATTAGGTAACAATAAATAAGTTTCACAACCCCCCCCCCCAACACAACACAACACCACTATGAAATATTTCATCGTGTTTTCACATCCCAATGGATGGGTTTACCTAGACACCATGAAGCTCTAGCTATTCATAACATTGGATTAAACTCACCCATTGTGGGTGGAGGGGGTGTTGGTGAAAGCAAAACCCATATGCCTTGGTGGCCATGTTATTCCAACTTGACCTCACTATGATGATAATTTGGGCCCTTGATGCCATGTTCATAGTTGAATACGAGAAAGGTTGAAGCATTTATAACTGATCAAACCAGAGAGCTTGCATATATTTAGGTGTAGTAATAGTGGGGAATCTGTTTTCTTGCAAAGAGAAACAAATTCTAAGGAGAATGCAAATTTTTTTATTAATTTTTTTTTTCTTGATTACCAGAATTGTTACAAATTTTGAAGCGTAAATTTTTAGGGTTACACATAGTCGATCTATAGGTTAACTCATAACCACTCATCTCAATGCTACTCCTTGGCTACGATGATTGCCAAAACTCTTATGGGGGTGGTCAATACAAGCTGCCACCACATTAACTTTAACTTTGTGTGCCTGAAAAAATATAGATCTCATATCTATCGGCATTACATGACCCTAGTGAGTAGTTAAATGGACATGGTCAAATATGGATGCCTTGACCATAACCCGCTCCAAATTTACATCTGAGCTCACAGTTATGATCAAGGTGAAGCCTCTCTCTCTCTCTCTCTCTCTCTCTCGCTCTCTCTCACAAAACTCCAAGTTGTAGAATATTTCAATGCATTTTCACCTTCTTGATGAATGCGTTCACCTAGATATCATGATGTTCTACATCGTTTTGTCTATTTGAATGTGGGTTACCATTTGGAGTTACGTGTTCCTATAAGCTTTTTGCTAACATTACCGTTTTTTACCAACTAAGCTATATCATATTCTTCGGTGTGCATACTGGCTACTTATGTTATTTGGGGTAAAAAATGATGCTCTCAGTAAAATATTATAGGGTTTAGGGGTGGGCTACTAAATAGTGTGATCTAGTCAGCAATGAGGGGTGGGCCACTAAATATTGCGATCTAGTCACCACTTTGGCCACGTAGTGGGCTTTAGTTAAAACAAGACCCTTTTAAGGGCTGAATCATTCCACGTGGATCCCACCATATTATATACCCTAAACTCTGTAATATCATTCCCCCCCCCCCTAATGTCACTCACTTTCTAATATCCCGAAACCCTAGGGAACAAATGTTCGTAGTTCAAAATTTATTCCTTACTGTCACATTTCTCTCCCTTATATCATGAATTTTGTCATTAATGCAAACCACCAAAGAAGTCAACCCACACCCTCGCATTGCGTCATGTGTCAACACGTGGAGTGCCACCTTCTTGTTCTTATTATTATTGTTCTTATTATTCTTATGCAACTTGTTGAATGTTGGTGCATGCATATGCCACATCGTCCGGGAAGGCCAAGTGGAGTGGACCACCCCATTAAAATGTTGCACTTTGTGTTACATTGTCATAGTGTCACATGCTACAGTAATTCTATAGTATCACGCATCCATGTTAACACTACAAAACTCCGTAATGTCACGTGCACTTTGGTTGCCGTAGGTGTGATACTACAAAGTTTAGAGTGTATATGGGCCTAATAAGGCGCCATTCTTCTCACACTCTTTAAATAAAGGATCCAAGGTGTAGAGTAAGTCAATGAAATTTCAACTTCCCAAAGGATGAGGTTACCAAGACCCCATGAAGTTCTATGTATGCCCCCATCACACCAAAGTTTCCGTCTGGTTTCAACCGTCAAATCGACAGGGATTATGTTGAGAAATAGATGTTGGCCCTCCAATTTTTACACTATTGCAGCCGGAGATGCTGACGGACGGTGTATGAACTGGCCGATGTGATCAGCCCCTCATGCTTCATGGCGTCCGGATAAACATATTCAATGTGGATGGAAGGTTAGAATACAAACACGGCCCATGGATTAAAGGCCAAATTACTCTACATGGACACCTTTTCAGTAATTTGGGGTCTTTGATTCCATTTTCAGATCCATATCTTGTTGAGATAGAGAAATCCCTGTAATAAAGGCAAACTCCAGGCATAGGCAAAACTCCAGGTATATCATGGATGAAAGAGTTGGAATAAAAACAAACAGCATATAGATTGTGGGCCAAGTCACTACTCCACTTGGACGGGACTTCAACACATATACTACACCGTTTATGGTATTTAGTGCCACATGCACTATTTGTGAAGGGCATAAACTAGACGACTGGAGGTTTCAAAGTGTCACGCCTGCTAATTACTAATATGATTTCATTCGTCAACATAAGTAACTTCTGTAAGTGAACAATATTTACATTATGACATTTAGAGTACCACATTCGGATACTTTAGATGAAAGTCTTGCGTTTTACTGTGCAAGGGGGAGATGTGTTTGAGCGTACTAATGGCAAGTGTCATGTATTTACATTTTAGTATGCAAGAGGAAGATATTTTTGAACATACTCATGGCAAGTGTCATTTACGTACACTTTAGTCAACTTGTAGATTGTTGTGTTACATAGGCATGCGCATCATAACATTATTGAACATACTTATGCCAAGATATTCGTGAGTGCACTTGAATGCCAAGTGTCATGAGGTAACACTAATGATGGAGTTATCAATCGTTAGTGTAACCTAGCATACGCCTCAAAACAAGGTAAGTGACACTATTACGCATGTGGGCGCCACTCAAAAGAGGTGGGGCACCGAAGCCCTGGCCCAATGTCACCCGCCTCCCCAATGGATACCAACCGCAAAGCTCACGGAGCCCGCTGGGGCTAGGGATTTGTCATATTTGTGTAAACTCATCCGTCAGCAAGGTGAAGACACACTTAACCATTTCACAGTACGATTGCAATTGTTTTTGAATTGGTCGACTTTGAAAGTGGCTTTAAAGACCTTGAATTTGTGCTAATGAATTCTATATGGAATGAATCAGCCCTTGACCTTATCAGGGACTTGTTTACTAGACCCCCTTCATCCACAATGAATGAGTTTACATAAACGCCACAAAACCCCAAACCACCATCAAACCTCCAATCCCATATATATATGAATGGGGGAAGAATTGACCGCTAATACCTTGGCCACACCGGGGCAGGTAGTGGCCTTGGCTTGGGAGGCAACGGGTTGGGCTACCCCGGTGTGGCAAGGCAGCAACCCGCCATGCAACTGGGCCTCTCTTGACATGTTGGCTGCAGGGGGGGGGGGGGGGTGCCTTGTAGCCATCCAACCGAGGTTGCTCGGCTCTAGCAATATCGGCTTGGGTGGCCACCGCATGTTCCCCCCCCCCCCCCCCGACAGCCCGGTGTGGCCCTAGTATAAGTTACATATGAACTCGTTGGGTTTGAAAAATAACCGATTGAACTTCAAGATCTCAGCAGATACATCACTGACCGTTTCAAAAGAATCCACAAAATACGCCTCAAAGTAAGGGAAATCCAAACGACATCAACATGTAACCAGGTGTGGCCATGGTGTAAGTTATAGATGCACTGGCCGAGTTTGGAAGATAACCGATTGAGCTTCAAGACCTCATGAACATCACCGATCGATTCAGAAGAATGTATAGACGGTCCGAGATGACCCTAAACTATCGGACGATGCTGGAGAGATACCCAAATCTCAAAGAAAAGGTTGGCAGTTCGAATCCCGGCTATGAAATCTCCTCTCTACTCGACGGAAAACTCGCCAGGTGGTCAACAACCTCATGTACTTTGGCGCTAGCATGTCGGCCTTCTGTCTCAAAAACAGATAAATAAATAAAACAATAAAACGTATAGAACATGCCTCGAACGAAGGGAACTGCGAACGCCATCAACATGTAAGCGGGGGCACTTGAAAGCACTGGGACCTTGACTGATTATGCCCCGAAATCTCCCTGGACGATGCCATGGAAATAAATGTACGTGCGGAGTAGCGTGAAATGAATCGTCCAATAATACCACTAATAATACTACTAATAAACAGCTGCCTGCTTGCTAGCTAACGTGATGGGCAATATACCCAGCCTCTTCTTCCACACTCCACTGCGTGTATGTATGTATACAACTTATTAAGTAAGGGACCACTTGCAGTCCATGCATGGGTGCCCAGATATCAAGGCCACGTGCACTACTCAGCGGCCAGCCCAATCGTGTGACATGGTAATTATACGTCAGGTGAGGTACATACAAGGTAAAGGTAAAGGCAAAGGCAAAGGTACATAACATATACAAGGCAACTGTCAACAGCGAGCGGAAATGGCCCCCGGGGAGTGCACTCCGGAGTGTTAGGGCCGGTTCACACTATGCCCAAGTCGAGAGGAGAAGCGTCACTTTTCTGGACCAAACTAAGTTATGTCGAGAGGAGAAGCCTTTGGGCTGAAACAAGTATATTAAAATAATCCACTGTCAGATTTTGAATATTTTAATGAAAAAAAGTTCGGCCTCTCGACGGAAGTTTGCTCGAGAGGCCGAACTCTTGGCGCCATAACTTCCTAAAAGTGCTGCCACCTAGGCTCTTTTGGAGGCGACGTCCTTTGGACTTCGGCCTCTAGAGTGAAGGCTGAGAGGACGGACTTTGGACATTTCTGCATTTTCATTGGTCATTTACAAGTCACGTATAACGTGCGTGCGTTATCTCTAAATTTGATACCCCTGTATATAGTTTCTTTTCTTTCATTTAAAAATGATGTACATGCATATACAATATATATAAAGAAGCAAAAAAGAAGTCTCACGTGCATGTATGCATGTTCAAAGTAAATTAAGAAGAGTAAGAAGCCGAACACACGTATACAATGAACAACGTGGTCGCAACGAGCAAGGCGGGTGGGCCGGGAATGGGTGAGTGCATAGTGGGAAGTTGTGTGTTGTCTTCAGACTGGATCTGTAGGTTGGTAATTATGGTTTTTATGTATATATATACACCATAATTTTAGTAAGAATTATTGTGAAAAGATTTGCAAGCCACATCTTTGACACATTTAACAAGAAGTGAAGCCCAAGAGAAGATAAGAGAATGGTCAAACTTTATTTATTTTTATAAAAAAAAAACCTTTTTGGACACATATTAAAAAAAATTAGCACATTCACTTTTTGGTGCATCGTCATTCTTCTTGATCCACATTCGGTTTACACCTAGTGAGGGGCCCAAAGGCTTTGTAAAATTGATTTTTTAAGAAATCGGACCATGGAAAAAGGCCATCTTCCATGGTCCGACTTCATGGCCCATTATGTAAACCGGCCCTCAAATACCCTTGTCCTGGGCTGAAATTCTTGACTTATCGGTGAACATTTTCACCGTAGGTTAAACTGACACTCAATACCATTAATGACGTAGTCGTCTACATCATTTATGGTATTTATGTGCGTAATAATGTCGCTTACCTTATTTCGAGGCGTAAGCTAGGTTACATTGATGACTAACAACTTCACCATAAGTGTCACCTCATGGTACTAGTCACCAAAGTTCTGGTCAATGAGGAGAGTTGTTGGATCATGGAACCTTTGATCTGGCTCCCAGTAAATAAATAGTTCCTGCACTTTAAGTCCAGCCTCGTCCCAACACAATTGCGGTGATATAGGAAGAGCAGTATAGCTGAAATTGCAACAGAACTAGAAGATATGAGAAATTATGTTGGCACTTCAAATGGCTTCGCCGTTGTGTACACTGGCAGGGCACGACAAATGAAAAACGTTGCAACCCTTAACTTGCAAACCCTTAGCTTGCAATTCTGAATGAAATGAAATGATTTGTGGAGATGATTTCAATGACCCTGAATCCACACTCAACTTCCAGGATCTGAGATCTCCAACCCTCATCCACAACCTTGCATACTTTTTTTTTATCCACTTCAACCTTAAACCCTTCGTTGAAAAAGCACAATCCAGCAAATTTCTTAAACCCAAATGGGAAAGACCATATACATTGAAGAACCTTCAACCCTCAACTTGCAAAATCAAATCGTCAACCCTACTGAAAACAAGCAAAGATAGGAGACGTTTCAACCATGTGAGCTTCAGATTTTACCCTAGAATTGTAAGAAAACGACAAGCATTTGAGGTTGGTGCGGCCTTAACAACAAACGGATAGAAAGAAATGAAGGATACCACACCTTGAACCCGCTCCTGAGTTTCTTCGAGAGGAAACAAGGCCACAGATTCGGAGAACCACCGGTTAGGGGAAACTTTCGGAGCACAATTTCGGAGCGACCTGAGCCCCATTCGAAGACCAGATGGCAAACTGCAGATTATCCTACACGCTGCTCTTCACAACCACGAGGGTTTGCTTGAGGAGCTCGCAACAATCGACTTCGGCGAGCCTAAGCATAATGTGGGTATAATGTGGTTCTTTTTTCATGTTCTCCAACACCTACCGATTAGATATGTACACAACAAAACTTGCGTTGCAATAGCAAGTCTGTGATAAAACATCTGCAAAAATCGGACTGGAATTCGGACCCTCCCTTGATTAGTTATGGCTATTGCAAGTGCATGTTTGTGGATTTCTTGAACTTGATACATAGATCCTCCCAATTGTGTAGGATAGTTATCAATATTTGAAGACGTAGTCCGGTCTCTTGTAAACATGTGTCTTCGTGTTTGCTCTTTGATCCTCACCAAACCACATACCACTCAAATCTAGGGGTTTGATTAAGAAGAGTAGTCACCTAAGACCCATCCACCTTAAAGGTAGAAGGGTTTTAACGGCTTGATTCAGCATCCGTGTTTTTTTGTAGTGATTAGCACTGATGATTCGCAAGACCAACTCGAGGTCTCAACCACTAAGATATATGTGTGTATATTTGTTACATCCCTGAATTGGACACCTATATTTGAGTGGTATGTGGTTAGGTGTGGCTCCAACAATAGAGACTGAAAAAACATGTGATTGAGAGGGATTAGACTACGTGCTAAAAATATGATAACCATTCTTTTTATATATTCACTTAATGGGGGGGGGGGCTATACGACCACCTAATGAGTATAAGAATGCTCACTTTGATAATGGAACGAGGCATTCAAATAATTTGGTTGTTTTTCTTCCCATAAACGAGTTGTGGTAGGATATGTAAAGGACCATGGAGGTATAATCAAGGTAGAAAGGTCTTAATGGCTAAATTCAACATCCGTGTTTTCTTCTCAATGGAAAAAAAAATGCAATCAGCATATGATGATTCACAACATAACATTGTACACATCCATAACAATGTTTTGTGGGACTGACAGTATTCCACGGAATAATCCCCGCATTCACATTGAATGTGGAAATATTTGGGAATATTGCGTGGAATACTGACAGTCCCACAAAACATTGTTATGGATCTAAATAATGTTATGAAAACCAACTCGAAGTCGCAACCACTACGATATACATGTCTATCTTTGTTCCATCCCTTAATCGGACATCTATATCTGAGTGGTATGTGATTAGGTGTAGCTCCAACGACATATACCAAAAAAACATATGATTGAGAGGTTAAACTATAGGCTAAACATATGATAGCCATTCTAGGTTTATAGTCAACTTAATTGGAGGGCCTATACGACCACCTAATGAGAATGAGAATGCTCACTTTGATAATGAACAAGATATTCCTCCAAGCTCCAAAAAAATCAAGAGGGAAGTTGCTACAACCTCGGATTGGATTTGATTAACCATCTTGTGCTCTCATTGTCACCTTCATATCCTAGGAGAAGTGTGTGCATTGGAAATGATAACCATTTAAGACCCATCTACCTTATCCTCATAATCATTGAATGGTTCACATATTTGTTAACGCATTTAAGTTGACTATCGAGCCTAGTAGTCTAACATGGGTATCAGATCTGCAGTATATATGTAGTCTAAGGGCTTGTTTAGACTTGGGGCCAGGGCCAATATGAACGAAGGCCAATATGTCCCATGTGGCATGCAAATGGGCCCCCAAGGCCATTAATAAGAAAGTAACCTAACTCTATTCATTGCTTTCATGTGTAAACCTATTTAGGTGGGGTTGGGGCCATTTGGAGGCTGCAATTATGAGAGGGCTCCAACGTACTCATGAACTATACTATGGATAATGATTAAATTATAATAAATTTAGAATTTCTCCCCTCCTATTCAATGCTCAAAGAATAAACTACTACAAGCAAATAAAAGCTCTGACAATGGCCTCAACTAGAGGAAAAGAGTCCACAAGGTTGGGAGCTCTCTTTTCCAAGGCTTGAGGCCATTGTCATGATGAATAAAATAATTTATTTGTTAATTGGCCCCAACTCATGGTGTAAACTTGAAGAGGCAAGTCCCAACCTCTCTACCAATGAGAGGAGTGGATTTCTTGCACCCCAACCCATTTTTGAGCCCTGACTCCAAGTCTAAACCTGCCCTAATACATTTTGAATGTTGAAGATTTGAAAGAACTGATTAATGCACGGGCTCCTGTTTGTGAATTCAATGCACAATGAAAAGGCCAAAGCCTGAACTTCCCTAAACATGAACTTGTCATACGATGAGAGAGCGAGTTATAGAATACGAGAGTACCTCTCATCCATCATAAACTGTAAACTGGACCCCGGTAGCCTGTTTGTGGGCATTCCATTTCAAATGACTCGGAGAATACCAATTCGGGGTCTTCAAAGCTAATTCCAATGTCCAACAACTACAAAATGTAACTTATGGGTTGTAAATAATTTCAAGGCTTTTATGTTGGATGAAAAGAAAAGAAAAGAAAAAGAAAAACCAACGTCGGGCAATCCGATGTGAATTTGAGCATGTTGGTCCTACCCTGCTCAAGAATCCCCTTGGTGCAGGGTGGGGTATACTACCTACCTTGCGGTGGGTGGGCTCTTGTTTGTAAAAGATATATAAACATAAAATGAAGTAAAATACATTATTTTGATATCCATTTACTATGTGTGGTGTGGTGGAAGAGTATTGGTTCATGTTTATTGTCGAGTTTTCTCTTACGAAGTACTAGGTATTTGATGGCTATTTGGTGGATGATTTCATTGCTTGCTTCTTCTTTTTTGTAGTGATGTGGGAATATGTAGGTTCTCAAGGAGTTTTATGCGTCTTGTGTGAATGTCTCCCCTTACTCTTACGGTCATAACTATGAGGGGTCTAATATTCCAGTCTTGTGCTCTTATTGCGTCTACTAACGGGTTGTATTTGTCTTCTTTTGTTTGTATGGCTTGGTCAAGGAATCTATCATGCGTAAAGGTGAATTCAAAGAATTGGATGGTCAAGTATGGTGTAGGTATTAGTGGACCATTTTGTTCACATGCAACGCCTTATATGTAAATGATATCCGGTCTTAGTTTTGCAAGGCATTCACGTCGTGTAGTGCTGCATGTGCAACTTAGTATCCATAGCGGGATGGTGTTGTCTTGGTGGTTGCCATGTTGGTTATCGACATTAATGATTGCAAGGTGTCTAGTGTATACATTTGATTGTAGTAGGTTGGTGAGTTGGTGAGCAACGGCATTGTGTCTTGCGATTCTTAGACCTTTAAGAAAATTTATTGTTGCATAGAGAGAGTAAGTGCGGCCAAATATCTATGTTGTTCATTTGGCACAATGTGCAGTTGGGGTTGGTGCGTGTGTGTGGCTAGGAGAGATCTTTCCTATGATTGCATGTGTATTGGGCGAGTTGGAACTTGAGGAGTTGTGTGATTTGTGCATCCGTAGTTTGTGGGGTTTTCTAGAAGTATTTAGACAATTTGTGGTGATTTTTTTTCATTTTTTTTGCATATTTGAATTTGATGGCTCTTTCTTTTGTAAGCCTCTTGTGTTACGTTTTTATGAATGTTTGTAGGTTGCTTATTATGCCAGGTAGGTTGGTGTTTGAGGGAGGTTTGAATTGTTATTTTGTGCTGGAACCATGTCATGTGTTGAACTATAGATGCTATTAGCAATTTGTCTGGGTGATTATGTTAGGAGGATGAGCATCTTGTGTGGTTGTTGATGAATATGCTAGATGAATGAGAGGTGTGTAAATCATCATGATCATGATCATCAAACCCTAAACCCTAAATCCTAAACCCTAAATATAGATGCAACAAACATAAATAAAGTTGGACACCTTGAGTGTGTGTCATGAACAAATTTTAAAAACATCCACTAAAGTTTTGGGTCCAAATGGTACTTTATAATTTTGTTAATATGTCTAGCAAATTGCAATCCAATCTTAGAGCCACACGGTATCTTTTGTGAATCTGATGTTTTTTTGGAAAGGCGTCATCCACAAAAAATTCAAATATGGGTGGATTTATTGGGCTCCAAAGAATTATTCATCCAACACTAAGTAACTTGGTTCTAATTTTATGTTACGATAGTTTTACTTTGCCAATTTGTATAATGTGCCCTTGCTATGATGTCAACCTAATGTATGTTGCCTTGATACGAGTGGGTGCCCTTTCTCCGAGTTCTAGGGAACAAATTCAAAAACTAGGTCCTAGGTTTTCTAAAATTCCCAATGCAGTGAACCATGAGGGAAAGGGAGGTGTCGGAATTAGGTGGAACAAATTCAAAAAATTATGGCATATTTTTGTACAATGTCATAATGATTTGAACACATGAAAAAAATTCATGCCAAATGCCAATTTGCATAAATAACAACAATTTCTCGAGATGTAGTCCTCTATGATAGGGCAACATACCCTCATGAGATCTTGCATGTCATCATTTGTTATGCTATGGACTTGCCATGTGTGCACATAAATACCACATGTATTTATCCGTTTTTTAAATATTTTATTGGACAATTTCAATATGTTATGTGTCCCTGTTAAGCACGTTTTATATGGACCAATATTGATAGAGAACCAAAAAGGGACACACAATCTCCCAATAGTCCACCATCCACACGGAATAACATTTGTAGAAGTATTTCTTCATTGATACAAGTAAGGAATGGGTATTTATGGACTATGGAAAGACTTTGGTATGTGAAAGTTTTCTTGTTAGCATTCCATGTTCTCCAACTTGTACCAAGTACATTCATAGAACCATGATACTTGTGTTGCACTAGCAAGTACGGGATGAAGCATCAGGTTAGACAAATATCATTGAAAATTGGCCTTCCATTAGTTTCAAGTTTTGATTATTGGATGCCCATGTTTAATTAGTTCATAACATTATTAAGCAGTGTCCGTTCATTTTTTGGGCCCCGAGAACATAACCATGGGATGCTTAAACCTTGCACAAGGGGACTCAAGTTAAGACTAAACTCCTATCATCCCATGGTTTTATTCTCTTGACTCCAAGAACAAACACACACTACTGAATAATGTTATGTTCTTAACTAGATTATATAGTATTGGGTCCTCCATATGAGGTCACTATAATTTCAAATTTTGAATACATAGTCCAATCTCATTTTAAGTGCTTGCTGTTTGATTCTAATCACAATGCACACAAATCGGACATAGGGGCGTGATTAGGAAGATAATTAGTTAATTTCTGGTAGGTTGTCACCTTGGAACACCCACCAACTATAGTAAGTCCAGTTATGAGGTATATGGGGTCTAGAATGGTTAATTTATTGTTTGGCCTATTGACACGTTTGGGAAACATGCAAAAAGTCATATTATCGAGGTGTTGTCTTCTCATTAATATGACAAGTGGCACAATGTTGTCATATTATTGAGGGAATACAAAAACATAAGTAATATGAGATTAAGAATATATACAACAAGTTTAAGCAATATAATGAAATAATAATCTATACTTTCAAATAAATACAAATATTCTCAAGAACTCTTGAAATAGGAGTCCAAATATCTATGGTGTTGCTTACCCAAGTTAGCAATTGTCATCATATCTAAATTCCCTACTAACTTTTGAAAACTAGTCATTTCATTAACACCAAAATATAATTTAAAGAGTTATGTAATAAGGAACTAGACAACAATGATGCATGACATTTAGCATCACTAAGCTACATTGTAGGTGGAGCAACATCATCCACATCTACTGAATGTAGCTCAACATTAAGATCAAAGTCTTGTGCAAAATTGGTTCCCAAAGTAGCATCCACCAACTCATCAATACTCAATTCTAGCTCAGTGTTCTCTTCCCCTCGAAGACTGCAAGAATGCAAGAGAGTGCACAAGATACTGGTGATACTATATCACACGTGTACAAGGCAAAATACTAGGCAGGAGGCCACTCTAACCCTAACCATGTCCATTCCACACTAGTAACCCTAATCATCATTAAGTTCCCAATGATAAGTGAAGTTTCCAAGTAGTTCCCAAATGAAAGTGGATGTATTTTAGCCCATAAATGGAAGGAGATTTAGCATCAGCTACCTCTTTAATATGACAAAGCGGAGATTCTAAATGTCACATCATCGAGTGTCGTAGTCATATAAAAAAAGGAGTTTTGAACTAAAAAGATTGGTCTCACAAAAATGTGTTATAACATCGAGGATGTTGTATAAACAAGTGTCGTATTAGCGAGGTTAGGCTATACAAGACATGTAACAAATATTGCAAATTTAGACAGTAACCACTTCTTCTTAACGAATTATTCATTGTAAAAGAGAAGATTAGTCTCGTGCACGTTAAATATTCATATAGCCCCCACCCCCCCCCCCCCCCCCCAAAAAAAAAGAGAGTTTGAAACCATGGAATCTAGAAAGGTCTCCATATTTTGAGCATGGAGTCAAACCTCTTTCAAAGATGCTTCTTTTTGGTTTTCATTCCACAAGCAACGTCTACCCGCATCCGACTCAGATTTAGGTATCCGAATAAGGGAATGCCTAGCTTTTTACGATTCCGATGATACCCCATGGGTTTAAATGATCTTTATTATTGAAACCATGAATGCGACTACATACCAATCCACTATTGCTTACAATGTCATTTAAACTTCAAAAATTTTCGGGCAGATATATACTTGCCAATTTAGTCCAACACCTAGTACGTGGACATGTTCGGCTCCAAAAATGTATGTGTTGCTCAAGATATTGGACTAGGTGCTTTGAACATGATAGCTATTGTACATTCAATAGTCAATATATAAACTCAGTTCTAATATGAGCTCCAAAAAGTATGAGGAAAGTGGCTCACCGCCTTCATTTGCTTTCTTGCGAACCATCGTGTAATAATAATAAAATAAAATAAAAACTTCGGTCTCCGGAGGAGACCGGAGACCGACGTGAATTAAGTGTCTGTTCGATCCACCTCCAATCCCATGCCCACAGGACAAGGGTATGGAGGAAAAGATCTACTCCCCCCTTTCGAGAGTAGACACTTTAGACACAAGAAACCAGTAACACGGAACCACGCCTAACATTATACCCAGTGACCCTTACCTGTAACTTTTAAGTTTTGAGTTATGGGGGGTCTAGAGTGAGGGGAAGCGGTCGGTGGTTTTCTATTCTCTTTTTGTGGAGGAGGATAGACATGGCATATTGTATTGCGATGGTATTAATATTTTTAAATGTATTTTTGATGGTAGGCATAGGCATTTTGAAATTAGTCTTGAGTAATTTCATAGATGGGATGTGTGCAGTAGCTCTGGCACAAGCAGTGATGACAATAAGTGGTTCGATTTTCCATCCTCTGGAAGCGATACTAGCAATTAGTGGTTTGTATTTGTTATTTTTTGCTTCAACTGCTTCTGGGGAGAATCTGTCATTGCAGTAGGTGAATTCAATAAATTGTATGGTGAGGTTAGGGTCAATGTCTATGGGAGGGTCGTTTTGATATGGCAGTCCCCTAACACAGAGGATATCAGGTCTAAATCTTGCGTTACAGTGGCATCTTTGTGTACCACATGTGCAGGGGAGTAGCCAATTGGGAACTGTGTTTTCTTGAGGATTGTTATTGAAGGTGCCAGCATTCATGAGAGTAAAGCATCGGGATTTTTTGGATGATATTAGGAGTTTCCTAATTTCCCCAACTGCTTTGTTATGTCTTTTAACAACCATCGTGTACTAGTGATGGGGGAGATTTTTGGGCATAATCGGTTGAGATCTTAGTGTTTGCAAGTCCAACCGGTTACATGACGACATCCTTCGGTTTTTTCTTTATTGAATTGGGGTATATTCTATAAATTCCTCTAAATTGATTAGTGAGTCTCATGTAGTCTTGAACTTCAACTGGTAATTTTTTAAACTCAACCGGTTCATCTGTAACCAATTGCCGGTTCTCCCCGGTCATAGTTTTGTACTACATCATTTATGGTAATTAGTGTCACTTACGATTTGGAGTTACACAGTGTCCAAACAACCAACTTGGCCTTTGTTGGTAAAAAATGAGATCTATAGTAAAATGGTATAGCACAACATAGCCCTGAATAGTATGTGACACTAAATATCATAAACAATGTAATATGCTTATGTTTCATATCCTAGGTCTTGCATTAAGCGAGGTGAAAAATACAACCATTTTGTACCCATATACCTTACTACTTGACATAATAGAATCCTCACAAGCACCTGAGAATAGAATGCCATCATCAAAGTCTACATATAGTTTTGAGGGAACACACTCTAAACTCCGTAGTAACACACGTGTGGCAACCAAAGTGCACATGATATTACGGAGTTTTGAAATGTTAACATGGACGCGTGATACTATAGAATTAGTGTAGCATGTGACATTATGGAATGACACAAAGGAGATGCGAGGACGATTTAAATCCATTCTCCTGCCACCTACGCTAGTGTGGTCTACTCCACTTGGCCTTCCGGGGCAATGTGCCGGACGCATGCACCAACATTCAACAAGTGGCATAAGAAGAAGAAGAATCACAAAGAATAAAAGAAGGTGACACTTCATATATTGACACGTGGCGCAATGCGAGGGCATGGGTTGACTTCTTTGATGGTTTGTATTAATGACAAAATCCGTGATATAAGGGGGAGGAATGTGACAATAAGAAGTGAGATTTGATCTGCAAACATCCGTTCCCTAGGGTTTCGGGCTATTTGAGAGTGTGTGACATTATGAGGGTTGATATTACAGAGTTTAGGGTGTAGGCGGAAACCATTTTTAAACCCATTTTGGGGTGCCAAATCTACAAAGTAGACTCCCGAGAAAGCTATTCACCATGGGTGGAAAATGTAGGGTATACGTTTACACCCTCGTCACCAAAAATGTTCATCGTCCACTTGCATACCACACCACGATTTCCTTCGGGCGGTGGATACTAGAGTAGATACGCATAGGTGAGCCCGTGGCTTGGGTATCAATCAATTTGAAGGAGTTTTTATAGGATATACCTCATTTTAGTAAAGAAACACAATGAGATGTGAAACTGTAACTGCTTGTGCTTGGGCTTGGAAACACTAGGAAACCGACTGATTATAACTTATATGCCCCAAACTTCTCCCCGGACACATGTTTATGGCTACCCTTTGCTAACCTAACCCTAAACCTGTACTTAAACCATAGGCTCTACCGGTAGGCGGAGACCGAGGTGTAAGGACAAACCTATGTCCGGGAAGAACCGGCGGTTGGTTGCAGATGAACCGGTTGAGTTTGAGAAATAACCGGTTGAAGTTTTAGACCTCAAGACATTGACCGATTGTTCTAAATGAATCTATGGAATATATCTCAAATGAATGAAGCAAAACCGGAAGATTGTCAACATGTAACCGGTTGGAAACCTTCCCGGGCACTAGGACAAGCAACCTATTGGCAGTTTGATGGGCAGGTTGGAAGAGTGTATTTGAAATTTCATACCATTATTACAAGGGAGAAGGGGGGGGGGGGGGACGAACTAACCCATACACTCGTTCCTTGTTGGATGCCTAAACCCTTGCCTCCTAAACCTCAGCCTTGAATAGATCACCTTGAGGTCAGAATTTACCCTCTCATTTGCTCAAATGTTGGCTGAATAGGGGCACTTTATATTAGGGCCCATTTGGAGTTGAGCCCACTTGGACTTGAAGTGGGCCTTAACTTTAGCCCTACTTTACAAAGTGGGCCGTAGAGTGGGCCTTGCAATATAAAGTCCATAGGCCCACTTGTAGGGCCCAAATTGGAAATTCTACTTTAAAGTGGGCCTTCTAAATGGGCCTAGGGACTTTATATTGTAAGGCCCAATCCACGGCCCACTTGGGCTTAAATGAATTATGCCCTTGCTTGAACTAAAGTCATAAAGTCATAAAACCATAAAGTCATAAAGTCATAAAACCATAAAGTCATAAAGTCATAAAACCATAAAATCATAAAGTCATAAAACCATAAAGTCATAAAGTCATAAATGACTACATGACGGAAGTTGGGTGAAGTGGGCCGAAGGTGCGAAGTGGGTCTCCATAAACCCTCGACCCAATTTTTTGGCATCGGTCCATTTCTTTCCCTCCAAAACACCGCCTTGTCACCCGCCACGTAAGCTTTAGGAAAAGTGGGCCGACTCTCAATATAAAGCCCTTGGGCCCATATTAGGGCCCATTTGGGCAATCAAAGCACTCTCATTGGTGATGCCTAGGGTTTGGAAATGGGCCCTAATATAAAGTGCCCCTGAGATGCAGAAGTTGGGTTGGGTTCACATCACAAGAGTGAATGATCTGACCGAAGGGATTTTGGGCAGGCCAAGAGATGGGTGCTCCAGGGCCCGCTCGAAGAGCGAATTTGTGCACTAGAAGATAAGGTTGAGGTCCTGATTTGAATGGCCGTAATTCAAGGGGGCAGGTTGGTTGAGGCCCACTTCACGCATGAGACTGAGAGCCCGTGACCATTACACTTCAAGCACTCTCGTTGGTGGAAAAGGCGGGGCCGGTCCCAAGTTCGCTTCTTCACACTAGTATGCTTGAGGGACCAACGGAGTATGTATGTGAATGCAAGATGGAGGTAAAGTCTACATGGATACGTACATGGCATTGAACGGATCATGTTTCATGGTCACTTGGACTATTTCCAAAAACCACCTCTTGGAGGTAGGCGTAACACAAAACCGTTGGGAGACCACGGCACTCCGAACACTCGCATCCGTTGATTTGTTCTATTTTATCATGTGTGAGGACCTGCATGAATAGAAACTCATTGGAATAGCATTTGGTTGAGGACCTGGTCACATATGGCTGCACACCACACTTGAGGGTCCGTGACCCCACTACATGATTTTGGAGGTGTTGTGGGATGACCTTTGGACACTTCCTTTTGGGCTCTCACAATTTCACGGTCACGGCTCTTGGCTCGTGTGTGAAGTGGCCCTGAGGTCCACTTGAGGCTCATAGTACATACACAAAAGATGGAAAAAAAATCTGGATCCAAGCGTAGAAGTGTAGAGTAGAAACGATGATATTTTTGACCATGAGGCGCCAACAAAAAGCCCGAACTTGTTGAAATATTAGGTATTATTTATGAATTCCACCGTCCGAGATTCCCGATAAAATTGGGTGGGAAAGAACTAAATATTATACTCTTCGAGTTTTAATAGGCGTGGAGAGCTGTCTGCGGGGAAACTTGCAAGTACAGTTTGGTGGGAGGCGTATGGGCCCTTGGGAACAATCGGGTTGAATAGTAGTTATTTTTTTGGGAGAACTACATTGGGTTTACAAAAGATGGAGCCAATGTTCAAGAGTGAAGTCTTTAATGCCCTTCAAATGTGATTTGGCCCTTCAAAATACACCTCTCTCAAAACAACCTTGTCAAAACGCAACCCTGAATTGAAAATGAGGACGTCACTTGAAGTCCTCAATATGATCTGCCCACCACAAGAACCAACAAGTGTAGGGCATCGTCACTACAAGAAGTGAAGTTAGATGATTGTTTTTGACTTTTTCACATTATACTAGAAACATGCACCATATGATTCATGCACAAGTTTAATAAGAGTTTTGTATTCCATTTCTATATTCTTAGACAAATGTCTTGGATTTGAACCAACCCTTGAATTGAAGGGCTGAAATTTGAAAGCCCTTCAAAATGAAACTCATACGAGGGCTTCAATCTTGAACACTGGATGGAGCAGATCCTCATCACACATATGCCAAGCTCATCACACCCCCCCCCCCCTCCTATCGAAGTCTGTCGAACCTGGCCATTCATTTTGTATTCCCTAAACAAAGTTCGGTAGTTGCCAGCGCCCTTCGCCCCTGCCGCCGTCCGACGCACCCACGTCCCAGCCCGTGAGCGTCCGCCAGAGCACCACCACCGCTCAAGCGGGTGGCCGTTGGATCGCCGGGTGGGAATCCACGGCCAGTGGCGCATCAGACTACGCCTCCGTGACGTCAGCGAGGGACACGTGGCAAGTAAACAAAGCGGTGGGCGACGAGCGGGGATGAAAGTGCAGGGCATCGGGAGTCGGCGAGCTGATCATCCTGCGCTTTGCCAGCGGCAAGCATCTCCCGTAGGTATTTATAAGTATCAAGGATCGGTGCATTCTTTCATTCGGAAGTCCGCAGTAATAAGTTAAGGAAGTAGGCTTGATATTAGTGAACAAAAAGCGGAGTAAGAGGGGGCGCGGGAGGGTCATTATGACGATCCTCACACTTTGTGTTGTGGATTGGGCAAGGGTTTGAGCAGAAGAAGTGGGGAAGGGTTAAGATAGGAGGGTTGAGTTTAGAGGTTTGAGATTTGTGAAGAAAAGGGAAAGGGGGAGTTTGAACGCATCGCGAATGCGGTCCACATTAATCATGCTGATCTTGAGCTCGATCAACTCGATTGCCGCATCCCAGTTGTCGTCGTGCCGCCATCCATCCAGGATGTGCTTGCGGTCACTTAGGCTATGTGTCCGGATGTTTTGATCTTCTCTTCTCTACTCTTCTCCCTAGCATTTTGACTTAGTAGAAGAAGAATGGATTGACACTTGAAACCAAACCTCAACCGCAACCTCTGCGGGATTTTTGTTTCGATGTTTACCCCTGGGCAGTGGAATTCGAATACGCACTCGGAAGAATTAGTAACCGCCGTGTCACCGAATGCGGGAACGCAGAGAGTCGGGGCCACGGTGATGGATGTGGTTAATGGAGAGATTGTGATGGTGGAGGGTGAAGGGCCGAAGAAGTCACGGGCAACCAGGAAGAGGCCTGCGGCATGGATGCTGGATAGTAATACCATCAACATGAGCAGCAGCAGCAGCAACAACAACAACGAGGAGGAGGAGGAGCAGCCGCAGCCGCTTTCATGTGGATCAAGTGATCAGCTCCTTCCAATTGGGTCACGGATGGGTTTGACCGAGTCTGGAAGCTGGGCACATTCATGGGGAGGTGCTGCACAGAAGCTTGATCATAATAATTGTGGAGGAGAATATAATTTTAGCACTGTGGGAATGGCACCATCAGGACAATATAGCTCACCGGGGTTTCATCGCCATAGTCCTCCGCTTCCGAACATGGCGCCCGTGGATTGTGGTGGGAGATTGAAGAGTTCGACATACGTGGCGGGAGGCATGGTAGGGGCTTCAACTGCACGATTTCACGGGGGGTTTAGCAGTGGGATGGCGGCGACGATAATGCCTAGTTTGCACACCACGAGTCCAATGTCTTCAGGAGCTTCATTTCAAGCAGCCACGACGACGACAACAACATCTTTGATGAGTACAGGCTCCCTTTCCCCACCTGTATGTAGCACCTCAAAGGAGCTGTCGTCGTCTTCCATCATTTCAACTGGGGATGGTTCAATAATAGGCCATGGTGGAAGTGGAGGAGGACAACATCTTGTTCGCCACCTGCATCGCATACAGAGGAAGTTTTCGGCCATATCATTTGACCAGGAGATGGCGAACTATGAATTGCAAGTCGCACAGATAGTTTCGGATAACATCGTGCGACTGTCACCCGCTCGGTCTATGTCAAGGCCTGAGGGAAGAATATTGGTGCAAGAAGGGGTTAGACACTCATCACAACTGCCAGAGACGAGGTCTGGATCAACCGACTTGTCATTGGCAGTACGGGCTGCTCCTCTGTCTCCAAATAGCAAACGTCTAGCAGCAGCAGCAGGAGGAGGCAAGAGCGGTTCAACTGGCAAGGGGTTATTAACAACATGTGCACTTGGTAGCCCTTCGGTTGGAGAAGAGTCGAAGCTGGGTTTAGAGACGTCTTCTGTGTCGACCCAAAGTTTGCAAAATCCTGGCGATGTCAAGGTAGGCTACGATGTTTCCATTTCCCTGTGCTATTCGTGATGTGATTAACCTTGGATGGTTACGTATGTAAGTGATGATGACCGATGCTAGAAATAATTTTGACGGAGAAATGGCAGTTACGTAGTTATCTGATGGTAACCTAAGCTTTCTCGTTTTAAGGGGAGAAGTAGAAGAGAATAAAGCGAAGATTGTCTCACATGATCGGCAGTACGCTGACTAATCATCAACTGCTTGTTGTTTGAAGGTTTTCACATGGATCGAACCTTTGAAATTCCTCCTTCGCAAAGGTTTAACTGTTTCGGATGTTGGTGAACTTGGTAGAGTCATACTCCCAAAGGTAAGAATTGCAACATATTCTCAAATTGTTATGTTTATTTTTGTGAAGATTTAGAATAACTCTGATAATGTAGTTCAATGTAGTAATAATTCATGTAGGTACTATACGTTTAACTTATTCATGAATGTACAAGCCAATACAGTCATTACGAAACATGAGCTGCACTGTCTCCTGTGCTCGGAAAAGCAGTGTGCATAGAAATAATCTATATAGTCACAGGTTGGTTGGTCATTTAGCATCGTCAAAATGTGTAGTACCTGTACAGTCTGAAGACACACAGGATGACTCTTAGTGTCTGGGATCTATGTGTATCATTCAATATTGTCCCATGGTAAAATTGATCAAGGGGGAAGGTGCATTGAAAATGGAATGTCAAGGGAGCTAACAGAAGCTGCTATTTGATAGTATAATAATGATGTATCAAATTTCTGGATAAAAGGCTGAGCAATCTTGGTGGTGGGCATCATCTATTTTGAGTCTCAGACACTGAGCTGCAAGTGCAATATGTTGACCATTAGTTAAATGTGCAATTTTGCAGAAAGATGCAGAATATCATCTCCCAAAGATGGATAATAAAGAGGGTATATTGATGGCAATGGTGGACCATGATTGCACGAGGCAATGGGTGTTCAGATACAAGTTAGTAAAGATCCTGGAGCATTGATCCTTCTCAGATTGACTCTTTAGTGTTGTTGTTGTGGGTTACATTTCATAAGTTTCAGATCGTCTCTCTTTTCTGGACCGTCCAATGATGTATCTTTTTCTCCCTGGCTGTCAATTTTTGGTTCTCGTGTAAGTGTGTGAAGCCTGTTTGAACATTGCTCCCAAGCTTTTTCAAGCGGAGCCCACAGGCTTTGCAGTGAATTGCTTCATCAGGAGTGCCATATCCAGGTGCAGCACAACATAGAGTGATCCACTCAGCTTAGAGAGAAAAAAGATAAGGACAGGATATGATTCCAGGAAAGCCGACATCACCAGTGCTGAGAATGACGAAGGAGAGCAATTGGTAGGGAGTTCTATAGGAATCTCTTCTCAATTGGCAAAGGAGATAGAAATGCTTCTGCTCATTGGAGGAAGGTGTGCGATGGATTGGAGCCTTGGTTTGAATCTTTAGTATGGGAGGACCGGAGAGAAGATTGGCAAGAGTGATTGAGCGAGTCAGAGGAGGCCATTTGTGATAGCGTTCGTAGATAACTTTTCCCCCTGCCACTAGCATCTTCCTTGCTCCCAGTTTCCCTGCTCGCCATCTTCTCCCAAAATCCTCCAACTTAAGCCCTAAACCTCTTGATTGCAATCTTATGTTGAAGTCTTGACGAAGGTGCTCTTGTTGGCAGGTGGTGGCTTAATAACAAGAGTCGGATGTTTGTCCTGGAGAATACAGGTAATTGCTCTTTCTGGTTTGTGAATCCTAAATTCTCTGGATTGGTAATTCATTGAAAACTTCTTTGTGATGGCTGTTAGTTGTAGTCATGTGGACTAGTTTACTTCCAATATGTTGCATCGTGTCCTTTATCATACCTGTCAACCTATTCACACGTATAGTAAATTGTATTGGTTGTGATTAATGAGTGAGCTCCAATCAAGAAGCCTGAATATGAACTTTTGATTGAATGAACGTTGTGCAGTGAGGTACTAGATTTTGATAGAGGGTTTCTTACAGTTTTTAATGTAGGTCTACTTTTTTGATAAGTGTATATTCTAATTTGTGTGTGCTTTCTCAGCACGAGTAGTAGTATCTGTGGACATTGTGTATTGAAGATAGGAATCTCTGTCTATGAATCTTATTGTTGGTATAATGAAGATGAATTCATGGGCATATTGTATCCAAATGCATGTGATTAAGCATTTGGCATTCTAAGGGCTGAATTAAAACATGTGTCTGTCATCTCAACCCTGTTGGGTCAGAGATTTGCCAACAGCAGATTTTCTGCTGTTTTGCGTTTCTTTCTGCTTCATGCTACAAGATAACTTTTCTGTGATAGATATGTCTTGCAAGGACATTCTATTATTACATGACATGTGGAGGCACAGATACTGAACTGTAGTCGACACCATTTCTCAACTCAAATGTGCCCCAGAAGTTCTGGTGAGATCAGAGGCTTACCTTTGAAGAGCTTGACAAACATCCCAACACAGATTTTTTTTATAGAATGCACAAGTTTACACTGGCATGATGTTGGTTACATGTAGATAATAGCACTGGATTATGAAGGCTTGTATATTGATCTACGTTTCTGCTATCTGCAGGAGATTTTATGAGGTATCATGATCTGAAAGAGAAGGATGCAATGACATTGTATGAAGATGGTGTTGGCACGGTGGTAATATTCTACCTGAAATGGCTGTGGTTCTGCAAACTAATTGTAATTTCATTGTGCATATTCCTGAGGCGTCAATCTCTAGTAAGGTTCTACACTTTTTAATTGCTGAAAGTCTAGTGTGGGTTCCAACAGAGTTGTCTTTAACAGAAACAATCTTTATGGATGTTTGAACAAATTATCCAGTTATAATTTCCAAGATTGATTCCACTCATGCCTTGAACTCTTTATAGCACAGTCTATAATCTATATTAGTATTTTTGGATACCTTATTGTTGCTATGTCAGCTCCATCTAATTGAATTGGCATGTAGGTGATACATGGGGAGAAAATTAGGAATGCATTGACCACTCAACAAATCTCCAGTGTGGGGAGAGCTTTGGTGAGGGACTCTCATATTGAGAATCTAACTCGTCATGTGAAGCCCAACAGCCTCCCAGCTGATATCGCTCCTGAAATATTGGTATGCATTTTCAAATTACCTTTGAAAATTATATGCACTCAATCTTGTCTATGTGAAAATAGTCTTAAATTTGCAGTGATGTCTTGAGAGTTTCAACAATAAATGATAATGCAGATTAAATGTGTTGTGCCTTGTGGTAAAATCATGTGTTTTGTTTTTATGTACTCTTCTGACAATTTAAGTGGTTTTTTAGAGGTTAACCAAGAGTAACGACACCAGTCCAAGAGCTGAAGATCTCCCAAGTTCTGCTTCAGCCAATGCAACTGAGACAATGGCAGATGTCACTCCTGACTATACTGATGAACGCCTCAATGACCCAGATCCTACTCTTAACTGGGATTTTGGGAATACCTCAGCATGGCTTTGATAGTTTGATTGTTGCATGTTGTCAGAAGGTGTCTGGAAGTGTATCCAGTACATTTGATGCAAAAACATTCAATCATCTAGTTGCCTGGTTTCAGCAACCTTACTGTCTCCATAGGCCTGGTCTATTGTATAGGTTGTGAGAGGGATGGAGTTTAGATTTTTTAGCAAATCTTCCTATAGTCATCCCACAAACAGTTGCAATTGTGTCACTGATCAACTTGGTTAGCCCCCTGCTCGAGTTGTGGGATCTGCGTCACTGTTTAGAGCAGCTAGTCTTGTCATTCGCTCACATCTAGTTTATACCATTTTGACCATAATTTGATTTTGATCAGACTTTTTCTCATGCTGGCTAACATTTGTGTTCTGTTTTGTGATCTCATATAGGGGAAGATCCTGAATGGAGGGCTTTGTTGAATTTGAGGGCACAAAAGTTCTACATTGCTCAACACGAGAGGTCTTTCCAGGTGTGGAAGACACTAGCAGAATTTTCCATCACTTTTCACTCCAGGAGATGAGTTGGTATTGTGGGGGATGGAAATACCACTCTGCTTGAGTGTTGATTCTCTACAGAAAACTAGAAAAAGGATATAACAATTTGATGTGTTTCCGGCTTATTTGGAGGAAGCTACACTTAGTGTCTCTGGCACGCGTCACGTGCACCAGATGGTAAGTTAATGGGTAAGGTAACAGTACATCACCAGAAAGCCTGGCCCTTGGAACCTATAAGGGTGGTTGATCTAATGTTATTGTACTAAGCATAGTTTACTTACAAATGGTATTTAGTTACTACTCTTCAATTGACGGTCTTCAAGTAAGTGTACAGATGATTTAGTATAAGGGAAGGAAACTAATTTGGGGCAGATGGTTGTCATCAGAATGTACCTGGCTTGGACATTGTAGAGCACCGTGTATAGTCTAGGCTGAAATCCAAGAATCTGGTAGATTGAAACAGAGTGTAAGGAGAGCTCCCTCATCGTCATTGTGTTTGCTTATAGCAAATCAAATCCATTGCCAGTACTTAGTCAAAATGTGGTAATTAAATTTCATTCTTGGGTGGCCAGGATAACAGGAGGAAGCACAGCCCTTCATCTGTAATATTATGCCACTTGAGCAAATGAAATGGTGATGACTGACTTCAATCCAATTGGAGTTGAAATTGCCAAAAACGTCTAGTGTATGTAGCACTAGTATTCAGTACTGCTATCCAACAGATTCTAACTACAGACCTCAAATTGAAATGTTGCTCAAGTAAGAGCGCCCTTATTTAGACTTGAATCGAAGAACAAACTGCTCCCCAAATGCCTCCTTGTGAAAACTTTGCAAAAAGATGGTGTTCACTTTAGAAGGCTGAGTGGGTCGTGTGACTCTTGTCTCACTCTGAAATGTCTAAACTGCTTGATAATCATCATTGGGTGGGTGAGCGAAACTGAGCAAAGCTCTTCACTTGTAAATTTATCCCATTTGAACAAATGAAGCAGATCTCGTGGCCGGTCAAAATATTTGGGACAATGAAACTGCAGTGAAAAGAATCAGGTAAATTGAGTATACAATTGAAATTTGAAATCTTTAGAAGTGCATGATATTTATTTGACAGTTCACAATTACTAGGCCATCCTCATCATCAAAACCATCTGTGAGTAATTGCATGTCCAAGCTTGTGGCACTTGCAGAGGTACGATCAGTACTACTGTATGCACCTTTCATGTCTGAGAAATTTTGCAAAACTCCAGATTGTGTCCGGAAGTTATTTTGGTATTTCATCAGTAATATTTCATTCAAACTCATTCAAATTAAATCTACTAGTTGTATAACATATCTAACACAAGCAATTGCATCATGTCAACAACAGGAAATCTATCAAGGGTGTTTTTGGAAAGAGGTTTTTTTATATCTAGGGTAATAGTAACTTGGAAACCTCATATCACAGCAAAAAATCACATCATGAACGAAGACTAGGAAGCAGATTATGCCTTGAATGACAGAGAAGCATTGTGTGCACAAACTTGAAAACGCATCCAAAAAGCTGCTGATTTCATGTACAAGCAGTGAGCACAAATTACTTGATTTTTTAGTGAGGTCAAAAGTGCTGGTGAGGAACAAATGTTGACAACTTGTCAATGTTATTGAACTAGTCGATCAGCGCCTGACACCAGTTTTGCCTCTTTGATAATATCACCTGTTTTGAGTTGTGAGAGCAGCTCTTTGCCCTTTGTAACATACCCAAAAACTGAGAATTGACCTTCCTCGAATGATAGCCCACCCAACCCAGAATTCCGCTTATCGTAAAGGTAGAAGAAAAACTGGGATGGTGATGAGAAATCCTCTGAAGTAGGGTTGTGGGCCATTGCCACAGCACCATAAACAGACAGCGGTAAGACTGGTAACTCACCATCCTGCACGTTGAGCGTTGTCCTATACAACGGCTGGAACTCACCTGATGGCAAAATTTCTATGGGTAACTCCCTGCCTACTCCGCTCAATCCTTCAGTGTCAGACAGAACTGCTTGCTCTGTGCTCCTTAACTTAACCCCATTGTAGAGACCTTTGTTAATAGAATCTGCGAAGTTGCCTGCGTGCCAGAAACAGATACATTGTGAGTACTAAACATAACAAGTTGAATGCTATGATGAAACGCAAGTTGAATTAAGCAAAGAATTTGTCTGTTCTGGTACACTGTAAAGATGATGCATACAACATGACCAACATCAGCCTGTGCTTACCCGATGTAGGGTGAACAGAGTAAATCATCCAACACATTCAAATCACATTGCATTCAAACAAGCAATTTATTTACCATGAGTTCTAGACATAACAATGTCTAGGCCCTATACTGCTAATTGACCGTTACATCCAAACCCAAATTGAATGAAATGAAGTATTCGTCTGATTTGACACTATTGTAAGTGGTGATGGACACAACATGAGGATATCAGCAATGACAAGATGACAACATTTAGCTGTGCAACATCACCTCACCTAGATGTAAGGTGAACAGAGTTACCATCCAACACATTTGAACTAAATTGAATTTCAACAAAGAATTATCTACTTCCAACACAATCCTTTCCTTAACCTGCAATTGCAGGGGAGGTGGACACCCATCAACGACAAAGGCGATGCATGCAAGATAACCTGCAACACCATCAGCTGTGAAACCTAAATCTAACATCACCTTACCTGGTGCAGGGTGAACGGAGTAACCATTCAACATATTCAAATCAAATCAAACATAAACAGAGAATTCATCTACTTCAACACAAAACCTTTCCTTACCTGCAATTGCAATGACACCATCAATGAATGACAAAGGTGATGCATACAACATAACCTCGAACCACATCAGTTGTGCAACCTAAACTCATCCTAACCTAATCTTACCTGATGTAAGGGGGGCAGAGTAACCATCCAACACAATCTGAAGAACTCCAACTGCCTGAGGACCGCCACCAGTTGCCAAAGTGAAGGATGATCCATCACCTTTCTCCAGAGTTAATTCGGCCACTGCTCGCCCGGTCAGTCGAGGATATTCCTGGTACTGAGAGGGCACAAGAAAGGCTAACCCGGTTGCCTGCATTACCTCCAGCTCCGCAATGGTGTCGAGAGAGGAGGCGAGGCGGATGGAAACTTTATCTGGGTCCTTTGCGGCGATGGCATCCACCAGAGCCCCAAGTCCGTTCTTCCCAGTCATAAGATCATTGTAGAGCAATGTTCCCTTTTCTCGCACATCAGCTGGCAATGCAGCTATGATCGACTCTTTGTCCTCTGTGGCAAGCTTGATAGCCTTCTTCGCATCACTTTCCATCGTACCTACAGACTTCACATTCCTGTTAGCCCTTGTCTCTCTCTCCCTCTCTCTGCTGATGCTTTCTTTCCAATCTAATCAAGTAAAACCCTCGCCTTGAAAACATGACACAGCTCTTGCTAATTTAGGGTTTATACCCATTCAAGTCGCGTGTGAGAGAAACCTCGGCACCACTTGTTTCAATTTGCAAGTACATGAAATTAGCCATTTTCGTGTCTAATGAGCAAAGGATAAGATTCCAATGCAAAGACCACAACGTTCTTAAGTCATAAGGCTCCACCCATACCACTGTAGGGAGATGAACAGATTTTCGTGTCATATAATCCCCTTTGATTCTCCACAGTTCAAGGAGATCGCTCCATTGTGCAACTCACAAGAAGGCCTCAAGCTTCTTTCTTTTCTTTTCTAATTTTTTTGTTAGCTTGGAAGAGAGGTAGTCGAGAACTAAAGATTGATGCTACTGAAGAATGAATGAATTGTTTTGAACAATCTCACCATACGGTTTCCGCTGCGGAATGCGAAGGAGATAGAAAATGTCCTCCAAAGATTCCTGCATTTTCTTCATGGATGTGTTCACGGCTGGAATTGCCCTCCGCAGTGCAACTTCGGCGGAGCGAGGCACCTTCGTGTCTGGAGAATACAACACCGCCTCCGCCGAACCTGCAATCCATTGAGCCTGAGGGCCATCAAACGGAATGGGTGCCACAGCTTGCAATGCAGTGAACAAGATGGCCAACATCCTTCCACCCCATAACCTGCTGCCATCTTTCCATGAATTCTCCTCCACATCATCACCACCTCCATGGCTCGTCCCGCAAGATTCATCAAATTCACCAGGGCAACTTGTTGGTGATGATTCCGATACCAAGCTCCCTAATGATTCTCCATTCAAACTGCAAGAAATTCTGGACTCGGTAATTCTGCGACTTGCTGCTCTCGAACCTACTACTACTACTTGTTTGCCTATGAGCTTACTGGATAAGCCTAAGGACTTAAGGTTGTTGGATGCTTGAGGTTGTTGATGATGTAAGAGAGCATGGGGGGTGACAAGAGATGACAGCATTGCAGCCATTTGGAAGTATGAGGCAAACTTAGTAGAGTGGAGAATTCAAACACACCTAACTTATGAAGTATGTAAGTATGTCGAAGGGTTTCTTACACAAATTCTACATATCTCCTAGGCTGAGTCTGTGATTGTATGGGAATCGGTGGGGTATGAAAGAGAGAGGTATGAAATGGTGGCAGTAGTGGATATGGTGAGGATTGTGCACTTTCTCATCCAGCTGTCTTCTTTCGGCCAGCGTTTTCATCCAAACCATTTTCCGAGCTGCAGACGACCCGCCTAAAGGAACGATCGTCGGAGAGGTTAAGAGCTTAGTCGAGTCTTCTCAACTACTTATTGCTTTCGTTTAATTTAATTTTCTTAGCTTTTTGCAAAACTATTCCTGAATCCTCTACGTTCCTGATCTGGTTCAGGACTTTAAAAACTTTACACCTCAATGATGATGGTCAACCTGAATGATACATCTGAACGGAAGGCTCAGTAGAGCTCCTTACGGAAGTAGTGTCCAGCAAAAGCTCATCAAAAGTGTAGATTGCAGAAACAGGGTAAGTACTATGGATGCATCTTTGGTGCTTTTAATTACAAGGATTCCCATTGAGGTGTATTGAGGGAATTGTGTTGAAAGTAATCAAGGCCTCGAAAGAGGTGAGCTAACTTGAGTGCGTTGGAGAAGTAGGATGTAACAATAACCCATATAGGTACTACGTTATATATTCAGCAATCAAGATGAAGTTGAGTGATGTGGATCATGTGTTTGTCCACCTCAAACACCCTCCTCTGCAATCCACAGCAATCTACTTGAACAACCAAGACTTGAAGTAGCTCTAGTTTTGTACGAATGTGAAGACAGTGGCACATGTGTCCATGACAAACATTGTTCTGTATGGCATTTCAGTCACATTCATTCAGAACATTGGGGGTGGCTTCATGGGTTTGAAACCCTAACTGTCAAGAATTTGTATTCGAAATTCATCTGGCAATATGAGATGCGGTTACAAATGAGTCAATCTGATTCAATCAGCGAGGAGTACTACACTTGAGAATTTGAGGCTTGAAATCACTCGGAGTAAGCAAGAGGGGAGTAGGAAGCAGCAGGGATGCTGAAGAGACGTTAAACATTTCATGAAATGAGCAGATCAACCAAAAGCACTCCCAAGCTAGTCCAAAGTTGTGACTGAGCATATATACTTGTGTAGAGATCAAGCAAGAATCTCAAATCATACATCGTTTGAATGATGGTGATTATTGTACAAGTTGTACAAAATACAAGTTACCTTCATGGTTCTATACAAGTCCTCCAAATGGTTGACCATGTGAAATGCCCCAACACTTCCTCCATATGCCTTTGGAACGAACCAAAGGCTCTGATGATCAATTATATGTTCTACACTACATCGCCGCTTGTCGATGGCTTCCGGAAGAGAATGTAGCTACCCACATTCCCTGGCGTACAGTTTCCACTTTCAAGTATGACCCAAAACATCATGACCCTTCTGCATATACGTACAGTAGAAATTTCCATTATTGTGCTGCCAAGAAAAAAGAAGGAATCGTTGTTTTGAGTCATTGGGGTACGTATACAACTGAGTCAGCCTTCGATCCCTCAGCCAAAACATTCTTGAGTAGCACATGGAGCAATTCTTAGGTAGTTTGGATGACCTATGATTGGATTCCATTCGGGACGAACCTCTTCAATTGAATCTCGGTGGGTGATGGGATAAGGCTATGTCAACTGAATGAGAGCTTGCCCACTTGACTATGCTCGGCATTCACGCATGTTATCAAGAACCTTAAAACCTATTCTTGAAGCTACAATAGCAAAGGGAGTGTCCTTACAAGGCTGAAGATTGTTATGCCTGCATGTGCCTTGAATGTGCGGAGTGCTCAACCCATCCGAGCTGAAGAAGATAAGTGAAGAAAATTGATGAGGAAGTCGTCAACTTGTCTGTCCAAAGCTGTGCACTTAACTCTTGCGCAAGCTCCGCCATCGGACGAAACTCTGGATATTGCGGCGCCTCGAGGATAGTGTACCCTGCACCACCTCGTTGATTGTCTCAAGCTGCGGTTTCCACGATTGTGGTGGCAGCCTGGTTGAGTTGTACATGTTTCGGAAATTAGGGCTTGAAGAATAGGCAATGGCATTATTCGATGCTCCATCCTGCACATGCCCCCTCACTGTCACTTGAGCGAATCCTGGCGATGTCTTGCTCTGCTTGATTTCAAGAGTGAAATCCTTCCTGCTGCTGCCACCATTGGGGGTTTGCCCACATATTAACCCTTTTCCTTCTTCCTCATCCTGCACGAACTTGTGACTGGGAAGGATGTAGTAGAGACGGCCACCTTCGAGCTCACGGTTGCCTACCAATGTGGACTTCATTGTCAAGGCGGCAATCATGGCGCTGGAATGGCACACATAGTGCCCGGGATGTTGGCTCATCAGCTCACTTGCCATCATCGGCTTCTTGATAACCTCTACTATTCCATCTGGCCGGATTACCTTCACAGGTGGGCCTTGCCACTCATCCTGCACTTGGTGCCCTCTGTTTCTTAAATACCTATAGTTGCCCATCTCTCCGGCTCCGTCACCTTACAGATTGAGGTTTAGGAGCCCCATTCTATGAATGAATCACTCAGACACTACTACTGATGGGCATCATCAAAAAAATGTACATCAAACTGACTTCAGATAAGAATCTTTGTCATCCAATTATGAAGGTGAAACAATTAAAACACCAGCTTGTGGATCTCACCAACAGCATGGAAAATAGGGAAGGCAGAAAGCTTCTTATTCTTTAATGGAAGTATAGCATTTACTGGGAGTGATGGAAGAATACAATGGACAGGGGCAGACATGAAGATGATGTCAACCTCTGCTTTCAGTCCCTGTGTAGCTATGGCTATGGCTATGGCTGATGCCCGCTGTTTCTTAAATATCTGTAGTCGCCCATCTCTCCAGCTCCGTCACTTTACAATGGATGGTTTAGGAGCCCCATTCTATGAATGAATCACTCAGACACTACTACTGATGGGCATCATCAGAAAAAATGTACATCAAACTGACTTCAGATAAGAATCTTTCTCATCCAATTATTAAGGTGAAACTACTAACAACACCAGCTTGTGGATCTCACCAACAGCATGGAAAACAGGGAAGGCAGAAAGCTTCTCATTCTTTAGAGGACGAATAGCATTTAGTGGAAGTGGTGGAAGAACACAATAGATAGGGCAGACATGTAGAAGACGATCACAACCGCTGCTCTCAGTGCCTAAATGGCTATGGCTATGGCTATGGCTATGGAGAGCTCAACTTCTGCGGAGAACTCAAATGCTGAGCAGAAAATGTAAGCATTTCAGCTGATCCTAACAAACTTGACCAAACATTTCAACAACCAAATTCCTAAGCCTTACCTTACATTAGGTTCTCCAAGCGGAAACTGCACTGGAAAGAAACAACTAGTATAGAGGGTCACAACTACAAGTCCAGACACTCGCAACACCCAGCTGCAATCATATAAGATGAGTCACCGAACAACAATGAGGCGGAGCTCCTGCATACAAGGGGCTAAGTTAGCATGTAATTTGTAAAGTACCTACCTAGGTTACAGGTAACTTATGATATGTTAAGATGTTAGGAACCTAATGCGAATCATTGGATTTAGCAAGTGTTTGAGTAGGTCCAGTCAATGGCGAGGACCGGAATAGGGGAGAAGACGACCAACTGGCTCACTGATTGACTGGGTCCTTTGGGTATCCTTTTGGGGGTGCTGCAAGACAACGTTGCTATGGAATCTGACGGTTGCGAGAAGACGGTAGGGTCAAGTCAACTCCAGGGACTCGGTCCACAAAACCCTACTAGATAGTCGTTTCGTGCCTTTATGATGATGATGATCAGCCTAGTAGGAATAATGAAGTTGCTGTTTGAAAAGATGAGAAAGAGTAGTATCTACAAGCATCGTACAAAGAAAGTTGTAAACAGTCGACGATTGAAGACAGACGACGACAGACTGACCAAGCTCCATCGAATTTGTTGCAAACACAATCTAACTAAGGGTATCTGGGTGTTATCCAGTTTGCTAGTTATGTTCTCCAACTTCTACCGATTAGATATACCCGACATAAGTTGTGTTGGGTTAGCAAATCTACGGTGAAGCATCAACAAAATCAAATTGATAATTAGATTTCATGTGATTTAGTTATGGTTATCGGAAGTGCATGTTTGTTGATTCTTTAACTGTATACATAAGTCCTTCCAATTGTGTTCACTATTTAGTGCATAGAAGTTTTTGTTTTTATTTTTTGCGGACATAATCCAATCTCTTTTAGCATGTCTTTATGGTGTGTGTGCTTTATCCTCACCAAACCATACACCAAGCAAATATAGGTGTCTGTTTAAGAAATGCAACCAAATAACAACCGCATACCTTAACTCATGGCGATTCGTCCCTTTAAAGGTTTGCAAGTTTTGAAACCAGCGATGTGAACATCAAGACTAAGTCTAAGCCTTACCTTACCTTAGTCTTAACCCTGCCCATATCATCAACCCTACTCCACCTGTTCAAAGACTTATATAGACAGTCGCAACATGGACCAGTATCTGTAATGCAGAATGCATCTTGATTAATTTAACAGGCACCTGGATCAGGTAAACAGCGCTGTGCTCACTTTACACCACCAGAATGGCTTATCACACTACAACAATTCTCAACGAGTGCACAATCAACTTGTAGTGCTACATGCTCACTGCAAAGTGTTCAGCCATGCCCCAAATTCCAGATTGTCATGAGGTTATAGTAGAATACAATGAAAATTAGTCCAATGTTGCTGAAATTCAACTCCTTTAGAAGAATGCTAGGTTGACCCTCACATGAACCACAACAGGATGAAATGGCCACAACCAAGTGACACATGCTTGCAACCAATTCAGGTAAGAAACCCACAACAATATGACTGCAACAAAACATCTACCCAGTAACAATTACCATAACCACATGTTGACAAACATGTTTGCAGTAAACTATAGGCTGCATAGATTACTTCATGGTGAGGTCTGTGTATCCTATTAAGCAGGAAAGGTGGTTTGTCATACTCCCACTGAACAATTCTAAAAAATGAGGATACAGATAAGGTGCCTGGTAAATAACCCAAACCATAAAGTGTCTTAAATGCGCCACAGTGTGGCCTGTGTAGAGGTAGGGACACAAACATGCAGTTTCCAACTTCACACTTGACTTATGTATGGGCATTGTGTCCTCGTGAAGAGTAATCCTCGTCATATAAATGGTTGAAGAAATCAAGATATCAGAGATGAAAGGTAATCCCAAAACATTATATGTTTATGCAGATAATGATGGATCAGGAACAACCACCAAGCATGGCAGCGTGTAAAGTTTACAACCCATCTACTAGCAGTATAATTGACTAAATGATAGTTCAACCAAGGCTAAACAAGAGAACGTGAAGATACATTAACAGTACACAAACAATGTAACAATAAAGATTACAAAGCAGACCTGTCAGTTGTTTTAAGTAGGTCTAATGACAACACCACAGATATCTTTCAAAAATACAAACTGGCAGGTACCTTAGTTTATCAGACTGAGGATCGAATCCTTTGCACATCTTCAAGTATACATAATTGGACAATCAGATTCATACACTAGTTGACAAAGTTATGAACCTTGAAAGGCTGCTTTCAGAATGTATACCAAGCCTCCAAGCCATACAGTCCGTGGAAACAGATACTTCACAAGGTAAGTGCAACAGGGAGAATTTCAAGGTTAAGTCACGAAATGAACAAATTGCTCAGAAACATCAATCGATCTAAGATGGGAGAGAAGGCTGAAATCAGCTGCTGGGTTGCTACCGAACAGTGGGGAAACTTTCTTAGGCTCATTTTGTGAGCTTTAAATATGTCCCATATTATATTCAACATCTGAAAGCTATCAATATAAGTTTGCAAAACACCAAAGGATTGGAGGGTAATTACATGGAGCAACCCACTAATGACTGGACCATGACACCTAGCAGGTAGCAAATCCTCATTAGGTGCCGTCTTCAAGCATCCTTTGACTTTGCTGGTGGAGCTGGTAGCAACTGGAACATAGCAGAACACAAATGCCAACACACATGCTTTAAAATTTCATAGAGAAATCTAGTACTAGCATAATAATGTCTACAAGCACAGCCCATGACAACGACTACACTGATTATCCCAATTAGTGTGTGTAGTCCTAATTCCCAAAACACGAATTATTTTGCCAAGTCTCAAAATTAGTGAGGGCTGAACTTTTTATTGAGTGATACTAAATTTATGAATACATACTCATTTACCATACATTTCAAGAAAATTAGTACAATATCTAAGGTATTTGTAGAGTGATAAAAATATATATATATGCAAAAGTGAATAGTGCCAGGATAAATAGTGCCGGTACTTTCAGTGTATGGTTCTTCTATAAATAGTATTTTCAGTGAATAGTGCCGTGAAGAACAGTGCTTCTTAGATCTTTGGTGGCACTAACTTCGAAGCGTAAAGAAATTTAGTATCACCTTAAATAATTTCACACACTCACTATTAGCCCCCCCCCCCCCCCCCCTCCCCCTCACTGATTGGGATAATCAGTGTAGTAGCTGAATGTAATTTTCATCAGAACTCCACATCCCACAAATATTTACATACATTGCATAAAGAGTCACAAAGAAGGCAAACAATTTGGATAAGTACCTGATAGCAAGATATAGCAGAAGTGATGAAACCCAAGCCTCCAGTTACACGAGCATTGACAGTGCGAGGAGCTAGCTGAAGCAGCCCTACAGCAACCACAATGTCCAAGGCCGACTTGATCAAGTTCAAAGATCTCTCCCGAGACTTCTTCAGATTGGCCTTCCGTTGTTCTCTCTGCAACTCAGATAAGATGCCAGAGTCATGCCAGTTCCATTGAGTGTCCACCAGATGAACTGGACCTCATCTTTAATGAACATCCTACATTACTAACATTCTGCATAACCATATTGAGTTTAGTATAGTTTTGTTCTAAAATTCCTGTTTTATTCCGAATACTGCCGAATGTATATTCTGGATAATTTGTACTCTCTCATCAGATTAATCCACTGTGCTTAACCTCTGCCCAAATGCATATCACACCATCGAGATTTGACCACAAATTCACCAAGCAATCTACCCCTTCAAACTATCCCAAGTAGAACAATCAGTAGTAACCTGCTGAATCATATGCAGCTTAATACCCAAGCAGCATGTATATAAAATTGAAAAATATAGATCTCAATATCACAGCACTTTCTTTATCATGCACAATACTAGATTTCAAACACAAGCTTAGCATACCAGTTTATTTTCTTCAATGGTGCCAGTACCCTTTGCCCGCTTCAATTCCTTCTCCACCTTCTTGGTTGCAGACCCCAGACGAGCAATCTCAGCTATCTGCAGCAACAATCTTCAACTGGTTACAAACATTTGAAATTTGTCTATGTATACTCAGAGTGCAACTAGCCAGCAATAATTACACCCTGTTATAGCTGATAAAACGGAGGGTAATTCAACGTCAGCCTAAAAGATCCAATCTCAAGATGTAGACAGCTGTACTTTTTGTGACATGGCCACAAGGCATCCACTAGCCAACCAGACCAACTCGCACACCCACTCAGTGAAGTTTAGATTCAAATGTTGCACTGCAAACTGGTTGGAGATACTAGTTGCTCCCTGTAGAACACCTTGACATCACAGATGGCAACCCACCTCAGCAACAGTCGTACACGAGGTACCAGCCATCCAGCAAAACAGGGAAATTCTGGAGAGAAGATCCAACCGTTGCTTGTCCTGTAAGCTCCAACACAAACTCAAACTCAGCAATCATGCTCTTAACAAATCATCTGTGTTCCAAATCAAGCAACATAACACATTTGAAGTGAAGCTCCATCAGTCATACCTGGTAGATACCAGTTCTCCCAGCCCACACAATTTGATCAAGAAACAAAAAGGTTCCCACCAACGCATTTTTTGCCTGGTCAATGACAAAACACAAAAAGACCAAATGAGTTAATTCACTAGACCCTTTGACAGCCACACTCCAGCAACACATGCAAGTATTATTGAAAATTATGCCTTCTAGTATTAACCAATTATTTCCATCATCACAATCGACAACTGATGTTGTTAGTAATAGGAACAGACATCAACAAACAAGAACCTAGTAGAAGAACCATGGAATAATGTTGTGCAAAGGAACCCTTTAGCTAATCATGACACATTGCAAGACACTTGCTGAAATAACTACCTAATACACAAACCCCGGAACATTATATAGCTTCTGCTGAAGACCACCCAAACTCAATAGAAACAGGGAGTTTGAAAGACTAGCCACTCTACAGACTCTAAGCCCTTCCACCAAAAACATATAATGGTGACACAGAACATACTAAATGACAGCACATTTAGAGATAGACTTGCTAAGTCCTTTCTCTTCCCTTCAGCACTTTCAACAATCTTACAAGCCAACACCAACAGTGTCGAGTTCAAAAAGTGATGATGTAGAAAGTGAATCCAGCAATATATGTACATAAAAGATTATTTCAAATAAACAGAGGAATAAGTGATCATCAAAAACATACCTTGCCGAGAAGAACAATAGCCAGTGGTGTGGACTTAGGTGCTGGGCTGAGCAGTGCTTGCAGCTCATTCAGAGTCTGTCAGAAACAAATAATCATAATTTTGAGGCACATTACAAAGGTAGCTAAACACATTCTAATGTCAGAAGAATCTGTATGCAAGGTCGAGAACAGACCATCCCATGTTGGAACTGCAAGTAATGACACCAAGCTCAAAGGACACCCTTGCAGCAGAGTATTGGCTCCAACAATGGATAATCCCCAAGACCAGGGACAAAGCTCACCAGAATAGGATCATACGCAAAACATGCCAAGTCACAAAACCTTGCTTACATGAAAGATCGATGCAATCCAGATGGCTAGCTGCAATAGCAGCAACCTAAAGACAGAGGACTCTAGAACCTGCTAGCATGCCAGGAATACTCAGCACTATAGTCTAGCCTTCTGGATGCAACGAACTGGGACCAAACCAGACCGCCTGAGCTCTACCTTATATTAACATAACAATCGATTAACATGAAAGTGTTTCAGTAATTTGCTTAAAAGATTCCATCACGTCCAATTATGAAAACTTCATTATTTAAACCCAGAAATACCTAGATTTCTGATTGACACCCAGTTTCTGAATATCACTCAACCAGTCTCTTTGATGATGCATTTGAAGCACCAATTTACATGAAGGTATGAATAAAGCTGGCTTTCGTATTCAAATGCAAGCAAATTTCATGTGCGTCTCGGATAGCTGAATTCTTGCTTCCATGAACAACAGAACAACATTCCCTCTCCCAAACGATGGCAACACTTTCAGAGGAAGCTTGCGTCTGTGCAGTGAATTGGGTGTCATGTGGATACAAAAACCATAAAAGAATTACTTTTTTGGTAAAGGCATTCGATGATTTCCAACCTCCCTCTCAAATTTCCTACTGCCAAAGTTCAGGGCACAAGTGGCAGTAATCCAAAAACCAGCACTAAAACACATAATGATGTTTCGAAATTTGCATAGTGAACATTGCATACATAGACGCTGGAAACTTCAGCTACCAAAAACTATACCAAATCTCCCTATTTCCGTTACCACAACGTGTAATCATATTCCAGAACACTTCCTTTCCCAAACAGTGGCAATACTTTGATATGAAGGTTGTGCATTAAATAAGGTGTTATGTGGATTAAAAAACACTAAATAATTAAATAAAGCATTAGATGATTTTCATCCTCCCTCTCATATTTATTTCTCCCAAAATTTAAGGCACAAGTGGCAGTAACCCAAAAACCCACACTAAAACACATGATGATGTTTCGAAAATTGCATAGTGAACATTGCATACATAGACAAAAACTCTACCGAATCTCCATATTGTCGCTTCCATAACGTGTAAGTATATATTTTCTCCTCACCTTTGCCAAACGGAACACCTTGCGCGCTAAGCTGGTGGTCTTATCAACATTTTGCGCAACTCCAGGTTCACCCGCACTCAGAAACTTGGAACCATATTGGATCGCACGACATATTTTGTCCCGTGTCTCTGCTTTGTTCAAGTACATCACCAAGAAAGCGATCTCCGCCCTGGTGACATCCAAAGTCGTCATTGCTGCAATCTCTCTCTCTCCCTCTCTCTCAAAACCGAAAACCCTTGCCAACACTCCACTATCCTGCGCGAATTTTAGCTCAACAGAAAGCTCCAAATTCGTACAATCCGCTAAGATAAAGCAAGCTTGATGCAATTCCTGTAATAAACGTCACCCGTGACCAAGGAATTGCCCCGGTGCAACGATGGCATCAGAGACATACATAAGTACTTACCCTGGCAAGCCTGGCAGCCCAAACAGAGGCAACCAAGTTTCCACGAGCCTCCCGTGAACGGTCTCGATTTACGCGACCCAAGATCGGACGGTCCTGGAGCCTTAGATCCCTCTGTGGACGATACAGTTGGATGAACCACTGCAAGGGTCATTTGACCTTCATCCACCTTCAGGATGATACACGTCAGCGTGCGTAACGTGCTCCATCGGTGCGAGATTTTACCCGTTGAGTAAGGGCCTCGACCGATGGTCGTACGACGGTGCCGGTGGAGAGAGATACGGCAGTCGGGGCGACACCTCCTTCCGACCTCCGGTAGGGAAGAGTGTGGTAGGAGGTCCCTGGTGGCCGTAAGGCGGTGGGACGCTGAGTTTTGGGGCTACCGATGGTCGCACGCTCTTCGCATGCCAGATGGATCATGGATTAGATAGAGCGGGTGTTTTTTCATCCCTTTTTGGTGTTTTGCAATTCCCTCCAACCATCTATGTAAGGCCTTGGTTATTCCCCTATCTTTTTTCTTTTCCTCCCACCCTTTTTTGTGAATTTTTCTTTTGGGGGTCATGGCTTACTACATGGATGCGGATGGTTTTGAATGAACTGAATCTGCTTGCCATATTGCAAATGAAACTCCAAGAACACTTCACTTGGTCACTAAACGTATAGGGGATTGTTAAAGTGGCCCACACACTGGTTAAAAGGACCACAAAGACGGTCACCTATAGGCTACATGCTTTGACTTCTCATCCAAGTTGGTCAAGTTTATTAATCCTAACACATAGCTGACGCCTTGCCCCTTTTTCATGTGTGCGATGACGAGTCAAATTTTGACAGGTCGTGTGACCGTGTGATACATCTTTGTGGTCGTTCTAACACTATGTGACCGATTTGACAATCCCCAATGTAAATGGGTGGCCATATTTAGTTAATAAACTTTATAGACCCATATGATGATTGGTTTTCTACAAAGAAACTTGTCTTTATGTAGGCATTGTGATCTATAAGGTATGTGTGTGGGATGCGTGTGTTCTTCAGTTACTCTTATTAATCAAAGACCTATACTTTAGTTGGTGTGTGGCTCGGTGAGGATTAAAGAACAAACACCATAAAGACACATGTTTGAAAGAGGTTGGATTATGTTCTTGCATTTTATTAATTATTCCACACTCAATAGTGAACGCAATTGCATTATTCTATGCATTCTATTGAATAATCAACAAGCATGCATTTTCGGTAATCATAACTAAATCGTGAGAGCACTGATTTCAATCCAAATTTTGCTAATGCTTCATCGTAGATATGCTAATACAATGCAACTTTTGTTGTGTAAATGTAATTAGTATAAGTTTGGAGAACGTGAAATTTAACTAAATAACAACCAAATATCTTAATGGCCACAACTTTTGGGAGCATTCTTATCATTTGGGTCGAATCTTTTGTTGCATGGCTTTAGCAAGTTTTGTAACATGTTATACAAGAACATAAATGAAAATTAAGACTTTCCATTTATTAAACACATCACCCTTAAGGACTTTTTCATTTAGGGTGTTCTTAATTGTTCATTACATGAATTATCACTTCAATACCATATAATTCTTAAGCAGTGTGCATTCATTCATGTGGACCTTGCGAATATAGCCATGGGATGCCCCAACCTAGTGTAGATTCAAGCTTAGGCCCACAATGAACATGTAGTGCACCCACACGATAAATTCAAGAACTCCAATATTGTTGAAGGCACACACTATGCCTAGGTAACCGAATATGAGTTTACTCAACAAGGTATAAAAAGAATGACTAATGATACATAATCATGGCAAAATTGAAATATAAACCTCATGATCGGGATAGATTTTGCCATTCCCAGCACAACCCCCCACAAATTTGAGTCTTCTTGCATTAGGTTGGTGCATCCCATGGACGTTATATTCTCAAGACCCACATGAATGAATGCACATTGCTTATTTAGTGTTACGTAGAAAATTCATACAGTTCTAAACATTATGGTTAAATGTGGCTAAACCTCCCACAAAAGCATTGTGTTGAGTACTTCAATCTTGCTACAACTATCTCTAAACAAGCGTATTGTAAACTTCATTTCTCAAGGTGGAACCCAACAATATAGTTTAGATTATGTCCCAACTTGGTGCAAAGAGAGCTCTTGCAGGGTCAATGAGTGGTTATCCACACGTCTAACATAATTTTCAAGGTATAAAATTATAATATTTAATAGTATTCAATCTCCAATCCTTGTAGAGTCTCATTTGTTTATTATTGGTTTCATGCCCATGTTTTGATACGGTTGAGGCATCTATAATTGATAAAGTAAGAGAGTTTGCATATGCTAGGAGGAGTAATAGTGTGGAATTCATTTTCATTGCGAAAAAAAAATTCCTTAGGAAAACACATTAAAAAAAATTACATGTCTAATATGGAAACTACTACGAATTTCGAAGCGATAAAGTTAAGGTAACACATAGTCAATCTACAGGTTAACCCATCACCACTCATCTGAATGCTAATGCTTGGCTACAACATTTGTCAAAACTCTTATGAGGGTAATCAATCACAAGCCGTCATCACATAAACCTTGACTTCGCTTGCCTACAAAATACAGATCTCATCCGTTCCAACATTACATGACCCTAGTGAGCTGTCAAATGGACATGGTCGACTATGGATGCCTCCTTGATCTTACTCGTAAGACAAGGTTGGCAAAGGTAGAAAGAAAGAAAAGCAGGAATGTCAATGTTCGTTTTACACTCACTTGCGATGTATGTTCACTGCCTCTAGTCCATGTCCGCGTGGTCATGGGGGGTAAAGGTGGCTTAGTGCCTGTTTTCATAGGTGGATCGAGGTTGGTGAAGGTACTGTTTTCATGTGAGAAAATGCAAACATTCTTTTTTCTGTAGGACATATGTGTTCATCGATGTATTCAACTAAAGTTGGATGGTGGGCACATCCTTCTACTCTAGTGATACAAATTATGTGCAACAACAAGGTTTCATATTAGCAAAGGAACATCTCATCTAAGCATAACCATCTTCCGTTCCCCCTTTTTCATAAGGATTTTCCTATTTGAACGGACTACCTTTGTATTCCCTTCTAAGTTTCTAAATGAAAGTTTTCAACACCTAGCATTGCCAACCCATTTGATCCATAATTGTTTTCAAGTACTTTGTGGGCCCCACGCGGATACTCGTATGTGGTTGAGTGATGTTATGTGAACTAAAATCAACAAGGTGCTACCGTATGCATGTGAGGTTATGACTAATAAATCACTTATAGTTTGGTTGGATCTCTTTGATGCCCTAGTGCATAAGGAAGAATGAAATAAGTGACACATTCCCTTGGTAATTTCTTGACAATAAAATAGTAGTTTATGATCATTTGAGGATCATTCTAATAAGCTTTGGTTGATCATGATTGACACGTTAGTTTCAAAACAGAATTCCATTGAAGAATAATATTAGTAATCACTCAAAATACCAAGAAAAACATAGAAAATGCAAGGTTATATTGTTACGAGTTAGTACGATACTTGGAATATACGGACAAACTATCACAACATTATTCAGATTCATAACAATATTATGTGGGGCGACAATATTATGCGGAATATGTGAATATGCAGAATATGGGAATATTGAATGTGTGAATATTTCGCATAATATTGTCGTCTCACAAAACATTGTTATGAAACTGAATAATATTATGACTATAGTCGTTGCACTCTTACAACTACCTATAGCCCAAATTAGCTTCCATAAATGTTCATTGTGTGTGTGTGTGTTTTGTTTGCTTCTATGTGCAAGTCTCCCTACATGGAACACTTCGGGTAGAGATTAATAAGATCGAGTTTGGCTAATTTAGTCCCTCGTGCAATATAAGTTCATCCACTCATATGGACACATTTGTTCGAGGACGAAGTTATGGGCCAAAAAGCAACATCAACAATGCTTGCACCTGCACTTGCATATTTGCATAGAAACATATGCAGGCTAATATGTCCCTTGATTCATGCAAGGTTATGGGGTACTTTTGGGCCCTTGGGTTCATTGGTGTGGAACCCATGAATTATAGTAATTAATAGTATTAAAAGAAAAAGAGCTATGGGGTATGAAAGCTAGGGATAAGACAAGGGGACTTATTACGCCATGTGTACATTCTTTGGACGATCATGACCAGGGCTGATTTTTCACAAAGTTTTTGCCCGTCCACGTCCAAAAACCTTGAATTGAAAGGCAAAAAAAATTGCAACCCATCCCAAAACCGGTTTGAAAATGAAAATACCCGTCCCGCAAGAGGTATAAATAAGTCTCTTACAATGTTGGTAAAGAATTAGAAAACAAAAAAACAAAAAAAAAACAAAAAAACCGAAAGATGTCGACATGTGACTGGTTGCACTTGGAAACAATAGGATCTTGACAAATTATGCCTTCAATGTTCGTCAGTTATCTATCTTTTGCTGTCGATTCTCATCTTTCTAGTACACCCCATTCTAAATTTTGTGGTTGATGAATTAATGTATGCAGGTGAATCAAGCACTTCAAGATTGATATTTTGATTGGGTATTAGTGGTTTGATTGCATTATGCTTATATTCACATGTCATATATGACATAATGTAACTTATATTTGTATCATTTATTTTTTTGGAAAAAATTATCAAACTAATTGTTACTTTTAGAACCCGTCCAAAGTGAGTTTGACACGTCCAACAACCAGTTCATTCTCTAAGAACCCGTCCATTGGAAATGTTTTTTTTAATGAACATGTCCCTGGACATGTTAGGGACCTTGTGAAAAATCACCACTGATCATGACCATCAAAATGAATTGAAGGATGCATCGGATAGTCAAGGCCATCAAAGTAATATTATATGTGTGTAAACTAAGTACATAACATTATTTAGATTCATAACAATGTTCTATGGGATTGACAATATTCTACATTAAGAGTATATAGAGAATATTTTGTAGAATATTGTCAGTCCCACATAACATTGTTATGGATCTAAATAATGTTATGTATTTGCAAGTCTTTTAGAACCTTGGATATTGTTTGCTTCTTGCACGCCTCTATCCTTAGAAGACACGCTTGTTAGATTGGACCTACCATCGCTTCAACAAACACAAGGACAATAGAAGACCCAATACATGCATAAGGTTGGGAAGGAGGAGGAGAGGATGGATGGATTGATGAATGGATGGATGCAGGGGGAGGGGGTAAGATACATGTTGCTTGCTTTTGTTGATTTATAAATTTGTAATCATTATTCCAAATGATGTGGCACCTCTATAAGTTTTTTTTGTTTTTTTTCTCTAAATAATTACGAGATGTTGTTAAGGGGGTTCATTGTGGTAGTACATATGATTAATAAGCAGAGGCTCAAGGTGACACTATTAAAGGAGATGCCGCTTGAAAGAAACGTGTGTCAATCCATTTCAAATGCAAATTCATGTTGCAATTAACCCCTATCTTCTCACGCCAAGTTCCCTCAAAACTCTCCAATAAATGTGACCCCAGTTTCAGCAACCGTAGTTGAAGATCTAAAGTTTTTTTGACAAATTCCTCGAAGGGGGGGGGGGGTGTCACTCCATTGTATTGAGTGGGAACACGTAAGAACACAAGGTGTTTTTTTGGGGGGTATTACATCGGAGACGGAAAATATTATGGACCCTATTATTATGTAATGTTTCTAACATTCATTATTTTGGAGGACCTTATGGGTAGGTTAACTTGGTGTTTATTCTTCTTTTACAGGGGCATATAGTAGTTATAAGTTGTATTTTTTGCTGATGTTATGTAAAATCTAACACTTACACATACAAGATCATAATTCCCACATCAACATAAGAACACAACGTGGACACATTCTAGCTTCCTAGTATGCACTCTATTCATTCAAAACATACACACATGGAAATGGTGTTAAAATGCTTGTGTTTAAAAACATAATTGCATTCATACATGTAGCATTAGAACACAACCAATCAACACCAATCAAGAAATGTGTTTAGGAAGCAAATTTTGTCATTGTTCAAGTTCAAGTGGTTAAAACCACTCAATACACAACATCCAACTCATGTGCTCAAGATTGAAAGTCCAAACCCTAACACTTACCCCAACTCTCCAAACCATACAATCTACCAAAAACATTGCCACAACCTCTACCTAAAATCGTACCCAAAACAATTCAATGAACAGCTAAAGGTTTTCAAACCTTGGACAATTGCCAAAATAACTATATTTAACCAAAAAAATCAATATATTTTAGGGAACAACTATACTTAACTAGAAAAATTTCAAACCGATTTGAAGAACAATTATACTTAACTAGAAAATTCCAAGTATCATTATATATTCAAAGAAGTTCACCTCTTGATCTGCTTCAATTTAGGGTCTTTAATATGTTCGGGCCACTAAGGATCATGAAGAATCGCCTTTATACGATAACTCACAATGTTGGGCTGTGAAACAACCTCCAAGTACACCAACAACACATTATTGACAATACAACACTACAACACTACAACACAATTCCGTGAACATGTTGCGCTCAATTTTGGTTTACTAGATTTTTTGGCAAACCGAATTTAAAACAACTATAATTACAAAAGGTAACTAGTTAACTAATAGTTGAATTAGTTGGTTAGTTGTCCAAGGTTTGAAGGTTTTGTCCTCATGTATTTCCTCATATATATTTGCACATATTGGTTGGTCATGTACTCACTTGTTGTCACCCCAATGCCCCTTGACTATTTGCCGGATCCTCAACATGACATGGTTTCCATTGATTTAGAATCCCCAACTAGAGCAAATGGTTTTTTTCTCATTGGCACTAATCTCATTCATTGCATTTATGTATACGAATGCCTTCAACCACTAGTGCTTGATGGTCAGTTGCAATGAAGACTTCCTTTAGAGGCTTGTGATTGGGGATAATCACTAAACTGAGCTCCCTTTCTTCACAACCAAATTTATTTATCCATGTTAGACATGAGTGATTTTTAGAAGAATTGGCAAAGAGGTTATGGATTGTGTTCTTGGAACGATCTCCAATGATGGATCCAAACTCTTTACAACACTCCACTCCTTGCACCTTTACTACCCCACAAAATTATGGTCCAATGACCTCAAGTGCCAATGGTGATCCTTCATGTTTATTAATTTCAAAACTTTCCTAAGTTTCTCTTTTGCCAACAAGTATTTAGCCATAACCTTGGCACCCACCAATGTGGAATTCAGGTTAAATGCCACATGGTTAGTGCTTTCACCACTAACTCTAGAACCTACAGGTGGAGGCAATGGCTAATCAAAGTCATCAAGATGGGTAAGATCTTGCATTTCAACCTTCTTTGATATACACTCTAGAGTTTGTTGGGAGTCAACAACAAAATCTAGGTCACCACACGTATGCGTTGTCAATATTCAAGGTTGGGATCATCTAGTGGAAAATCATATACATCCATAGAAAATCTATTGAGCCCCTCAAACTCGTACTTAATCTTGCATCTATTTTCAATATCAAAGAATTCACAAAGTTGATCTAAGATATGAGTACCTTCAAGTAGTGGTATAAATTTTGCATATTTGCCTATTGTCAAGCCTTCAACAACCAACCATCAACATTCGCCAAGTTTGCAAGATGATGCACATATAAGAAAACTTTGAAGAGCTCCCGCAAGCCCTGACTAGGAAGTCACAAAGCCAAACAAAATGCGCAATTCCCACATCTAACCCGGCAAGTTACATCCAACCATTTGTGAGATGTCACCCAATGGTGGTCATCCATAGTGTGGGGCCCTTATATATATAATTTTAATTTCCCACCCTATTAGGCCCTATGATATCTTAGTTTTAAAACTTCTCTAACATGATCAATTTGTAAACACCTTAAATTATTTATACCATGAAGTTCAATATACAACTTGAGCTTTGTTACAAATACAAGTTTTATAATTTGTAGGTCACAACCTTAAAATAGACCCTATATTTGTTCTCACGTACTTTTCTAAAGTACAAAAGTGACCAAATAGATGTTTGCATGTTAGAGGTGACTACTCACAATCCAAATTTTAAACATTGAAGTTTTGTTATGTAGGAGATCGTAATAAGAATGTCAATAATGACCTTGAGGTACAACAATTTAGAAATTAATTTGGGTTGGTTTTATAATTGAACCTCCACTCAAATTATCTCCAAATGACAAAATGTTACCCTCATTCAAAAAAAGGCAATATACCTACTCAAGTCAACTCACAAATGTTGTGGTTTTTTAAGGAAGCTTTACAATTTGAGACAATGATGTCATATCTACACACCTTCCACATGAATTTACACTTGCCAACTCATGTCCAACTAAGAATTCCAATGTCATATGTTTAGGATATGTTGTATTTGAGCTTCGTGCAAATTTTCATATCAATTGGGAATCATTTGCACATAGAGATCAACAAAAAAAACATGTGTTAGGATAAGTTGCCCTAAACTAGTTCCATTGTAAATAAGTTGAGACATAGTCCCTTATTTAAATTAATCCCAAAATAGCTAACTTTGTTAAATCAAAATTATCCACATGGTATAACATAGCAAACTTGAACATGAACGAGAGGAGTAGTTGAAACAATCAAGAAATCATTTGAACCAATGTCAAAGGGTTCAAAGCAAACTGGTCACCACCGTATTATGGTCACAAAGGACAATAGGGGTCAACATATATCTTGCTTCCAACCCCGATTTGCATATAGAAAAGACTTGATACAATGAAAAACCATAATCATTTACAAGCCCAAGATAATACAAACGATAGTTTATCAAACTCCTAATCAAATTTTCAAAAGTATGTATAGGTTCCACCGGCCTTGCCCTAAGAGCAACCCCATTGATCCAACATGATTGGTCATGCTAAGGGGGGTTGAGATGCATAGTTGGGGACCATGCTATGGCGCTGGTCTGAAGGTTGATATTGTGCCCCCATTGGTTTGGGGTTGGCCAACTCCCCAATTGGCACATACAAGGTTGCCAACATGAGCTTGTGTGCTAGGTGGCCCACTTCATATTGGTTAATAGTGTTGACATACATACATACATGCTATTCCAACCATTGCACCTATAGCATAGTTGGGTTGGCCCATCATTTGACACATAATAATCTAGGAAAATGTTAAAGATATGTAACATTTTTGCTTGTGTCGGGATGCTCTTGGCTAGAGGACCCCCCAATAGGACATGGTTGTTGTAGGACATGTTAGCCTTTGAATTTGAGGTTAATGTTGAAGCATCCGATGGGGAATGCTCTAAGGTGCCAATGAAACCAAGAGTTGTGGTCCAAGGCAAAGCTAATAAGGCAAAGGTGGCTTAAACCAACAATTTAATCGGTCCACTTATTTGTGGGCACTTGGTTTATTAACACTAGAAGAAAACTTGTCCATTGCAGCCACCCATTGTGACTTGGACATTTGTGACTCGTGGCAAGAAAATGCATAAATAATTAGTTTTGATTGGCATCCAAAGGGGTTTGGTTACTCATTGTCTAAAAACTGCAACCAAAATGATTTATTCATGCATTTTATTGCCATGAGCTACAAAGGCCAAGTAACAAATGATTGCAACAGATAAATTTCCTTCTAGTGTGAATAAAAGCATTGCATTATTGGCAAAATCAACTAAATTGAGTTGAAAAAATCACACATGAATATGTTGTGAATATATGAAGTGCAAAACACTAGGCTCCCAAAGCCGCTCCATAGGCCCCTTGGTATGTGTGCATGGTTTATCTCATGCCTATCCTTTGAGGTGTCCTTGCATGTACATGCACCGTACCCAAGTTAGGCCCATGTAGGCCATTGTAAATATAATGTAATTGACAATCATGATGAAGGTTGTTCATGCCTACAATGTTACTTAACAATTATGTACAAGCTCGCAAAGTAGGTTCAATAAAACATTTTTCATTTTATGTATCTTGTCTTGACAACTTAGAGTTGTTATATGTGGTGGTAAGTAAAGGTATATCAAGAGACCAATTATGACAATTTGTATATGAGCAATAATCACATGAGGGTTGCAACGTGAGATTTCTCATTCTAACCATCTTGATTTCAACACTTTAGCATTTCACTAAACCTCAACTACCTCACTTCACACTTGTTATTTCATAAGCATTTAAAGACTAGCACTTGTAGTTGAGCAATAATTGCCCCTTGAGGGTTAGAATGTGTGATTTTGTAAGTTCATCATGGCAACTTTGGGATATGTAAATGAGTATCTCGGCACATGAGCATTGTTGTGCATGAGCAATTTGGCATTTGAGTTACTGAGCCTCATTTGATCTACCGAGTTAGCCCCCTCATTGCATCAACGATTCTACCTCATCCACTTAACTACCCAACACTTTAAAGTTCAACGATGAAATTTTTTAGATGAGTAAAAGTCTGAGAGGGTTAGAATATGAGATCTCGTAAGTTCAACCACATGCTTTGAAACACTTATTTGAATACACATTTTGGCACATGAGAAATTCGGCACTTGAATATTTGGGCCTCATTTGATCTACCTCAACCACTTCACCTTGTCATTCAATCTACCTCAACTACCTCACGTCCTAAGCCTTTATAAACAATCACATGTAAATGCTGGCTCTGCAACAACACCCTAATACTCACTTCTATTCAAAATACTCAAAGAAAAAACTCGCAAGTAGAAACAACAACAACAACAAGAAGCTAGTGACAAGAACTCCTCTCCCAAGCTCGCATTGCCAAACCTCCCAACAACAAGGCAACAACAACAAAATCACCCCTAATGGCAGCACAACAACCAACTCCACACGGTTTAGGATAGCTTACGGTTTGGGGAGGGTTGGTTGGTAACGGTATTACCCTCCTCTACCTTCAGTGTAGTATGGTGACTATTTCCTTCGTTGCCCATACTAGAGAAATTTTGACTGGGTTGCATTGAGAAGAAGAGTGAGAATAAGAGAGAATACAAAAGGAAGCCTCACTAAAGTTAGCATTGGGAAGCTAACATGGGAGATGACTGCGAGCGCCCCTGCAAGTTGAAGCAGTGAGAAGATTGTTGAAGCGTGCTGGTGGATTCGTTTTGTATTGTTTTGGGTTTTGGGTTTTGTGTGTGATTGGAATTTGGGGTGCAATGCTCTACGTGGTGGGCTTGGGGCTGGGCGATGAGCGGGACATCACGGTAAGAGGATTGGAGGCCGTGCGGAAATGTGACAAAGTGTATTTGGAGGCTTACACCTCCCTTCTAGCTTTGGGGCTTGGCCCCGATGCCACCACCACATTGGTAAGCATGAAATAAATCACACCTCTTTCACTGCCTACGCAGAGAGGTGTATGCCAAGGGTTTAGGGGTTCGGTTCTTTCATGTCTGCAAACCCATAATCTGGTTAATGCATGGGGTTTATGCATATAGGGAGTTTTTGCTTGGAAGTAGCTTGAAGTGGAACATCCACAAGGAGTACACCTCTTTCATTGCCTACACAGAGAGTTGTATGTCAAGGGTTTAGGGTTTCAGTACTTTCAGGTGTCCATTCCCATTCTCTTTATGTATGGGGTTTATGCATTATATAGGAGACTTTTCTGTTGTGCAGTTAATGCAAGTGGAACATCCATAATGATTTGGTGAGCCTGAGATCGTATGAATCGCTTTCACTGCCTGCACATAGAGGTGTATGTCAAGGGTTTAGGGTTTCAGTTCGTCATGTGTGCCTTCCCACTCTTTCGTTTATGTATGGGTTTATGTATATGCAAGGGGCTTTCTGCTGTGCAGTAACTTGAAGTAGGACATCCATGAGGAATTGGGCGCTTGTCTGGTAGTGTGCATGATTCTTATAAGCAGCATTTTTGTACAGGAGAAGCTGTATGGCCGGCCAGTGACTGTGGCGGACCGGGAGTTGGTCGAGCAAGGTGCTGAGGGAATTCTGGAGGAAGCTCGCACCTTGAATGTAGCATTTCTAGTTGTTGGTGACCCATTTGGGTGAGTTCCTGTGGCATACAATCAGATCTGTAACCATGTTCAGAAAGGAAATAACTGACTTCGGCATGATTTTTTAAGCAGTTTTTAAGGTTATGGAGGATATTGTACTGCAAAAAATAGGATGTCTGGTCGGATATTCCCCTTCCATTGCTAGAGCCATAGGGAGGTGTTTTTTTAGGGTTACTGCAGTTCTATATAGGGTTGTTGTTCAATCTCAAATTAAAATTTGTGGTTCTCAAGATACCTAGGATATATTTTGGGAAGAATTCATGGAGGCATTACACTAAGAGGCAGCTGAATCACTTTGCTTAAATTCAGCATTCCTTTTATGGTCTCATTCTTGTGTTTTCACTTTCTGTTGTCAACCAGGGCTACAACACATTCAGATCTTATTGTCAGAGCCAAAACTCTGGGTGTGGAAACTGAAGTGGTACACAATGCATCAATCATGAATGCAGTTGGTGCATGTGGATTGCAGCTTTACCGGTATGGAGAGGCAATTTCAATTCCATTCTTTACAGAAACATGGAGGCCTGACAGCTTCTATGATAAAATTAAAGCCAACCGGGCAATTGGGTTGCATACGTTATGCCTTTTAGGTATGCTGCTGATCTCCTGTCTTCTACATTTGAAAACTAAAATTTCAGCATCAGTTACTCATCACTTTATTGGGTGTAATATGGTAGCTGTTGGATTTGTTGTTTGTATGCTGTGATATGCTGGCACTGAATCTTAGAATTGGAAGTTTCTGTAATGAGCTTCAATACTACACAACTCTGATGTACCCATCGAACAAATGGCTGTCAGGTGTGTGATTATTATAATGTGGTAATTTGATGCCCTTGTAGTATGTATGCTTCATTTGAGGTCAATATGAGCTTGCTATTCATAACGCACATTGTGTCTGCTGTGCAGATATTCGAGTAAAAGAGCCATCACTAGAAGCTCTGTGTAGGTGAGTGTACAGATGCCTCTTCCACATTTGATTTTGTCAACCTCTACATGTTCTGCTCATTATTTATTTCTGGATTTGGTGTGTACATATTGCAGAAGAAAGTGTATTGGCTTACAAATAGTCAAAGTTTATTTGGCTCACCTTAAATTGCTCACAGTAAGGGTTTAAAGGAAGGGTTGACAATGTTTGTTCTTTGTGGTAATGAGTACAAGCCTTTTTTTGTAGGGGTAAGAAGGAATACGAACCACCACGATACATGAGCATTAATACAGCCATAGAGCAGTTGCTTGAAATTGAGGAGAATCGTCAGGAAAAAGGTGTGCTCTAACTTTCTGGACAACTTGATCGGAGCTCAACAACATGTGTTGGAATTGGACTTGGACACAGTTACGTGCAGAGAGATAGAACTTTCTTTGTCACCAGTCAGGAGAATTAATGTTTAGTTGTAATTGAGCGAAGCAGTTTGCAAGCATGTGTTTATTGTTGGTGTTATTGAATTTGAAAGTCTGGCCACACCATTGGAACATAGGCTTTGGTAAAACTGCCAGGTAATCCAAATCTGATGGTTCTTTTTCTTATGTGGCTCTACAGTGTACAATGAGGACACAGTGTGCGTTGGCTTGGCTCGCTTAGGCACAAACACACAGAAGATAATTGCAGGTTCCATGAAAGAGCTTCTGGCGGTGGACTTTGGGGCCCCCTTGCACAGTTTGGTTATTGCAGGTATCACACATGTAATGGAGGAAGAGTTCTTGTCCTTCTATAAAGCTTGAAGCAAATTGAAATGAGCAACTATGAGGTTGGACAGTACTTGTTCAAGATAGAATACTCATTTTTAGATTGCTCCCAAGTCTTTGTGGACTTGGCTTTTGTATCAATACTTAACTTTCTCTGACACTTCATTACCCTCCGATTTTTGAGGAGGTTGGATTGCTAAAGGCAGCTGATGCAACTTGGTTGGCTTAAAGCCTAAATCCCTTGAAGTTATTTTAAAATCCAAATGTGTTTAAGGCGTAGTTTGCAGTATTGACTCTTGCCCTCACCATTAGCTTGTGCTTCAAATTTATTAGCACGAGCTGGATAATGTATCATGGGAGTTGCTTTCAATATGGTTGATTGTGCATTGGTATGAAGCATGCTAGTGATTGAAGTTATCTGTCTTTCCACAGTCAGTGTGTGACCAAAATTCTGCGACCCTTGCCAAGTAGACCTGGTGAAAAGAAATTCTGTTTTTTAAATTTTAATTAATTTTTAATCATTTTTAATCATTTTCAGAGACAGAAGGCAAATGCATTAAGAACCAAGACAACGCACTCTCAAGGAGGGGAGGCAGGGCCCCTTGGATGCGAACCACCACCATGTAAGAGTAATTACGATTGAGCCCCACCTTGGACAACCCACCGGACCCACAAAGCCAAGGACAACCCCAAGCCACCAAAGAACCAATAAGGAACAAGGCTACCTATCTACGTTGCCACCTTCAATCCCACTAAATATGTAAATTGTTTCTTCTACAGAGGACATTCCTCGCACCTCATGTTTGGTCAAAACCTTGGAGCATGGCCCAAAAAAGAAGTTGCTAATCTTAATCTACTTAATCACATGTGCCAATGCCGCCTTGGCCGCCTTGCGTAGATGATGAGTTCATACCAAATACGATGTTTGACCTTAGACTTGTGTCATTGTTCATGGTTGAACACTTTGTCATTGCCCCCAATCCAAATTGTCCAAAGCGCAATACCTTGTAGAAGGTGCTAAATTTTGATAATTGGCCGAATTTCTTAGGAATCCTTTTCCCATACAACGTTTGTTTCTAATTAAAACTATCAGAGTTGCTAGTTCTAACCCCACAAAGTTCATGTGTAATAAACGTGGCCCATCTCCATGCCCTCCTAGCTTGAATGCAGTCCCAAGATTTGTGTTTGATTACTTCGCTCATGTTTGGGAGGCAAAAGGGAGATTGTTTGGAGATAGAAGCTGGTGCAATACGAGCCCTCTATTCATTAACTACCACTGTTGTACGCCATGTGAACCACATGAACAAGGTTTCTTTGCCAGATCAAAGCCAACCCCACACTTGAGACCAATTTACTTGTAGTTACCCAGGAGGTAGCCCTGCCATTTCTCCATTGTGCGTGTAGTTCCCGAAAATTGTTGATGACAAAGTCTCTTCCACACTTAGTGGTGTAGTTAAGAAAGCGATACAACACAATCACTTCCAATATACACACTTTCCGAACCTAGCCACTTTATGTGTACTTAAATTTGAATTAAAACTCCAAGCTACACCAAAGACTTCAATTATTTTAATATTAAGTTTTGATATGCCATGCTAATTATAGTGGTCATGACTTGTCATGTAGCACCAAACATCAAATGTTCACTAATCACATGTTTAGTGCAACCATGCACATTATACAAGGGACCACACAAGTTGCACCTACCATATTTACATGATGATGAGGGTCAAGTTCCATGAAGAGAATCATACACCATGGTCCAAAATACTGTGTAGGTTCTATGGGCAAGGACATCCTCATAAAGGCTCAAAGCCTTGAGAATCTCTCTCTCTAGTTGGATGTGAGATTGTCAAACTTACCCATGATATGAAAAGTCTTGATTGGGAAATACCTTAGAGGTTAATAATTGGAAAGTTGATGGACCCAATCATGTAAATGTGAAGAAAATATTTTGTTTCACAACGCCTACCATAGGGGGAGTAATAAAAACATGCACTATATAGATATGTTGTTGATTGATCCTAGTTCAAACTCACAATACTAATATGGTGCCTTCAACCCGGATTTAAGAATTAAGTTCGCTAAAAACAATTATCAACATTTTCCCCCTCACCTTGCCTTCACCCTCCCTCTTGGCATGTGTTGTCAATTGTAGATTGCATACTCATATAGAAACTAGAAGAAAATATACACATTATAACTTACACAAATTCCCACTCCATCACATGGAAACACCATAAGAACTTGCGAGGCCATGAATTGAGGGAGGGAGGCTCCACCATGGAAGGGAGCATTTGTAGGGAGGATGATATCCTCCCCCCTATGAGCCTTTCGGGGGAGGTAGATACGGGTAGGGGCAACTGCCCCACAAAGAAATCAAGATTTTTTGGACCCGACCGAAAACTACTGCCCGCCCCGCCCAACTTCAAAAAAACCAATGCCCTTGCATTCTTGAAGGCCACTTCTCCACATATCCCATATTAAGTGCATTTCACCTTCAAGGTCCAAAATGCAATATAGGTGTTCACTTCCATTGAGTAAATAAGAAATTGATTGGGATTTCATTTTCGAAGTGAAACCCGTCAATAAAGCAATAATTAACTTGGAAGTAAAATTATTACAAAATCCTCATTAGCATTGAGGTTATAATTTTTGTGACTTACCATTGAAAGGGTCTTTGTCATTCTAAAGTGGAATTAAAATTGATTTAAAAAAAAATTAGTATGTTTTATTTTATAATATTTTAGTTAACACCTTCTACTTTCACAAAGTATTCATACACACTCAAACTAATTAAGTGTAATTATATGTAATTAAGTCTAAGTAACCGTACTAGAAGGTAATTCGGCGCAAGGCCTAGGTTTCTACAAGTATTCATACACATTCGAACTAATTAAGCCTGATTAAGTGCAAGTAAGTGTATTCAGCCCAATTAAGTGTAATGAAGCCTAAACAAGTGTAACTAAGCACATCATTCCTCATATCTGGATTAAATCACGATTAAGTGCATTTTATAATTAATTAGGCTTTAATTTGATAAGCATACTTTCTGATTTAATTGGTATTAATTAGGATTATTCAGACTTAATTACATATAATCACACTTAATTAGTTTGATTGTGTATGAACACTTTGTGAAAGTAAAAGGTATTAATTAGAATATCATAAAATAAACATACTAAAAATGGAAACCAATTTTAGTTCCACTTTAGATTGACAAAGACCCTCTCAATGTAGGTCACAAATTTTACAATCGTAGTGCTATTGAGGATTTTTTCAATGTTTTTAAATTTCAAGTTAATTACATGCTTTATTGACGGATTTCACTTCGAAAATGAATTTCCAGTCATTTTTTAATTTATTCAATGGAAGTGAGCATATATATTAGAACCTTGAAAATGAAATGCATTCAATGTAGGATTTATGGAGAAGTGGCCTTCAAAAATGCAAGGCAGTGGTTTTTTCGAAGTCGGGCGGGGCGGGCAGAAGTTTTCAGTCGGACCCAGAAAATCCCGAGGGGCAGCCGCCCCTGCCCGTGTCTACGTCCCCCGAAAGGCTCGTAGGGGGCAGGATATCGTCCTCCCATTTGTAGGAATAAATAAACAAACCAAATCCTTCAAATACTTGTCACGTCTAGGCTCGAAATTATTTGAGACTTGAGTTGCAATACTTACCTGACTTATTAGTCTTCGGATCGGTTGTATGTTTCAACGCAGAGCTTAATCTTGCAGGTAAAAGAGTTCAGGTCGGCTTCTCCAATGATCTATTTTGGTTTGGGTTTGATTTGAATGTCGACGAGCGCGATGCAGGGAGATGGCGTTAAATTATAGGTTGAATAGCCATCGTTGTTTTAGTAGTTCTTCTTCTCTAGTATATGTCAGTTGAATGTCTCCAAGTAAACGTGGTTTGCTAATGCTTCAACTTCTTTGTCGATGGCGAGCCAATCGATTGACTGGATGCTTATCGGTTCTGTTCTGTTGTAATCGTTGGATTGTTGTTTGAATCATTCGGGTGTTTTGTGTCTTGATCCAAAATTCACATGGCAATGATCTTGTCGACCAGGGTAAAGTCGCTGTTGCGTACAAGTAGTAGGTCACGTCTTGTGTGGAGCTGGTCGTCCCCGTGGCTGCTGCGGCGTCGTCGAGTAGGCGGGATGGCGGGAGGCGATGATTCCTTTCAACCCGAGTTGGCTGCCGCTTCGGGTAAGTTATGGATGAATCACACCAACAGAAAATATCATTGCGTTCTGAGCCTGGTCCTTGCAGCAATTCTAGCCGTGCATGGGCGCCATTATGCTATTGCTATTTGACGAGGCGATCACAAAAACCGAGCAAAAAGCGTCACTCAAAAGATCGTGTACGTTTCTGGCTCTTTCATCATTAGAGAGAGAGAGAGAGAGTCCAAAGATCGTGTACGTTTCTCTCTCTCTCTCTAGAGTCCAAGGGATTAGTTGTGCAGGTTCTTAGGGGAACAATCGAGAACATTTTTATTTTATATATGCGTCTTTGAGTTGGAAAGTTCGCCAGAAAGTTGGAGGTGAAAATTACCACTTACAGAGTGATACAGGGTCTGAAATTGTGTACTTCGTGGATTGTATTCTATTGCTTTCGCTTTTGCAGGTTCTCCTAGCCACTATAATGCGGCGGTCGTCGGTGCCGGGCCGGCAGGCCTTGCAATTCTCTCAAGCCTTCTTGACTGCGGGCAAACTTCCATTCTGTGGATGGATCCGCACTTCAACGCAGGCCGCCTATCCACGTATGTTGAAGTGCCATCAAATACGAAAGTGAAGCTGTTCCAGCAATATGTGACAACATCACCTTCCTTGAACCGGTTTGCTGAAAAAGCCCTCGCACACTTCGAAGGTCAAGATCCGGATCGAGGCTGCTCCCTTGCCCTGGCTGTGCGCATGGTTCAAATCCTAACAGATTCTATCAAGAAAGAAGACACCGGCCGGGTGCAATGCGTTAAGAATATCCTCAAGGAGCTTCGATACTCGGATGGTACTTGGCATTTGGATACAGGGGAGACAGCGGACCGAGTCTATTTAGCAACAGGCTCTCACCCTCGCAAAATTCCAAAGAGCGGAGTCTTGGAGATCGACCTGGATGTGGCCTTAAAGCCATCCGAACTATGTAGCCTTGTTTCACATGATGACACCATAGGAGTGGTTGGCAGTAGCCATTCGGCTATGCTTGCCTTGAAGAATCTCGTGGAATGTAAAATCCGACCTAAACAGATCATCAACTTCTACCGAAGCCCCTTATTGTATGCGCAGTACATGGACACATGGATCTTGTATGACAACTCAGGGCTCAAAGGTGAGGTGGCCGAGTGGTCTAAACAAGAAATTGACACTGGGAGGCTGGAGGGCATGGGTTTGATCACCCGTGTTTGTGTTCAGGATTGTAGCTCTGAGGAGCAACTTCGGATGTGGGGAAGATGTACAAAACTTGTGCAAGCTGTTGGATATGACCGCAACGAGTTGCCGAGAATTGTCATCAATGGGGAGGAGGTTGTGGATGATGCCTATGATCCTCTCACTGGACGGATTGCAGATGGGCTTTTCGGGTATGGGATTGCATTTCCGGAGCAGACCACCGATCCTTATGGTAACCGCGAACTTGCGGTAGGGTTGTGGAAATTTATGCGATATATTCGAGCAACTGTGCAGAATCATGTCTTGCAAAATGTGTAAGACCAACAACTTCGAGGTGCTCTTATTAGAAGACCACAAAGCAACCCAATTGAATAACTTTGTGACATCATCAGCGGTTTTAGACTCCCAAGCAGGTTGGTCCCTGCAACAACATTGGGGTGGATGCATTGAGAATAGAAGGCAGCTGTCTAAGTAGGTTAAGTCCCCGCAACAACTTTGGGGTGGATGCATTGAGAATAGAAGGCATCTAAGTAGGTTAAGTCCTCGCAACAACATTGGGATGGATGCTTTTAGGATGGAAGGCAATTGTCTAATTAGGTTAAGTCCCCGCAACAATATTGGGATGGATAAGAGAGGAACCTTCTTCAACATGACAATTTTCTCCATTGCATTTGTACTTTGTACCTTTGCACTTGTCCCAGTCACAAGTTTGAACTTGAGCCATGTAACCCCAGAGTCCTTCACTTCTACCATGATTTGGGAGCCATGTTCTTTTCCTTTTGCTGGATCTCTTTGGCATGGGAGATGGATATCAAGGTGTATGGGCCTTATGTGGTCTCTTTGTAATCAGACACCTACATTGTAACCATTTTAGGCTCAATAGTTAACACAACTGGGAAGGCCTATGTGATCACTTACAAGAGAGCAAATCTACACTTTGACCTCTTATGACTTTTGCATCTCAAACCCCATTTTGAAACTTGAAATGATAAACTTTGTGATTTGCAATAATCAGATGAGGCAATCCTGATTTGATTTGGAGGTGGAAATGCCCACAATAGGGCTGCATACATTTAGTGTTAATGAAACAATTGATGGGGATGTAACAAGTTTTTGTCACAGCTGCATTTCAGAGTAAGGAAGGAGATTGATTTCCCAAGATAGTGCCACAAATTCCTGTGAGCACTACTCTTTCGATGAATTTCCCTTGGAGGGCACTTCAGTATTTCAGCCTTGTGCTTTTTGACCATCAATGGCAGTGGGGAACTTTGTGTTGGATCCCTGTTGTGCAATCAAATGAGTGTTCTAAATGTTTGAATCTCCTGTGGTTTCCAGAGCTTTATGTTAGTTCTGTGAAACTATTAATTTTGGAGCAGCTGGCTTCTACGGATCAGATTGCAAAGGCAGAATACTTAGGTGCCAAAACCTCACTAAATCATTATTGAAAGAATCCTCCTAAATTCGCAGCAGTGTAATTTTGTTGTGACCAATAATTTTGCCAACCATTATTGTCAACCACAATAATTTTGGTTTTACCCACGCCATCTTTCAGAACCCACGATATTATATGCTCAATACTAGAAAGATGGACTCCATGTCTTTTACACAGGCATGAAAAACTGTGGGTTTAAAAATAATACTATCAATGTTGTGTTAAGAATTTGGTAACTCATATCTGGATATTAATATTTTACCTATTTTATGTTCGACCCCAATTTTCAACCGACGAGTAAAATACAGTGGGCAACGGCATTTTCTATCCACACTACTAGGGTTAAAAGGTGTTGTCGTTGCATCAGAGATCTAGGACCAAACCGGATAGATTTCTGCAAATAAAACGGCAACATCTCTGAAACCACAAACAGCCACAATCTACATTTCTGCAAACAGAAAAGAAGCAGCGACTGGGTTAAAAAAAAGCGCGCCAGGTAGGGGTCGAACCTACGACTTTCTGCTTAGGAAACAGACGCTCTATCCACTGAGCTACAGGCGCCGAAATGTCTGATCCCGGGTTCGAACCGGGGACCTCTAGTGTGTGAGACTAGCGTGATGACCAACTACACCAACCAGACTTGCTTGTTGCGACTTCGTCAATAACAAGTCTTAGTTAGAGCAAGTCTTTATCTTTCTAGGACAGTAAGGACAACCCTTGTGATCGCGTCACTACCCATCACCGTACCCAGCCCTCTACATCTGACTATGAAACAGGAATGTGCCTTGGGACGAGGGGCTCATACAGTCTTGTTGCCAGGTTGAAAAAGGTGGTAGTCGTTGCAATACAGACCTGGGCCAACCGTTGCAGAAATCTGCAAACAAAAACGCAACAATTCTGAAACCATAAATTAGAATGCGCCAGATCATTAATATTCTACCACTCCATCAAAGCGAATCGTGACCAGCCATAGGATAGATTTCTACACATACAACCAAAAAAACGATGTAGGTACACAGCTATAGCAACCACGAACACGCGCCAGGTAGGGGTCGAACCTACGACTTTCTGCTTAGGAAACAGACGCTCTATCCACTGAGCTACAGGCGCAAAGATGGTGTCTGATCCCGGGTTCGAACCGGGGACCTCTAGTGTGTGAGACTAGCGTGATGACCGGCTACACCAACCAGACTTGCTTGTTTCGTGTGATACCTTCTGTAACAATCTGTAACAAGCTTTCGTACAAAAGTTTCAGGAGTATTACCAGGTAGCAGCACTATGCTGTGAACATGAAATTCTCACTTCATCATTCAACATTCCTGCCTTCAGCGTGGTACATCTCAACAAGCCGAAATCTATACATGGACCAAAGATTCATCTGTTTGATTCTGTGTCAATCTCCAGTACAGCAATTATCACTGTCCAAGCAGTCAAAAATTTCCCAAGTGCTTATCAATGCTGAGGTATACATACTGATCAAGTGGCTTGGTTTCTCCTGACTAAATGCAATGTTCAAGCTCCTCCTCCTCCTCCAATGTCTACCTCGGAGTCATTTCTATTCTTGCCCGGGCTTGCTCTGTTCATGCCTTTGAAGGTGGCAGTCTTTAAAACGATTTCTCAATCCTTTTCAGCTTCTGCATCCAACCTGTAGATAGATGTTGTTCTCCCCGGCTATGACTTCATGGTTGATGATTTTGAAGACTGTCCATCTGCCTCTTTTTGAACCCTTTGAGAAGTTGCCTCCCGAGTGTTATTTGTCATGACCTCAGCAACACCCTCTTGGTATCCCTCCACAAAGCTTTTGAGCGCATCACGGTAAGCCGTAGCACGTGTCATGTAGATACGCTGCAGAGCAGGCTTTATGTGCTCTGCACCTGCCCTTGCTGCCAAAGCTGCACAGCAGTAAGGAGAAAATAACAACAGGTCTGATTGGTTTCATTCTTTGCATTTGAAATAACCGAACTTCCCTCAAACAAAACGGGTAGTATGGATGAAGCCTAAAAGATTCACAGCTTCTGAAATCAAAGCCATGGTATAGCACAGCTAGTATTGGCGTTGCAGAACCAAACATATGTATACATTCAACTGTTGGCCACTCACTGCTCTAATGGTTCAAGCGCTCTAAAATCCCAAACCATCACCTTCCCTCAAAAAAATGTCTACTCTGGGTGAAGCCTAAAGACTAACATCTTCAAAAGATAAAGCACAGCTAGCAATGGTGGTCAAGTGCAATGGTCATGGATTTATCTTCAACATTTCAGACTGGTATACACTGGTGTTGCAAAACCACAAAAAAAAACATGCACACATTCAACTGTTGGCCACTCACAGGTCTAATGGTTCAAGTGCTCTAAAACCCTGAAACTCTAAACTGCTGGCATACAGAAGAGTCGACTCACCAAGTTCCTCTACTGAAGAGGGCTCGGCAGCATCCTTCTTGGCAACAGACTCTAGATCGTCTTCTTCATCAAGGCCTGCTTTCTTCCAATCCTCCTTAGTCAATCCTTCTCTCGTGAAGCTTTTCGCATGGAGACTGAATGCCGTCCTCAGTATCTGCAGAATTGTTACACGTGTTAGTAACCGTTGTAATGAAGTCAAATTTCCCAATGAATAATTTCGCAACAACTCTAAAACGACACACTCATCATCTGTCCCCATAAGTTAGTCACTTCCATCAGATGCTATTGTCAATAGCAAAGATAGGTACTCACAATTGTACTTATCAAATATCAATCAAATCCTTGCGGGTGAAGTTAACAAGGTTGCACTGTCAGGTCAGAGTCCAACCACAACCGTATCCAAGAAACCCTAAATCAAGGCACTGCGATAATATGTCTTTTGACACCTTTCTGTGCGTGATCCAATGACAACTTACAAAGCACCCTTCCTGTTACTACCACACGAGTCGTCAAGATTCTCGTCAATAATCTCTCCATCTAATTAGCCATACTCGGTACAGATGTCGGCATCCTTTAACAAGGATAAGGGTTGTACCCTTCAAAGTGACAAACGAACTGAAAAGACAGATAGTACTACCAAATGGAGCCCCAGATTTGCTGTGAGTATTGTCAACCTACCTGCAAATGGTCTTTAAGTGCAAGCTTCCTGGGTTTGGGCTTGGACTGGAAAGAAGGGGGGTTAGGCAATGATGAGGGGAATGCGATTTCCTTCAAGTCGTGTTTCACATAGTTCTTGATATTTCGCCATGCCACCCTGACCTTCATCCCTCCTCTTAGGGTTCCCAAGGATCACCTCAGCTTGCAAACCATGTACACAGAAACAGGACCAACAATTCACTCCGTAAGATTTTGGAGTGGAATTCCAAATCCACGTCCTCCGCCTCTCCTCTGCTCTCCAACACCACATTCATTCATTCATAAACAACTAATTTCATCTTCAGCCCCTAAATCAAACACAGACTGACTCTCCCCAAGCTCTTTCTCGACCTTCTCTTAAGTTGCATCATTCTTCGGCTCTAAGTTATCATCCCCCTTCTTTACCTAACCAGCTTCCAGCTCCTTCCCTCTTTTCAAAGATCCTCCTCTATTCTACAAATCACATCAAGGTTCTCTTCGAATTTGCAGGGTTCTTTACTGCAACCTCAGGAGCTCTACAACCTGGCAACAAGACTGTATGGACCCTCTACCAAACCAGATCCTGTTCATAATCAGAGGTAGAAGGTTATGTACGGTGATGGGTAGTGACGCGGTCACAGGGATTGTCCTAGCTGCCTTAGAAAAGTACAGATTTCTTCTATTGAAATGTCTTCATTCACAATTATCCATCAATCAAGTCTGGTTGGTGTAGTTGGTCATCACGCTAGTCTCACACACTAGAGGTCCCCGGTTCGAACCCGGGATCAGACACCTTTGCGCCTGTAGCTCAGTGGATAGAGCGTCTGTTTCCTAAGCAGAAAGTCGTAGGTTCGACCCCTACCTGGCGCGTTCTTTCTTTTTTGTTTGCAGAAATAGGAAGTATGTTGTATACTTCGAAGAGTAGTCACGAATAGTCACGTCCTTACTTATATTGTCTTTCCACTATTGGCTCGTCCATTGTCATCTTGGAGTTGCTCGTGCTCCCATTTTTTCTACCTGGCGCGTTTTTAACCCACTCGTTGTTTCTTTTTTGTTTGCAGAAATAGGAGGTATGTTGTATACTTCGAAGAGTAATAAGGTCCTTACTTATGTTGGCGCACCACTTTTCCTTACTCCTTCCTCATCATCTTAGCGTTCGTGGCATTCATGGACGCATGTTCTTGCTCTTTCATTAGATAATCCTTCCTTACCTACTCCGATTGTTGTTGTTTTTTTCAGCGATGGCGTTGTTACCACCTCCTTACGCATCCTTCCTCAATCGTTTGTTTTTCAGTGATGGCGTTGTTACCACCTCCTTGCATATCCTCCCTCAATCATTTTTTTTTGGTGACGGCATTGTTACCACCTCCTTGCGAATCCTCCTTCAACTTTTTCTTTTTCTTTTTCTTTTTCCAGTGATAGCAATGTTACCACCTCCTTGCATTGTCCTTCCTCAATCTTTGTTTATTTCTTCAATAAGGCGTTGTTACCACCTCCTTGCGTTGTCCTCCCTCAATCGTTGTTTTTTTCTTCAGCGATGGCATTGTTACCACCTCCTTGCATTGTCCTCCCTCAGTCGTTGTTGTCTTGGCATTGATGGCAAAGGATCATCGTTCGTGGACGCCACTAATCCTCCCTCAGTCATTTTTGTCTTGGCATTGATGGCAAAGGATCATTGTTCGTGGACGCCACTAATCCTCCCTCTGCCTCTTAGATCCTCGTATCCTTTACATGTTGGCATTGTACGACTTGCTTGCTCATCAATTTCGTCTTCCTCCTTCTCAAATTTGTGGTTATCGCCTCTGATTGTTTAGTTTGTTGCCTCTAATGTTAAGGTTTTTGCTCCGAATTGTCTTAGTGTTGATCGCTCCTCATGTTGATCCTAGTAATTTTCATGTTATTTTTTTGTTGCCGTCATAGTCGTCATCATCTTCTTTGTGCTCATCGTAGTGGTCCTCCACCTGTTTACCTCCTTTGTTCCTTGCCTATTTGCTTCCCTTGTCATCACTCCTTACATGTTAGTTGCCACTATCATTGTTTTTTACAAGTTCGCTACCACCGTTGTCATTCCTAACTTGTTCGATACCACCATCGTCACTCCTTACCTGTTTGATGCCACTGCCATCACTCCTTACCTATTCGATGCCACCACCATTATTCCTTACCTAGTGGATCCTCAAAGAATCCTCCAATGGTCGTCATTCCTTACCTACTGAAATCTCAAATGGTCGTTGGATGTTGTTGCCTCCTTATATGTTAGCTTTGCCTCCTTACATGTTTGCCTCACTACTCACCTAATTCACATGACCATGGCCATAATCAACATCTCCATAGCCCACTGAGAGGCCACCATTTCACACATGTACGACCAAAGCATAAAAGATGAGATCTTTTCACGGGTAGATCACTCCATTGTCAAGTTGAACACCACGTGCGGCCAAAAAAAAATCTTCTTTTGGTAAGTTGCACCACCAAAATGGGTCAAAATTTTATCAAATTTTTTTCATGAATAGATATACACAGTACCTATGACATAGTTAAAAGTGGTAACTAAATTTGATGATTTTTTTTTTTTCATAAAACATACCATTTCTAACTAGAATGACACAGAATTGAACTAAAACAATTACTAAAAAAAATAAAGATGACTAAAATTTTCAAAAAAGTATACAAAATATACTATCAATGGTTATGTATATGTAGAAAAAATATCATAAATTTTAAAATTATATATGGCATGTAATATAGGGGTAGCAAACTTTGTCCGCATATGGTGTCAACTTGACAATGAAGTGACCTCCCCGTGGATCTTTTGGGATCTAGTGGCGGTGCAATGTCATATTATTCAAATGTATGGGTAAGTGTTGTAGCAAAAACTTGAAATTTGTTGTGATCTTGTTGATCTTGCATTTCAATTTTCTTCGTCCTTCTCATTTTTGGCTTTGGTAATCGGGTTGCTAATTTCCAATGCTCTCTTATTATGCTTTGTAGGTGGGAGTGTTTTTCTTTGTATTCTTGATAGTATGAACCTTGTACTTTGTTTCTTAACCATTGCCATAGATTATAGATGTTGTTGGCCATGTGTTGGAGCCTTAAGCTTGTATAGTGGAAACCCACATGTGTATAGGCAAGAGCTACACTTGCATGCATTTTTACACTTGGCAGATTTTGTCATTGTTTTCTTGGCGCCTCATGCATTGTCTTTCAATTTTATGTTTCTAAGGTGTTGTTCAACACTCAAGTGCCAATAACCTTTGCTAGTGTGCTTTGTTAATTATTGAAACCCTTTTTCATGTGTTGTTTCAGTGGTGGAAACCTTTGGTGGTGTGATCCAAGTGATGCTATAGGCATTTTTGGTAAATTCCTTGTGAGCCCATATCCTTGCTTGCCTTCTTTTGTCTTGTTCATTTCTCCAAAATCCTAGCTTGTTTTTGTGTGGAGATTTGGTGTCGTTTTTTATGATTGTCACATGCCTTGACTAAAGCCGTAGCCATAGCCATGGCTCCGCCTTTAACCAACCTCAAGGGTTTTAAATTTCGTAGATTATTCTCTAGAATAGACCAAAAAGCCGCTAGCATTAGCCAAGTGTTTCCCTCTTAAATTCTTGTCACATCCATCCTCAAGGGTAGTGAACAACCAAAAACTTCTATTGTTAAGAGTAGTGCCTATAAAAAGATCTCATGATAAAAATTGCCAATTCCAACTCCTTTTCTTTTTTCTTTTTAAAAAAAAAAATTTAACCCTTCGACAAAGTTTGTTTACAAGGAAGATGAAATAACCAAAGTGACTTGCAACATGTGTTTCAAGATTTGTTGGAAGTCATTAGTGTTACTAGCCAAGAGTGACAATTTGTAAAAACACCAAGGGAGGAAGACAACTAAGAGATTGGGTCACATGGTAGCAATCGGAGCGAAGAAGATGAATCACAACTCTACCCCTAAGCAAAATGGGAGATTCTTTGTTGCCATTCCCACGAATAGTATTTGAACCTAAGTGGGTGAGTCCACAATGAGAGATAGGAAGAAATAGATACAATTTATCTCCCTTCTTCGTTTGTAGATTCGAGGGAGATCTACCATAAACTACGAGAAAATGCATGTGTTGTTTGAAACTTTGATATGAAAGAACAATCCACGCCATCATTGGAATGACAACAATAAGTGGAAGACGATAGAAATCATAGAGCGTGTGGTCTTGAATAAAACAAAAGAGGTCGTGTGAATGGCCAACCTCTTTAGCTTGTCTTATGATGAGGAGACTTTAATAGATTATCAATCATGAATCAATGTCTAAGGTTACATATTGAAATTTTCCTCACATTAAAGAGAGTTGTTGAGGGTGGGACAATAGATAATATTGTTGCTCATGTATATGGAGGTCTATCCAATCAAAGGATTAGGTAAGGACCAATTACATTTGGGGCAGATGGAGTTTCTACTTTTTGAATGTGCATAATCCAATGTTATTGTGCAACTTATCAACAATCATGCACCTTCATGTTGGATGTCCATTACATGGCACACCACACCGATCCTACAATAAAAACCTTCTCCAACTTTGAGGTGGTGAAACACATGGTGTCGTGTAAATAGCAATCGTGTGTCACTACAGCTCGAGTACCAACCACCACTAACAAATACAACTAAAATATGGCGAAAGCACACATAAAAAACTCACCTCCACAGAGAAGGAAGAGAATCAAACCCTTGTAAGAGTTCTAAATCTCTCTTCAAATGCACACAATGAGTCAAGTTATCTCTCACTCCACCACGGGAGAATCCAAGAGTGTAAGTAGGGGGAGAAGAACTTAAAATTTATTGCAAAAACATGCAATCTTCACCTCACACAAGCTCTCTCCATACACTCACTCACAAAGCTTGACTTGGCAAGAATACCAAGCCAAGGAGGAGGCTCCTCACTTAGGAGCATCTCTCCAACTTCTAAGATTCATCCATCCAAATCTAAATGGATGAAATCCCACGGATAAGGTGCGGCCACCGACGCCGCATACCGTGACAATGAAGACTATTTTGACATTGCTATATTTGTGTTTCAACTCCTTCACCAAATGTACCATATAGTTCCAGAAGTTTACAACTTGTTTAGAATTAAAAAGTAACAATATATTTATGAACATTAAGATTTGTTGGATATCTATGTTTAGGCATGCAAAAAGGGTGCTTGAAGAATATAAACCTTTGGTGACAAAGCTGGCAGTGGACACCCCAAAGGAGTTAGCAACAAAATAAACATTTTTGTGCTCCTAAAAAATGCTCACTCTGCCCTAATTGATGCACATGTTGCACTCTTTGAATTCCTTCATTAAGTTTGCACAAAGACTAACAAGTAACACTGTGGATTCTATTTTTATAGAAAAGATTTCTCATGGTGATTTATATCACTTATATGTAGATCTAGCCTTTGATTTCTATGTAGTGAAGTTCAACACCTTGAGATTCTTGGCGGATGGCACATCCATGGTAATTGGGCAAGATTGGTTGTCCTTCTACAAACATGAGGAGAACAACATGGTTTTTAAGATTGCAGGTGTCTTCCATATGGTTGTGATGAAATTAATGGTCTTCCCAAGATAGTGGAAAGAAATCTACAAGACTGACCATGATGTCATCCTTGGCGCGGTGCAATGTCAGCTGTAACAAAACTCTAATTCCTTGTTGGAAGTATCTCTGGCATGAACCACCCAACCACGAGGTAAGATAAAAAAAATACCCTTACTCTTGCGCAAGAGCCCTTTATATACCTCCCCACCATGCCCGGTTGTCTTAAGTTTAATTGAAGTAAAAGCAAGTTCATTTATAATGAACTCTATGCTTTTACTTTAAACTCATTGTAGACTACCGTTATCTTAGTTTTGGTCCAACATGTACCAATAGTGGCCCATGTTACAATAGCTAACCAATGTAGTGAAACACCTTGTAGAGTTGTTAAAAATATGATTCCCACACCAAATTGTGATATGTACCATGGGCATATACTAGCCCAAGTATTGATTGATCAATACATTTGATCAATCATATTATGGGCATATTGTGACATTGAAATCATTTAATGGGACAACAAAGAAATCGTGGATACATGCGGATGTCGAGACCAAGGATGTTGGTGAGTGGGTGCCTCTGCCCTTTGACATCTGCAATCTTGAGCTCCAAAGCCTTCTCTTCTAAATCACCATGATATTGAATGCTCAAGTTGCCATGTCCTTGCCCATGACCGAGATTCCGATGTCATGGTTTTGGCACATGCTTTCTAACAATGCCCTCATTTAAGCAAAGCTCTCCAAGTTCATGAAAGTTGCTAAGATTGCTCACAACTAAGTGTTGGGTAGTGTGAAAATTAAGAGAACATTCAACTCCTTGTCATTTTTGAAGAGCAAATTGAGGAACCGGCTCACTACCCACAAAGACTTGGTGGTTCGCATGTTTGCGCAAAACTTTTACACCTTGAACACATTCCTTACCAAGTAGCAATACAAAATTGGAAAGTTTAGAAGGTTCGCTCTAGAAGGGAGGAATAGATGAACGCTGATGGATGTGGCTATAAATAGTTCCAAATATAGTGGTAGTGGGTAATATGCACATGCTAGGGGCAGCTAGCAACAACTAAGTAGTGGCTTGGGAAATTAAGGACTAAAGTTGCAGTTCTAGTTCTATGAGAGGTACATAATGTACTGAACATGCATTCAATTTTTGGAACTTGATGAGGCAGGGCATGAATTTACACCTCAAGACTCTAAGTGTCAAACTTTGAATTGTGTGTGGTATGCTTGAGGGTGCAGGTCCTAAATGATTGTTTGTGTAAAATGTATAGGCTATATTTGGATGGAGTGTTGGTGGGGCCCGATCCTCATTGCATGTCATGTGCATAGTTTACTAATTTTGTTTCGATGGTGGATGAGTTGTGCTAATGTGTGGTTTTGCAAGCCATTCCATGCTACAATGGGCAACATCGAAAGAATGGGGTTCAGTTCCCCCATAGAACAATTGATTTTATACACCAATTCTTAAATGCATTCAATTTTTGAAGCACCTTGGATTGTGTTAGTCACATTTACTTCAACAATTTAGGAAGTTGTGGCCACATGTTAGCTCCACATTGCCAAAACATATCCACATACACTTGACACAAAAAATTATGTCTAGCTATATATGTATATCTTGTAGGACTCCTTGTTGCATTTGCCATATACTAAGTCATCCAATATCATTAGTCGGATTTCCTTCAACCTCATTCAAAGTGCCTCAAAAACTAGTCAATGAATGGGCCAAGAGCCAATGAATAGACCCATTTTACTTCATTATCGACCTAAAGTGGGAGATAGTTTATGGCCTTTGTGATGAACTCCAAAGTGCTCAATCGTTAAAGTTTTAATCATCATTTTCGGCCATGTCTATACATGTACATTTCAATTTTTAGATATTCTATACATGTACATTCTAAATTTAACATGTTCTATACACATATATATTTTATGAACTAGAGTAGAACTAAAGAAGAGGATGGTTTGGATATGGGTAGAGTATGGGTTGGGTTAGCTTCAAATTCAGTGTGCATGCAAGACAAAAAGGAAAAATCACCACTTGTGGTTAGTTTCCCATAATGACTCCCAAGTAGGTTAGTCACTGCAACACTTGGGTGCTTGACAATGGAAGGTGGTTATGTGCACACATATAAAGGAGCAACCTTCTTCAAGAGGACTTTTCCTTTGCACTACATCAGTTATCTTATTTAGTGTCACATGGGTAATAGAGTCACCTACCCATATTTTGGCATGAGCATGTTCAAGAGTGTTATGAGGTGCATGCCTATGTTACATAATGGTTTACAAGTTGATTGAAGTGTACAAAAATGACACTTGCCATTACTATCCTCAAGAACATCTTCCTTTTGCATACTAAAATGTAAAGACATGACACTTGCCATTGGTACGCTCAGAAATATCTTCCCCTTGCATACTAAAACGCAAGACTCTCATCTAACATATCCCGATGTGCAACTCTAAATGTCATAATGTATATATTTTTCACTTAAAGAAATTACTTGTGTTGATGAATGGAATAACATTGGCAATTAGTTAGCGTGACACTTTGAGACCTCTAGGTATCTAGTTTAGGCCCTTTGCAAATAGTGTAGTGCAATCAACTTTGCACTTGAGCCATGTGATTGGAGAATACTTCACTTTTGTCATGATATAGATCCCATCATGTTTGTTCCTTATGTTGAATATCTTTGTTATGTGAGAGTGGTACTACATGGAACATTGTATATAGTACCACTTACTATTTGAAATTATACAATGTTATAACTATGTCATGTATATCTCATCTTTTGCCAACAAAATTCAAATTGGTTATTTGAACATTATAGAAAATGACCTACTTTACTTGGCAAATAAGAACATCAATAATAAACATATATAGCATTATGTAACTCCAAATAGTAAGTGACACTAAACACCATATTTAATGTAGTGCTAACGATTAGGGGACCCAATAAACTATAACATTGTCCTCGTTGCAACAACCACAAAAGATTAAAATAACCATCTAAAGTATATCTTAATGCAATACTTTCATGTGTCCACCACTGCTTCTCAATGCACTCATCGCCTTTATTTGATCTCCCAAATCTTGGGCAATGAGTATCAACGATTCAAGAAACTATCACCATGTTTGTATCTCCTCCCAATTGTTGAGTTGAACACATTGATAAAAACTTGAGTCCAATGTCATCAAAATGAGGGTTGAGCATTAATTTCAACATCAAGCTGTGAAAAATGACAATTTTGTTAATCTCAAATTTCACGTGGTAACTTGGCCTATGTTGGTGTGTCCAAGACAAATTAATTGCCTTTACAAATTGTGATATAGTTTTCAAGTTACCCTATCTATATCATCAATTTGTGAGTTTGTAAGTGAGTATGTATGTATGGATTTGTGCAACCACAAGAAAGATAGTGGCTAGATGTTTTGATGTTATGTTAGTGGACACAATTGGAGATACTCATTTGCTTGAGCTAAAGGAGGAGGCCCTAGATCTTACATTTTATGAAAAAAATTTGATTTGACTTGAAACCCCAACAATTTTAAACGGTTGTTTTACCCCTTGATTCTTTCATTTGAGTTCACATAGAGCAATATCACAAAACTTGATATTTTATCATTATTATCATGTAATCAACTTTTGAAACTAGGGAATACATAGGGAACAATTTTCAATGCTCCACCCCAACGGTACATGTCAATATTCAAATTGCAAACTTATAAACAATCCCAATATCCAAAATTGAATCAATGCACATTTGAAAATACAAAATATACCCATCGCCATCAATGATTGGGTGGAGCATTGTGGAGCCCTTCATTTTTTATTTTTAAAAAAAAAAAACATAGTTTCTCCTAACCTTCAAAACAAACAACTGGTATGAGATATCAACAAACCCAACATAACATTATTTAGTTGCTATCAACCATTCCATCCTAGCGATGTCAGTGACATTGCTTCACCGTTGTGTTATAAAGCTGAATTTGCTTTGATGAGAGATTAAACTCCGTGTGGTTACAGAATACTCTTTGAAAAACCCCTGGCCCCACCCACCCTCCATACTCAATCGAATAATGTTATGAGATTGAGGGCATAGCCATTATCCACATAGTATTATTCTATTAAAGAACAACATAGAGATTCTTTCTCCTTCTCGGACTATTATATACAACCGCCCCCCCCCCCCCTCGGTGAACCTAGAATGGTGAAAAAGGAAGATTGTGCACGAAATCCAGTCCGTCCGTTCCCTCTCACGGATTCATTGACATGGATCCACACCTAGCCCAAATCAAGGTAAGTACATCATTGGATTAGGCTCTCTAATCTCCAAGTAGTTGGTAATGTTTTGACAGGGAGTTATTCCCTTTGTGCCCTTCCATCAAGGGCTCCCGTGGCCTAATGGATAAGGCATCTGACTTCTAATCAGGGGATTGTGGGTTCGAGTCCCACCGGGAGTGCCTCTCTTTTGTTTCCCACCATGGAAACAAAAAGGAAGCTAGGCGTGCTTGGTATGACACTTGGTGTTCTGCACCCACTTCTTGTAGGATATGAATCATGCGATTAGTGCCACATGATTGACAAGCCCAAATCGTGGCCTATTCCGAGCTCATATGAATATCTCATGCATTTATTATCAAAGGGGACATTTGATTTCTCCAAGGATATGAATGGAGTTATTTGTAGAGCAAAGGATAGGAGACCAGTAGTTCCAATCCATGAGTTTATGAGAATCAACACGAAGTCGTCCAAGTTTTCTTAATACCTAAATCACCATACATAAAGAGTGATGTCGGGCTATTAAAAATTGGCTTTCTAGCTTTTCCTACTGGGATGGGTGGGTCAAATGCATAGTAGGCTGATTTGGGATTTAGGATAGTCCCATGCGCATACCTTAATTACGATTTTAGAGTTCTCACAAAGTTTGAGAGGTGGAAAAAGGAGTTCCCAAAAGTTTCAACCAACTTTCAAACATGCTCCAATACGCGATGAGCTAAGGAGTTATTAAATAGAAGGTTTTTCTCAAAGAATGATCAAATTTACGATTTTGTCCCTCTTTGATCACTCTGATTAATCATGCATGATCAAAGTGGAGATTCAAGCTAGCCATGCATAGGCCAATACATGATTTAGGATAGTCCTAGTCCATACCCCACTTAAGATCCTAAAGTTCTCGCAAAGTTTGAGAGGTGGAAAATGGAGCTCCCAAAAGTTTCAACCAACTTTCAAAACAAGCTCCAATATGCAACGAACTAAAGGAGCTATTAATACAAGTTTGTTTCTTCTTCTCAAAGAATGATCAAATCTATGGTTTCGTCCCTCGTTGATCACTCTAATTTATCCTCAGGGAGTGCACTATTCATTAAAACCAAGCATCACGTGCGTGCATGCCCCTTATTAAAATACCCCTGTATACATTTTATTTTTGCTAAAATCAAGCAATATACTTACAAATCTCATTGCTTCAAAATACATTTCCATACGTACACAAGGGTCCAAAAATAAATACCGAAATTGTATATAACATGTGTACAAATGTTTGGAAATGCAAAAATATGGCCCTATTATATGTATAATATCAAATTATGGATTTTTAGTTATAAAGTCGTTACTTAGTGGATGAAAAAACACATGATTCTTGGTCCAGGTCTGACTTGAACGCGTAAACGTGTAAACGCGTACTTTACATATATTTTTCTATAGCCTTATCTCCAGCCTTGTGTATATCTACTTCCTGCTTAATAGCAATATGTCTCTTGTACGTACATTTTGTACATGCTTGTTCTAAATAATACCCCCTTTGTGCACGCACGTGTATATTTACAGTACTTGAACAGTGCACTCCCTGGGAATTTATCATGCATGACCAAAGTGGAGATTCAAGTTCTCTAATGCAGTATCCTTCAAAGGATGTAGAGATTTGATGTAGGAAATCTATGCATATTTTCTACAAGCTTATCCATTAAAAATCTATTAATAGATATTTAAGCTCATCGTTAATAGAAGTACATTCACTTCCTCAAAAGAAATTTGGAGTTCAAAACCATATTTAGTACATTGTCTTATGGATAACCTCGGTGAGGTCTTCACAATACATTGTCTTATGCTAGGAATAAAATTAATATTTACTCACATATATGTGACATCAATGACCAAAGTATGTATATGAAGGCACATAGACTAGATATTTGTACCTGTATCTTCAATAACATTAAGGTATGCAACTGATTTGAAAAGTGCACATGAACCATAAGCTCATTTTTATATAGGGTCGCTTTTGACACAATTAATCAAAAATGGAATTATGTAGTTCAAATGTCATTTTTTGTGCATGGAGAGACCCAGTCTGAGAGTTCAATGCTCATGTAAGTTCCCACAATTAAGTTGATTGTTGAATATAGAATGTTTGATAATTTTGGACACGAAGTGTTGTCTCTTTAAAACACATTTCTTTTATTATATGTTCTTTAGATCTACACCCGACCACACACCACTCGAATATAGGTGATTCATTTAGAAAGTAGTAGAGGAATGCCCCCATTGTTACTAGCCATTTAGAACACAAAGTAACCCAATCGTTAGTAAATTAATTAGGCTTTAATGAATTGCTAATTCTTATTCAGTAAGTTAAGCTTTTAATGAGTTCCTAATTAGAGCTCCCGTGGCCTAATGGATAAGGCATCTGACTTCTAATCAGGGGATTGTGGGTTCGAGTCCCACCGGGAGTGTTTTTTTTATGCCCACCATTGTCACAAAAAAACAAATTTGGTGTAATTTGAGTGGTCAATTTGAGCCTGAGTCCCAACCCCACTTTTTTAGTGAATAAAATCTCTAGAAGTTGGATTAATGTGGTCATGTTATAATGGAAATGTGCAATATCATCCATATGTGGTTTTGTCACTCAAATGATTGTGGCCATTTCAGCTATCTTGAGATTTAAAAAATATTAAAACTAAAGCCTTCAGGTAGATGGGTCTTAAATGGTTACCTTTCTGACTAGCCCACTTCTTCTAGGATATGAGCATGCAATTAGTACGAAATGGTTAGCAAATCCAAATTGAGGATGTAGTCATCTTCTTAATAAGTTTTGGAGCCCATATGAACATCTTATTTGTTATTGAATTGAAGATTCTCAATGTGCTTGTTAAATGGTCTTCCTAGACTATGTTGACGATTGAACCTAGAATGGTTATCATATTTTGACCACACATGTCTTTTTGGTGTCTGTTCTTGAAGCCGCACCAAAGATAGGGTTTTGATGTAAAAGTAACCGAATAAGGGTTGTCTACCCTAACCATTTTGAAAAGTCCAATAGGAAAGAAAAAAATTGGCTGAAAACATGCAGAATAATTCTGAAAGTGCTGCAGTTAGTGTGTTGTCCAGATCCTCCCGAATTGCGGTTAGGTCGGGGGGCTTGGGAATTGATGGCCTCGGGACTGTAGATGTCAGATGGTACATACCGGATTCAAATTTCAAGTTTGCGTCACGCTCATCAACTTGCAGGTGTGGCCGGATCTCTTTCAAATTGCGAACTCACCTTTCCAGCGACGTCGACGCAGCTTCTTCCCGCCTTGCTTCAGAGTCCAGACAATTCTAACTTGTATGCATTTAAAGGAGGCTAAAGGCAATGAAATCATTGGATTGTCTGTAGTGTAATTTCCTGTGCGGACAGAAGATCCATTGATTTCATTCATGAGCAAGCCGGGAGTCAGAGAAGGGATGCACTATGGGCAAGTAGAATAAGCTTAATATACTCCTCGTGTGTTGTAATGTGATGATGCGATGATGGGGAGTATTGAGGTTTGGCGTCCCTTAAACAAGAGATTTGGTGAAAACTATTGTGTTAAGTTGGCATAGGAGCGTCACTACGCGATTCAGGTTTCGACATTGGTGAGGACTTCGATGATTGCCGCACCCAAGCTCATTGCTGGTGAGGATGACTAGAAGAAACTTACCAGGTTGCTCGTATTGAGAATGTCAATGATTCGGTACTTTCCATGTGGATTTGTGCACTGTTGACGTTATACCTATACGTTGTTGAGTCCGGCATGGTTTAGTTAGTTAGGGCTAGCTCATACGTACTGTTTGTTACATGCAGCAACATGTGGGTTGTCTCGAATAATTTTGACCATTCGAGAGCATTTTGAGATTGATCACGAGCAGCAATATTTAATTAGTCATAAGTTAATTCTCTGTTCCAGTGTCATGTTATGTTGCACATAAATGAACCGATGAAGAGAGATTTGGCTGAAGGCATGCAGTGGCTATGTCGTTTTTACAGCACCAGGGCTAATGTTTTGCGTCGAGGTTGCAGAGGCTGCTATGTCGTTACATCAACAGGAGGGTTAACAATTGTATCGAAGTTGCACAAGGGGCTATATATCTTGGTATTTGTCTGTCTCGATCGCCATGTCGACCCGAGTTTATGACAAAGACGATGAGAACTATGATGAAGTGGACATCATTCTAGCAAGTGCGAAGCTGGGAGCTCCTAGGAAGAGGTACAGGGACACCAAGTCCAGGCACACCTTCAACCTGTCCGACATTCCTGAGAACTTTGCTCATGTACCGTCAAGTAAACAGTCGAGTAGCGCCGTTAATCCACACACATCATCATCTTCATCTCCGTCATGCCAGCTGCCGACACATGACGATCCTCGAGCGAACAACACTAGCGATGAAACCGGCCAGGACTATGGTCGGCAACAGAATAATAAGCGGACGTTCACGCAGACTACTGTTAGGTGGCTTAGAGACCGCTGCAAGGGATGCATTCGAGCTGTCAACGAAACTTTCGACATGGCTGGGGTTTGTGCGTGCACAAGAGTAACCACCGCACATGCTCCCTTACGATCACGACGCCAAGTTTCCTGAAGTTACATTAGGATCCTATTTTCACTTTCTCAAGTCTATATCAAACGAGGAATCTGCCTCCAGTACATGCTTCTTTTATGCTGAAATGGCTTTCGAGCTTGAAGCTGCACAAGATGATGTCATCGAAGCTGATGCACAATGAGAGCAGCTTCTTCTACACATCAAAAACTACAGCATGTCATTCTACCAGTGTACGCATGCTTTGCCAATTCCCAGGACAACTCCCTTTCTTGCTAAAATTACATTGTAGTACTGTACTGCCTATTGCTCTGGAATAACAATCACATTCAAATCAAGAGTTCCTGCTGACTGTATCCAAGAATTCTCACTTCGGAGCAGGCTAAAACGTCACAATCAGGTTCCATTTACAGATCCCACGAGGCTACATGGAAATCCCAAGCCGTATGGACAAGCTTGGTTTAGGAACGAAACCCTCAAACCATCAATCGGAGCTCAGTTCACTATCGAAAAGAAAGTGCAATAGGTGCTTCTAGAAATGTTGATGTAGAATGCCAATTTCGAAATCCAGTGCGGGAAACTAATGAGAGCTCTAAACTCCACTCCATAGTTCGACTTGACATTTCATTCAGTTATGTTTCGTGCACAGATGTTTCGTTCTCCAATTTGAAAGAATGATCTTATTTATCTGTTTCCATATTTTCTGGAAGTTAGAAAATTTGTGACAGGTTTTCAATTTCCTCCTGAGCGAAACCACAATAAGGACGCATGTAAGGATAGAAACAACCCTGCTATCCAAATGGGCCTCTGGACGCTACGATTCCTACACCAATGCGCTAAACTGTCTTCTGTTCAATAGAAGTGAATCATGTGATGGAACTCACATCAAGGTAGACCGTGCCTCTTAATGATTGAGCAACCCCTAACGCCTCAGTCCCTGTCTAAAATCGTGTCGGTAGCTAACTTAGTGGTATTTGCCACTAAATCTTATGTATGTATTTGCCGCCTGCTCTTATCCAGAGGCCAAAAGTCAATGTAAGGATCTTTGTCTTGGTATGACCACCGGTGCTGGGCAAAACCTAACGGATGTGCTTCAACCGAAATGCGTGGTTGAGCATGAGAGATCGAATGGCAGGGCTGCTGGCGAGGTCGATGGCGAAGCCATCGTTGATGTTGGGTTTAATGTAACCGGGGCAGATTTGCCAGACGAACGCACCTCCAGCAGCCCCCCCGCGTAGAGCCGATTGGTACACTGTGTCATACACATCCTTCATGGAGGACACTCGAAGAGCCTCCGAGTAGCCTGCAATTTGGTCCGACTTGCCGAATTCGCCAAAGATCACCGGCTTGTTCAACTTGTACTGGGAATCACGGATGTGGGTGTTCATCCAGACGCTCGAGAAAGCGCGCTTGCCGTCTTCGCTCAGATACGGCACCCTGCACACAATTAGGCATCCATGATTGCTTTGTGAGTCGGTCTGCTTCAAATTCACAGCCTTTCGTTCAAAAATGATGCAATAGCCAATTTCGTCTAATAGTTAGAATTTAAGTAGATCAAATGGAGATGGACATCGTACCAATTGTCGGGGTAGGTATGGACAGAGGTATAGTCGATCCCCCTAACTTGGTTGTTGCGGATGAAGTCGGTACCAAGCTGCGCGGTGTATACCGTAGGATTCGCGGTCAAACTCGAAACCGAATTTGGTGAGACTTGAGAACTGTAGAATCCTTCCATGCCAACCCCCAAGACATGGTTTCCATCCAGACTCTTCACGTATGGAGCCATCTCCTGTATCCAAGCCTGAATTCACAGATTCATCTGTTAGACAATCCTTTCCCAAACCTTCCTATCAATTGTGTGTACCAGACGTTCGTATCAAAGTAGACGAATCGAAGATGATTCTTCGCATCCTCAACTCACCTAGCCTAACAACTAGTGATACGCGGAAGAGCCTTCCCCAACGGAGGCTTAAGATGGAGGAAATTAGTGGTCTCTGCCCAAACTAATTAGGCCAGCAAACAATTCCTCTGGAGTTGGAAGGGGAAGAGGTTTGTGGCCTCTGCCCAAAATGCAGGTGTGAGCACGTTGGTCATGTAGTTAATGTCGTTTCCATGGGGAAGAGTATACACCACTGTTGGTCTGGTATATAGGTGAATGTATGGTGTCAATGATCAACATCATTAATGATTTCAAAGAACCTACCATGGTTATCTAAATTATAATATCAGTCAGATATTGGTATGTCTAGCTGAGAGTATTTTTGTATACTAGGACGATTTTTCCTTGACATACATGTTGTTGCAGTGATACATGAACTCAAATGTCTCGAAAACAAAAATATTGTCAAATACCCTTATCAAAAGATATGAAAGCCTGCTTGTAGATACCAAAATGGTATAGGAAAAAAATTAATACCAGACCAACATTGATATGCACAACATTGAAGAGCTTTGTGAAGGGATCATGATCACATGTTTACACTCCAAGAGGTGGAAACGTGGAAACCACGGAATAGGCTCTAAATGATGCTTCACTGTTCAACAAAAGCATCATCAGAGAGGTTGTCACATCATCTTACTAAACATCAAGATAATGGCAAAATGTAGGGTTTAATGAATGCTCCTACGAATACTTGCCTGCAACGTGTTTCCAGAGGGGTCTGACAAGCAGCGGGGTTCGTTCATGAGCTCCCACCCAAAAATGGATGTCTCATCGCGATACAACACGCCCGTGAAGACATTCCTCCTCGAAATAATTTTCTGCAGGATCAAGACACGTATGGCTGCCGTCAAAGAGGAGAGTGACATGTGTCAATGCACTAGAACTGAGTTACACGCGTGCCAAAATATTAAGGCTAATTAGGTAACTCCAGCATCTGCAGAATCGTCGTGTGTGCATACTGCTGGACTTACCTTGATGTGGTTCTTGTACCACTGCTTGATGATGCCGAATGAGTAAAAGTTATCCTCGTTCCAAAGGGAGGCTCCGGCATATTGGTTTGCCCATGCCACATAGCGAGCCTTCCCACCATAATCTGCGTAGTTGTTGACGAAGGTGAGCACCATGCGGATTCCGTGTTTCTTGGCAGAGTAAATCACATAATCCAGTCCCTGCCAATTCAATTCTAGAACCATGTCAGTGCATGCATCGATCACAACCTTTCAGAGGCAAAACTTCTGAATGATGAACCAAAATTGAATTGCTTACTAATTAGGTTTTAATACGGTTCCAGTACTTTCAATTAAAAATACAAATCCTCGCATGAGATCAGGAGATAATTTGTACAGGATGTTTATAACATCACAACGATCACATGCTACATAACCGTTCGGATATCTTTGATGTGGTTAAACAAATTAGTCCAACAAAACACGAAGAATGGCGATATTCATCAAGATTCAAGAAGCTTTTACCTGAAAGACCTGCTCATCGTAGACGCCGGGTATGATTTGAAGGGGCTTGTAATTGACGCCATCAGAAAACGCCCAGGTTCGGATCACAGTGATTCCTGCTCCCGCGGCTTGCTGGAAAATGTCATCTACAATCCACCTCGTCGAACTGTCCGAAGCGTAAGTCATTAACCAATACACGTTGGCACCGTTCACATAGAGCGGTCTTCCATTCAGAACAAACTGGTGGCCACTAGTCTTGACAAAATTGCTCCATCCAGCCTGCGGGGAGCCCCGCAAACTTGTAGCTATTGCATGCTGCTGGCCAAAGTTATAACCAGCTTGAAGACTTCCGTAGAATGCATCTGCATTATAATCGTAGCTGCTTAAGCTGTTACTCACGACGCGAGCTTCAGTGCTCAACCCCAATGCCACGATGGCCAGAATCACGACAAGAGCTACATTTACGCGGCTACTGGAGAACCTCCTGCACCATGCAGATGACCTGCTCAGACTCACAATCATAGGACCTCCTGTTGCCATTGCTTGGATCCGACAGCCGATTACACGGAGATGCAGGGCTATCCGAGATTCAAAAGGAGGCTCAACTGAACCATTGCATATATTGGGTATGAATGCCCTCCTTGACAGACATCAAAAACTTCTTTCAATGCCAATTGAAGGCAGTGATCCTTCTGAAAGACCACAAATTCAAACCCCCAAGTTCATGAGCATCGAACATCAAAACAGTACAGCAATACTGTAATCTTCTTACTAGTCCAAGGAGCGAGCTGTAATCCAGAAATCATTTGGATTCTACGGTGAGAGATTATATGAGTAGCAACACTGCATAGCAGAGACACGGTTGTACTAAGCAAAGAAGGCATTCATTATGTCCACCAGTTCACCTTCTGAAAGTCCACGCATTGGAACCCCCAAGTCATTAGCATCCAAATCTAACAATTCTGCAATACTGTAACCGTACTCATCGAAGGAGCTGCAAGTCTCACGAAATCATTCGAATTTCTCGGTGAGGGATATGCATTGGGTAATCAACATTGCACAAAGAGACGCAGGTAATACACTAAGCAACTAAAACCTCCATTGGTGCACCAGAGACTAATCACCTTGGAGGCAGGACACTGGAAGTTGGCCGAGCTTGTGCAACAAATTTTCGTTGAGAAGAGAATCAGGTTGATGACATTAAGTTCACCCTTGACGTGTGATGAATCTGCAGGTCAGCCTAACCCAGACCACACCACACGCACACAATAATATATTTCCCACTCTAGATGGTCACGTTCAGGGGATTGCTTGGCTAGACTGCTTAGATTTGTAAATCCTTCAAGTTGACTGTTGATTTGAATCTCCTTGTTGCAGTGTCTGATCCTTGGGTTTGGGTGGGAACTTCCACGAGATCGGGGAGCTGATGGATGGTGAAGGAAAGGGAACAGTGACAGACGATGATATATATAGGCAACCCATCAGTTGATCGGCGTTGGAGGCGTGGTAGGCATTTGAATGTCCCCAAGCCGCGGGTAACACGGATCAAGTCATCAAGTGCACTTGCTTAGTTTGCCTGCTTTCGGTGGGTTATCGCGAGATCACCGGAGGCTTTCTTACTTTCCACAGAAATGTCCCATTTTGGGTTCTGCGCTCTCAAATGCTTCCTCTCTAATAGCCATTGATTCTCTGTGTCGTGAGGTAATCTCTAGCCAACTTTGATAGGGTCCACCAGCTTCAAGCTTGGCGCCTCCCACCAATTTCAGATCTGGCAAACCCGGCGGTGCTCACTGCATCGAAATTCTGAACATAACTTAACTCAATTGCCATTTTCATCTCCGGGCACTACTGACTGACAATTTCAACTTCAATTTATTAACTCTTGCATGCATGGTTAGTATCCTATAGGCTGTACTTAAATGCAGACGTCTTCTGTTTGTGGCACTTATTAACTTCTTACCATATGCAGTGACTTATCATTTAGTGATCACATGGTGAAAGTCAACCTCAGTTTAGTAGAATTTAACTTGGGTACCTTTAGGCCGATGTAAAGTTTAACATGGACACGAGTGTTGTAATGTGATGGGAATCTTTACAAATTTAAATGTGGCATGGCGGAATGTCCTATAATATAATATTTCTATTGGGAGTAGCTGCTACAGCTTTGGTTAACTTAAGAAAGGTATACTAAAACCATCATTGAACCTAAAACCACCACTATGTACCACATGCATACAGTTGGAAATAATAAATGTATGCAAGTGGTACATAGTGGTGGTGGTTATACCCAAAATCATCACCGAACCTAAAGCCACCACCATTGTATACCCCGTGTATATGTTTGTTGCTCCATATGTATGCATGTGGTACACAGTGGTGGTTTTAGATTTGGTGATGGTTTTGGGTATACCTACCCTAGTAGGGATCATGGCCAAGGCTAGACGCCCACCTCTTTGGTCTGGGCCCCTATCAATGATACATGAGATAAAACCGTAATAATTTGTATTATAGCATATTGTTTTTATTTTATTTTTGGAACATTTGATATTAGCATCAAAGGCTCCAAATTAGTCTAGAAAGACCCACTTGAAATTAATAAACTACAAACATATGGGGGGGGGGGGGGCACGGGTAGATCACTCTAAGGCATTTTTGTGCACCACGTGCGGCTGGGGGTTTTTTGTTTTGGGGCTATTTACCTTCAAGGGCTGAATTAAAGCCTCCCTGTAATTACTTAAATTTCAAAAATGGCCCATTTGTTTGCACCCTTCCATTACTTATATTGTCCAAGTCATTGCAATTTTTTGTACTCTATATTCCTTTTAAGTAATAAAAGCTAATTTATTTCCTAACGCAATTGACGAGTGTTGAGGGAAGCATGGAAACAAAGAAGAGTGCAAACAATAATACCATTGCATACAAAGTTATGAAGAAAACACATAGGAGACCATAGCAAAGCAATACCATTGCAAACACTGTTATGATGAAAACACATAGGAGACCATAGCAAAGTAATACCATTGCAAACACTGTTATGATGAAAACACATAGGAGATGCCAGCACAAATACCATAGCAGTCATTGCAATGCAAGTGACCAAAAACATAGAGCATAGATAGTAAAGCGGGTTTAGAATTTACAATTTAGGGTGGAGTCCACAATGTTACAGCGCATACAAAATAACCCCAAGTACACCACAAATAGGGTAAGGGTGGAAACAGAGGAAAAATGTCCGTGTGTTCACAAACACAACATGCAGTTTACAAAATGCTGACCCAAACTCATCAGAAAAAACTAAACATACCTTCTAGGATCCTTATCTTTAGCCCCTATATTAATTTTACAAAAAATAATGGCCCACGTTTTATGTCCATCTAACTTACTTATAATGGGATTGTCTACATTTAATGGCCCCTTCATTATTTGGAATTCATTTATAATTTTTATTTCAAATGATTTTAATCCTCTCTATATTATGCCGCACGTCGTTTTTAAGATGCACTAAGTGATCTACCCGTGGGGGGCATGTTTTTAGTACTATACCCCTTTACCTTGGTCATAGTGGTGGGGGTCTAGCTCAAAAAGGTGGGCGTCTAGCCCTAGCCAGTAGGGATGGCCTTACATTTATAATTATCAATGGCTTTCATTTTATGAGAACTTTGGCATTAGCAACCAAATTACTTGGCACTTGTGAGCTCGGGGAAAAAAAGTGGTAGACAATTTGGTGCTCTCACTCTTCTTAACATGACACTTACTAGGTTACTTTGGAATCATGCCATCCCAACCCGTTACACTCATGCATATGAATTCATGTCTTGGGCCAATATGCATTTTTTGCTCAACATGTCACCGGCCATTTTAGAACTATGTCAACAACCATACACCCTCACCGCTCTTAATAAGTCTCAAAATGTGTAGTGGATGTTTGAGTGGTATATGAAAAAGTTTATGGTTACATGTTTATTTTGTATTGATTTGAAGGTATCTAATTGCAAATTGTAGCCAAGAAACAAAATCCATAAAAAACCACAAAGAGGAGCTTGTGGAGGGATCTAGTGATTGTACCCATTAAGGTAGAGGGTGCTAAAACCAACACCTATAAACGCCTCCCAATCACCAACACTCTATTGCCTTGAAGCGTTCCCCATGGTGTAGGAGTGTATGGACCCACGGAGTGACGCTTTTAGGCGCCATTAGTGACGCCACCTCAAAGCGACCTCCACTACCTCTATGTAGGGTAGGTAATGGGCTCCACTCTATCTCGGGTTGGTTCAAGGTGGGTTCAGGGTGGCTTGTCAATGCCTATTCTAGCCATTTTATACATTGCAGGGGGGAGGGGTTATAGGCATTCTATTCACAAAGTTACGGAGGTAGGCCCACAAAACACAAAGGGGGTTGGTACCCAGGATGCAAGGTGATGGTTTTGCAAGCGAACTAGGTGGGATCATGGAGGTGGCCATGTGGTTGCGTATTGTTACTAGTTGGTCTTTGATCTAGCTTGGGTATAGTATCCAACTATGTTATGTTGGTTCTAGGCAATGAAGGTGGGGGTCCTCATCATATCCAAGGTCGTTATACACAGGGCCTATATATTGGTTTAAACAAGCTAGTGGTTTTGACTTGATATATTCATCAAATATCTTATTGATGCTAAAAATATATGTTCCTTATTTATATCTATGTTTAGAACAAATTATTATTTAAATATATACTTTTTATATCAACCATGTAGCCATATGTATGTGCAATAGCTTAAAGTGTTGGTTTAAGCACCCTCTACCTGACATTGCCTCCGAGTGATCCATGGTAAACCACTACAAACAAGAAACCAAGTTTCAAAGAACTTTCTAACTTTATCTATTTATTTATGTACACTACACAACTTGACATCAAAAAAAAACATTGAACCAAGCTTTGAAAATGAACGATGAGGTGTTCCTATGTCACATAGGCTTGTAGATATATACAATGGTGAGGAGAGCACTTAAGTAAAGCCATGTTTTGTGTTTTAAGAGATGGAGATAGAGCCATGTGGGGTAGATGGGATTCTTAATTTGAAATAGAAGGCTCCATACTAGGACTATATATATACTCACATCTATCTATCTATCTATCTTCATCATTCATAACATTATTCAATTATAGGGTTGTGTTTCATTCTATATTTAGCATCCAACATGGGCCTCCACTACTTTAAATTATTGAAAGAAACGTAGAAAATATGAAGAAATTGACGTTCATAGGAATAAGATGAATATTGGGAACAATGTTAGTATTTTCAGTGATAGTGTTGGTACGAAATAATACTTATGATGAAAAATATTGGGATGAACAATGTTTTAGGTGAATAGCATGGGGATGAACAATGAATCATGTTAATAATGTCGGGAGTATAACTCCACCCATATTTCCAAATGTTAGCTTGTATGCATGAAAATTTAAATGGATATTCTTACTTTGTTCAGGGGGGTGCACATAATATAATTGACATATTCCAGGATCATGAAACCGATCCACATGGTTGCACAATGTTATGTTATTATATTTTATTATTATTAAAAAAATCCCTTTCTTTGACACACACCACCTTCAACATTAAACATTATATGTTTTCATGTAATTATATATTTATTCCTACTTTAAAGTTTCATTGTGTGGACTCACCATATAAGTGATGATTTAACATTTAGCATTCTTTTATCATGCAATCATGTAGGTCACATTAGTAAGAATGCATGCCTATATTTCACCCAAGTGAATGAGTAATATTGTGTGTTACTTTTCTCCATACCTTGTATAACTCACAAGTTCACCTCTTTGTGGGCCTTGACAATACTTGTGGGACAAATGGATTCATGGGTTTGGGAACCCTTCATAACGGTGAGAAGCCTCTATGGATCCATTTGCCCTTAAGCATTGTGCTACATATGGAAATATGAGAATCGTAAGTGAGACTGCTTAGGAGAGGGAAATGCATGGTGAGAATTAGGTACAAAGGAGAATGGTAAGGGAAGACACATGATTGCATTGTGTGAAATTGAGAGTGGAACACACAAAGAAACAATGGCAATATTACACACAAATTGTGCACAAACCAAAAAATAACCGGATTACACAAATTCTCAAACCTTACCCATCTTGCCATTCTATTGATGTGGTACATATTTGGGTACAAAATTAGAAATTTTGAACTTTGTACGTATTTTTTGATCTCAAATTGGAAAACAATTAAAGTGTTTTGCTTAAATTTTCATCAATTAATTGTATTTTTTTTGAATTGATAGTTAAATATAATCGGTGTATGTAATGACATGGTTATTGCAATGTATAATGACAAATTGTAACTTTATATCTAGCACATGTAATTAAGATATGGTAATTTGCGAAGCAAAGTTCAATGAGGTCACATTAAAAGCTTGGGAAGGTGACTTACATCAATGGAATGGCAATGTGAACAAAGTTTCAAAATTTACAATTTCGAAAGAGAGATAAGGTGCAAAAATAAGATATTATGCGATGACCATTCAGAAAATAAATGTGAGGACCTCTTAGTGCACTAAGGTGGTTGACATTGGCATCAATGTCTCCAAACCACATGCTAGCATCATGATGATTTGCATCATGTGGTACTATATGAATGGAGTGATACTGTATGTGTGATTTGGACCATGGGACGGGGGATCCACACCTAGTACATATCACTCAACACCAATAGAGAACAACACGGATACTTTGATCCAAACCATTAGAAAATGGCACTAACCAATCAAGTAGCTTGTCATGACCCAATGTCGATTTCAAGTTCATTTGGTGTGGCTGGAGGCATGGCACCACGGTATGGCCATGTTGGTCCATTTCACACAGATGCCCACATGACCTCATAGGAAGTAAAATACATTGAGTAGTTATTTATTTATTTAATGTTCTAATCTTTGGATTTGAGAAGGGCCCATGTGCATGGACACCAATTATGTCTCATTTATCACTATATTGTAACTTTAGCATTGGTGATTAATAACTTGATCAATAGAGTTGTATGTTTACAATAATCTTAATTTTACAACCCCCCCCCCCCAATTATATTATAGTTACCACTACAATCATACATGTTTCTATAGTTATATAATTACCACGTCTTGGGGAAAATGATGTTTTGAACCATTTACAAGTAATAATTTAAATTTCAAGTCCTCCCAAAACCAACTAATTAACATTTATCTATTTAATCTCATGGAGTATTTTTGCATCACATCATATTAGTTTCAATGCATGTAAACATTTCACCCATTTGAACAAATATGATGTCTTACATTCCCTCCTATCTGATCATCCATCCATTAGGCATGATATTGCTTGTAGAATGAATCAAAACATGGGGATGAGAAACTTCATGAAAGTGAGAAGCCTCTATAGATGTATTTGTCTCACAAGCATTGACATCATGCCTATAGAAGGTGAGAAGACCAGTTATTATGAGGAGAGATTTATATTTACAATACATAGAAACGGACACTCCATTCACGCCGGCCCCTAAAAGGGACCGGAGTTTCTATCTATCTATCTACAATACATAGGTGGGTTCTCACGATTGTTACATGAAAAAAAGTGACATTATCACCAACAATATCACACACAATTTGGAACTTTGTATGAATAATTTGAACGTTAGTTTTTTACAACAATAAGAAATACTTCACACAAAATATCATCAATTAAGTTTATGGTTATTCTATATGAAGCGACTTTATATTTACCATATGTGATTATATATTTATTGCTTGCAACTTTGTACTTATAGTATCTAATGTCAATTCTAACTCTATATCTAGCACATGTGATTATGGCATGGCTTTTCATGATCCCAAACCACTCAACGACACAATCCCCATATCATTATATATTTAAGAAAGGGGACATGTTTTTAAGAAACATGTCATTGAGTTAATGCAAGATATTTAATATTTGCAAAGTTACCCAATTTAGACATCATTGCACTAATAGGAAATAAGGATCTTTTTGCCACAATCCATTTGACCCACTACTATATCATATAGGGGTCCACCGTGCTTCACCAAATAACCAAAGTCTTTCTTAAAAATTGGGTAACGTTATCTCAGTTATGACTTAAGCACTCTGGCTATCCCGGTGCACCTACATAAACTTGCTCCAGAGACTTCCAAGTAGGTGCTAATTAAGTAGTTTTCACACATGTTCATTGTTTTATCTACCAAGCAATGACATGCTGGATATTTTTGAAGCAAGGTCAAATGCCTTACCACTCATCTACCTTATCGTCGGTTTATTTATTAATAGGGCTCCTCCCATCCTCATAGCTAAAACTAAAAGTAACCAATCACAAGGACCAGAAGCAACACTTTTGAAGGTCCTACATTCTTCCCTTGTCTCTAGGTACTAATGGGAGGGTCAATGCTTTTAGGCTTAAAACCATTGTTATTAAACATCCTTAGCCAACATCCTTTGCCAACTAGGCCTGGGACTAGATAGCAATGATAGTATGGAAGCTATGTTTTTAGAAAGAACTTTTAGGCTAAGTGCGTTGCTACTAAAGTCAAGTGGGAAGGGGGCATAAGTTAGGTTGTTAAATGATCAAATGTTAGGATATCAACTAAGAGTTCATTACCTTAGCGTGTTGATACCTTATCTTTGTGTGCATATACACCCTAAACTTCATAATATCAACCTCTGTAATGTCACACACTCTCTAATATTATGAAACCCTAGGGAATGGATGTTCTTAGTTCAAACCTCGCTCCTTATTGTCATCTTACATCATGGGTTTTGCCAATAATGCAAACCACGATAGAAGTCAACCCACACCCTCGCATTGTGCCATGTGTCAATATGTGAAGTGTCTTCTTCTTCTTTGTATGCTTCTTCTTATGCCACTTGTTGAATTGTTGGTGCATTATTATGTCACATTGCTTAGGAAGGCCAAGTGGGAGGTTGACATGCGAAGATGGATCATTTGTTATGATACCGTAGATTTCCCATGGTATCATTTGTTCTAAATTCTAAACCCTAGTTCTAAACCATGTGTTCTCCCTCTCACATGTGTTGCACATCTCTCGGCAAGTCAATCCACCAATGTGGAAGCTCTTTAAGGAGTTGAATATGTATAGTAGCATGCATTACTCATTGTGAAGGTCACCGATTATTAATCTCAAATGCAAGCCCTATTAATTATGCTTTCTACATATCCTTAGAAGCCAAGTTCTTTTGAACATGAGATCGAGCATCATGGAATTGGTGTTGTTGTAGGACTCTTCCATCAATTATTGATGAAGATATAGAAGCAATATTTTATGCATTGGACGACAGTGGTGACTTCAAGGTTCGTTTCATACACCAATTTTTGTTCATTGTAAATATTTTCTTAGCAAATAGTGAAATTCTTCATCAAATGTTTGGGGTTTTGTCCATGTCGGGAATTTAATGTGTTCGTTGTCTCCAAATAGGTAGGGAAGAATTTGTTGACCTTTGCAACACCATCTCTTTGAGTTTGAAAGGGCAAACGAGGTGAGCTACATTTATGTGCATTTGGATGACGTCCCTTATACTAATGTCTTTTTTTCATGTATGTTTCTTGAGATGAAGTTCTAGTGAGCTCAAATGTGCAAAATGTATGTCCTTCATAATCATCGGCCGGTCTATGAAAAAAATTGGATTGTTTTTGCCCGAGGGTTGATGTGGTGCTAGATCATAGGCTCATTGGAAGAGAATCTTTGAGTTTGAGTTCTGATGATTCTACATATGGAGTTGTCAATGTTTGGAGAGAATTATGGGCATTATCAGTTAGAATCCTAGTGTTTCCATGACCAACTGGTTACATGTTGACATCTTTCATGTTTTCTTTGCTAAATTGAGGAATATTCTACAAATTCCTATAAATGGATTAGATCGATGTAAAGTCCTTCTCTTCTCTCTTAAATTGGAACTACTACACCCTAAGCTTCTTGTCTTCAGTGTCTAATTTTTGCATAGATTTTTAGTATCATCGCTTCATGTTGGTCTACATATAACATAAATTAGCAGTGCTAGTAAGTTTCCTTTCACCATCTGAACAAATGTAGTTTTCTACTAAGATTGAAACCTACAAAGTTTTTTGCCCGAAAGCAAAAAAGAATTAAGATTCAACTTCTCAAAAAGGTTCCCTTATGTAGACATATACACACTAGGAGTCCACCGCACAACTATTGTCATCTAAAAATGATCAAGTTTGATTCTTCTTCATCATCTTCATAAAGCCCACATTGAATGCCCTAGCTGCCCAAATGCCTCCCTCCTACATCCAAAGCTTCCATAGCTTCACTTAACCCAAAATCAAGATCATCCGGTTGCCCACCCACTAGAGAACCTAATCAATTTCCATCATCTCCGAAGTTTTGTAGATTCATAACTATACCATTCTCTCCACCACCTTCTTCATAATCTTCCTTATCTGCTTCATGTTAGGGTCTTGCACCAAGGTCCTATACAAAGTGTTTCTCGACTTCTTGGACTCCCTGACTGTACATAAGTTGTGTGTATGTGTGCAACTTTGGGAGATTATTCATGTCCCATGTATGAAATTATCAATTTCAATAATACAATGTTGCACTTTGTGTAATTCCATAATATCACATGCTACACTAATTCTCTATTATCATGCATCCATGTTAACACTATAGAACTTTGTAATATCACGTGCACTTGGGTTGCCATAGGTGTGATACTACGGAGTTTAGAGTGTATTCCTAAATATTAAGTTAGATTGTTAAATGATATCCTAACCTGCTGTGTTTGAACTCATAACCACTACACTAAATTATGTAGTTAATGTCACTTACTATTTGGGATCATTCAATGAAATAATTATTTATTGCATATCTCATTTTTAACCAACAAAGGTCAAATTGGTTGTATGGACATTATAGAACATTTACGTCTTTACTTGGGATAAAATCACACTTATAGTAAATAGATATATCATTGTGTAACTCCGAATAGTAAGTGACACTAAATACAATAATTAGTATAGTTTATTTTGGTTGGATGAGCATGTATAGGTTATAGTAAACATAATAATTCATAAATGACATAACAACATGAGTTCATATTAAGGAATGAAAATAAATTATTTAGGGTTTAGAGTCACACGCACATATTCTACAAGCTAAGAGCCACAAATTGCACAAAACAAGAGCCACAACCATCAAGAGCTTCACGAGGATGGACAAAAGAGGAAGTAGAGAGTGCTACAAAGCCCCTTTATGAGGTTCCCTGTGTGGGTGGGTGGAACCGGAAGTGTTCATGGCCACCCTCCCTTATTAAGACTTGAGGTATGGTAGTTGTGGGTAGCTAAACATATAGATACAAAGTCAATAATCTATTGATTCGAATTTTAGTCATGATAAAAATAAGAACCCTTAGACAAAGGGCCGCCTTAAGGTTGCTTCACACTATGGCCGAAGGTCGAGAGGCCATCGATTTCCACCAATCAGGTTGCAAGAAACCAAGAATTTGGCCTCTCGACCCTCCACACCAGAGGCCAAAGTCCAAGGCTGTCGCTCTCCAAAACACCTACATGGCAATACTTTTTTACCAAGGCGACGGACTCTTGAAGGAAGTTTGGGTCGGAGAGGAATGGAAACCCAAATCATGGTCGAGAGGCTATCGATTTTTCCTCATTAAAAAATACAAAATAAAGAAGATCTTGGTTGTTGAATTGAAGGGGTTGTTTTGGGCAGGGAATAAAGTGGGATGCTCCTCTGTGGGTTTGAACTTTGGGCTTGGCCTTTGGAGGCTTCACACTATGGCCATCCAAGTCGAGAGGCCGTGGGAGTTCATGGCTAAAGGCTCAGGGTAATCACACCCCTTACATTTTGTAACCACGTGCGATAATGGGGTATTTAATCGGGGGATATTTATGCACCTCTGAACATTTGTTCCTGGCCTATTTTTAGATATAAAGCTACTTTGATGTATTTTTTAGCACCCTAATATATTTGTAATAATTTAAAGAGGCTAATCTTTGGCACCATACTTTTTTATAAATCATACAAGTACCAAATAGTGGACGGAATATTATAGCATTACAAAATCAACTATGTGAGCAACAAACATTCCATACCATCCATCTTGTCATTCAATTGGTTTTAATTAGTTATACCAATCCTAAACCATTCAAAACACAACCAATAGCATTTGGGTACTAGTTAAAGGGTTATCAATAAACATGGAGATAATAAAATATACAAGCTAACATAGACAAGTTGTAAACACAAATAGAACAAAACAAGAATTACAATAAGTTGTGACAAGACATAGAATTTTGCAAAACTACCTACTCCCAAAAATAATTGCATTCAAATACAAGAAAGTTAAATACAAAAGCCATAATTATCCTATTGATCCTACTGCACACTTTTAGGGGGATCCAATATCTATAACCCTATTTTTTTCTACTAATTACTAAAATGAAGAAATTATCCACCACCCTATTTTACATATAATCATGTAGGGGACATATTTCCAATGCTATGGTAGATCTAACGAAATTATAATTTTTACCCTCAACAAATTAAAGTGATCCTATTTTTTATCTCACGTGGTTTCTTAAATTCCGATAGTCACCTCCCCGAGGCTAAAGGTTTGGACTTTGGGCTTGGCCTTGGAAGCTTCACACTATGTGCACATGAACGCTCCAATTCCTATATTGTATTGGCTATTTTCATCCCATTTCTTTGGTCTCTCAACAATGTTTGGTCATTCAATCCCACAGCCTCTCGACTTGGACAGCCATAGTGTGAAGCGACCCTTATATAGACAAGGGGACAAGTGATAATTTTAGAGCAACATAAATAGACTCTGTTTCACAAAAGATGAAAATCTGTTGCTTTGGCTTCAAGACGAGAATACATAGACATTGCGAAACCTGAACCATTGAAAGTAAAAGTGTCACAGGTTATTCTGCACTGATGTAGCTGTACATGGATATATATTTCTATGCACAGGTGGCAAAATAAAACAAATTGTATCTTGGTGAAATCATAGCACTTCATGTTTGATAGCTAAAAGTAGAAACATCCCTGGAGTCTGTGGGGACCAATACATCAAAATCACTGACAGTCCACAAAGCTGTGTAGGGCTGCGAGCTCTCATACACCTCTGTACCAACATCAATTGACGGCCATGCCCTTGTTGCTGGCTCTGTACCTGGATCCTGCACACAATGAACATATGATTCAAATGAGTCATTTACCTTCAATTGTATGCACAATCAACAAATTGACCACACTCAAGTTTCAAATTTATGAGCAAGTACACCTTTCTATATGGTGGGACACCAGTGGCTCAAGTTTCTTGCAATTTCTTCATTGCAATATGCCTCACCGGGTCACGCACGGTAGATTTAATTAGGACACACTTGATACTCTCTTCGACAAATCTACTCCTTGGGATGAGTTAATCACACTTATCTGCCAAAGGGACCTATCTGGACTCCTTTTGAAGTGCAAATTAATTTAAACTGATGTCTGTGAAATGAGTCATGGGTACTTTGCATCCAGGTGGTTACACGGTGACCATCCTATACTTCAATACAAAGACAAACGGCAGTGACAACAGTACCGCTTTGAGCTTTTCACCCTTATTATTAAAAACGCCAACAGTTACATTATTATGCAAGTCAAGACCACTTGTATTTGTAGCCTGGTCTGAACTGAGATACATCAAAATGTCGAAGTGAGTTGCATCTCTTTTAAGGTGACCATGGGAGAATGGGAAGCCTCATCACACTCAACAAGCTAAGCACCTCTAGTCGTTGTGTGTCAAGAAGTTAGAACATCAAAATCACTGACAATCCAACTCGCGATGACCGACCCTTGTCCATTGAAGATCTCAGTGCCTACATCTATCGATGGCCATGCCCGAGTGGCTGGTTGTGTCTCTGGGTCCTGCAATACAGCCTCCAGATATGCAAGAAAACTGAGAATTACTAGATACTTAGTACTTATGACTTGTTGAACTCTCCAGCTTTGTACCTAACTTTTTTTGGAAGAACATAAATGCTATAATGAACCATAACCCTAAACCTTAAATTTTATACCTGTAACTGATGTTTCAGCAGCAACAGCATATTTCAGTGGTAAGAGAACAACAACAGCCTCAACAAATTAAGTAGTATGCATCATCATATTTTAATGACTATTTGTTCAATTCAGCAAACAAGGTTAGCAAATGACCCCAACGATTCTTTGAACTGCACATACAGTAAGCCTCTCAGTTGCAAAGGAAAGATCAGGTACAAGGGCTTGGGAGAGGAGGACCTGGTAAAAGTAAAGTCGATTTGACAGTGCGCCAACATCAAGTATCCAGGTACGCGGATCGCCAACCCATCCATCGCCTTTCTTTTCCGGGTAGCCGTGAACTGCCCACTCTGGATGTGGTAGCAGTTGAACCAGCTCTTGTGCTTGAGGGTTACTGTAAGGATCACAGACCCCATATGGCTTTTCGGGGTGCAATGCATTTGGTGGGGAGCAATAGAGGTGGTAAGCAGAGTATGGAAAATTCTTTGTGTCGGTGCGTGCGATTGCAGTTCCATTTTTTAATACATGGTAAGGTGGGCATAGGGATAAACTCTCAGGCCTGCATGTGCACAATAAAATCATGTGTGAAATAGAAAGAAGAAAGATGACTTCAATGTTGCCACCAGAATGAATTATGTTGTTGCTTCATCTTCAAGTTGGTCCAAGTCCATATGTAATCTTGAATTGGGCATCACGAGAATTAGAGGGCCCCCAAAGACAACTGTAACCTTTCAAAGGTGGACACCTTGAACAGGCATGGACAAGCCAGCCTGCACCTATGAACTCCCCCAAGGGCAAAGCCCCTGGTTCCCACATGTTGGTGGAATATACGTGGGTCACCCAAATACCCCCACTATGATTGTGTGGACCATAGGTGGTAGAGAGCACTGAAATCAAGTGCTAGGAAGGTCACTTATCCAAGTACTATTCCGGCCTTAAGGCGGCTTAACCAAGGACTTCCCATGGAATCCAAGTTAAGGCCTTGGGTTTTAGCCACCCCTTGTGTGAAATGAGAATATACAAGATGGCAACCGTTTACTAGAAACTGGCATTGCTTGGCATGACACGTCTCTATAAAGAAGTCATTGAATATGTAGTCTCTGAACATATTCAAAAGCCTTAGTAGTAATACAGGGACACATGTTCTCATGCCAATAAGACCTGTAATATCAGTTTCACAGATACACACATACAGGACCCAAAACTATAGACAGGATTTGATCTACGAAATACAAACATTACCTTTTCAAAATTTTATTAGATGATTCCTTCTTTAGCTGTACAGAATGGAATAATTCTTGTGCTGAAGTTCTATCTAGTGTTCGCTTGTTTTCCTTCTAGTTTTCATTTATGTTCTTATAGCCCCTTTTAAAATCTTGTAGAGTATCTGGTATTATAAGTTTCAAGTTGTCAACTTGAGATTTTTGAGCCTGGGAAAGGTGATGAATAAGTGGGCACTAACCTGCACCATGCTGAAGTTTGAGGATTGATAATCATTTCTACATATCGTGTGACATCAGTATTAACATCGCCATCACAAGTTCCCCCATTATTTTTCCAGCAGCCTCCAATATCAATCAGGTAAAATTGACTTGCTGGACCTCCGCCTGAAATGACGTTAAGAGTGACAACAACCTTGAAATTTGGTGATACAGGCACCTGCAAATATAACGTACCAAATATAACTCCTCAGAATTCAAAGTTGCCTTGTGAAGATGATTATGCGGGAAAGCATCTGGATGCCAGACCTAACAACTATATCTAAGATGTTATGTGTTGTGAGTGCTGATTGCTTTGAAAAGGTGTCCTCAATGGCCTGTTTGTAGGTTTTCACACATTTAAAATTCACGTTCCTGGATATTTGTGAAAGTACATTAGTTTGGTAGCAATCAGCCCCCAGACACACTTGCAGAGAAGTTTTGAGCTAAACAGGGAAGCATGTTTGGAACTAGAGAAGATGATCTAATGAGATGAACTATATCCTTGTAAGTATCGATGTTCAAATAACACTCGCACATAAATGTATCCAGTATATCATAAACAAATAAGAGATAGTTAATCTAGAGCTTTTGTACTTACATTATTCATACAGACAGAAATTAGAAACAAATAGAAAACAAATCAAATCACACATATGGCAGTAGCCAAATGGAAGATTTCTTTGACAACTTCCCCACTGACTTCATCAGTTCCCTACAATAGATCCGTGTTTTGAGTTTCTGCTACATCTCTAGAGGTAATGGGAAGACTCAAAATGTTTTTTATAGCATGTGTTGTAAAATATCAATTTCAACACATGGGAACCATGACAAAATCTTGTAGGAAAACAAAAGGCAAGTGTCTAGTTTATTCGAGAAAACATCCAATTTTTGCTAAGAGGGCTTTGACAAGCTCCCCTCTTAGAAATCCTCCAATGTCTTGATAAGTTTTTGGAAGGGAGTACCTCTAGTTCTACGACAATACGATGAGGATGAGATGCATACCTGGCGCATCATGCCTCGAGTATCCCATGGGTATCCACCTGAGACTCCATGTGTGGCATCAGCCCTTAAGTAGAGCATCAACCATGGATACTTTTTAGACACTGCCAGCTTGTGGGTGAAAATCCAGCTCCCAGACGTTTTGTTCTTCTCCCATTCCACAGAAAAGTAGGAAACGTTGCCACTCGAGTTTGAAGGAGTTCCTGTCTGGTCCACATCATATGTACCATAAAATGATCCTGTGAGTGAATCCTCCAGACCTACCAGTGATGTTTTGTCTTTCTGGGTGTTCGACTTTGAAAGTGATGACCAATTGTGGTACACTATTGGCTGATTCATGCACCCTGGGCCAAAACATGGAAATGCACTCAACTGGGACATTTTACGAGGATTGGAATTATAGGTCACGGGCTTTGAGGCGAACGATTTACAAAGGCCGGACGTCTCATCGAAATTTCCATTCTTGAGCATGATCATCCAGAAATGCCAGCTTTGGGTGGAGGAGTTATCTGCACACAAGGAGGCCAAGTATTTCTCCTTCTCCACAGCATATAGGTCTGCATTGGTCGAGGCTTGAAAGCTGCCCAGTGGGAACACCTGGCCTGTCTGGAGCCTATTGTCTGTCTCCACCACCCGGTAGCTGGCCCTGCAGCCATCCAACATAGAAGCTGCAAAACCAATATCATATATATTGTACTAGCCAAACATGTATATCAGTAGCAGAAACTGGTTTGGGCAGTTTGCAATATACCGAAATATGAACAAAGCCATTGTTGTAAGTTGAACCCTACAAAAATGCATTCCATGGCCACGAAGTCCATCTCACACATAATTAAGTACACACATTACAGAGGATGATGGAAGCGGTTGTAGTTGCAGTTGACATCAGAAATGGGTTTGAGCAGTTTGGAAAACACAGAAATTTGAACAATATCACTGTAGTCAAGTTAAACCCTACAGAAATGCATCCATGGTCACCAAGTACATCTCAGAGTAAGATTAAATACACACATTACAGAGGATGATGGAAGCATTTGTAGTTGCAGTTGACATCAGAAATGGATTTGAGCAGTTTGCAATTTACAGAAATTTAAACAATATCATTGTGGTAAAGTTAAAACCTACAGGAATGCATCCCATGGCCACCAAGTCCATCTCAGAGAATGATTAAATACACACATTATAGAGCACGATGGGAGCGTACCCAACATAGGAGATGCAAAAACCAACATCTACCAGTAGCAGAAATGGGTATGGGCACTTGCAACTTGCAGAATTTTAAACAATACCATTATGGTAAAGTTAAACCCTACACAAAAGCATCCATGGCCACCTAAGTCCATCTCAGAGAATGATGGGAGGTTACCATTATAGTCGCAGGTGACATCAGTGCAATCGGCCCAGCGAGGTGATGGCGATCCCGGCCACTCAATCCCCACCCTGTTGCAAAAATCCCAACCCTCCACTGCCACTCTCACATTGTCGCTCTTCATCCCTGGGTCTCCTAATACACTGGATCCCAGAGGCTCACGCAATGTCAAAGCTCCACCCTGCATTGTAAATTGAAGAAGAAAAAGAACACGAACAAGAAGAATGCTTGAAGAAACCTCATTGGCCCCCATTGATTTTAACGCTTTTATCTATCTCAACAGAGCTCAAAACAATGAGTATCTCAATCGATCACTTTTTTTGAAAAAAAACGTGTCTGCTTCATTTGTCTTCCGATCCTCAAGCTGCACCAATACTGGCCTCCTCCAGGTTAAGCACTCGAATGGGTTACCTCTACCAAATGGCAAGATTGGCAGTTGTGACTAAATTTGGCAACAGGCAACCTATAACCACTCTTGACGCCCCCCGTCATCATGTGCTTTCCTCTCCAAAACTACCGTGACTTTTGCCAACCCATCAATCCATTCTTAAAGAGAACACATTCAGATAAAAACCTGTTACATTTCACAACATGAGCACCATCAACATGAGCTTGTGATGCTTCCTGCAAAAGGCTTTCTGCAAACAATGAAGAAGGCAACAAAGAGTAGCGACCCAATTACTCCAACCTCCATAAGTGCAGGCTTATATAAAGCGTCACGTTACAGTAGGAAGAATTAGTCACGTGAACCTGGAGACGGAGGAAGAAGTTTGTGGGCTCCTTCCCAATCGACAGAGCTTACTTGTTCCTCATGACTCTGTCCGAAAGCTTGTGATCACAGGATGAGCATGCCAAGTGTTCGCTTCACTTTACTGCGCAGCAATCAGTGGACTTTTCTCTGTCGGATAGACCCATGGATGAACAGGTTGGGAGGACCACATTCATCCATCATGAAGGCACAAAAATGGCATCTCCTTCTGAACAACACAAGAGAATAGCACTGGCGGTACCTTATTGATTACAGAAAATCTGTCAAGGTAGAAATTCCTGCTCTGTATGTTTGGTGCTTTGTGAGACAATATACTTATAAAGAGGTATATCAGAAAACTTAGAAAAGTCTGAAGTAGATGAAGAAAGTTGAGTGATAACCAGTTCCTTAGTAATTGTACACAACTACTGCATAATTTCGTGAGGCTCACACTCTACAAGGCTCACACTCTACAAACGTACATAAGAATCCTGTGCTAACATGCAACTGATTACCAACATATTGAATAACAACAAATCTCTGTACACCCGTACTGCAAAGACGGACTGTTTGGGCTAACCTACCAAACCACAAAGATAAAGATGCTCAATACTGATTACAGCATTTCTGTGAACAGTACATCCAAATTATGGCAAGCACCGAAATGTTCATCCAAGATTTGCCAAAGATTATCACAAATGAGTCAACCTTGTCATTCAAGGAGGATCAAGTGCCCTGTACTTTACAGTCAAAGCTTTCAGCTTTGAGAAATCAGGCTTTGATGCCTTCCGTGAGCACAGTATAGCCATAACAAATAATATACAAAAGCAAAATGGATGGCTGCACTATGCTGCATTCTAAATTGATGCCACCTGTATCATTTCTCAGCTTTACACTACCAAGTCAATTAATGGAAGGGACTGCACCCCTACTTTCTCAAATCTTCAACAGAAATAATCATGGAGTGCCATTTACTGACACTTTGACACCGTCAAATTGAATGGATTGTCCTGAAGGTAGTGCAGATGGTTAAAGAGGAGCAATGTTGCTGGAAAACCCAAACTTTGTAGTAGAATTTTGTCGCATGATATATTCGTCCTCTGCCTCCCGTGCATTCGTTTTGTAGTTTTGATACCACTTTGTCCTTGCTGTAACACATCCCACCAGAATATTTTATTCCTCTCCAAACACAAACATAACATTTACCAATGTATGTTGTAAAGAGCCTCCGGAACAATTAAAATGTTAGTTATCCTCTAACTCAACATGACTTTTGGTCAGGAGTTGGTCCTTTTGCATACAACACCTTCCATGTTTGGTAAATATTCAATGCATGCTTGGAGGTAGCGTGGAGGTTTGAACAAAGGATTCTATATCGATTAATTCAGGATCAATATAATTTGGTCATGCTAAGAGAAGCTAATATGAGTTTGGCCCTCAATAACCCAAAATAGGTTGCTCTTCATGCAAAGTCAAACACTACCTCCATGCATACACCACAAGTGAAAAGAAATTATTGATGCTTTATGCAAAACAACCAATGGGAAATCATAAGTTACCAACTCCCAACAAAAAGTCCTGTTGAGTTGAAGAGCTCTATTAGGAGAGTCTTAGCATAAAACTTGGAACAGCAGTGAAATGAAGCAACTACAAATGCATACCAGCAAGCTGATGAGGGAGATTGAAGTTGTAGTCCTCTCGACTTTGGTGCCGTTTTGTGTACATGTACAATAGCACCAGTACTAATGCTACTGCAACCACGGCCCCGAGTATTACACCAATTTTACCACCAAGTGACAAGCCTACCTTCCAGGAGCTTGGACAAGCTGACATTGAAGGCACCCCACAAAGCCCAGCATTGGAGGATAGATTGATGAAACCTCCATGAACTCCAATTGAATAAACTTCCACTGGAACTTGGCCAGATAACTGGTTGGAATTCAACAGCCTGCTCCAGAATTCACAATTCTTCATAAGCAAGGTCTAGGCAAGCTTAAATAATTGAACACAGAAATATGTTTAGAAACCTATAAGTTTTGTGAATTCAAGTCCCATGACAACATTTGTATCTGTTCAAAGACATAAAAAGCTGGAGTTGATGTTGTGAACTATCCCAGTTCACTTCTCAAATTGCTTCATTATTGAAGATGGTGAATTATCACCAACAATCAAAATGTTTTGAATCTTCAAAATATGCTGCAATATGCTCATCCACTAAAACTAAAGTTGGTATCTAGATGCCAATTCATCTCAAGAGTTTATCCCATCAACAAGATAGACTCAAAGGGGTCACAAGATATGAGAACTTACACTTGCTGTAACTGAGCTGATCCAAGACTAGCTGGAATACTGCCAGATAATCGGTTTCCTGACAAATCCCTAACCCAAGCAAAAAAAAATACCCAGAGTTACATACATTTGTAACAAAGATTTCTTCACTTGCATAAAATAAAGGAAAACCAGTCTACCAATGCAAGTTGCAAATTGAATGCATGGTGCTGCAACTTTTGCCTCTCTGGCCAATGGCGCAAAGCACAGCCAAATGGTTTTTCTGAGCAGTTCTTTAGGAGTTCATATAAAACCATTTCACTTGTGAAGATGGAGGATAGTGTTCAGAAATTAAATGTACTACTTACAGATTTGTCAGGCTGTTTCTTCCCAATCCTTCTGGAATGCTTCCTTCTATTAGATTGTTGCTAGCATTTCTGGAGCCAATAAAAGCAATGCAAAACGTCTATTATGATGTAATTCTCAGAACAGATCCTTGTGTGAACACACAATCAGCTATAGGGTTTCTCTACCCAAACAAGTGCCACCCATTGTAACAAGGTAAAAGGTCATGTGCACTCTCTGGAGGCAACTACTTCAATGTAAATGGTGGCATACTGAGTAGCTTAGGAAGCAGTTCTTGTAAGCATAATGGATAAACTGATTTGATGAGAAATGCATCTATTCATCACATGGAAGGATCCAGGAAATGATTCTCCTGTGACGACATTCATGACTCATGGTCTTGAAAACCAACAGCACTAAACTAGGCCAGCTGAAGAGATCCAGCACTTACAGAGATATAAGGTGAGAGAGAAGAGTGATTTTCTCACTGATTGATCCTTGGAGACCCTGGCCAGCCACTTCTCTGTTTAGATCCATAACATAGTATGTCAATGCCAAGCACACACAACATGAACATATCATAGATTATACTACATGAACCCAGCTCTATATAAAAGTTTCCTAATCTTACCACTGAATTTTTATTTTTTTATATAGTTGAACTTTCTCAGACACAAGATTTGAGGATACCTGCATGCAAATTGGGAAAATAGTACAGAGCATATCCATATCTAAGAAAAATTTTATATCACCATATTGCAAACCACTGCCAAGAAGCACATCAATAACATACACATGGAATTATGATAGAGTCCCACTTGACCTTACAAAATTAAGTGCCTCACAAACCAACTGCCAGCACCCAGCCATAACTGACTAGAGACAATGAGGAAACATACATGTGAGAAACAACTAGACCCGAGTTATCAGCTGCAAAATTACAGGTCACGCCCTCCCAGGCATCCCAGCGTGTGGGAGCACAGGGGTCACCATTCCAACCCATTCTTTGCGGAACCTTTAAAGCAAGCTTCAGTTCCTGCATCGCCATAGCTGCAGAGCACATCCAGGAGATACAGGAGTCAGGAAGGGAGCAGGGAAGTATGACACAAAACAAGTGGCCCACAAGTACCATAGCTGAGCTTAAACTTGATGTCGGTTGCAATGTACTTGTCATACACTTTTCCTTGTCATCAGTACACCACAGTTGTTACAGGAAGTGGACCACCAGCAATCAGTTGTATAGCAAATCCACTACTGACTCTGAACCTGAGAAGTCCAGGTAGGGATGAAATGTCAAGTCAGCAGCTATGAACCAATTAACAAAACAAATATTAAATATTAAAATAGACAAATCCACACCTAGACTGGTTGGCACATGGCTACTACTGAGATCCCTTGTATTCTCATGCAACCCCATACTATGTAAAACAAAGCTGCTGGTGGAATGGCCATTTTAAATGTCATAATTAGGACCCTGTGTCCTGCGAGCTTACGAGTGTCAAAATAAACATGCAATCCAGGAAACAAATAAACTGCTGGACAGCCTGAATACAGGGAGCATTTGCAATGTAGTACTGACCTTCTGTAGCATTTGTTGCAAAATCTGAGGGCAATAGTGCATAAAGCTCCAGACCACATATTGTTGGACTCCCAATCTTGCGCAAGAGGGCAACAGACACAGTTGACCCAGTAAGATTTTTTGCAGTGTAATGCCAGTCATATGCAGCGAAGGCCCCTCCTGCCATATCAAAGATGTCTAAACCAGGTAACACTATCTGGTTGTTGATGCTGACATCAAATACTCGTTGTCCTGGAGCCTTAACACTAGGGTCTATCTCAGCGAAGTGCAACCAAAGAGCATAATCCAGGCTGGGATCCACTTGGAATTCATAGTTGATGTCACCAGTATTGGGCAAAACACGAGCAGTCTGGTAGAGCTTTGGCGGGTAATAATTGGGAGGGACCAATGTGTTGCGGATATTCTCAGATGTTGTAATAACAGACTTGGGGGTACTGCTATATGCATCATCCTTATCCCAACCACGCCCTGCTTGGTCGGTATCATTTGAGTAACCAGGCCCAAAAGCTTCCACATTTGCTGCTATCCTTCCATAATTGACCAGTATGACATTTTGCCCTGTGGTCTGTGCATCATAAGATAGTGAGTCTACTTGGAGAAGTTCCAAGGCCCCAATAAGAGGCGTGTCTGTTCCAATGCTGTAAAAGCATATCGTGGCTGCTCCATCCTGAATGAAGGAGTAGAGGTCAGAGTAGGCACCACTGCTCGCAATTTCAGGTCGCCAGGGTGCACGCCAACTGAAAACTACAGTGCCTTCCACTGACACATCAAAGCTTGGGGAATGTTGCTGCCGGTCATAATTATCATAGACGAAAAACATGCGAATGTAATATCGTCCATTTGGCACCTGAATTACATAGCAATTTTTTTTCCCGAGAGTGACAGGGAAGAACCTCAGAGTGCGCTCTTGCTTCTGAGCAAAACGATCCGGCTCCAGGACTGACGCTGGGGCTCCACCAGTGAAAAAATCATCTGCCTTCCAGGTCTGGTTCACATTGTTCGTGAAGTCCTCAAATCCTCCACAGTCGATGCGGGTGTAAGGATCTACATACACATGAAAACTTTTCCATCAGGATGCAAGCTTCATAATCAACAGATTCAGCACCTGTAACGTGAACACTAAACCCTGACCAGATGCTTATGCAAAAGATTATCTCAAGCAGTATGAAAAGATATCTTTATATAAGACTTTAGTGAAAGTGCCAGCACCGACTCCTTCTACAGCCAACCAAGAGAGGCACATGACAGCCGGATGATTCTTATGCTTTAAAGGTTTTGCTATATCACATGTGAATTTCGATTCTCCATCAATGTGTTAAACTGCAAGCAAGTAGAGTAGAATAACATAGCTACAGTGGCACCATGAGATATCTCCAGAAATTGATAACTTCATTATGTCAACCTGGAAAGATGCTTTCGAAAAATTTCAACCTGGTGACCTAATTGACCGTTAGCTGTGCCCAGAAAATGAGGCTTGTAATGACCATTTGTAATGAGACCTTGGAAGAGAGTCGAACCCTGATTTTTTTTCTCCTTACTAAGCAAAGAGCAAAAGCTGCCATGAATGGTCATAATCATCAAACAAAATGGTAGTGAGCACTGTTGACGTCTCCAAGAGTCTGTGAGTGGACTGAGAAGGGCTACCCTCAAATCACACTGAACTCACCCGAAATACGAGGCATTGGAGTTAACTCCTAATTACCACATTGTTGACCACTTTCACAAACGTGAGGGCTGAGTGGCATAAGAATGGGAGCTACATTGCGGAATGGAACACATCGTACCGCGTTTTCTTTACGCTTTCCTGTAAGAAGAAAGAAGTACCTCAAGCCCTACCTTCCAAATGAGCTGAAATTGGCTCCCATGCTTCCAAATGCCCCTCATCCTCACATTGATGGCGGTATGGGCTGCAGGTAGTGGGAAAGTGCCGCTTTTCTACAACACTTTTGAATGAAATGGCTGATGATTTTGGGATCCGGTGACTAACAAAACTCCTAGTCCCAGAAAGCCCTGAGCCCCAACCTGGTATCCCTAAAGCCAGGTGTCTGCAACATCTCTCTCTCTCTCTCTCTCTCTCTCTCTCTCTCTCTCTCTCTCTCTCTCTCTCTCTCTGTGTGTGTGTGTGTGGGGATCTGAGCAATTTGAGAGAGAGTGAGGCAATGTATGATTTACCATTGGGAACATTGTTCTGCGCGGACACGAGGGCGTAGAGAGCGATAAGCAGAAGCCACAGCAGGCCCCAGGCCATGGTGATGGGCAGGCCGAACACCAGCGCAAACCAGCCCGCGCTATACGGTTTCCCCGCTCGCACTCTCGCCAGCCACGAAGACGATGCTACATCATATGATGGGGTCAGTGGCTCCTCCAGCTCCTCGTCGGCCTCCCCCCCTCGTGCTGCAGCATTCATCATCGGACTCTCCATTATCACCCCCTCCTCCTCCTCCTCCTCTTCCTCGTACTACTACTCGACTGACCGACAACAACGCCCTGATCTTCTTGTGTTCCAATTCCTCCGCCCCGACCTGCAGCTGTACCGCCATCGCCACCCCAAGCAAACCAGCATCCAACTAGCTAGCTGCTCATCAGCAGCACCCTTACAAAGCTCCACTACTTACTTCCCCCCCGCCTTGCCTTGCCTTGCCATCAAGCTTGGGCTCGTCCCTGCACCCTCCCCTCCTGGATGCCAAATATAGAAAAGTCGTGGGCCTTCAAGTTCACTGGAAGGCAGTCAGTGCTTGGGATTCTGGGATCAGTGCGGGCAATGCGATGCGGCGGTGGCGCGGAGCGTGGCATCCCGGCATTTGGGTGAGGACGGAAGGAAGTTGGAACTCACAGTGCGAAGAAGAAGCAGCTGCTGCTGCAGTCTCGTCTAAGGGCCTGAAACGGCTAGCAAACCCCCCAAACTGGGCCTGACGGGGGTCGCACCTGCCGTTACGGGATGATGGTTTGGAGGTCACTTTGGTTTGGGTTTGGGTTGCAAGCGGATAAGGGGATGAGAACGAGACTTCATCCTCTCTTCATCCACATGGCGTCATCCAGGTGGGACCCGCGGCCTCGGCACTGGAGTGTATATGTTTGACAAAGTTTTTGCAAGTTTACCACTTTTGACACACAAAAACTCGCACAAACAAAAAATGCACGTCAATTGACATGCACAATTTAGAAGCTGGCACGTACTATGACTTGTGAAGAAGAAAAAAACACATGTCAATTGACACGCTAGAAATTGACATGACATGTATTACTAGGCAACTTAAGTACTATAAACTGCAACTCAAGTATCCGGAAAATATAACCCATAACAGTAGGAGAACTTCCTACACTCACTTACATACTTAAGTTCGGCGTTCTTTTTGTAATTTCCTTTTTAACCGGGAAGGCTCTAGCTGATACGGTGATCAGAAAGGTGGTGGAGGCTAAGTACAAGACCGACAAGACCATTGTTCTTGGTCTCTTGCGGATGTATTTTCATGATTGTTTTGTGAAGGTATGTGAATGAACAATTTGCCCCAGTAGATCTCAAAGAGTGATGCTTTGGATGGTTAAATAGTAGGTTGATTTTGAGGCGTCACGGGTTGGCACTAGGGTGATTTGAGGTAGACTTTGCATAGTGTAGAGATCTCCTTCAAATTGAGTTTAACGTATAATGTATAATTCATAATGCATGAATTGAAGCTATATTGGAAGCAATATTGTTGTTGGGTCTGTGATTTGAATGTCATCGGCGTTCACAAGTCCCTAAAGTTCGTCACATACTCTAGGCAATAGGAAGATAATCCACTCTCACCAGTGGCACCGCTTACATATGTAATAGATATTTGTGTATGGTATAATTTACATCCTAACAAATATGTCATGAAATATTGTCATGTATGATTGAAATCTGGATGGAAAATCACTTAGTAAGTGACAATACTTGCAACATTGTAAATCTACAATGCCCAATTATTTTTACAAGGAATGGCAAATACTGTTAGGTTAAGATTTAGTGTTGGTTACACTACACTGCGGATTACATTTAGTATTGAGCAAGACAACTAGAATTGGTTTTCTAACTCAAGCATGTGATTTTCATTTTTTTGGGCGCCATGTCCTGGATGTGTGATTTTTTTCCTTGCCGCAAGTTTGTTCAATTGTGGTCTTATTGCTACTCAATCCACATACTCGCCCAATACACAAGTGTCAAGCAAACTCATAAGCTCCAGATACATAATCTCACCAAAACTTTTGAAACAAACTACAAAATCATTCCCGACGTTGGAGAATGAATGTAGACAATTGCAGTCAAAATCGCGAGGAGGCAAAGAAGCAAAGTGGGAGCTCGAAATTATCTCAATTGGGTGGTCATGTAAAAAATCGTAAGCTACTGGCTTGATCAATTGTTGCCTGAGCCATCATGCAACGAATCCAGGAGAGTAACGCAACACATCATGCAAAGCAAAGGTTGTATGGATTGGAGGAGACTCAAATTCAATTGGGGAGTTGTTTGCTTCAATTCTTTTTCAAAGAAAGAAGCCAACACCATGTCAGAAAGTTTGTGTATGAAATCAATCAAAACTTAAATTTCAAATGCTTGCTTAGAGAAGATAGGTTTGCAATAAGTGCAGCTGAGATTTGTGAGATTATGGACACCAATGACATAGCCGACATTGGGTTTGTTGAGGTATACAAAACATTTCAGAATTGTATCATAGCTCCTGGTTCAAGGTTACAAGTCAGATGCTTACCGAAGCCGCGGCATATTACATTGCTTTGAAGAGAAATTAATGCAAATTTGCGGGACTACGTTGAGGATTACTATTCAATCAACAATACTTTAGGAATTTTGCCAAGTCCAAGGTCAAAGAAGAAAGAACCTATACAAGTGGTGTTGACTGAAAAAACTTTGGATGTTCGTAGATGTCAAGGTTGTCCAAAGAACGTTGGTCATCCTCCATGAATTTGCTCATGTTGATCTACGTCTAAAGCGATGGCCTGTCAATGCCTATTCTAATCATTCTACACCGAAGGGGAATGGTTCCAACCATCTATTCACAAAGCCAAGGAGATAGACCCACAAAGCACAAAGAGGGTCGGTGCCTAGGACACAAAGTGACAACTTTGCAAGCAAACTGAGTGGGCTCATGGAGGTGGCCGTGTGGCGTTTCACACCATTACAAGTTGGGCTTTTGATCTAGCTTGGGTCTAATACCCAACTATGTTGTGTTGGTTCTAGGGAAAATATTATGCCGTCATCCTTTCATGATTCTTTGTTTTCTTCAATGAAATACGATTTTAATTATACAGTCCAACAATGGTCTCTTTACCCAATCTTGGCAAAACAACCATTGTATCTATAACCCGCAACAATAGGCCAACCCACAACTAGGTTAATCAAACATGATTTAGTTTTTTAATTTGCTTTATTAGTTCATGATTCAATTTATAAGTCCATCGATTTGGTCACGGCCCATTTAAATATTTCTTTCATTTATTATATTAGCTGGTCAATGGTCTAGTACATTGAAGTATCATGTATTCAAGTCATCAATCTGGCATGCTTTTCTGGAAATCACCTAGCCTTAACTAGGAATTAGATACTTACCATTGGCGAGTCAATAAGTCATTTGGTCTCTCCAACCTCTGCTCCTTCAGACTTCACTTGAACAATTCACAACCAATGGCCCCAACTATTGTCCTTTCATCACCGGTTGAAGTTCGAGGCTTCAGGAGAATTATCGATCGTCTTAGAGGAATCTATGGAAGATACCTCAAATGAATAAAACAAATATAGAAGATGTCAACATGTAAACTGGTTGGATTTATAATCACTAGGTTCTTGACCGACTACAGTCTACCCTCTATAAATGTTAACCCTCGGGAGTGGATCAAAGTTAACATTTATAGAGGTGTTAACAGTTAACAATTATAAAATTACTTTTTTGAGCAATATACAAATCTTAACATTTATAAATATAAGCAATTGTGAAAAGTCCTTGTGAGAGAATACCATTCATAAAATTGCAAACCCAATCAAAACTTTATTCAATATCAAGTTTACAAATCACGGGTGAAGTATGAATCAATGGTTCTTCGGTGAGATTCATCTGCATTCACAACTTGCAAATATTTCTCAATCTGCACCAACAAACCCACATACTTGGACACATCACATGAACGTGATTCCATGTACCTTCTAATGGTACCAAAACTAGATTGCAAGTCACTATAAAATGAACTGGATGTGTAGTTTTTATCATCCATATTATGGTTGTATTTCATTCGTTAACATTTATAGAGTCAAATTTACAAAGAAGGGAGTGCCATTTTGTTAACAGTTAACACGTTTAACATTTATAGTGTGCAATATGTGGGGAGTAGAAGAAAGTTAACATTTAGAGAGGGTTAACACTTATAGGTGTAACATTTATAGAGGGTGGACTGTATGCCCAAAAACTTACTTGGCATTGCTTTGGTTGTCCCTCGACTAAGGAATCTCTCTCCCTTTGATCGACACTTGGAAATTCATCCCATACAAATCAATTTCTCCTTCTCTCAAAAAATAACGGGTAATGCTATTATATGCTCTCAATTTCCAGTCACAACACATCGAATGTAGACACAATTTATATTCAACCACACTATAGCTTGACTCACATAGGCTACCATGAAATCATGCACTCCCAGACGATAGTCCAACTCCAAGAAACTCTCCTCAACATATTAAACAGTTAAGATACTAGCCCCAATTTCCCTAGACTTATTCTTGCAATAGGAAAACACTCAAAGTTCCCCTTCCTGATTTGTACAATGGATGTCAATTTCAATAGCAACAAACATGAGACTATAGACTGAATTTGGAGTTTCGGCTTATATTTTTGAGGTCACGACCGCATGCTCCTATTTCTTCCTTGCACAAATTAATTTCCAAGTAAACTGACAAACCGGAATATCTCACAATCAAATACACTCCAGTACATTCACCTTGGAGGCACAAAAATTAATGTAAATTCAAACAGTTGTCTTGCAAATTAAGGAAAACTACGTGAGGGCACACCGACCGAGACAAAATCTAGTAATAAATTCAATTTTCAAAGTTTGGCAAAGTTTTGGTAACATACAAAACAAATATTGTGGTAAGAGGGACAAGAGAGAGAGAGTTTTTCCTCAAAACTACCAAACTATATACATTTTTTACACACATGTGGATATGAGGATTCACACATGTTTCTATCAAACCATGGCTCTTACAATCTTTACTTTCTGATTTCTTGGTCCATAGCCCATTTCAAACCTATTTAACCAAGATATACAAGCTTTTATAAAGTAGTTTTCTCACTTAAACCTGACTTGTGCTAAAAATTTGAAAAATCCAATATTACATAGCCCCCTAGTGAAAATGTTGCTAGTCCCTCAGCAACCTAATGCATTCTTTATCTTTGCGCAAATTCTAGTTGAATTGTAGCACTCTCTTCAGTTGTCCACTTGAGATCTTTGGTCTCTATCTTCTCAATAGCTCGTCGTAGGTCTTCATCTCTTGTCGGTGATTCAAGCGCATTCAGCCTCTGCCAATGAAGAAATCACTCAAACGGGCCGGTTTTTGTATGCGGAAACTCATTGATTAAGGATTTGTGAGTTCCTACAATAGAATGACTAATGGCCACTACCTCAATCATCCAAACCCACCTAGGAGGTCGGTATTATAATATCAGTATTAACCATAATTCATGGTGACTCTCTGAGAACTGGTTTACATCAATGGTCACATTTCATTGACCACACCAATATGCAAATATGTTTGAAAAAAAATTGCTCGGAAACAAATTGGGTCTAAATGGTGAAAGTGATTCTCAAAAAACTTCTTGTAGGTCAATCAACATTCGGCAGTTGTGGGCTTGGGTCCTTGTATTAAGGGCCAGTTATATTCCTACATTTGAGAGTGTAGCTCATTGGACTCCACTTGTATCGTTGAGTGCACAAACAAAAATTGGGATGATTTGCCACTACTGGAGGTAGATCCATAGACCATTGTCTTCAAATCTTGCGGTAGTGTATATCAGATGGCACAGTCTTTGTGCGTGACAATCCAAAATATTCCAATAGCCAAGAAATGGTTGACCATGTAGGAACATGCTCTTTGGTAGGGTTATCAAACGTTTGTGAGTACTACCCTATATACCGAAGAGTAAGAGGACTGCCTATCAAAGGAAGGTCAACAAATTGATAGGAGGGGGTAATTCTAATTGTATTTGATCACGAAGACCAAGAAAGGGTCGTTTCTGAGTTGTGACCTCTTGAATATAATGCTCTAGCCTATTAAATAATCTATCATATTCGAATAAGTAATGTGATGTTGTCACATTGATACTGCTAAAAATCGTGATTCTTTGATTGTTGGCGGACAAAACTCGAGATTAAAAATTACGATCACGTAACTGCAACAATAATCCTTGTAAAATTTTTTGCCCTCCTGCCAAGTATTCCCAAGTCCGTTTGCATTGAAAAAAAAACTTGCGAGCCATAGTCTCTCCAATTTACCATCCTAGGCTTTGCATTTGCTGATAGTTGATGTTGAAGCAACCATTGATGCTCCAGTGTCGAATAATATAACAAAATTCTAGTTCCCAGGTCTCCCAACACAATGAAAGCAGAATGGGGGTCGGATAAATTCAGGTATTTTTGTGCTAAAATTTTAGCCAGCAAATTCTTCACTCCCCAGTCTTCACACTATCACCATATTTTTAAGAATTGACCTTGGTCATACCAACACCCTCTCCTCTATCCACTTATTAGGAAAAATATCCCGTTTGTTCTCATACATCTAGAACAACTCTTTAGGGGCAAACCCTTTACCTTCCCACTTCCACAATTCCATACCTGCATCTATCGTCAACGAAGGGGTGTTTACAAAGTTCACGTCTCATGGGTTGTTGGAAGACTAACCCTTATTTTTGGCCCAATTGACCACAATCCTCTATTTTTCCAACTCCCATTCATGAAGCTAGATCCCCTCCCTTTGTTGTCAGTTTTCTATGGTCAACTGTCTTAATTGCCTCTCACAAGTCTTCAATTCCTCTTGTATTTCCCCACCTCGTTGCATTTGCTATTGTAGAACATTTTCTCCTCTAGTCTCATTTGGCACTCACTTAGTGCCTTCTGACCGTTTTCAATTGCTACCAAAATTTCCATTTTATCCCTCATAGCTTGGGCTAATTCATAAAGGTTCTTACATTTTTTGTTTGGCAATCAATTAGGGCTTTGCTGTTTTCCCATAGTTGGTCTTGTTTTTCGTCCGCCAACTACTGCAAGATCTGTAGTTGCCTTTTCAACCTTCAATTTTTTGCTTATAAGTCTCTTGTTTGCTCCATGCTAGTCAATGGACTTGAGCTAGGTGTTGATGTGGAAGGCACATCCACGGGGAATGCTTGTGGGGGCAAGTCTTGAATCTAGATAAAAATATAGAATGCCGAGAACAATTCTAAGGGTTTGGAGTTCTCGTCTTGGCGCCTTTGTATATTTTCTCCCATTTTTTTGATGCACAATTCAAACCCAATTCATCTTCTTGCCTTCCCAAGTGTGCATAGTTGCAACAATGATCCTCTAAGTCATCCTGTCTTTTTGAGGTATGAAAACCAAGTAATCATTCACAAATTTGAGCCCTGGTCTCGAGTGATGCTTAGCCTTGTCCACAAAACACCCTAGAGGAGTTCTAGGGAATTCTCCCTCAAACATATTCTCATGTTGCTTCTTGGTTAACCCTGACATTTTTCCAACAAATGCCCTGTCTTTTGGCAGCCTTAGGTGCCTTGCTATCATTCCTTTTGAAAAGTTGATTGTCCTCCCATCCACCATAGCAGTTTTGGTATCCATGGAACATGTCTCAATGAATCAAGTAACCCTTTCCATGTACGTCAGCCTTGTTACACTTTGAATCCCACAAAGTTATTAAAATCCCCCATTGTTTCCAATTTTGCTCCGTTGTCTTTCCAAGCAACCTTCAAGGGCATAGTAACGGTTGGCAAGACAATAGGCTTAATAGTCAAGCTTGATGCTTCCACCTTTGGCTTGTCCTCCCCCCCCCCCCCCCCCCCCCCGAGTGGCATAACTAAAGATAACCATGGCCTTCTTGGTTACGAAAGCAATATCCGTTACCTAAAGATTTCCTATAGTCTGCAACATATTTTTGCATTCCCTGTTCATGTAAGTAGTTCCTCATGCCTCAATCACACCAAAATTTCCGTCTAATTCCAACCATGAGAATTTTATAGCTCTAATTACAGTATACACCAATTTTATAGCTCACCACTTTTCATACTATTACAGCCGGAGATGCTAACGGATGATGTTTGAGTTGGCTAATGTGATCAACCCTTGAGGCAATTGACTTAGTGCAAGCAAGGTTGGTATTTTCAATATAAATGAACAAATTTTACTGCCCTAGCTCAATCCTTTAGTAACGACAAAAACCTTCTTTCTAGGAAATTACAATGTTCCAAAAAGAATTAATCCATTGGGACAGTCCTATTCATCCAAGATGTTTCCCACAATCTATGGACCTATCAATTACTTACAAAATGAAGTGTATTCCCTTGCTATCTTAGAGAGAATTTTTAGACATTAATCTACTTAGTAATGTCCTACTCTCCTTTATTTTCTCTCATGGTGATGACTAATTTGATTTCTACTTTGATGTTCAGATCCTTAAATCATCTCACTTTTCTCCCTACACTTGATTTATTCTATTTTCCTAGTTCACTTGGGCAACCATTGATTGTTGGTGTGACATTGATTTTATCCCTAAGTTCTCTCTACTGAGATAAAGGCATAATAAAGTTAGTAGATGAAGGATTTAATTTTCTATTTTATGATAAGTGTGATGATTCCTTTGGCAAGTCCATTATTCTTTAGAGCTTGAAATGTGGCCAATTTTTCAAAAAAAATTGCCAAATTGTCATGCTTTCTTCTTTAAGGCTCTATTATTATATTTCCAACATCTATTTTTGTACTAGATTTGCAGGATTTTTTTCCTCTCTTTGCAAATAGTTTCTATGAAAATATACTTCCTAGGGAGTAATACATAGTTTCATATTGTAAAAACCTAACTGTTCATACCATTGCTTTCTCATTATTTCTTATGAGTTCTCTCGACTGAAATATTACTCACATTCTACAACACCTGCAAGTTCAAGTAGTTGCATGACCTCGTTGTAGGAGTACGTCGGAGCATGAATGAACTTGTCACTATCATAATCCATTTTGCACAAAAATCTAAACACATAATAAAGATGTTTGCAATACACCCATTTCTCTTTCTTTCCCAAAGACTGAGATGTCATTTTGGTGAAGTTAGGGCATGTGCAATGCGGCATGTCGCCAATTGTGACACGATATGTGATGTCCTCCTTGGAGACGATGTTGATTAGCACTCCAAATCATGGATATGGAATGACAGTTATTCCAACCACATAACAACCGTCCATAAGCCCGACGCTCTCCCATTTGCTTTTATGATTTATTGTCGGTTCTGCTAGATTGCGGCGCACTGACTTGCCAAACCTGGAAGTTGGGTGGGCATCCGGATTTAGTGGCACATGAAAATCTGTCCGAGGGATTGGGAGCATCGCAATTGTCGAAAGCCTACAGCAAGGAGAGAAAGCCTCCCTCTGCTGCAATTGGAACCCAACATCTTTGAATGCCAATACTTCATGCCTTGAGAGATTGGTACCTATCTTCACAGGCCATATGCTAGGAACTACATGCTAGTTTAACACACATACTTCTTCTTGCTCCCACTTACACAACGTTTGATGTCATCAGGGCAAAACCAAAATTCGTACTCCACATTGTTGGTGGAGCGGTATTCCTTCTTCAATCCTTTGTACGTGGGAGTTGGTGTGCCATGTTTGCCAGTTCCAACTTTGGCATTGCATAAAATCCATGTATTGGCTTGCATTGCCCAACATCTTTTGGTAGAGTTGGCTGGCAATCTTGCAATATGCCAATGGGAAGAAGAACAACCAGTCTCTAACATTGATGTGATATGTGCCACACCATGCTCTGTAGAAACCAAAGATTCCTCTATGCATGTCCTTGTAACCTAGTGTTAGGGCGAGGAATGGAGTAATTCACTTTATCGGGTCGATATGAGTCACAATCCACACCCGGTGGCAGATCAAACTTTTGTTTGGTGGATCTAAACAACTCAAACCCCTCCAAAGCACAATCCCTAGTATTGAGATCTTCCAACCCTGGATAGGACTTCATGGTATCTGCCAGTAGTTTCGAATCTCCGCACCTGGCAACAACTTTCAATTTCAATGATACATAATAAGAACCTTTACCAATAGAACCACCTCTCAACCACAATCTATAATTTGCAATCTGCATGAATGCACGGATTAAATTGTCCATTGTTGCTTCATACATGCAAGTCATCTTGTTTCCAGACTGCTAGAGCCATTTGTTGTGCATTGTTTCTGCAAGATTACACGATGGTATTTTTGCACGTTCGTCCATTGTCATATTCTGCAAACATTACACAAATTATAATAGATGGTATATATAAATATATATCATGGATATTTAAAAGTAAAATAACATCTGAAATACATAGTGACGAAACACTTACAAGAATCATGTGACCACCCAATTGCCTATAATGAAAATGCCAGAACCCCAACCACTTGGATAAGCCGAGAATACATTTTTCTATGGCAACTCTGGATGACAACCATCATAACGAATGACATGATATTTAGTTTCAGCTTCATTAATTGTTTTCGCGTCTTTATTATCCTTGCATAGTTGTTCGTGCTAAAACTACAAAGATGTCTTGATATACTTCTGCATCACCTTATCCAAACTCTGTGCCCAATGAAAAAGACAAGTACGCTCACGACCCACCATTGGCAAACTTGGGTCACCTACACCATATATCTTTCTGACCGCATTCTAATTAGCCTGAAAACTGTCTATCATGAAATCCTTGAAATTCACTTTCGACACTTCATTCTCTGACATGACAAAGTTCAAGTTTTCCCAAAAAAACGTTTGAGCTACGCCATCTTCAGATTGCATGTCACAATACGCAATGGTCAGTACCTTACAGTACTTGCTATCGTACACATGACATGCAAGGGTGGTCTAGTCCTTCAGACGTTTGACGTGGTCAAACATTATCCATGAATTCTCTATATCTCCTCCCACCTACATACATTTAACAAGATCCATACCACAACCTGGAAGATCTACAAACATTTTGAAGACAAATACTTTGTCTTTGGATTGTCCCAGGAATCTACTACCATGAACGTACTTGAAGCCCGAATGATCTTTGAGCGTCATGATATTATCCATCATACACATTCTACTACGAACAAAACACTCTGAACCCGATACAAACTTACGACAATTTGGAGAGGCAAGAGTACTAAATTTATCCATAATGATCGTCAATGACGAACCTGCTAGGTGATGTCTTTCACCATTTGATGGAAATTTTAAGAGGTAGTCTGCTATGAATTTTTTGCTTGTTGCCATAATTATTGCAGAGTTTTTGGGAGTGGGTGTTTTCATGACCTCATTGGCAACGCATTGGTAAGCCATGCCAAGTAACTCACGACGTGTACCATTTGATACATGGTATTCATGAATACGTAGATGTATACAAGCTCTTGATATCCATGGGGATGTGAAGTGAACATATATTATGCGAGCATGACACAACGCAATACACACTGGCATTGAATAACATGCCTTACATTCCAATATCGATTTTTCTGGGGCAACATCTCCCACAAAAAATGGGATAAAAGTCGATCCAATCTATTTGGTGCAGTTGGGAACACCTCCATTGCGATACATATAATCACAATATGTATTTGTGCACTGTAAATGACTAGCACATGAGGAATGTCTAAAAGAGAGTCCAATTTTTTTTTGGATATTTGTTTTTTTTTGTACACCAAGAATATCCATCGCACATCTTATCCATGTCATCCATAGAACGTCCATATGTACTACAAACATCCACATTTATTGAAGGTAAGATGAATATAACATCACCATCAAAAGATGGTGGCAAGTACGTGACATCATGTACATCTATACTGTCAAAATCAATTGCAGTAAGATCATATTTAGACCTTCTTCTAGACTTTGTCATTTTTAATGCATCGACAATATTAAAACCTGAAGAAGATGAAGAATGATGAAGAGGTGGACGTTGAGATGGATAACTATGGCGAACCAATTTCATATACGACAAATTGTGAGGGGTTTTATCAACATCCATAGAGACCAAAACCGGATTGGAAGGCTTAGTCTTAGAAGAAAAAAATGATGTATAAAAAAAATCAACAACAGAACAAACATTTTCATCTGAATCCAACAACACAAGAATATCATCGTCACTTGGTTCTATCTTGACAGTAACCATAGTAGGTACATTGAGAGTAGATGCGTCATACTCATTTGTCAATAATATAGTGGACGCTTGCATCTGGGAATCATGAAGCCCTAAAATTCTAAATGATCCTGGACCCAAAATCCAAACATAACCATATTAATACATGTTCTTGCTCCACGTACATGGATCCTATTCAGAGATTGAACCTCAAACTAAGCAAATCTTCTCAGACCTTCACATGATGATCATCCTTAAGAGGCAAAATGAAGGGTACAAATGATCCAGATGCTTTAATGATAGCTATTTTGAAATAAGAGACTTTAGAAAATGAGAGACATTGGAATGTCTAGATAAGAGACAGTTTGTATTGGTAGTTTTGGACCTTTGCAACAAACCCTAAATGAGAAAAATAAAAAAACATGAATAAATCTTAATATCCAACAACTATAAAGGTAAGTATATTCAAATAATAGACTAGAAAGCAATAAACGAGTCTCTACGTGAAAAAAAAAACAAGGAAATTGTACGTTGGCAGTATATTTTGGAACAAGTATTATAATCAATGTAATAAAACCACGCATTGATAAGATTCAATATATTTATATTTATATATATGAGTATACACCAAACTTCATATGAGTATTATAGAGAGTGGGTTGTATAGCGTTTAGAATTTATTTTTATAGATAGAAGAGGTAGATCAATAGGAGATTAATACACAATTTAGTGGAAGAAGGAAGAGACGAAAATGATTGTATTTTACAAGAAAGAGAGAACGAGAAAGAGCAAACAATATGAAGAAAAAATCTAACATTGTATTACATAAATATATAGGCAATTTAGCAGGAACACAAAAGAATATAGATTTGAATGATTTGGAAGAAAAAAATAAGGAGGTAAGAGAAACAATTTGATGAGAGCAATATTCAGCCAGATCGTTGACCAAACGTTTTAGTTTGTTGAATGTGCATAATTTAACTAAAAAGTCATTAAGAATGATCTACGCACATTTGCATAAGAATACCTTCTATGTATCCAACCTACTTTATTTCCTATCTAAACACTAGCTCAGTAGGGGATAACACCAGTCAATGTAGACAACCGGATTTGAACCCCTAGTTAGTGCAGACTGAAATATAACTCTCTTTGGACTACATGCATCCACGGGATGTCTTCAATTTTTTTTTTACTCACACTTATATTTATTTGTCAAAGGTATATGATCGCTTCTAGCTAGGTTTCTATAAGCAACGAAAAATACGTATGAGAATTTAAAGGATATTAGTAGAACTGCCAATTACCCCCCCCCCTTGGTGTATGAAAGTAGAAATACGTATGAAGACCCAGGGGTATTGGCGGCATTGCCAATAACCCCTATATATGAAAGTCAAAACACGTATAAGAATCCAATGATATTAGCAGCACTACCAATACCCCCCTGTTGTGAGCTAAAATAAGCACCCCTTAGGTTTCCAAGCCAAAGGGTTGTGTTTCACTTACCTATTGTTTACAAATAATATTTTTTGGGTTCGGAAGCCTTGCGGGTGAAAATATGCTAATTAGCCTTGCTAAACATATAATTAACTCAACACAGTCGTAATTGCCAAAGAATATGTAATTAAAAACCTATTTATATAGTTATCTTACTAAACTTAATACAAAGTGGCCTAAAAGCTAACATGACATTTGAACATTTCTAATTATTTGAAAGAAAATATAAGGAGAGAAGATTTTGGTAAGCTGCTTCACGGAAATGCTTATAACTTCTAGTCAAATTTCTAGAATGGAATGAAACAACTACAGCATAAAGATAATTTTAATATCTACCTAGAATTATAAAATTAACAAAAAATGGAGACCGTAGCAGACCGAGGTGAAGCTACAAAGTCAGCAGTGTCAAAACAAAAATTGTGTCATGGGCATGTCTATTACTTATAGAAGAAATTGTGAATTACTATAAGACCAATTTTGTTAGAAAGACAACTTTACAAGTTATCTATTCATATAAAATATGTTAGAATTTGATTTTACATCAAGATGTTGTGAGCTTTTGAAATCGGATGTCCTTTTTAAGTCCATAAACATTAATTTAGTTCGCATTCTATAGAAAATACTTATGTTTTATTATAAAGAAAGAGGGATGATAGTGCAATTTCAACACAAATAACAAGAACTACATGAACTATAAGAAAATTCATTTATTAAATGATGAAAAACACACTTCGCTGTATTATAAGAAATACTTCACATTCATAACTATCAAGTCACTAACTATAAGTCATTTGCTCGAAGGTAACGTCAATCAAAACGGAAGTGATTGGGATTGGAAAAGAAATATATTAGTCTTCAAGAAGTTTGGACCTCCGAATTCCGAGATCAAGAAAGAATTGAAGAGGTGGTGAGAGATGTCTTAATGGACCTTTGACACCACTTAAATTGGGTTGTCTTACGTAGCGGGGTTGAGTTCCGTTATTGACTTTTGCTTCGCCATGTATTCCCTTGCATGGGATCCTCTTAGCAACCATCGACCATTCTCGTTTATGTTTTATTCATTTTTAACTTAGTAGTGTCAGAGGATATTTGTAAAAATGAATCTCACTATATCGAGGCGAATCGGCTAAATTAAAGGGCATTTTCGATAGTCAAGGTCGTTTAATTATTTTAACGTTTAGCCGTCTTTGGATCTTTTGAATATTATGAACCTTAGCCTTATTAACAACTTACTTATTGACTTTAGTTTAGTGAATCCTAAAAAAATCATCAAATAATTCATTGTCGCTTGTTTTTTTAGCAATTTATTTACTAAGCTAACTTTTAAATGTAAATTTATCCAACCAACCTAATATTTTATTATCTACCACTTATTTCTCATTAATACTAAGTTAATTTAATATAAATATAAATAATCCTTCTCACCTATGTATAAAAATGAAATACATATAAAGGCCCCGGAAGCATTAGAGGCACCGCCAATACGTTTTTAAATATAAGAGTAGAAATACGTAGGAGGGCCCCGTTGGTATCGACGGCACCACCAATAACTTTAAACGTCCATAGTAATTGAAGATTTTGATGAAATATTGTAAAATAAAAAAATTCAGATTCATTTGGTGTGATTCTACCATTTGTTTAAATAATATTTTTTCATATGAGTTCATATTTTGTTTTTAAAATTTTATTGAACTTCTTCATGAAAAATTATTTCTTGTCTTGAATTGAATTGAATTGATCAATAATTTATACTTTGATAAGTTTTTATATCTTTGTTGAAGATGGAGACATGCGATAGTTCAAAGCATTTGGCTTCTGATAGCAAGCCATATAATGATTTATGTGAATTGAATGTTGAAGTGGTTTCTTCTTATGTGAAAATATATTTTTAGTGATCATTTGTTTGATTCTAACTTAATGATTGAAAATCTGTAGTTTCAACCTACTTTAATATCAAGGTTCTTGATTCTTTTAAGTTGTTCTCTTTCAATATGTTTGGTTCAATCAACCTTGATGTTAGATGTTCTAAAGTTTGAACAAAGATATATTAATAGGTTAGATCTAGAATTGTGGTATTATGTATTTCAGTGGTTGACAATTAAATGGAAACTAAAAATGTGATTTCAAAATTAATAAATTTGTAGAATATACACTGGAAAAATTCAAGTACAAAATTCGATGAGTTTCTAAAGAAAAATGATGTTTTCAACAAATTTGTGTATAAAATATTTTGGGTTTGGGATGGGAATCATCATTTGCAAGCATGGATGTCTATTATTGATAAGTATCACTCTAGAGAGGCAACTTGGCACATTTCTATAGGTTTTATTTTGTTAAATCCATCCCCTAATGTTTTTGTGTTGCTCACTGCAATGCATGATTTCAACATGTAAATTTTTTTATTTTTTTATTTTTTTATTTGTCAAAAAAATTATTTGTTTTTTATTTAAATTTTTATCAATTTTTATTGGTTATTTTAGTCATGTTAAATATTCACATGTGAAAACCAACGTTGTTCATCAACTGTATCATTTGCAAGCTTTAGGAAGTATACCCATTAAAATTTTCAAAAATCTATTGACACCTTACCAATACAAAAAATGCATCACAAAGACAACTGCAGTGTGATACTCGTGTACATGGGAGATTTTCTTAGATTATTTATATAATATAAGTTTCATACCAATTTTTATTTTATTTTCATAATAATTCTGATTTTCATCGTATTTCTGTATTGGACTATTTGTATTATTTATTCAACGTGATATTGCTGATACAAAAAATTTGGCCAAGAAAAAATGTTTTGAGCTCACTTAAAAACATGAGAGGTCTGCCAAAGGAAAAACTGAATTTATGAATGCAGCAATGGATGCAAAACATGTAAAACTAGACTCTAGTCTTGCAAAGCAATTACCCATTACATATCCTAGTTTAGAACATGGTTTCTTTGTTCTAATCAAACGGCATTATGATTTATGTTATGAAGAACCTTAAATGAATCAAGAAAAACTTCAACATCTTGTGACATCGAAAGTAGATGTCATGCAGAAGGTTAAATGGTTGTAGTTGTGGAATTCAACTCCAACATTTCATATGTATTTAAAATTTCTAAAGATATATGTTTTCGATAAGGCTTGTGTTTTGTGGTTATACAAAGCAATATTTTGGAGTCAGGTATGAATATCTCGTTCAAGTATGTTTTAATTTGAATATTTTCTTTTCTTTTATTTTCTTTATTTTATTTTCTTTATTTTCTTTCAACAGTTGGCTAAAAAAACTCTTGCTCTTTATGAATCCACAATTTCCGAATTAAACATCACTATCAAGATCGTCCTTGCATCGGCGACACCTTTGCCATTTTTTGTTGATTACATTGAATCTTGGAGGATCACTTGTTGGGAAAGAAAATTTTTCAAATTGTTCAAATCGAATGATGACATTATGAAAAACAAGACTTTTAATAAGCAGTTTGAGGACTTCAAGCCATGAGGCGGATTATTTACAAGTATATGTGATATTTGTATTGAATATTTTTTTGTTTGATACTTTTGATTTTTTGATTTTTTGTATTTTTTTTGACTTGGTTCTAATTTTTTGGTTTACACATATTCTTTAAGCGTGTGTTACTGCCTGCCAATGCTATGAATAAGCTACCAATATTTTTCGACAGTTTCATGAACGTTTAATTGGAGAATTTGATGTTCACTCCTTAAATATGCAACTATTGGAATGAGGTCCTTTAGTATGAATGTGGATGGTATTTGGATTGTCCTAAGAGTAAAAATCCCGCATTATGAATTGAAATTGCGTAATCATCTTGAGTTAGCATTTGTTCTACTTACAGTGGAGGAAGATTTTCCACGTAGTGCACCCACAAAAGGCAAGAGGAAGAATATTATTCAAGTGCCCGAACAATCTAAAGACAATTGTGTCATGAATGATGAACCTTTTGACAAGATTCTTAAGGTTTCCAAACCTACAACTTCATCACGTACCAACCCTGCTCTTTCTACTATTTTGAAGTCTTTTACTTCTTTAAGAATCAATACTAAAGTTTCTCAAACTACTTAATGTAGTGATGACAATGACTCATTTGAGTTTATTTTGAGTGATTTTTTATTGAACATATTGAATGTCAAAGAAAAAACTGGGTCTTGGCTTTAATCTTTTTACGACATCAATGCATTTCTTACTAAGATATTTTTCTTACCGATTTTTTTCAAAATTTTATGGTAAATAATAAATCCAAGTTTTTGGCTCAATAATATACAGAACTCTATTGGTTGTATATATGTTATTCAGGTTGGTGCAAGTTATACATTTTACTTTCAAGGTGTTCCGAAGGCAACACCAACATTTGATTTGGTTATTGCAGATATTTTGGAGGGGCTTCATGTGCCTGGAATTTCAACACCTCCGTCTTCAATACCTTCTTGAAATGCAAAATCTAATAAATTTCTTCTTGTTTATTTATTTATTTTGCATGCAATATCTTTACGATGATGGTGTTTTGTTGATATTTCATTCTAAAGATCCAAAGTGGATAAAAGAATTGTCTACATATTTTTTCAATTATAATTTCAAGGTTGGTCATGAACCTTGGACTTATGTGAACCTACTTCATCTAGCCAATTCTCGCAATCCAAACAAAACGACTAGTTCCACAACTCATTTTCATCATATTTTTATTTTTTTTAATAAATCATGTTGTTTGTGTACATTATAGTTTGATTGGTTTGTTATTTTACTTATTTTATATTTGTTGTGCAGACCATCAAATTCACTGCGATCTTACTTGTACATTCTTTCAATGATACTTCTCGATTGAAACGCATGCCTTTGTCTTTTCATATGAATATTAACAAAGATCTTTCGGAGAATGATATGAATTTGGATGATGATATTTTATACAACTTCACGGATGTTAGTTCTCAACTAATGAGAGATGATGGTATCACACCTTGGAGAGGCCCGCGAGAAAAACATTCATTGTTCTTCCAATGTTTGATTGGTGCTCTTCAAAACCCGAAGGCATTGTTACAGACCTCACTGTTGGCACAGGTATAAAACATTATGTTTTTGTTTTGAAATTATTTTATTATGTCTTCTTTACAAACTAACATGTTATGATTTATTAATCTTTTGATAATTATTTATTATGTCTTTGATAGGACCCTCCATACATGTTTGCCGCGCTTTGAAGCGTCGCCTCTTGGCATTGAAAGGTGATAAAGATGTTTTTGATTCTGTCTTGAAGTCTTGATTATACAATCTCCTTTACCTATTGGCAAAAATATCAATTTTGAAGACTCGGATGATTGTCTAATTGTTAATCGCGAGGCCATCAATTTATTTTGTGAGTAAGTTTTGTTTGTTTATCTTGTTCGAAAGTTCATGTGGTTGATTGTATAATTTTTCCTTGCATTATATTGTATATGTATTTAGTTGGATTATTATGCATACATCATTAATTATTAACACATCTATGTTGTCATGTGCTAGCAATGTGATACCACAATGCGACCTTTTTTTGAAGTTCCAAATTTTGTAGCAAGTCCGTCACCTCCACGAAGCCTCCTTATCTATGCCGAGACTATGGCTTTTGTTCTTGCTGCTCAATATTCCCCTTCCTCTATCCATAGCAAATCTAAACATTATGATTGTCGGGTTTTGGAGTTCATAAATTTAGAGGCCAAATCATGATCAACATCCATCACTTCAAGTTATACTGATGGTTAGTTTTTTGTTAGCACGTGTTCAACTATCATATTCATTATTGGTATCAATTCTTTAATATACATTAACTTATGATATACCTTGAATGACTTACACATGTGTTGTATCCAACTCTATCTTTTTTTAACTCTCTTTATTTATGTTGTATAAATGACCAATTACAAAATTGAGTATCATTTGCACCATGTTTTGTTTCATTGTTCAATGTGTTCATACTATGAATGTTAATGATCATCATTATCATGAGCATCATTCACTTCAATTTTGTCCATTCCATTGTCATACGGCATGCAATACAACTATGAAAATTTGTATATGATAAATATATATATGCCCCTAGTCGTGTACATATTGGTCTTTTTCGTTGCTCACTACTCACAATCTAGCATTCATGTTGTTTGTCCTCCCCAATCTTCTTATTATTGAACCCTAAAAAATTATTTCTTTAGGCCACGGTTATAGGATACTAGGGGTCTTATTACCAAATATTTTGTTTTCTTCACCGCTCACAAATTACCGCTCATCACTCATCGCTCACGAGATAGCACTCCCCGACTGTGTCTGATAACTCCATTGTCTTTGGTGACCTTGTTTTCTGAGTCTATTGCATGGTAGATTGTTTTCATGACTATTTGTTTTCCTTTGTTTCTCTCAACAAGTGTTCACTTAGACTATTTCCTTCATTCCAGGCCTCTCAAAACTATCTCTCTTGATACTTTATTCAATCATGTGATTCTTGATTCAATTCTCTCCAGCTTTCATCTAAGTCAAAGTAGCCTTTCAAAGAAAGAGATTTCCCACTTTTTTAATTCTCACTTTCTCTCTTCTCACTCATTCACTCGGCAAGTCCATAGTATGAGAAAGCATATCCGCAACCTTTGCTTCAAGGAAACCATTGTCTTGGTATACTCACAACACAAATTTTCAACAATTTGTTTATAAATTATATATACCTCATACACATAAACAAGGTATAGGGTTGGAGTTCTTACTTGTTATTTTGCAAAATAACCACTTTGTCGCCTTTACAACTATGTCAAACTTGCATTTGCTCCCACCTCACTCATGCTCCAACGGAAGAAAAAAATGCCTCCAGTTATCACTGTTGCAACCTCTTCAGACTACTCATCTCGTTTTTTTACTGAGGTGTAGACTGTCATCTTCCTAACTTCGGAAAGGGATTCACTCGGGTGCTTGCCGGTGCAACCTCATTGTTTTTGTTCTTCTCCATCGTCCAAACAGACTATTGCCTCGCCCGTTCTTGAATTGATTTGTCTGCTGTAACTGCTAGTCAATTCACCTCTTTGGCGGCTCCAAATGTCATAGTAATGATGATTTAAAATCACTAATGGCGCACTAATGAAGCTTATACCTAACCCGCCATCATTTTGTCCTCTTAACGTTTTTAGCTAAATGACTAAGTCCCATTGAATCTTTAACTTTAAACAAAGGACTAAGCATGAATTTCAATTATTTTAAGTAGGTGGATGATGGTTATATGAACTCATTTAATTAGCTGATTTTATTAGGTTATACCAAATTTCTCAATTTCTATTTGAATAATGTTAATTGGTAATGTTATGTTTCCAGTTTATTTGTGTTCGGTCACCAAAAATTTCATTTTACATCATTTTTTTTAACATAGATAATTAAATAATTAAAGTTGTCAAATTAATTTCAATTTTTAATATCTACACCAAAGAATAAGGTTTCCCGTCCCTTATATATTTAATTGTCCTCAATGACGTGATATTTCTTCAAACGATAGCCATTTATTCGCATGGATAAGGGAGTTCCTTCAAAATCAATTAGGTCAAAAGATCCATTGTCATATGCAATCTTAACTTAATAAGGGCCCATATAATGTAATTTGGATTTACCTAGAAATCTTTGAAACGGTTGTCATAAAATATAACCAAATCATCAACAATGATTGTTTTAGATTTCATTTTGATGTCGTAATATGTCTTACGCCATTTTTGAATGGCTACTGCATTTAAGTAGGCTTGATTTCTTATTTCATCCAATTTTTCTAACGTTGTTATTCTCTCTTGGAGGGATTCTTCATCACTCAATATTTCCTCAATAGCAATGCGTAATGAGGATAATTCCAATTAAATTGATAGGATAGTTTCTTAACCATAGACTAATTGAAAGGGTGTAAACTTAATTGTAATCTTATAAGCAGTATGATAAGCCCATAGTGTATTCCACAACTTACTATCCCAACCAGTCATAGAATTTTGGATAGTCTTGGTGATGATCTTGTACAAAATACCATTAGTCTTTTTAGTTTGACCATTAGCTCGTGGATGATATGATGAAGTGAGTCAATGTTTGATTTTATATTTCTCTGTTAGTTATTTGATAACATCATTCACAAAGTGATTTCCTCGATCAATCACCCATTCCTTTGGACAATAATATTATAATAAGATATTTTCTATCAAAAACTTAGCTACCACGTGATTATCATCTTTTCTAGCGGCTTCAACTTCTGCCCATTTAGTGACATAGTTTGTGGCCACTAAAATATATTGATATCTTCCATGACGACTTGGAGGATTTATGGGTCCAACAAATTTAATTCCTCGTTTCTCAAATGGTAAAAGGGCTAATATGGGTGTAAGTGGCATTGCTGAAAAATCAATTGGCTTAACTATATTTTGACAAATATCACATTGTATGGTATAAGTTATGCAATAAAAAAATGGTAGGCCACCAATATCTACTTTGTAAGATTTTTCTAGTAGTGACATCTCATGTGAAATGACCTTCTACCATGTTATCATGAAATTTCTTTCGGAGTAAAGGAATTTCTAAACTAGTGACACAACAACGTAAAACATTTTATTTCTCTTGTTTGTATAAGGTATCAACAATAATGGTGTAAGGCATTGCTTTGAAAACCAATCGACTCTTCTGTTTGTCATTAAAATATGTTTGTAAGTATTCAATTGTCTTTGAATACTCGTAAGGGATCATATCAATGTAAAATAATTGGGCATCTAAGAAGGAATCATCAATGGGTTTTGATCCAGACTCTTCATTTAATCTTGAATGATGATAAGCATTTGCATGACTTTTGTCTGGTCCAACTTCAACCGTGAAGTTAAATGCTTGCAAAAGTAATACCCACCTTGCTATTCTTCCACTCAATTGGGGTTTATTAATCATGTATTTCAGCACATCATAATCTATGTGAAATACAAATTTATTTCTCAAAAAATAATGAATGAACTTTTGGACTGAAAAGATCATCCCTAGTGCTTCTTGTTCAGTTACAGTGTAATTTCTCTCAACTTGTACCACTTGATGATTAGTAAAATAAATATGATGATCATGTCTCATTTCATCTTTTTGACTTAGGTTTGACCCAATTGCTACATTAGACGCAACAACATATATGTGAAAATTGTTTCCCCAATTAAGGAGTACAAGTATTGGGACAAACAATAATTTTTTCTTTAATGTGTTAAAAGCGTGGGTACATGCTGAAGTCCATATTGGAGTTTTTTTTTTAAGTAGTTCAATCAAAGGCATTGCAATTATTGCGTAATAGAAGATGAATTTTCTATAATAACCAATGTGCCCAACAAACCCCTTGACCTCAATGACAGTGGTAGGAATGCGTAAAGATACAATAATGGCAATCTTGTTAAGGTCAATGACTATTCCTTGTACAAACACAATGTGTCCTACCAATTTGCCAAATGGCACTAAAAATTTGACTTAGCAACATGAATCAAAATACCAAATTCCATACATTTGTCAAACATTTTTGGTGATAATTAACATGATATTCTTCATTGCCGAAAACTGCAAAGTCATCCAAGAATATTCTCATAAATTTACGAAGGTGTTCCTGAAAGGCTTCAATCATGACACATTGAAAAGTAATTGGGACACTTCATAATCCAAATGGCATCACAATATAGGCAAAAGTGCCCCAATCAGTGGTAAAGATCGTATACCAACGATGTGGTTTGTAAATTTGGATTTGATTATACCCTGAAATCCGTTCATAAATGAGTAGCGCTCATAGCCCGCTACTGCATCTAACATAGTGTCAGTGAAAGGTAATGGAAAATAATCTTTCTTGGTGATATTGTTCAAGTTATGAAAATCCTGACAAATTCTTAATTTCCCATTCTTTTTGGGAACTACCACAATAAGGGATGCCCATTCCCTATAAGGTAATTTATAAATGAATCTTGTTTCAAGTAGTTTATCTATCTCTTCTTTGACCATCAAGGAGTATTTAGGATTCGTACGATATTGTCTTTGTCTTATTGGGGCAGTTCCTTCCTCAAGTATTATTTTGTGCTCACATAAATCTGGAGAGACTCCAAGTCTTTGTAAGTCCATACAAAGACTTTGATATTTCTTTTGAAGAAGTTATGCCAATACTGCCATTCAATCTTAGATAATCTCTCATGTACTTTAATGATCTTAGGAACTTCCTCAGTTCCTAGATACATTTTTTTGTAAACTTCTTTAGACAAATAACTTTTGGTAGGTATATAAAAAGAGAACATGGCATCTTCCCATTCTTCTTCCAATCTTTGGTTTTTTAAATGGGACAAATTGTTTCTTTAAATTGGATGATGATGATTGTTTATTACCATGTTGGGGTTTGTATGAGCCCAAAATGGGGGCTCACATTTGTTTTATGCTTAGAATTTAGTTGAAGTTGCATTTGACGTCATTATTGAAACATCAAAAAGTATAAAAAAGAGTGAGGTTGGGCGTGGAATTATGTTTTAGGCCTTAGGCTTAGGCGGGGTGGTTAATTAAAGGATTAGTGGCATTAGGGGGTTGGTTGAATTAAGTTGAGAGTGTGTGTGTTAAGTAAGGGGAAGGGCATTGGGTTTAATTGTTTGAATTAAGGCCTTCCCGTGTTGGTTTAAGGGTGGAGGGTTTAGTGGATAAGCTTGGGTTTATTTTTAGCTGGAAGGGATTTAAGGGGTGTGGTTTTTTGTGTGTGTGTGTGTCTCTCTCTCGACGGCGAGGGGAAGCCGCCGCTACATATTCGAAGCTGCTGGGTTAGTTGCAAAAGGATTCGGCAGTTTGGACAGTTTGCTGATGAATTTGAGAATGTTGGGTTGCCTGCTAAAGGATTCGGCAGCTTGGGCAGTTTGCTGATGAATTTGAGAATGTTGGGTTGCCTACTAAAGGATTCGGCAACTTGGGCAGTTTGATGATGAATTTGAGAATGTTGGGTGCCTGCTAAAGGATTCGACAATTGGGTAGTTTGCTAATAGATTTGAGAGAGTTGGATCAGCTCGCCTACAGATTCGAAGCTGTTGGGCAATTTGCTGATGAATTTGATAATGTTGGGTTAGCTGCTAAAGGATTCGGCAGCTGGGTAGTTTGCTAATAGATTTGAGAGAGCTAGGTCAGCTCACCTACAGATTCGAAGCTGTTGGGCAGTTTGCGGATGAATTTGAGAATGTTGGGTTAGTTGCAAAAGGATTCGGCAGCTTGGGCAGTTTGCTGATGAATTGGAGAATGTTGGGTAGTTTGCTAATGGAATTGAGAGAGCTGGGTCAGTTCGCTAACGGATTCGGCAGCTGGAGTGGCTGCCACAGAGGCTACGAGCCTGAAGGACGAGATATACACCGAAGCCTTTGACGGGCAATGACGGGTGCATCCCCGAGCCGACAATGTGGAATTTCAGAATAAGGGTTGAGACTGAAGTTGTATAATGGGGGGGACTAGCAGTACTTACACTATATTATAGTATAGTTTAGATAAGTAGGTTTATTACGGAATGTTAATTTAGATAATTAGTTATTAGCAAGTGAGGGGATCAAGAGGCACTAGATGGTGGGGTTAGAACGTGAACTCGGATGTGAGTTGGTTGTGGGGTTGCGATAGGGTGTGTTAAGAGGGTGATAATAGAGAAGAGTGTTTTTCAATGCTTGTACTCATGTCATGGAATAAATCGGTGTGTCAAGATTGATGGGAAATGTAGTGGATTTTAATGACGTTGGGATGGGGGAGTTATGTGAACATGAATGTGATCCCCATGCCCTCACCCGAACTACGACGCATAAGGGTGGGTGGTTTGGCCTCACAGTTTGGCAACTGTTGTTATGTTATCGACTAGACAAAAAAATTGCCAACTTAATATGACATTATCATAATCATCATCTTTCATGAGAATGAAATATTCTCCTGTCCCTATTGCATTATATGTTTTTTGGTGTTTACCAACATTATGAAGAAACTCAATTGGGGTATCTTATGATTCGGTTGCATATCCATCTGTAGTAAATTCAGTTCCCTCATCTTGAGTCTTTCCCTGATATCGGGTAGGAAATAAAGGTAATACCGTTTTATCCTTGCCTTCGCCTAAGGTAAGTGTACGCTTATCCCAATCTTCTTTAGCTTCGGTTTTAATCAACCAAGGTCTTCCTAATATTCCAGGTATATGTTGTATAGCCTCAGTGGTTCGGGATATAATGAAATCGATTTTGTATTCTCAACCAACAATTTGGGTTGGAACTTGGAGTAATTGACCCAAGGGCTTAGTACGAGTATGATCCGCCATTTTAAGAATGATAGAAGTAGGAACCATATCAATGAGTCATAATGCTTTCATTGTTTCCATAGTCATGAGGTTGACACTAGATCCGGTGTCAACTTGAAATCCAGCTACCATCACTTCATCAATTATCACATCCACTGCATGTTCACCTTGATCTTGACTTAGAGTTATATCATTAATCTCCACAACTTTGGCCCTCTTGTGAATCATTGCTGAACCAAGTGTGATACGATATTGAGGTGTAATCACCAATAGTTGTCTCATAGTAATCTGAGGACGTAAATTATCTAAGTCTTTCATTATATCATAAGATTGTAGTCATTTCGCTAATTCCATTACCCTTGGTTGTTTTGAACTTGACTTGAACTTCAAATTTTTTACATGTGATATTTGATAAGGTGTAGGTTTATGTCTCATATTCATGGGTCTTCCCTATGGAATGGTTGATAAAGCGATTCTTTTCAAGATGGTATATGGTCTTGGAGGTGCATGCGGTGATGGTAAAGATACATGCACTGGTTGGACCAATTCTACCCTTGGCAAGGCCGAAGGTATAGAATTAGTTCTAGACACCATAGTGGGTTCAACAAGTAATTTGTTTTTAGGGTCATTATGGTTTATATTGTTTCTTAGTTCCTCAACACTTGGTTCATTGCTATTTTCATCAATGATTGGATAGGGTTCTTGTGGGGCTTTTGATCTAGTAGTTACCGCATTGATCTTGTGTTCCCTAGATAATGGGGCAGAGAAATGTTGAATGTGATTTACATTTTGAGCTCCTTCTTACCTAAAACAAACACCAAAATTAGATATTGAAAATGTGTACATCTCTAACAATCAAATTGTACTTATAGACACGATCTCTAAGTGATAGTTATAGGTCATGTGTTAGTTTACGTGTAACATGGTATTTGTGAAAACGTCACATGGCATGCAAAAATGTCACAAATGAGGTTTCCTTGAATACAAAGAAGGTTGACTTGAATAGGTCTTTGAAGGCAACTTTTGTCACCTACACTTGGATCTATTTACAGAATGCTAGTAGCACGTGCAAGTGATAAGAAGGGAAGAAGTCTTTTTATACCACGAATGTTATGTTCTTCATTGTTGCTTCAAACATTCTTAATAGCAATCATGTTATAAATAGACTTCGTCTTTACTCTATGAACTTGCATCATAGGTGCCTACACAAAATTAGTATCAAAATGAAAAAAAAATCCAAAGTTGAAGTGCACTCCACAAGACTAGAAACGAAGTCGGCCTTGAAAAAAAAATTGGCACATGTGAATGTGACGTTTTCATGAATACTATGTTGTGTGCATAACTTAATTACATGCTTGCCGCCACCATTTTTTTCATGTTGCGTGCTAGGGCCCAAGCTCCTTCTAGGACTACCCAATAAAGTAAGGGTGGGTTTACAACAATGTTGGGTTGGTATATAGGTGAGTGCATGGTATCAAAACCAACATCAATATTGGTATCAAGAACCTACCCATGAGTATCAAAATTGTAATACCAATCAAATATTGATATTTGGTGGGAAAGGTATGCAAGGCAACAAAACCTTTGTTTGCCCAAGTTATTATTTGGGTCAAAACCATTCTAATCCATATTGACACTAGGGTGATTTTACCTGGACATTAAGGTTTTCGCATGATATATGATGGTGTTGGTTTGGTAATGTTGGTTTTTACACTATTCAAGTATTTGGTTGAGGATTTCACATTTTTATTTATACTAGTAGGGTATTGTACTTAATGATATTTTTGTTCTTGATACCATTCGGGGTCTATATACCATGCAAAAACCTTCATAATTAGGAAAAAGCAATGTAATGCCAATATGGTTTAGAATGATATATACCTGAACAATAACATGTATATGCAAAGATTCCATCATCTTACATACCCACCAAAAATCAATATTTCATTGGATCCCAATGCTAGAATTCAAGCTTTAAAACCTTCTTTTCTTCTAAGCGCACTCTTAGGTCATCTAAGGATTCTGCATCATCCCCCTTCATAGTTCCAATGCACTTTGGAGATGTTCCTTCATTAATGAGTGTATACACCTTGGTCTTATTCATTCCCATGCCAAATTGTAACCCTAAATTAAAACCTTGCAAGATCATACCTAGAACCTAAAAAATAACTTGTAATCATAAAACTAACAAAGAAGAGATGAACCATGAAAGCTAAACCCTAACCAAATACACGTGGGCAACATTACAAAGAAAGTGGCCACTCTACACCATCAATATGCATGAAAGAAATCCTAGAAAATGCTCAAAAAAAGCGCGACCTTGGCGATTGAGATTTGAGGTTGTGACAAAACCAAAACCAATAGCATGAAGTGGTTGAGGGTGACGGTGGAGGTTGTCAGGTTCTAAGCATCCGGCGAGGTCCCACATGTTTAGCGTCATTGCAAAACCCAACGGCCATTGAGGAGCGCCAACGCATTCCTTCCCCAAAAAAATCCCATGACATTTCCCTCCATACCAATGGGCTTGATTAAAATTTGGACAAAAACTACACACTTCTTCATTCAAGTAGTCAAACCCATAATTATTCTACTGGTCCTACTACACACTTTTAGGGGGATCCTATGCCTATGATTTTATGTTATTTTTTAAAATTTTTTTAATTACAAAAATGGAGGAATTATCTAGCACCCTATTTAACATATAATCATGTAGAGGGCATATTTCCAATGCTATGGTAGATCTAAAAAAATTAAAAAATTAACCCTAAACAAATTAAATTGACCATAATTTTTTTTCATATCTCATGTGGTTTCTGATAATTACCTCCCTAAGTAATTAACGTGGAGGTCAAAAGCATTACAAAATCCTCATTAACATTGAGGTTATAATTTTTGTGACTTACCATTTGAAATTGTCTTTGTCAATCTAAAATGACACTTAAATTAGTGTGTTGATTAAGTATGTATATTTTATAATATTATAGGAAATACCTTCTACTTTCACAAGTATTCATATGCAATTGATTATAGAATGTACTTATTGGAATTAATCAATAACTAGAATTAATTCCAGTAAGTACGTTCTATAATTAATTAGGCTTACTTAAATACTATAATTAATTATAAAATGTACTTAATATAAATAATTCCAATGATTAATTTATTCCAATAAGTAAATTTTATAATTAATTGCGTATGAATACTTGTGAAAGTAGAAGGCTTTATAGATTATTATAAATATACATACTAAATCAACACACTAATTTTAGTGTCATTTTAGAATGACAAAGACGGTTTCAAATGGTAAGTCACAAAAATTATAACCTCAATGTTAATGAGGATTTTGTAATGTTTTTGACCTCTAAGTTAATTACATGCTCCATTGATGGTTCCACTTCCATAATGAAATCCCAATCAATTGCTTATTTACCAATTGGAAGTGCATATATATATATATATATATTGGATTTTAGACCTTGAAGGTGAAGTGCACTCAATATGGAATTTGTAGTCAAACGGCCTTCAAGAATGCAAGGGCAATGTTTTTTTTTTTTTTTAAATTCTTTAAAGTCGGGCGGGGCGAGCAATAATTTTCGGGTGAGTTCATAAATTTCTCTAGACAGCTGCCCTAGCCTAGATTTGACACCCTCGAAAGTTCGTGAGGGGGTGTTTAGCGTCCGACCTTTAAAATGATGCAACATCATAACTGATGCCGATGCCAACATCATAATTGTCTTTTTGAAGACATTAAATGTCAAGAAAGGTGCACCATGGCTTTGGACCAAATAATCAATCTATATATCAGCAAAGATTGTTGATAACTTCACCTTTAGTTGTCCCTACAAAGGTGTCCCAATTTGAAATAGGTATACCCCTTTAATGAATTTCTACAATTGAAGATACACGCCATGAAATTCAAGAGCAAATATGGTCATATGCATGGTTCTATGCACAAATATGTAGTAGTTTCAGTTGTTATTTTGACATAAAATGAAGTCTTTTATTATTATTATTAATCTTTCAAATAGTGTTGTACATAAGGGCAACTTCACACACAAGATTGAGAGCCCGTGACCATGACACTTCAAGCACTCTCATTGGTGGAAAGGCAGAGCCGGTCCAAGTTCGCTACTTCACACTACTCTTGAGGGACCAACAGAGTATATAAGTGAATGCAAGATGGATGTAAAGTCTACATGGATTCCTATATGGTATCATATGGATCATGTTTCATGGTCGCTTGGACTATTTTCAAAAAACCACGTCTTGGAGGTTGACCTAACACAAAACCGGGAAACCATAGCACTCCGAACGCTCACAACCATTGATTTATTATAATTTATCATGAGTGAGGACCCGCATGAATAGACATTCATTGAAATAGCATTGGTTGAAGTCCTAGTCACATATGACTTCACACTGCACTTGAAGGTCCATGACCACACTACATGATTTTGGAGGTGTCTTGGGACGGCCTTTGGACACTTTCTTTTGGGCTTTCACAATTTCATGGTCATGGCTCTTGGCTCATGTGTGAAGTGGCCCTAAGTTAGCTATGAGCCTTGGGACATGGTTTCATTCATTTACACCTTGATATGAATGTTAATGTTTATGAATGCTTATAAATGCTTATAACTGTTTATACTCAAAACTTAATACACGAGTTCTGGAATGTTAAGATGTTAAAAATTCAACCTTTCATCCAAATGGATTTAATCTTTAAGTGTACTGTAACAACTTCTATTTTTAGTGTAAGCAACATTTGACCATTGAGAGTCTTTCATATTAAGTCATCTTAATTTCATATGACCACCTTTTGACCTTTTAAGGGATTAACCCCTCAATATTTCTGCCTTCTCCCATAAGTTGAGTGCCTTATACAAACTTGGATTAGACTAAAAAAAGAAATTGGTGATCCAGTCACACCAAGTCCCCGGAAACCACAACACCCTACCAATCAAAATAACAACCATACTTGTAGCCCTATAACACACCAAAAATAACACTCATATGTATTTAATTACAAACAACCTCAACTCCATCTGCCTTATCAACAACCACTCATGTTGCCCCTCTTCCCAACATGACCACCTTGACAAAATTGCTCATCCAAGCCACCATTCAACGACTATCACACCACATTGCCCCACTCACCTTCCAAGAAAACCACGTCCACTCATGAATCCTTGGCAATGAAGTTGCATATAAATTAGTCAAATTTGACATCAACAAACCCTCACCACGTACTTAATCCCCCCCCCCCCCTTTTTCCCATGTACACACAACCCACACCACTCCCCTATACTACACCCATCCATCACCTCAACCCATACATAGGAACCACGATCTTACCCCAATACCCCATGCGTATTAGAATGGCTCAACAACCCACTGGTCCACTTCCCCAACTCTAACTACTTTTGGTCAGCACCCCAATGCACATATATGCAAATCACATAACACACTCAAACTAAGGTACAAAGAATACATGGGCAATCAAAGAGAACACACCATCTAGCCCACTAAATTCCCCTCACCTACGTGCCGCCTTTGACTAACTACACGGGGCATATATGTGTCTCCACCTCCTCTCCATGTGCACTAAACCACCATCAAATAACATCCTTACTGCTTTGATGACAAACATTCTGGCAAGCATACAAAACTACTCCTCTCCCACAATACTTATGCATTTGCACTACATGCACAAGGCAATGCCTTGCCCAACTCAAACCTGACATCTTCATCATCATCACCACCTGCCCACATAAAATCATCAATTATACTACCCAAAACTCAAGTTTACACTTCATTGAATTCGCCAAAACCCCAACCCCACCACCGCAACTCAACGGGAAAAAATATTTTTAAAAAACTCAAAAAACTCAAAACTCAAATACTCAAAAAAACTTTAAAAAAAACTCAAATACTAAAAAAAAACTCAACATTGGTAAGCACCCTAGAAGACGTCGGATAATAAGTCACACTCACTATCCTCACAACATGCATCGAAGGTGGCATCCGGACTAAAAGTATCAACAACTTATTCATATAATGCTATATTCTCATGATGCCCATTAATGCGTGCATGCAACAAACCCACTCAATAACCATCAAATACCTCGCCTTACTCATGTTCAACAAATGAAAACTTGAAAAATACCAACCACCAAAACCTCCCACCTAAGCTTGCACCAAAACCACCAATACAAACACCAAAACTATCAAGCTTGAGTCCTACAACAGGACGCCCAAACCAACTCGATTAGCTTGGATAAAGGAATAGACAACCTCTCAGAGTCGCCCGCGGGAATAGAACCTAGCGCATGTTGCAACAAGTAAGGTAGGGGTGGCAATTTTTGTGCGGGTCCTAAAGTCGACCCCTATGTCGGAAGCACCTATCAAGGTGCTTTTACCGTTCACAGCGCTGCCAACATTTCATTGGCTGCCAGTGGTCGGTTTAATGCTGCCAGCGGTCGGTTTTAGAAATCCACCCTGTGGATATACCACGTACCCTATGTGCGAGTGTTGGTCACTCTACAAGGTTTCCTTTAAAAATTTGTAGGAAATCATAAACATGCTGGAAATTTTTGATTTTTTCATAGTTGCTCTTGCACCAGCTTTGCGGAGTGCTCAAATTTTTTTTTTAAAATAGTTTCAGCATCCCAACTAGGCACATCTGAAATTTGGACGGAAATTGCCACCCCTACCTTAAAGACACCCTGCCCTCAAGATACACAACATTGCAGTACGCAAATTAATATACCCCCCCCCCCCCAAAAAAAAAGGGGGTGCTCACCGTGCCCCCCTTCCCCAATTACCAATAAGGACCACCTCCAGCAATAGAGAGTAACACTTGTCCCATGACCATGCTTGGTGAACTCATTTCAGGTTCACATTTAAGCTTGCGACTACGATCAAGGTGAAGCATCCCTCATTTACACCAACACTACATGTTAGCGTTATATATATCTTTGGACAATCAACTCAAGGTATCATGATTTGAGTTGAAATTATTATGATGCATTTGTGAGCTCCTATCGAGCTTGATTTGGCAGCATAAATCTACATGGGCTCTACGCATATCTCAACCCTCATTACATATATGTTCCCATAAGAAATTATGTTCACAGGGTTACATTTTCCAAAGTTTATCTTGGTATCTAGGTAACGAAGGAAGTCATGTAGAATGGATGGTGAAACCAGAGGTACAGGTACTAGTCCACTTACGGACATAAGAAGCCTATGAACATTTCCGGCAGTGTCCAGTGGGAGATTTTTGGGCTTAAGCGGCTGAGATCCTAGTGTTTCCAGGACCAACCAGTTATCGTAGACATGCTACTAACCGTGCATATTTGGGTTTCAAATGGTTTTCCACAAGGTGGGTTAAACCTTTTTAATTTTTTTTTAAAATTTGTAATTAGTAAATGAGATGAGAGTATTGTGGTAAAATGAAATGACAATTGTATTTGAAAAGTTGTAACCTTTCTACAATCAAGTTCACAACTATATGCATCAATGTGTGATCAATGTGCCATTCACTAACCGTGCATGTTAGGTTTCACTAAAGGAGCTACAAATGTTGCCCTCTTCTTTGTAGGCATAGGAAATTGGTGAGGTTTTGATATTGTCCTTTTGACTTTTGTAGCCATTTTCTTCTCAAGTTGTTGTTGAAATTTTTGCTTCTTTTTTGGCCATGGCAAGGTCTGCTCTTTTCATCTTCATCAAATTGCTACATCTACACCTTGCTATGTGATTCGACTGAAGGAAACTCCATGATGAGTGTGAGTTGACAGTGATGTTTTATTTCATTGGCGCGGTCATAATTGAGTTTGAGAGACATCGGACGGTTGAGATTGCATGTGATATAATTTGACGGCCGAGATTATAAGTACACGGTAAGTGGCATGGTGGAGTATCGTGACATGCACGGTAAGTGGTGCTGCACGGTTAGTAGCATGTCTACGATACTATGTTGTGATCTATTCTATCTTCCTTTATTAATTAGAGGTATATTCCACAGATTCCTCTAAAATGATGGGTACTTTTCATGAATTCTTGAACTTCAACCGGTTCATCTGTTACTAGCGGTCAGTTCTACCGGTTCATTGATTTTCAGTGACCATATACACCCTAAACCTCGTAATATCAATCTCCATAATGTCACACACTCATTAATATCCCGAAACCATAGGGAATGGATGTTTGTAGTTCAAATCTCACTCCTTATTGTCACATTTCTTTCCCTTATATCACAAAATTTGTCATAAATGCAAACCATCAAAGAAGTTAACCCACACCCTCGTAATGCGCCATGTGTCAACATGTGGAATGTCCTCTTCTTCTTCTTCTTCTTCTTATGTTACTTGTTGGATGTTGGTGCATACATTCGCCACATCGTCCGGGAAGGTCAAGTGGAGTGGACCACACTAGCATAGGTGACGGGAGAACGAATTCAAATTGTCCTCACATCTCCTTTGTATTATTCCATAATGTCACATGCTACACTAAATCTATAGTATCATGCATCCATGTTAAAACTACAAAACTCCATAATATCACGTGCACTTTGGTTGCCATAGATGTGGTACTACGGAGTTTAGAGTGTATCCTTGGTCAACTGATTAGCATGTTGGCCTAGTGTCATCAATAGACAAGGAGGCAAGGCCAACGCAATGAACGGGGAGAACCAACTACTAGTTACATATGAATTGGTTGAGTTTGAATTCCATACTTTAGGAAGATTACCCATCAATTTGGAGGGATTAAGGGAATATACCTCAAAATTGTAAAGAACAACCGAAAGATGCCAACATGTAACTGGTTGGACCTATTATGCCCAAAAATCTTCCCGCACAATGGGTCAACCAATAGGACCATCTCATTTTTCACAAAGCTTTCAAATACCCAAGGGTGGAATGTGGACATTGGATGCGTCACCACATTGCTTTCTCACCAATCTTATGGTTCAATGTGGGCGCCCTTACACTTCACGACGACCCAAAGATATGCCCCATGTGCACCATAGCCACAAGCTCATATGTGAACCCGAAGCAGGTCAATTGAGCAAGGTAGGCTTGAGCACTAAATTGAAGGACTTGTTTCTTTTTCCCAAAGGAAATGGAGGTGCTAAAAAATTAGAATTGTTTTGTGAAAAATATTCTTAAGTATTATGTGGGTGCATTGTGTGGAGAGATAAAGTCCAACCCACAACTTTTTCATCCCAAAGTCTACACCAACCATGCTAACCATCTTTAGGGGAGATAATGGAAACCTCTCTATAGAAATTTATTGTAAAACACAAGGTGGGAATGTTTTTTAGTAGGGAATAGTGGAATACACTCCCACGTTCTTCCTTTTCCCCTTTTTTCTCTCCTTTTTTTTGTCTATAAATCAATGAAAGCACCTAGGGAACACATGGGAACACAAAACAAGATTAGAGTGGAATTTGTAACATTGACTCATTGTTACATTGTAACAATGTAACAATGAAACACTACTAATGTTACATTTCATGAGAAGGTACTAATACCCAAGGTAACATCCAATGGATAACCCTTAGGTGGCATGAATGGGCATGTGGTGACATGACTATTTATGGGTGGGCAAATTAACAACTACCGTGGTAAACTATGTTTGACATGTTTTGCTCTCAACCAATAGCTTTGCTTAACTACACATTTTCTTTGGTCTTGGACCGTAATGAAACCTACTCTAAATTCAGGTTTGATTGTCAAAGTCAAACCCCAACTTGACATGGTTGCAAACAACACAAATAATAGTTGTGTTTGAAGGTGGACTCAAACCAAGCCAAACCACAACGACAACCGTGACATTTGATGGTTGTAGTTTACTTTCCTTGGCTCTAAATTTGAGGGATTAGAAGGGATAAGGTGTATTGATGATAACCACAACCATATCTAGGATACAATTCTGAGGTCAAGGTGTAAATTGCTATCCACTTAAATTGCGATACGAGGCCTCTAAAACATGCAAGTCTTGTATCATGGTGTCACTACTGGGAAGGGGGTGGCCTTTGAATGACATGGTTGCTGAAATTACACCATAGTTTTGGTGGGGCTATCTCCAAAAATGCAACTAGGCTATGTTGATTCCAATCAATTAGACATCTGTTGATATATTGGCCTTGGCCCCCACCCTCTTTTCTAGGAGTACGTTTCTTGAGTCATATGTTTTTAATTTGACTTACTTCCAAGTGAAGATCTATCGCTTTCTATAATAGTAAAAACATCCAAGTTTTACACAGTGATAAAAATGTTACGTTGTCAATTACACTGATTATCCCAATTAGTGCATGTGGTATTAATTCCCAAAACATGCACTATGTTATCAAGTCTCAATATCAGTATGTGTTGAACTTTTACTAAGTGATTCTAAATTCATGAACACATGCTCATTTATCATACATTTCAAGAAACTTAATGTGCGTTCTAAGGTGTTTGTAGAGCAATAAAAAAATCATATTCAAAAGTGAATAGTGTCAAGATGACTAATGTTGGTGCTTTCAATGAATAATGTTGCTATGAGTAGTATTTCAATGAATAATGTCGGGATGAATAGTGCTTCCTAGATCTTTTGGTGGCACTAATTTCATAGTGTAAAGATATTTAATATTGCCTATACTAATTTCCCACACTCAATATTAGCCTTCCCTCACTAATTTGGATAATTAGTGTAGTAGAATCATGTATGTAAACACATGAGTTCATATTTTCTTTGTTCTACATTGTTTGTCTACCTGACATTTGTTGTTTGTGTTATATGCTTATGTGGCACCCATATAATTCTTTGTCAAAAATTAATGTAAACAAAATAAATTAATAAATAAGAGTTTGTTACGTATCATTACTGAACAACGTGGACTCTCATAATATAACAATGGGATGTTGGGAGCTCAGTTTAAATATGAGTCTCCATGCACAACTTTCCATTCATCCGATTGTTATATTTTGAGGGCCCACATAACGAGGGGTGAATATTGAGTAATGTTATGTCCGTTCATCATCCATGCACCCATTCAATGCACTTCCTACTTTACAAGTGTCTTTGACTCCCACGTGAGTATATTCATTATTTTCTGGTGTAATCATTTTTGTGTAAGTATTGCCAAAAGCATACTTGTGTCTTGGCTTCCTTCTTTGATTGCACTCAAACAAACATTGTTAGGTCCATATACAATGTCATTCTCAAGTCACAGGACATTGGGCTAGGGGTGGAACGAACAGACACTTCATTCACATCGGTCCCCTCCGGGGATCGAAGTTTCTTCTCTCTCTCTTCTCATTCTCAAGTCCACTTTTGCAAACTTTTTTCTTGTATCATGCAAGTATCGACTAGATGCCTTTGATTACATTGATAGTTCTCAAAACTTGGAGCTTCAGTAGAGTTATCATAAAGTAAAGCAGATGAAAACATGGGTTCAATCACACATCTTAAGTTTATGAGAATTAATATAAAGTCATCCAAATTTTCTTTGTGCTTAACTTACCATACACAAAGAATGGTTTCGGGCCAAGAAAAACCAACTTTCTAAGATGGGTGGGCCAAGCTACCCTTGCATAAGTTGATATGGTATTTTGGATAGTGGGTCCCATGAGCATACCCTATTTTAGATCTTGAAATTCTCTCAGAGTTTGAGAGGTGAAAAAAGGAAGTTCCAAAATTTCACCCAACTTTCAAAATAGGCTCCAATACACGATGAGCTAACAAGTTCTTGATAGACTATTTATTTATTTATTGTATTTAAAAAATGATCAAACCCATGGTTCCGTCCCTCTTTGAGGCACTCTACATATAACTCTACTACATGCAAATTGTTGTGTCATTTCATTCAACCTCATGTAAAAAATCATTTGAAAAAGAAGAAAAAAAACCTTCTCAAATCTCTTCCAACCTAACACAACTACAAACATGTGTATATTTTCATAGTACACCTCTTATTGTGAATACATACACACATCTTCATCAAACTTTGTCAACCTTTTTGATCCCGGTACCACTGTTGCACTGCTCTCCTTTGGCTGGGGCGAACCAACCCGTACATTGGTTCCTTGGAAGCAAGGGTTTAAGCATCAAACAAGGAACGAGTGTATGGGTTGGTTCGCCCAAATCCTCTCCCTTAGGCTTGCTCCATTCCCTCACATGACCACGCCCCATTTCATTAATTACCACATTGCCCTGTCATTTTAACTACCACGACCTATGTCTCTCGATTGCCCACTAACATTCGCAATAAAATCAAGTTCATTTTCTCACATCAATCAAACACTGGAAATCATTAAAACCATGTCAGTAATTCCATGTAAACTATTCCATTGCATTCCCCCACCTGCCAATTACATGCTACAACTATGCGCCATGCCAATGATTAGGATTATAACAACGGGCATGGATATGAAAACACCATTTTATTCATAGTCACCTTCCTCCTCTTTTCTTCTTCTCTTCCTATTTACGTGCATCACCTTAAATGCGAACGAACAGTCTGTCCAGATCCTAGTGATTCTAAATCCAGCCGGCTACATGTTGACATCTTCCAGTTTTACTTGATTCCATTCATTCGAGGTATATTCTTCTATAGATTCCTCTAAAAAGATAGGTAATTCTCCCGAAGTCTCGAACTTCAACCGGTTATTTCTCAAACTCAACCAGTACATCTGTAACAAACCACTGGTTCTCCCTGAGCCTCTGGCACATAACATTAAATCTTCCATTGCCATAGACCTCATTCGTCCCACACAAAATGTGATGCTCTTACACATTACGTACTACTACATTCAACTCACTTTCAATACTCCCACATATTTTTACCTGACAGAGCATTACAGTCTAACCTTAATAATGTCACCCTTGTTAATAGAACACCTTGATATTGTCACCTAAAAGTTTGAAACCGATTTTCATAGTGTAAAACTCCCTCGTTATTATCCCTATCACCCTTGGTAATGTCACTATTTTTTTCCAAAATCCGTAGTGTAAATGTGATAATACCAAGTATGGATGGATTGTATGTGATGGTTGGATGGACAGATTGTACCAATGGGCAATCTCATCGCCGCATTGAATTTGGGTTTGGATGTCGAAGGCAAGCATGTAGAAAAGCTTTGTCCTTTGGAGTACATAAACATGGAAGGTGAAGATGATTTTGAGGTGGAATATTCTACCAAGGAGCTTGTGCAATTAGTGCAAGATGGCGAACAAGTTCTTGATTCCATGGAAGTAGACCCATTGATTGTTGATAGCAGTGATGATGAGTCTAAAGTAGTGAAGCTAAGCGATGCACAAAAACATGCTAAAGATGTTTTGAATTTTATGGCTAGCCAAGGTTCTCAGATTTTCAACACTCTGGAGTTGTTAGGAATGGAAAAAATCCATGACAAACTCATTAGAATTGGTGTTGCACATTTAACATCAACAAAACAATGTGACATTAGAAGCTTCTTTGTCTCTAGTGAGAGGTCTTTACATGATCTCAATGACACATTATGATGTGCTCTTGTTGTTATTCACAATTTTGAATTAGATTTTACATTCAAAAACATTGAAGTCTCGTATTTGTTATTTTCTTTTTTACATTGTAATTTTATCTAGATTTTCTACCTTTTTTTTTTGATAATATCACATTATGCACAAATCTTCAAAATGTGACATTATCAAATATGTCACACCTTGTTTATATCACTCTTTTTGGTGAAACGGATGGTGTGACATTATCAAGGTTAGATTGTACGTCTGTCATATCAGTCAGATTGGGTTAGTCATTGTCTTTCCTACAAGTGTCTATCCTTGATGAATATTTACAATTTTATTTGGATTAGGACACATGTCTAGATGTCTCCTCATCGTACATAATATAGTTTCTCACATGAGCTCCTAGAACATGAAAATTCGATTTAGTGTGGTCCACTATTCTTCGTCGACACACATTGATTGTCTTGCAATCATAGGGTGACAACCAGCAAGGGTGTCACATGTCACTTGGTGACAAGTCATGAAAACCACCCTAATTAACATGGCACTTCAAATTGAATGCCTTTATTAGTTAGGTTTTTAGTATAGCTTCAAGTCCCTTCCAACCACATGACATTTAACTCAAAGATTGATGACAATATCAATGAAGGTAGAGCCTGAGAGGAACAAGGTTGAGAATAAATGAATGGAACTAAACTTGCTTGGCATGGAGTGACATAATTCTTAACTACCTTGGAGGCTAAAGCCATGGTTTAGGAGTTTCTCTCATGAGGGTTTGAGAACTAAGGATGTGAAGGTGAGATCACGGACCTCACATTTCAGTGCTAGGATCCATTCTTATCTAGAAATACTTTATATCATACAATATATGGTGATTTTTTTACAAGAGTAGTGACATGTCATTCCTACATGTCCATGTCAATTAAATAATGATAATTTGTTGTCTTTCATGTGAAGGGTAGAGTTATAAAGTTGCCCTTCAAATGATTGGGCAAGTTGTAAAATCTTGGATTTTGTTGGTTTTCTTTTTTCCTTTTTTTTAGATCTCGTGACAAGTGCAAATTCCAATTCATGATGTAGTCAAAGAGAAGTTTAGGTTGTTTAGACATGACAAAGGAGCATGGATAAAAGCATGACTCTATCTAATGTACACAATATTAGTGATGATGGCGCTCATCAAATCCAATTAAGAGGATTGCAAATTTTACACAATCCTCCTAAAATTAAAATCATTATTCAAAAAAATGTATAGATAAGGAATACTTGTACAATCGAAGAAGCAATGTCTTTATGAGATAAAATGACTACTCATAAGTAAAGGATCCTCCATTTCATCACTTTTAATTGCTAGAATGTGATTTGGAGTGTCACATGGGATTACTAAGAAGTTGCAACCATGGACATAAACACGTGACAAAAAAAGGAAGGTTTGGAATATATTTAGTTTGCAATGGGACAGAAAGCCCTCTACAATATATATGCATTGGGCCAAGGCTAGGCACCACCCTCCTTGAGTTGGGCTTCCACCAACATCACCCAATGTGAAAATGCAGGCAATTATATTATATATATCACAATTATTCATTTTTAGACAAATTGACTCTGAAAATAGCAAGAAGAACATGCAAAGAGAGGTCCATTGAGAACAAATACACCACAGATCTATGAGAGTCATGGTCTAACTTGACCCCCTTTATCTTGGTAATGTTGGTGGGACCCAACTTAAAGAGGCGGGTGTCTAACTCCATAGACATCATAAGTCACCATGAGGACATGAGGACAAACTTACCGTGACCAATGTTGAGTAGATGACAAGTAATAAAATGCTCAATGATGAATAATGATTTTACTTTGTAAAAGTCTGAGACTTTGGACTATTGAGTTGCAATGATATTATTTAAGACTTTTGGATTCATGTATGCAGCTCCAACCCACATCAACCATCCCAGCATCCAGCTCCTAAATACACAGTGGGTACATGCAATGTGTGGAAGTTGCCTCCTGGCCAGGTTATTTAATACTGTCAGTGCAGCGCTCATACATGCTGCCCTGATCACACCAAAATTTCCGTCCAGTTCCAACCATGAAATTGTTGGGTGTTATGTTGAGAAATAGATGATGGCCCACCATTTTTCACACTATTACAGGCGGGATTGCCAACGGATGGTGTCATAACTGGTCAGTGTGATTAGCCCCACAAGGCATGACATGGAAAACAACTGGGTGGATGTCAAGGACCATGTCGCTGAGGCCAAGAACCATATCACTGAGGCCAACGACCACAATGTTGTGGCCAACAACTATGGTGCCATGCATGATATACGTTGTGTTCATTATCTATCTATCTATCTATTTATATATTGATGGATAAAGACCATAGTTTTTCATGTTGTGGGCAGGTGTGCAAGATAGACGAAGACTATACCCAAGAGCACAAAATGATGGATGTTAAAGATAAAAAAACCCAAAGACCATATCATCATGGCCAAAGACTGTAATATTATGGCTTAAGACCAAAAAGCCATGGCCAACAACCATGAAGTCTTGGGCAAATACCACAATGTCATAGCCTCAAGTCAAGTGAGCAATTACCAAAAAATCTTGGGACTTACTTATTTTGCGCTCATTTACATGTTCCTAACAATTTGATGGTCCTTGGTGGCCTTCATGACAAGATGAGATGAAATAGGTTGATACTAAAGACCAAACAACCCAAGACTGTAATGCCATGGTCAACAACCATAATGTGTGGCCATAGACCATTGTGATTATTAGCCACATGGTCTTTGGCATCCACCAAAATTCATACAGTTTTGAAAAACATAGTATGAAAACCTAAGGGTTTTTGGATGATCAAAGGCCAAGTATTTTCATATTAAGGTATGCAAGTCTTATTCAATAATTTATCTTAATTGGACAATTATATTTGATTGGTTTGTGGTAAGATTACATCTAAGAATGGGCACCCTACGAGACAAGTATTTAAACAATATTTGAATATGTGCTCATGATTTATCAGTTGCTCTAGATTCAATAGCCAACAAAATATAAGTGTGAGTGTGCGTGTGTGCGCGTGTGTGTGTGTGTGGGGGGGGGGGGATCTAGGTGTTCATATGACATATAAGCACACATTGACAATATGGTTATCAATTTTTTGGTCTTTGGCATGCACCAATTTCCATTATTGGCTATGAAATATAATTTGGAGGATGCCAAGAACCATGTGGCCAACAACCAAAATGCCATGCATAGCATATTCAATGCTATCATGAAAATAATGTAATATTGTGGATGCCAAAGAGCACAAACCAAAGACCATATTGCCATGGTCACATACAATATTGTTGTGGTCACAAGAGCAAGAGCCACAACCAACAACCACGAAGCCGTGGCCAAAAATCGAGTGAACAATTACCCAAAAATAGATGTGGCACTTGTTTATGTTGTGCTCATTTATATGTTCGTGGCAATATGGTGGTCCTTGGCCATCTTCATGACAAGATGAGATGAAATTAGTGGATACCAAAGACCAAAAAACTTACAAACATGATGCCGTGGACAACAACCACAATGTCATGCCCAAAGACTATTGTGATTGTTGGCCATGGCAATGTGGTCTTTGACTTTGGCCACATCTTCCTTGACATCCACCAAATTGTATTCCATAGGCTTGTTTACACTAGTGCTAGTGACCATAATCACTGCTTTCCAAATTCTCTCATTGGTTGAGAAACGAGTGGCGGTCCTCTTTGTTTTACCCAAGGTCACTAAAAATATAAGTAAACATGCCAGAGGATGGATGAGAAAGTGACATGGAATCTTATATGTCTTAAAATGAATAATGTTTGGTGATCACCCAGATTCTGTGACGAGAGAAACCAAAATAGGTTATCTCAACACAAAATGACGGTGACTATGTCAAACCAAAAAAAATCAATTTTAACAGAGAGAGAGAGAGAGATGTCTATGTTTCAAGTATTATAGTATATAGTCTTATTAGAAAAATACATCCCAATCTAAGTCCGCTTTACACTATATCACATGATCAAGCTATGAAGAATTTGATATGGGTATCTCTTGGTCATGGTTTCTTTTTCCTCACGGCCCTTGCTCACATGTGCAAAAGGTTCCATAGTACTCCCTAGCATATTTACCTACTAGTCATCAACAAATATCTCCATGTTATATTATAATCATAAAACGTTCAATGTTCTGGGTTGACTGGGTGCTCCAATATTGGTTGCTTATTTTTCAGCTGCAGTTCCATTGCAGATTGAATCAAATTCTGGTAACCTGTATCACAATTTGTTTAGTATTTACAGTGTGAGCGGACGACTGTCAATCTATCACGCATGTAAACAGGGCTATGGACATGCTCATATAATTGCAAATGACCTCAGGCACAATATTTTGAATCTGTGCATTTGTTTTGAAATTTACTCAATGTTGATAGTGACAATATTGAAGGTTCTCTGGGTCAGTGCCCGGGAAGTTTTTAGGCATAGTGGGTCGAGATCCTAGTGATTCTAAATCCAGCCGGTTACATGTTGACAATCTTCCGGTTTTGCTTTATTTATTTGAGGTATATTCTATAGATTCTTTTAAAACGATCGGTAATTCTCCTAAAGTCTTGAACTTCAACTGGTTATTTCTCAAACTCAATTGGTTCATCTGTAACTAATCAATGGTTCTCCCCGAGCCCTGCTCTGGGCTAGATTATTGGCCTTGTAGGTACTCCTTGTCATAGTATGTATGTATGTATGTATGTATATACGTTCACCAATAAAATAGGGTTTCTTTTGGAAGTTGATGGAGGTTGCCATTCTTTTGGTGAGTGCAATCATGCACCTGTTCAAGGTGCATGAACAATGTTTTACGTTGTCTACTTAGGGGTTGTTTACATCACGGACCATGACGTTGTCCCATTTCAAAGGGCATTTTTCCATGGTCACACTTTCATGGTCCGATTTTGAAAAAATGCATTTTAAAAGCCTTTGGGCTCCTAATTAGGTGTAAACCGAACGTGGATCAAGAGAAGTGATCATGCACCAAAATATGGATGTGCTCATTTTTTTTAATATATGTTTAAAAAGGGCAGTTTTGGGAACTCTTTTCATGTTTGACCTTCTCACTTCTTTCTTCCCCTCTATCCGCGTAATTATGAAAAAAATTGGCAATAAATAAATAAAAATAAATAAAAATAAATAAAAATAAAAGACATTTCTCTGCCATGGTCCCTTGACATTTGTTGTCAGAGAAACTCTTTGGGCTCTCCCACAACAAAACCTATTGGACCATGATGACGATAATGTAGGCTTGAAAATAGGCCTCTTGGGAACCTCAAGTTCCATGGTCAATCTTACATTTAATTTTTTTTTATGGAAAATGTAGTGGCCTTGGGACGAGTTCAACGGCCAATCATGTATTTTAGAGGAGCAAGGGATGACTTCATGGTCCAGGATGTAGACATCCCCTTATTGCATTGGCGTGCAAATAGCAAAGTAAACATGCCAATGCCTAAATAAATTCTAAGATTTGGTGGACATGCAAATGTCCTATTTTCCCTACATAAATCATAAATAATTTATTGCTAAAATACACATGTCACTTGTTCTAAACCATGCCAATATTTTTCAAATTTCAAATTTTTATTTATTTAAGTCAATAGAGTCACCAATAGTAGGGACCAACTCAAGTTTTTTGATGGATCTTCCATATTTGCCACTTCCAACACGTGTGTCAATAATCTAAAAAAAACATGGGGAGGGAAGTGTTTTGCTCTATTTTGGGGCATCAAAACTTTGAGAAGAAATTGAGTTCATTCTTAAGTTTGATTCCATTTGAGGAGTATATAAGTAGTGAGAGGAGCAAAGAGATGCATGTGCACATAGATAGTAAAGAAAAAGAGAAGATTCTTAGTGTTATAAAGATAAAACATGTTGGTGTCTAAAACTCAAAGAAGCCCTCCAAGATTTTCCGATTAAACTCAAACAAGCAAGGTTGAGATTCGCACACCCATTTGACAACTTGTCACTATCACTAGCCCCATCTAACCCGTCAAAAGATTGATGGCCATAACTTGAATCCATGACTTGACATATCACTCCCAAAATGCCCGTCACTTGATAGCTGAAATTTTAGAATGCATGTCACCTTTCATCTTGTCTAGACTCCAAATCCATTACTGCTTGCCGAGTCCCAATCACCTCATGGAGCTTGCTACTTTATCGCTCGGAACTTGGAAGAAGCATTGGGAAGCTTAGGGAAGTTTCAACTTAGGATGCAAGGATATGTGTGTTGGTTGAAGCCTTGAAGGTTTCTAAGCTTTCTGCATTGCATTGCTTTTTCTTGTAATATCAACCAATATTGCAATATGTGCAAGGGGATTCTCCAAGCAGAATATGGTGAAGAGTGCATTACGACCATGTTTGCATTTGAACACATTGGATGCATTGATGCGTGTATCCATATATGTAATGATTGGCAAATTGTTCTTCTAGAGTGGAGGAACATGAGGGGTCATTGCATTCTAACCGATAAATTGAACTCCTTTTGGTGCGACTTGCATCAAAACATCACTTAAAATTACAAGTTATAAGTCATACATAATAAAAGTGGTACGATTGCACATTGTTTCAATTTGTACTACTTCGATACGTTGTTTAGACAATTTTTTTTGGAAACTACACTAAATATGGTATTTAATGTCACTTACTATTTGGGTTTACACAATGTTATCATTTTTTATTAATGTTCTATGATGTCCAAACAACCTATTTAACATTTGTTGGTAAAATATGAGATATATAGTAAATAGATACAACATTCCATAATTCCAAAAAATAAGAGGCCCTAAAAATCAAATTTACTCTAGTGAGAGTTTATAAAGGCGTGAATTTGAAAAATTAGTTGTAAAAAAACATGTTGAAATATGACCAACCCGACAAAAATACGATGATGTAAAAACTGACTGTCACGTGAAAGGCAAAACCCTTTGTCAAATATCAACACTGCAAACAAGGGACCATTTAAGGCAATATGGCCCCAATCGATCCCCATACTTTTCGGTTAACTCTAATAAGCAAAACACAAGGTTCACCAAAACAGCCTCGCCCAATCAGGCAGGTACAGGAATAAGATACACTCTTAAGTCAAATGCAAGGGATGGTAGACGCCCAAGGCCATTCAATAAGTCTCCTACACTTTTTCTGGATTGGGAAGGGGTTTCAAGTGCCAGTTATTGCTTTTTGATTACAATCATCAGGGCCGGGTCACCTTCAAATTTCACGCCATCAAAGTGGAATCCTTCAATCTACAACCCAGGCACAGTCTGTTCCGCACTAACCCTTCTTGCATTGCCTCATCGCCACAAAATCGGTCCTGCGAAAACCATCTCCGTGTTTGACCTCCTCGGCCATTCATTTGCAAACTTGTCATCACCGTTGCTCGATTTTTGTGCCATGACCTCCGACCATTGTTTCGATCCGTCATAAAAGCTTGTGACACACTGGCTTGGTTGTTAAGACTCGGTGTCCAGTGCATTCGCGCCTGCGGCTGGGACATTGCCAACTATTACACCTGCTTGCGGCGAGCGTGCTTTTCCTTTCCTCGCTTCGTCCCGAGTTTTGCCGATGTTCTCCCGAGCCCGTTCTCCCGGGCCATCCACTTCCTCTGTCGGCCCCTCGCTTGCCCTTCGCCCTCCCACTCCTGCAACGGACTCGTCTTCAACTTGTACCTTGTCAGAGTCATCGAGGAAGGCGCTCGTGCCATCATGCTCTTTCCCACTCCACACCTCGCTAGACACCTCGGCTTGGGGGTTGTCAGCAGGGTGGTCTCTCAACGTGAACTTTTCCTCTTGCTCCACTGGGTACGTCCGCTTGTCCTCCGCTTTAATCGGCTCCTCAGGTTCAGCATTACCTGAGAAAATAAGAAATCGTGTGAATGAGGTTACAATGCATTCTACGGTGATAGCTTACAATCAAGGAAAGTCTCATCCCCCCGCCCCCAATATCAGTATCTACATGTGCTAAATCTAATACGTTGCAAAACCCTAATCTAAACCCTAATATATTGCAAACTTGAGGTAAATGGGTGTTTTACGGTGACGTCATGTTCCTAGGCTACTTTGGGGAGGAGGGGGGGGGGGTGTCCAGGAATTCAATGCCACTGTCACTTTTTCTTCAGATAAGATGATATGGATGGTCACATTGGTGAATGAGCACGTATGCCTTCCTTGAAAATTTCCAAAATACTGCGGGAATGCTTTTAAGATTATACAAGGTATGTGGATAATGTAATGGCTATATGGTCATTCTAATAGGATGTTGTGGGACATGTTCCTAGGTCGATTAGGGTCTCTGAATCGAATTTCAAGTTTGTTTATGCCAAAAAGGATGATATGATTGGAAAAATTGTTGAACAAGCACATGCACCTTCCTAGGAAAACTTTATGATCATGGGAGCATGCTTTTAGATGAATATGAGCTATGTGGTTAATATGAGCTATGTGATCATTCTAATTTAAGTCGTTGGATGAGGTATTATATGTGCTCAACGACACATGGCAAACTGAACTATATAATGTCGTGGAAATGAGTGAAAATTTGATCCCAATGACAACATATATATATGACCTACCTGCATTTACAGTAGATTGTCGAAAAAGCTTGTGGCTCGCATTCTCAATAGCCTCTTCTGCACTCTTGCCATCATTCACACCGAATTGCAACTCTGTTGTTGCCTCCCCAATTGATTGCCCAGACTCTACAGAGTCTTGAAAAGGGGCTTGGGCTTCATCGATGCACGTAGCGGACTCCTTCTTGGCGCTGTCTAGAAACTCCCTCCTTTGATCTTGCTGAAATCAAATAAGTAACATCATAAATAAGACAATGTCAAGAGGGAAAAAAATAAAAATAGAATTGAAGCCATCTAGAATTTCATTAACCATGGGGATCTCCTAAGACAAGATGATTCATGATTTTCTAATGACCTCTCCACTTGAGACAAAATCTCCAAAGAAAGGTAGACAAGAGTTGCATTGGATACACTTGACAAAGATTCAAATACAATGACAAACGCTTAAACATTTGGGGCGAGCCCTTAACCTTTAAGCACATGAAGGTCCATACTCGGCCTCTTCATGCACAAAAACATGTATATAAACTACACACTCCCCATTTTAAGATAAATGTATCAAGAGCGACCCTATCTAAAATTGACTTTATTTTTTCAAGTGCATTTCTTGATTCGGTTGAATCGCTCAATATTATTGAAGATTTAGGTTCAAAGACACAACCTGAATGCCTTGGATACAAATACATTGTATTCTAATAATCAATTTCACACATGAATATGTTAATATTTTATCCTTGATAAAAGATAATGTACTAAATAAAGTTTGAAATCCTCATTTACAAACTTTGTGAGGCTTATAGATATTGTGAATATATGTCGTACATGGAGCCCCTGGGTCCTTTAGGAGTTAAGCTCTAGGAATGTGTCAAGTGTGAATGTACCTCCTGCAAAACAAAAACAATACATGTACTAAAAGAGACTACACTGTTCTGAAATCCGGAATTCCCTACAGGAAATCCTCATTGATTATAATAAAAACCAGGTACTTAGTCATACAGTGTGACACTTAGATTCTTAAGTTTCTCTGATCTAGAAAGGTTAAATCCAGGTCAAGCGTTGCATGAAGGGTTCTGCCACCTAATGATTATCTGAAGCAGGGCATCAATAAAGTATTAGATAAGGGGGCATCCACTTGGCATAATCTACCGTAATTTTCATGGGGAAAAGATTATCACACATCATCGAAGGACTTTGTAAATAATCTGTTGGACCAGACCACCAGACCAGATGACAGTTTCTGAACGAGTGAAGGACATGATCTATTCCAGATCGAAATCAAAGTGGCGGTCTCCCTTCCAGCGATGCAATAAATAATACGTACATTGATACCTGCAAGTCGGTTGCCCCCACAGTAATAAACAGACAGTCCACAGTATTTTCAATTACTGTGGGTGCCCTATGCGAAGATTTGGAAATCTGGATTCAACCCAAGGTAAAGAGACCACCTATTCGCGAAGGGAACCGAATTGCACATGGCAGTGTAGCAAACGACGTCTGTCCACAAGCAGTACCATAGAGTGCTTCCTTGTTATTCTTGAAATGTTGCTACAAACAATCTTGCAATGCGTGAGGCCCATCCGAATCACACCCGGATAATGCAGTTGGGCATAACAAAGAGACAAACCGGGAAGCACCTTACGGTAAGTATCATATCATTGTGCAGGGTTGGGATGATAAAAAATAGAAGGAATGAATAAATGAATGAATTGCTTATCCACCTCGGCTTTCTGAGGGGATCCGTCAGGCGTCGCATGCGGGAGCCGCGCACCGTGCTGTCCCGACCGACTTCCTTCCTTGAAGCTCCCAATTCCCATGGCCCTCATAGGATTCAGACTGCACATCAAATTGGACTTGGCAAGGAGTGTTGTGGTGCCAGCATTGGGAAAATTCATTAACCCTGAGAACCGAGTCCCAGCTGGAAGCTCCTGACTGGATCCAAGACTGCATATCGCCCTGCCGCCGCTGTGGCCAATTGGGAAGATAAAATTGGTCCCCTTCGACTGGGCCAATAGGCCAGGTTGCGATGCATGAAGGCCCATAGTGTGGAATAGCCTCAGCCTGCACAACAATGATTTCGTCCGCATCACTCTTGGCCTTGCTGCCTGACCGGAAGTTAGCCAAAACCTGATGAGCTTTGGATATATGTAGTACCACCCCACCCGTCCGTCCTATTCTTCACCGTGGCTCTTCTCAGCACCCTAATATATATACCATCAAATGTCTGTCTGCGGTCTGTCTTAATGTCTGTGATGAAATTCTCCTGAAATTCTTGTCTAGATCTTCAATGCCAACTTCAAAACATTTGGAAGATGACTCCTCCTCACCTTGGATTCTTTGAAAACCTGGAAATCCACACAAGTCTAATACCTTCAACCTTGAAAACTGAACGCCCAATTCTGTGCAAATCTATACCAGAAACCACCCTTGGAACTATAGAGCAGGCTCAAATTACACTAAATGATTACAGGAGCTCAAATTGGAACCAAACACAACGCAATTCTAAGCTAGGATCTCCAGGATCTCGACAGAGGTGAAGAATTTGCATGCGACTCAAGTAGGGACCTGGTTGCGGGGGCCGGGAGAGAGAGGACAAGTGGCAAGGCGCGGCAGGCTGCCGAGTGGCCAAGTGCTGCCCATGCCCAAGCATCCGGTGGCACCGGCGTCTGGCGGTCGGAGGTAGCGTCTGTTGGCGTCTGGAGGTAAGGAGCCCTAGGTGGGAGGGCCATGGGATACCCAAGTGGGCGATTAACTAAACAAAGGTGATAACATCAGCAGGCACATGAACTTAGCTTCAACATCGATGAAACTTTGTGTCAGCCTAGACATCAAGTCCCCTGGTCAGGTTTCTGAGCCTGATCTAATAATTAATGTGTACAGCGAGGTTGCAAGTGTGAAGCAATTGCTCTGACCTTGAAACCTACCCCGATGTGCTGTTTTTCACCATGGTAGTTAATGACATTGACTTCCCTCCTGGACATCTGCCACAAGCCTCTTTCCCTACAAGAACTATTAACTATCATAAACATATTACCACCTTTCCAATTTGTGTATATGATAAGGCTTCGATTCTTGCAGTCCAGCCACTGGTGTCATGTTGGGTTTCGAACCCAATCCACTAAGCATCTAACCTGAACCAGCTAGGCCGGAGCCGAAGCCTGAACATGTGACATAGCTCAAGCCGAGTCACCACACTCCTCGTAAGTGTACTGAATTTTAATTTACATTAGCACACACTTAATGATTCCTGGCAGTTGATTCAAATTTAAACAACCCCGGGGTTAGCCCCTGGTGGACCAGTTCTCACGAGCCCCTTCACTGGCAACGCCTGATGTGGGGTCAGAAATTGATGAAGAAATGATGGCGATGGAGCAAAAGTGAGTACAGCAGCCTCAGTGCTGACAATACTGTGTGCTGAACCCATTTTTGAGGTAAGTTAAAAACAAAAATCCTTTTGGCTCCATGCCTTGGAACTGCTGCATTCATGTGGAGTGTACTGCCACCGATCTGACAACAGGGAGCCCGCAGTAGGCTAGTCATCAGCTCGCTCATGCTATCATCTCCTCCTTGTGGGCTGGCTACATTACTTAGCATCGGCTACTTAGCGCCCAGCTCTCAAGCGCGCAAGGAGCTGGGACTGGTCTTTTTGAGGACATCATGTGAGGTGGTAACAGTACAAGTACTTGATCATTACTTGCAGCTTTGAGCAGTTGTCGTTTGCATCAAGCACACAGATTAGGTCACAAGGAACCACCGCTGGGAGTTGTGGACCGTTGACAAGTCAAGACTAGTAGCTGGGTCGTCGTTGAAGCTGGTTTACTTGTTGTAGATTTGCAATGATTTTGATCAGATGTAGGGGTGGTGGTGGTACTGGAGATGGCTTGAAGAATTAGCAAGTGAGTCAGACTAAGCTAGAGGTGTATGTATTTGTCATTTTATTTGCACGACAGCTGGGGGTTTGTGGCTTAAGGTCGGTTTGGAGTCCACGGGGGACCTGGGACACGACCTGCGGAGTTTTTGAGGTGGCGCTAGCTGATCCCTTGGGTCTATGTTGCCGATCGCCGCATACGGCTATTTATGCTGAGGTCTATATATCTCTGTATCATTTTGGAGGAAGGATGAGCACAGTAATTGATAGTATTGAATCTCGTGGTGAGCTGAAGGTGCCAAGATTCGGCTTCTACCCTTGAATTAGGTCCATTTTATGGGATATAGTTCTGTGTCTTTCGACAGGGTGTAGCTATTTCTGGATATTGAGGTTTTGAGGTTCGAGAGAAACATCACATAGTCTTCTTCTCTTAAGAAAGACTCACTTGTGCACTCTGTAAAACATCGGCTGCCTTTTTGTTTCTTTCTTTTTGTTCCAAGACTGTTCTTTCAAAGAGTTATACCCTCGGTGGATGCTCCCGAGGAGTTGTAACATCCTTCAATGGTTCCGAGGGTATGGTATTGGTCCGCTACAGAATACACTTCAATCTTTTAAGAAGAGCAGGCGAGTTTGTGTGCACTCCTGAATCGAGTCCCTCCACGACCTGCCTTTTAACGCTGCCAAGTCGAGTGAAATACTTAGTGGTGTGAGCAGTGTGAGCAAGTGGGAGAAACGGATGGAAATAGAAAATGATCATTGCAGCGCTGTTAATGTTGGGGACAATATTGCTGTGCAGCAGGCACCGGCTGCCAGCTCCTCGGATCAGACACGGTTGTCCACGCTTAATGGATCTCCACCGCCCTCGTACAAGGGTGTGGAGCCATGTCCTAGCCGTCTGGATACGCTTCCCGAGTGCTCATCCTGCGAGGAACGCAGCCCCATCCGTCTGTCATCAGCCAGCTCCGACGGCGACTTGGTGGAGCAGATTGGCTGCGGTCTCTCTCCTGGGAGCATCAGGCCGACACGGAGACCATCAACATCGGCAGCAGGATCTAAGAGTGATGATGAAGAGAGCAGGGGGGATGACAGCAGCAACAACAACAACCACTTCCGGAGCGCGTCTGCTGCGACGTCTTCTTGTTGCAGTGACCTCCGGGTGGGGCGACTCGTCTACATCTGCCTTGTGTCGTCGTTGAAACGGCTGCGTGACTCGTATGTGACATGTATGCTGGTGGCAGCTTCAAGTAGTCGGAGCCATGTCGGGCTCGTCATGGGTCACCATTTTCTCAGCTCCACCAATTTCTACCCGTCCCCTCGCATCGATGACGATCTCTTCTGCTGCAGCTCGCATCATCATGCGCCCGAGGATGCTCATGCCCAGCTGTCCAGGCATTTTGGTAGCCGCCGATCATCTTGGTCCGACCCATTGCGAAGGTGAAGTATTATTAAGCACAAGTAGAACAACCTCAGATCAGCTTGCTCCAGTAGCCATTCACATGCACAAGGTGGTCGTTCTGGGCTACCCGAGTTTAATTTCACTTCAATCCTACCTGCCATTGTCGACTTTCTAAGTGTCTTCAGCTTCAAGACTTAGCAGCTTACGGTGAGGACAACAAGGTGAATCTGCAGAGCGCATCCAGGAAAGTGATCAAGATTCTGGACCTAATTTACTCAAAGCCTACCTGCAAATGTTCTTTAACTTCAAATATAGCACGTTATGATCGACGCGGGCACCTCGAGAAGGATGAGTTACCGGCGAAGGCCTGCACACTGGATGTAACCAACAACAATGGGAGAATTCCATAACTGAACGGTTCAACACGCTCACGAAGTCGCGGTGCTGTGCAATTTCAGCTATGATGCCTGCCGATTGATCGGCAGGTGCAGAGGGCTATGGACTGAGTTAGAGAATGGAATGGACGCCATGATACATACTTCAGGATAGGCCACGTTCGGCCTTTGAGTCGATGCTGCTATAATGTGCACACCATGATCTCAAATTCCTGGTATAATTGACTTCAGCATCAACGCACATAAGTTACAATCTACTACTGCTCCCCTAGCTTGTATATCAACAACCGGCCACTCTACATGATCACGGGATTCGGACTACTTTTCATTCGCCCTTTGCAACACATCGAGCTTCTTCAAGTACGTAGTTTAGTCAGCAATTTGAGTGTAGTGCGGATCACTTTATAGTGCTTTCTCACGGTGCAGTGACAGAAGAGAAGAAGCCGATCATGCACATGCACCATGCGCTTTCCCGCAAATCTGAGCTAACATCTGCACTCCAGCAATTGTATCTAGGTCTGGCCAGAATCAATGTCGTGCAGATGCAGGTCCCATTACGATTAAACATATGTCCTGTCCTTGTTTTTCTTGCTCCCTAGGAATCCAAGCAGCGCATCTTTGTGACTTCGATACTGTCTTGTCAGAACAGATGGCCGCTCTTATTGACATGCTTTTGGACCTAATTCTCACAAACATAAACTTTATGGAAAAGGTGGCCAAAATTTACGTGTCTCATGAAACTCTAAACGTAGAAAATAGATAGATCGATAGATAGATAGATAGACTGCCGTAGGTGGACCAATGGACCATTCTTTGAGAGAAGAATTTTACTGATTTGTTACTATATCACATATCAATAATTCAGGAATAAAGCTCACTCACTCAGTATCTTCTCAATTTTGCATGCATAACCTTCGCGCTGTATGTCCTCGCCCCAGTCAAAGGTGCTCCTGTCAACACCCAGGAATGAGTCCATTCTTATAGCTCATGACACATCTAAGCTGTCCTCACTGCACTCAATATTGTATTTAGTGTCACTTACTATTTGGAATTATGCAATGCTATAACTATTTATTGCATATCTCATATTTTGTCAACAGATGTCCAATTGATTGTTTGGACATTATAGACACAATAACAACTTTACTTGGTAAAATGTTACATCAACAATCACACTTAATTAGTTTGAATGAGTATAAATACTTGTGGAAATAGAAGATATTAACTAAAATATTATAAAATAAACATATTAAGTTTTTTAGAAACTAATTTTAGTTTTACTTTACAATGACAGACCCTTTCAATGATAATTCACAAAAATTATAACCTTAGTGTTAATGAGGGTTTTTAAATATTTTCGACTTCCAAGTTAATTACATGCTTTATTGACGGTTTCACTTTGAAAATGAAATCCTATTCAATTGCTTATTCACTTCATGAAAGTGTAAACTATATATTGGATTTTGGACCTTACAGGTGAAGTGGCACTCAACATGGGAGTTGTGGATAAGTGGCCTTGAAGAATACAAGGGCAATGGTTTTTCCAAAGTCGGGCAGGGCGGGCATAAGTTTTCGGGTCGGGTCTAGAAAATCTCGATTTCTTTCTAGGCGCTGCCCCTGCCCATATCTACCTCCCCCAAAAAGCTTGTAGGGGGAGGTTTAACATCCCCCGTCTTAATCTATGGCAAGAAAATGAATTTTTTTGAAGGTAAACAACAATTTTTCTTTGACCATGTGTATTGGGAGCTTGCAAATGACCAAAATGTTTTGTATACTTACAAATCATATATTGAGGTCTATTTGGAAACCACAAAATGAGTTAACAATATTCTATGATTAGAGACTTGGACAACTGGTTTTTATTGGATTACTCAAGATATGGTGAAACTCCCATGAATTTACAAAATGTTTTGGTAGAATATGAAAGGTTGGTCCCTAGTAGGCATAGAAACCATGATATGTAAAGATGAATGCTTTAACATTATGGCTCATTTCATTTTTTGGAAAGAATAATATGGCGAAATTGCTCTTGGGACACTCGCAATGAGATGTTGTGACCAAATGAATCATGTTTGCTGATCTACTAAATAAGGTTTTTATTATGGTGATTCAAATGGATTTTGATTAGATGCGATAATCTATTATACAACAACAAATCACAAGAGGAGAAAGTGGACCAATTATCAACAAAAACTAATCAAAGGTCCTTGAGTGACACTACCTTACATGACTGTCAATGACAATAGATTGGGTTTCAACCTCTTCAAAGATTGATACAAGACACTTATCCAATTAGTGCAAAGAAGGCGACATATGATAAAAATGACGGGACACAATTTTTATTTTCATTTGATTCCAAATAGATTGCAGATTGGTTGAAGGCATGATATGCTATCATTATTGCCTTGCGGTGCCTTTGAAATGAAGTCAATGTACCAATTGTATACAAAGTTCTATCCAAAACCCCAAATCATGATCATTGAAGATGATTGAATTGCACATTAGAAAGAAGGGCAATGGTGCAGATGCAACAATATTGACTTCATCCACCTCATTGCCCACAACTTTGGCAACATAATACGCAGTTGGATTAGGAACATCCATGGTGATCTAAATACTTGATTTCTGGAATAAGTTCCTACATTTAAGATTATGAGCAAAGTAACAAACACAAACACTTGGAATTGCTTTAGTTCATGGAGGGAGGCCATGTGAGAAAATAAGGATTTTCATTCTTATGCGCACCACAAACTCACATTGTGGGGCTTTGGTATCAAAATCTAGGTTTTGGATATTAAACATTAGTGCAAAAGAATCGTCACTTTGTTGAAATTCAATAATTACATTAAATAGAGATTACAAACAATGATTCTAAATTTGAACTTTGACTTTAATTAACATGTAGTCCAACTTTCAAAATATCGATGGGAAATTGGTCCAAAAGACTTTGAGCGGTAATCCACAACGTCTCTCTAGGTGGTGTACAGTGTAGGGCGGGTGTAGGTGTAGGCTCATAAATCCCACATGCAACACAATCCCATAGGATTGTTTATTTATGCTAAGTTAAAGCCATGCACATATTTGAACAATCAACAATTGAAACACAAAATCAATAAGTAACGACCCACCTTACAAGTAGAGATTTCAATGAGATGTGAAAATGCCAAATTTTGATGCTATTGGGTTTGAAATTTGTAGAGCGACAAGGCTTTTGCCAGCTTTTAGCCAAAAATACTTGTTCACCGGTCTGTTGTTGATCACTTGCAAAGCCTTGCAAGGTTGGGCAAGTACAAAGTCATTTTATGAGTAAACAAAAAGGTCATAATAAGTTCAAAAAGGAGATTAATATTGCGAGGCAAAAGATGACAATACCTAGCGAAGCACACCGAAACTAGGCATCATTGCCGCACTTATCAAGACACCATTGCCGAGAGTTGTTGCAGGGTTTGCTTTGCACATGCGGTTGTGGGAATCCTTCATGTTGCACTTCTAGGACCTACATGGTGCAAGGAACACAAAGGTATGATTGTAGGAGATTTGGCCCTTGAATTTGGTTTAAGCAAGGACCAATTTAGAATACGGGCGTTGTGTTCATACCATAATATTCATGTAACAATGCATTTGGTTATATTGCAGCCATGTGCCAATGTTGAGTAGTTGGAGTGCACAATCCTTCTACACCAAGCCTATTTTGAGCCAATGTAATGTGAACATAACCCTTTTTGAGCCCTTTCTCCTTTGTTGATCACTTTTACAAAAACATATTGGTGTTTGGTGATGTATGATGGAGAAAGGACCTTAAGGTAGGTGTACCCCAAAGCAACAATATGAATTTTGTCAAAATAATTCATTGCTAGATTTAAATGATAACACTAAATAGTGTTGGTTTTAGATTCAATGTTGGTTTGGATATATGTACCTTGGGTCAATGATAATGTTAATGGTCCATATACGATTGAAGTTAGTCCTTAACAATACGAAATATTAAAACTTGGTGCAGCTAAATCATTACCATCCTACCTAAGAAGCTTCACTTGGAATTATTATTTTATAAAATACCAAAATTGAACAATTTTTGGTTGTTTAGAACAGGAAATTTTAATCTGGTTGAAATATATCTTTAGAAAATCGATTTAGTATGAGACTCCTAAATTCGAAGCCGCCCAGGAAGGACGGTAAGGTGCACACACACTTCACCTTTGAAGTTTGGGCCAGAGTTCGGGAAGTTTTTGAAGCCTTAGTGGCTAATTGCCGGTAGTTGCTACGAAGGGTCGGATTTTTTCCAATTTACATCGGCAAGAGCCGGTCTTTTGTAAAATCAATCGGCCAATTGCCTATATTTTCATATTTTCATTGGCCAATATCCGATTAAATGGAATTCATATTGGCACTAATTGTTTAAAAAATGTATGAAAAGTTATTAGAAATCATTTCTTAGTACAAAATCTTGAATAAGTGAAAAGAAAGGCATGTTCAAAACTTCAAATTTGAAGAGTTAATATCCTTGGCAGGAATTGAACCTAGCAATGCCTTCACCGCTTGAAGGCCAAGGGTCCCCCCAATTCTCTATAGAAGCAATTGGATTTGGTCATGGAAAGGTTGCATAATTCAAAAAGTTTAAGGTTTAGGGTACTTCCTCAAGTGCATCATCAGATGCCCCAGACAAATAGCGCTATGGATTGCTATACAAATAGCGAAACTTAGCATCATCCTTCCAAAGATCTAGAGCACTTGTTAGAATGTCATCAAAATCATTGTCTGGGCCTTCTATAGCAACACGCATCATACTTTCTAAGTTAGATGTAGACATTCGATTATGAAGTTTTTGTTTAATAGTATTTTGAACAGAAAACGCCCTTTCACATGTTGCAGTACTCACACATTGGCACTTAGCAATCTCAGCAAGAATCCCATGCTCATGACCCGGAGGGTATCGGTTACCATTTCCCGGGTATCGGCCAGTATTTGAAATTTGAATACTTCTTCCGGCTGAAATCGAGTAACTCACAAGAAGAATCGGCTACATTTCTGGGACATTTTCTGGTCTATCGACTAATTGCCGGAAGATTGAAATTACAGTCGGATTGCCATCCGATGGTTGGAAATTTGGACCGGCCATGAGGGAAAATCCATCGGCTGATAATGAACTAGCCGTCCGTTTTCCCCCACCATTGGTTTGGAGTTTGTAATTTTGTACCGAGTTAGGGCCCAGGGCCATGCCTATTAGTATGAGAGTGTTTCAAGTAACTTAGTTGTTGCAAGGCCCAGCCCAGCGGAGCGACGGCCATGGCTACTCTGTTCTCCTCTGCTGCCATGCATCGATGCTTCCCGCGCCCTGTAAGTCCATCTCCCTCCGTGTTTGCTTGAAACTGAAGAAGAACAGAATATCAAATTGGATATTGAAACTTAGAAGTTTTGTTCTTGCAACCTGAAAGAGCCATGCTTCTCCATCTGCTCCTCCTGTGTTCTCTTGAAACCGAGAATGAACAAAACTTGAATTGCATCCTGAAGCTCACAGGTTTAAGGCTTTGAGGGTCGAATTTTGCCATGGTGTGAAACATCTTGTCCGCTTCTCCTTCCTCCTGTGTTTTCTTGAAGCACAAATTGAACAACATGCCAAATTGGGTATCCAAACCCTGAGGCTTTGAGCTTGAGGGTTGACTGTTGTCAATGTTTGTTTGTTGGGTCCCTTACCTCTAACGAAGCTTAATTCATCAGCTCTAAAACCCCTATTCTATGCCAAAAAGGTTTAGCAATAGGAAAAGAAGACACAAAGGATCAACACCATGACAAACTATAGGAGTTGTTGGCCACATGGCACAAATGCAAACTTATAACTGCCCTAGCGCCAACGAGAAGTCCTCTTGAAGAAGGCTGCTCTCTTATGTGTGTGCACACAGCCGCTTTACTTTTTCCAAGCATTTAAGTGTGGCGGTAACCGACCGCCTTCCGTTTCTCAAGCATTCAAGTGTGGCGAAGCCTAATCCACCACAAGAGAAGTCATTTTCACAGGCAACTATCAAGTGGCACTTCGTCCCTCTGGTTCACATGGTTAAATGAATAGACGACCGATAAAAGTTTGTTTTTCTCTCTCTTATCGTACTCATTTAGAAAATATGCATCTGACATTGGGACCCTATTCTACTAGGGTCTGGATGAATCAGAGCCCACTTGTGATGAGTGTTGTGGCTTCCCCCTTGGCGTATTAACAGCATTCCTGTCATTTGCAACTTTAATAAACTGAAGATGAATAGATTTGCACTTCAGATATTGAGACTCCGAGAATTTTGTACTTTTGAGGGTTCAATACTGCCAATGTTTGGATACACAGTTTCTTTTTCTCAAGAAAGGTCTTGATGAATCCCAGTGAAAGAGTTCAGGAAGCACAAAATAATGGGCCATATGGAATCAGTGTGGGTTCACATCCTGTTGGGTCTGGCCGCATGCATTTTCTTCTACAACACTTTCCTGTGGGTAAGTGTGATTTCGGCACCTAGTTTTTTTATACAAGTTTTATGAACTTCACCCGAATTGAGTTCACAAGAAAGTCCACATTGAGTTCAGACACAATATAAATTGAACGCCATGAAGGCTTACATTCCAAATCACCACTTTGTTCCATCCTGTACTTCCGAATTGTCATTCATTTGTAGTTGATGTGTTTGGGATAGGAAATTTATATTGCTGTTTGTTCCAAGCTGACCTCAGATTTCAAGATGGTATGATTGAATTACTTCATGCTTCAGCCTCCCAGTTTGTTGCAAAGGATTCTTCAGAGTCAAGGTACAATCAACAGGTTATCTGTGAATTTTCAACCAACTTAAAGCATCCTTTTAGCATGGCCTGTACAGAGTGGAGCTCTGGAGAGGATTGGCAACGTTAGGGTTCTCTTCAGTGGGAGGCCACCCACTCAAAATTTGAGTGCCACCACTAGAAGGGTTAGCACTGCAACTGTCACACAAGCTACGCTGCAGATCGACCTGGTACTTCCACCTCCAAAGCTCAATTTCAATTTTTGTAGGACACTCTTTTCGTTTCTTGGTTGAAGTTTATTTGGTGTTATGATGCTTCTGTTTAATGATTTCGTTTCCAGAGCGCTGTCTAGAAATCCTGCGGGAATAATATACTTGGCAATGCTGCTTGTTGTTGTGATATATGAAATATTTGGTGTTATGATACTTGCCAATATACTCTGTATGTAGTTAACTACTGATGTCAAAGACATTGATTTAGAGTGAAATATGTAGCCCATATGTACAGAGTTTGCAGATTCCTGGATGCATGTCCTTGTCTGCTTTGTGGTGTCTCCTAAATTGCACATACTTAGTTTTTCATGTATAGCAATTTCTATGTCTTTCTCATTTCATCTTCCATGTGGTCCTTATGTCACATGTCCTAATTTTCTGGTAATTTTCTTTGTATATTTCAATGATATTGAAGTCATCCTTAAATTCAAAGGGACCTTTTGTTGGGAGTGGGTTGTTTCACATACAACACCGTCCATGTTTGGTAAGTTTTCAGTGCATGCTTGGAGGTAGTGTTCTGGTTTGAACAAAGAACGTTCTCTATTGGTTCATCGAGGATCAAACTCATTTTCGCATGCCAAGAGGTGCTAGAATGAGTTTAGCCCTCATTGAAACGATATAGGTTGCTCTTCATTCAAATTCAAACACTACCATCAAGCATGCACCATAAGTGGAAAGAATTAATGATATTGTATGCAAAGCAAACAATAGAAAATCATATAGGACCAACTCCTGAAGAAAAGTCCTATAGAAATAAAGGATAAGTCTATTGAACTACAATAACTCCTTTGGGGTTGGATGATGGTGTAGGTTCCATGCTTGGTGGACAACTATGCCTATCTACTCCATGACACTGCTTCTGGAACAACAGGCATTGTGGACCCGTCTGCTGCAGGGCCTGTTGTTAAGGCCCTCAAACAGAAGGGTCTGTCCTTGGACTACATACTCAACACTCATCACCATTGGGACCACACTGGTGGAAATGCAGAGTTGAAGAAGAGATTTTCTGCAAAGGTATTTATTTTACCTCTGCACATTTGGTTTCTTGCACTAGAGTTGTCATTTAACTCAAAGGGACTTTTGGTTGGGAGTTGCTTGTTTGTTTTTGTATAGAACACCTTTCATGTTTGGTAAGTTTCCAGTGTATGCACAGAGGTAAGTTGGAGGTTTGAACAAAGAACTGTCTCTGTCAGTTTATGGAGGGTCAAACTCATTTTGGCATGCCAAGGAGGTGCCAAAAATGTGTTTAGCTCTCAATGAAGCGAAATAGGTTGCTAGTCAATCAAATTCAAACACTACCTCCAAGCATGCACCACAAGTCTAAAAAAATGATTAATTTTATATGTAAAACAACCAATGGAAATGTGTAGGGAATCAACTCCTTACAAAAAGTCCCTTTGAGTTTAAGGATAACTCTAGTTTAAAGAAATTTTTTGCACTGTCTAATGGTTTAAATTGGAGAATTTACTACAACAATGTTAGTGTGGGCCAAAAGTAATTTCTGCATGAACTGTGAACTGTGTTTAAATTAGTTGGATGAAGAGTAGGTGGTGGGGCCAAGAGCTGACGAGGCGCGAATACCTGGGATTGATATATCACTAGGAGGCGCTGAGACCTGGATGTTTGGAGAGCAGGCTATGCTAGTTCTGGATACACCCGGTCATACACGAGGTAAAACTTAAAGTTGACCTGGAGGAAAACAATCATTGGTATATCTGATATTGACAACTGCATATGCTATCCACCCCAGCTGACGGGATTGTTCCAGTTTTAAACTCATCTTCTTTATCATTTGACAGCATCCTCACAAAGGTCCATGTATGATAAGGAATGTTCCCTAGTACAAAATCACAACATATGGTTTTTTTATTTTTTACTTTTTCTGGGCGAAGGGCATGTGAGCTTTTATTTTAAAGACAGCAAGGCAGTGTTTACTGGTGACACGCTCTTTTCGATTGGGTGTGGTCGCCTTTTTGAGGGATCTCCAGAGCAAGTATGTTCCTTACAACCTTGTCCTAAATTCTGTCCCTTGACTTTAATGACGTGTGCCCATCTTGGTGTACTCAAAACATTAAGCCTAAAAACACTAACCATGGTTTTGTGGTAGCAAAGAAAATTTGGAGTCACAATTCTAAGTTGTATCATTTTGAGGATGCGTAGATGTGGATGTCTTTGACAAAGTTGGCAGCGCTACCAGATGACACACTCGTGTACTGTGGCCACGAATATACAATGGTCAGTGCCTTTTTCCAGTGATTAAAATGCTAGTTAGAGGATTTGAATTTTTCAACTTTTAAAGATCAATGGCAGGCACATCTCATGATTAGTTGTTTTACATAACATTTCTATGGGTTTCTGCAGTCAAATGCAAAGTTTGCATTGACAGTGGAGCCACAGAACGATGCATTGCAGTCTCGTTTTGAGAAAGTCAAGCAACTTCGCCAAAAGGGCTTGGCAACGGTAACTATCAATCATATTTCATGCTGTTTTTGATTGGTTCAGTCTCCTTTTTCTCACACTCATCTACTTGTGCTCTGATATTAATGAATATCTTATATAAGTTTCAGAAATTGATGGTTTCACTCTGGTTGGACTTGCAGATTCCAACTACTCTTGGGGAGGAGAAAGAAACAAATCCTTTCTTGCGACCATTCAGTGCAGAGTTAAGGAAAACCATGAAAGTCCCTGCGACTGCAACTGATATTGATACTTTTGCTGCAGTTCGTGCAGCCAAGGATCGAGCATAGTCAATCTTTATTACCCATGGAAGGCCTCTAAATTCCTGTCTCAAGTCTAGTATTTTCTCTGATACTTTGTTTACCTTCTGCTTGCCATGACTGGGGAGCGGAAAGAAACTTATATGTACAGATTTTTCATGTGGAAGAATTACTGTTTATTTAATTATCCATAAATGGGCTGTTGTTTGTTTGAAGTGGACCAATAGTGAATGGCTAGTGCTCAAATGTTTCATTATTTCAAGCATGAGGTGTTTGGTGTCTAAGGTGGTGGGGGGAGGGCCAGGCTGAAGTTTGATAAGGGTGCATTTCATTTCCAAAGCCGAGAGTGTCACAACCACCCTTGTCAAGAGGCTGATCCAAAAAGAAAGAATTTAGAAGGGTCAACTGTGAGGATTTCCAACAAAGACGCCAACATGAGATCATATTCATGACTTCACTCACATTTGAGAGGCAAATGCCTGTGAATTTTCCTTAACATTTTGAATGAAACCAAAAACAAACTCAATAGATTGTAGATTCACAGATTGTACCATCGCAACTGTTGTGAGGCTGCTCTAATTTTTCATGTAGTTTGTCTGTTGTGCAATAATGTCACTACTATTCCAAGTGGCATGTTGTTCAATGTATTTTGTTTGTTGCGAAGTAATATTGCTACTATTCCAAGTGCCACATGTTTAATGGTACATGGGGTTCTGAATCTGGAAAAGGTTGTCATTGGAAAATATAAACCATCTCAAATCCAAGCTCAGTAAGGCAACAAATCAACACTATAAAGACTCTGGCAGGACCTGGCTTTGCCAATTTGCTCCTATGGGACAGTCTCATGGCTAGGCAGCAAAAAAGGTAGTTGTAGATGGATGTAAGAAGAGAAAGTGGAGCACTATGCTTAAAAGGGAAGTTGGAACCAAAGTTGTGCGGGCAATCCTCTAGAGGGGAAGTTGACGAGGTTGTTCCTAATATCCCACACTCCCTGAAAATCATACACTTTCTTGATAGTCTTGAATCAAATGATCCGAAGGTGGAAGCTGAGGTAGCTGCTAGAACAACAATATTTCAATCACAGGAGACTTTTGTTTGTAGAATTACTCAGGTTGAGCCCTTCTGAATTGCTAAACAATCTGGAAGAAGAGATTCTAGACTTCAAAAGAGAGGGACAAAGCATCTTTTATCATGAAGTACCCATTCTACATGGCAAGGGCACATGAGCGGAGCAGGTTGGACTACATAGGATTTTTGTAAGAGTGACGTGGGAGATCATCAACTAGCCAATCAAGGTCAACATCAATCAAAATTTGTACGCAATCGCCCTGAAAACAACAATACACAGGAAGACAGTTCCGATTTCTCCTTCCAATTGGGAAGAGTAGCGTTCTACTCAAACCATACACATATAAGGAACCACGGGGAGGTCACTAGCGAAAATTGTAGAAACAATGTGCGATGAAAAATAAGGTCTAATATATTCATTGTAGGTAAATTTTGCAAAAAAAAGTATATATAATATAAGGGTTTTTAAAATGATGAAACTTGTTTACATGTAAAATATCATCACATATAATGGCCTCTTTTATCTAGTCAGTTCATGTAAAATAATGTGGAAACAATTACTAGGGGTAGCAGGTCTAGGGTAGGGTCTGTGCTAGTGGATGAAAAAAGGCAATTTTTTGTTGAAAATGCTTGGATGGATGACTTCGCACGCTGGCCTGCTTGAACGTTACTAAACCAACGGTTCCAATGTGGAGTTAATGATCTCTACCCATGTGCCGGGAGGGAAAATTTCGGCGCTTTGTTTGACTTTATGTCACAGTCACAGACCTTAAGTTTATTGTTTTGATTTAGTTCATGTGAGTTTAGCATTGTGGCTGAACTTCATAATTCATGGTTGTAAGAAGAGAAATGTCCTTCATGAAAAAAAATGTCGCTTACATAACCAAAGAAAAATGGGGTGTACGAAATAAAATGCGTTTAAAGAAAAAAAATGGACAACAATTGGGCTCCGAGAAATTTTTTTGGGGTAAAGTCAATATAATTGGTTACTTGAGGTATAAGGAAAAAAATGCCGTATAAATAAAATAGGGTACTTTTAAATGATTCCCCCAAAAAATTATAATGACTGATAGGGTGTATTAAAATACAAGCATTTACATTTGTTTTGAAAATTACCATACCTTATAATCTTTTCTGCAAGGTAAATAACCCCCCGATAAATAAGTCTTGAGCGCACGTGTATGCATTAATTAAAGAGGGAGTGACCTCCCCGTGTAAGGAACATGGAGTACCCAAGATACAGGAAACGTGATTAACCCCATCCTTTTTGAGGTAAACACAAGATCAAGGTGAGCCATTTAAGGCCAAAACCCTAGGTTATCCCACACACATAGAAGTTGTGCCTGAGAATGATGATGGGGTAAAGTTTCATCCATATGGTAACATAATTCATGTAAAAGGCCAACTTTCATCCATGCCTTATTTTAATCTTCACCCGAACCCTTTATCCTACGAGGTATATTATATAAAAAAAAACTAAATTGGATATGTTATAGAAGACCTCATATTACCTATGATCCAATATGACATATATTATCCATCATGCATTACCTCTTAAGAATTTCAAAATTTTAGGTGCAAATAATAAAATACACCATATTTTTGGTTGCACCATTCCAACTAAATTTTTCTAAGTCAGCCTCTTCCCCCCCCCCCCCCCCAAATGCAGTTAGTCAATTGATGTCTTTTAGATTCCTCATTAGTTAGTTGGTGATGACGATTTGAAGATCTTCTACAAAATTATTTTCACCTAATATCATGTAATAAGTGAAGAGCAAGAGAGTTTAGGACTAATTTAGGTCATAGTTGAGGTCAAATTCCTTTCACCTTACATTGTTCTCACTTACAAAAGCAAGCAAGACCATCACATTCATGTGTTATGTATAACAAATAGTTGAAACATCTAGCAAACAAACACATGTGTTGTTGACAAACAAGCTTGAATGTGAATCAAGTTATACATTCTTTCTCCATACAAAGACGACATATAATTGGTAAATTACAAGCTCAAGGATCTACAACCCTAGCAATAACCTTCAAAGAATATAAAGAACCTTGGGATATCAAAACTTCCAGATAGTACATTTCAACACCATACTAATCGCCATACACACCATCCAAAGCACCTAAGTAGACACCTATAAATTCACATATAGCCTCAACAACATACTCCTCACAAACAACCATATTAGGCACCCATCCTCGCAACATCACCACCCAAATAAACTATTAATAGCCTCCATAGTCCATCAAATATATTGGACTAAACAAAAAATAACCAAACAAAAAGTAAGAGTCGACTCTATGATCTCCAACCATGAAATAGCCGACACCCTCACAAATAATGGCTCAACCTATACATTATGCCAAAGCAATGATCAAGATACATGGCCACACTTCCTATCCACATGCACAAACCAACACAATGAAGGCTTAAGAATAACTAGACACAGTAAATTGTCCACCTAATAAACTAAACACTACAAGCCAACAAATCCACCTAGTTCTTTACATATTCAATGCATGCTCTAAATAACAAACCCCTTGATTATGTACTCCTAGACCAATGCCTTAGTTGCACATGCAACGGCACACCATGCCAATACAATGCAAGACTTAGACCATCATCAGAGCCCCAAATCAAAGCTCACCACCAATACACTTATCACTTAATTTTTTGAGTAAAACTGAACTAAGACCAAGTCCATAATTATAACACGTTGGATTTATAGGATCCTCAATAGAATATGTGGAGTTGATTATGTTAATACCATAGCAGTTCTTTTGATGAATTTTCATTATTCAACATTTAATTAATTTATATATATATAAAACATCAAAAAATAGATATTTGATTTTTTAATCATATTAACAACATAACCATCAAGCAATCACTAGGAATTCACATAACTTCTATAAAATCTAGGTATATCATATATGCATCAACCAATTTACTCATATAATTGAAGCAACCAAATTGTCCAAATTTACTTATAAACAAGTTCCATCCGAATCTATTGAGTTTCTCTTATTATCACAATAGATACCAAGTAACCACCTTAGAGGAAAAAATGGAGTATTTATGATCCCTTTGTTAACATAATTAGAAACCTAGGATGGAAAGTGAATCCCATAATCTAATAGCAGAAGTAAGGGGTGCTTTACATGAACACTCTTTTGAGAGATTAAAAATTTGGACATCCCCAACACACATCATCAAAACCTAATGAAAGCTATACACCAAAATGCCATGAAATATCTCACTTACCTCATATTAATTTTTTCAATGATTGATAAGTGACAAACACCCACCACACATGCAGATAGAGATGAGATGATGATAGATAGATAGACAGAAACTCCGGTCCCTTTTAAGGGGCCGGCGTGAATAAAGTGTCCGTTCGTAATGCCAATGACCCGATGCCCACCGGACAAGGGGACATGGGACAATACTACTCTCCCCTTTCGAGGATGGACACTATAGTGACACACTATACTAGTTCCTAGCTAGCCACTAGTGCCTTGAAGATACCGGACATGGTATCCCCCCAAAGGGCTTTAGGTACCCATACAACAAGGTCCAAGGACCCCCCACCATAGTTGGGTGGACTAAGGTGGTGAGCACCACGCCGGCATGGGGAATAGAACCCACAACCTCCTCATTGGGGGCCATGAACCCTAACCACCAAGCCAAGGCCCGTGGTGCCTTACCACACATTCACCTTAACCTAGTTCATCGCCTTAGAGCTCATCCTCCAAAAGGAAGGCCATTCACCTTATGCTACATCATAGAACACTATGATCAATATAAAGTAAACAAGTTCTCATTCACCTCGATGCATGAACACCAATTTTTTTTTAAATTTTCTTTTTCTTTTCCTCTTTCCCCCAATTTAAAGTAGATGTGCTCTCTCTATAAACATAACACTATTCAGATCCATAACAGTGGTCTGTGGGACTAACAATATTTCATGGAATATTTTCAGTCCCACATATCATTGTTATGGATCTGAATAATGTTATGAATGCAAGTCACATGCTAATATTCATATGACAATTTAACTCTTAACTTTTTGAGCGGCCCGTTTTGGGCTTATGAATGACTCTTGAAGGCAAATTCATCCAAAAAGAAGGTGTTAGGAAGGTCACAATAGATATCATTATGTTCCTCATGTAATTTTCTTGTCAATGGCAAAAATTCCATTCCAACATGATAAGATGGTTGTTCACAAGAAATTTCTAAACTCAAGAATGAACTAAAGTTTTCCTTTGTCAATATATATTGACTTCATATTATTTTGATTGAAAATTGTGAAATTTCTAAGGAGTATTTTTCTTACCTCAAAGTGTATATTTATTCTTAATATAATCTTGAAAGTTTGGACTATAATGTTATTGCATATATTTATGAAAAGTTATGGAATTTTAATGATTCCAAATCAATTATAAACCAATCATGAAAATTACTAAACATTGTTATCGTATTGATGTGATCTTAAAAATCACTAGCAATAACTTTTCTTTAAGGTACAAGAAAATTTGAGTTGTAGAATGCTTAATTTTTAGACAATCTAATGAAACCATAATACACTCCATGAAGTTAAGGGTTAAAGACACAAGAAAGATATCTAGAATACCAATTTTTTTAGGTCACATCAAGAGCTTCTTCAATAGTTTGGTCCTACATGTAAAGATGGACCACTACTAAAAACAACCACCATATGGCCAAAAATATACCACACAAATAATATAACAACGAGAGAGGCTTGTAGCTACCACATTTCACTCTTAAAATTGCATCATATTCCTTGTTTCCTTATCTCCATGATAGTATGGTTTGTGTTGGCGCTTTAGTCAACCCAAGGACATGTATGGCATTCATATAACTACAAGGAGGTAGGGGTACTTTGCATGGGCCGCATGACATAAAAAACTTATGTGTTGAAGCCAACAAGGTTGGATAGTGTTTAGTGATTTTTCTTTCATGTATGGGAGTTGTGTCACTTCTTTGTCATGCTAAAGGTTCATGAAGATATTCTTGTATTTAATTTTTTTTCAATAAATCTAGATATTACGTTTATTCATTAGATATGAAATCCATTCAAACTCTCTCATTGGATATAGATCTCATATATATGATTGAATGCACGTGGAGGAATGTTCTTTCTTAGTTTATTTTCTTGCAATGATCTATTTCTCCTCTTTTAAATTGTTAATTTTTGTGGCTACTCGTTTAAGCTTACTCACTACATTCCATTTTTATTATTGAATATTTGTGTAGGAATGTTCTATATTTGTTTTGTTTAGAGATCTTCTTACAATAGTCATTTTCCCCTCTTCTAAATTGTTATATTTTGGCTACTCATTCAAGCTTACTCACTAGATTAAATTTTTATTATTGAATGTCCGTGAAGGAATGTATCTTTGTTAGGTTTCAGAGACCTTCTAGATCTAGATGTGAGTCATCTTTCTAAGTAATTACAAAGGTGGGAGAGAGAGAATTACCGCATACAAGTGTGTCTTTTATTCATCCAACATAGAAACACTGAAATAGTACATGGTTCATATATTACTCTTTTAAGTTAGTTAGACACTAGATTAACATATAAAGACCTCCATTAGTCTAGTCCAAGTCATTTGAGATGAATTTGACAAAAATCTATCAGGGACAAGTTTTTATGTTGGATGGATGAGAAAAACTTTACTTGATACATCCTTACATTTCAAGGCAAATCTTTAATTGAAAGTTCTTACATTTCAAGGTGAATCCTTACTTGATAAGTCCTTACATTTCAAGGTAAAAGTGGCCTTCTCGTATAGAAAGCTTTGAAGAACTCTATTATACATGTGTAGTGTAATGAGTTAGTGGCTAAGGCATCCAAGTGGGGCCATGAGTTTCATAGTTCAAATCCCTTGGCAATTGCCCTTTGTGTAGCCTTATGGGTAGTTATGTACCAAAAATACAATATTCAAATGCCTACCACCATGTGTGTAGTTTTATTGAGATAATTACAAATACTGAATATATGAAATTACCATTACAAGTTGCCAACATAAATGATTACCCAAAATTACCCCAAACAAAAAAGTTACCATGTTGGAATGAAATCTTTGTTAGTGTTCAAAAATAAAATTTTGAGAGTGGCCGTGTCCAAATTTAAGACACGTCCAAGATAATTGATGGCCTCAATGAAGCACACATGTCATGCTTGGACATTTGTGTCCAATGTTAAAAAAGGTGTCATAAGGACCTAGCTTTCCTACCAATGTATAAATCATGACAAGACTTAGAACTTCATACTCAAGGCGGGGCGGGGCGGGGGGGTAGTCATTGGTTGGAGTAGCAATATACGTGCGAACAAATGATAGGATATTTTTAAAACATGGGGAAAAAAAATTATAAATGGACTTAAGAGTAATATAGGGTATCAAAAATGGCACTAGATATATTTAAAGTACTATAGGGTATGAAATAATAGGTAATTTGGAATTATAAGTAATGCAAGCCATTTTCCTATTAACCCAAAGTAGAAAATTTTACAATGATAGCATGTGAAAAAAGAAGAGAATTGAAAGTAATACCCCCCCTATAAAACAGTGGTTGTTCGTACCTATATCCTTAACTTTTTAACACACTGCCCCCCCCCCCCCCGAGACTCAAGGTGGAAAGGGTTTGTAGACTACACAAGTGATTTGAAGGTTGCTAGAAAAACATTGGAGGAAGACTACAAGATAAACCTTGAACTTCTTGGAGTGTATTGTGGTTTCATTAGATCATTCAAAAAGTTACCTTTTTAGAACTCAATTTTTATTGTACCCAAAAAAAAGTTGTTACTAATGATTTCCAAAAGATCACATCAATAAGGTAGCAATGCCTTGTAATATTCATAAATTTTTCTAAAAATTAATTCAAAATCATTAAACTTCAAGAAATTGTGATAAATTTATGCAATATAAATATATTCCAAAACTTCAAGAATAAATCAATAATAGATCTACACTTTGAGGCAAGAAAAAAAGTCCATAGAATTGATAATTTTCAATCAAAATAGCATGAAGTTACTTTATGTAGTAATGTATCAACAATAAAGACTTTAAAATTTTCTTATGAACAACCACCTTTATATATTGGAATGGGATCAATGCCATTGCCACGAAAATTTCATGAGGAACACAATGATACCTATTGCGACCTTCCTAGCACCTTCTTTTTGGATGAATTTGCCTTCAAGAGTCATTCATATTCCAAAAAATGGCCTCTAATGAAGTCAAGGGTTAAGGGGCTCCATGCTTGGAGTGGTTATGAGAATGACTTGTCAATGGAGGGCAAAGATTTATTTTTCTTGATGTGGTTGCAACCTACTTTGAAATAAGTATTCTTGTAGTTCGGCACAATAGTTGCCCAGGTGATGAACTCTTCATTAAAAATCTAAATGATGTGTGTGGGTGACTATAAATAAGACCCCCTTATATATGAGAAATCTATGGAGAAAGCAAAATGTATACGTATTAATGGTATGCTAGATAATATACTCATGTATTTATATTAAGATTCTAAATTCTATGTGATTGGTAAATGTTTCCACTAGATACACAAAAGATAAATCATTAAATAAATAAGCCATTATTACATATATATATATATATGTATATATATATATATATATATGTATATATGTATATATGTATATATGTATATATGTATATATATGTATATATGTATATTCCACTTTTATTTTCAATGAGAAAGTTATAGAAAATTCTATAGAAAATCTATAGAATGGATTACCTTGAAAAAATATTCCCATCCATAGAATGTGTACACTAGAATCATTACCTCCCCTTTACAAATACTATGTACAATAACATTTTAGATTATCCCACTTTACACTCACATTACACGTATGTGGTATGAAGAGCCCACTTCTTAGGAGTAGTTGTTGTTGATAGCAACTAGAAAAAGGTAGATAACATAAGCCTTAGCCAACCTAATGATGGTTTGAAATGACCCTCATTTCATTTCCATATGGAAATGAAATTAGGGAATGATGCAGTGCCTACTTGTCAGCAGGTGGACCCATGACATGAAAAAATGTGTAAAATGGTGACTTAATCTAGCATGACCAAAGCATGGTATTTTTTTTTTATAGTTTTCTCTCATTTAAGATCATATGTATAAGGTATTTGATGGCATTTATAGAGATATATTTTATGAGGCTTTTGATTTTAGATCAAGGTATGTCAAGATTGTTGAGTTTGTCAATGTAAGAATTGTGGATGGTGTCCGACAAGCTTGCAAAGCTTGACATGAAATTACAAAACTTGCAAGAAAAAAACAAAAGAAGTGTCTATTGTGACATGAAGCACCCTGCCATAGAGCCTCGAGAAAGATGGCCCCTTGCGATGCAATGTGCTCAATCCCATGCCACTTTTCAAAGTTAAGAGGTGTTTCCACTAGTTAGCTCCCACCTTTTGGATTGCCACCAATCCCTACAGCTAAGGCCTTCTAATAGCCTTGATCCTAAAACCAGTTGTACTACGACTTTATCACTAGTCAGGTAGCCACCAAGCCTTTCGGCTAAGATTCCTTGATAGCCTTGTTCACAGTACTAGTGGTACTATGGCACTATAATTGCCTTCTTCAAACTATTAGCGTGTTACATGGTACGTCAGACATCAGTGATGAAAAGTAAGGGAAAGGTTTGCCGACCAAGTTGTCTAAGATATGGGATAGAGATTCTATGTTTATCATGTTTATGACCAATAGCAACCTCAAAGAACATGTCATAATAGATGTGGGGTTGCTAGCACACCATTGAGGGACAATGGATACATCCACACAATGACCAACTAGTTGAAAAGAAAATTGAGGGATGATATCACATGTGGAGCCTCACTTGGCTAGTATATTGGCTTTGTTTTTGCCAAATATATTGGTATGTGTATAAAACTTTTTAAATAGTGACTATTGTGAATATGAGAAACAACAATGTTTATGAAGAGTTTGGTGGAGTGGTTATGTTATTATAAGAGGTGGCTAATAAGGTTAGTGAGAACACTAGTAGAAAACTATGCCAAAAAGAACGGCAACCGAAATTAGCTGCGGTTCTTTTGACTAGCCTGATATGTAGTCCCTAACGACTACAAATTTTTTATTTTTTTATTTTTTTTAGTGTGTTCCACTACAAGGGGTGCAAATAATTCGTGCATAAGATATTGGGGTATTTTGGGAGTTGGCTACAATGTTAGTATCTAATGAGCCATTAAAGACTGTTGAACTAGCAATGTTATCATTTCCATCACTATCAGGCGAGGAGAAATATCTATCTATGTAGTATATGAATTGAGGGCGATATAAGGGGGTAGAGGTTGGTGATGTGAATTGAGGTAATGTTAGGTGTATGTCAGCCATAAACCCCCACCCTTATGCGTCGTAGTCCGGGTGAGAGCTCATGGCTCACATGAACGTAAAATAACTAGCCAGGGCATCCATCAAACATCCAAAACATGGAATGGGCCACGCTTGCAACCTAGTAATGGTGAAGAGAGGGACTACACCCTAGCATTAATGAATGCTTGTGTTACACTTATATGTTATCCCTCCACCTTCTAACCCTAGTTTAATGCTAAAGTAAAGAGGTGCATAAACTTATCTACTCTAAGTTCTATGCTAGCTATCACCCTTGCTTCCTTAATCCCAACCCCTCCGTCGAAGATCTCTCCCTCCTTCTAACCCTCCAGCCTCTACTGCCGCACCGAAGAACTGCCCAGTCTTTCCTCCCAACGGTCGCCTGCTGGTTCGAACCCCCAACCTTGCTGGAACTGGGTCCTACCCGTCCTGGCAGCTGCCCGTCATCGCCTGTCCACCTAACCGTGACCCGTCAGCCATCCAGCTGCGGCTTCCCCTTCAGGCAACCTGTCCTCTCAGCAGCGAAGGGTATCTCCCTGGTATGCACACCTCACAGAAAGTCTCCTCTTCGGCATTACCCCATTCTCTGGGTGGTGCCCAGTCCGTGCTGCTTCATCCTTCCACTTGCGCCAATCCAACTAATTCGCTCTCTGCCGCCGAAATTCTTCACTGCATTAAATTTCACACCCATGCAGAATTCAATTCACACACAGGCCCATTCCAAACAACCACCTTGTTTCTGCAACTGCTCCCTCCAGGGAGCTTGCCTAATTCTCTGGTGTTCAATGTGTGACCTGATTCCTCGCCCAGTGGACACAAAGGTTGTGAACTTCCGCCCACATTGTGGCAGAACTTGAAGATTCAACTGGACATCAATGTCGGCAGCTTGCTTGCATTCAATCCCAATCATCCTCTCTCACCAGCTTGTGTTGCCTTCATTTCCCCCTCTCGATTGATTGCCCCTCAGATCTCACCCCTAAATTCATGTTCTTCCCAGGGTGAGCAGATGGTTGCCTTTTGCTTCCGAAAAAACCTGCCGCAGTGATCCACGGCTGCCCCCCCAGCATTCCAGCCGCCTTCCCTAGAAGACCAGCACACAGTGTTGGAAGAGAGCGAGGAAGCTAGGGCCCCTGGACCTCACCGAATCCCCTCTGGAATGGCACCAATCTCCTTATCCTAAAGTCAAACCTTCCTACCCTTAAGCTAACAGGTCTGGAGCCTAAAACGAATAATAACCTGACTTACTCCTAGCTAAAGGTCACAACACTTAAGTCTAGGTTTTCATAATTATAAGACTCCTATCTCCCCCACAATAGTTACTACTTCTAAACTCACTTTGAAACTCCCACACACCTCCTAAAATAGCCTTCAACGCAATTGCAATCCTAAAAACCGCATTTCACTCTTTTTATGTTTTAAATACTTGATAGAAAATATCAAATCATGAATGCTACTACTTCTTAACCCTAGGACACATGTGAGCACACCATTTTGGGCTCATAGTGTACTTAGTGGTGGTGAGGGTATATCAAGCCATAGGTCATTACATTTAATGACATTTTTCTAGAGGGGCAAGATGGGGGTTGGGTTATGGACTGTGGTTTATGTGATATATTGTTGTGACGGATATAGAAAATCTAGATGTAAATTCATGCATTCAAAACAAAGTTGGGCATTGATGTATACACAATATTATGATGAGGAGAGGTTCTTTAGTAATATGCTATGAAATAATCCAGTGGTGGTGAGTTTTAGATTGTTAGTAAGTGTTTGATGCTTGGGTGAAAGAAATTTATGATGGTGGGTTTCAAAACTCAACTATTTATGTGAGGTAGTTGGTATTCAAAAAGTATTTGTAAGGTAGCTAACCTACTTATGACGGGGTGCCTTTTTGTCAAACTCCGGGGAATAAATTCAAAAAATAGGGTCGTAGGGTTTTCAAAGTTTCCAATGCAGTAAACTAATGAGGGAGGGGAGATGTTTAAATTAGGTGAAGCCCATCTTCATGAAGGAAATGTAGAAGCACGTACATGAGAAAGGCAAGTACCAAAAATAAAGAACATTATCTCTATAAATATAGTAAGGTAGCATGGTTTTAACAACAAGAAAATTCCTTCATATTCCTTTGCTATGATTGGTTGGCAAGGGTGTTGGATATAGGACACTTGGTGGGGATATTTAGAGCCAAGTTTGTGTGCAATTAGCTCATTAGAAATTGGTTTCAAAACACATGATGGGTGTGTAAAGATCAATAAGGTCGAGGCATTCATAGTCAACCAAGTTCATTTAACCACACACTAGGGTCATGTAATGCTAACATGAATACCAACGGAGGTAAGTTTTATGTGGTGGTGGTGGCTTGTGATTGATTGTAATAAATAAACAAGATCTAATTCTATGATAGGAGTTGTTCAAGTCTAAAATGAAACCTTTTGAAATCTATTACAACACAGTCTAGCATAATACTTTTGAAAAATCATAATCAATTCAATAATAAATTTTTAAATTTTTTTAAAGGAATATTTTTGTTCAACTCCTCTACTTAAGAAAAAAATTCATGCCAAGTGCAATGTTCATAATGTTTTTTACTAAAGATATAAAAATCTATAACAAAGCATGTTACCTTATATTATTGTGAATTTTTTCTTACCTCGTGAATTATATTTAGGAACAATTTATAATGTCTAGAGTATGGGCCTATCCATTTTTACTTCCAAGATATCTAAATATTAAGGTATGTGGATGCTAATTATGATGTAAAGTAAGCACTCCTTAAGTTTCCAAGCCAAGAGATGGTTTACACTTATCTTTAGTTCATTAATAAATTATTCTAAGATTTGAAAAAAAATGAGTGAAAATATATTGTTTAGTCCTCCTAGACGTTCAATTACTCCAACACAAGCTTAGTTGCCGTGGAGTAGGCAATTTGAACCCTCTTAATGTAGTTTTTTTAATTATATTTCAATATAATGTGGTCTAAAAATTAATATGACCCTTTAATATTTGTAACTATTTTAAAAAATGAGGATATGAAGTTTTTATGAGTTACCTCATAGAAACACCTATAATTTCATGTGAGATTTTTAAAATGGAAGAAGATTAGTTAAACTAGAAAAACAATTTCAATATCTTCTTATAAATATAAGACTCATAAAAAACGAACACTCTAGCAAGCTAAGATGAAGCTACAAATCCAAAAATATTGAAATAGAGGTTGTTTCAAATAAATGCTCATAATTTCTTTTAAAAATTATGATTTTTTATAGTATTAAATTATTTTGGTAAATTATTTTCAATAGCTATCTACACATATAAGACATGTTAAAATTTGATTTAACAAAAAGATGTGGTAAGTTTCTAAAATCTGCTATTATTTTTTACCCAACACTATTTAATGCAATATTTTATAAAAACTAATTGTAATTCACCAACACAGGAAGAAGAATTAGAATGCAACCATAGTACAAACAATAAAAAATAAAAAATATTATAAAAAAATATTATAAATAAGGGAAATAATCTCATTACTACTTTAAAATGATTATCACTCAAAACAACTAAGTGAACTAAGCAACAAGTTTTTTGATCAAGGGTGTGGGTGATTAAGGTCAGAAATGTTTGGAGGTGAAATAAAAAATAACTAGAAATGAAGGAGTTTAGACCTTCATAGATCTAAGACTGAGAAGACGACCAAAATCAAAAAATAAGAATATATTCAATGAAAATTCGATGTCTTTTAAGTAGGGTTGTCTCACGCCGCATGAGAGATGATTTATTTCATTGATTTTATGCTTCACCGCGTTCTATTTGCATTGAAATTTTCCCCCATTTTTTCTCTATAAACTTCCCGCATGTAGGGGGGTTAGTTTTATAATGACCCATGCATGTCAATTAGTTTACTAATGAAGAGTTCACGCCCCAGGCCTCAAATTAAGTGAATTCGCATGGAGAAAGACTACAACTATTCAAGTTGCTTTCCAATATCCTCTCATCCTCACTGTCAATAATATGGTCATTGTATTCTTACGTTGCAATATCCACAAAAGATAAATTGCAATGGTCGCTATGCAATGACCTCCTACGACACGGCAATGTAGCGGTCTCAACCAAAACTTGAGCAACAACCTCCCCATAAATGGGAAGCCCTATTGGTTTAGGAAGAGATAATATTGGTATAGTTTTCTTGCAAAAAACACTACTAATGCTTAGAATATCAACCAACAAGTAAAAGGTATCAAAATACCAGAACACAAAAAAGAATAAAAAAAACAAACATACACACTCAATCGAGATTTTCAAGCCACTTTCCGAGCTTGTCGCAACCCTTGCTAGCTCCTTTAACTAACTTGGCCCATTTTTCAATTCTAGCAAGGGTCACCAACGCTAACCCTTCACATTCCGCCATGTGAATGGTTAGCTCCCAATACCACGAACCTTTTAGTTAATAAGAGGGAGACCAACCCTCCTACACTTGCATTCGGGACTCACCGCTTATTTGGTAACCAATGGTAAGATGTGGACTTCCATCCATGAAAATCCAATCTTAAGTTGATCATAGCATTGCCGAAGCAACACTATAACAACCCGAAGCATACTAGGCAACTATGCCCCCATGTTGGGCCAATGCATGTGGAGGCCGTGCCGTTCTGCCTCGGGTGGGTTCGGTTGGCCACGTTGCCTCACCCATAAGCCTCTAGGATTTTTGGCAAGGCCCCTACCCCTTCGTCAAGAAACCTCTTGTCTCTTTATTAAGAGTTGGGGCCAAAGAGATATTTTCCTTTAGCTGTTGGGGCTAGAAGCCTCCAACACCTTCATAACACCATAACTTTCCTTGTATGATCTTGGATGCTCACATGCAACCACTCCATCGACATCTGCATTTCACGTAGATGCCGATGCATTCCTCAATTGTCCCATTTGGGCGAGCATTTAGGACCTCCAATTGAAGTGTTCTTGAGCATTCTAAAATCCGCACGCCATAAGCTATGCATGGCTGATGGCCTTGCCCTTGTAACTCCTAGTCTTTGTGGGTGGGAGGCGTTCCCAACGCCCTCACTCACACTCGGACCACTTGGGCCCTCTCACCAACGGCGCCACAAGTCGCGGGTGTCACTCCAGGGTCCCCCTTGTACTCATGGTGTTTTGGGCACTCCTCATGGAGAGGTGCGCGACAGAGCTGGTTCGTTGTCATCGGAAGTGAGGTTGATTGGTGATTAATAGCCACCAGCACCAAGTGCGGGTGGTTTATCTTGCACCTAGGTCAGCATGGAGATTAAAACAAGATTGGCATATTATAATGCCACCACATGACGGCCACTTCGCCGACATGCATGTATTGTAGCATTTTCATTAGATTAAAACATTAAAAATAATTTAGAACGATCAATTCCCTATGACCAACGGCAATTAGTCCAAGAAATTGAGTTCCTAACTAAAATGTAATAGATATGTATTCAAATGTAGATGCATAAGCATCAAGTACCACGGCCTCTTATTTGGTCAACACTTCAATCAAGTACTCGTCGAGCTAGAATCCCTTTCACACCCACCTCTACATGGTGTAGTAGCATGCATGAGTTATGTTTTTCTGGTAGTTTAATTGCAAAACACATTGGCGGACTTGACCTTTGCCACAAATAGCCAACCCACTTTGTTGAACTTAAAGTTTGGACGTAGGTCCAAACGGAAGAACAACATCACTTGAACTCCCAAGTCTGAAAATAATTTTGCCACGATTGAAACAACAAAAATCATTAGGTTGTTACCAAAACATATGTAACTTTGACCGAGCTGATGAAAACTACGAATAAGGAAATTATCTAGTGTTAGGAAACACCTTACTATGAGTAGGCAAAAACAATAGAAGCTCATTAATGCTCCCCACCAATCCTTGGCCATAGTGAATTCATTGGATGCCACGTATGTTCTAATGTCATCTCCAAGAGGCTTGGACTCGGATAGGAATAGCAATAATGGCACATCACCGGTCAAGAAACCATCTGTAAATTTGAGCAAGGACTTCACATCCTTTGGAATGTGAGAATTTGGCACATGAATGATTGATGGGGAGGGGAGACCCTTGGAACATGAGGGCCTTTGGGCAAATCCACGATAATTAGGTCAAACCTCCAAAAGCACAATGTTATGAAGAAACTCGAGTTCTACAACCACCTCCAACTTGCGACAATTAGGTTGAATGAAATTAAACCACAAAACCACTACATGTGACAAGAAGTGAAAAGAAATATGAAACATTGACATTTTCATAAAGGCTAGCTTACCGCTTGACAAACTCAAAGGTGGATACCAAAATAGGGTGCTTGCTCATGCTATTCTCCAACACATTGGCAATGGATGCACTCTCCAAGAAAATACCAACCTTATAAATACATAAGCAATCACTTGGAGTTGGGAAGTATGTTGTGAAGAAATGAAGGAAGAGATAGGATTAGGAACGACGACAACTTGAGGAAAGGACAAGAGAGAGCATAATATCATCTAGATAGACCTCACTTCCTATTGGTGGTTGTTGGAGTGGAGGGGTAGGTGTAACCTTTTTGCCTCATGTGTTCACCTCCCTTAGTTGTTGTTAGTTGAGGATGTTCTTCCTCCTTTACTTCAATGTGTTGTAGTGGTTGCACCGACTTCCTCAAAGCCTCATCCTTTGCAGAGTGAAAGGATGCAAGACAATCAAGAAACCAATGACACTACTCAAGAATGGAACAAGGCCACAAGTTCAACTGGGTAGCAATGAAGGTACAAACATCACTAGACATGTAAACCTAGGATTTCCAATACTAAGGAAGAGATTAAAAGGAAACCGTTTGGCAAGCCTCTAATCACGCTTGAGGTACCTAACGAGCAAATAAACCAAATGGGATTAGTCCACCATGGGGAGTTGAAAGAATGTCAACCAATGTAATTGGAAGTGATGCATGAAAAAATAAGTACTTGAAGAGGACCCATTGCTAGTTGCATTTCCTCTATAGATCTCCAATAGAATTAGCCTCTTCGTGAAAGTTGATTCACCATGGAGCAAAGGATGGCCAACAAACATTGAAATCTCTCAACGTAGTTCTCAAGCTTTACCATGTTAGTCCAACTAATATCACCGATGGTTGGCTTCATGTCATCAAACTCTTTCATAACACCGTCCTCCAATTAGAGAAACACTCAAACCATGGCTCAACAAAAATCTTAATGAAATTCCTAGCTATTTGGAACAAATAGAAGAACCAAAGGATATTGGATTTAAGTAGGGAGACGTCAAATCACATGTGCCTAAAATGATGCCTTCACTAAGCAAGGCTTAAGCTCGGATTTTTAGTCTCTGGAAATTGTAGCAACTCCGTAGCCATCTTGCTTGAATTCTACCACCAAAACCATTCAGCCTTGTACCGAGCCTCAACTTGGGTTGTGACAATCATTTGGAGTTTCTCCAAAGTAATCTCAAGTTTGGCATTAAAACCAAAATGCTTATTAATCTAAGAACAAGTTGAAAATTCATGAGTTAGTTAATTGAAGACATGAAAACAAACACCAAATATTATATAAAGAGATAGCAATTCACCTCCTAGAAGAAAGAATCTTCATTGGTAGGGTTGGCAACTGCAAGCAATTTGTTGAATTCCGCTTTGTGGATTAAAGAACAGGTTTTCTTTGATTCTATCTACATAGCGTCCTTAACACCCTTGCCAATCCAATAACGCTTTACATGCTTCTTCCTATACAACTAGTAGCATCTTCTATAGCCACCAATACCTTACTCTACATAGATTAACACCAAGAAAATAACAACATGAATGGAAGACAAAACAAATTAGCATCGGTACCTTATACAACAATTTTGCAAAATAAACTTTCACGGTCAATGAATACCACGTAGTCTTCACAGTTTTGCTCTCATTCCAGGTATATTGATCCATAAGTATCAAATTATGAACCTCCGACATTTTCAACTACCCAATGGTCCTCACGCGCTGTAACTTGTTCATCAAGTTAGTTTTGACATGGTCACTCTTGATAGACTTGGAAAGAAAACATAGCAAAACTAATAATGAATAATTGAATGAAACATGAAATAAACATTAAAAAAATTACAAAGAAAAAACTTAAACCAACATATATTCACATTATTCATATCATTAAGAAGAATGACAATATTATCAGTTCAATAGGGTTAAATAGATTTTTTTATCAATTAACCAAGTCGTGATAGTTAATAGGAATTAGATAGTAAAAATTTTGGTTGGTTGGAGTTATCACATTAAGTTATAAGCATTCTTGTGAAGCAACTCACAAATTCTAAAGAATAATTAGGAATTTTAAATCATCATAATATCTTTTGGGCCACCTTGTATTGAATTATAATAGTATAGACTACTTTTGTTGAAAATGAGATTACATTATCTATCTACGCATATAAGATATATTAGGATTAAACTTTGAAGGAAACTGTGATGAGTTCTTAAAGTCAGCTGTTTTTTTGGCTCAAGATCATCAACCAATGTGACATTCTATAAAAACCAATTATTACCTATAAATAAAGGAAGAAATATTACAGTGCAAACTTAATACAAGAAATAAGAATTGAATGAATTATAAGAATATATTTTTATGAAATGAATACAACAACCTCACTTCCTCTTAAGAAATACTATCATTCGAAACTACTAAATAAAAAATAATAATAGGCCCTTTGATCAAGAATGACATTGATTGAGGTCAAAGGTGGTTGAAGTTGAAAAAATAAAAAACTAGAAATAAAATATTCTGGATGTTTAAGGTCCGAGACCAAGAAGACGACCAAAATCGAAGAGCAAGAATAAAATAAAATAAAATAAATAAGGTTGTTGTAAGCAATAGAGGGTGAGTCATTTCATTGATTCTTTTTTATTACGTCTCACTTGCCTTCGATCTCCATCCCAGAGACTTACATAACATTAAGTTGCAATGCTATCAAGGTATTGTTTGGATTCGTGAGCGAGTACAAGGTAAATGTACATAAAGTTTAAAAAAAACACTCCTTAATATAAATAAATACTAGACTTAGCAAAGGTGAAATGGACAAATTCAATGTCTTATAGAAAATACAATTAATTATTAATAATAGATTAAATTTAGACTACTACCCAACTTAGATCAATACTATAATTTTTTTCAAAAGTGAAATCATTTTGTTGACTTGTATTAAAAAATAGTTTTTAAATTTGTTTCAATCTTAACCTAGTCTAACTCTTGGTGAATTTTTTTCATCTTTTAGTGTTAGTTTTGTCTTTGAAACCTTTATAATAAGTGCTAAATAGTGAACGTAACTACCTACTAGTTATTTTAGGTACATACTCTGTCCATGCGGGGGACATTCTCTCTCAACTATTGCGGTCCTCTCCATCCTTGGTCGCATTTCCATGTGTTACCCTACTTCAAGGTTTGGAAAGACAATGCATTGTAATCCATTGGTACCCACAACTGACCACAAAAACAAATGGGAGAGCGATGGACTTATGGACAGATACTATGTTATTAGAATCACTCCCAGTGCATTTCCAAACTTTGGAGTGATAAATAACATTCTCTTTAAAGAGGATATCACATACCGTGTCATAATTGGCAACATCCCGCATTGCACATGCCTAACTTCACAAAGATGTATTCCCAGGTTTTGGGAAAGAATGGGAAATGGCCTTATTGCAAACATCTTTATAATGTATTAGATCTTTGTGCAAGGTTGATTATGATCATGGTAAGTCCATTCATGCTCCAACGTACACCTACAACGACGTCATGCGTCTACTTGAATTTGTCGGTGTTGTAAAGTGCGAGTAATGTCCACGGTGGCATGTTCAGCTGTATATATGAGAAAGGTAGTAAATGACATGTCTTGGTGTAGATTGTTATAATAAAAAGCAACAATGGACAAATGATTTTTCAAAAACCCATGGTTATAGGTCCCCTTCACTCTTGTTCATTCAAAATGGTAATGGTTTAAGATGGTAAAAATGTAATGTAAGGATGACACATTTAGCATATGTGCCCTAGAACCGTTTGCATTTACTAAATTTTGACTTGGAATTTAATAAATATACTACTCACTACTCATGTGTTGTTGCTCACTGTTCATGTCTTAACTTCCCTCCTCCACCAAGTGATGGGGAAAGAAACTCCACCATCTACTACTTCGTAAAGGTAGACCATACAAAACCTAGATTGCACATAAACAAACTTCACATTGTATGCACAAACCCATTGTACTCAACAAATGGCTCAAAAAGAAATATGTAGCATGTTGCAAAGGTTTCATAGACTTTAAACGCACACAAACAAAGCACCAAAGAAAGAAAACCTCCCTCTAAAGTCATGCTTGACCTACTTATGCCCCCTTCCCACCTAACTTTAGTTAAGACCCAAAGTATTTCCTAAAAATCGGGTAAAGCTCCCTCGGTTATAGCGGAGGCATCTGACTATCCCAATGCACCTACAAGAACTTGCTCCGGAGATTTTCAAGTAGGTTTTAGTTAAGTAGCTTTCACACATGTTCATGGTTTTATCTACCAAGCAATGAATGTTGGGTAGTTTTTGTGCCATCCCCAAATGCCTTACTACTCACCTATCTTACCATCGGTTTTTATTAATGGGGCTCCTCGTGCCCTCATAGCTAAGACTAAAAAGCAACCAATCACAAGGGTGGGAGGCGACACTTTTAAAGCTCCTATATTCTTGCCTCATGTTTAGGTACCAATGGGAGGATCGGTGGTTGAGGCTTAAAAACTCCACTTTTAAGCCATGCCACATCATTTGCCAACTAGGCTCGGCACTAGATAATGTCGATGGTGTGAAGGCCGGTTTGTTAGAACCAACTTTTAGTCTTAGCTAAAGTCAGGTGGGAAGGGGGCATTAGATTAGTATACATACATCAAGCCATCAACAACACCCTCAAGACCTCCACCTTCACTACATCCGAACTTGAAGCAGACAAGCTTCAATGGACGAAATCATTCAAAGTCTTTGAAGCTCATACCAACCTAAATATAGAAACAGCAAAGACCTCATCCTTGAAGAGAAGGATTAAAAAAAACATATTAAAAAAAAACTCAAAAAAAAAAAAAACTTGTTGAAAGCCTTGGAGACATGATCTCCAAACTCCATCAAGATGAACTTGAAGCTCTTCATGAAGAACTCCAAAGCAGTTAAAGGATCCTCAACCTTTCACAACCGCCGGCAGATAGCCAGTCCGGCACAACTATGCCAAATATTTATTCAAAGTGCCAAAAGTCATTTCCACCACTTCAAAATAAAAACATCAAAATCTTCAACATACTTTTTATGATTTTTTATGATTTTTTTCTCAATTCTATCTTGTTCACCAATACCAAATCAATAGGCAATGGATGTTCACAATGCACATTAAATGAGTTGTAAGATTTAGTATATAAGCCCTCCCCATTAGATATTCACAATCCATGTGGGAAATGTAAACTAGAGTTTGAGACGAAACCCCGGTAATCCTCTTGTATGTATTTGTCTGGATTTTTGTAGTGAGTTCCCACTAGCACACATGAGATCTTATCGAGGAAGTTTTATTTTGAGGTGCCACTTAGAGATGTCCTTAAATGATTTCCTTTCAAGCATGTACATCTCATACATGAATATGTAGTTCTTCAAGATTCAACCACTTAAAAGACTCACCAAACCTAGTCCACATTGACCTCCTCTTTGACTTGGGCAAAACACCCATGTTGCCATAAACCCATGTTGTACTTAGGATGTACAAGTCATATGTTCACATATATTCTATATCTCAATACATTGCATACTATGATTTATATTGTGTTCTAAGTATTAGAAATGCTAAAGACTTATTATTGCTAATATATTCTAGTAGTTGTAACTCTAATTACTCAAACACATATCCGGGTGTACAATGAAGACTTTGATTGTAAGTGAATACACGTGCTTATACATGAATATTGAATAGATGATGACCTTACGAGGATGGAGATTCATGATTTCTATGCAAACTCGTCCATTGGGATGAAGAGGCTGCAATAAAAGCAAGTGCTTTGTATGTTGAGACCCAATGTATCCCCACCATATACAACATCAGAGTCTATTAGGTCACTTTTATAGTCAAATAGTCTAAAAACTTAATAATTATTAAGGTTATCGAATAGTTAGCTGCACTTTCAGCTTCTCGATGGATGAGTGCCATGAAGTGCTAGTCACCTTTAAAACTAGTGGAGCTTTGTTGTGTCTGCGTAAACTCATCCATAGTGGATGAAGGGGCTCAAGGGAAACCAAGCTCTTATAGGTTGATGGTTGATTCCCACTACATTGACTAGTCCAAGTAGTGAGGGAGGGCTGCATGTGGGAAATTAGTGAAGGTGATATTTAATACTTTTACGTTATAGAATTAGTGTCACCAAAAGATATAGGAAGCATTGTTCATCTTGACATTATTCATTGAAAATATTATTCATAACAATACCATTTACTAAAAGTACCAGCATTATTCATCATAGCACTATGCACTGACAAGCATGTGTTTGCATATAATTTCTTAACACTCTACAAGCACCTTAGACACACACTAATTTTCTTGAAACGTATGGCATATGAGTATGTAATCATGAATTTAATATCATTCAGTAAAATTTCAACCCTTACTAATTTTGAGACTTGGAAAAATAATGCGTGTTTCAAAAATTAATACAACACGCCCAATTAGGATAATCATTGTAGATTTAATTGGGGTTTTTGATGCCATTTTTTTATTTGTTTGAAAAAGAAGCGGCCTATAGATAAATTCGTTGTCATATCACCTTCCCAATGGACGAGTTTTATGTGCATATCAATCACAAAGTTTTAGCAACTTAACAAATGTTACCTTCCACATGTGTGTCCAAATATTCAACATAAAAGACTAACATCTTAAAGGGGTGTCAATACATGCCCCTTCAATTTTTCCCTTATTTACTACACCGATGATGGTAATTAGTATTGTTTGTAGTTACTATGTGTTGAAGTTTCTTACTTTGAACATTGTTCTTCATCATGTAACAATCTATGGCTGGGAATTTGTAACATCTATGTAAGCTCATCTTGTAACAAATTCAAGTGGGTGGGATGAAGCTTTTTTTAGAGGGTGGGTTGCAAATTGGCAAATAGGCCTTCCTTGTCCCCTCTTTACTAATTTCAAAGAAAGAAAAAGAAAAAGAAAAATATGTGCACATGATGGTTGGGATTGAGGATTTAAAAAAAACATTGAGGCGGAGTGGGAAGAGGGTGTACATGATGTGACTTTATATCCTTCTTCTTGAATTTAACATTTGATTTATATTCTTTGTTGACTTACATTTAATGATGAATATTGGCAATCCACCTTGTTTGTTGGATTGCTCATATCTTCATATTTCTTTTTTCTTAAATTGGTTGAAAAATTGCACAAATATTTCCTTCCATAAAATTATGATTTTTCTTATGACACTTATTATGGAAATACAAACACTTAAACTGAAAGTATTAAACCACAATAATAAATATCATAAAATGTAATAACATCATGTGGAATCTATTATATATAATTATGGACTCACATTCCATTGGTTAAGTGGGCTCAAAATTATCACTATATTCGTTAATTTGAGACTTTCTCTTGTCTCAAATTAATATATGGACCACAACAACATGGTCTAATGTTTGGGTCGTCCTACCTAAACCATCTTGATATGAGTTCTTAATTGGGTTCTTGATATGAACACCCGCTTCGAAGTATTTGCATCTTACAACATTCTCCAATATCTATGTGATTTTATCCATGTTCTTATATTTGTAACTGTCTCAAAATGCCGAAAAAGTCCCAAATTAACGAATATAGTGATAAATGCTTTGGTTAGGATATCAACCAAGAACATATGTAACAATTGATACACTAACCATAAATCCACTACTCAGTTCTTTAACCTAATCTCCACAACACGCTTGTTCTTAATTTCAGTATAAAGTATATTGTTGATACTCTAATATGGTATTGTTTTCCTGCACTATTTATGCTTCGCTCACACACACACACATATAAGTTCTATGCCAACAAAAAGATTATGTTCCCATCAATATTTATCACAACCTTGAATTATAATTATAGTAATACTAATTTGTTTTCTACAACCAACTATTACGTATATAACACACATTCCGTATATCAAAATGAATAAGCACAACTCATGGTTGGATGGTTTAGACTTGCATTTATAGATCATGGATATAAGTTCATAGAAATTTGTCGTATATGTAATCAATAATATCGTAAAGCTTAAACTTTAAACTCTCACAATGATTGTTTACAAATTATAAATACACATGGACCAACTAAAAAAAGAAGTAACCCCATAAATTACACCGCGGACAATATCGGAGTCTTCTTTCACTTGTTTATTTATGTTGTCCTATCCTACAAACATGTTAAAATGACTCGTATTTTTGTAGGGTTTAAAGTTTACATAGGATTTTAGGTGTAATGTTGTTATTTGAGTTCCACTAACACGTGTACCCTATATTATCATATTTTTAACATCACAAATTTTAAGGTTAGGATGCCCAACTGGATTTAAATTCAAGGGCTAGGATATCAAACAAAAGCATGTGTTATAGCCGATACCCTATTCATTAAAATAGCTTACACATATACCTACATTCACATTATAATTAGGGTATCAACTATGTTATATGCTCTCGGTTGATACCCTAATTTATTATTTCTATGATCCTAAACTTTAGGTTTTGGTGTTATCTCATATTATAGTAAATACACAATTTCATAGTTGGTGTAATAATATGGGCCCATGTCATGGTATCAGAATAAATAACAAATAAAATATATCAACACTACTTTGAAGAATGTTGATGGAAAAATTACTCACATGTGGTGGAATTATCAATAGTTAGTTTACATTCATGTTTTGTTTTGTTTTGTTTTATGGTGTATTGTGTGGTGTTGTACGGAGGTTTATTTTTTGTTCTGAGACTAAGAGAAGTTCAAGATCAAAACAAATATGTTTATGAGTAAGGTATATTAAACAAAGAAGTTGAAAAGCTAAGAGAAATCCGACATTGTTTTAAAGTTAAGAACTGAGATCCAATAGTGCCTCCAAGTAAGAAACTAAGAGAGATCAAATAATGGTTAAAAGAGAGAGTTGGGCATTTCTTGAATAGATCTAGGCTTATTTTCAAGCATAAACCTTTCAAAATACATCCTCTTATTTAGAGGCCAAACCATTCTTCTACATATCCGTGTCCCTTTGCAAAACTCGAGAGGGTGGGTGGGACCATCCCTCAAGGCTATATCATTGCATATCTATCACCATGCCTTTGCAATTATTTCATCTTGAAGTGTGTCTAAGAAGTTAAAGAAAAAACCTTTGAGCATTCACACATCTAAGGTTTTACTAGATGTTGGTATTTCATATCCAAGGCTTTCAAAGTTAAATTTCAAAAGAGAGTGTAAAGACTAGGTCTAACATGTACTCCAATAGTTCACTCTCATATCATCTCATGCTATGTATTCTTTATCATTATAGAATACCTAAACATTATACACACATTATTTTTTGTAAGAAGATGAAATACAAAACCTAATGATGTTGTCAAGGTTGTGAAGGGTCTGCCTCACTTGTGCCCATGCCACCAACCAAATCCAAAGAGAGGGTTAGTAATGTACACGAGGTGAATAACAACAAAACCCAATTATTATCTATGTCACACAATCATACAAGGCAAAATCATAAATTTTATATCAAAACATACTCAAACTATCCTTGACTACCGGTATTCTACCTATTCTTTAGCCAATTTGTGTGATTGAAGAATGAGAAACTTAGCCTACTCCTTCCACACATCCGCACATTGTTACTTTAATCCCAAAAGTTACTTAAAGTAAACTGCTCATGCGGCTTAACCTTTGAAAGGATGTTCCCATGTTTCCTTTCACTTAACATATGATTAGGTAATTATCTTGTCCGTAGATGAATAGTATCGGATCTCGGGTGGATATTTGTTAGGTAGAACTTACCTAACCCTAAGGTAATTAATCCCTTGGGGTTGTATTTTACTGTATGTGCGATTCATTTAAAGCATAGTAAAAACATAGTTGAGAGAGAGAGAGAGAGAGAGAGAGAGAGAGAGAGAGAAGACTAAGAGAGATTCAATAGTGATTCAAAGTGAGGAAACTAAGAGTTAGATCTTAAATGTAAGAGAGAAAGATAAAAGATCAAGGGAGATCCAATAATGATTCAAAACTAGGAGTGTATGAGAGATTAAAGAATGGTTCTAAGTTGATAGATAAAGAGATCACTAAGGTATTAAAATAAAATTCAAAAGCTCAAAAACGCAAATGAAGGACTACGAGTACTAAGCACACAAACCAAAAACTCTTCATAAGTTAATCCAATAGCCACAAACAACTCTCATACAAACCAAGAGTTACAACCACATATTATGATAGCCAAAAGCTACAACCACTAAGAGCCTCAAAAGGACAGACAAAAGAGCAAGAGGAGGGTTGCACAAATGCCTTTTTATGAGATCCCTTTTATGGGTGGGTGGGACCGGAAGTGCTCATGGCCGCCCTTATTATGACTCAAGGCATGTTAGTTGTGGGTAGCTAAACATATAGATATAAAGTCAACAACCTACTAGTCCATATTTTAATCATGATAAAAACAAGAGCCGTTAGACAAGGGGCAGTCTTAAACCAAGTGATATTTCTTGAACCACATATATAGACTTCAATTCACAAAGATGAAGTCCGTTCCCTTGGGCTTCGAGATGAGAATATATAGATGTTGCGAAACCCAAGCCACAATCTATAGGTCTTTACCATGTACGCTACATCATTTATTGTATATAGTGCCACTTTCGCAATACTTCAACTTTTTACTGATAATGTAATAATTTACCAACCAAAGTTGTTTATGTCTATAATGCCCGAACAACCTACTCAACATTTGCTAGTAAAATTGAACTTTAGAGTAAGAAGTTATTGCATTGCGCAATCTCAAAGAATAAGTGACACTAAATCCCATAAATGATGTACTTTGTGAGTTATGTTAGTATAAATTGACATCATTCATAAAATGCTATAGCAATGCTATAACAAATAGGAAATTTTTAGAACCAAAAATGTGGTATTTTGATAAGGTAAGTCATTTTTATTCTATAATTTCCAAACAACCTATTTAATCTTTATTGACTTAAAAGAACATAGAAATTATAGCAAATTATTTTAGCATTGTGTTATTCCAAGTAGTAAGTGACACTAAAGACCATACAATCCACCTTCGATATGTGTTACCCTGATAAGTGTTAAATGACATATGTTTTAAGGAAACTTGCACTCTCCAAAAAAAGCTCCAAAACATACACTAAGTGTTAATTGTTAATTGTTAAGAGATTTGATAGAAGTCGTGGTCCGCTCCTCAATGAATTCACCTCAATAAGTGGTAAATTGGATGAAACTAGGGTTATGAAATATTATAACTTAGATGTAACTGACATAAATCTTAACTCCAAACCCTAAACCCTATTACTTTACTAGAACAGATGGCATTAATATATGCATCGAGTGAAATTGGACCCGGTATGAATGCACATGAGTTCAACATGTGCACATGCACTGGAACTTGATTTGAACAATTCCTACATACTTATTGAGGAGGAAATTATAAGTATGCTTGATGAAAGAGACTATGCAACTGATAATGAACCCATCAAAGAAGTTGATAATGTACAAATTGGTGATGTGGTGGTAGATAGAGTAGGGTTCAAGGATGCTAAAAGTGCATTAATGCCCTTCGAAACAAAGACCTGCTAATGGTGACACCTCTCATCCGGAGCATTTCAACACTTCAAAAGAACATAAAGATCTTGGCATGCACAAGAATCTCATCAAACTACTATAGATTCATTCGTCCATTACACTGCGATGAATGGTGACATTCGTATCACGTGTTCCAAGTTTCTTTGCTCCGAAGTGTTTTAACAGACATCGAAGGTGCAGACGGAGTCATGCATGTTGACATACATGCCTTGCCTTTTGAATGCGTTGCGAAATGCGTGGGTTGTGCGAAGGATCCCAGACCCTTGCTTGATGGCCGCCGACACTGCTAAAGTTAAGGCCAGGCCTATCGACCAATGGCTCCCGAGTGACCTTTCTAGCCTTTAGAAACAATTATTTGTCAGGTGGCCTTTGCTGTGTCGGGTTAGCAGCCCCCTCTTTCCCTTGATGATGAAGGAGCACCAAATCTTCGTCTTAGATTTCCTTTGGCATTGGTTCTGGCACCACTCTTTGTCTTTTGCCTTCGGATAGAGCCCGTACGGCGTCTACTTCCATAGGAGTGGGCCCTATTCCCATGGACTAAAGCTTCCATGCCGGACTAAAGTTGCAGTTGTGTCCTTATGGGCGTTGCATTAGTCTAGGGACATTCCTCGAAAACATTTCATGAAGATTTCTTTAAAAAAAAACAACCATACATTGGGACACATCATACGATGCTATGTCATCAGTGAAATACAAAGTATGGAAAAATTTACAAAAACAATATGACGAAGGCATATTGACATAAATCAAAGTGAATCTAGAGAGCATGCACATATTGAACACCGCCTTTCTTGTACAACTTGTCACCCTTGTCACTTCAAGAAACTCCCCTTTTTCATTCTCACAACTAGTGCAAGCTTGCCACCTAAGTAGCGTTTGTCTTCGTGATCTTAGACAACTCACCACATGTCAAAAACAAATCGAGTAGATAGTGTAAACCGCCTCCCTAACTCAGAGTTGTCCACAATCACCCACTTGTTGGGCCCTTATAGTTGGCTACAAACCCCACTTAGGGGCACTTTATATTAGGGCCCATTTCTAGGGCCCATTTCCAAACCCTAGGCATCAACCAATGAGAGTGCTTAGATTGCCCAAATGGGCCCTAATATGGGCCCAAGGGCTTTATATTGAGAGTCAGCCCACTTCTCCTAAAGCTTGCGTGGCGGGTGACATGGCGGCATTTTGGAGGGAAAATGGGGCCGAAGGCAAAAAAATGGGTCGAGGGTTTATGGAGACCCACTTCGCACCTACGGCCCACTTCACCCAACTTCCGTCATATAGTCATTTATGACTTTATGACTTTAGTTCAAGCAAGGGCATAATTCATTTAAGCCCAAGTGGGCCGTGGATTGGGCCTTATAATATAAAGTCCCTAGGCCCATTTGGAAGGCCCACTTTAAAGTAGAATTTCCAATTTGGGCCCTACAAGTGGGCCTATGGACTTTATATTGCAAGGCCCACTCAACGGCCCACTTTGTAAAGTAGGGCTAAAGTTAAGGCCCACTTCAAGTCCAAGTGGGCTCAACTCCAAATGGGCCCTAATATAAAGTGCCCCTTACACCGAAACATGCCAATCGAAGTTTTTTTATTTTTTTCTTTGTTTAAAGAAATGCTAAGTTACCTTGTTTGACTAAAGAAGTGGAAAACATACTACTTGTTCACTACGTTGATTATGGTTATTGTGAACCCTTAGAGTGGTCCACCACTCCGCTGGATCACTTTTAGTTAGGATGTTAGCATTAAAAGTTAGAATTGATAGGGAATTTAGGGAAAATTAGTTCAATTAGTAATTAGCCTAGAAGAATGAAGGTGAAGTACTAAGGACTTCGGGCCTTCAACCGGAAGTAACAAAATTCTAATGAATGGTAAGGTTGGTTAAAATGAAAACTAAGTAGTGATAGAAAATAACGAAGTGGAAAAAATATGCTAGCTAGTAAAAACTGCTAGCTAAGCAAATGTTAGTAGATGCTAGCTAAGAAAATATTAGTTTATTAGTTAATAAGGGTCACACAAGACTATAGGAGGTGTTTGGCGTAAGAAGACAAAATCGGCTTGAAGACTTTTGAAGAAAAAATAAAAAGAGAGCAAGGGGGTTACTTGCCCACTTGCCCATTACCAACTCGATGGCGAAAAATTAGAAATGTTCTAAGGTTCCCTGTCGGAGCCACCTCGGCGAGAGGGTAGCAACCTCAACCGAGAAAAACCCCGAGCCGAAATTTCGGGAAAGGGTTCGAAGAATGGAGCCGGTGGCGGAGGGGTCCAACCCTTTTTTGAGAGGGTTTAAAACCCCCTCTTCCCCTTTCAATCTCTCTCTACATTTTTATTTTTGGCACGGCGAAGCCCTCTAGAATTGTAGTTAGAAGGAAGAAACATCCCCATTCATTCAATATAGCCATAAGTTAGAATTCTTATAGTTAGAATTCTTGAGAGAAGATAATGTATTTTTGAACATACCCCTAAGTAGCTGTACCACTTCCAAGCGAGTGTAGTGGATACAAAAATTATAATTTAGCCTTCAAATATTGAGTGAATTTATCCCTTGATGTTAGCTTTCCAAAAAATCTAATATTGTTAGAATCAAAGTTAGGGAGCAAATATTATGAGTGTTTGAGAGAAGGTGTCTCAATTGCCTCTTAAATTACAATTGCTGACTTTGCAAGCGCATAAATAAAAGAAAAATGATCCAGTTGCTTTGATATTCAAATGTATTATAGTTCTTGTTGTTAGCTTTCTAGAAAGTATAAGTTTGTTACAATCGGATTTAAGGAGTGAGAGTTATGAATGTTTGAATGAAGGTATCCCAGCTGCCTCTTAAAATATAAGAGCTGACTTTGTAAGTTCATACCTGCATGAGGAAACATGCAGTTGTTTTGATATTTAAAAAAGTTGTAGAGCTAATTTTAAGGTTTCTAGAAAGTCTAAGCTTGATGGAATCTAAGTTTACAAAGAAAAGTTATGGATGTTTGAATGATGGTATTCCAGCTGCCTCTTGAATTCTAAGAGCTGACTTTGTAAGCTCATATCTTTAAGAAGTTCCATACAGTTTTTTTGATAATTAGATAAGTTATATTTCTTGTTGTTAGCTTTCCAAATTACTAACAATTGTTCCAATTGAAACTTGTGAGCAAAAGTTGTGGCCGTTTAAACAAAGGGGTGTCTGCTGCCTTACGAGAAGAGGTTCGTCCATCCAAGGTTGGCGGGTACGAGTTGGTGTTGTGGGTGGCCTAGCGTTGGAGTAGGGATTCCACACCAACCTTCACCAAGCCAAGATGGGAGTCAATCGGTAAGCGTTTTAACCCTACACCCTTCAATTTAGGATTGGAGGGAGCGCGGCAAATGTAAATTCTCACCCCAACCCAACTATCCATGTAAGGCTAGGGGGGCATCACCCACCTAGCCGCCGAGGGGGATTCCAACTCCTATGTGTGCGGAGAGTCTCGTTTAAATGTTGTGGTATTAGCTTTCCATTCATAGCTCGTTCATGTGTGGTGAAGCCGGGTTAATCACCGGCATGTTCACTCTGTATGTTTGTAGATGGTAAGGTGGGAGTAATGACCCACGAAATCACCATCATGTTGTTGGCCCCAAGGGTTGGAGGTGATGGCCCAACCCTTGAAGATTGTGCAACAGGTTGAATACACATGTTGCCTTATTCCTCATTCCCATCAATTTGAATTTTCGTGGTCAAACCGTGTTGAACTAATTAATAACCAACAACATTCGTACGACCTCCGTGAGCAAAAACCAACCGGAAACTTAACTCGGATGATTGAGACTACCCCTCCGACGACAAAGATCGGAGGGTGTAAGTATCAATCAACCTTCAAGAGACCCGCACAGGGCCTTAAAGGGTTCGGGTTAGGGCGTGCACCAAACATGTAGGTGGTGTTGCCATATATTATGAACTTAGTGACATAGACTTTGTTCAATCAACCATAAACTAATAATGAAGGTTGAGAGGGTGGGACTTAATTAAGGTTCCTCCGTTTAGAAAATTTAATATATAAGAAGTAAAGAATCAGAGGTGGCCCAAGGTAAAAGGTAAGGTTATTTCATTCATTAGGGTTAGGTTGCCTTAACCCCAAGGCTGGTGCGTCTGCGCGTAGACTAGGATAAATTAGGCATTAAGTTAGGAAACTTGATAATTACCTTAGGCACTTAAAATCTAGGCACAACCTATCAGAAGGATACGACGCGATTATCAAAATCCTCCACAAATACAAAACACCCATTAAATATCGTAACAACCGGATTCGGCTTGGGCACTTGCCAAGGCAGGCCACCCTCACCGAAGGGTTTGTGCGGTACTTTTAGGCTCCCTCGGAGGGGGGTGCCCAAAAGCACTACAGTTATTGCGTGATACTATTTGATGTTAAGCAATGATGAGTTATAGCTTAGAGACGCAATCAAACATGAGACGGTGGAATTAATTCTTTGGATTCTAATGGCCAAACATCAAAGGCGATTAAAGATGGGGCTCACACTACACCCAACCTACAGTTCCTTAGAATGATGTTCACCACACTAGTTGGTTGCGGAGCAATTCTTCATTATTCATGCCCTTTGGATTGGCATTGGTCCTAGCTGCTTGGCGGGAGTCCTTAGTCAGCTGAGGGGGGGGCATGTCGAGGTGTGTTGTTTATGTGTGACTTTACTATGTTTTAGTGTGGTGAAAGTCATTCCAAGGAACTGTAGGTTGGGTGCAGTGTGAGCCCCATCCTTAATCGCCTCTGATGTTTGGCCATCATATTCCAAATAATTAATTTCACCGTCTCATGTTCGATCATGTCTCTAAGCTATAACTCATCATTTTCCATTTGGATATACATAACATGGTGAAAGCCACACATGATCATTGAGTACGACTGGTGGAAATACCAGGTACTGAAGATCCTCGATAGCAAGGACAATTCCACTGTCTAGCTGGTAGAGAAGTCGAGGGTGGCCTCAAGCATGCCATGTGCCAACCACGTTGACATTGATCACACAAGAGCATAATAACCGCTCATTTCTTCTCCCCACACACGAAACATTGAAGGCCCTCTGGCACGACGGCCAGTTCAGGATGAATTGTACCCTCGATGGGTAGATGACATGGAACACAAGTTTTGGAATGTTCACGACATTCTCGACCATCCTTGCCTTCCAACAACAACAAACCACATGGCAACACCTCTTTCACCCGAGGGATAGTGCACCCCGCCTTGACATCCAATGTTGTGGACGCCTCACGTTGGAGATAGACATAATCCCCCTGCCGGAATCTTCACAACTGAGGTCGGTAAGCACCACTGCAAATGCGTGCATAACACAGCGTGTCACAGTGCTGAGTAATGGACAAAATTTCCATGGTTGTAGGCATGGCCCTCTGGAAGAATTGAGCCGGATCCTGCAAACACTTTGCCCAAATATTTAGGTCATCCAAATTCACAACATGAGCTAGCTTTTCCCGAATGGAACTCGGGAGTATAGGCTCACGTCCATACAACAACTAATACGGGTTGTAGGATGCCAAAGAGGCATGCCTACTAAATCGATAGCCCATAGTAATCCAAAGCAACATAAAGTCCCAATCCTGTTGGCTCCCCCGAAGTAATCCATATTTCCTTAAGCCACGTTTGGTTGTCTGAACAACCCGTTCAACCAAGCCATCCGCCTCTGGATGATCCCAAGAGGTGGTGCGGTGATCTATAAGCGCCTTAATGCACAACTCCTCAAAAGCACCGAGGAAGTCCCTCCCTTGGTCTGTCAATACCTTAGTCGGGGCTCCAAAACGTGCCAACACACGATCCAAGAAGGCGGCCGCGGTCAACTGTGAAGAGTTTTGGGATAGAGAAACAAGCTCAATTCACTTGCTAAAATGCTCCACCATCACCAATACGTACTTTGCTCCACGTGGTGTGACAACCAACGGTCCTGCAAAGTCCAGCGACCAACGGTAGCCCAATCCCATGATAGGTAAGGGTTGTAACTGAGGTGACAAGGTGTTAAAGCTAGACCTAATCCGGTCACAAACTTCACACCTCCCGAAATAAGTAGATACACTGCAGAAAATGCTACAACTAAAGTAGATAACGGTGCGAGGTTGGTCCAAATCCACCGAGGCCGGTGGGAATAAGAACCAAGGCTCGCGGCATCCACAAAAATGGGATTTCCAAGGTGTTGACAAACATAATGTCGGTTTTCCAACACCTTGGCCCGAGAGTCTCCCAACAAAGGTACATTCTTAAAAATATGCCCTAGAGGGAAAGGTTGGTGGGCAAACCACCACTGCATGAGCCGGATGAGGTCGCATAATAGACTAGACCTAGGATCCTCTAGACCTTCGCCTGCTCCAGCACGTAAGTGGCCCTGGCATGGCCATCCCGCAATCACCATATCCACCAGACCCAAGTGTCGTAAGCCTGCCTCACTGATAAGTGTAATATCACGAGGAAGACATGCAAAACACCCACGAATGGCAGTCAGGTGTAACTACTGTGGGTATAACACCATCAACTGGTGGAAATGATGACGAGCCACATGGGTGGACACTTGATTGTTGTCCACATAAACATATCGTCAAACCGTGAGGCCAGCCTCCAACACGGCCGCCAATCTTATTCCGATGCTCCCAAACAGTTTTACCAAAGTAATTTCCTTGTTTGGCGGGCGCCACAAAATGGGGTGTGCCAACGCCGATGGGCTATGTGGTATGACCGATTTCGTAGAACCAAGAGAGAGGATAATGTCCTCACACCGCCGGAGGAGCTCGGCGGAATTGTTCCAAGAAGGAAGAGGATCCTTAGGATGGCGCACCAATGCACCTTTAGATGCCGTCTCTCATTGATCCTCAGCACTCCCCATAAATGCCAAAGACTCCTCCAATAATACGGAACCATAGGGCAATGTGTCAACAAAAGCGCCACATCCAAGAACCATGGATAATGGTGCTATGGTAGCAGCCACTGCGAATGCCACAGGAATAAGTTCCCTGCGGTCATCCCCAGCCAACCAATCTGGTCGGATCCACGCCTCCTTAGTCCAGTTGTCTAAACCAAAACTTAGAGGATAAAGTGCTTGTTGACCAACTAAAATGTCATAGTTGGTCGCATCCGTGACCGCACACTTGAGAAGAAGAGGTGCGGATAGATCTTTAGGCTTCATTCGGAAGCTAAGCTGTAATGGCTCGTGAGTACAACTAGTGGCTCGTATCCATGTGGTCAATGGATGTGATGATGGTAAATGGACAAAGAGCCAAATCGTCGGCCGTCAACCGCAATTCATGCGCAAGCTTTTTGCCAATCATAACAGGTTGTGCACCCGAATCTATCATCACACACTGGGGAGCAACCCGAATAGTGTTGCTTTCAGCCCGACTGACCACCAAAATACCGAAATCATTCACCATACACACGACGCTAGGTCAAATGCCTCGACGCTCGCGAGCAAGTTTAGCAGCTACATCGGATAGATAAGTTGCTCCTGCAGAGGTTGGTGAATTGTAAGATGTGGTCGGCGCTTGGCCATCCGAGGCGTGTGCGTCAAAAGACGCAATGGCCTCCGCTGCAAGCCTCACCCGCCGTCTTACCGCTTCCTCAGGATCCTTAGTAATATGAAGGTTTGCGATGGCTTGAGCCACACTCAGAAAGGACGGGGATGTCTTTCCTTCCAAAATCCTACCTGTTAGGTGAAAAACCTTAGCCGGTTGGATGCCGGATGACGACCACTCCATTGCTATAAACAAATGTATGTGCAACACCTTGGACGCCAATGTGTGCAGCATGTCGGTCGCCGGATTCGAAGCCTGCATGCTCGAATTTTGGCCACTGATAGATTGGACAAAATCTGCCAATCCAAAAGACAGTGGCAGACGTGCCTGACCAATCCGATCCGCGGGACCATTGTCCCGAGCCCGTGAGGTCTCTACGGGTTCCTCTGTGGTCGAAGGTGGGGCTCGTGACACGGATTATTTTCTTCTACATTCTTGCCAAGTGAGAAAAAAAAAGTCAAACCCTTGCAAGAGCTTTAATTTTCTCTTCAAATACACACAATGAATCAAGCTATCTCTCACTCTACCACGGGAGAATCCAAGAGTATAAGAAAGGGAAGAATAATTCAAAATTAATTGCAAAAAACATGTAATCTTCACCTCACACAAGTTTTCTCCACACACTCACTCATAAGTCTTGACTTGGCAAGAATGCCAAGCCAAGGAGGAGGCTCCTCACTTAGGAGCCTTCTTCTTCACATCTAAGATTCATCCATCCAAATCTAAATGAATGAAACCCAATGGATAAGATGCGGCCGCCGACGCCGCATACCGTGACATTTTGCTAAGGATATATGTTCTTACTAATCTAATCATATAGATAGTATACATGCTTAAAAACATAAAACATGCTTGGTGAAAAAAACAATGTGCTAAGTAATGAATTTGTAATACCTTGTAATTTTTAACAATAATATGCACTACTCATGATTAGTGAAGCAAGTGAGGAATCACTACAATAAATATTGTATTTTGTGTCACCAATTCTAATTGTAAACCTTGGTGTAGTGTCACCAACATTAAATGTTAACCTAACATTAGTTGTCATTCCTTGAGTTGGGGATTGAAGATTTACATGTTGTAATTACTCTCCCTTACTAAGTGATTTTTCGTCATGATTTCAATCGTCTATGACAATATTATATCATAGATTTGTTAGGATGCAAATTATACCTAACCTTGTTTCAATAATTGGCATTTGAATGAATGTAAAGTAAGTTGGGATGACAACACCTGTAAACTTATTCATAAATAGTGTCTCTAGAAAAGTTACCACAGTGACATAAAATACTATATGACACTAAATGCAATATTTAGTGTAGTACTCCACATTGGCTGCACTTGAGTTCGTTGTCCACATACACTTGATACACTATGGATGTTAATTTATTACATGAGAGCAAAACAATTGACATAAACAAATGTGAGAGAGATGAATCGATCATCAAAGCCGCAAATACGAATATAAACCATGGTGGTTTCCAAAGCACGGCTAAGGGACAAAAGAAGAAAGAATGAATTTTCAATAAACTCAAGTCGATTGTGGGATGATAACTCTTATATTAACAATGTATGAGAGAGAAACGATGATGACGACGATGCCAACCGTAGTTGTTGGTATGAATGAGGGATGCTTCACTTTCATCACAACCGTGGGTTCATATGTGAGCCTAGAGTGTGTTTATTGATCACGGCTTTAATGTCTTATACATCACATCCAAGTTGTTTTATGTCCTTTCAAGTAGGATGATCCAATTCATAAGATCATATGAGTAAAGTGTTAGTGCACTGACAAAGCTTGTGAAAAGAGTTGGGAGAAATATCAAAAGATGGTCATCACCATCAGGGCATAAAATTGACACCCTGGGGGGGTGTATTTTGCTTCCTAGAGTGTCCTAGGACACCCAAATCTCAAACAGGGTGTCCCCGAGGACACCCAAAAATCCTACAAGGGTGTCATTTTTACACCCAAAAAAAATTCAAGGTGTCCTCCATGGGTGCAAGGTGATTGCACAGGCCTATATGGTTAAGGTGATAGAATCATTGCAGCAACGATTTCCTGATTTGAAGCTCTTCAATGCAACTAAGCTATTTAGCCCTGTCTGTTTTTCAACAGACTTGACACTTCTTCATCGAAATGCTCGTTTATGGCTTCAGAGTTTCATTGACCACTTCTGCACTAATGGAGGGAATCTTTTTGATGAGCGTGGTTTAAAATCAGAGCTTCGAGGTTTTTTGGATACACTTCATATTTCATGTGGTGGTCTTAAAATGCACCAAGCTTGGATGGTTTATTCTTCCAATTTGGACTATGTTGGAAGATATCCTCATATGACAAAGTTGTGGCAAGCTGTTCTTGTAATTCCTGCTAGTACAGCTTCTTGTGAGAGAGGATTTTCTACTCAAAATCATATTAAATCTACTTTACGGTGTAGTTTGGTATTAGAGACTTTGGAAGCACAAATGAGAGTTGCAATGGCAAAAATCCCCATAGAGGCCATTGACTTTGAACAAGTATGGGTAAAGTGGTGTGCTATGAAAGGCCACCGCTTGTAGGTTTGATTTGCATTGCAAGTTATGATATGCAGTGATTTTTTTGATTTTTAATTGAAATTTTGAAATGATATTATATATTTTTCAAAATTGTACCTATTTTGACAAAAAAAAAATTTAAGAAAAATTTATGAGGACACCCAAAAATTGGAGCAGGGTGTCCTTGGGACACCCAAAATTTGGGACAGGGTGTCCCCTGGAAATTTGGCTAGGGTGTCAAATTTATGGCCTGATCACCATCATCTTAAGAAAGAAGAAGAGAAGTAATATTTTTAGAGAATAATAAGAACATTGGCCCTTCCTACAAAAGCAAACATGAATGAGCAACCTCTTAGCATGCGGACTACTCATTAACTTGATATATATATACACACACACACAAGTCAATGCTACATTGAATTGCCCTATTAGTGTGGGTTGCTACAATTTGTTACCAACATTATTCTTTTCTACCAAGTAAGTTATATCATGTTCTTTGATGTGAATGCTAACTATTTATGTAGCTTGAGTAAAAAATCACACACTTAGTAAAAGGCTATAGCAACACATAACTCCAAATGGTAAACCACACTAATAGAGCAATTCAGTGTAGTATGTGTGGTTTGCAATGGGCCTAATTTGGTTCGATACCTATATTTGAGTGGTATGTGCTTAGGTGTGGATCTAAGGACAGACACCAAATAGACATGGGGCCATTCACGGTTGGGGTACTACTTTTGGCCGTCTAACGGAAAACGGATTTTTTTGGATAACTTCACATGCTTGGTATGCTTAGATTTGTATTGTGAAGCATATTTTGGATCATACCTACATTTCATACTCTATATCGAGTACACTGACAAAGTTAATTTAGAAGGAATAGGGTCATCTAAGATATCCTTTTGATTCCTTAAAGGACATTAAGGAGTGTTGTCTTAATTGTTCACCTTAGGATCAAGGAATGAAAAGGACAACAAGAATCAATCGAAACGATCCCAAATTTTTTCCTCACACTCATCGTTCAAGTGTGTACCAATAGAACCAAATATGTATTGAATAGAAATTGACCAACTTTACATGTGGCACCAAACATGTCCAAATATACATATACTCACGGCCACACGTAAAAGGAACGTCTAGTATTAGAATTGGACAAAAACATTTATATGAATGGACACATGACACTTTTACCAAGGTACCAAGATACATAACAGGAAATAATTGACCACCAATGCACACCTAAATAGCAAAAAAATGCCATTGATGTGGCCTAGGGTTTAGGGTTTAGGGTTTAGGGTGATTATTAAATAATAATAAAAATCTTTCTTGATAAAGCTTATGAACTATCGACTTATTTATGTAAAATTTATTGATCAAATAATAATAAATCATGATAAAAACCAAGATCAATGCGACAAAGTCCTTAAGTCCTTTGTCCCAAAAGTAGTACCTCAACCGTGAATGCCCCCGTATGCATTTGAAAGTGATTGGAATATGTGCTCAAAAATATTGAACAATCAACATGATTGAGGAGACCTTTATAATTACATAATAAGAAAAAGGATGTTTATTTTTATAATGAATGTGATATTCAATGACCTCCAAAAACTACGACAAAAATGGGCATGATTTGGAAAGCTCATTGTCTCACATTAATTGTGTGTTTCATATTCTATGAGAAGTGAATGCATAACTAAAAGTGTCCAAGTAAAGTCTACTTACGGAAGGGTTCAATGATCGGGGAGAACTGACACTTGTAGCCTTCCCACACCTGTTGCTGGTGAGGCCAGTCACCAACTCCCACCATCAGGGTCGGACTTTTAAGAGACTTTACAATAGTGGCAGCGACTAGTCGCATTGGTCCTGCCACTCGCTCACTCACTGATGCATGAGCTAATTTCGCACGCCATACCATTTCGCTCTAGATAATTCCATACTACTAGATAATTTCAAGCGAGATAATTCCGCACTACTAGATAATTTCGAGCAAGATAATTTTGTACTACTGGATAATTTCGAGCATAGTTCATTCCCTACGTTTTCACCTTCACAATGAGTGAGTTTACATACTGGCCACGAATTCACATCCCTCTATAACTACACTAAATATGGTATTTAGGCAAAGCTTATTATTTGGAATTACATGATGCTATATCTATTTATTGTACATCTCATATTTTACCAGCAAATGTTAAATTGGTAGTTTGGAAATTATAAAGCATTGACAGCTTCACTTGGTAAGAAATTATTTCATTAGTAAAAGGATATGGCACCGTGTAAATCCAAATAGTAAGTCACACTAAATATCATATTTTACTATTTGTCCACGGAGATTTTTTGGCATGATCGGTTCATATTCTATTATTTCCACGTCCGATTGGTTACATGTTGTGTGAACTTTCAAGTTTTATTATTAATTTGAGGTATATTTTCTATATTCCTCTAGAACGATTGATAAGTTTTGTGAGGTCTTGTTCAACCGGTTATTTCTCAAACTCAACCGGTTCATCTCTGTAACTTAAGGTACAAAAATAAAAAACGATGAATGTTCACTACTAATGCACTTTAAAAGGGTAGAATGATGCTTTTGTGGACCCAAAATGATTAATTGTAAAAGTGGTGGCCTAAAAAGGATGCAGTGATAGGTGGGATGTAGTGATTGGCTGGATAGGTACTATCTCGCACTACATACTATCGTTTTTGGGTGCCATTGAGTTCATTGTTTCTTGTGTGCATTTGTATGCACAATAGGATATATCGATGCTCAATTTGAAGAACCTCTATCATACAAGTAAAAGGTTTGACTTACTTACCTCTTTGGGGTCATGTAACTAATTACTGACATGAAATAAAATTACGAAACAACTTATATTCCTCATCATTTCCTCTACTCCATCATTGATATTTTTTGCACACTTGCAAGTATTTATGACTAAACTAGCTTATTTTCACCATTTCCATCTATAAGATAAGTCAAGTTCTATTCATGAAACATTTTCATGATAAAATATAAATATTTTAATTATGGATTTAAAAAAAACAATTCTTTACTATTTGTGTGTCATTGTTGTTTGACATGTTGACATCTTATGGTTTTTCTTTATTTATTTTAGATATATTCTATAGATTCCTCGAAAACATTCGATAACTATCCTGAAGTCTCGAACTTCAACCTGGTTATTTCTCAAACTCAACCAGTCCATCTGCACCTTACCGCCGATTCTCTCCATACATAGGCCCACACTTACTACCTGTGGCAGTGAACATAGTTCGCCCGTTCACTATTGCCCACCACCAATATGTGTGGGCGGCCTAGTAGTTACAAATGAACCGGTTGAAGTTCAAGACTATAGGAAAATTACCAATGATCATTTTAGAGGAGTTTATAGAATATACCCCAATTTAATAAGGGGAAACCGGAGGATGTGAACATGTAACCGGTTGGACTTGCAAACACTAGGATCTCCACCAATTATGCCCAAAAATCTCCCCGACAATATCCGGGGAGAACTAATATTTAGTGTAATGGCAACCGGTTGGTTTTGTGAAAAGGCCGGTTGAATTGGGAAAGTGGAGGATATGAAACCGGTGCTTTTAGAAAAAAAATGGATTTCAACCGGCAACCATTTTGAGAAGGAGGAATTTTACCCGGATGAATTGTGAATTAGGCGGATTTCATCCGGTTTGATTCATCTAGGGGTGGATATCATCTGTTCTAGGGTTTAGGTTATGTGTTCATTGTAGGCTTGTAGCGATTTGGTGAATGGCGAACAGACGAAGTTTTTTCTTCATTATTGCATTTCATTGTTGACGGTTGGCGTTTAGAATGTATTATGAGTGTGTCTATGGAAGATCTTCATGGTGATCTTGATAACGTACTAATGGAAGCCATAGCTTTATGGAGGAACTCTACAAAGTTTAGATGGTTGCTTTCACATCCACAGAGGTACCTTTCAAGGCGTTTTCCTCTTGAAGGTGAAGATGATACTGTTGATTTTGACTCTAACAGTTGATGAATTTCATTTTTGTATATAGTATGGTATGTTAGGTTACTCTTTTATCATGTTGTGGCCTCAAATCTAATATGAGGTTTTAAGACCCACGTATGATAGAAGGGTAAATCCACGGCCATCAACCGGTTGATGGGTTATTTTAGGTTCAACTCCTACTATGGATAAATTGTTGATCATTGTTGTTGGATGTTGATATCATTACATATTATTGTTATATGTTGATATGTTCTTTGAACATTGTTGTTGAATGGTGTATGTTGTTTGTAGATATAATTTTCTACATTGGAAAACCGGCTTACTTATCAATGCCCAAGTTTTTGGCCGGTTGTCATTACAATGAAGAGAAAATTAACTGGCACTTGAAAAAAATATAGAATATTAGCCTGTCCAAATTAATGACAATAATGCCCCCTCCCCACTTGACATTAGCTAAGCCTAAAAGTGGGTTCTTAAAAGTGTAGGACCTCTAAAAGTGTTGCCTCCCGCTCTTGTGATTGGTTGCTTTTAGTCTTAGCTATGAGGGCACGAGGAGCTCCATTAACAAAAACCGATGGTAAGTATTAAGGCATTTGGGGATGGGACAAAAACTATCCAACATTCATTGGTTGGTAGATAAAGCAATGAACATGTGTGAAAGCTACTTAACTAAAACCTACTTGGAAATCTCCGGAGCAAGTTCTTGTAGGTGCATTGGGATGGCCGGACGTGTCCGCTATAACCGAGGGAGCTTTACCCGGGTTTTAGCGAAGTCTTTGGTTATTTGCTAATGTCAAGTGGGGAGGGGGCATAAGTTTACAACCGGTCCAATCTTGGAAAAACCGGTAGAAGTTGTGAAGGGGCGGATTTTAGCTGGTTGAGCTCAAAAATCTCCCGAACCCTGCTCCCCAATCACTGGTAGGGTTAGCTTGAAATAGCTCAGTTCCTTTATGAACAGGGGGGGGGGAAGGCACACCTCCGTATGACATGTATACTATCCAGACAAACTTAGTGGTGCGCATTAGATTCTCCTTTTGTGCACATGGACAACAAGTGTCAAGCATGCCGTCTGAGTACTTAGTAGTGCTATCCCTGCGAGTGTCATCTCATAAACGTACAGCTCTCTCAGAAAATAGGAAAAGAAAAGGAAAGGATCTATCCAGAATCCAGCAGCCGCATCTGGAGTTACTAAGAGGGGATTAATCCTTGCTGGTACTTGCCCTAACTTCTAAGCAAACATTTCAAGATACTCTTAAGGTCGACCGAAAGTTTGTCCTTAGTACACTGTGGGCATACGCATAGCTTAAGTGGATGTGACTTAGTGCAACACTTTTCAAGACCTTGTAGTGTGGCCTACAATATACACCATCGGGCTTGGAAAAATGTACTCCACTATTTACACTTGAATCTCCAACCACCAACTATATTCTTATGCTTTCACTTTTAGTTGGCAGTAAGCTATCAATCTACTATTGTATAGAAGGGAAGACATGGTGGTGGTGAGGTTGTTGGTCCATCATTCCATAAAGGTGGGGGGGCTACTTTTAAGTGATGTCATGTGTACGTGTGCAAATGAGTTGAGATGGCACGGCTCCATACTAGTTAAAATTAGCAAGAAGAAGATCTCAAAGAGCATGAATTCACCACAAGGTTCACAAATCGAGGGAGGAATAAGAAAACATCATAAATCAAAATGAAGTGTAATTGACCTTATGTGAGGCCAAACCCACCACCCTTAAGCGTCCTAGTCCGGGTGATGGTCTTGAGAATCACATGTAGTGTATGTAGCATGAAAATTGATCTTGTCACATCCTTAAGCATTCACATCATTTTAAATCACTTTGTTTATTTAGAAGTAGCCTCTTGGCTCGTGGTCGCGTTGGCCTTCTCTAGGGTCCAACCAGCGGCCTTGGCAACACAAGCTCTTAAGGATATTCCCCTTTGGCCTTTGATTATCCTTTCCTCCACATTGCCCCTGCTAGAGTCTTCCACTTTATCCATTTTCATAAGTGAGTGAGTTTCCCAAAAAGGACGTAAGTGTTGAAAAACACTCCCTCAATGGTTAATTACACTTGCCTTTGAGGCCACACGTGATCCTATATAAACTAATGCTTTTAACTACTTGGCTTGCATTACAAACTCTAAACACCTAATGTAATGGTTTCTAGGGATACTAATGTATGGTTATTTAGGACCAGCCTTAACTAGCTTCTAAGGTTAATACGATGTGGTTAGGTCCCCTAAATAACCGGCTTCTAATGCCCTCTCATATCGATCCCCTTTCGGCAGCTCAAGGCTTAGCCCACCGAGTTAGCCACAGTCTAGCCGCTCCAAGCTTAGCTCCACCGAGTTAGCCACAGTCCAGCAGCTCCAGGCTTAGTCCACCGAGTTAGCCACAGTCCAGCAGTTCCAGGCTTAGCTCCACCGAGTTAGCCACAGTCCAGCCGCTCCAGGGCTTAGCCCACCGAGTTAGCCACAGTCCAGCCGTTCCAGGCTTAGCTCCACCGAGTTAGCCACAGTCCAGCAGCTCCAGGGCTTAGCCCACCGAGTTAGCCACAGTCCAGCCGTTCCAGGCTTAGCCCACCGAGTTAGCCACAGTCCAGCCGTTCCAGGCTTCCTTAGGCTCAACTTAGGCTCTATCAATCCGAACTAAAATCCACCATAACCACCTAATCCCTTACTTGCTCAAAGGCCCACATGCGAGCCTTTTAGCTACACTCTTAATTGTAATCCCCTCAAGATGCTTAATCGGACAAGTGCTAACTCTTCTATCCTTTGGCTAATAAGCTAACTAATTACCTAACATCATTAACTAATCCACACACGTGGCCCCAAGCTCTAAAAGCTCATCTCCCTTGATAAGGCTTGAGAGAGAGGGCTTACTACTTAACTTTACTAAAAACTAATAACCCACACACGTGGCTCAAGCTCCTAAGAGCTTGCTCCCTTGAGAGCGCTTGATGGAGAGAGAGAAAAATGAGAGAGAAAACACCTTAAGTAGCAAAGAGGGAGAGAGGGAGAGAGAGGTGAGGATAGGGTGAGAGGATTAGCACCCCCAATCACAATCCTTTAACCTTCTCCTCCAAAGTAGGGACTAATCCCCATCCACCAAGCTTCCTTCTTCCTAAACTACCAAGGTGGATCCAAAAGTGGGCATTTAACCCGCGGAGCTCACCTTGATTCACCTTACCCCCTAGTCACATTATCAAGGCATACTCTTATTGAATTCAACCTTGAAATAATCACACAACACATTCTAATGCCTAAACTTAACTTCACACCACACTTCACTCTTTTTATGTTTTGTGAATAAACATAACTCATCAAAGTCAAACACAAATTGGGTTCGAAGAGTTAATCACCACATGTGGGCACGATTTTGGGCTCACACCTTTGAATGGTCGTTACGGCTAAGAGTTAGGAGGTGGTCTTGGTGTCTATAGGAAGAACATGAGATGCTCTACAAGATAGACTACTCGTTTGTGGAAATAGAAAAAAGAAAAAAAAAGTTGAAGGAGATGTATTCATCATTCGAAGCTGCTTGATGTGTTTCTTGAATGTGGGTTGTGGCGATGTTTGAATGGTCACTGTGCTCAAATTGCTAAGAGTGGGAGGTGTTCTTAGAATATAGGAAAGGAAATGAAAATTTCTACTAGAAGATTCACTTGTTTGTGAAAAACTAACCAAATTTGAAGGACATGTCATCATTTGAAGCGGGTGGAGATGTTTCTTGAAGGTGAGTTGTGGTGATCTTCGAATGATTATTGCATCCGAACAACTAAGGGTTTGGAGACATTCTTGGTATTTGTAGAAAGGTTATGAAAAGCTCTACAAAATAGACTATTTGTTTGTGAAATGATTTTTAAAAAAACCTTTGAGGGAAATATTATCATTTGAAGCTCATTTTGAAGCAGATGGATGTGTTCCTTGAAATTAAGTTGTGATGACCTTTGAATGGTTCTTGCGTCCAAATGGATAAGGTATAGGAGGTGTTCTACTTATTTAGTGAAAGGACATGAAAAGCTCTACAAGGTAGATAGGTTGATTGTGGCAAACATGCCACATATGAAGAATTCTATCTAGAACAACCAACTCCCAATCAAAAGTTATGTTAAGTTAGATGATTATTATGCTACATAAAGAGAAAATTACAAAATCATTGACATTCTTATCTAGGAACTTGTATTTTTGTCTTCTCGCAAGCAGGATGGGAGCACTACTTTTGGTGTTCACAACCACCTAAAGTAGATGGGCCTTAAACCAATACCTAAAATTTGAGTCCATTTCCATGCCAATGGGGTGTAAAAGCTAGCACATGATCCACATACATAGGGGAAAAACTAGGATTGGTAGTTTAATGGCTATGCATTGAAGCCATATTGACATTCATGAGGGGTGCAATGCAAATGGTAACAAGTGCATATTGTGGGGATCAAATCCACACATGATCTTGTTTTTTTTACTAAGGCCACAATCAGCACCATTTGCTTTAAAAAATGCTTAGATTTATTACAAATTCTAGTAGTGTGGCTAGTCCATATTGAGGTCTTTGTCCTTACTATTATTGCTTACTGGTAAAGGTGTGTCCCACACCACCAAATGAAAGGTTAGAGAGTAAGGAGTCCCTAGTGGCAATAGTAACTTACAAACATATGTGGTCATGTCACCACAAGCAAGGGTCATGTTGCTCATGACTCTAAACTTGTTAGCAAAGGGGTCTAGGGTTTTTAAGAGCAAAGCATATGTCATACATGCCATACTTAACTTCTAAGGAAATTAAGTCTATTGTTTGTATGATCTAGGGCTATTTAGGGTTTGCAACATCGTTCACCCATTGATTCCTACAAGGCTATCACTATTGGTACACAACGGGTTGCCTTCAAGGATATGCATATGGACATGATGTGACATTTGTATTGACAAATGAAAAAAAAGAAGGCAAAGAAACCAGCGTAGGAAGGTGGAACACAATTGTCATGCACCTCTCCATGAGGACTGCCCAAAACACCATGGGCACAAGGGGGACCCGGGAGTGACACCCGGGACTTGTGACGCCATTGGTGAGAGCCTGAGAGGGCCCAACACTACAAGGAAAACACGAAAAAATGACTGGAATTTATGACTAAAACAGGCAGTAAAGTGCATTGATGACTAATACCATTTGTAGTCCTCAACCGGGTCATGTCGGACCAATCGCTCTAGACAAAATGACTACGGTCATATCAGACAATTTTTGTTCCCCACGGAGCGTTCTCCATGGGGTTTGGGGACCTTGTTTTGGGCCGCCTCGTCATTTCTTACTATATTTAGTTATATGTAGTCATGTCATTTAATTGGAAGTAGTGATCACTACATGACTGTAATTAATAATGTTTTGTATTTGTATGACTACATAGTTTTCTCTACATATTTGTTCATCAACAACTGCTTTTAGTCATATTGCGACTAACAATAGTCATATGATAAATGATCTCTTCCCAAAAGTAGTCACATTTGGTGCTTTACATTCCGAGGGGCTGGTCAATATTTTTGGTGTAGTAGTCAGTGTTTGAATTTTGGTCGTTATATGTAGTCACTATGTTTGTCAATAACTAATATCATTTTAAAAATCATTGAAGTTTACATTCATAATGATTGCACTTCTGTAGTATACATGATGACTAAATATTGTCATCATTAACAAACATTTTGCGCCATCATATTAGCAGAATATAGTCATGATATTTGAACACCTTGCAACAACATCTGATTAAGCATAGTCAAAACATTCCAACAATGCACTACAAGACATGTATACATATGCTCACTTTTAATGACTGGATGTGGTCTTCATGCATGACTACTAATAGTGTCATTTTCAAACAACATCGGAGTTTGCATGCCTGAGTGTTACAATGTTTTTCTCTATATAGAAACTAGGCGTTGACATAAATAAGAATCACTTCACTATAATGCCAAACTAAATATTGAGTTCCATGATATAATTTTATGTAGACATTGCATTCAAACAATGTACATCAAAGTATGACTGTCAATATTGAACGTCATCACTTGCTGGACTGTATAACATGAATATGTTTGGTTGATATATTGACAAAGTTTACTACAATAGATGGTAAAATATATTCAATGCCTCTTATGAATTCACTACGAGACATCACACATGTATATCTCATCCACAAAGCATATTTTTACTCATCTTTGTAGATTGTTATTGTACACTATCCACCTTATACCCAATGTATATTTTATGCACTCAACTACAATTGCGAACATGTATGGCGTAGAAACTTAGTAGGCCACAATATGAAGTTTCATACAGCTTCTCCAATCTTACACATTGATGAATCATCTATTTTCACACTTCTGAAGAGAACATACTTGTCGTCTTCGCTTTTGTGTACCTCCACAGACACACATCCTTTGTAAATTGGAACTCCATGCACCATTCCCCCTTCCATATTTATCATATTTTTGTGTGTGATCAATTTTTCTTTCTCACCTATTTCATAACTAATTATTTCCACAACATCTTCTACCGAGAATGTGGAGGGTGGTGGTGCTTCCCCGATCACTATGATTACCTTTATTTACAAACAAGACGTGCATTAAAAATTCATGAATGCACCATGCACGTATACGATTGAATTCACAAAGTAGTATACAATGACAATATTTGGTTAAGATGTTCATATTTTTGTGGCTCCCCCTTCTTGTTTCCAACGTCCATCACCTACTTCGGCATCTTTCAAGCTTCTTGCATTTTTTTTTGGACCTTTGTGTTGTGCAATCTTGGTCTTTGGCCTCTTCTGCTCCCCTGCCGTTGCCCTGCCTTTAGTTGGACTCACCTGAGCTTCTACGACAATTTGAAATTTCTCCACCTCCGTTATGCGAGCTTTATTTTGCGGACTTGTTGATGCTCCTCCTGTTGAGATACTGTATTACCTTCTTTTGCATCGTCCTTCCCTTTCGTTGGTGCCACCTCCCTCTTCTCTTCAGGTGGTCTTCCGTTTTCTCCTTATTTTGTGAATATTTTCAATTGCCCATTGTTATTTCGCACATCCAACCTCAACCTCTACGAAGGCAAATTTATCATTGTTGTCCGCATGTTCTGCAGTGCTACTCCAAAATGACTACTACTACTTATTACATTTCCAAATATGACTATTATGAGTCACAATGTCCACAACCATGACTACTGCAACTAATTTAACCCGTACATATTAGCACACATATCATTGTTAGTACAACTGCCAAACATCCTACATTTTTTTTCATATGGTCGTGCTTCTCCTGCCACTTCCATTCCACCCTCTCCACTATCTGAGTGCCTACAATTACCTCATTCTCCTTAAATTCATGCTGCAGGCACTCATTGATGCCGTTGGTGAGAGGACTTGTGATGCAAATAATCCTAGTGTGGGTGAGGGTCCCGGACATTGGGAACGCCTCCCACCCACAGAGATTAGGAGTCACGAGGGTAAGGCCATCAGCTATGCGTAGCTTATGGTGTGTGAATTCTAGAATGCTCAAGAACACCTCAATCGGAGGTGTGAGCTAGGAGATATGGCAATTTGAGTGGGGCGATGTCCCGGGACAGCGCCCTGGTACAGCAGTGGCCTGGGAGTGACTCCCGAGACTGCCAAGGTTTGAATAAGCATAACTTCCTCAATACTTGCCTGAATGGGGCAAGTCAGGAGTCCATTTGCATCTACGTGAAACGTAGATGTTGATGGAGTGGTTGAAGGCATTAAAGATGATATAAGAAAGTTATGGTGTTCCAGCCCCAGCGGCTAAGGGAAAATGTCTACTTGGCCCCAACTCTTGGTAGAGACAAAAGGTTTCTTGACGGTTGTGTAGGGGCCCTATCAAAAGTCCTAGAGGCTTATATGGGTGAGGTGGTGTGGCCTCACCCACCCGAGGCCGTATGAGCCCCAAAGGTGTGCTCACATGTGTCTTAGGATTAAGGATTGGTAGCATGTAGGATTTGATGGTTTCTATCAATTATTTAAAACATAAAAAAAGTGGGGTTGAATTTGTAGTGTTGATTATGCTTTAGGCTTAGGTATTTGCATTCTTTAGCATTTTTAGTATGGGTGGATTGATTAGAAGGATGTTAGTGATTAGGACTTGTGTCTTGAAGTTATTAAGACCCGTGTTGGGCTTAGTGCTGGATTTTAGTTAGCTAGTTAGGAGAGCTTAAGTGTTACATTAAGGAAGGGACACTGCCCATTCAAGGGTTGGTCCACTGTTACCCTAGCTAAATCCGGGCCTCGGGACCCCGTAATGGCCAGGGAGGGCAGAGTTTCTCTCTTCTTCTGAACTTCTGAGGGAAGCGGGTTTGGGCCGCAAGAGGGGTAGGCCGATGTGGGAGGTCTCGGCAGAGAGAACGAGACGACCCAAGGCTACTTCACTCCTGAATTTTTGAGGTGATTAGTTCATGCATTCAGCAAGTCGGCATTGTGGTAAAAGAGAGCCGAATTGGGACCAGGGAATGTGAGAGCGACAATGTGGCTGGAGTGATGACTGCTCTTGCAATGCGGACAGCTGGGAAGAACCCCCGTGAAGGTGAGTGTTGAATCATCCTTGCTCAAAGGCAAGCTCCCACAACCTAGACGGATTGATTGAGGGTGAATTTCATGGCATTCGGCGAGAGGGAGTCCTAGGAGCAGGACAATGTCTTTTCGGTGGACCAGCAGCGAGGAAAGTCGAGACATGCGGCAAGAATTGTCTGGTAGGAGCTGTGGAATCTGTAGGAGGGGAAGCATGCGTGGGCCTGCAACCGAGGTCAAATTTGAGGTGAAGAACTTCCCTGCCGGGAGGAGGAACTGCGAGGATTGAGAGTCTTCGACCTGGTGATTCAGGGTGTTGAGAATGTGGACGGAAGAGGGCAAGCACTGATCTCAGAGGGGTAAGGTTGACGGATCACAGGGAAAGCCGATCTGGTGGGAGTCGGGGAGTCCAGGAGGTGGCGCTTACTGGCCGAGACTGGGAAACAGGGGTTGTCCTCGAAGCTGCTGATAAAGAGGTTGACAGTCCGAGGGCCGGGATTGAACTGAATTAGGCCAGGGGCCTACCGAACCAGCAGAACAGGGGAGGGGGCGTTGGGCAGAACTTGGGCTAACAGAAACCTATCCTTCATTAGGCTAGGGATTAGAATGGATGACTTGGCCAAATGGACTTGGTTAGGGGGTAGGATTGGAGATTAGCGAGGTGTGTGTTGAGTTCATCGTTTCCTTAAGTGCCCACAGGGACACACAGTATTTCCAAATACTTGTTGCCTCATGTCCTTTGATAAAAAGTGTGTGTTGGCATTCATTTGGACGGAGCATTGGGTTCAGTTTTGATGGCTAAACAATGTTAATTGGGTACATGTTAACCATGAACTCTCACCCGGACTACGACGCTGAGGGTGGGTGTTTGTGGCTGACACACTGCATTGCAAATGAAGTTTTGAAAACACCCACCGCAACAAATTCAACTATAGTTTTGGGTGCAAGCAAGCAATTATTGGTCGATTATCTTCTCAAATCTCCCACTATTGGTGAAGGCCATCACCTAGTTGGTTCATCATAAGAGGTGGTCATGGACAAATTCAGTACTCTTGCATCCCCAAATTGTCGTAATGTTGTATCTGGATCAAAACGCTTTGTGCGTAGTGGAATGAGAACTATGGATAGTATTATGACACTTAAAGATCATTCTATTTACAAGTTTGTCCATGGCAGTCGGTTCCCAGGGCAATCTAAAGACAAAGTGTTTGTTTTCAAGATGTCTGTAGATCTTCTAGGCAGTGGTGTGGAGCTTGTAAAAAGAATGCAAGTCGGGGGGACATGGAGAACTCTTGGATTATATTTGACCATGTTAAACGTCTGAAAGATTGGACAACAATGGCTTGTCATGTGTATGATAGTCGATATTGTAAAGTGTTGATCATTGTGTGTTGTGACATGCAATCTGAAGATGGTACAACACAAACTCTCTTTTGAGAAAATTTGAATGTTGTAATGGCAGAGAATGGTATTTCAAAGGTAAACTTCAAAGGGTTCATGGTAGACAGTGCTCAAGCTAATTGGAATGCGGTGAGGATAATTTACGGTGATGGTGATCCAACTTTACACATGATCGCATGTGAGCGTACATGTTTTTTTCATTGGTCTGCAAGTTTGGATAAGGTGACACAGAAATATATCAAACCATCCTTGTAGTTTCAACACAAGCAAATATACAAGGATTACAAAGATGCAAAAACAATGGACGATGTTGAGACTAAGTACTGTGTCATTCGTTCTTGGTGGTTGTCATCCGGAGTTGCCACAGAGGAAGGCATCCGCGGTCTTTCAGAGTGGTTGGGATTTTGGCAATTCCGTTACAAACAATGGGGTGGTCACATGTTACTTGTAAGTGCATAATACTCTAAATTATTCAATGTCATTGAATTTTTGTTGATTTATTTTAATTCTAACATATCTATAATTCATTTTTCCTAACCCTATATTTGTGTGTGCTTCATAGGATATGACAATCGAAGAACATGCAGAAATGCCAACATGTAACCTTGTAGAAACTGTACACAACAAATGGCTCCAACAGTCCGGCAACAAGATGACTTGTTTGTATGAAGCAACAGTGGATGAGATGATTCGTGCCTTCATGCAAATTGCAAATTATCGGGCATGGTTCAAAGGGAGATTTGATGGTAAAGGCCCGCATTCTACATCCTTTGAAGTCAAAGCAGCTGTTAGGTGTGGGGATCCAAAAATGTTGGCTGATGCTATGAAGTCTTACCCGGGGGCAGAAGGCGCCAACACCAGAGATTGTGCATTGGAAAAGTCCGAGCTATTTGGATCCACCAAACGAAAACTCAACCTTCCACCAAGTGCCGATTGCGACTCTCATCGACCCGACAAAGTGATTCCTCGTCCTAACACCCAGGCAACTCACCAACGCATAGAGGAATCGTTGAGTTTTGCAGAGCATGTTGTGGTTCATACTACATCTGCGTTAGAGACTGAATGTCTCGTTTCGAATTGGTACATTGTAAGATTACCACCCAACTTAGCTAAACGATGTTGGGCATTGCAAGCCATTACAAGGACTATGTGCAATGCCAAAGTCAGGAGCAACAAACATGGCACACCTGCACCAATATACAAAGGGCTCAAGAAGGAATTTCGTTCTACCAACAATGAGGAGTATGAATTTTGGTTTTACCCTGATGACATCAAGCGTTGTGTAAATGGCACTAAGAAAAAATATGTGTTGGATTGGCCTACAGTGCCCAACACTTGGCCAGTGAAGATGGGTACCAAATTTATCAAGAGAGGAGGTGTTGGCACTGGAGGACGCCAGATTTCAACTACATCATAGGGAGGCATTGTCCCCTCGTCATAGGCTTTCAACAATACCAACCCTTCCTATCCCTCGCTCGCATTTTTGTATGCCATTGAACCCGGATGCCCACCCTACATTCAGGTTTGAAAAGTCAGTGCGTCGTAATCCAACAGCACTGACGGCAAATCACAAAAACAAATGGGAGAGCATTGGACTCATAGATGGTTACTATGTGGTTGGTATCACTGTTATTCCATATCCAGGCTATGGAGTGATAATCAACATTGTCTCCAAAGAGGATAACACATACCGCATCATGATTGGTGATATCCCGCATTGCATGTGTCCAGACTTCACAAAAATGTCTTCTCAAGCATTGGGAAAGAAAGGGAAATGGGTGTATTGCAAACATCTTTATTATGTCTTTAGATTTTTTTGCAAGGTGGATTATGAGAGTGATAAGTTCATTCATGCACCTACATATACGTACAACGAGGTTATGCACCTACTTGTACTTGCTGGTGTTGTAGAATGTGAGTAGTTGTGCAAGTGTTGGTTGTAACTACATGTATAAAGATGTCAATAAATGACATGTATTGGTTTGGATTATTATAATAAAAATCAGCAATGGATTGAAAGTGTTTTAAATGATCCATGGCAATAGGGCCCTTTCACTTGTGCTTCATTTAAAATATTGGCAATTTACATTTGGAAATATGCAATTAATTTGTCAAAATCTTGGTTGTGTACCCTAAACCCGTGTGTCTTTACTAAATTTGGATTCATTGCTCATATGTTAGTGCTCACCGCTCATAAGATAGCTTCCTTCTCTCGCTTACTATCATGTCCCTGACATCTCTAGCTAATCGTTCGGTTGCCCGAGTTCTACGACTCCCTCGTGCATGAGCACCCCCTTCCTCACTTCTAACAGCTCCCAGTCCCCTAACGCCGCTTCCCCATGCGCACTCGTTCTCGGTGGGAGCAGCGCTTCCGCCACCTAACCCCACCCCGCTCTCTCTCTCTCCTTCACCTTGCATAATGAGTTCCCTCACCCTACCTCCCGAGACCCCTCCAACTTCCTTTTTTTTTTCTCGTGTTGCCCGGCATCTTCTGGGTCGCCCGAAGAAAAAAATGAGTTTGGCCTCCTTCCTTGGTTTCTCCCTAAGAAACTCCACTTCCCCACTCACATTAATTGCTCTTTCCTCTTTTTATTTTAGTTTATCTCCTTTTAAGATGGAGGTTGGCTTCATTACCCATTTTCTTCCACCTTCCACTATTAATCTTATGGGTAATTACCATGTGAGACCATCCTTAGGGTTCACACCAAGGTCCTCGTAAGTCAATATCCTCCCTCCAAAGTAAAGTGAGCCCATAATCTATTGAGAATTGAAAGAAAAAGGCAAAGAAACTAGCGTAGGAAGGTGGAACACAACCCACCAAGATTGCATACAATGAAGAAAGTGATTAGCTCCTCCCCTTATGTCTTTGTTTATATGTGTAGGTTACGATCAATGTTGACAACCCATATAGGACAATGTCACCAATTCAATCTAACATTATCCTCCAATAATTTGGGCATAAAGTCAAGTTACAAATGACGTGAGGGCATCACGTCATTTCGTATTTGGTCATGACACAACCATCACTAATAACGTTATTGTGGTAATAAATTTTGTTATCACTTGATATTGTTTATATATCATCACCATATAATCAACTGCTATAGTTGATATTTATAGTCAACTTCTTTGATTGTAGTCGATGCAAACAATCAATTGGTGTTCATAGGAGTCGGTTCCTTACTCAACTACTCACATTAGCAATCAACACATTAATCAATTGATTGTGTGAACAATCGACTATGAAGTTGATTGCTACCAACAATAATAATATACTAGACAAATGCATGTATAAGCAACAAACTTCCTATGTAGATCCGGATATGTGCATGACGTAGGTGCAATGAAAAATGGGAGGATAGGCAACAATTGTTTGTATTAAAAATTTGTATTGTACCAAAGATATCATAAAGTTTTGACAATTTTACAAAAGCATTCATGTAAGTGATGCATGTTAAAATGATCATTTGTAAAGACAAACATTAACACATCTAGATTTTTGGTATAGAATCATGCTACACCAACATCTTTTGTACCAGCGAAAGTGGTTGTACCGTCGTCGCCACCGACACCATCTGCACCGATGCCACAAAATATTACACGCAATGTTAATTTGCACCTTGATGATATTGCATTAATTCTTAGTCCACCCCAAGTTGTTATTGCTTCAAATTCTGTTTTTCAATCTCAACATGTGGTTGTTGAAGTTTTTTATGGATCTAATATACATAAGGTTTCTACGTTTGTGAAGAACGAGTCCATCTCCAATATGTTGGAGAATGGTGCAATCGACAACCCAGTGTTAATGTCTGCATTTGAATTTGTAAAAAATGTTAATGAGTTTAAACAACGTTATTTAATTTTCTATGTTTTTACAAATTTTGTGTTTGAAACCAACTATTTCTTGTTTATGAAATTCTAATGTATTTCATTTTTATTTATAGGTTGGCCATACTTGCAAGACTTGTGTTTCGTCCAAAATTTGTAAATTTGGTGGATTTGATCTTATCATTGCGGATTTGCCAAAGGGTCTATCTGTTTCGAATGTGTCTTCTCCTCCATATTTAATTCTATCTTGGAATGCACACCACTCAAAGGACATAGAGGTTTTGTTTGAGTTTGCAAATGGTTTTCTCACAAATGATGCTCCATTGTTATTATTTCTTCCGGAGTTCAAAATTGTTAAGGATGATGCTAGGGCATATGCTACTTCATATGGATTTGCATTGATAAAGGATTGGTGGACAATAAATGAATTGTCATTGTGTTTGCCAACATATACAAAACTTACGATACACTCCGATCTTAAATCTTCAAGTATTTTTTTTCGAATATGTGTGGATTATATTTGTTGTTTGATATCATGACAAATAACTATTTTCTAATAATGAGGATACAACATTGTATATAGACTCGACGGTTTCAGGTCATGATGTTCTTTCGATTGAAGCCCCGTCCACAATTTATTTTCAACAAAGTGGGTGGTCTATTTCCAATGCAAGTGGGGGCCCTAGATATCTTCTTCAATTGTACTACGTCCAAGACTCAATTGATGTACGGAAATATCCCATGAAGAGGAGCACGTGAGAAAAACCCTGAGTCTTTGTAATTTCTTATTGAAGCATTGATTAAACCAAAAGATGTTGTCCTTGATGCTTATGCATCTACAAGTTAGACACATATTATTTTTATTTGTTTTTAAGTTTTAGAATTTAAGTCTTTTGTACATGACCAATATGTTATAATGTACACGATTGTATTTATTGCAGGTGCATCTATTCATGCTTGCCGTCGTAGTGGCCGACACCTTGTTGCATTCGAGAGAGACTCGGCAATTTTCAACGCAATATTAGCCCCTTTGTGTGATTCATTGCCACCACCTATTGTCTATGGCTTACAATCAATTAGCATGACATACGAAGATGATAACGAGTCTATTCGGAAAGTTCCAAGGAAATCTCGCTTGAGTACGTAAGTTTGTTGGTTTGAATGATTTTAAAATTTTGGTTTTTCTTGTGGATTACTTAGTCTTCCACCAATTGTTTCTAACGTTTTTGGATATTGTGTGTAGAAAAATGAAGGAAGCGATGTCCCCCCTCATCAATTGATTCTCCCTGTGTATGCCGAGTCTGAGGCGATACGGTTAGCAACCGTCATTACACCTCCAAGGCGAAATAGATCTAAACATTATGATTCTCGTATCTTGACATTCATGGATATAGAGGCAGAGGAATGTAATGTTCGTGTTTGTAATAATGAGGAGAATAATAAATAATAGAATATAATAGAATGTAGGTGCATGAAGAGGTCTTGCACATGACTTGGTATGTATGTGCACCATTTTTTTTTGTCAATTATCTAGTTTTCATAAAATAACCACTAAGAATGGACATTGATTTGTGTGACCATTGTCTAAAATTCCTATACTCTAATGATTTTCACAACATCATCGTTTTATAGCTTCATCATTGTTTTAAATGTTCTTACGAATTGGAGCAATCAATTGGCAAGTTAGTTTTCAGCATGTAACATGTGTTGATGTTTGAGCTACAAATATGTGGTAATAGGATACCAAACCCACGGTGATAGGTATGTTTCTTGAAATTTTCTCACCCTAATCCGCTCATTAATTGTTGTTCACTACTCATCGCTCACTACTCACCGCTCATATGATAGCGCTTCCCTACCTCCTTACAATCGACTAAGGTTGACTTAGGTGTGAGGCCAAACCCACCACCCTTAAGCGTCCTAGTCCGGGTGATGGTTTTAAGACTCGCATGTGTCACACCAAAAGTAGCAACATAAGATATAAGTCCGATCTCAATGAACCCCCACTTCTCTTAAGTCATGATGTTTTATTAATGCAATTTTCTTGAGTGGGTATAGCATTGGCCGCCTCAAAGGTCCATCCCACGGCCTTAGCTACACATGCTCTTAAGGACTTCCCTCTTGAAACCTTAGTTCTGGCCATTGATTCTTCACTAGTGCTCGTCACCTCGCTGAAGTTGTGACTTGTTGACTCCATGTGATGAGTACACAAGTGTTAAAAAACACTCATCACTCTCATCACTTAGCGTTACATCCTCTTCCGCAATTCTTCGCCATTCACTCCCAAGTTCGTTCATTCTTCGCCATGGCACCCTTAAGTACTTGATTACATTCCCAACAACTTAACTACAAGTTCCCCCCTTTGATATCACCTTATGATGCCTTGTAGTCAACTCCCTAGCTAAATGTTCATTACCTAATTAGCATTAGGTAATATTCTTATTAACTAACTATGACCCAATCTAATGTCCCAGCTGTCTAACTTCTGAACCCAATACTGTATTTCCAGCAATTAAATACTGTATTTCCAGCAACTAACCCTCTGACTAAATATTGTATGTCCAGCAACTAAATACTGTATTTCCCAAAGCTCTAAGAGTTCAACTCCTTAGAGGAGAGAGAGCTTTAAACTCAACATGAATGTGGATGCTACAATTCTAAATGCCATGATTCCAAACACTATAAATATAAATATCATGAATCTAAATTTTATAAGTCACATACAACAAGCTAAGCTCTAAATGTCTCAACCAAAGACTACTTCTGACAAATGTCCAACTAACTTCAAGGTGAATTAGTCTTGGTCCTTCACCTTGAGACCTTGCACGCACATGTGCTCCGTTCTTGCTTCCCACACCCACACTTATAACACGTGGGATGCCAAGGAGCACGAAGGAGAAGAGGATGAGAGAGGGAGTGAGGGTTTATATAGTGAGTTGAGAGGGAGTAGGTGAGCACCCCCAAGGCTCAATATAAGCCTTTTGATCTTTTGCTACTTTGTAGGCTCTCATCCTATCCTCTAAGCCTTCAACTCTTAAACCAACAACTTAGGTCTTAATTCAAACATTTAAATCAAGGAGCTACCCTTGGTTCACCATACACTACGCTCACCATACACTACGCTCACCTAACTAAGGAATTTTCTTCACACCCCTAAACTTTTAATCAACTACTCCACACGAGCCTAAGGTCTAAACATAACTTCATTCAAGCTTCATTTTTTTATTTTTTTTTGTGAATAATCATAAAACATCAAAACATAACTTCTAATGGTTTCGAAGAGTTAAGAACACATGTGAGCACCATTTTGGGCTCACATTAGGGTTATCAATTGCTTATTAGTAGTCGGCTTTCCTAACTAGTTGTCAATTGCAACATAGTTGTCAACTAAGGGCTATTGATCACTAATTACAAGAAGACTACTACTATATGTCAAATGGAACCAATATATGTAGATATATATGTTTGAGTGATGTGTGGTCCAATATGGTTCCGGCAACGTATACAAGCAATGCATATTGGACTATGTGCTTAAGTTCACAATTGGTTGCCATACAGGAGTTAAAGATCTTAGGTTGATTAGTTAGCACGATCAACGTGATTGGAAGAGCCTACATGATCATTTCAAGAGGACAAGATTCCTCACTTGGATAATGGTTGAGATATTCATATGAACTAAAGAAATCATGAGGGAAGTAGCATTTAATCATGTATTGTATATTTGTAATCAAACCTTATATATTACTACATAATATTGTACATAAGTATATGTCCAAGTATGAGCTAAATGACAAGCTCTCACCATATTAGTAGGCATTTATGTGGTCATTCTTTATGCTCTCTATATATGTGATGTTCATTTTGGTGCATCGTGCATTGGTTGAATCCACAATGGGTTGGGAAAGGTACAAAATGTTCTATAGTTTGATAGAACCACCATGTAGTGTTTTTTTTTCCAAAAATATAATGGACTTTCCTTTTCCCGAGAACCTCACAAAGGTCCTCAAACAAGTGCCATGGGAAGAGTTTCTCCTTGTTAAATGTAAATTCATCTCATTTATCCAATGTGTGTCAAGGACTGTAATGCATATTTCTTGCAACACTACTTGTGGCATGTGGCATTCCACTCTCAGCCATAGCAAACCTATGGACTAACCAAACCACAAATGATTTTAAGCAAAGTATGTGAGGCATAAATGGTCCTCGAGATATTTTTAGTACTACACACCGCATAGCCATCCCAATTTAGTGTCCGGTTCAACATGCTTGGTTGGATGATATTTGGATCATGGATCATGAGTACTTGCAAGGCATGCTTGTTGAAAATATGGAGTATTGCTACAAATTGGTCATTCTATCGAACTGTTGTGATGCACCAACTATTGGATTTAACCCTTGGAGAGACCTTTGTTGTTAAAACATGTGCAACTTGGCGGTGTTAGTTCACTGCTTTAATATGAGCAAACATGAAATAGTGATAGACATAGCTCGTGAATAGAATCGTATTGTGTGCAACATGTATTCCTGCTTGTGAAAATAAATATGATCACCATATCTTTATATGGTTGTCGCATCTTTGAGTTCAACTTTAATACAAAGTAGGAAATCGAAATAAACCGGCAATACCCTTTGAATGAATGAATGTATTTATGTATGTACAAAATGTATGCATGTTCACATCCTTACACCTTTGGCAACCTTTGCTTTTAATTCAATCCACTTTGAACTATACATGAACCCTACACCTTGGTCTTGAATCGCTTCACACCTACTTTTTAAACCAAAATGAAGACCGTACACCTAGACACGAATTCAATTTATTGTCAATCAAGGTTGTCTAAGTGAACAGGATGGGACTAGATGCCAAAGATCTTGTGAATGACAAGTTGACAACCACAATTTCATGCATGGCTAAACTGGTAAGTTATCCACATATTAAGTAATAATTTAAGAAAGTGTTTAAAAATACCCCAAAGCTTGTGCGGCAATGGATCCATTGAATCATTTACTCACTTTATCAATTATTCCATCACTTTCTACCAAAGTTGATAGGTATCTCCAAAGACCACCTTGATTGTGAGATGTGAAAGCTTGTAAGCTAATTAAGGGCCAAGTTCCATGTGCCGGTTCCGGTCTGTTTTTTAAATGGGTGACAAACGGGTGACATCATCCAAAAAATGGGTGATGTCACCCATTTTATGGAGGGGTACTTCTATGTGGGGTGCCGGTTTATTTCGATTTCCTATTTTCTAACTAAATTTGGTGAGTGATAAGACATGACACTTTATGAAGGTCACCGGCAATGGAGGTCAACATCATTTAACTTTTCATGTTTGATTTGCACGTCAATTTCCATACATTTATTGAATGAATTCCAAATTAAGTGTTGTTGATATGCGTAGGTTGGTACTACTGTCATCTATAGAAATATGTATATATATATATATAAGTTGAAATCGTCATTGTACATTGTTTATAATTGATTTTTGATACATTTTTTTATTAAACCCGACACGTAACATGGGCCGTCATTAGTACATATTGACTACAATTAAGATTAAGGTAATCTAGAATGAATTTAAAGTAAAAGCATATAGTTCATTATTTTTGCGTAAATAGATTTGCAAAAATAACATGCGTTTACATGGTTTAGGGTTTGTTACATGGATTGTTACATGGTTTAGGGTTTGCCTCGTAGAATAATTGAATTATTACAGTGGAGAGATTCCTCATGTGATTGTCAATATGTGGTTTAGCTTATTGACGCAATCCATGAATATTTTGATTACTTTGGCCAAGATTGGGTAAAAGGCTATAGCAGGACAACCTAATTTAAAATCATAATTAATTTAAGAACGTCAACAATTTTGATTAATGTTGACTACATTGTAAATTTCAAGTTACACTAATTTAAAAAAATTAAATGCAAGTGTATGGACTATACCCAAGTGCCCCCGGTTTTGGTAAATAAATGGCCTACTCTTTGCCGGATTGTTGTTCGGGTAATTAAAGCGAGGCGAGTGGCTGTCAACATTGCATTACTCATACATAGAGATTTTTAAGTTTATACCCCTAATTGATAATCTAATTGTCAATGTAACCACTACATAAAGTGAAATAATCATGTGTTTGTTTTAACAAGACTTAAATGTGACACCTAAATGATACCAAAATAGTCTTTTAAATATTTCATGAGTGTTTCTAAGAACATCATAAAATAGATCTAGATTCTAAAAACATCATAAAATACACATTCCCTAAAAGTACTCCTCAAAAGAAAGGACTTGAAGAACAAAGTGGCCTTTAATATCCAAGGGTGTACCCTAGGTGACCGGCCGATCCGGTCACTAGAGCTTTCTAACCGGCCCATGTCCTTCTTGTGACTGTTAGGACCGCCGGTCCTTTGGCACCCGTTCTTGCACAACACAAAATGTGCGACACCCATCTATGGGGGGTACCGGTCCTTGGGTGAGATGGATGGGCACATGGCACCACCCTCTTTTCACCGGCCCACCCATATATTAAAAAAAAAACGGACCGGGACCGGCACATGGAACTTGGCCCTAAGTCGGTGTACCCCTTGGAAACTTTGACCAAAAGTTGCAAAAGTTTCTTAAGCATGAAAATTCCTTATTAGGTTCCTTACCGATGATTCCTATGAAGGTCAAAGTTCCACGAATCTTGTCACCTCTAGCCTCCAATTCTTTCCACTTTAAGGGTGGGTTTCAGTGTAGGCCCACCATATTCTACTATGATAAGGACAAACTTCAAATGTAGAGGGAATATGTTGGGGCAGGGTTCGTATGTGTCAAATAGCTACTCCCATATTCTCAAATCTAGGCACACGTACTAACCTCCTCTTCCAGGTTAAAACCTCACTCTCCTTCTAAAACCGGTCTTCAAAAACTTCAATGACGACATTTGTACATTAAAGATTTTTTGATGGGCGCATGGAAATCTAGTAGCATGTGTCCACAACCCTCCACATTCTAGTGGACCATCACAATGTGATTGGATGATGACTCACGCTTAAATACATGCGAACACCTCAACCCACTATTTTCTAGAAAGTAGTGTGCGAGTGACCTACATGGACACTCATCTTAAGTTGTATGACCACTAGATTTTGTCCCCTTTCTATGGGTTCCGTGCTTTAACTTTCTATCTAGTTTCCTTGGTTGCATTCAAATTGGACCACTTGTGCATTGCACATTCACGAAATGTACAAAAATCTGTGCATGTATCTTACAAAGTTGGACAAGGATGAACTTGAAACAACAGCTTGCAATTGTGATTGGGACCCATTGAGTGACTCATCATAGCCTGACTAACTCCATGTATGGAAATAATTAGAAGAAAATGTCACTTATCGACTGCAATCCAAGGCCCAATGAACTTGTGGATGTAGGTTTGGATAAGCATGAACCTGAAAAGAATAGAGAAAACAATTGCGACTGTGATTGGGACCCACTTAAATGAATCTTGACTAACTTATTAAAGTGTATGGACTTAGGGCCGGTTTACACTACGGTGGAGAAGGCCTCCGGTCGGTCAAGAATGCTTGGCCAAGACATGGTTATATGAGGCAAATGGTGGATGTGCCGGAGAAGAATTAAAGGCAATAAAATATTTCTTAAGGAGTCTTGACCGGTTGAAGTCTAAACACCTAGAGGAGAAGTTTAGCGGAGAAGTCCACCGGTGAAGAGAAGTTCACCTAATGGTGAAGATTTTTTGTGATAAAAAACCATAATTCTCTACATTCACATTGTATCAAAAGATTTCAACAAGAATTGTGTTCATAAGAATTGTGTAATATAATGTTCAATTTTATTCAAAAGATAATGAAAATTGCCAAATTGCCAATTGTCAAGTTTGGCCCATGTAGGAAATAAATGTCTCCTTGGGTGTTTAAGAATGAAGAGGGGAAAACCCATACACATTGGACAAAGCACTACTCTTTGGTATTATTTAAGACATGCTCTCCTCTTAATCATCATCATTAATTTCTCTCTTCTTATCTTTGATCTTCAATCATGGATAATTCTCAAAATAATCTTCAAAATAATTCTCACTACCAATGAGGTCATCCTCATCTTGGCTACTACCAAACTGAAATTGTGAGTAACCAGCCATTGCGAAAAAAAATTGCACAAAAAAAAATCGCTAAGGAGCTACTACAACAAAGAGAGAGAGAGAAGCTTGCCAACACCTTAGGTTTTGAAAAAAACCAGATCTGAAATCTATGGTCCAGATCTATTTTTGAAAATTAAATTTTTATTGAGTTGGGCTTCTCTGGAGGAGGAGTTTCTTGTCCGGCCTCTTGAGGCCAGACAAGAAACTCCTCCTCCGGAGAAGCCCAACTCCAAAAAGTGCCGCCTACATCATTTTATCATCCATGAGAAAAGTTCACCACCATTGTTTTCTTCACCTAGTGTAAACACCCACCGGTCAAGAGTTGCATTTTCGACCAATCACAATTGAGAAACGCCCTTTTTTTCATGACCGGTGGACTTCTCCACCATAGTGTAAACCGGCCCTTAGTTGGAAAAAATGTTGGGCTCTCACTTACAAGGGTAGGGTGGTAGGGGGTTAGGGTTTAGGGGTTTAATGTTGGCCCAATGAACTGGTACATGCACCGACTCTAGAAAACCATGAACTGGAACACAGTACCTTGCAACCATAATTGGGACTCATTCATATCATAATTAAACTTATCCTAAAGGACCAACAAACTGAAAAGTGGTTCTATTGCTTCGTAATCTGCTCTCTGTGAGCAGTGGCCTTTGCATTTGTAGTAGTTTAGCAAAAGAGAATCGTGGGCAAAATTTTTGGGGATCTAAAAAATGAACATATGAACATGTATTCTCATTACAAGAGTGATTTATGTGTATTGATAAAAGAGTGATTTATACGTATTATTTATGTCATCGATGATTAATTCAACAAAATTAGAGTATCATCCATGCTAGTTTGGGAAGCAATGAGCTTTTACTAGATAATGATGTGTAAAGTCAAATTAGGATATTAGAACCAATTCTAGGGTCAAGTGACATGAACATGTCCGACCCATCCACCCATTGAGGAAAATGGTCATGAATGTGATGGCCAATCATTTTTCCTTCTTTCCAAGGCCATTCATATTACCTATACCCTTCTATAGGATCTGGAGGCTACAAACCCCTATAAATTCAACTGACCTCATTGTTTTTGGTTCATGCCTCCGTGATTGATACCTTCAAATATAGGGCCTTGGTTAATAGATTTCGATTTTTCTCCACAACCTTGGTTTTGCCACCCAATCATGCACGATAAAAAAAGATTCAAGTTAATGTCATGGAGGCAAATTTAGATGATGGCATGTTGTGGACAATGGCTTTGAAGTGTTGAGGACTAATGTGGGAGGCTGGCCAACAACAATTGGTTGGTGATGACCAATTGGTTTGTCTCCACACCCTTGCCTTTATCCAATCCCCTAAGGTCCCTTAAATTCACATACTCAAGGACCATGCATATATGGCTACTATGCTTTAAAAAAAACTCTAGTTTTTGAAAAATCAATTCTTCTCTAGCAATCTAGGTGTCTTCATTTACCACCCTTTATGCAATTTTTTTCTTTAGCATTTTCAAATCTCATTTCATTTAAGCTTTTAAGATTGTATGCATAAACACATGTAAACAATTGGGAGAGAAAGTTTTGCAATGTCCTATAATTTGAAGCAAATGCAAGTACGTGAGTGTCAATACGAGATACTAATCAAAATTGTAAAAAATCACAACTTAAATTAGGGTATAGAAAGAAAGTTATTAAAGTAACCAAATCAACTACCCAAGTAAAATGTATTGTGCAATTGCAAGTTGTTGCAGCTAGATCACTCCTAGCATAAATATTATGATGAACTTACTATATCCAAATTATGGCATAATAACTTCAAATGATGCAAGTGTTCTTGTCATTAGTATCTCATTGGGAGAATTGGAATACAATATACTTACATTTTATTCCATTTATTATTCTAGTCATACATTAAATTTTGTCCTTCCTTATCATCGTTGGACTAGGCAATTGTTTTGGGGAAAAAAAACTTGTTATTAAAGAAACAACACATCCAAATGATAAGGGTTGGGCCAACTATTTTAATTTGCTTTTACTCATGGGCTTGAGGGGAAATAGTCTTGTGATATAATTTGGATCCAAGGTAATTTGCATGAGTTAATAAGGAAAGTATTTGTGGATGCAATATGTTTCCACATGTCATTGTAGAAGTTAAACCTACGAAGTATTGTACTTAAGTTTAATCTTGTCCCCACGCAATTTGAGCAACCCCTTAAAAAAAAACACTAGTTGGGGTTATAAACAAATCCTTACCATGCTTGTGGAAAAAAAAACTTGGCCATTGGGACCACTCCCCATACTTATGATTGCCCAAACATGAGTAAGCTCACATGAGCCTGCTCACAAAAATAAAACCCTCATAAGTTATGGCAGGGTGTCATAAGTCCTTGTTAGTGGTTGAAATATTTGTTATTTATAATTAGGTGATTGAGGTATTTCTTGTGGGAGTTTGGTGTATAAACTTCATCAGGTATTTGATAGTGGATTTTCGAATGTTGAGGTCTTTGAGTTTGCAAGTAAGTGCTCATGTATGACATTTTGTTTCTGGCCATAATGTTTATCAAGAGATTTTCTTTCCGTCTTTTAGCATTTTAATGTGTCTATCAATGGGTCGTATGTTTTTTGTGTGTATTTATAATGGTTGTCAATGGATATTCATTGTAGCAACTACCATAAAGTTAACTGAATTGTGTTGTGAATGAGACATGAAATGACGTTGTTTGACTTTGATTTTGGGCACCTAATATGCATATGATACCATGTCTAAGTTCTACTATGCATTCATATGGTGTGTTGTTGCAAGTGCAAGAAGGTAGCCATTATGGTGTTGTTGGGTTTGTCATTGATGATGCCGGCATGGGGGGTCACTAGCTATATACCTTTGTAAAGCATGTGCCGTCGGGGGTTATTAAAGATGGGCTATTTATCTAAATTTCTTGAATAATTGGCACCCTATCAATAGATAAAATGGTACTTTGAGGTATTTTGCAAAACCCTATGGATAAATATAATATACAAGTGATTTACACAAGTCCACCATACATGACGAGCCTTGATATCATAACTGAAAAAAATAAGAATAAAAATTATTTTGTCCACTTTGGATCTTCAGGATGAAATATCAACAAAGCATCATCGTCATTAAATTATTACATGCAAAATGAAAATAGAATAAGAAGAAATTTATCAGACTTTGCATTCAAAGAAGGTATTGAAATTCCAGACACAGGTTGCCATTTCAAAATATTTGTAATAACCAAATCAACTGATGGTATTCCTTTCTAAACACCGTGAAAGTGGAATGTGCAATTTGCACCAACTTGGATAACAAAAATACAACCAATGTAAGTTCAATATATTGTTGAGCAACAAAGTGAACAACAAAGTTGCATTGATATTTTGACATATAGTTTGAAAGAATCGGTAAAAAAATTAACTTTGCAAAAAATGCATTGATGTTGTAAAAAACTTGAGGCCAAGACTTGGTTTTGTCTTTGACATTCAATATGTTAAAAAAATCGTCATTCAAAATGAGCTCAAATGAATCATTACCAAAATTACATGTGTAGCTTGAAAAACTTTAGTCTTAATGCTCAAAAAATAAAAGACTCTAAAATGGTAGAAAAAACATGGTTGCCATTTGATGGGGAGTGCTATCTTGTGAGTGGTGAGCAATGAGCGGTAACTTGTGAGCGGTGAGGAAGGTGAAATATTTGGTAATAGGGCCACCAATATCCTATAACCGTGGAATTTTGGCCTAAAAAATGATGATTTTAGGGTTTAGTAATAAGAGGGGTGGGAAGGATAAACAACATGAAATCCAAATATTTATTTATTGCTAGCAGCATTGGACATGAAACTATCTTTTGCCTTGTCATCTATATATATTTGAACACTTATGCATTGCGAATTGATTTTGGAATTATAGCAAGATTCTTCATTTGGATCCGAATCTTTGATATTTAACATTGCAATTGCAACATTCTCGGCATATGATGGGAGACACGGGCTACGGCTTGGACTTCGTAGGAATTGTCTATGTGTCCAAAACAGGAGACATGTCCTCTTTCCAGTCGTATTCCTAAAATAAAATCAATCAAATATGTAAATAAATTCGAAGAAAGAAATTTGAACTAATGAATTTAATGAAATGAATGAATTGAATGAACAATTATTGTATCAAAATGTGAGCCCAATATTGTGCCCACATGCGTTCTTAACCTTAAAATCGTCAAAGACCTTAGGCTCTAGCTTTACATAGCATAATCAAAAAGATAAAAAGAGTGATGTTCTTTAGTTCGGATTTGAATTGATTTAAAAGGCTAGGTTAGGAGTTATTTACTGTTAGGAGTTAGTAGGATAGATTGGGGAATTGTTAGACGTAAGTGTTCCTTAAAGCGAACCATGTAAAGCCAAATATTATTGTTGAGATTAGACCCTTGTAATGTTTGTTTTAGGTTGGGGCTAAGTGGATAATCTTGGAAAGCTGAGGCCAGGGGGGCCTCAAGGGAGATCTCGAGAGACAGGGGGTTCTCTTGGATTTTTACACACTCTCTGGGACAAGTCTAAGGGCGGCGACGGCAGGGAAGGAGTGCTCTCTCTCAAGAACACACCGAGAAGCAGAGGGAGAGGCTTTAGGACGTCGGGGGGATTTTTCGGTCACAGGTAGGAGGATTGGTGGTGGCCGAAGGTAAAGGAGGTCCAAGACGGAGCTAAGGGGGATGCAACAGAGGCGGGGCGCACGCTGCAAGAGGCAGCATTCTAGAGTTATTGCCTCCAGACGTGGGAACTCGGTGGTTGCGAGCAAGAGGCATAACAGGTTGCAGCAGTAGGAGGAATGCCGCATGCATTTCGGTAGAGGGGCAAGCAAGCATTCGGCACAACATGAAAATTGCCAGGAAAGGCGGCTGTTTCGGCGAGAGGCGGAATGCAAGGAGAGCCTTTTGGGTGGTAAACAGTCCCCTTGTAGAGTGGTAGCCACATGAATTTTCGGCCTCTGAGGCCAAACCGACCTGAAATTCACTCTCAAATACGGCCAAATTGTTGGAATGCGGGATCCGAAACTGGGCATGTCGCAACCCTTGCTAGCCCCCCTTGACCATCTTGCCAATTTTTGTTTCTAGCAAAGGTTACGAACGCTAACCCTTTGCATTCCGCCATGCCAATGGTTACCTCCTCCTACCCCGGACCTTATAGTTCATAGGAGGGAAACCAACCCTCCTACTTTGCTTTCGGGACTCACCCCTTAATTGGTAACCCATTTCTTCGATGTGGACTTCCATCCATGGAAGTCCACTCCTATGTTGATCATCGCGTTGCCGGAGCAACACTACAACAACCCGAAGCATACTAGGCAACTATGGCCTCACAATGGGCCAAAGCCAATGGAGGCCGTGCCGTTCGGCCTCGGGTGGGTGAGGCCACACCACCTCACCCATATAAGCCTCTAGGACTCTACGCGGGGCCCCTACCCCACTGTCAACCAACCTCTTGTCTCTCCACCAAGAGTTGGGGCCAAGTAGACATTTTCCCTTAGCCGATGGGCCTAGAAGCCCCCAGCAGCTTCAGACCATCATAACTTCCTTGTATGATGTTTGATGTTAACAAAAGACCACTCCATCTTCATCTACGCTTCACGTAGATGCCGATGGACTCCTCACTTGCCACATTTGGGCAAGTCTAGAGGAAGTTATGCCTGTTTGAACCTTGGCAGTCCCGAGAATCACTCCCAGGCACTGCTGTACCAGGGCGCTGTCCCGGGACAGCGCCCCACTCAAATTGCCATAACTCCTAGCTCACACCTCCGATTGAGGTGTTCTTGAGCATTCTAGAATCACCACGTCATGAGCTACGCAGAGCTCATGGCCTTACCCTTGTGCCTCCTAGTCTCCGTGGGTGGGAGGCGTTCCCAACGCCCGGGGCCCTCACCCACACTGGGATCACTTGGGCCCTCTCACCAACGGCGCCACAAGTCCCGGGTGTCACTCCGGGGTCCCCCTTGTGCCCATGGTGTTTCGGGCACTCCTCATGGAGAGGTGCGCGACACTATGAAAGCCTCCACCGTCCCTGCTGCCCCACCTGTCTCACCACCACCTTCTCCGACCACATCAGGAACCTTCTCCTGCAAAGGTTCAGCATCAGGCCCTTGTCTTAAACCAATCTCCGCATGTGCATCATGCATTGGTTCATCGATTTGGTTAGGAATAGAGGTATCACTAGGCCTTTGCAAGCCTTCAACATCTAACATGGTTGTGTCTCTTTGACACCCATGTTGGTCAAGGGAGGACTGAGCTGCAATGGGGTTTGGGTCGCCCGACCCAAACTGTCCTGCATCGGGAGAGGTGCCTTGGGGCACTACAGTGGAGGGTGGGTTTGGGTCGGTCGACCCAAACATTCTGGGGTCGTCCTGCTGGTGAGGGGGCGCCATCACTATGGGGGGCCAAAGTGGTGAAGGGCCAAAAGGGGAGGAGGTTCCAGAGACGCGCCAGATGTTGGGATCGTCCACTTGCTGGACCGGGGCGTAGGGAATTTGCGGCCGCATCATGTGCTGGAAGCTGAAGGACCCTTGCGGCACTGGGTACTGAGGGATGCTCTGCGCAGGGAAGCCGGGGGGCAAGTGTAGAAAGGAGCTGGAGGGAGCCACCACCAAACCTTGCGCCCACATTCCTTGTATCACCTGCGATATCAAGTCGGCGTTGGATGGAGGTTGGGCCATCGCCCTTTGTCGCCCCTGCTCCAAGAGGAGAGCCCTCAACTCTGCAACCTCACTCCGCACTGAGGGTTCTTTCGCGGCAACCTTCTGCAGGCGGACGCGCTGCTCCTCGTCCCTCCGCATCTTCTCGTTGGCCTCCTCCACAGTTAGGACTTCGGGTTTCACCCTAACCATGCCTGCGAATGCTGTCGGGGAGGGGGGATCCGATCTAAGCCGTTTGGCGAGCTCCATGTCGTCCTCGTCCTCGTCCTCGCTGCTTATGGTGATCGTGTCCTCCACTGCGTAGTCGCCTTAGAGCTTCTTCCCCTTTAACCTCCTCCTCTCCCTGAACGCGGTAGTACATGTCCCTCGCATTGTCCACCATGAGGACGGACACCAACTTACTTTGCGGGGTTGCCACCCGCATAGCCTTCTTGCGTTGAGGGGCTTCGGATTCTTGCGTGAAGCCCGTTGCCCCTTCCTCCACATTGCCTTCTTTCTCCTCCTTTTCTTGTTCCTCTTGTTCCTCCTCCTCCTCCACCTCGCCACCTGCTATACGGGACGGATTGCCCGGATGCAACCCGACCAGAGGTTCGGGTATTTGGGTTGTGGCCCTCATGGCCATTTCTTCCGGGTTGATTCGCCTCGCCCTATCAAGAGGGTTTTCACCCCCCCCCCTTGGACAACCTCGTTGATGTAACTCCCCTGGATCCAATCAACGATGTCCATCTTCTTTGCCAGGGATTTTTAGGTCCTGTAAAATTGAAGATCACCATCCTCTATGTAAGAATAGATGTTCAACCCCAACATCTACACAATCCAAGTTATATAGAATTACAATTTGTGGAGGGAGGGACATAAACAAGACCAAAAACAATGTCTAGTTTGGGTTGACCGACCCAAACCAACAAAGAACCTAGTTTGGGTTGATTGACCCAAACTGCGCACGAGCTATATAATGTCACTTACTGTCAGCCCTAAACTCCCACCCTTGTGCGTCGTAGTCCGGGTGAGAGCCTATGGCTTACATGCACTTCCTTGGCCTTCTTAGCTCAAAATCCAACCCAATGGTACTCCGAAACAGATTCCAACACACCACTTTATTCAAATAACCCAAGGTCCAGAGCATTTAAAAATGCTCTCTCTCCCCCAGTTGTAAAACCCTACCTCTTCAAGATCAACCCAATCCACTTTCCAAACAATAAGATCTACCAACTTGATCTACCCTAGGTAGGGTTTAAGCCATCCCCAGTCTAACCATTAGTATGACAACCCCCTCCCACTTCTAATTGCTAATAAAACCACATCCACCTATTACTACACCCCTCCTACCCGAACATTAACCAACTCCCAGTCAACAGTAATGTTCCCCTTTCCGCCTTCTCCAACTCTAGTCAACTCGTCTTGCATGTCGGTGTTCCAGCGCCCTGCTGGCCAACCTCCCTTCAGCGGTCACCGAACTCCCCTGTTTTGGCAAGGTGAGGCAGCTGCCTCGAATGGCTCAGCCTTCGTAGCCGCTCGCCCATCACATTCTCTGCCTCTCTCTTAAATTCGGTCACTCCAAAAACTAATGCTGCCCTTGAGGTAAGATCTGAGGCCTCAACCCTCTTTGTCAGCCCTTCCACTATCTCGGAAGCCTTCCCCATCCCGTTAGCATTCTTGCCGACTCCTCTCTACCCTCCTGTTGCACACCCAACTCTCATCTAATGCAGCAGTGGATCGCCGGCAGTAATCGATTAGATCTTGTGGTTTTAGTCAATTCAGAAACTCAACAAGTTAGGCCTCAATTGCGCTAACTAAACACTGCGGTGATTCTTGTGTTTTTCACCAATGTAGTTTCTTGCCGCAGCCTACCCACATTTCCTGAAAATGTTTCCTTGAACCCCTTCCTTTCGAGTCTTCTGACCCTGCTAAATCTCACTTCGAATTCAGTATGCCACTTGTTGAGTTCTACCTGAACCCCGTTGCTCCTTGATGATGGTGAATCCCACCTTCTACCCAGCCATTGTCGCCCTCCTTGTTGCAGAAGAGTAGATTCCCTCACATGTCGCACTTGTCCAACCTCCAATTCCGTCCAAGAGCCACCTTTTCACAATCCCATCAAGCCTCTTCTGGGCAATCCCCCAAGACTAATAAGATTAGCTCAAGGATCCACATGCTGGCCAACAGCCTTCCCATTCAGAGATGGAGCACTAAACCTCGGTATTTTGAAAATCTGGCAGGATTCTGCCCCTGTCGAACCTCTGTACTCTTGCTAGGTGGATGAGAGAGAATGAACCTCGCAACCCTGAGCTCCCTGGACCCCCTCACAGACCGGAAATCCAGGGCCTCATCCATGAAATTTTGGAGCCTCCCTCCTTGAATGGACATTAGGGAACCTCTTTTCAAACAATAACACAAGGCCTCCAATGGCATTAGCCCTAAGTAACTACTAAACGCCGCCAACCTTTAACTTAATCCCTCAACACTCCTAGCACTAAGTAACTCACTACTTAACCCTTAAAATTAATTCAATTCTAACTTGAGCACATAACTACTTTTTTCCTTTGTTGAATCTTAGATGCAGTCAAAAATTCAAAGTTTTAATGATTTTTATAATTAAGCACACATGTGGTCGCAATATTGGGCTCACACTTACCATGACATCATAGATGGGTTTTGAGCCCCCCGAAGACGTTGAAGATGCAGTCCCCTCTCCTCGTCAGCGTCCTCATCATTCGCAGGTAGAATTCCATCCCCAGCTCATCTGCAGGACAGTTGGCGTATTTGGCCTCGTCGTAGAGGCTCTTGTTGGCACCCAATCCCTCTGGAACTTGGAACAGTTTGTCCGTTCGGGATACAGGGCGGTTTTGCACCTTCAGCAACTCCACTTTGTACACGAAGTACAAACACAAGACGTTGACGACCTTGGTCTTCTTGTCCTTCAACGTAGTGTAGGCCCCCTCCGCCGGTGCGGCGATTTAGTAAGACTTGGAGACTGCATACTCTGGCTGCAATTTCCGAACAAGCTCGTACACCTGCTCCGCCCTTCTATCCTCAACTATCCAAAGCCATATATCAATCTCCCTGAACTTAGGGTTTGCATAATCGACGAACATAGATAGGAAGGGCTCGTAAAATAGGGTGCTCATCGTGCCCTCAAATGAGCTTCCTGGAATGTTCTTGAAATCTATCATTCCAAACGGAAAGCGGTCCCCTACTTTCGTCCTTATCGCCATTTTGGCGTTTTGACCTGGCCAACCCTGGATTTTTAAAGGGTCGAAGGTGACAAGGTTGAAATGTACGTCCCCTTCAAAGCGGATAATCTTTTTTTCCTATATGAAGTTGGAGAAAACACGATTTGTGTGTTCTGGAAGCGCCCGGTTCTTCCTACCCTTAACCAACTTCGACCTTAGGAAGTCTTTCCCTACGTCCCTGATTAAAGCCGCCATGGACGCACTGGTGAACTTGTACTCTGCTTTGAAGGCTCTTCATTTTGCCTCATGGACCTCGCCATCCACAAAAATGTTCTTCTCTGGCATCAATTTATGCAGCTCCTACACGATAGTCGTTTTCTTCTTCCTGGTCTCCGTCCATTCCTTCATGGTGTAGCATGAAGGAACGAAGGATTTGGGCTTCTGGAAGACAATCTTCGGGTGCACCCAGCATCTCTTCGCCGAGGGTCGAAATGCAGGATGTGCGACGCCGCCTTCTCCATCTCCGTCTCCGAAAGCCCTTGAAGAGTTCTAAAGAATTCTCTCACGAGAGGCTTCATTTGCTTGAAGCGCGAGATTTGGCTGAAGAACATGCCAGTGTCGGGGTCGATGAGCTCCCCCATCTCATGTTTTTCAAATACACTCTTCCATTTCATCCAAACGGAATCGGATGATGTAATTAAATAAATCTCCCCTCTTAGCTCGTTGTATTTCTTCTGCTTGTGACTAACATTATCAATTGAGGAGAATTTATTTATCATCTGGTATTTGAAATCTTGCATGTGAACAAAAGAAAACATTTGAATGCGTGTTGGATATGTACATGTGATTTCCAAAACAAATCATGAACAATAACTACAACAAGATTTTGGGTCGATTGATCCAAACTAAAAAAACAAGACTGCAACAAGAGTTTGGGTCGATCAACCCAAACAATACTCACCTCCCACTTGGGATTCTTGTCCTTCACATTCTCCCTCTCCTTGGGAGGCCTACCATAGAACTCCCACACCTCACGTGAGGCCATGATATTCCTTATCCACGACGCTTGGTAGGCTCTCTTCTTATTTCCCATGTTGAAGTACCGGGAGATGTCGCTAAGCATGGTCTTTTCGTCAGACCACACCACCAATGCCTTCCAAACCTTCAACTTTTCCTTGTGATGGTTGGGATCATCCCACTCAGTCATCAGTTGGATTTTCTTGGATGCTTCCACACTGTGTTGGCCGTCTATCAGCCAAAAATTGCCTTTCTGAATTGTCGGCCACATTCAGGGGTAGGCATTTTCTTTTGTCCCTAAGGCATGACTACAATTGTTTGCCTATCGTCTTTGAATTGTTCACTAACAATCTGCGCGATTATCCAATCGACGTAGGCGTCTTCTTTTTCCCGGACACACTTATCTGGTGGCGCTAGATGACACTAGCTGATGTTCACGTTGAACTTGAAATCCCTACCCATGAAAAAACAGTGGGAGCACTTGGTCGTGAAATTGTTCACAATTTTTGGGATCTCTGTGGGAACACGCGAACACCAAAATATCCGGATTGGCGGTTTTGAGTGCCTAATCCGGGTTGTCCGGATGACCCTAGTATCGTCCAGGGATTCTGTGAAGTGTAGGAGGTCTAAAACTCTCCGTACCTGCTTATTTCTTCTTCCTTAGCCAAATTTCCGGAAATCCTAATTTCCGGATATTTGGTCTTTGGGGACATTCTTAGCCTTTTTCCGGAGGGTACCTCTCCGGATGTTATTTCTAGGTCCTCTTTATAATACTTACCCACCCCTTTACGTCTATCCTCTAGAATAATTGGTTTCTTCCGGTGAAGACGTCCTTGATAAGGTTAGAATCCGGAAACTCCCTCACAACCAATCCGGATTGATCAGGTCCGTCCTGGCAGGTCACGCAGAGAGATCTGGATTGTTTCTTGGGACCATAGTGGCCAGAGGAGTCCGGATTCCAACCGGAGATCTAACTCGACGGGATGAGTAGGTGACCCGTACCACTTTCCGGATTACCCCGTCCAAAGACTGTGAGACCTCTTCAGAAGGTCGGATGGCGTAAGTCCGGCACCTTCCGGATCTTGCCCAGTCCTAACGACGGCTATCTCACATGGACGTTACCCAGGCATTCGGAACAATGAGGATCTCTTCCTACTGCACTTCGGAGGTGGCCTCCTATCGGAATCCTTACTGATCCGGACCTCTCCTTCTCCGTCCGACGGATCTGTCCGGCTACCTCTACCTTGGATTCTACTCAATCTGAGATAACTGGGCGATCCGTACCACTAATCCGGGCAGGTCCGTCTAAGGACGGTGGGACCTCTTCAGAAGATCAAATTGGCGTAAGTCCGGATCCCTTCCGGATCTCACCCAATCTTCCCAGCGGCTATCCCACCTAGACGTTACCCAACCTACCGGATTAGTGAGGTTTCCCTCCCACTACACTCAGAGAGGATCTACAAGGCGATAACCGGATCTGATCCGGGTCTCCTCTCTCATGTCCTATCCGGAACTCCTATCCCTCATGCCCTCTCTTTCTCTTCCACTAACGATCTCCGGGTCATTCACACACACATCAATCAAGAGAAGTCAAGGAGTGAGAAGCAAAGACATTTATTCGGAGTAGGAGTAATCACAATACAACAATGGAGAAGGAACCCTTCTCAAGCTCCTTATTCAGCCTTAAGTAGAGGCTCAAAAATCCCTAAACTGAGGGCGGCGGCCCAAGTGGCCGCCGCTCAAGAAAACCCTAACTACCCCCGGTCTCCCGGATCCAGATCCGGGTTTTCCGCTGGCACTACCAAAGGCGAATTTTATTAATCGTCTTCAAAAACTCCTAAGTCCTACCTGCCTACCTCCATTCTGCCTAATTAATCTAGCTACTCCCCTAACTAAGAAGACCGGTGCTTCTTCGGAGCCGATCCCTCCTTTGAGTGACTCCCTAACCCGCTGACGGCATATGAGCCCCCGGCCGGCGACGCTTTCTGCAGCCGCGTGAGCATCCTCCTCATGTTCGGAGACGGAGCAACCTCGTCCTCCGAATCCGCTGCCCTCTCGGTCCGTGGGGTAGCGGTCCCTGGTGTCCCGGAGACTGTCCCTGGGGTTCCGGAAGCTGTCCCCATCCGGATGCTTCGGACTGGAGAAGGATCGCTTCCGGTGCCTTGATCCGGATTCCGTCCACCCGAGAGTGAAGCCGTCCGTGGATCCCTGTTGGAGGCCGCTCTCGAGTGTGGCGGAGGAAATGGACTCACCACTTGGCAGTCCCGTGGAGACGATGGCGAGGCGTGGGTCATAGGAGCCTTGCCCCTACTCGGAGTGGCCTCCCGGTCGGAAGTCTGGTGCCGGATCGGCGTCCGAGCCCTATCCGGAGTCCGGGACCTATCCGAGTTCCGCGGAACAGGGGACTGGCCCCTTCCGGATCGGACCGACCCGGTGCTCTTCCGCCTCACCTGGGGAGAACGGACCCTTTCCGGAGCCCCTCCGGAACTACCAGGCCGAGAGCCGCCTCCTTGTTGGCTGGGTCCTGCAGAGGCCGGCGGATTCTGAACCAGGGCTACTTCACCAACCACCTCGTAGAGGGTTCCGGTTGGTGACCCTGGCGGACCCAGATAGAGCACCCTCCGCGGTGTTCCGCTTGGCGGGACCACCCTCTGGATTTCCGCCAGGAGATCCTTCATCGTTCGTGAATACTTCACGAGGATGGGGAGGGTCTGCCTGGCGGAAGCGGGATCTCCGGACTCCATCATCTGGTCGTAGAGATGTGCCTTGTTAACGATCTCCGCCGGATGACCCACCAGTTCCCGGATCCGGCTGAAGAGCACTGTCTGCTCCGCATGGTACTTCTGGATCTCCTCGCTCTTCTGACTCAGCTCCTGAGTCATGGCCGCTACCTGGGCGGTGAGGTGGGCGTTCTCCGTCTTGGCCTGCTCCAGCTCCTTCCGATCCGCCCTTTTTGCCAATTCCCGGAGAATGTTTCCGGGTCCGCAGTCGTCCAGAGCATGGTTCGCCCCCTTGACGATGTGCTCCAGTCGGTAGTACTGGGTCTTGAGGTCCTCCATCCCCTCCTGGAACCGCTTGAATGGATTCTCTGGGAAGTCCCAAGCGGATAGGTCCACATTTCGCCATGGGGTCTCCCGGCTGGGTCCGGCTTCCGGATGTTGATGAAGGGGAGGGGGAGAGAGTGGCCTCGAGACGGTTGGTGGCGGGCTTCCGGGTGACGAGGGAGGTGCTTCCGGAAGAATAGGGTCGCTGGAGGTCTCCGTCTCGACGTCTCCGGCTTCCGGAAGCAGCTTGTAGGTGACCTCATCCGTCGCTATTGTGAGCAGGTCCTCCTCCTCCGCCGTGATGCAGTCGAAATGCTGGTAGAGGTGCAAAATGAAGGGGGAGAAGAAGGAGGGTTTCCGGCCAATATGGGGGAGGGCCCGCCCGACTATCTCCTGGATGATCAAGCCCCAATTCACCGGCCGGACTCCGGACATTGCACCAAACAGCGTGTTAGCCATGGTGAGGCTAATCCGCTTCGGCTTGTCCGGATTGAGAATGGGCAGGAGAAACTCTAGCACTCTCCGCTCCCTAATATTCCGGCAGTTCCCTGGGTGGAATCCGTCCTTTGGATCCGCGTCCCCTCTGAACTTCCCGGCGAACAGGCCGTCGCGGCGGCCGGCCCACCCCTCCGTGATTCCCCTGGGAAACCCGTAGACCCTGTTCCACGTATCCGGAGTCCAATGTTCCGGATCCCTCCTCTTTGTGCCTAGCCACTGATTTCCCCTCTCGAATTTAAACTCGCGGAGGGTATCTTCCGCTATGAGATTCCAGGGTTTGGAGAGCAACCCCGCACAACCCATGACCCTGAGATCCTCCGCGAGCTCCTGCAGTTCTCTATCCTCCCTCGGAATTGCAGGGGTGAGGGCTTTCAGCGGAATCGGGATGGGTTCCCGCTGATCCTCTTCCCGTGCTTCCGGCATTTTCCTCTCCTCTCACCCTTTCTGGCTTGCAACCTCTCTCTCTCTCTTCCGGAGTCCTTCTCTTCCGTCTAATTGCCACAAAGTCCCGGCAAGCCCACTGCCGGTGACTGAAAAGTGCAGAGTCCCAGCAATCCAACTGCTGGCGGCTCGAAAGAATGAACACCTCACCACTCGTTCTCTCAACAGGTTGCCTTTTTCCAGAAAAGAGTGGGAGGGAGAAGGAAGGGACCCTTAAATATCCTTCCTCCCTCTTCCTTCCCCTGTTACCGTTTGGTTTAACGGAAAACGGTTACCAACTGTTTTCCGGCGGTTCTCACCAACGGTTTTACTAACATTTTTACCAACGGCTCTCTTTTCCCCCAACCGTCATAAGGCCCGTTATAACCGCCACTTCCGGGCCGTTGGGTAATCTTGGCGCGTCCGTTACTTGGTCCGGACCAATGGTTTGGACCATGATTACATGGTCCGCCCATCCTATTTGACGGACCGGTCATAGTACTTATTTAGAGTCGTTTTACCGCACAAGGCGGGGTTAGAACACTCTATTTCCTAGTACCATTAATTTTGTCCTAATAGACCCTATTATCCTCAGATAATCAAGGTAAAATACGGAAATTGAATCCGTATTTCCGTATTTCCGTCTTTCCGTCGAATTTGGACTCCCACAATCTCCCCTGCATCCACTTCTTGCCCGGGTTTTGGCATGCATAACTCAGGAGAAACTGGCTCGTCAGTCATCACAGATGACTCTCTCGCCCTCTTCAATGGTGTTGTTTGTTGGCTGGCAGAAGGGATAGACGTCTCGCTATCCGCCGGTGTCTGTGAGGGAGTGGTTAGTCTTGAGTCAGCCGGTACCGGTCGCGGCTTCCTCACCGATTGAGGCCTTGATAACCCTGCACCTTCCTTAGTGGTTGTTTTCCGCCTCAAATGTTGCTGAGATTTTGTTTTGCTCTGCATGGCCTTGTTCAACACGGTGATTGCATGTTTCAATTTTGTAAACCGGCTTGAAACCTTTGTGTTCGATGTACTGCTATCGATAAATATCGAGTCCGGTTTGATGACGTCTGGCTCAACACAGGTTTCTTTTGCTAGTAGTTGATTTAATAACCAACAATCATCTTAGTATAGTCAATTGTTGTTTGACATGATCCAGGCAACCAATTACTGGTTTGCAATTGTCATGGCAATTGATCTAGATTTTTGATTGCTCAATGCAATCAATAGGAAAGTCAAATGCCATATCATCGTCTAAGAACAACTGATATGAAAGTCAAATGCCGTGTCGACTTTTGGGAGCATGAAAGTTGAATGCCATGTCGACTTCTGGGAGCAATCGATATGAAAGTTAAATGCCATGTCGACTCCTGGTTGCAGTAGATAGTTTCTAAAAGAAATTCCAATGACTTGCCACCACAATACACTTTGTAAGGGGTTGTACATGACTACTAATACAAAATAACATGTTGTAGTTAGTGCAAGTGAATGCGTTGGGACTATAAAACCCCATTTCATTGACATTTGGCATTTTTGCATATTCTATTTGACATTGATTGTCTTTAGCATTCATTGCAAGTGGAGAGAGGCAGTGGAATATATTAGTAGGGGTTGCGAGATGAATGGAAGCCTTGGTATGTGCCCAAGGAGTGGTTTTCAACATCCAAGAAAATGGAGTGCAAATTTTGCAAGTTAGAATTAATATATAGGAAGGACCGTTTGGTTGTCCATTTGGGGTATAAAGAAAACAACGACAAGATACAAGGGATGACATTGTGTTAATGTCAAGGGCCAGTTGTCAAAGCTTTACTTTTTAGATGCAACGGTGTTTGGCAAATAGTTCCGAATGAGATTTTAAATGATTACGTTGAGGACATGAGAGACAGTGTGGTCAGCTCCCAATATTAAACTTTATGCGGTGTATAGTCCAATGAAAATGGAAGTCAAACCCCTCCATCATGCCCCACACCATCAATGGCTAGGACTCGGGGGGTGCACTGTACTAAACATGTATGAGTATACGTGAGTGCACAGGAGGGGTATTGATTTGGACCTTGCCGTATTACGTATACATATGGTATACATGTTATAATTTATAGTTACGTACATATATGGAAGGCCTTTAAAAATATACAATAATTGTACTTGTATGGTACTGTTACTATACTACATATCATAAGCACGGGTAGGTCACTTAGTGCATTTTAAAAACGACGTGCGGCATAATATAGAGAGGATTAAAATCATTTGAAATAAAAATTATAAAGGAATTCCAAATAATGAAGGGGCCATTAAATGTAGACAATCCCATTATAAGTAAGTTAGATGGACATAAAATGTGGGCCATTATTTTTTTGTAAAATTAATATAGGGGCTGAAGATAAAGATCCTAGAAGGTATGTTTAGTATGTTTGCTATGGTCTCCTATGTGTTTTCTTCATAACTTTGTTTGCAATGATATTACTGTTTGCACCCTTCTTTGTTTCCATGGTTTCCCTTAACACTCGTCAATGCGTTAGGAAGTAGATTAGCTTTTATTACTTAAAAGAAATATAGAGTACAAAAAATTGCAGTGACTTGGACAATATAAGTAATGGAAGGGTGCAAACAAATGGGCCATTTTTGAAATTTAAGTAATTATAGGGAGGCTTTAATTCAACCCTTGAAGGTAAATAGCCCCAAAACAAAAAAACCCCAGCCGCACGTGGTGCACAAAAATGCCTTAGAGTGACCTACCCGTGATCATAAGTTTTCATATTGGATGAAATTGTTTGGAAATCGTTTGGTAATCGTTGGGTGGAGTATAGGGATCCAATTGACTTGATGGACCGTCCATCAAACGTGGAGATTGGTTTATGTTGGTATCAAAAAAGGGCTAACAACAAGTGGACATATGATCTTACTGATCATTTGATGGTAGACTTAGAGACAATAATTGCATTGGCTATAATGACATATAATGGTGAATCAAATGTTTATGAGTTACATCCGGGAGATGAAAAGGTTTTCAACGACTTTGCTGATGAAAGTTAGGATATTTTGTTATACATATTATAGGGGTTGATTATTGTTCAAAAGTATATTTGTATACTTATGTTAATGACTATATATGAATGGATGTTTTTTTTGTATACATATTGTCACTTATATATTTATTGTTGCAATTGTATGTGTATTACTTCATTTCACAAAAAATAACTTGTATATAGGGGGTTTTTAGAGTATGCAGTGAACGCACGTGATTCTAGGTTTTAATGAAAGGTGCACCCCCCGAGGGCAAGGGAGGGGGTGTCCAAGAGTCAAACAATATTTTGCGGGAATGGACCCAAAAATGGTCCAAATGTGCTTTGACGTGTTGAACCCCATTTGCTCATTCACAAAAAATAAGTAGGAAAAACCAATATAAAAGCAACACGAGGCATCACCAAATCTAAGCTAGGGGAAACTAGGGGAGCAACTGAAATGAAGAGACCGAGAGTTGAGGGCCAAAAGCTAAGGGCCGAGAACTAAGGGCATGAGAGAACCGAGAACCAGGAATCAAACCAAGAGCTGAGAACTAAGAAGCCAAACCGAGAGCCACGAAATTGAGGGACCCAAAAAAAACAACGGCCACTGAGGACAAGGGATCCCTCACCGGTTTTATACCCTTTTACCTCTCCCGGGTATCCTGAGGGTATAGGGAAACTAGTGGCTAAGGCTACCCTTGCACCCACGGGTATCCCGAGGGTATCGACATCAACTATTGGATACCAAGGCTGATAGAGGTTTTTAACCTTAATAGAGATTAGTAAGGTACTTTGAATTTGTAGGTGCAATTTTAATTAATGAAGCACTTTGAACTAGTAGGCCAAACATCTCGGGGGGGGGGGGGGGTCACTCCCTCTTGTGTTATGTAACCATGTGCGCGTACAAAAGGTATTTTTATGGGGGCTATTTACCTCCTCATTTGGATTTTAGGAAACCCTTTAAGTAGAAATAAAATAAAATAAAAAATTCACCAAATATTCAAGACCATATAAGTAATTATAAAGAAAACCTAGATTATTTCAAAAGATGCTAAATTACTTATAAAATTTTGATTTACTCGTTCTATACGAAGGCAAACTTAAGACTCCAATATGGCATGGCATATACGTTGTTATATATTGGTGAAAGAAGAGTGTACACATCATAATCTAATCATTTAATATTCATTCATTTTGCATGTGTTATATGTGAATATACTCATTCTATTTTTAAAAAAATCCTCTGTTACTTTTTTCATACTAATTTCTTTCTACCTCAAACCTAAAGTGGGTTTTTCCCCATATGCTAAATTATATATAATCACATGTTTTGCAATTTAGTTAGGCTATGGTAAATCCAAAGTTTCTATAATTTTTCTCGCCAATGAATAAAAAACACCCTATAGTTGTTCTCACGTGGTTTCTACTTTTCGGCCGGTCACCCCCCCCCCCCAAGCCCAAATATCAAAATATGTAAGAAATTTGTAAGACATGAGGGAGCCACTTAGGATTAGTGTACTTATGTGGAATTAATACTTTTTTGACCACATAGGTGAAGAACCCGGGGAAGAGAAGAAATTAGAGCCAAGAAATGACTTCTTGGAACACTAGTCCCACACCTAGATAATCATAGGTAGATCTTAGGGTGGAATCTACCACATAGGAAGATATAAAAGAACATAATGGGAATTGATCTCTCCTTGAAGATTGTGAAGGAACACTCCCCATCTTCTTAAAAGAAAAAGAGGATTAAGTAATTTAGGAGAGGGGCACATGTTAGACGCTACCTCCCACTATATATAGAATTAGGATTAGTGTTAGCATACCTTATTCATGACAATAGGCTACATGAGAGCTAGGTCCTTTGTATCTTTACCATTTTGGAATACAAGAGCTTCAAGCTCAAACCTTCTTAATTATAAGGTAGAGGCAAAGTTATTGATAGGATGGACATCATGAAGTTGATTGTAATCGAGAGATTTGACAAGTGCTATGAATAGAAACTCACTTGCGGTGAGATAGTCACATGAGTTGAAAGTTGAATGTGAAATTATTACTTACAAGGAGTGAGAAAAAAATATAATTGTTGAAAGGGAATTGTGTAAGCAGTGAATTATAGAGACGCACATGTGGCGAGAGAAATTGTAAGTGTTGAAAGGCAATTATGTAATGAGAGATCATAGAAGCTCACATGAGGTGAGAATAGTCGCATTACAAAGTTGGGGAGTGAAGTCAGATACTCTAGAAACATTAAGAAGATTAATGGGAGAAAGAGGAAATTAAAGAATATTGGTATTAGAATGTATGAGGTTGCATGCAAGGACATTGGGTAATTAAATACATGTATCCTCCTCGCTATGAGTCTAAGAGTTATCAAATTCTTAATATGAACCAAATCATAATATATTCCTTGCATATCTAATTCATTTTGCTAACATTCTCCATACTATAATAATTCTTTAACCTAAGATATCTAAGACTCAAAACTGTGATTGATTGCCTAAGGAAATTAAATACAACAGGTGGTATGAACATAAAAGGTGTTATGATGTAATTCTTATTATGATAAAATTGAGTATATGATAATATTGGCAAAGTTGTTGTTGTATGATTATTACTATTCTAAAAATAGATGGTGGTTGTTATAGCTGAAATTTCTTCGAGTTAAGAGCTTCACTAAAAATAGGCTGTAATCTATTTATAACTATATCATATACACAAATATTTTACTAAAAATAGAATGCTGATATTTATAGCTGGATTATCATACATTAAGAAAATGCACTAAAAATAAATTGTAATCCAGTTATAGAACATATTTGTGAGCCCAATTATGTGCCCACATTTGAATTTAACCTTAGGAATATAAAAATCTTAGAGTTTGCATTAGTATTGAGTTAGTTGAAGAGATAAAAGGGATTGAGGTTTGAAGGTTTTAGATAGAATTGAGTTAAAGTATTAAGCTAGGGGAATTTAGCAATAAGGCCAAGAGGAATTGAGAACATGCCACTCTAGGGGCCGAGCTTCTCTAGGGGTCAAGCGTCTTAGTTGTCAATTTTCGTGTTGGGAGGCTGCCCGGCAAGGTGGGGCAGGTGAGAGAAAATCTGGGATGGCCACATGGGGTTCGGGAGCCGAGGTAAGGAGAGCGGATTATCCAAATAGGGGGTCAGCAGAGGAGAATGACACAGGGGAGGTCGGAAGCTCGGCAGATTAGAGATTCAAGATGCCACCTTGAGGCGAGAGAGGGTTGGGGAGCAGGGGAATGTGGGATGGAATTTGTGTGAGTGCCCAGCCCAGAATGAACGATGGCTGGGGCAGGCAATGTAGTGTTTGAAACAAACGATTGAATCGCTGAGCCCCAGGTGCTTGCCGAATGTGTCTGTAGACACCCCTGGCTTCACAACACGCAGCTCCAGGGCCAACTGGGCCGCTATCTTTGCCCTTCGCAATACACCTACATTGCCACCTTGAATTCTTCAAGCTCCCGACGTACTAGCAAGTAGGAGTTGGGCTTGATCACGGAGATTGGAGGAGGGAGACCAGCTGCTCCCCGAGTGTTACTGGCTCTGATCAATGGATGCCACTCGAGTCTGCAAGAGCAGGTTCGACCCTTGCTGCCGCTAGCAAGCGGATGAATCAGTGATGTAGACATGCACAGATGAAGAGATGCTCGGAGAAGTGGGAGGAGCTATTCGAAGTTGGAGGCAGTCTGGAGCTAAGGAGGTGGCGGCCTCGGAGTCTGTAGCTGCATGAGTAGAAGCAACTCCAGCGTTGTGCTGCAAGCAGCCACAACAACTGCAAGACACCATCGAACACGGGAGCGGCTGCGAGCTGGAATAGGATGGGGTTCTGTGCCCGAAAGGCAATCATTGCCTTTCATTACTAGGAGCAGCTGAGACTCAGTTGTCAGATTGTGGTACAACCTGGCGAACTGGGTCAGAAGAATTACATGACCAGGGCTTAGGTTAGGATCTTTTTGAGTGTGAGTGAATTAAAGTTTTGAATTGGGTGTGGTTGCCACTCGGGTATTTGTTAATACTTGTTGGCCAAATATTAATAAAGGAAGGATGTCATGTACATCACTTCATTTCCAATTAGAAGAATGTGAGGCATTCCCATAAGTGATTGGTAAGAGTTGTGAAAGAAGAGCCCTCACCCGGACTAGGACGCACATAAAGGTGGGGGTGATTCAGGCTCACAAGATTGTAATACAACTATTGTGACTGTGCTTAAAGTAGACTATACCATGTATAGTTGCGGTTCCAATTGTCATTGATATGAATAGGAGATTATATATAAGAGTAATAGAGAAATTAAGAGGAATTACTAAATTTGAGAGAATGACTCAAAGATGCCTCTTCAAGAGTTGATAAAAAAATGGGAGGTTAGTAGAGCCATTACCACACATGTAAGAGGAAATCTTCTCTACAAGGTAAGAGAGGTTCCAACAAAAATATGGTATTGTTAATGTTTCAATGGAATGAAGTTCCGGTAACAAAGACTAGCAATTAGGGAACTAGAAAAAAAAGTCGAAAGAGAGAAAAAGTTTTGGAACAAAAGTTACTCAGTTACTTGGAAGAAGAATTTACTTGGTTACTTGAATATTTGGCTACTTACCGATTTGGAAGAAGAATGAACTTGTTACTTGGTTATTTGTTTACTTAGTTACTTAGCGATTTGAAGGAAAGGTTAACTTGTTACTTAGTTACTTGGTTACTTGATCACTTGGTTACCTCAAACGAGAGTTACTTGGATACTTGTTACTTGTCTTCTTGGTTACTTAAGATACTTAGCTACTTGAAGAAAAAATTAACTAGCTAATTGAGAAGAAGAAGAGACAACTGCGGCACATGAAGATGTTGCAATGATACAATATACGAGGAGAAGTTAATAAGATCTAGATCAATGCTTAGAAGTAACACTTGAGCTTTAAGAGACAATTGTAGCACATGAAGAAGTTATAATGCTACGACACACGGGGGAAGTTAACGAGATCTAGATCAATGCTTAGAAATAATACTTGAGCTTAAAGAGACAACTGCGGCACATGAAGAAGTTCAACACAAGCATAAAATTACAAACAATCAAGTTGATAGATTAGAAACAACACTTGGTCGGACGTGACTACTTGAAGAGATATCTTCAAAAAAATAGTTTATTACAACAAAAGAGGACTTTTAAAAATCCATCATGATGAATACAAGGTAGAGGAGCTTTTAAAAGAAGAATGAAGACACCTACCAATATAACAAAGGAAGACATCTGAGAAAACTAAAGAAGATAACATCAAACGACAATGAGATTAGATAGTTTAGCCATCTTAATCCGGACGACGTTCTATGTCATTACGATACGGTCAACCCTAGAAACAAGTGGAGGTAGTTAAACTCGACATGACATTGCAACGGCCATGGAAAAACACAACCAACAATATTAACCATGAATGGCTACACATATGTTGGCAACGGTGTGCGGCACATTCACAAATCTTGTCGACCCATGCTTCTTCAATTCCAAATTGGGTAGTGAATAAGAGAACTACCATATGACATTGGTGGGCCTAGTTGTATTTCACAATGTCCTTCAACTTGTCCACAACGTACGTTGTCCATCTGTCAGCCTTAAACCCCCACCCTTGAGCGTCGTAATCCGGGTGAGAGCCTAGGGCCCACATGCAATCAATGAATGTCACTCAACCCTTGGCATCAGTTGCTAGTCAATCCCATGGCATAATCATGAACTCACAACTTTTATTCAAATGACATGAAGTTGAAGTATTAAGAAATACGGTGGGGTCTCATGGTCATGACAACCCCAATTCCCCATTGATTCCTTAAACCCTATTCATAACTCTCACTAACCCGCTAATTTCCACTAAATGCTAATGGTCATGGGCCCTCCAGTGCACCTATGGCTGCCCACAACCATCAACACCCTTGCTTCATCACCTAACCTAAATTAGTAAATCAACCCTCATTAAGTCTATGAGGTTGCCCCTCCTTTGCTCCTGGGCCAATTCACCTTCTGGGCAGCCGTGAGCTTAACACCGCACCACTGGTCTCCGACCTCAGTCCGTTGACTTGGCCCCTGGCTGCGGTTGTGGCTTCCTCAACCAGCCCCTCTCACCCAGGCCTACTCTGTTCCTGCCACCGAGGCAAGCTTCTTAATCCACCGTGAACACATCGCCCTCTTACCAGCAACCTCCTGGCACAAAATGGCTGCCACCATTCCAGCAACTCACTCCCGATTCAGCCTTCAAGGCTGGCCTCACAATTCGCCTGAAACAAAAGATTCTACCACTCCTCCCTGGATACTTCCTTCATCCACCCTTCTGCCACCAGAATTGATCAGGTCATCCACATTTCAGTCTGCCCCAGCTACTCGCATCAGTTTATGCCGTAATGTGGCAATTCTCGGCAGCTATCCTACCCAGTTCGGTGTAGCAGTCTACAAAGCTTCTCCTGCCTTAGTTTTCTGATGGTTCGCTAGTGACTCCTGGGTCAACTGAGCCTGGCTCTTGCCAAGTCACACCGAATTTTTTCCTTCTCCTTGCTGGTCGAAATTCACAGCTCGGCCTGTCATCTTCCCACCCACTGGAATCCTCAATCTCTTGAGGCTCATGTGTTTTCACACTCCTTCGAGTTGCCTCCCCTTTGCGGTTGCTTCATGTCCTCTCCTCTTCCTAATTCCAAACTGCCGCATGTTGTCACATTCTTGCGAAATCAGAGACTGGCAGGGCTCCACCCTTCTGGAGGCTGCCGCCGTTGCCGTGAGAGAGAGTAAGTTCTCTGGGCTAGCCCCTGGATCCGACAATTGTGCACCTGATCCGCTCGGGAAGGAGACCCCCCCTTCCTAATTCGAACACTCCTCAACTTAAACCAGAAAGCAACCACGCTTGCAATTCCCACTACCCCCGGCCTTAGAACAAACAATAACTTAGCCTAAGCCTTAACCCGTCATTTAACCAAAGCTCAAGTCGTAAATCTTTTCACTCAATGCTATCTGTCCCATAAATTAATTCCAAAATACATGCCTCAAAATAAAAGTACTAAACAACTCCTATTAAAATGTTCAATCCAATCTAAATTCCAACGCTAAAGTTCCATTCTTTTTATCTTTTTGAATGTTTGAACAATGTCAAAGTCTAGGTTCTAATAGTTTTTTGAGATTAAGGACACATGTGGGCACCAAATTGGGCTCACACCATCATTATGTTTTTCAATACATCAACAACAAGTTCAAGCACCAACTTCCTATTGATCAATTGACTCATCAAGGCAGACATGCATTACAACAAATGGTCATACATCTTAATTGGATAGCCTATGTGAACAACTTAAATCAGGGGAGGGATGATTGGAGAAGTGCCATCGAGGCACGTCACATCAAGAAAAATATGAACGACAACAATTTTTGGGTTAGTTGCGATAATTACTGCCACATATCCGGATAAGGTACTAAAAACATTAAGAGTGTTTGATGGTACAGAGCCAACAACGGGCAAGGGTTGGTTGACGATGAAAAACTTGCAAAATATGTGCTTACACTAGTAGAAAACTATGCCCAAAATAATTGCAGCTAAAATTAGTTGTGGTTGTTTTGATCAACCGATCTAAAGTTGCTAAATGACCACATATTTTCCTTTCTTTGTTTGGCGATTGCAATTTTAAAACGTTTGGGGTGTGTAATACACGGCTGGAAAGGTATTTTCAAGACCTTTCCAATGGTATATTAAACGCCTCAAGGTTTCTAAAATTTCAATTGCTAAACCAAAAAAACAAATCTGCAGTTGCTTAGCGACTGTAGATCAGGCTAGTCAAAATAACTGCAGCCAATATCAGCTGTAGTTCTTTTTGGCATAGTTTTCTACTAGTGTTAGTTGTTGAAATCAACATTCCAACTTAGTCCACATGCTCGCCACGTTGGTTGAAGAAGATTGTTTTCACAATTGGGAATGACGGAATATGTCTTGTATGCTCAGGCTATTGGCGCCATCCCAAACATCCATAAGGCCATTGACATTTCCACTCGTTCAACTTGACATGGATATCTTTATCATTGAGCGACACCTCTTTAGTGATGTTTTTTTTGTCTTTCTTCATCATGCTCAAAATTTCAACATCCGACGTATGCTCAACATCCCAAGTCATCGTCTCATTTGGAACTAGGTCGTGTAGCAACACGATCACAATACCATTTGAGTCATAAATGTAACCTTGGATGTGTGGGCCTTTGACAAAATTTCATGTATTACTGGCATGGACTCCCATAATTTAGTACAAAAATACTCTCACAACAAGCTTTAGGTCTTGAACTAGGGTAAAACTCATGCTTTGCCCTTGTGATGTGCTCAGCTGTGAAATTCATTGCATAACCTTGGAGGTCCTTGACATAATGTTGTGCATGCCAATTGCAAGCATGAAAGTTTTTGTATTGTTTGGGGGGTGCATTGGAGGTCCTATTGTACTCATAATTGGGAGGCATTCCCCATTGCACACCGAATTGCTCATACAACCTGCAATGAAGAGGGGTTTCGCATGAAGGACAACAAGGTGTTTACATCATGTGAGGCAACAAGCAATTTGGATGGACTATGGTCGAAAGAGCCAATAATACATGCGCCTTCAGGTCCCCAACGTTTAATGCATATGCCACAAAAACTCTCATCCTTGGTCCACACGAGGACACATGGCCACAACAAGGTTGGTATGGCTAGAGGTTTCACGATGCAAGCCAAGGTACGCAACTCCCATATTATATGGCTATGATTATAACCACTTATAATGCATTTTAGTCCAATCTCGAGTGATATAATTTGTTTTAATGTAGGAAACTCTTGTAGCCTTTCTAACAGAAAATCCAAATTTTTTATGATATATAAGAAATTAATATTCCTTGAAGCATATTATTACATTAAAAACATTATTAAATGATTTGTTCTAATACAAAACCATAGGCCAAACTACCCAACTTTTTGGGTTTTTTTAATAGAAATTTAAGATTTTTTTAACATAATAATTTTTTTTGAAGGACTTTAATTTTTAATTGGAGGCAACCACTCGTGTGGATCTTTAAAAATCAAATGCTCTACAAGGTTTAAAAAAAAGTGTTTTAATTCTTTATACAAGTTGTGGAGTTTTTTTTTAAAAAGAAAAAACTTGCAACCCAACTTTTTCTACATCTCATTTATTTAATTTGGTCTTCACCTAACTTTTTGGTCTTTTCATTTTTGTGTGAATTGATATAATTTTTTACAAAAGCCGTCCTCTAAGTTGCTTTAATGGCAATGCCTCCCGCGTATAATATGGGAGTTGTGTACCTGGGGATGCAAGATGATACCACAATCGCCCATTGGAATTCATCTTTGAGTCACACATTCCAATCAATGCTAGGTTCACGTTGCTCATCGACTGGAAGCCCATTGGGGTACATGAGCTCCATGGGCCACCATGTGGTGAATAGAAGTTGATGATCAAGCCATTGTTCACAAGGACTCCTAAGTTTCTCAAGCTCGTCCATTAATGCCCTCTCGTGCATTGCGTACATAAAGGTAATTATAACCATGCAGGTGTAGTCATCTTTCAACATTGACTTCCTCTTAATTACCCTAGCGTAATCAACCCAAATTTCCTCTAGATTTGATGATGGCGTCTATCCCTGGCCCCTTGAGTCTCCACCCGCACCCTCAATTATGTCCCCGGTTGGTAAACATTGTTGTTCACTTTTAACCCTTGCAAGAATAGTCATCTCCTCAATCTAGGCCCTCAACCCTTGGACTTCGTTCGCTTGTTCCAAGCAGACCAACTCCGATTCCCGTTTGTGGTCCGACTTGCATTTTGCCAACTCAAACCTCAACGCCTTCACCACATCATTATCAACAACTGTTAGTGGTGGTGTTGGAACCTCCGATGTCACCTCCACATCAAACTAGTAAAGACGGTGGACAAACCAAGAAGGGTCCATATGGTGGTGTCATCACTAGTGGAAACTTTGCCAAAAAGAACTACAACCGATTTCGGTTGCCGTTCTTTTGACCAACATGATATGGAGTCGCTAAACGATTGCATTTTTTATTTTTTTTGGTTTTGCGACTATAATTTTTAGGTTGTTGGGGCGTGTAATATATTGTTGGAAAATATATTTTCATGACATTTCCATAAATATATTAAACATTTCCAAATTCCTAAAATTTTGGTTAGTAAACCAAAAAATTAAATCTGCAATTGTTTAGCAATTGCAGATTAGGCTGGTCGAAAATACCGCAGCCAAAATCGGATGCGGTTTTTTTTTGGCAAATTTTGCTATTAGTGCATGTGGATTCTTTGTTTCTTGGCAAGTGGTTCAACATGAACTCCTAACATTGTGTTCACATTGTTGAGGTCTATGTGGTCGGAAGGTGTAGTTCCTAGAGGTTAATGACCTAGGATCATAAGGAATCAGAATAAGCATGGACTACTGGAGGATTGTTGGAGGTTGCCATGCCAATGTGAACAGTCAGCCAATGTTCCAACCTAGCACGGTACTAGATTTGACCCTACTCCGGCGCGTTGCCTTTATATCTATGTTGGTATGTGGGATGATTGACTAGTTAATTTGTATGTCCAAAATGACCTTGGTATACATCCTTTGGCACAACCACATGAGCATATGCCCACAATCAAACTTCCTTGCCCCCCCCCCCCCCTCATATATACTCCCAAACCTCCTTGCACCGGTATCGGAATATCTTATGGCTCACCTTCTTTCATAACCCATGCTTATCTTTGAACAATCTATCAATGTTCGCAATCAAAACAAACATCTTCATCAAATTTCTCCATTCCACAAACTACCAGACAATACTATACATCCACATACCACCCCTCTCATCCTACCATCCGAGAACCATATATAGATGAAATGACGATGTGCAAAAAGGTTCAGGGAAAGGAACTAATTGAATTTAAAATATTCTTCAATGATGGTCCTTAGAGATGCGAGATTCTTATATAAGTGCAACGCACCTATCTTGTCTACACTCCTAATAAATGTGTATGGTTGACAAATTTCCTTTGACATTCAACTTTCAAATCCAAAGTGTCACGTGACGTTTTCAAAAACAAATTTGAAAGTCACGTGACATCCACATTTTCTTCTAAAATGCCACTTCAATGTCACATGCCTAGTAGTATGTGTCATGGGGCCATTCACGGTTGGGGTACTACTTTTGGCCGTCTAACGGAAAACGGACTTTTTTGGATAACTTCACATGCTTGGTATGCTTAGATTTGTATTGTGAAGCATATTTTGGATCATACCTACATTTCATACTCCATATCAAGTACACTGACAAAGTTAATTTAGAAGGAATAGGGTAATCTAAGATATCCTTTTGATTCCTTAAAGGACATTAAGGAGTGTTGTCTTAATTGTTCACCTTAGGATCAAGGAATGAAAGGGCAACAAGAATCAATCGAAACGATCCCAAATTTTTTCCTCACACTCATCGTTCAAGTGTGTACCAATAGAACCAAATATGTATTGAATAGCAATTGCCCAACTTTACATGTGGCACCAAACATATCCAAATATACATATACTCACGGCCACACGTAAAAGGAACGTCTAGTATTAGAATTGGACAAAAAAAATTATATGAATGGACACATGACACTTTTACCAAGGTACCAAGATACATAACAGGAAATAATTGACCACCAATGCACACCTAAATAGCAAAAAAATGCCATTGATGTGGCCTAGGGTTTAGGGTTTAGGGTTTAGGGTGATTATTAAATAATAATAAAAATCTTTCTTGATAAAGCTTATGAACTATCTACTTATTTATGTAAAATTTATTGATCAAATAATAGTAAATCATGATAAAAACCAAGATCAATGCGACAAAGTCCTTAAGTCCTTTGTCCCAAAAGTAGTACCTCAACCGTGAATGTCCCCTCATCTCAAATTCTAATGTGTCAATTGATGTGTGGTTTTTTCTTCACAAGTCATACTACATGTCAAATTTCAAATTATGTGTCAATTGACGTATATTTGTTTTGTGTACAAGTTTTAGTGTGTCAAATGTCAAAAACTTGCAAAAACTTTGTCAAAAATACACATTGCTCGTAATTCATTTCCACAAGAAACCACGAACCTTAAAACATGAAACCTTAGAAGGAACATGGAATGCATTCGTTGTTATTAATATTATCATTTTAATATACGGTAGAATTCCAATTCACAATGACAATGATTCTCTGAACATGGGAATGGCAGTTGGGATTGTGGGAGGGGGAAGCGGGAGGCTTGGCTAATAGAGTGACCTTCCTTGAGAGGCATTCCTTCCAGGACCACTGGGCGGGCAAAGGCGCAACCCCATCCTTTCTCAATTACACTTAATTGGTTTGTAATGTATATGAATACTTGTGAAAGGAGAAAACACTAATTAAAATAGCATTTCAAACATTATAACATCAATGCCATTGAAAATTTCTTATTATTTTCAGCTTCCTAGTTGGGGCCATTCACAGTTGGGGTACTACTTTTGGGACAAAGGACTTAAGGACTTTGTCGCATTGATCTTGGTTTTTATCATGATTTACTATTATTTGATCAATAAATTTTACATAAATAAGTAGATAGTTCATAAGCTTTATCAAGAAATATTTTTTTTATTATTTAATAATCACCCTAAACCCTAAACCCTAGGCCACATCAATGGCATTTTTTTGCTATTTAGGTGTGCATTGGTGGTCAATTATTTCCTGTTATGTATCTTGGTACCTTGGTAAAAGTGTCATGTGTCCATTCATATAATTTTTTTGTCCAATTCTAATACTAGACGTTCCTTTTACGTGTGGCCGTGAGTATATGTATATTTGGACATGTTTGGTGCCACATGTAAAGTTGGGCAATTGCTATTCAATACATATTTGGTTCTATTGGTACACACTTGAACGATGAGTGTGAGGAAAAAATTTGGGATCGTTTCGATTGATTCTTGTTGTCCTTTTCATTCCTTGATCCTAAGGTGAACAATTAAGACAACACTCCTTAATGTCCTTTAAGGAATCAAAAGGATATCTTAAATGACCCTATTCCTTCTAAATTAGCTTTGTCAGTGTACTTGATATGGAGTATGAAATGTAGGTATGATCCAAAATATGCTTCACAATGCAAATCTAAGCATACCAAGCATGTGAAGTTATCCAAAAGAGTCTGTTTTCCGTTAGACGGCCAAAAGTAGTACCCCAACCGTGAATGGCCTCAGTTAATAAAATATTTGATTGATGGAAATACCAGTCAATTTTTTTATTTATAAAGTGAAAATGAACATATATAGTGGATTTTGAACCTTGAATACATTACCCGGTGTACTCAATTTGGATTTTGTGGACAAGCACCCTTAGAAATGCAAGGGAACTTCTTTTTTAAATTAGGCATGATGGGCAGGACCTGGGCCACCCAGGCGGGCTTGCTGAGGCCTACCCCCCTCCCTTCTGGTGTTCCATCTAGTTAGGAACTCCCCTTATAAAAGGGTAGCCTTAACTCCTTTATCTATAATTCACAACTATACTTCCGCCTCACCCCTCCCTACAAAGTCTCTCCATCTCTCCATCTCACTAACGCACTTCACAATTAGGTTTCCACCCAACCAAAGTGTGCGAGGTGTTGGCCAACAATTAGGGACCACTGTGGGACCGAGATCATCGTTGTCTTCCAAACCTCTTCTAAGCTAACCTTATGGCCTTTTCTCACCGGCTGGGGCAAACCAACCCGTACATTGGTCCCTTGGAGGCAAGGGCTTAGACATCCAACAATGAACGGGTGTATGGGTTGGTTCCCCCAAATCCTTTCTCACCTGACCCTAAGCCTATCATTTTCATGTGATAATCATCAACTTTTACAAAGCTTGTTTCTTCACCTGGTCACTAACTACTCTTCCCCTATCCTAGGTGGCGTCCTTGCTGGGCGGGGCCTGAACCCGTTAGAACCCACCCTAAATGCCAACCCTTTGGAACTTGCCATGCTGTGCTCCAGGTTCTACGTACCTGTAAAGCTGTCACAACAGTCTCTGGTCATTGGCCAAGATGCAAACACCGAGGTATTAGTTAAAGTCGCTCTCTCCCCGCCTTTTGTTAGAAACAACCCTTCCTTGGGCGTGAATATCGAATTGTGTTGTGGGTCTGTTGAATCTGTGGCTTGTTTGTCCGGAACCCTGTGATTTCGACGAGTTTTCTACAGCTCACTGTGAAGTTTAGCTTGCAGTTACGAAATGGATGACGCTCTGCTGCTGATCGCTTGAATTCGGTACCTGCTAGTACACGAAGTCTTCTCTACTCTTCTGTGCTGCCAGCTTCATTTAGGCACTGAAGGGCGGCATTGTATCAAGTTGGATCCCTGTGGGGCGTCGAAGCCGCTGTCCAGGTTGATTTTTGAGCATAATCAGTCAAAATCCTGGAGTATCGAAGTCCACCCGCCTCCATGTAGATCTTCCGCTTTAGCTTTAGTAAAGTCAGTTGTGTCCTACAGATTCCTCTGAGATGATACGTTGTTCTCCTGAACTCCCGAACGTCAATCGGTTGTTCTCGAACTCGACTGGTTCATCTGTATCTAGCAGTTGCTTCTCTCCGTTCCTTGATTGCGCCCTGCTGGGCGATTTGCAATGTAGTAATTTGCTGCCTGCACTCAAGAGCACTCCGTGTCTGAAGTTATCACTGTCAGGTATGTGATGTTATTTGGGTCGTTTTTCATGTTCTCCTACTTCTACTGATTAGATACTGATTAGCCTCACCGCAACCGACTCACAGAGATCACCCTGAATGAAAAACCCCAGGTACATCAACCTACCCGAATTTGGGAAGGGCGCAGAGCCACTTCACTTCGAACTAGCTGTCCACGGCAGGCTTAAGGATTCGGCAATAATCACAGATGAAACCACAAGCAATTCAAAGAGGGGGAGGAAGGGCCGACTTTTTACTGGAATCCCTCGCTCGGAGCAATTGCGGGCGTTGCCTAGTGGCAAAGAGAAACCCCGGCAGAGACTCAAAACTTGTCGTTGGGGCAGGCGCTATGAATCCGGCAAGGGTATTAGCAAGGAGCAGGTGTGGACGGAGGTCTTCTGCGCTGCCTCGGTGGTAGAGATTGTGGATAATACCACAACGCTGTGTGAATGACGAGGTTAACTCTCTGGCCACTTTTAACCAAAAAACCACTTATTGACCCTCCACCGTGAAAACAGAGCCACTGCACTATTCCATAATAAAGCCTTTATTTGCTAGGGTCAGGTGAGAAGGGGCCATTAGCTTAGCTTCTCGACGCTCTCAAGTTGTGTGTTCCATGATGACTTCTCGCTTCCCTCTCTCCGAAGTCTGCCGACGTTGGGTTAGAGTGTGATGACTCGCATCCCTCTGCCGACGCTGCATGCATTCGAACCGTTTTGGGTTAGAGTACGATGTTTCACAGTAGAATTCGGAGTTTGTCTGGGTCTTGTTCCTGTGTGCTGTTCAGAAGAATTTCGGGATGGGTGGGTGTACCAGAACTTTAATTTGTGATGAGGTCTGGGTATAGATGGGGGCTGGGCTATGCCTCCAGTGCATGATGAGACACTGACCAGATGGGGGACATTCTGAGGTTTCGGTGCGCATGACGATGTGAACATGCGCTCGATTGGAGGCGTGGTGATCTGTTGGGTTGCTGATCGCTGCTTTGCTGCGGCTGGTTTGGTCATGTCTAATACGAGGTATGTGAAAGAATTTGTTGCGTAAGTGGCAAGCTACACTTGCCGAGGGAGTTCCCTTCGGTTCAATAGCGGCTAAAGTAAACTTTGCACCGCTGCCGGATCACACCTCCGCCTTCCCCACTAGATGAGCTGGTGGGGCATCCGAATGTCTGATTCGGGAGTAGAGCAGTCATTTACCTGGCGTCTCTTGGACTGAAGGGAGCTCCCTTGTTTGTTGACGTTTTTTGATGCTCATCACGTTCCATGCAAATTTGCTGTGTAAGGATCAGGGTAATGACAAAATATTATTTGTGCATGTGTTTCTAACCTCGTCACGAGCTACCCGCGATACGATATTCTCCATCTGTCGTTTGCTCTGGCTATAACGGAAACACGTTTAAATACTACTGACCCAACATACCCAGAGATGAGATGTCGCCAAAGTGCACGGGGGGAAATCATATCTTGGTCTTTATTCTCTTTATTGCTCGACGGACAAAGCAGCAAGTTGAGAAAGTACGAGAGTGTGAAGACATGAGCTCTGCGATTCACCGAATGCTGGCGGGATTGGCGAATACTTGGTAGATGTGCCGGTCCTCTATCTCTACAAAATTCTGTGTTCTGACGCTTTGAAGCTGCGAGTAACCTCATACAGTTGACGGAATCGAGTTGAAGTTGATCTCCATCAGCTAACCCCGTCTTGGGCGCTTTGGAGCTGCGAGTAGCCTTACACAAGCGACGCATTCGAGTTGAAGATGATCCCCAAGCGCCAGTCGTATTGTGAAAGGGATAGTAGGCCGATGAGTCTTTCTGGAAACTCGCCCACATAATGATGCAGCTGCCAGCTTACGTGTATTATTCTTGTTTAGTTGTAATTACTAAACTTGGCTTTAGCTGGTAGGAGCATACACGGATGGAGAGCTATGTCCATCGCAGCCACTTGTTCAAAAGGTGGTAGTCAGGACATCGAGGTTAGGGTGGAGCCACGATCGTGAGCGCGAACGGAATGGCTTCATTCACAAGTAGTTATGGAGGTTTGGATAGTGTAGTCCATCCTGCGCACTGGATTGCCTTCTTGTAACGGAAGAATAAAGTTTGTCGTTGAAAGAGATACTTGTTCTCAGTCTGTTACATCCTCACTCTGTGGCATGTCACTGTGGTTTGTGAAGATAATGCCATGGAAGTTATGTAGAACTAACATGTTTTGCGGACTATGTCTTCGTTAAATGTTTGGTATTTTATATGTTGAACTTGTGGTCTGATGTGATGGTATACTATTTACCGATGTGTTCCCGGGTGGCCCACTGTTAATGTGAGGGAGCGTTGCTGAAGAGCGAGAGTATCTGTCAATACGTGGGTCTTAACATCTGGAGGAACTCGAGTGGAAGTGAGTGATATACATGAAATGTTGATGGCGGGTTTGGCACAGTTCCATCTTTAACATGACACTGAAGAGCCTGATGCTAGTGAAGTATTATCTTTCCACAGACGAGCAGCATCTCTTATCACCAAAGAGTTTAGGTGATAAGACAGAATATTTCATAGGTCCAGTTGTTCATGTTATCAACAACAGTACTGTCAATTTCCTCCCACATATGTTGCCACATGTTCCAATGTGACTTGTCCCTTGCAGGTTGGGGACTGTTTCCAGCGTGCTACGCTTATTTCTTTCGGTCTGTCCACACTGATGTGTAGGTCTGAGCAATGTGCTGCAAAGCAGTGACCAAAGCAAGTTAATTGCATCTGTGCATCAGCTTTCTACACGCTTTTCCATTTTCATGCTTGTGCCGAAGGTACCTGACATTTACAGGGTTGCATTCAAAAGTGAACGAGTTTCCAGCCAGACTTGGTAATAATTCACAATCCTCTTTATTTTTGCTAATCAATTATTGAACCTTGATATAGAAGGGACTGCTAACTTGCCAAGGATTTAGGAGTTGCAAGTCTTAGTTTTATCTGTGTCAGCATGATAATTTCGATGCTGACCAACTTACAGTTCGACAGAGACTCAATGCCACGCAGTGTCGAAGATGAGTCAAGTTTGATGCAGCCAGTTTTGTGGTTGTATTGCGCTTTGAAACTGTAGTGCTGCATGCAGATTTGTAGTAGAGCAATTTTGGGTTTCCAGTCCCCACCATAATCTCGTGCATGGAGGAATGTCTTTCATTCTCCCGAAGGGACGCGCATTGGAAACGGACTTTCCCATTGTTTAAGGGGCCAACGAACACTGTGCGTAGCTGGTGGTGGACAAGCATGGGTAGGCCCTCCCAAGTATTTCTACACATGAGTGCACTACACCAAATATGATATTCAGTGTGACTTACTATTTGGATTTACACAGTGCTTTATCTTTTTAGTACTGAAATATATGTTTACCAAGTAAAGTTGTCAATGTTCTATAATCATGTCCAAACTACCAATTTAACATTTGTTGGTCAAATATGAGATATATAGTAAATAGATATAGGATTTCGTAATTCCAAATAGTAAGTGACACTAAATATCATATTTAGTGTAGTAGGCATGGGGGCCTACGTGATATGCCAATCTAATACAAAGCCTCCATAGTGGCATGCGCCCACTTCGTGCTAGATTGGCATGTCATTAGACCCACCATTTCTTCTAAGGTTGAGGCATCTATAACTGATAGAATAAGAGAGTTTGCAATCGTTTAGGAGTAATAACACTGTATTACTTTTCTTGCGAAGAGAAACATGTTCTAAGGAGAATGCAATAAAATAACATAAAATTAGTAAAATTCATGAATACGGAAATTGCTACAAATTTTGAAGCAGTAAAGTTAGGGTAACAAATAGTCGATCTATAGGTTCACCCATAACTGCTCATCTATATTTTAACACTTGGCTATGACAATTATCAACACTCTTATGAGGATAAGGTCGAGCCATCCATAGTGGACTAAGTGCATTTTAACCGCTCACTAGGTTCATGTCATCTAATGCCGACATGGATGAGATCTATATTTTTCGGCGAACAACATTCAAGTTTTATATGGTGGCCGCCTATGATTTATTACCCTCATAAGAGTTTCGACAATTATCGTAGCAAAGGATTAGCATTAAGATGAGCGGTTGTGGGTTGTTCTATAGATCAACTATCTATAACCCTAAAATTTAGGCTTTAAAATTTATAACAATTTCCATGTTCATGGTTTTCTTTTAAATAATAGCATTTTCCTTAGAATTTTTTTCTCCTCACAAGAAATCAAAAATAAATAAATAAATTTAAGTAAATAATAATTCTATTTAAATTTTAAAAATTAAAGAAAACAAAGAAAACAAAAAACTTGGTATCACTCCTCTTACACACATGCAAAATATCTTATTTTATTGGTTAGAGATGCCCCAACCTTAATCAATCAGAAGCTGCCACCACATAAACATCAACTCTATTCGCCTGAAAATATATAGATCACATCCACATCAGCAATACATACCCCAGTGAGCGGTTAAACGGACTCGGTCGACTATGAATGCCTCGACCTTAGTGGGGTTTGATATTTGTGCGAGTTGCACTTTTTGGTCGGTCTAATCTAGTACGTCTCCTACATTATTGATATCCATTGAAATCATCCAATTCATTTCAAGCTTTTGTTTTCAAACACAGAGTATTTTTTGGAATACACTTTGTTGGAAGAAGAATGTTAGGAGGAGTTAGGGCCGCTTTACACCTAGAGACCGGGCCAATTCGTTTTGTAAGAGGCTTGAAATCCTCATTTGTGATTGGCCAAAAGGTTGAAATCGGCCCCAACCCCTTTACACGTAGAGGCCATGCCGATATGGTGGTATGATTTTTCTTCATCAAAAAATGCATGGTCTGACTTGGCATGAGCTCGTTGAATTGGGTGCATTCAAAATGGAGGGGCAATGTCAGATTTCAATAGAAAAAAAATTAAAACCTTTTCTATAGAATATGATCTTTTTAACAAACTAGATCCGTTGGATTATGTGGAAATCTGTCGCGCACCTCTCCATGAGGAGTGCCCGAAACACCATGGGCACAAGGGGGACCCCGGAGTGACACCCGGGACTTGTGGCGCCGTTGGTGAGAGGGCCCAAGTGATCCTAGTGTGGGTGAGGGCCCCGGGCGTTGGGAACGCCTCCCACCCACGAAGACTAGGAGGCACAAGGGTAAGGCCATGAGCTATGCGTAGCTCATGGCGTGGTGATTCTAGAATGCTCAAGAACACCTCAATCGGAGGTGTGAGCTAGGAGTTATGGCCATTTGAGTGGGGCGCTGTCCCGGGACAGCGCCCTGGTACAGCAGTGCCTGGGAGGGATTCCCGGGACTGCCAAGGTTCAAACAGGCATAACTTCCCCAAGACTTGCTCGAATGGAGCAAGCGAGGAGTCCATCGGCATCTACGTGAAGCGTAGATGAGGATGGAGTGGTTGGTTGTTATGATCAGACATCATACAAGGAAGTTATGATGGTCTGAAGCTGCTGGGGGGTTCTAGGCCCAGCAGCTAAAGGAAATTGTCCACTTGGCCCCAACTCTTGGTAGGGAGACAAGAGGTTGGTTGACGGTGGGGTAGGGGCCCCGCATGAAGTCCTAGAGGCTTATAGGGGTGAGGTGGTGTGGCCTCACCCACCCGAGGCCGAACGGCACGGCCTCCATTGGCATTGGCCTAATGTGAGGCCATAGTTGCCTAGTATGGTTCGGGTTGTTGTAGTGTTGCTCCGGCAACGCGATGATCAACATAAGATTGGACTTCCATGGATGGAAGTCCACATCTAAGGATTGGTTACCGATTAAAGGGGTTGGTTAGCGATTAAGGGGTGAGTCCCGAAAGCAAAGTAGGAGGGTTGGTTCCCTCCTATGAACTATTGGTCCGGGGTAAGAGGAGCTATCCATTAGCATGGCGGAATGCAAATGGTTAGCGCTCGTAACCTTTGGTAGAAATGAAAATTGGCAAGATTGTCAAGGGGGGCTAGCAAGGGTTGCGACAAAATCTGAACGGCTCTATGCTAGATTATGCTAGGTCCGTTGGATTATGCTAGATTTATTGAATCAGCATGTCTTCTTGATCACGTGAGACCTAAACCCCCACCCTTAAGCGTCGTAGTCCGGGTGAGAGCCTAGGCTCACATGTGTATGATTAATTGCACTTACCACTCGTACTTCGGCCCCAATGTACCAACATGTGAATAGCAAAACCAACAGCTTTTATTTAATGGTAAGAGATCCAAGTATTTAGAAATACCCTTAGCTCTTGGGATTATCCCTAAGTAAAAGTCACTCAACAACATGTATGCCCATGTTCAAGCCTTGAGGCCGAGACCATGAGCTAGCTAACTAAACTAATTATTCATTAACTCATTGAGGCGGCACCAACTACATCTTTTGGCTTGCCATGCCCTCCACACTACCTAACCCCTACTTACTTACCACATTCGGCACACTCTAATTAGCTTCCTAATGAGCCCCCCAATACTCTGTTGGCCAACTGCTGGCTCTTCCAGCTTCCCGCATCCCCTTCTCCCATGTTCCTGTACTCACCTCCCAGTCACAATCCCGCAGCCAAATTTTACCTCTTCCCAACGGCAGCTGACCACCACCAGCACTTTTCCAGCTTCGCTGCCCCTAACATTACCCAACCCAATACTCTTAACTCCGGCGCGGAGTTCGATGCGGCTCCAGGGAGGTTCGGATGCCAGCTCCGGTGGGTCCATTTTTCTGGCCCTCCCCGTTTAGGCCCCTTGATGACTTTTTTTGGTTTTTTGTTTGCTAAATTTGGGTTCTACGGCCCCAAATTACTCTAGGAGGCCCCTTATGAGATCAAGTAAGGCCCCACCCAATCAAAAAAATAGGGGGCAATTTTTGCCCCAACCCACCCGAACCCACCGGAGCTGGCATCCGAACCTCCCCAGAGCCGCATCGGAGCCGCATCGAACTCCGCGCCGGAGTTAAGAGTATTGGGTTGGGTAATGTTATCCCTTCACTGCTGGGGTGCACCCCTTACCTCCTTCAGATCAACCCAGTGTTTGATCGATAATGCCGTCCTAGGACCGGCCCCTCACAAGGCCCCAGGTGCCCTGGTCGCATTGAATCTCTGATTCGGGTATCCAATCTGTGGTGAACTCATCTCGACTGAGCTGTGCCTCTACCCCGTAGGTTGCTCCTCTCCGCTTGCATCCACTCAGCACTTCGGTGAGCTTCCTCTTCCCCGCCGAAGTCTGGTCCCGCCCAGTTCAAAATTGCCGAGTCAACATTTTCTGCCCAAAATCGATGCTAAGCAGCTCATTCTCCTTGATTCACCCAGTGCAGCCTCCCACAATGCAGATCTAGTTGGCAGTGGTGCCGATATATTTAGCCTTACTTCCTCTGATTCATGTAAAGCTTCGACTTCTCTGCCACTGAATTGCTACAATCAAGTGGTGCCTCAGTCCCCAGGGACATTACATTCCTCGCCCAAGTCAGCCACCTCCCCTTCAAATCTGTATTTCCTGCCCACTACCTGCTTAGGCTGCTGAAGCTTTGGTTCCCTGGCTGCTTCACTCGTTGTGCCACAGCTCCACTTCGGCACCACCTCCTGGAGTCCCAAGGCCGCACAATGTGTATGCCGTAATGTTCCTGCCCTACATTCTAAGCCCCGAAAAAGAAACCTCCAGGGCTTCGCCCTCGCCCTGGCCAGCCCCGAACCGCAACTGAGAGAGCAAGAACTGGGAGGCGAGCCAGCCTTGCGGCCAGACCCCCTTCACAGCTGCCGGAAATCCAGCAAAGATGACTGAATGACTTTCTCCCTACCCCGCACCGTCCCCTTATCGGGCAGTCTCTTATCCTTAAATGGACATTAATGTGGTTTCTCTCCCTCTCTTACTGCTCACCTTAAAAAGGTTAAGGCCCAAGCCTAACCCATTGGGCCTAATATGACTTCACCCTCGAATTGAACTAATCCACTCTGTTTAATTTTACTCTTTTTCAAGCAACCCCAATCCTCACACCAAACACTAATTCTAATTTAATCTAAACAATGTTTAATTCCTAATGCCTCCCGCTTGTTATTGCTTGGCCACTTCAAGCAACCACGAACTCCAAGGTCTTCATAAGTTTTAACCTTAAGGGCACATGTGGGCACAATATTGGGCTCACAGACCCTAAGGCCTTTACATATGGAAAAATTGGCCCCTGTTATAATCTTATTGTAATGTGTGGTTGAAGCCGGCGTCCAACCCAAAATGGGTTGAAAATTCATGCAATCGGCCTAAAGTGGAATTGGCCCGGCATCTAGGTGTAAAGCGGCCCTTAGACAATGAACAAGTGAAAATCGAATATGGCACTTTCTTACTGGTTATAATATATTTAATACTACATGCCTTTTACATCTACTGTAAAAATATTTCTCGTTGCTTCAAGTTCGGTTAAATAAAAATTAGAAAAAATAAAACTCTCAAGATAAATCTAGAACTTTTCTTTCCAATCTCATACAACTCTAGTTCTTCATTTCTGTTGTGATACAATCAAGGGAAATTAAGTTTAGAATATTAGAAAAAGGACAAATTATGGATTTCCGCAAATGGGATGGGGTAAAGTTTGATATCTTATTCTTGAAATTCAATTTACATACTTCTTTTTAGAAGTGACTTGAATTTATTGTATTAAAACACTTTTTCACAATATAAAATTTACCTATTGATTTATCTAATATTTTAGGAGTTCAAGATTATGTTGGGGCAATCATTTATATATTACTAGGCTAAATATGGTCCAATGAACATCCATCCCCAAATTATGGTGACCTATCGTTTGGGGGGTGGACTCTCCATTGGATACCTAAATGACGTGCATGGGTCACTACGAAATTAAGCCCCCTGCATACAAGAAGTTTACACATTAATAACAAATGTATGTGTACTCACGGCATGCTAGAAAATGAACTTATGCATTTATATTAAGCTCTTCAATGTAATGTGATAAATGCCTCCACTACGTATACGATAAAAATAATAAAAATATAACAAATACTTACAATGTCCAACTTTCCAACGAGAAAGTCATTGGATGTTTTTCCATTCATAGGATGCAACTCAATGATTACATATAACAAACAAAGACAAGAGCACAATAACTTAGCCACAATCCGGAGACAAAAACTCAAGGGAGCCTATGAGCGCTCCAAGAGCCTGCAATTTATAAAACATGGAAGCAAAATGCAAACCTTGACAAGAATGAACAAGGTAGTCATTAAGGTCTATTATCATATGACAACACTAGATGAAATGATGAACTTGATGACACTAACAATCTATTGTTGGATTTGTTTTTAAACCTTGGGGCCTCTTATTTTTTGTAGATTTACATATACCTCAAAATTATTAATAAGCTTGGTAAATGTACACACTAGAGAAAATTAGTACCTCTCCTTTGTGTATACTATGTACATTAATGCCTCAAATAATACCCCTTCTTACACTCACGTTAGTTCGTACATTATGTGAAGAGTCAACCTGTCGGGCCTATCATACTTGTTATAGTGGGGATATCCCCCTCCCTACACCCCTTAGCAAGTTGACCTAGAAAACAACAAACTCCCCAACAACCTCCAACACAAACCCCCACCCAGTACCCACCACTTCCACACCTCCCCACTAATTGCCCACCAATCTACCCACCTCTTCAAAGCATATACACAAATGGCTCGATATACGAATTAAAACTATCCACGATGGCGGGATACGGTATCTCCTCCATTAGGAGACTCAAACTAGAGAAACTTTTAATCACCAGTGGAGAATATAACATTAAAGTGTCTCAAATCTTTCTTTCAATTAGATGATCGAGTCGATATTAGGCTCTATCTCACAAAGGGGAATACCTCTGCCACTTTAGGGAATTAGCCAGTTTGATAACCTCTTGTTTTTAGTCCCATAAGCCTTTTAGCTTTCCAAACTTGTAAATCATTTCATTTGAACAAGTCACTTACTTGGTACCTTGGCAATTTTGTTACGATTGCATTTGGGCTATAATTATGATGGAGAGCGATTTATCTTACCCATGACCACTTTAGAGACATGACACAATCAATATTGACATTGAACTTGGTTTTCATTGGCAAATGAGCCATGTAGAATCTGGTAGTGATGTCTTCCACTTATACAACATTAAACGATGGAAGAATTCCCCCCTACAACACCAAACAAAGAATTTTTGACTCCAAAGCCTAGATCAACACTTCCTTAACTCCGATTTCAAAGATTTCAAATACTTTTGGTCCTACTTCACAAGTGCTAACCTACTCAATCTTCTAATGCTCAAATCCATTAACTGGATGATTTCATAGGATTGGAGGTGTCCACATTTGCCTCATCTACCTTAGGGGACACTCCAACACAAATTGTGTCTCATTTTTAACTACATTATAAGAGCAAAAGTGGCATAACCTATTTTCTTCAAGGATAGGAATTGTTGACCATTGTCCAGTTTCAATGGTAAGTCTATGATTTGAGGTGTGGTAAGTAGCAACGATCCTACATTAGGATGGTGACCATGGTTGCTTAATGTACAATTCATATTTGTATTTGAGAAAATCCTTGACATGAAATCTAGTTTCTTCTCTGAAAGATGGAAAAAGTTCCACACTTTAGCAAGAAAGTCCTCCTTGAGATCATCAAATGTGATTATTGATGGTGTTGGGTTGTTTTAGGTTTCCCATTGAGATAGACCACATGATGCCTTCCACATGATTGGTGTTTTGTATCAGGTGTCAAGAAAGTGGGATTGCTAACCAAAAGGAGCAAAGTTTTGGGCATGTGACCATGCTTTTAGGACAAATTTTAAGAGAACGAGTGATCATGGATGGGACGTTTACATGTAAGCATCTTTTGAATCCAATAATCCTCGGATGAGTCCAATGAGCAGCTCAAAATTTCTTTCTAATGGGGTGCCAGTGTAACGTAGCTTGTGGAATCTTCTTGTTATTCCTTGTTATGCATTTTGTAGCAATGAAAATTTTCTTGGGCAAAATTAGAAAAGAACTTACCTCAAAAAGTGAGTTTTGACACCCCTGTGTAATTGGGGTCCTCTTTTAAGGTGTGGGTAAGGCCGTTGCCACCTGCCCGGTTGCCCTAATCCCCCTCCCGTCCGCCATGTGTCACTAGCTAGCTCAAAGACGTTCAAACGTCTCCTCACCTGACCCTTCCCCCCAATGGCTTCAAAGACACCATCTCCACACCAAAGCTCTCTTTTAACGCCACCAAAACCCTAGCCGCTAGAAGGTCATGTCACCATCCCTGCCTCCTCCGCCACTCTCATCCATCCCTTAACATTGTTTATATGTTTTGCCTTTGTGACAATTGGCCAAGTGGGATTGAGTTTTGGACAAATTACGTACATGTGCTTCCATTGTTGGTTTCAGATGGGAAATGGACGCGCCCAATGAAGATGCTTGGCAACTAACCAAGTTTGCTTGTGGTTTTCGTTTGGTTCTTGGGTCACCCACCAGGTATTAAGACCTCACCCTCTCTCTTCCATTTGGTAAAGCTCATTGAATATTGTGCAATGTTTTATGGCCTTGATTGTTTGTTTGGGTTGGCTTGCTTGATACCCATGATGCAAGTGTTGGATAACTTATCATGTTTAGTTAAACATGTTTTGATAAACATGTTTTGCTGAACACGGTGAGAATTTGTCAAGGGAATTTGTATAGCCAATATGTTGATCTCATGTGTGCTTTTACACAAGATCATGTATCTAAAGGCTTTAAAGAGATTTTCCAAAACACATATGAGCTTGTTCAGTTACTGAATGAGCACCTAGTGTGAATACAAACAATGATAATCTCTCCATTAGAATGGAAAATTTTACAGCCATGATGCAAGTAAAGGTGAAGGCGTCCGGTGCATACGTGATGTTCACTCTAGCAGTGTTCCAAGCCACCGTGTTCTTGGTGCAACATCGATGCTCACAAGTTGGTGCAAACACAATGGAAGAGTTTGAGAATGCTTCCCCGTATTCGAAGTTATGGGTGCACTTGGAATTGTCTATCCCCAATAAAAGGTTCTAGCCATAGCTGATGATACATTCTCATAGCACATGGCGGTCCTTAAAGCATCCCTAGAGCACTCTATGGGGTTCCCAAGGAGCTTGGCCAAGGGAATGTTGTACTTGCACTCATTGATTCCTAGCTCATTGACGTACAATCTTTCTTCAAGATGAGCATGAAGTCCAATTGTGTGTGGGCAATGGAAAATTTTGGGGATCTTAATCTCATCACCATGATATGGCGGAAGCTATCAATAAATGCATTGTTGGCTTCAAAATTGTCTAAATTTCACAAGTTGGCCAACATGGGGTCAGTTGATGATGAAAGAGTGTCCTCAACATTGGGTATCACAAAGACGAAATTGAGGAACAAGTTGACTAACCCTTTAGATTTGACAGTGCGCATGTTTTGTCAAAAGCATTGGCGGCTTGACAATTTCTCATTTGACGATGCCTTTGTTGCATGGAAACAAGTGAAGGATACGTATGCCATGCTTGCATGAGGCAATTTTGATTGCCCATTTGTCATGATTGTCTATGGCAATCTTAATTGCCTTGATTGTTGTGAGTTGAATTTTATTTGTTTATGCACTAATGGCAATTGTAATTGTCTTTAGGTGTTTTCCAAACTCAAGCTAGTGGCCACGATTTAGGAATGGAAAAATAGAGGCATTTGAGGGGCACTGGCAATCTAATGTAAAAGGTGAATGGTAAGTTTACCATATGATTCCAATAAATTGAGTACATTTTTCTCCACCAATCTCATGTGGCCATTGTTTGCTTCTCACATAGCATCTTTTGAGTCAAGTTTCCATGATGCCAACCATATCTCACACCTACTTGTGAATCTAGTGACAATTACAATGAGACCATCCATTCTTTTACAGTTATGTGTTTGATTTATGGACATTACAGTGCATTGAGATGGAGTTGGGCATAGTCTTTCCAAGACTTGGATTCCTACCTCCCACAATGCTTTTGTAACCAAACTTATATGCTCATTGTATGTTATAACATTTTGGCACCTGTCAGAGGGAAAGTGGTAAAGTTGTTGTTTAAATTTTGACACAGATATGTTCATGTATTTCCATTGGCTTTGGATAGCCTGCAATTACATACAAGCTTGTGGTTGATGTCCCGAATTATCCCCTCACCCTCAACATTGTGTCGCCCATATTTTTTAGTTTTCTTACATTCCGCCAAATTCTCTCCAGAAAGTTTGGCCGTGCAGCAGCTCGGGCACCCATGGTACCTTTGGTTTTACAAAATGTCTGCACTGTTCTGTAGTGAACTGGTCATGACCGGAGCTGGACCCTGCAGCACGGCCACTTGCACTCACTTCTCAGGGGATGGGAGACAGGCGTTAGATTCAGGTCAGAAAGGAGTGACAGGAAGGACAGAATCTATGAGCGTGATGTCAGACATACTGTCGACGTGAGCTCTTTAACGTTTATCAGTCCACAACCCACTTCCCAATGCCTGGTGGCCTTTAGCCAGGCTTTACTGTAGTACTTCCATGGACCAAACTCACGAGGAGACAAATCCTCTTTTCAAGCCCAACATACAAAGTACTGCCTCCTCTCTCTTTTTAAGACATGCGTGGTTGCGCAAGAAAGTGTCGTATTTTCCGAATTTCACATTCACAGTAACATGACATTTTGGTTTCAATTGTCGTGCTATCGGGGGTTTCCATGTAAATATCTTATTTCAATGTAAAATGTCACACTTGTATACATAATGATGCATAAAGTATGTATGCAAGAAAAATTGCATTGAAGAAATATGTTCACAACGTCACACAATATGGATTTTTAAATCATCTCTCTCTCTCTCTCTCTCTCTAGTCCTCTAATGATATCTTCCCCATAGCACACACTACGAAAGTAAGAATTATTGTCTTTTGATGATGTTTGTTGATGTTGGCAATTATCACCTTGTTCAATTTATTCATAAGAGATTGCATGTGTCATCGCATCTACAAGTGAGAGCTCCGAATAATTCTCCCCTACCTAGTTGTTAGTAGTGGAGATTGGACATGAGCTTGGGATGGAAGTTGAAGGGGCAGTCAAAGGGGGTTGCGATGAGGCATGTAAAATGAGAGCAAAAGTACAAGAGTGCAACAATGCCAGAAGACTCCACAAGTGAGTCAAAACTGCTCTCTGTAAAAGAAGTTAGAAAATATGTTCCCCAAGGTCTCCTTGCATGTTTCAAAGTATTGATGAAACATGATACTTGAAACATATGTGGACCCCACCATTTGTGCACATTAATCACCTCTATTATATGACGAATAGGACATATACAATGTCGTATTACAAACATTGTAGTCATCATCGTAGCCGTAGTAATAGTATGGAGATAAGTTAACACTAAAAAGTTTGGTCAACGGGATATGCGTTGTATAGTCCAGGTGTTGTATAATCAAGTGTCGGAATATGGAATCACGTAGACTGTAACAATACTCTGGGCCTTATACAATGCACTCCCCATCTAACACACGTAGTCCTTAGCACACGAATTGAATTACTATAGTCGATTCAAATCTATGAACATCATGACACTACTTAATTATGTATCAATACTCTGTGGGGCTGGGAATTCCACAAGTATTATGCTCCTTTATTTTGGGTTATATCCACATTTGGATTATACTCAGCTTGAGTATTAATCATTGCAGAGTAATAATCACCAACAATTGGCCTTGATTGATTAAAAAATAATGTATCAAATTTGCCGTGTGCCAGAATCGTAGACAGAGCGGGAAATGTTATATATCGGTTTAAACCTGGACTTACATGCCACCTGCCTCCCTGCTCAATTGTCCTACAGTCTAACCTCGTTAGTACGACACTCATTAAGACGACACCCTCGATATTACGACACATTTTTGCGCGACCAAACTTCTTAGTTCAAAACTCCCTCTTTTAGACGACTATGACACTCGATAATACGACACTTAGAGCATGCATTTTGTCATATTAAAGAGGGAATAAATGCTAAAATTCCTTTCATCCATGATATGTACATCTAGAATACATCCATTTTCACTTGGGAACTACTTGAGAACTTCACTTATCATTGGGAACTTAATGATAATTAGGGTTACAAGTGTAGAATGGACTTGGTTTAGGGTTAGAGGGGCCTCCTCCCTAGTATGTTGCCTCTTGTGCACTCTCTTGGATTCTTGCAATCTCCAATCTTTGTGCACTCTCTTGCACTCTTACATGACTTTGGTATTCCTCCCCCCCAATGTGACAAGCGTAGTGCAACCTTTGGATCAAGGTATAATAGCATCTTTCAAAATTCAATACAAGAAGAAACTTTTGCAGTGGGTTTTGTTACAATATGATGATGCTACATTGAAGGACTTAAGGAAGGTGGTGCCCAATATCAGACAAGCTATCATGTGGAGTTATGAAGTATGGAGTGAGTTGGATGCACAAATAGTCAGGAATTGTTGGAGGATGGCGCGTATATTACCTGCAACATGAAATGCCGATTTTGCCTTAGTTGATGAAAGGGAGAAGAATAGAATGCGAGAAGAATCAGATGAACTTGGTGCTCTGATTTCAAAATTGCGATTGGGTGATGACGAGATGTCTATCGAGACTTATATTCAGATGGAAGGGGAAGAGATTACTGAGCTAGAATTGACAACTGATGAGTTAGTGGATGCCGCTTTGGGAGTCAATCATGCACAAGGCTTTGATCTTAATGTTGATTTGCATTCAGTAGATGTGGATGATGTTGCTCCACCTACAGTAAAGCTTAGTGATGCTAAACATCATGCATCATTGTTGTCTAATTTCTTATTAGACAACTCTTTACATTTTGGTGTTAATGAAATTATTAGTTTTCAAAAGCTAGCAGGGAATTTAGAGAAGATGACAGTTGCTAACTTAGGTAGGCAACACCAGAGATCTTTGAACTCTTATTTCAAGAGTTCTTGAGAATTTTTGTATTTGTTTGGAGTTATAACTTATTATTTCATACACTTCCTAAACCCTAAACTCAATGTATATGGTTTGAATCTCATATTTCTTATGTTTTTGTATTCCCTCGATAGTACGACAATTTTAGGCCATTTGTCATATTAACGAGAAGACGACACCTCGATAATACGACATTTTTTGCGTTTCCCAAAGGTGTCATACTAAAAAGGGAGAACAGTACTGCCCAAGTGTGGGTCACCATTAACATGTAAGAGAATCTACCCTTCTTGATACATGGGGCCATGCTACAAATCTCTATTTAGAAAAAGGAGCAAGCTACCAAGTCTATGTCTTGGGCGAAAGTTCTTGACCGACCGGTGCACTTCTCCACCGTAGTGTAAAGCGGCCCTAAGGGCCAGTTTACACCATCGATCATGAAGTTGGAATCTAGAAGATGGCCTTTTTTCATGGTTTGACTTCATGGTCCAACTTCCATGGTCCGATTTAAAAGAAAAAGAAAAAATCAATTTACAAAGTTTTTGGGCTCCTCACTAGGTGTAAACCGAATGTGAACCAAGAAGAATGATCATGCACCAAAAAAATGGATGTGCTGATATTTTTTTAATATATGTCCAAATAGGGCAGTTTTGAAAAGATAAAATTTAAGTCTTATCATTCTCTTTTTTTGTTTGTCTACATCTTCTCTTTCTCAAAAAAAATTCATTAAATTTTTTTCTATAACAATAGTTCTTTGCCATGGGCCCCTGCCTTTTTCCACCAGAGCACATTTTTTGCCTCTCCTACTGCAAAACATGTTGGATCATGTCAGTGGATAATGTAGGCCTTAAAATTTTGTTTTTTAGGGACCTCAAACTCCATGGTCACTCTGAAATGTTTTCCTTGGTGTAAATCGAAGTGGTGTTGGGATGAGTTCAAAAGCCAATCCCAAATTTTACAAGGCCTTGGGACAACTTTATGGTCCATGATGTAAACAACCCCTAGGTAATGTTATGAATGTCATAGGTTAGGCTCAACGCTATTCATTTAGATCAAGTTGTCCTAAGCACGTCCCCACCATGGATACAACAAATGGTCCTCTACCATTGGTTTAAAATTGGGCTTAATGGGAAAAATGAAACTTGTTTGTATGTCCATAATCTCAACATGTTGAATTACATAGTAAGATCCTCATATAGAATATGAAAAATTGATTATGATAATATTATAGGTGTTGGTTTAATTAAATTTCACTATTCAACATTTAATTACATATATTTGACATTAATTAATGAATATCTTTCCATCATATTCCAATAGCATAACATTCAAGTAATCATTAAGGATTCAAATATCTCCCATGAAATTTTAGTTATCACAATTTATCAATGGATCCGCCCCATAGAATTGAAGCAACCTAAGAGTCAAGATTTTGAAAATATGTCCAAATAGACTTAAAACAAGTTATGGGTTATTATTCATTAATTCATATATATATATATATATGCAAGGGGTATTCACTTGTAATTTACGTAGGAATGACTTGCGAGAAAAGGTAGGGTGGAATATATTCGTATGACAATTTTTTTTGGTTCAAATCCACATTAGGCTTTGTTATGTCCATAAGAAATTTATATATTGTGTATAATAATATAAATGATGCTAATTTACTTTAATTTACTTTTTTTAATATTAGCCTAACAAAAATTGGAATGAATCCTTTATTTGGAAGATGAATATGTTTGTAGCTATTTAAAATAAAAAATTTAACACTTTTGCAATTACCATATGTTCTAACTCTAAAACCCAAACCCTTGTGTTTGCTTACAGATTTGATGTCTTGTGCTCATTGTACATAATGAGGTCAAATGTATGAATGTATTTGTTGATTTGATTCTTCAAGATGCTATGTTTCCTTTACATGAAAAACATCAACAAACAAATAATTACATTCCATTACCACAAGAAATATAATTCAAGTAAAACTATACAAGTAGTGGGGAGGGGGGGGGGTGGAATGTATGAATGGGGTCACCAGTTAGAGTAGCTTCGGGTTAGCTAACCCCTAATATTGCTAAAATTTTGTCAGCTTTCTCGTTGCCTTTCATTCCTATGTGGGATCAGACTTTGTGTATGTGGACCAGGTGAGGGTGTTTAGCAATATTGATGAGGATTGCTGTAAGTAGATGACAATCTGGGTGGTGGTGGTGGCTCGGGAGTTCACTAGACATGTATATATGTATACACGTGCGTGACAAGGGTATTTATTCAAGGGATATTTAATTATCCATCCTTAATTTTTGTACCGTATTATTATATAATTATATAATTTCTTGTTTTTTAAATGACCCTATAATTACTTTTAAATTTGATGAAGCTCTAATTTTAAGCTAGGTATGTTCATTATAATTAATTGATTTTGCTCCAAAGGGTTTAAGAGCATTCAAAGTACTAAGTCACCAAAATCCAAGGCACATCAAGGTTTTACATTAAGAGTGTTCATAAATAGTTTCAAACAACAAAATCAGCCCATGTTCCTCAATCAAGTTACACGCACAATGGTACTGAGTGTAAAAAAACAATTAAAACACCAACAACAAAGCAAGAAAAAATAGGGTCCATGCAATAATGTAGAAGGGTATAGAGTTAATACTACAACATCCTGCTTGAAGCAGATAGACACAAGACCAACCAAAACTCCTCTAATTTATCTTGAGAAATTGTTTCTAGCATTTAAAAATACTAGCAAAATTGTTCATAGCAAATGAAAGATGTCATGTTCATCTTGCAAAACAATTCCTAGCTTTTAAGAACACTAGTATATAATCAACAAATAATGCATGCCTTTAATCCTAAACCTAGGAATCCGTCATCCACCCTCATCAATCTTTCATCCCATTTTTTCAACTGAATCGACGTAGTTTTTCATCCAAAATCTTCCTGCCTTTGAACACAAAGGACACCCTATTTCAAAAAAAACCTAGGATCCTTAAATCCTACAATATATTTTTACAAATATTTTAAAAATATGCGTTATTTGTATCAAGCCTATATTATTTATAATACAAATTTTATCATACATACTCACCTATATTACTTCTAAGAAAATTCTAAGTTTTTCCTTTTGTGAATATGAATTACCCTATATTTTCCCGCACGTTGTTTTCTAATATTATTGCAGTGAACTCCCCGAGGGTGGTGGTCGTGGTGGGCTAAGGGTGAGTTCTTAACGTTGCAGAGTAGATAGATGGAGACAACCCTGTTGGCATATGGTAATAGTCCTCAATGACTACCTCGTTCATTCTTGTTAGGGTTTGCGTTTGGATTCTAGGTTTTACAATTGGAGGTTCATGGGCTTCCTTGACTTTTTGTCTCTAGATTATGGCCAAGTTATTATGCACATGTTTTTGTTTGTTTGATGCAATCATTGAGTTACATGCTATGGATGAAAAAATGTCCAATGACTTTCTTGTTGGAAAGTGGTTATTATAAGTATTAAAGACGTATTCCATTCATGTCTCTATTTTATGTTTATTATTTTTATCATATACGTAGTGGAGGCATTTATCACATTAAATTGAAGAGCTTAATATAAATGCATAAGTTCATTTTCTAGCATGCCGTGAGTACATATACATTTGTTATAAATGTGTAAACTTCTTGTATGCAGGGGGCTTAATTTCGTAGTGACCCATGCACATCATTTAGGTATCCAATGGAGAGTCCACCCCCCAGGACGATAGGTCACCAGAATTTGGGGATGGATGTTCATTGGACCATATTTAGCCTAGTAATATATAAATGATTGCCCCAACATAATCTTGAACTCATAAAATATTAGATAAATCAATAGGTAAATTTTATATTGTGAAAAAGTGTTTTAATACAATAAATTAAAGTCACTTTTAAAAAGAAGTATGTAAATTGAATTTCAAGAATAAGATATCAAACTTTACCCCATCCCATTTGCGGAAACCCATAATTTGTCCTTTTTCTAATATTCTAAACTTAATTTCCCTTGATTGTATCACAACAGAAATGAAGAACTAAGGTAGAGGGTGCTTAAACCAACACTTTAAGCTATTGCACATACATATGGCTATGTGGTTGATATATAAAATATATATTCATATTAGCCTTTGGGCTAAACATAGGTATCAAGAAAGAAAAAATAAATTTAGTCTCAATTGAATATTTGATGAATATTCAAAGTCAAAACTACTAGCTTCCTTATACCAATCCATAGGCCCCGTGTATGGCAACCTCACATATGATGAGGACCCCCACCTTCATTGCCTAGAACCAACACAACATAGCTGGGTATTAGACCCAAACTACATCAAAGCCCAAGTAGTAATGGTATGCAAAGCCACACGGGCTACCTCCATGATCCCTCCTGGTTCGCTTGCAAAACCATCACCTTGCATCCCGGGAACCAACCCCCTTGCATCCCGGGAAATGACCCTTTTGTGCTTTGTGGGCCTACCTCCTTGGCGTTGTGAATAGAATGACTAGAATAGGCATTGACAAGCCACCCTAATCCCACCTTGAACCAACCCGAGATAGAGTGGAGCCCGTTACATACCCTACATGAAGGTTATGGAGGCCGCTATGAGGTGGCACCACTAATGGCACCTAAAACCGTCACTCCGTGGGCCCAGACACACCTACACCGCCGGGTACGGTTCAAGGTTGTAGAGTGTTAGCAATTGGGAGGCATTTATAGGTGTTGGTTTTGGATGGGGTGTTGGTTTTAGCACCCTCTACCTTAGGGCATCCCCAGGAGAGATAGTAAGCAACCCGCCAAAAATAATATATTATATGGTGTTTAGGGTGTTTGGGGAGCCCTCCATCTTGGGCGGGGCCGCTCATCTTGAGTCAGAGCCCACCAAAGCCTAGGCATACCCCCGGTATAATTAGGAAGCAATCAATAAGACAACGACACCTATTATCTGACATGAGATAAAGTAGGATATCGGAGTATCTGATATTAAAGTAATCTCTTGGCGGGCCGGAGGAGGGCCGCCATATGAACCATTTATGGCGTTGGAAGGCCTTTACTATACCCGGGCCGCTTCTAAATTATGCCGGACCGGACATTGGTGGGGATCAATTTATGCCGGTACCGCCACCTAAGAACCCGGGATGCCCCATTTTTGGCGTTGGCATGCCCTATGGCGAGGCTGCTGGGGACGCCCTTAGAGTTGTATGAGATTGGAAAGAAAAGTTCTAGATTTATCTTGAGAGTTTTATTTGTTCTAATTTTTATTTAACCGAACTTGAAGCAATGAGAAATATTTTTACAGTAGATGTAAAAGGCATGTAATATTAAATATATTATAACCAGTAAGAAAGTGCCATATTCGATTTTCACTTGTTCATTGTCTAACTCCTCCTAAAATTCTACTTCTGACAAAGTGTATTCCAAAAATTCTCTATGTTTTGAATACAAAAGCTTGAAATGAATTGGATGAATTCCAATGGATATCAATAGTGTAGGAGATGTACTAGATTAGACCGTCCAAAAAGTGCAACTCGCACAAATATCAACCCCCACCAAGGTCGAGGCATTTATAGTCGACCGAGTTCATTTAACCACTCACTAGGGTTATGTATTGTTGACATGGATGTAATCTACATTTTTCAGGAGAACAAAGTTGATGTTTATGTGGTGGCAACAACTTGTGATTGATTAAGGTTGGGGTATCTATAACCAATAAAATAAGATAGTTTGCATGTGTGTAAGAGGAGTAGTACCAAGGATTTTTTTTAAATAATTTTTTTTTTAAATTTTTTTTTGTTTCTTGCAAGGAGAAACATATTCTAAGAAAAATAGAATTATTTAAGAAAATCATGAACATGGAAAGTGTTAAAAATTTTGAAGCGTAAATTTTAGGGTTATAGATACAGTCTCAATGTATACATTAACCCACAACTGCTCATCTCAATGCTACTCCATTGCTTCAACAAATATCAAAACTCTTATGAGGGTAATCAATCACTTGCAACCACCACATAAAACTTAAACGTTGTTCATTTGAAAATATAGATCTCATCTATGTCAACATTACATGGAATGAACCTAGTGAGCAATTAAAAAATAAACCTAGTCCACCCTCATAAGATGCCTCGACCTTATCCTCACAAGAGTGTTGATAATTGTCATAGCCAAGCATTAGAATTTAGATGAGCAGTTATGGGTTAACCTATAGATTGACTATTTGTTACCCTAACTTTACTGCTTCAAAATTTGTAGCAATTTCCCTTTTCAAGAATTTTAGTTTATTTTTTGTATTCTTCTTAAAATTTGTTTCTCTTCTCAAGAATAGTAACACCCTGTTATTACTCCTAAACAATTGCAAACTCTCTTATTTTAACGGTCATAGATGCCTCGACCTTAGTAGAAATGCTGGGTCTACATGACATGCCAATCTAGCATGAAGTGGGCTGCTACCATGATGGACACTTCGTGTCAGGTAGACCCCCATGCCTACTAGTGCCCTCATATGTGGAAATATTTGGGAGGGCCCACCCATGCAGAAACAGAGAACTTTTATGCCACATTCAAAATGCATGTCCACCACCAGCTACGCACAGCGTTCGTTGGCCCCTTAAACAATGGGAAAGTCCGTTTCCAATGCGCGTCCCTTCGGGAGAATGAAAGACATTCCTCCATGCACGAGATTATGGTGGGGACTGGAAACCCAAAATTGCTCTACTACAAATCTGCATGCAGCACTACAGTTTCAAAGCGCAATACAACCACAAAACTGGCTGCATCAAACTTGACTCATCTTCGACACTGCGTGGCATTGAGTCTCTGTCGAACTGTAAGTTGGTCAGCATCGAAATTATCATGCTGACACAGATAAAACTAAGACTTGCAACTCCTAAATCCTTGGCAAGTTAGCAGTCCCTTCTATATCAAGGTTCAATAATTGATTAGCAAAAATAAAGAGGATTGTGAATTATTACCAAGTCTGGCTGGAAACTCGTTCACTTTTGAATGCAACCCTGTAAATGTCAGGTACCTTCGGCACAAGCATGAAAATGGAAAAGCGTGTAGAAAGCTGATGCACAGATGCAATTAACTTGCTTTGGTCACTGCTTTGCAGCACATTGCTCAGACCTACACATCAGTGTGGACAGACCGAAAGAAATAAGCGTAGCACGCTGGAAACAGTCCCCAACCTGCAAGGGACAAGTCACATTGGAACATGTGGCAACATATGTGGGAGGAAATTGACAGTACTGTTGTTGATAACATGAACAACTGGACCTATGAAATATTCTGTCTTATCACCTAAACTCTTTGGTGATAAGAGATGCTGCTCGTCTGTGGAAAGATAATACTTCACTAGCATCAGGCTCTTCAGTGTCATGTTAAAGATGGAACTGTGCCAAACCCGCCATCAACATTTCATGTATATCACTCACTTCCACTCGAGTTCCTCCAGATGTTAAGACCCACGTATTGACAGATACTCTCGCTCTTCAGCAACGCTCCCTCACATTAACAGTGGGCCACCCGGGAACACATCGGTAAATAGTATACCATCACATCAGACCACAAGTTCAACATATAAAATACCAAACATTTAACGAAGACATAGTCCGCAAAACATGTTAGTTCTACATAACTTCCATGGCATTATCTTCACAAACCACAGTGACATGCCACAGAGTGAGGATGTAACAGACTGAGAACAAGTATCTCTTTCAACGACAAACTTTATTCTTCCGTTACAAGAAGGCAATCCAGTGCGCAGGATGGACTACACTATCCAAACCTCCATAACTACTTGTGAATGAAGCCATTCCGTTCGCGCTCACGATCGTGGCTCCACCCTAACCTCGATGTCCTGACTACCACCTTTTGAACAAGTGGCTGCGATGGACATAGCTCTCCATCCGTGTATGCTCCTACCAGCTAAAGCCAAGTTTAGTAATTACAACTAAACAAGAATAATACACGTAAGCTGGCAGCTGCATCATTATGTGGGCGAGTTTCCAGAAAGACTCATCGGCCTACTATCCCTTTCACAATACGACTGGCGCTTGGGGATCATCTTCAACTCGAATGCGTCGCTTGTGTAAGGCTACTCGCAGCTCCAAAGCGCCCAAGACGGGGTTAGCTGATGGAGATCAACTTCAACTCGATTCCGTCAACTGTATGAGGTTACTCGCAGCTTCAAAGCGTCAGAACACAGAATTTTGTAGAGATAGAGGACCGGCACATCTACCAAGTATTCGCCAATCCCGCCAGCATTCGGTGAATCGCAGAGCTCATGTCTTCACACTCTCGTACTTTCTCAACTTGCTGCTTTGTCCGTCGAGCAATAAAGAGAATAAAGACCAAGATATGATTTCCCCCCGTGCACTTTGGCGACATCTCATCTCTGGGTATGTTGGGTCAGTAGTATTTAAACGTGTTTCCGTTATAGCCAGAGCAAACGACAGATGGAGAATATCGTATCGCGGGTAGCTCGTGACGAGGTTAGAAACACATGCACAAATAATATTTTGTCATTACCCTGATCCTTACACAGCAAATTTGCATGGAACGTGATGAGCATCAAAAAACGTCAACAAACAAGGGAGCTCCCTTCAGTCCAAGAGACGCCAGGTAAATGACTGCTCTACTCCCGAATCAGACATTCGGATGCCCCACCAGCTCATCTAGTGGGGAAGGCGGAGGTGTGATCCGGCAGCGGTGCAAAGTTTACTTTAGCCGCTATTGAACCGAAGGGAACTCCCTCGGCAAGTGTAGCTTGCCACTTACGCAACAAATTCTTTCACATACCTCGTATTAGACATGACCAAACCAGCCGCAGCAAAGCAGCGATCAGCAACCCAACAGATCACCACGCCTCCAATCGAGCGCATGTTCACATCGTCATGCGCACCGAAACCTCAGAATGTCCCCCATCTGGTCAGTGTCTCATCATGCACTGGAGGCATAGCCCAGCCCCCATCTATACCCAGACCTCATCACAAATTAAAGTTCTGGTACACCCACCCATCCCGAAATTCTTCTGAACAGCACACAGGAACAAGACCCAGACAAACTCCGAATTCTACTGTGAAACATCGTACTCTAACCCAAAACGGTTCGAATGCATGCAGCGTCGGCAGAGGGATGCGAGTCATCACACTCTAACCCAACGTCGGCAGACTTCGGAGAGAGGGAAGCGAGAAGTCATCATGGAACACACAACTTGAGAGCGTCGAGAAGCTAAGCTAATGGCCCCTTCTCACCTGACCCTAGCAAATAAAGGCTTTATTATGGAATAGTGCAGTGGCTCTGTTTTCACGGTGGAGGGTCAATAAGTGGTTTTTTGGTTAAAAGTGGCCAGAGAGTTAACCTCGTCATTCACACAGCGTTGTGGTATTATCCACAATCTCTACCACCTAGGCAGCGCAGAAGACCTCCGTCCACACCTGCTCCTTGCTAATACCCTTGCCGGATTCATAGCGCCTGCCCCAACGACAAGTTTTGAGTCTCTGCCGGGGTTTCTCTTTGCCACTAGGCAACGCCCGCAATTGCTCCGAGCGAGGGATTCCAGTAAAAAGTCGGCCCTTCCCCCCCCTCTTTGAATTGCTTGTGGTTTCATCTGTGATTGTTGCCGAATCCTTAAGCCTGCCGTGGATAGCTAGTTCGAAGTGAAGTGGCTCTGCGCCCTTCCCAAGTTCGGGTAGGTTGATGTACCTGGGGTTTTGCTTTGAGGGTGATCTCTGTGAGTCGATTGCGGTGAAGCTAATCAGTATCTATTCAGTATCTAATCAGTATCTAATCAGTAGAAGTAGGAGAACATGAAAAACGACCCAAATAACACCACGTACCTGACAGTGATGACTTCAGACACGGAGTGCTCTTGAGTGCAGGCAGCAAAGTACTACATTGCAAATCCCCAAGCAGGGCGCAACCAAGGAACGGAGAGAAGCAACTGCAAGATACAGATGAACCAGTCGAGTTCGAGAACAACCGATTGAAGTTCGGGAGTTCAGGAGAACAACGTATCATCTCAGAGGAATCTGTAGGACACAACTGACTTTACTAAAGCTAAAGCGGAAGATCTACATGGAGTCGGGTGGACTTCGATACTCCAGGATTTTGACTGATTATGCTCAAAAATCAACCTGGACAGCGGCTTCGACGCTCCACAGGGGTCCAACTTGATACAATGCCGCCCTTCAGTGCCTAAATGAAGCTGGCAGCACAGAAGAGTAGAGAAGAGTACTAGCAGGTACCGAATTCAAGCGATCAGCAGCAGAGCGTCATCCATTTCGTAACTGCAAGCTAATTAAACTTCACAGTGAGCTGTAGAAAACTCGTCGAAATCACAGGGTTCCGGACAAACAAGCCACAGATTCAACAGACCCACAACACAATTCGATATTCACGCCCAAGGAAGGGTCGTTTTTAACAAAAGGCGGGGAGCGAGCGGCTTTAACTAATACCTCGGTGTTAGCATCTTGGCCAATGACCAGAGACTGGTGTGACAGCTTTACACGTACGTAGAACCTGGAGCACAGGATGGCAAGTTCCAAAGGGTTGGCATTTAGGGTGGGTTCTAACGGGTTCAGGCCCCGCCCAGCAAGGACGCCACCTAGGATCGGGGAAGAGTAGTTAGTGACCAGGTGAAGAAACAAGCTTTGTAAAAGCTGATGATTATCACTTGAAAATGGTTAAATATTCATCAGCAGGGGGATAGTGGGGTAATATGTTCACGCAAGTCCATATTCCATATACCAAATGAAAGGTCGATGTCATCATGGGTATGAGCAACTAAAAGGTAAGACACATGAACCTCTGTGAATATCCCTTTGGCCATGAACATGAACCAATATGCCTTCACAAACCTACACTTGTTGCATTTCAACAATTATTGCGCTTAAACATGCAAAACATGTGGAAGAGGAATAGTCGGGATGGGCTACATACGTGGAGCTCATTATTCTTGCAAATATATGTCACTTCCGTGGAGTATAACATGATAAAGAGATGACCATATGTCGCAACCCTTATTAGTGCCCCTTAGCTTATTTTCACCGTTTCGCAACTCTAGCAGGTGTCACGAGCGCTAACCTTAACGTCCCACACACGTGCATAGTTAGCTCCCATACCAACCGCCAAGCTTATAGCTTGGTTACCAAACCCTCCTACATATGCATTCAAAACTCTCCCCTTAGTAGATAGCCGTTGGTTAGGTGCGGACTTTCATTCGTGGAAGTCTAATATTGAGTTGATCATTACATTGCCGGAGCAACTCTACAACAACCCGAAGCATACTTGTCAAGTTTGCCCCTACGTTGGGCCAATGTACATGGAAGCCACACCGTTCTGTTGAGGGCGGGGTTAGTCGGCAACGCCGCCTCCACATATAAGCTTCTAGGACTTTGGGCAGGGCCCCTACCCCACCGTCAAGTAAACCTTTGTCTCTCCTAAAAGGTTGGGGTCAGGTAGACATTTTCCCTTAGCTGCTAGGCCTGGAGCCCCCCAACATCTTCAAACCTCCATAACTTTGTATTTTGATATTTAATTCTATCAATCGACCAGTCCATTGACAACTACTCTTTGCATAGATGCCGATGGACTCCTCACTTACCCCATTCGGATAAGTATTGAGGGAATTATGATTGTTCCAACCTTGGTAGTCTTGTGTGCCATTCCCAAGTCATTGTTGTCCCATCACATCACCCCTTGGAGTGCTGGGCACTGTCCCTAGGCAATGCACCACTCAAATTGCCATATCTCCTAGCTCACACCTTCGATTGGGGAGTTCTTGAGCATTCTAAAAGCTGAACGCCATAATCTACCCAATGCTCATGGCCTTACCCTTGTGACTCTTAGTCTCTGTGGGTGGGAGGTGTTTTCAATGTGTGGGGCTTTCACCTACACTAGGATCACTTGGGCTCTCTCACCTATGGCGTCACAAGTCCCGGATGATACTCCAGGGTCCCCCTTGTGCCCATGGTGTTGCGGACACTCCCTATGGAGTGGTGCAGGATACCATTCGGCACCGTGGAAAAACCTATGAGATGAAAGATGTTGGGGTTTTTCCAAATCACGAAGGAGTCTTACGAATGAGCCTACAATATGATTGCAATCGCCATGATACAAATCCAATGCATTATGGGCACATATCTTGTCTTCATGTCCATAAACCATCATTTATGTTACCGAAAATGCTAGTTTTGTAAACATATCAATGTCTTTGTTTTTGTAAGCGAAGCAAGGAAAGGCAATCTTGCCATGGTCCATCTTGTCATGAATGATGGTCAACATGTTCCAAAGATGTTTAATAAAGAGAGCCCTTATGCATTGGTAAGTATTACGAGTGATTTTTTGCTACGCTTGGTGCTTCTCCAACTGCTTTGAGAAACTAGTGTGGGCGGCTGAACTTTAACATGTTGGAGAATGATAATAAAGGTAAGTAAATCGCATTTCTCACAATGAGCAAAATTATCACCAACCTTTTTTTTTATGTAGTGTTTAAATTAGTTCTATGTTATATGGCTAAGAGTTGAAAGAAAAATTGGCAGCAAAACACATATGTCATATATTTTAGGGCATTGCATGAAATGCAATAGTTAGTGAAATACCCTAAAATTGAGAATATAATCGGATTGTTGCCATTATAATAGAAATACATTTCCAATGGACCAAGTAGAACTTTAAGAATATCAAAGAGTCCACTAACCTGGTTGATTGTAACAAAAAAATTGTTCAATTTTGTTCCGCAAGGCAAGACTATCTTGACTACGCGTGTGTTGTTTGGCAACTTGCAGTATTTGTGAGGCATCATGTTTGCTTTGTCCTCAACTAGGGTGGTAAGAGTGGCAGTGGCTTGTTGAGTACATACACGATTCTTCTTGGTGTTCAAGTTTCTATGGTCTTGCAGATGCATACCACACTTGAACTCCTTACGGTTTATGTAGAATTTGGTTTTTGATAGCACAAATATGTGCCTCCATCCTATGACGCATATGTCGTGACCACTCATTGTGAGAACATTTACAAACACCCTGGAAGTGTATGTACTTGTCTATAGACCTCAGGTTATTTGGTATGTCGCATTCTTGTAGAGTAGGCCTAAAATTTGGTTTGAAGCGCGAGTGTTTGGTCTCTAGGAAAGAATGTAAGGCACTCGCAATCGCAACAAACAATTATAGAGAATTGTTGTATGCATGCATTATTTAGTGCTTGAAATCGTTTGGTGGGCTTAGTATGGTCTGATGTTGTCTGGGAAATCTCGTAGGCCCTTTTTCCTTCCTTCCTCCATTTCTCCATCAATTTGGAATTTCAAATAGAAGGAGAAAAGAAATTCAAAGAAGACAATGCACAAATGATAGAGGAAAAAGGTAATAAGATCTCAAGGAACAAGAGAAAAAATGATCTCAAAGAAGTTAAACTCTCTCTAATAGAAAGAAAAAGTCTGAAAATGGAGAAACAAAACATTTACAATGTAGAACTTGAAGAGAAGATGACTTGAAGGTCTAAATAAAATGAAGATACAAAATACTCTCAAAGAGGAAGGATGGTCCAAAATGAGAAGAGTATGAAGGCCTCAAAGAAAGGAAAAAGAATGAAGAAGTGGATCAAGGCAAATTATGGAGAGGTGTGGCGATTACAAACATGAGAAGGCAAAACCCTATAAAATGATATTGTGGTATGTGAAGAGGCAAGGATGAGGAGTGTCCCACACAATCGCAAGGTGGCAAATGTGCAAAGTCAACAATCCAAATGGTCGAGGGTTTGATTTTTCACAATTATATGATTAACAATTTCTAAATCATGTTTGTCCCAGGTTGTCTCATAATTTGAGGAGCTCATACATTGAATGATTATATTTATTGTCAGATTAGGTACGATTAGACTTCTCCGTTACTTATGCAGCCATAAGGTATGTGGATGTTATTTGGTTCGTTTTTTCATGCTCTCCAACTTCTACCAATAATTGGATTACACAACGAAACTTGTGTTGCATTAGCAAATCTTCGATGACACGTCTGCAAAAATTGGATTGGAAATTAGACCTCACATGGTTTAGTATTGGTTATTAAAAGTGTGTGTTTGGCGATTTCTTAATTGGCTACATAGGTTCTCCCAACTATGAAGTTCCCTATTAAGCGTAAAGTAGTTATTAATATTGGAAGACGTAGTCCAATGTGTTTGAGACATGTGTCTTCATGATGTTTGTTCTTTGATGCTAGCCAAACCAGGTCCGAGGTGCCACTAGGCCCTTCATCAAACCACATACATGTCAAATTTAGGGGGGTCAATTAAGGATTTGACCCACTTAAGACCCATCTCCCTTATAGGTCCCCCCAATCATATATTTTCTGGTCACATAATCAAAACTTCTTTCATTTTGGTGTCCATGCTTAGATGCACACCTAACCACAAACCCCAATATATATATGAGTCCAAATTATTGCTATGTTGGAGTCAGCCATAGTAGACCTGTGTTATTTGGATACATTTTCTTATGCAGTAACGGCTCGTAGGATATGCAAACACTCCATTATCTGTGTTGTATGGTTACCAAATCTAAATCGTGCTTGTACACATTCCCCTCATACAATGAATGTCTTAGTCCTTATTAAAATGACGATTATACTCATGTTAATTATGCGGCCATACAAGTCCCCCAATCATTACTTGGATCATGTAGTCCAACCTCTTTTAAATGCATAAGATTTTGGTGTTCATTCTTAGATTCACAAACAATCACGTACCAATAATATAAAGGTAGACCCAAATTATTTCAATTTTGTAGATTTCAAAATCTTTATATTTTCAAGATTTTAGATTTGTGTCCAAAGTTTGTGATTTGAAACTTTAGCAATTGTTTTAAGAGGCTTCTGTGGGTGGATCTTTTAATTTCATAAGAGGTTCTTGAGTGGAATTTCAAGAGGAACACACCGATTTTATCAATTTTGAAAATTAGATTGATCTTAGGGCCTGAATCGGGCATTTTCTCTTGCTAGTCCGAATTTTTGAACATTATTCTGTGTGTAGCTCCATCATAGAAGGTCCGATTGATGTTTTAGCGACATTTCGGATTCATATAAGTATTAAAGAATGAGAGCCGGGATTGATGTACATTTAAGCAACAAATGCAACAAATACTTGTCTTTGGGCATTGCTATTGGCATCGCCACTTGAAGGTGTGCAATCAAGGTGACAATGTTTGTTTGTGAGAGAGGGATCCAATTCGGTTTCTAACTTCATGAGGCACCCTTTCACATGTTTATTCGGGTAGTGTGCCTATTTTTGTATTTGTTATAGGCGCATAATTTTTGTTTAGACGTTTTGTGATAGTGAGGCTAGATTAATCATCGGCGAGACCATTTTTGTACACACGTGAAAACACATTTAAGGTGAAAACCATTTGTACCGTGTGTGGCGTTGTTAAACCTTGTGGTGAGACTGGATTAATGAGCAGTAGACCATAATAGTTTGTTTGTTAACATGATGCCCTATATGTTGCTCTATTTCCCTGGAAAGATAGTTGTAGGTGTATGTATTAGATTTAGTGCATGGTGAGGACCAAAAGATAGTATTATCGCTTACCCTCACCAACTGACTCCGACAGCGAAGGGGTTGAGAACAAATAACCTTTGGCTGATCCCAATGAGGGTTTTTAGCCTATTTCGACGTTGGGAACTTCACCGGTCACTCAATTCTCAATTACATGTAGTTGGGAGGAAACGGAGGACGATCACCGCAGTAGAATCCGAGATCGGTTCTCTAGGAGGGACACATGTATTCCACTTAATGAGTGGAAGCTCCATTTTAGGACATGGAGCCGTGAGCGGAGACAAAAGATGTCCTATTTCAATGATTGGTATGCCTTCGAGCATTTTTCTCAACATTTGGAATATAAGGCGCTCCAAAGCTACGAGGAATGGACTGCAGCTCATGTGGCCGAGCTTTTCAAAGTGAAAAATTAATGGATTCATAAAGTCGAATTGGTTATGGTGTTGAAAGAAGGTGTTATCATGGATATGCTTTTTGTCCAAGTTGATAATAGTTTGGAAACGAAACATGAATCACCATTGGAGAAAAAGTCTAGCTGATGGAAGGGTGGTTCTCATCCATTAGTGCTTAAGACACCGATGCATTATTTATCGAGGTTGGCCTAAGTCACGCAAGCTGCTATAGACGCTCTTGAATCTTCTTCTTATTTTGACCATTTACAAGAATTCTTCCAGTATCTCAAATGGAAGTACATGGGCAATCGTCGAGACCGGATGCAAAAAATCCAAGATTTTTGAAAGAAAAAAGATGATCTTCCCCAGAACCATGTATATGAGGTTGGCACAGTTTGCACGAGAGACGGGAAACATTCTTACATAGCAACAATTTGTTGACCTTTTTGTTTTTAAACATGACAAGAGGGTACATGAATTGGTCTATCCCAAATTTCTGACCAAATGTGAAAAAAACCTATGTTATTACAAGCATTTATGCTTGTAAAGCGTATCGACAACGCAATTTGCATAGAAGAAGCGGCCAAACTTGCCGTAACAATGGCTTTGGAGCACTCCAAACTAAGATTGAAGCATGAGCCAAAACATTCACATGTGCAATGAAGTTTGGCTGAGATGGAGTCCAGTCTGACTTTTAATTGTTGGAAATGTCGAAAAGATGGCCACGACAAGAGGGATTGTCTTGATTCCAAAGCAAATAATGACAAGGAGAAGGCCAAAAATCCTTCTCAAAATAAGAAACCCCAACAAAAGCCAAAACGTAAGACATTGTGGTGCACCCATTGCAATCGAATCAACCACGATGTTGATGCTTGCTTTGAGCTTCACCCGGAGTTGAGAGCATTGTTCTCTTTGAGTGGTTCTTCTTCACCTCAGAAGAACAACTCACTCCAAGCTCAAATGGGTGAGCTTCAGGACCAAATGAAGCAGCTAGTGGCTTCTTCAACTCAATTTGCTGAAAATTGGGTTTTTTCGAGTGCAAGGGAAGATAATTTTGCCTCCACAATACCCCATTACGACCCATTTATCTACAAAGCTTCAGGAGAATTAGTCGGAGCAGTAGCCTAGACGAGTTTTGATGGACACATGGGCTCAACCTGTCATAATTGGCAAGCTACTTGCCAATGCGTTGGGATTGATGGCTTCATATTTGGAACCATGCCCATTTACCATCTTGACCTCGTTAGGGGCCAGAAAACGGGCCATTGGACAAACGAAGCAGCCTCTTCGTTTGATATTCCATGTGGAAACATGGCCAATTTATTCACATTTCTTTTTGAAATGTACAATTACAGGTGCCACCAATTACAATATATTGGTTGGCTAGCAAGCCCTCTACCCTCTTGGGTTTGGTTTGGATAACTAGACCGACGAGGCGTGAATTCAATTAGGATGGTCTTCTAAAGATGGAAGAAAATAAATGATTCTAGTTACCTTCGGCGCATTGGCTATGTCCATGGCAACTAAAGTTGTGTTTGGTTGCATTGCAACCATAGATTATCTACCTTCCGGCGCTACTTTGTTGGAGGAATATTTCGCCTCAATTGGAGAATTTGAAACAAAGTTAAAAAATCCAACTCCTCCACATTTGCCGATTCGACACCCAAAAGATCCGCTTCCTCCTTGGGGGACCCTTGAGTTGTTATCTCAACAACATCAAAAGATTGTAAGTGGCTTGTCTTCAACCTCCGTGGATCCTTCTTGGAGTCCAAACACCATTTTATGATTGATTCGGTGGCAACCTCGTCACAAAGGTATCACCGTCGTGGAGTTATTTGCCGGTATAGGGACTGGATTAGCAGCAATCATGGAGGCGGGACTCTCAGTGCGAAAGTACATCCATGTGGACAATGCATTGGTATCTCGTTGAGCGGCAAGACATCATATCAACCAATTGATGGCTTTGTTTCCCGAGCAATTACCTCAGTCTGCAGTGGAAAAAACATTCTCAGGTCTTCCCAATGATGTTTCTCTCATTGCACAAGAAGATTTGAGACGCCTAGGACGTGTGGACTTGTTGATTGCATGTTGGCCTTGCCAAGGTCACTCACGTGCACAAGCAGGTTGTGATCTTGATGACCCCCGATCCACCCTCTTTTGGGAATTGATGCGGATCATGGATTGGTGGTTCAAACACCAATACACTCCCCTTGGATACATCTTGGAGTATGTAGCACTTCTAGGTGACACTAGAAGCAAGATTGTGGCAAATGGGCAAGATTTGGGTCCCCAATCTTTTTGGATGCCGTGGGAGTGGGTTCTTATGCTCATCGACCTTGATGGTTTTGGACCAATTTGGTTCCCCATCATCTACTTTCCATTGCTCTTGCTCGGATTTCCATACCAATGGGACACAAGGTAGACGACATCTTCGATGCCAACATGTCCTCGCTACCGGTGCTCAAAAACGAGTCTATGCCTTTGGCGTTGGTCAACAAGGTGGAGGCACCTCGTGGTGTATTCCCAACCTTTCTAACTTATCCGGGTTCCTACGCATTTCGGGCACAAGGACCAGGCATGGTGTGGGATGCAAACACTCACACTTATGAGGTGCCCGATGCGGATGAACATGAGAGAGCTATGGGTTTCCCCACTCACATTATGGTGTCACATGACATGACTGAAGGTCAATGTCGCTTTGTTTTGGGCCAAGCTATGGATTTGATTTCCTTAGTTTGGTTCCTAGGTATTTGTCTTGCCTTTCAACAGCACATGGATGACCGGTTGATGGCTCTAGGGGCAAATGTGAGCCCAATATTATGCCCACATGTCAACTTAATCATAAAAATTACTAAAACCTTATAATTGTGTTTGCTTGAGTAGTCAAAAGGATAAAAAGGGGTGAGGAGTTAAAAGTCTAGATTGAAGTGAGTTAAGTGGTAAGTTAGGAGTTATGTAGGGCAAGAGGCCGAGGAGAATTAATGGTGGATCAAGTTAAGAAGTTACGTGTGAGTTCTAGGGGGAGGTAAAAGCAACTAAGGGAGTGGGGAAGTGGAGCTTTAAAAGGGGGAAAGGCCAAGGAAAGAGGCCTAACCCCGTTTTTCTTTTCGGGCAGCCTGAAAAATGCCGGGCAACGCGAGAAAAAAGAGAGGCTTGGAAGGGTCTCGGGGGGCAAGGGAGCAAAGGCTCATTATGCATGGGGTTGAGAAGAGGGTGAGAGAGAAGGTGAAAGGGGGCGAAGCTCTGCTCCATTGGGGAGGATGCATAGGCAGAGGTGAGAGAGAAGGAAAGGAGCTCTCATTCGAGAGAAGGGGAGAGACAGGAAAAAAAAAAAAAAAAAAAAAAAGACTAGGAGAGGAAGGCAGAAGCGCTGCTGGGATTGAGAGGGGCGAATGAAGAGGCGGCGAAATGTTCCATGCTAGGAGGGGAGCAGATCAAGAAGTGAGAGGAGTGCATGTTGCCGAAGCCAACGATCATGCTGGCCAGCCAGGAGAATGACTGAAGAGCAAGGAGGCTAGGGATAGTGCATTGCGGCGCGGCATGGCAGGGGAGCCGTTGGACCTTCCGGTGCAGATCCAGAGGAGCATTGTTCTAAAGCTTTGTGGGTAGCAAGAGCCCAACCGTTTCCGAAAGCTCTTGGGGAGCCTTGCAATCGCTCCCCCTGACTACGATGGTCTCTCAACACATGGGCGATGTGGAGGCGGTATGAGCCCAAATTGTGGGCCCATATGTGTCTTCAGACAGTGAAGTTGTTAGAACCTGCATTTGAAACTTCTTTTTAATTGAAAAAAACATAAAAAAGAGTGTAAACTTAGTTTTGATTTGGAATTTTGTGTAAGAGGGTTAGTTGATACCTTGTGTTGAAGCAGTGTTGGAGTTAGTCAGGATTAGATTTTAGGTAGGGTTAGGGGGTAATTTTGCAACCTTGAGGTTAAACCTTAAGGGCTGGGGTTTATTGGTTGAAATAGGCTTGTTGGTGTTCATTTTGGGGGCTTGGGAAGGTCGTTTTGGGCATGAGGCCGTTACTCCAGTTGGGTGAGATTCGGAAATCTCGGATCGGAGGAGGGGGGTCCTCTGTCTCGGCAAGGGTTCCTAGAACTCTCAACTCTCGAAGCTATGTGGGCCGAAGGCGGCCGGAGGGCGAAGCTCTTGAGGATTTCTAGCACGGGTTGAAGGAATGCAGCTGGTGTTCAGGTGATTTCGGAGGTTAGTGGTAGCTGCAGATGCCACAACAGCTAGTCGAAGTCTACTGGCAAGCTGCAATCGTGAATGACTGAGGCTGAGGCGGAACCAGCTCTCTGTTCGGGGATACAAGCCGAATCTGGCTGGCACACAGGATTGAATCTCACGCGCAAGGAGGTTCCTGATCACTGGTCAAGGCTTCTGCAAAGAATGAGCTGACTATTGAATGGTTTGGGATTCCAGCACAGAGTGTGGATGGGAGCTCGGGAGGATAGATGTCAACTGCTGAGGACCGAGGAGCTAAGGGGAATTCTGGAATCGGTGTGAAGAAGGACCAACTGGAAGAGTTGGACTAACTAGGAAGAGTGATTAAGGAGTAAGAAGGAGAAGCCAGCACAGGGAGCTCGGCCAACCACCTCGGCTGACGGGTGTTGACGGGCTCTGGTGAGAGGCAAATAGTGTAGATTCTGGAAGGGATGAGAGCTACTGAAGGCGGCAGACTGGTGGCATTGGGAAGGCTTTGGGGTCAGTTATTAGGAGGTTAAGGGTATTCATTAAGAAATGGTTGGGATTAGTAGGGGGGTTAGGTTAATCAATAGAATTAATTAGAATTAGTTAGGAAGGTAGACATTAAGGGGAGCAAAGGGAGTTGTGATGGTCCAAGCTGCATAATGTATTGGTTTTATGAAGGAAATGTAATGCTAAGCGATCACAAGGTGTGAGAGTGTTTTTAAACACTGATAACCTTGTGTTCTCTAATAAAGAATTGTGAGATTTAAGAATGACAATGTGTAGTGACAGTGTGACCTAAAGATGCTAGGTTAGTGTGAGGCCCAAACCCCCACCCCTCTGCGTCTGTAGTCCGGGGGGGGGGGGGTTGGTGATTCACATTCCCCACTAAGTGTGCACCTACCCTTGGTATGGGTAGGGTTTAATCCTAGGCCTTAGTGAACTCACGGCTTTTATTTCAAAGCACGAGTACAAGCATTAAATAATGCTTTCTCTACATTAGCTTCTTCTTGTCACCAGTTCACCTCTCGGTTCAACAATCCACACTTAACCTATTCAAATCTAACCACAAGTGAGAGGGGCTTTGGCCAAGCACCAACCCTTCACTTCCATTCTCCTAATCAATGTCCCTAATCCCCTACTTAAGCATGCCTAAACCCTTACATATTAGCCTCAGCTAATACCCCTTGATTAAACAAACCCTAGATGCCCCGGCTTCCAAACTCAGTCACCCTTGAGTCGCCGTAAAAGTGCGTTGTTCACCTCCGGGTCCTGGCCCGTCAAAGCCCGTCACCCAGCTGGGTCGGCCCACTGGTTCTGATCCCTTCAACCTTCAAAGCCTCAGCCCGGCCCGCTTTCGAGGCCCCTGGCCTAACCTCCTCGGCCTCTACCATTCAACAGAATCAGCTGCGTGCTTCTCCAGTCGGCCACTTCATGCTGATCCAACACTCATTGCCCAGTCAATTTGAATGCAACCTCTTCGCAGCCAACAATTCATCCACCCTCACCAGCCTTGCATCTTGCCTTAGATGAATCAATCTGAAGGCCTCTCCCTGCCATCGAGATCCTACCCTTCCTGGCCGTAATCCCCTGTTCCTCTCTCAGCCTCAGTCTGCTTAGTCTATGTCACTACTTCCCTGCTTGCGAATCCTCAAAAATTATCCATTCCGAGCGCAGCATTCCACATTCTGAATACACCCTTGAATTCTATCATGTGAGCGGTGGGTAATCCAGCAATGGATTGCAGACTGTGCGCCCATGAGTCATCCTTCATGCACCCCCCTTTCTAGATGGAATAAGTGCACCGAGTTCCCTCAGTGTGGGTTCCTCCTTATCCCCCCTCCCGATAGTTGGGTGCATTGAATTCGTGCTGCCGGATGAGCTGCTAGACTGCCGGACTTCCATACCTGCCCAGCCGAACTCTCTTGTTGCGGCAGCCTCTTGCCCATTCCACTACCCACATTGCACTGGCTTTTCCTTCCTCTGCGGCCACCCAACCGCAACCTTTTTTTTTAAGCAGCCTCCCATTCCCAAGCTCTCCACTCACCTTCTGCTGCATTGCATGCACTCCCGCAACCATCCCCCTTCGCCTCACGAAGTGCCTCCCACCGAACAGAGTAGGGTCCCCTCCCTGATCCGGGAAACCAGCTTACCTCATCCGTTGGCAACTGCCTCAATGCTTTAATAAAACCTTCTCAAGGCCTAAAATGAACACCCTCCTTGCCTAACCAGGCTAATAACATCACCTCAACCGAGGCTTAAGGTCCTTAAGCTTAACTCGTACCCTTAACTATTCACCCCCACTACTCTATCATACTTGAGCAATTTCCTTCTTCCTTTTCAACACTAACGCCTTAATCTATCGTCAGGCTCAATCCCACTCAAACTAGAACTTACACTCTTTTTACGTTTTTTTTTATATCAACTACAATTCAGGTCCTAACTCTTAAAGACTTCTAATCCTAAACACATGTGGGCACGTCAATTTGGGCTCACAAAACCACACGATAGGGTCATTCACGATGGAGAAACCGCCATCCTATTCTTTAAGATTGTTATTTGAAAACTTAGGGTCAACACCTCTATATGAAGCAGTCTTGGATGGAAAAGATGTATGCATGCACTCGTTGCCGGAGCCACCAAATGAGGATGTGATTGCCACGAATTTGCTCCCAACTCTGCGTGTCCAATTGGACAATTATGCCAAGGACAACAAAAGTCGATATGTTTTTGCATATTGGTCGTTGTTGGTTGCCAAGGGCATTTTCAAAGAAGTGTTTGTGTCCTTTTTGTTGGTAGGACACACGCACGATGATATTGATGCATCTTTTGGGCGGTGGAGCATGAAGTGCGAGAGGAGGATTTCCCAACAATCCCATTGTTGATGAAGTCGTACATAGATTTGGAGAACGTTCCCGTCATCCCCCATATGATCGAGGAGGTTCCCGACTTCAAGGCATTTATAGAATTGTATATTCGAAGTGGGGCTCACCGATTGATCGGGCATACGAAGGCACAACAATTCCGGTTCTACATGCGTGACGATGGTGTCCCCGCCATGCAATACAAATTGTTGTGCACGGCACAAGACTGGAGCCCACCGGAGGGTCTCCTTGTATGGCGCGTTGATGGGGAGGGAAGGACAATGTTGCCAGACGGAGAGCCTAAGCCTTGCAAACCAATACCCATGAAAAATTTGGAGGATATTCTGAAAGGCATATCAGGTTTCATACAATATTGGGAGAGTTTGAGGGTATCGGATGTTGGTGGATCGTGTTGGCTTCGTTACGGAAATTGGATACAGTATTGGATACATGTTTGTGGCGCCTTGGCAAACCTTCACCAAGATACACCCCTTACTTTGAGGCATGGATTTTGGCCGCAAACACGTGTCAATGTACAAGCTTCGGAGGCTAGTCTTTTGGGAAATGGAGAGGTTCGAGAGGAGTTTGATGTGGACGACCATTACGTTGGGCCTGCAAGTAATCGTCCCCCACCATCTTTCCGCATTGCAGTGGATTGTCATGAAGGCTATATGTTTATTTTGCGTCCTGGAGATGAGACATATGCAAAGCCTGTATGGGTGGCAAGAGCTTTGTCCAAACCAAATTTTATAACTTCCAGCCCTCATTTTCGGCAAATTGAGGTGGAGTACTACCGACCAATGGCACAGAATGAAGATGTGGTTTGGCATTACACCGGCTGGGATACAAACCCAAACTTTCGGTGGAAGGTGGATTCGGAGCACGGTCCATCTTGGATAGATACAGATTCCATATTCATAGCATGGAAACCACGGAAAAATCAAAGTGGATCAGTGTCCATCCCTCAAAAGTACATAGCATTTGCTATAGACAGCCTTGCTCGGATCGAACAAGAAGCATGCCACATTGAATGAGAAGTTGGTAGGATTGTGTTTTCATAATAATTATAGTTCCACATTTAGCTATAGTAAACACATATTAGTCATATGTGTGCTCCGCAAAATAAAAGTAGAGTGTGGGTTGAACTTAGGAACGCTCCAACTCCAATGGAGTTGGATGAATATCCATATACAATATTTCATAACAAATGTGACCTTTATTTTATTATTATTTTTGGGACTAAATTGTTGAGTTGAATGAATATGCATTTTTTGCACGACGCTTCCAAGGTCGTAGTATCTATATTTTACTTCATATGCTAATAATAGCCATTATACTATATGATTTCTTTTGTGGGGTTCGTTTTAAGTGCTTTACCCAATGTGCTTATATCGCCAAGCATTGATTTTGAGATTAGACTGATAATATATTTGAGATTGTTGACAATATAATTTCGGGTGAATTCACGTTGTTGTGGTCCATATATTAATTTGAGACAAGAGAAAGTCTCAAATTAACGAATATAGTGTTCTGTGCTGGAGTGAGAGATAACTTGACTCATTGTGTTCATTTGAAGAGAGAATTAGAGTTTTTGCTAGGGTTTGACTTTCTTCCTTCTCTGTGGAGGTGTGTTATGTATGTGTGCCTTTGCTATGTTTTAATTTGAGTTGTTAGTGGTGGTTGGTATTCAAGTTGTGGTGACACATGATCGCTACTTACATGACATAGGATTTCTCACTGAATAGCATTTTTTCATTGGTAAAATGGATTGTTTACCTGTTTGTGGCCGGATGGAACTAGGCATATAGTTCCAAGGCATGACCAACGCGCTCCCTTAGTATGGGTAGTACATGAGGAGTTGGGTCACTTTGGGGTGCGTAGAACATATTCCATGTTGCGCAACCAGTATTGGTGGATTTACATCACGGGTAGATCACTTAGTGCATTTTAAAAACGACGTGCGGCATAATATAGAGAGGATTAAAATCATTTGAAATAAAAAATTATAAGGGAATTCCAAATAATGAAAGGGCCATTAAATGTAGACAATCTCATTATAAGTTAGATGGACATAAAACGTGGGCCATTATTTTTTTGTAAAATTAATATAGGGGCTAAAGATAAGGATCCTAGAAGGTATGTTTAGTATGGTATGTAAATGGGTTTAGGACTCACGGGGATGGATGATAATTGGGATTTCTGTCTGTCCAAAATTACTTAAAAGGAATATAGAGTACAAAAAATTGCAGTGACTTGGAAAATATAAGTAATGGAAGGGTGCAAACAAATGGGCCATTTTTAAAATTTAAGTAACTATAGGAAGGCTTTAATTCAACCCTTGAAGGTAAATAGCCCCAAAACAAAAAACCCCCAGCCGCACGTGATGCACAAAAATGCCTTAGAGTGATCTACCCGTGATTTACATGTACCAACATGTTGCTACCTATGTTGGTAGGTGTGAAGTATGTGATGAAGTTCGATCAAGTTTCAACACCTTGTCGCCCCAATTACGTCCCTTGCCTATTATGGGTTTAGAATATCGATGGAATTTGAATTTTGTAGGACCACTCAAGCTTACACCACATGGGGCAAAGTATATTTTGGTGATGGTAGACCCTTTTAGCAAGTGGATTGAACTTATTGTTTTACCTCAAAACTCAACTACTATATTTTTGGATTATGTTTTAGTGCGTTTTGGAGCACATGCTGAGGTGTTAACTGATCAAAGAAGAGAGTTTATTGATTCCTTTGAGGAGTTGTGTACCAAATCCCTTATTGATCATTGCATTACATCACGAGATCATCCAAAGGCGGATGGTTTGGTTGAACATGTTGTTCAAACGATCAAACGAGGTTTGTGTAAATATGGTTTATTGCGAGGCAACCATCATGATTGGGACCTTATGCTCCCATGGATAGCCATGGGTTACCGATTCAGTAGGCAAGCATCATTGGCTTCGTATAGACCTTACTAATTTTTGTATGGAAGAGAACCTTTGTTGTCAAGTTCAATTCGAGAAAAACTTAATCCAGTTGTAGACTTGGATGACCCAGAAGTTTGGGCTCAATGTCTACATGAGCAGGTTGAGTTCTTCAAACGAGCCATGCCTATGGCCATGGAGAATTTGTTTATCACCCAACATCGTGATACGTTGCGATATGCTCGTATTCGTAATAGTGCTTATCAACCTCAGTTGCGAAGATTCTCCAAGGAAGATTATGTCTACTTGCAACGTGAGGCACCCATGACTTTGGACGTCAAAGCAAGGCGTACAATCCTTCATTTGAAGGATCTCCTTCCAAGTGGCATTTTGCTACTTGAGGGGAAGGATGGACAAGAATGTTGAAAGCATTTTAAGAATTGCGCTCCTTGCTACCTTCCCATTGAGCGGACCTTACATCCCGAATTGGCGGTGGTGCTTGAAGGTCTTCCATGTTTTATTTGTAGCAAAAAGAAAGGTGCAGAAACCATGTTGTGTGACACATGCCAATGAGGCTAGAATATGGCATGCTTAGTTCTGCCCTTGAATTCACTGCCTTCAAGTGATCAGATTTGCCCTTGATGTTGGAAATCCTTAGAACATGCTACGTCTACAGACAAACATTAATTGTTTCTATGAGGGATATTCACTATTGTCATAACAAAAACATTGTCATTTTTTGTGACTAGGCGCCAAATATGCGGCAGAACATAATTTGATGGGTGAATCACGAGAAGATTTGACAACAAAAATCGTCAAAGGCGACAAAAGATGAGGCACAACATTTATTCCCAACCTACAAGTCTTGTTGTGATGTTTTTATCAAGTTATTCCTATGGTCGTCGGCCGACCCTTAACGTTAACCAAGAATGTGGAGAAATATTGAGCTTCATCTTTGCCATGGCAATTGAACCAACTACATTAATTTATGTAGACCTAGTTGATAGACATGGGTATCTTTCTCAACTAAAGGGATAAATTGAGAGTGTGTTAGTAACACACTCTTTGTTATTTTATGTATGGTTTTCTTATTTTATTTTTTGCACAATGTGTTATGTGTAACGATGTATATTTACATGACAACTATTATGTGGCATGGTGTCGAGTACCAAACCATGTCTTAGTTAGTTAGTCTTTAGCTAATTAGTCATCTTGCCTAGTTTATAGGCTAAGTATTATGTTAATACAACCCTCGGGGTAGTTACCGAGATAAAAGAGTTTTCCAAGAATTACTTTTGTCTTGTGGGACCTAGCCACCTTTTGAGAGGTTCTCATCCCCTTGCTATGGGACCTTGCCACATTTTAGAAGGTTCTCATGCACTTGGTATAGGACCTACTTAAAGTTGGGTTTGGAGGGATCAAGGCACATCGGCTCCCTCGGTTTGGCATTCTTGCCAAGTCAAGTCTTGTAGTTGTGTATGAAAAAGAGAGAATTTGTGTTGTAATGTTGCTTCAAACATGGCGGTTTGCCATTGAATAAAATTTATAAGTCTCATTTCATTTACTTCTACACTTTTTGGTTCTCCCCATGTGAAGTGAGAGATAGCTCACCTAATATGAGTGAATATAGAGTTGTGTATGAATATTAAGAGAGGTCATATCTCCTCCATTACCTTATCTTAGATTCATTACTCATTCATTGAGAATGTGTTGGTAATACACTCATTGTTATTTTGTTGTATGCTTTTTCTTTTTTCTTTTTTCTTTTCACACAATGTGTTAGGTGTAACGGTATATATTTACATGACATTCCGGGTTCAACTGACTTTTTACCATATGTTGGTGAAAAAATATTTGGCTTGGCCAAACGACGACTCCATATAGAACCAGGAATGGATGATGATTCGCATCATTTCGTCAAGATCAAATTTTCTCACCCAAAAGCTCCTACAAAGGCTTTGAGGACAAGCTTGCATAACTTTCTTTTAGCATCTATGGAGCATGATCTTGAAGTGGATGTTCCTATATTACTTACTGAAAACAGAGCATCCAATGTTGTAGAGCTAGTTCATCATGTCATTATAGTTCTAGAAAGTGACTACAATGTTCAACAATGGCATATTCATTGAGTACCATATGTAGTAAAGAAAACTTGTTTTGCAATGCAGGCTAGGATTGGAGAAAAATGCACTCAAAAATTACCGTTGTCAATTTTTGCCCCTAAATACTTTGGAGTTTTACATATGGGAAGCAAGAATAAGGATTTCGAGCAGTTTTTTTACATTTTCCCTAACGGTATTGCAATGTGTGTAAAAAATACTTGATGCAGGTGGGTCAAATCATGTCTTGATGTTCCTAATGTCTAGCCAATTCAAAGAGGAACTAATCACACCGCTCATTAGATTATAACGCTTAAAGGAGCTAGCTTCCAGTTGCAGCAAAGACAACATATGATATACAAACGTCTCTTTGACAATAATGAGGTCATTGATGTATAATTTGAAATATTTTCAAACCAGTTGATTATGAGAAGGACCTCTTTTACACGAATGGCAGTACTACTCGTCGCAATTTAAACCGAGATATCTCCATTGTGCAATTGAGTAGGTGAGAGTCTTCTAGTCTTGTTGTTGTTGAAATCTCAATGTCATTTTTGTTCCTAGCCTTGGAATCGAAGCAGTCATTGACTTGGTCTCTAAGTACGGGAGTGAAGCCAAAGAATACAAAATGAGCATAGGTCCTTCTTTAGAGTGTTCATGCATCAATTTTCAACAAATGATAATCAAGTTCAAGAAATGCAAACAATACTATAATTGCAAGCATTTGTATTATGTTTACCATATTGCTTGTGGCATGTAATGCGATGAAGTCCATTTCATTCATGCTACATCTATTAGCTTTAACAAAATAAAGCATTTTTTTCCCAACGGAATTCTTGACCGCATTTTAGTTCTATAGTACATTTCATTGGGGACCTTGGAGTTGTGAACTTATTATCCATTCCATCTGTTTTTTTGAATTTTGAAATTATATCATTATCATTTTGAACATTTGCAATTTTGAACTTTGTTGAGCCGGTTTAATTTTCTTCACATGTTCTATCTATTGCTAGAACAAGATACCTTAATCTCTTATACTCTAAGTCAAATAGACAATTATTTCAAAACCATTTATTCACATATGTCATCTCAAAATGGAAATAATTGGTCCAAAATTTGCTCCTTTCAGTGAAATCCACGGTTTTAGGTCACAAAATTAAAACTTTTCACTTCACCATTCATGGATTTTTGCTCATTGCTCATGGATGTACGCTCACTGCTCATATCATAGTGTCATTGACATGATAAACAATGATGTCGTTGTAGAAGTGACTACACCGGTTGGGAAAGGAAAGCGTAAACATGTCACAACGACTAATGAGGCAAAGCCCCGGGGGGTGCAATCCATTGTTAAGTTGAACACCCCATGCAATATATATATATATATATATATTACATAAAGCATCACCAAAATGAGTCAAAATTTTATAATTTTTTTTCATGAGTAGATGTACATACTATCTATTACACAATAAAAAACGATAACCAAATTTGATGATTTTGTTTTTATTTATAAAACATGCCGTTTCTAACTAGAATGACGCATAATTGAAGTAAAACAATTACTACAAAAATGAAGATGCTTAAATTTTTTAGAATTTATATATATATTATCAATGGTTATGCATGTATAGGAAAAATATCATAATTTTTGAAATGATCTATGGCATGTAATATAGGGTAGCAAACTTTTATCGCACGTGGTTATGAAACGTAAGGGGGTGTGATCACCCCGTGGGCATAGTCAACATCTGCCTCTCACGTTAATATCGTTGCACCCTCCCTTTCCCCTTCTTCAACCACACCTGGTATTTCTGCAACTAGAAACTATGCCTCCTCTACTTCCCGTATTTTACGCTTTCAACAAGTGTCAAAATCCAACGGGAGTAATGCCTTACCTTCAGAGCCTAGTTGTTTGGTCTTTTTGGAGAAGACTTAGATACCAACAATGATAGAGATTGGTGTATATGAGGACACGCTTATGTTGAAAGCAATCGATTATGTGAAGGTTAGTAAATTGAACGTTGTAATGTTGTCCATTATATTTTAATTATTTCATTATATGCCAAATGGATCGTTCTTGGGTCTAATTTTTACTTTGATACTTTGTTCTTAGGTGGGCTTTGGGTAGAAGAGAAAAGTGTCTTCAAAGGATTGCACATTTGGGGGTTCAATCTAATTATTGCAGACTTGGCAAAAAGTCTTCATGTGCCTAATGTTTCCTCTCCTCCTAATAACAACCCCCCTTGGGACATTGAGGCTCAACCACACTAGTAAGAACATTAAGGCTCTTTTTGAATTTGCTTTTGCATATCTCACCGATGACGGCCCCTTGCTCTTATATATTTGTCCCTGAGAAGAAAGATGTTAGGGTTGATGTGAGGACATTTGCAGCCTCTTATGGTTTTAAATTGCAAAAAGATTGGTGGGGTTTCAATGAGTTGCCATTGTGTTCTTCACTTGACACATCTTTGGCGGTACACACTAAACTCTATTATATTTTGCCTTCAATTTCTCCTTCTCCTTCTCATTGTATTGTAATTGTTCAATTGGATTTCATAATCCCGCACTTAATGTTGAGTTGCGGTTCCTAGATTCGTTGTTTTCGCATCATATTGTTTCTTTGTTCCAATCCCAAGTCGGAGTTTGTTTTCCAAAATAGGGTGCAATGTTTGAGGTGGATGTGAAGGCCTTGGACATGTACTTCAATCTCACATTGGCAAGCACACAACTCGGGGAGGTGACTATCAGAATTTTAGAAACCACGTGAGATAAAAAAAAAAAAATCAATTTAATTCGTTGAGGGTAAAATTTATAAATTCATTAGATCTACCATAGCATTGGAAATACGTCCCCTACATGATTATATGTAAAATAAGGTGGTGAATAATTCCTTCATTTTAATAATCAATAAAAAAAATAGGGTTATAGATATTGGATTCCCCTTAAAGTGTGTAGTAGGATCAATACAATAATTATGGCTTTTGTATTTAGCTTTCTTGTATTTGAATGCAATTTTTTTCGGAGTAGGTAGTTGTGCAAAAATCTATGTCTTGTCACAATTGATTATAATTCTTGTTTTGTTCTATTCGTGTTTACAACTTGTCTATGTTAGCTTGTATATTTTGTTATCTCTATGTTTATTGGTAACTCTTTAACTAGAACCCAAATGCTATTAGTTGTGTTTTGAATGGTACTTTGAATGGTCTAGGATTGGTATAAATAATTGAAACCAATTGAATGACAAGATGAATGGTATGGAATGTTTGTTGCTCACATAGTTGATTTTGCAATGCTATAGTATTCCGTCCACTATTTGGTACTTGTACGATTCATTAAAAAAATATGATGCCAAAAATTAGCCCTTTAAATAATTACAAATAAATATAGGGTGCTAAAAAATACGTCAGAGTAGCTTTATATCTACAAATAGGGTGGAAAATCTTATTGAGAGGTGCATAAATATCCCTCATTAAATACTCCATTATTGCACGTGGTTACAAAACGTAAAGGGGTGTGATCGCCCCGAGGCACACAACTCATGAATAGTGAGTGCCATGGAGAGGTGGTGGGGAGAAGGACTCCGAATTGATGCAAATCTTAATTGAGGCTTTAACAACTCATACATCGGTTGTCCCTTGATGCATATGCATCCACAAGTTGTTATTCTCATAATTACCATCAATATGTTCTAGGATCATCATACTACAATATTTCTTAACTTCATTGCATTTCATTGCCATGTGCATCTGTTCATGCTTGCAGACGTGGTGGTTGCCATCTAGTCGCATACAAAGACGACTCTGCATTATTTGATGCAATCTTGTCACCACTTTGTGATCCAATATCAACTCCTAGTTCACATGGATATGTGGTGCACAATACCACTAGCAACTCTGACGAAGAGCATGTTTAAGAAGGTGCCGCAAAAAAATCAATTGAGTACGTAATTTTGCCATTTATCCATGTTGTCTGCCAATATAACATCCATATCTTGATAAATGCTCACTTGAATTCTAACATTTTTGTGTCATTTTGCAAAAAAAAAATGAAAAATATGACTCCCCCTTTGAGCCATATGGTTTTGCCTCCATATGCAGAGAGTGTCACATAGATCATGGCGGAAACATTGACGTAGGTTCCTCACGTAGGTCTAAACAATTTGTTCGTCTTCCATACATAGATGACGAGGGAGAGGAGTGCAACGATCTTGATGATTAGTTTACATTAGATAAAGACTATTTAATGGCGGGTTGATGTAAGTGCATGTTTTGTGGTTTTGATTTTGCATTAATAATAATAATAATAATGTTGTGTACGCAATTGACCATTCTACCACCTTGTTTTGCCATGTGTTCAACTAAACTTTCAACCCTACCCCATTTTCTCCAATTAATTTGCCAATTTGCCACAATATCAAAAAAACACATTCCAAGAACAAGGTCACATGTCGCAATTTGATTCTCTTTGTCAATATATTTTCATGCCGACTTTGGTATTTAGTAACTAAACACATCTGCATATCCACGATTGTAGGACATATATGTGTGTATCTCCAAGCTTTATTGTTTCCTCACCACTCACTAGTCATATGATAGCACTCCCCTGCAAAGCATCACTAGTAGAAAACTATGTCAAAAAGAACTACAATCGAAATCGGCTATGGTACTTTTGATCAGCCTACTATGCAGTTGCTAAACGAGTGCAGATTTGTTTTTTGGTTTAGCACCTGAAATTTTAGGAATTTGGGGGCGTTTAATATACCATTAGAAATTTCTTGAATACACCTTTCCAATAGTATATTACACGTCCATAAATTTTTAAATTGCAATCGCAAAATGAAAAAGAAAAATTTGTAATCGTTTAACGACTGCAGGCCAGGCTGGTCAAAAAAACCGGTTTTTTGGGCATAGTTTTCTACTAGTGCATGCATGAAAGAACGCCAATACTAATAGCATGCACCACAGAGGGCAAATCACTGTGCTAAACCAATTTAGAATTCATTCACTTAGACTTTTGCAGTCCACTTCCAACATCCTCACTTGTTAAGATCCAAGTACTTTATCACATTTAGTGATGACTATTCCATAAAATGTTCGACCTATTTTCTGAAATCATAGGATGCTAAACTAAATAGTTTCAAAGGTTTCAAACACCTTGTTGAAAATTCAGAAGGGATCACCATAAAATTATTCAGGTCAGATAGAGGAGGGAAATTTAACTCCCAAGTTTACTACCTTTCCTGAAGAATTTGGAATCTACAAACAGCTCACCTAGTCACACACCCCAAATCAAAATGGTGTTGCAGGAAGAAAAAACATAATTCTCCTAGAGAGAGCTAGGTCAATGTCATTGTCAAGCCAATCACCTGCCTATCTATGGAATGAGGCAATAAACACTGCAACCTACTTGACAAACATAACACCCAGTCATGCTAACAAAGGGAAATCCCTCAATGAAATGTTTCTAAGTTCCCTTCCTAACGTGCCTTACCTGAAAGTATATGGTCCTCTCACTTATATCCACACACCAAATCATAGAAAGAACAGATTAGAATCAAAAACATCTTAAATGATGCTCTCAATCAAAGGCTTACAAGCATGTCAAGTTTGCACTAGGAAAAATTCTAGTTTCGAAATATGTTGTTTGGGATGAATCCATCACAAGGCTTGACAACATCCTCAAGGATCACACCAACATCCCAAGTTACAACGTTACCTTCCACAGAAGAACCAGTCAACAGATGGCAAGCCAAAGAAATCAGAGCACAAGAACTTGAAGATCCCTTCAGCACCACAAGAACACCGTTGCCTTCCAAAGAGTCATCTGTAGCTGATACTGTACACGCACATTGGAACACACACAACAATTAGCTAGCATTTCCAAACGTGCCAGCTCCTACCCAAAGAATCTCCACAAGAGCGCGAAATCCGCCAGCATACTCAAAAGACTGCGTCTACTTTACGGATTTGTGAACCAACATCATATCGTGAGGCTGCTTAATACCCACATTGGAACAAAGTAATCAACAATGAACTCGAATCCATTTTCAAAAACAAAACTTGGGAGATAACCGAACTTCCTTAAGGTATAACTCCCATCACCTCCAAGTCGATATGCAAGACTAAATTTTCAGCAGATGGGAAGATTGAAAAGCACAAAGCAAGTCTGGTTGCACGGGGTTCTGAGCAAACAAAAGGAATGGATTATGAAGATACATTTGGACCCACGATCAAATGAACTATGATCAGAATTGTCACGTGCTTTGCCACGAAAAAGGGATGGAGAATTCAACATCTCAACATCAAAACAACATTTCTCGTTGGAGAAATTGACTCAAATCCTCATGGAGATTCATGAAGGGATAATTGTGGAAGCAGGGAGCAGAAACACACGCAAGGTATGTCAATTACTAAAAGCTCTCTCTGGACTCGAGCAAGCCCCCCGACTTTGGTATGCCAAAATAGATGGTGCTTCAAGAGCTTTTAGTTTGACTAGGAATGTCTCTGATCACAACCCATATGTGAACTCTGAGGGAGGACTTCAAATCATTGTAAGAGTCTATGTAGACGATCTCTTGCTCACAGGGGATAATGGAGCAAAACTAGAACTCCTAGAGACATACCTCCAGTCAAAATTTGACATGTCAAAATTGGGCAACCTTAGCATGTATGTAAGAGTAGAGCTTGATTACACAGAAGGGGGAAGCCCTGCCTCCTCTGACGATATGTAAAGGCAGAGGTAGAATAAATATGTAAGGAATACATAGGAAGTGTAATTGGAAACAAATATGTCATTGACAATATGAGGGAGCAGAGATTATATACCCTAATTACAGTTGGTAGGTATCTTGTTGTCAGCTCTCAGCAAGTGAATGGACCTTATGGACATTTCGGCTTTTATGATATGAAATGCCAGAGAAGCAAATCCTCAAGTGACTCATTGGCCATCAAGCTTTATTGTAAAAGAACAATTGTGATGCAGCTAACGATTGTGATGGAGTGCATCTACCACACATATGGTATTTAGTGTCACTAACAATTTGGAATTCCACAATGCTATAACTTCTTACTATCAACTTCCATTTTCACCACCAGAAATTTATTGGGTTGTGTGGACATTATATAACACAAATAACTTTACTTGGTAGAAACTTACTTTCTTGGCACTGCGTAACCCCAAGTAGTAAGTGACTAAATACCATAACTGGTGTGTAATTGTATCAAATTGCAAACTTCTGTACAAGAATTATGATTTGCTTTCAAAGCATTCAGAGTCTCAGCAATTTACTGTTATAAAGATCGCATTAGGGATATAAGATCTTTGCTTCCCATACTTCATGTTGTAATAATTCCCTGCCAGAACCCAGCTGCCTTGTTTCAAGAATATATGATTGAGAGTTGATTTTTTTGAGTGCACCTCCACCTTATTACTCCACTCCATGTTCACATACATATGTGATTAGCATCCCACACATCCCTCTGCTTGTGTCTGGATTTACTTCCCACTTTTGGCACGCCTTCCAGCCATGAGGCATCATCAAGGCTGCATGAATATCAACTTGCAATAAGAAACAAGACCCAAAAATCTAGAAATGATAATATTACAATATAAATTTCCCCTCCGATGAAGCACAGTCAGCTGTATATCTATACCACAAGCCAAGGCAACCAATTATCGATGAAGACAGACACAACTTAAACATGCACTAGGCCTAATGATGAGATGAACCCTAATGCAGTTCTCTACGGAACCAGCCATATCTTACTCACAACAGACACATGTAATGCACGGGTCAAATAAGGTGCGAGGCTTGAACAAATTTAAACCTGCATCCACATAGTACAAGTTACCCATCAACCTGGGCAAACCCTGAAGTAACTAAAAATTGTTCCAAGCACCCACAATGCGCTATTTAACATACAGACTATCCTTACCAGGTTTCCGAACTGCTAAAAGAATGAGAAGGGGCGATTAAACTTGTTTTTCCAGCTCAAGGAACTAAGGAGTTTTTATTATTGCACTAATGGTAAAATTCCTGCTTTCAAAAACAGTCCTCGCACAGTGTCTGTTGGTTGAGCTCCAACTGATAACCAATACCTGCCGATCATAAAGGAAAAACAAGAGCCCGTAAGTATACATGACGTGTTGGACAATAAATTCCATACTCAGATACTGCCTATGAAAGAACACCCGACAGTTTCAGAACAGGGAGAAGAGAAAGCAATGTAAAATTCGTGGCATCCCTTAAGCGCGACTGACTGTATGTAGCCTCTCGAGTCTAAAGAAGGATCAGGAGCTTGCCACAGGCGATAAATAGCCAAGACATAAAAATTAGGTCAATTCGCATCAAATCAATTTTTCCACTGCAAAATGTGGTTACGTTCCAACTAGATGAGAGAAAGAAACCAGAAGCTGGTCACCAGCCAGAAACAAAGGAACCGCAGAGGGACACCAACAAAGTCTTACTTAATCCTTTCCTTGTTGACTCCAACGACCTTCATGCCGTCCTTGCCTGTGAACACCAGAATCCCAGAGACCGGTCAGATAAATGCTAACCCTAAACCCTGAACCCTACCAGAATAGACTCACATTTCAAAACAGCAAAATAATAGAGCATACATGTGGCACATTATTCTCACAGGATCAAATTCTTCCAGTGTGCCAATAATACCAGCTGTAGATTACTGCACCACTACAACTACTGCATATCAATGGCAACCAATCCTGCCATTCTGGCATGAATGGGAATGGAAATGGCAATTGCCATTCATTCACAAAGACACATTCTCCGTGAGTGACATTCTTGTGAAGTAGGACTGTAATTCACATAACATTCAAATGGTACAGAGACAGGCCAGCCCCCAAATTCTCACCGGGCAAGGGATTGTAGTGTCCAACAAGTTCGAGATGCTTCCCGTCACGGGGCGTAGTACTGGTAGCAACAAAGATACGGTAAAATGGCAGCTTCTTGCGTCCAAATCTCTGCAACCTGATGCGCACCTTGCCCGCAGCTCCTGGTCCTTTCGCCATGTCCACGGTGCCCACGGCCTTAGGGTCAATCTTGAACAATTCAATCCCTCCCATATCCTTCTTCACCTCATCTGCCTTCCCGGCCTCGGCCACCACAGCCAAACCCCTGTACCCAGCCTCCCGTGATACTCCTGCGGTCCTCACCTTCTCTGATAATGCGGTGCCCGAAACCCTGAGCCCCTCGAACGATGCGAGCAGCGACCTGGGCTGCGACACAGCGAGTTGTTGCATCCGGGCGACGGGCCTGGTGCACTCGGAGGTAGATGCCAGGGATAGGGTGGGCGCCAAGGAGCTCTGTAGCGTAGCCATGGCTGCAACAATTCGGATTGCTCTGCGCGAAGAGCGAGCTCTGTCTATGTTGCGGAGTCCGGCAATGGACGTGCCAAGCGCGAACAAGAGGTGGAGGCTCGCGAGCTCTGGCAGGATAGAGTTGTGGATCATGCGCCCCCCACCCAAGATTCACTTCGCCTTCCTTCGCTCCCTCCTCCACCCTCCTCCTGCACGGGAAGGAATGAGTGGCAATGCCTTCCCCAAACGCGATTCACGACGGGACATTACATGTGGGAGGGATCTTATGGAGACCTAACGGGCGGGAGAAGCTACACTGGGGTTGCCCGAGAAACATGCTCTTGGGACGACCATTATGCTCTTGGCTCCCGCCCTCCACGTTGGCCCTTACGCACATAATGGCTCCCTCGGGCATTATCTACCGCGGAAGCCCTACCACACATTTCGCTTTGTTGAGCGCCGGGCTCCTTGCAAATTTCCTATCATACCCCTTTCTTTGGTAACTGGGGCGGGCTTGCTGGGCTCCTTACATCGCTTCAAAACATGGTCCCGTTTGCCGTGTCTCATTTCCAGGGTCTTATTAGATAGAATGAGAACAAATATTTAGGGCCGCTTTACACCTAGACGCCGGGTCAATTCATTGTGTAAGAGACTTCAAATCCTCACTTGTGATTGGTCAAAAGGTTGAAATCGGCCCCAACCCCTTTACACCTAGAGGCCGGGCCGATTCAGTGGTATGAATCTTTTAATCAAAAACTGCATGGTATGACACGGCCCGAGCTCGTTGAATTGGGTGCACCCAAAATGAGGGCCAATGTCACATTTCAATAATAATAATAATAATAGAATATGATCTTTTCAACGAACTATATCCATTGGATTATGTGGAAATATGAACAGCTCTATGCTAGATTATGCTAGATCCGTAGGATTATGCTAGATTTATTGAATCGGCCTAGCTTCTTGGCCCTAAGGCCTTTACATATGAAAAAAATGGCCCTCATTATAATCCTATTAGAATGTGTAGTTGAGGCCGACCTCCAACCCAAAAGGAACTGAAATTTCATGCAATCAGCCTCAAGGGGAATTGGCATGGCCTCTAGGTGTAATGTGGACCTTGAACTGAGCAAAACATTACACGCATCCTCAAGGCATTCCAATTACACTTGCCGATTGACAAGAAAAACGAGGCCCGGTTTTAAAGCAGGGAAGGTCCATTCAGATCAACCTTCATAAAAAAAATTCATCCCATGCCCTTCAGGTTCCCGCCCTTGGGGAGGGCCTCAATTGTTGTAAAGCCCCCCCCCCTCATGGCTTTCCTCTGTGTATAATTTCTACATTGTGAATGAATCTGGAGGGGCTTTTGTGTAACATCATTGGGACCATTGATCTCCTCTAGATCCATTAGGATAAAATTTGCGCCAAAGCTTCAGGCTCGATAAGGCCTTTGGAAGTAGGCATTATGTGAGTAAAGGTCAGCCTCAAGCGGGCCCTTCTTCACATTATGCCTTCGCCCTCGGAAAGTCATGCCAAGATTTGTACTTTGTAATGGGCGGGCCCCTTGTATGGTGTAATTGCTCACCATGGTTTACGGTACGACAACCCTTGTATTCACATATGAACCATCATTGGATCATGAATCTAACGGTTTAAGATATTAAAGAATACTTCCTTCTACCCCCAATAAAACTAAGCATCCTTACTAACTCCTTAGCCTAATAGCCTTTGTTACTCCCTTCACCAATCAAGCTACCAGATATAGCACAACTATTAAGCTTGTTTGTTTTACTAGACAAGCTATTGGTGTATCCACCAATTTATAACTATCATATATCTATCCTTAGGAAATTACTGTCTCAGTTTCTTATAAAAGCTCACTACCACCTAATTCGACTACCAATACTATCAAGTACTTCTTAATATACTAATATTATCGGCCAGGGTACTTTTTTTTTTGTATGCACCTCACTAGTATGTAACATCATTTCTTATAACCAGTAGTTGGCACTCTTCCAAGGAGAACTCTACCGGACGACCCATCTTGCTCATGAGATTGGCATGCTTGGAAGGGTGTGAACGTGAGATGGGTTGAAGGGGATGGGCTCAGTGCTTATCAACCTCACCTCCCCTAACCTCAAGTGTCAACATTCTCCATGTGTAGACAACTAAATAAAACTAAAAACTAAAATAAAATAACAACAAAATTAGTGGAATTGTTGTTTTGTCATTGAAACAACAATTCAATTCTTTGTGCTCCATTTTGTTTTCCCAACCTTCTTGCTTTGGACTATGGCTCCTTTTTTTCTTGCATTCATTATAGTCTTTAAATTCATTTGTTTGATTTTCTATCAAAATTGTAATACCAATGAAATATTGATATTTGGTGGGTACATCAAGGTGATAGATTCTTTCTATACCTAAGTTAATGATTGCATCATGACCATTCTAGATGAGGCTAATACTTTGGAGGAGATTAAACATGAAGATGACAATTTTGGAGATTTTGATTTGCATAAGAAGAAATTAGAGAAAATTGACTTCAATTCCATAATTTCTAGCTTATGGATGAGTCTTTTTTGTATGTCTAGTTTTCTTATCCCCATTTGTTGTTTGGAACCATTACCACTACACTAAGTAGGATATTTAGTGTATGATTATATTTAATGTTGTTACCACCCTCCCCTGCTCAACACTAATTTCCAATTCCTTGACAATAAGTGTTAGACATAAATGTGTTGCTATTGCCACCTCCCTTATTATATCTTTTTTTTATATCCTTCTTAACACTAAATTCAAACATGTAACTTCCACATATTACCATAGTTGATATTTAGTGTTTGAGTTTACATTTAATGTTATTTACTTTCATAGGGTTATTGATGTTTAGCGTGTGCATTCATATTTAGTGTATCAGACACTAAATATCCTATTTAGTGTATCAGACACTCAATATCCTATTCAGTGTAGTGAAGCCAATACTAGAGATTTATGTCCAATTATTGGAGAATGAATTTTTAAGTGGATATAGAGAGGGGGGACCATGTGTTGTATGTTTTCATTGTCAACAACCTTGGAGTGGGTTCAATGGTAACTGAGAAGAAGGTGAAAAGTTGGACTCCATTGTGGCAGCAAGTAAATGCTAATTTTTTTGAGAAAACACTTTCAATGGATGAAGATTTGACGATCTTCAAAGGAGAAATGTTTTGGGTGTGGGAGGGAAACCATAAGGTCATTGCATGGCGGTGCCATCTTGACCAATACCATGGAACTAAGATAGATTGGCACTTCATTGTTGATTGTATATGCTTGGACCCAACCAGTGCCACTAGTGTTCTCCTTGATGTAATGAACAACGTTAACATGTTACATTTCAAATCCTATGGTTTATACTTGCATATATTTGATGTTCTGAATCATGTGAGTTCTTATAATCCATTTGCTTGAAATGCAAGTCTACGGAGAATGACCATGTTAAAACGAACTTGGTACATTATATACATTGGATTCAAAATTTCATAATTCTAAAGCCTCATTAGTTTAAGACTCTCATAACACTTGATGATTACGCAAGATGTGAGAAGAAACATCTATAGAATACTTGGTACCCTCTTACCTTGGACGTATTTGCAAGGTTCATTTATAAGGTAATAATATAGCCTCATTTACATTTGTGATATTTTGTTCAATTTTTTTATTTTAAAGATTGTCTTACACTAACATTTTATGTGGTCATTAGCATGATGTAGTTTGGCTTCTAAAGAAGCATCTTGTGAATACAAAGACAAGACTCCAATGGATAAATAATCCTCATTTCTTGATTGGAGGCAATAAATGATGCGATAGAGAAAACTATGAGAGTTTGGCGGAGTGTGGAATTTGACAAACTTTTTTTCAATGGCAAATCTAGCAAATGGTGCTGAATTTCTTGATAAGGTAAGCATATGCATATTTGTTATAAGATTCACTTTTGGGAAGTTCATTTGTATTTAATAATGGAATTATTGGTTTGCAAATAAATACACACTAACACAAAAATCCTAAACCATAAATGTCTTTGGAAAAACTGCAAAAGATTACAACAACTCTTATAAACGGAATACACTAAGGAAAATGGTTGACGTGGTGGAATTCCACTTCGATGTTGCGTGAGTCCTATAATTCCCACCACCCGATTTCAAGGACGCTATATCTTGACATTTGGTTGGTTCAAGCGAGTTTGTGGGCTCAAATTATACTTCATTGATTGAAATTTGAAGTGTCTTAGTCATGTTTTTATTTGGGTAGCATTGGGAGATATGTATTGACACAACATTGAACAAATATTTAAGTGACATTCGACTTAGTCCTTGTCCATAATTATAACATGGTGAATTAAATCATAGGATCTTACAATAGGATTGTATGGTAAGATCCTCCAAAACAATATGCAAAGTTGACGATGACAATATTACAACAATCTTTATAATTGTATTTTAGTTATTCAACAGTTATGTGTGTGTGTGTGTGTGCGCGCACGCGCGTGTGTGTGAACATCAAAAACTAGATATTTGATTTTTTTCAATATTCTTTAGTAGCATAAATTTTCAAATAATCACTAAGGATTCACACATCTTCTATAAAATTTAGGTATATCAGAAGTGTATGGTAAGATCTTAAGATATAAATAAAGCAACCAAAAAGTCTAGATTCTTGAAAATGTATCTACATTTACTTAAATACAATATATTGGCACTTGTGATGTAACAATTATACTCATATACACATTTGTTTCATTTCTAGCCTAGTATGGAATAAAATATAATATCCATTTTTAAAAGTTGCATAAAAAATGATGTGATCTATTTTAAGATTGTAGCAATTTATGTATATTTAATTTTTACTAATCATGGGGCTTTGTTGTTGAATGTATTTGTTATGCTTGTTTGTTTGTGAACATGGTTGGTCATGTTTGTTTATGTTATGCAAGGATCAATGTGTGTGTTGTTGCAAACGGTTAACATTGTTGTTTCGTTAACCAATGAATCACTTATTCCACATGTTGCTTAGATTTTTTAATATCCATTATCATACCCTTTAAAGTCTTAAATTGACAAAATAGTCTCAAATTAGTGAAATATAGTGTAAGTGAATACTATTGAGATCAACAATGCTTCCGAGATCTTTTGGTGGCACTAATTTATAGCGTTAAGAAATTTAGTACCACCTTCACTAATTTCCCACACTCACTATTAGCCCTCCCTCATTAATTGGGATAATCAATGTAGATGCCTCGAAGCCTAGTCGTGTCATGTCCACTACTTGTCAACATGACACTATTTATCATCATACGTAACTTGTTGAGGTGCATAACTATAATGGCATTATATTTAGCACATGCACAAGTTACAATTTTGAATTCCTCTTTATGAGGGCTATAAGAATTTATTGAACTTAATAAAAATTTATATAACACTTATAATTGCATTAGATTGCATTGTATGTTATTAAAATATGGCTTTATGAAGAAAAAAAGGAGTTGCGTACCTAGGGTAAGTAGTGTGTACCCACAAAATTCTCCCCATTTTTTTAAGTGTGGAGATAAGCTCCATAGTAGACTTGCTTGTAAAGTAAAGAGGATGAAACCATGGTTTAGACCCTAACCATGAGAATTAACCAAAAGTCACCCAAGTTTTCTTAATGCTTAAATTATCACCCACAAAGTCTAGTGTTGGGTTATTACAAATCGGCTTTCTATCTTGTCTTACTAGAATGGGTGGACCAAGCTAGCCTTGCACAAGCCGATCCGGGATTTAGGACAACATTTCCCATGCGCATACCCTTTTTAAGTTCCTAAAACTCTCTCAAAGTTTGAGAGGTGGGAAGAGAGGTCCCAAAATTTGCAGCCAACTTTCAAAATAGGCTCCACAACACAATGAGCTAGAAAGCTTGTGGTGTCAATTTTTGAACTTTCTTAGCCAAAACAAGGTTTTAGTGTAAATAGTGCCCTTTTTGAACTTCAAAATTGTAAATGGATATGTATGAAAGGGGCTATGGACTGAGATTTCAGAAAGCAACTGCAAAAGGCTATGGCTTGATTCTAGGAGGTTCCAAAGGCAGATACAAGCCATTGTCTGGTAGAGAGGAGGGCCATTATTCAGTACAACTTTGGATAGAAGAAGAGAGTGTGGCTGAGAGAGAATAGAGGCATTTTGATAAGTATTGTTGGAAATCTATAAGAAAGATTTACAAATTCCCGAGGAGTGATTCTTCAAAGGTTGTTAGGCTATAGTTTGATTGTTTGTTGGACTGTATTTCCCAATTCATGGTGTATAACTGGATTGTGGCATGTAATTGATTAGGCCATCGTCTCTGCAAAAGGATTTTAGTTATTGGCCAATATCTAAATATAGTATGTTTGAATTTTACTAAATGCTAAATATGTTGTGGTCGAATTATTGAATTATAGGCCATAATTTGATGGAATTTTGAGTAATAGTGGTGAGTGGAGGGGATTGTATCTTAAGTCAATAGTCTGTATGTCTTTGGGCCGGTTTACACTACGGTGGAGAAGTCCACCGGTCATGAAAAAAAGGGCGTTTCTCAATTGTGATTGGTCGAAAATGCAACTCTTACTGGTGGGTGTTTACACTAGGTGAAGAAAACAATGGTGGTGAACTTTTCTCTTGGATGATAAAATGACATGGCCGCCTACATGGCGGCACTTTTTGGAGTTGGGCTTCTCCGGCCTCAAGAGGCCGGACAAGAAACTCCTCCTCCGGAGAAGCCCAACTCAATAAAAAAATAAAACACTTGACTTTGAAATACCATACAAATCGGCAAGTGTATGCAAAGTATCACCGGTTGCCAATCGATGCAATGTCAAAGAAATTCTACACTCTATTGGAATACAAAGTCTTAATTTTGTATATTTCTTGCTCAACATGGGTCCAAGCAAATGACATAAATAAAAAAAAGTAGGCTTACTCACCCGTACACGATCTTTGAACATTTTTGCATTATATGATCCAAGAAGAAATTGTGACACATATCCACTTGGCCGGTCAAATTTCCACACCACCCTCTCCTTGCTCCCAAACAAAAAAATATGTCATCATCATAATTGAAGCATTATGGTGATACATGATGGTTTTTTGTATCACCATAGTTGAAACAATAAAATACTTCAAAACCATAAAGATCATAAGAGAGCACAAAATCTCTCTTCTTCGATTATCCATAATTGAAGATCAAAGATAAGAAGAGAGAAATTGATGAGGATGATTAAGAGGAGAGCATGTCTTAAATAATACCAAAGAGTAGTGCTTTGTCCAATGTGTATGGGTTTTCCCCTCTTCATTCTTAAACACCCAAGGAGACATTTATTTCCTACATGGGCCAAACTTGACAATTGGCAATTTGGCAATTTTCATTATCTTTTGAATAAAATTGAACATTGTATTACACAATTCTAATTAACACAATTCTTGTTGAAATCTTTTGATACAATGTGAATGTAGAGAATTATGGTTTTTAATCACAAAAAATCTTCACCATTAGGTGAACTTCTCTTCACTGGTGGACTTCTCCGCTAAACTTCTCCTCTAGGTGTTTAGACTTCAACCGGTCAAGACTCCTTAAGAAATATTTTATTGCCTTTAATTCTTCTCCGGCACATCCACCATTTGCCTCATATAACCATGTCTTGGCCAAGCATTCTTGACCGACCGGAGGCCTTCTCCACCGTAGTGTAAACCGGCCCTTAATGTGTTCGCATGTGTGTGGATGATTTGCTGAATTGTGGAATTAAGAAGGAAGGTTGTTGAATGATTCTTCTTGTGGATCTGATTCCACTATGACCAATTCATGAACATGTACAATCAACATCATGTACACAAGTTTATGTCATTTCAAGATGCGACCTTTATGTGATTTGCAACCTATGATTTCATTTTATTTCCTTTGGTGTGACAACATCTGCGCATTGGAAGTCGTCCATCTCACTTTCAAGAAACATGCAGAGACCTTTTAAGGGCGAAGGGTTGAATTATAATGGAGGTAAATAACAATCACTATGAATCTAATTGTAGAGTGCATAACATGAAGGTCCATTACAGATGCCCTTGTGAGCACTTTGTACTCGCAATTACTTATCAAAGGGTCCTCTAGCCAACCACAAGGCACCTTGGTACGATGCATTCTTAGGTAAACCTCTTTGGTCATGAAGGACATTTGCTAACACAATTTGGCAATTGGTCTTTGGGCTTGGAATATGGGGGAACTTACCCAACAACGGTTGATTTTGATACCTTGTTGCACAAGTCGCTAGACATTTACCGTACATGAATATCTCTTGGATGGGGCCACATCACACCTAACGGCAGTAACAACCAAAGCATGGCTGTTGACTCAAATATTATTGTGAAATCATTCAAGCCGCAAAGTGCCATGCCTCACCCCATTCCCACCCCCATTTGAATCTCGTGTGAAAGAGTGCCGGATTTTAATTGAGCTAGAGAATTTAAATTACCCATAACTCAATATTATATTCAATAACTCGAGGGGGGAAGTTTCACTGTGTGGGCAGCCTCTTAGGGGCAACGTCACAAACATGGGTGGCCCAAGCAACAACTTCTTAATGCTTGGATTAAAAAGAAGGGTGAGTGTAATGTAATAGGTGAAAGTGTTAGATTGTGACACAAGTTTGAATCAGGTTGTGGATCATTTCGCGCCAACAGAATGATTTGGTGTTCAATGCGCTGCAATGACCCATTGAGAAAATATGTCAAGTCATTTGGGACGCTTTGCAGGATTATGGTAGGATTGAGTGACAACGGACCCTCATGGATTTGGAAAAAGGCCCTGGATGTTGCTTACCAAGATGTTCTTAACGAATTTGATTCGACTTGAGGGGTCAAAGGCCTCATTGTGACCTGGAGTAACTTAGTGGTCACGTGGAAGGTTAGGCCCTAGAGGGGTATTATTTCTTGATTTCTCCTTGGTTTGCGTTGGTTCTCCCGAGTGGTTGTGTTCTTGGATTTGTTCTTGCAATTGGATTTTTAACAAAAAAAACCCAGATAATCCATTAGCTTAAATATATTGAGACTCCTAGTATGGATCACAATGGCCATACTTGTCCAAATTAAGTGTATGTACGTAGGCTTCTCATAATTTTCAAACCATAACATGCAATATTTATTTGACACCCTTAAATAAATCCCTTTAAATTCCCAGGTATAGGCACTTCGTACCATGTATGAACCAAGATAAGGATAAGAAGGGTATTATTTGAGGCATTACTCTCCATAGTGTACATAAGGGAGAGTTAATGTTTTATTCTAAAGTGTCTATTTAAAAAAACTATGAAGAATATCAAAATAAAGATAGATGTACAAGAGGGGGAACCTAGGGTTTATAGAAAATTTGACAAAAGATGTGTTAACTTCATCTAATTCATATTTTAATCCATTATTGTCACATGATCTTAATTTCAATGCCTACCTTCTTATGAAGTGTTATGTTGATATCTTTATCAATTAACCTTGTATTTTTATTTTTAAAAATTAGATGTAAAATACTAGATCGGTTAGAGAATTTTAAATGAGATTTAATTAGTTTTTATAGAGTGTCATATTAGCTAGTATTTTGGTCACAAAATACAATAGACTTTAAAAACGTACTACATCTTGCTCTAAAGTCCAATTGAAACATATCTTATATTTATAGATCACTATTGACGTCATTTTCTTAACAACTAGTAAAAATTTACAAGTATGTCTAGAAGTTATAAGCATTTCCATGAGACAACTTTTGTTTTGGTATTGTTGACTTTATAATCTCATCCCAGCTTGTTAGAACGTCCATTTTTTATAAATTTTATATTTCTAGGTAAACAATAAAAAATTTAATTGATCTTGATTTATTCTAAACATTTGACTAGAAATTATGAGAATTTCCGTGACTCAACTCACAAAAACCTCATCATTTCATTTTTTTTATACTTCAAGTAGTTAGGACTTTAAAATCTCATATTATTTTTCAGGCCACTTTGTATTGAGTTTTTGTAGGACACATTAAAAGTTTCAAACTTGTCCTTAATGCAATTAGTTGATAAGAACATCCATTAGTTGGTTTTTTTATCGTTATAATACTAAATAATCTATTTATTAGTAGTAATTATTTGGTTTTAATAACTTAGTTGGTTAGAAAATGACTTGTAGGTCCAAAGTTATTAAAATGACATTACCAATGTTTTATTAGTTAACTGTTTTTTATGACCTCACTTTGTTAGCTAGTCATGGACTAGACAGAGGACAAAAACGCATCAAAACAACTAGTTGCAATGTTTTGACAGGGTGGCAACCTACCAAGTTGACCCACCTAGAAAGTAATTGTTTTGAAGTATATAAGGATTATCCTAGAGCCTTTTGACTCTCTTAGTGCACATGTGCAAATATCAAAGAGATTCTTAGAGAGGATGTATATGCTTGTGAGTACTAGATCTAGCCGGGTATCATCCTAAAAATATTTGGTAGTCTAGACGCACAACAATATGGGGAAACAAACAATAAAGTGTTGAAAGAAGAATTTAAAAAATAAACTCATTGTTGATATCCTCCTATTACTACTCTTCTTGTAAGCTAACATAGTCCTTAATATTGACAAGACGAAGGTGTTGAATGTGATATTGAAAGTGTGCATCGGACAACTCATGAGGTATCACCTAGGAAAACATTAGGAAGTAGAGAGGGTAGGTATGCGCAGACATGACGCTCATGGGAAAATGTCCAAAGCAAGTTGTCAGAATGACCTAAAAACTGTATCATAGTTTGGCTGAATGCTAGACATGTCAAATCCGGACTCAGTTTGCCAAAACCACCTTTGGAAGTTGGTTGATCTAATTGAAAATTCTAACTGGTCAACAATATGTAAGTGGTTAGAATGACCTAAAAACTCTACCATAGGTTGGTAGAAGGTTATAAAAGGCAGATCCGGACTTGGTTTGTAAAAACCATCTTTGGAAGTTGGCCAATCTGACCAAACACGACAGTTGGTCGGAAATATGAATGTGGTTAGAATGACCTGAAAACTCTACCATAGGTCAGTAGAATGTTAGAGAGGTTAGATCCGGATTCGGTTTGCGGAACTACCTCCGGAAGTTGGCTGATCTAACCAAAAATGTCAGCTGATTGGAAATATGAAAGTGGCCAAAATGACTCAATAGATTGCTAGAATGTTAGAGATGCCAAATCCAAACTTACTTTGTGGAAACAACCTCCAAAAGTTGGTCGATTGGGCCAACTTCTTCAGCTAATAAGTAGTGTTCAAGACATATTTTCAAGCCTTAAATAGAGGTTTTTGGGTATTATACGTTGTAGGAGCATTCTAGGGGTGAAGGACTAGCTTGGGAAGTGTTTTTGCAAGGCTTGGATGTGACTAGCGGCAAACTACTTAATGGACCAAAGAAAGAGTGCAAAAACCTATTAACAATCACCTTTTCACCTCATTTTTGGTAAACATTTGAAGATACATGTCCATGTGCCTTGTTTCATTGGATTTTAGGATATACATATATATACAAAAGAAACCTCTAACGGCCCTTGATTTCATACACATCCTCCAATTGATTATAGGATGCCTATAGAGTGACAGTTGCAAGCCACAAACCACATAGTGTTAACATCTTTAATTCTCTTTGATGATATAATTGACTCACATGAATATCCCAACCACGCAATGCCCAAAAGCTTGACAATGGACAAGAAGTTTGCCCTTGTACATGAGAAAGGGTTAAGCTTTGACTAAGCTAAGTTGCACATTGTTTCAAATGGTTTTGTTAAGTTACCTCAACATTGAATATGTTACATCATTCAAAGTGATGTAGACTCAAAGAACTTCACACACCAATAGATCACAAAACTAATAAATTCAGAGGCATATATATTTTCTAATTTTAAATTAAAAATTCCAACATAACTATTTTACATATATCTCTAGGCACATGCAAATTCAGAATCTAGAAGATGTGGACCCTTGTTGGACCGTAGGCCCAAAATTTCAAAGGTTACCTTACCTCTATATATTTTGGATTCAACTTTTGTTAAGTTACATGTGTCACCTATGTTTTCAAAGGCATTCAAATTTCATAAAATCACATTAAAGCTCATAACTTAGCTCCAAATTAGTTCCAAATATACATCAAGAAATTTGGACACAATTTTGATACTAGGTAATGAGTATGTATGGAAATCATGCTATCAAAATAATGGGGACAAAAAAGACTCGATTGGCCACTAGCTCAATTTAATTTTTAAGCTCAAAAATATAATTTTGTTGTTAAATGTAATACATATGTGTCATCTATGCTTCTAAAATATTAGGTTCATCAAGAACTTCATTAAAATTGAGCCATTAAAATAAAAAATAAAAATAATGCCTGGTTGCAATTAGTCCTCTCATTCCTATTCAAAAAACATTTGAAAATTGCTAGTGATCAATGTCGGGGGGTCCCCTAGTGTATGAGAATATTTATTTGATATTTTGGGTGGCAAGAATGCCAGTCCGAATATCACTAGAAGGAAAGAGGGGTCCCTTTGACATAAGGGCATAACACAAAAAACTTTTATGTTGGAGTTTTGAGCTCCGCGACATATTTCTTACATGTGTGGAGTTGTGTCACTTTATTATTATGCAAAAGATTCATGAAGGAATGTTCTATCTTTAATTAGTTTTATAGATCTTCTAGCTAGATCTAAACCTAGATGCAAGTCACCTACTTCATTAACTACCTAGATGTGACTCACCTACTTCATTAACTACCTAGATGTGACTCACCTACTTCATTAACTACTAAGGTAGGAGAGAGGCAATTACCGCATACAAGTGTATATTTCATTCATCTGACATTAAAGCATTGGAATAGTACATAGTAAATAGTAAACAATAAATGTTTCACAATTTATAGTAGACAATTTTCAGTATATAATAAAAAATAGGCCATTAATAGTAAATAATATACTATAAACAATAGAGCCAAGGTCAAAGTCAATGAGTGAAAACCACAACACGATTCTGACACTCATTTGTTAAAAATTAGGATTGGTCCAGGATGACAACTTCTCCACACTGGCTGCAAATTCAATGACATGTGTACTGGTCACTTAATACCGGTAGTGTTAGATTAGTGTCCTTTTTGTGTGGGAATGGACCCCCATTCCTTCTAGTGTATAATGAGAAAGGAACAATTTGATGATTATGGCCATTTAGAGCTGGAAAAGTTGGTGACAAGAGCAAGACATTTTAGTTAGTGTTCATTATTTTATTTAATGCAAAATGATTTTTGATTTCATTCCCAAGACCCCCTGAAGAAATTTGCAACGAAGTCACTAAGCAACCTCTTAAACGGTCTCCAATTATATCTTGACAACGTAGAGTTATGGTTGTGTATTTGGCATTCCTTGGTCAAACCACTTGTATTGTAATGAAATAGAAATTGATTTTAAAGTCCAAGAATTGAGAAGGCTTAGGGATTAGAAGTACATCAAGATGTTGTCAAAAAGACTAGTTCTCTAGAGTCATGACAAAGTGCAATAGCCTCAATAAGTTATAGGTTGATATCAACTTGATGGTCTAGCTAGAAGAAAGGACTTGAGACTACCTTAGGACCGGGTCACATGGGTCTCAAGTCTTAAGTCCCAAGTCACTTGAGGTCAATCCATGCAATCTTAGCCATTGAGAGCAAGAAAGTTGGGACTTACCACTTCACACAGGGTCCCAAGTCCTAAGTCCCAAATATGACATGGATGCCTACATGGCGGCACTTAGATACATTCCGAAATAGGGAAAGGTCTCAACCTGACATTTCCTCTTTGAACCACCAACCATGACTTGTAACCTTGGCAAGTCCCCAACCACTTAGTGAACAACATGGGTCCAGAGTTATTCATGCACAACAATGAACGAGGAGAATCGACCATTAGTTGCAAGTGAACTGGTAGACTTTAAGAAATATTTGGTTGAAGTTCAAGACTTTGGGAAAATTACCAATTATTTTAGAGGAATCTGTGGAATATACCTCAATTTAATAAAGAAAACCCGCAAGACGTCAACATGTAACTCGTTGGATTTTTTAATTTAATTAATTTATTTATTTGGAGATAGAAGGCCGATAGGCCAGTGCCAAAGCATAAGAAGCAGTTGACCACGTGGCAAGTTTTCCGTCAAGTAGAGAGGAGATTTCACAGCCGGGATTCAAACCGCCAATCTCTTCCTTGAGATTTGGGTATGTCTCCACCATCATCCGGTAGTTTAGGGTCATCTTGGACCATAACTGGTTGGACTTGGAAACACTAGAATTTTGACCGGTTATGCACAAAAATCTCCCGAGACAGTGATGCACAAAATCTTGACGTTGAACACGTGGTGAGGTGGACAATGGAAGCCTCAAGGTTGGTGCCAGTGATCCACTCAAATATGAAACATGCAAACACCGGAGAGTCATCATCTTTATGAATGTGAATGTGTTTCAGAAGCATCATTGCTGAGCAATCTTTGTCTGTGACGTATAATGTTAGTTTTTGTCACCAAAGCACATGCATGTTTTGCTCATACTAACGGTTGATTTTAATATGCGAGGATTATGTGGAGGCGAGCATGCTACTGAAGTCCACCTACTTCAAGGCTTGCAAGTCACCATGCACAGCCTGAACTGCCGAATTTGGTCATGGATTTTGTTAATGAGATGCTTCAATACGACTGGTCAAACACCTTGACAGAAGAGGAGGTTGTGGCGAGAAAGCAGCAGGGGACATGGTTGTTGAGGTCGAACTAATCTGAGCGGGTCTTAAACGTACACCTTTCTCTCTGCACCCACTTCTCATGGGGATATAAAAGAACATAATTAGGGTGAGATGATTAGCAAATCCGAATTGTACCCATAAACACTTTCCTCATAGTTTTCAAAGATTGTATGAATATCTTATTTATTGTCAAAGTGAAGAATCTTCTTTAAGTCTCCCCAATTGTATGAAAAAAATAATATAATAAGGGAGGTGGTAATAGGGAAGGTAGCGGCACATTTATGTCTAACACTATATGTCAAGGAATTGAAAATTAGTGTTGAGCAGGGTAGGGTGGTAACAACACTAAATATAATCAAACACTAAATATCCTATTTAATGTAGTGTTATCCAAAAAGTTACTGTAATGACATCAAATACCATATGACACTAACTATTTACTTGCTATGCGTTTGCCCAATTGTACAATATTGTATCAAAGGGTAAGAAAACCAATGAACCGGGAGAAGCGACCGCTAGTTACAGATGGATTGGTTCAGTTTGATAAATAACTGGTTCACATTCAAGACTTTTGGAAAATTACTGATCCATTTAGATAAATTTACAGAATGCTCTTTGGTTTACTAAAGGAGAACCGAAAGATGTTAACATGTAACCAGTTGGCCTTGGAAACACTAGGATCTCGACCAATCACGCCCAGATTTCTCCTTGGACACTGATGAAAACGCCCATTCAACACATTTACTCCAAGCGAAGTGACAGTAGCTGCTTACAGTTTTTCTGTATAACTTGATTGCAAAATCAGATCCCCAGGAGTGCTGTTCCAGTGAGAGGGATTTGACGCAGAGACTTTCAGGAAGAATGTGTTGATGAGTTCAAGTAGAGGGCCAGGTTAGTCCAGTCGTTGGTGATCTCACTGTGCCCACTTTTTAGTATAGGGTTGGTGATCATGTGAGGTCTACCACAAAACTCAAGCCCCAAAATGTGCAACTTGAATAAATATTGGGAGGGTGAATACACACTGAGCTTCCAAATGACATGACTCTGAGGGAACTTCAAAGCAGTGTACCTGGTGCATGTAAGTTATTCAGGTAATGTAGACGTGACTAATTCCAGCACAACAATGATATGGACACTTGTATTTGAGTGGTATATGGTTAGATGTGGATCTATGTCAGCCATAAACCCCCACCCTTATGCGTCGTAGTCCGGGTGAGAGCCCATGACTCACATGTAGTTGATTAACCTCAATCAGTCCTCAGACTTAGCACCCAATGTGCAAAAATATGAATATCACCAACACTTTTTATTCAAGTTCACTAGGTCACAAGTATTTAAAATACTCTTTCCCTCAATGGTCCTTGTCAACCCTAATCACCTGATAGAATTCAACACCCACACCCAACACCCTAAACTCTACCACCCATTATCCCAATCCTCCTAACTAACTACTGCCTAAGCTCAAGTGGCTTTGGAATTCCTCCCTCCCCTGTTTCAAACTAACACCTTCACGGCCGTCAACAAGCTTCCAGCTGCCGAATGGTCCTTGTATTTTCTACCCAGACCGCTACAGCCACCTGCCAGCCTTCCCTGGTGGCCTCATCCCCTTGACTTCCCCCGTTAGCTCGGCCCCTGTGCCAAAAAATATTGCATTCCAGCGACCCAGCTGAGCACTTCCCTCTCCCTCTCCCATAGCTGACACATTGTAACCTGGACTGCAAATGCTCTGCATCGAAGGATGATCCGAACTCGATTCCAGTAATGCCCTTGCTTTGGCGACCGTTCTCATCAAGTTGAAGTAGCCCAGTAAATACTTAGGCAGCAAGTGAAGCTCCTATACCTCCACACTTAGAATCCCTCACCTCCTTAGAATGTCGGTACTCCCCTTGTGGTGCAGGTCTGAATCCTTGAATCACCCGAAAATGTGTTGTCACCTCCATATCACAACCCTTGTCTGATTATCAGATTTTCAATTGTTGGATTGAATCGCCTGCCCCGAACTCAGCTACTCTGCACCGAAATCAGCAATGCGTCTACAACCCACTGCCATAACTTTCAGAATACCGAAACCTTAAGGTTTGAGTATCCTGGACGCTCCGAATCCGACCAAGCTTACCGCCTCCTCTACTGGTTCTCATTTCTTGTTGTTCGCTCCCTCCTTGGTCGCAATGCCATTCAAAGCTAGCCACAACTTCGGAGGTGCCCGCATTCCCCCTTTATCAAGTATAGATCTCACCTGGCTCATGCTCCGCTCCGACACCTCCTTCCTACGTTCTCCCCGTACAGAGAATCTCCTAGCTTCATGACCTCCGCATACCAACCAACCTCCATCACTCCCATTCACTCAGGAGTGGCCAACGCGAGGCATCCAACCTGAATTCGCTTGAATGCATGTGTGCACCCTCTCTACCAGCAACAGCCGGTCTTCCCGACTCACGTCCGCTTGCTCCCATCCCGACCTCGAGCTCCAGCTTCAAGCTGCAAGGTCGGCAGGGCTCCGCCTCCGCCCAGCAGACCTCTCCTGTGCGCCGTGTGTGAGAGAGAGAGCGTTCGGCACCACCGAACTCACGACATTCCTTGGATCCGAAATTCGGGCAAGGATAACGGTTCTACCCCTAAACCAACAATGCACCTAGTCCTTAACGAACAACCAGTTTGACTTAAACGAACATTAATGCGGCCATCCCCACTTCCTTTTAACAATACCTTCCTAACTAAACACGACCAAGCCCAACCTTCAAGCCTAACTCCCCAACAATCTAAATAAACTAATTCACTCTTTTTACTTTTTATGTTTTTAGGCCACTCCAAACTCATATGAAACATCTAACTCTAACTTAATCCAATAATGTGTAAATTCTAATGCCTCCCGCTTGTTATTGCTTAAACTCCCCAAGCAACCACACCCGCCAAGGTCTTTTAATGTTAAGAATGCATGTGGGCACAACTTTGGGCTCACAATCTAAGAACGGACACCAAAAAGACATGGGTTTAGAAGAGATTGTGTGTTCAAAATATACTAATCATCTAGACTCCAAAGTCAACGTAATTGGGAGGATTTACATGATCACTTCAATGAGCACGAGGATCTTCACTTCGATAATAAATAAGATACTCATATGAGTTCCAAAAATTATGAGGCAACTGGCCATGAGCACAATTTGAATCTGCTAATCATCCCACATCTGCATGTTTCAAATTCTAGGAGAATTGGGTGCAGAGAGAAAAGTATTCATCTAAGGCACATCTACCTCCATCATCACTAGGTGGAAGACAAATAGATAGCTTAGTATCAGTTGACATGACTCATGGAAACTGAGAGAGCACCATTTGTGGTTGGGGGACCACACATTCTAGGAAATGCTGAGTCAACCTACTTCTACTTTCCAAAATCGTAAGGCCTTTACACTACCTACCTAATGTATATTTTTGCACCTTTATTGCTACTGGGTGGGGAGTTGGGACCTTGATTTTTTTCCACAGTATGACCTTATGACATCCCACCATACACGAAACCTTGAGGTCGCCACAGTCAAGGAAGGTGACAGTAGAAAGGGATGAGCGTAAAACTCCCATGTGATCTAAGCTTACCAATTTGATGAGCTAAATATAAGTACCATATGCTTTATTTTTATTTTTATTTATGAATAACAAATTTTCAATGACTTTTAATTTCAATTGGAGGCAACTACTCGTGTGGATCTTTAAAATTAGAGACTCTACAAGGTTGAAAAAACCATAAGTGTTTCATTTTTTTATATGCATTATGGAGTTTTTTCTTAATGTATAATAAATATGCAACCCAACTTTTTCAACATCTCATTTTATTTAATTTGGTCTTCACCCAACTTTTTGGTTCTTTTATTTTTGTATAATTTGATTTACTTTTTACAAAAGCCATCCTTTAAGCCGTTTTAATGCCGATGCCCCCTGCGTATAATGTGGGAGTTGCATACCCGGGATACTCCCATCTCTTTTTTAGCATGTGCATGTTTGATGTTTGTTCTTAGAGTCACACCCAACCATACACCACTGAAATATAGGTGTTCATTTAAAACCAGACACAGAATTAAGCACATGTACCTTGGAACGTAGCTCATCAAATTGTTAAGCTTAGATCACATGGGAGTTTTTTTTAATGTAGGTACCATACGCCAAATCAAACTACCCATAGGTTTTAATGCATTTACATGCTTCAAAGTATATTCATTTCCCTTATATTATTACATTCTTAGATTCCTCTCTAAAAGTGCTACAAGAGTTTTCTACGTTAAAACAAATTATATCACTCAAGATTGGACTAAAATGCATTATAAGTGATTATAAGCAGGGCCGTATAATATGGGAGTTGCGTACCTGGGTGGAATACATGTTCAAAATATCTCAAATCATGAATCTAGTAGATGTAATAGTCAACACAAATGGGGGGACTTATATGATCATTCAATACTCGGGGAGTCGCCACTTTGACAATGAATAGAACAATCATACAAGCACCAAAAATTATGCCTCACATTACTTGGCCTATGGAGATGAATGAAGGTTGGCTAGTTGAGAAGCTCTAACATGCACGAGGCATGATTTTCCTCCACTTTCGCGGCCCATCTTTCTTGCCTCTAGATTTTAAATTTTTGATTCTATTCTTTGCCCGTAGTATTATCTCTAAGTGGGTTGACTTTATTTCATTGAGATTTGTGTTTGAGTATGATTCTCCTCCAAAAACTTCCATGAAAAAACTTACAAAAAATTGGTCACTCCATCAGGGAAGGTTGTTAGGGTTGTGAGGTCTTGGGTTCCAAATCCCATAACCTCAATTTTTGGCTAAATTATGAAGAGCTTAGTCACCAGAGATTTATGACTCATCAACTTTGGTTGTGACAAGAAAATATTTTAATCAAGAAAATTGTGATTTTCGTAACTACATGCTAGTTATAATAAGAAACTATGATTCGTAACTAGAGGGTTGTCATATTGTAACTGGATGTTATAACTAAAGACTAAGTGTGATGTAAAGTTAGTACCTTTTAGGTTTCCAAGACAAAGATGTATTTGAACTTACTTTTGAATCACAAATAAACTAGATAAGTTTTTAAAGTCTTTGAGAATAAATGATCTCATTAGTTCTACTAAACGCCTAAAAATCCAATTCAAGCTTAGTTTCGTTGACAAAGCAATCTAGATCATTCTAGTGTATAATAGTCACTACAATGCATCCCAATGTGGCCTAAAACCCGTTTTGATTATTTATAAGTATTAGAAGGTTTTGTACAAAAAAATTTATAAGGTTCTTGAGCTACCACATGAAAACATCTAAAATCTTAAAATTAGAGATTGAAATGAAACCACTTTGATAGTTAGATTATAAAAATATCTCAAGATCTACCTACAAATTTAGATTTTTTTTTTAAAATGGCAAGTTATGGTAAGCCTATAAAATCTATTATATTAAATGAATGGTTGTCTCCACATTAATATCTATCACTTCTAGTTAGAAATTTAGATTGCTTCAAGGTGAATTTTGTTAAAAATAAGATTTCAAGGACTATATAAAAATATAATATTTGTAGATAACAGACTATAAAGCCAATAATTTTGATTTTTTGTTGCAAATAAAGAAACAATGGGAAAAAAATATCTAAATATAACTGGATAAGTAATTTCCATGTGCTAATTTGAGGATCATAGCTTCGGAGATAGGAAAGGGGAGATTTATCGAGCCTATGGTCTAATAGGAAAGGCTGCTAAGTTGCAACCCTATAAAAATGGATATAGCCTAGATATGAAGTCGGGGGAAGAGAGCATTAATTCTGAGAACCTTAGGCCATAGTTGTAAAAGTATTTTTTTTGGTATTGCCAAGAGGGTAATTGTCTAGAGCTCAAACCATTATCTCTCGATATCATACTTTGTTGTACTACCTGGCTCTTGAGCCAATTAGAACTTGAATTATCAAAGCACCAATTGTGTCTTATTACATTTATGTGGGATACATACTTGAAAGTCAATTGGCTGATACTTTAAATAATTAAAGTGTAGCCAAAATGATTGTAAAGGTCTACAAGTTGTTGTGTTGAAAGTTAGATTGTGAATTAAATTGGAAAATCAGCAAGGAGTGATTGCTTAGCTTTTGTTGTGAAATTGTGTGTTTAAACTCTCATGTTAGAACTAAAGTCTTTGTTATTGTGAATTGATTAAATTACTTCAATGGGTCAAGCTATGATCTGGAATTGAGAAGAACTTGACAAATTGAGGAGAATGAGGCTAACCAAAGTGGATTTATTGGATTGTTAAGAATGAGATTAACTCAACCTGAATTATTATTTCAAAATAGATATATTTCCCAGTGTTATTTAGATTTACCCGAGGTAATCTTTCAAGCCATAGTCTGGTGGATTGGAATTCGGGTCGAAATCTGTGATTGGCTGAAGCAATTGCCTGTAGTTGAGCAATTTGCTAAGTTAATTTGAGAGGATGATCAAAGTGAAAGTGTTGATCTTACCCTTGAGTGTTAATGAGGAAACATGGGTCCTTAGCACTGAAAAATCAATTGCCTCCAATCTTACCTGACGAGCCTGCATTTAAGAAGAGGGGAATTGAAATACAATATCTCTTGGAATTGGAAGAGGTTACCATAACACCATAGCAGGTTCGCCACCTACCGCACAAATATTTAATTTTTTTGAAAAAATAAGGTTTGCGTTCCAAAAATAGATTTTTTTGAAATTCGTCTTCTCATTTATTGGATTAAAAATCATTCATGAATCACTACATGTACAACCACGGAAGAAAATTAAATGTTTATATTCTTAACAAACAGGTGGAGATAATTGAAGCTAATGACATTACAAAAGCAAAGAATATTCCGTTTGAATAAAACTCTCGTCAAGGCTCACATATGGGAGGATGACAAACAGAATCACGAAGTACTCCGAGACGTTGGTTTGATGTTACTGATTCATATACGTCGTATACATCATGCTCTTGTGAGTGATGTATTAGAGGAAATATGTACAAACACCAACTTGCTATTATAAAGGCATCTACATACATTCCATGGGGTGTGATGTTGGAGTTCCTTAGTATATATTATGGATCTCTTCGTGGTGGAATGAAGGCTATGTTTGAATTAAGTGTATCAATTAATCCACTTGAAAATAATGATGTTTATGATTATAGATTTTATATAAACAACTTAAATTTTATGGAGGATAGGAAAGATGATATGGTAGATGCCATAATTGTTGGTGGAGATGTCGATAATACTCCTACCTAACCTTTAAGACAAATTCAACCATCCATATTGTTATAATATCTCCTACCCAACTTTTAAGACAATTGAGGATATAAGTTGTCATCTTCTATTAAGGATGTTTTTTGGCTATTAAAAAATTATAGGGGGATACTAGAAAAGAAGCAATGGCAGGTAGTTTTCTACTTGTATAACAATTACAAGCAATAATAACAAAGATTCTCACCGATGTCAGAAAAATTCGGGATCAAATAGAAGATGACAACTTACATCTTCAATATGTGTTCGAAGTAGTTGGTGATGGTTTATGAAATTCCATTGTAAGGAAAATATATTTTTGTGTGCAAGCAATGCTTGCAATGTCTTCTCAAAGAAAGAAAAACTTACTTTGGATGGATAGATTTCCATTATCCTATGAAAAAATGTGTTCTAGAAGAAATAAGATGATTCTAGTGTTTATTATAGAATCTAGGTTTATAAAGATGATATATTTTTCAATATTTTTTATGATTATCTAGATTATTATGTATTAGATATCATTGGAATGAATTATAATGGTATACATGCAAACTATGAATGTGATAACTTTAAATTTCTTGACAAGAATTGTGTAACAACAATGTAAATTGCATAAAATCATATGAGTAGGTTTTTTTCAGAGATATTTTATGTCCGCCAATAAAATGTATAACTAACTTTGATTTAAGCAATATTCATCACGAACTATAAAATAGAATAAAATTATATCATTGTCTTGTTCGCGATGGGTATTGCATATTTGACTTACTTTTCAAATTACTTTGGTTCAATATGTCTACATCATTCTTCATTGTCGTTTTGTTTTGTTTTTATTTTATTTTTCATTTCTTCTTCTATAACTTCATTCTCTTCAATATCATTAAGCTAATTTGATTTCTAATTCTCACACGCTACTTCTATCATTTCTATCGTAGTGACATTCTTCATTTCATAAGTCTTCTTGTGAAGATTTATGTATTGAGAAATCCATTTTTTTCTCCCTAACATAGTCCTATTAGCAAAAAAATATAAACATTAGATACAAAGAACGAAAAGAAAATTGAAATGTAAATATTGCACACCAATAAGAAATAAAACGTTCAGAAGTAAGGATTATAAATGAATAAGATAACTTAAATGAATATGAAGATATTTACATATTAGAAGAAAAATTTAGCACGATGTCATGTCAAAATTGGAGCCACGAATTTTTTCCTTGCATTTTGATTTTGCTCCCAATCCTTAGGTAGAAATTAAATCCTCATTGTTATGGTGACTCTCTTGTTAGTAGAAGAACAATCATGAACCAAAGTAGCCAAATTTGAGAATTGTGTAACTTCTGAAATTTGGTCACATCAATCACACCATTGCTCAAAGACACGATTCCCAAAAGCTCTTCAAGCTTATGAGACTTTTGAATGAGAATTAAGAATATAGGACAAGAACCGATGTATTTGTTGTTAATATTTTTGGCTTATAACTTTTTTCATGTTGTCTTTGCTCTTGCATCCCATTGTTTGGTTTTTTTTCCAAATTTTTTTTTCGTCCGCTTTAATAAATTTGACATAACCTTGAAATTCATCTCTTTTGTGTTGACCACCTTTGATTTTATTTTCCACTTTTTTTTTTTATCGTAGTTACAACTTTCGGCCCCGGCTTTATTTTGGAAAGTATCATAAAATGGGCTTTCTTCATATGATCATTCAAATGAAATCGATTTTTGAATGGACCATATGGACATTTCTTTCCTCTTACCTTCACAAGACAATGGAAAGGCATTTGGTCATTGACGACTTGTATTCAATATTGTTTTTTAATGGCCTCCTCGAAAGTTGCCTCCTCCAAAGCTATGTCCTCGAAAGTTGTCTCCTCCAAGGTTGCCTCCGTTAGTGTCACATCTCCGCTTTAACATGTCTCATTCGCCATGACTAGACATTTTAAAACACAAAATAAATAAATAAATAAATCAGTTCCCTAAAATTTGAATATGAATTAATGTCACTAATGTTAATTACAGATAAACCGGTTGAGAGTGAGAAATAACCAGTTGAAGGCCAGTAGATATATATTGTGGCGCATCTAATCTATCAGCACGAAAAATTTACAAAATGTGAAAAGTTGGATTCATGGTTCAGTAGCTGCAGCCTCATAGCAATATACATGATGTGTATATAGATTGTGAAATTGCGAAAAAAACACCTAACCCATAATTGGACACTACAAAGTTTCATAAAATTTCCTGGTTACACCAGAGTTCATGTTAATGAATTGGTCAAAATGGAGCAACCTTCCTTAAACAAGAAAAGTAAAACCACATCAAGCATATTTGAAGGGATTAAGGAGCCACTCCTCCATATGGATTCAAATAGGCAGACCACACATCTCCTCTTTGACCACCCTTCTTACAAAATCACCACCCAACCCATGATTGGATACTAAGAAGTTCCCTGAAATTTCCAATTCCACCAGAATTCACGGTCTTCATAAGACTGAGCTACAGGCCAATCAAGTCAGGGCCCTCTAATCTGAGTTGCAATAACTTTAAAAAATGCATAAATATACAATTCTGCTGATTCTTTCGTCCGGGAAAGTGTGTTTCTCCATCTTAGGCTACTCGACCTTGCCCAGACAACATAGTGCCAATTGTGTAACCACTGTAACAATATTTCTAAGATAAGGTGTAGACATTTTGGTTGCATTTCGATTGACTTAGGTATAAGAAAGGAGACCGTATTTGTGGCGCCCAATAGAGAACAACAATGTCGTTGGGACCGGAGCACCTATTCCGATCTCACAAATAGAGAGAGATCACAAATAGAGAGAGAGAGAGAGAGAGAGAGAGAGTAAACCACAGTGACTTTGCATAAGGTTACCTGAAGAACCCATAGAGCATCCACAAATTCGAATGTACACAATTCTACTCGGTTAGCCATATAATGTGAGACATTAAATTGTGGCTCTCAAAAGAGAAGAGCAATAGCATCTCTGGGACTGAAGAACCTACTCTCATCCAAAAGCAAGTCACCTCGAGAGATTAAGTAAATCAAAGTGAGGTTTTCCTATGATGACCCAAGCTCCATGAAAAAATTGTAAACTTGTTGCACTGAGAGCAAGAAACTCAACAAATTTGTAGCAATGCAAGAGTAGGAGCGGGAGCTGGAGCTGGAGCGGTAGCGGGAGCGGGAGCTAGAGCTAGAGCTCGAGCGGGCGCGAGTGTCAGAGTGGGAGCGGGAGGTGGTGTGAGAGGGGGATCCCCTAACTACAGTTAACCACTTCAAGTGGTTAACCTAATTTGGATGAGGGGACTTGGATGACGAGGCATGGATGATAGAGCCTGGTACGAGTGTACATGTTGGTTCGCCCCAGGCATGCATGCCAAAGCTCCTCATTTATTTCCATGGCCCAAGTAATGAGAGAAAATAATGAAGAAAGTGGCTGCGGGCATGATATGGATTGGCTGACTGATATTGAATTTGGGGAACATAATTTGGACTTTATCTTTCCAGTCAATTCTATACCTTTATTTTTCTCTTGAGTATTCATAGATTAGAAATCAAGCTTCACACAAAATTTGAATCACATCAAGTATGAGCGAATTTGAAGGTTTCAGGCCATGGCTCTCTCTTACCTTTTAGGGCTCAGAAAATTTGTGCTCGTGTTTTGATATTGGTTCTCACCTGAGACTTCATGATCAGCTGTGTAATGACATTGCATAATTCTAGTGAAATGTCCAAGGCATGAGCCACTCCTCCGTTAGCTATAGGAGAGAGATATGGTTGCAACCCTGATGATGCATTTTCTTCCATAATAAACATTGCTCGTAGTGTTTCCCCAAAATGCTATTTTAGGTAATACATGTTATTATATAAGAAAGTTGAATTATAGACCAGTCAATTGCAACTACATATCTTGTCTCTAGGGAGCTCATTGTGAAAGAAGTCAAGACAACCAGTGAGAAACAAATGAGCCATTTAGTTCCATTCTCCAACTTTTATAATTATAAAATTTAAGATAAGTATAGTTTTTACTGCACTAAACAAAGTATTTAGTGTCATATGGTATTTTATGTCACTGTGGTAACCTTTCTCATAACATTTCTTATGAATAGGTTTACAAATACCGTCATCCCAACTTAGTTTTAGTTCATCTACTTTTGGTATATTGTGCATCCTAATATTTTGTGATGATACATGAGTGAAATTTGGATGGAAAATCACTTGGTAAATGAAAATAAATGCAATGATGTTTCCCAAAAAAAATTACAAGGAATGACAAATAATGTTAGGTTTGCATTTATTAGTGACACTACATGCATGGTTTATGACAATATTGAGCAAGACTAATAGAATTGGTGAGCGGTGGGCCATCATATATTAGTTTTCATTTGCAAAATATATTCCATAAAATTCAAATAATTCTAAATATAAATGAAACACAAGGGGATACTTGATATTTGAAAAATAAACCCTATTACTATGGAATTCATGCTCTACATCTTGTCAAGGAGTTAATTACCATGTAATCAACTTGGTGTTTGTAGCTCTAGAAATAAACCTCAATATAGTATTGTAGCTTGAATAAAAATAAATGAAACTAGAAAATAGCTAGAATTAGTTATATATATTAAAAGTTAACAACGTATTGACATCACATCTTGATTATATATTATTGACTACAGTAGTTGCAACCCTATATGATTCAGGTATGATGCACATGACCTTGTTGTAGTTCAAAGTTATAGCTACATAGATGAAGGTGTTCACCACATATAGACAACCTTGCATATAGATAGATTGATACATGATGTACATGTGTTTGTAGTGTAACCCATTGGTATTTCTTCCCCATCGCGGCATACATTGTAAGCGTTTCACTCTCCCATTTGTTCCTATGCTTTTCAGTATGTGCATTTGGATTGTGTCAAGTTTTTGGAGCATTTTAGGAGTTGATTTTCCAATCTCCAACTTGATGACATAAAAATATTGTGTTGATTATTTATGAGCCCAAAATGAATGCTCATATTTGTTTTATGTTTAGAACCTACTTAGAATTGCATTTGGAGTGTGTTAAAACAATCAAAAGTATAAAAAGAGTGAGGCTTGGTGTGGATTTATGTTTAGGCCTTAAGCCATTTTGTGTGGTGAATTAGAAGCTTAGTGACATTAGGGAGTGTTTTGATTAGAGGAGTAGTGCTTGATGAGGCAAGGGGAAGTGCCTTTGATTTAAATGTTTGAATTAGAACATGTTCTTGTTGGTTTAGGGGGTGAGGGTTTAGTGGATAGGATAAGGTCCTACTAAGTAGGAGAGGATTAGAAGGTTGTGGTCTTGGGTGCACCTTCCTTCACTCCTATCCTCTCACCCTCCTCCTCTCTCTCCCTCATTCCATTTCTCACTTCTCTTTCTCTTCTTCTTCTCTCTCTCTCTCTCTTATCTAGGAAGTTGAGCTCTTAGAGCTCGGGAAAAAATGTGGAATTAGGTAGGGGACTTAGTGGGATTAGTGGAATTAGGTAGGTGAATTAGGGGGAGGCCTTGGAGAAGCTCTCTTTTGTTTATTTTATGGTTTTTGTGGTTGAGGGTGGAGAAACTTAGTTAGAAGTAGCCGCAGCTAAAGAGCTGGGTTTATGAAGGAGTTGGGTTTATTTAGTTAGAAGTAGGGAGCTGGGTTTATGAAGGAGCTGGGTTTATTTAGTTAGAAGTAAGGAGCTGGGTTTATGAAGGAGTTGGGTTTATTTAGTTAGAAGTAGCCGCAGCTAAGAGTTGGGTTTATTAGTTAATTAGTGCCTACTAGCCTAATTAGCCTCCCATTTAATTAGTCTTTGGTTAGTTCAAGCTACACCCTACCTTAGATTGTTGGTTAAGTGTGTGGCTACATGGTGGCATTAAGATACAAAGTTGGTGCTAAGCTACGGGGTTGACATTAAACATGAAGTTGACACTAAGTTGCGGAGCGGGCATCAAGTGCGGGGTTGCTATCAAGCTGAGGAGTTGGCCATTAATTCATGAATTCAACAAGTGAAAGTTTTGCTAAGACCAAAAGCTCAAGAGGAATATCAACAAGGGCATGTGTGGCAAAGACTATGACTTGGGAGCTTGAGTCGGCTAAGGGAGTAACCATACACGATACTAGTGGTATCGAGGCATCATTGTCTCAAGCAAAGTGTGAAGCTAAGAAAGTTTCAAAATAAATGAAAATCATTAAAAATGAGGAGTAGTTCACGAGCTATTCACTTTCACATGGAGAGTGAAACACGCTCTAAGGGGTGAGTAGGAGGAAGGGTGCTTGTGAACTCTTGGAAGAAGTTAATAAAGACTAGCACGACTAGTGCATTGGTGGAGAGTTGAAGTTGAATTTCATGTTTCTACGATTCTCGACATAAGACATGTGATTCTCAAACCCATACCCGGACTAGGACGCTTAAGGGTGGTGGGTTTGGCCTCACATTACTCGTTTCCATTTTTGGCTTACATGTTAGCCTTTTTGAACATTTGTTTGTTTCATTAATACATAACATTACTCAGCTAAAGAGTTGTGTCTAATTGCCCTAACTTCTAATCCAGTTTGAAGCATTGGGATTCCAACATTGGGAGGCTTTATTGTCAAATCTATTGTAGAGCCCATGAACATAACTCATCAACTGAGTAATGTTATGTACCATCACATGCAACATTCATCATTCTTAATCCAATCTTATATGTATGGCATGAATATGAGATATGAGTATGGGACTCAATGTCGCCTCTCCTTCAATTTCTCTCAAGAATTCTTGGGACCTCGGGACCAAATTGGATTCAATCCTTTACAAACTGACAATCTAATCCTCCATGGCCTAGAGATCATCATTTTGGATTTATTTTGTTATTCATTATTTGTACATAACTTATTTTGGATGTTGTTTTAGCATACCTGAATATATGTAATCAACAAACATGTCACATTTTTCAATTACTGAATTCGCTTTTGGTTTCAATATTGTCTAATTATAAAAATTACAAAAGATTTTTGCCTAGTATGTTATGTAGCACATTCTTGTCATTACACCTCATATACATATAAGGAACCCCCGATTCCCCCATAGAGCCCACCCTTTGAATGGAAGGCACTACATCCACCTTGCATCTTGGTCACACATGATAATAATATGAACAATGAGCTCACATTCATGCATGTATATAATAATTGTTGTTTTCATTTCATTTCTTTCCTTTTCTTTCACACAAGGAGTCATTAAGTGCATATTAATCTCTTATGTTGTTTATTAAAGTCAATTTCCATGTGAGGGGGTTTGCATGTGTTTATAAATATCTACAAATGCTCCCCTCCGCGATGAGACCCCGGACCCCCAATCCATGACCTAACAAGTCACACGTGGTTCACAACCATGAAGGCAATAATATATTCTAGTGAAGAGGGCTCCCAATTGTGTCCCAAATATCTTCCACATGACATTGAACACAAAAACTAGTTGGTGATAGGTTTAAGGCATGCAATCTATTGTTGTCATGTCCTACTCCTTAGACATATGTGAGCATTACATCACTTTCATGATTGTATCATTCAGTTTGTGATTGCAACTCAAAAAAAAAATCTCATTTAAAGCTTCAATTTGAAGTTGAGATGCAAACATCCTCAAAGAGCAATGTGAATCATTGCTAAGCCTTATGCTCTTTCAATAAAGATATGCCCTCTTTCACGGGGACCTTGTCAAAGGCAAAGGCTTACACCATCATTTTTTTAGAATCACATCATGTTTATTCCCAGCCCTTGGCTAGATGATTCTCTTGTTGGAGGTAACTATCATGTGCAACTTAGAAATGTTATGATTGTATAGACCTTTTTCTATAATAATATTATTCAACAATGTTGTTAGGATGCTCTGTGGACCCAAGTACCATTGGAAAATCATGCAAGGATATTGCCCCTTTTCACCCAAATTTCAATTTGGAAATGATTTTTTGCAAATTTATATAGTATGACAATTGCTTGAACTCTTTACACTCATGATTGAACCCCACATGAATACACTAGAGTTCCATCCCTAAAATTTGGGAGGTAGGATAGTCTTCCACCATCAAGCATGACAATTTGCTTGTCCAAAAAACAATCATGATCTTATAAATTCTTGAACTTAGAATGATGTTCAAATTTTGAGCACATACTGCAATTCAACCTCGTTGTTACAACGCTTGTCTTTAAATTGGTGTCCATTGTAATTGCAAGCCTTGTCATATATTGCTGAAGATAGAAGGTAGACGTGCCTAAATTGAACATAACCCTAATTTGGACACCTAAATTGGAGTGGTGTGTGGTTAGGTGTGTGTCTAAGAACAAACACTAGATGAACATGTGTCAAAAAGATATTGAACTATGTGTTCAAAGTATGCTAACCATTATAGGTCCAATAGTCAACATGATTGGGGGAGACCTATATGACCACTTGATGAGCATGAGAATCTTCACTTTGATAATGGATTAGATATTTAGATCAGCTCTGAAATCTATGAGACAAGTGGCTATGGTCATAATTTGGATTTACTAATCATCCCACATTAATTGTGTACTTCATATCCTACAAGAAGTGGGTTTAGAGAGAAAACATGTACAATATAGGTATCCGTTTAAGAAGAGTGACAACATGATAAAGGCCCACGTGGTGTTGAGCCCAATTCCAGATTGACTACATGTGTGCTTAACTTATGGTGCACCATCCATGAGAAAGGAAGGAATAGGAAAGGAAAGGAGGCAAGAGCCGAGGACCCAAGCTGGAGTTGTCAATGTAAGTAAGCACTAACAGCCGTTGAACAATCAATCTCTTCAAGAGTCAAGCGCCCAGGTCAGCCATGTAGTTTACAGTCTTCTGTAATAACAAAGTTTGCACATACAGGTTCTAGGCCAAAGCATAACTAAGATACCTAGCTACTGCACTACATATACGACTGCTCCCAAACCACAACTCAATTACCCACCCCCCCCCCCCCCGCCCCCCCAAAAAAATAAAAAAATAAAAAACAGTTCTACAGCATATCCATGTGCGCATCCAATTTGGTTGTGGAGAGAGGCTAACCTGAAAGACCATGGGTGTGTTTATTTATGATACATGGCGATTGTACAGACCCAACAAGTGATGAGATGATATTTTATTTCGTCTATGGTAATGAGTCTTCATTCAGAACAACCCATCAAAAAGAGGGCATGAAAATAAAACCACATGTGACGAGAAATCGAATAGATATACGTGGTATGTATTTGAAATTGACTCATCTTATAATTCATGTTACATATATCATGTATGTTTTAATTAAAATAATGAATATGATTAAATGGGTTGGATACATATTAAAACCAACCTTGAAATCTGAACTGAATATTTTAGAAAAAAAGTCCTCAAACCCTTTCGTACAACATCTTCAAATCCAAAATGGGCCTCTCGGACCTTTAAGGGCTAATGTACGGGGATGAGAATCCCTCCCATGGACGGTGTTGGGTGTGAGGGAGCATTCCAGTAGCAAGCATAACATGGGAGGAATATTCCATGATTTTCTCCCAGTTGTCATCAGTCAATCTTTGTGGCCCTGCTTTATTTCTGCCCACTTTATTTTGGAACCTCACAAAACCTCAACCTCAACCTCAACCTCATGATTCAGGTTTGGCATGGCCGCATGGGATTCCCAAAGTCCCTACCCAGGCATGGCGTCACGAGATTCCTTACTCGATTTCAGAAGTCGTCTCCAGAGTCTGAGCGACAGCCAGCTAGTAGCTAGCAGCTGATGAGGAGCTGCTGGTTATTATTTCCCCACGAGTATCATAGGAAATTGCTTCGTGTCCGAAATAGACATGAAGGTTTCATCAAGTTCCGCATGAGTACATGCTAGCAGAGGTCTATGTGTGTGCCCATGCATACCGCATGCTGGAGCATTCCTCAATTATTGCTGTGGAAGTCACATGAGAACTTAAGGTAGACGTGCTTAAATTGAACACAACAATTATCCGGACACCTATATTTGATCGGTATGTGGTTAGGTGTGGAACTAGGAACGGGCATCAAAAAGACATGTGTTTAAAAGAGATCGGACTATGTGTATCTTTGTTAACAGATTAAAATAGTAGACGCACATAACATATTTTGAAATATCTTTGTGAATGACAAACCGATTTCATTCACCAAGTGAAAATTGAATGTAACCGGTTGATCTTGAACCTCGACTGATCATGCCCAGAATACTCCCCGGACACTACCACTAGGATTCCTTGCAGCCTGTAATAAGGCTCCTCACGTACAATATCGAGTACATAACATATGTACCTATTTGACAAAACCATACCTGCAACTTGTTGCTGGATGTGAGGTCACCAGATCAGCAGGTCTCACATGCAGTGCATTGTCACAGGTTCCCTAGATATTTTGATTCGTTCTTGTGAATTTGAGTTTCAAGATGTTGGCAGCACAAGAGTGCATCACCGCAACAGGCGGATGTGTGCAGCTTGGATTCCTGTACTCATACGTCTGTTAAGTTACTACTGTTCTTTCGTGCCAACAATTAAATCAGATTATTCTCAGTGCAGGCCTGCTTGTCAACTCCACTTGTTCTGCATTGCTGACCTGTGAGTCTGAAGACAATCTTGCTCATGACTACAGTAGGCTTGTACAGCCAGTAGATTTTCCAATAAATCACATGACATTCAGCTACCTCCTTGAACTCCTTGAACTCCTTGAACTCACTTCTTGGTGTAATCAAAAGAGTCAAAGTTCATTGGCAACAAGGATAAAAGGCCAAGCTAAGCTCTGGCTGAATCTGAAGTAACAGAGTGTCAACCTATGTTATTTGTTAGTAATAGGAAAATACTGGCCACTTTTTGAGGGGGGGGGGGGGGGGCAGGGCTCAATGTAAGGTAGAAGCACCTATAATGGACAATCTGAGCACTTGAGACCTTTAACATGTATGTGAAAGACTTCGTTAAAAAGAGCTCATGAATGGAACGTAAAAGATAAGCAAGTTTGAAACAAACATTTTTATCTTTGCACCCACTTCTTGTATCATATGAAAACCAATGTTCGGAGAGAACCGGCGGTTAGTTACAAATGAACCGATTGGTTTGGACAAAAAACCAGATATGGAGAGTATGTTGTTTTGTACACAGGTGATATAGTATCAGGTGTAGTCAGATGGGCATCCGATCCACCAAGGGAACCAACCGGATATTGACGGGTATTCATTTTGAATTCCCGGATGATTTACGGGTTTAATGAGTAAGTCCCTGTGAAGCCAAACCCACCACCCTTAAGCGTCCTAGTCCGGGTGATGGTTTTGAAAATCACATGTGTCATACCAAAGCTCGTGATAACATGGAATGTACTTCCATCTCAACAAGCTCCCAACTCACTTGAAATCATGGTGCTTTATTAATGCTAGTCTCTTGAATAGGTAGAGCATTGGCCTTCTCAAGGGTCGACCAACTACTACACTTAACCTTACTAAGTCCCCTACAAGTCTCTATGAATTCTACTAATTCCACTAATCCTTCTACTAATTCTCACACAACTCTAATTCTAAAATTCAATTCTATGAGAGGAACAACAAGAGGGAGAGAGAGAGAAGGAGAGGGGAAGGGAGAGGGTAAGGAGGCCTTGTATGAACCTCTCCCCTTTACCTACACTCCCCTCTCAATACAACATGCTCATGTGCCCACACACACGTGCAAGATGGAAGAGCGCGAAGGAAAAGAGAGTGAATAGGAACACAAGTGAGTGAAGAATGTGAGAGAAATGAATATATAAGAGAAAGGGAAGGGGTGAACACCCCTCAAAGCTCAAGATAAGCCCCTCGATGCTCTCCTACTTCGTAGGCTCTTATCCTATCCGCCAAGTAAGCCCCTCGATCCTCTTCTACTTCGTAGGCTCTTATCCTATCCGCTAAGCCTTCAACTCCTAAACCAACAAGATGGATCCCAATTCAAATATTTAAACTTAAGGAGCTCCCCTTGGTCCACCACATGCTACACTCACCTAACCAAAGAACTTCCTTCATGCCGTTAAGCTTCTAATTAACCACACCACATAAGCCTAAGGCCTAAACATAACTTCACACCAAGCCTCACTCTTTTTATATTTTTGAGAATAATTATAAAACATTAAAATGTAACTCCTAATGGTTTCAAAGGGTTAATAACACATGTGGACACCATTTTGGGCTCATAGTCCCCAGATATTAACCGTCCCCCCTAAGGGTATCGGCGGATACCGGCCGACCACCGAGGGTACGGTCCGGATCCCGGACCCATGAGGGAGATAGGGGTCTCCTCCCCCCGCCATTTTTGAGCTCATTCTCCACTCTCGCTCTCCTCTCCTTGGCCCTTCTCTTCTCCAAAGCCCCTGCTTCCCGATCCCCCCTCTCCGAAGCACCTCCTCCCCGCCTCTCGCCTCTCCGAAGCCCCTGCTCCCCACTCCGCCATCACTTCGGATCGAGTTGCCCTTGCTTGATTGTGAGTGCATGCTGATCTAGGTTGGATGTTAATGGTTGTTGGTCTAGGTTGGATGTTAGTGCAGGTTGGTTTAGATTGAATGTTAGTGGTTGCTGGTTGCTGGTATACGCTGAATGTTAGTGCATGCTTATCTAGGTTGGATGTTAGTGAATGTTGGTTTAGTGTGAATGTTAGTGGTTGCTGGTCTAGATTGAATGTTAGTGGAGGCTAGTTTAGGTTAAATGTTAATGAATGTTGGTCTAGGTTGGATGTTAATGGTTGTTGGTCTAGGTTGGATGTTAGTGATTGTTGGTCTAGGTTGAATGTTAGTGGGTTGTTGGTCTAGGTTGAATGTTAGTGAATGTTTGTTTAGGTTGAATGTTTATGTATGTTGGTCTATGTTGCATGTTAATGGATTGCTGGTTTAGTTTGAATGTTAGTGTAGGCTGGTCTAGTTTGAATGTTAGTGGATTGTTGGTTTAGTTTGAATGTTAGTGCATGCTGGTTTAGTTTGAAAGTTAGTGGATTTCTAGTTTAGTTTGAATGTTAGTGCATGTTTGTCTAGGTTGAATGTTAGTGCATGTTGGTCTAGGTTGAATGCTGGTGCATGTTGGTTTAGTTTGAATGTTAGTGCAGGTTGGTTTAGTTTGAATGTTTGTGTTTGTTGGTTTAGTCGGGATGTTAGTGATTGTTGGTTTAGTTTGAATGTTAGTGCATTCTGGTTTAGTTTGAATGCTTGTGGTTGTTGATTTAGGTTGAATGTTAGTCATTGTTGGTTTGATGTTGAATGTTGGTACTGGTTGGGTGTGCGGGAGCATGTTGTTTTACCTCATGGGCACATTGGAATTCGGTTTTATTTCCGATTCTTTAACTTAGGTGTTGAAAGATTATTTGTAGTTTTTTTTTTCTTGGTTGTGTTTCCATTATGTTTGCATTGTGAATGTATTCTAGGATATTTGTGCAATCTAGCAATTTTATCTTGTCATGGCGAAAAGACAAAAATGCATGCCTACTATGTTGTATAAAAACTCACAGAGTAATGACTCAATATTTATTCAAACATCATCATCATCTGAAGGTTGCACCTCTCATCTGGGAATGATTTCATTGGAAATTGTTGTGAGCGTATGGAAGGATGCATGATATAGTAAGTTTGATTGGATTGAATTTGATTCTGCAACGGGTAGGGTTTTTTGCAAAGTTTATAAACAAAATGGGGACAAATCAATCTTTGCCACTGTGAACAACATAAACATTTGAATATCAGCCTTTCAAGACCATGGGAAGAATGCAGAGCATAGGCGCTTGACTAAGGCAATGAAGAAAGGTGAGCGAACAATAGAAAAATATATTGCAGAGGTAAATCGAGCATGCGATGAAGCCATGCATTTTTTGTTCTAAACAACCTATTATATAGGGAAGGCAGTCATTTCTTTTCATAAATATTTAGGTTTGTGTTATTTGTTTGTAAATATTAAAGCTAATATGACAGAAATTTTTTATCATGATAAGAAAATTTGTACTAAGATTTTATTTTGCATTTCATCAGTGGTTCAAAAACACGTGTTAGACAGGGTCTGAGACTCGAGGTTTTTTGGTATTATGATTGATGAGTCTACGGATATATCTATAACATGTCATCTTGTTGTTTTTGCTAGTTTTGTAGATGAAGGTCTTGCTCTTTGCATTTTTCTTGGATTGTTACATGTTGAAAAGGGAAAAAAAAAATGCATGCACAATATTGAAACATTAACAAAAAACATGAAGGAATAAAGACTAGATTTTGACAAGTGTGTGGGATTTGGTTCCGATGGAGCGTCGACCATAATCGGCAAACAAAATGGAGTTGTCACGTGTTTGAAACAGAAGGTAATTTTTTCTTAACCTCTGTCCATTATGTGGCACATAGAACAACTTAGCGGCTATAGATGCAACAAAAGTTGGACCTTGCAGAGATATATTTAGAAAAATAGATGCGTTCTTGAATTTAGTTACAGTGCATTTCAATAAGTCGTGTAAGGAAAAAATATATTGCTTCGATTGTAAGAATAACTTGTTGATTTTATAAAATATTTGAAAAAATACTACAAAATTAGGTGATTATCACGGTGATAAATCATGAAAACCCTTTATAATTCTTTAAAAAACATTCTAACTTATTTTCGGGACAATCACGATGCTGTGGAGGATGAAGTTGGTTCAATATATTTAGAAAATTTTGTACCTTCAAATACATCAATGTGTTTTATTTTTTGGCTAATATTTTTCATATTTCGTAGACATACCTATAATAGGCTCAGTAATAAAGACCGATATTGTACAAATTCCTATGTTCTCATTGAGAATACGGATTTGAACAGTGGGACCTTCAATGACCAGACCGGATATCACATTCTACCGGAATTTGGTCCTCAAGGAAGATATTTGAAGAAGCTATCATGTGAAATTAGAGGAGGTAAATTTTATGATATTGAAATGACACGGGATAGAACATGACAAGACCTTATAAATGTAATGGCTTTTCAAAAGCATTTTGCCTTAACCATATGCGATGCATTAGAATTTTAAAATTAAAATTAATCACATCATGACAACATTTAAAATATTAGATCTTCCTAATATGCCGTCTAGACAAATTGGTTTGGCTAATTGGGGGTGGTTCATTTGGAGTTGTTATGTGGCCAATATGGAGTTGAGCGTGAAATTGGAGGAAGAAATATTTACTATTGATTAATTCTATTGCAATAAAGAAAGAGTTATTTGCATTTAAGTTAGAAACAACTACCGATTGCTTGGATAAGAATTTCAAAGATGTTTGGTCAATGATCACTTGAAATCACACTTTAAAAATGAAATATGAGAATTTATTAGTTCTAGTTGAGATAGCTAGAATACAATGCAATAGTACGGCAAGTTGTGAGAAGACATTTCCAGTCCAGATTTGCATAAAGTCCAAATAAAAAAATAACATGTTAATAAAAAAATTGTAGAATGTTTTGCGGGTTGCTTTAGAAGGGCCAATTGATGATTGTCGTGAAATCATTAATGAAGCCATAGCAATATGGAAAACAATACCAAATTTAGATATTTATTTTCTCACCCAGAACGGTATCTATGTGGAGTTGTTGGTCCCGAACAAGAAGATAATAATTTGTTGTGATTTGTGTATAAAATGTAAATTATTATATTGGTGGTTATTTGTACTAACTTAAATCCATCTTGTCCTCAATGACTTCAAATTGTTTAAGTGTGTAGAAGGATTATGAATATGTATTTTTTTATTTTGTATTAGAACATGTGAATTCATTTTTAGATTGAGGAAGTTTACTATTGTGAGTTTGTGTTCTATTGCATGACATGTGTATAAGAATATGTGTACAAGATAAATTTGTTGGTTTTTGTAGCCATAAAGTAATTGAAGCCATTGGTGGTTTGAGGGGTTATAAATCATTAGCCCCCAATTGGTGGGGGGTGTTTCAACCAGGTTCAACTCCCGCTAAGGATAAATTGAATATTTTGGTGAGGAAATGTATTTTAGTTCAGAGAAAACATGATATTATTATTTAAACGAATATTTTACCAGCCGGTTTTTTTTACATCCAGCTTTCAACCGAGGTAGAATGTTAAGTGGGGGAAATGAACCGGATGAACTTGATGGATCCAACCCAAACCAAAGAAAAAAAATGTATTAACCAGTTGGGGCCCATTTTAGTCAATTATTAGAGGGTTCGTGTGGAAAATCTCCCCAAACGCTGAAGTGATGTGAGCCTAAAAGTTACGCTCACGTGCTTATTAATCTCAAAATAACATAATCTCGGAAGGAAGAAGCACATTAAGAAGGAGAGAACCACTAAAAAGGAAGAGAAAAGCCAAAGCAAGATAAGTTACAATAACATTGGTTGGGTCGAACGGTAGAGGCAAAGTGCAAGAAAAGGTCAAAGAGAAAGAATCAAACCTGTTTTTTTCTCCTGGCGGCCCCCAAGATGCCGGGCAACGCAACAAAAAAGGAGGAATTTGGAGGGGTATTGGAAGGTAGGGAAAAGGGACCTCAATAAGCAAGCCAAGGAAGAGACTAGGGGGAAAAGTGCGGAAGCTCTGCCGTCGTGAGATGCTAGAGTGCCGCAGCACTGGTCGTAGTTAATGGTGGGATAGATCTTGCAACATGCGTGTGGTGATGAAGTGATGAAGGATTGGGAGAAAAGAGAGGTTCCTAGAGGAGGTTGGGTGAAGAAGCAAACATCGTGATGAATTAGACATGGGGAAAAAAAAACATGAGGGTCGGCGACCAAGTAGGAGGAAGCCTTACTGCGGTGGGTGGCTATAGTGTGTGAATTGGAGGGGAGTATTGTGTGTGCATCATGCTATGGATTAGAGGATATCTTGGTGGCAAGGAGCAAGCAGTGGATTCTGGGTGAAGGAGGCCAGCTGAAAGGAGTCAATCAGGTGTAAGAAGATTAAGCCATCCGGAGAGCACTGAGAGACGGCGTTTTCGTTGTCTGGTTGTCTTGTCCGGTTGTGCGATTCTTACCAACAAGAGTCAAAATTTCTAGATCGTTAAAGAGGTGGATATTGATTTTCAAGGCAATAGTCGAAGAGGTGGAGAGAGCATCTCAGCGCTTGAGTTCCAAGGGAACACATTTTCATCATTTGTGACAGTTTGGGGAAACAATATGCAGTAGTTTGGAGGGGGAGTTGGATTGGATCTTAGCACCTAAGGTTGGTTTGAAGTGGTTCTTGAGGACGGAATCAATTCGTGTGCATGGTAGTGCAAAAGGGAACCGCCCTCTTCTTGTTGTGTTGTGGTTTGTGAGCCCAAAATGATGCCCATGTGTGTTCTTAACCCTTTAAAACTATTAGAAGTTATGTTTTGATGTTTTATGATTATTCACAAAAATATAAAAAAAATGAGGCTTGAGTGAAGTTATGTTTAGACCTTAGGTTGATTAGAAGTTTAGCAGTGTAAAGAAAGTTCCTTAGTTAGGTGAGCATAGTGTGTGGTGAATTAAGGGTAGCTCCTTGAGTTAAATGTTTGAATTAGGATCTATGTTGTTGGCTTAAGAGTTGAAGACTTAAATGATAGGATGAGAGCCTACAAAGTAGGAAATGATCAAAAGGTTTATCTTGAGCCTTAGGGGTGCTCACATACTCCCTTGAAGGCTTAAAGGATAGGATGAGAGCCTACAAAGTAGGAAATGATCAGAAGGTTTATCTTGAGCCTTGGGGGTGCTCACCTACCCCCTTGAAGGCTTAAAGAATAGGATGAGAGTCTAAAAAATAGGAAAAAATCAAAAGGTTTATTTTGAGCCTTGGGGGTGCTCACCTACTCCCTTGAAGGCTTAAAGGATAGGATGAGAGCCTACAAAGTAAGAAAGGATCAAAAAGTTTATCTTGAGCCTTGGGGGTGCTCACCTACTCCCTTTCACCTCACTATATAATCCTCACTCTCCCCTCTCCCTCTCTCTCTTTCCTTTGTGCTCCTTGGCACCCCACGTGTTATGAGTGTGGGTGTGTGGGAAGCAAGAAAAGAGCACGTGTGTATACAAGGTCTCAAGGTGAATAACCAAGACTAATTAGCCTTGAAGTTAGTTGACACTTGTTAGGAGTGGTATTTGGTTTGAGGCATTTAGAGTTTAGCTCGTTGTGTTCAACTTATAGAATTTAGACTTATATCATTTAAATTTATAATGTTTAGAATTATGACATTTAGAATTGTAGCATCTAGATTCATGTTAGATTTAAAGCATTCAACCTTGTAAGCTTTATGTGAGGCCAAACCCACCACCCTTAAGCGTCCTAGTTCGGGTGATGGTTTTTTGAGTCACATGTGTAGCACCAAATTCGCAATAGCATGGTAGGTACCCTTCATATTAATGAACGTCCCATGGCTCAAGATTGTGATACTTTATTAATGCTTGTTTCTTGAACAAGTGGGGCATTAGCCTTCTCGAGGGTCCACCCTGCAGCTTTGGCCACACATGCCCTTAAGGATATGCCTCTGGCACCCTTAATCTTCACTTCCCTTGCCTTCCCCTTGTTAGGATCATTCATCTTCTCTATTCTTGTGCATGTAAGTTATTTTGACCAAGAGGATGCAAGTGTTTAAAAACATTGTTCTCAATAATCAATCTCAATTACATTAATTTGTAGAGCAACACCTAAAACTATCTAGCCTAATAAGTCCAACACCCACACATGTACCACGTCATCAAAAGGTAGTATGACGTGGCCGTTATTTAATCTTGGTGATACCACCCAAAATTAAGCCAAGCTTTAGGCCACTAACTAGTCTCCGCTAAACTATTCCCAGCTAGTATTAGCTCTCGGCCACAGTCCCAGAGTTAGCCTCCAACACTCCAGCGTCAAACCAGTGCCCTCGGCCACAGTCCCAGAGCTAGCCTCCAGCGCTCCAACGTCAAACCAGTGCCCTCAGCCACAGTCCCAGAGCTAGCCTCCAGCGCTCCAGCGTCAAACCAATGCTCTTGGCCACAGTCCCAGAGTTAGCCTCCGTGCCACAAAGTTGGCTTAAGCCTAATTAATCAACCCTACCCAACCACTAATTCGGCCACAGTACCAGAGTTAACCTTGGTGCCGCAGAGTTGGCTTAAGCCTCCTCAATCAACCCTACCCAGCTCTTAATCAGGTTTTTTGCCTAAGTGCCGATTTGTGAGCTTTTGGCCACCCTAAGCTAACCCTCTAAGCAACTAATTACACACATTAATCCTATCAAATTCCTTAATGGTCCAAGCTAATCCTAACATTCTAATTTCACTAACTTCTACCTAATTCCACATATGACATTAAGCTCTAAGGGCTCCCTCCGCTTAAGAGGTGTGAGAGAGAGAGGAAAAATGAGAGAGGGGATCCTTAAGTAGCCAAGAGGGAGAGAGGGAGAGTGAGGTAAGGATAGGGTGAGGGAATTAGCACCTCCAATCACAACCCCTTAATCATTTCTTCCTAAGTAGGGACTCCTCCCATCCACAAAGCTCTTACATTCCTAAACCAACAAGGTGGATCCTAATGTGGGCATTTAACCCGCGGAGCTCACCTTGCCTCACCTTACTCCATACTCACCTAGTCAAGGCATCCCCTTATTGAACTTAAACCTTGAAACAATCACACAACACCACCTAATGTCTAAACTTAAATCCAAACCACACTTCACTCTTTTTATATTTTTGTGAATAATCATAACACATCAAAGTCAAGCTAAAAATGGTTTCGAAGAGTTAATTACCACATGTGGGCACCATTTTGGGCTCACACTTGAAGGCGGAGACCACTTAGGCTAGCTGCTGGTTTGAAGTTGGAGGCAGTCGGCTTAGCGGTTGGGTTGAAGAGGGAGGCTAGTTAGGCCTAACGGCTGGATTAAGTAGAGCCAGTTAGATTTAGCGAATGGGTTAAGGAGGAATCTAGTTCCAACTAGTTGTGCACTCCCGAGTCTAAGCTAGGTCGACAAGCTAAGTTACTACTAGTTAGTGAGGAGGGTTAATTAGACTAATTAGTTAGGCTAGAGGGTTAGGCTAGTTGGTTTAGTGGTTGCATTATGAGATAAAGTTGGGAAGGATTTGTGAGGGACTTGTGGAAGAGGACGTAATGCTAAGTTATATAAGTGTTTTTCAACACTTGTATTAAAACTTATGTGCCTCATGGAATCAACACATCATGGCCTCCGCGAGGTGTCATGCACCAATGAAGAATCGACAGCCAGAACCAAAGTTGCAAGGGGGAAATCATTGAAGGCATGCGTGGCAAAGACAGTGGGGTGGACTCTGGAAAAAGCCAAGGATGTGTCTATGCACGAGGTTCATACTAATAAAATGATTTGAATTAAGTTAGAAACTCATCAAGGTAGAACGTACATCCCATGTTACCACAAGTTGTTATGTTACACATGTGATCTCCAAAATTATTACCCGGACTAGGACGCTTAAGGGTGGTAGGTTTGGCCTCACATGGTTGTCAGTGATTGAACCAGTGCAGTTGAAGTACATCGTCTGAGTTGACTGTTGAAGCTGGTGGAGGTTCGGGTGAGTAAGATGGTGTGCTAGCGTGATCCATGCTATGTTGGCAGTACGGGTAGACGCCCTGATATGGGGGGCAATCAACTAGGTGAATTTTGGTGTTAGTTTGTTCATCATCAGTTGGAGCATTAGAGTGTGGCAATAAATGGCACATGCCCTGACAACGGTTCCGCCAACCAAAGGATGACCCCAATTTGAGGGGAAAAGACATCTATAACAACACCACGGCGGATTTCACAACCAGTACTTATCGTTGCTCGAATTCAAAGGTGTCTCATTTCAAATTGTTTGGCTTGTTTTTTTGTTGTTTTGTTTGGGTTCTTTTATTGCAGTCGTTGGCAATGGGCGATGAACTCTTACAAGTGCTCAGTCATGTCTTAGTAAGGTAAGTAAGTGGTTTAATGGTAGAAATGGTGGCAACTTCAGTGGGGGGGGGGTCGGATGCCCACTGTGATCGATTGCGCCCGACTTCATCCTTGGGATAAGGGAGGCCTAGCATGGTTGTCTGGTTTGGGTGGATTTTGTAAGGTGTAATGAAGTGCAACCCCTACGAGGCGAGGAGAAGCAATCAAATGGAGGTTTGACGATCAAGTCGTCATCCTCAATTGGCCGCGCTCCATTCCATGTGATAAGTTGCACAAGAGGAGGAAATGCCTACTTCCTTGGAGTTCCTTCAGGGCAGTGGAGGATGAGGCCGGACACGTTCAGGGTTGCATGTCTCATGGTGCGATTGCAATTACCGCAAGGATTATTGCCGGTGTTGTAGCAACCCCAAGCTCTGAGAGAGTTGTTGTTGGAGATGCCATTGTTGTAGTGGAAGGGGAAGAGTTGGGCAGCACTGGTGAGGTGATTTTAACGCCGAATGTGAATTGGAGGGTGAAGATGTATGTGCAGTAGTCCAAACAGTGAGGAAGCCACTGAAGGCATGTGACAACAAAGTGTTTTGACAACACCCACTAGGTGGTTTAAGTTCCCAAGCCGAAATTGTGTCTGTTGTTGCGAAGGGAATGGAGGATTCTGCTAGACACTAGGTGTGGATTGAAATTGGATCTGCTTTGGGAAGGTGACTTGGGAAGCTCTGCGGTGGCCTGAAGGTGTTGTTGCCAGGCCCAATCAACTCATTTTGCCGATGATTGCAAGGGAGGTTAACAAGGGGGCAACAGTCCTAGGTTGAGAGTCGTTCTAGCCCTGGTCTATTGGGCCACTTTTAATTGATGGCGGTGATTGAGACTGTGCAACGTGAGGAGGAGAGGGTATTGCGCATTGCACATGACTCAAGCTGCATGAGTGAAGCAGAGGTACAAGGTGGGGTTAGTAGGAGTAGATCAAGCAGATGTAGGCACGAGCTTGAGGTGGTTAGGCCTTGTGTTTTGGAGACAATGTAAGCAACTCAAGTAGTTTGCAAGGGACTCAAGCGTTTGTAAATGCTTGCATGGTTCTTAATAAAAGAATGTCATGCACATCACTCCACTCACAATCAAATGGAGTGAAGGTGCATGTGTAAGTGGTAACCTAGTATGTGTGAAGAAGGATTTCCCACTCGGACTAGGACGCATTCAAGGGGGGAAAGGATCCTTGCTCACATGTGAACACCTTCTCATGTCCAAAAGCTTAAGAAGTCGAGAGAATACTAGAGATGGAAGACAACAATATCACATTAACAAAGTTAACCCTACACGGTAGAACTAAGTACTAAAAGACATTGTCTGAGTCAATAAGAGAGTGTGATTCCTAAAAGAAGGGTTTGCATTTGGAAAAATGGTACCCCAATAGTAAAGAAGATAGTTGAGATGGTGAGGGTTTTATTAATAAAAACACGAAGGATGTCCAAAAGGTAGAGTTGAATATGGTAATGGCAAAACTACTAGTAATCAAAAGTGGAGTAGTTACTTAGGATATTTCCAGGGGCGTTGTGTAACCAATCCGGTAGGACACTTAGTTGGACAAAGGCAAATTACCGGTTATGATAAATGACGTCAGTTTTATCAGAGAAGTGCATAACCAAGGGAGAGTGACCTAGTTGGTAATATTAGCATATAAGGAGGTACTCGATAGTACATGTAGTCGAAATAGGTTGGTAGCAAGCCCTAGCTCATAGGGAACCAAGATGGCATCCCCTAGTAATAGATACCAATAGTTAGAGTAGTGGTAGCTAGATACATTGGTAGCATACTTAGTATAATGGATAAGCCTAATAGTCATGCCATAACTAGTAGATGGACCGGTAATGGAGAAAGGCAAAAGGAGTAAGGGTCAATGCGCATCTAAAACATCAATGTGCATCCACAATAAACCAATTTGCACACATATAAGATGATCACCGTTGAAACATCATACATTTGAAGTGCCTAATGTATTTTTACACCTAAAAAGCTTGGACTAACCCACTTAAACAAGAGATACATCCAAAATGAACATCATTACTTAAACACACCACTTATATTATCAAACACGATACAAGTACCATTAGGTAGGAAGGCAGGTTGGCCTTTGCATTAACAATTATAGAATATGTTAGACAACGTACATGTTGAACCTTTACAAGAGCACTACAAGAGGAAAGATGCTACAAGGTATAAGGTGAGAGAGCCAAAGGGTGGAGAATGAAGGAGAAAATGATAACACCGCTCACCCATTCAACTCAACCCTAGGTGATGTGAGCCCTTGGATGGGAGGATGAACTCCATCCACAACTTATAATGGAGCTTTACTAGCTACTCCCAAAAATGGAGCTTAGTGGCAGGTTCTAATTTTTGAGCAACTCCACTCCACCCATGTGAAGACAGTTGGCGCCATGTCATACGTACTCACAACAAGTGGAGGTCAATCCTTACAAGACGAAATCCAAAATTTCAAACATGTGTGTGTGTATCTTCACTCTACCAAAGCGACTACTAGTAGCTGGGGAAAAAAAGGGATGATTTGTACCAAGGGAACCCTTGAATATGATAGCATTCATGGGCTCACACCCACGCTAGTCAAAATGGATGTCTATTAATATTTTCAACTCTTCTATCTAGATGGTTTTAGTTGATATTAGTGGACTTGAGGGATATGTTCCTAGACAATTTTGGGATTTAAACTTTCATTGTACAATTAAAAAGACCAATTTGCCAACCACAGTGAGAAAGATTTTGAAGGTCCAAGTTTGGATCACTTTATAATATAATTAGTATTCTATGAGCATGTTACAAAGTACTAGTCATCACTTGAGAGAATGAGAATGTCGTTGGGACTAATTTACATGCAAAAAGATTTAGCACCCTCAAATACACGTCCTTGAGACATAGTTTGGACCTCTCAATGTTATATGAAGGGATTTAATGATTACTTAATGATATTTTTTGTTCAAAAATACTAAAAAGTGGTCCTACCTGTAAATAATGCATTTATCATGTAAAATATTCCAATTGGAACATAAATGTATGTAGAATGAACTCAAGAACATCTTAGTTCATATAAATGATGTAGGTTCACATGCATATCATGTATAGACTCTAATCATGTTGTTAATATATGACCTTGTTTTCACTTAATTCTTTAATAAGTTAATTGCTAAATGTGGATTCAAAACCATACACGAGAAAAAATATAATTTCAATACTTGGTAGGGTTTGTAAAAATTGTCACATATCCCATATAAACCCACCCCACATCCTTTAAGAGTTAATGATAAATATTTTATTTGAGCTTAATTTGATAAATCTTGATATCTTATTCACATTGAATGAAATGCAATTAAAGTGAACAAGGTAATAAATTCCCTCTTATCACTATCAAGAAGTGGTGAAAGCAAAGTGACTCTCCATTTATGCTTGCCTTTTGTTGGAACCCAATCTATCTATCTACATACCTACATCTTGTCATGGAATAGTGAGCATTCCAAACTAGGGCTCCAACATATTAACTTTGTACATTTAGAAGACCCACCAATAATGACAACCTAATGTGAACCATGTAAACAATCAAAAACACCCACCCTCAACATAATTACAATGTACTTATTGAATTAGACATCCCAATATCTGACTTTGAATCCCCTTTGGACTAAATGGTCCCAAGTGTTTTAAACTCACATGTTGTAGATTTGCACGGGCATTACGTTGAGAAGAAACTATGCTCAAGAATCAATCTTCATAAAGCATGAGCTTTTCCATTCAAACATGGCACCATCAAGTGTGGTCATGAGATTTGTGTGAGGTTTTGTGTGTCCTCCATAGATGCATAGACTCCAACCTTTGTAGTTGGCCACATTCTTCCAATTCATTTGCTTTTCTCGCTCAAGAATAGGTTAACATGTAACTGTGTGAAATTTGTCCACAATAATATTTATCTATGTCACCCATAGTCTAATTATTAGATGTAGCCACCCCATCATCTACGATCAATATTTGACAAAATTAAGAACAAGGAGTTTTGGATCAAACAAAACCTTTATGTTTGTCGAAGTGGTAAAAACTTTGGCAACATACAATGAATGTGTTAGCGCACTATGAAGGTATTCATTATTGATGTGGGTCAATCTACTTATTTCCCAAACAACAATTTGGATCCTTTCATGGAATCTTTAAGGTGATCTCACAAGACATACAAATGCTTAATGGGTTGACTTGAACCACATGATGACCCCCCCCCCCTCATATAATTTGGTCCCACACAATTGATGGCAACATGTTTGCCAAAGCACTATCAACATCTTCCACCCCATCTTGCAACAATATTTCCACAATATTTCCCATGAATAGAATCTAGGGCACTCCCACTAAAATTTCTAAGCACTATTACACCAGATGCCTTGCACGCTCACCCCATGTTAGGCAAATGGGACATGAGTACCTTATACATGGGTACCAATAAATTGGTTAATAATGGCCACAAGGAACCAGCATGCTATGTCATGGCATGGACAATTTGCCCATGTGGTTCTTGGAGGAGGAACAAAAAAATCAGCTTTCAGTATGGATAGGTATCTACGTATAGATATTAAGACCCAAGTAAGCACAAGGCTTGAGAAAAATTAACAATGGACATGAAAAACTCCATGCTAGTCTTGCTAAATGTTCAAATTTTAACATGAATTCCATGAAAGAGACCTCCAATGCTTGCAATTACAACTTCATTGTTCATTTCTATGGTCATATCTTTGCGCAATGGTTATTGAGTCATGCAAATATTGGTTTTGTTAAATGCTTATCCAACCTTTTAGTCCTATATATTTTGTGAATTTGTGCATTTCACAACACAAATGACTTTCAAATCTTGCATGCACAAAAATCGTGAATCGTTTGCATCCTTTGCAATGCAACTATGGGCGGCAAAACAATGGCTACCACTTGCAAGTACGACATTGGAAGAATGCAAAAGAATTGGTGTTGTCCTTGCAAATCTTTTTGGTTGCCACAATCTTAATCATTCCCCAATACCATCATGAGTTGCATCACCTTCTTATGCAAATGCAATCTCCTCCCCCAAGAAAATTTCACCATAAGGCGATTAGTTGGGAGATTCCCATGAACCATGTGGGTGGCAAACATCACATGGGCAAAACGACAAAGACATCATAAGTTACCTACATTCCTTGGTCCATAGTGCATGACTTTGTAAGAGGATAACAACATAGAGGCAATGTCATGTGTGACATCATAAACAAAGAGCAACACTTCAATGACATGCACTCATTGCGGGAGAGTACTAATATGTGAGCGGTGAGTGATGAGCAGTAACTTGTGCACAATGAGGTTGGCAATTTTTTTGGAGATGCACCCACTAGTATCCTATACCCGTGATATTTTGGCATAAATAGTTATTTTTTATATATAATAATATGAATGGGAAGTTTACACAAAATGCAATCAACCTAATGAATGCTTTACTTTACTCTTAAAAGCAACAACCACAAGCTTGGCATGAGAGTTTGGAGATGATTCTTAACATTGACGTTAGATTCAACATTCAATTTCTTAAAACATAGAATGCAACCACATTCCAAGTATCGAGCATGCTCTAGACTATAATTCTAGAATTCGTGTACATTTGAGAAACAAATTGATTAAGGCATTGCAAAAAAATTAGAAACTGAAGTTTTTGGACATAGATGGAAGTACAAGAGGAAATTACTCACACATATCAATGTCCACAAAGTAATGAACACATTCAATGTAGTCAATGTGGAACAATGCATAGAAGCTCCGTAACTACCCCTATTGTCTTCCATTCCCTCCTCATCTTTGTCACTAACATGTTCAATACACTCCTTCAAGTCAACATCTATGAACGGCAAGATGCAATGATCATAACTTGACGACCTACTATAATGTGATGGTGTTGAGGTTAGATCCATAAGTTATGTGATTGCCTATGCATTCAATGGGATAATTATGCAAGTGGGAGTTGAAATCACATATTTCAATTATGATAATTAAATTAAGATTAAAAAAATCAAGTGGTCAGCATTCATTATTGGAGAATAATATGTTGAAGGATTTCAAAAATTATGGCAACAAGTGATGAACTGTCGTTTTAAAGGGCACCCCCTTCATTCAAAACTAAGAACCACGTGCATTGGCAACATACTCTAAAACCCCCAATATACAATTTTTTTTTTGTAAAATCAAGCATTACACATACAATTATATTGATAAAATACAACTTAGAATAAGCATACGGTAAAAAACTTACATTCATATATAGTTATTAACATATTAAGTATACAAATATACCTTTGAATAGAAAATGCACCCCTATCATATGTATAATCTAAAACCCTAACATTTATTAACTAAGTCATTGAAGGTTTTTCATCCCCCGGATGTAATTCATAAGCATCTAAGTCTACAACATACAACTTAGTTTCTCTTAATCATTTGAATGTTGATATTTTTTGAGAGGGAGTAAGGTAATTCTTTCTTCATTAATATATTTCTTTTTATTAACCTTGCACTCTAATCCATCTTCCTTAAACGGTTGATAATATCTAGTTAGTTTTTTTTTTTTCCAAATGTTTCATTTGTGAATGATCTTGAATAAATAAAGACAGTTGAATTCAAAAGTTTGCCACAACTTTCTCTTAGTTCCAATTCTCATTTTGTTTATATATGTACGTAGATCATGAAGTCTTCTTTCCAGGAAAATTAATCTTATACAAATCTAAATTGTTGTCTACAAGTTATGAGTATTCCGCAAGACAACTTTTGTTTTAGTCTAGCCAATTTTGTAGCTTCACCACAGCTAGCCCAATCTTCGTTTCTTACAAGTTCTATATCCTCTAGTAGACATTAAAGTCTTCTTTCTAGTCCAATAAGTCTTACTTGATTCTAAAATTTTGACGTAAAATTATAGATGATTTTGTAACGCAATTCATGAAACCTTCTACTTTTTTCTTTTTCTTTTTTTCTTTTGATTAATTTAGGATTTATTAAAAATCATATTGAAGGATAGGCCACCATGGGTTGCATGATAGTGACTAATTTTCATTAAAAGAGTCTAACTTGCTTATTTCATAACAACTAAGCTTGGGTTGGACTAATTAAGTGTTTAGTAAGGCTATCCATATCTAAGGATTTTGAACCTTAATTTAAATTTATTTTTGATTAAAAGATAAGCACAAAATCAATCTTGTCTTAAAAATCCAATGGATGCCTAATTTAGCTCACATTTAGCAACATTAATTTTTAAGGAGAAAAATATAACCACAAAACAAAAATTACCCTCACTTTGAAATGAAACCTGGTGAGTTTTTTAAAAAAAATAGTACAATAACTTTAAAATTTTATGGGATTTAAAAAATATATATGTATAGGATGTTCAAACTGCCCAATAAAATATTTGTATGTATAATAAATAAATTACGGGCAAAGAATAATTAAAACTTGGTCATGAAGGGTCTAGGGCCATGGATAAGCAACCCCGGTTTCATTTGCATGCTTATGAACTAACACCTCTCACTTTCTTTAAAAGTTACTCTCCATACTTACAATATGGATACAACATCCTTCCATTCAAATAAGAACAATATCCTCCTCACTATTAACTAGTACTCTAAAACACAAATCACAAAACATGAAACCATGGAGGATGCAACCGGTATGGGACCCTCTTCTACAATGTGGGATTCCAGCTCATTACACTCTTTAGGACCATAAAACCCCATAAAAAAGCTCACAAAGCCTACTTGAAGTACAAATGCATCCCAAAGCCATTGCAAATGGTAGATAATCATCATTGTTATGTGATAAATAAATGACAAAGCCAAGTACAATAATAATTGCAAGGAAATTTAGGTTGCGCTTTCGCACAAAAAAAATCATGTGGACCCCATCCAGTCCATTCTTGGGCTTAGCGCTAGCCTTGGGAAATGAAGTACAAGTATAGAATAGCAAGTGTGCTACGTGATGCTCTCAAAGTTATGAATTTCATGTCAACATTCGTCTCATAGCATCACATCATGTGATGGTGACGTGACATTGAACCCAAAGATGTCACGTCAGCGAGGGAAAGGGGGTAAAGTCCCACACTTTACCAAGGGGTAAACTAACACAGTCAATCTCCTAGTCAATCAAATGATTGACTGCAAAGTCAACGACTATTTTGCATTCAACATGATGGTCCAAAATGTTTTTGGGCTTTTTAAATATTTTCAAAACCGACTGCTAGAAAGGACATGGTAGCATGATAGGACAACCATGGATGAAAACGTGAATTTGATGAAAAACTCACATCTATTGTCATTTTTTTTGTCTAAACCTTAGGGCCCCCTTTTGTAAATCTACTTTAACTTCAAAATTCTTAATACCCTTTTCAAATGTACACACCCAGAGAAATTTTTTACCTCTCCCTCAAATATACTATGTACACTAGTGCCTCAAACAATACTCCTTCTTACACCCATGTAAGTTTGTACGTGGTATGAAGGGTCCACCCCCCATGAATTTGCCTATTCTAAAACATGGGCTCCTAGTGATGGCCTTGCATGATCCCTTGGCTCATGATTTAGGGAGTAGAATTGCATGGTCCTCGTCCATTGTCACAACACTCCACAAAGAATGTTTTTCCAATGTTGCCTTTAACATGGATCCAAACATGCAACCTTTGGATTCCTAACATAGTGTGGAACATTTGGCATCTTCACTTTATTGAGGCGAACGTCGTTAGCCTCCACTGTGTGAGGGTAATATATATTGTGTTGACCCACAATTACTTGAGGATTATGACATTCAACAACATGACATAGTGACTATCAAATTTCCATAATGTATGGGTGGACATTGATTTTATTTATAAATTTAAATATTCTTTGAGAAAGAATGTACATAGATTCCAATATATTTTAATATAATCATGTTAAATAATATATGTATCTCATATGTATCCCATCCATGTATCTTTCATATGAGAAAGCTCTGGCCCATTTCTTGGTGCTTCATTTAGTATCAAAGCATCAACATTTTTATCTCATGCTTTGCTCAAGCAACTCTTATCATATTTGATTTACTTCCATCATTAGATTCTCTCACTTACTTCATCTATTTCATTCACGCTTTATTTTCTTCACTCACTGGACCCCTAATCAAGCATAAATACACAGCCGACTTAAGGCATACTCCTTCATATTGCAATACTACTCATTAAGATTACAATAAGTCACACATTGATCCAAGACCACCAAGATTTGCTAAAACTGTCAATGTCACTTTTATTTTTATGTATTAGAGTCATTCTCTTTTCATAGGCAATAATGACACAATCCTAATCTCTCTATGTGATTGCAAGCATCACATATGAGTCTCTCCCAGCTCTCTCACCTAGAGCGTGTGTCTATGCAGCAAATGTATTTTCATTTGTCTTCATCTTTGGCTATGGCCTTCTTATTCTTGGAGGCCGCATGTAGTTACGATTTTCAAAAATTGCCTTTCCTCATGCTTAGTGTAATAAGTTAATGAGTGGGTAGTGCGGTTTTGTCTCAAGGGCTTGTTCATGGAATCTATCATGGCAATTTGTGAATTCTATGAATTGGAGTGTGTGGGATCATGATGTTAGAGATCATAAGACTATTTTAGTCATTATACAAGTGGAGATTCTTGTGCTCAGTCGGTGGTCACATAGATCCTCCAATTATGTTGATTATTGCACCTAGAATGATTAGCTTATTTTGAGAATATAGTGCACTCTCTTTTGAACACGTGTTTTTTTTGGTTTCCGTTCTTAGATCCACACATACCACTCAAGTAAAGTTATTAAGATAATTGTTGAGTTTGATTTAGGCACATCTACTTTAACTTATATGTGCGTCCCAAAATTTTCTTCATATCGCCAAGTATCATTGAGCTCATCATGGATTTGTTGATTGCAAGAACTTTAAAGTGTCTTCATATGCCAAGTGGAAGGCTTCAATTAGATGAAGATGGATGTTATGGATCGTTCACGTTTACAAAATGACAACTTTACGAACAATGATGTTGGAACCAAGATCGGAATGCCATTGTGTGACATACATATACAACAAACAAATAAACACAACTCCTAAAGATTAAGCCTCATAGGTCAAAGGCGTTGAAATGAGTACTACCATCCAAACATGAAAGGTTTAGTCAATGGTGATTGTGTAATGAGATGTGATGCGTGCTTGCATGGTACCAAAGTTAGTTGCTATAAAGGTTACTAGGTATGTCCCCCATGATCAATTTTGGGTCAGAAGGGTGTAGACTCTATGCCATCTCCCAACTCACATCAAACCAAGAGGAAGAAACGAAAGGGGAATCAAGCTTCATGCTACTGCAAGTGAACTCCAAGACTTTCCGTGCAGGCCCATTCCAAATTTGATTTGATTGAAATCACCAAATATGTCCTTCAATTTTGTGTGGCATGCCAAATTTGGCTAGGCTCAAATGTTGAGTTGGTAAGGTACTAATAAGCTTGATAGCTTGAAACCTTCACAGATTGATTTATCGACAATGTTATTTTGTGCTACGTCTTTTGTTGCTAAACACACGACTTATAAACTATGGTATGCCATTTGTTTATGCAATCTATGCGGTCTTTTGAATAGTTTGAATAACATTGATGGAAGACCATAAGAAATTTAGAAAGAATATGATGAGCCACGATATTGTCATATATTTTTCTACACTTTTCAGGTACGAATTGAACGCATTCAATTCCAAAGGTAACTAGACTACAACCACAAAGGGGAAACACCCATCACAAGGCCCAAGGGAAATTGAGAGATTGTATCGTCCTATTTTGGGAAGACAAGTGGCATTGTGTGGCGTACACTAGTGATCACGGTGGTGCCACATATATCTACACAAAGATTCTTTCACATCATCCACTAAGGTAGATGGGTCTTAATTGGTTGCTTTTCCTTACTAGCCCACTTTCTCGTAAGATATGAAACACACCGTTATGAGAAGATGGTTTGATGATCCAAATTGAGGCCATAGCCACTTTCGTCATAAGTTTTAGAGCTCATGTTAATATATTGTTTCTTTTCAAAGTGAAGTTTGCTAGACTCGATTTTAAATGATTATATAGGTTCTCTCTTCCCTCCCCCCAAACCCAAACCCAAATTTATGAACATTATTGAGCTTGGAATGACTATCATATTTTGAGCACACAGTCAATCTTTTTGAGCAAATGTCTATGTGGTGTCTGATCCTAGAGGCCACACTAAACCACATACCACCCAAATATAGGGATGCTAAGAAGAAAAACAATTGGATATTGGTTGTTTACCTTACACAATATATCCTAGTTTAAACACCAACATATCTGATATGTTGTCATGAAAGTTAATCTAATGTGTACTTTAAGTGGGTGTGGACTCACTATTTGAATTAAATGGTTTAGTCAATTGCATACCTATTTAATGCATTCCTAACAAACAAGAATATGTGGCCTCCACAAAGCTCTATGAACTGTAGCCTCCTATTTGCTTCAGCAGTTACAAATCTCAGGAGTTTCAAATTAGATCTAAGAACGGACACTAAAAAGACTTGTGTTGAAAAAGAGATTACCAGCCTACATGTTCAAAATATACTCACTATTCTAAGTTAAATAATCTACATTTTCGAGGATCCTAAATGATCACTTAATGGACACAAGAATCGTCACTTTGATAGAGAATGAGATATTTATATGAGCTCCACAAATTATGAGGCAAGTGGCTACGGCCACAATTTGGAATTGCTAACCATCTTACAATATTTGTGTGTTTTATATCCTGCGAGAAGTGGGTCCAAATGAAACACATCCATCTCGGTACCATAGTGTTGGCGTCCATGAGTCCTAATTCCAAGCAGTCAGAATGTCGTAATATGCGGTTGTTGTCTTATTTCACTGCCAGTTTGTCTCTGTCTCTGAAGAGTTGGCCCACAATTGTAACCAAAGTACTTAGTTGACATGACCAGACCAGACCAGACCGTGGCATACGGACAATACATTCAGCCACCTAGTGATTGGCAACTGTGTTCTGATGTCCTGAGCAACAAACACAAGAGTTGACACTAGCATACAGGTATGCTTAGGGCCGGTTTCCACTACGGTGAAGAAGTGCACCAGTCAAGAATTCTAGGAGAATGGAGCAATATGATTGGCTATGAAATGGGCTCTTCAACGGTTGGGGGTTTACACTATGGAGAAGACTCTTGTTGGTGGAGAACTGCAAGCATGGAAGAATATTTGACATGGCTGCCAATATGGAAACACTTTTTGCTTGGGGAGTTCTCCGGAGATAAAGTTTCTTGGGCAACCTCAAACCCTCGGACAAGAAACTTGGCCTCCAGAGAACTCCAACTCGAGGTTTTTTTTCTTTTATCCTCCCATCCCCCCCCCCCCCCCCCATCTTGTCCGCCATACCAACTATTCCCTCACATAAGGATAGTCTAAACCAATACTTAGGGAGGCCTCACACTAAGGTACATGACCATTGAAAATCCCAAATCGAGCAATTCTATTGGTCAAGAGAATTTTATTGAACCAAAGGAGTAAACACGAAGGTATGGGTCCAACGTATGATAAAAATAATAAATTGAAGTGAGCAAGGCATTGAGTATATTTGGACCTATGCATGATTTTTTGACAATTCCAACCGCCAAAATGACATACACTAGAATGTAGATAGCAAAACTACACAAATGTGATGGTTGATGAATATGGCGTGTGTGTTCAGGGTGTCCCAATTTCAGTGAACATGAGTGCATGGCACTTTATGAGAGCATGCCATGAAGAATCGACATTGTGTTGAAGAGTAGGGGTTATTTGACCAATTATGAAAGATTTTGTAGGCAACTTGAGCAAAACTGAGTATTTGTAGATAGTTTTCCATTTGGCTTTGCAACACACTTTCTTATTATCAATGTGAAACTTTGCATACATGTGCACAACTTTGTGCAATATCATATCCAATTTTCAAATCTGAAGAAAAGCATGTGAATTATTTGTGGTTTTGTGTTGAAGACAAGTTGGTTCAAAGTGTATTTAATATTATTCGTCAATGTAATAAGATTATAGGCTTCATAATTCTTGCCATTCTCCATCATTTGATAGAACCCATGATTTTAACCAATCAAAACATATTTCATCTAATTTTGATGATATGTAAATTTACTTCCATTTTTACAAAGGATATGTTTCTAAGTTATTATTATGGTAATAGGTCAACCAAATAGTTGGGGTCTAAATATCACCCTCAACAGCTACCTTTTATATGTTAACTCTAAATAAAATCATGAAGCCGCACCTTGTAACACCATTTTATTTCATTTATATTCCCTTTTCGTATAGGGATTAAGGAAGATGGTGCTTAAACCATCACCTCCGCCCAAAACGAATGCTCTACAATCTTGCACAATAATGATACACTAAATTCAAAAATGTTTGCCACCGTTACACAAGGTCATCTACCTATAAAAACTTTGAATTTCTTTACCTTTTGCATTCATGGTTCCAATAGACATGTTTTGGTGTATAAAAATTCCCGTTCCATTGCTACTGAGAAACATTGCAAATTTTATCACTATACTACTAATAGATATGCTCATAGATTCAAGTGATTGCATTAGCACCATCTACCTTGTTTGATAACCCATAGTTCATGTCCATATAATACAAAACAATAATAGAGGTACCTTTTAATCCAACCGGAGTTTTGAATGGGAGTTGCATGTCTTCCATAAAACACTTTCCATGTTCAGTAACTTTTCAATGCATGCTTAGAGTTAGTGTGGAGGTTTGAATGAGGAACTTTTTATAGTGGTTCATTGAGGGCCAAAGTCATTATGGCATGCAAAGAGGTGCTAAATGAGTTTGGCCCCCGATGAACCGACATAGAATCTTCTTTGTGCAAACCTCCATACTAAATCCAAGCTTGGACTGAAAACTTACCAAACATGAAAACTTTTGTATGCAAAAGAACCAACTTCCAACAAGACATCAGTTGAAATAAGGATAACTTTAATGTCACACAAATATATTAAAAAATCCATTGTATCCATGTGACATAACATTTCCACAAGGTTTGAGTTTCTAACACGGATAATTGGGATTCTTTCTAAATAGATAACAACTATTACAAAATGAGATTTAATCCCTCAATATCACATTTTTGAGATTATCAACTTGGTTGAAATTTCAAAAAACATAATGATTCATATCTTTGGGGGTGGATTGTTCATACCAGGTATGAACTAACATGTGTTTAAAAGGGGTATCATTTAAGGCATTGAGTTTACATGGTATACATAAGGGAGAGGTAATCTTTTTTGTCTAGTGTATACATTTTTAATGATTGTCAAGAATTATGGAGTTTAAGATGTACAAAAGGGGAACCCTAAGATTTAGAGAAGAAATTGACAATTATTGTGTTGCACTAAATATGATAACCAATGTGACCAATTCTAATTGTCTTGCTCAATACTAATTGTAAACCACTATATAGTGTCACCAACACTATATGTTAACCCAACATTATTTGTCATTCTTTGTAATTTTTTTGGGGGGTTATAGGTCCACAGTGTTGCAATTACTGTCACTCACCAAGTAATTTTTCACCCAAATTTCAATCATCCATGACAATATTTCATCACAAGTTTCTGACAAGAGAAGGTAGGGTTTTGGCCAAAGGATGAGCTCATCCATCATTTATGACAAAAGTTCTTCACTTATTCATAAGAAATGTCATTTGAAAAAGTTACCATAGTGACATGAAATACCATATGACACCAAATATCATATATAGTGTAGTTTCAACTAATTTATGTTTTCATCCATTATTGTCATACGAGAATATTCTCCAATGACTTGAATATGTAATGAATGCTTGTTTAGTTCAAGATTTATATGTTTTGTATGTAGTGGAGGTATTTTTTCAAATTAATTTGAAAAGCCTAATATAGGTGTATGAGCCCAATTCTAGCCTAATGTTAGTATATACATATGTTTATTTTGTTCTATAAATACTCATTTACCCATGAGAATGCATAAACCCATGACATCATTCATAACTTTATTGTTTATTGTTGTAACAATCATCCTTATCAAATTGTCCTGCAACAACACAACCAATAGGTTGAAGCATGTAATCTAGAATTCCATGCCTTGAGCAATCATGGGCCTCATCATGGTGAAATGTTCCAACGTTTACGGAACAAAATATACTCATTGCGGCATTCATGGTTACATTCTCGTGGCCCACATGAACGAACGCACATTGCTTAATATAGTTATGTTATGTATATTTTTTTGAATTGAAATTCATTCTCTAAAGCTTGGAATATTTCACCGTGCCGAGGCCCATGATTGCTCAAGGCTAGAAATTATAGATTACCAGCTTCAACCTATCGGTTCTCCCTTTTCATTGATCGAGGCCATAGTTTTTGGAGCTCATACGAATATTTTATACACTATTAAAGTGAAGATTCTCATGTTTGTTCGATGGTCGTATAGGCTCTCCCAATGATGTTGACCATTGGACCTAAAATGGCTATCCTAGTTTGAGCACATAATCCAATCTCTTCTAAACACGTGTTTTTTTAAGTTGGTATCCGTTCCTTATGCCACACCAAACCATATACCACTCAAACATGCTAGGTGTCCATTTAAAATAAGTGACTGAGGCAAGCAGGCCTACCATATATTGGGTTCCCTTGAATGGACATCTTGATAAGTTTCATGATATTCGATGCCTAACCCTCATAGAGTACTTACTCTACACTGTGACCTTGGAAAGTGAAGAGTCAGCAGGTTGACGAAACAAGGTTGGCACATAGACCGATGCAGCAATCAAGCTGCCTATTAGACTACAGTATTGTAGTATTGAATCAGTTTAGTATTGCCTAGATTGAAGTGGATTTCATGCCACAAAAGAAAAGAAAAAAGAAAACCTTTGAGATTGCTTGATTGGCATCATGGGATCTTGGGTAAAAAGACCCCTTCCTCATTGTGCAAATTCTTCATAATTTGGTTCTATCTTAGAGGGTTTGCACTGTGGACCACATGGCTAGAAAGGAATGACCATGCCTTCAATAACTCTAGATGGGAGGAAAGTCAAGTCCATCAAACCATTTGGCAAGGGCTCGTTAAAATCACATGGAATCAAGTCCCGATTGACTCTAAGAGAGACGCCACTCATGACAACGTACTTGTGAAAGTTTGACTTAGTGGTATATGGTGTGTGTGTGTGTGTTGGGGGGGGGGGGGGGGGTAATGATCCTCCTCTATAATAGGTCGAACCCCAAGATTAAGGGCCAAGTTCCATGTGCCAGTCCCGGTCCGTTTTTTAAATGGGTGAGAAACGGGTGACATCATCCAAAAAATGGGTGATGTCACCCATTTTATGGAGGGGTACTTCTATGTGGGGTGCCGGTTTTTTTCGATTTCCTACTTTCTAACTAAATTTGGTGAGTGATAAGACATGACACTTTATGAAGGTCACCGGCAATGAAGGTCATCTAGATTCTAAAAACATCATAAAATACACGTTCCCTAGGAGTACTCCTCAAAAGAAGGGATTAGAAGAACAAAGTGGCCTTTAGTATCCAAGGGTGTACCCTAGGTGACCGGACGATCCGGTCACCGGAGCTTTCTAACCGGCACATGTCCTTCATGTTACCGTTAGGACCGCCGGTCCTTTGGCACCCGTTCTTGCACAACACAAAATGTGGGACACCCATCCATGGGGGGTACCGGTGCTTGGGTGAGAAGGATGGGCACATGGCACCACCCTCTTTTCACCGGCCCACCCATTTATTTTGAAAAAAACGGACCGGGACCGGCACATGGAACTTGGCCCTAAGTTGGAACATTAAAGCTCCCCAAATTGGCTTAGTTTATCATGCTTAGGGTGGTCACTACACAAAACATTGTATTTTGTGTCACCTATTCTATTTGTATGCCCTAGGTAGGTCACTTAGTGCAATTTAAAATGATGTGTGGCCTAGTGTAGGGAGGATCAAATTCACTTGACATAAAAGTTATAAAAGACTTCCACATAATTAGGAGCCGTAAAAGTAGATAGTCCCATTACAAGTAAGATAGATAGACTTTAAATGTGGATCATTCAATTTCTTATTAATAATGTAAGGGTTCAAGATAAGGACCTCATGATTTATGTCGAGTAGGCCTAGTTTTGCATGCATGCTTCACGATATTTGGATGAGATTGCAACATCACATGCCCAAAAACAATGGTAATTCCAAGTGTTTGTTATTGATCATCTTCCTCGTCCTTCACCCCTGCAATCATGTTTGCCAACACCTAGCGTTTCAATTCCACTTTGTTGAGACTAGTGTTTTTTGATTTTTGGTGTAGGGTTTATGAAACAGAGAAAGCAAAGAGCACATATAGGTTGGCAACACATTGTGGCTTGGGACTAGACTACCATGGAGTGGGTGTTGTGTTTCCACCCTAAGCCTTATTTTGTTATGAATGATGGTAATGTGCTATTAAACCCTGAATTTTCAGACGTGTAAGTAGTTTTTAAAAATTTCTTAATTTTCTTGTATTTTCCATTCATGTTATACTCTTGGAATGGTGTGCTCCATGTTATTATAGTTCCATGTGTATGAGCCCAAAATGAGTGCTCATATTTGTTTTATGTTTAGAATTTATTTGGAATTGCAATTGGAGTGTTATTGAAACAATGAAAAGTATAAAAAGAGTGAGGCTTGGTGTGGATTTATGTTTAGGCCTTAAGCCATTTTGTGTGGTTAATTAGAGGGTTAGTGGCATTAGGGAGTGTTTTGATTAGAGGAGTAGTGTTTGATGAGGCAAGGGGAAGTGCCTTTGATTTAAATGTTTGAATTAGAACATGTTCTTGTTGGTTTAGGGGGTAAGGAGTTAGTGGATAGGATAAGGTCCTACTAAGTAGGAGAAGGTTGAGGGGTTTGTGGTCTTGGGTGCCCTCCCCTCCTCCTCCTCTCCTCTCTTCATTCTCTTCCTCTCTCCCCGCCCTCTCTCTCTTTTTCTCTCTAGGAGGTGGAGCTCTTAGAGCTTGAAAAAAATGTGGAAGTAAGTAGGGGAACTTAGTGGAATTAGTTAAATTAGGAGGGGAAGTAAGTAAGGTAGCATAGGAGAATTAGTGGAATATCTTGTGAGGATTAGTTAGGAGATTGTGAGTATTAAGGGGTTGGGCCCCTTGAAGGTTGGACCCATTGAAATGGTGATAGAATTATGGTGCTAGGGCTGCTGGACCAAGGCCGGTTGGGCAGAAATGGTGATTGATTCTGGGCTAAGAAGCTGCTGGCCCAAGGCCGGTTGGGCAGAAATGGTGATTGACTTCGGGTGCTAAGGGTTGCTGGACCAAGGTTGGGGCCGAGGATAGGTTGTTTATCGAAAAGCGAGCCGGTTATTGAACCGGGTATAGGCCAAGGCGGAAGCTCGAAGTACATGGAAAGGACAAGGGCCAAGGGCATTAGGGGGATTTAGCTCACATGAATCAAAGGGTAGTCTAGGGGGGTTAGAGTTTGGTAATGATTTTAGAGTTGGGGTGTGAATTAGTATAGGGAGCAAGGGTTAAATCAAGAAAAGCATTTCTTAATGCTTGTAACCTTATTATGGAATAAATTGGTGTGCAAGAATTAATGGGAATTGAGTTGGAGTTTCATGAAGTTGGTAAAAGGGAGCTATGTGAACATGGATGTGATATTCATTCCCTCACCCGGACTAGGACGCTTAAGGGTGGGCGGTTTGGCCTCACAATGTGGTGTTGTCTTTATGAAGTGCTTCACTTGTATGGTTCGCAATGGTATGTATGAACCATGCCTCTTTGTTGTCATGCTTTGTTGCACCATTTTTTAATATGTATAATCTTGAATTGTTATTTTTTAAATATAAAGAATATAGACTTCCAAAACCTGTAAGTAATACATCAAAGATATGTTTATATGTATTTATGTTGTGATTATTTGAGCGTGTGGAGTCAATGTGTTGTCAAAAAGTGTGGCCTTGTGGAGAGGTTGTAGAGCATTGTCATTGCTAAAGGTAGAGTAATGTACATGAGAAAGAATGTTTGATTCATGAGATCACTTAAGCAAGGAGGAGAGGGAGAGAGTACTTGGAGAGCAAGAAGTGAATGAGCACAATTTGGGTTGGAAGTTGAGTGGTTGCAGTTGAGCATGTCACAACACAATTTTGAGTAAAGGATAAATGAAACATGGAGACGAGTTTATAGGACAGAGTCCTTAAGTAGCAATGAGAATGTCTACTCGCACACCAAAGAGTCCCTTCACTAGCCCACCAACTCGTAGTAATCTTATGTTGTTTAGAGAGATAGCTAACGTGAGATATACCCACATGACGATTAGTCACACTTTAAGGCTATGGGTTGAATACCAATTTAATATATGTATTGATGCCCTTGTATATGAATTTTGATGAGATGTGACCATGGAAATACTCTTATCTTGCAAGTCATTGGCCTTAGGCTTTTCATGGGATATTGATATTTAAATAAAGTTTGAAATTTTATCAATGGAATATTATTTTAAATTGCAATTGAATATGAAACATGGACTAATATGAAACTCATGACAAAGGTCTTCCACGTACTATTGCCTCTTCAAAAGGAAAAAGACCATTGCCAAATTACAAAGACTATTGCCAAAAGTTATTGAGCTTCATGATTGACGTAGAAGCATGCAAATAAAACATCTAGAAGTCTAAATATGGGTGAAAATGTGGTAAAATGGACCAAAAAAATGCTCTGATATTTTACAATCATAGTTTTTTTGGTCAAACACCTTAAAATAGTATCAAGACATTATTTTTATTAGATTTTTTTCATGATGATCTCTGATGTTGTTATGGGGAGGTCACTCCATTATAAAGTTGAACAACCACGTGCGAACACTTTGCATGTAAAAAATCTTATTTTTTACAAAAAGCATCACCAAAATGGGTCAAACTTTTAACAGTTTGTTTTCATGAGTAGATATACACAATACCTATTACATAATAAAAAATGGTAACTAAATTTGATGATTTGTTTTATAATAAAACATATTGTTTCTAACTAGAATGACGCAGAATTGAACTAAACAAATTACTACAAAACATGAGGATGACTAAAACTTTCAAAAATATATACAAAAGATACTATCAATGGTTATGTATATGTAGAAAAAATATCATAAATTTTAAAATTATCTATGGCATGTAATATAGGGGTAGCAGACTTTGTTTACACGTGGTGTTCAACTTGACAATGAAGTGACCTCCCCATGGATGTTGTGTAAAGTACTCAAATGTAGAATATCAAGATGAGATCTTCAAAACTAATCATTAGAAGTAGTGCTTAAAAGCAAATGGCTAGATTTGATTTTGGACATAAATTTCATGACCTTAATTATTTTGAACTTTTTTTGTTCATATTCCTTGCATTCAGTATACACTTGAGGTCATCATCAATTTTTTTTTGAGGAAATCATCAATTTAATGTAATTTTATCATTATTTATACATATATTTAGAATTACTTGTTCAATATCTTGCACACCTGCTTGCACCATCTTATAACATATGTAGACTTTTTTTGAGATGGTACTTGTGAATATAATTTGTTTGACTTTGTAGATCAATGTGTTTTTAAGATATTTGTGATATTTTGTCTCACAAATTTCAAAGTTAGTATATTGTTTTGAATCAATTTAACTTAAATGTGCGCAAGGATCAAGAGTTGTCCACCTTACCGTGCTTGCACCCATATAGGAGGGAATCACACATGACTATAAGAAGCACAAATAAACCTTCCAAAGAGAAAATAGTTCATAATTGACTGTATAAAAAAAGGAGTCCAGAGTGAAGAGCCACATATTGTTATAGTTTTCCCATTTCAATGTGACAATTAATCCCTATAGACACTATACCAATCTTTCTTGAGACCTAGTACTTTGGGTTGGTTTTTTTGCTTGATTAAGTGATATCTAAAACTTAAATTGCAAGAGTAATTCACAATTATAGGATGTAAGTTACCTGCACATTATCGTAAGAAATTGTGTTATAAGTGACATTGAGCTTGAAGGTTACAAGCCAAATACATCTTGGTGTAGATCATTGGAAGCAAAGATAATTTTCAGAGTTTAATATTGATATCAAATGAATCCCAAATTTGTTGAGCTAGAATAGCATACTGATAAGTTGGTGGATGTTGTTTTGGAAATTGATTTTGCATAAGACTTTGATCTTAATGTTGTTATAGTTTCATTAGATGGGGATAGTGTGGCTCTATTTACAATAAAGCTTAGTGATGCTAAACGTCATGTATCATTATTGTCTAGTTTTTTTTATTCAAGAACTCTTTTTATTTTGGTGTTAATGAAATTATTAGTGTGGTGACAATTGCTACTCCAAACGAAGTAACAACCCACAAGATTGGCCGGATGGGTGGACTACTTTGGTGCCTCCAAGCAATGACCTTCTAATTCTTATAATTATTCAACTAGTCTACGTTCATCCGTGCGTCACATTCATATGTAAATCACCTTCATTCGTTCATTTAATTCATCTAGACGAACCACCTGAATTCATCTAATGCCCATTATTTCATCCCGTATGAAGCCGCTCTTCATCACCTAAAACATCATAGCTTCATTCATCGCTACCGCGATTGGGGGCGGGGGTTTACTTAACGTACCTAACTTCCACGGAATTCCACACCGGCCACCCTTGGTTGGGGTGGGTCTAAATACCCCCATCGAGCGTGGCTCGGAGGCCAGGTTCGGTGGGGTTCATTTTGCTGGCCCTCCCCATTTTGGCCCCTTGGGGATTTTTTTTGGTTTTTTTTTGCTAAATCTGGGTCCCGCGGCCCCAAATTACTTTAGGGAGCCCCCTATGAGATCAAGTAAGGCCCCACCCAATTAAAAAAATAGGGGGCAGGTTTTACCCCACCCCTGCCACCCCCTCCCGAACCTGGCCTCCGAGCCACGCTCGATGGGGGTATTTAGACAGATCCCCCTTGGTTGGGTTGGCCAAATAGTACAAGGATTGAACATTAAGCCACCCTTCCGAAGAATAATACTCGGATGGATGACCTTTAGCCACCCTCTAAGCTAACACTCCAATCAAGACTAAGGCTAGAGCTTTAAATATAGCTTTAGTCTCTAACTCTATTTCTAATTCTATCTCTACCTCATGTGTCTAAATCTCAAACGCCGCAAAACCGGAGTAGAAACTAAGATATTAGAACCTAATGTAACCATAACCCAATGCAACCAAAAATTAAGGTAGCAAAATCTAATGCAATCATAATTAATGTAACAAAACTTAATGCAACTAAAACTAATGTAACCAGATTGTACTGTAACCATAAACTAATATAGTGGAACTAAGGTAACAGAACCTAATGTACCAGAACTAAGGTAACATAATTAATATAACCATAATCTAATAAAACATAAAATAAAATAACATAACATAAGTTAATGCAAAGATAAACTTATGCAACCAAGAGCTTATGCAAACATAAAGTCATGCCACCAATCAACAATACAACCTAAAACTGCAACTAGTTGCGGCCTTCGCCTGAGCAACCACACGTTCGCACGCAATTCATTTTAATAACACCAATTCGCACAAAAATGATCCAACAAGGTTCAAAATCCCATTTATTCAACATTAATAAGGTTTATAAACATTTTTGTTCAACATTCATGTTTCTACCATTCTATGAATTTTACGCATCTACCTACATGGAGAGGGGGGAGAGAGAGTGTGTCTTAACCGCGAGAGAAAGTTAGAGTGGGAGTCGTGCTAACCTTCACGGACTACCTCCTCCAACCACAAAGCCTCACCGGTCATAAATTTAGTTGTATATATATCTAACATTTAGCATCTACAACCGGCTCCACCTTAATTATCATTCTCTAAATTCTAAATCCAACCGTCTTCATTCGCTGCCCTCTTCATCCAACGGCCTCTATCCGCTAGACGTTTCATCCGTTAGACGTTTCATACCCTTTTGAAATCTACACACTAGAACAAACACAATACCTCTCCCTTACATATATTATGTACACTACTGCCTCAAATATTACCCCTTCTTACACTCATGTTAGTTCGTACGTGGTATGAAGAGTCCAACCCCCGGGTATAAATTCCACCTTGACTAGACGATTGATATGGCCCGCCGCCTGTGCAAATTTTCTACCCACACTAATAGGAGTATTTAGTGTACCTACATAGTAGGTAGCCTAGGATGAATGGAAGCCAAGGGGATTTTGAACTGGTCATGGATCCTGCACCAAGTCCTTAGCCAGCACATGTGCACATATCTAGCAAGTGATGGACTTATTGAGTAATTGAGTTACTGCACATATTTATTGCACATGCTTATTTTCAATAGTTACAAGACATAGTTCATTGCTCATAAGTACTATATGTAATTATTGCACATAATTACTACATTTAGTTATTGTATGAAGTTACTGCAGAGCTATTGTCTGAAGGTGCTACACAAATTTATTGCACTACACTAAGTATGATATCTCATGTCATATGGTATTTAATGTCATTATGGTAACTTTTTGGATGACACTTCTTGTGAATAAGTGAAGAAATATTGTCATGGATGATGGATGAGTTCATCTATTGGCTAAAATTCTACCCTCTCTTGTCAACAACTTGTGATAAAATATTGTCATGCATGATTGAAATTTGGATGAAAAATCACTTGGTAAACGACAGTACTTGCAACTTTGTAAATCTATAATCCCCAAAAAAATTTACAAGGAATGACAAAGAACGTTGGGTTAACATTGACTGTTGGTGACACTATACCGCGGTTTACAATTAGTAATGAGCAAGACATTTAGAATTGGTGACATTAAATATCATATTGAGTGTACTATATAGAGCTATTACATAGATTTACTACACGGAGTTACCCTAAAATAAATGGACCTCACAAGGTGGGCCATGGGTGCCGGTACGACACATGTGTGAGGCCATAATGGTAAAGACGACTCTAGAGTAAAAGTGGTTGTCATTGTTTGTTACCTCCAAATTCGGACGACACGAGGTGATCTAGTCAACATGACCATAACTTTAAGCCATATACTAGGATGTAAAAAAGGCAGTCCAAATGGTCCTTCCAACCAAACAAAAAAAAAAGTTTTGTGGAAAACCCAAGTGTGTTTTGGACATCACAATCCTACTAGTGGCATGTTCTTGCACTAGTGGGATTGTGAGGCCTAGAACACACTTCCCATGTGAAAGAGGTGGTCATTGCTACATGACCCCATTTACAAGTGTCAAGTTGAATCTATGATAGTTGTAGATGAGAAGTGACCGTGTTTTCTAGTAGTGTTGTGGAAAAGGTTGATATTTTGAGGTGCGATTTCTCATGTGGAGTAGATTTATGCTTTGAGTGTACCCTTTGGTTAAGTCAAATAGCCACCACATGGTTGTGCCCATTTCAATAGACATACACAAAGTTTGTCTTGTTTAACTACTGTAGGCTACTTACACGTAGAGAGGCTCTTGAATTCACATTGACTTCCTTAGGAAGATGGCATTTATAATTAGAAATAATCTTACATGCACAACCTTTGTGGAAAACAAATACTTGTTTATACAAACCTTCAGGCATGTACTGGGTTTGAATCCATAAGGTCCTCAATTCAAAGATAAAGGTAGATACAAGCATTGACAATGCTGACTAAGATCAGAATATCGTTGGCAAATTGCATCATATCACTCAGTAGTCATGAGAGGACTTGGTTGGCATTTGAAGCCTACTCACATAAGCTATACGTATGCTATTTAGAGTGTCCCCACTAGACCGGGCATGGGGCATGCCAACGCCAAAAGCAGCATCCCGGGTTCTTAGGTGGCGGTACCAACATAAATTGAGCCCCATCAATGTCCGGTCCCTCATAATTTAAAACCGGCCCGGGTATAGTAAAGACCTTCCCCCACCATAAATGGTTCATATAACGGCCCTCCTCTGGCTCGCCAAGAGATTACTTTAATATTAGATATTCCGATATCCTACTTAATCCCATGTCAGATAATAGGTGTCGTTGTCTTATTGATTGCTTCCTAATTATATTGGGGGTATGCCTAGGCTTTGGTGGGCTTTGACTCAAGATGAGCTACCCCGCCCAAGATGGAGGGCTCCCCAAAGGTATAAAATATTATATACTCTATTTGGTGTGTACCCGATCTGGTGGGGATGCTCTTAGATACTTTTCTCCCTGCACCCACTTCTCGCAAGATAAGAAATATAGCAATTAGTGCGAGACAACATGCAAATCTAAATCGTGCTCAATATAATTTCGACACAAGTCTTTTTGGTGTTTGTTCTTAGATCTATACCTAACCACATGCCACGCACATGTTCGTGTCCATATAATTGTTATATTGGCTTTAGCCACCATACTATTTTAAGTGATCCAGTGTTCGACTTGGTTGTCAATCTTGTTCAAGAAATCTTTTGCATAAAGTATGTGGCCTTGTTGTGGGCACTTCACAACTTCACACACAATATGGCCATTGGAATGAATTGGAATTTGTTTCATCTCATTCACATTTGTATTTCATAACGATTGTCATTTCAAGTTTCAAAATTGAAGGTGAGATACAAAAGTTATAGAGGATCAAAATGAAAATTGCCTTTTTGTTTAAGCAATCATATCATCAACCTCCTTTCTCCCCCTCCCCCTCCCCCTCCCACTTCCATTAGCTATTGAAAGTAGAAAGATATCTACATTTTGAGCACACAATCCAATCTCACCATGACAAATGTATTTCTGAGGATTGTTCTTCACTGCAAACCTTGCCAATTACCGCTTAACTCTAAGCCTTTGGTTAAGAAGAGTGACCAATAAGGCTCACTATTAAGCCATCGTCAGCTGCTCTGATATGTTGGAAGGGAGGGGAAAGTGAGGGCGAATTTTCATGTGAGGCTTAATATATTCTATGCACCATTTGCAATTGAAGGCGCTTTTAATCTGTACAGTACCAACACAAATATATTCTATACACCTACTCCAAATTAAAGTGAGACGCCAAATGGTGAACCCTAGAGTAGAATCTTGTCGATTCATATGTGTGCAGAATATAGAAAAAAGTAAAGCTAGACTCAATAGCTGTTTCAACTTTCTACAATGCCATCACTTGCACTCCGAAATGCCCGGAGCCTTTTCAGGGTTAACGGTCAAACATTTATTATGATTTAAAACATAAGTAACGGACCATGGAGGCACTGAGTTCCAAGTGGTTCTTGCAACTTCTTGACCAATCTCATGACGGTATGTGGTGAGGCTCTTCAAATATCTTTACATTAATTCTGCCAAACCAAAGTGTAAGGCGTCAGTGAGAATTTGATGTTTCGTAGAAGCAAGGTCTTCTACAGAATCAATACTCATTCTATAGTAGAGGCGCTTATTCCCAATCATGACCCCATCGCCAATCTATAGAATATCGGAATTTCAATAAGGCTGGATTTGAATTTCGATAAGGCCAAAATCAATAGTGCCATGACATATGTCTTGGTTTTGAGTGCTAAAGTAAGAAGGAATGACCACTTAATAGAAGCGGTTATGGTAGACTCTAGATATTGGTAATATGTTCGAGCCAACTTTAGGTTTTAAAAGTTTCATAATAATTTCAATGTAAGGAATGAAATTACTGAAAAAATTGCAGTCCTCCTGATTTCTATCTTCCTACATGGGAAACATATGCACCACCTAACACTTCTCAAGATATGATGCAAAATCTATGAAGTGATAAGTTATGGGCTCCTCTTCTCTATATCACAATCAAAGGTCTCAAGGTCTTAAATAGCATTTCACATAGCATTTGATGTCGTTAGGGCATTACCAACTCTCGTGCTCTACATTGTTGGTGGAGTGGTACTTTTCTTTTAATCCTTAAATGTAAGTTGGAGCATAAATGCCATACTTGCCAGTACCGACTTTGGCATTACACAAAGTCTTCGTATTGGCTTGCATTGCCCAACATATCTTTGTTGGGGTAGGGGCCAATCTAGCAATGTGCCATTGTGAAGCAAGACAATTTGTCTTTGAAATTGATGTAATAGGAGCCACACCATGCTTTGTAGAATTCAAAGACTCCTCCATGCATGACCTTTTAGCACGACCGTTAGGGTAGGGAATTAAATATTTAATTTGTCGGGTCGATGTGAGTCACAATGAGCACTGGGCGGCAAGTCTAGTTGTCGTTTGGTGGACCCAATAGCTTTGAGCCCTCCAAGGCACAATCCCTAGTGTTAAGATCTTCTGTCCCCCCCAAAAAATCTTTGTTGCATCTTTAAGAATATTGAGATCTCCACTCCTTGTTGCAACCTTCAATTTCAAGGACGTTAAATTGGGGCCCTTACCATTACATCATTTTTCCAACCACGACGTGTAATTTGCAATGTGCATGAATGCACTAATCAAATCGTCGACCATTGCTTCGTACATGCAAGTCATCTTGTTGCCTGATTGTTGCAACCACTTGTTGTGTACCGTCTCTACAAGGTTACATGTTGGCATCTCCATACGTTCATATGTTGTCATATCCTGCAAATAACATGCAAATGCTATATATTTCTTACATTTACAAAAGTAAATAAAATTCAAAAATGAAATTTAATAAGGAAGGTACAATAAGCATATGACCACCCCATTGCTTATAACGGATGTGCCAAAATCCCAACCATCAGAGAGACCGAAAATGCCTTCTTCAGTTCTAGAACCTGATGACAACCGCCCTGATCAAATCATGCATAACCTTTGCCATTGTTTGGGCGTCTTTGTAATCCTTGATATTTGTGCGTGATGAAATTATAATGATGGTTTGATATATTTATGGGTCACCCTATCCAAACTCGATGACCAATGAACAAGGCACGTGCATTCACGACCAACCATGGTCAATTAGGGGTCTCTGTCCCCACAATTCTTCTTGACATCATTCCAATTTGTTTGGGAATTGCCCGCCATGAAACCTTTGAAGTGCGTCTTTGGCACTCCATTCTTTGCCATGACGGAATTCAAGTTTTCCCATAATAAAGTTTGGGTTGTGTCATGCTCTGATTGCAAGTCTGTATAATACTTGTTGTCATACACATGATACAATAGGCCCAATTCTTCAACCGTTTAATGCGATCAAATATTATCCATGATTTCTCCATATCCCCTTTAACATGCACATGCTTCACAAAGTCTACACCACTCTTTGGAAGGTCCACTTCCATTTTGAAGATAAACAATTTGTTTTTGAATTGCCAAGGAAACATGCTACCATAAACATCCTTGAAACCCAAATGATCTTTGAGCCATAATGCTATGCATTGTGTCCGTACAAAATGCCTTGTACTAGATTTAGGGTTTAGGGTTTAGGATTTAGGGTTTACCCAAAATGCCTTGTACAAAGTTACAACAATTTGGGTAGCGTAGAGTACTAAATTTATCCATAATCACCTCTAACAACAACCCTCCCAAGTGATGGTCTTCGTCGTTTGATGGAGATTTAAGAAGGTAGTCTATCAAGAATTGTTTGATCGTTACCATCACTATTGCGGAGTTCTTGGCAGTGGATGTTTTCGTGACCTCATTAGCAACGCACTATTAAGCCATGTCCAATGACTCACAACATGTGCCATTAAAGATAGGGTAGTCATGCACACCTAAATGAATACAACCTTGGACATCCCAGAGGATGTTGAATGAACATATAGTATGCGAACATGACACAAAGTAATGCACACATGTGTGGAATGACATACCTTACACTCCAATTTGCATGTATTAGGGGCCAACACTTCCAACATGGAATGAGATAAAAGTTGATCCAATCTACTCGCATAATATTAATTTGGGCATTGGAGACGACCAACACAAAAACAACGTCTAAATGAAAATCCAAAATCGTTATGGATATGAATTGTCTTTGTTGTGCACCAAGGGTGTTCATCGCAGATCTTATCCATGCCATCCATGGAATGTCCATAAGCACTTCGACTCTCATAGCCACAAGGAGCAACACAAACAACATGTCACCTACAAAAGATGGTGGTAAATACTGGACCTCATGAATATTAGTGTTGTTGAAGTTAAATAATTAAATAATTATATTTAGATTATTTATTTGGACTTAGTTAGTTTCAACGCCTTCACAATATTCAAACCCGAAGATGGTGAAAGAAGGTGAAGAGGTGGATGTGGGGATGGAGTTCCTTGGTGAATCAATCTCATATACATGGTATTATAGTAGGTATTACCTATATCTACTGAGACTTTGGAAAGAGAGGGAGAGGGAGTTGCACTTCTAAAAGGAAAAGGTGATGTGCTAGAAATATTAACTACTGGACAAATGCCATCATCAAAATCAAACAACACAAGAACACCATCTTCACTAGGCTCCAATTTATAAGTGGTGATCGTTGGGATTTGGACTATCGACATGCTGGACTTATTAGTTAAAATGATATTGGAAGCTTGGATCTAGTAATCAGTAAGTAACTCTAAACAATTCCGGACCCAAAATCCATACATAACAATCTTCATTGGTGTTCTTCTACATCAAGATTCTTTATGATATATCACCATTTACATTGTACATCTTTTGCTCTGCGTACAAGTTCCTGGCTTTAAAGAATTAAATTAGTAATTAGTTAAGTGTTAGTCGAAGCCAAGCCATTAAAGGCCAAGTTTTATTGTTCGGATTGGGCTCCTTGATGTTCATTTAAGAGGTGGGGGTGTTGCCATTTTGTAACTACCAGGTTTTGGTGATAAGGAGAGCCCTCGACACTCTGGGCCCTAGCGAATTCCGGAGAGGGGGATCAAAGGGGCGGTTGTAGAGCCCGACGAAGGGAGACATGTGGAAGAGAGCTCCAGGGGGCGAAAAATGAAACAGGGGCGGAGCCCTGAAAAATTGAGTTGGCTCTCGTTTTGTTGCGGCTCAAGGTCTGCTTCCGGCAAGTGGACGTTGAGTGTTGCATGGCCAGCTAAAGGAGGACAACTCCGTTGGCTGGGAGACCGTTGTCGAACAGTAAGGAGTTCAAGCTGAATTGAAAGGATGGCAGAAAGTTGGCATTGGGCGGCCGAGGGGCAGCCGATTCACAACTTGAGGCAGAAAACAACTGAGTTACTTAAGTATGCTTCAGTTGTTGTTGGTGAGGCCGGTGGCATTGGGCCGCAACCAGGAGGAGCGTGAATGATACGTGAGCTGGGAGGTGAGAGGAAGCCACTAAGGTGCAGGGTATCAAAAAATTGAATGGCACAGTTCTCAAACTTTGCTCCTGAGGTGGGCATTAGTAGCCGAATCTCTCAATCTTTGAAGCATTAGCCAGGTTGCCATTCTGAACTTGAATGCAGATCAATGTGGGGACAGCTGGAGGTCGGCACCTCTCATCCGAGCCGAGTCAGCCATCCAAATTCCTTGGTGGCAGAGATCTCAGCTGAGGGCTTCTAGGATTCTCGGTGGCTACTGCCTCGGGGCAATTTGTTGGATTTGACGCAGTGGGATATGTTCTCGGTAGAAGCAGACGTGAGATCGCCGAGGCCGCCATGGTGAGGTGGGCCTTCCCGGTGCTCTGCACCGAACTGCCGAGACGGCAATAGCTGTTGTCTATGAGTTCAGGAGCTGAGAAACCTCTCTGGTCCGACGAAAGAAGGCTGAGGTGGCATATCAGTGCGCTAAGGGAAGTCTGTGCTTTGGAGATCCGAGGGCAGAGCGTAGGCCATTCCAAGCTTACAGACGGACAGGGGAGGCATCAGATTCAAGGGAAGAGGGTATGAACATTGAAACAGTCGTGAGGGGGGGGGGGGGGGGGGGGTTTGGCCACACAATATTGCAATAGAATTAAGACTAGGACGCTTAAGGGTGGGTGGTTTGGCCTCACAATAGGCTAGCACCTTACCTTAGAAGGCTTGTGCGCCACACCGGAAGCATCTTGGATTTTGTTATGTCCAATCCCATCAGCAATGTGGCACTCAACCCCCGTGATAATGTATATAGGAGCTCGTATATACAATCATGTGGCTCGTGAAATTCAATAAATTAATTTAATATCTCCGTGCATGTGGTTGTGTCCATGTGTTTCATATATCTAATGTTTGGATTTTTTTTGTTGCCCATAGTCTCCCCCATTGTTGGACAATCCTTCCTGTCCACCCTCGTCCCCTGGCTCCCCTTCCCGCAGCATGACGGATTCCCAAATTCCCTCCCTCTATTAATTCTCAATGGTGGATGTAGCCTCAGCCGTGGATTACTCCTGAGACGTCAGCATCGACGATGGTGTTGTGAACAACCCCCCCCCCCCCAGAATTGTTGCCCACGCATACGCCCCATCCACCTATCCCTCTCCAAGGAGAAACGAACGCTTGTTGGGTGCCGACATGTGTCGCCCTTGAGGGACGTTGATGTTGCTTGTTGTGGGCTGAGCTAGCGTCTCCGCATGGAAGCTCCCCGGTGCGACCCTTCCCCCGTCGACTCCGTTCCTCCTCCTGCAAACTCCTCCGCAATCGTCGGCCCTCCATGCCTTGATTCCTCCCCAGGCACCCACAATGCCACAATTCAATCGGCTCCGGATGCTTTACTCGACGCCCCCGCGGTGCCGATCGTGCCCTGCACCGACATCCCCAAAGCCAAGGGGCCTTTCTTTGTTCCCTCCCCCTTTTTCACCATTGCTTTCCTTATCTTGCATGTGCATGCCGTGCACTTTACGAGCGCCCATCCCAAACTACCCCTCTCAATTCCCCACTTCATTTTTCCTATGGTATTGTTTCGCAAGTCGCTCCATGCTCGCTTGATGGCCGGCCCTCATTGCCTTCCTCATTGGAGAGGCACACCTTCAAGGCCGCATTTTCCGAGTCCGATTGTTGTTTGGCCCTCTGGAGAAGTGCAAGACATTCTCTCCCGCAGACCCCCTCGTATTCCACTTACAATATCACTTCGTACAATTTGGAAGCACGCCTGGATATATGGAAGAATAACACATATTTAGGGCCAGTCAACAAACATGGCTTCAGCCGCGGTCTGGAGATTTTCAAAGCCATGGAGGCCACGAAAAACAAGGACTCGATTGCAAAATAAATAAATAATGGGACGTAATAGTGGGACTAGAAATGTCTATGGACTCCCTAAATGTGTGTAGGGGTAGAACATAGTGTTTGGTTATCTATGCTATTTGAAGTTCTTCAAGACATTGATGGTATTTCCATTAAATTTGTATTTCAAACCCATTGAATAGATTCAATTTCCAATCATTCTCCGCATCTTCCCTTCCATTGGCAACGATATCTCATTTCATACGCAAATGTTATCATATATGATGCACTTTTTTGTTCACTTTGATAAATTTATGTCCAATAGTTGTATCCAATATTATATATATGGAATTTATATGTTGTCATCATTGGTCCAAATTTGAAAAGCATGTCGTTGAATAGCCTCAAAATCATCAAAAAGTCTCTGATTACCAAATATAGTGCTCCAATTGTTGTCCATTTTTTTCTTACACCGCATTTTGTTTCTTACGTTTTTTTTCTCAGTTCGGTAAATGACATTTTTTTTAAAAATTTAAAATTTTTAATCATGTAGGACATTTCTCGTCTTACAATAAAAAAAACTACCTCTTTTCATCCACTAGCACAGACCCTACCCTAGACCTGCTGCCCCTAGTAATTGTTTCCACATTATTTTACATGTATTGACTAGATAAAAAAGGCCTTATATGTGATGGTATTTTACATGTAAACATGTTTCATTATTTTAAAACCCCCTATATTATATGTACGTTTTTTGCAAAATTTATATACAATGAATATATTAGACCCTTATTTTTGTCACACGTTGTTTCTACAATTTTGGCTAGTGATCCCCCCCCCCGAGTAGCATGGCTACATAATAGACTGTAGGATGTGGGTGTTATTTTAACTAATTATGCAAATAGGAATAGAATAATGAATTTTAAATAGATTATAACCTCACAAAGAGGCTCTAGATTTTGGACTTAGACATGTACCATAGATTCCACTACACACATACACAAGGCCTAGTTCATGATGATTCAATTTGTGCATATTTAAGTTTTGACTAAGCTTTATGTACATGAGCCTATTATGTAGACTTAAATTCATGTATATTCTTATTGTTTACAACAAATTTTTTTAATAAGAATACTAATCTCATGGTGACTAACGCATGCTAGTTTGGATTGTATTGATAGATGACTTTTAACCAAGGTATCTCTGCTCTCCCCTCTCTCTCCATGTGTCAAGAGTACAATGTTTCTTTGCACAATCAAGGACACGTGTCAAAAGTTGTTGCATGACATTGAGACTGAAGAATCCAACTTCAAAGCATCTATTAAACTAGCAATGAACTAAAACCAACACTAGTATGTGACACATAGTGTTGGATTTAGGTCAAGTGTTGCTTATGGATATTGGTACATCTTTATCCAAACCTATCTCCTTATACAACAACATGAAATACAACCGACTTACAAATCATTCAAAACAAATTGGAATGAATGTCAAAGGTCTACGTAACCAATAATATCATGCATATATGGGTGGATTTGGCATGTAATTTCAAACAAGTTATGATGGTGCTTTTCTAAAATTTCACCCAGACGGACATATGACTGTAGCATTTGGGACCAGTAACCGACAAAGTTAAGTGATAGCCACATAGTACTATTGGTGGGGGGTCACACAATTGAAACTGGACGCGGGACTCATGAATATTATTAATGATTGACTGAAGCTATCATGTGACATGTACAATAAAATCGTTCAAAATATCTTAGTAATTGTTATGAAACTTATTATTTTCCCGTCATCTCAAAGCTAAGAGTCAAGAAAAACCTAGAGTAATAAATTCACCCACATCTTTGGAGCCAATAGAAGTGGGGATTTGACTACTCGGACCGCCACCTTTCTCACCATACAAGCTAGTGTCATAGTCATCGTAGGTAAACAATTAACTTGGTGTCAAGGTCAATGTCTTTGGTCCATGTGTGTATATGTGTAGGTCATTTATGGAAGGTTCACTGTATATGTTCAAAGTGCCCGCAGCCTAGGGCATTTGACTTCTCAGATCATTACAATTAATTCCAAGAGGTAAACCTTGCACTGCTACACTGATGATCCCAATTAGTGTGTGTCACTACTCAAAGTTAAATGGTGCAATAACTTCTTATGATTGAGTTCAATTTTTACTAACAAAAATTCAATAGGTTGTTTAGACATTAAGGAACATGAATGACGTTGCTTGGTAAAACATTACAATCTCATTAAATGGTTATAGCACTGCGTAACTTTGCATAGTACCATATAGCATATATTAAGTAAAAGTCCCCAGAGCATAATGCAACTGGGGAACATGAAGATCTATGACAATATTACATTTGAACATTTTTGAAGTCCACATTTGGACAAGTGCTTTGGGACTCCTATGTTGGTAGTGTTGCAATGTATCCTTCTAATGGGTTTCTATATTACAAGCATATGAATCCTAGGCAATTGACCTACATCACTAGAAACTCGTCTTATGTAACTAGAAAATTTGCATTGTTCTTTCATTGATGTGGGACGATTGCGTAGGACTTGTATGCTAACAGTGGTAATACATGCATTACAATCATATGAGTCTTAAGTAATTTACATGTGTCACTAAAAAATTATCATGCATCACCAAAAAATGTAAATATATATCATAATGATAGATTTGCATACTTCTTTTAGTGACTCAAGTCAATTGCCTCGTACGTTGATAGTGATGATAGGATGAAATGCACAATTCTAGTTGCAAATTGAACATCAATCAAGGTTCATATCACATGTCAGGTGATTGGACATCCATGTCCACACACACAGTGCAAATACCTCAATACATTACCAGCATACGAGTCCCAAAGCACAACCCATGAACTGAAAATTTACCACCATGACAGATTTCCAAGTTTTCAATTGCTCTGTACTTGTCCTCAGCACTCATATTCTTCCGATATATTCTGTCCTAATGGGCTGTAAATTCTGGTCTATTCCACTAATCCAAATTCCACATCCAAAGTATGAAGGGTCAAGAGTTCTTCGAATATGAAACAACAAAATTAAGATGCACATGTGTAAACAAAGTAATAGTTTATGGCTAGCTTCAATGGTATAATTGAAATGAATTTGGCACCAGGAATCTGAATGGAAGCAACGTCAAGGAGGTCATGTGCGTGTGGCCATTAATACTTGAAATTCAACCACCACTGGGTTGAGTATATAGATGTGATGAGCACAATATTGGAGCTCCAGGAGCCCATTTCCCGAGTGTTTTTGTACAACAAATGGATTATCAATAAGTAATTCAACTTTCTTCAAGTCTCTCTTTAGATTTGCGTTGTACACTTCCAAATGTCAGAACTTCGAGTTGCAAGAACAGCAGCAGAATTAAGCTAACTTAAATCCTACGCTCTTACAATGTTTATCATCAATCTCTTTTCGACCCCCTGATCCCGTATTTGGCGGAAGATCGGGTGGTCGTCTATGGTGCATGGATTAACTCATCGAATATGATCTGAATGCCCTCTACCTTCGCAAATCTTCGTTGAATAGTTCCATCGGGGGCACGGGGTCAAAATCTCACAAACTAATCTCAGCGTTCATCAAAAGTTCCTCGCTAACCTTGCAGCAGGGGATGTCTCAGAGGATACTATGTGGTGGCTGCTGGTCTTCAATAGTCGAAGAGGAAGTCGTAGATGGACAAGTGAACCGATTTTGAGTCTGCTTTGGAGGAGGCAGAGGAAGACGACACTTCATGTGGAGTGAGTCCTTGTGGGATGTCCAGGTCGGTGAGCATATCCACCAGCAGTTGGTGATGATCTTTATATTTCTCCACTACATCCAACTTCACATCGATCTGCACTGCTTCATCGTATTCCACTGCACGTCGAGGGTGCTTGTCCCTAAATTGCTGGGTAATTAGTTCGCTTGTCTGACTCTGATGCACACTGTGAGCCTCCCGAGGCCTCTTGCTGGACTGAATCTGCTTGGCAATGTAGCTCTTGGTGTCCACTCGCCGGCTGTACGCGGACTGATCCCCGGGCGAAGACGAATTAACCTTCAAGATAGACCTGGCTATGGTCGTGCTGCTGCCAGGTGGGACCCGCCAGGGGTAGCTCAAGCGCAGGGGATGGCCAGCGGAATTAGCAGCAAGATGATGTCGATGAGGATTTGGAGCAGCCTGAGCAGCAGGGATGGGGAGGGAATTGAAACTCAAATTGTTGTGATGGTGATGATTCTTGGAAGCTGATCGGCTGGAGGTGGAGGCAAGAGGCGAAGGGTGTGAGGCAGGGTTGGAGAGGGCGGTGGTCGCCCTAAGGGGAAAGTTGAGGAGTGCTCTAGAGCCACGCATCTTGAGTGCAGCCCTGTCATAAGCAAGCGCAGCCTCCTCGGCGGTGTCGAAGGTGCCCAACCACATCCGTGCACCATGCTTCGCAGAGTCACGAATCTCGGCTGCGAATTTCCCCCACGGTCGTTGCCTCACACCTCGGAAATGCATTGATGGCGATACAATATTCTTAGGCCGGGACGTACTTGGAGTCTGCTCATGCTGCAGAGCTGGCGGTTCCATCTCTGCACCAATTGTTAGCAGCTCCTCGCTCGTCATTTGATCATCCACGCAGTCTGGCCGGGACTCCTCCCCAATGGATATCACCCCTGTCTGCTCCTCCCATTCCTCCTCGTGGGACGTGGCCGACGCGATAATGTCAATGTTAGACTTGTCCACTTCTTCAGATTTTTCTTCTTGGGTGGCATCGTTATGATTCTCATTCAGGCAGGGAGTTGGCAGTACCGCGTCACGAGTACTACTCATGCAATGCACGCGCTTCGAGCCCCACGGACTGGACGGAATGGAGTTGGAAGGTAGGGTGGTAACGTCTTCCAGGGCTATGGAGATGGGTGGCAGGTCACGTCGACTTCTGCAAGACAACCCATTGTTGTAGCGGGCTCCTTCTGCTTTCACAATTGACCTCGAAGAACTCTCTCCCTGTTCATTCGGTGTCCATGTCCATGCTGGGGCCGAGTCTAGGCAAAGGAAGTCCTCCACGTTGAGGATGCGGCAGGGGGCAGCGATGTCGAGTGCAGGGGACCTCCGGGCGCTGTTCTCAGCTCGGACGCTCGACCCACCTTCACTGACACTTTCGGTGGACTCGTAAGCTTCAATATCTTCACAGCTGCCATCGCTGGACTGACTGCCAGAGCTCAGGCTTCTTGCGAATTGCAGAGGAGATGTCGGGGAGAATACACCCTGCTGTACCTTGGGGAGGATGTGGCTACCGTCACCTGTAGAAGTAAGATGGGAGAGCAATTCGACATGATCCGTTGTGAAGCTTGAGGAAAACACAGCAGGCTCCGAAGATTCGTCCTCGTGGAATAGATATTGATTCAAGCTCTCCAGGACTTTCTTGGCGTCCGATGGAATAGTTACATCATACCCGTCCGTCGCCCACCCAGCTTCTCCTGCAGGCTCCTGGAGCAGTTTCATATTCTCTAAAGCAGCACGGACTCGTCACAGGAAATGCTAAATTGCAGATAAGAATTCCTACCCAGCAGTTAGGATCCTCCGGACTTATTTTAAGTTCGGTTCTCCACTCAGGAGGCTAACTGTAAGTTGCTTCATTTCGCAGTGACTCGAGCATACAGGAAGCAACACCTTTCAGATGGAAGTCGCTCAACCCTCTGCAAAATACAGGGAAGGAAAACTTGTCTGAGTTCAGATGTCATGAATTTAACACAAAACGACACTGCGTTTTAGGCTGCTCGCAATCACAGTGAACTCATAAAACTACAGATTGGACGAAGACGTAGTTGGAAAGAGACTCACACAACAACGGAAATTTTTAATTCAGATGGCCGCGGATAAGAAGGATGAAGTCAAGAAACTTGCCCCGAGGCATCTTACCTTCTGATACTCAATCCAAATGAAGTCGGTGACTTGACAGTGCGGCGCCGGTGAGGAATGCCCAACCTTTCAAAATGATGTCGACAAGTTGATCCTTCACCGTCCACGTACAATCGATGGGCGTACCAAATGCCCTCCTCATGGGATGATCAGTATGTCAAGCTTCAGTTCCACTGATCCCAGGTTAGACTTTAGTGATTCCCTGACCCACTCACAAATTCTGTGTGTTTCCACCACCTTTTTGTAGAAATCTCACGAGCAGATCACCACCTAATTCCCATCCACTTGACGTGCCAACAACAACTGCTGGAATGAAGCCCTCGTTGCAGTTTTATGGGCACCGCAAGTTCGTGATGAACCTGCGAGCGGTAGTTAAATTACAACTGTAAGTAGTAGTGGGGTAGTTATAGTTAAGCCTGATCAAAGGTTCCTTCTGCAGCAGAATCTCTAGAAGCGATTCTACTATTTTACACTGCCGCGCCTGGCACCGTGTTACTACCGGCCACAAGTGGCGGAGGCAGAGGGAGTGCCAAAGGCGTGAGCAGCAATCTCAGCTGTGCGTCATCATCGCTTCACACAAGATCTTTGTGACACAAAGTGACTAAACTCCATGACTCAGGATCAACGGGAGCTGATGATATTCACTCAGCTCCTGGACGCTGGACCTGCTGCTAGTGCTTCTTTTTCCTGCATCTAGTGCTGCGCCTCTTGCGGCGGTAGCTGATGATTCAGAGACTCCCAATGAATCGCTCAGCTCAGTCGTCGCTCTTGTAAAGCATTTCCTCGTCCGAAACTGCTCTTGTAGCTGCTGGCTCCGACCCTACACCTGCAGGTCAACACTACCCTTGAGGCCTTGCCCCCTTCTTGATCTCGAGAATGACTCTCCGTGGGTCCTCCACCCTCCTGGTCAGGCTAGTCAGTCACCGTTTCTCCTGTTTAGCCCTTCACGGGCCCAGCCTGCCTTTTCCCCATCTCATGGTGATGTAACTCTACAGTGGCCTCCTAACCACACCTCTTAATATGCCAACACACTAATATACAAGACTTCATTTCATTGCAACAATAATATACCAAGGCTCCAGAAAACGGACCGGGGAAACTCTCTTGGGTGGGTTTAGTGGAACCACAAAATCCAAAGCACAGTGAATTTGACGGAAAACTTGCCACCCATGTAACGCCAAACTTGACAAGGACATCGTCACATATGGCCTCCCTTTTTAAGTTTTTGAGAGCTTTTTGTCCATGCAATTCAAGCATAGTTGGCAAGATCTTGCTAGGATATCATTATAACTAAGCAAAGAGGTGAAATTCACTTTCTAATATTACGTATGTGGATTCATTGCATGATGCCTTGTGATGTAACATGACGTGATGTTGGACCTAAAATAATCATGTCAATTGGAAGTAAATCTAATAGTTTATCCACAGATAAATTGACGTAGTCAATCCCTTCGTCAATAAATAATAGTCGACATAGTGGACTACAAAGGGAAAAAAATTAAAACCACATATAAAAATACAATCGAAGCATCACATCTTGTTGGTTGCAAGATCTAATTGTCCAAATTCTTGAAGATTTTAGAATTTCTTTTAAAATTTTAGAAAAGGTTTGCTAGTAGTAGTCAACTTGAGCAATTGGCCAAAAACATTTAAAAAAATCTATCATAATCATTACTATAGTAAACAATACATCAAGACATCATCCCGGGTTTGCAACTCTTGTATTACATGGCCCTAATTATAATCATGAATAATGCATTTTAATCCAATCTCAAGTGACATAATTTGTTTTAATGTAGGAACTTCTTGCAGCCCTTCTAACAAAGATCCAAACATGTAATTATATATAGGACATGGATATTCCTTGAAGCATATATGTGCTTAAAAAACCTAATTATATGATTTTTTAATACATGTATCATAGGCCTGTTAGGTTGTCGACAAATATAACAAAATGATTAAAGAAAACCTTGTGGATTTTAAATGGTCAAACTTTTGTTGACTTTCATTCAAATATGAGTGAATTGTGATCTTGCATACTTTATTTGGGAGGGTGGTAGTTTCATTAATATTGGAAAATCCACTAGATAATTTGGACCATAATTCAAATGAAGGTCACTATATATCATGTGCTTTAGTAGATGTACCATATTGAAGTGGTGTTCAAGAGTCTAATATGCATTTTTTTAAGGATTTGGTGTTATATGCCCTAGATGCTTATAAGCTCAGATTAGATAAGGCGACTAAGATAGGCTCAATTTCCTCAAACCTCCCTCAAATATAATTTTGTTTGCAAAATTGAGATATTGTTGTGGAAGACAGTAATGGTTTGGAAGTTGGTAAGAATGGCACATCACTGATGAAGGTGCAATTCTCAATCACAGACTGCAGTGGTTCAAGCTTTCTGGCCTTGTGAGGCCAAATCCACCACCCTTTAGCGTCCTAGTCCGGGTGATGTCTTTGAGAATCACATGTGTCTATTACAACCTTGAACCGTGTGCAAGGCAATTTTCATGTTGAAATGAACCCATATTGTCTCACTCATTGTGCTTTATTAATACTAGCCTCTTGGCTTGTGGTAGAATGGTCTTTATCAAGAGTCCAACCCGCGGCTTTAGCCACGCATGCCCTTAAGGATACTCCCCTCACTCTTTTAATCTTTACTTCCGTCTTCTTGCTATTGCAAGAATCCTCCACATTCTCCATTAACTGTGCACCTAATTTACGGGGACTTGAGAGTGTGCAAGTGTTGAAAAACACTTTACTCCATAGTTAGTGTTACATTTACTCACATGTGACCTCCACACACACACCTCCTATCCTATTGAGCTCAACACTTATCTAAGGACTATTTTAATCTATGATTGGTCTAACACCCTTATGGATAGTTTAGTGGTACCCTCCACACAATCTTAGCATTAGCTTGCTAAACCTGCCAACTGTCTAATTAACCATTGGTACAACTCCCGCCTAATTACCGGCAGTCCCTTGGTTACCTTGGCTGCCCAGCAGCTTAATCTCCCAAGGTCCAGCAGTCGGCTGCCCAGCAGCTTAATCTTCCCAAGGTCCAGCAGTTTGGCTGCCCAACAGCTTAATCTCCCAAGGTCTAGCAGTTTCGGCTGCCAGCAGCTTAATCTTCCCAAGGTCCAGCAGTTCGGCTGCTCAGCAGCTTAATCTCCCAAGGTCCAACAGTTTCGGCTGCCAGCAGCTTAATCTTCCCAAGGTCCAACAGTCTGGCTGCCCAGCAGCTTAATCTCCCAAGGTCCAACAGTTTCGGCTGCCAGCAGCTTAATCTTCCCAAGGTCCAGCAGTTCGGCTGCCCAGCATCTTAATTCTCCCAGGGTCCAGTAGTCGGCTGCCCAGCAGCTTAATCTTCCCAAGGTCCAGCAGTCTGGCTGCCCAGCAGCTTAATATCCACAGTCCTAGTGACTACATGGTAAGTCCATCTACTAGCTACCCTTAATACAACCCCTCTCATCCACTAATCAAAGGTTTTCTAAATTCTTCTTTTCTTTTCTTTCCTTTACTCCTAAGTCATGAACTAATCTAACACACTACTTTCACTAACTACTACCTAATCACTATATGCAATCTTAAGCTCTAAGAGCTCACTCACTTGGGAGGCCTTGAGAGAGAGAGCTTAACTAATTAACTTCACTAAAAACTAATAACCCACACACGTGGCTCAAGCTCTTTAGAGCTTGCTCCCTTGAGAGCACTTGATGGAAAGAGAGAAAAATAAGAGAGAAACCACTTTAAGTAGCAAAGAGAGAGAGAGGGAGAGAGGGAGAAAGAGGTGAGGATAGGGTGAGAGGATTAGCACCTCCAATCACAATCCCTTAACCTTCACCTTCAAAGTAGGGACTAATTCCCTTCCACCAAGCTTCCTTCTTCCTAAACTACCAAGGTGGATCCAAAAGTGGGCATTTAACCCGCGGAGCTCACCTTGCTTCACCTTACCCCCTACTCACATTATCAAGGCATACTCTTATTGAATTCAACCTTGAAATAATCACACAACACGTTCTAAAGCCTAAACTTAAATCCAAACCACACTTCACTCTTTTTATGTTTTGTGAATAATCATAACACATCAAAGTCAAACTAAAATTGGTTTCGAAGAGTTAATCACCACATGTGGGCACCATTTTGGGCTCACAGGCCTTCAGGAGTTGACATTTATATTGCTAACATGTACGCTTCAAATAAGATGCACAAGTGAATAAAAATGTGGGAGGTCATGCTGCATACATTGCTGAGAAACTGTCATTGGATGATGGGTGGCACCTAGAATATGGTTGAGGTGAAGTATGACAAAGCTCCTGGCATCAGCCAAAAATGTTAGTGAGAGGGAGAAGCAGGTATGGAACCAGAAAGCTTTTGGCATCTTGAGTTACTTACAAAACCGTGATGACATTATCTTTATATGGTAATCTACAGCGTAATAAAAGGAAGCCCACATCATGGCCATGCTTGACAGGTTATATATTTACACAACCCTAATGATTCGTATCATATTGCGGCATACAAAAATGTGGGTAACAAACATTATTCAGTTGAGAGTCCAGGTTGGGTGGGATCTAGAATATGTCATATAAGGTGCTAGAGTTATACTTTATGAATACTTGTCTAAGTAAATTAAGCTTGATAAATTCAGGTGGAGCACTATCATTGAATATTTTTAAGATGCAACAGTTGATAACAATTGAACAATGTTATGAACATTGTAAAATAATATCATATCCCAATTCATTTACACATTGAGATTGGGGTTGCTCACCAGGAACCTTCATCATTCTAGTTATTGCCAATACATCCTAGTACTTCACAAAAATTTCAACAATTACCCCCTTGGGTTTTGGAGCTTTGAAGTTGAATTAATTAAATCTAGACATATTCTAAAACTTAAACTTTTTGTCTGCTTCAATTCTATGACCACATATGTTGATGCAATTATGGTATATCTAAGTTTTATGGGTGGTATGTGAGTTCTCAGCAATCTAGTCAACTACTACTAGCAATCAAGTTCTAAGAAAATAAAAAATAAAAGAAAATAAAAAAATAGGGAAAAATCTATGGATGGTTAGATCTTGCATCTAACAAGATTTAACAATCCAATTTTTTTTTGAATTTTTTGTAAGTTTTAAATTCTTATAGAAGTCGATTGCTAGTTGCACTCGACTATAGTACTCGACCAAAAAAATGATGCAATAAAAAAAACTATCACGTCAACGGGCGTCACCAGGGTTGTCTATCCCGACGTCATGACGTGTCGTGTCGTGACGGACCCCCTCCGTCACGACACAATAGGGTCCACGTAGGGTCAACCTAGGGGGAAGCTAGTAGGGTGGGTAAAATACTTACCTTCTTGCCAAGGTGGCGTCCTATGTGGCAGAAAAGGCCGACGTGGACGTGGATATGCCTAGCGCCAGGTAAACCATTTTGCCATTCTGTTATCATTCTGTTAAAATCAAAGTAATAAAATATGACTAAGGAGTGTGTGGGGCGGACGGGGGACGAGGGTGGGGCGGACGGGGGGGGGGGGGGGGGGGAGGGGGGCGGACGGGGAGGGAGGGAGGGGGGGGGGGGGAACGGAACGGGGCGGACCGGGGGCGGGAACAGGGGCGGATGGGGGGGGGCTAGTAATTTTTTCCCCACTTTACCTCTACTTTGCTGACATGTCATCACACGTGGACATCTTACATCCTACGTGTCCGAAATGGGGTAATGTAATTACACACAGAATTCGGTAAAATTCAAGTCCGTCAGGATAAAGACAGCATCCGGCATAATGTCGTGACGGATACGTGTCGTGACGGCACGACATTATGCCGAGATTAGCCTCCGTCACGACACAATAGACAACCCTGGGCGTCACACCATTTGTGACGTGATGTGAAAGCCAAAGGTTGCATGATCATGTCCATTTGCACATCCTTGAAACCAAGAGAGCTCTCTAAACTTTTTAGAACCACCATTGGATTGTCATTTGAGGTTGCTCATGTTGATAAAATTCTCACTAGCAAAATCAGATAGAAAATTACATAATGGAGCATGAGGCATCTCTTGCTTGTTGGAAGGAGTTTCATTATGAATCAAGTGTTCAGTGCGTCAACACTTTGGTTTTTGTTGTAGTTAGGTTTTTTTTTTTTTTTTTTTGGTGTTGTTGTTGCACCCTATGTCTTCACGGCTTCAAAGGATAAAGCACATTAGAGGATTTCTTAGAGACTACCTATGGGGAAAAAAATGTTGCATGTGCATGCCAAAGTGGCATGGATTGATAGTTGTGTGAAACATATTAAGCACCGGGGGCTTAACCTAGTTGACCCAAAGGTTCCTACACGCGACCTCCTCATCAAGTAGATAGTATTATCTTTTTTTGATGGTGGTACGTCTAACTTCCAGTATCTCCCAAGGTGCCAATATTAGGTATAAGGGTGGGTTTTCATGTATGTTGCTAACCCACTTGATACTAGATAATAGTTGGTTGGATGTGTTCTCATAAAGATAACGAAAGCAACCAACCAATTACATTATGGCTGCCTACTAGTATGTGGAGGGCCAAGACCATGGGTCACTAGACTTTCCTACAACCACTAAACACTTAGAACAACAATAGTTGGTTGGCACATACAAACCCCACTTTACCGAATTTCATCTACGTCCTTACTCCCACCAAACTTTGGTGGGCAAGCAACCTACATGAAAACTCACCTTAAGCATCCTCCTACCTCCTCATATGGACACCTATATTTGAGTGGTATGTGGTCAGGTGTGGATCTAAGAACTGGCACATAAAGACATGTGTTCAAAAAAAATTGAACTACATGGTCAGAACATGCTTATCATTCTAGGTCGATTAATCAACATGATTAGAGGGACCTATATGACCACTTAATGAGCACAAGAATCTTTAAATAAGCTCCAAAAATTACGAGACAAATATATACGGACATTATTTGGATTTGTTAATCATCTTGCACTAATTGTGTGTTTTATGTCTTACAAGAAGTGGGTGCAGATAGAAAAATATCCATCCAAAGCATGTCTACCTCATTTTAAAGGAGTGTTCATGGCCCTTTTCTCCCTCCTAGTACTCTCCCGTGTTTCAAAATTCCTCCTCCCTCACATAAGATCGTTGGTAACTTACATAACAAACTAGAACTAGCACAAACTAAAGAACATGAAAGCACCAATATCAAAGCTAGAAAGTTCAGACTTGCCAGGGCTAGTTGCAGTGACTGCGGGCCTACCAAGCCTAATTATGATGTGTGTTCAATCCTAGCTCTATAATATGACACGTTTGGGAAATGAGAAAACTGTCGTATTATCAAGGTGTCAAATATTCAATAATATGAAAAATTGGACCACTTTGTAATATTAACGAGATACTTCATGAAAACACACATTAGATAGTTTGTCACATATATAAAATATATTTATTTATTTGAATGTTTTTACAAATATGCTATGTGAACTTGAAGAAAGAATCAATAGTCCGTTGATGTTGCCACTTCAAATTAGCAACATATATCTTATTGGGCTTCTCTGATATGGCATGCATTTTCATTATGTTTGCAAGAGTAAACTCTAATGGGTTGTTCATAAGAAAATGTAGCTAATAATCAAGCATGATGTTGAGCATTTGCCAATTTCATAATAGGTGGAGGTCTCTCATCAACATCTAAAGAGTCCAAGCACTTTGCATTAAGGTCAAAACTAGGTAGCTATATACTTCGTCCCAAGGCCATATCAACATGCATGGCCTTATCAACTAAAGTGAGGCAATTGGGCCATGATGTGCCAATCCGTACCTTGGAAAAGTGTATTGGAACACTTTGTGGTTCAATTTCCATGCATTGTTAGCGATAATGTCCATTTTCTATGCAAAATTGAGTCTTTTACAAATAGAAATTTGTGGCAAGAACTTGACAAACATGAGAATAACAAAAGTACCCACAAGATATGTGCATTATCATGGACATTCTCCAAAGACGTTGACTTATTTATTAAAGCCACAAGGGCACAAATCATCACACAAACTACCAAGATATATTTTACCACGGGTAAAATCATGTGAGCAACCAACACTACCTAACAAATGTGGGAAAATCTATATCACAAGAAGCTCAATAAGTCTAACCACTTATGTGTTCATGACACCAAATGTATTCCAAATTCTTTGGTTTACTCATAGTGCTCACATGGGCTCATTACATGTCACAAACTAGAAGAATAGATCGCACTATGGGTGAAAGCCCATGACCATCCAACACTACCTAACAAATGTGGACTACTCTAGTGCCTCCAAGCAAAGACCTTCTAATTTTAATTGTTTAATTTCATTCCGTTCATCTGTGCGTTCCGTTCATCCGTACAATATATTCATCCAAGCAAATCCAATTAAATATATTGTAAGCCCATTAATTCATCCAGTACCGTATCGCTTCCATCTAATCCTTAAACACCCTAGTTTCATTTATAATTAATTTATCGCTACAGCAATGGAGAATTTGCTTAAGGCACCTTCTTTCACGGAATTCTTCACTAGTTACCCTTGGTTGGGGCGGTTGAGTAGTATGGATGTTTGAGGGTTAAAGCACCCGTTCGAGGATTAGTACGCGGAGGGGTGATTTTTTATGACCATCCAAGTTAACAACTAAATCAAGACTAAAGCTAGAGCTTTAGCTCTAGTTTTAATGTCTACCTTAATTCCTGGCTTTATCACTAATCACTAACCACTAACTTTATCTCTAATTACTAACTTCTATCTCTATCTCATGTCTCTAAGCCTCAAACGTTGAAAAATCCTCAACAACTAAAAAATTAATGCGGAACCTAATAGAGATCCTAATGCAAAACCTAATGCATAAGACTAATGTAGATCCTAATGCAAAAGATTAATGCATGAGACTTAATGCATAAACTAATATAAAGACTAATGTAGAAACCAATACAAAGACTAATGCAAAAATTAATAAAGCAACGTGAGGTAACAAAGTCTATGCAACCATACACTTAGAATATCAAAGCTAATGTAACTAGATAATAATACAACTCCTTAACACGGTTCAAAAACATTTTTATTCAATATTCATAGGGTTCATGAATATTTTTGTATAACATTTATATTCTTATCTTTTCATGAACTATTTGCATCTACCTACATGAAAAGGAGAGAGAAGAAAATAATCCTAACCGTGAGAATGAGAAATATGAAGTGGACATGCACGTTAACCTTCACGGGACTATCCATTCTAACTACAAAGTCTTACCAATTATAAATCTAGTCATACATACATCTAATGGTTAGCATCTACAGCCGACATCACTTTAGCCAACCTTCTCAAAATCCCTAAATCCAACAGTCTTTGTTTGGCGTCCGTTTGATCCAACGGCCTTCAACCATCATGACTTCATTTGCTTGATGTCATCATCTGTTCGTTGTTGTCCTATACTTACGCCTTCATCCACTCGGCATTTCATCCGCTCGACGTCATCCTCCGCTCGTTGTTGCTTAACGCTCATGCCTTCATCTACTTGATGCTTCATCTGCTCGCCGTCATCCTCCGTCCGCATCTTCATCCGTTGCTTAATTGTCTTAATACTAACTAATTCACTTTATTATAATTAACCATTAATTTATTTTCTAACTAGACCGCGAACCTTAATCCAATACACAAGCAATTTGGTTAATTCACGTTGGGTAATAATAGAATTCATCTTAAAAGATAAAAATAATAATTTAGAAGGTTCTACGCACACATACGTAGTAACTTCTTGTTTATATCCGCTTACAAATTATTTCATGTCTCTAACACTAGTTTAATTAGGATAGCATCAGTCAATACAATTAACCAAATTCAAACACCGGTTGGTCCAAACCTAATATCAGTCTCTTACGCAACTCGCATCCACAAGCCGATGTTCTAAACTTTGGCAGCCACTTATATATTGATTGGTACTAACAAATGATTTCTTCATTTTTATAAATCGTGTGTCTTAATTCAAACCACGAGGAGTTTAAATGGTTCATATGGACATTTTAAGGTACTAAGGGCATTTGAGTTGAAGAAAACTTGATTTGAGGTTGTTGAGTATAATTATGCATATTTGAGGGTATAAAAAGCATTTAAATTAAAGAGGGCCTAATGTGAATGATCTAAAGCAAATGTATAATAAAATTAAAGAGGGCTTGATTTAAGTAATTTGAAGGTGCATAGGTACATTTGAGTTGAAAAGGACTTGATTTCAGTTGTTTGAGGATGCATAAGCATATTTGAGTTGAAAAGGACCTGACTTGAGTGGTTTGAGGTACATAAGCACATTTGAGTTGAAAATGACTTTATTTGAGTAGTTTGAGGGTGTAAAAATATATCAAATCTTAAGAGGATTGATTTAAGCGGTTTGTTTGAAGGTGCATAAGCACCTCTAGTTGAAGGGGATTTTATTTGAATAGTTTGAAGATGCAAAGGCATACTGGGTTTGAAAAGGATTTGATTTGAGTGGTTTGAAGATGCAAGCACATATTAGAATTAAAGAGGGTCTAATTTGAAGGTGCAAAGGTATATTTGAGTTCAAAAGGATCTGATTTGAATGGATCGAGGGTGCGAAGGCACATTTGAGACCAAGAGGACTTAGTTGAGTTCAAAATGATCTCACTTAAATGGACCAAGGGTGCAAAGACATTTTTTAGAGCAAGAGGGTTCATCTTAGATTAAAAGATCTAATTTAAGTGGATTGGATGTACAAGGGGACATTTGAAAGCAAAAAGGCATGGGTTGAGTGTATTGAATGCTCAAAGGTTCTTTGGAGGTCAAGAGGATCCAACTTGAGTGGATTAAGAGCAACAGTTCGTAACTTGAGTGGATTGAGGTGGAAGGGCTCTTTTAACTTAAGAGGGGTTGATTGAGGCTTGTGAAACCATTGATGCATTTAATTACATAGAAATGGTTGCTTTGAGTGGTTAGAGATGATATTCTCAATCTTTGAGTGTAACATGGCATCACTTAAGGATGACCAAATCATGCTTGCATCCACTAAAGGTTTTTGTCAGTGTTTCAATTGAATAAACACATATATATGTTGGTACTTATGTTTATGTCAAATATAAGTTTTTATAAACCCAGTCCAACTAAAAAATCCACCGCCTATGATGATTAAGGAAGAATGGCATTGGATGCTCATTCCTAGTCTCAAACTCAAATGGGGTAATATTTGGGGACAAGACTAGAAGTGGGAAGAAGGATTCTCCATTAGATTATTTTTTTGGCAATGTGCAGAGGTTGTTAGTTCTTGGCAAACCAAAATTGTCACAAAAATCAATGATAAGTGTCTCATGTGCTAGTAGGAAACAATTTGGAAAACGTTGCACAAATGTTTGGCCTAGAGGGATTACCTATCTTTGAAATTGGGATACACTTGCAATTGGGGGGGTATTAACCTATGCATCAAAGAAAAATTCTTCTTATGTGTAGGAAATAATTTACGTTCTAGGCATTTACAAGAAAATTATTGGCCAATATAAATACACTCATAGAGCATTAAAGCATATTCTATATTTTTATATGAATCATTTTGTTTGTTTGTTTGTTTGTTTGTTGTTCACACATTGTGTGTGTACGGGGGGGGGGGGTTAGGGGTTGGTTGAATCCTTATGAAGAATAGGTGTAGGTTTCTTTCATTATGCTTATAGAGTGGGGGTCGCATTCAAGGGAGAAAGTGAATTCAATGGAGCGTATGTTGGGATTGTGGGATTGTGGTGGTGATTTTATGGTGATAGGTTCTAGTGACAAGTAAGATGTTTGGTTTTAGCACACCCACGTGGTCCATATGTGCTACATTGAATGCCCCCATCCCCTTCCAAGGACTCAAATTGGTTCAAGTCGTCTTACTGACCTCTAATCTAGAAGGTTTGGCTCCATTCATATTGACCCTCACTCAAGTGGACATTAGAGAAAAATTACGCATACGTCTAGAAGATTGAAATAAAATGTCAGTGTTCATGCACCAACGCAAATGTCATCCCATTCTCCTTATACTCCAGAAGATCTAGATTTACTTAGTCCTTATTTTTCACATCAATAATTCTCATCATAGAAACCAATCCAGCCGGAAGTAGTAGGCGAATGTGCTCCTCATTGCAAGTTGTTCTAAATGGTATCATCCTGCATGGTCGTGAGTGCTTCATGATCAATTTGAATAGCATATGCCAAATATTTCTAGATGTCAGAGTATGGATGCTTATATACCATGATTTGGACCATGAGATCATGAGGACTTAACACCATTTAGGGTTCATCTAGAGAGCACTTCAGAATCATGTGGAATAGGTCCTTCATTATTCCATTTTGGTGGTCCACAATTTCCACAAATCTTGTTTTAGCAAAGAGAATCAACCTTCCCCAAGTCCAATATGTCAGAGTGAGGCGGAACTCAATTGTAGAATATAATATTGGATGTCGGAAGGAATAGGGATGCCTCAACCATAGGTATAATGTCAATGTCTCGTATATGCTAGTCCAACATCCGTTTATGCTTATTTATAGAATTAGTTTCTCAAAAGCTACTTCAAAATTTGTGAGTCTAAGACTCCACCACAAAACAAGGGGCTTACAAAAGTGTCTCGACATGTATGCACAAAATATCACATTTATAAGACCTTGAACACTGTTGCTTAGGGCCACTTTTCACACAGACCAAGAGCCATGACCGTGAAAATCTAAGGCTCTTGAAAACCACGCAAAGGTCATACTGTGGAAAATTCTGGTGTAAAGTGAAAGTGGACCATGTTGAGGGGTCACAACATATGTTCAAGTTTGGCTCACCAACATGGTAATAAAATATTTCCAGGAGCCAATTTAATTGATCGTCACGAATCACGATCCTTAGTTTTGTGTTGAATCCACTTATTTTTGATGGACTGAACGCAATATCTCGTAGACCATGAAACATTTTCCACTTGTTGTTATATGAACTTTCTTCCATTCAACTTTCTTTGGTCTCTTAGGCCTTCAAGATTTAGTGTAAAGTAAACTTGGATACTAATCTCCGGCTTCTTGACCAAGCGTATAATTTTGTATATTATAGCCCTCATGCTCTACAGTAGTGTATAGGCCTTCAAGTGAAACTACATCGGAACCTCACAAGCTTATGAGTATATTTTCTAAGACCAGGTGGGGTTCTATCACTATATATGTCCATGGTGAGAAACAACTTCGTAGAGTGAATAAGGCAGGTTCGCTTGCAAAAATTCGGACAGCATCGGAACTCCAGGGCCACAAAATTGGGGAGCATCTTGTGCAAGAAAATTGGAGCTCCAATGGGCTGCTGTGCCAGGAATTGGGAGCCCCCCCCCCCCCCCCCCCCCCCCCCTGGCACCAACAAACAGCAACCTGGGCCCATGGATTGCAGTGTTAGGAATTTTCTCGGATCCACAACCAATTTAAGATTTTAGCAACAAACTACGTAACATCACTAAACAACTAGATGATGGTCTCTTTCCAAAGAAGGAGGCTGTGATTTTAAAACTCTAATAAATTATGGCATAACTTTTGATGAAGAACAGAAGTTTACACCAATTGAATCATATTTTTGATGTGCATATGATATGTTATGTTCTCCAGGTGCTTAGTTGTAAAATATTATAGCAACACATAAATCCAAATGATGAACCACAATAATGGGTGTTAAAGGTGTAGTTTGTGTGCATGAGATGCATGGTTTTGGACGTGTACTTTGCAAAAATTGTAAATTGGTACATAGATGCCAAATCTCTCAACAACCACATGCAATTTCTCTTAAAAATACATATGTTTAGTATGCATACTCTAATATTTTCTATATTTATGTACCTTCTTTTAAACTTTGAATTACAAGAGGTGACACCAACTTGTCCAAATAAAGGAGGGTGATGCCACCTCGGCCCATATGGAGGAAATCAATATCTCCCAGAAGATACACACATAGTTGAAATCACGATGACGAGTGTGTTGTCCCCATATTAATATGCAATTTTGGGCCTCACAAAAAGGGTTTACATACATAATTATAACTAAAACATAGCATCAAGAATTTACAGAAGTTGGAATAATGATAAATAATGGAATACCTAAGAGACACATACCTCAAAAAATGGTGCATGTAATCCTTAGTGTAGGCTTACAACCCTTACTAAGTGCATAAAAACCCCTATTATATCCACAAAATGAAGAAAATCAATATTCTATGATTATGTGTATTTTGCATCCCATACTCTTGAATATTACCCGTTTTGTGCACCTACATAGGGAAGGATAACCAATATTTTGTGTTTATGTGAGGCCAAACCCACCACCCTTAAGCGTCCTAGTCCGGGTGATGGTTTTGAGAATCACATGTATTGTATGTATCTTGAAAAATGCTCTCTTTACATCCCAAGGAATTCATGTCATTTTGAAATACTTTGTTTATTAGTAGTAATCTCTTGGCTTGTGACCGAATTGGCCTTCTCAAGGGTCCAACCGTCGGCCTTGGCAACACAAGCTCTCAAGGATATTCTCCTTGTACCTTTGATTATCTTCTCCTTCACTTTGCCATTGCTAGAGTTCTCATCTTTCTCCATTGTTATATAAGTGATTGATTTTTACCAAAGAGGATGTAAATGTTGAAAAACACTCCCTCAATGATTAATCACTAATACATTCAAAAGTCACACACACACTTTCCTCCTAATGAATCCAACACTTACCTAAGCACTAAGATGGCCTAAAATAATTCTAGTATGGTCTAGATTAATTTTTGCAAAGCAACTAAGTTGCTAGGCCTTGATTGATTGATTGCAATCCTGCAAAGGCTTAGCCTAACTAATCACCCTAATAGCTAATCTAACTAATCAAAAGCTAACCTAGCTAATTCTAAGTCTTAATCCCAGCTTCGGCTGTTTCGGCCTTGAGCCCATCCAAGTCCCAGCTCCACTGTTGGCCTTGAGCCCGGCTGCTCCCAGCTCTACTGTTGGCCTTGAGCCCAGACCCAGCTGATCCCAGCTCTACTGTTGCCTTGAGCCCAGCTGCTCCCAACTCTACTGTCGGCCTTGAGCCCAGCTGCTCCCAGCTCTACTGTTGTCTTGAGCCTAGCTGCTCCCGACTTTACTGTCGACCTTGAGCCCAGACCCAGCTGATCCCAGCTCTACTGTTGCCTTGAGCCCAGCTGCTCCCAGCTCTACTATTGCCTTGAGCCTAGCTGCTCCCGGCTCTACTGTAGGCCTTGAGCCTAGACTAAAAATCAATTCCAGCAACTTTCGGTTGCTTTAGGCCTTAGCAGCCGTGTAGTATCATTAGTCTCTTCCAAATACCAACCATCATCAAGTGCTCCTATCCAATGTAAATCCAGCACTATAAATCTAAACATCATAAGTCTAAAAATTATAAGAGTGAATACTATAAATCCAAATACTATAATTCCAATGCTAAAAATCTAAATGCTAGAGCTAGGCACTTGTTCATGAATGCCTTGAATTTAAATCACATCTAATAATGTAAGACTAATCTTCAAAGACTAATTGATCTTGACTCTTCACCTTATAACCTCGCACACCTACGTGCCTCTTTCTTACTGCACACATACACAAACTCACCCACACACTCTCACATACTCCCATCTCCTCAAGGGGAGAGTGGAGAGGTGAAGAACCAAAAAAAAAAAAAAAAAAAAATTGAGAGAGGGGAAGATAAGAGAAGAGGGGAGGAAAGCACATGAGGGAAGGATAGATTAAGAGAATTAGCACCTCCAATCACCATCCCTTAACCTTCTCCTTCTAAGTAGGGACTCATCCCATCCACAAGGCCTTTCCCTTCCTAAACTAACAAGGTGGATCCTAATGTGGGCATTTAACCCGCGGAGCTCACCTTGCCTCACCTTGCTCCACGCTCACCTAGTCAAGGCTTTCCCTAATTGAATTTAAACCTTGAAACAATCACACAACATCCCCTAATGTCTAAACTTCAATCCACACCACACTTCACTCTTTTTATATTTTTGTGAACAATCATAATACTTCAAAGTCTAACTAAAATTGGTTTCAAAGAGTTAAAAACACATGTGAGCACCATTTTGGGCTCACAGCGCCCCCAAGAGTGGCTCTAGTAAATGGTTATGGCACTAATTTTAAACTTGGGTTTGGGTCAAACTTTATTCATCTAAACAACATACGTTTTCCAACATATACTATGACAAGATCCACTTCCCCCAACACAACAAAGATAGAATGGATTTTGAGCTAAAAGGACATGTACAAAGGGTGAATTTATACACGGCTTGGAACCGACCCAAGCACCAGCCCAATTCTCAAGCAATAATTCTTACCAAATAAAGACGCTAATGTTAAATAGTGTCCAAACAACCAACTTGATCTTTGTTGGTACAAATGAGATCCATAATAGAAAGGTATAGGACAATGTAAATCCAAATAGTAAGTGACACTAATTACCATAAACGGTGTAGTGAGTTCATGCTTGGTGACCCACAACTGACTATTTCCTGGCTTGTGTGGATGTGATCTGCCAATCCAATACAATGGAGTACAGTTTCCATCCAAGCAAATGTGCAATTTACCATACTGTAGTGCATTGTCAGTCTCACCAACAATAATTGTTCTGTTACTGAGGTTGCCACGTATTGCCCAATGGTTGGTAGGACCCCTAGAGAAAGTTGACGTGGCATGAAAATCACTTCAGTCTAGGGAATGCTAAACTGATTCAATACTACAATACTGTAGTCTAATAGGCAGCTTGATTGCTGCATCGGTCTATGTGCCAACCTTGTTTCGTCAACCTGCTGACTCTTCACTTTCCAAGGTCACAATGTGGAGTAAGTACTCTATGAGGGTTAGGCAACGAATATCATGAAACTTATCAAGATGTCCATTCAAGGGAACCCAATATATGGTAGGCCTGCTTGCCTCAGTCACTTATTTTAAATGGACACCTAGTATGTTTGAGTGGTATATGGTTTGGTGTGGCATAAGGAACGGATACCAACTTAAAAAACATTTGTTTAGAAGAGATTGGATTATGTGCTCAAACTAGGATAGCCATTTTAGGTCCAATGGTCAACATCGTTGGGAGAGCCTATACGACCATCGAACAAACACGAGAATCTTCACTTTAATAATGTATAAAATATTGGTATGAGCTCCAAAAATTATGGCCTCGATCAATGAAAAGGGAGAACCGACAGGTTAAAGCTAGTAATCTATAATTTCTAGCCTTGAGCAATCATGGGCCTCGGCACGGTGAAATATTCCAAGCTTTAGAGAATAAATTTTAGTTCAAAAAATATACATAACATAACTATATTAAGCAATGTGCGTTCGTTCATGTGGGCCACGAGAATGTAACCATGAATGCCGCAATGAGTATATTTTGTTCCGTAAACGTTGGAACACTTCACCATGATGAGGCCCATGATTGCTCAAGGCATGGAATTCTAGATTACATGCTTCAACCTACTGGTTGTGTTGTTGCTGGACAATTTGATAAGGATGATTGTTACAACGATAAACAATAAAGTTCTAGATGATGTCATGGGTTTATGCATTCTCATGGGTAAATGAGTATTTATAGAACAAAATAAACATATGTATATACTAACATTAGGCTAGAATTGGGCTCATACACTTATATTAGGCTTTTCAAATTAATTTGAAAATTACCTCCACTACATACAAAACATATAAATCTTGAACTAAACAAGCATTCATTACATATTCAAGTCATTGGAGAATATTCTCGTATGACAATAATAGATGAAAACATAAATTAGTTGAAACTACACTATATATGATATTTGGTGTCATATGGTATTTCATGTCACTATGGTAACTTTTTCAGATGACATTTCTTAAAAATAAGTGAAGATTTTTTGTCATAAATGGTGGATGAGCTCATCCTTTGGCCAAAACCCTACCTTCTCTTGTCAGAAACTTGTGATGAAATATTGTCATGGATGATTGAAATTTGGGTGAAAATTTACTTGGTGAGTGATAGTAATTGCAACACTGTGGACCTATAATCCCCCAAAAAATTACAAAGAATGACAAATAATGTTGGGTTAACATATAGTGTTGGTGACACTATACAATGGTTTACAATTAGTATTGAGCAAGACAATTAGAATTGGTGACACTGATTATCATATTTAGTGCAACACAATAATTGTCAATTTCTTCTCTAAATCTTAGGGTTCCCCTTTTGTACATCTACTTAGACTCCATAATTCTTGACAATCATTAAAAATGTATACACTAGACAAAAAAGATTACCTCTCCCTTATGTATACCATGTAAACTTAATGCCTTAAATGATACCCCTTTAAAGGTAAAGGAATTCAAAGTTTTTATAGGTAGATGACCCATAATCAACACCAAGACCTTGTGTAACGGTTTGTCGTGTAAACTAAGATCATTAAACACAACAGATCGAGTGTCGTCATCAACATCAATTAGAAAAATAAACATAGCAAACTAATATGCTAAACAACCACCTCTTCAAGGCGGGAGGTTATGTGGAGAGGAAGGCATCTTGACTTGCCATTGTTGTCAAGTCAAGTCTTGTGAGTGTGTTTTGAGAGAGAGAGAGAGGTTATTGTTACTATCTTATGGCTATGGTGTAGTAGATCATGAGTAAAGCCTTTGCATTCTTTCTCCATCACTTGCACTCTTGGATTCTCCCTCCGTGGAGTGAGAGATAGCTTGACTCTTGTGTGTGAATTTCATAGTTTCTTAAGCTTTGTAAGGAGACTTCTTAGTTTCTTGAGCTTGGAGAGAGAAACCCTCATACTTGACAACAATGGCAAGTCAAGATGCCTTCCTCTCCACATAACCTCCCGCCTATGTGGATTTCATCCATGGAGTGGATGAACAACTAACTAGGACTCCCAATGGAGTCCATCACTCATCCAAACACACATGGACTCCTAATGGAGTCCATTTACTTCTAATTTGACGTGACTTAGCCCCCGATGTCAACTCACGTGACAGGTTGCGAACATTCTCGAATTTGGTGTATCGTTATTGTGCAAGATTGTAGAGCATTAGTTTTGGGCGGAGGTGATGGTTTAAGCACCATCTTCCTTAATCCTTATACGAAAGGGGAATAAAAATGAAATAAAAATGTTTTACAAGGTGCGCGTTTGTGATTTGATTTAGAGTTAACATATAAAAGGTAGTTGTTGAGGGTGATATTTAGACCCCAACTATTTGGTTGACCTATTACCATAATAATAACTTAGAAACATTTCCTTTGCAAAAATGGAAATAAATTTACATATCATCAGAATTAGATGAAATATGTTTTGATTAGTTAAAATCATGGGTTCTATTAAATGATGGAGAATGGCAAGAATTATGAACCCTTTAATCTTATTACACTGACGAACAATATTGAATACAGTTTGAACCAACTTGTCTTCAACAAAAAACCATGAATAATTCACATGTTTTTTTTAGATTTGAAAATTGGATATGATATTGCACAAAGTTGTGCACATGTATGCAAAATTTCACATTGATAGTAAGAAAGTGTGCTGCAAAGCCAAATGGGAAACTATCTACAAATACTCAGTTTTGCTCAAGTTGCCTACAAAATCTTTCGTAATTGGTCAAATAACCCCTACTCTTCAACACAATGTCGATTCATTGTGGCATGCTCTCATAAAGCGCCATGCAATCATGTTCACTGAAATTGGGACACAATGAACACACACGCCATATTCGTCAACCATCACATTTGTGTAGTTTTGCTATCTACATTTTAGTGTATGTCATTTTGGCGGTTGGAATTGTCAAAAATTCATGCATAGGTCCAAATATACTCAATGCCTTGCTCACTTCAATTTATTATTTTTATCATACGTTGGACCCATACCTTTGTGTTTCCTCCTTTGGTTCAATAAAATTCTCTTGACCAATAGAATCGCTCGATTTAGGATTTTCAATGGTCATGTACCCTAGCGTGAAGCCTCCCCAAGGACCAATTTAGACTATGCTTATGAGGTACCAGTTGGTATGGCAGACAAGATTGGGGGGGGGGGGGGGGGAGATGAAGGATAAAGAAAAAAGAAAAAAGAAACCTCGAGTTGGAGTTCTCTGGAAGCCAAGTTTCTTGTCCGAGGGTTTGAGGTTGCCCAAGAAACTTTATCTCCGGAGAACTCCCCAAGCAAAAAGTGTTTCCATATTGGCAGCCATGTCAAATATTCTTCCATGCTTGCAGTTCTCCACCAACAAGAGTCTTCTCCATAGTGTAAACCCCCAACCGTTGAAGAGCCCATTTCATAGCCAATCATATTGCTCCATTCTCCTAGAATTCTTGACTGGTGCACTTCTTCACCGTAGTGGAAACCGGCCCTAAGCATACCTGTATGCTAGTGTCAACTCTTGTGTTTGTTGCTCAGGACATCAGAACACAGTTGCCAATCACTAGGTGGCTGAATGTATTGTCCGTATGCCACGGTCCGGTCTGGTCTGGTCATGTCAACTAAGTACTTTGGTTACAATTGTGGGCCAACTCTTCAGAGACAGAGACAAACTGGCAGTGAAATAAGACAACAACCGCATATTACGACATTCTGACTGCTTGGAATTAGGACTCATGGACGCCAACACTATGGTACCGAGATGGATGTGTTTCATTTGGACCCACTTCTCGCAGGATATAAAACACACAAATATTGTAAGATGGTTAGCAATTCCAAATTGTGGCCGTAGCCACTTGCCTCATAATTTGTGGAGCTCATATAAATATCTCATTCTCTATCAAAGTGACGATTCTTGTGTTCATTAAGTGATCATTTAGGATCCTAGAAAATGTAGATTATTAACTTAGAATAGTGAGTATATTTTGAACATGTAGGTTGGTAATCTCTTTTCAACACAAGTCTTTTTAGTCTCCGTTCTTAGATCCACACCTAACCACATACCACTCAAATATCGGTGTCCATATTATTGCTACATTGGATTTAGGCACAACTGCCTTAGATATCATAGCCGCTCGTGTGATATGCTACTTTTGTGCTGTAAGGTTTGTTTTGTCAACAACATGTTCCACAATTTGAAGAATAAATTCCACAGTTTGAAATTCCAAATATCAAATCTCAACACTTGGCATATGTTTCTAATTTGAAACTCCTGAGATTTGTAACTGCTGAAGCAAATAGGAGGCTACAGTTCATAGAGCTTTGTGGAGGCCACATATTCTCGTTTGTTAGGAATGCATTAAATAGGTATGCAATTGACTAAACCATTTAATTCAAATAGTGAGTCCACACCCACTTAAAGTACACATTAGATTAACTTTCATGACAACATATCAGATACGTTGGTGTTCAAACTAGGATATATTGTGTAAGGTAGACAACCATTATCCAATCGCTTTTCTTCTTTCATCCCTATATTTGAGTGGTATTTGATTTAGTGTGACCTCTAGGATCAAAAATCACATAGATATTTGTTCAAAAAGATTGATTGTGTGCTCAAAATATGATAGCCATTCCAAGCTCAATAATGTTCATAAATTTGGGTTTGGGTTCGGGGGGAGGGAAGAGAGAACCTACATAAACATTTGAAATTGAGTTTGACAACCTTCACTTTGATAAGAAACAATATATCAACATGAGCTTTGAAACTTATGATGAAAGTGGTTATGGCCTCAATTTGGATTGTCAAATCATCTTGTTATAACAATGTGTTTCATGTCTTACAAGAGAGTGAGCTAGTAAGGAAAAGCAACTAATTAAGACCCATCTACCTTAGTGGATGATTTGAAAGAATCTTTGTGTAGATATATGTGGCACCACCGTGATCACTAGTGTACACCACACAATGCCACTTGTCTTCCCAAAATAGGCCCGGGGAGGTCACTCCATTGTCAAGTTGAAAACCATGTGCGAAAGAAGTTTGCTACCCCTATATTATATGCCATAGATAAATTTAAAAATTATGATATTTTTTCTATATATACATATCCATTGATAATATCTTTTGTATATTATTTTGAAATTTTTAGTCATCTCCATTTTTTCTAGTAATTGTTTTAGTTCAATTCTGCGTCATTCTAGTTAGAAACGGTATGTTTTCTAGAAAGAAAAAAAATTTATCAATTCTGGTTATCAATTTTTACTATGTAATAGATACCATGTATATGTACACATAAATTTTTTTTGATAAAAGTTTGATCCATTTTGTTGATGCAGTTTAGAAAAAGTAGATTTTTTTCTTTCGCACATGGTTTTCAACTTGACAATGGAGTGACCTCCCCGGGAAAATAGGACAATATTGTCTCTATGAAAGTCAAAACTTGGATGGGTTCAATCTCTCAATTTCCCTTGGGCCTTGTGATGGGCGTTTCCCCTTTGTGGTTGTAGTCTAGTTACCTTTGGAATTGAACGCATTCAATTCGTACCTAAAAAGTGTAGAAAAAGATATGACAATATCGTGGATCATCATATTCTTTCTAAATTTCTTATGGTCTTCCATCAATGTTATTCAAACAATTCAAAAGACCGCATAGATTGCATGAACAAATGGCATACCATAGTTTATAAGTCGTGTGTTTAGCAACAAAAGACGTAGCACAAAATAACATTGTTGATAAATCAATCTGTGAAGGTTTCAAGCTATCAAGCTTATTAGTACCTTACCAACTCATCATTTGAGCCTAGCCAAATTCGGCATGCCACACAAAATTGAAGGAAATATTTGGTGATTTCAATCAAATCAAATTTGGAATGGGCCTGCACGGAAAGTCTTGGAGTTCACTTGCAATAGCATGAAGCTTGATTCCCCTTTCGTTTCTTCCTCTTGGTTTGATGTGAGTTGGGAGATGGCATAGAATCTACACTCTTATGACCCGAAATTGATCATGGGGGACATACCTAGTAACCTTTATAGCAACTAACTTTGGTACCATGCAAGCACGCATCACATCTTATTACACAATCACCATTGACTAAATCTTTCAGATTTGGATGGCTGTACTCATTTCAACGCCTTTGACCTATGAAGCTTAATCTTTAGGAGTTGTGTTTATTTGTTTGTTGTATATGTATGTCACACAATGGAATTTGGATTTTGGTTCCAACATCAGTGTTCGTAAAGTTGTCATTGTGTAAACGTGAATGATCCATAACAACCATCTTCATTTAATTGAAGCCTTCCACTTGGCAAGTGAAGACACTTTAAAGTTCATGCAATCAACAAATCCATGACGAGCTCAATGCCACTTGGCGATATGAAGCAAATATAGGGGCGCACATATAGGTTAAAATAGATGTGCCTAAATTAAACTCAACAATTATCTTAATACCTTTATTTGAGTGGTATGTGTGGATCTAAGAACGGAAACAAAAAAAAAACACGTGTTCAAAAGAGAGTGCACTATGTTCTCAAATTAAGCTAATCATTCTAGGTGCAATAATCAACATAATTGGGGGGATCTATGTGACCACTCAATGAGCACAAGAATCTCTACTTGGAAAATGACTAAAATATTCTTATGATCTCTAGAATCATGATCCCACACTCCAATTCATAGAATTCACAAATTGCCATGACAAATTCTATGAACAAGCTTGGACAAAAAAACGCACTAATACAACCCACTCATTAACTTAATACACTAAGCATGAGGAAAGGTAGTTTTGAGAAGTTGTAAATACATGTGGCTTTTGAGGATAAGAAGGCCATAGCCAGAAGATGAAGACAAATGAAAATACATTTGCTAAAGCCATAGCTGCATAGAAACACACTCTAGGCAAGAGAGTTGGGAGAGACTCAGGTGTTATGCTTGCATAAATAAATAAATAAAAGTAACATCGGGTTTGGTTTATACACCAATGTGAATAGGAGGACGTTCCTATATACCATGTTCATGTTTAACCATGATGCTTGCAATTAAATAAAGAGATTAGGATTGTGTCATTATTGCCTATGATAAGGGATTAACTCTAATACATAATAATAGAAGCGACCTTGAGAGTTTAAGCAAATCTTGTTGGTCTTGCATCAATGTGTGACTTATTGTAATCTAAATGAATAATATTGCAATATTAAGGAGTATGTGTTAAGTTGGTTATGTGTTTTTGCTTGCTTAGGAGTCCAGTGAATGAAGAAAATAAAGCTTGAATGAAATAGATGAAGTGAGAGAGTCTAATGATTAAAGTAAATCATATTTGAGAAGAGATTCTTGAGCAAAGCATGAGATAAAAATGTTGATGCTTTGATACTAGATGAGGCACCAAAAAATGTGCCATAGCTCTCTCATATGAAAGATACACATGGATGGGATGAGAGATGAAGAAGCTATGAACGTCTTGATACACATAATGTCTATAGTTTGGGCTGGTGCACCTCAACATGCAATAGTCACGTGTATAGTTCTCAGTTAGAATCAGAATATTGGGAATTCATACGTACAAAGAGCAATAGGTTGTAGCAATGGAGTAGTGCCAAAGCACAAAAGGAAAGTCAAAACCAATAGCATGCAAGAGGCTAAAATAAGAATGAAACGAGAGGTAGAATATAGTCACGGAGCTATGAGTGAGGTGTGAGAGTTATGAGAGCGAACCGGAGAAAGAGGAGATGAAGTGAGTTGCAAAGGTGAGGAAATCCAATTAAGGACAACCGCAAATATGTTAGGAAGTTGCTACATGAGTGTGAGCCACTCAAACCGCTCACGGGTTGAATTAAGGCTCATAATCTACAAAAAGAAAGAAGTTAGTGGTTAGAATTAGTCAATATATAGGTGATTATTAGTTTTTGAGACATCCACCTGTGGATGCGAGTTGTGTAAGAGACTGGTATTAGGTCTGGACCAACCCGGGTTCGAATCCGGTTGGTTACATTGACTGGTGCTATCCCAAATTGAGCTAGTGATAAAGCAAGAATAATCTATAGGCAGATACAAAGAAGGTGTTACCACGCGGTTGTGTGTATAACCTTCTCAAGTAGTTTTTATCTTTTAGAAACATGTTATTATTTACCCACGTGAAGTAATCAAACCGCTCGCGGTTGGATTAACATTTGTGGCCTAAGTAGAAATGAAGTCAGTAAATAGAAATTAAATTTAGATTAATTAGTTAGTATGGAGAAATTTAGACAAGGGATGAAGGACAGCGAAAGACAATATCGAAGGGATGAATGACAGTGTAAGACGACGCCGAATGGATGAAGAACAATGAAAGACAACGTCGAAGGGATGAATGACAATGTAGGATGACGTCGAAATGATGAATGACAGTGTAGGACAACGCCAAATGGATGAAGCACAACGAAGGACAACATCGAAGGGATGAATGACTGTGTAGGACGACACCGAAGGGATGAATGACAGCGTAGGACGACGTTGGACGTAGGACGACAACGAACAAATGATGATATCAACTGGATGAGATATCGAGCGGATGAAGGTGTAAACGTAGGACAACAACGAACGGAGGATGACGTCAACGGATGAGAAGTCGAGCGGATGAAGGCCGTTGGATCAAATGGTTGGAAAACCAACACCGTTGGATCTAGGGGTTTAGAAAATGGCGGCTAAGGTAGTGGCAGCCGTGAAGGCCAACCGTTAGATGTAGGTATGACTTGATCTACGGCTAAGAAGACTTGGTGGTTGGAAGGGGTAGTCCCCCAAAGGAAATGCAAGGGCTCATTTTCACTCTCTCATTCTAGTGGTTAGGACTAGACTTCTCTCTCTCACTCTTGTGGTTAGCACGACTCTTCTCTTGCCCCCTCTCCATGTAGGTGGATGCAATTAGTTGTTGAAATATAAGAATAGGAATGATGAGAAAAATGATTTATGAGCCCCATGAATGTTGAATAACATGATTTTGAACCCTATTAAAGAGATGTGTTATTGTCTAGTTGCATTAGCTTGATCTCCTAAGTTATTGGATGTTACTTAATGGTTACTTAATTTTTCCTTCCAGTAGTTATTGCCTTAGTCTATACACTAATTTATGTATTAGGCTTTACATTATTGTAAGATCAGCCCTCTGTAATAATCTTCTATCTTAGTCTCATGCATTACATTTTGCATTGAAATTTGCATTAGTCTCCTGCATCAATCTCCTATATTAAACTTTTGTATTACGTTCTACATCAGTCCACTGCATCAACCTTCTAAATTAGTCTCTTGCAGTAGATTCTACATTAGTTTTCTGCATCAACTTCTATATTACTCTCATGCATTATGTTCGGTATTATTCCTCTGCATTAGGTTTCGTGTTAGGTTTGCGCTACTGTTTTGCATTAACCTTCTATATCAATATTATGCGTTCGTGCTCTATGATCATGTCATGCATAAGTGTCATGCGTGTCATGTGTGTCATACAGTAATGTCATGCGTATCATGCAGTAGTGTCTTGCGTGTCATGCAATAGTGTCATGCGTGTCATGCGTATCATGCAGTAGTGTCTTGCGTGTCATGCAATAGTGTCATGCGTGTCATGCGTATCATGCAGTAGTGTCTTGCGTGTCATGCAATAGTGTCATGCGTGTCATGCAGTAGTGTTCGGCATTAATTCTTTGTATCAGTCCCTACATTGATCTCCAACATTATGGAAATTAGAAGGTTATTGCTTGGAGGGACTAAAGTAGTACACCCATCCGGCCAATTTTGTGGGTTGTTACTTCGCTTGGAGTAACAATTGTCACCACAATGAGATAATGTTTATGACTTGAGGGGGGCGGGGGGTGGATTCTTCATACCATGCTTGCACTAAAGTGAGTGTAAGAAGGGGTATTATTTAAGGCATTGGTATACATAACATATGTAAGGGAGAGATATTGTGTTTGTTCTAGTGTGTACATTTAAACAGGGGATTAATTTTTTTGAAGCAAAGGCTGTAGTACTTTTGGGCCACCCCCTTTCGAGGGAGCCTAAAAGTATCACACAAGCCCTTCGGTGAAGGTGGCCTGCATTTGCAAGCGCCCAAGCCGAACCCGGATGATAGGTGTATAACGTGAGTAGTTAGATTTTTAAGGGAGATTAAATATGCGTCGTAGTACCTCCGGAGGTTGGGCCTTAGTTTTTTACTAGTGTGGCTTTAAACTCCACTAACCAATTTCATATCTAGTTCTAACCTTAACCTACAACCTATTCTACGCGCAGACGCACCAGCCTTGAAACCAATGCAATCCTAATTTGTGAATTGGGATGGTTCTGATACACCCAACCGGGTGGGACTCATACCACCCTAACTCAACGAACGGAATAACGACAATTTGATGGACCATTCAATTCTTCCTATTTCTTTATTTGGTTCTATTTAGTTTTCTAAGCGGGGGAACTTGGCCTAAGTTCCACCCTTCACAAAAATTCCTTCTTAATTACTTACTTTTGTTTGCACGTCCTAACTCACTACATTAACATATTAGGCATCACCCCTTACCTGGTTGGTGCACCCCTTACCTCGGAACCTTCTAAGGCCTCGTGCAGGTTCTTTGAAGGTCGAGTAACATCTCAAACCCTTCGGACATCAATGGTTCGAAGGGTGGTGTCACTCTACCGAGTTAAGTTTCCGATTCGGGTCTCTTGCCAACAAGGGTTTACGATTTATTTTGTATATTTTGATTATTAAATGTGTTTACACTGGATAGACCATGAAATGCAACTCAATGGGACCAGGGTGACGGGCAACCTGTTGCGCAATCTTCATAAATTGGGGCCATTACTCCCAATCTATGGGGCCAACAACATAATAGTGGATTCGCGGGTCATTAACCCCACCTTTCCACCAACAACATTCAGAGTGGTCATGTCGGTGATTAATCCGACTTATCACACACGAAACTTGCTAATAAATGAAGCTACTACCACAAAACATACCAAGGGCCCCGAAAATAATGGAGTTGGGTATTCCCTTGGCGGTCAAGTGATCAAGCCACTTGACTTTACGAGATAGGTGAGTGGGTTTATAGATGCGTACCTTAGCCACGCTCCCTCCAACCCTAAATGGAAGGCTAGCGTTAGTAAATTTACCTCAATTCTCCTCGGTTGATTTGGGTTCAATGTAGGCCGAGCCGCTACCTCCTTCCTTGCTCCACTTCCCTAGCGTCGACCTTGCCTCCTTCTTTGTAACTAGTTTGGTAGTAAGCGTACCTTAGTTAACAATTAAAATATAAAGTATTTATTTTGCGCTGTAATTTAATCCTAAGCATAATATTTATACTTAGTGCACCTAATTATCTTTCCAATGATCTAAAAATCGCTTTAATCGGATAAGAATTGCAAAAGTTATGAGGGTTGGAAGTGTGAGGTCGATTCAACCGACCCTTCCAACCCACCTATCTACCTTCTAACTTCAAAAATTCATAGCACATTCCTTACTAGTTGGATCTAGGCTTTCCTTATACCATTGGAAGGCTATGAATATGTTCTAACTAGGAAAATTATGACATGAACATGTTAAGCTAATAGAAATTCAGCAGACTCCTTGTAACACAGCAGTCAATCAAGAAGGCTTAAACTATGTATCTCGCCTTCAACAATTCATATCTAATTCAAATCTTTTATTCAAATCAAACGTTCTATATGACCCTGGAGAGATATTAAAAAGATGTATTTGACAAAAATACGTGATTAGAAAGGTAAGCCGAAGTGAACCCAGCAGATCCTCTGTAATGCAGCAGTCAACCAAAAGTTCTCAAACTATGTGTCCCATCTTGCACAATTCATATCTAATTCAAATCATGCTCAAATCAAATGTTCTGAGCCATTTTGGAAATCTATACAAAAATTCTGCTTGGGGAAAAATATAACTTCTTGGAATTAAAATTCCTATTAGGCTTGCAGGTCCGATCCAGCAGCCGCTACCTAGAAGACCACCCAGTTTTTTCTACTCCATCTTTGAAAATCCAGAACTAATTGTCATCTTAACCAAATCACAAATGGGAAACGGCTATGGATAGCTATAGGAAATCTCTCTAAGAGAAAAATGATAAGTATATTTTTCTAGCTTCTGAACTAAGCCTTCAGGGCATTGGCAGATGAGGTCTACAATGCCTTCACTCAAAACTCTACCATCCAATCTACCTCTACAAAAGAAGGAATCATTTTGTTGGTGTGTTAATAAACACACATTCTAACTAGGGGAGAGTAGAGGAGGTTCTCAAAACTTTCTTTTAGGCCATTGAGAATGCATGCTAAAGGATTTTTTCCTAACTACATTGAAGCAGGGCTTCGCCCAAAAACTAGAGAAAGAGAAAGAGCTACAAGGTGGAAGGAGGGGTTTTTAAACCCTCTTACAAAAGGGTTGGACCCCTCCTCCACCGGATCCATTTTTCAAACATTTTCCCGAAATTTTGGCTCGGGGGTTTTCCCGGTTGAGGTTGCGCACCCTCTCGCCGAGGTGGCTCTGACAAAAAACCTTTAGAAATCTTTCTAATTTTTCCGCCATCGAGTTGGCAAGGGGGCAAGTGGGCAAGTAGCCCCCTTGCTCTCTTTCTAATTTTCTTCAGAAGTCTTCAAGCCGGTTTTGTTTTTTTACGCAAAACACCTCTAATAGTCTTGTGTGCCTCAGACTAACTAATAAACTAACACTTGCTTAGCTAGCATCTACTAACATTTGCTTAATAGCTAGCATCTACTAATATTTGCTTAGCTAGCATCTACTAACATTTGCTTAGCTAGTTGCTTTTACTAGCTAGCATATTTTTTCTACTTTGCTATCTTCTAGCACTACTTAGTTTCATTTTGACCTTCCTTCTTTTAGGCTAAATGCTAAATGAACTAATTTTTCCTAAATTCCCTATCAATTCTAACTTTTAATGCTAACATTCTAACTAAAAGTGATCCCGCGGAGTGGTGGACCAGTCAAAGGGTTCACAAAGGCAAATGTACAAATGGGGCCCCTAAGGTTTAAGAGAAATTTGACAAGAGATGTGTTCACCCTATGGTTGGTACGTTTTCATCCATTGTTGTCATGTGGTAATAGTCCTCAATGACTACCATGTCCATTGTTGTTAAGGTTTGCATTTAGGTTCTAGATTTCCACAAAATTAGAGGCTCTTGGACACTACATGCTCTCTTTGGATTGTGACTAAGTTATTGTGCTTTAATCTTTATTTGTTTGGTGCAATTGTTGTCTTACATGCTATGAATGAATTGTTCAATGACTTTCTCATTGGAAAGTGAAAGTGAATTTTATACGTAATAAGGGCCTATGTAAGTCATAATTTATGTTTTGCATATGTAGCGGAGGCATTCATCACATATATATGAAAAAAATTATACAAGTACATGAATACATTTTCTAGCTTGCCTTTAGTACGTATACATTTTGTATTCTCAAATGAAATTCCTGTATATAGAGAGTTTACTTTCATAGTGACCCACGCATGTCATTTAGGTTTCCAACGAGGAGTCCAACAACACCCCCCCCCCCCCGGAAACATACCAACCAAGGACAAAATTTGAAAATTGTGAAGAGGAAAGGCAACCACACAAAAATCCAAGCACGGAACAAGGCAAAGCCCCCACATCTGTAATGAATGCAATAAAACCTATACCCCTTGAGTGCAAGTGACGAAACAATCCCCAAGGACCCCAACTTGCATGACATGGAAACTAACATCGCAAATCGACTCACCTAAAAACAAAATAAAAACAACTCCACCACACCTTTGTGATTGCAAAGGATCGCAATTCCCATCCGCTGCCTCAAAGCCTCTGTGCAAGTCCCAATTCCGCCTAGCAATTAATAGTCATATGTGCATGTTGAATCAAACAATCCTCATTGCAATATTCTCTTGATTGATGTGGTTCTTTTGGGCAGATTGCCCCCAAAGCATGCAGACGTGGCGGGCCCACCACCTTTTTTTGTTCCAAGGATGGTCCCCACCCATGTTGTGCGGCAGGCACAAGGTATAATGCCCAGGTAGTTTTAGGGCGGTTTCAACATTTTACGGCATGGCCACATATTTTGACCTAACGGTCTTAGTCTAGGCCGAAGGATAGTCCACCTAGATCTTAGCCATTTTAAATCCAACCGGTTTTGCTTTATTCATTAGAGGTATATTATGTAGATTCTTCTAAAATGATAGGTAAATCTTCTATCGTCTCAAACTTCAACCGGTTATTTTTCAAACTCAACTAGTTAATCTCTAAGTAATTGCCCATGTATATGCCCATGTACATATTTTTCTCTCTTTACAAACAAACTAGGTCCTTTGTTGTTTGAAACTTGTAAAGATATTGATAGTGAGCAAATTGACCTTTTAAAGAAGCTCTTGATGTAAACCACATAATTATGGATGACTCCATATTTAAAGAATCTACATGAAACTTAATAAAATGATTCTTATTATACTGTAATTGATAAACATTTGTGGAACTTTCATCTACGTCCACATATATATGATTTGTGGTTGCTATTTGTTGATGGAAATAATGGTTAATCTTCTCTCTGAATGTGGACATTGCTCCATATATTACTTGCTTTTTTGTCGCCGATGTCTTTAAATGTTTTTTTCTTCTTCATAAAGTGATATTTTTGATGAGTGGTATGGAACAACATTCTCATTAGCAATCCTTCAATTGGAAGAGTACCCATGACTAATATATATTTTTAAATCCACATTGTGCATTTTGGGTTTTCTTTTTAATTTTTTCTCCATAAAGAGGAGTCCCTTCATAATAAACATTAGTCGATCTTGAAGTGCGGCTATATGTGCCTTCATCCAACGTATTCGGAAAATATATCAAAATAACATGATCCAGTACCAAAAATTTGGTATTAGAAATTATTTTCAAACCATTAAATATGACAAGACATAATGATATGATTGGCACCAAATGGTCATCTTAAAATTAATCTTTACACTCATAATCTTCATTATTAAATTATTTCAAAAGCCAATATGGTGTTACATTGGTAACGATCTTATGTTGATTTGATATATTGGAATACACAATATGCATTGTTATTCTCTTTGGTAATTTCAAAGCCTCGACAATAGACTTGTATAATGCAGAAGTGTGTTTGACCTCATATTGTACAATTAACCCCAATAAAAAATATTTTTACTGCTGAGAAATTTCTTGCAGCCTTTAACAATTACATTATAACCTGAAAGAATTTGAATTATGAAACCTTGACAATTCTATAAATTCAACCTAGGCTTACAATGCAATGTATAATCCGTGTCCCAAAAATTTGGAGATAGTTTACATTTTCTCCTTTTAAAAAAAAATCATCAAGATAATTGTTACATATTTTATGACAATGATGAATAATTGTACATTTGAGAGGTTTACATCTTCACTGTTGAACAACTTCCCAAAAATAAGATATTCCAATGTATATTCATAAGGAATAACATACATTATTGGATGTCATTGTTGTTTGCGATGAACAAAATATGATTATCCAAAAAACCCAATTTATTAAAGGTTAGCTCATATAAGTTGTTATTCTACAAAAGTCTGTGACTCATTAATTTGGCATATTCGCGTGGGTTATGAATTCATGAGGATGTGATTCTAAACAAGAGCTTAAAAATGCAATCAAGGTAAAGGAGTATATTTTTTGACAATAAAACGTGTGAAAATGATTTAGAATTTATTATATGATTAAAATATTGAAGTCTTATAAAAATATATATTAAACATAAAATAATGTATAAAATAATAAAAATTACAAAAAGCTATACAAATAAATAATAAGTATAATATCAATCAAAGTTCATTATTCTACATGGTAATTTAATTAAAATTTTAAATGAATAAAAACATATCATAAGAGTTCTTTGATTAATCTCTTCATAAAAAATCAAAGTACATTTGTTTTTGGCATCTATATGTTTGTTTTAACTTTAATCTCAAACTCATATTTTTCTAAGTATTGTGGTATCCAATTACCTATATAAAGCCCTAAACTTCCAAAATATATATTGGAATTTTTTCCATAAAATTTAGAAAAAAAATAGAAGTTTATATAATATTAAATATATGATGACTAATGTGACTAATGCCCTGGCTAGGCATTTGGCACATTAGTCACAAAAATTCTCACACAATAAGGCCTAATATTTCAAAAACTTCTACATATTTGCTAAATTCTATAAATATGAATTATACTAGTTTATTAACGCATCATAGCATTATATAAAATTTTACAAATTTGTAGATAAATTTAATATATGATAATAAAATAAAACAAATTGTTTGAAAAGGGTCAAATTTACTAAGGTAGTATGTTATCTTGATCCCGTGTTAACTATAAAAATGTTCTGCATGAATTTTTGAGAAAATATATAAGTTTATAAAATATTTAGTATTTTGTTACTAATACGACTAATGCTAAACTAGGGCATTAGTCACATTAGTCACAACATTTTAATCATTGCAAAACTCTCACACAATAAGGCCTAATTCTGTAATTTATTTTTCCATAATTGCCAAATTATGTAAGTTGTTATTCTAGTAGATTATGTGGGCATTGGATTTTTAAATTTAAATTTATTTACTTTTTGGTTTATTAAATAATAAATCCAATTTTAGATTAAAAATTGGTTTAACAAGGTAAATTATCTATAGCATTGTATTTTTTTGGATTCAAGTTTATTATATAAATGATATGTATCAAATTTGGGGTATAATATAATAAGATTATATAAGATTTATAATTTATGATTAATGTGATTAATATAGAACTAGGGTATTATTCACATTAGTCACAACATCCTAAATATTGCATATTTCTTATACATAGTATCACAAGTTTCTAATTTTTTTTTAATTAGCCACGCTTGTATCTATTCAAGATTTGGAGCAAGTAAATAATGTCTAACATTGTTGGAATTATATACAATGATTGAAAAAAAAACGGAGCCAACAAAAAATTCAAATAACAAGGTGCATAACTTTCAATATCATTATAGAAATGACTCACATTGTTTTAACGCAAGATATCCATAAGTTTTAATTCAAAAGAGAACAAATAAATATATGAGAATAATAAAACATATGGGATCTAATTTTCTACATATAATTCAATCTCCCCTAAACACAATCTAAGCTATAAGAAAAAAACAAAAAAAACCCATTGATAAGCTCAAATATAAATTAGAATGAAGGAACGCCTTTAGCTTAAATAGCAGCAAACATTGTAACAATACGCTCTTGTGAAGCAATTGCCTCATGTCGAGCTTCGACCTCAAGCTGTGTAATCTTGAACAAAACATCATTGTTACATTTGTTAATTGTTTCGTTAGAAGCAATTGATATTGCTCTCATTTCTTTGAAGTCGCTGCCTTGTGCTCCTCAATACGGGTAGTTCCTTTAGCAAAGTTGGCGATAGCATTTGCAAGATATATATCGTATGTCAAAGATCTTTTCCGTGGATTGGGCTTGCATGAAACTCCAAGTTTCTTGCAAGAATCAGTAAAAGGAGTATTGCTGACATGTACTGAACCCTTTCCAATAGTAGTTCTTTAGAAATTTCAAGCAATTGTTGGTGGCAGAGTTATGTACTTCTGATCAATCACATTACCATCATCCTCGTGCAATGGTATTGGTGGAGAGTTCGGAAGGTGGTCTGACTGCGTCTTCAACGCCCAATCATTGACGTCTGCCTCTAAAGTTGATTGACCCCCCAGGGAGTGCACTGTTCAAGTACTATATTTATACGCGTGGGTGCACAAAAGGGGTATTATTTAAAACAAGCATGTACAAAATGTACGTACAAGAGACATATTGCTATTAAGTAAGAAGTAGATATACATGAGGCTATAGAAAAATATATGTAAAGTACGCATTTACGCGTTTACGCGTTCAAGTCAAACCTGGACCAAGAATCGTGTGTTTTTTCATCCACTAAGTAACGACTTTATAACTAAAAATCCATGATTTGATATTATACATATAATAGGGCCATATTTTTGCATTTCCAAACATTTGTACACATGTTATATACAATTTTTGTATTTGTTTTTGGACCCTTGTATACGTATGGAAATGTATTTTGAAGCAATGAGATTTGTAAGTATATTGCTTGATTTTAGCAAAAATAAAATGTATACAGGGGTATTTTAATAAGGGGCATGCACGCACGTGATGCTTGGTTTTAATGAATAGTGCACTCCCTGGGATTGACCCTGATCAATACCACCTTCTAATTCATCTCCTTTTGTAGAACCATCCATAATATTCCGCATGCGATCAAACCACGGCCATGTAGAACCAATACCGCATGTTTGCTCTTCTAGCAATTTTTTTTGCCTCCAATATTCAGCCTTCAACTTCTCGATTTTATCCTTGATGTGGGCCTCCAACCTGTTAAGTTCATTAGGCAACTGTTGCTCATGCTCCCGTGATATATGAGTCCAATGTTTCTTTGTCAAAGAGCCTTGATTGCAGCGACGCCACTCCTCCTCATATAAGGTAGGGGTGGCAATTTCCGTGCGGGTCCTAAAGTCGACCCCTATGTCAGAAGCACCTTTCTAGGTGCTTTTACCTGGGTTTACAAAAGCACCTATAAAGGTGCTTTTACCGTTCACAGCGCTGCCAACATTTCATTGGCTGCCAGCGGTCGGTTTAATGCTGCCAGCAGTCGGTTTTAGAAATCCACCCTATGGATATACCACGTACCCTATGTGCGAGTGTTGGTCACTCTACAAGGTTTCCTTTAAAAATTTGTAGGAAATCATAAACATGCTGGAAAATTTTGATTTTTTCATAGTTGCTCTTGCACCAGCTTTGTGGAGCGCTCAAAATTTATAAAAAAAATAGTTTCAGCATCCCAACTAGGCACATCTGAAATTTGGACGGAAATAGCCACCCCTACCTTATGTCAATAACGTTGGCAATGGCTACATGCGACCATCTGCCCTTAATTGATATATTTGTAGGTGTTGGAGTAGCCCTCTTCTTTCCCTTCGATTTCGAAGCCATGGTTGGTTCAGAAGCAACCAATAGCGAGGCTCCAAAAACGACCATTGGAAAGGACATACCTCCAACGGAAGTTGCATTCACATTTGCAAAAATTACGCCCTTCATGTGACCCTAAACGCTCGAATGCTCTCTCACTCATTATGGCCACCTCTGCTACAAATCCAACACACTTTCTTGCACAAAAACCAACTAACTGTAGCCAAGAATTAATAAAATTGCTAAAACCCTAAACCTCACAACTGTATTGCTGACGGGTTGTAGAAGTGCGCTGGTCACACTCTATGTATGTTGCCTTGTTTGGATGCGGCCGTAAAAAATAATTCTACAGTGGTTAAAAAGGCGGCGGTATTCCCAATGCTAAGATAAATTTTGTGGTTTAGGCACTGCCGCAGCGGCAGTGGTCACCTGGGCGGTGCAGGCTACTGCTTTGTGCTTTGCAACCATGGGGCTGACGGCAGGCACAGCCCGGGCGGCCCCACCGCCGCGGCGGGGCCTAAAGAGCATGTTTTCCTCACCATGTGCGAGGACCTTATAACCTTGCAATGTTCCCACACCTTCGATCTAGCAACATGGAAGCAAGACTTAAGCCTAACCCACACCTGCTATGAGCCCAAAATGGTTGCTCACATTTGTTTTATGCTTAGAATTTATTTAGAATTGCATTTGGAGTGTTATTGAAACAATCAAAAGTATAAAAAGAGTGAGGCTTGGTGTGGTTTATGTTTTAGGTCTTAAGCCTATTTTCTATGGTTAATTAGAAGCTTAGTGGCATTAGGAAGTGTTTTGGTTGAGTGAGTACCGTAGTTAAATAGCAGGTTAGGCATAAAATAATTCTAAAAATAGATGCCTAAAATTTTGGAATATTATTGGCATTTTTTGCCCAATATAAAATTAATTATTTTTCAAAATTGCCAAAAAGTAAGAATTTTTTACTTCTCACTAGAGTTTTACTTACGGTGGAAGCATATGTGAATTTTGAAGGAGAGAAGGTGCTCCTTTTGTAATCAAGCTCACTTACATTAGTCCACAAAGAATATGGGTTAAGAAGTAGCAAGATTCTAGATGAGGCTTTTCAAATGTGTTGTACACAAATTTTTGGAGTCCAATTCAGCATAGAAGACGAAGTTTTACAGAATTTTGTCCAACTAACAAAAGTTGAGAAATCAATCCTTCTTCCACCTCCAACAAGTTTTGTGTCAAAATAAGTCTTTATGCAAAAGATATGGACAAAACATTGCAGCCGTGTAAAGATCAAAAAATTAAAATGCGTTCATAACAGTTTTTCGGAGCTCATTTGTGCATAGAAGATCAACATTTTGGAATTTTGTTGGTCTAAGAAAAGTTTAGTAATCAAGTAATCTTTCACCTCCAACAAATTTTATGTCATTTGAAGACTCTATGCAAAGTTATGCGTGTTATAAAAATGAAGTCTAACTAGGTGCTTCACCTCCAAGTTTACATATCCCATATGCATTGTTGAACACAACTCCACTCTACTTGCATAAAGCATAGAGCATTCTCAACTCTTCACTTACATCTTACTTGTCATTCAATGCAAGAGAGATGTCAAGATATAAGCTTAAATAGAAAATTAAAAATGAATTTAAGCCGAAATTTTAAAAATTAAAATAGAAAATTGCTGAAAATGTGAATATACTATTTTTAGGTGCTGAACCTACTTTTTGAACTTTAATTAAATATTAGGCAGCAAGTTGCCGAACCTGCTAGTAAACTACGGTAGTGTTTGGTGAAGCAAGGAGAAGTGCCTTGGATTTAAATGTTTGATTTAGAACATGTTTGTGTTGGTTTAGGGGGTGAGGGTTTAGTGGATAGGATAAGGTCCTACTAAGTAAGAGAAGGTTAAGGGGGTTTGTGGTCTTGGGTGCCCTCTCCTCCTTTTCCTTTCTCTCTTCTTCTTCTTCCTCTCCTCTCCTCTCTCTCTCTCCCTCCTCTCTAGGATTTTTGAGCTCTTAGAGCTAGAAAGAATGTGTGAATTAGGTAGGGGGATTAGGGAAATTAGTGGAATTAGGTAGGAAGTTAGGTAGCGGGATTGGGGGAGTTAATGGAATTAAGTAGGGCTTAATGTTGCGAACCAAGGAGCTGCTGGTTGTGGGAACTGTGCGAACTAAGGAGCTGTTGGTTGGGGACTGTCGCGAACTAAGGAGCTGCTGGTTGGGGACTGTCGTGAACTAAGGAGCTGCTGGTTGGGTATTGTTCGAACTAAGGAGCTGCTGGTTGGGGACTGTCGCGAACCAAGGAGCTGCTGGTTGTGGGAACTGTGCGAACTAAGGAGCTGCTGGTTGGGGACTGTCACGAACTAAGGAGCTGTTGGTTGGGTACTGTGCGAACTAAGGAGCTGCTGGTTGGGGACTGTCGCGAACCAAGGAGGTGTTGGTTGTGGGAACTGTGCGAACTAAGGAGCTGCTGCTTGGGGACTGTCGCGAACTAAGGAGCTGCTGGTTGGGTACTGTGCGAACTAAGGAGCCTGCCGGTTGGGTACTGGTGCGAACTAAGGAGCTTGTTGGTTTGGAGCCCGGATATCAAACGGGTATGGACCATTGGCGAACCGGCTGGGCATGGGGAATGCCCAAGTGCACTAATGGCACTTAGATGGTAGGCTAGGTAATTAGGGATTTAAGTGTTGGGTTGTAATTAGCTTAGGAAGAAGGAGAAGAGCATTTTTCAATGCTTGTATTCTTATTATGAAATAAATTGGTGTGCAAGAATTAATGGGAATTGAAATGGAGTTTTACGAAGTTGGTAAGAGGGAGCTATGTGAACATGAATGTGACACTCATTCCCTCACCCGGACAAGCACGCTTAAGGGTGTGTGGTTTGGCCTCACACCTGCTGGTGGGGAGGCTAGTCGCAGGCTCCCATAAGCAGGGACACTCTTTTGAACCACTTTTTGGGAGCGGTAGCGACTGGTCGCAGAAGTCGCGCTGCTCATCCGTTCGCCGTACATCTCATATTTTACCAACAAATGTTAGATTGATAATGAAGGGTTTAGGGAAATATTGACAACTTTACTTGGTAAAAGATCAGGTGCATAGTAAGGATCTAGCACCGTGTAAATATAAATAGTATGTCACACTAAATATCATATTTCACTAATCGTCCACGGAGATATTTGGCAAGATCAGTTTAGGGTTTATTCTTTCCAAGTCCGATTGGTTACATGTTGTGTGAACTTTCAATTTTTTCTTTATTAATTTGAGGTATATTCTCTATATTCCTCTAGAATGATTGATAGGTTTCATGAGGTCCAGTTCAATTGGCTCTTTCTCGAACTCAACCACTTCATCTTTTTAACTTCAAGTACAAAAATTGAAAATGATGAATGTCCACTACTAATGCATATAGTAGGATTATAATGATGCTTTTGTGGACCCTAAATGAATTACAAGCTTATCGTTGAAATGTAAGAATTTTGGAAAAAACCGTGATAAACTACATATGAATTGATTGATGTAAACTATTTTTTAATTATGGATTTCCTAATTGAGATAATTTGGGTCTTACATTAAAATTGTATTTGTGATATGTGTTTTTTTTTTTTTTTATACGTGTCTTTTATTTTATTCATGAGTTTTTTGTTTTTTTACTTTTAATCTTTATTTTTAAGCGTTAAAAATTTATCTTGACACCTATGTATATATAGCAACGTAAATTAACATAGTTGTTGAAAAATCATTATTGTCTAAACATGGCTAAAGTTGGTAGAGGTAGAGATGGTCGAGGTGAAGGTTGGGGCAACACCAATGATCCTGATGCTTTGTTAAGTCGTGGAGTAGTTTGGTCAGACCCATTGGTAGAGATTTTATTGTCAATGTATGAGGAAAAATACATAGGTCAAAACTATAATCCAGTAGCAAAGCATCAATGGCAAGTAATGTTGCATGTGTTCAACGAAAGGGCAAATGCGCAATTCACAAGGGACAATCTAATTTTAAAAATTGATAGTTTGAAAAGAAAGTGGAAAGCAGAGAAAAAAGAAAAAAAAACACAACGGGTGGCACTCCCTCTACATGGGTTTGGTTTGATCAATGTGACAGAATATGGGGAGCGCTATCATATGAGCGGTGAGCAGTGAGCAGTAACTAATGAGCGGATTAGGGTGAGAAAAATTCAAGAAACATACCCATCACCGTGGGTTTGGTATCCTATTACCACATATTTGTAGCTCAAACATCAACACATGTTACATGCTGAAAACTAATTTGCCAATTGATTGCTCCGATTCATATGAACATTTGAAACAATGATGGAAGTTATAAAACGATGATGTTGTGACAATCATTAGGGTATGTCAGCCACAAACCCCCACCCTTACGTGTCGTAGTCCGGGTCGAGGTCCACAGCTCACATGTATTTACTCAACCCTCATTGCCTAGGGATCTAACTCCCACCGCTTCCCGATATGAATTTTGAACACACAACTCTTTATTATGTCACTGAATTTCCTGAGTATTGAGACATACTCCGGCTCAGTGATTATTGCAAGTGGTCTTCACATTGCACATTTCAACACCCAAATCCAATCCCTATCATCTAAATCACAAAATGGTCCTAAATCTTAAAATGGTCCTAAATCTTGCACGTCACTGGCATTGTTCAACACCAAGTACCCTACTTGATTCCACCCGTCTTTAATTAAAACCCTTTAACCTTCTAACTAGCCCTTCTAATAACTAAACCCCAACTTAACAACCAACTTGCAACTGATCCCCGAATCGGCCATCTGCTTCCCCTCCCAGCGCTACCACTGTCCCTCAAGTGAAGCCTCTGCCTTCGGCTTCAGTCGGCCAAACAGCCTTGGCACTTCGGTGGATGGCCCTAGCAGCCTTTGCCTAACCTGCACCTGCTATACATATCTGCCACCTGTCTGCAGCAATGACGGCCTGGCTCCCGCAGCTCACCTCATCCCAACTACCGTGCTCTAAGCACATTGCGGTCCACCCAACACCCCCTTCCAAGATCAGACAGTGGGGAACCGTCTCCAAACAAATCCCCTGCACCGGCCTTTGCCACTGATTAACTGACATTCACCCCTGTTGTTGCCGCTCACACAGAATTCCTCCTTCCTCCAGCATTGCGCGCACTGAGTAGATTTTACACCTAGTCTTCTCACACTGATCCGAGGGAACAGGCCATCGCTCAGCCTCCTCATTCGCCCTCGCACATTCCGCACCTGCAACTTTGATTTCGATCCCAATGTGGTTGTGTGCAGTCCGTGAAGCACCCTCTCCCCAGCCTCCGTGTCTGTCCCATCAAAATCCAGGTTTTTCTCACAGAGTTGGCGAAGCAACCCCAGCTGCTCTCCCTCATGCCTGGCCATTTCTCCCTCGGTCGTCATCCCTCAAAATCCCCCTGGTGGCCCATCCATTCCGCCCCCGCATCCGAACTGCCAGCAACCTTCAACCTGTGGCAACCAGCCGCCTTCCATGAGGACATCTCCCTCTCTGCCGAGAGCTTCTATCGCCCTCAACCGTAACCCCTTGGTCCAAGTCCCGTGAAAATCTAGGGGTGCAGTGCACCCCACCCTTAAATGAACACGTACCAACCTCAATAAGGCCGATTTAACCTAGCTCCGAAGTCCCAATTGCAACTCCCATCCTTACTAAAAACAACTCCCTAACTAATTCCTATCTTGCCTCCTAACCCCATAAGCCCTGAATACTAGCTTAAGTATTAAATAACAATCCAATCCAACCTCACTATGTTTATGTTTCTCAATGTAGGCAATGAAAATTCAAATGCTAATACTTAATGAATTCTAAGCCTAAAAACACTTGTGGGCACCATATTGGGCTCACAAGGTATAGGAATTTTAGACAATGATCACACAAATCAATGTCCACTCTTAGTGGTTATTTTATATAAACTAGATAATTGCCACAAAAAAAACATGTGCACATATATACCAAGTCACGTGCAAGACCTCTTCATGCACCTATATTTTATTGAATTCTACTATTTATTATTCTCCTCATTATTACAAACACGTACATTACATTCCTCTGCCTCTATATCCATGAATGTCAAGATACGAGAATCATAATGTTTAGATCTACTTCGCCTTGGAGGTGTAATGACGGTTGTTAACCGTATCGCCTCAAACTCGGCATACACAGGGAGAATCAATTGATGAGGGGGGGACATCGCTTCCTTTATTTTTCTACACACAATATCCAAAAATGTTAGAAACAATTGGTGGAAGACTAAGTAGTCAACAAGAAAAACCAAAATGTTAAAATCATTCAAACCAACAAACTTACGTACTCAAGCGAGAATTCTTTGGAACTTTCCGAATAGGCTCGTCATCATCTTCGCATGTCATGCTAATTGATTGCAAGCCATGGACAATAGGAGGTGGCAATAAATCACACAAAGGAGCTAATATTGCGTCGAAAATTGCCGAGTCTTTTTCGAATGCAACAAGGTGTCGGCTACTACGACGGCAAGCATGAATAGATGTACCTGTAATAAATACAATCGTGCACATCATAAGATATTTGTGATGTATAAAAGATTTAAATTCTGAATTTTAAAAACAAAAAACAAAAAGAATATGTTTCTAACCTGTAAATGCATAAGCATCAAGGACAACATCTCCTGGTTTAGTCAATGCTTCGATAAGAAATTGCAAAGACTCAGGGTCTTTTTCACGTGCTCCTCTCCATGGGATATTTCCGTGCATCAATTGACTCTTGGACGTAGTACGATTGAAGAAGATATCTAGGGCACCCACTTCCATTAGAAATAGACCACTCACTTTGTTGAAAACAAATTGTGGACGGGGCTCCAATCGAAAGAACATCATGACCCGAAACCGTCGAGTCTATATACAATGTTGTATCTTCATTATTAGAACAATGTTGTATCTTCATTATTAAACCGTCGAGTCTATATACAATATTTGCATTCCAAGATGGAATTAAATTTGGAGGAGAAAACACATTCGGAACAGGCAGACCCTCTGGCAAATCCGCAATGATAAGATCAAATCCACCAAATTTACAAATTTCGGACGATACACGAGTCTTGCGAGGATGACAAACCTATAAATCAAAATGAACTACATTAGAATTTCATAAACAAGAAATAGTTGTTTTCAAGCATAAAAAATTGCAAAAACATAAGAAACTAAAAAATGTCGTTCAAGCTTACTACCTTTTTGACAAATTCAAACGCAGACATCAACATTGGGTTGTCAATTGCGCAATTCTCCAATATATTGGAATTGGACTCGTTCTTCACAAACGTAGAAACCTTGTGTATATTGGATCCATTAGAAGCTTCAACAACCACATATTGAGATTGAAAAACAGAATTTGAAGGTGTTGTAGCAATAACAACTTGGGGTGGAGTAGGAGTTAATGCAATATTATCAAGGTGCAAATTAACATTGTGTGTAACGTTTTGTGGCATTGGTGCAGATGCTGGCGACAGTACAACCGCTTTAGCTGGTACAAAAGGATTTGGTGTAGTATGGACTTTCCGTTTACGTTTACCTCCTCTCCCAACATGTTGTTGCACTTCATGAGGTTCTTTCTCCATTGGTTGTGATGGCTTCATTGACAACCTAAGACTTTCTTCTTCGGCGAGATAGAAATTCGTTGGACATTTAATAAACCATGGACAATGAACCAATAAATCATGAGTCCACAATGTTAATTGTAAGGCTGAAAATATGCATTGGTCACTTGATATGTTTGTCCAAGAGTTCAAGAATGAAGGCAATGCTTACAATGGAATTGCTTTCCGGGATTCAAGCTCCCTTGTTAGTTACCTACATAATTTCAATAAAAAAATTTAGTTCGATATCACCAATGAAGATAATTTTTATTACTTCAAAATAGTCAAGTGTAGAAAAATACCTATATATCACACGTTTCACTGCCAATTCACCCTCATGATTCTTCATCAATATTGTGGATTTTGGAAATGATGTTGAACCACGTAAAATTGGTGTATATGCTTTCTTCCAGAGAAGACAACGCCATTTTTCTATGTATCTCCAATTTGGAGGACATTGTCCCACACCACATCACGCAATTGTGGTAGAATGCCATGAAACTCATTGATGGTACCCTTCTCCAATTAAAAATTAGAATCCACACACAAAGCGTTATGTCAAATAATTATCTTAATAAATATAAATATTATGTAAGAATTATGATGTTTTCATAAGCATAAATGCATTTACAATTATAATCCATAATATAAACCGAGCAGAAAATAATCCTTTCACCACAAATCAAGGTCATTGTCTATAAAATTAAGAGGCAAAAAACACAAAGCCTCGCGTGTCATTGGAGACGAATTCCACCACTTCAACCATTTCACTTTATACTTGCCATCCACCGGAGTTGTTGTAATTGTTTGTAATTATCCCAAGCTCATTTCTGGTTTAGGATTTGAACTCCAATGCCCATTTACCTGAAAACAATGAAAACAATGTTGAATATAAAGTACATAATGTAATAAAACATATTACATAAATCAAACTAATAATATAAAGATTTATCTCTTGCACAAAATCAACGCCATTTGTGGGATCCGCAACTGCAAGGAGTTTATCAAACTCCTTTGACCTATAAGCCCTCACTGTTTTCCTCACCGCATTTGTTATAGCCTGCAATTCAAGCTTAGGATATCTTTGGGCCAATGGAGTGTTGTCCATATACTCACGATACGCCTTTTTTGATACTGCCACAACATTACGCTGAAAACAACATTGAAAAAATTTAGTTTAAAAAATAATACAACTTAATGTAAGAATATGAAATTCATGTAGACATTGAGATGTTAAATATACACCTTGTAAATGAAAGCTGCAAAAATGTTTGTAGTAAGAGGATACCATGTAGTCAATGAGTTTTTCTTCTCACACTTAGCATAATCCTCAGGCGACAATTTTTTTTAAAAATTCTTGTAGCTTTAAAGATCCAAAGCTCTGAATGCGATGGATTTAATGAACCAAATTGGTCTTCACGTGATTATTCTCCGTAGATCTGCCACTCCACAAAATAAATTTGTAAATATAAGATTCAATTTGACAAAAAAAAATTGTATTTGGTAAAAAAAAAATTCACATTAACGGGCTTTAGGTCTTACCTATTGACGTCATTCATGGCATCCAAGAGAACGCCAGTGACATCCATCGCATTAAGGCATATATAATCCACACTATAATGCCATTCTTTCTCATCAGCATAAACTTTATCTATGTGTCGTCTCTATGTTGTACCTCCGTATTTATCCTCCCATACCCAGAACATTTTTCCTTTAAAAACCTTCAAATTTTCATCTCGGAAAAGTGACTGCTCAAAAACATCGTTCACTTGTTGCCATATTGGATCCCAATAACTCAACTTATCTTGTGTTACACATAAATTCTCCCCACGATCGTTGACAATAGAAACATACAAGACATGATCACTTTCTCTATATCCATTGAGAAATTCATTCTTCAACAACTGAACATCAAATTCAAGAATTGGCCTAACCAAAGGCAATGGCTCCAAGCAGCATATAGAAATGGATAAACGAGATTTAGAAAGACGTCGAATTCGCAAGCCATTGATGACAGAGTTGAAATTTGTTTTCTCCGACTTTCTTTTTGATGTTGCTTCATTAATGTCGGTGTCCGCCAAAATTTTATCCTATAGATGAACAACCAAATCAAAGCTTATAATAAATGAAAAAGATCATCCAATTTACTTGCAAGAAATAGCCATACAAAAAAATAAAAACCAGAGTTGTGATATGGACATGAAATTAGTAAAGAATTTTTTTTTAAACTTGAAAGAAGGTAGTGGAATAGGGGTTTTGGTACCGAAACTCCTATTCCAGGACTTCCTTTGAAGAAACAAGCATGAAAGAGAAAGAGGGCAGCCGCTATGGCATGAACAAAAAATTGATAAAGAATAATTTATTTTTTAAAAGAAAGTAGTGGAATAGGGGTTTCGGTACCGAAACCCCTATTCCACTACTTTCTTTCAAAAAACATCCATACAAGGAAATCAAGACAGCAACTATAACATCGACAAGAAACAGACAAAGAAGAATTTGGTTTCTGAAAGAAAGTAGTGGAATAGGGGTTTCGGTACCGAAACCCCTATTCTACTACTTTCTTTAAAAAAACATCCATACAAGGAAATCAAGACAACAACTATAACATCAATAAGAAACAGACAAAGAAGAACTTGGTTTCTGAAAGAAAGTAGTGGAATAGGGATTTCGGTACCGAAATCCCTATTCCACTACTTTCTTACAAAAAACATCCATACAAGGAATCAGGACAATGGCTATAATATCAACAAGAAACAGACAAAGAAGAATTTGGTTTTTGAAAGAAAATAGTGGAATAAGGGTTTCGGTACCAAAACCCCCATTCCGCTACTTTCTTTCAAAAAACATCCATACAAAGAAAATCAGGACAGCGGCTTGATATCGACACGAAACAGGCAAAGAAGAGGTAGGTTTTTTTATAGGAAGTAGCGGAATAGGAATTTTGGTACCAAAACCCGTATTTGAGGACTTCTTTTGAAGAAACGAGCATGAAGAATAAAGAGGGAAGTTGATATGGTATGAACATGAAATTGAAGAGGAAGAAAATGTTTTTTGAAAGAAAGTAGTGGAATAGAGGTTTCGGTACTGAAACTCCTATTCCACTACTTTCTTTCAAAGCACTTACAAAAATGATAATCACCACTGATATTTGAAAAACACTTATAGATAGAATAAGAAAGAGCCTTACATGTTGTTCTGGAGAAGGGTCTGATGATGGCGTTGCCAAATTGACGTCCATGCCAACCGTCGCTTCATCATCACTATCGGAGGCTGTGCAATGAATAGCAGATGTGGGTGGTTTGGTCGCCGCTTGATGAAGGAGGTCGTTTATTGGAGCAAACGCGCTGCCCATTGTTCTTCCGCTCGGTATCTTCATTGGCGCTCCACTTGGAGCGTTCGCCTCCCTCTGCACTCCGTGTGCCTCCTGCATACATCCCTTGCGAAATGGTATTTTTTCCTCATGGCCGTTCCAAAACGTTCAATGTCCCTAAAGCTTCTCGCCAAAATGACGTCTATTTTTAGGAATTCTCCACGCAAGTGGATTAGAATGGACAAAATTCTCCGCAAAGAGTTGTTTCATAACGGGGAAAAAATCATGTTGCCTTATCACATTGCTATGGACGTAGTAGCCATTACTCTGCATACAATGTTTTTGATGGACGACATTCTCGTTTTTTTAGGGATTTAATGTTTTCAAATTACACACAATCAAATTTTGCGTAAGAAAGACAATTTCTATGCTTGGAACTTTAGAAGTTTAAGAGGTGATATCAATTGGAAAATTTCCTCATCTACACATAAAACCCTGAAATACTTACCGGTGCAATGTAAATGGAAGTGCATTCTACTTCTTATTTTGCGTCAGACATATCATTGGCAGTATTGCTCACTCGTTTGTCATCATCATTTCAAAAAATGAGGGGTTGTTTGCTATCTTGCGTCTCGATTTCAACATTCTCGTTTTCTTCTATTTTAGGAAACTCTAGTACGCATGCAGTATCTTCGATGTCATATAAAGTGATCCTACCCGCTTGTCGTTCTATTTTGGCCCTATGTAATTGTTTCGTGCTAGAAAACTTCAAACCCTTCTTCCTTCTTCTCCTCTTTGCCAAAGTCGTGCACCCTTCTTTGTGCATTTCTAAGTCCTCTTTTCTGCGCACTAGGTCTTGTTTACAAAGAATGTTATGATGAAATAATAATCCACATACCACTAGTGGGTTGGGTTGTGTATGATTAGATTTTCAAATGTAATATTTTTTAGGCTTGGGTTGTATATGATTAGGTTTTCAAATGAGATATTCTTTAGGGTTTTTTTAGGGTTCTGTGTTTCGTCTACAAATATTTTTTGGCTGTTATTATGTGTTGTCTATTTATATATATGATCAGATGTTATGATGTCATGGATTTCAATTTCATTCAATATTATATTATATAACATTCAACATAAAGAGCCCGTTACGTTCATGAATATTGTATAATGCATCTATTGCATTCCATCTCTATGGCCACCATTATAGCTCATGGATCTTTTGTTTCATTCACGTTGCCCAATATGGTGCCCACATGTGTTCTTAATCGCAAGGGGTTAACAAAACTTGGACTTTCATTTGTGTTCAAATATTCAAAAACATTAAAACAAGTTGTGTTCTTAGTTATTAGTTGAATTAAGTTGAAGCTAGGATGTTAGTGCTTGAGTGCTAGTAGGAATTGTTAGAGTTATTTAGAGGTTGGTTAATGGGGTTCCTAGGCTTAAAGGCTTAAGCTTAGTAAACGGGGTTCTATTAACCTATATAGATAGTCACTAGATTTTGGCACATCCGCCTGTGAATGCGAGTTGTGTGTAAGAGACTGGATTAAGGTCTGGACCAACCCGGGTTCGAATGCGATTGGTTCCATTGACTGGTGCTATCCCAAGATGAGCTAGTGGTAAAAGCATGAATAGTCTGTAGGCGGATACGGAGAAGAAGTTACTACATATGTGTAAGTAGAACCTTCTCAATTACTTTTCATATTTTAGAGGCATTTTACTTAAATTCACCTAACCGCTCACGGTTTATTAAGATTCGCGGATTAATTAGAAATGAAGTTAGTGGTTCAAATTAGATTTAAGTTAAGTAATTCGTATGAAGAAGTCAAGATACTTGCGAAGGACACAATGATGGCAACGAACGGAGGATGAAGACGAATGAATGAATGATGGCAACGAACGGAGGATGAAGACGAATGAATGAATGATGGCAACGAACGGTGGATGATGCTAAGCGGATGAAGCCGGACGGATGAAGACTGTTTGATCAAGTGGATGGAAGACCAAGACCGTTGGATCTAGGAATTTTAGGGATGATGGCTAGAGTATGACGGCCGGCAATTCCAACCGTTAGATGTGGGTATAGTTAGATCTACGGCCGGTAAGGTTTGGTGATGGAAGGGGGTAGTCCCCCGAAGGGAAGGGCGAAGGCTCATTCTCTCTCTCTAACTCTTGCGATTAGGACTATCTTTCTTTCTTTCTCTCTCTCCCTCACTAGGTAGATGAAGGCACAAAGTTCTTAGAAGGAAATAATAAGAATGTTTAGCAAAAGGGTTTATGAATCCTATGAATGTTGAATGACAAGGTTGAAGTAGGCTTAGTGATAAGCTTGGTAATATGCCATGTGTGTTGTGATCAAGTAATGGACCTTAGTAAGAGGCATTATATCATTAGATCTCTAGGTTAATATTATTTAGCCTACAACCTTGAACTCGGGTTTTTCTTTTATTTATGTGAGTGTGATACTTGAGTGTTTGTAAACACTTGAGTTTGAGTTAATAAAGGAAGATATGTCAAGTACACTGATTCACCAATTAGAATGGATATAAGTTACAACTGCTTACCAAGGCCAGTGGAGTTTATGTGAGTCATGAGCTCTCACCCGGATTACGACGCTCAAGGGTGGGAGTTTAGGGCTGACAGTAGTCGGTTCCCAGGGCAATCAAAAGATAAAGTGTTTGTGTTCAAGATATTTGTAGACCTTTCAGGTAGTGGTGTAGAACTTTTGAAGAAGCTGCAAGTCGGGGGGGATATGGAGAATTCTTGGATTATGTTTGACCATGTCAAACATTTAAAAGACTGGATGACAATGGCTTGCCATGTGTACGACAGTCGATACTGTAAAGTGTTAACCATTGCGTGTTGTGACATGCAATCTGAAGATGGTGCAGTACAAATTCTCTTTTGGGAGAATTTAAATTCTGTCATGACAAAAAATGATGTACCAAACGTAAATTTGATTGGATTTATGGCTGATAGTGCTCAAGCTAATTGGAATGCGGAGAGGACGATTTACGGGGATGGTGACCCAAAGTCTACCCATGGTTGTACGTGAGCGTACATGTCTTTTCCATTGATCTGCGAGCTTGGATAAGGTGACCCAAAAGTATATTAAACCATCCTTGCAGTTTCAACACAAGCAAATATGCAAGGATTACAAAGACGCAAAAACGATGGACGACGCCGAGACTAAGTATCATGTGATTCGTTCTTGGTGGTTGTTATCCAGAGCTGCCTCGGAAGAAGACATCCTTGGCCTTTCAGAGTGGTTGGGTTTTTAGCACTTTCGTTACAGACAATAGGGTGGTCATATACTATTTGTAAATACATATCAAAATTCATTATTCAATGTCATTCATTTTTCTTCCACTGTTATATATATCTTATATTTTTCTTATCCTCGTATTTGTGTATTGTTCATAGGATATGACAATAGAAGAACGTGCAGAAATGTCAACATGCAATCTTGCAAAGACTATACACAACAAATGGCTCCAACAGTCTAGCAACAAGATGACTTGTTTATATGAAGCTATAGTGGACGACATGATCCGTACATTCATGCAAATTACCAGACATGGTTGAAAGGGGGGTCTGATGATAAAGGTCCTGATTTGACATTCTTGAAACTCAAAGCAGCTGCCAGGTGTGGAGATCCAAAAATGTTGGCTGATGCCATGGAGTCTTATCTAGGGCAGAAGACGTCAACACTAGAGGATTGTGCATTGGAAGGGTCAGAGCTCTTTGGTTCCACCAAACGCAAACTCAACCTACCATCGGGTGAGGATTATGACTCTCATCGACCCAACAAAGTGAAATATTCCATTTCTCGTCCCAACACTCGAGCAATTCGTCAACGCATAGAGAAATAATTGAGTTCTGCAATTCATGGTGTGACTCATACTACATCCATGTTAGAGACTAATTGTCTTGCTTCTAAGTGGCACATTGCAAGATTGCCACCCAACTTAGCCAAACAATGTTGGGCACTGCAAGCTATTACAAGGACTATGTGCAATGCCAAAGTCGGGACTGGGAAACATGACACACCTGCTCCAACATACAAAGGGCTCAGGAAAGAATTTCGCTCTTTCAACAATGTGGAGCATGAATTTTGGTTTTGCCTTGACGACATCAAACATTGTGTGAATGACAGTGTGAGGCCAAACCCACCACCCTTAAGCGTCCTAGTCCGGGTGATGGTGTTGAGAATCACATGTATTGTTTGTATCGGAAGAATGATCTCTTTGCACCCAAAGGCGTTCATATAATTTTGAATCACTTTGTTTATTAGTGGTAGCCTCTTGGTTTTGGGCCGCGTTGGCCTTCTCAAGGGTCCAACCGGCGGCCTTGGCAACACAAGCTCTCAAGGATATCCCCCTTTGGCCTTTGATTATTCTCTTCATTACTTGACCATTGCTAGAGTCTTCCGCTTTCTCCATCGGCCTAACTTCCTTTGTCTCGCCAATGTGGATGTCCTCCGCTTTCTCCATTTTTTTATAAGTGATCGATTTTCTACCAAAAATGATGTAAGTGTTGAAAAACACTCCCTTAATAGTTAAACACGCTCCCACACAATTGCCTTGCGGCCACCCTTAATTCTAACTATACTAAAAGTCCTAACTACTTTCCCATGGCTAATTAAGGTTTTAGGGAATCTAATGTGATAGATGCTAGAATATGTTTGTGCCTTATTGATTAGTTCCAACTTCGAGTAGCCTCGTAGCTTAATTAAATGTAAATGGTTTACCCAACCAGGTAACCTTTTAATTTAACTAGCCTACAACTTCGGCGCTCCAGGGGCCTTAAGCCAAACTTCAGTGCTTCAAGGGCTTAGCCCAGCCTCGGCGCTCCAGGGGCCTTAAGCCAGACTTCGGTGCTGCAAGGGCTTAGCCCAACCTCGGCGCTCCAGGGGCCTTAAGCTAGACTTCGGTGCTGCAAGGGCTTAGCCCAGTCTCGGTGATCCAGGGGCCTTAGCCCAGACCTCAGTAACCCAGAAGCTTAATCAAGCCGAACTACAATTTACCACAATCCACCTAATCACCTAATTAGTCAAAGGCCCACATGCGAGCCTTTCAACTACACACTAAATGTAATCCTCTCAAGATGCTTAATCGGACAATGGATAACTCTTTTATTCTTTGACTAATAAACTAACTAATTAACTAACAACATTAACTAATCTACACACGTGGTTCCAAGCTCTAAGAGCTCACCTCCTTGAGAGGACGAGAGAGAGAGCTTAACTCCTTCACTTCACTAAAAACTAATCAACCCACACACGTGGCTCAAGCTCTTACACTACTAGAGAATTTGTGACCGGGCCAACAGTTCCATAGCAGAAAATTGTTGAGCGTTTCAGTCATTTAGGTCGCGTTGAGGCGGTCGGCCTTCAACAGAAATCTGTTGTTAGCATTCTGTTGAATAGGTCTGTTTGGTTGTTGATGTCATCCTGCGTGGCATTCCACGTCCTTCTTTATCACTGCTCCAAACATCTGAGTTGGCAGTTCTTGCCACGTGTGTGGATTTTGTCTTACGCACTAGTGGTGTGAAAACTTCAAGTTTATGCCTATCACTGACTTACTTTGCGATTTTAGCGGTGACTGTATCAAATTAGAATTGGTAATTCTCGTTATTAACATTTCCGTTCTCTGTTATTATTTATGTATTTACCTCAGTTGCGTGAATGTGGTCTCGTAATTTAGGGTTTAATAACATATTGTCAAATTAAAGTTGGACGTGTGGCATTACCTGATTGGCTACTTACTTTTAATGCCTGAGTTGTCATGATCTGATTTGCCAGAGTCAGTATGCCCCTATTGTGCGGTTCTAAATTTGGCTTTTCTACGGTTGGACAAAATATGAAATTCCCATCCAGTGAATCAATATAATAGGGTTTTGGGATATTCAGATGCACCCAATGGTTTCATTGAAAGTGCCACAATCTATCCTCCTTATCATATCACATTACATAACATCCATGATACTAACTACCGTAGGAGTCACATGGCGACCAACCTCTGCTGCACATGAGTATCATAAACAACACTAACCATTCTCACATTATAAACGTGCATATTAATAATATGCAGATATTATAGTAAACATCTAGACTGCCATCACACCATACATTCAGTGTGGTCCATTGTCATCACAATAGCCTTCCTAATTTCTGTCATCTCATATGGAGAACTACTGCTCACTTTGATATACCCAAATCACAACTCCGACCGCACCATATTACTTACTGCAACGATTCTATCATTTTGTCTATAACCCAGATCCAAATTCTAACATGACAACTAATAGCACGCTCTGCATACCAGCAACAATGGTATTTTAACATACACAACACCTACTACCCATCACTCAGCATCCTAACTTCACACAACATATCATGGATTTCGGACACGATCCAAAATTATTTCGCATTATTCAGCGCCATTCTCCCAATTCGTCGCCACTCTCGCACAGTATTGGTCTCTGCTGCATCCCCCCGCCCTCGTGTTCTTGTCTGTAATGTAGAGCATTGTATATTAGAGTTCCAAGCCTCATATTTCAAATTGCAGGACATTGCATATCATATTTCCTTCGCATTCATCAAAATAATTTAGAAAAGCTACTTCCTGTGACAACACTCGAAATTCATACCTTCGTGCCACTTGTCTCATGCTTCCTTTTTGGCTATGATGTTTGTGACTAACAGTGTGAGATGATGATGCAATTCCTTGGGCTGCTTTCAGTTCCGCAAGCTCTGCTTGCAACTTCTTAATGTACTTGTCCGTGGAATTATCTTCTGACCCCTCACCATCGGACCTCTCATTATAACTTCCTGTCCCAGGTGCAGCGGTCTCCTTCCCCTTCCTGGTAGATCGTGAATACCTTCCCGTGTCCTACACAACGATCAAGCTTATACATCACGTTAAATTGCAATTTCGTACTATGCTCTCTGTGAAAATAATGTGTACTCCGTACTTCAAGTGTCCTCCACATCAGTGTATAAATGTGGCATTTATGCCTCATTTCTCAATAGTATGAATTTCCTTAAATGCTATCATGTTAGATATATCCTCCACCTTGCCAAAACTCTATAATATTCATAAACCTCATTCACCTGTATTCCATCCTTTAATACGGCAACTAACTGTAATATAATATCTCATAATTTACAGAACCTGATTCTCTCATCAAACTATCCTGATACATCTCATAAGTTTTGAGCGTCACATTCATTCTACGCAATTTGGACCTACACTTGCAGAGAATACCGAAACATCAATTCTACATGAACGTTGAAATACAAACTAATCAAGATAAAATAATATATATGGTGTACCTACGGTTACATTATAACCTGAGGGGTGCTTGTTAAGGGTGAAATTCGTTCAACGCCATCACCGTTGCAAAGTGGTGAAGAAGATTTATCCACCGATGAATTGCGCTCGTCGCCCTCCTATTCATCTTCTCCAGCTATGTCCTCCCACATCGGAGTTAATGTCTTCTTCTTATTTTTCGCTACAGTATAGCCTTTTGGACGGTGCGCTTCTGCATAAACTTCGTCAGGGTCTGGTGACCTCCCCAACACCTCCCGTAAATTCTCTCTCACTCCATTCACTCCTCTATTTCCTGTCCGATTAATTGTTTTCCTGCTAGCATTCGCATGCTTACCCTGTTCAGATTTTTCCTTCCACTGCTCGCTAGATTCATAGTTCACAAGTCTCGCCCACACTTGTGAGTCAATGTGTTTAGGCTGATTCTCACCACGCTTTATCATCTTCATAAGCTCGCCTCTTCTCCTCCCTACAGCTCTCCCCATCAGTCCTCTCAAATATTCTTCATTCAACTCCCCAGAATATTCAAAGCACTGGCTCAATCTTTCCTTGAATATAATGACATCCTCGTAAGTCTGTTTTCTAATATGGGTGCACGACGGATCGAGGCCGATTGAAAGCTTGTTGATCTCGTTCATCCATGCAGGTCTACCCGCGCCGTATGGAACTCCCTCTCTATCTACTGTAACATAGAATGGTTTTTTTCCAGCCCTCTCTCGTCTGGTAGCATCTGCTTCGCGCGTGGCCTGTTTGTATCTACGTTGTTTTCTATCAGATGCCGGTGACGCTGCTGCCAACTTCTCCCGTTTCACTTCTGAGATCTGCGGCCGTTCCCTTCTAATGTGGTCGTCAAATTTTCGATATGCCTGGTCTGTTGATCTCGGAGGTGATGTGAATGGGCTAGATCTGTGGCGTCTCTGCTGTCGTCCCAGACTGTGATCGCCATGCCTGCCCCTCGACGAGGAGGAATCCGTGTACGATGGTGACACGCTATGTTTCCTACCATGCTGTCTGTACTTGGATGATTGTCCTCTATACTCGCAACTATCTGCAATTGCATACCGTGCACCACATCAATTACTGCTCAGACCTGCCTCTAACTTCAAAACAATGTCAAAGAATTTATGGGAATTTCATTTCGTAATAGAGATTCTACACAATGAAAAATACTGCTCAACCTTCTCACCATAGTTCGGCGACAGAATACGCTTATGGCCATCCGGTGTATGCCACGCCCTCTGTTGCGAAAGGTTTATTCTTGTATATGCCGGGCTCCCCGATCTGCCACGTTGCGGGCTTCTAGCCGTATAATATCGCATCTGCTTCCAATTCTCATGTGGAGGACTACGATAGCTCCTTTCCATGTGGTCACGCTGTCGTAAATAACGTTCATAAGTGGGTGATGCTTCCACTTCTCTGGCTTTTCCCCTAGCTCTCTGGAAATTCAAATGTCACCCACATTGGTTGTTATAATCAACTCCCACAAGTGGTAATTACGTTCAGAGTGTTCACATCACCGTGTGCCGAGGTCATGCTCCCACATTCGCAGATGACATGCCCATACCAAGCAAATCTTTCAGGTTCCTATACAGTCTATACTCCACACTACCATACCTGACTATACACCTGGGTTCTGAAGTATTCATCACATGAACCTTGTACAACAAAAATGAACCGCACCTATAACCTTCCACATTACGGATGGAAAAAATCATTACTTTATGGTACCTGATCAAGTGTGGATGGACTTCGTGATACTCGTCTTTGCTTGTGAGGCACGTGCTCTGGGTCAGAGTTATTGTCGCTGAGCTGCACGTATATTTGTTTCTCTTTCTCTTTCCGCTTTGGTCGATCTTCATTACGTATCTCAGAATCCAATGCTTCTCTTGCAGGAGGATCGAATGCATTCACTGCATCTACTCCAAGTGAATGGGCGTTTGTGACATCAGTAGCACTTGGTTTCCCACGTTCCTCCGTTGGAATGGGAATGTCGCCACCTGATATAGCACATTTAATCATTTTTTGTCAAGACTTACACATTTAACCCTTGCTATGTTACATTCTAAAAATCATAGAATTAATTGCATATAAACAGAATAAACGATATAACACAGAATAAACAGAAGTATAAACGAGTGTCATGACTCAACGTTCATCAGGATTATCAGCTACAATTTTCAGAATTCATTACATTTATATTTAGCAACCCAGTGTTTGAAAATGCAGTAGCTCCTCTCTTACCTCCTGATAGTGTAATCTTTTCGACTGCAAATGGACTGCCTGAACCAATTTCGTTGTCCATTGCTACCAAAACATCTTCTGTGTTTTGCTCACTAGATTTTGTGTCAGCACTCGTTTTGTAGCTCCGTCGCTTTGCCGGATATATAATAGTCTTTACAACACGCCCACAGGCTGCGGCATCCTCTATTCTTTTCCGCCTGAGCTCTGTTGGATCAGCTACTGGGTTTTTCGTTCGGCCTAGTAAGACATTTGCGGGTCCCGTGCGACCAACTTTTATATTCTTTTTTCCCTTTGCAACAACGTTTTCCTTTTTTTTACCCTTTCCACGCCCTTTTCCTATGTTCATGCCCTGCCCCTCCGTTTCGGCTTCCAATGCCTGCTGCGCAGGCATTGGACTGGACGTTGGCTTTGTTCGTTTTGGCTCAGTTAGTGCTTTAGATTTTTTCCCAAACCAGGGTTCAGGAAGGTCAGTATCCTTGAGACCCTTCACCATCTCGGATTCTCCAACCTGTGCATTGAAATTCTCCCATATGTAACATACGTGCAATTTGAAATATATGTCCGACTTTCTTTCCTTCAGAACTAAACAAAACGCCCAACTTCTACGTATTTATAAGAAATGCTGGACTCCAATTCTTCACTGTCCTTCTACCACATCTGTCCACATCATACATCATCACATTGCTACGTCGTTCGTTTTCAGGTTAACAAGTTCTAAGACTGTAACAATTCCTCGAATTGTTACTCAATTGATTTGTGCAACTTTATCTACTACTGCAAAGTGAAAGGAGGTCAATACTATACCTGATTTGCAATCAAGTTCTCCAAGTCCGCAGTTGCCTCGTCCACCGAAGCGTACTCCGCCAATTCCTCTGCGTCCCAGTTCTCAGTGCATGTACAATTTACACTATCTGATGTACAAGAAGTGTTATTTTCGTCGCTTTGAAGCTCAGCGGTACTGGGAACAAATTCGGAGTCTGTCTCATGTAATGTCTCTTTGCTAGTCGATGATGCTGGCTCGGTTTCTGCGGGCTCGGTTTCTGCGGGCTCGGTTTCTGCGGGCTCTTGGGCAGAAACCCGGTCTTCCTCCGCTTCATTCCCGTTGCACCGTCTGGTTTTTCGCCTGAGCCTCGACACCACCCTTACGTGATTCTCCACAGCGTCAGACGCCTATCCTCCTTTTCTCTGTGATTTTCCCCCGCCGCCGGAAGAGTCGCCGCGTACTTCCACAAACTTCACATCGTTGTCGCTCAGTGTATAGGGTGTTGGAGATCTTACTCTTCCCATTGGCGTGTCCAACTCGCCGTTCAATAATGCCGCCTTCTTCAACTGTGCATACCTGCATGCGCTTCAGGGTGAATGTGTTAGAGGTTGCACAAATTTGAGCAACAGTATGTCTGTGTAGTGTACTTAGAAAGGACTGTGGACCTGCAACGGCCGGGGTTTACCATCTTCTGGAAACTCCATTCAGAACAGGAGCATGAATGTAGTGTCCATAACGTAGTCGTATATTGATGAACGACTTTCATCCAAGTTTCTAGTTTAGGTTATCCAGAAGGCACAATCGACGAGACCAATTACCCTGCTGCGTTGGAACTTGGGAAGTTAGTGCCGCAAGGGCCCAGAATTGGACTCACTACACGACAATTTGCGCCACACCAGAGCCTGCACAAAAATGCCGCTGCGTTCCACATATCCCACGTAGTCATAACTTGTTGAGGTGATGACAAACGCGCCGCTTAAGTCTCCGCCATTACCAAGTACGTGGCATACTGCATGGTTAGACTGTGGGAGGGACTCCTAAATCGTAGATACCCCCAAGAAAACCTAGGTAATCTGTCGAAAAAGTGCGTCGTTATCGCCAGATAATTCGTCACGGAGCTGCTTTTCGCGATTGACATGGAGCGACATACCTACATTCTCGCGATGGACCCAGAGAGAGCGCAATATGACCACAAAATACTGAAGAAGAACGCGAAGGGGAGGGTAAGAAAATCTCATCCTGAATTATTGTGGTCTAGGTCCTCCAGAAGTCCAACGTGGTGCTCGGTTTAGGCTCTTAGCCGCACACGTTCGTGCACCGTCGGAATTGCCATCCTCAAATGTCTTGAACAGCAGCACGACTGCTCATCTTCCACTGTAGTCTTTGGGGATTTCCGGTAAGGATGTTTGCAACTAACAAATTGCACAACTGTGTACCTAATCCCAGACGGCGACGCTATGTTGGAATCATTCAGCGCATGAATTCGGAATTTCCGGGACCCTGCGTTTAGAGGTTAGTATTCTACACGCCAACAGTTGGCTTCTATCCCTGTGCTTTCCTAAAAACATCTAGCGCCCAATACTGTTAAGCACATTGAAGTCGAGTAACATACTGCAAAGGGATTAGCTTGCGAGTGTGAAGCAGGTATTTGTTCATTTTCTTTGTGCTGAGCAAGGGCTTTGCAAACAACTGTGCAGCTCAGTTCAGTGTTGTGAGTGACAGGTACTTGTTGGTGTATTCACCAACAGTTTAGTCCAATCATACCTGATGTAGTGGATGCTTTAGCTGTCATGTCCTAACCCATTAACCCCACCACCACCCCCATATCATGAGTGCCAGTGAAATGAACTTCATGATGCGATCAGCGTGTATTTTGCCAACGTCTTATCTAAAGACATCTCAGTTATTATTAAACTTAGAGGTTTGAAATAACGTTTGGATTAATGTACTAGACGTTTAGTTTCTGGTTGTTATACCAATATTTCACCCTCATTTTTTATTTACCTTCTGAACGCCCTCTCTTGGATAGTGATGAAGACATTATGCACAACCTGTTTTTGAGCCCAAAGTCTGATATTTGCGGTGGCAGGTGAAGCTTGCAGCATTCTTGCATGTTGCAGGGCGCCACAACACTGCCACCCACTTTGAAGTTACCGAATCGGCCCTCCGTGAGTTCCTCTCTGTCCAGAAACAGAAGGTATTGCCCCGTTTATCATGGTTTGCTACACTTTTTTTGAACACATGGTGATGTATGTGTATTCAACACCCAGTGCATATTCAATTTCTCAAACAATAAGTGAACACCGAGGTCTTTGACATGAAGTGGAGGTTCGAATTTAACATGCGCAGGAGAGTGGTGGAGCCTACGAAGTATGGACACAGTCAGCAACGTTGACGAGGGCATGCCCGGTACTACAATCGAAGGTGATGGAAACTGTAAATGCGGCTCGCCCCACTGTAGCGAAGAAATTTGCATGTGCAAATACACCGTAGGTACTGTCATCCAAGATATGAGCACAGGAGATATAAATGAAAATAAGAGGAGTCCAGGTTTGCAACATCAAAACAAACTGAGTAGGCAGGTAATGAAGCAACAATTGAAAGAACTACTAATTCGGTCAGACATGATACTTCAGAATAGTATACATTTACAAATCTTGTCAGAGAAGTTACTTCAAGATAGTATTCGTATGCGTGACCTATGCGTCATTGCTGAGGAGAAAGAGAGTTTACCTGAGGTGAAGGAGCGTATGCCTTAGGAGAATGAGAGGAGGGCCCGGCAGATGGAAGGTATGCCTCAGGAGACGATAGTATGACAGTGAAGAATGATAGTAGGACTGAGGAGATGTTTTTCGGCAGTCGTTCTGGGCCAACGACAGTCTTCAAGACTTCAACATTCATGAATGCCATCAAAGTAATGGGAAACCTTTTCAGCTGTGTCTCTCAAGAAATTCGTTATAGAATCTTTTTGTAGAAGAGTGCATTTGATAGCGGTGATTCCAAGCTGTTGGACACCATCAACAAGATTGTCTGGGACAGCTTGGGCGTCTCGGAGTGTGCCATCGTCCCCACCCAGCAGTCCACAAAAGTATGTAGGAGTTATAATTTACAACCTCCTCAGCTCACTTGGCGTCGAGTTTCTTCATCCTCTATGACTGTGAGCAAAAATTCCAGAGTGTTTTTTTCAGTGATTAGTAAAAGATGACCGCCATCGATCAGGGCTAGATGTCGAATTCAAGTGTTGGGTGTTATTTGAGGACCAAGGATGAAACCATACGGATCGCACGGCATAAAGTACCTGGCAGCTCTTTAGAATTGCGTTGCATTGGTGCATGTGCAATTTATTGTAGGCCATGGCGTAACTGAATCCTGATAGGTAGGATGTCCATTCTCATTCCTGCATTCCGTTGTTGCTTGTCTAAAAGCGAAAATGTGGACCGTAAATCAACCTTCCTATATGGATCTTGTTTCCTGGAGACAATAAGGCCTGAACTGCTAACATCAGGGGTGTGTAAATTTGCACTGCCATTGGATACAGCCCAGGGGAGACATTGGTTGGTCCGAATACTATCTTCAACGACACCTTTAATCAGCTTCTATTCTCGGGCGGCGTTTACTCGTTGAAACTGCAGTCTGGAGACCTCCGCCTCTACTCCAACTTCGGATTGGGCTAGAAGCTGTACTGGAGCCTGCACCAAACCTTGTACAAAGGTGATCTCAGCAAGGTCAGATACGTAGGTATCCTAAATACCTATTAAACTGCCTTGATTCTTCCTCCATCCGAAGTTTCTCAGTGTGGTTAAAATGGCATAATCATGTTCCACCAGATTGCTCACAAAGTTCTCCAGTGTCCATGGGCGTTATTTAGCACTTAAATTACAGAGATTTTTATGTGGACGAGATAAATTTCTTCCACCCATAAGGTTCTTAGGTGAACCAAACATTCGAACACATCCACTTCAATCAAGTGTGCGCATGTGTAGGCTGCGGCATTAACACACAACCAATACAGTCGATGTGGTAAGGACGATGCTGGACCTGTAGCCCGTATACAATTCTTGGAGAAGTAGTGCAGTATGCGGCGTAGATTGTGCGCCGCGTACCACATTGAGCGCTCGTTAGCCCAAAGATTGGGCTTACCAGAATATCCCTGTGCTTGCAACCGATGCAGAGGAGCTCGGATAAAAAAAGTACACACTGTCGCAAAGCACCACATCTCCTATGGCCGCAACCCGTACCTCATATACCCAGTAATGGTAAGCGTTGATACTCCAACCCTGTACTCTTCCGTGTACTTGGATTTCCTAGTAGTCTCTACCGCAGTGCCTCGTGATCGCCATATTTGGTCACAGCTAGTGTTATGCGATGGGGTGGAGCATACGTTATAGAGGTGGAGTTCAGGAAGTATTAATGGGTGAGACATTATGTATAGTTCGGCGAAGAGAGGACATGAATTAACGTGCTCTATCATTCATTCCACAGACAGTGGACGGTCAAAATGTGCAAGGACCAGCAAGAACGCAGTATAGAGAGGCAGAGCAGTACAGAAGAGAAGGGTGACCTGATGGAGATGAAGGATTCACGTGGCCGCGTAGAACAGCAGTGGACATCCAAAACATGGCTCGCGACGCATTTGGCCATATCGATGACATTCATAGGAATAGCATCAATGACGGTGGCGGCCCAGATATGGATGCTAATGTGGGTGATGGGGATGGTGAATACAATGAGGCTAATTTGGAGCACATGATTCGGGAGTCCACAGAAAGCGTTTACGAGGGGAGCAGCCAAAACCGATTGCAATGCGCAATTGTATTGTTTTCCTTATGCACGTTGTACTCGGTCCCGCATACATTTTTGGATGCCATGTTGACGTGGATAGCCGATGACTTGCTACCCACTTCAAACAAATTCCCCAGAACGGCATATGAAGTGAAGAGCTTGCTCATGAAGCTCGGATTGAAACATGAGCAGGTGCATTGCTGCCCGGACGGCCATGTGTTGTACGAAGGGGTTAATTCTGATCTTCAAGAATGTCCCATCTGCCAGCAGGTACGATACATCCCAGGGTCGAATAGAGTTCCACAGCGCGTAGCTCGCTATTTTGATGTGATTAGACATTTACAACGCATGTTCAAATGTCCTGAAGTTGCAAAACACATGACATGGTACCAAACACATAAATCCCGGGGCCAGCTAATGAGGTCCGTGGCTGACAACCCACAGTGGAAGAAAATAGATGAAAACGAACCAGAATTTGCTGCAGTCCATACAAATCTGCGTCTGGGACTAGTGGGGGACGGGATTATCCCGTTCCGGAACAATGCAATTAAGCACTCCACTTGGGTGCTGTTAATTATAGTGTACAATCTCCCACCCTGGCTATTGACAAAGAAATTTTTCCTTTCACTAGCATTACTAATTCCTGGCCCCAAATCTCCCAACGCAGATAATATTGATGTATTTATAGCACCCATAGTTAGAGATTTGCTGAAATTATGGGTGGGTGTCCCTGCTATAAATATGGCAATGCCCGAAGGAAACAAAAGATTTACACTTAGAGCCATGTTGATATGGACGGTAAACGATTTTCCAGCCTATGGGCTTCTATCGGGACAGCAAGTGAGTGGTTACAAAGGTTGTCCTTTATGTGGCCCAGAAACATGCGCTGAGCATGCGCAACTTTTGAGTAAAATGATATTCTTAGGGGGGCGTCGCTTCCTAGGCATGGATCACAGGTTCCGAAGAGCTCTGGCGACCTTCAACAATCACCCGGAGTACGACATGGCTCCTGAGAGGCCAAGTGGGGAAGAAGTGCTACAATGGGGAACAGAAAGAAGCGAATTCCTTGCAGCTGGTGGACAAGAGAATTCTATCGAAGACCCTGTCAAACGGCACGGTGTGAAACGTCGAAGTTTGTTGTTTGACCTGCCATACTGGAAGGTATGTATAATTACTATTGGACAGTAGGTTGGAGCTATTTTCACTGTGCAAAGCATACTGACTAAAATAAAGATTGACTGCCTAAGTATGTGTGATTCAAGGGAAGATGGAAATTCTATGTGCAGGACCTACCGGTACGCCATGTACTAGACGTTATGCATTGTGAGAAAAACCTGGCGGAGAACATACTGCGAACAGCTTTTGGTGAAAAAGATAGCCCATCTGTAAGAGCCGACATGGAAGCACGTGGAATAAGACCGCATCTACATTTACAACCTTGTGGACCTAATAGGGATCGATTTTACATGCCAGATGCTCCTTACGTGCTATCTCCAACAGATAAGGCGAAAGTGTTGCGAATCCTAAAGAATCTACGAACTCCTACTAATTATGTGGCTGCTTTGCATACAAAAATTAGCAAGGGAAAACTAAGCGGTTTAAAATCTCACGACTACCATGTTCTGATGCAACAAATATTGCCGTTGTGTTTCCGGACAATTTCCAACCAAGCTCTTGCAGGTGCTGTGATACGTCTAAGCCGGGTTTTTAGAAAAATCTGTGCAAAGACAATTAACGGGTCAGAGAAGGAACAAATGCTACAGGATTGTGCAGAAACGATGTGCATGTTTGAAAAAGAAATGCCCCCGGCTTTCTTTGATATCATGTCCCATTTGCCGTATCATTTAGTAGAAGAAGTGTTTCTGTGTGGCCCAGTGCACACAAGGTGGATGTATCCTTTTGAAAGGTACTTTAAATCTGTGAAAGGTTTTGTGAGGAACCTAGCTAAACCTGAAGGGAGCATTGCGCAAGGGTACCAAGTAGAACAAGCTTTAGGTTTCATTACGGAATACATGTCCGATTACAATGTTACGAGAAGGAGAATCTGGGACGACAAGGAAGAACCATCTATGGTGGATGAGTTGTTGGAGGGGAAGGGAAAGCCGAAGATATTGTCGGAGGAACTACGGAGTGCAATGCATGTGTTTGTGCTCGACAACTCAGCACACATAGAGCCATTACGTCAGTAAGTCCCTAAACACCATTATATCTGCAATTATTGTGATATATTGTTGAAATATTTCCTTTTGAAAAAACATTTGAGGTATATTCCATAAATACTGCCAAAGTGATTGGTAATTCTCCTGAGATCTTGAACTGCACCCAGCTGTTTCTCAAGCTACACCGATTCAAGATAGATCAAGAGAGACAATGTTAGAAAAACTAACATAATAGCACCAGCACACGCAGGTAATGTCCACTGAATCATGAGCTCCCTGGCACTTAATAACCGTTTTTGACACCCAGTACCCAGTTGACCTGAGGGTGCGCCTCAAATCAGTTGGGAGAGGCAGCCAGGTACACAGTGGAACTGGTTTCAAAAGTGATTGATGCTCCCTTGGGGGCATAACAATAACTAACCCTTTTTTGCAAGGTTTTTTTTTTAGCACCTGGTCTACACATCCCCCTAAACCTGCCACTGCTCAGCTTTCAGTGTAATGTTGATTCTAATTTATTGATTCCAGATCATGAGAATTTACCATAGACAAAGTTAGAGAAAACCTTTAATCTTTGTTTCTCTCTGTTCTGTCAGGTCATATTGTTTGTTGAATAAGGCAGTCACACTCGCCTACTGGTTCTAAGTTTGCATTCGCAACGTGTGTCCAAACACCGTGTAAGATGGATTTTCAAGAGTAATGCCAGGATGCGGGGGAGTTTATGTACCTGTAAACATTATTACTGTCATGCTCTGTGCTGGTCAGGAAAGTGATGTCATAAAGTAATGTAAACTGCGATTGTTATGTATTGTTGTACATAACCTGAACTTATGAACGCGGTAATTGAGAATGTCACCTGTGGAACGCTAATCCATGCAGAATTTATGAGGAATTATGTGAAACAAGGACCACTGCGAGGGCGGATTTCCGCAGAAGACATCCACGAAGGAATGGGAGGAGATTTGATCCATATCCGACAGAATTGGCGGAGATGCAATCGTTTCCAGAATGGCTGCGTGTTGAGGTGGATGTATGAAAAGCTGAGGGGCAAGAAGTTTCAGAAGACGTTGAGGACACATCCAAACCACCATCGTTACAAGCACAGCGGTTCAAGAGCATGTACGCGTACGGGTATCACTATCGAGTTAAGAGTGTTGAAGAGGCCATTACGAAAACTTGCGACTCCGGAGTTGCAGCCTTTTTTCGAAGGCCATGCCGAGCTGGTAGGCGCTATGGGAATTCTGTGGATGCTAACTTGGAGTATATTGGCCAAATTTTAGAGATTGTGGAGCTTAATTATGGGCGCCATTGCACCGTTATTTTGGTTTGTGACTGGGTAAAGGCGAACTACAGGTGGAGGAACGCCACGGTGAAAAAAGATGAGCGGGGTTTTACATTAGCAAATTTTAACGCGATGGTAGAATATGGTTACGAGTCATTTGCTTTCCCTGTACATTGCGACCAAGTTTTTTTTTCTGATGAGGAGGACCAACCAAGATGGAAAGTAGTGCTACGAACAGAGGTTCGTGGACGTCGAGTGGACAGCGAAATGGAAGAACAAGACAAAATTCCGATGTTTGCGATGGGGGCTGATTCAGATTTTGAAGGTTTACGCGCCCCAGAAGAATTGCCGGAGATCAATCCAGATCCACTCCCCATAGGTAGGAATGTACGGCTTAATGAAGTACTGAATGAGGTTGTGCAGGAGGAAGCTGTTGTATTTGATAGGGACCTCGGGGAATCATCAGAGGAAGGTGAATGAAGTCAAGTTAGACAGTCTGAAGTGACTGGTTCTTGCTAGTGAGGGTGAATTTTGAATGGAAAATTAACATTTGATGACAGGTAGGGAGTTCATTGACATATGTAGACATGTCACATTAGGTGGTATGTAGAAGTATGTTAATGTCAGAGGCAGGGAAGAATTCAGTAGGACATCATGATGTACATTTGTCTCTGAAATGACCAAGTGAAGTTCCAACTATTCTCATACTGTTACATGGTTTTTTTAATTATTTTCCAAAACGTAGAACTGAATCACTGATTATGAAGGTGAATATTTTTGAGCTTCACATATGTAAAAACCCTTGTACGTGTAAGTACTGTAGCCCTTGTTTTTGTTGAGTGAGTGTGCAGGATGTATGCTTTTGTGTATGGCATGTGAGCTATAAAGCTTGTTTGGTTGATGTTTTTTATCACAGTGGGAAGTCTCATGTGAGATACTGGGATTGAGACCTTCTGAAATTTTTCAATGAGGGTAGTTGAATATTGGCATTACGGATGTGTCTTGGGGAGGACCAGCACTTCTTGGAAATCCATAAAAATTCAAAGTTAATGATGGGGTCATGTTAGAGGGACATAAAACCAATCGGGAGTCTGAGTATTTTATTAACTCAGGTCATCGAGTGGTTGGAGGGATTGGATAGACCGCGATGCACAGCAGAATTTTGCATTTCTGTGGTACTTGAGGAGGATTAAAAGTATGATCTAGAAAAGGACAAGGTAATTTCTGGAATATTGACACTACCTACAGCAGAAAGACAAACTGTAGTGTAATGTACAGAGTGGTAGTTCAGGTAAGTGAATTTACAAGTACGGTGGTGGTTTAAAGAATTGACGACATGGCATTTACGAGGGGACAGCAAGACAGAAACAACAAGAGACTGTAATTTTTTCAAGTAATTACCCAGGACCATATTTAGGCACTAAACTGAACAAATTGACATAAGTAGAGGAGGAAATAAGTAAACATCCTTGTGTACTGTGGCCACCGCATCGCAACGGGTTATTCACTTTGCCATGTCAGCATTCAAAAATTAAATATCATGACGTCATGAACCTAATATGCAGGCTGTGGAAGCTAACAGAAAATTTGCATCTTCTGTTGAGACTTTGACAAGGATCTGTCAAAAGAGGTAAAAAGCGAACGCCACTACTACGAACAACAGATATCTGTTGAATTTCTGTTGTTCTGGTCGGAGTTTTCTAGTAGTGTTAAGAGCTCGCTCTCTTGAGAGCACTTGATAGAGAGAGAGGTAAAATGAGAGAAAAACACCTTAAGTAGCAAAGAGAGAGAGAGGGAGAGAGGGGGAGAGAGGTGAGGATAGGGTGAGAGGATTAGCACCTCCAATCACAATCCCTTAACCTTCTCCTCCAAAGTAGGGACTAATCCCCATCCACCAAGCTTCCTCCTTCCTAAACCAACAAGGTGGATCCAAAAGTGGGCATTTAACCTGCGGAGCTCACCTTGCCTCACCTTATCCCTTACTCACATAATCAAGGCATTCTCTTATTGAAATCAAACCTTGAAATAACCACACAACACATTCTAATGCCTAAACTTAAATCCACGCCACACTTCACTTTTTTTATGTTTTGTGAATAATCATAACACCTCAAAGTCAAACTAAAATTGGTTTCGAAGAGTTAATCACCACATGTGGGCACCATTTTGGGCTCACAGACAGTAAGAAAAAATATGTGTTGGATTGGCCTATAGTACCCAACACGTGGCCTGTGGAGATAGGTACCAATCTATCAAGAGAAGAGGTTTTGGCACTTGAAGATGTTGGATTTCAACTACAGCAGAGGGAGACATTGTCTCCTTGTCGTAGGTTTTTAGCAATCGCAACTCTCCCCATCCCTCGTTCGCATTTTTATATGCCACCAAATTTGGACGCCCACCCTACATTCAAGTTTGGAAAGATAGTGCGTCATAATCCAACAACACCACTTGCGGATCAAAAAAACAAATGGGAGAGCGCCGGACTCATGGAAGGTTACTATGTGGTTGGGGTCACTGCAATTCCATATCCGGGCTTTTGAGTGATAATCAACATTGTCGCCAAGCATGATATCACCTACCATGTCACAATTGGCGACATCCCGCATTGCACATGTCCGGATTTTACGAAAACGTCCTCTCATGCATTGGGAAAGAAAGGAAAATGAGTGTATTATAAACATCTTTATTATGTGTTTAGATTTTTGTGCAAGGTGGATTACGAGAGTGACAAGTTCATTCATGCACCTACATATACCTATAATGAGGTCATATGACTATTTGAACTTGTTGGGATTGTAGAATGTGAGTAGTATTGCAAGTGTTATATCAAGCAACATATATTTGAATGTCAATAAATGACATGTTTTGGTTTGGATTAATATAATAAAAATTAGCAATGGACTGAAAATATTTCAAATGATTCAGTAATTTCATTTTTATTTAGACTACGACTCAACCGTGAGCGGTTTGATTGATTCAGATGGATAAATAATAACAAGTTTGTAAAGATGAAAAATAATCTAGAAGATTCTACGCACACCCGCGTAGTAACCTCTTCTTGGTATCCGCCTATAGATTATTCTTGCTTTATCACTAGCTCAATTTGGAATAGCACCAGTCAATGTAACCAACCGGATTCGAACCCGGGTTGATCCAGACCTAATACCAGTCTCTTACACAACTCGCATCCACAGGCGGATGTCTCAAAACCTATTAGCTACCTACATATTGACTATTTCTAATATCTAATTTCCTTGCTTTTGTAGATTGTGAGCCTTAACTTAATCCGTGAGCGGTTTGAGTGGCTCACAATTATGGCACCTACATATACGTATAATGAGGTTATGCATCTACTTGAACTTGCTGGTGTTGTAGAATGTGAGTAGTTGTGCAAGTATTAGTTGTAACTACATGTATAAGGATGTCAATAATTGACATGTATTGGTTTGGATTATTATAATAAAAATCAGCAATGGATTGAAAGTGCTTTAAATGATCCATGGCAATAGGGTCCTTTCACTTGTGTTTCATTTAAAATACTGGCAATTTACAATTGAAAATATGCAATTAATTTGTCAAAATTATGGTTGTGTACCCTAAATCCGTGTGTCTTTACTAAATTTGAATCCATTGCTCATATGTTACTGCTCATTGCTCATGTGTTACTGCTCACCGCTCACCGCTCACTGCTCATCGCTCATAAGATAGCTTCCCTCGACAGAATATGGGGTCAAACACCCAAACTCAAGGAATCCAAGGTGCGATTGATGTTGGAGATTCAAAAGAAGAAGTTGAGGTGGTTGATGTTGGAGGTCCTAGCGAGCCATCTGGTTTGGATTTAAACAAACCAATTGAAGTGGATAAATACAAAACTCCACCAAGGAAATCTCCAAGACGAAAGATTCACATAGAGCAAACTCCCCGACAAAAGTTAACACCGAGGACTGCGGCAACTATTTCTCCTAATGTATCCGGACGAAAAGCCGCTCAAAAGATAAAAGTACCAGATTATGAGGCCGAGGAAAATTTGTTGAAAGGGTTGGAAGGAATTGCACAAACCTTTTTGAAGATGGAACAATCTCGATCACAAACAATGCTTAAACTCGAAGCAGATCGGGCCGATAGAGAACTTGCAATGAGAAAAATAAAGTTGGAGACACAAGAAAGGATTGCTAAAGAGAAGAAAGAAAACGATGAGAGAATAGCAACACAAAATATTTCCTTTCAACTAGAAATTCAAAAGTTAAAGGCACATATTAAAAGTGGACCAGGAGGACCCTTTTCTTGAAACACTTTACATACGAGCTTGAATAATGAATATTGGGTAATATAGAAGAAAAAGGTATAATTGTAGACTTTCTATATATATATATTAGTTATCAATAGGATTTTAGTCATATATATGTTATGCAAACATCATGATTTTAATCATGGAACATTTTCATGACAAAACATAAATATTCTAATTATGGATTTTCAAAAAGCAAAAATTGACTCATGGTGTGCTAATGTTGTTTGATATGTTGACATTTTCCGGTAACATGTCGACATCTTCCAGTTTGCCTTTATTTATTTTATATAAATAAACCCTAGAGTCCTCGAGCTAGGTTGGTAATTCTCTTGACATCTCAAACTCGATCATTTCATATGTACCTATAGCATCACCAAGAGGTAACTATTTCCAAGTGTCTTTCAGAAGAAAACACACACATACTGGTGGCAGTCAGTGTGTATGTTTGACAAATTTCATGTGACGTTCAACCTCAAATCCAAAGTGTCACATGACGTTTTCAAAAACAAAAATGAATGTCAATTGACATCTACATTTTATTCCAAAATGTCACCTCAATTTTTGGCTTACACAATATTTTAGAAAACTAATATTTTGAATAATAAAAAACAAACTTGATTTGTAACCAAAAAAAAAACTATCAATCGAGCGTAAGTATCCTTCGGTCTCGCATGTTTCTCCACTTATGCAATGTGATTAGAGAGAAATGCACGACATACAGAAAAGAAGTCAAGAGCCTTGAATTTAGGCGTCTTTCTCCACTTTTTGCTTCTGAATCTGCAGCCAGACTCTGCTATCTCTCCGCCAAAAGCAACGGACAAAAATTCTCAAAGGTGATCAACATGGGTGACTCTCTTGCACTTCAGTACGGAGGCTCTGAGGCTCACAATTACGTATGCTCCTCCCTTTGCTTGATTCTAGTTGAATGTATCTATTTATCTATCTACCTATCTGCTGAACAATCAATATCAACCGATATCCTTTTGAAGCATATTATATCCTTTAGTGGTAAAGAAAAAGAATAAAAAATTGTTCAATTGGTGAGGTCTGATCTAGGTCTCTGAACTGGAATTGTGAAATATAGAAACACTTCTAGTGCGTTGGCCAACAAAAGGTTGTTACAAGAAGGAATATTGATTATCGTTGGGAATTAATTGGTTCCAGGTGTTTCCAGAGAGGCAGGGGAAGTGGAAAGCAACCACACAATCACAACTTCATGATTACAAGTTAATTATCCCAATAGAACAATTCACTCTAGAACAAAGTGCGCTACAATCAATCCTAACCGAAAGCAGGTGATGATCTTCGTGCCACTTCTGCGTCATTTTTGCAGTAAGAAGCCTCTCCTGCTCCAAGAAAGCTCAAAGGGATTCAAATGCTTTCAACAAGGGAGCATTGCGATTCAAAGGGAATTGCTCAAAACAACTTTGGTTGAAAGCAAGAAAAACTCACATTGGTTGGAAGCAAGAAAAAACTCATATGGAGTGGAGGATGTGCAAGCACCACGGTGATACAAACATTTGCCTCGTCATGTTCCTAGTTAGTCTCGCTCTCCGATCACCATCTTAGCTCCCGGTTACAAAGGAAATTGCAAGAGCAAAGTTGAACTTAAGTATGTGAGTGACTGTAGGAAGTTCTCCTACTGTTATGGGTTATGTTTTCCGGATACTTGAGCTACACTTTATAGTACTCAGTAATACGTGTCATTTCAATTTCTAGTGTGTCAATTGACGTGTGGTTTTTTTCTTCACAAGTCACAGTACATGTCAATTTCTAGATTGTGTGTGTCAATTGACGTGCAATTTTTTTTTTGTGCAAGTTTTTGCGTGTCAAAAGAGAAAAACTTGCAAAAACTTTGTCAAACATATACACTGGTGGCAGTGAATGGAGTTCACCCGTTCACTGCTGCCCACCACCAGTATGTGTGTGCAGGGTATTAGGTGACATGCAGCAGGCTTAGATAGAGCTTTGCCACCTACCATGCAATCCCATTTCATATAATACATGTAGACCCTTTGTATCCACTGCCAGTGTGGACGGGGGACAGGCCACGCCCCCAGTGCCAAACACTAATGGCAGGCCTAACTGCCCACCCTTTCGAAATTTCAAATCTCCTCATGCAATTACTTGGCTATCCAAGGAATGAGTACAAATTATGATAAATCTTTGGAGATGTATTTTTGGGCATGAAAGTCTCCAAAATTGCTGACTTATGTTATGTGTCAAGGTACTATTGTAAATATGCTATATATATATATAAACAATTCAACATTTTGTGGACCAATAATTAGTGTATTCACAATGGTAAGAAAGTCATGAATCTGCTGCCAAATGTTTCATCATGATGCCTACCAGAGTTCGGGAAGTTTTTGAAGCCTTAGTGGCTAATTGCCGGTAGTTTCTACAAAGGGTTGGATTTTTTCCAATTTACATCGGCAAGAGCCAGGTCTTTTGTAAAATCAATCGGCCAATTGCCTAAATTTTCATATTTTCATTGGCCAATATCTGATTAAATGGAATTCATATCGGCACTAATTGTTTAAAAAATGTATGAAAAGTTATTAGAAATCATTTCTTAGTACAAAATCTTGAATAAGTGAAAAGAAAGGCATGTTCAAAACTATAAATTTGAAGAGTTAATATCCTTGGCAGAGATTTGAACCTAGCAATGCCTTCACCGCTTGAAGACCAAGGGTCCCCCGATTCTTCATAGAAGCAATTGGATTTGGTCATGGAAAGGTTGCATAATTCAAAATGTTTAAGGTTTAGGATACTTCCTCAAGTGCATCTGTGAGCCCAATTAGTGGCCCACATGGGTTCTTAACCTTTACAACCCATTAAAACTGTAGCTTGAATTTGTGTCAATTACATTAAAAACATAAAAAGAGTGTGGGATTGATTTGAGGAATGATGTTAGACTTAGGACTTTAAAGTGTGGCTTTATTAGAATTACGAAGAGGGAGAGATTAGTTAGTGAATAGTTAAAGGTGTGGTAGGGGGTAGATTATGAAGTGGAAGGTCGGACTTTTACCAATATCGAGAAGAACTTAGGCTCACTAGTTAAGCTGTGGGCTGGGACTTCACCTATTCGGGAAGGGAACAATTAGTGTTCGTTTTAGAAGGGGGTCACTGTTTCCCTAGCAAAATCCGGAGGTGGGAAATGGGCAGTAGCTCGGTGGTTGTGAGAAGAGGAGGCAGACGGCGAGGTGTGGCTGCAGAGCTGGGCGGCGAGAAAAAGGAATGCTGGTGAATGCGGAGAGCGGTTGTGGGCCGGCCGGGAGCTGAAGGGATGAGGGTATCCAAGCAGGGCAATGTGGGAGGTTGATCACAGGTGGCCACTGAAGGATGATCAGAAGAGTGAAGGTTGAATGAGTTGGAAAGGGCAGTAGGCTCGGTCGCCACTCCCGAATGGCCGTACAGAGGAGGGGCGGAAAACTGTGGGTGAAGAGGAGAAGCATTGACACGGGGTTGCACGATTCAGGTGGATTGAGCTTCGATTGCGCAACCACAGACTCAACTCCGAATGGCTCATGAGAATCAAAATTCACTTCAGGAGATGGTGGAGTTGTCTGATCAGGGGCACCTTCGCCTATGTCGCACCTCAAGGCAGCATGTGGATTTCGCTGTTTGCCAACCACCGATCTGCGGTGCACAAGGGAACTGACATGCACATCGACCTGAACAGATTGGCGAAGGCTGAGGTTTTTGGGAAGTGGGTGGTTAGAGCTACGGGCTGAAGGTGACTGGGAACGCGGCTGGAGGGCAGGAACCTCAACAGAGGCTGGGACAGTTTGGTCCAGGAGCCTCGAATGTGCCAGAGCGCGATGACGGGCGATGACGGGCATTGACGGGCTCTTAATTGGGACGAACAACGTAGGTTGCTGACCTGGATACTGAGACTGAGTGCAGCTGATAGGGCTTAGCCGAAGCTACATGGGGCCTAGTAAAGGCTAGATGAGTAAAGGTGGTAGACAAGGGTTGGGATTAGATTCGGGGCATCAGAATTGATTGTAATGAGGATTGATGAGGCATAATGCCCATACCTCTAGGGCTTAGGTTGAAGTAATGTGTGAGCATTTAACATAGGAAAATGTGGGAGGAAAAAGCCATGGATGGAAGAGCAATTCTGAATGCTTGTACCCTCATTGTTTAATAAACTATGTGTTGATGTCATCACTGGAGGGATATGGACAATGCTAGGGGTTTATGATGCATTAAGCATCGAATGTGAGCCACATGCTCTCACTCGGATTACGACGCATAAGGGTGGGGGTTTGTGGCTGACAACATCATCAGATGCCCCAGACAAATAGCGCTCTGGATGCTTCCGGCTGAAATCCAGTAACTCACAAGAAGAATCGGCTACATTTCTGGGACATTTTCTAGTCCATCGGCTAATTGCCGGAGGATTGAAATTACAGTCGGATTGCCATCCGATGGTTGGAAATTTGGACCGGCCATGAGGGGAAATCCATCGGCTGATAATGAACTAGCCGTCGGTTTTCCCCGAACATAGATGCCTACCTATCTATCTAGGAGCTTGCTGCTTGGCCTTGAGATTAGGTTATCATCCTAGAAGGTTCCAAGATTCGGAAAACATACCCAAACTCCAAAATCATGTGCTGAAAAACCATTTCATTACTATCACAACATGATTTATGATATTTTTTCATTCTTCAAGCAAGAGTATATTCAGAGACTACTTGAGCACTGGGGAGGGTTTGGAAACCTAAATGATGTGCGTGGGTCGCTATGAAATTAAACCCCCTATATATAATAAGTTTATAAAGAAAACAAGTGTAGACATACTAACGGCATGCTAGAAAATGGACTCATGTATTTATACAAAGCTTTTCAATGTAATGTAATAAATGCCTCCACTACGTATACAAAATATAAATCTTGGATTTAATAAGCATTTATTGCGTAGAAAATCCACTTTCACTTTCCAACAAGAAAGGCATTGAACTTTTTTTTCATCTAATATAGCATGTAATAAACGATTGCATCAAGCAAACAAAGATAAGAGCACACCACCAAGTTTTTTTGTGGAAGTCCATTGGCCTATTTGATCATCCAATTCATGAGTTAAAGAAAAAACCCGTGGTTTAGTAGCCAAAGCAACTTCGTCACTTTTGTGTACCCATCGGACTAAGCCCTTTCGGGTGATCTTAAATAAAAAAAGTTAACCACAATCTAGAGAGCAAAATTGGAAGGAGCCCATGAGCAATTCATGAGCCTCCAACTTATAAAAACTTAGAACTCAGATGCAAACCCCCAAAAGAGTGGACAAGGTAGTCATTGAATACTATTACCATATGACAACAATGAATAAAAATATGAATTGGATGAAACAAGTACATCTATTATCAATTTTATCTCTAAACCCTAGGGCCCCCTTTTGTACATCTACCTTCACTTCAACATTTGTAATAGCCTTTTAAAATATACACATTGAGAAAAAGAATACCTCTCCCTTATGTACACTAATGTCTCAAATAATACCCCTTTTTACACTCACATTAGGTCATACGTAGTATGAAGAGTCCACCCCCTAGGTTGAGCACTAGCACATATTTTACACTTAATACTGAGGTTAACCTTTTGAATTTATACGTTACTATAACTTTTTACTAAGATTATTATTTTCTTACAAGTAAGTTATGGTATGTTCCTTGATGTGCATGCTATCTATCTATGATATTTGAGTAAAAAATGATATTATTGGATAAGAGATGATAGCAATGCTTACATGATTTTATATGGTAAACCATAGGAATTGTTGTGAAAGGTGTACTTGGATGGTCTTTCTCATGGTTCTATTCCATGAGATAGTTATGTAATCTATGCATTATATGGATTTAGGATCTACCATCTTGTGTAAATCACAAAAAGCACATAGTGGAAGATAACTAACGGTAAGACCACGTGATCCATAGTGAGTATACAAGTCTTAGGCAACATGTCCTCTTCATTGAAAATCTGCAAGTGAATGACACATGACATTCTTTTTGCCTAGACTCATACATTGGTAGTGAAAAATTAGAATTATCAGTCAATCTAATCAAGTTTCAATTAAATGTCCATGATCATTTTAGACCCACTTCACTAACTATAGTAGGGATATAGCATACGATCAATTCATGGGGTTAGTCGCCTCCCAAAATGGGCATTTTTTAATAATTTTAATAATCCAATATCGATGGTACACTGTCCTTGTTGTTAAAATGTCATCAACAGTAACAAGCCTCGTGGGAAAACCAGGCCTTTTATATTCTTTAATACGGGTCAATGCACAAGACTTTATTCAAAAATTTGATGGACAAAGGTTTATTTATACAAGGCATGATGCCATTTCATATGTCAGAGGCACAACCTGAAGCTTCGAGAAGGCAGCCATATCTCAGTGTACCAAGGACAAATGGTATCTCATTTTCTTAGATCTGTGCAATGCCACTTGCCTTCGGCCTACGAAAGCCACACTCAACAAGAACCATATTCAAATCCATATTTAAAGACCACAAGAAATTGGCAAGGCAATCTATTAACTATTATGTTCAGTTCATTAAACAGAAGATCATCAAAATATGTTTGTGCTGTGAACCTTATTAACCCAAAAACTTTTGTACTACGGTGCCGGACACTTATAGCTAACAAATCCAATTTTGAGCGGCCAAGTTTGATGCTGAAAGAAAATCAATCAATTTAACTCATTTTAAATAGGTTTTCAAGTGTCTAACCAAAAAAAAAGGGCTTCTCAAATTGACTAGTTTGTGATGAAAACATAAAGGAATAAAGCATTATATGTTCATTTTCATTAGCACTCATTTATCAATACTAGTAATTTGCTAATTTGCCTTATCTTTGAACATCTATGGCTTCGTGAAAAAAAAGATAATTCAAATTGGAAAATGATAGAACGAAGCCAGAGCAAAGTTCTTTCTAACTGCATTCTAACATTGTGTCTAACTAGTGTGCAACATTTGCCTTGGTAATTCTAACAAAGGGAAAAAATATGCTAGTTGTAAGTGTCCGGCACTATATATATCTCATGCATAACATACACTAATTGTGGGAGTTTGTAGTAGTGTCCCGAAAGATTTTTGGGCACAATCGGTCAAAATTCTAATGTTCCAAGTTCAATTGGTTACATGTTGTGATCTTTCAGTTTTTCTTGATTAATTTGAGGTATAATCCATAGATTCTTCTAAATTGATCTGCAATTTCCCTGAAGTTTTGAACTTTGACCGGTTATTTCTAAAACTCCATTTGCCATCAAGTAGCGGTCAGTACTCCCCGTTCATTGGTCTGTAGAAGCTCTCTTACATGGAAAATGATAAAATTGGTGAAAGCAAAAGTTAAAATGGTTGAAGGGGCTGTATTCAAAATGACCAAAAGAAGAAACTCCCTCCCACCCACCAACTGCTGTCAGATTTACTAACTCACCACAAAGCATGTCACAATTGATTGTAGTGGTCGTAAGAGAGCAATGTGTATGGCATATTCAACGACTTGACCAAGATGTGATTTCTTGACGTGACCTACAAATCATATTGGAATGGAAGTACATAGTGTACAAGTTTAAGCAGTCACTTCACTTCTTGACTGATGAAAAAATTATCCTCTCATGCCGCTGAAGATGAGGTCATCCCATGGCACATGCTGTGCAGTTTGTGTGCAATGCACTTTTTCCTGCCACAAAAATCATTTGCCAAGATTATAGATATTTTATCATTAATATGGGAAATAGGACATTTGTACGCATCATACAGTTGATATATACTTTTTGCAAGGGTTCCGCCTGCACATGAGACTCTGATGCTGAAAAGCTGCAAGAACTCTTCACATGTCCTCATCTTTGTTACTTGTCACCCTTTCAGAATTCAATTCTGTGTAGTATTTACATACATTCTCTATGTCCATTTGAAATACATTTGACATTATAGGCACATTGCATTTTCTGACAATTCTTCAAATGAGGCATCATATAGATCATAGGATCATTAATCTGAAACATTTGTGAGATTTGACATTATGGACATATTGCATTTTCTGACAATTCTTCAAATGAGACATCATATAGATAATAGGATCATTAATCTGAAACGTTTGTGACATTTGCATGCTTGGGAAACAGTACTGGTAATTCTGGAATCTGGACTAATCATGTTCAACCACATCGTCCACATGCACACCTATGTAATTCCTCACAGTTCACAGGTGGACTAGGTTTCAGCTTTCGTCACAATCTTCACATCGTCCAATTTATGATTCCATGTTCATCAAGAACAGGTAGCTCAGTTACTTTCTGACCACTGTGCTTGATGTAATGTAGTTCACTTTTGAATGTGTCACTGTGGTAAATTATGAGGAGCTATGTAGAGTAAATTTGGCTCTTAAGTAACCAATTCAAGTTGGTGAGTGGCAAGTCTGTGCCAAAGAATTCAAAGGATGTGCACATACACTGACTGCAAGGAATATGCCAGAGATGAGCATCTGTAGAGTACAAGTTGCTGCAGAGTGACAATCATATGTTATTGTAGTTTTTGCTCTAAGTAAGTAGCATCAAAACCAGTCATGAGTTGACAATTTTGCATTTTGCACTCCACAGCTTGCATGAGAGAAACAAGCCAAATCCAAAGGAACAACACAGATGTACTCTCTGGAGATGCTAAACACAATGAGTAATACTAGAAGATAAAAAGATTATGCCACTTCTGCTGTGACAATGTAGTTGAAAATGAAGCACAATTTGTGTTAACTACAAGGATTACGGGTCATTAGCATTGTTTTTTGGCCACTTGAGGTAGATTTTAGGTATCCATTATACTAGGGAATAAGCCTTTGGACACCATCTTGATATACTTCTAGTACAGTACATTTAATATCAATATATGGCATTTCATTTCAATTCAATACATACCTAAAACTACTTCAACATATCATATAAGCATTTACTAACAAATAGCTAAATGGGTAAAATTTGCCTACTAAAACACTATGAAAAGTGGTTGCCAATGTAGATACAAATAGAGTTGACAAATCAGCAATGTAACAGCTGACAGGATTCTAATTGGAGCTCGTTGACAATGAACTAGAATCTCTTCTACATAGGCTGAACACTAAACACTTCAATAAGCATTATTCTCTCCAAGTCCTGGAATTAGATTCGATCACAAATGGCAGAAATTCACAACTACAACACCTCCAGGATCTGAATGTCTCTATAAAGATCTCACTAATATGTATACTGAAAAGCAATTCCAATGCAGCGTCATGTCAAGCTTAGCCCTAAGCCATCAAGATGTACCCAATATGTAGCCATTCGTGAAATGATAAAGTTTGCAAAATGTGAGTTTGCCATGAACAGATATGGACTTGGAGAGAATAATGCTTTTGAGCCTCACCAGCCTTCTGCTGTCTCAAACTTTTGGCCTCCTCGGTATTCTGCGCTGCAAAGCACCTGGTGCTCTCGTAGTTCGACATTGTCAAAATCCGAGCTGCTGATGAAGCAGGATAATATAAGATGAGAAGTGGAGATGTGAGAGATGCACGAGATCAGATTCATGATATGGGAGGGAGAGCGATCATTGCTTTCCAAGGGCATTCCAAGTATCCTCTGTTGCAGAGTCAGGAAGCTTCATAGTTCCAAAGCTTGAGTAATCTGCAACAGGTTCAAGCTCACGTGGCACTTCCTCCCCGTGATTCACATGGTTAAATGAACCGACATCCAATAAGTGATTGTATTCTCCTCAATTTCTAGTGCCCCCATCTCACATTGGATCCCCCTGTTGTCCTGAGCTTCACTTTCATGATAAGTTGTTACAAGTGATGTTTGTGTGAGATGAGGCATTCATTTGAACCTGCATGTTATGGTGCTTGCATTCAGAACGGAAGGGTCAGCCCGCACAGGGTTTGGGAATATTGACGAATTGTTTCAGAGTGCAATCCATTCAAACCACCTGTGCCCATCCTGTGTCTTTAGAAACGACTTGAGCAACAGCCAAAGTGGAATTTAGCATTATACCGGCATCATGATAGAAGAGGTTTAAACGTATTGATTAGGTTGCATGATCGATTACGTTTTCGAGAAGCTGCAAGTAGTAGCCTTCTAAAGTCTTACAGCAGTCACTCTAAGAGCAGTTGAGTGACATTGTTTCTCTAAGGACCGTATTTTATTTCTGCTACATTACATTTTAGCACAAAAATGCAGGGGTTATTCTGCTATGACTCATTGTTGCCTTCTCAAGAAAGCAATCACAATATGTCTAAGAGGAACGGATGCATTCCAAGTGCAACCCCTTTGAATATCCCCCCAAAGACATGTAGACGTATGATTCATAGATTTCTTTGGTATTTTTCTAAGCATCTCATTGGTCATTTGTGGTTTCCAGTGACCTGTTCTTTGTCAGCATTGTGAGCATTCGGCTTCAATTTGTTCCCCAGTCTACATAGTCCGAAGAGAAGTTTAATGCTGTCCGCAAGTTTACAAAAAAGTTGTTTCACTGGTTTTCTTGAGTACATTATTTCATTCACAAGATTGATGCAAAACAGCGTAGATGGTTGAGCAGAGTTGCTACTTGGACAAACAAATCCTCTAATATTATTCTGTGATCATGCGTATCCAAGATTCAAAGCGAACATCGGCGAAAATTTTATCTTTCGTAGACAACAAAGTGAACGCATTGGACTGAACTGCTCAAGGGAAAGTAAATTGGTCACGTGTAAATTAGTCGACATTTGGCTATCCTCAAATGTATTACCTGCTTAGTGTACTGGCCGATTTCTGCTATTCACTAAGATTTCCAAGTACACAATCCAGGTTGATTCGGACAAAATGGACCTTTTTATTATTACAAGACCGAAATTGGGCACTCCTCATGAAGTATGTCTGCCAAGAACCCATATCCTCAACTACAAACACTAGGATATTTCGAGCAGCAAATGCAATGCCAGCCAAGTTTCGTTTCATCATTGCTTGTGAGCGTGTTGCATAGTTGAAACAGAATGTGTCTCCAGGCTCAGTGTTAAATCTGAGATCCGTTGAATACTAGGATGAAATTTGTTCAGTCGAGCTTTGATGCATTCGTTTCAATCAATTAAATTCTATACAATTCTCTCTACTATTCACAGAAAGGTACTTCTCACAAAATACAGATTTCTACTGCTTGGGAGTGACGGCCTCCTGGACTCTGGTAGGCGTTGCCCAAAGCATCACCGGTCTGCTGCAAAAGGCTGCCAGCTCCATTCTTGGCTTGAGCTGCCTTATCGGACGCGGCTTGTGCAGCGTCGGAAGAAGCTTGCTTTGTTGGCTCCCACTTCTCGCCTGCAACATTACCTTTGCTTGGTTGGCCTTGTCCTGCGTGGCTCAAGCGGCATTGGAAAAGGCTTGCTTCGTGTCCTCCCACTTCTACCCAGCGACATTACCGGCCCGGTTAGCCTTGTCCCTGGTTTGCCCTCTCTTAGGTAGCTCCAGCGGCATTCTGCTACAAAAAGAAATTTACTGAACACTTCATTACACATTGTTCTCTACAACTCTCGGACTTGGAATCGATCGCAATGTCAGCAATTCACTATTATAAACTACTTCACCACCTTCAGGATCTGAATCCCTCTAAAGAGATCACACTAATATGTATACTGCAAGGCTGTTCGTATGCAATTTCATTTCAGTGTACTGAACGCATTCTACTGAACTGAACTTTGCTTCACCTCGAGCATCTGGCAATTTCTCACATGATTGTTGGATCTCTATCGGAACTTGACTAATTAGCACTAGTAAGCCTCTCCCATGCCCAAAAAGATTCAGAAGGAAAGAAAAAAATAACAAGGGATCCGCAACATGACAAGAGTGATGCATTCCCAAGCCATTGCATGGCTTTAGTGCAATCATGGCTAGATAAACAAGTGCGAAGGGTTACCTAGTCCTCTTCACGAAGGCTGTTCCTATATGTGTGCACACAATCATACTTTCGTTTTCAAGTATCTAAGCGTTTCGGTGAATAACCAACTTGGGAATTTTTACCCCCACTCACTATGAACAATCATCAATATGTCGGTTCAAGTTCAACTGCAAGTGGTGTTCTTCCCGTGATTCACATGGTTAGATGGACTGACAACCGATAAGAGAATGATATATTCTCCATTTCTAACCCCCATTTCAAAAACCTCCATCTGACATTGCTTGGGGCTGTTGTCTACCCTTCACTTTCATGATAAGTTGGTGCACGTGATGTTTGTCTGAGGTGAAGGTGTTTATTTAAAGCTGTAGATGAGCAGCATGTTATGGTGCTTGTATTCATAACGGAGGGGTCAGCCCATAATATTCATAACAGGGTTTTGAGAATTTTACGGGTTCTTTCAGAGAGCAATCCTTCTAAATCACATGTGTCATCCTGTCTTCGCAACGATTTGAGCAACAGCCGAAGTAGATGACATCATTATAAAATAGGTTTTGATGCGTTGATTAGGTAACGTGACTGATTATATACACAGGAAGCTGGAAGTATTATCCTCCATGAGTTTTACAATAGTCACTCCAATAGTACTTGGGTGACATTATTTCTGTGAGTACAGTATTCTTATTTTAAAACAACAATACAATTTAGCATGCACGAGCAGATCCGCTATGAGTCACTATTGCCTTCTCAAGGAAGATTTACATATATGTCTAAGAGGAACGGGCACATATCATGTGCAATCCGTCTAAATTTCACTTTGAGATTCTTAACTGAAGGCTTCATAGAATTCTTTGATATTTCTCAAGTATCAGATTGGTCATTTGCAATTGCTAGTGATCAATGATCGGCGAGAACCGGCAGTTAGTTTCAGATGAAACGGTTGAGTTTGAGAAATAGCCGGTTGAAGTTCAAGACTTCAGGAGAATTATCGATCACTTTAGAAGAATCTGTGGAATATATCTAAAATAAAAAATGAAAAACCGAAGGATGTCAACATGTAACCGATTGGACTTGCAAACACTAGTATCTCCACCGATTATGCCCAAAAATCTCCCCGATCACTGCTAGTGATCTATTTCTTTATCGGCAATTGTGAGCATCCGGCTGCAATTGCTTCTCCGCTGTCTACACTTCGAGGGAAATGAATAGAATTTAATGTTAAAGCTAGTTTGCACAATAATTGCTCATGACGGTTTTACCAGAACATAGTACCTCTTTCGCGAGATTAATACAAAGTGCGTGATCAAATACAACTCCCACTTTGAAAATGAAAATTTCTCTGGAGTTATTTGGTGGTTATGTATATCCAAGATTCAAGTTAAGTAAACAAGGTGAAAGTTTCAAGTTTCACAGACAACAACAGCGAACGCACTGTACTTCACTGAAATTTTCGTCAGAGGAAAATAAAACCCCAGGAGGAGCCGGTTGTGCGTTAATTGATCTTCATTCGAGTAACGGACAGCAGGACCGTGAAGAGAGGGCACGCTCAATTCGTTTAAAAAATAAACGAGGTGATAATATAATGGGTTAAAAGCTTGCAACCATCGATTGTTGTCATATGAATTACCTGCTCGACGTACGGCTGAATCCACAATTCACTTACAAAAAATCCCGGAGTACACAAACCAGGTCTACACGGACAAATTAGACCTGTCCACTACTACAAAACCGAAGTTGTGCACTCATGAAGAATGCTTGCGAATAACTCAGATGCTCACCCTACACCTGAAATGTTTTCAGCAGCAGATCCAATGCGAGCCATAGTTTACTTCACCAGTGAATGTAGACGTATTGAGGAGTCGAGGACAGAATGTGTCTACAGACTCAGTGTTAATCTCAAATCCCATGATACTGACATGAAATTTGTTTCAAAAAGCTGAGTGCATTGACTTAGATGAATTGAATTCTATACAATTCTCTACTATTCACATAAAGGAGGTACTTCTCACAAGAATCAAATTTCTACTGCTTAGGAGTGACAGTCTCCTTAACGCTCTGATACGCATTGCCTAAAGCATCACCGGCCTGCTGCAAAAGACTACCAGCTCCATCCTTTGCTTGAGCTGCCTTGTCGGATGCGGCTTGTGTGGCATCAGAGGAAGCTTGCTTTGTTTGCTCCCATTTCTCCCCTGCGACATTGCCAGCTTCCTTAGCCTTATCTTGCGTGGCTCCCGCCGCGTTGGAGGTGGCCTGCTTCGTGTCCTCCCACTTCTGCCCAGCGACATCACCGGCTTGATTGGCCTTGTCTCCGGCAGCTCCTGCTACCTCGTTAGCCTTATCTTGGGTGGCTCCAGCGGCATTCTGCTCAAGAAAAGACCACACTCTTTAGAACGAAATTGTCCCTCAACATCTCCTAACAGACGGCCTAACATCCAATCACAAAGGGCAGCCATTCACTCATACCACTTCAAGCCTCGTCTCCGTGGTGCTTTCCAATTCCCACTCAAATTACTATGTACAGAAACTTAGACACAAAGTACTCAGAACATTGCAAGGTACTCAGAACAGAGGCATCCTCGCTACGTGAAATGACCTATCGCGGCGGCCTGTTCTCACATCGAGAACCACCCACGATATAATCTTGAGCATTTGATCCCTTACAACTGTAGAACATGACATACTTCTTTACAGATGGTATCATAATGAGCTCACCTTGGTTGCCTGTTGAGCCTGACCAGCCTTCTCCTGGCCTACATTCTTGGCCTCCTCAGTCTTCTGGGCTGCAGAGTCCCTGGTGCTCTCGTAGTTCGACATGGTCAAGATTCTAGCTGATGATCGCTGTGAGTCGAAATCGGTAACGAGATGGAAACACAGAAACGAAGATGTAAAAAGATGCACTGTATGGGAGATAGCTGATGCGAATTGTGCTTGATGCAAGACATGGTTTTGCGGTGGATATATATACAAAGAGGTGTGGGACATGTGGCAGCCCCACAATGAACTGCCTTTATAAGAGTGCCACGTATCCTCATTTTGCACAAGAGGGTTGCTGCAGCAGAGACTTCCTGTAAAACCTGACTTATCTAGATTCTAGAAGAGGTGTGACTTGTGAATCATACAGTAAGATTTTCCTAGTAAGATTTTGTTTTTAGTTTTGTTTTTAGTTTTGTTTTCACTATGGCACCAAATTGTCCTCTTGGTGTGAGTTACCATTCAAAATTGCGTGTTGCTACAACTTTTTACCAACTGAGTCATTTTTTACCAACTGAGTCATTTTTTACCAACTGAGTCATATCATATTCTTCACTATGCATACTAACTACACTAATAGTCTTATTAGTGCGGGCCACAGTAATTTTCTACAGCCCACGCTGATTTTCATAATGAGTATCAATGTGGGCCACATTAATTTCCAACTCACATAAAATTTCTAGTAGAAAACTAACATGGACCACACTATTTGTTCTTTTAGAAATGAATGTGGGTAGTTATTTTATTTTGTGGTACTTTTGTCATATGACTAATATTCAATGTTTTGGCTAGAAATCTTCATGAAGACTTAGGGGAAGACCCGGGGTCTTGGACCCATGTTAATTCCACCTTATTTAGAAAATTAGTGTGGCCCACGCTAATTATTTCCACACTAATTTTCTGCCCAAAGTAATAGGACTTTAGTCTACTTCTGTTATTTGCGTGCCTAGATTAGAGCGTCTTGAATCTCAGGTTTTTATGTTATCCAATACCAGTTGTTTCCCCTTTTGATATTTACGCCAGACCTTTGAGCACATCTCATCAATGGTCGGGGTGAATCGATACTTTTTACAAATGAACCGATTGTTATGGGCAAATAACCGGATGTGGAAGAAGGCAATTGGATGGGCATCCAATCTACAAAGGGAGGAAACCGGATATTGACGAGTACTAATTTTGAATTCATAGCCGACCACCGGGGGTATGTGTCGTATTGGGAGGGTCATGGGGAGATAGTGGTCCACCCCCCCCCCCCCCGCCATTTCTCCACTCAGTCAGCCATGGTAGCCCTTGCTCCTCGCCATGGTCGCCTCAGTCTTTGCCCTGCTCTTGGTCGGCCTTCTCCTCGCCTCGCTCCTCACCCTCGTCGGCTTGCTCTTAGCCTCACTCCTCACCCTGCCTATGGTTGGCCTTGATCAAAGGTAAGTTTTTGTGTTTTTGGTGTAGATATTTTTTGTGTTTTGGTGTTTTTGGTTTACTGATTTTAGGGTTTAGTGGTAGTGGTGTGTTGATTGTTGTTGGTAGTTCCAAGAACGTGGTTTAGGGTGTTGGTTTGTTGGGTTTAGGGGGTTTGTTGGCACTTAGGTGATTTTTTTTGGGTTTTGGTAGATATCTCAGTTTAGGGTTTAGTGATTGTAGTGTGATTCCTTGCCTCGCTCCTCGCCATGGTCGCCCAGCATTTGGCCTCGTTCCTCGCCCTACTCCTGCTCGACAACCTCCTCGCCCTAATCACCTTGTTCTTCACCGCGCTCCTAATCCTACTCCAGCCTAGCTTGCTCCTCGTCTACCTCCTTGGTATGGTTGTCCTACTCTTGCTCTTCACTCTAGTCCTCACCTTAGTTGTCGCAACCCTCGCTAGCTCCCTTTAACTATATTGACCATTTTCATTTCTAATTTTCATTCACTAGCAAGGGTCACGAACGCTAACCCTTCGCATTCCACCGTGCTAATGGTTAGCTCCTCCTACCTCAGACCTTATAGTTCATAGGAGGGAAACCAACCCTCCTACTTTGCTTTCGGGACTCACCCCTTAATCGGTAACAAATTCTTAGATGTGGACTTCCATTCATGGAAGTCCAATCTTATGTTGATCATCACGTTGCCGGAGCAACACTACAACAACCCGAACCATACTAGGCAACTATGCCCTCACATTGGGCCAAAGCTCATGGAGGTTATGCCGTTTGGCCTTGGATGGGTGAGGCCACACATCACCTTATCCATATAAGCCTCTAGAACTTTTGGCAGGGTCCCAACCCCACTGACAAGAAACCTTTTGTCCCTCTACCAAGAGTTGGGGCCAAGTAGACATTTTCCCTGAGCCCCTAGGGCTAGAAGCCCCCAACAGCTTCAGAACACCATAACTTCCTTGTATGATGTCTGATGCTAACAAGCAACCACTCCATCGTCATTTGCGTTTCACGTAGATGCCAATAATCCCCTCATTTGCCTCATTCAGGCAGGTCTTGAGGAAGTTATGCCTGTTCAAACCTTGGCAGTCCCGGGAGTCACTCCCAGGCCACTGCAGTACCAGGACAACGCCCCACTCAAATTGCCATATCTCCTAGCTCACACATCCAATTGAGGTGTTCTTGAGCATTCTAGATTCAACATGCCATATGCTACGCATAGCTCATGGCCTTACCCTCGTGCCTCCTAGTCTCCATGGGTGAGAGGCATTCCCAACGCCCAAGGGCCTCACCCACACTAGGATCACTTGGGCCCTCTCACCAACGGCGCCACAAGTCCTGGGTGTCACTCTAGGGTCCCCCTTGTGGCCATGGTGTTCGGGCACTCCTCATGGAGAGGTGCGCAACATTGGTCTTTATTCCTCGGCTCAAAGGTAAGTTTTTGTGTTTTTGTGTTTTTGTGTGTTTGGGTGTACATCTCAATGTTGTTGGATTGGGGTTTAGTAGTTTAGGTGTGTTGGTTTTTATTGGAAGTTAGAGGGGTGTGGTTTCGATTGATAATTTGCTAGGTTTAGGGGGTTTGGTGGAATTTGGGTGAGTTTTTGTGTAGATCTTGGAATTTTGGGTGTAGATCTCGGTGTTGTTGGTTTGGGGTTTAGTAGTTTAGGTGTGTTGATTTTTGTTGGTAGTCAAAAAGATATGGTTTCAAATATTGGTTTGTTAGGTTTAGGGGGTTTTTTGGGATTTGGGTGAGTTTCTATATGTTTGGCTGTAGATCTCGGTGTTGTTGTTTTGGAGTTTAACAATTTAGGTGTGTTGGTTTTTGTTGGTAGTTAGAGGGTTGTGGTTTTGGGTGTTGGTTTGCTAGGTTTAGGGGATTTAGGGGCCACCATCTTCTTTTTGTTTTTGTGTTTGTAACCCTTCTACTATTTACAACAGCTTTCGCAGTCCAACAATTCTGAGGCCACTCCTTAAATTCCTACTTTAATAATAGAGTTAGTTTTGAACTGAATGGTTTTTTTTGTTGTTTTCTGAATTGATTGTGTAAGTTCTAAGATTTTTTTCCTGGTTGGGTGCACATGCCCACATTATTGCATCAACACACCGGTAGAAGGAAATTGGGTTTCATTTGTGAACCACTTTAGCTTAGGTATTGGTACATTGTTTGCAGTGGATTTCTTTTGTTAGGTATGTGCCTATTATGTTTGCCTTGTAGTCGTATTCTAGGATCTTTGTTGAGTCCGGAAATTTTGTTTTGACATAGCAAAATGATAAAAATGCTTTATAAAAAATCGCAAAATGATGATACAACACATATTCAAACATCGTCATCATCTGAAGATTGTACCTCTCGTCCAGGTCTGACTCCAATAGAAATTGTTATGGGTCAATGAAAGAATGCATGGTATACTAAGTTTGATTGGATTGAATTTAATTCTATAACGGGTAGGGTTTTTTACAAAATTTATAAATAAAAAAGAGGCAGATCAACCTTCACCACTACGGGCAATATTAACATCCGAATAACAACCTTTCAAGACTATAGGAAGAGTAAAAAAGCATGGGTGTTTGACTCATGCAAAAAATTAAAAAATAAATAAAAATTGCAGAGACGAATCAATTATGAATGGAGTCATGTATTATTTGTTCCAAGCAGTCATGTACCATATGTATTATTTCTTTCTTTATTATATAAAGCATGAAATCATTTTCTTTCAAAAATTTCCTAGTTTGTATTCTTTGGTTGTAAATGTAAAAACTAATATGAAAGAGAAATTTTACTATGATGAGAGAAGTTGTCGTGAAATTTTAATTTACATTTCATCAAAGATTCAAAAAAAAATCTTAGATAGGGACCAAGACTTGAGATTCTTTGGTATTATGGTAGATGAGTCTACGGATATTTCTAATAAGCCGTCTTGTTGTATTTGTTAGTTTTCTAGAGGAAACTCTTTCTCTTTGCATTTTTATTGGATTATTATATAAATGCATGTATAATATTTGAAATATTAAAAAAAATACGAAAGAATGGGGATTAAATTTTAACAAATATGTGGTATTTGGGTCTAAAGGAGCATCAATTATCATCGGCAAACTAAATGGTGTTGCAGCGCGTTTGAAAGACAAGATAAACTTGTTTTTCACATCCGTCCATTATGTTTCACATAAGAGATGTATCAAAAATTCCATCTTATAAGGAGATGTATTAAAGAATAAATTCACTCTTGAATTCACTAGCAATGCAATTAAAAAAGTCTTGCAAGTCAAAAAATGCGTTGATTTTGTTGCAAGAGGAGTTTGTTGTGTCTACCAATTGTTTAAAAATATACCCAAAATTTAGGTGGTTGTGACGATGGCAAGCCGTGACAACCATTTGTGATTCTTTAGAAATTTATTTTAAAGATAAATATGATGCTATAGAGGATAAAGTTGGTTTAATATATTTATAAAAATTTACACGTTTAAATACATTTATGTGCTATATTTTTTTCTTGTATTTTTTATGTTTTATCCATGTTATTACGTTTATTCTAAAATAAATTTATAAACATAATTACAATAAGTTTGTTGGTAAATGCTAATATTGTCTAAATTTGTATATTTTTCGTTGAAGATATTACTAATTTGAATAATGAGAGCTCTAATGAGCAAACAATATATCATATTCTTTCTTAATATAATCCTTAAGAAGGATATCTAAAGAAGTTAGTCAATGATGTCATGTAATTTGTTGTACAACGTCCGAACATATATATGATTTTAGGTGTAGTAGATTGTGAAATTTTTGTAGAAATTTATCCCTTTAAATAAATCCTTATTTATTATAAATTATATCTCAATATTGATTATTATTATTATTATTTATTTAAAAAATTACACAAAACTTTGCATGCTAGAAATATAGTTCTTCAACTAGACACACATCAAGTCTCACTTCTAGAAATGTATTATACAAGCCGTGGTACAATTTTCACAACGTATCTCCGTACCTGCCTTCTAAATCTCATCAATATACATATAATATTCACTAAGAATCAAGTCTTTAAAATTAGCTCAGCTAGCTACCTCAGATTATGAATCATGTTCGCTTTAAGATTTCATTGTTTGTTTTCCAGTAAGAATCACACCTTCTAACTTTGTTCGCATGTAAAACACCTCACTAAAAACACACATCTAAAATTTCACATTAAGATTCTACTCCCATAATGCATAATTAAAAAAATAACCAAGTCTCAAAATTTGTCATTTTATAAATGAAGTGTAGAAGACACAACCATTGCATTAAGTTTTTTCTACACTTATTCTTGTCACCTCAACACCCTCAAGCTTCTTAATGCTTGGAAACATTGTAAAAACCTCTCACACTCTTAAGAATAATCTAATTCTCTAAATTTCAAGACCCCGAATATCTAAAACAATAATGACAATAACTAAACATTCCAATTTTTTTCTTTAAATATCCAACATTTGGACCCCTTCAGCCAATAGATTGTATTTGAAGTTAAAATACAAGGATGTTTTTGGCGGCTAAGGTTTGGCCGCCGCCGCTTAGCTACATCCAACCTAAATAAAATTTTGCTCTACCCGGTCATCAAACTATGATCGGTCCTCAACCAACTATAACTAGTGTACAAACTAAAATATAACTACACTAACATCAATCTACTAATATATATAGAGACTCAACCAACTCATTTAATTTACTAAATTTCAACCCCTGACCAGCACATATTACGATAGCGAAATTGAAGGAGATAAATATCATAAAATTGAAATGATACAAGATAAAACGATATATGACCTCATTTACAATGGAATTCAAAAACATTTTACTTTGGCAATACAATAAAATTTGGATTTGAAAACAACCATATCATGATTACGTTTGAAATATTGGGTTCTATCAATGTGTCGTTTAGACAAGTTAGTTTGGATAATTTGAGTGTAGTTGATTTAAAAGTATTATGTGGGTAATATCAAATTGAACGTGAAATTGGAGAACGAAAGATCTTGCCATTAGTAAATTTGCTGCATAAAAAAAATATTTGCATTTAAATTACAAGTGACTACCAATTGGTTGGACAAAAGTTTCAAAGATATTTGGTCAATGATCATTTGGAATCACACCTTGAAAATATGAAAATTTGTTAATTCTAGCTAAGATAGCTAGAATGTAATGTGTTAATACGGCGTTTTGAGACAAAATTCGGCGAGAGGATGACAAACCATAACCGAAAAACCCCCGAGTCAAAATTTGGGGGGTTCGAAAGAATGAGACCGGTGGTGGAGGGGCCCAACTTTTTTTTGATAGGGTATAAAGACCCCTTCCTCTCATTTTGAAATTTCTTTATTCTTTATTATTGTTGGGCGAAACCCTACCTTTAAGTAGTTAAGAAAAAACTTTATCTTTTCATTTCTCTAGTAGTAAGGCTTGAAAAAACCCTTTCCTTACCTTCTCCTAATTAGAATGTGTGTTTGTAAACACACAAAATTCTTTTTTTTCCTCCTTAGAAGTAGGTAAGAGTATATATTTAAAAATTGAGGCATTGTAGACCTTCACCGCTGATGGTATGAATGTTCAGTTTACCATCTAGAACCAATTTTTTCTTTTCTTATAAAGATTTTTAATAACTATTCATAGTTGTTTTTCATTTGCAATTTTGTTGAGATAAAAATTAATTATGAATTTACAAAGTTGGAGTAAAAACTATGATGTTTATTTGGATAACAGCTACTAGATCAGACATGTTCGCCTTATCAAAGTTTTAATCTAAAAAAATGTTTTTTTCAATTAGAAATTTTGTTTGGCTTTCCAAGGCCGCTTATAAAGTGTGATTCAATTGAATAACGAATTAGATATGAATTTTTAAAGGTCGGATACATAGTTTAAGACATTCTAATTGGCTGTTGCATTACAGGGAGGATGGTAGATCTATCTCGGTATAATTTACCAATCTTATATTTTTTCTCATAGAATATTTTGATATATTTTCAAGAATGTTTAAAACGTTTGATTTGACTGAGTTATGAATTATATATGAATTTTCAAAGGTGGGATACTTAGTTTGAGCTCTTCTAGTTAACTGTTGTATTACAGGGAGGCTGCTAGATCTATCTCCATTTAACTTGCTAGTATCATATATTCTCCTAATAGATCTTTTAGAAATTTTTCCAATGATGTATGACAAGCCCAATCCAAGTAATAGCAAATTAATTATGAATTTTTACAGTTGGAAGTTAGATAGGTTAGGTGAAGGTAAAGGAATCGGTTGAATAAACATCGTGCTTCCAACTTCATAATTTTTGTAATTCTTATCCGATTGAAGTGAATTTTAGATCTCTAGAAAGCTAATGATGTGTATTAATTGAATTAAGTATAGGAGGCCAAAATTATAGTGCATTAGAATGACGTTTTAACCATTGACTAACCAAGCTCTACAACCAAGTTAGCTACAAGGAAAGAGACAAGGTTAATGTCTAGGAAGTGAAGCAAAGGCAACGAGGTAGCGGCTCGGTCTACATCAAGCCCAACCAAATGAGGAGCAGTAAGGTAAACTAATTAACTTTAGCCTTTTATTTAGGATTGGACGGAGCACGGCCAAGGTATGCATTCTTAAACTCACTCACCTATCTCGTAAGATCAAGTGGGTTGATCACTTGACCGTCAAGGGAGTACCCAACTCCATTGTTCTCGGGGCCTCTTGATATGTTTTGTGGTAATAGTTTTGATTATTAGAAAAGTTTCATATGTGTTGAAGTCAGATTAATCACCGACATGACACCGACACCAATAGATTAAAGACACATTTTAAAAGGAGGAGGTTGTTTTAACATGGAAGAGGACATTAGTAGGTGGGCCCACATTTGAGAAGATGGAAATAACTAGATGGCACATACGAACCAGTGTTGAACGGGTATGTTGTAAAGTGCATATAGGGGAGGCCTGGTTTTTGAAAATTTCTTGGAAATGTAGAACATCGAGGTATTGATATTACAAAGGTTTTGTATTTTCAAGGTAAGGTATGTGTATGTGGTCTTGTAAAATTTCTTGAATTTTAGGGTACGTGTTATGGTGTGATCTTTTTTCATATACCAGGGTGCCCAATGCAAGGGTATGGTATGTCATTTTAAGGTTTTAAAGAGAGAATTTAATTAATTAATAATTTAATTTAAAATAAAATAAAAAATCCAAAACAGATGAAGCATGAACTTGAGCAAACTGATCAAATTGAATCATGATTTGAATTTATCAAATTGTCATGCTTGACTAAGTATTGAATCGGATCAACATGGACTACTTCGACCAACATCAGTTTAATCAAACAAAGTTGAATTGATAAAAAACAATCAAACAATGCCCTCAAGCTAAATCTCACTCTAGCTCACCCGCTGCAATCAACTCCTCTTCATGAATTTCGAGCAACTCTGCTTCATCATTGAAGAATTGAGTGATGTCACTCTCACTAAGTGTATCTGTGCGGGCATCAAAAGGCCAATTCTTTTGAATCATGACAAGGGCATTGAGATTCTCCGTACCAAGTCTACAACGGCGAAGGGATGTGAGAATGCCAGCAATGGAAAAGATCCGCTCACACTCAATTTGACTACCTGGTATGCCTAGAAACTGTCGAGCAACAAAAGCAACAGTTGGGAAACGCGATTCATGTTCCTTCCACCACAATAACGGACAAGCAACATTAATTGGTTCAACAACAAGACGCCGGAAGAGGCTGAGCTCGCCAAGTAGCAGCCCCTTGCTTGCTTCAGCTGTAGAAGCTGGTGCACCGAACAAAGAAGTTTGGGAGACATGCGGGACGATTAGAGCGGTTGGTTGTGCAACAACAGTGGGAGACAAAATTATAGCCACTTTGACCAACATGGGTACTGATATCCCTAGTTTTTTACCACTTACTTTTTACTTCTACGCATGATAGTTTCTTTTCCTCTTCCCTTCTCCTTATCTCTCACTCCAAGAACCCGCTTGTTTGAGAGGGAAACCCGAACTACATCCAATCTTCTCAACCCTTTCCATTTCAAAAAATCACAAGCAATCAATAACCACCGTGCCTTGGCAAGAAAGCAAACGGCACTACCATCGTGCCAAGAAACCACTACCAAGAGGATTTATAGGACTCCTCTTGTGGTATATCGTCATCTCTCTTTTTCGGCTTTAGCTCTCTCTCTCAATCTCGCCGGAGGCTCTTTTTTCTCTTTAGTTCTCTCTCAGTCTTTTTAGGAGCTCAACTTTTCCATGTGATGTGGTTGAGTTCAAGATGATTGTCTCTTCATTTTTTTTCGATGAATAAAGAGTTACCTTTGCTTGCAATATGAGGTGGTCACATAGTTCAACCTGGTCCAATTTTGGTAATGTACTGGATGCGGCCGGTGCGGGGTGGCCGGTGCGGTGCGGTCGGTGTTCAATCTTGGTAGTATATCTCGGATTATGAGTGAAGTCGTTTGATGAGAAAGAGGATTAAGTATGTGCGAAGTGATATGTCTTGAGGTATGTGTGGAACAGTCTGTGATATTCTCTATAAAAATTCTACGTGCTTCATTTTGGTTCCGTTGCCGGGACCTCAGAATTTAAGCATAAGGGTGAGAGCACGAAATTATTAATATGTCTGGATAATTTTAGAGTTTAGTCCAACTGAGTAACTTTCTCTAATATGGGAGACGTCTTTGAGTGAACTAAGCATAAAGATGAAATCTTTCAAGCTGTCTGTAAGCTTGATTCTTGATTCCTTGTTCTTGATTAATGGAATACCAAACATAAAACCCATGTCATGTTGATAACGTCTGACTGAGTGGTGTTTTCATTTTATTCACACTATACGAGGCATTATGTCACTCTATCAGTACCAAGACTTTGGTGTCGTACTCATCCACCACCTTCTTCGCCACTTCATGGCCAACATAATCTTGTAGTAACTCCAATCCCTTGAAACGTGGATCGAGCATGAGAGCAAGCATGTTCTGAGCTTGCCCTTCATCGTACTTACGGGAAAAAACAAGAAAAGGCCTCAACACCGCTGCTACTTGTCCTGCCATCCGTCCATAGAGAATTTCGAGCTCTGAGTCAAACTCGCTACACTCCAAGGGCGGTTCAATTGAATTGTGTGCAAGTTGTTGCGCCTCCATTTGCACCATCAACTTCAACGCCCCTGCTAGAGCATCACTGAGCAACCAGAACCTGCGAGTTTGGTTTAGAACGCACTGTGACACCACAGGGGTCAATGTCTCCGTCACAGCTCGAGCAATTGCCCATGTGAGACCTGTTGGCACACGAGCTTGCAATGATATAGACTGCCGCCTGTAGCAAATATTTATTGCATCTGCATACCTGCACACACACCATTGAATTCAGCTTGCATATACCGGAAAGCAACAATGTTGGAGCATGTTCCACCACAACATGCAGACAATTTAAATGTTGAGTTACCATTTTAAATGTTACCAATAGCTCTAATTGTTGAGTTACCAACAGACAATTTAAATGTTGAGTTACCAACAGCTCTAATTGTTGCTATAACTCAAAAGTAATTGGGATGAAACATGAAACCTGTCACATATCAACAGCAGGAGCTCGAGCAGTCACAGTAACTACACACCACAATAGCTTAATGTTGAGGGTTAGTTTAATGAACACCTAATCTTCAAACTTTGCAGCTTATATACTGGAAAGTGTGGATGTCTGTAACAATAAATAGATTGTTTGCAATCAACAGGAGACGTTTGACTCTACTACAGGTGACATACTAGAATCAAATGCACATGTCAATTGACATTTTTGTTTCGTTTTTGAGAATGTCATGTAACACTTTGGAATTGAAGTTGACCGTCAGATGAAATTTATCAAACATATACACTGATGTTCTTCAGTGAGTCTACCTAGAAAAAATAAAGCAGACCAGTATAGTGCCACTACTGTTAAGCACCTGTACAAAACTAGGCCTCAATTTTTACCTAATTATCATGTTGATATTTTATGACCCCTATCTTTGCATCAAATTCACCCTAACATCTCTCACAAACAATTTACTGTGTGTTGTTCACAAACAATCTCACCCTATGCGCTCTTGTGAATCTTTGCAATTGTGCCCTGAATTTTAACCCCAGCGGAGACTTTCATTTTAAGCATTCAAGAGGCTCACTTTCTAGAGAACTAATTCTTTGAGCATGACAAATTTTCTAGAAATAAGTGATATATGGTACCTAAATGGTTTGTATGTGGGACTCGAGGAGCGGGAGTAATGTGGAGCACCAAAGCGGCAAAGCCCTGTAGGATCTAGGAGGCTGCCGGAGGTAAGGGGGGTAGAGACAAGGGTGGAAGCGGCATTCTTGCTGCTCCTCGACACTCTTCCCCCCAAGCCACCCACCCCCTCAAACTCCGAAAGGGCACTGTCAGCAACGGCCACCCTAATACGACCTCCATAAAACGCACCGCTCACAAGCACATCCTCACTTCTCCCCCAAGGATCCCCCCGAAACCAGGTACCGCAGGTGCAGCTGTTCATGATGCCTGCACGAACCAGAGATCCACCTCCCACCAACGAAACACATCGCCGACGAGAGCTCCCTTAGAAAACGCCGCCGTTGATGCTGCTTATACCTTGATGCTGATGTAGCTGATCGCCGGAGGATTCACAGCATACCGTAGCCAAACACCGGAAGGACCACATCGTACCACAACAGATCACCAAGAGAACTCCAGAGTGCCACAACCGATCGCGGGAGAGAACATAGCGTGCCGCAGCCACCACTTGAAGCTGCCAACATCTGCTGCTGGAGATTGCCGACAGCTAAACGCCGAAGGGAACTCCCACAGAAACGTCACTTACCTCGCCTGAAGAGAGCCGAAAGTGCTGCAACCACCCCCGTAGTTACACACCTGCCGTTGGAGACTGCCACCACCCCGATCAGACACACGGCCCAGATCCACAACACTAAACTCATAGCAAGAGAGGCAGAGATCTAGAGCAGATACGATTCATCACTTCAAATCTCTTAGAAACATTAGGAAAACTGTGAGAGGCCCAGATCCATATCACCAACCCATTGCAAGAGAGGTAGAGATTTAGAGCAGATCTCTTGGAAACAGCAGATAAACGGTGAGAAAGAGAGAAATAATTTAGTTTTAGATCAGAAGAGAGAAACCGCCTCTGATTTCTTGAAACAGTAGATAATCGAGAGAAAGATCAGCTACACTGACTTTTTGAGAAAACCCAATGAGGATACAAAAGGTGAACTTCACCACCGAGCTTCAAAAATTGGAGTATAGATTATAGCCGCAACCATCAGAACATTCTTCGAAAGTGCCTAGCTAGACTACAAAGAGGGAAACTCACTAGCAGATCCCGGAGAGAACTACATGCGGTGACTGTGAGACTTGTACTAAACTACAGTGGAGCTGCCGGGACGAGAGAAGAGCTACAGAGGAGCTGCCAGACCGGAAGAAGCTAGGAGCTGCGGAGGACCGGCCAAAGCGAGAAAGGTGTTGGTTGGAGCGATTGTGGAGCTGAGGAGCAGCAGTAATTGGAGCGACTGAGGGGCGGCAGGAGCAACTAGAGGGGCATCAAAGCTGTTGCCAACACCCCCGACGAGCTACTGCCTGTGGAGCTTATTCATCCCAACAAACCAGATTCAAGCATTCAGGAGAGTCCTGTTCGAAATTGGAGTACTCTCGAATACACTGATTAATCATCAACTGTAGCTGCAAGTACTCCAGCTACCGCACCAAAACCAAAGGTAAGTTCTAAACCCTTACCAAATTTCTTTTTTGCAGAGGCACATAGGCACGCACATAGCAAAAACTAGTCACACATAGTTGTTGCTTGAGTAGTCTGGTGTTGCTTGCTGAATTATTAGTTAATTTGTTTGATTGTTCTGAATATTAGTTTGTCCATTAAAGATGAAGGTTGCACATGCAACCCTTGTAATCACACTATGGCTTTTAGCCGTACTATATTGGAATATCTCGCAATGTGTCACCTCTCACAAACTATGGAAATGTCATGAGCAATGTTATTGTGTAGTTGCACATAAAACAGAAGTACCAAAGGAATTAGATTGGTTGTATGCAAATGTTAGTAATCGAACGAATCACTTCTTAAGGAAATGTCATGAGCAATGTTATTGTGTAGTTGCACATAAAACAGAAGTACCAAAGGATTAAGATTGGTTGTATGCAAATGTTAGTAATCGAACGAATCACTTCTTCCTAACAGTACCACCCCTACAAGGCCCGTTTATTTATAAGTGGAAAAGGGAATGGTCTAGGAGCATAAAACAAAAAACAAAAATAGACAATAATAAAATTGTATATGTTTGCAGAATGACTTTCTCCCGCAGTCTTGAAAAGTCATTGGATGGGGTAAAAGACATGGAAGTAACACAAACGAAAAAATGATCGTCTAGTAATGCATGTTTGACTATAGTAGAGAAAACTAAGAACAAGTCGAACACTCAAGGGAAATCCTATCCGCTTTGGCTTGGATTCAAAGCAATGAATGCTTTGAATGCAAGCAAAGGCCTTTCCAAAGAGATGCATAGAAGTGTTAGTGAGCTGGTGAAAAGTGGAATGTATGAAGATGAAGCTTTAGAATGTCAAGACTGTATCACCGCATATCCATTTGTGCCTCAAGAGTTATGGCCGAATAAGTATAACATAGAAGAACAAAATTTTCACTTCACTCAAATTCCATCCGAAATAGAAGTTTTTGAAGGGTTTGCAATGGATTATCACGTAGCTCTTTTCTTTGATTTAGAAGAAATGGTCGTACCAAAAGAAGAGGCACTTGAGAAAATCACCAAGAGATTGGAGACCATGAAAATCTCTCTTGGTGATGAGATCAGTGACCCTATTGCCATCATGTGCACTCACGGGGGAAAACAATGGTCTGGGCACGCTAAAATCCATCTAAAGAACATACAAGAAGACGGAATCACCCTCCTCCAAGGAACTAGGCCATTTATTATCCGGCTCCCGGATAATAAATTACATAGAGCAAAAGTGTGCAAGTCTTATGACTCTATAGCCTCAAGTGAGATGTTATCCATCAAGATTACGAGTGACTCCATCAAAGACGAAACGTGGCATAATGTGTATGACGAAGTAGTCAAAGAAGGGTTTAAGAGAGGCCACAATTTTGAAATTACCCACGTTCGAAAAGGGGAAACTCATAACTTTGCTTGGATTGTAGCCACAAGCCCTGAACAAACTCTAAAAATCCGAAAACATAAAATAACATTTGGACATGAATGCATTGATGTAACAATAGGCAAACCCACAGGTGATGACTTGGCCAAAAATAACGCACTAATCCTCATCGCAAAGAATTTAAACAAACTAAAACCTAAAGAGATTTTAGAATCCGAAATTCGAGCATGCATGGGGGAAAAAAACATCCTAAACATATTCTTCAAAACCGATGACAAAGGTAAACTCACTGGTGTGTGCAATGTTCAATGTTTAAGCGCTGCAGTATACAAGAAATTTGTCAAAAAAAGTCATAAAATTTGTAACAAATACGTGGAATTTGCACCTCACCCGAAGAGTCTAGACGGAATATCTAAACCTTCGGGAGAGGAACTCACTAGACTAGGGTTTAACGACGTTAATACAACATTAGCAAACACGGTAGAGGCCATGGAAAATGCCCCATCCAATGCACTTGAAAAGAAAGACATAAATAAAATAGTTGAGGAAGCGGTGGCAAAAGGTACTGCGATTGTCTGCAACGAGATGCAAACCATGGAGACGCGACTCACAAGCCAAGCAAAAAATTTCGCAACATATGCAGCCGAAAAAGCAGCTAGAGCCCTCAAGAAGGAAATGGCTACTCTCCGACAAGCATTGAGCAAAACAATGGCAGCCCTTGAGTCTACAGATATGCTGGACAAAGAGGATTCATCAAGCGACAAAGAAGACTTAATGGCAATAAACTAAATAAATCAACCACCTCAATACTAACAATAATACAACAAAAACAAAAAAGTATTTATAATTACCACCATACAAATAGAAATATTTATCACAAAAGTATATATTAAATATTATATCAAAGGCAATTACAAACCTTTAAAAATAAATATAAAATATAACAATTCTAGTTATCTAAATATCTTTGCTACATCAAACTCATCTCCATCTTATACAAAACAAAAAATGACCCTCATACAAATGCACAAAATACAACTTATCAAAACAAACAAGCACTTTACAAAATACCTCTTCCAACTCCAAAGCGGGGCCATCCAATACCAACTCCAACATAAATACCAAACCCAACTCCAATACCAACACCAAAACCAACAACATTCCAAAAAACAAAAACAATATCAAAACCACTACACATACCAACACCAATATCAAATTCAACTCCAAAAACAAACAACAAAACCCTTAACAAATAACAGTGTCCAAAACCAAAACAATATACCAAAACAATGCCTCCAACATAAAACGGCCTCGGCCTACCAGCCTCGCCACAAAACTAAAAACAAATACCAACTCACATACAACTGGACACCTAGCAAAATAACAAATCACACACCTAAAAACAACGAAAATACACACTTCTCAACCAAACAACAAACAAATAAAATACCCGCTTTACCTAATTTTTTTACTACAACCAAATTTACATTTACAAAATATATAAAACTAAATAAACAAAAACCAAAAATAATCCAAATTCATGGATATCACTTCATGAATAAATTAGCATTATTACAATGTGGAGATATAGAACCCAACCCGGGACCAATGCCTAATATTTTACGTACACACCCCTCTACACATAAAAAGAGAGCCAAAACATATTTTATCCCCAACACGATAAAACTACAACCCGAATATCAACACATAGCAAACACATTCGCCCCCATTTTAAAAACTAACCACCCACTACATCACCAGACAAACACTAAATACCCACACTTACATCAATATATCCAAACACAAAACCACTCTCCACCAACACACATACTATATGCATTAATCATTACTATAAACCCCTCAATAAACACATGTAATAATATACTAGCACAACCCCACACTTACGACTTTAATGATATATGGACCAACACACTAATCATTAGATTAGCCAACCTTAACAACCCCCCCCCCGAACGGCACATTCTAACACAACACCCATATACAACATTTATAGAAAATAACCAAGATATAATAAATCCCAAAAATTCTATACATACTGAATTATATAAATATATACACAACCAAGAGACTCCACCTACTCCAATTATACTCCAAAGAAAATTCCCCTTTCTCCCTGAAAAACTAATTACTGAATCACTCCGTTGTTTAGAAAACATAAATGAATACTCACACCCACCTCCACTTCCAAACATCCCCATACCCACCCCTAGTATCATCACAAACACCAACTACGAAACAAATATAATAACATGGAACGCCTCATCACTAAACACAGCTTTACCAAACCTGCAAAGCCTAATAAATCACTCCCTTGGAAACACAGCAATTATAAATATCCAAGAAACCAAACTTACAGCTGCCAAATCCACAAAATACATCCAAAACCTATTCCCAGAATACAAACTCATCTTTAACAACACACACGCCCTCACAAGATGCATACAACAAAGAATGTCCTACACCCCCGGAAGAGGTGGCATACTCACACTCATTCATAACAAATACGCATTTCCTGGAAACGTCACAAAGATCCCCACTCCAGCAAATATTTCCCCACACTTACAAATAATAAAAATAAACAACCATCCACTCCTACCATGGCTAATCATACACATGTATATGCCCACACATGTTGAAGACACCCACCTCATTCCCTATCTCAAAATCGAAATCACTAACCAAATAACTACACATCCAAACCACATACACATCCTATGCGGCGACTTTAACCGAGACATTGCACTTACTGGTACACAAAATAACAACAATAATACGCCACCACAAAAAGAAGACATTCAATGGAAAAACTTTACCACAACCCTCAATCTAGAATATATCCCAACAAATACTAACATTTAAAGACAAAGAGGCTATAATTACACATCTACTAGCCTTATAGACGGCTTCTATATCAACTCACCAGACAATAGTAGATTCACCTCTACAACAAACACAAACATGAACCTAAATTCAGACCACTACCCAGTAACATTACACATACCCCAAAACACACTCGTAGCTAGATTCTTACCCCCCGCAAATACTACACAAACTAGAATACTAAATCCAATCCCACCGGAAAACTTAGAAAATTTTAATATAGAATTTTTTGAAGCAAACTCCACGCAACTAAACGAACTAACCAGCTTACTAGAGAGCCACAATCACTTCACCCCCGACCAATGGCAAAAAACATGTATAGCATTAGACAACATTGTAGAAAGAATTTCAGATACCATTGAAAAAATATGCAAAGCAACCCCAATACAAACCCTTATGAACAGAACAGCACAACAAGGTGGCTTCCTACCAAGAAAACTATCCAAAGAATGGAAAAAACACCTCGACACATACCATCTCATTAGGAAAACTATATACATTGCCAAAAACAACCCACACTGGTATACGCACCCCATACTAAACGAAATCCAAAACCACCAACATGTACAAATTCCACATCCACCTACAACAACCACACCCCCAAACGATTGGATTGATACCATAGCTACTATCGCAAAAACCGCCGATAAAGAAGCTAAAAAAATCACCACAAAATACACCAAAAATTGTATTCTAAAAGCTGTATCAAAATACCGCCAAATGTATGAAAAAAATCCCCAAAAAATAAATATGAAAGTCTTTAAACACTCCGAAACTTCACCCCTCGATTCCATCACAGATAGACAAAATAATATCCTAACAAACCCTGAAGATATTGCAAACGAAATATACATTCAACAATCCATCAATAACCGCCCAACAGTACAAACATGCCACTATCAAAACATACACCCACCATACTGCACATGTGGCGTTAGACAATATCCCTGGCACGATTTAGAAGGACTCACAATTGATCAACGTGGAGAACCCCAAACCCCCCTATACACATATTTTGACCAAGAAACATACGACTTCTGCCTCAAAAACCTAGGAAATAACAAAGCTCCAGGACCAGACAAAATTCCCAACTCAATTCTAAAAAATATGCCTCCACGCTTCCACAAACTACTCTTTCTATTCTTTAAATATTGCTACAAACAAAAACAAATCCCTACATCGTGGAAAACCAGTCTAACAGTTTTACTATATAAGAAAGGTGATCCATCACAACTTACTAACCATAGACCTATTGCACTAGCTAACACCATATACAAACTATACACAAGGACATTAACCTCTATTCTCTCCACTTACGGAGAAAGATACCAAATACTGCACGATAGCCAAGAGGGATTCAGAGCAGAAAGAGGAACATCCAGATAACTTCAACTCCTCATTGCAGCACTAGAAGACGCAAGATTTACAAACCAAGATATATATATCCTCTACATCGATTTCAAAAACGCTTTTGGCTCCATTGATCACGCTAGACTCTTAGCTATAATGAAAGATCTTGGATATCCAAACGACGCCATAAGCCTCATATGAACATCTACTCACAAACCTCTACAATACACTGTGGAGAATACTTTGGTAAAACACTACCTATTCCCATCCAAAGAGGTACAATACAGGGAGACACTCTCAGCCCATACTTATTTTTAATATTTTTAGAACCCCTCCTTAGATGGTTACAACAAGGCGATAATGGATACACCTTCGGAACTTCCAAAATCAAAATATCATCCGCAGAATATGCCGACGACTTAGCAGCAATGGCTAACAAATTAAAATCATTACAAATACAATTAAACAAATTAGACAAATTCTGCGAATGGGCAGGAATGGACCTCGGAATACCCAAATGTGCAGTAACTGGATGCCCTAACAAATCTAAAATGAATCCCATAACATTCAAAGCCCTTATCCAATCTAACAATATAACCTATAGAAACCAATCATTATTAGTCTTAGACCAGCACGAACCATACACTTATCTGGGAATCAATCTCGCACCTTCACTAAAATGGAAAACACAAATTAATACCACTACAACTAAAGTTATTAAACAATGTCAAGCCCTTGTAGCATGCCCAGCCACCATGAAACAAAAAATCAACATGGCAGATACAGTTATACGTGCTGGGATAGCTTATAGTTTTTACGCAGTACCATACTCTATTCCGGCTATCAAAAAACTCGATAAGAAGATTATAGCACTCCATAAAACAATATGCGGATTACCAAAAAGTACATCTAATATCGCTACACAACTCCCACACGATCTATTCGGAATCGAAGCATTCTCCCTACAAAATGTCTATTTGCGTTGTATTGGAGAACAACTACAAAATGCTCTCAACGACAAATGTAGACTCGGTAAAATCTATTATGGCTTAACACAATTTATACTGGCAAAATTCGGAGGTTCCAAAGAAATAACCCGCATTAAATACCATCACTGCGTTAGATCACCTATCACTAGAACATTATTCCTACTTAAACACGAAGCCGGAGTCCACCTAAAAAGTACAATAGATAGCTTCTTATTAAATTCATCCCCACTTGAAACCGCATGGCTAAAAGAAGCACAAAATTTACAAGGCCTAAACCCCAACACTTCACTTAAATTATTACAAAAACTTCTACTGCACAATATTATAAAATTAGAACAAATAATCATGCCCAATGGCACAACCTTAATAAACCCAGACGACTTTAAAATATATCACTCCAATCCCACAAAACTCATCAAAAGTGTATTAAACATCGCGAATCAACTATTTTGCCACCCTTCCTGCCACCAAGAATGCCATCTACTATGCCCACACCACTACCCCCCACGAACCTTAAAGAATGATTACACAATAACAAATCATACCATCCTCCCTCAACACCCAACCCCCCCTATACACCCCCCAAACCCCCCTATTCCCCACCTACCCCCGCCTCCCAACAATATGCTTAACAACCCCCGTCAATTTCCTATACACACAATACTAGATCACAAACAACGACAACTCATAGATTCTAACGGGATTAAAAGAAATGACACATCATACCTATGCCAATGGACTACTCCAAATAATACCAGATATAACAAATGGCGCACCCAAAGAGAGTTATTTCCTTATTATGATGCCTATACTAGTTGCCACAACACCGAACTACTTATCCAATATTATACGAAAAGACAACACAAACACTTCACAAATATCGTCAACGCATATTTCTCCACGGAACAACTAAGAGATACTAGATACGTTATCCTTGCCACAATAATTCCATTGGCACATATCTCCATTAATGAATGCAACCCAGAGAGTGACATCGAAACAAATACTAACACTATCCAAACACAATTCGACGTCGCTCACATATATGAAAACAACGGCCGGCACCTCATTACCATCCCAAGAACTAGATTACTGTGGCTATGGAAACAATATCATCAAGCTGAAGATACCCCATATAGTCTAGAACCACCTACCCAATCATTTGAAACTGAAATCGTGTGGCTATACCAAAGGTATAAATACCGTATTCCAAAAAATGACCCACTTAAACGTGCCCAATATACTATTCCAACTCCAATACTAGATTCCCTAATAACATCATTCAATATCAACCATTCATACTTCTCATCCCCAGTTACTTGTCCCACACAATTCACCCAATTTCACTCACCATTCTCTAGGGATATAATATTTGGATCCCTGGGAAAAGCATTTGACAAAAAATGGAAGGGAATTGGTTATGCCCACCCCCATAACGCAACAGACTTACAACAAGCCATCCATTGGGCCCGCATTGCGGCCAAAAACGACCCAAATACAATCACTATACTTATCTCAAAAGATATGGATTGGTACCATAACTTTAACCCATACACTGGCCCATTCTTGGACACACACATCATTGCCCACTTTGCAGCAGACACCATCATATACGAAGAACCCACAATTCCCCCCGAACTCAATATCACGAGAAAAGAATTATCAACACTACGAATATTCTGTATCCACCACCAAAACAATTACATCGGTACCCACGAACAAATGAATCAACTCACCAACATAGCAAATAACCTCCAAATATTATAAATTCACACACAAATTGCACCACCCACCCCCTTAAATACCGTTGTTAATCCTAGCAAAAAATGGGTTAAATCTAATTATCCAAACACACCCAATAATAATAACATTCTTATTTCACAACTCCCTAATTACCAAACTAACTTACCATTAAAATCCCATCCGCAATTCAGCTACTATACAGACGGTTCCTTTATGAAACCCAAAGAAATTAACCCTGGAGTATGGAGAAGAGAAAGAGCTGGATATGGAATTTATAGCCCCAAAGGCCTTAACATCTCCAAAAGACTACATGGACTCCAAAACATACTACGAGCAGAAATGATAGCCATACATGAAACACTAACAATCATTAATACACTATATCCAAACGAACCCGCATTCATATTTACCGACAGTCTCAATGTCTTATACTTACTCAACACACAAATTAAACACCCCACACTTCACAATAACCACCCTGACCAAATCACCCTCGCCACCATGGTACAAATACTCCAAAAACGAACACAACCAATCATACTATACAAAGTCAGAGCACACGTCAACATTGACGACAACGAACAAGCAGACAAATTGGCAAAAGAAGGGCTAGAACTAGAGCACAGAATTGCCATTCACCCATATGAACATGCCCATGCCACCCCATACTACTACCAAAAGGACGTTTGGGCCTCAATGATGGACGTTCCTGATAAAGGCCCCGTTAGATTCCTAGAAAAACAAATTATTAAATACGATAGGGAAAACAACTTGGAAAACATGGCCACACAAAACCCCAACACTTACAAATGGACAGGAAATGCAGATATAGACAAAGAACTTTCTAACGAATTCTAGGAAAACCCGGAAATCACGGATAAACAAAAATCTTGCCTCATCAAATTCCGAACATGAACCTATATGGGCAATGCTCGTAAACAATTGTTCTTCGGTAGATAATCATATCCCTCTATTACATGCCCCATTTGCAACTCATACGAACCGGACACGTGGTTACATGTACTACTTACGTGTAAACAACAACATATACATTCACTTCACGTCAAAAGACACAACAAAGCTGTATGGGAAATTAGGAAATTACTAATCTCATCTGAAAAATCTCGATGTTATATTCTCATGAACGCTGGCACCTTCAATAATACACCCTAGGAAAGCACCGTTCCCAATTGGCTACTCCCTTGCACATGCGGTACACAAAGATGCCATTGTAACTCCAGATTTAGACCTAACATCCTTTGTGTTAGAGGATTACCGTACCAAAATGACCCCCCCACAGACATGGACCCCAACCTCGCCATACAATTCATCGAATTCACATACTGTAATGATAGATTCTCTCCATAAACACTCGAAGCAGAAAATAACAAATATAAACCATTAATCGATAGTATTGCTGCTAGAGGATGGAAAATTGACCCCTTTATTATAATCACCGCAGGCGCTAGAGCCACTACACACATTCCTTCAATGAAATCACTTGAAAATAAATTTAAAATACCTATGCCTATCATTAAAAATACCTTTAAAAACATCAATACTATTGCTATTAAATATACCATGTCTATCCTCCTACACAAAAGAAGAATAGAAAACCACCAACCACTGCCCCAAACACTAGACCCCCCATAGATAAAGCCATAAAACTTTAGCAACTAAACCACTCTACTCCATCCACTAACAAATGCACTAAGAGACTTGGAAACCCAAACCATACTAACAATCCCCCCTAAAAACTAACCATTTTGGTTCTTGTTACTAGTGACTGGTGACTATAGTGTCTACTCTCGAAAGGGAGGAGTAGATCTTTACCTCCATACCTTTGTCCTGTGGGCATCGGATTGGAGGAGGATCGAACAGACACTTCATTCACGTCGGTCTCCTCCGAAGACCGAAGTTTTTTCTCTTTTTCTCTCTGGTACCTAAATGGGATGCAATTTTACCTGTGCTAACATAACAGATTCTTATTCCCACTACGAAGATGCTCATCCCAATTCCCAAGACATCAACAACAACAACAACAACTTCATAGGCATGCATACCTCAGGGTTTCTTGGAAGAGCACCACTTTTGACGCAAACCTGGTTTTCACAGGTGTCTTCAGCCGCCTTATTGGCAATCCAGCCTCGATGCATGCAACATCCCATTCATGCTTTCCTTTGGTGGACTTTTTAGTCCACGTGATGGTCTTTTGCAAAGCTGCTTGAGCATCTTTAAGGCTCACCTCTTTCATCTTCATGCACACTTTGTCTTCAGTGGTTGCATATTGAGCAGCTTTGCTCATTACATGTCCAAAACACACACTTGCATATGGATCCTGTAACCCAAGTACATCACATGAAATGTTGGCAGACAAGGCTCTTTCCAAAGTCTTCATATTAGAGCCTTCATCTTTGACATATGCAATTACCTTAGTCTGCAACTTGAACTGCTCCAGTAATGGCTTCACAATTTCGGCCAAGGCTATCCCTGAGGTCGTAGGAGCATCAAAAAGGCCCATGGTCACATGTTGCGGCACTCATGATTTGTCCACAAAATTCACAACAGCTGCAAAAGTATCGTAACCGGCCCTGGACATCCAAAGGTCGAAAGTTATAGTTACAGTGTCACAGTTGTTGATGACTGGGTACACGTAGCGCTCCATTGTTGTTGCTAACAACTGGGGAATGTGCTCCTTTGATAGTTGGTTGCGAGTAGGAAACACCACTCGTGCATCACATCGCAGCACTAGACGCCAAAGCCATGGGTTCTCGACCATCGACAATGGAACGTTCCCTTTCGCAATCAACAAAACTAAATCCTCGATGAAACGGATCTGCATGGTGTCACACTTCTTGTATGGCCGAGCGGAAGAAAAAAAATTCTGTTATTGACGAGGGTGGCAGAGACTTACGTTTCTTGCCCTTTTGCCGCTCATCACGGGTTGCATTTTCAATCTCCTTCGCATGTTTTGAGTACCGCACAAACTCTTGTTGGTGGTCTCGCTCCACATGCTTCTTCATTGAAGAGAGTCCATGCTCCGCAGTGTACTTCAGAATTCCCACATGGTTCCGAGTATTCTTCGACGGAGGCGCTGTGTGACTTGTGCTGCTCGCGGCAGGACTTGGGTGACACACCACGCATCGCAACATCTGCGGCTTGCTTGTGTCAAGGTTCTGCACTATACCGTCTTTGAGCAGGTAAAACGCCCACACCGATGAGTTTCGATGGTGCGGCATCCACAATTTTTGGTTCGCAGAAAGTTTCTCTCGCAAGACTGGAAATAAAAACCAGATCAGAAACTCTTGTGTATCTGTTCTTAGATCAACATCTAATCATGAAAGTATTTAAACATATAAGTGTCTGAATAAGAAAAGTAACCGAATAAGGCCCGCCCAATATCGCCTTCATCTCCAACCTAGTGCAGCAGAGGAAGAATTATTTACTTCGGATACATCCTAGCTTAACTTAATTCATGCATGCATCATCACTTTCAAACCATACATCAAACAAGTCGAGCCTACCCTAAGCGTATCACTTTTCACTCAGATCGGTTGAGATTTGCTTTCCAATCTCGGCGAGCTTCCTCTCTCTCTCTCTCTCATATTCACGAGAAATGTGACTCAACCCCAACGAAAGAGGTGCACAAAAGACGACATTGAAGTCTTCAAAGTGACTGACTGACCTTGCCAAACAACTTCTTCCTCTGCAGCAACTGCCTCTCTGATGAGAACATTGGTTTCCACAAAGCGTTGAACAGTTGAACCTGTTGCTTCTTTATGCGTCTCTCCCTCGGTACCTCCGGAGAGTGACTCACGTTGCCAATCGCAACTGTCTCTTCATGAGCACAAACACCCTCATCGTCAGACAAAAGTTGAATCATTGCTACAGACTCCATGGCGACAAATCTCACTCCCCTAAACACCCTAAGCAATCTCCTAAATCCTAACCCAGAATCACTAAACTTGTTTAGCAAACACAAACCCTAGTTGTTATATGAAGTTGGTGCTTCAAGCAAAGACAAAACGGAATTACCTCTTCTTGAAGGTGCAACACCCTCTCTCCCACATTAATCAACGTTGCTAGTTTAATCCCAGCAACAAAGCTCCACTACCTGTAGTACGCTGTGCACACAACAAACCAGTACATCGCCGGAAGCAGGCATAATGAACAAAGACGTGCATGTTTAAGGGTTTCCAAGCTCATCGTTGAGCAAGGTACGGGTTAGTGACCAGGTTTAGGGTTGGCAGTGAGTCCAGGGCCCGGGTATGAACCTGGTATTTGCACACTGCTTCACAAACCAATGTACATACCCTTTTACAGACCCGTGTGCTGGACAGATACCCGTTCAACACTGATACGAACCCTACCCAACTACATTTCCTCTACATTTGGGCGGGGTTGTCCATATTCACACTCGAATCTGGTGGGTGAGCGGCCAACATGGAAACGCACCCTAAGAGACCCCAAATAGGAAGGAAATTTGAAGCACGTCGCCTTGCAGGAGGGCGATGATGTATCTTGGGTGGATATGAAGGCAAATAGAAGGAGGAAGAATGAATAACTTAGTATCCTAGAAGGTTGGAGCATAGAGATAGAGATAGAGAGAGATGTTCAAGCAAGAACATCCCCATTTTGTTACTGGGAATTTCAAGCCACAGGGTATTTACCTCGGAGACGACGAGTATGGGCGAGCTTTGGATTGTTTGGTGAAGGCCTGCACCGATCTGCTCTTACTGGACTCTGACGAGCCGCACTGCAAGCTGTTGCTGGGGAAGCGCATCGTGGAGCCCCAGCCGGATTGGTGGTATTTTACACTTTTCCTCACTTTCTCATCCCTCGCGACAATTTCACCAGAATTACATTCAATTGAGCACTAGAGTTGTAGTTTCTATACATACATCTGTTGATTCTTGGTTGAGATTCTTATCTCTTAAGTGTGGTATTTATCTCCATATTCAAGAATTCTTCCAGAGAATGTATTGTTTTGGCTGAACTACGCTCTGTTTTCGCAAAGAAATGTATATGTTGAGAGTTTTGATTAATCCACGAGTGTTCTAGAAATTCCCAGAGATGGAAGCTTGAGACACAAGTTGCTGTCTGTTGACTCCAATATTGCCAAGAATCTGTGCATTTGATGGTGATGAGTGAAAACCTAAGGTGGTATAATCCTCCGGGTATGTCTCAAACCAGACTGTAAACCCCAAACTTTCAGCTTGGTATATCACAAGATAAACCCTGAAGTCCGATCAACCATGTTGTCCATATATGGTTACCGATTACCATATATTTTGGGTCATCATACATTGTATCCACTTATTTTGGGCTCATGAACCCTTTTGTATGGCTTAAACCCCAAAATTTCAGGTCTATTTATCGTATGGTAAGTATACACACACCTTGACGACGTATTACTGAAGTTGATTCTACAACGTTATCAGGACGCTAGTAGTTCTGATTACAAAATCTCGGGGTTTAAGCCCAATGTCTAATGTTCGCTGTGTGTATAGGTATGTGGGAGGTAGAATGAAGCCAGGAGAAAGACCAGAGCAATCGATTGCAAGATTGGTAAAGAGGGAGCTACATCTGGACATTGATACAGCCCGCTTTCGCCCATTAGGATGTCATTCTTATTCTTGGGCGAGAAGGCAGCAACCCCCTATGGATAATGGCACCTGTGACATCTCTGTCGTGCTGACTCTTGTTCTCCTACCAGGAGAGGCTGACAGAATTCACATGGACAAGAAAGAGTATGCTGAGTTCAGGTATTCAGTTTTGAGCCAGCAAAATGATTCTACTTTCAAAAGACATTGCAAAGATGTCACTGGAATGTTTACTGTAAATCTTAGCTAGATAAATGTTGGGCTGATTCGAAGATTCCCAGTGCTTCTGGAAGTCGTCATCGATGAAGCAGGCAATAGCCTATAGCCTTGTGCTTGGTACTCACAGTCTAGAGGTTGTAACTTTGACCAGTAAAGGTAGGGTGACAGTAGCTTATGATATTGGGAGATTAGGTTTAGCTTTGCGTTGCAACTCTGGCATTCAAATAATCATTGTCATTAATTGCATTGACCTATCTTGTGGAATATTATAGGAGTGTGATGTGAAGAGAAGGTCAGAAATATAAGTACAGAGGTTATTAATGAGGTACATAGGACTGCAGAGTGAAATATGCCTACAATAAATCAATTGATTCGTCATGGTAGAAAGTCAAAACGGCGCACACAACGTACTCGAGCTCTAACTCAATGTCCCCAAAAGCAAGGATAGCAGAAATTGCCAAGATTGTCATCCCAATGTTTCATCAAGTTTTATCCACAGTTCATTTCTGTGTTAGTTTGCTTGATTTGTGTCTACATACGTCTCAATTGGATATATATCATCTACCTTTGTAGATTATGAACGACCAGCCACTGTTAATTGTTGTGTACCTCATTTCTTCTGCTTGTTTGTGGAGCAGATGGTTTTCCCTTTCAGAGATTATTGCCGGTGAAGGCTTTCATCCTGCCCTCAAAGAATCTGCAAGGTATGATCAGATTCTCACTTCATTTGCAATCCTACAATTGTGCGTGTATGAGGTAGTTATCATTTATCACAAAATATATGTTTATGTGCAATTTCTTTGCAAGTCTATCCTCCAATAAGCTGTACACTGGAATCACTCTCAAAAGTAGTTGGTGAAACCCTTATGTCGACTTTTAGATGATGATAATTTTGCAATGCCATAGTTTGAAAAAAGCTCTGATTGCGAGCATTCTATAAGGTTTACTCATTGGTAAGGTTGTGAGGTCCTGATTTCGGTAAATAATACAACTCCATATTTCCTTGATATAACTTGGTAGAATATATCAAGGGGATAAAGTAAACTTCATTAGCATAAATGGCAAGAAGACTAATAACTTGATTCCTGTGGGATATGTTTTTTCAGGGATATTTTGGCTAGGCATACCTGGCAAAAGCTTGTGCGTGAAGTTCAATCTGGTGACAGCAGTGGATCCATTGCGGAAACTGCAAAACAGCTTGTTGCTTTGAGAAGCTGAAGAGGGTCAAACCCTCAACCATTACATTAGATGCTTAGATGCATCACCAATTTGAGCTGGTCATAACCAGACAGTTCAATGCTATTCATTAGCCTCCTCTACACCAGTTAATGATGTATCTCAGACTAAAGATTGTTTGATTTTTGTGTGAAAGCACCATAAGCTCATGGTACTCTGTAAATTCCCTTGTTCGTACACAAGCAGAGGAAACCCACTTGGTGGCGCTAGCTTTGCAAGATTGTAGCACATTGCTACCTTGCCATATTACATTGTGTCATCTTAAATTTTCAAGCCTTCAAAGCCTTTGTCTTCTCCTTTCCAAGATTAAATTCCAAGATTAGTACTTTTGTTCATCTCACTCAAATAAAAAATTCTACTAGAAAATTTATACAAAAAGAATGCAAAATGTAGTCTGGATGTGATAGAACTTTACTTGGGAAGAGTTAATATTCCAAGTATAAAGTTATAGCACTCTGTAAGTCCAAATTGTAAGTGACTCTATCTACCACAAATGATAAGGTAGAGAAAGTAAACTTCAAGGTTAGGTTCAAGTTCAATTTAGGCTTTTTTTGAACCCCAATGCTTTTTTTGTTTTCTATGCTTATGTGAACCAACCCTAAGGTTATTGTACAAACTGCTGTTCTCCAAATTTCTCTTGAATTCTTCTCGAGGTTGGATACTGTATTCCATCATTCATGTCAAAATGCATAATTGTATGTAATTGTTCTGTCATATTGTCAAACATAAAGAGCTTTGGTTGATGCCACAAATTGCACGTACACTGTGGTTGGGATATAGTGTGATTGGATAATTAGTATCCCCAAGAATTAGTGCAATTTACTACGAGTCACACCAATCATCAAATCGCGGAAAAGTCTAAATAAATGTGTAATATCTAATACATTAGTATTATAATGATTTCAAAATCTAGTATTTAAACTATTACTTTACCATTAAGATAATGATAACAATCCTTTGGGTTGTGAAGCTCACTAAATGTATACTTTTGGCGACTGTTGTATTGTGACCTGGAAATTACACTGATGATCCCAATTAGTGTGTGTGGTACTAATTGCCGTAACACACACTATTTTGTCAAATTTCAAAAATAGTTAGCGTTGAAATTTTAATACTAAATTCAGGAATACATGCTCATTTACCATACAATTCAAGAAAATTAGTCTGTGCTCTAAGGTGTTTGTAAAGTGATAAGAATAAGAATAAAAATGTATGCATGCACATCCTTGTTAGCATAACATTACTCAACCCTATGTTTGAGTTCCATTTGTATATTTAGCATTTGACATGGGCCACCACTGTCTTATCTTTATGGGAAGAAACTTAGATGATAGGAAGAAATTGACACCAATATGAATAATATGAATATTGTGAATAATGCTGGTATTTTCAATGAATAGCGCTACTACTATGAATAGTATTTTCATTGAATAATGCCAAGACGAATAGTGTTGCTTTGAATAGTATTTTCAATGAATAATGCTGGGATGAACAATGCTTCCTAGATTTGTTGATGGCACACCCTAAACTTCGTAATATCAACTTCTGTAATGTCACTCACTCTCTAATATCCTAAAACCCTAGGGAATGGATGTTCTTAGTTCAAATCTCACTCCTTATTGTCACATTCCTCTCCCTTATATCATAGGTTTTGCCATTAATGCAAACCATCATAGAAGTCAACCCACGCCCTCGCATTGTGCCATGTGTCAATATGTGAAGTGTCTTCTTCTTATTATCATTCTAATTCTTTTTCTTATGCCACTTTGTTGAATTGTTGGTGCATGGATATGTCACATTGCTCGGGAAGGCCAAGTGGAGGTTGACATGCAAAGATAGATCATGTGTTATGATACCATAGATTTCCCATGGCATCATTTGTTCTAAACCCTAAACCCTAAACCCTAATCCTAAACCATGTCATCTCCCTCTCACATGTGTTGCACATCTCTTGGCAATTCAATTCACCAATGTGGGAAGCTCTTTAAGGAATTGAAAATGTACAGGTGCGTGAATTACTCATTGTGAAGGTTACCGCTTACTAATCTCAAATGCAAGCCCTATTAATTGTGCTTTCTACATATCCGTAGAAGCCGAGTTGTTTTGAATATGAGAGAGCATCATGGAATTGGTGTTGTTGTAGGACACTTCCATCAATTGCTAATGAAGATTTAGAAGCAATATTTTATGCATTAAATGACAATGGTGATTTCAAAGTTCGTTTTGCACACCAATTTTTGTATATTGTAAATATTTTCTTAGCAAATAGTGAAATTCTTCATCAAGTGTTTGGTGTTTTGTTCATGTCGGGAATTTGATGTGTTGGTTGTCTCCATATCAATAGGGAAGAATTTGTTGACCTTTGCAACACCATCTAATTGAATTTGAAAGGGTAGATGATGTGAGCTACATTCATCTCAAGAAACATACATGAAAAATAAACATTAGTATAAGGGACATCATAAAAATGCAGACATACGCCATAAGCTATTCAAAGCTCATGGCCTTATCCTTGTGATTCCTAGTCTTTGTGGGTGGGAGGCGTTCCCAACGCCCGGGGCCCTCTCCCACACTAGGATCACTTGGGCCCTCTCACCAACGGTGGCACAAGTCCCGGATGTCATTCTAGGGTCTCCCTTGTGCCCATGATGTTTCAGGCACTCTTCATGGAGAGGTGCGCGACATGCGTGTTGCGGTGTAACTTCTGCAAGAGGTTGTTGGGGGGACACCCAAAGCGTCGCCGTCATCAATTGCTATGTCAGCAAGCCTTGAGTTCTTAGGAAACCACCTCATTGGCAAAGATGGAGAGAAACCTTTGTTTATATCTAACACTGAGATGCAAGAAGTGATGTACAAGTTTGAGAGTTTCACAAGTCGTAGACTATGCCAGAATGTTTGCTAATTCAAGCAAATGGGTAGGAATGGTGTTATTGATGGGATAGGACTAGTGTTATTGATGGGGTATGAGAATTACATGGAACAACTACTTGGTCATTTGTGAAGGAGAACATATTTCCAGGCCAAATAATAAAGAAAGACAAAGTGTTTGTTTTCAAAATGTCAGAAGTTGGTCTTGGCTCCAGGATTGACTTAGTTCAAATAATGCAACCAAATGGTGATTTATAAGATACATAAATCATGTTTGACCATATAAAATGTGTCAAACGTTACACGACCTTCATATGCCATATATGTGACTCTCATTATTGCAAAGTTAAAACTATAGCTCTTTGTAATATGATGTCATAAGCTCATGATGTTAAAGCCTACTTATGGCATTGACTTAACGGCATCATGACATAGCACGGGGTGCACAACCTCAACATCAAAGGATTCATGGCTGACAATTGTAGAGCAGATTTTGGACGACACTTCTATGTGAGTGGAGAGCGGACACATAGTAAAAATAGTAACGTATTCTTAGTAATCCAACATTTTTATGACACAAGATTCGAATATACTAGGAAATATATAGGATTTATCCTTAAAAAAGTCATTTTCTAGACCTACTATCGTAGAGTGGTGAGGCCCAAAAAAACAAAGGGGCTTTGAATTTGAAAAGGTCTGATTGAATTTGGGAACCGGTTTGGTGTGATTGAAGATTGAGTCAATCAAAATACATAGGGCGACCAACTTGCTTTATTATTATTCCACGACTTTTGTCCTTGTCCTATTCGTAATTCAACTCTACATCTTGGGCTCCACCAATTATTATTTGTGGTCTAGGAACTTATCTTCAGCTGAATATATATGAGGACATAATTTAAAGTTATACACAATATGAATGTAGAGATGCATGAATAAGATGAGAGAGGAGGGAGACATGTTTGTTGGCTTAGGATGGCAGAAGGAGATCAAAAGTTTAGGAGATCCCCATGTTCCCTTTAAACCATCCCTGGAATGTGACATAGGTGTTGTAAAGCGATATAATGATGACTACGAGATGACTTCATTTTCGCAATCCACACAAGCATAGAGGTGGAGGGTGGAATAGACGCGGCGACAATATGCAGAACAAGACAAGATGCTAGTGGATGTGCTAGAAAATGACACAAGAAGTTATATGATTGGTAAGGCACATGATGCGGTTGATTTGAGTGATGACAAATCGATCGACACAGAGGAGGAGGTCAAGGTGGTAGGCGTATCTTCGAGGTCTTTCTTGTTTCGCGAGAAAATGAAAAGTTTATCACCTCATTGTCGTCTATTGAAGGACCAGATGAAGGATAAAACGGTTTGCTATGTTGATTTGTTTCGACCGGGTCTACGTTCATCAAGAAAAGACGATGAAATGAAGCCCCAAGCATCTAGGAGGTTGACAAACCGGAAGTAAAGTTGATAAAAAGAAAATGTATGTTTGATTGAATATGTAGTGTTCAACGGTATGAGAAACACATGGCATAATTGAGTATTGTAATGCAACATTTTAAATACAATAAAGATCATCCATAAGATTATATTTATTATAAAAAAACAATTGTAAGCACACATGAGGTTCACAAATGGCCACATCCATTATGGCACAATATAGTACTAGACCGTGAAGAATTCTAAAAAGTAGAATGTATCAAGAAGCCCTCCTCGATAATGAGTTTGACCTTATTGAAGCTAAATGTCGGGGCGTGAATGAACAAATCAACGTCATGATCTATATTGGAAACCTTGACAAAGATGAAGTAGAGGTGTTTACAATGTAGAAAAGAGTTTCGCTTGTAGCCGAACTTTGATATCATATCTTTGAGGGCCGGACAATTACACTCGGACAAAAAACTCACTGTAAATTGGTAAACTAATTGTGTATGTGTAAATTTGGACTGCAACATGATCACGTAATCAAATCCAAGGCGTGGAATCATGGTTACTTTCAAGATGGACCCGTCTATAGCTCATGCAGATGCAACCATCTGCATTTGTTTTGTTGATGATGCCGTGTTGAATCGTCGCGTAAACTTGGACTGCCTAAAAGTAGGGTAAGAGTATGGGTTGGATGGAACGAGGGGTCGAGTAGAGGAGCAGATGTATTAAAGAGGAGAGTTGGAGTGATGCGTTTTTTTTGGGGGTGTTGATAGCCAGTATTTTTAAGTTTAAGGATCTCTAGACAAGTGAGGTTAGTGCCAAGTTTGACAGGCCACACGGGCATGATTGGAGGTCTTTCTAAGTGAGTAGAGAATTTGTCGACCCACTTGTGATAAGAGCCCTTAACACAACATTCAATGTCATCCGAGTAAAATAAAAACTTCTCAACTTTAGGTGTTGTAAATTTATAATAATTTCAAATTCCAAGGTATGCCGAGGCCGGGATGCTCTTGCTGTTGGTGTCGATTTTGGCAGTACATTTATTCTTGATGACCGCATACATGGCCCAACATGCCTTGGAGAAATTATAAGGAACACTAGCAATATGCCACAAGACCGGACCTCGCATTTGTTGTAAGTGTGGTGAGCCAGTTTATGTCGAAGTCGGGTCCGATTCATTGGATGGCCGTCAAACGAATCATGCCGGTATTTGAAGGGCACCTTAGTTATGAAGTTCCGCATCGGCAGCCAACATATCGACATAAAATGTTATTCCGATGCGGATTGGGCCGGCAATGTGGAAAACCGTAGGTCCACCTCTGGATATATTTTCTTTGTTGGAGAGGGGACTGTTTCGTGGAATAGCAAACGGCAACAAACGGTGGTACAATCTACAATGGAGGCGGAGTACATGGTCATGAACCGATACACGAGGGAGGCCATTTGGCTTAGGCAACTAATGGAGGACATATGTTATGTACAAGAGGAGGCCACGACCATCATGTGCAACAACCAAGGTTCTATGGCACTCGCCAAGAACCCCACTAAGCATGATAGGTCAAAGCATATAGACGTGCAACATTATTTTATTAGAGAAAATATTGAAAACAAAATTATAGAGCTAAAATATTGTCCAACGCAATATATGATAGCGGATATCCTAACAAAAGCATTAGCGAGAGATATGCATGAGTTGTTAGGTGAAATAATGGAGTTGGAGTACAATGCCACCTCGCAAAGTGGGAGTATTGGAAAATAGTGTTAGGTTGCATCGGCGACATTGTCTCATATGGATTGTCAACGTTGGGCCTAACTCATACATATAAATAAAGACATAAGGGGAGGAGCTAATCACTCTCTCCATTGTATGCAATCCTTGTGCATTATGTTCTACCTTCCTACGCTTTGCTTCCTCTCTCATTTCCCAATAGAAACCACACTACATGCAAGACCTTTCATAAGAAATACATTCTTCTACATCTTCACGTTTTACTTGCTAGTAGAATTAGATTAAGTTATAATCTCTACGAGATTAGGGTACCTTTTCAACAAATTGAACTCCAAACATCTCCAAATTCCACGGTCATAGGCATTTTTTCTATCAAATTTGTTCATCATAATTCAAATTCTTCGCTCTTCAAAATTCACTCTCCGCTCTATACTCACACTACTAAGTTTCCCAACAAATTTTTGGGCTATAGTCTGAAACAAGACTTTTTTATTTAAGTTTTTTGAGGATTAGATGAAAGGATCTCAATAGCGGTTTTAGTAACCAAGTGACGTTAGGAAGGAATTACAACCGTCTCAGAGAATCGTGAGATAAGAGACTATCGTCGTAGAAAAGAGGCATGCCATAATCAAAAAGTGTTTTCGGGCAATAGGCTAGAATAGTCGTAGATAGTGAAGAATTTGTAGGATCGGCCAAGTTGCCGAAGTGAAAGGATATTATCTTGATTCTATGATAGAGTGAAGTAAGGCATTGTAATGAGAATCAATACAGGCTATAGCCACAAAGTAATTTAGTTATTTTGATTTGTTGAAGATGTAAGTGTATGAGAGTGACACCCTATTGTGAAGGGAATATCTGATGTGAGTATGTAAAAGCGGGAGATAAGAGCCACATAATGAGTGGGAATCCAAGAGATTACGTGTTTGAGAGCAAGTAGTCTTATAGAGAAGGTGCGAGTGAATGCATCTTGGAAAGAGGAGAGATATGTCAGTTATAAGGAAATTGTAAATAAAATGTCTGAGATTGAGAAAATATTGAGCAAATCAATACAAAGAGGAACAAAACGGTGTCAAAGAAACCAGGCTATAATCTAAGAGAGTTAAAGCCAAGTTACTATAGTGTTTCCTACTACAGGTTCAATGATTCAATTCATGCCATGTTGGATGAGTTGAATTGGAGAGCCGTATGATGGGAGACTAGACACCGGGAGAAGGCAATTGAGTGAAATATTGGAGGTTGGCCTAAGTTATTTCACCGAGAGCCAGCAAAGCTAAGAACCTCTTGCAAGGAACGAAATAAAGAGAGAGAGTGCTAGAGAGTTGAGACTTAACACAAATATTAGGAGCCAAAGAAAGACTATAGCCATTTGAGAGAGCTAGCAACCTGCAAGAGAGGAGAGGTTAGCGAGAGAGAGAAGCAGGAATGCCTATCGCCAGAGAAAGAGGTGAGGACACTGAGAGTTAGTTAGACTCAACACGAGTGAATGGTAGAGAAAGAGGAGGAGTTATTAGGGTGGAAAGAAATGTAGTCTAATGATGTGATCATGGACGTGTTAACCTTGGAAGTGAGAGAAGTGTGGGCTGAGAGTGTAGCATTCATCATTACTTAGTATGTGAATCTATCACTTAACATTGAGATGATAGACTACGAAATTAGTGGTTGATATTGCTTGACTTATTGACGTAATTAACACTTGGCTCATTAAATTTTATGCTAATACAAAATATAGCCACGTATGTTTGTTTTATATTGAATTGTGTAGAGATTGCGGACCGAGATGCTATGTGTGATGATTCATGAATAAGATAAGTTCATAAAGAAACATTAATGTAAGGAAATAAGGAATTGAAACTATTATGTTGAACAAAATTATTTGAATTAAGATTGATGGTATTGCATTATGATTTTATTGAAGCAAAAAAATACTAACCCCAATAGGGTCTGAAAATTTTAAGGAATTCTTTGCAAATATGTTGTTAGAAACATGTGCTTAGAAATATGGGACAATTTAGATACTCCAAAAGCAAGGTGGCTAGCCTATTGTGATTTGCACATTTTGGCATGAGAATTTGTGGACATGCTCAACTATTGAATTGTTCCCATCTAGTGGATCACATAAGCCTTCCACTCCTTTTCATGTCAAATTCATTGGCCAAAGGTCTCTTTCAAGAGATAAGACATGGCATTTCTTGTGCATCACTTCTTTCAATTGTTACAATTTACAAATTCCAAGGGTTACCCACCACATATCAAGTTGTGACTAGTATTACAATTTTTATACCCATTAGTAGGTTCTTTGATACCATTTTCAATGTTGATTATTGACATTGTGCATCCACCCATAGGCATACCGTAACACCATAGTAGGTTCGTTCTTAAATAATTCCAAAAAAAAAACGAAAAAAATCAGAAATTCCAGGCCATGAAGAACGAAATTATGGAAAATTATATTATGAAAAGAACGAAAATCCAGAAAGTTGGGTGAAGCAGACTCTGTTGAAAAAATCAATTTAAGTTGTCATCCCGGTACATCTACTCTGTTCCAGGACGAATTATTATTTTTCCTCAAAATAGAAGAACGAATTTCAAAAAAATCTATTTTTAGCAAACGAACCTTATTTTTTCAAAAAAAAAAATATTCGTTCGTCAGGTGATGAACCTGCTATAGTGTTACGGTATTAGTCATTGGTAAGTATCACAAAACTTCACCCCTTGTTGGGGATTGACCAATGAAATGAAATGGAGAGAACCAATGAACGGGAGAACCCCCGGGGGTGCATCTTTCATAACACATTTGAGTATACGTGAGTGCACAAGAGGAGTATTAATTTGCACTTTTTTGTACTACGTATACATATGCTACAAAAATTGTAACCTATAGTTATGTACATGTATGGAGGACTACTAGAAAATATTTAGCATTTGTACTTGTATGGTAGGATCACTAAACCTTATAGGATAAGTTTTAAATTTTGGATGAAACTAGGATGAATAATTTTTTGATTTCCTTATTCGTCTATGCATGTATGGAAGAGATAGTATAAGGGTTTTGGAAGGGGTGGTGAGCTGAGAACAAGGCCACTTCCTGCTCAAGGTTGCAAGAGGAATGGTCGGCATTTTTTGTGGTTGATGCAGGTGGTTGATGCTCGGGGAGGTGGCTATCGGAATTTTAGAAACCACGTGAGATAAAAATAAAATAAGATCAATTTAATTCATTGAGGGTAAAAATTATAAATTCATTAGATCCACCATAGCATTGGAAATATGTCCCAATTGGGTATTAATAGATCTAATATATTCAATTGGTTATATTCAGAATGGTACTTTGAATGGTTTAGGACTGGTATAACTAATTGAAACCAATTAAATGACAAGATGGATGGTATGAAATGTTTGTTGCTCACATAGTTGATTTTGCAATGTTATAGTATTTTGTCCATTATTTGGTACTTGTATAATTTATATATATATAAAATATGGTTCCAAAAATTAGCCTCTCTAAATAATTACAAATAAATATAGGGTGCTAAAAAATACATCAAAGTAGCTATATATCTACAAATAGGGTGGGAAAAAATAATGAGAGGTGCATAAATATCCCCCCATTAAATACCCCATTATCACACGTGGTTACAAAACATAAAGGGGTGTGATCGCCCCAAGGGTTGATGCCTTCATAAGATCATGGACAACATCAAAATTGTGAAGGTGTTGATTCCCATGTGAGTTTTCTCTCAATTTTTTGTGTATCATAAATAAGCCTCTAATGTGTGCAACAATTTGCATCAAGCATTTAGGGATTACAATTGTTGCAAGTTCTTGGATCAAGCATGGAGATTGGTTTATGTTCGTATAAAAAGGAACCAACAATAAGTGGGCTCTTGATCTTACAAAACATTTGATGCTAAATTTAGTAACAATAATTGCATTAGTTTCTATGGCATATATTGTAGACTTAGATGCTTATGAGTTACACCCACGGGATGAAAAGGTCTTCAACAACTTTACTAATGAATGCCAGGGTTTTACATTATACATATGATAGGGGTTCATTATTATTCAAAAGTATCTTCGCATACTTATGTTAATGACTATGTAAATCTTTTTACATTTACATATACACATACACACTATTTTTTTACATGTCACTTGTATTTTTATCGTTGACATTGTACATGTATTGCTTGATTTTACCCACCCCCCCCCCCAATTTTTTTTTTTTTAAAACAAAAAAAACTCTTGTATATAGGGGGTTTTTAGAGTATGTTGTGAACACATGTGATTCTTGATTTTTAGTAAAAGGTGCATCCCCCAGGGAAGAACCAAGCATTAGTTACAAATGAACCAGTTGAAGTTAAAGACTTTAGGAAAATTACCCAACATTTTAGAGGAATCCATGAAATATACCTCAAATTAATAGAGAGAGACCAAAAGATCCCCACATCCAACTGGTTGGACTTGGGAACACTAGGGTTTTGATGGGTTACAATTCACGTGGGAACATGGTAAAGTTGGAGCCGGAGAGGAGGATATATAGGGCGGCCAGTGAGGGTGGTAGCTGCCACTTGATCTTCACACCTTTACGACGGCAGTGATATTGATTCCATTGTTGTGGCCCAATGCTTATTACGCATGAAGGCTTATCAGTGAGAGTGAGAGAGAGAGAGAGAGAGAGAGCAAGAGAGCGAGAGTGAAGCAGACTTAAATGTGGCTTCATGGCCATCATAAATATGAGCGTTGTCATTGGGGACATTCCAGAAATATGTCGCCTACATTCTAACCTCGTTAATACGACACTCGTTTATACAACACCCTCGATATTGCGACACATTTTTGCAACACCAAACTTTTTAGTTCAAATCTCACTCTTTTATACAACTACGACACTCGGTAATGTGACATTCAGAATCTCCATCGTTTTGTTATACGAAAGAGGTAGTTAATGCTAGAATTTCTTTCATCTATGTTATGTACGTCTAAAATACACCCACTTTCACTTGGGAACTACTTGGAAACTACACGAGAATTAGGGTTACTAGTGTAGAATGGACGTGGTTAGGGTTAGAGTGGCCTCTTGCCTAGTATGTTGCCTTGTACACGGGTGATATAGTATCACCAGTATCTTGATGCTACACGTCATGCATCATTGTTGTCTAGTTTCTTATTAAAGAACTCTTTATATTTGGGTGTCAATGAAATCATTAGTTTTCAAGAGTTGATAGGGAATTTAGATCAGATGACAATTGCTAACTTGGGCAGGCAAACACCAAAGATCTTTGGACTCCTATTTCAAGAGTTCTTGAGAATATTTATATTTGTTTGAAGTTATAAGTTGATATTTCACACCATCTATATTGCTTAAACTCGTTGTATATATTTTGAAGCTCATATTTACTTATGTTTTCGTATTCCCTCCATAATACGACAGCTTTACGCCATTTGTCATATTAGTGAGAAAACGACACCTCGATAATACAACCCTTTTTGGTGTTTCCCAAACGTGTCATACTAACGAGGGAGAACAGTCCTAGCATAGACTCACTCACTCATTCTATCCATCTGTCTATCTGTCTATCTATCTTACACACACATGACCTTTTTCATCATTTTAACTTATTACGATTATTGCCATTACTTTACAAACAAAGTGTTTGAATGCCTACCAGAGTACACCCAGTCGCTTGAAACCTCTGTGACTGCTTAATAGCCGCCAGTGGCCAATGCTTAATGTCCAGAAGTAGTAATTCCTCCAGTCGACGGTGGCACTAGAATTGAAGAGGAGCCCAGTCAGTACCCTCAGCTAGCTAATGCTGCTGCTTCAACAATGTCTGGGGAGATTTTAGGGCTTCATCAGTCATGAAGAAGAAGAACTCTGGTCTCCTGAGGAGGCCGGAGTGAATAAAGTGTTTGTTCGTAGAACATCCTAGGCCATGCCTTCCGGCAGTGGCGTTAGATGTAAAACTACTTTGCCCTTTGCAGGACATTTGCACTATATTTAGTAACCAATAATAACTTTCGGTAGCCGGTTATTATGTATGAGCCGTGTTTGGGATAATTAGGGCCAAGTTCCATGTGCCGGTCCCGGTCCGTTTTTTTCAAAATAAATGGGCGGGCCGGTGAAAAGAGGGTGGTGCCATGTGCCCATCCTTCTCACCCAAGGACCGGTACCCCCATGGATGGGTGTCCCACATTTTGTGTTGTGCAAGAACGGGTGCCAAAGGACCGGCGGTCCTAACGGTCACAAGAAGGGCATGTGCCGGTTAGAAAGCTCCGGTGACCGGATCGGCCAGTCACCTAGGGTACACCCTTGGATACTAAAGACCACTTTGTTCTTCTAGTCCCTTCTTTTGAGGAGTACTCCTATGTTTTTAGAATCTAGATGACCTTCATTGCCGGTGACCTTCATAAAGTGTCATGTCTTATCACTCACCAAATTTAGTTAGAAAGTAGGAAATCGAAAAAACCAGCACCCCACATGGAAGTACCCCTCCATAAAATGGGTGACATCACCCATTTTTTGGATGATGTCACCCGTTTCTCACCCATTTAAAAAACGGACCGGGACCGGCACATGGAACTTGGCCCTTAGTGGGGGGGGGGGAGGGGGGCGAGATCTATATTGGGTTGGGAATTTTAATTATTTATGGAAGGTCTTGGAGATCATTAATAGTTTGTCGATTTTCTAGCTTTCGTTTGTGGACTAATATGGAATGTGCATATTGTGTGGCAATTATGTTAATTTGTTTAAACGTGTTTTTGATTTTTGTGATAGGGAGTGTGAACGTTGTTTCCAGTTTTTTCATTGATGGGATATGTGGTGTGCCTCTTGCTCCCGCAACTAGTACCATGAGTGGGGCTACGTTCCAACCCTTTGTTATGATGTTGTTTATGAGTGGTTGGTATTTTATGATTTTTCTGTCTAGGGTTTCAATGGCGAATCTATCATTGCAGTATGTGCTCGGGGGGGGGGCAGTGTGTTAAAAAGTTAAGGATATAGGTGCGAACAACCACTATTTTATAGGGGGGTATTACTTTCAATTCTCTTCTTTTTTTCACATGCTATCATTATGTGATTTTCTACTTTGGGTTAATAGAAAAATGGCTTACATTACTTATAACTCCAAATTACCTATTATTCCATACCCTATAGTACTTTAAAGATGTGCAGTGCCATTTTTGATACCCTATATTACTCTTAAGTCCAATTATAATTTTTTGCCCCCATGTTTTTAAAATACCCTATCATTTGTTCGCACGTATGTTGCTACTCCAACCAATGACTACCCCCCCCCCCCCCGAGAGTATGTGAATTCGATGAACTATTAGGTGATATCAGGTGTAGGGTTTCTGGGGGGGGGTTATATGGATGGCCTATGATGCATAGTATGTCTGGTTTGAGCCTAGCGTTGCAATGACATCTTTGGGTATCACATGTACATGGAAGTAACCATGGGGGAACTGTATTTTCTTGGGGTAGTTCATTATGCGTTCTTGCTTTTATTAATGTATAATGTCTTGATCAGTCAACATCCTAGTGTTTCCAAATCCAACTGGGTTGGTTGCATGTTGTTTGTGACCTTTGGGTGTTTTTTGTTATTCAATTGAAGATAGATATACATTCCATTGGTCTGAGATGATCCAAAACTACCGGATGATGGTGGAGACATACCCAAATCTCAACGAAGAGGTTGGCAGTTCAATTCCCGGCTATGAAATCTCCTCTCTACTTGACGGAAAACTTGTCAGGTGGTCAACTGCCTCCTGTGCTTTGGCGCTAGCATGTTGGTTTATTGTCTCCATATATATATATAGATATATAGATATATATATATATTCCATAGGTTCCATTAAAGTGATCGGTGGTTCATCCGCGTTCCTTGCTTCAACAATTGTTAGCAAGGTCATACTATGTTGTCCTATTACCAAGGGGGTGTCTTTTCGTTAGGCTCTAGGGAGGGAATTCAAAATGTAGGGTCTAAGGGTTCCCAAAGTTCATAATGCAATGAACTAGCGAGGGATGGGAGGTGTTGGAATCAAGTGGAGTCCAACTCCAGGAAGGGAACTCAGAAGCACTCGCATGGGAGAGGCAAGTGCCAAAAATAAAGAACCCGACATCTTTGTATATGAGAAGGTGAGCCCGGTGCTAAGTGATGAACGGGGAGAACCGGCCGTTGGTTACAAATGAACCGGTTGAAGTTCAAGACTTCATGAGACTTATTGATCGTTTTAGAGGGATTTAAAGAAAATACCTCAAGTACATAAAGCAAAACCAAAAGATGTCGACATGTGACCGGTTTGACTTGGAAATACTAGGACCTCAATTGATTGTGTCCAAAACTCTTCCTGAACATTGGTTTCAAGGACAAGGAAAACTCTTCCTTATTCGTTTGTTATGAATTGGTTGGCTAGGGTGTTGGATATAGGACACTTGGTGGGGTTATTTAGAGCCAAGTTAGTGTGTAATTAGCTCATTGGCTAGTGGGTTCCAAGCCACATGATGAGTGTTTAGAGATAAACTTAGGCGTAATAAGTAGACAAAGATTTGATTCTATGATAGGAGTTGATCAAGTCAAAAATGGGACCTTTTGAAATCTATTATAGCATACTCTAGTAGAAAATTTTGAAATTTCATAGATAATCTAAAATGATAAAATAAAAATTGAAAAATCATGGCATATTTATGTTCACATCCTCTTCATGGGGAAAAACTTCATGCCAAATGCCAATGTCCATAAATAAATAAAAATTGTTGAAGATGTAGTCCTCTATAATAGGGCAACATACCTTAAGTAGGGGACTAGCTTGGGAGGTTCTCTAGTACAGCTCCTACTTGGAACCGATCTTCAAGGGCGGATAGAAAATGTAGCAGTAATGAAAAGATAAGGACAAGAACAAGAACAAGAACAAAAATAAAAGGAAAGAAACATTTGTGCTCAAGCACCGGTATGAATGTGAGCCCATTCTTTTTGTATTGATCACGGGAATCTATGATACATGCAGTATGAGGCAATTGGTTGCCTTCCTTTCGGAAGGCATACTCTAAACTAGAATGTGGGTGGGTGGGGGGATAATAAACTATTACAGTACAAGCCACTAGATTGGAACAAGTAGCACAGTGCCATATCTATTTATGTTGAGGGGTAGATTGCAATTGTTGATGTGGTGATGACAAGAATTAACTTAGGTTAAGGTAGATGTGCCTATTCGGTTCCTTATCCTAATTGACACCTATACTTGAATGGTATGCGGTTAGGTGTGGCTCCTAGAAGAGCGGATACAATATGACATGTGTTTTTTAAAGATTAAATTGCATGCTTAAAATATAATAATTATTCTAGATGCAATAGTCAACATAGTTGGAGGGGACCTACATGACCATGTAATGAGCAAGAAAAATCTCCACTTTGATAATCAATAAGATAATCAAATGAGCTCCAAAAAAAAAAGTGAAAAGTGGCTATGGCCTCAATTAGGACTTTGTAACTATCTTGTAGTAACCGGGTGTTCTAGGAGAAGTGGCTAGTAGAAACAAAAGTAGCCATTTAAAACCCGCCTACCTAAGAGCACCTCCACTTGAGAATAATCTATATTCTATGTAAGGTTTAAAGTCTCAAGGTTATTAAGGGGATTAATTTTTAATCAATTAATAATAATTTGTACACAAGCAAGCATAAGAAACTAAATGACATGAAACATTTACAGATGATCATATAAGACCTTTCATTATTTTTTCTATTCACATAAGTTTCCAAAGTTTGCAACCCAATCATGTGATATAAGTGGAAAACCATGCATCCATGTTCATGATGAAGATGTATCCTAAAAAAATTCAATCGATATCAAAATAAATAACATTGGGAGGTTTTTGAATGGAAAAATTGGGAGCTCAAGAACATTCACTGCACACATGGAAGGGGAATGTGGAACACTTGGTGGGAATATAAAAAATAAATGATATGCCGTCCAATTATGTTTGGATGCAAACATCATCGAGGTTACAATAAATGAAACTATGCTTAGCATATACTAAGGGTCAGTTTACACCATGGACCATGAAGTCAAACCATGGAAGATGGCCTTTTTTCATGGTCCGACTTCATGGTCCAACTTCCATGGTCCGATTTCTAAAAAAGTCAATTTACAAAGCCTTTGGGTCCCTCGCTAGGTGTAAACCGAATGTGGACCAAGAAGAATGACCATGCACCAAAAAGTGAATGTGCTGATTTTTCATTAAATATTTACTTTAAGAGCGTATCTCTGCCATGGACCCCTGCCTTTTTCTACCAAGCCACCTCTTTTGCCTCTCTCACCGCAAAACCTGTTGGACCACATTAAGGACTTAAAATATGTCTTTTGGGGACCTCAACCTTCATGGTCACTCCGACATTTTTTTCTTGATGTAAATTGAAGTGATCCTAGGACTTTTTCTTTTTTCTTTTTTGGTTTTGGTGGTTTATGGTGGCTTGAAAAACATTGTTCATGAATGCATGAGAAAAAGTTTGTCACTTGATAGGTCCTCCTTACAAAACATAGAGTTGATTGGTGTGCCATTTGATGCAGTTGTGGCTAAACAAAGCAGAAGAAGAGAGGAGGGAAGCATAGATCTACTGAAAGTGCCAACTTGCACTCAAAAAAGCATGTGAAATTATCCCAAAGGAGTGATATCCCAAAAGTAAGAAATTATGAAGTAGACGTAGCTGCAAAGGGAAGTCAACAATCTACGGCTAACAAGAAAATCAAGAAAAGAGGAAGACCATCTAACCTATAGATTTGTGGTTTACTTGGTATACTGGAAGGGTTTATAGAATGTGTCAAAATTTTGGTAATAGGTGGGCAGAATATAGGAAACTTAAAAAGATCTAACAACCCATCCCTTACATATGAAGATAGGGTTATGTCGGTATCCAAAGTCTGATGGGACAAGGTGAACTTTTGATATAACAGGTCATATGACGATGACTTTAGATGATGTTATTGCTTGAGCTTCAAGGATGTGTGTTTTAGGGTCAAATTACTATGAGCTACAACTTATGGATGAAGAAGTGCTTAATGACTTTCTCATTGAAAACTGAAAGTGGATTGCATATGTAACAAAGGCCCATTCATTTCTTGCTTTATGTTTTGTGTGTATAGTGGAGGCATTTAACACATCAAACTGAAAAGTTGAGCATAAATACACAAGTCCATTTTCTAGCCTACCTAAGTATGTATACATTTGTTCTCTCTATAAACATCTCATATGTAAGGATTTTATTTTATAGTCACCCATGCATGTCATTTTAAATTCTAATGAAGAGGGGACTCCCACGGGGTTTTAGCGTTGAGTGAGATGGATGACACATTCACAAATGATATGACTCGAGCTTCATTTAAAGAATGTGTCATCCATTATTTCATCTTAAACATGTGTAGGTTCCAATAATCCTATATTTTGTGTTTGAACTTACATCTAATACACACATGTCACCATTTATACATGCAACGATGTGCCATGGTTGCATGGAAGAAGAAAAACCAATACGGTCAAGATACCCATACCTTATTGGTATATATATATATATATATATATATATATAAAGAGTGAAATCCTCAATTTTAAACATGTCATCCTATAATGGAATAATTGAACTTGTGAACCCAAATTCAGGTAATTCCACAAATTTTGTTTGTTCATAATCTCACGTGTGCAATAAGTTTGAAAGGCCTCTAGCACTTTAACCCTTATTATCCTGAGGGTTTTACCTACTTGATAGTTATAAAGTGAGATTTGCAAGTTTGCTTTATGACACCTTCATCAAGAAAAATCGTTGACACAAAATTGGAGCACGAATTTGTACGGTTGGACCTTCTAACTAAGATCATGAGATTTGTGAAAGAAATCTTCAAAGAAACAAGTCAAGAAAACCTTTATAAAATGAAGATGACATTAGTTTGTCAAAATATTTTGCATAAATGTTTATTTTCTAAAGGCTTCTAATTTATTCTTCACTGCATGAAAGAATACGATCCTATGTTTAGAGAATCAAAACGTTTGCTGATGAATTTGACAATGTGTCATTTAGTTCATCAAAGTTAACTTTTGTTTCTATATTTATATCATGCTTACATAATCACCTCAATAAAATACATACCCAAATTGAAGCCAAACTAATAAAAAATTCATTTCTTATGGTTAATTTATGTTTAATACTTTGAATATATATATGTGTGTGTGTGTTACTATATGTTGATTGCATGAATAGGGAACATATTCCCAAGAACTCTTCTTTAGAGATAAACACCATACAAGGTTGAAAGTCAATAATTCTCATGAATATAGTGCTTCTATATAGAAAACCATCCCCGCGGGGGGTGGGGAGTGGACTCTTCATTGGATACCTAAATGACTGCATGGGTCACTATGAGATTAAACCCCCTCTGTATGGGAACTTTATGGAGAGAACAAATGTATACGTACTCATAATCGCATTCTAGAAAATAAATTTGTGTATTTATGCCAAGATTTTAAATTGAATGTGATAAATGCCTCCACTACATATACAAAATATAAACTACAACTTAAATAGGCCCTTATTACATATAACATCCACTTTTGCTTTCCAATTAAAAAGTCATTGAAAAAATTTACATCCATAGCATGTAACTCAACAATGTCACCAATCAAACAAAAATTAGAGCATATACATGGCCTGACGTAAATTCCGACATACCATGTTAGTGGTATGACCTTTGGATGAGAATCAAGGACCCTCACAATTTCATGGTCACAACCCTAAACTTGTGTGTGAAGTGTTCCTACCTTAGTGTTGGTTTAGACTATGGTGAAGAAGTGCACCGGTCAAGAACTTTAGGGGAATGGAACAATATGATTGGCTACAAAATGGGCTCTTTTCCGGCGAGGGTTTACACTACAACCAAGACTTCTCTAGTGGAGAACTTCAAGCATGGATAAGAAAATAACATGGACACCAACATGACAAGCACGGTCAAGTGTACCAAAACGTGCTCCGGTTTATTAAAACCATAATGTTTTTGGTCAAACGCCTAAAGTAGTAGCAAAGCGTTGTTTAAATTTTTTTTTAAACAAATTCACGGCGACCTCTATTATTGTGTTAAATACCTAAAATATCAAATATCAAGATGAGATTTTCAACACCTATCATAAGAAATGATGCTCAAAAGCAAATTGCTAAAAATAGTTTTGATATAAATGTCATGACCTTAAATATTTTGGAGTTGGATTTTTAATATTCCTTGAATTCATTTTAAACTTGAGGACATCCTTACAAAGAATAGTGAAAAAAACATTTATTTTATCATATTTGTCACAATTTAAACAAATTTTAGACAAGTACTGTATTTGTTTGATATCACCTACTTGCACACATTTGCACCGTCTTCTTAAATATGCAAACTTTTTATGATTTTTTCTTTGTCAACATAAATTTCTTGGCTTTCTATATCAATGTGTTTTAAAATGTTTATGATTTTTTCTTTCAAAAAGTTTAAAGTTAGTATATAGTTTTGAATCACTTACACTTAACCGATGCAGGGTTCACAGTGGTGCACTTGACCGTGCTTGCACCCTAGGGGAGTTCTCCAAAGCTCAAGTTTCTTGGGCAACCTCAAATCCTCGGACAAGAAATTGGCCTTCAGAGAACTCCAACTTGAGGCATTTAAAAAAAATAAAAATCATCATCATCTTGTCCACCATACCAACCGTTGCCTCAAATACAATCTTGCCTTTTTAATATGACACATTTGGGAAATGAGAAAATCGTTGTATTATTGAGGTGTCACATATTCCGTAATATGACCAATTGAACCTCTTTGTCATAATAACGAGGTACTTCATGAAAACACACATTAGATATAATTTTGCCACATATGCAAAACAAACATTCTTTCAAATGTCTTTAGAAATATCCAAATTTCTTTCATGAAATTTGTGGACTTGAAGAAGGAATCAATAGTCCGTTGATTTTGCCACTTCAAACTAGCAAAAATTATTTTATTGAGCTTCTCCAATATGGCTTGTGGTTTCATTACGTATGTAGGAGTACACTCCAAATTTCCAATGGGATGTCCTTAAAAAATGTGTAATACCAATTGAGCATGATGTTGAGCATCTACCAGTTTCATAATAGGTGGAGGTCTCTCATCAACAACTAGAGAGTCCAAGAGTATTTCATGAAGGTCAAAACTAGGTGGCTCTATTCTATGCCCCAAGGCCATATCAACTAGTTCTCACATGCCATATTCAACTTCAATGATGTCTTTTCCTTCCATTATCATATATTCTTCAAATGGCATATCATCTTGTCCAAATTGTAGTTTCAATATGAGGAGTGCTAGATCCTCATACTCCTCTATCAATCTTAAATTTTCTCGATGATCCTCATTAGCAAAGTCTGCTCTCCAATCAGGTGACAAAATTTATGATTTTCTCCAACATTTTTGGATAACCTGAGGATCCATATTTGTCCACGGCTCTAGAGAATTGTTTGTAACATCGGGTGCAACCTTTTTCAAATCATGTTGTTGATATGAATCAAATGACGATAAATCCCATTCAAGCAATTGGGACTTACAGTATCGCTAATAACAACTTGGACAGAAGCTAATGAGTCTCTCGATTATGTTTTGAGATAGAGAACCAACACTAAATATGATATTTAATGTCGTGTGGTATTTTATGTCACTATGGTAACTTTTTGGAGGACAATTCTTATGAATAAGTGAACAAAATATTGTCATGAATGATGGATGAGTTCATGCATTGGCCAACACCTTAATTTCTTTTGTCAGCAACTTGTGATGAAACATTATCATGGATGATTGGAATTTGGATGAAAAATCATGTGGTAAGCAACTGTAATTGCAACACTGTAAATCTACAACCCCCAAAAAAATTTACAAGGAATGCAAAATGATGTTGGGTTACCATTGGTATTGGTGACACTACACCATGGTTTACAACTAGTATTGAACAAGACAATTAGAATTGGTGACATTAAATATCATGTTTAGTGCAGCTCCCTTAGTCCCCCCTTAGTTCCCATGTGAAAGGTACATGAATTCAATATGTTAACTATGTACATATGCCATATATCCAATTATCACCTCTACAATATGTCGTTGCGGGGGTCCAGGATTGTCATATTAACAATGCCATCATCGCACTATAGGGGTCGATTTGAACGAGAAAGGTTGGTTTACAAAATTTGTGTCATTGTGTATCGAGGTTGTCTTGGGTTGGGATTCTCGCCATCCGACAGGCGCACTTCCTCACCGTAATCTAAGGGCCACTTCACACACAAGCCAAGAGCCATGACCATGAAATTATGACAGCCCAAAAGAAAGTGTCCAAAGGCCCTCCCAACACACCTCCAAAGTCAAGTAGTGTAGTCACAAACCCTCAAGTGTAGTGTGCACGGGTAGGTCACTCTAAGGCATTTTTGTGCACCACGTGCGGCTGGGGGTTTTTTGTTTTGGGGCTATTTACCTTCAAGGGTTGAATTAAAGCCTCCCTATAATTACTTAAATTTCAAAAATGGCCCATTTGTTTGCACCCTTCCATTACTTATATTGTCCAAGTCACTGCAATTTTTTGTACTCTATATTCCTTTTAAGTAATTAAAGGTAATCTACTTCCTAACGCATTGACGAGTGTTAAGGGAAACCATGGAAACAAAGAAGGGTGCAAACAATAATATCATTGCAAACAAAGTTATGAAGAAAACACATAGGAGACCATACCAAACATACTAAACATACCTTCTAGGATCCTTATCTTCAGCCCCTATATTAATTTTACAAAAAAATAATGGCCCACATTTTATGTCCATCTAACTTACTTATAATGGGATTGTCTACATTTAATGGCCCCTTCATTATTTGGAATTCCTTTATAATTTTTATTTCAAATGATTTTAATCCTCTCTATATTATGCCGCACGTCGTTTTAAAATGCACTAAGTGACCTACCCGTGGTAGTGTGAAGTCATATGTGACCGGGCCCTCAACCAAATGCTATTTCTACGAATCTCTATTCATGCGGGTCCTCACACATGATAAAATAGAATAAATCAACAGTTGTGAACCATTTGGAGTGCCATGCTCTCCCGATGGTTTTGTGTTAGACCTACCTCCAAGAGGTGGTTTTGGGAAATAGTCCAAGTGACCATGGAACATGATCCATTCGATGCCATGTAGGAATCCATGTAGATTGTACATCCATCTTGCATTCACATACTCACTCCGTTGGTCCCTCCCTCAAGCCTCCTAGTGGGAAGCGAACTTGGACCGGCACCGCCTCTTCCACCAATGAGAGTGGTGGAGGTGCAATGGTCAGGGGCTCTCAGTCTCGTGTGTGTGAAGTGGCCCTAACTAACCCAACCCTTAGTTGTCTGCAGGGAGTGGGGAGCTTGGGAGAAATGTTCAATATTGAAGTCTTCAACACCTGTCAAATGCCATTTGTGGCTATCAAAAAAGTTCTTTTTGTGGGGGGCACTTCACAAAAATGTGCTCTGCAAAGTTTCCACCCTTCACAATGAAGGCCTCTCCAAAAACAGCATGTCACAAAATACTGCAATTTGCAAATAGAAACATAGTTGGACTCCAATCTTGGCACCCTAGCAAACACTTCCAATTTCCAATAACTCTTGCAATTTCGACTTTGCAGCTTCGACTCGGCATTGACTACAACTTCGGCTTGGCAACATAGCTATCTGTGAACGTGGATTTTCCAAACAAAATTGGGTGAAGAGTGATTGCAGAAATTGATTGAAACTTGAAACATTGGATGCATTGATGCGAGTGTCATTATGCGGTCTTCAGATGGAAAATATGGATTGGGCTAGAATTTTCGACACTTGGTAATCGACCAAAAATAGGAGGGCTTTGCCTTTGGAGTTGAATAATGGTTAAGTGCATTATGTAGGGAATCTAAATAATCTCAGTGCATCATTTGATTGCATGTACTTCTTCAATACAGTGAGACATCATATTATTTTCATATTCAATACAAAACGGCCAATATCAAGTTTTTTTTTTTTTTTGAGAAGTGTTGCAGAAAAGTTTGAATGTTTGAGTGAAGTGTGATTATTTCGAAGCCCTTCTTCACATTGAAATGCATGTGCACACTTCAAACTTGAACACTGCCTGGGAGTGACAAGATTGCATAAAGAGGTGCGCAGGAGAATCTGTCAGGAGCACTGCCACCATTGCTGGGGGCTCAGGGGCGGCAGCAGCACAAGGGCCGTCGCTTGGGGCAAAGCCTCCTTGTAAGTTAACCTGGAGAGTAAATGTGCGTGAGAGATGGCGCTGTGAGCTATTAAAGGGCGCTTACTTAAATGGCCTCCCTCATACTGTACCTGTACCCTACACCTTACCCCTCGTGCATCCAACACTCCAGGATCTATGATCCCAGGGAATCAATTCTCATGGCCATCAAGAATGTACTCCATCTATCTTCAACTATCTACTACGAGGGCCTACAAAAGAAAAGCACCCACTTTTCTGTTCCTGCATCAATGGAATCCCCCTACTTGGCACCTGGGAGTCAGGGTTCTGATGATAGGAGAATCATTGGGGTGATGGGTGGAGGCCAGCAGTAAGGTGGACAGTTCTGAAACCAAACCCAACCCCGTAGATTTTGCGTGATATTGGTTCACAGTGAATATTTGGGAGGGGATTAGATCCACCTGCCATTCCAACTTCAAAAGCTCAATAGGTATTTGTAGAAGAAAGACGCCCAAAAGTATGGACTTTTTGGGTATAATTTCTCATTCACTACTTCTTGTCTACGCAAGGAAAACATTTTCGCAGTTCTTTGGGCTCAAAAAACGGTGGCTTTAAGGATCATTCACCTTGGAGGGTGCAGCTAGTCAAGAAGCAGGCGGCAGCTGCTAAGATCATGACAAAAAAAATCAGAGATTCAAGAGAATGTTCATCAAGAGGCTGTAATCTCCATACGACGCCCTTTCTTGTGCAGATTCTTCCATTTATCGACAGCTGCTGTAGTACAAGTAGTCGGCGAGTCGCCTAGCTAGTTGCATCATTCATTACCAGTCCACAGTGCACGCCGTCGGTTTGTAGGAATCAACATGGTGTGGTGAAAACTTACTTACAGTGGCCTCTCTCACCAGCGCCTCATGGATTTACCTACCCTCCTTCTCAGAGTGTCTGTCTGCGTGTTGGATGCAGTAACATCACAACAACATTGTAACAACTCATTAAATTACTTCGAAGTAAACTCATCAGGGTGCATTGTAAATGGAGTAAGAAAATAATATAGATTAACCTGTAAATTGCAAGATCGTGATGTGACTTTGAACTCTAGCCATGGCCGGCGACTTACACCATGCCGCCAATGATACTCCACCTCATGAAGAATGTACTACTGCATCTTGCAGGAACATTTTCTCCTGCCCATTTCTTGAATGGTCAGTCGATGATCATTATGTATCAGATTGTTAATCAAAGCCGCACACAAAGCAGACCGCCACCGTGATGATTAACTAAAGTCCCAAATCGGTGCCACAACCAAACAATGTCAGGGATCACTTACGTACTCACTTCGTTGATGTACTTGACTGCGTCATGCTTGCAACTTGTAAAGAAATTACCTAGTAACACTCTTATTGTAGTGTTCATGAGAAACCAGTTGCAGTACAAGAGCATTACCAAATAATATTATGATACAGTTCTTGTGAGCTGGTGATCAGTACAATGCCTCATAACACAGATTCAGTAACCCAAATCAGCATCCGGGTTCTACCCAAGAGCCCCGAGCGATCTCCAGATTTGTATATAAGTAGGCAAACCAACAAGCCCTCCACACTTCATTCATCTTCCATCACTCCTGGATCTTCATGTGCTCTAGACTAGTTTCTTGTAGCACAACTCTTCACACCGACCCTCAGCATAGTTACTTATTACCCAGGTGTTCATCAGATTCTGCTAGCTGCAAGGTCTTAGTACCCAACTTGTATTGCTGAGCAGTTGGAATCGTTCTGACCCTCGCGGTGGTCTCCAACAAAAATTGTTAGTTTGTCAGGCTCGTGATTCCTCACAAGGTATTTGTTTCGTTGATGGAATTTCAGGTTGCTGCATTATTGCTGGACTATCTGAAGATATGGAAATCTCTCCTCTTGCAGGTGGAAATGTTGTAGTTCGAGGCTAATTAGGTGGGATGTGATAATTAACGGTTGTGTGGGATTCTTGGGGCTGCAGATCAGAAGAAATTTTTGCAACATGGGAATTATCAAGATAGTGGCATTCGTGGTGATGGTTGCTGTGTCGGTGCAAGCTCAAGCTTCTGTGGATCTCATCAACCTGGTCGGTGACCCCATCACGGCCAGCTGCGTGGCCGACAATGCCAACAGCCGTGGCTTAGTGACCATCGGCCCAAATCAAATCGACTCTTGGGCCTTCAACGGCGATCTTCTCTCCCTGGGATGGACGTGTCATTTCGAATGGGCCGATTCCAGCGACTGTGCTTCCGGCACTTGCACTTTGCACACACAGGATGTCAAAGTGTGGCAAGGCGTCATGGGATCCCGGAAACTGCATGTCACCTCCATCTCTCTCACCCCCTGTGTCAATTGTGTCTGGCAAATCAAGTACGATGGGTTCCATCGAGCTGACAAGAAGGATCTTGTGTACACATTCATTGCAGGCTGGAAATAATTGTGTCGAAATTGCTCCAGACAATCAAGTCAATTATTCCAACATGCTCTGCAACAAATTTGTGATGACAAGTACGTGGACCCATCCACAACAAGACATCCCCCATACCTTCATCCGGAACTTTTTTGGTGGCATGGCAAGGATTAAATCTCAAATTCTAATGGGGAACCGCGAAGCTGTACTCCAGGGGATTGAGATGATATATCCGATCGTCAAGCTACTCTCGAAGGAGAGATATTGCTGCGCATTTCTTTTTTGACACTAGAAGGCCGGCGAAATTGAAGAATCGCTGTAGGATGTAAACTTTGTAGTCGATTCAGTGTGCAGCACAGAAATTTTTGCCACTAGTTAGAGGAAGATGTTCCGCGTAGAGTCGTGGGCAATCCAGGTTTTCAGAACAGGAGCAGATCAGTTTGGCGATTTCTGCATAGCGTAAAATTCATGATCTCAACTTTTTATGAGCATGATTTGATCTTGTATTTTCCAACAATCTTTTGCGCTTTGAATATTAAGCTGCTCCTCCTTTCAAAAGTGTCCACGTTTGAAGGTGAAATATGTGTTTCTCTGAAATTGAACTTCACCCTGTTCAACCCTAGAATGATAATTCAAGTATTTTCTCTCAATGATGTTTATGTGGTTTGATGCCTAACATACGACTGGTTTTGAAGGACGAGCTGCACGAGCTGCAGCTGTTGCTGACTAATGTGTTTGGGCGTCACGTGCTCTTCTTAATCGAACGCCTAATTTGAGTGGTCTACGGCAAGGCTAGTTGTTAAGAACGGCCAACGTGCTCAAAAGAGACAACATTTTAGTTGCAATTCTGAACAATAATACGGAGGGCCTATCTGATCTATTACTTGGAAAGAGTATGAGAATCTTTACTTGGACTTTTGCAACTCTCATACTCAAATTTTGAAACTTGAACAGATACTCTTTGGGATACGCGATTTCTTATCAGATGACACTTCAAGTCCTAATTCGATTCATCAGTCGAGTTAATTATGGAGTTAATTATTGTAGTCTACCTTATAGCATGCCAAGGTGGGGAGGATATATGTTTTAATCCCTATCTCTAGAATGGTACAGGTAAAGAGTGGAGATACTTCGAAATTCAGTTGAGATTGAATCAGCTTAATTTGCCTATTGGGGCATAATATGGAAAATGGAAAGAAATGTAACAATTTGTTACCACTGGCCAACTCGAAAATTCGGTGGACTTTCAAAATGAACCGCCTTCAGGAAGTTTATACCCTCATAAGCTTATACCAACTCCGCATCTCAGTTTACAACTTTGCACTCACAAGTGAATTGCATAGTGATAAACACGGAAATCAATACACATGTATCTGTGTGAGATATTGCTTCTCTGATTCAATGAAAATTTTACTTCTACATTACTTGCTTATACATCTTACGGAATCCCTTCTACTGTATTCCTACGCCTGATGTAGATCTACTTGTATCTATACATTGTTGTATTCACTAGAACTAACTTGTTCTCTCTCTGTCTACCAACACATGCATACAAAAGATAATCTCCATCTGATGACCGGTAGCGATATCAACTCTCCTCCCGGAGTCGACTAGAAGAATCCTTTCTAGAATGTTCTCACAGGTGAACAGAATTCATTCACTCTAATGACTGGATGAACGTAAATAAAAGTCATCCATCACTCCCACTCGTTCATCTGGTCATGAAGATGCCCTAGCCCTAAACCTAAATTTAGCAACTAAGGTCAATGATTGCCCTAATCTATTCCTAACCCTAACCCTAGGATTCATGAGTCCTTTGTACATCGTCTTTTGCAAGTTGTCTCGTCAGTTGATCTTCCTGATCTAATCAGATCACCTTTTATCCTCCTCAGGTGATGATTAAAAAATACCATAACACATGTGCCCTCACAATCGCCGATTATCTGTCTCCTTCGAGAGCTTTCTTATATCTCATGCGTCACTCCTTCGTTTATACATCTGCGGAGCAGACATAGCTTGATTGTTGCCTTTCACTTTGTTCGATGTGAAGAAATATCTTCTTTTAATAACCCCTTTCATGTTCTTCATCTTGTCAGTAGTCTTGATTTCAGTTTGGTCGACGTGATGAACCATCTCCTTTCAGGACCCCTTTCATGTTCTTCATCTCATCAATAGTCTTGATTGTTGTCTTTCACTTTGATCAATATAAGGAAACATCTGCCTTCAGGATCCCTTTCAAGTTCTCCATCTTGTCGATAGTAATCCGGTGTGTCGCTTTCTTGTTCATATATTTTTCACAAGACCAGATGCAATTTGGATCCCTTTCATGTAACTCCTTAATGTGTTGTCTACCTGTGTACCTTCTTGTGAATCCAGAGAAGAGATGTAGATATTTTCTTTTGCTAAACTCCTCCTAATGTCTTTCATTATCTCTAAGTTCCCTGTTGCTGCTTGTACCTGCCTTTCTTTCTTCCTTATCTTATCAACTAGTGAACTCGTCTACTCCTTTTAATCCTTTGATCAAGCTTGTATGTCATCCTATTCTGTAAGTCAATCAATCTTGGAATCACAGTCTTGTTGATCACCTGTGAGAACGCTTCCATATAGTCTCCCACTCGTTTGAGACAGGGGTACAAGAAGACCTTGAAGACGTCGAAGATGTTGAAAAACTTCACGAGGAAGAGGTTTTGTAAGGGTATCGGCTAGCTGTTGTTTTGTGTTAATGTAGGATACATCAATCTGCTTGCGCTCGTATTTCTCCCGAATGAGGTAGTATTTTGTCTCAATGTGTTTAGTACGTTTGTGGTATTTTGGGTTCTTGACTAACTGGATAGCTCCTTGATTGTCTGAGAGAATGGGTGTAGGAGTCTGGGAGGGAAAACCAAGGCTCTGCATGAGACGGCGAAGCCAAAGAGCTTCCTTGACTGATTCTGCGAGGGCGACGAACTCAGCTTCTGTGGTGGAGTCAGCAGTACATCCCTGACGTTTGCTACACCAAGCAACGGCACCGTTAGCAAGAAGGAAGAGGTAACCAGTGCGCGACTTGCGGTCATCTTGATCTCCGGCATAATCAGCGTCACAATAGCCTCGAAGAGATAGATCAGGTAAGGTGCCGTAGTAAGAAATTCCCATATGAATAGTGCCAGAAAGGTAGCGAAAAATCCTTTTGACAGCGGTCCAATGAGATTGATGAGGGTTGCTGGTAAACTTAGCAACCTTGCTGACAGCGAATGCAATGTCTGGGCGAGTTAGCACCATAGCATACATGAGACATCCAACAGCTTCACGATATGGCACAGACGAAGGAAGAGGAAAATCATCCGGACCCAGTGTGGCTTGAAGAGGTACGTGAGTATCTGCTGGGGTAGTGACAGGGTTGGCTTTCTCTAACTGGAATCGTTGAATGATATCTGTAATGTAGCGGGCTTGATTGATGTGTATAGTATGAGTGATAGGATCCCTGTGAACTTGAAAGCCAACATAGTAATCCATGGGTCCATAAGTAACTTTGAAGTTGGTCTGAAGATGTTGGATAACTGCATCAAGATCACTCTCATTGGTGGCACACACGATGCCATCATCAACGAAGATTCCAACTATAAGATCAACAGATTTGGATGTTGTCTGTCGATAATAAACACAAGTGTCCGCATCACTTGTTAGTAGATGGTAGAGTTTGAGGAATGTGTCAAATGTATGGTTCCACAATCTTCCAGATTGTTTTAAGCCATAAAGACTTTTTAGTAAGGAACAAACATATGAGGGAGTGTTAGGATTTACAAATCCTTCTGGCTGATGCATATATATCCGAGTTGTAAGGTCGCTGTTGAGATATGCTGTTCCAATGTCAAATTGACGCATGTGCATGCGTAAAACAGCAGCAATCGCGAAGAGAACGCGTACAGAGTCATGCTTGATAACAGGACTGAAAGTTTCATCATAATCAATGCCGTATACCTGGCTGTACCCCTTCGCGACCAGTCGAGCCTTATATTTATCGATGGCACCTGTAGAAGTATATTTGATCTTGTAAACCCATTTGCACTGAACAATAGTGCGACCAGGAGGAGGGGGAACTAGAATCCAGGTACGATTCTCCATTAAAGAGTCATATTCACGTTCCATGGCTGCTTTCCATTGTGCAGCTTGAGGAGACATAGTGGCTTGTTTATATGTTGCCGGTTCTCGGAAGGTTTCAGCAGAATGAATCATGTTAGCAAAAGAACTTTGCTGAGATGAACTATCCTGTGATAAAACAGTAGAAGGAAATGTATCTTGTATATCAGAGGAGGCTGTGTAGATATCCGTAAGAGATCTGTATTTAGGGTGAATAGGTGAGTCTGGTAAGTGAGAAGAAGAAGGGATATCAAAAGCATATGGATCAGATGATCCGGATGATACAACATGAGGAGAAGTAATAGCATGGTCTGAAGAGATTGGAGGTGCAATAGGGGAAGGAACAGATAGGGTATGTGAATCTGCAGGACTATCTTGTTCAGGAAACGGTAGAGAATCTGTTGTAGAAGAAACTCCCACTGAATCAATAATAGGAACTGACGGAGGGTTAGGTGGAGGGTTAGGTGGGGGTAGGTGATTGGCAGGTATATCAACATGCGTGGACTGCATCGTCAGCGATGAGAAAAGGGAGGGGGAGTAAGCTGTGGCCTCATCGAAGATGACATCAGAACTTTCTGAAACGAGGTCTGTGACAGGGTTCCAAAATCGCCAACCCTTGCTGGTATCACTGTAGCCAACAAATATAACCCGCTTTCCTTTCGGTTGAAATTTAGTACGCTTTGATTTATCAATAAAGATATAAGCAAGAGTACCAAACGTTTTGAAATGAGAAACACTAGGTTTCGTGTTGAACCATAGTTCATAAGGAGTCACGAAACCTACCTGAGTGTTGATTGTTCGGTTGAGAATGTAGACTGCAGTGTGAACAGCTTCTGCCCAGAGTTTCAGAGGTATATTGTGTAGATGTAACATGCATCTGGCTGCTTCACATATGGTGCGATTGTCTCGTTCAATATACCCGTTCTGTTGTGGAGTATAGGATGTGCTGGTCTCTCGTAGGATGCCTTCTTTCTCAAGAAGTAAATCAAATTCAGTGTTGCAAAATTCCTTGCCGCGGTCTGTTCGAAGAGTCTTGACTGAATTCCCTGTTATGCGCTCAATAGAGCGTAAGATCTTAAGGAAAAACCTGATAGTATCTCCCTTGGCTTTAAGAAAAGCAACGAATCTGAAAGAGGTGCAGTCGTCCTTGATTAAGACGTAATAATGAGCACCCCCTAAGGAAGGAATGGACATCTTCCCGCATAAGTCAGCGTGCAACAATTCTCCAGGTATTTTCGATCGTTCTTTCTGTGGATTTGAAGAGTATGTCGACTTATGTTGTTTTCCCAAAGCACAGCCGGGACAGACTTGAATTATTTTGCTGTGAGAAAGAATTGGAAGATCCTTGACGCTGTCATGTGCACTCATATTCTTAATAGTATGAATGTTGACATGTCCCATTCTGTTATGCCATAGCACTAACTCTGTGTCACGTGGGGTTGTGACAGCAAGAGCTGTAGATGGATGGCTATCTGCAGGTTGAGTGTCCATTGTTGATGCAGGAGGAACAGGGCTGATGGATAACTTGTACAATGTTCCGACTAAGTCTCCTTCCAATACTTTTGGACCTTCTCCAAAATCATCATAGAGAGCGCATTTCGTCCTGATAGTCTGAAAGGAGAATCCAGCTCTGGATGCAAGGCCGATTGAGAATAAATTTCGTCGTAGGTCAGGTACAAATAACACTTTCTTCAGAACACCCTTCTTGTGTACACCATCAATTAGTCTTGTAATGTTGATGTCGCCTACGCCTCTCACCCATAGATTGCTATCATCTGCAATGGCAACGGGCCATGTGCCTGATGGTATGGCTTTAAAAGTAGAAAACCAGTCACGGTGTTCTGTCATGTGCTCAGTAGCACCTGAATCAGCATACCAAGCTTGTTTATCAAAATTGACGTTCAATGCGTGTGACAATCCACTTAGTGCCATGAGTGCACAATCGTCATGTTCAGATTCTGATGCAGAGTTACTTGAGCCAGAATTAGTTTGCTCAGATGTAGCAGCACATGCATTGCTCCGTTTATCTCTTGTAAACTTTTGTTTACGATCAAGTCTATTCTTCTTTTGATTTGAGAACTTATCTTTGTCACGTCGCGGATGCGGACATTCAGCTGTCCAATGATCGTGTTCTCCACAGTTGTAGCATCGAGTGCGACTCTTCAGATTCTTGATATACTCCTTGTTTGGTTCATGATTTGTCTTCTTGTTCTGTGAGTGCATCTTGCTGGAGCGAGTGAAGAATGCTGAGTCTTCTGCGAGGTCTCCGCCTTGTAGCGCCAAGAGATTCTCCAGTTGTAGCAGTCGAACCTTAAGATTTGCAACTGTCTGTTGCTCGGCAGGGAGGTTAGTCCAGGCAGTGACAATACTATTGTAGCTAGGAGGTAAGCTACATATTATCTTAGTAATAATACTGTCCTCATCAACTGGTTTGCCCAGATCTTTCAAAAGATTTCCCATGCTAATAACCTTGTTAACATGAGTATTGATGGAATCTCCTATGTTCATTTTGTACTCATAGAAGCTATTCTGAACCATATAGATGTTTTCTTTTGATCTATGTTGGTAGAATGCACACAATGTAGACCACATAGAGGCTGCGGTTGTGCAATTGATAAGGTTCTCTAGTACAGATAGAGTTACTGACGCTCCTATTAATTGTTTGGCCAGATTATCTCCCTTTATCCACGCTGCTTTCTCAATTTCTGAAGCATCTTCACCTGGTTGCGGTATGGTGCCATCGACAATTGGCATCACTTCTCTGGTGGAAAAGCAGAGTTCCATATAGAACTTCCAGACTGGAAACTTAGTTCCATCAAACACTCGAATCTCAGATTCTCTCTTATCCATTGTATGTAGACAGATAAAACTTCAATGTAAATGCTAATATCTCTTACGGTGGGCCCATAACCTCCTCTGATATACAAGATACATGATATACATAAAATATACCAGCAAGGGTATATTTTATGTATATACCAGCAAGGGTATTTTTTAATCATCACCTGAGGAGGATAAAAGGTGATCTGATTAGATCAGGAAGATCAACTGACGAGACAACTTGCAAAAGACGATGTACAAAGGACTCATGAATCCTAGGGTTAGGGTTAGGAATAGATTAGGGCAATCATTGACCTTAGTTGCTAAATTTAGGTTTAGGGCTAGGGCATCTTCATGACCAGATGAACGAGTGGGAGTGATGGATGACTTTTATTTACGTTCATCCAGTCATTAGAGTGAATGAATTCTGTTCACCTGTGAGAACATTCTAGAAAGGATTCTTCTAGTCGACTCCGGGAGGAGAGTTGATATCGCTACCGGTCATCAGATGGAGATTATCTTTTGTATGCATGTGTTGGTAGACAGAGAGAGAACAAGTTAGTTCTAGTGAATACAACAATGTATACATACAAGTAGATCTACATCAGCCGTAGGAATACAGTAGAAGGGATTCCGTAAGATGTATAAGCAAGTAATGTAGAAGTAAAATTTTCATTGAATCAGAGAAGCAATATCTCACACAGATACATGTGTATTGATTTCCGTGTTCATCAGGTTATGGGCCCACCGTAAGAGATATTAGCATTTACATTGAAGTTTTATCTGTCTACATACAATGGATAAGAGAGAATCTGAGATTCGAGTGTTTGATGGAACTAAGTTTCCAGTCTGGAAGTTCTATATGGAACTCTGCTTTTCCACCAGAGAAGTGATGCCAATTGTCGATGGCACCATACCGCAACCAGGTGAAGATGCTTCAGAAATTGAGAAAGCAGCGTGGATAAAGGGAGATAATCTGGCCAAACAATTAATAGGAGCGTCAGTAACTCTATCTGTACTAGAGAACCTTATCAATTGCACAACCGCAGCCTCTATGTGGTCTACATTGTGTGCATTCTACCAACATAGATCAAAAGAAAACATCTATATGGTTCAGAATAGCTTCTATGAGTACAAAATGAACATAGGAGATTCCATCAATACTCATGTTAACAAGGTTATTAGCATGGGAAATCTTTTGAAAGATCTGGGCAAACCAGTTGATGAGGACAGTATTATTACTAAGATAATATGTAGCTTACCTCCTAGCTACAATAGTATTGTCACTGCCTGGACTAACCTCCCTGCCGAGCAACAGACAGTTGCAAATCTTAAGGTTCGACTGCTACAACTGGAGAATCTCTTGGCGCTACAAGGCGGAGACCTCGCAGAAGACTCAGCATTCTTCACTCGCTCCAGCAAGATGCACTCACAGAACAAGAAGACAAATCATGAACCAAACAAGGAGTATATCAAGAATCTGAAGAGTCGCACTCGATGCTACAACTGTGGAGAACACGATCATTGGACAGCTGAATGTCCGCATCCGCGACGTGACAAAGATAAGTTCTCAAATCAAAAGAAGAATAGACTTGATCGTAAACAAAAGTTTACAAGAGATAAACGGAGCAATGCATGTGCTGCTACATCTGAGCAAACTAATTCTGGCTCAAGTAACTCTGCATCAGAATCTGAACATGACGATTGTGCACTCATGGCACTAAGTGGATTGTCACACGCATTGAACGTCAATTTTGATAAACAAGCTTGGTATGCTGATTCAGGTGCTACTGAGCACATGACAGAACACCGTGACTGGTTTTCTACTTTTAAAGCCATACCATCAGGCACATGGCCCGTTGCCATTGCAGATGATAGCAATCTATGGGTGAGAGGCGTAGGCGACATCAACATTACAAGACTAATTGATGGTGTACACAAGAAGGGTGTTCTGAAGAAAGTGTTATTTGTACCTGACCTACGACGAAATTTATTCTCAATCGGCCTTGCATCCAGAGCTGGATTCTCCTTTCAGACTATCAGGACGAAATGCGCTCTCTATGATGATTTTGGAGAAGGTCCAAAAGTATTGGAAGGAGACTTAGTCGGAACATTGTACAAGTTATCCATCAGCCCTGTTCCTCCTGCATCAACAATGGACACTCAACCTGCAGATAGCCATCCATCTACAGCTCTTGCTGTCACAACCCCACGTGACACAGAGTTAGTGCTATGGCATAACAGAATGGGACATGTCAACATTCATACTATTAAGAATATGAGTGCACATGACAGCGTCAAGGATCTTCCAATTCTTTCTCACAGCAAAATAATTCAAGTCTGTCCCGGCTGTGCTTTGGGAAAACAACATAAGTCGACATACTCTTCAAATCCACAGAAAGAACGATCGAAAATACCTGGAGAATTGTTGCACGCTGACTTATGCGGGAAGATGTCCATTCCTTCCTTAGGGGGTGCTCATTATTACGTCTTAATCAAGGACGACTGCACCTCTTTCAGATTCGTTGCTTTTCTTAAAGCCAAGGGAGATACTATCAGGTTTTTCCTTAAGATCTTACGCTCTATTGAGCGCATAACAGGGAATTCAGTCAAGACTCTTCGAACAGACCGCGGCAAGGAATTTTGCAACACTGAATTTGATTTACTTCTTGAGAAAGAAGGCATCCTACGAGAGACCAGCACATCCTATACTCCACAACAGAACGGGTATATTGAACGAGACAATCGCACCATATGTGAAGCAGCCAGATGCATGTTACATCTACACAATATACCTCTGAAACTCTGGGCAGAAGCTGTTCACACTGCAGTCTACATTCTCAACCGAACAATCAACACTCAGGTAGGTTTCGTGACTCCTTATGAACTATGGTTCAACACGAAACCTAGTGTTTCTCATTTCAAAACGTTTGGTACTCTTGCTTATATCTTTATTGATAAATCAAAGCGTACTAAATTTCAACCGAAAGGAAAGCGGGTTATATTTGTTGGCTACAGTGATACCAGCAAGGGTATATTTTATGTAAGCAAAATATACCAGCAAGGGTATATACCAGCAAGGGTATATTTTATGATAGTAGGGTAGACGGGCCCAATTCCAACATCTTCAATTCGCCTTTTTGGCTCCCGGACTTCATATCAACTTTATTTCATTCCATTTCACATAGCACAAATTTAGACACCTATATATGAGTGGTATGTCGTGAACTGTGGATCTGAGAGCAACCATCAAAAAGAAATTGCACTATTTGGAGGAATCTCCATTTGTGTGTATTTTTTAGCACAAAACTGCAAGTTTTTACATTTGACACGCAGAAACTTGCACCAAAGAGGATGTGGACATCAATTGACGCTCACAATTTAAAATTCAAGTAGTGTGACTTGTGAATTCTGTTCCCATCACTCCTACACAAACTGCACATTGCAATTGAACTGAAACTGAATGAAGTGGCGGAATAGACATCTTCTTTGGAAAATGACAACCGCTGTCTTTACACCTGATTGCGAAAATTGGATATGACTTGACATACACTTTATAATCAATGCATATCAAGTACAACTTCTGTAGGAAATGGGTCCAACTCCAGCAGTGCATATCACCAACACTCCCATAAAACTGTCAAGAGAAGATCACATACATCGTAAATCGAATCAAACAAGACCCATACATTAAGTACAATGGTGATGCCTAATGACACAATTGTCTGTAAATATACACAATAACATTTAATTGACACAAAAATTGTTTGTATCCCGCCTCTATATTAAAACGAAACAAGCATCCCACAGTTCATCAGAGTAACTCAACTCTTCCCACAGCCTTCAACCGGCGCTCAAACTTTTCAAAAAATCTCAACCGAGTATTCTTCTTGTTTAGGCAAGAGAACATGCCCTGGGGAGCTCAAACCAATATTAATCACAATGCCTTAAGCACCACTACAAGGAGGTACCATCCTTACAGCTTGTCCTCGTACTCTGACAAGGGTGTGATCTGGTCCTTGAGACCCTTTCGTTTCCTGATCTCAGTCACAAGGGTCCCGGACTGGGTGGTGCTGTCATAGGGATCGCTGTTCAACATCTCCCAATGATCAAACACACACTGGGGGAATGCTTGTCCGGAGGTTGCTGCACGAAGTGTGCCTGAGAAACCAAAAGACTCGATGACTGGCAAGTACGCCTTGATGTTGTACAGAGGAGTTCCTGGCCTTTGGACTTCCTCAAACACATGCCCACGCTTCTGGTTCAGCACTCCGTAGATACCTCCAAGAGCACCCTCTGGAGCCTGAATCTCCACAAGGTACACTGGCTCCAACAAACGTGGCTTGGCAGTCAACATAGCTGCGTACATCACACGCCTTGCTGTGGGGATAACCTGTCCACCTCCACGATGGATGGCATCAGCGTGGAGAACCACGTCACAGACCTCAAAGGCAATACCTCTCATGTTCTCCTCCGCCAAGGCACCCTCCTTGGTGGCCCACTGGAATGCGGCAACCACAGAATCCTTGATTTCGTTCAGGTACTGCACTCCCTTACACATATCAACCACCATGTTGGGTCCAGTGGTCTCAGGTCCGAAACACCAAATCTTCTTGGCTAGGTCTTTGTCCCATCCGAACTCCTCTGCCAAGATCTTGCTCCTCACCTTGGGGTCGTCACGGGGGCCAATGCGACCATCGTCAATGGCCTCGGGCAGACCTTCCTCCAATGGCCTAGCCTCAAAGTACAGCCTGTTGTGCTTATTGGGGGACTTGCTCATCACTGTCCTGCATGATTTCTCCAACACTGTCTCGCGGAAAGACACCACTGGGTCAGAAACCACGATCTCAGCACCTCCCATGAAGTCGTCCTGAAGATCCTTCAGACAGATTTCCAAATGCAACTCTCCTGCTCCAGCGATGATGTGCTCTCCGCTTTCCTCGATCGAACAGATAACCATAGGGTCAGACTTGGCCAAACGCTTCAATCCTTCCACCAGCTTGGGCAAATCTGATGCCACCTTGCACTGGACTGCGACACGCACCACAGGAGACACTGAGAACTTCATGGCACGAATGGGATGAGCGTCCACCTCCTTCTCATTCGTCAAAGTTGCATTCTTCGTAATGAATTGATCAAGTCCCACCATGGCCACTGTGTTACCGCAAGGCACATCCTCCACTGATTCTTGACGCCTTCCCATCCAGATGACGGTCCTCTGGACACTCTTGGTGTACAGATCCTTCTTTCCTCCGGGCACGTAGTTGGGTCCCATGATCCTGACCTTCAATCCGGTGGAGACCTTTCCAGCGAACACACGTCCAAAAGCAAAGAACCGACCCTTGTCGGGAGCGGGAATCATCTTCGACACATACAACATCAGAGGACCATCGGGGTCACAGTTCCTGATGGCGTTCGCATACTGGTCATCCAAAGGACCCTCGTACAAGTTCTCAACCCTGTACCTCTGGGCAGTTGCCGGAGAGGGCAGGTGAAAGATCATCATCTCCAACAAAGCGCTAGAGGCAGGAAGCCATGTCTGCATGACTCTCTTCATCAAAGCCTTTCCAACCAAGTCCTTTTCCTCTCCCTTAAGGGAGCAGTTCAACTTTGCCATCATGGGCCACAGTTTGTCCTTCTGGTCATTCATGCAGATGTTGATCACCTGCTTGATGGGGTTGTACACGAACTGAACAAAACCACGCTGGCAAGTGGGAGAACCAGTATTCTTTGATGTCCACTTCTTCGTGGCAGGGTCAAAGTAATTCTCACCCCACAGCCTTTCCATCATCTTCTTCTCATCCACACCAAACTTGCCTGCGTACATCTTTGCGAAGTTCGTCAGGGTGAATGCCCATCCGTGCAGACCGGCGGAGAAAGCAACAGTTCCCTTCTCTGGGTACACTTGCACATCTCCCAAAAGTGCATCCTCGTAAGTGGCCATGATAACGTTGGCGTTCTCGATCACACGCTGGAATGTCTGGTAAGCCTCCTCACCCTCCACTTGCAGCTCGAGGAAACACCTGTCCATCTTATTCACGGTAAGCACCGGCCTAATCCTCTCTCCCAAAGCTTGTCGAAGCACGGTCTCTGTCTGGACACAGACACCCTCCACACAGTCGACCACCACCAACGCACCATCGGTAATACGCAGAGCTGCTGTCACCTCCGAAGAGAAATCGACGTGCCCGGGTGAATCGATCAAGTTGATCAGGTAGTCATGGCCGTCCTTCTGACCATGGTAATCCTTCAAAGACTCCACAGTCATCTCGTAATACAGCGAGATACCGGTAGATTTGATGGTAATACCACGCTCGGCTTCATCGGCACGAGTGTCAGTAAGACGGACATCTCCGGCGACCTCTTGGGCAATGATACCCGCAGCAGCCACGAGAGAGTCAGTCAAAGTAGACTTACCTGAAACAGCAGGGGCAAACGAGTTAAAATATGGTTCATTCCACCATCATGAGCACACAGTCAGCATACATTACGTAATTGGCCATAAATTCTAGTTACAACTCATAAATTACAATCTTACGAAAGTCCTCACAAAAATTCAACGTTGTTATTAGCACTTCAAGATAGAGAACATATGCTCCACACCAACCGTAGAAAAATCCATTAGAAATTAGATACAATAGTTGACTAGGTTCAGTGCTATTTCTTCACTGCAAATGATTTATTCCTTAACACCTACAGAGTACACACATTCAGCGGACACTTAATGCTGGGACTTTCAGGGAGAAACAAAAACTGGGAACCTCTGTTTTCCCCTTCTTTAATTACACTGAACCACCCCCTTGCTAGAACAGATCTAGTATCTTCTCAAAGCCTACGAGCAACACAGGCTCGTGGCTCTTGGAAAAGACATCAAAGAGAAATTTAGTGATTTACCACATATTCTTAAAAATCCCACAATCTAAAATATCGTAAATGTAACACTTGCACAGAACGATTCTAGCTAAATTCATGGACAACATTAGAACACAAGAGAATTGATTTCTTCCGTTTCAATAGTTTCTCTAGGATACAGAACAAAGCGCATCTACATGTGTGATTACAGCATTTGGTAAGGATTCAGGAGTTCTGGAATGTGAAAAGAGATTGAGAATGTCAACATACCGTGATCAACGTGAGCAATAACGGACATATTCCTGATATTATGCTTCTTGTCCATAATCCGACGCAACTCGTCGGCTGTGAACTTCACCTGCAAAACATAAAATGCCCATCCAAGTAAGTAACCAAATCAAAAACACACTACCTAATGTCCGATATGCATCCCAAGAGCTAAATATACATGACAGAACAAGCTCATGCAGCCGCAGATCCACCCCAACTAACAAACATCACAACTTGCTACATCTCAAAAACACGTAAGTCACCACCAACTGAAAACAGGTAAAACTCAGTTACCATGACGCCGTCCCAAGGAGACGACAAATAACCTAGGGATTCAGAACTCCAAAACCCTAGGTGTCGACTAACAGGACACCCTTCATAACAGCCACGCACATCCAACAACAAAGAAACACAAAAACGATCCCCTAACCAAGCTAACGGGTTACAAAGCAACAACAGAACCCAACCATCGGAAACAGAGGGTATTGGAAAACACATGCAATTCTCAACCAGACAAATTTCTGTAAAAACGAAAGATCAGGATATTGCGAGCTTACCATCTTGGCGGCTGTGGAGTAATCCGCCCAGCGGGCAACAGAAGAGAGGGAAGGAGGAGTAACGTAAGAGAAAGGGGAGGAGCGGAAGAGAGCTGCAAGTGCTCTCGCGAAAGGGCCCTGTGCGAGCTGTGCTCAAGAGGATATGCCCCGCGGGTGCCCTAGGTCCACCGACGGCTGAGATGGGACCTTTGGGGATCTCACGGTGGAGGAGGGCGGGGGAGTTAGGGTTCCAGGGGTGACTTGGGGCTTTGCATTTATGGCAGTGCTTCAGTCACTTGGCTGACTCAAGACCCTAGATAGATTAGTTAGGTTTTTGTTCCTCGATTAGTGATAGTTTTCTTAATTGAGAGGCAAAATAGAGTCATAGACTTCTATCAGTCGTGCTGCTTATTTATTTTGCACGCTCCATAACATTATTTAGCATCATGGTTGAGTTCCAATCTATGTCCGGGAAGAACCGGCGGTTAGTTACATATGAACCTGTTGAGTTTGAGAAATAACCGGTTGAAGTTGGAGACTTCAGGAAAATTACCGATCATTTTAGAGGAATCTAGAGAATATACCTCAAATGAATAAAACAAAACCGAAAGATGTCAACATGTAACCGGTTGGATTTAGAATCACCGGGATCTTGACCGACTATGCCCAAAAACTTCCTAGGCATTGGTGTGAGGCCAAATCCACCACCCTTTAGCATCCTAGTCCGGGTGATGACTTTGAGAATCACATGTGTCTATTACAACATTGAACCGTGTGCAAGGTAATTTTCATGTTCAAATGAACCCATATTGTCTCACTCATTGTGCTTCATTAATATTAGCCTCTTGGCTTGTGGTAGAATGGTCTTTATCAAGAGTCCAACCCGCGGCTTTAGCCACGCATGCCCTTAAGGATACTCCCCTCACTCTTTTAATCTTTACTTCCATCTTCTTGCTATTGCAAGAATCCTCCACCTTCTCCATTACTGTGCACCTAATTTATGGGGACTTGAGAGTGTGCAAGTGTTGAAAAACACTTTACTCCATAGTCAAAGTTACATTTACTCACATGTGACCTCCACACACACACCTCCTATCCTATTGAGCTCAACACTTATCTAAGGACTATTTTAATCCATGATTGGCATAACACCCTCACGGCTAGTTTAGTGGCACCCTCCACACAATCTCAACCTTAACTTGCTAAACCTACCAACTGTCTAATTAACCTGTTGGTACGACTCTGGCCTGGTTACCGGCGGTCCCTTGGTTACCCGAGTCCCAACCGCATAATCCCACACGGTCCAGCAGTCTCGGCTGCCAAGCCTAATCCCACACGGCCCAACAGTCTCGGCTGCCAAGCCTAATCCCACAAGGCCCAACAGTCTCGGCTGCCAAGCCTAATCCCACACAGTTCAGCAGTCTCGGCTGCCAAGCCTAATACCACACAGTCCAGCAGTCGGCTGCCAAGCCTAAGCCCACACAGTCCAGCAGTCCGTGGTAAACCCAGCTACTAGCTGCCCTCAATACAAGCCCTTTCACCCATTAATCAAATGTTTCCTAGGTCTTTCCTTCTTTTCTTTTCCTTGCCCTAAGTCATGAACTAATCTAACACACTACTTTCACTAACTACTACCTAATCACCACATGCAATCCTAAGCTCTAAGAGCTCACTCCCTTGAGAGGCCTTGAGAGAGGGATCTTAACTAACTAACTTCACTAAAAACTAATAACCCACACACGTGGCTCAAGCTCTTAAGAGCTTGCTCCCTTGAGAGAGCTTGATGGAGAGAGAGGAAAATGAGAGAGAAAACACCTTAAGTAGCAAAGAGGGAGAGAGGGAGAGAGGGAGAGAGGGAGAGAGAGGTGAGGATAGGGTGAGAGGATTAGCACCTCCAATCACAATCCCTTAACCTTCACCTTCAAAGTAGGGACTAATCCCCTTCCACCAAGCTTCCTTCTTCCTAAACTACCAAGGTGGATCCAAAAGTGGGCATTTAACCCGCGGAGCTCACCTTGCTTCACCTTACCCCCTACTCACATTATCAAGGCATACTCTTATTGAATTCAACCTTGAAATAATCACACAACACATTCTAAAGCCTAAACTTAAATCCACACCACACTTCACTCTTTTTATGTTTTGTGAATAATCATAATACATCAAAGTCAAACTAAAATTGGTTTCGAAGAGTTAATCACCACATGTGGGCACCATTTTGGGCTCACAATTGGTTCCAATTCCAAAGAGAAATAGTGTTGTTCCCCAATTTTGTTTTCTTTCCACTGCACAAATCTTATTTTGTATTGAACATGCCTTTGAGGAGGGTCACATTGGAATTACACATGAACTATTCCATGCATATTCCTTGGTTCATGGAACATAACGTTTTTCATACCTAGAACAGTAATTTGTGGGATCGGCAATATTTAATGGAATATTCTCCTATATTTGGACCAACTGTGACAATATTCTATGGAATATTGTCAGTCCCACATAACAATGTTATGGTACTGAATAATGTTATGAACTTTGTGTTGAAATTGATTGTTGCTATGTCAGGCTATCATCGATTGAATATTGCATAGATAGATTGAAGGGGTTGAAATAGTGTTTTTTTGCTTCCAATTTTATGAATATCTGATTCATGTTAGTTTTAACCTCTTTGTTATGGAGTTGACCTTAGATCGAAGATGTGTTATTTGAAAGTTTGAAAGTATGGGTTGAAGATAGAAGTAATTTGGGGTTTGCTTGCAATATAAGCTTGTTAGGGATGAACTTTAGAATACATGCATGCAATTTTTATACATTATTCTCAAAGTTCTCTTCTTTTCAAAGTTTTTCATTCCTAAAGTAGAGTATGAGTGAGAGAAGGAATTAAGCATCACATACATGAGTACCTCGAATTCATCCAAGATGAATGCCCTGAAATGGTACGCATCCCTAGTGTTACTATTTTAAACTAGTATCAATGAACTCACAATAGTCTAGTCCAAGTCATTTGCAATGAATCAGCCATAAACATGTAGGAGGTTTGTTTCCATGATAAGTGGATGAAATGTACACTTGCATGCGATAATTCCCTTTGTCCACGTTGAGGTCAATGGATTGATAATAAATTAAAATGGTATTCAGATTCATTTTGGGCCTCTTCTTCACACACACACACATGTGTTCAATATTAAGATTATGTTCAATATTATAACAAAATCTTCATGATGTGGAACCCTTCAATTATCAAAGGGTTTTATCATTAGTATGCAATTATCCTAATTTGGTGGTTTCCAAAATCTACACAACATCGTAGGCTTCATCCAAACAAGAAATGGTTGTGACAAATCTAGAAGAAAGAAAGAAGGATGACTTAAATGTGTGTGATTGGTATGAAAGATGATGTTGCTTCGTCTTTGAGTTGGTCTAAGTCTATATGTAATTTGAAATGGGCATCACGAGATCAATCAAAAGACCTCCAAAGACAATTGTGTCCTATCAACGATGAACACCTTGTATGTATGTGGACAAGTTGACATGCATCTATGTGTTCCAAGTGCAAACTCCTAACTTCCTACATGCTTGGTTGAGAATATCCAATTCACCCAGACACCCAATGTGATTGGGTGGATCACGAGTAATAAGATGCACTTGAAACCAAATCCTATGAAGGTCTCCCATCCAAACCCTATTATAGGGATCTAACTTGAGGTCTTGGGTATGAGCCACCTTGACAAAATTAATCATATGAACTCATCTCAAAATATATTGATTTCTACACATATTAATAACTATGTAGTGTATTGCAGTTAATAGAAGATAAGATTCTATTTGGTGAAAGATTGTGAGGGATTGAGTTGACACCCTTGTCTTAACCCCATGCGTTTCCATGTCAGTCAAGTGAATCCCACTCTAGTCATTTTTGGCACTTGAGCTTCAAGAACTAAATTGTTGTAATATATGTTGTAATTCAAATTGAGAGCTTCATTTGGTGCACTAACTAGCCTCAAGATGGACTATTGTCCCATTATATCATTTCATAAACGCCAAAATTTGTAGAAATTAAAATTTAAGATAATAAAATTAAATAAGGATTCTTTGGGGGGGGGGACGTCAATTGTCAAGTTTATCAAATTCATTTTTGGAAATAAATAAATAAAATTATTATTAGATTTGAAAACGCCCAAGTAGGATAGTGAAAACCATGAGCAAGAAGAAGAGGGCTTGCCAAGATGTAACTAATCATTGCATATGCAATTAGGAGCCATTGGAAAAAATTCCAACCATAGTGCCACAATAATGAGCAGGAGGCATTAAAGATAAGTAGGAGCCTTAACATGATGACCACCTAAGGAAGCCCCGTGGGGGCTCATTTGGCAGTAAAGGATTAAGGGGTTGAGATTGGACTCAAGCTTGAAGATTGGTTAACTGAACTTGGAGGAGTGTTTTCTTGAGTTGGTACTAACATGGGAAAGTCATGTCACATTAGCATCACTTCGATTTTCTCAAATTTGGGACATGGACCCTAATGTAAACTCCTTGGGTCCCAAACTAGCCACCCGGGGTTCACACCCCACTGTTGGAGGGTGGAGGAGGCCCTCGTAGAAAAGGTGGTGTTGTAATATCGTAGATCACTTGGCACATGGGCAATCTCATGCACTCTAAACTTGAAACTTGAAACCTCTAGTAGTTTGCTTACACCAAGTTGATCTAAAAGGCAACAAGAAAATGCAGGATTGAACTTTAGACCTTCCTCAATCATGATTTGCTTAATATGTATGCGAGCTCAATATCTACATGTCCATGTGCCGAAGGTGCTCATATAAATCTTAATCAAAGAAGTCCAAATTATCATTAAAGACCACTGAGTTGAAAGCAAAAAAAAAAAGGCAAAGATATCTTGCAAAACTCACTCACAACACTTAGGTGACATCAAGTGAAGAGAACAAAGAAGTGATTGGAAAGAAAAGAAAAGAAAAGATAACGCCTGTATTATGCATACCGGCGTGAATGTGAGCCCGTTAACCCTATATTGATCTCGGGGATCCGAGATGCAATATTGGGTGTTATGCCTCTTGTGGGAGGTGGGCTCTGGTGTAGTGCAAAATAATTTCCACCTTATGGTGGTGGGATAGGGTTTTGTTTGTTGTCAAGTTTCCTTTTATTTAAGACCAAATAGGTAAGGTATTTAATGGCATTTTGGTGTATGTTTTCCATGAGGGTTTTGATGTGGGTTTTGGGGATTTTCAGGTTGGTTAATTGTTTGATGGAGTTTTCGTGAATAGCACCTCTTACTCCTGCGGTGATAGTAACGAGGGGGTTGGTATTCCATCCGTTGGCTCTTAGTGTGATAATTAGCGGGTCATATTTGTTGTGTCATCACGTGATTGGAATTCACAAAGAATCACATAAACTGGCAAATAGAAATGCGTTGTAGCTTGAATCCAATATATCTTAGGATTGAAAAAGCACATAATCCACTTCTTTCGTTTCATGTCTCTCAAGTCTCTATGAACCTTTTGCATGGCATACTAACAACAATCACAAAAGAGAATAGTACATCAAAGATTTCGTGATAGTTGAGGTGCTTTTGATAGATCTAATTACGCTTCTAGTAAGAGGTGCTTCAAATGCAAGCATGGTGATTCTCATTCTTCCTACTTCTTTCCTCTCAAAGTCCCCTGCTTCAAACCCTAATTCTAACCCCGTGCTTCTCCTTTAGTTTTCTTTAAAATGGAGCAACATGGACATCTTATTAAGCATACTTCATGTCAACGTGTCCATGAGTGCGCTCATGAAGTGTTCGCCATTTGTCATAATGGGCTTAACGGAATTTTGGTTGATCAAATGGGTCTTGGAAATAAGTCAAGAAAATTAGTTTGCTTGCCCATTTGAAAGGCAAGAAGATGCATCTCAAAATGTTGCTTGAGAATCAAGCGATGAGTTTAGAGTCTAGCATAATCAATGAATTTGGGCTTACACTTAGGGCTTGTGCCCTCCACCCGCTGTCCAAAAGACGTTTAGGCAAGTGCACTTTACAATGGACACCACTTGAAATTCACCAAATTTAAATGCGGTACATGAGAATTGATTATTCTTGTTTATAGAATGAAGGTGATTATTTTCATAATTTCATGAAATGAAAATTATAGATGACCTACAATGGTTTTCTTTCAAATATGTATACTTCAATTTTGGATATGGACTTTTAAGTTTTAAGGTATGTAAGTTTTTTTCATTTATATTTGATTGGTGTGTATTAAGGTGAGTATCGAAGCAAACAATACAAAGACACATGTTTAAGAGAGATTGGACTATGTTTTCAACATTTATTAACTACTATGCACTCGATAGTGAACACAATTGGAAAGACATTTTTCTTCAAATAAGGAATCAACGGACATGCACTTCCATTAACCAAAATCAAACCAAGAGTTGTTTGATTTTCACTGATTTTTGTTGATGTTTCATCATAAATTTGCTAATACAAAACAAATTTGAAGACACGAGGTCAATAGAAGACGGAGAACAAGAAAAAGTAACCGGATTACACCCACATACCTTAACTTAGATCAAGAGAGACACGCCTAATTCAATAAACTGTCTTAATCGTACACCTATGTTTGAGTGGTGTGTGATTCGATGTGGATCCAAGAATGGACACCCATGGACATGCTTTCAACAATAGAGATTGGTTTATGTCCTCAGAACATGTTACCAAGACTCAATAGTGAATATAGTTGGGGGAACCTATATACCCATTTAATGAGCATGAGAATTTCCATTTTGATAATGAACATTCAACAACCAAAAACCACGAGGAAAGTGGCTATGGCCTCGAATTAGATTTGCTAATCATTTCATAACCCACTAATAGCGTGTTTCATATCCAAGGAGAAGTGGACTAGTCCCATGCGTATATCCTATTTGAGATCCTACGATTCTCTCAGTTTTTGAGGTGGACAAAGAAGGTCCCAAAAGTTTCACCCAACCTTCAAATAGGCTCCAATACACGACGAGCTAACGAGCTTGTAATAGAATTTTTTCTCAAAGGAGGGTCAAACCCAAGGTTTCATACCTCTTTGTACTAGGTAGCGGTCATCTACAGAGTGGCTACCGGGTGTAGCAGGGGAGCAGAACCTGCCGAGTCGCGTCAGCGACGAGGGAGGTTCTGTTCACCTGCTACACCCGGTAGCCACTCTGGATGACCTGCTGCCATACGTAGCCGATGAAGGATCTCAAAAATAGTTACCTGCCTATCCAGTTACTAATAGGTACCTTCCTTGTTGGCGGGAGGTAGGAATTTCAAAAGTGTCACGCCGAGCTATCTCCAACACTTCTATTCTCAGTTTAGGCTTTTTGTGCTCTGTCAGTTCTGTCTTTGTTGTTTGCCAATCTTGTCGCTGTCATGGAAGGTAATCAAGAGGATGGTGACGTTGAGCAACATCAGCCTATGCCGTCATTCAAGTTGTTTAGTGATGACGATGAGTTGGAGAGGCCGTTAGAAGTTGGTACTTCAAGGGGTAGAAAGAAGGGACGTTCTGGCACCAAGTTTCGTGGATCTAGATCTGGAAGGCGCAGTCGAGGTCGAGGACGAGGACAAGCTCCTGTGCATCGTGATTCACACGGTGTCGAAGAGATCTATGTTCCATCAGAAACATCTTTGTTGAATTCATCACAGTTTGCTTGTGGTGCAGATGGCGTTTTGTTGAGTGATAGCCATAATGTTGTTTCAAGTGTGCAAACTGTTTGTATTGACGCACCTCCATCCTCAGATGTTCGTGTTGATGGTGTTGATTCGAACATTGTGAGAAGCAACACTATTCCCAATGTTTTGAATGCACCAGTGTTTGTGAACACTACTGTGTGTGCAGATCTCACAACTGCTGCATCCGTAAATGCTACCTTCATAAATGGGACAAGAAGTGATGGCAATCCAAGCTCTAGTTCTGTACATCTTGGGGAGGTTCCAGTGCATGCTAGTGAGTTTCCACTCCAAGATAGATCTTCACAGGACCTTGTTGTGCATGTGGCACATGCGATTGTTCCATCTTCCTCGGAATTTCTGGATTTAGATCAAGAGGATTTCAATAGTGTCTAAAATGGCGATGAATCAAACAGTTACCGAAACGAGAGGTGGTGTATCAATAGATTTAATGCTTGGCGTAGGCACATGAATATCCCCACTGATATCCCCGTGGAAAAGATTCCACTACAGGAACTTGGTGTGATTCTTAGCAAGTTCTTTTTGATGGTTTGCAAGGTTGATGGCAACAAGTATCCAACCGAGTCCATCAAAAACCTCTTGATGTCTTTCAATCGCATAATTCTAAGAGAGCAGAAAACTCGTATCAATCTGACTTGGAATGAGGAGGTTGAGTTCAATATTCAGAGGCATCCGTGGTTTATTGGTGCTTGTCGCGCCGTACAAAAGGCAATGACCAAAAGTAAGGATCTAGGGGCCAATAAACCTCGGAGGAAAGTCGATCCTCTAACTTATGAGCAGGAGAAGTTAATCTTGGCCCATCCTTTACATCAGGTTACATCTGCTCATGGGATTCACAAGAGAATGGCCTTTTACTGTTTTATTGTCTTCCTCATCAGAGGTAACACTGAATTGTGGAAGGTAATGGTCAAGGACTTCACAATTGAAGTGGATCAACGTGGACGTGAGTTCTTGAAGTAGGTGTCCTCTCTTCAGAATCCATCAATTTTTAGAATCTACAAGTGCCTTTGTTGTTCTATATATGTGCACTAAAGTTCTGAGTATGAGCGTAATATTATTCTCATTTGAATGGCCTTTGGTCTTGAGGTTCAGAATGATGCATGACTAACAACTTCAGTAATTAGGTGTCTACGGGCCTGCTCGGAGTCTCAAACATTTTCGGTAGTTTGAGTATGATCATATTAACAATATTGATATGTTGTGCAGGTACGATGAGCGTACTTCAAAGAACCACAAAGTTACACTCAGCAGGTTCCAAGAAGAACACTTCAGGAGGCCAGTAGTTTCTTTCGATCCTGATGTAGTAGCCACATTTCGAGCTCTTTTGTCTCATATGCCAACCAACTCAGAGCATGGTCATCTATTTCTTGCTGCAATTGTCAATCCACGTTCTAATATTTGGTTCAGAAGTGGCATCAATGTTGGTGAGTCTGCTATGAGAAACTGGATGCGTCAGATGTGTAAGACAGTAGGTCTAGTTGGTGATTTTACTAATAAATCAGGGAGAGTGACTGCAATTTCACGCATGTCAGCAGGTATGGTCCCTAGAAAAGCAATCGCTTCAGTTACTGGTCATCGTGATGAAAAGACTCTTGAAAGGTACGATAGAACGTTGCAATTGCAACAAAACGCTGCCCAAGCTCTTTGTAGGGAACCTTACGATGAGGATGGTAATCCTCTTACATATGAAGACCATTATCGCAGGCAAATGGAGCATTACCATGCGCATGAAAATGTGCTAGAGGATAGTACATCAGAACTTCCTCCCTCTCATGGAAGTGGCATCCAACAAGGTTTTGGTGGCCGACTCCAGATCCGATCTGCACCGGACCAGGTTGAGGAACAAAATTTTGTTTCTGAAGCTTTTGAGGAAGATGTTCATAATACGAGTGAAAATGATGATGAAATTGTTGTTTGTCCTGAAGTTCAAGAGTGTGGCCAAAATTTAGACGATCCTTCTATTCTCCCACCAACAAAGACTAGGAGATTTGATTCCACTTCGCATGTCAGATTCCAGGTTCCTCCTACTACAATTCCCCATGCAAGTGCCTTTCGTCCAAGTAATGTGCACAGTGCATTTCGTCCAGTAGTTTCTTGCCGACCTCATGTGCCGCCTCCAATATACAGACCTCAAGCAGCTCCATTGCAGAGGCAATTTTATACCCCTTCAAGGCCTTTTAATCATGTGTACAAACCATACGATATCTATCATGATAGGGTTTTTGCTCCTCCGCCGAGGCCTATGGCTCCTTATCAACATGTTCAGTCTATTGGTCAGGCAAATCCCGGTAACATCAGGACATGTTGCGGTAACATACCATATGTTGTGACACCTAATACATCTACCCCGGAAGCTGTGTGGTTAGAGTACGTTAAAGAATGCTGGAATTATGAATGGACATCTTTTGAGAAAGAAGATTTCAGTCATCACATCCCGGCTACTACTGTTGATGCTGTAAATTTACCGTGTGTCCAAGCTGTTTCAAGTGGTCAATGTGCAGAAACTAATGATGTTAATCAGGTCATGCAAGATGCTGAGAGGAATAACCAACAAGTTGGTGAAGGAGTTGCAGTATTGAATCCCGTGGCATTGCAACAAGTTGATGTCCCTAGGCAAGCTGATGTTGGTCGAATTCAGTTCCATGCTGGAGTTCACCACCACTACAATATTGTTTTAGGCGATCCCATCTCTTTGTCAAGAGTTTTGGAGAATATATTCCAACGAACTGGACGTGATGGTTCAGGGAATTAATGCAGGAAGATTAGTGCAAACCCAGTGCAGGTATGCGATTGAATTAATTGTGTTGGCAACTTTGAGCATGGGTTGATCTGTAGCTAATTCCTCTGCCTGCATTAATTTGTGCAATGATCTGTAGCTGGCTGTTCATGTGCCTGCCTTACTTTGTTTTCGATCATCCTCCTGGATATAGATTGCACCCTAGCTTGATAATTTCTGAAGCTAAATGTGTTTTTGGTGTGAATGGTTAGCATATTTTGTGTTTTGTTTTGTTTCGAATAATCTGTTTTGTTCCGGAAGTCTTTTTCAGCAATGTAATGTTGAGTGGAACTTCGAATGTATTTGCAGGTGGGTACATTGTCATGGGCTCCCGCACCTCTGGTAAGACTGAGGTGGCTACCACCCGAGCTACATGAGACCAATTTGTTCCTTAGAATACAACAACACGTCTTCAGGTGTCATTCTGGAGGTCATTCTGTGAACGAACCTCTGAATTTGAGCAGGATATGAGGTGCTTAGCTCATACTGGAAAAGAGGCCTTACCTGCCTCATGCTTTTAATCCATTTGGTAGAAAGAGGTGTTTGAATATAGTGCATTAATGCACTATTCATTTGCAAGCACCCACCCGATGGTTTTGGAAGGTCCTAGAGCTAGAATAGGCTGTCAATAGATGTTGCATTAGACCCCTAACCTGTGAGGTTGATTGGACCTTGCTCCAGTCCAAGTTCCTTGGATCAACACTAGATTCATGCAAAAGAACACATAGTAGAGGAGATGTTTGTGCTTTATATGGCATCGATCTTGAGCATCCAAGATGTCAAATGGTGGCTTGTGCACTCTCATTGTCAATTCTGAAATCATTCATCAGATGCTCAACAAAAATAAAAGCAGGGGGAGAAGTATGTAAGCACCCCTTGTCGTGTCTCCTGGTAAGTGTTGGGTTCTATTTGTCTCTGAATTGTCAATTGATCTGGTATTAGTGTAGTTGTACATCACTTTTTTGGTAGTTAACCAATTTGAAAATCCATGGAATGATTCACAAGAGGTTTAGCCTATTGGCTAGCAAACTGTACCATTGGTTTTTGTGTACCTGAGCTGTTTGATTGAGGAAAGGCATACAATTATTCTTGCATACTGCTGTGGAACCTTAATGTGAAGAGGTCACCTTTTTGCAGCAATTCCCTATTTGATGGTGTTGGAACATGTGCAGATAAGATTTAAACCATTCTAGGTTCAATAGCTAATGCAATTGGGTAGGGTCTATATGATTGTTTAAAGTGAGAATATTTACTTCGACCCCTTATAACTTTTGCATCTCACCTTGATTCTGAAACTTGCAATGACAATCTCCAAGCTGACGGATCAATCATTCCAACAGATTTCACCAGCTGATGTGGCTAGGGTGCAATCGATCTCCAGGTGGATGATCGTATGCAAATTAACGCAAGCACTGAAACAGCTAGCTACCTACAGATCAATACACAAATTCGATAGTCCCGGCACACTTCACCGCAAAAAGTTCCAAAATCAAAGGCAGGGTGCAAGACGATCTCCAGAAGCACGATGAGCTACAACGGAGAGAAAGAGAAAAGATATTTGAAAATGGATTCCCGCCCATTTGGGGCTAATTGGTGTAATAATCTAGTCCCACATGGTGAAAAGGGTAGGTAAGTAGGTCGGAACAAGTTAGGTAGGTCGCAACACAGTAGGTCGCTATGGTCTTGGACCGTCCAGTGGAGAGCCAATGGGACTTCGCCACATCAGCTTCTATATCTCCAGAATCGGCTACGAGGGACTGTACAGATAACTATATTGTGTTAGTAAGCTTCAGATCTTTCCTCACAATCAAGGATTTATGTAGATGGGAGCTTATGTTACAGCCCATAATCGTCAAAAAATGATTATTTTCTTAGTTTAGGTAGAGCTCACAACGGTTTTACACTATTTACAATAAATTGGAACTTTTCTATGAGATGCTGAAGTTCATCGTTAGTGTGCAGTTTGGGGGGGGGGGGGGGGAGGGGAGTTTGAGAGGCACAGTGGAGGAGATGAGGCTTGGGAATTTGGAGTGGAAGCAATTGATCTGTGTATCTTATGCAAGCACATGTTCTGTGATTGGGTGGGGATTGCAGGTGGCCATTGCGACAGGCAAAACAGAGGATGATGAACCAAAATTAGAAGAGGAGGGAGACATCGATGAAGATGCTGGAGAAGAGTATGAAGATGTGCACAACTACAATGATGTGGAATTACCCACATTTGGGGCTGCGGAGGAAGAGGATTACTATGAGTATTGACTTGGAATATAGATTCCCAATGCTGCTCTTGTATCAGTATCCCACTGTCTATATTCTTTTTGTTCCTGAATGTAGAGCTTACAAACAGACAGACAGCCAGGTGAGCCACCAGATGTTACACAGTAGAAATGATACATCCTTCCATCAAGGAAAACAGAGTTGTATACTATGAATCTCATACGGCACTGCTTCCAAGAAGCAGAAATTCATTGATTGGTCAATTGGCTTGGCATTGAGATGTGTAATATGAGAGTTATACCTCTCTAGTTGGATTTTGAATTAAATTGATTAACTGGAGTCATATGAGCCCTTCTGTAAAGTCTCTAGTGGGTTGTTCCATCAGCACAATGGTACGCTCTAGTGTTGTTACTCAATGTAAGACAGTTTGCTCACATGCCACGTGCAAGTGCATTTGTTGAAGATTCAAGACAGTGAATCAGTGATGTGATTGGACAAAAATGTGATCAATGTCGTTGGCCCTGTCTTTAGTTGCTCAGGTCTGGTACCTACTTTTCTTAGATACATTTTGAAGATAACAGTGCCACTACTTGTTAATTAAAGGGTGTTCAACTCAAAGTGGACATTTCATGATGCTCAATATTGCTGCACATCTGTTCAAACTTGGTGTGTGAATCATTATGAAATGTATGACGTAAAAATAGTAAAAAACCCTCACTTTCAGGAAATGAGTTGACAAATCTCCACACTACTCATCACATTTTCAGACAATTCTACCTAATCCCTGCCAGTCGTTTGATGATTCTTGCATAGAACTGCAATATGCAGAGCATGGGCAGAGAACGGTATTCAAATACTACTAAGATTCTCCGAGTCAGGAGCTTTGAACTTGCTGGAGGTGTGCGTGAATTTACCTAGTTCTCAAGCAACCCTACATATGTTAAGTAATGACATTCATCGTCCTCCGATACTCCAATTCTGGCCCATTTTGGATCTTCCTCATTATCAACGGTCTGCAAATGTTCTGGAAGGACGACCGATACCAGAACAAAAGTGCCGTTGGAATCAATTTAGAGACTCACTCAGGGTTGAGATATCATTGACATTCTTAATATTTGCCCTCATCGATGGCAGCAGCGGATCGACGGCGTCCATGAAGCTTCGGCAGCCCATGCGGAGCTCAATCCGTTCACCAATAAAAATAAAAATAATCTTATCCAAAACTTTTGACGAGGCTCTTATCATCCTTCCCTTCGCTTCGGGGAAGGCCTGCTTCCCTTCAGCTTTCTCTGGAAATCAAAATCCTCACCACCTACCTCCCAAAGTGTGTATGCAGATCGCACACTCGCGGCAGCTCAAGATTTCCAAGCACTACTGCGTGGCGGGTTGTGTGTTTAGCAGGTTAAGTGTACCAGCCATGGCATCCATTGTTGCACTTCAAGCTGCATCGGTGGTCACATTGGCACTGATGTCGTTGAAGAAAGCCGCCATGCCAGGATCATTATCCTCAAAGGTTTCATCTCTCAGCTTGAAGCGGAGAGTGAACGAGAAAGCTTCTCGGGGACCTAAGGTGGTGTGCGCAGTGGGAGATGTCTCCGCCGAAGGCACCAACTACTTGATTGCAGGCGACATAGCCATCGCCTTGGTAGGGACAGCCTGACCTATCCTGTTCTCTCGCAAGGATTTGTGCCCGGAGTGCGATGGTGCAGGCTTCGTCCGCACGACCGCAAGACCCTCGCTGCTGTTGGGCCTCGTTCCGCCCCCGATCGACACCAAATCGGGGCGGTCACGCGGCCGCTGGGAGCGGCAGCGCGAGGCGGGAAGGCGCATGGCGATGGTGGCGAGCGGGGCCGCCCTGCCTTCGATGATGGTGGCTGACGATGATGTGCGGTGTCGGTGACGCGCTGGCTCGCCGCGAGCGTTCGGGGAACGTGGGGAACGCAGGACGACGTGGCTGGCTATGGCCTCGAGCTATGGGGAACGTGGGGAACGCATGACGACGTGGCTGGCTATGGCCGCGAGCTATGGGGAACGTAGGACGACGTGGCCGCTTCATAGGGCCGGCATTTCTGGACGGCACTTCAAACCTCCTCTTCAAATATTTGGGTCATTGTAAATTACATTGGTACTAGGGCGATTTTATCTAGTTGTTAAGGTTTGAGCATGGTATATACATCTAAATGGTAGCAATTTTTTTTTATATCTCTGTATCTTATTTTTATTGAAAATTAATAATATCCTCATTATAGATACCGAAACGATATCAAAAGAAGACACTATCATGCCAACATTGGTTTACACTATTATAAATTGGGGGGGGGGGGGGATCAAGCTCAAATAAACTTCAAAACCATGTAGTCTTGTTAATCAAGAGCATTATTATGGAGGAGGAGTTAATGACTCAAGTTTATGGGAAGGGAATTGTATAATCCCCCACACAGTATGTTAAAATGACCATAAAGATGCATCGTGTGATCACATGACCTATCAAAATTTGAAAATCCATCATACACATTAAGAGGAGCAAGGTATCGGCTTTGCTTCCCTCTTTCTTTACATTTAAGCTATGCATCCTCTTTCGATACTACCGTAAGTACCTTTTACCACTTCAGCACTAATTAAACTATTTGTAGGAAAACCGAAACTTTTGGAAATTGGATCTTTAAAACCTCAAAATTTAATGTGGAATAAATGTCATTTTTCATTAAAGCCATAATTTCCGCATCTCAAAATAAAAAAACATAATAATCATTTGCCTATAAATGGTAAATAGACAAAATGGTAAAAATACTACAACATCCACTTAGAACTGGCTGGGGCAAACCAACCCATACATTGGTTCCTTGGATGCAAGGGTTTAAGCATCCAACAAAGAACGAGTGTATGGGTTGGTTCACCCAAATCCTTAGAGCTTTGCCAAACGTGTGGTTGTTTAACTACTGTAGTGTGTGGTTAATTTAACAATCCCCTACAAAATTCTCTCACCTTGACATATCCACCAAATACCATCAATTTTTGACACCCTCGGATAGGTTCTTTGATACCTTGATTGATATTAATCAATACCATACCAAAACTCGTGCAAAACCCCTCCAAGGTATTGCTGTGGGGCTTAGGGTTTAGGAGAGCTTCAATCGGTAATGGGATTGTGAGAAGTGAGAGACTGGGCAATGTGGTCGATGCTGGAATCGAAAGGGCGGAACGGCGCAGAGAAGGCCGATCAGAGGAGGAGGCACGGGCGAAAGTAGAGCAGTGTGAGAAATTTGTGGACAAAAGGCTCAAACCTGACCTGGTGGCTGTAATTGGAGTGCTTCAGTGTTAGCGCAGCAGTAAATCTATGCCGATCTCGCAACCAACACGAAGATGCTGCAGAAGCTGAATTTGACGAAGCTGAGGATGATGATCAACATGGGGTCCGCGATGTATGAGCAAGCTGAAGTGCCGGATTCTACCAGAATCTTTGTTGACAATAGTGTTAGGGTTTCATGGCGGTGTTTACTGGGGATGAGGCCATCTGGTTTATCATGGCCAAGGACAAGGTTCTCAGTAACCAGATAGAGCAACACACACCTCACATTTGCGAGCATTAAGGCGCAGATCAAGCTTGTCGGCGAGGGTATTCGAGAATTGATGAACATTTCTAACCAGCGATAGCACGACTCATGCGAACAATCTAAATTTCTCTCTCAACAATGAGTTTGGCCCTCAATGAACCGAAATGAAATAGGTTGCTCATAATTCGCATTCAAACACTACCAACTACCTCCGAGGATTCACCACAAGTGGAAAGAAATTATTGATAGTGTACGCAAAACAAACAATTGGAAAATTCATAGGGGACTAACTCCCAACGAAGAATTCCATTGACTTGAAAACGAGAACTCTAATCTCTATTAGTTCAATCTGCTCCAATTAAAAAAGGTGAGTAAGAAGAGAAATCTCATTTTCTGGCTTCGGAGCTGGATACCCAAATATCATCAACATGCCCACATGCAGATCGCTCATTCTTTTGCAGCGCAATCACATGTCAAAATTATGAGCTTCTATCTTGGATCTCCCGACTTCGTGGTTTTAAGCCCTCCAGTGAAGTGGGAGCTTGTTATTGGGTTCTGTAGCAGTTGGATTACTCAGTTGAAGTTATAAATTTCAAGCTGGGGAGGATGGCAGGTGGTAGAATGATTCTGGTCATCCCCCTCTATAGCTTGCTCATTTGTTAATTATCAACATATTGAACCCACATTTCGTGTTGTGATTTTAGGTTCAGTAACTTAAGACAAAGAAAAAAACGTCTCTCTAGATAAGACTTATCAATGCTTTCACCTCAATTTGTAATGTATTGATACTCTCAGACGTGCCCACTTGTGGAATTCATTATTAACATCAGTTATGAAAGGGTTGGAATCATTTCTAATTTCTGAATCACTCACTGCTTATGATGCCAATCAATTTTTGCAAGATCGTATACAATATGTTATTTCCACATACAGCTGGCTGCTATGATGATATACGAACATTAGCTTGTCCGTATATTGTACACATGATGTAACCCAGTTTTCTTTATAATGTCGCCCCTCCACTTGTGCAGACACACACTTCTTCCTCTGGTGTGCAATTGGAGACCTTGTGTCAGCAATTTTGGATGTCATCGTAACGACATCTTTGCATCAGATGCAGGACACCTATAAGAGCTTGCAGCTCCCTCACAATGCTCCAGTAAAGGATTGAGGGACTGCCCCAAGGGCTGAGAAAGACACATTTTAGAGCTAAGATTTCTGACTGGATTGATAAGATGGAGAAAAGGTGTTTACAAGTCTCAACAGTAGTCATCCTGTTGGTGTCTGTTGTGTGCTTAAAGGTCGCATTTGGTGAAGATGAATCCATCCCATCTGTAGCAGCAAGGGATGCACCATCGAGGTTCACTTTGAGCCGCTACATGCTAACTCAGCGAAAGCAGGCAAAGAGCGACTCTTCGTGCGATTCTCGCAGCGACTGCAAGTATTTGGGATTCACCAAGCCCAGGTGTTGCAACGGCCAGTGTGTGAACGCAGCCACAGATGACAACCACTGCGGCAGTTGCAACAACAAATGTAAGAAATCTGGAGCTAAGTGCTGCAAGGGCAAGTGCAAATTGCTCTCTGGTAGTGATCGATCAAATTGTGGTAGATGTGGCACCAAGTGCAAGTCTGGCTATGATTGTTGCCAAGGTATGTGCAGATTCGTGGCGGGAGGTGACCGGTTGAACTGTGGGGAGTGCGGTCGGAAGTGCAAGAAAGGCCACATGTGTTGCAAAGGGCACTGTAAGAACACGAGTGGCAATGACCGCTTTAACTGCGGTGGATGTGGGAAATTGTGCAGTTTTGGTGCAGATTGCTGCAAAGGAGCGTGCAAAAGTGTCCATGGAAGTGATTCTTCCAACTGTGGCGGGTGTGGGAAGAAGTGCAAAGCAAGGTCGCAATGCCACCTCGGCATTTGTGGTTACAATGACTAATTTAATACTCATTCGATCCAAATCCTCAAGCTCAAGGTTTGTAATGCTTAGATTACGGCATCCATTGAAGTAGAAAAGGTAGCTATTAATAATAAAAGAGGAACTACATATGAGGGTACATCAACTCAAAACCTGGTCGTTTACTTCTGCATGGAGGGAACGACGGTCACGAATTCTAGTCGGCCAGCCGGCGTTATTTGTTTCTTCTTTCTTTTCGGCAATTAGCGAGTTGCCGCATGCCACAGTGCAGAGCATTATTTGTATTGTTTAGTTTGTTCAAAAGTAGTAAAGCTACGATCAATACTGCACTGAGGAAATGACCTGAACAATCGCTGATTTTCCAACTGAATACTTTGGAGCGTGCTCAATGTAAACCACCATCAGTCCGAATGGGAATACCAGCGAAACTAGAGTGTCAGACTCATATTGCTTAATTTCCAGTACATTATTTCTGTACATATGTTACAAGCTGTGGGTTTGCAATTAGTAGCTCCAATGTCGATGAACCAACGCGATTTCATCAAATCTCGTTGTTGATGTCCGAGACTGAACCTTCCCTCTTATTGTCACGACATGGTGACATGGAAGTAACCATCTAGATTGGTCAGTGTCGTCATGCCGAGCTGATGGGATAATAACCCTGATATCATTGATTTGCTCATACAGAATATACACAAAGCGTACAGGATGAAGACTAAGTTAAGTTAGTTAATTCTACTGCAAACCTTGCGAATCTCTCCTTGCTGTCCTGTAAGAACTGAAAGGGTTCCCATCTTCACAATTGCGGGCCCAAAGGCGGCTGTGAAGTTCTTCGGTGGCGATCCGGGAGCGAGTGCATAGGACTTCACCAATGAGGACGTTAAGTTGTCGTCCGCCATGTTTTGGTCGATTCTGAAGATTCCGTGGTGAAGAAGGATTTGCTTGTAATAGCTGTTGTCGAATTTCGCTATGGTGCCTTGGTCCAGTCCGGTGGTGTTTCCGAACCGTGAAGGGTTCGCCGCTTGGGGGCAGATCTTTCTCAATTGCACAACAAGTTTCAGATCCATAGAGGGATCAGGCTTTCCCGTGCCCAGAAAGTTCCATAGACGATCACTAAAAAGTACACAGTGTCCAACTCCCACAGTGTGTGCGCCTGCATCGAAGCAACAAACTCAGATTCACTAGTCTTTTTTATGAATACTTTTGCACTCAACTTTGTCTAAGAATCCTCAATAACATCGTCAATCTTTATAAGAAGAGTGTTGAACGTGTGACCCGGATTCAAAAGCACATCAAAAGCCATAAAAAGAGAACACTCTGAAATTTTATACCTTAATCTGAGAATATGTGAAAAATTTGCGTCTCAAGGTAGGCTTTATCATAATCGCTTAAAAATTAATAGAAGTTTCCAATTGCCACTCTAGAAACGAAGACCCTGATCCTGGAAGAATTATTTATTGATTTTAAAAGGAAAGGAAGTGACATCACAAGGCTTAAGAATGTTAGGCTGCAGATTGGAAATGGAGATTTCGATTTCTGACATAGTATTTCAATCTAACCTTCCTTTTTCGGAAGGTGTGCCTTTTCAGGAAGGTTGTTGTCAAAAGAAATTGTGAAAATTAATAGGAGGGGAGTACGAGAGAGCCAATTACCAAGAAGAGTGACCATCTCTTCGAGAGAAAATCCCATCGTCTTGAAAATGATGAAGAGAGGCTTCATAGCCGAGGAAGGATTCGGCAACACCACATTGATTTCCTCAGACACACGCCCATCCCTGCGTCCTGTTGGCACGTCATAATATAATCCACCGGCCTGCAATTATCCAACTCAAGCAAAATTTAGGATCAGCTATACTCATGTGACGATTAGGATCATCAATACTCATCTGACGATAAAACAAATCGCTATCCACTTACTTAGCCCGATTTTGGGATGTGCAAATCATCTTGGACTTAATCAATCTGAATTCCAGACAGATGGGGATAATGACCTACAATTACAACGGCGTCGCGAGTGGCAAGAGTAATGATGTCTGCACAAGACACAACTCCTGGACACACTTTCTCCAGAGTAATCTTGGCGAGGTCGATCAAGTCGAGGCCGTGCAGTGTGAGATTTGGTATGGAGTCCATCTCCGCCGTGTTGTTCTTGGTGCTGTCGATCAGTATTGATGCATCACACCCCTGCATCATGCCACCCCCGAAAACCCAATTGTTTACACACAATTTCACTTATGCTGAGAAACAATTACAGGTACTGCCTATCTAGGTTGATTCCGTCAACAATCTCCCAAAACCTATGTACTCATTCTCGTAATTCGGTCTCAAATGCAATTCTATGTGCTGGTCCATCGAATGTGGAGCCTTTTGACAAACAAATTGGTGATCCACAAATTGACAGAAACATATTAGTAGATGAAATTAGACATGTCCTAGTGAGAAATGGTCTAAAATTCTAGCTATTGTAATGGAGTCGTACAGATGCATCACACCCCTGCAAGCCACCTCGAAAGGAAAGTGTTGACACACAGTTTCACTTAAATATGATAAGAAGTAATCATAAGTACTGCCTATGTAGGTTGATTCCGTCAATAACCCCCCAAAACGCATGACCTGATTCTCGTGATTCGGTAAAAACGCAATTCTGTGTGGTGGTCCGTTCGAAACTCTCCAGACTTTTGATAGACAAATCGATGATCCCAAAATCGACAGAAACATATTAGTCGGTGAAATTAGACAAGATCTAATGCGAAATGGTTTGAGACTCGCGCTATTGACAAGAAGACTGTTTTCACAAAAAAGTCAGTTATGAGAAGCAATTACAAGAACTGCCTGGTAGGTTGATTCCCTCAAGAATCTCTTTACTCGCATGTATAGGATTTTGGCAATTCGCTCACAAAGGAAATTCTGTGTGGTGATCCGTCGAAATTCTCCAGCCTTTTGATAGAAAAAAGTGATGATCCACAAATTGACAGAAACGTTTTAGTTGGTGAAATTAGGCAAGTCTTGATGAGAAATGGTTTGAGACTCTAGCTGTTGATTCCCTATTGACTATCCTTATAATTGAGTTGTAGGTCACCAAAAATCATGAAGTGTGCTCCGAAGATACACGTGTGTGGTGGTCTCTCACCGTTACAAAGCAGTCGTGGAAATGCAATCGCAAAAGACCCGGAACGATGGTCTTGTCCGCGGCAAATTTCTTGGAAGTGGCGTCTCTCACAATGTCCTCTGCTGCCGGACAAGAAGATTTATAGAACCCCACCTTCAAACCAGTACTATTCACTCTCGGAAACTGGAATGCTTTCGCCCTACTAGTTCCATAGATTACCAACCACACCAAAACCAACCCGGTTGCTGCAGCTCTGACCTGCCCCATGCTTCCTGCCCCAATCTGCAACTCAAGGCAGAGAGCTCCACAACACCACTCACTTCTGAAATGCTCAAAAGTGGGAATCCTCACTCAACCCTCACTCCACCCATGCATCGCCTAGCTAGTTGCATCATTCATTACCAGTCCACAGTGCACGCCGTCGGTTTGTAGGAATCAACATGGTGTGGTGAAAACTTACTTACAGTGGCCTCTCTCACCAGCGCCTCATGGATTTACCTACCCTCCTTCTCAGAGTGTCTGTCTGCGTGTTGGATGCAGTAACATCACAACAACATTGTAACAACTCATTAAATTACTTCGAAGTAAACTCATCAGGGTGCATTGTAAATGGAGTAATAAAATAATATAGATTAACCTGTAAATTGCAAGATCGTGATGTGACTTTGAACTCTAGCCATGGCCGGCGACTTACACCATGCCGCCAATGATACTCCACCTCATGAAGAATGTACTACTGCATCTTGCAGGAACATTTTCTCCTGCCCATTTCTTGAATGGTCAGTCGATGATCATTATGTATCAGATTGTTAATCAAAGCCGCACACAAAGCAGACCGCCACCGTGATGATTAACTAAAGTCCCAAATCGGTGCCACAACCAAACAATGTCAGGGATCACTTACGTACTCACTTCGTTGATGTACTTGACTGCGTCATGCTTGCAACTTGTAAAGAAATTACCTAGTAACACTCTTATTGTAGTGTTCATGAGAAACCAGTTGCAGTACAAGAGCATTACCAAATAATATTATGATACAGTTCTTGTGAGCTGGTGATCAGTACAATGCCTCATAACACAGATTCAGTAACCCAAATCAGCATCCGGGTTCTACCCAAGAGCCCCGAGCGATCTCCAGATTTGTATATAAGTAGGCAAACCAACAAGCCCTCCACACTTCATTCATCTTCCATCACTCCTGGATCTTCATGTGCTCTAGACTAGTTTCTTGTAGCACAACTCTTCACACCGACCCTCAGCATAGTTACTTATTACCCAGGTGTTCATCAGATTCTGCTAGCTGCAAGGTCTTAGTACCCAACTTGTATTGCTGAGCAGTTGGAATCGTTCTGACCCTCGCGGTGGTCTCCAACAAAAATTGTTAGTTTGTCAGGCTCGTGATTCCTCACAAGGTATTTGTTTCGTTGATGGAATTTCAGGTTGCTGCATTATTGCTGGACTATCTGAAGATATGGAAATCTCTCCTCTTGCAGGTGGAAATGTTGTAGTTCGAGGCTAATTAGGTGGGATGTGATAATTAACGGTTGTGTGGGATTCTTGGGGCTGCAGATCAGAAGAAATTTTTGCAACATGGGAATTATCAAGATAGTGGCATTCGTGGTGATGGTTGCTGTGTCGGTGCAAGCTCAAGCTTCTGTGGATCTCATCAACCTGGTCGGTGACCCCATCACGGCCAGCTGCGTGGCCGACAATGCCAACAGCCGTGGCTTAGTGACCATCGGCCCAAATCAAATCGACTCTTGGGCCTTCAACGGCGATCTTCTCTCCCTGGGATGGACGTGTCATTTCGAATGGGCCGATTCCAGCGACTGTGCTTCCGGCACTTGCACTTTGCACACACAGGATGTCAAAGTGTGGCAAGGCGTCATGGGATCCCGGAAACTGCATGTCACCTCCATCTCTCTCACCCCCTGTGTCAATTGTGTCTGGCAAATCAAGTACGATGGGTTCCATCGAGCTGACAAGAAGGATCTTGTGTACACATTCATTGCAGGCTGGAAATAATTGTGTCGAAATTGCTCCAGACAATCAAGTCAATTATTCCAACATGCTCTGCAACAAATTTGTGATGACAAGTACGTGGACCCATCCACAACAAGACATCCCCCATACCTTCATCCGGAACTTTTTTGGTGGCATGGCAAGGATTAAATCTCAAATTCTAATGGGGAACCGCGAAGCTGTACTCCAGGGGATTGAGATGATATATCCGATCGTCAAGCTACTCTCGAAGGAGAGATATTGCTGCGCATTTCTTTTTTGACACTAGAAGGCCGGCGAAATTGAAGAATCGCTGTAGGATGTAAACTTTGTAGTCGATTCAGTGTGCAGCACAGAAATTTTTGCCACTAGTTAGAGGAAGATGTTCCGCGTAGAGTCGTGGGCAATCCAGGTTTTCAGAACAGGAGCAGATCAGTTTGGCGATTTCTGCATAGCGTAAAATTCATGATCTCAACTTTTTATGAGCATGATTTGATCTTGTATTTTCCAACAATCTTTTGCGCTTTGAATATTAAGCTGCTCCTCCTTTCAAAAGTGTCCACGTTTGAAGGTGAAATATGTGTTTCTCTGAAATTGAACTTCACCCTGTTCAACCCTAGAATGATAATTCAAGTATTTTCTCTCAATGATGTTTATGTGGTTTGATGCCTAACATACGACTGGTTTTGAAGGACGAGCTGCACGAGCTGCAGCTGTTGCTGACTAATGTGTTTGGGCGTCACGTGCTCTTCTTAATCGAACGCCTAATTTGAGTGGTCTACGGCAAGGCTAGTTGTTAAGAACGGCCAACGTGCTCAAAAGAGACAACATTTTAGTTGCAATTCTGAACAATAATACGGAGGGCCTATCTGATCTATTACTTGGAAAGAGTATGAGAATCTTTACTTGGACTTTTGCAACTCTCATACTCAAATTTTGAAACTTGAACAGATACTCTTTGGGATACGCGATTTCTTATCAGATGACACTTCAAGTCCTAATTCGATTCATCAGTCGAGTTAATTATGGAGTTAATTATTGTAGTCTACCTTATAGCATGCCAAGGTGGGGAGGATATATGTTTTAATCCCTATCTCTAGAATGGTACAGGTAAAGAGTGGAGATACTTCGAAATTCAGTTGAGATTGAATCAGCTTAATTTGCCTATTGGGGCATAATATGGAAAATGGAAAGAAATGTAACAATTTGTTACCACTGGCCAACTCGAAAATTCGGTGGACTTTCAAAATGAACCGCCTTCAGGAAGTTTATACCCTCATAAGCTTATACCAACTCCGCATCTCAGTTTACAACTTTGCACTCACAAGTGAATTGCATAGTGATAAACACGGAAATCAATACACATGTATCTGTGTGAGATATTGCTTCTCTGATTCAATGAAAATTTTACTTCTACATTACTTGCTTATACATCTTACGGAATCCCTTCTACTGTATTCCTACGCCTGATGTAGATCTACTTGTATCTATACATTGTTGTATTCACTAGAACTAACTTGTTCTCTCTCTGTCTACCAACACATGCATACAAAAGATAATCTCCATCTGATGACCGGTAGCGATATCAACTCTCCTCCCGGAGTCGACTAGAAGAATCCTTTCTAGAATGTTCTCACAGGTGAACAGAATTCATTCACTCTAATGACTGGATGAACGTAAATAAAAGTCATCCATCACTCCCACTCGTTCATCTGGTCATGAAGATGCCCTAGCCCTAAACCTAAATTTAGCAACTAAGGTCAATGATTGCCCTAATCTATTCCTAACCCTAACCCTAGGATTCATGAGTCCTTTGTACATCGTCTTTTGCAAGTTGTCTCGTCAGTTGATCTTCCTGATCTAATCAGATCACCTTTTATCCTCCTCAGGTGATGATTAAAAAATACCCTTGCTGGTATATACATAAAATATACCCTTGCTGGTATATTTTATGTATATCATGTATCTTGTATATCAGAGGAGGTTATGGGCCCACCGTAAGAGATATTAGCATTTACATTGAAGTTTTATCTGTCTACATACAATGGATAAGAGAGAATCTGAGATTCGAGTGTTTGATGGAACTAAGTTTCCAGTCTGGAAGTTCTATATGGAACTCTGCTTTTCCACCAGAGAAGTGATGCCAATTGTCGATGGCACCATACCGCAACCAGGTGAAGATGCTTCAGAAATTGAGAAAGCAGCGTGGATAAAGGGAGATAATCTGGCCAAACAATTAATAGGAGCGTCAGTAACTCTATCTGTACTAGAGAACCTTATCAATTGCACAACCGCAGCCTCTATGTGGTCTGCATTGTGTGCATTCTACCAACATAGATCAAAAGAAAACATCTATATGGTTCAGAATAGCTTCTATGAGTACAAAATGAACATAGGAGATTCCATCAATACTCATGTTAACAAGGTTATTAGCATGGGAAATCTTTTGAAAGATCTGGGCAAACCAGTTGATGAGGACAGTATTATTACTAAGATAATATGTAGCTTACCTCCTAGCTACAATAGTATTGTCACTGCCTGGACTAACCTCCCTGCCGAGCAACAGACAGTTGCAAATCTTAAGGTTCGACTGCTACAACTGGAGAATCTCTTGGCGCTACAAGGCGGAGACCTCGCAGAAGACTCAGCATTCTTCACTCGCTCCAGCAAGATGCACTCACAGAACAAGAAGACAAATCATGAACCAAACAAGGAGTATATCAAGAATCTGAAGAGTCGCACTCGATGCTACAACTGTGGAGAACACGATCATTGGACAGCTGAATGTCCGCATCCGCGACGTGACAAAGATAAGTTCTCAAATCAAAAGAAGAATAGACTTGATCGTAAACAAAAGTTTACAAGAGATAAACGGAGCAATGCATGTGCTGCTACATCTGAGCAAACTAATTCTGGCTCAAGTAACTCTGCATCAGAATCTGAACATGACGATTGTGCACTCATGGCACTAAGTGGATTGTCACACGCATTGAACGTCAATTTTGATAAACAAGCTTGGTATGCTGATTCAGGTGCTACTGAGCACATGACAGAACACCGTGACTGGTTTTCTACTTTTAAAGCCATACCATCAGGCACATGGCCCGTTGCCATTGCAGATGATAGCAATCTATGGGTGAGAGGCGTAGGCGACATCAACATTACAAGACTAATTGATGGTGTACACAAGAAGGGTGTTCTGAAGAAAGTGTTATTTGTACCTGACCTACGACGAAATTTATTCTCAATCGGCCTTGCATCCAGAGCTGGATTCTCCTTTCAGACTATCAGGACGAAATGCGCTCTCTATGATGATTTTGGAGAAGGTCCAAAAGTATTGGAAGGAGACTTAGTCGGAACATTGTACAAGTTATCCATCAGCCCTGTTCCTCCTGCATCAACAATGGACACTCAACCTGCAGATAGCCATCCATCTACAGCTCTTGCTGTCACAACCCCACGTGACACAGAGTTAGTGCTATGGCATAACAGAATGGGACATGTCAACATTCATACTATTAAGAATATGAGTGCACATGACAGCGTCAAGGATCTTCCAATTCTTTCTCACAGCAAAATAATTCAAGTCTGTCCCGGCTGTGCTTTGGGAAAACAACATAAGTCGACATACTCTTCAAATCCACAGAAAGAACGATCGAAAATACCTGGAGAATTGTTGCACGCTGACTTATGCGGGAAGATGTCCATTCCTTCCTTAGGGGGTGCTCATTATTACGTCTTAATCAAGGACGACTGCACCTCTTTCAGATTCGTTGCTTTTCTTAAAGCCAAGGGAGATACTATCAGGTTTTTCCTTAAGATCTTACGCTCTATTGAGCGCATAACAGGGAATTCAGTCAAGACTCTTCGAACAGACCGCGGCAAGGAATTTTGCAACACTGAATTTGATTTACTTCTTGAGAAAGAAGGCATCCTACGAGAGACCAGCACATCCTATACTCCACAACAGAACGGGTATATTGAACGAGACAATCGCACCATATGTGAAGCAGCCAGATGCATGTTACATCTACACAATATACCTCTGAAACTCTGGGCAGAAGCTGTTCACACTGCAGTCTACATTCTCAACCGAACAATCAACACTCAGGTAGGTTTCGTGACTCCTTATGAACTATGGTTCAACACGAAACCTAGTGTTTCTCATTTCAAAACGTTTGGTACTCTTGCTTATATCTTTATTGATAAATCAAAGCGTACTAAATTTCAACCGAAAGGAAAGCGGGTTATATTTGTTGGCTACAGTGATACCAGCAAGGGTATATTTTATGTAAGCAAAATATACCAGCAAGGGTATATACCAGCAAGGGTATATTTTATGATAGTAGGGTAGACGGGCCCAATTCCAACATCTTCAATTCGCCTTTTTGGCTCCCGGACTTCATATCAACTTTATTTCATTCCATTTCACATAGCACAAATTTAGACACCTATATATGAGTGGTATGTCGTGAACTGTGGATCTGAGAGCAACCATCAAAAAGAAATTGCACTATTTGGAGGAATCTCCATTTGTGTGTATTTTTTAGCACAAAACTGCAAGTTTTTACATTTGACACGCAGAAACTTGCACCAAAGAGGATGTGGACATCAATTGACGCTCACAATTTAAAATTCAAGTAGTGTGACTTGTGAATTCTGTTCCCATCACTCCTACACAAACTGCACATTGCAATTGAACTGAAACTGAATGAAGTGGCGGAATAGACATCTTCTTTGGAAAATGACAACCGCTGTCTTTACACCTGATTGCGAAAATTGGATATGACTTGACATACACTTTATAATCAATGCATATCAAGTACAACTTCTGTAGGAAATGGGTCCAACTCCAGCAGTGCATATCACCAACACTCCCATAAAACTGTCAAGAGAAGATCACATACATCGTAAATCGAATCAAACAAGACCCATACATTAAGTACAATGGTGATGCCTAATGACACAATTGTCTGTAAATATACACAATAACATTTAATTGACACAAAAATTGTTTGTATCCCGCCTCTATATTAAAACGAAACAAGCATCCCACAGTTCATCAGAGTAACTCAACTCTTCCCACAGCCTTCAACCGGCGCTCAAACTTTTCAAAAAATCTCAACCGAGTATTCTTCTTGTTTAGGCAAGAGAACATGCCCTGGGGAGCTCAAACCAATATTAATCACAATGCCTTAAGCACCACTACAAGGAGGTACCATCCTTACAGCTTGTCCTCGTACTCTGACAAGGGTGTGATCTGGTCCTTGAGACCCTTTCGTTTCCTGATCTCAGTCACAAGGGTCCCGGACTGGGTGGTGCTGTCATAGGGATCGCTGTTCAACATCTCCCAATGATCAAACACACACTGGGGGAATGCTTGTCCGGAGGTTGCTGCACGAAGTGTGCCTGAGAAACCAAAAGACTCGATGACTGGCAAGTACGCCTTGATGTTGTACAGAGGAGTTCCTGGCCTTTGGACTTCCTCAAACACATGCCCACGCTTCTGGTTCAGCACTCCGTAGATACCTCCAAGAGCACCCTCTGGAGCCTGAATCTCCACAAGGTACACTGGCTCCAACAAACGTGGCTTGGCAGTCAACATAGCTGCGTACATCACACGCCTTGCTGTGGGGATAACCTGTCCACCTCCACGATGGATGGCATCAGCGTGGAGAACCACGTCACAGACCTCAAAGGCAATACCTCTCATGTTCTCCTCCGCCAAGGCACCCTCCTTGGTGGCCCACTGGAATGCGGCAACCACAGAATCCTTGATTTCGTTCAGGTACTGCACTCCCTTACACATATCAACCACCATGTTGGGTCCAGTGGTCTCAGGTCCGAAACACCAAATCTTCTTGGCTAGGTCTTTGTCCCATCCGAACTCCTCTGCCAAGATCTTGCTCCTCACCTTGGGGTCGTCACGGGGGCCAATGCGACCATCGTCAATGGCCTCGGGCAGACCTTCCTCCAATGGCCTAGCCTCAAAGTACAGCCTGTTGTGCTTATTGGGGGACTTGCTCATCACTGTCCTGCATGATTTCTCCAACACTGTCTCGCGGAAAGACACCACTGGGTCAGAAACCACGATCTCAGCACCTCCCATGAAGTCGTCCTGAAGATCCTTCAGACAGATTTCCAAATGCAACTCTCCTGCTCCAGCGATGATGTGCTCTCCGCTTTCCTCGATCGAACAGATAACCATAGGGTCAGACTTGGCCAAACGCTTCAATCCTTCCACCAGCTTGGGCAAATCTGATGCCACCTTGCACTGGACTGCGACACGCACCACAGGAGACACTGAGAACTTCATGGCACGAATGGGATGAGCGTCCACCTCCTTCTCATTCGTCAAAGTTGCATTCTTCGTAATGAATTGATCAAGTCCCACCATGGCCACTGTGTTACCGCAAGGCACATCCTCCACTGATTCTTGACGCCTTCCCATCCAGATGACGGTCCTCTGGACACTCTTGGTGTACAGATCCTTCTTTCCTCCGGGCACGTAGTTGGGTCCCATGATCCTGACCTTCAATCCGGTGGAGACCTTTCCAGCGAACACACGTCCAAAAGCAAAGAACCGACCCTTGTCGGGAGCGGGAATCATCTTCGACACATACAACATCAGAGGACCATCGGGGTCACAGTTCCTGATGGCGTTCGCATACTGGTCATCCAAAGGACCCTCGTACAAGTTCTCAACCCTGTACCTCTGGGCAGTTGCCGGAGAGGGCAGGTGAAAGATCATCATCTCCAACAAAGCGCTAGAGGCAGGAAGCCATGTCTGCATGACTCTCTTCATCAAAGCCTTTCCAACCAAGTCCTTTTCCTCTCCCTTAAGGGAGCAGTTCAACTTTGCCATCATGGGCCACAGTTTGTCCTTCTGGTCATTCATGCAGATGTTGATCACCTGCTTGATGGGGTTGTACACGAACTGAACAAAACCACGCTGGCAAGTGGGAGAACCAGTATTCTTTGATGTCCACTTCTTCGTGGCAGGGTCAAAGTAATTCTCACCCCACAGCCTTTCCATCATCTTCTTCTCATCCACACCAAACTTGCCTGCGTACATCTTTGCGAAGTTCGTCAGGGTGAATGCCCATCCGTGCAGACCGGCGGAGAAAGCAACAGTTCCCTTCTCTGGGTACACTTGCACATCTCCCAAAAGTGCATCCTCGTAAGTGGCCATGATAACGTTGGCGTTCTCGATCACACGCTGGAATGTCTGGTAAGCCTCCTCACCCTCCACTTGCAGCTCGAGGAAACACCTGTCCATCTTATTCACGGTAAGCACCGGCCTAATCCTCTCTCCCAAAGCTTGTCGAAGCACGGTCTCTGTCTGGACACAGACACCCTCCACACAGTCGACCACCACCAACGCACCATCGGTAATACGCAGAGCTGCTGTCACCTCCGAAGAGAAATCGACGTGCCCGGGTGAATCGATCAAGTTGATCAGGTAGTCATGGCCGTCCTTCTGACCATGGTAATCCTTCAAAGACTCCACAGTCATCTCGTAATACAGCGAGATACCGGTAGATTTGATGGTAATACCACGCTCGGCTTCATCGGCACGAGTGTCAGTAAGACGGACATCTCCGGCGACCTCTTGGGCAATGATACCCGCAGCAGCCACGAGAGAGTCAGTCAAAGTAGACTTACCTGAAACAGCAGGGGCAAACGAGTTAAAATATGGTTCATTCCACCATCATGAGCACACAGTCAGCATACATTACGTAATTGGCCATAAATTCTAGTTACAACTCATAAATTACAATCTTACGAAAGTCCTCACAAAAATTCAACGTTGTTATTAGCACTTCAAGATAGAGAACATATGCTCCACACCAACCGTAGAAAAATCCATTAGAAATTAGATACAATAGTTGACTAGGTTCAGTGCTATTTCTTCACTGCAAATGATTTATTCCTTAACACCTACAGAGTACACACATTCAGCGGACACTTAATGCTGGGACTTTCAGGGAGAAACAAAAACTGGGAACCTCTGTTTTCCCCTTCTTTAATTACACTGAACCACCCCCTTGCTAGAACAGATCTAGTATCTTCTCAAAGCCTACGAGCAACACAGGCTCGTGGCTCTTGGAAAAGACATCAAAGAGAAATTTAGTGATTTACCACATATTCTTAAAAATCCCACAATCTAAAATATCGTAAATGTAACACTTGCACAGAACGATTCTAGCTAAATTCATGGACAACATTAGAACACAAGAGAATTGATTTCTTCCGTTTCAATAGTTTCTCTAGGATACAGAACAAAGCGCATCTACATGTGTGATTACAGCATTTGGTAAGGATTCAGGAGTTCTGGAATGTGAAAAGAGATTGAGAATGTCAACATACCGTGATCAACGTGAGCAATAACGGACATATTCCTGATATTATGCTTCTTGTCCATAATCCGACGCAACTCGTCGGCTGTGAACTTCACCTGCAAAACATAAAATGCCCATCCAAGTAAGTAACCAAATCAAAAACACACTACCTAATGTCCGATATGCATCCCAAGAGCTAAATATACATGACAGAACAAGCTCATGCAGCCGCAGATCCACCCCAACTAACAAACATCACAACTTGCTACATCTCAAAAACACGTAAGTCACCACCAACTGAAAACAGGTAAAACTCAGTTACCATGACGCCGTCCCAAGGAGACGACAAATAACCTAGGGATTCAGAACTCCAAAACCCTAGGTGTCGACTAACAGGACACCCTTCATAACAGCCACGCACATCCAACAACAAAGAAACACAAAAACGATCCCCTAACCAAGCTAACGGGTTACAAAGCAACAACAGAACCCAACCATCGGAAACAGAGGGTATTGGAAAACACATGCAATTCTCAACCAGACAAATTTCTGTAAAAACGAAAGATCAGGATATTGCGAGCTTACCATCTTGGCGGCTGTGGAGTAATCCGCCCAGCGGGCAACAGAAGAGAGGGAAGGAGGAGTAACGTAAGAGAAAGGGGAGGAGCGGAAGAGAGCTGCAAGTGCTCTCGCGAAAGGGCCCTGTGCGAGCTGTGCTCAAGAGGATATGCCCCGCGGGTGCCCTAGGTCCACCGACGGCTGAGATGGGACCTTTGGGGATCTCACGGTGGAGGAGGGCGGGGGAGTTAGGGTTCCAGGGGTGACTTGGGGCTTTGCATTTATGGCAGTGCTTCAGTCACTTGGCTGACTCAAGACCCTAGATAGATTAGTTAGGTTTTTGTTCCTCGATTAGTGATAGTTTTCTTAATTGAGAGGCAAAATAGAGTCATAGACTTCTATCAGTCGTGCTGCTTATTTATTTTGCACGCTCCATAACATTATTTAGCATCATGGTTGAGTTCCAATCTATGTCCGGGAAGAACCGGCGGTTAGTTACATATGAACCTGTTGAGTTTGAGAAATAACCGGTTGAAGTTGGAGACTTCAGGAAAATTACCGATCATTTTAGAGGAATCTAGAGAATATACCTCAAATGAATAAAACAAAACCGAAAGATGTCAACATGTAACCGGTTGGATTTAGAATCACCGGGATCTTGACCGACTATGCCCAAAAACTTCCTAGGCATTGGTGTGAGGCCAAATCCACCACCCTTTAGCATCCTAGTCCGGGTGATGACTTTGAGAATCACATGTGTCTATTACAACATTGAACCGTGTGCAAGGTAATTTTCATGTTCAAATGAACCCATATTGTCTCACTCATTGTGCTTCATTAATATTAGCCTCTTGGCTTGTGGTAGAATGGTCTTTATCAAGAGTCCAACCCGCGGCTTTAGCCACGCATGCCCTTAAGGATACTCCCCTCACTCTTTTAATCTTTACTTCCATCTTCTTGCTATTGCAAGAATCCTCCACCTTCTCCATTACTGTGCACCTAATTTATGGGGACTTGAGAGTGTGCAAGTGTTGAAAAACACTTTACTCCATAGTCAAAGTTACATTTACTCACATGTGACCTCCACACACACACCTCCTATCCTATTGAGCTCAACACTTATCTAAGGACTATTTTAATCCATGATTGGCATAACACCCTCACGGCTAGTTTAGTGGCACCCTCCACACAATCTCAACCTTAACTTGCTAAACCTACCAACTGTCTAATTAACCTGTTGGTACGACTCTGGCCTGGTTACCGGCGGTCCCTTGGTTACCCGAGTCCCAACCGCATAATCCCACACGGTCCAGCAGTCTCGGCTGCCAAGCCTAATCCCACACGGCCCAACAGTCTCGGCTGCCAAGCCTAATCCCACAAGGCCCAACAGTCTCGGCTGCCAAGCCTAATCCCACACAGTTCAGCAGTCTCGGCTGCCAAGCCTAATACCACACAGTCCAGCAGTCGGCTGCCAAGCCTAAGCCCACACAGTCCAGCAGTCCGTGGTAAACCCAGCTACTAGCTGCCCTCAATACAAGCCCTTTCACCCATTAATCAAATGTTTCCTAGGTCTTTCCTTCTTTTCTTTTCCTTGCCCTAAGTCATGAACTAATCTAACACACTACTTTCACTAACTACTACCTAATCACCACATGCAATCCTAAGCTCTAAGAGCTCACTCCCTTGAGAGGCCTTGAGAGAGGGATCTTAACTAACTAACTTCACTAAAAACTAATAACCCACACACGTGGCTCAAGCTCTTAAGAGCTTGCTCCCTTGAGAGAGCTTGATGGAGAGAGAGGAAAATGAGAGAGAAAACACCTTAAGTAGCAAAGAGGGAGAGAGGGAGAGAGGGAGAGAGGGAGAGAGAGGTGAGGATAGGGTGAGAGGATTAGCACCTCCAATCACAATCCCTTAACCTTCACCTTCAAAGTAGGGACTAATCCCCTTCCACCAAGCTTCCTTCTTCCTAAACTACCAAGGTGGATCCAAAAGTGGGCATTTAACCCGCGGAGCTCACCTTGCTTCACCTTACCCCCTACTCACATTATCAAGGCATACTCTTATTGAATTCAACCTTGAAATAATCACACAACACATTCTAAAGCCTAAACTTAAATCCACACCACACTTCACTCTTTTTATGTTTTGTGAATAATCATAATACATCAAAGTCAAACTAAAATTGGTTTCGAAGAGTTAATCACCACATGTGGGCACCATTTTGGGCTCACAATTGGTTCCAATTCCAAAGAGAAATAGTGTTGTTCCCCAATTTTGTTTTCTTTCCACTGCACAAATCTTATTTTGTATTGAACATGCCTTTGAGGAGGGTCACATTGGAATTACACATGAACTATTCCATGCATATTCCTTGGTTCATGGAACATAACGTTTTTCATACCTAGAACAGTAATTTGTGGGATCGGCAATATTTAATGGAATATTCTCCTATATTTGGACCAACTGTGACAATATTCTATGGAATATTGTCAGTCCCACATAACAATGTTATGGTACTGAATAATGTTATGAACTTTGTGTTGAAATTGATTGTTGCTATGTCAGGCTATCATCGATTGAATATTGCATAGATAGATTGAAGGGGTTGAAATAGTGTTTTTTTGCTTCCAATTTTATGAATATCTGATTCATGTTAGTTTTAACCTCTTTGTTATGGAGTTGACCTTAGATCGAAGATGTGTTATTTGAAAGTTTGAAAGTATGGGTTGAAGATAGAAGTAATTTGGGGTTTGCTTGCAATATAAGCTTGTTAGGGATGAACTTTAGAATACATGCATGCAATTTTTATACATTATTCTCAAAGTTCTCTTCTTTTCAAAGTTTTTCATTCCTAAAGTAGAGTATGAGTGAGAGAAGGAATTAAGCATCACATACATGAGTACCTCGAATTCATCCAAGATGAATGCCCTGAAATGGTACGCATCCCTAGTGTTACTATTTTAAACTAGTATCAATGAACTCACAATAGTCTAGTCCAAGTCATTTGCAATGAATCAGCCATAAACATGTAGGAGGTTTGTTTCCATGATAAGTGGATGAAATGTACACTTGCATGCGATAATTCCCTTTGTCCACGTTGAGGTCAATGGATTGATAATAAATTAAAATGGTATTCAGATTCATTTTGGGCCTCTTCTTCACACACACACACATGTGTTCAATATTAAGATTATGTTCAATATTATAACAAAATCTTCATGATGTGGAACCCTTCAATTATCAAAGGGTTTTATCATTAGTATGCAATTATCCTAATTTGGTGGTTTCCAAAATCTACACAACATCGTAGGCTTCATCCAAACAAGAAATGGTTGTGACAAATCTAGAAGAAAGAAAGAAGGATGACTTAAATGTGTGTGATTGGTATGAAAGATGATGTTGCTTCGTCTTTGAGTTGGTCTAAGTCTATATGTAATTTGAAATGGGCATCACGAGATCAATCAAAAGACCTCCAAAGACAATTGTGTCCTATCAACGATGAACACCTTGTATGTATGTGGACAAGTTGACATGCATCTATGTGTTCCAAGTGCAAACTCCTAACTTCCTACATGCTTGGTTGAGAATATCCAATTCACCCAGACACCCAATGTGATTGGGTGGATCACGAGTAATAAGATGCACTTGAAACCAAATCCTATGAAGGTCTCCCATCCAAACCCTATTATAGGGATCTAACTTGAGGTCTTGGGTATGAGCCACCTTGACAAAATTAATCATATGAACTCATCTCAAAATATATTGATTTCTACACATATTAATAACTATGTAGTGTATTGCAGTTAATAGAAGATAAGATTCTATTTGGTGAAAGATTGTGAGGGATTGAGTTGACACCCTTGTCTTAACCCCATGCGTTTCCATGTCAGTCAAGTGAATCCCACTCTAGTCATTTTTGGCACTTGAGCTTCAAGAACTAAATTGTTGTAATATATGTTGTAATTCAAATTGAGAGCTTCATTTGGTGCACTAACTAGCCTCAAGATGGACTATTGTCCCATTATATCATTTCATAAACGCCAAAATTTGTAGAAATTAAAATTTAAGATAATAAAATTAAATAAGGATTCTTTGGGGGGGGGGACGTCAATTGTCAAGTTTATCAAATTCATTTTTGGAAATAAATAAATAAAATTATTATTAGATTTGAAAACGCCCAAGTAGGATAGTGAAAACCATGAGCAAGAAGAAGAGGGCTTGCCAAGATGTAACTAATCATTGCATATGCAATTAGGAGCCATTGGAAAAAATTCCAACCATAGTGCCACAATAATGAGCAGGAGGCATTAAAGATAAGTAGGAGCCTTAACATGATGACCACCTAAGGAAGCCCCGTGGGGGCTCATTTGGCAGTAAAGGATTAAGGGGTTGAGATTGGACTCAAGCTTGAAGATTGGTTAACTGAACTTGGAGGAGTGTTTTCTTGAGTTGGTACTAACATGGGAAAGTCATGTCACATTAGCATCACTTCGATTTTCTCAAATTTGGGACATGGACCCTAATGTAAACTCCTTGGGTCCCAAACTAGCCACCCGGGGTTCACACCCCACTGTTGGAGGGTGGAGGAGGCCCTCGTAGAAAAGGTGGTGTTGTAATATCGTAGATCACTTGGCACATGGGCAATCTCATGCACTCTAAACTTGAAACTTGAAACCTCTAGTAGTTTGCTTACACCAAGTTGATCTAAAAGGCAACAAGAAAATGCAGGATTGAACTTTAGACCTTCCTCAATCATGATTTGCTTAATATGTATGCGAGCTCAATATCTACATGTCCATGTGCCGAAGGTGCTCATATAAATCTTAATCAAAGAAGTCCAAATTATCATTAAAGACCACTGAGTTGAAAGCAAAAAAAAAAAGGCAAAGATATCTTGCAAAACTCACTCACAACACTTAGGTGACATCAAGTGAAGAGAACAAAGAAGTGATTGGAAAGAAAAGAAAAGAAAAGATAACGCCTGTATTATGCATACCGGCGTGAATGTGAGCCCGTTAACCCTATATTGATCTCGGGGATCCGAGATGCAATATTGGGTGTTATGCCTCTTGTGGGAGGTGGGCTCTGGTGTAGTGCAAAATAATTTCCACCTTATGGTGGTGGGATAGGGTTTTGTTTGTTGTCAAGTTTCCTTTTATTTAAGACCAAATAGGTAAGGTATTTAATGGCATTTTGGTGTATGTTTTCCATGAGGGTTTTGATGTGGGTTTTGGGGATTTTCAGGTTGGTTAATTGTTTGATGGAGTTTTCGTGAATAGCACCTCTTACTCCTGCGGTGATAGTAACGAGGGGGTTGGTATTCCATCCGTTGGCTCTTAGTGTGATAATTAGCGGGTCATATTTGTTGTGTCATCACGTGATTGGAATTCACAAAGAATCACATAAACTGGCAAATAGAAATGCGTTGTAGCTTGAATCCAATATATCTTAGGATTGAAAAAGCACATAATCCACTTCTTTCGTTTCATGTCTCTCAAGTCTCTATGAACCTTTTGCATGGCATACTAACAACAATCACAAAAGAGAATAGTACATCAAAGATTTCGTGATAGTTGAGGTGCTTTTGATAGATCTAATTACGCTTCTAGTAAGAGGTGCTTCAAATGCAAGCATGGTGATTCTCATTCTTCCTACTTCTTTCCTCTCAAAGTCCCCTGCTTCAAACCCTAATTCTAACCCCGTGCTTCTCCTTTAGTTTTCTTTAAAATGGAGCAACATGGACATCTTATTAAGCATACTTCATGTCAACGTGTCCATGAGTGCGCTCATGAAGTGTTCGCCATTTGTCATAATGGGCTTAACGGAATTTTGGTTGATCAAATGGGTCTTGGAAATAAGTCAAGAAAATTAGTTTGCTTGCCCATTTGAAAGGCAAGAAGATGCATCTCAAAATGTTGCTTGAGAATCAAGCGATGAGTTTAGAGTCTAGCATAATCAATGAATTTGGGCTTACACTTAGGGCTTGTGCCCTCCACCCGCTGTCCAAAAGACGTTTAGGCAAGTGCACTTTACAATGGACACCACTTGAAATTCACCAAATTTAAATGCGGTACATGAGAATTGATTATTCTTGTTTATAGAATGAAGGTGATTATTTTCATAATTTCATGAAATGAAAATTATAGATGACCTACAATGGTTTTCTTTCAAATATGTATACTTCAATTTTGGATATGGACTTTTAAGTTTTAAGGTATGTAAGTTTTTTTCATTTATATTTGATTGGTGTGTATTAAGGTGAGTATCGAAGCAAACAATACAAAGACACATGTTTAAGAGAGATTGGACTATGTTTTCAACATTTATTAACTACTATGCACTCGATAGTGAACACAATTGGAAAGACATTTTTCTTCAAATAAGGAATCAACGGACATGCACTTCCATTAACCAAAATCAAACCAAGAGTTGTTTGATTTTCACTGATTTTTGTTGATGTTTCATCATAAATTTGCTAATACAAAACAAATTTGAAGACACGAGGTCAATAGAAGACGGAGAACAAGAAAAAGTAACCGGATTACACCCACATACCTTAACTTAGATCAAGAGAGACACGCCTAATTCAATAAACTGTCTTAATCGTACACCTATGTTTGAGTGGTGTGTGATTCGATGTGGATCCAAGAATGGACACCCATGGACATGCTTTCAACAATAGAGATTGGTTTATGTCCTCAGAACATGTTACCAAGACTCAATAGTGAATATAGTTGGGGGAACCTATATACCCATTTAATGAGCATGAGAATTTCCATTTTGATAATGAACATTCAACAACCAAAAACCACGAGGAAAGTGGCTATGGCCTCGAATTAGATTTGCTAATCATTTCATAACCCACTAATAGCGTGTTTCATATCCAAGGAGAAGTGGACTAGTCCCATGCGTATATCCTATTTGAGATCCTACGATTCTCTCAGTTTTTGAGGTGGACAAAGAAGGTCCCAAAAGTTTCACCCAACCTTCAAATAGGCTCCAATACACGACGAGCTAACGAGCTTGTAATAGAATTTTTTCTCAAAGGAGGGTCAAACCCAAGGTTTCATACCTCTTTGTACTAGGTAGCGGTCATCTACAGAGTGGCTACCGGGTGTAGCAGGGGAGCAGAACCTGCCGAGTCGCGTCAGCGACGAGGGAGGTTCTGTTCACCTGCTACACCCGGTAGCCACTCTGGATGACCTGCTGCCATACGTAGCCGATGAAGGATCTCAAAAATAGTTACCTGCCTATCCAGTTACTAATAGGTACCTTCCTTGTTGGCGGGAGGTAGGAATTTCAAAAGTGTCACGCCGAGCTATCTCCAACACTTCTATTCTCAGTTTAGGCTTTTTGTGCTCTGTCAGTTCTGTCTTTGTTGTTTGCCAATCTTGTCGCTGTCATGGAAGGTAATCAAGAGGATGGTGACGTTGAGCAACATCAGCCTATGCCGTCATTCAAGTTGTTTAGTGATGACGATGAGTTGGAGAGGCCGTTAGAAGTTGGTACTTCAAGGGGTAGAAAGAAGGGACGTTCTGGCACCAAGTTTCGTGGATCTAGATCTGGAAGGCGCAGTCGAGGTCGAGGACGAGGACAAGCTCCTGTGCATCGTGATTCACACGGTGTCGAAGAGATCTATGTTCCATCAGAAACATCTTTGTTGAATTCATCACAGTTTGCTTGTGGTGCAGATGGCGTTTTGTTGAGTGATAGCCATAATGTTGTTTCAAGTGTGCAAACTGTTTGTATTGACGCACCTCCATCCTCAGATGTTCGTGTTGATGGTGTTGATTCGAACATTGTGAGAAGCAACACTATTCCCAATGTTTTGAATGCACCAGTGTTTGTGAACACTACTGTGTGTGCAGATCTCACAACTGCTGCATCCGTAAATGCTACCTTCATAAATGGGACAAGAAGTGATGGCAATCCAAGCTCTAGTTCTGTACATCTTGGGGAGGTTCCAGTGCATGCTAGTGAGTTTCCACTCCAAGATAGATCTTCACAGGACCTTGTTGTGCATGTGGCACATGCGATTGTTCCATCTTCCTCGGAATTTCTGGATTTAGATCAAGAGGATTTCAATAGTGTCTAAAATGGCGATGAATCAAACAGTTACCGAAACGAGAGGTGGTGTATCAATAGATTTAATGCTTGGCGTAGGCACATGAATATCCCCACTGATATCCCCGTGGAAAAGATTCCACTACAGGAACTTGGTGTGATTCTTAGCAAGTTCTTTTTGATGGTTTGCAAGGTTGATGGCAACAAGTATCCAACCGAGTCCATCAAAAACCTCTTGATGTCTTTCAATCGCATAATTCTAAGAGAGCAGAAAACTCGTATCAATCTGACTTGGAATGAGGAGGTTGAGTTCAATATTCAGAGGCATCCGTGGTTTATTGGTGCTTGTCGCGCCGTACAAAAGGCAATGACCAAAAGTAAGGATCTAGGGGCCAATAAACCTCGGAGGAAAGTCGATCCTCTAACTTATGAGCAGGAGAAGTTAATCTTGGCCCATCCTTTACATCAGGTTACATCTGCTCATGGGATTCACAAGAGAATGGCCTTTTACTGTTTTATTGTCTTCCTCATCAGAGGTAACACTGAATTGTGGAAGGTAATGGTCAAGGACTTCACAATTGAAGTGGATCAACGTGGACGTGAGTTCTTGAAGTAGGTGTCCTCTCTTCAGAATCCATCAATTTTTAGAATCTACAAGTGCCTTTGTTGTTCTATATATGTGCACTAAAGTTCTGAGTATGAGCGTAATATTATTCTCATTTGAATGGCCTTTGGTCTTGAGGTTCAGAATGATGCATGACTAACAACTTCAGTAATTAGGTGTCTACGGGCCTGCTCGGAGTCTCAAACATTTTCGGTAGTTTGAGTATGATCATATTAACAATATTGATATGTTGTGCAGGTACGATGAGCGTACTTCAAAGAACCACAAAGTTACACTCAGCAGGTTCCAAGAAGAACACTTCAGGAGGCCAGTAGTTTCTTTCGATCCTGATGTAGTAGCCACATTTCGAGCTCTTTTGTCTCATATGCCAACCAACTCAGAGCATGGTCATCTATTTCTTGCTGCAATTGTCAATCCACGTTCTAATATTTGGTTCAGAAGTGGCATCAATGTTGGTGAGTCTGCTATGAGAAACTGGATGCGTCAGATGTGTAAGACAGTAGGTCTAGTTGGTGATTTTACTAATAAATCAGGGAGAGTGACTGCAATTTCACGCATGTCAGCAGGTATGGTCCCTAGAAAAGCAATCGCTTCAGTTACTGGTCATCGTGATGAAAAGACTCTTGAAAGGTACGATAGAACGTTGCAATTGCAACAAAACGCTGCCCAAGCTCTTTGTAGGGAACCTTACGATGAGGATGGTAATCCTCTTACATATGAAGACCATTATCGCAGGCAAATGGAGCATTACCATGCGCATGAAAATGTGCTAGAGGATAGTACATCAGAACTTCCTCCCTCTCATGGAAGTGGCATCCAACAAGGTTTTGGTGGCCGACTCCAGATCCGATCTGCACCGGACCAGGTTGAGGAACAAAATTTTGTTTCTGAAGCTTTTGAGGAAGATGTTCATAATACGAGTGAAAATGATGATGAAATTGTTGTTTGTCCTGAAGTTCAAGAGTGTGGCCAAAATTTAGACGATCCTTCTATTCTCCCACCAACAAAGACTAGGAGATTTGATTCCACTTCGCATGTCAGATTCCAGGTTCCTCCTACTACAATTCCCCATGCAAGTGCCTTTCGTCCAAGTAATGTGCACAGTGCATTTCGTCCAGTAGTTTCTTGCCGACCTCATGTGCCGCCTCCAATATACAGACCTCAAGCAGCTCCATTGCAGAGGCAATTTTATACCCCTTCAAGGCCTTTTAATCATGTGTACAAACCATACGATATCTATCATGATAGGGTTTTTGCTCCTCCGCCGAGGCCTATGGCTCCTTATCAACATGTTCAGTCTATTGGTCAGGCAAATCCCGGTAACATCAGGACATGTTGCGGTAACATACCATATGTTGTGACACCTAATACATCTACCCCGGAAGCTGTGTGGTTAGAGTACGTTAAAGAATGCTGGAATTATGAATGGACATCTTTTGAGAAAGAAGATTTCAGTCATCACATCCCGGCTACTACTGTTGATGCTGTAAATTTACCGTGTGTCCAAGCTGTTTCAAGTGGTCAATGTGCAGAAACTAATGATGTTAATCAGGTCATGCAAGATGCTGAGAGGAATAACCAACAAGTTGGTGAAGGAGTTGCAGTATTGAATCCCGTGGCATTGCAACAAGTTGATGTCCCTAGGCAAGCTGATGTTGGTCGAATTCAGTTCCATGCTGGAGTTCACCACCACTACAATATTGTTTTAGGCGATCCCATCTCTTTGTCAAGAGTTTTGGAGAATATATTCCAACGAACTGGACGTGATGGTTCAGGGAATTAGTGCAGGAAGATTAGTGCAAACCCAGTGCAGGTATGCGATTGAATTAATTGTGTTGGCAACTTTGAGCATGGGTTGATCTGTAGCTAATTCCTCTGCCTGCATTAATTTGTGCAATGATCTGTAGCTGGCTGTTCATGTGCCTGCCTTACTTTGTTTTCGATCATCCTCCTGGATATAGATTGCACCCTAGCTTGATAATTTCTGAAGCTAAATGTGTTTTTGGTGTGAATGGTTAGCATATTTTGTGTTTTGTTTTGTTTCGAATAATCTGTTTTGTTCCGGAAGTCTTTTTCAGCAATGTAATGTTGAGTGGAACTTCGAATGTATTTGCAGGTGGGTACATTGTCATGGGCTCCCGCACCTCTGGTAAGACTGAGGTGGCTACCACCCGAGCTACATGAGACCAATTTGTTCCTTAGAATACAACAACACGTCTTCAGGTGTCATTCTGGAGGTCATTCTGTGAACGAACCTCTGAATTTGAGCAGGATATGAGGTGCTTAGCTCATACTGGAAAAGAGGCCTTACCTGCCTCATGCTTTTAATCCATTTGGTAGAAAGAGGTGTTTGAATATAGTGCATTAATGCACTATTCATTTGCAAGCACCCACCCGATGGTTTTGGAAGGTCCTAGAGCTAGAATAGGCTGTCAATAGATGTTGCATTAGACCCCTAACCTGTGAGGTTGATTGGACCTTGCTCCAGTCCAAGTTCCTTGGATCAACACTAGATTCATGCAAAAGAACACATAGTAGAGGAGATGTTTGTGCTTTATATGGCATCGATCTTGAGCATCCAAGATGTCAAATGGTGGCTTGTGCACTCTCATTGTCAATTCTGAAATCATTCATCAGATGCTCAACAAAAATAAAAGCAGGGGGAGAAGTATGTAAGCACCCCTTGTCGTGTCTCCTGGTAAGTGTTGGGTTCTATTTGTCTCTGAATTGTCAATTGATCTGGTATTAGTGTAGTTGTACATCACTTTTTTGGTAGTTAACCAATTTGAAAATCCATGGAATGATTCACAAGAGGTTTAGCCTATTGGCTAGCAAACTGTACCATTGGTTTTTGTGTACCTGAGCTGTTTGATTGAGGAAAGGCATACAAAAATTCTTGCATACTGCTGTGGAACCTTAATGTGAAGAGGTCACCTTTTTGCAGCAATTCCCTATTTGATGGTGTTGGAACATGTGCAGATAAGATTTAAACCATTCTAGGTTCAATAGCTAATGCAATTGGGTAGGGTCTATATGATTGTTTAAAGTGAGAATATTTACTTCGACCCCTTATAACTTTTGCATCTCACCTTGATTCTGAAACTTGCAATGACAATCTCCAAGCTGACGGATCAATCATTCCAACAGATTTCACCAGCTGATGTGGCTAGGGTGCAATCGATCTCCAGGTGGATGATCGTATGCAAATTAACGCAAGCACTGAAACAGCTAGCTACCTACAGATCAATACACAAATTCGATAGTCCCGGCACACTTCACCGCAAAAAGTTCCAAAATCAAAGGCAGGGTGCAAGACGATCTCCAGAAGCACGATGAGCTACAACGGAGAGAAAGAGAAAAGATATTTGAAAATGGATTCCCGCCCATTTGGGGCTAATTGGTGTAATAATCTAGTCCCACATGGTGAAAAGGGTAGGTAAGTAGGTCGGAACAAGTTAGGTAGGTCGCAACACAGTAGGTCGCTATGGTCTTGGACCGTCCAGTGGAGAGCCAATGGGACTTCGCCACATCAGCTTCTATATCTCCAGAATCGGCTACGAGGGACTGTACAGATAACTATATTGTGTTAGTAAGCTTCAGATCTTTCCTCACAATCAAGGATTTATGTAGATGGGAGCTTATGTTACAGCCCATAATCGTCAAAAAATGATTATTTTCTTAGTTTAGGTAGAGCTCACAACGGTTTTACACTATTTACAATAAATTGGAACTTTTCTATGAGATGCTGAAGTTCATCGTTAGTGTGCAGTTTGGGGGGGGGGGGGGGGGAGGGGAGTTTGAGAGGCACAGTGGAGGAGATGAGGCTTGGGAATTTGGAGTGGAAGCAATTGATCTGTGTATCTTATGCAAGCACATGTTCTGTGATTGGGTGGGGATTGCAGGTGGCCATTGCGACAGGCAAAACAGAGGATGATGAACCAAAATTAGAAGAGGAGGGAGACATCGATGAAGATGCTGGAGAAGAGTATGAAGATGTGCACAACTACAATGATGTGGAATTACCCACATTTGGGGCTGCGGAGGAAGAGGATTACTATGAGTATTGACTTGGAATATAGATTCCCAATGCTGCTCTTGTATCAGTATCCCACTGTCTATATTCTTTTTGTTCCTGAATGTAGAGCTTACAAACAGACAGACAGCCAGGTGAGCCACCAGATGTTACACAGTAGAAATGATACATCCTTCCATCAAGGAAAACAGAGTTGTATACTATGAATCTCATACGGCACTGCTTCCAAGAAGCAGAAATTCATTGATTGGTCAATTGGCTTGGCATTGAGATGTGTAATATGAGAGTTATACCTCTCTAGTTGGATTTTGAATTAAATTGATTAACTGGAGTCATATGAGCCCTTCTGTAAAGTCTCTAGTGGGTTGTTCCATCAGCACAATGGTACGCTCTAGTGTTGTTACTCAATGTAAGACAGTTTGCTCACATGCCACGTGCAAGTGCATTTGTTGAAGATTCAAGACAGTGAATCAGTGATGTGATTGGACAAAAATGTGATCAATGTCGTTGGCCCTGTCTTTAGTTGCTCAGGTCTGGTACCTACTTTTCTTAGATACATTTTGAAGATAACAGTGCCACTACTTGTTAATTAAAGGGTGTTCAACTCAAAGTGGACATTTCATGATGCTCAATATTGCTGCACATCTGTTCAAACTTGGTGTGTGAATCATTATGAAATGTATGACGTAAAAATAGTAAAAAACCCTCACTTTCAGGAAATGAGTTGACAAATCTCCACACTACTCATCACATTTTCAGACAATTCTACCTAATCCCTGCCAGTCGTTTGATGATTCTTGCATAGAACTGCAATATGCAGAGCATGGGCAGAGAACGGTATTCAAATACTACTAAGATTCTCCGAGTCAGGAGCTTTGAACTTGCTGGAGGTGTGCGTGAATTTACCTAGTTCTCAAGCAACCCTACATATGTTAAGTAATGACATTCATCGTCCTCCGATACTCCAATTCTGGCCCATTTTGGATCTTCCTCATTATCAACGGTCTGCAAATGTTCTGGAAGGACGACCGATACCAGAACAAAAGTGCCGTTGGAATCAATTTAGAGACTCACTCAGGGTTGAGATATCATTGACATTCTTAATATTTGCCCTCATCGATGGCAGCAGCGGATCGACGGCGTCCATGAAGCTTCGGCAGCCCATGCGGAGCTCAATCCGTTCACCAATAAAAATAAAAATAATCTTATCCAAAACTTTTGACGAGGCTCTTATCATCCTTCCCTTCGCTTCGGGGAAGGCCTGCTTCCCTTCAGCTTTCTCTGGAAATCAAAATCCTCACCACCTACCTCCCAAAGTGTGTATGCAGATCGCACACTCGCGGCAGCTCAAGATTTCCAAGCACTACTGCGTGGCGGGTTGTGTGTTTAGCAGGTTAAGTGTACCAGCCATGGCATCCATTGTTGCACTTCAAGCTGCATCGGTGGTCACATTGGCACTGATGTCGTTGAAGAAAGCCGCCATGCCAGGATCATTATCCTCAAAGGTTTCATCTCTCAGCTTGAAGCGGAGAGTGAACGAGAAAGCTTCTCGGGGACCTAAGGTGGTGTGCGCAGTGGGAGATGTCTCCGCCGAAGGCACCAACTACTTGATTGCAGGCGACATAGCCATCGCCTTGGTAGGGACAGCCTGACCTATCCTGTTCTCTCGCAAGGATTTGTGCCCGGAGTGCGATGGTGCAGGCTTCGTCCGCACGACCGCAAGACCCTCGCTGCTGTTGGGCCTCGTTCCGCCCCCGATCGACACCAAATCGGGGCGGTCACGCGGCCGCTGGGAGCGGCAGCGCGAGGCGGGAAGGCGCATGGCGATGGTGGCGAGCGGGGCCGCCCTGCCTTCGATGATGGTGGCTGACGATGATGTGCGGTGTCGGTGACGCGCTGGCTCGCCGCGAGCGTTCGGGGAACGTGGGGAACGCAGGACGACGTGGCTGGCTATGGCCTCGAGCTATGGGGAACGTGGGGAACGCATGACGACGTGGCTGGCTATGGCCGCGAGCTATGGGGAACGTAGGACGACGTGGCCGCTTCATAGGGCCGGCATTTCTGGACGGCACTTCAAACCTCCTCTTCAAATATTTGGGTCATTGTAAATTACATTGGTACTAGGGCGATTTTATCTAGTTGTTAAGGTTTGAGCATGGTATATACATCTAAATGGTAGCAATTTTTTTTTATATCTCTGTATCTTATTTTTATTGAAAATTAATAATATCCTCATTATAGATACCGAAACGATATCAAAAGAAGACACTATCATGCCAACATTGGTTTACACTATTATAAATTGGGGGGGGGGGGGGATCAAGCTCAAATAAACTTCAAAACCATGTAGTCTTGTTAATCAAGAGCATTATTATGGAGGAGGAGTTAATGACTCAAGTTTATGGGAAGGGAATTGTATAATCCCCCACACAGTATGTTAAAATGACCATAAAGATGCATCGTGTGATCACATGACCTATCAAAATTTGAAAATCCATCATACACATTAAGAGGAGCAAGGTATCGGCTTTGCTTCCCTCTTTCTTTACATTTAAGCTATGCATCCTCTTTCGATACTACCGTAAGTACCTTTTACCACTTCAGCACTAATTAAACTATTTGTAGGAAAACCGAAACTTTTGGAAATTGGATCTTTAAAACCTCAAAATTTAATGTGGAATAAATGTCATTTTTCATTAAAGCCATAATTTCCGCATCTCAAAATAAAAAAACATAATAATCATTTGCCTATAAATGGTAAATAGACAAAATGGTAAAAATACTACAACATCCACTTAGAACTGGCTGGGGCAAACCAACCCATACATTGGTTCCTTGGATGCAAGGGTTTAAGCATCCAACAAAGAACGAGTGTATGGGTTGGTTCACCCAAATCCTTAGAGCTTTGCCAAACGTGTGGTTGTTTAACTACTGTAGTGTGTGGTTAATTTAACAATCCCCTACAAAATTCTCTCACCTTGACATATCCACCAAATACCATCAATTTTTGACACCCTCGGATAGGTTCTTTGATACCTTGATTGATATTAATCAATACCATACCAAAACTCGTGCAAAACCCCTCCAAGGTATTGCTGTGGGGCTTAGGGTTTAGGAGAGCTTCAATCGGTAATGGGATTGTGAGAAGTGAGAGACTGGGCAATGTGGTCGATGCTGGAATCGAAAGGGCGGAACGGCGCAGAGAAGGCCGATCAGAGGAGGAGGCACGGGCGAAAGTAGAGCAGTGTGAGAAATTTGTGGACAAAAGGCTCAAACCTGACCTGGTGGCTGTAATTGGAGTGCTTCAGTGTTAGCGCAGCAGTAAATCTATGCCGATCTCGCAACCAACACGAAGATGCTGCAGAAGCTGAATTTGACGAAGCTGAGGATGATGATCAACATGGGGTCCGCGATGTATGAGCAAGCTGAAGTGCCGGATTCTACCAGAATCTTTGTTGACAATAGTGTTAGGGTTTCATGGCGGTGTTTACTGGGGATGAGGCCATCTGGTTTATCATGGCCAAGGACAAGGTTCTCAGTAACCAGATAGAGCAACACACACCTCACATTTGCGAGCATTAAGGCGCAGATCAAGCTTGTCGGCGAGGGTATTCGAGAATTGATGAACATTTCTAACCAGCGATAGCACGACTCATGCGAACAATCTAAATTTCTCTCTCAACAATGAGTTTGGCCCTCAATGAACCGAAATGAAATAGGTTGCTCATAATTCGCATTCAAACACTACCAACTACCTCCGAGGATTCACCACAAGTGGAAAGAAATTATTGATAGTGTACGCAAAACAAACAATTGGAAAATTCATAGGGGACTAACTCCCAACGAAGAATTCCATTGACTTGAAAACGAGAACTCTAATCTCTATTAGTTCAATCTGCTCCAATTAAAAAAGGTGAGTAAGAAGAGAAATCTCATTTTCTGGCTTCGGAGCTGGATACCCAAATATCATCAACATGCCCACATGCAGATCGCTCATTCTTTTGCAGCGCAATCACATGTCAAAATTATGAGCTTCTATCTTGGATCTCCCGACTTCGTGGTTTTAAGCCCTCCAGTGAAGTGGGAGCTTGTTATTGGGTTCTGTAGCAGTTGGATTACTCAGTTGAAGTTATAAATTTCAAGCTGGGGAGGATGGCAGGTGGTAGAATGATTCTGGTCATCCCCCTCTATAGCTTGCTCATTTGTTAATTATCAACATATTGAACCCACATTTCGTGTTGTGATTTTAGGTTCAGTAACTTAAGACAAAGAAAAAAACGTCTCTCTAGATAAGACTTATCAATGCTTTCACCTCAATTTGTAATGTATTGATACTCTCAGACGTGCCCACTTGTGGAATTCATTATTAACATCAGTTATGAAAGGGTTGGAATCATTTCTAATTTCTGAATCACTCACTGCTTATGATGCCAATCAATTTTTGCAAGATCGTATACAATATGTTATTTCCACATACAGCTGGCTGCTATGATGATATACGAACATTAGCTTGTCCGTATATTGTACACATGATGTAACCCAGTTTTCTTTATAATGTCGCCCCTCCACTTGTGCAGACACACACTTCTTCCTCTGGTGTGCAATTGGAGACCTTGTGTCAGCAATTTTGGATGTCATCGTAACGACATCTTTGCATCAGATGCAGGACACCTATAAGAGCTTGCAGCTCCCTCACAATGCTCCAGTAAAGGATTGAGGGACTGCCCCAAGGGCTGAGAAAGACACATTTTAGAGCTAAGATTTCTGACTGGATTGATAAGATGGAGAAAAGGTGTTTACAAGTCTCAACAGTAGTCATCCTGTTGGTGTCTGTTGTGTGCTTAAAGGTCGCATTTGGTGAAGATGAATCCATCCCATCTGTAGCAGCAAGGGATGCACCATCGAGGTTCACTTTGAGCCGCTACATGCTAACTCAGCGAAAGCAGGCAAAGAGCGACTCTTCGTGCGATTCTCGCAGCGACTGCAAGTATTTGGGATTCACCAAGCCCAGGTGTTGCAACGGCCAGTGTGTGAACGCAGCCACAGATGACAACCACTGCGGCAGTTGCAACAACAAATGTAAGAAATCTGGAGCTAAGTGCTGCAAGGGCAAGTGCAAATTGCTCTCTGGTAGTGATCGATCAAATTGTGGTAGATGTGGCACCAAGTGCAAGTCTGGCTATGATTGTTGCCAAGGTATGTGCAGATTCGTGGCGGGAGGTGACCGGTTGAACTGTGGGGAGTGCGGTCGGAAGTGCAAGAAAGGCCACATGTGTTGCAAAGGGCACTGTAAGAACACGAGTGGCAATGACCGCTTTAACTGCGGTGGATGTGGGAAATTGTGCAGTTTTGGTGCAGATTGCTGCAAAGGAGCGTGCAAAAGTGTCCATGGAAGTGATTCTTCCAACTGTGGCGGGTGTGGGAAGAAGTGCAAAGCAAGGTCGCAATGCCACCTCGGCATTTGTGGTTACAATGACTAATTTAATACTCATTCGATCCAAATCCTCAAGCTCAAGGTTTGTAATGCTTAGATTACGGCATCCATTGAAGTAGAAAAGGTAGCTATTAATAATAAAAGAGGAACTACATATGAGGGTACATCAACTCAAAACCTGGTCGTTTACTTCTGCATGGAGGGAACGACGGTCACGAATTCTAGTCGGCCAGCCGGCGTTATTTGTTTCTTCTTTCTTTTCGGCAATTAGCGAGTTGCCGCATGCCACAGTGCAGAGCATTATTTGTATTGTTTAGTTTGTTCAAAAGTAGTAAAGCTACGATCAATACTGCACTGAGGAAATGACCTGAACAATCGCTGATTTTCCAACTGAATACTTTGGAGCGTGCTCAATGTAAACCACCATCAGTCCGAATGGGAATACCAGCGAAACTAGAGTGTCAGACTCATATTGCTTAATTTCCAGTACATTATTTCTGTACATATGTTACAAGCTGTGGGTTTGCAATTAGTAGCTCCAATGTCGATGAACCAACGCGATTTCATCAAATCTCGTTGTTGATGTCCGAGACTGAACCTTCCCTCTTATTGTCACGACATGGTGACATGGAAGTAACCATCTAGATTGGTCAGTGTCGTCATGCCGAGCTGATGGGATAATAACCCTGATATCATTGATTTGCTCATACAGAATATACACAAAGCGTACAGGATGAAGACTAAGTTAAGTTAGTTAATTCTACTGCAAACCTTGCGAATCTCTCCTTGCTGTCCTGTAAGAACTGAAAGGGTTCCCATCTTCACAATTGCGGGCCCAAAGGCGGCTGTGAAGTTCTTCGGTGGCGATCCGGGAGCGAGTGCATAGGACTTCACCAATGAGGACGTTAAGTTGTCGTCCGCCATGTTTTGGTCGATTCTGAAGATTCCGTGGTGAAGAAGGATTTGCTTGTAATAGCTGTTGTCGAATTTCGCTATGGTGCCTTGGTCCAGTCCGGTGGTGTTTCCGAACCGTGAAGGGTTCGCCGCTTGGGGGCAGATCTTTCTCAATTGCACAACAAGTTTCAGATCCATAGAGGGATCAGGCTTTCCCGTGCCCAGAAAGTTCCATAGACGATCACTAAAAAGTACACAGTGTCCAACTCCCACAGTGTGTGCGCCTGCATCGAAGCAACAAACTCAGATTCACTAGTCTTTTTTATGAATACTTTTGCACTCAACTTTGTCTAAGAATCCTCAATAACATCGTCAATCTTTATAAGAAGAGTGTTGAACGTGTGACCCGGATTCAAAAGCACATCAAAAGCCATAAAAAGAGAACACTCTGAAATTTTATACCTTAATCTGAGAATATGTGAAAAATTTGCGTCTCAAGGTAGGCTTTATCATAATCGCTTAAAAATTAATAGAAGTTTCCAATTGCCACTCTAGAAACGAAGACCCTGATCCTGGAAGAATTATTTATTGATTTTAAAAGGAAAGGAAGTGACATCACAAGGCTTAAGAATGTTAGGCTGCAGATTGGAAATGGAGATTTCGATTTCTGACATAGTATTTCAATCTAACCTTCCTTTTTCGGAAGGTGTGCCTTTTCAGGAAGGTTGTTGTCAAAAGAAATTGTGAAAATTAATAGGAGGGGAGTACGAGAGAGCCAATTACCAAGAAGAGTGACCATCTCTTCGAGAGAAAATCCCATCGTCTTGAAAATGATGAAGAGAGGCTTCATAGCCGAGGAAGGATTCGGCAACACCACATTGATTTCCTCAGACACACGCCCATCCCTGCGTCCTGTTGGCACGTCATAATATAATCCACCGGCCTGCAATTATCCAACTCAAGCAAAATTTAGGATCAGCTATACTCATGTGACGATTAGGATCATCAATACTCATCTGACGATAAAACAAATCGCTATCCACTTACTTAGCCCGATTTTGGGATGTGCAAATCATCTTGGACTTAATCAATCTGAATTCCAGACAGATGGGGATAATGACCTACAATTACAACGGCGTCGCGAGTGGCAAGAGTAATGATGTCTGCACAAGACACAACTCCTGGACACACTTTCTCCAGAGTAATCTTGGCGAGGTCGATCAAGTCGAGGCCGTGCAGTGTGAGATTTGGTATGGAGTCCATCTCCGCCGTGTTGTTCTTGGTGCTGTCGATCAGTATTGATGCATCACACCCCTGCATCATGCCACCCCCGAAAACCCAATTGTTTACACACAATTTCACTTATGCTGAGAAACAATTACAGGTACTGCCTATCTAGGTTGATTCCGTCAACAATCTCCCAAAACCTATGTACTCATTCTCGTAATTCGGTCTCAAATGCAATTCTATGTGCTGGTCCATCGAATGTGGAGCCTTTTGACAAACAAATTGGTGATCCACAAATTGACAGAAACATATTAGTAGATGAAATTAGACATGTCCTAGTGAGAAATGGTCTAAAATTCTAGCTATTGTAATGGAGTCGTACAGATGCATCACACCCCTGCAAGCCACCTCGAAAGGAAAGTGTTGACACACAGTTTCACTTAAATATGATAAGAAGTAATCATAAGTACTGCCTATGTAGGTTGATTCCGTCAATAACCCCCCAAAACGCATGACCTGATTCTCGTGATTCGGTAAAAACGCAATTCTGTGTGGTGGTCCGTTCGAAACTCTCCAGACTTTTGATAGACAAATCGATGATCCCAAAATCGACAGAAACATATTAGTCGGTGAAATTAGACAAGATCTAATGCGAAATGGTTTGAGACTCGCGCTATTGACAAGAAGACTGTTTTCACAAAAAAGTCAGTTATGAGAAGCAATTACAAGAACTGCCTGGTAGGTTGATTCCCTCAAGAATCTCTTTACTCGCATGTATAGGATTTTGGCAATTCGCTCACAAAGGAAATTCTGTGTGGTGATCCGTCGAAATTCTCCAGCCTTTTGATAGAAAAAAGTGATGATCCACAAATTGACAGAAACGTTTTAGTTGGTGAAATTAGGCAAGTCTTGATGAGAAATGGTTTGAGACTCTAGCTGTTGATTCCCTATTGACTATCCTTATAATTGAGTTGTAGGTCACCAAAAATCATGAAGTGTGCTCCGAAGATACACGTGTGTGGTGGTCTCTCACCGTTACAAAGCAGTCGTGGAAATGCAATCGCAAAAGACCCGGAACGATGGTCTTGTCCGCGGCAAATTTCTTGGAAGTGGCGTCTCTCACAATGTCCTCTGCTGCCGGACAAGAAGATTTATAGAACCCCACCTTCAAACCAGTACTATTCACTCTCGGAAACTGGAATGCTTTCGCCCTACTAGTTCCATAGATTACCAACCACACCAAAACCAACCCGGTTGCTGCAGCTCTGACCTGCCCCATGCTTCCTGCCCCAATCTGCAACTCAAGGCAGAGAGCTCCACAACACCACTCACTTCTGAAATGCTCAAAAGTGGGAATCCTCACTCAACCCTCACTCCACCCATGCATCGCCGTTGGACATAATAATCTCATGCACCTCGCTCAAAGGTAAAAGCTTTTTGACTGGATTTGAGCAGGCTCTCGTATCGATTGCTCACTGGCAGCTGGATAATATATCCTAAAGCCACAGAGATTGCAATGAGATTCTTCAGTATACACAGAAGATTTTGCGTCTACAGCATGAGGGAGTGGAGAGGAAGATTAAGGCCCTCGGATCCTGCCAGACTTAAGCAAGTGCGCGCAGATGCATGCCCGCCTGCCAGATATATTTCACCTGCAATGATTCGAAAACTGGATACAGACATATGCTAATGACACTGATTCTGCAACTTTGGGGGGGGGGGGTGAGAGAGAGATTCTCAACCTGCAACGAATCGAAAACTATCTCATTGGTGGACATGAGCTTTGACATTGATCAAGTAAATAGTGCTGCCTGCAGGAATTCCTTCCCTTGACCACATCCACTCTACAGGCTTGAAGTTGACCCAGGGTCACCACCACGGCAAGCAAGGAAAAAAGCCTCCAGACATACAAGATTAAGCAAGCACAACCGGGGAAGATGGGTTGATTGATTGATCGATTGCACTGTTGGCAAGGGTGAAAGAGTCTCTCTCGCGGCATGCAACCCTGTAGAGAGCCGGCTGGATGTCCGCGCATGCAATCCGTGCGCGGGTTCTGCACGCCAAAAGATTGCTTGCATACAGAAAGCAGATTTAATTATATTCATTGTACCGGCCTGCATGCATCCATCTTGCAAGATGATCATCATGTGTTGGCCAGTCGGTTAGGTGATGCTTGGGTCCTTCCTTGCTCGACCTACAGCAGCTGCTGACAAAACTCCTATTCTCATTCTTTATCTACTTACTTTCTAACCCGACCGCGAATCTGGTGTTGACATTCCGTAACTGATCGAGCATGTTCTTTTTTCGGGAGATTCATCGTCTCCGAACTTAAATTTAGAATTATGGTGATGTGGCACCTGACTGCAGTGCCCGGCGGGACTTTGGGCAAAATGGATCGAGATTCAAGTGTAATTTCCAAGTCCAACAGGTTGATTACATGTTGATATCCTTTGGGTATTCCTTTTCCAATTTGAGCTATTTGGTCTAGATTCCTCTAAAACGATCGGCAATTCGTCTAACGTCTTGAACTTGAACCAACTTTATCTCAAATTCCACCGGTACCTACGAACGGGGAAGATCCAACTGCTAATTACAGATGAGCCGATTGAGTTTGAGAAATGTCCGGTTCAGGTTCAAAAGTGTGAGGCAAATTGCTGACCATTTCAGAAGAATCTGTGGAATATACCCTAAATTGATAAAAGAAAAACTGAAAGATGTCAACATGTAACCGGTTGGACTTGGAAATTACACTTGGATCTCGAGTCTCGACCAATTTTGCCCAAAATCTCCCCGGGCACTGGGACCCGAGATGCTAATTCTATATTTCCGAATATTTTAACTCCCTGCCAGCCACGTGGGCCGACTGCTCATCGGAACTCCAGTGCTAAGTATCCACTTTCTAGCTGGGCACACCCACCGATACGCATGATTTCCTGAAATATGTCCTCTTTTCGCAGATGATTAGCTTGCGACTCTGCACGCATTGTGACCCGTGGTCACGAAGCTTAACTCACACACATCGATGGTATCATTCTCGACATTGATATTGCTGACACTGCACTATCCTTTCAAACTTTTCAACAAGATGCACCGAGCTTCTGTTCACGCTTGCTTGGAAAGCCAGAGATTGAGTGGGTGCCATTGACATTGACCAGGTCACATTCTGATCAGCAATATTGGTGGGTTCAAATATAAGGCGTGCGGGTGTTATTCGGTCACTTTTCTTAATGGAACACCCATATTTGATTGGTGCGTGTTTAGGTGAAGATGAAGAGATTGCAGTGCTTCTTGCACTTTTATTAACTGCTCCACACTCCATGGTCAACAGAATCGGGAGGGACCTATGCATTCTGTCAAAGAATCGACAAATTTGCACTTTTCATGATAACTATACCTAATTAAGTCGAGGGAGGTCCGATTACTCCTGATGCTTCATCGTAGATTTGGTAATGCATCACGTTTCGTTGTGTCTCTAAGCGGTAGAAGTTGAAGAACATAAAAAATTAGAAAAAGGAACCGGACAACACCCACGTATATGCCTTAATGTGTAACGGCAATGGCAAAGTTTTGGGAAGCATTTCAGGATTTTTTTAATATAGAACCTAACAGCTGGCCCATTGATTCTGGAAACACTTTGCATGATTCTAGTTTCTGATGAAAGTCAACCACCCTAATTATGAATCTTCTCAGGGCATTGATTGAGGTTATCACCGCACTCCGGTAAATCAGGACACATCATCATATGTTGAATTGACATTGTCGTAAAATTATGTTTCCAGTTTTTCCTACAACATTATGTGCTTAATGCTTTCCAGAGAGTCTGAAACAGATTCGGTCTCTGCTTCCCCAGTTTGTTTTTGGTTCACTCGACATTAACCTATGTATGTTTAGAAGCCTAAAATTGAAAGTGTTATATCTACTAAGTTCCCAGTTTTCCTCCAGCATTATGTGCTTCATGATTTCCAGAGATCCTGAACAGGTTGGCCCTGTTTATATTCTATTCATTCAAATAGCCAATTTTAACCCTTGTTTATTTTGGGTGTTTATTCACTCAAGAATGGTATGCTGGAGTACTCCATACGTTGCATCTTGGTGAGGCTGGTGGAATTTCATTAGTTGCAATACCAATCACAATTATTAATCCTCGCATTTTGTGATTAATTATTGATCTTAAAATGAGTGACAATAAATCAAGGGGGATCGTTTAATCAACCACACCCTGCTTAAAACGACCACAATTAATATGTGAGGTGTTGACTAGGTTTTGACTTGTCATCCAAATTGGCCAGGTTTATTAATTGTAATACAAAGTTGATACCCTGATCTTCTTCATGTGTGTGATGAAAAATTAAAATTTTCACAAGCCTTGTGACCGTGCGACACATCTTTGTGGTCGTTTTAACAAACTACGTGCTCAATTTAATAATTACCTAAATCAAATCTACTAAATTATTGATGCTTTCTATTCAAGGTAGAAATTCATGAAAGCTCGGTAGATTGCAGTGCCACTTACCCACTATGTAAATTCTTTTTTTTTTAAAGTGTGTAAGGAATTTTATTTTTTTGGAACACAAGATGTGCATGGCCACGTGGCTAGTTTTCTATCAAGTAGAGAGAATATTTCACAACTAGGAATCGAATCGCCAACCATTCCATTTGGTTTTGGGTACCTCTCCACTATCATCTAGTAGTTTGGGGTCATATGGGATTATTGAAATGTTGTGTCTTTCACTTTAGCTATGAAGTTCTTGTTAAATTTGATAACTCTCAATTGATGAGGAAATTTGAAATTAGCCCAGGAATATGGTGAGCTACCTTCTTAGTTGAACTTTGGGTTTAGGTCACACATGTATACTTATAGTGGTATGTTGGAGGTTGTTGATATAGCATTGAAGAGGACATTTAGCCAAAGCACATGAGCCTTAAAAGGCCCACCACGGTTGTAGCTACTGTGCAGGTGGGCCATGGTGATAAGAAACCTCATATTTTCCATCTTCAAAGTTCTGAACCTATTTGAAGACAACTCTAGGCACTACCATAGTAACACAACCTAGTAATTTCAATAGCATTTCGCTGCGACCAGCAAATAAAGAAAAATTTACCTTGTCCACTAAGAGAGTCGTACTTGGGTGAGATTGCGTGCACCTCATGTGCCAGAACCTATTGGATGTTGAATCTCTTTCTCAACATCAACCATTGGCAACCATATAATTCACAAGCAAAGCATCACCTATTGTCAAAGTCTTTGAGAATAGATATATTTACATCTAAATCTTTGGGTGGTTGAATAATTCTAAGAATTTATGAACTTCAAGGGAAGTTTACATAGTTCAAATTGCTATGAAACATGATTGGTCAATCGTTTTAGCACTTGCTTCATTGGGTTAAAAAAGAGAGCAAACACACTTGCATAACAACCACCTCTAGCACATTAAACTTATCCATGTGCCAAAAAGTTAGCACACAAAGTAGCCAACCCATTCCCATCCAGTTAAGCAATTTAATGTATCTACAATCTAGGTATAATGAAATAAAAATAAAAATAAAATCTAACCATGGATGGTAAACATACTCATTTCCAATTAGTCCCCCCCCCCCCCCTCCCTCTTAATACACAGAGTCCTTTAAAGTCCTATGGATACATGAGATTTGCTTATAGACATAAGAAGCAATTCATATATTTTCATATTGTTTTTCACAATAACCAAATTACAATGAATTTTCCATGTGGATATTTTCTTCAACCTACACTCATGATATAGGTTACCCTATTTCCAATTGCCAATTGGTTACAAAACCAAGAACGTGCATTCTCCTAATCAATAATTATGACACCTAAATATGGTTGCAATCTAAACCTAGGTGTCAACTTAGCCAACCTAAGTTAAATCTATAATAGAGGCACCTATTCCTGATTAGGACCCCATCGGCAATCTATAGAGTATCAAAATTTCAATCAAGCTTCACCTGAAGAAAGAAAAAAGTTGACCGGACAAAGAGAGCAGGAATGAGCGGTTAAAATGAGCGCTTATGGCAAACTCTAGAGTTTTTGCATTCAAAAATCCACAATGTTTTCAATTTACAGAATAAAACTACCAAAAATTTACAATTCTCCTTATTTCTATCTTCCTGCACATGAAAATTTTGGCCTAAAATCTCTTGAGTGAACTGTTATGGGTGCCTCTACTCTAGATTTCAACAATGATACGACAGCACTGACAAGAGCTGCAAAATGTGGTGGTGGTCACCTTAGTGATCTGGACACTTGAGACATTGAAATTGAAACCATCCTCAGCAGAGATGGAGGTAACTGTCCCTCAACTTCAAAAATTAGGCAGTCAAGAAACACACACAATGCTACTGTGGTTTCTTGAATTCACTGTCTTACATTCCAAGAAACACACAACCCCAGATTTTTGCATTCAGTATCCTAGATTCTTTTTGGCTGACATTCACATTCCCACCCACAAAATAGTCCTACTAGTGTGGGTGGAAAATTAGCATGGAAATAATTAATGTGGCCACACTAATTTCTGGTCGAAGTGGATATTAACGTGGGTGTTCCCCCAAGTCCACGGCACTTCCCTCATAAAGACTTCCAACCAACACATTGAATATTTGTTATAGGACAAAAGTAGCACAAAATAAAATAATCACTCACATTAATTTTCTAGAGAAGAATTGCTATGGTCCACACTACCTTTCTAGTGGAAATTTAGTGTGGGTTAAAAATTAATGTGGCCCACATTATTCTCATCTGAAAATAAGCATGGACTCTAGAAGATTACTGTGGCCCACAGCAATAGGACTATTTAGTGTACTTTTCATAAATCCAAGACAGAAGTTATGCCCCTTCTAAATCTTAAGGGGTGAAATGCAAAAACCAAGAGTCAAAAGTTGATGAAAACCACTTCAATGAAGTAAGAGAGTATGCACATTATTCTTGACATGGCAAGAGCATCTCATTTGATAATATTAATCTGATGACTATTCACTTTGCTACTATTTACCTTGCTGCAAATTTACAAGAGCTGACTAGAAGACAACAGTATCAAGCATGGTCCCCAAAGTCTGTACAATGTTGGACGACATGAGATTAGATACATGGTCTTCTAGGTGCTTCTTTGCATCTTGACGTCCCACATTGGCTATAGCCAGTTTCTCAGGAGTGAGCTGATCCTCCTCTTGCACAGCTTTGTTATACTTGATTGCAAGCTCTAACATTTCCTGCAAACAGACAGTCCCACAATCAGATCAGTGACATTAAAGGTTCTTAAGGTTTTCAGAAAGGCAACACAGTATACACAAACCCATCCACTTAGGTATATGAAGTTGTGGATCTAATGTAGACAGCAGTTCGTTGTAAACGACTGATAAACTATGAAACATGCTCAGAAGTTTTTATGCTTCAAAGCAATACAAGCTCGCATTACTTGGTAGCTCACAAGATTGGTCCTCTTAAAAGACCTGAAACTGCGAGGTGCATATACACACTAACCAAAAGCAAGCTCTCAGTTATTTATGTCCCCAAAAGTAATCCCCTTTCCCTGGTTAACCTAAATTTCACAGTTCCAAGGAAAGCCAACCTGCACAGTAACTTCGTTTGTCTTGCCATGCTGGTCAAAGCGTTGAAGGGTCAGTCCATCCGTCCACTTCTTCTTGTGAAGATTCAGAAGCATTTTCTCTTCTAATTCATTCTTCCGGTAGTTAATTGCAATGGAGTAGTAGTGTCGATTCAACCCATGAATCAAAGCCTGATACATTTGTAGAAAACAACAAAAAAGTTGAATTACAAAAAGTAAAAAGTTTTAGATACCATATTCTCAAATGGTGATGTCTCTTGGACCCAACAGGTAACTTACAAACTGCAAGCTATAATTTTTGGAGCAATTTTTTTAACTCTGCCACACATTTTCCTATGAGACCAGTACAACTTAGACCCAAGTCCAGTAGCTCTTTCCATCAAAAAGGTGATTGTCCAAGCAAACGCCTTCCCTGACACTTGCACCCATATATTGCACTGCAAATTGACTAAACTTGGACCTCACAAGTGACTGACCTGAATGGATGGCTTATTAAGGTGACCCAAGTTGGAGGTAGTCTGCCGTGGCTCCTGTCCCAACATCATAGTCTGCGGATTGATCAATCGAAAAGCATCTATCACCACCTTTCCTTTAACACTCTGTATCGGATCAACCACTACTGCCACTGCCCTCTGGTTCAATGCTTCGAAACTCTGCAAAATCACAGATTTGTCTTAGAATCCGTAGACAAAATGTACGTCTCATAACCAGACTGAGTGGAGTCAGCACCTCCACCAAGTACACAACTTCAGATTCGTAGTCCAATTAGCATTAATCTGTGCTTTTCTCGACAGCCATGTGACTACTGAGTTCATGCCTATGTAATTATGCACCTTAATTTCTGAAGCTGTACACTAACTAAACCATTTAAATATAATTACCTGCTGTGTGTTGATGTCTACACCAGATAGCCAGCAGCCAAATCCTGGATGTGAATGGTACCACCCCACCACCATTTCTGGTCTGGACCAATCAAATAACACACACACTGAGAACATGAACAGGCTGAAAAGATTACTGAGACATTCATTTCATTGGCACTAGGATTTCTGAACAGACTTACAAGCAATTTGAAGCTCATAAATTACATAGATTCATGGTATCTTCGCCTCTACTTCTTAACATCTAATTAATTTGGCCTTACATGAGCAATCTTAAGTGCAGACAAGGGAGCAGTGTCACAGCTTGGAAAGGATCGTGGCAAAAAGGAGCTCTACCTTCCAGTTTGCTTAAGCATGTCCAGCATCTTAGTTTGAAAAACATGGTCAACTGCTTCCACACTAACACCTGTTCCACTTTGTGGCATGGCAAACACATCCACCACACGAACAGTGTACTCATCCACAAACTCTCCCAGCATGAGACCCATCACCTCCATGGGAACTCCAGCCCTGCCTGCAATCAAAGATAACAAACAAATAAGGAAACAATCATTTCAGATCAACTGCAACAAGTAGTACACTAAATTCTCCTACACAGTCTACCCCCTATAAGTGTTATCTCTCCGGAATATATAGTTTGTAACACTTGTGGATTTCTAACATAGTAACAGCTGGAGAAGGTGGGTAATTCAGAAAATAACACTTATAAATGTTGAAATGGTAAAAATAGAGACATTAGTAGCACTTTAAAAAACCACCACATATATTACTAGAAATAGAAACTAACACTTATTTAGTGACCAAAATAAGAATTTAATGTTGCTTGATGAAACTCTTGAATACAGAAGATAGTGATGGATTTCTCTCATAGATTTGACCTTACTGCAAAATCAAGGCCTACAAAAGATACACATCACAAGAATGAAAGTCACAAGAAGAGAAACTAGGTAAGAACATAAACATTGATAGACATACCAATGTCTAAGCAAACAAATTCTTAATTTTCCAAAAAAAATTCAGACTCAACAATAGAACTCCTCACGACCTTAATGAAAGGCTTACATGTGAGTCAACCTAGATAAGCTTACATGTAAGTCAGTTTGGATAATCAAACTGGGGAGGCTCACTCTCCACCACTGTCCACATTGGCTCACTCTCAATCACTCTCTGCAATTACCCAATGTCCAACACTATCTAGCATTGACTCTCCACCATCCAACGTTGTCACTTACAATAGTGATCATAAATTCACAACATTAAATTACATATTCCATGAGTTTGGTGCAAGTAATGGTTATAAAATGTAAATTAACAAAGATGGGAGCAAATTTTTTATCAGAAAGTAATAGATAACACTTACTAGTGTATCTTTCAAGGGAGTATGACAAATGTAACACTTATGGCAAAGTACCACTTAAAGAGGGTAGACTGTATATTGTCAAGTTTAACAAAAAGAAGATAGATGGAAATATCACAGGAAGCCGAAGGAGTTCAAATAAATAAACCACAAAAGACTGTTTATATCATAAAAGCCAGCGCCCTCAGACAAAAACCTTCTGAATGCCAATGCAATTTGGTGCTCTTAGTGCCAGCCTTCAAGCTCTCCAGCTTGCACACCCAAGTTCTCTACCCCAATTGCCAATGTGGGTCTTAATAACCTATATGTTTTTATGCATCTGTCTAATAACAAAAAGAAGCACATGAGAGTTTCAGTCACTAATGTGAAATGGCCAAAACTAGAAACCGAGTTGCTTTGTACAGTCAAAGTATACATCCACTTTGGCTTGTGATAATCGCCAATAGAGCAGATGAAGTCACCTGACAATATTTGATATAGCACAAACTATATACTGAAAACAGAAAAATGCCAACTCCTATAGAAACCTCAACCCTTGCAATGGACTTAAGGTAAGTGGGCCTAATTCAGTACTCGTCTTGAATGGACACCTAAATGTGAGTGGTATATGGTTAGGTGTGGATCTAAGAACGGAAACCAAAAAGGTATCATGTGTTTAAAACTGTTGCACTATATGCTCACAATTTGTTAACCATAAAAGATTCAATAGTCAACATGATTGGGGGGACCAGAAGATCATTTCATAAGAAATGAGTCTTCACTTTGACATCAAATAAGATATTCGTATGAGCTCCAAACACTATGAGGAGGAAAATGGCTATGGACATGATATGGATTTTCTATTCATCTTGCAATTACCATGTTTCATACTTTAGGAGAAATGGATGCAGAGTTAAATGTGTCTGTTTAAGGCCCGCTTACCTTATAGCTGCCTAGTCCTATGTTAAAAGTATATGTGTGTGGCCTTCACCGGCATCCAATTCATATGCTCACTTCACGATGTCACCATTCACAAATCTCCAAATGAGCACATAACACGTTCCCCAATCATAGTAAACTTCGACGCTAACGGTACCGTAAGTCGAGAGACAGTGAAACCCTAATTGAGCATACTGCAGGCAATATAAATGTTCAGGAAGGAAAAGTCTAATTTCGGGCACAAAACGCACCGTATAGCTGCCTAGACCCATTTTAAAAGTATGTGTGAGCTACACCGGCATGCATGTCATACGCTCGGTTCACGATGTCACCATTCGGAAATCGCCAAATGAGCACATAACACACATGCCCTAATCATAAACCTCGACCGCTAAAGGTACCAAAAGTCGGGAGCCAGTGAAACCCTAATTGAAGATACTGCGGTCTATCGAATTTTGAGGAAGATGAAAAGTCCAATATCAGCCACAAAACATACCGTGCTTGAGCATCTTGAGCAGTGCCAGGGAGGAGACGTAGACTTGCTCCGATGTGTCTACGAGAGGCGAGTCCGGGTGCGGACCGCCCCCGCCCCCGGCCCCTGAGAAAATCCTGTGCAGTCGCGAATCCATGATAGCAAGCTACCTTCCGAACCAACGCAGCGACGCAGTATCGATAGTTCGCTAGATGAATGATGATCCGGTGAAACTAGGGTTTCAAGGTTTCGAAGAACAGGGGGCAGAGAATCAGTGAATGCGTTCTTCAAAGCGAAGTCAAGAATGGGAAAGATGAAGACCCTTCTTGAAAGATGAAGCCTAGAGGGGACTTGGCACGTCAAGTGGTGAGAATCTTCTAGAATATAGCATGCATGCTGATTTTAGAATACAAATCTACGATAGACGTACATTGATAGCCTTTGTAGGTTTCACATGCCTTATGAACTATGAAGTAAGGAATGTGAGTATTATTTGATTCGTTGTTCATGTTCTCCGACTTCTACCAATTAATTTACACAACAAAACTTGTGTTGCATTAGCAAATCTACAATGAAACATATGTCAAAATTGGATTGAAAATCACACTTTCCTTATTTAGTTATGGTTATCGGAAGTGTGTGTTTGTTGATCTCTTAATTGGATTATATAGATCCTCCTAATTGTTTTCATTATTGAGTGTAGAGCAAGTCTCAATATTTGGAGATGTGGTCCAGTCTCTTTTGCACATGTGTATTTATGACATGAAGTGGATAGGGTGCCTACTGCAACCGATGGCAAGGCAACATGTATCAACACATGTCGATTCCCATGTATAACGGATATGTCATGTAAAGATGTACATTATTATGGATAATAAGGTGCATTATTATATCCAATTATGATTAGACACATCTACAAATTTGTTTGGCATGGCCATTGTAGTTAAGCCACCCATAATAGAGATAAAAAATTAAACAAGAAATGAAATGAAGTGTCATTCAAACATTTTGTGTATATGTGTGTGTGTGTGTGTGTGTGTGTGTGTGTGTAACCTGAAATCAAAATAACCTTGGGAGGTGAGTGTATAGTTTTGTGTTTTTTGATGGACATGCACAATATCTTTTAGTTCCACAGTCACGGTTATTTAGTGTTTCTTGCCTTTGGCATTGGATCTCTTTGAATTTTACTTTTTTTCCATTAGCACTTTCACTTTGTATTACAACTAACAACCTACTTGTGCATATTGAATGTGAGGTTCTACACATACAAAACCCCTAAAGTGAGGACAAGTGGTGTTCAGCCAAATAAGATTGGGTCAATAATAATTATATGTTAGTCATGGAGTTACCAAAGGGGGCCACCTCCAATAGGAGGAAATAGCACATGTCGTATAGCCATGCTCCTTAAACTCAATATGGGTTCACATAAGAGATTTTGTGCTAGATCTAAAGAAGTATAATATTGTGCAAAAATTACACATGCAAGAAGATAAAAATCATAAGCCTAAGACTACATTTTTTTGGTAATCTTATTCCTTTAATTGAAATTATTGTGAATTTTTGAAGCCAAAAGTTGGCCCAAACATACAACCAATATCTAGAGTCCACCATAATGAGTAATTTCTCTTCACTTTAGCACTCAAAACTAGGACATGTGTCATGGCACTATTGATTTTGACATTATCAAAATTCAGTCCCAACTTGATTGAAATTCAATCCTAGCCTAATCAATATTTTGGTACACTATAAATTGTTGATGGGGTTCTGATCGAGAATGGGTGCCTCTACTATACATAAACAATACAATGTGAAACTCTTGACAAATTGATTAACTTCCTATAAAGGTTGGAATGTTTAGTAGGGTCTACACCAATGCTAGACACTACATTGTACTTAACCATGAGTTAACTAACCATGGTCAAGGAAGCTACCACACACTACGATGAGGGTTTCCATGACTTGGTAGCCATTCTAGTGACTGCACCTTATTAAACTAGTACTTTAACCCTAAACCCCTCCATGTGAACACTCTTTTACATGCAGGGGAGAGAGAATACTCGGCTTAGTTTATTCACCAAGGCTCAATAGATTGTGCTAAGTGTGGAAGTGTGTGGTGTTTGGTGTAGAAGAGGTTCTTACTATTAAAGAAAGTTACACCTTATGACAATGAGTAGGTTAACTCCGTATTTTTGTATTGAGTGTAAACATTTGCAACCTCTTAATGAACTTGATAGGTGAGATAAATGTGTGACATGGATTGCAACTAAGCCTAAGTGAAGAAAATTGACACACGCCTTTCTTAATACATAATTGCATGTTTGGGTTGGCATAGGTGCAAGTGAGGCTAGCTCTTCACATTTTAAGCAACAATAGTGCATTGCATATGTTTGAATGGTATGTTACTCTTGAAATAGTACACTAGTGAAAGTTACTATGTTGTCTTGACTACGTTGACTTATTATTTGGAATTATGCAATGCTATATATATTTACTCTACATCTCATAGTTTACCAACAAATGTTAAAGTGGTTGTTTGGACATTATAGAACATCAAGAACTTTATTTGGTAATGAATTACATCAATAGTAAAAACATATAGCATTGTATAACTCCAAATAGTAAGTGACACTAAACATTAGTGTAGTTTTTTGATGTAAACACAAATTCAAGAATAGTAGTTGAGACAATGTATATAAGTTTTAGCAAATAGCAAATGAGGTACTTAAGCATGCATAGCATATCATTGCTTCATTACTTGGTTGTAGCAATAAGATAGATAGAAACTCCGGTCCCTTATGGTAAGGGGCCGGTGTGAATGAAGTGTCCGTTCGTAATGCCAAGGACCTAATGTCCTTGTAGCAATAACATGTAATCATTGAACAAAATGTAGTCATGTGTTGGGAAATCTTTTAAATTAGTCGCTATAGGTGATGGATATTTTATACCAACGCATGCAATTGACATTTAAGTATATTTGGACAAAATACTTGTCCAAAAATAATAAGGGATGTGCGATTTCAGGGACAAAAACATCAAACGACAACATCAAAAGCAACAACATAACAATCACAACTTCGAATGTTTGCATTCCATGTTCGCCACCCACCATATTTGTGTAATTATGCAATCTAGTGTACGTCATATTGGATGTTGAAATTGTCCAAAAATCATGCATAAATCCAAATATACTTAAATCCTAGTTATGTATCATAATATCACAATGCATTATTGTATACCTTTATGCTAACCCTTGCTATTAAGTTGTGACTTGAAAGCAAAGAAACATAGATAGATATCTAGTTACTTTGATAAGCATACATATTCCTTGTTGAATTAACAATCAACTTACTAGATGCATAAAACATAGCACTCAATCCATGATTACAATATCGAATGCTATGTTTAGTGATGCAATTGACTCATGATGAAAGAAAATCCACCCGTCTACTCTTGTTTCGTTTTGATGTAAAATAGAAAGGAGAAGGCTTTTGGAAAGAGGAAGATCAAGATTGGATATCTATAACTAGGATCTAAGTATATTTGGATTTATGCATGAGTTTTGGACAATTCCAACTGCCAATATGACGTACACTAGATTGCACAACTACACAAATATGGTGGGTGGCAAACATATAATACACACATTCGAAGTTATGGTTGTTGTGTTGTTGCTTTTGATGTTGTCATTTGATGTTTTTGTCCCCAAAAATACATATCTCTTATTATTTTTGGAGAAGTGGTTTGTTCAAATATACCGAAATGTTAGTTCCGTTCATGAACAACAAAAGCTCAAGGTTATGAATGGAATGTTCCCTTCATCATGAATAGAAAAATAAATAAAAAATCAAACACATGAGGGTTGTTGGAAGTGTTATCCACTTGGACAAGTGACCAATTATGCATGTATAATCAAGCACATACATAGATCTGGTAATGAAGGTCCTTGTATAGGTTGTTTCACCAAAGCACAATGAGCCTAATGTACAATATTTCATCCATATCATCATCCACATCCTCAATTTTTCATCCATCCTTCAACCCAAATGTGGCTTTGAAACACCTGTATACACTCTCTCTCCTCTCCTTCACTTCGCAAACCAACATGTCTTTGAACAACAAAAACTCAAAAAGATATGGATGGAATGATATTTTCATGAATAGAAAAATACATGGACGTTATACTAGCGCAATTTAACATAACTTACACATAGATTTGGTAAAGTAGGTACTCATGTCGTTTGTTTTGCCAAAGCACGGTAAATTTAAGGTCACTTTAGACTACAATGAAGAAGTGCATCAGTCTGTCAAGAATCTCAGCCCAAGACAAGGTTATTTGAGGCAACAATTGATATGGTGGAGAAGATAGAAAAGAATAAAAGAATGCCTCGAGTTTGGGTTCTCCAAAGATCAAGTTTCTTGTCCAAGGGTTTAAGGTTACATGAGAACCTTGACCTCCAGAGAACTCCCCTAGCAAAAAGTAGTCTTGGCCATAGTGTAAACCCCGGCCGGTGAGGAACCCATTTGATAGCCAATCATTTTGCTCCATTCCCCTAAAATTCTTGACCATCGCACTTCCTCAGCGTAGTCTAAATCGGCCCCTAGAATACAAAGTTTCATCTTAATACTCCTTGAGATTCTCAATATTCATCCATCCTCCAACTAAGATGCGACTCCATGCTCTCATCCACACTCCTCTATCCTCAATTCACAAACCGGTACGTCCACAAACAACAAAAACTCAAAGGCTTTGAAGTGATTTGTTCATGTACAGAGTACCTAACACTTGGGAATTTTTGGCAAACTAGGTACTTACTTAAGTCTTTTGTTTTGCCAAAGCACAGTGAAAAGCATTTCATCTTAACTCTCATCCAGATTCTCATCCTTCATCCATCCTTGAACCCAGATGTGGCTCCCAGGCTCTCGTCCACACTCTCTCCTCTCCCTTCGCTTCACAAATTGCGTCTCCGTGGCTTTGGAGCGTTCGCTGTTGCCGTTCTCGAGCGACAGCCAGTTGTCCACATACACTTCCGAAGTGCCAAAAGATTGTGTGTTTTGAACCTACGCACTCATCGGCTTTTGAAGAAATTCTGGAGTTTGAAGGAGTTGAGCAATATCGAGCAATTTCTTCACTTGTTTGGGAGGAATTCTGCAGCACCTTCAAGTGCACCGCAACTGATGGTTAGTTTTCCATAAGGCAGTCTGTGTAGGACGTGTTTGTCTAAGCGAGAGCTCTTGGAATGGGGGCACTGACGATGATAGGTGGCACACAATGTCTGGTGAGAGAGTTTTTACCATGGGAAGCTTGCCTGTTGCCTGCTGCTTCTGTCCCCACAAGCTTGAGTGCTGCCTCCAGCTCCATATATGGAGTTGCAGCTCCAAGGAAGAGGAACTTGTTGGGATGGAGAATTTTCCGTAGCTCGTGTAGGTCCCAGCTCGGGGATGTGGATACGGGGCGAGGAGGGAGGTGCAATGCGCTTGGGAGGAGAAGTGGGAACCTCACATGGGGACTTCCGTCGCCTAATTTCACAACAACACGTTCCTCAATTGTGTGCATGGCTGTAAGTTCTCTCTCTGTCTCTCTCTCTCTGCAATGCGTGGTGGTCATATCTTCTCTTTTGCAATGTGACTGAATTTCCACCGTTGGGAAGAGATTATGCCCTCCACCAAAAGTTCCTCAAAGATCCTTAGGGTAAACCTGACATTCAAACACATCCACCTCATTCGGAAAATCCCAAACCAGACATTTAAACACGTCCACCTCATTTGAGAAATGATGTCATATGGTCCAACATATTGTATTAGAAAGTTCTTGAAGGATGTGCTTAATCGCTTCCTGATGGAAAATACATTAAATAATGACCATTGAGAGATAGAATCCCGTTGCCTAATTTCAGCCGTGCGACGGCCATATCTTTTCTTGTGAAATACGACGATTATGCCCTCCGCCCAAAATTCCTCAAAGCTCCTTAAGGCAAACCACACATTTAAACAATTCTACCTCATTTGGAACATCACGCCATAAGGTCGAACATATAACTCTTCAATGACTTGCATTATCTCTTCCCAAAGGAAAGTACTTTAGAACATGACCATTGAGTGGACCAACCTACAAAGCTCTATAATGATGTGCATAATCTCTTGCTGATGGAAATTACGTTAGATAATGACCCATTGAGTGGACTTGGCGCTACAAAGCTCTTTAATGATTGCAAGGTCTTTTCTAGATGGAAATTACATAGGAGAATAACTATATAACCACTCAGTGGACCTGCCAAATTTGTCCACAGATTTTTGGGTGGAATATTTTTCCTTGGCAGCTCAAATAGAAAGGATACTAAAAGAAAGGGTCATTAGTGTCTGCATCAACACTCAAGGTGTATGTAGTTCTGATATCAATGCAAAATAAACCTACTCAGGGTTTAGTTTCTGGGATATGTTGAGGTTGAGCAACAACTACCTGTCTACAGGTCAAATACTTTGTGAAGGTTTAGTGGGAGAGAAAGAGATGAAGAGGGATGAGCGAGGACAATGTCATGTTTGTTTCTTCACAAATTTGAATGCCTTCATGCCTACGGTCGTGGGATTTTTGGGCACTAGAAGAGAGGGCATGTGAATTCTACCAAATGGAGCAACTACCTGAAAGGAGTTCCCATTTCCTAGTGAGGCGAAGATGTTAACCTAGTGGAGATTATAGCTGTGCTCATTTAGGACAAAACTTGAACTACAAACAAAGAAGGTGTAACAGAGGTGTGATTGAGTGAATTATAAATTAATTTGCCGAGCACAGCTGTAGATGTGAGTGTATGTAGTACCACGACTTGGTTCAGGAAGATTCCCGAAACCCCCAACCCCAAGTTGCTCCTCTCCTGAATTTTAAAGAATGAGGCTCACATCATTTGCTGTTTAATAGGATATTGGTGGCAGTGTTGAGATAAGGTTATTAATTTTATCTACAAGGTTGTTATCTATAAAATTGTTGTCAGGAGTAGGCTTTGGCAAGGGTATTGCTGACAGTACTGAGGATATGCTGGACATTGAGCTAATAAAGATCCTGGTGCATGCAGGAGCCTTATATGATTGCAAAGCTTGACTCAGCAGAGCGAACTTATAAAGAGCTGTCAGTAAGTGAGATCATTCTGCTTATCAGTCATATTCATTTCAATGTCTACTTTTTGGAGGTTAATTTATTAGTCATCTTCTATTCGATGAGATGTACGACGTGAAAGGCTTTGAATGGTACCCATCTGATACTTTTTGTGTGTGCACTTGTGCAGGTAAGGTTGGCAGACCCTGATGTAGCCAGCAACAACACTGAGTATCAAAAAGTTGCCAGATCATTGGCAGAGCTTGAAGAGGTTTCATCCCTACATAACCACTGCACCTCTTATTACAGAAAACATCATTTTATTGTGGCTATTCTTGTGGAGTATTGGAAAGTCTGATGATTTCAAATTATAATCATTAGATGTGCATAGGAGTGTCATTTGAACGGTTACAAGCTTGAAAGGTATTTCAGAAACTTTGGTTCCTGACTGCTATCATGGCCTTCCTATTCATGCAACATGGTCTCTAGAATTGCTCATGAGCAACTCTATGGTTCGCTGCATTCTAACGCACTGCTGGTGGTATTTTGTTGTTAGGTAGTCCAAACCTACCAGAAATTCAAGGAATGCGAATCTCAACTAGAAGAGGCTAAAGGTGGGTATATTCATGAATTCCTTTATCATAATCAAATGTTTGACAGCTCTGCATTGCTTCTTAAAATTATTCACTCCTGTGTCATTCAACAACTTTGAAATGATTAGCAGTGAATGTGTTGAGCAGAGATGGCAAAGGAAGCAGCAGGAGATAGAGATATGGCAGAAATGGCAGCTGAAGAAGCAAGTATCCTTGCTAAACAAGTGATAGAGCTTGAAGAACAGCTAAAGGTATGAAAGAAGAGATTGTCTCGTATCACTTTAATCAGCAGTGATTTTCCCTCAGCAACCAATGTTGATGTAGAAACTGCAATCAATATAGACTAGCAGGCCAAAAATATTATTTGTAACAAAACAATCTCCATCCTTTTTATGCATTTTTTCCTTCAATATAGATGTGGTCATCTTTGGCAATTCCTGTCATGGGAATGTAGAATACCCCACCACAAAGATGATTGTTGCGTGTAAGGAACCTTTTATTGATCAAGAAAAGGTGGATTTGCCACCTTCTATTGTATTATACAACATGCATCGGGTATACACAATTTATCCTTCCTGGATGATCCTGTGTATAGACTCCTCTCACCTTATAGACCAAATCAGACCCTTTTTGTTTACTTCAGTTTAACCTAGTCTACTGTGATGAGTTGTTGATTACTGTACTCGTAGTAAAAACATACAGCCTCTAAGTAACACAGATATGTTCTAACTATAAAACGGTATTGTACAGGTGATGTTGTTGCCGAGTGATCCATTGGACAGCAGGAACATTATGCTTGAAGGTCAGCATCACCTTTATATTTATCATTTGAAAGCTTCCATCACTTTACAATTCTCGGAACACAATTTTGGTGTTGGACATTTTTATACTGTGAATGTTAAAGATCTTAACATTTAGCAATGCCTATTGCTCTATTGCTGTGCATTGATGATTGTTATTGAATGAGCAGTTAGGGCTGGAACTGGAGGTGACGAAGCAGGAATCTGGGCAGGGGACCTTGTAGGTACACACGCCCTTGTTCTCAATTCAGTTATGTCATTCTTTTAAGCAAACATTTATTGTAACTAAGATGACTACTAGTTGTGGCCAGCTAAGTACATGAAGTCCTGTTTTGTAATTATATTGAACAATGAAAGTGATTGATCAACAGCAGGTCTTAGCAAGGGCTCAATGAACTGGGCATGCATTGACTCTGTCAAACTGACTGAACCCTTATTGTGACATGGGTTATAGTCTACTCTGTGGTATGTTCTTACAGGCGCTGATTTTGAACATTGTGAAATGTCTATTTGACAGGTCCGGATGTATCAAAAATTTGCAGAGCGCAACAACTGGAGATGCTCGCCTATATCTGCAACTGAAGTATGATACCCTTCCTTTAGAATTTTAAAACTTATCAGTAATACTTAAAGTCAACCATTACAGTCAATTTCCTTTCAAATTGGACTGTAGTTGTCGTCTTCACATGCTAGGACTAGGCAACTGGAACATGGTAGATGATCTGTATGTACAGGAAAAGAGATTGAGTCTGGACTCCATGTATGAACTTATTTTTGTCTATTCTGCCACAATACGTTAATGTGGATCTGGATTTTGCCCTCACCTTGAAGGAGCGTCTATATTTGTGTACCCAACTTGACATTAGTCACTTTTTGGGGGATAGAAGATCTGGTAGATGACATCATCGTTTGTTAGTTCTCACATTCTGGATGGGGAGCTTGCAGGCAGAAAAAGGAGGCTATAAGGAGTTGGTATTAGAAATCATTGGGGAGCGCGTATATAGTAAGCTCAAGTACGAAGCAGGTGTACATCGAGTGCAGCGAGTTCCAGCCACAGAAAGTCAGGGTCGGGTTCATACTTCTACTGCCACAGTTGCAATTATGCCAGAGGTAAGGTTAATTCTGAATAGTGAAGCATCCAGCAAGTCCTTTTGCTAAGTGATGTTTAGTAAACATTTATGCCCTCACAACATCCAAGTCTTGTGACTAAAAACCTTAAAACGTTTCAAGCAACCTATTATTGTGTAAGTTCTCATGGGTCCCCAATCCACTCATGGTTTAGTTTGAAGGATGTAGTTCATGATCGTCAATGACAAACTTTGACACTGCTACAAGGAGGTGCAAATTTCTCCAGATTTAACATTGACCAGTGGGTAACCATTTCTGAGCAGGTTGATGAAGTAGAGATTGTGATCGACCCGAAGGACATAGAGCTTTCAACTGCTAGGTCTGGTGGTGCTGGGGGTAAGTACATAACATTAGGTAACCTGTTTAGGTTCTGGTGCAAATGGAATAATTCTTAGGTAATGCAGATAACCTAAGAATGAGTCCATTTGGGACGCAACCTCTTCAATAGAATCTTGGTTGATAGAAGAAGGCTTTGCGCCCAAAGAAAGGCAACAACGAGGTGGCGACTAATGAGAGCTTGCCACTTAAGTATCCTTGGCATTCATGCATGTTCTCAAAGACCTTGACTGTTGAAAATTTATTTTCTTAAACCTAGAATTGAAAGAGAGCCTCCTTACAAACGCTTAAGAATGCTGTGTAATGAGCACAAACATCCAAGTCTATCTGAATTTGTTGCATGTTTGTATCTCTCCCATCTTCTGTGTTTGAAACTTACACTTCGGAATGCAATCATCATGTGCAGGTCAAAATGTAAACAAGGTAGAAACTGCAGTAGACCTCATGCACAAGCCTACAGGAATTCGAATTTTCTGCACTGAGGAGCGATCACAGTTAAAAAACAAACTACGTGCATTTCAACTCCTTCGAGCAAAGCTGTATGCTTCCTTTCTTAACCTGTTATCTAAGTGCCACTTTCTTTCCTCAGTGCAACCTGTCATTGATGGTGTGTTCAAAATTTGCCCAGGCTCAGGCATGTGTAATTCAATATACGAGTCTTCAGATTGATAAGTTGATCTTGGACTTTTCTGATTCAGATACGATATAAAACTTAGGGAGCAACAGGAGTCTATTAGCTCTGCTCGTAAATCACAGGTGTGAACAAGATCTGTCTCTCCTCATTCCTATTTCTTCTTCTTTTTCCTCTTTCACAACAGAACTATCCAACAACGATATGCCCATTGTCCACAGTCCAGAGTAATATTTTGACACTTCACCTGAGCACTACTGTTTGCAGGTTGGTACAGGTGCTCGGTCAGAAAAGATTCGTACCTATAATTATAAGGTACAGTTCGATTAAATTCCCGACAGCATAAGCTGCATATCAGTGTGTTTACGATGTCATAGTATTTCATTTTCTGTGTGAGCTTTACCTTGGTTTACTGGGAAAGCATCAGTTGTCTGACCTTGGAGGTGGGATGACTTGAGCACTTTCCAGGTTTCAATAACTAGAAATTCAATTCTGTCTATTTCTAAGATATGGAACTCATTCCTGAATCTGCTAGAATGGACGGATATTCAAGTAACTTCCAGAAATAAGTTAATGATGGTTGTTATGAAACTCTATGCAGGATAACCGGGTATCAGATCACCGGACCAAAATCAACTTTGATCTCATGTCAATCCTGAATGGGGAGTTAGAAGGGCCTGTGCAGGTTTACATAAAATAATCCTTACTTTTCTCATGTCCTTTTCTGCAAGACATTATATGTGCTGCTTGATCAGTGCAAGAGGGTTATTTCCATCACCACTGTGGATTATTGTGCATTTCCTGTGCATCTACATGACAAATACTCATACATTTTATTCTTATTTTTCTGGGTGCAGTCCTGTGCAGCAATGGAGCAGAAGGAGTTGCTTGAGGAGCTTGCAGCTTCAGTAAATCAATCAACTGTTTGATTTAAATTGTGAAACGACTTCCCCTGCATTGCACTGCAAGGTTTGACAAGTAGTGGCACATCCATCCCTCTTACATTTGTGGAATGTGATGATATAGTTCCAAGTGCCATAGAGCAAATTTTTGAATTAGGAAAATTAATTCTTTGCAGACAGCAGGATGGAAGATTCAGTCTGCACGTTCCAATCATTGTTGCCAGTCTGCCAACTTATATTAGACAAGTAATAGCAAATTGAAATGTCCAAGAGAGAAAACCTACTTTGTGCAAAATACAGGAAGAGTGCCATTGATAACGTTGAGGCAATTGTTCAATAACTTGATATTAATAGGGCACCTATACATCTTGAGTGTCCCCATGTACATTCTAAGTTTGTGAATGCCTAACTTAGTGGATTAATTTGTATTTGGCAACAAATTAATTCAGTTAGTTAGTGGATTTTTTTGTTTTGAATTCCTGGCGATCCAATACTTCTTGTGTTTTGTATAATGGTGACACCTATGGTAAGTAAGGTAGACATGCTTAATTCCAATAATGCAATATTTTGGACACCTATATTTGAGTGGTATGTGGTTAGGTGTGGATCTAAGAACAAACACCAAAACTACATGTGTTTAAAAGAGATTGGTCTAGGTTCAAAATATGCTAATTGTTCTAGGTTCATTAGTCAACATAATTGAGGGAACCTATGACCACTTAATGAGTACAAGAATCTTCACTTTGATAATGAGTAAAATATCAGATGAGGTCGAAATTTTTGAGGCAAATGGCTACATGCACGATTTGGAGTTGCTAATCATCTTGCACTATATGCATGTTTCATATCTTACTAGAAGTGGGTGCCTCTTTTTTTGAGAACATGAAAATTGACTTCCATTTGAGCAGGAAAAAATTGATTTTCGCAAACAAATCAGTGTGGACCCCAAATTATCGGGTTTGACATTGAATTTGTGCCAATTAGATTTACACGATGAAACTCGTGTTGCACTAGGAAATCTAGAATGAAGCACCAACAAAAATTTGTTTGAAAATCGGACCTCTCCTGATTTAATCATGGTTTTTGAAAATACATGTTTGTCAATTTCCTTAATCGAATGCACAAGTCCTCCCAATTGTGTTCACTATTGAGTGTGGAATAGTCAATGAAACTTGTAAACATAGTCTACTCTCTTTCAAACATGTGTCTTCATGGTGTTTGTTGTTCGATCCTCATCTAACCACACAACACAATAAAACATAGGTGTTTGATTAAGAAAGGTAACCAAATAACACCCGTGCACCTTAACGCTAATATTCAACCATGGGTATTATGGGGCGCGGGAATTTGTGGGTCATAATTCCCACGTGATTCTTTGGATACACCGTACGGATCTAGGTTAGTGACTCCACTCACAACTCTTATGCCACATGTTCAAACTCTTTATGGATTTTCGACGAGATAACACTCAACCCCCATCCAATATTGTTATGCATGAAAGAGATCTCACGGAAACCCATGAAACAAACCCGCCTCGATACATGTGACGTTCGAATCCCGTGTTGTGGAATCGCACACTAATACACACAACACACCCATTTAGCATATTCAAAGAATCCGCCTCACAACCCACGTCGCTTGATGACGTCGGTTTCACCAATGACACAAGCTATCAATGTTGTCTTTGAAAAGTTATCGGATGGACCCACCATCGTCTAGTCCATGAAGTTGTTATGCACCGCCCAAACTTGATGTTTTGGAGCATGGTTTAGGGTGCATTTATTTATTTATACGTTTTATTTTATTGAGTTGAGTTGAGAAGCATAAACGGAATGTTGATGTGACCGTGGTACCACTTCTTACAAGTGGGTAGTGTGTTTTGGAAAGATTCGCACTTGAACTTTAGCTTTCCATTTTTATAAAACATGTGTTTCAAGGACGTGGATGGACAATCTATCCATGACTAGTATTCATGACATAGAGTCTTGATGACATCAACATTCGGTGTTTTCGCTTCTCACTAGAAATGGATCCTTAGCCCAACGACCTTTCCCAACCTTGAAGCTTGGGAGGCCCATGATTGGCCAATATAAAGCAAGAGTTCGATGCATGGTGAGATTGTGGAGTTAGTCCCATGAGCTACAAATATTCTCAAGGATACTCATTGAATTGATGTCCATTGAAAAAGGATTTTTTTAAGAAAAATAATTAATATTTTTAAATGACTATGGAACTAGACACAACTTTTTGCTCATCCCTCGTTATGAGCCCTCCAATCATGGAGATCAACGCCTTGGAATCAATTTGAAAGTGGAAGAGGACGAGAATTGTGTCCATTACTGGGAAGTCTTGTTCTTTATCAAACTCGGTGCACAACCTCCACTAGGATTGAAATGGCGAACGGTTGCATCTTAACTCATAGAACTTAGACATTAAAATAAAAAAAGTAGTTGACCATGACATCACGTTGACTTTGGTGCTTTAAACCATTCGTATGAGCAAGGAGATCAAGATTGCACTCAAAATGACGTGATTTGTTGGTCCTCCATGCTTACCGGAGTCTTATGGCGGTTTGGGCAAATAGTTGTCAACTATTTAATCTATTTTCAAGAGTTTACTCCACCAATGAAATCTTCGGTTATATTCTCACTTTTCACTTACAAAAATGGACTTTTTGGAAGAAAACTTCTACAAAGTCCCTACTAATATAATGAATGCCAAAATCCGCCATGATACTATGGTAATATCTACTCCCTAAATACCATTGTCCTATGTCATCCTAGCCCGTGCTTTCAACACTTAGACTACATGATCTTGATTTCACTTTATATTGGCATGATCGAGCTATGTACACAATCTTCTAAGGAAACACGCCACTTGTATGACGCACTTGTTCAAGCCAAGGATCGAGAATCTTCTTCATAAACTTTATTCTTGTGATAGTGCTAAGTGGCCCAATGTAGTAATGAGATTATGATATCCTCTAGTCTTGCTTTCTCTTTTCCCTTGCCAATATTACAACACTACAAATCCATTTGGGAGGCTCACATTCCAATCAAGAATATGCTTTCTTCACTCATCCAATCAATAAGCCACACATTAACAAAAATGCACTCTTGCCCAAAAGTGGATAATCTTGACCACCCACAACCTTCAACAATACTGTAGCTCTCTAGTAGCTTGGGAACCTTCATGTCTAATAATTAATCAAAGTGTGAAGGTAAGTTGAGCAACCTAGAAAAATAGTTTTCTAAATTTGGGTTGATCTAAAAAGTAATTTAGGATAAGTTAAACATTCATCCAAGTCATTTCTATAATTCATGGATGGCTTTCCTAATTTCATCTATGACGGCTACGATTAATCTAAACACTTCCCTTGACCAACATTCCTTACCCTAAAGTTTGTCTTTTACTAGTATGTCAGGGTTTTGTTTGGCAACAAATTTTGCTTTGTGTGAGAGTTATATGGAGTGGTCTTTGGGAGAGACTATGTTGCTATGGTGTTTGTGAGAGATTAAGCTCGAGAAGAGTGACAATGGCAAGGCAAAAGTCATAGCAATGTATGTTTAAATCCATTGATAGAGAGGAAATGCATGTACATGTGGAGCATGAATTTGAGAGCTTAGGCAAAAGATTGGAGCTAGATTCTAGTGAATGTCGCTTGCATTATTATGATTTTAGGCACTCTTTGTCTGTTTTTTTTTGACACTCAACAAAATTAGTTTCTCAAAAATTTAGGCACCTTAAAAATTATTTATTTTCCGCCCAAGATGTTGGAGAGCTACGGTACTCAAATCAAGAAGTTGTTGTTGTTGTTGTTGTCGTCGTCGTTGTCTAAAGTATTTGTTGTGGAGTATGTGCACCAAGAATAACTTTCCATTTTTTGTTTGTGAGCTTCACAACACATCTTATCGCAAAGAGGTAGGAATGCTATGGTTGTTTGTTGCACCAATGACCAAATATGCTTAGGATCTACAATGGACATCATGAACCAACTATCTTGGCCTTGGATATTAGCTTAAAAAAAAATCAACTTAACAAGTTCTAACTTACAATGTTTGACAAAGTTCACCCAAATCAATGAATACGTAACCATATTGTAATATCAAATATGCATCACAAAGTTTTTGCAAATCTTGCAAATCTTATCGTGCTGTTTGACAATGCAAAAATAAACCATGAACCCTCTTCAAATTCTTATATTGAAATGAGCATATTCTCTGTCTAGATAAGTGAGTGTATGACCACAATTTCACTAATTAAGATGGTATGTATTTTATCCGTTTAAGTCTCTATACAAACACATTTGACTAGGAGAGTGTAAATGATGAATTACCTAGTAGATATGGTGGGTGAATGACTAACCATCTGAGAGGCATTTGAGGACCTTTCAAGTTAGAAAACAAAAATTCTAAGACACGTATTACTAGTTGTGATTGATCCTTGTCAAAAACCTCATGCTCATCTACTAGAATTGCCCATTCACATCAATCAAGGATTTGAAAGCGAAAAAAACGAGTACTTACAAATCTCACTTCCAAAAAACCCAAAGAACATTCAACCATTCATGATGAGTCCACAAAACCTTTTGATTCGAAAGGACATCCTTAGAAGCCAATAGACGCAACAATCGTCTATGACTCAAATTCTCGCATAAAAATGATGATTCGCCAAGACCCATTCTATAGTGCCTTGTCACCAACGGTTCTATCCCTCGATCGGAGTTGTCAAGCTGAACATGTCAAAAGGGCCAACACTTATGCAAGACTTATTCAAGCACGGTCATAGGGCCCCCTTCAATATCGTTCCCTTGACTGGGAACGTCGGGAACGTATAAAAGTGGCGCCAAACTAGATTCTATAGCTGGAAGGCACGGGCCCGCGGGTTTCAAAGGGCGGCCCAGTGTTTCAGAGGGCGATAACCTCGGTAGAGGAAGATCCTACCCGGGGTTTAACCGGGTCGCCCGACCCTTTGGGGAGAGAGGGAGAAACCCGGCCCGCGGCCTCTCTGCGAGACCCGATTGCTAAAGAGGGGTTCGGCCCGGAGAATAGCTGGGTGGCCCGGAGATTTTGGCTGGAAAGCGGTCCGGAGGATAGCTGGGCGACCCGACGATTTATGCTAGGGAGTGGCCCGGACGTTGAGCAGTCGGACCGGTGTTTCAGGGGGTGGGGGGCTTGGTAAAGGGAGATCATACCCGGTGATTTGTCTGGTGACCCGAAGATTTCGAGCTCAAAGACCTACGCTGCCGCAGAGGAAGCTCTTTTGCTTCGTTGCTGCTGCGCCGCTCGTCGTCGCCCTCCTCCCTCCCCAAACCCCAGATCGGTGCGTCCCTAACCTCCACATTACGGCCATCATCTCTCCTTGTTGCCCTTCTCTTTCTCGTCATTTCAAGTCCTTTCTCAACGAATTTGGTGCTCCTTTGCGATTAGGGTAAGGGTGTCAACGGAACAAGGGTTTCGTTGCGGCGGCCCTTAAATTTCTTTCCTCACCTCCCCTGATTTCATTCTGGTACATCCTTTTGTGATCAATGTGAAAGCTTGTCTGTTTCGTGCAGCCTTTTTTTTTTTTTTTTTTGGTCGTTGTGTCTGTCTCTTTGCCGAGGCCTATGTGGTCCTGTTAGATGTGCGGATGCACTGTTATGGCTCAAGTGTGTCTGGAATTCTTGAGGCAGTGTCCCTTAGCCGGCCTTGCCAAGTAGGACGTCAACTGACTGTTTTTTTGCTGCGAAGACCTGTGATAACACCGTGTAGTCCTATTAGGGTAAGATGATATGTTGGATGTTAGGGTCCAGGGAGTGTCATGTGTATATGGGTGGCGGGTTTATCAACTCATACCTGTACACAGACGATCTGTGTGATGAGCTTGTATCAAAATGTCGATCGAAGGGCCTGAAAGCTTGATATTACTCTTCAACATATGCGAGAATCTTATGATGTATGCCATCTGTACAGCACAAGACTCTTGCTGTTCAATATGCCCTTATATGTCTTCTGCTCTAGTTATGTACATTTCTCAGTGGAAAGCACCCTGCGGTTTATATGATGCTATATTTACCTACCGCATTTCGCAATTGTATGGGCTGCCTACAGATGTCCTTATCCGCTCCTTAATGTGGGTGTTTGTGTCGAGTCCATTTTTTTGCAGCCATTGCTGCAGCTCTCACGTGATTCTCTTAAGTTTGATATAAATTTGCGATGTTAGATTGACTGCCCCTTTTTATTAAGGAACAGCATTTCTGTAACTTGGTCGATAGTGATCTGGAGCAGTTGCGCGCTTAGCAACTATATTTTGATTGCACTCTGTATTGTAAAACTTCAATAGAGGATACACAACTACAAGAGAGATGCTATTGTTTAGTGTTGGAACCTGTTTTTATCTCTTCACAGTGCAATTCCCTCCTTTCTGCCGGAAAGAAGAGATTAATGACGAGGCTTGACCTGGTGTCATGTGTGTTTTAGGTTTATGGGAAATCCTTGTATTCAATGGACTGTATTGTGTTGTTTTATTTCCTTGGAAATGCAGTAGTCATGCTCTGGCCTCAAACTTCAGAGCAGCAAAACTTTGCTCGTTTTTGTCGGTTCAAATTATCTTCATGTACTTCAGTTTTTTGACAGCATTTAGTTTTGTGTTTGTCTGCAGTTGTGAAAGAGTATGGCAGGTTCTGCTCCTGAAGGTTCCCAGTTTGACGCTCGCCAGTATGACGCCAAGATGGAGACCATGTAAGTTCTCCTACTTGTAACATTCTTTTGAATGCACAGCAATACTTTTCATATATTTAATCCTCGAGAAGCTTGGTACGATAAGTCTGTGAGCTACGGTTGAGAGACAGTGAAGTAAAAAGGAAAGGAAACTATGGAACTGTATTTCTTCTGTTCCCTGATATAGCATTTAACAGCCTTTCTGTGCAACAAGGTTGTCAAAGTGATTGAAACATTTTTTCAAACTTAATTTTCGAACTTATTTTGGCCTAAACTTTCAGCTTGAGCGGCGAGGGTGATGACTTTATTTCAACATGGGAGGAGGTCCACGATACCTTCGATGCTATGGGACTACATGAGAATCTTCTGAGAGGCATTTACGCATATGGTGAGCAACACTATACCCATTCTGTGGATTTCTTGTTTTTCCCATCATTTGTGTTCTTAATTGGACGCAGAGTGAACCTGTTTCGCTTGGATAGTATGAAATGAATAGATAAATGTAGTAAGAGTTAAATGAGTTAGTTAAGGGATCTCTGCATATGAAAACCACACACAGGAAGCTCCTGAAAAAACCTGATCTTAGAAATACCCATACTTTGGTCAATACAACTACCGTTTTCACTCAATACTATCCATCTTTCAATGGATAGGTTGGTTGTTATCAGTTTCATCTTCAAATTATGATGGCCCACTGTAGTGGCTGTTGAAACTCTGCTTGAAAGTTTTATGTAAAGCCTAATTGCATTTTAGAGCTCGACTGATTCTCTGAATAAAATGGTGACAGGTTTTGAGAAGCCTTCTGCCATTCAGCAGCGAGGTATTGTGCCCTTCACAAAGGGTCTAGACGTTATTCAACAAGCACAATCAGGCACTGGAAAGACAGCTACTTTCTGCTCTGGTATCCTTCAACAATTGGATTATCAGCTTCTTGAGTGCCAAGCTTTGGTCTTGGCACCTACCCGTGAGCTTGCCCAACAGATTGAGAAGGTGATGCGCGCCCTTGGTGACTACCTTCAGGTCAAGGTACATGCCTGTGTTGGAGGAACCAGTGTAAGGGAAGACCAGAGGATACTGCAGAGTGGTGTCCATGTTGTTGTTGGAACCCCTGGTCGCGTGTACGATATGTTGCGAAGGAATGCACTCCGTGCTGATTCCATCAAGTGCTTTGTACTGGACGAGGCTGATGAAATGCTTTCTCGTGGATTCAAGGATCAGGTGTGTTCTCACTCAATTATGTGCTGTGGAGCCTTGACTTATCAATCATTTCTTTTGGTTCTTTTTTGGATGATTGAACATGTGAAGTTTTCAGCATCCGAGGAAGTTGCGAGTCTTATAGACTGCTACATGAGTCAACTAATACTTAGTGTCTATGATGCAGATTTATGATATTTTCCAGCTGCTGCCTCAGAAGCTGCAGGTAGGTGTGTTCTCTGCTACTATGCCCCCAGAGGCCCTTGAGATCACCAGAAAGTTCATGAACAAGCCTGTGAAGATCTTGGTCAAGAGGGATGAGCTGACTTTGGAGGGTATTAAGCAGTTCTATGTAAATGTTGACCGGGAGGAATGGAAGTTGGATACCTTGTGTGATCTCTATGAGACTTTGGCCATTACCCAGAGTGTTATCTTCATCAACACCCGCCGAAAGGTCGACTGGTTGACCGATAAGATGCGTGGTATGTCAAGTTTACTGGTTGTACTCGTGAATGCAGTAATTATTTCAGTTGCCTGTTATGTTACCGTTTTAGTTCAAGGAAGGTGTTGTGCATATATGATGTGCTCACTTGTTCCTTTTATCCTTGTATGAAGTCTTGGATCTTCAAATGGAATGATCTGATAACATGTCCATGCTGTTTACACCATCCTTAGCTTGTGGGCCTTCTGTGTTCTGTGTTGTACTTATTATTGTGAATGATCTGCAGCTCGTGACCACACTGTGTCTGCAACTCACGGAGATATGGACCAGAACACCCGTGACATCATCATGCGTGAGTTCCGCTCTGGCTCATCTCGGGTCCTTATCACCACCGACCTTTTGGCCCGTGGTATTGATGTCCAGCAGGTTTCCCTGGTCATCAACTACGACCTGCCCACCCAGCCTGAGAACTACCTCCACCGTATTGGTCGTAGTGGGCGATTTGGACGCAAGGGTGTGGCCATCAATTTTGTCACCAAGGATGATGAGCGCATGCTCCAGGATATCCAAAGGTTCTACAACACTGTGATTGAGGAGCTGCCATCCAATGTTGCTGACCTCTTGTGAGTTGAGGATATTTCTCCTTAAGCACCAGCTAGAGGGGAATGAGAGTGATCTTTCCCTCCACAGGGCTGGTCGCGGAAGTAACGTATAATGGAGTGAAGGCTTGTTGGATCTAGGGATTATTTGGGAAGGATTTCTTGAGAGATGCCGGGCATTTATGAGCCTGTGTTGCTTGAGTAGCTTTGTCAAATCTGGAGGACTGGAAGCCCTGGGGCAGTAATGGAAGCACATATTTGCAAATACATTGAATTATCTTAGATGTTTTCTTGGTGTTTTTGCAGTCTGTTTGTGTGTGCATTCATGCTCGTTCTCTTTCAACCTTTGTTTATGCTATTTCTTTTTCAGGGTGATTGTTGCATCTGTGCTAAGTGATTGCCTTCTGATTCTTGCTGTATATTCTCATCCTTCTGTTGATGAAGGGTGATGTGATTGAGGTTAACTTGTTGGTCCTGTGGTTTTTATAATTCTCTTCCTAGGTCTCATTTATTGCAAAGATATTCAAGGATTGCCATAATGTGTTTACACAATGTACATTAGTTCAAGAGTGTCTTTTGAGGACACTTAACTAATTAGTACGTGCCTTAAGGAAACACTTTCAAAGAGTAGCTGTTACCTTGTACTTTTCACATTGTGGATGGCCCTTACAGTCGATCGTTTTGTATACCTCACCAAATCACGGAGGTTCATGATTGTTCAAGATCATACCAAGAGCATTCGTGGATATTCTACACACTATCTTACTCGACAACCTATTTTTCAAGTGGTGTGTGGTTAGTTGTTCTAATAACGGACATGAAAAAAACACAAGGTTTTAAAATAGATTAGACTGCATGTTTAAAGAGATTAGACTGTTTAAAAGAGACTAGACTATGTGTTCAAAGTTTGTTAACCTTTCTAGGCTCAGTAGTCACAAGCTAGATACCCCTTCCAAGCACATGCCTTTTTGTTGTCCATTTTTAGATCCACATCTAACCACCTACCCCTCAAAAACAGATATCTAGCTTGTTGTTATGTTGGAATACAAGACATAGTGGTTGATTGAAGGCCCAACTGCGAGAATTACATTTATACTATATGCCACTCCAATGTAGGTGTCCGATTAAGTAAGTGAAATGAAATTGATTTTAAAGTCTAGGAAGTTGAAGAGCTAATGGGATTGAAGGTACATCAGGATGGTTTTAAATTAGTTAATTCTCTAGAGTGGCGGAGTGCGGTAGCCTCTGCGAGATAGAGGCTAATGTTAAGTTGTTGGTCTAATTGAGAGAGACTCGAGGCTCCTTAAAACTATGTTCTCAAATAGTGATGGAAACTTATCTCTAATGGTGTTGTATAGGGGACATTCCAACATGAAATGTGCCTAATTTTCAACTGCAATATAAGAGCAAAAGTGGCATAGTCTAGTATCTCTAGAGATAGGGATTATCGTTCATCATTTAGTTTCAATAGCAAATCTAGGGTTCGAGGTGCAATAGGCGGCAATGATCTTGCGTTGTGGTGGAGTTGATGGTTGCTCCAATTCACATTCGTATTTAAGAAAATCCTTCAGGTGGGGATAATCTAGTTTCTTCCCAAAGAGATGGAAAGCGTTTCACTCTTTAGCAAGAAAGACCTCCTTGATATCAACATATGTTGTTTTTTTGATGTGGTTGGCTTGTCATGGGTTTCCTTATGAGATAAACCCCATGATGTCTTCCACATGGTTGTTGATTTATACCAAGTGTTAAAATTCTCATTCATCTAGGTGTGGGGATAATGAGGCTACTTCATTGACTAGCTAAGAGGGGGATAGGTGGGTGAACCATTGTTGAAAGCCCATAGTATGCTTGAGAGCATATAATTCTATGGGAGGTTCTCCGAGTTTAGCCAATAATATATGATAGGTAATCGAAGAACGCACTTTGATGTGAGACATCATAGCGGCACCACGGGCCTTGGCTTGGTGGTTAGGGCTCATGACCCCCAATGAGGAGGTTGTGGGTTCCATTCCCCATGCCGGTGTGGTGCTCACCACCTTAGTCCACCCAACTATGGTGGGGGGTCCTTGGACCTTGTTGTATGGGTACCTCAAAGCCCTTTGGGGGGATACCATGTCCGGTATCTTCAAGGCACTAGTGGCTAGCTAGGAACTAGTATAGTGTGTCACTATAGTGCCCATCCTCGAAAGGGGAGAGTAGTATTGCCCCAATGTCCCCTTGTCCGGTGGGCATCGGGTCATTGACATTACGAACGGACACTTTATTCACGCCGGCCCCTTCAAAGGGACCGGAGTTTCTATCTATCTATCTTTCTATCTATCTGAGACATCATATGCATCTTCACGCCATTTTCAAAGACTTTCCAATGAGAGTTTTTTCAATTCGTCTTCCCAAATTTCAGTGCCATACATGAAAGTATGAAGCACCAAAGCCTTGAATAGGTGAGACTTGGGTTCCCAACATGTGACGCCGACTACCGCTTCTTTCCTTAAAGTTCCCATCAAGGTTTTCATACTTGCGATTCCTCGCCTTTTACTAAATGGCTCAATCTAACCATGTGAATAAAAATCAATCCCAAGGTATTTGTATTCATGGGTGATCTCAATTTGGTCCTTGGCTAGGTAAATTGTCTCTTGGTTTAATTTCCTTTTGTTGCGGCCAAATATCATGATTTTAGTCTTAGCCATATTGACTTCAAGGCTAGAAGAAGTGCAAAACTCATATAGCTTGTTCAAAAGTCTTTGTAGCCTTGCGCTTGATCTAGAGAGTAAAACAACAACGTCAACATAAAGAAGAATGGCAACCACTGTGTTAAATAAGCATGGAGAATCCCCGTTGATCTCGTCCAAATATGTTTCAAGTTCTTCAATGTACAAGTTGAATAGTATGGGGGAGAGGGGCATCCTTGTTTAACACCAATGTCAGACATTACTTCATCATGTGTGTCACCATTTATTTGAACTTTTGTGTAGATTGCGGTGTGCATGGTTTTTAGAGCTGATTGCAAGTGAGGTGGTACCCCTAATCTTTGGAGGTATTCCCAAAGATTGTCATGCGAGATTGTGTCGAAAGCTTTCTTGAAATCGACAAAGCAAGAATAGAGACATTGACATGCAAATATCTCTTGTTTGATTAAAGTACACAGTGTAAGGATGTGGTCCAAAGTAGATATACCTTCCTTGAAATATGCTTGCCCTCTTGCCCTAACCTAAATGAATTAGGCACGTCTACCCAAGAGGATGGAGTTTTAAATAAGAGCGAGGATTTGTGTAGAAAAGCACCCAAGTTTTGATGATGTGGAGACTTCTTTGGTTAAAACCCACAACATGTGGGTAGCGCCATTACAATTCATAAATTTTTAAGGCTTGGGAAAAGGTTCATCCAACCGTTGTATGACCTCGCACTATAGAAAAATGGTTCAAAGATTCTTTTGCAAAAATGATAGGTTTTAGGGTTTAGGGTCTAGGGTTGAGTGGACTCCACATTACTCAACTTAAGCCAATACATTTTGTGGGTTATGGCTAAGTTGGGTAACGTTATGGAGGGAATGTTGTAGATGTGTATCCAACACTTAAAACGACAATTCTAGGGAACTTTTGTTCCCCTACTGGGCACTTTGAAGTTGGATGAGCGGGGTAGAGGTGTCCAAATATGTTAGTGACCTAATTTTGCTACTTATTTTCTATCCTCAAGTTGGTTGCTATGTACTTCAAAACACTTAATTATAATATTATTCTAAGGATGGAAATGCAAATCAGTGGTTGAGAGAGACGATTGTCAATGGTCAACAATGTTTGTATTAACTCTAAATTATAGAATGTTTAAGTTTTATGGATTTGACATCTTCATGCATTTCCTAATTCTTGAACATTTGAGTGGCATTTTTTTTTATAGTACGTTAATAAGGAACTTGAGTGCTCAAGGTGTTGCTATAGTAATAGGCACATCTACATTAAAAAAAAAATTGAATGCCAAACAATCCAAGATGAACTCTTTGGAATGTTGAATCCAAGGCATGCATAACTTACCAAACCAACATTATGTATTAGCGTCATACACTTGAAACCTCCAAATATATGACATTTGATACATAAGGTAAACGTGTGTGATTCAAGTAGTTACATTAATTGGACATCTATATTTGAGTGGTGTGTGGTTAGGTGTGCATCCAAGAACATACGCCATAAAGACATATGTTTAAAAGAGATTGGATTACGTGCTCATAATGTGTTAACCATTTTAGGTTCAATAATCAACATAATTGGGGGGGGGGACCTATGTGACCTATGGACTTTGATAAGTCATAGCAATTCAAGATTAGCTCCAAAACTTTATGGGATTGATTATGTCTTCTTTTGATACATTTGCAGAGTGGTGTGTGGTTAGGTGTGCATCTTAGAACGGACGCCATAAAGACACGTGTTCAAAAGAGATTGGACTACGTGCTCATAATATGTTAACCATTATAGGTTCAATAATCAACATAATTGGGGGGGGGGACCTATGTGATCTATGGACTTTGATAATTCATAGCAATTCAAGATTAGTTCCAAAACCTTATGGGATTGATTATGTCTTCTTTTGATACATTTGCAAACACACATAAATTTCGACCTCGCAAATTCGAGTAATATAAGATAGAAAATAACAACAAGTAATCAAATAAGGCCCATCTACCTTAATATTGGTTTTAAGTTCAATGTCGGTTCTGGTAGCCTACTTAATGCAAAAAGTTTGATATATGTACACTCTAAACTATGTAATAACAACCTCCTTAATGTCACTTCTTCTCTTATATCCAAAAATCCATAGAAAACGGATGTTCTCAATGTAAATCTCACTCCTTGTTTTCATGTTTCCCTCCCATATAGCATGGGTTTTGACATTGAAATAAACCACCAAAGAATTCAAACCACACACTCACATGCATCACGGTGTCATCATTATAATTATTGTCATTATTGCAATGTTGACTTTGTGTTATTCGATAATATCACATGCTACACATATATATACATATATATTTTATCACGCATCTATATTACCACTACAAAACTCCTTAATATCACGTGCACTTTGGTTGCCACAAGCGTGATAGTTATGGAGTTTAGATTGTCCGTAGTCGTAATTTGCGAGGTGGTCTGAAGGAGAAAGTCAAGCGGAGATGTGAGCAGATAAGTTGTTCCTTTTGGTGCTGTCTCTGTTCTGTTCATCCCACAGGAGAGGATATGGATGAATGAAGTTTCCAAGTAGCAATGCAGCGTGGGAGGGACTCGGGAGCTCAATTGTGTTGTGGATAGATTCATCAGGTCCGCTGTAGATCCCACTTCAGGATATTCACTGCTGGATATGTTGACTTAGCAGGTCCATTTAGGCAATTGTATCTTCTCACACTCATCAAGTTCACCACCTAAGTTCAAGAATGCAGTTCTTTGCTTTTGTAAGCTTGCAGGTTCGATGCAATTCCCTTGTGTGGAGTAGTAGCTGGAACGTGGGGGGAGGGAGACTCTGAAAGAGATTCAAGTATCTGGGATTCTCTGCCCTTGAGGTTTTGGGTCTTGGGTGGAGAGGTTTAGGGTTGCAGAATCAAGCAGCATTGCTTACTCTCATGATGCTGATAGGTAATGAACTTGCCAGCAGTCAGCTCTGTTGCTTCAAGTAGCCTCGTCACTTGGGTGCATTGTTGATCCATTTTTTTTTGAGGTTTCCGGAGGTGTAATCAAGTTCAGCTGAAACCCTTCTTTGGTTCTTCATAGTTTGAGTGAGAGAATCTTTAGGGTGTGGTTTTTTTGCCAGAGATTCGCAGCTGGGAGTGTTTGGAATGAACCGGTGTCAAATTCTGGTACCAAACATCATCAGCGGTCAGAGCCGTTGAGGTAGCATTTATACGAAAAGAGGACCTTATCTTACACAAAACTCTCAAGACTTTGACAGAATTCTGAGAATCAAGAAAACTGGGAAAGAAAGAAGTAAAGAAAGGAGGCGAAGCAAAACCTTTCTTGCTGGTGTTTCTTAGGTTTAACATTGCGTTAGTGATAAGTAAATTCTGGACAAGAAGAGTGTCGTGGCTTTGGGTTGTCATCAGATTGGATAAGTTCACATCCCCCACAATGAGTAGAAGTTTCTGGCACACGGAACCCTACAGGATGAAGCTCAAGACTCTCTTAATCTTTGAGCAACGAGATGAATGTTCGGAGGTAGACCAAGGAAACTCTCCTTAATTTTGACACCCACTGCAGCACACAGACAGACAGACAGACAGACGGACAGACAGAAATTGGGGTTAGCCTTCAAGGCCATGGCAGCGAACTGGGGTGCTTTGAGCTCTTCTGCCCTACCCGGTGTTTACTTCTGCCATAGCCACCATGGAACACCTCTCCCTTGGACTCGTGTGCAAATCCATTTGCATCATTTGCAGCAGATCTTGGTGTTCAACAAGCTTCAGCCTGCAACGGCACTACCCTCATCTTCTGCTGCAGCAGCTCAACATTCTAACGCAAGAATTGCAAAGAGCAACCGGCGGTCGCGGTTTGGTGAATCCCTGCCCACTTTTAGTCTGGAGGATGAACTGGAAGGCAGCATCAATCTTGTGGCTCAGTTGCGATCTGCCGTAGGTTTCCTTTCCTCCCCTGAATCCAATATCATCATGCTTTGATGCTTCTCTATCCTTTTTATGGCCTTTAGCAGTTTATTACTACCGCGTTGAGGTGAGTGGACGTAGAGCGAACACTTTTAGCTCTGCACCTACTTCTCCTAGAATGTTAACATGCGATTAGTATGAGATGACAAGAAAAATTCAAATTGAGGCCGACTTAAACCACTTTCCTCATTAGTTTTGGAGCTCATATGAATATCTTTTTCATTATCATGCCTAATGGTGCAGCTTTAGTTCATCCTTTGTCTGCATTGAATTCTAAGTACCTTGAACCTTCTAAGTCGTCGGCCTTGAAGATTCTACAAGTTCAAATTTGGGCCTGAGCTTGAAAATCTCCTTTTGTTGGATTGAATTCCACGTACAAGCCGAACTGGGGCTTGAGCTTGAAAAATCAATCCCGACAAAGCGGGAACTAACCTTGAGACAATGTAGCTCCCACCATCTTAGGCACCTGTAAGGAAGGGCTCAAATTTCCTCCTTCATGTTTCAGTTTCATACTTCCACTATCGGTAACCTGTGGTAATGGTAGAGTTCTGTTTGTTTTCTTGAAGTTTTGAGGCTCTGTTTCCACCTTGTACAGTTTGTGTACCTTAAACCCTGGGAACCCCGGGGTTTTTTTTTTGTTGAAGGTTTTGGAGATCGATCACAGTAAGTTTGAGATTTGTGGCAGGAGCTAGAAATACAGGAGCAGGAAGAGAGAGACGTGGGTTTGACCACAAAGAAGGCACAGCAGAAACTGAAGAAGCTGGGGATTGAATTCAAGAGAGTTGAGAAGATGCCGCCCGTGGTGACCCGCAAAGTGAAAGTAGTTTCTGCGTCTGCTTTGGAGGATCTTTCGGCGATAAGCTCCCCACGTTTATCTGTTGCAGGTTTGTTTTGAATTTGATGAGTGTTACAAATTCCATGTAGTAAATTCACACTTGCACTCATTTAAATGTAGACCCTGATCACAGAAAATACACACTCAGGTCACTACTAAATAAAGGCTTCCTAATCCTGCATCTAAATTGAGTCTATCTAGCTGGTTTTGCTGTTGACTCCAGTGCTTGTAAACTATCATTGCTATCACAGTGTCAACTGGAGCTGAGAACATGGGGACATTTGATGTTGTACTTTGTGTAAGAGCCGACCTAAATTAGAGTTTTGTTTCATACTTGATCTTTATACACAGTTTGAACACAGGATGTGGAGGACTCGTATCTCTGTTAGTGAATGTCTTAAGCTATCACAGAGCTTACATGCAATTAGATGCATGTTTTCAAATGTGAATTCCTGGGGATAATGTTCAGGTACAAGTGGCAGGAAGGTTCTCCAAAAGAAGCCAAGTTTTCCAGGGACCAAAAAACTATCTCGACATGACTGGGAAGAACAAGCATATCAGATTATCCAGCGCCAGAAGCTACGAGACACTGCCTTCCGGGAGCGGGCTTTGGCATTGGAGGAGGCACAAAAGCCATCGAGCAGGAAGCCTATTCCACTCCACGTTGATGCCCCTATTACAGAAGTTCTTCCTCAGTCAAAAGGGGTACAGCAATTCCTTACACTTTTCATGGTGTGCATGTGTTGCAGATCATGGATTATGAGCTGAGGTAGATGGGTTTTAAACAGTTACTTTTTCTGACTAGCCCACTTCTCCTAGGATATGAAACACACAATTAGTACAAGATAGTTAGCAAATCCAAATCAAGGCTGTACCCACTTTCCTCATGATTTTTGGAGCTCATATGAATATCTTCTTCATAATCAAAGTGCAGATTCTTGTGCTCATTAAATGGTCATATAGGTCCTTTGGAATTATGTTCACTGTTAAAACTACAATGGTCATAATATCTTGAGCACGCAATCCAATCTCTATTAAACACGTGTCTTTTTGGTATCTGGTCTTGGAGCTACACCAAACCACATACTACTCAAATATAGGTGTATGTTCAAGATTTGTAACTGGAATACACATGTCTACCTTAGTGGTAAATTGAATCGATCATGATAAGAGCTGCATATTTCTTGCTAGTGAATACAGGTACTTGATTCAGAAGTTCTTGATTTCCAAGAAGAAATTATGGCGTGGGAAAACAGATTGTAGTAATTACTGGCACCTGTAGCTGCATGTTGCTACTTCAATTAGCCCTAAACGAGCCTTTGAGCACATACTTCCATTTTTAGCAAATTGTGTTAAAAGTGACTGTATCTTAGATTACCTCATGGTTCAAATGCACTTTTCGGACTTAGATTACCTTCATGTCACTGAAGATTTGGGTTTAAATACAGAGTATGGGTGCACATACATACTTACTATTTTGATCATCAATGTCACAAATGAGGATATTTACATTTTTTCCTTGACATAAGATAATGTACTAAAGAAATTATAAAAATATGATTTTAAGACATGGTGAGGCTCATAGACGTTGTGTATGTAGGTCGTACATTGAGCCCCTTAGACCTTTAAGGGTTAGTATGTGTGAAAGAAGCAAACCCAGTATCCAGTTCATTCTTCACAGGCTGTGTAATGATGTTTTTTTTTGCTTTGTTTTTGGCATGACGATCCAGGTTGATCTTTTCAGTGAGATGGAAGATGCATTCTTTGAGCACTTGTCGGCAAAGTTACGATTTGAACCAAAGTGGCGAGCCTTGGTTTGTTACCTACACCAACTAGGACTTGGAGAGGAAGATTTTAGGAAAATTGTTGACAGGCACAGAACTTGCCTTCAGACAAATGCCATCATGGTGAAGGAAAGAGTGGAGTATCTTGTTAGCGTGGGTGTTGAACGAGAAAATTTAAGCAAGCTCATTGTGCGGCACCCTCAAATTATAGAGTATACAGTGGAGAAGGCACTTAAACCCCGAATCCAATACTTGAAACGCCTGGGTGTTCCCGACTCAAAATTGGGTCGTGTTATCAGTGTGGCACCCTCCTTACTTGAATGTAGTCTGAACCGCTCTTTGAAGCCAAGGGTGGAGTATTTGAAGGATGTTGTTGGCATCAAGGAATCTGATATAGGGCTCATTATTACTCGAAGCCCCCAGGTCAGTGCCGCCTTCTCAACTGTCAAAAAGCAACTGTAGAAATGGATATAAAATAAAGTAGTGAAACCATTGCACTTTTAAATACAGCTGTAAATGTTGCACAAAGCTTATTGAGTGGTATTTTTAAGTAAGGTAGATGGTGTTAAATGGTTCCTTTTTCCGACCAGTCCACTTCTCCTAGAATATGCAACACCTGAGTAGTACGAGATGGTTAGCAAATCCAAATCAAGGCAGTAGCCACTTTCCTCATTATTATCGGAGTTCATATGATATTCTTACTCATTATCAAAGTGAAGATTCTGGTGCTCATTAAATGGTCATATAAGTAACCCCAATTCTGTTGAATCTTGAGCTTAGAATTGTTCATATTTTGCGCACGTAGTCCAATCTCTTTTAAACACGTCTTTTTGGTATCTGCTCTTGGAGCTGCACTTAACCATGTACCACTCAAAAATAGGTGTCTGATTAAGATAAGTAATTGATATAGGCACATCTACCTTATTGTGTCCTAGTGCCTGGAGTCAGTACGGATGTTAGAGCAACTCCTACAGAATATGATTCTCTCAGTAATCAGCTTTCAAAGTCAAATGGCCAATGCTGCATGCTCATCACGCACATAAAGTCCATATATATCATAAATTTTCTTTGCCCGCCGAATCCAGAGTGTATGAGAGAGAGACGGCCGTCTACAGTTTGATCCTCAATTCTTGAGGGTGGGAAGGAGTTTAGAGGGTTGACTCTCTCAAAAATTGGTGGGCAAAAAGAATTTGGAAAACATATAGGCTTTGTGGGTGGAATGTGCACGTGGTCTTGTCCCAGGAGAACCTCTAAAGCTGATTAGTGAGAGAATCATTTTCCAGTGACCACAGGAATTGCTCTATTGTAGTTGAAATCAATCTAAATCAGGCTCTGGGAATATCATTCAGGTATTAACACAAAGTATCGAGGATTCGCTGGAGCCTCGAGTGGAGTTTTTCATGGTAGAGATGGGGGTCACGAAAGAGAAATTGGCAAAGATGGTGACGCGACATCCCCAACTTTTACACTATAGTGTGGAGGATGGCATCTGTCCTCGTGTTGATTATCTCAAGAGCATTGGCTTAAGCAAAGATGACATTCTAAAAGTATTTGCTCGCCTTACCCAGGTACAACAATAAAACTGTGCTCACTTTGTTATGTGTTTTTTAAGCTCTGCTTTAAGGTATGTGGGTCTTATTCAGTTTGTTTATCATGTTCTCCAACTTCTACCAATTAGATTTACACAATGAAACTTGTGTTCCATTAGCAAATGTATGATGAAGCATGATTGAAAATTGGACCTCCCTTGATTTAGTTATGGTTATTGGAAGTGCATGTTTGTTGATTTATTAATTGAATACATAGGTCCTCCTAATTGTGTTCACCATTGAGTGTGGATTGGTTAATCAAATTTGAAGATGAGTCCAGCCTCTTTCAGAAATGTGTTTTTATGGTGTTTGTTCTTGGACTCTCACCGAGCCACTCACCAATCAAATATACGTGTCTGATTCAGACAAGTAATTGAATAACACCCACATACACTAATTCAGTTGTATGAAGCCAGTGCAAAAATGCTCAAGGAAGAAAAGGGAACTTCGATTCCCATTGTACATGAGATGATCCTACCGATGGTTTTTGTCTCGTCACCACAGATTTCCAGACGCAATGTTATTATGTTAAAATGATCAAATATTGAAAGGACATCATAAGTCTTTGATGATAACTCCATTACTTATTTTCATCTATTATATGCCACATTATATAACTAGCTAGAAAAATTATTAGATGAAAAGAGTAGATGAACCATAGCATAATTATATTATACACCACTAGGTGCAATTTCAATTCAAAAATTTGTGATGTGTGTGCAGGTATTGTCTCTTTCGATTGAAAATTGCTTGAAGCCAAAGTACGAGTATTTAGTGAACGAGCTCAATGGAGGGCCGCACACTGTGACCAGCTTCCCTGCGTACTTCAGTCTCTCCTTGGAGCAACGCATCAAGCCCCGCCATCGGTATCTTTCTGCACTTAAAAGACTGCCCAAGGGACCCTTTCCGATGAAATCACTAGCTGTCACAGATTCGTGTTTTTGCAAACAATTTGCAGATACGACCGTAGAGGAGTATCAAGCTTTCCGGAATGAGCTTCTGTTGAGCAATTTTGCAAAACAGTTTGAGTGGAAGAATAAAGTACAAATATGACAAGTTGGTTGTCGTTCTGGCAGCTTTTCCTGCAGTTGTGTGGTTCTTAAAGCTGTGTGTGTATTGGGTTCGAAGGGACATGAGATCTCCACTGTCTTCAAAATTTATCCACCGTCTCCACCGATCTCCACTGCCAAGATTATACAATTTATAACGGGTTTCTGGCGATGTCCCACTGTTGTGGCAGCTTTTGGTTGGTTGAGAGAAGGGGTGTTATATCCTGTAACCGGGGATTTCCCCTGCCCACGTCTCCAGCCCTAATGTTGAACATATTCATCTTATTTGTAGAAACCAGCTACACCAGTTCAACCAACTTAACTGTCGATAGTATTGCAACAATAAGTTTCGATTGACTGATGTAGATCCGTTTGGCTCCGAACATTGACAGGACAACATTCCCATAACAATGTTTATGTATGGCCAGACCTATCCCTATGTCTGTCATGGAAAGTACCCATGACACCTTGGACCAGGTTTGGCCTCTTGGCCTCACCTACCAGAGTGCCATAGCTACTGGCCATAATTGGGCTCCCCAAAAGGGTTGCCCAATCCATTAAAACATGATATACCCACCTTCTTACTTATATCGAGTTGGCTTCTCAACAATCTTATCTGTCCCCCATTGCAAGTATTCATGCATCACTCTGGAGATTGATCAGGAGGCAAATGGGGAACCCACAATTGCATCCACTCTTCAACACAAAGACTGAGGTCACAATTGTTTTTTAAAATGTTGCCATTGTAACTTCCTCAAGTGCCTGCCCAGGACGCACTCTGGTAGCTAGTGATGGAGTCTCTATTCACACATCACAGATTCTAACAAGACTAAATGATTTATATGGGGATGTTCATTGCTAACTGATTAAGAGATGGTTGCCCTCCGTAAAGAAATCATTAATAGGTGTCAGACGTTGGGCGCTGGAGGGGCAGGGGGTTGGCTCTAATGTTGGTTACCGGGAGGTTTAACCCCTAATGTCGGTTATTGGGAGGTTTAACCCCTAATGTCCTATGTAACCATAATTTGGTCGTGAGCAGTTTCCTTTGACCCCTTTGACACTGGTTGGGATGGTTTCTTGATTATTTAACTACTCCTCTTGTTCATGTTCAAGTATGCTATGTTCTACCACATGGATAATTTTGATTCAATAGAGTTAGTCATTTTTGGATTAATTCAAATACGAGAGTGTGGTCTCAACTGGTTTAAAATGAAACTAGTCCATCAACCAAAACTTGAAATTTTGTCACCTTTGTGGTTTAGGAGCAATATATCCTAAACATGTTCTTTGTTGATCTTTATGTGCATACGATTCCCAATTAATTTGGAAATTTGCATGACACTCAAACGCAACATATCCTAAACATCTACCGTTAGAATTTTTAATTGCACATGTGTTGGAAGGTGTGTAGTTGTGGCACCGTTGTCTCAAATTGCAAAGCTTCCCAAAAATCACAAAGGAAGAGTTTCAAGATTTTTGAGTTGATTTGAGTAGGTATATCGCCTCTCTTTCGAATGAGGGTAACATCTTATCATTTGGGGATGATTTGAGTGGAGATTCGATCAAAGAACCAACCCTAATTTAATTTCTAAACTTTTGCCCCTCAAGACCACTATTGACATTCCTATTATAAATCTCCTACATAATAGAACTTCGATGTTTAAGATTTGTATTGTGAGTAGTCACCTAACTTGCAAACGTCTATACGATTGGATTTGTCAAAAAAACTTTAGATCTTTAGCTACGGTCACTGAAATCGAGGTCACATATTCTGGGCAGATTTGAGGGATATTGAGTGTGGGAAGTTAGGGGTTGGGTTTTAAAGAAGAGAAGAGTGAAAGGAAAATCTTCTTCAGTGGTCTCTGATCTTCAGCTTCCTTGGTAACCCAACTTAACTTCATTGCGTGCTTCATTTCCGGATTCCCCATATTGCAAAGTCTCATCCTTAGAAATAAAATTTTGTTGCAGGCTCCAGTAGTGAGGTCACAGGGACTTGATTCAATGCAGACAATTTGGATATGGACGCTTTTGTGCCACTCCTCAACTTCATAGGTTTCGACAATCTAACCTGTCAACCCCAACGAACTCCGAAATGCTTACACGGGAGTATATGTATGCTTACTCAAGTGCTTATGAATCTAGATGACACATCACAAACAAAAGCGAATATCGTTGCAACTCTTTAAATTCCAGTTGTAAGTTGATTATTGAGAGTAATCAAAATAGTGATCTGATAGATATGGTGAGGCTCACTTGTCCATGAGATAGAACGTTAACTGGGCTGTACCCGAGATTACGTAATCAAGCATGTAAGCCACCAAAATCAGGTAAATGATTCGTCCATTGGAACATATTGCACCAGGTTATAATTGATGTTGTTTTTGCATTCACTTTTGCAAAATAGTCACAAGATATGAAGTGGTACAAAGTGCAACCTACCTCTGTCAGTAATGAAACACTGTTGAAATTCAAGTGAGGTGTGTGTTCCCCTCATTTATCTTAACCCCTAACTTCTCATGCGACCCAAATCGGGTTGATGAAAGTCTTGGGTAGGCTCCTGCGACCAAGCATGTCACCCTTTTTCATCCAGATCTATGGTCATGGTATAGCAAGCATATTTTTGTGTGGGGCCCATTAATATAGTTAGGATACCATGGTGTGTGGAGATCACTGTGTATGGGGAATGGAAGTTTTTCTTCTTCTTCTTCAAAGTGTTTGGAAAAAACTTTGGGCAGGAGAATCTTGTAGGGATGTTCAACATTCGATTAGATTTCTAGCATATTGCATATAATTAATCTTCCCATTATCTGCCAATTGACAAACTCTAGAAATGTTTGATTGATTCAACTCCACAATAATCAACTAAATTTCTCACCTTCCAATAATCAATTAGATCCTACTTTGTTTTAAAATCTAATCGGGTCCCATCGGGATAAATTGGGGTTCATTTTAGGGTCAAGGCTCAAATCAACAAAAAGACGGTACCATTCTTCACCTGCATCGAGGCAACAAGTTCCGAATCATTACTCAAAGACGTGGGCCCTCATAATATAACATTGGGATGTTGGGAGCTTAGTTTGAATTTGAGTCTCCCTGCAGAGCTTTTCAAGCATCCGATTGTTATATTCTGAGGGCCCCACAGAAACAAGAGTTGAACGTTGAATAATGTTATGTCTTCTGGGTGATTTGACCCAATAATTTGCACCAGTGAATTTGATTTATTTGAATTGAACTTGAGAGGGGGACTCTGGCAGCAATACCTACAGTAAGAAGCACTCAAAACTGGAAGGATCAACAGACCTTCTGATATGTCGCATGTAATTCCCAGGCTGGTTCTCCACCCATGCAATGCTCTCCAAATTTACACCCCAAATATGAAGAACAACTGCACAAATGTCAAAGCTCGAGCCGAGCAATCGCTTGTGATGTTTGCAGAGCTGCTCTTAACAAGACGTTCTTCTTGATCAGCAGAGTTGATAGTAATCAATCTTTTACTATTGTAACAGCATGTGAGGTATGTGGGCCTTCTGTGGACACTCTATAATGGGACATCTATTTCTATATGGTATATGGCAAGGTTTGTAGTTATGAATGAACATCCCAATGATACGTGTAACAATGAGATTGGATTACGTGCGCAAAATATATTTAAACTACAATCTAAGTTCAATACTGTGTAGTGCACACAATTGGGAGGGCCTATGTGCTCACTTACAACAAAGGAAACTCTTCCATATGACCTTTTATAACTTTTGAATGTCTAAGCTTAACTGCTACATAACATTACTCAACTTAGCCATGGAGTTTTGTGGGCCATGGCTAAGCTGAGTAATGTTATGTGTTCTGAAACTCAGAATGATAGTCTGCACGGTTCGCAATTACTTAGTTGGAATAGATGATTCCCTAGCCAATCCAATGGCTAGAAATGTACGTGGAGTTGGAAGTGTTCACAATAGGGTGACATAGCTTACGTTCTGCCATTATTGCAAGGTGACTGGAGGCAATGACTCACTCAAACAGTTTCTGAATTTCAAAGGATTCTAGGATGCTAGGTGATGTAGCATCTAGGGTTTCACGAGAAGCTTCTATAGTATGTATAGTTGCATGCAAACACTGGTGCATAAGTTGCTTCCAAATATTTGCAAACACATCACCTCCGTAGTCCTCAAGATTTCTTCTGAGACTTTTAAATTTTTTTCATTTTTTGAGAAACGAAACAAGATTTATTTCAGTACAAGAAAACATACAAGATCATCTGGACCAAGAACAAGAGAGCATGGAAACTCTCTTGGGTGCACCTTGTGGAACCACAAAACCCCGGTCCCCAAGCATGGTGATAATCTAAGCATGATCAACTAAGCCAACATGAGGCGCCCGATTGTTCCACATGATTTCAGAATTTGACTTGTAGTAGAGGAGGTTGTTGTTGCCCCAAGTAGCGTGGAACTTAGCGAGGACGTCATCATAGGTAGCCTCCGTCTTTGAGTCTTCAAGGGCTTTTCTCCAAGCAAATATAGCATAATCAAGAAGGCCTCGCCAAATTGTTTGCTCTACCCTACTAGCATCCCATCTAGTCTTGTTGAAGGTAAGATCATTCCTCTCAATCCAAATGGTCCACAGTGTAATTCCTCTAAGGAGGAGCCAAATTCTAGAGTACTTGCTAAAAGAGGCCGGGATCTTCTTGCCAAAAATGCCATGGTGCCAATGGAAAGCTTTCCAAGGTCCTTTTTGATGAGGATGAGCTTTCATGAAGTTAATGATGCCAATGGCATAATCCCAAGCTCTCCTCGCAAATTTGCAGTCCCAAAACCGGTGTGCAATGGTCTCAGGAATGTCGAGCGCACACATGAGGCATTTGTCATCAATCTCATCGATAAACCTAACTCTCCAAGAGTTAGCGGCCACCACCTTGTGCCAAAGTGACCAAATAAAATCCCCTTCCTTCTTACTCCTCATTTTATCCCAAACATTCCCCCATTTAAGCTTCTGGAATCTCTTTTGGGACTCCTGAGACGTCTTGGGTATAACGATCTTCTCTTTACTTGGAAATTTGAAGCCTCCAAATTCAACAAAAAACTCGATCATGTACACAACACCTTTGGTAACAACCTTGATTTCGTGCATTAGGTTGCTGCCATGTGTGTTTGCAATGCACACTGCCATCCCAAGTTTTGGAGCAACCTATTTCCATGTACCATCAACACGACAATAATAACTTTGAGACCCACAAAATCAATAATATTCAAGTGTAGAAATAGGGCCATTGATGATTCTTTCTCACTCTTAAATAGTATTGTGAGGGTGTCATTTTTCTCAAATACAAATGGGTAGGACATTGAAACAAAACTTAAAAATTTGATACTTGGCAAATCAAAGGTATTGAAAATATTTGTTAAATATCTAAGGGTAGGGAAGTTATACCATGGGATTTTGCAATGGTTTATGTGTAAAATATCAAGTGGGTATCAAGATTGGTATTGAAGAATGCACATGATGCCACAAGGATCTTATATTCTATACCTAACATACACCCTAATCGATACCCAAGTTGAATTGGGATACCCCACAACATTGCTCTTAACCACCACTTCACCAATATGGCATTAACTAATGTATGAAATATTCAGCCACCTATTGCCAACTTGCTTAAATTAGCAATAAGCAACCTCCTCTACTCCAAAAAAATGTGTCCTTAACATGAGCATATATCAAGCTAGGTATCAATGTATCATGCAAGTCTCAAGATTGATATGTACAATGTAGATTATGACATTGCAAAGCTACTTTGGGGTGGGGTTGGCTAGAGGGGGGACTCTATGATAAGTCTCAAAAATGCCAAGACATACCTTCACAATTTGTTTTTGTTTTGAGTTGCCAATGAGGTATTGTTGTGAGTAGAGCACGGTCTCCCCTCCATCCACTATTGATGGTCCTCCACTAGAATCAACATCATCATCAACTTGACCTCCATTTAAGTAGAGAAGCACTTTAAATCCCATAGGAATTACCGAATTATACCCATAATTACTCTCGTTGGAACTATGCGGCTCACACATTTCACCTTTCTCATATCTGCTCCACAAGACATCGGGGAGAAAGTAGATGTAAAGTGCATATCAACATAGTAGCACCAACATCATAAGTTTCCAATTCATGCTATGATAGTCACATGATGTTTGTAGTCTCCTATTGTGAGTCTACCTTCACATGATGAGCAAATTATTTTGTAAGATCAATACCTACATGATAATATAGTGCATTTTGGACCACTACAAATGAATCTAACACAATCATTGCCACTAATACACCACCCTTTGAAATTTGTGATGTCAACTAGTACCTGTGTATCGTCGCACATTTGACACCAAGTGCGTGCGCATCTTTGAAGCCTTTTAGTGCAATGCCTTCAAAAGCCGCCTTTAATCCGGGTGTCCACAAAAGCTTATATAAATCATATAGCTGATGATCCGCTTTGTAAATGCCATTAGTTCTAGTAAAATGGACCTCCTCTGTCCATGGGGCACTCCATGTATGAGGCATGCATAGTGGAGGATAAGACTTCCGATACCCATTATTGACAACAAATATGGCTCCACCATAAGATCCCAAATTATTGAGTTGTGTCTGGTGATAAAATCCCTTCGCTTCCACTGATGTTATGATAGCCTTGCAATCCTTGGGCGTCAATATGTTGGAAACCTGCATGAAAATTAAAAAGTCCAAATGTGATTCATAAATCCATCTATTTTTAAGTGCAATCAATTAACGGTTTGAGAATGTGGACCTCCTGTAGGGCATCCTTTCATGTCATTCCATTTCAATAGAAATTATAGTTTTGTTCCCAATTTATTCCCGTTTTATTCCTTTGATGCTCCCAATGACATAAAACTCAAACTAGGTAGTAGACACCTAGCACTCATGTGGGATGACGACATGTTTGATGAAGGAATAGAGAACTAAGAAACTGCTCCACCAACTTGAAGGCACTAAAGTCCTTGGAGCTTCTTACGTCATGGGAGATAATTGTCAAGGGCGAGCTAATAAATTTCCCTTCTTCACTAAAATTTCCCCTCCTCACTACCATTTCTTGTACAGCCTCCCCAAGTGATCTTTGAGCTTTAGAGTCAACTTATGGAGTATGGTATGTGGGTCTAATTCAATCACTTTCCTTGATTGAACACGTATATTGAGTGGTGTGTGGTTAGATGTGGATCTAAGAACAAACACCAAAAAGACATGCATTTGAAAGAGGTCATCATGTTACACGCTCAATTTTTGTTAACTCTTCGAGGTTTGATAGTCAACAATACTGAGGGGACCTATATGATCATTCCAAGAAAAAGAGAATATCATTTTGATAATAAGTACAAATATTCGTATGAGCTCCGCATGATATGAGGGAAATGAATGCAATTACCTCAATTTGGATGTGCTATTCATTTCATACTAACCACGTGTTCAACATCCTAGGAGAAGTGGGTGCAGACTGAAAGTCGGGTAAAAATGCTCATTTTAGACCATTACCTTACTCATGACCATGCATAATTAATGCATGTAAGGTAGATGGGTCTTAAATGGTTACATTTTCCGATTAGACCATTTCTCTTAGGCTATGAAACACGTGACTAGCACGAGATGATTAGCAAATCCAAATTGAGGCCATAGCCACTTCATGCATACCTTCTGGAGATGATCATATGAATATCCCATTCATTATCAAAGCACAGACTCTTGTGCTCAATAAATGGTCATATACGTTCCCCCAATTATGTTAACTATTCAGTTTAAAATGGTTACCATACTCTAAGCATGCAATCCAATCTCTTTTTAACACATGTCTTTTTGATGTCCGTTCTTGGAGCCACTATACCAAACCACATACCACTCAAATATAGGCGTCTTAATAAGGTGGGATACCAAATTAGGGTTGTCTATCTTACCTAACTTCTCACATGTGTAAGAGCATGTTCACTTGTTATCAATACATGGCCCTATAATGGGACAATGTCAGGTTTAGTCTGAGAGCTAGACCCACATATCAAGCCCAACCGCTATGGTACCTCTAGTGGGATCCAGAAAACTCTCCCAACCCGGAATAGCTCGGGTATGTTGCAGCCCAACTTTCAACTCCTCTTAGATAGAAAATCAACTATCAATACCTCACAATCTTTGACCAAATAAAATCTTAGCTTCAGCTATTTCTATGTAATGCCTTATGTACTATAAGATATTAGTTTTGATCACGGGACCCACAATTTCTTAAGCTCATACATATGGACATATACTGTAACTACTCCCCTCTAAAACAATGTTACCCAATTAGCACCCCTTTGTGTGAGCGTTTGGTGTACTAAATTATGAGGAGACTTGTGAAATGAAAAGAATTGGGAGTGTGTCGGTACCGCATCATACCGTGAAGAGCGTGGGGAAATCACGATCCAATATCATGTGTCGTCGTGCTCCGATCTTGTGCAATCCGGTTCCTTTGAGTGGACAGCGAGGAATGATGCCAATGGCATTGGAATCAGACCTATCTTTCTCATACTGTTTCTTGCTCCGAATTCGCATTGCCTCCACAGATGCTATGGTATCCACCACCCTCAATGTGCGGCCATCATCGCGGATAAGTGGCCAGGGAGAAGGAGCGACATCTTCTTCACGAGGTTTGCTCCACATAATGGTGGCGATGAGAGAGATGATCCGCACGAAACGGGGAATGAAAATAGATTTTAATTTTAAGTAACCGACAGAAACGAATATATCAAAACTCGCACTGAACTTTGGATATATACACGAGGTGGAACGACTCTCGATCGATAGAGATCGGCACTCAGAGAAAGTTGAACCAGAGACGTGACGTACGAAATGGGTGTAAAATGGGACACTAGTTCACAAATATACACTGAGCTGTACAGAGGACGATGATGTTGTGAGATCAGTCGATTAGCGAGCCAGCTATGAATCGATTGAATCCTGAGTGAAGAGGCTCACGAAATAGTACTGGTCTGTTCAATTGAGTCTGTGGAGATTCTAAACTTTGGAGTGCAGGCCTACCGACTACGTACGAGTCCTCAAGAGTGTGGTGAATGGATAACTAAGCCAACAAGACTAATGAATCGCATCTGGAATTCTCGAAATCTTATGCAGATACAGATGCCGTGGGCTTCAAGGTGAAAGATCGCCATGAAGCCATTGGATATGTGGAATGTCGATGGCGCGCACACTGATTTAGGGCCTTTGCTTGATGAGTGCGTTACGGCATTGTAATTTCTTTCTTTCCTATTCTGTATTCCGGTAACTTGGCAGAAATTGAGGCAGGTTGTATACTCACTAAACTCTATAATATCAACCCCCTTAATGTCACTCCTTCTCTTATATCCCGAAACCCTAGGGAACAGATGTTCTCAGATTATATATCACTCCTTGTTATCACGTTTCCCTTTCATACATCACAGGTTTTGACACTAAAATAAACCACCAAAGAATTCAAACCACACGCTCGCACGCATCACCTTGTCATCATTGTAATTGATGTCAATATTGCAATGTTGACTTTGTGTTATTCCATAATGTCACATGCTACACTAATTCTCTTTTATCACACATTTATGTTAACACTATAAACTCCTTAATATCACGTGCACTTTGGTTGCCACAAGCGTGATATTACAGACTTTAGAGTGTATATAGGATGTCCAATGCATTGAAGCATGTGGGATGAAAGTCAATGTGTGTAAAGTAGATGCACGTTAAATGGGTATTTTTTCCAACTAGCCCACTTGTCGTAGCCTACATACAATTACTATGAGATGGTTAGCCAATCCAAGTGGAGGCCTTAGCCGCTTTCCTCATAATATTTGGAGCTCATAAGAATATCTTATTCATCAACAAAGTGAGGATGCTCATGATCATTAAAAGGTCCTATAAGTTCCCCCACTTATGTTGACTATTGAGACTAGAATGGTTCATATTTGGAACAAATACAGTAGTCTAATTTTTTTTAAGCACATGTCTTTTTGGTGCCCATTCTTGGAGCCACTTCCAACCACATATCACTCAAATATAGTTGTTAGATCAAGGATAAGTAACTGAATCAAGTACGTCTACCTTACTACACTTTCCATTTGCGGATCCATGCATTGACGGCGACTACTTTGAACTACACCATGTGCGATATGTATTGTCACGTAGACTATAAGCGTCCATCAATTGTCAACATGACATTATTGGTCAATGTAAACTAGTTCTTGAAATGCATAATTATTTCCACTATGATATTTAGAGTAGCACATTGGATGGCTTGAGATAATAGTTTTATTGACGCCAAGTGCCATGAGGTTATGATAATGGTCAAGTGTTAGGATGACAAGCTACCTTGAAATAAGTAGAGACTTTATTTCCATTGATCAGAAGGTAAGATGTGGCAACAATTGTCGTCTGACAAGCATCATCTCCTAGTTGTAACGGCTTTTGATTAAATTGTTGTCCAAATGGGAAGTACCTATCATCAACTGGTGGCATTATGTTGCATTCAATGTAGCAGTGGTTGCGACGTCAACCCTGCCGCCAAGAGTGTGGTGGCAAACCTCCCATTTGCACCTTTTGGGAAGAACAAACCCGGAATCGATGCATTTCCAGTTCCATACAACACTTGCAACATCTGTGGCCCCAACTCATCCCAGCAAAATGCTTTCAGCCTCAAAGATGAAACCACTAAAGAAAGCAAGATCCCATATCTTGTAGTCCACACATACATGCCATCGAACTACGTACTTGGAGCATTAAACACTAGATTACAGATTGTTGCAGATCCAAGCTAAATTCAAGTTTTGTTAACAAAATGGCAAGAGGAGCTGTGTAATATGAACTCACCAGTGTTGGACTGGTATCATCGGTGTACCATTTGGATATCTATAATGAGGACTCCACTTTTTTTTTCTTGAGTACCACTTGGGTATGGGTATTTGATAGTATTTTCGTTTTCAACAACATTCGGGTATATACACAATGCAAGAACCTTCATACCTAGGTAAACTCGTCCTAATATAAATATGGTTTAGAATGGTGTTGACCCCAATACACTCTAAACTCCGTAATATCACACCTATGGCAACCAAAGTGCACATGATATTACAGAGTTTTGTAGCGTTAACATGGATGCGTGATACTACAGCTTTAATGTAGCATGTGACATTATGGAATAACACAAAGGAGATGTGAGGACAATTTGAATTCGTTCTGCCGTGACCTACGCTAGTGTGGTCCACGCCACTTGGACTTCCCAGACGATGTGGTGGATGCATGCACCAACATTCAACAAGTGGCATAAAAAGGAGAGGAAGAATAAGAATAAGAAGGTGACACTCCACATGTTGACACATGGCGCAATGCGAGGATGTGGGTTGACTTCTTGGGTGGTTTGCATTGATGACAAATTTCATGATATAAGGGAGAGAAATGTGACAATAAGGAGTGAGATTTGAACTTTGAACATCTGGTTTCAGGATATTAGATAGTGTGTGACATTATGGAGGGTTGATATTACGGAGTTTAGGGTGTAGTAACTCAAGTTTACACAGATTCTCTCACCAAACATCAATATTAGACTAGTATTACAATTTTGGAACCCATGGGAAGGTTCTTTGATGCCATTGTGGATGTTGATTATTTCATACCCATGCATTCCCCTATACAGTTGATACTCACCTGCTCAGGGGTGCGGCCAACAGACAGGGAGTTTGTGTCCACTGAAATGATGTTCCCAGTGAGCATGTGCTCCGGGGTTTCGTCGCCTGAGACCAAGACACCTTCGTCCACGGTGGCCGGGAGGGTGACTTCGCCGGTCAGTGGATCCAACACGGTCACGTTCGCACGATCGAGCTTGGACCGCATGGCCGACAGAACTTTGGTGAAATCTCCCACCGTCATGTTGTAGTGTGGAACTTTCTGCCTGCGCCGTTGGTACAGCACAGTCCGAATTGCTGAGTCTTCGGCTGCTTTCACCCCCACAAGCCCCGCGACTAACTGCCACCAACCCCAGCGTTCGGCATTCACGAGATTGGAACCTTTGATCGAATACTGACAAGTGATTATGTTGCATGGCAAGAGGAAATCAACTGGTCTCGAAATAGAGATTGAGCAGGAAGTTCCTTTAGAAGAATCAGTTAACCTGTTTCTGATCTGATATCGTCCACTGGGGTACTTAAGAATTCCAGTTTTAGACGGCCTTCGTTTGTTCTGATCAAGTACACGCTGTTTAGACAATAGAGGGAGATGTTTTCTGACACAAGAGGGTATGGTCGAACCTACACATTTGCCCCCACAAACCCCGCGACCAACTGCCACCAACCCCAGTGTTGACATTCACGAGATTGAGAGCTTTGATCTATACTGGCAAGTTATGATATTGCATGCCAACAAGAGATTGAGCAAGAACTTCCTTTGAAAGAATTAGATAACCTGTTTCCAATTTGATAGCATCCAGGATTACTTAAGAATTCCAGTTCTAGACGACCCTCGTTCGGTCTGATCAAGGAGACGCTGCTTAGATGAATACAGGGAGATGCTTCTGACAGAGGGTAGGAATGAACCCTTACACTGCGAGCACGCACTCCTCCGACGTGTTCATTGATGCCAACGTAGGCTGTGTAGCTGACATAAGGCAACATGTATGCCGCAAGTAGGAAGGCATTTCCTGAACTGTATGGGTTGAAAGACGGCCGCAGTTTGGTTCCAAAGGCTTCATTGAAAACTCCACCCCAATTGTGCCTGCTGATATCAATCTGTGGCCGGGAGATTGCCTTCTCGCCAAGATCCGCATGTATCTCCCTGTTGAAGGAAATTCACCATTCATTCTCACCACAAACTTAATTTCTCATATGTTCAGGTTACCTTCACAGTACTACATGTTCTCAGAAGAATTACGGTGATCATCGACGGTTCCGATACGATTTTGTGCAGTCGTTTCAGATTTTTAAGTGAATTCATGGGGGTGTGTCTTGGCAGTTTACCCAGTGCAATGACATTTAATGTTATTTGTTGAGTCAGTGCCGTTTCGAAATCCAGTCATATTGTCGATGTTCAGAATGTAGTGAGAGATTGTGACAATCAGATTGCAGGATACAAACATTAAGCATATTACTTTTTGGAACACCCTTGTCGTTTGTAGGATGCATTTTATAAAAATGCAACCCTTGACATTTGCTAATAAGTGTTCACCATCATCATCGAATCCTCAGGTAGGACATTCCAGGTTCACTTTGCTTTGCAGTACTTGAGTGGTGTGTTTATCAGTTTTCTCTCAGGCTGCAATTTTTGTGATATACGAGTTTAGTGATTCTACAATGTTAACCTGATGTGTCCCAGAGATTGGAGTCCAAACTCTTTGGACATGTGCTCCACAAATTTGCCCATTCGGGCTTTCTGGGCCCCAATCGGCGATGGACCGGAGATGTTGACTGCAGTGCCATTGAACTTATCCAGACCATAGCCGTAGGCAGCATTGAGGAAGAACTCTGCCTCCAAATACTCCGCATTCAACACCACGTTCAGCTCATCAACGTCACGCTTTGTATATGCGGAACGTGGGTGATGACGCCTCCTGTGGTGACCTCCGTGCTGACGTTTGGGGCATTTGCACTGGAGATCGCTTGTGCTAGCAAGTTGTTGATCGCCAGCCCCCTCGGAATCCTCAGCGATTCCACCATATGGATAACTACTTCGGGTTGCAGCAGCATTGTGATTAACCTCTTCGTCCTGGATGGCTACAGTGCTAGAAGTTTGCTCCGCGTTGGCATGAGCTGTGGGGAATGGAATTGCAACAGAGAGTATTGCGAAGGCTGAGAGAACCATCCATTTCAAAAATCTTGCCATTGTTGCACACGGAGACGACAAATAGCAGCGGCAATGCAAGAAGTGTAGATCTACTTTTGCAACAGTCTTTAGTCTTGCTTCATCGAATCGGTGTATTGCAAAATGCCTCTCTCTAATTGCGGATAACCCGAATGTCAAGCTTGTGTTTCAAGGAAATTGCAGAGTGACCGAAAGCTGATGGAAATACTGGCAGAAGTCGATATCCTATGTAAACACCATCATTGGTGTGGGTTGAAATACTGCGCATCTGAGAGCTCAAGTCGTGACTCCATTCCCACACAGGTTTCAACAGCTTTTGAATCGTCGGAAATATCTGGAATTGTATCGAAAATGCTACCTACATCTCTTGTATTCAAACTGGGAATCACTTAATTTCAGTCTAGAATCTTGCAAGTCCCTTACCAATATCAATGCCCTCGCGTGTGTGTGTGGGGTTGTGCTACGCGCGAGTGTTTGCTGAAGCTCCAGGTCACACAGAAACTTCAAGGGAAGAGGGGTAGTTTCGTGGGACGTAGGTGCTGGCAGTTAGCAGTTACTTCCGTTACATTCATTCCCTGAATGGGTTTTGTGAATACATCCAGAGTCACATGCAGATTTCAACGTCCGTCCAGTGAATGGAAGGTTTTGCAACCCCAAACGACAAAAGTAGCATTCAAGATGATAACTCGGAGCAAAGTGAACCAATGATGAACCTCGGTTCAGAAAGTAGGCGACAGTCATCCATTACAATTGCTACACAGTAACACAGAACGGAGTCCATCTGTGCTGGTAAAACTACAGCCCAACAAGACGATCATTATCTGTCGAGAAACGAATTACACATGGAACGAAATGCTCGGAAAACAAAATATCCATTACAGGTCGGAAACGTTAACCCTAATCAGCTTTGATGGCACTACTGAATGCCCTGATTTTCAAGGCAGTGATCTGAAAGTGAGTATCTTCTGCAGATTCATATATATTTATCAAATGATGTTAACACGATTTGTAGAACACAGAACAGATTCCATCTCTGCAGGTAAGTTACAGCCCAATGAGATGATCAATATCTGTCGAGAAACGAATTACACATGGAACGAGATGCTCGGAGAACACAGTATTCGTAACAGGCTGCAGCCAGTTTCCAATTCTGACATCGAAAACGTTATTTCACGTGGCCCTAATCAGCTTCGAGGACACTACTTAATGCTCGGATACATAATGCAGTGTGATCCGAGATGGAGTAGTCTCTTCTTCAGATTCAAAGAGTCAGCAATTCATGTCACAATTTGTAGAACACGCACTTGAAATGTGCAATGAAGAGTTAGGGAATTAGGGTTGGATGCTCATGTCACATTGCCACTCATTATCTGTGCTTGTTGGCTCGGTGAGTGACCTTCCGCCGCTTCGCTCGTGGCTTGTCACTGCTGCCCCCACCACGCTTAAAAAGTGAGGACAAACCCTTGGATTTGGCTGGCTTCCGCCCTCTTCTCGTGGATTTCTCGCTTGTCTTACCGAGACCTACCGTGTAATCCTCCTCGGGTTCATCCTCTGCGATGTAGCTGTGCGCTATCATCTCCATCTCTGCTTGCTCAATTCCCACTCTTTCCCTAAACTGCTCTTCAAGCCCGGCTTCTTCCTCTTTTTGTTCAGGATGTTGTTATCTTTCCTCACCCAAAGACGCTCTTCCTCCTCCCTCGTCTCCCCCTTAAACCCTGTGGATTTCTGTGGCAAAATGATGATATCTCTTCCTCGCCACGCACTCACACCGTAAGCTACCTCACAAGGCTCCGATTCTTATCCCGAAGTAGTGGTAGTAGGCGAAGAAATAAACAGAAGAACGAATCCCCACCGAAAAACGCTTGAAACGCCACACCCTTTCAACATACCCTATGATTCCCGAACAGCAATTTTGACCAGTCTTGCCACCACAACAATATATGAGCGAAAGCTATTGGACAGCAACTGTAATGAATAAGGACTAACTCGGACAAGTCTTGCTCATAATTGATCATCTCAGCACAATATGAGAGAAACTGCCGCTCTGAGCTCAATTTACAAAGCTCGCATGAACATTCTGAAGCAAGAGACCATAGATTTGTTTGATAAGAGGTCTTAGATATGTTTGCAGTTACTTCAACTGTACATGAAATTGGATATCATTTACTCTGCTACTACTGATCATTGAAGGAAGGAAGATGATCAAAAGAGAAGACTCACATGTAGCAAGCTGCAGTTTACCACACACCAGGGGAGGTACTGTAAATGCCAGACATCATCCTTTACTATTAATCATTACAAGGAGCACAAATACCAATGAACCCCCAGCACATCCGGTTCCCGGAAGGACATCACAAGGTTCGGCAATGTGAAAATTCTATTTGCCGCTATCACCAGCCTCGTCCAATATCATCATTTCTAGGTGAAGTCTCTCTCCACTTGCTTTCTCAACTTGTGTTGGAAATGAAGAAAATATATATTGTTGAAGATGCTCAACGTTCATCAGCAACTTTCATACAGATGTGGCCACCTTCCTTCATGTTCCCTCCAACGTTTAATCTTTGCGTGGTAATTACGTACCACTATTCGAGAATGTTGAATGTCCCTTGGGTACATGTTGAATGTTTTAAGCTTGGTGCAGCAAAAAACATAACCCACGCTCTCGCCGCACCATAAATCAATGCTTTTGCAGATAAACAAGGGAGTGAGTTATGTTTTCCTTCGTGGTTACAACTGGCCACATTCTGAAATCACTATGGGAATCCGTGGTGTTTCATCTTCCTCGATTGTGCTGCTATTTATTCGTTCCACAACTTCCATACCCTCGATAACTTCACCAAACACCACATACTGGCCATCAATTTCTGGGACAGCATCCACTGTGATGAAAAACACGGATCCGTTTTTGTCGGGGCCCATGCTATCCATAGCCAGCAGTCCTTTCTGAAATCCAACAAATTCAATACACAATCATATCAGGTTTTGAAGTCAGCTAAACCATAATTCCAGGCAAATGTATCGCATATGTATAGGCAGGTTGATTTTCATCCTGTTTTAAAACAGGTTCCCGGAATAGCAATTGTATGTAACAGATTGGAGTAAATAAGTTACTCGCATCTATGCATAAGATACTAGTGGGTCACATGTATTTACCAGAAAATACCCACATAACATAAGCCTGTGAAAACTTCCATATCATATAAGAGACAAGCGCAATAAGTTTGGGAGTAAGTTTCATGTGACTCAAAGTCGGTGAGTTGAAAAATTCACCTGGTCAAACTTATCATCGCGTCTCTCAGTCGCAAATGTGCTCCCATATATTGATACTACTTCACCTTCCTTCCCATTGCCTTCTGCAACCACATATTCATTATTTAACTTAGTCATCAAAGAACCTCATTGACTTCCTCCAACCCAACAGAAGCTCCACAATAAAAAAATGGCTGTTCCAGAGGCGACCATTTATCAAGGGATAACCATTTATCGCCATTTATTACAAAGGGATAAGCAAGGTGACGAATGGTTCACCTCCTGGATAGTAAGGGAGGGCACTCCAATGTAAGTTTGCTAACATATATAGTTACGGGAGCCTGAACAGCAGATACCCTACCAGATGCTAAGAGCGTGTCATTCTCTATTTGCATTGCAGTATTCTTCATACAGGAATATATATCCCTTCAGGCCCCCACAAATTTTCCAACATGACTGACAATGCTCTGCTGTTCAGACCCTGGGCTACAAACATGAACAATTTGAAATATGAGGATGTTCTTCACCTTGTACCCTTCTTCTGATTAACTTTAGTTATGAGTATACAACAATTTAATTAGCACCACAATACATACCAGCTTAATACCTTGGTGAGAGGAGTGGATGACTTACTAAGAATGTCACCGCCCTGCACAAGCAGCCCATGAACTACACGATGGAAAGTAGTATTCTTATAATGAAGGGCAACCCCCTTTTCATTCACTCCCAGCTCCCCAGTTGCCAGACTCCTAAAATTTTCTACAGTTCTCGGTGCCTGCACAATATTGTTGACAATGTCCCAACCCACCAGCTCAGTTAAGGAAATCCGCACCAAAACATACATAATACTTGACAATCTAAATTAACAAACCTAGATTAATATGGAGAAACAAAACTCCTTCGGCCTGAACTCCAAAACTGATACAAATTCAAATGCACCTGCCATTTTACATCAAGCTGCAATTACTCCTTGACACAACAATGTACAGTTTTCCTTGTCTAATCCTGCATCAACCCTTGTGAAGTCCAAACTCACTAGTGGATGAATGGTTGAGAAGAGGATAGGATCAACTCCACATGGTTGAGATATCTAATCAACCCAAAATAAGATCTATTTTCAACTATCAAACCCATTATGTCTCTCATAACATGTCAAGTATCAAACCTATCATGTCTTTCATCCGAACATGAACTCGTGGAATTGGCTGTTTTCACTTGAGATGGAAATGGAGGCTATAGAATTACACTGACCAGTCAATGGAACTCCTCGTTCAAGCGTGCACCCCAAACCCTAAACCCTGAACCCTAGAGTGTGTCCCAGATGCAGAGTGAATCGTTTCACTACACCGCACAAACGGCCTAAAGAAGGTCGATTCAGATGTTCAACTCTAGCTGTCGCGACTACTAGACCTTCTGAAGCAACTATGATGCAAACTGGATGATTTGCAAGTGAATTCCTGACAGCCAATTTATAAAATCATCGAAATGTCAACAAAATGGTATAACAACCAACTGAGGATCTCTTTATTTCGTCGACCAATCTACAAGAACCCTTAATGTAGTGCGCCAGACAAACTATGCATGTGGGGCCATTGATTCTTCTTAAAACTGGACTAAAAATGCATGATCATGACCGAATGTTCCGTGACCTGCACCTGCTTGTACAAGAACGCAATGTCTTGTTAGAGGTGATATTACACATTGAGACAGCAGTTTTTGGGCACGAGATAGTTGCTCGAACATCAGACCCTACCTTCGCACGAGGAACTTGTGCCCAGGTGTCGCAATTACAAGGGAGCCCGATCTATGAAGAAACAGAGGTGGTTGAATCCTAGGCTCCAAGTTCGGATTAGACTCATAGCTCGAAGGCTAAAAATGCATGGATTCGAGTCGCAGGAATGTATAGGCAGCCGAGAAATCGAAGACACCCGGCGAATCTCCCTAACTGCACAGAATTCAGGACTCCACTCCCGACATAGAAGAAAAACTACTGATGCTCATTTTCCAAATCCATCCGGAATCAATTTCGAACGCACAATTCATCGTCTCCCTTTCGCACATTGTGGAACCCCCCCTCCCTCTCAACCAAAAAGTAGGAGGTGGGATGACACGACACGAAGAGCAGGCAAAGTTTGGGGAGCATAAGGGTACCTTCTTCTCGTAGAGCAGGAAGATGATGCGACCGCCGAGCTCGCCGTCGAAGGTGACATCGAAGAAGACACAAATATGGGTGAGGCATGCACGCCCCTCGGGCCCCAGAGACTGCTGATGATGTGCAATCCTTCGTCCCACATCGTACGAAGACGACGGTGACTGCTTGCGTCCTCCTCCTCCTCCTCCTGCTCCTCCTGTGCCTACAAGTCTACCGTACCCCACAATCTGAAAGAAGGCCACGACCCCCAGCATGGCGGCAACTGTGAGCAGCAAGCTCCTCTTGTCCCGGGACAGCGCCATAGCCACATGGATTGGGCCACCCTTGACCCCCCTACCCTCTCCAATCCCTCCCACCCTTCCCTTGCCCCACTCCAATCTCAGCTACAAAATCAACCTTTCCTCCATATTGATTCAGATTGTCTGCCACACTTCAATCCTGCTTCCCGCAGCCTCCAGATCCGGAAGGGTTAGGGATCCGGGGATCCGGGGCACCTAGCGCAATGCATAAGGATTCTTGCAGGAAAGCACACACGCCACGACAAATTCGAAAGAATTTGTGAGATCAGACACTACTTCGCAGATGCCAAACATGTGTTGGTGGCATAAATCCCAGTTGCCTGCCACTTCTGCGAATCTCTCTTGAAGAAAAAGAAGAATAAGATGCACCGAGCTCCTACTCCGGCGTCTACCTTGACAAATCCCAGCTCCCCATCACGTACAAACAAAGAGCACAAGAATTTCCTACCTTCTACTCACTCCTCCCCTGCTCTCCCCATAAGCCAAACTTAAGTTACTTACCCTCCTCACACCCACTACAGGTGTCTCACTTCCGACCGACCTCGCGGAACAACTACTTAGATCCCACTTTCCCTTCGCGAAAATGCTAAGTTATTAACCTTCACGGCGCACACACACACATACACACGCACGAGGGAGGAAACACCGAAACGGACAACAACAAACACAAAAAAAGCAACTTGCGCTCCGCTCTCTCCGGATGACCTGGCAGCTGAGTGCCAGACAGCAGTTGAATCAATTACTAGAGCGAATCGTTCTTCAAGAGGAATGAATGAGCTTGAAAGCAGGCCTCCAATCCACCATCAAGTTCCAAACACCGCCTAACTTAACTATTAAGTTCACCTCCCCAGCTTCAAACTTACTACACACAGTAACAACTTAGTAGTCTTTGCTGTGGCGGGATGTTTGCTGACACGAAGTCCACTTCTCCTGCATGCACAACAACACACAGGCCCCGATATCGGATGCTTCGGTGTCGGATCCCCCCTCCCTCTCTCTACACTCTCTCTCTCGCTCTCTAATCTCTCTCTCTCCCACCTCCCAAGAGCATTATTAAACTTAATAATAAGTTTAGAATCTTATCTACCAAGTGACCGAGTGAAGTGAGTCCTTCTCTCTGACTTTCTCTCAGCTAGTTAAGCAGAACCCCCGAACAACCAAGCAGCCTGTGAATTGGGGGGGGGGGAGGGTATCTCGGAGCCTACCCATCCACATAAGCTTAGCGGCTGTGCAGGTAGATTCAGAAACGTATTTATTACAGACCAGCGTAGCTGTAGAAGTAGTACCGCAGATAGCTACAGTGCAGAGTGACAAAAGTGGGGCTTTTGGGGCAACAATTGAAGCTTTGGAGCTTTGGAAAAGAGGGTGACTGAGTAGGTTATGATGGGCTCATCAGGAGGGAGGCGAGCAATTTGGCTGTACACTCAAGTGATCTCTTGTGTGAAAGATGCCGCCCGGTTTGTCCCTGCCTACTCCGGGTGGGTGGGTGTCTGTGTGTGTATGTGTGTGTTGTTTTCTGTCCACGTGCTTATCGGACACCTACTTACTGCTGCTCGAGTGTGTACCCCATGAACAGAGAGAACCGACCGTTACTTTCCAAATGAACCTGTTGATGAGTTTGAGGAAAAACCAGTCGAGGTTCAAGACTTCACTTCAGGAAAACTACCGGATGATCCCAATTAGTGTGTGTTACTATTCGGAGTTACGCAGCACTACAACTGTTTCATGAGGCTGTGATGTTTTACGGACCAGAGTCATTTATGTTGCTCAATGCTCCGAACAAACCTATCGAACTTCCATTCGTAACAATTGAGCTCATGAGTAAGAAGTTACCGCACTGTGTAATTCCGAATACTACTAACACGCATTTAAAATGGGGATGATCAGTCAGTGCACCGACCGCTTCAGAGGAATCTATCATAATATGCCTCCAATTAGTCAAGAAAAACCCCCGAAAGATCATGACGTGTGACCCAAAAATGCACCGGGAGACTGGTGCACGAATACGAGTGAGGTATTGAACGTGAGTGATCTCAACTCAAACGTGGCAGCTTGTTGAGGTGTCCAAGGTTCCGAGTTCAAAGCTCAAACCTACCATGCGCAAGGTACAAGAGTTACTGCTGTGTGTTCATATATTATCTAAAGTAACTTGCGAAGAAATGATGCAGAGCTGCAAACGTATGCTTGTCTCACACCGGCCTTGCGTCAACGAAAATGCGTGGAAAGTGGGAGGGGTTCATGTTTACTATGGTGTGGGAGTCGACCTTATTTAAGCCCTCAAAGGACCAAGGGGCTTGATGTACGGCCACATAGTACACAATTTCTACGAGCTTCAATAAGTCTAAAAATCAACATGTTTATTGTTTTTGGATTTTGGATTTTGTCTTATGCATATTCTTTTGTCAAAGTGGGAATAAGGAATCTATTCGCACATAATATTGATGAACAAATTACCAAGCATGTGTTTTGCATCCAAGGACACCCGAATCTTCAATAATAATAAGATATTCAGTTGTTTTGGGAAGTGCACTAGAAAAATGAGTTAATTCTAGATTTAAGGTCATTTTTTACACATTTCATTACACACAATGGAAGGATGCAGTTCGAATACATGTTTTTGTGCATGAAGATACCCAAATTGGTAGTATTAAACAACGAGGGGTTAAGCCTTAAGGGACCATGGAATACGTGTCGATTTGTACGAGCCCCCGACAAACATGAAAGTAATGTTTTCCTTTTCCCTATGGTATTGAATCTATATCTAATACAATTTTCCATAAAGATGAAGTGAGAAATTAATCATATGTGAAAATTGTAATTAGTTGTATGGGGTATGTGTTTGACTATTTTCATTAATACAAGCTTAAATATCTCTCTAATTCATTTTAGATATATACATATATAGATACACCTCGAGCTTACAATATCAAGAAGTAACTTTAAGCCCCCGCGATATGACACCTTGAGACTTAAAATAGGCCACTTGGTCCTTTAAGTGTAAAAGTAGCATTTCCAAATGTTTGTCGTGTGGATTGCTAATGAATGTATGCAAACTATGTGTGTTGTATGATAGGCAAATATATACAAAACAAAACAACACAAAACAAACCAGATACAATGTGATGTGAGACATCTCTTTGTGGATCCTAAAGAGAAGTTGACGGGTGGAATGTTCACAACACCTACCGAGGGGAGGGGAGAGGGTGAAAACATTGATAAATATCGCAAATTCCAAATGTTGTCATTTTAAGCTAAATCAACCCCTAATCAGGGTTAGAGACCCCAAAATTAGTCTAGTGAACTTAAATTGGGGTGAACCGGCAACCAACTTGTAAGGGGTGGTCAATTTTTACTATTGCCCCCTTAGCATGTCTTAGGAAACTAAACCATAAGTTGATTAGGTTTATGTCACGATAACTTTCAAACTACCTATAGTTATTTTGTGGTAAGGCATTAAAATGGCAGGCCCGTTCCTTCAAATACCGTGTTGAGAGAATAATAATATCCATTTTTTATTCTTTATTATGTGTGTATCTAATTAAGTTTCTGTTAATAATAGGTAACTTGTTTTCTCCTTCCTTTTACCACATCAAATAGCCTCAAAAGTAAACATTAGTAAGAGGATATGATGTTTTGTGAAGAGTTGCTTAACCCATGGACCAAGAGTTTCTAAGGGCCCTTGAAAATCATCCAAAGGCCGCGCATGTGGAAGCTAAATATGCAATTATGTAATTGATGGGCCCTCCAAACTTAATGTGAAGCAAACATGGACCATGGTGAGGGAGTGATGTCATTGCAAAGAGTGACATTACAAAAGAGAGTGTACTGTGGCGGAAAGTCAAATTGCAATGTCATTGCGAAGACTCCCAACAAGATATTCTTAATTTATGCAATGTAGGAAAGGTACACGAGGTGGCAAAAAGCACAATTTCCATAATTATGAGGGAATTTGTAAAATGATAAGGAAACATTTGCGGTTGGTTTTTGTGCAACTCCCAAGTCAATGAAAGTTCAAAATGTTGGCAAAGGAGTTTGAAGCAATCTATGGAGTACATCACCATTTGAGTAATTGATGTACCACACATGCCAATTCTCGCACCAATAATTGGAGGGGAGGATTTTTGATGTTGAATGTCTTTCTATTTGGCATCACTTTAAGGCATTGTAGTCACAAAATATGAATTGTTGTCTCAAGTATTCATATACGCCAAGCTAAATGCCATTGCGTAAAACATCATTCAATTAGAAAGACAACTTATAAAGATAAACAATGTAATGTTGACAATTAGCAGATGTGACATATCTAGGCCTCTAGGCTACTTAGGTTAGATGCTTCGCAAATAGTGTACATGACACGACATACCACAAAGAATGTATAGGGCATCTTCATTGTTGCCTCTACAATGCCCTCCAATTCTTATTGCAAAGCAATAGCCACAAAAATTTATAGCATTGAAAAATGTTTGACTAGGGTAGAAGAACCTCTAGTTTCATCACCAAAATAGAGTTCCTTTTCATTTTGGTCTCCATAAATAGAATTTCACATTGACAAAAGTTGAGGGAGATGTGTGGAATGCATACATGATCATTGTACCTCTTCCCCCTCTAAAAATATGGTATGCAGGCATTATTCAATCGCCTTTCTTAATCAATTTACTATTTTTGGGGAATGGTGGGTGGTGCGTGGTGGGTGTGGATCTAAGAACAAACACCACACATACATGTTAAAGGAGATTGGCCTACGCTTTCAAAATTATTAACTACTCTACACTCAATAGTCAAGATAAATCATAAAACTTAGTATTCATATAATAAGGTATTAATACGCAATGTGCACTCCGATTAGCATGGCCAAATCAGTGGAGGTTCGATTGTTTTGTATGTTTCATCATAGATTTGCTAATGCAACACAAATGGCAATACACAAGTTTGATCAACCACAACACAATAAGCGAACATTTAATGTTCACTTACTACTCATAAGTAGGGAAATATGATACTAGTGCCAAATTACATATCCTTTATATAACTTTGAAGGGGGCTCATGATGCATCACATTTAAAGTAAACTCGGGATTGCACCCCCTTCATATTCAAATTGAAAGGGTGACAAATGCAAACATTTTGTGATGAATACTACAATCTTGGCTTCAAAGTCCTAGCCCCACCGAATAGGTGGGAGGAGTTGAAGAATGTTATAATACAAGATGGAGAAGAAGAAAACTAAGTAACCAATAACACCCACATACCTCAATGTTGGAAGGAGATGTTGCGAGAAGGGTAGAGATGCTATGACCTAAGGTATGTGGGTGTTATTTGATTATTTTTTCTTAACTCGACATCTATATTTGATTGGTGTGTGTCTTGGTGAGGATCAACGGGCAAACACAACAAAGACAACACATATAACAAAGATCGGACTATGCCTTCAAATTTTATTAGCTTGTCCACACTCAAAACTTAGCACATTTGGGAGGACGTATCTATTCATGTAAGAAATCAACAAACATGCACTTCCACTATCCACAACTAGATGGAAAGAAATCCAAACTGCAACTTGATTTTTATTGATGCTTCATCGTAGATTTGATAATGTAACTCAAGTTTTGTTTTATGAATCTAATTGGTAGAAATTGGAGCACGACAAATGAACCAAATAACACCCACATACCTTATAAGGAAAACCCCTTCCAACTTAGTTGGGGTTGGGTGCCAAAGCACGTCGGGAAGGCTTGGGATATATTCATGGCATCTATGTAAACTCATCCATTATGGATGAAGGGGCTCCACTATATATATATATCCCCTACAAGATCGAGAGTTGACTCGTTCCGATTCGACAACATTAGACTAATTTGGGGCCTCTGAATCTATTTATGAAGTCCACTTATGTAGAAATAATTAGTTACAAGTTATAATATTATTCAATACGTTTTCTCTTTGCAATAGATGGGTTTAAGGGCCGCTTCACACTACGGCTGAAGGTCGAGAGGCCGTCCATTTTCATCAATCAAATTGCAAGAAACCAAGAATTCATCCTATCAACCTTTCACACTAGAGGCCAAAGTTCAAAGGCCATCACAATTTAAAATGCCTACATGTCAGTATTTTTGACCAATGCGATGGACTCTTGAAGGAAGGTTGGGCCGGACATGAATGGAACCCAAACTATGGTCGAGAGGCTGTCGATTTTTTTTCATGAAAAATTAGAAAATTGACAAGATCTTGACCGTTAGATTGGAGGGGGTGTTTTGGGCAAGGAATAGAGTGGGATGCTCCTTCTTCCTTTGGACTTTGGGCTTGGCCTTTGGAGGCTTCACACTATGCCCGGCCCAAGGCTCCAATTCCTATACAATAATCTCCCGCTTAAGTACGCACTTTGAACCATAGCCGTTGGTGCGCACTTAGTTGGTTGATGTGTATTTTACTCATATCCCTTTTCTAGACCCTTTGATTTGATGAATCACAACGGGAAACGGATGAAGCCTAAGGCAACCCGCTTGACTGAAGTCCAACGATGTGAAATCATTGCAAAGTTCAACAAGCCGAACGCACCGAGTAGGCGGGCACTAGGGCCAGAGTATGAAGTTAGTGAAGGCGCCATCCGGAAAGTTTGGGACAATCGGGAGAACATATTGCAACGAATCATTTGTTGCGAGAGCCTATCGAGACATTTGTTGAATCTGAAAGTGCTACTAACTTCAAAGGCTTTGAAGCTCTACACAACATTGTTCTCACCATCGACAAGCAATTGCTTTGCTATGATGTTCAACCGGAAGTTGTCAAAAATATGTATGATGAACTACAACGATCATTTGAGACGTTTTAGCAAAACGTTAACAAACTAACATTGAATGTCAAGCGTAAAAAATCCATGTATTCGCAAAAAATGACTCTACATGACATGTTCAAACAATAAAGTGTGAACCCAGATTTTTGTCAAAAAAATTGCGCACTTAACCGGGATGCGTACTTCAACAAGTGCATACTTAAGCGGGAGATTACTCTACTTCATTGGCAATCTATTTTCAGCCCATTTCTTTGGACTCTCAACAAAGTTTGGCCATTCAATCCCACGGCCTCTCGACTTGGACGGCCATAGTGTGAAGAGGCCCTAACTAGACCGGGCCACGGAATCCCTAGCAGGTCAGGAATGAACTTGGCAAACGAGCCTACAACAAACAAACGGGATCAGGCTTATACATATATAGTCTGCATCAATACCTCGTAAATTTGTAGTATTATTTCTATTATTCTTCCCCTGCTACTGTCTCTGCCAATGAGCCCAGTGCTCACTACTATTTGCATGCCAGCCATCCTCCCTCCACCTTTAATTTGAAAATATCCACCTGGGCACACTATGATGTTGTAAGATTTATGCGTTTTATTTTTATTTTTATTTTTTCCCTGACAGGCATTAACAACACTCACGCATCGCTTGTGGGTAACGAAATGGGTTAGGGTAACATAAACCTGTCTTAAATGGTTACCTTTGTTGTTGTTGTTGTTGTTGTTGTTGTCAACTTTGTATTTTAGAGTTAGAGTTTCTCTTGGGTCCATGATAAGAGATTTAAGCAACAATACTGTATGTGCAATATAATGAGCTTTCATCTTGTTATGATTTTTCAAAGTCAGAAGCAGTAGAGGCGTAACACGACCAAGTAGCCTCCACCCCCTCTCCCCTCTCCCCAACTATTGTATGTTGAATATGAAGCATGGAATGGTTAACAAATCCTAAGCACGTAGTTCAACCTCTTTTGAAAACGTGTGTTTTTTTAGTGTGTGTGTTTTTTTATTGTGTGTTTTTATATCCACATCTAACCACACACCGCTCAAGTACATGTGTTCAATTAAGATAAGCAACCGAATTAGGTGCTCACCGCATAGGCTTAGGGCAAAGTCCAAATTTTCTATGCCAATTGTATTGCAAACAAATTAGACTTCACCAATTTTGGCAAAGGTTTGGACGGGGTCTCTCAACATGATGTTCGCTGAGCACTTCCATGTGAGTGGAGTGGGGAGGGGGTGAGGGAGCCTCCCAACATGTAAGTGAGGATACGTGTTTGTTGTTCAACATGCTTGAATGTGGCTTGAAGGTTTGAATATTAAGAATATGCCATCATGAAAACATTTAGGGTAACATAAGAAATATCGGGCATAACATCAGTTAGCAACGAGAGAGGCTTCCATGCCCAAAAATAGTTATGCAAGTTTGAGTTACAACAATTTTAGCAGGTTGCATTAGAAGCATGGTAACTTTGAGAGCTTCGCATGTCAATTGTTGGAAGCCCTTGGTGTGGCCCACACCTCTAGCATGAATAAGCAAGTAGACTTGGCATGACTAATTGATTGCCTTGTTGGTGCCAAGGTCACATTGCAAGCCGAGTAGAGTCATTACCCACCACCATGGACTCAGTCTAACATTGTAGTGCGGCACAAGTAAATGTCGTGAGATGCCAAAACATAACAACCCATATTCCGTGGCCCCATCCAAATTATGGTGGCCTACTGGCCAATGCTATGGGTCCACACCAACAAATTTATGAAACAAAGTTGTGTACCGTTTGCTTTGCAACCTTAAATCTCCCTTTTTGATATTTACGAAATTTTGTACGTTTTGGATATAGCACAACTTGTCCCTTTTGTGTTGAAGATATGAAACCCACATTTTGAAGATTTCCATTTAAAACTAAAGTCCATTACCAATGTTGTAACAAAAAGGTAGTCAACTCCTCTAATTTCCCCTATAGTTGTGCCAACCATAAATTTTTACCCTCCGGATAGAAAATTAGCACATTTCCATCTGGAAGGGCACATGTGGGGGGGGGGGGGGTCAACTCTTCTCATTCAGTGATTTAGGGCCACTTGGATGGCACATCTAAGTGTGCCTAAGAACAAACTAAACTCTCGACTTTGTACTACTCAATGTACACGTCATATGTGAAGGCGTCTTTTGGGGGTTTATGTTAAAGTTTGCATCTAATATGGCAAGTTTATTGGATGTTGAAGCGTCTAAAGGAAACAAGAAAGACATGTTAAAATATCTAACAAATGCTCAAATGTCATGCAAAGACAAAATTGTGGACCTCAAGAGGACCTTTCATCGGTGTTACTAGTCGTTGGTTGGCCGGCATTGAACACTACATGAATTACATTGGTCTTACCGTTAGTTGCTTGCCAATGGTAAATCTATAAAATTGGGCTTAGAATCTACTCTCACAAGAAACCAAAATATTGTAGACTTCAATCGATCACATTTGCAAACTGTCAAAACCATCTACAAGCTCCATAACATAACAATGTTAAGACCCGGGTAAGTTAATTATTCTGCCTAAACAAGTTGCCTATGTAGGCTAGAGTAAGATTCTCAACAGTGTTATGAAGCGGTAACTTTGGGCATGTTTACACAATAGCTAGTAGGCCATGGTTCTTGGGAGTCCTTGAATTTTCATTGGTTGAGAGTGTCATGGACCCTCGGCAGGGGGGGGGGACCGGCCGCAAAGTAGAAACCGCATGAGAACAACTACATGGTGTTTTTTATTCAATGGCAAGATAAATTATAAAAACTTTGGATCTACCATAGCCTACTTAAATTATGAAACATGTGATTATACATATTTTAGCATAAGGGGAAAAATCCCCACTTTAGGTTTGAGGTAGAAAAAAATTAGTATGAAAAAAATATTGGAGGGATTTTTAAAAATAAAAATAGATTGAGTATATTCATATATAATACATGCAAAATGAATGAAAATTGAACGACTTGGTTATGATGTGTACACTCTTCTTTCACCAGTATATAGCAACGTGGATATATGCCATGCCATATTGGAGTCTTAAGTTTGCCTTCGTATGGAACGAGTAAATCAAAAATTTATAAGTAATTTAACGTCGTTTGAAATAGTCTAGGTTTTCTTTTATAATTACCTATAGGGTGTTGAATATTTGGTGAAGTTGCTTTTTTTTCTACTAAAAGGGTTCCCTAAAATCCAAATGAGGAGGTAATTAGCCCCCATAAAAATGCCCTTTGTACACACATGGCTACATAACATAAGAGGGAGTGACCCCCCCCCCCCCCCGAGCATGGACCTCCGTTTTAGGTTTACATGTGGGTGGTTTTGGATCATAGTCCATAACATTTTCAGTGAATGAAAAATCGACATGGAATCCCACATGGCAAGTATGGAAGATGTTGGTTGGGATTGTAGGGAATCTTTTGGAGGCGGCTCTTGAAGCTAGGCATGAAGGAATTTGGGGGGGGGGGGGGGGGCAAGGGACACTTAAAATTACATATTCTAATACTATTCATGCTTAATTCCGTATGTGATTATTGGAGCTATTGTAGAAGGTTGTTTAATGCGTAACAACTGTACAAGACATTTTATTGTGTAATAATTTTCTATAGTGCAGTAAATGAAGCTATTTCTTTTTTCTAAATCGTTGCTTACAAATAGAGCTTGCATGCTCAAAACTTGTTGAATTAGCATATACAAACACCAATACACAAACAAATCTACAAACACTTTCTTTCTTCTCTCCTTCACGACGCATTATCATTTTTAATTAGATTATTGTGAGGTCTTTTTAATGATCCCATTTGGATTTACACTAAGGGCGTGTGCCCTCCAAAGGACCATGGGTCGTATTTCATGGACTTCTCTATATAAGGCAGAAAAAACCAAAAAACGATGAATAACCACTCTTGGTGTACTAGACTAGGGATACATTGATTCTTGTGTAGACCCAAAACAACTAATTGTAAAAGCGGTAGCCCAAAAAGGATGCAATGATTGGATGGATAGGTGTCGTTCCACACCACTTGCGATCACTTTTGGGTGCCATGGAGTTAATTATTTTGTGCTCGTTCATATGCAGAGTAGCATAGTTTGATGCTCAAATTAGGGAGACTCCACTATACAAGCAGGGGAGGTTTTATGTATTTACTCTCCTCTTTGGAAAAATGTAACTGCTTATTTACATGAAAACAACCATGAAACAACTTGCATTCCTCCTCGATCTATCTACTACATCTTTGAAAAGTAATGCACAAATCGCAAACCACTCTTTATGACCAAATCAACTTACTTTCGCCGTTTTCCGCATTTCTACTTTATCGTCTCATCCAAAATGCAAGGTACCATGGTCACTTAAGCGCCATGGCCTAGCAATGCCGCCTTTCGTGTAAACAGAGCCATATGCACAAATGTGAAGAAACTCTTGGAATCTAAGGTCCTGGAAACAGGGCCCAAGGAAGCGATTCCGAAAGGCTTGACTGCCGGCTCAAGAATCTTGTTCCGGTCTTGTTCCCTTCCATTTGAGGCTCTAATGGACTCACGAATTCATCATGCAAAACGACGTTCAAGAAGAGACACCACTAGAGTCTAAGTGCACTCTACTTACACTGGACAGGAGAGCCTCTGACATGCACTTCTACAGATTGGAACTTGGAAGTAGTCAAACCATAACTTCTGGGTTCAAAAAATAATTGCACTCCTTCTGACTTGGAAGAGCGGTTGTTATAAAATACATAACAATCTCAGTCATAATCACTGACGAACCGTATGTAGAAACTCTGGCGTCAGTGCCTGGGAAGTTTTTGGGCATATAGCTAGAGCAGTGATCGGGGAGGATTTTTGGGCATGAACGGTTGAGATCCAACCCTAATGTTTGAAAGTCGAACCGGGTACATGTTGACATCCGCCGGTTTTCCTTTATTAAGTCGGGGTATATTTTTCTATAAATTTCTCTAAAATGAGCGGTAATTATCCTGCAGTCTTGAACTTCGACCAGTTATTTCTCAAACTCAACCGATTCACTTGTAACTAACTGCCGGTTCTCCTCGATCGTTGATATAGAGTGCGTCAAGATCCTAGCTAGTGATTCTAAATCCAGCCGGTTACATGTGGACATCTTCTTCCGGTTTTGCTTTCATTCATTTGAGGAGGTATATTCGTCTCTACATTCCTCTAAAATGATCTGTGATTCTCCTCAAGTCTCCAACTTCAACCGCTTATTTCTCAAACTCAACCGTTTCATCTGCAACTAACCTCCGGTTCTCCTCCTCCAGCCCTGTCCGGCATAGAATACTTAGAATGGTGTTGATGTTATGAGCATGCAGTCCAATGTCTTTTAAACATATTTTTTTTGGCACTTGTTGTTGGAGCCACACCAAACCACGTATTACTCTAAGCAAGTATATGTTTCTAATAAGAAAAGTAGCCGAATAAGGGTTGTTTCCCTTGTTCCTAAGTTAGTGAGATTTTGTTTTTGGTTGTCTCTGGCATAACATTGCTAGGTAGGAAGGTTGCCTACCCTTCCCACTCAACCCTTAAGGGTCAAGAGGCCCGAACCGGGTCTCTCCATGCACAACATGTATTTGAACTACGTAGTCTCATTATAAGCATCGTGTCAAAAGTGGCATGTCTAAAAATAGATTAACATTGAAATATGATTTTTGGGTTGGTTAACAACCTCGATGTTATTGTAGATTTTAGTTCAAATACGCAAATTGGATGTCCTTGGATGCAAATACATAAGTTGTATTTTGATAATCAATGTCAAGTACAAGTATGTTTCTATTCTTTCCTTGAAATCATAAAATGTACTAAATAAGGTTTCAAACCCATAGATATAGAATGTATAAACTCGGTGAGGCATGTATAAATGTGTATGGCAGTATATTGAGACCATATGTCCTTTAAGGGTTAAAGGGAACCAAGGCTCAGCAATGGTTTTTAGTCCACCCTGCCATGTCTTGTGTGCTTTGGAGTAGCAACCATGCCCACAATTCAAAAGCCCCACATCATGCCAAGAAGCTCTCCCAATGCTTCACGTGAAGAAAAAGACCTTGGTCAAGCGGCAACATTTCCTCATATTTGTTGGTTTACCCCCCCCCCCCCCCCCTGGCATGGGAGGAGGCAACATAGCTTGGCAATGTTATGGAAGGCATTTACACACACGACATTGTTTATTTTAAAATTAGAGAAGTTGAAATAAGGCTAACTGAATTCATAAGAGTGTTGACATTTCAATCTACAATGCCTACCAAGAGGGTCGGGGCATAAACATTGCCCCCCCCCCCCCCCCTTAGTTTGTTGTCAATTCATGTAAATAGGATTCATTGAAGTAGATTGGGTTTTTTAATCTTGAATTAGGGGTCAATTTGGGCTATAAGTAGAAACTACCATGGCATACATTGTTTCTCTATGTTTTCACCTTTCCACGGTAAGTGTCACAAAAATGTACACGAGCTTCGAAGTGCAATACTCTGTTTGAAAATATCGTACATTGCTCTTTGGTTAAGCATAAAGTAACTCAAAGAAGGTTGACACGTGTTGACAAATCTTTGGTCAAGACCCATATGGAATCACACCATGACACTAAAATCAAAGAGTTGGAGAGTATGGTGGGGTATTATGATTATTTAAATACATTCAACATACATGTCCTACATAACATGCCATGTGTCACCCATAATAACTACAAATGGTCTACTTATATTATATTGGGTGGTACTCACATAGTGGTAGGGCTACTACGATTGTTTTGGAATAGGAGAAAAACCAATCTTTAACCAACAAGGAAGTTGTAGAGGGAGGCTTACTCTATAATAGAATGAACTTCTTATTTAATCTCGTTTGTAGAACCATTTACATATACATTATGTTCTCTTTGGCAATTGGAATAGTTGGCTTCCGAGCGATTTCATGAGGGTCAATCTATAAGGAACTTGAGGTGCAATAAGCAACAACAACTTAACATAAAGACAATTATGGCAAAAATGGGCACATAACATTGTTCCACGACAATCCCATATTATGTGGGTCCAACACATATCACGAGCTTCTTGAACAAGGCATTGGGATTCGATATATTGAAGTGATTTTAACATGGAACCGGACTTGCTTGGCTTGTCGGTTAGACAATTGACCACCATTTGATAGCGATGGTGAATAGAAAATACTACACCGTTAATGGTAATTAGTGCCACGTACACTATTTGCAAAAGGGCCTAAAATAGATGCCCAAAGGTTTCAAAATCTCGTGTTCGTTAATTGCAAATATGGTATTGTTTGTCATAAGTAACTTTTTAAGCGAAATTTGTTTTTCATTACGACATTTAGCGTGGCATATTGGAATACTTGAGATGATAGTTTTTGCGTTTTAGTATGCAAGGGGAAGCTATTATTGATCATAGTACCCATAGAGGGCTTCCTATTCCATCTTTACATGTGTTGGAATGTAGTTTCCACAAGGCATTTAAGTGGGTTGTGGCGAATGTGAGCATGACACGTGGCAAATTTCGAGGGAAAATCAATATTTTGTGTTGGAATGGAGAGGCCTCTACGTACAGTATCGGTGAGTGCCATGTGTTTACATTTTAGCATGCAAGAGGATGACATTCTTGAGCATACCAATGTCAAGTGTCATTTGTGTACATTTTAGTCAACATGTAGACCATTGTGTAACATAGGGGGGGGGGTACACCTCATAACACTGTTCAATATACTCATGCCAAGATAGTAGCAAGTGCACTTGAATACCAAAGTGTCATGAGGTAACACTACTATAGGTGAAGTTGTTGATCATTAGTGTAACCTAAGATACGCCTTTAATAGGGTAAGTGACACTATTACACATGTGACACTAAATACCATAAATGGTGTGGTAGTAGGGTTCTAACATGTCAAATGCCACTCATTTGTATTATGCTAATTATATATATCCTCATCCAACGGTGATTCTACTGACACATATTGGTTGCATGATACATCATCTTTTGCAACATGTTCTCATTCACTCATGCTACTAAAGTAGACGTAGACTATAAGTGTCCGCATTGGAAGGAGAACATGTTCAGAAAAGAAAAGAAAAGAAAAATTACGCCCGTACATTGTACCGGCATGGATGTGAGCCCGTTATCCAAATGCTTAACACGGCGGACCATGTTGTAGCATGAGGAGTTATGCCTCTTTTCGGAGGTGGGCTCTTTTAGTTAAAAGGTTCATTCCCCTTTTTAGGGGGGTGTGACGGTCTTTTGTTTATTGTCAAGTTTTCTTTTGTTTAGTACAAGATAGGTGGGTATTTAATGGCATTTTGGTGTATGTTTTTCATGAGTTTTGATGCTAGTCTTTTGGGATTTTAAGGGAGAACATGTTCATATACAGTAGATGGGTTCTAACTCATTTCTTAATCAGACCCCCTAGATTTGATGGTATGTGATTTGGTGAGGATCAAAGAGCAAACATCATAAAGACACATGTTTAAAAGAGATTGGATTGTGTCTTCAATTAATAATAATTACTCTACACTCAGTAGTGAACACAATTGAGAGGACATGTGTACTCATTTAAAAAATCAACAAACATGCACTTCTCATAACCATAACTAAATCAAGGGAGGTCGATTTTCAGTGTAGTTTTTATAAATGTTTCATTGTAGATTTGCTAATGAATCACAAGTTTTTGTTGTGTAAATCTTATTGGTAGAAGTTGAAGAACATGAGAAACAAACCAAATAAACTATAACACCCACATATGTTAGATTGAAAGTGATACTAGAATCCGTTTCAAACTTGGTTGTAGTGGTGGAACCACCAATAAGAATGTATTACTTTGTCATACTTAATTATACAACATTTAAATGATTGTTGTTTTAGTAAACCTGTATCTAGATATTAGGGCCACTTCACACACGAGACTGGGAGCCCGTGACCAATACACTTCAAGCACTCTCATTGGTGGAAAAGGTGGAGCTAGTCCAAGTTCGCTTCACACTACGCTTGAGGGACCAACGAAGTATGTGAATGCAAGATGGGTGTAAAGTCTACAAGGACTCCTACGTGGCATCGAATGGATCATGTTTCATGGTCACTTGGACTATTTTCAAAAACCACCTCTTGGAGGTAGGCCTAACACAAAACCAGGAGACCATGGCACTCGAAACGCTTACAACCGTTGATTTATTCTATTTTATCATGTGTGAAGACCCACGTGAATAGAAATTCATTGAAATAGCATTTGGTTGAGGGCCCGGTCACATACTACACTTGAGGATCCATGACCACACTACATGATTTTGGAGGTGTCTTGGGACGGCCTTTGGGCACTTTCTTTTGGGCTCTCGCAATTTCATGGTCACGGCTCTTGGCTCATGTGTGAAGTGGCCCTTAATTGCAAAGGTACTGAATAAAAAGTCATATAAAAATAAAAGTCAGAGACGTCTTCTACATGCAGTGGAATCGATCCTTTGTTGTACCTCGTTGTCCGCTTCACTCCTAACACTAAAAGCCAAAATATATTTCTGAAAAGAAAATGCTCATTTCAAAAGATACTTATGCTGACAAATAATGTCATGTTGTTGATTACATTACATATTGTATTTAGTGTTGTATGTTTTTTCATGTCACAATGGTAACTTTTCCATTGACACTTCTTATGAATAACTTTACAAGTATTGTCATGGATGGTTGAAATTTGGATGAAAAATCACACAATTTAGTATGTGACAATAATTGCAACATTGTAAATCTACATGCTGAATGTTTCTTGAAATGAATGACAAATATTGTTAGGTTTATATTTAATGTCGGTGACATTGCCAAGAGCCCACCCACCGCAAGGTAGGCAGTAAACCCCACCCTACGCCAAGAGGATTCTTGAGTAGGGTAGGGCCAACAGGCTCAAATTCACATTGGATTGCCCGACATTGGTTATTTATTTATTTATTCGGTGACATTGCACATGCGATTTCAGTTAGTATTGAGCAAGACTAATAGAATTGGTGACACCAAATACAATATTCAATGTAGTGTTTGTGACATTTCTAGGGTTGTGAACAATTTCAAATAACTCTTCACAAATAGTGTGTTTGACATTATAATATACCATTAAGCACGTAGCATGACTTAATCCACACGTGTTGAAATGATGGGGTCCATCCATGTTAGGAATATGTGGTGTCTATGTAAACTCATTCGTTAGCAAGGTGAAACAAAATGAAGTGTTTTGCAATCTGGACACAACAACTTTTAGATTATTTGACTCCGGAAATGGCATCAACGACCCCGAGTTAGTCCAGTAGATTGAAGTTGGAATGAATCAACCCTCAGAGTTGTAGGGGACTTGTTTTTACTGGAGCCCTTTCATCCACAATGGACGAGTCTCCATAGGCGCCACGAACTCCATGTTGTATGTCCATTAGGATATTGATTTCAATAATTGGTCCAATAATGATTCATGTAGAGGCATGTCCATAGGTGCACTGTACATTGAATTTAGTATCATATGGTATTTTATGTCATTGTCCAATAACATTTCTAATGACACTCCTTATGAATAAGTTTACAAATATTGTCATCCCAACTTATTGTTCATCCGCTTTTGGTATATTTTTGCATCCCAACAATTTTGCAATGAAAAACTGTCGTGAATGATTGAAATTTGGATGAAAAATCACTTTGTAAGTGACACTAATTGCAAGATTTTGAACCCATAATGCCCAAATGTTTTTACAAGGGATGACAAACAATGTTAGGTATACATTTACTGTTGGTTACTGAGCAAGACAAATAGAATTGGTGACACTAAATGCAATATTTAGTATAACTAATAGTTATCATGGTCAACTCAAAGGGTTGAAGGTAAAAACATGTTAAGCAATTCGCATGGTTAAATCATTTAGATATTTTGCAAATTATGGTTGGCAAGGTAATACTTCAGTACCAATATATGCTGAATTTTGATTATTGTATTTAGGGTTGGCCACTCTAATTTTGATGTAAGATTTAGTGTGGGTGCAACAAAGATACTTTACATCATATGCTTAAAAGTTCACCAACCCACACTAAGGGCCACTTTACACCCAGAGGCCGGGGCGATTCATTGTGTAAGAGGCTTGAAATCCTCACTTGTGATTGGCCAAAAGGCTGAAATCAGCCCCAACCCCTTTACACCTAGAGGTTGGGGCGATTTGGTGGTATGAATTTTTCAATCAAAAAATGCATGGTATGACATGGCCCGAGCTCGTTGAATTGGGTGCACCTAAAATGGAGGGCCAATTCTTGGCCTTGGGGCCAATGTCAGATTTCAATTATTAAAAAATGTTTTAAATAAAATATGATTTTTTTCAACAAACCGTACTCATTGGATTATGTGGAAATATGAACGGCTCTATGCTAGATTATGCTAAATCCGTTGGATTATACTAGATTTATTGAATCGGCCTAGCTTCTTGGCCCTAAGGCCTTTACATATGAAAAAATTGGCCCCCATTATAATCTTATTACAATGTGTAGTTGAGGCTGGCCTCCAACCCAAAAAGGACTGAAATTTCATGCAATTGGCCTCAAGAGGAATTGGCCCGGTCTGTAGGTGTTAAGCGGCCCTAATTTTTCATACACACTACTACCGTCATAGATGCCTAGTGGTCGGTGGTATGTTCAATTTATCAACCCTCAATAGCTTTGGTAACTTGTAAGCATCCCAAAATGGACTCTTAATTTAAGTTGATTAGATCTTGTTCAAAAGTCAATTTTTGATTTGCAAGTTAAAAATACATTAAAAAAATGTTATAGTTGATGAAAATGTTGTTTATTACCTCAAAAGCTTGATCAGTGTCAGGGGAGATTTGGGGTGTAATTGGTGAAGATCCTAGGGTTTCCCAAGTCTAGCTGGTTACATGTTGACATGTCTTTCAGTTTTGCTTTATTAATTCGAGGTATGTCCTCTAGATTCCTCTACAATGCTTGGTGATTTTTCCTGAAGTCTTGAATATGAACCAGTTATTTGTCAAACTCAACCAGTGGATCTTTAACTAGAGGTCGGTTCTCCCCATTCATGAAGCTTAATTCATGAATGCTTGTCCACTATGCCGTATGCCACGTTCACATGTTAGGAGTCATTTTGATAGTTTAATTGCCTTAGCATCATATTGTGTTGAAATTTTTCCGACAATGTAAGTAAAGTTAATTCTACCCACTTGTATCAAGTCTCTCATGAACTGCCTACCAACATACGAGTCCTAGGCAACTGTCTTACATTTTCCAATTATGCAAGAAAAAAATGTCCAAGCACCATGTGCTTGTAGTGAACATCCATGAGATTGGTGACAATGATGAATTTTAAAATATTTTCAAATCTAAATGCATGTATATATGTAACCCTTTAAGGGTTACAAATGGTTGAAATAAATATGGATTTTACCCAACTTCTCGAGAGGTTGTTATCACAATTTGAGTAAAGAGAACCTTCCTAGGTAATTGTGGCGTAAAAATGACACTTTAGGGTCAAGTTCCATGGGAGGGGGGTCACAAGCGCTTTTGTATCCCTACAAAGGCTCCCTTCCATCGATCATGTTTCCATGACAAGGGTGAGAGAATGCGTGCAATGTGCACCTTCTTGTCACTTTCCCTAGTTCATAAAGAAAAAATACGCCCGTATCTAAGTACCGACGTGAATGTGAGCCCATTGGGCATATGCTGATCACGTTGTTCCTAGTTCACATTGTAGGGTCCAGTGCCTTTTTGTTTACCATGTAAGCTATCGTCCAATCAAAACCCTACATTTCATGGGTAGGTTTGGGCATGCCGGTGGCTCAAATGCTACGTGCACTTGCTCGATGTGTTCACATTCTCTTGGTGTTAGTTGTGGGGTGAGGTGTCAACTGAATAGAGATTGAGAATGCAAACCTAAGAGCACAAAAGTCACATCCTAAGTCCAAAGAACCAACCGAGAAAACATCAAACATAAACTCGAGGTGTTTCTTGAAGGCATGCAATTGAGATATGAATGCTCATTGCATGCAAATGGTTGAGAGTTAGAGACGACCTTAGTGTCTTTAAAACACACACACACACACACACACACAAAACTCTACAAGTTAAATTATTTATGTATGAGAAAAAGAACAACATCTGAAGGAGATATCATTGTTGGTTTCTTGGACATGCGATCTTATGTAATGTGGATTGGTAAATAATGAGCACCCACAACATTATCCCGGACATTTTTAGCATTGGTTCCTCGTTAGTAGTGTGGCCCACAATATTTATGGTACGTTCTATAGCTCAACGAGCAAGGAGAATTGGCTGCTAGTTAAAGATAAATTGGTTGAGTTTGAGAAATTGTTGGTCGAAGTTCAAGATTTCATGACTTTTCCTTTTGTTTATGTAGTACTATATATAGCAACTAATATTATTTTGATTGAAAATTGTCAATTATTTGTGGATTCTTTTTCTTACCTCAAAGTGTATGTCCATTCTTAATATAATCTTGAAAGGTTGGACTATAATTTTATTGCATATATTTTATCACAACCTCTTGAAGTTAAATGACTCTATATCAATTTTAAAAAATCACCAAAACTACTAATTATTGCTACATTATTGATGTGTTCTTAAAATCAATAGCGAAAACTTTTCTTTTAAGTACAATAAAAATCGAGCTCCAGAAAACCTATTTTTTACACGCTCCAGGAGGTTAGGGGTATTTAGAAAGAACACACGAAACTCTACAAGTTAAATCATTTATTTTCGAGAAAACAATAACATATGAAGGGGATGTCATCATTTGTTTTGAGATGGACATACGATCTTATGTGATGTGGGTTGGTAAATAGTGTGCACCCACAACATTATCCCCAACGTTTTAGTATTGATTCCTCATTAGTAGTGTAGCCCACAACAAGTACCATAAGATGTGTAGTAACTACAGTCTGCCCTCTATAAGTGTTAACACTTTCTAATTGGGGGGGGTCATATCTAGGATTGGGGCGAACCGGCAGTTAGTTACAAATGAACCGGTTGAGTTTAAAAAACAATTGATTAAAGATCAAGACTGCAAGAAAATTACCAATCATTTTAGAGGAATTTATAGAATATACCCCAATCTAATAAAAGCAAAGCCCAAGGATGTCAACATGCAACCGGTTGGACTTGCAAACTCTAGGATCTCAACCAATTAGTATGCCCAAAAATCTCCCCCATCACTCACTCATATTTGGCCCGAATTATAAATGTTAACACTTATAGGTGGCACAAGTGTAGCTTCATAATTCATTGCACCCAAGCCCTTTTCTTCCCAAGGTCAAAAGGGTGAGAGATTGGAAGTTGGGCCATGATCGAAGAAGTTAAATATGTTGCGTTGACTATATATATATACATCCGTCATCATGATGCCAATGGGCCCGGCTCTTTGTAAGCTTGCAGATGATGCGAGCCAAAGTTGACCAAAAGCTTCTCAAAACTTCACGCCCACAAATTTAAAAAAGAAAAAAAGGAAAAAGAAAACCGAATTGATCTAGAAGCCCAAAGGCAAGGACAAGGGATTATATATAGCTTCGGTGTAAATAATTAAGGCTGGTGGGAAAACGTCATTTTTCAAAGAACCGTAATGAATGGTCAACATGAAACATTGTAAAGAGTTTGACCTCCTTGCTAGGCAACTCCGATTCCTTCCTTCCCCCTTGGACGCCACGTGTCATTAATCCGTCATAAGGTGCATGGGTGTCATTTGCTTTGTTGTTTTTTTCATGTTCTCTAACCTCTACCAATTAGATGCATACACCAAAACTTGTGTTGTTGCATTAGCAACTTACGATGAAACATCGACAAAAACCGGACTGAAAATCAGAAGTCTTTGATTTAGTTATGGTTATTGGAAATGCATGTTTGTTGATTTCTTAATTGGATACGTAGGTCCTCCCAGTTGTGTTTAGCATTGAGTGCAGAGTAAATGTTGGTATTTGAAGAAATAGTCCAATCTCTTTTAAGCATGTGTCTTTACGACGTTTACTCTTTGATCCTCACCGAACCACGTACCAATCAAATATATAGTTGTTCGATCAAGAAAATGAGGCACTTAAGGCCTATCCACCCCTTACTTTGTTGTAACACTAGTTGGAAATATTTTGAGGATTGTTGATTTCTACACATAGGCTTTAGTTGAGGGTTACGGACACTACACGGCCAATGGCACTAAATACTATAGACAATGTTGACCTCGAGACCCTAGTCAATACAATGCATTGCAAGCAATCATGTCGATTATGGTTTACGGTAGACTTTGCTCTTCATGTGCATTTTAATACACAAACAATGGTACGGCCTAAGGTTGGTGACTTGGGCTTTATGGCGTCTAAGGGTGAAATAGTTTCACATCTAACGTCAATCGTTGTCCTTAGGGTGTGGCCAAGGATGTTTTTACGAACAAACACTCTATTCAATTCTGGCCTCCTTTCGGAGACCATAGTTCTTCTTCTATGACGTCTATGTAAACTCATTTATCATGGATGAAGGCGTTAAATTATAAATAAATTCTCCATCCCGGTGTGCCAAACTCCCATTTACATCCAAGAGTCCTTGAAATCATAGGGTAAAATGAGGATTGGTTTTGCAATTTTTTTGTAAATATTTGATATGTAAATCTAGGCTAAGTGTGTAAATCCACAAACTTAAAAACAACAAACATGATGGAAGCACTATGGAATTCCACCATTGCACATGGTGTAATGGAAAGACCAAACTCCTTGTATTTATGTAAATACAATGTGTTCAAAACAAAGATAGGAGGTGGGGTTTGTGTGTGTGTTGGGGGGGGGGGTCATTCCCTTGTATTTGGTGGGAAGAAATGAGAACACAAGATGTTTCTAGGGGGTATTATATTGGAGAAGGTAAATAATATGGACCCTACTATTATGTAATTTTATAATATTCATTATTTTTTAGGACCCTATGGGTAGGTTAACTTGGTGTTTATTCTTCTCTACATGGGCATATGGTAGTTATAAATTATAGTTTTTGTCAATCTCAGGTAAAATATAACACTTACACATACAAGATCATAATTCACAAATCACCACAACATGCACATAATTTAGTTTCCTAGTATGCACTCTACTCATATAAAAACATACACACATGGAAATGGTGATAAAATGCTTGTGTTAAAAAATACACCCAAATGCTTTCAAATTTTGTGTTTAAAAACACAATTGCATACATACATGTAGTATTAGAATTTTACATCAATTATAGAATTTGTTTGAGCTTTACACATCCAAATTTGAAGCAATTTGTGTCATTGTTCAAGTCCAAGTGGTTATAACCACTCAATACACAACATCCAACTTTTTGTGCTCAAGACACAAAGTCCACACCCTAATTCTAATCCTAGAGCTGCAAACTATGCAATCTACCAAAACATTGGGACAACCTCTACCTAAAATTCTACCCAAAAAATTCAACGACCAATTAGGGAATTATACTCGTACATTTCCTCATACAATCCAAATTTGAAATTCATCTACACATCATAGTAAGAATCACATAGGGCATCTTTGAGAACCTTCAACTCAATGACACTCGATTAAGCTAATGGCTAGATTAGCTTTCAGGTCTTTCTTGGAGGACAAAGATGGAAATAATCCCCACAATAAGTACAACAAACCTTATACCTAGAGGACCTAACTTCCTTCAATTTATGATCCCCAACTAGAGCAAATAGTTTCTTTCTCATCCGCCCAAGTTTCATTCACTACACTTAATATCTAAATGCCTTCAGCAACTATTGCTTGATGGTTAGACGCAATGTTGACAATAGACTTCCCTTTAAAATCCTATGATTGAAGATGATCACTAAACCGGACTCCCTTCCTTCGGCACCAATTTTGAATATGTATGTTAGACACGAGGTGATTTTTTAAAAAAATTGGCAAAGAGGTTATGGATTGTGTTCTTGGAACAATCTCCAATGGTGGATCCGAACTCTTTACAACACTCCACACAAAACACCTTTACTACACCCACATAATCTTGGTCCAAAGACCTCGAATGCTATTGGTGATCCTACAAGGTAATTAATTTATAGTATTTCCTAAGTTTCTCCTCGGCCAACAAGTATTTAGCCATAACCTTGGCACTCACCAATGTGGACTTGTTGGCAAATGCCACATGGTAAGTGCTCTTGCCAATAACTCTAAAACCAACAAGTGGAGGCAATGGTTGGTCGTAGTCATCTAGGGGTTAGGATCTTAAATTTCAACCTCATGTGCTATGCACTTTAGAGTTTGTTGGGAGTCATAATCAAAATCTAGGTCAATCACATGCGATTTCTAGATCCAAGGTTGGGAACAACTAGGGCACAACATTTACATATGAAGAAACTCTATTGAGCCCCTCAAGCTTGCAGTTAATCTTGCATCTACTCTCAATATCAAAGAATTGATATGGCCAATCTACAAGATAAATACCTTCATGTAGTGGAATGAGTTTGGCAGATGTGTCGCCCTCATCACACTTGCAAGTTCCATTTAGTTATGGACTAGCATTGGAATTAGCAAATAGAACAATTTCAACTTTAGAGACATTGCAAACCTGGTTTGTCACCAACAACCTCACTAGAACCGAGTATCTCGAGTTGCTCACATGAACACCTCCTATTGATGTCGCCCCCTTCCTTTGCATTAGCAATGCTCCCCAAAAGATGTGAGAAATCACAACAAGAAATCAAAACCCCTAAACCCTACCCATCTACCAAGCGTGCAAAAAACTGAAATCAGGAAAGATCAAGTTTGGGATGGGTCCACTTGAGGAGCACAACTATGTGAGTGTGCCTATTATGCAACCTTCAACAATCAACCATCAACATTTGCCAAGTTTGCAAGAAGGTAAGAGTTTGCACAAACAAGGAAAATTTGAAGAGCTCTCATAAACCCTAATTGGGAACTCAAAAAGCCAAACAAAGTGTCCAAACTCGTTAGGACCCCTTCTCGCATCTAACCTGACACATTACATCCAACTATCAAGATACATTCATGAGATGCCATCCAGTGGTGCTCATCCATAGTGTGGGGCCCTAATATATATTATTTGAATTCCCCACCCTAGTGAACCCTATGGTACATTAGTTTCAAAATTTCTCTAAAACGATCCACTTGTAAACACCCTAATTTATTTATAACACGGAGTTCAATATATAACTTGACCTTTGTTAGAAGTACAAGTTTGAAAATTTGCAGGCTGCATCTTTAAAGTGAACCCTATATTTGTTCGCATGCAGTTTTCTAAAATACAAGAGTGACCCCCCAACATGGTTGGTACATTATCTACCACATGGGTGCAATGAAGAAACCTTGTTGGAGTAGTTCTAAGCCTTTAAAAACATATTCCCTCTTTCCTCACAAACAACATGTTGACCTAGAGCCTCATGATCTTCCACTTAAACAAGGATGTGTTAAGCTGAAGATACCCACAAATGTCAAATTTGTGTAACAAAAAGGATGTGCAAGGTGAACATAGTACCATTCATAAACATGAAGGCCAATTCCAACATTGATGAAGGAAAATTAAAATTTGATGAGTTTGGAATGAAACCCCACAATGATGAAGTTGCCAAGAACAAATTCGCATGTTTTGCAAATGCATGAATCAAGTAATGTTGGCTAAAGAAAAAGCAAAATGACATTCTAATGATAGCAACCCTTTACATATTTTGTCCCATTGTTGTTTTATTGTGAGCTCACTAACCATTTTCATTACTTCCAAAGTGCACCACTTCTCATGAACAAGTATCTTAGGGCTGCTTCACACTATAGCCGAAGGTCGAGAGGCCGTCGATTTCCACTAATCAGATTGAAAGAACCCAGAAGAATTCAGCCTCTCAACCCTTCAGACTAGAGGCCAAAGTCCAAAGACGGTCGCAATTTAACATGCTTACTTTTTGATCGAGGTGACGGACTCTCGAAGGAAGTTTGGGTAAGACGGGAATGGAAACCCAAACTATGGTGGAGAGGCCATCGTTTTCTTTTTTCATTAAAAAATCAAACATTGACAAGATCTTGGCCGGTAGATTAGAGGGGTTGTTATGGGCAAGGAATAAAGTGGGATGCTCCTTCTTCCTTTGGACTTTGGGCTTGGCCTTTGGAGGCTTCACACTACAGTAACCTCCCGCTTAAGTACGCAACTTGAACATGCGCAATTTGTGCGTACTTAGCTGGTAGGTGCGTACTTTAGGATTTAGGGTTTCCCAAATCGCGAGCGGTCGACCTCAAAGCCAAACGCAAAAAAACTTCAAAACTTACACCAAATGACGATTCATGACATGTTCAACTAAGAAATCTTGAACCCTAATTTTTTTGCCAAAAAATGCGTACTCAACCGGGATGCGTACTTAAACAGGTGCGTACTTAAGCGGAAGGTTACTGTATGCCCAATTGAAGGCTCCAGTTCCTATATGTTATTGTCTATTTTTAGCCCGTTCCTTTGGCCTCTCAACAAAGTTTAGCCATTCAATCCCACAACCTCTCAACTTGGACGCCCATAGTGTAAAGCGGCCCTTATTAGTTGTTGATGAATCTAAGATACATATGATATCTTGCGGTAAGCCACAAGTGAAACACCTAGTGAACAAAGATGATCGGATCAATGTGAATGCACCTATAGTCAATGATATAATGTCAAATATCTACTAACTGCATGAGCCCAACAATGCAAATCCCACAATACGCTCATTCTTTATGATACATCGCAAACTATGTTAATGTATGAGTTAGAGCTAATCAACACTCCAAAGTATGGGTGGGCGATTACTCGATCTTCAAGACAATAAACTTCGAATTTCTGTCCCACATTATGATATGTCGAAATAAATGTGGACATCTCGAGATGTTGCATGCTATCGATTAAGGCTTGGCCATGACACTAAGACATTTGCCCAAACTCTAAAGTTGATGAGAAAGTATAACATATATTTCAAAGAAATGTAACTTACAAACGTAAAATTATTTAATCACATGTCAATGTTTATCTTTTAAAAAAAAGACATCCCAACTCACCATCACTACTTGGTCAAAGTATGCATCCACTAATGTTTACATGTAGAATTATCTTAGGGTTTTCTTATAGTATTCCTGGGCTCGTTGAATTATGTTCAAAGGCAAAAACATGTAGTGACTTAGATGTGGTGTCTATTGCTAAAAGAAATACTTATTTGCGTAACCTCAAAATTTGTAATTTCACAAATCAAGTTCAATGATCATTGCCTAAAACAACAACGAAGATCCCTATACCATCAGCCATAGAGGATGCACACTAATATCAAATTTGAACACATAAAAAAAATGAAAATAAAAATTACTAATCTCGTACAAGCGCTTTATATTTGAAAATACAATAAGCTTACAACAATATGTATATCAAGGTGACAAAAATGAATTCAACCATCGCTACAAACTTACCATTCATTCATGATAACAACAAAATATTATGAGGTTCACGTTCATGACAAAAACTTCAGCTCATGTGTCTCAAGAAAAGCCTTGATTGCAACGATTTTAGGAAATATAAACACAAAAAAATTGGTATATTGAACTTTCAAGTGGATTGAATCTACGAGGCTTCCATTTTTCTATTCAACTAAAATGTTTAAGAACATTAAGGTATAACTTATGAGTGCATGCTTCACAAATAATGGATGGATTTCTCATATATTCTTATTCTAGATACGTGTAACAATTATCTCGAAGCCCGTACGTATTTTTTCCATCAAAAGCCACCAATGTACCTTATTATAAGGCTCCTAGCCACCAATGTACGTCATTTAAAACCACCAACGTACCTCACTATGTGCTTGAGATATCTTTTAGAGGGGTTACCCCCTCCTTAAAGTTCTCTTGTGAAGAGTTAAGTAAATTGAGATATTTGATGTACATTCGGTGTAACTTATCCATCAATGATTGAGTGGTCTTGACCAAGATCTTAGGGTCGTAAGTGCCCGTAACTCGTAGAGTTTGAACCACTATGGGAGTTCTTGCCAACTTAAAAAAATGCCTTCGATGCGATTGGTAGCTTGAGGTACACTTGGAATAAACCGCACCAACTTCAAGACAACTCTCGTAACACACTTCGCCTAGTGCAATATGATAAGGTGTCCATGAGATTCGGTGGAGGTGTTATTTGAATATGGGATTTCAAAATCATCGATAAAATCATAGTGCTTTGATCCAGTTGTCTTGGAGCCACACTTCCAATTCGCCAGCTCGTAAGGCTTTGGCCGCTTTTGAGACACGTGTTTGCATATATTTCTATTTTTTATCACTCTACACGCACCTTCGAGCACTGACAATTTTTTCTTGAAATGTATGGTAAATGAGCATGCATTCATGAATTTAGTATCACTCAGTAAAAATTACAACCCTCACGAATTTTGGGAGTTAGTAAAATAGTGCATGTTTCAGGAATTGGTAGCACACGCACTAATTGGGATAATCAGTGCACTCATGTCATTCATTTCTTCGTTCGAGACTCCAAAGTATGTTCACAATGTCAAGCTTCAACTCTTGGAATCTCCAACAATCAATATAATATTATTCTCTCAATAATTGGTTTCCTAAATAAATTCTCTATCCCACGCACAAACCAACAATGTTTTCCAAATCCTCGACACCTCATCAATTCCACCCCCAAGAATCGAGTGACTAATTAAGAAAGAACTTTAGAGGGTTGTCTCACTCTCTCTCTCTCAATCAGTGGTCAATGAAAATATATAGTATTCTCATGGACTTCATGGGTGGGATGAGCATGTAAACATTGGTCCAAAATGCTTGGAAGCTTGATTATTGAGAGTATCATTCTACAGTGAGTGTTTAAAATGATTTCGTGTGAAGAGGACCAAGTACTTGACACACACTCCAAGGTGTTCTATGGCACTGCCTGATTTTGATATTGTGAAGCTCTTAACGTACGTACCTTAGATAGCTCCTTCAACTTGACGATTAAAATATTGACCGACCAACTTTTCTACAGACATAAACACTAAGTTTCCAAGAGTTGGTCGGAGTATGCATCACAGATGCTAAAGTTCATTCTTCATTGAACAACAAATTGTTTTAATATCGGATTACTCTTGGAGTGTTGGTATGCGTTTCAAAGGCAAATATATTGAGAAGCAAGTGGACTCGTTAGGTGATTGATTGCAATGCACCACTGCCTGCATAAGTGAGTCATGGGGATTGGACCAGCGTTGAATTAATAAATATATTGGGGAGTATGTAGTATCAATATCAATCATCAACATCAGCAATGGTATCAAAGGACCTACCCTTGGGTATCGAAGTGCAATACAAATCAGATACTGATATTTGGTGCGTATGTCAAGATTAGATAATCTTTGTAAACTCGAGTTATTATTTGGGCCTGCCATTCTAGACCATAGTGATACTAGGACGAATTTTACCTAAAGTATGAAGGTTCTTGCATGGTATAGAGACCCGAATGGTATCAGAATCGCAAATACTGTTATATACCCTTACCTACTGATATTGAAAGATGTGAAATCCTCATTACAGAGAGACAATGCGGACCACTGGTGTTGGGGATGCTTTACCTTGATCAAAGCCACGAGCTCATGAAAATCCTCATTTTAGATACCCGAATGGTGTCAAATAAAGCAGATACCAGTCCAACATTGGGTTCGATCGCTTTGCTTAAAGTGTAGGAGAGTGCCATCGTGGAAAGTCTATCAAGGGAAGTACACAGCATAGCAGAACTATAGGATATAGAAACTGGATGAAGGGGTTTGAGTTTTCCCTTTTCAACTGCCAAAACCTTATTAGAAGTAATGCAAGGGAAGACATATTTCACAAGCTTGGATTAATCCAAGAGCCGAAGACTGAATCTAATTTAAGTACAAAATTGGGAGCAAATCCCACAAAATCCTTCAACCTTAGCTAGTGCTGCCAGTAATAACAGAACTGTGTATTCATTCCAAGTCCAAGACTTTCTGTCAATAACACCGCCATGTCATAAGCTTCCCGAAGCTTGACAAAATCATAGAAGACAAGAAGAGATTTCAAGGGAGTAAACTCAACATGGAAGAAGGGATTCAAAGTTTCCTTTTCAATTGCCAAAACCCAATGAGAAGTAAGGCAAGGGAAGACATCCCTCGCACACACTTGGATCAACACTGCCAAAGATCTGAAGAGTGAAACCAACTTAATTAGCAAATTCCACAAAATCTTTCAACCATAGTTACTGCTGTCAGTCGTACCTGAAAAGTGTATCCACTCGAAGTCCAAGACTTTTCTTTCACAACACCACATGCCACAAGCTTCCTGAAGCTTGCCAAAATAATAGAAGACAAGAACTAACAAGGGAGTGAATTCATCATCTTTGACTTCAAACTCCCTGAACAAGCCCTTTGAGGTGCCAAAAGTCACAACCCGCCCATCTACTGTGCTCTTCAAACATAACCCTTCGCTTGGATTAGGCAATTCACAACTTCATTCGATGCTGTTGCAAAAGCAATCCCTAAATATAACCTACAAACTACAATCTGCTTGCTGTATATGGACATGAGAAAGGGGCAGCTTTCAGGTAGACTCATCAGAACTCCCTTGTTTGCAGGTAAGTATTACTACAGCAGCCATTGATGGGCTACACCAATCACTTACTCTCATTAAATGAATCAATATGTGGGGATAGAGTTACAAAATGCCTATGGCGGGTGACCTATTGTACAAGGGCAGAGATGTTTTGATAGCCAGGCTAACAAGACAGTGGTTGAATTTACAATAGAACAATAGCCTAAACTTGCCTTTGGTTTCTATCAAAAAGAGGACTATGCATCTGCTCATAAGGCTGGACAAAAGAAGAACCCTGGCTTACAGGCAACCCACTCGCATACGCCCGCTGGTCAGATCTTCGTCTGCTCATGTTGGCTTCAACACGAGATGAAAATCCTTGATGAGTCTTCCGGACGGCCTTCAACTTCTCCTTTTTCCACATCTCAGGATCGGTGACGTGCTTGTTAAGGTGATGAATCTCCTGAATCAGGTGGTGGTCCATGGGGTGGAACATGCGTTGGTATGCTTGGTAAATAAAGTAGGGCAGGACACATGCAATCGGGACAAGCAAAGTGGCCAGCCAGTAGATGGGTGAAGCCACGAGCGTCTCAGTGAACACCTTGTAGGCTGTGGTGGAGGAGGTTGGGCTGATGGCTCCATAAATTACCAAAAATAGGTACCACAGAGCAATGCTGCCCCAGATGAATACGTGCTGGATCCATGTGAAATAGCTCAATGCGAAGGCGATTTGCACATTAACAACCCACACAATGCATGTGTACATGGCAGCTCCCAGCTCCTCTATGCCCGCTAGCCGCCCATCCTTTCGGAAGGATTCAATCTCAAATGCGGCTGTTACGAAGACGAAAGTTATAATGGAGCTGTAGATAGCGTTTGCCATCCAGCCAAGAATTCGGCTCCAGCGGAAGAACATGTTTCGGGGTCCTTGCTGGTACAGTGCAGGGAACTACAAATTCATGCAGCAGGAGCACACAATCAGTTTCCAGGAGCACTGTGACAAAACCACTCATACATTCCTGATCACTTCAACAAAGACACAAGGAGAAATACTGTCTCCATCTCTAAAAAACCATATGTAAGGGCCTGTTTGGACATTTCTTTCTAGAGAATTTATTGTCTGATTTTAGGTAGCAGAAAATATGTGCTTAGCCTTCAAGAAGAGCACAACATCTCTTCATCCTCAGACAAAGCCAGTCACACAATTCACATAGCCCCAACAAAGACACAAAGGAGAAACATTCTCTCTCCATTTCTAAGAAGTCATATGCAAGGGCCTGTTTAAAAAATTTGTTTATGGAGAATTTAATATCTGGTTCTAGGTAGCAGGGAATATGGGGCTAGCCTTTGAGAACACTACACCATCTCTTAATCCTTGGGCAGAACTATGACAGAGTCACTCATAAATTTCACAAAACCCAACAAAGACACAACAAAAAACATCCTCTCCATTTCTAAGATGTCAAATGCAAGGGTTTGGTTGGAAATTTGTCGAAGAGTTAATTATTTGGTTCTAGGTAGCACAGAATGTAAGGATTCAAGATTCCCAGAGAAGGAGAAGAAGAATACAACATCTCTTAATCCTGAGACAAATAACATAAGCGACCTAATCTATGCTCCTCCTTGGTCAAGTTTGTCCAGAACCTCAAATTGAATGTACATTGCATTTGCAAGTTAATAGATCAATGCTTCACATTGGACTTTCACATTGAGGCTCTGACAATAACGTGCATCATTTCAATGCCTTCTGACAATCATTGCATAATCTGATCTCTTTGGAAATCCCCTTAATAGTACTACTTTTGCAAAATCGTATTGATGTTATCCAGGTCCATAAAGACATATGATATACTTTCAGGAAGACATATTAACTCACGGTATCTAATTTAAGAAGGTGAAACTGAGAGACGGACTTTGGCGTTGTCCTTCAGGTTGAGGAATGGACTGATGGATTTTCACTAAACATTCAATAGCTAAACTCAATTTACGAATTGCAGGATGAAATATCCATCATGGTTAAGAGAAAGATAGCATCAGTGTGAGATATAATACCTGTAAGCAAACTCGTGAGGAAACATCTTGTTCAAACACTCCCAAGGCAATCACCGGTAGAGATGTAAAAAACACATTGAAAAGTGACAGGTACCAATCGTTGTAGGGAGTTTGCCCAGAAAAGACTGTGAAGGCCTCGTAATAAAAGAGAGTGAGGCCAAAAGTAATATTTTTGTAGAAGAAGTAGCAAATCTGAAACAAAGGTTCAGGAAAAGTGTATCAGAAAATGTAGGGACACTTCTTGCATTCCTACAACCAATTCCATGTTTTAATCCTTGAATAAATCCACAAAGCAACATTGTGCCGTGAGTCTATATCCAGTCTCTGCAAGTCCGATCAGGTATAAGAAAGTTGGAAACATGGACCAGAATTCCTTAGGATCTCAACTTCCACAATTGTTGAGAAAGATTACACACCATGAGAGAAATACGCTTGTAGCACCAGTGTCCATGAACAATGAGTAGACGCTCCAGGAACCGAAATTGTGCAATAGAGAAGTCGCTTGCCATGACCGCCTGTATATCCCACATAATACACATCAGGGAGCTTCAACAACCTTTTCAGTACAAAATGAAGTAAACAACCTGACTGCAGGTAAAATATTTTGAAGCTATCAGCTACACTAGTGTTTTCTATTCAATGGAGTTCATGAAAAACACTAACCTGCATGCCCTCGACTCCACTGATGCCAACACCAATATCAGCCTCTTGTATCATACCGACATCATTAGCACCATCTCCAATACCTAGAGTGGTTTTTCCAGTGCCCTCCTTCACCAGCTTCGTGATCTGCAGCAAAGACAACATCAACACAATGTCAGGGAAATCATATTACATGACAATAAATGTGTACAAGCCTCCTTTTGCTTACTACTTGAGGATAAGCATAATGCATGTCTTTTGAATGCGGACATAGAGAATTCTGTACAGGTGGAGGAATTGAGAAATTCAGGTGATAACCACCAATTCAGGTATAATGTGGTTCTCTGGCATTGATTGTGACAAATTTGAATGCTGTACAAAGGTAAATTACCATGGCTTTCTGCTTGGGGGAAACACGGCAGCAGATGACAGAGGCACATTGGGTAGCCAAGGAGAGCAAATCCTCTTTCAACCCATCTTCAAGCGCATACATCAATGACTTCCCATCAATGATCAGTGCATGAGGAACATCGTCCTCAGAATCCATTCTTATCTGGTGAAGCCCAGACCCAATTTGCTGGGTTATACTATCCCGTGATGCCTTGGCAATCTGATTCTTGTCTCCGTTTTCCTCAATGGCCTTGATTTCAGGGGTTTCCAAACCTACAATAATTTGATTCATACCCTGCCGCAATAAACTGCATGCAAACCTGGACACACAAACCGCCACAAGACGAAAGTATCTTTAGTGAAAAGAATCAGCTCACACAATGAAAAGAATCACTAACATATTCTCAATTTTTACCTTTCAGATGAATTCGCTTAGACAATAAACCACATTCTAGTACAGAACACTGAAAGTATCTAAATCTCATCACAATGGTGTCTCCCTTTATGTTTCCATGGCACCAGCAAACATTTGAAATTTCTGGGAATGAAGTTATACTCTTCAACCAACTGTGATTTCTTTTTATAAAAATTGAGGAAAAAAAAAGCAGCTCACCCAATGTTGATAGCAGTCTCTTGCTTGTCACCAGTCAACACCCAAAGCTTAAGACCTGCCTGCGCAAGTCGGTCAATGCATTCTGGGACCTGGAGTAACAACAGACAAAGAAATATCTCTTTAGTCAAATTCAAAGGCCACATTGTAGGATCCTCCCAAGAAATAGCTACTTCTCACAAATGGCACATGACGGACAACACACATCCATACTTATGGAAGAATCACAATAAAAATTTCAGAAGATGTCCAATCCCAGGTGGAAATGTCTACCTCCACCTTCTCTGGAATAAAATCGTCAGAGAGAAATCTTACCCCTGCTTGCAGCTTGTCTTCCACTGCAGTAGCTCCGACAAGGATAAGATCCTTTTCTATCAGCTCTGAGGCTTGATCTAACAACTCATCACGATCTGGCCCAATTGTGGTCTTGGCCTTTGTGAAGGTGGCATTCCATTGTTCATACTCTGCTGGCTCCAATTTCCGGTAGGAGAGAGCCAGCGTCCGCAAGCCTGCATCGCCATACTTGGCTAGATGTCCCTTAGTTGCCTCCCAGTATTGCTTTCCGTTTCTTCCTAGTCTTTCATATATTACACTGCCCATTACAAAACAAAAAAGAAACAAAATGAAGTTAGTGCCAAAGACAGTCAATATGGTCATGAGATGGAAACATTACCCAATTCAAGAAACATTGTGATCAAGAAAGAGTCTTTGTTTGAATGGGAAAAAAGAGACTGAGAGAGTGAAGGCAGCTGACCTATCAGCACCCTTGCACATAAGTAAGATTTGGCCTGTTTCATCCCTAACGATGACAGACATCCGCTTGCGAGTACTATTGAACTCCAGCAGATTGAGAACTTTGTACTCCCTGCATTCCAAGAAAACATCAGAATTCACTTCACCAAAATAAGAATCCACATAACCTGAACTCGGTGAACAACCTAAAATTCAAAAGTACCAGGTAACAAGATTTCTTACTTTTCAATGAGAGCTCCGTTCGGCCCAGGTTCCGTAACAATGACGCTGCTTTGAGTACGTTTTTGGAATGCAAACCCAAGCTCTCTTGCTGCTACAACAAAAGCTGCTTCGTCAGGCGACTCTGCCTCATACGTCACAGCTTTTGTCTCTTCATCCACTTCAGGGATTGCAGTATGACACACAGCAAGGATTCTGAAGAACATCCGAATGACTTCAGCATTCTGTTCCTTCACCCAGTTTCCATCCTCGATCCGCTCATCTCTCAAGTTGTAGCCCTTGATTTGTGGTCTCCCGCCACGACGAATGGGTGTCATTTCAATGCCATTGTAAGATCCATTCCCGGCCATAGACTCTCCTCCCTCATCATTCATGCTGGCATCTTCCAGCATTTTAGGATCCTTGCCAAGCCTCCGGGCAGTAGCCTTCTCCACTTCGGTGACTCCACGGCCATACGCAACACCTGCGATGGAGCATTTGATAAACTCCATTTGATTGCAAGTGAGAGTACCAGTCTTGTCAGAGAGGATGGTATCCACCTGCCCAAGCTCTTCGTTCAAGTTTGAGGTCCGAGCTCGGGCTGGCTTGTCTGTTTCGTGGTGGTACATGTTCAGGTCATTGTTGATGAACCGAGCTTGCAAGATTTTCACAATTTCGATCGAAACATACAAAGAGATAGGGATAAGGTATCCGTAGAGGATTAAGGCTGTCACCATATGCAAGACTCCTGATAATGCTGGCCTGGATGGGTCATAATACATGGTTGTGTCATCGGGACGCATATACCACCAATGTGGCATGCTGTATTTTGTCCGGATGGCAAAAACCACCGAACCTACAAGTGAGAGCAACACCAAAACTGAGAACAAGAAGTAGATGATACTGTCCATTTTTCGCTCGATCCGACTACGCTTGGATGGTGGATCTGTGGCATTCTGCATGACCTTTGTGTCATGGCCACTGAAAATCACCACTCCATATACGTATGGTGTGTTCCGAAGCTTGGAGTCTCGCAGCAAAATTTGTTGTGGCCCAATAGGCAAGATCTCTTCTCCATACTCTAGATTTCCAACAAATGTGTATAGGCTGGAATTGGGATCCTCACAGCGAACTTTCGCATGGAAGTTTGCAAACTCGGAATCTTCGTCAAGTTCCACTGTGCGCTCTAACGACTTCTTCAGCTTCAGATTTGTCTCACCATCCAAGTTCATAGTTTCCACGTAGCAGATGCCATCTGGGTAGCTTGATGAGAGCATGAGGAGATCGGCAGGAAAGAAACTGTCTTTCACCACCTTCACCACATTTCCTACTCTCACTTTCTTCCAATCGCGATCTTCAAACTTCCCATCGCCCACATGCACCTTCACTTTTCTATTATTGATCTCATTGTCCTGATAAACCCACCACCAAACAAAACAAGCCGCCTTATGGTTAGTATCAATGTTGGACTGGTATATAGAAAATGTATGCATGGTATCAATAATCATCATCAATTATGGTATCAAAGAACCTACCCGTGGGTATCAAAATTGTAATACCGAAAATACTGATATTAGTGGGTATGTCAAAGTGACAGAATCTCTGCAAGCCCCAAGTTATTATTTGGGTCAATTCCATTCTAAACCATATTGATACTAACGGCGATTTTACCGAAGGTTCTTGCATGGTAGATAGACCTGAAAGGTATAGAAAACATAAATGCCGTCCAATACCCACACCCTACTGGTATCAAAAAAAAGTGAAATCCTCAATATACATACATGAATGATATTAAAAAAGAAAGACTATATCAGTCAACACTGGTAAGTGCAATCTTCCAGCTATAAAAAGGCTGCACCCTGATTTATAGAGTTGTCTAGATATCTTGAGCAAGTCACAGCCAGTCTCGGATGCAAATATACAAGGCATTGTGAATGTTGATGAGCGTTCAGTCTGACATGAAGGAGGGATCATGATCATGACATTTGTCCAGCTCCTAATTGACCTACAAACCAATGTCACCAATTCCGCTCTTGCGCTTATGATGGTAAGTCGATTGAACGCTGTAGTTATAACTGCTTCTTAGGTTGTAATGAAAATGCTCAGAACATAATATTCAATGTCAGGATTGAAAGGGAGATCGTCTCGGAAGGTGTAGATCAAGCATCCTTACTAACATGGTCACACTTGCACCCTATTTAATTAGGATTTCGATAAATCTCATCTACAACCTTGAACAAGATATAAACGATGTCTAAATAGTTATAATGGAGAAGGTGAAGAATCGAATAGGTAAACTAACGCAACGTATAAAATGAATGTCTGTCCATGACAACCATCAAAGTACAAACACCTATTAAAGGCAGCAAGTACATCTTAAGATTCTCCAAGACATCCAGAAAATCTGGGAATCTAAAAAACGTTGTAAATCGACATATGTCACCCACCATGGTCAAAAACCACCCACCCCTTAATGGTTGATCGTTGTGGGTTGATCGTTGAGGCAAACAAGGTTTCCCTAAAGTATCCAAATGGGCGATCTCATAATTCTATGACAAATTACGCTGGATATTGGCAGGAGGTCAAGATATAAATCCATAGACATGATGACCCTGAAGTGATTGTTCAAATTCAAGCTTCGTATGTGAAAAAGCAGAGTGGGCACAAGCATGACAACTGACCTGCAAGAATCGGCGCCAATCCTCGAGTGCTTCTTTACACATACTCACGCCCACCACGAACACTAAAGGTGCAATGAGACTGGAAGATGAGTAAGGAGACACAGAAGTGAGGGACAAGGCAGCCGCGAACAGGAAGTAGATGTTGGCAACACGTCGGAACTGCTCAAACAGCGCTTTGGGGAGGAAGGTGAGAGCATTATATTTGGTGGTGGACACATAGTTGCTCTTGTACCGGTATGGCTTTTGCAGATGCTTCTCTTGGTCATTGCAAAATACGACACGGGAGAATCCAGGTCCACCTACCGACATGGATTGCTGCCGATCCAGCTGCGTAGGAGGCTTGAAACAGCCTGCCCATGTGTACAGCTTGCTAAATCGTAGCCGAGACTTCCCACCCGCCATGGTGGCAGTAGCCTCTCCACAACCCTAAACCTCAAACCACCAATTCTCGGACTCAAATTCCTCCCTCCAGTAGATCTCCAGTGGTCTCCGAGAATCACAAATCAACCCAAACGTCGCTTGAAATTGTGTAATTTTTTTTCACACAATTCTTCTTCGGATCCAGGGAGAAGAGTGTGCTCTCATACCATACCCGATCCCTCACGCTCCAACAAAGAATTCACGCAAAAAAAAAAAAAAAATCTCCTCCTCCTCAAATTTAACACCAAATTTCGGTCTCCGTTCCGATGATGCTCATGAACCTCGATGCATGCGCTACTACGGATGTCGATATCCTCTATACGCTCATGAACCCAAAACTTGCATGCCTTCTTCGCCTTCGAAGACTTCAGCGTCCAGAAAGTCAAAGAAACTGCACCCAGAGGAGTAAAAACAACAAATGGAACAGCTGGCCAGCTCTTGGGGGACAACAACCATCAACCCCGTCGTCATCTCTCTTTAATCGCTACATACATGCAACCCCAGTAGTCACACATAGCATATAAATCCTATGAATTCTACTTTCCTCGCCCCGCAATTCTGAATTTCGCAAACCCAAACTAATTCACATAAACCAAACTTTATAAAGGACCAAAAAAATTAAAAATTAAATTTGTCTCTCTCTCCCGATCCCTGGATGTTGAATTCACTCCCCCAACCATAAAATTGGAGTCTAATTCCAAAAATCGAAGTCTGATTCCGAGGTGTTTAACTTAACCACCACCACCACCACCACCACCTTCAACACCGAGGATGACAGACTCCGGGTGTGCTGCTGCAGCTGGTGAAGAACCTCCCACCCAAAGAGGAAGATTAAGAAGAAGGGGAATTAAAAGAACGCGGGCGCATGACAATCTGGGCTTTCCCTTCCCCCTGTGGAGGAAAGCCACTGGAGATTGCTGCTGATCCTCCTCGCTGCAAGCTTCATGGCAAAAGAGTCCTTTCTTCCTTCTTCTTCTTCTCCTTCTCCTTCTAGAAGACCTGGCCATTGCCCAGCCATTCCCCCAGCAGGCCACCACCGCTAGTCAAACGACGACCTCTTCGTCTCAAAAACCAAAAGCCCCTGTTCAGCCGCCTCTTCCTCGCACGCTCGTTCACCATAGCCACGCTTTCGTTGCAACGCGTTCCCGACCCCACGCATCCAAAACAAACGTACATTTCAACTCTCCGATATCCACTAAATATAGTTAATTTATCCTATTTTCCTAGATTTTACCCTCCGCCTTCAGGGGCCCATGCAGCGGGACCACATTCCTTCCTACCCGTAAAGGCCCAAGTAGATTCTGGTAATATCGCCTTCTATTCTGGTAATACTGCTTTCGTTGCAGCGACGCTTTCCCGACCCCACATATCCACCTCCTCACAAACATTTCGGACCCAAATCTACTCAAGAAGTACATTACTCACTCCATTTCCGTAGATTTAATCCCTCCCTGTGGAGGCCCCATGCAGCGGGACTTGCATTCCTCTTCTTCCGTAGATTTTGTCTCTGAAACCATCAACGTCGTGCGTACATTTTGCAAAATATTTTCTTTGCATTTGAACACTTGGGACTCGATGCTTTTGTTGGCTCTGTTTTGTAGGACAAAGACTATGCATCGACTTCTATGTTTCAAGAGCAAATTTTCTAACCACTTTGCATTCACACTTGGACGTTACTTATTCTTGCTATTTTTTTTGGTCAAGTTTATTTAACGTGGATGGTAAAAGCTTGCATACTTTGGACAAATAACCAACTAATTCAACTATTAGTTAAGTAGTTGCCTTTCATAATTATAGTTTTTCGTGATTTGACTTGCCAAAAAATATAATTAAATGTAATTGTTCTCAAAACCTAGTTAAGTATAGTTATATATATTTAGTTAACCATAGGTGTTCCCTAAAATGTATTGATTTTGTTGGTTATAGGTAATAGTAAATAGCCATGCACTGGCATGAGCAAAGTGTACAACTACAATTATAATCTTTCATAAGAAAGGACAGAGCCTCACAGTTCTACCGTTTTCTTGTTGCAATGCATTCCCGACCCTAAACATCCACCCCCTCACGGATGTGATAAGCGGGTCTTAAATGGACACTTTCCTCTCACAATTAGTGCAATGATGATTGGTCAAGTCCAAACCGTGCCCGTAGCCATGTTCCTCACAAAGTTTCGGAGCTCGTATGAATATCGTATTCATTGCCAAAGTGAAGGAAAAAAAAAATTTAATTTTAATTTTAAAAATCGGAGTTATGAAATGACTACATACGTCTCCGTAACTACATTATGTCGATTGTTGCGCCTATAATGGTTAACAAATTATGAGCATGTGCCCAAACTCTTTTCAGCACATGTCCTTAGTTTCACACCCAACCATACACCACTCAAGTATAGGTGTCCGTTTAAGGACCCCCCCCCCCTCCCCCACCAAAAGACTGCCTTACCTAGATCTGACTTCTCTTCAGGCCCTACGCAATGGGACCACACTTGTAGATTCTCTCATGCATAATCAGCTCCACAGGGACATTTCAATAAAAACATTCTTCCGCTTTTGAAGATGTGGGATATATTGGTGCGCACCCCAGGCAAATGAGGATGTGTCCTCAATAGATCCCACCAAATGGTAGATATTCTCGAAGGCGGAAGTTAAAATTGGTAGATTTCAGAGTGAGGTGGTCCCGGTTAGCTTTTACTCAAGGAAGCTAGGGTTTGGGGGGGGGGGGGGATTTACTACTAAATTTCATAAAAGGTTGAAATTAAGCTAGCATGTGTTTGTTGGCATTTTAGCCACAAAAAGAAGCACGAGAAACGTGTCTTTGGGAGTGAGAGAGAACTTCGAAGTCTAAATTAAGGATGGCCGGCGGTATTGTGATACTATTATGATATTTTATATAGTGAACGGAGTTAAAGTGGGAGTTAAAGTGTATTTTGATACTTCCCTAAGTGGTAGGGTGTGGACCAACCTACCTACCACTTGCATATTCATATTCTTGCCCTTGGAAATTGGTGCCACAAATCTCATTGGGAACCGGACTTGTCATTTTAAGGTGTCACGGACTCGCGGTCTTTATATATGTTCTCGGTGTCCTTGTTGACAAAGTTATAATTAGTACAGTACGAGGATTTATCTAAGGGCGTTGAAAAGTATTGATTTCTATAAGGAAGTATGTGTATATGTCCTCTTGAAGGTGGGCATGAAGATTGGGGGCAGGGCTGTTTTTTCACAAAGTTTTTACCCGTCCACGTCCCAAAACCGGTACTTTCAAAACCAACCCGTCCATGGAAAGGTTGAAGAAAAAACAACCCGTCCCAAAACCGGTAATTTCTAAACCAACCCGTCCATGAAAAGGTTAAAGGAAAAAACAAATCGATAAAGATTACCTGAAAGATGTCGGCATGTGATTGGTACACTTGCCACTTGGAAACAATAGTATCTTACTATCTTCGTTCATTTCTATTATAATTACCAATTTGCCAGCCTGCCACTGCCCCATTTTGTTTGTTTGTCCACAGACTAGTTCAGAGAAATTGAACTAGACTCAGTCACTCAAACTCAACCGGTTCATTTGAAACTAACTCGAATTCAAGAAGTTGGAGAGTGCCGCTGGAACAATCTCCTCCTCAATTGGCCTGGTTTGAGTAACTTGTGGAGGAGAGTTATGGTGATTCCAGTGAGCATTGCAATATGTGAGAGGGGTTTTTCTAAACAAAACCTAATCAAAAGTCATCTACGTACCTGTTTGAAGTTGGAAACTTTGGATGCTTTGATGCGCATTTCATGTGCAAATATTCCAGTTGAAAACATCGATTGGAATGCAGTGATGCTTGTTTGGAGAAACATGAAGGATAGGAGAATTCATCCACTTCTTTGAAGGGTAAGTAGCTCTTTATTTTTAAACTTTTTAACATGTTTATATATACTAATTCTTATTCAATTACTAAGTTTACCTTCAATTATAATCTTTGACATTATGTTAAAAAGGTTCTAAATTTTGTGGTTGATGAATTAATGTATGCAGGTGAATCAAGCACTTCAAGATTGATAGTTTGATTGGGTATTAGTGGTTTGATTGCATTATGCTTATATTCACATGTCATATATGACATAACGTAATTGATATTTGTACCATTTTTTAGATTAAAACAATGTTATTTTTAGAACCCGTCCAAAGTGAATTTGACACGTCCCAAAACCGGTTCATTTTCTAAGAACCCGTCCATTGGAAATGTTTTTTTTAAATGAACATGTCCCTAGACATGTTAGGGACCTTGTGAAAAAACACCCCTGATTGGGGGTTTGGTAGGAAATAACTAGAAATAAGTCATGTTTGACTATACAAGCAAAATAGGGAGGTTTTTGGTTGACTCAAATCTATGATTGGATACTACGGGAGGAGTTCATTTTTCTTATCCTTAGATATAGTCATGTGGAGTATTTAAGTAAATTTGGATGATTTTTCAGAATTTTTGACTTTTTGGTTGTTCAATTCTATGAGCAGATCCATCGATCCATTTTTCATATACCCAATTATAATGTGAGATATGTGAATTTCTAGTGAATGTTCAGTTTTCAAAATATGATGAAACAATCAAACATCTATTTTTTGATGCTAAATCTATATATATGTATATATATATATATATAAAGGTTGAATACTGAAAATACAATCAAAACAATCGCTATAACATTATCATAATCAACAATGTGTATTCTAATGAAGGATCTTACCATACAATCCTATCATAGGATCCTACGATAGCATTCAACATGTTGTAATTTGGGCCTGGACTTAGTCCAATGATGCTTAAACTTTAGTTTCCTCCTTGAGTACAACTATTTTTCGAAGTTCTCATCATCCTAATTTCTTTTAAAACTAATCAATAAAATTTCATTTGCTCCCGAGAATTTTGAATCATGACATATGAGGGTTTCTATTGCAATCCAAACAAATTTTCCGCCCACTAAATCATGTAGATCAATTCATCCGAAACTTGTGAACACTCTTCAAACTATTTTTTGGGTCGTCCAAAGTTAGTTTTGTGATGAAAACTTATCAACAAGCTTATAGGGGACAAGTTTCATTCTAGTCCATTCATCCACTACGGATGCGCAACAATCCCAAGGCTTTTTGTTTTTCAAATGAACATGATGATTGTGTTGTAAGTTATTGGGATTGGCTAAGATATTGGTGCTCAAATGGGCCTATGAAGGTTAGATCGTACACGGCTCCAAGTGCATGACCCGATATGGTATGATGTGGATTGCCACACTTTTGAGGCTTATAATGTCAATGGAAACATTGCGTACCGCTAAGGGCAAAATACATTGAAGGATACCTAAGAAGTTGAAAGTTGTCATATAGGTAACTGCACCATTTACACCGAAATTGCGGGCTGAAAGTTAGCGTGGGTAAAAAAAGAAAATACCGTGAGTCATTGTATTTTATGTGTGGGTTGGAAATTAGAGTGGCTTAGAAAGTAGTGAACTATCGATATTCAAATATAAGATGATGACATGTTAACAAAATATTGATAATTTGGTACTATATTGTTATTATGCTTTCAACCCACAATATCTTATGTTTGTTTGAAACACTTTGCTCCATATTCCTAGTTTTGACATATGATAACATAAGCTCAAAAAGAGTGTGGGTTAGTAAAAGTTATGCCGATCCAAATTACCATTGTATGTCAAACTTATAATGGACCATAGCAATTATGTGGGTGTATCAGATCTACCTTCATAAGTTCAATTGGTCCACTTGCAAATGCTCAAACCATATTACAAACACCCCATTAGAGAACATCTATGGTATTACTCCACAACATGCGCACGAGAACACTTTTTTAAAAAATCAATTTCGGCATTGGAAATATAGATTGTTAATCCGAAAGTGCATAGACAAGTGTGCTACAATCCAATTTCACCCCATTTCCTACATAAACACAAATATACTATAAAGTTGTGATTTTTCATGGCGCGCACATGGCCTTTCCTTGTTTGTAAGTTTCCATGTACTTTGCTCGGCTAGCACGGTGGCCAACGAAAACAGGAAGCTAGGAGGACAACAAATAGATCACACGCCAAATCTATCAACGCGGTACATGTTATGATGCATTAGAGCCCCCGTGTACATACTAGGTACATGAGACCCTCAAAACAACCTTGTCTTCGCCCCAAAAACCGGGAAGGAAAGGGAAGGGAAGGGAAGGGAAGGGCGGGGAAAAGGGATGACATCACGCATGCGGGAAGCGTGTGACAAAGGCCCATCTCGCGTTGAAAAACGCCTCCCATGTGTCAAAAGTAGTCGTCGGGGGTTGAAAGAGGCCATGACTTGGCTTCACACCAAGGTGGCGGAGGCATTATTGTGTCTTTTGGAAGTGCCGGGACTCACGGGTGCCGAGAGATACTCATCATGCCAACCATCCGGATGGATGGATGGATGGATGAATGTCTTTTGGAAATACGACAAACCGTTGGTTGCAACGTCCCTTCATCTATCATGGGGGTGCTTGGCAATGCTTGGCACCATAACCCTTTTTGCTCCAAACCCATGGATTTCTTTTCTTTGTGGCCAAGTTGTGTGTTTTCTCCACTCCCGTATTCATGGAGCTTCGCGTATTTTGGTGAACTCCATTTTGAATGTAGATGCTTCAAGTTGTTCCCATTGACTAGAGTGTAAATCCTATGTGTGTTAGATCACGGATCAATCGATTAGTCTAATAAAATCCATAATCATTTGCCATCAATGACATTGCATGTGGCATATACTGAGGGTAGTTTTACACTAGGGACCAAGATCAGAGAGAGTTTGTAATTGAGCGATCTTTTGCAACTAAGTACATTGAAGGATACCAAGGCAATGGTCACTACCCAACTTATCATAGTGGGCATCTCGTGCAAAAGTTAGGGGAAACCTTGCATATGCATGCAATATGATGGGAGCTGATAAGCTACCGATGGTAGTGGACTAGCCCCTCCTCCAAAAAAATACGGTCTTTGCCTTTGAAAATTAGGAAGAATAGTGAACGCAATCTTACATGAAACAAAAGGTTGTTTGGCGGGGTGTTCCCAACAACTGTCCGTCTTAACTTGTTCAAAGGAACTTGTTTCAACATTCTACCACAAAAACAGTTGGCGGCAAAATGACCGTCACATAGGTTGGTCTCAATTAAAACAAACAAGTGCTCGGGACAAACTTTCTCCTAGTGCATATGCAAGTTTCCTCATAACAAGAGTAGTCAAGAGGATTGGGTTGGAAAGCCCTGAGCCTCCATACTCACACAAGAACCGAGTAAATCTAAATAAGGTAGCAATTAAGGCAACAATTTCCTTTTGGCAACACCTAATTTTCATCCTTAAGTCATCAACAAGTAAGTCCAACGGTGCCATAAGCAAGTCGTTGTTAAAAGTAATTAATCGTATGCGGCATTGAGTATTGAATAACACCACTTTGGCTATTCATAGTAGCGGTATAGAAGGATGCAAAAACACTTCAAGAATAGCATCAACTTGGCCAATCATGAACCTATCCATTCAACGAGGCAGTGTAAGCAACGATCCACAAAAGTGGACGACACCTTCATTTAGTAGAACACCCTCACCCATAATAAGGCTGATTTTTTTGGTGATTCTCACGTACCAATCCAACATCAATGGACCCCCCCCCCCAAGTGGAGAGTAAAAAGCTCGTTTCTTAAAACGACTTTGTGAATTTTGGACATCGCTTATAAATTTATTATTTTCCATGAAAATTTTGTAGACATTGTACATATTCGCAATTTTTTTTTTAAATATAGCTATTTAACCTATCTGAAATGGAAAGTTATCTTAAAGTGTTATTTTTAGGCTCAACTACCTTACCAAGAACCAACAAGTACAGAACTAACACTTACAAGAGGTTCCAGTTGAATGTTTAACTTTCGGGGAAAAATTTCCAAATATACAAGCATTCGTTTGAAGCACATGTGATGCTCCAAAACTCACTATGTAGATATCATAATCTAGTCAATGGGCTTTCATTATAATTAGTTCCCAATTCACAATTGCATGCAACAATATGCAAACATATCCATCCGTATATGTGTGTTAACATTGTTCCAAATGAAGGTAGTTTATTTTTGAAAAAACAAGGAGTGTTAAATTGAGACACGTTGTTTAAAACAACCACATATACACGCTACTTGGTCACGTGACTTGTCAAAATTTGATTTTCTCTTCACACAGTCAAAGTATCAACCACGGTCCTTCCTTTCGGTTATGATAGAAGACCATGGAAATTCAAATTATGACAAGTCATGTGACCGTGTGACATGTCTATGTGGTCATTTTAACAAACTACGTGGTCAATTTAACAAAAGAAAATAACCTTGAAGTGAGTGTCTCGGGGGTATGTTAAATGGATGAAGTAGGCTTAGGGCACACTTCCACGTGCTGGCCATTATGGCCAACATTTGCGAAGCTTTCGACAACATCTTTACGCATCTTCTTTGCTGAGCACTTTTCATGTAGAATAAGTAAGGGGGCCAAAGTGTGAGATAATAATGGAGTTGGTTTGTTGTCCAACATGCAAAGTTGGAATGTGCTCATCCTCACACTTACCCACGTTGAATATTGAATGACTAGATCAATGAAACTTTCCGTCTCGAGATACTAGAAAATTGAAAATAAATCCATGAATTGTAAACTTCATGCAAGGTTTGAATATGACAACATGAAGGAAAAAAATCAATTTGAAATTCAACAAATTTTGGTCCACAACACCAAGTTATGAAAACTAAGTTTTTCAACTCAAATTAAGTTCATTTTCCAGGTTCCCAAAATGAAGGGCGGTCCAAGTCCCCTTCCTCAAACTTCAATTGTGCTCGACAATTATGTTGGAGGTTGACTTTTGTTTTCCAAGAAAAATAGGGCACACTTCCATGTGGAGGGGGGGGGTCTAGTTTTTGTCATCTACACCATTTCTAGTATTTAGTGTCACTTACTATTTGGAATTACACAATGATATAACTATTTATTATAGATATCATTGTTTATCAACAAGGGCCAAAACTACACAAAATATGATATTTAGTGTTTTATACACTAAATACGAACGCATACACTAAATATCAATAACCTTATGAAAGCAAGTAACATTAAATGTAAACTCAAACACTAAATATCAACTATGGTAATATGTCGAAGTTACATGTTTGAATTTAGTGTTAGTCAGGGTATGAAAAAAAAGGATATAATAAGGGAGGTGGCAGTAGGGAAGGTAGCGGCACGTTTATGTCTAGCATTGATTGTCAAAGAATTGAAAATTAGTGTTGAGCATGGTAGGGTGGTAACAACACTAAATATAATCAAACACTAAATACCATATTTTGTGTAGTTGTTTGGACGTTATAGAACATTAACATTTTTACTTGGTAAATCTTCACATCAACAATACAAAGTTATAGTTATGTGTAACTCCGAATAGCAAGTGTCAATAAATACCATAAACGGTATACTAGTTTTTGCTGACTTCGTTGGCACATGGAAGTTTGTCCTTGATATAGCAGTGAATCCGGTGTTGGATCCGTGAAAGGGGATCCAATTTGAAGCATCAATCCTCTAGACCTATGCTAACCGCAAAGGTCAATGCCGGGGCTAGACACCCACCTCTTTGAGTTGAGCCCCCACCACTTTCACTTAAGGTGAAAATGAAGTCCATTTCATTATAGGTTGCATGTTTCAAAAAAATGAGAGGATTTGACCTCGTAATCAATATCATAAACCCGTAGTTAATTTATAGGGATCCATCATAGATGCCTTCACCACAAACCACAAGGTTTACATTATTACTAGACTTCCTTTTACCTTGGTAATAGTGGTGGGGCCATCTCAAAGCGGCGGGCATCAAGCCCGGTCTTGTGCCGTGTTCTTATTATTAGCCATGATGAAGATTGGCTATGGTGGGGAATAGGTTAGGAATATATCCATGATTCTTTCTGACCATATCCAGAAAAGAAAAAATAACGCCCATATATAAATACCGGCATGAATATGAGCATGTTGGTCTTACACTAATCATAGTATTCCGTGATGCAATATATGGTGTTATGCCTTCTTGACCATATCCATACAAATGCAGGCTCTGCCAACTCTAAACTTGTTTCAAACATTGTCCGGGGAGATGTTTGGGAGATGTTTGGGCATAATTGCCCAAGCTCCTAGTGTCTCCAAGTCCAACCAGTTATATGTTGTGATATTTTGGTTTTTCTTTAATAATTGAGCTATATTCCATAGATTCCTTTTAAACGAGCGGTGATTTTTCTCTGAAGTCCTTAACTTCTACCAATTGTTTCTCAAACTCATGCCCCGATCACACCAAACTTCCCATCTGGTGCCAACCGTGAAATTGTTGGGGATTATGTTCAAACATAGAGGTTGGCCCACCACTTTTCACACTATTACAACCCGAGATGTTGACGGCATGGTGCTAGAAATGATTGGTGTGATCAACCCCTCAACCAATTCACCTGTAACCAGCGGTTGGCTCTCCAAGTTCGTGAGTTTCAAACAACGATTGGGGAGAACCGGCAGTTACTTACAGATGAACCAGTTGAGTTTGAGAAATAATCGGTTGAAGTTGGAGACTGCAGGAAAATTACTGATCGTTTTAAGAGGAATTCATAAAATGTACCCCAATTTAATAAAGGAAAACCGGAGGATGTCAACACGTAACCGGTTAGACTTGCAAACACTAGGATCTCAACCGATTATGCCCAAAAATCTCCCTGATGGCTGGTTTCAAAATGGTTTAAGAAAATGTATTCCGAGGTTATAGATGACTCACGTACTAGAATCAAGAGGTCAACGTCCTCATGAAACAAATGTGAATGGAGAGTTTCTTCGGCTGGGGGATACTACCACTTTTTTTGGGGGGTGGGGGGGGGGACTCTATAAACATGGAATTGGACTTGGGTTTACACCAAGGAAAAATGGCAGAGTGACCACGGAGGTTGAGGTCCACAAAATATATTTTTTTAAGCCTACTCTATCCATTGCCATGGTCCAACGGGTTTTCCGTTGGGACAAGCAAAAGAGGTGGTCCGGGAAAAAGAGCAAGGGCCTATGTCAGAAAAATGCCGTTTTAATGAATTTTTTTTATTTTTTAATGAATTTTTCCCGACTTAATTAATTATTTTCTTCGGCTACAGTTAGAAGGCTGTAATACTTTAAATACATATTTCCGTTATGGTTGAAAGCACAGTAGAAAATGCCCGTTTTTTTGCAAGAAATTGATCGTTTGTATTTGTTCGTTTCATCACTGTCCAACCGATGCAATGACATTGCTATCCTATCTTGCACCGGCACCGTAACCCTAAATTGAGTATTTTTTTTCTCAAATACGGACCTAACCTCTCACACAAAAATCTGAATGTATTGTGTGTCACTCGAGTTCGCTTTCTAAATTCATTCTCCGTCCACAAACCCAACAATAAACGGTCTACGAATCCAATCATCCGTTCTTGACTCCATATACTCCTCTCTCTATACCCCATATTCTCATAAACCAAGCTCAAAATTGCTAACTTCTCCCATTCTCCTTGCAAAATCAGCGCTTGAATGTCTACCACATGCTTTACGAGCATGTACAAGAACATGTACAATCCTAAAAGCAAAACAAATGTCCTCCTCCTCTCCTCCATTGCTTGTTGAAATTTTAGGTTCAAGCAAGCGAAAACTACAAGACAAATGAAGAGAAAAAAAGTGAAGAGAAGAGAAGTCAATAGAAGTGAAGAGAATGGTCAAACTTGACTTTTTCCAAAAACTGTTTTTATTATTATTAAAAAAATCAGCACCTCCACTTTTTGGTGCATGGTCATTCTTCATGGTCCACATTCGGTTTACACCTAGTGAAGGGCCCATGAACCATGAAAACTAATATTTTAGTAACTCGGACCATGGAAGTCGTCCCACGCAAAATAGGCCTCTTACGTGGGACGACTTCATGGTCCATAGTGTAAACTGCCCCTGAGTGTCAAGAGTCTACCAACTTCTTCTTTTTGTAGTGTGGGAATAATTTGAAGATTTTGCAACAGGACGGTTGTCACCTTAGGTTTTGGTTGCAGTTGGTTTGGTGGTTTGGGGGTGTGTTGCCAAAGTTTCATATGTGGAGCTAATAATAAGATCGCAGTTTAACCCCTCAAAAGATATGGAAGAGTTGAGGATTCTTCACAAGTGACAAGCCCAGAAAGTTAGCTAACTTCTAGTTTCATTAATTTTGATTTAACTTCAATTTTAAGTAGGTGTTGCGGGCGTGAGGTTGATTAGCTCTCATACATGTTAGCTACCTCACGTGTTAGCTAATTGTCATATCCAGGTGATGTGGCCGCATAACTACTTTAAGTGGTTACTTACTCTAACCAAAGCCTTAATTGGGAAGTGTGAGTGAACCCTAAGAGGCCCACCCGACGATGTATCACGATGTTCCTCCTCGTTATTATTGTTGTTGTTCCTCCATTATGTAATTTATATTTAGATGTGTCAATTATGAGGCTATAATTATGACATTATCCACACAAGACCGTAGTCGTTTCCACATTTTTAGGACAACTCATTGAAGGCCCACTTACAAGGTGGTCATAGTTGTGGTATACACCACAATCGACCACAAGCACAATCTTTCTCATTCACATTCAACCTGCATTCAAGTAAAAATTAATCAAAGCACAAAATTAGGAGTTTTTCGTTAGCGCAATTATGTGGGTGGATCCCCACGGATCGGCCAATACACTTCAATTAGCCAATAAACTTGAATACACTTCACTTTCATCATCATTATTGAAGTTTTGGTATTGATTGAAAATTTCTCGATGTAGTGCTTTTCCATAAATAATGCTAATATAATATAAACATTTTATATTAATATTGTCACAACATACCCACATGTGCAATTGTGGTGGGTTTGCCATACAAGTTTACAAGTAAAGCATGTTGTAATCGTGGAATAAGCATTGTACAATTTGTAATCTTAACTCTTAAACGTTAAGTAACCCGAAATGGGTTGCCACTTAATATTCTACTAGGATTTTGAGACTCACTAGGTGGCAATCTATGTGGATGAAAAGATATATACTGGTGCAGGGTGGTACCCACAACCATGTGGGTTGAAATAACGTATAAAAACCTTATATTCTAAGCATGTAGGATTTGTTTATTAGGTTGGCATTGCTTGTTTTGGGAGGTGGTTCCATGTGTTGCTCAAATGTAGGAGCCAAATTTAGGAGCCAATGTATGACCCCAATTTGGGTGAGGATCCCCCCCCCCTTGGGACAAGTTGACGGTTGTGCACAACTTAACCGTAAGGATGTGGAAAAGACTTAGTGCACATGCTGCTTGCTCCATGAAAAAGCGGAAACTTCCCAAAACTACCTCATGTGGCCCCTCCAACTTTGAGGGTGACGGATTTCATCTACATTTGCCCCAAAAAACCCAAATTTTTGGGAGTAGCTTATTTGTCATCCACATAACATATTATGGCAAAGTTGCCAACTTTCTAAAAAAATTGGCATGACCGGAATGGTCATGAAACGATTGTTTTTAGAGTTTTCTCTAGCTACCCCCCAAACGAAGGCCATGTTCATATGGTAATATTTCCTAGCAAATGTGGTCCGATTGACTTCAAATTTTCATAGGAATATTATAGGGTAGTCTAGCTCACATTCATACGTTTGGATTGTAAAGAAAACAAATTGGTTAGAGGGTGGTTGTAGTTGTATTTGCAATTATTATGCCCCTCCATGGAAATAGATCCCAAGAAAGTAAACCATAACCACAACCACCCTAGTGTAAATGACTTTTGAAGTTGGTTATCCCTTCCATATACACTCTTAGACTCCGGAATATCATGCATGTGGCAACCAAACTAATGTGATATTATGGAATTATGCAGTGTTCATATGGATGCATGATATAAGAGAATTAATGTAGCATGTGACATTATGGAATAATACAAAGTGCAACATTGTCATGTTGAAATTGATGATTTCATACATGGGACACGGATAATCTCCCAAAGTTGCACACATACACAAAGCTCAAACTTTTGAGGATATATTTGATCCAAATTTCATGACAATATGTACAAGCACAAAAAATGGTCACTATCACCATGCAACATAAAACTCTTAATATCAATCTTCTTAGTAGTAGTTCTATGAGCAACGCACATTCTAGACAATTTATCACAAATGGACTCCACTTGCAACAACTTTGAACAAGAAAACAGTCTGAACGTTCGCTTGTGATGAAATCCAATAATTTTTTAGCACGAACACACACTTCCACAAAGTGAATAGTCTTGCAGTCCATGTCATTCTTGTATGTTGTTGCATTTAGGCTCTTCGTCTTGGTTAAAGTGCTCATCATTGCTTGCAAGGAGACCTTCGATTGCCATGTGATCGCTGCTCTGTACCAAGTGAACAATCTCAGCTGTTGGATACTCAACCATTGAAGTAGAAACAATTGCGAAATATCCACAAATGGAAGTGATATGTAAGAAATTGGTCGAAGATACATATCCGTCACATCATTAACGAACTGATTGAGAGATGTACATACATATCGCTGACAAAAATCTCAACAATTTAGCAAATGATACAACATTCTCATCAGCAGCTTTCTTCACCTCGTGTCATAAAAATGGACTGAAATAAAGAAAGTGCAAACACAATTGCACCCAACAATGAAGTACTGAATGTGGTGGTGAACACCATCGGCCATAGAAAAACATGCCTCCTCAATTAATCACCATGTATGTTACCTTGATTACCTAGTATAAATCAAGCTCCCTGGTAGTCTAGGGTGTGCACAAACTAACCCAATGTCTCAACGATACCTCAGTGCACTCAGCGTCAGGTCTAAAGTAGTTGCTTCAAAAAATGCAACCACAATATTGTAACCCTGAGCAGCTGCACTTTGTCTTAGAAATAAATTTGCATCAATCATGTTCACATCAGCACTTCAATGTGCTCCGTTGAGGTGCACTGCACTCGTGCTCGCTTCCACATTTCATTATCCGATGCCCCAGCAATTTTCCGCCTCTTCCTCTCTGCATAGCATCCGCAACTTCTAAATCAGCAAAGGAACAACCATTGGAACCCTAATTTACTCAACATCTCCAAAAGCATCACGTTTGAAGCATCATAGGCATTCTTAAGCATTTGTAGAGACGGTCTCCTCCTATTCCAGCTTCAAGAATAAGTCCCAGAATCAAGGTCCTTGTGTCCATGCATGAATGCGAAACATCGCCAAGTGGCATTAAGCTCTCATTATTGCTGCAATTTACCCCTGCATCACAAGAACATGAGCAGGAGTATCCTCGGGAAGTTCCTGGAGTTGAATTTAGGTAGATGAGAGGAGGCTTTTGTTCTGAAGACACGTAACAATGAGGTGTCGACTTATGAGATCTTGATGCCACTTGCCATTGAATGCTTGGCACTCATGCATGTAATCAAGGACCTTGTTTCTATGATTCATTCTTGAAGCTAGAATAGAAGAGAACGTCCTACACATACTTAAGAATGCCATATATATATGTGAGATCTACATTTGGCACAGTTTAACATTCATTCTTCTCAACCCAATTTATGTAACATGCTAACATGTAGCACGTGCTATGCATTTTGACTACTGCATTGTTACATATCTCAGAACAAATTAAAGCCTTTTCCAACTCAAGAACTTGCCAAAAAGACTCTCACCGAGTTTGTAACCTCCAAAATGCTTATCTAGCTAGACCACCACTTAAGAACGCTATGCACGCTCATTGACATTAATCATGCAGTTTTCCCTGCATCACAAATTAAACGTCGCGCCGTGGAGCATGTGTGATATGGAGCGAAAATTTGTACCTGTGGCAGCAGCCTTAAATATTATTATGTTCTTTAAAAGGCGCTGAATTATGAAGGACAAATATTTTGCATAAAACTAGAAGATGACGTGGAACAAGTAAATCAAGTAAACCATGACCAAATAAAGATTCAGCAACTTACACATAAAACCATCAGGTGTTTTTTGACGTAATGTTTATTCAATTTTGACATTCACGGCCCTTTGTCTAGCAAAAGCCGAGACGAATGCCAGCCCCAAAATGAGCAAACTTCTCGCCGACAATGGCTCCTGCTACCGCCATTCGCGGCACTCGTGTCCGTCAGCTTTGTCTTGGGAGCCCCCACAATCTTGTTCTGCGCAATGCTGGATCCCATGCCACTCCGACGTCTCTACACGCGCACATTCTTCCACCCACGATGCTTCATCGTCCCACTTGTTGTCCTGAATCCTGCAACGGTTGTCGTTGCCATTGCTGTTCCGAATTCGAGTGCAGGAAGAGAAAAAAGAAAAACTCCTTACAGAACTTTGAAAATTTTCACAATCAACCAATCTATTGACCGATCCAAACTTTTGGGAAAAGGCTCCCGGTGAGTTGCGAAAATGAAGCAAATTGGTGGTTGAGGATTCGAGAACGAGGAAATGTGGATTTGTCAGTGTCTGTGTCTTGCTTTGTGGTTGCAGATCCTCTTACACCCTAACACCTCACTGAAGGACATGGTGGTGAATTGTGCACTAAAAATGAAGGTTGGAAGCATTTCGGGCAAGAATCTCCAAGCGTTCGCAGCATCTCTGCGAGAGAGAAAGAGAGAGGCAGAAGCAAAGGAGAGGAAAGGCTTCTCAAATCTTCTGGGTTCGTATATATAGTGGGGGTTTTGGAAGATCGGTGTGAATCTTCCATTTTGGTAGATTTTAGGGGTTTCAATAATGACACGTGGCGCAATGCGAGAGTGTTGCTTTGACTTCTTTGGTGGTTTGCATTAATGTCAAAATCCATGATACAAGGGAGGAAAATGTGACAGTAAGGAGTGAGATTTGAATTGAGAACATCCATTCTCTAGGATTTCGGGATATTAGAGAAAGAGTGACATTACAGAGTTTGATATTATGGAGCTTAGGGAGTAACAGGCATGGTCCGGACATAATGAACTCAATAATGACTTTTGTGAGTCAAATTAACACCAAATAGATGTGAAGATCAAAATTTAATAGAGTGGACCTTGCAAGTTGCAACAAGGATGATGCAATCCAAACTTGGGAACAATAGCCCTTCAATACATGCATTTATCACACTTTGCATGGCCAAGTACACTTATTATCCCAATTGGTGAGGGAGGAATAATAGTGAGTGTGGGAAATTAGTGAAGGTGAAACTAAATTTCATTTCCTATGAAATTAATGCCACCAAAAGATCTAGGAAGCATTGTTCACGTGATTGATGGGAACACCAACTATGCAAATGGGGTGTCATTGTAATATTGAAATGCTTTGGAAATTCCTTGTACTTGTACTTTAGATAAACTATTGCTTTCTTTTTGTAGTATGGTCGAACATTTGTCTAAGTTTTGGTTTTGATTTGATTAGTTCTAAAAACGAATCGGCCCATCTACAATCACACAAAATATTGTACTGAAAGTCATGTGGTATTTTATATCATTGTGGTAATTTTCAAGTGACACTTCTTAATACATTTACAATTATTGTCATAGATGATTGAAATTTGGATGAAATCCATGCCAATTATGGAAACAAAGCATCCTAACACTCCAGTAATGAAATATTGTCATGGCATATTGAATTTGGATGAAAAATTGCTTAGTAAGTGACAACAGTTGTAACATTGTAAAATCTATCATGCCCAAACATTGTTACAAGGAATGACAATATAATGTTAGTTTTACATTCAGTGTTGGTGACACTACACAGGCGGTTTATAATTAGTATTGAACAAGACAAGTATCATAGGTGACACTAAGGGCCACTTCACACTATGGCCAAAGATCAAGAGGCCGTCCATTTCCACCAATCAGATTGCAAGAAACCAAGGATTCGGCTTCTCAATATTCACACTAGAGGCCAAAGTCCAAAGGCCGTCTCTCTCCAAAATGCCTATATGGAAGTGCTTTTTGACCAAGACGATGAACTCTCGAAGGAAGTTTGGGTAGGACATGAATGAAAACCCAAACTGTGGTCGAGAGGCCGTCAACTTTTTTTCATTAAAAAAAACAAAAAACTGACAAGATCTTGGCCGTTAGATTGGATGAGCTATTTTGGGCAAGGACAGAAAGTGGGATGCTCCTTCTTCCTTAGTTACGGATTTGAACTTTGGAATTGGCCTTTGGAGGCTTCACACTATGCCCGGCCAAAGACTCTAATTGACTTTTTTCAGCCCCTTTCTTTGGACTCTCAACAAAATTTGGCAATTCACTTCCAAGGCCTCTCAACTTAGATGACAACAGTGTGAAACAACCCTAAATGCACTATTTAGTGTAGTCGTTGAGTCTCCTTGTTTAATAAAAATCTCTTGTTGTTTACAATTCAAAAATAATCAATCAATCAATATATAAAAGTGGTTAGGTCACTTTCATTGTAAGTAAGCGTCAATCAAACTCTTGACAAATGCACCTTGCCGAAGCTTCAAAACGTAGCAAAGGCATGTCGAAGAAGCTTCAAAGACCGAGGCATTCCTTTTAAACCTAGCTAGTACGTAGTTGTTGAGGAACTTCCCTTTGGTAATAATTTAGGGCACGTAAGTCTTGCACGTAAGTAATTGAGTCCCTTGTTGGCAAGTTCGGGGATGTTGGGTGGAAATGTGGGGAAGCATATCCATTGTGCGTTGTTGTTAAGGAAAAGTACCGATTCTCCACTTTTTCCAACAATTTTTTTGTTCCAAGTGTCCTTGGCAAAGAGCCTGTGTGATATCAATATTATACTACTTTTTTGCGGTTTTCTTGCAGGGATAGGCACTCAATTTGACCTCAAACCTCACGCTCTTTATCTTGCCCAACACACATTCATAGAAGGAAATGAACCAGTTGAAAGTGAATTGTGTTACAAAATGTGCATCATCCTTTTCAAGTGCTATTCTGGGTCAACTAGTCATTCAAAAGTTGTGCGTGCTGAAGGACTAAGGGCCACTTCACACATGAGACTGAGTGCCCGTGACCATTACACTTCAAGCACTCTCATTGGTGGAAAAGGCGGAGCCGGTCCAAGTTCGCTTCACAATAGTACGCTTGAGGGACCAATGGAGTACGTATGTGAATGCACGATGGAAAAGAAAAGAAAAGAAAAAATAACGCCCGTATTTTAATACCGGCATGAATGCGAGCCCGTTAACCTTGTATTGATCATAGCGCACCATGATGCAATACAAGGTGTTATGCCTCCGTGGGGAGGTGGGCTCTGGTGTACTAATAGGTATATATAATAATTTTAAGGTGGGGGGATGGGTGCTTGTTTGTTATCTAGTTTCCTTTTATTTAGGACCAAGTATGTGAGATATTTGATGGCATTTTGGTGTAAATGTTTCATAAGAAGTTTGATGTTTGATTTAGGGATTTTTAATTCGGTTAGTTTTTCAATGGAGTGTTCATGGATGGCACCTCTAACTCCAGCTGTGATGGTAATGATAGGGTTGGTCTTCCATCCATTGTTTTGTATGGTGTTGATTAGTGGGTCATATTTCGTGTGTTTTCGGGTGATTGCTTGTTCTGGGAATCTGTCATGGCAGTATGTAAATTCAATAAATTGGATTGTGTGTGTTGGGGAGGGTAGTATGGGTGTTTGTGCTTGGTTAGGAGCACCTATTATGCATAGGATGTCCGGTCTTAGTTTAGCTTGGCAATTGCATGGCATTTGTTGACATGAGCATTTAATGAGCCAGTCCGGCATTGTTTGTTCTGGTATTGTGTTGTTAATTTTTCCTGCATTGGTTAGTGTGAAATATCGGGTGTTTTTGTTGGCTTGGAGTGTTTGGGTGATGAGGTGTACCGCGTTGTTGTGTCGTGCAATTCTTAATCCTTTTAGGTATGGGTGTTCACATGTGGATAGTAGGTGGGGCCACGTATCTCTGTCATTTTTGTGGCACAATGTACAGTTGGGGTTTTGGTGTGTGAGAGGCCAAAAAATGTTCTTCCTATGGTTGCCCATGTATTGGGCGTATCTGAATTTTAGTGTTTGGGTAATTTGTGCGTCGCTTACTTTGTCGTTTGTCCAAAAATGGTTAGAGAGTTTTTGGTTTATTTGCTCATTTGAGAGCCATTTGTCGACATATGGGAATTTATGTTTGGCTATTTGCGTCTCTCGAGATTCGTGTTCTTTTGTTATGAATGTGTTTAGGTTGCGTATGGCTCCGTCATGCGTGGCCGTCGGGCAGCTTGCTAACCAATAAGGAGTTGAGTGTGCTATGTGTATGTGGGGTGTGGGGGATGGTTTTTCCTTGAGGTTCCCTTCATTGGCTAGTGCGTCGGCTATTTCGTTTCCGATGATGCCTGTGTGTGCTCGTACCTTATGTATGTGTACTTTGTGAGGTGTCCAATATATTTGTCGGATGATGGCCGCTATGAGTAATTTATATGGGTGGTGATGTTGTGATGTGGGGTGTTGTATATGGTTGTTGATTAGGAATATGCTGTTAAGGCTGTCTGTAAATATATGTGTTTCTGTTTGGGTATTTTGTATGTTTTCGATGGCTATGAGTATTGCATTGAGTTCTGCTCTTAGGATGTTTTGGTATCCGGGTAGTCTTTCTGCTATGTGGGTGTTGTTGTTGGGACTATATACTCCTGATCCTGCTGTGTTACCTTCTATTTGTCCTTCGGAATTTTTGGTGGGTGGGATAAATGATCCGTCCATGTATGTATATTTTTGTGGTTGGAATTTAAGGGGGTGGGTGTGATTAAATTCAATAGGGAGAGGTGGTGTGTTGAGGTTTGAATGCATTGGCGGGGGGATTGCTTTAGGTGCATTGTTCCATGAATTGGAGAATTTGACTTTATAGGGTTTTGTGTTGAGTTTGATGGGATGGGTGTCTATGTGTATGTTAAATGTTTTCTTTAGGACATTTTGTAGTTCTTGTGGGGGTTGTATATTCATCGATAGGTGTGCGGGGTTGGATACGCAAATTATGGATGTGAGCGATGGTTCCACGTATTGGTAGTATTTTGGCCATTCCGGTGTAGGAGCATATTGTATGGTGTGTGGCGGTATAGTTGCAATCATGTGGATGTCTTCATTAATATTAAGTGGTAGTGGTTGTGTTGTCCAGTCTTTGTGGTTAACTATTAGAATGGTGAGCGTATGTGTGTCTTCTTTGGCTGCCATTCTTGCCCAATGAATAGCTTCTAAGGTTGTGTTGTGGTCCGTGGGGAATGCTAGGCCTATTCCTCTCCAGCGGGAGGACTGCGCGTGTCCCATAGACCAAATAGTATGTCTCGGTTATGTGGTGAATTGTAATGTGTAAGTTGCATAGGGCATGTGAGGGGGGAAGAGTAGTATGAGTGCGTAATTTTATATGATTCTATTAGTAGTTTGGTGATGTCTGGGTGTAGGGTGTGGTGTAGGTTATTTGGTAGTATGTTTTTGGGTTTTTTCTTGGGGAGTATGGTTATATATCGTTGGATAAGCCATAGTATTTCGGTTTCAAAGTCTTGTGGTGGGGGTTTTAGAAAGTTGGCGAGGTGTGGGAGGTGGTTGTACAGAAGCGGCTCCATAGCCATTGTATTCTTTCAGTGTTTAGGGAGGTTATATAATTCCCTTTTTGATCGTAGATGTTGGATATTGTGGCTTGTATTTGGATGGTTGGTTTGTTGGTAATTATATCTTTGTCCGGGTTGCACTCTTGTGTGGATGTTGTGAGGTTGGTTATTTTGAGAGGGGGGTGTATAAATCGTTTGTCTTTTGATTGGGAGGATTTTAGGAGGTTGGCGTATTGTTGGGTGGCTTTTTGTTCTAATATTTTACGTTGGTATTGTGTGATGAGAAGTAGGTTGTGATCGAGCAATATGTTGTCGGGGTGTAGTAGGTCTTCTTCTGTGCGCCATTGTTGTGTGGATCCTTGTGTGTATTGCCATTGGCATAGATATGTTCTTCGGATAGCTTGGGCCCCCCATTTATCTTTCCTGGTAGTGGTTTTTACTTGGGTTATGGTATGTATTGCTCTCCCAAGGTTGTGTTGTGTGTGTATATTTGGGTGTTGGGTGTTGCTAGGGGGTATTGGTTGTTCTAGTGCGAGGTGGGTTCTTTGGGGTGTGGGGGGTGGTGGTGGGTTCGGAAATAATATTTTGGCTTGTTGGAGTGCCTCTTTGATGGTTCTTGGTGTGTGTCTATATATGGTCTTGAATTCGTCGGGAGTTAGTATGGCCCTAGTGTCTTTGTTTTGAATTTGTGTTATTGTGGTGATGCCGTATGTATATAGTTTGTCTAGGTATGTTTGGGTTTTCCTTTTTGAGTCGTCCGTAAGGCTAGTATAGGTTGAATTGTTTTTCCATATTTCTTCAAGGGGGGTGTTTTTGATGGGAAATGCACGGATTGCGGTGGTGACGTGTATTTCGTATTCTCGTTCTAGGAGAAATAATGTTCTCGCTATTGGTGATCTTGTGCATGCTTGTTGTTTTAGTTTAGGTAGGTATAGTGAACCACCGTACTTGGCCGATATATATTTGGCTAGTCCTTGGTATATATTACCTAATTGGCCGGGGTCGTTAAGGGCTTGTATAAGTTGTTGTCCAATACAATGTATGTAGTCCGGGAGAAGTGAGGTTACATTTATACCGAAGTTTTTATGTGAGAGTTATGTGAGGATATTGGCGGAGCTCTTGGGTATGTGGCATATATCTTTAGTTAGTTTGCAAATGATTTTGTCCAATTTTTTGATGTCGGGTTTAGAGAAAGGGACGGCGTAGTATGCGTACGCAATGCGAGGTTTGATGACTGTATTCAAGATTTTGATTTTTTGTTTGAGGCTTGCCGGGGAGAGGGTTAATAATTTGCTTTGTTGTTTGGTCTTTTGGAGTGTGATTTCTTTTTGAAGGTTCCATTTAAGTGATGGTATTAGGTGTATACCTAGGTATGTGTAGGGTTCGTTTTGTGTGAGGGTTGGGAAGTTTTGGGATTTGTAGGTGATGTTTTGTGATTGGATGAATGCTTTGAATGTATTTGGTTTGAGTTTGGATTGATTAGGGCATCCCGTTATTGCGCATTTCGAGAGATTTAGATCCATGTATGACCATTCCGCGAATTTTTGTAATTTGTTTATTTGTGGTTGTATATGTTGTATGTTGTCGGTAATTATTGCCAAATCATCCGCGTATGCGGTTGTGGTACATGTGGTAGATGACGTATTGAAATGGTATCCTAAGTTATCTTTTTCTAGCCATCTTAGAAGTGGTTCAATGAATATGATAAATAAGTATGGACTAAGGGTGTCCCCTTGTATCGTCCCACGGCTAATTTCTATTGGTGGTGTTGAACCGAAATGGTTTCCGGTAAAAGAGGTGGTTGAATTTTTGTATATATTACCAATGATGTCGATTGCGTCCATAGGGTATCCTAGGTCTTCCATGAGAGCTAGTAGCCTTGCGTGGTCAATGGATCCAAAGGCATTATGGAAATCTATGTAGGTTAGGTATATGTCCTTGTTGGTAAGTCTTGCGTCTTCTAGTGTAGCAATGATCATTTGAATTTGTCTTGAGGTGTTTCTTTGCGGCCTAAATCCCTCTTGACTAAAATGTAATATTCTATGTGTTTCTCCGTAACTCGTGAGTAGTGTTGTGAGGGTGCTTGTGTAGAGTTTGTATATTGTATTGGCTAGGGCGATTGGTTGGTAGTTGGCGATGTGGGTTGGATCGTCTTTTTGTGCAATAGGATGGTTTTACTATGCTTCCAATGGGTTGGTATTTCTTTTTGTTTGTAGCATTGTTTGAAAAATAAGAAGAATAAATCGTGCCATTGTGATGGTAAAATTTTAATTATGTCATTGGGGATGTTATCCGGTCCGGGGGTTTTTTCACGTGTTAGTCTCCGAATACATGTGTCGTATGTTTCTCGAGTGAAGTGGTTGTATATTTGTGTGTTTGGGGGGCCTCGTTTTTCTAATATGATGCCATTGTGTGTATGCCATGGATATTTGCGTACTGCGCATAGGCATGTAACTGGGTGATCCGTGGGGTCTTCGCATAGGGGTGCTTGTCTTTGGAATGATAGTTGTTGTATATGGTGTATCTCTTTGGCTATGTCATTGGGGTTTGTAAGAATGTGACCTTGTTGGATTTTTAGGCAGTCGAGGGAGTTAGCAGTTGTGGGGTGGAATATCTTTTTGTGTATTGTTTTGGGTTTTATGTTTAATAGTGCTCTGTATTTTGTAATGGCAGTTTTGCAATTTATTGCAGTTTGTTTGGCGGTGATTTTGTGGGCTTCATCTTTAGCTTTTTTACCTATGTTGGCTATTTCTTCAATCCATATTGTGAGGTCCTTGGGGTTTGTGGGGAGAGGTGGTATATTGATGTTTTTTATGAGTTGTAGGGCTTTGATGTTCGGGTGGGTGTGAAGGTGTGCGTGGGGGTTCTGACATGCGGCGTGGATGGCTTTGCGGGCTCCGTGGTATATTTTTAGTTGATGTTTCCATAGTTTTTGTTGTGTCCTAGGGAGGAATCCACCTTGGGTTTTTACTCTATTGGGTAGTGGGGGTTTGGGGTGTGTCATACATATTTGCTCAATGCATGTACTAAGGGAATTAATGATTTCTTGAAATGTGTTTTGTGCGTTTTCCCATTGTGTGTGGGTGAGTTGTTCTTGTTGTAGTGTGGTTGTTAGTGTGGCTATTGTTAGGCTTTGTGTTTCCATGAAGATTGTTTGGAGTTTTTGTAAGTTGGTGGGGTGGATGGGGTATGTGATTCGGGGATTGCTTGTGTGGGGGTGTGATTCTTTGATGACAATGCTATTTGGGTGGAGGTTTAGTTGGACCGGGTAGTGGTCGGAATTTTGGTTAAGTTTGTCTAGTGTGTAGCAGGTTAGGTGGTTATGGTTGGGAAGGTTGGAGTAAAAGCCATCTATGTGGCTTGTTGAAGTGTAGTTTAATCCGCCTTGTCTTGTGTGGTTGTGTTGGTTGTTGATTGTGATAAGGCCTATGTTATTTGTGAAGTGGGCCCATTCGAGGTCATTTTGGTTAGGGGGGAGGTGTGTCCCGTTGGATGTTCTTCCTTTAAGTAGTATGTCCCGGTTAAAGTCTCCGGCTAGGATAATTTGATGGTTAGGGTGTTGTGTGATTAGGAGTTGGATTTGGTTTTGTATCTCACTTATGAGGTGTGTGTCTTGAGGGTGGGTGGGCATATACATATTTATGATAGTTATTGGTGTGAGTGGTTTGTTATTAATTACTATGATTTGGAGGTATGGTGATATGGGGCTAGGGGTGGGTATTTTGGTAATATTTTCGTTTGTGTAGATGTGTTTGGGTATCATGGCCAATATGCCGCCTCGGGCTTGGGTAGGTCCTGAGTATCTATTTTGTGTTTGTGTTTCATTGTTGGAGTTGTTATAAATGATTTTATAGTTTTGAAATTTGCGGTCGATGTATGTTGTGGATTTAAGTTTGTGTAGTTTAGTTTCTTGTATGAGTATTATGTGTGGATCTGTATGTAATGTTCGTGTGAGTTCTTGTATGCCGGGTAGGCTAGAGCTGATGCATCCGGTATTCCAAGTGATGATTCTTAGGGTAGTGGCTTGGGGGTTGGCTTCACTAGTGGTATTAGTTTGTATATGGTTAGTGGTGTTAGGGTTTGTATTGGGGGTGTATCCCCTTACTTGTTGTGTACATTTGATTAGTTCTTGGGTTACTTTTTGAGGGAGGTTAGGTAGTTCTGTTTGTAGATTGGTTATGGTTAGTATTTCTCCTTTGGTTATTTTCTCATTAATGTGTGTATATGCTTGTGTTATGGTGGTTGGTGTTATGTTATGAGAGGGTTGAGTGGTGATTGGGTATTTTCTTAGGTATGTTCTAGGTGGGAGTTGTTGAAGTCTTTGTAGGATGGTAAGGCAATTTTGATCTATGTTTTCGGCCATTAATTGGTTACATGTTTGTGGGATTGGGCTATATGTTATGATGAATGCGTAGATTTGGAAGTGGATGGGGAATGTTGCATGTGCCAAACTTTGGTTGCGTAGGTGGGGTAAATCTTGATTTTGGATGCTATATGTTTGGGGAGATAGGTAGGGTTTAAATAGTTCTGCTATGTGGGTATATTGATGTTTAAGGGTTATTGTGTTTGGTATGAAATATTTTTTTTGGCGTTGTGTGTATTCGCGAGGAAGGTTGTCAAGGATGTGTGCGAGTGGGCCTGGATTGGGTTTTACATCTCCACTTAGGATGATGAGTGTGGAGTTATTCCAACTGTAATAGTGTATGTTTATTGTTTTTGGGGTTTTAAGGTGTAAGTGTGTAATGTGTTGTATGTGGCCTATGAGGCTTGTGGTGATTATGGGTAGCATTGGTGTGTTTATTTTGTGTTGGGCTTGGTATTTTGGGGGGTCGTGTGTGTTATGGTTATGTGTGTGGTCTTGGTGTGTGGAAGTGATGGTGGATTTGTGATTGTATGTTTGGGTAGAGCGGTGGTATGATGTGGGTATGGGGGATTTGTACGAGGTTAAGGTGTGTGTGTGTGTATATGTTATTATTATGGTTAGGACTACTAGTGTGGTGTAGGTGTGGTATATTTTGGTTTGAGTAGGTGCGTGTGATTGTGGGTACTTATTGGATGTTAGCTTGTTTTGTTTAGGGGGTGGGAGTGTTTTGTTATGTAGTAGGAAAACAATATATCCTATAAGGGGGAGGAACAATTTGTGGTTTCCTAGGGGGCATCTATTCATTAGGTATGTGAGGCGAGGTATTGTTAGTTTCTTTAGGTGGTCTTGTGATTGGTGGGTTGGGGTGTGGATGGGGTTTAGCATGTTGGTTGGGGGGATTGATGGGGATGTGTTGTAGTGGGTAGTGTATGCATTGTGGATGTGCTTGTATGTGGGATATGTGTGCGAGGTGCTTCTTTTGTGACTAGTTGTATGTGTGGTGTATGTGTATGATTGTTGTGCGATGTGGGGGTTGGTATAGTAGTGTGGTGTTTGGTGTGTTGAGGTAGGGTGGGGGATTATATGTGTATGGTTTTGTGTGTGTTTTATGTATGGTATTGTGTTGGGTGGGAATTTGTGTTGTGAGGGATCCATGTGGGTGTGGGGGTGGGGGGCATATGGGGGGTGATAGATATGGTTTGTTTGGTTGGTGGTAGGGAGATAGGCTAGCCATATTAGGATTATGATGCTAGTTGGTTTTTGTCCTCTTAGTGAGGGGTATAGTTTCGGGTGGGGGTGTGAGGTCTTCCTTTGGTGGGGTTTTTCTAGGAGGTTATAGTGGTAAGGTAGATGGTTTTTAGTGTATGTGGGTGGGTTGGTTGTGTGTGGTGATTGTGGTAGTTTGTTATATTTATTGTTAATAGTGTAGTGTAAGAGGGTGTATACAATATTTATGAGCCTTTGTGCTAGTGTGAATGTCTTGAATGCTTTATTGGGAAAAGAGAAGAAAATAAAACATATAGCATAAATGAAACATTTATGGTATGCTATGTGGGTACTATCCATTAAATGTGTGTGATCCTTGATGATACATTTGTGGGTTGCCGTTGAAGCCCGGTGGCGCTTGAAGTGGTAGTGGTGAGGCGGTCGTGTGCGGGCCGTGTGGTATTGGTGGTGGGGCATTTCTAAGGAGCATGTCCGGGGCGACGGTGGAGAATCCGTTGATGATGCCTTGCATTCGAATGTTGGATTGTTGGAATTCAAGAGCTATTGTTCCAAGGAGTGCGTGCAAGTTGTTGGAGTGATTGGTGAGGGTTGTTGTGGTTGCGTCGTGTCGTCGGTCCGTATGGTGGTTGATGGAGGTAGTGAGTGTTCCAAACTTCTCATCGAGTTTCTCCTCAAGTTCCTTTATGGAAGTTGTTAGGTACTTCTCGGTGAGAAGTGGGTTCGTGTTTGTGGCATTACCCATTGCTTGAATTTTGTCGGCGATGGCTTCGCGTGCGGGAGCTTGGGCAAGTCGGATGGCCGTCTTGTTTGGGTCCGATCCGTCGATGCTTCCTCGATGTGGGATGAAGTCGATGCGACGCCCTAGGATGATGGTAGACTTGTGGATCCACTCGGTGTAGACCGCGGTGTTTAAGCATTGTATGTGGCACCACCCCGCGTGCTTGTTGGTGATGTCTTGATTGTTGTGCCCAAAACTAAAGCCCATGATGTTGTCTTCTCAAAAGATTTGTTTGAGGGCTTTGGTGATGGCGGCTTGTGGCTCCCGTTGTGGTAAGTTGTTAGCTACTAGAGTAGTGCTAATTCGGAGTTCCGAGGGGTTAGCACCGGTCCGGTCGCGGGTGATGCTTACTTGCAACCTCTCGTTGTTGTAATGAAGACCTTCCTTGAGGACCACATCTCTAGCCTCCTCCGTTGTAAGGGTAAGAAACGCGAAATTCTTATCGAATTCCGGTTTTGTGAGACCCATGAACTCGTGTTGGTGTCCATTATAGTAACTATTTTGCACTAGACACTCAAAGATGGTGGAAGCATTTTCATGACGGAGGGTTTCACCCTTGAGGTGCAACCGGAGATTGCGGGCTTTAGTAGCTAATTCGTAACCTTTTTCTATTTTTGCCTATCACTTTCTCTCCATCTTCCATTTGCATGACAAATGCTCTATTACCCTTAAGGAGTGACAAACCATCTAGTTGTGGGTTCTTTAGGTGTACCTTTATGAACCCCGCCCAATTCTTGGTGACCGCGTTGATGCCGATGTCAATTGGGTTGGAGTAGGTGGTGCCAAGTGGTATGTCCATTTGGCGAAGCCTCTCCACACAAGCTCCTCTTGCTTCTTGCCTAGTGACGCCTTTGAATCCGTGATCGTATCGAATTGCGATGTGGAAGCCTTCGGAGAGGCCGGTGATGGGGTCGGTTCTCTCTTGCCTCGGGATTTGGGTAAAGTGGAGGTGATTGCCGGGAACCGCGTCCGGCCTCTCATTTGGGTATAGAGTTTGTGGTACCCTTGGAAATGCCCTATGAAGTGTCTTGAAGTCGATGACTTCCCTTGTAGGAGTCCCAAGTTGTGCAAATTCTTCGTTGGTGCGGTGTTCACGGATGATTTCTTTACCTTCCTTCATGGCCATGTCCTCATGTATGGAGAAACCGAGCCACATGTGTGCAACGATGTCGATGCTTGGAATGTCTTCCTTGGACTTCGTGCACGGAGTTGAGTTGGTGTTGGTGTGGGTAGCTTGCCTTCCCGCCTCGCTCCTCCTTCTCTTGGCACTTTGGGTGTCTATGGCGAGCTCCTTCCTAGTGGGAGGTGTAAGTGTGTTATCCGCTAAATTGATAGCATCTAGTTGAGAGATAGACATGACGGCTTGGTGGGGTGCGGCTCGGGAGTCATCATGCGAAGTGGAGAAGTGAAGTGAGCTACCGCCGTGCTCGGGGGACACATCCACAAGTTGCATGTCTATGTCTAAATCATGAGAAGGTGTGGCTTGTACCCTTAGTGGTGCTAGTTGGTTGGCTAGTGGAGCAGCTGGGTCATCCTCCTCATCACTATATGTTTGGATTAGGGCCCTTCGTCTCCCAATGCTTCTTCTGTTGGTCTCTGTTCGGGCTCTGCTGCTGATTGAACTGGTTCGAAGTTGGGCCCGTGTGGCAGGTCCGGGGCCTTGCTGGTTGGGACGGTCTCTGCCTCCGTCCCTCCGCTGGCCCGTTTTCCCGGTGCCCTGGGAGGCTCCTGTCGCCATGTCCGCCTTCGGTGTCGACTTCGGGGTCGGCTTCTCGCTCCTGGCTGGGCCCCTGGTTCTGTAGCCGTCTTCGATCTGCTCCATACGTCCCTCGACTACCTGCCATGGAGCTGCGGCTTCGAATTCTGCAGTGGAGGCGTTGTGTGGGCGATCCTGTTGGTCCTGTGTCGCATGTCTGGTTCTATCCTGGTCAGTGGGGAAGGAGGTAGTGTGGGCGGCCATTGGAGGGTGTTGTGAGAGGGAGGAGGTGTGAGTGTGGAGAGGTGAGTTGTGGGTGTTGAGAGATGGAGTTTGGGGTGGTATTTGAAGGTATTGTGTTGGGTAGAGGGTGAGGTTTAGGGGGGAGGTGATTGCCTGTTTGTTGTTGCTATTGTTGTGTATTTTTGTGAAGTGGTGTAGAGGGAGGGGGCTAAGTTGGGGGTCTGCTTTGTCTGAGTGGGGATCGTGGCTGGATCGTGCTTGGAGAGTGTTCTGGCGCTTGTATTTTTGGGGGAGGTGATCCTGGATTGGGTGCCGTTCGGGAGCTGGTGGGTGCAAGTGGGGGTCAGGGGGTCGGCGTGCATTGGGGCTGGGGTTGGGATTGTCTGTTTTTGGGGTAAGTGAGTGTGGGTTGCTTGTGGGGGTGTGTTGGATCTGGGTGTGTGGGAGGGGAAGCTTGAGGGCAGTATGATGTGTTCGGCGGCTTGTCTGTGTGGTGGGTGGGGGATGTACGTGGTCGTAGGGTGCTGGTATGGAGGGAGCGAGCGGGCAATCGCGTGTGGAGTGCGGGATCGGCATCTTCTTTTCGGAGGTAAGCTTATAATTGTTGTGGAGTGGGATTTTTGGGTTGTGTTGGAGTATGTAGTTGATTGCTGGTAGGTGCAAGTTTTTATACTTACTGTTGTGTGGTGGTGCTGTGTGGGTGGCATTGGCGCGGGCGAGCTCTCGGCTTGTGGGAGCGGATCGGTGTGGGGATTTACATTGTGGAGTAGAGATGTAGAGCAATGCTGGAGTGAGAGGTGTGGTATTGGTGGGTTGTGGTTTGTTGTGGTTTGTTGAAGTGGGTGTGGAGAGAGAAGAGCTTGGTGGGTAGACTTCGGGTGGTAACTTGGGTGGGATGTAGCTTTGTGAGTGGAGAGTGTGGAGGGGGATTGAGAGGGCAGTGAGGTGTGCAAATGTGCACATTGTAATGGTGCTGATAAGCACCCATTGAATAAACAGGGAGGAAACCCTAATGTTGATAGTTTGCGGTGGCTTCCTTCTTCTACCTTCCTTGCTTGGATCTGGTTGCGGCTTCTTGTCTTGTGTAGGTTCTTCATCGGGCCCTTCTTCTTGATGTAAATATGTTGTAGTGATTTGGTGTCGAGCAGTGCAGCATCGGGTGTCTGTTGGAGGGTGTTTGTTTTGCTCATTTCGGCATGCAGGTGTTCGGTTAGATCTCAGTATCTGCGATGTGTTGTTCACTCGGGGGTCTCTGTGGTCTCCGTGATGCTGCCTTCGGCAGTCTACGAACGATTTACTGCTTGGGTTGCTGTCTGTCTGCAATGTGTTGGTCAATCGGGGGTCGTTGTGGCCTCCGTGTTGCTGCCTTCGGCAGTCTGCTAGCGATCTGTTGTTTGTGTCTACCACTGTGTCTGAGCTTGGTCCGCCCATCGCGGAGCCCCGCTAATGGCACCTCGATCGGAACTCCTAATCACTGCACGATGGATGTAAAGTCTACATGGATTCTTACATGGCATTGAATGGATCATGTTTCATGATCACTTGGACTATTTTCAAAAACCACCTCCAGGAGGCAGGTCTAACACAAAACCGGGAGACTATGGCATTCCAAACGCTCACAACCGTTGGTTTATTCTATTTTATCATGTGTGAGGACCCACAAATAAAATTGGACTACATCTTCAAATTTTAATAACTACCTTACATTCAAAAGAGAACACAATTGGGAGGACCTATGTATTCAGTTAAAAAATCAACAAACATGCACTTATGACAATCATAACTATTTCATGGGAGGTCTAATTTTCAATCTGTTTTTTTTTATATATAAATATGTTCAGTCGTAGATTTGCTAATGCAACACGAGTCTTGTTATGTAAATCTAATCAGTAGAAGTTGGAGAATATGCAAAACGAACCAAATAACACCCATCAAGCATGATTTGCTCCCAAGTGGTGGATGGGTCCTTGAATATAGCATTACACAAGCTACCCCATGCACCCTTACTAAAAGGGACAAGGTAGGCCCACTAGGCAACTTGAATTTTGTTACACTTGCCTAGCGGGTCGGTAGATTGGTAGGCGGGTGTGGGACCCTAAGATGCAAACAACCTAGTTTGTATGTGTGTATATAGATCTATAGATATATGATTGTTTTTTCACTTTGCAATTATGGTAAGGGAGGACGGGGATCAACTACATCTTGTGACGTTTTGTGAACAATACTCAAGTTGTTAAGTGTGTAACTTAAGGCAATCTTATAATAAAAGAAGCACGGTGCCTAGAAACAATGGGCCATGTGGGAGTGTAGATAAAACTAACCGCGATGTTGAGGAAAAGATGCTCACAAGTGTGAACCGTGCCTAGGAGAGTGAAACTAGACTCGTACTAGGACCGTAATATTATTACTATTATGAAGACATAGATATTTGGACCATGAGATAGCACTAGCCGAATGAAGGTCCTGGTTTTTGAAAATCCCATCAGCTTGAAATATGTAGTTAAGGTGGCGATCGAAGCTGGTTAGGTACTTTACTCTTGGGTGGTTGTAGGCTAGCCACTTCTAGAGACGAGGAGGTGAGGATGGTTTCCTTATTCGCAACTCTTTGTGCCCTAATTCTTGGGTTCAAAGACGAGACAATGTCTAAGGAGTCGAGGATGTGGTGAATAGTGTCATGTTTTCGTAAGAACAAGAAATTATGATAATTTAATCTATGCTTTATATATGAACTTGGGTTTCAAGTGGTTCTCGGCTAAGCCACTTCGAAGCCATGAATTTATGTATTCATATCACATGGGCCAAAGCATGGTAAAGTGGGAAAAAAGTTTTATCATGTTAGTTCATAGCTGCAAGTAGCCATATTTCCTAGGTATGTAATTCAAAACAGTAATAATGATTCATATTGAAGTTACTAATAAGGTGGGTCATGGTTTTTTATGGATATATTTGCAAACTACGTGATTTACATTCAATAGAGTAGACTCTAAATTTTGTAGAATCTACTTTCATAATTGTCAGTTTTCGGAAAGTGAGGGTGAAGCAAACCTTTAGAAAATGAATTTTGCTTCAAAATTTGTGGCGCATTGACATACAATGTGGTCTTGGCAAATACTTAAACTTTACACAAAAATCGTGACAAATTTTGAAATGAAGTAGGTTTTAGCTCAAATCCACCACCCAATTTAGGATCTACCTCATAATACTAATGAGGCACAAATTTTGTACTATGTTTGGTTAAAACCCATTGGAGGGCTACATGGTTACGAAATGACATTTTGTAAAGAATTGAGCCTACTTCCCTTACTATATATGAAAATTTGTATCATAGTGGAAGGGCATATCATTTTCCTTGTTCACTTTACCATGATTTGGCCCACATGCATCCTTTGAAGGTTGTGGGTAGTATCATCCTCCAAGCTTGTGAACCAAGTTGTAGGGGATGCATCGGAAGAAGGTGCCATTGTTCTACAATAGGATGGAAAAACTTGTGTAATTAATTTCATGGTTCCATAATGATGCCTTGATATTCCACGACGTTGCAATAGATCTAGTCGAAAGTAATCCATCATGTTAATTACATGCATCCTTTTTTGGCAAGCATCATTTTCCATAGTTGGTGCATTCATAGCCACCGTATGATTCGCTTGCTTGTTGTATTTTTGTTGTTGATGAGAGGATTCCAAAAGTTGAGTAGATGATGCATTAGAAAAAGGTGTCATGGTTCAACAATTGATCGAGTTGGTTCATGTATAATAAATTGTACGGTTTCATGATTCTACCCCAACATTTCAGATGGTGGCAACAAATTCATTGAGAAAGAACCCATCTACATCACATGCATCCTTAATTTACATGTACCATCCTCCAAAGCTGGTGAATTTATAACCACCACATCCGAACACCCATAGTTTTTATTTTTGTTGATGAGAGGATTCAAAAAGTTCAGTTGTAAAGGATGCACTAAATGTAGGTATCATTGTTTGACAACAAACTAAAAACCTTGTGCAATATAACTCCCTTATTTGAATACCATACTCCATTCCAAATGGTTGCAGCAAATCCACTTGGAAGGAGTCATTGTTACATGCATCCTCTTTATGGTGGGTATCATCCTCCAAATTTGGGTGATCACATCCAAACCTTCACGATTTTTGGTTGATGAAAGAAATCAAAGAGTTCCAGGTGTTTGACAATTCAATGAAAACCTTTTATTGCTTCATATGTAATAGATTAATGGATCCACCATGTTACACCAAGTGGTTGCCAATCCATTCGGAAGCAAGAATCCCTCCTTCCTTGTCCTCCATAGCTAGTGACTTCACAACCACCACATTGAGATCTCCATGCTTTTGTTGATGACAAAACTCAAAGAGTTGAGTTGTAGATGATGCACTTGAAGAAGGTGCAAATGTTTGACAATTGAATGAAAAACTCGTGTGACTAATAAACTACATCATTCAATGATACTACTCCATTCTAAAACCACTCGGAAGCATGAATCCCTCCCTCATCATATGCATCCTTTGTTGGCAGGTATAATCCTTCAAAACAGACGAACTCACAACCACCGCATCTAGACCCCCACGCTTTTGTTTTTGTCGATAACAAAATTCAAGAAGTTGAGTTGTAAAGGATGCATATGAAGGAGGTGCCATTATTTGACAATCGAAAAACCTTTCGTGCTTAATAGACCACATGATTTGATGATTCTACCCCCAATTCAAAATCAATCGGAAGTAGAAATCCCATCCAACCTGTCACATGCATCCTTTTTTGGCAGGCATCATCCTCCATAGTTGGTTTACAGCCACATCCGGCACACCATCCTTACCCGTTTTGTTAGGTAAGACAGACAATAGCGTATTTTCTTTGATGTGACCCTCCCCCTCGGGGCAAGGCTCCAATCTGTCACATTTCATGCACCGCAATGCATGCATCACAATAGAGTCATCTTTGGGGTCATTGTAAATGGTGTGGTACCCGCCAGCCTTGGGCCCTGACATGTACCAAATAATAGACGTATCAAGCTTGATAGGATTATAAGGAGCCAACAACATTTGAGTGCCCGCCACGGGCGGTGTCTTCAATGCTTGTTTCGTCTCTTTGTGCACCAATGAAAATCCTCCTACCAAATCAAAATAGTAGGCCATCTTGTCATCCTTCACCCAAATTGTGCTATCATCCTCTGGATCTTCCGAAACGATGCAGGGCCCTGATCCCACAAACTCGCGCACCGCAATGTGATAGTTAGGGTTTGCCTTGCAGTAAAGCCTGACCATCTCCGTGCCTGAGCAAGCGTTACGACAATCCTTGCAAATAGGCATAGTGGTTAAAGGTTTAGCTGCTCTCTTTGTATGCTACAAATTAATATTCATTGATAAGAGAGAGAGAGAGAGAGAGAGGTCTTCTTCAACTCGTAAATTTGATATTACAATGATGCTTACACTATGTGTTATGAGGGATTTTGGAGAACGTGGTCATTGATGGTAGACTTAATTACCCTCATCTTCATTCTCCTCTCTTGCATGGAATAAAAAACGATGAACTATGAGGAGCAACCTCTCACAAGCCCTTTGAAAGATCACCATAGGAGTAACCGGAGCCAAATTCATGCCAAAGTTGCTTTGAGTTACACTATTGTAATAAATGTAAGATCTCCCTATCACCTTGGAAATGGAGAGTAAATTTCTTGTGATGGGGATCAAACTATTGACAAGTTGTAAGTCTTTTAGTAGTGAGCATTCTTATAAGCAAGCATGATCTCCATGTCCATTGTGAATAAAAATAACTTGCAAGCTCAAGTTCACTATTGCCAAAATAAATCGAGGAAAACACATCGCTCAACAATTCCAAACTTATATTCACAGATTATCAACTATAAATGAAGATATGGCAATTTCTTCATGATTTCACAACAAATTGAACCTAAAATGAAGGGTGAATCCTCCTTGCGGAGTTGTTGTTGCATGATGGTCAAGGGTTACCACCAATACTACTTGAGTGAGGAGTGGGGAAGAGATGCATCACTTCAAAATCGAGTAGACACTTTCTTAATTATCTCATAAATCACAACCACATGTACCCTTTCGACTGTGAAAAGGCAATTAGCAACTCCATTTATTTATTTCTTGAAATCCACTAACCTCATTGCAATTCATCAACACCTGGAATCATTAAGGAGCACATCAACACTCCAATTTCAATCTTGAAGTGAGGATTCCATATGAAGTATACTCTTCAAATCCATTGCATTTCAAGAGCCCGTGCATGAAGCGGTTTTGTTAGATGTTACCTTAATCACTCACTTACCATACCTTCCTACATACTGTCAACCTTGCCGGAAATCATCAATAGAGAATTCTACACAAGCTAATGCATCAACATAGGAAATATAATATCAAACAAGTTCTAGGCACAATATTCATGACAAGCCACCACTTGATCGGACTTTGTCTGAGACTAGTAGAAATATAAGTTCAATATCTAGTCTTCATGTGGTTACCTTGTTATAAGTTGCAATGTAGTATGTTACAAGTAGAATAACTTTATAGGGATATCAAGAATCATATAATAATGAAAGTCTGACACATGTATCACAACATACATAACACCACAAGTACTTCCATAGAAATTGGAAATTAAAACTTCCAAAGCAACTCACCCCTCATGTGGGTGTATAACATAACCCAATGTTAATAAATGGAGAAATGAGAAGAACAATTCTCCTCCAAAGCATCAAACCAATGTTGGTATATTGTAGTTGTTATGGATGTTGTGAGAACTTGAATATTTGCGATCAATGTTGTAGAAGTTGATAACATACATGTTGTTTGGCTCAACAAGATTATAATCTACTTTGAGTAACAAGTAGTGTTTGATACAACACGATTTGTGTTTTATGACTTTGCACAACTAGACATTTTGTTGCCATGTCGGCTTAGATAGGGCAATCAATTCTGTTTTTATTTTTATTTTTATGCATATCAATTTGTGACACTTGTTGCTTGTATTACTAGTTGATTATTTTATTATAAATGAAGAATTATAGTGATTAGTTTATTATTCCCATATATTCTCCTCATGATTGTGTACTGGAAGTATGTGCGATGAACATAAAGACTCTACATAGATATATTGGATAACAAAAAAGGTTTCTAAATTGTTCATTGGTCAATTTTTGTTTGCTTCCATGTCATATGCTTGTCTCTTGAAATATTGGGATTGCCTAGCAATGCCATAGACCAAGACTCCAAAGTCGGTCATTGACTTTGAAATAGTCATGTCCTTGAATTTGCACATATTGGACTCATGGGCTTGTAAATTTACCCACAATTTCTAAGTAACTTGCATTGTGTTCCTTGTAGACTTTCTTCATTGCTAAGGAAAACCCAATACTTTGCATATGAACAACAACATGGTGTAGAGAGTATGCAACCAATATCTAATTGTTATTGATGTAATATATTCAACTACATATAAGCAATTGATACAATCCAACCTCCAATACAACCATAGTATTGTATTGCAATAAAAAAATGAGTCACATGTGTCTACAATTATGAGCTTACTATTGTGTATTGTAGAACTTTCCTAGACCAAATATCTAATAGTATTCTATTTAGCATGGATATCAAAGATATCATACTCAACTAAAATGTTTGGTCTAGTGAAGGACTAAACTGGACACAATGACAAAATAACAACGCTCTTAAACTAATATATATACAAAATGGACATGGATTTGCGGAATTCATAAGTACAACGAGGAGGAAGGCTTAACCAATCTAGAGGTAGTCACTATCATCATACAAGTTGAGCTTAGACTTCAAATACAAGGTATTATTGCCCTTAGTTCCATATCTTTGAAGAGTCACCAAAGAGGCACAAATATCTAGAAGTGGTTTATGGGATGTAGTCAAGTAGATAGTAACGAGAAACACTTTCACAACAAGTTGGAATGCAAATTCTACAGCAAGATAGCTTAAACTTGGCCAATACTATATCCTTACACCACCCAATTCATCTTACAATTGCCAACAATAAATCCCAACCAAACCTTCAAGTCACTTGCTTAGAGAGTAATATAATGGTAGACTAGGAGCATGCAGACCACCACCTTAATACCATCATAGTCGTCACTAGACTACTATAGATCTCCAGATTCTGATATAAGAATGTGCTACTAAATGTCTAAGAGCATATCATTATAGCAAAATCTACACCCTAGGTAACTATAATTTATGCCATGTTGTGTTGCACATTGGGAAGAATAAATTGAATGTGTTTACCACCCCCACGAGCCAGGGCCGCCTTTGAAAGGGCCCACAACCTTGGAGGTGACCCAACCACCATAGAAACCACCGGGTTGGGGAGTGGCCTTCTCATCGCCCACATAGCAAGCGTCCATGGGGCTAGCGTAGAATGCAATGTAGGATTTGATGGGTTGGAATTGCGTGGTTGGTTCCTCGTAACTCCACCCCACTTTCTTGGCACTACGGCCATCGACGCTGACTGTCCAGTAGGTAGCATTCCCTTTCCACTCACAGAAGGAGCTGCCTGGTGCTCTCTTCACATACTCCATGTTGATGTCTTGCTGCGGAATGTAGTACACTGTTGGCATGGTGGCAATCCAAAGTGTCACCAACAACATTCAAGAAACAAAATCCACAAAAACATTTTGTAGAAGGTTTGTACAAACTTCACCAATTGTGTATAGGACAGTGCAATCCACATAATATATTTTACAGGATTCCACAATCTTGTTTAATCTCCAAACACCAACATTCATAACACAATCCGCAAAATATTGGAAGGATTGCACAATCTTGTTCAACCTCTAACACTTACACTATTCAAGACATACTCCACAAAGTATCTCAAGTATTCAACCTCTAAACACCAACAATTATAACAAAATCCACAAAGTATTTAACGGTTTGTACAATCTTGATCAACCTCTAAACACTAGCCGTATCCAAGACGAGATACGCAACATATTTGAAGGTTTGCACAATCTTGTCCAACCTTCATAGATTGCCTATATTTAGGAAGACATGTACTAAGTATTTGACAATTTGCACCATCGTATTCAACCTCTAAACACCAACATTCAAGACAAAATCCACAAAGCATTTGAAGGTTTGTACGACAATATCCTTCAAGGTTTGCACAATCTTGTTCAACCTTTAAAAACCGACATCCAAGACAAAAACATCAAGAACATCACCTTTAGCATGTACTCGACTTCACAAAATGAACACTTCGGATAAATTAATTTCATTCTTAAACCCATATAGATTCTCCATGAAGATACCATCATTTGCACTACAAAAAAATAAAAGGAAAAACAACATGTATGGCATTTTGAAAACCCAATTGAATGTGAAACATTTTATAGAGAGATGATCAGAGGGTTAACCTGGAGGGTGGCTGGTCTCCAAGACACGGAAGGCTCTCATAGTGTCTACCAAAGTCTTGCCATTAAATTCTATTCGAATTTTGTCCGCCACGGGCTCCAGTATCGGTGGACGAGGGTAATCCCAAACCGATTCTTGGCCAGGCCCCGGTTTCTCCCTCTCAAACCTCCCGCTTCCTCCCATCTCTCACCTCTTAAAATTCACCAAAATCTTGCACAAATTGTTTTGAACCAAATCAACGAACAATACTACACCAATACGGGCCAAAATTGCAACCCTTGGCACCCCTTTGGCACCAATCACATTGGCAGCTCAAAACCCCACAGAACCCACCACCCAAAATTTTGGTGACGAAGAAATTCACCACCACAAACTACAATCACAAATTGATCAAGAAGTACTCAACAAAAAATCATGGAGCCTCACAAAACCCGCAACTATGAGAGGGACGGCGATTGCATTTGAGTTGTAGCTACGACAACAAGAATCGTTGTATGACCCATAAAACTATCAAACAACCAATGAAAACCCACAAGTGCATGGAGACACACCGGCTGACATTTGCAGAACCCACAAAAAGAAATTGACTCTAAACTACGAAGATTGGAGAGCATGAGCACAATGTGGGGGCAAGGTGGGATCTTGCATGCGAAAATTGGAGCTCTTCGCTTCAAGTTGTCATTCTATATTATGGGTGTGTTGGCCTTCTTATTTCTTTGGGGAAGAAGGAAGGGGCTTGGCTTTTTGTTTCTTGGGATTTGAGGCATCTTGTTGAAGGAGTTAAACCCCTCCTCCCTATGAGGGGGAGTAGAGTTGCCAAGTGGCCATTACTTCCAATTGGCCAATGTTCAATGCTCCATGACCATGCACAATCACCATAGGCCACTAGCAATCTACTTCAAGGACCGCTTCACTCTTGATGCTAGGGCCATACTACGAGATCAAGAAATCGTGCGCCCAAATCTCTAAATAATTTGTCCTTTGTGGTGATGTAATTGGTCCCATGGACGCACTTAGGCCATGATGTAAGCATACTAACCTTATCATCCCCATTTTCACACTAGAAGTCAAGTCCAAGAGATCTTGTGGTAACGTCCCGTATCGAGGGCATGTGTATGAGCCACAACAATGGAATCTTTTGCTCCAAAAGTATCGATACACTTGGAGAATGTACTAGTCTCTAACTGTTATGTTAGGGTGTTTGACACCTCTTTTGCGCTCTTTCTAGACTCGATCATCTCAAAAGATATATAATAGGCTAGTGTTCGAATCTGTAGATAGTTCCACCTCTTGCCTTTGAGTGGAGAGAAATCATGAGATATGAATCGGATCTTACGGAAGTTGTATGATATTTCTTTTAGAATTAGATTTGAATATGTTATATTCTTCAATAATGAGCACATAAAATACGGATACTAGACCCCATAACATCATCAAAATGACAAAATCCCAATATAGTTGTTGCCTATGTTAAGCCGCCGATTTCCTACCAACTTGAGCTTCAACCCCATTTCCACATGTACAATTCAAATATGTGCAAGATCCAAAGTGTCCACAAAAAACGACCCGTGCACAATAGCACCATATTGTTGTTAAAGCCTCTTTGTGGGTGTACAACCAAAACACTCATTGATATGCAACCTTGAGCTTAGTACTATATATGGAGGCCAAATCCGTGGGAGCCAATCCGGAGGTGGCTCTTGTTGCGGAGTACATCCAAAGGTACTACTCAAACAACCAAGAAATGTGGGCACGTTGTAAGTTCTTAAGTGGAGAGAGTTGTTATGTGCATAATTAGCAAGAATTCTCAACTGACAAGTAATCACAACATATTTGGACACACGTGTTTTTTGCCCGACACAGTTTCGGACCTTCAAAGATGCCCAGCATGCAAGCTCAAACATAAATGGCAATTCAAGTATATGTTGTTCTATTATTATTGTCTCATGATTTTAAGTTATAATTCCAAAATTCAACACGTGCTTTTAAAAAAAACACATTCCATTTCATCATAATCATATGAAGTAAGATATTTTGCTACATGAATGCACACGAGTCCTAATCACACTCTACATGTTACCTACACGGGGAAGGGATTTGAATTGGTGCACTCCCCTAGACATGGACTCCACCCAACACGAAAGGACTATTGGCCCCCAATCTCTTTCATTTTCTCCACTTTTATGTACCATTTTGCATGTATTTGTACCTAATGCTTAGGTCTATAACAATGGAGGCAAAGTCAAGTGGGAGTCAAGTCAACTTTTTCAATGAGTGCACGCAAGTGACCATGGTTTCGTCATGTGTTCGCCATGGCATAAAAATAGATAGTACACATTATACAATTTTCACACATGCAAGTTTAAGTTTGGATGAACATCACATGTTCATCACTAACATCTATGACATTGAGATTATGTAAGATCTCATCCAATGTGGTAATGACATGTGATTAAAAAACAAATCAGTTGATTCAATCATTACTATGGTGTCACAATGCTTGACAACATGTTTTTCCAAAGAAAGGCGTACATCGTTGACCAATGGTAATAATACATGAACAACATTGAACTAAAATTGCAACGAATGTTTCATTTAATCACTTGGAAATACCTACTCTGATTTTTTTTGGGTTCCAATCATAATTAGCGGAGTCATCTAAGAACATTTGTTTCCATCTAGCCGTTATTACTTTCAGCTAATAACAAATATTTATATGGTGTATATATTGCTCATCCTCGTTGTTTCCCACTTGATCTAACAAACAAGTCTACTATGCTATCTTGCCAATTGGGTTGCGTACAATGTCACATCAATGGACAAAAGTGGCTTTGATTTATTGTAGATTGATGTATTCTCACTCTTTCTTCCCATCCACAATAGCCCGGTGGGAGGGAGACATAATATACATGTAGTTATCATGTAGTTTTACATCTAACGCCACTGCCGTAAGGCATGGCCTAGGATGTTCTACGAACAAACACTTTATTCACTCCGGCCTCCTCCGGAGACCAAAGTTCTTCTTCTTAGTTATCATGTCATCAAAACATGGAAATAGCCTTAATGTTGAAGAGAACCTCAATCATACCTCAACTTATGTCCATGCCCATTCATTTGTAGTTGTCATCATCCCAACTTTATTAGGCTACAAAATATTAATTGCATTATAACAAAATTTGATGCAATGAAGATGATTTTTAAATTTTTTACATTGTTTTTTTAAAGGGGTGAAGTGGAGTTCACTTGACATCCGTTGCATGTTACAAAGTTTAACCAACCGAGCGGTGTAGCCACTAAGGTTTCCTCCCATCCCAAAATATAAGCTCGTGGTTTATTCAAAGTTAGACGGTGGGTGGTGGAGACACTACATATAAATAGTTAGTCGGAGATTGCCAAGTGGCCCTTTCCCCTTTCCCCTAACCCCGCCTTCACTTGCCCACTCCATTGTACAACTCTCTCGAAAGTATCTCAACCTCGTTCGTAACTTGAACAAGTTATGGGATGGTTGTCATCGTGCACGGTTTCCTAGAATGCACTAAAGTGAATCCCATGTTAGCGTGCAAGTGAGAACCAAATTTTAGTTGTTCCCCTTGCTTACGATCCACCTAGTTATAATGGGTGTTACCAAGTTCACCAATATAATTTTGTGAACATACCTCTTTCAAGTCATTTTCATCTCCATTTCAATACACTGTTATACTATTCGGAGCTGTGCATTGCTATAACAATTTAATAAAAATTGCAATATTCTACCAAGCAAAGTCGCTTATGTTCTATAATGTCCGAACAACCTAGTGGATTTTCATTAGTAAATATTGAACTCTTGAGAAATTTGTTTAGGTGAAAAAAAAAAAAAAAAAAAACATGTGGATGAGAGAGAGAGAGAGAGAGAGAGAGAGAGAGAGAGAGAGAGAGAGAGAGAGAGAGAGAGAGAGAGAGAGAGAGAGAGAGAGAGAGAGAGAGAGATCCTCTTCTTCCATGTAAAAGCTTGTAAATAATAAAACGAGGTTAGTACCATGGCAATTTTTTTCCTGACCCCTCCCCCAAAGACATGATGGTGGGAATTGTTGTATATGAGCATACCTCTTATCCATCCAATATATAAATACTTGAGCCCTTATAGGTTTGTGTTCAATTCAACTCAAATGACATGCACCATACTATTTATGGATTCTAAAACTTTATTCCAATGTCAAATCAACTCAAACAACTAAACTCCAAACTTTATGAAAATTTTGGGTTTTTATGTTGGGTGAATGAGAAATGTGCTCGTATATGATATTTCCCTCTCTCCCCAAAGACATCATTCATTCTCGCCTCCTAGTCTAGTTTGGACTCCCTTGTTTATGGTTGCAATTTAGATGGGACCATGTCATGTAGGAGACCCCCCCCCCCCCCCCCCCCGAATCTAAGATCAAGGACAAGCTATGTTTTTTCAATGACACTTGTCTTGTTTCCTATAAAGCCTCGTCAGTACCTATCTATATACATTGGACAACATGGTGGTGTTGAGGCCATCGCCCCACCGTTTCAAAAACGGTGAGTTGTCCACAGTGGGATGTTGTGTTGATGGTCTGAGCATGAATTCGTATGCACACGGGTGCAACATGTCATGACAACAAAGGTCCATACTAGTTGGATTACATGATGTATTGTGTTCACAACATCAATCTCCAATCAATTAATGGATGTCAATCTTTATGGGATATTGGTTACTATGATTAATATTGTGACGAACCTTATTTGATACTTTCAAGAATTCTACTTTGAAGATATTGTCACACATGTGGTAATAACTAGAGTAATTGTTGACTTTGGCACTACACTACGTAGTCCTAGCATTGTGGGCCATAATAAATTTTTCTAGAGCCCATGTTAATTCTCAAAATGAGAATTAGGTGGGCCACATTAATTTTTAGCCCATGCTCAACCTATTGTAGAAAATTAGCATGGACCACATTAATTGTTTTTCTAGAGAATGAGTGTCAGTGATTATTCTATCTTGTGCTACTTTCCCCTATATTTATTATTCAATATATTAATCAAAAATCCTCATGAAGACTCGGGAGAAACTTTGGGGTCTTGGACCCGTGTCATTTCCACCTTGGCTAACTAGAATATTAGTGTGGCCCATGCTAATCATTTCCATGCTAATTTTCCAACCACATTTATTGGGGCCATTTAGTGTACTCGTCAACATTTCAATTCAAATTACACTCACCCCACAAATCGAATGGGGTGGTAGCTTAACATTACCCAACATCATTGCTCTTCACTATTTTCTATTGCAATGTAGAATACGCATGCCATTTCCTAACTTCCCTCCCAATAGTCCAATTTCTCCTCAAAGGAAGAAGATTGTCCCATTTAAATCAAAGTCAAAGCATGAAGCGTCAATCTTGGTTGCAAAACCTTGGATCTACACAAGCAAAACACGTTTATTGGAGGAACTACTATTCCATAGAAACATTGAGGCGTACAATGGCTTGAAAAACGTTGTGATCATGTGCCATGTGGAAACCCAACAAGTTTTGAGATTATCACCAAGTGGATTGTCAAGGCAAGTGGCCACACATCCTATTTCAAGTGCCATGTGAGGTGCATAATCTCTCACCCCATCAATCAAACTTCTCTTATGATTCAATAATCACACAATTTGCACACAAAGTAGAATGCAAAGGTGGTCGTGTGTCTTGCAATCAAGTATGAATATGAGGGTTGTGCGTTTAAGCTAAGGGGTTCATGGTGTCAACAACAAGCTCATCCATTAGCAAGGTGAAAACGCATTGAATTAATCTGTAGTTCCAAAATAAGAGTTAAGATACTTTGACTCTGTAAATGGTAACAAAGACGTTATCAACCTAACATATTTCAATAAAAAGAATCAACCCTCAACCTTGTATGGAAACTTGTTCTTTTCCGGAGCCTCTAAATCCATAATAGATGAGTTTACATACACTTCACAAACCCCAAGCCACATGTTTGATGCAGATAGAGTTATTGTAAAGCAAAGTATGTGTACAAAGAGTGGGTGGAGAGCTGAAAGTGTTAGTTTGAGAACCATTTCCCTTACTCTCCACAACGCCCACCACAAGATACATCGTTAACATAACCAGACGTGCATCTTGGATTGCTCACTATGTTTCATTCTTCCACTTTAAGTTTCGGGTAATGTGTGAATGTATTGCTCACTTTGTTGTAATCTCCCACTTCAAGTTTTGGGGAATGTGTGAAATCAAGGATTGTTTTACTTTGATTTTGGTTTACAACACCTTGGCCCGACAAGATTTTCGGTTCATGTGCCGATTTGAGAAATCAAATCAAGGAACTTGAGAAGGAAAGTCTAAAGAGCACGACTCGTTTCCAACCTCCCGTAATTGAAAGGGAATCATTAAAAATGGACGAATTTCACTTGATCTTAGGATGGAGATTACATCTAACTTGATGCAACTGTAATGTATGTATTTGGGAAGACCTCAAGGTCTCTATAAAATGGAGTACTTGTTTATGGAAAACGAGCAAGATTTCAAGGAGATATCATCGTTCGAAGAATATGGAGGTGTTTCTTGACCCCTGCATGCGTGCCCATTGGCCATCCCAAAACGATCTTGGGAACTCCTTCATGAAAAAAAAACAAAAAAACAAAAAAAAACATTGATGATTGTTACAACCACACATGAAAAATGCAACCAAATCTAACATTGTGCATGTTTAAAGCATGTAGGTTAAAAAATACCTAAAAACTCTCAACCGTTCAAGAATGGGGGGTTTGTGGTCACAAGCACCGAAGCTCTGCTTGGCATGTTCATGCTTCACAAACCCCATTGTATTTCTTCCCTTTATAATGCATGTGACCACTTCTCATAATGCCAACCTCTTTTTAATACCTCGTTCCCTCCAGCCTCTTAATTATGAAAACACCTCCAAACTATCTCAAGTAGCTTATGTTCCATGTTTATATGTTTTGTTACCTTGATTACTAAGTAATCTCAAATTCCATGTTTGTATGTTTTGTTACATTCATTACTAGGTACACATAGTTGTTCTTTCTTGTGCCACATATGTAAGGGTTCATTAGTAATTTATCATGCATATGGCATGAGAGTCACATATATTGTAAGGTATGTGGGTGTTGTTCAATTACTTCTCTTTGTTGAACACCTATATTTGATTGTTGTGTGGTTAGGTGAGGAGCAAAGAACAAACACCTTAAAGCCTACATGTTTCAAATACATTGGATTACAAATTGCTCCACACTCAATAATCAAACATGGTTCCAAGGAAACCCTATGTATGAACCTGCAAATATGAACCATAACCAAATCAAAGGGGGTTCGATTTTCAATTCAATGTTTGTCAATGCTTCAACATAGATCTACTAATGCAACACGAGTTCCATCATGTAGATGTAATTGGTAGAAGTTGGGTAACATGAAAACAAACCGAACAACACCCACACACCTTATGCATCCACAAGTCAAAGTGAATGGCCATGCAACAATATCAAACGCCATCCACATGTAGAGGCAAGCAACCCATGGACATACTTTATATCCAACTTGGTCATAACAAAGTTGGCTACATACCATAAGTTGATAGCGGCATGGTCAAAAAAATGCCCAATAATTTATTTTATTTTATTTTAAAATGGCTTAGGCACTTCGTCAAATGTTTTTGAAAAATAAGTAAGATATTTCTATACATAGTGGCACAGAACGTATCTTTCATACAAACCCATCTATTATAACTTATATTTCATTCATTCATGATGGCTAAGTATGCAATGTGAACATTAAGGGTTTAGGATAAGTTTTTGTAGTGTGCTAATTATGGCTCTCGAACTCCCTAAATTTTGGACATTTTTATTATTATCTTCCTTTATTTAGGCCATATGATTAATTAATGTCCTAAAAACGTAAGCTTCATTTTCACTTTTATTTTCCCCATTATGCCACGCTCTAAAATATGTAATATCAACCTCCCTCCCTTATATTGCGAAGCCCTAGGGAACAAATGTTATTAGTTTAGATCTCACTCCTTATTGTCACCTTTGCACCCATATATCACATGTTTTGATATTAAAATAAACCACCAAAAAATTAAAACCACATGCTTGCATACATTACGTTGTCATCGTTGTATTTATTGTCATTATTACAATGTTGAGTGCTACATTGATCCTCTTTTATCACGCATCCACGTTAACACTACATAACTCCTTAATATCACGTGCACTTTGGGTGCCACAAGCATGATACTATGGATTTTAGAGTGTATCAACTAACAATATTAATTTTACAAACAACATTTACTGCTCCTCCCAAACTATTGGTCACAAACGAATAAGGGCCCACTTAGTCAGAACAAAATGTCTTTGTTTAGGGAGCACAAGGGCAATTGAGCCAAAGATTGGTGATGTCTATGTAAACTCGTCCATAAAGAAGGTGAAAACTCATTGACCTATTCTCTCACTATTCTATTGCACATAAATGTCTATTTTCAAATTAGTTATTTTGAGAATTGGCATCAAAAATCCCGAGTAGGTCTACATTGTTTATAATATTTAGTGCCATTTGTCTCATTGTGAGGCCTATGTTTAGGTTGCACTAGTGATCAATATCTTTACCATTATTGTAACCAAATTACACTTGACATTGGTGTGCTTACGAATATCTTGATACCAATACATATAATTATCCAATTGATAGCAGAGGGTGGGTGGGGCAGTGGATAGTACTTGTTAGGCAGTATTCAAGATATATCTCACATTTAATCTTTTAGCAAAGCATATTCGACCTTATAAACTCGGGTGAAGCATTGGTGTTAATATCATTAGAATGGAACGGGTTGATAGCAACTGAATAATGTGATGTATGCTCAATAATATAACGAGCCTTATGTCTATGGTCAATAAGTTGACCATAAGTGCAAACACTTGACTGCTGACATTAGTTTGTTGAATAACAACTTACTCTTGCATACTAAAATATAAACATATGTCACTTGGCAATAGTATGCTTAATACTATCTTCCTCGTGGGTACTTATTTGTAAACACATCACACTTGACATAGTATACTCAATATTATTTTCCTCTTGCACATTAATTTAATGAAACTTGACATTAATATGCTCAAATAGAATATTGTCCTCTTACATACTAAAGCACAATTCTTTTTGTTTAGAATTTTAACCGGTGTAAATGGCTTGAACTTTTTTAGTGTTGAATTAACAAGTAATAACTTTGAAAACTTCTTATAAACACATATAACATTATTTTGACACAATATATGATTAACTATAGCTATAAATCACATGGAGTGAAAGAGAAACCACAAATTTTATATGTTCTTTGAGTGGTAAATGGCTCGTGAGAGGTGCACACTTCATGAGGCATAGAAGATAACTTCATTGATATTTTATGTTGGTTTAGGCCAAAGACAACTTTATTGAAGGTGACAAAGACTTTCAATAACTAAAGGCCAATTTACACTAGTGACCAAAGACCATGAGAATGAGTGGCGGTCCCACTTCATTTTACACGGGTCACAAAAAATAAAGTTGACCATGGGTGAGCATGCGAAAACATAGATGAGAAAGTGACGTGGAATCTTACATGTCCATAAATGAATTATGTTTAAACTTTGTTGTGAGAGAACTCAAATAGGTTGTCTCAACAAAATATAAGGTGATCATGTCACATTCAAATTATGTATTTTAATTTATTATATATTTTTGTTTAAATTATTATATCTTGATATGAGTTTGCTTTACACTATGATGTGTAGCCAAGGTTTTTAAAATATGAAGTGGATTTCTCTTTGGTCATGGTCTTTGGATTGCCAACCATGACCACGATATATTGTTTAATTTGTTTTGTAGAGGTCACATGTATAAAATGGCCCTATTAAACATGGAATAGAAAATGATTGTATAAACCTTTGGAGTTAAGATTCCCATGGTGGAATGCATGTGTCCTTTGAAAATATTATCATGTGTATTTTTCTCAGCTTTGTTGGCACTAACAAAAATAGATGAATGTTCATAACACCTGCCGTGGGGGAGGACAAACAAGGGGAGGGAGAGGGTGAAAATGATGATTACTATCATTGAGCTTGTGGGTGAGTATTTTAAGCTAAATCAACCCATGTATCATGGTTCAAAACCTTGAAATAGTATGATGAATTGAAATTGGGATGAATTAGTAACCAACCTATAGAAGACATATGTTTACAATTACCCCTCGATAAGTGTCAGCAAACCAAATCAAACAAACATCGTGGCACTTCAAGAGATAGTAAACCATCCCCGCCACGTTTGCCTACGTGTCCATTTTCACCAACAATCAACTACAACTTGGTATCACATGTTAGTAGGTGACAAAGACCACTTCAATAGATGTGGTTGCAATTCATCAACCAAAAGCCACACCCTCATGGGTGTCCTTGTAGGGGCTCCACACCTTTAAAGTGGATGAAATATGCTCCGGACCCACTCGGTAAAGGTTCCTTGGCATTCCAAGTACATGCATATGTCTACAATAGGGTTCGTTTGCCCCAACTCCATGATCCATCATTATGTGTTGTGTTTGATTGTGGAGTATGGCCTTTGATGTTGCCATAGGCATGAATTTTGGTGTTGTTTGTTGGCTTTGTCTGAGGACATAGGCTATGCATCAACTTCTTCGTTTCAAGAGCAAATTTCCTAACCACTTTGCGTTCACACTTGGACGTTACTTGTTCTTGTTATTTTTGGTCCACTTTATTTAATGTGGATGTTAACTATAATTATATATGTATATGTATATATAGAACTATAATTGCTCCCTAAAATGCATTGAAAGAAATCTAGTTAACTATAGTTATTTCGGCAGTTCTTGATTATTTATTCTAAAAAATTCGGGTGATATCAAAATCCTTGACCTGCATTTGAGAAGAAGGTCCACAAAATCCAAGAAAGGTTTGGTATAGTAAATAGCCATGGATTGGCATGAGCAAAGTGGACAACTATAATTGTAGTCTTTCATAGTAAAGGACAGAGCCTCACGGTTCTACCGATTTCTTGTTTCAAGTTTATATAAGAAATTGTACACTATACGTGTTTAGATGGTACAAGAATGAATAATATAACTTAACATTGAAGAGTTGTTCCGCTGCTTTTGTTACCAAATATTACCTACATGTGCAACTTTGTAGAGAGTTAGTTGTTCAATGAACGAGATTCATGAAGTTGTCCACCTTTCACGAATACTTGTCCACTTGTCTCAAAAGTACTTCGGTCTATCACATATTCAAACCACACTAATTATCTCAATTTATGTGTGTGGTACTAATTCCCGAAACAATCGATTTAGTACCACCTTCACTAAATTCCCAACCTCACTATTAGCTATCCCTCACTATTAGCTATCCCTCACTAATTCATATAATGAGTGTAGTTAATTGAATGTAAAGAATATTCGAAGTGTCAAATCTCAGGGTCCATGTAATGATATAGAACCTAAAGTTCTTGAGTGAACTGGCTTTGCTTGCTAAGCAAAGGCTATTGAATTGCATGGTTGTGTAGATGTAATCACATATAGATGTAATGTCAATATATAGTACAACAACACCATCATATACACTATATGCACAAGAGAGATAGTGGAGGAATCTTGTAGATTTGAAACACTATTCTCCCCCTTTAATATGGCATGTTTATCGCACAAGAAAATGTCTTATTCCGCATAATATTACACTCTTGCCCTCAAATGTTGTACTAATGAGGGTTTTCAAGAAAATGACCTATTTCAATGTGAAATGTCGTTTGTATACATAATGAAGATATGTTAGTATGAAAGAGTTTTGTTCATTAAAGAATTATGCTCACATCATCACACAATTCAGAGTCAAACAAATATATATAGTCCCATCATGTATTCTTCACCTCCAAGATTCAAAGAGGAAATGAGACTTGCCATTTCATTCGTTGTTTTTTTCATTCTCATTTTCACGTTCATCATCCAGAGCGAAATCAACTCTCCAGCACGGGGAGGTCACTTCATTGTCAAGTTGACACCACGTGCAGACAAAGTTTGCTACCCCTATATTACATGCCATATATAATTTTAAAATTTATGATATTTTTCTACATATACATAACCATTGATAGTATCTTTTGTATATTTTTTTGAAATTTTTAGTCATCTTTAACTTTTTTAGTAATTGTTTTTGTTCAATTCTGTGTCATTCTAGTTAGAAACGGTATGTTTTATGAAAAAAACAAATCATCAAATTTAGTTACCACTTTTAACTATGTCATAGGTACTGTGTATATCTACTCATGAAAAACATTTGATAAAATTTTGACCCATTTTCGTGGTGCAACTTACCAAAAGAATATTTTTTTTGGTCGCACGTGGTGTTCAACTTGACAATGGAGTGACCCCCCCCCCCCCCCCCCCCGTGCTCTCCAGTTTGCAAGTAAGATCTTGGATATTCTCTACTTGTTAAGTATGAGTTGGGGATTCATCTCTCTCCACACTTGAGAGCACCACAAAGTAACATGCCTTACATTAGGCACTAGTTTTCTCAAGTCCAAGTGAGTGGGATAAGACTCAAATTGAGAGAAAACCCATTCCAAAAGCTTATTTGAACTTATATTGAACTTTTGACAGAAGTAATTATTCCCCAATCCAAAGGTTGTACCACACTTGTAACATTAGGTGGTAAGACAACAATAGTAATATTGCTCAACTGCAAGGTTGAAAAACCAAATGATTCACCCCTACCAGCATGCTTAAGGGAATAAGTAGCATAATTGTCCGTAATTCAAAATACCTTTCACTTTTGAGATTTGATATGTAAATTGAGGCTCATCATCCAACTCTCAAATACATTGATGTCATCCATATCATTTTGTTTGCAAGCCACCACACATAGTTTGTTGGCAACCACCTTCCAAAGCATCTCAGGTATAGAGGTTTGTAAGTAATCACACATTTTAATTTGCAATGCATGCCGTGTTTATAGCAAAAGCAAGAGTGAGAGAATCCTTTTGAATTTTGTGCCCATGAAAATTTCCTTGCGTTGAGTTTATTGTTTGGGTTGGCATGATAAAATAAACAAGTGTCATCCATGCTATAAACATCTTTTGGTGCCATAACCAATGTCGTGGAGGTTAGTGCTTACCAAATTGTGTGCAAGATGTTTTATGTGCAGACATAGTCATCAACACCAAAATTCTTAAAATTATAACCGAAATTGAGGAGTGGCATGGGCAAACCTAGGAGTATAAGTCGGAGAGGACTTAAATTTCCAGTCAAAAAAGATGTGAGATTCAAGTGTGAGGACAAATTTCAAATCAAGAAGAGAAATCAACCACTTCAAAATCATAGTTTGCAGATCGAGCAATTCTTAAACCCTTCAACCTCCATCCACACCCAAACGACTCAAGAGTGCAACGTTTGTTTTGAAACCAAGGTTTAAAAGAATGAACTTGAGTGAAGTTAAATAAACCCATTGATGAATTCACCACGTACTCCATGATCCCAAGGCAAATCCCAACGTGGGTCCCATGCAATAATGACCTTTAATATATGACAAATTAGACTTAAAAATGGCATATGATGATGAGTGTCGTAGTCATAACATCGGGGTAAATTAACACTATAAAGTTTGGTCAATGGAAATACGTTGTATTATCGAGTGTTGTATTATTATGATTAGACTATAAATCCAATGTCCGGAAAGATTTTTGGGCATAATCAGTCAAAATCATAGTGTTTCCAAGTCCAACCAGCTACACAATTGTGATCTTTCGGTTTGTTTTTCATTAATTAGAGGTATATTCCATTTTTTCCCTTCTAAAATGACCGGTAAATTTCCTCAAGTCTTGAACTGCAACCGGTGATTTTTCAAACTCAAGTGGATCATTGGAAACTAGCAGTCGGTGTTCTCTCCACTCATTGAGTACATGCAAAGTTTAAATTCAATTAGGGAATATAAAGTGAGGGATACCTCCTTAATTATTATCATATGATGAACATGTTGATCATGTGGAATTTAGTGTTTACCTATCCACTTTAGTATTATCAAAATTTTGTAAATAAGTAATATTTAGTGGACCTCCATACAAGTTGCTCTTGCCTTAAAAAATGGGTTAAGGTTGGAGGATATGGTAGAGGATTTTGTGACAATCATGTTAAGAAATATTGCCAAAAAACATGCCCATGATAGGCTTTGTGGTTGATTGATCCCAACTTAATCTAGAGTAGATTGATTCGTGATCTTTAGTGTTAAACACAAGGTCAAGTTGGCTAAAATAGAAACTTACGAGTTATAAAGAATTCCAAATGTTCTCACTTTAAGTTACATGGTTGTCACAAATCCATGTATGCGGAGTAGGTGCCTACTAGTCTAAAGGTTAATACTAGATGCATGGTTTGATGTTTATTTGCACCCCATTTATGCTTTTTTATTTACTATAATCTCGATCATGATCTCGATTTGTAGGTATTCATAGAACAATGCATTTATTTATTTACGAGGGATCGTGAAATCGACCACACATTGGTTAAAACAACCATAGAGACACGTCACACGGTCACATGACTGTCAAAAATTGAACAATTATAGCTATAAGTTAAGAATGCAAAGAAAGAGGAAGCAAGCTTGATACCTTACTCCTCTTCATGTGTGTGATGAAAAAGCAAATTTTGACAGGTTATGTGACAACACGATGCGTCTCTGTGGGTCATTCTAACAAACTACGTGGATGATTTAACAATCCCTTACTTATTTAGTTTATTAACACATATTGTGAAATCATTAGATGCTGGTAGGACCCTTCAAAATGCATTCTCTAGTTTCATCTCCATTGTTGCTTAAAAAATCCAATTATATTGCTATTCACATGTAACCTTGTTTCAAATGGTTGTGAATGGATGCGGGAGTTCATAGCGGGTTGGGTTTAGGTCAAAAGAATGGCATAGTATGCTTGAAAAAAATGGTTGCAATGGAGGCAAAAAGGACATGGTTAAATATGGTGTTTAGAGTACTTCCACAACAAACATGTGAGTCATGGGCAATTAACATGAATCTCTACAAATTTGACCTACATCACTGAGAAATACACAAATCGATGTCACCAGCATATGGTGAGTGTCAAGGACTCATACGGTGGTGATGTTTTAGAATAAATAAAGGCAAGCACTACATGCACAGTGGTTGTGTTGGTGGTGGTAATGGTGGGGAGACCATTTACAATTTGATAAACAACAACAACAACAACAACAAATAAATATGGAGATATAGATGATCCTAGTAGAAGTTACGTCCTTGCTTAATCACGGAGTGCAACTATAGTGCTTCTATTTGTATGTGTGGCACAACGAGATCTCTTGGATGTTGTGCTACAAACCATTCTTGGTATCAACGTAACTTTAACCAACTCATCAAGATATTATGCAATCCTCGGTGTTCTAACTTAAATCTTCTTGGTTCTAGTCGACAACCACCCCAAAGTGCACTCCTCCACTCCATACGCATTTGCCTTTGTCATGGATCCAATCACATTTCAAGCCTCATTCCGCCAAAACCCAGTCTCCAATGCTACCTTTTGGCATCGTCACAAAGCAAAAAAGCACATGGCTATCAATAGACGATCCCATGCATTCTATGGCCTCTTGTGTCCATTACAATGAATGACGTAAACCATTTTACATACAATATTTAAGAGTAATGTTAGTGCGCTAGATATTACTTCCTTATTATTACTCCGTATGAAGGGATATTTTTCTTACCTAGTGTATTTATTTCGTGGGTTTTTATGGTAGGAACTCTTGGAAGGCCCTTTGGTTCATAGTTGTATAGATTAATCTTTATACATTCATGAGGTCCAATTTGGGCCTCTACATGTATATTCACATAATTAGTTGTTTCATTTTCATTTTTACGTAGTATCACTATATTCGTTAATTTGGGACTTTTTCGGCATTTTGAGACAGTTACAAATATAAGAACATGGATAAAATCACACAGATACTGGAGAATGTTGTAAGATGCAAATACTTTGAAGCGGGTGTTCATATCAAGAACCCAATTAAGAACTCATATCAAGATGGTTTAGGTAGGACGGCCCAAACATTAGACCATGTTGTTGTGGTCCATATATTAATTTGAGACAAGAGAAAGTCTCAAATTAACGAATATAGTGATTAGTCATGTAGAAAAAAAATACCCTTTCTACATCCTAGAAGAGTGTGGTTCATCAATACATGTTGGCAAAATGTTAGATGGGTCATCGCTTAATTAATATACATATTGAATAAACTCAGTCATCATTGTCACATATGAATCCTTATTTCTTCTAAATGTTTTAATCGTAGTTTCAAGCCTATAGATCCCGACCCATGAAATGAGAATGATACTATGGAAGAGTGTGTAGAAATGATGTACATCGACCGTGCAATGAACCTCCATGCTCTTTACTATTAACGGTGTTTTTGGTACTACCTCCAAATAGAAGGCAAGAGACTTTTGATGAATATGAACATGTAGGTGTCTATTGTGTAAGTTATCATGAAATGGCCACTCCATATAAATTATGGCAAGTGTGCGTAATATAGACTCGCCTTGCTTTAATCACCAAGGGTTTATGTTTGATTGTAAATCAGACTAGTATGTGGGCCCTTTTGCACCCACGCATACAACACGTCATTGTAACGTGGTTACCCACATTTCTAGAATGGTGGGGAATGGCGAGGTGACAACCTTAGCATCATCACCACGTCTTCCGTTGCATGTAGATTTTAAATTATTATCTTGTATTCTTCATGATCGTGTACCTGTCGTACCATGGTGAGGGCTCCGACACTTATGAAATCATTCTTGAAGCGATAGTGCCACATGTCGGCGAGATGAAATTATTGCATGCAAACATGCATCATCCAACAAAAAAAAGCCATGGAATATAATAGAGTCCAGGTGATACTTTTAAAAGCTTATTTGACATTGGAGTTAGCTTTAAGAACCCTAAATTAGTAAAGTCAACAAAAAATCAAGATGAATCAACCTCAAGATTAAGTTGTTATGTGGATGGTGGAGATGTATACTTACACAATAAGCATATACATCGTGGATAATTAACTGGCATCATTGAACTTTTCCCCTATGTCATTGGAATATATGCAAATCTACCAGAGTGGCATATTTTGCATGTTCTTTTGTTTGACACGTGACATTTGCCTAAGACTCATAAGCTAGTGGTGTAATGTTTTATGCAACAATTTCTTAATTGACCTACATGTCCTAAATCCCGTGGTAAAGTGGATGTGACACAAAACTAAATTACGATTTCTATACGTAAAATTGAAGTGCAATACATTTAGTAGGCTGTCTTCATCCCTTGAATAACTTTGTACTGTTCTCCCTCTTTAGTATGACACGTTTGGGAAACACAAAAAAATCGTATAATCGAGGTGTCGTTTTCTCATTAATATGACAAATGGCGTAAAGTTGTCATATTATTGAGGGAATACGAAAACATAAGTGATATGAGCTTTAAAATATATATAACGAGTTTAAGCAATATAGATGGTATGAAATAATAACTATAACTCCAACAAATACAAATACTCTCAAGAACTCTTGAACTATGAGTCCAAAGATCTTTGGTGTTGCCTACCCAAGTTAGCATCCGTCATCTTATCCAAATTCCCTACCAACTTTTGAAAACTAATGAATTCATTAACACCAAGATATAAAGAGTTCTCTAATAAGAAACTAGACAACAATGATGCATGACGTTTAGCATCAAGATAATGGTGATACTATATCACCTGTGTACAAGGCAACATTCTAGGCAGGAGGCCACTCTAACCCTAACCATGTCCATCCTACACTAGTAATCCTAATTCTCATTAAGTTCCCAATGATAAGTGAAGTTCCCAAGTTGTTCCCAAGTGAAAAGGATGTATTTTAGAGTACATAACATAGACGAAAAGAACGTTCCCATTAACTACCTCTTTAATATGACAAAACGGATTAAATGTCACATTATCGAGTGTCATAGTCATATAAAAGAGGGAAATTTGAACTAAAAAGTTGGGTGTCACACAAATGTGTCGTAATATCAAGGGTGTCATATTATCGAGGTATAGATGTAGATGTACGGGAGATCATCTTCAAAAATCTTGTAATGACTAGTCTCACTACAACGTTGATATCAATTGCCTGCACCGTGCACTATGTATTTGGACCATCCACATGTGCTAAAGTGGTGTGGCCCACTTCGAGTTGAAGTCGGAATCATCAAGTCTGATGCCGGGATAATGAATGTGCATGCATGTCCACCGGAATAAGTTGTGTGTATCCAAGAAAAAGAAAAAGAAAAAGAAAAACGATTTTGGTGTTGCCACTGCTGTGAATTATTGGTGTTGCTTCATTTTCGAGTTGGTTTAAGTCGTTGTGTTCCCGAAACATGTATTACAAGAATTAAAAAGTTGTTGAAGATTGTTGTCTTCTTTCCAAGGTGAATAATTTTAATGCATAATATGTCGGTTAAGGCTTTGGGTGTAAACCAACCACATATATTCAAAATAATATGCTTAAAAAGTAACGTAAATGATGTTGTTGAGTTTTGATTTACATACTCCTTATCAATATGTTTTTTGCACCGTGTACTAAGCTTTGTGTGACATAGAGGGACCTGAGAGGTGTTGAGGGTTGTCGGCAATAGGCCTGCATATTTTTTGATTTGACTATTGGCAAAGTGGTTGGACCATTCTATTAATTTGAATAGTCCGGATTAATGACTTGTTCACGCGATTTAGACTCCAAGATGTAATTTGTAAATGAATAGACAAGTTATTTAGTATAGTGAATGTCAAACAAATTTTCCTTGCATGGTTATAAGGCAAATGACTCTCTCTCTCTCTCTCTCTCATGGATGTAAGCATGTATCTACTATACATTCCAAAATTGGGCGTACGGCATCAATTTCACAACCATAGGTGTACAAAGCTTTGTGCATGTGAAGTCATGCCAGACCACACAATAGGAGCAACCACAAACAACTACGGTGAATGAACCACAATCGAAACAACATACAACCAAGGAGAGCAACAAAACAAAAAGCTCATTCACACATCAACCCCTCTTTCTTATTGTAGACAAATATCCTCAAAGACAACAACACAACCCTTTAACACATATGCGTGCCTCCCAAACCATGTTAACTGACACAACATGGCCAAAAGCATCACACACGTGCACAACACAAAGAGTATGCAATAGCAAACCAAACACCTCATTTGCTATTTCAAAATACACAAGTCCCATCAACAAAGTGTTAGTGACACTAACCCTATTATGTTTTTCATCCCCTCATCCTCTATACCAACACACTCATATCTAAGCTCCACTCCAATGGTTCCACAAAGCGCACAACATGCAAACTATGGTTTAGATTTTGATTACAAACAAACCTAGGGAAACACTCAAGGAAGACTGAAAAGGTGATTTTTGCATCATCTAGGTGTCTCATATAAGTTTTATCAAGAAATACACAAGGTTATTTTGCTTTATTTATGGGCTAGAATGATGATTAGATTATGATTGAGGGATAAAAGTTTAGAAATCTATCCATGCCAGTACATGCAAGTGTGACAGTCTCCCACCTCTCTCTAATTACCTTGGCAATACTCGGGCAATGAGTTCATTTTAATTGGACCAAGTGCGATGGAATAACCCTACTATCACGGACAAGCAAAAATCATGTCTTATCAAATTTCGCACCGGAACTTACATGGGCCAAGCCAGAAAACAAATCTTCTTCGGTAGGCAAAGATTCCCTACCATCACATGTCCTATTTGTAACTCATACGAACCTGATACATGGCTACATGTACTGCTCACATGTAGACAACAACATATACACGCACTACATGTCAAAAGACACAACAAAGCAATATGGGAAATCAGAAAGTTACTAATCTCCTCCAAAAAATCCAGATGCTACACTCTTATGAACGTTGGTACCTTTAATGACAACCCCCAAGAAAACACCGTCCCTAACTAGCTTTTACCCTGCACATGTGGAACCCAAAGATGCCACTGTAACTCTCGATTTAGACCCGACATTCTTTGCGTTAAAGGATTACCATATCTAAATGAGCCCCCCGCAAATATTGACCAAACACTTACAATACAATTCATCGAATTCACATACTGCAATGACAGATTCTCACCAGAAACACTAGAAGCTAAAGCCAACAAATACAAACCACTGATAGAAAACATTGCTGCTTTAGGCTGGAAAATCGACCCGCTCATTGTTATTACGGCAGGCGCTAGGGCCGCAGCACACATTCCATCGATGAAAATACTTGAAGACAAATTTAAACTACCTATGTCATCCATCCGAAATACCTTCAAAAACATCAACACCATTGCCATACAATACGCCATGTCCATCCTCCTCCACAAAAGAAGACTAGAAAACCACCAACCTCTACCTCACATACAAGACCCCCCCTAGATGTACCCAAATATATATGAAAACGTTACCCCACACAACAATAAACTCATAGCCCGACGTTTCAACTTCGTACAAAATAAACCCTACATTAATCAACCCTTGTTATATTTTTCTCTTTTGGTGTTGGCTACTTATGACTATAGTGTCTACCCTCGAAAGGGGGAAGTAGTTTCCTACTTCTACTCCTATGTCTTGAGGACATAGGTCTAGGGGTGGAACGAACAGACACTTCATTCACGTCGGTCCCTTATAGGGATCGAAGTTTTTTTTCTCTCTTCTCTCTTGACCAAGTGCGGTGCACAAACATAGGCACAACCATAGTCGATTATCTTGCATAAGTAACCCATTTTTGTTTCTTTACCGAAGCCAAAGGCACTTTGGTGTAGTCCACAATCTTGGGTATATTAATTCCATTTCAATGTAACTTGAAAATATTGTGTTGTCATCCTTTTAGGATTTTGTGTTTTCTTTGATGAAATATGATTTTAATTATACATTTTGTCAATGATTTTTTTTACCCGATACGGGCAAAACAATCAATGGTATCCATAAATCGCGGCAATAGGCCAACCCACAACCAAGTTAATTGAACATGATTGAGTTCTTTAATGTGCCTTATTAGATTTGGGATTCAACTTATAGGTCCATCGACTTGGTCACGGCCCATTGAAATATTTTCTTTCATTTATTATGTTATCGGGTCAATGGTCTAGTATATTGAGATATCAAGTATTCAAGTCATCAAACTAACATGCCTTTATGGAAATCTCCCTATCCTTAATTGGAAGTTAGATACTTACCATTGGCGAGTCAATAAGTAGTTTGATCTCCCCCGCCTCTGCTCCTTCAGACTCCACCTTAACAATTCACAACCAATGGCCTTGACTATTGTCCTTTCATCACCTGTCAAAGGTTAGAAAAATTACCTAGACACACTTTGAACAATAAAGACTATAGCCTTGTCAATTTTATGAAATTATCACCAAATGTCTCAAGTGAAGGCTAATTCATCGAACATTCAAACCATTGAGATAATGCAAAAAAATAAATTGTTTATTGCTTGCACTAAGTTACATTCATGCATGTTACGGGGATAGACGGTAAAAATTTCTTTCGACACATATTTATTGAAAATTCCAGTTCATTTCCCTCTCATCTTTTTATAACGAAGATCATGACCTTATGCTAATTTGAATGTATTGTCATGACATCAGAAGAGACTGCTCTCAGTGCTAAACCCTAAGTAACTTTATGAATCCATATTCAACCTTCCACCGGTTAAATCACTCAACCAACAAGAATCGGAAACTTCACAATTCCATCTTCTATTACAAGAAATGATCCAATTTAGTATGGGCACTCTGGATCACTGCTTGGAAATGATCAGTGTTTAGTTACATATGAACCAGTTGAATTTGAGAAATAACCGGTTGAAGTTCAAGACTTCAGGAGAATTACTGATCGTTTTTAGAGGAATTTCTAGATTAGACCTCAAATGAATGAAAGCCAAACCGGAAGATGTCAACATGTAACCGACAGTTGAAAACTCAGATTGTTAACCTTCTTACTGAGGAAACTCTCTTCCTTTTATCACCAAGTGGAAATTCAACCCATACAAGTTAATTTCTCATCATCTCGAAAAGTAATGTGTAATATAATTATGTGCTCTCAATTCCCAGTCACAACACATTACGTTGTAGGCCCAATTTAAATTCAACTAGACCATAGTCCGACTCACATAGGATATCATGAAATCATGCACTTCCAGACGATAGTCCAACTCCAAGAATCATTCCTCGATACATTAAACAGTTAAGATGCTAGTCCCAATTACTATGGCCTTATTTCCACAATAAGAAATCACTCAAAAATCCCCTTAATAGACTATAGAGGAAACAAATCAATTGCAATCACTCGGGTCTTGCACATACAACCTATAGCTTCAGGTTAAGATTTCATAAATGATTTTGGGAACTGGAAACCAAGGAATCCCTCCTTGTTTAATGAGCATTCAAGTTAGATTTCAATTATATCATGACCTTGCATTTTAACAACAATAAAAATAGTCTAGTTTATTCACAAATTAGTATTAACCTTGGATTAGTATTAACCACTTGATTTCACAGACAATTGACTGGCAAGCATGCCTCACACGTAAATGCCACAAGTCACAAAAGATACTTGGTGTTGATTTGCTTTGAAAAGTTACAAAATCTAGCAAAGCCCCGGTCATTGAAAAAACTGAAGTTTGGGGGCCTTTACTAAAAATTGCCCTCCTTATATACCTTTACAACACCCCTATAGATATGAAGATTCATGCCCATCTCCATCAAACCATGGCCCTTGCAATCTCTATTCTATGATATCTCAAGACCTTAGTCTATTTGCACGTGCTAAATTAAGAAATTTCAATTCATATGAAGTCCTATTCTCATTAGTATCCTATTTGCATTAAGAGAAGGCAACAAATTCATATCACACATACTCGCCATTGCTAGTTTTCGTTTATCTTGACAATCACTCACCACACTGTATCCCACACCAAACCCTTACCACATCGCAACCGATATGCATTGAGGTTTCCTCCTGATCTCCCTACCATTGGCAACAAGGACCCATCCCACCCCTCATAGATCCACTCAAGACTCACCAAGAACTGCATCACAAACCCCTATATTTACAATGAGGGCCCGCTTCAACCAATTGTTATCACCGAGCATATTACGCCAAAACCTACAACACAAATCCAACAATATGCACATCTCACAAAGCCACAACAACAACACAACATCCAAATCACCTCCCCTCACAAACGTTGCTCCTCTAGGCCCACCCCGATCTGCACCCAAAACTACAAGTTGTCGGTAACACACCCACCCCAAAACTTGGCGAAACCGGATCCACAAAGGCATCAACCTTGCGGAACTACATTCCTTACTCCTTGCCCCAATAGCTCGCACACCACCAAAACCACCAACTAGATGACCTGGCATCACACACAAATTAAACAAACAAAGCAACCATGAAAAAATCCCAAAGCGGCAACCACAACTCGTCTCCGTCCCTGCAACATTGGGTACATGCACGGTTGGAATACCACTTTAGGAGCCATGAACATTGTTTTGTAATTGATGTAAGGAATCCAAAAATGCTCCTAAAAAGAAAACAATAGCACACAAATCTAGTATGAATGTAGAAACAAAATTCTAACTCAAAATATTCTTAATAGTCAAGTGTTATTTTTTATAATCATAAATTTGAGGCACTTGGTGCTTTGAGATGAGTAATTTGTACATGTTTTATAAGTGTTGAAGATTACTTTAGGTTTGTATCACTCCCTTACATCCTAGTTTGTTTGAATTTATTTCAAAATTGTCAAGTAAAGGTCCTTCTGCATGTTGCTCTATTGTTCATAAACATGTGCATTCATTTAGAATATAAACTTCATAAAAACATGGAATTTTACATATTTATGAACTCCATGTTGATGTTAACATATTAGTTGAATTAGGTATGTTGCATCTTATGATGTATGCTCTCACACTACAACCATTCCTTTGCTTATCTTCAAAAAGTTATGCATTTTGTGACAAGTTCTTAGTGCAATAGAAAGGACATTGGTAATAAACTAACATCATTAAATTCCATTAGTTTTGGTTCAAACAATATATAAGATGCGCAAAGGACTATTAATTCTTATGTTTAAAAGAAGATGTATTTATGAGGTACTTCAAAACCTTAAAAAATTGACAGTTTTGGTCAAGGACATTCCTTTTGGGTACCTAACCTTGCATGTACCCCATTGCATTACTCAACCTCACCAACCTTCCCAAATATTTGCCCACACACACCAAAAATAATCATCAAACTTGCACCAAACCCCATGTAATAAGTCGGAGCCATGCTCATTATGCAACTCCAATACACGCACATCAAACATTAGCCCCAAATTCAAAATAGCTAGCCACCAATATGCACAAACGGCCATATCCCCAATGATCAATAATTTAACATCTTGCCCGCCCCTACAAACACACAACTTTCAAAACATCCAACCACCAAAAACAACCATACCCATAAGCCCCATTACATATAAAACACCACACCCCACAAAATCCTAAGCCCACCACAAAGATGACTCAATAAGCAACTTCAATGTAAGGTACCTCCCCGTCTATGCCCCAACCACCTTGCATCCCATACACACGAACCCACACTTCAAGAGCAACCAAATTGTGCACTAATGGTATGCACCTCACTCTCTCCACATCCAAACCACCTTTACATGGATTGCAATTGTAACCATACCACAATCCCCAATTCATGCATCCATGACCAAGACACAAATTCCAAGTTGAGCAATGAAACAACCGGCTCCCATTCGAGAGCCAACGACCTCACCTGCACCATAAACACACCACAATCCAACCCAAATTTACCTAAAACTCAATGGCAACCACATTACAAATTCCAAATTGAGCAGCCACAACCTCACTTGCACCCCAATGTCTCCATGCGCTAGCCTCACTACCCAATTTGCAAAAGCAACCACACCACAACCACCAACTTGCATACCAGTGGCCACATGCCAACAACAAACAAACCCCAAAGATCACCTCAACCAAACTAATAACCACAAATACATAAGATCATTACATCCAACCTAAATGCATATCTTTAGTTGCCAATTAATATGTCTACCAACATGAGAACAACGAGCATGTACTGCTTTGAGCAATGGCCACATGAAGATCCTCCCAAGAGGGAGTTCTATCTTCAAAAGTGAGAAAATAATACCCTCAGGAACCCATGCAAGAGAGGAGCATGGAGGTTGACCACAATGGGAGGTCCGAGCGCATGACATCATGACACTCATGTGGTTAGGCTTCACAAAATTCAAAGATAGTACCATAGTTTAATAGCAGGTTCAACAAAAAAAATCTAAAAATAGATGCCAAAATTTTAGAATATTATTGGCATTTTTTGCCGAATATGAAATTTATTATTTTTCAAAATTGCCGAAAAGTGAGAAATTTTAACTTCTCATTAGAGTTTTACTTACAGTGGAAGCATATGTGAATTTTGAAAGAGAGAAGGTGCTCCTTTTGTAATCAAGCTCACTTACATTAGTCCACAAAGAATATGGGTTAAGAAGTAGCAAGACTCTAGGTGAGGCTTTTCAAATGTGTTGTACACAAAATTTTGGAGTCCAATTGAGCATAGAAGATGAAGTTTTATAGAATTTTGTCCAACTAACAAAAGTTGAGAAATCAATCCTTCTTCCACCTCCAACAAGTTTTGTGTCAAAATAAGTCTTTATGCAAAAGGTATGGACAAAACATTGCAGCCGTGTAAAGATCAAAAAATTAAAATGCGTTCATAACAGTTTCGGAGCTCATTTGTGCATAGAAGATCAACTTTTTTGGAATTTTGTTGGTCTAAGAAAAGTTTAGAAATCAAGTAATCTTTCACCTCCAACAAATTTTATGTCATTTGAAGACTCTATGCAAAAGTTATGCGTGTTATAAAAATGAAGTCTAACTCGGTGCTTCACCTCAAAGTTTACATATCCCATATGCATTGTTGAACACAACTCCACTCTACTTGCATAAAGCACAGAGCATTCTCAACTCTTCACTCACATCTTACTTGTCATTCAATGCAAGAGAGATGTACAAGATATAAGCTTAAATAGAAAATGAATTTAAGCCGAATTTTAAAAATTAAAAGAGAAAATTGCCGAAAATATGAATATATTATTTAAAGGTGCCGAACCTACTTTTTGAACTTTAATTAATTATTCGGCTAACATGTGTCGAACCAACTATGAACCTACGGTATATAGTTTTGAGTCACCTTCACTGAAACATATGCATGGTAAGCTTAATGGAGTTGTGTACTTGACCGTGCTTGCACCCGTTTAGGAAGGTAAGTTGTCTTGGTGAGTGGGCATATGTAGTGGAGGATGAGCATAGGTTTCATGATTTGTTGGCAATTTTGAGTACTTGAAGGTAAGGCAAGATTGTGGTCATGGTTGGGATTTTGGTGATGTTTTCACTAGAATAGATGGATATGTATATCATTGCTAGCATGCCATCTTTAGTTGGGGTGTATGTTTAAAATAGATTGTGTTTATGTGGTGTGGCGTTATTGGAGTTGTTGTATATGATTTTGTAGTCCGGGAGATTTTGGTCCATGTAGGATGTAGACTCGTTTTTATGCCATTTGGTTTCCTGTATCAATATAATTTACATGGGGTTGTGGAGTATTTGTAGGAATTCTTGGATGCCTGATAAGTTGGAGTTTATATGGCAAGTATTCCATGGGTTGTGGTGTTGTGGTGGTATGCGGTCTTAGGTGGGGTGTGTTTTGTGTGGATCATGGGTAGGGTAGGGTTGTCTCGATTTATATTGTGGGTGCATTTGGCTATCTCTTGGATTAATGTTCGTGGGAAGAAAGGAAATTGTTTGCATAGGTTGTATTGGATTATGGTATTTCTTTTGATGAATCTTTCATTAAGGTGGGCATATGTTTGTTGTGTTGTGGTTAATTGTGTGGCTATATATTGGTAGGGGTATGCAAGTAGGTGTATAGTCATCCTAGGATGAGGAGGCACTAAGGGTCTAGTTTGTTTAAGAGGTGTGTGTTGCAATTTTATGGGATGGGGTTGAGTGCTATGATGAAAGCAAAGAGCATGTGGTGTGGGGGGTAGGTGGTGAGGAGGGTGTTATGTGTGAGGAGGTATTTTAGGTTTGGGTAGTGGGTGAGTGTTTGTTGTGGTTGAGGTGTGGTTCAAAACAAACCTTTGAGTGGGAGTAGTGTTGTTATAATCTTAGTGTGTTTGATGTGAAGTATTGTATTGTCTTTTGGTGGAATTCTTTGGGGAGTGTTTGAATTATTTTTGTGTAGGCGGAGAGCTTGGAGTATTTGGGGTGCTTGTGGTGTGGGTGTAATAGGATATGAAACATTATGGCTATGATGGGGGGGGGGGGGGGGGGGGGGAGGGGGGGATATACAAGGGTGGGTGGAGGTTGATAGTGCATTGTGCGGGGGTAGGATTGGGTGTGGGATGGTTATGTTGATTTTGTAGTTTTTGTGTGTGTGGATTATGAAATATATACATGAAATTTGTGATGTAAGTGATATGGTGCATGTTTATGATGGTGTGGGTATGTGATGTTGTGGGGGATGGGTGACGTTGCTTATTATTATAGCAAAGAATATGACTTGAGCTCTCTAGTGATAAATCGAACAACGGATATGTATGGCAAGCCATTATTGATACACTAATTGGGTTTTATTCATGACAACTATTGAAGCCTTGGTGATGTTGATGTGGTGGAAAGTCTGGTGGTCTCACCAACGATAGGACCATGTGGAGGGGATTTAAACCGGGGGGGGGGGGGGGGGGGGGAGGATTGCAAATGAACGTCAAGGAGGGAGACAACAATGATTTTGGAGTACGTTGTGCGTGCATTGTTGAGACAATTATAATTTACGGATCATGACATTCACCATTTGATGGACATGGAGGGTACGGTGTTTGAGAGTCTCGATGGATGCTTCCACTTGTTGGGCAATATTTAGGTTGATGCATGACGATAGTGAGGCAACTTTCCCGTCGATCTTCTCTGCCCACTCCAATATGACTTTGTTGAAAGTTTCATCCTTGATTGTTGTGTTATTAATTGTGGTCATAGTCATTGCTTGTAATTTCTCTATGATAGCCTCTATAGCCAGGGTTTGGGCCAGGTTTATGTTGGTCCAATTGGGTTTCATGTCAACAATAGTGAGGCAACTTTCCCAACAATCTTCTTTGCCCACACCTACATGGCCTTGCTGAAAATTGTCTTGATGATTGTTGTGTTGTTGATTGTGGCTTGAGTCATTTATTGTAATTTGTCTATGATAGCCACTCTAGTCAGGGTTTGGGCCAAGCATATGTTGATGCAATTGGGTCTTTTGTCGTCGATGTGTCCTTTTTGAGGAACAAAATCCACATGCCTACCTAACATTACGGTGGAGCACTGCAACCATTCTGTATGCATAGCCATATTGAGGCAATGTATTTGACACCACCTAGATAGTTTGTCGTGCTTATGTCGAGAGGAATTTCCGAAGGTGATGTCTAAGATGGTGTCCTCCCTGACAAATTGCTTGTTGATTCTCAAAAATGTGCTTTGTGACTTTTTTTGGGTGAGGTTTTCTGCGATGAGGGTGGTACTATTATAGAGTTCCGTTTTGTTGCCAACTTCATTGTCTCAAGTCACTGTCACTTTGAGCTTCTCTTGGTTGTAGATGAGTCCATGATCCAAGCATGTGTCACAAGCATCTCAATTTTTAGTGTGAGGAAAACAAAGTCTTTTGTGAATTCCAACTTCACGGAAGTCACAAATTCGAGTTGTTTGCCTTTGTAGTAGTTTTCTCTACCTCCTTGAAGATGCCATGGACGGGGGGTGCAACGTAGTAAGTATCCTTTTCTTCTTCTCCCAACTCTAAGAGGAATGCCCATGCCTTTGAGGAAGGCGGTTCCATCCATGTGTCAGTATTGTAGGTTTATTTTGATGAAACCTGCCTAATTCTTGGTCATGGCGTTGGATTAGGTATTAACAGGGTCGAAGTAATTTGCGCGAAGTGCTATGCCCATCTTGGTTCATTATGGCTTATGCTCTTGAAACGGCATTCAAAGCGAATTATGTTGTGGAAGACATCAAAGAGTCTGGTGACCTTATTGACTTTCTCTTGACATGGGTTTTGTGTAAAATGAAGGTTGTACATGGTACCTCATTCCA